>CM062942.1:47477664-52386001 GCA_031878705.1 Tapirus indicus
TATGGGAGGAGGTAAGATCCTCCTACATCACCACCTTGAACCAGAACTCCTATGTATTTTAAAATTTGATACTTCCTTTCCCATCATGGAATATTTTAAAGTGTGTTGTTTTAATTTCCAAGTGTTAAGGTATTTTACTTTTGTCTTTATGTTATTGATTTCTAGTTTGATTCCATTGTGGTCAGAAATCATACTTCATATGATTTCAATTCTCTTGAATGTTGAGGTTTGTTTTGTCTTCCAGGATATGGTCTTTCTTGGAGAATGCCTTCATGGTCACTGGAAAAAAGTATATTATGTTCCTGTTGAGTGGAGTGTTCTATATATTTCAATGAGATCCTCTTGGTTGATGGTGTTTTTCCATTCTTCTATATCTTTTTAAAATTTTCTTGTCTTGTCCTTCTATCAATTGCTAATTGTGGGGTGTTGAAGTCCTTGGCTATAGTTGTGAATTTGCATCTCCTTCAGCTGGGTCACTTTTGGCTTCATGTAACTTGAAGCTCTGTAGTTTGATACATACCCGTTTAGGGTCAGTATGCTTTCTTGGTGATTGATGCTTTTATCATTATGTAAAGTTCCTCTTTTCTTCTTGTATTGTTCTTTATCTATTTTTTCCTGATACTATTATGACCATGCCTGCTTTTTTAAATGAAAGTTTACATGATACATATCTTTTTCCATTCCTCCCTATAGGTCATTTTTTTATCCACTTGGCAAATCTATCTTGCAATTGGTGTATTAAGATTATTTATATTGAAAGTAATTATTGATATGATAGGGCTTTCGTGTGCCATTTTTTATTTCTTTTCTGTTCACTTCATCTGTTTCTTCTTTCTACATTTCTCCCCTTTTTTCATTTCTGTGAGTTACTTGAACATTTTTTTACTTTCCTTTTTGATTTACTTATAGTGTTTTTGAGTACATCACTGTGTAGTTTTCTTAGTAGTTGCTCTTATTATTACAATATATGTATGCAACTTATCATAG
This sequence comes from Tapirus indicus, assembly GCA_031878705.1. Lineage (NCBI taxonomy): Eukaryota > Metazoa > Chordata > Mammalia > Perissodactyla > Tapiridae > Tapirus > Tapirus indicus. Next base: position 47,478,652 of record CM062942.1, read on the forward strand.
TCTACTGGTTTTGACCTTTTACAATTTTGATTGAAGTGTAGAAACCTTACTTCCATTTAAGTCCCTTTTTCCTCCCCACTTTTTCAATATAATTGTCTTAAATATTCTATCTGCATGCATTAAGCACCACATCAGCTGTTATAATTTATGCTTCAACCATCAAATATGATTTATACAACTCACAAGGAGAAATTTAATCTATTATCTTTACCCATATTTTTACCCATTTCAATATCCTTTCCTTCCTGAGGTTCCCAGACTTCTTCTGCTATTATGTCTTTTCTGTTTGGAGAACTTCCTTTAGCCATTTTTTAAGGGTGATGTGGGAGCAACAAATCCTCTTAGGTTTCCTTTTCTAATAATGTTTTGTGTCGCCTTCATTCTGAAGCATATTTTTACCAGATATAAAATTCTTAATTGATAGTTATTTTCTTTTTGTACTTCCAAAATAGTATGACTCTTCCTTCTAAACTCCATCATTTTAGATGAGGGTTCTGCTGTCATTCCTATTGATATCTTACTAGGCAATATGCCATCTCTTTCTAGCCTCTCTCATAGTTTTTTCATTCACTATAGGTTTCAGAAGCTTGATTATGATGTGTTTTGCTGTGCAATTCATTTGCTTTATCTCATTTGAGGTTGACTACCTTCTTGAATCTGTAAGTTTATGCCTTTCACCACATGTGGGAAATTTTCAGCTGGTCTTTCTTCAAGTATTTTTTCAGACCTGCACTTTTTCTCTTCTTCTGGGACTCTGATGATACAAAAGTTGGATCTTCCAGGGCCTGCCTGGTGGCACAGCAGTTTAGTTCACGCTTTGACAGCCAGAGGTTCACAGGTTGGGATCCTGGGCACCCACGGACACACTGCTTGTCAGCCATGCTGCGGTGGTGTCCCATATAAAGTAAAGGAAGATGGGCATGGATGTTAGCCCAGGGCCAGTCTTCCTCAGCAAAAAGAGGAGGATTGGCAACGGATGTTAGCTCAGGGCTGGTCTTCCTCACACACACACACACAAATTTATTTTTAAAAAGTTGGATATTCTGTTATCATTCCACAGGATCCTGAGGGTCTGTACCCCCTGCCCCCTTTTAGTCTATTTTCTCTCTGCTGTTCAGATTAATTGCCTTGGGGGGGTTCACTTTATTCTTCAATCCATTATTGTGCCCATCCAGTAAAATTTTTATTTCTGTTATTATATTTTTCAGTTATAAAAGTTCCCTTTAGCCCTTTTTCTCATTTTTATATCTGAGGTATTATTTTCTACTCTTTCATTTGTTTTAATAGTGTTAGTAATTTCTCACTGAAGGATTTTATGATTTTGCTTCTAATCCTTGGCAGTTAATTCCGACATCTGAGTCCTCTCAGTGTTGGTGTCTGCTGACTATCTTTTCTTGTTCAAGTTATAATCTTCCTGGTTCTTGGTATGATGAGTAATTTTCAGCTGTATCCTGGGCATTTTTTGTATTATACTGTGAGAGCTGTAATCCTATTTAATCTTCCTTTTTTGCAGATAGTCACCATGTTTAGGTGTTGCCTGCAATTCCTGGTGCTGGAAGATGTTCAGATTTCTTCTAGACTCTGCTGTCACCAAGAAAGTGGAAATTGGAGGGCTGAATTTTACAGCATCATTGGGGTGGAAACTCAGCTTCCCACTGGGCCCTGCTGACACTGGAATGAGTGAGAAGAGGAGTACTGACTAGACCACACTCTCATTGCTTTATTCTGCCTCATTGATGCCAGGTGAAAGTGGAGATTCAGTTTCCCTGCTGCCCCCTGCTGCCACCACTCTGGCTAGGAATTGTAATGATGGCTACTTTTTCCAGACATGGGATGGAAAAAACCTCTCTGCTCAGCTCCACTGACACTACCATAGGAGGGGAGTTGGAGCATCATCTGATTCCACTGAGTGGAGGTGGCAAGTTCAGCTGCCTGTGCAGCCATGCCAACATGACCCTGGCAAGTAATTGGATAATCTCCTGTTTCTGCTGAATCAGAGATAAATCATCTCCCCATTAGTCCCTACCAGTGTTACCCTGGAGGAGCAATTGGAGCTCTACTGCCTACTTTGAAGAGACAGGACCCGGGGAGAAAGATCAACTCTCCACTCTGTCCCACTGATATTGAAGCTGGAGGTGTTTTTCTCTTAGTAATTTGCTAGGGTAGGGCAGGTACTGCCAAAATGTTTTCCTATTCTATTAGACCACCACTTTCTCACTGTTCTGGCTAGAGTGAACAGGCTTTTCTTGGAGACTTTTTGTCTGTGCTTGTTGGCAGTATTGGATTGGAGGCCTCTTCAGTGCCCTGTCTGGGATATATGGGAGGCAATTAAAAAAAAAAAAACAGAGAACTCACCATTATGTCATTCCTCAAGACCAAAGTTCCCTAGATAGTTCACTTTCTTCTTTCCACCTTTCAGAGAATTCCTGTTTGTAGTTTTATGTCCAGGGATTTTTACTTGTAAGAAGGAGGACCTGGGAGTAGTGAGGCTACTCCATCTTGGCCAGAACTAAAAGACCCTATGGACCATGAACACACTCACTTAGGGTATCAGGATGAAGTCCTTGGTGGGTCCTCAGGCCAGAAAGATCCATGGGAAGCAAATTCCACTAATGTATTCTTAAGACATAATAATTTGCTCTGTGCTGACAAGCATGAGATAAAAGGCACAAATATATTGCTTGGGAGAATGTAAAATTGGTAAAAGTCTCCAGAAAGCAGTTTGCACTATTTATAAGCTATAAAAAGGACCATTACCTGAGCAAATAATTCTACCATTAAGATCTGTCATAAATAAATAATCGGAGGTACAGTAAGTGACTTAATGTAGAGGGCATTCACTTTTTAAAAAGATGTATACAATTAATTGGAAACAATATAAATCCCCAGTGACATGCTAATGATTACATGATGGCACATCCATATATTAGTATTTCCCACTGTGTATGTAACATTTCAAAGATTATTGAATGACTTAAAATGCTTAAAATATAATATGTTAAACAGTATCACATAGAACCTGTAACAGAACATAGAAACAGTAGCACATAACATATGTTTACCTGTAATCCCAATGTTGTAGAAATATTGAATATGTATTTATGTGTGTGTGTTTCATATATTTGTGCATATGTGTTTGGTACAGCATTTATCACTTTTGAATATAAAAGTAGTCAATGGTCATGGTAAAAAAAATGTGAGAAGTACAAGAGAGGTATTTATTGAATCTCTGCCTCATACAAAGATTCAGCAAAGTTTTCTTACAATGCATCAAAGTGGCTGTATCAGTTAAAATGATTTTGGAGGCAAACCACAGAAACTCTACTCAAAATGGATTAGATAGTAAATTATTTTTTTTATGTAATAAAGTATCTCAATTTTGGTCAGACATGGTTTTATCAAGGTACTCATGCTTTTTCTCTAGCCTTCTCTTAACTCTTCCTTCCTCTATATATTGACTTGATCTTCAGTCTGATTTCTTTTATAGCAGTGGCAAACCAAGTTACATGCTGTCTTATCAGGGAAAGAAAGATTTCTTTCCATAACCACTGAACTAGAGTATTGTTGTTTGGTGATTCTAGATGTATCTTTGAAATTAGACCTGGGTTATTGTAATAATTTACTTTGATAAACAGAATTAGATTAACATGAGAAGCTTATATTAATTAGAACCCACCCAAACAATGTGGAATGTGGCTGCTCCACAAGGGGAGACATGAGAATAGATGTTTCAGAGAATACCACACTACTCACTGCAGGGTTAAAGTCTTTTATTCTTTTCCTTCATATTTCATTGATTGGTTTAGTAGAATTCCTTTTGCCATGGGAAAGAGATGGGATTCCTTTGGGAACATATGAAACCAGGACAGAGAGCCTGGAGATTTCAATGACCTTGTTATTATATCATTTAACAACTAGTAGAACAGAATTTCTAAGGAGCTCTCAGTTCTTCATTTTTCCAAGTAAAAAATGCTGGAAATGGGGAAATTTTCTAATATTCTATCCAAAGAGAGTAAACTAAAAATGAAATACATTCATAAAGCTATTTCCAAACTCCAGCATTCAAAGCCTTTCACAATTAAGCCTCAACCTACTTTTCCAATTTCATCTCCCGTGACTCCTTTCAATTCATCATATTCTTTAGCCATATTGTACTAGCCACCATGGTCAAAGCAGAGCATGTAATTTTAAGCAGGAAAAGCTTTTCTGGAACCAATATTTAAATAAAATAATACTATATCTTTGTTAAAATAAGAAACCTAGTAGATTCATTACCTTTTCCCCCATCATGCATGTAGGAGAACAATGTATCAGTGGCCATTTTCTGATTTGATAGAGCAATTTTACAAATATTTACTTTCTTTAGGAACACAGAGATATCAATTAAAACATTATTACCAGAGAAAAATTATCAAAGTATGGCAATCAATCAAAATTACAGATTCATTTATGAAGGATACTTTTACTTAACATGGCAACAATTTCTTAAAACTTAGGCATTTTTACACAATCCTTTATTCAAATTATACTTCCAAGGACAGAGTCCTAGTAATGGAGGACAGAATAAATTGGTAAAGCTATGAATATTAATACAAGTTTCTATGTTGTGTAGGAAAAAATAACATTGGTACTCTTCTTGCAAATGTTCTCAACTTAACATCAAGTAAATCTATTTGAACTGAGTGTGTTGCTGCAGAACAATCTCTTTCACTTTACAGCTGCAGGAGAGAGAGATCTCCTTTATTTCTTTTTGAGACATTTTTGTGAATTATAAAGATTTGCATTTTTAAAACCAGTCTCTGAATTTTATTTGTTAGCAAAAATAAAACCAAAGAAAACAAAACAAAAGTGAGCCTCTAAAGGTGTGTTACTGGCAGAAATGGAGTCCAGGAGGAATAGAATTTTACTTAATAGTGAAATTAGAAGCATATAGTAGCATCAATGATCCACAAAATCCATACCTAGAATGCTATCCCTCCAGCCTTGTTCTCACCTAGGAAAGTTCTACTTTTTCTTGGGATTCCAGGTAAAATATTGTCCCCTTTCTGAAGCTTTTCAAGAATCCACAATGAGTAATTAATTGCTTCTTCCTCTAGGCACCCATATGTCCCTATTATGATCATACTCCTATTTTTTCTCTTAAATTTTTCTTAAATATTTTATGACTTATAGAAAAGTTGTGAAACTAGTATAGCACATTCCCGTGTATCTTCATCTAGTTTCCCCTAAAGTTAACATCTTACATAACCATAGCTGAATTATAAACACTAGGCAATTAACATTGGGACAACACTATTAACTAATTGCAGCCGTTATTAGAATGTCACCCATTTTTCCACTAATATTTTCTGTTCCAGAATATAATACAAGATGCCACATTGCATTTAGTTGGCATGTCTCCTTAGTCTTCTCCAGTCTATAGCATTTCCTTAATTTTCCCTTTTATTTCATGACCCTGCCATTTTTGAAGTAAAATATACTCAATTGTGTTTTCTGATGTTTTCTTTCATGTAGGTGGAGGTCATGCATTTCTGGCAAGAATACCACAGAAGAGATGTTCTGTCCTCCTCAGTGCATCATATTAGGGAGTAGGTGATACTGCTATGACTTATCATCAGTTATAAACTTGATCACTTGGTTAAGGTTTTCTCCACTGTAAATTTACCATTTTTCTCTTTGTAATTAATAAATATCTTGGAGGAGATAGTTTAAATCTTTCAAATATCCTGTTTCTCTTCCAACTCTTGCCCACCAGTTATAGCATTTGTTGGTGAATCTTGCCTGCAAAAATGATTATTGTCGTGTTTGCCTAATAGCGATCTTGTATTTTCCTCAGTCCTTCTACATTTATTAACTGGAATTTTTCCATAAGAGCTGTCTCTTCTCCCTTATTTATTTATTCATTACATTGTTTATTTTTATCAGTATGAACTAATAGACATTTGGTTCATTCTATGAGTTATAATACAATACCATCATAATTTGTCTTGTCAGTGGAATGGGTAGGATTATGTCCCTCCAAAAGATATATTTAAGTCCTAACTCCCAGCACCTGTGAACATGACTTTATTTGTAAATAAGGTCTTTTCAGATGTAATCCAATTAAGATGAAGTCATACTGGATTAGGGTGGGCCTTAATTCAATGCCTGGTATCCTTATGAGAGAAATTTGGACAAAAGACACAGGGAAGAATGCCAGGTGAAAATGGAGGCAGAGATTGCAGTGATGTTTCTACAAACCAAGGAACTCCAAGGATTGCTGGTAACTACCAGAAGCTAGGTGAGAGGCATGGAACATATTCTCCCTCAGAGTCTCCAGAAGGAACTAACCCTGTTGACACCTTGGACTTCTGGCCTCTAGAACTGTGAGATAAATTACTGTTGTTTTAAGCCACCTCATTTGTCATAATTTGTTATGGCAGGCCTAGTAAACTAATACGGTTACTAATTTTTTTCCAACTGTGGTCACTGATAGCTCCTTCAGGTTGACTCCTGTGTCATTTGTAAATGCCCTCATGATTTTTCAGCACTTTCTGTTTTAAATTTTATTTTATTTTTTTATTGTGGAAACATTGGTTTATAATGTTATATAAATTTTGAGTGTACATCATTATAGTTCTATTTCTGTGTAGATTACATCACATTCATGACCCCAAGACTAATTACAATCCATCACCATCCACATCTTACTTTCTGGCACCACAAAGTGTTCTAGGCTCAATTTCTATTTTTCCTGTCCCAATCTAAGAAACAACCACTTCTCCAAGAAGCCTTGTTTTCTCTTATTGGAGAATGATATTTAAAAACCAAGATCTGGGTGCTAAGTGTTCTCATTGCTACTGGGGTTTCACTGTTTCTAGGCCCACTTAGTAGACAGAGCTAGGAAATTATATATATATATAATTGCTAGGAAATTATATATATATATATAATATATATATATAAATATATATATATTTACATTAATCCACACATATACTCAACTATATTTATTTACATATGTATCTGTATGTATATTAAAAGCCATGATTTCATAGTGATACCTCCAATTCTGATCTAATACCACAAAGTTCATCCTATGTCTTTCCTTATTGTATATAACTTCTTTTTCCAACAGTGAGAACCTGACTCATTATCTACTATATACTTACTTGTTTATTTCTAGAATACACATAAACTTCCTTCCTTCCTTCCTCCCTCCCTCCCTCAGTGTTGTTTCAAATTGCATTTCTCTAATTATTGGTGAGTTTAAGGGCCATTTATACATCTTTTTTTGTTACTTGTCTGTTTGTGTCTTTCCCTCATTTTTCTATCATACTTTTGGTCCTTTGTTTCTCAATTTTAAGAGTTCCTCGTATATTATGGATAATAACTCTTTGTGATATATATTGCAAATATTTTCTCTAATTTTGCTGGTTTTCTTTGGCATCATTTATGGTAGGGGTATTTTTGACAAAGTCTTTTTAGTATAGTCAAATTTATCAATCTTTATTTTATTGCCTCTGAATTTGAGTAATAGAAATCTTTTTCCTATTATATGGTTAAAGAAGAATTACCCATGTTTTCTTCTATTACTTGTATGGTTTTATTGTTTACATTGTAAGATCTCTTTATTCTTCTGTCTGGTGTGTGATATTCATACCCTAGTTTAACAGCAGTTGTCACTGTACTATATTGGGTTGTATAGGTGGTCCTTATCCCCCCAAATTATGAGTTCTTAGAAGGCAATGAGCACTTCTTACTAACCTGTGTCTCCTCAATACCTGACACAGAGCTTGAGACATTATTGTCTTCTCAATACCTGGCAAATACATGCACAGACACACACACAGCAAAGGGAGAGCTAGGATTGTGGAAGATATTTTAAAATGTATGATTTAGCCATGTTAAGGCCTTCTTTATGAAGTGCAAAAGGAGAGGCAGAGAGGGACTCCACAGAAAATAGGAGAGACCTTCTGAGGGAAGGGAAACCTAGGCCCCTCAGAATACTGTCTTGAGTCAGGTGGCTCCCAGGACTTCTGATCTACCTGCCCCAGACCAAACTCCCCTCAATCTACATGCAAAATACTCCCTCCTTTGAATGGAAAAAATATCAATGGGCTTCCATGGGTGATATTTTTACTTGTCTAAAAGCTCCACACTGTTTCTTCAACCATAGAAAATAGAATATGGTCTCCTAAGCTCAGAAAACTAGGGGTCTAATTGATGACAAGCACCAAGAAGATATCTGAAAAACAGGTAAGTGGTAAAAGACAACATATCAATCTAGAGGAAAAATACAGAGATAGGAAACAATGCCTCCTCAAAGGAATGATATGCATCATACCACTGGATCTACATCTACCTCCTGTTCCTTCCCAGGAAGAAAGTGACTTTCCTATCTTTTTTATCTCTACTTGAATAGCCATCTCAATTTACCTCAGAAATGTATTTCTGAAGACAGAAGATGATCCTGATACTGGAGAGAAATAGACAGAGAGAGAGAAGGAAAAAAAGGAATAAATATTCCAAGATAAGACTGAATTTTCATTAAATTCCTCTTCATATATTAAAACTAAATTATATTTACCAGTCTGATTTGTATACTTCCATGTCTTTCCCCTGTTCACATACATACACATGCAATAGGGCTGTTTTCATATTACATCTATTATTATGAAATTTATTTACTTAGGAATACGTTATCTTTGTCACTCCCCACCCAGATAAGTAGCTAGCTATAAATCTATCACATAAAACATAATCTTATATTGAAATAGTTTAACACACAAAAAGTTACAAAATTGTGCACAGTTCTGTTTGTTTCACCCAGCTTCCCCTGGTGATAATACCTTTTCATTTTTATTTTTGGCAGCTTTATTGAGGTATAATTGACAAACTTGTAATATATTTAGTATACAAAATGATGATTTGAGATATATATATATGTATATGTATATGTATAGTGAAAGGATTCCCACAATAAAGTTAATTAACAGATCCAACATCACATGTAGTTACTTCTTTTTTGAGAACATTCAATATCTACTCTCAGCAAGTTTCAATTAAACAATAAGTATTATCAACTAAATTCACCATGCTATGCTTTAGATCTTCAGAACATATTCATCTTATAACTGAAAGTTTATACCCTTTTATCAACCTCTCCCCATTTCCCCAACCCCAGCCCCTGGCATCCACCATCCTACTCCATTTCTTTGAGTGCAATGTTTTTTTGATTCCCTGTGTAAGTGATGCCATACAGTATTTGTCTTTCTTCATCTGACTTATATCACTTAGCACTTAGGATAATGTCCTCCAAATTCATCCATGTTGTCTCAAATGGCAGGATTTCTTTCTTTTTCATGGCTGAATAATATTCCAATGTATGTGTGTGTGTGTGTGTATACATACACACACACATATATATATCTCACTTCTTCTTTATCCACTCATCTGTTGATGGATATTTAGGTTGTTTCCATATCTTGACTATTGTGACTAATACTGCAATAAACATGGGAGTTCAGATGTCTCTTCAAGATCCTGTTTTCATTTCCTTTGGATATGGATACCGAGAAGTAGGATTGCTGGATCATATGGCTGTTCTATTTTTAATTTCTTAAGGAACTACCGTACTCTTTTTTGTGGTGGTTATACCAATTTACATTCCCACCAACAGTGAACAAGAGTTTCCTTTTATCCATACCCTTGCCATAGCTTATTATTGCTTGTCTTCTTGATGATACCCATTTTTAAAGGTGTGAGGTAATATCTCATTGTGGAAATGATTTGCATTTCCCTGATGATTAGTGATGTTGAGCATTTTTTCATGTACTTGTTAGCCATTTGTGTATCTTCTTTGGAAAAATGTCTATTCAGTTCCTCTGCCCATTTTTTAAATTGAAATATTTGTGGGTTTTGTTAGACTTGTGTGAGTCCTTTATATTTTGGATATTAACTCCTTATCAGATGTATGGCTTGCAAATATTTTATCCCATTCCATCAGTTGCATATTCATTCTGTTGATGGTTTCCCTTGCTATTCAGAAGCTTTTTGGTTTGATATAGTCCCATTGGTTTATTTTTGCTTTTGTTGCCTGTGTTTTTGGTGCTATATTCAAAAACTTTTTGCCAAGACCAATGTGAGGGAGCATTTCCCCTATGTTTTCTTCTAGGATTTTTATGATTTCAGGTCTTATATTTATGACTTTAATCCATTTTGAGTTGATTTTTATGTATGGAGTAAGATAGGGGCCCAATTTTATTTCTTTGTTGTGGACATCCAATTTTCCCAACACCATTTATTGAATAGACTGTACTTTCCCTATTCTGTATTCATGATGTCTTGTCAAAAATTAATTTAACATAAGTGCATGGGTTTGTTTCTGGGCTTCGTATTCTTTTCCATTGATCTAGTTGTTTTTTATGTCAATGCAATATTGTTTTGATTATTATAGCTTTGTACTATAGTTTGAAATCATTCAGAAGCATGATGCCTCCAGCTTTGTTCTTTTTTCTCAAAATTGCTTTGTCTATTTGGAATCTTTTGTGGTTACATATGAATTTTAGGGTTGTCTTTCTTTTATCTGTGAAAAATGCCATTGGAATTTTGATAGAGATTGCATTGAATCTGTAGATAACTTTGGGTAGTAGGGATATTTTAACAATATTAATTCTTCCAATCCAAGTAAACTGAATATCTGTCCATTTATTTGTGTCTTCTTCAGATTTTTCATCAATGTTTTATAGTTTGCAGTGTACAAATCTCTCACCTCCTTGTTTAAATTTATTCCTAAGTGTCTTATCTTTTTTGATGCTATTGTAAATGAAATTTTCTTGATTTCTCTTTCCAATACTTCATTGTTAGTGTATAGAAATGTACCTGAATTTTGTATATTGATTTTATATCCTCAATGTTACTGAATTTGTTTATTAGTTCTAACAGTTTTTAGATTTTTTAGTGTTTTCTATACATAATATCATGACATCTATAAACAGACAATTTTACTTATTCCTTTCCAATTTGGATGGCTCATTACTTTTTCTGCCTAATTGTTATGGTTGGGACTTCCACTACTATGTTGAATAGAAGTAGCAAGAGTGGGTTTCCTTATATTGTTCCTGGTCTTAGAGAAAAACCTTTAAGCTTTTCACCATTGAGTATGATGTTAACTGTGGGCTTGCCATATATGGCATTCATCATGTTGAGCTACATTGTATCTAAACCTAATTTGTTGAGAGGTTTTATCATGAAAGAATGATAAATTTTGTTAAATGCTTTTTCTGCCTCTATTGAGATACTGATATAATTTCTATCCTACATTTTGTTAATGTGTTGTATCACATTTATTGATTTGTAGATGTTGAACCATCCTTGCATCCCAGGGTTAAATCCCACTTGATAATGGTGTATGATCCTTTTAATGTACCGTTGAGTTCAGTTTCCTAATATTTTATTGAGGATTTTTGCATCTCTGTTCATCAGGAATATTGGCCTGTAGTTTTCTTTTCTAGTATTGTCTTTGGCTTTGGTATAATGGTAATACTGGCCTCAGAAAATGAGTTTGGAAGTGTTTCTTCCTCTTCTATCTTTTGGAAGAGTTTGAGAAACATTGGTATTAATTCTTTAAATGTTTGGTAGAATTCACTGGTGATGACTTCTAGTCCTGGACTTTTCTCTATTGGGAAATTTTTGATTACTGTTTTGATCTCCTTACTGGTGATTGGTCTATTCAAATTGTCTATTTCTTCTTGATTCAGGCCTGGTAGGCTGCAGTTTCTAGGATTTTGTCTATTTCTTCTAGGTTATCTAATTTGTTGGCCTGTAGTTCATAGAAACTTCCTATAATACTTGGTATTACATTGCTATCAGTTGTAATGTCTCCTGTTTCATTCATGGTTTGATATACTTGAGACATCTCTTTTTTTCTTAGTCTAGCTAAAGTTCTGTCAATTTTGTTTATCTTTTCAAAAAAATAGCTCTTAGTTTTATTGCTCTTTTCTATTGTTTTCCTAGTTTCTATTTCATTTATTTCTGCTCTGATCTATTTCCTTCCTTATGCTAACTTTAGGCTTCATTTGTTCTTCTTTTTCCAGTTCCTTGTAGTTTAAAGTTTGGTTGGTTTTTTAAGATCTTTCTTTTTTCTTAGTATTCATCGCTATAAACTTTTTTCTTAGAACTGCTTTTACTGCATCCCTGAAGTTTGGTATGTTGTATTTCCATTTTCACTTATTTCAAGTTATTTTATTTTATTTTGCTTTTGATTTTTTCTTTGACCCATTGGTTGTTCAGCAGCATGTTCTTTAACCTCCACATATTTGTGAATTTTCTAGTGTTACTCTTGATATTGATTTCTAGTTTCATACCATTGTGATTGGAAAAGATGCTTGAAATGATTTTAATCATCTTAAATTTCTTAAAACTTCTTTTGTGGCCTAACATAAGATCTATCCTAGAGAGTGTTCCATGTGCAATTGTGAATTATGTGTGTTCCACTGCTGCTGGATGAATGTTCTGTATGTCTCCTAGGTTCCTCTGGTGTAACACATAGTTTAATTTTGGTGATGATCTATCCATTGGTAAAAGTGGGGTATTGAAGTCACTTTATTATTTTATTGCTGCGTATTTTTCCTTTCAGAGCTGTTAGTGTTATCTTAATATATTTAGGTGTTCCAATGTTGGGTACATAAATATTTACAATTGTTATATCCTTTTGATAAACTGAACCATTATATAATGACCTTCATTATTTCTTCTTACAGTTTTTGGCTTAAAGTCTTTTTTGTCTGATATGTGTGGCTCCTCCTCCTCTCTTTTGGTTTCCATTTGCATAGAATGTCTTTTCCATCCTTTTAATTTCAGTCTATGTGTGTCCTTAAAGTTGAAGTGAGTTTCTTGTAGGCAGCATATAGTTGAATCTTTTTTATCCATTCAGCCACTCTGTTTTTTGGTTTGAGATTCATTCCATTTATATTTAAAGTAATTATTGATAGGTAAGGACTTGCTATTGTATTTTTATTAATTGTCTTATGGCTGTTTTGTAGTTCCTTTGTTTCTTTCTTCCTCTCTTGCTCTCTTCTTTTGTGATTTGATGGTTTTCTGTAGTGGCATGTTTTGATTCCTTTCTCCTTTCATTTGTGTCTACTATAGGTTCTTTTTTTTTTTTGTAGTTACCATGAAGCTTACAGAAAACATCTTACAATTATAACTGTCTATTTTAAGCTCATAACTTAACTTCAAATACATGCAAAAGCTCTGCATTATTATTCTCCCCCTCCCATCTTGTGTTTTGATGTCACAATTTATCTGTTTATATTGTGTATCCATAACAAATTATTGTAGAAATACTTATTTTAATACTTTTGGCTTTTAATCTTTATGCTAAAGTTATTATTTGTGCACACCATTACAATATTAGAGTATTGTTAACCTATATATTTACCTTTACCAGTAAGTTTTATACTTTCATAGGTTTTCATGTGACTAATTAGCACCCTTTTGTTTCTGCTTGAACTCCCTTTAACATTGTTCATAAGGCTAGTCTAGTGGTGATGTACTCTTTCACCTTTTATTTGTCAGTGAAATTTTTATCTCTTTTCAGTTCTAAAGGAAAACTTTTCTGGGTAGAGTATTCTTAGTTGGCAGTATTTTTCTTTTAGTATTTTGAATTTATCATCCCATTCCCTTCTAAGCTGCAATATTTGTGCTGAAAAATCCACTGATTGCTTTAAGAGAGTTCCCTTGTATGTAACAAGTTCCTTTTCTCTTGCTACTTTTTAAAATTCTCTGTTTTTCTTTAACTTTTCACAGTTTAACTAAAATGTGTCTTGGTGTTTGTCTCTTTGGCTTCATTTTATTTGGTATTCTTTGGATTTCCTGGATCTCAATGTCTAGTTCTTTCCCTGGGTTTGGAAAGTTTTCTGCTATTATTACTTTTAGTAAGATTTTGCACGTTTCTCTCTCTCTTCTCTTTCTGTGATACCTGTAATGCATATATTGATCCATCTGATGGTTTACCATAAGCTGCTTAAGCTATCTTCCATCTTTTTTATTCCTTTTTTTTCTTTTTGCTTCTCTGAATAGATTATTTCCACTGCCCTGTGTTTGAGTTTGCCAATCCTTTCTTCTACTTGATCTTGTGTTCTGTTGAACTCCTATATTGAATTTTTCAGTTAATTTATTGTATTTTTCAGCTCAGTGCTTTTTGTTTGGTAATTTAAAAAAATATTTCATATCTCATTGTTGAAATTTTCACTTTTTTATGCATTGCTTTCCTGACCTCAGTAAACATCTTTATGACCATTATCTTAAACTCTCCGGTAAGTCACTTATCTCCATTTCATTAGGGTTTGTTACTGGAAATTTATGTTGTTCTTTTGTTTAGAACACAGACCTTTGTTTCTTTATTTTTCTTGACTCTCTGTGTTGGTCTGTACATCAGATGCCTCATGTACAAGATGAACTTCATCAATTAGCCCAGCCTGAGCTTCCAGTTCCTATTAAACCTTTGTGATTGTCCAAGCTGCCATTTTTTTTTAGTGGCTCCCAGTAGATTAGGGTGTGCCATGACCCATCAGTGTCCCAAATGCATGGGAAATGCCCACATACCTGTTCAGACTTCCAGCAGACTACTAATTGCTTTGTCCTTTAGTTCCCCCAAATAAGCTAATTGAAAGCTGACTTTCAAGCTGTAGTTGGGAAAGTTAGAACATTAGATATGTTGTCTACCCTATATCATGGAGAAACCAGGAGCTGGGTGATTTCGCCTACTCACTCTGTGCTGAGCCAGAGGGAATATTCACTGGGAGTGCTTGTATGCCCAAACAGAACCATCTCTTTGTTTTTTCTGGTCCCAAGGGACTCATGAGTGCCAAGCCCCATCAGCTCCCAGACATAGGTCATTTGGGAGACTGTTCCTCAGGCAGAAGCCATAAAAGTTGGGGTGCTAGTTGTGTGGACTAGTTTTTGCTAGGTAGAAGCTGGAGACTTGGTTTTACATTCAAGCAAGCCAGGGGGAGACAGTGGGGTATGTGTCAATAAACTCTTTCAGGTTCATAGGAGAATCCCAGTCTGCTCCCACACATAGGCTGATTGGAAGCTAGGCTCTCAGGTAACAGTTGGGAAAGTATGCACTCAAATCCCTTCTAGGGAGTAACTGAAAGATGAATATTTTTTGCCTGCTCCCTCTGCACTGAGCCTGGGGATATAGTTTTGGGACTGCTCACACACATTTATAAACTCCTTCTTCTTTTGCTATAGTCCTATGGGACTCATGAATGCAAGCTTCATTGTATATCAGAGCTAGGTGATTTAGGGGCCCATCCTTCAGTGGCATCCTTAAAAGTTGGGGTGCTAGATGTGTGGTCTAAACCCTTTACTCCATAGGGAGAAGCTGGGAGTTGAGAGTTTCCTCCTTATTGTAAGACACTGTGCCAGGAATGGGCATCATGGTGAGAGTATGGCTCAGCATTTCTTACCTATTTCATTGTAGGTATTTTCTCAGGTGCACAATGTGTAGGAGTCAGTCAACTAGTTTCTGGATTTTTCTCAGAGAAAATTGATCCAAGTATAGCCATATATTTATTGCATCCATGGGAGGGGAAAAATCAGGAGCCTCCTAGATAGGAGGCCACTTAGATAGGCCATCTTGGTGGTGTCAGGAGAGTTAATATATTTTTTAAATTACTTATTTGCTGGGTAAGATAAACATAACATAAAATTTACCATTTTCCCCATTTTTAAATGTACACTGTAATGGCATTAAATACAATCACAATGTTATTCAACTACCACTACCATCTATCCTCAGAACTTTTAATCTTCCCAATCTGAAACTCCATACCCATTAAAAAATAATCCCTATGAGAGAGGTCAAGATGGCAGTGTAGGTGGACTCTGAACTTACCTCCTCCCACAGACACAGCAGACTTACAACTAATCTTGGAATAATTACCCCTGAGACAGAACTGAAAATGGGATAAGAGGAACTCCTGCAAGAAATGACTGTCCTGAGGAGGAAGAGGCATAAATTCCATTTTGGAGAGAAAAAAAACAACACCTTCACAAGTGATAGTGCTTCACAGCTACCCAGGAGCAATTCAAAGCTATGCAGCCTTCCCTGGAGGAGGGGGTACCTGAGCTGCAGAGTGTTGCTGCTATAGGTATTTTTGGACCCAGCATGACTGAGACAAGTGTCATAATATCTGGCTTTGCTGGCTACTAACAACAATGGGGAATACCACCAGAAAAGCTGGGACACAAAGAAATTAAAGCTGGCTCTTAAAAGACATACACACAAATTCACCTGTTTTGGAAAGCAACCTAAAATCACCAGAAAGAAAGGCACACAGTCCTTTGGTGAAAGGCTCATCTGATAGGCTCTGGGTGCATCTTGGTGAAAGGTGAGACCTCTGAAGGGACTGGGACATTGGTGGTGGCCATTGTTGTGACCTGGTGTGGGCATGCTGACACAGACACTGGAAGACACCATTGGAGTTCTCCCTGTGGCCTGCTAGCCCAGGATCTGCCCCACCCCCTAGAGCAGCAATTTAACTCAGCTCAGCTAAGGAAAACAGCCTGACCTAGGGACTGGCCCCACCCAACGACAAGCCCTCAGGCAACTTGTTGGCTTGTTTAAGGATGCTGCCTGGATTCTCTGCAGCCTGGCCAGTGGGTCCACCTGTGTGGGGCAGAGTATGCCCAAGGAGCAGGTGGAGAGTGTGGGGCCCCTGACATGGAGCAACTGGGCCCACTTTAGGGAATCTGGGCATGTGAATGGGACAGGACTGTGTTGACTGTGTGTGTGGCCCCATGGGCAGTGGGGCTTCTCAGCTGCAGAAGACTTGTGCTTCTCAAATAGCCACATAGGGGATTGGCCCCACCCTCCAAAGCCTGAGACAATTGGGTGATCACTTGTCTGGGGCCAGCCCCACCCAGCTGCAATCCTCGGAGAGTTGACAAGAACCTTAGAGGCTGGAGGCTTATAGCAATTGTAAGCCCCTGAGCCTAACAACCAGCCACCCTGGGGGCCTAATCATTTGCTAGAAAAACTGCAACAGTAATGTGCTGTTAGACCTTGCAGCCAACTATGCTGGATCTCCCCACACCAAATAAAGAGACTGGAGGGCCTACAACAACCGCACACAGCTGAGCACTAAGACCAGCTGGACAGGGAGAGAGCTCAGCCTCCCTGGGCACCTACAGCAAGAGCAATCCTGCTACAACAGAAGGACACATGTAGTCTACACAGGGGTCACTCCTGGAACACTTGAAACTGGGCCTCATAAGGCATCACTTACATAAGGTCACCTCTCGAAGATCAGGAGACATAGCTGACCTACCTAATACCTAGATATAAGCACAGGGAAAGAGGCAAAGGAGTACATTCCAAGTAAGGGAACAGGACAAGACACCAGAAAAGGAACTAAGTGAAACACAAGTAATCTACCTGCCAGAGAGTTCAAACAAAGAGTCAAATATGCTCACTGATCTTGGGAGAAGAAGGGATGAACTCAGTGAGAACGTCAACAAAGAAATGGAAGATATAAAAGAGAACCAGTCAGAAATGAAGACCACAATACTGGAAATGAAAAATTCAGTAGAGGGGCTTAAAAGCAGAGTAGAGGATACAGAAGAATGGATCAGTGAGCTGGATGAAAGACTAGAGGAAATCACCCAAGCTGAACAGATAGAAAAAAGAATTAAAAACAATCATCAGGACAGTCTAAGGGACCTATGGGACAACAGCCAAGCACACTAACTTCCGTGTTATAGGGGTCCCTGAAAGAGAAGAGAGAGACAAAGGGGCAGAAAATGTATTTGAAGAAATAATACCTGAAAACTTCCCTAACCTAAGGAAGGAAGCAGATATCCAGGTACAGGAAGCACTGAGAGCAGCAAACAAGATAAACCCAAAGAGGCCCACACCAAGACACATCATAATTAAAATGTCCAGAATTAAAGATAAAGAGAGAATCCTCAAAGTCACAAGCAAAAGAAAAGTTACATACAAAGAAAATGCCATGAGGCTATCAGCTGACTTCTCAGCAGAAACCTTACAGGCTAGAAGAGAGTGGCACAATATGTTTAAAGTGCTACAAGGAAAAAACCTACAGCCAGGAATACTCTACTTGGGAAGGTTATCATTCAGAATGGAAGGAGAGATGAAGAGTTTCCCAGACAAGCAAAAATTAAAGGAGTTTATCACCAAGAAACCAGTCCTACAGGAAATGCTAAAGGGACTTATTTAAGGGGGAAAGAGAAGATCACAGGAAAAAAATATCTATTTCCATGATAAGAGGGTAATGGATATAAATGCACAAAAAAGAGGACAGATATGATATCAAAAACATGAAATGTGGGAGGAGAGGAATAAAAGAGTAGAGCTTTTAGATAGAGTTCAAACTAAAGAGACCATCAATTCAATACACTTTGCTATATATGTAGGTTATTGTATATGAACCTCATGGTAATCACAAACCAGAAACCTATAATAAATTCACAACAAAACAAGCAAAAGTAACCCAAACATAATACCAAAGAAAGCCATCAAACCATGGGGGGGGGCCACCGGTGGCGCAGTGGTTTAGTTCATGCTTGGCAGCCCAGGGTTCAAGGGTTCGGATCCTGGGCACCCGCCGACACACTTCTTGTCAGCCATGCCATGGCGGCATCCCATATGAAGTAGAGGAAGATGGGCATGATGTTAGCCCAGGGCCAGTCTTCCTCAGCAAGAAGAGGAAGATTAGCAACAGATGTTAGCTCAGGGCTGCTCTTCCTCTCTCTCACACATACACACACACACACACACACAAAACCAAAGGGGAAGAGATCAAGAGAAAAAAGGAACAGAGAAGAACTACTAAAACACCAAGAAAAAAAGTGAAAAACTGGCTGTAAGTACATACATATCAATAGCTACCTTAAAGGTCAATGGACTAAATGCTCAAATCAAAAGGCATAGGGTGGCTGATTGGATAAAAAAAACAAGACCCATATATATGCTGCATACAAGAGACACACTTCAGACCTAAACACACTCACAAGCTGAAAGTGAAAAGACGGAAAAAGATACTCCATGCAAATGGCAATAAAATGAAAGCTGGAGTAGCAATACTCATATCAGACAAAATAGACTTTAACACAAAAACTGTAACAAGAGACAAAGAAGGATACTACACAATTATCAAGGGAACAATCAAACAAGAGTATATAACATTAGTAAATGTCTATGCATTCAACATAGGAGCACCTAAATATATAAAGCAATTATTAATAGACATAAAAGAGAAATAGACATGAACACAATAATAGTAGGGGACTTTAACACTCCACTAACACCAATGGATAGATCATCAAAACAGAAGATCAGCAACGAATCAATGGCCTTCAATGACAGACTAGCCCAGCTGGAATTGATAGATATACAGAATATTCCATCCAAAAACCAAAGAATACACATTCTTTTCAAGTGTACATGGACATTCTCCAGGATTCATCACATTTTAGGCCACAAAGCAAGGCTCCATAAATTTAAGAAGATTGAAATAATACGAGGCATCTTCTTGATCACAAACGTATGAAACTAGAAATCAATTATAGGAAGAAAATCAGAAAAGCCACAAATATGTGGAGAATAAACAAAAAGCTACTAAACAATGATTGGGTCAATGAAGAAATCAAAGGAGAAATCAAAAAATACCTGGAGACAAGTGAAAATGAAAATACAACATGCCAGAATTTATAGGGTACAGCAAAAGCAGTTCTAAGAGGGAAGTTTATAGCAGTAGAAGCTATATTATTGTTTTATAACAAACAATAAAAATCTCAAATAAACAGTCTAATAGTGCACCTAAAGGAACTGGAAAAAGAAGAAGAAGAAGAACAACAACAACAACAAAAAAACCCCAAAAATAAGTAGAAGGGAAATAATAAAAATCAGAGAAGAAATAAATGAAATAGAGACTAAAACGACAATAGAAAAAAATCAATAAAACCAAGAGCTATTTCCTTGGAAAGATAAACAAAATTGACAAACCTTTAGCTAGACCCACCAAGAAAAACACAGAGAAGGCTTACTTATTTGTAAAATCAGAATGAAAGAGGAGAAATTACAAAGGACTCCTAGAAATACAAAAGATTATATGAGAATAATATTAAAAGCTATATGTCAACAAGTTGGACAATCTAGAAGAAATGGACAAATTCTTCGAATGATACAATCTTCCAAAACTGAATCAAGAAGAAATAGAGAATTTGAATAGACAAATCACCAGTAAGGAGACAGAAAGAGTAATCAAAAATCTCCCAAAAAATAGAAGTCCAGGAACAGACAGCTTCCCTGGTGAATTCTACCAAACAAAGAAGACTTAATACCTATCCTTCTCAAACTCTTCCAAAACTTTGAAGAGGAGGGGAAGCTTCCTAACTCATTCTATGAAGCCAATATTACCCTGATACCAAAACCAAACAAGGACAACACAAAAAAAAGAAACTTACAGGCCAATATCACTCATGAACATTGATGCAAAAATCCTCAACAAAATACTAGCAAATTAAATACAACAATACATTAAAAAAATCATAGACCATGATCAAGTGAGATTTATTCCAAGGATGCAGGGATCAGTCAACATCCACAAATCAGTCAACGTGATACACCACATTAAGAAAATGAAGAATAAAAACCAGATGATAATCTCAATAGATGCAGAGAAAGCATTTGAAAGTTACATCGTCCATTTATGATAAAAGCTGAATAAAATGGGTACAGAAGGAAAGTACCACAACCTAATAAAATCCATATATGACAAACCCACAGCTAATATCATCCTCAGTGGTGAAAAGCTGAAAGCTATCCCTCTAAGAACAGGAATCAGACAAGGATACCCATTTTCACCACTCCTATTTAACATAGTATTGGAATTCCTAGCTAGAGCAAGCAGGCAAGAAAAAGAAATAAAAGGGATCCAATTTGGAAAGGAAGAAGTGAAACTGTCACCATTTGCAGATGACATGATTTTATATATAGAAAACCCTAAAGAATCCACCAAAAATCTTATAGAAATAATAAATGAATATGGTAAAGTTGCAGGATACAAAATCAACATACAAAAATCAGTTGTATTTCTATACACTAACAATGAAGTACCAGAAAGAGAAATTAAGAATACAATCCCATTTTCAATTGAACAAAAAGAATAAAATACCTGGGAGTAAACTTAACCAAAGAGGTGAAAGATCTGTACACTGAAAACTACAAAACATTGTTGAAGGAAATTGAAGAAGATGCAAAGAAATGGAAAGATATTATGTGCTCTTGGATTGGAAGAATTAACAAAGTTAAAATGTCCATACTTCCTGAAGCAATCCATACTTCAATGCAATCCCTATCAAAGTTCCACCAACGTTTTTCACAGAAATAGAACAAAGAATCCTAAAATTTATATGGAACAACAAAAGACCCCGAATAGCTAAAGGAATCCTGAGAATAAAGAACAAAGCTGGAGGTATCGCACTCCCTGATTTCAAAGTATAGTAACCAAAACAGCATGGTACTGACACAAAACCAGACACAGATATCAATGGAATAGAATTGAGAGCTCAGAAATAAACCCACACATCTATGGACAACTAATTTTTGACCTGGGAGCCAAGAACATACAATGGAGGAAGGAAAGTCTCTTCAACAAATGATGTTGGGAAAATGACAGCCACGTGCAAAAGAATGAAAGGAGACCATTATCTTACACCACACAGAAAAATCAATTCATAATTGATTAAATACTTGAATGTAAGGCCTGAAACCATGAAACTTCTAGAAGAAAACATGGGCAGTATGCTCTTCAACATTGGTCTTAGCAACATATTTTCAACTACCATGTATGACCGGAGAAGGGAAACAATGGAAAAAAATTAATGAATGAGACTACATCAAACTAGCTTCTGCACAGCAAAGGAAACCATCAACAAAATGTAAAGACAACCTAACAATTGGGAGAAGATATTTGCAAACCATATATCTGATAAGGGGTTTATCTCTAAAATATATAAAGAACTCATACATCTGAAAAATAAAAAAACCAACAACCTAATTAAAAAATGGGCAAAAGGCCTGAATAGACATTTCTCCAAGGAAAATATACAGATGGCCAAAAGGCACATGAAAAGATGTTCAACATCATTAACTATCAGGGAAATGCAAATCAAAACTTCAACGAGATATCACCTCACACCCATCAGAATGGCTATAATTAACGACAGGGAACAAGTGTTGGGGAGGATGTGGAGAGAAGGGAACTCTCTTACACTGCTGGTGGGAGTGCAAACTGGTGCAGCCACTATGGAAAACAGTATGGAGATGCCTCAAAAACTTTAGAATAGAACTACCATATGCTCCAGCTATTCCACTGCTGGATATTTACTCAAAGAACATGAAAACACCAATACATAGAGATACATGCACCCCTGTGTTCACTGCAGCATTGCTCACAATAGCCAAGACTTGGAAGCAACATAAGTGCCCATTAATGGACGACTGGATAAAGAAGATGTGGTATATATACACAATGGAATACTACTCAGCCATAAGAAATGATGAAATCCAGCCATTTGTGACAACATGGATGGACCTTGAGGGTATTATGCAAAGCAAAATAAGTCAGAGGGAACAGGTCAAAAACCGTATGATCTCACTCATAAGTAGAAGATCACAACAGCAACAAACACAGAGAGACAGAGATTGGATTGGTGGTTACCAGAGGGGAAGAGGGGAGTGAGGAGGGCAAAAGGGATGATTAGGCAGATGTGGGTGGAGATAGATTGTAATTAGTATTTTGGTGGTGAACATAATGGTAATCTATGTAGAAGTATAATGATGTACACATGTAATTTATACAATGTTATAAACTAATGTTACTGCAATAAAAAATGAAATGAATTAAAAATAAAAAATAATCTCTGTTCTCCTCTTCCCCCAGCCCCTGCCAATCACCATTCTACTTTCTGTTTCTATGAATTTGACTATTTCAGGTAACTAATGTAAGTGGAATCATACAGTATTTGTCTTTTTGTGTCTGGTTTATCTCAGCATGATATATTTCAGGTCTATCCATTTCTCTCTATCAGAATTTTCTTCCTTTTTAAGAGTGAGTAATATTACATTGTATGTGTATGCCACATTTTGTTTATCCATTCATCCACTGATGGATATTTGGATTACTTCCACCTTTTGGCTATTGTGAATAATGCTGCTATGAACATGGGTGTACGTATCTCTTCAACATCTTGCTTTTATTGTTTTGGATATATACCCAGAAATAGAATTAGTGGATTGTATACAAATTCTCTTTTTAATTTTTTGAGGAATTGCCATATGTTTTTTAATAGTGGCTCCACCATTTTACATTCCCATCAACTATGAACAATGGTTCCAATTTCTCCACATTCTCACCAACACTTGTTATTTTCTGGGTTTTTTAAATAGTAGCCATAGTAATGGGTATGAGGTGGTAACCTATTGTGGTTTTAATTTGCATTTCCCCGATGATTAGTGATGTTGAGCCCCTTTCTATATACCTGTTGGCCATTTGTACATCTTTTTTGAAATATTCTCTATGCAAGCCCTTTGCCCATTTTTAATTAAGTTGTTTTTTGCTGTTGAGTTGTAGGAATTCTGTATATATTGTGGATTTTAACTACTTATCAGACATATAATTTGAAAATATTCTTTCATTCTATAGGTTGCTTTCCATGCTCTTGATTGTCTTCTTTGATACAAAGAAATTTTAATTTTGATGTTTTCAAATTTATCTATTTTTACTGTTGTTTCCTTCACAAATCCAATGTCATAAAGTGTTTTACCTTTGTTTTCTTCTAAGAGTTTTATAATTTTTATTCTTACATTTGTGTCTTTGATTGATTTTATGTTCATTTTTATATGGGGTGTAAGATGAGGATGCAACTTCATTTTTTACATGTAGATATCCAGTTTTGCCACCACCATTTGTTGAAAAGACTGTCCTTTGCCACTGAATGGCCTTGCCATGCTCATTGAAATCATTTGACCATATTTGGGAAGATTTATTTCTAGTTTCCTATTTTATTACATTGGTCTATACATCTGTCATTATGCCAATACCACAGGGTTTTGATTATTGTAGCTTTGTAATAAAGTTAAAAGTCAGGAGTTGTGAGACCTCCAACTTTGTTCTTTTTTAAGATTACTTTGAGTATTTAGAGTCCCTTGAGATTCCATATTAATTTTAAGAGTCATTTTTCTCTTTTGCAGAAAACCCTATTGGAATTTTGATAGAGATTGGATTACATCTGTAGATTGCTTTGGATGATATTGACATCTTAAGTATGTTGTCTTTCAATCCAAGAACACAGGATGTCATTCTACTTATTTTTTGTTCTTTAATTTCTTTCGGTAACCCTTTTCATTTTTTAGTGACAGGTCTTTTATCTTCTTGGTTAAGTTTATTTCTACATATTGTAATATGTTTGATGCTATTGTAAATGAAATTGATCTTTTAATTTTCTTCTTGCATTGTTTACCATTAGTATATAGAAACACAACAGATTTTTGCATGGTGATTTTGTATCCTGTAACTTTGTTGAATTATTTTATTAGTTCTAACAGGGTATTTTTGGTGAAATATTTAGGACTTTCTACATATAAGACCGTGTCATCTGTGAAGCAAGATAATTTTCTCTTTCACCTTCCAGTTTAAATGCTTTTTATTTCCTTTTAATGTCTGAACGCTCAGGTTAGGACTTCCAGTACTATTTTAAATACAAGTGGCAAACATAAGCATCCTTGTCTTCTTTGTGATCTTAGATGAAAAGCTTTCAGTTTTTCACCGTTGAGTATGAATGTTAGTTGTGGGCTCTTCATACATGGCCTTTTTTATGTTGAGATAGATTCTTCTAATCCTAGCTTCTTGAGTGTTTTTGTCATGAAAATGTGTTGAATTTTCTCAAATGCTTTATCAATTAAAATGATCATGTGGCTTTTTTCTTCAGTTTGTTAATGTGGTGTGTTACATTGATTGATTTTCATGTGTTGTACAATCCTTGCATTCCCAAAATAAATCCCACTTGCTCATATTGTATAGTCCTTTTAATATGCTCCGGAATTCGGTTTGCTAGTAATTTGTTACATACTTTTGCATCAATATTCATAAGGGATATTGGTCTATAGCTTCCTTTTTTGTTTTGTCTCTGTCTGGCTTTGGTATCAGGAATGAGTTAGATTTGTCCTCTCCTTTTAATATTTTGGAAGAATTTTAAAAGGATTGGTCTTGATTCTTCTTTAAATGTTTCATAGAATTTACCAGTGAAACCATTTGGTCTCAGGTTTTTCTTTGTTGAGAGGTTTTTGATTACTGATTCAATCTCCTTACTGGATATAGGTCAATTCAGATTATCTACTCCTTTATGATTTAATTTTGGTAGATTTTGTTTTTCTAAGAAGTTGTCTATTTCACCCAGGTTATCCAATTTGTTGGTATACAGTTGTTTCTAATATGCTGTTATAGTCCTTTTTATTTATGTAAAATAGGTAGTAATATCTCCATTTCCATTTCTGATTTCATAATTTGAATCTTCTCTCTTCTTTTCTTTGTCATCTTAGCTATAGTCTTTTCAATTTTGTTGAATTTTTCCAACGACCAACTTTTGGTTTTGTTTATTTTCTCAATTTTCTAGTCTCTGTTTTATTTATCACCACTCTATTCTTTATTATTTCCTTCCTTCTGCTGTCTTTGAGTTTCATTTGCTCTTCTTTTTCTAATTCATTAAGATTGAAAGTTAGGTTATTGTTTTGTGATCTGTGAGCTTTTTAAATGTATGCATTTCCAGCTGTAAATTTTCCTCTTAGCACTGCTTTCTTTGCATTTTATAAATGTTGTTATGTTGTGCTTTTTATTTTCATTTGTTTCAAGGTATTTTCTAATTTTCCTTGTGATTTCTTCTTTGACTCATCATTTGTGTTATTTATTTTTCACATATCTGTGAATATTCTAATTTTTAAAATTGATTTCTAGTTTCATTCCACTGTGATTGGAATATACTTGTATGATTTCAATATTTTAAACTTATTAATACTTGTTTTTTGACCTATTATTTTGGCCTATCTTGGAGAATACTCCATGTACACTTGAGAGAAATGTGTATTCTGCTTTTGTTGGATGGAATGTTCTGTATATATGTTAGGTCCAATTGATTTAGAGTGTTCTTTAAGTCCATCACATCCTTATTGATATTCTGTCTGGCTGTTGTATCCATTATTGGAAGTGGGATATTGAAGTCTCCAATTATTTTTCTAGAACTGTGTATTTCCCCTTCAATTCTTTTAATGTTTGCTTCATATATTCATCATGTTGTTTGGTGCATATATGTTTATAACTTACATCTTCTTGATGAATTGTCCCTTTTATCGATACAGAATGTCATTCTTTGTCTCTTTTAACCATTTGGACTTAAAATCCTTTTTTTCTGGTATTAGTTTAGTCATCTCAGATTGTTTTGCTTTATTATTTGCATAGAAGATTTTGTTCCATCCTTTCACTGTTAACCTATTTGTGTCTTTAGATCTAAAGTAAGTCTCTTGTATACAGCATATAATTGGACCAGGGTTATTGAAAACTAATTCTTCCAAGTTAAGCCTTTTGATTGCAGAGTTTAATTCATTTACATTTTAAGTAATTACTGCTATGGAGGAATGTTTTGTGTCAGTCTCAGCCTATTGAGAGTAATGCTATTGGCTAGAAATGCCTGAGGGCACTCACCTAGGCCCTGGTGAGCTCCCCACAGACACCTTCCCTTTCCAAACCAATGTTACTACTGGACCCACCCTTTTGGTTCTCATTATGATTGCAAGATGCCATTCATCATAAGGATTAGGAAACTTTGAAGAAAAAAAGTTTACATTACCTACAGACCCTGAAGCATACAGGGCACACCTGGGGCCACACAGCAAGGTTGTAGTTAGAGAGAGAGAGAGAGGGCCTGGGGTTCTGCATTTATTGGGATTGAGGATGGAAGTCTAAGTTTCCACAGGCTCACTATTTGCTAATTTAAAACATAACAGCAGGAATTTAAAGCATGGGAAAAAAGGAAAGAAAAAAAAGCAGCCCAAATGGCCAGTTATCTAAAACAACAAGGATTTCTAAAACCAAGTTGCCTTATGGTGGAGGTGGGAGTACATACCCTGGCTCTTTATCTAGTCATATGGCTGGCAATGTATTTATTTGAGATAGCCTTTGTTGAAGTGGATGCCTCTTTGAGATGGATGCCTTGACAATCAAAGCTTAAGTCAGGCACTTGTATTACAAAAAGAAAACCCCACTGTCAGGGCTTAGACTACAATCCATCCTGTGATGCTGAGGCTTCAGAGTCAATAGTGAGGACATTAACCTGGGTAACAGATATGCTAAAAGTCAGGGGTAGGATGCCTTGTAACCCAGAAATTATACATCTAAATAAAATTATAGTAGTGAATCTTATAATAAATCTATAGGCAATAATCTGAAATCCAGCTCATAGCCTTTGTCCCAAACTTGAATGGTCCAACCATGAAAATAGGTCAGTGATCTTGGGGGCCCTGGGAATCTGTTCAAAGATTTGGATAATATCGTGGATTATTTTAACATCTTGGGCTATCTGGTGTAAATAGGTTTGAACCTGTCCTGAGTTGTTGATAAACATGTAGTAAGTGGTCTCACAGAGGGCACAAACTTCTCCTTCCTTGGCTAATAGATAATCTAGGGCCAAACAGTTAATACCATTTGAGCAAATTTATGACTTGTACAAGGGACAGTATTTTATGGAGTCATTGTACATGTTGGGTTAAGGTGGCCAATAATTGTTGGTTGGCTTCAATTACCTGATTCTGGGTGCTAGGGCCATTGCACCTGTGCCCAGTCCAGTTAGTCCTAGTAGAACTAAAATACCCAGGACTAAGGGAATGAGAGTAACTCTTTTGGGTTGGGAGTAGCCAGCCAGAGTAGCAAATGCAGGGGGTTTGTAACCTGCAGGATAAACTTCCAGCAGCAAGCCAAGGGACACAATGGTGCATTGTAACATGTGGCCTGGGGGGAGCTGATCAGAGGGCCAAGGAAGAGAATAATGCACTAGGTGAGAGCCTTGTGACATGGGCCCTCAATAAAATCCCAAAGTGGAAGTTCCCAGTGTAAAGTATTCATTAGCACTTCCGGCAAGAAGCCCAAGAAGTTGTACCCATTCATTGGCTATCTCTGCTGTATGAGTCCTGGTTTTACAATAAAAGGGGCCTAGGCGCCAAGAGCTGCTTGTGCCTGGGCACAAAATTAACAAGGTGACTTCAAAGGCTACTCCAAAATGACTCCTTGAGGAACAATTGGAGTGGAAAATGGGTGGGGCATCTAACAGGGAAGTCTGGGGCAATGATGTTAGTTGGAGTTGGCTGAAATTGAATATATCAGTCAAGTAATCATTTAGGGTGGGATACAGGTGATTGGAGACCAAATGACAAGTCTAGCAATTTCTGACTCCCAAGGTGTAGGTACCCTTCTCAGCCCACTGGATAAAAATGTTTGTGGTGTTCGTGAAGCATCTTGCCAGTCTCATGGACGGTATAGAGGGAAGGGTAGTGAGAGAGGTTTTAGTGGCATTGGGGTAATCATGGAAGAGATCATGATAGTGTTGGAGGAAATCATGGTTAGGGCTTGCTCTGGCCAGCAGAAGCCATGATCAGGAATTCCCATGTAAGCACATAGAATTGGAAGGTCAAGGGGAACCAGTGACAGCAGTCTAAATGGGCAGTATGGTAGGCAGGGGAGCTATCTGCTTCTGAATGCATATTTTGGCCTTCCACAATGAATAAATATGATGCAATGTTGCCCTACAGTCAGCAGGAGACATACAGTCTCATAGGCTTCTTAGTGTAGGGTAGGGTCAGCTGGCAAGCACCAGGCAAATACTGCAAAATAATATTTTAATAGATCATCTCCTGATTCTATCAGGGAAATACATCTAGTCCATTGTTCTTGAATGTTTTTGTCCCCAATGTAGTGTTCTGCTGAGTTTGCCATAAATTGGGAAGTGGGGCCATCTGGGAGTGGCGCAGTCTCCAATGAGATGATATATCTCTGAGGTGTCATCTCCAGTGTAGGAGGCATAGTCATCTCCAGCGGCAAGCTCTTGGATTGGGGCAGTGTCATCTGAAATGGTGTCCTCTCTGGCAAGTATTCCATCTCCCTCAGGGGTGAGGTCCTCTGGAATGGTGGCCACCCAGGGGGTGGGTGATCCTCCTATGTTGCTATCTTGTTGGGGTGTTGCTCATGGGCTGGGGGTAGGCTAGATTGATATAACTTGGAGGCTTCCATGAGGATTGAGCTTCGTATCTGATGCCTACTGCTAGTGGAACACATTATTAAGAGCTCTTTGGGGTAATTAGGGACACGTTTATCAATGGAATGGGCAGCTGCCTTTTCATTCTCTGAAGAGTTCATCCAAAGCACATACAGCTTCTGGGCACATTTATATCTGAACTTAAGGGAGATCTTATGGATGCTATTTAGGCATTCTGGGACTAACCCATGAGGGCAATGGACAAATCGTGGGAGCACAGTCCTTGTAACCAGATAGGGCCAGTTAACTTGGGGCAATATTTGATGTACAGAAATCAGGGGGTGAGTGCTATTTAAACATCACTTCCAGAGGGCCCATTTCCTGTAAAGGGATTCAATCCCTTTGTCACTCTGACTTGGTGGCATGCTAGCCTGAGTCCCTCCCACAGGGCTCTCCAACATTCCCTGCTTTTCTTCCCTGTGATGCAATTGTGAACTGGAGCAGTATTGTTCCAGCATTGTATTTGTGTGATGATTAGGCCCAAGGGGTCTACCAGCAACTCTTTCACCCAGGTCATATAAAGCAATAAGAATAGCCATAGCCATACAGAGCATCAACATTTGATGAGTTTTCATTGGGTTCTTTCTGTCTGAGCTATTTGTATATTGATTAATGGCTGAAGGTGGTTGCTCTCAGTGAGGAAATCATATGTTGCCTCATCTAGTGTGGGGTAAGGCCACAATTTGTAGCTTTCTTACCATACTCTCATGTGGCTCACATCTACAAAGTGGAGAACTTCTTTTCCTCTTTCAGATACCCAAACTGTGCCACTGGTTGGTCTCAGAGTGGTGGTTTCTACTTCCTATAAATTAGGAGTGAAATACAATTTTGTTAGCCAGCCCTTTTAGGCACTATATTCATAGAGAGCAGCCAGCATGGAGGTGGCTCCTTTTGGAGAGTTCTCACCATTGTCAGTGTTCTCAAAGAAATGATCTCGCACTAAGTTGGTGGGCTTTTGGCCAGTGGGCACTCAATGATGAGAGGATCATACTGGACTATCCACCCTGGATCTGGTCAGCATGAAGCAGATGGTGAGATGATCAAAAGTTCATAGTGGAAGGGGGAGGTGGAGTGAGAGGACAAAATAAAAAGGACATCACCTCGGAGGGCAAAAGCTTGAGAAATGCCAGAAATGACCAAAAGTGGAATTTTGAGGGGTGTGCAATAACTTATACATGGGGTGTGAGAGCCCAAGGGGTGAAAATTAAGTAATATGAGGGCCTGTGGCAAGAATTCAATCCATTTCAGGGACCATTTGCCTGAAAGTAATTTAAGTAGTGTCTCTTTAAGAAGGCCATTATGATGAGGCCAGCCACCTGGGGGCAGTAGCCTAGATGGAAGTTCCAAAGACTATTATGATGGAAAGAGTCTCTTGAGAGGTAAAGTGGGTGCCCTGGTCAAAGTCGATAATGTCTGGTGATCCAAAAGGAACAAGAATAAATTTAGTAAGGAAAGAGGTTACATGTTTTGAGGCGGAATCCTGGGTAGGAGTCACCAAGAGGAGTCCTGTGTAAGTAATGATGCTTGTGATGGCATCTGGAAGCCCCAGCAGAGGGGGCCAGTGGGCCAATGAAATAAATCTGCAAGGGGAAGTATGGTCAGTCTCCCTGGGCAATATGTTCCCATCTGGATAGTTTCCAATGTTTCATTTAGGAACAGGGAATGCACTAATCTATCACAACTTTGGCTGCTGCTGAGGAGAGGTAAAGTCCCCTCACTTGAGCCCAAGTTGTTAAGGCATAAGTTTTCTGATGACCTAAGGTTGTATGGGCCCATTTCATGATCTGGTGGGAAGGGTTGGTACCCTGAGGAATCTGTACCTGACAGAGTATGAAGGGCTTAGTGAAGAAGTCTGCAATATTGTTAAAAATAGTTTCTGATGTGGAGTGGATAGTGTGTGTGGAAACATGAATAAAATGATAGGAATTGGGGACTCTGCTAATTTCTTCCACATCTGGGCACCCCAAATGTGTTCACCTTGTATAAGAAAATTGTCCCTTAGCTATCGGCCAACAAAACTGCCAGGCCATTGTTGGCATCCCAGGAATCTGTGATAATGTGAAGGTGCAAAAGTTCCCATTTTATGGCTTCGTTAAGGGCTGGCTGAACAGCTACAAGTTCCACCAATGAGCAGATCCAGGGGTGCCCTCCCTGACTGGAGAGGCACCTAAGTCCAGGTGGAATGCCTCGGCCCTCCAGTGAGCTGCATTGTGTACAATGGTGGCACTGCCATCAATAGAGAACACTGATTCCTTGTCCATCTCAGGCAGTTGGTACCAAGGGGCTCCTCAAGTAGCTAGACAGGGAGGAGGGGGGCACTGCTATCACTTCCTCAAGGCTCTAGGGCAAGGAGCTGAGTATGGTGAAAGCCACATCCTCCTGTAATTTAGAAAGGCCTTTGATGTCAGGTTTAGCCCTCTCCTGAAGTTACCACTTCCAATTCACCAAAAAGCATCACTGGCTGTGCCAAGCTTCTCCTGGGAGGCAGGGCACTATAGGAACTTGTGTACATAGTAGTACTGTGTGGGGGCTGGTTAGGGCCTTGGTTTCTAAAAGAGACCAATAAGATGCCAAATCTGGCATTCAAGGGGAGTGTGTTGGCCTGCTCCTGGGGGTAGGCCCTCAGTCCAAAATCCCATAGGAAACCAGGTAGACTCATGTTTGGTCCAGAGACTCCAGGAGACATAGTCAGATGTGGCCAAGGACTCAACCTGGAATGTAGAGGCAGGGCCAAAAGGTAAGGCTTGGACTGCCTGCTAGGAAGCTTCCAAAGCACACTGTTGTGTTTCAACCTAATGGAAAGTGGCAGACTTGTGTGTAATCAAGATTGCATATATTGGGTGAAGAATTAGTGAGAGATGAGGGATGAGTTGTCTCTAGAACATGAAAAGATATAGTACGTATTGTGCTTAAGTGTAGTAGGTAGTATAATGGTGAGTAATTGATGTTTGATTCTTGAGGTAATTTCTCACCCCTGAGAGTGTGACCAAAACCAAAGTGGGTTCACCTCCTGGCGAGTTAAATCAGACTCTCAACCAGTAGTTGTCACACAAAGTAAAGTATGTTTGCAACAAATAGGAGACCATCTGGAATCATTTCCAAAGTCATGGCTACCCAAAGGGAATCAAGAACCTTTTCTTTCAGATGGGGAATGAATGTGAAACCGGCAAGTAGTTGGCCATTGGTGATTGAGTGGCTAGTGACTGGAGGGGATCAGAATTGGCCACCTCAAAGTGTGTCTCTGACTGAAGGACACTTTGACTCCCATCCCCACTAACTGACCAAAAGAGTTTGGGATGTGAGGCCTGCCCCCAGAACAGATCATCACCATAGACTTTGGGTATCTGAGAGGGTCCTTGCTAAGCCCATTCTTAGTTCTGGTTACCCTCTGTAAGAGACATTTACATTTGTAAAGGAAATCTCCATTTGTAAAGGTATCTTCTTCCCTGTACCAGAAAGAAGGGGGGATGGCCTTATGTAGAAACTCATCAGAATGGAAGGCGAGGACTTAAATCTGCATGGTAAACTTACCTGTTGTTAATTGTGCTGTTCAGGCAATATGCTGACACCCACTAAGCTTCTATAGATAACATCTCCATGGGGCTGTGGTCACTATGGTAATGGGTATTTGAACTATTTTTTCAGGAATGGGAACCCCTTTCCCACTTCAGGCCAGTTGAGACCACCAACCCATCAACTGGGCCCTTGCAGATGTATGTCCGATAAGCGACCTTTTGATGTCAAGAGGTTAAAACACCCTCAGGGCATGCTGATGCCACCATTCTGTGGAAATGCCTCCTCTGAGGAGGCATGAAAGCTGACTACGCTTGTGCAGATCATCAATTACCTCATCTCACCTCCAATCATTTCAGACCACCTTGCCCCCTACCCCCCCCCCAAATATCCCTGAGTCCCTGTTTTTGGGGAGTGGATTTGAGATTCATTTTACCGTTTCCTCACTTGGCTGCCTTGTGTTTATTAAACCATCTCTCTGCTGCAATCTCATCATCGTGGTGTTTGGCTTTCTGGGCAGTGGGCAAAAATGGACTGGTGTTGTAACAAATGTTGAAAAGGGAGAGGTGGGTATTCAGTTGCACAGGCTCAGGTGGAAAACATGCTTCTACATACACTGCAGGTTATGGTAATAAGGCCTAAGTTCCTCCTGGAGAGATCTTAGCATTAAAAATAAGGCAAAGGTCACAGGCATAGCTCTTGTGGTGAGGCTTGGTCTAGCTCCGGGTGGTTCATGATTGCATCTCCTTAACATAACAAAAGAAAAAAAAACAATTTGGAAAAACAGTTAAATGCTTCCAAACCCACCCTTGAGTTCCTCAGGGCAATTAGTTGGTGATAAGAGGAGCAGACGATGCCTAGAAATTTGACAGATGAGGTAGGGCCTTGGATCTTGTGAGGGGTGACTGCCCAGCCACTTTGGTGTAGGTGGCCTGTGAGGGTGTACAAGTCTGTCCGTACCACTTCCTCCGAGGGACACTTTAGCATAATACCATCAATATAATGCCCCAAACAGCACCTTTCCAATTATAAGGTTTTAAAATCTTGGTGGCAGAGGTTATGCACAATTGCAGGGCTGTTTAAATATCTTATTGGGAGCTGCACAAATGTATATTGAGCCCCTTTAAAAGTGACAGCAAATTGGGCTTGGGCTTCCTCTTTGATGGGAATAGAATAGAACATATTAGCTTGATCAATGACTGAGAAGGACTGTCCTTGGGCCTGTTGAATGGCCTCAATCAGTTCTATAACATAAGGAATTGGAGCCTTAATCAGGGGAACCTGAGCATTGAGATTCCAATAGACAATGGTGTGGTGCAATACATTACTGGCTGACTCAATTATCAGCCAGAAGGGGCTACTGAAAGGGGAGATTGTAGGCCTAATGATTCCCCACTACAGCATATCTTTTATTAATTTGACTATTTTATTGAGGTCATATTAGTTTATAACACTATGTAATTTCAGGTGTAATTATTATATATCAGTTTCTGTATAGACTGCATCATGCTCACCACCAATAATCTAGTTTTTATCTGTCACCATACATACGTGCCTCTTTACCCCTTTTGCCCTCCACCTCCCTTCCCCTCTGGTAACCACTAATCTTTTCTCCTTATCCATGTGTTTGTTTATTTCCACATATGAGTGAAATCATATGGTGTTTGTCTTTGTCTGTCTAGCTTATTTTGCTTAACATAATACCCTCAAGGTCCATCCATGTTGTTGCAAATGGCACAATTTTGTCCTTTTTTATGGACAGTGGAATACTACATGAGTGGTATTCCATTGTATATATATATATCACATCTTCTTTATTCATTCTTCAGTTGATGAGCACTTGGGTTGCTTCCACATCTTGGCTATTATGAATAATGCTGTGATGAACATAGGGATGTATAAATCTCTTTGAATTTTTGATTTCATGTTCTTTGGATAAATACCCAGGAGTGGAATAGCTGGATTTTATGGTACTTCTATTTTTAATTTTTTGAGAAATTTCCATACTGTTTTCCATAGTGGCTGAACCAGTTTGCATTCCTGCCAGCAGTGTATCAGTGTATGAGGGCTCCCTTTTCTCCACATCCTCTCCAACATTTGCTATTTTTTGTCTTGTTAATTATAGCCATTCTGATGGGTGTAAGGTGGTATCTCATTGTAGTTTTGATTTGCATTTCCCTAATAATTAGTGATGTTGAACATCTTTTCATGTGCCTGGTGGCCAACTGTATATCTTCTTTGGAAAGATTCATATCATCTGCCCACTTTTCAATTGGGTTGTTCATTTTTTTGTTGTTGAGTTGTATGGGTTCTTTATATATTTTGGAAATTAACCCCCTGTCAGATACATGATTTGCAAATATTTTCTCCCAGTTGGTGGGTTGCTTTTCATTTTGTTCATAGTTTCCTTTGCCTAGAATAAGCTTTTTAACTTGATGTAGTCGCATTTTTTTCTTTTGTTTCCCTTGCCTGAGTAGACATTGTATTCAAAAAGATACTGCTAAGACTGATATCAAAGTACTGCCTATATCTTCTTCTAGGAGTTTTATGGTTTCAGGTCTTACTCTCCAGCATATCTTTAAAGACAGGGTGTAAGTCCTCAGTGCCCTGTTTAAGTGGATATTGAAGAGTGTTTACAGTCTTGATTGGTGGAGGAAGAGTCACCAGCATCCATTTGGTGAGTCCTACCAGGAAGGCCAGAAGCTTGGCTTTATTCCATGTGGCGTGGGGTCATGTCAGTGCATCCAGGCCCCTAAAAGAGGAAAGAAAGAAAGAGAGAGGAAGGAAGGAAGGAAGGAGCAGTTTGAGGTGAATGGTTCCAATAGTTACATCTGAGTGGATTTGTACACATTTGATTGTTTACGTGAGTACTTCCAGACATTTATAGCTGATAGCACTATCAATAGGCTGAGGCCAGCATAAAACAAGGACTTACTTCTGCCATTTTTCTTTTTTTCTGTATGTCTTAGAGCTTTTTGGTCCCTCATTTCCTCTATTATTGTCTTCTTTTGTGTTTAGATGATTTTTTTTGTAGTGAAACATTTTGATTCCCTTCTCATTTACAGTTTTGTATATTTCTACTCATATTTTCTTTATGGTTACCATGAAGGTTTACTATAACATTCTGAATATATAACAATCTGATTTTAATCATACCAACTTAACTTTAACTATATACAAATACTCTATTTCAGTACAACTCCATCCCCCACTCCACCTTCATGTTATTGATGTCACAAATTACATCTTTATACTTGGTGTGCTTGATAATGTAGATTTATAATAACTTTTTATGAATTTGTCTTTTAATCCTGTGAAAAAGAAAAAGTAGTTTATAAACCAAAATTACAATAATATAGGTTTTTTTATTTTTCCATGTACTTACCTTTATCAGAGATTTATATTTTTGTATGGCTTCAAGTTACTGGCTAGCATCTGTTATGAACTGAATGTTTGTGTCCCTCCCTGCTGAATTTATATGTTAAATCCCTAACCTCCAATGTGATGATATTTGGACATGGAGTCTCTAGGAGGTAATTAGGGTGAGATGAGGTCATGAAGGTGGAGCCCTCATGATGGGATGAGAGCTTTTATTATCAGTGACACCAGAGACTTGCTCTCTCTGTCCATGCTCACATGTTCACACAAGAAAGAGCTCATATGAGCACACAGCAAGAAGGCACCTACCTGCAATGCAAGAGGAGAGTTCTCATCAGAAACTGACCATATTGGCTACCTGATCTCAGACTTCCAATCTGCAGAACTGTGAGAAAATAAATTTCTAATGTTTAAGCCACCCAGTCTATGGTATTTGTTATGGCAGCCCTAGCACAGTAATATAGCATTTTTTCATTCCAACTTTAAGGACTCCCTTTATCATTTCTTGTAGGGCAGGTCTAGTGGTAATGAACTATCTCAGGTTTTATTTATCTAGGAATGTCTTAATTCCTCTCTCATTTTTGAAGGACGATTTTGATGTATATAGTATTCTCAGTTGACAGTTTTTTTCTTTAAGCACTTTATATATATCATCTCACTACCTTCTGGCCTGAAAAATCCACTGATAATCTTGTAGAGGTTCCCTTTTACATGACAAGTTACTTTTCTATTGCTGCTTTCAAAATTCTTTGTCTTTCAACAGTTTGATTATAATATGTCTTGTGTCAGTCTCTTTGGGTTTTTCATACTTCAAATTTATTGAGTTTCTTGGATTTGTAGATTCATGTAATTTATCAAATTAGTTACTTGTCAGTCATTACTGCTTCAAATAATTTTTCTGCACCTTTCTTTCCCTCTTCTCCTTCAGGGGCCCCTATAATGTGTATTTTGGTTCACTTGCTAGTTTCCCACAGTCCCTGAAGCTGTGTTCACTCCATTCTTTATTCTTCCTGCTCCTTAGACTCAAAAATTTCAATTATCCTATCTTCATGTTCACTAATTCTATCTTCTGCAAGTCCAAACCTGATGTTGATCCCTTCTAGTATTTTTTCATTTAATATATTGTACTTTTGATCTCTAGAATTTCTGTTTGGTTCGTTTAATTTATATCCTTTGTTGATATTCTTGTTTTCATTCTACATCATTTTCCTAATTTACTTTAGTTCTTTGTCCATGTTTTCCTTTTGCTATTGAGTATACTTAAGATTAATTTTAAAGTCTTCATCTGACTTATTTTGCTTAGCATAATACCTTCAAGGTCCATCCATCTTGTCACAAATGGCATGGTTTTGTCTTTCTTTGTGGCTGAGTAGTATTCCATTGTATATATATACCACATCTTTATCCATTCATCTGTTGATGGGCAGTTGGGTTGCTTCCAAGTCTTGGCTACTGTGCATGTTATAAACCAATGTGACCTCAATAAAATAAAAAATAAATAAAAAGTAAAGTCTTTGTCTTTTAAATGTGAAGCTTGTTTTTCTTCAGAGATGACTGCTGCTACTTTATTTTCTTCCTTCAAATGGGCCATGTTTTTATATTTCTTTGTAAGATTTGTCATCTTTTGTTGAAAATTAGATATTTGACTATTATGTGAAAGCTGTGGAAATCAGACTTTTCTCTAACTCTGTTTGCAAAGACTATTGCTTGTCATGTATGATCACTGTAGTTTGTTTGCCTTTATCTTGTGTTTGGTTAATATGTTGGCAGATATTTCCTTATATGCCAGGAGCTGGAACAAACTTACAAACAGAAAACACCAAAAAAAATAGAGCGTCCATCAGCATTTGCAGAATAACTCTGGCAAGGCTTGCTGTATGCCTTAAGGACCAGACTGAGTTAAAAGCTAAAGGTTTTCTGAAGTCTTTCCTGAACATGTGTCTTTCCTGTGTATGTGTGTGGTTTTTCAAATTCCTCCATATTCAAAGTTGCTTTTGAATTATGTAATTTTCCAGTCTTACCCTAGCTTCTCCTCCAGGCCTTTGATGGTCTATGTGTATTTCCATCTATAATATCTTACCCCAGGCACCTGTAGGTTTGTAGTCTGCTTTGTAGCTTTTACAAACATTGTCCACTGTTTTTTCTGCTTCCATTTTGAGTTATTCTGAACAAGCACCTTGCATAAGTCCTTCAGACATTCCTCAGGCTGGTTAGAACAGACATACACAATAATTTGCAAACAGGGAAAAACAATTTGCTTTCTTTTCTTCAGGGATGACTTCTGCCACTCCTGTTCGAGGATAGTACTGAGAACCAAGCTGCTGCCTGCTCAAGACCTTGTCCACTGCCATTGGGTCAGGGTGGGGTGAGGACATATAAAAACACCACAAAACTTTCATAGCATTTTAAAGATGAAATTTTCTTGATTGTGCTGTTGTTTGGTTGCTGTAAACCTTGGTTCATACAGCTTTTTATTGTTTTCTCTTGATGTTTCTGTGGGAGAATGAGAGCTTGGAGCTTCATAGTCTGCCATCTTGCTGATGTCACTCTACTCTCCTTCATTTTTGAAAGATATTTTTTTGAGGAAGATTGGCCCTGAGATAATATCTGTTGCCAATATTCCTCTTTCTCTCTCTTTTTTCTCCCCAAACCCCCAGTACATAGTTGTATATCCTAGTTGTAGGCCTTTCTAGTTCTTCTATGTGGGATGCTGTCTCAGCATGGCTTGATGAGCTGTGAGTAGGTCCACGCCCAGGATCCAAACTCCAAACCCCAGGCTGCCAAAGTAGAACATGCAAACTTAACTGTGATGCCACCAGGCCAGCCCCTGAAGGATAATTTTACTCATAACAGAATTATTCCTTCACAGTTTTTCTTTTCTTTCAGCTTCTTGACTATGTCATCCTGCTGCCTCCTGGCCTCTATGGTTTCTAATGGGAAATCAGTGATTAATCTTATTGAAGATGTCTTGTACATGATGAGGCCTTACTCTTGTTGCTTTCAATATTTTCTCTTTGGTTTTGTCTTTCAACAGTTTGATTTCTATTTGTCTAAATGTGGATCTCTGAATTTACCCTACTTCAAGTTTGTTGAGCTTCTTGGATATGTAGATTAACATTTTTCATAAAATTTGGGAATTTTTTGGCCACTGTTTTTTCACATACTCTATATGCCCCTTTGTTTTTCCCCCTCTCACTCTGGGACTCTCTTTATGCATACGTTGGTATGTTTGTCTTTATTGGTTTCTGATGTCCTTTTCATTCTTCATTCTTTTTTTTCTTTCTGTTTCTTTGACTTGATAATCTTAATTCACCTACTTGGAAGTGTGCTGTTTTTTTCCTTGTTTCTTCAAAAAATCTAAAACTGAACCCCTTTAGTAAATTTTCCATTTCAATTATTGTACTTTTCATCTCCAGAATTCCAATTTGTTTTAAAATAATTTATATCACTTTATTTATATTCTCTAATTTGTCATTGTTCTCACAGTTTCCTTTACTTTTTAAGACATAATATCCTTTTGCTATTTGAACATTTTAAAAATAGCTGCTTTACATCTTTGTCTTTAACTAGGTCCTGCCTCTGCACCTCCTCAGGGACAGTTTGTATTGATTACTCTTTTATCTAGTATATGGTATATACTTTCTTGTTTCTTGCATGTTTCATAATGTTTTTTGAAAACTGGACATTTCATATAACATGATGTGGCAACTTTGGAATTAAGTTTCTCCTCCCTCTCCAAGGTTTGTTTTGTTGCTGTTTGTCACAATAGTTGTGGGTTTTTTTGTTTGTTTCATACATTTCTGAACTAATTCTGTAATATTTGTGCTTTTTCATGTGTGGCCATTGAGGTCCTAAATTCAATCAGCTTAGCAGTCAACAAATAATCTGTCAGTGATTTCCTTGATCACCTGGGACCAATAAGTCTCCCAATCTCTTTGTGTGTGTTGGGGCATACCTCCAACAATCTACCAGGTAGTCTACCACTCTGCCTTAGCTTTTATTTACTGCTTTCAGAGAGCTTAAAGGTCCACCATAAGTGAGAATTTAGGGCCTTCTAATGTCTTTCTTGAGCATGCATACAGCCCTACGCATGCAGGTGGGCTTCCATATTCTCAGGAATATGTCAGAGATTTTCAAAGCCCCTACACTTTATTCTTCATTTATTTTAAGCTATTTAGTCTACTGTTTGCCCCCAACCATTATTCATTGCCTCAAGCAGCCATCATGTTAAGACATTAAACAAATGCCCCTCCTCCCCCCAAGAAGCTATTATTATTGGATAAGTTTGAGTGAGTTTGAATAAAAAAAAGCCTTTTGACTGGCATCTTCCAAGGAGCTGCCAAACAAGTCATATTATGTCTCTTCTTTGGGAATGAGGCTTCGAAAGAGCTTCAGCCTCGTTCTGCTCTCTCCAGCACTCAGAATGTCATTTGTTACTGCCCAACAACTGAGGGAGAGAGACTGAGAGATGGGACTAGGATTAGTTACAATACCACAAAGCTCACTGTTCTGAGATTCATTTATTTTTCTTCACTTAATATTCCCTGGGTTGCTCCAAAACTTTGATTCATTTCTAGTGTTCTTAAAATGTTGATTCTGATAACTTTTGCCTACATTGCTTTTAGGTAGGGGCAAACATTTGGGGGTCTTGACTCTGCTATTTTCATGTATGCCTCCACTATTAAACATTTTTTATTGTGATTAAATATATAACATAAAATTTGCCTTTTAATCGTTAACTTACTATCTCTCTGAATTTGCCATATTCCCTATAAGTGAAATCATACAATATTTGTTCTTTTGTGTTTGGCTTATTTCACTCAGCACAATTTTTTCATGGTTCATGAATGTGGCAGCATGGATCAAACCTTCATTCCTTTTTCTGACTGAGTAATATTCCATCGTGTGTATAGATTATATGTCTTAGTCAATTCAGGCTACTATAGCAAATTACCATAAAATGCATGTCTTATAAACAAAAGAAATTTATTTTCCAACAGTTCTGAAGGCTGGTGGTCTGAGATCAGGGTGCTGGCATGGTTGGGTTCTGGTGAGGTTCCTCTTCTAGGTTGATTATTTTTCTTTCCTATGTATGTTATTATGCTTTTAGTATATGCTTGTATCTACAAAAAAGATAGAACTGTCTTGAATGTTTTAAAATTTTTATTAATGTTAGCTATCTGCATCCAGGCAGAGACTGCTCCCTTTGCCAGATACTCTAATTGGATACTCATCAGTTCCATAGCCTTATACCTTAAAGAGGTCATTTCAGCTGTGGGTCCCTAAAGGTAGAGAGCATGACACAGCTTGCTGGACAGTTTCCATAGCAGAATGTTGTTTTGGGTCCCACTCAAAAGATGATGATTTGTGGGTATCTGACATAACAGACCAAGCAGAATCCCCAAGCAATCACAAAAAATTTCCAATATCCAAAGTATCCAGTTAGCTGCTGGGCCTCTTTTTTGGTGGTGTGGGGATGAAAGAACAATTTTTCTTTGATAGCCTGAAAGACTGAATATTGTAAATCCACCTACATAGTACTGAGAAACATTACTTGGCAAGCAGGCTTCTGAATTTTTTTGGAGATTTTTGGCCACTCTTCCTGGGGGATGTGTGACACCACAGGCTGGGCTGTTGAGACTAAGGCTTCTGATTGCCAACCATCAGGATATCATGTATATAGTGAAAGTTTTGGAAAATAGAGTATACAAGCACTTGTGCTAAATTCTGACCTATCCAATTTTGGCAAACGGCAGTGGAGTTTAGATAACCCTGAAGAAGTATGAGAAACATATATTGGAGATCTTTTCACACGAATGAAAAAAGATCTTGATCCTCAAGTGCCAGTAGTATGGGAAAGGTGTTATCAATGTTTAAAACAGTCTACCATGTGTCATTAGTGTGTGTAATGGATTCAGTGAGAATCACACTGTCTGCAACAGCTGAGACTATAGGAGAAACAACTGAATTTATTTGACAATAATCCACTATAAGCCTTCAGCTCCCCTTACACTTTTGCACATGGCTGTCCCTGAACCTTTTACTTCCTGTGCTTCCTTTTAGTCTTTAATCTGGGCTGTGATTTTCTTTTTTCCTCCTGGGATTCTATACACTCCAAAGGGGGCAGGGATGCTGGTGGGAGAGTGATTTATGTGCACCACTAGTACTTCTCTACGTGTGGTTGAATCTCATCTGGCACTTTTGGGGCAGGGAAATACAAGCATCTGTTCCTACTATATATTCAGATTTAGAGGTAACACCTAGAGTGCACAGAACTGGCACAATAGGTTTCACTCACAAGGCCATATTGGCTTCCTTTCCCCACTGTAAATCCAGCCCAAATTCCATTAGGTCATTCTTGATGTCATTTTCTTCCACAAGTCTGGGTAAAATAGTGACTTGAGCATCCATATCTAATAGGGCCATAAAAGTTTAATTCTCTCTGCTTGCCAAAATTTCCCAGCATATTCAGACAGGTGCAAATGACCTTTGATCTCCATTGGGGACAAGGAGTTCTCAGCTCTCATCCTGCAACCACTTCCCCTCCTTCCTCCTTATTAAAAGAGGCAGGACTATTTATTGCATAGTCAGTCTGTACAACTCACCACCAATTCTCATAAATTACCCTCAAATTCCATGAATTGGCTAGTGAGGTCCCCATTCTTTCTCTTACAGAGAGCCATGTCTCTGTCAGCATCGATCCTCATTTCTACAAGTATCAAGAACTGTGAAAATTATTAAACTTTACCCTATTTTTCAGCTAACAAGGTAGCCTGCCACAGTTTCTTGGGTGCTGGTAGAAGACACGAGACTTCTAGGTCAGAGACAGAGGGTAGTTTATTGTTCACAGTAATAGCGATAGCCCAAATATCCGCATTTTCACCCTAGAAGCCTGAGTCCTACTTCCCACAGGGTGATGCAAAATAGTCACATGACACTTACATATAAAGTAGGTTTGCATTACAAGAGAGAAAACCTCAGTTTGGGAACCTCAAACTTTTATAGTGGGCAATAAGCAACCCTTCCCTTTGCTCTTGAAGGAGACATTATTTTTATTATACTGGAACAAGCATTCCTGCCCTTTGCTCTAAGGGGAATCACTCTCTATCTTCCAAAGACTCTAAACAAACCTGCTCTTTACTTCAGAGAGAGATATTATCTCTATCTTCGAAAGCTGTTTGATGTTGAAACATCTTTCAAGAAAAGAAAGAAGTCAGTGTCTTGCTTGCAAGATACAGAGAAACATGTCAGACACATGCAGAATTGCCTTCCAACAACATATGAGTGAAATTGTTCGAAATATGCCATTTTCAAACTCACTAGATAATGGCAAATTTCTGACTTAAACTCTCACCTACAGTGTACAGGATCTCCCACTTGTTTAACTGGTCAATACATACTTTCAAACTTCACACGTGTTGCTGATCTGATGTGTGTGAAATCATGTTATATTAATTTCCATTTTCTGACTTACTGATGAGATACATA
Organism: Tapirus indicus; assembly: GCA_031878705.1. Classification (NCBI taxonomy): domain Eukaryota; kingdom Metazoa; phylum Chordata; class Mammalia; order Perissodactyla; family Tapiridae; genus Tapirus; species Tapirus indicus. The sequence continues at coordinate 47,522,404 of CM062942.1, forward strand.
TAGTCAACAAATATTTATTAAGCACCTATTATATGCCAGGTACTCTTCTAAGGACTTGGGATACATTAGTGAGTGTAAAGGAAGAAAAATCACACACTTTCAGGGAAACAGCAATAAACATATTAACTAACTAAATTATATAGTATATGGGAAGATGACATACGTTATGGAAAAGATACAGTAAGGTAATGGGGAACTGATTAAGGTAATGTATGTTTATTGACTAGGTGATCTATTTGTGAATTGCCTGTTCATATTTTTTGCCAAGTTTTCTATGGACTGTTAGTTTTTTTCACATTGAATATATTTTTATTTCATTAATTTTAACTGTTGAAGTTTGTACACTGATCTTATTTTATTCCACTAGTATATGATAATTTTTGAAATTAGGGGCTTGCGTATTTTAATATAATCAATTTTATCAAACTTTTCCTTCATTACCTGTGCATTTATTTCATTTAAATAAAATCCTCCACATTTCCATAAGAAAACAAATATTCTCTTCGATTTTATTCTAAAAGTTTTACAAATGTTACTTTCCAATTTAAGTATTAACTTTTTTTCACTTGGAATTTACTTTGTGTGTAAGGTCATATAAAAAGAGATTAATTCAGCATCATTTATTGAATAAAATGTTTTTTCATCATTCATCTGAAATGTCACATCTATTATGATTCCAGTTTCCTACATGCAAATCTGTTTCTAGGCCTCCCCTCTGTTTCTGGTACATTGGACCTCCCATTTTCCATCCTTGAACTCCATACAGACTACTCTCCAGAGCCGCCAGAGTGATCCTGTTAAAATATGAGACAAATCACGTCACGCCTCTGCTGAAAATACTCGAATGGCTCCCCATCACACTCGGTGTAAAAGCCAAATTCCATTCTCGGACCTCCAAGGCTCTGAGCTATCTGCTTCTCCTGGATCCCCATCACCTCTCTGAACTCACCTCCTGATATTCTCTACCTTGCTCACTCAGCTCCAGCCATGCTGGTATCCTCAGTGTTTCTCAAACATGCCAGGCCTACTCCTGCCTTGGGGCCTCAGCACTTGCTGTCCCTCTACCTGGAATGATCTTTCCTCAGACAGCCACAGGGTTAGTTCTCCCATCTCAGTGGGGACCCCCTGGCCTCCCTATCTACCCAATATCAGCCTCCTCTCTGGGAATTTCAATTTCCCATTCCTTGCTTTGCTTTTTCCTTCTCAACACCTGTCATTCTGAAAATACTTTATATTTTACTTATCTTATCTGGGCTATTGTCTGTCTCCCACACAAACATGAAAGCTCCGTGAGGGTAAGATTATGTTATTTGCTTCCTTTGTTCATTACCACATCATAAGTACCTGTGCCTAGAAGACTGCCTGGCAGAGAGCCTATCTGAAGAAAGTACTGGTGGGATGAAGATGAAGCCAATCAATTAAAAAGAAAAGGGGGTCAAAGTAAGCCAAAAGCCGGGCTAGGCAGTTTCCCTGGGTCTAGCTAAAAAAGCTAAAAAAGCAAATGCCTCCAGGAGACAACTGGGCATTTTATCAAAGAGAAGCAGGCCGGCTGGGGGACATGGCCAACTTGAGAGAGCATCCTGAGTCTAAAATGGGCTGAACCTTCCTCAGACCCAGCTGCTTGTGTCCTTGTTGGAATGTGGGCCTTAATCCTCAGTTTATTGTTTTTGCTTTTTGGTTATTTTTCAGGTGAGCCAGAAATACGGGATTTTGTAATGTGAAATCTCCCAAATGTCTAAGTAGCTAATTTAAAAACAGAAAACAATAAAAACACAGAGGTCAAGCAAAACATGACAGCTGCCTGAAATTGGCCCATGGGTGGCAGGTATTAGACTAAACTGTGTGATGTATGCAAGTAGACTAATCCTTGCTATGGTGAGGTGGGTTTGCCTTGTGTAATTCTTGAGGCAAACAGCTTCAGGTCCTGTTGGGTGGAGAGAATGAGCTGGAATTACCACCTTCTTTCAACTCCTGAAAGCTCCCTGCCTCCCCCTCCCCCTGCTATTCATGGAGTTAGGGAAGCCTGGGCAGTGGGGAGTCGCTAGGACTCTTTCTTTGAGAGCAAGGGTATATTTTAGTGAAATGTGGAGTGGGGAACCCAGAGAGAGGGTTTTGAAGCCCTCTTTTCCCACAGCAGGACTGGGGAAAGGCACAGAAGAGAGGAAGAGAAGGACGCAGACCTATGTCGGGACACTGTACCTCCGAGGGACTTTATTGGGGTTACCGCACCCTCTCCCCACCAACCACCACTATAGTTCGTCTGCATATGTGGCGCTATACAGACAAAGGAGTTAGTTATACGAAGTCACAACTCCCAGCCCGAATGCCCCATGCCATCTATCTCACCTGGAAACAGAGGTGCACCAACTTCCATCACAGCTCCCTGTGTGCTTGGGGTGGGCAAGACTGGCCAGGAGGTACCTGTGAAGGGTCAGTGGCCACCGGCTTTGTCAGGGTATAGCCAGAATGGGGCTTCTGGAGGCAGCATACCTCCATTTGGTGGAGCACTGGGTGGAGCTACCTGTGGTTTCAGGCAGCTGCTGAGAGAAGCAGGGACTGTCAAGTACTCCCCATGCCCTGGAGAGAAACATTAGGGCCCAATCCTCTGATGCCCCTCTTCTGTAGGGAAGAGCAAGGTAGAGTCCAGCAGGAGGAAGAACAGTGAGGGGACTGCTCCAGCTGGGATCAGCAAGGTTCCACTTTCCTGGATAAAATATTTTCCAAATGCAAGGCAGCACATCTCTTTTAAGTTCTGAACGCCCCACGGACCCATTCCCCACAAGAATTGTTTATCCAGTGTAGGGGAGATGAACCAAGACTTTCAGGTCCAAGATTTACTGCACTGGGTCTTCTGGGAAATGTGAGAAGGCCATCCACAGCCCTGTGCTTACGGGGCGCCATGTTAGTGTGTTTAGGCTGAGGGTTGGGGTTCTGCTTGGCAGGTGTGGCATGAACTCCCTGAAATAAGAAAAACCTTTCAGGTATAAACTTGGCTCCTGCTTAACTGTGGAGTCACTCCTGTCAAAATGCCCTTCTAGGGAACCTCCAATCCATCTGCCTTCTTGAAACTTGCCACATCCTTGTGCACAGAGCCAGGGAGGGCACTGTGGATACTGCCAGAAGTCTAACTTTTTCCTGGGCCTTCCTGTCTCTCATGGGCCCCACCCCCTACACCTCTTTTTCTGTATTCTCACTCCCTTTGTCAGTCAGTCTTGCTTCTTAGAATTCTTCCTTCCTGAGTGTCCCTCCCCTTCTGGTCCTTCACTCATGCACAGACCCTCCCTGTGAGGATCCTTTAGCCTCTCCCCAGATCCCTGCCAACTTTGTCTTTCTCCCCCTTGCTCTGGACCTCTTCCAAGCTTCTCTGTGTCCATCTCTACTCAATTTATTCTGTCTGTTTTCCTCTAAGCCCCAAGATCTCACTCTCCCTCTGTTATTCCTCACCCCCTCCCAGGCGGATGGCTCCCTCTCTTAAGTCATCCCTCCCCCCAGGGAGCCTCTCCATTTCTGGCCCCTCCCCCCCCAAGCAGTCATCTCCCCTTCTCCCTTCCCCCACAGTCCATCTCTAGTTCCTTCCCCACCCCCTCCCCAGACCAGTCCAGCTAAGTCCCATTCCATTTTTAGATGACTGACTATGATACTAGCTGAACTTACTCACAGCCTGAATATACAGCTGTTCCTTCCTTTCATGCCCCATCCACCAAACACACCCAATCTTTTCAACATGACAAAGTCCTTACACACAGCATGTCACGTCCACATACACTTGTATTTTTCAGAACAAAACAACAGTTACGCTGGCAAAGATGTTGAATGAACAGGGACCCTTAAGCTTTCAATACACTGAAAAGCAACATTATTTTGCATGTCTACAAAGTATACATTTGTTTCCACCAATGTGGCAAGGTTTACCCAAACAGTTAGGACTTTTTCACCAAATCATAGACATAGATATGGAAATCATCATCAAACTTGATGAAATACACAGAGGGTTTGGCTTTGACTTGGTGAATGACTTTGCCTGTCCTTTTGGAGCCATCTTCTTTGGTATATTCCACATGTTTACCTATCAGGCCATCTACAACTCCTTCTGGTTCCCTCTCTGCTGGAGGAGACTCACTGGACTCTGGCATGATACGGAGGTCTCCTTCTTTATAATCATCTAGAAGCTGGTACATGTACAAGACAGGATCCTTCTCATAGGTAATATAAAACCAGGCTTTCATGATAGGTGCTTGGGCTAAAACCATCCCCCTCCATTCATCCTTAGAACCATGCTCACTCTCAAACATATGTTCCACAGCTTTACCAATTATGGTATTTGCAAGGCGTACATCTCTAACTCGAGAAAATGGCACCTTATCAGGAAGGATTTTAAGCTTTAAAATCCTTTCATCCCTGTGAAGTTCCAGTCCATAGACACAGTCAATTCCATCATATTTCACCAGATAAAGAGAGGGATTTATAGGCACCTGATCCAGAACGGTTCCTTTCCACTGGGTGATGAGCTCATTGCCTTCCTTCCATCCATGTGAAATTCTGCAGCCCACGATGTTCCTGCCGGCCTCGGATGAAGGTCTGCCCCTCTGCTTCTTTTGAGAGGTCTTTTTCTTCCTCATATTTGCAGATCCAGTGTGATGATTGACAGCTTCCCTGGTTTGCTGCCCTGCAGCTGTCTTTTTGTGAGGGATCTTCATATCTGCAGCGGGAGGAAATAGACTAGGGAGAAACACTTAGTGTATTACAGTGTGAGGTTTTATTTTTCTCTGTATTGCAAGGTCCCTGGGCACCAGTTACTTTGCTACTGAAGTTATTCAGATTTGTCCAGCAGGAATGCTGGATATCAAGACACTATTGGATGCTTGCCTGCAGTGCCCTCCCTCCAGGCTCCGTTGGCTGTGCTGTAGGGTTAGAAAGGAGGTGGTTGTGGTGGTTGAGGCACCAGCAGGAGGGATCAGGGTCCTTTGCATAATGCCCGATCCTCTGTTGCCATCCTAGTATTCCCACATCAAACACAAATATGTACCATTCCTTACTCCCATCCATCTCTCCATTTCTGATAATGTAGTCCCGTTGTCCACTGCCCATTGCCATCTGCTCTCCATCCCTCTTGACACCCATCCCCATGTCTTCTGCCTGGTGTTCACCTCTCCTTCATATCTCTTCCTGGTCATCCCCATTTTCCTGCTGGGCGCCCACAACAAACCTATTTTCCTTTCTGGCCACCTTTGTACACCATCCAGGTGCTCTTCGGCTCCCCTGCTCCCAGTCCACAAACCACCCTTCTCAGTCTCCCTCATCTGCCATCCAGCACTATCCCCAATTTTCCTGCCTGGCACCCACCGACCCCCATCCTCCGGTTCTCTAGTCCAGCGCCCACCTCCTCACGGCCGGGATCCCGGGCCTCACGTGCCCAAATCGGACACCTCGTTGCTGCCTCCGCTGTGAGCCTGTGGCGAAAAGGATCAGCAGCCGACGAGTTGGATGCTTGCAAGACCTGGGAGGGGAGGATCCGTAGGCGAGGAGCGTGTCTAGGAGGGCGGCGGAGCAGGCGAGGAGGATGGCGGCGATGTCCCCAGCACTCAGCTCACCGGCCCTCCGCCTCCCTGTCGGCGGCGGCGGCCCTTCTGCCACACTGGGCTCCCACCAGCCGCTGCCGCCGCCGCAGTCTCCTCCCTCTCTCCGTAGCGCAGCTTCCTGCCAGGAGAGAGGCCTCCCCTTCCTGCCAAACACCGCGCGGCCCACCCTTTCCCCAACTCTCACGCCCACCACTGCCCTGGGCCTGGAAGGCGTTCCTAGGCTCCCGGCCCCGCCCCGCCTCTTTCCAAAATCAGAAGCAGCCCAGCCCACAGCCCTTCTCCCCAACCACCTAGCGTCTCCTCCCCAGTTCAGGGCCCCCAGACTCCCCACCCCCACCCTCACCTCAGTGCCCCTGCCGCATCTGCTTTCCATCTTCCAGGAATTTCCCCTTTCCTTTCCCGCGTGCCCTTCTGGAGTTATTCTTTATCAAGAGACCCCTGCCTTTCCTGTCATTTAAGGGGATGTGAGGTAGGATGAGAGAAATGCGCTAGTGCTGCCTGACGTCTTGACCCAATCTCTAGGTAATTTTTACTGTCTAGTCATTTCCGGACTTTACCTCTTGGAGATAATTTTTCTTTTTCCTCTTTTTTACCGATTGCAAAAAGAATTGCGTGCATAGTGTGGACACTGTGTAAAATTTAGAAAATTCACTTGAAGAAAATAATCCACTGTAAATCCACTTCTCATTCCCCAGGGCTTTCAGCAAAATATTAACACTCGTTATTTCCTTCGTCTTTTTTATATCTCTTAGAAATCTGGGATGATTTTGCAAATTCAGGAAAAAAGAATAATTCTCTTTCAATGGCCCACAGTTGAAATTTCTGGGAGACGGCCCTGGGTCATTATGACCCAGGTGTATATACTGTGTAACTAATAAGAATATGACATCTCTACATTTTGTGAAACTAACCAATTATGTACTTCATTAAACAACCTATTTAGCATTTTTTAAAAACTATATAAATCCACTCTCACAGATATCCAAGATAGTGTTTTGTTTTTTCTTAATGGTTGTATTGTCAGCGAGCCTGAAATAGAACTCTGATATGTCTCATAATGTAACTTGGCTGAGCTTTATTTTGAACGTTTTATCACATGTATGCTATTTTTCTGCATCTTGCTTTTGTTACTCAATATTCTGACTTTTAAATTTCTCTGTGTTTGATCTCTAACATTCCTTGTTACCTTTAAATTCTATTGCAGAGTATACATATGTGACATTTTTGTCATCCACTGAACAATATATTCAAACATCCATTCTGCTCTTGATGATCATTTTGGTTTATTTCAATATTTCATTATTACAAACAATGCTGCAGTGAATATCTTCCTGTACTTCTCCCAGAGTTTCTGCACTGGAAAAAGAAATATTGAATTGTATGTATAAGCGCTTCAAAGTTCCCAAATAGTGCCAAATTGCTACATTAATTGACAGTGCCAAATTATGGTATAATCAGCATTGTAGGTATTCCATCTTCTCCACATCCTAGTTAACTCTTGATATTTTCATATTTTTAATGTATGCCAAACTAATGAGTGAGGAATGGCAGCTCATTGTTTTAGTTTACATTTTTTCTGATTATTACTGAGTTTCAACTTATTTTCCTGAGCTTTTTGTTCATTCAGTATTCCTATTGTGTGAGTTGCTCTTCACATATTTTTTAAATTGTTTATATTTTTTCATTCATTTATACATTGTTGGCTCTAAAGTTAGCCAGTTTCACATATTCTATATACATTTTTTATTTACACATAAAATATTGGCATCCATTCCCCTTTTAAATGATTAGAATATTGCAAATAAATATTTACAAGCTTTCACAATCACAGTTGTTTTCTCTCCTGATTGTTATCCTTGATATGAATTTGCTGTTTTGCCTTCTCTACTTATGTACCCGTAGAAAATATACTTTGCATATCAGTGTAACATACTATTAATTTTGAGACACATTTTTATTTTGTATATTAATTTAGAAAATGACCACCAATTAAACTATGATAAGCCATGAATTGTAAGACATATACTATGTTTAGAGATGCTGAAATGTGAAAAACTAAAAAAAAAAGGAAAAAAGAAAAAAATAAGGACAGCAAGTGGGTGTAGTAGAATGCTACTTTTTTCTCTAAAAAAATTTGAAAATTTTTGTCTTAAATTAGATGAAGTATGGTATTATTGGTGAATTTTTTAAGCATAAGTTGTGTCATGTTTCTATTTTCTACAACTTGCTTATTTTTGCATCAAGCAGTATGATTTTGGGTTATGTCATCATGAGAACATGTTAGTTTTTCCATCTCAAAAATACCGTCTTCTGATTCCACTTACCTTTCCAGCTACCACCGTGGTTTTCTACTCCCTTTTGCCACAAAGCTCCTTGAAAGACTTGCCTATCCATTGTCTTCAATTTTTTTCCTCCCATTGTCTCTAAAACCTACTACTATTCCAGTCTGCTTCCCCTGCCCACTCCCCTACCCCTCCGTGAAAACTGCTCTTGTTAAGGTCATCAGTGATTTCCAATTTTCATTTATTAATCTCCATCTAACTTTATCAGCAGCCTCTGATCATCTCATCTTCATTAAAAAACTTCTCTATTCGACACTCAGGATCCCACACTCTCCAGATTTTTCAGGTAACTCACTGGCTACTAAGAAGTCTTTTTAAATTCATTCCTTGTTATCACTCCCATCTCCTAATGTTGTATGTCCCAGGCTCAGTTGGTAGACATCTTCTACACTCTCTTCCTTGGTACTCTCATCTGGGGTCATGGCTTTAAATGTCATCTATAAAAGTGCAAAAGTCTCAAATTTGTGCCTCTCAGCTGACTTCTCTCTATACTTCAGACTTGTAAATCCAGTTACCTACTTGACATCTCCATGTGGCTATCTAACAAAGTCAATATATTAGAAGTGAGATTCTTATATTTCCCCTAAAAGCTGCTTCACCCACAGACCTACCTCCCATCACAGTAAATGGCAGCTCCATTTTTCCATTTTCTCAGGCTATAAACTTAATGTAATTCTTTCTCACAGCCTACATCTAATTTGTCATCATTATGTTGCCTCTATTTTCCAAAATCTGACCATTTTCATCACTTCCACTACTACCACCCTAATTTGAGCTATCCTCATTCCATAACTATTGCAAAGGCCTCTTTACTAGACTGAGTCCTTGCACTCTTGTTCCTTTATAGACTGATCTCATACATCAGTCAAAACCTACAATGGCTCCCCATTTCACTCAAAGAAAAAGCCAAAGTACTTAGAGTTTCTTAGAAGACTGTGCATGATCCAGCCCTTTTGCCCCTACTCTGTTATCTTTCTGATATCATCTACTACTCTCAATCGTAACATTGAAGTATATAAGATTTCTGTGTTCATAAGGTCAGAATAGGTTGAATATCATCATTCCATATGGTTCAACCTATCATCTAACTGTGCTCCTTCCACACTGGCATCATTGCTGCTCCTTGAACAAGCAACATGTTCTTCCACTTCCAGGACTTTGCACTTGCATTCCATCTTATTGAATGTTCTTGTTCACTATCTTCAGTTTTCTGCTCCTCATATTCATGATGAGGGCTAACTTGGGAACCTCATTTAAAATCACTACCTCAATGCTCCCAGTCTTCTTTATCTTGCTCAACTCTTACCTACATTACTTGTATTAATCAGTGTATGCTTACTTCTTTTACAAATACCATCCAAATCTTAGTAGTGTAAAACAAAAAAAGACAATTCTCATGCATAAAACAGTTCAATGCAGGTGTTTCTGGTCAGTCGGCAGGTTTCCTAGAATTGGTATTTCAAGGGAGAACTCACCTCAATCTCATCAAACCTCAGCCATTTTTTGTGACTTCATGGTCCTTGGCCAGATCCTTTCCTTCCAACTGGCCAAGAACAAAAGAAAGAGAGAGAGATAGGAGTTTTCTAGAGCAATGCTATATAATAGAAATATTAAGTTGAGTCATAGGTGCAAGGGAGCCAAGAATACTCAATGGAGAAGATAGTCTCTTCAATAAATGGTGCTGAGAAAACTGGGCATTCACATGCAAAGGAATAAAACTGGACCCCTATCTTACACTATTTATAAAAATTAACTCAAAATGGATAAAAGACTTAAATGTGAGATGTGAAAACATAAAATTCCTGGAAGAAAACACAAGGAAAAACCTCCTTGACATCAGTCTTTGCAATGATTTTTATGGATATGACACCCAAAGCACAAACAACAAAAGCAAAAATCAACAAGTGGGACTAAATCAAACTTAAAAGTTTCTGCACAGCAAAATTAACAATCAACAAAATAAAAGGCAATGTACAGAATGGAAGAAAATATCAGCAAACCATGTATCTGGTAAGGGGTTAATCTCCAAAATATATAAGGAAATCATACTACTCAATAGTAAAAAACCAAAAATTCCAATTAAAAAATGGGCAAGAAACCTGAATAGACATTTTTCCAAGTAATATATTCAGATGTCCAATGGGTACATGAAAAGCTGCTCATCACCAATCATCAGGGAAGTGCAAATCAAAACCGCAATGAGATATCACCTCACACCTGTTTGAATGGCTATTATCAAAAAGATATGAGATAAGTGCTGGTGAGGATATGGAGAAAGGGGAACCACTGTGCACTGTTTTTAGGAGTGTAAATTGGTACAGCCACTATGGAAAATAGTATGGAAGTTCTGAAAAAAAATTTAAAAATGGAACAACCGTTCGGTTCAGCAATACCACTTCCGGGCATATATCCAAAGGAAATAAAATCACTATCTCAAAAAGATATCTGCACGCCTATGTTCACTGCAGCACTATTTACACTACCAAGACATGGAAACAACCTAAGAGTCAAATGATGGCTGAATGGATAAAGATGATGTGAGATATATTTATTTCAGCCATAAAAAAGAAGAAAATCCTGCCATTTGCTGCAACATGGATGGACTTTGAGGGCATTATGCTAAGTGATATAAGTCAGACAGAGAAAGACAAATACTGTATGGTTTCACTAATATGTGGAATTTAAGAAATCCAAACTCATAGAAACAGGGAACAAATTGGTGGTTACCAGGGGTGTGGGGTAGGGAGTAGGGGAAATTGGGTGAAGGTGGTCAAAGGGTAAAAGCTTCCAGTTATAAGATAAATCAGTTCTCGGGGTATAATGTGCAACATGGTGACTATAGTTAACAATTTGTTGTTAGTACCATCAAGGTGATTCTGACTCTTAGCAATTGTGAACAGCAGAGCTGAACCCTACCCAGTCTTTTTGCACCATCCTCTCACCTGCTGGCACTGTATCAGACAATGCTCTGTTGCTATTCATAGGGTTTTCATGGCCAATTTTATTGGAAGTGGGTGGCCAAGTCCTTCTTCCTAGTCTGTCTTAGTCTGGAAGCTCTGCTGAAACCTGTCCACCATGGATGGCCCTGCTGGTGTTTAGAATACTGGTGACATAGCTTTCAGCATCCCAGCAAAATAAAGCCACCACAGTGTGACAACTGACAGATGCATGGTGTGGTCCCCTGCAAGGAAACAAACACCGGCCGTGGCAGCAAGAGCACCAAATCTTAACCACTAGACCACCAGGTCTGGCTGTAGTTAACAATACTGTATTATATATTTGAAAATTGCCAAGAGAGTAGATTTTAAAAGTTCTCACCACACACATTAAAAAAATGTAACTATGTGAAGTGATGGATATGTTAACTAACCTTATTGTGGTAATCATTTTGCAATATGTACATATATAAAATCACTACATTGTACACCTTAAACTTATACAATGTTGTGTGTCAATATCTCAACAAAGCTGGGAAAAAAGATGTCACATGTATAATTTAATCACATTAAAAAGCAAAAAAACTCAGGTAAAATTAATTTCAATAATGTATTTAACCCAACATGCCCAAAATATGATTTTGTAATAGAGTTGGATTCATTTGTCACTGTCTGTATCTTTCGTTCTACTGATATTCTAGTTGATTTTTCGTTGTTTGCATACAGTAAAATTCACTCTTTTGGTGCACAGTTCTATGGGTTTGACAAATGCATGAAATTATATTTCCACTACCATAGCATCATACACAGCAGTTCCATCAGGTTTAAAAGTTCCTTAATATTGCTTCTTTGTAATCAACACCTTCTCCCACTCCTAATCACTAGCAACCACTCATCTCTTTTACATGTCTGTATTTCTACCTTGTCTATGATGTCATTGTAAATGGAATCATGCATATGTAGCATTTGGGGTCTGGCTTCTTTCACTTAGCAAAATATATTTAAGATTCATCCATGATGTGTGTGAATGAATAGTTCATTCCTTTTATTTCTAAGTAGTATTCCATTGTATAGGTGTATCACAATTTGTTTATTCATTTTGATGGGCATTTGAGTTGTTTTCTGTTGTTGGCAATTAGGAATAAAGCTGTTATAAACATGTGAGTGCAGGCTTTTTGTGAACATAAGTTTTAATTTACTTGGGTAAATAGGTAAGAGTGGGATTGGTGGGTTGTATGGTGAATGTATATTTAACTATAAGAAACTGCTTATAAAGTTTTCTGCAGTAGCTTTATCATTTTGCATTCCTACCAGCAATGTACAAGAGTATCATTTGCTCTGCATCCTCATCAGTATTTGGTATTGTCAGAATTTCTTACTTTAGCCACACTCATAGGTGTGCAGTGACCAGCTGCATTGTGGTTTCAATTTGCATTTCCCTAATGATTAATGATGCTGAGCATCTTTACAATGAGTTTATATGTCATCTGTATATTAACTTTGGTAAAGTATCTTGTCTGAACATTTGCCTTTTCTAAAAACAGAGTTTGTGTTTCCTTATTGTTGAGTTCTTAATCTATGTGATTTGTAAATATTTTTCTCTCTGTCTGTGGCTTGTCCTTGAAATCTCTTATCAGTGTTCTTCACAGAACAAAAGTTTTTAATTGTGATAAAGTCCAATTAATTAAAAAAAAATAGATAGTGCTTTTGGTTTCTTATCTAAAAGTCTTTGCCAAACGAATGTGGATTTTCTCCAATGTTTTCTTCTATAAGTTTTAGAGTTTTACATTTTACATTTAGGTCTATGACCCATTTGAGTTTACTTTTGTTTAAGGTATGAGATATGTGTTGAGGTTCATTTTTTTTGGATATGGTTGTCTTGGAATTGGACAGGACCTCCAAAGTCAAGCTGTCAAGCCTTGCTGCTCCCTGTGATGTCACCTCCTTCCTCAGCCACGTTCTAGCCATGTCCAGTGACAGTTGGAGCTAATGACCATGGACAAGTTAGAAATCTTCCTTTCTTCAAAGCAAAATCACCTGGCTCAGGAGGCATAAGGCCTCCACTGAGGCCCAGCCTGCCACTGTTTGACCATGGGAACTTGACCTTCCTTGGGCTATTTCCTCTTACCACTGTCACTTAGCAGAGCTGCCATGAGACAAAGTTATGGGCATCCGGCTGTCCTTCAATCCAGAACCTGATGCAGGAAACAAGTCCAGAGGGTGGAGAATCTAAGAGTTGTCAGGCAGCTCCTCTTGCTCCAGCTCTCTCTATGCTTCTTCTCACATCATCATCACCATCTTCCTCATCTCCACCATCGTCATTGCCTTCATTTTTTATCCCTGCTCCTCTTTCTCTACACTTTGGATCTTTCTTTCTTTTCTCTGTTATTGACCTGGCTTGGACTTGCAGTATGATGCTGAAATGGAGATGTGAGAAAGGGCATTTTTCCTATTTTCCAAATATTCAGGCTTTCACCATTAATTATGATGTTAGCTGTAGACTATTTATGGATGTCTTTTATCAGGTTAAGGAAGTCCCATTCTATTTGTTGTCTGCTGGAAGTTTTTATTGCAAATACATGTTGAATTATGTCAAATACTTTTTCTCCATTTATTGAGACTATGATAATATTATGATATATTTTTCCTCTTCTCTGTAAAGTCAATTGATTTGATTGATTTTTATAACAGCTTTATTGAGATACAATTCATATAGTATAAAGTTCACCTTTTTAAATTGTACAATTCAATAACTTTTAGTATTTTACAGGGTTGTGCAACCATCACTACACTTAGTTCAAGAACATTTCCATTACTCCAAAAAGAAACCCATTAGCAGTCACTGCCCATTTCTCAGCATAGCCCTCAGCCCTAAGCAACCACAAATCTACTTTTTGTGTCTATAGTTTTGCCTATTCTGGACATTTCATGTAGATTAATCATAAAATATGTGGTCTTTTGTGTCTGACTTTTTTTACTTAGAATAATATTTTTCGAGGTTTATTCATTTTGGGGCATGTGTTGGTACTTAATTTTATTTCTAAATAAAGACCCATGGTATGGATATCCTATATTATTTATTCATTCATCAATTGATGGACACTTGGGTTGTTTCCTCCTATTGCTCTTGTGAATAGTGTTGCTATGAACATTCATGTACAAGTATTTCTGTAGACATATGTTTTTAATTGTCTTGGGTACATACCTAGGAAAGTAATAAGTAACTTAATGGTTAACATTTTAAGGAAATCCCAGATTGCTTTCCAAAGAGGATGAACTATTTCACATTTCCATCAGAAGTGTATGAGGGTTCCAATTTCTCCACTAACCCTTATTATATCTATTTTTATTATAACCATCCTAGTGGGTGTGAAGTAATATCTCATTGTAGTTTGGATCTGCATTTCTCTAACGACTAATGATGTTGAGCATGTTTTCGTGTGCTGAATGATGATTTGTATATCTTCTTTGGAGAAGGGTTCAGATCCTTTGCCAATTTTTATTTTTTAATTTATTATTTATTTATTTAATTTTTTATTGTAATATTAATTTATAACATTATATAAATTTCAGGTATACATAATTATATTTTGATTTCTGTGTGGATTACAACATGTTCACCACCCAAAGACTAATTACAGTCCATCACCATACACATGTGCCTAATCACCCCTTTCGCCCTCTTCCCTTCCTCCTTCCCCAATGGTAACCACCAATCCAATCTCTGTCTCTATGTGATCATTTGCTGTTGTTTTTATCTTCTACTTATGAATGAGATCATATGGTATTTGACTTTCTCCCTCTGACATTTCACTTAGCATGATAACCTCAAGGTCCATCCATGTTGTCACAAATGGCCAGATTTCATCTTCCTGATGGCTGAGTAGTATTCCATTGTGTATATATACCACATCTTCTTTATCCATTTGTACCTTGATGGGCACATAGGTGGCTTCCAAGTCTTGACTATTGTGAATAATGTTGCAATAAACATAGGGGTGCATGTATCTTTACACATTTGTGTTTTCATGTTCTTTGGATAAATACTCACCAGTGGAATAGCTGGATCATATGGTTGTTCTATTCTTAAGTTCTTGAGGAATCTCCATATTGTTTTCCATAGTGGCTGCACCAGTTTGCACCCCCACCAGCAGTGTATGAGAGCTCCCTTTTCTCCACATCCTCTCCAATACTTGTTATTTCTTGTCTTGTTAATTATAGCCAATCTGACTGGAGTGAAGCGATATCTCATTGAAGTTTTGATTTGCATTTCCCTGATAGTCAATGATGTTGAACATCTTTTAATGTGCCTGTTGACAATCTGTATATCTTCTTTGGAGAAATGTCTGTTTAGATCTTTTCCTCATATTTTAATTGGCTTGTTTTGTTGTTGTTGAGATGTATGAGTCCTTTATATATTTTGGATGTTAACCCTTATCAGATATATGATTTGCAAATATATTCTCCCAATTGTTAGGTTGTCTTTTCATTTTGTTGATGGTCTCCTTTGCTGTGCAGAAGGTTTTTAGTTTGATGCAGTCCCATTTGTTAATTCCTTCTGTTATTTCCCTTGCTGTGCAGAAGGTTTTTAGTTTGATGCAGTCCCATTTGTTAATTCCTTCTGTTATTTCCCTTGCCCGATCAGATATGGTACTTGAAAATATGTGCTAAGACTGATGTTGAAGAGCATACTGCCTTAGTTTTCTTCTAGAAGTTTCATGGTTTCAGGTCTTACATTCAAGTCTTTAGTCCATTTTGAGTTAATTTTTCTGTATCATGAAAGATAATGGTCTATTTTCATTCTTTTGCATGTGGCTGTCCAGTTTTCCCAACACCATTTATTGAAGAGACTTTCCTTTCTCCATTGTATGTTCTTGGCTCCCTTGTCAAAAATTAGCTGTCCATAGATGTGTGGGTTTATTTCTAGGCTCTCGATTCCATTCGAGTGAGCTGTGTATCTGTTTTTGTGTCAGTACCTTGATGTTTTGGTTACTAGAGGTTTGTAGTATATTTTGAAATCAGGGAGTGTGATACCTCCAGCTTTGTTCTTTTTTCTCAGGATTCCTTTAGCTATTCATTGTCTTTTGTTGCTCCTCATAAATTTTAGGATTCTTTGTTCTATTTCTGTGAAAAATGTTTTGGAACTTTGGTAGGGATTGCGTTGACTCCATAGATTACTTTAGGAAGTATGGACATTTTAACTATGTTTATTCTTCTAATCCAAGAGCACGGAATATCTTTCAATTTCTTTGTGTCTTCTTCAATTTCTTTCAACAATGTTTTATAGTTTTCAGCATACAGATCTTTTCCCTCTTTAGTTAAGTTTATTTCTAGGTATTTTATTCCTTTTGTTGCAATTGTAAATGGGATTGTATTCTTAATTTCTCTTTCTGCTACTTCGTTGGTAGTGTATAGAAATGCAACTGATATTTGCATGTTGATTTTGTATCCTGCAACTTTACCAACTGTGGTTATTATTTCTAAAAATTTTTTGGTGGATTCTTTAGGGTTTTCTATATATAAAATCATGTCATCTGCAAGTAGTGGCAGTTTCACTTCTTCTTTTCCAATTTGGATCTTTTTTATTTCTTTTTCTTGCCTCGTTCTTCTAGCTAGGACTTCCAATATGATGTTAAATAAGAGTGGTGAAAGTGGGCGTCCCTGTCTGGTTCCTCTTCTTAGAGGGATAGCTTTCAGTTTTTCTCCATTGGCAGTGATATTAGCTGTGGATTTGTTATATATGGTCTTTATTATGTTGATGTACTTTCCTTCTATACCCATTTTATTCAGAGTTTTTATCATGAATGGATGCTGTATCTTGTCAAATGCTTTCTCTGCATCTATTGAGATGATCATGTGATTTTTATTCTTCATTTTGTTAATGTGGTGTATTATGTTGATTGATTTGCAGATGTTGAACCATCCCTGCATCCCTGGAATAAATCCCACTTGGCCATGGTGTATGATCTTTTTAATGTATTGTTGTATTCGATTTATTAGTATTTTGTTGAGGATTTTGGCATCGATATTCATCAGTGATATTAGCCTGTAATTTTCATTTTTTGTGTTATCCTTGTTTGGTAATGTTGGCTTCATAGAATGAGTTAGGAAGCTTTCCCTCCTCTCCAATGTTTTGGAAGAATTTGAGAAGGATAGGTATTAAGTCTTCTTTGGATGTTTGGTAGAATTTGCCAGGGAAGCTGTCTGTTCCTGGACTTCTATTTTTTGGGAGGATTTTGATTACTGTTTTGATCTCCATACTGGTGATTGGTCTATTCACATTCTCTATTTCTTCTTGATTCAGTATTGGAAGGTTGTATGATTCAAAGCATTTATCCATATCTTGTAGATTATCCAATTTGTTGGCATATAGCTTTTCATAGTATTCTCTTATAATCTTTTGTATTTCTGAGATGTCCTTTGTAATTTCCCATGTTTCCTTTCTTATTTTATTTATTTGTTTTCTCTCTTTTTTTCTTGATGAGCCTAGCTAAAGGTTTGTCAATTTTCTTTATCTTTTAAAAGAAACATCTCTTTGTTTACTGACTTTTTCTATTTTTTTAGTCTCTATTTCATTTATTTCTGCTCTGATTTTTATTATTTCCTTCCTTTTACTTATTTTGGGCTTTGTTCTTCTTTTTCCAGTTCCTTTAGGTGCACTGTTATAGTGTTTATTTGAGATTTTTCTTTTTTGTTGAGGTAGACCTGTATTGTTGTAAACTTTGCTCTTAGAACCGCTTTTGCTGTATCCCATAAATTTTGGCATGTCATATTTTCATTTTCATTTTTCTCCAGGTATTTTTTGACTTCTCCTTTGATTTCTTCATTGACCTAATTGTTGTTCAGTAACATTTTGTTGAATCACCACATATTTGTGGCTTTTCTGAATTTCTTTCTGTAGTTGATTTCTAGTTTAATACCACTGTGGTCAGAAAAGATGCTTGGTATTATTTCAATCTTCTTAAATTTATTGAGACTTGTATTTTGGCCTAATATGTGATCTACCCTGGAGAATATTGCATGTGCATTCATAACGAATGTGTCTTCTGCGATTTTTGGATGGTATGTTCTGTATACATCTCCTAAGTCCATCTGGTCTTATGTGTCATTTAAGGCCAATGTTTCCTTATTGATCTTCTGTTTGGATAACCTATCCATTGGTGTAAGTGGAGTGTTAACATGCCCTATTATTATTGTGTTACTATTTCTCTTTTTATTAATTGCTTTATATGTCTATTAATGTCTTTATATGTTTATTAATAATTGCTTTATATGTTTGGTGCTTCTATGATGGGTGCATAGATATTTACAAGTGTGATATCCTCTTGTTGTATTTTTCCCTTTATCATTATGCAGTGCCTTTCTTTGTCTCTTGTTACAGTTTTTGTTTTAAAGTCTATTTTGTCTCTATATGTATTGCTACCTCAGTTTTCGTTTCATTGCCATTTGCATGGAGTATCTTTTTCCATCCCTTCACTTTCAGTTTGTGAGTGTCTTTAGGTCTGAAGTGTCTCTTGTATGTGCCATATAAGGGTCTTGTTTTTTTATCCAGTCAGCCAACCTATGCCTTTTGAGTGGAGGATTCAGTCCATTGGCATTTAAAGTAGCTATTGATAAGTATGTAATAATGGCATTTTGTTAGTTTTTTCTGGGTGTTATAGTAGCTCTTCTCCATTCTTTTCTTCTTCACTTGCTCTCACCCCTTGTGGTTTAATGGCTTTCTTTAGTATTATGTTTGCCTTCCTTTCATGTAATTTTTTTGGTATTTATTATAGGTCTCTGGTTTGTGATTTCCATGACGTTCATGTATTATAACCTATGTATGGAGCAATCTATATTACATTGATGGCCTCTTTAGTTTGTCCTCCTTCTAAAAGCTCTACACTTTTACTCCCTTCCTCCCACATTTTATATTTTTGATACCATATCTAACCTTTTTGTGTGTGTGTGTATCTGTTACCCTCTTATCATGGAAGTACATAATTTTAGTACTTTTGTCTTTTGACCTTCATATTAGCTTCCTAGGTGGTTTATCTGCTACCTTTATTTATATTTGCCTTTAAAAAAGATTTTATTGCTTTTTTTGGTAATTTTCTTATTCCTGTTTGTGGTCTTTTCTTTCTCACTTAAATAAGGCCCTTTAGCATTTCTTGAGCTGATTTCTTGATGATGCTTGCTTGGAAAACTCTTTATCTCTCCCTCCATTCTGAATGATAACCTTGCTGGGTAGAGTACTCTTGGCTGTAGGTTATTTCCTTTCAGCACTTTAAATATATCATGCCCCTCCCTTCTAGCCTGTAAGGTTTCTGCTGAGAAGTCAGGTGATAGCCTTATGGGGTTTCCTTTGTATGTAACTTGTTGCCTTTCTCTTGCAGATTTTAGGATTCTCTCTTTATCTTTAATTCTTGACATTTTAATTATAATGGGTCTTGGAGTGGGGCTCTTTGGGTTTATCTTATTTGGTGCTCTCTGTGCTTCCTGTACCTGGATGTCTGTTTCCTTCCTTAGGTTAGGAAAGTTTTCAGCTATTATTTCTTCAAATAGATTCTCTGCCCTTTTTCTCTCTCTTCTCCTTCTGGGACACCTATGAAACGGATGTTAGTGTGCTTGATGTTGCCCCTTAGGTCCCTTAGACTCTCCTCATTCTTTTTAATTCTTTTTTCTTTTATCTGATCAGCCTCGGTTGTTTCCCCTTGTCTTTCATCTGGCTTACTGATCTGTTCCTCTGTATTGTCTACTCTGCTACTGAGTTCCTCTAGTGAATTTTTCATTTCCAGTATTGTATTCTTCATTTTTGGTTGGTTATTTTTTATATTTTCCAATTCTTTGTTGATGTTCTCACTGAGTTCATCCATTCTTCTCCCAAGATAAGTGAGCATTGTTATTACTTTTTGTTTGGAGTCTTTGTCAGATAGATTGTTTTTTTCTGTTTTGCTTTGTTCTTTTTATGGGGTTTTGTTCTCTTCCCTTACTTGGAACATATTCCTTTGTCTCCTCATTTTGCCCTTTTCTCTGTGCTTATATCTATGTATTAGGTAGGTCAGCTACATCTCCTGATCTTGGAGAGGTGGCCTTATGTAAGTGATGCCTTATGAGGCCCAGCACCATGCTTCCGTCTTATCACCAGTTCCAATTGTTCCAGAATTGTCACCTGTGTGGGCTACATTTGTCCTGTTGTGGCAGGGTTGCTCTTACTGCAGGTGCCCAGGGAGGTTAGGGTGTCCACCTAGCTTGCTGGGTGTAATGTTCAGCTGCATGTGGCCACTATGGTCCCTTCAGTCACTTTATCAGGTATGGGGAGCCCCAGAACCATTGGCTGAAAGGTCTAATCTCACATTCCTGTTGCAGTTTTTCTAAGTGAGTAGGCCCCCAGCATGCTTGTTGGTAGGCTTAGGGGCTTATCATTGCTGTTGGCCTCCAGCCTGCAAGGCTGTTGTCAGCTCTCTCAGGATTGCAGCTGAGTGGGGCTGGCCCCAGGCATGGGAGCACCCAATTGTTTCAGGCTTTGGAAGGTGTGGCATATCCTCTATGTCACTGTTTGGGAAGCACAAGTCTGCTGCAGCAGGTATTAAGTCCCACCACCCACAGGGCCACACACCCCATCAACATAGTCCTTCCTCATGCATGCAGCCTGACCCACTGAAGTGGACTCAGTCACCCCACTGCAGAGGCCCCACACACTCCACCTGCTCATTGTGCATGCCCTCCCCTACAGCAGCAGACCCACTCACCTGGCTACAGATGTTCCAAGCACCCCACCTATGTGGGCCCACAAGTTGCATGAGGGCTTGCTGTTGGATGGGTCCATTCCCTAGTGCAGGTTGCCTGCCCTGGCTGAGCTAGATTAAATCCATGGTCTAGTGGGTGGGCCATGCCCCTGCTCTAACAGGCCAGGGGAAGAACTGCAATGGCGTCTGCCAACATCTTTGTCAGTATGCCTGCACTAGGTCACATAAATGGTTTCCACCAGTGTCTCAGTTTCTAGAGAGGTCTCATATCTCACCAAGATGCACTCAGAGCCTATCAGGTGAGTCTCTTTTCACCAAAGGACTGTGCACATTTCTTTCTGGTGATTTTAGATTGCTTTCCAACATGGGTGAATTTGTTCATGGGCCCTTTAGAGAGGGCTTTTTTTTCTCTTATGTCCGATAGCTTTTCTGGGAGTGTTCCCCATTGTAGTTAATAGGCAGCAAAGCCACATATTATGACATTCGTCTTGGTTTTGCTGAATCCAAAACATGCTTTTAATGGTAACACTACCTCTCTCAGATCCCCTGCTGCTCTAGGGAAGGCTGCATAGCTTAAGACTGCTCCTGGCTTCCCATGAAGCACTGCAGCTCACAAAGGTGGCTTTTTTCTCTCCAGAAAGGAATTTCTGTCTCTTCCACTCCAATCACCACTGTCCCTTGTTGCAGGGGTTCTTTTATCCAGTTTTCAGTTCTCTCTCAGGGGTAATTGTTCAAAGAGTAGTTGTAAATTTTCTGTGTCAATGGGAGGAGGTGAGTTCAGAGTCCACCTACACCGCTATCTTGACCAAACTCTCTGATCTTTTTAATGTATTGTTTTATTCAATTTGCTAGTATTTTGTTGTGGATTTTTGCATCTATGTTCATCAATGATGTTGGCTTGTAACTTTCTTTTTTCATGTTTCCCTTATCTGATCATGGTATCAGGGTAATATTGGCCTTGTAGAATGAGTTAGGAAGCTTCCCCTCCTCTTCAATTTTTTGGAAGAGTTTGAGAGTGATAGGTATTAAGTCCTCTTTGAATGTTTGGTAGAGTTCGCCAAGGAAGCCATCTGGTCCCAGACTTTTGTTTTTTGGGATGTTTTTGATTACTGTTTCAATCTCCTTGTGATTGATCTGTTCAGATTTTCTATTTCTTCTTCTTGATTCAGTTTTGGAAGGTTTTATGATTCTAAAAATTTATCAATTTCTTCTAGGTTATCTAATTTGTTGGCATATAGCTTTTTGTAGTATTCTCCTATAATCCTTTGTATTTCTAAACTGTCTGTTGTGATCTCTCCTCTTTCATTTCTGATTTTATTTATTTGAGCTTTTCTCTTGTATTCTTCGTTAGTCTAGCTAAAGATCTGTCAATTTTGTTTATCTTTTCAAAAACCAGTTCATTATTTTTTTAGTCTGTAATTCATTTATTTCTGCTCTGATTTTTATTATTTTCCTTCATTCTACTGATTTTGTGCTTTGTTCTTTTTTTCCTAGTTCCTGTATTCTAGTTTTATGTCTTTGTGATCAGAAAAGCTGCTTGGTGTTGTTTCAATGTTCTTACATTTTGAGACTTGTTTTGTGGCCTAATATGTCATCTATCCTGCAGAATGTTACATGTTTTTTGAAAATAATGTGTATTCTGTGGTTTTGGGATGGAATGTTCTGTGTATATCTGCTAAGCCCATCTGCTGTAATGTGTCATTTAAGGTAATGTTTCCTTATTGATCTTCTGTTTGGATGATCTATCCATTGATGTAAGTGGAGTGTTAAAGTCCCCTACTATTATTGTGTTACAGTCAATTTGTCCTTTTGTGTCTGTTAATAATTGCTTTATATACTTAGGTGCTCCTATGTTGGGTGCATAAATATTTACACGTGTTATATCCTGTTGTTGGATTATTCCCTTTATCATTATGTAGTCTTTTGTTACTGTTTTTGTCTCTTGTTACAATTTTTGTATTAAAGTCTATTTTGTCTGATATAAATATTGCTACTCCAGGTTTCTTTTTATTGACTTTTCATGGAGTATCTTTTTCCATCCCTTCAGTTTTAGTTTTTGACTGTCTTTAGATCCAAAGTGTGTCTCTTTTATGCAGCATATATATGGGTCTCATTTTTTTAATACATTCAGCCACTCTATGTCATTTGATTGGAGCATTTAGGACATTGACATTTAAAGTAGCTATTGATAAGTATGTACTTATTGCCATTTTTAAACTTTTCTTCTGTGTGTTTTAGTAGTTCTTCTCTGTTGCTTTCTTCTTCCCTTGCTCTCTTCCCTTGTCATATGGTGGCTTTCTGTAGTATTATGTTTGGGTCAATTTCTCTTTATTTTTTGTGTATTTATTGTAAGTTTCTGGTTTGTGATTACCATGAGGTTAATATATAATAGCCTATATAAATAACAATCTATATTAAGTTGATGTTCCCTTAAGGTTGTTGTCTTACTAAAAGTCCTACACTTTTACTCTCCTCCCTCCACATTTATTTTTTGAGAGTGTACTTAACCTCATCTTTTGTGTGTGTGTATCCCTTAACCTCCTATCATGGAGATAGATATTTTTAGTACTTTTGACCTTCATATTAGCTTTATAGGTGGCTGATCCACTACATGTACTGTATATTTGACTTTACCAGTGATATTTTTTCTTATTTTCTTATTTCTACTTGTGTTCTTTTCTTTTCTGCTTAACAAAGGTCCTTTAAAACATCTTGTAAGGCTAGTTTAGTGGTGATTAATTACTTTAGTTTTTGCCTGTCTGGAAAACATTTTATCTCTCCTCCCATTCTGAATGATAACTTTGCTGGGTAGAGTATTCTTGGCTATAGGTTTTTTTCTTTCAGCACTTTGAATATATCATGCCACTCCCTTCTAGCTTGTAAGGTTTCTGCTGAGAAGTCAGCCAATAGCCCTGTGGGGTTTCCTTTGTATGCAACTTGTTGCTTTTCTCTTGCAGCTTTTAGGATTCTCTCTTTTTCTATTTAATTCTTGACATTTTAATTATAATGTGTCTTGATGTGGGCCTCTTTGGGTTCATCTTGTTTGGTGCTCTCCTCAGGTTAGGGAAGTTTTCAGCTATTTCTTCAAATAGGTTCTCTGCACCTTTGTCTCTCTCTTCTCCTTCTGGGATAGAAGGTGGATGTTAGTATGCTTGATGTTGTCCCAGAGGTCCCTTAGTCTCTCCTCATTCTTTTTAATTCTGTTTTCTTTGTCTATTCTGTGTCATCTCCTCTGCTGTTGATTCTCTCTGATGAATTTTTCATTTCCATTATTGTATCCTTCTGTTCTGATTGGTTCATTTTTATATTTTCCAATTCTTTTTTGAAGTTCTCACTGTGTTTGTCTATTCTTTTCCCAAGATCAGTGAGCATTCTCATGACTATTAGTTTGTATTTTTTATCAGGTAGACCATTTGTCTCTTTCATTTAGTTCTTTTTCTGAGATTTTATCCTGTTCCCATTTTCAGAAAGTATTCCTTTGTCTCCTCATTTTTCATAGTCTCTGTGCTTCTGTCTATGTATTAGGTAGCTCAGCTACATCTCCTGACCTTGGAGATTTGGCCTTATGTAAGAGATGCCTTATGGAGCACAGTAATGTGCTTTGTCTCATCACCAGTTCCAAATGTTCCAGGCATGTTCTCTGTGTCTGTTCTATGTGCCCTATGTTGTGCTTGGTTTGCTTGTGCTGCCAGTACCTGGGTAGGCTAGGCTGGCACCTGGGCCAGCTGGTTGTAATGCTCAGCGGTGTGTGGCTGCTACAGTCACTTTAGTCACTTTCTTGGGCAGGGCAATCCTCAGCACACCTGCAAAGTCTAACAAGACACGCCTGCTGCTGTTTTGCTGTTAAGTGAGTCAGGCTCCCAGTGTTGCTGGTTGCTATCCTCAGCAGCTCACAATTGCTGTAAGCCTCTAGCCTGCAAGGGTATTGTCAGCTCTCTCAGGAGTGCAGCTGAGTGGGGCTGGTCCCAGGTGTAGCAGCACACAATAATTTCAGGCTTTGGAATGTATGGCAGATCCCCTGTGTGGCTGTTTGAGGAGGCCAGCAGCAAAAGTCTGCTGCAACTGACAAGCCCCCTGCCTGTGGGCCCATACAACCCACCAGTGCAGTCCTGCCCCACACACATGTCCTGCCCCACTGAGGGAGACCCATTCACCCTGCTGCAAAGATCCCATAGAGCCTGCCTACATGGGCCCACTAATTCCCCACTGGCTTGCTGGTGGGTTAGGCCAGTCCCTTGGCAAACTCCCTGCCCTGGCTGAGCTAGATTAAATTGGTACTCCAGTGGGTGGGGCAAACTCCCATGCTAACAGGCCATAGGAAGGAATCCAATGGCATCTGCTAGCATCTGTGTCAGCAAGGTTGTATTAGGTCACAATAATGGCTGCCAGCAGTGTCTCTGTCCCTGGCAGAATGAGCCCAGGTAACTCATGCCTCTCTGAGATGTGCTCAAAGATTTTCAACTGAATCTCTTTTATGAAAGGACTGTGCACCTTTCTTTCCAGTTTTGTGTTGCTCTCCAGAAAGGGCAAATCTGTGCGTGGGCCCTTTAAGGGCCAGCTTTTCTTCTTTTATGTTTGATAGCTTTTCTGGGGGTATTCCCCATTGGTTTTAACAGCCAGCAAAACCAGGTTTTATGACAAACATCTCAGTTGTGCTGTATTCAAATGCTGCTTATTGTGGCATAGATCTTCTGCTCAGATACCCTGCTCCTCCAGGAAAACCTTCATACCTTAAAGATTGCTCCTGGCCATGAAGTGCCACAGCTAGAATATGTTTCTTTTCCTCAACAGAGGGATTTTTCTGATTCTTCCACCTCTGTCAGTATTGTCCTTTGTTATGGGGTTCTTTTTATCCAGTTTCCAGTTCTCTCTCAGAGGAAATTGTACCACAGATAGTTGTCGATTTGTTGTGTCTGTGGGAGGAGGTGAGTTCAGAGTCCTCCTATGCCACCATCTTCCCAGCAACCCTGCCAATGTTTTCTCATTGATTTTCTTTCTGGATGATCCATCCATTTATGCAAGTGGGGTATTGAGTCCCCACTTTTAATGTGTTGATGTCAGTTTTTCTTTTTAGGTCTGTTAATATTTGATTTATGTATTTATGTTCTCCAATGTTGGGTGCATAAATGTTTATAAACATTATATCTTCTTGTTGGATTGCCCCTTTATCATTATGTAATGCCCATCTTTGTCTTTTGTTACTGTCTTTGTTTTAAAGTCTATTCTTTCTCATATCTCACCTTTCTTTTGGTTTCCATTTGTATGAAATATCTTTTCCCATCCCTTCACTTTCACTCTCTGTGTGCCCTTACATCTGAAGTGAGTCTCTTGGAGGCAGCATATGTATGGGTCTAATTTTTTTTATCTATTTGGCTACTCTGTCTTTGATTGGAGAATTTACATTTAAATTATCGATAGGTATGTACTTATTGCCATTTTGTTAATTGTTTTCTTGTTTTTAGTAGTTTTTTTCCATTGCTTTTTTCTTCTCCTGCTTTTTCCCCTTGTGGTTTGATGACTTTTAACAGTGTTATGCTTAGGTTCCTTTCTCATCATATTTTGTGTATCTACTATAGGTTTTTGCTTTGTGGTTACTATGAGGCTCACAGATAACAGCCTATATGTATAAAAGTCTATTTTAAGTTGATAAGTTTTTTTTCACATCTTCAAAACTCTGCATTTTTACTCTCTCTCTATGTTTTGTTTTTTTGATGTCATATTTTACATATTATTCTGTGTATCCCTTAAATAATTATTATAGTTGTTTTCACTACTTTGGTCTTTTAACCTTTACATTAGCTTTATAATGGATCAATCCACTACCTTTACTACATATTTACCTTTACCAGTGATATTTTTACTTTCATATGTTTTCTTGTTACTAATTATTGCCATTTCTTGTCAGTGTAGAGAAGTCCTTATAACATTTATTGTAAGGCCTGTTCAGTGGTGATGAATCCTTTTGCTTTTATTTGCCTGGAAAGCTCTTTGTCTCTCCTTCAATTCTGAGTGATATCCTTGCTGGATAGAGTATTCTTGGTTGAAAGTTCTTTTTTTCTTTTTTTTGCAGGGGAAGATTCACCCTATGCTAACATCTGTTGCCAGTCTTCCTCCTTTTTTTCCCCTTCCACCCCCAAAGCCCCAGTACCTAGTTGTAAGTTCTTCTGGTTCTTCTATGTGAGCCACCACCACCCCATGGCTACTGAGAGATGAGTGTTGTGGTTCTATGCCTGGGAACTGAACCCAGGCCACTGAAGCATAGCACACAGAACTTTAACCATTTGGCCATCAAGGCTGGCTTGAGAAAGCCCAAGGACTCCATGAAATGTTTTAAAATTTTTGGTAAATCTCTTTGATCTAGTTAGTGGATTCATAAAAGTTCCAGGATACAAAATTAATATAAAACAATCAGTAGTGTTTCTATACATTAACAATTAGTGTTTTGAAAAAGAAAGAAAATGATCCTATTTACCATAAGATAAAAAACAAGAAAACTTTTAGGAATAAATTAAGCAAAGAGTTGAAAGTTCTCTATACTGAAAACCACAAGATATTAATGAAAGAAGTTGAAGAACACACAAATAAAAGGAAAAGTATCCTGTGTTCATGGATTGGAAGAATACTGTGAAAAGTCAATATTACCAATGTCTATCTTTGCACTTAATGCAATCCATATCAAGATTTTGGTGGCATTTTTAACAAATGTAAAAAAAAATCCTAAAATTTACATGGAACCACAAAAGACCCTGAGTAGCTAAAGCAATCCTGAGAAAGAATAACAAAATGGAAGGCATCACACTTTCTGATTTCAACCTATATTATAAAGCTATAGTAATCAAAACAGTATGGTACTGGCATAAAAATAGAAACATAAACCAATGGAGCAGAATTGAGAGCCCCCAAATAAACTTAAGCATATATAATCAACTAACATTTGACAAGAGATCCACAAATACTCAATAGAGAAAAGATGGTGTCTTAAATGTTGCAGACAAAAATGGATATTCACTTGTAAAATAATAAAACTAGGCCCCTGTCTTACACCATTCACAAAAATAACACAAAATGGATTAGAGACTTAAATGTAAGACTTGGAACCATAAAACTCCTAGAAGAAAACATAGGAAAAAAGCTCATTGTTATGGTTCTTGGCAATGTTTTTTTTTTGGATATGACACCTGAAGCCCAAGCAACAAAATGAAAAATAAACAAATGGAACTATATGAAACTAAAAAGCTTCTGTTCAATGAAAGAAACAATCGATAAAATGAAAAGACAATCTATGGGATGGGGAAAAGTGTTTGCAAACCATATACTTGATAAAGGCTTAATATCCAAAATATACAGGAAACCCATACAACTCAGTAGCAAAAAGACAAATAACCTAACAAATGCACATAGGACCTGAATAGATATTTTTCCAGATATACAAATGGCTAACAGTATATGAAAAGATGCTCAACATGACTGTTCAATAGGGAAATGAAAATCAAAACCACATTTAAATCTTTGATCCATTTTGAGTTAATTTTTGTGAGTGGTGTAAGGTAGGGTTCTAGTTTCATTCTTTTGCATGTAGATATCCAGTTTTTAGAACACTATTTATTGAAGAGACTGTCCTTTCTCCATTGTATCTTCTTGGCACCCTTGTCAAAAATTAGTTGACTGTATATGTGGGAGATTGTGTCTAGGCTCTCTGGTTCCACTGATCTATGTGCATGTTTTTATGCTGGTGCAATACTGTTTTGATCACCATAACTTTGTAAAATTGCTTGAAATTAGGTATTGTGATGCCTCCAGCTTTGTTCTTCTTTTTCACAATTACTTTGGCTATTCGGAAACTTCTGTGATTCCAAACAAACTTAAGGATAGTTATTTTTTTCTATTTCTGTGAAAAATGTTATTGCAATTTTGATCAGGATTGCATTGATTCTATAGATTTTTTGGGGGGTAGTATGGACATTTTTACAATATTGATTTTTCCAGTCCAGGAACACAGGATATCCTTCCATTTATTTGTGCCCTTTTCAATCTCTTTTATTAATGTCTTATAGTTTTCAGTGCATGGATCTTTCACTTCCTTCATGAAACTTTTTTCCCAAGTATTTTATTGTCTTTAATGCTATTGTAAATGGGATTGCTTTCTTAATTTATCTTGAGATAATTCATTGTTAGTATATAGAAATGCAACTGATTTCTATATGTTGATTTCATATCCTGCATGTTTACTGAATTTATGTATTAGTTCTGTTTTTTATTTATTTATTTATTTATTTTTTTTGTGAGGAAGACCAGCCCTGAGCTAACATCCACTGCCGATCCTCCTCTTTTTGCTGAGGAAGACTGGCCCTGGGCTAACATCTGTGCCCATCTTCCTCCACTTTATATGGGACGCCGCCACAGCATGGCTGACAGGCAGTCCGTTGGCAGGAGCCCGGGACCCGAACCTGTGAACCCTGGGCTGCCAAGCGTGAACTTAACTGCTGCGCCACCGGGCGGCCCCCTAGTTCTGTTTTTTAGTGGAGTGTTTAGGGTTTTCTATATATAAGATCATGTTATCTGTAAATAGAGACAATTTTACATCTTCTTTTCCAATATGTATGCCTTTTATTTCTTTTTCTTGCCTAATTGCTCTGGCTAGGACTTCCAGTACTATATTGAATAGAAAGGGTGATAGTGGGCATCACTTTCTTCTTCCTGATCATAGAGGTAAGGATTTTAACTTTTCATCATTGCATATTATGTTAGTTGTGGCCTGATCACATATGGTCTTTATTATGCTGAGGAACATTTCTTCCACACCCAATTTTTTGATAGGTATCATAAAAATTATAGTTTGTAAAATACTTTTTGCATCTAAAAAGATGATCATATAATTTTTGCCATTTATTCTATTAATATGGTATATTATATTTATTGATTCGTATATGTTGAACTATCCTTGCATCATCGGGATAAATCTCAGTTGATCACGGTGTATGATCCTTTTAATGTGCTGTTGAATTTAGTTTGCTAATATTTTCCTTTGAATTTTTGCATCTATATTTATTAGCGGTATTCTGTAATTTTCTTTTCTTGCAGTGTCTTTATCTGGCTTCAATATCAGGGTAATTCTGGCCTTATAAAATGAGTTTGGGTTTGTTCTCTCCTCTTCAATGTTTTGGAAGAATTTGAGAAGGATTGGCATTAATCTTTAAATGTTTGGTAAAATTCACCAGTGAAACTCTCTGATCCTGGGCTTTTCTGTTTTGATAGTTTTTTGATTACTGATTTAATCTCTTTACTCATCATTTGTTTGTTTAGTTTTTCTATTTCTTCATTTTTCAGTCTTGGTAGGTCATT
The DNA here is from genome assembly GCA_031878705.1 of Tapirus indicus. NCBI lineage: Eukaryota > Metazoa > Chordata > Mammalia > Perissodactyla > Tapiridae > Tapirus > Tapirus indicus. The sequence continues at coordinate 47,552,331 of CM062942.1, forward strand.
TCTTTATAAGAATTTACCTATTTCTTCTATGTTATCCAGTTTGTGGAGGTATAATTGTTCATGGTAGTTTCTCATAATTCTTTGTGTATCTGTGATAGAGTTGTACTGTCTCCTCTTTCCTTTCTGATTTTACTTGAGTCCTCTCTCTTCTGTTTTTAGTAATTTCACTAAAGGTTTGTCAATTTCATTTCTCTCTTCAAAGAACCAGCTCTTAGTTTTATTGATATTTTCTATTGTATTTCTGGTCTTTTTTTCATTTATTTATGCTCTGACCTTTGTTATTTCCTTCCTTCTGCTAACTTTAGGCTTATTGTCTTCTTCTTTCTCTAGTCCCTTGAGGTGTAATGTGAGGTTTTTTATTTGAGATATTTCTTGTTTCTTAATGTAGGCATTTATCACTATAAACTTTCCTCTTAGAACTGCTTTTGCAGCATTTCAAAGGTTTTGATATGTTTTGCTTCCATTTTTGTTTGTTTCAAGACATTTCTTGATTTCCCTTTTGACTTCTTCTCTGATCCATTGGTTGTTCAGGAGCATGTTTTTTAATCTCCACATATTTGAATTTTCCAGATTTCCTCCTGTTATTGATTTGTTGTCACATGCTATTATGGTTATAAAAGATACTTGCCATGATTTCAATCTTCTTACATTTGCTATGACATATTTTATGACCTATCATGTGATGTATCCTGGAGAATGTTACAATTGTGCTTGAGAAGAATGGAATTTCTGCTGCTGTTGAATGGAATGTTCTATACACATCTGTTAGGTCCATTTGGTCTAAAATTTTATTCAAATCCATTTTTTCTTATTGATTTTCTCTCTGAATCATGTATCTATTGTTGAAAGTGTCATATTGAATTCCCCTACTATTATTGCATTGTTGTCTATTTTTCTCTTCAGATATGTTAATACTTGTTTAATATATTTAGGTGCTCCAATATGAGTGCGTATGTGTTTACAATTGCTATATCCTCCTAATTGACCCTTTTATGATTATGTAATTACCTTCTTTGTTTCTTGGGATATTTTTTGATTTAAAGTACATTTTGTCAATATAAGTGTAGCTATCTCTGCTTTCTTTTGTTTTCTATTTGCTTGAAATATCTTTTTCCATCTCTTTACTTTCTGCCTGTGAGTGCCCTTAAGGCTTAAGTGAGTCTCTTGTAGGCAGCATAGAGATTGGTCTTGTTTTTTTATCTATTCAACTACTTTGTGCCTTTTAATCGAAGAATGTAAACCATTTTCATTTAAAGTAATTATTGATAGATATGAACTATCACCATTTTGTTAATTGCTTTCTGATTCTTTTGTAGTTCCTCAGTTTCTTTCTGTCTTGCTCTCATTCTTTGTGAGTTGATTTTTGTTTAGTGGTTTGCTTTGATTCTTTTCTCTTTATTGTTTGAGTATCTATTATAGGTTTCTGCTCTGTGGTTGCCAGGAGGCTTTCCTAATACACCTTATAGTTATAATCATCTATTTTAAGCTGATAACACCTTAATTTCAATTGCATAGAAAGTTTTACCCATTTACTTGCCCTCCTCACTATTTATGTTGATGTTCCAATTTTCACGTTTTTATATGTTGTGTCCATTAATAGAATATTGTAGCTATTGCTGTTTTCACAACTTTTGTTTCTTAAACTGTATGCTAGATTTCAAAGTGATTTACACACCACCATTCCAGCATGAATGTTTTGAATTTGACTATATATTCACTTTTACCAGTGAATTTTATACTCTAATATGTTTGCACTTGACTAATTAGTATCTTTTTATTTCAGCTTGAAGAACTTGTTTTAGCGTTTATTATAGGGTATGTCTAGTGATTATAAATTCCCTTGACTTTTTTTTTGTTTGGGAAATTCTTTATGTATCCTTCACTTTTGAATGACAGTTTTGCTGCACAAAGTATTCTTGGTTGACAGTTTTTTTTCCTTGAGAATATTGAATATATTATCCCACTCTTTCCTGGCCTGCAAGGTTTCTGCTGAGAAGTCTGCTGATAGCCTTATCAAGATTCCCTTGCATGTAGTGGTTCTTTTTTCTCTTGCTGCTTTCAAGATTCTCTCTTTGTCTTTGATTTTTGAGAGTTTGATTGTAAGGTGTCTCAGTGAAGATTTCTTTGGGTTGAATCTTTTTGGAGATCTTTGTGATTCCTGTACCTGGAGGGTCACAAATCTCCCCAGATTTTGGAAGTTTATGCCCTTATTTCTTTAAATAAGTTTTCTGTCTATCTCTCTTTTTCTTCTCCTTCTGGAACTTCTATAATGCAGATGTGTTTCTTTTGATAATGCCCCACAATTCACATAGGCTTCCTTCACTTTTCTTCACTCTAATTTCTTTATTGTCCTCTGACTTGATAATATCAAGAGATCTGTCTTCAAGCTCACAGATTCTTTCTTCTGCCTGATTGAGTCTACTATTAATGATATATATTGAATTTTTTATTTCATTCATTTTATTCTTCATCTCCAGGATTTCTGTTTGGTTCTTTTTTATGATTTGTATTTCTTTGTTGAATTTTTTGTTTTGTTCATGTATTGTTTTCCTGAGTTCATTTTTCGTCTATTTGTATTCTCTTGAATGTTACTGAGCTTCCTTAGAATGATTATTTTGAATTCATTTTCAGATAGCTCACATATCTCCCTTTCTTTGGGGTCATTACTGGATCATTGTATTCCTTTGGTGGTATCATTTTTCCTTGTTTTTTTTGTGTGTGTTTCTGATGGGTTTGTGTTGATGTCTGCACATTTGAGAACATAGTTACCTCTTCTCTTTTTGGACTAGCTTCAGTAGGGAGAGACTTTTATCTGGAGATGGCTATAAGGGTGCCAGCTGAGTGGGATGCAGCATCTCTGGTTCCTGGAAAGGCACAGTGGCATAGTCTTAATGTCACTCCATTGGCTAACAATGTAGGCCAGACTGTGGGGTTCTTCTGTGGCCAAGGCTGCAAAGAACCTGCAGGTGGTAGTGGCAAGCAGGGCTACTGGGATTATCAGAGGCCAAAGCTGCTGGGGTCTCCCTGTTATCCCCCCCTTTTTGCCTGTTGGATGAAGTGCTAGCTGAAGGGATCCTTTTTGGTGATTGGTCTGGAATTCTGACATTCAGAGCCCTCAGAGTAGTATTGAAGTCAGGGTCCTAGAATCAGTCATGTGTGGAACTGCCATAGCACCTTGGTCCTGGGGCACAGGTACAGGTGCTCTGGCTGTGGCACTGGTATGTAGGGAGTGGCTATATGCAGATATCCCATGAAGCTGTTACCTAGGTCTCAGAGGCTCACCAATGTGACTCTATTTGGTGGAGGAGCATGCAGCAATGGCATGGGCCCTTGGATGACAAGGTGCAGCCCTGGCTTGGGCTCAGGAGGCTGAGTGCAGTGGTAGAATTGCTTGGGGTTGGTGGGTCAGTCTCAATTCTGACCCCAGGGGGAAGTTACCTGATAGCAGCTGCATCACTTTGGTAGTGATCTGTTAAAGCCTTGAGTCAGGACCCAGGGAGCTGGGCACAGAGCATTGGCAGCATGGCCCTTCCAATGACAGTTCAGTGCCATAACCTGAGACCCAGGGGATGGGGCTCAGGGGAGTGGTAGCCTGGTCCTAGCTATGATGCGTCAGTGCCCCGACATGAAACCCGAGGGGGAGAGCTCAAGTCAGTGTCAGCACCCCTGGCAATAATGGCTCAGAGCCTCAATCTGGGACTGGGGGTGGGGCCTAGGGTAGAGGCAGCCTGGTCACAGCAATGATGTGTCAGAGCCTTGACTTGCCATGGGGAGTGGGGCTCAGAGTCCTATCAGCACCACTGGCATTGATAGGTCAGACCCAAACCTGGAACCCAGGGACATGGTTTGGGGCAGCAAGAGCCATCTCAGCAATTATGATTCAGAAACTTGATCTGGGATGGGGGGTGGGATCCTGGGCAGCAGCAGCAGCCTTTGCAATGTAGGCCCAGATCTGTGACCTGGAACCCAGTAGGTGGGGCCCAGGGCAGCAGCAGCAAGTCCCTAGTAATGGTGATCTAAGGATCACTTGTGACCAAGGGGGTAGGGCTCAAGGCAGTGGAGACTGTTCCAGTAATAGTGAGACAAAGCCCTGACCTGGGGCCAGGGGTGAGCAAAGAGCAGTGGCAGCTCTGATTTCGTATATGGTAAGGTGCTGTGGAGCCAAATCCCTAAGAGCTGGGACAGCAGAAAACTGGGGCACTTCAGGGCAAATCTCATTTCCACAACAGCTCCAACCTCTGGGAGTAAATGCAAAGAGGTCACTCCGGGTTACTCCATCAGCTGGAATAAACATCAGTGAAAACTGTGGTAGATCTCTGTAGCAAAAGCTGCAAACATCACAATGGTGAGGCTTACTGGGATTCTCCTACTCTCCTACTCCCCATGTGGAAAACTTCCTCCAAGGGGATTCCTCCTGGTGCCCAGCAGCTCCCATCTTGGGGATGGGGTGATGCAAGCAAAATGCTTTCTTTACTTTTCTTTGTTGCTATCCTCAATTTTGGGGCTCCACTAGGTATTTGCTGCTGCTTCTGTGTGCTTCTTCTCTAGAGCTCTCCCTAAGCTGTTTTCTTTAGTTTGTAGTTGCTTATGATTTTTTTTCTTGTAGATTTGAAGAGCACTGAGACCTTTTAGCCTTCCTTCTTGCTGACATCAACCCACCATCTCTCTGTGTCTTTTAAATGGAGAATTAAAACCATTTACATTTAAATAATTATTGATAGGTAAGAATTCACTCTTGCTATTTTGTTGTTTTCTGACTGTTTTTTACTTCCTTTGTGTCTTCCTATCTTGCTGTCTTCCTATTAGATTTGTTGATATTTTACAGTGGTGTGCTTTGATTCCTTTCTCTTTTGTGTAAATAGGGGAGATGTTTTTCATTGTTGTCACCATGAGTCTTACATAAATCACCTTATAGTTATAATAGTATATTTAATGCTGATAACAGCTTAACTTCAAATACATACATAAACTTTTGATTTATTTTAGCATGACATATTTTCTCTATCAATTTACTCTTTTTTCTTTTGGTGAGGAAGATTGGCCCTGAGCTAACATCTGTGCCAGTCTTCCTCTATTTTGTATGTGGGATGCTGCCACGGCATGGCTTGATGAGTGGTGTGTAGGTCCATGCCCAGGATCTGAACCCATGAACCCCAGCCCTTTGAAGCAGAGTGCATGAACTTAACCATTATGCCACTGGGTCAGCCCCTCAATTTACTTTTAATGTGTCTGTCATTATATTTAAAGTAGATTGCCCATGATCTTTGCTTCTCTTTTGTCTTCTCTTTTTCTGCCTCCTATGGTTTTGAGTATTTTATTTGATTCCATATTCTCTCCCCCCTTAGGATATCAATTATGCTTACTTTTTTAACTTCATTCAGTGTCTACCTGCGGCTTAGCAATATACGTTTACAATTAATGGAAGTCCACTTTCAAACAACAGTATACTGCTTCATGTGTAGTGTAGTTAACTTACAACAACGTATTCCCAAATTATTCACCCCTTTCTTTATAACAGTTGTGCTATTTTTTCCATTATTCATGAGCTATCATTATCCAATATATTGCTCCTATTATTATACTTAACAAACTCATCTATTACATTATTTAAGAATAAGAGAAATAAAAGGTTTTATTTTACCTTTATTTCTTCTTGAATGTGCTTCTTTTTTTAATGTATATCTGAGTTTCTGTCTATATAATTTTTCTTTCTAAAGAACCTTTAACATTTCTTTCAAACATGTCAACTGGCAAAAATTCTTCAATTTTTGATTGATAAAATCATTGTTTTCTCTTCATTGTTTCCCACAGCTCTATTGAGATATAATTTACTTATAACATTGTGAAAGTTGAAGGTGTACAACATGGTAATTTGATAAATATATATAGTAAAATGATTTCCACAATAAAGTTCATTAATACATCATTAACCTCACACACTTAACATTTTTTTGTTGGTTTTGTGGAGAGAACTTTTAAATTTTACTCTCAGTAACTTTCAATTATACATTACAGAATTGCTGACTATAGTAACTATGTTGTATATTTCATCACCAGAACTTATGCATCTTATAGCTGGAAGCATGTAATACCAGAGGCCAACTTGCTTTAACTATACTCAGTTAGTTGTCTGTTTGCAAAAGTAGTTATTTAATGCATTACTAAAGCCCACCCTATAGATAACATCACTGACTCTTGGGTTACTATGGTAATGGGTGGGGTGCTTAAGTTTTTCAGGGACTGAGAGTCAACTCCTTGTCCAGTTCAGGCTGGTTGAGACCACAAACTCATCAACTAGGCCTGAGTGGATGACCAATAGGTGACCCTTTGATGTCAAGGAGCTGAAAATTCCACCCTCAGATCGTGGTAATGCTGCTATTTTGTGAACAGGAATCCTATGAAGAGCCATGAAACTTGGCTATGCTTGCACAGATCAACAATTACCTCACTTCTCCTTACCTCTAATCATCTATTCCCACACTTCTAACTACCCCACCCCTTTATCCCATAAATATCCCTAATCCCTCTTTTTCAGGGAGGCAGATTTGAGATTTGTTCTCCTGTCTCCTCGCTTGGCTACCTTGTGAATAAAAACCCTTTCTCTACTGCAAACTCATCATCTCAGTGATTGGCATAATTGGATGGTGGGTGAAATGAACCTGGTTTGGTAACATTTGTACCCTTTGACCAATATCTCCTCCTTTCCCTCATCTCCCAGCCTCCAGCACTCACCAATCTACTCTCTGTTTCTAGGAGTTCAGAGCTTTTAGATTCCACATATAAGTGATAACACACGGTATTTCTCTCTCTATTTCACTTAACATAATGCCCTCAAGGTCCATCCATGTTGTTGCAAATGGCAGGGTTTCTTTCTTTTTATGGCTGAATGATATTCTATTGTATGTCTATAGCACATTTTCTTTATCCACTGATCTGTTGAAGGGCACTTGGGTTGTTTCCATATTGTGGCTATTGTGAATAATGCTGCAATGAACATGGGTGTGCAGATATATCTTCAATATAATGGCTTTATATCCTTCAGATATACATCCATAGTAGGATTTCTAGATCACATGGTAGTTCTATTTTTAATATTTTGAGGAAATTCAATACTGTTTTTAATAGTGTTTGTAAAAATTTATATTCCCACTAACAGTGCACAAGATTACCCTTTTTTTGCTCATTGTTGTCAGCATTTGTTATCTCTTCTCTTTTGGATAATAGCCATCCTAAAAGGTGGGAGATAAAATCTAACTATGATTTTGATTTTGATTTCCTCAATGACTAGTGACGTGGAATGCCTTTTCATATACCTGTTGGCCATTTGGATGTCTTCTTGGGATAATTGTCTTCTTAAGTCCTTTGCTCAATTTTTAATTGAATTGTTTGGAAATTGTCTGCTATTGAGATGTGTGAGTTATTTATATACTTGGAATGTAAACTCTTTATAAGATGTATGGTTTGGAAGTATTTTCTCCCATTCTATCAGTTGCCTTTTTATTTTGTTAATTGTTAATGTTGTTGTGAAGAAGCTTTTTAGTTTGATGTAGTCTCATTCACTTATGCTTTTGTTGCTTGTGCTTTTGGTGTCATATCAATAAAATCATTGCCACGACCAATGTCAAAGAGCTTTTCCTCTATGTTTTCTTCTGGGACTTTTATGGCTTCAGGTACTATGTTTACGGCCTCAATCCATTTTGAGTTAGTTTTGTGAGTGGTATAAAATTAAAGTTCAATTTCATTCTTTTACATGTGGATATCCAGTTTCTCTACACCATTTTTTGAAGAGGCCTTCCTTTCCCCATTGCATATTCTAGACTCTCTTGTTAAATATTAGGTGACCATATATGTATGGATTTACTTCTGGGCTCTTGGTTCTGTTCCATTGGTCTATGTGTCTGTTTTTATGCCAGTGTCATATTATTTTGATTACTAAAACTTTGTAATATAATTTGAAGTGAGGAAGTGTGATGCCTCCAGTTTTTTCTTAAAATTGCTTTGGCTCTTTGGGGTCTTTATATGAATTTTAAGATTGTCTTTCCTATTTCTGTGAAAAGTACAACTGGGATTTCCATAGAGACTGCATTGAATCTATAGATGCCTTTGGGCAGTGTGGACATTTTAACAATATTAACTATTCCATTTCATAAACACAGTGTATCTCTTCATTTATTTGTGTCTTCTTCAATTTATTTCATCCATGTATTATAGTTTTAATGTATAAATCTCTTACCTCTTTGGTTAAATTTATTCCTAAGTATTTTATTGTTTTGGATGCTATTTTAATGGGATTTTCAAATTTTTTTCTAAGTGACTCTAGCTTTCTTTATTGTTTGAATTTCTTATCTTTAAATTGTATCAGTAAAATAACTTGATCTTCTTTCCAAGCAAATTCTAATTTCTTACTATTTGTGAAGAATTTTAGCTTATTTACATTTGACTTGGTTGTTTAAGATGCATATATGCTTCTTGAATTTCCCATACTTACAACTCAGAAGATTTGCACTCCAGAAGACATATATGTGTTTATTGTGTCCCTCTCTTGTTAGTTCTTTTCAATTTAGTAGTTATAATATCAAACCTTGGCTAAATAAAAGGAGTGTGAGAGTTTATATTTGTATGTTTATGTATATATCATATAAAGTATTTCTCATTTCTATTTTTTATTATTTACTTTGTTATATTTAATTTTATTTTTGTTGAGATATGATTGGCATAAAGCATTATGTAAGTTTAAGGGGTACAGTTGTTGATTTGCTACATTTATGTATTGCAATATCATTACCATAATGGCATTCATTAATAACTGTTACATCACATAATTATCATTTCTTTTTCATGGTGAGAACAATTAAGATCTAGTCTCTTAGTAACTTTGAAGTTTGTAATACAGTATTGTTGACTATAATCACTATGCTGTGCACTAGATCTCCAGAATTTATTCATTTTCTGGTTGCAAATTTGTACATTTAAACAACATCTCCAAAATACCTCCAGTATCCAGCCCCTAGTAACCACCATTCTACTTTCTGTATTGATGAGTTAGACTTTCTTAGATTCCACTTATAAATGGTATCATACATTATTTGTGTTTCTTTGACATCTCAGCATGATGCCTTCAATGTCCACCCACATTGTTGCAAATGGCAGGATTTCCTTCTTTCTCATGGCTGCATAATATTCTATTGTATATATACACCACATCTTTTTTATCCATTCATTCATTAACAGACACTTAGGTTGTTTCGATGTCTTGGATATTGTGAATAATGATGCAATAAATGTGAGAGTGCTGATGTGTTTTCTACATCCGATTTTTATTTCCTTTGGATATATACTCAAAAGAGGAATTACCAGATCATAAGATAGTTATACTTTTAATATTTTGAGGAACATCCATATTGTTTTCCATAGTGGCTGAACCAATTTACACTCCCACCAACAATGCACAACATTTTCTCAACATCCTGGCCAACACTTGTTATCTCTTGCCTTTTTAATGATAACCATTCTAAGAGATGTCAGGTGATATCTCATTGTGATTTTGATTTAACATGATAATTAGTGATGTTGGCCATTGGTATGTTTTCTTGGCCCATTTTTAATCTGATAGTTTGTCTTATTGCTACCTGGTTGTATATAACTTTATATTTTTTGGATATTAACTTTTTATCCAATATATGGCTTGGTAATATTTTCTCTCATTCCATGGGTTGCATTTTCATTTTGTTGATTGTTTCCTTTGCTGTGCAGAAACTTTTCAGTTTGCCATAATCTCAATGTTTGATTTTGTTGCCATCTCTTTTGTTGTCATGTCCAAAAAATTACTGCAAAGACCAATGGCAAGGAGCTTCTTCCTTATGTTTTCTTCCAGGAGTTTTATGGTATTGTATTTTTTTTTGAGATAAAATTGGTGTATAGCAAAACATGTCTTAGGTGTACAACATTATATTTTGACATCTGTATACACTACAAAGTGATCACCACCAAAAGTCTAGTTATCATCCATCACCATACAATTGACCATCTTCACCAATTTTTCCCACCCCCTAAACCCCTTCCCCTCTGGTAACCATTAATCTGTGCTCTGTAACTATGAGTTTGCTTTGTTTTTGAGATTCCACATATGAATGAAATTATGTAATATTTGTCTTTATTTGTCTGACTTATTTCACTTAGCATAATGCCCTTAAGGTCTATCCATCTTGTCACAAATGGCAAGATTTCATCCTATTTTATAACTGAGTAGTATTCCATTGTATATTTATATACCACATCTTTATTTATTCATCTATCAGTGGACACAGGTTGTTTTCATATCTTGGCTTTTGTAGATAATGCTGCAATGAATATTGGAGTGCATATATCTTTTCAGATTAGTGTTTTTGTATTCTTTTGATAAATACCCAGAAGTGGAATAGCTGGAAAATATGGTAGTTCTCTTCTTAATTTTTTCTAGAATCTCCATATACTGTTTTCTATAGTGGCTGTACCAATGCACATTCCCACCAACAGTGCACAAGTATTCCCTTTTTCTCCATATCCTCTCCAACACTTGTTATTTCTTATTTTTTTATAATAGCCATTCTAACAGGTATTAGGTAATATCTCATTGTGGTTTTGATTTGCATATCCCTGACGATTAGTGATGAAAAACATGTTTTCATGTGCCTGTTGGCCATAGGCATGTATCTTTGGAAAGATGTCAATTTCATTCCTCTGCCCATTTTTAAATCAAGTTGTTTGTTATCTTGTTGTTGAGTTATGAGTTCTTTATATATACATTGAATATTAACCCCTTGTCAAACATGATTTGCAAACATTTTCTCCTTTTCAGTATGTTGACTTTTCATTTTGATAATTGTTTCCTTCTCTGTGAAGAAGTCTTTTAGTTTGATATAATCATATTTGGGTTTTTTTTTTCTTTTGTTTCCCTTGTCTTTGGAGTCAGATCCACAAAAACACCACTAACACTGATGTCAAGAAGCTTACTGCCTATGTTTTCTTCTAGGAATTTTATGATTTCAGGCTTTACATTAAAGTCTTTATATCATCTTGAGTTAATTTTTGTGTATGGTGTAAGATAGTGGTAGAGTTTCATTCTTTTGCATGTGGCTGTCTGGTTTTCCCAATACCATTTATTAAAGAGACTATCATTTCTCCATTGTATGTTCTTGACTCTTTTGTTATAAATTAATTGCCCATATATGTGAGGGTTCATTTCTGGGCTCTCAATTCTCTTTCATTGATATGTGTGTTTTTTTATGCCAACATCATACTCTTTTGATTACTATAGCTATGTAATATATTTTGAAATCAGGGAGATGATACCTACAGCTTTGTTCTTCTTTCTCATGATTACTTTGACTATTCAAGGTCTTTTGTGGTTCCATACAAATTTTAGAATTATTTGTTCTAGTTCTGTGAAAACTGTCATTGGAATTTTGATAGGCATTGCATTGAATATGTAGATTGCTTTGGATAGTATGGACAGTTTAACAATATTAATTCTTGCAATCCATGAGCACAAAATGCTTTTCCATTTATCTGTCTTCAATTTCTCTCCACAATGTCCTATAGATTTCAGTGTACAGGTCTTTCACCTCATTGGTTAAATTTATTCCTAGGTATTTTATTCTTTTTGATGCACTTGTAAATGGGATTGTTTTCTTAATTTCTCTTTCTGATATTTCATTGTTACTGTATAGACACATCACAGATTTCTGTATATTGATTTTGTATCCTGCAACTTTACTGAATTCATTTATTAGTTCTAACAGGTTTTGGTGGAGTCTTTATGGTTTTCTGTCTATAGCATTCTGTCATCTGCAAATAGTGAGGTTTACTTCTTACTTTTTGATTTGGATGCCTTTTATTTCTTTTTCTTGCCTAATTGCTATGGCTAGGACTTAAATACTATGTTGAATAAAAGTGGCGAGAGTAGGCATCCTTGTCTTGTTCCAGATCTTAGAAGAAAAGCTTTGAGCTTTTCACCTTTGAGTATAACGTTACCTCTGGTTATGTCAAGTATGGTCTTTATTATGTTGAGGTATCTTTCTGTTATACCCATTTTGTTGAGAGTTTTTACAAAAAATTCATGTTGAATTTTGCCAAATGCTTTTTGTGCACCTATTGAGATGATCATTTGAGTTTTATTCTTCATTTTGTTGATGTGGTGCATCACTTTGATTGATTTGTGGATGTTGAAATATCTTAGCATCCCAACAAATACCACTTAATCATAGTGTCTGATTCTTTTAATGTATTGTTAAATTTGGTTTGCTAATATTTTGTTGAAGATTTTTGCATCTCCGTTCATGAGGGATATTGTCCTGTAGTTTTCTTTTTTTTTTTTTTTTGGTGGTGTTTTTTCTTGTTTTGGTGTCAGGGTAATGAAGACCTCGTAAAATGAGTTAGGGATCATTCCCTCCTCTTCAATTTTTTGGAAGAGTTTGAAAAGGAAAGGTATTACATCTTTGAATATTGGCTAGAATTCACCTGCAAAGTCATCTTATCCTGGGCTTTTGTTTTTTTTGATTACTGATTCAATCTTTTTACTACTAATTGGTCTATTTAGATTTTCTATATCTTCATTATTTAGTTTGGAAGATTGCAAATTTCTAGGAATTTATCCACTTCTAAGTTTTCCAACTTGTTGGCATATAATGGTTCACAGTAGTCTCTTATGATCCTTTGTTACTTCTGTGGTACCAGCTTTAAATTCTCTTCTTTCATTTTTGATTTTATTTATTTGAGCCTTCTCTTTTCTTAGTGAATCTTGCTAAACTGGTGAGTTTGTCAATTTTGTTTCTTTTCAAAGTACTAGCTCTTAAATTCATTGATCTTTCCTATTGTCTTTTTTTTTTTTTCTACCATTTTTTAATTGATGTCTTAATAGTTTATAACACTGTGGGGTTTTAGTTGTACATTTTTGTTTGTCCGTCACCTTGTGGATGTAACCCTCCACCCCTTGTGCCCCCTACCCCCCTTCCCCTTGGTAACCACTAATCAGTTCTCTCTGTCCGTGTGTTCACTTATATTCCATATATGAGTGAGTTCATGCAGTGTCTGTCCTTCTCTCTCTGGCTTATTTCACTTAACATAATACCCTCTAGGTCCTTCCATGTTGTTGCAAGTGGGACAATTGTGTCTTTTCTTATGGCTGAGTAGTATTCCATTGTATGTATATACCACATCTTCTTTAACCAATCATCAGTTGAGGGGCACTTGGGTTGCTTCCACTTCTTGGCTATAGTGAATAATGCTGCAATGAACATAGGGGTGCATATGCCTCTTGTGATGGTTGATTTCATGTCCATTGGGTAGATGCCCAAGAGTGGATTGCTGGATCATACGGTATTTCTATTTTTAATTTTTTGAGGACTCTCCATACTGTTGTCCATAGAGGCTGCACCAGTTTGCATTCCCACCAGCAGTGAATGAGGGTCCCCGTTTCTCCACAACCTCTCCAGCATTTGTTGTTATTTGTCTTTGTGATTATAGCCATTCTAACCGGTGTAAGGTGATATCTTAGTGTAGTTTTGATTTGCATTTCCCTGATGATTAGTGATGTTGAACATCTTTTCATGTGTCTATTGGCCATCTGTATCTCTTCCTTGGAAAAATGTCTGTTCATATCCTCTGCCCATTTTTTGATCGGGTTGTTTGTTTTTTTGTTGCTCAGTTGTATGAGATCTTTATATATTACTGAGATTAATCCCTTGTCAGACAAACGGTTTGCAAATATTTTCTCCCAGCTGGTGGGTTGTTTATTCATTTTGATCCTGGTTTCATTTGCCTTGTAGAAGCTCTTTAGTCTGATGAGGTCCCACTTGTTTATTTTTTCTTTTGTTTCCCTTGTCTGGGTAGACATGGAATGTGAAAGGATCCCTTTATGTCCAATCTCAATTAGTGTACTGCCTAAATTTTCTTCCAGGAGTCTTATAGTTTCAGGTCTCACTTTCAGGTTTTTGATCCATTTTGAATTGATTTTTGTATATGGCGATAGGAGATGGTCTACTTTCATTCTTTTGCATGTTGCTGTCCAATTTTCCCAGCACCATTTATTGAAGAGACTTCCCTCTCTCCATTGTATGTTCTTTGCTCCTTTGTCGAAGATGAGCTGTCCATAGGTGTGTGGTTTTATTTCTGGGCTTTCAATTCTGTTCCCTTGATCTGTGTGTCTATTCTTGTACCAGTACCATGCTGTTTTGATTACTGTAGCTTTATAGTATATTTTGAAATGAGGGATTGTGATGCCTCCAGCTTTGTTCTTTTTTTTCAGAATTGCTTTAGCTATTTGGGCTCTTTTGTTGCCCCATACGAATTTCAGTAGTTTTTGTTCTATTACCATGAAGAATGACATTGGGATTCTGATTGGGATTGCATTGAATCTGTAGATTGCTTTAGGTAGAATGGACATTTTAACTATATTTGTTCTTCCAATCCATGTGCATGGAATATTTTTCCATTTCTTTATGTCCTCCTCGATTTCTTTCAATAGTGTCTTATAGTTTTCATTGTATAGGTCTTTTACCTCCTTGGTTAAATTTATTCCCAGATATTTTATTCTCTTTGTTGCGATTGTAAATGGGATTGTCTTTTTGAGTTCTCTTTCTGTTGTTTCATCGTTAGTGTATAGAAATGCAATTGATTTTTGTAAGTTGATTTTACACCCTGCCACTTTACTGTAGTTGTTGATTGTTTCTAGTAGTTTTCCGATGGAATTTTTTTGGTTTTCTATGTATAAGATCATGTCGTCTGCAAATAGTGAGAGTTTCACTTCTTCATTGCCTATTTGGAGTCCTTTTATTCCTTTTTCTTGCCTAATTGCTCTGGCCAGAACTTCCAGTACTATGTTGAATAAGAGCGGTGAGAGTGGGCACCCTTGTCTTGTTCCTGTCCTCAAAGGAATGGCTTTCAGTTTTTCCCCATTGAGTAGGATGTTTGCTGTAGGTTTGTCATATATGGCACTTATTATGTTGAGGTACTTTCCTTCTATACCCATTTTGTTGAGAGTTTTTATCATAAATAGATGCTGGATCTTGTCGAATGCCTTCTCTGAATCGATTGAGATGATCATGTGGTTTTTATTCTTCATTTTGTTAATGTGGTGTATCACGTTGATTGTTTGCAGATGTTGAACCATCCCTGTGTCCCTGGTATGAATCCCACTTGATCGTGGTGTATGATCTTTTTGATGTATTGCTGTATTCGGTTTGCCAATATTTTGTTGAGGATTTTTGCATCTATGTTCATCAGTGATATTGGCCTGTAGTTTTCCTTCTTAGTATTGTCCTTGTCTGGCTTTGGTGTCAGGATGATGTCGGCCTCATAGAATGTGTTGGGAAGTACTCCATCTTCCTCTATTTTTTGGAATAGTTTGAGAAGGATAGGTGCTAAATCTTCTTTGAACATTTGATAAAATTCTCCAGGGAAGCCATCTGGTCCTGGGCTTTTATATTTTGGGAGGTTTTTGATTACTGTTTCAATCTCTTTACTTGTGATTGGTCTGTTCAGATTCTCTTTTTCTTCTTGATTCAGTTTTGGGAGGTTGTACGCGTCCAAGAATTTGTCCATTTCCTTTAGGTTGTCCAATTTGTTGGCGTAAAGTTTTTCATAGTATTCCCTAATAATCCCTTGTATTTCTGTGGTGTCTGTTGTAATTTCTCCTCTTTCATTTCTAATTTTATTTATTTGAGTCTTCTCTCTATTGTCTTTTAAGTCTTCATTTTATTTATTTCCACTCATCCTCATTTTCCTTCTTCTACCAGCTTTAATGTTCATTTGCTCTTCCTTTTTAAAATTTCTTTTGATGTAAAGTTAAATTGCTCATTTGAGGTTTCTCCTGTTGCTTGAGATAGATTGGTAGTGTTGTGAACTTCCCTCTTAGAATAACTTTTACTGCTTTGCATACATTTTGACATGTCATATTTCTCTTTTCACTTGTCTCTGGGTATTTTTAAAATTTTCCTTTGATTTCTTCAGTGACCCAGCAGTTATTCAGTAGTATGTTGTTAAATCTCCATGTATTTGTAGTTTTTCCAGTTTTTTATTGTAACTGATTTCTAGTTTCGTGTCACTGTGGTCAGAAAATATGCTTGATATTATTTCAGGGTATCAAGTCTTATGCTAAAGTCTTTTTGCATCAATGTTTATCAGTGATATTGGCCTGTAATTTTCCATTTTTGTATTGTCCTTATCTGGTTTTGGTGTCAAGGTAATATTGACCTTGTAAAATAAGTTAGGAAGCATCCTGTCCTTTTCAATTTTTTCTGAGTAATTTGAGAAGAGTAGGAATTAACTCTTCTTTGAATGTTTGGTAGAATTCACCAGAGAAACTGTCTGGTCCTTGATTTTTTGGTAGATTTTTTATTGCTTTTACAATCCCTTTGCTTGTGATTGTTATGATCAGATTCTCTATTTCTTCTTGGTTCAGTTTTGGGAGGTTGTGTGATTCTAAGAATTGATTCATTTCTTGTAGGTTATCAAGTTTGTTGCCATTTGGCTTTTTGTAGTATTCTCTTATTATCCTTTGTATTTCTGTGGTGTCCATTGTAATTTCTCCTATTTCAATTCTCATTTTATCTATTTAAGTTTGGTCTCTTTTCTTCTTAGTGAGTCTGGCTAAGGGTGTGTCAATTTTGTTCATCTTCTAAAAGAACTAGCTCTTAGTTTTATTGATCCTTTCTATTGTTTTCTTAGTCTCTATTTCATTTATTTCTGCTCTGATTTTTATTTCCTTCTTTCTTACTTTGAGCTTTGTTCTTCTTTTTATACTTCTTTCAGGTATAGCGTAAGCTTGTTCATTTGAGATATTTCTTATTTTTTGAAGTAGACCTATATTGCTACAAATTTCCCCTTTAAGTGTCATTTTTGCTGCATCTCTTCAGTTTTGGTATATTGTGTTTTCATTTTCATCTCTTTCCAGGTGTTTTTTTCATCTCTCCTTTGATTTCTTCATTGATCCAATGGGTGTTCACCAGCACATTGTTTAATATACACATATTAGTGACTTCCCCAGCTTTTATTGTAGTTCATTTCTAGTTTCATAGCACTGTTGTCAGAAAAGATGCTTGGTATGATTTCAAGCTTCTTAAATTTATTGAGGCTTCTCTTGTTTCCCAACATGTGGCCTATCTTTCAGAATGTTCCATGTGCACTTGAGGAGAATGCATACTTTGCTATTTTTGTATGGAATGTGCTGTATATATCTATTAAGTCCATCTGGTATACTGTTCCTTTTAAGGTGACTGTTTCCTTGTTGAGTTTCTGTCTGGATGATCTATCCATTGACATAAGTGGGGTGTTAAGCTTCCACTACTATTATTGTGTTGCTGTCAACTTCTCCCTTTAGGTCTGTTAATAGTTGCTTTATATAACTTTGGTGCTTCTGTGTTAGGTGCATGTATATTAAGTGTTATATCTTCTTGGTGGTATGCCTCTTTTATCATTATATAATTCCTATCTTTGTGTTTAATTATATTTTTTTATGTTGAAATATGCTTTATGTGGTATACCTCTGACTACACCTACTTTCTTTTGCTTGCTATTTGCTTAGAGTAACATCTTCCATCTCTTCACTCTGAGCCTATATTTGTCTCTAGAGCTGAGAAGTGTTTCCAGGAGACAGCATATTGCTGGGTCTTGGTTTTTAATCCATTCAGCCACTTTCTTGATTGATGAATTCAATCCATTTACATTTAGAGTGATTATTGATACATGAGGGCTTAATATTGCCATTTAATCTTTTGTTTACTTCTTGTTCTATATTTCCATTTTTTGCTTTTCCTTGAATTTCTTTCTGCCATTTCAGTTTGATCAGTTTATGATGGTTTTCTCTTTATTTATTATGTGACTTTGATTTTTTATTTGTGGTTTTTATGAGGTTTGTGTAAAAGATCTCATAAAGAAGGTAGTTCTTCTTCTACCAGTAGCATCTTATCTCCATTAGCCTATGAAGGCTCCATTCCTTTCCTCTTCCCCTTCTGTTTTTGTTGTCTCAAATTATTCTTTCTTGTTGTGAGTTTGTGACCAAATTGAAGTGTTTATAGTTATTTTTGATGCTTTTCCCCCTTTATCTTTAACATTAAAATTGTTTGCTAACCTATTCAGATATAAAGCTGCAGTTTTCTGATTCTGTCTATTTATCACCTTGCTCAGAGCTTTGTAAACCATTGCCTTTTTGTTTCTGGTAGGAGGGCTTCCTTCAACATTTCTTGTAAAGCAGGTCTAGTGGTGATGAACTCTCTCAGTTTTTGTGTGCCTGGGAAAGATTTTATTTCTCTATCATATCTGAAGGATAATTTTTCTGGATAAAATATTCTTGGATGATAGTTTTATCCTTCAGTAATTTGAATATATCATTCCACTCTCTCCTAGCCTGTGTGGTTTCTGCTGAAAGCCTGATTGGAGTTTCTTGTAGGTTATTTTCCTCTGTCTTGCTGCCCTTAAAATTTTTTCTTTGTTATTGACTTTTGACACTTTTAATATTATATGCCTTGGAGAAGGTCTTTTTGCATTGATGTAATTAGGCATTCTATTAGCTTCATGCACCCACATTTCTGGTTCCTTCTCCAGGTTCTCAGCTATTATTTGTTTGAACAAGCTCTCTGCTCCTTTCTCCCTCTTTTCTCTGTCTGGGATGCCTGTAATTCTTATGTTATTTGCCAAATTGAGTCAAATATTTCTCAAAGAATTTCTTAATTTTTAAAAAATCTTAGTTCTGTCTTCTCTTCCACATGAATCATTTCTAGGTTTCTATCTTTGAACTTATTAATCCTCTCCTGTATAAAGTCTACTCTTTTTTATTTTCTGTTTGGTTTTTTTTTTTTTAGAGCATTGGTCTCTTTGCTGAAGTATTCCTTCTGTTTATTAATTTTATTCTTGAGCTCATTGAACTGTCTTTCTGAGTTTTCTTGTAACTCACTGTGTTCCTTTATGACAGCTATTTTGAATTCTCTTGTAAATTTGATTGTATTCTTCTGTGACTTCAGGTTTGGTCTCTGGAGAGTTGTCATTTTGCCTCTGTTCTGCCATGTTACTGTAGTTCTTCATGCTGTTTGATGAATTGATCCTCTGCCAGTGTATTTGTGATAGTAGTCACCTTTTCTTATTTGGCTATATATTTATTTAATTTGGTTCTGCACTGCTTCTTACTGTACTTGAGAGCCTGACCTTTCCACCCTTCATGCCTTCTGTATAAACATCATCTGTGCCCTCCTTGAACTTCTAGTGCCTCTGAGGTTACTGATGACTTGCTGCTTAGACATCAGTGCAGTCTCAAGTGATGCCACCAAGATCACCAGGCTATGAGCACTTCTGCTGTTTCTGGGGTCACCTATGTTTCATGTTCCTCCACTGGCTGTCTGCTGACTCAGATGCTGTTTCCCATGCACCACCTGTGGTCCTTCTCCTGCGTTGTCTGGGAGTGCTGCTTTTTTACCACTTCCAGGGGTCTGGGTTCATGGATGTCACTGTCAATGTTGGGGGCTCAGGGACCTGGGGACTTGAATGCAGTCCCCATTGCTGGTGGATCTGGCATTGGGATTACCAACACTGGGGGCTGGGTCACCAGTTCTGCTGTGGTTCCTGATGCTTCTGGTAATAAATTCCACCTGACACTGCTGGAGGGGCATTGGCTGTTTTTTTTTCCTGCTCCTGCCCCATCAGCTCACAGTTGTGTGGTTTGGGCCACTGCCACTGCCACCGCTTCACTGACTGTTATGTGGGTAGGGCTGGCAACATGCCTCAGCCACTATTCTGCAGGCAATAATGCAGGCAGAGCCACTACCAACTCCCAACATTTCATGGGCACCCATGTGAGCAGTGCTGCCAATGGCTGCCACCACTCCAAGTGTGTTCATGCATGCAGGGCTGGGCCACATTCACCTCCACTCACAGTCACACAGACCACTGTGTGAGGATCTGCACTCTAGATCACTGCCTCCAAGGGATGGGCAGGGTGCTGTTCCCCTAGTTTCACTGCTTCCCAGGGTTCCAGTCCATCAACCTTCTGATATATAGCTGCATGGATCTCTTAGGTGTCCTGTTGTGCTGTGTGAAGAATCCTCTGTTGGGCAATGGATGTCTGGTTGTAATGTAGATGGGAGAGACAAAGGGAACAACTGACTCTGCCATGATGCTGACATCACTCTGTTTGTGACTACTTAAATTTCTTTCTTCAAAATCTTGTTTTTATTATATAGATCTTTCATTTCTTTGGCTAACTTAATCCCTAATATTTTACTATTTTAGATTCTTTTATGAATTGGTAGAATGTTTTCATTTTTCAGATATTTTGTTGTTAGTTATAGAAGCATAACTGATTTGTATGTTGTTTTTATATCTTGCTACTTTACTGAATTCATTATTTCCAACAATTTTTTCGTTGAGTCTTTAATATTTCCTCTATATAAAATCATATCATCTGCAAATAACAAGAATTTTACTTCTTCCTGTCTAATTTGGATGCCTTTTATTAGTTTATCTTACCTGGTTGCTGTAGGTAGGACTTCCAGTATTATGTTGAGTAAAGATTGTGAAAGTGGGCATCCTTGCATTTTTCCAGATCTTAGAGGAAAAGCTTTCACTCTTTCACTATGGAGTATGTTGTTACCTGTGGTCTTGTTGTATGTGGCCTTTATTTAGTTGAGTTATGTACCATCTTTACCCAATTTGTTGAAGGTTTTTATCATGAAAGGATGTTATATTTTATCAAATGTTTTTTCTGCATCTGACATAATGGTATAATTTTTATCTTTAATTCTATTAATTTTGCATATCATATATATTGAATTTGTGTGTGTCAAACCATCCTTCTTACCCAGGGATAAATCCCACTTGGCCCTGGAGTATGATCTTTTTAATGTGTTCTTAAATTTTGTTTGCTAATATTTTGAGGGTTTTATTTTTGTATCTATGTTTGTCAGGGATGTTGGTCTATAGTTTCCTTTTACTGTAGTGTCCTTATCTGGCTTTGGTATCAGAATAATTCTGGCCTCATACAATAAGATTGGGAATGTCCCCTTCTCTTCATTTTTTTGGAAGATTTTGAGAAGTATTGACTTTTTAAAAAATATTTGTTAGAATTCACTAGTGAATCCATCTGGTCCTGAGCTTTTCTGTGTCAGGAGTTTTTTGATTACAGATTCAGTCTTCTTCCTCACTATTCATCTGTTCAAAAATTTTATTTATTCATGATTCAGTCTTGATAGGTTGTATTTTTCTATGAATTTATCCATTTCTTCTTGGTTATCCAATTTGTTGGCATATAATTGCTC
This sequence comes from Tapirus indicus, assembly GCA_031878705.1. Classification (NCBI taxonomy): domain Eukaryota; kingdom Metazoa; phylum Chordata; class Mammalia; order Perissodactyla; family Tapiridae; genus Tapirus; species Tapirus indicus. The sequence goes on from CM062942.1 coordinate 47,573,612, forward strand.
ATAACATGATGATCCTATTTATCTCTATGGCATCAGTTGTAATGTCTTCTCTTTCATTTCTGATTTTATTTTCTTGAGTCCTCTCTCTGTTTTTGTTTTTTAATTTGTCTAGGTAAAGTTTTGTCAATTTTGTTTATCTTTTTTTAAAAAACACCTCTTGTTTTTGTTGATATTTTCTATTGTTTTTGTCTGTTCTTCTATTTCATTTTCTGTTTCACTCTCATATTTGTTATTTCCTTCCTTCTGCTAAATGTGGACTTCTTTTGGTTCTTATTTTTCTGGTTGTTTGAGGTTTAAATATAGGTTGTTTATTTGAGATTTGTCTATTTTTTTATATGCATTCATCCTATTTACCTCTCTCTAAGAACTTCTTTTACAGCATCCCGTAGATTTTGGCGTGTGTATTTTCATTTTTGTTTGTTTTGAGATTTTCTTGGTTTCTCTTATTCGAGAATGTATTGTTCACATTCCATGTTTGTAAATTTTTCAACTTTCCTCTTGTTGGTGATTGCTAGTTTTATACTATTGTGGTTGGAATAGACACATTATAATTTTAATCTTTTAAAATTTGCTAAGATTTGCTTTGTGTCCTATCATATGACCTATCCTGGGGAATATTCTGTGTGCCCTTAAGAATAATGTGTATTCTACTGCTGTTGAGTGAAATGTTCTATATAGTTCTGTTGGTACATTTGTTCTAATGTATGGTTCAAGTCCAACTTTTCCCTGGTGATTTTCTGTTTGGATGATCTATCCATTGATGAAAGTCAAGTATGGAATCACTTTCCATTATTGTATTGTTGTCTATTTCTCCCTCCCCATCTGTCAGTATTTGCTTAAATGTTTAGGTGTCCTATGTTGGATGTGTATATATTTACAAATGTTATAACTTTTTGATGAATTGAATCTTTTATCCCTATGTAAAAACCTTCTTTGTCTCTGTTACCATTTTTGGCTTAAAGTCTATTTGTTCAATATAAATATAGCTATCCCCACTTTATTTGTTTCCACTACCTGGTATATCTTTTACCATCTCTTCACTTTGATCCTATGCATGTTCTTAAAGCTCAGATGGGTCTCTTGTAGGCAGCTTATAGTTGAGTCTGATTTTTTTTAACCATCTAGACACTCTGTGTTTTTTGATTGGAGAATTCAATCTATTTACATTTATAGTAATTATTCATATGTAAGGACTTACTAATGCCATCTTATTAATTGCTTTCTGGTTGTTTTTAGTTCCCTTATTTCTTTTTTCCTCTCTTTCTGCCTACCATTGTGAATTGGTGATTTTCCATGGTGTTATGCTCTGATTCCCTTTTTTATCTTTTTTGAATCTACTGTAAGTTTTTGCTTTTTGATTACCATGAAGCTTACATAAAACATCTTATCATGAAAAGAGTCTATTTTAAGCTGATAACAACTCAACTTCAATTGCATACAAAAGCTCTATGCTTTTACTACCCCTTTTATGTTTTTGTCACAATTTACCTATTTTTATAATGTGTATTCATTAAGTTATAGTAGCTATAGTTTTTTTATTAATCTTTTCCTTTAATCTTCATATAGTTAAATGGTTAACACACCATCCTATTACAAAATTAGAGTTTTCTAAACCTGAGTTTATATTTACATTTACCAGTGTGTTGTATATTACCATATGCTTTCATGTTACTAAGTATCATCTCTTTATTTCTGCTTCAATAACTTCTTTCAGCATTTTTTGCAAGGCACGTCTAGTGATGATGAACTTCCTCAACTTTTATTCATTTGGGAAAGTCTTTATTTCTCTTTCACATCTGAAGGATATCTTCACCAGGTAGAGTATTCTTGGCTGGCCATTTTTTTCTTTCAACACTTTCAATATATCACTCCATTCTCTCCTAGTCTGTAGGATTTCCATTGAGTAATCCACTGATAGCCTATTTGGGAGGTTCTTAGCAGGTTATAATCTCTTCTCTCTTGCTGCTTTTAGAATTATTTCTGTCTTTGATTTTTGACATTTTTATTATAATGTGTTTTAGAGAAGGTTGTTTTGCACTGAGATAATGGGGTTGTCTATTAGCTTTGTGAACTTGGAAGTAGAAGTCTCTCCTCAGGTTTGGGAAATTCTCTTTATTATTTTAAGCAGTTTTTCTGCCTGCTTCTCCCTCTCTTCTCCTTCTGGAACTCCATTTATTCTAATATTTGTACATTTGATTGTTTCCTATAGATCATCTAGGCTGTCTTCACTCTTTTTCACTTTTTTCTTTGTTCTCCTCCTGCAGGGTTATTTCAAGTTTTCTATTCTAAGATCACTGACTATTTTCTGCTTGGTCTAGTATGCTGTATATGCTCTCTATTGCATTTTTTATTTCCCTTATTGAATTCTTCCACTCCAGAATTTCTATTTGATTCTTTTTGTTTGTTTTCTGTCTCTTCATTAGACTTCTTATTTTGTTCATGTATTCTTTTTCTGATATTGCTGAATTGTCTTTCTATGTTTTCTTGTAACTCCGTGAGTTTCCTGAAAACAGCCATTTTGAATTATTTACCTGCTACCTCACAAAATTCTGTGCCTTTGATTTCATTTGTTGGAGGATTATTATCTTTGGGTGATGACATGTCTTTGAGTCCTTATATTTTTTGGAGTTTTGCATTGCTTATTTCACATTTCAAGTAGCAGTCACCTGCTCAAATCTTTTCTAGTGGTGTTTGAGAGGAAGGTATTTTTCATTGGTCCTGTTTATATCTTGGATTTTGTCCAACCTTGCACAGATACACCTGTTCCACACTTCTTGCTCTCTCATCACAGAATTCTTAAGATTGTATGACTTCTCTGGCTTTTATAAATCAACAGACTGGCTGCTGGAAATCTCTCTTTTGTTTTCCAGCAGGTGATCCTATAGCTCAAGTTTGTGATTTCTCCCTGGCCCACAGAACCTGTCCTATTTTATGAGGGCAGTCCCAGTTTATGGGAGCTCACTGTTACCACCACACTTGAGAGTGCACACAGATCTAACCACAGAATGGGAGGAGTTGTGGGTTTAGCATTTGGGCCATTGAATATTCCCACAGGCCAGTTGGGGAGATCTTCAGTTGAATTTCTTCCAGAGGCTCTTGGGCAGGCCTCCTGCTGGAGTCCTGAAGGCAGTCAGCAGTAACTGTATCTCTTTAACACTCTTTGTTATTCTCATCTCCTTTTTTCCCCAATATCCTCTCTCCCCCCTGTTGTGGAGGTCCTGCCTCAACACTCTGGAAGCTGTGGAAAAGAAATAGGTTTCTCCTGCAGTGTCACATAGAGTTGGGGTAGCCAGGCACTTTGCTCACTGCTCTCCCTTTCTCTGCAGAAGATGTTGCCACAAGCTAGTTGCACCTTGTGCTGTGCTACCTTGGGTGGAGTGGTGGTGCTGTTAAAGTTCCTCTTACTCTCTCCACTGTGTCAAAACTCATATTTTTTTTTGGCTCCAACAGAGTGCTCAAATCTCTTCTCGGGAAGGCTGGATTTCTACAATAGCTTTCTTGTCTATGGGTTTCTGCTCAAGTCAGCACTCTCCTAGTTTTCCCTAACTGTGCTGAGAGGAGCTGTGGCTGGTTTGCCAGCTTCTGTTGGTTTTACAGCCCATACTGAGGTCTGTCTGGTTATTACCTGATGCATAATTTGCAAGACTCCTCACTACATCTATTGAAATAATCATATGATTTCTATCTTTCATTCTATCAATGTGTATGTTGAACCATCATTTATATCCCAGTGATAAATTCCACTGGATCATAGTGTATTATCTTTTTAATATGTTGTTGAATTGAGTTTGCTAGTACTTTGTTAAGAATTTTTGCAAATATATGCAATGGGGATATTGGCCTGTAGTTTTATTGTGGTATCCTCTTCTGCCTTTGGCATCAGAGTAATGCTGGCCTTGTAAAATGATTTTGGAATTGTCCCATTCTCTTCAAATTTTTGGAACAGTTTCATAAACAATGATGTTCATTCTTTTTAAAATATTTAATAAAATTAACCATGAAGCTGTCTAGTCTGGGACTTTACTTGGTTTGGAGTTTTTTGATTACTGATTCAATCTCCTAGCTCTTATTGATCTGTTCAGATTTTCTATTTCTTTATAACAGTGTTGGTAGGTTTTATGTTTCTAGAAATTTATCCATTTCTTCTAAGTTATCCTATCTATTGATGTATAATTGTTCATGGTAGAGTTTAATGATTCTTTGTTTTTCTGTGGTATCAGCTGTAATGTCTCCTCTTCTATTTTTATTTTATTTATTTGAATCTTCTCTCTTTTTTTCTTAGTCTAGCTTAAATTTTGTCAATTTTGTTTGTCTTTTAGAAAAACTGTCTCTTAGTATCATTGATCTTTCCTATTTTCTTTCAAACCTGTATTTTTATATTTCTTCTGTGATTATTGTTATTTTCTTCCTTCTACTAACTTGAGCTTAGATTGTTCCACTTTTTCTAGTTCTTTGAGGTGTAAAGTTTGGTTGTTTATTTGAGTCTTTCCTTTTTCTTAATGTAGGTATTTCTCACTACAGACTTCTTTTTTAGAACTGCCTTTGTTGTTACTCATAATTTTTGGTATTTTTATGTTTGTTTGCCTCAAAGTATTTTTTGATTTCCTTTTTGATATTTGCTTTGTCCCATCAATTCTTCAGGTGCATGTTCTTCAATCTCCACGTATTTGTGAATGTCCAGATTTCTGCTTGTTACTGATTTCTTGTTTCATTCTATTGAGTTTGGAAAATATACTTGGCATGATTTTCATCTCTGAATTTTGTTGACTTTGTTGATGCAAATAATTCATTTTCAGTCCGTAAATCAAAATAGGGGTGAGTTTATTGTGTGAGCCAGTTTGAGGACTATAGCTTGAGAGAACTTTTTCACCAAGGAAGGAAGCTCTCTGAAGAAGCAGGGTGGACAGAGTGGTTATATACCGTCTTGGAACAAAGACCATACATCACACATGACAGGAATATCCCTTTTACAACAGTCAGAAGATACTTTTGCTAGCACAGCAGGTCAGTGTTCACAAGGTGAGCACAGCAAGTCAGTGGTCACAAGATGAGTTAAAGCAGGTCAGCAATTAATCCTTAGTTTCTGGGATGAAATGCTTATCCTTAAAGAAATGGTGATATGGGGGAGGCAACATCCCTATCTTTAAGGGCATCATTCTTGGCATTGGGACATTATAAATATTTACAGCAGATGTACGATGGATGCTCAACAGGCCACATCAAGCCTTTCTGGAAAAACAAGGTCAGGCTGAATTAGTTTTAAACCAAATGGCTTCCTCATATACTCCAATATATTCTAGTGCTTTTCATTTATTCATCATTTTTTGTGTGCTAACATATATTCTATCTTGGAGAATGTTCCATATGCACGTGAGAAGAAATTAAATGTTCTGTATATATCTATGTTTTGTGCTGGTCTTGGCCTGTTGGTAGTAGTGCTATTGGCTAGAGATGTCTGGTGGCACTAACCTGTTCCTGCACAGTCATCTCCTCTTTCGGGTCCAGTGTTGTGGCTGGACTGGCCCTTGTGGTTCTTATTATGATTGGAAGATACTCTCCATAAAATAAATCAGAAATCTCTGAAAAAAAGGTTGATTATTCACCAGTCCTCAAGGGTACACAACATGTCTGGGGCCACATCTTGAGGTTGCAGGTAGAAAGAGAGAGCATGGACCTCAGGTTCTTTTGTTGGGGTAGAGTGGGGAGCCTAGGTTTTGTGTGTTCACTCTTTATTGGTAAATTTACAACACAGGTGTGGGAATTAAAGTTCAGAAATGGGAAAATGAGTGGCCAATCAGTCAATTATCTAAGTCAACCAGAGATCTCTAAAACAAAGAAAACTTCAAGGGGGTGGAGAGTGGCCTGAATCTTTATTAAGTTGTGTGGCTGGCAATATGTTTATTCAAGATAACTGTCTTTGAAGTGGATGCCTCCACAATCAAAAGCTTAAGTCAGGCACTTTCATTACAATAGAAAAACTATCAAACATTTACACTAAAATTCACTCTGTGATGCTCAGGAATCAGAGTTATTGGAGAGGGCTTTAACAGCCTGGGTAGCAGATATGTTAAAAGTCAGGGGTAAGGCAAGTTGTAACCCAAAAAGTACACATCTAAATAGGGCTATAGTAACAAATCCTATAATGATTATAAAGGCAGAAGTCTGAAATACAGTCCATAGCCATTGTCTCAAACTTCAGGTTCCAGCCATGAAAATAAGTCAGTGATCTTGGGGCTCCTGGGAATTTGTTCAAAGTTTTGGGCAATCTTGTGGAATATTTCAACATCTTGGGCCATCTGCTATAAGTAGATTTGAACCTATCCTGAGTTTATGTACATGCAGCAAGTGGCCCTGGGGAGGGCATAAACTCCTTTCTTGGCCAGGAGATAATCTAGTGCAAAGTGGTTGTCTAAAACCATTTGAACAAGAAATTCCTGGAACTGCTGCACAAGGAACGGGGTTTTACGGAGTCATTGTACTTATTGGGTTAATGTGGTCAAGAATTATTAGTTGGCTTGAATTACTTGATTCTGGGTGGCTAGGCCCATTGCACCAGTGCCCAGTCCAGTAAGTCCTGGTAGAACCAAAATGCCCAGGACCAAAAGAATAAAAATGGCTCTTTGGGGTTGGTGGTAGTCAGCCAAAGTAACAAGTGCAGGAGCTTTATAACCTGCAGGATAAATCTCCAGTGGCAGGTCAAGGGATACAATGGTGTATTGTGATATGTGGCCTGGGGGAAGCTGATCAGAGGACTAGGGGAGAGAATAACACACTAGGTGAGAGCCTTGCAGTGTGGGCCCACAATAAAATCCCAAAGTGGAAGTTCCCAGTGTAAAGTATTCCCCAGAGCCTCTGGCAAGGAAACCAGGAATTTGTACCCATTCTTTGGGTATCTCTGCTATATGAGTCTTGGTAGTACATTAAAAGGGGTCTATGGGCCAAGAGCTGTTTGTGCCTGGGCACAGAATGACCAACGTGGCCTTGAAGCCTACTTTAAAATGACTCCTTGAGGATCAACTGGGGGAGGAAAACAAGTAGAGTATTTAATTGAAGGGAAGCCTAGAGCAATGACGCTGTTGTTAGTTGGAGTTGACTGAAATTGAATACATCAACAGAATTAGAATTTAAGCTAGGGTTCAGGTGATTGGAGACCAAATGACTTGTCCAGCAATTTCTGATTCCCAAGATTTAGATAAGTTTCTCAGCCCATTGGGCAAAAATGTGGTGTTGGTGAAGCATCTTGCCAGTGTTGTGGAAGATATAGGGAGAAGTTCAGTGGAAAATGTCATAGCAGTGTTGGGGAGAATTGTGGAAGAGATCATAATAGTGTTGGGGAAAATCATGGCGAGGGCTTACCATAGCCAGTAGAAGTCATGATTGGGAATATCCATGTAAGCACACAAAATTGGAAGGTCAAAGGGAGCAGGTGGTCAAACAGCTTAAATGGGCAGTATGTGTAGACAGGGAGCTGTCTGGTTCTGAATACACATTTTGGCCTGCTGCAATAGGGAAATATGATATAATGCAGCCCTGCAGTTGGCAGAGGACATACAGTCTGACAGGCCTTTGAGACAGGGTAGGGGCTGCTGGTAAGCACCAGGCAAGTTTTGCAAATAATACTTCAGTAGGTCATCCCCTGATTTCATCAGGGCAGTATATTTAGTCCATTGTTCCCATAAAGTCTTAGTCCTCATTGAGACATTCCACTAAATTCACTGTAAACTGGGAGTGGAGCCATCTGGAGTGGCAAGGTCTCTGATGTGGTGGTAGGTCACTGCAGTGTCATCTCTGGTGTTGGAGGTCTAGGCATCTCCAGCAGGAAACTCTTGGATTGGGATAATGAGGTCTGAGATGGTGTCCTCTCCAGTGATGAGTCCTTCCCACTTGGGGGTGAGGTCCTCTGGAGTGGTGGCCACCCAGGGGGTGGGTGATCCTCCCATGTTGTTATTCAGTTGGGATATTAGTCTTGAGCTTGGGATAGGCTAGCCTGATATAACTTGGAGGCTTCCTTGAGGGCTGAGCTGCATATCTGCTAGTGGAGAAAATTGTTAAGAGATCTCTGGGGTCATCAGGGGCACATTTAGCAATAGAATGGTGGCTGCCCTTTCATTCCCGAAGAAACTTATCCAAAGCACATAAAGACTCTGGGCACATCTGTATCCCAGACTAAAGGAGATCTTATAGATGCTATCTGGGTATTCCTGGAACTGAACCACGGGGGTTAAGGACAAATCATAAGAGTTTAGGTGTCAGAATTTGCTACCCTCAAATATGTCTCTTTGGCTTGATTAGTTTTAAGAACAAGAGACTCAGAAGAAAACTTTGACCTTCCCCCAACTGCCTAAAATAATTTAAGATAGAAGGTCTGTTTCAGGAAGGAGCTAATATCATAGATAACTGTAGTCTAATAAACTAGGTGTGGTAGACAGGGAGGAACCTAGCAATGTCCATTTGATCAAAGTCCTCCCCAAGTTCCATTTTCTTTGCAAGGTATGGTGAACATTTGTTTACCAAACATTTGCTTTTCCACCCATGTGAAATTCCTTCCTCCCCTTTGAAGTCCCAAACCACTAAACCAACATCCTCCTTTGTCTTTAGCTGAAAATGGTATTTAAAGTACCGGCTTTGGCCATTTTGGCAAGTTACTCAGTTTTCCTGGGTTTCTCCCATGTATATAGGTGATTAAATTTGTTTGATTTTTGTCCTGTTGTTCTGCCTCACATCAATTTAATTCTTAGACTAACCAGAAGAACCTAGAGGGTAGAGGAATGTTTCTTCCCCCCTACAGGAGCACAGTACCCATAACCAGATGGGTTTTACGTATGGGCAATCATAGGGCCACTTAGCTTGGAGTAACATTTGATGTACAGAAATTGTGGGGCAAGTATCATTTAGACATCAATTCTAGAGGGCTCATTGCCTGTAAAGGAATTCAATCCCTTTACTGCCCAGACTTGATGACATGCTGGCCTGAACCCTTCCAACAGGAATTTCCAACATTTCCAGATTTTCCATCCCGTGGTGCAACAGCAGCTTGGAGTAGATTTGTTCCAGCATTGTATGGAATTGTTAGGTCCAGGGGTCTACCAGGAACCCTATCACCTAGGTCATACAAAGCAACAAGAAAAGCCAAAACCATATATATTATCAATGAGTTTGGTCAGGATCCTTCTGGCTGAGCTATTTGTATATTGATTAATGGCTCTTGGGGAGAAAGTTGTGAGTTACCTCATCTAGCACAGAGTAAGGCCTTGACTTGTAGCTTTCTTGCCATACTACAAATATGACTCATGTCTACCAATATGACCATACCATATCTTCAAATGTACCATATCTATGATTATGACTCATGTCTACCAAGCAGAGAGTTTCTTTCTCTCTTTCAGACACACAAACTGTGCTACTGGTTGGTCCCACGGTAATGATTTCTACTTCCTGTAAATTAGAAGGGGAATTTAGTTTCATTAGTCTGCACTTGTACCCACTATATTTGGGAAAAGCAGCCAGCATGGAGGTGATTCCTTTTGGAGAATCCTCACTATTGTCAGAGTTTCCAAAGAAATTATCTTGCACTAACTTGGTAGGCATTTGGCCTGGAAGGCATTCAACCATGTGGGGATCATATTGGACTATTCACCTTTAATCAGGTTTCCAGCATGAAGCAGATGGTGAGATAATAAAAAAATTGTAGTGGAAGGCAGAAGTGTAGTAAGAGGACAACATAAAAAGCCATTTTCTTGGAAGGTAAAAGCTTCAGTATTGCCATAAATTACCCAAAGTGGAATTTTGGAGAGTTTATAATAATCCATATGTGGGGTATGAAGACCCAGGGGTGAGAATTAAGCAAGATGAGGGCCTGGGGCAAGACTTATGTCCATTTTGTGGACCACTTGCCTGAAAGTAATTTAAGTAGTGTCTTTTTTAAAATTGATGTCATAATAGTTCATAACATTGTGAAATTTTAGCTGTACATTATTGTTTGTCAGTCACCATATAAATGTGTCCCTTTACCCCTTGTGCCCAGCCCCCAACCCCCTTACCCCTGATAACCACCAAACTCTTCTCTCTGTCCATGTGTTGGTTTAACTTCCACATATGAGTGAAATCATGCAGTATTTGTCTTTCTCTGTCTGGCTTATTTCACTTAGCCTAATACCCTCCAGGTCTATCCATGTTGTTGCAAATGGGATTATTTTGTCTTTTTTATGGCTGAGTAGTATTCCATTATATATATATACACACACACCACATCTTTATCCAATCATCAGTGTAGGGACACTTGGGTTGCTTCCACTTCTTGACTAGAGTGAAAAATGATGCAATGAACATGGGGTGCATAAGCCTCTTTGGATTGTTGGTTTCAGGATATTTGGATAAATACCCAGTAGTGGGATAGCTGGATCATAAGGTATTTCTATCTTTAATTTTTTGAGGAATCTCCATATTGTTTTCCATAGAGGCAGGACCAGTTTGCATTCCCACCAGCAGTGAATGAGAGCTCCCATTTCTCCACAACCTCTCCAACAATTGTTATTTTTTGTCTTGGCAATTATAGCCATGCTAACGGGTATAAGGTGATATCTTAGTGTAGTTTTGATTTGCATTTCCCTGATGATTAGTGATGTTGAACATCTTTTCATGTGCCTATTGGCCATCTGTATATCTTCCTTGGAAAAATGTGTGTTCATATCCTCTGCCCATTTTTGTGACCAGGTTGTTTGTGTTTTTGTTCTTCAGTTGTGTGAGTTCCTTATATATTATGGAGATCAACCCCTTCTTGGATATATGATTTGCAAATATTTTCTCCCAGCTGGTGTGTTGTCTTTTCATTTTGATCCTGGTTTCATTTGCCTTGCAGAAGCTCTTTAGTCTGATGAAGTCCCACTTATTTATTTTTTATTTTGTTTTCCTTGTCCGAGTAGACATGGATTTTGAAAAGATCCCTCTATGACCTATGTCCAAGAGTGTGCTGCTTATGTTTTCTTCCAGGAGTTTTAGTGTTTCAGGACTTACTTTCAAGTCTCTGATCCATTCTGAGTTAATTTTTGTGTATGCTGAAAGAAAATAGTCTATTTTCAATCCTTTGCATGTGGCTGTCCAGTTTTCCCAGCACCATTGATCGAAGAGACTGTCCTTTTTCTGTTGTATGTTCTTAGCTCCTTTGTCAAAGATTAGCTGTTTGTAGATATGTGGTTTTATTTCTGGGCTTTCAATTCTGTTCTGTTAATCTGTGTCTGTTTTTCTACCAGTGCCATGCTGTTTTAATCATTATAGCTTTGTAGTATATTTTGAGGTCAGGGATTGTGATGCCTTCAGCTTTGTTCTTGTTTCTCAGGATTCCTTTAGCTATTCCTGGTCTTCTGTTGCCCGGTATGAATTTTAGTATTTGTTCTATTTTTGAGAAGAATGTCACTGGAATTCTGACTGAGATTGCATTGAATGTGTACATTGCTTTAGGTAGTATGGACATTTTAACTGTTTAATCTTCAAATCCATGTGCATCTGATATTTTTCTATTTTTTAATGTCATCATTGACTTCTTTCAATAATGTCTTATAGTTTTCATTTTATACATCTTTCACATCTTGGTTAAATTTATTCCTACATATTTTATTCTTTTTGTTGTGATTATAAATGGGATTTTCTTCATGAATTCTCTTTCTGTTAGTTTGTTATTAGAGTATAGAAATGCAACTGATTTTTAAAAGTTGATTTTGTACTCTGCAACTTTGCTGTATTGTTGATTATTTCTAATAGTTTCCCAATGGATTCTTTAGGGTTTTCTCTATATAAAATCATGTCATCTGCAAACAGTGAGAGTTTCACTTCTTCATTGCCTATCTGGAGTCCTTTCATTTCTTTTTCTGGCCCAATTGCTCTGGCCAGATGATCTGGTAATATATTGAATAAGGGTGGGGAGAGTGGGCACACTTGTCTTGTTTCTATTCTCAGAAATGGCTTTCAGTTTTTCCCCATTGAGTATGATGTTGGCTGTGGGTTTGTCTAATATGGCCTTTAGTATGTTGAGGTCCTTCCCTTCTATACCCATTTTGTTGAGAGTTTTTGTCTTAAATGGATGTTATATCTTGTCAAATGCTTTCTCTGCATCTATTGAGATGATCATGTGGTCTTTATTCCTCATTCTGTTAATGTGGTGTATCACACTGATTGATTTGCGGATGTTGAAACATCCCTGTGTCCCTGGTAGAAATCCCACTTGATCATGGTGTATGATTGCTGTATTTGGTTTGCCAGTATTTTGTTGAGTATTTTTGCATCTATGTTCATCAGCGATATTGGCCTGTAGTTGTCCTTCTTTAAATTGTCCTTGTCTGGCTTTGGTATCAGGATGATGTTGGCCTCTTAGAATGTGTTAGGAAGTGTTCCGTCTTCCCCAATTTTTTGGAAATGTTTGAAAAGGATAGGTATTAAGTCTTTGCTGGATGTTGGTAGAATTCTTTGGAGAAGCCATCTGGTCCTGAACTTTTATTTTTTGGGAGATGTTTGATTACTGTTTCAATCTCTTGACTTGTGATTGGTCTATTTAGAGTCTCTTTATCTTCTTGATTCAGTTTTGGGAGGTTTTATGAGTCTAGGAATTTATCCATTTCTTCTGGATTGTCCAATTTGTTGGTATATAGTTTTTAATAGTATTCTCTTATAATTCTTTGTATTTCTGTGGTATCCATTGTAATGTCTCCTTTTTCAGTTCTAATTTTATTTATTTGAACCTTCTCTCTTTTTTTCTTAGTGACTCTGGCTAAGAGTTTGTCAATTTTGTTTATGTTCTCAAAGAACCAACTCTTTGTTTCACTAATCTTTCCCACTGTTTTTTTGTTGTTGTTTCAATTTCATTTATTTCTGCTCAGATTTTTATTATTTCCCTCCTTCTGTTGACTTTGGGTTTTGTTTGTTGTTCTTTTTATAATTCTGTTAGGAGTAGTTTAAGGTTGCTTATGTGGGATTTTTCTTGTTTGCTAAGGTGGGCCTGTATTGCTATGAGTTTCCTTCTCAGGACCACTTTGCTGCATCCCATATGAGTTGGTATGGTGTATTTTCACTTTCATTTATCTCCAGATATTTTCTTATTTTCCCTTTAATTCCTTCAGTGATCCATTGGTTATTCAGTAACATGTTGTTTAGTCTCCACGTCTTTGTCACTTTCCCAGTTTTTTTCTTGTAGTTGATTTCTAGTATCATAGCATTATGGTCGGAGAAGATGCTTGTTATGATTTCAATATTCTTGGATTTATAGAGGCTTGCCTTGTTTCCCAACATATGGTCTATCATTGAGAATGTTCTGTGCACACTTGAGAAGAATGTGTAATCTGCTGTGTTTGGAGGGAGTGTTCTGTATATATCTATGAAGTTCATCTCCTCTAGTTTTTTGTTTAAGTCCACGATTTCCTTATTGACTTTTTGTCTGGACTATCAACTGATGTAAGTGTGGTGTTAAGATACCCTACAATTATAGTATTGCTCTTAATATCTCCTTTTAGTTTGCTAATAGTTGCTTTATGTACTTTGGTGCTCTGGTGATGGGTGCATATATATTTATAAGTGATATGTCTTCTTGGTGAAGTATTACTTTTATCATTATATATCGCCCCTCTTTGTCTCTCATTACCTGTTTTATCTTGAAGGCTACTTTGTCTGATATAAGTATGGCAATACCTGCTTTCTTTTTTTTTTTGCCATTAGCTTGGAGTATTGTCTTCCATCCTTTCACTCTGAGCCTGTGTTTGTCTTTAGAAATGAGATGTGTTTCCTGGGGGCAGCATATTGTTGGATCTTGTTTTGTAATCCATCCCACCACTCTGTGTCTTTTGATTGGAGAATTCAATCCATTTTCCTTTAGAGTGATTATTGATATATGAGGCATTAATGTTGCTATTTTATCACTCATTTTCTGGTTCTTTTGCATTTATCTTTTTTTTCATCTCGTGTGTTTGAACTACCAATTCAGTTGGTATTTCTGTATGATGGTTTTCTTAGTTTTCTGTTTATTTATCATATGCCTCTCTGTTCTGGTTGTTTGTTTAGTGGTTACCATGAGGTTTGTATAAAAAATACTATAGATGAGATAGTGTATTTTCTGGTGGCCTCTTATTTCCTTAGACTAAGTCAATTCCATTCCTTTCCTCTTCCCCTTCTAAGTTATTATTGTCACAACTTATTCCATCTTGTGTTTTGAGGGTGTGTTTAAAGTGATGAGGTTATATTTATTTTTGGTGTTTTCCTTCCCTTAATCTTTGTTGTTATAATTGAGTGTTTGCTAACCTATTCTGATAGAGAGCTGCAATTTATCTGATTTTTTCAACCTATTTTTCTCCTTGCTCAAAACTTTGTATCCCCTTTCTATTTTTTTGCTCAAGCATGAGGGCCTTCTTGAGCATTTCTTGTAGTGGGGGTCTTGTGGCAATGAACTCCCTTAGCTTTTGTTTATCTGGGACGGTTATTGTTTCTACATCATGTCTGAAGGATATTTTTGCTGCATGGAGCACTCGGCTTAAAATTTTTGTCTTTCAGAATTTTTAAGATATAATTCCACTCTTTCCTAGCCTGTAAAGTGTCTGGTGAGAAATTGGCTGAGATCCTGATAGGACTTCCTTTGTACATTATTATTATTATTATTATTTTTGTCTAGCTGCCCTTATTACTTTTTTATTTATCATTGACTATTGCCAGCTTTACTACTATGTCCCTTGGAGAGGGTCTTTTCATGTTCATATATTTAGGAGATCTATTGATTACATTCACTTGTATTTCCAGCTCCTTCCCCAGGTTTGGGAAGTTCTCAGTTATTGTTTCTTTGAACAAGCTCTCTGCTCCTTTTTACCTCTCTTCTCCCTGTGAAATACCTATAATCCTTATGTTGCATTTCCTAATTCAGTTGGATATTTCTTGGAGAATTTCTTCATTTCTTTCTATTCTTAGTTGTCTCTCCTCCTCTATCTGGAGCATTTCTGCATTCCTATCCTCTAGGTTGCTAATTTTATCCTCCATATTGTTGGCTCTGTTCTTTAAAGATTTCAAATTTTTCTTTGTCTCCTCCATCGTGTTTTTCATCTCCAACATTTCTAATTGTTTTCTCTTTATAATTTCAATATCTTTTGTGAAGAAATTCCTGATTTGATTGAATTGTCTATCTGTATTTTCTTGTAGTTCATTGAGCTTTTTTATGATAGCTATTTTGAATTCTCTGTCATTTAGGTTATAAATTTCTGTGCGTTCAGGATTGATTTCTGGGTGCTTATCATTTTCCTTCTGGCATGGAGATTTAATATATTTTTGCATAGTCCTTGAGGGCATGGGCTTATTTTTCCTCATTCTGAAGATATCTGGTTGCAGCTTCCACCTGCTGCCATGGGGTGGGGTCAAAGCTGTGTATTCTCAGCCCACCATGATCTGCAAGTGCTCTGGCCAACCAGCTGTGCTGGCATTTCAGGCAGAGGTAGGGTCCTTTCTTTCACCTATCTGATCCTGGATGCTTCCCAATCTTCTTTTATGATGTGCTCTCCTGGGGTGTTAGCTTGATGAAGGCACTCCCACAACAGGTCAGTCCCCTCTGTATGGGAACTTCCCACTGGCTGTGAGAGAACTTGCAGAGCATTGGTTTTCCCACAGAAGGCTGCCTCTCCCCTTTCTCTCTCTGCAAGCCATGCAGTTCCAGAGGGGAGGGGCTCTTTCTATTGCCTGCCTGATCCTGGGGGCTTCTCATTTTTACCTCACTATCTTCTCTTCTGGGGTGCTAGCTTGATGAAGACACTCCCAAAACAGCTCAGTCTCCTCTGTATGGGAATTTCCCACAGGCTGTGAGAGAACTTGGAGAGTGATGGTTTTCCCGCAGAGGGCAACCCCCCCCCCAGCTGTGTGGTCCTGGTCCCAAGGTCACTGTTTGGGGGAGGAGAGGAGTTCTCCTTACCTACTTCCACTTCCTCTGTGGGTACCGGCACCTCTACCCTCACATATAAGACTGCATGGGTCTCTCAGACATCTTTTGTGTTGTGTGAGTGTCCTCTGTTGGTGTTTGAATGTCCTTTTTGTTGTACCTTGGGGGGGAGAGTCTCAGGGGGAAAGCTCACTCTGCCATGATGCTGACATCACTCTTCATGGGAGATTGTGTGGTGGACAGCTGGTAGAATTTTTTCCCCTCCACTCCCTGTCTCTCTAATCACAGAGTGAGTGCTGCATTGGCATCAAGTAGTGTCTTTTTAATAAGGCCTTTATGATGCTTAATGAGACCAGCCACCTGGGGGTGGTAACCTAGATGGAAGTTCCAAAGAATATTATGTTGGAGAGTCCACCGTTCAATCTCTTGAGACATAAAGTGGGTACTCTGATCAGAATCAATAATTTCTGGTGAATCAAAGTGAAAAAAGATAAATTTATTAAGGAAAGAGATTATCTGTTCTGAAGAGGAATTTGGGCTGGGGGTCACCAAGAGGAGTCCTGTGTAAGTACTGATGATTGTGACAGCATATCTAGAGCCCCAGAAGAAGGGGGCAGTGGGCTGATGAAATTGATAAATAAATGACAAGCAATAGGATATATTGGAGCATATGAGGAAGCCATTGGGTGTAAAACTAATTTGGCCTGATCTTGTTTTTCCAAAAGGGCCTGATGTGGCCACGGAACATGCATTGTAGACCTCCTTTAAGTGTTTACTATGTCCCAAAGACAAGAACACTACCCTTAAAGATAAGGATGTAACTTCCCCCTCATCTGCATTTCCTTAAGGATGAACATCTCTCCCTAAGCTAGGGATTGATTGTTGATCTGCTGTGTTCACAGAATTGCAGAAATGCTGTGCTGGCAAAGCAATCTCATGACTATTGTGAAAGGGACATTCCAATCATATGTGATACATGTTCTTTGATGGTATATAACCACTCTGTACACCCCCACTTCTTTGGAGTGCTCCATTCCTTTGTGAAAGGACTCTCGCAGGCTATATGTTCCTCAGATCTGGCTCATAATAAACTCACCCCAATTTTGATTTATAGATTGGTTATGGATTATTTTCATTGACAAAAATCAATCTGTCCACAGAAATATGGTGGGTAACTCCAGGGAACATGATTCCACTTGGATAGTCTCCATTGTTTGGTTTGGGAGCAGATGTAACCATGGGCCCTCTACAACCAGTTCAAACTGACCCCATCTTATCAACAAAAGGTCGTTCAGGGGCAAACCAAAAATTTGCAAGTCACATAGCCAGAGCATGCACAGAGGAGAAAAATCTTGACCCCTGAACCAGAGATTCTCTCCCCAGTGGAACCAAAGGAGTGGGACACAACTGGAACTTGAAAGTCAGACTCTTATCAGAAGCAATGGGTCCATTGTCTAGGAAGATCCAGTGTTAAAGCCCCTTCCACACCTTAATGTTTAAAGCCTTATCATAAGCCAATCAAAACCTGCCCCATCAGCATTTCCATGTACCAGCCTGTTCTCTCTAACCTCTTAAATTTTGCCCCAAATTCTGAATCAGGGAGACAGATCTGAGAACTTATGCCTCCTTTCTCCTTGCAGATTGATCTCACAATGAAGCCTTTTCTTTTCTCAAAAGCTGATGCAGTAATAATTGGCTTCTTATGTGCATCAGGCAAGAGAACCCCAACTTTGTGTGTAACACGGAGAATGCACTCCTCTTTCACAACCTTGGTTTGCTTCCACTGAGGAGAGAGGAAGTCCTTTTACTTGAGCCCAAGTTAAAGCATGAATTTTCTGATGATCCAAGGTTGTGTGGGCCCATTTTGTGAGCTGGTGGGAAGAGTTGGTTCCCTGAGGAGTCTATGCTGGGAAGAGTGTGGAGGGCTTAGTGAGGGAGTCTGCCATATTGTTGAAAACGGCTTCTGGTGTAGAGACGTTAGTTGTGTGTGGAAATGTTAGTAACAGTGATAGGAATTGGGGACTATGCTAATTCCTTTCCTATCAGGGTACCCTAGATGGGCTTGGCTTGTATGAGAAAATTGTCCATTAGCCATTGGCCAGATCAAGCTGCCAGGCCTTTAGTAAAAGCCCAGGAATCTGTGAAAATGTGGAGCTGCAAAAGGCCCTGTTTTATGGCTTCCTTAAGGGCTAGATGAACAGCTACAAGTTTCACCAATTGGGCTGAGCCAGAAGTGCTGTCCTTGACTGGAGAGGTGACTGAGGCTAGGTGGAATGCCCCAGTCCTCCAGGCAGCTACATTGCATACAATGGTGGTGCTGTCATCAGTGAAGAACACTGACTCCCTATCCATCTCACACAGTCGGTCCCAAGGGGCTCTTCAAGTAGCCAGAGGAGGAGGAAGTGGTAGTGTTGATATAACTTCCTCAAAGCTCTCAGGCAAGGGGATGAGCATGGGGAAAGCCACATTCTCCTGCAATTTTGAAAGGCTTTTGATCTCAGGTTTAGCCCTCTCCTGAAGGTACCATTTCCATTTTACCAAGAGACACCAGTGGTTGTGCTGAGCTTCTGCTGGCAGGCATCACTAACCCAGGGTATTGTAGGAACTTGTGTACAGAGTAGTACTGGGTGAGGGCCTGTTAAAGTCTTGGTTTGTAAAAGAGTCCAATAGGATGCAAAAAGCTTGTACTCAGGGAAGTATATAGGGCTGTCACTGGGGTTAGGTGCTAAGTCTAAAATACCATAGGAAGCCAGGTAGAATCATGTTTGGTCCAGAGATTTCAGAAGGCGTAATCAGGTGTGGTCAAAACCTTGACTCAGAATGTGGAGTCAGGTAAGGGTTGCTGGACTTCTTGATGGGCAGCTTCCAAAGTGCACTGTTGGTCTTTGTCTCAATAGGACTTGCATGTGATTACATATATAACGCAAAACGTTAGTGAGAGATGAGGGATGTGTTACCTCTAGAATATGAAAAGATCTAATGTGTATTGTGCCTGTCTGAATGTGGTGGGTGATTTAATGGTGAATAATTGATGTTTGACTGTTGGGAAATTTCTCCACTCTTAGAGGTCCAAATGATGCCCAAAAACTTGACAGATGAGGCTGGGCCTTAGATCTTGTGAGGGGCAATTGCCCAGCCATGTTGGTGTAAGTAGTCTGTGAGAGTGTGCAAATCTGCCAGTACATCTTCAGAGGGATCCCTCAGCACAATGTCATCAATGTAATGTCCCAAACAGCACTTTTTCAATTCTTAGGTATTTAAACTCTGGCAGCAGGTGATGCACAATTGTGGGACTGTTTAAATATCCCATTTGGAGTCACAAAAGTGTGTGTTGAGCCCCTTCAAAATTAAAAGTAAATTCCTCCACAGTGGGAACAAAATAGAACATATTACCTAGATCAATGACCATGAAGGACTCTTCTTAGGCTTGTTGTACGTCCTCAATCAGTTTTATAATATTAGGAATTGGAGTTTTAATTGGGGGAACCTAAGCCTTGAGGTTTTGATAGTCAGTGGTGAGGCAGCATTCATTAGTGGCTGGCTTAAGTACTGACCAAATGAGGTTGTCAAAAGGGGAGATTGTGGGCCTAACTCCTGTCTCAAATATATCTTTAATGATGAAGTGTGGGCTTTCAGTGCCCTGTTGAAGTGGGTATCGGGGAGTGTTTACCATCTTGATTGGGAGAGGAACAATCACCAGGATCCATTTGGTGAGTTCCATCATACAGGCTCAGAGCTTGGGCTTATTCGAGGTGGCATGGCATTGTGTCAGTGCATCCATGACTATAATAGGGAAAGAAAAACCAGGTGGGCCACCACCATAGGAAGCAGTTTGAGGTGAATGGTCCCAACAGTTACATCAAAATGGGTTTTTACACCTTTGGTTGCTTTAACGGCAAGGCCCTGTAAGTAGAAGGAATTCCCTTTGGAGAATTTAGAAGGATCACCTGGAACGAGAGTTACTTTGGTCCCAGTGTCTAATAGGGCCAAAAAGGACTGTGCATTTTTATTTCTCAGTGGACCACCAGAGTGGTATAGGAGTGATTGTCCCTGGGAGGTGGGACAAGTGAGGAAATCTCCAATTTCCTAGGATAGGGGCTTAAGAGGCTGTCAGTCTTGGAGGTTAAGGAAGAGTACAGAGGGATAACAAGGAGTGGCTCAGGGCCAGAGACATTAGAGGGCAGCTGTGTCACAAGAGGATGGATGGCAGAAGGGGTCTGTAGCTGGGAGAATGCTTATTTTAGGGCCTGGAGTTTAGAGACTGCCTTTCCAGAGATTAAATTGCCAGGGACCCCAATTTTTTATAACTCCCAGTAGAGGCTTGTCTGAGTATTCCCATAAGGGCAATATTAAATTGGAGTTTTATTGAGGATGGAGTGGAGAACCGTATCCATTGAGGAAAATTTGTTCAAGAGATACCCTTGCTAGGCAGTAAGAGTGGAGGGGCATGAGTCTGAAGTATCTGTGTATCTGGATTGTAATCTCCTCCATGTCTTAGCAATCATATCAATGTCTTCCAGTGCCTTCTGGACAGTTTCAGCAGTCCCAGTAAAATATAATAGCACCACCCTGTAATTATAGGGAGTGCCCTGTAAAAAGAATTCTCTGGCTTCAGGGTCAAATGGTGTCTCTTCAGGGTTGGAAATAAGGAGAGTCATTTAGGTCACCATGGTCATAAAAATGAGAAATCCATTTGGACCATGCCAATTTTGCACAGCAGAAGATGAGCCTTATCTAATGTTTTCCACTCACAGTGAGCCTTAGCAGTGATCACTATGATGGATGTATGGGCACAGCACCAGGAGATAAATATCCAAGTGAGGAGAGGGAGGGCCCTGGTATGAATATCAGTGGCTCTAGGGGCCTTTGCGTTTCATTCTCCCTCTTCTTCCTCACTAGAGGCTTTGATAACCCTGTCAGCTTTTCCCTTCGTGGCAGGGACACCTCCTCAGGCATGTTTTTTGGTTCTACCCCAGTCAGAGGAAAGCTGAGGGGGCTCAGGATCTGTGGTGTCTTTGAGGAAATAAGCATATAGCCTGGATAGATCTTTAAGAAGTTTATGAATGTTAGGGTCTTTAGAGATACCGGCAAGTGGACATATTTTGGCAGCCATGAGCAACAATTGAGAACCCATTCCTAAAACCCACAGTAGCCAATCAGCTCCCTTCTGTCCTTTCTCCTGCACAAAATCTTTAAGAAATGTTTGAATTTCAGGTAAGATATAGTTTCTGGTCTCAATTTCTACTTGCTGATTTTCTCCAGTTACCCTAACCTTACAGGTTGTTACTGGAAAAAATGTGGATGATGTCCCTGTAAGCTCTCTTCATAGGTTGCCACTTTCCTTTCCAGGGTATCCCAATCAACCTGCCCAGGATTGGAGTCTGCTTCCACTAGTGTGTTATGCACAAGATCTGAGGGAAAAGCCCCTGGGCTTATGGAGAGTAGTACCAGAGCCTTGACATGTTTGTATGCTGTGGAACTGAGCAATGCCAAAGAAGCTTCTGTAGGAGTTTTACATTTATCAAGGAGATGGTGTACCTCCTTGGAGTTCTTAGGAGGCACTGGCACCAGATGTTCAGGACACATATTTGTCCATTAATTTTTTAGCAAATCACACCAGGGATTTGACCCACAATATCCAATTGGGTCAGGGGACAAAGAGTGACAGCAGTGAGTGAAGTGGTGACACAGAGACCATGGGCCTCTGCTGCATTTCCCCTTTTGTCGTGCCATTGGTTTCCTGTTGCAAGGCTATTTCACCCATCTCTGTTAGGAGACATAGTCCGGGCATGACCCACTGACTCATTGGTCACAGGTGGAGATCTCTCATCCTTTTTGTTTGCCTATGGAAATATTCTTTGTTCTTGCCTTTAGCACAAAGCCTCTCCTTGGGTGTTGACAATAGCCTTGTTATCCAGTTTACCCTCCTCAGCTCTTCTTGGCCTTGAGGCATGGAGGAACCTTATGTACCATAATAGTCAATTAAGGCCTTTATAATTAGTGGTCTAATTGTCTCATTAGACCACATGGCCTTGATCACACTGCTCTTGGGAAATTTTTGAATAATTATGGCAGCAGTAATATTTTGGGATGGATACTGCAGGCAACACATGACAGAGGCAATATGCAAAAGCACATAGCAGGAAGACAGACCTCCAGCAAGTGGTGTTTCCTTCCCAGATGGTGTTACACACTCATATTAGTCAGTTAGCAAACCAGCTGTAGCTAAAGGGCATTCTTCTCAGTTAATTGCAAGGACCATCATGCAATCCTGCTGACTATGTCATTTGTTTTGTGCTGGTCTCAGCCTATCGATAGTGATGATATTGATTAGAAATATGTGAAGGCAATTAGCTGGACCTGCAGTGAGCCCCACATAGTCATCTCCCCTTTCACAACCAACACTGTGGCTGAATTTGCCCTTGTGGTTCTTATTATGATTACAAGACACCCTCGGCTATAACCATCAGGAAACTTTGAAGAAAAATATTTATTACTTACCCCAGAGGGTAAATGTCACACCTGGGGCCACACAGCGAGGTTGTAGAGAGAGAAAGAGAGAAGGGAAGAGAGAGATCAAGCCTGTGGTTCTGCTTTGATTGGGGTTGAGGATGGGAGGGGTATCTAGGGTTTCACAGGCTCACTTTTTATTGGTGAATTTAAAACATCAGAGTGGAAATTAAAGCACAGGAATGAAAAAATAAGCAGACAAATGGTCAGTTATCTAAATCAACTAGCGATCTCTAAAAAAAAGGAAACTTTTTTGGGGGGTGGCTATTTAGTTGTGTGGCTGGTAATGTGTTTATTCAGTATAGCTGTCTTTGAAGTGGATGCCTCATCGATCAAAAGGCTAAGTGAGGCACTTGCACTACAATTTTAAAAAATTATCAGGTTGCACACTATAATCTACTAGATCCATTTGGTGTAACGTGTAGTTCAGGTCCAATGTTTCTTTATTGATTTTTTTTTTCTCTGGATGATCTACCTATTGTTGAAAGTAAGTTGTTGATGTCCCCTACTATACCATATTGCTGTCTATTTCTCCTTTCAGATCTGTTAATATTTGTGTTATATATTTAGGTGCTCTGATGTTTGATGCATATATCTATTCATTCATTG
The DNA here is from genome assembly GCA_031878705.1 of Tapirus indicus. Taxonomy (NCBI): domain Eukaryota; kingdom Metazoa; phylum Chordata; class Mammalia; order Perissodactyla; family Tapiridae; genus Tapirus; species Tapirus indicus. The sequence continues at coordinate 47,596,623 of CM062942.1, forward strand.
ATGGACACTTAGGTTGTTTTCACATCTTGGCTGTTGTAAATGATCCTGCAATGAACGTGACAGTGCACATATCTTTTTTTTTTTTTTTTTTTGTGGGGAAAACCAGCTCTGAGCTAACATCAGTTGCCAATCTTCCCCTCTTTTGCTGAGGAAGACCGGCCCTGGGCTAACATCCGTGCCCATCCTCCTCTACTTTATATGGGACGCCGTCACAGCATGGCTGACAGGCAGTGCGTCCACGGGTGCCCGGGATCCGAACTCGCGAACCCGGGGCTGCCAAGCGTGAACTAAACCGCTGCGCCACCCGGCGGCCCCAAGAGTGCACATATCTTTTAAAGTTAGTGTTTTCATTTTCTTCCAATAACTACACAGAAGTGGAATTGCCAGATCATATGGCAGTTCTATTTTTAACTTCTTGATGAACCTCCATTCTGTTGTCCATAATGGCCTCACCGATTTATATTCCCACCAACAGTGCACAAGCGTTCCCTTTTCTCCACATCCTTGCCAACACTTGTTATTTCTTGTCTTTTTGGTAATAGCCATTGTAACAGGTGTGAGGTGATATCTCATTGTGGTTTTGATTTGAATTTCCCTGATGATTAGTGAAGCTGAGCATATTTATGTACCTGTTGGCCTTCTGTATGTCTTCTTTGGAAAAATGTCTGTTTAGATCCTCTGCCTATTTTTTAAATGGATTGTTTGTTATTTTACTATTGAGTTGTATGAGTTCTTTATATATTTTGAATGTTAACATTTTATCACATGTCATTTGAAAATATTTCCTCCCATTCAGTTGGCTGCCTTTTCATTTTGTTGATGGTTTCCTTTGCTGTGCAGAACCTTTTTACTTTGATGTAGTCCCACTTGTTTATTTTTGTGTTTGAAGCCTTTGTTGTTGGTGTCAAATCCAAAGACTCACTCCCAAGACCAATGTCAAGGAGCTTACTGCCTATATTTTCTTCTGGGACTTTTATGGTTTCAGTTCTTATATTCAAGTCTTCAATCCATTCTGAGTTAATTTTTGTGCATAGTGTATGATAATGGTCCAGTTTCATTCTTTTGCACGTGGCTGTCCTGTTTTCCCAACGCGATTCATTGAACAGACTCTACTTTCTCCATTGTATGTTCTTGGCTCCTTTGTCAAAGATTAGCTGCCCATATATATGTGGTTTTATTTCTGGGATCTCGATTCTGTTTCATTGACCTGTGTCTTTCTGCCAATACCATGCTGTTTTGATTACTATAGCTTTGTGGTATACTTCAAAATCAGGGAGTGTGATACCTCCAGCTTTGCTCTTTTTTCTTGGATTGCTTTGACCATTCAGTGTCTTTTGTGGTTATACATAAATTTTAGGATTCTTTGTTCTATTTCTGTGAAAAATGTTGTTGGGATTTTGATAGGGGTTGCATTGAAGCTGTAAATTGATTAAGGGTATATGGACATTTTAACTATATTAATTCTTCCAATCCATGAGCATGGAATATCTTTCCCTTTCTTTGTGCCTTCTTCAATTTCTTTCAACAATGTCTTATGGTTTTCAGTGTGTAGGTATTTCATCTCTTTGATTAAATTTATTCCTAGGTATTTTGTTCTTTTGATGCAATTGTAAATGAGATTGTTCTCTTCATTTTTCTGCTAGCTCATTATTAGTGTATAGAAATGCAACAGGTTTCTGTATATTGATTTTGTATCTTGCGACTTTACTGAATTCATTCATTAGTTCTAACAATTTTCTGGTTGAGTCTTCAAGGGTTTTCTATATATAATATTATGTTCTTTAACAGAGACAGTTTTACTTCCTCTTTTTTGATTTAGATGGCTTTTATTTCTTTATATTGTCTAACTGCTCTGGCTAGGGCTTCTAATACTATGTTGAATAAAAATGCCTAGGGTGGGTTTCCTTGCTTTGTTGCTGATCTCAGAGGAAAAGCTTTCAGCTTTTCACAGTTGAGTATGATGTCAGCTGTGGGCTTGTCATATATGGCCTTTTTTATGTTTAGGTACATTCCCTCTATACCCACATTGTTGAGACTTTTTACCAAAATCAATGTTGAATTTTGTCAAATGTTCTTTCTGTATCTATTGAGATGGTCATGTGATTTTTATCCTTCATTGTTTTAAAGTGGTGTAACATATTGATTGATTTGTGGATGTTGAACCGTTCTTGCTTCGATGGAATAAATCCCACTTAATCATGGTGTATGATCCTTTTAATGTATTATTGAATTTGGTTTGCTAATATTTTGTTGAGGATTTTTTTCATCTATGTTCCTCGGGGATATTGGCTGTAATTTTTTTTTTCTTGTGGTGTCCTTGTCTTGTCTTGGTATCAGGGTAAAGCTGGCCTTGTAAAATGAGTTTGAAAGTGTTTTCTCCTTATCTATTTTTTGGAAGAGTTTGAGAAGGGTTGCTATTAATTCTTCTTTGAATGTTTGGTAGAATTCACCAGTGAAGCCATCTGGTCCTGGACTTTTGTTTGTGGGAGGTTTTAATTATTGATTCAATCTCTTTACTAGTAATCAGTATGTTCAGATTTTCTATTTCTTCATGATTCAGTCTTGGAAGATTTTTATAGGAATTTATCCATGTCTTGTAAATTGTCCAGTTTGTTAGTGTGTTATCATTCATAGTAGTTTCTTATGATCCTTTATATTGTTGTGGTATCAGTTGTAACAGTTCTTCTTTCATTTCTGGTTTTATTTATTTGAGTCCTTTCTTTTTTCTTGGTCAGTCTACCTAAAGTTTTGTCAATTTTTTCTTTTCAGAAATCCAGTTCTCAGTTTTATTGATATTTTCTATTGTGTTTTAGCTCTTTTCATTTATTTTTGATGCAATCTTTATTTCCTTCCTTCTACTAACTTGGGCTTTGTTTGTTCTTCCTTTTCTAGTTTTTCTGAGGTGGAAAGGTAGGTTGTCTATTTGAGATTTTTCTTTTTTCTTAAGGTAGGCATTTATTGCTATGAGCTTAACTTCTGAGAACTTCTTTTGCTGCATCTTGTATATTTAGGTATATTATACTTTCATTTTATTTGTCTCAAAGTTTTTTGATTTGTCCTTTGATTCTTCTTTGACACATTGATTGTTCAGTAGCATGTGTTTTAATCACCATGTATTTGTGAATTTTCTAATTTTCTTCTTGTAATTGATTTCTAGTTCAATACCATTGTGGTGAGAAAAGATGCTTGATGTGGTTTCAATCTTCTTAAATTTACTAAGACTTATTTTGTGGCATAACATTGATCTATTCTGGAGCATGTTCTATTTGCACTTGAGAAGAATGTTTGTTCTGTTGTTTTTGGATGGAATGTTCAGCTTAGGTCTGTTAAGCCCATCTGGTCTAATGTTTCATTTTAGGACAATGATTTCTTACTGATTTTCTGTCTGGATGATCTATCCATTGGTGAAAGTAGGATATTATTAAAGTCCCTTATCATTATTGTATTGCTGTGTACTTCTCCCTTTAGGTCTGTTAATTTTTGCTTTATATATTTAAGTGCTCTTATGTTGGATACATAAATATTTACAAATGTAATATCTTCTTTTTGGAATGAACTCTTTATCATTATGTAATGACATTCTTTATCTCTTATTACAGTCTTTGTATTAAAGTCCATTTTGTTTCATACAAGTATAGCTACATCAGCTTTCTTTCATTTCTATTTGCATGGAATATCTTTATCCATTCGTTTACTTTCAATCTGTGTATATCCTTGAATCTGATGTGAGTCTCTTGTAGGTGGCATATAGATGGGTCTCTTTTGTTTTTTAGTCCATTCAGCCACTCTATGTCTTTTGATTGGAAAATTTAGTCCATTTACCCTTAAAGTAATTAGTGATAAGCTGCTACTTATTGCCATTTTGCTAATTGTTTTCTGGCTCTTTTGTAGTTCCTCTGTTCCTTTCTTCTTTTCTTGCTCTCTTCTTTTGTGATTTGATAGTTTTCTATAGTGGTATGCTTAGATTTCTTTTCTTTGTTTTCCATGTATTCACTATAGGTTTTCCCTTATGGTTACCATGAAACTTACATAAAACAACTTATATTTATAACACTATTTTAAGTTGATAATTTAAGTTTAAAAACATTCTAAAGCTCTGCAGTTTTACACCCCCTCATGGTTTATGTTTTTGATGTCACAATTTATACCTTTTTATCTTGTATGTCCTTTAAGGAATTATTGTATTTACAGTTATTTTTACTACTTGTGTATTTTAACCTTCATGCTTGCTTTATAAGTGATTAACTCACTACATCTACAACAGTAGATTATTCTGAATTTTACTATATATTTACCTTTACCAGTAAGATTTACACATTCATGCATTTTCCTGTTACTAATTGGTGCCAGTTCATTTCAGTTTAAAGAAATCCCTTTAACATTTCTTGCAAGGATGGTCTAGTAGTGATAAACTCTTTTAGATTTTGCTTGTCTGGAAAGCTCTTTGTTGCTCCTCCAATTCTGAATGACAAATTTGCCAAGTAGAGTATTCTTGGTTGGGTTTTTTTTTCCTTTCAGCACTTTGAAAATATTATGCCACTCCCTTCTAGCCTGCAAAGTTTCTGCTAAAAAATCTGATAATAGTGTCATGAAGGTTCCCTTGTATGTAACAAGGTTTTTTTCTCTTGCTGCTTTTAAGATTCTCTCCTTGTTTTTAATTTTTGACACTTTAATTATAATGTGGCTTGGTGTGGGCATATTTTGGGTTCATCTTATTTGGAAATTTCTTGGCTTCCTGATCTGGATGTGTTTTTTTCATGCCCAGGTTAGGAAAGTTTTCAGCTATCATTTCTTCAAAAATCTTTCTACTTTTTCTCTCTCTTCTCCTGGGACCCCTGTAATGCAACTGTTGTTCCACTTGATGTTAGGCCATAAGTCCCTTAAGTTATCTTCACTTTTTTTCATTCTTTTTTCCTTTTGCTACTCTGATTGGGTGAGTTCCACTGCCTGCATTTGAGTTCACTGATCCTTTCTTCTGATTCATATAGTCTGATGCTGAACCCTTCTAATGAACTTTTAAGTTCATGTATTGTTTTTCAGCTCTGCAAATTCTGTTTGGTACATTATTATATTTTCTATCTCTTTTTTGATGTTTTCACTTTGTTAATTCATTCTTCTCAGTTCAATGAGCATCTCTATGACCATTATTTTGAACTCGTCATCATGTAAATCATTTCTATTCATTTTGTTAAGTTCCTTTTTTGAGGTTTTATCTTGTTCTTTCTTTTGGAGCATATTTCTCTATTTTTTCATTTTTCTTTGACTCTCTGTGTTGTTTTCTAAGTATTAGATAAAACAGTCACTTCTTCCAGTCTAGAAGGAGTGGCCTCATGTAGAAGATAAAACATTGTTCAAACGTACCTTAGCTCTTGGTTTTCTCTTAAATCTTTTTGATTGTCCAAGAAGACTATTTTATTTTTAGTGGCTCCTAGTAGTTAAAGTTATGTCAAGACCTGTGTCCCAAAGGGGAGGACCTCAGTCAGCACTTAGATGAAGACTGATTGGGAGCCAAACCCTCAGGCAGCAGCTTTAAAAGTATGCAAATATATGCAATCCTATGGATTCATAAGTATAGTCTCACTGGCCACCAGAGCCAGGCAATTAAGGGGCATTCCCTGGGCAGCAGCCTCAGAAACTGTGGCACCAGACATAAAAACTTTGGCACCAGATGTGTGTGCAAGCTCCCCTCTGGGTGATACTGGAACTCTGGAACATGGCAGATGGAGAGCAAGAAGGTAGTACTCATCCTCTGAGGTCTCTGCGGAGAACTACAATCAGCCCTTTGATATGTATTGGGATTTTTTTGTGTGTGAGGAAGACCAGCCCTGAGCTAACATCCGTTGCTAATCCTCCTCTTTTTGCTGAGGAAGACTGGCCCTGGGTTAACATCCATGCCCATCTTCCTCTACTTTATATGGGATGCCGCCACAGCATGGCTGAGAAGCAGTGTGTCGGCAGGCGCCTGGGATCCGAACCTGCGAACCCCAGGCTGCCAAGCACAAACTAAACCACAATGCCACTGGGCTGGCCCCCTTAGATATGTATTTAATTGAAGGCTGATACCCAGGCTGCAGGTAAGAAGATAAGCCAGCAGGCCTCATTCAGAGATAAACTGGGTGCCTCACTATGTTGTCTCTCTGCTGTGCCCTGGGGTTGATAGTTCATTAAGAACTCTTTTCCTGCTGGTCAGTCCTGTAGAACTGAGCATAAGCACCACTGGTCACCAGAACCAGGCAATCCAGAGGTGTCCCTTGAGTAGCAGGCACAAAAATCAGGGTACCAGATGAAGTACAAACTCTTTTCCAGGAAATAACAGTGAGCTTTAGTGAGGCAAAGGGAGAATGCAAAGATAGCGCCCATAGTCCTCCATCCCAGGAGCATATCAGCCCATAGATGTATTAGTAGGCCCATAGGTGCATACTAAATTAGATGCCTGCTCCTTAGGCTGATGTTTTAAGATAAGCAAATAAGCCTTTTTCACAGAAAGTCTGGGTTGGCTGCCTCTCTGCTGGGTTTGGGGTGGGTGAGTCTGCATGTGCATGCTCTTTAAGAGTTGTTTCTCAGTTTACTGTAGCGTTGCGTGTCTTGTGGATGTAAATTTCTTTGGCTTTCAAAACTGGATGTTTTGCTTATCTCTCAGATGCAGGTCTTAAAGTTGGAGTCCCCAATGTGGGATTCAAGTCCTTCACTCCTCAGGGAGAAGTTCTATGTTTTGGGTTTCCTCCTGGTTGTGGACTGCCACAGCAGTTGTAGGGTTTATGGCAAGATTGTGTCAGCCTTTCCTACCTGCTTCAATGTGAGGTTTTTTTCTCCTTCACTCAATGTGTAGGAGTCACTCAGGTAGTTTTTTTGGAGGAAATTTTTCCATATGTAGATGTAGATTCAGTGTGTCCTTGGGAACAGGTGAGTTCAGAATCTTCCTATGTTGCTGTCTTGATCTTAAACTTGTTCATTTTCATCATTTTTAAGTGTAGAATTTAGTGACATTAATGAACTTTACAATTTGGACAACCATTGTCACTATCTGTTTCCAAAATTTTTCATTACCCCAAACCAAAACTCTATACCAATTAAGCACTGACTCCCTATTCTCCCTCTTCCAAGTCCCTGGCAACTAATCTACTTTATGTCTCTCTATGTTTGGCTAGTCTATGTATTTTATACAAAGGAAATCACACAATGTTTGTGCATTTGTGTCTGTCTGATGTCACTTAATATTTTCAAGGTTCATCCATGGTGTAGCATGTATTAGTACTTACTTCTTTTTTATGAGTGAATGTTATTCCATTTTTTGTGTATGGAATGTTTTGTTTATCAAATCATCTATTGATGGTTACTTGGATTGGTGCCACTTTGGGCTATGGTGAATAATGTTGCATTGAATATTGGTGTAAAACGATGTGTTTGAACGTGTTTTTAATTATTTGGGGTATATACTTAGGAGTAGAATTGGTGGGTCATATTTTAATTTTATGTTTAACTTTTTGAGACAATACTAATGTAATTTCCACAATAGTATAACCATTTTCCATTTTCACCAGCAATGCAGAAGACTTCCAAATTCTCCACTTCTTCACACTTATTTTCCATTTTCTTATCATAGCCATCAAAGTAAGTGTGAAGTGGTATCTCATTTTTGTTTTGACTTACATTTCTCTAGTGATTAATGATGTCAAGCATCTTTTCCTGTGCTTACTGGTGATTTTTATATCTTTTTTTCAGAAATGTCTATTCCAATTCTTTGTCTATTTTTGAATTGGGTTCTTTCCTTTTTGTTAAGTTATAGGAGTTTTTATGTATTTTGAATATTAATTTTATTAGATATATGATTCTCTCCAATTTTATGGGCTATCTTTTCATTCTCTCAAGAAAGTCTTTTTTTAAAATGTAATACCATGGCTGAACACATTGATTTTATTTATTTATTTCCAGCGTTATTGTGACATAATTGACATACAACATTGTGTAATTTTAAGGTATACAACATGATGATTGGATACACATATATAGTAAAAGGATTAACACAATAGAGATAATTAGTAGATATATCAGCTCAAGTAATTACCATTTTTTCCAATTTTATTGAGCTGTAATTGAAATGTAACATTGCATTAGTTTTAGGGGTAAAACATGATGATTTGATGTATGTATATATTTCAAAATAATTTCCACAATGACTTTAATTAACCCTATCACCTCACATAATTACAGATTGTTTTTCTTGTGATGACAATTTTTAAGATCTTCTCTCTTAGCAATTTCCAAAGATACAATACAGTATTGTTAACTTTTGTTACCGTGCTGTACATTTTTATCCCCAGAAACTAATTTATCTTATAACTGAAAGTTTGTACCTTTTGGCCACCATCACCCATTTTGCCCACCTCCTGTCACTCACCCATGGCAACCACCAATATGTTCTCTGTATCTATGAGCTTTTTTTTTTTTTTTAGATTCCACGTGTAAGTGATATCATACAGTATTTGTCTTTCTCTGTTTGACTTATTTCATTTAGAATAGAGCCCTCAAATTCCATCTGTGTTGTCACAAATGGCAGGATTTCCTTCTTATATAGAGATGAATAATATTCTATTGTATACACATACCATATTTCTTTATCTATCCATCTGTTGATGGACAATTAGGTTGTCTCCATGTCTTCACTATTGCAAAGAATACTGCAATGAACATGGAGGTGTAGATTTTTTTCCAGTAACTTTATTGAGATCATAAATGGTTTATAACATTGTGTAATTTCAGATGTACATAATTGTTTATCCATTTCTCAGTAGACCTCATCGTGGTCACCCCCAAGTAATCTAATTATTGTCTGTCATGGTGCATGTGTCCCTTTACCGTTTTCACCCAACTCCAACCCCCCTTACCCTCTGGTAACCACTAATCTGTTCTCTTTATCCATGTATTTGTTATATTCCACATATGAGTACAATCATGCGGTATTTGTCTTTGGCTTATTTCACTTAACATCATACCCTCAAGGTCCATCCATGTTGTTGCAAATGGAATGATTTTGTCTTTTTTATGGCTGAGTAGTATTCCATTGTATAAATATATACCACATTTTCTTTATCCAATCATCAGTCGAGGGACACTTGGGTTGCTTCCACTTCTTGGCTATAATGAATAATGCTGCAATGAACATAGGGGTGCATAGGCCTCTTTGGTTCATTGATTTCAAGTTCTTTGGACAAGTGCCCAGTAGTGGAATAGGTGAATCATATGGTATTTCTATTTTTAATTTTTTGAGAAATCTCCATAGTGTTTTCCATAGTGGCTGCACCAGTTTGCATTCCCACCAGCAGTGCACGAGTGTTCCCTTTTATCCACATCCTCTCCAACACTTGTTGTTTTTTGCTTTTTTGATAATACCCATTCTAACAGGTGTCAGGTGATGTCTCGTGGTTTTGATTTGCATTTCCCTGATGATTAGTGATATTAAGCACCTTTTCATGTACCTGTTTGTTATTTGTATGTCTTCTTTGGAAAATGTCTATTCAAATCCTCTGCCTATTAATAAATTGGATTGTTTGTTTTCTTTCACTACAATTGTATGTGTTCTTTATATATTTTAGATATTAACTCATTATCAGATACGTGATTTGCAAATATTTTCTCCCACTTTGTAGGTTGCCTTTTTATTTTGTTGATCATTTCCTTTGCTCTACAGAAGCCTTTTATTATGATATAGTCCCACTAGGTTATTTTTGCTTTGGTTGCCTTCCCTTTTAAAGTTAGATAAAGAAAATCACTGCCAAGACCAATGACAAGGAGATTACTGCCTATATTTTCTTCTAGGAGTTTTATGTTTTCAAACCTTACATTCAAATCTTTAATCCTTTTCAGTTGATTTTTTATATAGTGTAAGATAGTGGCCTGATTTCATCCTTTTGCATGTAGCTATCCAGTTTTCCCAAAACCATTTATTGAAGAGGCAATCCTTTCCCCATTCTATATTCTTGGATCCTTTGTTACAAATTAGCTGACTATATACATGTAGGTTTTTTTCTGGGCTCTCTATTCTGTTCCATTGATCTATGTGTCTCTTTTTATGTTAATACCATACTCTCTTGATTACTATAGATTTAACACAGTTTGAAACCAAAGAATGTGAGGCCTCCAGCTTTGTTCTTCTTTGTCAGTATTGCTTTGGCTATTCAGTGCCTTTAGTGGTTCCACACAAATTTTAGGATTGTTCTATTTCTGTGAACAATGCCATTGGAATTTTGATAGAGATCTCATTGAATCTGTAGATTGCTTTGGGTAGTATGGATATTTTTACAATATTAATTATTTCAATTCTTGAGCACAGAGTATCTTTCCATTTATTTCTGCTCTTCAATTTCTTTCCTCAATGTCTTGTAGTTTTCATTGTACAAGTATTTTACCTCCTTGGTTAAATTTATTCCCAGGTCTTTTATTCACCTTTTCAATTTATTGGTCATTTTTTCTGCTGTGCAGAAGCTCTTTGGCTTGATGTAATTCCACTTGTTTATTTTAGCTTTCATTGCCTGTGCTTTTGGTCTCTTTTCCAAGAAATTATTGGCAAGACTAATTCAAAGAGTTTTTTCCCTGTGTTTCCTTCCAGGAGTTTTACCATTTCTGTTCTTAAATTTAAGTCTTTAATGCATTTTACATTAATTTTTGTGAGTGGTGTAAGACAAGGGTCCAGTTTTATGCTTTCACATGTGGATATCCAGTTTTCCATCACCATTTATTGAAAAGGCTATCCTTTCCCCATAGTGTGTTCTTGGAAGCCCTTTTCAAAAATTAGTAGACTGTACATGCATGGGTTTATTTCTGGTCTCTCTATTCTGTCTTATAGATATATGTGTCTGTTTTTATTCCAGTATCATACTGTTCTGATTACTATAGCTTTGTACTAGAGTTTGAAATCAGGAAGTGTGATACATATAGCTTTGTTCTTTCTCAAGTTTGCTTTCTATATTTGAGGTCTTTTCTTTTGTGGTTCCATACGAATTTTAGGATACATTTTTCTATTTGTGAGCAAAATGCCATTGGAATTTTGATAGAGATTTCAATGAATCTGTAGATTTCTTTGGGTAATATGGAAAATTTTCACAATATTAATTCTTCCAATCTAAGAACATGGGATATCTTTCCATTTATTTGTGACTTCTTCAGTTTCTTTCATTAATGTCTCATAGTTTACAGTGTACAAGTATTTTACCTCCTTGATTAAATTTATTCCAAAGTATTTTACTGTTTTTGATGTTATTGGGAATGGGATTGCTTTCTCAAGTTTTCTTTCAGATAGTTTGTTGTTAGTATATGGAAACACAAGTAATTTCTCTATGTTGATTTTGTATCCTGAAACTTTTCTAAATTTATTCATTATTTCTAAGAGGGTTTTTTGACAGGATCTTTAGGGTTTTCTATATATAAGATCATGTCATCTGCAAACAAATAATTTTACTTCATCTTTCTGATTTGGATGATGTTTGTTTCTTACCTAAATGCTATGGCTAGGATTTCCAGTAGTACTTCAAATAGAAGTGGTGAGAGTGGGTATTTTTGTCTTCTACCTGATCTTAGAGGAAAAGATTTTAACTTTTTACTGTTGAGTATTGTTAGCTGTGGCCTTATCATATATGGCCTTTTTATTGTGAAAGGATGTCAATTTTTTTCTCTATCTATTGAAATGTTATTGTGATTTTATCCTTCATTCTGTAAATATGATGTACCACATTTATTTATTTGTATACATTGTACCATCCATAAATTTCAGGGATGAATCCCAGTTGATCATGGTGTATGATTCTTTTAATGTGTTGTTGAATTTGGCTTGCTAGCATATGGCTGAGGATTTTTGCATTTATGTTCATCAGGGATATTGGCCTGTAATTTTCTTTCCTTGTAGCATCCTGCCTGGCTCCAGAATGATGGTAATGCTGGCATTGTAAAATGGGTTTGGAAGTGTTTCTTCATCTTCCATTTTTTGAAAGAGTTTGAGAGCGTTTGGTGTTAATTCTTCTTAAATATTTGGTAGAATTCACTGTTTTAAAAAAGTCATTTTATTGAGGGCATATTAGTTTATAACTGTGTAAATTTCAGGTATACATTATATATCAGTTTCTGTATAGACTGCATTGTATTCACCACCAAAAGTCTAATTTCCATCCATCACCATACATATGTGCTACTTTACTCCTTTTGCCCTTACCCTCACCCCCTTCCTGTGTGGTAACCACCAATCTGTTCTCCTTATCTATGTGTTTATCTTCCACATATGAGTGAACTCATACATTATTTGTCTTTCTCTGTCTGACATTTTGCCTAGCATAATATCCTCAAGGTCCATCCATGTTGTCACAAACAGCACAATTTTGTTTTTCATGATTGAGTAGTATTCCATTGTGTGTGTGTGTATATATATATATATCTCACATCTTCTTTGTCCATTCATCCCTTGATGGGCACTGGTGTAACATCCAAGTATTGTCTATCATGAATAATGCTGCAATGAACAGAGAGGTGCATACATTTTTTGAATTAGTGTATTCATGTTTAGTTAAATACCCAGTAGTGGGATAGCTGGATCATATGGTAGTTTTATTTTTAATTTTTTAGAAATCTCCATACTCTTTTCCATAGTGATTCCAACAGTTTACATTCCTATCACCAAAGTATGAGGATTCCCTTTCTGCACATCCTCCTAAACACTTGTTATTTCTTGCTTTTTAAATACTACCCATTCTGATGAGTTTGAAGTGATATCTCATTGTAGTTTTGATTTGCATTTCCCTAATAATTAGTGGTCTTGAACATCTTTTCATGTGCCTGTTGGCCATCTGTATGTCTTCTTTGAAAAAATGTCTGTTCATATCTTCTGCCCATTTTTTGATTGGGTCATTTTGTTTTTTTGGTTTTTTTTTGCTGTGGAGTTGTATGAGTTCTTTATGTATTTTGGAAATTAAACTCTTGTTAGATATAAGATTTGCAAGTATTTTCTCCCAGTTGATGTGTTGTCTTTTCATTTTGTTGATGGTTTCCTTTGCCATGCAGAATATATAGTTTAATGCAATTCAGTTTGTTTATTTTTTCTTTTGATTTTCTTCCCGGAAAAAGACATCGTATTCAAAAAGATACTGCTAAGACCAATGCAAAAGAGCATACTGCCCATGTCTTCTAGGAGTTTTATGGATTGAGGTCTTATATTCAAGTCTTTAATCCATTTTAAGTTAACTTTTCTGTACAGCATAAGATAATGGTTAGCTTTCATTCTTTTGCATGTGGCTGTCCAGTTTTTCCAACACCATTTTGAAGTCACTTTCCTTTTCCATCGTATGTTCCTGGCTCCTTTGTTGAAGATTAGCTGTCCATAGATATGTGGATTTATTTCTGGGCTCTTGATTCTGTTCTATTGATCTGTGTGTCTGTTTTTGTGCTGTACCATGCTAGTTTGATTACCATAGCTTTCTAGTATAATTTGAATTCAGGCAGTGTGATACCTCTAGCTGTGTTCTTTTTTTCTCAGGACTTGTTTGCCCATTCAGGGTCTTTTTTTGTTCCATATAAATTTTAGGATTCCTTGTTCTATTTCCTGAAGAATGTCATTGGGATTCTGAGTGGGATTGCATTAAACTAGTTGATTGCTTTAGGTAACATGAACATTTTAACTATGTTTATTCTTCCAATCCTTGTGCATGGAATATCTTTCCATTTATTTAACCCTTCTTTGATTTCTTTCAATAATGTCTTAAAGTTTTCAGTGTGTAGGTCTTTCACCTCCTTGGTTAAAGTTATTCCAAGGTATTTTATTCTTTTTGTTGTGATTGGAAATGGGATTGTATTCTTCAGTTCTCTATTTGCTAGTTCACTATTAGTGTATAGAAATGTAACTGATTTTCCATGTTGATTTTGTACCCTGCAACTTTACTGTATTTGTTAATTATTTCTAATAATTTTTTGGTGAATTCTTTAGGGTTTTCTACATATTAAATCATGTTATTGATAAATAGTGAGACTTTTACTTCTTCCTTTCCAATTTGGATGCCTTTTATTTCTTTTCCTGCTTAATTGCTCACTATTTTGGAGGAGTTTGAGAAAGATCGGTATTAAATCTTCTTTGGATGGTTGTTAGAATTCACCAGAGAAGCTGACTGGTCCTGGACTTCTGTTTTTTGGGAGGTTTTTTATTACTGTTTCAATCTCTTTACTTGTGATTGGTCTATTCAGATTCTCTATTTCTTTTTAATTCAGTTTTTGGAGGTTGTATGATGCTAAGAATTTATCCATTTCTTCTAGATTATCCAATTTGTTGATGTATAGCTTTTCATAGTATGCTTTTATAATCCTTTGTATTTCTGTGGTAACCATTGTAATATCTCTTCTTTCATTTCTGATTTTATTTTCTTGATTCTTCTCTCTTCTTTTCTTAGTGAGTCTGGTTAAGAGTTTTTCAATTTTGTTTACCTTTTGAAATAACCAGCTCTTAGTTTCATTGATCCTTTCTATTGTTTTTAGTCTCTATTTCATTTATTTGTTTTATCTGCCATTTTATCTTTTGTTTTCTGGTTGTTCTATATTTTCATTGTTTCTTTTTCCTTATATTTCTATCTGCCATTTCAATGTGGTAATGTCTTTCTCAGTGTCTTCTTTATTTATTATTTGTGACTCTGCTCTGATTTTTTGTTTTGTGAGTATGAGGAGGTTTGTATAAAAGATCTTATAGAGGTGATGGTCCTTTTTCTGCCTATAGAATTTTATCTCCATTAGCCTAAGCAGGTTCCATCGTTTTCCTCTTCCCCTTCTATGTTTTTGTTGTCACGAATTATTCTTTTTTTTGACTTGTGAGTTTGTGATCATGCTGAAGGGGTTATAGTTATTTTTGACACTTTCTTTCCCTTTATCCTTTATATTATAATTGTTTACTAACCTATTCTTATATACAGTTGCAATTTTCTGATTTTGTCTGTCTATTTATCACCTTGCCCAAAGCTTTGTAAACCTTTGCCTTTTTGTTTCAGGTAGGAGGGCTCCTTTCAACATTTCTTGTAAGGCGGTTCTAAAGGTAATGGATTACCTCAGCTTTTGTTTGTCTGGGAAAGCTTTTATTTCTCCTTCATATCTGAGGGAAAGCTTTCCTGGAGAGAGTATTCTTGGCTGATAGTTTTTGTCTTTCAATATTTTGAATGTATCATTCCACTTTCCCCTAGCCTGTAGAGATTCTGCTGAGAAATTAATGATAGCCTGATGGGAGTACAAGTTATTTTCTTCTCTCTGGCTGCCCTTAATATTCTTTCTTTGTCATTGATTTTTGAGTTTTAATATTATATGCCTTGGAGAAGGACTTTTTGCATTGAGATAATTAGGAGTTTTATTAACTTCATGTACTTGTATGTCCAATTTCTTCCCCCTGTTTGGTAATTTCTCAGCTCTTTTGTCTTTGAATAAGCTCTCACCTCCTTTCTCCTTCTCTTCTTCTGGGGTACCTATTATCCTTATGTTACTTTTCCTAATTGAGTTGGATATTTCTCATGGAATTTTTCTATAAAAAAAATCTTAGTTCTCTCTCCTTTCCATCTGAATCTTTTCTAGGTTTCTATCTCCATGCTTACTAATTCTCTCTTAAATGGTCTGCTCTGTATTTAATGCTTTCTATTTTATTTTTCATCTCATCAATTGTGTTCTTAATCTCCAAAATTTCTGTTGTTTTGTTTTTAAAATTTCAATCTCTTTGGTGAAGTACACCTTCTGTTCATTAATTTTATTACCGAGCTCATTGAACTGTCTTTTTGAATTTTCTTGTAACTTGTTGAGTTTCTTCATGGCAACTACTTTGAATTCTCTGTCAGTTAGATTGTAATCTTCTGTGACTTCATGTTTGCTTTCTAATCAATTGTCATTTTCTTTCTGTTCTACCATGTTACTGTAGTTCTTCATGGTCCTTGGTGAGATCATCCTCTACTGGCACATTTGTCATAGTAACCATTTTTTTATTTGGGTAAGTCATTGGTTCTGAGCTGCTTCTGGTTTTATTCGAGAGCCTGCACTTTCCAGCCTCCACCACTTCTGTTAGAGGTGTTGTCAGTGCCCTCCTGTGCCCCCAACTTTGCTGATGCCTTGTTGCTTGTGATGTCACTGCAGTCTCAGGTGTCACCACTGGGGTCACCTGGCTGTGAGTACTTCTGTTGCTTCTGGGGTTTCCTGGGTGTTGTGCTCCCCTCTGGCTCTCCTTGGTCTCTCCATGGGCTCACATGCTGCTGCTGTCATGTGCGCCACCTGTGCTCCTGCTCCTGTGTAGTCTGGGGGTGCTGGCTGTACTACTTCCAGAGGTGCTGAGTTCATGAGTGTTGCTTTCACTGCTTAGGGCCTGGAGACCCAGGGACTTGCATGCAGCCCCAACTGCTGGTAGAGCTGGTATTGGGGGTGCTGCCACTGGGGGCTTGGTTACTGGTTCTGCTTGGTTCTTGAAGCCTCAAGTCACAGGTTTCACCCCCCAAAGTGGAGGTGGACAGGGGCTAACATGGCATTATTGTCATTGTCCCTCACTTGTGCAGCCTCTGGTCACTGGTACAAACCACTGTGTTTTGAAAACTCAGGTCAGGGCACCCCACTCCAGCCAGGAAAATTTGTGTTTTGTATATTGTCCCCAATGTTGGAAAGACTAGGCCACTGCTGGAGGAGGGAAAGGGGGCTGGGTCACTGGGTCCACTCTGTGTCCTGAATCCTCAGGATGTGTGCCCTGCCTGCCACTGCTGGAGGGGCCAATAGCTAAGTCACAAGCTCCATGTCTGCCCCTGAAGCCTCTGTTCCAAGGTGCACATGCTGGATCTGCTGGGGGGCAGGAGTTAAGCTACAAATGCTGTGTTTGTCCCTACAATCTCTTTTCCCAGGCACACACACAGGATTTGCATTATGGATCACCCCTCCTGGAGGAGGGGTAGGAGATGTTTCCCTAGTTCCACTGCCTTCCAGAGGTCCAGTCCACCCACCTACAGACATACAGATGCACAAATCTCTTAGGCATACTGTTGTGGTATGTAGGGAGTCCTTGGTCAATGGATGTCCAATTGGTTGTAACTTAGAGGGGAGAGACAATAGGAATAATTCACACTACTATGATGCTGATGTCACACCTCTGGAATTCACTCTTGAAGTCATCTATCCGGGCTTTTATTTATTGGGAGATTTTTTATTACTGACATTCTCCTTACTCTTTATCGGTCTGTTCAGATTTTGTGTTAGTTCATGATTCAGTCTTGGTAAGTTGTATGTTTCTATGAATCTCTTCATTTCTTCTAAGTTATCTAATTTGTTGACTTATATTTGTTCTATGTTGTCTCTTATGGTCCTTTGTATTTTTGTGGTGTCTGTTGTAATGCTTCCTCACTCATTTAAAATTGTATTACCTTGTCTTGTCTCTATTTTTTCTTAATCTACCTAATGGTCTTTTAATTTTGTTTATCTTTCAGAAAATCCAACTTTTATGTTTGTTTATCCTTTCTACTGTCTTTCTAGTCTTTATTTTATTTATTTCTGCTTTAATCTTTATTATGTTCTTCATTTACTATATTTGGGCTTAGTTTGTTTGTCTTTTCCTAATTCCTTGAAGTATAAGATTAGGTTGCTTTAGATCTTTATTTCCTCTTAATTTAGGCATTTATCTGTATAAACTTCCCTCTTAGAATTGTTTTGCTGCATCCCATAAATTTTGGTATCTTGTGTTTCATTTTTGTTTTTCTCAGTATATGTGTTTATTTCTCCTTTGATTTCTTCTTTGGTTCATTGGTTATTCAGAAGTGTATTGTTTAATTTCCATATATTTGTGATTTTTCCAGCTTTTCTTTTTCTTTGTTATTTTCATACCATTATTGTTGGAAAGGATAATTGATATGATTTCAATCTTTTAAAATTTGTTTAGACTTGTTTTGTGACCTGTGATACATATGATCTAACCTAGAGAATATTTCAGGTGTGATTGAGAATAATGTGTATTCTGATGCTGTTAGATGGAATGATCTGTATGTCTCTTAGTTTCATTTGATCTAAAGTGTAGCTCCATTCCATTATTGTCTTATAGATCTTGTCTGTATGATCTATCCATTGTTATAAACATGGTATTGATATCCCTACTATTATTGAGTTACTTTCTATTTTTGTCTTTAGATTTGTTAATAATTTTTAAATATATTTATGTGCTGCAATATTGGGTTCATATATATTTAAAATTGTTACATCCTCTTGATGAATTTACCCCTTTGTCATTATATATTGACCTTTAATTGTCTCCTGCTATATCTTTTGATTTAAAGTATATTTAGTCTGATACAAGTATATATACCTCCACTCTCTCCTCCTTTCCATTTGCATAGAATATCTTTTTTCATTTCTTTTCTTTGAGAGTACGCGTGTCCATAAAGCTGAAGTCAGTCTTTTGTAGGCAGCATATAGTAAGGTCTTATTTTTTATCCATTCAGTCACTCTATTTTTTTAATTTCAGAATTTAAATAATTTATATGTAGAGTCATTATTGAGAGGTAAAGACTTACTACAGCCATTTTTAAATTATTTTCTGATTGTTTTTTAGTTCCTTTTTTTCCTCTCTTGCTTGCTTTCTTTGTGAATGGATGATTTTTGTATTGGTATGTTTTGATCCTTTTGTCTTTTTTATTTGTATATGTACTATAGTTTTTTTGCTTTCTGATTACAGTGAGTCTTTTATAATACACCTTATTGTTATAACAGCCTTTTAAGGTGATAACAAATTCAATTGCATGAAAAATTTCTACATATTTACTTTCTCCTCTACATTTCATCTTGCTGATGTCCCAACTTTCATCTTTTTATATTGTATATTCATTAACAACATATTGTAACTATAGTTATTTTAACACTTTTGTGTTTTTACCTATATGCTAGAGTTCAATGTGATTTACACAACACCATTCCAATGTTAGAGGATTTTGAACTTGACTATAAATTTACCTTTACTAGTGAATTTTATTTTCACAATAGTTTTCATGTTACTGAGAGGATTCTGGGAAGTTTGCAGCATAGGAAGACTCTGAATTCACCTCCTCCCACAGACACAACCAATATACAACTACCTATGGAACAATTTCCTCAGAGATCTTGAAATTGGATAAAAAGAACCCCCACAACAAGGGACAACAATGACAGGGGTGAAAGAGACAGAAATACACCTTTGCTGAGGATAAAACCATATCCTAGCCATAGTTCTTCACAACCAGGAGCAGTTTCAAAGTTAAAAGGTTTTCCTGGTGGAGCAGGGGGATCTGAACACAGAATATATGCCACAATAGGCATCCCAGACTTTAGATTCAGCACAACTGAGATGAGATCCCATAATACCTGCTTTTTCTGGCTTTGAACACCAATGGGGAATAGGCACAGAAAAACTATCAAACTTCAGAGAAATAAAAACCTGCTCTTAAAGGTCCCACACACAGATTCACACATTCTGGATACCAACACAAAAACACCAGAAAGAAAAGTGCATAGTCCCTCACTAAAAGAGATTCACTTACTAAGCTCACAGCACATCTCAGAGAGGCAGGAGATGGCTGGGTCCATCCTCCTAGGGACTAAGAGACTGGTGGCAGCCATTATTGTGATGTAGTTCATTCATGTTAACACAGAGAGTGGCAGCCACCATTGGATTCTTTCCTATAGCCTGTTAGTGAAGGGGTTTGCACCACCCATGAGTACCAATTTAATTGAACACAAGCAGGGCAGGCAGCCCACACTAGGGACTGGCCCCACACACCAGGAAGCCCATGGTGAACTTGTGGGCCCATGTAGCCATGGTGCATGGGACCTCTGCAGTGAGGGAAATGCCCTGCCATGGTGGGGTGTGCATGCAGGTGTGACAGCATTGGCAAAGGGTATGGGCATTTCATGAGGGGCATGTCAGCTGTAGCAGACTTGTGCCACTGACCATCTCAAACAGCCATGCAGGGGATCTGCACTACCTTCCAACTCCTGCAACAATCATACATGCCATGCCTAGGACTGGCCTTACCCATCAGTGCTCCTGAGAGCCCCAAACAGCTACATGCCTCAGACAGACAGATTGGAGGCCTGCAGCAATTGTGAGCCCCTGTGCCAAGCAACCAGTCACACTGGGGGCCAGATTCACTTAATGCCAAAGAAGCAGTGGTTGTGTGCTATTAGAACTCATAGCCAGCTGTGCTGGAGCTTGCCCTGCCCAGTAAAGTGACCCTAGCAGCTGCACAGGTCTGAGCCTTAATAACCAGTCAGTCTGGGGACAAGCCTAGGCTACCCATGTGCCCATGGCAAGAGCAACTCTGCCACAACAGATGGGCACATGTAGCCTACCCAGGGGAGACTCCTCGAGCATGTGGAACAGGTGAAAATAGGGAAGCACATTGTTGGTCCCCATGAGGCATATCTTACATAAGGCCACATCTCCAAGATTGGGAAATGTGGCTGACCTACCTAATACATAGATATGAGCACAGGGAAATAGGCAAAATCAGAATAAAGGTAATATGTTCCAAATAAAGGAACAGGGCAATTCCTCAGAGAAAGAACTAAATGAAACAGATAATCTACTTGATAAAGAGTACAAACTAATAGTCATAAGGATGCTCACTGATCTTGGGAGGAGAACAGGTGGACACAGTAAGAACTTCAACAAAGAATTGGAAAATATAAAAAGGAACCAATTAGGACTGTAGAATATAATAATGGGAATACAAAATACACCAGAGGGAATCAGAACAGAATAGATGACACAGAAGAATGTACCAGTGATCTGGATGAAAGGTTACAGAATATCACCAAAGCTGAACAGAAAAAAAAAAGAATTTAAAAGAGTAAGGACAGTCTAAGTGTGTTATGGGACAACATAAAGCATCCTCACATTTATTATAGGTGTCCCAGAATGAGAAGAGTGAGACAAAGGGGCAGAAAAACAATTTGAAAACTTCTCTAAATGGGGGAAGGAAACAGACATCCAGGTAAGGAAGCACAGAGAGCACCAAACAAGATGAACCCAAAGAGGCCCACACCAAGATACTTTACAATTAAAATGTCAAGAATTAAAAACAAAGAGAGAATCCTAAAAGCTCCAAGAGAAAGGCAGTGAGTTACATAAAAAGGAAACTCCATGGGGCTGTCAGTTGACTTCTCTGCAGAAACCCTACAGGCTAGAAGTGGCATGATATATTCAAAGTGCTGAAAGGAAAAAACCTACAGCCAAGAATAATGTGCCCAGAAATGTTATCATTCAGAATGGAAGGAGTGATAAAGAGCTTTCCAGATAAGTAAAAACTAAAGGAGTTTATCACCAATAAACTGGCCATACAGGAAATGTTATAGGCACTGATTAAAGTAGAAAAGAAAAAACCACAAAGAGGAATGAGCAAATTATCAAAGTAAAAACATCACTGGTGAGGTGACAGCATCATGGCAGAGTGAGCTTTCCCCTTTAAACTCTCCCCCCACTAAGATACAACCAAAAGGACACTTGCATACCAACAGAGGGCATTCACACAACACAAAGGACATCTGAGAGACCCATGCAGCAGTACATCTGAAGGTGGAGGTGCTGGAACTCCCAGAAGAAATGGGGAGAGGTTAGGAGAAATCCTCCCCCCTCCTTGTTTGACTGGCAACTCTGGATCTGGCAGCTCCCAGAGAGAGAGGGGGCAGGGGTGGCCCTCTGCAGGAAAGCAGTTGCTCTCAAATTCTCTCACAGACTGTGGGGAATTCCCACATGGAGGAGACTGAACTGTTTTGGGGTGCTGCCATCATCTGAGCACTCCAGGATAGCAGATAGCAAGGAAAGAATGAGAAGCCCCTGGGATCAGGCAGACAAAAGAGAGAAATCCTATTCCCACATGCCCAGTGTGTCAACACAACAGGCCAGCCAAAGCCCCCATGGAACACAGTGGGCTCAGAATACACAGCACTGACCCCCACACAGTGATGGCAAGTGGAAACTGCAACCAGATACTTTCAGTATGAGAAAAAATAAGCCAACATTGGCAGGCACTATGCATAAATATATTAAATCTCCAGACCAGAAGGAAAATGACAAGCACCCAGAAACCAGCCCTGAAGGCACAGAAATTTATAACCTAACTGACAGAGTAATCAAAATAGCTATCATAAGAAAGCTCAACAAATCACAGGAAAATACAGATAGACAAGTCAATGATATATGGAATTTCTTCACAAAAGAGATTGAAACCATAATGCAAAACCAATCAGAGATGTTGGAGATGAAAAACACAATGGAGGAGATAAAGGAATATCTGGAATCTTTAAAGAACAGAGCTGACAATATGGAGGAAAGAATTAGCATTATTGGGGATAGGAATGCAAAAATGCTCCAGATAGAGGAGGAGAGAGAACTAAGACTAAAAAGAAATGAAGAAATCCTTTGAGAAATATCCAACTCAATTAGGAAAGGCAACATAAGGATTATAGGTATTCCAGAAGGAGAAGAGAAGGAAAAAGGAGCAGAGAGCTTGTTCAAATAAATAATAGCTGAGAACTTCCCAAACCTGAGGATGGAGCTGAAAATACCAGTGAATGAAGTCAATAGATCTAAATATATCAACATGGAAAGGTCCTCTCCAAGGCATATAGTGGTAACACTGGCAAAAGTCAATAACAAAGAAAAAATATTAAGGGTGGCTAAACAAAAAAGTGAAATAAAGCACAAAGGAATTCCCATAATTCTCTCAGCACATTTCTCGACAGAAACTCTACAGGCTAGGAGTGACTGTAATGATATATTCAAAATTCTGAAAGACAAAAACTTTCAGCCAAGAATATGCAGCAAAAGTATCCTTCAGACATGATGGAGAAATAATAACCTTTCCAGATAAACAAAAGCTAAGGGAGTAAATTGACATAAGACCCCCACTACAAGAAATGCTCAAGAAGGCCCTCATGCCTGAACTAAAAGGAGAATGGGGAGGGACCAGCCTGGTGGCAAAACGGTTAAGGTCACGCACTCCGCTTCAGTGGACAGTTGCTCACAGGTTCAGATTCTGGGCGTGGACAGATGCACCACTTGTCAAGCGAAGCTGTGGCAGTGTCCCATATAAAGTAGAAGAAAATGGGCATGGATGTTAACCCAGGGTCAGTCTTCCTCAACAAAAAAGAGGAGGATTGGCAACAGGTGTTAGCACAGGGCTAGTCTTCCTCACAAAAAAAGAAAAAAAGAGAAAGGGGATACAAAGCTTTGAGCAAAAAGAAAAATAGGTAGACAAAACCTGAAAAATCACAGCTGTCTTTCAGAATAGGTTAGCAAACACTTAATTATAAACACCAAGATTAAGGGGAGAAAAACATCAAAATATATATATATATAACCTCATCATCTTAAACACACAAGATGGAATAAGTTGTGACAATAATAACTTAGAAGCAGAAGAGGAAAGGGATTGAATAGCCTTGGTCTAAGGAAATAGACCATCAGAAAATGGACTATCTCATCCATGAGATCTTTTAAACAAACCTCACAGTAACCACTAAACAAATAATCAGAACAGACTCATATAAAAAAATAAGGAGAAAACTAAGAGAATCATCATATAGAACTACCAAACTGAATTGGAAGTCTGAAATACAAGGGATGGGAAACAAAAGAAATGAAAAGAATGGGAAAATGAGCAATAAAATAACAACATTAAGCCCTCATATGTCAATAATCACTCTAAATGTAAATGGATTGAATTCTCCAATCAAAAGACATAGAGTGGCGAGATGGATTAAAAACCAAGACCAACAATATGCTGCCTTCAGGAAACACATCTCAGCTCTAAAGACAAACACAAACTCAAAGTGAAAGAATGGAAGACTACACTCCAAGCAAATGGCAAACAAAAGAAAGCAGGTTTTGCCATAATTATATCAGACAAAGTAGACTTCAAGATAAAAAGGGTAATGAGAGACAAAGAGGGGCAATATATAATGATAAAAGGAATACTCCACCAAGAAGATATATCACTTATAAATATATATGCACACAACACAGGAGCACCAAACTACATAAAGAAACTATTACCAAAGGCAAAAGGAGATATTAACAATGACACAATAATAATAGGGTATCTTAACACCATACTTACATCAATGGATAGATCATCCAGACAAAAAGTCAATAAGGAAATAGACTTAAATGAAAAACTAGAGGAGATGGACTTAATAGATACATACAGAGCACTCCACCCAAAAAGAGCACATTACACATTCTTCTCAAATGTGCATGGAACATTCTCAAGGATAGCCCATATGTTGGAAAACAAGGCAAGATTCTATAAATTTAAGAAGATTGAGATCATAACAAGCATTTACTGCAACTATAATGCTATGAAACTAGAAGTCAACTTCAAGAAAAAAAATGGGAAAGTGACAAAGATTTGGAGACTAAACAACATGTTACTGAACAACAAATGGATCATTGATGAAATTAAAGGAGTAATAAAAAATATTTGGAGACAAATTAAAATGAAAATACACCATACCAACTCATATGGGATGCAGCAAAAGTGGTCCTGAGAGGGAAACTCATAGCAATACAGTCCCACCTTAACAAACAATTAAAATCCCAAGTAAGCAACCTTAAAATACATGTAACAGAATCAGAAAAAGAACAAAGCCCAAAGTCAGCAGAAGAAACAAAATAATAAAAATTAGACAGAAGTAAGTGAAATTAAAACAAACAAAAACCAGTAGAAATGATCAACGAACAAAGAGTTGGTTGTTGCAGAGATAAAATTGAGAAACCCTTAGCCAGACTCACTAAGAAAAAAAGAGAGAAGGTTCAAATAAATAAAATTAGACATGAAAGAGGAGAAATTACAACAGATACCACAGAAATACAAAGGATTGTAAAAGAATACTGTGAAAAACTCTATGCCAGCAAATTGGACAATCTAGAAGAAATGGATAAATTCTTAGACTCATACAACATCTCAAAAGTGAATCAAGAAGAAAAAGAGAATCTGAATAGACCAATCATAAGTCAAGAGATTGAAACAGTAATCAAAAACCTCCCCAAAAATAAAAGTTCATGATCAGATGGCTTCTCCAGAGAATTTTACCAAACATTCAGAGAAGATTTAATACCTATCCTTGTCAAACTCTTCCAAAAAATAGAGGAAGATGGAACACTTCCTAAAACATTCTAGGAGGCCAACATCACCTTGATACCAAAGCCAGAAGAGGACAATACAAAGAAGGAAAACTAAAGGCCAATATAGCTAATGAACATAGATGTAAAAATCCTCAACAAAATATTGGAAAACCGAATACAGCAATACGTTAAAAAGATCATACACCATGATCAAGTGGGATTTATACCAGGGACACGGGGATGGTTCAACATCTGCAAATCAATCAATGTGATAAACCACGTTAACAAAACAAAGAATAAAAACCAGATGATCATCTCATTGATGCAGAGAAGGCATTTGACAAGATCCAACATCCATTTATGCTAAGAACTCTCAACAAAATAGGTATGGAAGGGAAGTACCACAACATAATAAAGACCATATATGACAAACACAGCCAACATCATACTCAATGGGAGAAAGCTGAAAGCCTTTCCTCTGAGAACAAGAACAAGACAAAGGTGCCCATTCTCTCCACTCTTATTGAACATAGTACTGGAGGTTTTGGCCAGAGCAATTAGACAAGAAAAAGGAATGAAAGGACTCCAGATAGGCAACAAAGAAATGAAACTCTCACCATTTGCAGATGACATGATTTTATATATAGAAAACCCTAAAGAATCCATTTGAAAACTATTAGAAATAATCAACAACTGCAGCAAAATTGCAGGGTACAAATCAACTTACAAAAAATCAGTTGCATTTCTATATTCTAATAACGAACTAACAGAAAGAGAACGCAAAAAGACATTCCCATTTACAGTTGCAACAAAGAGAATAAAATATCTAGGAATAAATTTAACCAAGGAGATGAAAGACGTATACAATGAAAACTATAAGAAATTATTCAAGGAAATTGGTGACGACACAAAGAAGTGGAAAAATATCCCATGCACATGGATTTAAAGAATAAGCATAGTTAAAATGTCCATACTATGTAAAGGAATCTACAGACTCAATGCAATCCCAATCAGAATCCCAATGACAATTTTCATGGAAATAGAACAAAGAATACTAAAATGCACATGGGGTAACAAAAGACCCCAAATAGCTAAAGCAATCCTGAAAAAAAAGAACAAAGCTGGAGGCATCACAATCCCTGTCTTCAAAATATGCTACAAAGCTACAGTAATCAAAACAGCACGGTGCTGGCAGAAAAAGAGACACACAGATCACTGGAACAGAAGTGAAATCCCAGAAATAACACCACACATCTACAGACAACTAATCTTCAACAAAGGAGCTAAGAACATACAATGGAGAAAGGAAACTCTCTTCAGTAAATGGTGCTGGGAAAACTGGGGACAGCCACATGCAAAAGAATTAAAGTAGACCATCTTCTTTCATCATACACAAAAATTAACTCATTGGATCAAAGATCTGAAAGTGAGACTTGAAACTATAAAACTCCTGGAAGAAAATATAGGTGGTACACTATTTGATTTTAGCCATAAATGGATTTTCTCAAATTCCATGTCTACTTGGACAAGGGAAACAGAAGAAAAAATAAATAAGTGGGACTTCATCAGATTAAAGAGCTTCTGCAATGCAAATGAAACCAGGATCAAAATGAACAGACAACCCACCAGCTGGGAGAAAATATTTCCAAATCTTTTATCTGACAAGAGGTTAATATCCATAATATACTAAGAGCTCACACAGCTGAAGAACAAGACAAGAAACAACCTGGCCAAAAAATGGGCAGAGGATATGAACAGATACTTTTCAAAGGAAGATAAACAAATGGCCAATAGGAACATGAAAAGATATTGAACATCACTAATTATCAGGGAAATGCAAATCAAAACTACACTAAGATATCACCTTACACCCAGTAGGATGGCTATAATCACCAAGAAAATAACAAAAAATGTTGGAGAGGTTCTGGAGAAATGGGAACCTTAATTTACTGCTGGTGGGAATGCAAACTGGTGCAGCCACTATGAAAAACAGTATGGAGATTGCTCAAAATGTTCAAAATAGAAATAACTTATCACCCAACTATTCCACTACTGGGTTTGTACCCAACCAACTTGAAATCAACCATATATAGAGAATTATGCCCCCCTATGTTAATTGTCGCATTATTCACTATAGCCAAGAAGTGGAAGCAACCGAAGTGTCCTTGACTGATGACTGGATAAAGTAAGTGTGGTATATACATACAATGGAAGACTACTCAGCCATAAAAATAGACAAAATTATCCCATTTTTATCAAAATGGATGGACCTGGAGGGTATTATGTTAAGCAAAATAAGCCAGAGAGAGACAAACACCATGTGAATTCAGTCGTATGTGGAATATAAACTAACACATGGACAGAGAGAAGTGGTGGTTACCAGGGGCAAGGGGGAGGGGGGACAGGCACAAGAGTTGAAGGCATGCATTTATGTGGTGATTGACAAACGATAATGTACAAGTAAAATTTCACAATGTTATAAACTATTAAGACATCAGTAAAAAATAAACGTCCCTGGTAAAGGCAAATATCTAGTAAAGGTAGTGGATCAACCACCTACAAGTCTAGTATAAAAGCAAAAGATGAACTAAAAATATCTATCTTCTCCATGATAAGAGGTTAAGGGATACACACACACAAAAAAGGTTAAATATGATATTAATAACATAAAATTTTTTGTGGGGGGAGTAAAAGTGTAGGACTTTTAGTCAGAGGTCAAATGTAAGAGACCATCAACTTAATATAGATTCCTATTTATATAGGTTATTGTATATGAACCTCATGGTAGTTACACAAAACTAACATATAGTGACTACACAAAATATAAAGAGAAAGGAATCCAAACATAATACTAAAGGAAGCTATCAAATCACAAGGGAAAAGAGCCAGAGAAGAAGAAAAAAACAGAGAAGTACTAAAAGACCCAGAAAAAAGGAACAAAATGGCAGTAAGTACATACTTATCAATAGCTACTTTAAATGTCACTGGATTAATTGCTCCAATCAAAAGACATAGGGTGGCTGAATGGATAAAAATAAAAGACCCATACATATGCTGCAAACAAGAGACACACCTCCCATCTAAAAACACTCACAAACTGAAATGGAAAGGATGGAAAAAGATACTCTATGCAAATGGAAATGAAAAGAAAGCTGGGGTAACAATACTCACATCAGAAAAAGTAAACTTTAAAACAAAAACTGTAACAAGAGACAAAGAAGGGCAGTACATAATGATAATTGGAGCAATCCAAAAGAGGACATAAAACTTGTAAATATCTATGCACCCAACATAGGAGCACCTAAATATATAAAGCAATTATTAATAGACATAAAAGGAGAAGTTGACAGCAACACAATAATAGTAGGGGAATTTAACACTCCACTTACATAAATGAATAGGTTCAGACAAGATCAATAAGGAAATGTTGGCCTTCAAAGACATATTAGAGCAGATGGACTTGGTAGATATGTACAGAACAGTCCCTCTAAAAACTGTAGAGTACACATTTTTTTTTTAATGCACGTGGAACGTTCTCCAGGATAGATCATATATTAGGCCACAAAAAAGTCTCAATAAATTTAACAAGATTGAAATAATACCAAGCATCTTTTCTGACCACAAAGGTATGAAACTAGAACTCAACTACAGGAAGAAAGCTCGAAAAGTGACAAGTATGTGGAGATTAAACAAAATGCTACTGGACAATTACTGGGTCAACAAAGATATCATAGGAGAAATAAATATCTGGAAAGATTTAGCTGGAGCAATTAAGTAAGAAAAATAAATAAAAGGGGTCCAAATTGGAAAGGAAAAATTAAAACTCTCACTATTTGTCAACAACATGATTCTATATATAGAAAACCCTAAAGAATCCACCAAAAATCTATTAGAAATAATCAATGAATACAGTAGAGATGTAGGGTACAATATCAACATACAAAAATCAGTTGCATTTCTATACGCTAATAACGAACTAGCAGAAAGAGAAATCAAGTGTACAATCCCATTTACAATCACTACAAAAAGAATAAAACACATAGGAATAAATTTAACTGAGGAGGTGAAAGACGTATACACTGAAAACTATAAGACATTATTGATAGAAATCGAAGAAGACCTAAAGAAATGGAAAGATATTGCTTGCTCAAGGTTGGAAAAAATAAACATAGTTAAAATATCCACACTACTTAAAGAAATCTACAGATTCAATGCAATCCTAATCAGAATCCCAATGACATTCTTCATGGAAATAGAACAAAGAATCTTAAAATTTATATGGAACAACAAAAGACCCTGAGTAGACAAAAAATTCTGAGAAAAAATTAAAAAGCTGGAGGTATCACACTCCTTGGTTTTAAAATATACTACACAGTTATAGTAATCAAAACAGCATGGTTTCGGCAGAAAAATGGACACACAGATCAATAGAATGGAAATGAGAGTCCAGAAACAAAACTACAAATATATTGACAACTAAACTTTGACAAAGGAACCAAAAACATTCAACGGAGAAAGGAAAGTGTCTTCAATAAATGGTGTTGGGAAGACTGGACAGCCACGTGGAAAAGAATTAAAGCAGGCCTTTATCCTACCCCGTACACAAAAATTGACTCAAAATGGTTTAAAGACTTGCATGTAAGACCCGAAACCATAAAACTGTTCAAAGAAAATATAGGCAGTATATGCTGTGACATCAGTCTTAGCAGTATTTTTTGAATACCATGTCTACTCAGACAAGGGAAACAAAAGAAAAAACAAACAAATGAGACTACATTAGACTGCAAAGCTTCTGCACAGCAAAGGAAACCATCAACAAAATGAAAAGACAACTCACCAACTGAAGGAAAATATTTGCAAGTTACATGTCTGACAAGGGGTTAATTTCTGAAATATATAAAGAACTCATACAACTCAACAATAAAAAAGATGAACAACCCAATAAAAAATGGTCAGAGGATATGAACAGGCATTTTTCCAAAGAAGATATACAGACGGCCAATAGGCACATGAAAAGATGTTCAACATCACTAATTATTAGGGAAATGCAAATCAAAACTACAGTGAGATATCACCCTACACACTTCAGAATGGCCATAATTAACAAGACAAGAAATAACAAGTGTTGGATAGGATGTGAAGTAAAGGGAATACTCATACACTGCTGGTGGGAATGAAAACTGGTGCAGCCACTACAGAAAACAGTATGGAGATTTCTCAAAAAGTTAAAAATAGGAATACTGTGTGATCCAGCTCTCCCACTAATGGGTATTTATCCAAAGAACATGAACTCAACAATTCAAAGAGATTGATCCATCCCTATGTTCATCACAATATTATTTACAATAGCCAAGATATAGAAATAACACAAGTGTCCATCAATGGATGAATGGATAAAGAAGATGTGATGTATATGTGTATATATGTGCGTGTATATATACATACATATATATATATATAAAATAAGGAATACTACTCAGCCATAAAAAAGACAAAGTTGTGCCATTTGTGACAACATGAATGGACCTTGAGGGTACTATGCAAAGCAAAATAAGACAGACAAGAAAGACCAATGCCATTTTATTTCACTCAAACATGGAAGATAAACACATAGACAGGAAGAACAGATTGGTGGTTTCCAGAGGGGAAGGGTGTAGGGGGAGATCAAAAGGGGTAAAAGGGGACATAGGTATGGTGATGGATAAAAACTAGAGTATTGGTGGTGAATATGATGCTGTTTATACAGAAAGTGTAATATAATAATATGCAACTGAAATTCACACAATGTTAGAAGAAAATGTGACTTCAATAAAATTTTTTAAAAACCTGGATAAAAATGGAAGTGAAAATACAGCATACCAAAATTTATGGGGTACAGCAAAAGCTGTTCTAAGAGAGAAGTTTGTAGCAATAAAGGTCTACCATAAAAAAGAAAAATCTCAAATAAGCAGTCTAACAATACACCTAAAGGAACTAGAAAAAGAAGATGAAACAAAGACCAAAATCAATAGAAGGAAGGAAATAATAAAAATCAGACCAGAAATAAGTGAAATAGAGACCCAAAAAAATACAAAATCAGTGAGACTATGAGCTGGTTCATTGAAACGATAAACAAAATTGATGAACCTTTACCTAGACTCACCAAGAATAAAAGAGAGAAGGCTCAAATAAAATCAGAAATGAAAGAGGAGAAATTATAATGGTCACCATAGAAATACAAAGGACTATAAGAGAATACTATGAAAAACTATACACCAACAAATTGGGTAACCTAGAAGAAATGGATAAATTGGTAGAATCATTCAACCTTCCAAAACTGAATCAAGAAGAAATAGAGAATCTGAATAGAATGATCACTAATAAGGAGCTCAAAACAGTAATCAAAAACCTTTCCCCTCAAAAAGTCCAGGACCAGATGGCTTCCCCAGTGAATTCTACCAAACATTCAAAGAAGACTTATTACCTATCCTTCTCAAACACTTCCAAAAAATTGAAGAGGAGGAGATACTAACTCATTCTACAAGGTTAAAATTACCTTGATATCTAAACCAGACAAGGACAAAACAAAAAAACGAAAATTACAGGCCAATATCACTGATGAACATAGATGCAAAAATCTTCAACAAAATATTATCAAATCTAATACAATACAATAAAAAAGATCATACACCATGATCAAGTGGGATTTATTCCAGGGATACAACATCCACAAATTAATCAATGTGATACACCACATTAACAAAACAAAGAATAAAAGCCATGGGATCAACTCAATAGATGCAAAGAAAGCAGTCGATGAGATAGAGCATGCATTTATGATAAAAACTCTCAATAAAACGGCATAGAAGCTAAATACCTCAACAAAATAAAGTTCATATATGACAAATCCACAGCTAATATCATATTCAATGGCAAAAAACTGAAAGCTATCCCTTTAAGAACTGTAACAAGACAAGGATCCCACTTTCACCACTCTTACTTAACATAGTATTGGAAGTCCTAGCCTGAGTAATCAGGAAGGAAAAAGAAATAAAATGGATTCTAAATGAAAAAGAAATAAAACTGTCACTGTTTGCAGGTGACATGAATCTATATATAGAAAACCCTAAAGAATTCACTAGAAAGCTAATAGTGATAATAAATGAATATGGTAAAGTTGAAGGGCACAAAATTATGGTAAAAAAATTAGTTGCATTTCTGTACACTAACAACGAACTAGCAGAAAGGGAAATTAACAACACAATCTTCTTTACAATCATGGCAAAGAATATAAAATATCTAGGAATAAATTAAACCAAAGAAGTGAAAGACCTGTACACTGAAACCTATAAAACATTGTTGAAAGAAATTAAAGAAGGCACAAAGAAATGGAAAGATATTCCGTGCTCATGGATTGGAGAATAAATGTAGTTACAATATCCATGCTTCCTAAATCAATTTACAGATTCAATGCAATCTCTATCAAAGTCTCAGTTACATTTTTCAGGGAAATAGAACAAAAAAAAATCCCATAGTTTCCAAAGAAAAACAAAAGACCACAAATAGCCAAAGCAATTCTGAGAAAAAGGAACAAACCTGGAGGTATCACACTCCCTGAATTCAAAATATACTACAAAGCTATAGTAATCTAAACATAATGGTACTGGCAAAAAACAGATACACAGATCAATGGAACAGAACTGAGAGCCCAGAAATAAACCACACATCTATGGACAGCTATATTTTGACAAGGCAGCAAGAACATACAATGGAGAAAGTAATATCTCTTCAGTAAATGGTTTTAGGAAAACTGGATAGCCACATGCAAAAGAATTAAAGCAGACCATTATCTTATGCCATACAAAAAATTAGCTCAAAATGGTTTAAAGACTTGAATGTAAGACCTGAAATCATAAAATTCCTAGAAGAAACAGGCAGTATACTCTTTGGCATCAGTCTTAGGAGTATCTTTTTGAATATCATGTCTCCTCAGGCAAGAGAAACAAAAGAAAAAATAAACAAATGGGACTATATAAAAGTAAAAAGCTTCTGCACAGCAAAGGAAACCATCAACAAAATGAAAAGACAACCTATCAATTGGGGAAGATATTTGCAAATCATATATCTGGTGAGGGGTTAATAGCCAAAATATATAAAGAACTCATACAACTCAACAACAAAAAAATGAACAACCAAATTAAAAAATGGGCAGAGGATCTTAACAGACATTTTCCCAAAGAAGATATACAGATGACCAACAGGCACATGAAAAGATGTTCAATATCATTAATCATTAGGGAAATGCAAATCAAAACTATGATCATATATCATCTTATGCCCGTCAGAATGGCTATCATTAACAAGATGGGAAATAAGTGTTGGAGAGGATGTAGAGAAAAGGAACCCTTATACGCTGCTGGTGGGAATGTAAACTGGTGTAGCTACCTTCAAAAACAGTATGGAGTTTCCTCAAAAAATTAAGAGTAGAACTACCATATGATCCAGCTATTCCAATTCTGGGTATTTATCCAAGGAGCATGAAAATACTAAGTTGAAAAGATATCTGCACCTGTATGTTCATTACAGCATTGTTCACAATAGCCAAGACTTGGAAACAACCTAAGTGCCCATCAGTGGATGAATGGATAAAGAAGATGTGGTATATACATACCACAGAATACTACTAAGTCACAAAAATAAAATGAAACCTTGCCATTTGTGACAACATGGATGGACCTTGAGAGTATTATGCTAAGTGAAATAAGTCAGATGGAGAAAATCAAATGCAATGTGGTTTCACTCATAAGTGGAAGATAAAAACAACTACAACAACAAACACATAGACACAGAAATTAGATTGCTTGTTACCAGAAGTGAAGGGCTTTGGAACAGAGGGTGAAGGGGTAATTGGGCACATATATAGAGGGATGGATGGTAATTAATCTTTGGGCGGTGAATATGATGTAGTCTATACAGAAATCAAAATATAATGATGTGCACCTGAAATTTATATAATGTCATAAAGCAACGTAACTTCAATATGAAGGAGTAGTTTTCATGTTACTAATTAGCTTCCTTTTGTTTCAGCTCGAAGAACTCTCTTTAACAACCCTTCTAAGGCAGGTCTTGTGGTGTTAAATTCCTTCAGCTTTTGTTTCTCTGGGATAATCTTTATTTCCTATTCATTTCTGATGGACAACTTTTCTGGGTAAAGTATTTTTGCTTGGCAGGTTTTTTTAAAGCACTTCGAATATATTATCACACTTTCTTCTGGTATACTAAGTCTCTGTTGAGAAATTTGCTTACAGCCTTATTTGGGTTCCCTTGGATATGATGAGTCTTTTTTCTCTTGTAATTTTAAAAAATTCTATTTGTCTTCAACTTTTGAGGGCCTGCTTATAATGTGTCTTGGTGAAGATCCTTTTGGGTTGAATTTGTTTGCAGTTCTTTTAGCTTTGTGTGTCTACATGGCCATATCTCTCCCCAGATTTGGGATGTTTTCAGCCATTCCTACTTTAAATTACTTTTATTTCCCTTCCTGTCTTTCTTCTCATTCTGGTTCTCCCACACAATTCTCATGGGCTTTCTTCATTCTTTTTTTATTCTTGTTTCTTTTTTCTCTCCTGATTGTATAAAATCAAGCGGTCTGTGTTCTAGTTCACAGATTCTTTCTTCTTGACAAAACCTGAGGCTGAAGATCTCTACTGCATTTTCCATTTTGTTCATTGTATTCTGATTGGGTGTCTTTTATGATTTCTATGTTGTTGAACTTCTCATTTTGTTAACACATTGTTCTCCTGAATTCATTGGATTGTTTAATCTGTGTTCTCTTGAATCTCCCTGAGCTTCCTCAAAATAATTATTTTGAATTCCTTTTCTGGTAACTCACAGATTTTCATTTCTTTTGGGTAAGTTGCTGGAAAATTATTCTGTTCCTTTGGTGATGTCATGTTTCCTTACTTTTTCATGTTCCTCATGGATTTGTATGAATGTCTGCACATTTGAGAGAGCAGTCACCACTTCCAGCCTTTTTGAACTGGCTTTAATGTCAAAAGACTTTCACCTGAATGTGGCTATGAGGTCCCCAGCTGGGTGGAGTGCAGCATATTTGGTTCTTGGGAGGGCACAGTGGCATATTCTCCATGTAACTCCTTTAGGTGATGTCAACATCAGCAGAGACTCAGAGATCTTTTGTGGCCAACACTGTGGAGGTCCTGAGGGTGTCAGTTGTTAGCTGATGCTATTGGGGTCTTTGGAAGTAAAGGCTGCTGTGGTATTTCTATTTTCCTTTTTTGCTGTTGATGTTCTAGGTGGGTGTGTCCCTCTTAGCAACAGTTTTAGCACACTGGCTCTCAGTAGAAATGGAGCTGGGGTCATGGGATCAGGTATACATGGAGTTGCAACAGCATTTGTGTTGTGAGGCACAGGTGCACTTACTGCATCAGAGGTGCCGGTGTCTGAAGTACAGATGTGTGCAAATCTCCCATAGAACTGAGTTCTGAGTCTCTGTGGCTTGCAGCAGTTACTTAGGCCCCAGGGATGGGGAAATGCAGCTGCAATGTGGGCCCTGAAATGATGTGCAGCAGTGGTTTGAGCCTAAGGGGCAGGTGGCAGTAGCAGTGTGGCCTGGGAGTGGTGGGTCAAAATCCCAACTCTGGCCCCAGGGGTTGGTTGCAGAAAAGAAGCAGCACATCCCTGGTGATGGCCCATTAAAGCCACATGTTATGACTCAGGGTGTAGTTCAGAGCAGGAGCAGCGCTGTCCCAGTAATGGTTCAAAGCCCTGCCATGGGACCTGGGGTTGAATGCAGAGCAGCTCTTTTCCTGTAGATGGTGATATGCTGTGGCATCCTGATTCCAGAGAGCATGGCACAGCAGTGACTGGAGCCCCCGGGGGTATGTCTCATCTCAGTGACAGCTCTAGCCCCTGGGAGTTCATGTAGCAGTGAGGACTCCAGGTAGCTCTGTCAACTGGCATCAGCATTGGTGAAGACTGCCAAAATCCTTGGAAGCAAAGTCTGCAAACAGCCATAACAGTGAGGCTTGCTGGGGTTCTCCTGCTCTCCTTTTCCCTGTGGGGTGAAATCCTTACAAAGGCATCCTCCTTGGTGCCAAGCTACTCTGGACTGGGGGATGGAGAAATGAATGTAAATTATTCCTAAGGTTTTTTTTATGAGGCCATCATCAGTTTTTGAGCTCCACAGGTTATCTGCTGCTTCTTTGTTGTAGTCCAGAGTTTTCCCAGAGGTTTTTTTTTTTTTTTTGGCTGGCCAAATGAAGTAGACACACCATAAATACATTTTATTATAAAGAATTGGATTTAGAGAGAAGTAGCATGAAGTCCCCACACTGACAATAATTCCTAGTTTTGATCATCAATCTAGGCTAAAAGGCAATAAAGGTGATCTTATTTTGAAGAATACAGGAGAAAATCTTTGTGATAGTGTGTTAAACAAAGTTTTTCAAAGGTAAAATATGCACAAACTACAATATAAAAAATGATAAATGGGAATTCAACAGATTAAAATATTTAACACATTGGGAAATATTTTTAAAATAACAAGAAGACAAGTGCACTGGAGAAAATTTTTGAAAACATGTATCTGACAAAGGGCCTACATCCAGAATATATACAGAAGTCACACAACTCAATAATAAGGAGACAAATGACCCAATAAAAATGGCCAAACTATTTGAATGTATGCTTCCAAATTAAAATACATCTTTGAATGTATACTTCCAAATTAAGATGTATATTAATGGCCAGTATGCACAGGAAGTGTGCTCAACATCAATACTCATGAGAGAAATGCAGATCAAAACAATAATGAAATACAAGTACACACCCACTAGAACAGTTTTAAGGACTAACATACCAACTGTGTGTAAGCATGTGAACAACTGGGAATGTTGTAGATTAGTGAAGCAAATGCAAAGTGGTACAGCCACTGTGGACATCACTCATTGATTGGATCACCAGGAGTCGGAGCTGCCTTGAGGGCATGTAACAACAGCCACTTTGGAAAGTAGTATGGCAATATCTCATAAAGGTAAACATATGTTTACTACATAATCTAGTAATTCCACTCCAAAGTGTTCATCCAATAGAAATAAAATCATATGCACACACAAAGATGCAGATACAAAATAACCAAAATCTGGAAGAAGCATACACGCCCATAAGTGGTAAATGGATAAATTATAGTATAATGATACTATGAAATAATACTCAGCAGAAAAAGAAATAATATTAATACATGTAACAACATAGATGAATTTTGTAACAGTATGCCAAATGAAAAGTAAAACAAGATTTTGTACTGTATGATTCCAAATATATGCAGTTCTGAAAAGGCATCAATATAGTGACTGAAGGCAGATCAGAGGATGCTTGGGGCCAGAGGGATGGGGTGCAATGATCCAGTGCAACAGGGAAGTAAGAACTTTAAGATAAGGAAAAGATTCTAATTTACACAACTGTAAACAATTACATAAACTAAAGTTTATTAAATTGTGTGAATTTCATTGCATGCAAATAATGATTCAATGAAAAATTAACTTAGTTGTAATTTAATTGTTTAATAATTGTTTTTGTGGAGGAGACAAGCTTTGGGACCTACTAGCCCTCCATCTTTCTGGCAAGCTAATTCCATGTGTTTCTAAGGAGGTAGAGCAATGGGAATTCTCATTCACTTGTGGTTGGTATGTACATTGGTACAAACACTCAGGCCTATGTTATAACCCAGATTATATTCAAGATAATCTTGAACACATGTATATCTGAATATATGTCCAAGAATGTTTATAAAGGCATGATTGTAATAGAAAAAAATGACAAAAATCACCCATATATACATCAAGAGTAAAATGGATAGATATTTTGTATATTCATAAAATCAAGAGTAAAATGGATATGTTGTGTATTCATAAGATAAAATACAATAGAGCCACACTGTTCAATACAATTACTACTAGCTACATGTGGAAATACAAGTTAAATTAATTAAAATTAAATGCAGTTAAAATTTTAGTTTCTCAGTCACCCTAGCCATGTTTCAAGTGGTTAATAGTCACATCTGGCTACTGCATTACACAGCTCAGATATAGAAAACTTAAATCACTGCAGAAAGTTCTAGTCAAGAGTACTGCTTTAGATCAATGAAACAAGTGAACTTCTTCACATATCAATGTGAATAAAATTCAGAAACATAATGTTGAATGAAACATGAAATTCATAGAATAAATTCAGTATGAATATATTCATATAAATTTAGAAAATAGGTAAAATCAAATCATATGTTATTTAGGAATACATGCACAAGTAATAAAATTATAAGGAAAAGGAAGGAAATGAGTTACAAAATATTCAGGATAGTAATTTCCTTGAGAGGAGTAGGGAAGAGGACACAATTGGGAAATGGGTACACAAAAACTTTTAAGGTACTGGTAAAAATTTACTCTTTGCCCTGGGTGGTGGTTGCCCATGTATTTACTTTATTAGTATTCCTTATACAGTTCATAGGTGTATTGTTTATTTCACAATAAAATAAAAAAAAGCAACAAAAAAAAGAGATGGCAGGCAAAGTCAGGAAGTTTGTTTTTTCCTCCTTTTGGTTTGATGAGAAGTTTGATTTAACTAATTATTAAGACATTCATTTAAATACAGAAAACAGTCCACATTGTTTTTTATTCAGTCATTTGAATCAGAGTTTACTGCTGCCAATTCATTATTATAATAAATATAACATTTTAAAAGGAAAAAAAGAAGTAATAAGAGCACTTTGATAATGTGTATCTGGATGCTTTTGTTGTAAGTAACAGAAAATCCTACCCAAAAATGGTGAAGATAATCAGCTGACCACCAAAACACATTCTTTCCTCCTTCCATGATGATAACATAGTTTGGTAGTACATTTCCATCCCCTCTTGCTAGTAGGTCCAGACATTTACCTAGGTTCTCACCAATAGAATATAAGCAGAAGTGGCGCATGCCATTTTTGGAATGGGGCTGTTAAGAAAGTGTATATGCCTTCTCTTCGTGCTTAGAGTCAGCTGGAACCCTGATGTGTGGGTGACCCACATTTAATCTTACAGATTAAAACAAAGCCATTAGGAATGATGGAGCTGAAAAATGGAAAGACCTTTATTTCCCAGTAAACTGTCTGTTAACCTGGAACACTCACCTCAGAATATTATGTAAAAAAGAAATATCTTAGCTTTTTCCCCTCTTCAACAACATTTATAGTTCTCTACACCAGAATGTATATTTTGGCATTGATGGTCTAGAACAGCAGTTGCCAAGGAACACTAGTCTAGAGATCTGCTTCTTGAGAAAAGGGATCTGTGGTCCATATTTTATGGCATGAGCATCATAGATACTTCCGCTCTTGAGGAGTTAAATCACTTTGGAAGCCCACTTGATGTGGGTGTGAATTTGGCAGGCTAGGAACAACTTGAGTGTTGCACAGTCTCAGTAGGATTGCATATACATTATTTGTATAATTTCATAAAAAATAGAGTGATTTTCTAGTTTAGTTTCTTCTGGGCTATTTTACGTTTTAATACATATTAACCACAATACCCTGAACCAAGTATCAAACTGTGAATCACTTATGATGCTTCTGGTTTAATGTGACAAAGCCCTAATATAATTGGCATAAACAAAGGGCCTATATTGACCCATGTGATTGAAAAGTTCAGAGGTAAGGCAGTTTTCAGGAAATGGTCTAGTATTCAATTATATCACTGGAGACTTAATGTCATTTTATCTTTCAGTTCTTTCATGATTTCAGCTTCATCCTGCTTCAACTGCATACAACATAGTCTCATGAGAATAAGATGGGTATACAAAGCCACAGGGACAAAAACCTTCTTTATTTACATCCAGTAGGAAAGGGAGAGTATCTTTTGCATGAACTATAGAACTAAATTATTTACATATTTCAGATTGGAGGAAGTGGAAGCTATGTATTCATTACTACAAAGGGACTACTCTGTTTATTTGTATGTGGATATCTGAAACAAACACTGCACTGGTTCAGGGAAGCTAGCATTATATTGATGGAATGATTTTTAAACTATGTGTTTTTAACTAATCAACAATTTTTGAAATATTTAC
Source organism: Tapirus indicus (assembly GCA_031878705.1). Lineage (NCBI taxonomy): Eukaryota > Metazoa > Chordata > Mammalia > Perissodactyla > Tapiridae > Tapirus > Tapirus indicus. The sequence continues at coordinate 47,636,839 of CM062942.1, forward strand.
TTTGAATTAATCCCACTACAAAGAAACTGTCTTGTGTATATTATATTTTTATTGTGGTAAAAAATAAATGTAATATTTACCACTTTAATTATTTTAAGTGTATAATATAGATGCATTAATTACATTCACATGTTGTGCAACCATAACCACTATCCATTTCCAGAATTTTTTTCAACACTCCAAACAGAAATTCCATACCCATTAAGCAATGACTTCCCATTATACTCTCTGCTCCAGGCCCTGGCATCCTCTACTTTACTTTATGTCTCTATGAACTTGCCTATTCTAGATATTTCACATAAGGAAAATCACACAATATTTGCCCCTATTTTGCCTGGCTTATTTCACTTACTGTTATGTTTTCAAGGTTTATCCATTTGTACTTAGTATCAGAACTTCGTTTCTGTATATGACCAAATAATATTCCATTGTATGTATACATTATAATTTGTTTATCCACTCATCTGTTGATGGGCACTTGAGTTGTTTCTACCTTTTGGCTATTATAAATAATGATGCAATGAACACTGGTGTGCAAGTGTCTTTTGAGTTCCTGTTTTAAATTATTTATCTATGTACCTTAGAATAAAATTGCTGGTTCATGTGGTAATTCTGTTTAGCTTTTGAGAAATTGCCAGACCATTTTCCACAGCAGCTGAACCATTTTACATTTCCACCAGAAATGTATGAGTTCCAATTTCTCCACATCCTTGCCAGCAATTGTTATTTTTAATTTTTTAAATTATAACTGCCTTTGTAAATGTAAAGTGGTATCACATAATGGTTTTTATTTACATTTCTTTAATGACTAATAATGTTGAGCACTTTTTCATGTATTGATTGGCCATTTGTATATGTTATCTAGAAAAATATCTATCCAAGTGCTTTAACCATTTTTGAATTGATTGTCTTTTTGTTGTTGAATTTTAGGAGTTCTTTATATATTCAGGATATGAAATAATTAGCAGATATATGATTTGCAAACATTTTCTCCTTTTCTGTAGGTTGCCTTTTCACTTTCTTGATAATGTCCTTTGATGCTTAAAAGTTTTCAATTTTGATCATGTCCAATTTATTTATCTTTTCTTTTGTTGCTTGTGCTTTTGATATAACATCTAGCAATCTATTGCCAAATCCTAGGTCATGAAATTGTATCCTTATGTTTTATTCTAAGAATTTTGTGGTTTTAGCTCTTATATTTAGGTCTAATTCATTTTGAATTAATTTGTGTATATGGTGTGAAATAGGATCCAAATTGACTACTTTGAATGTGGAAATCCAGTTGTCACAGCATCGTTTGGTGAACAGGCTATTCTTTCCTTATTGAGTGGACTTGACACCCTTGTCAAAAGTCACCTGCCCAGATGTATGGGTTTATTTCTGGATTTGTTTCTATATCTATTCTTATGCCATTATCATGTTCTTTATTTTATTGTAATGAGAACACTGACTGTGAGATTTACCCTCTTAATAAACTTTTAAGTGTACAATAGATTATTGTTGACTACAGGTACCATGTATTCTTATGCCATTACCACATTGCTATTATGACTCTACTTTTGTAGTAAGTTTTGAAAAGAGAAGTCTGAGTTCTCTGAATTTGTCCTTTTTCAAGTTTGATTTGGCTATTCAGATTCCCTTACAATTCCATATAAATTTTAGAAAAGTGTTTTCTAATTCTGTGAAACACTGTTGGAATTTCGTTGAATCTGTGGACTATTTTAGGTATTATTGAAATCTTAACAATATTAAATCTTCCTATCCATGAACATGGGATGTCTTTTCATTTATTTGTCTTTTTAAATTTCTTTCAGCAATGGTTTGTAGTGTTCAGTGTATAAGTCTTTTACCTCCTTAGTTAAATTTAGTCTTAGATATTTTATTCTATTTGATACTACTGAAAATGGAATTGCTTTACTACTTTCCTTTTTGGATTGTTCCTTGCTGGTTTATAAACACACAATTGATTTTTGCACATTGGTCTTGTATTCCACAACTCTTCTGAATTTGTTTATTAGCTCTAGTAGCTTTCTTGTGGATTCTTCAGGAAGATCATGTCATTTGCAAATAGAGACAGTTTTACTTCTTCCTTTTCAACTTGGATGATATTTATTTATTTTGCTTATCTAATTGCTCTGGCTAGAACTTCCATTGCAATGTTGAATCGCAGTAGTAAAAGCAGGCATCTTTGTATTGTTCCTGATCATAGGGGAAAGCTTTCTTTTAGTCTTTCACCATTGAATATGATGATAGCTCTGGATTTTTTTTTATAAATATCCTTTATCATGTTGAGGAATTTTCTTTCTATTCCTAGCTTTCTGAGTGTTTTCATATAAAAGGTTGTGGGATTTTGTCATCTGCCTTTTTGCATCAATTGAAAGATCATGTTTTCCCCCCTTCATTCTATTAATATGGTAATTACATTAATCTGCTTTCATATGTTGATCCACCCTTGAATTCATAGGGGAAATCTCAGTTGGTCATGGTGTATAATCTTTTCAATATTCTATTGGATTAGGTTTGCTAGTATTTTCTTGAGTATTTTGCATGTATGTTAATAAGGGGTATTGGTCTGTAATTTTCTTTTCTTATGATACCTTTACTTTGCTTTGACATCAGGGTAATGCTGGTTTCATAGAATGAGTTAGGATGTCTTTGTCTGGTAAGTCCAATGTATGTACTTATCCATAGATGGTTTTTGTCAATTTATTTCATTTTTTTGAATGGACTTTTCTGTTTCTTTGCATGCATTGTGACCTTGTTGATAAATAAACATTTGGATATTATAATTTATATGATGTCTCTATACATCAGATTCTTCCCCTTCCCCAGGGTTTAGTGTTGTTTTGATTGTTTAAGGCTAAAATTTTCTACTTGTTTAGTGATTTCTCTATTTTGTGGAAATACTATATTCCTTGTCATGTGTAGTCACTGAAGTCTCTGTTCCTTAACTTTTGTTCAGCTATTTTGATACATATTTCTTTGAACAGCAGGAGCCAAAATAAAAAAAAAAACAACAAGAAAGAAGCAAATAAGAAAAACCACCTCTCCCAGTCTTTGCAGATTGGCTCTTTGCAGAGGCTACGTTTCAACACTTAACCAGATTTGTTCTGAGCCTAACGGTTAGCCCAAAGTGAAAGCTCATAGTCTTCTAAGGTCTTTTCTGAACATATGTCTTTCTCTGGGCATGTGCATAGTCTTCTAAATTGCCCTATATACACAGCTGCCTTTGAATGTCCTAAAGACTCTTTTCCTATCTTCTGCTCCTAGGGTTTTGGCTGTCTAGAATATGTTTTGACCATTATCTTTTACTCCAGACATCTGTTGTTCATTCATCTTTCAGTGTTGTTGAGAATTGCCCACCACTTTTCTGGCCTGAGTTTCAAGTTCAATGAAACAGACATGAATATCTTATATAACTTCTTCAGTAGCCCTCATGTGGGTTAAAATAGACATACACAATAGTTTGAAAATTAGGTCTGCTCTGCTCTCCTTGGCACTAGAAACCTGAGTCTCATTCTAAGAATGTGAGCTTCCCTCTCACAACTGTCATAACACTGGGGAATGTGTGGTCTAGGGCAAGTAAACATGCCACAAATATTTCCTAGCATTTTGAAGTTGGCTTTTTCTTGACTTGACATTCACTTTGTTGCTATAAACCTTTGATTGCTTTCCATAGTTGAAAAAGTTGATTTTGAAAGTTTCTGTTTATTTTTCAATGTTTCTGAGGGGATAACTAGAGCTTGGGGCTACCCACTCTACCCTTTGCTGACATCACTTTCCCTTCCATTTATTGATGTGTATATATATGAGCTAATTACTATGCTAAGGGGCTAGTATTATATTGATTTAATTTTTCTTATTTATTTTGAATTCTTTAATCCTTACAGAAGAGATGGAAAAATGGTAGAGAGTTGCCATATACCTTAATGTAGTTTCTCTAATGGAACATCTTTCATAAGCATAGTACAATTATTAAAAGTTATAAATTGGTGGTACAATACTATCAACTAAACTATAGACTATAGCCAGATTTCACCCATTTCTTCTTAATGTACTTTTTCTGTTCCAGGAATGAATTCAGGATCCCAAGTTGTGTTTAGTTTTCATGTCTCCTTAGTCTCCTTCAATATGTAATAGTTCACAAGATATTGCTTGACACTTTTGAAGAGTATAGGTCAGGTATTTTGTAGAGTGTCCCACAATTTATATTTGTCTGGTATTTTATATGATTATTTTGAGTTTGTGCATTATTGGGAATAATACCACAGAGGTGATGTGCCCATCTCAGTACATAATATCAGAGATTACATGATGTTGCTATATCTTATTACTATTGATGTTAACCTTGTCACTTGCATAAAGTATGTTTATTTCTACTGGGGAGTCATTGCTTAGGCCTTCTTATCTTAGAGCTAAGACACATATATATATATGTATGTATAAGAAATATATGTATGTATACTAACCCATGGAAACACACATATCTATATTTATTCTGCATCTACCTACCTCTATACGTATGTATGTATGTGTCTATTTATCAATCCTCTATTTACCTCTCTGTCTATATATCATTGATCTATCTGTCTGCCTGTATGTTTTAAAAGGCTTTCAGTTCATAGGAATGTTTTGTGATCTAATCTACCACTATAGAGTTTGTTCTAGCCTTCCCCTTGTTTATTTGTAATTTCTTTCTCTGATAGTGAGAAACCTGGCTTTCATTTCCTATAATACGTTTACTTGTCTAGCCCTAGTGTATATGCTACTTTCAGAATTGCTATAATGTACTCTTGTGAGAAATAAATTTACCAACTAAAGTAGAGTGCTCATGTGCAGTTCTTTTTGTCTTCAGCCTTTCAATATCCAGTAAAAATATCATTTTACAAAGTTCTGAGGTCACCTCCTGTTTACTCTACCCAATTCAGTGAAATTTGGGGCCACTTACTTATTTTCTTTCATGAAATAACTTTTGTAATGTTTTGTCCATTTTTATTTATTTTATTGAGATATTGACATATAACATTGTGTAAGTTTGTATATAATGTGTTGATTTACTACATTTATACACTGCAATATGATTACAACCATAGCTTTAGTTAACCTCTACCATGTCACATAATTTTCATTTCACTTTTATCATAGAACATTTAAGATCAAGACTCTTAGCAATTTTTTAGTATACAATACAGTGTTGTTAATGAAAATCACTATGCTGTGCATTAGATCTCCAGAAATTATTTATCTTCCAGTTGCAAGTTTGTACATTTTTAACAACATCTCCACATTCCCCCCACCCCCCTCCACCATTTCTCAGTTTCTATGGGTTTGGCTTTATTAAGTGATATCATACAATATTTGTCTTTGTCTGGTTTATCTCATTAAACATAATGCCCTCAAGTTCCATCCATGTTGTTTCAAATGGCAGAAATTCCTTTATTCTTGTGGCTGAATTATGTATATATATATATGTGTATATATATATATATATGTGTATATATATATATATATATATAATCACAACTTCTTTATCCATTCATCTGTCAATGGACAGTTAGGTTTTTTCCATGTCTTGTCTATTGTAAATAATGCTGTAATAAATATGGGTCTGCAGATATGTCTTCAATAACACTGTTTTGTTTCCTTAGGATATATACTCAAAAGCAGAATTGTTGGATCATATGGCATTTGTATTTTTAACTTTTTGAACTACCTCAATACTGTTTTTCACAGTGGCTGTATCAATTTACAATCCCATCAACAGTGTGCAAGCCTTCCCTTTTTTTCAAAATCTTCACCAGCATTTGATGTCTCTTGTCTTTTGGATGATATCCATTCTAACAAGCATTAGGTGGTATCTCATTGTGGTTTTGATTTTCATTTCCCTAATGATTAGTCATGTTGAGCACATTTTCATGTACCTGTTGGGCATTTGTATATCTGTTTTGGAAAAAAATATCTATTCAGCTTCTTTGCTCATTTTTAAATTGGGTGATTTGGTTTTTTCTATTGATTGTATAAGTTGTTTAGCTATTTTGTATATTAACCCCTTATTAGACATATGATTTGCAAATACTTTCTCCCATTTTGTAGGTTGCCTTGTCATTTTGTTGATGATTTCTTTTCCTGTGCAGAAGCTTTTTATTTTGATGTAGTCCCACTTGTTTATTTTCTATTTAGTTGCTTGTGCTGTAGGTGTCAGGGTGAAAATATCATTGCCAAAACACATTTCAAGGAGCTTTTTTCCTGTTTTCTTCTAGGAGGTTTATGATTTCAGATTTCACATTTAAGCCTTTAATTCATTTTGAGTTAATTTTTTACTGGTGTAAGATAGGGATCTAGTTTCATTCTTTTGCATGTGAACATCCAATTTTCTGAGTACCGTTTCTTGCAGAGACTGTCTTTTCTCCGTTATATATTCTTCGCTTCCTTGGCAAATATTAGTGCAGCATATATGCATGGCTTTATTTCTGGGCTCTCAATTCTGTTTCACTAGTCTATGTGTCTTTTTTTATGCCAGAATCATACTCTTTTGATTACTATAGCTTTATATTATACCTGGAAATCAGGAAGTACAGTGCTTCCCACTTTGTTCTTAAGATTGCTTTGGCTATCAGGATTTTCTGTGGTCCCATGTAAATTGCAGGATTGTTTTTTCTATGTCTACCAAAAATTCCACTGGAATCTTGATTGAGATTGCATTGAATTGACAGATTATTTTTGGTAGTGTGGACGTTTTCAAAATATTAATTCTTCCAATCCATGGACATGGGGTACCTTCTCATTTATTTATGTCTTCTTCAATTTCCTTCATCAATGACTTGTAGTTTTCAGTGTAGGAATCTTTCACCTCCTTGGTTAAATTTATAATTAAATATTTTAGTGTTTTTGATAATATTGTAAATGAGACTATTTACTATTTCAGATAACTTGAATTCATCATTAGTGAAATGCTATTGATTTTTGGTCATTAATTTTCTATCCTACAACTTTATTGAACTTGTTGATTACATCTAACAGGCTTTTGGTAGAGTCTAGGATTTTCTAAATATAAAATCATGTCATCTGCAAATAGAGACAATTTTACTTCTTCCTTTCCAGTTCTGAGATTTTTGTTTCTTTTTGCTGCCTGATTGCTCTAGGTAGGACTTACAGTTCTATGTTGAATAGGAGTGATGAGACTGGGCACCCTTGTTTTGTTACTGATCTTAGAGGAAAAGCTTTCAACCTTTCACCAGCGAATATGATGTAAGCTGTGGGCTTGTCATATAGGGCCTTTATTATATTGAGGTATGTTCCTTCTATAGCTAATTTGTTAAAAGCTTTTATCATGAATGAATTTTGCATTTTCTTAAAAGCATTTTTTCACATTTATTGAGATTATCCTATATATTCTTTTTGTTTTAGTCTATTAATGTGATGCATTACATCTATTGATTTCCATATGTTGAACCATCCTTGCATCCCGGGGATAAATCCCACATGAATGTGGTGGATAATCCTTTTAATGTGCTGCTGAATTCAGTTTGCTAGTATTTTATTGAGAATTTTTGCATCTATATTCATCAGTGTTATTGGCCTGTAGTTTTCTTTTCTTGTAAAGTCATTTTCTGCTTTGGTATCAGAATAATGCTGTCTTCATATACTGCGTTTGAGAGTGTCACAGTTCCAGCACAGTTTTAGAAGGATTGGCAATATTTCTTTTTTAAATGTTTGGTACAATTGTCCTGTGAAGCCATCTGATCCTGGACTTCTCTTCATTGGGAAATTTTTGATTACTGATTCAATCTCCTTACTAGTGAGTGGTCTGTTCAGATGTTCTATGTCTTCCTGATTCAGTCTTTGTAGGTTGTATGTTTCTAAGATCTTTAAAGTTTTGTCTAGACCTTTCTTTCTTTGGTGTATAGATGTTCATGATAGCCTCTTATGATCCTTTATATTTCTGTGGTATTAGTTGAAATCTCTCCCCTTTTATTTATAAATTTCTTGACTTGGGTCCTCTATTTTTTTCCTTGGTTAGTCTATCCAAACTTTGTCAATTTTGTTTATATTGTTCAATGATCCAATTCTTAGTTTATTTAATCTTTTCTACTGTTTTCTAGTTCTCTATTTATTTCTGCTCTAATATTTGTTGTTTCCTTCTTTCTGCTACCTTGGACTTAATTTGCTTTTCTTTTTCTGGATCCTTGAGGCATAGAGTTAGATTGTTCTTTTGAGGTCTTGTTTGTTTCTTTTTTTTTTTTTTTTTTTTTGTGGGGATGACCAGCCCTGAGCTAACATCCGTTGCCAATCCTCCCCTTTTTGCTGAGGAAGACTGGCCCTGGGCTAACATCCGTGCCCATCTTCCTCTACTTTATATGGGACGCCGCCATGGCATGGCTGACAGGCAGTGCATCGGCGGGCGCCCGGGATCCGAACTCACGAACCCCAGGCTGCCAAGTGCGGACGAAACCGCTGCGCCACCGGGCGGCCCCTGTCTTGTTTGTTTCTTAATGTAGGTGTTTATTGCTATAAACTTGTCTCTTAGAACTCATTTGCTGAATCCCATAAGTTTTGATATGTTGTGTTTCCCTTTTCCTTTGTCTCAAGATACTTTTTTATTTCCTCTTTAAGTTCTTCTTTGATCCATTGATTGTTTAATTTTCATGTATTTGTGAGCTTTCCAGTTTTCTCGCATTATCAATTTCTAGTTTCATACCATTGTGGTCAGAGAAGATGCTTGGTATGATTTCAATCTTCTTGAATTTTCTAAGATGTGTTTTGTAGCCTAACATATGGTCTATCCTAGAAAGTGTGCAATGTGCACTTGAGAAGAATGTTTATTATGCTGTTTCTGATAGAATGTTTTGTATATGCCTGTTAGGTCCATTTGTTTATAGTGTTGTTCAAATCTGTTGTTTCTTATTGATTCTCTATCTGGATAAACTATCCATTGTTTAAAGTGGGGTATTAAAGTCCCCAACTATTATTGTATTATTATTTCTCCATTTAATTCTGTTAGTTTTTGCTTTATATATTTAGATGCTCTAATATTGTGTACATGAATATCTACAATTTTTGCATCTTGATGGATTTATCCCTTTATCATTTTATAAAGACCTTCTTTTTCTCTTTTTACCCTTTTTAGTTTAAAGTCTATTTTATCTGTTATAATTACAACTATGCTGCCTCTTTTTTGGGTACCATTTGCTTGAAATATCTTTTTCCATCCCTTCACTCTCAGTCTATGTTTGTCTTTAAAGCTACAGTGAGTCACTTGTAGGCAGCATATTGTTGGATTTTGTTTTTTTGGTCCATTCAGCCATTCTATGTCTTTTAATTGTAGAATTCAATCCACTTATGTTTAAAGTAATTATTGCTAGATAAGGACTAACTTTTGCCATTTTGTTGTTTTCTGACTGTTTTATATATCCATTGTTTCTTGCTTCTTATCTTGCTATCTTTTTTGTGTTTTAGTGTATTTTGGTATCAGAATGGTTTGGCTTCTTTATCATGGTCATTTGTGTAATTACTACAGGTCTTTTCCCTTGTGGTTATTATGAGGCTTACATAAACTATGTTAAAATTATAAAACACTATTTTAGACATACAACAACTTGATGACATTTTTAAGTTTTACACTTTTGTTTTTCCTCCCCTTCACACTTTATGTTATTTTACATATTTTTTATATTGTGTATCCAATAACAGTTTATTGTAGTTATGGTTATATTTACTATGTTTGCTTTTAACTTTTAAACTAGAGTTGTAATTGAATTATTCACTACCAGTACCATAGTACATAATCTAACTTTTACTATATATTTACCATTACCAGGTAGTTTTTCATTACCTTCTTATATTTTTATGATGTTAATTAGCATCATTTCCTTCCTCTTAAAGAAATCCCTTTAGCATTTCTTGTAAGGCAAGTCTAGTGGTGATGAACTCCCTCAGCTTTTGTATGTTTGGTAAAGTCTTTATTTCGCCTTTGTTTCTGAAGAACAGCTTTGCCTGGTCTAGAATCCTTGGTTGACAGTTTTTTTTCCTTTCACTCTTTTGAATATATCAACTCATTATCTCCTGTCCTGAAAAGCTTTTGATGAAAAATTTTCCCATAGTCTTATGGGGCTTCCCTTGTATGTAACTTGTCTTTTTTCTCTTGCTGCTCTCAAAATTATTTCACTCTGAGGTTAGGGAGGTGATGCTGCTGGCTGAGAACTGTTGGATAGGACTGTTGGCGTTATTTCCTGCCCAAGTGAGGCTATAGGATGGGTTCTGTAGTTCCCTGGGTCCTCTGGTCAGGCATCCTAGATGGTTGGGACTGGGTACTACACTCAGCAATAGGCAGAGCTATGAATTAGCTTCCCTGCCCTGGAAGGGCAGCAGAATGGCCCCAAGGTCTGCCCTGCTTTTGTTTGCAGACCCAAAATAGGCCAGATTGTGCACTGAATTTTCTAGGCAGATGGGGCCATTGGTTTTTCTCTGTGGACTGGAAAATCCATGGGCTATTCTTTCTGTTCAGGTGACACTGTAAGCAGGGCTGTAGGATGGGCTATGCAGCTTCCCATGTGCTCCAGTTAGGCCCCTTGTTAGGTGGGCTGAAGGCTGTAAACAGCAGTGGGTAGGCTATGAGTTAGTCTCCCTGACCAAGCAAGGCTCCTACAGGCCTCAAGGCTGGCAAGGCTTTTGTGTGGAGGTCAAATTAGGTAGAACTGTGGGCCATGTTCCATTAGCCTAATGGGCCACCATCCTGGCTCTGCAGATATGTAGGGCCACCAGCTAGGTTCTCTACTTATGGTTCACTGTGATCAGATTTGCAAGACAGGCTACACAGATTCCTGGAAGCTTTGGTTATATTTCCTGGTTGTGTTGGGGTGGAGTCTGTATTCATCTTTGGGCAGAGATGTAAATTAACTTTCCTGCTTTGTTGGGGCTGCAGAACAGGCCCCAGGGCTGGCATAGCTCATTGTTTGTGAATCAAATCAGAAAGACCTGTGTCCTGATCTCCCTGGACAGATGAGGCTTTTGTCTTAGCTCTGAAGACACAGAGCTGCTGGCTGGCTTCTCCACTCAAGTGCTACTGTAATCAGAGTGGCAGAGTGGGCTCTTGAGATTTCTGGAAGCTCTGGTTAGGTTTCCTTGTTAGTAGGTTTGGAGGCTGTATTCAGCAGTGGTCAGAACTATGGATTACCTTCCCTGTCTGGGTGTGTGTGTGTGTGTGTGCACAAAGCAGGCTCCAAGGCTGATAATACTCTGGCTTGGGAAGCTAATCAAACAGACCTGTGCACCAGACTCTCTGGCCAGACAGAGTCGCTGGCTTGTCTCTGCAGACAGGCAGAGACAGTGTCTGGTCTCTCTGCTCAATTGTTGCTGGGCCAAGCCTTTTCCCAGGTACTCAGGTCAGGCTTCCAGTTTGGGCAGGGCCAAAAGCTACCTTTAGCAGTGGGCAATGGTATGAATTAACTCTCCTGCCTGGGCAGGGTGGCAGAAGAAACTCCAAGGTTCCCAGGCTCCTTTTTTGGTATGTTCACTCAAGTAGAACCACATCCCAAGTTCTCTGGCCAAATGGGACCACCTGCTTTGCTTTGCTGATGGGCAGTGCTGCTGGCCAGACTCTCCATTTGAGTGTTGCTGGGCTACACAGCATCCAAGTTTCTCAGGCCAGACTTCCTGTTTGGACAGGGCTTGGATCTATGCTCAGCAGGGGACAGGGCTATGATGTAGTTCCCCTGCCCAGGTGGAGCATGAGAACTAGTTCCAGTCAGTTTTCCAGGTGTTCCAGCAGGCTTTTTTTTGTCAGGCAGGGCTGGGAGCTACATTCAGTAGTGGGTAGGGCTGGTAATTACCTTCTTTGACCAGGCAGATTTGGACAGCCATGTCCAAGCAGCTTTCCAGATGTTCTGGCCAGGCTTTCTATTCAGGTGAGGCTATGAATTAGCTCCCCTGCTGGGGTGGAGCAGGAGAATAGGCTCCAAAGCTGACAAGGTTATTTGTTCATGATCTTTACTCAGGCTGACCTGTGCCCCAAGTTCCCTGGCCAAACAAGATCACCGGCTTTGCTCTGCTGATAATCAACTCTGCTTGCTGGACTCCCCACTCCAGCGTTGCTGGGCTGTGCACCTTCCTTGGTGTTTTGGCCAGGTTTTCTGGTTATGCAGGGCTGGGAGCTACACTCATCAGAGGATGGTGCTATGAATTAGTTCTCCCACTGAGATGAAGCAGGAGTGCCTGCTCCAAATAGCTTCTCAGATGTTCTGGCAGTCTTTTTGGTTGGGCAGGGGTAGCACCTACACTCAGCAGTGGACAGGGTTATGACTTAGATCCCCTGCCTGGGTAGGGAGAAAGACCAGGCTCCAGGAATTACAAGGCTCTTTGTTGAGCTCCCAAGTCAGGCATACCTGTGCCCCACTGAGTTCCCTGGTCACACTGTGCTACTGTTGTGGCTTTGCAGATGAGTAAAGCTGCTGGTTGGAATTACTGTTTGGGCTCTCCAGGTAGGAACTTGGTCTGCCAAGATTCAAGTGCTACTTGTTACAGGCCACCTCCCCCTTCTCCATCACAATATGATTCCCAATGATCAAACTCCACAGATTCCCCTGTAATCCCTGTGAATCAAGACAAAAAATATTTTCTTTGGTGTAGGGACTCCCAAGAAGCAACTCACAAGGCTGGGAAAGCTGGAGGACCACCATGGGCACTATTTGCCTAGTGGAGGAAATGTGGGCTCAGGGGAGACCTATTGGTGTGATGCTGTGCTGGAGTGATGGAGGGGCAAATGGTCTGTGTATAGCCACTCCTCTTTCTTTTCTAATGAAGTTTGTCTCAGTCTTTGAGATGCAGGGGATGCTTCAGCTTCACCTGCATAATTTTAGAATTTTCTCAGTAGTTTCTTGTCCAGGAATAGTTCACTGTTGTTCTTCCTGTGAGGGGGAGCAAACTCAGAAATAACCTGCGTTGCCATCTTGGTGACATCACTCCCCTCTATATATTTTAAATATTTTCTTTAATATTTTTAATGTTAAATCCTTATACAATATTTGGTTCACAAATATTTTCTCCCATTCTGTAGGTTGCCTTTTCATTTTGTTGACTGTTTCTTTTGCTGTGCAGAAGGTTTTAAGTTTGATATAGTGCCACATATTGATTTCTGCTTTTGTTGTTTGTGCCTTGGTGTCATACCAAAAAATTATTGCTGAGACCAATGTCAAAGAGCTCTTCCCTACATTTGTTTCTAAGAGTTTTATGGTATTCAGTCTTATATTTAGGTTTTTGTTCCATTTCCAGTTAATTTTTGTGAGTAGTGTAAGATTGGGGCCAAATTTCATTTTACTAAAATTTTATCCAGTTTTCCCAACACTTGATGAAGAGACCATCCTACCCCCATTAGGTGTTCTTGGCTCACTTGTTGAATATTAGTTGACTATATATTTGAGGCTTTAATTCAGGGCTCTCTATTCTGTCCCATTGGTGTATGTGTCTGTTTTTATGGCAGTACTATCTTGTTTTAATTACTATAGCTTTGTAGTATAGTTTGAAATCAGGAAGTGTTATGTCTCCAGCTTTTTTAAAATCATTTTTTAGGATTGCTTTGTCTAATCAGGGCTTTTTGTGGTTTCATATAAATTTTAGGATTGTTTTTTCTGTTTTTGTGAAGAATGCCATTGGAATTTTGATAGGGATTGTGTCAAATCTATACATGGGTTTTGGGTAGTATGGACATTTTAACAATATTAATTCTGATCCATGAACATGGAATGCATTTCCATTTGTGTCTGCTTTGATTTCTTTCTACAAAATCTTGTATTTTTTGTTGTATGGATTTTTCACTTCCTTGGTTAAATTTATTCTTAGGTATTTTATTGTTTTTGATGCTATTGTGAATGGAACTTTAAAACAAAATTTTTCAGATGTCTAATTATTAGTGTGTATAAATCCAACTGATTTCTGTATGGTGATGTTATATCCTGCAAGTTTACTAAAATCATTTAGTTCCAACAGCTTTTTGATTGTCAAGATTTTCAGTATACAACATTATATCATCTGCAAATATTGACAATTTTACTTCTCCCTTTACAATTTGGACACATTATATTTCTTCCTTTTGCATAATTACTCTAACTAGGACTTCCAGTACTATGTTGAATAGTGGTGACAGTGAGCATCCTTGTCTCATTCCTGATCTTAGAGGAAAACCTTTCAATTGTTCTCCAATGAGTATAATCTTAACTGTGTGTTTGTGGTATATGGCCTTTATAATGTTGAGATATGTTCCTTCTATACTCAATATAATAAGGTTTTTATGGTAAAAGGATGTGTATTTTCTCAAATGCTTTTTCTGTATCTATTGTAATGATGAGGTGATTTTTAATCTTTCTTTCTAATATGTGATGTATCACATTTACTGATTTGTGTATATTGAATCATCTTTGCATTCCAGGGATAAATCCCACTTGATCATGCTGTATAATCCTTTTTATGAGTTCTTGAATTCAGTTTGCTAATATTTTGTTGAGAATTTTTTTTGAGGCAGACTGGCCCTGAGCTAACATGTGTTGCCAATCTTCCTCTTTCTTTTTTTCTCCCCAAAGCCCCAGTACATAGTTGTATATCCTAGTTTTAGGTCTTTCTAGTTCTTCTATGTGGGATGCTGCCTCAGCATGGCTTGATGAGCAATGTGTAGGTCCACACCCAGGATTCAAACCAGCATACTCTGAGCTGCCAAAGCAGAATGTGCCAACTTAACTGCTACACCACTGGGCCAGCACTGAGAATTTTTTTCTTCAATATTCATCAGGAATATTGGTATATACTTTTCTTTTTTTGTAGTGTCCTAATCTGGCTTTGTTATCAGGGTAATTCTGGCCTTGCATAAGTTTTGAAGTGTTCCCTCCTCTTCAATTTTTTGGATGATTTTGAGGATTGTCATTAATTCTTCTTTAAATGTTTGGTAGAAGTCACCAGTGAAGCCATATGGTCCTAAGCTTTTCTGTGCTGGGAAGTTTTTGATTACTGATTCAATCTCCTTACTTATTATTAGTCTGCTCAGATTTTCTATTTCTTTCTGATTAAGTCATAGTACATAGTGTGTTTCTAGGAATTTACCCATTTCTTCTAGGTTACCTAATTCATTGGCATATAATTGTCAATAGTATTCTCTTATGATTATATGTGTTTCTGTAGTATAAGTTGTATTGTCTCCTCTTCCATTTCTAATTTTATTTATTTGAGTCCTCTCTTTTTTCTTAGTCTAGCTAAAGTTTTGTCAATTTTGTTTATCTCTTTGAAAAAACAGCTTTTAGCTTCATTGATCCTTTCTATTGTTTTTCTGATCTATATCATTTATTTTAGCTGTGATCATTATTATCCTTGCTCCTGCTAAATTTGGGTTTAATTTATTCTTCATTGTCTAGTTCTGTCTGGCATAAAGTTTGGTTGTTTCTTTGAGATCTTTCTAATTTCTTAATATATGCATTTATCACTATAGACCTTCCTCTCAAAACTGCTTTGCAGCCTCTCATAGGATTTGGTATGTTGTATTTCTATTTTGTTTCTATTTCTATTTGTTTCAAGATAATTTTTATTTCCCTTTTGATTTCTTCTTTGATTCATTGGTTGTTCAAAAGTGTTTAGTTTCCACATATTTGTAGATTTTCCAGCTTTCCTCTTGCTTTTGATTTCTAGTCTCATTCCATTGTGATCAGAAGAGATAGTATGATTTCAATCTTAAATTTGCTGACTTGTTTTATGTTCTAATGTATGGTATATCCTAGAGAATGTTCCATATGCACTTGAGAAGAATGTGTATTGCACTGCTGTTGGATGGAATGTCCTATATATATCTAAGTCCATTTGGTCTTAAGTATGGTTGAATTCCATTGTTTCCCTTTTGATTTTGTGTCTGGACGACCTATCCATTGCTGAAAGTGGGGTATTGAAGTCTTCTACCATTATTATATTGTTGTCTATTTCTCCCTTGGGCTATCTTAGTATTTGCTTAATATACTTAGGTGCTATGATGTTGGGTGCATATACATTTATGATTGTTATATTTTCTTGATGTATTGACACCTTTGTCATTAAAAAATTAGGTTTTTGTCTCTTGTTACTGTTATTGGCTTAAAGTCTGTTTTGACTGATATAAGTATGGCTTTCCCTTCACTTTGAGTCTATGTGTCTTTTTAAAGTTCAATCAAATATGTCTCTTGTAGGTATCATGTAGGTGGGTCTTTTTTTTAACTATCCAGCCACTCTGCACTTTTTGATTGATGAATTCAATCCATTTACATTTAGAGTGATTATTCATATGTAAAGACTTACCACATCATCATATTGATTGCTTTCGGGTTGTTTTGTATTTCTATTGTCTCTTTTTTCTGTCTACCTTTGTAAATTGGTGGTTTTCCATAGTGGTAGATGTGTTTCCCTTTTCTTATGTTTCATGAATCTACTATAGATTTTTGCTTTCTGGTTATTGTTGACAAAAATAATCCATAACCAATCTATAAATCAAAATTGGGGTGAGTTTATTATGGCCAGATCTGAGGGCCATATAGCCTGGGAGAGTCCTTTCACAAAGGAATGGAGCACTCCAAAGAAGTGGGGGTGTACAGAGTGGTTATATATCATCAAAGAGCATGTATCACATATGATTGGAATGTCCCTTTTACAATAGTCATGAGATTGTTTTGCTCGTGCAGCATTTCACACAGCAATTGAACACAGCAGGTAGCAGGTGTGTGGTCTTGAGCAGGGTGGTCACAGGGTGAGTGCAGCAGGCCAGCAATCAATCCTTGGTTTAGGGAGAGATGCTTATCCTCAAGGAAATGCCATTGTGGGGGAAGTTACATCCTCATCTTTAAGGGTATTGTTCTTGTCTTTGGAACATAGTAAACACTTAAAGCAGATATACAATGCATGCTCAATGGCCACATCAGGTCCTTTTGGAAAAAACAAGTTCAGGCCAAGTTATTTTTACACCAAATGGCTTCCTTATATACTCCAATATACCCTATTCCTTGTCATTTATTTATCATTACCTTGACACTTACATAAAACATCTCATGGATAAAATAGTCCATTTTATGCTGATAGCAACTTATCTTTATTTGCTAATAAAGGCTCCATCTTTTTACTCCTCCCCTTTTAGATTTGTGATATTCCAATTTACCTCTTTTTATGCTGTGTATTCCTTAATTATAGTAGCTATAGTTATTTTTAATACTCTTAACCATTATACTATATTTAGGTGGTTAATACACCATCTTATTTTAGAATTGGAGTTATCTAAATCTGGCTATATATTTTTCACCTTTACCAATGTGTTGTATACTTTCATTTGTTTTTTTGTGTCAGTGATTAGCAACTTTTTGATTCAGCTTGAAGAACTCCTTTCAGCATTTCTTGCAAAGCAGGTCTAGTAGTGATGAATTTCTTCAGCGTCTGTTTTTCTGGGAAAGTCTTTATTTCTCTTTCATATCTGAAGGATAACTTTGCCAGATAGAGTATTCTTGGATGGCAATTTTTATCTTTCATTGCTTTGAATATGTCATTCCACTCTCTCCTGTCCTGTAGGATATCTGCTGAGAAATTGGCTGATAACCTAATGGGGGTTCCTTTGTAGATTACACTCTTTTTTTCCCCCTCTAGCTGCCTTCAGTGTTCTTTTTTTAATCTTTGATTTTTGATAGTTTTATTATAAGTGTCTTAGAGAAGGTTTTTTGATATTGAGATAATAGGTTGATCTTTTAGCTTCTTGAACTTGGATTTCCAAGTCTTTCCCAGGCTTGGAAAGTTTTCAGCTATTATTTCTTTAGATAAATTTTCTGTCCCCTTCTCCCTCTCTTCTCCTGGAACACTGATTATTCAGATTTTGCCTTTTTGATTGGGTCCCGTAGATCCCTCAGGCTTTCTTCACTCATTTTTGTTTTTTTTCTCATTGCTCTCTTGTAACTGTGTTATTTACAAATTCTTATCCTCTAAGTCATTCATTCTACTATCTGCTCTACTTTAGTACAGATGATCTCTACTGTATTCTTCATCTCATTCATTGAATTATTCAGCTCCAGAATTTCTGTTTGGTTAATTTTTATGGTGTCTATTTCTTTTGTAAAGAGTTCACTTTTCCATGTATGGTTTCCTAATCTCATTAAATTGTCTCTCTGAATTTTCTTGTAGCTTATCAAGTTTCTTCAATACAGCTATTTTGAATTTTTTGTCAGTTAGATTGCAGTATTCTGTGTTTGGGCTGAGTTGTTGGAAAACTTTTGATATCTTTTGGCAACAGCACAGTTCCTTGATTTTTTTTAAAGTTCCTTGTATTTTTGTGTTGTTGCTTTTTCATTTTAAGTATCTTTACAGGTTATTTTCACATAAGGTACTGTTCCTTGGTGTTAATTCTCTGGGATTTTCTAGACTTATTATGGATGGACATACTCCACTCTTCTTGCTCCCTCTTAGGGCAGAATTCTTAACCTTTGTGTTTTTTCTTGTTCTTATGACTCACCAGGCTGGGTGCTGGCAACCTCTATATTGTTTTCCAGAAGGAAGCACTGTCGCTTTAGTTTGTTGTTTCTACATTTCCTAGAGATTCTGGTCCATTTTTCTGAAAGCATTCTTATTACCTGACCTGCTATCTCATTGCCACACGTGGGAGTGCACACAAGGAGCTGGCCGCAGAGTGGGGGGAGGTATAGGTTTAGCACTCGGGGCACTGAGGGTTCCCATAGATCCAGTGGGGAAAACTTTGAGTGGGGTACTCCCAGGAACTTGCTACTAGATCACTCTATTATCTCAATGCAAAATGACCTTCACCAAGCCACGTTATATTGAAACTGTCAAAAATCAAAGACAAAGAATCCTAAAAGCATCAAAAGTAAAAAAGAATGGGACATCAACCTCATGGCCGTGTAATTTGTTTCTCCTTTATCCACCCTTTTTAAAAGAACAAATTAGAAATCCATACATAAAGAAAAGTGCTTCAGCACCATATGCTAAGAAACCTGGGAGAACACATGTCCACCTGTGTATGGTCTCAGTAAGGGTTGCAGATCCCAGGGATTAGGCATACCTACCCCACTCACACCTGCTGCAGTCTAGGAAAAAATTCTGGAGAGTGCTGACAAGGGCAGATACCCATGGGCAAGAGAGAATTTGTAGAAGTCCAGTTTGCCTGATGGGAGATTCCAGCATGCCAGTGGAGTGAAAATGAGACAAGTTGGGTCACAGAGGAAAGAGAAGAACTCTGCCAGGCCCCCAAATCCAGTCTGGGAGGGGCAGTGGCAACCTCTTTCATGGAGAAGGTGGAATGCAGTGACCTTTTCTGTGTAGGAGATAGAGAGTGGTGAATGAATTGCCAGCTACCCCAGTTGTGTAGATTTTGGCTGGAGAAACCCATTTCTCTCCAGCAGCACCCTAATTTCTGAGGCAGACCCTCCATGACTTAGGAAGGAGGAGAACATAAAGGAAACAAATAAGAAAACCAAAGGGCATTAAAGGAACCCAGTTCCTGCTGTCTTCTTCAGGAATTGATCAGGAAGTCTTCCCACAAGTTCCTGGGAGTACCCACTCTCTATTGCAATTTCATTTCATTCATTGAATTCTTCTGTTCCATAATTTCTCTTTGGTTCCTTCTTAGGATTTTTATGTCTTTGTTGAACTTCTCATTTTGCTCATGTATAGTTTTTCTGATTTTGTTGAATTGTTGTTCTGCTTTTTGGAGCTCACTGAGTTTCCTCAAAGCAGCTATTTTGAATTCTTTGTCAGCTAGATTGCAAAATTCCCTGTCTTTGAGTTTGTTTGTTTGAGGATTGTTGGTATCTTTTGGTGATGATGTTTCCTTGGTTCTTCATGTACTTTGGAGTTTTGCTTTGCTGCTTTCACTGTGGAAGTAGCAGGAATCTCATCAAGTCTTTATTATTTGCCTTCAGGCGGGATATACTCTTTGTTGGTCCTGTTGTATCCATGTCTTTCTGTGACCTCGTATGGGTACACCTGCTCCACACTTCTTGCTCTGTCTTGTTGCAGAATTCTTAAGCTTTTATATCTTCTCTCTTTCTTACAATTCATCAGGCTGGCTGCTGGAAATCTCCACTACAGTTCAAATTTGTGGTTTCACCCTTGCCCACAGACATTTGTCTGATTTTCTGAGTGCACTCTGTTTACTGGAGCTTACTCTCATTATCATACACCAGAGTGTGCACAAGGGGCTGCCTGGGGAAGGTGTGGCATTAGCACTCAGGGTTTTGGGAATGCCAGTGATGATAGTGGGGGGATCCTCAGATGAGATTTCCCCAGTGCTTGTGAGCAGACTTACTGCTGAAGTCATCAGCACAGTCAGCAGGAACTGTATCCCTTCAATGTCCTTTTATATTCTTATCTGCCTCTTTTCCAATCTTCTCCCTCACCCCAGTCATGGAAGTCCTGCCTTTGTATTCTGGGTGCTGCTGTGGAGAACTAGGTTTCTCCAGCAGCATCCCACACAGCTGGGGTACCCAGGCACTCATGCACTACTCTCCCTTTCCCCCATTGGAGAAGTCACCACCTGCTAGTTTGGTCCCTTGTTGTGTCACCTTGGGGGAGGGATGGCTCTGGCAAAGTTCCTCTTACCCTCTCCAGTATGTCTAAACTTGTTTTCTTTTTCTCCAACAGAATGCTGGAATTTTTCTTCACGAATGCTTGACCTCTGCAAAGTCTCTCTCATCTGTGGGTGTCTGCCATTCCAGGTTTTCCCTGACCATAGCTGAGAGGAGTTGGGGCAGGTTCACCAGCTCCTGTTGGTTCAGCAACCCATACCGAGGTCTGTCTGACCTATTACCAGTTGCACGGGTGGGCAAGACTCCTGCCAGATCACTGGAAATATGGTGCTGAATCCCCTAACTCCCCCAGAGTTTTAGTTTTGTTCATGGATAGATGCCAAAATGTAGTTGTTAAAATGGGGGACAAAAAGGAGGGATGTCTTACACTGCCATGATGCTGATGGCACTCTCTTCAGCAGATTTTTAAAAAACTGAGTAGTTATATATATCTATTGTGTATATTTTTTCTCATTTCCTGGCTTGCCTTTTCGTTTTCCTAGCAGTATTTTTTCAGTAGCAAAAGCTGATTTAGATGAAGTCCCACTTAGCAATAGTTTATTTTAATCAATTTTTATACATACATCTTGTGTCTTGGCTAAAAATTCCTTGCCAAAGTTTGAAGATTTCTCCTATGTTTTCTTCAAGAAGTTTTGTAATTTTAACTTTTACACATAGATGTATGATACTTTTCAAGATAATTTTTGTAGATGATGTGAGCAAATGTTAAAATTTATTTTTTCCATATGGGCATAAAATTATATCAGCAAAATATGGTGAAAGATTATCTTTTCCCCCATTGAATTGCCTTGGCACTTTTGTCAAAAATCAGCTAGCTATTTGTGTGTAGGTCTCTTTCTTTACTATTTTGTTCCATTGATCTATATGTATTTTCTTACACTAGTACTATATTCTCTCTATTACTATAGTTTTTCAATGTCATAAAATCAGGTAGTGTACATCTTTCAGTTTTGTTCTTATTTTTTTCAAAATTGTTTTGGCTATTTTAAGTCCTTTAAATTTTTATGTAAATTTTAAAATCAGCCCCTCAATTTCTGCAAAAATTATTTTTGCTCATATTATAAGTAGAATTTCATTCATTCTATAGATCACTATGGGGACAGTGGGCACTTATACAATTTTGAGTCTTTCAATCCATGAATGTGGTATATTTCTCCATTTATAATTATAATACAAAGCATTATAATTTTCAGTTTACAGATCTTGAATGTGTTTTGATAAATATATCTATAACAATTAATGTTTCTGCTGCTACTGTATGTGGTATTTTTAGCATTTAATTTTCCATTTGTTCATTGGTAGTACATAGGAATACAATTGATTTTTGTATATTGACCTTTTGTCCTGTAGCTTTGATTAGTTATAACACTAAATAGTTATAGTAACTTTTGTATAGATTCCTTTGAATTTTCCATGTATACAGTCATGTTATCTGTGAATATATTCAGTTTTACCTCCTTTTTTCAAATTTTTGTCTTTTTTTTCATTATTGCATTATATAGGAAAGCCAATACAATGTTGAATAGAAGTGGTGATAGCAGACATGCTTACCTTATTTCTGATCTTAGGTGGAAATTGTTCAGTCTTTTCCCATTATGGATATGCTAACTCTAGTTTTTCTTTAGATGTACTTTATCAAGTTGAGAAAGTTGTCTTTTATTTTTAGTTTACTAAGAATTGTAGAATGGATATTATTTGCATCTACTGAGATGCAATACAGTTTTATTCTAATATAGTAAATTATGTCATTTGATTTTTAAATATTAAATCACTGTTGTATTTTGGGGATAAACTCCATTATCTTCATTTATGTGTTGGTGCATTTAATTTGTTAACATTTTTAAAGAATAATTGAATCTAGGTTAATGAGAGTTATTTTGTAGTTTTCTTGTAATGTTTTTGTTTGTTTATGGTATCAGGGTAAAGCTGGCCACAAAGAAGCGGACTATTGAGTGTTCACTCAATCTATTTTCTAAAAGACTGTGTAGGATTGGTACCTTAAAAATCTGGTAGAAATTGCCAGTGAAACCATCTATTGCAGTTTTCTTCGTGGGAGAATTGTTAACTATAAATTAATTTACTTTAATAGAAACAGACCTATTGAAAATTTCCATTTACTCTTGAGTCAGTTTTGGTAATTGTATTAGTTTTCTATTGCTGCATAACAAATTACCACAAATTTAATGGCTTAAATCAAGACACATGTATTATCTCATAGTATCCATGGGTCAAGAATATGGGCACAGTCTAGCTGGGTCCTCTGCACAGGGCCTTATAAAGCTGCAACCAAGGTGTTGGCCAGGATATTTTCTCATTAGGGGACTTGAATAAGGAAGAATGCTTTTCCAAGTTTATTCATGTTGTTGGCAGAATTTATTTCCGGGAGGTTCTATGACTGAGAGTCTTGTTTTCTTACTGGCTGTCAGCTGGAGGTGACCTCAGGTCCTAGAGTCTACTTGCAGTTCTCTGCTGTGGGGTCTTGTCCTTTTTATAATGGCCAGTGAAATGTCTCATTGTGGTTTTGATTTGCATTACCCTGATAATTAGTGACATTGAGCACCCTTTCATATATTCATATGTTGACCATTCAGGTCTTCTTTTGAGAAATATCTATTCTGGTTCTTTGCCTAATCTTTGATCAGGTTATTTGTTTTTTGTGCTAATGAGCTGTTTGAGTTCCTTATATATTTTGGATATTAATCCCTTATCAGATGTATTGTTTGCAAATATTTTCCCTCATTCGGTAGGTTGTCTCTTAACTCTGTTAATTGTTTTCTCTGCTGTGCAGAAGCTTTTTAGTTTTGTACAATTACACTTATCCATTTCTGCTTTTGTTGCCTGTGCTTTTGGTATCACATCCAAAAAATTATCGCCCCCAAAAATATCAATAAGCTTTTCCCCTATGCTTTCTTCTTGTAACTTTATGGTTTAAAGTCTTACATTTAAGTCTTTAGTCTTTTCTCGAGTTGATTTTTGTATATGATGTGAGATAAGTGTCTAGTTTAATTTTTCTGTATGTGGATATCCAGTTTCCAAACACCATTTATTCAAGAGACCATCATTTTCCCATTGTGTGTTCTTGACACTCATGTTGAATATCAGTTCATAAATAAGATTCATCAGATGATGAGATTCATCAGATCACAAGTGAGTGGTTTCATTTCTGAGATTTCTATTCAGTTCCATTGGTCTATATGTCTATATTTTTGCCAGTACCACATTGTTTTGATTACTGTGGCTTTATAATATATTCTGAAATTAGAAAATGTGATGCCTCCAGCTTTGTTCTTCTTGCTTGAGATTGTTTTGGCTATTTGGGATATTTTGTGGTTCCATACAAATTTTAGGGTTTTTTAAAAATTGTTTGAAAAATAACAATGGAATTTTGATAGAGATTACATTGAATCTGTAGATAACTTTGAGTAGTATGGACTTTTTAAAAATATTAATTCTTACAATCCATGAACACATGAAATCTTTTTATTTGTATTATCTTTAAATTCTTTCATCAATGCTTTATTGTTTTCACTGTACAGATAGTTCATTTTCTTGGTTAAACTTATCTGTAAGTACTCTATTCTTTTTGAAGTTATTATAAGTGAGATTGTTTTCTTAATTTCTTTTACAGATGGCTTGTTGTTAGTGTAAAAAGTACAACTGATTTTTTATGTTGATTTTGTATCCTGCAACTTTGCTGAGGTCATTTATTAGTTGTAACTTTTTTGGTGGAATATTTAGGCTTTTCTATATGTAAGAGCATGTAATCTGCAAGCAGGAAAAAAAACTATTTCTTCCTTTCCATTTTGGCTACTTTCTTTTCTTTTGTTACTCTTTTACTTCTCACCCTCCCCACATTATGTTGTTGTAGTCACAACCCACATATTTTTATATTGTGTATCCATTAACAAATTATTTTAAATACTTCTGTCTTTTACAGAAAAGACAAAATACCATTATTTTTAGTACTTCTGTCTTTTCACTTTTATACTTAAGTTAAAGTGATTTACTTACCACCATTACAATATCAGAGTATTCTGAATTTGCTATGTACTTCCATTTACCAGTGAGTTTTATACTTTCATATATTTTTGTTACTAATTAGCATCCATTAATTTCAACTTGAAGAACACCCTTCAGTATTTTTTGTAGGGCAAGACTAGCTGTGATGAACTCCATCAGCTTTTGTATATCTGGGAAAGGCTTTATCTCTCCTTCATTTCTCAGGACAACTTTGCCAGGTATAGTTTGCAGTTTTTTTCTTTCAGCACTTTGAATATATAATCCCACAATTTCCTAGCCTGCAAAGTTTCTGCTGAGAAATCCACTTAGAGCCTTATGGAGGTTCACTTGTATGTAACCAGTAGCATTTCTATTGTTGCTTTCAAAATTCTCTCTTTGACTTTTGATAAATGTTTATAATATATCTCAGTAAAATCTTATTTGGATTGATGCTGCTTGGAGACTACTGTGCATTATAAATCTGGATGTCCATATACCTACCAAGATTTCAGAGAGTTTCAGGCTTTATTTCTTTTTTTAATATTTATTTTGAAAGACTTTATTTTTTAAAGGCAGTTTTAGATTTAAAACAATATAAGAGAAAGGTACAAATTTTCCATATATACCCTACCTCCAGACATGTATTGCTTCCCCCATTATTAACATCTCACACCAGAATGGTACAATTTTTACAGCTGATCAACCTATATTAACATATCATTATCACCCAAAGTCCATAGTTTACTTTAGGATTCACTCTTGGTGTTGTACATTCTATGGGTTTGGACAACTGTCTGATGACATATATCCATCATTATAATATCACACAGAATAATTTCATTGTCCTAAAAATTCTCTATTCTACACCTATACATCACTCCCTCCCCTAGCCCCTGGCAATCACTGATCTTTTTTCTGTCTCCATCATTTTGCATTTTCCAGAATGTCATATAGTTGAAATCATACAGTAAGTAGTCTTTTCAGTTTGGCTTGTTTCACTTAGAAATATGTATTTAAGTTTCCTCCATGTCTTTTGATGACTTGATATCTCATTTCTTTCTAGTACTGAATAATATTCCATTGTCTGAATGTACCAGTTTATTTATCCATTCACCTACATGAAGTTTGCTTCTATCCACATTTTGGGTGTTATGAATAAGGCTGCTATAAACATCTTTGTGCAGGTTTTTGTGTGGACATAAGTTTTTAGCTTCCTTGGGAAAATACTAAGGAGCACAATTACTGGATCATATGGTAAGGTTATGTTTACATTTGTAAGAAATTGACCAACTGTATTCCAAAGTGGCTGTATTATTTTGCATTTCAATCAGCAATGAATGAGAATTGCTATTGCTCCATATCCTCACCAGCATTGGCTATTGTCAGTGTTCCAGGTTTTGTCCATTCTAATAGATGTGTAGTGGTATCGTTTTAATTTGCATTTCTTTGATGACATATGACGAGCATCTTTTCATATGCTTAATTGCCACCTGTATATCTTCTTTGATGAGGTGTCTGTTATTTGACCAATTTTTAAATCAGGTTGTTTTCTTATTGTTGATTTTTAAGTGTTATTTGTATATTTTGAATAACAGTCCTGTATCAGATGTCTCTTGCCAATATTTTCTCCCAGTCTGTGGCTTGTCTTCTCATTCTGTTGACATTGTCTTTCAGAGAGCAGAAGTTTTTAGTTTTAATGAAGTCCATATTATCAATTATGTCTCATGGATCACGCCTTTTGTATTATCTAAAAAGTTATTGCCATATCCAAAGTCACCTAGGTCTTTTCCTATGTTATCTTCTTGGACTTTTATAGTTTTATGTTTTACATTTAGGTCTATGATCCATTTTGAGTTAATTTTTGTGAAAAGTGTAAGGTCTGTGTCTAGATTTATTTTTTGCATGTGGATGTACAGTTGTTCCAGCAGTTGTTGAAGCTTTTTGTTGAAGCAGTTTGTTGAAAGACTGTCTTTGCTCTATTGTATTGTCTTTTTTCCTTTTTCAAAGATCAATTGACTACATTATGGGAGTTTACTTCTGGGCTCTACATTCTTTGCCATTGATCTATTTGTCTGTTCTCTTACTAATACCACCCTGTTTTGGTTGGGAAGTGTCAATTCTCCAATTTTGTTCTTCTTTTTATAATAATGTTTTGGGTATTTGGGATATTTTGCCTCTCCATATAAACTTTAGAATCATTTTGTCAATATTCACAAAATAACTTGCTGAGATTTTGCTGGAATTGCATTGAATCTGAAGATCAAGTTGGGAAGAACTGACATCTTGACAGTATTGAGTCTTTCTATTAATGAACATGGAATATCTCTCCATTTATTTAGTTTTTCTTTGATTTCTCTCACCAGCATTTTAAAGTTTTCCTCATTATAGATCTTGTACATGTTTTGTTAGATTTATACCTAAGTACTTCGTTTGGGTGATCATGTAAATGGTATTGTGCTTTTGCTGGTATATAGAAAAGTGGTAGATTTTTGTATATTAATCTTGCGTCCTGCAATCTTCCTTTAATTCCTTATTATTTCCAGGAAAATTTTTGTTGATTCTTTCCAATTTTATGCATAGATATTCATATCATTTGTGATCAGTCACACTTTTTTATCTTTCTTCTGAATGTACATATCTCTATTTTTATTTCTTGTAGTATTTCATTAGCAAGGACTTTCAGTAAGGTGTTGACAAGGAGTGGTGAGAGATAACACCCTTGCCTTGCAACTGATGTAAGTGGGAAAGCTTCAAATTTCTCACTATTAAGTATGATGTTAACTGCAGGATTTTTTTAAGATAGTCTTTATCAAGTTGAAGAAGTTTCCCCCTATTCCTAGTTTACTGAGAATTTTTATCATGAATGAGTGTTGGATTTTATCAAATGCTTTTTCTGTGTATATTGACATAATCATGTGATTTTTCTTTTTTATTCTGTTGATGTGATGGATTACATTGATTGATTTTTGTATGCAAAACCAGCCTTGCATACCTGGGATAAATCCCACTTGGTTGTTATGTATAATTGTTTTCATTCATTGTTGGATTTGATTTGCTAGTATTCTGTTGAGAAGTTTTGGATCTATGTTCAAGAGAGATAATGACCTGTAGTTTTCTTTTCTCATAACATCTTTCTTTGGTTTTGGTGTTAGGGTAATGTTAGCCTTATAGAATAAGTTAGGAAATATTGCCTCTGCTTCTATCCTCTGAAAGAGGTTCTAGAGAATTGGTATGATTTCTTTATTAAATGTTTGCTAGAATTCACCAGTGAGCCCATCTGGGACTGTTGCTGTTTGGGAGGGTTCTCAATTATTCATTCACTTCTTTACCATATATAGGCCTATACACATCTTCTATTTCTTTTTGTTTTGGCAATTTGTGTCTTTCAAGGAATTGGCACATTTCATCTAGGTTATCAAATTTGTGGACATAGAGTTGTTCATTGTATTTTTTATTATCCTTTTAATATCTATTGGATCTGTAGTGGTGTCCCCTCTTTCATTTCTGATATTAGTATTTTATGTCCTCTCTATTTTTTTCTTAGTTAGCCTGAGTAGATTATTGATTTTTGTATTGATCTTTAAAAATAAAACAGCTTTCAGTTTTATTGATTTTTTGCTATCGATTTCCTATTTTCAATTTCATTGATCTCTGCTCTAAATTATAGTTTTCTTCTGCCTACTTTGGATTTAACTTGTTCTTCTTTTTCTAGTTTCCCAAGGTGAAAACTTAGATCATTGGCTTTAGGCTTCTCTTCTAATATATTAATTCAATGCTATAAATTTCCCTCTATCACAATATTGCAAAAATTTTGATGTTTTATTTTCATTTAATTCAAAATATTTGAAAATTTCTCTGGAGAGTCCTTCTTTGACCCATATGTTATTTAGAAGGATATTGTTTAATCTTCATGCATTTTAGGATTTTCCAGTTATCTTTCTGTTATTGATTTCCAGTTTAATTTCATTGTGGTCTGAGAGCAGACATTATATGATTATTATTATTTTAAATTTGTTAAGTGTGTTTTATAGCCCACAATGGTCTATTTTGGTGATGTTCTATGTCAGCTTAAAAATTGTATATTCTGCTGTTGTTGGATGATATAGTCTATAGATATCAATGATATCCACTTGATAGATGGTGTTGTTGAGTTCAACTATGCCCTTACTGATTTTATGCCTGCTGGATCTGTTTATTTCTGTGAGGAGTGTTAAGGTCTCCAACTATGATAGTGGATTCATCTATTTCTCTTTAGAGTTCTATCAATTTTCATCTCACATAATTTGTTGCTTTGCTATTACAGGCATGCACGTAAAGGATTGTTTGGTCTTCTTGGAGAATTGACCCCTTTATCATTATGTAACACTTTTTTCAATCTCTAATAACTTTCCTTGCTTTGACTACTGCTCTGTCAGAAATTAATATAGCTACTCCTGTATTCTTTTGATTAGTGTTAGCATGATATATTTTTCTTATCCATTTACTTTTAATCTATATGTGTCTTTATATTTAAAGTGGGTTTCTTGTGGACAACATGTAGTTAATTCTAACCTACTTTGAAAATCTCTGCCTTTTATATGTTGAATTTTGGCTATTGATATTCAAAGTGATTATTGATATAGTTGGATTAATATCTACCATATTTATTACTCTTTTCTTTTTTCTGCCCTTGTTCTTTGTACCTATTTCTCTCTTCCACTTTTTTCTACCTTTATGGTTTTAATTTAGCATTTTATACAATTTTATTTTCTTTTATTTCTTAGTATATCAGTTATACTTCTATTTTTATTCTGGAGGTTGACTTAGAGTATACATTTACAACTAATACAAGTCCACTCTCAAATAACACTCCACAGGTAGTGTGACTCAAGTGTGGCTCACACAGGTAGTGTGAGGATAAGTTATATACTTAAGCATACATAATTGAATGGTTTCTATTATTATTTTGAACAAACTGTTATCTATCTCAATTAAGTAGATAATATAGATAATAGAGGGGCCAGCCCAGTGGTGTAATGGTTAAGTTTGGCACCCTCCACTTTGGTGGACCGGGTTCACATGTTCAGATCCTGGGTGCAGACCTACACCACTTGTCAGTCATGCTGTGGCAGCCACCCACATAAAAAATAAAGGAAGATTGGCACAGATGTTAGCTCAGGGTGAATCTTCCTCAAGCAAAAAAACCGGGAAGATTGGCAATAGATGTTAGCCTGGGGTGAATCTTCCTCAGCAAAAAAAAAAAAAGAGAGAGAGAGAGAGATAATAAATACAAAAAATAAAAATTAAATTTTACCTTACTCCTTCTTTGATGCTCTTCCTTTCTTTATGAAGATACGAGTTTTGGTGTATAATATTTTCCTTCTCCTTGAAGAACTTCTTTTAAGGCAGGTCTACTGGCAACACATTCCCTCAATTTTTGTTTGTCTGAGAAAGTCTTTATTTCTCTTTCACTTTTGAAGGAAAATTTCAAAGGGAATAGAATTCTAGGTTGGTGGGATTTTTTTCCCTCAACACTTTAAATATTTTATCCCATTCTCTCCTTGCTTGTATGGTTTCTGAAGAGAACTCTAAAGCAATTCTTACCTTCTTCCTCTATAAATATGTTAGGTTTTTTCTTCCAGATTATTTCTTAACTTTTTCTTTATCTTTGGTTTTCTGTAACTTTAAAATGATATGACTTAATTGTGTTTTGGGGCTGGGGCATGGAGTTCATCCTGCTTGGTGTTTTCCAAGCTTCCTGAATGTGTGATTTGGTGTCTGACATTAATTTTGAAAAATACTCAGTCATTATAGTTTCAAATATTTCTTTTGTTCTCTTCTCCCTTTCTTCTTTTTCTGGTATTTTCATTATGTGTATGGTATGCCTTTTCTAGGTGTCCCACAGTCTTTGAATAGTCTATTCTGTTTTTTTTTTCTGGTTATTGTTCTTTGCTTTTCTGTTTTTGAGAATTCTATTGATATATCCTCAAGCTCAGAGAGTCTTTCCTCAGTCATGTCAAGTCTACTAATAAGCCCACCAAAAGCATTCTTCATTCTGTTGCAGTGTTTTTTTATCTCTAGCATTTCTTTCTTAGGATTTCCATCTCTCTTCTTACATTGCCCATCTGTTCTTGCATGCCTACTTTATTGATTAGAGCCCTTGGCATATTAATCATAGTTTTTTTTTCAATTCCCAGTCTGATAATTCCAACAACCCTGCCATGTCTTGTTTTGATGCTTACTCTGTCTCCTCAATTTTTTTTTTGCCTTTTGATAAGCTTGTAATTTTTTCTTGAGAGTCAGAGATAATGTCCTGGGTAAAGAGATCTGTTGTAAATAGGTCTTTAGTAGTGTGTTGGTGAGGTGTGGGAGAAGGGGAAGCATTCTATAGTTTTGTGATTATGTCTCCGTCTTTTAATGAGCCTAGGCCTCTGGACTGTGAACTTAGCAAATGTATCTCAGTTTTCCCCCTTACATGGTAAAGGGTATCTAGAGTGGGCTGGAGTTGGGTATTTCCCTTCTCTGTGTCTGTTAGTCTCTGATAATAGCCCAGCAGTTAGGCTCTGGTTAAGTAGTTTCTCCTGAGGGTAAGCCTTGTTAAAAAGAACAGAGTCCTCTAGCATATTTCAAAATATTTTCTTTTCTCCTCACCTTGCTGGAAGCATGAGAGGACTTTTCTCTGCTATTTACTGGGAGAACCTGGTTGAGCTCCTGGAAGTAAAACTCACAAAAGTATGAGGGCTTCCCTATGACTGTGACCCCTGGAGTTTTTAGCTTTCAGTGTTGTCCACACTGATTCTCCAGCAATTTGTGAATTCCAGTTCAGGCTTTCCTACAGCAGCACTGATTTCCTCAGCAGTTTTTACTCATTAGTCTCTTCTATATAAGCTGTGACTCCCTGTATTCGCTTATCTGTCTTTCCAATCTTGGAGGCAGCGGTTTGCCCTGTGTCTTCCCCTCTCATGGATCCAAGAAGAGTTATTGATTTTTGAGTTTGTTCAACTTTTTAGATTTGGCGGGACAGAGTGGTAACTTCTAAGCTCCTATATGTTGAGGCAGAAATTCCACCAATCACCATTATTTTTTAAGTAAGCTTTCTGTCCCTTTTTCTCTCTCTTTTCTTTCTGAGACTCTTATAGTGTGTTTATTAGTTCCCATGTTTATGTCCCATAAATTACATAGTCTTTGCTCACTGTTTTTCACTCTTTTTTTCTCTTCTGACTGGGTGATTTCAAATGACCTGCCTTTGAGTTCACAGATTATGTCTTCTGCTTGAATGAGTGCTCAATTTATGCTCTCTGTTGTGTTTTTTATTTTGTTCATTGTATTACTCATCTCCAGAATTTGTTTTTTTAATGATTTCTCTCTCTTTGTTGACCTTCTTGTTTTGTTCATGTATTGTTTTCCTAATTTCATTGAGTTGTCTATCTGTATTCTCTTGTAACTTGCTGACCTTCCTTAAAACAATTATTTTAAATTCTTCATCAGGCAATTAATAGATCTCCATTTCTTTGAGGTCATTTACTGGAAAATTATTATTTTTCTTTGGTGCTTTCATATTTCCTTGATCTTTTGTGACTCTTGAAGTCTTGTGTTGTTGTCTTCACATTTTAAAAAGTATTCACCTCCTCCAGACTTTACTGAATTGCTTCAGGAGAGAAGGACCTTCCTCAGTCAGGCTGACTAGGGATTCTGGGGAGTCTCTCAGACCTTTTCTATAGGTGCACTTACTCCATTCCTGTTATTTTCTCCTGAGAAGGAGAGTCTTAGGATTTTTTGCCTTTTCTTGATCGTTCAATGTCAGGCCAGTGATTGAGAGCCCACAATTTATTTTCCCTATGGCAGTTCCCTGAAGTCTTCTAGGTTATTCACCTTCTCTTAATCCAGCAGAGTTGAGTGGTCTGTCTGCATGTGCTCATATATGAACTGCAGAGGCTCATGTGCTGTCTGCAGGGGCACATGTAAGACATTGGTTATTGGGGAGAGGGTAATGTGAAGTGCTAGTGGTGCACTTGGGCTAGTTGAGCAGTTCTGCAGGTGATGTTTTCTACAAGATTTATGGACAGGCATCTTGGTAGAGTCCATGAAGTAGTTAGTAGAAACTGTGACCCTTTGTTGAGTTCCATGCCCTGTTTTCTGTGAGCCCCTGTCCCCTTTCCCTGCTCCTAGCTCCCATCAGCCTAATCAACCATGCTTGTCCACTCAGCATTCTGAATGGAGTGAGAAAGAGGTGTGTCTCTTGGGTAGTATCCCACATGGCTGGGGAGGCCAGGTGCTCACTATGCTCTAATTTTGCCTCATGGGAGAAATTGTGGGCCGAAGTGGTCTCTTTTGGCACTGGGCTGTGCCACCGTAGGGTAAGGGTGATTCAGATAAAGTAAAATGTTATTCTTACCTGCTTTAATGCATCTCCTCTCAGGTTGTTTGCTCAATTGTGTGCTCCAGCCTCCACACTGAACTCCCAGGCTCCTACAAAGGTACTCTTCCATGGATGGTTGTCAAAATTGGTGTTTCTTTGGGAAGAATGAGGGCTGAAATCTCCAATTCTGCCATCTTGCTGATATCACTCCTGTGTCAGCTCTTGACACAATAAGTTGACAACTAATTAAATAACTCAAAAAACTATTGTGAACAAAGCCATTAAAAATTTAAGTTCTTCATTAGGAAAGATTCACTTAATGCAAAAGAAAGCATTAGTGGAGGAATTGAGAAACAAAAAAGACATTTGAATGCAGAAAACAGAGAGTAAATTGTCAGATTTAAATGCAATTGTATCAATAGTAATATAAATTATGGATGAGTAAAACAATCCAATTAAAAGGCAAAGATTGTCAACTTGATTACTTACAAATATGCAAATACATACTATTTATAAGAGAGACACTTTAGATTCAAAGATTTTGAAAGTATAAAGATGAAAAAAGGTACATCATGAAATCCACAACAAGAAAACTGGAGTGGCTATACAAATATCAGACAAAATAGGCATTAAAAAATTATCAGAGTTAAGTAGCAATAATTTATAATGATAAAATTCAATCCATCGGAAATATGTAAGAATGATCAACATACGTGCACCTAATAACAGAGCACCAAAATACATGAAGCAAAAACTGACAAATAGAGGGAGAAATAGACAATTAAACTATAGTAGTTGGAAACTTCAATACCTGACTTTTAATAAGGCAGAAGATCAAGAAGAAAATATAAGATTTGAACAAAACTATAAGCCAAATGGGCCTAACAGACATCTACAGAACACTCCACCTAACAACAAATATACATTCTTCTCAAGTGCACATGAAACATTCTCCAGCATAGAGTATATGCTAGCAACTAAAATAAACCAGAATAAATTTAAAATGATAAAAATAATATAAAGTATGTTCTCTAACAACAGTGGAAAGAAACTAGATATAAATAACATAAAGAAATTGGGGAAACTCACAAATATGTGGAAATCAAACAATGTGCTCCTAAATAAAAAACAGGTCACATAAGAAATCAAAAGAGAAATTAGAAAATCTTTTCAACTGAATGAAAAAAAGACACAAAATACCAAAACTTATAGTATTTGGGCAAAGCACTTTTGAGATGGTAATTTATGGCTGTGAGTGACTATAGAAGTGACTTATGAGTGACTGAAGAAAGAAGAAATATCTAAAATGAATATTTTAACCTTCCATCATAAGGCAATGAAAAAAGAAAAGCAAACTAAACTTAAAACAAGCAGAATAAAAGATACAATAAAAATTAGAGTGGAAATTAGTGACAGAAAATAGAAAACAATAGAGAAAAGTCAACCAAAAGCAGAGACTCTTTGAAGAGATTTATAAAATTGACAAATCTTTAGATAGATTAAGCAAGAAAAAATGAGAAAAGACTAAAATGACTAGAATCGGAAATGAAAGAGGGAACACTACTACTGATTTTACAGAAATAAAAAAGGATTATCAAGGAATAATGTGCATAATTCTATGCCTGTAAATTTGATGACTTAGATGAAATGGTCAAATTTCTAGAAAGACATCAATGGCCAAAACTGACTCAAGAAGAAATAGACATTGTGAGTAAACCTATTACAAGTGAATAGATTGAATTAATAATGAAAAACTATCCAAGGAGAAAATCCTAGGCCCAGATGGTTTCACCATTGAATTCTATCAAATATTTAAAGAAGAATTAATACCACTTCTTCACAAACTCTTTCAAAAAATAGATGTATAAGTAACACTCCCTAATTCATTCTGTGAGGCCAGTGTTACCCTGGTAATAAACCAGATAAAACCATCACAAGAAATGGAAACTATAGACCAATATCTCTTATGAGCATGGATACAAAATTCCTCAACAAAATAATATCAAGTCAAATGTAGCAACATGTACAAAGAATTACACAATATAAGCAAATGGTATTTTCCAGGAATGCAAAGTTGGTTTAACTTCTGAAAATCAATGATTGTAATATATCCATATAATAAAGGACAAAAACGATGTGATACATTGATAGATGCAGAAAGAGTATTTGACACATTCCAACACTCCTCCATGACAAAATTATTCCAAAAACTAGTAATGGAAGGGAACTTCCTCAACCTCATCAAGAGTATCTCGATAAACTACTGTTAACATCATACATAATGGTGAAAGATTGAATGCTTTCTCCTAGGATCATGGAGAAGGCAAGGATGTCAGCTCTTTTCACTTTTATTCAACATTGTACTTGAAGTTTTAGTCAGGGCAATTAGTCAAGGGGAAAAAAGCATCCAGATTTGAAAGGAAGAAGTAATACTATCTCTATTTGTAGATGACATGATCTTATATAGAGAAAACTGCAAGTAATCCTTTAAAAAACAATGAAAACTAATGACTATATTCAGCAAGGTTCAAGGAAACAAAATCAATATATAAAAATCAATTGTATTTCTGTACATTTGCGATGAGTGATTCCATTTACAATGCCATCAAAAAGAATAAAATACAAATAATTTTACCAAAAGAAATGAAAAGTTTACTTTGTCAACTACAAAACATTGTTGAAAGAAGTTAAAGGAATTGTAAATAAATGAAAAAAATCACGTTTATCAGGTTTTCTATGTATAAGATCATGTCATCTGCAAATAGTGAGAGTTTCATTCTTTGTTGCCTATTTGGAGTCCTTTTATTCCTTTTTCTTGCCTAATTGCTCTGGTCAAAACCTTCAGTACTATGGTGAACAAGAGTGGTGAGCATGGGCACCCTTGTCTTGTTCCTGTCCTCAAAGGAATGACTTTCAGTTTTTCCCTGTTGAGTAGGGTGTTAGCTGTAGCTTTGTCATGTACATGGGCCTTATTATGTTGAGGTGCTTTCCTTCTATACCCATTTTGTTGAGAGTTTTTATCATAAATGGATGTTGGATCCTGTCAAATGCCTTCTCTGCATTGATTGAGATGATCATGTGGTTTTATTCCTCATTTTGTTAATGTGGTATATCATGTTGATTGATTTGAGGATGTTGAACCATTCCTGTGTCCCTGGTATAAATCCCACTTGATCGTGGTGTATGATCTTTTTGATGTATTGCTGTATTCGGTTTGCCAATATTTTGTTGAGGATTTTTGCGTCTATGTTCATTCAGTGATATTGGCCTGTAGTTTTCCTTCTTTGTGTTGTCCCTGTCTGGCTTTGGTATCAGGGTGATGTTGGCCTCATAGAATGTCTTCAGAAGTATTGCATCTTCATCAATTTCTTAGAATAGTTTGAGAAGAATAGGTGTTAAATCTTCTTTGAATATTTGGTAAAATTCTCCAGGGAAGCCATCTGGTCCCAGACTTTTATTTTGGGGGAGGTTTTTGATTACTGTTTCAATCTCTTTACTTGTGATTGGTCAATTCAGATTCTCTATTTCTTCTTGATTCAGTTTTGGAAGGTTGTATGTGTCCAAGAATTTGTCTATTTCCTTTAGGTTGTACAGTTTCTTGCCATATAGTTTTTCATAGTATTCTTTAATAATCCCTTGTATTTCTGTGGTATCTGTTGTAATTTCTTCTCTTTATTTTCTAATTTTATTTATTTGAGTCTTCTCCCTTTTTTTTCTTAGTGAGTCTGGCTAAGGGTTTGTTGACTTTATCTTCTCAAAAAAAAAAACCAGCTCTTTGTTTCATTGATCCTTTCTACTGTTGTTTTGGTTTCAATTTCATTTATTTCTGCTCTGATTTTTATTATTTCCCTCCTTCAGCTGATTTGGGGCTTTGTTCTTCTTTTTGTAATTCTGTTAGGTGTACAGGTGACATCAGCATCATGGTGGAGTAAGATTCCCTCTCTAAATCTCTACCTCCTAAGACATAACAAAAACATCAATCACATACTAACAGAGGTCACTCAAACTCTACAAAGGACATCTAAGAGACCCTTGTCATGGTATATCTGATGGTGGAGTTACAGGAAGCCCCAAAGGACTTGAGAGGTAAGGAAATATACTCCCCCTCCCCATCCAATTGGCAAAGACAGACAGTGTGGCTTACAGGCAGAGAGAGGAGAGGGGCAGCCCTCTGGGGGGAAAGCTATCACCCTGCAGGTGCTCTCACAGGCTGTGGAGAGATCCCCACTGGGAAACGATGATGAACTGTTGTGGGGGTGTGGTGAAACACCAAGAGAGCCAAATAGTGAGGGAGAAAGGAAGCCCCCCAGGACAGGCAGGTGAAAGAGAGAGGCCCCTCCCCCCACACACCCTGTGCTTCAGTGCAATCCCTCCGGGGACTGCAGCAGGCTCAGAACACACCACTTGTGACCTCCACCCAGTAGCAGCAAGTGGAAACTGCAGGATCAGAAATTATAAAGATGAAGAATAGCAAAGGTAAATCAGCCAGCTCTATACAAAAGTGTCTTAAGTCTCCAGACCAAGAGGAAAATGACACACACCCAGAAACCAACCCCAAAGGCATAGAAATCTATAACCTAAATGACAGATTCAAAATAGCTATCATAAAAGAACTCAACGAATTACAACAGAACACAGAGAAACAATTCAACAAATTCAGGAATTTCTTCACAAAAGAGATTGAAACCATAAAGAAAAACCAATCAGAAATATTGGAGATGAAAAACACAATGGACAAGATAAAGGAAAACCTGGAGTCTTTAAAGAGCAGAACTGACAATATGGAGGAAAGAATTAGCATTATCGAGGATAGCCATACAGAAATGCTCCAGATAGAGGAGGAGAGAACTAAGACTAAAAAGAAATGAAGAAATTCTTTGAGAAATATCAGACACAATTAGGAAAAGTAACATAAGGATAATAGGTATTCCATAAGGAGAAGAAAGGGAAAAAGGAGCAGAGATTTTTTTCAAAGAAATAATAGCTGAGAACTTCCCAAATCTGGGGAGAGAGATGGAAATAACAGCAAATGAAGTCAATAGATCACCTAAATATATAAACAGGAAAAGACCAATTCCACACCACATAGTGGCAAAATTAACAAGAGTCAATGACAAAGAAAAAATATTAATGTCCAGCTTAAAAAAAAAACCACATAAAGGAAACCCCATCAGGCTCTTAGCTGATTTCTCAACAGAAACACTACATACCAGGAGAGACTGGAATGATATATTCAAAATCTTGAAAGACAAAAACCTTCAGCCAAGAGTACTTTATTCAGTGAATATATCCTTCAAACATGATGTAGAAATAATAACTCTCCCTGCTAAACAAAAGCTAAGGAAGTTCATCACCACAAGACCCCCAATATAAGAAATGCCTTAGGCCTGAAAAAAAAAAAAGAACCAAAGAGAAAGGGGATACATAGTTTTGAGCAAGGAGAAAAACAAGGACACTAAACCAGAAAAACTACAGTTGGAAAACATCAAAAACATATTTAAACTCATCACTGTAAACACACACGCACAACACAAGATGGAATAAGTAGTGACAACAACAAATTAGAAGGGGAAGAGGAAAGGGATCAAATCGACTTAGTCTAAGGAAACAAAATGCATTACAAAATGGACTATCTTATCCACAAGATCTTTTATATAAACCTCATGGTAACCACTAAACAAATAACCAGAAGTGAACCACATATGACAAATAAAGAGAAAACTAAGGGAATGATCACGCAGAACTACCAAACTGAATTGGCAGTCCAAAACATATGGGACAAGAAATGAAGGAAATGCAAAAGAACCAGAAAATGAACAATAAAATAGCAACATTAAACCCTCATATATCAATATTCACTCTAAATGTAAATGGATTGAATTCTCCAATCAAAAGACACAGAGTGACGGGACGGATTAAAAACCTAGATCCAACAATTTGCTGCCTCCAGGAAACACAGCTCTAAAGACAAACACAGACTGAAAGTACCACACCCCCACAATAGTTCGTCATTGCTTCCCAGTTGGGATCTCTCAACAGTCTGTGAGAGCACCTGCAGGGTGATAGCTTTCCCCACAGAGGGCTTCCCCTCTCCCCTCTCCCCTCTCTGCCTGTGAGCCGATGGGGAGGGGGAGTAGATTTCCTTGCCTCTCCTCAATTCCTTTGGGGCTTCCCGTGCCTCCACTGTCAGATGTACTGTGGCATGAGTCTCTTAGAAGTCCTTTGTAGTGTTTGAGTGACCTCTGTTGGTATGCAAATGATGTTTTTGTTGTGTCTTAGGGTGCAGAGATTTAAAGAGGGACTCTAATTCCACCATGATGCTGACGTCACTCCAAAAATCCCATGTTTATGGATAAGAAGATTTAATATTTTTTAAGATGGCAATGATCTCCAAACTGATCTACAGATTCAAAACAATCTCCATCAGAATCCCAAATGACTTCTTTGTACAAATTTACAGCCTTGAAAAAGAGAAGCATAGTAGGATGAATTACACTTCCTGATTTCAAAATTTACTACTAGGGAACAGTAATCAAGACACTGTGGTACTGCGTATGAAAAGATGTGTGAGTACAGAAATAAAAACACATGTCTATGTTCAACTGATTTTTGACAAGGGTGCCCACACCATACAAAGGCCATAGAAGAATCTTTTTAACAAATGGTGCTGGGACAACTGGATATCCACATGCAAAGCAATGAATTTGGAAGCTTACCTCTCCTAATATGCAAACATTAACTCAAAATGGATCAAAGACCTAAATGTAAGGGCTAAAGAAACTCTTAAATTTGGGGCCCACTGGTGGTATAGTGGTTAAGTTTGCATGCTCCTTTTCAGTGGCCCTGGGTTCATGGGTTTTGGTCCTGGGCATGGACCTACACACCACTCATCAAGCCATGCTGTGGCATCATCCCACATACAAAATAGAGGAGGACTGGCACAGATGTTACCTCAGCAACAATCTTCCTCAGGCAAAAAGAAGAAGATTGGTAACAGATGTGAGCTCAGGGCCAATCTTCCTCACCAAAGAAAAAACAAAAACACTTAAAATAAAACTTAGGGATAAATCTCCATGACCTGGGTTTTTCTATGACAGCATAAGCATGAGCAACAAATGAAAAAGATAGATTAAATGGATTTAATCAAAATTTAAAACTTTTCAGCTTCAAAGAACACTATCAATAAAGTGAAGGGGCTCTATTTCTGAAGGAAATAAAGTATTTGAATAAAAGTATGGAATGATAGAAAGCATTTTCCCATTGTATATCTGATAAGGGACGTGTATCTTTTTACAACTCAATAAAAAGACAACCCAATTAAAAATGGTCAAAGAATCTGAATAGGCATTCTCCAAGGAAGAAATACAACTGGTCAATAGGCAAGCACATTAAAAGGTGCTTGACATCATTAGTCAACAGAAAATGCAAATCAATACACAATGAGATAACACATCACACACCCTGGAATAGCTAGCATTACAAAGTGAGATGACAATTATTGAGGATGTGGAAAAATTGGAACCCTCATATATTGTTGCTGGAAATGTAAAATGTCACAACTACTTTGGGAAACACTCTGGCAATAACTCAAACAATTAAACATAGAATTACAATCTGACCCAGCAATCCTCTCTTTGGTCTAAACCCAAGAGGAATAAAAACATATGTCCATACAAAAATATGTTTACAAATATTTATAGCAGAATTATTAATAAAAGCCCAAAGGTGAAAACAACTCAAATATCCATCAATGGGTAAATGAATAAACAAGTATAGTACATCCATACAGTGGATTATTGTTCACCATCAAAACAAATGAAGAACTGATACATGCTACAACATGGGTGTACCTTAAAAACATTATGCTAATTGAAAGAAGACAATTACAAAAAACCACATATTATTTAATTCCATTTATATGAAATGTTCAAAATAGGAAAATCTGCAGGAATAGAAAGCATATTAGTAGTTAGTTTCTTAGGGCTTGGAGGATTGGAGAATGGGAAGGATAGTAGCTAAAGCATATAGGTTTATTTATGAGGAAATGAATATGTTCTAAGATAGATTGTGATGATGGTTGCACATATTTCTGTATATAATAAAAAATTTTGAATTATACACTTTGGTCAATTTTATGGTATATGAGTTATATCTCAATAAAATTGTTTAAATAAATAACAGGTGCCTGTGTATGGTAGGAAACATGGGCAGTCTGTGAATATTTTTACTATTATGCCATTGTTGAGTGGCTTTTGTGATGCAAGGTGCATCATTGCAGGTACAAATGGTCCAGAAAAGTAAAAACATGACACATGTTAACTTCAAGGACCATAATATTATGTCCAGAGATGGCTGATTGGATTAGAACAGCAATAGCATTAATATGAAAAATTGGCAGCAGCAGTGAGGCACAACCAATAACCCCTAGAGGAGAAAAAATCTTGTACCAAAGTGCCAAGTATAGGGATGGTAAAGTCCCATGCAATGTGGTCACTCTTACTAGGAGATCAGGTTTGGAAAAAGTCACAAGTCAGGCATGCAGTGGTAACCTCTGCATCAGAAACAGAATCCTTAAGACCTGTTGCTATGTCCAGTAAAGTGATGAATCCAGTCAGCAATCATAGCAATCTAGGTGGTGTATGCTCAGTCAGCGGCTTGAACTGATCTCTTAAGAAAATGGTTTCTTACTGTGCTCATCTATGTGAGTGACCCAGATGGTTTGAGCAGCAGCAGAAATTTGTCTCCAAAGTTGTTTTTCCCTAGTCCTATTGAAATAAAATTGACATACAGCAGTGTATAAGTTTAAGGTTTACAGCATAATAAATTGGCTTACATACATTGTGAAATGATTACAAAAATAAGTTTAGTTAACATCCATGATTTCATATAAATACAAAAAAATGTTTTTTTTTCCTTGTGATGACAACTGTTAGGATGTACTCTCATAACAATTTTCAAGTATACCATACAGCACTGCTAACTAAAATTGTCATGTTGTACATTATGTCCTCAGTATTTATTCATCTTATAACTGGAGATTGTACCTATTGACCACCTTCATCCTAGTCCCCCACCCCTCAACACCCACCTTTGGTAATCACAAATCTGATCCCTTTTTTATGATTTTTCTTAGATTTCACATATAAGTGAGATCACACAGTGTCTTTGTCTGACTTATTCACTTAGCATAATGTTCTTAAGGTCCATCTGTGTTGCCACAAATGGAAGGATTTTTTTAATGGCTGAATACTACTTCATTGTGTATATATATACTTTGACTTCTTTGTTCATTCATCTGCGAGTGGACACAGGTTTTTTTCATATCTTGACTATTGGAGATAATGCTGTTATGAACATGGGGGTGCAGAAATCTCTTAAACATAGTGTTCTCATTTACTATGGACATATACCCAGAAGTGGAATTGCTGAGTCATATGGTAGTTCTATTTTTAATTTCTTGAAGAACCTTCATACTTTTTCTGGGTTCTTTTCTATTGAAGAATAGTTGACATACAATATTACATTAGTCTCAGAGGTACAACATAGTGACTTGACATTTATGTATATTACACAACGGTCACCAAAGCAAGTCTGGTAACCATCTGTCACCATGCAAAGTTATTACAATATCATTGACTATATTCCCTATGCTGTACATTATATCCCCGTGACTTATTTATTTTATAAGTGGAAGTTTGTACCTCTTAATCCCCTTCACCTATTTTATCCATCCCCCCTCCCCTCTGGTGACCACCAATTTGTTCTTTGTATCTGAGTTTGTTTCTGTTTTCTTTTGCTTGTTCATTTGTTTTGCTTTTTAGATTCCACATATCAGTGAGGTCATATGGTATTTATCTTTCTCTGATTTATTTCACTTAAGATAATGTCCTCTAAGTTCATTCATGTTGTTGCAAATGGCAAGATTTCATTTTTTTATGGCTGAGTAATATTTTATTATATATATATACACACACACACACACACACACACACACACACACACACATATATATATATATATATATATATATATATATATATATATATATATATATATAATCTTCTTTATCCCTTCATCTATCAATGGACACTTAGGATGCTTCCATATCTTGGCTATTGTAAATAATGCTGCAATGAACATAAGGGTGCATAGATCTTTTTAAATTAGTGTTTTTGTTTATTTCGGATAAATACTCAAAATGGAATTGCTGGGTTGTATGGTAGTTCTATTTTTAATTTTTTTTGAGGAACCTCGATGTTTTCCATAGTAGCTGCACCAATTTGCATTCTCACTAACAGTGTACAAGGGTACCCGTTTCTCCACATCCTTGCCAACAATTATTTGTTGTCTTTTTGATAAAAGCCATTCTGACAGGTGTGAG
Organism: Tapirus indicus; assembly: GCA_031878705.1. NCBI lineage: Eukaryota > Metazoa > Chordata > Mammalia > Perissodactyla > Tapiridae > Tapirus > Tapirus indicus. The sequence continues at coordinate 47,680,130 of CM062942.1, forward strand.
GTGATATCTCATTGTGGTTTTGATTTGCATTTCCCTGATGATTAGTGATGTTGAACATCTTTTCATGTGTCTGTTAGCCATCTGTATATCTTCTTTGGAAAACTGTCTATTCAGGTCCTCTGCCCATTTTTAAAATGGATTAGTTATTATTTTCTATTGAGTTGTATGGGTTCCTTATATATTTTTAATGTTAACCCCTTATCAGATATATTATTTGCAAATATCTTCTTATACTCAGCCTTTTCATTTTGTTGATGGTTTCCTTCACTGTGCAAAGATCTTTTAGTTTAATGTAGTACCATTTGTTTATTTTTGCTTCTGTTTTCCTTTGCCTGAGGAGACAGATCCAAAAAAATATTGCTAAGACTGATGTCAAAGAGCTGACTGCCTGTGTTTTCTTCTAGGAGTTTTATATTTTCAGGTCTTACATTTAAGTCTTTAATCCATTTTGAGTTTATTTTTGTATATGGTGTAAGAAAGTGGTCCAGTTTCATTCTTTTCCATGTAGCTGTCCAATTTATTTATTTATTTATTAAAAAGACTGTCCTTTCCCTATTGTACATTCTTTGCTCATTTGTTGTAGATTAATGACCATGTAAGTGTGGGTTTATTTCTGGGCTCTCTATTCTGTTCCATTGATCTGTGTGTCTGTTTTTGTGCCAGTAGCATACTGTTTTGATTACTACAGCTTCATAGTATAGTTTGAAATCAGGGAACATGATGCCTCTGGATTTGTTTTTCTTTCTCAAGATTGCTTTGGCTATTCATGGTCTTTTGTGGTTCCACACATATTTTAGGATTAGCTGCTCTAGTTCCGTAAAAAATGCCATTGGGAGTTTGATAAGAATTGCATTGAATTTGTAGATTACTTGGGTAGTACAGACATTTTAACAACATTAATTCTTTCAATCCCTGAGCATGGTATATTTTTTCATTTATTTGTGTCTTCTTCAATTTCTTTTAGCAATATCTTACAGTTTTCAGATTACAAGTCTTTCACCTCCATGGTTTAATTTATTCCCAGATATTTTATTCTTTTTGATGCAATTGTAAATGGTATTGTTTTCTTAATTTCTATTTCCGATTGTTCACTATTAGTGTACAGAAACACAACAGATTTATGTATATTGATTTTGAATCCTGCAATTTTACTGGACTCATTTATTAGTTCTAGTCTTTTTCTGGTGGAGTTTTAGGGTTTTCTATATATATTATCAGATCATCCACAAATAGTGACAGATTTACTTCTTCTTTTCCAATTTGGATGCCTTTTATTTCTATTTCCTGATTGCTGTGACTAGAATTTCCAATACTATGTTGGATAAAAGTAGTGAGAGTGGGCATGCTTGTTTTATTCTTGATCTTAAGGCAAATGGTTTCACTTTTTTACTGTTGAGTATAATGTTAGCTGTGGGCTTGTCATTTATGGCCTTTGTTATGTTGAAGTGTGTTTCCTCCATACCAACTTTATTGATAGTTTTTTGTCATAAATGGATGTCAAATTTTGTCAATTGCTTCTTCTGCATCTATCGAGATAATAATATGATTTTTATTCATTATGTTAATGTGGTGTATCATATTGATTGATATGCAGATATTAAACCATCTTCTCATCCCTAGAATAAATCCCACTTGATCATGTTTTATGATCCTTTTAATATATCATTGAATTCAGTTTGCTAATATTTTATGAGGAGTTTTGCATCTATTTTCATTAGGAATATTGGCCTTTTCTTTGTAATTTTCTGTTTTGAATTGTCTTTGTCTGGTTTTCATGTCAGGTAATCCTGGCCTCATAGAATTAGCTTGGAAGCATTCCTTCCTCTTTAATTTTTTAAGGTCATTTGAGAAGAATAGGCATTAACTCTTCTAATGTTTGTAAAGTCATCTGATTCTGGACTTTTGTTTGTTAAGAGTTTTTTTGATTACTGATTCAGTTTCATTGCGAGTAATTGGTCTGTTCAGATTTTCTATTTCTTCTCAATTCAGTCCTGGAAGATTGTATGTTTCTAGGAATTTATCCATTTCTTCTAGGTTGTCCAATTTGTTGTCATATAATTGTTCATAGTAGTCTCATGATACTTTGTATTTCTCTGGTGTCAGTTGTAAAATCTCTTACATATCTGATTTTATTTATTTGGGCCCACTTTCTTTTTGTTTTGATGAGTTTGCTAAAGAACTATCAATTTTGTTTATCTTTTCAGAGACCTAGCTCTTAGTTTCATTAGTCTTTTCTGATGAATTTTTAGCCTTTATTTCATTTATTTATGATCTGATCTTTATTATTCCCTTCTGTCTACTAACTTTGGACTTTGTTCTTTTTCTAGTTCCTTTAGGTGTAAGATTAGATTGTTTATTTGAGATTTTTCTTTTTACTGAGGTAGGACTGTATTGTTATAAACTTCCCTCTTAGAACTGCTTTTGCTTTGTCCCATAAATTTTGGAACATTTTGTTTCCATTTTAATTTGTTTCAAGGTATTTTTTTGATTTCCTCTTTGATTTGTTTATTGACCCATTGGTTGTTTAGTAGCATGTTGTTTAGCCTCCACCTGTTTGTGTTTTTTCCATTTTCTTCTTGTAATTGATTTCTAGTTTCATACTATTGTGCTCAGAGAAGATGCTTGATATGGTTTCAATCTTCTTAAATTTATTGAGACTTGTTTTGTGACCTAACGTGTGATTTATCCTGGAGACTGTTCCATGTGCACTTGAAAAGAATGTGTATTCTGCTGTTTTTAGATGGAATGTTCTGTATATGTCTATTAAGTCTAGCTGATCTAAAGTGTCATTTAAGGCCAATGTTTCCTTGTTGGTTTTCTGTCTGGATGATCTATTCATTGATATAAAGCATTCTTAAAGTCCCCTATCATTATTGTATTATTGTCAATTCTTCCCTTTATGTTGGCTAATATTTGCTTTATGTATTTTTGTGGCTCCTATGTTGGGTGCATAGATATTTGCAAGTGTTATATCCTCTTGTTGGATTAATCCCTTTATTATTATGTAACGCCCATCTTTGTCTCTCATTACAGTCTTTGTTTTAAAGTCTATTTTGTTTGACATAAACATTGCTACTCCAGCTTTTCATTTCCATTTGCATGGAATATCTTTTCCCAGCCCTTCACTTTCAGTCTGTGTGTATCTTTAGATCTGAAGTGCGTCTCTTGTAGGCAGCATATATATGGGCCTTGTTTTTTTATCCAGTCAGCCACCTTATGTTTTTTGATAGGAAGATTAATTCCATTTACATTTAATTATTGATATGTACATACTTATTAACATTGTGTTAGTTGTTTTCTGGTTGTTTTTGTAGTTCTTCTCTGTTCCTTTCTCCTTCTCTTGCTCTCTTCCCTTTGATTTGATGACTTTTTTAGCATTATGTTTGTATTCCTTTCTCTTTACTTTTTGTGTACCTATGATAGGTTTTTGGTTTGTGGTCACCATAATGTTCATATATAACAACCTTTGTATATGGCAGTCTATTTTAAGTTGATGGTCACTTAAGTTCTAAAAGCACTACAGTTTTATTTCCCCTCCCAGGTTTTATGTTTTTAATGTCAGATTTTTTACATCTTTTTATGTATCCCTTAACTAATTATTGTAGATATAGATGATTTTACTACTTGTGTCTTTTAACCTTCAAATTGGCTATATAGATAGCCTTTTCTTTTCTGTTTAAAGAATTCCCTTTAACATTTCTTATAAGGCCAGTTAAGTGGTGATGAACTTCTTTAGCTTTTGCTTGTCTAGGAAACCCTTTATCTGTCCTTCAATTCTGAATGATCACCTTGCTGGGTAGACTGGTTTTGGTTATAAGTTTTATCCTTTCAGCACTTTGAATATATTGTGCCACTCCCTTCTGGCCTATAAAGTTTCTGCTGAAAAATCAGCTGATAGTCTGATAGGGTTTTCTCTGTACATGACTAATTGTTTTTCTCTTGCTGCTTTTAAGATTCTCTCTTTATTTTTAACTTCTGACATTTTATTTAGAATGTGTCTTGGAGTGAGTGTCTTTGGGTTCATTTTATTTGGGATTCTCTATGCTTCCTGGACTTGGATGTCCATTTCCTTCACTAGGCTGGGGAAGTTTTCAGCCATTATTTCTTCAAATAGATTTTATGTCTCTTTCTGTCTCTCTCCTCCTTCTGGATCCCCTATAATGCAAATAGTATGATTGATGTTGTCCCAGAGATCCCTTAAGATATCTTCATTTTAAAAATTCTTTTTTCTTTTGGCTGTTCCAATTGGATGATTTCCACTACCCTGTCTTCCAGGTTGCTGATTCATTCTTCTGCATCATCTAGTCTGCTGTTCATTCCCTTAGTGTATTTTTAATTTTAGTTATTGTATTTTTCAGCTCTGTTTGGTTCTTTTTTATATTTTGTATCTCTTTGTTGAAGTTTTCACTGTGTTCATCCATTCTTCTCCCAACCTCAGTGAACATCTTTATTACCATTACTTTGAATTCTTTTTCTGGTAGATTGCTTATCTCCATTTTGTTTAGTTCTCTTTCTGAGGTTTTGTCTTATTCTTTTATTTGGAACATATTCCTATGTCTCCTCATTTTGCCTCTCTGTGTCTGTTTCTATGTATTAGCTAGTTCAGCTGCATCATCTGGTCTTGTAGAGGTGGCCTTATGTAGGTGTCTTGTGGGGCCTAATAGTGCAATCTCCCTTGGTCACCAGATCCAGGTGCTCAAGGTTTGTCCCTTGTGTAGGCTATGTGTGCATTTCTTTGGTGCCTGGGCCACAATTACTGTGGGCACACTGGTGTGTGGGGCTGGCCCCTTCAGGTGGGAGCCACTTTGGAGGAGCTCTGGTTCCAGTCAGGGCCACCCTCCTGGTGGGGTGAAGCAGGAGCTGCTTTGGAGGTGTGTCAGCTGGAGTGGGTCCACAGGGGAACACTGGGACAGGGCGAGTGGTGGTAGCAATATTGATGGAGAGTGTCAGAAATGGTACTTACCAGTGCTGGGCCAGCTAGGTAGAAAAAGAGGTAAAAAAAATGGTGCCCACCAGCACTTCCACCCCCCAGAGAATATTCCAACATATCTCTATCCTTCTGGCACATGCCCTAAAATTAGTCAATGAATCTCCTTCATGTATAACCCAGGTGCTTTTCAGACTGCTGCTTCTCTGCTGGGACTTGAAGATAGTGTATTTGTTCACACACCATTTAAGAGTGGAATTTTGGTCTCCTGTTGCCCTCTGGCTCTCCCAGATGTAAGTCCCACTGGTTTTCAAAGCCATCCATTATGGGTGCTCATATTCCCAGTGCAGGTCCCCTGGGTTGGGGAGCCCAATGTGGGGTGTGAGTCCGTAGCTCATCTGGAAGGACCTTTGTAGTTATGATATCCCTTCCACTTGTGGTTGCCACATTGTGAGTATGGATCCTGACTAGACTGCATCTCTGACCCCCTTCCCATCTTGATATGGCTTTTCTTTATATCTTTAGTTGTGGAAAATCTGTTCTGTTAATCTTCAGGTTGTTCTCAGTGATAGTTGCTTTATATGCAGTTGTAGTTTTGCTGTGTCCATGGAAGGAGATGAGGTGTGGATCTTCCTACTCTATTATTTTGATCCAAGCCCCCCTCCATACTGTTTTCAATAGTGCCTGTACCAATTTACAATCCCCATAAGAGTGCACAAGTGTTCCCTTTTCTTAGCACCCTTGCCAGCATTTGTTAGCTTTTGTCTTTGATAATAGCCATTCTAACAGGCATGAGATGATCTGTCATTGTGGTTTTGATTTGTATTTCCCTAAAGATTAGTGATGTAGAGCACCTTTTCTTGGCCATTTGCATATCTTCTTAGGGAAAATGTCTATTTAGATCTTATGCCATTTTTAATTGGATTATTTGGGTTTTTTCTCTTGAGATATAGGAGTTCTTTATATATTTTGAATATTAACCCCTTATCATATATGCCATTTGCAAATAATTTTTCCTATTTTGTAGGTTTTTTTTTTCATTTCTTTATTGTTTCTTTTGCTGTGCAGAACTTTTTTAGTTTGATGTAGTCCCACTTATTTACTTTTGATTTTGTTGCTTATGTTTTGTTTCATATCCAAAAAACCACTGTGAAAACCCATGTTGAGAAGATTTTTTTCCTCTGTTTTCTTCTAGGAGTTTTATGGTTTCCAGTCTTCATTTAAATTTTTAATCCATTTGTAGTTAATTTTTTTATATCTTATAGGATAGGAATCTAGTTTCATTATTTTGCATGTGAATATCCAGTTTTCCTAGCAGCATTTATTTAAGAGACTATCTTTTCTCCATTGAGTATTCTTAGCTTCCTTATCAAATATTAGTTGAACTTATATGGATGGGCTTATTTCTGGGCTCTCTATTCTGTTCCATTGGTCTATGTGTCTGTATTTATGGCAGTACCATACTGTTTTGATTAACATAGCTTTATAGCATAGCTTGAAATCAGGAAATGTGATGCTACCTACTTTGTTCTTTCTCAAGATTGCTTTGGCTATTCAAGGTCTTTTGTGTGTCCATATAAATTTTAGGGTTATATTTTTACTTCTGTAAATATGCCATTGGAATCTTGGTAGGGATTGCATTGAATCTACAGATGGCTTTGGGTGGTATGAATACTTTTAACAATATTAATTCTTGCAGTACATGAACATAGGATACCTTTCCATTTATGTGTGTTTTCTGCAATTTCCTTCATCAATGTCTTGTAGTTTTCAGTGTAGAGGGCTTTCATATCTTTGGTTAAATTTATTCCTAAGCATTTTATTGTTTTTGATGCAATTGTTTTCTATATTTTTCTTCAGATAATTTGTTGTTAATGTATAGAAGTGTTAATGATTTCTATATGTTAATTTTGTATCCTATATCTTTATTGAATTCATTGATTAGATCTTATATTTTTTTGTGGAATCTTTAGGATTTTCTATATAAGAAAATCATGTCAGCTATAAATAGAGACAATTTTACCACTACCTTCCAATTCTGATGACTTTTATTTCTTTTTCTTACCTGATGGCTCTGGCTAGGACTTCCAATACTATGTTGAATAGGAGTGGTAAGAGTGGGTATCCCAGTCTTGTTCCTGTTTTTAGCAGAAAAGCTTTCAAACTTTCTCCATTGAGTATGATGTTAGCTGAGGGCTTGTCATATGTAGCCTTTATTATGTTGAGTTATATTCCTTCTATACTAATTTGTTAAGATTTTTTATCATAAAAGGATGTTGAATTTTGTCAAATGGGTTTTTTGCATCTATAAGATGATCTCATAATTTTTTCTTTCATTCTATTAATATGATGGATCACATTTATTGATTTGCATATGCTGAACCATCCTTACCCCCATCGGGATAAATCCCACTTAATCATGGCAAATGATGCTTTTAATGTGCTGCTGAGTTCTGTTTGCTGGTATTCTATTTAAAATTTTAGCATCTATATTCTTCAGCCTGTAGTTTTCTTTTCTTGTAGTGTACTTTTTTGGCTTTGGTATAAGGGTAATTCTGGCCTCATAAAATGAGTTTGGAAGTGTTTCCTCTCTTTGATTTTTTAGGAGTTTGAGAAGGATGGGTGCTATTTAATTCTTAAAAGTTCAGTAAAATTCAGCAGTGAAGTCATCTGGTCCTGGTCTTTTCCTCATTGGGAGATTTTTGATTACTGATTCAATCTCCTTAGTAGTAATTGTTTTGTTCAGATTTTCTATTCCTTTCTGATTCAGTTTTGGTAAGTTGTCTGTTTCTAAGAATTTTTTCATTTCTTCTAGGTGTCCAGTTTCTTGTCATATAGTTGTTCATAGTAGCTTCTTATATTCATTTGTATTTTTGTTATAGTGTCTTCTCCTTCATTTATAATTTTGTTGACTAGTGTCCTCTCTATTTTTTTCCTTTGTTAGTCTATCTAAAGGTTTGTCAATTTTGTTTATCTTTTCAAAAATCCAACTCTTAGTTTTGTTAATATTTTCTATTGTTCTCATTCTATATTTCATTTATTTGTGCCCTTATATTTATTATTTATTTTCTTCTGCTGACTTTAGGCTCATTTTGCTCTTCTTTTTATAGTTCCTTGAGGCACAGAGGTACATTGTTTATTTGAGATTTTTCTTGTTTCTTAACGTAGTTTTTATTGCTATGAACATCCTGCTTGAACTGCTTTTGCTGCATCCTATAAGTTTGGATATGTTGTGCTTCATTTTTTTTTTGTCTTGAGATACTTTTGTATTTTAACATTATTATTCTTTGATCCACTGGCTTTTCAAAACAATGTTGTTTAATTTTTATGCATTTGTGAGTTTTCCAGGTTTTTTTTTTCTGTTGTTGATTTGTAGTTTCATAGCATTGTGATCAGAGAAGATACTTGGTATGATTTCAATCTTGTTGAACTTGCTAGACTTGTTTTGTGGCTTAATATATGGTCTATCCTAGAAGATGTTCCATGTGCACTTGAGAAGAATGTATGTTCTGCTGTTGTCAGTTATAATGTTCTATATATGTCTGTTAGGCCCATTTGGTCTATAGCATTGTTCAAATACACTGTTTCATTGTTGATTTTCTGTCTGGATGATATATCCATTTTGAGAGGGGGTATTAAAGTCCCCAGCTGCTATTGTATAACTTTTTATTTCTCCTTTTAGCTGTTAATTTTCCTTTATATATTTAGGTGCCTCTACATTGGGGGCATAAATACTTACAATTTCTATATATTTTAATGGGTTGAGCCATTATTCATTGTTGGAGGAAGTTATTAAGAGGACATGACTGTCAGTCAACCCACAAACTGGTCCTGGGCAATTGTAACTCCTTACCCCTCCACTATCCTTGGAATGTATGTTTCATCCACAATTTCCATGCTAGGAGCCATTTCAAGGATGCAGCCTTGAGAGAGTAATGCTGCTGAGACCATCTGGACTGTGTATGTGACTTAACCCCATTAAGATCTTTATATAAACTTTGAAGATTTTAGCATGTGGGTGCAGAGATCTATTTATCTTGTGGTTACCCAAGACAAGCCTTGTATGTAAGTTCCCTTGCTTATTAAACCTACTACCAAATATGGAGTGATCTGCCTCTTTCTTCAGTGTCTCCTTGCCCTCAATGTATGGGGCTAGTTTCAAATTTCACCCACAGAGCTTTAAAGGATGTGTTGGGGAAGAGGGAGGATCCCCTCCTGCCCTTTTGCTTAAGGTTCTTATGGCTGGTCAAATAATTTAAAAGGCAGGTTAGCAGGAGAAAATAAAACAAGGTTTAATAACATGTATACATGGGAGAAATTCAGAAAAAACTGAGAAAATCACCCAAATGGCAGAGGTTCTCATCTTAAATACTATTCAGCTAAAGGCAAAGGAGGATTTTGGGGGTGCAGGGAGTCAGCTATGGGAGATTACTAGAAAAGTGCAGTAAACAAGAGTAAGATTGTTATGTAGACTTAAATCCTTGCCTTCTGCACTGATAAGAGTTTCTAGAGATAAAGCCATCCCCCCTCATTCCTGGTACAGAGAGGGAGATACCTTTATAGATGGAGATTTTCCTTACAAATGTAAATGTCTCTACAAAGGATAACTTCTACTTTTTCTTGGTTTTCAGAGCTTTGATAAGAATGGGCTTAGCAAGGACCCTCCTATTCTATCCAAACCCAGAGTTATCTATGGTGATGGCCTGTCCTGGGGATAGGCCTATCTTAAATTCTTTTAGGCAGTTAGTGCTGGGGAGGTCAAAGTTTCTTTCAGAGTCTTTCCTTCTTGAAAATAATCAAGGGAAAGAGACGTATTTTGAGGTGGCCAATTCTGATCCCCCACAGATGCAAACCAACAATTGGCAAGCCACCCAGGAGACCTAAACAATGGATCTTGGGAAAGAGGAATCCATGGAGGATATCCTGGTCTGGCCATTGACCTCTATGTGGGGTGGGTGACTTGTAAGTTAGAAACTTGTGGACTTCCATGAGAGTACAGGTACATTCCAAAACATGAGCTCATTTAATGTATTTGTTTGAGGAACTGTGCATAGTGTACTGTGGCAAAGACACAGTGGGCTGTCCTCTACTGTAGACAATTCAGCTGTCCACCAATGCCCAACTAGAGGCTGAAGGTTAGAAAGTTGGGAGAAGAGCTGAGATTAGAGAAGGATGTGTGGTTGTCCACTACTCTGCTAGCTTTAGGGTATTAGACAAGGTGGGAGAGCAGGAAAGTAAGTTGGAGACCTTAGTATGCCATTTTGCAAAACTAGGTGGGCACAAGATGCCATGGATTAAGGTCTGAGCACTTGTGACAAAGCCTGATTGTGATGCTAGGAGGTGGAATTCCTGGGAAAGTGAAGAGAGTGAAGAGGAGGATGTTGTGGTGATTGAAGGTGAAATAAATACAGCACTCCATGCTGTCTGACTGCTATTACAAAGGAAAGCAAAAGCACAGCGACAACCCCAGCCAGCAGGCCAGCCCCCAATTCAGGAAACATTCATGATGGTAGAACATATGCCCACTTAGCTTATTGATATAGCTGCCAAGTTCCAACAAAAGCCTAAGAATAGTACCCAGGAATGGTTAGTGTGGCTATGGGATATGGGGGCAATGGCATTTCTCTGGGCAGGAGACAGAGAAAATGAGCAACATTACCAAACACACTGACTTTCAGCAGCACATGCATGGTGCTTGGGGGTTCAAGTGATCCATTCTCTCATAGATTGGATTATTCTAGCCTGCAGGGAGGCTTGGCCCAATAAGGGGGATCTCTGGGGCACATGGGACCCTAGAAATAACATAGAAGAGGTACAAAACATTCTTAGGATGTTGGGAATGAAACAAGCCATTTATGTCCCTGTCTTTGAAGGTGTTTATTAGGCAATATTTACCTCAGAAATGAAAGCCAAGATACTCCAGTCTGTCTCCAGTACCTGGTATGGGACACTGATATCCATGCTGAGCCCAGTCATGAGACAAGACATTTATGATAGTGGGTAGTCCACTGCTGATCTGGGTGAAACTGACAAATTCCAGGGAAGGGTTTGGGCTGTTGAAAAGACCCAAGACAGTGATGGAACTTATTAAGCCCAAAGTCTATCCAAATTGGCTGTAAAGGATCCAGTGAGAGTAATCCAGAAGCAAATGTGGTTTGACCTCATTGCTGCCAGGATCCCACTTGAAAAGATAACCTGGCAACACAATGCTGTGTGGGTCAGCCTGTGGAAAGCCTTAAAACCTGAACAATAGTTCAGATCTGCCCCACCTGCCCCTACCACCTCTAGTGCCCCCATCCTGCTCCAGCAGAGGGCTTAGGGATACAGTCCTATTCAACATGGATACCTCTTATGCCCTGGGTATAGGATTCAGGGCAAGATTGCCTCCAGGTGAGGGTCATTGGGGATGATCAGAGGCCCCATGTTGAGCTCACTATTCACTGGTCCCCCAGAAATAAACACAAGGTGACAGTTCTCAGTGATACTGGAGCCAAGTGTACTCGAATACATGGTAACCCTCAGAAGTTTTCTGGCCCCCTGAGTGCCATCAATGGTTATAGTGGGCAAGTGGGTGTTCTCCCCCAAGAGAAAATGAGGTTTTTATCTCTCCAATACTAGGTAATATATTGGACATTGATATCCTACAAGGTCAAACTCTGCAAACATTTATTGGTGAATTCCACCTCTGGGTTAGAGTAATCGAACAATACTGAGGGGAAATACCAGATGAGAACCAGTAAGTCCATTACCCCTGTTAAGAGTGATAACTGTCAATATAAATTTCCTGTGGGGCATAAGGAAATAGGAGAAACTATCCAAGAACTGCACTGAATGAGTACTGTATGCCCTGCCCATAGTGTTTTCAACAGCCTAGTATGGCTGGTAAAAAAGACAGGTGGCTCATGGCAGATGACTGTGGACTACTGAGAATTGAACAAGGTTGTGCCTCCCATTTATGTGGCTGTGCCGAACATTGCCACCATCTTAGATACCTTGGCCACACTTCTAGGAGTGTACGAAGCTGTACTGGGCTAGCAAAATAGCAAATGCTATTTTCAGTATACCCCTGGTCACTGAGTCACAAGATCAATTTGCATTCACATGGGAGGGGCACCAATGGACATTTCAAGTGGATGGTAGCTCAAAACCCATCCCCATTCTCCTTCCCCACATCAGTAAAATGGGCCCATTACATTAATGATATAATGTTAACAGGTGAAGACTTGCCTCTGCTGCAGGACACTGTGCAGACTTCGCGGGAATATCTGTGAGTGATAAACTCACAGAAAATTTATGGCCCAGGTACCACTGTAAAGTTCCCAGGAGTCATAAGGTTGGATAAGACATGCATTTTCCCAGAAACTGTGATTGACAAGTTGTGAGCCTATCCAACACCTAAGAATGTGAAAGAAGTGCAAGATTTTTTAGGGATTTGGGGGTTGGGAGGACTTTTATTTCCTACCTGGCATAGTGCCTCTGTCCCTTATACCACCTGGTTAAAAAAAAGGCATTTGTAGGATTGGAGATTGGGGCAGAAAGACACCTTTGAGAAGGCAAAAGTATTAGTAAAGCAGATTAAAGCTCTGGGCATCTCCCAAGCAAGGCTGTCATTTGAGTCAGATGTATCTATGACTCTGGAAGGTATGGGTTGGGCACTGTGGCAGAGACAAGGGGGAGAGTACCCCTAGGATTTAGGTCTCAGCTCTAGAAGTTGGAAACAATGTGACATACCCTCGTAGAGCAACAGGTCCTAATAGTGTACACAGCACTCCTCCAGGTAAAGCTTCTCATGAAAGGACACCATATCCTGGTAAGAACTTTCCTTCCTATCAAGGGGTGGATTGAGGATATGTTCCATTGACCTACCTCTGTCATGGCTCAAACTCCCACTTTGACTAAGTGGCATGTCTATTTCCAGCACAAGAATACACTGTCTGCCAGCCCACTGTCTCTAGAAATGTGAGTGCTACTAGCCCCTGTAGAATACGTAGATTCTCCACATTCCCCCATCCCACTCCTGCTATGGCCCCTGAGGCCTGTAGAGAGGGAGTAGGGGAAATTCCCAGTGATGCCTGGTATACAGGTGGGTCTAGTTGGGGCAACCTGCCCACATGGACTGAAGCCACTATTCAGCCCAACACTGATACCATCTGGGTGGAAACAGAAACAAACTGCAACAGACAGTGGGATGAACTGAAAATAGTTGGGACGGTGATGACTCATGAGCCCTGATCATTAACCCTTGTACTGACAGTTTGACTGTTCTAAAGGAATTAACCTTATGGCTTGGACAATGGAAAGCTGAGAGATGGATCATCATGGAGAATCCCTTATGGGGTGAGGATATATGGAAAGACATTTGGCTTTGCCTGAAAGAGCCCGAGGTGGTACTCACTGTTTTCCACATCCTGGCTCATAAGGCACTGGCACACCCTGGAAATCATGAAGCTGATGCTCTAGACCAGGTATAAGCTTTATTATCCTTCAGTTGATACAGCAGATTGGGTGCACAGGAAGAGCTGCCACCATAGCACCTGGATGGGATGGAATATTGCCAAAGATGCTGAATTGCCTTTGAAATACAGTGACTTGGTTAACACAATAACAGCATGTTCTATGTATTCCAAACAATGCCCAAGGCAACCACTAAAGGAGCCTGGGGCCATCCGCTAAAGTTCTCAACTGGTGACGAATTGGCAAATTGATTTTATTGTCCCCCTTTCTCTAAGTGAGGATTCTGAGTGTGCCTTGGTTTGTGTGGACACCACATTTGACCTAGCCCAGGCTTTCCCCTGTTGCTGCACAAACCAGGCTGCCACTATTAGGGGATTAGAGAAGCTTAGTACCATGTACAGATAATCTCATCAAACAGACAGTGATCAGGGGTCAGATTTCAAATATCATGATGGACTTTGAAAAGGACTGGGGAAAAGAACATGACATTGAATGGAGGTTTCATCTCCCTTATAACCTGCAAGCAGCAGGGTTGATAAAAAGGGAAAATGGAATATTAATGCAGTAGATTAAATTACTAACAAGTAAAACCACCTTGGCTGGGTGGACTAAAGTACAATCCCAGGCTTTAATACATTTGAATGATCAACCAGTAGGGCCTGTTGCCCCCTAAGCCAGACTGGGGACCCCTGCTGAGACACCCAATACTGTAAAGGTATGGAAGTCACAGGAGACAGCCATTGATTGCCCTGACTCTCACCATGGATCAACATGCTATGTTTCTGAGAACACCAAGATCCATCACGCCTGCGAAAGGTGCTATTTACTGGAATTTACAATGGGATGCCCCACTGGGATGGGTGAGTTACTTCACACCCCTGGGTGAGGGGGAACTACTTAATATCCACTGAGATTCTTTTGTTCTACTGCAAGCTGGACCTATTGAAATGCACTATGCCTAGAATGGAACACACATCATTGAAAAAGGAGAGAAGGTGGGAGTCCTGGTCTGGCATGTCCTGTGCCCAGTCCATCTTCTCATGCCTGACAGTGCTTCCTCCCCTGGCCAACATGTATGGTATGCACAACCAGGTCAAGTTCCTAAAGCTGTGGCCACATTAACATCTAAAGATCAGGCCACAAGTGTAATTCTTATAGAAGGGGAAGACCTTCCCATACAATTTCCTACTGAATATCTGTCTTTTTGACCTTACACTTCTGCTGCTCCTGTGGGGTCTGGTAATGGGATGAACACCTGATGGAAATAACTTTCTACAGTGACCCTACTCATATGCTTAGCAAAGGAATCATTCTAACTGCTGGATATATGGGAAGCTGCCCCTCTCTTAGCTCATCAGGATTGTCATGTTGGGTATCACCATTCCGGGGGCAGGGGGCGGATTGGAAGGCAGTAAAGCAGTACATTAGGGAAGAACAAGCTAGGACTAGTACTCTTAATTCATCTGATATTACCAATACTGATCAAGAAATCTGACTGTGGTAGACAGTGTCAATAACACAAGGCATGGGTATTATTTTTTTTGTCAATGAAACTACACAGGCAGCACATCAAACTGCTGTCTGGAAGGGTTCTAAAAATACCACCATCAGAACCATGTATGGCTACACTCAGATTTGTGATGGGTTTATGTGGCTTACCACAGGTTATGGACATTTGATCATCTGGGCACCCCTTTATTGGAAACAGAAAAGTCACTCTAAACATAATCAACCCAAGAGTACCAGGGATATGGAATGGATATTACTGGAACTGTGTAGTCATTCTGTCACATTGAAAGATAACAACTGGTTTAGCACTGACTGGTCCCACCAGCAGGTATTTATTGGGTAACCCTAAATGGGACTCAGTGGTTGTGTGGCACAAATCTTTGGCCATGACTCCCACCTGGGTGCTTGGGCCACAGCACTCTGGGTTTTCCCTGGGCACAGAGGAGAATCTGACCAACAGTAACAAAAGCTGCCAACCTCCCTCTTCTCAAGACCAAATGAGCACATTTTGTTTTCCATTGGTGCAATCATTTGGCCACAATCTTTGTTCCCTCCACTGGCCTGGAGGATGTTATAGCACACATAGAAGCCATTACTTAATTCATCAAGCAAGCCTTAAATGATGGCTGACAAAGCCTGTCCCTTACTGAATGCTGAAATATCTCTAATGAGAAAAAATGTCCTCCAAGATAAGATGGCATTGGATATTATTACCACCTTGCAAGGAGGCACCTGTGCCATTATCCAAACAGAATGTTGTGTGTTCATACCTGATGAATCTGCTAATGTGTCATCTTTATTATATCATATATGGACACAGTGAACACCCTGAGTGATCTGATCCCAGCCTAGAGGACTTAATAAATCAGTGGTTCAGATCATGGGGCTCTTGGTGGAAAAAAACTGTTACTTATTTTGGGAATCATTATATTAATCTGTGTTTTTTCTTGCATGTGCCTATATTGTGACCATGGCCTCTGCCTCCAATGCAGCCAGATAGCTGCGAAATGAGCCCCTGCATGCTAATGAAACCCTTCGCTGACCACTCAGGCCACACTGTGGAAGAGGGGGCATGTAAGATTATAACAGCTGATCACAAGGAGTGGAGTGTTGAAGGAGGTCTTTGGGAGGATGTGACCTCCAGTTGACTCACAAGCTGGACCTGGGAAATCAAGAGAATCCTTACTCCCTCTCCTGTCCTCAAAATGGATATTCCACCCACTACTCCCACATGGTAGCCATTTCAAGGACATAGCCTTCAGAGAGTAACATGTTGAGACCATCTGGACTGTATAAATGACTGAATCCCATTAAAGTCAGTGTATAAAGTTTTAACATTTTGGTGAGTTGGTGCAGAGATCTACTCATCTTATGGCCACCCAAGAGACCCTTGTATGTAAGTTCCCTTGCTCATTAAACTTTCCACCTACCAATCTGGAGTTGTCTACCTCATTCTTCGGTCTCTACTTCCCTCCATGTATGGGTCCAGTTTAGAATTTTGCCCGGGGAACTCCTAAGGTTGTGAACTACAAATCATTATACAATGACCTCCTCTGTCCCTTTTTACCATTTCTAGGTTAAAGTCTATTTTGTCTGACATAAGTATAGCTACTCCTACTTTTTATTGATAACCATTTGCTTGAAATATCTTTTCCATCCCTTCTGTCTCAGTGTATGTGTGTCTTTAAGGCTACAGCGAGTCTCTTGTAGGCAGCATATAATTGGATCTTTTTTCTAATCTATTCAGCTATTCTATGTCTTTTTTTTTTTTTGAGGTTTTCTTTTTTTTTCTTTCTCTCTCTCTTTTTTTTTTTTTTTTTTGCTTAGGAAGATTCTCCATGAGCTAACGTCTATTGCCAATCTTCCTCTTTTTATTCTATTTGTGCACCACCACAGCATGTCCACTGACAGACAGTGGTGTAGATCCATGCTTGGGAACCAAACCCAGGCCACTGAAGTGGAGCGTGATGAGCTTAACCACTAGGCCACAGGGGCTGGCCGCATTCTATGTCTTCTGATTGGAAATTTTAATCCATTTATATTTAAAGTGATTATTGATAACTAAGGATAAGTATTGCCATTTTGTTAATTGCTTTCTGGCTATTTTGTAGATCCGTTGTTCCTTACTTCTTATCTTGCTGTCTTCTTTTGTGATCTAAAGACTTTTGGTATTAGTATACTTTGACTTTATTATGTTCTTTTGTGTAATTACTACAGTTTTTTTCCTTGAGGCTACCATAAGGTTAACTAAAATATATTAAAATTATAGCACCCTATTTTAAACTGGTAACAACTTAACTTTGATAACATTCCTAAACTTTAAACTTTTACTTCTCCTCCTCCTCACATTTTAGGTTATCGATGATACAGTTTACATATTTTTTACATTGTGTCTCCAACAATAGATTATTGTAGTTATGTTTATTTTTAAACTTTCAAACTAGAGCTGTAAATGAATTACACAACACCATTACCATATTACAGAATCTTAACTTAGACTATATATTTACCATTACTAATAATCTTTTGCTGTCTTCTTATGTTTTTATGATGTTAATAAGCATCATTTTATTTTAACTCACAGAATTCTCTTTAGCATTTCTTGTAAGGCAGGTCTAATGGTGATGAACTCCTTCAGCTTTTGTTTGTTCAGGAAAGTCTTCTTATCTCCTTCATTTCTGAAGGACAGCTTTGCCATGTATAGAATTCTTGGTTGACAATTTTTTTTCTTTCAATACTTTGAATATATTGCACTCTCTCCTGGCCTAAAAAGTTTCTGTTGAGAAATTCTCCCCTAGTCTTATGGAAGTTCCCTTGTTTTTCTCTTGCTTCTATCAAAATTCTTTCTTTGTTTTTCACTTTTGACAATTTAATTATAATGTGTGTCAGTGTACCCCTATTCAGGCTCAACCTATATGGAGTTCTTTGAGCCTCATGGATATGGATGTCCATTTTTCTTCCCAGGTTTGGGCAGTTTTCAGCCATTATTGCTTTAAATATATTTTCTATCCCCTTTTCTTTCTATTCTCCTTCTGGAATTCCCATAATATGGATATTCTTTCTTTTGAAGGGGTCCTGTAAGTCTTGTAGGCTTTCCTCACTTTTTTCAATCTTTTTTCTTTTCGTTCCTCAGACTGAATAATTTCAAAAGTCCTGTCTTATATCAAGTCCACTTTTGAAGCTCTCTATTGAATTCTTCAGTTTTGTCATTTTTCAGCTTTAGGATTTTTTAAAAATTTTGTTGAGGTCATAATACTTTATAACATTGTGAAATTTCACTTGTACATTATTATTTGTCAGTCATCATATATATGTGCCAACTTACCCCTTATGCCCATCCCCAAATCCCTTCCTTTCTGGTAACCACTAATCTGTTCTCTTTGTCTGTGCACGTGTTTATCTTCCAAATATGAGTGAAATCACATAGTGTTTCTCTTTATCTGGCTTATTTCACTTAACATAATAACCACAAGGTCCATTCATGTTGTTGCAGATGGGAAGATTTTGTCTTTTTTATGGTTGAGAAGTATTTTATTGTATATATAGACCACATCTTCTTTCTCCATTCATCAGTAGATGGGCACATGGGATGCTTCCATATCTTGACTATTGTGAATAATGCTGTAATGCACATAGGGAAGCATAAGTCTCTTTGAATTGTTGATTTCAAGTTCTTTGGATAAATAGTCAATAGTGGGATAGCTGGTCATATGGTATATCTATTTTGAATTTTTTGAGAAATCTTCATACTGTTTTCCATAGTGGCTGCACCAGTTTGCATTCCCACCAGCACTGTAGGAGGGTTCCCTTTTCTCCACATCCTCTCCAATATTTGTTGGTTTTTGTCTTGGTAATCGTAGCCATTCTACCAGGTGCAAGGTGATATCTCATTGTAGTTTTGATTTGCATTTCTCTAATGATTAGTGATGTTGAACATCTTTTCATGTGCTTCTTGGCCATCTATATATCTTCTTTGGAAAAATGTCTGTTCATATCCTCCGCCCATTGTTTGATTGGGTTGTTTGTTTTTCTGTTGTTGAGTTGTATGCATTCTTTATATATTTTGGAGATTAACCCCTGTCAGATATAAGATTTGGAAATATATTTTCTCCCAGTTCATGGGTTGTCTTTCCATTTTGTTCCTGGTTTCCTTTGCCTTGCAGAATCTCTTTAGTCTGATGAAGTCCAATTTGTTTATTTTTTCTTTTGTTTCCCTTGCCTGAGTACACATGGTATTCAAAAAAACACTTCTAAGACTGATGTCAAAGAGTGTACTGCTTATATTATCTTCTAGGAGTTTCATGGTTTCACATCTTACCTGTAAGTCTTTAATTCATTTTGAGTTAATTTTTCTGTATGGTGAAAGATAATGGTCTACTTTCATTGTTTTGCATGTGGCTGTCCAGTTTTCCCAACACCATTAATGAAGAGACTTTCCTTTCTTCATTGTACGTGCTTAGCTTCTTTCTTGAAGATTAGCTGTCCATATATGTGTGGTTTTATTTCTGGGCTTTCAATTCTGTTCCATTGACCTGTGTGTTTGTTTTTGTACCAGTGCCATGCTGTTTTGATTACTATGGCTTTGTAGTATATTTTGAAGTGAGGGATTGTGATGCCTCCAGCTTTGTTCTTTTTTCTCAGGATTGTTTAACTATTTGGGGTCTTTTGTTACCCCACATGAACTTTAGGATTCTTTCTTCTATTTCCATGAAGAATGATATTGAGATTCTGATGGGGACTGCATTGAATCTGAAGATTGCTATAGGTAGTATCTTTCCATTTCTTTATGATATCATTGATTTCTTTCAATAATACCTTATAGTTTTCATTGTATAGGTCTTTCACCTCCTTGGTTAAATTTATTCCTAGATATTTGATTCTCTTTGTTGTGATTGTAAATAGGATTGTATTCTTGAGTTCTCTTTCTGTTAGTTCATTATTAAAGTATAGAAATGCAACTGATTTTTGTAAGTTGATTTCGTACCCTGCAACTTTGCTGTAGCTGTTGATTATTTCTAATAGTTTCCTGATGGATTCTTTAGGGTTTTCTATATGTAAAATCATGTCATCTGATCTATAACAGCAAGGGTTTCACGTCTTCATAGCCAATTTCAACACCTTTTCTTTCTTTATCTTGCCTGATTGCTCTGGCCAAAACCTCCAGTACTATGTTGAATAAGAGTGGTGAGAGTGGGCACCCTGGTCTTGTTCCTGTTCACAGAGGGATTGCTTTCAGTTTTTCACCATTGAGTATGATGTTGGCTGAGGGTTTGTCATATATGGCCTTTATTATGTTGAGATACTTTCCTTCTATACCCATTTTATTGAGAATTTTTATCATAAATGGACTTGGATCTTATCAAATGCTTTCTCTTCTTCTATTGAGATGATCATGTGGTTTTTATTCCTCATTTTGTTAACGTGGTGTATCACATTGATTGATTTGCAGATGTTGAGCCATCCCTACCTCCCTGGAGTAAATCCTTCTTGACCATGGTGTATGATCCTTTTAATGTATTACTGTATTTGGTTTGTCAATATTTTGTTGAGGATTTTTGCATCTATGTTCATCAAGATATTGTCCTGTAATTTTCCTTCTTTGTGTTGTCCTTGTCTGGCATTGGGATCAGGGTGATATTGGCCTCATAAGATGTGTTAAGAAGTGTTCTGTCTTCAATTTTTGCAACAGTTTGAGAAGGATAGGTCTTAAATCTTCTTTGAATGTTTGGTAGAATTCTCCAGAGAAGCCATTGTGGCCCTAGACTTTTGTTTGGGGGGAGGTTTTTGATTACTGTTTAAATCTCTTGACTTGTGATTGGTCTATTCATATTCTCTATTTCTTCTTGGTTCAGTTTTGGGAGGTTGTGTGAGTCTAAGAATTTATCCATTTCTTCTAGATTATCCAATTTGCTGGCATATAGTTTTTCATACTATTCTCCCATAATCCATTGTATTTCTGTGGTATCCATTGTAATTTTTCCTCTTTCACTGCTAATTTTATTTATTTCAGCCTTCTGTCATTTTTTTTAGTGAGTCTGGCTAAGGGTTTGTCAATTTTGTTTATCTTCTCAAAGAACCAGATCTTAGTTTCATTGATCCTTTCTACTGTTTTTGTTTGTTTCAATTTATTTCTGCTCTAATGTTTATTATAGTCCTCCTTCTGCTGACTTTGGGCTTTGTTTGTTCTTCTCCTTCCAATTCTGTTAGTTATAGTTTAAGATTGCTTATTTGAGATTTTTCTTATTTGTTAATGTGGGCCTCTATTGCTATGAATTTCCCTCTTAGGACTGCTTTTGCTCTATCCCATAAGCATTAGTATAGTGTGTTTTCATTTTCATTTGTCTCCAGATAATTTTTGATTTCTCCTTTAATTTCTTCAATGATCCATTAGTTGTTCAGTAAAATGTTGTTTAGTCTCCACATCTTTGTTACTTTGCCAGCTCTTTTCTTGTAGTTGATTTCTAGATTCATAGCATTATGAAAAGATGCCTGATGTGATTTCAATCTTCTTAAGTGTATACAGGCTTGCCTTGTTTCCCAAACTATGGTCTATCTTTGAGAATGTTCCATGTGCACTTGTGAAGAATGTGTATTCTGCTGTTTTGGGGTGGAGTCTTCTATATATATCTACTAAGTCCATCTGGTCTAGTTTTTCAATTAATTGCAGTACTTCCTTGTTGACTTTCTGTCTGGATGATCTATCCATTGATATAAGTGGGGTGTTAAGGTCCCTTACTATTATTGTGTTGCAGTTAATATCTCCTTTTAAATCTGTTAATAATTGCTTTATGTACTTTGGTGCTCCTGTGTTAGGTGCATATATATTTATAAGTGTTATGTCCTCTTGGTGGAGTTTCCCTTTTATCATTATATACTGTTCCTCCTTGTCACTCATGCCTTTTTTATCTTGAAGTCTCCTTCATCTAAGTATGGTAACATCTGCTTTCTTTTGTTTGCCATTTGCTTGGAGTATTGTCTTCCATCCCTTCACTCTGAGCCTCTCTTTGTCTTTAGAGGTGAGATGTGTTTCTTGGAGGAAGCATATTATTTGGCCGTATTTTTTAATCCATCCAGCCATTCTGTCTCCTTTTTTTGTGAGGAAGATTGACCCTTAGCTAACATATATTGCCAATCTTCTTCTTTTTGCTCGAGGAAGGTTGTCCCTCAGCTAACATCTGTGCCAATCTTCTTCTATTTTGTATGTGGGACACTACCACAGCATGGCTTGATAAGCAGTGTGTAGGTCCATTCCTGGGACCTGAACTCTCATACCTCGGGCCTCTGAAGTGGAGCACACAAACTTAATGTTTACACCACTGTGTTGGCCTCAAGCCACTCTGTGTCTTTTGATTGGAGAACTCAATCCATTTACATTTAGAATGATACATGAGGGCTTAATCCTGCCATTTTATCACGTTTTCTGATTGTTCTGTATTTCCCTTGTTTCTCATCCTGTGTGTTTCAGACTGCCAATTCAGTTTGGTGGTTCTTTATGCTGGTTTTCTTAGTTTTCTCTCTATTTATCATTTGTGTCTCTGTTCTGATTTTTTATTTAGTGGTTACCTTGAGGTTTGTATAAAAGTTCTCATAGATGAGATAGTCCATTTTCTGATAGCCTCTTATTTTCTTACTCTAAGCAGTTTCCACCCCTTTCCTCTTCCCCATCGAAGTTATTGTTGTCACAACTCATTCAGTTTTGTGTTGTGAGTTTGTGTTTAAAATGAAGTGATTATAGTTATTTTTTATGTTTTCCTTCCCTTTATCTTTAATGTTATAATTAAGTATTTGCTGACCTGTTCTGATAGCTGCAATTTTCTGATTTTGTCTGCCTATTTATCTCCTTGCTCAAGGCTTTGTAAACCCCTTTTTTTTCAGGTATGAGGGCCTTCTTGATCATTTCTTGTAGGGAGGTGGTCTTGTGGTGATGAACTACCTCAGCTTTTGTGTATCTGGCAAAGTTTTTATTTCTCTGTCATGTCTGAAGGATATTTTCTCTGGATAGAGTATTCTTGGCTGAAAGCTTTTGTCTTTCAGTATTTTGACTATATCATTCCACTCCTAGCTTGTAAGATTTCTGCTGAGAAATACGCTGAAGACTTATAGGGGTTCCTTTGTAGGTTATTTTCTTCTGCCTTGCTGCCCTTAATATTTTTCTTTGTCATTGACTTTTGCCAGTTTTACTAATATATGCCTTGGAGAAGGTCTTTTTACAATGAAGTAATTAGGAGTTCTACTAGCCTATTTACATGTACTTCCATCTACTCCTCCAGGTTTGGGAAATTCTCAGGTCTTATTTCTTTGAATAAGCTCTCTGTGCCTTTCTTCCTCTCTTTTCCTTCTGGAATACTGATAATCTTTACTTTGCATTACCCAATTGAGTTGGATATTTCTCAGAGAATTCCTTCATTTCTTTTTAGTCTTAGTTCTGTCTTCTCCTCCATCTGAAGCATTTCTATATTTCTGTCCTCTAAATTGCTAATTATGTCTTTCATAATATCAGCTCTGTTATTTAAGTACCCCAGATTTTTCTTTATCTCATTCATTATGTTTTTCATCTCCAACATTTTTTATTGTTTTCTTTTTTATAGTTTCAACCTCTTCTGTGAAGAATTCCCTCTGTTCATTAATTTTATCACTGATTTCATTGAACTTTGTTTCTCAGTTTTCTTGTAACTTGTTGATTTTTTAATGATAGCTATTTTGAATTCTCTGTCGTTTAGATTGTAAATTTCTCTGCCTTCAGGATTTATTTCTGGTGCTTGTCATTTTCCTTCTGGTCTGGCATGTTAATATACCTCTTCATACTATTTGATGGGGTGGACTTGTGCTGTCACATAGTGGTAGTGTCTGTTCACAGATTCCACCTGCTGTCACTAAGGGGGGCAGGAGCTGTGTATTCTGATCCTGCCACAATCCCTGGCAGCTGTACCTGTACTTTGGAAGCTATGCTGACAGGGACCATCTATATTTTCCCACTGGCCACCACTGCTTCACTCACGTATGTGCAGGCACTCTGGTGGGGGTCCCTTGTCCTGGACAACTGGCCAAACTGGTGCACCTGGCAGGGGGAGGTGCACTTTCTTTTGCATGTATGATCCCAGGGGCGCTCTCACTCTGCATTTGCTGCCTGTCCTCCTGGGCTGCTCGGCTTTGTGAAGACACTCCTGTGGTAGCTTAGCCTCCTCAGTGTGGAGTTTTTCTGTCGGCTGGGATGAAACTCCAAGAGCAGACATTCCTGTGGAGGGCTGCCCCCTACCCCTCTCTTCTCAGAGCTGTGTATCCTTCTCAGTCCTGTACCCTAGGTTTCTGCTGTTCAAGGAGGGAAAGAAGATCCCCTTATCTCCTTCCACTGCCTCCTAGGGGGTCTAGCACCTCCAACTTCAGCCATATGGCTGTGTGGATCTCGCAGATGTCCATTGTGTTGTGTGAATGTTCTCTGTTGGTTTATGAGTGTCTTTTTCATCATATCTTAGGGGGGAGAGTCTAAGAGAAGAGCTCACTCTGCCATGATGCTGATGTCACTCACAGGATTTTTAAAAATGGTTTCTATTTCTTCTTTGAACTTCTTGTTTTGTTCATGCATTGTTTTCCCAATTTTGTTTAATTGTCTTCGTGTATTCTTGTAGTTCAGTAAAATTCTTTAAGAGATTTATTCTGAATTTCTGTCTGACAGTTTGTAAATCTCCATTTCTTTAGGTCAGTTATTAGAGGTTTATTGGTTTCCTTTGGTAGTGTCACATTTTTCTGATTGTTTGTGATCTTTTATTTCTTATGTTAGTATCTGTGCATTTGAGTAATCAGGTGCCTCTTCTAGACTTTACAGGGTTTTTTGGCAGAAACAGTTCTTCTCCAGCCAGTTCAGTTTGGGTTTCTGTACATATCTTCTGGTAATGTCCTTGGGCAGGTGGGGCTTGCTATCAGGGTCTATTTTGGGGCAAGGTCAGTGCCCAAGCTCTGAGACCAATGAGGGATGATGCTGGTTAAGAACAGTTGGATAGGACTGCTGGCTTGGTTCCCTGTCCAAGCAAGGCTGTAGGATGGGCTCTGCAGTTACCTGGGTTCTCTGGTCTGGCTTCCTAGGTGGTCAAGACTGGGTACTAGACTCAGCAGTAGGCAGGGCTATAAATTTGATTCCCTGCCCTGGTGGAGAAGCTGGATGGGCCCCAAGTCCTGCATGGCTCATTGTTTGGGGACCCAAATCAGGCAAGACTATGCACTAATTTCCCTGGCCAGAAATGGCCACCAGCTTTGCTCTGCAGATGGAGAAAGCCACAGGCTGTGCACTCTGTTCAAGTGCCACTCTAAACAGGGCTGTTGGATGGGCTAGGCAGCTTTTCATTGCTCTGATTAGGTTTCCTTGTTGGGCAGACTGAAGGCTGTATTCAGCAATGGGTGGGGCTATGAAGTAGTTTCCCTGCCTGGGCAGAGTGAGAGAACCAGCTCTAAAGCCATTAAGGTTTTTGGTGGACTTGACTGAAGCTGATCCATGCCCCAAGTTCCCTGGATGAATTAGGCCACTGGCTTTGCTCTGTGGACAATCAGCTCTGCTTACTGGGCTCTCTGCTTTAGCATTGCTGGGGTATGCAGCTCTTCAGGTGTTCTGGCCAGGCTTTCTGGTAAGGTGGGGCTGGGAGCTATGCTCAGCAGTGTGCAAGCCTATGAATTAGCTCCTCTGCCAGGCAGGGCAGGAAGGCCAGCTCCAAGAAGTCTCCCAGGTTTCCTGATCATGCCTTTTGGTCAGGAAATGGCCAGGAGCTACACTTAGCCATGAAATGAGTGAGCTATAACTATCTCCCCTGCCTGAGCAGAGGGTGGGCAGACCAGGTTCCAGCAAGACTCTTTGTTTGAGGACCCAAATCAGGCAGACTTGCACCCTGCTGAGCTTGCTGGTCAGACTGCACCACCATCTTTTTTCTGCAGATGAGAAAAGCTGCTGATTGGGAATACTACATGGGTGCTGCGGGTGGGAACTCAGTCTGCTAAGATCCATGTGCTGGCTGTTGCAAGCCCCTTTGCCTTCTCTATCACAACTAGATTTCCAGAGGTCAAGCCCTGCACATTCATCCATGATCCCTGTGATGCCAGACCAGAGTGTGGACTCCCAAAAAGCAATCCACAATGCGGGGGAAGCTGGATGTCTACCCTGCAGCTTCTTTTCCCATTGGAGGAACTGTAGGCTTAGGAGAGATCTCAGTATGGTGCCGCATCAGCCTGAGGGAGGGGTAATGCAGTCAGCATGCAGCCACTCCTCTTAACCTTCTAATGTGAACTGTTATGGTCTCTATGGTATAGGGGAGTGTTTCAATCTCACTCCCATGTTTTAGAATTTTCCATGAGTAGTTGTTAGTTGTCTTTTTTTTTTTGTGAGGGGGAGTGAAGTTGGGAACAATCTATGTTGCCATCTTGGTGATGTCAGTCCTGTTTCCATAGTTTGAAGCCTCATAGAGGGATGACTGTAGTCTGCAATTCTGTAGCTTTTCAGATGGTAGACCAAACATCTAGGCTATTGTAAATATGCCATGAGTCACTAAAAATATGAGAAACTTCATTTAGGGGAATATTACCCAGACCTATGAAAATGGGCTTGAGTTCTGGCCACTGAGGAGAGCAGCCACCATATGCTTTCAATTCTGCTTAGCTGGCAGTTAGATTGAACATATGCAGCAGTGCAGTGGACACCATCAGGTTTCAGCTTATTCAAGACATCAGTGAACCAGGCCCAGGCATTTAGTTGAACCTTTAAATGAGTCAAGGCCTCATTTAGCCAGCAGCTTTACTTCAGGTGGCAGAGTGGTAAAGAGTTTCCCTGAAATGTGTAACACCCACTTTTTCATGTAAAGTCTATATGTCACCAGGGTGAGGCCAGATAAGTTTTTAAATGTACTATTTACCTTTGGCAAGCAAGGCTTGTTGATCTTTTCTCACCTTTATAGGTGTTAACTTGGAATTGACCATCACAAAAAGGGAAAATCAGGCTACAGAGATGCAAGGCCTCTATGGTTTAGGCGTTCAGTTTTGAAAAGAGCCCAGTAGCAAACTAATAGCTGCTTTTCAAAAGAGATGTATCTAACACTCATATCAAGGAGAAGCTGAGTCTAAAACCCCAAGGCAGATCTCCAGGCAGAGACTGCTTCCTTTTGCCAAAGACTCCAATTGGAAAATCATCAGTTTACAGAGACTTAAAGCTCAAAGTGGTCATTATGAATATAGGGCCCTAAAGATAGAGAGCATGACACACCTTGCTGGACAGTTTCCATAGCAGAATGTTGTTTTGGGCCCCACTCAAAAGATGCTAATTTGTGGGTTAGTTGATACAAAGGACCAAGCAGAATGCCCAAGAAATCACAAACTGTTTTCAATATCCAAAGGATTCAGTTTGGTGTCAGGCCTCCTTTTCAGTGGTTGGGGGCAGAAGAGAGAATTTTTCTTTGACTGCCTGAGGATTCAGTATTGTGAATCTACCTACACAGTCCCAAGAAACATTACTTAGCAAGCAGTCTCCTGAATTTTGTTGGAGGTTTTCAGCCATTCTTCTTAGGAGATGTGTGATAATATCACAACCAACACTTTTAAGACTGAAGTTTTGACTACCAACCATCAGGACATCATGTATATAGTGAAAGTTTTGGAAATCAGAGTGTATAAGCATTTGTATTAAATTCTGACCTATCCAATTTTCACAAATGGCAATGGAGTTTAGGTAACCCTGAAGGAGTACTATAAAACATATCAGAGGCCTTGTCACATAAATGTGAACAGATCTTGATCCTCAGGTGCCAGTAGCATGAGAAAGAAGGTGCTATCAATGTTCAAAACAGTATATTACATGCCATTAGTGTGTGTAATGAATTCAATGAGTCACATTGTCTGCAACAGCTGAGACTATAGGAGAAACAATTGAATTTATTTGACAATAATCCACTATAAGCCTTCAGCTCCCCTTAGACTTTTACACTAGACATACATGGCTGTTCTATAGAGATCTTGCATCTCTTACTTCCCCTGCTTCCTTTAAGTATTTAATCAGGGCTGTGGTTTCCTTTTTCTCTCCTGAGATTCTATACTCTTTGTGTTAAACCACCCAGGATGAGACAGAGAGGCTGGGGGGAGGGCAATTTATATTTCCCACTAACACTTCTCTACATGCAGCTGAATTTCATCTAGCACTTATGGGACGAAAATACAAACATCCATTCCTACTATATATTCAGATGTGGAGGTAACACCAATATTGCACAGAATTGGCCCACAAGGTTTCACTCACAAGGTCATATTCAAGTTTTCCCTACTGCAAACCTGGCCAAAACCCAGCACCTGATTCTAGATACTGTTTCATTCCATGGGTCCTGTAGAATAGCGACTTGGCTATCCATATCTAACAGAGCCATAAAACCTTGATTCTCTCCCCTCATCAAAATTTCCCAGGCTACTCAGATGGATGCATATGGTATTTGATCTCCACTGGGGACAAAGAGGCCTCAGGCTCATCTCTAATTATTTTTCTCCTTATAGCAGCTATGGTTGAGTTAAAGGAGGAGAGTTCAGGGCCATGGAGGGAAATAGTGGCTCTCTAGCATTAGAAAGGCTTTGCATTTATTTTTAATTCTGTGTGGCATAGTAGCTGCTTGTGTCTCATGCAATCAAATTTTCCATGTTTTTGGCTGACTCCATGCTTTATATCAGGGGGCAAAATCCTCATTGCTAACATCATCTATTTTAGCCTTGGACAACTTCTTGACTCAGCAGTCATGGTCACATTATTTTTCAGTAAAATTGTGGGTTTTGCACCCTCTGGCTGACTTGGCTCACACAGCCATAAACTTATTTGAGAAATTCACTGTATTCTAGGGTGTCTGCTGCCTCATTAGGAATATCAAATCTCAAATTCTCACGTGTTTTCAACATAAGGGCTAGGAGAATTTTCCAGGGGGGTGGGATTGATCAATAAGAATTTATCTACATTTCTTTGGTTCCATTTCTTACTTTTAGTGGTTAACTTCATTAGTAAAATCTTGGGGAGTAAGAGCCCAAATACTATTCAATGACTGATTTATGGTGTACACAGCAGATTGTCTTAGAAAATCTCTCCAAGGTCAAAACTCCCTTAAGCAGACAGTAACCACTACAAAAACCAACCAAACAAAAAGTAACTTGAGCTATTTGCTGTTATCTCTGAATGTATCTAAGGTTTGTATAATCATGTGAATGATGGGCTGAGTCATAAGACAGCCCAGCTGTTTACATACTCCATTTACAAGCACTGTAATTACAAATATTGCCCAGCCTTCTCATCTCACAAGCCAACTTGCAAAAGTTTTAAGGATTCTCCAGTTTGTGCCCATGGAGCTCACGATTTCCTTCCTTTAACTCTCAGTGTCATTGTGTGTCTCTGTTACTGTTATCTGAAAGGAGACAAAAACTTCTGTTTACCCAGGATCAATCTATTTGTTACAATGGAGTGGGCCTAAGGTTAATGAACAGACTGAGGAGCAAGTTGCCTCACCAGGAGCTGAATTAGCAACAAACAAAGCATGGTTCCGGCCTCTGTCTTTGAATCTACTTCCTGGTACTCATCCTGCAACTACTTCTTCAATTCCTCCTCATTAACAGTTTATTATTCACAGCAACAGCAATAGTCAGAGTACCAGCAATTTCATCCTAAATCCTTGAGCCCCGTACCACAAGGTGATGTGAAATGGGCACCTGACACATATGTATACAGTAGATTTCATTAGAGGAAAGGAAATTAGTTTAATTAACCTGATCTTTTATAATGGGCAGTTAGCATGCCTTCCTTTTGCTCTGGAAAGAGACATTATATTTATTATACTGCTATAAGCATTCTTGCACATTGCTACAGAGGGAACCACTATCCCATCTTACAAAGAGGTTTGTTATTTAAACATCCTTCAAAGGAAAGTGGCAAACAAAAAATACTCAGTGCCTAGCTTGCGAAATGTACAGAAACATGAGAGATCCGTACAGAATTGTCTTCCAACAATGCAAAACAGTAAATTGCAAGAAATGTGCCATCTTCAAACTCACTAGGTAGTGGCTAATTTATTTCCAACTGAACTCCCATCAACGGTGTATAGGATCTCCTACTTGTTTATCTGGTGGACAACACATATTTTTGAACTTCATTCATGTTGCTGATGCGATGCATGTGAAATTGTATGTCATTTTAACTTCCATTTTTCTGATTACTATGAGACTTATAAAGACAAGAAATATTTACTGAGCATCTACTATGAGACAGACACTACTGTAAGAATCTGGGATACATCAGTGAAAAGAAAGGAAGGAAAATCAAACACTTATGGAGGTTATACTCTGGCAAGTGAAAAAACAATAAACTCGTTAGCTGAGTAAATTATAGAGTATGTTAGAAGATAATGTCTTGTGGAATAGACAGAGTAACACAATGGGAGCAGACTAAGATAATGCACGTTTATTGACTATGTGATCTCATATTTTTAACACATGTTCATTGACCATGTGATGTCATATTTTGTGGAACATCTGTTCATATATTTTGCCAGGTTTTCTATGGGTTATTTCAATTTTATTGAATATATTTTATTTCATCCATTTTAACTGTTGAAGTTTGTAGCCTAATCTTATTGTACTCCACTTTGAATAGGATGATTTTTGAAATTAGAGGGATTCATATTTCACTACAATAAAATTTATCAAATTTTCTGTCAATATCTGTAGATTTTATATCTCTAAATGAAATTTACCCCATTTCCAAAGGAAAAAGTATAAACATCTTCTGTCATTTGATTCTAAATATTATCTAAATGTTATTTTCCAAATTTAAGTATTAACTTTTTTACGCTTGAAAGGTATTTTGTGTATAGGGTGTGATGAAGAGATTTAAGTATATTTTTTGAGATAAGGAAAACAGATAAATCCAGCATCATTTATTGAATAAAATGTTTTTTCATCATTCATCTGAAATGTCACATCTATTATGATTCCAGTTTCCTACATGCAAATCTGTTTCTAGGCCTCCCCTCTGTTTCTGGTACATTGGACCTCCCATTTTCCATCCTTGAACTCCATACAGACTACTCTCCAGAGCCGCCAGAGTGATCCTGTTAAAATATGAGACAAATCACGTCACGCCTCTGCTGAAAATACTCGAATGGCTCCCCATCACACTCGGTGTAAAAGCCAAATTCCATTCTCGGACCTCCAAGGCTCTGAGCTATCTGCTTCTCCTGGATCCCCATCACCTCTCTGAACTCACCTCCTGATATTCTCTACCTTGCTCACTCAGCTCCAGCCATGCTGGTATCCTCAGTGTTTCTCAAACATGCCAGGCCTACTCCTGCCTTGGGGCCTCAGCACTTGCTGTCCCTCTACCTGGAATGATCTTTCCTCAGACAGCCACAGGGTTAGTTCTCCCATCTCAGTGGGGACCCCCTGGCCTCCCTATCTACCCAATATCAGCCTCCTCTCTGGGAATTTCAATTTCCCATTCCTTGCTTTGCTTTTTCCTTCTCAACACCTGTCATTCTGAAAATACTTTATATTTTACTTATCTTATCTGGGCTATTGTCTGTCTCCCACACAAACATGAAAGCTCCGTGAGGGTAAGATTATGTTATTTGCTTCCTTTGTTCATTACCACATCATAAGTACCTGTGCCTAGAAGACTGCCTGGCAGAGAGCCTATCTGAAGAAAGTACTGGTGGGATGAAGATGAAGCCAATCAATTAAAAAGAAAAGGGGGTCAAAGTAAGCCAAAAGCCGGGCTAGGCAGTTTCCCTGGGTCTAGCTAAAAAAGCTACAAAAGCAAATGCCTCCAGGAGACAACTGGGCATTTTATCAAAGAGAAGCAGGCCGGCTGGGGGACATGGCCAACTTGAGAGAGCATCCTGAGTCTAAAATGGGCTGAACCTTCCTCAGACCCAGCTGCTTGTGTCCTTGTTGGAATGTGGGCCTTAATCCTCAGTTTATTGTTTTTGCTTTTTGGTTATTTTTCAGGTGAGCCAGAAATACGGGATTTTGTAATGTGAAATCTCCCAAATGTCTAAGTAGCTAATTTAAAAACAGAAAACAATAAAAACACAGAGGTCAAGCAAAACATGACAGCTGCCTGAAATTGGCCCATGGGTGGCAGGTATTAGACTAAACTGTGTGATGTATGCAAGTAGACTAATCCTTGCTATGGTGAGGTGGGTTTGCCTTGTGTAATTCTTGAGGCAAACAGCTTCAGGTCCTGTTGGGTGGAGAGAATGAGCTGGAATTACCACCTTCTTTCAACTCCTGAAAGCTCCCTGCCTCCCCCTCCCCCTGCTATTCATGGAGTTAGGGAAGCCTGGGCAGTGGGGAGTCGCTAGGACTCTTTCTTTGAGAGCAAGGGTATATTTTAGTGAAATGTGGAGTGGGGAACCCAGAGAGAGGGTTTTGAAGCCCTCTTTTCCCACAGCAGGACTGGGGAAAGGCACAGAAGAGAGGAAGAGAAGGACGCAGACCTATGTCGGGACACTGTACCTCCGAGGGACTTTATTGGGGTTACCGCACCCTCTCCCCACCAACCACCACTATACTTCGTCTGCATATGTGGCGCTATACAGACAAAGGAGTTAGTTATACGAAGTCACAACTCCCAGCCCGAATGCCCCATGCCATCTATCTCACCTGGAAACAGAGGTGCACCAACTTCCATCACAGCTCCCTGTGTGCTTGGGGTGGGCAAGACTGGCCAGGAGGTACCTGTGAAGGGTCAGTGGCCACCGGCTTTGTCAGGGTATAGCCAGAATGGGGCTTCTGGAGGCAGCATACCTCCATTTGGTGGAGCACTGGGTGGAGCTACCTGTGGTTTCAGGCAGCTGCTGAGAGAAGCAGGGACTGTCAAGTACTCCCCATGCCCTGGAGAGAAACATTAGGGCCCAATCCTCTGATGCCCCTCTTCTGTAGGGAAGAGCAAGGTAGAGTCCAGCAGGAGGAAGAACAGTGAGGGGACTGCTCCAGCTGGGATCAGCAAGGTTCCACTTTCCTGGATAAAATATTTTCCAAATGCAAGGCAGCACATCTCTTTTAAGTTCTGAACGCCCCACGGACCCATTCCCCACAAGAATTGTTTATCCAGTGTAGGGGAGATGAACCAAGACTTTCAGGTCCAAGATTTACTGCACTGGGTCTTCTGGGAAATGTGAGAAGGCCATCCACAGCCCTGTGCTTACGGGGCGCCATGTTAGTGTGTTTAGGCTGAGGGTTGGGGTTCTGCTTGGCAGGTGTGGCATGAACTCCCTGAAATAAGAAAAACCTTTCAGGTATAAACTTGGCTCCTGCTTAACTGTGGAGTCACTCCTGTCAAAATGCCCTTCTAGGGAACCTCCAATCCATCTGCCTTCTTGAAACTTGCCACATCCTTGTGCACAGAGCCAGGGAGGGCACTGTGGATACTGCCAGAAGTCTAACTTTTTCCTGGGCCTTCCTGTCTCTCATGGGCCCCACCCCCTACACCTCTTTTTCTGTATTCTCACTCCCTTTGTCAGTC
Organism: Tapirus indicus; assembly: GCA_031878705.1. NCBI lineage: Eukaryota > Metazoa > Chordata > Mammalia > Perissodactyla > Tapiridae > Tapirus > Tapirus indicus. The sequence continues at coordinate 47,713,534 of CM062942.1, forward strand.
AGTCTTGCTTCTTAGAATTCTTCCTTCCTGAGTGTCCCTCCCCTTCTGGTCCTTCACTCATGCACAGACCCTCCCTGTGAGGATCCTTTAGCCTCTCCCCAGATCCCTGCCAACTTTGTCTTTCTCCCCCTTGCTCTGGACCTCTTCCAAGCTTCTCTGTGTCCATCTCTACTCAATTTATTCTGTCTGTTTTCCTCTAAGCCCCAAGATCTCACTCTCCCTCTGTTATTCCTCACCCCCTCCCAGGCGGATGGCTCCCTCTCTTAAGTCATCCCTCCCCCCAGGGAGCCTCTCCATTTCTGGCCCCTCCCCCCCCAAGCAGTCATCTCCCCTTCTCCCTTCCCCCACAGTCCATCTCTAGTTCCTTCCCCACCCCCTCCCCAGACCAGTCCAGCTAAGTCCCATTCCATTTTTAGATGACTGACTATGATACTAGCTGAACTTACTCACAGCCTGAATATACAGCTGTTCCTTCCTTTCATGCCCCATCCACCAAACACACCCAATCTTTTCAACATGACAAAGTCCTTACACACAGCATGTCACGTCCACATACACTTGTATTTTTCAGAACAAAACAACAGTTACGCTGGCAAAGATGTTGAATGAACAGGGACCCTTAAGCTTTCAATACACTGAAAAGCAACATTATTTTGCATGTCTACAAAGTATACATTTGTTTCCACCAATGTGGCAAGGTTTACCCAAACAGTTAGGACTTTTTCACCAAATCATAGACATAGATATGGAAATCATCATCAAACTTGATGAAATACACAGAGGGTTTGGCTTCCACTTGGTGAATGACCATGCCGATCCGTTTGGAGCCATCTTCTTTGGTATATTCCACATGTTTACCTATCAGGCCATCTACAACTCCTCCTGGCTCCCTCTCTGCTGGAGGAGACTCACTGGACTCTGGCATGATACGGAGGTCTCCTTCTTTATAATCATCTAGAAGCTGGTACATGTACAAGACAGGATCCTTCTCATAGGTAATATAAAACCAGGCTTTCATGATAGGTGCTTGGGCTAAAACCATCCCCCTCCATTCATCCTTAGAACCATGCTCACCCTCAAACATATGTTCCACAGCTTTACCAATTATGGTATTTGCAAGGTTTGCATCACTGACCTGAGATGATGCCACCCTGTCGGAAAGAATTTTAAGAGACAAAACTCTTTCATCTCTATGAAGTTCCAGTCCATAGACACAGTCAATTCCATCATATTTCACCAGATAAAGAGAGGGATTTATAGGCACCTGATCCAGAACGGTTCCTTTCCACTGGGTGATGGGCTCATCGCCTTCCTTCCACCCGTGTGAAATTCTGCAGCCCACGATGTTCCTGCGGGGCTGGGACGAAGGTCTGCCTCTCTGCTTCTTTTGGGAGGCTTTTTTCTTCGTCATGTTTGCAGACCCAGTAGCCCGTCCGGCAGCTGCTCTGGGTTGTTGCCCTTCGGCCTCCTGTGCGTTTGGGGTCTTCATGCCTGCAGGAGGAGAGAAGATAAGAGAGAAACATTCAATATGCCATAAGGTGAAGTTCTCCCGACAGCAACGTCTCTATGTACCCTGAGCCGGCGCCTAAATTGTCCTCATGAGCCTGGCAGAGATGCTGGAAATCCTGGCTGCATGCCTGCATGTGCTCTCCCTCCCAGGTTCCTCTAGGCTGCAGGGAAGGGCGGCAGCGGCAGTGGTGCTGGCTGGGGTTAGGAACTCTGCAGGAGGGGGCGGGCTACCTCCTTGTTCAGAGCTCACTGCCTCCACCACCGGCCGCTGGCGCCCACTCTCAATCCCCTGCAAAGCACCTATCCCTCCACTGCCTTGACCCGCACGCACTGACTGTCCTCCTGCCCTGAACGCCCCAGCCTACTGCCCACATGCCCCCGGTGTACTCCCAATCGCTTTCCTGGCACCCAGCGTCCTCGCTTCCTCGTGCTCACCTTCAATTCTTGCCTGGCTCCTAACGCCACCCCCTTTTACTATTGCCCATCGCGCTCCTCCGCCCCAGCCTCACCCGGCGCCCGCCTCCACCCCTTATCTCCTGCAAGAGTCCATCCCATCCCCCTTCTCCATCCTGGCGCGCACCAATGGCCTTGCCCTGCCTGGCGTCCAGCGCCCCGGATCGCGGGCCTCACGTGCCCAAATCGAACACCTTGCTGCTGCCCCTGCGGTGAGCCTGTGGCCAAGGAGGATCAGCAGGCGACGAGCCGGGTGCTTGCAAGAGCTGGCAGGGGAGGATCCGTAGGCGAAGAGCGTGTCTAGGAGGGCGGCGGGGCAGGCGAGGAGGATGGCGGCGGCGTCTCCTGCGCTGGGCTCGCCGGCCCTCCGCCTCCCTGTCGGCGGCAGTTGGCCCCTCTGCCACATCGGGCTCCCACCAGCCGCTGCCGCCGCCGCAGTCTCCTCCCTCCTTCCGTAGCGCAGCTTCCTGCCAGGAGAGAGGCCTCCCCTTCCTGCCAAATACTGTGTGCCCCCCCCCCAACTCTTAAGCCCACCACTGCCTTGGGCCTGTGAGGTGCTCCTTATTCCCTGGCCCGCCCCTTTCCAAAATCAGGGACAGCTGGGCCCACAATCTCCCTACTCATTGCCCCCTCCTCTCTCCTCTGCGTTTCAGGGCTCTATGGCTCCTTTGCTCACCTCCACCTCCACCCTCTCAGTGCCCCTGCCCCATCTGCTTTCTATCTTCCAGGAATTAGGCTTTTCCTTTTTCCAGTGCCTTTATGTAGTTATTCTTTATAAATAAATCTGCCTTTCCTGTCATTTACAAGGATTTGGGGTAGAAAGAAATGTGTTAGTGCTCAGTCTGCCATCTTGACCCAATCTCTATATAATTTTTCTGATTGGCCATTCCTGGACATTGCTTTTTAAGAGTTTATCCCTTTTTTTTTTCTTTCTTTTACTCTATTACAAATACATTCCTTGCATGTTAACACTGTGTACATTTCAGAAAATTGATATGAAGAAGATAACTTCAATTCCAGCTCCCATTCCACAGAGCTCACAGGAAAATATTAATACTCATTATTTCTTTTGCCATTTTTTTAGGCTCCTACAAAACTGGAGTTTATGCAGTTTCACGCCCTACTCTTTTCCATTTAAAATAAACATTTTCTCAGGACATCAGATATTTTTGAAACCATTCTTTCTTTTATTCATTTGACTAATATTTATTGAGCATCTATTACATATCTGGCTTTTTGTCCATAAAACTCAATTTTACAGTGATCACAATTTATCTTTTCTACTATTACTGAATATTTGGGATAATGTATCCACAATGACTGGTAATCTGACCTATTTATCAGAAAGGAAAGCTTTGGAAAAAATAACTTTATAAGAAACAATTAGGCAAAATGATGGTTTTATAATTCAGTGGAGAAGGATTGGGTATTCTTTAAAGAATCCTGGAACGATTCTTTAAATATTTGGGGGAAATTTTTCACTATGTTTATTCCCATATCAACATTTGATTTATTAAAATGTAAAATGAAGCAAAATAAAACAGAAGAAAAATCAAATGAACAAACCAATAACCCAAAACAGTATAAATGTTTAATAGTTACTTATGGAATCTGAATCAGGAAATCAGTTGGATATTAACAGAACTAAGCTTAAAACAATAAAGTAGTTCCTAAAAGGGAAAATAAGCTCAATAAAAATTTTGATTCAACAATCAAAGTATGAAAGAACATTAAAATATTAATGTCATTGAGCACAAGAAAAGAATTGTATATCCAGTGCTGATGGAAATGAAAGTTCATACAATTTTTTATGGAAAGCAATTTGCAGATATGCTTTAGTTCATGTGAGGGTTTATATAGTTTGATTAACCCTTATTCCTGGGATATCACCCTTGGAGTCCAAAAAGTCGCCAAAAGTGAAGGGGCTTTTCCAGGGCTCTAGACTCCAAGTTCTATATCTTTAGCTTCAATAAGAAGTCATAACCTCTTCTGAGCTTCTAACCCTTTGAGTAGTTCCTTCTAGAATGTTTAAACTTCCCCAAGGGAAAAACATCCTCCAAATTCACTGTTTTTCTCTTCGAACTGTTCTCCCCCATATCTTGGCTGGGTGACTATTTCCTATCTTCTTAGTTTTGAGATGCCTTTGAGCAGATTTATTTTTTACTATTTCACCCAGCTTTTATTATTTCTTTAATGAGAAAGGTGTTTTGAATTACTTCATTTCTTATCACTAAAATCCAAAACCCTATACTTTATTATAAAATATGTGTTCAACTATTTGTAATAGCTCCAAACTGGAAATCACCCAAATTTCCCTCAACAGTAGACTGGATATGTTGTGGTATATTTATACAATGGAAAATTATACAGGAGTGAGAATGAGCAAACTACAACTACATGCAACATGAATGAATCTCACAAATATGTTGAAAAAAAGAAGACAATAAAAGGGCACACATTTTTCCTTCCAATTTATTTAAATTTCAAAAATAGTCAAACTAATCTATTGCTTTAAAAGTTAAAATAGCAATTATTCTTGCAAGGATATTTTCCAAATAGATGGTAACAATTCACATTCCACCAGCAATTGATGAAAGAACACTTTTGCGGAGACATTTTTGAACGTGTATATATGGCAAGAAGTGTTCGAACAGATGCTGAGCAGCAAAATGTGTTGAATTGTAATATCACTTGCATTGTAGCCTAGCATTCAATCACACTTTTTCTGGTAATAATGTCTCCATTTTCCTCTTGAGAACAAGCTAAGTCTGACCTTTCAGAGCACTGAAATACTGTTGAAGCGATTGTTTTAGGAGTACGCACCCAACCTAGTCATAGCCAATGAGGCACAATATTTTGCACAAACTCCTGGTTACGAGGTAGATGATTGTTTCCACTAAACATGAGTGAACTTAAGAGGATATGAGGATCAAGCTGCTCTATTCACTGTACCACCATCTGCAGGCTGAAGATGAAAGCAGCACAGAGAAGAGATCAGAGCCAAGCTAAGCAAAAGGAAACTGTTGTCCTAGTGATACATTCTGTACCTGTAAGTGGTCATGGCCACTGATCTCCCAATATTCATCCTACTCTAAAACGTACTCTAAGCTAATCATGGTAATGCAAGTGATTGGTTTAGCATTTGGCATATGATCTAATCCTGGTCAATTAAACATGATGATACACCTGCTGGGGGATTTCTGAAAAAATTTTTTATTCTTAAGAAAGAGAAACAGGAAATGATGTTTCCTTTTCTTTTTTAGGATAATGCTATGTCTGTTTATGACCCTTGGGATCTCTGTAACCAGCCTGAGGGCAAAACCAGCATAGTGAAGATAGCAGAGTAGGGAATGAGAATACTCTGAGCCCTTTGATCATTTCATTTAGCTGCTGATCATACCATTCCTGGAGTCCTACTTCTGACTCCAAGTTACAAGATAAGAAATTTCTTTATAGTTAAAGCAATTTAAGTCTGGATTTTCTATTACTTGCAATTGAAGGTATCTTAAATGGCAAACTGTTTAATAAATGTATGCATATCTGTGCTTTACACATAAAAATACATACATAAAAATAGCAAGCTTTAAGTAGGATTAAGTAAAATATGAAGATAGAAGTTAAATTAAAAATTAGGAAACTATGAACATCGAACTTAACTGTATTTGTTGAGTGACTTTTAATGGAATTTATTTACTTATATAAATTATAATTTATAAAATTTGCATATGCAAATCAACTTGTACACATATCAGTATAATCAATTTTTTTTTACCATTTTTTTTATTGATGTCTTAATAGTTTATAACACTGTGGGGTTTTAGTTGTACATTTTTGTTTAAAAATAACTCAAAATCTATTTTTCCAGCAAAAGAAAAACAATTGAAAGAATTAATATCTTAAGAGTTATTTTTAGTGAACTTGATTTTTAACTTTGGCTTGATATGAGAAAATGAGTTTTAACTAACTGCTAGATATCCATTCATATATCACTGACATTTTTTCATCACTTGACATAAACAATGGGTTGAAAAACTTTTATAGAATTAAAAATATACTATTTTTATTTCATTGTCAAAGCCCACGTCACACACAAGGGCATGGAGGACAAAATATAAAGGTGGTCAATGGCAGCCAATAAACACGCATAAGACACTTCTCATGATACGACTTCAGGAATGAACAATGGGTTGAAAGTCCTCCAATCACAGCCATTTATTCGCTATGGTGTTGTAACACTGATTTTGCATACATTTTGTATATCTTCCATGAAGTCAATATCAGTGTTGCTCATGTAATATCCAAGAAAACCCAACGAGAGTAATTAAATTCTAAGGAATAAGATTTTGTCAGATACAGTTGGGCTTTGGAGGGCCACAAACCATTGTAATAGCTAAGATTTTTTTCACCTCCCACACCAATGATCAATTTTCTTCCCCTTGGGGGCAATATCATCCTGGTTGATAATGCATGATCTAGGGTTTGCAGGCTAAAGCAAGAAGACTGGATTGTATATCAACTGTAATATGAAGCCTTTGGAGAGTTTTAAGCAGGAGGGTGACGTAATCTCATTTATATTTGCAAAAGATCACCCCAGCTATTATGTGGAGAATTGAAAAGAAGGCAAGGAGAGTTTAGTTCTCAACACCCAATTTAATCAGGCTTAAGGCCTTATTTTTTTTCTCCTAAACCTTAGTTACTTAGTTACCTTCTCCTTCCATGCTGCCAAAGCATCAGGTTATGTGATAACAAGGGAGTCAAAGGAGTTATGCCCACATTTTGTGAGGGCCTTCCTTCAATATCTACTGTTGCTTCTTTAATGAGTGAGCTAGGTAGTTCACAGTTTATCTCAGAAGCCTCTTGAATTGATTTTAAAAAGGACATTAAAGCCACACTGAATAGATTAATCCCCTAAATAATAATCCTTTGCAAATTATGCTCAGGTATGTTATACAACATATTAACTGCACAAAGTTAAGAAATGATGGGTGAAATGGGTGAAGGGGGTCAAAATGAACAAACTTCCACTCATAAAATAAATAAGTCATGGGGATGTAACATACAGCATGGTGACTATAGTTAATAATACTGTATTGCATATTTGAAAGTTGCTAACAGAGTAGATTTTAAAAGTTCTCATCACAAGAAAAAAATTTTGTAACTATGTATAAATATACACTGTGTGTAAATATGTATAAATATCAAAGCATTATATTGTATCTGAAACTAATATAATGTATGTTAATTATATACCTCAATAAAAATTATTTTAAAAAAAGAGATTTTATTTTGTTTCTCATACCAAGTACTATCTGTAGTGGTTGTCAAGTAGGACCCTCACTCCCTTGGCTTCTTATATCCCAATAACTTCTTTAATTGGTCAGTTTGAGAGGAGTTGGGCATATGAAAAACCCTTTGAGTTGTCTCCTGGATTTATCTCTTTTAGGCAGAAGATGCAATATCTTTTATTCTCAAACCTAGAGTAAGCTTTGTGGGCCACAGGCACCCGTCCCTATCAGGGAAGCTTGCAGTTATCCAGTTCTGTGTATGACTGGGTGAAGTATAAGGAAGTCCTTGTGGCCTCATACCGAAGCATGTCTTTCAATCCAGCTTTTATCAGTAATAAAGGAAATATTTTGATCTCCATTTGTGTGATTATTGTGCCTCTCAAATGGATAAAAACATGCAAAAAGAAAAAGGGTTTTATTTATTAGTCCTCTGAAACTTCAACCAAAACATTATGTTGAACTGTGGCACAGTTTCAATCTGGAAGGAAGGGAATAACCATTACAGGTATGCTAGGATATAGCATTACTTCTCTAAGATAAATACAAGATATGGGTTATTAGGGGATGTACTGTCATCTCTAAGACAGGAAAGGAGACTTATGGTATTCCAAAGTAGCACTTTGCAATTGTCTCCAGTAATGAACAGGGAAAGGGTTGGGAGATTCTGACCATATCCCTTTAACAGTAATGCATGCAAAAACGAAGACTGATTGACAGTGTGATCCCATCACCAACAACTAATCACTAATACCATAGCCACCTCCATTTTAACTCACTTATAGTCAGAAAGGACAATATCGCTTGGCTTGTGGAATGGAAAATGAGATATGACATTGGCAATATACTTTGAACAATTCTACATTAGTATAGGCATCTGTACTTAATCCACACAAGGTACAAGTTGAAGACCTGTCTGCATCGTGCCTCCTTTTAAACAGCAAATAATGTTAATTCCTGTACTGTTTTAAATCCATGACAAACTTTGTTTGGGGTACCTGCTGCCCATTACCATGATAGCAGGTTTTAGTTCGCACCTGGTTTCAAGAGAACAGCAAGGGAAAATTCCAAGGGTGTGAAACTGACAGTACGAATTTATACAGATTTTTTGGACAGATTCTCATTCTACAGTAAGTCATTTCATCAGCATTATAGACCCAATTTGAGAAAGTAGGAGCCCAAATACATCATGTGCTGTTTCCCTTGGGAGACTGTGTGGCTCAAGGATATCAGAAAATCTGGTGCTGTTACTGACACCTCCTATATTTCTTGTCTACTGGATATGTTGATTAAGGGCAAATCTCGCAGGCTATGCTTCAAAATATAGCCGGACTTCGACCAATTCTCATCAAACCCACTGCCAGCAGACTGGTTTAAACCACCATTACCTGTTACCTGGATTACTGTAATACTCCTAAATTGATCTCCCTTTTTCCATCCTTGAACTCCATACAGACTACTCTCCAGAGCCGCCAGAGTGATCCTGTTAAAATATGAGACAAATCACGTCACGCCTCTGCTGAAAATACTCGAATGGCTCCCCATCACACTCGGTGTAAAAGCCAAATTCCATTCTCGGACCTCCAAGGCTCTGAGCTATCTGCTTCTCCTGGATCCCCATCACCTCTCTGAACTCACCTCCTGATATTCTCTACCTTGCTCACTCAGCTCCAGCCATGCTGGTATCCTCAGTGTTTCTCAAACATGCCAGGCCTACTCCTGCCTTGGGGCCTCAGCACTTGCTGTCCCTCTACCTGGAATGATCTTTCCTCAGACAGCCACAGGGTTAGTTCTCCCATCTCAGTGGGGACCCCCTGGCCTCCCTATCTACCCAATATCAGCCTCCTCTCTGGGAATTTCAATTTCCCATTCCTTGCTTTGCTTTTTCCTTCTCAACACCTGTCATTCTGAAAATACTTTATATTTTACTTATCTTATCTGGGCTATTGTCTGTCTCCCACACAAACATGAAAGCTCCGTGAGGGTAAGATTATGTTATTTGCTTCCTTTGTTCATTACCACATCATAAGTACCTGTGCCTAGAAGACTGCCTGGCAGAGAGCCTATCTGAAGAAAGTACTGGTGGGATGAAGATGAAGCCAATCAATTAAAAAGAAAAGGGGGTCAAAGTAAGCCAAAAGCCGGGCTAGGCAGTTTCCCTGGGTCTAGCTAAAAAAGCTAAAAAAGCAAATGCCTCCAGGAGACAACTGGGCATTTTATCAAAGAGAAGCAGGCCGGCTGGGGGACATGGCCAACTTGAGAGAGCATCCTGAGTCTAAAATGGGCTGAACCTTCCTCAGACCCAGCTGCTTGTGTCCTTGTTGGAATGTGGGCCTTAATCCTCAGTTTATTGTTTTTGCTTTTTGGTTATTTTTCAGGTGAGCCAGAAATACGGGATTTTGTAATGTGAAATCTCCCAAATGTCTAAGTAGCTAATTTAAAAACAGAAAACAATAAAAACACAGAGGTCAAGCAAAACATGACAGCTGCCTGAAATTGGCCCATGGGTGGCAGGTATTAGACTAAACTGTGTGATGTATGCAAGTAGACTAATCCTTGCTATGGTGAGGTGGGTTTGCCTTGTGTAATTCTTGAGGCAAACAGCTTCAGGTCCTGTTGGGTGGAGAGAATGAGCTGGAATTACCACCTTCTTTCAACTCCTGAAAGCTCCCTGCCTCCCCCTCCCCCTGCTATTCATGGAGTTAGGGAAGCCTGGGCAGTGGGGAGTCGCTAGGACTCTTTCTTTGAGAGCAAGGGTATATTTTAGTGAAATGTGGAGTGGGGAACCCAGAGAGAGGGTTTTGAAGCCCTCTTTTCCCACAGCAGGACTGGGGAAAGGCACAGAAGAGAGGAAGAGAAGGACGCAGACCTATGTCGGGACACTGTACCTCCGAGGGACTTTATTGGGGTTACCGCACCCTCTCCCCACCAACCACCACTATACTTCGTCTGCATATGTGGCGCTATACAGACAAAGGAGTTAGTTATACGAAGTCACAACTCCCAGCCCGAATGCCCCATGCCATCTATCTCACCTGGAAACAGAGGTGCACCAACTTCCATCACAGCTCCCTGTGTGCTTGGGGTGGGCAAGACTGGCCAGGAGGTACCTGTGAAGGGTCAGTGGCCACCGGCTTTGTCAGGGTATAGCCAGAATGGGGCTTCTGGAGGCAGCATACCTCCATTTGGTGGAGCACTGGGTGGAGCTACCTGTGGTTTCAGGCAGCTGCTGAGAGAAGCAGGGACTGTCAAGTACTCCCCATGCCCTGGAGAGAAACATTAGGGCCCAATCCTCTGATGCCCCTCTTCTGTAGGGAAGAGCAAGGTAGAGTCCAGCAGGAGGAAGAACAGTGAGGGGACTGCTCCAGCTGGGATCAGCAAGGTTCCACTTTCCTGGATAAAATATTTTCCAAATGCAAGGCAGCACATCTCTTTTAAGTTCTGAACGCCCCACGGACCCATTCCCCACAAGAATTGTTTATCCAGTGTAGGGGAGATGAACCAAGACTTTCAGGTCCAAGATTTACTGCACTGGGTCTTCTGGGAAATGTGAGAAGGCCATCCACAGCCCTGTGCTTACGGGGCGCCATGTTAGTGTGTTTAGGCTGAGGGTTGGGGTTCTGCTTGGCAGGTGTGGCATGAACTCCCTGAAATAAGAAAAACCTTTCAGGTATAAACTTGGCTCCTGCTTAACTGTGGAGTCACTCCTGTCAAAATGCCCTTCTAGGGAACCTCCAATCCATCTGCCTTCTTGAAACTTGCCACATCCTTGTGCACAGAGCCAGGGAGGGCACTGTGGATACTGCCAGAAGTCTAACTTTTTCCTGGGCCTTCCTGTCTCTCATGGGCCCCACCCCCTACACCTCTTTTTCTGTATTCTCACTCCCTTTGTCAGTCAGTCTTGCTTCTTAGAATTCTTCCTTCCTGAGTGTCCCTCCCCTTCTGGTCCTTCACTCATGCACAGACCCTCCCTGTGAGGATCCTTTAGCCTCTCCCCAGATCCCTGCCAACTTTGTCTTTCTCCCCCTTGCTCTGGACCTCTTCCAAGCTTCTCTGTGTCCATCTCTACTCAATTTATTCTGTCTGTTTTCCTCTAAGCCCCAAGATCTCACTCTCCCTCTGTTATTCCTCACCCCCTCCCAGGCGGATGGCTCCCTCTCTTAAGTCATCCCTCCCCCCAGGGAGCCTCTCCATTTCTGGCCCCTCCCCCCCCAAGCAGTCATCTCCCCTTCTCCCTTCCCCCACAGTCCATCTCTAGTTCCTTCCCCACCCCCTCCCCAGACCAGTCCAGCTAAGTCCCATTCCATTTTTAGATGACTGACTATGATACTAGCTGAACTTACTCACAGCCTGAATATACAGCTGTTCCTTCCTTTCATGCCCCATCCACCAAACACACCCAATCTTTTCAACATGACAAAGTCCTTACACACAGCATGTCACGTCCACATACACTTGTATTTTTCAGAACAAAACAACAGTTACGCTGGCAAAGATGTTGAATGAACAGGGACCCTTAAGCTTTCAATACACTGAAAAGCAACATTATTTTGCATGTCTACAAAGTATACATTTGTTTCCACCAATGTGGCAAGGTTTACCCAAACAGTTAGGACTTTTTCACCAAATCATAGACATAGATATGGAAATCATCATCAAACTTGATGAAATACACAGAGGGTTTGGCTTCCACTTGGTGAATGACCATGCCGATCCGTTTGGAGCCATCTTCTTTGGTATATTCCACATGTTTACCTATCAGGCCATCTACAACTCCTCCTGGCTCCCTCTCTGCTGGAGGAGACTCACTGGACTCTGGCATGATACGGAGGTCTCCTTCTTTATAATCATCTAGAAGCTGGTACATGTACAAGACAGGATCCTTCTCATAGGTAATATAAAACCAGGCTTTCATGATAGGTGCTTGGGCTAAAACCATCCCCCTCCATTCATCCTTAGAACCATGCTCACCCTCAAACATATGTTCCACAGCTTTACCAATTATGGTATTTGCAAGGTTTGCATCACTGACCTGAGATGATGCCACCCTGTCGGAAAGAATTTTAAGAGACAAAACTCTTTCATCTCTATGAAGTTCCAGTCCATAGACACAGTCAATTCCATCATATTTCACCAGATAAAGAGAGGGATTTATAGGCACCTGATCCAGAACGGTTCCTTTCCACTGGGTGATGGGCTCATCGCCTTCCTTCCACCCGTGTGAAATTCTGCAGCCCACGATGTTCCTGCGGGGCTGGGACGAAGGTCTGCCTCTCTGCTTCTTTTGGGAGGCTTTTTTCTTCGTCATGTTTGCAGACCCAGTAGCCCGTCCGGCAGCTGCTCTGGGTTGTTGCCCTTCGGCCTCCTGTGCGTTTGGGGTCTTCATGCCTGCAGGAGGAGAGAAGATAAGAGAGAAACATTCAATATGCCATAAGGTGAAGTTCTCCCGACAGCAACGTCTCTATGTACCCTGAGCCGGCGCCTAAATTGTCCTCATGAGCCTGGCAGAGATGCTGGAAATCCTGGCTGCATGCCTGCATGTGCTCTCCCTCCCAGGTTCCTCTAGGCTGCAGGGAAGGGCGGCAGCGGCAGTGGTGCTGGCTGGGGTTAGGAACTCTGCAGGAGGGGGCGGGCTACCTCCTTGTTCAGAGCTCACTGCCTCCACCACCGGCCGCTGGCGCCCACTCTCAATCCCCTGCAAAGCACCTATCCCTCCACTGCCTTGACCCGCACGCACTGACTGTCCTCCTGCCCTGAACGCCCCAGCCTACTGCCCACATGCCCCCGGTGTACTCCCAATCGCTTTCCTGGCACCCAGCGTCCTCGCTTCCTCGTGCTCACCTTCAATTCTTGCCTGGCTCCTAACGCCACCCCCTTTTACTATTGCCCATCGCGCTCCTCCGCCCCAGCCTCACCCGGCGCCCGCCTCCACCCCTTATCTCCTGCAAGAGTCCATCCCATCCCCCTTCTCCATCCTGGCGCGCACCAATGGCCTTGCCCTGCCTGGCGTCCAGCGCCCCGAATCGCGGGCCTCACGTGCCCAAATCGAACACCTTGCTGCTGCCCCTGCGGTGAGCCTGTGGCCAAGGAGGATCAGCAGGCGACGAGCCGGGTGCTTGCAAGAGCTGGCAGGGGAGGATCCGTAGGCGAAGAGCGTGTCTAGGAGGGCGGCGGGGCAGGCGAGGAGGATGGCGGCGGCGTCTCCTGCGCTGGGCTCGCCGGCCCTCCGCCTCCCTGTCGGCGGCAGTTGGCCCCTCTGCCACATCGGGCTCCCACCAGCCGCTGCTGCCTCCGCTGTCTCCTCCCTCCTTCCGTAGATAACTATGCTTTCAATTTCCTGTTAGCGAAGAGTCCTCCCCTTCCTGCCTAACACTGCGCAGCCTGCCTTCTTTGCCCTGGAGCCACTCCTGGGCTGCTTCCCTTCTTTCCAGAATCATATGTGAGACCTTTAGTTGATCGTTTCCTCTTCCTGTCCTTCCCACCTCCACCCTCTCAGGGTCTCTAGCTCCACCCCTTATCTCCCTTGCTAGACTGGCTTTTTATTTTTCACACATTTCTCAAATTTTTTTCTACACACAAATTCACACAAAAATATCTTACTCAAAACATGTATGGTTACAGAAATCCTTTACATTCATTCATACACAAATATATGTATATTTGTACTTTTATATATTTTCAGATATTCGTCTCCACAGATATCCAATCCCAAATACACACCTCTTCCCATTCACATAACACACAAACATAATTCTCCGTATACACATACACAGAAATACATATAGTTTCTACAAAACAGGTGTAGGCATCTTTTAGATTTGGAGCCCTACCTTTGGAGAAATAGTGGCTTATTTTAGTCTTAGTTTTTCGTGAATGTGATTGCAATTTGTAACAAACCTTACCTAGCATTGCATTAAGTGGCACCATTTTGAATCATTTGTACTCTTTTGTGTTATTTGGATTTTTTTCCACAATATCCCATAATTCTGTAAAATACCAATATTATTATGGTACTATTTTAGGTAGAATGTTATCAGTTACATGCAAGAGGAAAGCAATCTCGAACAGATTTGAAATAAAACGAATTTATTGGCCAATTATTTGAAAAATGTAGTAGGTGTCAGATTAGGCTTAATCTAGGTGCTCAGTGCTATAGGCTGAATCATGTCCTCTCCAAATTCATATGCACATTAGAACGTGCAAGTGTTTGTAGGTAAGGCCTTTAAAGAGTTAATTAAGGTAAAATGGGGTCACATGGGTGGGCCTTAATCTAATATAATTGATGTCTTTTTAAGAAGAGTAGATTAGAACACAGACATACATAGAAGAAAGACTATGTGAAGACAGAGGGAGAAGATGGCCATCTACAAGCCAAGGAGAGTGGCTTCAGAAAAAATCAACCCTGCCGATACCTGATCTTGGACATATAGCCTCCAATTCATGCGAAAATAAATTTGTGATGTTTAAGCCACTGAGTCCATGGTACTTTTTTATGGCAGCCCTAATAAATAATACACTCAGTGATGTCACCAAAAGCCTAGTTTTTTTCTGTCTTCTGTTTTTTCTCTGATGTAAGTTCCCTCCTGAAGCTTATGTTACAATATAGCTATCAGCAACTTTGGGATGTATGTGCTTCCTTATTCATATACAGTGACAGAGAGAACATTTTTACAGCAACTTTTGATCAAAACTTTGCTTTGCATTGATTGGGACCATCATAGGCCATTTGCCTGCCTTTGTAATATGCCAAAAATAATGCTATACCCACTTATCTTAGGTCTGGTTTATGCGCTTATTTCAGAAACAATCACATAAACAAAGTGGATCCACTTGAGTAATTGGCTTATGCTAATCAAGTGCTTCCCCTGTAGTTGGAGGTGGGGTCAGTCCCAGCAAAATGACATGGGTACTACACAATCAAAGAGGATTGAAATGGGTATTGGTGAGGTAGTCAACAATGTTCACAGAAATTCCAGTTTGTTATTTTGAAAGACAATCTAAAAGTTTCTATTCTTCTAAAATTTGTTTCTCTGATACTACTTCTAGATATGCCACTTCCAGTTAATTGCATATTTGCTCATATTTCTTTGACTAGTTCATAAAAATTTACCCTCTTTGAAAATATTTATTTCTAAATTCTTTCAATTTGTTGGTGTATTTATGTCATTTCCTGTGACATCTCCTGTCTTTGGGGTTTATTTATGAAAATCTTTCACAGAGAATTGAACCAGCACCCTTTACAGTTTTCCTTTCATATTCATGATTTTGAATTGCCTGACCCCATAAGGGTAAGCAGTAGGGTTAGATTAGTACATTAAATGTTCCAGGGCATCAAAGCTCACATTGTACTTAGAAACCAACACAGATCTCCTCTCCTGAAACACAGTTTGCTGACCTCCTTTTGTTGAGGGCACTGTCTTCAAAGGGTATCTGGAATAACCAGTGAGTCCTAACCTATGTACCTTCTTGGAAATTAAGGTGATGCAGGAAGAATTTGATAATAGGCCCGTGGGTTGCCTGTAGCAAGGACTTTGATGTTATCTTAGAAAGTATTCCTCCTGGTACAACCTAAAGCTAGAAAATATGCAGTGTGCAGGAATAGCCCCTTGAATACTGACCACTGAGGGACTACTCTTCCCAACTGTTTTCACTTATCCCACCTTGTGTCTTCTCCAAACTACAAAGGTTTTAAGGTCGGATATATTTCTCAGATGTTATCTTCTCATTTGTCTTGGCTTTATTTATCCTTTTCTCAAAGTGACCCCCACATCTTGCCATTTGCCTTTGAGATCCCATTGCCCACGAGTTTCAGGCTTCCTGTCCTTCTTTAAAACAGTTATTACACCTCAGATTCATCCAGAAATCCTCAGAACTCCATAGCACTTTCTTCATTTTCCATGTGTTAACTAGACCATACATTCATCAAGAAATTCCAGTTCAGTTCCTCAAGCTGATCATGTATGTAATGGCATTGCATGGAGCTGTGGTACAAACTCAATCTTGAAGAAAGCAAGAACCATTCCACATCTATGTTTTTTGCCCACTGGACTAGCACTCTACTTCTAAAGCACAAGTTTTTAGGGGACACAGTTACAGTGATCTTTAAGAAAGAAAGAGGGTTGTTGATGCCCACAACTATCTCTCCCATTGCCTTGTGATAACATTTTGAGTCTGTCACTTTCTTTGGTTTACTGCACTGGAGAATAAGGGCAACTCCTCACCATGAGTGACACCCAGTGAATTATTCATCTAAAGACTGACTTGAGCTGAGATTACTCACCTGGATAAGATAATTTTGCAACCTGTTCAGAAGTCCATTGGAAGAATGTGTAGCCAGTTGATGTGTTTTTGTGGACTTTCTCATCATGTTCAGTTCTTTACAAGGCTACTTCTCACCATGAAGCTGTGACAGGAGAGTACCATCCAAGACAGTATCGAATTCCTTTTTATCTATACGTGTGGCAGACATTACATAGATTTCTAATACCCTAGCTTTTTTTGGAGTGAATGACTCAATGTCTAGAAGTCACAGAGCCATGAGAAGGGGGGCAATTCTAGAGCTGTGCTTTACATATATCTCTACTTTTAAGCTGTGAAAACCAAGATTGGGTGTTTCTGACCATATTTCTTTAACTGTAATGCATGAAAAAGCCAGGACTGATTGGTCCCATTGTTCCAGGTGTGCATATTACCTTTCTTCCTCACATTTCTTCTAACTCACATTGAACCATCCTAGTGTGTTTTGCTATGGACTGAATTGCGCCCCCCCCACCCAAATTCATATGTTGAGGCCCTAACTTCAAATATGATGATATTTGGAGATAGGGTCTGTAGGAGTTAATACAGGTTAGATGAGGTCATGAGGGTGGGGACCTCATGCTAGGATTAGTGCCCTTATAAGAAGAGGAATAGACACCAGAGCTCTGTCTCTACCATGTAAGGATACAGCAAGAAGGTGGCCACCTGCAAGTCAGGAAGAGAGCTCTCTTCAGGAACTAAACTGGCTGGCACCTTGATCTTTGACTTTCAGCCTCTAGAATTGAGGAAATAAATTTCTGTTGTTTAAGCCACCTAATCTATGGTATTTTGTTATGGCAACCTGAGCAGACTAATATAGGTTGTAACCTTGGCAATGAGCATTGAGAAATTCTCCCCCCAGATCAGCACCTACCCATTTCTCAGGCATACACATCCATCCTGGATCTTACCTACTTTCAACCAGTCAATTTATTTAAGTCATGCACTAACTGTTGTAACTCCTTGCTAAACTCGCAATTGTACCTGACTCCTGTTGGAAGCAGTGAGGTGGGAGTCTCAGTGTGTTAAAACCTTATTTCTCCCCAGTTGTAGGCTATCCCTTGATTTCTATGGAGAGAACCCAGTTGTCTTTGATTTCTATCTTCTCAGCAGAGAAGGGCCCAATGAGAATCTAAGCATTGCAGCTTATCCTTAGAAGCCTAAATGATTCATTTCACCATGCCTAAGATTTTGGGATGTGAGCTTTGTGTCATCACACCCCCATTCTTGGGACACTTCAGAGTTGAACTCAGGGCTTCAGGGTTTCTGGATTCTCCAGCAGAAAAAAAAAGACACTTCTACTGGGCATTGTATAGAGGTAGGGGCATTCAGCTACTTTGCGAGACAAACTTTGGCCCAGTGAAACCAACTTCTCAGAGAAACAAACTCAGAGAAGTATTTGGCAACAGGCCAGAGTGGGCCTCCTGTATTTATATCCATAGACTCTGAAGGAGCTCCTGGGGAGGGGTCCAAGATCAATACGCAGTACAACAATCTCAGCCAGAGGAGGACCCCCACAGGCCTTGAACCCATGGATCCATCTCAACAGATTTTGGCTGTGGTCTCAGAGAGTCTACAGGAAAATGATGGGACCATATCCAATCAACTGTTAGGGGTGCCACTGTGTCTAGCCTTCCTACAAGTATTGTTAGTGAGCGCCAAGTAGGTGAAGGGGATCGAGGTCTATACAGATAGAATTTCAAAGAACTAGAAAAGTCTCTTACTCTTCCTTGGTATTCTGAAGCCACTGGAAAATCTCTTCAAGGGTCACTTTGCCCCTAGATAAGATCTTTGCAATTTCCTCTGGTGGTTATATTCTAGGAGGTTATTTTATTTGGCCTGTTAATTGTAAATCAAATTGTTTAAAATAAGTTAAACTGTGAATTAACAGATGTGCAAGAGTAATGAGTTTAAATGATTGTTAGAAAAGATTTCATTGAGCTAGTGCAATAGTAGCTACTTGTATTGGTATTTCTGATTAAAACTTGCCCTTATACAATAAATGCCTACATTAGGATCCTGGTTGAAATAACTGAAAAATTAATCATAAAATAAGAAATAGTTGCTTAAAGTAGTTTAAATTACTTGTTGAAGTGCATTCAAAATATTTAAAAGCGATTGATTAGCTCCCTTTGGAGCTGAATGACTCTCTTCCTCTAAGTGATAAAAGTTAGTTAATGCCCTAGGCCTAGACTCAAGACTGTATAGCCCAAGTCCTCCTAGAACCCAAACTTTAATGTGCCTATGAATCACCCGGAGGTCTTATTAAAATGCAGATTCTGATTAAGTAGGTCTGGAGTAGGGCCTGAGATTCTGCATTTCTAACAAACTCCTAGGTGATGCCCATGCTGCTGGTGCATGGACCACACTTTGAGCAGCAAGGAGTAGAGTTTCCATTAAATAGCTTCTTGCCCAAATAAAACTGGAGAAGAATGTCTCCTTAAGACCCTTGGTTGATGAGGCTTTTCTCTTCTCAATCTGAAAAGAAGACCCAGTTCTGGGAAATGTAAAAGGCAAGAAGAGCTTATTACCTGGGTGTCTCTACCTATTGCACCAACATCTGGGATGTTGTGTTGAGATATGCTTTATTTTATAAACCTCCACATATTCTTTGAGGACATGAGACGTAGGAGTGGTGGGTATTTATAAATGAAATTTGTTAAGCTTAAATATATTGGTCTTACGTAAATCAACTCTTAAAGCAGTGGGCTTCAAAAATTTTGCCTCATGTACCCACTAGAAGTAATCTGAAATGCTAATGTGCCCACTCGCACATTTTAGAGTGATATCAAAATATTTTCATTACAAGTTTATGTAATTGCAAAGGATGTAATTTTCTTTGTACTGCTAATATTGAAATATGTAAATGAGATGGTTACAAAGCTCTTTTAAATGTATCCAATGAAATAAAAACACCAGACCTATTTGATATCTGCTATCGTCCATTTAAAAAAAAATAAATGCACAGAATCTTCTTTAACTTGGAAATTTTAAATAATTCCTTTTTTTGAAGTGGAATTTCTATCTTACATTCATCATGAAATTTTATCCTAACATAATATATTTTTATGCATGAACATTTTTTCACTCTCATACTGCTTTGCAACAAAAACTTAAATGCATATTGAAATTAAAAGTTTTCAGAATTGCCTAGTGATCATAAAGCACGAAGAGGTCAAATTTTTCTTCTGGATTTAATTATTACAATTATCATTAGTATACAAATGCTTACAATGCCATAAATGTACTATAAATACATATTATTAAACATAAAAGGGTCAAAATTTAGTGGAAATGATTTGGTTGAAAGCAATTAATTGTAAGCCACCTGACTTGCAAAAGTATTTATTACACATTCATTAGCGTCAGTCACTTTCTCAATGCTAGTGCAGAATTTTTATAATAAGCTCTTTTATTTTAGAATAATATTAGATTTACAGAAAATTGCAAAAATTATACAGAGAGTTCCCATGCACCCCCACACCCAATTTCCCCTATAATTAACATTTTACATTAGTATGGTACATTTGTCACAATTAATAAATATTGATGCATTATTATTGACCAGATCCATACTTTATTCAACTTTTCTGTTTTTACCTAATGTGCTTTCTCTGTTTCAGGATCCCATCCAAGATGCCACATTACATTTAGTTACCTTAGTCTCCTCATGGCTGTGACAGTTTCTTAGGCTTTCTTTCTTTTGATGACCTTGAGAGTTTTGTGGAGTACTTGTCAGATATTTTGTAGAATGTCCCACAGTTGTGGTTTGTCTGATGTTTTTCTCATGATTAGATCTGGGGTTATTGGTTTTTGGTAGCAAAAATATAAAGGCAAATTCCTATTCTCATTAAATCATATCAAGGGTACATACTATCAACAATACTTATCACTGTTGATGTTAACCTTGATTACCTGACTGAGGTAGTGTTCATCCAGTTTCTCCATGGTGAAGTTAGACTTTTCCTCCTCTTACTTATTAGAAGAAAGTCACTATCTATAGCCTGCACTTAAGGAGTGGGAGTTATGCTCTACCTCCTTGATCTACATTCATTATTTGGATTATTAATCTACATACATTATTTGGAATTCTTCTGCATGGGAGATTTGTCTATTCTTCCCCATTTGTTTATTAGATCATTTATTTATATCAGTATAGATTCTTGGATATTTATTTTATACGTTGGGCTATAATCCAATAATACTTTATTTTGGTGATCTAATAGCTGCAGTTTTGACCATTGAGAGTTCTTCAGTTAGCTCCTGTGTCCTGTTAACATACTCCCATCATTTTGCATTTTGTTTTTGAGCAGTTCATTACTTTCTAACACTACAAGATGCTCCAGGTTTATCTCGTATATTATATGCCTCAATCTTGGATACGGCAGTTTCTCAAAGGAGCCCTGGTTCCTTTTATTGAAAAATGGCATTAGAAACAAGGTGCTCATTGGTCATTGCTGCTTGAGTGTCATTTTTTTCTACTAGACTCTCTCAGCTGACAGAGAAAGGAGATATATGTGTGTATACTAGCTTGTGTATATATACATATATATGTATATATACACATAGTTGTAAGTATTTCTATATGTAACTATCTGTACGTATATAATGCTAAACATGAATTCATACTAATGTCTTCAAAACAATTACCATATGGATTATTCTACCCTTACTTGCCTGTAACTTCTCACTCCAACAGTGAGAAACTTGGCTCCCAACATCCAGTCAATCATTTCTGAATTGTTCCATTTCAATATACATACATATTCATTTTAGATTTGCTAACCCTGGACTTTGAAGGATACTACTTTATCAACTAGAGAACAGTGCTTATGCACAGTTCCATTTGCCTTTAGTCTAACAGGTTCCACTCACTTCCAAAGTTAATTAGGTCAACAACTTTTCTTCCCACCCCCTTCAGTGTATTATTTCATATATTTGTAATACAACTGGATTCTTGTGTTACTGTATGCATTACATCCTGGTATCCCCTACCTCCTCAATTATTTTTTTAGATTTGCGTATATTAAAGTTCGTTCTTTGAGCCTCAAGGGTTTTGACAAATGCATAAGTGTCATTTATCCATCTGTATTTGTCTACTCGGGCTGCCATAACAAAACATCATAGACTGAGTGGCTGAAAAAACATAAATTTATTTTCTAATAGTTCTGGAGGCTAGAAGTCCAAGATCAAAATACTGTTAGAGTTGTTTTCTGGTGAGACCTCTCTTCCTTCTTGTCATGTCCTCACATGGCCTTTCCTCTGTGCACTCCTGGAGGTGGGGTGGGGGGAGCAAAGACTCTGGTGTCTCTTTCTCTTCTTATTAGATCATTAGTCCTATTGGATTAGGGCCCCACCCTTATAACCTCATTTAATCTTAATTACCTCCCTAAAGGCTCTGTCTCCAAATACAGTCACACTGTTGATTAGGACTTAAACATGAATTTTGAGTGGGACACATTTCAACCCATAACACTGTCATTATAGTATCATACAGGATAGTTTTATCACTCTAAAAATTGCCCTATCCTTTACCTATACAGCAATGCTTTCTTTTCAGACATCTGGCAACCACTGTTCTGTTTATCAACCGTGAGGATTTAATTTTATGTGTCACCTTCCTAGGCTATGGTACTCAGTTATTATGTCAAACACCAGTCCAGATATTGCTGTGAAGGCATTTTTTAAATGTCATTAACATTTAACCAGTAGACTCTGAGTAAAGTATATTACCCTTAATAATTTGTGTGGACACATGTATATCCTATTGGTTCCTTTTCCCTCGAGAATCCTGACTAATATATCCACTCTAGAGTTTTGCCTTTTCTAGAATGTCATAAATGGATTCATGTACTATGTAGCCTTTTCCAATTGGATTCTTCCACTTAGCAATATGCATTCAAGATTTGTCTATATTTTTGCATGGCTCATTCCTTTTTTATTGTAGTAAAAAAAACCTAACATAAAATTTACCATCTTAAACATTTTTAAGTGTACATTTCAGTAGTGCTAAGTATATTCACATTGTTATGAAGCATCTCCAGAACTTTTTCATCTTGCAAAACTGAAACTCCATACCAATTGAACAACAACTCCCCTTTCTGCCCTCCCCCAGGCCCTGGTGACTACTATTCTACTTTCTTTTTCTACAAATTTGACTACTTTAGACACAGTATATAAGTGGAACCACATAGTATTTGTCTTTTTTGTGACTGGCTTATTTCACTTAGCACAATGTCCACAAAGTTCATCCTTGATGTAGCATGTGACAGCACTTCCTTCTTAAGGCTGAAAAATATTCCATCATATGAATAGATCACATTTTTAAAATTCATTTATCTGTAGATGGACATTTGGGTTGCTTCCTCCTCTTGGCTATTATGAATAGTGCTGCTATGAACATGGGTGTGCAAACATTTCTTCAAGAACGTAGTTTCAGTTCTTTTAGATATATACCTAGATTGCTAGATCATATGGTAGTTCTATTTTTAAGTTTTTGAGGAACCTCCATATTGTTTTCCATAGTAGTTGCATCATTTTATAATCCTACCAACAGTGCACAAAAGTTTCAATTTCTCCACATTCTCACGAACATTGTTATTTTCTGTTTTTTGGATAGTAGCCTTCCTAGTGAGTGATATCTTGTGGTTCTGATTTGCATCTCTCTTGTGATACTTGATGTTGAGCATCTTTTCATATATTTTTGGATATTTGTATATCATCTTTGGAGAAATGTCTTCATTTATTTCTTTAATTCAAGATTAAAAACGTCTTCACATATTTTTAAAAATCAGGTTATTTGATTTTGTGTTGTTGAATTGAAGGAGTTCTTTGTATATTCTGGATATCACTTATAAGATATATCATTTCCAAATATTTTCTCCCATTGCATAGGTTGCTTTTTCACTCTGTCAATTGTGCACTTTGATGCACGGAAATTTTTAAGTTTAAAGTATTTCCATTTGTCTGGCTTTGATTTTGTTGCCTGTGCATTTGGTGTTATATCCAAGAATTCATTGCCAATTTCAATGTCATGAAGATTTTCCCCTATGTTTTCTTCTAGATGTTTTATACTTTTGAGTCCTACTTGTAGATTTTTAATCCATGTTGTGCTAATTTTTTATGGTGGTATATTAGGGTCCAATTTAATTTTTTGCTTGTGGATATTCACTTTTCCCAATATCATTTGCTGAAGAGACTGCCTTTTCCCCATCTGGTGGTCTTGGCACCCAACTTGACCATACACTTGAGGGATTTCTGGGCTCTGTATTAGGTTCCTTTTATCTATATGTCTGTCTTTATGCCAGTACCACACAATTTTGATTACTGTAGTTTTGAAATATGTTTTAAAATCAGGAAGTGTGAGAACTCTACATTTGTTCTTGTTTTTCAAGATTATTTTGGCTATTCAGGGTGCCTTAAGATTCCATGTAAATTTTAGGATACATTTTTCTATTTCTGCAAAAAGAGCCATTCAAATTTTGACAGGGATTTTGTTGAATATGCAGATTACTTTGAGTAGTATTGAAATCTTAAAAATATTAAATTGCATGATCCATGAACATGGGCTATCATTCCATTTATTTGTGTCTATTTAATTTCTTTCAGCAATATTTTGTAGTTTTCAGTGTACAAATCATATATCACCTAGGATAAGTTTATTCCTAGGTACTTGATTCTTTTTGATGCTATTATAAAGATAATATTTTCCTTAATTTATTTTTGGGATTGTTCATTATTGGTGTATAGACACACAACAGATTTTTGTGTGTTGATTTTGTACCCACAACTTTGCTGAATAAGAGTATCAGTTCTAACTTTTTTTTGGAATCATTAGTCTTTTCTACATATAAGATTATGTCACCTGTGAACAGAGATAATTTTACTTCTTTCCAATTTGGATGTCTTTTATTTATTTTTCTTCCCTAATTGTTCTAAGACATCCAATGCTATGTTAAATGGAAGTGGTGAGAGTGGGCATCTTTGCCTTGTTCTTAATCTTAGAGGAAAAGCTTTCAGTCTCTCACCATTGATTTATATTAGCTATGGGCTTTTTGTATATGGCCTTTATTATGTTGAGGTAGTTTCCTTCTATTTCTAGTTTGCTGAGGGTTTTTATTATGAAAGAGTGATGAATTTTGTCAAATGCTTTGTCTAAATTGAGATGATCATGTGATTTTCTTTTCTTTTAATTATAATTTTTTCCCAGCTTTATTGAGATTAAATTTACATATAACATTGTATAAGTTTACTATGTAGAATGTGATGATTTTATGCACTTGTATATTGTGAAATGATTACCACAGTAGGGTTACTTAACACCTGCATGACCTCACATAATTACCATTTCTTTTTTGTAATGAAAACTTTTAAGATCTACTCTCTTAGCACCTTTAGAGTATATAATAGAGTATTGTTAACTATAGTCACCATCCTCCACATTAAATCCCCATAACTTATTCATCTTATAACTGGTAATTTGCACATTTTGACCAACATCGCCCTATTTCCCCCCACCTCAGCCCGTGGAAATTAACATTCTACAGTCTGTTTTGATAATTTTGGCTTTTTTGATTTCACACATTAGTGATGTTTTACTGTACTTGTCTTCCTCTGTCTGAATTATTTTACCTAGCATAATGCCCACCAACACTTATCTCTTGTTTTTAGTGATAACCATTCTAATAGGTATGAGGCTATATTTCATTGTGGTTTTGATTTGCATTTCCCTGATGATTAGTAATGTTGAGCATCTTTTCATGTACCTGTTGGCCATTTGGATATCTTCTGTGGAAAAATATCTTTTGAGTTCCTCTGCCCATTTCTTAATCAGATTGTTGGTTTGTTTGGTTTTTTTGTTATTGAGTTGTATAAATTATTCATATATTTTGGAAATTAACCACTGATCCAATGTATAGTTTGCAAATTTTTTCCCCATTTGTTAGGTTGCCTTTTCATTTTGTTGATTGTTTCTTTTGCCATGCAGCAGCTTTTAAGTTTGATTGATCTCACTTGCTGACTTTTGCTTTTGTTGTTTGTGCTTTTGGTGTCGTATCATTTATTGCCAACATCAGTGTCAAGGAGCTTCTCTCCTATGTGTTCTTCTAGGAGTTTGACAGTATCAGGTCTTATGTTTAGGTCTTTGATCCACTTCAAGTTAATTTCTGTGAGCGGTGTAAGATAGAGGTCTAATTTAATTGTTCTGTATTTGATTATCCAGTTTTCCAAATGTTATTTGTTGAAAAGACTATCCTTTACTCATTGGATGTTCTTAAGAAGCTCCCTTGTTGAATATTAGTTGATAATATATATGTCGGTTTATGTCTGAGCTCCATATTCTGTTCGGTTTGTCTCTGTGTCTATTTTTATGCCAGTACCATGCTGATTTAATTCCTATAGCTTTGTAGTATAGTCTGAAATCAGGAATTTTGATGCTTCTGGCTTTATTCTTCTTTCTCAGAATTGCTTTGGCTATGCAGGGTCTTTTGTGGTTCCATGCAAATTTTATGATTGTTTTTTCTATTTCTGTGAAGAACGTCATTGGAAATTTGGTAGAGCTTGCATAGAATTTAGAGATGGCTTTTGGTAGTATGAACAATTTAACAATATTCATTACCTGATCTATGAACACAAGATGTCTTTCCATTTGTTTGTGTCTTTTCCTTCAACAAAGTCTTGTAGTTTTCACTGTACATATCTTTCACTTCCTTGGTTAAATTTATTCTTAGATATTTTATTGCTTTTGATACTGTTGTGAATGGGATGGTTTTCCTTATTTTTTTCAGATGTTTCATTATTAGTGTATAGAGATGCAACTGATTTCTGCATGTTGATTTTACATTCTGTAATTTTACTGAAATTCATTGATTAGTTCCAACAGATTTTTAGTTAAGTTTTTAGGATTTTTTTATATACAAAATTATATCATCTGCAAATAATGAAAATTTTACAACTCCCTCTCTGATTTGGATTTCTTTGTCTTGCCTGATTGCTCCAGCTAGGATTTCCAGTACTGTATTGAATAAGATTGACATCCTTGTCTTGTTCCTGATCTCAGAGGGAAAACTTTCAATTTTTTACCATTGAGTATAATGTTATTTGCAGGTTTGTCACAAATGGCCTTTAATATTGAGGTACGTTCCTTCTAACCAAGTCTGTGGAGGGTTTTTAAATTTTTTTTTAATTTTAATTTTAATTTTTTTGAGGAAGATTAGCCCGGAGCTAAAATCCATTGCCAATCCCCCTCTTTCTGCTGAGGAAGATTGGCCCTGGGCTAACATCCATGCCCATCTTCCTCTACTTTATATGGGATGTCACCACAGCATGGCTCAACAAGCCGTATGCCAGTCAGCACCTGGGATCTGAACCCACGAACCCCAGGCCGCCAAAGCAGAGCACATAAACTTAACAACTATGCCACTGGGCTGCCCTCTGTTGAGGGTTTTTATCATGAAAGGATGTTGTATTTTCTCAACTGCTTTTCTACATCTATTGAGATGATCTTATGAATTAATCTTCCATTCTATTAATGTGGTGTGTCACATTGATTGATTGATTTGCAGATATTGAATCCTCCTTGAACTCTAGGGATAAATCCCTGTTGTCCATGGTGTATGATCCTTTTGATGTGGTGTTGAATTTGTATTGCTAATATTTTACTGAGAATTTTTGCATCTATATTCATTAGAGATATTGGTCTACAGCTTTTTTTTCTTATAGAGTCCTTTATGCTTTAGTATCAGGATAAAATGATGGCCTCATAAGATGAGTTTAGAAGTCTTCCTTCTTCAATTATTTTGAAGAGTTTGAGAATGATTGGCATTAATTTTCTTTATATGTTTGCTAGAATTCACTAGGAAAGCCATTTGTTCCTAGGCGTTTTTTTTGTTGTTGTTGGAAGACTTTTGATTACAGATTTAGTCTCCTTATTTGTTATTGGTCTTTTCAGATTTTCTACTTCATGATTCTATCTTGGTAGACTGTGTGTTTCTAAGAATTTATCCACTTCTTTTAGATTATCCAGTTTGCTGGTGTATAACTGTTTATTATGATCATTTATTTTCTGCAGCATCAATTGTAATGTTTCTTCTTGCATTTCTGATTTTATTTGAATTTTCTTGTTTTTTCCTTATTTCATCTAGCTGAGAGTTTTCAACCACTTCTTAGTTTCTTTAGTCTTTTCTATGTTTTTCTGCTCTCCATTTAATTTCTTTCTGCTTGAATCTGTATTTCCTTTATTCTACTAACTTTGGGTGTAGTTTACTTTTATTTTTCTCATTCCTTGAGGTGTAAACTTTAGTTGTTTATTTAAGATCATTTTTCTTTTTAAAAAATTATTTTATTGAGGTCATATTGGCTTATACCATTGTAAATTTCAAGTCTACATTATTATATATCAGTTTCTGTATAGACTGCATCGTATTCACCACCAATTGTCTAGTTTTTACATATCACCATACATATGTGCCCCTTTACCCCTTTTGCCCTCCCTCAGCCCCTTATACTCTGGTAACCACTAATCTGTTCTGCTTAGCCATGTGTTTATCTTCCATATATGAGTGAAATCATATGGTGTTTGTCTTTGTCTGTCTGGCTTATTTCACTTAACATAATACCCTCAAGGTCCATCCATGTTGTTGCAAATGGCACAATATTGTCATTTTTATGGTTGAGTAGTATTCCATGGTGTATATATATACCACATCTTCTTTATCCATTCATCCATTCATGGGCACTTGGGTTCCTTCTATGTCTTGGCTATTTGAATAATGCTGCAATGAACATAGAGAGGCATAAATCTCTTTGATGTGTTGATTCCATGTTCTTTCGATAAATGTGCAGTAGTGAGATAGCTGGATGATATGGTACTTCTATGTTTAAATTTTTGAAAAATCTCCATACTGTTTTCTATAGTGGTTGCACCAGTTTGCATTCCCACCAGCAGTATACGAGGGCTCTCTTTTCTCCATATCCTCTCCAACTTTTGTTATTTCTTGTCTTGTTAATTATAGCCATTCTGACAGGTGTGAGGTGATTTTTCATAGTTTTGATTTGCATTTCCCCAATAATTAGTGATGTTGAACATCTTTTCATGTGCCTGTTGGCCATTGGTATATCTTCTTTTGAAAAATGTCTATTCAGATGCAGTGCCCCCCCTTTTTGTGAGGAAGATTTGCCCTGAGCTAACATCTGTTGCCAATCTTCCTCTTTTTTTTTTGCTTGAGGAAGATTAGCCATGAGCTAATATCTGTGCCAATCTTCCTCTACATTTTATGTGGAATCTGAACCTGTGAACTTGGGCTGCTGAAGCAGAGCACACCAAACTTAACTAGTATGCCATAGGGCTGGCTCTTGTGACCATATTTGGTGGGGTTATTCAGTTTTTTGTTGTTAATTTGTATGATTTCCTTGTATATTTTGGAAATTAAGCCCTTGTCAAATATATGACTTGCAAATATTTTCTCCCAGTTGGTGGGTTGTCTTTTCATTTTGCTGATGGTTTCCTTTGCCATGCAGAAGCTTTTTAGTCTGATGTAGTCCCATCTGTTTATTTTTTCTTTTGTTTCCATTCCCTGAGTAGATCTGATATTTGAACAGATACTGCTAAGACAAATGTCAAAGAGTGTACTGTCTATATTTTCTTCTAGGAGTTTCATGATTTCAGGTCTTACATTCAAGTCTTTAATCCATTTTCAGTGAATTTTTGAGTATGGTATAAGGTAATGGTCTACTTTCATTCTTTTGCATGTGGCTGACCAGTTTTCCCAACACCATTTATTGAAAAGATTTTCCTTTCTCCATTGTATGTTCTTGGCTCCTTTGTTGAAGATTAGCTGTCTGTAGATGTGTGGTTTATTTCTGGGCTTTCAATTCTGTTCCATTGATCTCTGTGTCTGTTTTTCTGCCAGTGCCATGGTGTTTTGATTACTATAGCTTTCTAGTATATTTTGAAGTCAGTGATTTTGATACCATCAGTTTTATTTTTTCCCTCAGGATTGCTTTGCCTATTCAGGATCTTTTGTTCCATATAAATTTTAGGATTCTTTGTTCTATTTCCTAAAGAATGTCATTTGGATTCTGATTGGGATTGCATTGAATCTGGAGATTGCTTTAGGTGATATGGACATTTTAACTATGTTTATTCTTCCAATCCGTGAGCATGGAATACCTTTTTGTTTCTTTATGTCTTTTTCAATTTCTTTCAATAAAGTCTCATAGTTTTCAGTGTATAGGTCTTTCATCTCCTTGGTTAAATTTACTCCTATGTATTTTATTCTTTTTGCTGCGAGCATAAATGGGATTGTATTCTTGACTTCTCTTTCTTCTAGTTTGTTATTAGTGTATAGAAATGCAACTGATTTTTGTATATTGATTTTCTACTCTGCAACTTTGCTGTAGTTGTTGATTATTTCTAATAGTTTTTAGGTGAATTCTTTAGGGTTTTCTCTATATAGAATCATGTCATCCACAATCACTGAGAGTTTTACTTCTTCTTTTCCAATTTGGATCCCTTTTATTTCTTTTTCTTGCCTAGTTGCTCTGGCTAAAACTTCCAGTACTATGTTGAATAAAGGTGGCGAGAGTGGACATCCTTGTCTTCTTCCTGTTCTTAGAGGAATGGCTTCCAATTTTTCTCTGATGAGCATGATGTTAACTGTGGGTTTCTCATACATGGCCTTCATTATGTTGAGGTACTTTCCTTCTATATGCATTTTATTGAGCGTTTTTATCATAAATGGATGTTAGATCTTGTCAAATGTTTCCATGCATCTATTGAGATGATCATGCTATTTTTATTCTTCATTTTCTTAATGTGTTTTTCACATTGATTTGCAGATGTTGAACCATCCCTGCATCTTGGGAATTGATCCCACTTGATCGTAGTCCATGATCCTTTTGATATATTGTTGTATTCGATTTGTTAATATTTTGTTGAGGATTTTTCATCTATGTTCATCAGTGGTATTGACCTGTAATTTTCCTTTTTCATGTTGTCCTTGTCTGGTTTGGGTATCAGGGTAATGTTGACCTTGTAGAATGAGTTAGGAAGCATCCCTTCCTCTTCAATATTTCAGAATAGTTTGAGAAGGATAGGTATTAAGTCTTCTTTGAATGTTTGGTAGAATTCATCAGAGAAGCCATCTGGTCCTGGGCTTGTGTTTTGGGGAGATTTTTTATTGCAGTTTCAGTCTTTACTTGTGATTGGTCTATTCAGATTCTCTGTTTCTTCTTCATTCAGTTTTGAGAGGTTGTATGATTCTAAGAACTTATCCATTTCTTCTAGGTTATCCAATTTGTTGGCGTATAGCTTTTCAGAATTTTCTCTTATAATCCTTTGTATTTCTGTGGTATCCAATGTAATTTTTTCTTTCATTTCTGATTTTATTTATTCGAGTCTTCTCTCTTTTTTTTTCATAGTGAGTCTGACTAAGGATTTGTCAGTTTTTTATCTTCTCAATGAACCAACTCTTAGTTTCATTGACCCTTTCTATTGTTTTTTTTTAAAGTATTTGTTTCATTTATTTCTAATCTGATTTTTATTTCCCTCTTTCTACTGCTTTGGACTTTGTTCTTATTTTTCTATTTCTTTTAGGTGTAGTTTAACATTACTAATTTGAGATTTTTCTTGCTTGGTGAGGTAGGCCTGTATTGCTATAAATTTCCCTCTGAGTATCTCTTTTTCTGTATCCTATAAGTGTTGGTATGTTGTATTTTCATTTTCATTTTTTTCCAGGTATTTTTTGATTTGTCCTTTGATTTCTTCATTGATCCCATGGTTGTTCAGTAGCATGTTGTTTATTCTCCACTTATTTGTGACTTTCCTAGCTCTTTTTTTGTAGTTGATTTCTACCTTCCTAGCACTTTGGTTAGAAAAGATGCTTGATATGATTTCAATCTTCTTAAATTTATTGAGTCTTGTCTTGGTTCCCAACATATGGTCTATCTTTGAGAATGTTCCTTGTGCGCTTGAGAAAAATATGTACTCTGCAGTTTTTGGATGGAATGTTCTATATATATCTAATAAGTCCATCTGATCTAGTGTTTCATATAAAGTCAGTGTTTCCTTGTCGACTTTCTATCTGTATGATCAATTCATTGATGTAAGTGGGGTGTTGAGGTCCCCTACTATTATTGTGTTGCTGTCAGTTTCTCCCTTTAGTTCTGTTAATGGTTGCTTTATATACTTTGGTGCTCCTGTGTTAGCTGCATATATATTAAGTGTCATGTCTTCTTGGTGGAATGTCCCTTTTATCATTATATAGTGCTCCTCTTTTTCTCTCATTATCTTTTTTATCTTGAAGTCTGCTTTGTCTGATATAAGTATGGGTACATCTGCTTTCTTTTGCTTAGAGTATCATCTTCCATCCCTTCATTTTGAGTGTTTTTCTTTAGAGCTGAGTTGTGTTTCCTGGAGGCAGCATATTGTTAGGTCTTGTCTTTTAATCCATCCACCCATTCTTTGTCTTATGATTGGTGAGTTCAACCCATTTCCATTTAGATTGATTATTGATATATGAGGGCTTAATACTGCCATTTTATCTCTTGTTTTCTGGTTTTCTAAATTTCCATTTTTTCCCCGTGTATTTATGTCTGCCACTTCTGTTTGGTGGTCTTCTGTGATGGTTATCTCAGTTTCCTCTTTATTTATGATTTGTGACTCTTCTCTGATTTTTTGTTTTGTGGTTACCATGAGGTTTTATAAAAGATATCACAGATGAAATAGTCCTTTTTCTGATAGTCTCTCATCTCCTTAGCCTATGCAGCTTCCATCCCTTTTCTCTTCTTGTTCTATGTTTTATTGTCACAAATTATTCTTTTTTGTGTTATGAGTTTGTGACCAAATTGAAGTGTTTATGGTTATTTTTGATGCTTTCTCTCCCCTTATCCTTTATGTTATAATTAAGTGTTTGTTAAACTATTCTGATAGAGAGCTGCAATGTTCTGATTCTGTCTTTTTATCTCCTTGCTCAAAGCTTTGTAAATCTTTGCTTTTTTGTTTCAGGTAGACAGGCTCCCTTCAACATTTCTTGTTGGGCAGGTCTAGTGGCAATGAACTCCCTGAGTTTTAGTTTGTCTGGGAAAGCTTTTATTTCTCCATCATATCAGAGGGATATTTCATTGGATTGAGTTTCTTGGCTGATAGTTTTTTTCTTTCAGTATTTTGAATATATCATTCCACTGTCTCCTAGCCTGTAAGGTTTCTACTGAGAAGTCTGCTGAAAGCCTGTTGGAGGTTCTTTTGTAGGTTATTTTCTTTTGTCTTTCTGTCCTTAATATTTTTTTCTTTGTCATTGACTTTTGCCAGTTTTAATATTATATGCCTTGTAGAAGGTCATTTGGTGTTGATGTAATTAGGAGTTCTGTTAGCTTCATGTACTTGCATGTCCAGTTCCTTCTGCAGACTTGGAAAGCTCTCAGCTATTATTTCTTTGAACAAGCTCTCTGCTCCTTTCTCCCTCCCTTCTCCCTCTAGGATACCTATAATCCTTATGTTACTTTTCCTAATTGAGTTGTACATTTCTCAGATAATTTCTTCATTTTAAAAAAAATCTTAGTTCTTTCTTCTCTTCCACCTGACTAATTTCTAGGTTTATGTCTTTGAACTTACTAATTCTCTCCTCCATGAGTTCTACTCTATTTTTAATGCTTTCCACATGATTTTTAAAATCTCATTAATTGTGTTCTTCATTTCCAGAATTTCTGTTTCATTTTTTAGACCTTTGATCTCTTTAGTGAAGTATTCCTTCTGTTTATTAATTTTATTCCTGAGCTCATTGAACTGTCTTTCTGAGTTGTCTTGTAATTCATCGAGTTTCTTTATAACTGCTATTTTGAATTCTCTGTCAGTTAGATTGTAAATTTCTGTGACTTCAGATTTGTTTTCTGGGGAGTTGTCATTTTCCTTCTGTTCTACAGTGTTACTGTAGTTCTTCATAGTGTTTGATGAATTGATCCTCTGCCAGCACATTTGTGGTAGTAATCACCTTCTCTTATTTGGATATGGCTTTGGTTACTTCAGTTCTGGTCACCTGGGTCTCATGTTCCTCCACTGGCTCTCCATGGGCTCAGATGCTGTTGTCTCATGCACCACCTTTGTTGCTGTTCACCAGTTTTTCTGGGCATACTGGTTTCACCACTTCCAGGGGTGCTGACCTCACAGGTGTCACTGTCGCTGGTGGGGGTCCATGGACCTAGGGATTTGTATGCAGCCTCTGCTGCTGGTGGAGTTGGTTTCAAGGGTGCCACTACTGGGTGCTGCTGCCCTCTCTGCTTTCAGTTGTGCAGATCAGGCTGCTGCCTCTGCTGCCACTCCACCCACTATTGTGGGGCTGGGCCACAACCACATTGCTGCCACTGTCTTTCAGGTATTCACATGTGCACACTTGCATGGGGCCAAAATCAGGCTCCAGTGCCCTGGGGGTGTTTGCACATGCATGGGGTTGCTGCCCACCACTGCCATCACTTGGGCATTTGCACACCCATGGGGCCTCTGCTTGCTGCCACTGTCACTGTCTGGGGTTGTTCACATGCACATGCATGGGGCTACTACCAGCTGCTACTGCCACCACTTGGGTGTTGTGGATGCAACACCCTGTCTCCCAGGTGTTCATGCATGCAGGGCTGCTGCCACCCCATCTGCATTTGGGTGCTTGGGGCTGGACCACCTTTGCCTCCACTTGCAGTCATATGGGCCACTGCATGAGGATCCATGTTCTGGGTTGCTGCTGCTAGGGCAAGGGGGCTGCTCCCCCTGGTTCCACTGCTTCCTGGGGTTCTAGTCCATCCACCGTCAGATGTATGGATGCCTGGATCTCTTAGGTATCCTGTTGTGCTGTGTAGGGAATCCTCTGTTGGTCAATGGATGTCTGTTTGGTTGTAATTTAGAGGGGAGAGACAAAGTGAACCTCTCACTCTGCCATGATCCTGTCATCACATTCCAAGATCTTTTTTCTTAATGTAGGTGTTTACCACTATAAACTTCCCTCTTAGAACTGCTTTTGGTGCATCCCATAGTTTTTGTATGTCATGTTTGCATTTTCATTTGTTTCAAGATATTTTAATTTCTTTGATCCATTGGTTATTCAGGAACGTATTATTCAGATTCCACATGTTTGTGAATTTTCCAGAAATCCTGTGTTACTGATTTCTAATTTCATAACATTGTGGTTGGAAAAGATACTTGGTATGTTTTCAATCATATTAAATTTATAAAGATTTGTTTTGTGATCTGTCATAAAATCTATCCTGGAGAATGCTCCATGTGCACTTGAGAAGAATGTATAATCTCTTGCTCTTAGATGAAATGTCCAATGTATGTCTGTTGGGTCCTTTTGGTCTCAAGTATAGTTCAAGTCTCATGTTTCCTTACTGATTTCCTGTCTGGATAGTCTATCCATTGTGGCAAGGGAATTATTGAAGTCCCCTATTACTGTATTCTTGTTTGTTTCTCCCATCAGGTCTGTTAATATTTGCTTAATATATTTAGGTGCTTCAAAGTTAGGTCTATAACATTTATGATTGTTATATCCTTTTGATGAATTTGTCCCTTTATAATTATATAATGAATTTTTTTCTTTTTTTACAGTTTATGACTTAAAACCCATTTTGTCTGATATAAGTATAGATACCCTTGCTTTTGGTTTTCACTTGTTAGAAGTACTTTTTCCCATCCTATCTCTTGAGCTCATGTGTGTTCTTAAAGCTGATGTGAGTCTCAAGTAGGCAGCATATAGTTGAGTCTTTCTTTCTAATCCCCAGCCACTCAATGTCTTTTGATTGAAATATTTAATTCATTTGCATATAGAATAATTATTGATATGTAAGGACTTAATAGTTCCATCTCATTAATTGTTTTCTGCTGTGTTGTAGTTCCTTTGTTACTTTCTTGCTTCTTTCTTTGTCATTCGATAATTTTCCATACAGATATGCTTTGATTCCCTTCTCTTTACCTTTTGTGTATTAACTATAGGTATTTACTTTGTGCTTACCGTAAGACTTAACTAAAACATTTTATAGATATTATAGTCTATTTTATACTGATAATAACTGTGAGGGCATACAAAAACACTATCCTTTTACTTTTATATTTTTGAAGTAACAATTTATCTCTTTTTGTATTGTGTATTCATTAATATATTTTACCTATAGTTATTTTTAATACTTTTGTCCAAACTTTTATACTAGAGTTGATGATAATACACCACCGTATGACAGCATTAGAATATTATAAATTTGACTATATACTTACCTTTACCAATATGTAGTATATTTTCATATGTTTTTATGTTATTAATTAGCATCTTTTCACTTCAGCTTGAAGAACTCTTATCAACACTTCTTGTGAGGTAGGTCTAGTGCTGATAAACTTCCTCAGCTTTTGATTCTCTGAGAAAGTCTTTATTTCTCCTTCATTTCTGAATGACAACTTTGCCAGATGGAGCATTTATGGCTGGCAGTGTTTTCCTTTTAGCATGTTGAATATGTCATTCATCTCTCTCCTGGTCTGTAATGTTTCTAATGAGATTTTTTTTTGAGGAAGATTGACCCTGAGCTAACATCTGTTGCCAGTCTTTTTCCTTTTTTCTCCCCAAAGCCACAGTAGATACTTGTATGTCATAGATGTACATCCTTCTAGTTGCTCTATGTGGGACACTGCCTTAGCATGGCTTGATGAGCAGTGTGTAGGTCTGCACCCAGGATCTGAACTGGTGAACCCCAGTCCCCCAAAGTGGAGCACAGGAACTTAACTGCTACACCACCAGGCCAGCCCCGAGAATTTTTTTTTAAGATGTGTTTTCTTTTTTTAAATTTAATTTTCGTTATTGTGGTAACATTAGTTTATAACATTATATAAATTTCAAGTGTTTACATCATTATATTTCAATTTTTTTGTAGTTTATATCACATTCACCGCCCAAAGACTAATTACAATCCAACACCACACACATGTGCCTAATCACCCCTTTCACCTTCCTCTCTCCTCCCTTGCCTCTGGTAACCATCAATCCAATCTCTGTCTCTATGGGATTGTTGTTTTTCTCTTCTGCTTATGAGTGAGATCATCCCATATTTGACTTTCTTCCTCTGACTTATTTTACTGAGCATAATGCCCTCAAGGTCCATCCATGTTGTCACAAATGGCCAGATTTCATCATTTCTTATGGCTGAGTAGTATTCCATTGTGTATATATACCACATCTTCTTTATCCATTTGTCCCTTGGTGGGCACTTTGGTTGCTTCCAAGTCTTGGCTATTGTGAATAATGCTGCAATGAACATAAGGGTGCATGTATCTTTACTCATTAGTGTTTTCATGTTCTGGATAAATACCCAGCAGTGGAATAGCTAGATTGTATGCTAGTCATATTATTAATTTTTTGAGGCATCTCCATACCATTTTCCATAGTGGCTGCAAGAATTTGTACTCCCACTAGCAGCATATGAGAGTTTCCTTCTCTCCACATCCTCTCCAACACTTGTTTCCTGTCTTGTTAATTACAACCATTCTGACAGGAGTCAGGTGATATCTCATTGTAGATTTGATTTGCATTCTCCTGATATTTAATGATGTTGAACATCTTTTCATGTGCTTGTTAGCCATCTGTTTATCTTCTTTGGAGAAATGTCTGTTCAGAACTTTTGCCCATCTTTTAATTGGGTTGTTAGTTTTCTTGTTGTTGAGATGTAGGAATTCTTTATATATTTTGGATATTAACCCCTTATCAGATATATGGTTTGCAAATATCTTCTCCCAATTGTTTGGTCATTTTCTCATTTTGTTGATGGTTTCCTTTGCTGTGCAGAAGCTTTTTAGTTTGATGTAGTCCCATTTGTTAATTTTTTCTATTGTTTCTCTTGCCTGGTAAAATATGGTACTTGAAAATATGCTTCTGAGACCCAATGTCAAAGAGCATTCAGCCTATGTTTTCTCCTAGAAGTTTCATGGTTTCAGGACTTACAATCAAGTCTTTAATCCATTTTGAGTTAATTTTTCTGTATGGTGTAAGCTAATGGTCTACTTTCATTCTTTTGCATGTGGCTGTCCAGTTTTCCCAACACCATTTGTTGAAGAGACTTTCCTTTCTCCCTTGTATGTTCTTGGTTCCCTTGTTGAAAATTAGCTGTCCATAGACCTGTGGGTTTATTTCTGGGCTCTTCATTCTGTTCCAGTGACCTCTGTGTCTGTTTTTTGTGCCAGTACCATGCTGTTTTGATTATCATAGCTTTTCAGTATATTTTGAAATCAGGGAGTGTGATAACTCCAGGTTTCTTTTTCCTCAGGATTCTTTTGGATATTCAGTGTTCTTTGTTGTTCCATATAAATTTTAGGATTCTTTGTTCTATTTCTGTGAAAAATGTTGTTGGAACTTTGATAGACTTTGATTGCATTGAATCTGTAGTTTGCTTTAGGAAGTATGGACATTTTATCTATATTAATTCTTCCAACCTAAGAGCATGGGATATCTTTCCATTCTTTGTGTTCTTCAATTTCTTTCAACAATATTTTATAGCTTTCAGTGTATAGACCTTTCACCTCTTTCCTTAAGTTTATTTCTAGGTATTCTATTCTTTTTTTTTTTGAAATTGTAAATTGGATTGTATTCTCAATTTCTCTTTCTGCTACTTCGTTATTAGTGTATAGAAATGCAACTGAATTTGTATGTTGATTTTGTATTCTGAAACTTTACCATATTTATTTATTATCTCTAAAAGATTTTTGGTGGATTCTTTAGAGTTTTCTATATAGAAAATCATGTGATCTGCAAACAGTGACAGTTTAACTTGTTCCTTTCCAGTTTGGATTCTTTTTATTTCTTTTTCTTGCCTGATTCCTCTGGCTAGGACTTCCAATACTATGTTAAATAAGAGTGATGAAAGTGGGCATCCTTGTTTGGTTCCTATTCTTAGAGGGATAGCTTTCAGTTTTTCTCCATTGAGAATGATATTATCTGTGGGTTTGTCATATATGGCCTTTATTATGATGAGATAATTTCCTTCTATACCCATTTTATTCAGAGTTTTTATCATAAATTGATGCTGTGTCTTGTCAAATGCTTTCTCTGCATCTATTGACATGATCATGTGAATTTTCTTCTTCATTTTCTTAATGTGGTGTATCACGTTGATTGATTTGCAGATTGTTTTTTCTTTTTTTATTGTGGTAACATTGGTTTATAACATTGTATAAATTTCAGGTATACATCATTATACTTCTATTTCTGCATAGATTACATCATGTTCACCATCCAACTACTAATTACAATCCATCCCTGCATCCCTGGAATAATTCCCACTTGATCCTGGTGTATGATCTTTTTAATGTATTGTTGTATTCAATTTGCTAGTATTCTTTTGAAGATTTTTGCACCTATGTTCATCAGTGATATTAGCCTGAAATTTTCTTTTTTTACTTGTCCTTGCCTGGTTTTGGTATTAGGATAATATTGGATTTGTAGAATGCGTTAGGAATCTTCCCCTACTCTTCAATTTTTTGGAAGAGTTTGAGAAGGATAGGTACTCAGTCTTTGTTGAATGATTGGTAAAATTCACCATGGAAGCTGTCTGGTCCTGGACTTTTATGTTTGGGGAGGTTTTGATCACTATTTTGATCTCCTTACTGGTGATTAGTCTATTCAAATTCTCTATTTCTTCT
Organism: Tapirus indicus; assembly: GCA_031878705.1. Lineage (NCBI taxonomy): Eukaryota > Metazoa > Chordata > Mammalia > Perissodactyla > Tapiridae > Tapirus > Tapirus indicus. Next base: position 47,752,729 of record CM062942.1, read on the forward strand.
TGATTCAGTTTTGGAAGGTTGTATGATTCCATGAATTTGTCCATTTCTTCTAGAGTTTCCAATTTCTTGGCATATGGCTTTTCATACTATTCTCTTATAATCTTTTGTATTTCTGAGGTGTCTTGTAATTTCTAATCTTTCATTTCTGATTTTACTTGTTTGAGCCTCCTCTCTTTTTTTCTTGATGAGTCTAGCTAAAAATTTGTCATTTTTTAAATCTTTTCAAAGAACCAGCTCTTGGTTTCATTGATTTTTCTACTGTTTTTTAGTCTCTATTTCATTTATTTCTGCACTGATTTTTATCATTTCCTTCCTTCTACTTATTTTGGGCTTTGTTTGTTCTTCTTTTTCCATTTCCTATCAGTGCACTGTTACATTGTTTATTTGAGATTTTTCTTTTTCTTTTTTTTGAGGTAGACCTGTATTGCTATAAACTTCCCTCTTAGAACTGCTTTTGCTGCATCCCATAAATTTTGGCAGGTCATATTTTCATTTTCAATTGTATCGAGGTATGTTTTGATTTCTTCACTGAATCAATCGTTGCTCAGTAGCATTTCATTTAATCTCCACATACTTGTGACTTTTCTGATTTTCTTCTTTTAGTTGATTTCTGGTTTCATATCATTGTGGTCAGAATAGATGGTTGGCATTATTTCAATCTTTTTTTTTTTTTTTTGCAAGGAAGACTAGCCCTGAGCTAACATCCGTTGCTAATCCTCCTCTTTTTGCTGAGGAAGACTGGCCCTGGGCTAACATCCGTGCCCATCTTCCTCTACTTTATATGGGACGCCGCCACGGCATGGCTGACAAGCAGTGCATCGGCAGGTGCCCGGGATCCGAACCCGCGAACCCTGGGCTGCCAAGCGCGAACTTCACCGCTGCGCCACCAGGCGGCCCCTATTTCAATCTTCTTAAATGTATTGACACTTGTTTTGTGGCCCAATATGTGATCTATCCTGGGGAATGTACCATGTGCATTCAAAAAGAATGTGTACTCTGTGGTTTTAGGATGGAATATTATGTATGCATATACTAAGTCCACCTGCTCTAATGTGTCATTTAAGACCAATGTTTCCTGATTGATTTCTGTTTGGATGATCTATCCATTGGTGTTAGTGGAGTGTTAAAGTCCCCTTCTATTGTTGTGTTACCATTTATTTGTCCTTTTAGGTCTGTTAATAATTGATTTATATATTTAGGTGCTTCTATGTTGGGAGCCTAGGTATTTACAAGTGTTATAATGTCTTGTTTGGTTGTTCCCTTTATCATTATGTAGTTCTCTTCTTTGTCTCTTGTTACAGTTTTTGTTTGAGTCTATTTTGTCTGAGATAAGTATTGCTACCCCCAGCTTTCTTTTCATTGCCATTTGCATGGAGTATCTTTTTCCATCCCTTCACTTTCAGTTTGTGACTGTCTTTAGGTCTGAACTGTGTCTCTTGTATGCAGCATATATATAAGTCTTTTTCTTAATCCAATCAGCCACTCTTTGCTTTTTGAATGGAGGATTTAGTCCATTGACATTTAAAATAGCTATTGGTAAGTATGTCCTTAATGTCATTTTGTTACTTTTTTTCTGGATGTTTTAGTAGTTCTTCTCTGTTCCTTTCTTCTTCTCTTGCTCTCTTCCCTTGCTGTTTGATGGCTTTTTTTAGTAATATGTTTGGGTTCCTTTCTCTTAACTTTTTGCATATTTATTATAGGTGTCTGATTTGTGAACCATGAGGTTCACATATAATAACCTATGTATATAGTCATCTATATTAAGTTGATGGTCTCTTTAGTTTGATCTCTTTCTAAAATCTCTACTCTTTTACTCCCCTCCTCCCGCATTTTATGGATGTGATATCATACCTAACCTCTTTTTGCATGTGTGTGTGTATCCATTACCCTTTTATCATGGCAATGGGTAATTTCAGTAATTTTGTTTTTTGGCCTTCATATTATCTTCATAGGTGGTTGATCTGCTATGTTTACTGTATATATGCTTTTACCAGTGATTTTATTGCTTTTTGGGGATAATTTTCTTATTCCTATTTGTGTTCTTCTCTTTCCCACTTAAATAAGTCCCTTTAGCACTTTTTGTAAGGCTGTTTTCTTGGTGATAGACTCCTCTAGCTTTTGCTTCTCTGGGAGCAACTATCTCTCTTTCCATTCCGAATGATAATGTTGCTGGGTAGAGTATTCTTTGCTGTAGTTTTTTCCTTTCAGCACATTGAATATATCATGCCACTCCCCTCTAGCCTGTAAGTTTTCTGCTGAGAAGTCAGCTGATAGCCTTATGGGGTTTCCTTTGTATGTAACTTGCCTTTCCCTTGGGGCTTTTAGGATTCTCTCTTTATCCTTAATTCTTGACATTTAATTATAATGTGTCTTGGTGTGGGCCTCTTTGGGTTCATCTTATTTGGTGGTCTCTGTGCTTCCTGTACCTGGATATCCATTTCCTTCCTTAGGTTAGAATGTTTTCAGCTATTGTTTCCTCAGATTCCCTGCCCCCTCTCTTCTCCTTCTGAGACACCTACAATACGAATGTCAATGCACTTGATGTTGTCCCAGAGGTCTGTTAGACTCTTCTCATTCTTTTTAATTCTTTTTTCTTTTGTCTATTCAGCTTGGTTGATTTCACCTAGTCTTTCATCCAGCTCACTGATCCATTCCTCTGTATCATCTACTCTGCTAGTGAGTCCCTTTAGTGAATTTTTCATTTCCAGTATTATATTCTTCACTTCTGATTGGTTCTTTTTTTATATTTTCCATTTCTTTATTGATGTTCTCACTGAGTTCGTCCATTTTTCTCTCAAGATCAGTGTGTAGCATTATTACATTTTGTTAGAACTTTTTGTCTGGTAGATTGTTTATTTCTTTTTCATTTAGTTCTTTTTCTGGGGTTTTGTCCTGTTCCCTTACTTGCAGTGTATTCCTTTGCCTCCTCATTTTACCTCTTTCTCTGTGCTTATATCTATGTATTAGGTGGGTCAGCTACATCTCCCAATCTTGGAGAGGTGGCCTTATGTAAGAAACACCTTATGAGGCCTAGCAGTGAGCTTTCCTCTCATCACCAGTTCCAAATGTTCCAGGAGGGACCCCTGTTTGGGCCATGTGTGTCCTTCTGTTGTGGCAGGGTTGCTCTTGCTTCGGGTTCCCTGAGATGCTAGGCTGTCCCCCTGGCCAGTTGGTTGTAATGCTCAGCTGCATGGTTGCTATGGAATCTTCAGTCTCTTTATCAGGTGTAGGGAGCCCCAGGACAGTTGGATGCAAGGTCTAATAGCACATTCTTGTTGCAGCTTTTCTGTTAAGTAGGCCCCCAGTGTATCTGGTTGCTAGGCTTAGAGGCTTAGCTTTGCTGTTGGCCTCTGGCCTGCAAGGCTCTTTTCTGCTTTCTCAGGATTGCAGCTGAGTGGGGCTGGCCCCAGGCATGGGAGCACCCAATTGTTTAAGGCATTGGAAGGGGGGGCCAATCCCTTATGTGGCTGTTTGAGAAGCACAAGTCTTCTGCAGGTGTCAAGACCCACCACCCACCAGGCCATACACTGGCAGCACAGTCCTGCTCTCTGTGCATGCCCCAATCCCCTGAAACAGACCTAGTCATCCCACTGCAGAGGCCCCACACACTACACCCACTCTTTGTGTCCACCCTGCCCCACAGAGGCAGACCCACTTACCAGGCTGCCAAGTATCCATCCACCTAGCCTATGCAGGCCCACAAATTGCCCAAGGGCTTACTGTTGGGTGGAACCAGTCCCTAGGGCAGGTTGCCTGCCCTGGCTGAGCTGGATTAAATTGGTTCTCTAGTGGGTGGGGCAAACTCTGGGCTAACAGGCCAGAGAGGTACTCTAATGGCATTTGCCAGCATCTGTGTCAGCACTCCTGTACTAGGTCACAATAATGGCTGCCACCAATGTCTCAGTCCCTGGAGAGGTCTCACCCCTCAGCAAGATGCACCCAGGCCCTATTGGGTGAGTCTCTTTTCATGAAAGGACAGTGCACATTTCTTTCTGGTGATTTTAGGTTGCTTTCTGAAACAGATTAATTTGTGCATGGGCCCTTTAAGAGAGGGCTTTTTCCTCTTAAGTCTGATAGCTTTTCTGGGGGTATTCTGTATTGTAGTAAATAACCAGCAAAGCCAGATATTATGACACTCATCTAGGTTGTGCTGAGTCCAAAGATGCTTATATCAGTAACACTCTCCTGCTCAGGTCCCCCACTCTTCCAGGGAAAGCTGCATACCTTATGATTGCTCCTGGCCAGCCATGAAGCACTGAAGCTTGCAAAGGTGACTTTTTTGCTCCAGAAAGGAATTTCTGCCTCTTCCACCTCAGTCAGGACTGTCTCATGTTGCTGGGGTTCTTTTTATCCAGTTTTCAGTTCTCTCTCAGGGGTAACTGCTCCAAGAGTAGTTGTACATTTGTTGTGTCCATGGTAGGAGGTGAGTTCAGAGTCCACCTATGCAACCATCTTGACCTGGTCTCCCTCTACTGAGAATTTTACTAATAGCCAAATGGGGTTCACTTGTAAGTTACAAGCTTCTTTTCTATTGCTGCTGTTAAGATTTATCTTTGATTTATGACTTTTTTTTTATTGTGATGTGCCTGGAAGAAGATCTTGTTAAGTTGACTTGGTTCATGATCAATGATGTTCATAAACTTAGATGTCCAAATCTCACCACAGATTTGGGAAGTTCTCAGCCATTTTTTCTTTAGATAATCTTTCTGCCTCCTTCCTCCTCTCTGCTCTTCTGAGACTCCAATAATTCACATATTGTTTCTTTCTATGGTATCCTATAGATCATGTAGGCTTCTTCCTTCTTTATCATTCTCTTTTATTTGTTCTCCTCTGAATGGATAATTTCAAATTCCCTGTCTTCAAGTTCACAGATTTTTGTCCTCTCTGCTTGATCCATTCTGCTGTTGATGCTCTCTATTGCATTTTTCATTTCATTCCTTGTATTCTTCAGCTCCAGTATTTCTGTTTGGTCCTTTTTAATTATTTCTATCTCTTTGTTAGAATTCTCATTTTGTTTGTGTATTGTTTTATTTTATCAAATTGTCTTTCTGTGTTTTTGTGAGCTCATTGAATTTCCTTAAAACAGTTATTATGAAATGTTTATCACATAAATCACAGATCTGCACATCTTTTGGTCCAGTTACTGGAATATTATTGTGTGATCCTTTGGTAGTGTCCTGTTTCCTTGATTTTTCATGTTCTTTGAAGTCTTGCATTGCTGTCTTCATAGATAAAGTGATAGCCCCATTTCTCCGGTTTTTCCTTATGTATTTCAGGAGAGAAATACCTTCCATCATCCTTGCTAGGGATTCTGAGTCTTTCTCAGACCTTCTATGGATATGGCTACTCCATGCTTCTTGCTCCCTCTTTCTGGAAGAATTCTTAAACTTGTATGCTTTCTCTCAATCCGGCATTGCATTGTGCTCGATGCTAACAACCTCCCTTCTGCTTTAACAATGGCTGAGCTAAAGCTCAAGTTTATGGTCTTTCCCTGCCTGCAAATTCCTGCCAGTTTTCTGCAGTGATCACTAGCCATCTGCCAAAGCTTACTGTCATCACTATTGGGAGCATGCAAAGGTAGATAGCAAAAGGGTGGAGGTGTGTGTGTGTGAGGTGCTTGGAGCATTAGGGGTGCCCATGGGCCAGTTGGGGTGATCTACAGGTTGGATATCCCTAGCAGCTAATGGGCTGGCTTCTTCATAGTGTCTGTGATGTAGTTAGTAAGACCCACATCTTTTGCCCTTCAAGTGTCCCATCTGTTGCTTTCCCAGTCTTTTCCCATGCCCCAGTCATGCAGGTTAGTATTCTGTACTGTGGATACAGTGAGAGAGAAATGGATCTCTTTGGCAGTGTCCTGAACAGCTGCAAAACCCAGGAACTGGCTCAAATACTCTCCCTTTCCCTTGTGGGAGAAATTACAGACCAAGTATTTCTATCTTGGCATGAACTTTGCCACCTTGGGAGAGAGGTGACATAGGTAAAGTCAAATTGTTCTCTTACTCTCTCCAATGTGCTCACACTTGTATTATTTTGCTCCAGTGGTGCTCTGGAATTTCTCTGGTGGAAACCTGGATTTCCACAAAGGCTGTCTTGTGTGGATGATTGTCTAATAAAGTGTTCTTTGGGGTATTTTGGAATATAGATGGCAGGAGCTGCATCTGGTCACAGGCCACGGTAAAGTCCACAGCCAATACCAGCGTATGTATGCCTATTACCCACACACATGTGGGCAAGAATCCTCCTTGGTATATGGTGCTAGATCCTACAGCTCACACAAAAGCACATTTGCCCATGAGTGGATCCTAATTTTTGTTGTGGAGAGGGGAATACAAATAAGGGATATCTTATTTGACCATGTTCCTGATGACTTATCATGTGATTTTCATTCTTCATTCTGTTAATGTGGTATATTGCATTAATTGATTTGTGTATTTAGAAACATCCTTGAATCCCAAGGGTAAACCCCACTTGGTAATGATGTATAACCATTTTGAATTTCCTTTGCAGTATTATGTTAAGAATTTTGCATCAATATTTACCAGGGCTATTGGTCTGTAGTTTTCTTATACTCTCTTTTACTTACATTGATATCAGAATTATGTTGCCCTCATAAAACGAGTATGGAAGTGTTCTCCAATCTTCAAATTTTTGGAAGAGTTTTAGGACTATTAGTATTATTTCCTTTTTAAATGTTTGATAAAATTCACCAGTAAAACCATTTGGTCTTGGACTTTTTTTTTCTGGAAGGTATTTGATTACTGATTCAATCTCCTTACTAGTTCTTAGTCTGTTCAATTTTCATGGCTTAGTTTTGTTAGGTAGTGAGTTTTTAGGAATTTATCCATTTCTTCAAAGTTATTCAATTTTTTCATATAATTGTTCATAGTATCCTCATATTCCTTTTAAATTCTATGGCATTTAATGTAATTGCTATTTCATTTCTAATTTTTTAACTTGAGTCTTTCCCCTTTCATTATTAGTCTAGCTAATCATTTTAGTTGATCTTTTTAAAAATTCTCTTTTTGTTGCTTTTTAATGTTTTTATCTATTTTGTATTTCATTTATTTCTGCTCTAAACTTTACTATTTCCTTTCTTCTGCCAGCTTTGAGATTAGTTTGTTCTTCTTTTCTTAGTTCCTTCAAGGTAAAATTAGGTTGTTTGAGATCTCTCTTTTTCTAATGTTCACATTTACAGATATAAACATTATTCTAAGTACTGTTCTTGCTGCATTCCTTAAGTTTTGGTATGTTGTGCTTAAATTTTCACTTGTCTCAAGGAATCTTATAATATTCCTTGTGACTTCATCTTTGACCATTGGTTGTTTAAGAGTGTTGTTTAATTTATACATTTGGGGATTTTCAAGTTTTCTTTTGCAGATTCATTCCATTGTGATTGGAAAGATACTCTGTATGATTTCAATCTCCTTGAATTACTTAAGACTTTTTTGTGACCTAACACATGGTCTATCCTGGAGAATTTTCCATGTGCACTTGAGAAGAAGATGCATTTTACTGTGTTGGCTGAAGTTTTCTGTATATGTCTGTTAGGTGTAATTGGTCTATAGTGTTATTTAAGTTCTGTATATCCTTATTGATCTTCTGTCTGGTTAGTCTATCCATTATTGAGATTGGGTTATTGAAGGCCTACTATTATTATATTGTTGTCTATTTTTCCCTTCAATTCTGTCAAAGTTTGCTTCATATATTTAGCTCTCCATGGTTTGGTGAATAAATATTTAAAATTGCTATACAGTCTTGGGGAATTGATACTTCTATGATTATATATCCTTCTTTGTCTTTTTAAACAATTTTTGACAAAGTTTATTTGTTTGATATCATTATAACCAGCTCTCCTCTCTTTTGATTATCATTTGAATGGAATTTCTTTTTCCATATTTTAATTTGTGTATGTCCTTAGACCTAAAGTGAATTTCTTTGTTACAAGTGGTGCCACAGAAACACAAAGGATCATGAGATTACTATGAGCAATTATAGGCCAACAAATTTGACCACCTAGGAAGAAATGGATGAGTTCCTAAAAACATATGACCTATCAACACTGAATCATAAAGAAATAGAAAATCTAAACACAATGATTACTAGTAAGATGATCGAATTAGTAGTGAAAAACCTCCCAACAAACAAAAGTCCAGGACAGGATGGATTGACTGGTGAATTCTACCAAAATTTCAGGGCATATGTAATAACAATCCTTCCAAACTCTTCCAAAAAGTAGAAGAAAAGGGAACCCTTCCAAATTCATTTCACAAGGTGAGCATTACCCTGATACCAAAACCAGAAAAGGATGTCACAAGAGAAAATTATGGGCCAATGTCCCCGATGAACATAGATGCAAAGATCCTGAACAAAATATCCTCAACAAAACAAACCAAATTTGACAACACATTAAAGGTATCATACACCATGATCAAATGAGATATATTACTGGGATGCAAGGATGGTTCAATATACACAAATCTATGTGATACATCACATTGACAAAAATGAAAGATAAAAATTATTTGATCCATTCAATAGATACAGAAAAAATTTTTGACAAATTTCAACATCCATTTATGACAAAAACTTTCAATCTCTCAACACAGTGGGTATAGATGAAACACAACTCAACATAATAAAAGCTATCTATTAAAAGCCCACAGCTAACATTAAAGTCACAATGGTGAAAAGTTGAAATCTTTTCCTATAATATCATGAGCAAAACAACAATGCCCACTCTCATCACTTTTATTCAACATAGTATTGGAATTCCTAGCCAGAGAAATTAGGCAAGAAAAAGAAATAAAAATCATCCAGATTGGAGGGGAAGATGTAAAAATGTCATAATTGGAAGGTGACATGATACTATATATAGAAAGCCCTAAAGACCCCACCAAAAATTGTAAGGACTAATAAAGTTGCAGGATACAAAATCAATATACAAAAATCTGTTGCATTTCTAAACACTAATAATGAGCTATCAAAAAGAGAAATTAAGAAAGCATTTACCTTTACAATTGCATCAAAAAGAATAAAATACCTAGAAATAAATTTAACTAAGGACATGAAAGACCTAGTCTCTGAAAACTACGTCATTAAAAGAAATTTCAGAAAACAAATAAATAGAAAGATATTCTTCACTCAGAAATTGAAAGAATTAATATTGTTAAAATGTCCATACTACCCAAAAAATCTACAGATTCGGTGCAATCCCTATCAAAATTCCAATTGAATTTTTCACATAAATAGAATAAGTGACCCTAAAATTTGTATAGAACCACAAAAGCCCCATTATAGGCAAAGCAATCTTGAGAAAGAAGAAGTTGAAGGCATCATGCTTCCTGTTTTAAAATCATATTATAAAGCTATAGCAATCAAAACAGTATGGTACTGGCATAAAAAAGACACATAGATCAATGGAACAGAATAGAGAGCCCAGAAATAAACCCACACTATATGGTCAATATAATGGCTCTGACAAAGGAGGCAAATATATACAATGTGGAAAAGGCAATCTCTTCAATAAATGATGTTGGGAAAATTGGATTGCTACATGCAAGAGAACAAAACGGGACCACTTTCTTATACTGTATACAAAAATAAACTAAAAGTGGATTAAAGACTTAAATATAAGACCTGAAACCATAAAACTCCTAAAGGAAAACATAGGCAGTAAACTTTTTGACATCAATCTCAGCATATTTTTTTGGATCTGTCTCCTCAGGCAAGGGAATCAAAAGCAAAAATAAATAAATGGGACTACATCAAACTAAAAAGCTTCTGTGCAGCAAAAGACAACCTACAGACTGGGAGAAAATATTTGCAAATCCTACATCCAATAAAGGGTTAATATCCAAAAAGTATAAAGAATTCATACAACTCAAGAAGAACAAAAACAACCCAATTAAAAAATGGGCAGAGGATCTGAGCAGACATTTTTCCAAAGAAGATATGCAGATGGCCAACAGGCACATGAAAAGATGTTCATCACTAATTATTAGGGAAATGCAAATCAAAACTACAATGAAATATCACCTCATACCCACCAGAATGGTTATTAAAAAGTCAAGAAATAACAAGTGTTGGAGAGGATGTGGAGAAAAGGGAACCCTTGTACACTGCTGGTGGGAATGTAAATTGGTGCAGTCACTCTGGAAAACAGAATGGATATTCCTCAAAAATTAAAAATAGAACTACCATATGGTCCAGCTATTCCACTTCTGGGTGTTTATCCAAAGAACATGAAAACACTAATTTGAAAAGATATATGCACCCCTATGTTCATTGCAGCATTATTTACAATAGCCAAGATGTGGAAACAACCTAAATGCCCATCAATAGATAAATGGACAAAGGCAATGTGGAATGCTTTGCTACTCAGCCATGGAATGCTACTCAGCCATAAAAAGATGAAATTTTGCCATTTGTAACAACATGGAAAACCTTGAGGGTATTAAGCTAAGCAAAATAAGTCAGATGGAGAAAGACAAATACTGTAGGAGTTCACTCATATGTGGAAGATAAAAACAACAAACACAGATACAGAAAACAGATTGGTGGTTATCAGAGTAGAAGGGGGTGGTGGGAGGGCACAAGGGGGAGAGGTGGATATTTGTATGGTGATGGGTGGAAACTAGACTTTTGGTGGTGAACTCAATGTAGTGTATACAGAAGTTGGAATATAAGGATGTACACCTGAAATTTATATAATGTTATAAGCCAACATCAACTCAATAAAAATAAACAAGCAAATAAATAAATGAGAGTTTTTTTAGCTATTAAAAAAGACAGATTGGCTGAAAATATTAAAATAAACAGGATCCAATTCTCTACCTTCTACAGGAGACTCATTTTATTTTTTCAACTGAGGTATAATTGACATACTATATAATATTCTTTTATTTTCAGGTGTATATCATATCATTCACTATTTGTATACATTGTGAAATCATCACCACAATAAGCCTAGTTAACATCTGTCACCTAACATAGTTACAAAAAAATTTTGTGATGAGAACTTTCAATATTTACTCTCTTAGCAGCTTTCAAATATGTGATAAAATATTACTAACTACAGTCACCATGCTGCATATTACATCCCCATGACATTTATTTTAAAACTAGAAGTTTGTACATTTAGGCCTTGTTTACCCATTTTGTCTACCCCCCCACCCCCCGACTCTTACAACCACCAATTTGTTCTCTGTATCTATGAGCTTTTTGTTGTTGTTTCTAATGTTTTTGCTTAGATTCCACATATAACTGAGATCACGTGATATTTGCCTTTCTTTGTCTGACTTATTTGACTTGGCATAATGCCTTCGAGGTCCATCCATATTGTTGCACATGGCAAGATTCCATTCTTTTTATGGCTGAGTAGTATTCCATTGTACTTATATACCACCTCTTCTTCATCCAGTCATCCATTGATGGACAATTAGGTTACTTTCATATCTTGGCTATTATACTGCAGTGCTGCAATGAACATGGGGATGCATATATCTTTTTAAATTAGTGCTTTTGTTTACTTCAGATGGCTACCTGGAAGTGGAACTTCTGGGTCATATAATAATTTTATTTTAATTTTTTTGAGGAACCTCCATGTTGTTTTCCATGGTGATTGCACCAATGTACATTTCCCCCAAGAGTACATGACAGTTCTCTTTTCTCCATATCCTTGCCAAGACTTGTTATTTCTTGTCTTTTTGATAATAGTCACTTTCATACGTGTGAGGTGATATCTCATTGTCGTTTGGATGTGCGTGTATGTGATGTTGAGCATTTTTTCATGTACATGTTGGCCATCTGTATGTCTTCTTTGGAGAAATGCTCATTTAAATTTTACAGCCATTTAAAAAATCAGATTTTTTTTTTGCTATTGGGTTGTATGAGTACTTTATATGTTTTGGATATTAATCCCTTATTAGATATATAATTTGCAAAAAATTTCCCCCATTTAGTACGTTGCCTCTTCATTTTGTTGTTGAGCATGGAATACCTTTCCATTTCCTTGTGACTTTTTGATTACAGTTTTCAGGGTACAGGTCTTTCACCTCTTTGATTAAATTTATTCCTATGTATTTTATTCTTTTTGTTGTGATTGCAAATGAGATGGTATTCTTGATTTCTCTTTCTTCTTGTTCATTGTTGTTATATAGAAATGCAACAGATTTTTGCATGTTGATTTTTTATCTTGCAACTTTACTGTATTCATTTATTATTTTTATAGCTTTTTGGTGGTTTCTTTAGGCTTCTCTCTCTATGAAATCATATCATCTGCAAATAGTGACAGTTTTACTTCTTCCTTTCCAATTTGGATACCTTTTATTTCTTCTTTTTGGCTAATTGCTCTGGCTAGGACTTCCAATACTACGTTGAGTAAGAGTGGTAAGAGTGGGCATCCTTCTCTTGTTACTATTCTTAGAAGGATAGCTTTCAGTTTTTCACCATTGACCATAATATTAGTTCTGGGGTTGCCATATATGGCTTCTATAATGTTGAGGTACTTTCTTTCTGTGCTCTTTTTGTTGAAAGTTTTTATCATAAATGAATGTTGAATCTTGTCAAATGCTTTCTCTGCCTCTTGAAATAATCATGCAATTTTTTCTTCATTTTGTTAATATCATGTTGATTGATTTGTGGATGTTTTACATCCCTGCATCCCTGGCATAAATTCCACTTGATTGTGGTGTCTGATCCTTTTAATGTATTGTTGTACAATTTGCTAGTATTTTGCTGAGGATTTTTATATCTAGGTTCATCAGTGTTATTGGCCTGTAATTTTCTTTTCTTGTATTGTCCTTTCCTGGTTTTGCTCTCAGGGTAATGTTGGCTTTGTAAAATTAGTTAGGAAGTGCCCCCTTCTCTTCAATGTTTTGGAAGAGTTTGGGAAGGATAGGTATTAAATCTTTGAATGTTTGGCAGAATTTACCAGAGAAGCCATTTAATCCTGGGCTTTTTTGATTACTGTTTCAATCTCCTGACTAATGATTTCTCTGTTCAGATTCTCTGTCTCTTCTTGATTCAATTTTGGAAGGTTGTATGATGTTAAGAATTTATCTCTTTCTTGTAGGTTATCCGTTTATTGGTGTATAGCTTTTCATAGTATAGTCTTATCATTCTTCGTATTTCTGTGGTATCTGTTTTAATTTCTCCCTTTTGTTTCTGATTTTGAGCATTCTCTCTTTTCCTTAGTGAGTCTAGCTAAAGGTTTATCATTTTTGTTTATCTTTTCAAAGAGCCAGTTCTTAGTTTTATTGATCTTTTCTATTGTCATCTAGTCTCTATTTCATTTATTTCCACTCTAATTTTTATTATTTCCTTCTACTGACTTAGGGCTTTGTTTGTTCTTTTTCTAGTTCTTTCAGGTATAGTGCTAGATTGTTTATTTGAGATTTTTCTTGTTTTTTGAGGTGGGCCTGTTTTACTATAAACATCTCTCTAGTACTGCTTTTGCTGCTTCCTGTAGATTTTATTATGTTGTGTTTTTATTTTCATTTGTCTGTAGGTATTTTTTTATTTCTCCTTTGATTTCTTCATTGGTCCAATAGTTGTTCAGTAGCATGTTGCTTAGTCTCCATGTGTTTGTGAGTTTTCCAGCTTTCTTCTTGTAGTTGATTTCTATTTTCATTCCATTGTGGTCAGAAAAGATGCTTGATATAATTTCAATCTTCTTAAATTTATTGAGGCTTGTTTTGTTTCCCAAAATATGGCTTATATTTGAGAATATCCCATCTACACTTGAGAAGAATGTGTATTCTGCTGCTTTTGGATGAAATGTTCTGTACATATCTATGAAGTCCAACTGGTCTATTGTTTCATTTCAGGCTGATATTTCCTTGTTGACTTTCTGTCTGGATGTCATATTCATTGATGTAAGTGGGGTGTTAAAGTTCCCTACTATTATTGTCCTGCTGTCGATTTCTTCCTTTAGATCTGCTAATAATTGCTTTATATAATTGGTGTTCCTGTGTTAGATGCATATATATCAATAAATGTGGAATCTTTTTGATGGTCTGTCCACTTTTTCTTCATATAATGCCTGTCTTTACCTTTTATCTTTTTCAGCTTGTTTACTTTGTCTAGTATAAGTATGACTATACCTTCTTTCTTTTTTTGCTATTTGCTTGGAGTATCATCTTGCATTCCTTCACTTTGAGCCTATGTTTGTCTTTAGAGCTGAAGTGTCCATTTAGTCCTGGTTCTTTTTTCTCAGGATTGCTTGGCTATTTGGGGTCTTTTGTTGTTCCACAAAAATTTTAGGATTCTTTTTTTATTTCTGAAAAAAAAAGTATCTTTGGGACTTGGATAGGGATTGCATTGAATCTGTAGATTGCTTGAGGAAGTATGGACATTTAAACTATGTTAATTCTTCCAATCCATGAGCATGGAATATCTTTCCATTTCTTTGTGTCTTCTTTGATTTCTTTCAACAATGTTTTATACTTTTCAGTGGACAGATATTTCATCTCTTTCGTTAAATTTATTCCTAGGTATTTTATTCTTTTTGTTGCAATTATAAATGGGATTGTATTCTTAATTTCTATCGCTGCTATTTCATTGTTAGTGTATAGAAATGCAACTGATTTTTGTATGTTGACTTTGTAGCCTGCAAATTCGCTGTATTCACTTATTAATTCTAATAGTTTTTTGGTGGGTTTTCTATATGTAAAATCATGTCATCTGCAAAAAGTGACTGTTTTATTTCTTCCTTTACAATTTGGATCCCTTTTATTTCTTTTTCTTGACTAATGGTCTGGATAAGACTTCCAATGCTATGTTAAATAAGAGTGGAAAAAGTGGGAATCCTTGTCTGATTCCTCTTCTTAAAGGGATAGCTTTCAGTTTTTCACTGTTGGGTGTGATATTAGGTGTGGGCTTATCATATATGGCATTTATTATGTTGAGGTACTTTCTTTTTATACCCATTTTATTCAGAGTTTTCATCATAAATGGATGCTGTATCTTGTCAAATGTTTTCTCTGCATCTATTGAGATGATCATGTGATTTTTATTCTTCATTTTTATATGTTGTGTATCACATTGATTTTTGGATGCTGAACCATGCTTGCATACTGGGAATAAATCCCACTTGATCATGGTGCATGATCTTTTTTTTTCAATTATTCTATTCAGGTCACAATGGTTTATAACATTGTTTAATTTCAGGTGTACATTATTATTTATCATTTTCTGTATATACTGCTTTGTACTCACCAACAATAGTCTAATTTTTATCCATCACCACACATAGGAACTCTTTTACCCCTTTCACTCACCCCCCAACCGCTTTCTCCTCTGGTAACCACTAGTCTCTTCTCTTTATCCATGTATTTATCTTGCACATATAAGTGAAATTGTGCAGTGTTTGTCTTTCTCTTTCCAGCTTACTTCACTTAACATGATACCCTCAAGGTCCATCCATGTTGTTGCAAGTGTGATGATTTTGTCGTTTTTTATGGCTGAGTAGTATTCCATTATGTGTATATACCACATTTTGTCCATTCATCAGTTGAAAGGCACCTAGGTTGCTTCCATGCCTTGGCTATCATGAATAATGCTGCAATGAACAAAGGGGTGCATAAATCTCTTTGAATTGTTGATTTCAAGTTCTTTGGATAAATACCCAGTATTAGGATAGCTGGGTCATGTGGTATTTCTATGCTTTGTTTTTTGAGAAATCTCCACGCTGTTTTTCTGTAGTAGCTGCACCAGTATACAACCCAGCAGCAGTGCATGAAGATTCACTTTTCTCCACATCCTCCCCAGTATTTATTGTTTTTTGTCTTGGTAATTATAGCCATTCTGACAGGTGTAGGTGATATCTCATTGTAGTGTAGATTTGCATTTCACTAATAATTAGTGATGTTGAACATCTTTTCACGTGCCTGTTGGCCATTTGTATATTTTCTTTGGAAAGATGTTCATCTCCTCTGCCCATTTTTTCATCGGGTTTTTTCTTTTTTGTTGTTGAGTTGTATGAGTTCTCTATATATTTTGGAAATTAACCCCTTTTGGGACATGTGATTTCCAAATATTTTCTCCCAGTTGGTGGGTAGTCATTTTGTTTTTTCATGGTTTCCTTTGCCTTGCAGAAGCTTTTTAGTCTGATGTAGTCCCATTTGTTAATTGTTTCTTTTGTTTTGCTAGCCTGAGTAGACACGGTATTCAAAAAGATGCTGCTAAGACCAATGTCAAAGAGTGTACTGCCTATATTTTGTTCTAGGGGATTTGTGGTTTTAGTTCTTACATTGAAGTCTTTAATCCATTTGAGTTAATTTTTGTGTACAGTATAAGATAATTATATACTTTCAATCTTTTGCATGTGGCTATCCAGTTCCCCAACACAAATTATTGAAGAGACTTTCCTTCCTCCATTGTATGCTCTTGGCTCCTTTGTCAATGATTGACTGTCCATAGATGTGTGATTTTACTTCTGGGTTTTCAATTCTGTTCCATTGATATGTGTGTCTATTTTTGTGCAAGCACCATGTTGTTTTGATTACTATAGCTTTAGGTATATTTTGAAGTCACATATTGTGATGCCACCAGCTTTGTTCTTTTATCTCAGGATTTCTTTGCTTATTCAGGGTCTTTTGTTTTCCATATAAATTTTAGGATTCTTTGTTCTATTTCTGTGAAGAATGTCATTGCGATCTTGATTGGGATTGTATTGAGTCTGCAGATTGCTTTAGGTAATATGGACATTTTAACTATGTTTTTTCTTCCAATCCTTGAGCATGGAATATCTTTCCATTTCTTTGTCATCTTTGATTTCCTTCAATAATATCTTATAGTTTTCAGTGCATAAGTCTTCCACTTCCTTGTTTAAATTTATTTCTAGATATTTTATTCTTTTTGTTGTGATTGTAAATGGAATTTTTTTCTTGAGTTCTCTTTTTGTTAGGTCAGTATTAGTGTATAGAAATGCAACTGAGTTTTGTAAGTTGATTTTGTACCCTGCAATTTTGCTATAGTTGTTGATTCATTCTAACAGATTTCTGGTGGATTCTTCAGGGTTTTCTCAATATAGGACCATGTCATCCACAAACCAAGAGAGTTTCACTTCTTCCTTTCCAATTTGGATACCTTTTATTTCTTTTTCTTGCCTAATTTCTCTGGCCGAAACCTCCAATACTGTGTTGAATAGGAATGGTAAGAGTGGGCACCCTTGTCTTGATTCTGTTTTCAGAGGGATGGCTTTTAGATTTTCACCATTAAGTATGATATTGGGTGTGGGTTTGTCATATATGGCCTTTATTATGTTGAGGTACTTTTTTGTCTATACCCATTTTATTGAGAGTTTTAATCATAAATGGATGTTGGATCTTGTCCAATGCTTTCTCTGCATCTTTTGAGATGATCATGTGATTTGTATTCCTCATGTTGTTAATGTGGTGTATCACACTGATTGATTTGTGGATGTTGAACCATCCCTGTATAATTCCCACTTGATCGTGGTGTATGATCCTTTTAATGTATTGCTGTATTCAATTTGCCAATATTTTGTCGAGGATTTTTGCATCTATGTTCATTAGTGATATTAGCCTATAGTTTTCCTTCTTTGTGTTGTCCTTGCCTGGTTTTGGTATCAAGGTAATATTGTCCTCATAGAATGAGTAAGGAAGCATTCCATCTTCCTTAATTTTTTAGAAGAGTTTGAGAAGGATGGATATTAAATCTTCTTTGAATGCTTGGTATAATTCTCAAGAGAAGCCGTCTGTTCCTGAACATTTGTTTTGGGGGAGGTTTTTGATTACTGTTTCAATCTCTTTACTTGTGATTGGTGTATTCAAATTCTCTATTTCTTCTTGATGCAGTTTTGAGGGATTGTCTGATCCTAAGAATTTATCCGTTTCTTCTACAGGATCTAATTTGTGGGCATATAGTTTTTCATAGTATTCTCTTATAATCACTTGTATTTCTGTGGTATCTGTTATAATTTCTCCTCTGTCAGTTCTAATTGTATTTGTTTAAGCCTTGTCTCTTTTTTTCTTAATCTGTCTGGTTCAGGATTTGTCAATTTTGTTTGTCTTTTCCTCTTAGTTTCATTGATTTTTTTTTCTATTTTTTAGTCTATTTCATTTATTTCCCCTCTCATCTTTATCTTTTCCTTCCTTCTACTGATTATGGACTTTGTTTTCTTATTCTAGTTCCTTTAGGTGCCCTGTTCCATTGTTTATTTGACATTTTTCTTGTTTCTTAAGGTAGGCCTGTATTGCTATATACTTCCCTCTTAGTACTGTTTTGCTGTACCTCATAAATGCCTTCTTTTCATTTCTGTTTCTCTCCAGGCATTTAAAAATTTCTCCTTTGATTTCTTCATTGAGCCAACAGTTGCTCTGTAGCATTTTGTTTAATCTCTATATATTTGTGTCATTTCCATCTTTCTTCTATAGTTAATTTCTAGTTTCATATTGATCTGTTCAGAAAAGATGCTTGGTATTATTTCAATCTTCTTCAATTTATTGAGACTTGTTTTGTGGCCTAATATGTGATCTATCCTGGAGTATGTTCCATGTGCATTTGAAAAGAAAGTGTATTCTGCAGTTTTTGGATGGAATGTTCTGTATATATCTACTAAGTCCATCTGCTCTAATGTGTCATTTAAGTCCAATGTTTCTTTACGAATCTTCTGTTTGGATGATCTAGCCATTGATGTAAGTGGAGTGTTAAAGTCCACTACTATTATTGTGTTACTGTCTATTTCTCCTTTTTGTCTGTTAATAATTGCTTTATATATTTAGGTGCCCCCATGTTGGGTGTATAGATATTTACAAGTTTGATGTCCTCATTTAGAGTGTTCCCTTTATCATCACATAGTGCCCTTCTTGATCTCTTGTTACAGTTTTTGTTTTAAAGTCTCTTTTATCTGATGTAAGTATTGCTACCCCAACTCTCTTTTCATTTACATTTACATGGGGTATCTTTTCTCAACACTTCACTTTCAGTTGATGAGTGTCTTTAGGTCTGAAGTGTGTCATTTTTATGCAGCATGTATATGGGTGTTGGTTTTTTATCCAACCAACCATCCTATATCTTTTGATTGGAGCATTTAGTCCATTGACATTTAAAGTAGCTGTTGATAAGTATGGACTTGTTGCCATTTTGTCACTTTTTTTCTAGGTGTTTTAGTAGTTCTTCTCTGTTCCTTTCTTCTTCTCTTGCTCTCTTCCCTTGTGATTTGATGGCTTTCTTTAGTATTATGTTTGGGTTCTTTTCTCTTAATTTTTTGCATATTTATTATGGTTTCTGATTTGTGATTACCATGAGGTTCATGTGTAATCACTGGTGTAACAATCTATATTAAGTTGATGGTTTCTTAAGTTTGACCTCTTACTGAAAGCCCTACAGTTTTACTCCCCTACCCCAATATTTTATGTTTCTGATATAATATATAACCTTTTTATGTGTGTGTATCCCTTAACTTCTTATCATGGAGATAGATATTTTTATTACTTTTGTCTTCGACCTTCATATTAATTATAGGTGTTTGATCTGCAAACTTTACTCCATATTTGCCTTTCCAGTGATTTTTTTCTTTGATAATTTTCTTATTCCTATTTGTGGTCTTTTCTTTTCTACTTAAATATGTCCCTTTAATGTTTCTTGCAAGGCCAATTTATTGGTGATAAACTCCTTTGGTTTTTGCTTCTCTGGAAAACTCTTCATCTCTCCTTCCATTTTGAATGATAACTTTGTTGCATAGAACATTCTTGCCTGTAGGTTTTTTCCTTTCAGCACTTTGAATATATCATGCCACTCCCTTCTAGCCTGTAAGGTTTCTGCTGAGAAGTCAGGTGACAGCCTATGGCATTTCCTTTTTATGTAACTTGTTGCCTTTCTTTTTCAGCTTTTAGGATTCACTCTTTATCTTTAATTCTTGACATTTTATTTATAATGTGTCTTGGTGTGGACCTCTTTGGGTTTATCTTGTTTGATGGTCTCTGTGCTTCCTGTACCTGGATGTCTGTTTCCTTCCTCACGTTAAGGAATTTTTCAACTATTATTTCTTCAAATAGATTCTCTGCCACTTTGTCTCTCTCTTCTCCTTCTGGGACACATATCATATGGATGTTAGTATGCTTGAATTTGACTCAGAGTTCCCTTAGACTGTCCTTGTCCTTTTCAATTATTTTTTTGTTTTTTTTTTCAGCTTCGGTGATTTCCTGTACTCTTTCATCCAGCTCACTGATCTGTTATTCTGTGTCATATACTCTGCTGTTGATTCCCTCTAGTGAATTTTTCATTTTCATTATTGTATTCTTCAGTTCTGATGGGTTCTGTTTTATATTTTCCAATTCTTTGTTGAAGTTCTCACTGTGTTCATCTGTTTTTCTCCCAAGGTCAGTGAGCACCCTTCTGGCTATTAATTTGTACTTTTTATCATGTAGATTGTTTATCTCTGTTTCATTTAGTTCTTTTTCTGAGAATTTGTCCTGCTCCCTTATTCAGAACATATTCCTTTGTCTCCTCATTTTGCCTACTTCTCCGTGCTTAGGTCTATGTATTACATAGCTTAGCTACATCTCCCAATCTTAGAGATGTGGCCTTATGTAAGAGATGCCCTATTGGGCCTATGAATGTGCTTCCCCCTGGTGACCAGTTCCAAATGTTCCAGAATTGTCCACTGTGTTGGCTATGTGTGCCCTTCTGTTGTGGTGGGATTGCTCTTGCTGCAGGTGCATGGGCAGGCTAGGCTTGTCCCTGGGCCAGCTGATTGTAAGGCTCAGCTCTGTGTGGCTGATATGGACACTTTAGTCACTTTATTTGGTGGGAGGAGTCCCAGCACAGCTGGATGCAAAGTCTAACAGGACACTACTGCTGCTCTTTTGCTGTTAAGTGAGTCAGGCTCCCAGCATGGCTGGTTGCTAGGCTGAGGGGCTCACAATTGCTGTAGGCCTCTGGCCTGCAAGATTGTTGTCAGCTCTCTCAAGTGTGCAGCTGGGTGGAGCCAGCACCACGCATGGCAGCACACAATCATTTCTGGGGTTGGAAGGGCAAGCAGATTCCCTGTGTGGCTGAGATGGCCAGCAGCACAAGTCTGCTGTAGCCGACATGACCCATTTCCCATGGTCCCATGCACCCTGCCAATGGAGTCCTGCCCTGCACATATGCCCTACCCTACTTAGGTGGACCCACTTGCCCTGCAGCAGAGACCCCACACATTCCACCTACTTGTGTTCACCAGTTCCCCATGGGCTTACCAGTGGGAAGGGCCAGTTCCTAGGGCAGGCTGCCTGCCCTGGCTGAGCTGGATTAAATCAGTGCTCTAGTGGGTGGGACAAACCCACGTGCTAACAGGCCAGAGGAAGATATCCATGGTGTCTGCCAGTGTCTGTGTTAGCACATCTGTCCTAGATCCCAATAATGGCTGCTACCAGTGTCTCAGTCCCTGGGGAGGAGGTCCCAGCCACCTCTTGCCTCTCTGAGATGTGCTCAGAGCTTATCAAGTGTGTCTCTTTTACCAAAAGACTATGCACCTTTCTTTCTGGTGATTGTCTGGAATGGGTGAATCTGTCTGTGGGCCTGTAAGAACAGGCTTTTCTTTCTCTCAAGTTTTATAGCTTTTCTGGGGATATTCCCCATTGGTTTTAATAGCCAGCAAACCAGATATGATGACACTTGTCTTGGTTGTGCTGAACTCAAAGTCTGCTTCTTGCGGCATAGCTCTTCCATTCAGATATCCCACTCCTCCAGGAAAAGCTTTGTGCCTTAACATTGCTCCCAACTGTGAGTCACTGCAGCTACAATGTAGTGTTGTCCTCAGCAGAGGGGTATTTCTGCCTCTTCCACCTCTGTTAGTGTTGTCCTTTGTTGTGGGTTTTTTTTTTTTAAATCTAGTTTCCAGTTCTCTCTCAGAGATAATTTTTCTACAGGTAGTTGTAGATTTGTTGTGTCATGGGAGGAGGTGAGTTCAGAGTCCTCCTATGCCGTCATCTTTCCAGCAAGCCCCTGAACATAACTTTTATATGCACTGGAAAACCAAAATATTCATGTTACCTGCTTTATTGTGATATTTGCTTTATTGCAGTGGTCTGAAACCAAACCTGAAATATCTCCAATGTATGCCTGTATTCCTTTGTATATATATAGATGCCACATCTTTATCCATTCCTCCATCAATGCACACCTAGGTTGTTTCCATATCTTGGCTATTGTAAATAATCCTGCAATAACCATAGGGGTGCATATTCCTTTTTGAATTAATGTTTTCAGTTTCTTTGAATAAATATCCAGAAATGGAATTGCTGGATCATATGGTAGTTCTGTTTTTAATTTTGGGAGGAACTTACATACTGTTTTCCATAGTGGCTGCACCAATTTACATTTCCACAAACAATGCATGGTGGCTTCCTTTTCTCCACATCCTCTCCAACATTTCTTATTTCTTGTCTTTTTGATAATAACCATTTTCACAGGTGTGAGGTGATATCTCATTGTGATTTTGATTTGCATCTCCCTGATGATTAGTGATTTTGAACATCTTTTCATGTATCTGTTGGTCATCTGTATATCTTCTTTGGAAAAATGTCTATTCAGGTCCTCTGCCCAATTTGTCAACTGGATTGTTTGGGCTTATTTTGTTGTTGTTGTTCTTGAGTTGTATAACTTCTTTATATGTTTTGGATATTAACCCCTTATCAGATATATGATTTGCAAATATCTTCTCCTATTCAGTAGTTTGCCTTTTTGCTTTGTTAATGGTTTTATTCACTTTGCAGTAAATTTTAAGTTTGATGTGGTCCCATTTGATTATTTTTGCTTTTGATGCCATTGTTTCTGGAATCAGAGCCAAGAAATATCACTAAGACCAATGTCGAGGAGCTTAGCACCTATGTTTTCTTCTAGGAATTTTATGGTTTCTAGTCTCATATTCAAGTTTTTGATCCATTTTGAGTTAATTTTTGTGTATGGCATAAAGTAGTGGCCAGTTTCATTCTTTTGCATGTGGCTGTCCAGTTTTCCAACACCATTTTTTGAAGAGACTGTCCTTTCCCATTTGTATATTCTTACCTCACTTGCTTTGTTGTAAATTATTGAACCTGCATGTGTAGGTTTATTTCTGGGCGTTCTATTCTGCTCAATTGATCTACATGTCCATTTTTATGCCAATACTGTACTCTTTTGATTACTATGGCTTTGTAGTATAGTTTGAAATTAGGGATCAAGATGTCTTTGGCTTTGTTTTTCTTTCTCCAGATTGCTTAACTATTTGGGGTCTTTTGTGGTTCCATACAAATTTTAGGACTGTTTGTTCTATTTCTGTGAAAAATGCCATGGGATTTTGGCAGGGATTGTATTGAACCTGTCAGTTGCTTTGGGTGTAATGGGCATAGTAACAATATTAACCTTCCAGTTCCTGAGCACAGTATATCTTTCCATTTATTTGTTTCCTTCAATTTATTTTATCAATATCTTATAGTTTTCAATGTACAGGTCTTTCACCGCTTTGGTTAAATTTATTTCTAGGTATTTTGTTCTTTTTTCTGCAATTGTAGACAGGACTGATTCATTAATTTTTTCTGCTTGTTCATTGTTATTGTATAGAAATGCAGCTGATTTTTGTATATTGATTTTTTTACCTTGAACTTTACTGAATTCTTTCATTAGTTCTAACAGTTTTTTTGGTGGAGTCTTTAGGGTTTTCTCTATATAAAATCTTGTCTTCCACAAATAGTGACAGTTTTACTTTTTTATTTCCAATTTGGATGCCTTTTATTTCTTTTTCCTGCTTAATTGTTTTGGCTAAGCCTTCCAATTCTACATTGCATAAAAGCAGCAATCCTTGTCTTGTTCCTGAGCAAGAGCGGGCATCGTGTCTTGTTCCTATCTTAAGGGAAAATCTTTCAACTTTTTGCCATTGTGTATGATGTTAGCTGTAGCCTTCACATATGTGACCTTTACTATGTTAAGGTACACTCTGTCTACACCCACTTTGTTGAGAATTTTTATCATAAATGGATGTTGAATTTTGTCACATGCTTTTTCTGCATCTATTGAGAGGATTATATGATTTTTATCCTTTATTTTGTTAATGTGGTGTATCGAGTTGATTGGTTTGTGAATGTTGAATGATACTTGCATCACTGGAATAAATCCCACTTGATCATGGTGTATGATCCATTTAATGTATTGTTAAATTTGGTTTGCAAATATTTTGTTGAGGATTTTTGCATCTATATTCATTGGGGATATTGACCTGTAATGTTCTTTTTTTGTGGTGTCCTTGTCTTATTTTGGTATCAGGGTAATGCTGGCCTTGTAAAATATGTTTGATTGCATTCCCTCCTCTTGAATTTTTTGGAAGAGTTTGAGAAAGATAGGTATTACATCTTCTTTGAAGGTTTAGTAGAATTTACTAGTGAAGCTGTCTAGTCCTGGACTTCTGTTTGTTGGAAGTTTTTTGATTACTGATTCAGTGTCCTTGCTAGTAATCAGTCTATTCAGGTTTTCTATTTCTTCATGATTCAGTCTTGGAAGAATATATGTTTCTAAGTATTTATCTATTTCTTTTAGGTTGTCCAATTTGTTGGTGTATAATTCTTCAAAGTGGTCTGTGATAATCCTTTGCATTTTTTTGGTATTTGTTGTAACTTCTCTCTCATTTCTGATTTAATTTTTTTCAGTCCTCTGTCTTTTTTTCCAATGAGTCTAGCTGAAGTTTCATCAATTTTGTTAGTCTTTTCAAAGAACCAGTGATAAGTTTTGTTGATCTTTTCTATTGTCTTTTTAGACTCTGTTTTATTCATTTCCACTCTGATTTTTATTATTTCCTTCTTTCTACTAACTTTGTGCTTCACTTATTCTTTTTCTAGTTCCTGTAGGTGAGAAGTTAGATTATTTGAGATTTTTCCTGTTTTTTGAAGTAGGTTGTATCATTATAAAGTTGCCTCTTAGAACATGCTTTTGTTGCATCCAATAGATTTTGATGTGTTGTATTTTTATTTTCACTTGTTTCAAGGTATTGTTTTATTTCTTCATTGACCCATTGTTTAGTAGCATATTGTAATCTCCACATTTTGTGATTTTTCCAGTTTTCTTCTTGTAATTTATTTCTAGTTTTAAAGCATTGTGGTAAAAATAATGGTTGATATGATTTCAGTCTTCTTAAATTTATTGAGACTTGTTTTGTGACCTAATATATGATTTATCCTGGAGAATATGTCATGTGCACTTGAGAAGAATGTGTATTCTGCTGCTTTTGGATGGTATGTTCTGTAGATATCTGTTAAGTCTTCTGGTCTAATGTATGATTTAAGGCCGTTTCCTTATTGATCTTCTGTCTGGATGATCTATCCATTGATGTAAGTGGGGTATTAAAGTACCTTAGTATTGTATTGCTGCCAGTTTCTCCATTTAAGTTCATTAGTATTTGCCTTATATATTTAGGTCTTCCTATATTGGGTCCACAAATATTTACAAATGTTATATTTTCTTGCTGGATTGACCCCTTTATCAAAGTTTATCTTTGTCTTTTTTTACATTCTTTGTTTTAAAGTATATTTTGTCTAATATCAGTATAGCTACCCCTGCTGTCTTACAGTGTCAATTTGCATGAAACATCTTTTTCCTACCTTTCACTTTCACTCTGTGTGTTTTTGCATCTGAAGTGAGTGTCTCATAGGCAAAATATAGATGGCTGTTGTTTTCTTTATTCAGTCACTCTGTCTTTTGACTGGAGAATTTAGTTCATTTACATTTAAATTATTGATAGTTATGTACTTATTGCCATTTTGTTAATTTTTTAAATCTGTGTTGTAGTTCCACTCTGTTCCTTTCTTTTTCTCTTGATTTCTTCCCTTGTGGTTTGATGACTTTTTTATGGTGTTGTGCTTAGATTCTTTTCTCATCATCTTTTGTCTGTCTACTATAGGGTTTTGCTTAGCGGTTACAATGAGACTCACATATAACAGCCTACATATATATAACAATCTATTTTAAGTTGATGGTAAGTTAAGTTTGAATGCATTCTAGAACTCTACATTTTTACTTCCCTTTCATGTTTTATTTTTTTGATGCCATATTTGTGTCTTTTTATTTTGTGTATCCCTTAACTAATTGTAGTTATAGATATTTTACTTCTTTTGCGTTTTAACTTTCATACTAGCTTTTTAAGTGATTAATCCACTGTTTTTAATATATGATTACTTTTCCCAGTGAGATTTATACTTTCTTATATTTTCTTGTTATTAATTTGTGCCTTTTCTTTTTGGCTTACAGAAGTCCCTTTAACATTTCTTGTAAGGCCAGTTTAGTGTTGATGAACTCCTTTAGCTTTTGTTTGTATGGAAAGCTCTTTATCTCTCCTTCAATTCTGAATGATAGCCTTGCCATATAGACTATTCCTGCTTGGAAGCTTTTTCTTTTAAGCACTTTGAATATATCATGCCACTCCCTTCTGGCCTGCAAAGTTTCTGCTGAGAAATCTGCTGATAGTCTTATGAAGGCTAGCTTGTAGTCCTCAAAACAAGTTGTTTTTGTCTTGCTGCTTTTAAGATTCTCTTTTTATCCTTAACTTTTGACATTTTTATTATAATGGGTCTTGGTATGGGCTTCTTTGGGTTCATCTTGTTTGAAACTCTCTGGGCTTTCTAGATCTGGGTGTTCTTTCTTTTCCCAGGTATGGAAAGTTTTTAGCCATTATTTCTTCGAATACGTTTTCTGTTCACTTCTCTCTCTCTCTTTCTGGGACCCCTATAATGTGAATGTTATTTCTCTTGATGTTGTCCCATAGGTCTTTTTAGAGAAGAGATTATGAAACATCACTTACAATTTCAGATGGCATTTATGGATCCATATTCTTTGCAGCCACAGGCTTTTTATCTTTACTAAAAAGTAAACATATTTTTTCTATTTGCTGTTTTGTTTGCATGAGTTCCTTTACCCTGTCTTCCTGCTCACTGATTTTTTTCTTCTGCTTCATCTAGTCTGGTGTTGAACTCTTCTAGTGTATTTTCAGTTCAATTATTGTATTCTTCAGCTCTATGACTTCTGTTTGGCACTTTCTTATATTCTCTGCTTGTTGAAGTTCTTGCTGTATTTATCTATCCTTTATCAAGTTAGGTGAGTATTTTTATAAACATTACTTTGAACACTTTATCAGGTAAATTACTTATCTCCATTTCATAAAGGTTTTTTTCTGGGGTTTTATCTTGTTCTTTCATTTGGAACATATACCTTTATCTCCTCATTTTGCTTGATGCTCTGTGTTTGTTTCTATGTATTAGGCAAAACAGCTATCTCTCCTAGTCTTACAGGAATGGCCATCTTCATAAGGAGATGAAACTTATTGTTTAATCTTTTCCTAGTTCTTGGTTGTCTCTTAAACCTTTATGATTGTCTAAGAAGTCTGATTTTTTTCTTGGTAGTTCCAAGTTGTGGAGGGTATGCCAAGACCTGTTAGTGTTCCAGAAGGAGGGATCTCAGTCAGCTTGTAGTTTCAGGTTGATTGGAAGTTAGATCCTCAGGCAGCAGCTTTTAAGGTATGCAAATATATACAGTCCTATGTATGTATGCAAATATATACAGATTGTATATATACAATCATAGACTCTGCTGGCCTTCAGAGCAAGTGATCTGGATGTGTCCCTTTAATGACAGTTTCAAAACTCAGGGCTCCACACGAGTGTCTGAGCTTCTTTCTGGGTGTTACTGGTGACATGGAGCAACGCCAAGTGAGAGCTCAAAAATAGTATCCTTTGGCCTAGATTCCCTGAGAGCACTTCTGTAGCCTCTAGATGTGTGGTAATCCTGAAGCCTGCCTCTCAGGCTGAAGGTCCTGGTCAAGTAAATAGGCTTTTTTCACAGGAAGACTAGGGGTGTGTTTTAGTTTGCTGTCTGTGTGGTGCCCTGGATTTGGTAGCCTGCCAAGAACTGTCTTTCCAATTGTTTCAGACCCATAGAGCCCAGAAACACAATCCTCGCTAGCCACCAGAGCCAAGCGTTCCAGGAGCATGTCCTCTGTGAGCTGCGCACACTGGTTGGTTTTGACAGGGACACAATGCAATTGCATGCAGGAGTGGGGTGTTCATCTGGCTGGCTTTGGTGGGTCATGCCCACTGGCACTATCAGGTTAGAAGGAAAGTGCAAAAATGGCATCTGCCAGAAAAGGGAGTAGGAAGGTAGAGGGACAATGCCAAAAATGGCACCCACTAGCATCTCTGTCCCAGAGAGAGTCTCAGCAGGCTCCTGTCCTCCAGCAGATGCCTTAAAATTAGAAAATCAGGCTCCTTTACTTTTTGTAAGCTCTCTTGTATGTAATAAGTCACTTTTATCTTGCTGCTTTCAAGATTATCTCTTTCTCTCTC
Organism: Tapirus indicus; assembly: GCA_031878705.1. Lineage (NCBI taxonomy): Eukaryota > Metazoa > Chordata > Mammalia > Perissodactyla > Tapiridae > Tapirus > Tapirus indicus. Next base: position 47,781,039 of record CM062942.1, read on the forward strand.
TAATCTTTTTCTTGGATTCCGATGATGCATATATTTCTCGGCTTGTTAGTGTATCATAAGTCCCTTAAGCTGTCTTCACCTTTCTTCTTTTACCTTTTTTTACATTGCAGAAAGATCACTTAACATGCGATCTTCCCTTCTAACAAATTTTAAGTGCACAACAATGTATTTTTAACTAAGCAAAATGTTGTACAGTAGATCTCTAGAACTTTTTCATCTTCTATTATTGAAAGTTTATAGTCAATAAAGAGAAACTCCTCACTTTCCCCTCTCCTCAGCCCTTAGGAAACAACATTTTATGCCCAATTTCTATGAGTTTGGCTATTTTAATACCTCATATAAGTAAAGTCATTCAGTATTTGTCATCTGTGACCAACTTATTTCACTTAACATAATGGTATCCGGTTCATCCATGTTTTTGCATATGGAAGGATTTCCTTATAAAGCTGAATATTATTTCCTTGTATATATACCACATTTTCTTTATCAAATCATCTGTCAATGGACATTTAGGTTGTTACATTTATATATGGATTATTGTGAATAATGCTGTAATAAACATAGAAGTTCAGGTATCTCTTCAAGATCCGGATTTCAATTCTTTTGAATAAATAACCAGAAGTGAATTGCTAGATCACATGGTAGTTCTATTTTTAATTATTTTTTGGAATTTCAATACTGTCTTCCATTATGGATGCATCATGTGACATTACCACCAACAGTTTACAAATATTCCTATTTATCTACATCCTCATCAACACTTATCGTTTGACTTTTTAATGAAAGCTATCCTCACATGTGTAAGGTGATACCTTTTTGCATTTTTTATTTGCATTTTCCTAATGATTACTGACATTGAGCATGTTTTCATATACTTGCTATTTGTATGTTATCTTTGGAGAAATGTTTGTTAACAGCCTTGGCCATTTTTTAATTGGAATATTTGTTTTTTAGCTATTGAATTGTAGTAATTCTTTATATTTCTTGACATTAACCCTTTATCAAGTATATGTTTTGCAAATTTTTTCTTCCACTCCATACATTGCATTTTCACTCTGTTCATTGTTTCCTTTACTGTGGAGAAACCTTTTACTTTTATGTAGTCTCACTTTATTTTTGCTTTTGTTGCTTGTGCTTTTGGTGTCATATCCAAGAAATCATTACCTAGACTGATGTCATAAAGATTTTTTCCATGCTTACTTCTAGTAGTTTTACAGTTCAATGTATTGTGCTTAAGTCTTCAATCCAGTTTGAATTGATTTTGGATATGGTGTAAGATAAGGGTCAAATTTCATTCTTTTGCTTGTGGATATCCAGTTTTCCCAATACCATCTGTGAAATGATTATCCTTTCACCATCATGTATTCTTGGTATCCTTGTCAAAAATCAATTGAGTGTACATGCATATGCTTAGTTCTAATCTCCTTATTCTATTTTATTGTTCTATATGTCTGTGTTTATGCCAGTACTATACTGTAGCTTTGTAATATATTTTGAAATCAAGAAGTGTGACTACTTCAGGTTTATTCCTCATTCTCAAGAGCAGTTAGGCTATTCAAAGTCTTTTGTGGTTCCACATGATTTTAAGATAGTGTTTTCTATTTCTGTAAGAATTGCCATTGAGATTTTAATTGGGATTGCATTGAATGTACAGATTCCCTGTGGTAGTATGGATATTTTAACATTATTAAGTCTTCCAACACTTGAACATGGGGTATCTTTCCATTTATTTGTGTCTTGTTTACCTTCTTTCAGCAATATTTTGTAGTTTTCAGTGTACAAATCTTTCACCTCCTTGGTCACATTTATTCCTAAGTATTTTATTCTTCTTGATGCTGTTATAAATGGGATTCTTTTCTTAGTGTCTTTTTTAGAGAGTTCATTTATAGTGTGCAGAAAAATCCAACTGATTTTTGTATTTCAATTTTGTATTTTGCTACTTTACTGAAATGGTTTATTAGTTCTGTTTTTTGTTTATTCTTTAGAGTTTTATACACAGAACATCATGTCTTCTGCAAAGAGATAATTTTACTTCTTTCTTGATTTGGATGCTTTTTATTTCTTTTTCTTTCCTAATTTGTCTGGCTAAGACTTCCAGTACTATGTAGAGTAGAAGTGGGAAGAGCAGGAATCCTTGCCTTGATTCTGATCTTGGAGGAAAAGCTTTTAGTTTTTCTGTATTGAGCATGGTTTTAGCTGTGGGATTGTCATTTATGGTCTTTATTATGTTGAGGCACATTTCTTCTATACCTAGGTTATTGGACATTTTTATCATATGAGGGTATTGAATTTTATCAAGAGCTTTATCTGCATCTATTGAGATGATCATGTGATTTTCCTTCATTTTGTTAATGTGGTATACCATATTGGTTGATTTGCATATGTTGAATCATTTTTGCATCCATGGAAAAATTCCACTTCATCATGATGTATGATCCTTTTAATATGCTGTCGAATTCTCTTTGTTAGTATTTTTTGAAGGATTTTCATCTATATTCATCAGGGATATTGGTCTGTAATTTTCTTATAGTGTGTTCGTCTGTAATTGATATTAGCGTAATGCTAGTCTCATAGAATAAATTTGGAAGTGTTTCTTCCTCTTCAATTTTTTTGGAAGAGTTTGAGAAGGAATGTCATTAACCCGTCTTTAAATTTTCATATGAATTCCCCAGTGAAGCCATCTGATTCTCTGCTTTTCTTTGTTGGAAGGATTTTCATTACTGAATCAATCTCCTTAATAGTAATTTGTCTGTTGTGATTTTCTCATTCTTCATGATTCAGTCTTGGTAGCTTGTATACCTAGGAATATATCCATTTATTCTAGATTAAACAATATGTTGGTGTATTACTGTTCACGGTAGTCTCTTACAATCCTCTTTATTTATGTGGCAGCAGTTGTAAATTCTCCTCTTTCATTTTTGTCGGTATTTGTTTTTGTCTCCTCACTCTTTTTCTTAGTTTGTCTTGCTAACTGTGCATCATTTTGGTTATTTTTTACATAAGTCAACTCTTAGTTTTGCTGATTTCTTCTACTGATTTTGTATTTTCTATTTTTTTCAGGTTTATTGAGATATAATTGCAATACAAGACTATAAATTTAAGACATACAGCATAATGGCTTGAATTACAGTCATGCATTGTTTAATGATGAGGATACATTCTGAGAAGAATTGTTCAGTGATTTCGTGGTTGTGTGAATATCACAGAGTGTAGTGAAAGGGAACAAAGTTTGCCACCCCAAAATGAGTCTCTTTAACATGAGGATTATTTTAGGGTGATTATTTTTAAGAAAAAAAAGACTCAGCAAGTTTGTCTTATTACTTCACCTTCAGCTGCCTAAAAGAATTCAGATTAAAAAAATCTGCCTCAGAAAGCTAGCTATCACCTTAGGATAACATGAACTAGGTAATAGACTAGGAGGAACCTAGAAAAGCCTGTTTGTTGGGCTCCCCTCTGTGTTTTTCTGTTTCTGTGTGGCCAAATACTTGTTTTCCAAACGTTTACTCCTTTTACATACTTGTGAATTAGCTTCCTTCTCTTTGAAGTCTCTGACTCTCCTCTTTTGTCTTCTTTTGTCTTTAGCTGAGGGTGGTATTTAAAGTGAGGGCTTCAGCTATTTTGGTGAGTTATTTGGTTTTGTTGAGTTTGTCCCATGTATACATGTTACTAACTTTTGTTTGTTTTTCTCCTATTAATCTGTCTCATGTCAACTTAATTCTTAGACCAGCCAGAAGAACCTAGAAGGGTAGAGGAAAATTTCTTCCTCCCCTGCAGTACTTACACAAACCTACATGGTATGGTCTATTACACACCTAGGCCATATGTTGCTAATCTTATGGAACCACTGTCACATATGTGGTCTGTCATTGACCAAAACATCATTATATGGCACATGATTGTATTTATATTGTGAAATGATTTCCAGAACAAGTGCAGGTAACATCCATCACCTCATATAAACTTTTTAAAAAGCAAAATTGTTTTCTTGTGTAAAGAAACCCAAGGAACCACACTCCCAGCAACACTCAAATATACCACACAGCTGTGTTACCTATAGTCAATATATTGTACATTATATCCACACCACTCATTCATTTTACTTTTGGAAGTTTGTACCTTTTGACCACCTTCATCCAATTCCCCCACCCCCCACTCACAGCCTCTGACAACCACAAATCTGATCTCTCTTTTTATGAGTTTATTTTTTTTTTCAGATTCCACATATAAGCAAGATCATACAGAATTTGTCTTTCTCTGATTTATGACAAAAAGCAATAACTCATTGTGATTTTGATTTGTGTTAGTGATGTTGAGCACATTTTTATGTACTTGTTGGCCATTTGCATATCTTCTTTTTAGGTTTCATTCTTTCATATGTGAATGTCCAATTTCCCAGGACCATTTGTTGAAGAGAGAGTAATTTCTCTGTTGAGTATTCTTGGCTGTCTTGTCAAATTAGTTGACCTTATATGGATGGGTTTATTTCTGGGCTTTCACTTCTGTTCCATTGATCTATGTGCCTGTTTTTATACCAGTAGCATACTGTTTTGATTACCATAGCTTTATAAATAGTTAGAAATCAGGTAGTGTGATGACTCCCACTTGGTTCTTTCTAAGAATTACTTTGGATATTCGAGGTCTTTTGTGATTCCATACAAATTTTAGGATTTTCTTTCTACTTCTGTAAAAAATGTCATTGGAATCTTGAGAGAGATTGCATTAAATCTATAGATGGCCTTGGGTAGTATGGACATTTAACAATACTAATTCTTCCAACCCATGAACACAAGACAACTTTCCATTTATCTGTGCTTTCTTTGATTTCCTTCATCAGTGTCCTGCAGTTTTCAGTGAAGAGATCTTTCATCTCTTTAGTTAAGTTTATTCTTTAGTATTTTTTAATATTATTGTAAATAAAATTATTTTCTTTATTTCTTTTTCAGGTAATTCATTGTTAGTACATCAAAACACTACTGATTTTTGTATGTTAATTATTTACTCTGCAACTTTGCTGAATTTTTAAAATTAGATCTAACTTTTTTGGTGTCTTTAGGATTTTATATATATAAAATTATATCACCTGTAAATAGAGACTTTTTTAACCCTTCCCTTCCAATTCTGACATCTTGCAATTATTTTTCTTGCCTGATTTCTCTGGATGGGACTTCCAGTACTATGATGGTTAGGAGTGGTAAGAGTGGGCACACATTTTGTTCCTGATCTTAGAGAAAAAGGTTTCAACCTTTCACTATTAAGTATGATGTTAGCTGTGCACTTGTCATATATGGTCTCTATTATGCTGAGATATGTTCCTTCTGTACCTAATTTGTTAAGAGTTTATCATGAATGGATGTTGAACTTTATCAAATGCTTTTCCTACATCCATTGAGATCAATTTTATATATTCTATTCAATATATTCTATTAATGTGATATATGACATTTATTGAATTGCATATGTTGAATCATCCTTGCATCACAGAGATAAATCACACTTGTTTATGATAGTCTTTCTTTGCTGAGGAAGGTTCGTGAGCTAACATCTGTTGCCAATCTTCCTCTTTTTGCTTGAGGAAGATTCACCCTGAGCTAACATCTGTGCCAATCTTCCTCTATTTTGTATGTGAGTCACTGCCACAGTGTGGCTAAGTGGTGTAGGTCCATGACTGAGATCTGAACCTGAGAACCTGGGCCACCAAAGTGGAGCATGCCAAACTTACCCACTGGGTCATGGGGTCAACACCTAATAAACAGTATTTTTAATGTGCTGCTGAATTTGGTTTGCTAGTGTTTTTTTTTGTTTTGTTTTTTGTTTTTTTTAGTAAGGAAGCTTGGCACTGAGCTAACATCCATTGCCAATCTTCCTCTTTTTGCTTGAGGAAGATTGACCCTGAGCTAACATCTGTGCCAATCTTCCTGTATTTTGTATGTGGGTCACTGCCACAGCATGGGTTCATGAGTGGTGTAGGCCCACACCCAGTATCTGAACTCATGCACCTGGGCCACTGAAGCAGAGTGTACTGAACTTAACCACTACGCCACTGCGCCAGCCCCATTGGTTTGCTAGTGTTTTATTGAGAATTTTTGTATCTGTATTCACCAGGGATATTGACCTATAGTTTTCTATTCTTACAGTTTCTTTTTCTGCCTTTGTTATCAGGGTAATTCTGGCCTCAGAAAATGAGTTTGGAGATGTTCCTTTTCTTAGGCTTTTTGTAGACATTTGAGAAGTATTGGTAATAATACTTCTTTAAATGCTTGGCAATATTCATCAGTGAAACCATCTGTTCCTGGGCTTTTCTTCATTGGGAGATTTTTTTGTTACTCATGCAATGTCGTTACTATTAATTGATCTACTCAAATTTTCTATTTCTTCCTGATTCAGTCTTGGTAGATTGTATAATTTTTTAAAGAATTTTTCCATTTTTTTCTGGGTTGTCCACTTTCTTGGCATAACTGTTCATAGGAGCCTCTATGATCTTCTGTATTCTTCTGGTGTCAGTTGTATTGTCTCTTTTTTCATTTATAATTTTGTTGATTTGAATATTTTTCTTTTTTCATTATTTAGTATAGCTAAAGTTTTGTCAATTTTGCTTAGCTTTCCAAAGAACCAACCTTAGTTTTGTCAACCTCTCTATTGTTTTTCTGTTCTCTATTTCATTTATTTCTGCTCTAATCTTATTCCTTTTGCTATCTTTCAACTTAGTTTGTTCTTTTTTTTCTATTTCTATGTAAGGCATAGAGTTAGGTTCTATTTGAGATCCTTCTTGTTTTAATATAGGCATTATTGCTATTAACTCCCTGCTCTTAACAGCTTTTGCTCTATCCAATACATTTTGGTATTTTGCACTTCCACTTTCAATTGTCTCGACACTTTTTAAACTTCCCCTTTAATTTCTTCTTTGATTCATTGGTTGTTCAAGACAGTGTTGTTTCATTTCCAAGTATTCATGAATATTCAAGTTTTCCTACTGTTATCAGTTTCTAGTTTCATACCATTGTTGTCAGAGAAGAGAATTGGTATGATTTAAGTCTTCTGGAATTTGCTAAGACTTGGTTTGTGGCCTAACATATGTTAGTAAATATTTGAAATGCATTTGAGATGATTATGTATTGATATGTTGTCATATAGAAATTTCTATATATGTCTGTTAGGTCCATTTGGTCTACAGTGTTGTTCAAATTCACTGTTTTCTTATTGATTCCCTCTATGGATGATCTATCCATTCCTGAGAGTGAGATGTTGAAGTCTCCAACTATTATTGTATTGGTCTTCATTTCTTCTTTTAGCTCTGTTACATTAAAATAATTATTGGTATGTAAGGACTTACTGTTGCCATTTTGTTTATTGTTTTCTGCCTTTTTCTTTTTTTGGTAGATCCATTATTCCTTGCTTCTTATCCTGCTGTTTTTTTTTTTATGTCTTTTGTTATCAGTATGCTTTGACACTTTTATCATGTTCTTTTGTGTACTGACTACAGGTTTTTCCCTTATGATTACTATAAAGCTTACATAAATATCTTAAAATTATAACCCCCTATTTTAAACTAATATCAACTTAAATTCAGTTGCATTCCTACAAGTTACACTTATACTTCTCCTTCATCTTACATTTTAGTTTATTGATGTTACAATTTACATATTTTTTCCTATGTGTATCCAATAACAGATTATTGTAGTTATGGTTATTTTTACTACATTTTTTAAAATCAACTCTAGGATTTCTTTTTTATTGTTTCTGTTTCTTTGTTGAACTTCTTGTTTTGTTCATGCATTGTATCCCTAATTTGTTTATCTGTGCGTTCTTGTAGTTTACTAAACTTCTTTAAGTGCATTATTCTGAATTGTCTGACCGTTCATAGATATCCATTTCTTTAGGGTCTGTTATTGGAGCTTTATTAGTTTCCTTGGTGATGCTGACTTTTTTTGATGCTTGATTCTTTACTTTGGTATCTGCACATTTGAGTAAGTGATCTACTCTTCTGGATTTTACAGGTTTACTTTGGCAGAAACAGTCCTTCACCTATAAGTTCAGCTTGGGGTCCTGGATGTGTTTTTTTGTAACATCCTTGGGCAGGTGGGACTTGCTAAAATGGTCTTTTGAGGGGAAGGCCACTGCTCAAAGTCTGAGATCAAGGGAATTGCTTCTGGCTGAGAATAGATGGATAGAACTATTGGTTTGCTTCCTTGAAGCAGTGAAGCTGTAGAATGGGCCCTGAGGTTGCTTGGGTTTTCTGGTCCAGCTTCCCAGACAGATGGGACTGGGTACTATACTCAGTTGTATGCAGGTCTATGAATTAGCTTCCTTACCCTGGCATAGAAGCATAATGGGCTCCAAAGTGTGCACAACACATAGTCTTGTGACCCAAATCAGTCAAGATTGTACACTGATTTCCCTGGTCAAATGGGGACACCATTTTTTCTCTGCATACAGGGAAAGCCATGGTAGGCAGGTCTGTAGCATAAACTACACAACTTCCCTTCTACTCTGGTTAGGTTCTCTGGTTGGACAGGCAGAAAGTTGAATCCAGCAGTAACTGGGACTGCAAATTAGTTTCCTTACTGGAGTGGGACCTCTGTACAGGCTTCAAGTCCAGCAAGTCTCTTGTTTGAGGATCAAATTAGGCAGAACTATGCACCAGGTTCCATGGCCTGAGAGCTCATTGCCCTAGTTCTGCAGATGGGTAGAGTCACCAGCTGGGCTCTTCACAAGTGCCATTGTTATGGGTTACACAGATTCCTGAGTTCTCTGGTTATGTTTCCTGGTCAGGTTGGGCTGGAGGCTGTATTCAACTTTGGGTGGGGCTTTAATTTATGTTCCCTGACAAATTGGGGCTGCTGAACAGGCTCCAGTGCTGGCAAGACTCTTTGTTTGTGGATCAAATCTGCCAGAAATATGTGATAAGCTCCCTGGAGAGATGGGACCACCATATTTTCTCTGCAGATGCAGAGGCCCTGGCCAGGATCTTCACTCAAGTGCCACTGTAATTGGGGCTGCCGGGTGGGCTACTGAGATTACTGGGAGCTCTAGTTAAGTTCTTGGTTGGCAGGTTTGGAGGCTGTGTTCAGCAGTGAGCAGAGCTGCAGATTATATTTCTTCCTTGGGCAGAGCTGCAGAATAGGCACTCAAGGCTGGCAATACTTGTTTGTGGAGCTAATCATGGAGAACTGTGCACCAAGTTCTCTGGCCAGATGATCACTGGTTTGGCTCTGCCAACAGGCTGAGCTGCTGGCCATGATTTCTGCTCAACCGCTGTTGGGCTAATCACCTTCCCAGGTGCTCTGACCAGGCTTCCTGTTCAAGCAAGGCTGAGAGCTACACTCAGCTCTGGGTGGGGCTATGAATTAGTTTCCCCATTGGGGCAGAGTAATAGGGCTGGATCCAAGGCCAGCAAGGTTCTTTGTGGTCTTGAATCAAACTGCACTATCCCCCCAATTTCCTTGGTCAAATGGAGCCACAGGCTTTCTTCTGCAGATGGTCAGCACTGCTTGCTAGTCTCTCCACTTCTGTGTTGCTAGACTAAGCATCCTCCAGGTACTCCAACCAGGATTCCTGGTTGGGTGGGGCTGGAAGCTGCACTCACTTGTGGAGAGGGTTATGACTTAGCCCCCCTGCCTTGGCAGAAGGGCAGACCAGGCTAAAAGGCTAATGTGGCTCTTTGAGGTACCAAATCAGGCAGACCTGCACCCCACTGAGTTCTTTGGTCAGACTGTGCCACTATGTTAGCTCTGCAGATAAGCAAAGCTGCTGGTTGGGGCTTCTTGGGTGCTTCAAGTAGGAACTTGGTCTGGCAAGATCCAAGCACTGGTTGCTGCAATCCTTCTCCCCTTTTTATCACAATCTGATTCCCAGTGATCAAGTCCCACAGATTTTCCTGTGATCCCTGTGAGATAAGACCACAGTGGGCCTCCCAAGAAGCCAACCACAATTCTTGGGGAGCTGGATGTCCACACTGTGCTCTCTTTTCCCACTGGAGAAACAATAGGCTCAGGGGAGCCCTCTTGTGGTGCTGCACTGGCCTGGGGAAAGGGTGATGCAGTCAGAGTTCAGCCACCCCTCTTACCCTTCTAAAGCAGTTTGTCTCAGTATATGTGTTGCAGGAAGGATGCTTTGGCCTCACCCTCATGTTCTAGGATTTTCACAGTGGTGTATTGTCCATGAATAGTTGTTAGTTGTTCTGCTTGTGTGGGGAATGAAGTTGGGCATAACCTATTCTGCCATCTTGGTGACATCATCTCTCCTCTATTTTATTTGTTTCTGCTCTAGTCTATCTTATTTCCTTCCTTCTGATAAATTGGAGCTTACTTTGATTTTTTTCTAGTTTCCTGAGGTATAGAATGAGGTCTGTTTTGGACATTTTAAAAAATGTAGACGTTGATCACTATAACTTCCCTCAATACTGCTTTTGCTGTATTGCATAAGTGTTGGTATGTTATGTTTTTATCTTCATTGGTCTCAAGATATTTTCTAACTTTTCTTTTGTTGTCCTCATTAGCCCATTAATTGTTCAAGAGTTTGTTGTTTACATTCTATGTATTTGTGAATTTTCCAATTTTCCTTCTCAATAATTCCTTCTTTCATTCCATTTTGGATGCAAAAGATACTTGGTATGATTTCAATATATTTAAATTTTTAAGATTTATTTTGTGACCTAAATTTGATGTATCCAGGAGACTGTTCCTTGTACTCTTGTAAGAATGTGTATTCTGCTGATGTTTGGTGGTATGTTCTATGTTTGTCTTTTAGGTCCACTTTGTCTATAATGTTTAAGTTCTCTTTTTCCTTATTGATGATTTTTAGGATATTCTATCCATTATTGAGAGAAGAGTATTGAATTTTCCTGCTATTATTGCAGAGCTATTTCTCCCTTCAGTTTTGTCAATTTTTCTCCATATATTTAGGAGCTCTAACGTTGGGTGTATATATATTTATAATTGTTATACCTTGCTAGTGATTTGTTCCTTTATTATTCAACAATGTCCTTTGTCTCTTTACATTGTTGTGTCATAAAGTCTGTTTTGTCTGAAATAAGTATGGCCACTCCTGTTCTCTTTGGGTTCCTATCTGCAGGAAATATCTTTTTCCATCTTTTCACCATTAGTCTATGTGTATCCTTAGATCTAAAGTGAGGGTTTGTAGGTATAAATGGATCTTTCTTTTAATCTGATCTACCAATCTATGTCTTATAATTGGGATGTACAATTCACTTACATTTAAAGTAATTACTGTTAGGTAAGGACTTATTGACATTTTGCTATTTTTTATCTGTGTTGTAATCCTTTGGTCCTGATTTTTCTTTCTTAATGCCTTCCTTTTGATTTGTTGGGGTTTTTCATTGTGATATGCCTTGATTCTTTTCTTTTTTTATTTTGTCTGATTTTCATAGGCATTTCATTTGTGACTACAATGAGGTTTACATAAAACATCTTATAGTTATAACAGTCTATTTCCATTAATTCTTTAAATAACATTTCTGACCCTTTGTCTCTCTCTCTCTTCACCTGCTGGGATTCTCATAATATGTATGTTGTTCAGCTTGATGATGTAGCATAAGTTCCTTAGTTTTTAAAAATTATTTTAAAATTCCTTTTGCTTTTCTGACTTGATAATTTCAAATGACCTTTCTTGGAGTTAGCTGATTTTTTCTTCTGCTTGATAAAGTCTGCTGTTAAGCTCTTTAGTAAACTTTTCAGTGTCACTATCGTATTCTTCAGCTCCAGTTTCTACTTGTTTTTTCTTATCATTTCTATGTGTTTGTTGATATTCTCATATTGTTCATGACTCTTTTGCCTGATTTCACTTAGTTGTTTGTCTACATTTTCTTGTAATACACTGAACTTCTTTAAGATGATTGTTTTCAATTTTTTTTGTCAGGCAGTTCATAGATCTCAATTTCTTTATGGTCTGTTAGTGGTGATTTACTTTGTTCCTTTTTTGTGTGTCATATTTTCCTGATTCTTCATGTTCCTTATAGCTTTGTGTTGCTGTCTGTACTTCTGAAGAAAGGGATACTTCTCTCAGTCTTTTCAGGCCAGCTTAGATTGGGAAAAATCTTTACCAGTTGGCGCAGCTAGAGATTCCAGGATCCTCTAAAATCTTTCCTATGGATGTGCCTTCTTTGGACTTGTGTGTGTAGATTTCTTATGAGAGATATTTTCTCATCTCTTTTCTTTTCAGGAGCTCATAATCTCTTGCTCCCTCTATTGTCTGACATCTGTACTGTGTGCTGGGACTTTGGAGACACACTCTACTCCTCTTCCTCCTTCTCTGTGGAAGAACCACAAATTCTGTTCCTTCTCCCAATCTTGCAGTGCTCTTCTGGGCATAGTATTCCACCTGCCCCTTTTCCTTTGTTCTTAATTATGTCAGTTCTGTCAGTGCTCCAGGTAAGGTGAGATAGAAACAGGCAGTGAACTTAAAGGCTAGAATGCTGGATGTATGCTCCACTTCTCTTCCACCCTACTGGGTGAGAACCCTCAGATTCTGTACCTTTTTTAAGGTCACAGAGCCATGCTAGCTGCAGCAAGCCATCTGCCCCTTTTCCTTTGTTATTTTCTGACCCCATGCTTCCATACTATGCCAGCTACATTAGCACTCTGTGCAACATGAGACAGAAACTGGCCACTCAGGCAGCACGCTGAAAGGCCAGGACACTGGAGACATGCTTTCTCCTCTCCCTCCATCCTGTGGGAGAATCCTCATATCCTCCAGCTTCTCTCAATCTTGCTTAGTCCTGCTGACTGCAGCTAGCCACCTGCCCATTTTCCTTGTTCTTAGCTACCACCAGGCATCCAAACAATACTGGTTCTGCCAACATTCTGAGTGAGGCAAGACAGAAATCTGGTTCTCAGGTAGTGTAGTAAAAGGCCAAGACTTGGAAGGCATGCTGCACTCTCTCTTTCCCCTTGAGGGAGAAGTTGCAGACTTAGGCATTCTCTCTCAGTGCTAAGCTCTTTCAGTTTTGGGGAGGGGCTGACATGGGTAAAGTAAAATTGCTCTTCTTACTCATTTCAACACCACTGTTCTTGGTTTTGTGCTCATCTGAGCTGCTACAACATTTTATCTGGAATCTGGTCTTCCCGTAAAGGTATTTTGGTCTGTATTTTATTGATAAATTCTTGTTTTTGTGGGGCACTGAAGGCTAAGACTTCTTTTTCTGTCATTTTGCTAACATCACTCTGTATGATTTCAAATGGCCTGTTCAAGTTCACTGATTCTTTATTCTGCCTTATCAAGTCTGTTGTTGAAGCTCTCTAATGAATTTTTTGATTGTTATTGTATATTTTAGCCCCAGCATGTGTGTTTTGCATTATGTTATTGTGTCTGTTTGTTGATATTCTAATTGTGTTCATGCATAATTTTTCTGACTTTGTTTACATGTCTATCTGTGTTCTCTTTTAGCTCATTGAGTATATTTATGACAGTTATTTTAAATCTCTGTCAGTCAGATCTTAGATCTGTGTCTGGAGTTTTATTTCCTTCCTTTGATTAGGCCATGTTTCTCTGTTTCTTTTTATGCCTTGTAATATTTTGCTGAGATTTGGACATTTGAAAAAACAACTACTTTTCCAATCTTTGCATAATGGTTTCATAAAGGGAAAGATCTTAACTAATCAGCTTAGCTAGAGATTCTAGGACCTATCAAATTTTTTTGATCTCTTGCCTTTCCTTGCATTTGCCCACAGAATGACAGCTTTAATGTGCTCTGGCAATTGCCTCTGTATTCAGTAGCTTCCAAATCATGCTGTTAGTTTTGTTGATACTCCAAGTAAGGTGAGATATAGACTAGTCCCTTGGGAAGCCCTTGTACAAACAAGAAAGTTGGAGGCACCTTTCACTCTTTTGTTTCTTTTCTGAGGGAGGAGCCCTGGTATAGGGGGTTTCCTTCTGGTTGCATTGCACTGTGTCACAAAGTGGAACTAGAATACATTCTTAGTTTCTTCTTAGCCTAGGTGCTATAGCTCCTCAACTGGTCTCTAGTGTTCTCACAGAGGTCTTCTGGTCCATATATTGTTGTTAACTTGTTGTTCCTTTTTGTTAAGTAGAGCCTAGAGTTTCCTTGTCTTTCACCTTGCTGACACCACTCCAGTGGTGTCATTCTGTAAGTCCATGGATGGGAGTTTTGGCAGAATGATGGCATGCAGGGGATGCAAATCTATATCCAGAGTAAGTGTCTACTCCAGTAAGAAAAAAGCATTGCCCCTTCCATAAAGGAAATGGTCCAATGTAAAACAACTGCCACTGGTTAGCTTGCTCATCAACCTGGGAAATGGTGCCACATCAGGAACTCAGTGTTGGTCACTACTGCTTGCACTTTGGGCACCCAGCGGTGGCTGTAGCTATGTTGACCTTGGTGAGTGGAAGTCCATATTGCTGTGCCCATGTATAACTTCCATTCATGCCAAAAAGGCCACTTTCTTCATGAGCCCATTGGGCACTGACAAGGGTGACTGGGAAAAGAGGCTGGCTGATATTCACAGGACAGGTCACCTATTCACTTGATTATTAAAATGCTCCTGTCCTGACATCACCCTTAGGTAAGTGTTCACATGGGACACAAATATATTCATGTTTCTCACCCATTCAGAGATCTATCCACATTCCTTTTCCCCAGACCTCCATTTCACCAATTTTCCAATCATGTTCCTTCCAAAGGAACAACATCCAAACCACTACCACAGCCTATGAATCAGTACACAATTACCCATTTGGCTGTTTCTACTTCACAGCAAAATGAATAGCCAGGTGCACTGCTCAAAGTTCTAGGAGAAATATTCCAGGTGTATTTCACTTTACCACTGTTTTTCACGGATGTCCCAGAAAGGTGCTAGAGTAGTGAAGTTGCTTACTTTTGGGTGGTGCCTCCATGTCATGCAAAACCACAGTTCTGAGTTTTCTCTTTTTCTGTGAAATGACCATAGGGTACTCTCCCTTGTGCCATAGATGCAAGCTAGGAAAGAGAAAATAATGTAGCAGAAGTGGATACTATGGGCATTTGGGCCACTTCCTCATGTATCTAACTTGTGCCATCAGGGACTGCTTGGGCCTAATCATGTGCATTTCACTTCCATTTAGTAATAGAGTGCTGCTATGTATGTGCAACTTATGGTCTGGTGGGTCAGACAACACCCAGTCCATATGGGAAGCTCAAGTCACATAGTAATGTGATGCCCCATGGTTAAGCATTCAGTATCTACCAAGGGCCAGTTAATAAGCTAAAACCTGTTTCTCAAAAGGAGTGTAATCATACACAGAGGATGGCAGAGTACTGCATCAAAATCCTAAAGGCCTGTACTGCAATTTGTGTATAATAGCTTGCCAAAGGCTCCAAACAGCATCCTGATCTGCTGCTGACACTTCAAGCACCATTGGATCTACTGGATCATATGGCCAAAGTGGAAAATCAGCTTGCATGGCATCCTGGAACTGTTACAGAGATTTCTCTTGTTTGAGGCCTCAATCAAAACTCTCAGCTTCCCATGCCACTCTACAAATGAGTCAGATTAGTACACTCGAGTGAGGAATTTGTTTTCTCTGTGGTCCACTAGGCATTTAGATCCTTTTATGTTGTAGGAGAGCACAGATTCAGCTACTTATCCTTCACATTAGAAGGGATATCTCAACATGACCCACACTGGGCAGCTAGAAGTTACACTGAAATAGAACTGTGAAGTTTTGTCAGATTTATTTCCCACCCTTTGACATGCAAATGTATTTAGAATAAGTCTAGAGTGGTTGCTACTTTTGCTTACTAGTTCCCATCAGCCTAATATCATTGATGTAATGGGCCATTGTGATGTCTTGGGGAAGGGATAGGCAGTTAAGATCCCTGTAAACTATATTATGAAATAGGGCTGAAGAGATGATGTATTCCTGAAGTTGGACAGTGAAGATGTATTACTGGCCTTGCCAGGTGAGTGCAAACTGCTCTGGTAGTCTTTACTAAAAAGTATGGGGAGAAAATCATTTGCCAGATCAATAACTGCATACCAGGTACCAGAGGATGTGTTAATTTGTTCAAGCAAATTACCACATCTGGTAAAAAAGCTTCAATTGGAGTCACCAGCTAGTGAAGCTTATGATAATCCACTGTCATTCTTGATGATCCATCTATTTTCTGCACCTATCAAATAGGTTAGTAAAATGAAGATGTGGTGGGAATTACCACCTCTGCATTCTTCAAGTCTTTGATGGTTGCACCAATCTCTGCAATCCCTTCAAAAATGTGGTATTGGTTTTGGCTTTCTATTATCCTAGGTAGAGACAGTTCTAGTGGATTCCACTTGGCCTTTATCACCATAATAGCTCCACTCTCCAGGTCAGGGAACCAATGTGGGGATCTGTCAGTTTCTGAGTATGTCTATTCCAATTGTGCATTCTGAAAGTGGGAAAATAATCACAGGATGGGTTCTGTGAACCAATGGACCAACTGTGAGACATACTTGAGCTAAAACTCCATTGATTATGTGACCTCCAAATGCTTCTACTCTTACTGGTAGACCACAATGATATTTTGGATCTCCTGGAATTAGTGCCATTTCAGAGCCTGTGTCCAGTAATCTCCAAAAGGTCTGATTATTTCCTTTTCCACAATGTGCAGTCACTCTTAAAAGACTGTAGTTCCCTTTGGGGAAGGCTGGGATAAATATTGACAGCATAAATTTTGGCAGTGTAGTGGGCTTATTCCTCAAGGGGCCCTGGCCTTTCCTTTATTCAAGAGGTTCTGGGTCTGTAAACTGACTCAAGTCTGGGGAATTGATTGAGGGACTGTGACTCTCTTTATCATTCAAGTTAGGCTTTTCTTCACTTGACTTAGAACTATTCTGTTTATAAGATGAAGTAAGAATTGAGTGGACTTCCCATATATTTCACATCGAGGAACACCATGATCAACTAGTCAATGCCTTAGATCTGTGTAATTCAACCTAGTCTGATTGTTACTTTGACTCTCCTGTCCATGACTGTAACCACGCCCACCTTGACTTTGGTAATTAGGTCCTGCTCCTTGGCTTCTGTCACCCCAGGATCCATTTACTCCATTGCACTGAGGTTTCTCAGTTCAGTAGCAGCTGTTCCCTCTCTAAGGCCTGGCCTACAGAAAAGAAGGATCACAGAGCTCTTTGAGGTGTTAGGCCTCCTCATAAATTTCTTTCTCACTGTTGTGATGAAAAGTACACCATCTGGATCCTTCCTGGGTGGCTGAACAGGTCTTAAATGATAAATTCACTCTAACATTCCATTCTCTCTAAGCATTGGGATCCTTTTCTCTATGGTATACTAACACAGGTCTGGTGTTAACATTTTATATATTGTAGGTCACCTTTTGATCCATATTTCAGCCAAATGAACAAACTGTTAGAGCCCTTTCTAAACCCCTGAGCTGCAACATTAAATCAAGAATCTTTGCTTCATGGTCCCATATCAAAAAATTTACCCTAATAAATTTTCTGTTCTTTCCACCATTATTTCTCACCTTTAATATCCATTGCCAGACATATTACTTGGATTTCTATGTGTACAAATTGGAAAAATCATGTATTTTTCATGGAGCTTAGGGCATCTCCACATGGGTCACAATTTGCACCTCACTTTTAGGGACCTTCTGAGACTTGAGTCTACTTATACGTCTAGGAGCAAAGAGGGGTATTGGGGCTGAGTCCTAAGGATAATCAGCAGTGTCTTGCAAGATAACCACCTCGGGGGTGTGTGTGGTCATTACAGCTGCCTCAGGCAAAGCAGATTTATTCTCCTCAAATGTGGATGCAGCAGCTTCTTTTACCGGCAAAGAAGTCTCATCAAAATTTAAGGGTTTAGTTTCATCAGGATGTTCTCATGTGTCCTCATTCCAATTTGGGGGATTCCATTTCTTCCCAATCAATGCCCTCATTTTAACAGCAGACACTGTGTGAGGCTTGGAATTCAATTTGCACTGTAATTCAGGCACTCACAGGAAGAGACTCTAGGTTTGGTTTTCAGTAATCTCAGCTCTGCAGCTATAAGAAATAAGGGTTTCTTTCAGGGAAGACTGAAAAACTCTCAGGTTATCTATGTGATGCTTAGACTAGGAATTTGAATCCCTAAGCTTATCCTTTTCTTTCCCCACTTTTTTCCAGCAGAATTAGGAGCAACCATCCAATCTCATTAGACTCATTAGATTGACAAAAATGTTCAAAGGTATCATATACATGGTGTCACAGAACCTTGCTTCTTATAAGCATTTGATTAGGAATATCCTGCCATGATATTTTGCATATCCCTATTGTCGCATCACACCAGGAACTATCAGTGCTCTCTTTACTACTGGTAATAGAGTCATTAGTATCTTTAAACTTAATTATATTAGGGACCAATTCCAAAATAGTCATCCTTAAGATTTTGTTCCTCTAGAACCAATTCTGGTACCAAATTCTGTCAGTCAGGATTCTCCAGGACCAGTAAGATGGGCATATGTTTATAGATATGAATATATATATATAGATATAGATATAGGTATAGATATATAGCCATAGATGGAGAGACTTATTTTAAGAAATCAGCTCACATGACTGTAGGGGCTGGTAAGTCCAAAATTTCCGGGGTAGGCTGGCAGGCTGGAGACCCAGGGAAGAGTTGATTCTGTAACTCATGTCTGAAGGCAGTCTGAAGGCAGGATTTCCTCTTCCTCATGGGACCTCAATCTTTTTTCTCTTAAGGCTTCAACAGATCAAATGAGGCCCACCCACATTATAGATGGTAATTTACTTTTGTCAAAGTCTACCAATTTATATGTCAATCTCATCTGAAAAATGCCTTCACAGTAACATTTAAACAGGTGTTTGACCAAATAACTGGAATTGTGGCTTAGCCAAGTTAACACAAAAAATTAACCATCACACTCAAGTAATAAAATAGTGTCTTGGTATAGTGATATGTGGGGGTAGTTGAAATGCTGTCATGTTAAAACCATATCCCTGCTATTTGTAGTGTGCCAAGTTGTATTGCAAAATGATGGGAGTACACATACGGTCTCTGTTTCATCTTCTAAACTTGCCATTTTTGTGTGAAAACAGCTATAGACAACAAGTGAAAAAATGAACAGGACTCTGTTTCAATAAAACTTTATTTAACATAATAAAACAAAAACTGAAATAAGAATTTATATAATTTTATGTTCCATTTAACTATGTAAAAATTACTATCTCGCAGGCCATATAAATATAAGCTGCAGGCTTGATTTAGCCAACAGATCATAGTTTGCTGACTCCTTTTCTAATTTGCATTTATTCCCAAATACTATATATGTTCATCCTACATATTGTATTCTTTATCTCTAGAAGTTCAATTTGTAATTTTCAAATATCTTCCTTGTCTCTTAATTTTGTGAACACGTGGAATATAAGCATAAAATTGTTTTAATGTCCTTGTTGGCTAATTCTAACATCTTTGTCTCCAATTGTGCATTGGTTTTAGTGGATTGATTTATCTTCTAATTATGGGTCATATTTTTCTACTTATTTGCATGTCTCATCATTTTTATTGAATGTAAAACATTGTGAATTTTATCTAATGGGTGCTGAATATTTTTATATTCCTATACACGTTCTGTAGATTTATTCTGGCATTCAGTTAAGTTACTTGGAAACAGTTTGATGCTTTTGTGTCTTGCTTTTAAAATTTGTTAGATGGGAACAGAGTAGTGCTCAATTTAAAGCTAATTATTCCCCACAACTGTGGCAAGACTCCTCCTTGTACTCTACCCAGTGCCTCATGAATATTGCAGTTTTTCAATCTTGCTTGTGGAATAGGACGTATTACTAGGCCTGTTTAAGTGGGAAGAATGTTCTTTTTAGTCTTTTGGGGTGGTTCTTTCCCTTGTCTTGGGTAGTTTCCTCATATGCATGCTCAAGAGTTTTCTCGGCTTGCTGTTCTCTCTCCTCCCTCCACTGTTCTTCCCTTTTTTATTTCTTGTCTCTCAGGTCTTTATTGTCCAGTAAAATATGTCTTGCAAACAATTGTTTTATATACATTTTTTTTCAGATAGGAGGGTAAATATGGCCCCTATTTAGCCTAATCCCCCATTTTTCTTGAATGACTCAATTTAATTATAATTTCTTTGGCACCAATAATAGCTGACTACCAGTAAATGATAAGAGATATTACTAGAGAAGCCTCCCACTTTTGCAAAGCACATATATTTAACAGATTCCAGAGCCTTTCTCTAGCTCTCCAGGGCCAATGGTTTAGTTCTTGGTTCCCCAAGGGTTTCATAACTCCTGCAAGTGTAGCAGCAGGCCTCACTAGATGAAGCACATAGCCTTTTGATCATACACTATATGGATGGCGTTGGTTTGGAAAATGTTGGAGAGTTACTGTCATGACCAAGCCATAGATTATGTGGTGTCCACTGTACACCTATTTAAATTTTGAGAACTGTTTTGGAGAATTTCAGGTACTGCAGCAAATGTTACCACCCTTCCTTCTTGCTCTGTCCAGGGACGAGAAGAGTTTAATAATTTAGATGTGCTCCAAGAATACAGGAAGAGAATCCTGGTATTTGTGTTCATTCTCATCCATGCACAATGAATTTTTTTCTTTGGACCTGAGGTATAGAGAATTGAGTTAATCATATCATTCAGTTTATGATATAATATCATCATTGATCTGTGAAATGTCCCTCTTATCTTACTTATGTATTTTTGTATTTATTTAATGTCATGTCTATTTTCCACTCTTAATCCCCTTCCCCCATAGACAACTAGTCTAATTTGTTTGATGTATACTTTTTCTTTTTGATCTCTATATTGACTCTAATATTTGTAGTCTTTTTCAACTATCTGCTTCAATTGCTGGCTTCTAGTATAATGTTCTTGATTTTCTAGTTATTGTTAGCCTCTTTACAGAAAGCTAAGCAAAATAACTATAAATATTCTGGCCAAATACTCACTCATCATGTTTCATAGTGGTTCTATCCCACCCTCTTCTAAAGACATTTTTAATCCATTCTGATTTTCCCTAACCTCTAATGAGCACTATTTCATTTTGCTTTTTCATGTCCCTGATTTTAACCTGATCTTCCTTGATGGATTAACACACTGTATTCTTTAATTCTCTCTTCCTTTCTAATTCATACACAATTGTTTCTTTTTAAATAGGAGCTTCATTAAGACATAATTCACAAATGATGGAATTCACTCATTTAAGGTGTACAATTCAATGCTTTTGCTATATTCTCAGAGTTGTGCTACCATCACTACAATCAATACCAGAACATTTTCATCACCCCAAAAGGAACCTTGTACACATTAACAGTCATTCTAGATTTCCTCCCAATCCCCCAGGGCTAGGCAGCCACTAGTGTACTTCCTGTTTCTATATATGCCTATTCTGGAAATTTCATATAAAGGATTTATATAAAATGTGGTCTTTGTGACTGCTTTCTTTTATTTAGTATAATGTTGTCAAGGTTCATCCATGTTGCAGCATGTATCAGTACTTCATTCTTGTTATTGCTGAATAATATTACATTGAATGGATAGACTATATTTTATTTATTCACTTAGTTTATGCACATCTGGTTTGTTTCCATGTTTTGGCTACTATGAATTATGCTGCTATAAACATTCATAAGCAAGTGTTTTCAATTCTCTTGTGTATATACTTAGGAGTGGAAATGCTGAGTCATATGGTAACTCTCTGTTTCACATTTTGACAAATTGTTAGACTGCTCTCCAAAGAGGGTGAACCATTTTACATTCACACCAGCAGTGTATGAGGGTCCAACTTCATCCTTTTGCATGTGGATATACAGTTTGCCTTCATCTGTTGTTAAAAAAGCATTTCTTTTCCCATTGAATGGCCTTCACACCCTTGTCAAAAATCAATTGACCATAGATACGAGATTTATTTCTGGACTCTCGTTTTTTTCCCTTGATCTAAATGCCTATTCTTATGCAGTACCACACTGTCCTGCCTATGAAGCTTTGTACTAAGTTTTGCAATTAGGAAATGTGAGTTCTCCAACTTTGCTTATGGTTTTCAAAATTGTTTTTAATTCTGGGTCTAGGAGTATCCACGTGAAATTTAGGAAAAACTTGTCTATTTCTGCAAAAAAAAGGCATTCAAAATTTTAGTAGGGATTCTGTTGAATCTAGACATCAATTTTGGGAGTGTGGCCATCTTGATAACATTAGATCTTTGAAACCATAAATACAGGATGTCTTTCTACTTATTTATGTGCTCTTTATTTTATTTCAAAATGTTTCATAATTTCAAGAGTATAAGTTTTGTACTTCATTAAATTCAATAATAAATATTTTATGTTTTGGATGCTTTGTACATGAAATTGTGTTCTTAATGTCATTTTTGGAGTTTTCACTGACAATGTATAGAATACAATGGATTTTTATATATTAATCTTCTATCCTGAAACTTTGCCAAACTTGTTCATTAGTTCTAAGGTTTTTAGTGGATTTCTTGGAATTTTTTTATGTATAAGATTATATCATCTAAAATAGAGATAGGTTTACTTATTCCTTTCCAATATGGATGTCTTTTATTTCATTTTATTGCCTAATTGTACCTACAGTACAATGTTAAATAAAAGTGATGAGAGTAAGCTTCTTTGTCTTCTTCTTGATCTTAGAGGGAAAGCATTCAGTCTTTCACCATACACATAATGTTAGTTGTGACTTTTTCATAGATACTCTTCACCAGGTTGAGGAAGTTCCCTTCTACTTCTAGTTTGTCTAATGTTTTTACATCGCAAAGGTGTTGAATTTTGTCAAATGCTTTTTCTGTAGCAGTTGAAATGATCATGTATTTTTTCCTTTGTTTTTTTAATGTGATGCATTACATTGATTAACTTTTGTAAGTTGATCCAACCTTGCATTCCTGGGATAAATCCCACTTGTTCATGGTGCATAATCCTTTTAATGTGTTGTTGAATATTTTTCTGGTATTTTGTTGCAGAGTTTTGTATCTATATTCATGAGAAAATGTTCTGTGGTTTTCTTTTTTGTGATGGATTTGTCTGGTTTTGGTGTCAGGGTAATACTGTCCTCCTAGAACAAGTTTTAAGTGTTCCCTAACTTTTTATATTTTGAACAAGTTTGTGAAGAGTTTATATAAATCTTTCTCTAGATACTTGGTAAAATTGAGCAGTGAAACCATCTGGGCCTGGATTTTCCTTTGTGGGTAGGATTTTTTGATTATTATTAATTCAATCTCTTTCATCATTGCAGGTGTCTTCAGAGATTCTATTTTTTTCTTGAATGCGTGTGAGTTGTTAACATCTTTCCATAAATTTGGCTATTTCATCTAAGTTACCTAACTTGGTGGAATATGTTTGTTCATAGTAATTATTTTTTATTTCTGTAGAGTCAATAATTAAGTATCCACTTTTATTCCTGATTTCAATAAATTGAGTCTTCTCTATTTTTATCTTGGTTAGTCTAGCTAAAAGTTTGTCAGTTTTGTTGACCTTTTTGAAGAAACAACTTTCGGTTTTGTTGAGTCTCTCTAATTTTTTCAATTCTCTATTTTATTAATTTGCACACTAATCTTTATTTCCTTTCTTCTGCTTGCTTTGAATTTGTCTTACTTAGAAGGTTAAATTATTGTTTTGAGATCTTTTTTCTTTTTTAAATGTAAGCATTTACAACTATGAATTTCCCTCTAAACACTGCCTTTGCTGAATTCCATAATTGTAGTATGTTGCATTTTTATGTTCATTAATCTCAAAGTGTTTTCTTATTTACCTTGTGATTTCTTCCACATATTTATCAGTTTCCCAAATATTCTTCTGCTATTGATTTGTAATTTTACTCTACTGTGGTTGAGTAGCCCACTTTGTATAATTTCAAGCCTTTTAAACTTATTGAGGCTTATCTTGGGTCTAGCGTATGGTCTATCTGGGAGAATGTTCCATTTGCACTAGAGAAGAATGTGTATTTAGCTGTGGTTGGGTGGAGGATTATATAGGTGTTTCTTTGGTGTAGTTAGTTTATGGTTTTGTTCAAGTCTTCTAATTCCTTCTTAATCTTTTGCCTAGTTGTTCTATTCATTATTCAAAGGGTACTGAGGTCTACAGTTATTATTTTGATTTGTCCATTTTCCCCTTCAATTCTGTCAGTTTTTGCTTCAAGTATTTTGGGGCTTTGTTGTTAGGTGTTTTGTTGCCATTGTGCAGAAATAGGATGGACTCACTATCCAAAATTTGGTTTGGATGCCAATAATGATGAGTTCAACCACACACCAGGAGGGCATGAAAATTGTTGGCTGAAACATCCAGTGCTAAAATGACTGTCTGAAGCCTTGCCAGTTTACTGACCGTTGAGTCTTGATCCTTTATCAGGGACCTCCTGGTTAAGAAATGAAAATCAGCAGCATTCCACTGAGCTCCAGCTGTGTAATTGTGACAATGCCATCCAAAAGTGTACTAACTTCTAACACTCTTCAATTAGTTGATCTCAAGGGGCTCAGTTTTCCTGGGTTTCTGCCATGTATACATGTTATTAAACTTTGTTTGATTTTATCCTACTAACCTGCCTTTTAAATTATTTGACCGGCCATAAGATCCTTAGGGAAAAGGGGGAGGAATTCTCTCTCTTCCCCTACAGTAGTCTCTTATAGTCCTTTTTATTTCTGTAGTATTAATTGTAATGTCTTTTCTTTCATTTTTGATAATGTTTATTTGATCTTTTTGTTAATCTAGCTAAAGGTTTGTTACTTTTTTAATCTTTTAAAAAAACTAAGTCACTTTCATTAATTTTTTTCTATTGTTTCTCTGTTATTTATAATGTTCATTTCTGCTCTTATCTTTACGGTTTCCTTCCTTCTGCTCACTTTGGCCTTTGTTTATTCTTTCATTTTTCCTTGAGGTGTAATGTTAGACCGTTTATTTGAAGTCTTTCTTTTTTAACACAAATATTTATTCCTATTTACTCCATTACTACTGCTTTTGCTGCATCCCATAAATTTTTATTTGTTGTGATTTGATTTGCTTTGTCTCAAGATATTTTACAATTTCCCTTTTGAAATCTTCCTAGATTCATTGGTAGTTCAAAAGTGTGTTGTTTAATTTCCACATATTCATAAATTTCACAGTCTTTCTACTGTTGCTGGTTTCTAGTTACATTCCATTTAGTCCACTTGGCATGACTTCAAACTTCTTAAATTTGTTGATACATTTTTCAACCTAACATGTGATCTCTCCTGGAGAATGTTCTGTGTGCATTTGAGAAGAATGAGTATTCAGCAAGTGGGGTACTTCAATCACCTACTTTCATAATGTGGTCTATTTCTCTATTCAGTTCTATCAATGTTTGTTTCATATATATAGGTGATGTGATTCTGGGTAAATATATATATATATTTATAATTGTTACATCTTTCTTGTGAAGTGACATTTTACCATTGTATACTGATCTTCCATGTCTCTTGTTACAATTTCTGACTTAAAGTCTATTTTGTTTGATACAAGTTTAGCCACTTCTCTCTTTGGTAACCATCCTTTCCATCTTTTCACTTTCAGTCTATGTGTGCCTTTAACTCTAAAGTGTGTCCCTTATAGACCATATACCGTTGGATCTTGTCTAATTATCCATTGAGCCTCCTTTTGACTTTTGATTGGAGGATTTTTTACCTTTACATTTAAAGTAATATTGACAGATAAGGACGTATTATTGCCATTTTGTTAATTATTTTCTCTCTGTTTTGTAGATCATTTGTCCCTCTTTTCCTCTCTTGCTGTATTCCTCTTTGATTTCTTAATTTTCTTAGTGATATGTTTTGATTCCTTTCTCTTTTCCTTCGGTTTATCTACTATAGACATTTTCTTGGTGGTTACCATGAGACTTACATAAAATATTTTATAACAGTCCATTTTAAGCCAATAATAACCTAACTTTGACCTCCTACACAAGCTGTACTCTTTTACCTCTCCCCACACATATTTTATATTATCAATGTCACACTTTATATCTTTTTTATATTGTGTATCCATTAACATATTTTGTAGCTATTGTTATTTTTAATACTTTTTAAAACTTTTATACCATAGCTAAAAGTGACTTACAGATCACTATTACATTATTTCAATATCCTGTATTGTCTGTGTATTTTTTACCAGTGAGTTTTATACTTTCATGTGCTGTTTAGTGTCCTTTTGTTTCAGCTTGAAGGACTCTCTTAAGTATTCTTGTAAGACAGTTCTAGTGGTGATTAACTTCTTCAGCTTTTGTTTATATTGGAATATCTTAATCTCTTCATTTCTGAAGGACATTTATCCCAGGTATAGCATTTTTATTTGGCAGGTTATTTTTTCTTTCAGTACTTGAATATGTCATCTCACTCCTTTGTGGCCTGCAAGGTTTTTGCTGAGAAATTCACTAATAGTTTTGTGGGGGCTCCTTTGTACGTTGAGTCACTTTTCAGTTGATCATTTCAGAATTCTCTCTTTATCTTCAACTTTGACAATTTGAATATAATGTGTCTCAGTGTAGACTTCTTAGAATTAATCTATTTAGGTTTCTTTGAGCTTCAATAATCTGTATTCCATTTCCTTTGCCAGATTTGAGAATCTGGCATTAATAGCCATTATTTCTTTGAATAAGCTTTCTGCCATGCTCTCCTCCTTCTTGGACTTCCATACTGCATATATTCATTTGTTTGATAGGCTCTCATAATTTCTCTTAGCTTTCTTCATCCTTTGTTGTCTTTTTTTCTCCTCTGACCAGATAATTTCAAATGTTCTATCTTTGAGTTTGTTAATTCTTTATTGTTCCTGTTTAAGTCTGTTGGTGAACCCCTCTAGTGAATTTTTAGTTCATTTACTGTATCTTCAGCTCCAGAATTTCTGTATTGTTCTTATTTGTTTCTATCTCTTTGTTGATATTTTCATTCTTTTCATGTATTGTTTTCTTGATTTCATTTAGTTGTCTATCTGTGCTCTCTTGTAACATATGTGCTTCTTTAAAAATGATTACTTTTTAAAATTTTTTGGGCAATTCATAGATTTATACTTGTTTAGGTTCAGTTACTGAAGATTTATTTTGTTTCTCAATTGAGTCTTGTTTTTCTCATTTTACATGTTCTTGGTAGCTTTTCATTAGTGTCTGCACATCTGAAGAAGCAGCCCTGTTTCCATCTTTGAGGATGGGACCTGACTTGGAAACACCTTTGCCAATCAGCCCTGCTAAAGATTCTGGACCTTTATTACTAGTTGTTTCTGGCATCCAGTCATTTTTTTTTTTTTTTTACGAGCCCTTAATCTCTTGCTCTCTCTGGTGTCTGACCCTGTCACTTTTATTGGTGATCCACATGGGATTAGATAGAAAATGTCCCCTTAGGCATTGCATTGAAAGGCCCAGGACATTGGAGGCGTGCACCACTCTTTCCTCACTCTTCCCTCTCCCTCCTGGAGGAGAAGCCTCAGCTATGTGTTTTTTTCCAATCTCTAAGAACAGTGTTTGCCACATCTATCCCAGGCATCCAGACTATGCTGATTTCTTCAGTGCTTTTTGTGAGGGAGAGCAGAACCCAATCCCTTGAGAAGTGTACTGAAAGGCCAGGGTATTGGAGCCATACTTCATTTCTCTCTTCCTTCTAGAGGAGAGGCCTCAGTTCTGCACCTTCTCCCAGTCTTGCAGAGCCATGCTGCTTACTGGAAGGTGCCCATCCCCCTAGCTCCTCCAGTCATCTGGACTATGCCAGTTATTTCAGTGTTTTGTGTAAAGCAAGAAAGAAGGTAGCCTCTCAGGTAGCACACCGAAAGGCTGAGAACATTGCATATTTGCCTCACTCTCTCTCCTTATTACCCCAGGGAGACATTTATATTTGTTTTGGGAGTGATCTGTGCAGGCTTGGAGGAGGGGCTGATGTAGGGTAAAGTAAAATTGCTCTTCTCACTCATTTCAGTGTGGCTAATCTAGATTTTTGTGCTTTTCTGCATAATACAACTACTTTACTGGGTTCTGGACTTTCCATAAAAGCATTTTGTTACTTATGTCATTGTTAAATCTGTGTTTTTGTGGGAGAATGAAATCTGGGACTTCCTATTCTTCTATCTTGCTGATGTCTCTCTCCAGAGAAGTGAGTCTATTCTGATTAGCTACATAGTCTTCTACTTGCCAAGACAATCCTGGTTACAGTTGAGTGCCCAATCTGCCAGCAGCAGACATTGCCACCGATTGACTAATACATCATGATTTCCAGTATAATCAGCCAGCTATCCAGTTGCAGTTTGATTACATTGGACCACTTCCATCATAGAAGGGGCAATGCTTTGTTCTTACTGGAATAGAAACTTATTCTGGATATTTATTTGCTCCTCTGCACTCACTTCTGCCAAAACTACTACCTGTGGACTTACAGAATGCATTATCTACTGCATTGCTTCTGATGAAGAAACTTACTTCACAGCAAATGAAATGTGACAATGGGCCCATGCTCATGGAATTCACTGGTCTTACCATGTTCCCCATCACCCTGAAGCAGCTGGCTTGATAAATGGTTGAATGGCCTTTTGAAGACCCACTTACAGTACCAACTAGATGGTGATACCTTGCAGGGCTTGTGCCAATTCTGTTCTTCAGGAGACTGTATATACTCTACATCAGCATCCAGTACATATTATTATTTCTCCCATAGCCAGGATTTATGTGTCCAGGAGTCAAGGCATAGAAATGGGAGTTACACCCTTTGTTATTACTCCTGATGAAACACTAGTAAAATTGCTTCTTTCTGCACCATGATCTTATACTCTGTTGGTCTAGAAGCCTTAGTTCAAATGGAGGAATGCTTCTACCAGGAGATTTAACAATGATCCCATTGAACTGGAAATTAAGACTGCCACCTGGCTACTCTGGGATCCTCATCCCTCTGAATCCACATAAAAAGAAGAGATTTACTCTGCTGGCTGAACTTGAGATAGAACAATAGAAATTGCTCAATCTGAACAACTGAGAGAAAATAGACAACACAAATTTTTGGAGTCTCAGGTACCTGTGCTACTATTACAAAAGATCTAACATTTACGTCATTAGAGTGCTGGAAGGAGAAGAAAAGTAGTGAGGATAAAAAAAGTATTCAAAGAAATAATGGCTGAAATTTATCAAATTTGTCAAGTGATACAAACCTATACATTCAAAAGGTTAGACAAAGTAAAGCTCTTTGGAGGAGCACATGCTATGATGTTAGCCTCCACTAACTTTCTAGAGATCCAGATTTCAGAATCTTTATCAGGTGTATCAATTTGAGAAGGTGCTGGAAATTATTATATGGCTGGAATAAATATGGTGACGGATTTAACAAGACTTATTAACTCTATTGTCTTAGACTGTGGCCACAGCCACTATAGGACTACAGAACATATAAAGGAACATAGAGGCCATATCACCAGACATAGCCATTTCTCCAGCCCACCCTCAATGTAGTAGGATTCAAAGAACACAGGTATCAAAGGAAAAGTGGAAATTAAGAAGCTTTGAATAATGCTGTACTATGAAGAAATTGTCACAAATAAGAAAGAGTGACTAGAGATGTCATCATTTTGTAGTTTCTAAACTTTCCAAGAAGGCAGGAATATTTCAAATTCCACCCTCTGAGGAGACAGTATGCAGAGAAAGATCCTTTCTCCTACCCCCTCACAGCCTTCATGTATTATAATTAACTACTTGTTTGGAGCTTTCTCCCATGTGAGTTTAAATTCTCAGGTCTTGGTTTTCAAATTCAAATCATTGGCACAGACTAATAAACATCCTGTGTCTTGTCCCCCTACAGTCTGTTATCAACACAGCAGCCAGAGAGATGTCATTAAAATCTAAGTAATATTAAGTCACTCTTCCTTTAAAAATTTTTGAATGTCTCATCTCACTCAGAATAACAGACCTTATGCCTTATCAGTGTTCTCCTCACTGGCTCTGTTTTAGCTCTTTAGCCACACTGATTTCTTTGCTATTTCTCAAAAACTCCTAGCATTTTTCCACTTCAGAGATTTTGCAATTTCTGTTTTTTCTTCCTGAAATATTTGTCCCTTGAATATACATGTCTTATTCACTCACAGGCCTCCAATCAAATTTAATAGAGGCCCCTCCCATTCACTATCTTTTTACCCTGATTTAGTTTTCTTTTCCTTTTTTTTTTGTGAGGAAGACCAGCCCTGAGCTAACATCCATTGCTAATCCTCCTCGTTTTGCTGAGGAAGACTGGCCCTGGGCTAACATCAGTGCCCATCTTCCTGTACTTTATATGGGACACCGCCACAGCATGACTGAGAAGCAGTGCATCAGCAGGTGCCTGGGATGTGAACCCGTGAACCCTGGGCTGCCAAGTGTGAACTAAACTGCTGCTCCAGTGGGCCGGCCCTGCCTTAGTTTTCTTTATAGCACTAATCTCTGAATATATATGTATACATATATATTCAGAGTATATATATTATATCTTTTTATACATAATTTCCCCCCAACACTATAAATCCATGAGGGCAGGAATTTTGTTTTGTTCACTATTATATCCTTGATATTTAGAAAAATCCTGAAGCTAAGTAAATGATCTGTAAGGTTCGGCAAATCCTTTGACCTAATGGGCAGCTATAGTAGAATTAGAAAACATTCCTTGGAAGTTACTTTATCATTACTACCTCAACTATGCTTGAAAGGATTGGCAGCTTACACCTAGCATTCAGATATGGGGTGAAGGGGAGAAAGAGTATTCTCTACCTACTCTGGGTCCTTTCTGTCTGGGCTACAAACTAAATTGACATGAGGACAAATAGCAGGAGAAAATCAAACAGAGCTTTATAACATGTATACATGGGAGAGACATGGTGAAACTGAGTATCTCTCAACCGAATGGCAGAGGTTCTCCTCTTAAATAGACAAAAGAAGATTTTGGAGGGTTGGGGGTGTCAGCCATGAGGGATTACAAGAAAAGCACAGTAAACAAAAGTATGCAGATTTAAGTTTCCACCTTCCACACTGATAAGATTTTCTAGAGATATGGTCATCCCCCCTTCTTCCTGGTACAGAGAGGGAGACACCCTTACAAATGGAGATTTCCCTTACAAATGTAAATGTCTGGTAAACAGGACTTTGATAAGAATGGGCCCAGCAAATACCCTCCCCTTCTATTGATACCCAGAGTTATCCATGGTGACAGCCTGTCCTGGGGACAGGTCTTCCATCCCAAATCCCTTCAGACAGTTAGTGGAGGCAGGGAAGGTCAAAGCCTCCTTCAGTGAAAATAAGGTAAAGAGACAAATCTTGAGGTGGCCAATTCTGATCCCCCACAGGGGACAGAAGCAGTAATTCAAATAATGACCCCAAATAAAATTTGAAATTTATTGTCACTGCATTCGACAAACTTGTTTGCTTGTACACAACCTGGAAACATCCTGTTTTGTTTTTGTTTTAACAAGGATAATAAGGTATAATTGACCAATTTTCTAGAAGAGCAAATTTCCTGAGCCATATAGGCAAAATGCCTTGTCTTAGATCTCCTAAAATTCTAATGTATAAAGATTCTTGCATGAAAGGATTTACATAAAAAAGGCTTTGGATGCTCATTTCTTGATTAGGTTTCCAGAACTTTATGAGGTTCATTTACCAGTAAAGCACATTAATACCACTCAGGCACTTGGAATGAAATGTTATTGTTTCCAAATGTTGCTGATTTAATGTTTGGTGTAAAATACATGACTCCAATGCATATGTGCTCTTCTCTCATCATTGTATCAGGAAACTAGCCCTGCAGAGAAGCTCATGTCTGAGCAGAGGTAGCCTCTAAACACTGAGATCATTGTTGTTTGTTACATCTTAGACACTTTCAAAATCTTTCTCTCTTTCTGTCACTGACATTTTATTGATCTCAGTTTGTCAAGTTATAAGCTCTTATGTAGGTGATTAATAAATGAAAAGCAATAGGATATATTGGAGTATATAAGGAAGCCATTTAGTTTAAAACTAATGTGACCTGACCTTGTTTCTCCAAAAGGGCCTGATGTGACCTGTTGAGCATGCATTGTACATGTACTTTAAACATTTACCATGCCCCAAAGACAAGAATGATGCCCTTAAAGATGGGGATGTATCTTCCTCCATATTGGCACTTCTTTAAGGATAAGCATCTCTTCCTGGAAACTAAGGGTTAATTACCTACCTGCTGTGCTTATCTTGTGACCACTGACCTGCTGACCACTGATCTGCTGTGCCAGATAAGCATCTTGTGACAGTAGTAAAAGAGATATTCTTGTCATATACAATGTACGCTCTTTGTTCCAAGATGTTATATAACCACTCTGTACAGCCCACTTCTTTGATGCCCTTCCTTTCTTGGGGAAAGAAGGCTCTGGGCTATAGTCCTCAAACTTGGCTCATAATAAACTCACCCCAATTTTTACTTATAGACTGATTATGGATTATTTGTGTTGACGTAGGTTTACATGTCTTTTTGTATTTCTTACCAATATGTTGATCTATTTTTTTTGTTTTTTAAAGAAAACACCATTTGGTATTAATGATTATTATATTGTTAAATGCTTTGAAATTTGTTAACATAAAATACCATAGAAGATTCCAATGTCAAAGTGGTATTCTTGCTGGCTTATATAACTGTGACATTTACAATCAAGTGTTCAAGTTCTGTGAAGAATTGCTTATAAATTTCTGTTCTCGTTTCCTAACCACATGCCAAGGAAAGTCTAAATCCCTAGTCAATTCAGATTGGGGCAACCATAGCTGCCTAATCACCTTGATCATGGTGGTAAATTGTGACTTCTTAAACAGAAGCCTAAGCAAATCTGTCCACTAGAGTCTTGAATTTACAAGTCTCTCCTCACTGTTTTCAAAAGGGATCAAGGTGCTGGAAGGAAATGTCTTCCTCTAGCCATTTGATAGCTTTTTTGCCAGTATTCCTAAGGGGCATCCTGTTCTGATCCCATTACACAGATTGAGTTTATTAAGAGCTTTGATGCTCTCAAATATATCATTAGAAATATCCCAAAACACAATGAATTCCCAAAATGTCATTAATTTTCAATAACTGCAGAGAAATGACTAATTGGTGAGAATAGATACCAAGGTAGAACTGTGTTCATCCTCTGTTATGATACATATCAGATATTGTCTTTAAATGAAAGGTAGTGCAGTAGGAATTAATGAAATTTCAGGCTCTCCTATGCCAGATTTTCTAGTACTTGTGAGAAGAGTGGCATGTATCAAAGTATTTCTTTAAAAATGCAGATTACTGGAAATGACATCAGATCATGGTGGTGTAAGATGTTACTCTGTTTTATATCCCTTTTTTAACAATGTGTTAGACATTCATCCATGAACAAAAATGCTTTTATGGGAGTTATGGGATGCAGAATCACATGCCACGGGACCTTGGAGAAGTCTCACTACCTGTGAATGCAACAATAGGGAGACATACCTTGGTATGGGCTGCATAAAGAGCAAAGCCAGGGAACCTGCCCAGAACCCTCTTGTCATAGTGAGGAAAAAACAAGGAGAGTGCTGACTTTGGTAGATACCCACTCATGAGAAAGAATTCACAGAAGTCAGCAGAAAGTCCACAAAAGAGCCTCTGGGAGCCCCACATCCATGGGGATCTCCCTACCAGTTCTGTGGGCAACCCCATACCCCAAGTGCTAAACCCACAGCTCTCCTCACTCTGCAGCAGGATCTTTGTGCACTCACGCCTGTGTGGTGGTGAAAAAGATCTCTGGTAGGCAGGGAGCATGCTCCAGAAATAGGCCACAATCTCTGAGCAAAGGAGAAACCACAAACTTGAGCTCTAGCGCCACCTTCTGGAAAACAAAAGAGATTTCCAGTATCCAGTCTGGTGAGTTGTATGAACAAAACACATAAAACCTCAAGAATTCTGCCACTAGAGGGAGCAAGAAGAGGGGAACAGATGTATCCATATAAAGGAAGAAAAATCCCAGATAATAACAGCTCCAATGAACAGAATACCTCATTGGAAGGGAATTAGCAAAGATAGAAGGATGTGTCTGTTACTTAAAATGAAGAAGCAGCAATGCAAAACTTACAAGGAAAATGAAAAATGAGGGAAATGCGTCATCACAGGAAGAAACTAATAAATCTCCAATAAAAGCCTAAAGACACAGAATTTTGTGATTTAGCTGATAAAGAATTCAAAAACAGTTTTAAGAAACCTCAAGAGCTACAAGAAAACTCAGA
The DNA here is from genome assembly GCA_031878705.1 of Tapirus indicus. NCBI lineage: Eukaryota > Metazoa > Chordata > Mammalia > Perissodactyla > Tapiridae > Tapirus > Tapirus indicus. Next base: position 47,815,214 of record CM062942.1, read on the forward strand.
AAGCCAATTCAATTAGATCTCAAAAGAATACATAATCAAAATGAGATATTTATAAAAGAGATAAAAATCATAAAAAAGGTCCAAACAGATATTCTGGAGCTTCAGTACTCAATGAATAAAATGAAAACTGCAACACAGAGAATCTACAATTAAATACAGCAAATGAAAGACAAAATAAATGACTTAGAGAATAGCAATTATGAAATAACCCAGTTACAGGAGGAAGAAGAATGGAAAGGAGTGATGAAAATCTAAGTAATCTGTGGTTTATCATAAAAAAAATTAGAGTAATTGGGATTCTGGAAATGGAAGTGACAGAGAGGGAGGCAGAAAGTTTATTTAAAGAAATAATAGCAGGGACCTTTACCAACTTAGAGTATTGGACATTCAAGGTCACAAAAATAATAAATCATCCTATTTTCTCAATGCAAAAAGACCTTCTCCGAGAGACTTCATAACAAAACTGTCAAAAACCAAGTCTAATGAAAGAATTCTAAAAGCGTCCAGGAAAAAATAATGTTGGTAACCCACAAAGAAACACTCAAGGTAATCAGTAGATTTCTCAACAGAAACTCTACAGGCCAGGAGAGAGTGGAATGACATATTCAAGGTGGTGAATGAAAAATATTTAGCCAAAAATACTCTACCTGGCAAAGTTATTCTTCAGATATGAAGGAGAAATAAAGGCTTCCTTAGACAAACAAAAGCTGAGGGAGTTTATTACCACTAGACCTGTCTTGCAAGAAATGTTGAAAGTTCTTCAACTTGAAATGAAAAGATGCTAATCAGCAACAAGAAAATATAGGAAGTATACAACACACTGGTAAAGGTAAATATACAGTTACAGGTAGACAACACAAAAGCTTTAATAGGATGGTGTGTTAACAAATTAACTACAATATAAAAGTCAAAAGAAAAGAGTATCAAAAGAATTAAAGGTACTATAAAGTTTTAATGAATACACAATATAAAAAGAGGTAAATAATGATATCAAAAATGTAAAAGGGGGAGTAAAAGGGGTAAACTTTTATATGCTATTGAAGTTAAGTTGCTATCAGTTTAAAATGGACTGTTTTATCTAAGAGATGTTTTATGTAAGTCTCATGGTAACCACAAAGAAAAAACCTAGAGAAGATGCATAAAAGATAAAGGGGAAACAGAGCATACTACCAGAGAAAATTACCAATTTACAAATGTAGGCAAACACAGAGGAAAATAGAAACAATGGAAATACAAAACAACCAGAAAACAATTAAATAGATGGCATTAATAGATCTTCACATATCAATAATAACTCTAAATGTAAATGCGTTGTATTCATCAATCAAAAGGTACAGAATGGCTGGATGGGTAGAAAAACAAGACTCAAATATATGCTGTCTACAAGAGACTCACTTCAGTTTTAAGGACACATATATGCCCAAAGTGAAGGGATGCAAAAAGATATTCCACATAAGTGGAAACCAAAAGAAAGAGCATTATCTATACTTATATCAAACAAAATTGACTTTAAGCCCTAAGTCTTAGCAAGAGAAAAAAATCATTACATAAGAATAAAAGGGTCAATTCATCAAGAAGTTATAACAATCATAAATATATACACAGCCATCATAGAAGCACCAAAATATGTTACACAAATACTAACATATCTGAAGGGAGAAATAGAAAACTATACAATAATAATGATAGGAGACTTCAATACTCCATTTTCAGCAATGGTTAGATCATCCAGATAGAAAATCAACAAGGAAATGTTGTATTTGAACTATATATTAGCTCAAATAAAAGTAAAAGACATTATAGATAGTTACATTCAACAGAAGGAGAATATACATTTTTCTCAAGTGCACACAGAGCATTCACTGGGATAGATCATGTGATGAGACACAAAACAAGTCTTAGCAAATTTAAAAAGACTGAAATCATACCAAGTATCTTTTCCAACCAGAATGATATGAAACTAGAAATCAACAAGAGAAAATACAAAAAATCTACAAACATGTGGAAATAAAACAACACATTACTGAACAACAAATGTGACAAAGAAGAAACCCCAAGTGAAATTTAAAAAATCTCAAAACAAGTGAAAATGGAAACACAACTTAAGAAAACATACAGGATACAGCAAAGGGAGATCTGAGAGGGAGGTTTATAGTGATAAATGCATATGTTTAGAAAATAGAAAGAGGTCAAACAAACTCACTTTACACCTCAAGAACTAAAAAAAGAAGAACTAAGCCCAGAGTTAGCAGGAGAAAGGAAAAAACAAAATCAATGAAACAAAGAGTGTTTTTTTTTCTAAAATTAAACATAATGACAAACCTTTTGCTGGACTAAGAAAAAAAGTGGAGTCAAAATCAGAAATTAGAGAGAAGACATTACAACAAATACTACAGAAATACACAAGATCATAAGAGAATGCTATGAACAATTATATCCCAACAAATTGCATAACATAAGAAACAGATAAATTTCTAGAAATATACAACCTACCATGACTGAATCAGAAAGAAATAGAAAATCTGAAAAGACCAATAATAAATAGATTGAATCAGTGATTTAAAAAATTCAAACATAGAAAACCCCAGGACAAGACTGCTTCACAAGCAAATTTTACAAAATATTTAAAGAAGAATTAATGTAAATTCTTCTCAAATGTTCCCCCCAAAATGCATAGGAAGGAACTCTTTTAAACTTATCTTACAAGACCAGTATAACCCTGATACCAAAGCCAGATAAGGACAATACAAGAAAAGAAAACTATAGACCAACGTTCCTGATGCATATAAATGTAAAAATTCTGAAAAATATATTAGCAAACTGAATTCAAGAACACATTAAAAAGATCGTACACCATGACCAAGTGGGATTTATCCCTGGAATATGAGAATAGTTCACCATATGCAAAGCAATAAAAGTAATACACCATACAAGAATGAAAGATAAAAAATCATATGATCATCTCAATAGATGCAGAAAAAGCATTTGACAAAAAACAACACCGTTTCATGATAAGAAAAATATCAGCAAATTGGGTACAAAAGATCATACCTCAACATCAGAAAGGTCATGTTCCACAAACCCATAGCCACCCGATAGTGAAACCCAGTAGTGAAAAATTGAAAGCTTTTCCTCTAAGATCAAGAAGGAGACAAAAATGCCCACTTACCATTCTTACTCAACATAGTACTAGAAGTCCTAGCTAGAGCAATTAGGGACAACATGAAATAAAAGGCATCTAAATCAGAAAGGAAGTAAAAGTGTCACCATTTGCAGATGATATGATCTTATATATATATATATAATTCTAAAGACTCTAACAAAAAATTGTTGGAATTTATCAATGAATTCAGTAAGTTGCAGGATATAAAATCAACATACAGAACTCAGTTGTGTTTGAAGAGACATCATCATCATGGCAGCATGAGAGGATGTCATTGTCTCTCCCCTTCAATCTACAGCAAGCAAAACATCCATAATTCAACAAAGGCTACATTGCCAAACACATCAGGATGCTAGAGAGAGCCACACAACAGTACATATGAAGGTCAGTGGATTGGATCACATAGAGGAGGTGAACCAGAGGAACTGCAGAGACAGTGCCAAGGATTCTGGACCCCTGGACATGGTGGCTGAGCCAGCCACCTCCAGTCCCAGAAAACACAGTGGACAGCAGCAAAGGAGTGTGACTCTGGCATCCCGGTCATGGCAATACTTGCAGCCACAAGGAAACAGGCAACAGCAAAGGTGGAGCCTCATAATCTTGGGCCCCCAGGTATGACTCAGAGCCTGGTAGCAGCAGTGGAGGTGCACACACAACTCCAGCCCCCCAACTGCAGCAGTGCCTGCAGACACAAGGAAATGGACAACACTGGAGGTAAAGCCCCATGATTCCAGGCTCCCAGCCATGGTTCAGAGCTTGGTAGCGGCAGTGCTTATGGACACAAAGAAATGGGTAACAGTGGAGGTGGAGTCCACAATCCCAGACTCCCAGTTGGGGCTGAGAGCCTGGTAACAGCAGTGGGGGCATTCTTTAGCCTCCCAATCAGAGTGGCACTTATGGCCACAAGTAAACAGGCAACAGTAGAAGTGGTGCCCTGTGAACCCAGCTCCTTTCCAACCTTCCCTGTCCCCAAGTATAGCAGTGGAACTTCTGACTCAGGTGATCCTGGACATGGCAGAGTTGTCAACTACCTATAGCACCACCTATTGAAAAACAAAGAAAGGCTTCTAATCTCCAATCAACTGACTAGTTAGAATCAAAACAAACAAAACTTTGCCTATATAGGAAAAGTGTTCACTACAGCAAATGCACTGGCAGAGGAATAAGTTATCAAGCACCACAAAAGCCACAGTAAAAGTAATGATTATAAGAACAAGACAATAACAATTCTCCAGTAACCAAATGTAAAGTCATGGAATATTGTGATCTAACTGATAAAAAATTCAAAATAGCTGTTTTGAAGAAACTCAGTGAGCTACAAGAAGCCTTGGAAAGGCAGTTAAATTAGCTCAAGAATAAAATTGATGAATAGAAGTAATACTTTACCACAGAGAATGAAACTCTAGAAAAGAATCAAACAGAAAATTTGCAGCTGAAGAACTCAATAAATGAGAGGAAGAATGCGTTAGAAAGCATTGGGAATAGACCAGAGAACATGGAAGAGAAAATCAGTGAGCTTGAAGATAGAAACCTAGAAATGATGCAGGTAGAAAAACAGAGAGAACTGAGATATTTTTAAAAATGTAGAAATTCTGCAAGACTATCCGACTCCATTAGAAAAGGTAACATAAGTATAGTGGGTATTCCAGATAGAGAAACGAGAGAGAAGGGAGCAGAGAGCATATTTAAAGAAATAATAGCAAAGAATTTCCCAAATCTGGGGAAGAAACTGGATATATAAATCTATGAAGCTAATAGAAAACTCAATTATCTTTAAGACACATGATAATAAAACTGTCAAAAGTAAATGACAAAGAAAGAATTTTAAAAGCAGCCAAGAAAAAAACAACCTATGGAAACCCCCATTAGGGTATCAGCAAATTTCTCAGCAGAAACTCTACTGCCAGGAGAGAGTGGAATGATATATTCAAAATACTGAAAGATAAAATCTGTTAGCCAAAGATACTCTATCAGCAAAGTTATCCTTCACATACGAAAGAGAAATAAAACCTTTCCCAAACAAACAAAAGCTATGGGAGTTCATTGCCACCAGATCTGCCTTACAGGTAATTATGAAAGGATCTCTCGTAACTGAAACAAAAAGGCAAAAATATACAAACCTTTGAGCAATGTGACAAGTAGACAGAATCAGAAAATTGCAATTTTATGTAAGAATAAGTTCTTAAACACTTAATTGTAACATAAAAATTAAAGGAAAAAGAAGCATTAAAAATAACTATAATCACTTTAATTTGGTAATGAACTCACAGTATAAAAAGGACTAATTTGTGACCCAAAAACACAGAACATGAAGAGGAAAAGGATATAATCTGAATAGGAAAATGAAGATAAGATACTATCAACAGAAAAAAGACTATCTTATCTGTAAGAACTTTTATAAAAACCTCATCGTAACCACAAAACAAAAATTCAGAGCAGAGACACAAAACATGAAAAAGGAGGACACTGAGAAAACCATCATAGAAAACCAACAAATTGAAATGGCAGACAGAAACACAAAGAAAAAGAAAGAGGAAGTGATGTCAGCATGATGGCAGAGTGAGTTGTTCCCTTTCTCTTGCCTCTAAGTTACAACCAGTGGGACATTCATTGGCCAACAAAGAACTTCCTGCAAAGCACACTAGACCACTTGAATGATCCATGTTTCTATACATCTGAAGGTGGGTGGACTAGATCTCTGGAAGGCGGTGGAATTAGGGGAGCAGCCCCCTTACCCTCTCCTGGCAGTGTCAATCCAAAGCACGGATGCTCCCAGTAAGGGTGGTGGTGCACTGACCTGAGGTTTCAAGGAGCACACTGGCACGTATACCAGCAGTCAGAGGCTTCAGGAACAGACATAGTACTCATAGTTTAGCACCTACCACCATCCAGTTGTGGAGGGTGGCACACATGTCCTTCAGGCTTCAGGACACAGGGTGGTGCCAATGACCCAGACAACCCTCCCTCCCCCAGCAGTGGCACTGGTCTTTCCAGCAGCGAGTGTTGCATGCAAAGTGCACATACCACTGGCAGGGGCAATGGTGCCCTGACCTATGGTTTCAAAAAGAACAGCAGTGCATGCCAGTGACCAGAGGCTTCAGGAGCAGCACTGGCACTCATAGCTTAGTGCCTGCCCTTCCCCCAGCAGTGACAGGTGGCACCTGCAACCTGAGGCATCATGAGACACAGCAGAACCTGTGAATCAGCCTCCAGTGGCAGCACCCCAACACCAGCTCTAAAAGGACCAGGAACTAAATGCAAGACCCTGGGCTCCAGGCAGCAACCGTGTGACACAATGCTGCCAGCACCCACAGATAACCCAGGAGCAGCAGTTCAGCTGGTACACAGGGCAGCAGAACCCAAGCCCCTGGAGAGCCAGGGGGAACATGAGACCCCAATGACCCTGGAAGCAGCAGAAGTACTTGCAGCCTGGGGACCCTGGTGATGACACCTGAGACTGCAGTGACATCATGAGCAGCAAGAAACTAGCAATCTCAGAGACACAAGCCACACAAAGAAGGCACAGACAATGCCTCTGGCAGAGGCAACAGAGTGTGAAAACTATAGGCTCTCAAATACAACCAAAAGGAGCTCAGAATCAAAGTAATCAAAGCGTTACTCAAATAACGAAGGTGTTCACAACACAAATGTGCCAGCAGAGGATCAATTCATCAAGCACCATGAAGAACTACAGTAACATGGCAGAAGAAAGAAAATGACAACTCTCCAGAAACCAAACTTGAAGTCATAGAAGATTACATTCTAACTGATAGAGAATTCAAAATAGCTGTCAGGAAGAAACCCAATGAATTACAAGAAAATTCAGGACATTTCAATAAGCTCAGTAGTAAAATTAAAGAGCAGAAGGTGTACTGCACCAAAGAGATTGAAACTCTAAAAAAAAAAAAAAAAAAAAAAGAAATTCTGGAGGTGAAGAACACATTTAATGAGATGAAAGATAAAGTAGAAAGCATTAAAAATACAACATGAAGACAGAATTAGCAAGCTTGAAGATAGAAACCCAGAAATGATTCAAGTGGAAGAGGAAAGAGGAATAAGATTTTTTAAAAAAATCAAGAAATTCTTCACAAAAAGTCTGACTCAATTAGGAAAAGTAACATAAGGATTACAGATATCCCAGAAGGATATGAGAGGGAGAAAGGAGCAGAGAGCTCATTCAAAGAAATAATAACTGAGAACTTCCAAAACCTGTGGAAGGAACTGGACATAAAAGTGTATGAAGTTAATAGGACTCTTAACTATCTCAACACAAAAAGAACTTTTCCAAGGTGTATACTATTAAAACTGTCAAAAGTCAATGGCAAATGTAGAATATTAAGGGAAGTCACAGAGAAGAAAATTACTTATAAAGGAACCCCATCAGACTATCAACAGATTTCTCAGCAGAAACTCTACAGGATAGGAGAAAGTGAAATGATACATTCAAAATATTGAAAGACAAAAATTATCATCCAAGAATATTCTATTCAGCAAAATTATACTTCAGAAAAGGAAGGAGAAATAAAGACTTTCCCAGACAAATAAAAGCTGAGGGAGTTAATCACCACTAGCCCTGCCTTACAAGAAATGCTGAAAACTATCGTCTTACCTGAAGCAAAAAGGCAAAGGTTTACACAGCTTTCAGTAAGGAGATAAATAGAAAGAATCAGAAAATTGCAACACCATATGAGAATACATTAAGAAACAATTATAACATAAAGGCTAAAAGGAAAGAAAGCATCAAAAATAGCCATAACCACTTCAATTTGGTCACAAACTCACAACACCAAAAAGGATAATTTGTGACAACAAAAACATAGAAGGGGAAGAGGAAAAGGACCGAAACTGCATAGGCTAATGGAGATAAGATGCTATCAGTGGAGGGGCCAGCCCAATGGGATAGCAGTTAAGTTCACATGCTCCACTTCTGGTGGCCCAGGGTTCACAGGTTTGGATCCCAGGCATGGACATATGCACCGCTTGTCAAGCTCTGCTGTGACGGAATCCCATATAAAGTAGAGGAAGATGGGCATGGATGTTAGCCCAGGGCCAGTCTTCCTCAGCAAAAAAGAGGAGGATTGGCAGCAGATGTTACCTCAGGGCTAGTATTCCTCACACACACACACACACACACACACAAAGATGCTATCAGTGGAAAAAAGACTATGTTCTCTATGAGGTCTTTTATACAAAGCTCATGATAACCACAAGACAAAAAAATCAGAGGAGAGTCACAGATCATAAATAAAGAGGAAACTGAGAAAGACATCACAGAAAACCACCAAACTGAACTAGCAGACAGAAATACAAGGAAAAAAAAGATGGAAAGATAAAATAATTAGAAAACAAAAGATAAAATGGCAGTATAAAGCCCTCCTATATCAATAGTCACTCTAAATATAAATGGATTGAATTTATCAGTCAAAAGACACAGAATGGCTGAATGGATTAAAAAACAAGACACAACAATAGGCTGCCTCCCAGAGACCCATCTCAGCTCTAAAGACAGACACAGGCTCAGAAGGAAGTGATGGAAGACAATACTCCAAGTGAGAGGCAACCAAAAGAAAGCAGGTGTAGCCATACTTAGACAAAATAGACAACAAGAGACAAATATGGACATTACATCATGATGAAAGGGACATTCCACCAAGAAGACATAACAGTTATTAACATATATTCACCTAACACAGGCAACTATATAAGTATATAAGGCAACTATTAACAGACCTGAAAAAAGAAATTTACAGCAGCACAATAATAGTAGGGGACTTTAACACCTCACTTACATCAATGGATAGAACATTCAGATAGAAAGTCAACAAGGAAATATTGGCCTTAAATGAACCACTGGACCAGATGGACTTGATAGATATATGTAGATAGATAGAACATTCCATCCAAAAGCAACAGAATACACATTCTTCTCAAGCACACAGGGAACATTCTCAAAGATAGACAATATGTTGGGAAACAAAAGAATCCTCAATAAATTTAAGAAGGTTGAAATCAAATCAATCATCCTTTTAGACCACAAAGGTGTGAAACTAGAAATCAACTACACGAAGAAAGTTGAAAAAGTCACAAATATGTGGAGACTAAACAACATGCTACTGAACAACTATTGGATCAATGGAAAAATCAAAGGACGAATCAAAAAATACCTGGAGACAAATGAAAATGAAAACACAACATACCAAAACTTATTGCATGCAGCAAAAGCAGTACTAAGAGGGAAGTTTATAGCAATACAGGCCTACCTGAAGCAACAAGAAAAATCTTGAATGAACTATCCAACACTATACGTAAAATAACTAGAAAAAGTAGAACAAAGCCCAAAGTCAGGAGGAGGGAAATAATAAAAATCAGAGTGGAAATAAATGAAATAGAGACTAAAAAAATAATAGAAATGATCAATGAAAGTAAGAGCTGAGTCTTTGAAAAGATAAATAAAATTAACTATCTCTTAGTTAGACTCACTAAGAAAACAAGAGAGAAGTCTTTTTTTTTTTTGTGGGTAAGACCAGCCCTGAGCTAACATCTGTTGCCAATCCTTCCCTTTTTGCTGAGGAAGACTGGCCCTGGGCTAACATCTGTGCCCATCTTCCTCCACTTTATATGGGACACCGCCAAGGCATGGCTGACAGGCAGTGCGTCGGCGAGCGCTCGGGATCCGAACTCGCGAACCCTGGGCTGCCAAGCACGGACTAAACCGCTGCGCCACCGGGCGGCTCCGAGAAGTCTTAAATAAAATCATAAATAAAACAGGAGAACTTACAACAGGTACATAAATACAAAAGAATATGACAATGCTATGAAAAGCTATACACCAAAAAATTGGATAGCCTAGAAGAAATGGATCAATTCTTAGAATCATACAACCTTCCAAAACCAAATCAAGAAAAATAGAGAATTGGAATAGACCAATAACAAATAGAGATTGAAACAGTAATCAAAAACATCCTCAAAAGCAAAAGTCCAGGTGCAGATGGCTTCTCTAGTGAATTTTACCAAGGTTCAAAGAAGATTTAATACCCATCCTTCTCAAACTCTTCCAAAAAATTTGAAGAGAATGAGATGCTTCCTAACTCATTTTATGAGGCCAACATTATTCTGATACCAAAACCAGATAAGGACACACAAAAAAGAAAGACTACAGGTCAATATCACTGATGAACATAGATGCAAAAGTACTCAACAAAATATTAGCTAATCCTATACAACAATACATTAAAAGGATCATACATCATGATCAAGTGGGATTTATTCCAGGGATGCAGAAACAGTTCAAAATCCACAAATCAATGGGATACACTACATTCGAAAAATGAAGAATAAAAATCACATGATCATCTCAATAGATGCAAAGAAAGCATTTGACAAGATTAAACATCCATTTGTGATAAAAATTCTCAATGAAACAGATCTAGAGGGAAAGTATCTCACTATAATAAGGTCATATATGACAAACCCATTGCCAACATCATACTCAACGGTGAAAAATTGAAAGCTATTCCTCTAAGAACAAGAACAAGGCAAGGATGTCCACTTTCACCACTCTTATTCAACATATATTGGAAGTTTTAGCCAGAGCAATTAGGCAAGAAAAAGAAATAAAATGCATCCAAATTGGAAAAGAAGAATTAAAACTGTCACTCTATGTGGATGACATGATTCAATATATAGAAAACCCTAAAAAATCCACCAAAAATGTATTAGAAACAAGTAACAAATGCAGTAAGGTTGCAGGGTACAAAATGAACAATCAAAATCAGTTGCATTTCTATACACAGATAATGAGCTAGTGGAAAGAGAAATCAAGACTGCAATCCTATTTACAATCACAACAAAAAGAATAAAATACCTCGTAATAAATTTAACCAAGGAGTCAAAACATCTATACCCTGAAAAGTTAAGACATTATTGAAAAAAAAATTGAAGAAGACATAAGGAAATGGAAAGATATTCTGTGCTCCTGGATTGGAAGAATAAACATATTTAAAATGTCCTTATTACCTAAAGCAATCTATATTCTCGATGCAATCCCAATCAGAATTCCAATCACATTCTTCACAGAAATAGAAGAATCCTAAAATTTATGTGGAACAACAAAAGACCCCGAATAGACAAAGCAATCCTGAGACAAAAGAGCAAAGCTGGAGGTATTACACTCCCTGAATTCAAAATATACTACAAAGCAATAGCAATCAAAATAGTATGGTATTGGGACAAAAACAGACACACAGATCAATGGAACAGAATTGAGAGCCTGGAAATAAAAGCGCACATGTATGGACAGCTAATCTTTGACAAAGCAGCCAAGAATTTACAATCAAGAAAAGAAAGTCTCTTTAATAAATGGTGTTGGGAAAATTGGACAGCCACATGCAAAAGAATGAAAGTAGACCATTATCTTACACCATACACAAAAATGAATTCAAAGTGGATTAAAAAAGGCTTGAATGTAAGACCTTAAACCATAAAAGTCCTGGAAGAAAACCTAGGCGGTATGCTCTTTGGCATCAGTCTTAGCAGTATCATTTGATACCATGGCTCCTCAGGCAAGGGAAATAAAAGAAAAAAAAAATAAACAAATGGGACTACTTCAAACTAAAAAGCTTCTGTAGAGCAAAAGAAACCAATGAATCAAAAAGACAACCCACCAATTGGGAGAAAATATTTGGAAATCATATATCTGACAAGGGGTTAATTTCCAAAATATATAAAGAGCTCATACAACTCAGCAACAAAAAATGAAAACCCAATCAAAAAATGAGCAGGGCACATGAACAGACATTTTTCCAAAGAAGATATACAGATGGCTAACAGGCACATGAAAAGATTTTCAACATCACTAATTTTTAGGGAAATAGAAATCAATGCTACAATGAGATATCGCCTCACACTCCTCAGAATGGTTATTAATAAAAAGACAAAAAATAACAAGTGTTGGAGATGATGTGGAGAAAAAGGAATCCCCATACACTACTGATGGGAATTATACTGATGCAGCCACTATGGAAAACAGTATGGGAATTCCTCCAAAAATTGAAAGTAGAAATACCATATGAGCCAGCTATTCCACTTCTGGGTATTTATCAAAAGAACATGAAAACAGTAATTCGAAAGATATATGCACCCCTATGTTCGCTGCAGCTTTATTCACAACAGCCAAGACAAGAAACCCAAGTGCCCATCAATAGATGAATGGATAAAGAAGATGTGATATGTATATACAATGGAATACTACTCAATCATAAAAATAGACAAAATTGTGGCATTTGCTAAACATGGATGGACCTTTAGGGTATTATGCTAAGCGAAATAAGTCAGGCAGAAAAAGACAAATACCATATGATTTCACTCATATTTGGAAGATAAACAAAGATGCAAATGCAAAGATAAGGAGAACAGATTGGTGGTTACCAGAGATGAAGTGGATGCGGGGAGGGCAAAAGGGATAAAGGGGCACATATGTATGGTGATGGATGGAAACTAGACTTTTGGTGGTGAACACGATGCAGTCTACACAGAAGCTGAAATATAATAATGTACACCTGAAATTTGCACAAAATGGATTAAAGACTTGAACATAAGACCTGAAACCATTAAACTCATAGAAGAAAACAAAAAATTCTGGAAGAAAACAAGGTAAGTTCCTTGACATAAGTATTGGTGAAGATTTTTTGAATCTGACACCAATAACAAAAGGCACAAAAACAAAAATAAGTTGGACTACATCAAACTAAAAAGTTTCTGCACAGCAAAGGAAACCAACAACAAAATGAAAAGGCGACATATTGAATGGGAGAAAATAATTGCAAATCACACATCTGATAAGGGGCTAATATCCAAAATATACGAAGAACTCATACAACTCAATAAAAAAAAAACCAAACAATCTGATTAAAAAATAAGCAGAAGATCTAAATAGACATTTGCCCAAAGAAGACATACACATGGCCAACAAGTACATGAAAAGATGCTCAACATCATTAATCATCATGGAAATGCAAATCAAAGCCACAATGAGATATCACCTTACAGTTGTTAGAATGGCTATTATCAAAAATATAAGAGATAACAAATAAGTCTTAGTGAGGATGTGGAGAAAAGAAGAACCCTTATATCCTGTTGGGGGAATGTCAATTGCTCCAGGCATTGTGTGAAACAGTATAAAGTATCCTCACAAAATTAAAAAGAGAACTACCACGTGATCCAGGAATCCCACTTCTGGGTATATATCTGAAAGAAATAAAATTGCTATCTTGAAGAGATTTTTGAACTCTCATGTTGATCAAAGCATTATTTGCAGTAGTCAAGATATGAAAACAACCTAAATGTCCATCCACAGAGGAATGAATAAGGAAAAAGTGGTATATAAGTATACAATGGAATATTAGTCTTAAAAACAGGAAATTCTGTCATATGTGACAATATGGATGAACATGGAAAACATTATGTTAAGTGAAATAAGGCATACACAGAAAGACAAATATTACATGATGTCACTTATATGTGCAATCTAAAAATGTCAAATTCATAGTAACAGACAGTTAAATGGAGGATACCAAGGACTAGGAATGGGAGAAATGGGGAGATGTTTATGAAAGTGTACAAACTTTCAGTTATAAAATGAATAAATTCTGGAGATTAAATGTACAATGTGGTGAGTATAGTTTATAATAATGTATTTTATATTTGAGACTTGCTAAGAAAGTAGATTTTAAGTGTTTCATCACAAAAAAATGGTAACTATATGTGGTGATGATTATATTAATTAACTTGATGGGGATAATCATTTCACAGTGGATACATAGATCAAAGCCAGCCCTTGTGGTCTAGTGGTTAAGATTTGACACTGTCATCATCACAGCATGGGTTTGCTTTCCAGTCAGGGAACCACACCTGTTTGTCAATTGTTATACTGTGGCAGCTGCATGTTGCTGTGGTGCTGAAAGCTTTGCCACCAGTATTTCAAATATCAGCAGTGTCACCCATCATGGACAGGTTTCACTGGAGCTTCCATACTAAGACAGACTAGGGAGAAGGACCTGGCTAATCACTTCTAAAAAATTGGCCATGAAAAGCAGCAGGACATTGTCTAATATAGTGCTGGAAGGTGAGAGGATGGTGCCAAAAGACCAGGCAGAGTTCTGCTCTACTGTACACAGGGTTGCTAGGAGCTGGAAGCAATTTAATGACACCACTGCCTCGACAACAACATATATCAAAACATCACCTTGCATATCTTAAATATATGCAATTTTTTTGTTGATCATATTTCAATAAAACTCAAAAAAAGTTTAATGTTGACACTACTGATTCAATAACACATTATAGACTCATATATATTCTGCAAAGTACCAGTTGATGAATAATGAAATTAATAACCATAGGCTTTAAACACATTACAGTTTCATAAAGTTTGTAAAATTTTTTAACTTTTTTTCTCCACACTTATTTTTAACACTATCAATTATAGTATGTCCTATCAGATTCCCCCTCAGGTTGTATTGAAGTAGAGTTTTCTCAGCTTCTTTGAAGGACCATTCAAAACACTCTTGAGTTATAATTGCATCACTGCAATTTTTAGTGGACTGAGCAGCAACACATAGTGATGAGAGTGCTACCGAAGGTCTTCTTTGCAATTACTCAACACTGTCAGTGTAGCTTGAAAGTAGCCATAGATAATATGTAAAGAAATGAGCATAACAGTATACTAATAAAACTTTGTGTTGTATAATTTTCACATGGCATGATATATTCTTCCTATTTTAATTATTTAAAAATATAAAAACTGTTCATAGTTTATGGGTCATGTGATAATAGGCAGCAGACTGAATTTGGCACACAAAGTGTAGTTTGCTAAATTCTGCTTTAGAAATCTGTGTTTCACTAGTTTTCAGTTGACAATAGTTGAAAAGAAGCCCTTGTAAAGGTTCTGAGGGGAAGAACAGATCATGCATTGGAAAAAACAATGATAAGTTGCATACTAGACTCAAGTTAATATAAATGAGATAAAAATTCTTACTTTTTAAATTGAGACAGGGAAACAAAGAAGAGTCAAACAGGCTTCCACTTAAGATTTATTGTCTTATAATTGAGGCACTTAAATACTATGAGATCAGGAGAATGCAAGGGAAGAGTAGTATATTAGGATACCGATTTAAAAATACAGTTTAAAGAAGATATTTTATCTCTCTCTCCTATTTAATAGTCCAACAGTAAACAGAGGCAACTCAGCTACACAAGGCCACCCACCCTTATTTTATCTTGTTGCTCTACTATTTCTTACAATGTTGTCTTCATCTGCATGATTAAAGCCAGGCCACAACCTTATTTGCATTCCAGCCTGTAGAACAGGGAGAAGTGAAAGACCAGGGAAAGTGACTTTATGTTTAACAGATGATTTGGATGTTGTACACATCACTTCCATTCACATCTCATTGGCCAGGGCATAATTACATGGCCACATCTAGCTGGAAGGAAGGCAGGAAACTTGTCTGTAGTTAAGTGGTTATATATTCAGCTAAAACTGGGAAGATCTATCCTAGAAGTAAGAAGGAAAAATGAATACTCTGGGGCAGATTGCAGTCATTGTCACAGGTGGGTATATCAAAAAAGCTCTCTCTGCAACTGAGAGTGTTGTAGGTGAGAAATGCAAGATATAGCCTCTTTCTTACTTAAAGAAGGTGAAAAATGTTTCTGCTAACAGAATGTCTCTTTTCTATTTTTACACTTGAGAAATATCTCAGTAATGTCCTCAAGAAATCTCCAGATTATTCATTTATTCATTCAATAAATTAAATACACATGAGTTATGCCAGGCACTTCTCCAGGTATTTCAAACACAGTAGCGATCAAGACAACACACTTACTGTCAAGGAGCTAACATTCTAGTGGGGAACACATAGAATAAACAAAAATGCAATATAATATAGCTTGTGAAGAATAGTGACACCTATTCAGATGGATTTATAATCAGATTATTGAGTAGCAATGCAAACCCTTAGAGCCAGTTCTGGCACTGGCACAAATGCGGGAAAGTTTCTGCATTTGTTCATCAATGGATTAAATAGATTTCTGATGACATCTGGACCTATGAAGACACTTATAAGAAAGATCTGTTATGAGTGGAGTTTAGGCAGAGGAGTTTAGCTGTATATCACTCATTTTGGTCCACCTGATAAAAGAAGAGCTAGGACAATATATTTACACCAAAAAACTAATGATATCTCCTTGTTAGTGTTTTTTTTTTCCTATCAAGTGTGTGAATGTTGAGTGATGACCTTTGTGCTATTTGGTACTTGGGTTATTTTAGTCCTCTTCTTTGCTCAATCTAAGAGGAAGCCCGGATTTTCTCTTCTTTGGGCTGCACATGCTACTATGTCTGCCTAATGTTGCCCATGGAGACCAAATTATCTTTTTGTACTTTAATGGACAATAGAGAAGGCACAAAGATAGTCTAAGCTTGATGGAGTGATTCTTTGAGGTAGCTTCAGGATGGGGAGGTCCTTTTACAAGAAACCAGGTGATTTTCTAAATCTGGGAAGTAAAATTAGTCTAGACACTGAAAGATAGCTTTGGAGCCAAAGACTGTTTCCTTGATGGGATTGTTATCATAGTTCTAGGTTTCCTTTGCTTTTGATGTGCTGAGTGCTTTGCACACACAGGCTTTTTTAAATTTAAAATTCAATTTCCCTGCTGAAGCCATTGAGGGCAGGTCTCTGATTTGGTAAAGTGAGATGCAATTCAGAATAACTACTGCTTAAAGATTCTGGCCATGAGAAATGTAACCTTGGCTGCATTTAAATAGCTAGTCATTCTTGCTTTTGAAAAGGCTAGTTTAGTATTCTAAACTGAAGTGTGGACAATTGCCATGGAGATTCCTCCATGAAACAAAGGTTAAGTACATTGGACATATCTGTGAATTTTATTTAGATGGCATTTTAAAAAATCCAACACGCTAATGCAAATGTACTTGGAGCCACAATTAAAAGTTGGATGATTGTACAACAAAAATATGAGGAAATTTGTTGTGGAGGCTCCGAACAGAGATAGAGATTCCAGAAAACCTACTCCCTTCAAATATCTTAATGGGAACCCAGTATCCCCATCCACAGTCTCTTTGAACAGGATTGGATGAGACTTTATTTAAAGTTGCCAGTTTCTGTGAGTAGGGTAAAAAAAAAAAAACAGAAATTTAACCTGGGAATAAGGAGTATGGTTGAGCTTTGGATGAAAAGGAGTGAAATGGAGGTCTGGAAGGGGGCTGAAGAGATGCAAATACCTAACAGAGTTTTACATAAGTGATCATGTCTATTTTAGTAATTACTTAAAATAGAGAACAAAGATGAGTTAACTATTCATGTGACTTGGAGGGTGTGTTACAAAGACAGCAGCCTCTGAGGGTGCATATTGTTGAAACAAATAATCCATAATCAATCCATAAATCAAAACTGGGGTGAGTTTATTATAGGAGCCAATTTTGAGTACTATAGCCCAGGAGAAAGGACCTTCACCAAGGAAGAAAGCACTCTGAAGAAGTGGCATATACAGAGTGGTTATATACCATCTTGGAACAAGGAAGATACATCAAATATGACAGAAATATCCCTTTTGCTACAGTCATGAGATGCTTTGCTAGCACAGTGGTCAGTGGTCACAAGATGAACACAGCAGGTCAGTGGTCATTCAGTGGTCATGAGATGAACATGGTAGGTCAGTAATTAATCCTTAGTTTCTAGGATGAAATGCATATCTATGAAGAAATGCTGATATAGGGGAGAGGCAACATCCCTATCTTTAATGAAATCATTCTTGGCTTTGGGACATTATAAATGTTTAAAGCAGATGTACAATGCATGCTCAACAGGCCATGCCAGGACTTTCTGGAAAAACAAGGTCAGGCTGAATTAGTTTTAAACCAAAGGGCTTCCTCATACCTCCAATATATCTTATTGCTTTTCATTTATCCATCAATATGAAAGAAGAAATAGGGCTATGGTAATCAATACCCTCAGACAGTCCAACTTGGACATAGCTTTTCCTATGGGTGAGGAGCAGCTTGGTAGTAATCACTTCTCTCATCAGGAAGCCACAATACATTGACTTGGCCCATTAGCTTAGTGGTTGTCAGACATGATTATAGATTAGAATCATCTAGGGAACTTTTAAAAGTCCTGATGTCCATGATGCTCTTCACACCAACATCAGAATTTCTGAGGGTTAAATCCCATGCATCAGTGTTTTTTAAAGTTCCTCAGGTGATTCAAAAGCAGTCAAGGTCTAGAACCATTACATTAGCTCAGAAGTGGCTCATTGATCTTCATATGACTCCATTTCATAACAATTTGGTCTTCTGATTTTTTCAGCAACATCAGATTCTCCTCACCATAATCTAAGACTCTCTTGGAAGTACAGTAGAAGTTTTCTTCCCTGATACAGCCTGGACTAGTTATTTATAAATTAATAGAGAAATCCAGTTAAAGTGACAAAATATAAATGAAATAATAATATATATCTTATTTATTAGAAACATGTGCATGTGAATTTAATTTTATCTTAAAATGTATACCTATCCCAAACTTTTATATAAGAGCATGGATATGAGATAGCTTATCAGAGTATATGGGTTGGTGTACTGGAGTTCGGCAAGCCCTTCTTTATTTTAACTTTATTGTGTAATAATATTTTATTAACTATAGTCACCATGATGTTGTACATTAGATCCTCAGAACTTATTTTTCTTATGACTGAAAATTTGTGCCTTTTGACCTACATCATCTCATTTCTCTCTCCCCCCAGCCCCCGGCAACTACCATTCTATAACCTGTCCCTATAAAGTCAGTTTTTTTCCCTTTAGTTTTGTTGAGATATAAGTGACATACAGCACTGTTTAAGGTAAGTTTAAAGTATATAGCATAATGACTTGACTTTTGTATATTGCAAAATTATTAGCACAACAAGTTTAGTTAATATTCATCATCTCATACAGATACAAGAAAGAGATTTCTTCCTTCTGATAAGAACTTTTAGGACCTAATTTCTTAGCAACTTGCAAATACACCATACAGCAGTGTTAACCATAGTCATCATGTAAGTTATATCCCCAGGATTTATTTATCTTGTAACTGCAAGTTTGCACCTTTTGACCACATTCATCTAATGCCCCCATCCCCACCTAACACTGTTGGCAACCACAAATCTCATCTCTTCTTCTATGTATTTGTTTTGTTTTGGTATTTTTAGATTCCACGTACAAGTGGTATCATACGGTATTTGTCTTTCTCTTTCTGGCTTATTACACTAAACATAATGCCCTAGATTTATCCATGCTGTTTCAAATGGCAAGATTTCCTTCTTTTTATGGCTGAATAATATTCTACTGTGTATATTTAACATATCTTTTTTAGCTATGCATCTGTCAAAGGACATTTAGGTTGTTTCCATATTTTGGTCACTGTGAATAATGCTGCCCTAAATATGGGTATATGGATATTTATTTGAGATACTGATTTTGATTCTTTCAGATAATTAGCCAGCAGTGGGATTGCCAGATCATATGGTAATTCAATTTTTAATTTTTTGAGGAATCACCATACTGTTTTCCATAATGGCTGTACCATTTTACATTCCCAACTGTGTGTAAAGGATCCCTTTTCTCCACAACCTAGACAACATTTATCGTTTCTTGTCTTTTTGATAATAACCATCCTAACATGTATGAAGTGATATCTTATTATGGTTTTGATTTGCATTTCCCCAATGATTAGTGATATTGAGCATCTTTTTATATACCTATTGGCCATTTGTATGTCTTCTTTGGAATAATGGCTATTCAGGTTTGCACATTTTTAAATTGAATCATATCAGTTTTTGCTATCAAATTGTATTAGTTCTTTATACATTTTGGATATTAACCCCTTATCAGTTATATGGTTTGCAAGTATTTTCTCCCATTCTGCAGTTGCCTCTTCAATTTGTCTTATTGAGGTAAAATTGGTATATAAAATTATGTAAGTTTCAGGCACACACTATAGTTTGACATTTCCTTGCTATACAGTGGCTCTTTACTTTAATATAGTCCTACATGTTTATTTTGGGTTTTGTTGCCTGTGCTTTTGGTGTCTTATCCAAGAAATCATTGTCAGAAGCAATGTCAAGGATCTTTTCCCCTATGTTTTCTTCTAGGAGTTTTATAGTTTCAGGTCTTACATTTAAGCCTGATCTATCTTGAGTTAATTTTGTTGAGTGGTGTAATACAGGGGACCAATTTAATTCTTTTGCATGTGGATATCCAGTTTTTCCAACACCTTTTATTGAAGAGACTGTCTTTTCTTTTCCCCATTGTGTATTCTTATCTCCCTTGTCAAAATTAGTTTACCATATATGTGTCAGTTTATGTCTGGTCTCTCTATTCTATTCTACTAGTCTACATACCTGTTTTCATACCAGTATTATACTGTTTTGATTACTATGACTTTGGAATATAGCTTGAAATCAAGTAGTGTGATACCTCCAGCCTTGTTCTTCTGTCTCAAGATTGTTTTGGCTATTTGGGATCTTTTGTGCTTCCAAACAAATTTTAGGATATTTCTGTGAAAAAGGCCATTGGAATTTTGATTGGGATTGCATTAAATTTGTAGAACACTTTGGGTAGTATAGGCTTTTTCACAATATTAATTCTTCCAATCCAAACACACAGAATATTTTTCCATTTATTTTTGTCTTCTTAAGTCTCTTTTATCAATTTCTTATAGTTTTTCATATATAGAGGCTTTCCACCAAATTCTTTAAATTTATTCCTAAGTATTTTGTTGTTTTTGGTGCTACTGTAAATGGGATTGCTTTCTTAATTTCTCTTTCATATAGCTTCTTAGTGGATAGAAATACAATCTTCATTTCTGTATGTTGATTTTTGTATCCTGCAACTTTACTGAATTCACTTATTGGTTCTAACAATTTTCTTTGTGGAGTTTTTATGGTTTTTTTAGAAGGTAATGTCACCTGCAAACAGAGATAATTTTACCTTGTTTAGTGTCAGTCTCAGCTATCGATAGTGATATTATTGTCTAGGAATGTCTGAGGCAATCACCTAGTCCCATAAACATTTCCCTGACTAGAGCAAATGTTGTGGCTGGACTGGCCCTATGTGGTTCTTATTGTAATTGTAAGAAGCACCTCAGCAAAAACTATCAAGGAACTTTGAAAAAACAGGGTTTATTCCTCATAAGTCCTGGAGAGTACACAGCCCACCTGGGGCCACACAATGAGGTCATGAGGAGAGAGAGAGAGGGTCTGTGGTTCTGCCTTTACTGGGGTCTAGGGTGGGGGTACTTAGGGTTTCACAGGTTTGATCTTTGTTGGTGAATTTAAAACATAAGAGCTGGAATTACAACATGGGAAGGGAAAAGCAGGGTCACTCAAGTAGTTGGTTATCTATGTTATCCAGGGCTTTCTAAAAAGGGAACTACATGGGTGGGGAAGGCCTGTTTACTTATTTTTTTGACTAGTAACTATGTCACAAAGCTGACAATATGTTTATTCAATATGGATGTCTTTGAAATTGATGCCTCAGAGCAATCAAAATCTTAAGATCAAGCATATACATTATGATAAAAAACGCTTATTTTTCAGGCACTTACACTACATAATTCTGCCTTTTCAATTTGGATGCCTTTTATTTCTTTTTCTTGCCTATTTACTGTGGCTAGGACATCCAGTACTATGTTTAATAGGAATGGCAATAGTGGGTATCCCTGTCTTATTCCTGATCTTAGAAGAAAGGCTTTTAACTTTCCACCTCTGAGTATGATGCTAGCTGTTGGCTTGTCATACATGTCTATTACTACACTGAGGAACATCCCTTCTATATCCAATTTGTTGAGCATCTTTATCATGAAAGGGTGTTGTATTTTGTCAAATGCTTTTTCTTCATTTACTGAGATGTTCATATGATTTTTATCTTTCATTCTGAAAGATATTAATGAGGTGTGTCACATTTATGGATTTGCCTATGTAGAAACATTCTTGCATCCCAGAGATTAACCCCACTTGATCATAGTGTGATTCTTTTAATGTGCTGTTGAATTTGGTTCCCTATATTTTGTTAAGAATTTTTGAATCTATATTCATCAGAGATATTGGTCTACAATTTTCTTTCCTTGTAGTGTTCTCATATTGCTTTGGTATCTGGCTAATGCTGGCTTTGTAAAACAAATTTTAGAGTGTTCTCTTGTCTAAAATTTTTTGGAGAGGTTTAAAAAGAATTGAAATTAATTCTTCTTTAAATATTTAGAAGAATTCACCAGAGAAATAATCTAATCATGGGTTTCACTATGTTGGGAGATTTTTTATTACCATTCAATCTTCTTACTTGTTATTGGTCTGTTCAGATTTTTTAATTTCTTCATGATTCAGTCATGGCAAGTTGTATGTTTCTAGGAATTCATCCATTTCTTCTAGGTTATCCAATTTTTGGTATATAATTTTTCATAGTCACCTGTCATGATTCTTTGTATTTCTGTGGTAACAGTTATAATGTCTCCTTTTTCATTTTTTACTTTATTTATTTGAATCTTCTCTCTTTCTTAGTCTAGCTAAAAGTTTGAAAATTTTGTTAATTTTTCAACCCCACCCCACCCCAGGTCTTAGTCTTATTTACCTTTTCTATTGTTTTTCTGGTCTCCTTTTCATTTATTTCTGCTCTGATCTTCATTATTTCCTTCCTGCAGCTAACTTTGGGCTGTTTGTTCTTCTTTTTCTATGTCTTTCAAGTGTAAAGTAGGTTAATTATTTGACATCTTTCTTGTTTCTTAATGTAGGCATTTATCATGATAAACTTTCCCCTTAGAAGTGCCTTTGCAGCATCCCATGGGTTTTGATACGTTGTGTTTCCATTTTTGTTTGTTTCAAGATATTTCTTTATTTCCCTTTTGATTTCTTCATTGACCTAATGGTTGTTCAGGAGCATGCGTATTTCTAGCTCTTCTGTCTTTATTGATTTCTAGTTTTATACTGTTGTGGTCACAGAAAAATGCTTGGTATGATTTCTATATTCTTAAATTTTCTAAGACTTGTGTTGTGGTCCATCATGTGATCTATTCTGGAGAATGTTCTGTGAGTGTTTGAGAAGAATGCGTACTATGCTGCCGTTCTATAGAATGTTCTGCATCTGTCTGTTAGGTTCATTTATTTTAAAATGTCATTCAAGTTCTTTATTTCATTATTTATTTTCTCTCTGTATGATCTATCCATCATTGAAAGTGGCATATTGAGGTGCCCTACTATTATTACATTGTTGTGTATTTCCCCCTTTAGATCTGTTATTAATTGTTTAATATATTTAGTTGCTCCAATATTGGGTGCCTGTATGTTTATATTTGTTACATCATCCTGATGAATTAACTCTTTTGTCATCATATAATGATCTTCTTTGTCTCTTTTTATAAATTTTGACTGAAAGTCTATTTTTGTTTGATATAAGTATAACTACCATTGCTCTCTTTGGTTTCCATCTCCATGGAATATCTTTTTCCATCTCTTCACTTTCAGCCTATGAGTGTCCTTAAAGCTTAAATGAGTCTTGTAGGCAACATATACTTGGGTTTGTTTTATCCATTCAGCCACTCTATGTCTTTTAAATAGAGAATTTAAACTATTTGTGTTTAGAGTAATTTTTTTTATTGTGGTAACATTGGTTTATAACATTGTATAAATTTCAGTTGTTCATCATTATACTTCTATTTCTGCATAGATTACATCATGTTCACCACCCAAATACTAATTACAATCCATCACCACATATGTAAGATTACTATTGCCATTTTGTCACTTGCTTTCTGATGGCTTGTAATTCGTTTGCTCCTTTCTTCCTGTGTTGCTGTCTTTCTTTGTGAGTTGATGACTTGGTGGAAGCCATGCTAAAATTTAGTCAAGTCTCTTAGCAGAGTGTCTGGGCAAGTTTCTTGTGCATTGGAGGAATTCACAGTATAATTTACATATAATAAAATTTAATTTAGGTGTTAAATTCAATGATATTTAATAAATTTACAGAGATTTGCAGCCACCAAAGCAATATCTTTTTAGAGTTTTCATCCCCACAAAAAGATTCCTCATGCACATTTGCAGTCATATCCCTTTCCCACTCCTAGCCCTAGGCAATCACTAACCTCCTTTCTGTCTCTATATTTACATTTTCTGGACATTTCATCTAAGTGGGATAATATAATTTATGGTATTTTTTAATCTGGCTTCTTTCACTTAGCAGACTATTTTTGAGGTTCATATATATTGTAGTATCTATCATTACTTAATTTCTTTTTATATCTGAATAATAGTTCATTGTACAGATAACCAGTTTGTTTATCCATTCACCAGTTGAGTTGAATATTTGTGTTGTTTTTACTTTTTGGCTATTATGAACAAAGCTGCTATAAACATTCATATAAATTGTTTTGTGTGGACATATATTTCCTTTACTTTTGGATACATACCTGGGGCAGAATTGTTGCTTCATATGGCAGCTCTACGACTAAAATTTTGAGGAACTGCCAAACTGTTTTCCAAAATGGTTGCACCATTTACATTCCCACGAGAAATATATGAATATTATATCTCCACATCCTCACCACCACTTGCTAATGTTTGTCTTTTTGATTATGCTCATCCTAGTAGATATAAGGTGGCATCTCATTGTGGTTTTAATTTCCATTTCCCTAATGGCTTATGATGTTTAGCACAGTAACATTTTATATCTAGTATCTTAGTCTCTGTCCTCCTGGAACCCAAGGTATCATTGGTTCATCACTGTTATGGTGCTGAATCTATTTGTGATGATTGTACCATCTCAACGTTAACTGGGGTGTAGCTAGACATAGCAGTTTGGACATGCTTCCACCCAGGGCTTAATGGGGAAGTTGCTGAGATGATGTGGCTTGTTCCAGGGTGTCTCTACCTCTAATGCCAATAAACTTTCAGCTCAAGCTTTCCTTATGGCTGCTGGGGTTCCAAGAATGATTTCACAATGAGTTTTTTTATAGTAAAGCTCCTAAGGCATTGTATGCCTGAGAATATCTTTATTCTGCACTGAATTTAAATGACAATGTAGTTAGATACAAATTTTCAAG
The DNA here is from genome assembly GCA_031878705.1 of Tapirus indicus. NCBI lineage: Eukaryota > Metazoa > Chordata > Mammalia > Perissodactyla > Tapiridae > Tapirus > Tapirus indicus. The sequence goes on from CM062942.1 coordinate 47,840,510, forward strand.
TCTGGACGTTTTTTCCTTCAGTATGTTAAAAATATTACTCCATTTTCTTCTTGCATCAGTTTGGAAAATGTTCCAGTATTAATCTTTTTCATGTTGCTTTGCAAGTGATCTGCTTTTCCCTTTGGAGGCTATTTTAAAATTAAAATTTTATATATGTGTTGAATAAGTAACACATTCACATGATTAAGAAATTTCAAAGTTAAAAATGCGTACCTTTCTCTGTGGCTTCCCTCACTTCTTCATTTTTTCTCTTTTCTCAGGAGCAAATCTAAACAAAAACAGTCCACTTACTCAGGGAAAGCAGTTTTAATTTCTCTTTTTATTGTATGCTTTTAGAGTCCCACCTTCCTTTCTAAAGTTATTTTATTGAGGGTTATTTTCCCTTACAAAAACAATTTCCTCCAGTTTCTTCTAGTTATACTTGGATGCCAGTATTTAGTGACTGTTTCTAGGTTACATGTCCACTATCTTCCCTACTTGAATTTTGACCTGGGATTTATGTTGTAACCATTTTCTTTGCTTCATTGACTGAATCTATGTTCTTGCTCTTTTATTGTTACTTCCCTTCCCTTCCCCAGCATTCTTCACCTCACCTCCCCCACCTCATATCTCCCTCTATACAAACACATACCCACTCCAGATATTAGATTCTTAAGCCTCCCTACACTTAATTCAACAGATACAAGATTGATAGCTATAAAATGCTTGAGCTCCACCTATTTTACTTTTTACTTGACCCTCTCTCTAAATCTTCTTCTGGAGGTCTCACCATAATTAGATCTACTCACTTCCTCATTTTGACTCTTTTTTATGGGACAGTGTTCCTCATATATAAACACAATGGGCATGCCAGTCATATGTTTCAGCCTCCAGATTGGACTCAAGTCACTTATGTGAGCCAAAAAGATGAAATATGTGAAATCACGCCTGTGCCTGAAAGTCTGAGATGCAGTACCATTAACACCTTTAGGGAGTTTAGCAGACATCTATCTCTAAATTGTGGGAAGAGAGGTGGGAATTATTTTAGTAGTAGTTAAGAAAATTATTCAACAAACTCAAAGGTATAAGAAATATTACATTATTTTCTTTTTCTTTGAATCATGTAAAATTTGACTCTGAATTTTGATCCTGCCAGGCTGATTGATACTTCAAACCTCATCAGTATCAGAGCTTCATTCCCACCCCAGCCCACCATCCACAGTTGTGTAAAAGTCCTGTAGGTTTTATGCAGAGAAAAATGTTATAGGAAGCACTTTTTTTCTTTGTTTCAGATTGTTTCTTAGTGATATGATCTTAAAGTCTTACTCAGTATTTTCATTCTGGGCTTCTGTATAGTATTTGGACATAGAAATCTTTGATGAGACTGCAGCCTTTGTTCCAGGGTTCACACTCCTCAGACAAATTATGCTGTCATTCTTCCTGGAAGTTTTATGGACCACAGGTCCCTCACTACTAGTGGCATCAGTAGACCACTATTCATTTCTATTTTGGGGGGATTCCCATACTCTTTTTCAGCCTTCTGCCTCTTCCATGAAAGCCACTTCCCCTCACCTCTCCCCATCCAGGGTATCTGTTTTAATCTTCTTAGTAACTTTAGGCTTTCACAAAAGCCAGTAAGAAAGGTTGTCTCCTAGCAATTTCTGATTTCTGTATTATAAACACCTCTAAAACAAAGGAACCCCCAAATTTTCTCTTAGAATCATGGTAGAAAAATTACATAGAACAGAACACAGCTAGCTCTCATTCTTTTCAATTCTTCCTTATCAGTACAAACAAAACACAAATTAATGGCTCAATTATTATATTTACTTTTATTTAGTGTATATTCTACTATGATTTGAACCCAAGAATGTATAAGCTTGAGTGGACATGCAGCAGAATAACATTGACAGAGCCTCAACTCTTTCCATCTCATCAGTAAAGGGAATTTGTACCTTAGTCATATGGATATCTCCCCATATTTCTGTTTTAACAAGGACTGGAATTATGATAATTGACACTAAATAAGCCAATAATCATAGATCAAAGATCCCAGCCTATGTATTCCAGAAAAACTGCAAAATGCAGGTACCGATTTTATAGGGACTAAAACAGGTACTGTATTTTGAGGAAAAGAAAAATGAGACAAATCTAACATTTATTGTTGCCTATTACATACTAGGTGTTTTGGTGAGTATTTCATACTTGACACATCATTTAGTCCATACAACCAATCTGTGTTATAGTTACTGTTATTATCCCTATTTTACAGATGAGGAAACTAACACTAGAGAAGGTATGTGACTTGACCAAGTTACACAGATACTAAGTAGCAGGGTCAGGATTCAGTTGCTAGTGTATTAGTCTCTGTCCATGACTCAACTCACAGGATATATGCATAGTGTATTCCTTCCTTCCCTCCCTTACCCCCTTATTCACTCAGCACACTTTTGCTAGATTCATTTATTTCAGCTTCATTTCCCATCTCTTCTGAACATTGTGACTAGTGGCATTTCTCTTATTTTCCTTTTCCTTTATTTCAGAAGCAGTGTCAGGAGGAGAAAAAACACTGAATTTCCACTGAATAAATCCACCTTTTTCAGTTCAATGATACCAAGTCAGCATGCCATCAGTGACACTTTCTGGCCAGGAAGCATCTTTTATTTAATTCCTCCTAATCTGTTCAGGTTCTCAGGAAGAGAGCCTTGAACTAGGCTTAGCCTATCAGTGCATTTCTTTCCTGGGCCACGGTGATTAATTCAAGTTTGGGCATGTAACTTAAGCTCACCCAATTAGAGTGACTCTTAAAGATTCTCTTGGGGATGAGGTAAAACAGACATTCTTTCCTGTGGGACATATTGACTAAACATATAGCCCTGGGAGCTGTTTGCAGCCATCTTGGAATCACAAAGAGTGCCAACATTAGGATGAAGTAGACACTGTGGAAGGCAGATTAGGTGCTGGATAAACTGACTATCATGGGAATTTTCAGCCAATTTGCTTCTTTTATTGCTTAAGTCTTTTGGAGTAAGATTTTCTGTCACTTGAAATCAAATGCATCCTAACCTATACAAAGGACCTGCATTGTTAACCTCTGTCTGCCTTTCAAAACTCAGTTACTACCACTGCCTTCCTAGATTACTGTGTTTCAGACACAGTAGTCTTCATTCAGTTACTTGGCCATCCCAAATTCTTTCTTATAATAGCATTTATGCAGATTCTGATCCCTCTGCCTGAGATGTCTTTCCTTTCCTGGCTGGATCTTTTTTACTCTACAGGTCTCTGCTTAAGTGTCATCTTGTCAGAGAGGCCTATCATCTTTGATGATCCATTTAATGTAGATTTCTACACTTCTTACCCTCCCATTCTATATCTCAGTCCTTTGTCTTCTTTATAGACTCATGCTAGGTTTTGTTCTTATCTCTTTCCTCTATGAGATGTAAACTTTTGTTAATCTTGTTCAATCTTGGGTCTTCAGCACTCAATATGTCAGTGTCAGTCATATGGTAAAGTACTTAAGATTATTATAGACTAAATTAATGAATATGGTCTTTCCCCTCATGGAACTTACAGTAGAGAGGGCCAAAGATATCAGTGGTTTAAAGAACCCCATTATAAAAGAACAATTGCATAAAATATGATCAATTTGATGTGGGAAGAGGAGAGAGCTATGAGGAAAAGGAAAGCAATAAGAACAGGGACAAACTTTATGATTTCTTGCCCAATACACATAAACTCTCCTGTATAGAGAGCGATTAATTTCAGTGATTTCCTTTTAGTTAGTATACTTCTTTCTGGAAATGTTTTGTGATCAGCTGGGATGTGTTGTGCTTCTACTGTGCCATATATAGCTACAGATCATTTAAGACTATAGCTATATCAAGGTGTGTTTTAAAGTAATTCTTTTCCCAGAAGAAGATAATATAGATTGACCACTGAGAAAGACAAAATAATCAAACTAATACCTAGTTAGTATTTACAAGTGGCCTAAGACTAATTAACTACCGATTTGTTTCTTCCAAAACTGAGTTTCTATTATATGACAGGTATTATGCTGCATAATAGTAACATAGAAACAAATCACACCTGCTTCTCTGCCCTCATGGATCTTATAGTTTAGTTAGGGGAAAAGCCAAATTAAAAAAAAAATAATGATTATGTAGTGTGGTAAGTGCCATAAGAAAGATGAACACAGAGTGTTATAGAAACACACAAGAGAGACATCTTAGCTAGCCTGGGGGTCAGGGAAGCCTTTCTAGAGGAGGTATCTATAGGCTGAGTTTTGAAAGATGAGGGAGGATTAGATGAATAATGGGGCAAAAGTGCATTTCCTCACCTTTAAGATACTTGATTATTCACTGGAGATGAGTCTTCATGGCTGAGTCATACATTTATTTCATTATTATTGATCTAGTTTACCCTACTCTCAGAAACCTGTTCCTTTATTTCTTATCGCCATATATTACTCAGTATAGAAATACATACTTAGAAATTGTTAAGAAATTCTACATTGACATATTATGAGTTATCATAGGGTTCTTTGTATTTTTCTTATATGTTTGATTCTGAAAAAATAATAGAAATAATAATGTAATAACAGCTGCTGTGCATTTTATCCATTTATATGTTCAGCAAAGGTTTATTGAACATAAAGTATATGCCATATACTGGTGAGGTGCTGAGAATACCAGTGTGGACACAACAGACATGTACTGGGCCTTCAAGGATTTACACTTGTGTTTAATGCTTGGTAAGTGCCATACCCAGTGCTAAGTACTTTACATATATTACCTCATTTAATCCTCACAACAATCCTATAAGTTAGGAAGTATTATCCACATTTTTCATAGAAAATCTTCAGTTTAGATAGGTAAAGTGATTTCCTAAATAATTCTTCATTTCATGAAATGTTTTACTTGCAGGAAATTTCAAATTTTACTTTTAAGTGCATATAGATTATAGGTTAAATCAATGCTTATGGAGAAAATGAAGTAATTAGCATAAAATCCCACATATTTCTTTATATTTGTATATATATTTGAATGAGTGTGGATAAAGTTATGGAAGGGTACACACTAGGCTATTAACAATGGTAACTGGATGAAATGGAGGAGGAAAGAGAATGGATGGAGAATATTACTAAGTTTTTAAATCTATTGTTTCACTGTATTGTTTTATGTTTTATATATTGTTTCACTGCTTTTTGTGAACATATGTTAATTGTACAATTTTAGAAAGGAATTTAATTTAAAAAGTTGAAAGCTTAAACTATACTTGTCCTTATAAAGGTTATAAATGAATTACTGTTATTTTTAAATGGGTAAAAAACACATAAATGAGATCAACCCTCTTAAGTTTTTAAATGTACAGTAGGGTATTGTAAACTATAAGCACAATGTTGCACAGCAGATCTCTAGAATTTTTTTTATCTTTCATGACTGAGATGTTACATTCCCCCCAGCCTCTGGCAACCACCATTCTACTCTCTGCTTCTATGCATCTGACAATTTTATATACCTCATTTAATTGGAATCATATAGTGTTTGTCCCTTGGTGACTGTCTGATGTCACTTAGCATAATGTTCTCAAGATTCATCCATGTTGTAGTATATAACAAGATTTCTTTACTTGTATGGCTTAATAATATTCCCTTGTATGTATAAACTGTATTTTCTATATCCATTTATCTATTGATGAGCTTTTAGGTGGTTTCTATTTCTTGGTTATGGTGAATAACAGTGCTATGAACATGAGAGTGCAAGTATCTCTTAAAAATCCTGATTTCAATTCTTTTGGATAAATACCCAGAAACAGGATTGCTAGATCATATGGTAGTTCTATTTTTAACTTTTTGAGAAACCTCCATGCTATCTTTCATCGTGGCTACATCATCTGTCATTCCCACCAGCAGTGCACAAGGATTCCAATTTCTCCACATCCTTATCATCACTTGTTATTTTCTGTTTTTTGGATAATGGCCATCCCAGCAGATATGAAGTGATATTTCATTGTGGTTTTGCCTGGCATTTTACCAGTGATTAATGATGTTAAGCATTTTTTCATATACCTGTTGGCCATTTGGATGTCTTCTTTGGAGAAATATCCATTTAAATCTTCTTCCCATTTTTAATAAAATTATTTGGGTTTTTTTTCTTTTTGTTATGGAGTTGAAGGAATTTCTTACATATTTTGGATATTAACCTCTTATCAAGTAATGGTTTGCAAACATTTCTCCCATTCCATAAGTTGCCTTTTCACTCTATTGATTGTTTTCTTTAATGTACAGAAGCTTTTCAGTTTGATGTAGTCTCACTTGTCTATTTTTGCTCTTGTTGCATGCACTTTTAGTGTTATAGCTAGGAAATCATTGCCAAGACTAATGTCATTAAGCTTTTCCTCTATGATTTCTTCTAGGAGTTGTATAGTTTCAGGTCTTACATTTAAGTCTTTAATCCATTTTGAGTTAATTTTTGTGTATGATGTAATATAAGGGTTGAATTTCATATTTTGCAAGTGGTTATCTAATTTTCCCAACACAACTTGTTGAAAAGGCTATTCTTTCCCCATTCTGTATTTGTGGCAGCTTTGTTGAAGATGAATTGACCATATATGCATGGGTTTATTTCTGGTTTCTCTATTCTGTTCCATTAGTCTCTATGTCAATCTTCATGCCAGTGTCATACTGTTTTGATGACTGTAGCTTTGTAATATATTTTGAGATCTGGAAGTGTGAAGGCTCCAGCTCTATTCTTCTTTCTCAGAATTGTTTTAACTATTTTGGGGTCATTTGTGATTCCATATTAATTTTAGGATCGATTTTTCTATTTCTGTGAAAAATGTCCATGGGATTTCGATAGAGATTGCGGTGAACCTGTAACATTGCCTTGGGTAGTGTGGACATTTCAACAATATTAAGTCTTCAAATCCATGAACCTAGGGTGTCTTTCCATTTATTTGTGCCTTTCATTTCTTTCATCAAGGATTTCTAGTTTTCAATGTACAAGTCTTTCACCTCCTTGGTTAAGTTTATTCCTAAGTATTTTATTCTTTTTGGTGCTATCATAAGTGGAATCATTTCTTCATTTCCTTTTGAGATTGCTCATTGTTAGTGTATAGAAACACAATGAATTTTTGTATGTTGTTTTCATATCTTGCAACTTTACTGAATCTATTAGTTCTAACAGTTATCTTTTTGTGGAGTCTAGGATTTTCTACGTATAAGTTCTTGTCAGCTGCAGTTAGAGATTATTTTATTTCTTCCTTTCATATTTGGATACCTTCAATTTTTTTTTTCTTGCTTAACTGCTCTGGCTAGGGCTTGTTTTGTGATGTAACATGGTATCTATTCTGGGCAATGTTCAGTGTAGCTTGAAAAGAATGTGTATTCTGTTGCTATTTGGTGGATGTTCTGTATATGTCTGTTAGGTCCATTTGATATATAGTGTTGTTCAACTCCTCTGCTTCTTTTGTTGATCTTTTGTCTGGATGTTCTAGCCATTATTGAAAGTGGTGTATTAAAGTCTCCTACTATTATTGTAGAGTTATCTATTTCTCTCTTCAGTTTGTCAATTTTTTCTTCATATATTTAGGTGCTCTGCTGTTGGATGCCTATATATTTATAATTTTTATAACTTCCTAGTGAATTGACTCTTTTATCATTATATAAAGTCCTTCTTTGTTTCTTATGACAACTTTTTTTCCTAAAGTCTATTTTGTTTAATGTAAGTATAGCCATCCCTGCTCTCTTTTGGTTCTCATTTGCTCAGAATAATTTTTCCATTCATAGTTACTTTTAACTATGTGTGTCCTTAGATCTAAAGTGAGTCTCTTCTGGACAGCATAGGGTTTGATCTTGTGAGGTTTCTTTGTACCCAATTGTCCAACCTAGGTCCAATTGAAGTACTTAATCCATTTACATTTAAATTAATTTCTAATAAGGAAGTACCTACTATTGCCATTATGTTAATTGTTTTCTGTCTCTCTTGTCACTCTTTCATCCCTTTTTTCTTCTCTTGCTGTCTTTCTTTCTGTGTTGTTGATTTGTTTGTAGTGACATGTTTCAATTCTTTTCTCATTCCTTTTGTGTATCTTCTATAGATAGTTTCTTTGGGGTTGCCATGGGCTTACATAAAACATCTTATGGTTGTACAATCTATTTTAAGCTGATCACAACTTAAGTTCAATTGCATACAAAACTCTACACTTTTACTTTTCCCTCCCCACAATTTGTTGTTGATGTCACAAATTACATCTTTTCATATTTTGTATCTGTTAATGTATTTTATATTTATGTCTGTTTTTCACACTTTTGTCTTTTAATTTCTATATGTGAATTAAAAGTGATTTATGAACCACCATTGTATTATTACAGCATTCAGTATTTGTCTATACATTTACCTTTACCATCAAGCTTTATACTTTCACGTTACTATTTACCATCTTTTTATTTCAAATTGAAGGTCTCCCTTTATCATTTCTTGTAAAGCAGGTCTAGTATTGTTGAACTTCTTCAGCTTTTATCTGGAAAAGTCTTCATTTTTCTTTCATTTTTGAAGGACAATATTACCAGATATAGTATTCTTCCTTGGCAGATTTTTCTTTCAGGAGTTTCAACATAACATCCCATTGTTTTCTAGCATCCAAGGTTTCTGCTGGGAAATTCACTAAAAGTCTTATGGGGGAATCTCTTTGTATGTGGCAAGTCACATTTCTCTTACCACTATCAAAATACTCCCATTGTTTTTAATTTTTGACAATTTGAGTATAATGTGTCTTGGTGTGGACTTCGTGGGAATTTCCTCTTTGATGAATTTTTGGTTTTTTGAATCTGGATGTCCATTTTCTTCCCCAGATTTGGGAAAATTTCTGCCATTCTTTTTTCCCCCCAGCTTTATTGAGATATAATTGACATATACTGTGTGCATTTAAAGTGTACAATGTGATGATTTGATGCACATGTATATTGTGAATGTTTACCACAATAAGGTTATCTAACACATCCTTCACTTCACATAATTACCATTTTGTTGTCGCTGTGGTGAGAATATCAAAGTTCTACTCTCATAGCAACTTTCAAGTATACAATACAGTGTTGTAACCCATAGTCACCATACTGTACATTAGATACCTGGGACTTATTCATCTTATAACTGAAATTTGTAGCCATTGACAAGTGTCTCCCCACTCTTCCCACCCCTCAGCCAGTGGCAATCATCATTTTACTTTCTGTTCCTATCAGTTCAATATTTTAAGATTCCATATATAAGCGAGATCATACAGTATTTGCCTTTGTCTGGCTTATCTCACTAAGCATAATGCCTTCAAGGTCCTTCCATGTTGTTGCAAATGGCAAGATTTCATTCTTTTTTTTATGGCTGAATAATATTCCATTGTGTATATATGCACACATACACACACACACCAACTTTTCTTTATCCATTCACCTGTCAATGGACATTTGGGTTGTTTCCATATCTTGGCTATTTAAAATAATGCCACAATGAACATGGGGTGCATATATCTTTTTGAGTTAGTGTTTTCATTTTCTTTGGATAAGTACCTAGAAGTAGAACTCCTGGATCAGATGGTAGGTGTATTTTTAATTTCTTGAGGAACCTCCATACTGTTTTCTGTAGTGGCTGCACCAAATTATATTCCCACCAACAGTACAAAAAGGTTCCTTTTTCTCCACAATGTTGCCAACACATTATTTCTTGTCTTTTTGATAATAGCCATTCTAACAGATGAAAGGTTAAATCTCATTGTGGGTTTGTTGTATATTTCCCTAATGACTAGTGATGTTGAGCATCTTTACACATACCTGGTGCCCATCTATATGTCTTCTTAGCAAAAAGTTCTATTCAGATCACTTGCCTAATTATTAATTGGATTTTTTTTTCTATTGAGTTATTTGAGTTCTTTATATACTTTAGATTTTATCACCTTATCAGATATTTGATCTGCAAATATTATCTTCCATTCAGTAGGCTGCTTTTTCATTTTGTTGATGATTTTCTTTGCTGTGCAGATTTTTTAGTTTTATGTAGTCCCACTTTTTTATTTTTGCTTTCGTTGCTTTGCTTTTGCTGTCAAATCAAAAATCATTGCAAAGACAAATGTCAAGGAACTTACCACCCATGTTTTCTTCTAGGATTTTTATGGTTTCAGGTCTCACACTCAAGCCTTTAATCTATTTTGAGTTGATTTTGTGTATGATGTGAGATAGTGGTCAGGTTTCATTCTTCTGCATATGGCTGTCCAGTTTTCCAAACAACATTTATTGAAGAGACTTTCCTTTCCCCATTATATATTCTTGATTTCTTTGTTGAAAATTAATCGACCATACATTCATAGGTTTATTTCTGGGCTATTTATCCTGTTCCATTGATCTATGTGTCTTTTTATGTCAACACTATACTATTTTTATTACTATAACTTTGTGATATAGTTTGAAATTAAGGAGCATGGTGCCTTCAGCCTTGTTCTTCTTTCTCAAGATTGCTTTGGCTTTTTGGGGTCTTTTGTGGTTCCATACAAATTTTAGAATTGTTTGCTCCATTTCTGTGAAAAATGCCATTGGAATTTGGTAGGGATTGCATTGAATCTGTAGATTGCTTTGAGTAGTATGGACATTTTATCAATATTAATTCTTCCAATTCACGAGCATGGAATGTCTTCCCATTTATTTGTGTCTTCTTTAATTTCTTTCCTCAATACCTTGCAGTTTTTAGTGTACAAGTCTTTCATCTCCTTGGTTAAATTTATTTCTAGGCAGTTTATTCTTCTTAATGCAATTGTAAATGGAGTTGGTTTCTTAATTTTCCTTTTGGATAGTTTATTAGAGTATAGAAATGCAACAGATTTCTGTATATTGGTATTATTCTATGACTTTATTGAATTCATTTATTAGTTCTAACAGTTTTTTAGTAGAGTCTTTAGGGTTTATTACATATAATATCATGTTATCTGCAAATAGTGACAGTTCTACTTCTTCCTTTTCAATTTGAATGTCTTTTTTTTGCCTAATTTCTCTGGATAGAACTTCCAATACTATGTTGAATAAAAGTGGCAATGCCAGTCATGCTCGTCTTTTTTCTGATTTTAGAAAAAAAGCTTTTAGCATTTCACCGTTGAGTATGATGTTAGCTGTGAGCTTGTCATATATGGCCTTTATTATGTTGAAGTACATTTCCTCTATACACACTTTGTTAAGAGTTTTTACAAAAAACCGATATTGAATTTAGTCAAATGCTTTTCCTGCGTCTGTTGAGATGATTGTATGATTTTTACCCCTCATTATGTTAATGTGGTATATCACATTGGTGGATTTGTGGACGATGAACTATTCTTGCATTCTTGGAATAAATCTCACTTGATCATGGTATATGTTGTTGAATTCAGTTTCCTGATATTTTGTTGAGAATTTGATTGGTGCATTCAGTCCAATTACACTTGGGATGATTATTGATATATGAGGGCTTAATATTGCCATTGTATCTTTTGTTTTCTGTTGCTCTATATTTTCATTGTTTCTTGTTTCTTGTGCCATTTCAGTTTGGTTGTTTTATGTGATGTGTTTCTCAGTTTCCTCTTTTTACATGTTTTGTGACACTGTTATGAATTTTTTTTTTTTTTGGTTACCATGTGGTTTTAATGAAAGATCTCACTGTAAAATATAGTCTTTTCTCTGCTGATAGCCTCTTATCTTCATTTGCCTATGCAGGCTCTGTCCTTTTCCACTTCCCCATCTATGGTTTTATTGCTGCAAATTATCCCTTTTTGTATTGTGAAGTCATTACCAAATTAATGTGACTATCATTATTATTAATGCTTCCTTTCCCTTTAACCTTTATGTTATAATGAAGTGTATACTATCCCATATTGATAGAGATTTGCAATTTTCTGATTCTGTCTACCTATTTATCACCTTGCTTGGAGCTTTGTACATCTTTGTATTTTTGTTTCAGGTAGGAGGCCTCCTTTCAACATTTCTTGTAAGGCAGGTGTAGTAGCAGTGAATTCTCTCAGCTATTGTTTGTCTAAGAAGGGCTTTATTTCTCCTGCATATGTGAAAGATAACTTTGCTGGATAGAGTACTCTTGGCTGACAGTTTTCATCTTTCAATATTTTGAATATATCATTCCACTGTCTGCTGGCCTGTAAGGTTTCTGCTGAGAAATTTGCTGATTGCCTAATAGGGATTCTCTTGTAGGTTATTTTCTTTTTCTCCCTGACCACTTTTAATATTCTTTCTTTGGCATTGATTTCTGATAGTTTTATAATTATGTGTCTTGAAGAAAGTCTTTTTGCATTGAGATAATCTGTCTCTGCCGTAGCTTCATAGATTTGTATATCCGTTTTCCTCCCCAGGTTTGGGATGTCCTCAGCTATTGTTTCTTTAAATAAGCTTTGTGGTCCCTTCTTTCACTCTTCTCCTTCTGGGATACTCCTTACCCCTATGTTGCCCTTTGTAATAAGATCAGATAATTCTCATAGAATTTCTACTTTTTTTGTATTAGTTCTCTCTCTTCTTCTACTTGTACCATTTCTAGTTTTCTATATTTGAGATCACTAATTCTCTCTTCTATATGGTATTCTCTATTTCTAATGCATTCTTCATCTAATTTATTGAGTTCTTCAGCTCCAGAATTGTTGTTTGGTTCTTTCTTTAGAGTTTCAATCTCTTTGGTAAAGTATTCCTCCTGTTCTTTGATTTTGTTCCTGAGCTCTTTAACTGCCTCTCTGATTTAGTTTTCTTGTAGCTCATGGAATTTCTTCATGACAGTTACTTTGAATTCTTCATCAATTACATCCCAACTTTGCATGACTTTCTGTTTGGTTTTTAGAGAATTTTTTTTGCAATGCCGTGTACTATGGCTTTTTGTGCTACTTACTATGTTATTCCAGTGCAGGTATATTTGTTGTAACAAACACTTTTTAAAATTTAGGTATAACTTTCTTTTGATTCAATTTTCAGCTCTTTAAGATTAGAAGCTTTGCTTTTGCTTTTCAGTAAGTGGCACTTTCATGCTAGTTTTTTATTTCTCTTATGTGAGCTGCCTCTGGCTATATTTGAGGGTCTGCATGTTCCACCATTCATGGCCTCTATTTAGGGTGTCACCAGTACTCTTGTCATCACTGCTTATGCTTCTGGGTGTCACTGATGCCTTGCTGTTGCTAGTGTCAGTGTGGTCTCTGGCTTTGTCTCCTTGGGGCATAAGGATGTCTGTTGCCTCAGCCACATCCTGGATCACCTAAATAGGAATCTCCACTGCCATGGTGGGGTGAGGGAGAGGGTAGGGAGGGAGCCAGGTTCATGAGGGCACTGCCTCAGCTGTTTTCTGTTACCTTGTAGCTTCAGATGTCACTGTGATTGGGTTGTAGAAGTCCTGTGCACTCTTCTACTGCTCTGAGATGCAGCAAGGGGGCCTGTGATCATGGGGCTCCACCTTTGCTGCTGATTTGCTTTTCATGGCTGCAGGCCCCACTGCAGCTGTCTGGATGGAGTCCCATGCATGCCTCTGCTGCTACCCATAGAGTTCTCTGGACTGGGAGTGGCTGCCTCAGCTGGTGCAGCTGGGGATCCAGAATCCTGGGCTCTGCCTCTGCTGTTCCTTTGTTTTGCCTCCTGTAAGTGCTCCAATCCACCCACCTTCATATGTACAGACAGGTGGATCTCTCTGGACTTCTGGTGTGTTGTGCAATGCAGCCTTTGTTGGACTGTGGGTGTTTTACTCACTGTAGATTGAAGGGGAGAAACAAAAGCACCCTCTCATGCCACTATGAGGATGACTTCTATTAGGGATCCTTTCTTTTGCTTCATCTAGTCTGTTGTTGAATCCCTCTATTGTATTTTTCACTTCAATTATTGTATTTTTTCAGCTCAGTGTCTTCTACTTGGTACTTTCTTATATTTTCTATGTCTGTTGTAATTCTCACTTTGTTCCTCCATTCTTCTCCTGAGCTCAGTGAGCATCTTTATGACCATTATTTTGAACTCTTTATCAAGTAAATCACTTATCTTCATTAACCTATTTTTCTGAGAATATTTTCTACTTGGAACATATTCCTCTATTTCTTCATTTTCCTTATCTTTCCTGTTTGGTGACTATGAATTAGATAAAGTGGCTATCTTTCCCAGCCTTGAAGGAGTGCCCTTGTGTAGGAGAGGAAGCTAATTGTTTAACCCTGCCCTAGGTGTTGATTGTCTCTCAAACTTTTTTGATTGTCCAATGAGGCTACTTTATTTTTAGTAGTTCCTAGTAGTTGTGGGTGTGCCAAGACTTGTCAGCGTCTCTAAGGGGAGAATCTCAGTAAGCACCTAGATTCAGGCTAATTTGAAGTCAGATACTCAGACAGCAGTTTTTATAGTATGCTAATATACTTCTTTGAGGGGAAGACTGGGAGATTGGTGTTTCTGTCTGTTCCCTTTATCCTGAGCCCTGTGGTGATAGTCAGTTAAGACCTGTTTTTTTCTTTGCTACTGTCCCATTGAAACCATGAGCACAAGACCTGTTGCTCATTAGAGACATGCTATCTAGGGTTGTGTCCTCTGGGTGGCAGACACAAAAGCTGGAGTGGCAGACATGTACACTAGCTCCTTTCAGAGAGATACTGCTTACCTTGAGCAGGGCAGAGGGACAATTCAAAGGTGGCACCTGCCTGTTTCCCTGGCCTCTGGAGATGATTGTAGTTAGCCCCTATTTGTGTGTTTAATTACAATCCCACCCTTCTGGCCACAGCTAAGAAGATAAGGTTTTAGGCCTCATTCACAGATACCAGTGACCAGGAACAAGGCAGAGATATAGTGAAGAAATGGCTGCCATTGACCTCTATCCTCAGAGAACACCTCAGCAGGCCACTAGATGTGTGCCAATCCAGAAGCCTGCCAAGGCTGAATCTCCAAGGCAAGCAAATAGGCCTCTTTCACAAAAAGCCTGGGGATATTTTTCAGTCTAATGACTCTGCACTGTGCCTTGGAGATAATGGCTGGCCCTGAATTGTCTCTCTGTTTGTTACAGTCCCATGGGTTCCATGAACACAAGCCCTATTGGTCACCAGAGCCAAGTGATCAAGTGGTGTCCCCTGGGGGCCACCAGAAAAACTGGAGCACCAGATGCATGTACACACTGGGGCACCAGGTGTGTGTACAAGCTCACTTCTGGGAGATAACATTGCTCTGGAGCATATCAGAGAGAGAGCACAAATATATCACCTGTCCTCTGAGGTCTCTGAAGAAGACTACAGTCAGGCCTTCTGTGTGTTTGATCAGAAGCATATTCCTCTGGCTGCATCTATAAAGATAAGCTAATAAGTCTTTTTCATTGAAAGACTGGGCTCTTCCTTCTGTTGTCTCTCTGCTGTGTCTTGGGGGTGGTAGTTGGTGAAGAACTCTTTCTCCATTTGTTAGAGTCCTGTGGGACCCACAAGAGTAAGCCCCTCTGGCCACCATGCCATGAAACCTAGAATTGTCTCCTCAGCAGCAGATGCAAACATTAAGGCACCAGGTAAGCATGCTAGCTTATTTCCTATAAATACCAGTGCCTGGAATGAGGACCAGGAGGAGCATAAAGATGAGGACTGCCAGTTTCTGTCTTCAAAGAGTATTTCAGTAGGCTCCCAGATGTGTGTTGAATTAGATGCCTACCCCTCAGGCCAATGTTTTAAGATAAGCAAATAAGACTCTTCACAGAAATTCTGGGCACTTTTCAGTTGGCTGCCCCTGTGTTGGGCCCTGGGGTGGGTGAGTCTGCATGAGAACTCTATAAGAACTGTTTCTCAGTTCACTATAGCTTTGTGAGTCTTGTGGACACAAGCCCTTTTGGCTTTCAAACCAGATACTTTAGGGGTTCATATCCCACATGCAAACCTTAAAAGTTGGGGTGTCAGGTGTGGTATTCAAACCTTTTGCTCCTCAGCAAGAAGTTTGGGGTTGTGAGTTTCCTCCTGATTGTGGGTTGCCATGCCTAGGGTGGGGTTTAGGGTGAGATTTTTGTCTCAGCACCTTCTACCCACTTTGATGTGGGTTTTTTCTTGTTTGCCCAATGTGTAGGAGTAGCTCAGCTAATTTTGGGGTTTCTTTCCAAAGGAAATTGTTTTTTTATGTAGCTGTAGATTTGGTGTGTCCATGGGAAGAAGTGTGATTAGAATCCTCCTATGTTGCTATCTTGAATTGTAATTCACAGTATGGTTTTGATACTTCACTTGAACTGTAAATTATGACACCAGGAGACTTCACAAGTTATGTACATATAATTGAACACCTAGAGCAAACACTAAAAAAAGCTATACAAACATACATACTCAAAATTTAATTGACATTTATAGAACACTCCACCAAAAAATAGCAGAATATACACTCTTTTCAAGTGCCCAGAGAACATATACCAAGACACAGCATATCCTGGGCCACAAAACCTCAACATATTTAAAAGGTTGGAATCATGCAGCATCTATTCTCTGACTGCAATGGAACCAAAATAGAAATCAATAAGAAAGAGGTAACAGGAAATTATCCAAACACTTGGAAAATAATCAACTCATTTTAAAATAATCCATAGATCAAAGAGGAAGTCTCAAGGGAAATAAACAAATACATTGAAATGAATGAATGTAAAATTACAACATATCAAAATTTGTAGGACACAGGTAAAGCAGTGCTGAAAGGGAATTTTATACTACTAAGTGCATACAATAGAAAAGAGGAAAAGTTTCAAATTCATAATCTAAGCTTTCTCCTCAAAACTTAGAAAAGAAGAGCAAAATAAAACAGCATGTAAGAACCATAAGGAAGGAAATAAAGATGAGTGCAAAAATCAGTGAAATTGAAAACAGAAAAACAATACAGAAAATCAGTGAGACAAAGAGCTCGTTCTCTGAAAATATAAATAAAATGGACAAAACTCCAGCAAGACTTATAAAGAAAAAAGAAAGGACACACATTCCTAACATTGAAAGTGAAACAAGGCATATCACAACAGAGCCTGGAGACATGAAAAAGATAATAAAGGACTATTATGAACAACTCTAAACACATAATTTTCACAACTAGGTGAAATGGACCACTTAGTCAAAAGACACAATCTACCACAGCTCACCCAATATGAAATAGATAATTTGACTAACCTTATAATTTAATAATTAATTGTATTCATAATTTAAAGATTCCCCAAAAAGGAATCCCCAGGCCCAGATGATTTCAATGGAGAATTATACCAAATGTTTAAAAAGGAATTAGCAGCAATTTGTACAATCTCTTCTAGAAAGTAGAAGTGGGGGCAACACTTCCTAATTAATTTTATGAAGGTATTATTCCTCAGATACAAAATTCATATAAAGGCAAACTAATGAATAAAACTACAGACCAATATCTTTCATGAATATGGATACAAAATCCTTAACAAAATATTAGCAATAGAATTCAGCAATATATAAAAATAATTATTCACCACGACCATGTGTGGTTTATCCTGGAGATGCAATACTAAACATTTCAAATCAACAAATTAATCTACCATATTGATAGACTAAGGAATAAAATTCACATGACCATATCAATCAATGGAGAAAAAAGCATCTGACTAAATTCAACATCCATTCATGTTAAAAACACTCAGAAAAATCAGAATAAAGGGGATCTTCTACTTGATAAAGACCATCTAAAAAATCTACAGGTAACATTATACATAATGGTGAAAGTCTGAGTGCTCTTCTCCTAAGGACAGGAACAAGACAAGAATTTCTGTTCTCACTACTCATGTTCAATATAGTGCTGGAAGTTCTAGCCAAAGCAATAGGGAAAAGTTAAGGAAAATTCATACACATCAGAAAGAAAGTAATAAAAATATCCCTACTTGAAGTTGACATGACTGTCTATTGAAAATCTATATAGAATCTATTTTAAAAACCCTAACAGTAATAAGTAAGTTCATCAAGGTTGCTTGTATTTGTATATACTAGCAACGAACACATGGGCACCAAAATTAAAAATACAACATCATTTACAATCACTCAAAAAATGAAATACTTAGGGGGCCGGCCCAGTGGTGCAGTGGTTTAGTTCATGCTTGGCAGCCCGGGGGTCACGGGTTCAGATCCTGGGCACCTGCCGACACAGTGCTTGTCAGCCATGCTGTGGCAGCATCCCATATAAAGTAGAGGAAGATGGGCAAGGATGTTAGCCCAGGGCCAGTCTTCCTCAGCAAAAAGAGAAGGATTAGCAATGGATGTTAGCTCAGGGCTGGTGTTCCTCACACACACAAGATGAAATACTTAGTTGTAAATATACCAAAACATGTCCTGGCTTTGTTTACTGAAAACTACACAATGCTGATGAAAGAAGTCAAGGATGATCTAAATAAATGGAGAGATAAGCCACATTCTTTGATTGGAAGACTCAAAATATTAAAGATTTGAATCTTTATGTGAATTGCTTTTACACATTGAATTCACATAAAAAGATTCACATCTTTACTTTTCTTTACAAATAATATATATATTTAACACAATTGTTATCAAATTCCAGGAAGAATTTTTTAGATATAGATATTATTATTCTAAAATCTACATGGAAAGGCAAAAGAATAAGGATAGCTTAAAAGTTTTTGAAAAGGAAGAATAAAGCATGAGAAATCTGTCTTCTCAATTTTAAGACATTACATAGCTCTTGTAATCAAGACTGTGTGGTATTGGTAGAAGAATAGACACACGGATTAATGGAACAGAACAAAAAACCCAGAAATAGACACACACAAACATAACAAATTGATTTTTAAAATAAGGTGTAAAAGCAAATCAATGGAGGAAAGATAGGTTTTTCAACAAATGGTGCTGGAGCAGTTGGATCTATAGGCCAAAAAAAACCCCTCAACCTAAATCTAACTCCTAAAAATTAACTCAAACTGGATCATGAATGTAAAACTATCACAAATGTATCATCATAATCATAAATGTAAAACTACAAGTTTTTAGAAAAAAAATAGGAGAAAATCATTAAAATCTAGGATTTGCCAGAGTCCTTGGAATTGACACCAAAAGCATGTTCCATAAAAGAAAAAATTGATAAATTGGATCAAACCAACATTAAAAACTTTTGTTCTGTGAAAGAATATGAAAAGATAAGGTATGGATATCATATGTCTGACAAAGGACTAGTGTCTGGATTATATATAGAAATCTTAAAACTTGACAGTTAAACAAACACGTAGATACAGAGAAAAGATTAGTGGTAACCAGAGGGGAAGGGGATAGAGGGAGGGCAAAAGGGGTAAAGGGGCACATTTGTATGGTGATGGGTAGCAACTAGACTTTTGGTGGTGAACACAATGTAGTCTATACAGAAGTCAAAATATAATGGTGTACACCTAAAATTTATATAATGTTAAAAACCAATGCTACTTCAATAAAAATATTCAAGAGGTAAAAACATCCACTTAGAAAATTGACAAAATATGTGAAGAGAATTTTCACTGAAAAGAATATACAGGTGGCGTATAAGTGCATGAAAGATTGTTAGTCATTAGGGAAATGCAAATTTAAACCACAATGAGATATCACTACACACCTATTAGGATGGCTAAGATAAAAAATAGTGACATTAACAAATGCTGGTGAAGATGTGGAGAAACTGGATCACTTATACATCTTTGATGGGAATATAAAATTGTATAGCCACTCTGGAAAACAGTTTGGAAGTTTCATAAAAACTAAAAAGGCATCTACCATATAACCTAACAACTGCATTCAGGGGCATTTATCCCAGAGAAATTAAGAATGATGTTCACACAAAAACCTCTGCATGAATGTTTACATCAGCTTTATTCACAATCACCCCAAATTGTATACAATCCAGATATTCTTCAATAGGAAAATGGTTAAACAAACTGTGGCACATCCATATCGTGGAATCCTACATAAGAATGAAAAGGAATGAACTACTGATACACACAACCTGGATGAATCTTCAGTGAATTATGCTGAGTAAAAGTCAGCATAATTAGTCAATCCCAATTAATTACAATACTGTATGATTTATTCACATGACATTCATGAAATTACAAAATTACAGAAATGGAGAACAGATTAGTGGTTGTCATGATTAAGACGGGGATTAGGTAGTATGGAAGTGGTTGTGGCTATAAAAGGACAACATGAGAGATCCTTTTAGTGATGGAAATGTGCTGTATCAATGCCAGTATCCTCATTATGACCTTCTACTATAATATGGAAGATGTTATCATTGGAGAAAACTGGGCAAATACTCCCTGGAATTTCTGTGTTATTTATTACAACTGCATGTGAATCCATGGTTATCTCAAAATAAAAAGGTTAATTAAAAATAATATATGAGAGGGGCCAGCCCAGTGGCGCAGCGGTTTTGTTCGCGCTTGGCAGCCCAGGGATCGCGGGTTCGGATCCCGGACGCCTGCCGACGCACTGTTTGTCAGCCATGCTGTGGTGGCATCTCATATAAGGTAGAGGAAGATGGACATGGATGCTAGCCCAGGGCCAGCCTTCCTCAGCAAAAAGAGGAGGATTAACAATGGATGTTAGCTCAGGGCTGGTCTTCCTCACACACAAACACACACAAAAAGTAATAATATATGAGAAAAAAACAAATTTACATGGTGGAGGGTGTGTCTGTGTTCAAAATCCTATCATTTCCTATTCATTTACCTATTTTGTAACCATTTATCAAGCCACGTAACTTTTTGCCTACCCTAACCAGGAGTTTGTGGTTACTGATGCATATGTTTACTTTTATATTAGTATTTGTGAAAGGGTGGAAGGAAGAACTTTGTTTTTCATAGTTGTGAAGGTGTGCATGTGCATCCATGTATAGAGGTTCATATTTTTATTATGAGTATATGCTTATTGAAATGGGTGTATATTTTCATATGCATCTATGGTTGTGTTTATGTGGGTGGTAGGCTGAGTGTTTTGTGGGTGTGTTAAAAGGCAAAGGCTCTGTCAGGAGTTGTCACACAAAATTATATTGGTTCCAATCATTCACATATTAGGTCAACACTCTGAGTGCCTACTCAGTTCCAGGCTCTGGTGATACAGAGATGACTAAGATAGCGTCCTTACCATAGGGGATTTCCACTCTTTTTGGGAAGGGGATGTTTAATTATTGTACAATGTGCTGAGTGCCACCATAGGGCAAAATTTGGTGTGCCGTGGAAATGCAAAGGAAAAGTGTCTAATCAGACTGGGGATGATAGTGGTCAGAAAAATCTTCCTAGAGGTATGCTGTCTGAGTTGAGCCTTGAAGTTTGAATAGTTTTGTATGGTTCAGGGGTGAGGCCAGAAGGGGGCTGGAAGTGGATACCAACTAAGAGACTGTTATATAGCATATGTGGTTTAGGTCAGGGTCTTCGAGGTGGGGGATTGTGTGCAAGCACCTCTGGCAGTACACAAGATAATACACTGGAGTGTGGGAAAATATGAGTATTTTTTAAAGAAAATCCTATACTTCAATTTACTTACTTCTTTGTGTTCTATAATGTACATTTCATATTAGTGCATAAGATATAATCTTAATATTTGTATTAGTACAGTACAATACAGTCTGTACATAAATACATGCAAACATATTAGGTGGCATGCTAATTATTTTAAATAAGAGTTGCGGTTTGGGGACCACCGGTTTAGGGAACTGAAAGTAGTTTGGTATAGTTGGAACAAAGGATGTGTGTGAGGAATTGGCAGGAGGTAAAACTGGGAGAGCCAACAGTAACCATGCCCTTAATGGTCCCAACTCCATGCTAGCATCTCTCTGCACAGTAGAAAAAACTCTGCAAAAAAAGAAATAACATAAAAGAGGGATAATATAGGTAAACTGATAATTGATAAACAGTTGAGAAAGCATACTAAAGTTAATATTGGTGAATGTAATCACAAATGGGAAGTTCAACAGACTTGTTGACACAAATATTTAAAATATCTTTATATTTTAACATAATTTTCAATGATATTAAAAGGCAAACAACTTACTTCTGACAGTATTATAAATATATAAGGTATATACAATGTTAATAGCCTTACTATATTAAGAACTTTTACAAATTCATTTTTAAAAGGACAAAAGTTCAATAGAAAAATTGGCAGGGGACATGAACAAGCAATTCACAATAGAAGAGACACAAAAGATCCATAATCATATGAAAAAGGTGTCATCATCACTATAAATCAAATAAAGATAAATTGAAAAAACACTCAGAATCAATTCTTCACCTATGAAATTGGTAGAGATAATACTCACTTTCATGAAGATGACCTGAAGACAGGCCAGAGTGGCATGACATATTTAAAGTACTAAAAGGAAAAAACCTACAGCTTAGAATACTCTACCCAGCAAGATTATCATTCAGAATGGAAGGAGAGATAAAGAGTTTCCCAGGTAAGCAAAAATTAAAGGAGTTTATCACCAGGAAACCAGTCCTACAGGATATGATAAAGGGACTTATTTAAGGGGGAAAGAGAAGACCACAAATATGAAAAATTTATCTATTTCCAAGTTACAAGGGTAATGGATACAAATGAACAAAAAAAGATGGATATGATATCAAAAACATAAAATGTGGGAGGAGGGGAGTATAAGAGTAGAGCTTTCAGGTAGAGGTCAAACTAAAGAGACCATTAACTCAATATAGATTGCTATATACATAGGTTAGTATACATGAACCTCATGGTAATCACAAACCAGAAACCTATAATAAATACACAAAAAACTAAGCAAACGGAACCCAAATATAATACCAAAGAAAGCCATCAAACCACAGGGGAAGAGAGCAAGAGAAGAAAGGAACAGAGAAGAACTACTAAAACACCAAGAAAAAAAGTAAAAATATGGCAGTGAGTACATATATATCAATAGCTACTTTAAATGTCAATGGACTAAATGCTCTAATTAAAAGGCATAGGGTAGCTGATTGGATAAAAAAACAAGACCCATATATATGCTGCATACAAGAGACACACTTCAGACCCAAAGGCACTCACAAACTGAAAGTGAAGGGATGGAAAAAGATACTCCATGCAAATAGCAATGAAAAGAAAGCTGGGGTAGCAATACTCATATCTGACAAAATAGACTTTAAAACACAACCTGCAACAAGAGACAAAGATGGGCACTACATAATGATCAAGGGAATAATCCAACAAGAGGATATAATACCCAACATAGGAGCACCTAAACATATAAAGCAATTATTAACAGACATAGAAGGAGAAATAGACAGTAACACAATAATAGTAGGGGACTTTAACACTCAACTTCCACCAATGGATAGATCATCCCAATAGAAGATCAACAAGGAAATAATTGGCCCTAAACAAAACATTAGACCAGATGGACTTAGTAGATGTATATAGAACATTCCATCCAAAACCCAAAGAATACCCATTCTTTTCAAGTGCACATGGAATATTCTCCAGGATTGATCACATATTAGGCCACAAAACAAGTCTCAATAAATTTAAGAAGATTGAAATAATACCGAGCATCTTTTCTGACCACAAAGGTATGAAACTAGAAATCAATTATAGGAAGAAAATCAGAAAAGCCACAAATATGTGGAGATTAAACAAAATGCAACTGAACAACGACTGAGTCAATGAAGAAATCAAAGGAGCAATCAAAAAATACCTGGAGACAAATAAAATGAAAATACAACATGCCAGAATTTATGGGATACAGCAAAAGCAGTTCTAAGAGGGAAGTTTATAGCAATACAAGCCTATCTCAACAAACAAGAAAAATCTCCAATAAATCTAATAGCGTACCTAAAGGAACTGGAAAAAGAAGAATAAACAAAGCCCGAAATCAGTAGAAGGAGGGAAATAATAAAATTAAGAGCATAGAAATAGAGACTAAAGAAATCCCAGAAAAAATCAATAAAACCAAGAGCTGGTTCTTTGAAAAGATAAACAAAATTGACCAACCTTTAGCAAGACTCGCCAAGAAACAGAGAGAGATGGCTCAAATAAGTAAAATCGGAAATGAAGGAGGAGAAATTACAATAGACTCCTCAGAAATATGAAAGATTATAAGAGAATACTATGAAAAGCTATATGCCAACAAACTAGACAATCTAGAAGAAATGGATAAATTCTTAGAATCATGCAACCTTCCAAAATTGAATCAAGAAGAAATAGACAATTTGAATAGACCAATCACTAGTAAGGAGATTGAAACAGTAATAATAAAATAAAAACCTCCCCAAAAATAAAAGTCCAGGACCAGACGGCTTACCTGGTGAATTCCACCAAACATTCAAAGATTTAATACTTATCCTTTTCAAACTCTTCCAAAAAATTAAAGAGAAGGGGAAGCTTCCCAACTCATTCTACAAAGCCAACATTACCCCAATACAAAAACCAGAGGACAACACAAAAAAAGAAAATTACAGGTCAATAGCACTGATGAATGTCGATGCAAAAATCCTCAATGAAATACTAGCAAATCGAATACAATAATATATTAAAAAGATCATACACCATGGTCAAGTGAGATTCATCTCAGGGATGCAAAGATGGGTTCAACATCTGCAAATCAATCAATGTGATACACCACATTAATAAAATGAAGAATAAAAAATCACATGATCATCTCAACAGATACAGAGAGAGAAAGCATTTGACAAGATACAGCATCCATTTATGAAAAGAACTCTGAATAAACTGGGAATAGAAGGGAAGTACCTCAAAATAATAAAGTCCGTATATGACCAACACACAGCCAATATCTTTCTCAATGGTGAAAAACTGAAAGCTATCCCTCCAAGAGCAGGAACCAGACAAGGATGCCCACTTTCACCACTCCTATTTAACATAGTATTGGAAGTCCTGGCCAGAGCAATCAGGCAAGAAAAAGAAATAAAATCGATCCAAATTGGAAAAGAAGCAGTGACACTGTCACTATTTGCAGATGACATGATTTTATATATAGAAAACCCTAAAGAATCCACCAAAAACTTCTAGAAATAATAAATGAAATGGTAAAGTTGCAGGATACAGAATAAACATACAAAAATTAGTTGCATTTCTATACAGTAACAATGAAGTACCAGAAAGAGAAATTAAGAATACAATCTCATTTACAATCACAACAAAAAGAATAAAATACCTAGGAATAAACTTAACCAAAGAGGTTAAAGATCTGTACACTGAAAACTATGAAAACTTGTTGAAAGAATTTGAAGAAGACACAAAGAAATGGAAAGATATTCTGTGCTCTTGGACTGGAAGAATTAACATAGTTAAAATGTCCATACTTCCTAAAGCAATCTATAGATTCAATGCAATCCCTCTCAAAGTTCCAACAACATTTTTCACAGAAATAGAACAAAGAATCCTAAAATTTATAGGGAACAACAAAAGACCCCAAGTAGCCAAAGGAATACTGAGAAAAAAGAACAAAGCTGGAGGAATCACACTCTCTCACTTCAAAATATACTACAAAGCTATAGTAACCAAAACAGCATGGTACTGACACAAAAACAGACACACAGATCAATGGAATAGAATCGAGAGCCCAGAAATAAACCCACACATCTATGGACAGCTAATTTTTGACAAGGGAGCCAAGAACATACAATGGAGAGAGGAAAGTCTCTTCAACAAATGGTGTTGGAAAAACTGCACAGCCACATGCAAAATAATGAAAGTAGAACATTATCTTATGGCATAATGGATTAACTCAAAATTAACTCAAAATGGATTAAAGACTTGAATGTATGACCTGAAACCATGAAAAGTCTAGAAGAAAACATAGACAGTACGCTCTTTGACATTGGTCTTAGCAACATATTTTCAAGTACCATGTCAGACCAGGCAAGGAAAACAATAGAAAAAATAAAAAATGGGACTACACCAAACTAAAAACCTGCACAGCAAAGGAAACCATCAACATAATGAAAAGACAACGTAACAATTGGGAGAAGATATTTGCAAACCATATATCTGATAAGACATTTATCTCCAAAATATGTAAACTCATACACGTCAACAATGAAAAAACTAACAACGCAGTTTAAAAAGTGGGCAAAAGATCTGAACAGATATTTCTCCAAAGAAGATATACAGATGGCCAGCAGGCACATGAAAAGATGATCAATATCATTAACCAGCAGGGAAATGGAAATCAAAACTACAATGAGATATCACCTCCCACATGTCAGAATGGCTATAATGAACAAGACAGGAAACAACAAGTGTTGGAGAGGATGTAGAGAGAAGGGAACTCCCATACACTGCTGGTGGGAGTGAAGACTGATGCACTATAGAAAACAGTATGGAGATTCCTCAAAAAGTTAAGAATAGAACTACCATATGATCCAGCTATTCCACTGCTGGATATTTATCCAAAGAACATGAAAACACCAATACCTAAAGATACATGCACCCCCGTGTTCATTGCAGCATTGTTCACAATAGCCAAGACTTGGAAGCAACCTAAGTGCCCATCAGGGGACAAATGGATAAAGAAGATGTGGTATATATACACAATGGAATACTACTCAGCCATAAGAAGTGATGACATCCAGCCATTTGTGACAACATGGATGGACATTGAGGGTGTTATGCTAAGCGAAATAAGTCAGAGGGAGAATGTCAAAGACTGTATGATCTCGCTCATAATTAGAAGATAAAAATAACAACAAACACATAAAGTCAGAGATTGGATTGTTGGTTACCAGAGGGCAAGGGTGGAGCGAGCAGGGCAAAAAGGATGATTAGGCACATGTGTGTGATGATGGATTGTGATTAGTATTTGGGTGATGAACATGATGTAATCTATGGAGAAATAGAAGTATAGTGATGTACACCTGAAATTTATACAATGTTGTAAACCAATGTTACCACAATAAAAGATAAATTTAAAAAAATTACAGGCCAAATATGCACAGTATAAATGAGAGCATAAATTACTTTATCAGAAAAAAATAAAATTTAAGTATAGTGAATGGTTTGAAAAGGGATAGATTGAAGGCAGCATAACACTAGTTAGGAAACTATTACATAATTCAGGTAGTAGTGTTACTGAACCAAGTGGGCTATCCTCCTGGTGAGCTAAATAAGACTCTACACCAGTGGAAGTTGTCTCCGAAAGTAAAAAGTGTGTTTGCAGCAAATAGGAGGCCATGAAGAATCATTTCCAAAGTCATGGTGTCCCCAAAAGGGGGAAGCAGGAAATTTCATTTCAGTTGGGAAGTGAATATTCAAAAGTGAGCAGTGGGTATTTGCCTGCACAGGCTAAGTTGGAGAACATGCTTCCACTTAATGAAGCCTAAGCTCCTCTTGGAGAGATCTTTGCATTAAAAATAATGCAAATGTCATGGTCCTAGCTCTTGTGGTGAGGCTTGGTCAGTTTCAGGATATTTGGTGGTTACATCTCCCTTGAGTTTCTCACTTGGTCAGATTCAGGATGGTTGGTGGTTACATCTTCTTAACATACAAAAGGAAAATAAACAACTTGGAAAAACAGTTAATTGCTTCCAAACCCACCTTTGAGTTTCTCGAGGCACCTAGTTGGTGACAGTAGCAGTGGGAATGTAGAATAGAGAACAGGTTGCAAACACACTAAGGACACAAGCTCTATAGTGGAAACATATTTAGGACAGAGTCAAGGAGAACTCCTGAGCCTCCATCTTTGATTGCTAAATGGATGGTGGAATTACATAAATCCCCCCTGACTTCAATAGGGAGATCACACACACATTATTTCCCATTCATTTTCCTCTTTGGGGAGGGAATGGGGAAAGCATATGCAAAGATATGGAGGGGAGAGAGACACTTCAGATAGTTCAGTTTGGCAGGAGCATAGGATGGGAGGGATGGAATAGGCTAGGTATGAGGTAGGGAGGTTTTCAAACACCAATCATTAGATCTTTGAATACCAGACAAAGTAGAGGGACTTTGAACTCCCCCTCAAAATGGGGTATCATTGCCGCATCATTGGCAGGGGAGTAACATTGTCAGATCTGTATGTTAGAGAGAACACTCTACGTGAAGCGAGGGTGATCAGTTAGTTATTTGTAGAAGTTCGTGTAAATGTCAGTGAGATCTGAGCTAGGGCTGAGTCAGGAGGGAAAAGCATTAATTGGATTTGCTGACTACTTTTGAGGATGAGAGAAAATGAAGAATCTGGGATGATTCCCAGATTTTTGGCATGGCTGACTGAGTGGATAAAAATGCAATACATGAACCTGGAGGAGCAGCAGGTTTGGGAAGATGAGTTTCAGACATGTTGAATTTAAAGGATCTGTGAGACATTCATGTGGAGATGTCAAATAGTCATTGGATTCAAACATCTGGAGTTTAGAAGAGAGATGTGGGCTAGAGATTTGATTTTCATCAGTACTGTTTGTGATTTTATAAGGATTAAATAATATGGCTATGGATAATATATACATGCTTGTAATTTAGTTGTTCGTTGAACATACTGAATATTTACATACAAACGTATACTTACAATACTTTTTTCACAGGTACAACTGAAATAAATTATAATACCACTTATAACACACTATTCGCCATGAATTGTGCTAAGTGTTTGATTATGCAGTGTTTACCATAACTCTGATGTAGAAGCAATTATTCCCATTTTTCATATGAGCAAACTGAGTACCAGAGACAGTGTAAATTGGCCAAAGCCACCGAGTGGCAGAGCTGGAAACTCCAAAGATGGTGTTCCTTCTTATATCTCACTTTCAGGGTTGGGTTACACCAGCACTAACAGCGGGTTGCATCGCACACAGAGTTGTTAAGACTTCAGCTCCGCCCGCCCCCATCCCTGGCCCAGAGCCTAGCAAGTGATGGCAAACAAGCTCCTGTGGAATTGTAAGTAGATGTTGGACTTTTAAACAAGGGGATTCCTAACCACTTGCCTGCTTAGTTTTGTCTCCTCCTTTTTGCCCATGGTGCACACAACCCTAAAGCACTAGGACCGTGGGGAATCCAGGCCCTTCTGGCACCTCTGTTCACCACCTGTATCCAGTTGCTGCTCCTGCAGGTGGTCAGCTTCCTCACTGACCTAGTAGGCTGAGCAGCTCAAGCCTTTGGCAGCCCCAAGTTTGGGTGAAGGACCACCCGGCCTGTGACTGAACCATTACTCCTGCTTTTGGGTGTGCAGCTGGCCAAGCTAATCCAACAGAGGAAGGTAAGAGTGAAACCCAGGCTAATTCAAAAGAGAGTGGAGGGACAGGTCTTTCAGCAGACAACTCCAAGAAGTTTAGTGGTGGTGGTGGTTGTGGTTCAGGAGTTTTGGTTTGGTGGAAATCAATAGCCTTTTCTCCCTCTACTAGGGCAACATAGGGCAGGCATTCATTGGGGATGAAAGGAGACTTCTGGAAGTTGTAGTATGCTTAAACCCAGAACATTTGCTGTGCACATCATTTGGACTATTTTGGCACACCTCGGAGTCCTTCCTGTTGGTTTATCCTGTTTGTGCATAATAATTGTGCAGGGATAAATCCAGTGCAGTTTACAAACTGATTTTCAGTGCTGGAAATTTTCTCTCTGTCTCTGTCTCAAGTATGGTTTACAAAGTGATTCTCAGTCATGAAATTTCTCTCTCTCTCTCTCCCCCCACCCCTCCCATTCTCCCTCTTCCCCTTTCTTTTCGGCTCCAGGTCTACCGTCTGCTTTTGTCCATGCTCTAGGATAATAATAGCTGTGGCTACCATATATTTAGTGCATAGCAAGTACATGTAAAATACCATACTGGGTACTTACATAGATTTTGTCTCACTGATGCAATTATGTAGGTAATATGCCCATTTTACACATAAGGAAACTGAGGTAAAATGATTTGCACAAATACACAAAAATTGGTGGAAATTCTTAATCCAAAGATTTAAGCAGCTCAAACAATTGTTCTCTCGAGTTGTGCAGGCAGGACCATCCATTTCTGTATCATATGAATAGTTCATTCCCTAAAGATCTTGAGCTATAGTCTAGTATTCTTTCTTTATCCCTCTCTTGTCTTTATCCCTCTCTTGTCTCATTTGTTTTCCCTCGTTGCTTTATGATCATAATTTGGAATGCTTTTTTACACTCCTGGTAACCTTTCAATGACATTTCCTGCCTCTCCCTGCCCTGTGTCCCTCATGCATGCTTTTGTTAACAATTGAGGAGACACTGAGATATAGTGGAAAGACTCTAGGTTTCAATTTTGGGTCTGCCTCTTTATAGTTGTGTGACCCTGGGCAAGAGTTGCGATGACAATTGCAGATAATGCAGGTTAAGCATGTGGCACATAAAAGACTGTGTAGAATAGTGATTAAAAGGAAGGACTCTGGAGCCAGCCTGAAATCCTGGCTCTCCTACTATCTAGCTATACAATCTCAGAAACACTCTATAAATTTTTTGTGCCTGCCACATCCCAAAGAAAAAATAGACTCGATAATAGAATCTACTCTATAGAGTTGTTGTGAGGGTTGAGTTCATATATGTTAAACTGTTAAAAATACCACCTGGCATATTATTTCTATATAAGTTTTAGCTATTATTACTATCATCAGGTTTTTGGAAATGATAGCCATTATTAATATGTTTATGCTTACCCATGAGAAGAGATTATCTACATATAGTTTATATAAAAGTGTCCTGGAGGGGAGAAGAGGACAAGATACAGTCTTATTTGTCCTAGTTCTCCCTCAGGCCCTCCAAGGTTCTGCCTCCCACAATGTAGATATTAACAACTTCTGCCCTTCCCTTTGTTATGTATTCTTTGATACTTCCTTCTTTTCTCTAGAGCAGTTGTTCTCAACTGGGGGCAGTCTTGTCCCCCAGGAAGCATGTGACAATATCTGGTGACATTTTAGGTTGTTACAACAGGGTGAGGGTGCTACTTGCATCTAGTGGGTAGAGGCCAGGGATACTACAATGCACAGGACAGCCTACTCTATAACAAAGAATTATCTGGCCCAAAATGTCAATAGTGCCAAGACTGAGAAACACTGCCCTAGACCATTGAGTATTTGATAAAGCTGGCTTCCTTTTAGTCTTATTGTTAGGGCCTGGGAGTAAGCATTAAAAAAATAAGTGATGACTTGACCTATTCCTTATGTGAGACTGGGTCAGTACCAGTTGCATTTTTAGTCAAGTCTAGGGCTCTAGTTGGAATAATAAGAGCTTTCATTTATAGAGTGCCTACATTGCATATTTTATCTCCAATTCTCATATTATACAGCAAGAAATTACTCCAAGATCAAGATGAAAGTGTAAATATAAGGGAATTGACACTATTACTTATTTAAAGAGCATTAATGCCAACAGTCTGTATATACTCAATCAGATGTTACCTACATACATTCAGATGTTGTATTTTGGTGTCTGAGGACATGAATGGGTGAATCCTATATGCTAGGTGAAGGAGAGTTCTAAAGTATTGGTATCTTCAGTTTTCCTTGAGACCGTCTCAGAAAAATCAAGTATTTTTCTGTCTTCTTACTTACCCTGGCTTGCAATCAGGTTGGCCCCTGTCTTCTTTAGTCTTTGTACTATTACTGCAGGCTTGAAAAGGCCATTAAGTCATTAGTCTGGTTTTTCTTGTCTCTCTGAAGGCCAAGGTTTTCCTTTTATCTTTCTCTTAAGGATCAGGACTTGGGTAAGTGACTTAACCTCTATGGGGTTCAGATTCCTTACTTGTAAAATGGGCATAAAATAGTACCTCATAAAGTTGTCTGGATACATGAATGGAATAATGGCTTTGAAATACTTAGCACATGCTCAATAAAAGTTAACTAATATTATAGGCTTTAATCTTATATTTCAGTAGGAAACAGGGAAATACAATCATGGATGCTAGCCTTTACTGAGGGATATTTTTGGGGGGGTTTTCTTGTCCCTGCCATTTTATTTTGGTTTTATCAAACCCGTTCTCATCATGTACATTCACAAAATTGCCTACAAATACACACACACACCCACACTCACGTGCACACATGTACTTATAGTTTAGATATTTATTTTGATACAGTGAAGCAATGAATTACACGTTATGTCATTGAAAACTCTGTAAAATGAAATTAAAAACCTGATATAGTCATTGTTTCTTTTAAAAATTTTATTTATTTATTTTCCTCACAAATTAGGAATGTGGGCTTCAGAGAGTTTAAAATATGTTGCTTTGTGTCTTATGGATAATAAGTGGCTCTTGCTTCTCCCAGTGTGGCTTACTTACTCCGCTATCTCATAAGTAAATGTTCTGATAATAGAATGTACCTTATAGGGTTATTGTGAAGATTAAATGAGTTCATATATGTAAAACTCTTAAAGTCGGATGTAATAGCCCTATATAAGTCTTAGATATTATAATTGTCAGGTGCATTATTAATATGTTCATGCTTGCCCCTGAGGTTATCTAGATATAGTTTGCATAAAAAGTGCTTTGAAGGGGAGAAGTGGAGAGGATAAAAGTTTTATTTGTCTTACTTCTCCCTCAGTTGGTGTCTTCCTCACAAATGGAAATTTGCCTACTGGAAAACAACTAACTTTTATTAAAGCTATGAGTTTATATTCATTTTTGGTATTTTCCAACTGGAACTTTTCTGATTTAGTCTCCTTGTTTTTCTCCTTGCTCAAAACTTTGTATCCCCTTTCTCTTATGTTTTTTGTCAGGCATAAGGGCCTTCTTGAGCATTTCTTGTAGTGGGGGTCTTGTGGTGATAAATTCCCTTAGCTTTTGTTTATCTGGGAGAGTTATTATTTCTCCATAATATTTGAAGGATATTTTCACTGAATAAAGTACTGTTGACTCAAGGTTTTTGTCTTTCAGGATTTTGAATATATCATTCCAGTCTCTCCTGGCTTGTAGAGCTTCTGTCAAGAAATCAGCTGAGAGACTGATGGGGTTTCTTTTGTAGGTTATTTTGGTTTTTTGTTTAGCAGCTCTTAACATTTTTTTTTTGTCATTGACTTTTGCCAGCTTTGCTACTATATGCCGTGGAGTTGGTTTTTTCCTGTTTATATATTTAGGTGATCTATTGACTTCATTCACTGTTATTCCCAGCTCTTTCCCCAGGTTGGGGATGTTCTCAGCTATTATTTCTTTGAATAAACTCTCTGCTCCTTTTTGCCTTTCTTCTCCTTCTGGAATACCTATTATCCTTATGTTACTTTTCCTAATTGAGTCTGATATTTTGTGAAGAATTTCTTCATTTCTTTTTACTCTTAGTTCTCTCTCCTCCTCTATCTGGAGCATTTCTGCATGGCTCTCCTCGACAATGCTAATTCTTTCCTCCATATTGTCAGTTCTGCTCTTGAACGATTCCAGGTTTTCCTTTATCTCATCCATTGTGTTTTTCATCTCCAATATTTCTGATTGCTTTTTCTTTATGGTTTCAATCTCTTTTGTGAAGAAATTCCTGAATTCATTGAATTGTCTCTCTGAGTTCTCTTGTAATTCATTGAGTTTTTTATGATAGCTATTTTGAATTCTCTGTCATTTAGGTTATAGATTTCTGTGCTTTCAGGGTTGGTTTCTGGGTGTTTGTCATTTTCCTCTTGGTCTGGAGACTTAAGATACTATTGCATAGAGCCAGCTGATTTTCCTTTGCTGTTTCTCATCTTGAGGATATCTGGTCCTGCAGTTTCCACCTTCTGCCACTGTGGAGGTCACGAGCTGTGTGTACTGAGCCTGCTGCAGTCCCCTGAGGGATTGTGGTGAAGCACAGGGTGTGTGGGGGGAGAGGCTCTCTCTTTCACCTGCCCATCCCAGGGGCTTCCTTCTTCCCTCTCTATCTGCTCTCCTGGGGCGCTTGGATGTTTACAGTGCCCCCACAGCAATTCATCATTTCTTCCCGGTGGGAATCTCTCGACAGTCTGTGAGAGCACCTGGGGGGCAATAGTTTTCCCACAGAGGGCCACCCCTCCCTCCTCTCTGTCTGTGAGCCATGGTCTCTGGTTTTGCTGATCTAATGGGGATGGGGAGTAAATCTCCTTACCTCTCAAGTCCTTTGGGGCTTCCTGTGCCTCTACCATCAAATGTACCATGGTGTACATCTCTTAGAAGTCCTTTGTAATGTTTGATTGTCCTCTGTTGGTATGTGAGTGATGTTTTTGTTGTGTCTTAGGAGGCAGAGATTCAAAGGGGAATCTCACTATGCCATAATGCTGACATCGCTCCCCAGCTAACTTTTATTAAAAAGCTACTGTGTGCCATTTGCTAAAGTAAATGCTTTGCTTAGATTTAAAAAAATTGAATTTTTATAACAACCTTTTGAGATATGCATAATTATCACCATCTTACAGATGAGGAAAGCAAAGTTTAGTGCTAATAACTTTTCCAATGTCACACAGCTAGGAATTGGAAGAGCCAGGTCCATTTGATTCCATTTTTTTGTACTTCATGGAAGAGTTATATTTCCTGATAACCAGCTCTCTGATTGAATAGTCAGTTTCCTGTGAGTCAATGTCTACTGTATTTGTGCTTACCTTTGGATTCTTATATAGTCTTTCTTTCATTATTCAGAATCCGGGTACCACCACTTCATCTGAACCCCCACAAACTCAGTTTCCCTCCAAGATTGGGCCTTACAAAAGGACATTAATTTATCATGATCACCACCATGCAAAGACTGGTCATTGTCATTGTACATTTGGACA
This sequence comes from Tapirus indicus, assembly GCA_031878705.1. NCBI lineage: Eukaryota > Metazoa > Chordata > Mammalia > Perissodactyla > Tapiridae > Tapirus > Tapirus indicus. The sequence goes on from CM062942.1 coordinate 47,875,100, forward strand.
TTTGATTTTGTTGGTGATCCCAAAGGTGATGAGGTTTTGAAAGTATAAGTCCCAGTCAAAAGTCACCTAATGACATGTATATGAGGATATCTTCATATGTTGTGTCTAACTGCAAATGCTTGTAAAAGAAAATCAGGGTCCTGATTAAATATGGCATAGTATATCTACACATTGGAATATTATATAACAAAAAAGAACGTGGCTCTATGTACAAGATATGGAATGAATTCCAAGGTATACTGTTAAATAAAAAAACAAAGTGCATAAAATTTGCATAATATACTATCATTTCAATGAAAAAATTTTTTTTGTCTATCTGTGTCTATCTTCTATCTGTCTATCTATCATCTCTGGAAAGATGCACAAAAGACTGTGTGAAATTAATAAAGGGAAATCGCACTAAAATGAGTCGGGAGACCAGAAGGGGAAGCTCTCACCACTAGAGGTCAATTACAGAAAGAATTGTCAATTACAGACTCCAAGAGAAGAATCCTCAACAGAAAACAATCATCAATTACAAGCCCCAACAGGAAAAGATGTACATTGCATCTCATACAAGAGATCCACTACCGCAGCAACTCAGTCAATGAGAAACCATCATACTTGCTTTCCACCAATGGACTTTCATTCAAAACAACTCCTCCCAACTTCCTGCTTTTTCTCTGTAAAGTGAAGTTCCTCTCCTTTGCTTGCTGTACTTGCCTATAGCTTTTGCTATAGCTTATTTGAAATTTTGGTATAGTTTGCTTGCCTGAATTGATATTCCTGTACTATTCCTGAATAATTCCACCTTGCTGGTAAAATAACTGGCTGTTTTATTTTTAAGGTTGACAACTGAAAACAGTTGACTCTGGGGAAGGAAACTATGGGGGAATGTTAGGAGCCAGGGGTGAGATGGAACTTCCTCATTGTATATTCTTTTCTACCTTTAGATTTTTGAACCATATGTGTTCATCTTACTTATTTATATTAATATAATCAATACTTAATAAAGAAAATTAGAAAGATTATTTTTCACTTTTTAGATAAGTATTAAAAAATATCATTAGTCTCTCCTTTAGTTTGTCCAAAAAAAATATATGGTGCAGCTGTTAACAAGAGTGAAGTAAATAATTGATATGGAAATAGTTCTAAATTATGTTAACCAGTAAAAAAAATGCAGAACAATGAATATAATAAGATTCCTCTGTGTAAGGATGATTAAGAGAAGGAGAGAGGGAGGAAGGAGGAGGAAGAGAGAGGGAGAGAGGGAGAGAGAGAAGGGCTTTTGCCTTTCACTTGTACCTTTCTGTAGTGATTGAATTTTATAACCATGTACATATTCTTCATTTTTTTATGCTAATGGTTTCATTTGAAAAAACAAACAAAAGTATGCATGTTCAGATATGTGACCTTGGTTAGGTTACTTAACCTCAGTGAGCCTCAATGGACTCATCTATAAAATGGGGATAATATTACATGTGTTTATAGGAGGATTTAATGACATAGATAAAAAGTGTTTGGCACATAATAAGCAAATTCAGCAAATGACAGTTATTGTTATAGTACCTTCTACCTCTAATGCCTGCCCTTTTTTTTTTTTTTTTTGGCTGGGTCATATTCTACAGGCTTACAAGTTCAATTAGAGCAGCAGTTGGAGTTTTGGAGACCTGTGGACTAGTGTGGTGTACTTTGGTGGAGTGGCCAGGCTTAAGACTTCAGCTTGACAACCCAGGCCCTTAACTCTAGAGCTGTTTGTACTCTAGCTTAGAAGATTGATTTATGATGATTGAAATCACTATTCATGCATGCATTTGGAAAACATTTACTAAGAACCTCCTAGGTGCATAATTCTAAAGGACAAGTAGGAATGCACCCAATAGAAAAAGTACATGTAACATTCTCTTATTCTTTCAATGTCCTCTGTATCTATGGTTATATCTTCTTTGTTAGTCTTAATATTAACTCAGTTTTGTGCTCTCTCTCTCCTCTTTCTCAATCATGCTTGACAAGGTTTTACTGTTGTATGGGTGTTTAAAAATTGGTTTTGCTCATGCTTTTATACTGGTTTTGTTGTTAATTTTGCCATTTTTTCTGTCATTAAAATTTATCTTTATTTCTTCATACTCAAATTTTTTTCACTGTATTCTTCTATTATTTTAAGTTGAATAGCTTATATAGTGTCTTTTCATTTTGGGTTTCTAGTATTACTGGATTATGATAATTGACTTAATTGATGTAAACTATTTCTACCTTTTGTGATTTAAGATTTTCTTTGTGACCAAATACATGATCATGTTTTGTTAATGATTCATGAAAAATCATATTTCTTCTTGATGGAGTAAAAGTTCTCTCTCTCTATGTCCTTGATCATATTGGATGTATTATTAAATTTTTGGATATATCCTTATTTTTGACTACTTGATATGTCAATTTCTGAAACAGCTATATCATCTGTTACTAGTATTTCTGGTCAAGTTCTCTTTGTATTCTTAGGAGATTATGCTCCATGTATTTGCCTGCTTTTTTAACACAAAAAAAGTATAAGACTGTTATATCATCTTCATGGATTGTACCATTTCTTGTTTTAGTCTTGAAATTTGCTTTGTCTGATATTAATGGTACCATCCCTGCTTCCTTGTTGTTTACATTCACCTGGTACATCTTTGCCTATCCTTTTATTTCTAACCTTTCATTTCTCTTTGTTCCAGGTAAATTTCTTGTAAATAATGTATAGCTGAGATTTGTGTTTTTTGACCCAATTTGATAAATCTTTACCCTCTGATAGATAAATTCAGTCCTTCTCAATTACTATGATATAATTGATTTATTTCTTTCCATTTGATATAATGTTTACAATTTATTATACTTGCTTTCTCTCTTCCCTTTCCTTACTTTTTCTGGCTTGATCTAGTTTCTTTTCATTTCCTTTTCTTTCCTCTTTATTTGGGAGTTCTACTTTGCTTTTTAATTTCCTAATGCTTCTTGTCCCATGTATAAGAATTACCTTAAAACTATAATTGTATATAATAATTAAATAATAATCTTACAGGCCATCCTCCCAGATGTTTTACTTGTCTTACCCTGCCTCACATTCTTAACATAGGCGCCTTGGCCTAGGGTTGCCAGATTTAGCAAAAAAAAAAAAAAAAAAAAAGATATAAAATACAGGACACCCAGTTAAATTTTAATTTCAGGTAAACAACATATGATTTTTAGTGTAATTATATCCATGCAATATTTAAGACATACTTATACTAAAAATTATTTGCTATTCCTCTGAAATTCAAATTTAACTTGGTGTCCTTTATTTTATCTGAAAACTGTGCCTTAATGTGCTTTTACATCTCCACTGTTCAGCTCCTAGGATTTGCAAAGATGATGTATAATGTTTAGTTTCAGGGTATTACTATAAAATGATATGTATTACTATACTGGTTCTTTACCAGAAAAAGTATTTACTAGTTGAGCATATATACATAATGCCTTTGGACTCCAATTTCTGTTTACCTAGAAGAGAGTTTTTGCCTTTTATCCCTACCCATTGATCACAGCCTTCTAATACGGGTCTATTCCTGACTTCTCAGCTTCAAAGTAGACACTTTTTACCCCCTCACAGTGGACTGCACTGGACAATTTACTGAAGATGTTCCAAATAAAAAGTGATTAATGAACATAGGAAGCTTTCATTAAATACTTGTTGGATGATGACTTGTTCAATAAATAAACACCTGCTAACTAAATTTTTGTATTTTGCAGGTGAAATGCATAGATGTTGTTCAGGCTTATATCAACAGAATTAAGGATGTGAACCCAATGAGAAATGGAATTGTCAAATACAGCTGAGCATTTTTACTCTCTCGCAGTTTTTGTTCTATTTGTATGGACATGCCATCTTGGCATATTTTCTTGACTCCTCTTCTCCTGTGTCCTTCTTTTGATTTCCCATTAGGACCTCCCCTGACTTCTAATTAAGCACTTTTTGCTCCTTGTTTGACTTTTATGTTTATGTGTCTGCCTCCTCCTGCTCCCCCCCATTGACTGTAAGAAAGTTTGATGGCAAGGAATAAATTTCATTGATTTTTACATATCCAACATCCAGAATAAGGCCTGGAACTTGGTAAGCATTATTGAATGCTTATTGAATTAACGAGTCTTTGGTAGTGACTCTAATAGGAGAACCCTCCCTCCCCCCCGACTTTCCAATATGGATTTAGTATAGTAGATGATATTTTAAAAAGGTGTTATATGTGTGACATCACACATATAATTTGTTGCCAAGTAAACCCTTCTAGGGAGTTGTGAGGTATTAGAGGGACAAAACTTGGATTTGTTTTTCTGTGGCATCCTACACAGTAAATAGCACAGTTCTTATCACACCATGACATAGGTTGGCATTTTCCAGGTCTCAATCATTCACATACCACCTTTAGGATTTTTGTTTTGTTTCCCCAGCAACTCTGTTGTTGTTAATTAATATACTTATTGAAATTGAATCTCTTATTTTTAACTTAAGTCAATCATTTTTAAATGCAAGTTTATGTCACCACAAAAAAGTAAAAACTGGGCCAGCCCTGGTGGCCTAGTGTTTAAGTTCATGCTCCACTTGAGCGGCCTGGGTTCAGGTCCCGGGCATGGACTTGCACCACTTGTCTGTCAGTGGCCATTCTGTGGTGGCAGCTCACATACAAAAAGAGACAGATTAGCAGTGGATGTTAGCTTAAGTGAATCTTCCTCAAGAAAAAAAATCAAAACCATTATCATTTGACATGATTACTGTATATGTAAATAAAATGAAAAATAACCAGAATTATGAAATTATATACATTTAAAATGTTTTTATGAACTACAAGCAGTACATCAAATGGATATGTCTCATACTAGTTACTTTATACATGTTTTCTTATTTAATCATTTCAACAGCTTTTCCAAAAAAATTATAATTCTTATGTTATAGATGTGAAAAGTGTGACCCAGAGAGGTTAAATTATTTGCCTAGCATCATTCAGCTAGTATGTGACAGAGCCATGATCCAAATATACAGACACCTGGTGCCAAAGCTCACAAAAACAGAAGTACAGAGAGTCCTTATGTTCCAGATGTTCTCCCTCACCCTTTTTCTTTTTCTATGGACCAGCCGTCCTCTGGTCCCATCTTCCAACACTTTCAGCAGTTCTTCATGGTGGGGGCCTTCAGCAATGGTGTGGGTGTACAAACAGGAGACTGGAGAGGCTGCTGGTAGATGGGTAGGGGAAGTGTTGCAGGGCAGTGGCTGTCAAGAGATTGAAGATTTGGAGGGAGAGAAGACGTGGATGCCTCTAGGAGAGATGTTCAGAGATCATTTTATGCAGTTTATCCATGCTATGTGTAACATCAGTGTTTTTTTCTTCTTCTGTTAAAGTGCCCTAAAATGGCTTTATTGTGTTAATTATAATGTTTCTATTGTACTTGAAGTTAAATATATTAGCATTGAAATGAAAAAAATATATAAAGCACCTAGCACAGAACCTTACATTAATCATTCAATGTTAGCTATTGTTATTGTTATGTTATTACAACAGGAGCTCAATAAATTGAGCTACCCTCATGATTATGCACAGTTCTACTGTATTACTATCCCCCATTTTCTTGACAATAAAACTATCAGGACAGTTCGGTGATTAAAGTCACACAGCTATGAAATAGGAGGAGGAAATATGGACTCTAATTCTGCTAGTTCCTGGTCTTCCCTTTCTACTCTTGATGGACTGATCAGAAAATTTTCACCACTTTATCATCTTCTTCCCAAACCTGTTCTTCCACCCAGTCACACAAGCAAAACACCTGGGTGTAACCCTGGACTCCACCTTCTTCCCTTCGTTCCAAAGTCTATCTCCCAACTCTCATTACTCGACAATTTTCAGGCTCTTTTTCCTTATTTTCCATCATGCCAGCATTCTCTATTCTTTCATATCCTATTCTCTAGACATACTGAACTACACCATTTCCCCTAACTTGTGCTATATTTTATCTCCATAACTTTGCATATGTTGTTCCTCTGCCTGGAATACATTCCTTTTCCCCACCTCTTCTATACTTGGCTGACTTAATTTTTTAGAACTCAGCTCAAGTCTCAATTCCACTTTAATCATCTCAGCCTGTGTGTGGTGTCTACCTCTGAGCTCCCAGAGCACATCGTACTCTTGTCACTCATTTCATTTGGGGTCCAGAAACCACATTATTTTAACAAAGAATGTGATATGTGGAATGGTTGAAATAGGTGTTTAAGGAATGAAAAAACCAAAAATGTAGGATTGGAGTAACATGGAAATAATGACTGCATGAAACTACTACCACCCCTAATCTGAGAGAACAAAGGGAAGAGATTGGGATTATCAGAACCTAGAAGCTCAAAGGAGGTGCCTGCAGAGCTAGGACCCAGACATTTGTAAAGAGTGTGCTGCCTGACTGCTGCTGATACCTCAGAAGATTATAAAAGAAACTTCACAGAGCTGTGGTGCAGACCTCTGAGGAGCAGTTGCCAGATGACTGACACTGGTACTCCTGAGGGGGTGTAGTGAGACTGCTTCTAGAGTGTGGATAGAAATAGGAAGTGGGAACCAACTACTATTGCCTGGATGAAAGGCCACTGTTGGGGCAATGTTGTCAGGAACAGCAAACAAACTGGAATAAGAAAATCCCTTTACCTCTTGCCTTGCCTTCCAGTCTCTAGCATCCTGTAATTGAAGGATCTAAGAGGATACTAGTTGACAAAGGAAAACTTAGTTTTCTGAGTCCCATCATAAAGTAGGGGTATAGAATGCTTGGTTTAGGGCTGAGCGATAATAGTATAATAACCAGTTCAACACTGCACTGCCATTTTGGTGTTAATTATCTCACCTACCAGACTGAGCTCCTCAATAACAGGGACCATATTATATTCATCTTGGTATTCTCAATGTCTAGCACATGATCTTACATATAGTAATTCTTCATTATGTGATGCATTAAGGTGTCTATTCTTAGACTGTGTTCATTTTTGAACTCAGAATGCAATTCTCTCTTATGTTCTGCAACCTGTCAGCTTTCCAGGTCTTCCTGGAATATGACTTACAGTCCACTGTTTTTCTTCCTTGCCTGGAAAAGTACAGATTTGCTATTAGTTTCAGGCCTTGCTCCCTGGAGCATATATGGTCATGCATTCCAGCCAATAGATATATTCTTTCTGACCTTTGAACAACATGGAAAATGGTCAAGGCAAGCATGATGGAAGGGCTAGAATTTATAGATAGTAAGACTAGCAAAAATACATACTTATAGAGTCACACAGACCCAGGTTGGAATTCTTCCACTGTTATTTAATAGTTGTATGACCTTAGGCATGTTTCTGAACCTCTCTGAGTCTGTTTCATTCTTTATAAAATGGGGGAATAATATGGACTGTCAAGGTATATAGTTTTCTAAAAGTAATGTTTATAAAGTGCCCAACACTTTCCTTCATTTATCCCACAAACATTTTCTGGCTGCCTACTATATGCCTGGCAGTGTGCCAGGTGTTGGAAAATACAAAGATAAACAAAGCACAGGCCCTGGCCTCTTTCACTTCCCAGTCTAGTGGTTAAAACATACAAATAACTATTGTTTACAGCACAGTGGAATTAGGGCTGTGATATGTTAAGTTGAGAATACTGTGGGAGCACAGAGGAGTACTTATCTAGGACTGGAGAGGTGTCAGGGAAGGCTTTCTGGAGGAAGTCATGTAAAAAAAGATATCTGAGGAATAAATAAGACTAAACCAGATGACAGTGGCAGTCTACACAGCTTTTGCTATATGGGTAAGGAGATTGTATATCTTCCCACCAGAACACAGGGGTAGAATCTTCCTTGTATCTTGCTCCCCTGCCCCTTGCTATACTGAGATCACTGAGTGGGGGCAGGATTTCAGGGTATATAGATTTAAAAAGGCCACTCAGTCCTCAGTAAGGTCTTTCATTCACCCCACACTGTCTAGCCTATGAATTGTTCTGATGTCACAGCCTCCCTTAGGATCCATTCTCAGTCTGCTTCCACAGAGGTAGGGTTGGAGGTTCTTGAATGGGGTGGGTGGTTTTAGATTGTCTGAAATTATTGGCATCAGAGATCGGGTGCTACCTATGGCACTAAGCCATGTGTAAGGGTATCTAGTTCCCTTTCTGCCCATATAAACCTTCTCTTAGAGCTCTCAGTTTTTGCTGATTATGTGTGGCTTAAGTTTGGGTAATGTTAATGAAGGGGCTTTTAAGACCTATGGAAAGCATACATAATTAAGGCACTACCTCTGCCTGTTCTTGGGAGAAATAGGACTTGGGAGCCTGACTTACCTGCCCTACTTGGTTAGGAAATTCCTAGGAGTCAAGTGTTCCAAGAACCTTGTCTTACCACCAACAAACAGGCTGTCAGCAAATGATGCTAATAATATCATACTAGTAGAACATGTTGGAGAAGTACCTGCTGTAGTTCTTCTTGTCATTTTTCTGATATAGGAGCTTGTAGCCTACTTCCTAAATTTCATGTTGCCGATTCTCTGAGCTCTGTGATTTGGGAAATTTGGCTTTGGCTTAATCTGCTATACTCTAATCTTTTGATTTTTATGACAAAGATTTTTGTTGACTCTCAGGAGAACTGGATAATATTAGTAATGATGATAGTAACAGCCACTTTTTATTGAGTGGCTCCTGTGTGCTAGGTACTTTGTTTTATGCATTATCTTATTTTAATGACAGAGCACGTGAGTCCTATTGTTATCCCTGTTTTATAGATAGTGAAATGGAGGTTTAGGAAGTTGTCACTTGCAAGGTCACACAACCATCCCAGATCAGTCTGTCTCCAAAGCCTGGACTCTGACCACTCTAATGCAATACCTTTGGGTGGCCACATTCTGTGTATTTTCAGGGGCCAGATTATAATATATTCAGGTGAATATCTTGCTGTACCTAACTGGCTATCATAGCTCTCTCATTTTTCTGACAAAGGCAAGCTTCTCCAAAGTGTAGTCAATAATTATTTTCTCTGAATCTTTACCTCCTGTTTACACTGACACTCACTGAAATCTAGCTCCTGTCCCTACCAGTCAACTAAAAATGCCCTGCCAACTCTATCAGTTTAGATGCTTTTCACTGCACCTAACAGACAATCCAACTCAAAATGACTGAAAACAGTAAGGAAAATATATTATTCCATAAAACAGGAAGTTCTTAGGTAGACTAGCCACAGAATTAAGTCAGCAGCTGAAAAATGTCATCAATAACCTGTGTATTTAGTCTTTTGCCTTGGACACACTAGTGTGTCAGCCTCATTCTCAGTCTATATCTTCTCATTCTCATGACATAGCTGCCATACCTCATGTCTTGAGTGCTAAAATTGTGGCCAGATGCCTATAGGTAAACCAGTTTCTGTCAGGTTGAGTAGCATCACTATGCTTGTATTAAACAAATAAGAAATCACACCCTTAAGGCTAGGAATTGGACCCACTCCCTTAAAATATATGGCAGGTAGGAAAGATAGTTGTCTGAAAAAATTGAGGTTCTGTTAATATGGGGGGAAAAGTGGATCTTGAGTATCAGCAAACAATCTCTGCAACACATAACAACATGAGCTTGAGTGAGTCCTTAAACTCTCCTTATCTCAGTTTACTCATCAGTATAATGGGGCTAATGTAACATATCTATTGGATTGTCCTGAAGACCGAGTAAGTTAATGAAGATAAAATATAACCATCTGTGGGCCGGCCCGGTGGTGCAGCGGTTTAGTTCACACTTTGGCAGCCCGGGGTTTCCCAGTTTGGATCCTGGGCACCCACTGATGCACTGCTTGTCATCCATGCTGTGGCAGCATCCCATATAAAGTGTAGAAAGATGGGCACTGATGTTAGCCCAGGGCCAGTCTTCCTCAGCAAAAAGAGGAGGATTGGCAACAGATGTTAGCTCAGGGCTGGTCTTCCTCACACACACACACACACACACACACACACACACACACACACACACACACACGTACAACCATTTGCATATAAAAAGCACTCAGCAAATGGTAAACGTTTCTATATTATCAAAATTATAATTGCCCTATTCTTGAAATTGTCTCTCCCTTTGGCTTCTAGAATAGGTCTCTTTTTGTAAACTTTTACTTTTTCCAGCTTTATTGATATATAATTGACAAGGAAAATTGTATGTATTTAGAGTGTACTGTGTGGTGATTTGATGTATGTATACTTTTTGAAAAGATTACCACAATAAAGTTAACTTTCATCACCTCACAAAGTTATCTTGTTTCCTTTTTTGGGTGAGAATGCTTAAGATCTATTCTCTTACAAATTTCAAGTATACAATACAGTATTAACAACTATAGTCACTATGCTGTACATTAGATCTCAAATATATTCATCTCATAACTGAAGGTTTTTATCCTTTAGCCAACATCTCCCCATTTACCCCATGTCCCAGCCCCTGGAAATCACCATTCTACTTTCAGTTTCTATGACTCCAATTTTTAAAAAGATTTTTTTTAGATTCCACATATAACTGATGCCATACAGTGTTTGTCTTTCTCTGTCTAGCTTAATTCACTTAGCATAATGCCCTCGAGGTTTATCCATGCTGTCACTAATGGCAGGATTTCCTTCTTTTTTATGTCTGAATAACATTCCATTGTATGTGTATATATATCTATATAGATACCTATGTCTATCTATCTATCTATCTATCTATCTATCTATTTATACATATATCTCATGTTCTTTTATACATTCATCCATCTACAGACACTTAGGTTATTTCTATATATTGGCTATTGTGAAAATGCTCTAATGAACATGGGAGTGCAGATATCTCTTCAAGATACTGATTTTATTTCCTTTGGATATGTATACAGATGTAGAAATCCTGGATCATATGGTAGTTCTACTTTTAATTTTTTGAGGAACCTCTGTACTGTTTTCCATAAGGACTATAGCAATTTATGTTCTCACCTACAGTATACAAGGGTTTCCTTTTCTTGCCATCCTTGCCAACACTTGATATCTCTTGTCTCTGGTGAAAGCCATCTTAACAGATGTGAAGTCATATGTCATTGTGGTTTTGATTTGCATTTCCCCAATGACTATTGATTTTGAGTACCTTTTCATGTACCTGTTGGACATTTGGATGTCCTTTTGGAAAGATGTATATTCAGGTCCTTTGCTCATTTTAAAAATAGGATGATTTGTTTTTTTGCTATTGAGTTACATGAGTTCCTTGTATATCTTAAACATTAACGCCTTATCAGATATATGGTTTGCAATTTTTCTCCCATTCTGTAGGCTGCCTTTTCATTCTGTTCATTGTTTCCTTTGCTGTGCAGAAGCTATTTATTTTTATGTAGTCCCACTTATTTATTTTTGCTTTTGTTGCCTGTGTTCTGGAGTCACATCCAAAAATACATTGCCAAGGAGCTTTTCCACTATATTTTCTTCCAGGAGATTTATGGCTTTAGATCTAACATTTAAGTATTTAATCCATTTCAAGGTAATTTTTGTGAGTGGTGTAAGATCCAGTTTCATTCTTTTACATGTGGATATCTAGTTTTCCCAGCAGCATTTATTGAAGAGATTTTCCTTTCCCCATTGTGTATTCTTGGCACCTTATCAAAGATTAGTTAATTGTATATGCATGGGTTTATTTCTGTGCTCTTTGTTATATTCATTAGCCTATGTGTCTTTTTTTTTTTTTTTTGCTGGTACCATACTGTTTTGATTACTACAGCTTTGTAATATAATTTAAAATAAGAAAGCATGATACTTCCAACTTTACCTTCTTGTTCATGATTGCTTTAGCTATTCAGGGTCTTTTGTGGTTCCATACAGAATTTAGGATTATTTTTTCTATTTCTGTGAAAAATGCCATTGGTTTTTTTTTTTTTGAGGAAGATTAGCCCTGAGCTATCATCCGTTGCCAATCCTCCTCTTTTTGCTGAGGAAGACTGGCCCTGGGCTACCATCACTGCCCATCTTCCTCTACTTTATGTGGGATGCCACCATAGCATGGCTTGACATGTAGTGTATCAGTCCATGCCCAGGATCTGAACCCATGAACCCCAGGCAACCAGAAGCAGAGTGCATGGACTTAATCGCTATGCCACCAGGCCAGCCCTACCATTGGAATTTTGATAGTGATTCCACTGAACCTGTAGATTGTTTTGGGTAATATGGACATTTTAACAATATTAATTTTTCTAATCCAAGAACAGGTGATATCTCTCCATTTATTTGTATCTTCTTCATTTCTTTCATCAGTGCCTTCAAGTTTTCACTGTACATATCTTTCCTGGGTTAAAGTAAATCCTAAATATTTTATTATTTTTGATAATATTGTAATTGGAATTGCATTCTTAATTTCTCTTTCAGAAAATTTGTTTTTAGTTTATAGAAACACAACTCATTTTATGTTGTTGTAGATTTTGTATCCTGAAGCTTACTGAATTCATTAGTTCTAACAGTGTTTGAGCGTAGTCTCCATGATTTTCTATATGTAACATCATGTTATCTGCAGAGAAAGTTTTACTTGTTCTTTTCTGATTTGGATGTCTTTTATTTCTTTTTCTTGTCTAATTGCCCTGACTAGGACTTCCAGCGCTACGTTGAATAGAAGTCTCAAGAGTGGGCATCCTTGTATTGTTCCTGATCTTAGAGGAGAAGCTTGTGGCTTTTCAGTGTTGAGTATGATATTAGCTGTGGGCTTGTTATATATGGCCTTTACTATGTTGAGGAACATTTCTTCTAAATTTAATTTGTTGAGTTTCTTATGATGAAGGAATGTGAAATTTTGTCAAATTCTTTTTCTTCATCTGTTAAAATGATCATATGATTATTATCTTTCATTCTGTTATTGTGGTGTATCATGTTTATTGATTTGCATACATTGAACCATCCTTGCATCCCAGAGATAAATCCAACTTGACCATAATGTATGATCCTTATAACGTGCTGTTGAGATTTGCTTGGTAGTATTTTGTTGAGGATTTTTACATCTATATTCAGCAAAGACATTGGCCTATAATTTTCTTGTCTGTCTTTGGTAACAGGATAATGCTATCATGTGAAATGCTTTTGGAAGTGTCCTCTCCTCTTCAATTTTCTGGAAGAGTTTGATACAGAGAGATGTTAATTTTTCTTTAAATATTTCTTTAATACCAGTATTAATAGTACTGATGCAACTCACCAGTAAAGACATCTGGTTTTGGACAATTCTTTGTTCAGAGATTTTTGATAATGGATGGGACGTCCCTACTAGTTATACATCTATTCAGATTTTCTATTTTCCCATGATTCAGGCTTGGTAGGTTGTGTGTTTCCAGGAATGTTTTTTTAATGTAAATTTATTTTATTTTTCTCTATGGTGGAGGTCTGCTCCAGGGAACCGAAATCAATCCACTGAAGCAGAGAGTGCTGAATTTAAACACTAGGCCACTGAGACTGGCCCCACATTATCAATTTCTTTCCTTTTTTATTGTGGTAACATTGGTTTATATTATATAAATTTAGGGTGTACATAATTATATTTCAATTTCTGTGTAGATTACATCATGTTCACCACCAAAAGACTAATGACAATCCATCACCACACACATGTGCCTAATCACCCCTTTCACCCTCCTCCTTCCCCCATTCCCCTCTGGTAACCACCAATCCAATCTCTGTCTCTATGTGATTGTTGGTTGTCATTTTTATCTTCTGTTTATGAGTGAGATCATATGGTATTTGACTTTCTCCCTCTGACTTATTTCGCTTAGCATAATACCCTCAAGGTCCATCCATGTTGCCACAAATGGCCAGATTTCATTATTTTTTATGGCTGAATAGTATTCCCTTGTTTATATGTACCACATCTTCTTTTTCCATTCGTCCCTTCATGGGCACTTAGGTTGCTTCCAAGTCTTGGCTATTCTGAACAATGCTGCAATGAACACAGGCGTGCATTTATCTTTGCACATTCATGCTTTCATGTTCTTTGGATAAATACCCAGCAGTGGAATAGCTGGATCATAAGGTATTTTTATTCTTAATTTTTAGAGGAATGTCCATACTGTTTTCCATAGTGGCTGCACCAGTTTGCCCTCCCACAAGCAGTGGATGAGAGTTCCCTTCTCTCCACATCCTCTCCAACACTTATTATTTCCTGTCTTGTTAATATAGCCATTCTGATGAGCATAAGGTGATATCAGAGTAGTTTTGATTTGCATTTCCCTGATAATAAGTGATGTTGAACATCTTTTCATGTTCCTGTTGTCCATCTGTATATCTTCTTTGGAGAAATGTCTGTTCAGATCTTTTGCCTATTTTTAAATTGGGTTGTTAGTTTTTTTGTGGTTGAGATGTATGAATTCTTTGTATATTTTGGATATTAACCCCCTATCACATGTATGGTTTGCAAATAGATTCTGTCAATTGTTACATTATCTTTTTGTTTTGTTGATGGTTTCCATTGTTGTGCAGAAGCTTTTTCATTTGACGTAGTCCCATTTATTATTTTTTTTCTATTGTTTCCATTGCCCGGTCAGACATGGCACTTGAAAACATGCTGCTAAGACCATTGTTGAGGAGCATACTGCCTATGTTTTCTTCTAGACGTTTCATGGTTTCAGGTCTTACATTCAAGTCTTTAATGCATTTTGAGTTGATTTTTGTGTATGGTGTAAGATAATGAATGGTCTACTTTCATTCTTTTGCATGTGGCTGTCCAGGTTTTCCAACACACTTTCCTTTCTCCATTGTATATTCTTGGCTCTCTTATTGGAAATTAGCTGTCCATAGATGTATGGGTTGATTTCTGGGCTCTCAGTTCTGTTCCATTGATCTGTGTGTCTGTTTTTGTGCCAGTACCATGCTGTTTTGGTTACTATAGCTTTGTAGTATATTTTGAAGTCATGGAGCGTGATAACTCTAGCTTTGTTATTTTTTCTTAGGATTCCTTTGGCTACTCAGGGTCTTTTGTGTTCCATATACATTTTAGGATTATTTGTTCTATTTCTGTGAAGAAGGTCATTTGGCTTCCTGTTGGGATTGCATTGAATCTGTATATTGCTGTAGGAAGTATAGACATTTTAATTATGTTAATTCTTCCAATCCAGAAGCATGGAATATCTTTCCATTTCTTTGTGTCTTCTATTTCTTTCAACAATGTTTTATAGTTTTCGATGTACAGCTCTTCCATCTCCTTGATTAAGTGTATTCCAAGGTATTTTATTCTTTTTGTTGTGATTGTAAATGAGATTGTATTCTTAATTTCTCTCTCTGCTACTTCATTGTTAGTGTATAGAAATGTAACTGATTTTTGTATGTTGATTCTTTATCCTGCAACTTTACTGTATTCAATTATTATTTGTAAACGTTTTTTGGTGGATTCTTTAGGATTTTCTATATATAAAATCATGTCATCTTCGAATAGTGACAGTTTCACTTCTTCCTTTCCAATTTGTATCCCTTTTGTTTTGTTTCCTTGCCTTATTGCTCTGGATAGGACTTCCAATACTATGTTAAATAAGACTGGTGAAAATGGGCATCCTTGTCTGGTTCCTGTTCTTAGGGGGATAGCTTTCAGTTTTTCTCCATTAAAAATGATAGTAGCTGTGGGTTTGTCATATACAGTTTTTATTATGTTGAGATACTTTCCTTCTATACACATTTTATTCAGGGTTTTTATCATAAATGGATGCTGTATCCTGTCAAATGCTTTCTTTGCATCTATTGAGATGATCATGTGATTTTTATTCTTCATTTTGTTAATGTGATGTATCATGTTGATTGATTTGCAGATGTTGAACCATCCCTGCATCCCTGGAATAAATCCCACTTGTTCATGGTGTATGATCTTTTTAATGTATTGTTGTATTCAATTAGCTAGTATTTTGTTGAGGATGTTTGTATAGATGTTCATCAGTGATATTGGCCTGTAATTCTCTTTTTCTGTGTTGTCCCTGTCTGGTTTTGGTATCAGGGTAATATTGACTTGGTAGAATGAGTTAGGAAGCTTCCCCACTTCTTCAAATTTTGGAAGAGTTTGAGAAGGATAGGTATTAAGTCTTTTTTGAATGTTTATTAGAACTCACCAGGGAAGCCATTTGGTCATGGACTTTTATTTCTGGGAGGTTTTTGATGCCCGTTTTGATATCCTTACTGGTGATTGGTCTATTCAAATTGTCTGTTTCTTCTTGATTCAGTTTTGGAAGCCTGTATAATTCTAGGAATTTATCGATTTCTTCTAGGTTATCTGGTTTGTTGGCATATAGCTTTTCATAGTATTCTCATAATCTTTTGTATTTCTGAGGTGTCATTGTAATTTCTCCTCTTTCATTTCTGATTTTTTTGAGGCTCTCTCTTTTTTTCTTGGTGAGTCTAGCTAAAGGCTTGTCAATTTTGTTTATCTTTTCAAAGAACAAACTTTTAGTTTCATTGATTCTTTTCTATTTTTTAAATTCTTTCTTTTATTTCTGCTCTGATTTTTATTATTTCCTTCCTTCTACTCATTTTGGGCTTTGTTCTTCTTTTTCCAGTTCCTTTAGGTGCATTGTTAGATTGTTTTTTTTGAGATTTTTCTCGTTTGGTAGGTAGCCCTGTATTGCTATAAACTTCCCTCTTAGAACCGTTTTTGCTGTATCCCATAAATTTTGGCATGTCATATTTTCATTTTCATTTGTCTCCAGGTATTTTTTATTTCTCCTTTGTTTTCTTCTTTGACCCAATCATTGTGCAGGAGCATTTTGTTTAATCTCCAGATATCTGTGGCTTTTATGATTTTCTTCCTGTAGTCTAATTCTAGTTTCTTACTGTTGTGGTCAGAAAAGATGCTTGGTATTATTTCAGTCTTAAATATATTGAGACTTGTTTTGTGGCCTAATATGTGACCTATACTGGAGAATATTCCACGTGCATTTGAAAAGAATGTGTACTCTGCAGTTTTGGGATGGAATGTCCTGTATATATCGCCTAAGGCCATGTGGTCTAATGTGTCATTTGAGTCCAGTGTTTCCTTATTGATCTTTTTAGATGATCTATCTATTGGTGTAAGTGGAGTGTTAAAGTCCCCTACTATTATTGTGTTACTGCCTGTTTCTCCTTTTATATCTGTTAGTAATTGCTTTATATATTTAGGCACTCCTATGTTGGGTGCGTAGATATTTACAAGTGTTATATCCTCTTGTTGGATTGTTCCCTTGATCATTATGTAGTGCCCTTCTTAGTCTCTTGTTACAGTTTTTGTTTTAAAGTCTATTTTGTCTGAGATAAGAATTGCTACCCCAGCTTTCTTTTCATTCCCATTTGCATGGAGTATCTTTTTCCATCCCTTCACTTTCAGTTTTGGAGTGCCTTTAGGTCTGATGTGTGTCTGATGTATGCAGCATATAATTGTTCTTGTTTTTTATCCAATCAGCCATGCTACACCTTTTGATAGGAGCATTTAGTCCATTTTCATCTAAAGTAGTTATTGAGAAGAATATACTTATTGACATTTTGTTACTTTTTTCTTTGTCTTTTAGTAGTTCTTCTCTATCCTTTTCTTCTCTTGCTCTCTTCCCTTGTGGTTTGATGGCTTTCTTTAGTATAATGTTTGGGTTCCTTTCTCTTAATTTTTTTCTGTATTTCTTGTAGGTTTCTGGTTTGTGATTACCATGGGGTTCACATATAATAAGCTACATATATAGCAATATATATTAAGTTGATGGTCTCTTTAGCTTGACCTCATACTAAAAGCTCTACTCTTTTACTCCCCTCCTCCCACATTTTATGTTTTTGATATCATATCTTACCTCTTTTTTGTGCATCTGTATCCATTACACTCTTATCATGGAAATAGATAATTTTAGTACTTTTGTCTTTTGACCTTCATATTAGCTCCATAAGTGATTGATCTGCTATGTTTACTGTATATTTGCCTTTACCAGTGATTTTATTTCTTTTTAAAAAATTATTTTCTATTCCTATTTGTGGTCTTCTCTTGTCTATTTAAATAAGTCCCTTTAGAATTTCTTGTAAAGCTGGTTTGTTGGTGATAAACGCCTTTAATTTTTTTGCTTGTCTGGGAAACTCTTCATCTCTCCTTCCATTCTGATTGATAACCATGCTGGGTAGAGTATTCTTGGCAATTTAAATATATCATGCCACTCCCTTCTAGCCTGTAAGGTTTCTGCTGAGAAGTCAGCTGATATCCTTATGGGGTTTCCTTTGTATGTAACTGGTTGCCTTTCTCTTGCAGCTTTTAGGATTCTCTCTTTATCTTTAATTCTTGACATTTTAGCTATAACATGTCTTGGTGTGGGCCTCTTTGGGTTCATCTTGTTTGGTACTCTCTGTGCTTCCTCTACATGGGTGTCTGTTTCCTTCCTTAGGTTAGGAGAGTTTTCAGCTATTATTTCTTCAAATGGATTCTTTGTCCTTTTGTCTCTCTCTTCTGGAACACCTATAACAGGGATGTTAGTGCACTTGATATCCTAGAGGTCCCTTAGATTGTCCTTGTTCTTTTTGATTCTTTTATCTGTTCAGCTTGGGTGATTTCCTCTAGTCTTTTGTCCAGCTCGCTGATCCATTCTTCTGTATCATCTACTCTGCTATTGAGTCCCTCTAATGAATTTTTCATTTCCAGTATTGTATTCTTCATTTCTGATTCATTCCTTTTTATATTTTCCAGTTCTTTGTTGAAGTTCTCACTGAGTTCATCCATTCTTCTCCCAAGATCAGTGACCATCCTTATAACTCTTTGAACTCTTTGTCAGGTAGATTGTTTATTTCTGTTTTGCTTAGCTCTTTTGCTGGAGTTTTGTTCTGTTCCCTTACTTGGAATGTATTCCTTTGTCTCCTCATTTTGCCTCTTTGTGCTTATTTCTATATATTAGGTAGGTCAGCTACATCTCCCAATCTTGGAAATGTGGCCTTATGTAAGAGATGCCTTATGAGGCCCAGCAGTGTGCTTCCCTCTTGTCACCAATTCCAAATGTACCAGGAGTGTCCCCTGTGTGGGCTACATGTGTCCTTCCATTATGGCAGGGTTTCTCTTGCTGCAGGTGCCCAATGAGGCTAGGCTGTCCCCCTGGCTGGCTGGTTGTAATGCTCAGCTGTTTGTGGTTAGTACAGTCCTTTCGGTCACTTTCTTAGGCCTGGGGAGCCCCAGGAAAGTTGGCTGCAAGGTCTAATAGCACATTCTTTTGCAGTTTTTCTGCTAAGTGAGTAGGCCCCCAGTGTAGCTGGTTGCTATACTCAGGGGTTTAGAGTTGCTGTAGGGTTCTGGCTCACAAGGCTGTTGTCAGTTATCTCAGGGTTGCAGCTGAGTGGGGCTGGCCCCAGGCATGGAAGCACTCAATTTTTTTCAGGCTTTGGAAGGTGGGGCCTATCCCCTATGTGGCTATTTGAGAATCACAAGCATGTTGTAGCTGACAGACCCCATCACCTGCAGGGCCACACACCCCATCAATACAGTCCTGCACCACAAGCACACCCCGAACCACTGATAGGGACTCAGTCGCCCTACTGCAGAGGCCCCACACACTCCAGCAATGCAGGCCTTCCCCTTGTGCATGCCCTGCCCCACACAGTCAGACCCACTCACCCAGTTGCAGAGGTTCCAGGCACCCCACCTATGGGGGCCCACAAGTTGCCCGAGGGCTTGCTGTTGGGTGGGGCCCATCCCTAGTGGAGGCTGCCTGCCATGGCTGAGATGGAGTAAATCAGTGCTCTAGTGGGTGGGGCAGACCCCTGCACCAATGGCCTCTACCAGTGTCTGTGTCAGCATGCCTGAACTAGGTCACAATAATGGCTGCTGCCAGTGTCTCAGTACCTGGAAAGTTCTCACCCCTCACCCAGATACATCCAGGGCCTATCAGATGAGTCTGTTTTCACCAAAAGACTGTGCACCTTTCTTTCTGGTGATTGCTTTCCAATTCAAGCACTTTCTGGTTGCTTTCCAAAACAGGTGAATTTGTGTGTGGGCCTTTTAGGAGTAGGCTTTCCCCCCCTTATGGCCAATAGCTTTTCTGGGGGTATTCCCCATTGTAGTTAATAGCCAGAAATGCCAGGTGTTATAACACTTGTCTCAGTTGTGCTGAGTCCTAAAGCTGTTTATTGTGGTAACACTCCCCTGCTCAGATCTCCCACTCCTCCAGGGAAAGTTTCATACCTTAAGGTTGCTCCTGACTGGCCAGGAAGTGGTGTGGCTAGGAGGTGATGTTTTTCTCTCCAGAAAGGAATTTCTGCCTCTTCCACCTCATTCAGCACCATCCCTTTTTGTGGGAGTTCTTTTTATCCAGTTTTCAGTTCTCTCTTAGGGGTAATTGTTCCAAAAGTAGTTGTAAATTTGTTGTGTCCGTGGGAGGAGTTGAGTCTGCCTATGCCACCATCTTGACACTATCCTCTGTTTCTAGGAATTTATCCATTTCTTCTAGGTTATCCAATTTGTTGTATAATTGCTCATACTAGTCTGTTATGATCCTTTGTATTTCTGTGTTATAAGTTGTACCGTCCCCTCTTTCACTTCTGAATTTACTTACTTGAATCTTCTCTCTTTTTTCTTAGTCTAGCTATGGGTTTTTTTTAAATCATCCTTAATAAAAAAGAAAAAATTAAAAAATTGTTAGCTTTCAATAAACCAACTCTTGCTTTTATTGATCTTATCTAGTATTTTTTCCTGATTTTGTTGAGTTGCCTATCTGTGCTCTCTTGTAGCCCACTGAGCTTCCTTAAAACAATTATTTGACTTATTTTTCAGATAATTCATAGATCTTCATTTCTATGTGGTCAGTTCCTGGAAAATTATTGTGTTCTGTTGATGATGTCATGTTTCTTTGATTTTTTTGTGTTTCTTGTAGCCTTGTGTTGATGCATGCACATTTGATGGTGTGGTCACCTCTTACAGACTTTACAGGCTGGTGTTTGTGGATTAAGACCTTCATCTGTGGTTGAGTTTGAAGGAGCCAACTGGGTGGAGTGTGGAGGTTTTGGCTCTGGGGAAAGCCCTGTGGCATAGTCTCTGTGCAGCTTTGTTAGCTGAGGTCAGTGTCAGTGAAGATTGCAGGAATCCTCAGTGACTAAGGCTGTAGGTGTCTGCAGTGGTGGTGAGGGTTGCTGGGGACATCCTGATTTCTTTTTATTTCATGAGAGATGTCCTAGCTGAGGGGACCCCTTTTGTCACTGTTTATAGCTCTCAGGCTCGCTCAGTGGTGGTGACTCTGGTGCCTGATGCATGATGTCATATGGAGTTACCACAGAGTCAGATTCTCAAGCATGAGAGAAATAGTGCTTCTGGAGTCTGTGACAATGGCACTCTGCTGTAGCAGTAACTCTGGCATCTGACATGTGGGTATGTGCAGAGCAGCCTTGGAGACTGGGTCTGAAGTGTGGGTGCATGTGGACAGACAGTGCCTCTGAAGTTCCAGTCTTTGGCCAGCCTGTAGCAGTGGTGGCTCTGGTGCCTGAGATGTGGATGCTCATAGATCAGGCTGTGGAGCTGGGGTTTAGAAGGCAGGCACTTGCAAAGTGGGGTCTGGGGTCTGGATCATGGGTGTCTGTGGAATGGCCATGGAGCTGGTGTCTGAAGTGCAGGTGCACCCCCACATTGCTCTGGGGTCTGAGGCATGTGTGGTATTGGGGAGGTGGCAGCTCTGATTTCAGGGCAGTGCAACAGCAGCCTTCTTTCGGCAAAGACACAGCAGTGTTTCCTTCTATGGAGGGTTCATGTTGGTGATGGATGTTAATTACCTCAGTGGTAAAAACTCCTGGTGCCCTCTGCAGAGCAGTCTGTTGGAGTCTATGCTGACAAACACTTCCTTGCTGTGAAAACTTCAGGGAGTCCATGGCTATGGTGGGGGCTATTGAGGTTCTCAGTGGAAAAGACTGCTGAAGTCCTCTACAGCACAGGCCATGGAAGACCACCATGGCATCCCCTGCACAGCTGATACAGATAGCCCCTGCCCTTCTTTCTTTCTAGCAGTCTTCAGAAGTCTCCCCTAAGCTGGTCTCTCCAGCAATCCTTTATGCATGGTTATTTGTCTTTTTTCTCCACTGTGTTGCTATAGTTTCTTAATTGGACTCAAGTCCTCCCAGGGCTATTTTGGTCCATAGATAGCTGTCTGTTGTTTTTTGGTAAGAAGATGAAGGCTAGTATCTCCTACTCTGCCATCTTGCTGATGTCACAGCTCTAGAATAACTCTCTGCTGTTACTTTATTATTTATCTCATACTTCTAAATACATTTTATTCTTCCTTAAAGTTTGGTTTTATAATTCCATGTATATATTTATTTATATTTTATGCATGTAATTATAAATATATTTAGCCTCTGTTATCTTCCATGACTTCAAATATCGTTTGGAGAATGATAACTCCCAGATCGTTCTTCTAAGCTCCATTCCCTTATATACATCTGCCTATTTGCTATCTCCACCTAGATGTCCTTTGGGCACCCCAAAATAAAAATAACTAAAATTGAACTCATCACCTTCCCTTTTTCTGTATATTTTTGTCTCAATAAACAGTACCATCATCTACCAAGTCATGTAAGCCAGAAAACTGAAAAATAAATGATTTTTCCCATGTCTTCATCCCTCACAGTCTACTTTTCTAACATTGTCTATTAATTCTACCTTCTATATATCTCTCTCAATATATGCTATCTAAATAGCCCTCCACTTTTCTCCATCCCAACTGTGGACACTTTGGTTCTAATGTCATCATCTTTGCCTGTAGTAGTCTTCATGCTTCCAGTTTTGGCCCCTTCCATATTCTTTACCTTGCAAAAGCCAAAGCGTATCTAAATCACAAAATAGGTTATGTCACTTTCCTACTTTAAACATTGCAATCTTCAAACTCCTAAGCATTCCATGTAAGGGCCCTTCATGATCTGGCAATCCTTAGTTTTCTGGCTTCATCTAATGCTTCTCTCTAATATGTAACTGCTCGTTATCCCACCTGGGTCTTTTTACTATCATCTGAAGAGTCCTTCTAGTTCAGGACCAGTTTCCTGAGTTATTTTCACCTCTTAGTCACAAAACTTCTCCTTTAGATACTGCCTCCTCCCAGTGTCCATCTCTATCTGGGTTCTACTTTCTCTAGTCTGGGATATTGTGCCTCGAGGTCCTTTGTCCTGACCTTCCCTAAATGCAAGCCTCCAGGCCCATCTGCTTCTGCTTTGTATAGGGCCTCATATCCAGGGAAGCTTTTAAAAAGTAGTAGTCTTAGGCATGTGGTTGCTTTACTGAGGTTACAATTTTCTGCCTATTGCAGATGCTGGTCTTAGGTTCCCAAATCTCTCTGAATTGGTAACTGAAAGCACTTTTATTTCCAGAGAGTGGTAATCCCCAAATCCACATCCTTCTGGCCTTGTTTATATACAACCAAAGTCTGTTTGGGGTTCCCTTTCTCTTTAATAAGAAGCATTAATAATAGCAATATTAATTAACATTTCAGTACTTCAGTGTTCCAGTTACTATTATAAGTGTTTACAAATGTGTTAACTTGTTATATTAAGAATCCTGTGAGGTAAATATTATTAGTTTTGTTATTTGTATGAGGGAACTGAAATACAGAAAGATTAGGTAACATGCTTAAAGAGACACAGTAAAGAGTGGAGCTGGGATACAAATCTATGTATCCTTTCTGTAGATCAGTACTGTACCAAAGAAATAAAATATGAGCCACACATGTAATTTTGAATATGCTATTAGTCCCATTAAAAATAAAAAGGAACAGGTCAAATTAATTTTAATAATGTATATTGTTTAGCTATGTCAAAAATATTATAATTTTAATATGTTGCACTGGTCACTTTCAAACACTCATTAGAAACATATGGCTTATTGCTACTGTATTGGACAAGTCAGATCTAGAGTCTGTGTTCTTAGGCTTCAGCACCAACTAAACCTTGGTATAAAATTATGGTTCTGTTATTTATTAGCTGTGTGATCCTGGGCACAATTCGTAATGTGTCAGAGCCTAACTTTCCTCATGTGTAAATTGTGCATAATAATGGTACCTACCCCCACATGATTGTTAAGCTTGAGTGACTGTATAGTGTTTAGAGCAGTGCCTAGCACATATCAATGATTGTTAACTATCATCATCATCATCATCATCATCATCTATTATCCTGGCACACGCTAAAACTCATGTTTCTTACTTTTCTGACATATTGTCTTATACACCTGACAGTGATAAATCCTCCTTAGGGAGTCCCAAAAGTAGTTTGCATCTATTTTCTCACTGCAACCTCACAACCACCCTGATAGGTAGATATCCCAAATTTACAACTGAGGCAACTGAAACCCAGTGAGATAAAAGAACTTGCATAGATCACAAAAGTAGAAAATGAGAACTCCAGAATTTGTGTTCATCTTGAAGATGTAGACTTTATCATACTTATTTTTGTTTGAATACTCTGAATATTTGTTGAAGTAATTAATAGACATCATTCTACTTCCAGTGAGCCCAAAGATTCTTTATTAAAGTTATTTTTAAGTCACATGACAGTTTATTTAGAGGATTTAAAATTCTTCTTTTGAAAAGTTACTGTTTGAGATATTGAGAAATTCCATTGGCATTTTATAACTTAGTGATTGTATTGCCACATACACTCAAACTGTGTTATTTTAGGCATATTGATTTAATTGCATGTTTCTGAGCTGTAATATATGTTTATTGTAAAACATTTGCAAAAGAAAAAAAGCAAAAATTCAATTACCCATAATCTTAGTACCAAAATAGTGATTATTCACTGCTAACATTTGGTTTGTTTACAAATACATGTCCATTTTTTCACATTATTGTATTAGACTAGAAATATAAAATTGTAATCTTCTCTTTTCATTTAAATTCAATCGTTTTACATCATAAGAGTTTTCAAAGTGCAGTAAAAACTTTTAGGGAGCACCACTATTATTGACTGTACAGTTGTCCATAATAGATATCTATAATAATTAATTTGGTGACAGATTGCTTTCAAATTTTTTTCCAATATAAATAGTGATGCACTGACCATCTTTCTGTATGTAATTTTGTTAGTATGTTGGATTATTGTACTTTTGATGAATTCCTAAATGGAGACTCACTGGCTCAAAGAGTTGGCTTTATAAGGCTCTTGACAAGTACATTATTTTCAACATGTCAACCCATGTTCTTTAATAAGGTTGGGAAGATGGTGACTTTACGTGCTTTATGTAGCTCTCTCTCATTTCTTTCTACATTTGAGGCAGCCAAGAAGGAAGCTCATGCTGTAGATCAAAAACTTACAAAGAAGCAGGAAGATGAAGATACCCTGGAAAAGAAATGGCCCTTCCTTAGGGTATCTTTGACAGTCAAGGAAGCTTTCCAGCTACAAGGTACTGTTCTTTGTATTTTCTTTCTTTAAATACATGGGTTGAACTCACAAATGGCATATTTTTATCAGCTTATAAACTGAAAAGGATATTATCAAAGTGGAAAACTAATATAAGATTCTTCAGTTTCAAAAATGAAGGGAAATATTTTGCAAGTTCCATTATAAGAGAGACAATAATGGCCATCACCTGTTAGACCTATATGACATAAGAGTGGCTATGCTCATTGCCCATTAATCCTCAAAGCAGACTATAAAAATTGTATTATCTCATTTTTCAAATAAATAAATTGTGACTCATGAACCTGAAATAGCTTGACTAAAGCCAAGCTGGGACTCTGATGAGAGCATATGATTTCTCTATAATGCAATTCTTATTTTATAACTTTGGACGGCCTCAAAAGTAAATGAAGATCCAAAATATTTGGAAATTATACAATATAATTCTAAATAACTCACGGGTCAAATAAAAAGATCAAAGGGGAACTTTTGAACTGAAAGGAAACAAAAGAACAACATACCAAAACTTATGGGATGCAGCTAAAGAAGTGCTTAGAGGGAAATTTATATCTTTGGATGAGTATATTTGAAGAAAAGAAAGATTTAAAATCAATACCCTAAGTTTCCACCTTAGCAATGAGGAAAAGGAGAGCAAACTAAACCTAAACCAAGTAGAAGGGAAGGAAACAATAAAGATTAAAGTGGAAATCATTGAGATAGAAAACACTAAAACAATAGGTAAAATCAATGAAACCAAAATTTGGTTTGAAAAGATCAAAAAAATTGACTAATTTTTAGCTACACTAACCAAAAAATAAGGAGAGAGAAAATAAAAATTTATATAATCAAAAAAGAAAGCTATGGCATGAGTACAGTTTTAATCACATTAAAGGGATTACAAGTTAATAGGAACAACTTCATGTAAACAAATTAAGCAATGAAAATATTCCTAGAGAGACAAAAATAAACAAAACTGACTCAAAAAAGGAAAATATGAATAGACATACAGTAAGTAGAGATTGATTTAGTACTTAAAAATCTCCCCACAAATAAAATCCCAGACCCAGATGTCTTCACTACAAATTCTGTCAAATATTTAATGAAGAAATAATGTCAAATACTTCAAAAACTCTTCTAGAAAATAAAGGAGGAGGGAAAACAAAGAAAACTAGAGACCAATATCCCACATGAATGTAGGTGTAAAAATCCTCAACAGAAATAATTTAAAATGAAGCCAGGAACATCTTGAAAACAATTACATGTTATGACTAAGTGGAATTTATCAAAGGAATGCAAAGTTGATTTAACAGTAGTGAAAATGCTAGAACTAATTGACCAGTTCAGCAAAGTCACAAGGTACAAGCACATTAAAGTTGATTTTTAAAAATTAGAGTAAATAAGGAAGTTGGAGGATTATCTTAAACCTGTAACCTTTACTTCTCTGAAAATTGAGAGAGGGACTACAGTAGAATTTAAAAAAAGACTTTGGAGTCACAAAAACATCATTTAATTTTGGTTCTCCCTTTTCTTGGCTTTGTGACCTTGAATCTATTTCTTTAAAAATTTTAAACTTATCTGAGAGTTACATCATCAAGATGGCAGAACAGGAGTATTCTACTGTGATCCTCTCACAGAATGTTGATTTGGGTAGTCACTGAAAAGCTAGAGTACCTTTGTGAGAATCCAGGACTCCAGCCGAAAAGTTATAGCACAACTTTGGAGCAAAAAATTCTAAAACTAGACACATTGAAAAGGGTAAGAGGAACATTTTGACTTTGTCCACATCATTCTTCCTGCAAGGCAGCAAGGGTTAGCAACAAGAGAGATCCCTGCAGCCTATGATTTCTCCAATGGGGGAAATGAGAGCATGTGAGGGAGTGCATGGCTTCCCCAGCTATGTGGGATGCTGTTCAAGAGGCCCATTCTTTCTTGCCTCACTCAGATTACTGACATTATCAGCAAGGTGTAGGGACTGGGAGAGGCTGGGAACATAGCAGCCAAAGCTCAGAACACAGAAAAGAACTACTACTAACCACTTCTCCGTTTTTCCTACCAAGCTATACATACACAGACTCTATAAGGAAGCCTGCCTATGAACAACTGAGGATGCCTCATCTGCAGCCCCCTCCCAACTGGCCCAAGGGCACACCCAATGTTCTTTACACCTCATCCACACCTTCCTCTCACTCCCATGTGGCTGGCTCCCAGTGCACACTCCCACATACTCTGATAGCAAGACATTGCAGATGGTTAGCAACAAGCTCCAAAAGTCAGCCTGACTGCAGAATTGGGTAAATGTTCATGAACTTGAGCATTTCAGGGCACTACCCTAGGGAAAACAAATTGGAGGCTCTTAGCACTCAGCCTAGCTTTGTGAAATCAAGAGAAGGCATACAATCTTAAGAATTTCCCCCTAAGAGAGAATAAGAAGTCTACAGCTGGCACGTTGTAGAAAATGAGAAAGCCTCAGAATCCCAAGGCACACTGACAGGTGAAGGTATCTCTTGAAGCCAGTCAGTAAGGACTGGAGGAGGTAATTACATCCACCAATGCAAAGACAGCACCACAAGACTTCAAGGAACATGAAACCTCAAGGAGACATGACACCACCAAAGGAGCACAATAATTTTCTGGTAACAGACCCCAAAGAAATGGAGATCTGTGGAATTTTCTGACAAACAATTCAAAATATTTGATTTAAAGAAGTTCAGTGAGCACAGACAACTCAACAAAATTAGGAAAACAATACATGAACAAAATAAGAGTTTCAACAGAGATAGAAATCATAACAACAACAACAACAAAACAAAAACTCTGGATCTGAAGAATACATTGAATGAAATGAAAAATGCAATAGAAGATATCAACAGCAGACTCAATCAATCAGAAGAATCTGTGAACTTGATAACATGTCAGTTGAGATTATACAGAGAAAAAAATGAATGAAAAGGGTGAAGAAAGCCTACATGAATTATGGGACACCTTCAAGCAAAAACAATATTTATATTATAAAATTACCACAAGTGAAAGAAAGTGACAGAAAGATTACTTAAAGATATAGTGGCTGAAAACTTCCCAAATCTGGAGAGATAAATGGATATGTAGGTACATGAAGCTCATAGGTCTCCATACAGGTACAGCCCAAAAAGGACTTCACTGAGACATATTATAATAAAACTGTAAAACAAAACAAAACAAAAAAAAACAAAACAAGAAACCCCCCCAAAACCACTTCTTATTTATCTATTTATCCATTGATGGGTACTTAGGTTGCTTCCAAGTCTTGGCTATTGTGAATATTGCCTCCAAGAACAAAGGGGTGTCTATATCTTTTTGAATTAGTGTTTTCATGTTCTTTGGATAAATACCCAGAAATGGAGTAGCTGGATCATATGGTATTTCCATTTTTAGTTTTTTGAGAAATCTCCATACTGTTTTCCAGAGTGGCTTCACCAGTTTGCATTCCCACCAGCAGTGTATGAGCTTTCCCATTTCTACACATCTTCTCCAATATTTGTTATATCTGGTCTTTTTAATAATAGCCATTCTGATGGGCATGAGGTGATATCTCATTTTAGTTTTGATTTGCATTTCCCTAATAATCAGTGATGTTGAATGTCTTTTCATGTCCCTGTTGGCCATCTATATATCTTCTTTGGAAAACTGCTTCATTATTTTGTTGTTGAGTTGTATGAGTTCTTTATATATTTTGGAAATTAACCCCTTAACAGATATATGATTGAAAATATTTTTCCCCCAGTTGGTGGGTTGTCTTTTCATTTCATTGATGGTTTCTTTTGCTGTGCAGAAGCTTTTTAGTTAGATGTAGTCCCATTTGTTGATTTTTTGTTTTCTTTCCCTTCCCTAGGAAGACATGGTATTGAAAAGATACTGCTAAGACCAATGCAAAGAACATACTGCCAATAAGTTCTTCAAGGAGTTTTTTTGGTTTCAAGTCTTGTGTTCATCTTTGGTCCATTTTGAGTTAATTTTTGCATAGGGCAAAAGATAATGGTCTACTTTCATTCTTTTTCATGTGGCTGTCCAGTTTTCCAAACACCATTTATTGAGGAGACTTTCCTTTCTCCACTGTATGTTCTTAGCTCCTGTGTCAAAAATTAGCTGTCCATAGATGTGTGGGTTTATTTCTGGGCTCTCAGTCTGTTCCATTGATCTGTGTGTCTGTTTTTGTGCCAGTACCATGCTGTTTTGATTACCACAGCTTCATAGTATATTTTGAATTCAGGGAGTGTGATCCCTCCAGTTTTGTTCTTTTTTCACATGATTGCTTTGGCTATTCAGGGCCTTTTGTTGTTCCATATAAATTTTAGGATTCTTTGTTCTAGTTCCATGAAAATGTCATTGGGATTATAATTGTTCTTGAATTGAATCTGTAGATTGCTTTAGGTAATGTGGACACTTTAACTATGTTTATTCTTCCAATCCATGATCACAGAACATCTTTCCATTTCTTTATGTTGTCTTCAATTTCTTTTAATATTGTTTTATAGTTTTCAGTGTGTAGATCTTTCACCTCCTTGGTTAAATTTATTCCCAGGTATTTTATTCTTTTTGTTGTGATTGTAAATGTGATTGTATTCTTGGTTTCTATTCTGCTAGTTTGTTGTTAGTGATACAATGGAATACTGCTCAGCCATAAAAAAGGTGAAAATTTTCCATTTGCAACAGCATGGATGAAATTTGAGGCTATTATGCTAACCAAAATAAGTCAGACAGAGAAAGGCAAATACCATATGATTTCAGTCATATGTGGATGATAAACATACAAATACATAGATATGGAAAACAGATTGATGGTTACCAGAGAGGAAGGGGGTGGAGTGAGGGCAAAAAATGTAAAGGGGAACATATTTATGGTTGTGAACATGATGTAGTCTATACAGAAGCTGAAATATAATGATGGACACCTGAAACTTACATAGTGGTATAAACCAATGTGACCTCAACAAAATAAAAAAATTTTTTTAAAGACAACAAAGAGAGAATTTTGAAAGCAGCAAGAGGGAAAAAAAATCATCTCAATCAAGGGAACTCCCATAAGTATATTAGCAGAGTTTTCAACAGAAATCTTAGATGTCAGGAGAGAGTGGAATCATAAATACAGAATTCTGAAAGAAAAAAATTTCCAACCTCTTGCCAACTACTCTACCCTGAAAAGCTGTCCTTCAAAAATGAAGGAGAGATAAAGACTTCCCCAGACAAGCAAAAACTGAGAGAGTTCATCACCATTAGACCTTCCATGTAAGAAATCCTAAAGTGAGGTCTGTAAGTTCAAATGAAAGGACACTGACTGGTAACATGAAAACTTATGAAAATATAAAACTCACTGGTAAATATAAGTATAATCAAACTCAGAATCCTCTAATACTCTAATAGTGGAGTTTAAATCATTTAACTCTAGTATAAAGGCTAAAAGACAAATATTTTTAAAATAATTGTTACAATAATTTATTAATGGATACACAACATAAAAACATAAATTGTGACATCAAAAATATAAAATGTTAGGGGGAGTAAAAGAGTAAGGTTTTTTGTATGCAATCAACGATAAATTGTTATCAGATTAAAATAGACTTATAATTCTAAGATGTTTTATGTAAGCCTCATGTTAATCACAAAGCAAAAACCCACAGTCCGTACACAAAAGAGAAAGAGAACAATATGTAAGCATACCACTATGGAATATCATCAGATCACAAAAGAAGAGAGCAAGGGAGGAGAGAGAAGAAGAAAAGTATGAAAGAGCTAGAAAACATTAAGAAGATGGCAATATTATGTCCTTACCTATCAATACTTACTTTGAATTCTCCAATCAAAAGACATAGAGTGTAATACATGCAGAGTAATGTTTAAGAACACATGTAAAATAATGTTTGTAAGAATGCCACTTGCTTGCGATGTATGAACAGTGTTATTTCAGGAAATTGATATGATGGACATTCTGTAATGCATATAGAGAAGTGTTTAAGAACACAGTAAAACAGATGTTTGTTAAAGTGCTGCTTGCTATGTTGAGAAAAGTTTTATATCATTGAATGGATGTCTTGACCATTCTGTAATGCATGTAGAGTTGTGAAAAAAGAGACACAGAGTGGCCTAATGAATAAAAAACAAGACCCAACAATATGTTGCCTACATGAGGCTCACTTCAGTCTTAAGGAGGCAAAAAGGTTGTAAGCAAAAGTATGGAAAAGATATTCCATGTTAATGAAAACAAAAATATCAGGAGTATTTATATCAGACAAAAGGACTTTATATCAAAAAGTGTAACAAGAGACAAAGAAGGTGACCAGTGATAAAGGGGTCATTTTATCAAGAGGATATAACAATTGTAAAAATAGGTGCACCTGAAATTGGAGCACTTAAATATATGAATCAACTATTAACCAATCTGAAAGACAAAATAGTAAGCAAGCAATAATGTAGGGGCTTCAATACCACAATTTCAAAAATAGATAGGTCATCCAGTCAGAAAATTAATAAGGAAATAATGGACTTGAGCTAGCTTTATACCAATTTGACCTAACAGACATAGAACACTCAATCCAACAATAGTAGAATACACATTCTCATCAACCACATGTGGAATATTCTCCAGGATAGATAATATGTTAGTCCACAAGGAAAGTCTCAACAAACTTAAGAAGATTGAAATCATATCAAGTATTTTTTCCAACCACATGGTATAAAAGTAGAAACAAATAAGAAGGAAAGCTGGAAAATTTGCAAACATGTGGAAACTAAACAACACACTTCATGATTCAGGCTTGGTAGGTTGTATGTTTCTAGGAATTTATCCATTTCTTCTAGGTTATCCAATTTGTTGGCAATATAGTTGTTCACACTAGTCTCTTATTAATCCTTTGTATTTCTGTGTTATCATTTGTAATGTCTGTCTTTGTAATGTCTCCTCTTTCATGTCTGAATTTATTTATTTGGGTTTCCTCTGTTTTTTCTTAGTCTACCTAAGGTTATTTCATTTTTTTAAAAAAGAAAAATTTAAAAAAGATTTTGTCTTTTCAAAAAAACCAGCTTTTGCATTCATTGATCTTGTCTATTATTTTGTAGGTCTCTATTTAATTTATTGCTGCTTTGACCTTTGTTATTTTCTTCCTCTGCTAACCTTAGGCTTAGTTTGTTGTTCTTTTTTTACTTTGATAAGGTTTAAAGTTAGGTTGTTTATTTGAGATCTCTCAAGGAAGAAGTAAAATTTTCTTTGTTTGCAATGACATGATCTTACATAAAGAAAATGCTAAAGATGCCACAAAATGCTGTGAAAACTAATAAACAAATCCAGTAAAGTTACAGGATACAAGATCAATATACAACAATCACTTGTGTTTCTATACACTAACAACAAACTACCTGAAAGAGAATTTGAGAAAGCAATCATATTTACAATTGCATCAAAAATAATAAAATATCCAGGAATAAATGTAACCAAGGGGGTGAATGAGCTGCATACTGAAAACTATGATATTGATGAACAAAATTGAAAAATACACAAATAAATGAGAATTTATGCCATGTTCTTGGATTAGAAGAATTAATATTTTTATAATGATTATACTACCCAAAGTGATCTATAGATTCAATGAAATCATTATCTAAATTCCAATGGCATTTTTCACAGAAATAGAAAAAAACAATCTTAGAATTTGTATGGAACCAGAGAAGACCCCGAATAGCTAAAGCAATTTTGAGAGTGAAAAATAAAGCTGAGACATCACACTTCCTGATTTTGAACTATGTTACAAAGCTATTTTAATCAAAACAGTATAATATTGACATAAAAGCAGACACATAGACCAATGGAACACAATCAAGAGCCCAGAAATAAACCCACACGTGTTATGGTCAACTAATTTCTGACAAGGGTGCCAAGAATACCCAAGGGGACATGATAGTCTCTTCAATAAATTATGTTGGAAAAACTGGATATCCACATGCAAAGAATGAAACTGGATACCTGCCTTACACAACTCAGAAAATATAACTTGAAATGGATTAAAGACTTAAATGTAATATTTAAAAGTGTAAAGTTCCTGGAAGAAAACATAGGTCAAAAGCTCCTTGATATTGGTCTTTGCAATCATTTTTTAGATATAACATCAAATACAGGCAACAAAAGCAAAAACAAACAGGTGGCCCTATGTCAAACTAAAAGGCTTCTTCACAACAAAGGAAACAATAAAAGAATGAAGAATCAGTCTAGGGATGGTTGAAAATACTCGCAAACTATATGTTTGATAACAGGTTAATATCTAAAATATATGAGGAATTTATACAACTCAATATCAAAAAACCAAATAATCTGATTGAAAAATGGCAAATACCTGAATAGATGTTTTTCCAAAGAAGACATATAAATGGCCAACAGGTACATGAAAACGTTCTTAATATTACTAATCATCAGGGAAATGTGAATCAATGTCATAGTGAGATATCTCCTCACACCTGCTAGGATGGCTATCAATAACTCAAGTGATAAGTCTTGGTGAGGATGTGGAGAAAAGGGAATCCTTGTACACTGTTGGTGGGAATACAAATTGGTGCAACCATCATGGAAAACAGTATGGAGTTTCCTAAAAAAATTAAAGGTAAAAGTACCATATGATCCAGTATGTCCATGTTTGGGTATACATCCAAAGGAAACAAAATCAGTATCTTGAAGAGATATCTGCACTCCCTTGTTCGTTTTGGCATTATTCACAATAGCTAAGATATGGAAACAACCTAAGTATCTGTGTATAGTTGAATGGATAAAGAATGTATGATATATATACAGACACATTGTGGAATATTATTCATACATAAAAAAGAAGGCAATTTTCCCATTCATGACAACATGGATCAACCTTGAGGTCATTATGCTAAGTTAAATAAACCAGACAAAGTCAAACTCCTAAAAACAGAGAGTAGAATGGTGGTTTCCAGGAGTGGGGGTGGGGAAAATGGTCAATGACTACAAGATGAATAGTTCTGAGGATCTAATGTACACCATGGTGACTATAGTTAATGATAATGTATCATCATATGCTTGAAATTTGCTGAGAGTAAATCTTAAGCATTCTTACCAAAAAAGTAACTCAGTGAGATGATGGATGTACTAATTACCTTGATGTGGTAAATATCTGATGATATATATGTAGATTAAAGAATTATGTTGTATACTTTAAATATATACAATTTTATTTGTAAATTATACCTCAGTAAAGGTGAAAAAACCTTCTTATTGAAATAATTTCAAACTTACAGAAAGATTGCAAGAATAGCATCAAGAAATCTAATATACTCCTTATCTAGATTCATCTATTGTTAATATTTTTCCACATTTGCTTAATTTCTTTGTCCCTTTCTCATGGTCTCCTCATTTCCCTCTCCTATTCCCTCTTCTTTCTCTCTTTCACTATTCCTCTCTCTCTTTGCTTACCTCTCAACCTCTCCCCCTCTCTCTTTTCTGAACCATAGAGACTATGTTGCACACATCATGCCTGTTTACTCCTAAATAGTTCAGTAGTGTGTTTCTTAAGAACAAGGACACAGTCTTACATAAGCACAGTGTAGTTGTCAAATTGTGGAAATTTAACATTGAAATAATACTATTATCTAATGGACAGTCAATATTCCAATTACACTAATTATTGCAGTAATGTCCTTAATAGATTTTTCCTTGTCAATTATTTTATCCGTGATCACACATTGAAATAGTTCTAAATCTCTTTGGTTTTCTTTAATCTGAAACAGTTTCTCCTTCTTCCTTTGTCTTTCAAGACATTCACATTTTTGAAGAATACCAGCCAGTTGTTTTGTAGAATAATCCTAGTTTGTGTTTATCTGTTTGTGCTTCATGATTAGATTAAGTTCATGCATTGTGTTAAATTTTTACAGGTGAGAGGAATCATTTTTTCTTATTGAAATATATTTGACATGTAACATAGTGTAAATTTAAGGTGTACATGTTAATTTAGTACCTTTATATATTATGATATGATTGCCATTGTAGTGATAATTAACACCTCTATCACATTATATGATTACTGTTTCTTTTTAGTGGTTGGAATAATTAAGTTCTAGTCTCTTACCAAGTTTGATGATTATAACACAATATTGTTTTTATATTCACTATCCTGTCTTTAGATCTCTAGGGCTTATTTACTATGCATTGTAAGTTTGCAGCTTTAAACAACATCTGTCCTATCACCCACCCTATCCCCTGGTAACCACTATTTTACTCTCTGTTTCTATGAGTTTGGCTTTTTTAGATTCAACATGTGAGTGATGTCATGCAGTATTTATCTTTTTCTGTCAGACTTATCTCATTTAGTATAATGGCCTCAATGTCTGGCCATGTTGTTGCAAATAGCGGGATGTCTTTCTTTTTCATGGCTGAATAATATTCCATTGCGTATGTATACCACATCTTCTTTATCCATTCATCAGTGATGGGAACTTAGGTTGTTTCCATATCTTGGCTATTGTAAATAATGCTGCAATAAACATGATAGTGCATGTATCTTTTTTATTTCCTTTGGGTATATACCAGAAGTGGAATTGCTGGATCATATGGTAGATTTATTTTTAATCTTTTGAGGAACCTCTATACTCTTTTTCATATGACTGAACCAATTTACATTCCCACCAAGAGTGTGCAAATGTTCACTTACCTCCACATCCTCACCAATATTTGCTCTCTCTCGTCTTCTTGATGATAGCCATTCTAACAGGTGTGAGGTGATATCTCATTGTGGTTTTGATTTGCGTTTCCCTGATGATTAGTGATATTGAGCATCTTTTCATTGACCTGTTGGCCATTTGGATGTCTTCTTTGGAAAAAATGTCAATTTTGTTCCTCTGCCCATTTTTAAATTGGATTGTTTTTTGGTTACTGAATTGTAAGAGTGCTTTATATATTTTGGACATTAACCCCTTAACCAATATATAGTTTGCAAAAATTTTTTCCCATATGTAGGTTGTCTTTTCATTTTGTTAATTCTTTCTTTTCCTATGCAGAAGCTTTTAAGTTTGATTTAATCCCATTTGCTGATTTTTGCTTTTGCTGTTTGTGCTACTCATGTCATATCCCCCAAATCATTGCCAAGACCAATGTCAAGGAGTTTCTTCCCTACCTTTTCTTTCTGGAATTTTATGGTATCAGGTTTAATGTTTAAGTCTTTGATCTATTTTGAGTTAATTTTTGAGAGTGGTTTACGATAAGATTCTAATTTCATTGTTCTGATGTGTTTATCCAGTTTTCCCAATACAATTTGTTAAAGAGACTGTTCTTTTGCCATTGAGTATTCTTGGGCCCTTGTTGAATATTTGTTGACTGTATATGCAGGAGTTAAATTCTAGGCTCTCTATTTTGTTACATTGGTCTATGTGTCTTTCTTTCTTTTTTTTTTTTCTGAGGAAGATTCGCCCTGAGCTAACATCCGTTGCCAATCTTCCTCTTTTTGCTTGAGGAAGATTTGCCCTGAGCTAGCATCTGTGCCAATCTTCCTTCTGTTTTGTATGTGGGTCATCACCACGGCATGGCTGCCAATGAGTGGTGTAGGTCCATGCCTGGGAACTGAACACAGGCCGCCCAAGCGGAGGATGCTGAACTTAACCAGTAAGGCCAAGGGGATGGCTCCTCTACGTGTCTATCTTTTATGGCTGTACCATACTGTTTTTTATTACTCTGGCTTTGTAGTATAGTTTGAAATCAGAAAGTGTGATGCCTCCTGCTTTGTTCTTTCTCAGTGTTGCTTTGTCCATTCAGGGTCTTTTGTGGTTCCAAACTAATTTTAGGATTTTTTTTTTTAAATTTCTGTGAAGAATACCATTGGAATTTTGATAGGGATTTCATTGAACCTATAGATTACTTTGGTTAGTATGGACATTTTAGGAATAATAATTCTTCTGGTCCACGAACATGGGATGCCTTTCCATTTGTTTGTGTCTTCAATTTTTTTTCAACAAAATCTTGTAGTTTTCATTGGACAGATCATTCACTTTCTTGCTTAAATTTATTTTACTGTTTTTTATCCTATTGTGAATGGGATAGGTGTCTCTATTTCCTGTCAGATGTTTCATTATAGTGTATAGAAATGCAACAGGTTTCTGTCTGTTGACTTTACATCCTGCAACTTCACTGAAATCATTGGGTAGTTCCAACAGACATTTTATTGAATCTTTAGGATTTTCTATATACAAAATCATATTATCTGCAAATAGTGAGAATTTTAGTTCTTCCTTTTCAAATTGGAAGCCTTTTACTTCTTTGTATTGGGAAATTTCTCTGACTATGACTTACAGTGCTATACCAAATAAGAGTGGTGAGAGTGGGCATCCTTGTCTTGATCCTGATCTTAGAGGAAAAGCTTTTAAATTTTCACCCTTGAGTATAATGTTAGCTGTAGGTTAGTCATATATGGTCTTTATTATGTTAACATTTGTTTTTCCTATACCCAGTCTGTTGAGGGGTTTCATCATGAATTGATGTGTATTTTGTCAAGTGCTTTTTCTGAATCTATTGCAATGATCGTGTGATTTTTATCTTTCATTTTATTAATGGAATTTTTTACATTTATTGATTTGAATGTGTTGAACCATCTTTGCATCCCTGGGATAAATTTCACTTGCTCATGGTGTATAATCTTCTTAATTAGTTCTTGAATTTGGTTTGCTAATATTTTACTTAGAACTTTTGCATCTATATTCATAAAGGACATTGGTCTACAGATTTCTTTTCTTGTAGTGTCCTTATCTGGCTTTGGTATCAGGGTATCAGAGTAATTCTGGCCTCATAGAATGAGTTTGGAGTGCTCCCTCCTCTTCAATTTTTTGCAATAGTTTAAGAAAGATTGGCATTAATTCTACTTTCCATATTTTGTAGAATTCACTAGTGAAGCCATGTTGTTCTATGGTTTTTCTGTGTTGGGAGGTATTTCATTATGGATTCAATCTCTGTACTTGTTATTTGTCTGTTTAGATTTTCTATTTCTTCCTGATTCAGTCTTGGTAGGTTGTGTATTTCTAGGAATTTATCCATGTCTTCTAGCTTCTCTAATTGGTTGGCATATAATTGTTTATTGTAGTCTCATATGATACTATGTGTTTCTGTAGTATCAGTTGTAATGTCTCTTCTTCCATTTCTAATTTGATTTGAGTCCCCTCTTGCTTTTCTTAGTGTAGCTAAAGTTTTGTCAAGTTTGTTTATCTTTTTGAAAACCAGCTCTTAGTTTCGTTGATCCTTTCTATTGTTTTCTGGTCTCTATTTCATTTATTTCCTCTCTGATCTTTATTATTTCCTTCTTTTTACTAACTTTGGGATTAATTTTTCTTTTTAAAATTTCCCTGAGGTGTAATATTCCTTTATTTGATGTCTTTTTTTCTTTATATATGCATTTATTGCTATATACTTTCCTCTCAGAACTGTTTTTGCAGCTTCTCCTAGGATTTGATATGTTGTATTTACACTTTCATTTGTTTAAAAATAATTTTTATTTCATTTATTTTTTCTTTGACCCATTGGTTGTTTAGAAATGTGTTGTTTAGTTTCTACATATTTGTAGATTTTCCAGCTTTCCTCTTGTCATTGATTTCTAATTTCCTTCCATTGTGGTCTGAAAAAATAGTTGGTATGTTTGATGTCAATCTTAAATTTGCTTAGAATTGTTTTGTGTCCTTTTCATGTGATCTATCCTGGAGAAGGTTCCACGTGTACTTGAGAAGAATGGATATTCTGCT
This sequence comes from Tapirus indicus, assembly GCA_031878705.1. Taxonomy (NCBI): domain Eukaryota; kingdom Metazoa; phylum Chordata; class Mammalia; order Perissodactyla; family Tapiridae; genus Tapirus; species Tapirus indicus. Next base: position 47,914,176 of record CM062942.1, read on the forward strand.
GCTGTTGGATGTAATGTTCTGTATATGTCTATTAAGTCCATATGGTCTAGCTTATGGTCAATTCCAAGGTTTCCTTGTTGATTTTCTCTCTGGATGATTCATCTATTGCCGATAGTGGGATTTTGAAGTCCCCTAATTATTGTATTGTCTATTTCTCCCTTCAGATCTGATTGTGTTTGCTTACCATATTAGGTGCTCCGATGTTTGGTGCATATATATTTATGATTGTTAATCTTGATGTATTGACCCCTGAGTCATTGTATGGTGACCTTCTTTGTCTCTTGTTACCATTTTTGATTTGTAGTCTATTTTGTCAGATATAAATATGGCTACTCCTGCTTTCTTTTGGTTCCCACTTGCTTGGAATATCATCTTCCATCCCTTCACCTTGAGCCTATGTGTGTCTTTAGAGATGAAATGAATCTCCTGCGGGCAGCATAGTTGGGTCTTTTTTTTAAATCCATGCAGACACTGTGCCTTTAATTGGTGAATTCAATCCATTTACATGTAGTGTGATTATTGCTATGTAAGGACTTAATACTGCCATCTTATTGTTTTCTTTCTGATCATGTTGTATATTTTTGTTTCTTTTTCCCTCAGTTTCTGTCTACCCTTGTAAATTGTTGGATTTTCATGGAAGTTTGCTCTGTCTCTATTCTTTTCTTTTTGGTGAGGAAGATTAGCCATGAGCTAACACCTATTGCCAATCCTCCTCTTCTTGCTGAGGAAGGTTGGCCCTGGGCTAACACTGTGCCCATCTTCTTCTACTTTATATGTGGGATGCCTGCCACAGCATGACTTGATAAGTGGTGTGTAGGTCTGGGCCTGGGATCCAAACCTGTGAACCCGAGGCCGCTGAAGAAGAGCATGTGAATTCAACCACTATGCCACTGAGTGAGCCCCCTGTCTCTACTTTTTTATGTTTTGTGAATCTACTCTAGATTTTTGTGGTTTCCATGAGGCTTTCATAGTACATAACATAGATAAAACGGCCCATTTTGTACTGATAGCCACTTATCTTCATTCACCTATAAAGTCTCCACCCTTTTAATTCCTCTCTTTTAACATTTTTAATGTCACAATTTAACTGTTCTTATGCTATGTTCTTTAACAAATCATAGTGGCTAGCTTATTTTTAATACTCTTTTCCTTTAACATTTATACTATAGTTAAGTGGTTAGCATACCATCCTAATAATGAGTTACAGTTTTCTAGTTCTATATGTCAATTTTTCACCTTTACCCACACATATTTTCATGATGCTGATTATCATTTTTTCAGTTGAAGAATTCCTTTCAGGATTTCTTGCAAGTCAGGCCTAGTGGTGGTGAACTCCCTCAGCTTTTGTTTGGGAAAGCCTTTATTTCTCCTTCATATCTGAAGGATAACTTTTTCAGATAAAGTTATTGGCTGGTAATTTTTATATTTCAACACTTTGAATATGTCATTCCACTCTCTCCTGTCCTATAGAGTTTCTGCTGAGAAATCTGCTGCTAGCCTAATGGGGGCTCCTCTGTATGTTACTTTCTTTTTTCCCTGGCTGCCTTTAAGATTCTTTCTTTATCATTGATTTTGACAGCTTCGTTTTAATGTGTCTTGGAGAAGGTCTTTTTCATTGATATAAAAGAGTGTTCTGTTGGCTCTATGTACTTGTATGTCCAATTCCTTCCCCAGGTTTGTGACGTTCTCAGCTGTTACTTCTTTAAATAGACTCTGCCCCCTTCTCCCACTCTTTTCCTTCTGGTCCACCAATTATTCTTGTATGTGTCTTTCTGATGGATTCTGATAGTGCTCATAGGGTTTCTTCATTTTTAAAAAAACTTTGTTCTCTCTCCTCTTCTAACTGAGTTATTTCTATATTGCTATCCTCCAAGTCACTTATTCTTTCTTCCATCTGTTCTAGCCTGTTATAGATGCACTATTGCATTCTTCATCTCATTCATTGAATTCTTTAGGTCTATGTTGTATGTTTCTTTTTTATAATTTCAATCTCTATGGTAAAGAACTCCTTCTGTTCATTAGTTTTATTCCTGGATTTATTGAATTATCTTTCTGAGGTTTTTTGTAGCTCATTAAATTTCTTTATAACAGCTTTCTTGAATTCTTTATGATTGAGATTGCAATATTCCATGCCTTTGTGTTTAGTTGCTGGAGAATTATCCTTTTCTTTTGTGATACCATATTTTCTTGATTTTTCATAGTGTTTCTAGATATGTGATTCTGCTTTTGCATTTGAAGTAGCAGATGTTTTCTTAACTAAGATTTTATGTCTGGTTCTTACAATTAAAATGGTTGGCTATTAGAAAGCTTTCTTTTCTATTCCAGAAGGTGACACTATAGCTCAAGTTTGCATTTTCTCTCTTGCCCACCAACCTTGGCCTAGTATCTGAGAACTCTCTGTCTAACTGGAGATTGTTCACCCAGATGCAGTTGAGAGTGTACATAAGGAGCCAGCATCAGAGTGAAGGGAAGTGTGGGTTTAACACTTGGCGCTTTGAATGTGCTTATAGGCCCAGTGGGGAATTCTCAAGTGGGGTACTCCCAGAGATTTTTGGGTGGACTTCCTGCTGAAGTCTTAAACAAACAGCAGGAAGTGAGTCCCTTTGATAGTCTTCTGTGCTTCCTTCCCATCCTCCTCCCCCACCTAGTCATAGATGTCCATCCTCAGAGATCTGGGTGCTGCTGGAAAGAAACATTTCTTCACTTGCAACCTCCACAACTGGGGTAGCCAGGCAGTCACTCACCACTTTTGCTTTCCACCTTCTCCATGGGCTAGGTCAGCAGTTTCCACCTCTTTTCCAGAGAGGTTGCTGCTGTCACCACCAAAATCCCAGCTCCTTGCAGTGTTGCCCTGGGGTGTGAGATCACCTTGGTGAGTTCCTCCCTCTCCTCTGTGTCCAAACTCATGTCTATCCTGCTCCAGTGGCATGCTGGAATCTCCCCTCATGCAGGCTGGACTTCCACAAATTCACTTTCATCTGTGGATATCTGCCTAGTTTTGTACTCTGCAGGTATTTTTTTCCTGATCAGGGTGAATGACTCCCTTGGATCCACAGCCATTACTCAGGTCCTGTTTGTTTATTTTTGGATGCATTGGTGGTCTAGAAACTCTCCATATTCCTTGGTGTAATGTGCAGAGGGACTTTTTTAAAGTTATGGGTGTCTAATTAGTTGTTTTAAAAAGGGGAGAGAAAAAATGACTTACACCACTATGATTCTGAAGTCACTCCTCATCATTCTTTTTTTAATGTGTAATTTACATACAATAGAATTTGCTCATTTAAGTGTACAAACTCAACAACTTTTGGTAAATTTACCAAGTTGAGCATTCATTACCATAATGTAGTTTTAAAATCTGGTGATCTAGTGGTTAAGATTTGATGCTCTCACCACCACAGCTTGGGTTCATTTCCCAGTCAGGGAACCACACCACCTATCTGATGGTTGTCATACTGTGGCAGCTGCATGTTGCTGTGATGCTAAAAGCTATGCCACCAGTATTTCAAATACCAGCAGAGTCACCTATAGTGGACAGGTTTCACTGGAGCTTTCAGACTAGGACAGAGTAGGGAGAAGGACCTGGCCACCCACTTCTGAAGAAATTGGCCATGAAAACCCTATGAATAGCAATGGAGAATTGTCTGATATAGCACCAGAAGATGAGAGGATGGCAAAAGAAAAACCCAGGCAGTTTTCCACTCTGATGTACACAGAGTTGCTAGGAGTAGGAATTGATTTGACAGCACTAACAACAACAAAAATTTTAGAATGTGTCCATCTCCTCAGTAAACTCTTTCATATCCATTTGCAGTTAATCCCTGTACCCACCCCCAGCTCCAGGCAACTAATAAACTGTTTTCTATCTTTGTAGATTTGCCTTTTCTGGATATTTTTTGTAAATGGGATCATACTATACATGGTACTTTGAGACTGGCTCCTTTCACATATCATGATGATTTTAGGTTGTAGCATATATTACAACAGTACTTCATTACTTTTTATTACTAAGTAGTATTCCACTGTATAGGTATATGACATTTTGTTTTTCCATTCACAGTTTGATGGGAACTTGGATTACATCCTCATTTTGGCTATTACAAGCAATGCTGCTGTGAACATTTGTGTACAAGCTATTTGTGGGAACATATGTCTTCAATTTTTTTGGTTATATACCTAGGAGTGTAATTGCTTTATCATATAATAACTCTATGTTTACCATTTTTAGGAACTGCCAAACTCTTTTCCAAAATGGCTGCACCATTTTACATTGCCACTGTAAGTGTATGAGGGTTCCCATTTGTCCACATCGTCACCATGTGTTGTTGTCTGTCTTTCTTATTATAGCCATCCTTGTGGCTATAATATGACATTTCATTGTGATTTTAATTTGCAGTTCCCTATGGGCTAATTATTTTTCTTTGTAAGTAGATAAACTAAAGTATCAGAGAAAAATTTAATATCTGCTTTTCCTCTCATTCCCAGGTTATATATACTTCCTCTTTTGTCTCTCTATCTCCTGAACAGCAGATACAGCCACTATCCTGAATTTGTTACTCTCTTTCAAGTCTGTTCTTAATACTTTCATGTGCTTATGAATTCAATACTGAGTAATAAATATTATTGTTTTGTATGCTTTTAATGTTTTTCATATATCTTGTCATAGTGTTCATCTTCTATAGTTTGCTTTTTTCACTTCAACATTATGTTTGGGATTTTGATCCATATCTATATGTGTTTCCTTTATTTTCACTTCTGATAATTATCATCATATGAACAAACTACAACCTATTTTTCCCTTCTTGTTCTTAGTTTCTATTTTTTTCCCGTGACAAAGAGTGTTAATATGTGTGAGAGTTTTTTCCTGGCTGTATTGCCAGGGGATTGCTGGTTCACAGAGTATGAAACATCTACTTTACTAGATATTGTGACATTGCTTACCATAGCATATTATTAGTCTATATTCTACTAGAGGTATATGAGCAGTTCGATTTCTCTATGTTTTTGCCAATGCTTGATGTTATTAGGCTAATTTTTTTGTCAGTGAGATAGGTGAGAAATGGTATCTCATTACTATTTTAATTTGGAATTTCCTGGATTACTTTTGAGATTTAGCAGCTTCTCTCTCTCTCTTTTTTTTTTTTTTTTGCCTTTCAGGGTGTTTTTTTCTGTGAAATTCTTGTTAATTTTCTTTGCTTTTTTTTTATTGGCACTTTTGTCTTTCTATTATTGATCTATAGGAATTCTTTGTAATTTGGATATTCATCCTTTGATATTTGTAGTGAAAATAACTTCTCCCAGTTTGTTACTTCTTTTAACTTTGTTTATGACTTCTTTTGTTGAACAAATCTATGTAATATTTTGAATGACTAAATCTTATATTTTACAATTACTACTTTTTATGTCTTCTTTACAAAATATTTCCCAAATCTGTGATTATGAAAATATTTGCATATATTTTCTTCTAATATTTTAATACTCTGTTCTCCACATTCAAATGTTTACTCTAGCAATATTCTATTTTTGTTTATGATATCAAGTAGGGATATATATATTTCCATATAAAATCCAGGTTTCTAGCACTTTTACAAGGTCATCTTTTCCTTACTGATCTAAATGGCACTTCCATTATATACCAAGTTCTCACATATACCTAGATCCTTTTATAGCCTCTCTGTTGTGTCTGCATGACCTTAATTCTTTCTTTTTCTTCTCTAAATCTATTCTTCTCTAAGATGAGTTAATAAAAGTACTTAACAGGGTTGTTGGACTGTGTAATTTGTAATAATAGTTTCTGTTTATTAAATATGTTCAGACACCTTACATTCATTATCTCATTTATTACTTATAAAAACTGAGATTCAGAAAAATTGGGATTTTTCCCAGTTTGTAGAGTTGGTAACCTACAGAGATAGGATTTGAACTCATTTCTAATTCCAAAAACCTTTCCAATAAGTTATGCCACCTTTCAGTACTATGCAAATAACCCACAACAGCTGGGCCAGTTTATTGTAGGTACTCAAGAAATTGTTGCTATTTTTATTTAATAACATTTTAACTTCTTTTTTTGTGGCTTTTATAGGAATGCCTAATTCTTCTGGCCTTGTGAATCATTGTAATGCCATTTCCAAAACAGATGCCACTGTAGTGAGATTAGAGAAGGAAGCTGGTTCCATTCCCCTTGGCATAACCAGCTGTAGTGAACTGTGTATGTGGTACAAATCCAGTAACAAGATCTATGGCTGGTCCAAGAACCTATATGATTTATGGCATATTGTAGGTGGAAGTTCTGATGAGTTGGACATTTCATTTAGTCCATTCCTATAATGATGGGGGTACAGCTGGTATTGCACAAACTTAGGGAAGTCACAATCAGGTGTTTATAGTACAGGCAGTTGCAACACATGTCATAGATTGGTGAAGAGCATTGTGGATAATGAACATTCATATCCTTGTTCTTTTGTGTGTGTGTGTGTGTGTGTGTATGTAGAGAGAGAGAGAGAGAGAGAGAGAGAGGATGTGAATTAGTGAAGCTGGTTTAGCTTAAGACCTATATCTGCTTGAGACAAAAGTGATAAAATAATGTAAGGACACAGAGCTCTGATAACTGTGTACCAGAAGCTGTGCTAATGCAGGAATATAGCAGATATAGTCATGAAAAGCCTCTCTAAGAAGGTGGTATATATGATGAAATTACCTACCAAATGATCAGAGAGAGCTAACCACCCAGTGGGAGAATGAGTAGTGGGTTTAGGCAGAGAGCATTCTAGGAAGAGGGAACAGAAAGTGCAAAGGCCCTGAGGTGGGAATATGCTTAGTGTGTTCAGTGAACTGAAAGCCAGTGTAGTAAGACAGAGAGGAGTTAGAGATGAAATTAGAAAGTTTGGTCTAGGTCAGATTATGTAGAGGAGCTAAAGCAGAAGCAATTAGACAAGTCAGGAGTCTATTTTAGTCATCCAGGAGACAAATGATCATGGCTTCAACTAGTGTTTGTGGAGGTGAGGAAAAGTAGATGGAATATAAGAGACATTTTAATGGTAGACTGGAACATGACTCACTGATAAATTGGCTATGGTGAGGTGAGTGTAAAGGTAAAAAGTAAAAAATAACTTCTGTGTTTCTTACTTGAGTGATGGTGCAGCCATTTATTCAGATGGAGAACACTGGAAGAGGAGGGACAAATGGGGGCAACATAATTTAGGAATACCACTTTAAACACATTATGTTTAAGGTGTTTGTAAGATACCCAGTGGAGGTGTCAAGTAGCCTATTGGATATGTGTATAAGCCAGAGTAATGATCTGGGCTAAGAGTAATTTAGGAATTGCCATCATAAACATGGTACAGTATTTAATGTATAACCTATAAGAATGGATGCAAAAACCCAGGGTGTGTGTTGATGGAGAAGAAATGGGGCCCATGACGGAGCCTTGTTGTTTTGAAGGTTAAAAAGAGATGTATCCAGCAAGTGATACTGAGAATTAGCAACAATTGATGTAGGAAGAAAGCATGAGAGTATATTAGGGACTTTAATCAAACCTGAAGGCATGTGTATGTGGGTTATTAAAATATGGCGTTTAAGCTTGTGGTTGCTAGAGCCAAAGAGAACTTTGACAGTTCTTTACTATGTGATCTTGGTCACATAATGAAAATACTCAGTGAGTCAGTTTCTTTTTTTTTTTTTTTACGGTGAGGAAGATTAGCACTGAGTTAACATCTGTTGCCAATCCTCCTCTTCTTGCTGAGGAAGATTGACCCTGGGCTAACATCTGTGCCCATCTTCCTCTACTTTATATGGGATGCTGCTACAGCATGGCTTGATAAGTGGTGCATAGGTCTGTGCCTGGGATCTGAACCTGCAACCCTGGGCCACCAAATCAGAGCATGCGAACTTAACCACTATACCACTGGGCCGGGCCCTCAGTGGATCAGTTTTCTCAACTTAGAAAATGGCCTTAATAAAAGGAAACCTACCTTGTAAGGTTATTGTAATGACTAGAAATGTAAGTGTGACTTTCAGTTTCTGGTCTATCATGTTAGGAGCTTGAAAGAAAAAAAAACTGAACAAACTGAAAATCAAAAACTCTTCTCAGAACCATCAGAAAATTGATATCAGAGGGCAAACTACTGTCTCAAAAATTGAAGAGAGGAAGATTGGCAGAGATGTTAGCTCAGGGTTGATCTTCCTCAGAAAAAAAGAAAAAAAAGTTGAAGAGAAAGACAGGCAGATGCAGAGAATCAAAACTTCTCAGAGCAGAAAGCCAGAAACAGAAAACTTCGTGGGAACCAGTACCAGGAATGGAAAATCTAAACTGTAATTGATTGATTACTGGAGATTCAGTGTGGACAAGTTTGAGAGTTAAAATTTCTGGGAGGCCCCCACACTTTCATGAATTTTATAGCCAGGAGCCCTACCTGATTGTCACAGTGAAGGTTGGAGAAAAATCACCTCATGCTTCTGGCAGGGGGAGGAGGAAAAGTAGCCATCTTGAAATATGACAAGAGCATTCTGTTCTTTGAACAAGGAATGCTCTCAGAGAATCTATTTTACCACAGACTGACTGAGGTTTTAACAGAGACTAACTGACCCAACCTGGAGGAAGGAAAATACCAATTACAGCCCCCTTAGGCTTCCCGTTCCACCTAAGGGGGAAAAACCAAACAAAACTGGGAAGCATTTGTTAAGTTTGCAGGCCAGAGGTGCAGGCTAACTAAAAAAGGCTTAACCATAGGACTATAGAATGCTTCCCTCCCACCACATCTTAATCCCATTTCAATAGGACTTTTGTATAACAGAGGAATACAACTGAAAGAACTGTGCATCACAGGTGTTATTTAATATGGCTCTAGGGAAACCCAAAGACAACAGAGGAGACAAAAACAAGGATTCAGCAGGATAATTATAATTTAGGGTCTACCATCTATAGGTACAGCAAACAGTAAACACAGTCTAACCCCTGGCCAGATAAATATAAAACCTCACATTACGGAACTACTTATCTCAGTTTCTTTTACCCAGTACACCATGTCTGGCTTTCAACAAAATAAAAGCATACTAAAAGATACATATGACAATTTAAAGAGACAGAGCAAGCATCAAAACCAGACCTAGATATGGCAAGGATGTTTACATTATCAGTCCATGAATTTAAAACAACTATGATTAATATGCTAAGGGCACTAATGGAAAAAGTGGACAACATGCAAGCACAAATGTGTAATGTAAGCAGAGAGATGGAAGCTCTAAGAAAGAATCAAAAGGAAATGCATACCAAAATAGAAATGAAGAATGCCTTTGATGGGCTCATCAATACACTGAGCATGGCTAAGGAAAGAATCAGTGATACTGAAGAAACATCAATAGAAACTTCAAAAACTGAAATGCAAAGAGATAAAAGATTGAAAAAGAACAAAACATCCAATAACTGTGGGATTATAAAAGGTGTAACATACATATAATGGGAATACCTAAAGAAGAAAGAGATAAAAGAACAGAAGAAAATAATTGAAGCAATAATGATAGTTTCCCAAAATTAATTAGAGATAGCAAACTACAAATCCAGGAAGCTCAGAAAACAAGCAACATAAATACCAAAAAATCTACAACTGAACATCATATTCAAACTGCAGAAAATCAAAGGGAAAGAAAAAATCTTGAAAGAAGCAAGAAAAATATGTACCTTTCCTAGAGAGTTGCAAGGATGATTATGCAGTGAACTTAATGTTTGTTCTCCCCTGAATTCATACGTTGAAATCCTAACCGCCAATGTGATGGTATTAAGAATGCAACCTTTGGGAAGTAACTAGATCATGAGGGTGGAGCATTCATTAATGAGATTAATGCCCTGATAAAAGGGACCACAGAGAGCTCTCCTGCCCTCTTTCCACCAAGTTAAAATGCAATGAGAAGACAGATGTTTGAAACCCAGAGGAGAGCTCTCACCAGAACCAAACCATGCTGGCACTCTTAACTTGGATTTCTAACCTCCAAAACTGTGAAAAATAGCTAATTTATAAGCCATCCAGTCTATCGCACATTGTTATAGCAGACCAAACTGACTAAGACATCAGACATTTTATCATAAACTGTGCAAGCAAGGGGATAATGGAGTGAAATATTCAAACTGTTGAAAGAACCACCAACTTACATCTCTATATCCAGCACAATTATTCTTCAAAGTGAAAGAGAAATAAAGAATTTTTCAGGCAAACAAACTTGAGTAAAGTTGTCTACCAGTAGACTTCCAGCACAAGAAATATTAAAAGTTCTTCAGAGAGAAGGAAAATTATATAGGTCAGAAACTCACATCTACATAAAGAAAAGAAAATCATTAGAGAATGAATACATGAAGGTAAAATCTTTTAATTTTTGTATTCCTAGTTGAACAGATAACAGTTTCTTCAAAATTATAATAGCAACACTGATTGGGTGATTGTAACATATGGATAAATAAGATGAATAATAGCAATGTTATAAAAGATGGCAGGGAGGAATTGGAAATACTCTATAAGGTAATTTCAATACTTGGCAAGTAGCATAGTGTTAGTTGAAGGAGGACTTGGATTAATTGTAAATGTATATTGCAAACTGAAGAGAAAACACTTAAAAAGTAAAAAATAAAGTATAATTTAATGTAAGAGAGAAGAAAAAATAGAAACATAGAAAATGATCAATAAAAACCAGAATAGACAGAAAAAGAAACAAAGAATTTAAGGCAATGAATAGACAATAGTAACAAATATAGTAGATATTAATCCAACTGTATCTATAATCACTTTAAGTATTAATGGTCTAAATACACCATTAAAAGGCAAAGGCTGTAAAACGGATTAGAAAAGGATCCAAATATATATCGTCTACAAGAAACCTACTTTAAATATAAAGACATAGATATTAAAAGTAGAGAGATGGAGAAAGATATATCATGCTAACACTAATCAGAAGAAAACTGGAGTAACTATATCAATTTCAGACAAGACTTCAGAGAAAACAAAATTATTAGGGATGAAGAGGGGCATTACATAATGATAAAAGAGTCACTTCTTCAAGAAAGCATAAAGATCTTTAATGTGTATGGACGAAACAGCAGAGCATCAAAATATGTGAGGAAAAAACTGACAGAACTGCAAGGAAAAATAGACGAATCCACTATTATAGATGTTGACTTGCAACACCCTTTGTCAGTAATTGACAGATCTAGAAGGCAGAAAATTAGTAAGGACATTTTTTTTTAACTGAGCAGCACAATCAATCAACTGGTTCTATTTGACATCTATAGAACACCTTTTCCAAGTACTGCAGAATACACATTCTTCTAAAGCTCACATGGAACATTCACTAAATAGACCAGATTTGGGGCCATAAAACACTCGTCAACAAATTTAAAACAATAGAAATTAGAGTATGCTCTCAGACAACATTGAAATTAAACTAGAAATAAATTACAAAGAGATAGCTGGAAAACCCCCACATACTTGAACATTTAACAGTACACTTCTAAATAACAAATAGATTAAAGAAGAACTAAATGAAAATGAGAATTCGACATAGAAAAATTTGTGGGAGAGTGGTGTCACCAAGATGGCAGAGTAGTCAGTTCCTACCCTCACTCCTTGATAGAAGTATTAAGCAAAAAATCAAGTAGAGACTGGCTAAAATAACTCTATAGGAGCTCTGGAAAGCAATCAAATGTCTACAGCCACCAAGTGAATGCACAGTCAAGAAAATTCCATATTCAAAATAATTGGAAATTTCACAATAATACTCACCCTTTTCACCCCCGCCCCACCCCGGCACAGTGTGGTGGGGAGGAAGCAACCACTCAATTCCCCATTTCCTCTCTCTAACCATAGAGAGAAGAGCAGAACTTATTTGCAGTGTTCTAACCTATATGGAAGCTGCCTGAAGAACTGGTCTCTGTTTTGCCTAACTCTGAGCTAAGATGGGGAACAGCAGCACAGCTTGGATCTCAGAATGAAAAAAGCCACAGAAAAGAGTGGGCATTTCTCATGAAAGCTGCGGAGTGACTACAGACCTGCAGACAACTAGGACAGGAGAGTACAAGTACAAGAATACGATAGAACATCCGGACCTAAGAAGAAACTTGGGTGGGACTATTTGAGAAATTATGATATTTAAAAGCTCTGTAATATGTGGAGGAGTTGGAAAAAGCACACAAACACACAGACCCAGGCAAGACTCATTCTCAGAAATGACCTGAAAATATTTTCTGTCTTCTCCCCAGTCTGATCTCAAGGCTCAGAACGTGTCTTGCTAATTAGTGAAGGTCTTCCCCAGCATGGAGCCAGTCTACAAAAACTGCTTTTTCAAATGCCTAAATTTCAGCAAAAAATTATGAGGAATACAAAGAAACAGGAAAACATGGATCAGAGGATGAAAATGAAGTGGTGTAAGCTGTCACTGAAGAAACACAGGTGGCTAGTCAAGGTAGTGGAATAGTAAGATTCTTACCTCACTTGCTTCCATGGACACACCAAAACTACAACTACTTATAAAAAACTATCACTGAGAATGACCTGAAGACAAGCAGAACAGATTTTCCACAACTAAGGATATAAAGAATGAGGGTATGATATTAAGTGGTGATTCACAGGTGAGAGGGATATCACAACCATGGAGGTCCTCTTGGATGGATGAGGGGCCCAAGCCCCACATTGGACTCCCAGCCCAGGGAACCTGCACTAGGAAGATGAGCCCTCATAATGTCTGGCTTCAAAAACAAGGGGGGGCCTATTTCTGGGAGAGCTGGAGGTCTATAGGAAACTGAAACTCCACTATTTTTTCAGTTATTTTATTGAAATCATACAGGTTTATAACATTGTAATCTCAGATATACATTATTATTTGTCAATCTCTCTACAGACTGCATCATGCTCACCACCAGTTGTCTAATTTTATCCATCACCATACATATGTGCCCCTTAACACCTTTCACCCAGCCCCATTCCCCTCTGGTAACCACTAATCTGTTCTCTTTATCCATGTGTTTGTTTATCTTCCACATATGAGTGAAATCATGCAGTGTTTGTCTTTCTCTGTCTGGCTTATTTTGCTTAACGTCATACTCTCAAGATCCAACCATGTTGTTGCAAGTGGGACAGTTTTGTCTTTTGTATGGCCAAGTAGTATTCCATTGTATGTATGTATTATGTATGTATATATATATGTGTGTGTGTGTGTCCATTCATCCATAGCAGGACACTTGGGTTGCTTACACATCTTGTCTATTGTGAATAATGCTGCAGTGAACATAGAGGTGCATAAATCTCTTTGGATTATTGATTTCAAGATCTTTGGATAAATACCCAGTAGTGGGATAGCTGGATAGTATGGTATTTCTGTTTTTAATTTTTTGAGAACTCTCCAGAATGTTTTCCATAGTGGCTGCACAAGTTTGCGTTCCCACCAGCAGTGTATGAGGGTTCACTTTTCTCCACATCCTCTCCAGTTTTGTTATTTTTTTTCTTGGTGATTATAGCCATTCTGACAGGTGTAATTTGGTATCTAATTATAGTTTTGATTTGCAGTTCTCTAATAATTAGTGATGTTAAACACCTTTTCATGTGTCTGTTGGCCATCAGTATATCTTCTTAAGAGAAATGTCTGTCATATCCCTGGCCCAGTTTTTGATCGGGTTGTTAGTTTTCTTATTGTTGAGTTGTATGAATTCTTTATATGTTTTGTAAGTTAACCCCTGTCAGATATATGATTTGCCAATATTTCCTCCCAGTTGGTGGGTTGTCTTTTTGTTTTGTTCATGGTCTCCTTTGCCTTGCAGAAGCATTTTAGTCAATGTAGTCCAATTCATTAATTTTTTCTTTTGTTTCTCTTGCCTGAGTAGACGTGGTATTTGAAATGATGCTGCTAAGACCGATGTCAATACTCCCTATATTTTCACGTAGGAGTTTTAGGGTTTCAGGTATTACATTCAAGTCTTTAATCCATTTTGAGTTAACTTTTCTGTGTGGTGCAAGATAATGGTCTACTTTCATTCTTTTGCATGTCCAGTTTTCCCAACACCATTTATTGAAGAGACTTTCCTTTCTCCATTGTATGTTCTTGGGTCCTTTGTCAAAGATTAACTGGCCACATATGTGTGGTTTTATTTCTGGGCTTTCAATTCCTTTCCATTGATCTGTCTGTTTTTGTGCCAGTACCATGCTGTTTTGATTACTATAGCTTTGTGGTATATTTTGAAGTCTGGGATTGTGATGCCCCCAGTTTTGTTCTTTTTTTTCATCATTGCTTTGGTTACTCAAGATCTTTTGTTGTTCCATATAGATTTTAGATTTCATTGTTCTGTTTCCATGAAGAATGTCGTTGGGATCCTTATTGGGATTGCACTGAATCAGTAGATTACTTTAGGTAATATGTACATTTTAACTATGTTTATTTTTCCAACCCACGAGCATAGAATGTCTTTCCATTTCTTTATGTCTTCTTAAATTTCTTTCAGTGATGTCTTATAGTTTTCAGTGTATAGGTCTTTCACCTCTTTGGTTAAATTTATTCCTAGATATTTTATTCTTTTTGTTGCAATTGTAAATAGGATTGTAGTCTTCACTTCCCTTTCTGCTAGTTCCTTATTAGTGTATACAAATGCAGCTGATTTTTTAAGTCAATCTTGTACCCTGCAACTTTGCTGTAGTTGTTTATTATTTCTAGCAGTTTACTGATGGATTCTCTAGGGTTTTCTATATATAGAATCATGTCATCTGCAAACAGCCAGAGTTTAATTTCTTCCTTTCCAGTTTAGATTCCTTTTATTTCTTTTTCTTGCCTAATTGCTCTGGCCAAAACCTCCAGTACTGTTGAATAGGAGTGGCGAGAGTGGGCATCCTTGTCTTATTCCTGTTCTCAGAGGAATGGCTTTCAGTTTTTCACTGTTAAGTATGATGTTGGCTGTGGATTGTCATATATGGCCTTTATTATATTGAGGTACTTTTCTTCTACACCCATTTTATTGAGAGTTTTTATCATAAATATATGTTGGATCTTTTCAAATGCTTTCTCTGAATCTATTGACATGATCATGTGATTTTTATTCCTCATTTTGGTAATGTGGTATATCACATTGACTGATTTGCCGATGTTGAACCATCCCTGTGTCCCTGGTATAAATCCCACTTGATCATGGTGTATGATCCTTTTAATACATTGCTGTATTCAGTTTGCCAATATTTTGGTGAGGATTTTTGCATCTATGTTCATCATCAATATTGGCCCGTAACTTTTCTTCTTTGTGTTGTCCTTGGCTGTGTTTGGTATCAGGGTAATGTTGGCTTCATAGAATGAGTTAGAAAACGTTCCATCTTCTTCAGTTTCCTGGAAAAGTTTGAGAAGGATAGATATTAAATCTTCTTTTAATGTTTGGTAAAATTCTCTGGAGAAGTCATCTGGTCCTAGAATTTTGGGGGTTTTTTGGAGGGCTTTGATTACTGTTTTGATCTCTTTACTTGTGGTTGTTCTATTGAAATTCTCTATTTCTTCTTGATTCAGTTTTTGGAGACTGTATGAGTCTAAGAATTTATCCATTTCTTCTAGGTTACCCAATTTGTGGGCATTTAGTTTTTCATAGTATTCTCATAATCCTTTGAGTGTCTGTGGTATCCATTGTAATTTTTCCTCTTTCATTTTTGATTTTTTATTTTCAGCCTTCTCTTTTTTTCTTAGTGAGTCTGTCTAAAGGTTTTTCAATTTTGTTTATCTTCTCCCAGAACCAGCTCTCAGTTTCATTGATCCTTTCTACTATTTTTTAGTCTCTATTTCATTTATTTCTGCCCTAATTTGTATTATTTTCCCTCTTCTGCTGAATTTGGGCTTCACTTGTTCTTCTTTTTCTAGTTCTGTTAGGTGTAGCTTAAGATTATTTGACGTTTTTCTTGTTTATTGAGGTGGGCCTATGTTGCTATGAATTTCCCTGTTATAAGTACTTTTGCTGCATCCCATGAGATTTGGTATGTTGCATTTTCATTTTCATTTGTCTCAGGTATGTTTTGATTTCACCTTTGATTTCTTTATTGATCCAGTGATTGTTCCCTTGCATGTTGCTTTTAGTCTCCACATATTTGTGACTTTCCCAGCTTTTTCTTGTGGTTGACTTCTAGTTTCATAGCCATGTGCTCAGAAAAGATGCTTGAGGTGATTTTAATCTTCTTAAATTTATTGAGGCTTGCCTTGTTTCCGAACATGTGGTCTGTCTTTGAGAATGCTCAATGTGTACTTGAGATGAATGTGTATTCTGCTGTTTTTTGGATGGAATGTCGTATATAGATGTATTAAGTCTTCTCCTCAAATGTTTCATTTGAATCCACTATTTCCTTGTTAACTTTCTATCTGGATGATGGATCCATTGATGTAAGTGGGTTGTTGAGGTCCCCTACTATTATTGTGTTGCTGTTAATTTCTTCCTTTAAGTTTTTTAATAGTTGTTTTATACACTTTGGTGTTCCTGTCTTAGGTGCATATATATTGATAAGTGTTATGTCCTCTTGGGGGAAAGTCACTTTTATCATTATATAGTGCCCCTCTTTGCCTCTCATGGTCTTTTTTATCTTGAAATCTGCTTTGTCTGATATAAGTGTGGAAACATGTGCTTTCTTTTGTTTGCCATTTCCTTGGAGGATTGCCTTCCATCACTTCACTCTGAGCCTGTTTGTCTTTAGAGCTGAGATGTGTTTCCTGGAGGCAGCATATTGTTGGGTCTTTTTTCCTAATCCATCCAGGAACTATGTGTCTTTTGATTGGAGAATTTAATCCATTTACATTTAGAGTGAATATTGATATATTCAGGCTTAATACTGTCATTTTACCTATTGTTTTCTAGTAGTTCTATATTTGCATTGTTTCCCTTCCTATGTATTTCTGACTTCCATTTCATTTTGTGGGTTCCTGTGGAGGTTTTCTCTTTTTTTATGGATTGTGGCTCTACTCTGATTTTTTGTTTAGTGGTTATCATGAGGTTTGCATGAAATATCTCATAGATGAGATAGTCCATTTTCTGATGGCCTCTTATCTCCATTAGCCTAAGCAGGTATCCCTTTCCTCTTCCCCTTCTGAGTTATTGTTGTCACAAATTATTGTCTTGTGGTTTGATTTTCTAAGTTGAAGTCTTTATAAGTAGTTTTCATTCTTTCCTTCCTTTTGTCTTTTAAGTTACAATTATTTGCTACCCTTTTCTGAAATAGAGCTGCAGTGTTCTGATTTTGTCTGTCTATTTATCTCCTTGCTCAAAGCTTTATAGATCTTTGCCTTTTTTTCAGGTCTGAGGGCATCCTTAATCATTTCTTATAAGGGAGGTCTAGTGGTGATGAACTCCCTCAGATTTTGTTTATCATGAAAGCTTTTATTTCTCCATTGTATCTGAAGGATAGTTTTGCTGAATAGAGTATTCTTAGGTGAAAGATTTTGTCTTTCAGTATTTTGAATATATCATTCCATTCTCTCCTAGACTGTAAGGTTTCTGTCAAGAAATCCACTGAAAGCCTGAGAGGAGTTTCTTTATAGCTTATTTCCTTCTTCCTTGCTGCTCTTAATATTCTTTCTGTGACATTGTCTTTTGCCAGTTTTACTATTATATGCCTTGGATAAGGCCTTTTGGCTTTGATGTAAATAGGAGTTCTATTTGCTTCATAAATTTGTAAGTCCAGGTCCTTCCCCAGGTTTGGGAATTTTTCAGCTATTATTTCTTTAAACAAGCTCTCTCCTCCTTTCTCCCTCTCTTCTCCCTCTGGAATACCTATAATCCATACATTGTTTTTCCTAATTGAGTTGGATGTTTCTTGAAGAATTCTTTCATTTTTTAAAAATCTTAGTTCTCTCTCCTCCTCCGGAAGCATTTGTATCCTCTAACTCACTAATTCTTTCCTCCATAATGTCAGCTCTTTTTTTTGAGGATTCTAGATTATTTTTACCTCATTATTTGTGTTCTTCATATCCAGAATATCTGCTGGGTTTTTTTCATAGATTCTATCTCTTTGGAGAAGTATTCCTTCTTCTCACTAATTTTCTTCTTGAGCTCATTGAACTGTCTTTCTGAGTTTTCTTGTAACTCATTGAGGTTCTTTATGAATAGTGTTTTGAATTCTCTGTCATTTAGATTGTAAATTTATGTGACTTCAGGGTTGGTTTCTGGAGATTTGTTATTCTACTTCTGCTTTGAATTGTTGTAGTAGCTTCTCATGGTGTTTGTTGAACTAATATTTTGCTGTGGTATTTGTGGTAGTATCAGGTCATAGATTCCACTTGCAAGCACTGGGCAGAAGCAGGAGCTGTGTTTCTGATCCTACCCCATCTGCTGGAAGTTGTTTGGATACAGTGGATGGTCTCACCAGCTGGAAAAGTGTTCACACATGGGCTCAGGACTGCCCCCACACTGAGGCATGCTCCTACTTATGGGGCTGCAGTGGTGCTATGGGTGCTTGCCTGGGCTGGGAAAGCATTAGTATGTGTGTATATATGTTACCACCTCTTCTTATAGTTGCACTGGCTGATGTGCTTTTTGGGTGGGGTTTCTTGTTTTCTGAGCCTGGGCCTCTCATTGGCACCACGGTGGCAGGGTGGGCTCTCCCACCAGCTGGGAAAACCTTTGCTCATAGGCTCTGGGCTGCTGCCACCAATTCCCAAGTCGCTCCAGAGGATGCTCCCAATTTTGGGGCAGCAGCAGTACTATGGATGCTTATGCCTGCTAAGAGGGTGTTAGGACATGTACACATGGCTGCCCAGGAAGGGTAGTGGAGTGCTCACATATTTATGCCAATTCCTGGGAGTGAGTCCATCCACCTTCAGATGTACAGCTTCGTGGGTCTCTCAGGTGCCCTTTTGTGCTGGTAAATATCCTCTGTTGATCAATGAATGTAGATTTAGCTGTATTTCAAAGGGAGGGAGATAAAGGGAATAGCTCACTCTGCCATGTTGCTGACATCACCCCTGAGATGACTACTCTTAAGTGGTGCATTGGAGAAACTCACTTGCTCTGAGTCCTAGCACAGAGGCATCAGTTTGTACTAGAGGAACAGGAATCATTTGCAATTTTCACTCAGAACAAAAGCTCTGATGAGCCTCAATTTTCTTACTCTCTTTCTTCCTAGCTGACCTGGTCCTGATGAGTGCCACTTCTAACACTTTCCATCTACCTTGGTAGAACCACTTGTCCCACTCCAACATTACCCTGTAGACATGCCTTGGTTGATGCCCCTCCTAAGTGTTACCTGCCCTGCCCCACCCAGTACACAGAACCAGCCAACATCTGAACCCCTCCAAAGTGACTCCTGCCCCAGGGAGCCAGCCCTGCACACCAGTGAGCCTGCAGTAATCAGGGCCCAAGCAGAACAGGAGGGCCCATGCAGTGTACATAGGGGGCACACCTGGAGCAACTGGCTTGGGTGATCAGGGAGGATTGTGCTACTAGGCTCTACAGGATACATTCTACATAAGGCTACTCCTCAAGACTAGGAGATGTTGGTAGAAGACTGGGTAGAAGCTGGTCTACCTAATATACAGAAACAGAAAGTTAAGCAAAATGAAGAGGTAAAGGAATATATTCCAAAAAAAGAGAAAAAGACAAAATTGCAGCAATATACCTAAATGAAATGGAGATAAGCAATCTACAAGATAAAGAGTTCAAAGTAATAGTAATAAAGATGCTCACTGAACTTGGGAGGAGAATGAATGAACACAGTGAAAACTTCAACAAAGATATAGAAAATATTAAAAGGAAGCAATCAGAGCTGAAAAATATGATAACTGAATGAAAAATACACTAGAGGAAATCAGTACCAGATTAGATGATGCAGAAGAATGGATCAGCAATATGGAAGACAGGGTAGTGAAAATCACCCAATTGGAACAGCAAACAGAAAGAAGAATTTAAAAAATGAGGATAGCTTAAGGGACTTCTGGGAGAACATCAAGCATACTAACATTCACATTATAGGGGTTTCAGAAGGAGAAGAGTGGAAGAAAGGGACAGAACACCTGTTTAAAAAAATAATGGCTGCAAATTTCCCAGACTAGCAAAAGAAAGACACAGCCAAGTCCAAGAATCACAAAGAGTCCCAAATAAGATGAACCCAAAGAGATCCACACCATGACATATTATAATTAAAATGCCAAAAGTTAAAGAGAGAATCTTAAAAGCAATAAGAGAAAAACAACTAGTTACATACAAGGGGATCCCCATAAGAATATTTGTTGATTTTTCAGCAGAAGTTTTACAGGCCAGAAGTGAGTGGCACAATATATTCAAAGTGCTGAAAGGAAAACTTACAAAAAGTGAATAGTTTACCTGGCAAGATTATCATTAAGAATTGAAGGAGAGAGAGTTCCCCAGAAAAGCAAAAACTACAGGAGTTCATCACCACTACACCAGCCTAAAAGAAATGTTAAAGGAACTTCTTTAATTGAAAAAGAAAAGGACATAACTAGAAATAAGAAAATTATGAAAGAAAAAAATCCCAGTGGTAGTGGCAAAATATAGTAAAAGTAGTGGATCAACCACCAGTAGCTAACTTGAAGGTTAAAAGGCAATAGTAAAATCATCTATATCTACAAAAATTAATTAAGGAATACACAAAAAAATGTAAAATGATGTTTAAAACATAAAAGGTGGGGAGGAAGTAAAAATGTAGTGCTTTTATAACGTGCTTGAACTTAAGTGATCATCAACTTAAAATAGACTGCTATATACATGTTGTTATATGTGAATCTCATGGTAAACACAAGCCAAAAACCTATAATAGATACACAAAAAAGAAAGAAAGAAATACAAGCATAACCATAAAGAAAGTCATCAAATCACAAGGTAAGAAGGTAAGAGAAGAAAGGACCAGAGAACTACAAAAACAACCAGAAAACAATTAACAAAATGACAATAAGTACAATCTACCAATACTTTCTTTAAAAGTAAATAAGCTAAGTGTTCCAATCAAAAGGAACAGGATGTCTAAATGGATATAAAAAGATCCATATGTATGCTGCCTACAAGAGACTCTCTTCAGATCTAAAGATACACACAGACAGAAAGTGAAGGGATGGAAGAAGATACTGCTTGCAAATGGAAACAAAAACAAATATCGATAGTGATACTTTTATCAGGCAAAACAGTCTTTAAAACAAAGACTGTAACAACAGACAAAGAACATTACATAATGATAAAGAGATCAATGCAACAAGAGGATATAACACTTGTAAATATCTATGCACACAATATACATGCAAAATACATAATGCATCCTAAATTCATAAAGCAAATATCAAGATATAAAGGGAGAAATTGGCACTAATACAATAATAGTAGGCAACTTTAATACCTCACTTACATCAGTGGAAAGATAATCCAGACAGAACAGCAAGGAAACATTGGCTTTAAACACATTACATGATATGGAATGAATAGATATATACAGATCATTCTACCCCAAAACAGCAGAATACACATTCTTTCCAAGTGCAGATGAAATACTCTCCAGGATAAATCAAGTGTTGGGTCACAGAACAAGTCTCATAAATTTAAGAAGATTGAAATCATATTAAGCATCTTTTCCAATGGCAACAGTATAAAAATAGAAATCAATTATAAAAGGAAAACTGGAAAATACACAAACACATGGAGACAAAACAACATGCTGGTAAACAACCAAGTCAATAAAGAAATCAAAGAGGAAATCAAAAAATACCTCGAGACAAATGAAAATGAAAACAAAATGTCCCAAATTTATGAGATACAGCAAAAGTAATTGTAAGAGCGAAGTTTATACCAATACAGGCCTACCTCAGTAAAACGAAAAATCTCAAGTAAACCATCTAACCTTACACTTAAAGCAACTAGAAAAAGAAGGACAAAGTTCAAAGTTAGTAGAAAAAAAGGAAATAATAAGAATTGGAGCAGAAATAAATGAGAGATTAAAAGGAATAGAAAAGATCAATGAAACAGCTGGTCCTCTGAAAAGGTAAATAAAATTGATAATCTTTTAGCCAGACTCATGAAGAGAAAAAGAGTGGCCACAAATAAATAAAATCGGACACGAAAGAGAAGATGTTACAACTGACACCACAGAAATATAAAGGATCTTAAGATATTACAGTAAACAACAAAGAAGTCAAAGATCAAATCAAAAAATACCTGGGTACAAGTGAAAATGGAAACACAACTTTCCAAAATTTTATGAGAAACAGCAAAAGCATTTCTAAGAGGGAATTTTATAGCAATACAGGCCTACCTCAGTAAAAAGAAAAAATCTCAAATAAGCAGTCTAACCTTACACTTAAAGCAATTAGAAAAAGAACAGACAAAAGCTGAAGTGAGTACAAGTAATTAAATAATAAGGATCAGAGGGGAAATAAATGAAATAGAGACTAAAAAAGTAGAACAGACCAATGAAACAGAGTCGGTTTTTTGAAAAGGTAAACAAAATTGATAAACCTTTAGCTAGACTCATCAAGAAAAAAAGAGGGCCCAAATAAATAACATCAGAAATGAAGGAGGAGGTGTTAAAATGGACATCACAGAAATAGAAAGGATCATAAGAGATTACTGTAAACAATTATTTGCCAACAAATTGGGCAACCTAGGAGAAATGGATAAATTCCTAGAAATATCTGTCTTCCAAAATGAATCAGGAAGAAATAGAAAACGTGAACAGACTAATTACTCATAATGAAATTGAATTAGTAATCAAAAAACTCCCAACAAAGAGAACTCCAGGACCAGACAGCTTCACAGGTGAATTCTGCCAAATATTTAAGGAAGGGATAACATCTATCCTTCTCAAACAATTAAAAAAAAAATTGAACAGGAAGGAATGCTTCCAAATTCATTGTATGAGGCCAGCATTACCCTGATGTAAAAAATAGAAGTAACCAAGAAAACATTACAGGCAAATATCACTGATGATCATAGATACAAAAAATCCTCAAGAAAATATTAGCAAACCAAATTCAACAACACATTAAAAGGTTCACACACCACAATCAAGTTGGAATTATCTCAGGGATGCAAGGATGGTTCAATATCCACAAATCAATTAACCACATTAACTGAAGGATAAAAATCTTATGATCATCTCAACAGATGAGGAAAAAGCATTTGACAAAATTCAATATCCAATTGTGATAAAAACTCTCAACAGAATGGGTATAGAGGGAACATACTTCAACATAATGAAGGTCATATATGAAAACCCATGGCTGACATTATACTCAATGGTGAAAAGCTGAAAGCATTTTCTCTAAGATCAAGAACAAGACAAAGATGTCCACTCTCACCACTTTTGTTCAATGTAGTATTGGAAGTCCCAGCCACAACAATCAGACAAGAAAAAGTAATAAGAGGCTCCAAATTGGAAAGGAAGAAGTAAGACTGTCACAGTTTTCAGATTACATGATAGTATATATAGAAAACTTTAAAGACTTCACCAAAAAATATTAGAAGTAATAAATGAATTTAGTAATGCTGCAGGATACAAAATTAATATGCAGAAATCTGTTGCATTTCTATATACTAATAATGAACAATCAGAAAGAGAAATTAAGAAAATGATCATAGTTACAATTGCATCAAAAAGAATGAAAAAGCTAGGAATAAATTTAACCAAGAAGGTAGAATCCTGTACTCAAAAACTATAAGATACTGATGACAGAAACTCAAGATGACAAAAATAAATGGAAATATACTCTGTGCTCATGAATTGGAAGAATTAGTATGGTTAAAATATCTATAATACCCAAAGCAATCTGCAGATTCAATGAAATTGCTACCAAAAAACTAATGAAATTTTCCAAAGAACTAGAACCAATAATCCTAAAGTTTGTATGGAACCATGAAAGACCCTGAATAGCCAAAGCAATCTTGAGAAAGAAGAACAAAGCTGGAGGTATGACCCTCCCTGATTTCAAACTATGCTGCAAAGCTATAATAATCAAAACTCTATGGTACTGGCAAAAATACAGACACATAGATCAGTGGAACAGAATAGAGAGCCCAGAAATAAACCCATGCTTATAAAGTCAATTAATCTCTGAAAAAGTAGGCAAGAATATACAATGCAGAAAAGACAGTTTCTTAATTAAATTGTGTTGGGAAAACCGGACAGCTACATGCAAAAGAATAAAAGTGGACCACTTTCTTACACCATATACAAAAATAAACTCAAAATGAATTAAGGACTTAAATGTAAGACCTGAAATCATGAAACTCTTAGAAAAAAACACAGGCAGTAAGCCCTTTGATGTTGGTCTTAGAAATATTTTTTTAAATTTGCATCCTCCTGCAAAGGCAACAAAAGCAAAAATAAACAAATGGGACTCTATTAAACTAAAAATCTATTGCACAGCAAAGGAAACCATTAACAAAATGAGAAAACAACCTACTGAATGGGAGAAGATAATTGCAAATGATATATCTGATAAGGCGTTGATATCCAAAGTATATAAAAAACTCATACAACTCAATAGTAAAAAAAAATCTGATTAAAAAATGGGCAGAGGACCTGAATAGACATTTTTCTGAAGAAGGTATACAGATGGCCAACAGACATATGAAAAGATGCTCAACATCACTAATCATCAGGGAAATGCAAATCAAAACCATGGTGAGATATCACCTTACCCCTCTTAAAATGACTATCATCAAAA
Organism: Tapirus indicus; assembly: GCA_031878705.1. NCBI lineage: Eukaryota > Metazoa > Chordata > Mammalia > Perissodactyla > Tapiridae > Tapirus > Tapirus indicus. Next base: position 47,938,824 of record CM062942.1, read on the forward strand.
AGACAACAGATAACAAGTGTTAGCAAGTATGTGGAGAAAAGGGAACCTTGGTGCAAGTTAGTGTGAATGTAAATTGGTATAGTCATTATAGAAAAGAGTATGGAGGGTCCTCAAAAAGTTAAAACTAAAACTACCATGTGATCCAGCAATTCCACATCTGGGTATTTATCTGAAGAAAATGAAAATAGTAATTCAAAAAGACATATGCACTCCTATGTTCATTGCAGCATTATTTACACTAGCAAAGATGTGGAAGCAACCTCTGTGTCCATTAATAGATGAATGGTTAAAAAGGCTGTGATATAGCTCATTGAACGCGGTGGCAGCTCTCTAAATTGTCGGTTTCTTCGTAACGTGAGCTGGATCTACGCTCAAGCAACCATGTCTAAGGGACCCGCAGTTGGCATTGATCTTGGCACCACCTACTCTTGTGTGGGTGTTTTCCAGCACGGAAAAGTGGAAATAATAGCCAATGATCAAGGAAACCGAACCACCCCAAGCTATGTCACGTTTACTGACACCGAAAGATTGATCGGTGACGCTGCAAAGAACCAAGTTGCAATGAACCCCACCAACACAGTGTTTGATGCCAAACGCCTGATTGGGCGCAGATTTGATGATACTGTCGTCCAATCCGATATGAAGCATTGGCCCTTTGTGGTGGTGAATGATGCAGGCAGGCCCAAGGTCCAAGTAGAATACAAGGGAGAGACAAAAAGTTTCTATCCAGAGGAGGTGTCTTCTATGGTTTTGACAAAGATGAAGGAAATCGCAGAAGCCTACCTTGGGAAGACTGTTACCAATGCTGTTGTCACAGTACCTGCTTACTTTAATGATTCTCAGCGTCAGGCTACCAAAGATGCTGGAACTATTGCTGGTCTCAATGTGCTTAGAATCATCAATGAGCCAACTGCTGCTGCTATCGCCTATGGCTTAGACAAAAAATTTGGAGCTGAGAGAAACGTGCTTATCTTTGACTTAGGAGGTGGCACTTTTGATGTGTCAATCCTCACTATTGAAGATGGAATCTTTGAGGTCAAATCTACAGCTGGAGACACCTACTTAGGTGGAGAAGACTTTGATAACCGAATGGTCAACCATTTTATTGCAGAGTTCAAACGCAAGCATAAGAAGGACATCAGTGAGAACAAAAGGGCTGTCCGTCGCCTCCGCACTGCTTGTGAACGAGCTAAGCGTACTCTCTCTTCCAGCACCCAGGCCAGTATTGAGATTGATTCACTGTATGAAGGAATCGACTTCTATACCTCTATTACCCGTGCCCGATTCGAAGAACTGAATGCTGACCTGTTCCGTGGCACCTTGGACCCTGTAGAGAAAGCCCTTTGAGATGCCAAGCTAGACAAGTCCCAGATCCATGACATTGTCTTGGTGGGTGGTTCTACTCGTATCCCCAAGATTCAGAAACTTCTACAGGACTTCTTCAATGGAAAAGAACTGAATAAGAGCATCAACCCTGATGAGGCTGTTGCTTATGGTGCAGCTGTCCAGGCAGCCATCCTATCTGGAGACAAATCTGAGAATGTTCAGGATTTGCTGCTGTTGGATGTCACTCCTCTTTCCCTTGGCATTGAAACTGCTGGTGGAGTCATGACTGTCCTTATAAAGCGCAATACTACCATTCCTACCAAGCAGACACAAACCTTCACTACCTATTCTGACAACCAGCCTGGTGTGCTCATTCAGGTTTATGAAGGTGAGCGTGCCATGACCAAGGATAACAACCTGCTTGGCAAGTTTGAACTCACAGGCATACCTCCTGCCCCCCGTGGTGTTCCCCAGATTGAAGTCACTTTTGATATTGATGCTAATGGCATCCTCAATGTCTCTGCTGTGGATAAGAGTACAGGAAAGGAGAACAAGATTACCATCACAAATGATAAGGGTCGTTTGAGCAAGGAAGACATTGAGCGCATGGTCCAAGAAGCTGAGAAGTACAAAGCTGAAGATGAGAAGCAGCGGGACAAGGTGTCTTCCAAGAATTCGCTTGAATCTTATGCATTCAACATGAAAGCAACTGTTGAAGATGAAAAACTTCAAGGCAAGATCAATGATGAGGACAAACAGAAGATTTTGGACAAGTGTAATGAAATCATCAACTGGCTTGACAAGAACCAGACTGCAGAGAAGGAAGAATTTGAACATCAGCAGAAAGAGCTGGAGAAAGTCTGCAACCCCATCATTACTAAGCTGTACCAGAGTGCAGGAGGCATGCCAGGAGGAATGCCTGGGGGTTTCCCTGGTGGTGGAGCTCCTCCGTCTGGTGGTGCCTCCTCTGGACCCACCATTGAAGAGGTTGATTAAGCCAACCTGAGCATAGATTTAGCATTGTTCCACACAAAACAATTGAAGGACCCAAATTTGTAGCAAATTCCATGGCAGTTTTAAAGTTAAGCTGCTATACATAAATAACTGGGCATTCTTGATACTTGAATATGGAATATATGCACAGGGAAAGGAAAAATAACATTGCACTTTATAAGCACTGTATTGTAAGTGGAAAATGCAATGTCTTAAATAAAGCTGTATTTAAAATTGGCACCATAAAAAAAAAGGCTGTGATATATATATATATATATATATATATATATATATATATATACACACATATACATGTATATATACATATATAAATATAGTGGAATATTGGTCATAAAAAATGAGTGAAATCTTGCCATTTGTGAAAACATGGATGGACCTAGAGTACATATGCTAAGTGAAATCAGTCAAAGACAAATACCGTATGATTTCACTTATGTGTTGAATCTAAAATAAACAAACAAACAAAACAGAAACAAACTCATAAATACAAAGAACAAACTGGTGATTACCAGAGGGGAGGGGGTGGGCACCCCTCCAATGGACACATGGGAAAAATAGGTAAAGGGGATTAAGAGGTACAAACTTTCAGTTATAAAATGTCACAGGATGTAACGTACAGCATAGGGAATATAGTCAATAATACTGTAATAACTGGTGAGAGATGGTTACTAGACTTGTCATGGTGATCATTTTGTAATATATATAAATGTCAAATCAGTATGTTGTATACCCGAAACTAATATAATTTCATATATCAACTATATTTCAATTTAAAAAATAAAAAAAAAATGCATGTCAAGGTCCTAGTTCAATGCCTGGCACAGAACAATTGCTCAATAAATCATACCTAGTCTGTTAATAGGTATAAATTTATACCTATTTAATCAAAATTTTAATTTTGAATTTACTGAGTTGATCAGGAAACTCAAATATCCTATTTGCTTATTAATTTTTCAATATCTAGTCTGCTTAAAAATATTTAACAATAAATTGGCATTTTGGCTTAAAAAGAAATACAGACATTGGACTTACTAGACAAAGACAAAACAACTAGCAAATATGTTCTAATTGCTAAAGTAAAACATTGGCAATAAACTAAAGGAAATTAGATAAATAATGAATGAACAAAATGAGAGTGTCAAAAAGATAGAAATTATAAAAAGGAAACAAGTAGTTTTGGAGCTGAAAAATATAATAACAATTGAAAAAATTACATGAGGGGTTCAACAGCTGACTCAAAAAGGCAGATAAAAGAATCGGTGAGTTTGAACACTGGTCATTTGGAATTATCAAGTCTAAGGAGCAAAAAAATATGTATATATATAACAAATGAAGAAAAATGAATAGAGACTAAGGAAATTATGGGACATGAGGAGGAAGATGAATATATGCATTATGGGATTCCTTAAAGGGAAAAGAGAGAAAGGGGAAAAATTATTTGAAGAAATAATGGCCCCAAACTTCTCACATTTGAGGAAAGACATGGATCTATGATTAAAAAATGAACTCCAAGTAGGATAAGTCCATATAGAATGAGACTGAGAGACACAGTCAAACCATTGAAAGATAAAGACAAAGAGAAAGTCTTAAAGCAGCAAGAGAAAAATGACTGGTCTTGTAGAAGGGATCCTCAATAAAATTGTCATTACATTTCTCAGCAGAAACCTTGTGGGCAAGAAGGGATGATTAAAAGTGCTGAAAGAAACCCCTGTCAACTCACAATTTTGTATCCAGCAAAACTGTCCTTTAGAAATAAGGGAGAAATTAAGATATTCCAAGATAAATAAAAGGTGAGAAAGTTCATTGCCACCAGATGTGTCCTACAAGAAATGCTAAAGACAGTCCTTAAAATGGCAATGAAAGGACACTAGAGAGTAACTCAAAACCATGTGAATATAAAGATCTCTGGTAAAGGTAAATACACGAGAAAATATAACAAACAGTATTGTGTAATTTGGGTTTCAAAATCAACTTTTTATTTAATACAGGATTTAAGACATATGCATAAAAATAATTATAAATATATAAGTACACAGTATATATGTGTGTAGTATGTTTCATCATTTACATCAACTGGAGAGTAAAGAGCTGCATAGCTGCATAGCTTTTGTATGCAGTTGAAGTTAAGTTGGCAGAAATTTAAAATAGATGATTATAACTTTAGGATGTTGTTTTATATTCTTTTATGATATGATCAGTCAGGTGCACCCAGAGGAGGAAACAGAGAAGCTCAGGAAAACAAATTTTATAATACTAACATGTCCTAGAGACAGGAGGCACAGCAAACTATGCAGAGCCACATGGGAAATACACCAGTGTTGTCAGGCGGCAGAAGACAGGATTAGGGGTAATGCTTAGGCCGTAACTTTTATTGGGGTTTCTGCAGGAAAGGCAAGGCATGGCAGAGTAAACAGTTTAGGATTGGCTAGTTTGAATAACGTTAGTGGGTTTTGGGCTATAGGAGTGGTCTCTAGTTGCCTTGTACCTGGCCCTGAGATGATTAAGGCAGAGGAATAATGCTTCTTGGGGTGCTTCCATAAAGAGGACTTATGGCTCTGGATTGGATAGTTTGCATATCAAAGGTATGTTCATGGCTAGACCATCTGCTATGTCTAACTATTGGCTAGCCCAGGGAGGGGCAGTCTCTCCCCAGTCAAAATGTTCTTTTAAGATGTCATAACATCATAATATAGAGGAAAAATATATACAGTAGATGTTTCATGTAATTCCATGATAACTACAAGGAAAATATCTGTAGAATATACAAAAAACAGAATGGGAAGAGAAAAAGAGTATCAATACCAAAAATAAACTACACACAAAGAAAGGCAGTAATGGACAGAATGAGGAACAAAACCTGTAAGACATACAGAAAACAGATAAAATGTTAAAAGTAAGTCCTTTCCTATTGGTAATTACTTTAAATGTAAAAGAATTAATCTCCCAAATCAAAATATATAGATTGGCAGAATGGTTTAAAATCATGATCCAAATATATGCAGTGTACAAGAGACTCACTTTCAATCTGAAGACAGAGAAAGGTTAAAAATGAAAGGATGGTAAAAGATATTCCATGCAAATAGTAACCTAATTTCTTTATTTGAAAGGAATTTTTTCAATTCCTATAGGTGATGAGGGATGTACTCTGACAGCTTCCTGTTCAGTGATTGGTGTGGGCTCTGATATTAGTGGCAGCATTTGAATGCCTGCATTCTTCAATGGCATATTTGGACAGAAACCTTCCCCAGGTAATATTAATATGGCGAGAAGAGTGGTTCAACTCTTGTAATTCAGAGTAATGCATAAATTTGGTCCCTAGCAGAATAATCTTATAAGCATGGTTATTACATATATATATCTCAAAGTTCTTAAATAAAAATAGCTCCTGCTTGTTGAGCACCAACTCTGTGTCAGGCACTGTGCAAGTTGTCTCCTATAACTAATTTCAATTAATCCCCATGGTAACCCTTTCAGAAGAAATTATGCCTATTTTACAAATGACAAATTCAAAACTCAGGAAAGTTAAGTAAAACTTCTCCAATTACATAGTAAATGATTGTGCTAGGTTTTAAACCCAGTCTGGATTGCCAGAGGCTGTCCTCTATCCACTATACTAAACTGACTCTTATCAGTTAAATTTTATATCCCCTTACTCCCATACTTAAGTAGTAAAACATGATTTCAATAATATTGGAAAGTAAAAAGAAAAATTATATTACTTAATGACAACATTTGTTAACATTTTTGCATAGCATTTATCAGTATTTTGTTTGGATTGTAAAAACAATGAATTTTCATTATCAACAATTAGGAATAGAACAAACATAAAGAAGAAAATCAAAATCACTCAATTCCATCTTCATTCATAATTTCTGTTCATTCATAATTTCTATGATATGTCCTTATTATATCTTTACTGTGTGTATGCTTTTGTGGTAGCATGTAATGTATAAAAATATAATGTGTTTTTTTGTTTTATTTATTTTGCCTAATATGTGCCAGGCACTATTTGCTACAGATATTTATTAGCCTATGGTTATATGTGTGATGTGTTTGTGTTATTATACATATATGTGTGTATATATACACACACATATACAAGACAGGAGATGTTAATTTTGTGTGTGTGTGTGTGTGTGTGTGCACTGCATGTGCATGTATGCATTTTGTTTTGTGTTTAAAATAGGGATATTTTATATACAATATATCAACATTTTTTTTCTATGCCATTAAAATGAATTCAAAGTACCATTTTAGTGAGTGCACATCCATCATCTGTATGCCCCACAATTTAGCCTACTCATCTTCTATTGTAGGATATGTGTATTCGTTCCAAAATTTTATTTCATATAATGCTGCCGTCCAGTTCCTTATTCTTAACTCTTTTTCTACATGTCATAATTAGACCCCGAGGATGAATTACTGGAAATGGAATATGGTTAGTGTTATGAATATTTTAAAAGCTCTTTTTGTGTTTCTTTTTCCTTACCTAATATAGCTTCTTAGAAATAGAATAACTAGAATCTCTTGATTCATTTTGCTCTATTGTTATCCAAAAAGGCCAGACTGATTACTGATTTATACTTCCAGTGGCAAAGAAGGAAAATTTCTCTTTAATTGCACTCCCATGTACATGGGAAATTGCCATTTGAAAAAAATATTTCATTATATTATAGAGGAATGACTATCCTGTATTTCCCTTAAAGTGTCATGTATACATTGTAATAAAAATCCAAAAGCATTTTAATTCTGTACGAAAGACTTCTTCATTTTTTCCCAGTAATTTTATTGAGATCATAGTGGTTTACAACATTGCATAATTTCAGGTGTACATTACTGTTTATCATTTTCTGGATAGAATTCATCGTGCTCACCCCCATTAGTCGAATTATTGTCCATCATCATACATATGTGTCCCTTTACTCCTTTCACCCATCCCCTCTGGTAACCACTAATCTGTTCTCTTTATCCATGTATTTGTTATCTTCCACATATGAATAAAATCATACAGTATTTGTCTTTCTCTGACTGGCTTATTTTGCTTAACATCATACCCTCAAGGTCCATCCATGTTGTTCCAAATGGGATGATTTTAACTTGTTTATGGCTGACTAGTACTCCGTTGTATATATATATACCACATCTTCTTTATCCATTCATCTGTAGAAGGGCACTTGGGTTGCTTCAATATCTTGGCTATTGTGAATAATGCTGCAATGAACATAGGGGTGCATAAATCTCTTTGGATCATTGATTTCAAGTATTTTTGCTAAATACTCAGTGGTGGGATAGCTGGATCATATGGTATTTCTATTTTAATTTTTTTGAGAAATATCCATACTGTTTTCCATAGTTGCTTCACCAGTTTGCATTCCCACCAGCAGTGCATGGGGGTTCCCTTTTCTCCACATCCTCTCCAACATTTGTTGTTTTTTGTCTTGGTAACTATAGCCATTCTGACTGTTGTAAGCTGATATTTCATTGTAGTTTTCATTTGCATTTACCTGATGATTAGTGATGTTGAACATCTTTTCATATGCCTGTTGGCCATCTGTATATCTTCTTTGGAAAAATGTCTGTACATGTACTTCTGCCCATTTTTTTTATTGGGTTGTTTGTTTTTTTGTTGTTGAGTTGTATGAGTTCTTTATACATTTTGGAGATCAACCCCTTGTTGGATAAATGATTTGGAAATATTTTTCTCCCAGTTGGTGGGGTGTCTTTCATTTTGTTCATGGTTTCCTTTGCTTTGCAAGCTTTTTAGTCTGCTGTGGTCCCAGTTGTTAATTTTTTCTTATGTTTCCCTTGCTGAAGTAGATGTGGTGTTTGAAAAGGTTCTGCTAAGAACAATGCCATATAATGTACAGTCTATATTTTCTTCTAGGAGTTTTATGGTTTCAGGACTTACATTCAAGTCTTTAATCCATTTTGAGTTAAGTTTTTTGTATGGTGTAAGATAATAGTCTACTCTCATTCTTTTGCATGTGGCTGTCCAGTTTTCTCAACACCATTTATTGAAGAGACTTTCCTTTCTCCATTTTATGTTCTTGGCTCCTTTGTCAAAGATTAGATGTCCGTAGATGTGTGGTTTTACTTCTGGGCTTTCAGTTCTGTTCCATTGATCTGTGTGTCTGTTTTTCTGCCAGTACCATGCTGTTGTGATTACTATAGCTTTCTAGTATATTTCGAAGTCAGAGAGTGTAACATTTCCAGATTGTTCTTTTTTCTCATGATTGCTTTGGTTATTTGGGGTCTTTTGTTATTTCATATAAATTTTAGGATTCTTTGTCCTATTTCTGTGAAAAATGTTGTTGGGATTATGATTGGGATTGTTTTAATCTTTAGATTGTTTTAGGTAATATGGGAATTTGAACTGTGCTTATTCTTCCAACCCATCAACACAGAATATCTTTCCATTTCTGTATGTCTTCTTCCATTTCTTTGAATTATGCCTTATAGTTTCCCGTGTATAGGTCTTTCACCTCCTTAGTTAAATTTATTCCTAGGTATTTTATTCTTATTTTTATTGTAAATGGGATTGTATTCTTGATTTCTCTTTCTGCCAATTCATTCTTAGTTTATAGAAATACAATTGATTTTTGTATATTGATTTTGTAACCTGCAACTTTATTAATTATTTCTAACAGTTTTTTGGTGGATTCTTTTGGGTTTTCTATATATAGAATTATGTCATTAATGTATAGTGACAGTTTTACTTCTTCCTTTTCAATTTGGATGCCTTTTATTTCTCTTTATTGCCTAATTGCTTCAGCTGACTTCTAATACTGTGTTGAATAAGAGTAGTGAGAGTGGTCATCATTGTCTGGTTCCTATTCTTAGAGGAATAGATTTCAGTTTTTCACTGTTGAGTATGATGTTGACTGAGGGTTGGAATAAATAGCCTTTATTATGTTGAGGTACTTTCCTTCTATAGCCATTTTATTTAGAGTTTTTATGATAAATGGAGATTGGATCTTGTTAAATGCTTTCTCTGGGTCTATCAAGATTATCATGCAGTTTTTGTTCTTAATTTTGTTAATGGCTGTATCACATTGATTGATTTGGGGATGTTGAACCATTCCTGCATCCTTGGAATAACTCAACACCAGAAAAATGAACAATCTGATAAAAAAATGAAGACATATTTTTGCAAGGAAGATATACAGCTGGCCAACAGGCACATGAAAAGATATTTAACATCACTAATTGTTAGGGAAATGCACATCAAAGCTACAATGAGATATCACCTCACACCCATCAGAATGGCTATTATTAAAAAGACAACAAATAAGTGTTGGAGAGGATGTGGTGAAAAGGGAACTCTCATACACTGCTGGTGGGAATGCAAATTGGTGCAGCCAATATGGAAAACAGTATGAAGATTTCTCAAAAAATTAAAAATGGAAATACCATATGATCTGGCAATTCCACTTCTGGGCATTTATCCAAAGAACATAAAACACTAATTCAAAAAGATATATGCACCCCTATGTTCATTGCAGCATTATTCACAATAGCCAAGACTTGGGAGCAACTCAAGTGCCCATGAATGGATGGGTGGATAAAGAAGATGGGCTTATATATACAATGGAATACTACTCAGCCATAAAGAAGACAAAATCACGCCTTTTGCAATAACGTGGATGGACCTTGATGGTATTATGCTAAGCAAAATAAGTCAGACAGAAAAAGGCAAATACCTAATGAGTTCACTCATATCTGGAAGATAAACAAGCAAACACATAGATATGGAAAACACACTGGTGGTTACCAGAGGGAAAGTGGCCAAGGAAGGCTGAAAGATGTAAAGGGGACATATGTATGATGATGGATGGAAACTAGACTTTTGTTGGTGAACACGATGCAGTCTATACAGAAGCTGAAATATATTGGTGTGTGTGTGTGAAATTTACAAAATGTCATAAACCATTGTGACCTCAATAAAATAATTTTTTTAAAAATGATTTGTCTAGAAAAGCATATATCTAACAGGAAATTGAAGATTTCTTGTTTTTTACATCAAATAATGAACTCACCCAATAATCAATGTCAAACATTCACGAGCACAGTGAATTATCAAGTGATAATAATACTGTAACATAAATTTATTTATCAAACATGTTTTTTGAATTTTGTTTTGGTATCAAACTAAAAATGTATGGTATAAATTTATGACCAGTTTTATTTAAGTAGGTCTCTTCCCAATTTGACAATTGTTGGAACTCACTCTTCATTCTTATAATTATAATTAAGATCTCATTGTTCCCTATTGGAAAAATTGGCACAATATTAATAATTTTTAAATCTACTTGGAGAATATATGGGCATTTATTGCTCTGTTCATTATTCATTCACTATTCCTTCTGCTTTTCCTTATGGATAGCTAAATTATGGCACACCTACACCATAGAACAACATTCAGCCTTAAGGAAGATTAAGGATACTAGTAAGAATAATATTATCACCTAACATTTCTTTGAGCTGCTACTTAGAAGCAAACACTGTAATAAGAAGTAAATATAATACTCCATGTAATTCAACACTCTTTTCTTTAAATACAATTGTCATCCATATTTTAGGTATGAAGAAGTTTAGATTCAGATACATGCACTAATTTCTAGCACTAGGTGAGTGGCATGAGTGAGACTTGAACTGAGAGCAGGCTTTCCCCAGAATGTGTGTTCTTGTACTCTATTCTGTATTGCATTTAAAAATCACATAAGATTGTGGTATCTAAATACATAGTTATAAAAAGAAATGGCAAAAGATCAGTATGATCAGTGTAACTTTATTTATATTATATATATGTGCAAATAATAAATCCATTAAAAAGTATTACCCACAAGCCCCATCAAAAAATGTCAAAAGAAAATGATATGGAAAAATCTGCATGAGGTTCTTATTAGTGCTTGTCCCTGAGTGGTCAAGTATTGTTGGGTGGGGATAGATTTTGTTTTTGTTTTTTTGCTGCCTTCCATCAAAAGCCTTTGCCATTTTGGCAGATATCAAGATAGGTGGGAAAGAGTGTCCTGCCAACACAAAAATTGAAACATGGCATATATTCCATTTTCTTACCCCTGACCTGGCACTGGAGTATGTGCAGCTGACCAGATATGTCTGTGCACCAAACTTTGACCCTGCCAGGTGTGCCTACACATGCAGGGACAAGGGTTCATAATTTTTTCATTGCAGTTGGAATAAAATGGAGAGACTAGTGGCAAAGTTGAGTGTCCATGGTCAGTGCAATCCAGCAAAAAGCCAATCATTGTCCAGTGATAGCCATGCCTCTTATAGTGTTGGCCACTCTTAAGCTGGTGATCAACCTGACAATATCTTTCCTGGGGATTCTGTGAGATACCATGAAACCTTCTGATAAATACTTCTTATTAAGGCAAGCGGAGTCTGTTTCTGCCTTTCCAGTGAAGAACCCTGGCAAATAAAAGATATGACCTATTTTTTTTCTTGTCTGGTATTTTCAATGAGATTGTAAAAACTGAGAAAGTATAAGTAAAAGTAAAGTGAATTTGACAGGTAAAACCTATTTTCCCTCCAGAATTCCAAGAGTGAGGAAGTTTGAATAATATTGTTTTCACCTTTTCAGCCTATAAGTTATTATGGTGCCCCAAGGGAGGTTGGAAGAAATATTCACTGACAATTCCACATAGATCTCATAATGTTCTTGGGAGAAGTTGGATCTAACTGTATCTAATACATAGTAAATGCTTAATAAGCCTCATCTCTCATTTGGTAATTATTATTGCTGTCTTCACTTACAATAGCAAAATATATAGAAGCAACCTAAAAAGATCATCAATAGGGGGATAGATAAGTCATGGAATGTTACTACTACAAAATACTATGCAAGTATTAAAAAGTATTTATGAAAGCATATAATTATTGAGATGGGTAAAAGTTCCCAAACTATTAAGTGAGCAATCTATGTTAATAAGTGAGAAATCTAGGTTAAAGGATAATGTAGAGCAAGATGGCAGATTAGGAAACTCCAGACCCATGTTCCTCCACAGAAATATTCAAAAATAAACAGTGACGGCCCAGTGGCATACCAGTTAAGTTTGCACATTCCACTTTGGTGTCTAGGGGTTCATGGGTTCGTATCCTGGGCATGGACCTACTCACTGCTCATCAAGCCATGCTGTGGTGGTGTCCCATATAGAAGAGCTACAGATCTACAACTATGATACACAGCTGTGTACTGGGGCTTTGGGGAGAAAAAAAGGAAAAGATGAAGATTGGCAGCAGATGTTAGTGCAGGGCCAATCTCCCTAAAAAAATGGCAAAGTTTCTTTGAGTACCTTAAAAAAATAAAATAAACAGTGATGTCAGCATCATGACAGCCTAGGACATCCCTCCTTTTTGTCCACCCTTTTAACAGCTAATTAGGTATCCATCCATGAACCAAAGTGCCTCTGTGGGATTTGTGGGATTCAGCAGCATACACCAAGGGACCTGGGTGAAGTCTCTCCATCTCATCCAGTAACAGGCAGACAGACCTCAGGATGGGATGTGTAACTAGCAGGAGCTGGCAAACTTGCACCAACACCCCCTGGCTGCAGGCAGGAAAATCTGTAGAGTGCTGACTTGGGCAGACACCCATAGACAAAACAGACTTTGTAGAAGTCCAGCCTGACAGGGGAAATGTTAGCATGCCATGGGAGCCAAAAAAAAAAATGAGGTTGGATGCACCAGAGAGCCTTAGTGAAACTTTGCCAGTGCTGCCCCTCCCCAAAGGTGACAAAGTGTGGGGCTGAACTCGCTGGCAGCAACCTCTCCCATGGAGGAATGGGGGAGCAGTGAGTGAGTGCCCAACTTCCCCAGCTGTGCACGATGCTTCTGGAGAAAATAGTTTCTCCCCAGCACCACCCAGAGGTGGGATCTTCATGTCTGTAGGGAGGAAGGAAATTGGGAAAGAGGCAGATAAAAATATCAAAGGGCATAAAAAGAATGCAGTTCCTGCTGACTGCACTTAGGACCTTGCCAGGAAGCCCACCCATAAGCCTCTGGGAGAATATCACCCAAGGATCCCTAATTAGGTCTTCAGTTGACCACAATGCACTGAGTGTTAAACCCACACAGTCCCCCCTCTATGTCCAACTCCTTATACATGCTCCCTAGTAGGGTGGTGACAGTGAGCTCTGGCAAATGGAATTCATGCAGAAAATCACACCAGGATCTGTGGGCAAGGGGAAACCACAAACCAGAGATGTAGCACCACTTTCTGGAAAACAAAAGAGGTTTTGAACAGCTAGTAAGTTGTAAGAACTGGAGAAGATATAAAAGCTTAGGAATTCTGCCACAAAATGGAGCTAGAAGTGTGGAGCAAGTGGATCCATACAAGGTCAAAAAAAGCCCCAGATAGAACAACCAATGAATTGCATAGTCCACTGGAAGGCAACTATTAAAGATTTGAGGAGCTGTCTGCTACTTAAAATGAAAAAGCAGCAATGTAAAACAGCAAGGAAATTAAGGAAACATGTCATCACCAAAAGATGAAAATAATATTCTAATAACTGAACTCAAAGAAATGGAATTTTGTGTTCTACCTGACAAAAAATTCAAAATAGCTGTTTTGAGGAAAATCAGCCAGCTACAAGAAAACACAGAAGGATAATTCAACAAAATTAAAAAAAATACATCAACAAAGTGAGAAATTTAACACAGAGATAAAAATTGTAAGACTCAAACAGTAATTCTGGAGCTGAAGAACTCAATGAATAAAAGTGCACTAGGAACATCCTCCAAGATAGATGCTAAGATATGCCACAAAGCAAATCTTAGTAAATTTAAGATGATTGAAATCATACCAAGTATTTTTTCTGACCACAGTGGTACAAAACTAGAACTCATTAAAGAAAAGCTGGAAAACTAACAAGCATGTGGAAACTAAACAACACATTCCTGAACATATAATGGGTCAAAGAGAAATCAAAAGCAAAATGTTAAAAATCTCAAAACTAATGAAAATAGAAACACAATACACCAAAACCTATATAATGCTGTAAAAGCAGTTCTTAGATGGAAGTTTATAGTGATGAAAGCATATATAAAGAAAATAGAAAAACCTAAAATAAACAACCTGGCCTTACACTTCAAGGAATTACAAAATGAAGAACAAACTTAGCCCAAAATTAGCAGAATGAAGAAAGTAACAAAGATCAGAGCACAAATAGATAAAGTAGAGACCAGAAAAACAACAGAAAAGATCAATGAGACTAAGATCTGGGTTTATGAAAAGATAAGTAAAATTGACAAATCTTTAGCTAGACCAAAAAAAAAAAAAGACTCAAATAAATAAAATGAGAAGTGAAAGAGGAGATATTACAACCGACACTACAGAAATACTTAGGATCATAAGAGACTACTATGACTAATTATACACCAACAAATTTGATAACATAGAAAAAATGAGTAAATTCCTAGAAATATGCAACCAACCAAGGTTAAATAATGAAGTAGAAAATTTGACACATGATTACTAGTAAGGAGATTGAATCAGTAATCAAAAACCTCTCAAAACACAAAATCCCACCCAGATGACTTCACTGGAAAATTCTACCAAACACTTAATGAAAAATTAATGGCAATTCTTCTCAAAACCATCCAAAAAATTGAAGAAGAGGGAACAATCTCAAACTCATTTTATGAGGCCAGCATTACCCTGATACCAAAGCTAGATAGGAACAGAGTAAGAAAAGCAAACTATAGACCAATAACCATGATGATGTAGATGCGGAAATTCTTAATACATTAGCAAACAGAATTCAACAACACATTAAAACGATCATACAGCATGGCCAATTGTGATTTATTGCTGGGATGCAAGGAAGGTTTAACATACACAAATCAACAAATGTGATGCACCACATTAATAGAATAAAAGATAAAAATAATATGATATTAATGGGTGCAGAAAAAGCATTTAACAAAATACATCCTTTCATGATTAAAAATTCCTCAACAAATGGATATAGAGAGAACATGCCACAACAAAACAAAAGCCATATATGATAAACCCACAGCCAACATTATTCTCACCAGTGAAATGTTGAAAACTTTTCCTTTAAGATCTGGAACAAGAAAAAGGTGCAAACTCTAACCACTCTTATTAAACATAGTAATGGAAGTCCTAGCTAGAGTAATTAGGAAAGACAAAGAAATAAAAGGCATCCAAGTTGGAAAGGAAAAAGTAAAATTATTTTCAGATGATATGATATGCCATATAGAAAATCCAAAAGTCTCAACCAAAAAAACCTGTTGATATTAATCAAGGAATTCATTAAAGTTGTAGGATAAAAAATCAACATACAGAAATCAGTCAATTTTCTATACCTATCAATGAAATATCTGAAAAAGAAGGAAAACTACCTTATTCACAATAGCATCAAAACCAATAAAATACCTAGGAATAAATTTAACCAAGGAAGTTAAACATTTGTACAGTGATAACTAAAACACTTAGTTGAAAGAAATTGAAAAAGACACAAATGGAAAGACATCCTGTGTTCATGAATTAGAAGAAAAAATATCGATAAAACACCCATATGACTCAAAATGATCTACAGATTCCATGCAATCCCTTTAAAATTTTTCATGGCACTTTTTACAGAGATAGAAGAATTAATCCTATAATTTGTATTGAACCACAAAAGACCCCAAAGAGCCAAAGAAATCCTGAGAAAACAAAGCTGGAGGCATCACACTTCTTGATTTCAAACTATACTACAAAGCTACAGTAATTAAAACAATATGGTAGTGGCACAAAAGTAGACATATAGACCAATGGAACAGCATAGAGAGCTCAGAAATAAACCCCCATGTATTAGGTCAACTAATATCTGATAAAGGAGTCAAGAACACTCAATGGGGAAAGGATAGTCTCTTCAACAAATGGTGTTGGGAAAACTGGATAAACCACATACATAAAAATAAAATTGGACGCCTATGTTACACCACTCACAAAAATTAACTTGCAGTGAATTAAAGATTTAAACATAAGACCTGAACCTCTAAAACTCCTCAAAGAAAACATAGGGAAGAAGCTCCTTAACATTGGTCTTGTTACTGAACCAGGTTTGTTTTGCCTGCTGCATGATACGCCAGTCACTGAGGTGACAAGTTTGCAGCAAAGGAAGGGTTTATTCACAGGGAAGTCAAGTGAGGAGATGGGAGAAGTCTCAAATCTGCCTCCCCAAAAATTGGAATTAGGAATGTTTATGGGATAAAGGGGAAGAGTGGTCTGAAGTGTAGGAATAGATGATTGGAGGTAAGGAGTAGTGAGGTAATTGATGATTTGCAAAAGCATAGTCAAGCTTCATGTCTCTTCATATAAGATGAATATTCACAAAATGGTGATGTTAACAAGATCTGAGGGTGGAATTTTTGGCTCCCATATGTCAGGAGGTCACCTATCTGACATTCATACAGGCCGGTTGGTGGGTTGATGGTCTCAACTGGCCCAAACTGGACATGAGGTCGACTCTCAGTTCCTAAAAAACAACTCAAACATCTGTTACCATGGTGACCCAAGCATCAGAGATGTTATCTATGAGGAACCTAGTGAGGGTCAGATAATATATTGCCTATCTACATGACTTCTAAAAATAAGCAGCACAGCTAGCAACGGGTGGTTGAACAGCTAAAGGCTACACAGCTAACAATGGGTGGTTGAACAACAAAAGGCTACAATTAATAACTGCCTGAAAAAATCTTTAGTTACTAGCTACCTAATCATTAATGGCTAACTGTCCACCACTTTCAATCCCCTCTATTCTTTGGTCATTCCTCATTCTTGAGGGATTCAGGGTGACGACCAGTCTAGCTACTTCCCACTGAATCAGGGCATAGAACTGGGATTAGAGGAATGGAACAATTTATTTATTTATTTATTTTGGTGAGGAAGATTGACCCTGAGATAACAACTGTTGCCAATCATCCTCTTTTTGCTTGAGAAAGATTGTCGCTGAGCTAACATCTGTGCCAGTCTTCTATTTTACTTGTGGGATGCCACCACAGCATGGCTTGATGAGCAGTGTGTAAGTCTGCACCCAGAATCTGAACCTGCAAACCCCTGGCTATGGAAGTGGAGTGTGTGAACTTAACCACTACGTCACTGGGCCGGTCCCAAGGAATGGAATAATTTAGCAGTCATTTGGAAATATTCTCTTGTTCCCAGCTTTAGGTTTACATTTTGCATTATTAGAATTTTTGTACATTGTTCAACAGTTTTGGCACAACATCTAAAGGCACATTTTATAATCAAATATCTGGCCAGAAGGATAAGAATTATAGACAACCCAAATTTTAATAGTGCCTGAAGAATAGATCTAATCTCTTGGGGAATCCAAGAAAACAGTCCTGAAAACCAGTCTGGACCTGGTATCTCTGGGGATACTTGCTATAACCAGTTAGCTTGTTGTCTGATTTTCTCTATGAGTCTCAACTTCTAGTGAGGTGTTGATGTACATGTAAGAGGACGAGTTAGCTACTGTGCAAACTCCTCCTTGTTTGCTAGGATGTAGTCTAGAACAATCCCATTATATAAAACAACCCTTGCTAAGGAGTCTAATGTCCTTTGTTGGGCTGCTATAGCTTGTGCAGTTTTGTTGGCTATCAAACCTAGAGTGATGAAAAGATTTCTGATAATATGCTCATGTGATCCAGTTACCCACCATGGTAGGAGTACCCTATCAAATGTATACCAAAATCCATCTTCTTGATAACCAGGCAAGTAAGAAGTTCTCTTAATTCTAGAGAACCATTTTAGGGAACTAGTCCAGAGTTGGGCTTTGGTGTAGTTATATATAGAGAAAGTGGCAGCAAAACTTCAAATAAGGAATAAGCTCTCTATACTCCAATTTCGTAAACAAGAATGAGCCCAGTTATTTTTTATCCCACCTACATATAAAGACAAATCCAGCAGGGGCACATAGGCCAGCTTTGCCATCCCTTGGTGTTTTGGTCATATTGAAATAGATGTCATCAGAATATGGGGGTCCAGGCTGGAAGGATTATATTTGCATTTGGGGAGGTACCCAGGCTCATTACCAGGGAAGGCGCTACAAAGGGGTTTTGGCATTGCTGTCTACATAGGGATCATCATATCAAAAAAACCCCACAAAAAACCTGGGGGCTCTGTCTGATTGGGTAGTTGGCCCAGCTGGACTCTGTATGTGACATGTTCATGGGTTACAATTTTAATTTCTAAGGGGGGATTCTGATGAAATTATAAACCATAATTATCAAGGGGTCCCCATGATCATGCACTCACTAAAGTTTGGGGATGACATATCCAACATCTGGAAAGATTACCTGCCTTTGCCAAGGATTGAGAGGCTCTCATAAGTGAATTGTCTTTCCAACAATAAACAGAGATGAAATCATTGATCAGGGGAAAGATGAAGCCATACCTTAATGAGATCATGATTGTCAAGAGTAGTTCTAAAAGATAAGCAATAGGCTGTGGAGTTACTTATTTGTCACTCTCAAAGAAAATGGTTCAACTCTTGTAGCATGCCAGTGAATGCACAGCTGGTCTGTAAGAACTAGAATCATGACCTAAGACTTTGGTTGAATTTTCCTCCTTTTCCTTAAAAGTAACTTTAAGTTAATCAAGGATTCACAAGAATAAGAGGCAGGTAGTGAGAAGTCAGTGTCTGGAGTATGGAACCAGGCAAAGTCAGGATGATCTTGGCTATGATGTTCTTCCATGGCATGGTTCCTCTTTCCCTATGGTGTTTCTGTAGATAAGATGCGGTGGCCCTGATGACCCTTGTGGGGCCAACTTGAGTGTGATGGGTCACTGGGAAATGTGTCACTAATAGCACCTTGTATGGTCCCATCCAGTGGGAATGAAGTTGATCTTCTGGGTGCCTGTGCTTCCAGGATTTCAATAGGACCAGTCCTCACAATAAAGATGGTGCAGAGGAACAGCTGACAATGTCTAGTTCCTTAATTTGAGTTCCCTCTGGGTCTCCTGGATCACCTCTAGAACATAGGATGTGTTGCACAAAGTTATGTGTAAGCAAGTAACCAGGTATTTAATAAGAAGCATTTCTAGAGAAACAAAAAGAAAAACAATGCTAATGGTTGAAGCAAATTATAAACCAATTCCTGAGCCCAGGGGACAGCCAGTCAAGAAGATTTCTAGATGTCAAGGTCAAAGCATCATTTCAGTCTCTAATAATGTCATCCAGTCTTAAGTTATCTTTTTGAATGGCTTACATAGCAACAGGCATTCTATCATGGTGATCTCTTAAGTTTATATCAAGTTGTCCAGCTTCAGTTTGCAGGGGTTCAGGAAAAAGGGTGGTTTCAGTTCTCAATGATTTCAAATGAAAATGATGAGAAAAAATTTTGTTAGTTTGGAGATTTGTAGCCAGAAATTTAGGAAACTAGAAGAATTCAGGATCCTGTCCAGTTTACAGGTAGAAAAAAACCCCTCAAAGGCAATTAAGAGAACTAGAATGTGTATCATAGTTTCTACTGAAACATAATTTTTCTCTCTAAAATTACCCTCATTTTAACCAAAGATAGCCAAATTAAGAGTCATTGGTTTGGAAAATAAGTCTAGTTTCAATCAACTTGGCCCAATTATTTATGTAATTACAGCAAGAATACCAATTGATCATATAAGTTATTTTAAATCTGCTTTGCTGGAACTTTTTATAAGAAATCTCAGAAGTTTAAAGGTCTCTTGAGGCCAGGAAAGCCAAGGCAAGGACTTGACATCAGACTCTGCCTGCAATACCTATGGATTTCAGTGATTTCCTCTCTTCTTGAGGTTGCCCAAATATCCTGAGATTCTTGACGTTCCAATGAGTGACCTTGTTTAAACACCTGGTAAGGTTGTTGGGAACCCTGTAAGCAAGTTACCAGGCCATTTTCCAAGTGGTGTTATTTGTTCTAAAGTGAACATTTGTTCCTTAAAGCTGTTTGGTTATATCTGAGTCTATGTATGTCTCTCTCAAATATGACATTCCAGTCAAAGCTTTGGCAATATAACCAATGTTTCCAATTGTATCTGTTATAAGGAGGACATATTATTATTGAACTTATGCAAATAACTATATTGCCATGAAACAATACTCATTCATCAAGTGTTTCCAAATTCTTGAGGAATCAGTAGGGGAGAAAAAGATAAATGTTTTAATTTTGCTTACAAAGTATAATTTACCAAATTGCTGTAAGTCATAGTTAGCTTAAGAGAAAAGAGAAAAAGATTGCCTTAAATCTGGAAAAAGAAAACATTAAAAAATCAGGAATATTTTGAACAGAAGTCATAAAACCTTTAATCATCCTCATCAGTTCACTCAGTCCCATGTAATCAATTCTTGATCTTTATCTTCTGTTAGTAGTTTTATGAGGCCATCAGTTTCTCCATTAGAGTTCTGTAATTTCTTACCCAGCTCAGTTTTATAATCTGAATGTTTATCAAAAACCTGCATTCTAGAGCAAGTGTCAGAGTTCCTTCCATTAATCTCTTTGAAGATGAAACACCATCTGCAAAAACATCAGAGTAAAACAATAACTGTCTGCAAATGACAAAAGACTCAAAAATGGCAACTGACAAAGAAACCTGGCTATCTCTGTGACATGCAACACTTTGAGATAACTAGAATTATAACTGACAACCAGGACATATCAGAATTTTAGGAATGTTATATAATTTTTAAAACAGATAATAACTTTCACTCATACAGTATAACCTAAGGAGTTTTAACATCATTTATTTGACAATATTTCCCATGTAATTTAACACACCAAATAAGCCTAATTAGTTTAATATCTCCCTTTTCACAGAAAGAGAGAACAAATTCTTTGAGATGTTGCAGGGATCTGTTGGAAATTCTCAAAGTAACTTTCAGGTCAAAAGAAAGACTTTATTTAGGATTTGAATTTTGGGGAAGTTTGTCAAAAATCTCAAAAGGTTTTAAAACACTTTGTCAAATAGGAAACAATGCTTAGTTATCTATTTAATTAAGGTGACAACCAAAGATGTTAAAGTCAAACAGAGCAAGTTAAACAGTTAAAAACCTTAATAGAGAGACATCAGCCTTTTTGAACATAGGAAATTATTTTGACAAAACAGAATTTCTCTCTTGTAGGTAGACTTGCTCAAAGGTGAAGAAAAACCTTTATAATCTCTTTATCAAGAGCAGACTAAAAGTTCAACATAATTATCCTCTTAAGAGAGAGAAAACCAAATTCTAATTTTGCACCAGATTACTTTTTATATTAATCCATGCACAAAAATTTCCTTAGGGTTCCTCTTCCACAAACCTTCTAAAACTTTCTTTTTACATTCAGAACTTGTTCCAAGCCTTCTCTTTTTCCCTCCTAGTATTTTAGGACAAATTTATCTTTCTTAGCAAGACAAACAAAAATATCTCCATTCCTTAAATCTTCTTTACTAAAAACATACATCTTATTTTCCTTAATTGTTGTATTGTCATTCTGTGGATTGGCAGATCCACAAAAATTGTCTAGAAACATATGCTTTTTCATAGAAAATTTCTCAGCATGGCACAAACCATGTTTATCAATAAACACAAGTATTTTTCTGGTTTCTCTGTAGTAAGAAGGTAAAGGTAGATAAACCTATGTTTAGTAATTAATATTAAATATTATATCTGATGTAGAAATTACCTAAATACTCAAAAAATTTTATCAATTTACTTAATTTAGCAGAACTCTAAGGTTTCAAATTACCAAAAGTTTTTGAAGTTAAGTACATACACCATAACACACAATTATTGTCAAAAAGTTCACCTAAAACTTTTCTCTTTTCACGTAAGTTTAGTTTACTTGTTCCCAATAATTATTTAGATTTCCTACTAAACTTTATGAAAAACAACTCAAGCACCTGTTACCATGGTGACCCAAGTGTTAGAGATGTTATCTATGAGGAACTTAGTGGGAGTCCGATAATATGTAATCTATATGACTTTTAAAAATAAGCAGCACAGCTAACAATGGGTAGGCGAACACCTAAAGGCTACAGTTAATAACTGCCTGAAAAATACTTTAGTTACTAGCTACCTAATCATTAATGGCTAACTGTCCACCAGTTTCCATCTTGGCAATGATTTTTTGGATTCAACACCTAAAGCACAAGCAACAGAAATGAAAATCAACAATCTCCTGCACAGCAAAGTAAGTGATCAACAAAATGAAAAGGCAACCTATGTAATGGGAGAAAATATTTGCAAACCATGTATCAGATAAGGGTATATATTCAAAATATATAAGGAACACATACAACTCAATACTTTACACTGTGTGCTGTAGGAGAGAAATGGGCTTCTCCAGTAGTGTCCTGCACAGCTTGGGAAGCCAGACACTCACTGAACCCCTTTCCCCCATGGGAGAGGTTGCCACCAACTAGTTAAGCTCCACTCTGTGTCACCTTGTGGGAGGAGCAGTGCTATCAAAGTTCCTCTTACCCTCTCCAATGTTTCCAAACTTGTTCAGAATGCTGGTATCTCCTCAGGAATCCTGCTTTTATTGTCTCTCTCAGTCACGGGTGTCTTTACAAGTCAGGGCTCTCCAAGTGTTCCTTGACTGCAGCTGAGAGAGGCTGATGCTGGTTCACAAGCTCCTGCTGTACTGAGGTCTGTCAGTCTATTACCCAATGCATGGGTGGGCAAGACTCCTCCCATGACTCTTGGCACGTGGTGCTGGATCCCACAAACCCCACAGAGGCACTTTTCTTCATGGATTGATGCCAAATTTTAATTGTTAAAAGGGGTGGTAAAAAGGGGGCATGTCTTACGCCACGATTATTCTGATGTCACTTTTTGGGATGATATATACAAACTGCTGAATAAAAAACCTGATAATGAAATTTTATATCTCACAAAAATGGCCTTCAAAAATGAAGAAGAAATTAAGACATCCCTATATAAACAAATGCTGAGAGGGTTAATTAAAACCAAACCTGCTCTGTAAGAAAAGTTAAAGGGAATTTTTAAGTTGGAATGAAACTTCAAGGCATACAAAATATAAACTTCTCTGATAAAAACAAAGATATGGAAAAGCATAAAAACTATAATTTTAATTTTGGTTTATAGTGAAACTATTTTCTACAGGATTCTAAAAACATGCAAAAATAATTACAAATCTATGTTAATATGTACACAATATATAAAGATGTAATTTGTGACATCAGTACCATGAAGTGTGTTTGTGGAGGGGGAAAAGTGGAGATGTAAATAAGTAGAATTTTTACATGCACCTGAAGTTAAATTGATATCATTTAAAAATAAAGTATTATAGGTGGTTCAAGATGGTGAGGTATCAGGATCCTGAACTCACCTCCTCCCACAGACCCACCAAATCCACTACATATGGAATAATTTCCTTTGAGAAAACCACCAAAACTAGTTGAACAACTCCCACACATTGGGCAAATGAGAAAAAAAAGCACATCAAAGTTGGTAGGAAAGGTTGAAACAGAATCTCACTGTAAACTCCAACCCCAGCATGGCGACCCACAATCAGGTGAGAACTCACAAATCCAAGGTTTTACCTGAGGAATAAAGGGTTTAAACCCCCATATGGCACTCCAACTTTTAAGACCTGCACCTGAGTGACAAGGCCCCAAATAGTCTAGCTTTGAAAGCCAGTGGGGCTTGAATCCATGAGACCCACAAGCCTATAGAGAGCTGAGAAATTGTTTTAAAAGGCTCATGTGTGCAGACTCATCCACCCCCGGGCCCAGTGCAGAGCAGCCAACTGAAAAGCACCCAGACTTTCTGTGAAATAAGCTTATACGCTTATCATAAAGAGTTAACCTTAGGGACATGCATTTAACTTAACATAAATCAAGAGCTTACTGAAATACTCTTAAAAGCCAGAGGCTATTAGGTGCCATCTTTGTGCTTTCCCTCTGCTTCACTCCAGCTCACCAGTATCTCCTGGAATGGAGCTTATTCCCTTGTCTGGCATCCTGATTTTTGCACCTGCAGCCCAGCTCACACCTTTGGATCACCTGGTTCTGGTGGCCAATGGGGCTTATGCTTACAGCTCCCACAGGACTGTAACAAACAGAGAGTTCTAAACTGGCTACCACCCCCAGGGTATAACAGAACGGCAACAGACTAAGGTGCCCAGCTTTCTGTGAAAGAGAATTATTAGCTTACCTTCATAGCTGTGGCTTGAAATGAAGGCTTCTAATTAAACATACATCTAAGGGCTGAGTATAATCCTCTCCAGTCACCACAGAGGATGGTGCTGCCTTCATTCTTTCCCTGTTCTGCGCTCCAGAACATCAGTAATTCCCAGAGGAGAGTGTGCATATGCATCTGGTGCCCTGGTTTTTACATCTGGTGCCCCTGTTTTTGTAGCTGTTGCCTAGAGGATGCCTCTTGATCACATGACACTTGTGGTCAGTAAGGTTTGCATGCATGGGTCCAATGAGACAGTAACAAATGGAGAGACAATCCTTGGCTGGCTACCATCCCCAGGGTACAGTGCAGACAACAGACTGAAACACACTCCCAGTCTTTCTGTGAAAGAGGCTAATTTGCTTCCCTGGAGCTTCAGCCTAATAGGCAAGCTTCTTGTTTGGCACACATCTAGGAGTCTACTAAGGTGCTCTCCAGGGATGGAGGCCAGTGGACACCATCTTTGCACATTCCTCTGCCTCACTCAAGCTCACTGGTATCTCCCGGAAAGGAGCTTGTACCCTCATGTTGCTCCCCTATTTTTGCAGCTGCCACCCAGTGGACACCTCTAGGTCACCTGACTCTGGTGGCCAGTGGGACTTATGCTCATTGTTTCCATGGGATTGTAACAAATGGAAAAAGAAATCTTAACTATCTACTACCCCTAGGGCACAGCAGAGAGGCAACAGACTGAGGATGCCAGTATTTCTGTGAAAGAGGCCTCTTAGCTTATCTTCATAGCTATGATCTAAGGGGCAGGCTTCTAATTAAGCATACATCTAAAGGCTGACTGTAATTCTCTCCAGATTCTTTGGGGGTGAGCACTATCTTTGTATTCTTCCTTTGGCATTCTCCAAAGTGCCAGTATCTCCCAAAGGGAAGTTTTTATATGCATTTGTTGCCTTGGTTTTTATATCTGATTTTTGTTGCTGCCAGCCAGGGGACAACCCTTGACCACCTGGCTCTGGTGGGTTGATTTTAATGGGATGATAGCAAAGAAAGAAACAGTTCTGAACTGGCAATCATCCCAGGGCTCAGTGCAGAGGGAGCAAACTGAAACACCCATCTCCCAGTCTCCCGCTTAAAGAGGTATATTTACATACTTTAAAAGCAGTTTCGTGAGGTTCTGGCTTCCTGTCAGCCCACAGCTAGCTGCTGACTGAGGTCTTCCCCTTTGGGACACTGACAGATGTTAGCACAGCCTCAACTACTGGCAACCACTAAGAATAAAGAGGACTGCTTGAACAGTCACTAAAGTTTGAGAGACAACCAAAAGCTAGAGCAGGATGGGGCAATAAGTTTCATCTCCTATAGGAGGCTATTTCTTCAAGACTGGAAGAGGTGGCTGTTTTATCTAATTCATATAAACCAACACTGAGAGTCAAGAAAAATGAAGAAATAGTAAAATATGTTCCAAACAAAAAAACAAGATAAATCTTCAGAAAAATACCTTAATAAAATGGAGACAAGTGATTTACCTGACAAAGAGTTTAAAATAACAATCATAAAGATGTTCACTGAGCTCAGGAGAAGAATGGATGAAAAAAGTGAGAAATTTGACAAAGGGATAGATAGAAAATATAAGAAAGTACCAAATAGAAGTCACAGAGCTGAAGAATACAATAACAACTAAAAAATACAATAAAGAGATTCACCTGCAGAACAGATGAAAAAAGAAGAAAAGATCAGTGAACTCAAAGACAGGGCAGTGGAACTCACCCAGAGCCCCAAAGAGAAAAAAGAATGAAAAAATGTGCAGATAGCTTAAAGTTCTAATGAGAAACATCAAGCACACCAACATCTGCATTATAAAGATCCCAAAAGGAGAAGAGACACAGAAAAGTGCAAAGATCTTACCTGAAGAAATAATGGCTGAAAACTTCCCTACACTGGGGAAGGGAACAGACATCCAGATCTGGGAAGCGCAAATAAGAAAATCCAAATAAGAAAGTCCAAAGAGACCCACATCAAATGTCAAAGTTAAAGACAAGGAGAGAATCTTAAAAGCAGCAATAGGAAAAAACTTGCTATATACAAGGAAACCCCCATAAGACTACGAGCAGATTTTTCAGCAGAAACTTTGCAGGCCAGAGAGTCTTGGATATTGTATTCAAAGTGCTGGGGAAAAAATGGCTAAGAATAACCAGCAAAGTTTTCATTCAGATTTGAAGGAGAGACAAAGAGTTTTCCAGAGAAGCAAAGTTAAAGAAATTCACCACTAGACTGGCCTTACAAGAAATGTTAAAGCAACATCTTTAAACTGAAATGAAAGGGCAGTAATTAGTAACAGGACAACATATAAAAGTATAAATCTCACTAGTGAAGGTAAATGTATAGTAAAATTTGGAATAATCTAATGTTGTAAAGGTGGGGGTATAATCACATATAAAGCTAGTATGAAGGTTAAAAGACAAAATCAGAAAAATAACTGTAAATACAATTATTTGCTAAAGAATACACAAGATAGGGCGGGCCCAGTGGTATAGTGGTTAAGTTCACATGCTCCATTGTGGTGGCCCAGGCTTTGCAGGTTCAGATCCCGGGCATGGACCTATGCACTTCTCATCAAGCTGTGCTGTGACAGCATCCCACATACAAAAACAATAGAAGAGGATGGCCACATAGGTTAGCTCAGGGGCAACCTTCCTCAGCAAAAAGAGGAAGAGTGGCAATAGACATTAGCTCAGGGACAATCTTCCTCAGCAAAAAAAAACAAAAACAAAAACATGTAAATTGTGATATCAAAAACATAAAACAGGGGAGTAAACCTGCAGAGATTTAAGATGCATTCAAACTTAAGTTGCTATCACTTAAAATAGATTGTTATAAATTAAGGGATTTTTTAATGTAAGTCTCATGAAAACCATAAAGCAGAAACCTATAGTACATACAGAAAGATAAAGAGAGAGAAATCTAAGCATATCACTACAGAAAATCATCAAATCACAAAGTAAGAGAGCAAGAGAAGGAGAAAGGAACAAAGGAATTCTAAAACAAACTAAAAACAATTAACAAATGGCAATAAGTAAATACCAACAAATAATTTCTTTAAATGTAAATGAACTAAATTCTCCAATCAGAAGACATGGACTGCCTAAATGGATTTAAAAAAATCTATATGCTGCAAACAAGAGACTCACTTCAGATGTAAAAACACAAATTGACTGAAAGTGAAGAGATGCAAAAAGATATTCCATGATAATGGAAACCAAAAGAGAGCTGGGGTTGCTATGCTCATATTAGACAAAGTAGACTTTAAGACAAAGACTGTAAAAAGAAAAAAGATCATTGAATAATGATAAATAGGTCAATTCAACATGAGGATATAACATTTGTAAATATTCATGCACCCAACATAGGAGGACCTAAATACATAAAGCAAATATTAACAGACTTAGAGGTAGAAATAGCAATACAATAATAGTAGGGGACTTTAATAACCCATGTTCTCCAAAGGATAGATTATCCAGACAGAAAAACAACAAAGAAACATTTGTCTAAAACAACATATTAGATCAGATGGACTTTATAGACATATATAGAACATTCCATTCAAAAGCAACAGAATACCAATTCTCCTCAAGCACACATGTAGCAATTTCCAGGACAGATCATATGTTAGTCCACAAAGCAATTCTTAATAAACTGAAGAAGATTGAAATCATATTAAGCATCTTTTCAGACCACAATGGTATGAAATTAGATATCAATTACAAGAAGAAAACTGGAAAATTCACAAGTATGTGGATTTAAACATCATGCTATTTAACAACAGATGGTCTAATGAAGAAGTCAAAAGAGAAATAAAAAATATCTTGAGACAAATGAAAATGGAGATACAACATATCAAAACATATGAGATACAGCAAAAGTAGTTCTAAGAGGAAAGCTCATAGAGGTAAATGCCTACAGTAAAATGCAAATAAAATTTCAAATAACCTAACTTTACAGGTCAAGGAACTAGAAAAGGAACAAAGTAAACCCAAAACTAGTAGAAGAAAGAAAATAAAAATCAGAGGGAAATAAATGAAATAGAGACTAAAATGGCAATAGAAAAGATCAATGAAGCTAAGAACTTTTTTATAAAAAAGATAAACATAACAGGCAAATCTTTAGCTAGATTTACAGGAAAAAAGTGGATTAAAATAAATAAAATCAGAAATAAAAGAGAAATTACAGCTGATATCACAGAAATCCAAAGGATCATGAAACTACTAATAACAATTGTATGCCAACAGGTGGAACAAGTTAGAAGAAATAGATAAATTCGTAGAAACATACAACCTACCAAGACTGAATCATGAAGAAATGGAAAATCTGTATGCATGGATTACTAATGAGAAGACTACATCAGTAATCAAAAACCTCCGAACAAAGAAAAGCCTTGGACCAGATGGCTTCACTGGTGAATTCTACCAAATATTTGAAGAAGAATTAATAGCAATCCTTCTCAAAATCTTCCAAAAAATAGAAGAAGAGGAAACACTTCCAAACTCATTTTATGAGGCCAGCATGATCCCGATATCAAACCCAACAAGGACACCACAAGAAAAGAAAATTACAGGACAATATCCCTGATGAACATAGATTTAAAAATCCTCAACAAAACATTAGCAAACCAAGTTCAAGAATACATTACATGAATCATACAATGTGATCAAGTGGAATTTATTCCAGGGGTGCAAGGTTAGTTCAATATGCAAATCAATGTGATACACCACATTTAAAAAATGAAGAATAAAAATCATATGATCATCTTAAGAGGTGCAGAAACAGCATTTGACAGAATTCAACATCCATTTATGATAAAAACTTTCAAGTGTGTATAGAGGAAGGGTAGTTCAATGTAATAAAGGCCATATATGACAAGTCTGCAGCTAAAATCATAATCAATGTTGAAAAGCTGAAAGATTTTTCTCTAAGATCAGGAGCAAGACAAGGATGCCCACTCTCACCACTTTTATTCAATATAGTATTGAAAGTCCGACCCAGAACAATTAGGCAAAATAAAATAAAATGAAATAAAAGGCATCCAAATCAGAAAGGAAGGAAAACTCACTATTTGCACATGACATGATATTACACATAAAAATCCTAAAGAATCTACCATAAGCTGTTAGAGCTAATGCAGGAATTTAGTAAAGTTGCATGAAAACAAAATCAATATACAAAAATTAGTTGCATTTTATATGCTAATACAGAACTATCAGAAAGAGAAATTAAGAAGAGTCCCATTTACAATTGCATCAAAAAGAGTAATATACCTAGGACTAAATTTAATCAAGGAGGTGAAAGACATTTACACTGAAAGCTATAAGATATTGAAAGAAATTGAAGAAGACACAAATAAATGGAAAGATGTTCCATGCTCATGGACTAAAAGAATTAACATTATCAAAATGTCCGTACTACCTGAAGCCATCTACAGATTCAATGCAATTCCTATCAAATTTCCAATGGCATTCTTCACAGAAATAGAACAAATAATCCTAAAATTTGTATGGACCACAAGAGACCCTGATGAGCCAAAGCAAACTTGAGAAAGAACAAAACTGGAGTCATGACACTTCCTGATTTTAAACTATATTACAAGCTGTAGTGATCAAAACAGTATGGTATTAGCACAAAACAGACATGTAGATGAACAGAAAAGAATAGAAATCCCAGAAATAAACACATGCATATCTGGTCAATTAATTTACAACCAAAGAGGCAAGAATATAAAATTGGGGGCAGTCTTTTTAATCAATGGTGTTGGGAAAACTGGACAGACGCATGCAAAAGAACAAAACTGGACCACTATCTTATCACGTACAAAAATTTACTCAAAGTGGATTAAAGAATTGAATGTAAGAACTGAAAACATAAAACTTCTAGAAGGAAACATAGGTTATAACCCTCTTGACATTGGTCTTGGCAATGATTTTTGGATTTGACACCAAAAGCAAAGGCTACAAAAGAAAAATAAACAAGTAGGACTGCATCAAACTAAAACGCTTCTGCACAGCAAAGAAATCTATCAACAAAATGAAAAGGTAACCTACTGAATCGGAGAAATAATTTGCAAATCACATATTGGAAGAGGGATTAATATCCAAAAAATATAAAGAAGTCATACAACTCAATAGCAAAAAAACAAAACCCAGTTTAAAAATGGGCAGAGGATCCTAATAGATATTTTTTAAGGAAGACATACAGATGGTTAACAGGTACGTGAAAAGGTGTTCAACATCATTAATAATTAGGAAAATGCAAATCAAAACCAGAATGAGATATCACCTCACACTTGTTAGAATACCTATTGTCAAGAAGACAAGAAATAAGTGTTGGGGAGGATGTGGAGAAAAGGGAACCCTTGTGCACTGTTAGTGGGAATGTTAATTGGTGCAACAACTATGGGAAAGAGTATACAGGTTCCTCAAAATATTAAAAATAGAACTATCATATGATCCAGCGAATCCAATTCTGGGTACTCTTCCAAAGAAAACAAAAACACTAACTCAAAAAGATACATTTACCCCTATGTTTATTGCATCATTATTTACAATAGCTAAGACATGGAAGCAACCTAAGTGACCATTGATGGATGAATGTATAAAGATAATGTGGTAAATAAACATGCAGTAGAATGTTATTCAGCTATAAAAAGAAGGAAATCTTGACATTTGCAGCAACATGGATGAACCTTGAGAGTGTTATGCTAAGTGAAATGTCACAGAGAAAGAAAAATGTTGTATAATATCACTTATGTGTGGATCTAAATAAAATGAACTTATATATACAGAGAAAAGATTGGTGGTTACCAAAGGCTAGGGGTTGAGGGTGGGCAAAATAGATGAAGCTAGTCAAAAGGTACAAATATAGTTATAAAATAAATAAGTCATTGAAGTATAAAATACATAATGGTGACTGTAACAGCACGACTTTAAACAACCAATGGGTCCAGGAAGAAATCACAGTGGAAATTAGAAAATGTCTTGAAACAAATGAAAATTAAAAGAACATGCAAAACGGTGGGAAGAAATGAAAGTAATCCTAGAAGGGAAATTTATACCTTTAAGCATTTATGTTAAAAGGAAGAAAGAATTCAAATCAACAACCTAATTTTACACCTTAAGGATCTAGAAAAAGAATAACAAAATAAACTCAAAGCTAGCAGAACAAAGAAAATAGTAAAGAATACAGAAGACATAAAAAGAGAATATAAAAACAATAGAGAAAGTCAACAAAATCGTTAATTGGTTCCTAGAAAAGATAAAAAATTGATAAATCTTTAGTGAGGTCAACTAAAAATGAAGGAAAAAACAGAGAAAACTCAAATAACTAAAATAAGAAATGAATGAGAAAATTTACAACTGATCTTACAGAAAAAAGAGAGTGTACTATGATAAATTTTACAGCAACAAATTGGATAACTGAGATAAAACAAATTCCTAGAAATGCATAACATAACAACACTGAATCATAAAGATATATAAAATCTGAATAGACATATAATTAATAAGGTGACTGAATCGGTAACTTTAAAATCTCCCAAATAATGTCCCCAGGGATGATTTATATTTGAGGAAGATTAGCCCTGAACTAACATCCGCTGCCAATCCTGCTCCTTTTGCTTAGGAAGAGTGACCCTGGGCTAACATCCATGCCCATCTTCCTCTACTTTATATGGGATGCTGCCACAGCATGGCTTGAGAAGCAGTGCATTAGTCCATGCCCGGGATCTGAACCTGTGAACCCCAGGCCGCCAGAAGCAGAGCACACAAACTTAACCACTATGCCACCAGGCTGGCCCAGGGAAGATGGTTTTGATGGATAATTTCACTAGAAATTTAAGGAAGAATCAACACCAAATCTTCTCAAACTCTTCCAAAAATTTGAAGAGGAGGGAAATATCCTTAATCATTCTATAAAGCCAATTTTACTCTGATAGCAAAGCCAGACAAAAACTTGAGAAGATATGAAACCTACAGTGAAATATCACTTATGAATATTGATGCCAATATTCTCAACAAAATATAGCAAATAGAATTTAGCAGCATATTGAAAGGATTATATACCATGACCTAGTGGGATTTATTTTTAGAAAGCAAGAATGTTTCAACATATAAAAATCAACGTAATACACCACATTAACAGAAAGTAGGGGAAAAAAACAAATGAAAAGCAAGGTTATTATAGAAAAGGCCTTTGACAATATTTAATACTCTTGTAATAAAAACACTCAACAAGCTAGGAATAAGAGGAAAAGTACCTTGACAAAATAAAGGACATAAATGAAAAACCCACAATTAACATCATATCCAATGTTGAAAGGAAGAAAGCTTTTTCTCTAAGATCAGGAAAAAGACAAAGATGCCCACTTTTACCATATCTATTCAACACAGTAATGGAAGTCCTAACCAGAGCAATTAGGCAAGAAAAAGAAATAAAAGTCATCCAAAATTTATATGGAAAAACAAAAGGCCCTCAATAGCCAAAGGAGTCCTGAGAAAAAAGAACAAAGTTGGAGGTATTACACTCCCTGAATTCAAAATATACTACAAAGCTATAGTAATAAAAACAGCATGGTACTGGCAGAAAAACAGACACACAGATCAATGGAACAGAACTGATAGCCCCGAAATAAAAGCACACATCTATGGCCAGCTAACCTTTGACAAAGGAGCCCAGAACATACACTGGAGAAAGGAAAGTGTCTTCAATAAATAGTGCTTGGAAAACTGGACAGCCACATGCAAAAGAATGAAAGTAGACCATTATATTACACCATACACAAAAATTAACTCAAAATGGATTAAAGAGTTGCATGTAAAACCCGAAACCATAAAAATCTTAGAAGAAAACATAGACAGAATGCTCTTTGACATTGGTCTTAGCAGTATCTTTTTGACTACCATGTCTCCTCAGGCAAGGGAAACAAAAGAAAAAAAAAAACAAATGGGACTACATCAGACTAAAAAGCTTCTCCATGGCAAAGGAAACCATCAACAAAATGAAAAAACCCACCAAGTGGGAGAAAATATTTACAAATCATATATCCAATAAGGGGTTAATTTCCGAAGTATATAAAGAACTCATACAACTCAACAACAAAAAAATGAACAACCCAATCAAAAAATGGGCAGAGGATATGAACAGACATTTTTCCAAAGAAGATATACAGATGGCCAACAGGCACATGAAAAGATGTTCAACATCACTAATTATTAGGGAAATGGAAATCAAAACTACAATGAGATATCACCTCACACTCCTCAGAATAGCTATAATTAACAAGATAAGAATTAACAAGTGTTGGAGAGGATGTGGAGAAAAGAGAACCCTTGAACACTGCTGGTAGGAATGTAAATTGGTGCAGTCACTAAGGAAAACAGTATGGAGATTCCTCATAAAATTAAAAATAGAACTACCATATGATCCAGCTGTTCCACTTTTTGGGTATTTATCCAAAGAACACAAAAACACTAAATCAAAAAGATATATGAACCCCTATGTTCATTGCAGCATTATTCACAATAGCCAAGACTTGGAATCAACTCAAGTGCCCATCAATTGATGAATGGATAAAGATGTGGTGTGTGTATATATATATATATATATATATATATATATATATACACACACAAATATATATACACACATGCGTGCACACACACATATATATCCAATGGAATACTACTTAGCCATAAAAAGACAAAATTTTGCCATTTGTGACAACATGGATGTACCTTGAGGGTATTATGGTAAGTGAAGTAAGTCAGACAGAGAAAGACAAATACTGTATGGATTTCACCCATATATGGAAGATGAACAAACAAATAAATAGATACAGAGAAAAGATTGGTGGTTACCAGAGGGGAAGGAGGTGAGGCAAAGGTAAAAGTGGTAAAGGGGCACATATGTGTGGTGCTAGATTGAAACTAGACTTTTTTTGTGTTAAACACAATGCAATCTGTACAGAAGCTGAAATATAATGATGTACACCTGAAATTTACATAATGTTATAAACCAGTGTGACCTTGACAAAAAAAGGAAATAAAAGGCATCCAAACTGGAAATGAAGAAGTAAAATTTTCTCTGTTTGCAGATAACATGATCTTATATATAGAAAACTCTAAACCAAAAAAACTCTAAACCAATTCAGTCAAGTTGCATGATAAAAAATCAACATGCAAAAATCAGTTGCGTTTCTATACACCAACAACGAACAACCTGAAAAAAGAAATTAACACAATTCTATTTACCATAGCATCAAAAGTCATTAAATTTTTAAGAATAAACTTAACCAAGGAAGTAAATGACTTGTCCACTGGAAACCACAAAACATTGCCGAACGAAATGAAAGAAAAGATAAACAAATAGAAAAGGATTCTGTGTTCACGGATTGGAAGACAATATTTTTAAGATGACAATACTACCCAAAGTGATCTACAGATTCAATGCAATCTCTATCAAAGTCCTCACAGGATGTTTTTTTTGCAGAAGTAGAAAAACCCATTGTAAAATTTATACAAAATTGCAAGGAACCCCAAAAACTCCAAACAATTTGAAAAAGAACAAAGTTGGAAGTCTCATACTTCCTGATTTCCAATCTTACTATAATCTACAGTAATCAAAACAGTGTGGTACTACCATAATAAAAGACATACACACCAATCATATCGAATAGAGAGACCAGAAATAAACCTTCCATATATGGTCAAATGATGTTCAAGTGTGTTAAGACCATGCAATGGGGAAACAGCCTTTCCCACAAATGGTGCTGGAAAAACTGGATATCCACATGCAAAGGAGTGAATTTACACTCTTACCTTACACCATATACAAAAAATTAACTCAAAATGGATCAAAGACCTAAGTGTAACAGCTAAAACTATAAAACTCTTAAAAGAAAACAGGGAAAAGCTTCATAACATTGGACTTGACAATGATTTTTGGGAAATCACCAAAAGCACAGGTTACATTTTGCTGTCCCTTCACCTCACCTGTGCTCCTAAGTTTAACCCTGGTAAACCCTCCTCCCACCAATGTGATCTCAGGTCCTCTCCCACATTCACCCGATGACAGTGCTTCCCTTATTTAAGGCCCCTTATTCTACTGCCCAGTTTCATTTTCACTCCCTCATGCTCACTTTTCTTCATCCTTCATTCCCTTTTCTCACCATAGGGTCCTTCATCATGCATCCTACTTTAAGCTATGCATCCTTTTCCCATCCTTCCCTTCAAACCCCTGTCCCACTCTAACCCATTCAGGAGTCTGGATTCTTTCCCCATGCTGCAGTTAAACATCATGAATTGAATATGAAATAATCCACTTGTTATATTTTAACAATAATGTTGAATGAAAACAGCAGGTGGCACCACATCAAGTACAGTGCAATGTCATTTATGTTGTCTAAAGCAATGTTTTGTATTGTTCAGGGACAAGGTTTTTTATGAAAAGATATGAAGGTTGTGGTAGAAAAATCATAAAAATAGGCAAGAAATGTACAGAATTCAAGAAGGAGTAATGTCAATAATTATAGGAAATCTAACGATATATGACACCCCCTCTCCAAATGCAGAAATGAGAGGAAGAAGAGGAAATTCTCAGTGCTTCTATAGTCATGTGAGGGGTCCAGGGTGATCACTTGAGTGAGTCTAAATCAAAACATCCTTTTTTTCTCCTTATCCTTCCTCCATTTCCCACTCCCAACTCTTTGTCTTTGTTATCTTCCAACTCCTCTTTATCTGAGGCTTCCATCCCTCACATTCATATCCTCAACCTGTGGCTGCATTATTGCCCCAGTCCTGATTTGGGATATTTCTCTTTCTTCACAACTGGAATGCTTCCACCACTCTTCATCAAGACCCTGGCCTCCTATCCCTCACCATGAGCCTAGGCCCTACCCCTCTCTTTATGCTGACCTCATCCTGATTTTGTTTCCTTTCCCTCTCCAGGACATGGGTTATCCACCCTTCCTTTTATCTTATGTTAATTAGAATTTCTATGACTAACTGAGACCACAATGCTTTCTTTTTTTCCTAACTCTGAATTAGCCACCTCTTCTAAGTCTGAGCTTCTCTCCCACCATCTAGAACACTGGTTTTCTCCAACACCACCTTGACCTTTGGTACACTGTCCTACCATCTTCCCTCTCCTACTGGATTTTGCAAAAGTCTTCTGACTCTGGATTTTTTCTGGAGTGGTCCTCCTGACACTCAGATACAGCAGATAAAATACATGAAGTAGATCTCTCTTCATATTAACATTGATCTCAAAATATGAGTGGCTCTGCCTTCTAATAAGATGCAGTAAGTCAGGATAAATGTTCCTCCTGTTATATCTAGAAAATAATAAAGAATACATAGGAAAATTAATAAATATAAAATAAAGCAGCCAGTTACTAAGCAAACAAACAAGTAAATAAGAATATCAAATCTCAAGGGGAGAGGGTGAAAAAGTGTTGCTACAATATATTATCTAAAATGTCCAATTTCCAACAAAAATTATGTTATGAAGCATAAAAAGAAACAGGAAAGTGTCATTCATTCCCCCAGGAAAAAAAAAAAAAAACAGGCTACAAAACATGCCTGTAACAGTGAACAGATGTTGGATTTAACAGAAAAAAACTTCAAAGTAGCCATTATAACTATATTCAAAGAACCAAAAAAATGATAAAATAAATAAATGAAGATATGATAGTGTCTGAAAAAAAGAATATCAATGATATATTGACACAAATTTAAAAGAGAACCAAATTAAAATCTGGAATTGAAAGCTACAAATGAAATAAAAAATTCACTAGAGGAGATTTGAATTGGCAGAATAATTTGTGAATTTGGAGAGAGCAATAGAGATTACGCACTCAAAAGACCAATGAGAAAAAAATTAAAGAAAAAATGAACAGGTGCTCAGAGAAAAGTGGAATACCATTCAGCACACCAATATGTGCATAATGGGTATACTGAAGAGGTGGAAGAGAACTGAAGAGGATACAGAGAAGGAGTAGAAAAAATAATCAAAGAAATAATGGCTGAAAACTTCACAAACTTATTTGAGAACACTAATGTATACATTTAGGAAAATCAATGAACTCCAAGTAGCATTAACACAAAGAGATCCACAGACACATATTAGTAAAAATGTTGAAACCCAAAGACAAATAGAAAATTCTGAAAGGAGCAAAATAAAAATGACTTGTCACCTTCAAGGGAACCACAAGAAGATTAAAACACTGCCAGAAAGCAGTGTGATAGCATAAACAAAGAGTTCAAAAAAAATTTTTTTTCAAGCAAGGATTCTGTATCCAGAAAAACTACCTAAAAAAAGATGCAGGCTGGGGCCGGCCCAGTGGCATAGCAGTTAAGTTCACACACTCTGCTTCAGCAGCCCGGGGTTCATCAAGCCATGCTGAGGCAGCATCCCACATAGAGCAACTAGAAGGATGCACAACTATGATGTACAACTATCTACTGGGGCTTTGGGGAGAAAAAAAGAAACAAAGGAGGAAGATTGGCAACAGATGTTAGCTCAGGGCCAGTCTTCCTAAATAAATAAATAAATAAAAACAAAGATGCAGGCAAAATCAAGAATTTCTCTGATAAAAACTGAGAGCATTTGTTACTAGCAGACTTGCCTTACTAGGAACACTAAAGACACATCTTCAGTCTAAAAGTGATCCCAGACAGTAAGGAGAACACACACAACACACACACACAAGAGTATTGGTAAAGGTAA
This sequence comes from Tapirus indicus, assembly GCA_031878705.1. Classification (NCBI taxonomy): domain Eukaryota; kingdom Metazoa; phylum Chordata; class Mammalia; order Perissodactyla; family Tapiridae; genus Tapirus; species Tapirus indicus. Next base: position 47,977,067 of record CM062942.1, read on the forward strand.
TTATGAAATTACAAAAGATATTATAAATGCATATTTCTTCTCTTAACTGACTTAATAAGCATCTATATAAAACTATATGTATGTAATGAATTGATCAGCCTAAAACATGAAATATATTTGCCCATAGCAGAACAGAGGGAGTGGGTGGGAATTAAGCTGTATTGAGATAATAAAACAACAGGTGGTAATTTGAATCCATGGAAACAAATGAAGAGAACCAGAAGTTATTTTTAAAAGGTTAATAAAACAGAAGCTCTAAAAAATGTTTGCTTTCCTTTCTCTTCTTATCTTGATTAAAAGTCATAAAATTATAAAAAGTAATAATTATAGCAATGCACTGTTGGGTTTGTAATATGTAGATGGGAATATATATATATATATATATATATGTATGAAACAATATCACATAAAAGGGAGTAAAGGAAATAGGGCTATATAGGAGTTACAATTCTATATCTCACTGAAATTAAATTAGTATAAATCTGAAGCTGATTTTAATAATGTAAGATGCAGGGGCTGGCCTGGTGGTGTAGCAGTTAAGTTTGTGCATTCTGCTTCAGTGGCCCAGGGTTAGCCAGTTCAGATCCTGGGTGCAGACCTACTCACCGCTCATCAAACCATGCTGAGGCGGCATCCCACACAGAAGAGCTACAACTCTACAACAATTATATACAACTATGTACTGGAGCTTTGGTGAGAAAAAAGAAAAAAAGAGGAAGATTGGCAACAGATGTTCACACATGGCCAATCTGCCTCAAAAAAAAAAAAAGTTAAGATGAATATGGTAACCTGTAAATCTACCACTGAGAAAATAATTTTTTTAAATGTAGTGAAAAAATCATTAAAAAATTAAAATGTTACCTTAGAAAATATATGCTTAATGCAAAGAAAGCAGTAAAGAAAGGAGAAAGCAAAATTATACGAGACATAAAAATACAAAAATTAAAATGGCAGACATAAATCTGACTATAGAAATAGTAACATTAAATGTGAGTGGATAAAACAATCCAATCAAAAGGCAGAAATTGTGAGAATGGATTAAAAAGAAGATCCAAATGCACTTTGTCCACAGGGGACACACTTTTGATTCAAAGATACAGATGAATTGGGGCCGCCCGGTGGTGCAGCGGTTTAGTCCGCGCTTGGCAGCCCGGGGTTCACGAGTTCGGATCTCAGGCGCCCGCGGACGCGCACTGCCTGTTAGCCATGCCATGGCGGCGTCCCATATAAAGTGGAGGAAGATGGGCATGGATGTTAGCTCAGGGCCAGTCTTCCTCAGCAAAAAAAAGGGGGAAGATTGGCAACAGATGTTAGCTCAGGGCTGGTCATCCCCACAAAAAAAAAAAAGATACAGATGAATTGAAATAAGAATGGGAAAATATATATCATACAAACAGCAACCACAATAAAGCTTTAGTGGCTATACTAATAGACAACATAGACTTTAAAATGAAAACAATGCCATTAGAGATAAAGAGGGACATTTTATAATGATAAAATAGTTGATCCCTCAGGAAGACATAACAATTATAAACATATAGGCACCTTATGAGAGAGTTGCAAAATACTTGAAGCAAAAACTAACATAAATGAATGGAAAAAATAGACAATTCAACAGTAACAATTGGAAATTTCAATAGTTTGCCTTCAATTATGGATAGAACAAATAGGTGGAAAATCAATAAGTAAATCAAAGATTTTAACAACACTGTAACCAGCTAGGTCTGACAGATATCTACAGAGGACACCAATAAAAAACAGCAGAATATACATTCTCCTCAACTGTGCATGAAACATTCTCAAAGATGTTCATGCAGTAGGCCATAATGCCACTATAGATAAATTTAAAAGGATTGAAATAATACAAAGTTCACACTCTGACCTCAATGGAATGAAATTAAAACTCAGTAACAGAATATTGGAAAACACACAAATATGTGGAAATTTAAAAATGCACTCCTAAGCAAAAAATAAGCCAAAAATGGAATCAAAAGGGAACTTTAAAAGGTGCATTGAGATGAATAAATATGAAGACAGAACATAGAAATATTTATGACATGCAGATAAAGTAGTTTGTAGAGGGAAATTTATAACTGTAAATGCATGTTAGAAAAGATAAAATTTCTCAAATTAATAACCTAACTTTATGACTCTGGAAAAAGAAAAGCAAACTAAACATAAAGCATGCAGAAGGAAGGAAATGTTACAGATTCCAATGGAGATAAAAGAAACAGAGAATAGAAAAATAGGAAGAATCAATGAAACCAAAAGCTGATATTTCAAAAAGATCAACAAAATTGACAAAACTTTAGCTATATTTACCAAGAAATAAATAGATAAGACAAATCTCTTGAAGCAGAAATTAAAGAGGGAGCATTACTACCAATCTTACAGAATAAAAAAGATTATAAAGGAATATTATAAAACATTGTTTGGAAATAAAGTAGATAACAATTTAAATAGACAAATTCTAAGAAATACAGAAACTATCAAAACTTACTCAAGAGGAAATAGATAATAAAAACAAAGCTACAATAAGAGACTGAATTAGTAGTGAAAAACAACACAGAAAGAATAGTCCAGGCCACAAGGCCACACTGGTGAATTTCACAAAACATTTAAAGAATTACCACCAACTCTTCATAAACTCTTCCAAAAAATAGAAGATGAGGGAACACTTACCAACTCATTCTGTGAGTTCATTATTACACTGATACAAATACCAGACCAATACATTAAAAGAAAAGACAGTACAGCCCATTAACTCCTATGAATATGGACCTAAAAATCCACAATGATATACTAGCAAACCAAATCCACCATATAATACTTTTTATATGTGGGATCTATACCAGGAATACAAGGTTGGTCTACTACTAAAAATCAACACAATGAATGGGAGAAGTATTTGTGAATCATATATCTGATAAGCGACTTGCATGTGAAGTCCTTTATGTGAAGAATTCATAAAACTCAATGACAAAAAGAACCCCAAGTTAAAAAATGGGCATAGTATCTATTCAGACATTTCTCCAATGAAGATCCATAAATGGCCAGTAATCACATAAAAATATGCTCAACATCATTAACCATCAGGAAAATGCAAAACTATGATGTACCACTTCACACTCACTAGGGTAAAGTCAAAAAAGTCAGATAATAACATGTTGACCAGAATGTGGAAAAATTGTAACTGTCATATATTGCTGCTGGGAATGTAAAAGGGTGCAACCACTTTTGGAAAAGATTGATAGATACTCACAAATGTAAATGTAAAATTGCTGTATGACTCACTAATTCAATTCTTAAGGATGTAGCCCAAAGAAATAAAAGATGGTGCTCAAACAAAATTTTTCACATAATTTTTTATTGCAGCACTATTCACAATAACCATATGATGGTTAATTTTATGTGTCAACTTGAATGGGCTATGGGGTGCCTAGATATTTGATTAAATATTATTTTGGATGTGTCTGTGTGATACTGGCCCTGCTATCAGTTTCCCTATGTTAAACCCAGCATATATGGGATTAAAACCAAAATCACTCATCTCCTTTCCCTGCTTCTCTAAGTTACCTTCATATGTAGACATCAGTTGTTTTAACCTTTGTATCCCTGAAGGCAAATGGAAGTAACAAATTGTTGAAGCCCAGGTAGCCTTATGCTGAGGCTCACACTGAAGTTTGGTTGGTTATGGGTCCTTTGAAGTCTTGTTACAGGGAAACTGATATTCAGCGAATATCAAGAAGCTGAAGCTTCCCCAACTCCTTGGCTTCCTGGCACCAAAATCCTCCATTCATCATGGAAGTAGACAACTGAGGACATCTACAGCTTCCCTTATCTTGGCCAAATGCAGGCTGGTGGAAGGATACTGAACTGCAAAGCCACAGCTCCCGCTCCCCTATCTAAAACCTTGTAAACTTTGTAACCGTTAGTCGGTGGCAGTTTCCTTCCTCTGCCCAGGGCCCAGTTTTGGATGGCACAGGAAGATTGATCAGTGGAGCCCTGAACCTTCTGCTGTAGATATGGATAACAGCTGGCCCAGCACCAGAACATCTGGGGCCCTCACAATATTCCCCCCCACCAGATGGTCACAGTCATGTAGACAGTACATTCTTTCCCACAGATCTTCCTTTATAAACCCCAACTCCTAATGCCTCAGGAGGACTGTGAGTTTTGTGGCATGAGCCCACCACAGCCTCATTTTGCTAGCAAAATTTAAAACCACTCTTTCTTTTCCTCAATCCCTTGTCATTGTGTTTATTCACTCAGCTATGGTGAAAAGGTCCCATTTTTTCAGCAATATGTGAGGGTGTTTCTAGATGAGATTAACATTTAAAAAAGTATAGACTGAAAAAAATAGATTGCACTCCCCAATGTATACAGGCCTCATTCAATCTATTGAAGGCCAGGAATGAATGGGAGAGAATTTGTTCTCTCTACATGATGTTATTTGAGCTGGGACTTTAGTCTTCTCCTGTCTTTGGACCTGGACTAGAACTTACACTATTGGCTCACCTGGTTCTGAGGAATTTGGACTCAGACTGGAACTTATGTCATCAGGCCTCTCGGTTCTCAGGCCTTTGGACTTCAGATCTTTGGACTTCTAGCCTCCATAACTGTTTAAGCCAATTCCTTATAATCTCTGTCTCTCTAAAGATAGATAGATAGATTTGTAGATAGATAGGATCATCTATATGTATGATATACATATGTCCTACTCATTCTGTTTCTCTGGAGAACCCTGACTAATACAAATTTTGGTGCCGAGTGGTTATAGAGGAACAGAATTTTAAGGATGAGTTTTCTGAAAACATTCTGAGGTTTCTGGAACTGGCTCTCTAATCTGACTAGATTGAAAGATCTTAATGAGTTTATTTCCAGTAGTAAGGAGGGCACTAATAACCCATAATATGATCTGGCAATAAAAATATCTCCACTGAATACTCCTAATTGACCACTTATAAGGAGCAAGGAGCTAGGTGAATGTGTATATGATAATTTCACACATTTTTGGAAAACTAACAAATATAATGAGATTGGCTGGTTGCTCTTATTTTCACTGGACAAAGTGGTAAGAGAACAGGCTTAGCTCGGAGATTTGAATTCCTAGCTCAAGCACTGCACAAATGACCTGAAAGTTTCCATGTGTGCCTTGAAGAAGACCATTATCTCTTGTAGCCACAGGGCTGAGATGGCTGAAATAAAATGCAGAATTTTATCCCGATACTGGCTGAATTCAAACAAAAGTTGAACTCCCAGCTTCAAAGGGTGTCTGCCATTAAAGAGAGGGCATTGATAAGGAAGGAATGGAATCTTACAGGTTGGAATGGGGAACATGTTGGAAAACCCTGATGAAGTTTGGGACACTGAGCCCCTAAATTCTGACCACTCTTCTTTGCCACTGAAAGAATCTTCTCTAATCCCAATGGCAGTGAACTCCCCACTCCACGTGGAAGCAGCTTTCCCAGCACCAGTGGAATCAGCCCTAACAACCCCAGTGGTAGTGGCTTCCCCACCTCCAGTGGGAGTGACCTCTTCACTCCCCTATTAACCCTGAATTGCATAAAACATGTAATGGCTTCCCCTGAGACTGCTGCAATTAAAGACAATGCTGATTCTCCACAGGAACCAGCCCCACCACTCCTCTTTGCTTCTAGACCTATAACTAACTAGACTTAAGTCCTAGCAAGCCCCTAAAGTCAAGGTGAAAAGTGTGACCCATGAGGAGCCATGCTACACTCCGAAAGGACTACATGAGTTTTCTAATTTACACAGAAATGCAGGGAACATATGTGGGAATGGAAATTAAGGGTATGGGATAAAGGTGGAAGGAACACAAAGTTGGGTCAGGCCAAATTTATAGATATGGGCTCACTAGGTAGACATCTGTATTTAATGTTGCAGCTTGGAGGGTTAGAAAGTGTTAATAGTTAGGCTGAGACTTGTGCTAGGCTGAGTGTCAGTGCCTGCAGAAGGAAGTTGCTGCTTCCTGTCAGAGCTAACACTCCCTTTAGTTGTTTTTCAGATGAGACTACTGTTGAGGAACTGAGCCACCCAGCTCCCCTTCTGGGTGATTGAAAGTAAACCCCACTCATTATAATTTCATTATAATGCTAAAATCTCCACCCAGAGGCATTCCCATCTCCCCTTCCTTTGAACATGTGATGTTTGTAATAGCATGTGTACATCCTATGCACACACCTTAAAAGAACATGGCTGTTAGACAATAAACCCCAATTTCCCACCTTTCCTTTAACTGAATATTCATGAACTGTACCTTGATTTAACAATAAAAGGTCCCCTCAAACCCTTGTTTGAGGGAGACACTGCTTCAGGAGTCCTCCGTGTTCTCCTTACTTGCTGCAGGTAATAAACCTTGATTCATGCTTCAATTTCCCTCATGTGCTTATTGACTCTGCACTCAGCAAGAGGTGAACCCATTGCATTCAGTTACAAATTTTGGTGACCCAGATGGGACTGCCTTTCCCTTGAAGATTCAGGGAACTTTGTCACTCAGATAGCAATGGGAGAAACAGTGGCCAGTGGCAATTTGCCCAGGCTAACTCTCCCAGGTTGCTGAAGGCAGACTCTGAGCAGATAAGGGAGGCACCCTCTTTGCACCTAACTTGCTGGCCCTAAACTACTGCCACCTCAGACAAACTAAGTGGCTGCACCAGACCTTTTGTTCAGCAGTTCCTCTGGACAAGTGAGTAGTGCCAGAACCTCCAGCTGGCTACCAAAGTTTCATTGGTAGAGTGAAAAGGGAACGGGATTTAAAAAAAAAACCTGCACAGAAAGGGGCCTTAAAAATTGGATTTCAAGGCTAGTATGGGAAAGGAACTATCAGACAAGGTCTGGCATCAATCAAAGGTCTGAGAAGTTGCAAGACATCTCCATCCTGGCTGAAGGGGAGGCTGGTCAGGGATGCCTGGCCATAGGAAGCCTCAGTACAGAATACTTTGCAGATCTGCATCAAGGGAAAAGAAATCAAATCATAGAACTCCAGAGAGAAGCATGGCTTTTTGATATCCCAGAAGCCCCCTGTTGTGTAATTCTAAGCCTTCAATGTTCTGAAATCTTTTGGCAATGGACCAAATTTGGAAATTGTATTTGAGTGAAGAGTTGTGGAATTTTCATACTGACTAATAATTTTTGCCAGCTCCTAGGAAGTTGGAGACAAATTTGTGACAAGAGATTACCAGTATGAGCAATAGGGCATCCATACTGGAGGAGAGCCCATTAGGGTGCCTCATCTATCATTAGCAAATGTTTGCCTTCTTGCCAATGACAAAAAAACAGATGTTTCTCTGCAACGCTGCATGGCCTCAGTACAATTGGGGTGATCAGGAAAAGTGGCCAGAAAGTGGGTCCTTCAATTACAATAGTATCCTACAATTAGATCTATTTTGTAAGAGGGAGGCCAAGTGGGATGAAATTCCTTATGTGCAGTATTTTATGGCCTTATATCAGCATGAAGGACTCCATAAAAGTGTAAACTAATCAAAATGAAGGTCAAGCCCTTGACTAGAAAGGGGAACATCTTCCAGGTGTTAGAGAATCCTCTGGAGGAGGATGACCTACTTTACCTTCCCCAGAGTCTGGGGAGAGAGGTAGCTTCCACTGCTCCTCTGGTCCCAGCTCAGGCTCCTGCTGAGCAGGCAGAACAACCTCCTCATTACCCTCCTGAACCCAAGCCCCTTTTCTGGAGGCATCCCCCAAGGCCTCTGCACCCATATACCCCCCTCTCCCAGGCAGTACTACTAGACATGGGACCAATTACAAACCAGAGAGTGGAATGTTTCCCTTCTGACAGGTTTCAACCAGTAGGAGCAGTGACATATATTATAAGATTCCTTTTATATGAAATACACAAAATGTGAAATATATTGGGGCAGAAAGTAGATTAATGGTTGCTTAAAGTTGGGGGAAATGGGGATATACCTTAATTGGTATGGTGTTCTTTTTGAGGTGATAAAACTGTTCTAAAATTGACCAAGGTGGTGGTTGCACATATCTGTGACTGTATTAAAAACCACTGAATTGTACACTTTAAATTGGGAAATTGTATAGTATGTGAATTTTACCTCAATAAGCCTAGTAAAAGGATTTCTCAGGGATGCATTTTCATTTTGCCATGTATATAAAAACATCATTACTTGCAAAAGCCACAAAACCTTTCATAACATGTATGTGCCAAAATTTGTTATATTTTTCTTTAATATTAATTTACTTAGGTAAAATATTCATGAGAATATTTAATTTACACAATATATCTTGAGGAAAAAGTTAAGCTCATGTATTTACCTTTCTCCTGTAATTACCCCTCCCCTCAATTCTCTCTTCAACGCAAAGTACTTATAACAGTTTGTTATATTGCAATTGACACATTCCTTCCCCTAATACTAAAATTAACTTTTGTGGATTATCAACTTAAATGTAAAACCAAAATTATAAACTTTTTAGAAGGAATCATAAGGGGAGATTTGCATGATCTTCGCCTTGGCAATGAGGTTTAACATACAACAAAAGCACAATCCATGAAGGGAACATTGTTAACTTGGATTTTAAAAAATTAAAATAATTTTATCTCTGAGAGACACTGTTAAGGGAATGACAAGGTGAGCTACACAGTATAAGAAAGTATTTTCAAATCACATATCTGATGAAGGACTTGTACCTACAAATGTAAAAAGCCTTAAAACTCAACACTATGAAAATGAACAAGAACAAAAACAGTTAAAATTATCTGAACAAACGCTTTTTCAAAGAAGATATGCAGGTGGCACATAAGCACATGAAAGACTTGTCATTTGCCCCTTGTCTATTTGACAAAATGTCATTTGTCCACTATTGAACATTTGTCACTAGGAAAATGTAAATTAAAACAAGAACAACATATACCACAATTCACATTAGAATGTCTAAAAATAAAAAAAATGAACAGTACAAAATGCTGTTGAAGATGCAGAACAGGATCTCTCCATTTATTCCTTGTGGAATGCAAAATGAAATGGCTCTTTTGAAAAACAATTTTTCAGTTTCTTAAAATGTAAACATACACTTGCTAAGCAAGCATGCTCCTAGGCACTGACTTTACAAATTTGAAAACTTATGTCCAAAAAAAGAAAGATAATGTTTATAACAGCTTTATTTTATAATCTCTCTCCCCTGATTGCTCCTACCCCCACACCCCCAAATAAAGTTTAAAAAATGTAAGAAACAAAGATATCCTTCAATAGATGAATTGATACCAAATTGTGGTACATTTTACAATAGAACAATATTCATCAATAAAAAGGCATAATATTAATTCACTCAATAACATGGAAGAGTCTTAAATCAATTTAACTAACCAAAAGAAGCTGGATAATAAATGTTCCCTGTTATTTGGTTCCATTCATGGGATGTTCAAAAAAGGAAAACTATAAGGATGGAAAACAGATAAGTAGTTGACAGGGTTTTGGAGAGAAAGGAGTGGTTGATTACAGGAAGCACTAGAGATATTTTTAGGGTAATGGAATGAACCTGTATGGTACTGGAGTGGTGGATACATGACCCTATAGATTTGTGAAAATCCATAGAACTTTACAGTATGGAGATTAAAAAGAAATGTATGCAAATTTAAAAGATCAAGCAAAAGTTTGTGGAACCCCAGTATGGAATGCAGACTGTGACAAACTATATAACAGTATTAAAAACATATGACATAGGATGTCTATGTTGTCACACAAGACATCATAAAAAATGGTGGAATGGAAAGTTCCATGAATCAATTCCTCCATCAAAACAATTATTGAACTGGCAAGAACTGTCTGAATCAGCTATTTTGAAACAATGGAGCCTAATTCAACACTTGCAGTGTCCAGGTGAGTGCTTTATAAAGAAAGGCTAGTAATTTTTGATGAATTTCAGCATTTAGAATAGGAGTTTCCAGCCCCCATCCCTGTAGAAGGCAGGTGTGGGAATGGCAGCTCACATTACTAGTTTATTCATAAAAAGGAACAAAATATTGATACATGCTGCAACTTGAATAAACTTCATATCATTATGCTAAATAAAAGAAGACAAATGCAAAATGCCAATATTGTATGGCTACTTTTATGTGATATATCCACAACAGACAAATCTATAGAGATGGAAAGCAACTAGTGGTTACTAGGTGTTATGGGTTGTATTGTGCCCCCCCCCCACCAAAAATATGTTGGAGTCCCAGTATACCGCAGAGTATGACCTTATTGGAAATAGAGTAGTTGCTGATGTACTTAGTTAAGATGAGGTCATACTTGGATAAGATGGGCCCCTAGTCCAGTATGACTGGTGTCTTTATAAGAAGATTTCCATGTGGAGACAGAGATACACAGGGCAAATTCCACTAGGAGACAAAGGCAGAGATTGGAATTATGCAGCTGCAAGCCAAGGAATGCCAAAAAATGTCAGCAAGCCAGCAGAAGCTAGAAAAAGGCATGAAAGGGTTTCTCCATAGGTTTCAGAGGAAGCACGGTCCTGCTAACACATAGATTTCAGACTTCTAGCCTCCAAAACTGTAAGACAATAAGTTTCTGTTATTTTAAGCCACCCAGTTTGTGGTAGTTTCTTATGGCAGCTGTAGGAAACTATACCAGGGGATGTGGAGGATGCATAGTGGTTATTTGATGGGGACAGGATGTTTGTCTGGGGTGATGTAAAAGTCTAGAGAGAGGTAGTGATAGCACAATATTGTGAATACAACAAATTCTTCTGAATTTTACACTTTTACACTGTCAATTGTATGTTATATGAATTTCACCTCAATAATTAAAAAAACAACAACAAAAGATTGTATGACATAATGTCACCTGTGGAGACATGGATAAACAGGAGCTGAACTATGAACCTTTGGAAAATGCCATTTGACTGGAAACTCTAGGGTCAAATACAAAAGGAACTGAGGGAAATTTCACTTCTGAAATGGTAGCGTGAGGAGCTCTGCAGGCACACAGCGCGGTGAAATTACTGGTGAACATTGTTTAATGAAGTTTCTAAAAATTGTTCTAAAGGCAAATAAGAAAATGTATATTCAAGAAAATCTACTAAGTTTCTGTAAGAACAGTGGAGTTTGTGGAACTTTATCCATGACCTACTCCTTTCCTTCTATCCCCTCCTCCCAGCTCAGCATGATGAAAGTGCCACCCTAGGTAGGTGTGGCCAAAAGATTGGGCTCTCTCTTCCCAGACACCCAGTCAAGGGCCAGAGTATCTTCAAATTTCTCATCTTTCCCATATGTGTGTTGTAGTGGCTAAATTCCAGAAGACTGTGGAAAAAAAGATCAAGGGCTCCATTTATTCACCGAGCTCCCACTCACAGAGTGTAGTCCCTACCCCAGGCATAACAGGCAAAGAATATTTGGGACCAATCACCATCACCTCAGATCACTCATATTGTGGAGTTTGCATAATAGAAAAAGCAAGCTGAGAAAGCCAGAGGTTACCATGCCCAAGCAATACCCTACTTGTAAAGTAGGAGTGACACTAAAAGAGACTGGCCATTATCCATGCTCCCAACTCTGGACAAGTGTCCCAGAGATTTTTCCCAGGGCTAGTGGTAAGTCACGAGGGCAGAGAACTTTGAAGTTCTCTCCAGAGGGCCTGACTTTATTTAGAAGAATGTAGCAAAGTTCAAACTTGAAGACATTCTCAAAAATGATGAGAATTTTGGTGGTAACCAATTAAGAAGTGGATCATAGTTTTAAGAGAGCAAGAAGTAAAACCATAGGCCAGCTAATTTACCAAAGAAAATCTCAAAATAAACCTCAAAGATTGGCCTCAAAAATTACCCCTTCACTGATTCTCTTTATTGATTTTCTGTTTTCAATTTTATTGATTTCTGCTCCCCTTTTTGTCATTACTTTTCTCCTGGTTACTTTGGATTTATTTTACTTTTTTTTTTTTAGATTCCTTAAGTATGAGCTTAGATGACTGATTTTAGGTCCTTCTTCTTTTCTACTATATGCACTCAATGCTATAAATTTCTACCTAAGTACTGTTTTTGTTGCATCCCACAAATTAATTTTTTAAGTTGTGTTTTTATTTGCATTTAGTTCAAAATATTTTTTAAATTCTCTTGAGATTTACTCTTTTACCCATATGTTTTTTAGAAGTGTGTTGTTTAATTTCCACATATTTTGGGACATTCCACTTATCTTTCTGTTATTGATTTCTAGCTTAGCTTCATTGTTATCTGAGAGAAGACACTGTATGATTTTTATTTTTTTAAATATGTTAAGGTATGTTTTATAGCCCAGAATGTGGTCTATCTTGATGAAAGTTAGATAGGAGCTTAAAAAAATGTGTTATCTGCTGTTGGATGAAGTAATCCATAGATGTCCTTCATATCCAATTGATTGATGGTGGTGCTGAGTTCAACTCTGGCCTTACTGAATTTCTACCTGCTGGATCTCCCCCTTTCAGAGATAGGGGTGTTGAAGTCTCCAACTGTAATAGTGGATGTGTATATTCTTCCTTGAAGTTATATTAGTTTTGCCTCATGTATTTTGACACACTGTTGTTAGGTGCAAACATCTAAAGGAATGTTATATCTTATTGGAGAATTGGCCCCTTTAACATTATGTAAAGCCCCTATTTACTCCTGATAAATTTACTTGCTGTAAATTCTGCACTGTCTGAAATTAATATAGCTACTCTTGCTTTCTTTTGAATTATGTTAACATCTTTCGCCAACCATTTACTTTTAATCTGTGTCTTTATATTTAAACTGGTTTTTTTGTAGACAGCATGTAGTTGAATCTTCTTTTTTAATCTATTCTTATAATCTCTGTGCTTTAATTGGTGCATTTTGACCATTGATGTTCAAAGTGATTATTATTAATATAATTGGATTAATATATGCCATATTTGTTACTGTTTTCTATTTGTTGCCCTTGTTTTTTTTCCTATTTTTGACTTCCACTTTTTCTGCCTTTTGTGGTTTTAAGTGAGCATTTTATATTATTTTGATTTTTCTCCTTTTCTTTAGCACATAAACTATAATTTTTAAACTTTTTTAATAGTTTCCCTGGATTTGTCAATATACATTTACAACTAAGCCATGTCCACTTTCAAATAACACTGTAGCACTTTTGGAGTAGTGTGAATGCCTTATAATAACAACATAATCTTAATCCCCCCCCACCCTTTGTATCATTGCTCTCATTTACCTCATATAAACATCAGAATGGGAGAAACATCTCAAAATACAAATCTGATAAAAGACTTTTATCCAAACTATACAAAGAATACTTAAAACTCAACAAAAAGAAAACAAAGAACCCATTAAAACTGGATGGAAGACCTTAACAGACAACTCACAAAAGGATGATATGCAGATGGCAAATAAGCATATAAAAAGAGTCCCCACATCATAAGTCATTAGGGAAATGCAAATTAAAACAACATTTAGATACCATTACACACCTATGAGAATGGCCAAAATCCAGAACACTGACAACACCAAGTGCTGGTGAGAATGCAGAGCAACAAGAACTCTCATTCACTGCTAGTGGGAATGCAAAATGGTACAGCTACTTCTGAAGACAGTTTGGTGCTTTTCTTACAAAACTAAACATATACTTACCATACAATCCAGTAATTGTACTCTTTTATATTTACCCAAGGAGTTGAAAACTTAGGTTTACACAAAACCTGCACATGTATGTTTATAGCAACTTTGTTCATAATTTCCAAATCTAGGAAACAACCAAGATGCCTTTTGGTAAGTAAATGGATAAATAATTTGTCTTACCTCCAGACAATGGACTATTAATGAACGATAAAAGAAATGTGCTTTCAAGCCATGAAAAGAATGGAGAAAACTTAAGTGCATATTACTAAGTAAAATAATCCAATGTAAAAAGGTTACATATTGTATGATTCTAAACATATGACATTCTAGAAAGGCCAAAATTATGGACACTGTATAAAGGTCAATGGTTGCCAGTGGTTAGAGTGGAGGGAGGGATAAATAGGTGGAGCATAAAGGATTTGAGGGCAGTGAAATTACTCTGTATGATACTATAGTTTTGGATATATGCCATTACACATTTGTCCAAATCCACAGAATGTAAAATACGAGGAGTCAACCCTAATGTAAACTATGGACTTTGGGTGATTATGACGTATCAATGTAGGATCATCAATTTTAACAAGGGTGCCACTCTGATGGGAAATATTGATAATTGGGGATTCTATGTATGTGTGGGACCAGGTGGTACATGGACAATCTGTAACTTCTGCTCAATTTTGCTGTGAACCTAAAATTGCTCTAAAAACATAAGTCAATTAAAATAAACTTCCTAAATTTGATGAACTCATTCACCTGTATATCTAATAAGCTTAAAAAACTTCAAGTAGAATAACCACAAAGATCCACACTTATACAAATCACAGTAAAAAAATATACAAGCAAATACCAACAATAAGAAAGCTGGAATGGTTATACTCATATCAGACAAAATAGACTGTAATGTTAAAAAAAATCCTAGCAATAAAGAGGTACATTTTGTAAATAAAGGGTCAAGAACAAATATAATCAGGGTCACCAAGATGGCAGAGCAGGAGACCCCAGTCTCCACCCCTCTACAAACTTTAATAATTAGACAACTATTCATGAACAAAAAAAGCTCTGGGAGACATTGAGAGTCCACTCAAGGAACTTCAACAACACAGTGGAACAAAGAACTTGAGAATTACCACAATAAAAGGGAAGGAGGAAGAGCTGAATTTTGCCTGCATCATCCCATCTCTCAAGCCTGCATTGGTCAGCAACTCCCAGCTAGAAAATAATTCCCCTCACTAGGAAAAGGAAAGTGGGGTGACCGACCATCTTCCCCAGCCTTTCAGGTCACTGTATTAAGAAGCTGTTTGGCTTTCACCCCTCCCAGAGACCGGCAAAGCTGAGACATATAGAGACAGCTAGGAACAAGGAAGAATAGCAGGGGCTACCAGTATCTGACACACAGCAGGAGTGACCACAGTTCCCAGTGACCTGCTCTGCAGACAATGCCAGAAGGTTTTGCCACTGAAAAAAACCAAAGGCCAGCACAGGTGTTGAGGAATCTCTGTAGATTTTACAAGTTTGTGTCCCATAGGTATTCACATTTTCTGAAACCAGCCAGTTGAGTACCTGTTTCCCCCTACCCTGATACTACAGAGGACAGGACACATGCCAACAGCCATTCCAGGTCCCCATGTCTGCACAAGAGTAAGATGTCAACCTATACTCCCACAACTCCCTCACCACCATGAATGCATGCCTGGGGCTAGCACCTCCAGTTGTGCACTTTCATGGCACTGGCCTGATGCCCATTACCAACCCATTGCCATGTGTGCACACATTGAATGATTCTGCAGTCATGGAAGTGCACACTGATAATCAAGGCCCCCACATCTGTGAGCCTGGATTTGGCTTTATCTTCTGTTGCTGTCCTTCCCCACGGGGCTCACCAGCAAGTAGCCCTGCCAGCAGTCCACATTCATGCCCCCAGCCTGACCTTCATCATCAGACTCCACTGCTGTGCCTACCCAGGGGGACACATGACAGGCACAAGAGTACACACACACACCCTTTGCCCTCAGAGCTGCTTGTGGGCCTGGATCCAGCCTTGCCTCCTGTCACTGACCTGCACTACTGGGCTCACCTGTAGCTAGCCCCTCCAGCTGTGCACGTACATGTCCTTAGCATGACATGTGACACCAGTCTCCATTGCTGTACACCTTTGGTGAGAACCAGCAGTCACGGTAATACATGCCAAAAGCCAGGGCCATGGAGCTTCCAGTGCAACAGTAGTTCATATATAATGAAATGTTATTCAGTCATACAAAGAAAGAAATCTTGCCATTTGCCACAACACGGATTGACCTTGAGGTCATTGTGCTAAGTGAAATAAGTGAGACAGATAAAGACAAATACTGTATGATCTCACTTGTATGTGAAGTCTAAAAACATTGAACTCATAGCAACAGAGTAAAATAGTGGTTGCCAGGGCCTGAGGTGTGGTGCAAATGTGGAGATGTTGGTCAAAGCGTACAAACTTTCAGTTACAAGATGAGTAAGTTTTGGGGATCTAACATACAGCATGGTGATTATAGTTAATAATACTGTATTGTATACTTGAAAGTTGCTATGAGAGTAAAGCTTTAGTGTTCTAACCATATAAAGAACAATAATAAAATGGTAATCATGTCAGGTAAAGGATGTGTTAACTAACCTTATTGTGGTAACCATTTCACAATACATACATTTTATCTAATCATCACTTTGCATAGCTTAAACTTACACGAAGTTATATGTCAACTTTATCTCAATATAGCTGGCAAGAAAAGGTTAATCCATCAAGAATATATAATTATCATAAAATTATCTGCATTTAACAAAGAATTCCAAAAATCATGAAGCAATAGCTGATACATTTGAGAGGCATAGACAATTTGAAAATAAAATTTGGAGATTTTAACATCCCACTTTCAATAACAGATAAAATATACAAAACATCAACAGAAAATAAATTTGAACAACACTATAAAACAAGTAGAACTAGCAGAAATCTGTAGAACACACCACCCTACAAAAACAGAATACAAATTTTTCTCATGTTCACATTCTCTAGGTTGGGTGATATGCTAGACCATCAAACAGGCCTCAATAACTTAAAATAATTGAAATGCTACAAAATATATTATCCAATTATAATGAAAGGACATTAGATTCAATAACAGAAACAAATTTGGGGAATTCACAAATAAATAGAAATTTACAATTCCACTCCTAAATTGAAAGAAAAAATCAAAAGGAAATTAAGAAATACTTTGAATATACTTACCACATCTTCTTCATCCATTCATCTATGGATGGGCACTTAGGTTATATCCATGTCTTGGCTATTGTAAATAGTGCTGCAACAAACATAGGGGTGCATATACCTTTTTGGATTACTGTTTTTGTATTCTTTGGATAAATACCTAGAAGTGGAGTAGCTGGATCATATGGTAGTTCTATTTTTCATTTTTTGAGAAATATTCATATATTTTTCCATAGTGGCTGCACTAATATACATTCCCACCAGTAGTGTACAAGTGTTCCTTTTCTCCATATCCTATCCAACAATTGTTATTTCTTGTCCTTTTAATAACAGCCATTCTGACAAGCATATATATATATATATATATATATATATATATATATATATATATATATATATATATATACACTATGCCCATCCATAGATGAATGGATGAAGAAGATGTAAGTATATTCAAAGTATTTCTTAATTTCCTTTTGATTTCTTCTTTCAATTTAGGAGTGCAATTGTAAATTTCTATTTATTCGTGAATTCCCCAAATTTGTTTCTGTTATATATATACACATATACCATGGACTACTACTCAGTCATAAAAAAGATGAAATCTTCCCATTTGTAACAACATGGGTGGACCTTGAAGGTATTACACTAAGTGAAATAAGTCAGATGGAGAAAGACAAATATCATATATCTCACTCATATGTGAAGTATTAAAAAAATAAAACAACAAAAACACGTAGAGACAGAGAACAGATGGTTACCAGGTGGTTACCAGAGGGAAAGGGGGTGGTGGGAGAGTGAAATGGGTAAAGGGGGTCAATTGTATAGTGATGGATGGAAACTAGACTTTTGGTAGTGAGCACACTGTAGTGTATAAAGAAGTGAAATTATAATGTACACCTGAAACATATAATGTTATAAACCAATGTTACCTCAATAAAAAAAGAAATATTTTGAAGTGAGAGAAAATGACACAGCATATAAAACTTATGAAATGCAGCTAAACCAAGGCTTACAGAGATATAAATAGGTATAAAATGATGCAAATTGATGTAAATGTGAAAATTGATGTAAAAAAATCATGTCAATTGCCTATCTTTTCACAGTGAGGTAATAGGAAAAGAAGAGTAAAATAACCTAAACCTACATAAACATAAGTAAGGAAATAATAAAGATTAGAACAAAAATAATGAAATAGATAATAGAAAAACAATCGAAAAGTCAATGAAACCAAAAGCTGGCTCTTTGAAGAGATCAACAAAATTGACAAATATTTATCTAGAATGACTAAGAAAAAAGAAAACTCAAATAACCAAAATCAGGAATGAAAGAGGAGGTATTAACAGAAATTGAAAGGTTTACAAGGGAATAATGTGAACAATTGTATGCCAACAAATTACATATGTTAAAGGAAAAGAGTAAATTCCTGGGAAGATGCTTATTACTGAAACTGATTTAGGAAGAAATAGAAAAACTGAATAGGCCTATAACAAGAAATTGAAGTACTAATTTTAAAACTCCCCACAAAGCAGAGCTTATGTTCAGATGGCTGTGCTGGTAAATTCAACTATACATCTAAAGAATAGTTAATATCGTACTTCACAAATACTCCAATACATGAAGGAGTAGAAAAACATTCCTGCTCTTCAATGAGGCTAGTGTTACCCATATACTAAAAGTCAAAAAGGCACAAAAACAAATAAAACTGACCTGAGAGGATGACGTCAGGAAGATGGCAAAATAGCAGTTCTCTACCATGATCTCCTCACAGGTGGAATAGCTGAGAATACCTTTGTGGGAATCTGGGATTCCAGCTGAGAAGTTCCAGTACACTCTAGGAGTAAAAATTCTGAGAATAGACATACTGAAGAGAGTAAGAAGAGTTTTACTTGACTATTAGCTCTCCGTTAACATGACACATGCCATGATTTCTGCTATGGGAGAAAGTAAGAACTTAGTGAGCAAGCACCCAGCTTCCCTAGCCATATGTTATGCTGCCCATGAGGCCTGTTTCTTTCTTGCCCTACCCAGAATACTAAAGTGATCAGCATAGCTGAGTGGTTGGGAGAGGTTTGAGAGCAGGGAAGAAAGGTGGGAAGTCACAGAAACCAGGGCATGACACCCAAAAAAGGACAGTAGATTTTATGAACTGCTTTGCAGACTCCATGAGAAGGCCTGCCCATAAGGCACTTGGGATGACTCACCTGTGGGCCCCCCCAACTGGCCTAAAGTACCCTCATAACTCCATGCACCTCACATTCCCCCCCATGGCCAGCTCTTCACATGTACCTTGGTGGACAGCTAGTGCAAACCAGTGTAGACAGCTTGCAAACACATGCAGGCAACTGGCTTGACTCTGCAACATTAGGAGAAGGCACACAAACTCCAGTATTTCAAGACAACTTCCTAGGGAAACAAAAGAGGACTCTCAGCACCCAGCCTGGCTTTGTAGGGACAAGAGTAGGCACACAATCTTAAGAATTTTGCCACAAAAGTAAACAAAGGGTGTGGAGTGGACATATCTCTTGCTCTAAGAGAGCCTCAGAATCTCTAGCCAGGCTGACTGGCAAAACTATTTCTCTCCTGAACCAACCAGTAAATACTGGAGGAGATGACTACTTCTTCAAATGTGAAGACAAACTTCAAGGAACACAAAAACATCACATAAAAAATCAAGGAAACATACCACCAAAGGAACACTATAAGTTTTCAGTAGCTGACCAAAAAGAAATTGAGACCCAGGAATTGACAAAGGATTCAAAAAAGTTATTTTTAGGAAGCTCAGTAAGTTACAAGGGGACACAGATAGACAACTTAAAATCGGGAAAACAAAATTAGAAGTTTATGAAAAAGAAATCATACAAAAGAACCAAAGAGAAATTCTCTAGTTGAAGAATACCATGCATGAAACAAAAAAATGCCATAGAGAGCATCCACAAAGAAATTGATCAAACAGAAGAAAGAATCTGTGAACTCAAAGACAGTTCATTTGAAATTATCCAGTCAGAGGAAAAAAATAAAAAGAATTAAGAGGAATGGAGGACATCTATGGGCTTTATAAGACACCACAAAAGAAAACTAATATAAGCACTAGGAGATTACCAGAAAGAGAACAGAGAAAGAAAGGGGTAGAAAGCTTGTTGAAAGAAATAATGGTTGAAAAATTCCCAAATCTTGAGAGGGATAAGGACATCCTGGTAAATGAAACTTAAAAGTCTCCAAATAGGTTGAACCCAAAGAAGACTTCATCAAGATACATTATAAACAAACAGAACAAACCTAAATAAAATGATGCTAATTAGTAACATAAAAATACATGAAGGTATAAAACTCACGGGTAAAGTTATAGTTAAATTCAGAATACTTGGACTGCAATGGCTGTAATGGTGGTGTGTGAAGCACTTTTAACTCAGTGTAAAGGTTAAGAGACAAAAGTATTGAATACAATTATATCTAAAGTAATTTGTTAATGCTTACACAACAGAAAAATATATAAATTGTGACACCAGAAACACAAAATATTGGGGGGAAAGAAGTAAATGTATAGAGTTTTTGTGTGTAATTGAAGATAAGTTGTTATCAGGTTAAAATAGACTGTAAAAACTATAAGATGTTTTATATTAGCCTCATAGTAACCACAAATTCAAAATCTATAAGAGATACACAAAGATAAAGGAATCAAAGCATACTATCACTGAATATCAATAAAGTATAAAGAAGCACAGCAAGAGAGGTAAAGAGGGACAAAGGAACTACAAAACACCCTGAAAACAATTAACAAAATGGCAATAGTAGTTCTTACCTAGTATTGATTACTTTAAATGTAAATGGATGAAATTCTGCAATCAAAAGACATAGAGTGGCTGAATACATTTAAAAAAAACAAGGTCCAACTCTATGCTACCTACAAGAGACTCATTTTAGTTTAAGGACACATATAAGCTAAAAGTGAAGAGTTAGAAAAAGATATTCCATGCAAATGGAAAAGAGAGCAAGGGTAGCTATATTTATATCAGGAAAAAAATAGACTTTAAGTTGAGAACTGCAACAAGAAAAAGGAGGTTATTATATAATGATGATACGGTCAATTTATCAAAAGGTTAAAATAATTGTAATATATATACACTCAACATTGGAACACCTAAATATATAAAGCAAATATTGACAGATTGGAAGGGAGAAATAGGAAGTGATACAATAATAATAGCAGACTACAATATACCCCTTTCAGCAATGGATGGATCACCCAGGCTGAAAATAAGGTAACGTTGGACTTGAACTAGACTCTAAACCAAATGGACCTAAAAGACATATACAGGCATACCTATCTTTTTGAGCTTTACTTTATTGCACTTCACAGATATTGTGTTTTGTACAAATTGAAGGTTTGTGACAACCCTGTGTCAAGCAAGCCTATTGGTGCCATTTTTCCAAAAGCATTTGCCCACTTCATGTCTCTGTGTCACATTTTGGTAATCCTCACAATATTTCAAACCTTTTCATTATTATTCAATTTATTATAATGATCTGTGATCAGTGATCTTTGATGTTAATTTGATGTAATTGTTTTGGGGCACCATTAACCACATCCATATAAGATGACAAACTAAATCAATAAATGTTGTGTGTGTTCTGATTGCCATTTCCCCATCTCTCTTTCTCTCCTTGGGCCTCTCTATACCTTAAAAGAAAAAAATATTGAAATAAGGCCAATCAACAACCCTACAATGGCCTCTAAGTGTTCAGGTGAAAGGAAGAGCCACACATCTCTCACTTTAAATCAAAAGTGAAAAGCAATTAAGCTTAGTGAGGAAGGAATGTCGAAAGCTGAGATAGGCTAAAAGCTAGACCTCTTGCACCAGTTACTCAAGTTGTGAATGGAAAGAAAACGTTCTTGAAGAAACAAGTGCTACTCCAGTGAACACATGAATGACAAGAAAGCAAAACAGCCTTATTGCTGATACGAAGACTGTTTTAGTGGTCTGGATAGAAGATCAAACCAGCCACAGCATTCCTTAAGCCAAAGTCTAACCCAGAGCAAGGTCCTAACTCTTTGCAGTTCTTTGAAGGCTGAGAGCAGTGAAGAAGCTGCCGAAGAACAGTTTGAAGTTAGCAGAGGTTGGTTCACAAGGTTTAAGGAAAGAAGCTGCCTCCATAATATAAAAGTGCAGGATGAAGCAGCAAGTGCTGATGTAGAAGCTGCAAGTTATCCAGAAGGTCTACCTAAGATAATTAATGAAGATGGCTACATTAAATGACAGATTTTTCAATGTAGACAAAACAGTCTTATATTAGAGTAAGATGCCATCTAGGACTTTCATAGCTCCAGAAGAAAAGTCATTGACTGGCATCAATACTTCAAAGGACATGGTGACTCTCTTGTTAGAGGCTAATGCAGCTGGCGACTTTAAGTTGAAGACAATGCTCATTTACTATTCTGAAATTTTTAGGTCCCTTAAGAGTTATGCTAAATCTACTCTGCCTGTGTTCTATAAATGGAACAACAAAGACTGGATGACAGCAGATCTGTTTACAACATGGTTTACTGAATATTTTAAGCCCAGTTTTAGGACATACTATTCAGAAAAAAAGATTTCTTTCAAAATATTACTGCCCACAGACAATGCACCTGGTCACTCCAGAGCTCGGATGGAGAGGTATGACAAGATTAATGTTTTCATGCCTGCTAAAACAACATCTAGCCAGCCCTGGTGGTCTAGTGTTTAAAATCCAGCACTTTCACCATCATGGCCTGGGTTTGTTTCCCAGTCAGGGAACCACACCACCCATCTGTCAGTTGTCATGCCATGGTTGCTGCTTGTTGCTGTGATGTAGAAAGCTCTGCCATAAGTATTTCAAGTACCAGCAGGGTTACCCATGGTGGACATGTTTTAGCAGGAATTCTTGAATAAGGCAGACTAGGAAGAAGGACATGACCACCCACTTCCAAAAAATTGGCCATGAAAACCCTGTAAATAGCATGGGAGCATTATCTAACATAGCACTGGAAGGTGAGAGGATAATGCATAAAAAAGAAAAGGCAGTGTTCTGCTCTGATGTACATAGGGTCTCTAGGAGTCAGAATTCACTTGATCGCACTAACAACAAAACACAGCATCCATTCTGCAGCATATGGATCAAGGAGTGATTTTGACTTTTAAGTCTTATTATTTAAAAAATACATTTTGTAAGGCTATGGCTGCCATAGATAGTGATTCTTCTGATGAATCTGGGAAAAGTAAATTGAAAACCTTCTGGAAAAGATTCACCTTTCTAGATGCCATTAAGAACATTTTGATTTATGGAAAAAAGGTCAAAATATCAACATTAATGGGAGTTTGGAAGATGTTGATTCCAACCCTTATGAATGACTTTGAGAGGTTCAAGACTTCAGCGGAGGAAGTAACTGAAGATATGGTAGAAAAAGCAAGGGAAGTAGAATTAGAAGCAGAGCCTGAGGAAGTGACTGAATTGCCGCAATCTCATGATAAAACTTTAACCAATGTGGAGTTTCTTCTTATGGATGAACAAAGAAAGTGCTTCTTGAGATGGAATCTACTCTTTGTGAAGATGCTGTGAAAATTGTTGAAATGACAGCAAGTGATTTAGAATATTACACAAACTTAGTTGATATAGCAACAGTGGGCTTTGAGAGGATTGACTCCAACTTTAAAAGAAGTTCTACTATGGGTAAAATGCTATCAAACAGCATTGCATGCTACAGAGAAATTGTTTGTGAAAGGAAGAGACAATCAATGCATCAAACGTCATTGTTGTCTTATTTTAAAAAACTTCCACGGCCACCCCGATTTTTAGCAAACACCACACTGATCAGTCCACAGCCATTAACATCAAGGCAGGAGCCTCCAACAGCAAAAAGATTGTGACTTGCTGAAGGCTCAGATGATGGTTAGCATTTTTTAACAATAAAGTATTTTTAAATTAAAGTATGTACTTTTTTTAGGCATAATGCTATTGTACACTTAATAGACTGCAGTATAGTATAAATATACCTTTTATATGCACTGGTAAACCAAAAAAAAAAAAAATTGCACGACTCACTTTATTGTGATATTTGCTTTATTGTGGAGGTCTGAAAGTGAGCCTGCAATATCTGTGAGCTATGCATGTACAGATTATTCCATCCAACAACAGCAGGTACACATTCTTCTCAAATGCATACAAAACACTCCCCACAGTAGACATACCTTAGGCTACAAAACAAGTTTTGAAACATTTAAGAAGATTGAGGTGACATCAAGTGTCTTTTCTGGCCACAATGATGTGAAAGTAGAAATCAATAGCAGGAAGAAAATTGGAAAATTCACATATATTTAGAAATTAAACAATATGCTCCTGAACAACCAATAGGTCAAAGAAGAGATAAAAGGCAAAATCACAAAAATATCTTGAGGTAAACAAAAATGGAAACACAATATACCAAAACTTATAGGATGCAACAAAAGCATTTTTAAAAGAGAAGATTATAGTGATAAATGCCTACTGAAGGAAAAAGAAAGATCTCAAATAAACAACCAAAATTCATGCTGCAAGGACCTAGTAAAAAATACAAATATATAAAATAATAGCAAATTATTTTCACAACATATAAAGAGATTTTACATCATGACCATGTATGATTTGTCCAAGCAATTCAATGTATTTTGACATCCAAAAATAAATTAATGTAATACAACATATAAGTGGAATAAAGGGCTACAATAACACAATCATCTCAAAAGATGTAGAAAAACCATTTGTAAAAATCCAACACCCTTTAATGATTAAAAAAAACCTCAAAAAATAGTAATAGACCTCAACCCGATAAAGGGTATCTACAAAGTCTCACATTTAACATTACTCTCAATTGTGAAAGACTGAATGCTTTCTGCCTAAGATCAGAAAGAGAACAAGGATGTCTACTCTCATCATTTATATTCAACATTGTATTGGGGAATATAGTCAGAACAATTAGGAAAGAAAATTAAATTATAGGCAGCTAGTTTGGGAAGGAAGAATTAAATCTATCTCTGTTTACAGATGATATGCTCTTGCATAAATGAAATCCTTATAAATCCACAATAAATGACTAAAAATAATAAACAAGTACAGCAAGGTTTCAGAAAGTGAAATCAGTGTACAAAAATTACTTGTATTTCTATATTCTAGTAGTGAAAAATCTGAAAGTGAAATTAAGACATCAGTAGCATTTACAATAGTATCAAAAATAATAGAAAGAGTTATGTCAGCATCATGGCAGAGTGAGTGTGTCTCTCTACCCAGAGGCTACAAACAGTAGGACTTCCATAGACCAAAAAAGGACTCTCTGAACAGCCCACCAGAATGCCTGAGATATCCATACATCTATATATCTGAAGGTGGATAGACTGGACCTCCTGAATGCAGTGGAACCTGGGGAGCAATGGGGGCAGCTCCTGAGATCAGAGGATCCAGGAACTGAGGTAATGCCCATGAACTGAGGCCCCATGAATCCAGGCAGCCCACACTCCCAGAGGCACCAGGAATCACTGAGTGCCTGTAACTGGAGGTTCCTGGAACCATGACAATAACTGTGACCCAGCTCCCTCTAACTCCTCCAGTAGTGGTGCATTTGACCCCAGCCCTCCAAGCAGCAAGGTCTTCACCCAAGACCCTGGATACCCCCAGCAGTGGTGGCAGTGCCTGTGACCTGAGGTTTTAGGAATCACATCAGTGCCAAAGACCAGAGGCTACAGGAACTACAGTGGCACTCACAGCTCAGCCCTGTGTCCTCCCACAGCAGTGGTGTGTGACGCTCACAACCTAAGACTTCAGGAACTGCAGTGGTGAGAGTGACCAAGCCCACTCCCCCTCACCCAGTAGTGGTGCCTGTGACACCAGCCCTTCTAGCAGCAGGGGCTGTATGCAAGATTCCATATCCCTGGCAGTAATGGTGGTGCCCATGACCTGAGGATCCAGGAATCATGCCTCTGCCTAAAATCAGAGGTTCAGGAACCACAGCTGCACTCCTGACTCAGCCCCTCCCCATCCCCCAGCAGTGGTGGTGGTGCCTGTGACCTGAGGCTTCAGGAATTGCAGTGGAAAAGGTGAGAGAACTAAGATTTTTTTTTAAATGGAGAAATTCTACGAGAAATATCCAACTCAATTAGTGAAAGAAACATAAGGCTAATGGGTATCCCTGAAAGAGAAGAGAGGGAGAAAGAAGCAGAGAACTTATTTAAAGATATAATAGCTTAGAAGTTCTCAAACCTGGGGAAGGAACTGGATATACAAGCACATGAAGTGGATAGAATATCAGATTTATCTCAATGGAAAAAGACCTTCTCCAAGGCACATTATTTGAAAACTGTCAAAACAGTTCTTTTTCAATGACAAAGAAAAGATATTGAGCAACCAGAGAGAAGAAAATAATAGCTTACAAAGAAAACTACAAGTGGATTTCTCAGCAGAAACCCTATAGGTCAGGAGAGAGTGGAATAATATATGCAAAATATTGAAAGATAAAAAATATCAGTCAAGTATACTCTACCCAGCAAAGTTATCCTCAAGTTATGAAGGAGAAATAAAGGCTTTCCCAGACAAATGAAAGCTGACAGAGTTCATCCCCATTAGACCTGCCTTGCAAGAAATGTTAAAAGGAGCCCTGTTACCTGAAACAAAAAGAAAAACATATACAAATCTTTGAGCAAGGTGATAGAATCAGAAAATTGCCATTGTATATCAGAATAGGTTAATAAACACTTAATTATAACATAAAGGCTATATGGAAAGAAAGCATTAAAAATAACTTTAATTCAGTTTGGTAAACTCACAATGCATAAAGGGATAATTTTTGACAACAAAAACATAGAAGGGGAAGAGGAAAAAAATGGAATCTGCATAGCCAAATGGAGATAAGATGCTATCAGTGGAAAAGGGACTACGTCATCTATGAGGTCTTTTATACAAAACTCCTGGTAAACACAAAACAAAAATTCAGAGCTGAGTCACAAAATATAAAAACAGAATAAACTGAGAAAAACATCACAGAAAACCACCAAACTGAAATGGCAGACAGAAACACAAGGGAAAAGAAAGAATGGAAATATAGAACAAGCAGAAAACAATGGATAAAATGGCACTTTAAGCCCTTATATATCAATAATCATCCTAACTGTAAATGGGTTCAATTCACCAATCAAAAGACACAGAATGGCTGGATGGATTAAAAAACAAGATCCAACAATATTCTGCCTCCAGGAGACCCATCTCAGCTCTAAATACAAATATAGGCTCAAAGTGAAGGAACGGAAGATGAAACTGCAAGCAAATGGCAATGCAAAGAAAGTGGGTGTAGCTATACCTCTACAAGAAAAAGCTGACTTCAAGCCAAAGAAGATAACAAGAGATAAAAATGGATTTTATATAATGATAAAGGGGGCAATCCATCAAGAAGATATAACATTTATTTATATATATATGCACATAACATTGGAGTACCAAAGAATATAAAGCATCTATTAACAGGCCTAAAGGGAGAAATCAACAGAAACACAATAATACTTGGGGACTTTAATACCCTACTAACGTCAATGGATAGATTATCCAGACAGAGAGCCACAAAGGAAACAGTGGCCTTGAATGAAGCAGTAGACTAGATAGAGTTAATAGATATATATAAAACATTCCATCCAAAAGCATCAGAATATACATCCTTCTCAAGTGAACCTGGAACATTCTCAAAGATAGACCATATGCCAGGAAACAAAACAAACCTCAATAAATTTAAAAAGATTGGGCTGCCTGGTGGCGTAGCGGTTTCATCCGCGCTTGGCAGCCCGGGGTTCGCCGGTTCGGATCCCGGGCGCCCGCCGACGCACTGCATGTCAGCCATGCTGTGGTGGCGTTCCATATAAAGTAGAGGAAGATGGGCATGATGTTAGCCCAAGGCCAGTCTTCCTCAGCAAAAAGAGGAGGATTAGCAACGGATGTTAGCTCAGGGCTGGTCTTCCTCACCAAAATAAATAAATAAATAAATAAATAATAAAAAGATTGAAATCGTATCAAGCACATATTCAGACCACAATAGTGTGAAACTAGAAATCAACCAAAAGAAGAAAGCTGGAAAAGTGACAAATATGTGGAGACTAAACAACATGCTACTGAACAACTATTGGATCAATGAAGAAGTCAAAGGAGAAATCAAAAATACCCAGAAACAAAAATAAATGAAAACACAACATAACTAAACTTATGGGGTGCAGCAAAAGCAGTTCTAAGGAAGAGGTTTATAGGCATACAGGCCTACTACAAGAAACAAGAAAAACTTAAATAAACAATCTATCAAGACACATAAAAGAACTAGAAAAAGAGGAATAAATTAAGTCCAAAGTCTGTAGAAGGAAGGAGATAATAAAAACAAAGCTGAAATGAATAAAATAGGCACTAAAAGAAAACAATAGAAAAGATCAATAAAAGTAAGAGCTGGTTTTTTGAACAGATAAAAAAATTGACAATCCCTTTGCTAGACTCACTAAGAAAAAAAGAGAAGAAAGAGAGAAGGCACAAATAAATAAAATCAGAAATGAAAAAGGAGAAATTACAATTGATACCACACAAATAAAAGGTATCCAAACTGGAAAGGTAGAAGTAAAACTGTCAGCGTTTGTGAATGACATGATTCTACAACAAATCCACAGCCAAGATCATACTGAACAGTGAAAAGCTGAAAGCTATCCTTTAAGAACAGGAATAAGACAAGGGTGACCACTCATGACACTCTTATTCAATATAGTATTGGAAAGCCTAGCCAGGCAAGAAAAATAAATAAAACGTATCCAAGTAGAAAAGGTAGAAGTAAAACTGTCAGCATTTGTGAATGACATGATTCTCTCTATATAGAAAACCCTAAAGAATCCACCAAAAAATATGAGAAATTGTTAATGAATACAATAAGTTGCAAGGTAGAAAATCAATATACAAAAATCAATTGCATTTCTATACACTAACAACAAACTAGCAGAAAGAGAAATCAAGAATACAATTTCATCTACAATCACAACAAAAAGAATAAAATACTTAGGAATAAATTCAACCAAGGAGGTGAAAGACCTTACATTGAAAACTATAAGAGATTGTTTAAAGAAATTAAAGGAGACATAAAGAAATGAAAAGTTATTCCATGCTCATGGATTAGAAGAATAAACATAGTTAAAATGTCCATAAAACCTGAAGAAATCTATAGGTTCAATGCAATGCCTATCAGAATCCCAATGACCTTTTTCACAGGAATAGAACAAAAAATGCTTAAATTTATATGGAGCAACAAAATACTCTGAATATCCAAAGCAATCCTGAGAAAAAAGAACAAAGCTGAAGGTGTCACACTCCTTGATTTCAAAATATACTACAAAGCTATAGTAATCAAAACACCACAGTATTGGCAGAAAAACTGACACACAGATCAATGGAACATGACTGAAAGCCCAGAAATAAAACCACACATCTATGGACAGGTAATTTTCAAAAAGGGAGCCAAGAACATACAATGGATAAAGGAAGATCTCTTCAATAAATGGTGTTGGGAAACTGGACTGCCACATGCAAAAGAATGAAAGTAGACCATTGTCTTACACCATATGCAAAAATTAATTCAGAATGGATTAAATACTTGAATGTAGGTCCTAAAATCATAACACTCCTAGAAGAACATATAGGCCGTACTCTTTTTGACATAGGTTGTAGCAGTATCTTTTTTAATATCGTGTCTCCTTTGGCAAAATAAACATAAGTAAAAATAAACAAATGGGACTATATCAAACTAAAAAGCTTTGCACCTCCAAGGAAATCATCAATAAAGTGAAAAGACAACCTACCAATTGGGAGAAGATATTTGAAAAGCATATATCGGATAAGGGGCTAATATCCAAAACATATGAAGAACACATACAACTCAACAGAAAAAGGTGAGCAACCTGATCAAAAAATGGGCAGAGGATATGAACAGACATTTTCCAAAGAAGTTATACAGATGTCCAACTGGCACATGAAAAGATCAACATCATTGTTCAACATCATTAATTACTAGGGAAATGCAAATCAAAGGTACAATCAGATATCACCTCATGCCAGTCAGAATGGCTATTATTAAAAGACAAGAAATAACAAGTGTTGGAGAGGATATGGAGAAAAAGGAACCACCGTACACTGCTGATAAGAATGTAAATTGGTGCAGCCATCATGGAAAACAGTATGGAGATTCCTCAAAAACTGAAAAATAGAAATGCTATCATATGATCCAGTTATTTCACTTCTGGATATTTATCCACAGAACATGAAAACACTTATTTGGAATGATATGTGCATCCTTATGTTCACTTCAGCATTATTCATAATAGCCAAAACTTGGAAGCAACCTAACTGTCCATCAACAGATGAATGAATAAAGAAGATGTGACGTAGATATACTATGGAACACTATCAGGCATTTAAAAAAAGATTAAATCTTGCCATTTTTGACAATGTGAATGGACATTGAGGGTACTATGGTAAGTTAAATAAGTCAGATGGAGAAAGACAATTACTCTATGACTTCATTCATATGTGGAAGATAAATCAACAAAAGTATAAATATGGAGAACAGATTGGTAGTTACCATAGGGAAAAGGGGTGAGTGGACGACAAAAGAAGTAAAGGGCACATGTGTACAGTGACGGATGGCAACTAGACTTTTGGTGGTGAATGTAATGCAGTCTATACAGAAGTTAAAATATAATGATGTATACCTAAAATTTATATAATGTTATAAACCAATGTGGCCTCAAAAATAATAATAATAAAACTAAACTAAAAATAGTAAAACACTCAGGATTACATTTAAGTACTGCTAAACTTATATTCTTGAAAACTACAAAACATTTTTCAGGGAAATTAAAGGGACCTACATAAATAAGAAAGACATTATTCATGGATCAGAAGTCTTTATATTGTTAATATGGCAACGTTACCTAAATTGATCTAAAGATTCAATACAATTCCTAAAACAATCCCAGATGCCTTTTTTGCAGAAATGGACAAGCTGATCCCAAAATTCACATGGAAATTCAAGGGAGCCAGAATCAAAACACTATTGAAAAAGAACAAATTTAGAGAACTCACATCTCCCTATTTATAAACTTACTATAAAGCTAGTTATCAGTATTGGTAGTAACATAAGGATAGACATAGAAATGAATGGAATAGAATTGAGAGCTCAGAAACTAATTCTCACATACATGGTCTATTGATTTTTTGTGTGTGTGTGAGGAAGACCATCCCTGAGCTAACATCTGTTGCCAATCCTCCTTTTTTTGCTGAGGAAGACTGGCCCTGGACTAACATCCGTGCCCATCATTCCTCTACTTTATATGGATGTCACCACAGCATGACTGACAAGCAGTGTGTCGGCAGGTGCCTGGCATCCAAACCCGCCAACCCCGGGCTGCCAAAGTGTGAACTAAACCGCTGCGCCACTGGGCTGGCCCCTCAATTTTTGACAAGGGTGTTAGCACCATTCAATGCGTAAAAACATCTTTTCAATAGATGATGCTGGGAAAACTGAATACCCACATGCAGAGAATTATCTAGGACTCCTTACTCTCACAAGACAGAAAAAAATTACTCAAAATGTATCATAGACTAAAATGTAAGAGTTCGAACTATAAAGCTGTTAGAAGCAAATACAACATTGAATTTCCTGCCCATGTACTAGGTTAAGCCTTTTAGATATGACATCAAAAAGTCACGTGACAAAAAAAGATAAATTGGATTTCATCAAAATTTTAAACTTTTGGCTTCAGTTGATACCACCCAAAAAGTGAAAAGACA
The DNA here is from genome assembly GCA_031878705.1 of Tapirus indicus. NCBI lineage: Eukaryota > Metazoa > Chordata > Mammalia > Perissodactyla > Tapiridae > Tapirus > Tapirus indicus. The sequence goes on from CM062942.1 coordinate 48,008,745, forward strand.
GCCCACAGTATATGATAAAATATTTTTGTCATATATCTGACAAATGACTTGAATCTAGAATATGTAAATATTTCTTATAACAATAATTAAAGGACAATTAGGTCAAGTAAATAATGGGCAATATATATATCCAAAAATGATGTCCAAAAGGTGAATGTGTACCTGAAAAGATATTCAACATCAGCAATCAGGGAAATGCAAATCAAAACCACAATGAGATGCCACTTCACACATGCTAGCATGGCTAGAAGAAAAAAGATAACAACAAATCTCAGCAAGGATGTGGAGAAATGGGAGCCCTCATATACTGCTGATGGGAAAATAAAATCATGCAGCCTTTGTAGAAAACACTCTGGCACATCCTTAATATATTAATTATAGAGTTATCATATGACCCATCAATGTCACTCTTAGATATATATACCCAAGAGAAATTAAAACAGTTGTCCACATAAAGAATTTCTATAAGAATTCATAGTATTATTTACAATTTCCAAAAGTTGGAACCACTCTAATATCCATCAACTGAAGAATGGATTAACAAGATGTGCCATAACCATACAATGGAAAGGTATTCAGCAATACAAAAGGAATGAAGTATTAATAACAGGCTACACTGTGAAGGATCCTTGAAAACAGTATGCTAAGAGAATGGAAGCAGTCAAAAAGTCACAGATATTGTATGATTACATTTATATTAAATGTCCAAAATAGGCAAACCCATAGTGACAGAAAGTAAATTAGTGGTTGCCTCCTGCTGGCAGAGGTTGGGGTTGGTGTTGGAGGAGTTCATCATGAGGACATGACTGCTAGTTGACCTTCAAGCTTGACCCAGGCAATTGGAGGCTCCTTACCTGTCTCTTCTGCTTGGAATGTATGTTCTGCCCACTGTTCTTGACATGAGGAGCCATTTCACAGATGCAGTCTTAGAGAGTAATGTGTTGTTGAGACCACCTGGACTTTATACATGACTGAACACCATTAAGGCCTCTATATAAACTTTTAAGATTCTGGCAGGAGGGTGCAGAGATTTACTCATCTTGCAGCCACCCACGTTAAGCCTCATATGTAAGTTCCCTTGATTACTAGAACTGCCATCTACCAATCTAGAATGGTCTGCCTCCTTCTTCAGTCTCTCCTTGCCCTCCATGTATATTGGCCATTTTTGGATTTTACCTAGGGAATGCCCAAGTTTGTGAACCAACCATTGGTGAGCTAGCCAGGAGACCAAAGAAATGGGTCTTGGAAGAGAGGTAGCCACAAGGGAAATTCCAAATTGCTCATCGACTTCTGTGTGGGTAGGGATGGTTTGTATGTTAGATGATTGTGGACCACTGCATGAGTATGGGGATGCCCCAAAATGCCAGCTGGTTTAAGGCCTTTATTTGAGGAACTGTGCGTGTTGCACTGTTGCAGAGAAGGAAAAGAAATGGCTACTGCAGTGGTCTGGCCTCTACTGTGGGCAGTTTGACTCGCCACAAATGCCTAACTAGAGGCTGAAGCTCCAATTAGAAAATTAAAAGAAGAACTGAAGTTAGAGAAGGATGTGTATTTGTCCACTACTCTGCTAGCTTTGGGGCAAGAACACAAGTTGGGAGAACAGCATAATAAGTTGCAGACCCTAGCACGCCATTTTGCAAAGCTAGGAGAGCTCAACCTGCTGTCGATTAAGATCTGAGCACTTGGAACAAAGCCTGATTGGGATGCTAAGAGGGGGAGTCCCTGGGAAAGTGAGAAGAGTGAAGAGTAGGATGTTGTAGTGATTGGTAGTGAAGTGGATGAAGCACCCCAGCCATCTGACTCCTAATAAAAAGGAAAGCAAAAGCACAGCAACAACCCCAGCCAGCGAGGTAGTGCCTAGTTCAGGAAATGTTCCTGATGAGAGAATATATGCCTACTGAATATATGCCTATATATAGCTGCCAAGTTCCAACAAAATGCCAGGAAAACTACCCAGGCATGCTTAGTGTGGCTATGGAATACAGAGGACAATGGCATTTCTCTGGGCAGGAGGCAGGGGAAATGAGCAACATCACCAAACACACAGCCGTTTGGTAGCACCTGTATGGCACTCAGGGGGTTGAAGGTACTCACTCTCTAATAGATTGGGAGGCTCTAGCCTGCAGGAAGACTTGGCCCCATGAGGGTGAACTCCTTGGGCATGTGGGATCCTGGAAATCTATAGAGGAGGTATAACAAATTCTTAGGAATTTGGTAATGAGAGAGGTCATCCATACCCCTGTCTTTGAAGGCCCTGATTGGGCCACATTCACTGTGGGAATAAAAGCCAATATACTCCAGTCCACTCCCCATACCTGGTATGGGACTCTGATATCCATGCTGAGCCTAGTCATGGGACAAGATATTTATGATGTTGAGCAGACCGTTGCTGATTTAGGGTAAACTGACAAATCCTGGGAATGGGTACAGGCTTTGGAAAAGACCCAAGACAGAGAAAGAGCTCAAGAAGCCAAGAGTTTATCTCAATTGGCTGTAAAGAGTCCGGTACGAGTAACCTAAAAGCAAATGTGGTTTGATCTCATTTCTGCCACGACCCCCCCTGAAAAGATAGGTCAGCAAACTAATTCTGTGTTTGTGGCCTGTGGAAAGCCTGACAGGCTGAACAACAGTTCAGATCTGCTCCTACCACACCTAGTTCCCTGTCTGCTCCAGCAGATGCCTTGGGGATACAGTTCTGTTCAAGGTGAGTACCTCCCATGTCCCAAGTATAGAGTGCAGGCCAAGACTTCCTCTAGATGAGGGCCATTGAGGCAATCAGAGGCCTCATGGTGAGCTCGCTATTCACTGGTCCCCCAGAATTAAACAAAGGAGAACATCTCTGGTTGATACTGGAGCCATATATACTCTAATACATGGTAACCCCCAGAAGTTTTCTAGTCACCTCAGTGCCATCAATGGTTATGGAGGGTAAACTGTTATGGTCAGGAAGGTTCTTTTTACACTGCAAATTGGGCATTCTCCCCCATGAGAATGTGATATTTGTATCTCTCCAATACCAAAGAACATATTAGGCATTGATTGTTATCCTACAAGGTCAAACTGCAAACCTCTATTGGTGAATTTGGCCTCCAGTTTAGAGTAATCAAACCAGTGCTGAGGGAAAATGCCTACTGGGAACCACTAGTCTACCACCCCCATGAAAAGTGGTAACTGGAAAACAGTATAAATTGCCTGGAGGGCATAAGGAAATAGGAGAAGCTATCCAAGAACTGCACTGAGTGGGTACTGTACCCTTCCCATAGTGCTTTCAACTGCCCTATATGGCCAGTAAAAAAAGCCAGATGGCTCATGGCAGATGAACATTGGCTACTGAGAATTAAGCAAGGTAGTTCTCCTCATCTGGTGCCCCAGTGGTGATCCCTCTCCCAGTGATGGGGGAGCCCACCATGCCCCTGTGGCCCCAAGGAGTGGCCTTGACTGGGTCCACAGGAGAAGCCCCACCCACCAAGAACACAGCCTGCCTGTCTGCAAGTAGAGTCTGCAGTGCACTCCAGTGGCCACATTACAGCTGAGCCTTGAAAGAGGGAGTGTGCCCCAGGCTGACTGCAGGAAGAGGTGGCAGCCACGCTTAACTCACCTGTGATCACTTTCCAGGTGAGGGAGGGAGCCCACTGTGCCCCTGCAGCCACAAGGACTGGCCATGGCTGGGTCCACATGAGAAGTGCCACTCACCAAGCACAGCAGCCTGTTGGTCTGCAAGCAGAGTCTGTGGCAGTACCAAATGCACTGGGGCAAGCATTCTCCAGCCCGTGCCAGGGCACATAGTACCTCTGAGCCCTGAAAGAGGGAGTGTGCCACAGGGGGACTGCAGGAAGAGGTGGTGGCTGCCCTTAACCCACTCCTGATCACTTTCTGGGTGAGAAAGGCAGCCCACTCTGCCCCTGCAACCCCAAGGACTGACCCTAGCTTGGTCCACTGAGAGGAAGGCCTGCCCACCAAGCACAGTCCACACAAGTGCCTGAATGATATCCAGGGCCATGCAAGTGCCCGCAGTACCCACACAACTTCCAGAAGACAGGGTGGGACCAGAAACTCTGTTCCTGCTCACCCTAGCAGTAGCAGATGGAATCTGCAACCTAACACTACCACAAAGGTCCAACAAAAGAATAGTTCATTAAACACCATAAGAAACCACAGCAACAGTTCAGACCAGAAGGAAAATGACAATTCTTTAGAAAACAACCCTGAAGGCACAGAAATTTACAATCTAAATGACAGGGAATTCTAAATGGATGTAATAAAGAAATTCAACGAGATACATGAGAACACAGAAAAACAGTTCAGTGAGCTCAGGAATAAAATGAACCCCTTCACCCAAGAGATTGAAACTATAAAAAAAAATCAAGCGGAAATTCTGGACATGAAAAACAGTCAATGAAATAAAAAATAATATAGAATCCTTAAAGAATAGAGTCAATGTTATGGAGGAATGAATTAGTGATTTAGAGGATAAAAATATAGAAATGCTACAGGTAGAGGAGGAGAGATAAATAAAAATTTTTAAAAATGAAGGAATTCTTCAAGAAATATCCCACTCAATTAGCAAAAGCAACATAAGGATTATAGGTATTCCAGAGGGAAAGAGAGGGATTGTAGGTATTTCAGAGGGAAAAAAGGAGAGGGAAAAGGAGCAGAGAGCTTGTTCAAAGAAATAATAGCTGAGAACTTTCCAAACCTGGGGAAGGAACCGAATTTAGAAATACACAAAGCCAAGAGAACACCTAATTACATCAATGCTAAAAGACCTTCGCCAAGGCACATAATAGTAAAACTGGCAAAAGTCAACGAGAAATAAAAATATTAAGGGCAGCTATACAAAAGAGAATAACATACAAAGGGACCACTATCAGACTTTCAGCAGATTTCTTGGCAGAAACTCTACAGACTAGGAGAGAAAGGAATGATATATTCAAAATACTGAAAGACAAAAACGTTCAGCTAAGAATACTTTATCCAGTGAAATTTTCCTTCAGATAGAATGGAGAAATAAAAGCTTTCCCAGATAAAGAAAAGCTGAGGTAGTTCATTGTTACTAGACTTCCCCTACAAGAAATAATAAAAGATGCACTCACACCACAAATGAAAAGGCAAAGGCCTACAAAGCATTGAGCAAGGAGATAATTAGACAAAATCAGAAAAATGCAGCTCTCTATCAGAAAAGGAAAACACTCAGTTATAAACTAAAGATAAAGGGAAAGAAAGCATCAAAAGTAACTATAAACACTTCAACTTAGTCACAAAGTCACAGCATTAAAAACAGAATAGTTTGTAACAACAAAAACTCAGAAGGAGAAGAGGTAAGGGATGGAACCTGCTTAGGTTAATGGAGATAAGAAGTAATGAGCAAATGGACTATTTCATCTATGAGATCTTTTATACAAACCTCATGGTAACAACTAAGCAAAAAATCAGAGCAGAACCGCAATTCACAAAAAGAGAGAAAACTGAGAAAAACTCCTCAGAAAACCACCAAAATGAAATGGCGGTCAGAAATAGAAAAGAAGAGAAAGAAGGGAAACATAGGCCAACCAGAAAACAAGAGATAAAATGACAGTATTAAACCCTCTTATATCACTAATCACTCTAAATTTAAATGGATTGAATCCTTCAATCAAAAGACACAGAGTAGCTTCATGGATTAAAAATCAAGTTTCAACAATATGCTGCCTCCAGGAAACACATCTCAGCTCTAAAGACAAATATAGGCTCAGAGTGAAGGGATGGAAGATGATATACCAAGCTAATGGCAAACAAAAGAAAGCAGGTGTTGCCATACTTATATCAGACAAAACAGACTTCAAGTCAAAAAAGACAATGAGAGATAAAGTGGGGTGGTACACAATGATAAAAGGGAGATTCCATCAAGAGGACCTAACACTTATTAATATATATGCACCTAACACAGCAGCACCAAAATATATAAAGCAACTATTAACAGACCCAAAGAGAGAAATTAACAGCAACACAATAATAATAGGGGTCCTCAACATCCCACTTACATCAACGGACAAATCATCCAAACAAAAAGTCAACAAGGAAATAGTCACTTAAATGAAACAGTTAATCAGATGGACTTAACAGATATATACAGAACATTCCATCAAAAACAGCAGAATACACATTCTTCTCAAGTGCACATGGATCATTCTCAAAGATAGACCATATATTGGGAAACAAGGAAAACCTCAATAAATTTAAGAAGATTGAAGTCATCCCAAGCATCTTTTCTGACCACAGGGTTATGAAACCACAAATTGCCTACAAGAAAAATGATGGGAAAGTCAGAAATATACGGAGAGTAAACAACATGCTGCTGCATAACCATTGGATCATTGAAGAAATCAAATGAAAAATTTAAAAACACCTGGAGACAAATGAAAATGAAAATACAGCATACCAACTCCTATGGAATACAGCAAAAGCAGTTAGAAGAGGGAAATTCATAGCAATACAGGCCCACCTCAACAAACAGAAAAATCTCAAATAAGTAACCTTAAACTTCACCTAAAAGGACTAGAAAAAGAAGAGCAAACAGAGCCCAAAGTCAGCAGAAGGATGGAAATAATAAAAATCAGAGCAGAAATAAATGAAATAGAGACTTAAAAAATAACAGAAGGGTTTAATGAAACTAAGAGCTGGTTCTTTGAGAAGATAAACAAAATTGGCAAACTCTTAACCAGACTTACTAAGAAAAAAAGAGAAAAGACTCAAATAAAATTAGAAATGAAAGAGGAGAAATTACAACAGGTTCTGCAAAAATACAAAGCATTATAAGAGAATACGATGAAAAACTATAGGCCAACAAATTTAGTAACCTAGAAGAAATGGATAAATTCTTAGACTCATACAACCTCCCAAAACTGAATCAAGGAGAAAGAGAGAATCTGAATAGACCAATCACAAGCAAAAACATTGAAATGATAATAAAAAACATCCAAAAAAACAAGCGTCCAGGACATTATGGCTTCTCTGGAGAATTTTACCAAACATTCAATACCTATCCTTCTCAAACTATTCCAAAAAACCAAAGAAGATGGAATGCTCCCTAACTCATTCCATGAGGCCAACATTACCCTGATACCAAAACCAGACAGGGATAACAGAAAGAAGGAAAATTACAGGCCAATATGGCTGATGAACATAGTTGAAAAAATCCTCAACAAAATATTGGCAAACTGAATACAACAATTCATTAAAAGGATCATAAACCATGATCAAGTGGGGTTTATTCCAGGGGCATATTCCAGTGATAGTTCAACATCCAAAAATCAATCAATATGATACACCACATTAAAAAATGAAGAATAAGAACCACATGATCATCTCAATAGATGCACAGAAAGCATTTGACAAGATCCAACATCCATTTATGATAAAAACTCTCAATGAAATGGGCATAGAAGGAAAGTGGCTCAACATAATAAAGGCCATATATGACAAACCCACAGCCAACATCATTTGTAATAGTGAAAAACTGAAAGCCATTCCTCTGAGAACAGGAACAAGACAAGGGTGCCCACTCCCACCACACCTATTCAACATAGGACTGGAGGTTTTGGCCAGAGAAATTATGCAAGAAATATATATTTAGATATATTTCCCTTTTATTAAAGGGACCAAAATTGGAAAGAAAGAAGTGAAACTCTCGCCGTTTGCAGGTGACATGATCCTACATAGAAAAAAATTCTAAAGAACACATCAGAAAACTATTAGAAATCATCAACAATTGCAGCAAAGTTGCAGGGTAGAAAATCAACATATAAAAATCAGTTGCATTTCTATACACTAACAATGAACCAACAGAAAGAGAAATCACCAGTACAATCCTATTTACAATTGCAACAAAAAAAATCAAGTATTTAGGAGCATACTTAACCAAAAAAGCGAAAGACCTACACACTGAAAACTATAAGACATTATTGAAAGAAATTGAGGAAGACACAAAAAATCGAAAAACATTCCATGCTCATGGGTTAGAAAAATCAACATAGTCAAAATGTCCATACTACCTAAAGCACTCTACAGATTCAACGCAATCTCAATTAGAATCCCAATGACATTCTTCATGGAAATTGAAAAAAGAATCATAAAATTTATATGGAACAACAAAAGACCCCGAATAGCCAAAGCAATCCTGAGAAAAAAGAACAAAGCTGGAAGCATCACAATCCCTGACTTCCATCTATACTACAAAGTTATAGTAATCAAAACATCATGGCACTGGCACAAAAACAGACTCAGATCAATGGGACAGAATTGAAAGCCCAGAAATAAAACCACACATCTATGGACAGCTAATCTTTGACAAAGGAGCCAAGAACATACAATGGAGAAAGGAAATTCTTTTCAATAAATGGTGTTGGGAAAACTGGTCAGCCACATGCAAAAGAATGAAAGTAGACCACTGTCCTTCACTATACACAAAAGGTAATTCAATGGATTAAAGACTTGAATGTATGACCTGAAACTATCAAACTCCTAGAGGAAAATATAGGCAGTACCCTATTTGACATTTGTCTTAGCAGCATCTTTTCAAATAACATGTCTGACGGTCAAGGGAAACAAAAGTTAAAAAAATGCTAGTACATCAGACTAAAAAGCTTCTGCAAAGCAAAGGACACCAGGAACAAAATGAAAAGACAGCCCACCAACTGGGTGAAAATATATGGAAATCACCTATCCAACATGGTGTTGATCTCCAAAATATATAAAGTACTCATTCAACTCAACAACAAAAAGCAAACAACCCAATCAAAAAATGGGCAGAGGATATGAACAGAGATTTTTCCAAAGAAGATATACAGATGGCCAACAGGCACATGAAAAGATGTTCAACATCACTAATTATTAGGGAAATGCAAATCCAACAAGATATCACCTTACACTAGTCTGAATGGGTATAATTATGAAGACAAAAAACAACAAGTGTTGGAGAGGATGTGGAGAAACAGGAACCCTCATGCACTGCTGATGGGAATGCAAACTGGTACAGTCACTATGGAAAATAATATGGATATTTCTCAAAAAATTTAAAATAGAAATACCATATGATCCAGCTTTCCCTCTACTGGGCATTTATCCAAAGAACTTGAAATCAATGATCCAAAGAGATCTATGCACCCCTATGTTCATTGCAGCATTATTCACAATAGCCAAGACATGGAAGCAACCTAAGTGCCTATTAAATGATGATTGGATAAAGAAGATGTGATACATACACATACACACACACACACACAATGGAATACTACTCAGTCATAAAAAAGGACTAAACCGTCCAATTTGTGACAACATGGATGGACCTTCAGGGTACAATGTTAAGTGAAATAAGCCAGACAGAGAAAGACAAATACTGCATGATTTCACTCATATGTGAAATATAACAAATACATAGATAAAGAGAACATATTGGTGGTTACCACAGGGGCACTGTACTCAGAAAATGAAAAAACAATAATGTACACCCAAATTTTCACAATGTTATAAACCATTATTATCTCAATAAAGTTATTGGGACAAAAAAAGAGAAAGGTATATAAACAGAAGCATACAGTATATGACTTTCTGAGACTGGCTTTTTTCACTTGGCATAATGCCCTTGAGGTTCATCCAAGTTGTCATGTTTATCAATAGTTCATTCCTTCTTATTACTGAATAATATTGCAGAGTATGGAATAAACTGCAGTTTGTTGATTCACTCACACATTGAAAGACATTTGGATTGCTTCCAGTTTTTAGTGGTTGCAAATAAGACTGCTATGCACAGGTTTCGGTAAGGACACAAATTTTCCATTGTCTCAGATAAATGAGTTTCTTTTTTTCTTTTTTTTCTTTGGTGAGGAAGATTGGCCCTGAGCTAAAATCTGTTGCCAATCTTCCTCTTTTTGCTTGAGGAAGATTGGCTCTGAGCTACCATCTGTGCCACTCTTCCTCTATTTTGTATGTGGATTGTTGCCACAGCATGGCTTGATGAGTGGTGTAGGTCTGTGCCTGGGACCTGAACCCGTGAATGTGGACCACGGAAGTGGAGCATGCCAAACTTGAGTTTCTTATAAATAGCATATAGTTGGGTCATTTTAAAATTGAGTCTGCTAATTTTGTCTTTCCATTGGTATATTTTGAGCATTTACATTAAATGTAGTTAAAGAAATGTTGAGGATAATGTATCTTAATTTTTGTTTTGTTTGTTTTCTCTGTATTTCTTTGCTTGTTTTGTTTTTACTGACATCCTGAAGGTTACTTGAACATTTATTTAGAATTCTATTGTGATTTATCTACAGTGGGTTTTTTTCTACTGTTTTAAAACTGATGTCATAATAGTTTATACTTTGTGAAATTTTAGTTGTACATTATTGTTTATCAGTCACCATATAAATGTGTCCCTTCACCCCTTGTGCCCAACCCCCAACCCCTTTCCCCCTGGTAACCAGCAAGCTGTTCTCTCTGTCCGCATGTTAGTTTAATCTCCACATATGAGTGAAATCATGTGGCCTTTGTCTCTCTGTCTGGCTTATTTCACTTAATGAAATACTCTCCAGGTCCATCCATGTTGTTGGAAATGGGACCATTTTTGTCTTTTTTTATGGTGGAGTAGTATCATATATACCACATCTTCTTTATCCAATCATCAGCCAAGGAACACTTGGGTTGCTTCCACTTCTTGGCTATGGTGAATAATGCTGCAATGAACATAGGGGTGCATAAGCCTCTTTGGGGTGTTGATTTCAGGATCTTTGGATAAATACTCAGTAGTGGGATAGCTGGATCTTAAAGTATTCCAATTTTTAACGTTTTGAGGAATCTCCATACTGTTTTCCATAGAGGCTGCACAAGTTTGCTTTTCTACCAGCAGTGAATTAGGGTTCCCGTTTCCCCACATCCTCTCCAATATTTATTTTTTGCCTTGGTGATTATAGCCATTCTAAGAGGTGTAAGGTGATATCTTAGTGTAGTTTTGATTTGCATTTCCCTGATGAGTAGTGATGTTGAACATCTTTTCAGGTGCCTATTGGCCATCTGTATATCTTCCTGGGAAAAATGTCTGTTCATATCCTCTGCCTACTTTTTGATTAGGTTGTTTGTTTTTTAGTTGTTTAGTTGTGTGAGTTCTTTATATATTACAGAGATTAACCCCTTGTTGGATACAGGATTTGCAAATATTTTCTCCAAGCTGGAGGGTTGACTTTTCATTTTGATCCTGGTTTCATTTCCATTGCAGAAGCACTTTTGTCAGAAGAAGCCCCACTTATTTATTTTTTCTTTTGTTTCCCTTGTCTGAGTAGATATGGAAGTAAAAAAGACCCCTCTATGACCGGTGTCAAAGAGTATACTACCTATGTTTTCTTCCTGGAGTTTTATAGTTTCAGGTCTTACCTTCAAGTCTTTGATCCATTTTGAGTTAATTTTTGTGTATGGTGAAAGATAATGGTTTACTTTCATTCTTTTGCATGTGGCTGTCCAGTTTCCCCAGAACTATTTATTGAAGAGAGTTTCCCTTCTCCATTTTAAGTTCTTAGTTCCTTTGTTGAAGATTAGCTGCCCATAGATGTGTGGTTTTATTTCTGGGCTTTCAATTCTGTTCCACTGATCTGTGTGTCTGTTTTTGTACCAGTACCATGCTGTTTAAATTATTATAGCTTTGTAGTACATTTTGAAGTCAGGTATTGTGATGCTTCCAGTTTTGTTCTTTTTTCTCAGGATTGTTTTAGCTATTCAGGGTATTTTGTTGCCCTATATAAATTTTAGTATTCTTTGTTCTATTTCCATTAAGAATGTCATTGGACTTCTTATTGGGATTGCATTGAATCTGTAGATTGCTTTTGGTAGTATGGACATTTTAAATATGTTTATTCTTCCAGTCCATGTGCATGGGATATCTTTCCATTTCTTTATGTCATCATTGATTTCTTTCAATAATGTCTTATAGTTTTAATTGTATGGGTCTTTCACCTCCTTGGTTAAATTTATTCCCAGATATTTTATTCTTTTTGTTGTGATTGTAAATGGAATTGTCTTCCTGAGTTCTCTTTCTGTTAGTTTGCTTTTAGAGTATAGAAAAGCAACTGATTTTTGTAAGTTGATTTTGTACCCTACAACTTTGCTGTAGTTGTCAATTATTTCTAATAGTTTTCTGATGTATTCTTTGGGGTTTTCTTATATAAAATCATGTCATCCGCAAACACCGAGAGTTTCACTTCTTTGTTGCCTATTTGGAGTCCTTTTATTCCTTTTTCTTGCCTTACTGGTCTGACCAAAACCTTCAGTACTATGGTGAAGAGCGGTGACAGTGGGCACCCTTGTCTTGTTCCTGTTCTCAGAGGAATAGCTTTCAGTTTTTCCCCATTGAGTATGACATTCTCTGTGGGTTTGTAATATATGGCCTTTATTCTGTTGAGGTAATTTCCTTCTATACCCATTTTGTTGAGAGTTTTTATCATAAATGGATGTTGGATCTTGTCAAATGCTTTCTGTGCCTCTATTGAGATGATCATGTGGTTTTTATTCCTCATTCTGATAATGTGGTGTATTGCATTTATGTTGAACCACCCCTCTGTCCCTGATATAAATCCCACTTGATCATGGTGTATGACCCTTTTAATGTATTGCTTATTTGGATTGCCAATATTTTGTTGAGGATTTTTGCATCTATGTTCATCAGCAATATTGGCCTGTATTTTTCCTTCTTTATATTATCCTTGTCTGGCTTTGGCATCAGGGTGATGTTTGCCTCATAGAATGTGTTAGGAAATGTTCCATCTTCCTCTATTTTTTGGAATAGTTTGAGAAGGATAGGTATTAAACCTTTAAATGTTTGGTAAAATTCTCCAGAGAAGCCATCTGGTCCTGGACTTTCGTTTTTTGACATGTTTTTGATTACTCTCTCAATCTCTTTACTTGTGATTGGTCTGTTTATAGTCTCTATTTCTTGTTGATTTAGTTTGGGGAGGTTGTATGAGTTTAAGAATTTATCTGTTTCTTCTAGATTGTCCAATTGTTGTCATATAGTTTTTTAGTATTCTCTTATAATCCTTTGTATTTCTGTGATATCAGTTGTAATTTCTCCTCTTTCATTTCTGACTTTATTCATTTGAGCCTTCTCTCTTTTTTGCTTAGTGAGTCTGTCTAAGGGTTTGTCAATTTTGTTTATCTTCTCAAAAAACCAACTCATTGTTTCTTTGATCCTTTCTACCTTTTTGTTTCAATTTAATTTATTTCTGCTCTAATTTTTATTTCCCTCCTTTTGCCAACGTTGGGATTTTTTTTTCTAATTCTGTTCCGTGTAGTTTAAAGTTGCTTATTTGGGATTTTTCTTGTTTGTTAAGGTGTGCCTGTATTGCTAAAAGTCCCTCTCAAGACTGCTTTTGCTGCATCCCATGTGAGTTGGTATGGTGTATTTTCATTTTCCTTTGTCTCCAGACTATTTTTGATTTCTCCTTTAATTTCTTCAAAGATCCATTGGTTGTTCAGTAGCATTTTGCTTAGTCTCCACATCTTTGTCACTTTCCCAGTTTTTTGCTTCTAGTTGATTTCTAATTTCATAGCATTATGGTTGTAGAAGATGCTTGTTATGATTTCAATCTTCTTAAATTTATAGAGGCTTGTCTTGTTTCCCAATATATGGTCTATGCTTGAGAATGTTCCATCCGTGCTTAAGAAGAATCTGTACTCTGCTGTGTTGGATGAAGTGCTCTCTATATATGTATTAAGTCCACCTCGTGTATTTTTTCATTTAAGTCCACTATTTTCTTATTGACTTTCTGTCTGGATGATCTATCCATTGATGTAATTGCTTTGTGCACTTTGGTGCTGCTGTGTTGGATGCATACATATTTATAAGTGATATCTCTTCTTGGTGGAGTGTCCCTTTTATCATATATTGCCCTTCTTTGTCTCCCATTACCTGTTTTAACTTGAAGTCTACTTTGTCTAAGTATTACAACACTTGTTTTCTTTTGTTTGTCATTAGCTTGGAGTATTGTCTTCCATTCTTTCACTCTGAGCCTGTCTTTGTCTTTAGAGCTGAGATGTGTTTCCTGGAGTCAGCATATTGCTAGATCTTGTTTCTTAATCCATCCTGCCACTCTGTGTCTTCTGGTTGGAGAATTCAATCCATTTATATTGAGTGGTTATTGAATAATGAGGGCTTAATGTTGCTATTTTATTGCTCATTTTTTGATTCCTTTGCATTTCCTTTGTTTCTTGTCCCATGTGTTTTGGGCTACCAATTCATTTGGTAGTTCTGTATGATGTTTTCTTAGTTTTCTCCTTATTTATTGTATGTGTCTCTGTTCTGATTATTTCCTTAGTGGTTTCCATGAGGTTTGTATAAAAAATCTCATAGTTGAGATAGTCCATTTTCTGATGACCTCTTATTTCCTTAGACTAAGTTGATTCCATCCATTTCCACTTCCCCTTCTAAGTTATTATTGTCATAACTTATTCCATCTTGTGTTATGAATTTGTGTTTAAAGTGATGAGGTTATATTTATTTTTGCTGTTTTCCTTCCCTTAATCTTTGGTGTTATAATTGTTCGCTAACCTATTTGGATAGAGATCTGCTATTTTTCTGATTTTGTTAACCTACTTTTCTCCTTGCTCAAAGTTTTGTATCCCCTTTCTTTCTTGTTTTTTCAGGCATGAGAGCCTTCTTGAGCATTTCTGGTAATGTGGGTCTTGTGGCAATGAACTCCCTTAGCTTTTGTTTATCTGCATTAGCTATTATTTCTCCATCATATCTGAAGGATATTTTAATTGGATAGAGTTTTCTTGGCTGAAAGTTTTTGCCTTTCAGAATTTTGAATGTAACACTCCACTCTCTCATAGCCTGTACCGTTTATGGTGAGAAATCTGCTGAAAGTCTGATAGGAATTCCTTTGTACATTATTATTATATTTTTTGTCCTGCTGCCCTTAATATTTTTTCTTTATCATTGACTTTTGCCAGCTTTACTACTACATGCCTTGGAGAGGGTCTTTTCATGTCGCTATATTTAGGATATCTATTGATTTCATTCACTTGTATTTCCAACTCCTTCCCCAGATTTGGGAATTTCTCAGCTATTATTTCTTTGAAAAAGCTCTCTGTTCCTTTTTCCCCTCTCTTCTCCCTCTGGAATACCTATAACCCTTATCTTGCATTTCTTAATTGAGTCAAATATTTCCCAGAGAATTTCTTCATTTCTTTTTAGTCTTAGTTCTCTCTCCTCCTCCACCTGGAGCATTTCTGCATTCCTATCCTCAATATTGCTAATTCATTCTTCCACACTGTCAGATTTGTTCCTTACAATTCCAGATTTTTCTTTATCTCCTCCATTGTGTTTTTCATCTACAACATTCCTGATTGGTTTTTCTTTATAGTTTCAATCTCTTTTGTGAAGAAGTTCCTGATTTTATTGAATTGTCTATTGGAATTTTCTTGTAGTCCTTTGACCTTTTTTATGATAGCTATTTTGAATTCTCTGTTCTTTAGGTTATAAATTTCTGTGCTTTCAGGACTGATTTCTGGGTGCTTATCATTTTGCTTCTGCTCTGGAGATTTAATATATTTTTTCCATAGTGCTTGAGGGTGTGGGCTTATTTTTCCTCATTCTGAAGATATCTGGTTGCAGCTTCCACCTGCTGCCACTAGGTGGGGTTCAAGAGCTGTACATTCTGAGCCCACTGCAATCTGCAGTTGCTCTAGCTGACCAGCCCTGCTGGTGCTCTGGGTAGAGGGAGGCTTCTTTCTTTTGCCTACCTGATCCCAGGGGCTTCTCACTCTTCCCTCACTAACTGCTATCCTGGGATGCTAGCTTGATGAGGGCACCCCCACAACAGTTCAATTCCCTCCATATGAGAATTTCCCACAGGTTGTGAGAGAACTTGGAGAGCTACAGTTTTCCTGGAGAGGGCCACCCTTCCCCCTCTCTCAGAGAGACATGCAGTCCTGGTCCCAGGGTCACTGTCATTGGGGAAGGAGAGGAGATCTCCTGTCCTCCTTCCACTTCCTTCAGGGGTACCAGCGCCTCCACCTTCAGATGAAATGGTGCATGGGTCTCTCAGACGTCTTTAGTGTTGTGTCAACATCTTCTGTTGGTATTTGAATGTCCTTTTTGTTGTATCTTAGGGGGGATATTCTAAGGGGAAAAGCTCACTCAGCCATGATGCTGACATCACTTATCTATAGTGTTTTTGAGTGTGCCTTTGCATTAATTGCTCACTGGTTCCCTACATATTACATTATATATATAATTTATCAGAGTCTACCAGTGTCATTTTACCAGTTTGAATGAAACGTATAAATCTTGCTTCCCTTTAAGTCCCTTTACCCTTTCCTGTTTATAATGGGTTTAAGTACTTCCTCTGTATACTTTGAGAACTACATTAGGCAATGCTATATTTTTTGCTTCAGCTGTCAAATATAATTTAGAAAACTCAAAAGGAAGGGAAACTCTGTTGCATGTATGTATATTTTTGTTCTTTCCATTGTTCTTTCTTCTTTACTGATGTTCCAAGATTCCGTCTTTTGTCATTGGCTTTCTGCTTGAAGAACTTCCTTTAACAACCCTGTTGTGTACATATGCTGGCATCACATCACATTATTTAGACTTCATTCATCTGAGAATGTCTTGACTTTTCCTTGATTTTTGAAGGAACATGTTCACTGAATATATAATTTGGGGGTTACAGTTCTTTTTATGCCTTTGAAGAGTTTGACTAAAATGTATCTTGGCATGGATTTCTTTGGTTTTACCTTGTTTTGGGTTCACTCAGCTTCTTGAATCTATAGGTTTTTATCTTTTGCCAAATTTGGGAAGCTTTTGGCCACTGCTACTTCAAATATTTTTTGCCTCACCCCTTTTCTCCTCTCTTTCTGGGATTCTAATGAAGCAATTGTTAGATCTTTTGATAAAACCTTATGGTCTCCGAGGTTCTGTTCTCTCTCTCTTTTTCAGTTTAGTTTCTCTGTTTTCATTAAGTAATTTCAATTGTTCTGTCCTAAAGTTCAGTAAGCATTTTTGCTGTCCTGTCTACTCTGCTGTTGAGCCCATCCATTGACTTTTTGTACTTTTTTGATTCTAAAATTTCCACTTGGTTCTCCTTTATAACATCTGTTTCTTTGCTGAGATTTTCTTTTTCATTTGTTGCAAGCATGTTTGCAATTGCTCTTTTTTAAAACTGTGATAAAACTTAGCAAGATATTTACCCTTTTAACAAATTTTAAAGTGTACAATGCAATACTGTTAAGTATTGGCACAATGTTGTACAGCAGATCTCTAGAACTTAATCATCTTTAATAAATGAAAATTTATACCCATTGAACAGCAACTCCTCATTTCCTCCTCCTCCCAGCTGCTGGCAACCACCATTTTACTCTCTGCTTCTACATGTTTGACTATTATGTGATACCATATAAGTGGTATCATGCAATATTTGTACTTCTGTGACTGGTTTATTTCACTTAGTATAATTCCTTCCAGGTTCATCCATGTTGTTGTATATGGCAGGATTGGCATCTTTTTTAAGGCTAAATAATATTCTGTCATGTGTATATACCACATTTTCTTTATCCATTCATCCGTCAATGGTCATTCAGGTTGTTTCCACATCTTGGCTATTATGAATAGTGTTGCAATGAACATGGGAATACAGATATCTTTTCCAGTTCCTGAATTCAATTCTTTGGGATAAATACCTAGAAATGGGATTACTGGATCATAAGGTAATTTTATTTTAATTTTGAGGAGACTCCACAGTTTTTCATAATGGCTACACCATTTTACACTTTCACCATCATTGTACAAGAGTCCAAATTTCTCCACCCCTTGCCAATATTTGTATACCAACCATTATTATTATTTTTTATAATATTCATTCTAACAGGTATGGGGTGATATCCCATTATGATTTTGATTTGCATTTCCTTGATCATGAGTAATGTTGACCATCTTTTCATATACCTGTTGGGCATTTATGTGTCTTCTCTGGGGAAATGTCTATTCAACTCCTTTGCCCATTCTTTAATCAGGCTATTTGTTTTTTGGCTATTGAGTTGAAGGAGGTCCTTATATATTTTGAACACAAATCCCTTATCAGATATATTATTTGCAAATATCTTCTCCCATTTCATTGTAATTGCTCTTGGAAAGAGTTTTATGGTGGCTGCTTTAAAATCCTTGTCAGATATTTCTAACATCTGTCTTATCTCAATGGTGGCATCTGTTAATTCCCTTTACACATTCAAGTTCAGATTTTCTGGGTTCTTGATATAACAAGTGGTTTTAGATTGTATCCTGGACATTGTGGGTATTGTGTTATTAGATTCTGAATCTTGTTAAAACCTTTTGTTTTAAGAGGCCTTTTCTGACCCTGTACTGGCAGGAGAAATGGGTGCCACCTGGGTTGGGGTGAAAATCCAGGTTGCCTATTTGGCCTCCTTTGATACTCCAGAGTGGGAGAGGTACCACATTACTACTAGGTGGTGTTGGAAGTTCTGGCTTCCCACTCAGACTTTGTTCATGGTGGCTGGGGTGGGGACACAGTTGTTTTCTGTTATGTTTAGCTATAATACAGCAGTTATTTTCTAAAATGTTTTTGTCTTTCTAGGGTGTCCCTTTTCTTGTCTTTTGGCTGGAGGGAGCAGTTTTTTCTTTCTTTTCTTTTCTTTTTTTTTCTGTCTGTCCCCATTGGTGTTCCAGGTTGCCAGATTCTCCAGTACCCAGTCCAGGATATATGAGTCAAATAGTAAGCCCAAGGAGCTCTTGTATCTTTCCTAAGGCTCTGAAGGCCCTAACCAATATGCCACCTTCTTGCTAACTTTCCAAATTTTCTTATAAATTGTGGTTTATTCATAGAATAGAATGATACACAGAAAAAAGAAGGCACTACTATTACACTAAGTAATATTGAAGAATCTTTCACACATAATGTATGATTCCATTTATACGAAGTTCAAAAGTAGATAAAACTGTGAGTTCAGAATAGTCGTTACCATTCGTGAGGGAGGGGGCTGACTGGGAGGGAGCACAAGGGAACTTTCTGGAAGGATGGAAAAGTTCTAGATCTTGAACTAGTGTTGTTCACATGAACACACACATACATATATGCATTTGTGTGTATATGTATGTATGTAAAATTTTACCACATATAAACTTGCTTTGTTTACTCTAAATGTCATACCTCATTAAAAAATTAAAAATTCTATAGTTAAACTGAAAATTTTTAAAAAGCAGTCTATATGTCAATGACTGTTAAATTTATGTCTCTAGCTTTGATCTTACCTCTAAGTCCTAGATACAGATAGCTAATTAACTACACAGCATATCTTCCCTTAGATGTCTAATAGATGTCTCAAACTTAAAATGTCAAAATTTTAACTCTGAATCTTACTCATCGAAAGCTCTGTCTCTCAGTCTGCTCAAATGTAGCAAATAACACTAAATTTAACCAGTTGTGAAAGCCAGAAATTTGATAGCCACACTTAACTACTCTTTCTATCAAACTCCACATTCAATCCATCAGCAAATCCTGTTGGATCCACCTTCAAAATATATCTGTTGTCCAACAATTCTCACTACCACCCATCCTACAAAACTAGTCCAATTTGTCTCTCACTTGCATTACTTCAGTAGCCTCCTATGTGGCCATCCCACTTCAACTCTGACTACCCTAAATTCTATTCTCACAGTAGCCAGTGAAATCCTTTTAATGTACAAACCAGATCATGTTACTCCTTTGTCTCAGCTTTCCAATGGCTTCCTTTCACACTTAAAATGAAGTCACAATTCCTTACCATGACCTACGAGGCCCTACACAATCTCTGACCTCCTATCCTCTAAGCAACCCCTTGTTCACTCTGCTCCAGACCAACTGACCTTCTTGCTATTTCTCACACATATGATTCCTACTCCCCACCCTCTCTTAGCAAGGCCTTTACACTTTTTCTCTACTTTAAGTGTCCTCTACTTTAAACACTTGCACAAGATTGACACATGGCTCTCTACCTCATTTATTTCATGTCACTGATCAAATGCTACTTTCTCATAGGGCTTCTCTGACCATACTCCATCTAAAATAGTATAGCTACATTACTGTCTATCCTCCTATCCTGTTTTGTTATTTTATAATACTTACCACCTGACATCATATGACATATGATTTGCTTACCGTCTGTTTCCCCTATTGGAATTTAAATTCCATGAGGGTAGAGCCTTTCTTTTGTTCACTACTGTATCTCCACTACCTAGAATCATGTTTTTCACATAGGAGGTACTCAATAAGCAGTTGTTAAATGAATAAATAAATAAACAAACACACACATGAGTAAAAGAGCAGATGGTCACAGTTAAAAAAGAAAGTTGCATAGAAAATCAAAGAAATGATAGATCCAAATATAAAATATTCAAGAGGTGGAATTCATGAAAGAAAATATATGAGACTGAAGATAGATCAAGAAGATCTAACAACATCTCCAGAAAGAGAAAAAAGAGAGTTAGATGACGACTTACATTTGTAGCATAAATAAATGTGGGGAAGGTATAACCTACACAACTCTGGTTAAATTAATGAATTCAAAGATTTAAAAAAATCTTACACATATCCAAACAGAAAAGTTATTTATAAAGGAAAGTTAACCAAATTGGCATTAGAATGATCATGCATAACACTGGAAGCTAGAAGATAATCTTATAGATAATTACTGTCCTGGGACAGCAAAGAAATATATGGAAGAAGAAGAATGGTAAGGGAGGACTCACCTTAACAGATACTAAGAAAAAATACCATGATCTATTTAGATAAAAATAATATGGGCTTAGCATACTACCAGATAAACAGATGAGTGAAATGGCACAGAGAGACCAGAAATGTATCCCAATATATATCCCATGTTTCATTTCAAAGGGAAATGGATAGTTCACTTAATAAATGGTAGTGGTAGATTGGCTATCCTTCTGGAGGAATTTAAGTTGGATCCTCTATTTTGCATTATTTACAAAAAGAAAAAAATTGCAGATAGGTAAAAGATTAAAATGTGAAAAATAAAATTGAAAACACATTAAAAGCAATAGGGAATATATTTATGAATGATTGAGGAGACTTCCTAAAACTCATAAACTATAAAGAAAAAGATTGACATTTTTGGCTACATATTTTTAATTGTATATCTAATAATATCTTTAAAATAGAATAATAAAAAGACAGAGAAAATATATTTCTAACATGTACGGTAATTAATACTGACAGTTCACGAGAAAAATACAAATAACTCAATAGAAAAAAGAAAATTCAAAGGATATGAATAGGCCAATTCCAAGAAAGTAACTTTAACCAGCCGAGACATATATGAAAAGATATACAAACATCAAAGTACTCAGGAAATGCAAATTACAATAACAAAGAGGTACTCCTTCTCACTCATGAGATTTGCAAAATTGTTTAAAAGAGTACCCACCCACGCTGGTGGAAATATGGGGAGGTATGGGGAGCTTTGGTTTATTCCCAGTGGATTTGTATCTTATTACAGCTTTTTGGAAAGCAATCCAGCAATAACAGTGAAAATACATGTCTTTTGATCCAACAATCCCACTTCCAGAAATCATTGCATAGAAATAAATGCATCAATGGTTATATTGTAGAGAAAGGATAAATGTTTAAGAATTTTTATTGCAACATTGCTTGTAATAACAACTGGAAGTAATCTGAATGGCTACAGTAGGGTAATGGTTAAATAATGTATATATAACATGCTTAAATAACATATAAATGCTTAGATAACAATAACATTTATTTTACATTCACTGTGTGCTAGGCACAGTTTAAAGGAACTTGTATCCTTTCAGCAAACCTAAGTGGTAGGTACTATTATAACCCATTCTTGACAGATGACAAAGTCTTCACATCTCCATTTCAAGTAGTTTGTCAAAGCCACACTCAAAAGAAGTGGTCAACTGGGCATATGATCCCAAGGCAGTCTGGAACCAGAGAACATACTCCTAACCACCATGCTATTTACTGCAAAGAACATTATAGAGATCTATTCTAGTTGATTTAGCAAGTTCTTCACCAGATTTTAAAGTAAGAATAGACAGATGCAAACAGGTGTGTATATATAATGACTTTATGTTTTAATTTAACTAAAAAACTATATACGGGTCTAACGTTTATATATGCCTTAGTTCCTCATCTGAAAAATGGGAATGACAGAAGTGTCTCATAAAGATGTGAGGATTAAATAATACACCTAAAGCACGAAGAACAGCACCTGGCACATTATAAGTGCTCAATAAATGCTAACTACTGTTTGAAAGTTTTACAATGAGTATAATTATATAATCACCTAAGTAAAAGTAACACTATTTTATTGCCGAAAAAATTCTACGACAACTCTTTTAACTTACCTGAAATTGACGATCCTTGCTTGTGCCAATCATTATGCGACCTGCAGTATCAAAACTTGGAAAAAGTGTTTTTGAATTGTTTTCTGCAGGGCTTAGCTTTAGGGGCGTTACTTCCGGTAGTGTAGAAGGAGGCCCTTCCGCCTGCACCATTGCCTTGTGTCTCTTGGTCACAGGTGGGCTTCCATTGAAGGATGGGCTCTCGGCAGTGCTGCACCCGTACCACCCTTCATCAGAAGGACGCTTTTTGGCCTCCAGAGGTGAGGTGAGGAGGGGTGGCGGGAGACTCTGTGTCCTGTCCCGGGAGGTCACTTCCGGAAGCTACGGGAGCAAACCTGGCATCCAGCCCTCTTGCTCCCTTGGATCCTGAGTCTTTACCTGCTTCCTCACCCCCCGCCGCCTTTCCCTGTACCAGCTTCTTCCTGGCCTTTGGTTGCAAGCTCTCGCTTCTCCAGACCCTAAATCCTTCTCTTCTCCCATGTCCTCCCATGCTCTTAAGCTTTCCTTCTGGCCCTGTGTCACCACCCCACCTCCTTTCTTCTTGCCCCTCCCTCTTCTTAGACCCGAGTTCTTTTTCTTCTCTTGGGGTCCTCCCCTCCTACACACCTTTCCCTCCAAATAGAGGGGTCCTCCCTCTACCCCTTTACTGAAAGCCCTCCCCACTCCACGACCTTTGCTCTCAACACCTGGTGCTTGCCCTGCCGGTGCTCTTTCTCATCAGGGGAACTTGGACCCTAGGTCTGTGCCTCCCCGCCCCCCTTCCCACCGCCATTACTGCTCCTCTCCTCTTTCTCTTTCTCTGCCTTTTGCTTACTGCCGCCCAGTCCCCCTCTGGAACTTGGGGCCTCCTCCTGCCCTCCACCTCTTCCTTCTGTCAGATCCTCTGCTCTCAAGCCTACCTTTTTAACCATTCCCCTGCTCCATTCTCTTCTTGATCCCTCTGCCCTTCCTAATTTGAGGGAGTCCTCTCCCACCTCCTGACCTGGGCCTAATCTGTCATGCTCTTGACTCCCTTCTCTTCCTTCCCACCCTGGAGTGGCTTCTCCCACCTCCCGGACCCCACTATCTGCCTCCCCCTTCCCTCTTCCTGACTCTTCTTTCATCTCTCCTGTCGTTGAGCTGATGATGTTTTGTCCACTTCCCCATCTTAATCCTTTACTTCCCCATCCCCACCATAAGCCCTTGTCCACCTTTTCCCACATTTCCTTCCTGTTCCTAACCTGCATCTTTCTCCCACTTTCAATCTCTCTTGCTCCCTCCCCCATTACAAATCCTTCCCTCCTTTCCTGACCTAAGGAATTCCACCTCCCCTCTTGACCCCTCTATACCTTTTATCCTTTTGTTTTTCCTCAAAGCCTTCCACCTAAGGCAGGATCCCTTTCTTCTCCTCTGGATCCTATTTTCATTCACTATCATCTTGAGTCTAGGCTCAAACCCTTCCTCCACATTCCCGACTCCTGGCAAGATTCTCACACTTTTCCCCAACCCCAGTTTTTATTCCTCATAGTCTTTTTCCTCTCCTTATTTCCCAGGGATTCTTAAAACCATTTATATATAAGATAAAAAATAACCAAATGCTGCAAGGAAGAGTACAAATACTAAGGCCTTCAAACCTGCTGCTTCTCCCTCTTCCTGAGCACTCCTCCCACCTCCCTGTTTTCCCACATCTATTCAAGGCTGGCTTTTTTGGGGGGTTCAGATTTTAGTCTAAAAGTCATCTTTTCAGAGAATCCTTTCCTGCCTGCCCAATATAAAGGAGTCCCAACGCCCTCCCCCACCATTTTTTTTCCTAAAGAACATTTAACACTCTGAAATCTTGATTTTTTGTGTTGTCTGTTTGTCCATCTAGAACTGATGCTCTGTGAAAGAGGCCTTATCTTTCTTGTTCACCTTGTATCACTAGCATTTAGAATGGCACCTGGTACCATTCAGGCTGTCAGTGTTTGCTGAATAAGTTAGTGATTTCTGTATGTCAGACACTGTGCTAAGTGCTCACTTTACGCTATCTCATTTAATCCTTACAAGATGGATTGAGGTAAGAACTTTTATTATTGTTATTTTACACCTTAAGAAACTGAAGTGCAGAAAGGATAAGTGAATTTGCTTATTGTTTCAAAACAGTTGGCATATCTGAGAATTTAATCTAGATCTGTATGAAGCCACGGCCCTTATTCTTTTCACTTTCTTTGACCTACCAGAGGAAAAGGGCCATTAGGAATGGAAAGAAAAGGAAAGGAAGATGGATCTGAATGCATGGTAGGTCAAATTGGGGTAGGGGCTTCTCTGCTGGAGCAGGGAGTGCAAGGATGTGCACAAGATCCTAAGTGAAGATGAGAATAATAATAAGAGCTAACATTTATGAGCACTTACTTTATGCCAGGCACTGTTCTGAATTCTCACTTAGGAGTGGCAGGTAATATCATTATATAGGTAAGGAAACTGAGGCTCAGACATGCTAATTATCTTCTCCATGGTCATACAGCTAGGATATAGGAGAGCTGGGATATGACCCCAGACAGTCTTACTACAGAGCAAGTACTATTAGTTGCTATCCTATACTCGCCCCAGCAAGAAAAAGAACAGATTTATGAGAGTAGTACATTCTGTGTTGGGCACTAACTCCTGATTCTTGGATTCTTGTTTTCTTTGTGGAATGACCTTCAGCTAATGTAGCACTCCTGCCTCCTGAGCTGCCTCTTACTGCTCTCCATAGAGGAGGTGATTGATGATGACATCCATTCATTCACATTACTTTACTAGCACTGGCGACACTCCCTCTTTTTACCCCTCTTCACCTGGGATCAGCATAGGGCAGCAATTCTGGATTGGTGTATTTGCTCTACAGACTCAAACTTTTCCCTTGGCTGGGGTGTCACCAGGCTTAGGTTGGTGAAACATCAGGGGAGCAAAAACGGAGAGCAAGCACTTCTGGCAAGAGATCTAAATTCACATTCTTTTATCAGCTTTATTGGCAATAAGGCTGACATTTCTATCTCCATTTGTCTCTTGTGCCTTATTTCTCATTTGGTTGTGAACTCAGGAGGAAACAAAGAGGGTGTTATTTATCAGTCCTCTAAGTCTTAGCATCTTAGTGTGGAAGCCAGGAACCTTGAGAAATAGAGAATAAATATGGGTATCAAAACAACATATGGATTTTATGGGAGAAATGACTCAGTTTCTTTAACAAGTGGAACGAAAAAAAAGGGATTCTCACAGAGTAATAGTAACTTAAGAGACATGCCAAAATTTCAATGTGTGGACCTTGTTCGGATTTGGATTTGAATAAATTAAAATGAAAACGATAATTTGGAAAATGTGTATTAGATGATGCTAAGGAATTTTTATTTTGTTGTGTGACAATGGCATTGTGATTATCTTAAAAATGCTTATCTGTTAGAGATACACATACTGATATATTTACTGATGATAATGATATGTTGTCTGGGATTTGCTTTAAAGTACTCCAGCAGAAATGGTGGGGTGGTAGATGAAAGAAGAATGGCAAAATGTTAACTTTTTAAATTGGGTTATGGGTACATGAGTGTTCTCTCTATATTTTTATGATGGAAATTTATTGCAGTAAAAAGTTTAAAAAGGCTTGAAGCTTTATTAGTGCTTTAGCAAACATGAGCTATGCAGATCAAAACCAACTGCTACAATCTGCAAAGGTCAAACATCCACATTGCCCGCACTTTAAGTAAAGCATCATCAAAGGTGGTCTCTCAGGTTCCTCTTTATACTAGTGATTCAGGGAGTATGATTTTGAATGAAATATACAGCAAAACATTCAGTGATTTCAGTAGGGCCACATGGCTGGAGGAGAGTGAAATACTTTGTGAGAGAAGTCAGGCTTAAAAATCATAAAGTGTGCAAAGACAGAGCAGAAGGAGATGTGCTCTGCAAGTCAGGAAACAGCATTAGCATAATGGAGCATTAGCAGATCTGTCACTGTGGCTAAAGAAGGGAATAGAGGTAGGTTAAATAGATAATAATAATTAGCTAATAATTTTTGAGCACCTACTATGGGCCAGACACTGTTGTATGATTCACATGTATTACTTCATTTATTCATATAGCCTATTTGTTGATCACGTATTATGTGCAGGGCACTCATTATTCTAAGTATTGGGTATACAGCAGAGAAAAAAAGAAAATCTCTGCTTTCACACATTCTAGACCTGGACTCTCTAATATGGTGGTCACTACCATCTGTGGCTATTTAAATTTAAGTTGATTAAAATGAAATACAATTAAAACTTCAACTCCTTAGTTGCAATAGCCACATTTAAGTGCTCAGTAGACACATGTGACTAATGGCTGCCACATTGAACAGCATAAATATAGAACACTTCGATCACATAGTATTCTATTAGACAGTACTGTGACAATTAATTAATATGTAATATGTCCACCAGTAAGTGAGAAGTCCTATGTAAGAAGATAGAGAGTGAAATGAAAGGAGTTCTGCTTTAGATAAGGTAATTAGGGAAAGCCTCTCTGATAAGATGATATTTTGGGCTAAAGGAAGTGAGAGAAGCAAGCTACGCAGAGCAAAGAGTATTCTAAGCAGAGACAGTAAATACAAAGGATCCGAGGCATACGCATATGGCTGCAGCTGAGTGAGCAAAGGGGAAGAAACATAGGAGATAAGATCTGAGTGGAAGGCAGGGAAAAGTTCATGTAGCTGGGAAGTTTATAGTGACTTACAGAGTTTACATTTTACTCCAGTAGGGAATGCAGAGGGTGATTAACTTTACCCTCTCCCAAAGCCACACAGCTAGGAAGTAGTAGAGCCAGGATTTGAACAGGATGGTTACAGAGCCTATATTCCTAACTACTATGATATAACACCTCTGGGCAGGAAGGTTACTACAAGAAGAGGGGTGGACAGCAGGCGTGGAATGGTGGGTAGGGCTGGCCTTAAGCAGCCTTTAATTTCTAAGTGCAGCATGGCACAATGAAGGAGCAGGGAAGTGTGTACCTCAGATGTGGGAGGAGGTCTGGCCAGGTTACCTTTGTTGTTTCCAGAAGCCAGTAGAGTTCCTGGTAAAGAAGAGTGGCAGGATGAAAATACAGTGAATGCTGAATTGAAAGGGGATCTGGAAGTATAACTGGATGTGAGGAGAACATTTAGGATGTCATATAATCGTAAACCTAAACCAGTGAAGTTTCAACTAAGGCAGTATTTAGTGGCAATGGAAAAGCAGAGAAGTTTGTAAAAATTTCCGAGGTAGAGATCAACCAGACTTAGAAATTGGTTGTGATAGTTGGAGGGAGTGAATGATTCTAAGGATGAATAAACGCTGCCAACATTGGCATATTGCTTTACACATGATCAAGCTACCACTTAAGTTTGTTTCTATATTTAGTGAGCATACCAGTAAGTGAATCATAAAATTATTATGCTGTTTGTGTCCCACCCATATTCATTGGTCACTCACCATCTAGCACTTGTTTATAGAGTCCTACTGCAAGCACCTTAGACTCTCCCTGCAAGCTTTCTCTCAGCAAACTTGGGGAGGTAGGGGTGGGTGCTGGGAGTTAATGTCCTTGGGAGCAGCCCTCTGTCAGAGACAAATGGGATTAGAAGGATAAATAGATAAACTTCCCCTCAGGTGACACAGTTTTTTAAGTTTCAAATACCCCTAGTGGTAACCTGCCCAATAATGTACCATTTATTGACTTCCTTCCACCCTCTGTCTCACTTTCCCACTTCCATACTGGTATTTCGTGGGGTCACCTCCCAAATAAACTGCATTCAACTCTTTGTCTCAGGGTCTTGTAGAAGAACCCAACCTAAGACACATGACACGGAAAAATATGGTAGTAACAACTCAAAGGATGGAAATGAAAACAACTTTAAGCTACCACTGTGAAATTAACCAATATAAGTAAAAAGTTATATTATTGGCATTATGTTGAAAAAGTACACAAATTGCTATTGATAATTAAAATTTATTCAGCCTTTCTAAAGAATATTTGGCGTTGAATTACTTTAGAGAAATTCATATTTTTATGATATTGTTTCTTTCTTTTCAGGAATATGCTATATTCTCTCCATTTATTTAAATCTTTTATGTCCTTCAGTTCCTGGTTGTTTAGCTCCAAAACTCTACTAGGTTCAGTTTTATGTTCATATAGATAATTCATATTCTTAAGTTTAGTTCTAAGCATTTTATATTATTTTTTAAACCTCTGGTGCAAAGGATTGAGTCAAACTTAGTTCCTAGAATATTATCTTCTTTAGTCTCTGCAAGGCCCTTTATTTGCTTTATTATTGTTCTTATTATCATTATTACTACTATTATTTCTTATTGCTTAAACTCCACTGTCACTCCTTATCCCATTCCCAGTAGGCAAACATTCTAATATGTTCAGTGTTCCTCTTTTTGTTTATATGGAATCTGTAAAATAGTGTATTGTTTTGTGTGACAATATTCTAAATTTATGTAAATATTTCTGTTATAATATATATAATGTATATATGTATATTATATATATTGTATATATATATGTTAAATTTATACAAACAGTTGTCTGTCATATATATATTATATGAGTGTGCATACATGTATGTACTTATGTATTTCAGGGATTTTTTTACTCAGCATTATGCTTTTATGACCCATCTTTGTTGCTAAGTGTGCATCCAGTCCATTGTTCTTAATTGCTACATAGCACTCCGTAGTGTGAATCAGCTACCTTTTACCGATCCATGATCCCAGTGATGTTCACCTAAGTGGCTACTGACTCTGCCTTCATAAATAGCACTGCAGTGAACATCCTCATTCATTTTTTTTTTTGGACTTAGTAAAAATTTCTTTAGGTTACATCCCCAAGAATGGAATTGCTGCATCATAGCATTTGTGTATACTTAGTATGACTACTGAGTATTAGTAGGTTGTTCTTCAGAATGGCTGCAGAAATCCACATCTTCACCAATAGTACACGAGGGCTCCCATATCCCCCACATCCCTGCCAAAATTTGGCATTTTTAGCTTTCTAATATCTCTTTGTTATAATTTGCATTTCTGAGTTTAAGCATTTATTTGTAGTCTTGTTAGGTAGCCTTTTGGGTTTCTTCTATAAACTGCTTATTCATATATTTTGCCCCATTTTCCATTAAGATTGCTATATTAACTCTCTAGTTTTACCTTTCACATTTAGGTAATCTTTGCTGTTAAGTAGGGATCCGCCTTTATTTTTTGTTCATATAGTGATCCAATTTTCTCCATATAGTAAATTCTCTCCCTACTGTCACCTAAAGAGTTTGTATTTCCCTTCATTGATTTGTAGTGCCTCTTGCACCATATACTTCATGGATCTCTATGGTAAGCTCTCTATTCCCTTCCATGGGTCATTACTTAATCTCTCTTTTCTTCAGTTTATTCATCTGTAAAATGAAGATAATACATCTAATTCATAGGGTTGCTGAGGTGATTAAATGAATTAATATAAGTAAAGTGCTTGAAACAGTGCCTGGGACATAGTATATTCTATATACATGTTACCATTATTTATATATATATATATATACATATATATATGTATATATACACATATATATATATATATATTTTTTTTTTTGGTGAGGAAGACTGGCCCTGGGCTGACATCTGAGCCCATCTTCCTCCACTTTTATATGGGACACCACCACGGCATGGCTGACAAGCAGTGCGTCGGCTGGCGCCCGGGATCAAACCCGCCAACTCTGAGCTGCCAAAGCATGGACTAAACCGCTGCGCCACCGGGCGGCCCCCCATTATTAATATTTTTGATTTTACATAAGTGTCACACTGCTGTATTACTATTGTTTTATAGTATGTATTAATATTTTGTAGGGCAAGTTCCCCTCCTCTTACTTCTTCCTTTTTAATGTTGGTTTAGCTATTTATGAATCTTTATTCTTCCATACAAATTTTTGTTTAAGGTTATCAAATGCCTAAAAAAAACCAGTGCAATTTTGATTGTGATTGCATTGTATTTATAGATTAATTTGTAGGGAATTGACATCTTTCTAATAATTGAACACACTCTAGAGTTTCATTTGTTGCAGACACTGTTCTAAGCCCTTTACGTATATTAACTCTTATAATTCTCACAATAATCCTATGAAATAGGTAGTACTGTTATCCTCATTTTATAGATGAAGATACTGAGATAGAGAGAGGTTAATTAACTTGCTCAAGGTAACACAAGTGGTGAGTGGTGGAACATGTAAGTGAAGCCAGGCAGTCTGATTTCAGGCACTTGCTCTTAATCATTCTCCTGTGCAGTTCTTTTTATATTAGTTGTTCTATCCAAGAACATGGGCAGTCTTTCCATTTATAACATTTTCTGTATTCTTTTCTAGGATTTTAATGTTGTCTCCCTAGAGGTGTTATATAATTTTGGTTAATTCCTATGATTTTTAATATATCTTTTAAAAATAGACTTTATACTGTAGAGCAGCTTTAGGTTCACAGCAATATGGAGCAGAAAGTAAAGAGAGTATGCCCATTGCCCCTCCACCCCACACAGCCTCCCCTATTGTCAACATCTCCCAACAGTGTGGTACATTTGTTTCAGTTGATGAACCTACAATGACACGTCATATCACCCAAAGTCCATAGTTTACGTTAGGGTTCACTACTAGTGTTGTACATTCTATGGGTTTCACAAATGTTTAATGACATGTATCCACTATTGTAGTATCGTACAGAATAGTTTTACTGCCCTAAAAATCCTTTTCCAGAATATCACATAGTTAGAATTATACAGTGTGTAGCCTTTTCAGATTGGCTTCATTCACTTACATTTAAAGTTCCTCCATATCTTTTCATAGCTTGATAACTCATTTCTTTTTAGTGCTGAATTGTATTCCGTTGTCTGGGTGCACCACAGTTTAGCTATCCATTCACCTGCTGAAGGACATCTTGGTTGCTTCTGTTTTGGCAGTTATGAATAAAGCTGCTATAAACATCCATGTGCGAGTCTTTGTGTGGACATAAATTTTCAACTCATTTGGGTAAGTACTAAGGAACACAATTGCTGGATTGTATGGTAAGAGTATATTTCATTTTGTAAGAAACTGCCAAACTGTCTTCCAGTGACTTTTTATTGCTGTTGTGAGAGGCATCTTATTTTTGATTTGTGATTATATTTTCTAGTTGATTGTTCATGGCATAATGTAATATAGAGAAATGACATCGATTTTCCATTGCTATTGTGAATGAGATCTGTGTAGGAATTCCAACTCAAGGTCCAGGTTTTTTATGGTGGGCCTGTGGGTTTCAAATATGTTGTGAAATTCCACAGATACGCCTCAGGCAGACAAAATTCTTGTCATAACTTCCCTGTTTCCCATCTCTACTTTTATGGACTTTATAACTGAATAGGTTCAGCTGCTTTAAGAGGAAGTTTGCAAATCACTGCTTTAGCACACTGCCTGCATTAATTTTATATTTGTATATTTCTCTATATTCAAATTTAGTTGGTTCCTGAGTTTTGGATAGTGAGTGGTAAGAATTTGGATAGTAGAGGATTTATCAGAAAATGTACCCAAATATATTTGATTACTGAGTTCGGATAGCGAGAGATGTATACTTGATAACAAAAACAGTATCTACATTGAAAGACCTGTAGAATTCTTGGACTGTACTGTTACTTTGCAGGGTATACCTCTCCTTTCTGTCCCTATTTGTTCCCTGGACCTCCAAAGGATGAAACTGATTTCTAGAATGCTTTCTCATCTCAGCCCAAATCACCATGTTCAGCTTTATTCCACTTTGGGAGCATTTTGTGTTCCTGTCTTGTAGTGATTACTCAGCTTATTGAAGGGGACATGCTATGGCAGGGAAGTGACCGTGGAGATGTTTAACAAGGTCTCTGCTCAGGTAAGTGAGGAAAGGACCCTAGTCTCCTCATTGAGGTTGAGGAAGTCAGGTTTCTGTCACTCGTAGTTCCTTTCTCCTTTTCCCCCTCCCTGTTTTCCAGGATTCTGCTTTTACCTATGATGAGGATGCGAAGACACTAGCTAATGATCATGCCTCAGGTGAGGTTGGTTTCTTTTTTGGGTTTTCCTTTATTCTGACAGTGCTCTATGGCAGTGATTCTCAAACTTTTGAATGTAACACTTGCCTGGGGTACATTTTTAAAGTGCAAAATTCTGGAATCCTAGGCCAGAGACCGATGAAGGATTCAGTTTGGGCACCAAATCTGCCTTTTTAACAAGTATCCCAAGTGATGTTTAAGGAAGGTAGTAGTCAGCACACACTTTGAGAAATCCTATTCTGTAGTGAAGATTACAAATCATACACAGACTGATAACTCTGCACGTGGTTATCCCTGTTTGATTCACATAGTAATCCCCAAAATGTTTTTAATTAGTTGTCAATATTTAAAGATCAGGAGATTTCTTGTAAAATCTGAATTTCCATCTTCTCTTGAAGGAAAAAAATCACTAGACCTGGCCCACATTTCCTACATGATGTCACTTCACTGGAAAAGTCTAGCAGCTGGCCCTATTGTCGTTTGAATTTCTGTAGCTTAATGGAGAAATTTGAAGGCTCTACCACTCATTTGGCTCTGTGTTGGAAGAGACTCAGAATTATTTCCTGTGGGTACTTCCTTAACTCACCTACATTGAAATGAGAGAAACCTTCTTTTCAGGTATGTGTGCCCACAACAGGCTCCTCAGTTTTCAAAGTTGGGTGTTAATCCTATCTGAAGCTGGGCTGATTATAAGGATCCACCTGTAATTGATGACAGAATATTTGCTATCCAGGTACTTGTCAGTGGAGTTAACCACTGCACCTAATTCTTATCAGGTACTCAGTAGTATTTAACTGAACTGTGGTCTGCTGTTAGGCCATCACCCTAAGTTTAAACAAGTAGCTACATGAAACTCATTATATTTGCTCAAGAAATGTTTTGAAAGTCTTTTTTGCTATATCATATAGGGACCACTTTATAAGGGACCCATAAGAGAAATATGTTTCCAGTCTTGGCACCAGAAATCTTTTAATCTAAACAGTTGGTTTGATTTGATTTTATTGACACTGCAACTTGTGAAACTACTTGTTTCTTTTTTTACATTGACTGCTATGAGGCCCAAAACCAAACTTGTGGCCCACCATTGGAAGCTGAAAAGTACATTGGCATCAGATTACCTGGGTTCAGATTTGTATCCTGCTATTTCCTATGTCTCCTTGGGCATGCTGCTTTATCTCTTTGGGCCTCACTTTCCACATTTGCAAAAATGGGATAATAATGGTGCCTACTTGTAGAATTATTGTGACAATTAGGTCTTTTAGGACAGTGCCTAATACTTAATGAATGCTGATAAATGTTAGCTATTATTATTATAGCCTCCACCCTTTGCCCTGATTTCTTCACATTTTAAAAAATCTTGTCCTGGCTATGTTTTTGTAAGCCTCCTACGCTTCTTTTCTGGAAAGAGCAGGCATAGGAAATGGATGTATGTATCACAACATGTCTCCCTGAAAATAGTCCATTCAGGGACTGTCGAGTCCTAGGTGCCAGGGCTTATTCTGTAGTTGACTCCCCTTAGTTTATTCCTGAACATCTAATCCTGAGTTTGTCCAGGTTACAAACTGGCCACCTGTGAGTCAAATTTAGTCCACACTTTTTTTAAATTGTAGTAAAATACACATAATATAAAATTTACCATCTTAACTATTTTTAGGTGTACAGTTTATTATTGTTAAGTATATTCACATTGTTGTGCAACCAATCTCCAGAACTTTTTTATCTTTCAAAACTGAAACTCTATACCCATTAAACAACTCCTCATTCCGCCTTCCCGCAGCCCCTGTTCTTATTAACTTGACTACTCTAATATCTCATATAAGTGGAATCATACAGCATTTGTCCTTTTGTGACTTATTTTACTTAGCATAATGTCCTCAAGGTTCATCCATGTCATAGCATGTGTCAGAATTTCTTTCCTTTTTTAAGGAAATAATATTTCATTCCATGTATATACCACATTTTGTTTACCCATTCATCTGTTGATGGACACTTGGGTTACTTCCGCCTTTTGACTATTGTTAACAATGCTGCTAGGAACATAGGTGAACAGATTTCTATTCCAGACCCTTCCTTGATCCCATCTCCCTCCCTCTTACCCACAAGTTATCACTGGCCTAAATTTGGTGAATATTCCCGCCATATATTTCTTGCTCCATATTTATGCATTCTGAAGCAGTATATATTGTTTAGTTTTGCACGCCCTTATACTCTACTTATTCTGCAGTGTGCTTTATTCATGCAACATTATGTTTTGTGATGTTCTTCTATATTAATATTTTTATTTCTAGTTCATCCACCCTCATAGCTGTATATCATTTCATTAGTAAATATACCACAAGTTTTCCTCTATTCTCCTATTGGTGGACGTCTGAGTTTCTTCCAGTATGCTGCTATAAGCCTTATTTTGCACGTCTCTTTGGATTTAAGTGCAGTGGTTTTGTTAGTATATATGCCTATGAGGGGATTTTCAAAGTATAGGGTTGTTTTTGTTTTGTTTTACCAGCAACAATGTGCCAGTTTTCACCAATTTATACGTGAGCAGCAATCTTATGAGAGATCCCATTTTCACATCTTTGTTAATGCTTGCTATTGCCAGGTTTTTGTTTTTGTTTTGCCAATTTGATGGGTATGAAATGGTTTTAATTTGCATTTCCTTGATGATTAGGAAGGGTGAACATTTTAAAATATATTTATTGGCCATTCATTTGTCTTTTCTGAAAAAGTCTGTGTCTTTTGCCTGGAATTTATTCAGCTTGCCTCTTTCTTCTTACTGTGTAGACATTCTTTATTCCAGATACTGATCTTTTGTCACTTATATGTATTACAAATACTTTCTTTCAGTCTGGTCCTTATCTTTCCATTATTTATGTTGCCTTTGAATGAATGCTATTAATTTTAATGTAGTGAGATTTATCAGTGTTTTCCCTGTGGTTTGTACTTTCTCCCTCATATTTAAGAAATCCTTTTCTACTCTCAGGTAATAAAGATATAGTGTATAGTCTGATGGTTTAACTTTTCCATTTCACATTTAGGCCTTTAATATATCTGGAATGGGTTTTGTATATAGTGTAAGGTAGGGATCCAATTTCATTGTTTCTATGTAGATAACCAGTCTCCCAGCACCATTTGTTGAATTCTTTCACAATGAATCCACTGTGCCACCTCTGTCATACAGTAAGTATTCATTTAAGCATAGGTCTGTTTCTGGATTCACTACACTATCTTGATTCCTACAGTTTTATACTGGATTCACCACATTGTCTTGATTCCTATGGTTTTATAATAAATCTGGCTATTTGATAGGGCAAGCCTCTCACCTTGTACTTCTTATTAAGTTTTTTTTTTTTTTGGTTATTCTTGTTCCTTTACTCTTCCATTCTAAAATTTTAGAATTAGCTGGTAAACAAGGGCTCCAGCCTTGTGTTTCACCTCCACTAGCTCCTAGCTCTGCTCTTACCAAAATTAGCAGAAAAGATAATCACCATATCATGGCCTTGTTTCTGTCCGAGCTGAAGTGACTCTCTCTGCAGCACTGGACACTAATGAACACTTTCCCTCTTTGGCTTTTGGGTTACGTCTCTGATTTAGATTTCCATCCACCTCTTTGACCAAATAATCTTAGCTTCCTGGTTGACTTACCACTACATGCAGTTTAAGTGCTTGTATTTGGACGGTTCTGTTTGGGGCCCTTTTCTTTGCTCATGTTGTTTTCTCCCCGGGTGAACATACTATTTCCATGGTTGAAAGTATCGTCTGTAGGCTAACCCCAAACCTGCTTCTCTGCTGTCCTTTCCCATTTTAGTCAATAGCAGCTCCATCCTTCCAGTAGCTCAGACCAAGAATCTTAGAGTCATCTTATGCTCTTATCTTTTTCTCTCCTTCTACATGCTATCTCTCAGCAAACCCTGTTGTCTCTACCTTCAAAATATGTACAGAATCCAAGCATTTCTCCCTTTCTCCAATGCTACCACCCTAGTCCAAGGCACCATCATCTCTCATCTAGAACACTGCAGTAACTTTCTAGCTATTCTCCCTACTTTCTCTCTTGCACTCACTACCATCTGGTATCTCCACAGAAACCAGAGTGATCCTTTTAAAACATAAGTCAGGTCACATCACTCTTCTGCTCAAAAACTCTCCTGTTCTTCCCCATCTCTCTCAGAATAAAAGTCAACATCAAGGCCTTTCATGATCTGCCCCAACTCCCCCCTCCACACCTCAAATACACAGCATCTTTGGCCTC
Organism: Tapirus indicus; assembly: GCA_031878705.1. Classification (NCBI taxonomy): domain Eukaryota; kingdom Metazoa; phylum Chordata; class Mammalia; order Perissodactyla; family Tapiridae; genus Tapirus; species Tapirus indicus. The sequence goes on from CM062942.1 coordinate 48,045,413, forward strand.
ATATCCTACTGTTCTTCCCCTTATTCACTGAACTCCACCCACATTGGCTTTCTGGCTATTCCTTAAATAACTAAACACACTCTTATCCTGAGACTTTTACACATTTTGTTCCTTCTTCCTAGAACACTCTTCTCACAAATATCCACATAGCTCATTTCCCCATCTTTCTAATCTTTGCCCAAATATCACCCTCTCAGTGAAGACTTCTCTGATTCCCTGTTTAAACTTGCAACCCCCTCACCCCCACCAAAACCCCTAGCATTCCCTCTCCCTCTTCTCTTCTTTATTCTCCTTTGCACTTAGCACCGTCTGGGAAACCATATATTTTGCTTAACTATGTTATTCAGTGTCTACCTCCATTAGTATGCAAGCTCATTGACAGCAAGGACTTTATTTTGTCTGTTGCTATATCCTTCAGTATCTAGAACAGGTAATGACACAGAGTAAGCACTAAGTAAATATTTGTTGAACGAATACATTAATAGAATTGCATCCTCTGCGTAGTCACCTTAGATCAACTCAGGATCATTATTTCCAGTTAACTAGTACTGGAGATCGCTCAGCCCTGCCAACCAAATATGGCCATAGTTGAACTCTTGACTACCACTTTCCATCCTCCCCCCCCATTCCAAACATAGTCCTTCTCCTCTATTCAATATTCCAATTCACCTACACATTCTCCCCTTCAGAAACTTGAGGTTCACACTCAGCTTCTTCCTTGCTTCCCACATCCAGTTCAGTCATCATGTTTTGCTGCAGAAGACATCCTCTTTCCTTCAGCCCTACTCACTAATCAGATTTTCATTTTTTGTTGTTTAGACAATTATAGAAACCTCTTCTTGTGTCTCCTGGTAGCTAGGCTTCTCATTTAGTAGGTCCTGGACCAGAACCCTGTACTTGTCAGTCAGCTATATTTGTACTTTTTTAAATTAAGTTTTTTGTATAGGTTATATATTTCTATGGTTCAAAAAATCAAAATAATATAAAAAGGTATACATTGGTAAGTTACACTCCCACCTCTACCCCTTTTCTCTCCATTCCTACCTTCTTACACACATATTATGTGGGTAACTATTTCTATTTTCTTGTTTCTCCTTCCAGTGTTTCTTTTCTTTTTTTCATTGTGGTAACAGTGGTTTATTTTTTTAATATGTTATTGATTTATTTTTTATTGCAGCAACATTGGTTAATTGTATAAATTTCAGGTGTACATCATTATACTTCTGTTTCTACATAGATTACATCATGTTCACCACCCAAATACTAATTATAATCCATAACCACACACATGTGCCTAATCATCCCTTTCACCCTCCTCCCTCCCCCCTCCCAGCTGGTAACCACCAATCCAGTCTCTGTCTCTATGTGTGTGTTTGTTGTTATTTTTATCTTCTACTTATGAGTAAGATCATACAGTTTTTGACCCTCTCCCTCTGACTTATTTCACTTAGCATAATACCCTCAACGTCCATCCATGTTGTCATAAATGGCTGGATTTCATCGTTTCTTATGGCTGTGTAGTATTTCATTGTGTATATATACCACATCTTCTTTATCCATTCGTCCCTTGATGGGCACCTGGGTTGCTTCCAAGTCTTAGCTATTGTGAATAATGCTGCAGTGATCATAGGGGTGCATGATTCTTTACGCATTCGTGTTTACATTTTCTTTGGATAAATACCCAGCAGTGGAGTAGCTTGACTGTGTGGTAGTTCTATTATTTTTTTGAGGAATCTCCATACTGTTTTCCATAGTGGCAGCACTAGTTTGCACTCCCACCAGCAGTGTATGAGAGTTCCCTTTTCTCCACATCCTCTCCAACACTTATTATTTCCTGTCTTGTTAATTATACTTATTTTGATGGCATGAGATGATATCTCACTGTAGTTTTGATTTGCATTTCTGTGATAGTTAGTGATGTTGAACATCTTTTCATGTGCCTGTTGGCCATCTGTATAGCTTCTTTGGAGAAGTATCTGATCTGATCTTTTTCCCATTTTTAAATTGGTTTGTTAGTTTTTTTGTTCTTGAGATGTATGAGTTCTTTATATATTTTGGATATTAACCCCTTATCAGATATATGGTATGCCAATATCTTCTCCCATTGATAGGTTGTCTTTTCATTTTGTTGATAGTTTCCTTTGCTGTGCAGAAACGTTTTAGTTTGATGAAGTCTCATTTCTTTACCTTTTCTGTTGTTTTTCTTGCCTGGTCAGACATGGTACCTGAAAATATGCTGCTAAGACTCATGTCGAAGAGCATACTGCCTATGTATTCTTCTGAAAGTTTCATGGTTTCAGGTCTTACATCCAAGTATTAATCCATTTTAAGATAATTTTTGTGTATAGTGTAAGATAATGGTCTACTTTCATTCTTCTGCTTGTGGCTGTCCAGTTTTCCTAGCACCATTTATTGAAGAGACTTTCCTTTCTCCATTGTATGTTCTTGGCTCCCTTGTTGAAAATTGGCTGTCTATAAATGTGTCAGTTTAGTTCTGGGCTCTCACTTCTTTTCCATTGATCTGTGTGTCTTTTTTTTGGTGCCAGTACAATGCTGTTTTGATTACTATAGCTTTGTAGTATATTTTGAAGTCAGAGACTGTGATACCTCCAGCTTTGTTCCTGTTTCTCAGGATTCCTTTAGCTATTTGAGGTCTTTTGTTGTTCCATATGAATTTTTGGATTTTTTAACCCTGTTTCCATGAAAAATGTCATTGAAAGTTTGATAGGGATTGCATTGAATCTGTAGATTGCTTTAGGAAGTATGGACATTTTAACTGTTTATTCCTCCAATCCAAGAGCATGGAATATCTTTCCATTTCTTTGTGTCTTCTTCTATTTCTTTCAACAATGTTTTATAGTTTTCAGTGTACAGGTCTTTCACCTCTTTGGTTAAGTTTATTCTTAGGTATGTTATTCTTGTTGCGATTGTAAATGGGATTGTATTCTTAGTTTCTCTTTCTGCTACTTCATTGTTAGTGTATAGAAACACAACTGATTTTGTATGTTGGTTTTATATTCTGCAACTTTACCATATTCATTTATTATTTCTAAAAGTTTTTGGTGGATTCTTTAGGGTTTTTCTGATGTAAAATCATGTCATCTGCAAATAGTGCCAGTTTAACTTCTTCCTTTCCAATTTGGATCCCTTTTAATTTTTTCTTGCCTGATTGCTCTGGCTAGGACTTCCAGTACTATGTTAAATAAGAGTGTTGAAAGTGGGCCCTTCCTGGGGCCGGCCCGGTGGCGCAGCGGTTTAGTCCGCGCTTGGCAGCCCGGGGTTCACGAGTTCGGATCCCGGGCGCCCGCCGACACACTGCCTGTCAGCCATGCCGTGGCGGCGTCCCATATAAACTAGAGGAAGATGAGCACGATGTTAGCCCAGGGCCAGCCTTCCTCCTCAGCAAAAAGGGGAAGATTGGCGATAGATGTTAGCTCAGGGCTGGTCTTCCCCACCAAAAAAAAAAAAAAAAAAAAAAAAAAAAAAGAAAGTGGGCCCTTCCTGTCTTGTTCCTGTTCATAGAGGGATAGCTTTCAGTTTTCCTCCATTGAGAATAATATTGGTTGTGGGTTTGTCATATATGGCCTTTATTATGTTGAGGTACTTTCCTTTGATACCCATTGTATTCAGGGTTTTTATCATAAATCAATGCTGTATCATGTCAGATAATTTTCTGCATCTCTTGAGATGATCATGTGATTTTTATTCATTTTGTTAATGTGGTTTATCACATTGATTGATTTGCAGATGTTGAACAATTCCTGCATCCTCGAAATAAATTCCACTGCATTATAGTGTGTGATCTTTTTTGTCTGTGTGAGAAGGTTAGCTCTGAGCTAACATCTGTTGCCAATCCTCTTTTTGCTGAGGAAGATTGGCCCTGGCCTAACATGTTTGCCCATCTTCCTCTACTTTGTATAGGATGCCACCACAGCATGGCTTGGCAAGCAGTGTGTCTGTCTGCCTCCAGCATTGGAATCCATGAACCGCAGGCTGCCAAAGTGGAGTGTGCGAACTTAACCACTACACCACCAGGCCAGCCGCATTGTGTATGATCTTTTTAATGTATTGCTGTTATTTGCTGGTATTTCATTGAGGATTTTTGCACTGATGTTCATCAGCGATATTGGCCTGCAATTTCCTTCTTTTGTGTTGTCCTTGTCTGGTTTTGTTATCAGAGTAATGTTGGCTTTGTAGAATGAGTTAGAAAGCTTCCCCTCCTCTTCAATATTTTGGAAGAATTTGAGAAGGATAGGTATTAAGTCTTCTTTGAACATTTGGTTGAATTCACCAAGGAAGCCATTTGTTCCTGGACTTTTATATTTCGGGAGGTTTTTAATGACTGTTTTGATCTCCTTACTAGTGATTGGTCTATTCAAATTCTCTATTTCTTCTTGATTTGGTTTGGAAGGTTGTATAATTCTAAGAATTTATCCATTTCTTCTAGATTATCCTATTTGTTGACATATAGATTTTTGTAGTATTCTCTTATAATCTTTTGCATTCCCGAGGAGTCCATTGTAATTTCTCCTCTTTCGTTTCTGATTTTTATTTTATTTATTTATTCTGATTTATTTACTTATTATTTATTCTCTTTTTTTCTTGGTCAGCCTAGTTAAAGGTTTGTCAATTGTTTTTATCTTTTCAAAGGACCAGCGCTTAGCTTCATTGATTTTTTCTATTGTTTTTTTAGTCTCTATTTCACTTATTTCTGCTCTGATTCTTTTTAGTTCCTTCTATTGATTTTGTGCTTTGTTTGTTCTTCTTTTTCCACTTCCATTAGGTGCACTGTTAGACTATTTAATATTTTTCTTGTTTATTGAGATAGACCTGTATTGCTATAAACTTCCCTCTTACAACCCCTTTTGCTGTATCCCATGAATTTTGGCATTTCGTATTTTCATTTTTCTCCAGTATTTTTGATATCTCCTTTGATTTCTTCATTGACCCTATCGTTGTTCAGTAGCATTTTGTTTAATCTCCATATGTGACTTTTCTGATTTTCTCCCTGTAGTTGATATCTAGTTACATACCACTGTAATCAGGAAAATTGCTTGGTATTATTTCAGTCTTCTTAAATTTATTCACATGTTTTGTGGCCTAATATGTGATCTATCCTGGAGAATGTTACATGTGCATTTGAAAAGAATGTGTATTCTGTAGTTTTTGGATGGAATGTTGCATATATATCTACTAAGTCCACCTGCTCTAGTGTGTCATTTAAGGCCAATGTTTCCTTGTTGGTCTTCTATTTGGATGATCTATCCATTGGTGTAAGTGGAGTGTTAAAGTCCCCTACTATTATTGTTTCTATTTCTCCTTTTATGTCTGTTAACAGTTGCTTTATATGTTTGGGTGCTACTATATTGGGTGCATAGGTATTTACAAATGTTGTATCCTCTTGTTGGATTGTTCCTTTGATCATTATGTAGTACTCTCTTTGTCTCTTATTACAGTTTTTGGTTTATAGTTTATTTTGTCTGATATAAGTATTGCTACTCCAGCTTTCTTTTCATTATCTTTTGAATGGAGTATCCTGTCCATTCCTTCCCTTTCAGTTTGTGTCTTTAGGTCTGAAATTTGTCACTTGTGTGCAGTGTATTTTGGGGTCTTTTTTTTTATCCAATCAGCCACACTATGCCTTTTGATTGTAATATTTAGTCCATTGACATTTAAATAGCTATTGGTAAGTATGTACTTATTGTCATTTTGTTACTTTTTTTCTGGGCGTTTTAGTAGTTCTCTGTTCCTTTCTTCTTCTTTTGCTCTCTTCCCTTGTGGTTTGATGGCTTTCTTTAGTATTATGTTTGGGCTCCTTTCTCTTAATTTTTTGTATATTTATTATAGGTTTCTGGTTTGCAAGTACCATGAGGTTCACGTATAATAATCTATGTATATAGCAATCTATATTAAGTTGATGATCTCTTTAGTTTGACCTCTTTCTAAAAGCTCTACTCTTTTACTCCCCTTCTCCCACATTTTATGTTTTTGATATATCTAACCTCTTTTTTTGTGCATGTGTATCCATTACCCTCTTATCATAGAAAGAGATAATTTTAGTACTTTTGTCTTTTGACTATGTTAGCTTCATAGGTGTTTGATCTGCTATCTTTATTGCATATTTTCCTTTACCAGTGATTTTGTTTCTTTTTGATATTTTTCTTATTCCTCTTTTTGTTCTTCTCTTTTCCACTTAAATAAGGCCCTTTAGAATTTCTTATAAGGCTAGTTTCTTGGTGATAAACTCCTTTGATTTTTGCTTGTCTGGGAAACTCTTTATCTCTCCTTCCATTCTGAATGATAACCTTGCTGGGTAGAATATTCTTGGCTGTAGGTTTTTTTCCTTTCAGTACTTTAAATATATTGTGCCACTCCTTTCTAGCCTGTAAGGTTTCTGCTGAGAAGTCAGCTGATAGCCTTATGGGGTTTCCTTTGTATGTAACTTGTGATCTTTCTCTTGTGGGCTTTAGGATTCTCTCTTTATCATTTTTTTGTTGATATTTTAATTATAATGTGTCTTGGTGTGGGTCTATTTGGTTTATCTTGTTTGGCACTCTGTCTGCTTGCTGTACCTGGATATCTGTTTCCTTCCTTAGGTTAGGAAAGTTTTAAGCTATAATTTCTTCAAGTAGAGTCTCTGCCCCTTTGTCTCTCTTTTCTCCTTCTGGGACACCTATAACATGGATGTTAGTCCACTTGATGTTGTCCCAGAGCTCCGTTAGACTGTCCTCATTCCTTTTAATTCTTCTTTCTTTTATCTGTTCAACTTGAGTGATTTCCTCTTGTCTTCATCCTGCTCACTGATCTATTCTTCAGTATCATTAACTCTACTATTGAGTCCCTCTAGTGAATTTTCCATCTCTAGTGTTGTATTCTTCATTTCTGATTGGTTCTTTTTTATATTTTCCTATTCTTTGTTGAAGTTCTCACTGAGTTCATAAATGCTTCTCCCAAGATCAGTGAGCCTCCTTATGACTATTTATTTAAATTCTTTGTCAGGTAGATTGTTTCTCTTTCATTTAGTTCTTTTTCTGGAGTTTTGTCCTATTCCCTTACTTGGAATGTGTTCCTTTGTCTTCTTATTTTGCCTGTTTCTGTGTGCTTGGATGTATGTATTAGGTAGGTCAGCTACATCACTTGATCTTGGACAGGTGGCATAAGAGATGCGTTATGAGGCGCAGCAGTGTGCTTCCCTCTTGTCTCCAGTTCCAAATACTCCAGGAGTGTTTACTGTGTGGGCTACATGTGTCTTTCTGTTATGGCAGGTTTTCTCTAGCTGCCGGTGCCTGGGGATGCAAGGCTGTTCCCCTGGCCAGCTTGTTGTAATGCTCAGCTGTGTATGGCTGATATGATCCTTTCAGTCACTTTATCAGGCTTGGGGAGCCCCACTACAGTTGGCTTCAAGGTCTTATAGCATATTCTTATTGCACTTTTTCTGTTAAGTGAGTAGGCCCCTGGCATGGCTGGTTACTAGGCTCAGGGGCTTACAATTACTGCGGGCCTCTGGCCTGCAAGGTTGTTGCCAGCTCTCTCATAGTTGCAGCTGAGTGGGGCCAGCTCCAGGCATTGGAGCACTCAGTTGTTTCAGGCTTTGGAAGGTGGGACCATTCCCCTATGTGACTGAGAATCACAAGTCTGTTGCATTTGACAGGCCCCACTGCCTGCATGGCCACACACCCCATCATCACAGTCTGCCCCATGTGTGCACCCCAACCCACTGAAGTGGACTCATTACCCCATTGCAGAGGCCCCACACACTCCACCCACATAGGCAAGCCCCTTGTGCTCAGCCTGCCCTGCAGAAGTGGACCAGTGCTCTAGTGGCTGGGGCAGACTGTGGGCCAGGGGAAGAACTCGTATGGGGTCTGCCAGCATATGTGTCAGCACGCCTGTACTGGGTTACAGTAATGGCTGCCATCATTGTCTCAGTCCCTGGAGAGGTCTCACCTCTCACCAAAATGCACCCAGAGCCTATCAGTTGAGTGTCTTTTCACCAAAGGACTGTGCACCTTTCTTTCTGGTTATTTTAGGTTGCTTTCTGAAATGGGTGAAATTGTGTGTGGGCTCTTTAAGAGCAAGACTTTCCCCCCCTGTGTCCAATAGCTTTTCTGAGAGTATTCCCCCTTCTAGTTAATAGCCATCAAAGACAGATATGGTGATGCTTGTCTGGGTTGTGCTGAGTCAAAAAATGACTTATCATGGTAATGTTCCCCCACTCAGATCCCCCACTCCTCCAGGGAAGGCTTCATACCTTAAAGTTGCTCCTGGGTGGCCATGAAGCTTCGTGGCTAGGAGGTGGCTTTTTTCTCTCTCCAGAAAGGAATTTCTGCCTCTTCCACGTCAGTCAACACTGTCCATTATTGTGAGGGTTCTTTTTATCCAGTTTTTGGTTCTCTCTTAGAGGTAATTGTTCCAAAACTAGTTGCAAATTCATTGTGTCCATGGGAGGAGGTGAGTTCAGAGTCTGCCTGCACCACCATCTTGACACCATCCCCTCTATAATTTCTTCCCAGTGTACTTTATGCATATGTGCACCATTTCCCCTTACACAAAATCTCATACTATATACACAGTTCTGCACCTTGACTTTTGACTTAGTGGTATACCCTGAAGATCTTTTCATATTGACATCTTGGAAACTTCCTCATTCTTTTTTTTATCACTGCTTTTAATCTTTATTATGTAAAGTGCAAAATTTGAATAAAGAGGCAAAGCTCAACTTAAATTACTATGTTGGAAAAATTTTGGTAGGAAAGTCATTGGTAAATTAATATGTTAATATTTATTTATGTACTTTAACATTGAGAAATGTCATAAATATCATTTGTATGATAAATACCATGTTTATATACATTTTTCCATGTTTAATATATTAACTGAATATTGCACCATGATTTATATAGTAATTAGTATTTTTATTAACAAGACCTGTTTTCTAAGATAAGCTTAAATATTTACATTGTATTTATAATTTGTTATACTCCTTTATAGTTCAGCAAATGTACTTGATAATAAAAATAATTAAAATTTCATTTACATAAGACAAAAGTAACTTGTTTTATACCAAACGGTAGAGGAGGAAGATAGTACTTTTACATATGCTTATTCAACTCAGGTTCATGAAGATGTTTATTTTCCTTCTTTATATGAATGCCTAAAGTGCCACTACTTGACTGTCTCATCATTTCTTAAGTAACCAGTCCCTTATTAATAGAAATTTAAGTTGTTTCCATCTTTTGCTGTTACAAACAATGCTGAAATACCAAGTTTGTACCATGTTATTTTTATTTCTCTGTAGGATAAATTCCTAGAAAAGGGCTTGGTAGGTCAATGGAGTCTTCTGGGTTTTTCTTTATTTTGTTTTATTTTTAGGGAGAATTAATAGTACATGTACCATTTTGTTCAGATTGGTTTGATTTTCCTGTTAGGGTTAGCAATCATCATTGTTACCAGATTTTGTTTCCTACCGACCCTCATCAAAATAGTCCCAGGCTAACTCTTTTCTTGGGCAATGGGGTAGGGAATATTCACTCTGCAGCCTGAAAATCCTCACTCTTAAACTCACCTAAAACCTCCAGTTTAATTTGTAAATACTCATGAGAGTATGTTTGAGGGTGAGGATGGAAAGGCTTCTCTGCCTTTTCAAAGAAAACTTGTAAGTACCAAAAACACCTTAGCTTGACCTATATTGCCCACTATGAATTGAACCCAGGTTCATTTGGTGTCTATCACATTGCAGCAGTACAGAACTCTTAGTTCCCCAAACATGCCATACTGTTTCAAGCCTATGTGCCTTTGCATTTGCTCTTCACTCTGCATGGAAAACCCAGCTACACATCCCCTGTGATAACCCCCATACATATGCTCATAGTTTGCTTTGTCCTCACCCTCCTTTGGTTGATCTTTACCTAGCAAATTCTTACTTATACTTTAACCCTCAGCTTAACTATCTCTCCATCATAAAGCCCTCCCTAACAATCACTAGACCTTACAATACAGTGCAATTACTCATGAGCAAACATGGGTGGGTGCAGATAATGTAGGTCTGAAAGATTTTTTGGGTAACAGCTTAATTGAGATGTAGTCCATATACCATACATTTCAGACATTTAAAATTTTACAATTCAGTCATTTGTAATATATTCATAGATTTGTGCATCACCACAGTCAATTTCAGAAAATTTTCATTACCTCAAAAAAAACCCCACTTTAACTATCACCCTCTGTCCTCCCATCCCATTGCCTGAGCCCTAAGACATCACTAATCTACTTTCTGTTTTTATAGACTTGCTTATTCTGGACATTTCATATAAGTGGAATCATATGTGGTCTATTGTGACTGACTTCTTTCACTTAGCATAATGTTTTCAAGGTTCATCCATGTAGTAGCCTATATCAGGGTTTCATTCATTTTTTTTGGCTGAATAATATATCATTGTATGGATATATCGCATTTCTTTTGTCCACTTATAGGTTCATAGACTTTTCGGTTGTTTCTACCTTTTGGCTATTATAAATAATGCCACCATAAACATCCGTGTACCTGTTTTTTATATGGGATATGTTTTCACTTCTCTTAAATATAAACCTCAGAGTGGAACTGCTGGGTCAAATGATAACTATCTGTATAACTCTTTGAGAAACTGCCATACTGTTTTCCAAAATGGCTGACTGATTTTACATTCCCACCATCAATGTATGAGTGTCCAGATTTCATCGTATTTTCATAAACACTTGTTGTTTGACTTTTTAATTCTAACCATCCTAGTGTGTTTGAAGTGGTATCTTGCTATTTTGATTTTCATTTCCCTGATGACTAATGATGTCAAGCATCTTTTAATGTGCTTAATGTCTGTTTGTATATCTTTGTAGAAATATCTATTTAGATCCTTTGCCCATTTTTAATTGGGTCATTTGCCTTTTTATTATTGGTTCATAAATGTTTATTTATTATAGATACAAGTTTCCAATAAGATACAGTCATGCACCACATAACAACATCTTGGTCAAAGATGGACCACATATATGATGATGGTGCCATAAGATTAGTACCATACAACCTAGGTATGTAGTAGGCTATACCATCTAGGTTGGTGAAAGTACACTCTATGATGTTTGCACAATGACGAAATCATCTAATGATGCATTTCTTAGTATCCCTTTTGTTACACAATGCATCACTGTATACGATTTGCAAATATTTCCTCTCAATTTTCTGGGTGTCTTCATTTTCTTGATAGCGTCTTTTGAAGCACAAATGTTTTCAATTTTGATCAAGTTTATCAAATTTTTTCTGTGTTGCTTATGCTTTTGGTATCATCTGAAACTATTCTCAAGATCACGGTGTACAATTGTCTGCAGTATCCCTTTATAATCCTTTTTATTTCTGTAAGATCCACGGTAATGCCCCTTCTTACATTTCTGATTATAGGAATTTGAGTCTTCTCTCTTTCTCTTGGTCAATCTACCAAAAAGTTTTCAGTTTTGCTGATCTTTTGAAAGAACTGGATTTATTGATTTTCTCCATTGTTTTCCTCTCCTTTATTTCATTAACTTCTGCTCTAATCTTTATTATTTCCTACCTTCTGTTTGCTTTAGGTTTAGTTTTTGTTTTTTGCTTATTGTCTTAAGGTAGAAGGGTAGGTTATTGATTTGAGATTTTTCTTATTTTTAATATAGGCATTCACAGCTATAAGTTTCACTTTAAGCACTGCTTTTACTTCATCCCATAAGTTTTGGTACCTTGTGTCTTTATTTTCATTAATCTCAAAGTATTTTCTATTTTGCTTTTTTATTTCTTCTTTGACCAATGGGTTATTTATGTGTGTCTTTAATTTCCACATATTTGTGAGTTTCCCAAGTTATTGACTTCTAATTTCATTCGATTGTGGTCAGAGAACATATTTGTATTATTTCAATACTTTGAACTTTATAGAGGTTTGTGTCATTGCCTAGCATACATGATCTGTCCTGGAGAACGTTCTGTGTGTTCTTAAGAAGCACATATGTTCTGCTGTTGCTGGGTAGAGTGCTCTATAGATGTTTGTTAGATCTAGTTGGTTTATAGTGTTGTTCGAGACTTCTGTTTCCTTTTGATCTTCTGTCTAGAGATTCTGTCCTTTATTTAAAATGAGGTATTGATATCTCCAGCTATTACTGTGAAATTGTCTATTTCTCCCTTGATTTTTGTAAGTTTTTGCTTCTTGTATTTGGATGTCTCTCCATATGTGCATACATGTTCATAGTTGTTATATCTTTCTGATGGATAGCCTTTTTATCATTATTAAATGCCCCCCTTTATCTCGAGTAACTTTTTTTTTGGTTTAAAGTCTATTTTGCTTATTATTATAGCCATTCCAGCTTTCTTGTGGTTGCTGTTTGCATGATATATCTTTTTCTATTCTTTTACTTTCATGCTATTTGTTTCTTGGAATCTAATACGTGTCTCCTAATACCTTAAACTTACACAATGTTATATGTCAATTGTATCTCAATAAAAATGAATTTTGAAAAATTAAAAAAAAAATAAAGTGTCTCCAAGAGACACCATAGAGTTGGATTGTTTTTCTTTTATCCAGCCTGACAATCTTTGGCTTTTGATTGGATTGTTTAATTCATTCACATTTAATGTTATTATTGACATGGTTCGATTTATGTCTGTCATTTTGCTTTTTGTTTTCTACATGGCTCTTGTCTTTCTCTATCTGTTCTTTACTCCTTCCCTTGCATTGTGTGACTATTTTCTAATGTAGTATTTTAATTACTTTTGTGATTTTTTTACTATAATTTTTAGAGTTATTTCCTTAGTGTTTTCTCTAGAACTTACCATATATATCATACCTTCTCAGAATCAGCTTTACTTTTGCCTTAATTTAATTCCATGTAGACGTGGAAATACCTATATGGCTCTATTCCCTTCCCCCTCCCTTTTTGTGGTATTACTCTTATGACATATTACATCTATAAGTGTCACAAACTCAACAATATATAGTTATAATTGGTAACTTTTTATGATCTTATACCTTGAAGCTGAGAATAGAGAAAAAGTATACATTTATATCTTTTGTTATATTAATCTTTTTATTTATCTTCTCTGGTTCCCTAAATGTTCCTGTGGATTCAAGTTAGTACATGGAATCATTTCTTTAGCCCTAATACAGCTTTGCCCCCATCCACAACTTCTTTGCTATTGACAAATATATTTTATTTCTTTGTTTGATAGACCCAAGAATACATTATATATGCATCCTTTACCATAATTGCTTTTTAAATTAGTTATGGGAAGGAAGAAGAAATATGCATTTATATTCTCTTTTACTATTACATAATTACTTTTACTGCTGCTTTTTGTTTTGGGGGGGAGTTCATGTGGATTTGAATTACTGTCTGGGATCACTTTCAGCCTGATGAAATTCATTTTGTATTTCTTGTAAGGAAGGTCTAATATCAGCAAATTCTCTCAGTTTTATTTATCTGGAAATATCTTAATTCTTTCTCACTTTTGAAAGATAGCTTAGCTATATATAGGAGTCTTGGTTGACAATTTTTTCTTTGAACACTTTTAATGTCATCCCACTGATTTCTGGCTTCCGTTGTTTCTACTGAGTCACATTTCTTTTACTCTTTCCAAGATTTTTCCTTTGTCTTTGTTTTCCAATGTTTTTAATATGATGTGTCTGTGTATATGTCTTTGCATTTCTCCTACTTGGAGTTAATTGAGTATCTTGTATGTGTAGATGCTCTGCAGAGGGCACAGCTTTGGCCCTATGCACAGTCATTCTGGGATGACAGTTGTTTTGGCAAGGCTCTCTTTGTCTTTTCTGGAGCACACTCAACGATGGAGCTTCATTAATTGCTGGTTGATTGTGCTATTATTTTTTATAACACCTGAGGGTGTTAATTGCTCCACAGGCTAACACAATTTAAACTCATACTCCTTTCTCTGGTTCTTTGTGGCAAACAAGCTGGATTATGGTTTGGTTTATATCTCCAGTGGATTTTCTTATCTCTTAATTGACTTTCTCTTCAACCACCTTTGTTTTGAGGAATGCCCTTAGGCTAGAACTTCTCAGTCTGTTGCAAATGAAGTCAGTTCACTTGGGAAGAGATGAGGAGCTTCTATTTTCTGGTCTTGTCTCTCTCCCTGGGCAAAATCTCTGAGCTCCCCAAAATTAAGGACCTCTGTTAGAGAACTTTGTGGAAAAGTTACTAGTGCTAAAATGGATACCCATTTTCTCATCATGAAAGGCCCATAGTGCTGGAGCAAAGGCCATGAAAAATAGATCTGTTGCCAATGATATATCTCAGTTTTTGTTTATCTGAGGATGTCATAATTTGTCCTTAATTTTTGAAAGATTGTTTTACCAGATATAGAACTATTGGTTGACAGTGGTTTTCTTTCTGCTCTTTGAATATGTCATCCCGTTTGTTTGTCCTCCATGGTTTCAGATGAGATGTCAGCTATTAATCTTTTTGAGGTTCTCTTGTAAGTGACGAGTCACTCTTCTTTTGCACCTTTCAATATTTGTCTTTGTCTTTCAACATATTAGTATGACGTATCTGTGCATGGATCTTTGTATTTATTCTATTTGGAGTTTGTTGAGTTTCTTAGGTGTGTAGATTAATGCTTTGCATCAAATTTGGAAATTTTGGCAATTACACTTTTGAATATTTTTTCCACCCCATTGTCTTTCCTCTACTTCTGGGACTGTCCATATCAATGCATTGTTATACTTGATGGTGTCCAACAGGTCCCTGAGGCTCTGTTCATTAGTTTTTCTTTTTTATTTCTGTTTCTCAGACTGGATATACTCTATTGATCTGTCTTGAAGTTTGCTGATTCTTTCTTCTGCCAGCTCAATTTGCTGATGAGTTCTCCTAGTGAATTTATCATTTCACTTATACTTTTCAACTGCAGAGTTCTATTTGGTTCTTGTATTATAATTTCTATCTCTTTATTGATATTCTCTGTTTGGGGAGACATGGTTCCCTTTTATTGTTTTAAATAGTTTACTTAAAGACTTTGTCTAGTAATTCCAACATCTGTGCTTGCTCTGGGACAGTTTCTACTGACTACTTCTTTTTAATGAATAGACCCTACTTTATTATTTCTTTCCATGCCTCCTAATTTTTTGTTGAAAACTGAAAATTTAAATAATATGATTTCACCACTCTGCAAATCAGATCTCCCCACCCCTAGAATTTGTTTTGGTAGCTTGTTGGTATACCTATTTGTTTGTTTAGTGACTTTCCTGAACTAATTCTGTAATGTTTGTATTCTTTTTTTTCCTGTGTCCACTGAAATCTCTGCTTGGTTAGTTTGGTGGTCAGCTAAAGATTGGACTTAGATTTCCTTAAATGCCTTCAACAAGTAAATCTCCCAGCCTTTGCTAAGGGGCTCTCTATGCATGTTGGAGCATAAGGTCAATGCTCTGGTAGGCAGGCAGTTTACAATTCTACCTTATCTCCACTTCCTGCTTGTGTAGAGCTTCAGAGTTAGCCAAAGGTGAAAGATTAGGTACTTCTCAGGTCTTTTCTGAGCATGTGCACAGCTCTGCATATGTGTGTGGCCATCTAGATTCCCAGGAATATGTTAGAGCACCCTACAAACATCTTATTCCCCAGCTTTTCCATTTAAGTATTTGGTTATCTTGTTTCCCTCACTTGTCACTGATTGCTTTCAGCAAGCATATCAGAGAGCTCTGAGTCAGGTCAAATAAAGATGTGCTCTGTTAGTGGAGGTTTCCAGAAAAATGCCAGAAAGGTCAGGTAATAGCAGTACTTTGGGGACAGGGCTTTTGGAGAGCTCCAAATCCTTTTTCTCCCTTCCAGTGGCTGCTAGGCTGCTTGTTTTCATGGCTAACATGATATGAAGCTGTTGGTTTCAAGGCTACCACAGAACTGGTGAGAGTTGGTTGGGAATGGGGCAAGTTAAAACACCACAAGTTGTTGTTCTTACTGAAGTTAAAACATTTTTCTTGAAAAACATGAATTTATTATATAGTCATATATGTGCTTCTTTACTAATGCATTAAATAACATAATACATTTAAAATATAGGCAAATTAAATTTTATTTTTATAAAAATATCAGTGTGAAAGCTGTTTATACTTATAGATAGCCACATGCCTATCCATGTTTCACTGTGTTATGGAGAATTAAGAATTCTCATTTGAACTGTTTGGTTTTACAGAATCTTAACCACTAATGAAAATTACTCAAATCTTTCCACATATCGCTCACTGAATAAGGAATATATATGAGGAATATGGGGGTGCAACACAGATGTCTAGGGTCACCAGTGTGAGAACATATGACTTCAACTGTAGTGCCTGCCTGAGTGACCACTGGGTACAATACATGACCAGCAATTTTGCATGAGCATCTAGTAGACAGAAAACATGTAATTACATACAACCTAGCAACAGGTTTAAAAACTACTCTGCTTTTGAAGTAGTGTTCAGGGTAAGCATATTTTGACATTAATGATACATGAAAATATCTGTGATTTCTTTTACTGACAAAGTCATGAATATTGCTGGTACTATAGTTTGTTACCTATATGCATAATTAAAGGACATTGCTAAATTTCATATAGAAGTTAGAGGAAATATAGGTTTGTTTTTCTCAATTGTTTAGTTTTTTTCTTTTTTGCCATCGATGTTCATGGACACCAAGTTAAGAGCCTCTCCTTTGCAGTCTTCTTAATACCGAAAAAAAGTGGGAAGTAGAATGGCCATATAACACTCAATAGCCTTATGGCAACTTTGAGCAGCCTTTGAGAATTGTTTACCAAGGTTTGAGGCTGAAGTTCTATGTAAAGTCCCTAGGAGTAACCAAATCAAACAGAAATAAAAAATGTAGAGTCCTTGATGAGGAAAAGCTTTTGGCCTTTGGCTGTAGGGATTTAACATTGAACTCTTAAAGGCAGTTATGGGTAGCAAAACAAGGTCAAAATTCAACATGAAAAGCTGCTAGTATATAATGTTAATTACAGAATTTTTCTTGCCTACCTGTGACCAAGACTGAATTTGTAGTCATGAAGCCAGTTAATCAGGGCACCAAACTTGTGATCAGAATGCAAAGTTGTCCTGGTGATTACAATCCAAAGCTTTCACATTTCACGGAATGTAAAATGCAATCATTCTGAAAACATACCGTTATTTTATGTATCATCAAGAGAGAAAAACTCATTGCTAATTAAACTATGACATATTCTTGGATTTTAGACACATTCAAATTTCAGGGATTATAAGAAATAAAAAATAAATTCTTCCTCCAATCAAGGAGATGTGTTATTTTCTGGTTTCGATATATGAATCTAAAATATGGAACTGTTTTATGTCCTGCACTTAAAATTTGGTCTTTTTGAAGGTGTTCAAAGATGTATGGCATTTTTTATATAATACCAAAAATTGAACACCCTAAATGTCCATTTGTAGGAGTTTGACTAAATAAAGCATCTGTCCATGTGACTAAATACTCTGCAGTCAGAAGGCATTATGTAGGCCAGTGCCATGCCAAAAGGTTGAGGGTGGGCAGCAGTGGGAATAGTCATCCCTAGGTAGAAGCAATAAAGGAATGCATTGTCAGTAGAGAATTTTAAAGCAATAATAAAACCAACTAAAAGTAGGTCTGCTTTTTATTTTTACTTAATTTCAGTGATAAAATACTCCTTACTGGGGCAGATTGTTCACACTGCTTCCCCCACCTTGTATCCACTGATATGGGTCAATGTTGATTGACATGAAAAGAAATCAACAGTATATTGTTGAGAAAAGAGGAAAGGAGAGAAAGAGAGAAAGGGAAAGAGAAATGAGGACAGACTTTGCCAGTTGGTTGCCTTGACAGATAGCCTCCCTGGCTTGAAGAACCTGCCTGTCTGAATCTGGCAATATTGTGCACAAGCACAATTAAAATAGCACACCTATTTTTCTAGACCCTGTTGAACTAGAATATAATGTGACATTTGTTCCCTTTAATAAATATATACTGGTTTCTCTAAATATTCACAAGGCAGTAAATTAATGTTTCCACTTGATTAACCTTTGTAATTTTCTTATTTATGTATTTATTTTTTTGAGGAAGACTGGCCCTGAGCTAACATCTGTTGCCAATCTTCCTCCTTTTTTGCTTTTTTTTCCTCCCCAAAGCCCCAGTAAATAGTTGTATGTCATAGTTGTGCATCCTTCTAGTTGCTCTATGTGGGACGCCACCTCAACATGGCTTGAAAAGCGGTGCGACAGTCTGCGCCCAGGATCTGAACCAGCAAACTCTGGGCCACCGAAGCAGAGTGTGCAAACTTAACCACTACACCACCAGGCTGGCCTCTGTAATCTTTCTTATTATTGGGGTAATAAAAGCTAACAATTGTTGAGTGCTTACTGTGCCCCAGGCATCATTCAAAGTGCTTTGTTTTTTTGTTGTTCTGTGTTTTTTTTAGGGATGACTTTTTTTATGGCCCTAAACACAAATTTATGATTTCTAGGTGATCGACTGACCAAAGACTTAGAGCTCACCCACTGAATTTCTTTAGGAGCTTGCATCTGAAGCCCTCTACTCCAAACCTCCTCAAATAAACCTACAGTGTAAGAGAAGTTGGTATATTCACCAAGTAAAGGAAGCTTCGTCCCCTAGACACCCTCCCTTCTGACCACATTACTGCCCTTAAGACCCTTGCTTACAGAACCTTTCTGGTGGCTACTGTATAGCAAGTCTGTTTGGTGGCCATTCCTTATGCTGTGTAGTGAAAGGTGGCCTAGAATACAACACAGGAGACCTGGGTTCTCAGCCTGGCCCTGGCACTCATGAGCTGTGTGGTCTCTGGGACAAGAGACTCAGCTTCTCTGGGCCTCCATTTTGTTACCTCAGCTGTAGAATAAAAGAGTTAGGGATGTACTTTTAAAATAGCAGTGGTTCTCAAACTTGAGCATACATCAAAATCTCTTTGAGAGCTTGTTAAAACTCAAATCACTGGGCGACACTCCACACTGAGTTTCCCATTCAATATAGATCTTGAATGAAACCCAAGAATTTGCATTTCATTTTTCTTTTTCCAGCTTCCTTGAGGTATAATTGACAAATAAAAATTGTATATATTTAAGGTGTACAACATGAATTTTTTTTTGAAGATTGGCCCTGAGCTAACATCTATTGCCAGTCTTCCTCTTTTTTCCCCAAAGCCCCAGTACATAATTGTATATCCTAGTTGTAGGTCCTTCTAGTTCTTCTGTGTGGGACACCACCTCAGCATGACTTGATGAGTGGTGTGGACGTCTGCGCCCAGGATCCGAACTGGTGAACCCTGGGCTGCTGAGGTGAAGTGTGCAAACTTAACGGCTACACCACCAGGCTGGCCTCACAACATGATGTTTTGATATATGTGTACATTGTGAAATAATTCTCCAATCAAGCTAATTAATCTATCCACCACCTCACATATTTACCTTTTATGTGTGTATATGTGTGTGTGTGGTGAGAACACTTAAAATCTACTCTCTTAGCAAATTTTGAATATACATTATCACTAAATATAGTCATCATGCTGAACATTAGATCTACAGAACTTATTCCTCTTATAGCTGAAAGCTTGTGCCCTTTGATCAACATACCACCATTTTCCCTAGCCCCCAGCACCTGGCAATCATGGTGCTACTTTGTTTCTATGAGTTCGACTTTTTTCAGATTAACATGTAAGTGAGATCATCCAGTATCTGTATTTCTGTGTCTGGCTTATTTTACTTAGATTAATGTCCTCTAGGTTCAGCCATGTTGTCACATATGGTATGATATCCTTCTTTTATAAGACTGAAAAATATTCCATTGTGTATGGATATGCACTACATCTATCACATGTTTAAATCCATTAATCTATCCACTGACAATTTATTTCCATATATTATCTATTGTGGATAATGCTGCAGTGCACATGGGAGTGAAGATATTTCCTCAAGATACTGATTTCATCACCTTTGAATATATATACCCAGAAGACAGATTGCTGGATCATATGGTAGTTTGTTTTTAGTTAGTTTTTTTTTTTTTTTGGTGAGGAAGATTAGCCCTGAGCTAACATCTGTTGCCAATCCTCCTCTTTTTGCTGAGGAAGATTGGCCCTGGGCTAACATCTGTGCCTATCTTCCTCTAACTTATATGTGGGATGCCTGCCACAGCATGGTTCGATAAGCAGTGTGTAGCTCCATGCCTGGGATCCAAACCTGTGAACCCTGGGCTGCCAAAGAAGAGCATGTGAACTTAAACACTACACCAACAGGCCGGCCCCTCTATTTTTAGTTTTTTAAGGAACCTCCATTCTGTTTTCATTAAGGGCTGTGCCAAGTTACAATTCCACCAACAGTCCACAAGGGTTTCCTTTTCTCCATATTTTCGCCAACACTTCTTAACTCTTGGTTTTTTGCCAATAGCCATCCTAACAGGTGTGAGGTTATATCTCATTGTGGTTTTCATTGGCATTTCCTTGTCACATACCTGTTGGCCATTTGTATGTCTTCTTTGGAAAAGTGTATGTTCAGGCCCTTTGCCCATTTATTTTTTGTGAGGGACTAGCCCTGAGCTAATACCCATTGCCAATCCTCCTAGTTTTTGCTGAGGAAGACTGGCCCTGGGCTAACACCCATGCCCATCTTCCTCTACTTTACATGGGACGCCGCCACAACATGGCTTGACAAGTGGTGCGTCTGTCCACACCTGAGATCCGAACCCATGAACCCCGGGCCACCAAAGCAGAGCATGCAAACTTAACCACTGCACCACTGAGCAGCCCCACTTTGCCCATTTTTAAATTGAGTTATTTGGGGGTTTTTTTTTTTGGCTGAGTTCTGTGAGTTTGTTAGAGATTTCGCATATTAGCCCGTTATCAGATATGTTGTTTGCAAAAAAATTTTCCCATTCCATAAGTTGCCTTTCTATTTTGTTGATTGTTTCCTTTTCTATGCAGAAGGTTTTTAGTTTGATGTAGTCCCACTTATCTTTGCTTTTGTTGCCTGTGCTTTTGATATCATATCCAAAAAAATCATTGCTAAGACCATGTCAAGGAGCTTTTCCCCTGTTTTACTGCAGGATCTTTACAGTTTCAGGTCTTGCATTTAATTATAATTCTTTTTGAGTTGACTTTTGTGTATGGTACAAGATAAGGGTCCAACTTAATTCTTTTGCCTGTTATACTGAAGAGTTATACTTTTGCACCTTATACTGAAGAGACTATCCTTTCCTCATTGTGTATTCTTTGCAATTCTGTCAAAGATTAGTTTACTATATATGCGTGGGCTTATTTCTGGGTTCTTGATTCTGTTTCATTGGTCTATGTGTCTGTTTTTATGCTGGTACCATATAGTTTTGATGACTATCTTTATAATATAATTTGAAATCAGGTAGTGTGGTGCCTCCAGCTTTTTTGTTTCCCAAGATTGCTTTGATTATCTGAGGACTTTTCTGGTTCCCTGTGAATTTTAGGATATTTTTTCCTTCTGTAGAAAATGACATAGGAATTTTGATAGGTATTGCATTGAATCTGTAAATCGCTTTGGATAGTATGGAAATTTTCAGAATATTAATTTTTTCAATCCATGACCACAGAATATATTTTCATTTATTTGTGTCTTCTTCAGTTTCCTTCATCAGTGTCTTAGGAGTTTCAGTATACAGATCTTTCACTGCTTTGGTTAAATTTGTCCCAAAGTATTTTATTGTTTTTGATGATGCTGTAAGTAGATTTTTTAAATTTATTTTTTGGATAAGTTATTGTTAGTGTATAGACATGTTGCTGATTTTTGTATCCTGTAACTTTACCTAATTTGTTGATGAGGTCTAATGGTTTTTTGATGGTGTCTTTAGGATTTTTCTATACATAATATCATGTCATCTGCAAACAGAGACTATTTTACCTCCTCCTTTCCAATTCAGATGACTTTTTTTCTTTTTCTTGCCTGATTGCTCTGGCTAGGACTTCCAGTAATATGGAGTAGTGAGAGTGGGCACCCTAGTCTTGTTACTGAATTTAGAGAAAAAGCTTTTGACTTTTCACCATTGAGCATGATGTTATTTGTGGGCTTGTCATATATGGCCTTTATTATGTTGAGGTACATTCCCTCTATACCTAATTTATTGACAGTTTTTATCATGAAAAGATACTGTATTTTGTCAAGTGCTTTTCCTGCATCCATTGAAATGATCATCTGATTTTTTATCCTCCATTCCGTTAATGTGGTGTATCACACTGATTGATTTGCATAGACTGAAGCATCCTTGCATCCCAGGGATAAACCCCACTTGATCATGCTGTATGATCCTTTTAATGTGCTGTTGAATTCATATTGCTAGTATTTTGTTAAGGATACTTGCACCTATGTTCATCAGGGATGAATGCCCTGTAGTTTTTTCTTGTAGTGCCCTTGTCTGATATCAGGGTAATGCTGGCTTCATAAAATAAGTTTGGAAATGTTCCCTCTTCCTCAATTTTTTGGAGGAGTTGAAAGAATTAGTATTAATTCTTCTTTACATGTTTGGTAGAATTCACAAGTGAAGCCATCTGATCATGGGGATTTTTGTTGGTAGATTTCTTTTTATTGATTCACTCTCCTTACTTATTGGTCTTGTAGGGGCATAAAAGTTTTCCTTTCTTCCCTTCTATGTTCTTTGGCTGGTCTAATAATTAAATTGGCATAAGACAGATTAACAGGAGAAAAACAAATTTAATTACATATGCATGGGAGCCCCACAAAGACAATGAGACTCAAAGGCAGGTAATTGAGGCTTATATGCCATCCTGAGCTATGGAGTGGGATAGAGGCCTGAGACTTAAAAGGGGAGGAGGGCAATTCATAGGAAGATAAGAAGAGCAGATGTTTGATAATTAGATGTTTGTGCTGTCATGCAGGTAAGTCTTTCAGATAAAAAAGTTATCTCTGGTAATAGCTCTCTTTCTGGGCCAAGCTCCCTATCTAAATTCTTTTAGGCAGTTAAGGGAGAGAGAAAAGTTTTTTTTACTGGGTCTGCTGGGTCTTGATTGCCTTCAGCTCAAAGTAATCCACCTGCCACCATGGCACATTTTGAGGTGGCATATTCTGCTCCCCTTCAATGTGTTCAGATTTTCTGTTCTTCATGATTCAATCTTGGTAGGTTATATGTTTCTAGGAATTTGTGTGTTTCTTCTAGGTTATTCAATTTGTTGCTGTATAATTTTTCACAGTAGTCTCTTTTGATCCTTTCTATTTCTGTGGTAACAGTTTTAATGTTTTCTCTTTTTTATTTCTGATTTTGAGTCTTCCCTCTTTCTTTTTTAGTCTAGGTAAAGGTTTGTCATTTTTATCTTTTTAAAAAAAACAACTTTTAGTTTCATTGATCTTTTCTATTTTTCTGGTCTCTAGTAGATTTATTTCTGCTCTGATCATTAGGATTTCCTTCCTTCTGCTTAGTTTGGGCTTAGTTTTTTCTTCTTTTTGTAGATCTTTGAGATGGAAAGTTAGGTTGTTTACTTGGAATCTTTTTTATTAATGCTGGCATTTATTTCTGTAAACTTCCCTCTTTGAACTGCTTTGCTACATCCTGTATTTTTTAGTTTCTTTGCTTTTAATTTCTCAATACTTTTTTTTTTTTAGCTTTTTTCTCCCCAAAGCCCCAGTAGATAGTTGTATGTCATAGTTGTGCATCCTTCTAGATGCTCTATGTGGGACGCTGCCTTAGCATGGCTTGATAAGTGGTGCCTCAGTCCACGCCCAGGATCAGAACCAGTGAACCCTGGGCCACTGAAGCAGAGCATGCGAACTTAACCACTACACCACTGGGCAGGCCCCTCAAGACTTTTTTATTTCTTCTGACACATTGATTATTCTAATATTATTTATAGATTGTATCTAATATTATATTAGATATTATAGATTATATCTAATATATAATAGATTATATAATCTATATATTATAGATTATATCTAATATTATTCTAATAGTATGTTATTTAATTTCAACATATATGTGAGTTTTCCAATTTTCCTCCTGTTATTGATTTCAAGTTTTATACCATTATGATTGGAAATAATACTTGATATGATTTCAGTCTTCTCAAATTTGTTAAGACTTATTTTATGGCCTAACATGAGGTATCCTAGAGAATGTTCCATGTGCTCATAAGAAGAATGTGTATTTTGCTGCTGTTGTATGAAACGCTCCATATATGTCTGTTCAGTTCATTTGTTCTAAAGTATAGTTGAAGTCTAATATTTCCTCATTGATTTTCTGTCTGGATAATCTATCCATTGTTGAAAATGGGGTATTGTGATCCCCTCCTATTATTGTGTTGCTGTCTACTTCTCTGTTCAGTCCTGTTAATATTTGCTCCATATATTTAGGTGCTTCAATGTTGACTGCATATGTATTTAGAATTGTTATATCCTCTTGCTGAATTGACCCCTTTATCATTGTATAATGACATTTTTGTCACTTGTTACAGTTTTGACTTAAAGTCTATTTTGTCTGGTGTAAGTATAGCTGCCCCTACTCTCTTTTGGTTTCCATTTGCATGGAATATCTTTTTGTATCTCTTCACTTTCAGTCTGTATGTGTCCTCAAAGTTGAAATGAGGCTCTTGTAGGCAGTCTATAGTTGTGTATTGTTTTAATTAATCCATTCAGCCACTCTCTCTCTTTTGATTGGAGAAGTTAATCCATTTATATTTAAAGTATTTATTGATAGGTATGGACATATTATTGCCATTTTAATTGTTTTCTGACTGTTTTGTAGTTCCTTTCTTCCTTTTCTTCCCTATCTTCCTTTTTTAGTTGACAATTTTAATAGTGGTATGCTTTGATTTCTTTTTCTTTATCTCTTGTGTATCTACTATAGATTTTTGCTTTGTGGCTACTATGAGGCTTATAGAAATTATCTTACACAGATATAACAGTGTACTTTAAGGTGATAACTAACAATATAACTTCAATTGCGTACTGAAACTCTATTCACCAGAGGATGGTGGGGCACCACAGCTGCCTGAGCCCAGAGCTAGAGTACAGCAGCAGTATGGCTCAAGGATGGTGGAGCTCATTGGTGACTCAGGGCCTTGGGGTGGGGTGTGCAGCAACAGCATTGGCTCTGGCCCCTGGCATGGGGCTGCACTGTCACAGCTTGGACCTCAGGAAGTGAGGCATAGCAACAACTTGGGTCCCTGAGATGGTGGGGTATAGCTGTGACTCTGACCCCAGGATGCAGGGCACAGCACAGTGGCAGCTCTGGCCCCTGGAATGGCACAGTGCCATGGCAGCTTGAGCCCCAGGAGGTTAGGCACAGTTTGGACTCAATTCCCTGGGATGGCAGGGTGCAGTTCAGTGGTGGCTTCAGCCCAGTGGATGGCATTGTGCTGTGGTGACTCTGGGAGAGACCAGCGACACAGACTCCAGGTAGCTTCATCAGATAGGTTCAGCGTCTGTGAAAACTGCATGTGTCCTCAGTGGCAAAGGTTGCAGGTGTCTGCAGCAGTGACCAGGGCTGCTGGAATCCTCCTGATGTCCTTTTCCCCATGGGAGAAATCCCTCAAAGGGGATTCCTCTTAGCTCTGAACTCCTGTGGAGTGAGGAATGGGGTTTAAGTAGGTAAATGTTTTCTACACTTTCTATGCAGCCATCTTTGGCTTTTGTGCTCGACAGGGTTTCTGCTGTTTCTTCTTTGTACCCCAGAGCTTTCTTCAGAGCTAGTGATCTCAGTATTTAGTTGTTTATTCATTCATTGTTTTCATTGTTTTTGTGGGGGAGACCGCATTGGGACTCCCTGTCTGCCATCTTGCTGACATTAATCCTGTTTTAAGTTCTTTGTATTTATTATCTCAATTAATTTTACTAACAACTCTGTATGTTACTTTTAAGATACCCTCTTTACAGAAGAGGAAAGTGAGGCTAGTAGAGTAGTGGTTTGCCCAATGTCACGCAGCTTAGTGAGTGACAGAACTGGGATTCAAACTCAGGTTTTCCTAAGTCCAAAACCTGAACTTTTAACTACTCTTCTATGCCTCTTTGTTACTAATGTTATTCTTAGTCATAGAAATGCAACACCATTTACTTAACCAATTCCCTGTGGCTGAATATTCGAGAGGTAATATGGTATAAGGGGTAAGAATACGGATTCTGGTTCCAGACTACCTGAGATCATACCCTATAAATGACATTTCATATAAGAGGAATCATACAATTGGTGCCTTTTTTTGAACTGGCTTCTTTTACTCAGCATAATGTTTTCAAGGTTTATCCAAATTGCAGTGTTTATTAGTGCTTCATTTCTTTTTATTGCTGAACAATATTTCATTGCATGGATATACCATATTTTGTTCATTCATCAGTTAATACACATTGGGCTTGTTTCCGCTTGTGGCTATTATGAATAATGCTGCTATGAACATTCATGCACAAGTTCTTGTGTAGATAAATGTTTGAGTCCATTTTTTATCCCCCACACCACAGCTACCTGAAGTAGCCTGTGTTATTTTGTTCCAGATGTTATCATTTGAATGACCTATTGTGAACCCTCCTGGTCCCTACCAGAGAGGCACCTCTGTCTCTTGCTCATGTGACTCCTTTGTCCATCTCCTTTCCCTCTGCTTTAATCCTCTTGGGCTCCCTGGTACATGATTTCTGTTCTGACTGAAACAACTCTTTCCCTAGTACCTAATACCATGTCCTGCATCCTGTTAGGAGGATTTCCAAGTTGTCGATCTCACCTGACTTTTCAGCCAGAGCCAGGAGAAATGCCATGTGTCTTGGATATGCAAGAAACTAAGGACAGAGAAATGCTGAGAGGTGTCTGGACTGGTATGCGTGGGAGAAAATAAAATATATGAGAGATTTATATTAGAGAAATTTAAGGGATTGGCAATTTAGTCAAGTAGATTTATTATTTTGTGTGAGTAGTCAATTACATGAATCTGACTTAGCTTACTCCTATAACCGTCCTGTATTAATGATGGCTCACAGAGATTTAGTAACCTCTCCAACCTACAGCTAATGGTTTTGTATTTGAATCCAGGTTTGTCTGGCTTCAAGACCTATGCTGTTTCCAATATTTCACATAATCATCTGTAGGAAGTATTGAATATCAGTATCATTATCTTCATCAGAAGGAAACCTAACATTAACAGCCCTACAAGCTGATGATAATTCTAGCCAGCATTTATTTACTATGTGCAGAATATTTTCTAAATGATTTACATGTATTAGCTCGTGTAATCTCTACAGAAATCCTATGAGGTAGGTAGGTACCATTATTTTTCCAGTCTATAGACAAAGAAACTCAGGTGCAAAGAAATGAATCAAGTTTTCAAAAAATCCCAAAGCTAGTAAGTGGCAGAACTGGAAATGACCTCAAGCAGCCTTCCTCCAGGGCTTGTGCTCTTAACCACTATGTTGTATTATTATCCACCCACCCCTATACAGATAAGCTTCATCATAGTACTCTATTATATGTTCTTGCCTTGTTTTCTGCATTATTTCCTTTCACTGAGGCTTATTCATTGAGTGTCCACTATGTGTTCTTTTTCTTTGACCTCTTTTCTCCCATTCTCTTAGCTTGAGAAATCTTTCTGGAAAAAAATAAAAGCAAACAAAATATATATAGCTCTTATCCTATTTCAGGCACTCTTCTAAGGGCTTTATACATATTAACTCATTTAATCCTTTAACAACCCTTTGAGACAGCTCATATTATTGTAGCCATTTTATAGATGGGGAAACTAAAAATAGGTCACACTGCTAGTGAGTAGCCACGCAGGAGTTGAGCCATATGCAGTCTGCTTTGAGAATCTATTCTTTTGACTGTTACACTATATTGTCTCTCAGAACTATAAAAAGCTTAATAGATTTTATGTGGATGAACTCATTACTCCTATTTCAGATGAGCAGGTTTCTTTTATTTCAGCACAAATAAGCAATATTTGAGTCTTTTGGTTTTCCCTAGACTGCAGGCTTTGAAGCCAGGCAGACCCATATTTGAATCCTTCTTCCACCATGTACTTGTCTAGTGGCCTTCAACAGGTTATTTTACCTCTTGTGACTTGGTTTTCTCATCTGAAAGATAGCAGAAACAATGTCCAGCATTGCAGGGCTACAAAGAGGATTAAAGAGGACCACAAACATAAAGTGCCTAGCATGGTACTTGCACATAGCAAGCACTTTTTCACTAAATCTTAGCTATTGTGCTGAGCCGTCATCCTACGGTAATCCTGTCAGTAAAACGGCCCCTCCTAGAAGGTCGCAAAACTTAGTATACCTGATGTGCTTGTTTAAATTGCATATTTGTGGGCCCTACCATCTAAAGTTTCAAGAGGCAGTGTAGCACTGTGGTTAAGAGCCCAGTCTCTTGAATGAGACTGGCTGTCTCCACTAAAGTGTGACCCTGAAGAAGTTGCACAGCCCCTCTGTGTTTCAGTTTTCTCATCTGTAAAATGGAATAACAATAGAACCTGTTTCATAGAGTTGTGAGAATCAGGTAATTTATCTAAAACTTACCAGAGTGCCTGGCACATGGTAAGCATTCAGTTAATTTTTAGTTATCATCATCATGAACATTCATCATTCTGTAGTTGCACCCAGGAATGTGCATTTTTAACAAGCATCTCTAGGTGATTCTGATACAGATAGTCTTTAACCACTGTTGTGAAAAACTGCTGGGCTTAAGAACTCCAGAGGTTACAAACTGAACTCAGTAGAGTTCCCTACATTTGATACTTTTCCTTCCCACATCATGTTATAAACAAAAGCAAAGGTGCATCCAAGCTAACACAGCCCCAGATATTGAAGACAGAGGTGATTAATATATCCTCCTTCTCCTATTCCTTCTCATTTCTTTTCCCTTGATGCACTGAGATGCTCCCACTTCTACAGGTATGTAAATGTGTTGGTCTCTTTGTTCCCATATATTACTATATTGCTTAGAGCTATAAGGAGAGTATTCTGTGGGAAAAATGTTAGTAATTGTGTCACAGAGAAATGGATTCCATGGTCAAGTAATTTTGGGAAAATGCTGCTCTGTGTTGAGTATTCTATCTACCATCCAGATGTTGATTTACAATGCATATTAGCATATTAAAGAATGAGAAGATAGAGGCACTGCTTAAGAGTATTTACTGTGAACCATACCACCTGCATCAGATCCTGGCCACCTCATTTCTTAACTGTGTGACCATGGACACGTTAGTTAACCTCTTAAACAAAGAGGAAACACCTCTTCTGTAATTTGGGGATAGTAATAGTCTAAATTCATAGGGATGTTATGAGGATTAAAAATGAATACACTTAGGGGCCAGCCCAGTGGCACAGCGGTTTAGTTCGTGCTTGGCAGCCCAGTGTTCGCGGGTTCGGATCCTGGGCACCTGCCGACGCACTGCTTGTCAGCCATGCTGTGGCGGCATCCCATATAAAGTAGAGGAGGATGGGCACGGATGTTAGCCCAGGGCCAGTCTTCCTCAGCAAAAAGAGGAGGATTGGCAGCAGATGTTAGCTCAGGGCTGGTCTTCCTCACACACACACACAAAAATGAATACAGTTAAAGTAGAACAGTGCCTGTCATGTAGTTGATGATCAAGAAATGTACCTATGAGTATTTCTCTCATAAAGAAATCTATTTGACTTTGCTCTCCCAGTGTTTTTCTAAAGAGTTTTAATCATAGGGCCCTTGTATTTTGTAGAACATCTCTCAGAACTAGTTCCCAGACTGGATCATCAGTGTGGAAGACCCTAATCTATAATGTTATTTATGCTTTTTACAAAAGTAAATCCCATTCTGTCCCATTGTCCCCCTTTATAAGACCTCATCTTTTCTTCCTTTCCACCCAAGACCAACAATGCTCTTTTCCAACCACCTACTACTTACATGATTTGGGCAAGTCACTTAACTTCTCTGAGCTTGAATTGAAGGTAGTGATGAAGTCAATAATTATAATTATACCTACCTCTTGGGATGTTGGAAGGAATCAGTGTGCTAAAACTGAGAGCTGGTATAGTGTAGCATTGAAACACACAGGCTCTAAAGCTAGACTCTCTAGGTTTGAAGCCTGGCTCTGCCTCTTCCTAGCTGTATAACCACAGGCAAGTTAATAATTTCTCTATGCTTTAATCTTCTCTGTAAATTGGGATAATAATAGCATCTACCTCCCAGGGTTCTTATGAGGATTAAATGAACTAATATATATATACATATATATATATATATGTAATTTAATAGGGCACCTGGTACATAAGTACGCAAATGTTAGTTGTTGTTATTCTAATTGTAAAACCATCTGTGAAGTGCTTAGCACAGCACCTGGCACACAGTGAGCGCTCAATAAGAGTTTGCAATTATTTTACCTTCATGTACCTCTTTATCTATTTTCTGGTTTAAGGCAACCAGCAACGTTTTACAGAAACAAATTTCATGCAACTCTGAGGAAAGAAGAATGAAAGAAATAAGGATAGAGCTTTTGATGAGTCAGGAAACTTGTAACCATTTTTATTTTAAATTTTAGGCTAAGAAATTCAAACTGAGAATAAGTTGCTGATTCCAAAACTTAAAGTTTCTGAAGAAACAGAACATCAAAAAATGTGGTAAGGACTCCAAAATCTCATTTCTCCAGATCTTGAATTTGTAAAAGCCTATAAAAATGAGGACAGCATACAGGTGCAGGAAGGAGGCTTAGTGTGGAAGGCCTTGAAATTTTCCCCTTTCTAAAAGGAAACTTTTAGCTATACATCTATATTAAAAAAGCATAAATCCATAAAAGATGGCAGCCATGGATATAGTAAGCATGAGAAAACTAAGCTTTGGTTTCCCGAGGTGTAATGCAAACCCACTGTGTGTACATCATCCATCTGCAGTGTTCCTCATTGCCAGCATGAGACTTGGGTTGCAGGGGTAACCAAAGCAAACAATAAGTTCATGCTGCCTGTTGTGGCATAAGTAATAAACTGCCCTTTGTGTCTGATCCAAGGGACTTGTGTTATCCTCTAGCATCTATGAAACTGCTTCACACTGCAAGTAGGGGGAAATCTCAGACCTTTCACAGTTCTTGACACACAGTAGCCAAAAAGGATACTGTCAAAAGTAGACTCTAACATCTCCAAAACCCAGCTATACTGGATGAACACAGCAAATGCACATTGAGATGTCTTGATCTCAGAGTTACAAGCCAACTCTGGGGGAATATTGCTCTTAGCTGATGGTGACGATTTTTCAATCTGTCAGGAAAATCATCATTTTCTACTGTCTCCCTATGCTCCCCATGAATATAAAGAATATTTCTTTTCATACAATATTTCCTTTTCACTGGCTCCTATACTATTTTTGGCCCAAGAGCCCACAAAACAGTTTTTGTTTTTATTTTGTTTTTACCCAAAAGCAACCAGATCCAAAGAGCTGTTTGTTAAAGTTTACAAGGCCACCAGTCCTTGTAAATATAAATATATATATTTATGGTAGTTATGTCAAATAGGTTCCCATATGTACGATACCAAAATTATTCTAACAAATATACATGTATCCACAACACACATATGTAAACTAGCAAAATTTGTTACATGTACTTCCACTAATTTTTATGGATTAACTACTTCATTAAACATCACTTACCTTCCTTCCTCCATTCTCTCTCTCATGTCATCATTATATTTTGGAAATGCTTTGCATCATTTATATTGACAATTTGGTATAAAAAAAAAAAAAAAAAAAAAACATGTTCTATACCCCAACGGGCTTATTTCTTGATTTGCAGCAAATCGTGATCCTGAGGATATCTCTTAGTTTTCACAATGACACTACAAACTTTAAGACACCTCCACTGAAATGGGGTTCTTAGAGTGCCCCCAAAGTACTTGAAAACTTAATGGAATTTCCAGAGGTATAAATGTTTACTCTGTTAAAAGAAAAATTATTGTGACATTTGTTAAAACAGTAAGGCAGACTTTATTCAGAGCTATTGTAATAGGTAAGGGGCTACTGCAATGGGGTTTTGTAGTAGGGGAGTGAGCTTGGTCTAACTCCAAATCCAACAAGAAAAATTAGGAATTATAGACAAGGAGAAGAGTGAAGGTGGTTGGTGGATGAAAAAATTACTACAAGGAAGGGTAATTCTTGATAAACTGGTCTAACAGGTTTCTTGCTAGAGGCAGGCCAGGGTGATCAGACATCACCTGAGGAATGGTGGAGGATGAAGAGGATGATCAAATATCAAGGATGATCAGATATTGAAGTTATGGGATTCTGGCTAAACTGACTTAGCAGGATTCTTGGTAAAATTGGGCTCTTGGAGGACACACCCAAGGATGGGGCTTAGTTGGGCTCAGAGGAGTTTGACTAAAGTTTTGTCAAGAAGAGAATCTTTGTCAACTTTGTACCCACAAGCATCCAATTTAAACAAACCAACTTACATTGAAAAAAATAAAATTTTCCTATACTGGTTTGCCTTGTGACATTTCAAATACCTAGACTGATTACCCATTACCTTAAATAAGATAGCATAAAAAGGGTGCTACTTCTTCATTAGAGGCAAAGCAAATGCCCTATAAATTTGTGTCCCTTAAACGAAACCATCCCCATTATAGGCTGCCACATAACACAGAATTCTAAAGTTACATAATAGGAATGATTTCAATGTAGAGAAAATTCATTTCCATTTTTTATGTGTAATTATTTGTTGATAGTTTCTGATCATAGCTTATTTTTTCTATCTCTCATCTGACTCACAAACATCTTTACTGGATTTTAGGAAATGTCTGCTCCAGAGTACTCTCAGTGCAGTTGACTGCATGTTTCACCACCTACATTCTTCCAAAGAGCTCTTTGCCTGTACACACCAATCTCAGACTTGAAATAACTTCTATTCTTCTAAAAAACTCCAGCCCATTCAGTAGGTTAAGCACACTCTCCATTCTTAACAGCTATTTGAATTAACAATTGGAGCCTAATCAAGTTGTCATTTGCCTAGATGTGCCCCAGTCCTAGGTGAGGAACCAAAGCTCTCAGGATCGCATTTGTGTGAAAGTCAAGCATTAACTTGCCTCCCTCCCCAAAACATTCTGACTTGTACACTAATGGTGCTCATAGAAGGCTTTCAAAATATTTAAGGAAACTCCACTTCACCCTCAGAAGGCTTTCATATCAGCTTTGTTAAGACAAAAGAATTTCCATAGACTTCCTGCTTGTGGGCCAAGGTGGGGCCTATGCAATTGCTAATACATCCTGCTATTCCTGAATTAATGCCTTGGGCAAAGTGGAAATTTTAACACAGAAATTTAAATCCTCCTGGCTTATTGAAGCACACCATGATAGTTGATGGACTTTGTTCAGCTAGGTTCCTGGGGTGTGGGACATGAATGAGGTCAACACTGCAGATCTCATCTTGCTGCTTTAGAGTCCTGTTGATAGTAAAAGTTGGATGGATTTGGTCTGAGTCCCTGTCATTCAGATAATCAGAGTGGCTGATGAGTTGCGTATTTACTGGAAAATTTGCCAGAAGCCAAGACAGTGTATAAACAATGGGTAGGTGTTGTAGGGGTAATTCTCCATGACTTTTCTACTTTTCTTTTAACAGCTTTTGTCCCTGACTATCTTTTCAAGAATGTTTGTACAGCAACATTGGATGGCTGCTCTGCAATATTCCTGTAGGACTTGTTGGGACAAGGGAAACTAACATAAACATAAACAAATATGAACTCTGACCAAACAGTCTCATATCATTTGTCAATATCTGTGAAACTATGCCAAGAATGTTTGTTATCTTGCAAGTAGGGTAAAATATAAAACTTCACAATTCTTGACAGTTTTAGTAACAAGGATGAGACATGGCTTTCTGGAAAATAAAAGGATAAGGGCACTTCACAGGCCTGATTAGGTGGTATGAGAAGACTCCCTGGGATTAGAGAGCCAGTGGCCTTGCCCAAGTGGATTGGCACAGAGTGGTGTAAGGCCTTCATCCTCCAACTTCTTACTGAAGCTGAGAGGCAGGATGCAGGAATAAAACAAGCTGCTTTGGTTATTTTTTTATGCTCCTCTGGGTGGGAGGAGGAAGGCATGATACCATGATGCTGAGTCAATGAGTCACTGAACCTGAAACAAATGGTGTCAGCAATGAGAATACAAAGCTTTTAGTACCCCAACACCATTAAGAAATCTGTTTGGTTGAACTGGGCTGCCTACTTCTAAAAATCTAAAGTAAATGTGTCTTGCTTACTGGTACAGAGTCTCTCTTTCCATTTGTACTCCCTGATGTCTGGCTCTCTTACCTGACCTCAGCTGCTTTAAGAAACATGTAACTAGGAGTGAGACTGAGATCTCTCTGTGCTGACATCTAAAATGCATGCACATTGTGAGCAACTTCAGAAAGAGCAGTGGCTCAAATTTTTTTAACCCTGTTGGATATAGGCCCCTAAGACACTATCCTACCTGTTACCATGGGAACAGGGGTATTAGATACAGAGGTGATCATAAACACTGTGGGGGATCAGAATTGGTCACCTCAAGATGTATCTCTTTACCTTGCTCTGAAGGAGGATTTGACCTTCACCCCCCCAAATGTGTAAAGGGATTTGGCATGGAAGGCCTGTCTCTGGGATGGGCCATCACCTTGGATGACTCTGGGTATCTATAGACTGGGAGGGTCTTTTCTATGCCCATTCTTATCAAAGTTTTGTTTTCCAGACATTTACATTTGTAAGGAAAATCTCCATTTGTAAAGGTATCTCCTCTGTACTGGGAAGAGGGGCAGATGACCTCATCTCTAGAAACCTTTCAATGTGGAAGGTGAACTCTTAAATCTGCATAATAATCTACTGTGCTTTTCTGGTAATCTTCCGTAGCTGACCCAACCCCCAATATCCTCATTTGTCTATTTAAGAGGAGAACCTCTGCCACTTTGTAGAGAGATACTCAGTTTCCCTGAGTCTCTCCCATGTATACATGTTATAAAGCTTTTTTGATTTTCTCCTGCTATTTGGTCTCATGTCAATTTAATTTGTAGCCCAGCCAGAAAGGACCTAGAATGAGTAGAGAATGCTCTTTCTCCCCTTCAACACCAATTTCTGTGAAGCAGAGCAGTGAAGGGATTCAGGATACAGGAAGAAGACCCAAGCCCTGACACTTTCTGGACAAAGGGAGATACACTAGAGAGGAGGGGTCAGGTTCCTAGAATGGGTATATCACTCATGGAGAAGTTTGTCATGGTTCCAACCCCCAGCTCCAGAGCTCTGCCTCAGAAATCTTTGCCTTGGGGGGGGGCATAAAAAAAGTGGATATAAAACAGATAGCTCAAAATTCTTTCCAAAGAAACCAAATTCATCTGCAACAGAGTCAAGAAGTTCAAGCCAATGGGCAATATCGTGAAGAGTGAAGGTCGTGAAGAAAGGCAACTGGGAGAATATTCATGATTTAGTGAAGATACAGCCTAGAAAGTAGGCTAGTTAGTTTGCAGGAGAGAACTAGGGAAGAAGACTGCTGAGAGGAGCCTTCCTGGGATCAGAACAAATACCAAACACTGACCTCAAAAACTATTCCAATGAAGGAGCCACAATTTCATTGGAATAGTTCATAGAGCAATTTATGTATGAGGGCACTGTTGAAAACAATAGAGCAATCAGCCAGCAGATAGAGTTTAACAACTGGAAGTGGACAGCAAAAGAGAGAAAAATAGCCCTACTGATACCACTATCAATCTAGAGAGACTGTGAGCATAATCTAAGTTGTGCCTCCCTGAGGAGCAACATCAGAGGCTTAATAATGTAGGGAGGGGAATTTACTTTATTAATTCAGGCAGACACTAAGCAAATAAATAAGCCAATAAGAAGAACAAGCCCAAGAGAGGGGAATGACCAGAAACCAGAGTTGTTACAAACTAAATGTAACAACTATCTAAAATGTCCTACTTCTAAAAAAAAATCACAAAGCATGCAAAGTAACAGGAAAATATTGCACACACACGCACAAAAATAAGAAAGGCAGGCAACACAAATTGCCAACAAAAGCAATCAGATCTAAGATTTAACGAAAGAGGTTTCAAATGGTCATTATAAGTAGGTGCAAATAACTGAAGGAAAGCATGATTTAAAAAGGAAAAGAAGGTATGATGACAACGTCACATCAAATAGACAATATTAATAAAGAGGTATAATCTATGAAACAGAATCAAATTCTGGAGTTCAAATTCTGAAGTAGTAATTCTGCATGTGGAGTTGAAAATTCTGCAGATTTTATTTCAGTACAATAACTGAAATTTTAAAAAAATCACTAGAGAAACAACAGAATATTTTAACTAGAAAAAGAAATAATCATTGAACTTGAAGATAGGTCAATAGAGATAACGAAAGTCAACAAACAGAGGGGGGGAAGAATAAAGAAAAACAAACAGAGCTTGTATTAGAATTGTGCAGAAAAAGAAAACCAATAAGATGTGTATGAATAGGTAGATGACAGGTGATGATGATTGATAGATAGATAGATAGATAGAAGATATATCTAATATCTATCTATTATACATCTATCTATCTATCTATCATACATTGATCTATCTCACAGCACTGGACCCCTAGAATTTTCACTGACTAGAAGGCCTCCGAATTGTCAGATTTACTTCCCACCCTCTGACATGAAAATGTGTTACCAACAAGTCTAGAGAAGTTGCTACTTCTTGCTCACTAGGTCCAGTCAACATAATGCCATCAATGTAATAGACCAGTGTAATGTTTTTTGGAAGGCAAAGGTGATCAAGTTTCATGTGAGTTTTATGACAAAGGATGGAAAGTTAATATACCCCTGAGATAGGACAGTGGAGGTGTGTTGCTGGCCTTGCCAGCTGAAAACAAACTGCTCTGATTATCAAGTCATTTGCCCTATTAATAGCTGCATGCCATGTACCAGGAGATGTGTTAATTTGCACAAGCAATAAAATCACATCTGGTAAAGCAGCTGAAATTTGAGCTCAACCGTCTGGTTAAGCTTATCATAATATGCTGTCATTCTCGAAGGTCTATCTGCTTCCTGCACAGGCCAAATAAGTGAGTTGAATAGGAATCTGGTGGAAATCACCATCCTTCAAGTTTTTCACGGGGGCACTCACATATGTAATTTCTAGGAATACAGCATTGCTTTTGCTTTACTATTTCTCTAGGTAGAGGAAGTTCTAGTGGCTTCCTTTTGGCCCTTCTCACCAAAATAGCCCTGAATGCACAGGTCAGGGAACCAGTGTGATAAATCTGCCAGTTTCTGAGTATAACTATTCCAATTATGCATTCTGAAACTGAGAAATAACCACAGAATGGGTTTGGGATCCACTGGACCCACTGTAAGATGGAATTGTGCTAAAACATTTGATCACCTCAACTCTGTAAGTCCATACTCTGGTGGATCACAGTGATGGTTTGCTTCTCCTACAATTAGTATCAGTTCAGTGCCAGTGCCCAAGTAATCACCCAAAAGTCTAATTATTTCCCTTTTCCTTATGTACAGTCACCCTGGTAAAAGGCCATAAGTCTCTTTGGGGAAACCTGGGAAACAGGTTAACAATATAAATTTTTGGCAGTGAAGCAGGGTTCTTCCTCAAGGGGAACTGGCTTCTTCTTCATTCAAGGATTTCTGTATCTGTAAACTGATTTAAGTATAGGAATTAAGGGAGGGGCCATGACTCTCTGTTTTTGTGATTCAAGTTAGATATTTGTTGACTTGACCTAAAAATTTTCGTCTTAAAAATTCAATTAAGAATTTATTAGACTGCCTATCTATTTCACTTCTAAGAACACCATGATTATCAAGCAAATGTCATACATCTCTCTGAATCAGATTATTCAGACTACTTCTTTGACTCTGCTGTCCGTTATGATAACAATGCTCATCGTTCTTTTGCCTATTAAGTGCTTCCACTTGGCCTCTGCTACCCTGGGTACCAAGTATCCCCACTGCACTTAGATTTTCCAAGTTAGTGGCAACAGTTCCCACTGTAATTTCTGACCGGTAGAGAAGAGTGCCCAAAGAACTCTTCCAGGATGCTGGGACACCCCTCACATATTTATTTCTCACAGTTGAGGTGAAAAATGTGTCCTCTGGACCCCACTGGGGGTGAGTGAGCAGGTCTTAAATGATAAATACACTCTAACATTCTGATCTCCCAAGCCTATGGATTCCTTCCTCTACAGTATACCAAAGCAGTTCTGGCATGTCAATTTCATTTAGTGCAGGCCATTTTTTTGGTTCAGGTTTCAGCCAGCCAAACAAACTGCTCAAGCCCTTTCTAATGCCTCCAAGCTGCAACATTAAGTCTGGAATCTCTGCTTACTAGATTAATATCCATAAATTCTAGCTGATCCAACATTATGTTTCTTCCACTGTTATCCTCCAATATTCCCCAGACTTATGTTTGTATAAATTGGGAAAATCACACAGTTCTTTTGAACTGTAGTCACCTTCTTATGGGTCATACTTTATATCTCACCTTTCAAGGCCTAGTGGGACTTGAATCTAGTTATAGGTCTAAAAGTAAAGAGGGATGGTGGGGCTATGTCCTGAGGAGAATAGCATTGTCTTGTAAGACAGCTACCACAGGGTAGGCCATTGCAGGTTTCTCAGGCAACATAGTGTTAATCTTCTCAGATTAGGGTGGAATGGCTGCTTCTGCTGACCGAAAATACTCAGCAGATTTTAGGAGTTCAATATCTCTAGCTTCATCAAGATCTTCCCATATATCCCCATATCAATGTTGAGGATCGCATTCCTTCCCAATCAATGACCTCATTTTAACATAAAACACTCTGTGAGGTTGAGAATTCAATTTGCATTGTTGTCCAGTCACTCACAGAATGAGAATCTGGGTTTCATTTTTAGCAATATCAGCTCTGTAGCTACAGGAAATAGAGGTTTATTTTAATAAAAACATAAAGAAATGAAGGTCACTTATGCAGTGCTTAAATTTCTGAGTTCATCCATTTCTTTCCCCACTTTGTCTACTGCAAGCAGAAGCAACCATCCAATCTCATTATAGTTGTCAGTGCAACAAACATTTTTTAAGGTATTAAATCCATAGTCACCCAGAACTTTGCCTCTTATTATAAGTATTTGATGAGGAGTACCCAATGGTGATATTTTGCATATATGTATTGCCATATTGTGCCATGGACTATCAGTGCCTTATTTACTACTGGAAACAGAGTAATTAAAGCCTTTCAATCTAATCATATTGGGTAGCCTATTCTAGAAACATTAGAAACAATTCAGAAAACTCCATTATTAAGATTCTATTCTTCTAGAACCATTCTAAGTACCAAAATATGTTAGTTGGGGTTCTAAACAGAGCCAAAAGGATGGAATTGACTCATGCATTGGTGGGTGCTGGCAAGTCTGAAATCCAAATATCAGGTCATCAGGCTGGAAATTCTGGATGTTGCAGTCTTGAGTCCAAAGGAAGCCTCAGAGTAAAATTCCTTCCTCTTCTGGGATCTCAGTTTTTCTCTGAAGATCTTCAAATGACTGGATGCAACTTACCTACATTGAGGATGGTAATATGCTTTACTCAAGTCTACTGATTTAATATTAATCACATTTAAAACCCTGTTACAATAACATATAGACTTGTGCTTGACCCAAAAACTGGGCACCATTCCCTATCCAATTAATACATAAAATTAACCATCATAAAGTCTCAAAAAACATAGGACAACATTAAGCATGCCAAAATAATGAGAACACCAGAAGGAGATTCTCTCCCTCCTCATAGAATGAGAAGAAAAAATATTGGAAAAACAATGGCAGAAAAATTCCCAAATTTATGTAAAAACAATAACTTACAAATGCAGAAAGCTCAACAAACTCCAAGTAGGATAAATGAAAAGTTATTCACAAACACATAGTAACAGTGTTGAAAGTGAATGATATGAGGAAAATCTTGAAAACAGCAAGGGAAAAATGACTTGTCTCTTACAAAAGAACCCCAACAAGATTGCCATCTGACTTGTCAGCAGAAACAAGAGAAGCTAGAATGCAGTGGGATAACATATTCAAAGTGTTCAATAAAAAATTGTCAAACAAGAATCTTATGTCATTCAATATGGTAATTTGGATCCACAAGAAAAATATTATACAATTACAAAAAAACTATAAATGCATATTTTCTTCTTTCTCATAACAGATTTTAAGAAGAAATTGTATAAAATGATATGAAGATAGTGTATTTTGGGCCTTATAACATATAGAAATGTAACATTTGTATAATACATTTGCCCATAACAGCACAAAGGTGGTAGGTGAGATAAAAGCTCTATTGTGCTAAGAAAATTACTAGAGAGGGTAAAGCAATAGTTATAACAATGCACTGTTGATTTTGTCACATTAATAGATGTTATGTGTATATCAATAAAACCACAAAAACAAAGAAAAATGGAATATATAGTAGTAATGCTTGTATATATAACTGGAAATAAGCTAGTACAACTGTAAAGTTGATTCTGATATAGCAAGATTTATTTTGTTAACCCTAGAGCAACACCTAAAAAGTGAAAAAAATAGTAGAAAAAGCGTTGAAAAACCTAAAATGCTACATTAGCAAATGTTCACTTAATGCAAAAGAAAGCAGTAAAGGAGAAATAGAGGAACAAAAAGAGATATAGAAAATGTCTATATGGGAAAACGTATATTATGCAAGCAGCAACCACAAAAAAGATGGAGTAACTATATTAATATCAAGAAAAATAAACTTTAAAAGAAAGATATTATTAGAGATAAAGAGGGACACGATAAAAAGGTAAATAAAGGAAGAC
Organism: Tapirus indicus; assembly: GCA_031878705.1. NCBI lineage: Eukaryota > Metazoa > Chordata > Mammalia > Perissodactyla > Tapiridae > Tapirus > Tapirus indicus. Next base: position 48,086,170 of record CM062942.1, read on the forward strand.
ATAACAATTATAAACATATGCATCTAATAATAGAGTATCAAAATTAATGAAGCAAAAACTAACAGACATAGAGGGAGAAACTGAAAAGAAAAACAGTTGAAGACTTCCATAGCCCACTTTCAATAGGTGTACAGCAACTATACAGAAGATCAACAAGGAAATAAAGACTTGAAGAACACTATAAACCAATTAGACCTAACACACATCTATAGATCACTCCACCCAGAAATAACAGAATATGCATTCTCCTCTAGCTCACAAGGAACATTATCTGGAATAGCAATATGCTATGCCACAAAACCAACCACAGTAAAATTAAAAGGATAGAAAGTATGTTCTCCTATCACAATGGATGAAATTAGAATTAATTTCAAAAACATGGAAAAATCACAAACGTGAAAATTAAAAAACACACTCTTTACTAAGCAATGGGTTAAAGAAGACATCAGAAATCTAATAACACTTTGAGATGGATGAAAATGAAGACACAACATATCAAAACATACATGGTGCATCTAAAGCAATGTTTATAGGGAAATTTATTGCTGTAAATGGCTATATTAAGAAAGAAGAAAGATCTTAAATCAATAACCTAAACTTTCATCATATAAAACTAAAAAAAAGAGCAATTTAAATCCAAAGATAGCAGAAGGGAGGAAATTAAAAATTATAGCAGAAATATATAAAGAATAGCAAAACAATAGAGAGTATCAATGGTACCAAAAGTTAGTTTATTAAAAAGATCAGTAAAATTAAAAAAAAATCTTCAGCTAGATTGACCAAGAAAAAAACCCTCAAATTATTGGAATCAAAAATATGAGAGGACATTACCACTGACTATACAGAAATAAAAAGTATTACAAAGGAATACTCTGAGCATTTCTTTGCCAACAAATTAGGTAACTTACATGAAATTGACAAATTCTAGAAAGACATAAATGACTGAAACTGACTCAAGAAAAAATAGTCTCACTAGATTTACAACAGTTAAAAAGATCAAACTATTAACCAAAAAACTACCTACAGAGAAAAGCCCAGCCCTGGATGATGACACAACTATATTCCACCAAACTTTCAAGAGGAATTAGTAACATTTGTTTAGAAATTCTTCCAAAAAATAGAGGAGGGGGGAACAAATCCCAACTCATATTATGAGGCCAATATTACCCTAATACCTAAAGGAGACAAAGACATTACACAAAAAGAATACTACAGATCAACATATTTTATGAATATGGTCTTAAAAATCCTCAAAAATACTAGCAATCCAAATTCATCAATATGTAGAAAGAAGTATATACCATGACACAGTGCAATTTATTCCAGGAATGAAAGGTTGGTTCAACTTCTGGAAATCAATTAACTTAATACATTAGAGAGAGAGAGAGAGAGAGAGAGAGAGAGAGAGAGAGAGAGAATAAAGAGCAAAAATTACATGATCATCTCAATAGATGTAGAAAAATCATTTGACCAATCCAACACTCTTTCATGACAAAAACACTTAAAGTAAGAGTAGAATAAAACATGATCAAACAAAAAAGGGGCATCTAAGGAAAACCCACAATTTACATCATAATTGTTTCTAAAAACTGAATGCTTTCACCCTAGAATCAGGAAGAAGATGAGGATGTCTGCCCTTGACAATTCTATTCAAATTGCACCCAAGGATCTAGTCAGTAGATTAGACTTAAAAAAAGAGAGGGAGAGAGGGAGAAAGAGGGATGGAGGGAGAGGAAGGCAAAAAAGGAAAAAAGGAAGAAATGACATTAAGATTGAAAAGGAGTAAGTAAAACTATCTCTGTTCACTGATGAAACGATCTTGTATATAGAAAGCCTAAGGAAACTACTAAAAAACTGTAAAGCTATTAAACTAAAAAGCGAGTTAACCAAGTTTACAGAACACGAAATCAATATACAAAAATCAACTTTATTTTTGTACACTTGCAATGAACAGACCGAAATCCTCATAAATAAACTTAGTGAAAGACTTATGCTCTAAAAACTACACAATATTGTTGAAAGAAGTCAAAGATCTAAATAAACATAAAATCATCCTCTGTTCATGGGTCAAAAGATGTGACATTGTTAAGATGGCAATACTTCCCCCAAATGATCTACAGATTTAATGCAATTTCTATCGGAATCCTAGCTTACTTTTTGTAGAATTTTACAAGCTGGTTTAAAATTCATATGGAATTTGAGAGATCCAGAATAGCGAAAAAATCCTGAAAAATACAAGGTAGAATTACGTCCTGATTGCAAAACATACTACAAAGCAATAGTAATCAAGACAGTGTGGTACTGGGCCAAAGATGATAGGTAGGTAGGTAGATAGATAGATAGATAGATAGATAGATAGATAGATAGATAGATAGATAGATAGATAGATGATAAATGGAATAAAAATGAAAGTCCAGAAATCAACCCACACATCTAAGGTCAAGTGATCCACAAGGGTGCCAATACGATTCAATGGGTAAATAATAGTCTTTTCAACAAATGGTGTTGGAACAACTGGTTGGAAACATGCAATAGAATGAAGTCAGACACTTGCACCACATCATATTGAAAAAAAATCCATCATATTAAAAGTTTGAGTATAAAAACACTCAACATGGATCAAAACTAAATGTAAGAGCTAAAACTATAAAACACTTAGAATAAAACATAGGGGTAAATGTTCATAACCTTGGATTTAGCAAAGAATCCTTATATATGACACCAAAAGCGTGAGCAATAAAGAAAAATAAATTGTAATTCATCAAAATTAAAAACATTTGTGATCAAAGAACACCATCAATAAAGTGAAAAGACAACCCATAGAATAAAAGAAAACATTTGAGAATAATATAACTGATAAGGGACTTGTATCAAGAATATATAAAGAACACAAAAATTAATAAGAGAAAGACAAATAACATATTTTTTTTAATTGCGAGAGGATCTGAATAGATATTTCTTCAGGGAAGCTATACAGATGTTTAGTAAACACATAAAGGGGTGCTTGACATCATCTATAAGTATACTAAAAACATTGAATTGTACACTTTAAATGGGAAAATTGTATGGTATGTGAAGTAAACCTCAATAAAGCTGTCAAAAAACCCATTAGCCCATATAACCACTCTTATGTTTTTACCCAAGATAAATTAAATCATAGTTCCACACAAAGACTTGATGAATGTTCATAACGGCTTGAGTTGTAATAGAAAAAACCTAGACTACACAACAATAAAAATAAACTATTGATAAATATAACAGCATGGATAAATCTCAAAATAATTATGCTGAGTAACAGAAGACAAAAAAGTATTTAATGTATGATTGCAATTGTGTAAGTTGTTTAAAATACAAACAAATTTATACTGAGAGAAACCATATCAGTAGTTGCCAAGGGAAAGGATGGAGTTGGGAAGGGTAGGGAGGGAAACAATACAAAGGGGTAAAAGGACAGTTTTGGAGATGATGAGATCACTATCTTGATTGTGGTGATGGATTCACCTGTGTGTACATACAGGATTTTAAAATATAAGTTATCTATCTGTCTATCTATCTGTTATTCTATTTTGTATTTTTGCTTTATTTTAACCATTTTTTTTACCATTTTTTAATTGATGTCTTAATAGTTTATAACACTGTGGGGTTTTAGTTGTACATTTTTGTTTGTCCATCACCTTGTGGATGTAACCCTTCACCCCTTGTGCCCAACCCCCACCCCCCTTCCCCTTGGTAACCACCAATCAGTTCTCTCTGTCCGTGTGTTCACTTATATTCCATATATGAGTGAGTTCATGCAGTGTCTGTCCTTCTCTCTGGCTTATTTCACTTAACATAATATCCTCTAGGTCCATCCATGTTGTTGCAAATGGGACAATTGTGTCTTTTCTTATGGCTGAGTAGTATTCCATTGTATGTATATACCACATCTTCTTTAACCAATCATCAGTCGAGGGACACTTGGGTTGCTTCCACTTCTTGGCTATAGTGAATAAAGCTGCAATGAACATAGGGGTGCATACGCCTCGTGCTGGTTGATTTCACGTCCATTGGGTAGATGCCCAAGAGTGGGATTGCTGGATCATACGGTATTTCTATTTTTAATTTTTTGAGGACTCTCCATACTGTTTTCCATAGAGGCTGCACCAGCTTGCATTCCCACCAGCAGTGAATGAGGGTCCCCGTTTCTCCACAACCTCTCCAGCATTTGTTATTTGTCTTTGTCATTATAGCCATTCTAGCCAGTGTAAGGTGATATCTTAGTGTAGTTGTGATTTGCATTTCCCTGATGATTAGTGATGTTGAACATCTTTTCATGTGTCTATTGGCCATCTGTATCTCTTCCTTGGAAAAATGTCTGTTCATATCCTCTGCCCATTTTTTGATCTGGTTGTTTGTTTTTTTGTTGCTCAGTTGTATGAGATCTTTATATATTACTGAGATTAATCCCTTGTCGGACAAATGATTTGCAAATATTTTCTCCCAGCTGGTGGGTTGTTTATTCATTTTGATCCTGGTTTCATTTGCCTTGTAGAAGCTCTTTAGTCTGATGAGGTCCCACTTGTTTATTTTGCATGGTACTGGTACAAGAATAGACACACAGATCAAGGGAACAGAATTGAAAGCCCAGAAATAAAACCACACACCTATGGACAGCTAATCTTCGACAAAGGAGCAAAGAACATACAATGGAGAGAGGGAAGTCTCTTCAATAAATGGTGCTGGGAAAATTGGACAGCATCATGCAAAAGAATGAAAGTAGACCATCTCCTATCACCATATACAAAAATCAATTCAAAATGGATCAAAGACCTGAAAGTGAGACCTGAAACTATAAAACTCCTGGAAGAAAATATAGGCGGTACACCAATTGAGATTGGACATAAAGGGATCCTTTCAGATTCCATGTCTACCCGGACAAAGGAAACAAAAGAAAAAATATTTTAACCATTTTTAAGAGTACAAGTCAGTGGTATTAAGTACATTGTTGTGTAGTCATCACCATTACCCATCTACAAAAGTTTTCAGCATACCAAACTGAAACTCGGTATCCAATAAAAATAATCTTCATCTCCCTTTTTCTCCTGCCTCAGGTAACCACTATTCAAATTTCTGCCTCTCTGAATTTGACTATTCTAAGTACCACAAACAGTGGAATTATACGATATTCATCATTTTGTGTCTGGTTTATTTCACTTGGCATAATGTTTACAAGATTCACCCATGTTGTAGCATATATTAGAATTTCATTCATTTTTAAGGCTGAATAATATTCCATCATATGTACATACATTTTGTTTATCCATTCATTGAGTAATGGAAATTTTGGTTGTTTCCACACATTGGCTATGGTAAAAATGTTGCTATGAACATTGGTACACAAATACATGTTCCAATTCATGATTTCAATTATTTTCAGCATACCCAGAATTGGAATTGCTGGATCATATGGTAATTCTGTGTTTAATTTTTTTGAGGAAACACCTGAGAAATGAGTTGACAACAGTGAATCCATTTGTACACTGGACTCCATTGTGTTAAAAATATGAAACCATGCTGACCTTGCTGACTTGCCGAAAGGGAGTTCCTTACTGAGAAAGTACTTTCTGAAGGACTGTGTAAAAATATACCTTTTCTGGTGACATCAAGATGTCCATAAGTAAACTAATAAACTGTAGCATAAATTTATCCTCTCTAACAAACAACTGAGGTGATTGTTCTGGGCTCTCCTTGTTGCTAATAAAAACTCTTGACTTTTACTCCTCAGGGGGACATGTTTCTGGCTGCTCCTGGAACCTGTGTTCCCCAGATTGCAGTTCAAAGACTCCAAATAAATGTTTTCCTTTTGTTTTGCAGTTGCCTCTTTTTTTAAGTTGACATATTTGCTGTCAGAAATGTGGGATCCAAAGCAACTTTCCACCTGTTTCTGGTGCCACTGTTGGTTTTGAGCAAGGTCCCTGCCTGAGCCTCTTGTGCACTATCTCCTCAATAGCCCCCAGCTCAGGTGATAGGTTTCTCTTGGTCCCAAACCACCTGCCTTGGTTAAGGTTCTGGCTATTATCCCGGGTGTCCTTTGGCACTGGTTTTAAAAAAATTAACTTTTGGTGTGTACATAATTGTAGAGAGAAGTACACAGTCGAGGACTGCTGTGAGGATTCAACTCCCACTTGGGACTCCTGCTCGATTTATATTTAAAAATTAGGGCCATCCGTGTGTAGATTTTTAGAGAAATGGCACTTGTATACCAAGAATAATTTAAAACTTGCTTGGCTTCAATGAGTCTCATTTGAAATACCTAAATTAGTTTATTTGTGTGCATGGTTAGAAAATAAGAGATCTAAAACTAAGCAACTGGAAGGGGTAAACTACTGGATAATTTAGAATTGTAGTGGCTGTTCTGGGGCACCTTTGTTTCAGACAAGTTCACCCTAAGAAGCACCCTTGAAAGAGGAGTCCAAACCTCTCAGAGACAATGGAATGCATTTTTTGGTTGGTATGCAGAAGCTTCTAAAAGAGAAAATGACTTTAAAAACAGCTCTAAAAGGATCCTTACAGCATGCAAATAAATTTTTTAAAATCTTTAGTAAAAATCTGTGGCCATCTGAGCAGGTAATCTTAACCTAGTCCATCTGCCAGAACATAATTTGGACCCAACTATTCTTTTGGGTTTTGTACCTGAGACATGGCTAAAAAAATCTAAAGATCTCTGTGTCTATCTGTATGTCTATGCATGTATGTCTGTATATATATGATATTTTTCTACCTTCACGTGGTATTACCAAAATTAAAAACATTTATATAAACTCAGTTTCCTAAAACTCTCAGGAGTATAGAAACTAACCAAATGTTTTTCAAGTTCATGCGATCTGAGATAATCTTTGATAAATAAAATACAGTTTAAGTTTGTTGATTCAATAAAAGCAGGCATATCTTCAGAGTTATCAATTTTGAATGTTAAGTGAACATACAACTTTTTCTACCTGAGTTTACTGGTCAGGTGGGCTCATACTGTTTCTGTTGCAGAATTCGTTGGCAGGGAGAATGACTTGGGATGATGCTTAACTATTTAATGTCTAATCCAAACGTAATTGTTTTAAAAAGTGTGTAAATAAGTGTAAATAACATAAAGGCTTATACTAAGTTAAACTAAATAATACATACTCATTGAATATCTAAATCATTTCCGGATAGGATGTTATACTGAGACATTGATTGCTAAATGTAAGTTTGTCTAGTTTTGGCTTTCTAATTTTTTTACAGAGAGACAAGTGATACTTGGGTCTATCAAAAAGACATGATTTGTATCACATTAAAAAGTTTGCTGTAAAGAGAAATGTGATTCTAGAAATTATGAAATGTGTTTATGGATTTGCTAATCTACTACAGTTTGCTAATATATGATAGACAGTTCACAATTGCCTGCTTCCTAGTTTCATTGAAAAGCAAACATTACAAATAGTTGAAAAAGTTGGAAGAAGAGCTGAGAATACAAAATGAACCAAAGAGAAAATGTCAAAACACTTAGAGCAATAAACATAAAATAACTCTATGCACACTCTGTGAATTGATGCTGAAAGAATGCAGGCAAAGCAGGAGATGCCCCTTTGAAAGATGAAAAACAATGAAACTCGCATGAGAGCTTTCTCCTACTATGAAAGGATTTACTGTAACTTCTTACTTTTCAAACCATGGTCACAGATCATTGATAAATTGTGATTAACATTTATTTAAATAGAAAATGTATATGGTATCTACATTTATCAATATAGATAAGTGGATAATATATATCCAATATTATCTATAATTCATAGATGTATGTATTACAAATTTATTTATTATATATACAAAAAGGAAAATAACTTCATAAAATGCAAAATAGAATGCATGTATGGCATATACCAAAAGTAGGAAAGACATGTCAGAATTTTAAATGTATGTTTCAGTATTTATATGGTTTTACATGTGTAGGGATGTGCTGGACCATAATATACAGTATATTTTTTGCTGTGGAATGGTCCAACATGTTTAAAAGCCACTGCTCTTATAGCACAGTAAATTGAGCAACCGAAGGGTCTATGCGGCCAGATGGAGAGGCCAATGCAAGAAGCACCACCCTTTCTGTCCTGTACACACACAATGATAACTCCTCAAGGCCAGGCTGTTCTCACTCTCTGATAGGATCATACTTTGTTGCCTTGTCTTCTCAAATTTACAGCCAGGGAGCAATATTTGTTTAAAAGAACTCCCCCTATTTCTTATGACTACTTGCAAGGCTGAGAATTCTGGTGGTGGCTTCCCAGATACTTACAGCTCTGCCATCACTTTAGAAGTTGTCGTTCCATCTTTCAAATCATTATTCTCCCTACTCAGCTTAGAGCAAGCCTCTTCAGCAATAACATGGGGATCTTGTTGCCTCTGCCTGTTCTATTATTCTCAGGTTGAGAGAGCAGTGTCGGGATGAACCTATAGACACAAGTGAATCTCATACTGTAATTTCCAAGAGCATATGGTTAATTTTAACTACATTATGTAGAAAGAGTTTATATTCATTTAATGTAATGCATAGGCAAGCATGCTATTCTCTAAGAGTAAAATCTATAATTATTTTGTAACAATTGCCCTGCATTATTTCTTTTCTGGATAAACTTTTTAAGGTTTTGAAATTGAGAAAATGACTATATAAAAAGTAGACAAGGAAAGTAGGGTATGTGTTTTTGGTAAGAGAAGGTTTAAAGAACATAGATGCAGTTTTGTTAAAGGAAAACAAGAAAGTAATTTTGTCCTAAAATAAAATGATTTTTCCAAAGTAAGAAAGAAAAAAATGGAAGAAAACCTAAACAGACATAGAAAGTTATAGAAGGTTTATGAAAAATGGATCTTTAAAAATAAAGTTTAGGGGCCAGCCCGGTGGAGTAGTGGTTAAGTTTGCACGCTCCACTGTGGTTGCCTGGGGTTCACAGGTTTGGATCCCGTGCGTGGACCTATCCAATGCTTATCAAGCCATGCTCTGGCAGGCATCCCACATATGAAGTAGAGGAAGATGGGCATGGATGTTAGCCCAGGGCCAGTCTTCCACAGCAAAAAGAGGAGGATTGGCAGCAGAGGTTAGCTCAGGGCTAGTCTTCCTCACCAAAAAAGAAAAAGAAAAGGAATTTTAGCATTTGGTCAAGTTGGCTAAGATTAAAACGAATTTATTAAAACACGAATTTTAATATCAAAAGCACACTGGTGCAAAATTAGAATTTGGTTTTTCTCTTCTCAGATTATTGGTTTCCTCTTAATAAGAAATTTTAAACATAGTTTCTTTGCCTTTAATATAATTTGCCTGGGAAAAAAAGATTCTGTATTTGTCTTTATCAGGTCTTTCAATTACTTACAAAAACTGAGTTTTCTCAGTATTAAAAGAGCTGGGTTTTTCTTAGGACTACGTAACGTTCTGTATTTGTCCTTTAAATCTCTCTCTCTTTTTTAGCTTTTTCAGTATTTTATTCTTTTTATGGCTGAATAATATTCCATTGTTAGGAATGTTTTGCATTTGTTTATCCTTTCACCAGCTGATGGACATTTGAGCTGTTTCCACTTAAAAAAGTATTTTATTTAGGTCATATTGGCTTATAACTTTGTGCAAATTTCAGGTGTACATTATTATATATCAGTTTCTGTATAGACCACATTCTGTTCACCACCAATGGTCTAGTTTTCATCTGTAACCACATGTGTGTGCCCTTTCACACCTTTTGACCTCCACCTCCTTGCACTCTGGTAAAAACTAATCTGTTCTCCTTATCTTTTTGATTATCTTCCACATATGAGTGAAATCGTATGATATTTGTCTTTCTCTGTCTGGCTTATTTCACTTAGCATAATACCCAGAAGGTCCATCCCATTGTTGCAAATGGGACAATTTTGTCTTTTGTTTATGGCTGAGTAGTATTCCATTGTATATATACACCACATCTTCCTTATCAGTTCAACTGTTGATGGGCAGTTGGGTTGCTTCCACATCTTGGCCATAGTGAATAATGCTATGATAAACATAGGGATGTATAAATCTCTTTGAATTGATGATTGCAATTTCTTTGGTAAATACCCAATAGTGGAAGAGTTGGATCATATGGTATTTCTATTTTTAAGTTTTTGAGAAATCCCCATACAGTTTTCCATAGTGGCTGCACTAGTTGGCATTCTCACCAACAGTGTCTGAGTGTCGCTTTTTTCTCCACATCCTCTCCAACATTTGTTGTTTCTCATCTTGTTAAATACAGCCATTCTGACGGGTGTGAGGTGATATCTCATTGTAGTTTTGATTTGCATTTCCCTAATAATTAGTGATGTTGAACATCTTTTTGTGTGCCTGTTGGCCATATGTATATCTTCTTTGGAAAAATGTCTGTTCATATCCTCTGCCCATTTTTTGATCGGGTTGTTCATTTTTTTTGTTGTAGAGTTGTATGAGTTCTTTATATATTTTGGAAATTAACCCCCTTGTCAGATACATGATTTGCAAATATTTTCTCCCAGTTGGTGGGTTGTCTTTTCGTTTTGTTCATTGTTTCCTTTGCCTTGCAGAAGCATTTAAGTCTGATGTAATCACATTTGTTAATTTTTTTCTTTTGTTTCCTTTGCCTGAGTAGACATGATATTTGAAAAGATCCTGCTAAGACCGATGTCAAAGAGTGTACCGCCTATATTTTCTTCTAGGGTTTTAAGGTTTCAGGTCTTACATTCAATTCTTTAATCCATTTTGAGTTAATTTTTGTGTATGGTGTAAGATAATCTTCTACTTTCATTCTTTTGCATGCAGCTGTCCAGTTTTCCCAACACCATTTATTGAAGAAACTTTCTCTTCTCCGTTGTATGTTCTTGGCTCCTTTGTGAAAGATGAGCTGTCCATAGACGTGTGGGTTTTTTTCTGGGCTTTCAATTCTGTCCCGTTGTTCTGTGTGTCTGTTTTTGTGCCAGTACCATGCTGTTTTAATTACTATATCTTTGTAGTATATTTTGAAGCCAGGGATTGTGATGCCTCCTGCTTTGTTCTTTTTCTTCAAGATTGCCTTGGCTTTTCAGAGTCTTTTGTTGTTCCATCTAAATTTTAGGATATTTTGTTCAATTTCTCTGAAGAATCTCCTGGGGATTCTGATTTGGATCGCATTGACTCTGTAGATTGCTTTAGGTAGTATGGACATTTTAACTATGTTTATTCTTCCAATCCATAGGCATGGAATATCATTCCATTTCTTTATGTCATCTTTGATTTCTTTCAATAATGTCTTATAGTTTTCAGTGTATAGTTCACTCACCTCTTTGGTTAAATTTATTCCTAGATATTTTATTCTTTTTGTTTTTATTGTAAATCATATTATATTCTTGACTTCTCTTTCTGCTAGTTCGTTATTAGTGTATAGAAATGCGACTGATTTTTATATGTTGATTTTGTACCCTGGAACACTGCTGAAGTTGTTGATTATTTTGAATAGTTTTCTGATGTATTCCTTGGGGTTTTTTATATATAGAATCATGTCATCTGCAAACAATGAGAGCTTCACTTCTTCCTTTCCAATTTGGATATTATTTCTTTTTCTTGCCTAATTCCTCTGGCCAAAACGTCCATACTGTATTGGAGTGGTGAGAGTGGGCACCCTTGTCTTGTTCCTCCTCTCAGAAGCACGGCTTTCAAGTTTTCACCATTAAGAATGATGTTGGCTTTGGGTTTGTCATATATGGCCTTTATTATGTTGAGGTACTTTCCTTCTATACCTGTTTTATTGAGAGTTTTGGTCATAAATGGATGTTGGACCTTGTCAAATGCTTTCTCTGCATCTATTGAGATGATCATGTGATGTTTATTCCTCATTTTGTTAATGTGGTGTATCACACTGATTGATTTGCAGATGTTGAACCATCCCTGCATCCTTGGTATAAGTCCCACTTGATCATGGTGCATGATCCTTTTAATGTATTGCTGTATATGGTTTGCCAATATTTTGTTGAACATTTTTGCCTCTATGTTTATCAGTGATATTGGCCTGTACTTTTCCTTCTTTATGCTGTCCTTGTCTGGTTTTGGTATCAGGGTAATGTTGGCCTCATAGAATGAGTTAGGAAGTGTTCTGTCTTCTTCAATTTTTTGACATAGTTTGAGAAGGATAGGTATTAACTCTTTGAATGTTGGTAGAATTCTCCTGATTAGTCCTGCTGTTTTGTTTTTTGGGAGAGGTTTTTGATGACTGTTTCTATCTCTTTACTTGTGATTGGTCTACTCAGATTCTCTATTTCTTCTTGATTCAGTTTGGGGAGGTTGTTTGAGTCTAAGAATTTATGCAATTCGTCTAGGTTAGCCAATTTGTTGGTATATAGTTTTCATTGTATTCTCTTATAATCCTTTGTATCATTGTAGCATCTGTTGTAATTTCTCCTCTTTAATTTCTAATTTTATTTATTGGAGACTTCTCTCTTTTTTTCTCAGTGACTCTGGCTAAGGGTTTGTCAATTTTGTTTATTTTCTCAAAGTGCCAGCTCTTAGTTTCATTGGTCTTATCTACTGTTTCTTTAGTCTCTATTTCATTCTTTTCTGCCCTAATTTTTATTATTTCCTCCTTCTGCTGACTTTGGGCTTTGTTTGTTCCTCTTTTTGTAGTTCTGTTGGGTGTAGTTTAAGATTACTCTTTGGATGTTTTTCATGATCATTGAGGTGGGCCTGTATTGCTATGAATTTCCCTCTTGGAACCGTTTTTGCTGCATCCCATACACGTTGGTATGATGTAATTTCGTTTTCATTTGTCTCCAGGTATTTTTAAAATTCTTCTTCGATTTCTGCAATAATCCAATGGTTGTTCATTAGCATGTTGTTTAGTTTCCACATGTTTGTCACTTTCCAGGCTTTTTTCTTGTAGTTAATTTCTAGTTTCGTGGCATTGTGTTCTGAAAAGGTGCTTGATATGATTTCAGTCTTCTTGAATTTATTGAGGCTTGCTTTGTTTCCCAACATATGGTCTATCCTTGAGAATGTTCCATGTGCACTTGAGAAGGATGTGTACTCTGCTGTTTTTAGGATGGACTGTTCTATATATATCTATTAAGGTCATCTGATGAAGTGTGTCATTTAAATCCATTCTTTCCTTGTTGACTTTTGTCTGGATGATTTTTCCTTGATGTAAGCGGGGTGTTGATGTTCCCTACTATTATTGTGTTGCTGCTAATTTCTCCCTTTAGGTCTGTTAATAGTTGGTTTATATACATTGGTGCTCCGGTGTTAGGTGCATATATATTCATAAGTGTTATGTCCTCTTGGTGGAAAGTCCCTTTTATCATTATATATTTCCCCTCTTTGTCTCTCCTTGTCTTTTTTATCTTGAAGTCTGCTTTGTCTGATATAAGTATGACAACACCTGCTTTCTTTTGTTTGCCATTTGCTTGGAGTATTGTCTTCCACCCTTCGCTCTGAGTCTGTGTTTGTCTTTAGATCTGAGATGTGTTTCCTGGGGGCAGCATATTGTTGGGTTTTGTTTTTTAATCCATCCAGCTACTCTGTATCTTTTGATTGGAGACTTCAATCCATTTACATTTAGAGTGATTATTGGCATATGGGGGCTTAATAACACCATTTTATCTCCTGTTTTCTGGTTTTTCTATATTTCCATTGTTTTTCTTCCATTGTATTTCTGACTGCCATTTCAGTGTGGTGGTTTTCTCAGTTTTCTCTTTATTTATGAATTGTGGCTCTGCTCTGATTTTTTGTTTAGTGCTTACCAGGAGGTTTATATAAAAGATCTCATAGATGAGATAGTCCATTTTCTGATAGCCTCTTATCTCCATTAGCCTAAGCAGGTTCGATCCCTTTCCTCTTCCCCTTCTGAGTTATTGTTGTCACAAATTACTTTTTTGTGTTGTGAGTTTGTGACTAAATTGAAGTGCTCATAGTTATTTGTGATGCTTTCTTTCCATTTATCTTTTATGTTACACTTACATGTTTGCTAGCCTGTTCTGATAGAGAGCTTCGGTTTTCTGATTTTGTTGGTCTATTTATCTCCTTGCTCAAAGGTTTGTAGACATTTTTCCTTTTTTTCAGGTATGAGGGTTTCCTTTATCTTTTCTCATAAGGGGGGGTTTAGTGGCGATGAACTCCCTGAGCTTTTGTTTAGTGGCGATGGACACCCTCAGCTTTTGTTTATCTGGGAAAGCTTCAACTCCATTGTATCTGAAGGATAGTTTCACTGGATAGAGAATTGTTGGCTGAAAATTTTGTCTTTCAGAATTTTGACAATATCGTTCCATTCTTTCCTAGCCTATAAGGTTTCTGCCAAGAAATCTGCTGAATGCTTGATAGGGGATCCTTTGTAGATTATTTTCTTCTGCCTTGTTGCCCTTAATACTTTTCTTTGTCATTGACTTTTGCTAGTTTTGCTATTATATGTCTTAGAGAAGGTCTTTTTGTGTTGATGTAATTAGGAGTTCTATTGTCTTCATGTATTTGTAAGTCTGGCTCCTTCCCCAGGTTTGGGAAGTTCTCAGGTATTATTTCTTTGATCAAGCTCTCTGCTCCTTTCTCCTCTCTTCTCCCTCTGGAATACCTATAATCCTTATTCTGCTTTTCCTAATTGGTCAGATATTTCTCATTCTTTCATTTTTTAACATCGTAGTTCTCTCTCCTCCTCCACCTAAAGCATTTCTACATTTCTATCCTCTAAATCACTAATTCTGTCCTCCATAACGTCAGCTCTAGTTTTTAAGGATTCTAGATTATTTTTCATCTGATTAATTGTGTCCTTCTTATCCAGAATTTCCATTTGGATTTTTTTCATAGTTTCAATCTCTTAGGTGAAGTATTCCTTCTGCTTATTAATTTAATTCCTGAGCTCACTGAACTCTTTCTGAGTTTTCTTGTAACCAGTTGAGTTTCTTTATGACAGCTATTTTGAATTCTCTGTCATTTAGATTGTAAATTTCTGTGACTTCAGAGTTGGTTTCTGGAGACTTGTCATTTTCCTTCTTCTCTGAATTGTTACTGTAGTTTTCCATAGTGTTTGATGCACTAATCCTTTGCTGGCACATTTGTTGTAGTATCAGGTGGCAAATTCCACCTGCTACCACTGGGGGAAAGCAGAAGCTGTGTTTCTGATCCCACCTCATCTGCTGGAAGTTGTGTGTGTATGGTGAGTGCTCCCTCTTGTCAGGATAGCATTTGTGCATGTGCCGATCTGCTGCCACCTCTGCTTACAATCATGCTGGCCACTGTGCTTGGTGGGTGGGGCTTCTTTGTAGAATCTGAGCCAGGGCCACTCACTGGGGACCATGGTGGCATAGTGGGCACTACTGCTGGCCAGGAAAGCATTCAGTTGTGCATGTAGGAGTGCCAGTCCCTCTTCTCACAGTCACACTGAGGTGTGTTCCCACTTGCGGGGCCACAGTAGCATGGTGGGTGGTCCTGCCTGCCTGCCAGGAAAGCATTCATGTGTGCACACACCACTGCAGCTGCCTCTTACAGTCACACTGAGGTGTGTTCCTGCTGATGGAGCTGTGGCAGCAGTGGTGGGTGCTCTTGCCAGCCAGGAAAGCATTCACACACACACACAGGGCTGCTGCTGCCTCTTCTTACAGTTGCACTGTGGTGTGTTCCCTTTTTGAACCACTGCAGCACAGTGTGTGCTCTCGTAGGCCAGGATAACATTCACCTGCATTCTGTGCTGTCTCCACCTCCTCTTAGAGTAGTGCCATCTGCTGTGTGAGGACCCACGAGCTGGGTCACCACTAACAGGGAGGGGTAGGAGAGTGCTCACCTACCTCTACTGCCTCAAGGGGACCAAGTTGCTCCACCTTCAGATATATAGCTGTGTGTGTCTTTCAGGCATCCTGTTGTGCTGTGTGGGTGTCCTCCATTGGTCAATGAATGTCTGTTTAATTGTAGCTCAGAGGGAGAGAGACAAAG
Source organism: Tapirus indicus (assembly GCA_031878705.1). Classification (NCBI taxonomy): domain Eukaryota; kingdom Metazoa; phylum Chordata; class Mammalia; order Perissodactyla; family Tapiridae; genus Tapirus; species Tapirus indicus. The sequence continues at coordinate 48,102,092 of CM062942.1, forward strand.
GGGACAGCTCACTCTGCCATGTTGCTGAGATCACTCCCACTGGAGAAATTTATAGCAACACAGGCGTACCTCAACAAACAAGAAAAATGTCAAATCAGTAATCTTAAACTACACCTAAAAGAACTAGAGAAAGAATAACAAACCAAGCCCACAGTCAGTAGAAGGAAAGAAATAATAAAAATCAGAGTAGAAACAAATCAAATAGAGACAAAAAAATAAAAAACAGTAGAAAGGATCAATGGAACTGGTTCTTTGAGAAGATAAACAAAATTGACAAGGCCTTACCCAGACTCACTAAGAAAAAAAGAGAGAAGACTCAAATAAATAAAATTATGAATGAAAGAGGAGAAATTACAACAGTTACCACAGAAATACAAAGGATTATAAGAGAATACTATGAGAAGTTATATGCCCACAAATTGGATAATCTAGAAGAAATGGATAAATTCTTAGACTCATACAACCTCCCAAAATGGAATCAAGAAGAAATAGAGAATCTGAGTAGACCAATCACAAGTAAAGAGATTGAAACAGTCATCAAAAACCTCCCCCAAAATAAAAGTCCAAGAGCAGATGGCTTCTCTGGTGAATTCTACCAAACATTCAAAGAATATTTAATACTTATCCTCCTTAAACTATTTTGAAATATTGAAGAAGATGGGGCATTTCCTAACTCATTCTATGAGGCCAACACTACTCTGATACCAAAACCAGACAAGGACAACACAAAGAAGGAAAATTATAGGCCAATATCGCTGATGAACATAGATGCAAATAGCCTCAACAAATTATTAGCAAGCCAAATACAGCAATACATTAAAAGGATCGTACACCACGATTAAGTGGGTTTTATTCCAGCCATGCGGGGATGGTTCAACATCCACAAATCAATCAATGTGATACACCACATTAACAAAATGAGGAATAAAAATCACATGATCATCACAATAGATGCAGAGAACGCATTTGACAAGATCCAACATCCATTTCTGATAAAAATTCTCAATAAAATTGGTATAGAAGGAAAGTTCCTCAACATAATGAAGGCCATATATGACAAACCCACAGCCAACATCATATTTAATGGTGAAAAGCTGAAAGCCATTCCTCTGAGAACATGAACAAGACAAGGATGCTCACTTTTGCCACTCTTATTCAACATAGCATTGGAAGTTTTGTCCAGAGCAATCAGGCAAGAAAAAGAAATAGAAGTCATCCAAATTGGAAAGGAAGAAGTAAAACTGTCACTATTTGCAGAGGACATGATTCTACATATAGAAACCCCTAAAGAATCTATTAGAAATGATCAACAACTTCATCAAAGTTGCAGGGTACAAAATCAACATACGAAAATCAGTTGCATTTCTATACACTGATAACGAGCTAGCAGAAAGACAAGTCAAGAATACAATCCCATTTACAATCACAACAAAGAGAATAAAATATCTGGGAATAAATTTAACTGAAGAGGTGAAAGACCTATACACTGAAAACTATAAGGCATTATTGAAAGAAATTGAAGATGACATAAAGAAATGGAAAGATATTTCATGCTCATGGATTGGAAGAATACAAATAGTTAAAAAGTCCATATTACCTAAACTCTCTTTGTCACTTTAGTTAAATGGATAATTAACTATTGTTTCATAAAAATCTGTGATCCTTTTTGACCAAATATTTTAAAACCTTTTTGATATTTTTGACAACCGTCACAAAAATCAAGTTCTAAATAAAGTCTTTTTGACCTGGGGTATACTAAACTAATTAGGCTGATTTGATATGTTGAATTACATATAAAACATTCTCAAATAAGAAGTAATACTAAGCCTTTTTTACATTGTGTCTGTATAGGGATGTGTCATAAGTGTTCCAGAAATTATGTAAAATTCCTGGAAATCTGATATGTCCTAATATAGTGTTATCAATCATAACTCTAATTATTACCTTAGAATCTTGTATGTCACAAAAATACCCAAATTACCTTCTCAAATGCATATAATGAACTCTCATCGGCTCTTTAATAATGGGCACTTCTAAGTCTTTTGCCATTCATAGACAGTTATTGTTTTGCTCTGATGCTTTGGCAAAAATTCTGCCTGCAAAAGTGCCTCGTCTTCAAGGAGATTCGTAGGAAAGACGTAGATAAGTACTCTAGAATACAGGTTTTTGATAACTTTAGGATCATAACACTGAACTTGGTGGGAACTTCTAAAATCCTAGTGGGAAACTTACTGCTTTGATATATATTTTTTTTATGTGTGTGAGGAAGACTAGCCCTGAGTTAACATCCACTGCCAATCCTCCTCTTTTTGCTGAGGAAGGCTGGCCCTGGACTAACATCCGTGCCCATCTTCCTCTACTTTATATGGGACGCCGCCACAGCATGGCTTGACAAGCAGTGCGTCTGTCTGCACCCAGGATCCGAACCTGTGAACCCCAGGCCGCCGAAGCGGAGTGCGCCAAACTTAACCACTAGGCCACTGGGCCGGCCCCTGCTTTGATATTTTATTGTCCAGATTTACAGGTCCCCTTTTTCTCCTCTCCTTTAAGCTATCTATAACTTACAGCAATTTGGTAAAGTATATCTTTGCATCAAAGTTTGAAGCATTTAACTTTTTCTCTCTACCTGATCCCTCCAGAAATCTGAAACTCTTAAGTATTCTTATTTTTATGGCAATATATGTATTTGCATACATTCAATAAGAATGTCTTCTCTTTATAACGGGATGCCCAATGCACCTAGCCGCTACTCCTTTGATCCACAGCTGATAAAGAAGGTATACTTCAATTTTGCAAAGGCCTAATCAAATCCATAGAGCATAATCATACTTTGGTAGAACGATCTTTCCATAGTGTAGTCCCGGGAGACAAAAGCACCAGACATCATATTCTGCAGCCCAGAGCTTTTGTCTACTGGAAAAGACACCTAAGAAAAGAAAAGAAAGAAGGGAAGGAGGGAAGAAAGAAAGAAAGAAAGAAAGAGAGAGAGAGAGAAAGAAAGACTCCCTAGACCTCACTGGAAGGGACTTTATCAAGTACTGTTAACCAACTCTTGCATCACTAGCCTGCAAGGAATAGACTCTTCAATTCACATGTTATATTAAAGGAAGCCTCAAACCCTGACTGGACCTCCACACCAACTGGTGACCTTAAAGTAAGATTTTCCAGGAATTGAAGCAGATGACAGCTGAGCAGACAGCTTTCCCAAGGTTCTGGACCAGGCCTGTATATTGTTTTATGTCCTTTCTCGCCAAACAATTTGTTATTCCCTTTGTACTTTTTTCTTAATCATCCTATTGGGAGAATCCTTTACCTCCTGAAAACGCATGTCATGATTTCTAACTTGTATCTCTGTATCCCTCCTTGTGGGTCTCTTCACACAAAGTGAAGAATTCCAAGAATGGGTTTCATGTTTGGCTTCTTAACCTAGAAAGCATCCCACAGATCCTTTGGGAGGCTGGACATGAAGGATTGTTGATTGACGTATTTGGGCTATCATTTTCCCTGGTAGGTATCTTAATGTTTTTTGCTCTAATGCACACAGTAGGAATCTTTAGATGGTGGTAAAACCCTATAAAATCAGGAGAACTCACTGCCGTTATATTGATTATTGCTGTGTGGATCAGACCTTTTGCTTAGTTGACGTATCAAGCCACCTTTCTTTAAGTTCTTCTCACAGAGGCTTTTGTTATTAGGGGTAATTTTGACTCTCAGGTTGGCCTTTTATTTTTCCTTATAACTCTCATTGCTAACTGTCATGCCTTATCACACCCTTTTGTCCCCACCTTGAAGAAACTTTCTGATTCCATAAACCTCACTGAATGTTGTATTTGTGCTAGAGCAAATAACACTCAGGATACACCTGAATTAGTGGCTTGGCCACTATCCTTACAGGACAGAGAAATTTATCTGGTCATAATGCTGGCTTCTCCTTTGGGGTTTCTGAATCCACAAACAAGCTTCCCTCTGGAAAACAAGCCCCCAGTGTTACCATTTTCCACTGGGTGTCTCCTGCTCATAAGGGAATATCTATTACTCAGATTTGAGCACTACCAAAAACCTTTCCGTTTGTTTCAAAAACATTGATGGACCGGCAAAACTTTAAGTGAACTTCCATTGAATGTTTGTGACTATACACTTTTAAATGATATAGATGATCATGAGTTCACTCCTTGTTGGAGTCTACATGACTACCATGTAATTTCTCATGATGTATCCTTACGATGGGGCAATGAGAACTATAATGGAACTGAACACTGGAAAGCAGATGTGCTGCCTCTTAATGGAACAAGGTAGAGAATTGATCAAAGTCTGAAGTGTGGAAGCTTAGTTCTGCCTACTTTTTCCCTGGAGACTCCCTGTATCTTAGCCAGAATTTGACTTACAAAAATCAGACTCATTTGCTGCTTCAAGTATATAGAAATATGACATACTCTTACAATCACTTGCACAATGTCAGTAAAACAGATTATCACGTACTGTGTGAGGATGATTATATTTTTGATCATGAGGTTTCTTCCTTTAAAACTAATAAACCAATCTGGGCAAGGGATTTATGCCTTGCCCTTAGAAGGTGCTGGATATTTCTTATTGTGTGGCACTCCACTCTCCCTATTAAATGGGAAGGGCATTACAGGGACTTTGCTTTTGCCCCTGATACCACCATTAGAAAGACTCCTCCATTGCTTACATACCAAATCTAGGATCCATCTCATATGAATTAAAGAGACGTTAAAGGCAAAGCTGGGACAATTACAATTTGGGACGGATGCTGGTCTATAACCGAATGGTAGACAGAAAGGGGTTTGTCCATGCTTTCACCAGAGCATATTTCCTTTGGTTCAGAAATAGAAATGGATCTTGAAAGAGCAATCCACAACCTTGCTATTGTCATGGTCACCACTTTCAATGCTTTTGTTCAAGCATTTGAAAATTAACAAACCCAAATTGATAGCCCGGAAGAATTTGTCCTAGAAAATAGGGCACAAGATACCTTAACAGCCCAACAAGGAGGTAACTATGCCCTACTAGATAAAAGTTGTTTTTATGTTAACCAATCTGGCAAGGTGACACAAGAACTAAAACAATAAAGGAAAATATTAATTTATTGATGAAATAGGACACATGCCAGGACGTGGGGATTATTTTGATCTCTTGAGCTAGCTACCAGTAGGAATAGGGTCATGGTTAAGGATGGTATTAAAAACTAGATTATTGTTAATCTTAATAACATGCATCACTTTGATAATCAAGTGCTTCCTAAAAATTGCAACCTCTGCTGTAACTCACTCAAATATGCAGCTTATGTTTGCCCAGATGACCATGTTAGATGCTCTTCACGGAGACAAATTTTATGGATCAGAAGGTTTAGAGAAAATTGCTGTTGACTCTTTCACAAGATGCCCCCGCTGAAGGACTGGATGGAATCAGAGCAGGTAACGAAGCCACTCTGGCCTGAAGGGAGTAATGTTGCTCTGTTGATGTTTTCCTCCAGAAAAATCACGAGCCTAAGGGAGAAATGTGAAATGAGTTGACAACAATGGCTCCATTTTGTACCCTGGACTCCGTCTTGTTAAAAATATGAAATTGTGCTGACCTTGCTGACTTGCCAAAAGGGAGTCATTTGCTGAGAAAGGACTTTCTGAAGGACTGTGCAAAAATATATGATTTCTGGTGACAACAAGATGTCCGTGAGTAAGCTGATGAACTGTAACGTAAATTTACCCTCCCTAACAAACAATTGAGGTGATTGTTCTGGGCTCTTCTTGTTGCTAATAAAAACTCCTGACTTTTACTCCTCAGGGGGACACTTTTCTGGCTGCTGCTGGAACCTGTGTTTCCCAGATTGCAGTTCTAAGACTGCAAATAAATGCTTATGTTTTGCAGTTGCCTCTTTTTCTTAGGTTGACATATTTGGTGTCAGAAACGTAGGATCCAAAGCCACGGTCCTCCTGTTTCTGGTGCCGCTGTTGATTTCAAGCAAGGTCCCTGCACGAGTCTCTTGTGCACTGTTATCTCCTTGATAGCCCCTTCAGATCTGTTAGTATTTGCTTAATATATTTAGCTGCTCTGTTGTTGGGTTCATATATATTTATGATTATTATATCCTCTTGATGAATTGACCCTCTTATCATTATATAATGATCACCTTTGTCTCTTGTTACCCTTTGACTATTTGTCTAGTATAAGTATAGCTACCCTTGCGCTTTTTGTTTCACTTACTTGGGATATCTTTTGTCATACCTGCACTTTGTACTTATGTGTCTCCTTAAAGCTCAGTTGAGTCTCTTGCAGGCAGCATATATTTGAGTCTTCTTTTTCTATGCAGCCAGCCAGTCTATGACTTTGACTGGAGAATTCAATCCATTTACATTTAGATTAATTATTGATACGTAAGGATTTACTAATGCCATTCTTATTGTTTTCTTTCTGTTTTGTAACTCTATGGTTCCTTTCTTTCTCTCTTGCTGCCTTCCCATGCAAATTGATGATTTTCCGTAGTGGTATGACTTGATTCCCTTCTCTTATGTTTTGTAAATCTAAGGTAGGTTTTCGCTTTGTGGTTCCCATGAAGCTTACATAAAACATCTCATACATATAACAGTCTATTTTACAGTGATAACAATTTAGCTTCGATTGCATACTAAAACTCTATTCTTTGCTCCCTCCCTTTTATGTTTTTGATGTCACCACTTACTTCTTTTTATATTGTGTATGCATTAACAAGTTGTTAAAGCTATACCTGTTTTTAATATTTTTGTCTATTAATCTTTACACTGGAGTTAAGTAGTTAATGCATCACCATATTACAGTATTAGGGTATTCTGATTCTGAGCATAGGCTTACTTTACCAATCTGTTGTATATTTGCATATGTTTTCATGTTACTAATTAGTATCTTTCTGTTTCAGCTTAAGGAACTGCTTTCAGCATTTCTTGTAAGGCAGGTTTAGTGGTGATGAATTCCTTCAGCTTTTGTTTATAAGGGAAAGTCTTTATCTCTCCTTCATTGCTGAAGGACAAATTTGCCAGGTAAAGTATTCTTGGTTGGCAGTTTCTTTCTTCTGGCATTTTTATTATATCATCCCATTCTCTCCTGGCCTGCAAGGTCTCTGCAGAGAAATCCACTGATAATCTTATGGGGCCTCCCTTGTATGTGAGAATTATTTTTCTCTTGCTGCTTTTAAAATTCTCCCTTTGCTTTTTATATCATATAGTTTTATTATTATGTATCTTAGAGAATATCATTTTGGATTAAAATTTTGGAGTGACCTATTAGCTTCATGAACTTGGATGTCCAAATCTCTCCCAGGTTTGGGAAGTTTTCAGCCATTATTTCTTTAAATAAGATTTCTACCCCTTTCTCCTTCTCTTCTATTTCTGGGACTCCAGTGATGTGTACATTATTTCCCTTAATGGTATCTGATAAGTCCCATAAGCTTTCTTCATTCCTTTTCCTTCTTTGATTTTTCTCCTCTGATGAGATAATTTCAATTGATCTGTCTTCTAGCTCACTGATTCTCTTTACTACTTGTTCAAGTCTGCTATTGAAGTTCTCCACTGCATGTTCTTAGTTCAGTCATTGTGTTTTCAGCTCCAAAATTTCTGTTGGGTTCTTTTTTAAGTTTTCTGTCTCTTTGTTGAACTTCCCATTTTGCTCTCATATGCTTTCCTGTTATTATGTATCTGTATTCTCTTGTAGCTCTCTGGGTATGTTTAGAGCAATTATTTTGAATTTCTGGTTGCAAAATTTATGGATCTTCCTTTCTTTGGGGCCAGTTACTAGAGGTTTACTGTATCCCTTTGGTGGAGTCATGTTTCCCTAATTCTTCATAATCCCTATAGCCTTCAGCAGGTGTCTGTGCATTTGTAGAAGTAGTCAACTCATCCAGATTTTATGGACTGACTTCAGTAAGGGAAACTTTTCACCTGTGAGTGGGGGCATGCTCGATCATGCTGTCAACTATGGGGCTAGTGGTGCAGGGTGCCAAGTGCAGGGGTGTGTGGTGGCACCTGCTCTGGGTGGGCATGATGTAGGTTCAGTTCAGGCCACTGGGGTCCACAGCATTGACAGCTGTGTGGCCCTTTGTGAGTACTTTGTGGGGGTCTGCAGTAGTTGCAAAGGCTGTTGGAGTCTTCAGTGGCACCTCCAGGTACAGCATTAGGGACCAGGGCAGGCAGCAGTGGTGTCCAGAGCAGGTGGTGTGCACACACTCAGCTGTCGGGGCCAGCTTCAGGTGTCTGTGTAGTGTCAGGGGCCTGTTGCCTACACACAGTGATGGGGACCAGGGGAGGTAGTGAGGGCTGGGGCCAACTATGGGCTTACCAGCAGCTGCAGAGGACCTGATTGTAGGCATCTTTTCCCATGGCTGCACACTCCCCCTGGGTGTGCACACTGCGGTGGAGGCTGGTGATGGGTTTCAGGCCAGGGATGTGCAGGTGCACAGCTGGCGGGGTTAGCTAGAGGTGGGTGTGGTAGTGCCAGCCAGTGACAGAAGGCAGGGCCTGATCCTGGCCCACAAGCAGCTACAGGGGCCCTAGATGTGGGTGTGCTCTTCTATGGCTGCACACTCTCCTACTAGGATTGTGTGCTTTGGTGGAGGCTGATGACTGGGAATCTCGCTGGTGGTGTGCATGCGCACAACTAGCTCCGAGTGTGGGCACAGCAGTGGGGTTCAGCTGACGGGGTCTAGACTGGCATCTTGCACTTGTGCAGCCACAGAACCCCAAGCTAGCTGCTGAAGTGGCTCCCAGGCTGCAGCAGGGATGGGGAGGTACTCAGGTGGCTGGCATCTTAGTATGACCACAGAGGCCAGAGATGGCTGCCTGTGCAGTTCCTGGGCTCTGCTGGGGGCAGAGGCAGTGGAGGGGAGGACTCAGGTGGCTGGCCTCCTGTATTCACACAGCTGCAGAGCTCCGAGCTTGCTGCTGATGTGGCTCCTGGTCTCCAATGTAGGCTGGGAGGGATTCAGGTGTCTGGTATTTTACACTAGTGCAGCCGCAGAGGCCTGAGCTGGCTTCCAGTGCAGTCCTTTGGCTCCTGTGGGGGTGGAGGTAGAGGGGGTTAGGTGGGACTCGGGTGGCTGGTGTCAGTGAATGCAAATACCTGTGGGGCAGAAGCTGGTGAAATTTCTGGGGGGTCTGCAGTGGCTGTTGGCTTCCTCAGTGGTGGAATCTGCTGAGTTTGTCTGCAGGGCAGGTCTCTGTGAACCATGATTGCTCCTCTTGTGTGTCTGCTAATAATAGCCCCTGCTTTTCCTCCTTGTTCCTAGCCTGCTCTGTATGTCTCACTTTTGCTGGTCTGTGTGGGGTGAAACTGAAGTGGGACCTTTGTGCAGTGGCCCAAAGAGCTCACCCTACTCTTCCTTTCCAGGTGAGAGGAACTCTTTCTAGCTGGGAAGTTCCTTCTTGCTGCTGAACAATGCTGGCTTGGGGAATGGGATAATGTAGGCAAAATAAAGTTGTCTTCCTTCTCTTCTTACATGACTATTGTCAGGTTTTTGTTCCACCGTATTGCTGTACTTTCCTAAATGGACTCGAGAAGCCTCCCACAGCTGTTTTTCTTTGTGGATAACTGCCCAGTTGTTGATCTTTGTGGGGGGATGGGGAAGCTGGGTTCTCCTACATTACCATTTTTCCTGTTATCTGTGTTTTTTTCTGACAGTTTTAGCTCTAGCAGTTAGGTCCTTGATCTATTTTGAGTTATTTTTTGTATATAATGTAAAGAAAGAGTTTAACTTCACTCTTTTGTATGTAGATATTAATTTTCCCAGCATAATTGGTTGAAAAGACTGCCCTTTTCCCCATTGAATGACTTTGCCACTCTTGTAAAAAATTATTTGACCATGTATGCAAGGTTTTATTTCTGAGCTCTCTATTCTAATCTGTTGGCGTATAATATATCTGCCGTTATGCCAATACCACAAGTTTTGATGACTGCGGCTGTGTAGTAAGTTTTGAAATCAGGAAGTGTGAGTCTTCCAACTTTCTTTTCTTTTTGAAGTTTCTTTTGGCTATTTGGGATCCCTTGAGAATCTATACAAATTTTAGAATAGATTTTTCTATTTTCACAAAAGACGTTGTTGGAATTCGTTAGGGATATCATTGAATGGGAAGATCGCGTTGGGTAGTATTGACATCTGAACAATATTAAGTCTTCCAATCCATAAACACAAGACACCTTTCCATGGATTTATGTCTTCTTTAATTTCTTTCAGCAACGTTTTGTAGTTTTCAGTGTGTGTGTCTTTCATCTCCTTGGTCAAGTGTATTCTTAGCTGTTTTATTCTTTTTGAAGCTATTGTGAATGAAATTGTTTTCTTAATTTCTTTTGCAAACCATTCATTGTTAGTGTACAGAATCACACCTGATTTTTTTGTGTTGACTTTGTGTCCTGCAACTTTGCTGAACTAATATATTAGCTCTAATTCTTGTGTGTGAAATCTTTAGGTTTTCTACATTTCTAGATTATGTCAACTGAAAAAAAGAGATAATTTTATATCTTCCTCTCCAATTTCGATGCTTTTTGTCTTTTACTTGCCTAAATGCTCTGGCTAGAACTTACAGGACTATGTTTATTAGAAGTGGTAAAAGTGGGATAGTTCTCTTGTTCTTGATCTTAGAGAGAAAGCTTTCATTTTTTCGCAAATGTGTATGATGTTAACTATGAGTTTCTCATACACGGCCTTTATTATGTTGAGGAAGTTCCCTTCTTTTCCTAATGTATCGAGGGTTTTTATCATGAAAGCTCGTTGAATTTTGTCAAATGTTTTCTTCATCAATTGAGATGATCATGTTGGCTTTTCCCCTCATTCTGTTACAGTGGTGTATCCCATTGATTGATTTTCATACGTTGAACCATCTTTCCCTGCAAGAGTAAATCACACTTGGTCATAGTGTATAGTCCTTTTAAGATTCTTTTAAATTCTGATTGCTAGTATTTTGTTGAGCATTTTTGCATCAATATCCATCAGGGGTATTGGTCTATAGTTTTCTTTTCTTGTAGTTTCCTTGTATCAGGGTAATGCAGGCATCATAGAATGAATTAAAAAGTGTTCCCTCCCCTTCAATTTTTTGGAATAGTTTGAGAAAGATTCATGTTAATTCTTTTTTCCATGTTGGGGGAAATTCACAGTGAAGCCATCTGGTCCAGGGCTTTTCTTTGTTGGGAGATTTTTGATTACTCAATCTCCTTTTTGATTGATTCAATCTCCTTACTCATTATAGGTTTATTCAGACTTTCTATTTCTTCATGATTTGGTGTTCATAGGTTGTTTATTTCTAAGATTTTGTCCATCTCCTCTACGTTATCCAATGTGTTGGCATATTATTTGTTGTTGTTCATACCACTCTCTACACTCTTTTTATTTATGTAAAATCAATGTGATGCCCCACTTTCATTTCTGATTTTAGTAATTTGAGTCTTCTCCATTTTTCAATCTAGCTAAAAATTTGTCAATTTTGTTATGTTTTCAAAGAGTCAACTTTCAGTTTCATTGATTTTTCTGTTATTTTTCTATTCCCTGTTTTATTCATGTCTGACCTAATTGTCATTATTTTCTTTCTCCTGCTACCTTTGGGTTTAGTTTGTTCTTTGTTTCTTAGTTCCTTAAGTTGTAAAATTAGTTTTTGTTGATTAGAGATCTTTCTTCTTTTTTAAGGTAAGTGTTTTTCACTATAAATATGCCTCACAGCATTGCTTTCACTGCATCCCATAAGTTTTGGTATGTTGTGGTTTTGTCATTTGTCTAAACATGTCTTCTAAATTCCATTTTGATTTCTTCCTCAACCATTGACTGTTTAAATGTGTGTTGTTTAATATCCACATATTTGTGAATTCTCTAGTTTTCCTTCTGCTATTGTTTTCTGTTTTCATTCAATTGTGGCTGGAAAAAATTCTTTGTATGATTTAAATTTTTTCAAATTTATTAAGATCTGTATTGTGGCATAACATATGGTTTACCCTGGAGAATGTGTGATGTGCACTTGAGAAAAATGTGTGCTTTGCTGTTGTTGAGTGCAGTGTTCTCTATATGTCTGTTGAGTCCAGTTGATTTATAGTGTTGTTGAAGTCTTCTATTTCCTTATCGATTTTTTGTCTGGTTGTTCCATCCATTACTGAAAGCGGGCTATTGAAGTCCCCAACCATTTTTGTAAAACTGTCTATTTCACTCTTCAAGTCTTTCAATGTTTGCTTTTTATACTTTGTAGTTCTGGTATTTTATGCATGTATTTTTATAATTGTTATACCTTCTTGGTGAATTGACCCTCTTATCGATATACAACTTCCTTCTTTTTCTCTTGTAATAGTTTTACACTAATGTCTATTTTCTCTGATATTAGTATAGCCACCCCAGCTCTCTTTTGGTTACAATTTGTGTGGAATACATTTTTCCATCTGTTCAATTTCAACCAACGTGTGCCCTTAGATCTGAAGTGCTTCTCTTATAGACAGCGTATTGTAAGGTCATTTCTTGGGGGTTTTTTAAAATCTGTTCCAACAATTTTTGCCATTTGATTGGGCAGTTTAATCCATTTATATTTAAAGTGTGTACTGATAGGAAAGGGCTTACTTTCGCCATTTTGTTAGTTGTTTACTGTAAGTCTTGTAGCTTTTTTGTACTTTGTTGCCACTATTGCTGCCTCCCTTTGTGTTTGGTTTTTCATTCTGACATGTTTTGATCCCCTTCACATTTCCTTTTGTGTACATTCTACAGATATTTACTTTCTGGTTGTTATAGAAATTATATAACATCCTAAAGTCAAAACAGTCTATTTTTAGTTGAGCCCAACTTCAGTTGCCAAAAAAACCTCTACTGCTTTACACCTCCATCCTCCCCCCCTTATGTTATTGACATTACAAATTTTATCTCTATATATTGTGAACCCAATAACATAGATTTGTACTTATTTTTATACATTTGTCTTTCAAATCTTGTAGAAAATAATAAGTGAATTTACAAACCAAAATTGCAAAAATACTTGTGTTTTCAGCCTTTACCTGGCTTTATCTTTTTATCTTTATATGTCTATACATTATTGTCCAGGGTCCTTTGATATCAATCCGGAGGACGCCTTTTAGCATTTCTTGTAGAGCAGGTCTAGTGTTAATTTTAACGATTCCCTCAGCTTTTGGTTATTTGGGAATATCTTCATTTCTCCCACACCTTTGAAGGACAGTTTTACTAGATGTAGAATTCTCAGTTGACAAGCTTTTCTTTCCTTCTTTCAGCACTTTGAATATATCATTCCACTGACTTCTGGCCACCAAGTTTTCTGCTGAGAAATCCACTGACATTTTTATTGAAAATATATTGTACATGATGAATTGCTTATCTCTAGCTGCTTATAGGAATCTCTCTTTGCCTCTGGGTTTCAACATTTTCATTATAATGTGTCTCAGTGTGAGTATCTTTGGGTTTATCCTCCTTGGAGTACAATGAGCTTTTTGGTATGTACATTCATGTCTTTCCTCAAATTTGGGAAGCTTTCAGCCACCACCCAGAAAGGAAAGAGGACAAGGCAACCCTTGGGGGAGAGGGAAATATGGGAGGGGCTTACTTGTTTAGGTGATATGGCTCAGCAGCTAGAGGAGGAGTCTCTGGGTCAGAGAGCTCTGAAGGTAAGCAGTGGTGTTTTATAGCCCGTGATTTTGTCTTAACTACAGCTAGCATATGTTGGGTGCAGTTTTGTGGGGTATACAAAGCAGCCAAGCTCTAAATGGCTAAAAATGTGCTTATTTGGGCTACATTTAAAGCAATTGCATGCATGAAACTTTGAGTTTGGTGCCGGTGGGCCTTGAGCTAATGGTCCTAGCCTGCTGTGAAGAAGTAAACAACATAGGGGCCAATATACACAGGCCATCTTTAACTCACTTGTATAGCAGTATGCCACTTAGTGAGCCACTCTGATTAATCTGACTGACAGGGGCTGAGATCAAATGTATACAAATTATTAGCCAATTAGCTTTTCTTTAAAGTGAATAATAAATCAAAATCGTCAAGGCTTTTTTTTTTCTTTGTTTATTTTAATGTGCCATTGCTTTTTTGCATTCTGGGTCATATTTTCCAACTATTTCTTCATGTGCTATATGTGTACTTTTTTCCTTCACTGTTAGTAGTGCACATCTCAAGCAAGGTCCTGCTTTTCAGTTTGATCCAGGAGTCTCTCTGATTCTGATGTGAGCCACTTGGGGGCACAATTATGTGTCACAGGTCTGATATTTAAGGAACACTCTGGACTAGGTACCTGCTGTTGGGAAAATGAAAAAGTGATGAGCAGCTATTGCAAACACCACTTGATGAGTCAAGTACTCAAACATGCTAACTGGGTTAGACCGTTCCATCACCAAAAACTCCAACAATTCCTGTCCACAGTTCTTATTTTTCCCAATACCTATTCATCCTTCAAGATCCCACTCTGAGGTTGCATACCAGCCCACAATAAGCCTTCGGGGAAGTGCTTTTTCGTGGAAAGGTAAGTCACGTGCAAGACAAGCTGAGGCAAAATGGAGCCAGTGGTTGGGAACTAAGAGCTCTCCTTGGCCTGCTCCTGGAGATTTGGGGAGATGCTGAGGAAGAAAAATGACCATATGAGTCCAGTGGGCTTTGAAGCAGGGACCTCACATCATCTGCATGTGTGGGATAAATGATGTGAAAACCAATAATTCCCCTGGTTTTCTTCCAGCCAAAGTAGCCACCTGGCTTGTGAACCCTTTTTCACTCCAGGCCCTGCCTTCTGCATTGAGTCTGAATCCACAGTTAACCTCACAGAGAACTCAGAGCCAAATCCCAGACCCAGGTGAGACAGTCTAACTGTGGCTTGGGGTCTTGGGGAACCACACTTCTAGAGGAGGCAGGAGGGAGGTGAGGACACCAGCGAAATAGACAGAAGTTGAAAATAAATGTGGATAGGTAGTGGTTTCTATCTTCACCAGATCACACGGATAAAAGGCGAGTGAAAGGTAGCATGTATCTTTCTGAGAAGTTAAATTGTCTTCAGGACGTGAAGAGGGTTGACCTCCAACAGATCTGGAGGGTAGAGGGTCAGGTCCTGCAAAGTATCCTGCCGAGCAGACAACTGGGACAGTCCGTCCCAGCCATGTGCTCTGCTGGCAGACAGTGCAGAATTTTGCAGAGGAGGGCTCAGGCCATCAGTCTCTGATCCTTTTTCTAGTCTTAGAGACATGCTGTTCAGAGTGTCCTCTCTAGGGAGAGGATTGCCCTGATGAGCCTGTTTCTTGAGATCAGATTCCTCTGAGGAAGTCAGAAGATGCCAAGCTTGCAAATGGCAAGGAGTCAGGGCCTGGGCAAAGTCTTGACATGGCCATGCAATCCCTGTGTGTGGTTTGGTGTGTTTGTAGTAAGAAGGAATGGAGAGGGAAAGAAAAGCCTCACACCGATTTAAGTTTTGAGGGAAAACTGGGACTCGACATAACATAGCCAGGGCATCCTCAGAAGTTTCATTACACTCTGAGAGCGGGTGCAGGGCATGGGGACTGTTTCTGTGGTGCAGTAGTTGTCAAAGTTCACCTAAAGTGCAACTGGTCCCCAGGCGTAAACACAGATTTTACCCCAGCCCCATCCCCTCTTCCCTCAGTTGGACCAGGGAGAAACAACCACTTGAATTTTCGGGAACTACTAAAGCTTGGCTCTCACTCTTCATCCTCTGCCAGACCATGGCAGGTTGGGGTGAGAGACACAGAGAGCAAGACTGCACTTTTGTGCTGTCGACACCTTCTCTCTTCTCCCCTTTTGCTCTTTCACTGGAGTTCAGGAGTAACAGAGGAAGGGTTACTCCAGTTGTCAATGGGAGGATATGACCCTAGGTGGGTCCCTCCTAGCCCATGCCTCATGGGGAGCTCTCAAATTCCCCTTCCTCCTGCAGGGAGAAGACGCCTCAGGTACATAGCCCAGCTTCAGAAACCACAGATTGGAGATGTGTGTTTCCACAAAACCTGGATTTCAGTGATTTCTATGAAGTGCGAGTGCCTGCTTGGATGCCCAGTGATAACAGCTTCCCAAGTGCCAGGCCTGGAAAGCTACTCCTCCTGTTAGTGGACAAGTTTCCCTCTCGATATAAGTTGCCAGTTCAATCACTAAAGAATGGATTGTTTGCCACTTAAGAATGGCAAAAAAAAAAAAAAAAAAAAGAGCCGTTTTCTCCCATCAGTTTTTGTCCATTTGGGAGCCTAAAACAAATCAAGAAAAGTGCAATTAAAGCAATCAAATTGCCAACGTTGGTAAATATATACACTTTGTAACACTAACACAGAGATCTTCTCCCATGCTCCTCCATGGACAGGGCTCTGTTGGGCATGAGTTTAAATGAAATCCAAGCATCTTCTCTCCCTGTTTAGCTCAGGCGCAGCTACCAGGAAAGCAGAGCAGCATTTACAGTATAAATAAGTCTATTCCTGAGGAGAACATGTGCTACTCACACTTATGGTGGGAGAAATAATCTCACCACATACCAAGGCTCTCCTTGCAGGTGAAGCAGGCAAGCCCTGCGTAGGACTAGAATGCATGGCTCACAGGCACCCCTTTGTGCAAAATGCTGGGTTTTGCAGCAAAACTCAGTTCAGGCCAGGGAACCCTGGGTCCACCAAGAATCCTCAGCAATCTATTAAAACTCCTGAAATGGCCAGTCAGCTGCTTTAATCATTAATTTACCAGAGAAACAACAAGATAATAGATATTCCTCCTTGGGTGAGCTAACACCAATAACCCTGGCAGGTGGGGGTGCCTACTATTCATGCAAACTAAGAATAGAAGAGACTCCCCTAAACTGATAAAAGATATGAAGCCAATTATCAATGTATTGCCTCCCCACTCTAAATTCACCCTAAATATATGCTCTCTGATAATGGACGAATTCCTTTAAGCATCTCTCCTTCAAAGTGAGCACGATGTTATGCTTTCTCAGTAGAAGACGCTGAAGGGACACTGAAGAAGGAGGTGGCTCTCCTGTGATTTCTGGTTCCCAGAGGTGTGGGTGTGAGGATATCCTGGGTGCTCTGCCCCAGGCATGAGCCAGAACAACTCTCCTCGTCCAACGCGCAATCCCGGTGTGGCCTGGTGACGTGATCAGCTTTCTGTGGCCCTCTTCATAGAGGACATCTTGTGCTCCAAGCCACCCACCCACTGATTCCCTCTGCTTCCTTGCTCTCCCACCCCACCCCATCAACAGCAGGTTTACCTCTTATAATTCTCCCAACGCTGCAGCCCTCCCAACACCAAGGCCCTCCTGATCCTATGTAACAGGGCATTGTTACCTCCAGGCCTCCAACTCCACCAGGACCCCTATTCCTACTACACACCCACACATTGGCCATCAGCTGTGGCTAGTCCACACTGACGTGCTCCAGAGGGTTGCTTCCTGCTTACCCTGCAACTGTAGACCAGCTCTGGTTCTGTAGATCGGCTCTGGCACCGGCAGACTAGCAAATTTGTCTACCACCCAGTAAGTTCTCCTACACCTTCTCCAATGAGGTATGAACTCCAGCCTTGGGGAGGGGCCCCCATTCCAAGTTTGTCTTTCCTTGGGTACTCTCCCTCAGCCCCAAGATACTATAGTAAGGATGTCCACTATCACCCAGAGAGAGCAGTAAGGGAAAAAAAGGAACAAGACGCTTGGAAAGGAAGACATAAGACTGGCATTATTTGCAGATGATGTGATTGTGTACATTACATTCCACAGATATTTACAGAAAAATTGTTAGAATCAATAAAAGAGTTTAGACGTTTGTAAATCAACACACAAATGCCAATTGCATTCTATTTACTGGCAACAAATTTAGAAAATAAAAATTTTAAAGATAGTATTTGCAAAATATGAAGTACCTAGTATAAAATGTCCTCTTATGGGAAAAATATAAAATATTACTGGAACACAATTAAAAAGTTCTCATTAAAAGGAGAGATACACCATATCCATGAATCAAACATTCAATATTGAAAAGAAGTCAAATCTAAAAGTTCAACACAATCCTAACTAGAACCCCAAACAAGCTTTTGGTTGGACTCTTTCTGACGAATTGATAATTTAAATGGAGTTGAAACAGGCCAAAAATAACCAAGACACTTTTAAAGAGCGAGGTAGAATTGTCTGGCCTTATCCAATATCAGGATTGACTATAGATCTGTCGTAGTTAATATTGACATGTGGTATTTCAAAGAGACAGATAAATAGGGCCATGGTACTTAATAGAGAGTATAAAAACCAGACCATACATAGGTCGATACTTGATTTATTGACACATACGGCACTACAAATCAGCTGGCAAAGGGCAGACTTTTCAATAAGTGGTTCACTGAGACAATCTGATATGCGCATGAAAAAAAATGGAACCCTACTCAACACCATAAACAGACATCACTTTCAGGTGTATTAAGACCTAACTGTGAAAGGCAAAACCATAAATATTTTAGAAGACAATATAAAGAATATTTTCATGGCCCCAGGGCAGGGATAGATTGCTTAAAACAGAAAAGCACTAACCGTAAGGGAAAAAAAAGATACATTTGACTATATTATAATTAAGATCTTCTGTTCACAAAGCACAGCATAAAGCAAGTGAATATTTTGCCACAGAAACAGCAGAGCAAGGGAATATTTTGGCCACACATATAACCACCAAAAGTCTGGTATTTAAAACACATAAAGGACTCATTAAATCAGTAAGTACAATACGGAAAATAGAATAGAAAAATGGGTGAAATGGTTGAACTTGAACAGGCCTTTCACAGAGGAGAAAATCCAAAAGGTCCATAAACATGAGAATGTGCAAAAGCTTATTAGTAATAGCAAAAAAAAGATATTAAATTCTGGCAATACTTGTGTAGGTGAAGATGTGTAGCAGCAGGAACTCTCTATGCTACTGGTGGGATTGTAAATTGGTACAACCACTACAGAAAACAATTTGGCATCATCTAGAAAAGCTGAAGATATGCATACCCTATGGCCCAGTGATTCTGTTCTTGGACGTATACCCAAGAGACTTTTACACATGTGTCCCATGAGAAATGTCCAAGAATGTTCATTACAGCGTTGTTCATAATGATAGTCAAGAACCAGACACAACCCCAGCGTCCATCCACTGTAGAATGGTATAATCATATCACAATCACTTTGCTAAAATCATACACTAGAATGCTAGTCAACAGCGGAGACAAAGGATCTACAGCTCCTGTGAACAACATGGATGAGTCTCTCAAATAAATATGATACAGAGTGAAAGAAGCAAGCCATAAAAGGAAGCGTGCAGTGTGATTTCATTTATGTAACTTCATATAAACTATATTGTTTAAGGATGCGTACAAAAGTGGTCAAGCTATAAAGAAAAGCACTGAAGTGGTTATCACAAAGTCAGGATAATGACTATATCCATAGAGGAGGGTGTGGGTGGTGATTGGGAGGAATACAGTGGCTGTATTCTGGAAGGCTGGCAATGGTCTATTGCTTGACGTTGGTCCTGGTTACACGGGTGTTTGCTTTTATAAATTACCTAAACCTGGCAGATATGTTTTATGCACTCCTCTGTATCTCAGACGTGAAAAACGCTTCCTCCAAAAAACATAATAGAAAGAAAAATATGTGGTGTAGAAATTCTAATGAGGTTTGAACTGTTAGGGATGAAAAACTTGATCTTCTAATCAAAAGATCAGCAAGTGTCCATTATCACTAGAAGAGGGGGACAGCAGGGATTATTTAAACTATAGGTGCCCATAATCTAGTCATCACTTTAAACCTTTCTCTTGCTAGATATTTCATCCTACATTTATATCAATTCCCAAGTCACTGATGACAGACAGATTGGAGGATCATCTTCATCATTAATAAGGTCACTAGGCATCACTGGCCAAATCCATTACAGCGAGACTGGGCCACCACACTTAAATGCAAGCAGGCACACCGGGGCTATTGGACATGGTCATCTGTGCATTTTTCTCGTGAGAGTCCATCGCAACGATTCAGGGTTTAACCTTATCGCATTTAACTGGTACTCCTATCCAGAGACCTCCATGTGCTGGAAAATCTAGACGAATGTCCTCATTGTGTTGTGAGATTGGACACGCAATTCACCATGGCCTAACCAATGGTGGAAGGGCAAAGAGTTGGTTTAGGTTGTGCACTGTACAACCCAGGGGAGGGTTGGGTTTTCCAGATTCCAATATAACTTGTTTCACCCTCCACGCTTTGCATTTCTAGGCTGAACGGTGCTAATCTGTTTTGGCGCCACCCCTTATTCATTCTAATCTCTGCAGCAGCAGGACAAAAAATTTAACTATGTGACAAATTTTCCTGAGGACCTTGTTCAAGACAGTTCTGGGTATGGAAGTTGTGGGGGGTTGGGGTGCGTGGGGGAGGGGCGAAGGACATCATATTCAAGAGGAATTGCTAGCACTATGGTAGTTTAATGTTGGCACATAGTGTACCCTCTCGGGAATTTTCTCTCATCTATCAATACAGCCAGCCAGCCAGTAAACAATTTTTAACAGATGAAAAGTACTAAGCACCATGCTTAGCACCGGGAGGGACTGGGAGTGTGTTTATTTTGGTATATACAGTGAGGTACAGATTTAAGTAGCACCATTTATTCCAGCACCATTTACCGAATGAACTGGCATTTCCCCATTACCTGAGAAGACCTCCTTGATTTCCTACGAATATTAACTGTGGAACTTATTTATGCATACCAGGCTCTGCCTCTGGGCTTTTTATTCTGTCCCAGAGACCCAGTACCAGAATATTTAAATCACTGTGGCGTTAAACACGTTTTAATATCTGATAGGGCCAGTTTCTGCGCATTGCACATTTTTTTTTCCCCTTTCAGGAACGTGTTCGGGCCCGCGGCAGGGGGCGGGGTCGCGCCTCCTCCGCGGCTCTGGTTCCAGCGGAGCCTCACCGACGGGGAGATGGAAATCCCGAGGCTGCTCCCGGCTCGCGGGACGCGACAGGGCGGCGGCGCTGGCAGCCCCGCGGGCGGCGGTCGGGTCCACGGAGGCCTTGACCCACGGGCTGGCCAGGCCCCCGCGCGCCGCCTCCTGCTGCTCCGGGGCCCCCAAGATGGCGGGCCCGGGCGGCGGCGCGAGGAGGCCCGCGCGGCCTCACGGGGCCCGGGCCCGAGCCCGTTGGCGCCGAGGCCCGATCACGCTGGCGGCGGCGGCGGCGGCGGCGGCGACGACTTCTTCCTGGTGCTGCTGGATCCGGTGGGTGGCGACGTGGAGACCGCGGGTGCTGGCCAGGCCTCAGGGCCTGTATGGAGGGAGGAGGCCGAGCCGGGCCCACGGCTCCAGGGGGGCGAGAGCGGCGCGAACCCGACGGGCCACCCTGCGCTGGGCTCCCGCTGTCTGTCCGCGGTCCCCGCCCCAGCCCGGGCCCCGGCCCCGGCCCCGGCCCCGATCCCCGCCCCAGGCCTGGGCCCCGCCGCGGCCTTCACGGGCACCGTCACTATCCACAACCAAAACCTGCTCTTGCGCTTCGAGAACGGCGTCCTCACCCTGGCCACACCCCCGCCGCCAGCCTGGGAGCCTGGGGTTGCGCCTGCCCCGCAGCCCGGGGGTCTGATCGCCCCGCAAGCAGGGGTCCCGCACGCTGGGCAGCCCAGCGACTGCCCCGAGCTGCCGCCCGACCTCCTGCTGGCCGAGCCGGCCGAATCCGCGCCTGCCCCGCCGCCCGAGGAGGAGGCGGAGGGCCCGGCCGCCGCCGAGAGCCCCCGCGGGCCGCTGGGCCCGGGCCCGGGCGTGGTGCTGTACCTGTGTCCCGAGGCGCAGTGCGGACAAACCTTCGCCAAGAAGCACCAGCTGAAGGTGCACCTGCTGACGCACAGCAGCAGCCAGGGCCAGCGGCCCTTCAAGTGCCCCCTGGGTGGCTGCGGCTGGACCTTCACCACCTCGTACAAGCTCAAGAGGCACCTGCAGTCGCACGACAAACTGCGGCCCTTTGGCTGCCCGGTGGAGGGCTGTGGCAAGAGCTTCACCACCGTGTATAACCTCAAGGCGCACATGAAGGGCCATGAGCAGGAGAACTCGTTCAAATGCGAGGTGTGCGAGGAGAGCTTCCCCACGCAGGCCAAGCTCAGCGCCCACCAGCGCAGCCACTTCGAGCCGGAAAGGCCTTACCAGTGCGCATTTTCTGGCTGCAAGAAGACGTTTATCACAGTGAGTGCCCTGTTTTCCCATAACCGCGCCCACTTCAGGGAACAGGAGCTCTTTTCCTGCTCCTTTCCTGGCTGCAGCAAACAGTACGACAAGGCTTGTCGGCTGAAAATTCACCTGCGGAGCCACACTGGCGAGAGACCTTTCCTTTGTGACTTTGATGGCTGTGGCTGGAACTTCACCAGCATGTCCAAACTCTTAAGGCACAAAAGGAAGCACGACGATGACCGGAGGTTCATGTGCCCTGTGGAAGGCTGTGGGAAATCTTTCACGAGGGCCGAGCATCTGAAAGGCCACAGCATAACCCACCTGGGAACAAAGCCTTTTGTGTGCCCTGTGGAAGGCTGCTGTGCCAGGTTCTCTGCTCGAAGTAGCCTCTACATTCACTCCAAGAAACACTTGCAGGATGTGGACACTTGGAAAAGCCGTTGCCCAGTCTCCACTTGTAATAAACTCTTCACATCCAAGCACAGCATGAAGACCCACATGGCCAAAAGGCACAACCTCGGCCAGGATCTCTTAGCTCAGTTAGAAGCTGCAAATTCTCTTACGCCCAGCAGTGAACTTGCCAGCCAGGGACAGAGTGATCTCAGCGATGCAGAGCTAGTGTCTCTCTTCTCTGATGTGCCTGGCAATAGTTCTGCTGCAGTGCTAGACACGGCATTGGTGAACTCTGGAATCTTGACTATTGATGTGGCTTCCGTGAGCTCAACTCTGGCAGGGACCTTTCCTGCCAATAATAATTCCTTAGGGCAGGCTGTGGACCCTCGGGCCTTGATGGCCACCAGTGAACTTCCTCAAAGCTTGGATACCTCTCCCTTTTTTGGAACGACAGCCGCCGGTTTTCAGCAGAGCCCCTTAGGTATGGAAGATGTCTCAAGTCTAAGCGCTGGGCCATTGGGATCTCTGGGCTCTTTGGCTGTGAAAAACTCAGGTCAAGAGCCCCAAGCTTTGACCCCCAGCAGTAAGCTAACAGTGGACACAGATGCTCTGACTCCTTCAAGCACCCTTTGTGAAAACAGTGTCTCAGATCTACTGACACCAACCAAAGCAGAATGGAACATACATCCTGACTCTGACTTCTTTGGACAGGAGGAAGAAACCCAGTTTGGATTCTCCAATCCAGCAGGAAACCATGGTTCTCAGAAAGAAACAGATCTTATCACAGTGACTGGCAGCTCATTTTTGGTATGAACTAACTCTATTCATTCCCCGACACATGGCTTACTTTTACTAATTACACTCAATTTTAAGGATATTCTGGACTAAATGTTTAAATGCAGTCATGTCTTACAGGTTTGGAAAAAAAAAAAAAAACAGAACCCTTGGGCTACAAGTTTGGAGGTTTAAATTCTGAGCTTGAGTCTGGAACTGACAAGTTGTGTGACCCTGAGCAAGTCACTTCACCTATCTGAGCCTTAATTTCCTTATTTATAAAGTGAGGTGGTTTGAGTAGATTGTTTGTAAGGTATCTTCAGCTCTGTATTTTCATGATTTTTGTGCTTTCTTGAAAATTTTAGGACGTTTACCATGATTAACCATTGCATTGTTTCTAATGTAATGAAAAGGATGTTGAGAGTTAATGATCAGGAGAACATGGAACAGATGTTTAACTTTAAAAATTTAATGGAAATTTTACATAATGCCAAAATATTTCTGAAATCTAGTGGTAGAACTTAAAAGGAAAGAAAGCTAAAAATATGCTTTGGTTCTTTTTACCTGTTTATCTTTTAGCCTCTTTTTTTCATGGAAGGCTCTATTATTGTAGAAAGTACCAGGGCTTTTATGTGACTCACACCCAAAAACTCTGACTCGTGGTGTTGAATAAGTGGCCTTAAATAAGTCATTTAGTCTCACTAAACCTCAGTTTCTTAGCTCTAAAATGGTCATTGTAATGTAAACATACCTGGTGCATTTTAGACTTCTTTTTCTATCCCAGTCGTTAGATTTGGAGGGAAAATGTTACATATTTTGGTGAATCTTTATCACCTTTTCTGTTCCTCTCATTCCCTCCTCAAAAAGGAGAAATTAGCGTAATTTAATATCACTCTTGTCCAGGCAATAAAGGTTTATGGGAATTAAGAAGCAGGGAAGGGAATGTCTTTCTTCCACAGATTAAGGACTTTTTTCCACACAATTCTTCTGTGACATTGCTCACATGTCCATTAGACCAAATTATAGTGTCTTTGCTCTGTATTCAAAGCCAGCCCATAGAGTGACTATACGGCCTGTGGTTCCAAGAAAATCTGGGAATGGACCAAAGTGAGTTTTTCTCCACTCTGTGCCCCAGAGGGCTCATTGCTTGCCTTCCCCCAGAGTTGGAATGGGAGATTTCATTTGCGTTTTGAGTAAATATTGTCTGTCTTACATGAGTATAGCATTTTACAGTTTATGTGGCACTTTCAAAACTGTTGTATTTGATCTCCACAATTTTCTGAGATTGTTGTGGCAACGTTTTAACTATAACTCATATGAAAATTTACCTAACTCACATTACAAATGAATTTTGCTTAGTAACTATTAATTATATATGTGTGTATATATATACACCACACACACGTATATATATATCAACTCCTATTCTGCTCTTCTGAGTTTCATGATCACTTTTGTTTATAACCACTTGTTCTGTTCCAGCTTAACTGATGTCTGTTACTTTCTGCCAGCTCTGCTCTCACTCCAACCTGTTCTCTAGCATGTGCATGCCAGTCCCTAACATGATCTCTTCTTTTAAAATTTTTTAGACAGGTCTTTTTCATGGTCACCATCTCTCAGCCATTCTCATCATGGCACATTTTTCAGTAACAATATTTACTGCAAGTCTGAGTGTGGACTAAGAAATTATTTTCTGGATTTAGATATCAGTGTGGTTATATATGAATCAAATGATAACATGGATATTTTATGTAAGGTTTTAGTGAGACATGTTCTTCTTTTACTTTTCTAAAATTTTTCACCATGTAGTTCTGCTAGCAAACACTGTTAGTTGCTCTGAAACATTCTAACCCAGTACGGTTTGCATGTAGGTGTTTGTGGATAACAATTACAATAGCACTTTAGCAGTGCACTTTATAATTTGCCACTGAAATGCATTTGTGCTGTCTTTTTAAATTTTTAATTGGTTGTACTCATTCAGTGAAAAAGCAAAAAGTATACAGAAATTTATAATTCAAAGAAATGGTTAGAGTTTGATTGTTTCTAACCATTTAACAGTTCTCTCTCTCAGCACTTTGGAAAGATTTTAAGCCCATTTTAGAAATGTGTTGTTATTAGTTAAGTCCTCTTAAATAGATTATTCTTTTCCTACGGATAGAAATGCAGAGGCCTGAGGTGAACGGGTGGGTCATAGGCATCTGTTAAGATATGTAACCATAAAAGTATTTTAAAATCCTAGATCCTATCACTTTCCTTCTTTAATTCCTCTGTCCTATTTTCTCCCATTAAAAACTATCATAAAATACACTTTTGTTATATTCTGTAGAATTGTCAAATGACAAATTTTATTTTTCTTGAAGATAAAAATCTTGTAATTGTGGGCTTACATGGTTCCTTTCAGTCAATTTTTTTCAAAAGATTTCTTTTTTAATACCATTTTCCCAGCATGATGGTGAAAATTGCATGAAATTACAGTCAAGTGTGACTACAAAATAGTGGTTACATTTCTGTTGGTGTTGGCATAAATTTGTCATTTTTAAAAAAATAATGGGACACGACTGAATGTTATTTCATTTGCCTTTTGTGCCTCTTCAGTCCTTGATTTATTAAAATTTTGCCAATTGAACATCCAGTAACAAAATGCTTTGTAGAAAGTTTGCATCCACGGGACTCTGTTGAACTTGTTCATCATGAGTTAAAATATGTTAATCTTTACATTTTTACCATTATCTCATTATTATGCAATTGAAAGCCTTGAGTAGTAGAAGTGAAACTTCATAGAATGTAAAGGTCATTTTTCTCTGTGATTAAATGCTTCATATTCCCATCCAGCAAAAACAAGAGAAGGCTTTGGTGTAACAATGTATTTATGAATATTCCTTGATTCCAGATAAAGCATTGATTAACTCCCTGTCTGGGAATACTCATAATCCCTTAGTAACTATTGATAGCAAACAGATCCACTTGATGATTTGGTAATAATAAAACACAATTTAGATGCAGCTCACTCAAAATATGTGATAATTGAAATATAAGGCTCAGCTGAAATTTATGTATATATTGCTTTTGAACGAAAGATTTAACAGTTTTTCTAAAAAGCGAAATGTGTGTTGAAGATTTAGAGAACAGATTATCTAAGCACTTTGTTAGAACAGAACTACATATAATAAAGCACTCATTACAGATGAATTTTTTTATATTTGTCAAATCTGAATTGATGGGGTCTTTGGTAACAGTTTTTAAGCTAGGAACCTCATTGTATACATCAAGTTAATTTACTGACTACCTACAAAATACAAGGTAGAGTACTAGGGATATAGATAAGAGGAATAAAGTGTGAGCCACATCTTAATTTTGGAGAGGACGTAGGAATTCACATTTTAAACATTTCACAACTAAACAATACTAGCAAACATGTTTTCAGACACCAAATTAATGGCTTGGAGGAAAAAGAGGTGCAGTAGCTATACTTTAATGCATAGGTAGATTTAGTTATGTGGAAAAGAGAGTAGATGAATTTCAGCCAGGGAGAAAAGCACAAGAATTCAAAATGGAATTGGCCACACAACTCTGGGAAAAACAACCTAGCTGAAATGCAGGATTCATGTTTGGTAAATGCTGAGTGTTAGTGTTAGACTGCCAGTATGGAGCCAAACTCTGGAGAGCTACGAAAACTAATCACAGTGGATAGGACTTTATTCTGAACATGAATAAGAGCCAAAGAAGATATTTAAGAAGGGAAGTCAAATGATGGATATATAGAATATGTAGAAAGTTTAACATAGTAGACAGGTACAATGTGGATTTGATGGGGTTTCTGTCTTGGTTTGCTTATATGTTCTCAGATTCACAATGTTTGCACTCTTGTTTGTCCTTGAGTATTTACAGGCCTCTTCAACCTCACACAGTATCTTCCCAGAATACTCTCCATCAAAATGAGTTATGTCACCTCTTTTTATTTATTACCACTCTCTTCCCTACTATGGACATTCAACAGATATTGTATGTGGTACCTAGTAATAAAATAAGTCATTTCTCCATAATTTGGGGGTTGCTATTTAGTCATTAATTTCAATAGTTCCTCAATATAAACTTTGTTAGATTGAGTTTTACCTATATCTTTCTCAGATTGAAAAAGACAGGACTAGGATTGTCCAAAACTAACTTCCATGTTACTTGGGGCTCCTTACTCATAATCCGCTCTGTCACTAACACGGTGTGGGGGAAACTCAGTCACAGGAATCACATGTTTTATCTACATAACATATTTTCTCCTTTTTATTGTTACCCTTACCACTAATGGTGATAACTCAGAAGGAATGGAGTCCAAATAAAAAGAGAGAGTAAATAAGTAGCATAAATAGTTACCTAGTGATTGCATTTTGTTTGATGATGAATTTGCTGTCCTGCATTGTGAACGGAACACTTTATCTCATTCTACTTTGCTGACATTTATGGACCTGAAAAACATATTATCTGTCAATTGGCCTGCAGAAAATAATTCAATGTTTTAAACAAAGCAGACAATGATTCTTAAGAGCACTAATTATCTGTGAATCCCTTAGGAATATCTCCTATTCATACCAGCTTAATAAGCAGTTGGTAATTATTGAGTGCATACTCTGTGTGAGGCACTATGTGGTATAACACAAAAGTATATTTCATCAATTCATTCAAACAAGCATTTTTGAGCAAATATTTGACAAATTCTGTCCTTGTGTTCACACACATTATGATCTAGATGGAAACAAAAAATCAAGCAATGAAACATAATATATAATTAAGTTCTAAGTGGTTACATTTGGAATAATACAGATTTGAATAGAATAGCAGTTGTCATTCTCAGAATGTGGACTAAAAATTGTGATGAGGAAAAATTCAATGCACAGGTCATCAAAAACTATTTAAAATTTATAAGAATCCAAAATTTAATCTGGGATACAGCAATTAGGGAAAACTATCCTACATTAAAATTTAAACAGAATTTTGAGTGGTAGCTTAAATAATTATAGCAAAGTCCTTTGAGAAATAAATTTTATTTTATGCTTTATTTTTATTTATTCTAGATTGGAATCCTGTATGTAGTAAGCATTGTATCTGAAAGTGATCTTTTGGAAATCATATAAGACAAATATGTTATTTTCAAATGAGAAAACTGTAGCACATAAATAAATGGTATTAAGCTAAATAAAATTTGCTTTCCTTGTGTTAGACACAAAAGCAAATTTTAATTTTCTGAAACAAGAAAAATGGACTTGAATTAGAAAGTAATTATTTCATATAGGTACACTAGTTGAAAAGAAAAGTATATAAATTTCATGTGTTCTTTAGGACTGAGAACTAGAATTTAGCATGGAGAATCCTGAGAATTCAGTATTGAATTGGTGAAGGTCAGGGTAATCATCAAGCAAACATTTGAGATTCTGAATAAAATGTAAGTAACTTAACACATTTGTAAAGGGGAACAAAGTCCAACATAGCAAAATAACTCTTTTTAGTGACAACACTAAGTTTCCAAGATGCAAAACAATTACAAATGGTAGCAAAAACAAAAACATTTTCAATGCTCAGGCATTCTCACTTTGGGGAAAAGCCAAGAAGTTATTAATCTTTATAAGGGTCTATTTCATTTTCCTGTTTAGACATACAATAGAGGGATATAACTGCAGTATGAGACTAAATTTTGCTGAATGTGGAAGAAGGAAGCTGGTCACATGTCTGTGGGGAAATCAGCCAAAACAGGGAGCTGAAATGGAAATTCCACAAGCAATGACTCAGTGAATAGAGCAGCAGTTCATTCCAGGATAGTTCCAATTTTAGAAGATGTGTTGCTGGACAGAGTCAGTATTTTTATTCCTCCCAATTTTTGTTGGCATTAGTTAGTTAATGCTAAATGTAGCACTTGCTGTTTCTAAGAAAATGCGACATTTTCCCCCTTAAAGTCTCCTTATGTTCTTGTGCTTCTTGGAGCTAATTATTATCTTGTTAATTATCAATATCAGTAAGAACTGTATCAGACGCCATGACATACTAACAGAAAAAGAGATGTCATATATTTATTTATTTATTTGCCTCACTTTTCAAAATGTTGATTAAGTAAAACTTGTTACTCTCTTTTTTTATTTGAGGACTCACTTTCCCACTTGGCTATTTCACTGTCATTTGTATACTTAGAAAGCAATAGGACTTGAGGGGATTGTTAAAATAAATGTTTGCAATCAATCATGATTTTAGAAATTTGGCTACCTTGAAAATGGAGAAACCTAGGCTAGCTCTTCTACTTTCTGAGATAACAGAGGGCTTATGGAAAGGAACGTATGAACAAATTCATTGGGAAAAAAAGATTCATTTCTGTTATTAAATCAGATTTTGTATTTATTAATCTTGCTGATTAATCTTATATGTTTAACAGCATACTATGGTCCATTTTTAGAAGACTATCTAGGATTGAGTCTTTAGGTGAGACCTTAAAAATTTGGCTGACTTGTATTATATTTAATTTTGATACTAGGCATTGGATAGTTCTTTTCACTGTTAAATTTATGTACCAAATCTACTGAATATTGTAAAAACTCACTGTGTAGAATCTTGTTTCAAAGTGATTCTGGCTGTCTTTACCTTATTCTTTTAGGGCAAAAAATTCCTCAAAGATAAAATGTTACCTGGGTTTACAAAAATCATTGAAGATTCTTCTCAAAAATGGAAATGAGAAAATAAATTTCAAACAACAACAAAGAAATAGAGGTTAAATTTGCTCTGTAGTGAGTGTTTTGGCTTTTCCTAAGTGTCTTTGGTTGACAACATATGTATAAAGGCACAATGGCAATTCTGAAACATGCCCAATATTTTCCAGTTACAGTTAGCAATATAAAACCTTCAAATAGATGTTATTGCAGCATTGGTTGTCTGTCTGTTAACATCTGGCTTTCAGAAGTTCCATGAAGATAGAAGTGAAGAGAAAAGTTTTTCAAATGTAGGCCCCGCCTGTGAAATGCCAAAATGTGATCAAATTAGATGCTGTTGGATTATTTTACATGACATATAATCTTAGTATTTGATGCTTTTAACTATTTCTACCCCAAGTATTCTTTAAGGTATTTTAAACTATATGTGAGTATTTGATTCATGTCATTAAAGTTGCTAATTTAGGGGCCGGCCCAGTGGCGCAGCAGTTTAGTTGGCGCTTGGCAACCCAAGGTTCGCGAGTTCGGATCCCGGGTGCCCGCGGACGCACTGCTTGTCAGCCATGCTGTGGCGGCGTCCCATATAAAGTAGAGGAAGATGGGCACGGATGTTAGCCCAGGGCCAGCCTTTCTCAGCAAAAAGAGGAGGATTGGCAATGGATGTTAGCTCAGGGCTGGTCTTCTTCACACACACACACACACACACACACACACAAAGTTGCTAATTTATTTTTCATTTGATTTTCCTTTGCAAGATTGATGGATTATTCAATTAGATAAGCATTCAGATAACAAGCTGTAGGTTATCAGTTTTGAAGCTGTGTTGTATATTTTAATCATTCATTGCTTTAATTTTTGAGCTACCATATATTGAATTATAACTGGCTCTATGAAACATTTAAAAATTTATTATTTTTTATAATTTTTAAATTGAAACATAACATTTTATAAACAGATCATAAGGATATAGCTCCATGAATTTTCACAAAGTGAATGTCCATGTAACCACTACCCAGATTAAGAAATAGAATACTACCAGGACCTCAAAGCTACTATCCAGAACCAAAAGTAACTATTATCTTGGCTTCTAAAACCATAGATTAGGATCTTTGGTATTTATTTATTTTCATTATTATTGAGATAAAGTTTACATAACATAAAATTCACTAACCATCTTAAAGTGTACAATTCAGCAGTTTTTAGTATATTCACAATGTTGTGAAACCATCACAACTATCTAATTCCAGGACATTTTCATCACCCCAGAAAGAAACCCCATACCATTAAGCAGCCATCCCCCATTCCTCTCATTCCCTGGACACCACTAACTTACTTTCTGTATCTATGGATTTGCCTGTTCTGCATATTTCATATGAATGGAATTATACAATATGTGACCTTTTGTGTCTGGCTTTTTAAACGTAATGTAATGTTTTCAATGTTCATCTATGTTGTAGCAGGTATCAGTACTTCATTCTTTTTATGGCTGAATAATATTCCATTGTATGGATAGACCACATTTTGTTTATTTATTCATCAGTTGATGGACATTTGGGTTTGCACTTTTTGGCTATTATGAATAATGCTGCTGTGAACATTTGTGTACAAGTTTTTGTGTGAATATATTAAAACCATAGATTAGTTTTGCTTATTTTTAAGATTTATGGTGTGTATTGTTTGACTAATTTTTCTCAACATTTTGTTTGTAAGCTTCAGCCATGCATTTGCTAAAGAACCAAGTTTATTCTTTACAAATTCTGCTTTTCATATAACTGCAGGATGCAATTTCACTAATCATTCTTCTACTATGTTACATTTTCCAATAGCATATTCCTTATTTCTTTGTATCCCCTCACTTGAAGCATCTTCCAAGTCCAAATTTCTACTAGCAGCTTATTAGCCCTCACCAGCAATGTCTTTAAGTTCAGATTTATATTGAGAGTCTGTTCAAGTCAGTATAAGCTTTTTCTATCATGCTTCTCGGTATTCTTCTAGCTTCTGACCACTCTCCAATTCCATAACCATTCCCACATTTTTAGGTATTTGTTACAGGAACACTCCAACTCCAGGTACCAAAATCTACATTAGTTTTCTATTCCTGCTGAACAAATCACCAGAAGCTTGGTGGTTTAAAATAATACCTATTTAATATCTCAGTTCCTGTAGGTCAGAAATCTGGGCATGGTGAAGCTGGGTCCTTTGCTCAGGGGTCATGAGACTGAAATCAAGGTGTCAGCCAGGGCTATGGTCTCATCTGAAGGTCAGGGTCCTCTTCCAAGTGTGTGTGTGTGTGTGTGTGTGTGTGTGTGTGTGTGTGTGTGTGTGTGTTTCAGAATTCAGTTCCTTGTGGTTGTAGATTGAGGTCCCTGCTTTCATGTTGGCTGTCAACTGGTGCCTATTCTTGGCTTCTGTGGTTGCAACTCTTCCCTGTGTTGACCTTAAATAGACAGCCAGTTATTTCTCCTCCAGAAAGTGGGTATATTTGGGATCAGCAAAGAATTGCGATTCAGGGTCTGCAACCGTGGCAAGCCACATGCAAGTCTCAAGCAGTAAGGGGAAGAGAAACTTTTTTATAGAGGAGAAGAGGAAGTTGGAAGTGCTATTGTAAGCAAAGAGTTTATTGGAGGAGATTGGGAGTTCAAAGTGTAGTGGCTTTTCATTGGCTGAGTTGTGACCATCTCTTATTTTCTGAGCTTCTTGCTGGTCAAGAAAAGGAAGTCTTTCTTATTGGGCTCTGTATTGATGTAGGGCCTATTTTGGCCTTCCAACTCCATTTAATGGGATTTCTGTTTATTAATTTCTACGTTTTCCCCTTTTGATCAAGATCTTTCTCTGAAGGCATCACTGATCAAAAGTCTGGTTTTTCTGGTTTTATTAGCCTTTTGTCTCTCGATTCCGGGAACAACGTTTCCTGGGTGTGTCCCATGTCAGAGGGACGGTACACAGATTGGAAACCTATTGTGGCCACATTTTACTAACAGAGAGGGGTAGGAAGGGGAATTCTCAGGCATTTTTCTTTTCTAAAGTCCATATGTTATCAAGATCATAGGCATTGGATATCATCTGAAGTGTGATGTCATCATCAGAGGTTTGGCAGACAAGCCTGGTCTAGACAACATGAGAAAGCTGTCTCATCACATGTCATCTGCTTCACTTTTGAGAAATTTTTACTTTCAACTCACCAGATGATGTGCAGGTCCTGTCAGGGTTTGGGGCTTTCTCTAGGTGTGTCACAAGAATCCAAAACTCTCTTCCCTAGAGTTTGGTGAAACAGTGGTTAGTTAGCAGTAAGTGATAGGGGCCTTTCCAATGAGGTTGAATAGAGTCCTTCTGGAGGTATCTTTTACAATAGACAAAATCTCCAGATTGCAAACTGGGATCCTTAAGATCTCTATCTACAGCACACTGTGAAAAGATTGCTCTACCAAAATATGATTATTTTTAATAGAAGCAATTAAGCCTTTGCAATATTAGAGTATATCCCCTTTTATCAGCTGTGTGTCAAAGGAGGAAGGAGCCAAGTGCATTGGGGATCCTGTGACTATCTCTAAGGGTGAGAGTTTATGAGTTCTAGAGGGAGTGGATCTGAAATTTAGGAGGACAAATAGCAATGCTTTTGGCCAAGGTATTTGGAAGTTCTCTACAAATTTTGCCAATTAAGTCTTAATAATACCATTAGTGCATTCAACTAAACTAAAGGATTGAGGGTGGTAAGTACAGTGAAAGTGTTATAAAATCAGCCAAACAGCACACACTTGTTGAAGTACCTGACCAGTAAAATGGATTTTTTTGATCACTATGAAGCTTGAGAGGAGTTCCTGAGATAGGGATAATCTTTTCCAAAAGGACTTTAGCCACAGAAGTCAGTAGCTTGTCTGCAAGGAAAGGCTTCAGTTCACTGAGAAAACATACAAACTATGACTGAAACATATTTATATCTATGAGATGGGTGAAATTGTATGAAATCCATTTGCAAACTCTTGAATGGTCCATTAGGCAGTTTTAAATGTCCAGGAGCACTACAAACAGGCTTCCCTGGGTTGTATTTTGGACAAGTGGGACAAGTGAGGTAGGCACTCTTTGTGGCCTTGTTAATATTTCCCCATCAATATGGATTCATGAATGCTATCATTTTGCAGTAGACCAATGGTTTAATGCATATATAGTGGTTAGGAGTGGAAATTTTAGAGTCTCTGGGAGGACTGAGTTGTTATTTTGTCTGAACCAGAGCATTCTCTTTTTATGAAACCAACAATTGTTAAATATTCACTCTTCTTTTTCTTTTTCTAAGGCCAATTGTTGGGCTTCTCTAGCCAGTATTATTTGGAAAAATATTCCTTTGGACATGACAGTGGTTTGGCTGTTATTGGTTCCTTTAAGGGCTTCATTCCTTGTGGAAATGTCAGCAATGTGATTTCCTTTAGCTTCCAGAGAGTCAAGTTTAGAATGCCCCGGGATCTTAATAATAGCTTAAGGGGCAGGTGAAAGTATGGCATTCAATAATTTTTGAACATAGGGGCCATTTTAAATTTTATTCCCACTGGAAGTAAGGAGACCACGTTGCTTCTACAATATTCTTAAATCATGAGCTACTCTGAAAGCATATCTACTATTGGTATAAATATTGGCAGTTTTTGTCCTTGGCTAAAGTATCAGGCCATGTAAAAGTGTGTAATTCAGGCTGTTGGGCCAAAGTGGCCATAGGTAAATGTGCTGCCTCAACAATATCAAAAGGACTTGCAATAGCATGCCCAGCACAATATTTGCCATTGTCACCCTTTAAATAAACCACGAGAAGTCAGCATTACCCAAAAAAGTTTCCTGCAGATCATCCTGAGGAGTCAGGAGGTGATTCATCAGCATTAAGCAGTTGTGAAGGACTTTGTCAGTAACAGAAGGGAGAAGAATATCAGAGTTAAGGTTATTGCAGCATAAAAGAGTTATGTGAGGAGCAGTTAACAAAAGCATTTCATAAGAGGTAAGGTGGCTGACTGAAAAATGTTTAGTGTGATGAGAATTCAGGAGGTCTTCCATAGCATGAGGTACAAAAATGGTTAAAGAGGATCCCACAATGATTTTCTCAGTGGCCTTACCAGTGGCAGTAATGGCTCTAAAGCTAGGGGGATATCCACATGCCACAGGGTCTAGTTGCTGCCTATAATATCCTATAGGTCGATGGTGGTCCCCATGTTTTTGGGTGAGTACCCCAAGGCATCCCTTCCTTTTCATATACAGAAAGGAAAAAGGGAATATGATAATTGGCATGTGTAAGAGCAGGTGGTCTCATCAAACTCTCCTTTAAGGCCTTAAAAGATATGTTGTCTGGTTCTTCCCATAAAATTGGGTCAAGTTTGTTGTTCTTTAATAAAATATACAGAAATTGGCCATAGAGAGAAATTTAGAATCCGATTTTGGTAATAACTGACTAGCTCCCAAAAACTCACAGTTGATGCTTAGTTTGGAGTTTGGGGAAACTTAGGACATCATGAAGCCTGTCTGGATATAGATATAGCCCTTGTTCTGATATGAGATGCCCTAAATATCAAACCTGGGTTTGGGCAAACTGAAAGTTTCCTTTGGTGACTTTATGTCCCTTAAAGGTTAAAAGCTTTAGCAAGTGGATATTGTCTTCCTGTGAGCATACTTGGGAGGGAGAGCAAGGAAGCAAATTGTCCACATATTGCAAAAAAGTAGAACCCCTAGGGAACTTTATATCCTCCACATCAGCCTTCAGGATTTGTGAAAAATAAGAAGGGCTTTCAGTAAAACCCTGAGGCACTGCTGTCCAGGTGAATTATTTTCCTTCCCAAGTGAAGGAAAAAAAAGTATTGACTAGCTTCATCAACTGGAATACTAAAGAATGCATTGCATAAATCAATTACAGAAAAGAATTTACTTCCAGTGGGAATGGATGTTATTAGTGTATGAGGGTTAGGAACAACAGGGTAGCAAGTGATAACAATGTTGTTTACTGCTCAGAGGTCCTGGACAAACCTCCACCCTCAGCTTTTGAGTTTTCTCACGGGTAAAAAGAAGTATTACAGGGTCTAGTACAAAAGATAATGAGGCTTTTAGCCTTGTAATCTTCTATTACAGGCTTTATACCTTGAAGGACTTATTTAATTATAGAGTATTGATTAATTCTGAAGAGAGGTTTTGAGGAATCTATTTGAATCTTGATGGGAGGTGTGCTGTGAATTTTACCAATATCAGTTGAAGATTTTGCCCATAAGGAGGGTGGTAGCTGGTTTAGCAGGGACAAGAGATCGTGATCAGTGTTTCCAGAATCAGCTCTACTATTGTCAGAGACAGAGCAGATAAAAGATGTCCAAAGGTCATTTAATCCACCTGGTTGGCTGTTTTGATAGCTACTGTCAAATTCTAGAATGATTTTCCCCTTTTTGGAGAAAGAAATCCTGGCATAATACTTTTCCAAAAAGTCTTGGCCTCATAGATGGATAGGGGTGGAGGAACTAAAGAGAAAAGGGTGTGCATCTCTCAAAGGGCCTAAACAAAAGGGAATAGGTTCCAAGACAGGAGACTTTTGAGGTTTATTAGAGATCCCCACTATTTGAACTGTTTTAGTACTCCAAGACAGGGGCTGCTTTATAGTAGTGGGGTTGAGCACTGAGAGTGTGACTCTGGTGTCAATAAGGACAGAAAGAGATTTATTTCCAATTTGGAAAAATGTTTCACCAAGTAGATTAAGAGTGAGGATTGAGAAGAGCCCTTTGTAGTTCCCTGGAGTCTCATCATTGAAAACTTGGAGGACATTGGAAAGGCTGATTAGAAGGATGAAGGTGCCCAAAGGGCTTAAATTGGTAACAATCTCTCTTCCAATGTCCTGGCTCTTTGTAATAATAGCAGAAACTAGGATGTTTTTGGTTTCATTTAGGTGCCTTCATTTGCTGGAGTTGAAGATTAAGAATTTATCAGTCTTTCTTTTAGGTGACTCATCTAGAGTGTGAGAGAGCTGGTTTGCTAGATTAACTAAATCTGGAGTGGACATAGTTTCCCGTCAATCTTGGTCTACTAGAAGGGAAAGGTCCCAGTTAAGCTCATTAATAAACATAGAGTTAAAGGCTACCCAGGTGGAACCAACATCTGAAGGAAGACTAGAATTTTCTTTAAAAACGATTTGAAGTCAACTGTAATAGTCATGAACAGGTTTGTCAGTTTTTTGTGCACAACCTGAATTTTGTTCCAGTCGCTAGACTTTGGGAAAGCCCTAGGAATTGCCCAAGAAAGTCATCTAGCAATTGCCGACACCTGATCATACGACAGATCAGCGGTTGGTCTCCTGGATGTAATTCTGGAGACTTTTCAGGATTTTCCCAATTAGCAGTTTTCATCCAATGCTGGGCATGGACTTTACTGATAAGCATATGAACTAGCTGATATAAGGGACAGAAACCAGGTTGATAAGTTTAAATGACTATAGTAAGTTCCTTAGTAAATCAGCGAGGATCATCAGTTACTTAGGGAACACCTTTGACTATGGGTTGCAGTTCAGTTTCAGTCCAAAGAGTATAAGAGATTAAGGGTTTAGCCTTTGGATCCTCAGAAGGCTTAATTTTAAAGGGACAAGTTCTGATAGGTTCAGTGGGGGAGAGGTTTAGGGACAAGGGAAAGTTCAGCAAGAGAATTGGTATGGGGGAACTGAGGGTATAGAGGAGGTGTTGACAGTATAGCATTAAAGGAAGAACATGGCTCCAGAGGCAGGGCCAGAGCATGAGGAGTGGGGGGAGAGATGTGATGGCGCTTGAGGTGGAGCCTGAGACAAAGAAGCTGGGGAAGAGAAGAGTCTTCAGAAGCCATTTTATCTTTCTTTAATCATTTGTTTGCCTCAGTTAATCTTAAAATTTTATTTTGCAAGGAGGCAATTTTAGACTCAGTAACATTGGGAAGCCTCAAAATTCCTATCAAACTATGCATTCCCTTCAGTTTTGGAAATTTCAGAGATATGGTTGTCCAATTGGGTTTTAAGAAAAGTAAGTTTGGAGAGTTCTGAAGTTCCTCACAACAAACATTGGTATTGTAAATTACTTTTGGTTAAATCGGTCCATTTATTTGGAAATGCACCTGAGGAATGACCACAGTTTTTTTTTTATTGCACTTCCCTTATTGTGCTTCATAGATAATTATACTTTTGTTCTTTGCTTTTTTAAAAATTATTTTATTGAGGTCATATTGGCTTATAATATTGTGTAAATTTCAGGTATATATTATTATATTTCAGTTTCTGTATAGATTGCATCTTGATTGCCACCAATAGTCTAGTTTTTATCCATCACTATACATATGTGCCCCTTTACCTCTTTCGCCCTCCCCATCGCCTTCCCCTCTGAAAATCACCAATTTGTTCTCCTTATCTACATTTGTTGGTTTATCTTCCACATTTAAGTGAAATCATATGATATTTGTCTTTCTCTGTCTGACTTATTTCACTTAGCATAATACCCTCAATGTCTATCCATGTTGTTGCAAATGGCACAATTTTGTCTTTTTTATGGCTGAGTAGTATTCATATATATACACCACATCTTCTTTATCCATTCATCCATTGATGGGCACTTGGGATGCTTCTACATCTTGGCTATTGAAAATAATGCTGTGGTGAACATAGGGGTGCATAAATCTTTCTGAATTATTGATTCAATATTTTTGCATAAATACCCAGTAGTGGAATACCTGGATCATATGGTATTTTTATTTTAAATTTTTTGAGGAATCTCCATACTGTTTTCCATGGTGGCTGCAAGAGTTTGCATTCCCACTAGCAGTGTATGAGGGTTCCTTTTTCTCCACAATCTTCCCAAAACTTGTTATTTCTTGTCTTGTTAACTATAGACATTCTGACAGGTGTGAGGTGATATGTCCTTGTAGTTTTGATTTGCATTTCCCTAATAATTAGTGATGTTGAACAACTTTTCATATGCCTGTTGGCCATCTGTATATCTTCTTTGGAAAAGATGTCTGTTCATATCCTCTGCTCATATTTTGATTGGGTTTTTCATTTTTTTGTTCAGTTGTATGAGTTTTTATATATTTTGGAAATTAGCCCCTTGTTAAAGATATAATTTGCAAATATTTTATGCTGTTTGGGGGGCTGTCTTTTTGTTTTGTTGATGGTTTCCTTTGCCATTCAGAAGCTTTTTAGTTTCATGTAGTTCCATTTGTTTATTTTTTGTGTGTTTACCTTGCCTGAGGAGACATATTCTAAAAGATACTTAGAAGACCAATGTTAAAGAGCATAGTGCTAATGTTTACTTCTGGGAGTTTTATGGTTTCAGGTCTTACATTCAAGTCTTTAATACATTTGGAGTTAATTTTTGTTTATGGTGGAAGATAATGTGCTATTTTCATTCTTTTGCATGAGGCTGTCCAGTTTTCCCATCATCATTTATTGAAGAGACACTCTTTTCTCCATTGTATGTTCCTGATTGCTTTGAAGAAAATCAACTGTCCATAGATGTATAGGTTTATTTTTAGGATCTCAATTCTATTCCATTGATCTGTGTGTCTGTTTTTGTGCCATTACCATGCTTTTTTGATTCCTATAGCTTTGTAATATATTTTGAAAACAAGGAGTGTGATACCTCCAGCTTTATTCTTTTTTCACTGAGGATTGCTTTGGCTATTCAGGATCTTTTGTTTTTCCATATACATTTTAGAATTCATTCTTCTATTTCCATAAAAAAAGTCATTGAGATTATGGTTGGGATTGCATTGAATCTGTAGCTTGCTTTAGGTAAAATGGACTTTTAACTATGTTAATTATTCCAATCCATTGGCATAGAATATCT
Organism: Tapirus indicus; assembly: GCA_031878705.1. Lineage (NCBI taxonomy): Eukaryota > Metazoa > Chordata > Mammalia > Perissodactyla > Tapiridae > Tapirus > Tapirus indicus. The sequence goes on from CM062942.1 coordinate 48,141,892, forward strand.
TTCCATTTCTTTATGTCTTCTTCAATTTCTTTCAACAATGTCTTATACTTTTCAGTACATAGGTCTTTCAGCTCCTTGGTTAAACTTATTCTTAGGTATTTTATTATTTTTCTTGTGATTGTAAATGGGATTGTATTCTTGATTTCTCTTTCTGCTAGTTTGTTATTAACGTATAGAAATGCAACTGATTTTTGTATGTTGATTTTGTACAGTGTAACTTTACTGCATTTGTTTATCCTTTCTAATAGTTTTTTTGGTGGATTTCCCAGGGTTTTCTATATACAGAATCACGTCATCTGCAAATAGTGACAGTTTTAATTCTTCCTTCCAATTTGGAACCCTTTTATTTCCTTTTCTTGCTGAATTTCTCTGGCTAAAACTTCCAGTACTAAGTTGAATAAGAGTGGTGAGAGTGAGCATCCTTGTCTTGTTCCTGTTCTCGGAGGAATAGTTTTAGGTTTTTCAATATTGGATATGATGTTGGCTGTGGGTTTGTGATATGTGGCTTTTGTTGAGGGACTTTTCTTCTATAACCATTTTATTGAGTTTTTATCACAAATGGATGCTGGATCTTATAAAATGCTTTCTCTGCATCTGTTGTGACGATCATGTGATTTTTATTGTTCATTTTGTTAATGTGGGGTATCATGTTGATTGATTTGTGGGTGTTGAACCATCCCTGCATCTCTGGAATAAATCCCACTTGATCATGGTGTATGATCCTTTTAATGTATTGTTATATTCGATTTGCTAATATTTTGTTTAATATTTTTGCATCTATGTTCATCAGGGATATTGGCCTGTAATTTTCCTCTTTTGTGTTGTCCTTGTTTGCTTATGGTATCAGGGTAATGTAGGACTCATAAAATAAGTTAGGAAGCTTCCTGTCCTCTTCAATTTTTCTGAGGAATTTGAGAAGGATAGGCATTAAATCTTCTTTGGGAGTTTGGTAGAATTTACCAGGGAAACCATCAGGTCTGGACTCCTGTTTTTTGGGAGGTTTTTGATTACTGTTTCAATCTCCTTACTTATGATTGGTCTATTCAGATTCTCTATTTCTTCTTGATTCAGTTTTGAGAGGTTGTATGATTCTAAGAATTTATCCATTTCTTCTAGGGTATCTAATTTGTTGACAGCTTTTCATAGCATTCTGTTATAATCCTTTGTAGTTCTGTAGTACCTGTTGTATTTCTTTTTCATTGCTGATTTTATTTATTTGAGCCTTCTCTCTTTTTTTCTTAGTAAGTCTGGCTCAGGGTTTCTCAATTTTCTTTATCTTCTTAAAGAACCAACTCTTTCATTGATCCTTTCTATTTTTTTTTTAGTCTTTATTTCATTTATTTCTGCTCTGGTTTTTATTATTTCCTTCCTTTTACTGACTTTGGGCTTTGTTTTTCTTTTTCTAGTTCTTTTAAGTATAGTTTTAGATTGTTTAATTGAGATTTTTCTAGTTTCTTAATAAAGGCCTGTATTGCTATAAGCTTCCCTCTCAGTACTGCTTCTGCTGCACCCCATAAGTTTTAGTATGTTGTGTTTTCATTTTCATCCCTATCCAGGTATTTTTTGATTTCTTCATTGATCCAATAGTTGTTTAATAACCTCCTGTTTAGTCTCCACATATTTTTGACTTTTCCAGCTTTTTTCTTGTTGATTTCTAGTTTCATACCATTGTGGTCAGAAATGATGCTTGATATGATTTCAATCTTCTTAAGTTTATTGAGGCTTGCTTTGTTTCCCAACATATGGCCTATCTTTGAGAATGTTCCATGTGAACTTGAGAAGAATGTGTACTCTGCTGTTCCTGGATGGAATGGTCCATATATACCTATTAAGTATAGCTGGTCCAATGTTTCATTTAAGGCCACTGTTTCCTTGTTGACTTTCTATCTGGGTAATTTATCCATTGACATAAGTGGGGTGTTACGTTCCCCTACTATTATTGTGTTGCTGTCAATTTCTCCCTTTAAGTCTGTTAATAGTTGCTTTATATACTTTGATGCTCCTAGGTTAGCTGCATATATACAAATAAGTGTGATGCCTTTTTGGTATAAGGCCCCTTTTATCATTTTATACAGTCTATCTTTGTCTCTTGTTATCTCTTTTGTCTTGAAGTCTATTTTGTCTGATATAAGTGTGGCTACACCTGCTTTCTTTTGGTTGTCGTTTGGAGTATCATCTTCCAACTCTTGACTCTGAACTCATGTTTGTCTTTAGAGCTGAGATTGGTCTCCCGGAGGCAGCATGTTGTCAGGTCTTGTTTTTTAATCCATCCTGCCACTCTGTGTCTTTTGATTGGTGAATTCAATCCATTTACATTTAGATTGATTATTGATATATGAGGGCTTAATACTGCCATTTTATCTTTTGTTTTCTGGTTGTTCTATATTTTCATTGTTTCTTTTTCCTTGTATTTCTGCCTGCTATTTCAGTTTGGTGGTTTTCTGTGATGTGTTCTCAGTTTTCTCTTTATTTATGATTTTTGACTATGCTCTGATTTTTTGTTTTGTGGTTACCATGAGGTTTGTATAAAAGATCTCATAGATGAGATAGTACTTTTTCTGATAGCCTTTTGACTCCATTAGCCTATGGAGTTTCCATCTGTTTCCTCATCCCCTTCTATATTTTTGTTGTTCACAAATTATCCCTTTTTATGTTTTGAGTTCATTATCAAATTGAAGTGGTTATAATTTTTTAATGCTTCCTTTCTCCTTTACCTTTATGTTATAATTAAATGTTTACCAACCTATTCTCATATATGGTTGCAATTTTCTGATTATGTCTGTCTTATCTCCTTGCTCAAAGCTTTGTAAACCTTTGCATTTCTGTTTCAGGTAGGAGGACTGCTTTCAACATTTCTTGTAAGGCAGGTCTAGTGGCAATGAACTTCCTCAGCTTTTGTTTGTCTGGGAAAGCTTTTATTTCTCCATCATACCTGAAGGATAATTTCACTGAATAGAGTATTGTTGGCTGATAGTTTTTGTCTGTCTGTATTTTGAATATATCATTCCACTCTCTTCTAGCCTGTAGAGTTTCTGCTGAGAATTCTGCTGAAAGCCAGATGAGGGTTCCTTTGTAGGTTATTTTCTTCTTTCTTGCTGCCCTTAATATTATTTTTGTCATTGAATTTTGACAGTTTTAAAATTATATGCTTTGGAGAAGGTCTTTTTGCATTGAAGTAATTAGCAGTTATTTTAGCTTCATGTACTTGTATGTCAGTTCCTTTCCCAGATTTTGGAAGTTCTCAGCTATTATTTCTTTGAATAAGATCTCTGTTCCTTTATACCTCTCCTCCTTCTGTGATACCTATTATTTTTGTTATTTTCCAATTGAGTTGGACATTTCTTGTAGAATATCTTCATTTTAAAAAATCTTAGTTCTCTGTTCTCCTCCACCTGAATCATTTCAAGGTCTCTATGTTCAAGCTCACTAATTCTCTCTTCCATATGATTTGCCTTATTTTTAATGCTTTTTCATCTCATTGATTGTTTATCTCCAGAACTTTTTTTTTTTTAGAATTTCATTCTCTTTGGTGAAGTACTCCTTCAATTCACTAATTTTACTCCTGAGCTCATTGAACTGTCTTTATGAGTTTTCTTATAACTCGTTGAGTTTCTTTATGACAGCTATTTTGAATTCTCCATAAGTTAGAGTGTAGTCTTCTGTGACTTCAGGTTTGTTTTCTCAAAAGGTGTTGTTCTCTTTCTGTTCTGCCATGTTCTTCATGACATTTGATGAATGAATTCTCTGCCAGTGCATTTGTGGTAGTAACCACATTTCTTATTTGGGTACGACTATGGTTACTTGTGTTCTGATCCACTTCTGGTTTTATTTGAGATCCTGTACTTTTCTTCCTCCACTGCCTCTGTTAGAGGTGTCATCAGGGCTCTCCTTGTGCTGCTTGTGCCTCTGAGGTTGCTGGTGCCTTGCTGCTTATGATGTCACTGCAGCCTCAGGTGTCACCACTGGGGTCACCAAGCTGTGAGCACTTCTGTTGTTTCTGGGGTCACCTGGGTCTTGTATTCCTCCTCTGGATTTCTGCAGGTTCTCTACAGGCTTGGATGCTGCTTCCCCATTCACCACATGTGTTGCTACTCATGGGCTGTCTGGGGGTGCCAGTTGCATCACTGCCAAGGGTGCTGGCTTTATGACTGTCACTTTCACTGCTGGGGGTTTAGGGACCCAGGTATTTGTATGCAGGCCCCACTTTGGGTGGAGCTTGTTTTGGGGTGCTACCACTGTTGGCTTGGCCACTGGTTCTGCTGTGATACCTGAAGCCTCTGGTCCCAGGTTCTATCTGCCACCACTCAGAGTGGGGAGCAGGGGCTAAGCTGGTAGAGACAGTTGTTGCTACTCACTAATGTGGCGTTTTGTCTCTGGTCCTAGCTGGTGTGTTTTGAAAACTCAGGTCAAAGTGCACCACTTCAGCCAGGAAAATCCAAGTTTTGTATACTGTCCCCACTGTTTGAAAGACCTGGCCACTGCCAGGGGAGGGGAAAGGGGCACACATGGTGGATCCACTGGGAAACAGGCAGGGATGCCTATAGTTTTTGCTGCCACAATCTCTGCTTGCCGTCCTGTTAGCCACAATATCCACCATTTCTGCTCCACTCACAGTTGTGTGAGCCACTGTGCCTGTCATTTCTGCTCCACTCTCAGCGACTGCTCACAGGCTCATGTGCTGGTGTAAAGATCTGAACCCTGGATCACTGCTGCTGGGGGATGTAGAGGGGTCTATTTCCCTAGTTTCACTGCCATTGGAGAAGACTAGGAGTTCAAAATGTAGTGGCTTTTCATTGGCTGAGTTGTGACAGTCTCTCATTGGCTGAGCTTCTTGCTGGTCAAGAAGAGGAAGTCTTTCTTCTTCCTATTGGCATCTGCTATTGATGTAGGGCATGAGAACTCCCCCTTTTGGCTTACCAGTTCCATTTTAATGAGATTTTTGTTTATTAATTTCCACACCTGCTATGTAGCTCTCTTTGAAACAATGGCAATTTTCTCCATCAAGGTCAAAAGGAGAATGTCTCTGGCTTTGAGTCTATTCACCAGGAAGAGTCCAGTTGGGTTCACTAAGTCAGGCTCACCCAGATAATTTCCCTCTTTTAAGGTCAACTAATTTAGGACCTTAATTATATATGCAAGATCTCTTGACAGTATCACCTAAATTAGTGTTTTAGTGAATAAGTAGGATAAGAGGTGTGTAAACCAGGGTCCAGGAATCTTGAGGGTCATCTTAAAATTCTACTTACAGCAATGATTAACTAATGGGCTGCAAACCACAAGTTGGAAAATACTGACATACAAGGTGGGAAAGAAGAGAACATGTGACATAATAGCAAAAAGGAACAGTGAAAAGGCAGTGGATGAATGGATATCCAGAAGAAAGAAGTTTTTCTTTAGATTGCCAGGAAGATGGTGGTGTAGGAGGACTCTGAACTCACCTCCTCCCACAGACACAATAATTTTACAACTACCTGTGGAAAAATTACCCCTGAGAGAGAACCAGAAACTGAATAAAAAGAACGTCCACAACAAGGGACAGCACTGACTGAGGTGGAAGAGGTAGAAATACCTTAATGGAGAGGAAAAAGCCACATTCTAGCAGCAGCACTTCACAGATGGGAGAAATCTTAAGGTATGAAGCTTTTCCTGGATGAGTAGGGGATCTGAGCACAGGCGAGCTTTGCCAAAATAAGCAGCTTTTGAATTCAGCACAACTGAGATGAGTGTCATAATATCTGGCTTTGCTGGCTGTTAAAAACAATAGGGAATGCCCCCAGAAAAACTATCAAACATAAGAGAAAGAAAAGCCTGCTCTTAAAGAGCCCACACACAAATTCACCCATTCTGGAAAGTAATCACCAGAAAGGAAGTTGCACAGTCCTTTGGTGAAAGAGACTCAGTTGATAGGCTCTGGGAACATCCCAGGGAGGCAGGAGGTGGCTGGGACCACCTCTCCAGGGACTGAAACATTGGAAGCAGCCATTATTATGACCTAGTACAGGCATGCTGACACAGACACTGGCACATGCCATTGGAGTTCTTCCCCTGGCCTGTTAGCTCAAGGATTTGCCCCACCCACTAAAGCACCAATTTACTCCAGCTTAGCCAGGGCAAGAAGCCTGCCCTAGGGACTGGCCTACCCACCAGCAAGCTCTCAGGCAACTTGTGGGCCCACATAGGTGGGATGTGTGGGACCTCTGAATCAGGGTGAGTGTGTCCACCTCTCTGGGGCAGAGTGTGCATGAGGGGTGGGCCTGCATTGGCAGAGTGTGTGGGGCCTCTGCAGCAGGGTGACTGGGTACACTTCAGTGGGACCGGGTATGCACATGGGGTAGGACAGTGTGGACAGGGCATGTGGGCATGCAGGCAGTGGGGCTCGTCAGCTGAAGCAGACTTGTGCTTCTCAAACAGCCACATAGGGGATCTCTCCCACCTTCCAATGCCTGAAACATTTGCACAATGTCACACCTGGGACTGATTCCACCCACCTGCACTCCTGAGAGATGTGACAAGAGCCTCACAGGCTGGAGGCCAACAGCAATTGTGAGCCCCTGAACCTATCAACCAGCCATGCTGGGGGCTTACTCATTTAACAGCAAAATAGCAGCAGGTATGTGCCATTAGACCTTGCAGCCAACTGTGCTGGGGCTCCCCCCACCCAATAAAGTGACTAAAGGGACCATAGCAGTCACATGCAGCTGAATCTTACAACCAGCTGGCCAGGGGGACAGCCTAGCCTTCCTCTGCACCTGCAGTAAATGCCACCCCACCACAACAGAAGGACACATGTAGCCCACACAGGGGTATCTCCTGGAACATTTGGAACTGGAGACAAGAGAGAAGCACATTGCTGGGCCTCATAAGGCATCTCTTACATAAGGCCACTTCTCCAAGATTGAGAGATGTAATCAGCCTACCTAATACATAGATATAAGCACAGAGATATAGACAAAATGAGGAGACAAAGGAATATAATCCAAATAAGGGAAGAGGACAAATCCTCAGAAAGAGAACTAAACAAAACAGAGATAATCTACCTGATAAAGAGTACAAACTATAGTCAAAAGGATGCTCACTGATCTTGGAAGAATAGATGAACACAGTGAGAACTTCTACAAATAACTGAAAAATATATAAAAGAACCAATCAGAACTGGAGACTACAATAATGGAAATGAAAAACTCACTAGAGGGGCCAGCCTGGTGGCACAGCGGTTGGGTTCACACATTCTGCTTTGGTGGCCCAGGGTTTGCTGGTTTGGATCCTGGGCATAGACCTACTCACTGCTCATTAAGCCATGATGAGGCAACATCCCACATAGAAGAACTAGAAGTACCTACAACTAGGATATACAACTATGTACTGGGGCTTTGGGGAGAAAAGAAAAAAATTTCACTAGAAGGAAACAATAACAGAGTAGATGATACAGAAGAATGGATCAGTGAGCTGGACAAAAGACTAGAGAAAATCACCCAAGCTGAACAGAAAAAAGAATTAAAAGAATGAGGTCAGTCTAAGGCACCTCTGGGACAACATCAAGCATACTAACATCCATATTATAGGTGACCCAGAAGGAGAATAGAGAGACAATGGGGCAGAGAATCTATTTGAAGAAATAATAGGTGAAAATTTTCCTGACCTAAAGAAAGAAACAGACATCCAGGTTCATGAAGCAGAGAGTACCAAAGAAGATTAACCCAAAGAGGCTCACACCAAGACACATTATAATTAAAATGTCAAGAATTAAAGGTAAAGAGAGAATCCTAAAATCTGCAAGAGAAAAGCAACAAGTTACACAAAAAGAAAGCCCATAAGTCTATCAGCTGACTTAGCAGAAGAAACAGGTTTTTGTGATGGAAAGCTATGAAGTAAAAGTGTTCCCACCAATGAAAAATTGTTGCTAATGAATGGATTCTGGCTTTGCAGAAAGGAAGACCAATTAGAAAATAAATGAATTGATGTTTTGCTTCTACTTCTTGAAAAATACAATCACTCAACCTAAGAAAACTCTGATCTCTTGGACACAGCTAATAGTACAAGAAAATTTTGGTTAACCCTAATCCCTGTTCCAAAATGCCAGTGGCTTGAAATTCAAATATTGTATGACTTAGGACATGAACATATCCACTATGATTTACATTAACATGGGATATCCTAGACTCCAGTGAAATTATTTCTTGACTTGTCACCCTTGGTATAGTTATTTCCTATATTCATTCTTGAGCTGTAGTGATGATATTGATCTGGCCAAAAATGTTCACAGCCTTTCATTTCTTACCTTCTACAAGCCTCTTTCCTTCCTTCAGGCCCCTGAACTACATGCCCTCATGCCTGAGCAGGCATTCAAAAGTGGAATGTGCCTCTTTATTAGTTTCTCCTGAGAATGCTGACCACAGAGAGAGTTTTTTTGTCAGATTACACTGGTCATTTCCCCTTGCTTGCCCAATTTGCCCTTAAAACTTTTTTCTGATCTTTGCTTACCTCTCCTTACCTGATAAAAGAAAAGCCTTTTTTTCCGTTACATTTTGAGACACTTGTGGATTTTTGAGATTGGAGCATTCTCCCTATTGCAATAGTCTTTCTTCTGAATACAGTCTCTTCCTATCTAAGTCAGGAATTACTTTTATTGGATGGTTTTCTGGTGCCCAGACTCTCATGAAGTCCCAACCACCCCTTGTACTCTGCTGTGTTCACCCATGTATTCATGCAGCTTCTCAGACACTTTGTGTCCATTTTGGATGGGGAGATGGGGATCCACAATGGTTATTCAGAACTACTAATCCAGTGCTCCAGACATTTGTCTGTCATTGTATGATTGGAAGTTGTTTTAATTATATTAAAGAAGGCTCTTCCCAGTTCTTTTCTATTTGAGCAGGACGCTTTTTGGCTCTTTTCTACATAAACAAGAAAGTTCCTGGCTCTTGTTCCTGTTCTTGGCTCTTTTTGAGTGGGGATGTACTCCCTAACTGTTGAGCAGGAAATTTTGGAATCCTTGTTTTTCCTGACTCCTCATCTATGGATTATGCAGAGTGGGTCTTTTGGGTCCTCAGTGAAAACTTTGTGAGAGAATCCTTGGAGTCCCAGAAGAGGATTGTGCATAAAACTTTCTAGTGAGACTTTTTTCTGCCTGGCCTTTCTCTACTTGACTCTTCTCCTCCAATAGGTAATTCTCAATCTACCAGGTGACTCTTCTCCTCCTTTACTGACTATATACTCTGATGCTATTGCGCTCATTCTGTACAGTGTCTTGAAAAATGGCAAATTTCACAAAGAATACTTTGGAATTTCAATGCACTATTTGGGAAACTTGAGATCTCCCTAAACTGGCTTATCTAAGAACTCTTTCTCCCATCACCTCATCTCCTCCTTCCTCTTTTTACCTGAAACTTCAACCTTCCCTCCAGCTCCCTTGAATCCTTTGATCTATCCTTTTCAACACCCCTACCTTCTCCACCTCTCAATCTACCAATGTCAAACCTTTCCCTTCCCACTCTCCATTGTCACTGTAACCTTAGGCTCCCCATCCCTTTGGGGGGCTCTCAAGGGTCTAAAGGATCCCAAAAGCAATCACCTATGGCTGAAAACACTAATTGGAAACAGACTAGATATTTTGTTCACTCATATAAGCTTTGGAGACACCCAGATGACTCCTTGGTATGTCTTCATTTTCTCTCCCAAAATTTAGTCCACAGCCTCCATAAGATTACACATCTGGGCAAAGGAAGTCTTAAAATTCTCCTTCACAAATATTGATGAGGAGACTTTAGTACACAATTTTAGTAAAATATGAAAGTGAGAAAAATATGAGACTCAGTTTTTAAATATAAATTAGTGAGTTTTGTATTTCTGGGTGTATGCCTGACTCACTGCTGAAATTTAAAACTTAAAGCTATAAGCTCTTTATTTCTGGCTGCCTATATGTGACTGTATGTATGTAATGTATACTTGATATTTTCCTACCTCTAGATAGTATTACCAAATTAACTTATAAAATCCCTTAAAGAAGTTCTATTCTAATTGGCTTAGAGATAAATAAGCATTTACATAAATTAAATCTTCCTAAAACTCCCAAACCTTAGAGAAATTGGACTTCTAATACAATGTTGAAAAAGTAGTCTTATAAAAGTTGTCATATATTTTTAAAATTCAGATTCACATGATTTATATAAATCTTTAGCAAAAAGACTAATAGTGTTGTTTTAATAAAAACAGCCATGTCTTCTGAGTTATCAAGTTTAAGTACAATACAAGCATACAATTTTATTCTCCTTGGGTGTGTTCTTCCTGGGCTTACATAGGTTTCCTGATCAAATAAGGTAACACTCACTTAATAGATGTTTAAGATTATTTTAAAAATATAAATATGCATTTATCCAAATTGAGTCATTATTCTGACAAACTTTATTCAACAGTAATTATGCTTTATAATATTTCAGCTTATTTTTTAAATGTCTCATCTGTTCTTCCTTTATTTCTAGTTGCACAAGTTTTTTCCCATCTTTATTGAGGTATAATTGACAAATAAAAAATTGTATAATCTGTCAGTTTAAAGACAGTTTCCAAGATCTTTCTGGTGTTAAAGAACAAAAATTCAACTGAGTAAATTTAAAGATCTAATTGGCTTTATTCAGTGATTTGTGAATCTGGCAGCATCCCATTCAGAAAATAGGAGGTCTGAGGAGTTGTACAAAATGGAAAGTTTGTATAGGCAGAAAGAGAGTGGGACAAAGAAGTTAAAAGAGTAGAGTATTTCAGGCAAGATCATCTTCTCTTTGGGCAAGGCAGGAGATATTATCAGGCAGATTACTTTATTAGTGTAGATCAGCAAATTTCTGACTGATTGGTTTAAAATTCCACTCCTTGGAGAGGCTGAATTCTGCAGTTATGTTAGGTATTAAGTCTTGGTGGGGCTTAGCATAATTGACTCCATTTTGGGCCTGTTATTTCTTTTTAACATTGGTAACTTGAAACCTTAGACTTATGCAAATTTAAGCATATAAGTTATGCAGGATGTGTCTTTGTTAAAGAAAAAAAGAGTAATTTTGCCCTAAGGTAAAATGACTTATTGTTCCACAATGAGAAAGAGGAAAATACAGGACAAAACCTGAATGTATATGGAAAGTAGAAGGTTCACAGAAAAGGAATTTTATTACCTGTGATCAAGGCTGGGTAAAATTTGATGAGTTTGTTTATATGATTGAACAAAAAGTAGCTTCAGTATCAAACAGTGTACTGTTGCAAAACTAAAATTTGGTCTTCTCCCTGTTAAAATGACAGATTTTTCTTGGATTATTGGTCTATTTTTAATAAGAGATTGTAAAAGGTTTTTCTTTACCTTCTGAGTAATTTGCCTAGATGGCAATAATTCTTTGTTTTATCAGAATAAATTCCTGTGCTTTATCATCTCATTGATTATCTGAGAACTAAGTCTTCTCACTTTTAAAAGAGCGAAGGTTTTTTTTTTTTTTTTTTTTACAATCATGTTACCTCCAACATTTACTTTTAAAATGTTTTATTCTCACTTTGGTTAATTCAGTAGCCAAGTGTTGTTTCTCAGTGTCCTATGATCTTACTTGACCACATGTTCAAACCTCCTAACAAATTTTGACATTTTGCCTTCTGAAAATCAAATTCTTAAGGATGTTTTTTAATCTCAAATTGTCCTTGGAATTTTTTAGATAGCCTCTAAAATCACAAAGTTTATTTTTTGTTTGGTAAAAACAGAAGTGCTAAAACTTAATAAGTTTATTTTATATTATATAAATTGCATGGGAAGCATCATCAAATAAAAAATGCTTAATCTTTCTTGGATGAAATATGTATGGGTAAAATTTTATTAACATGAATATTTAAAAATTATATAAAGTTCCTAGAAATTTTTTGATGTTCGTGATATGTTTCTGTTCATACAAGTCATGGTGATTCTTTGAATGATATTAGGCAACAGTACAATGTTATCAGCCATAATTTCAATCATTTTAAAAAATGATTATTGGTCACAATTTAATTTTTTTAGTTTAAATCTGGTATATTGTGGGCCAATGGTTTTAAATTGGGGGTTCATATCACTTACACATAAAATCCTAATATGTACATATTTGGAAGCATTTCTTCATTTACAATTACATTTTATTCAGCTCCCTACATCTCATGAATATAATATGTTCTTACATGTTTTCTCACTGGATTGAATGTTTCTTTTATAAAAGGGCCACTGCCACTATTGTTGCCAAACTTTGATCTGAAAGAGTGTTCTCCACATGGAGAAATCCCCTGGTTCTCTTGAATGATTGAGGGACCCATTTCAATGGTAAAATCATCCAAGAAATTCAGTGAGTTCTTTTATCTCTAAAATGATATTATCCTTTTTATCCCAAGTCATCTAAAATAGAGAAAGCTATTAAAACTAAAGCTTGCTAAATCAACAACAACAAACACCTGAATCTCTCATGGTCCAAGGTTTTATCGTTAGCACTGGTTGCCCTCTAGTCCTCTCCTGCTGTGACACATCAACCAACCCATATGACGTAATGACTGAGAATTGCCTACTTTGTCTGGGCTCTTGAAGATTCTGACCTGATCAATTCAGAAATCCTAAAATACTGAAAGAGACTCATTAATTTTACCCATACTTATCAACAAACTGAAGCTGCTTTTCTACCAGGCTCAGTTCTCAGGAAGTGACATCACCAGAAAACTAATGTTAAACCCCATTGAAAGTGCCTTTATGTCATTCTACTTACCAATGACTTTGCTGCCAAACCTCAGAAGATTCAACCCCGGGTTTATGTCTCTCAACTAAAAAGGTGCAAAAGCTACTCTGAATGGAAGTCCATCCCAATTGAAGACCTTAAACTGAGGATCTCTAGAAAGCCCCCAGAAGTAGAGAGCAGCATGAGATAGACAGCTTTTCCAAGAACTCCATACCAAGCAGATGAAATGGTAAGATAGTTTCTGCCCAAGGTATTGGAACAAGGCCCCCAGGATACCCTTGTCTACTTCCATCCTTACCATTTATATCAACCTTCTTTCCTGTATCCTCCTTCTCTATCTCCTCTAGCATCTCCTTTGCTATCCATTTAACTTGTCCTATTGCAACTGTAGCCTCCCATAATGAACATTACTTTGTCTTTATCTTTCCCCCTCATCCAAGCTGTTCTCCCTTTAGTAATTCTTTCATCCCTGCAAGGATCCCCAAATCTATGACATTCCTTCACTCATATCATAGCACAGTTTAACAACCTTACTTTTGATTGCTGGTTATGAATGCCCTTTCCTTTGAAAGATTTCAGTTTCCCCCAAATTCCTATACCTATTTCAGATTGAAGGGCAACATTTATGTTAACACTTGGGGGCCCCTTTATGTTTCTCCATAGACTTCAATAGGGACCTTCTTAAACCTCAGTACTTTACAAAAAAAGATTCGTAAAAACTCTAAAATGCAAATCAGTGGGACAATTATTTCTAAAACCCTAGCTAGTCCCCAATGAAACATATTTTCTATGTGGTAACCATGGCTATTGGTATCTTCCTGTTAACTGGTTTGTATCCTTTTATCTAAACTATCCTATTAGCCCTTATCAAGTCTTTAACCCATTGCCTTCTTTTTCTCATGTTAACTATTCTATTAACTCTGATTTGAGTTTTTCAGGCAATAAATGATCCAAAAGTTCTAGTAAAGCGTGTTAGGACAAGTTTAGGTGCAGAATACAGGCCCAGGAAAGAGGTTATGGCCTTTATTTCTCACAAGGTTCTCAAGAAACCTTAAATAAGAGGTTAAAATGTTGGAAGTAAACCAAAAATATTTGACTGATTCAGTAGATCAGGTCTGGGTAACCTCTGTGCTTGAAGCTGCTGCTGTGCCACACAAAAGTTTCTCTAGAACTCCCACAATTTCCATGTTCTGCTCGAGAAAATAACCAGAACTGTGGACAATCTTGCCAAACCACCAACAACATCACCAGAGAACTACAGAAATTGCAGTGGGCAGTTCTCTACAATCTTCCAACATTGGACATGATTTTTATTTCCAGAGGGGGCACTTGTAGAGGGCCTGAAGTGACCATGGTGCATATGTTCCCTGGAACCTCTCTGATGTGTATACCATCACCAAAAGTCATTAGATCTCAAACCAAGAAATTCATCAGATCACCACTGCTGTTCTCACTCCAGGGTGATGTAAGGATGCTTCAAGTCCAGTGTTCAGGAATCTCCTCAATTGGCTCCTTCAAACCTCAAATCTTGGTTTTACTCTCTTAGTCAACCTTTAATAATTCCTCTTTTTGTTGTATTCCAAGGTATACTTCTTGTTAGAGGCCTGATCTCTAAAACTCTCCACCAGCTGTCAGGCTGACAGCACACTCAACAGACAATAAAGATAGTTCTTTAGGGCCAATAAGAACTTGAAGGCCAGTCCACTCCTGAAAACTACTTGAACCAACCTCAAACTTGCAATGACTCTTATCCCATCCCTAATAGTGTTTATGGACAGACCACCTATCTTAAACAGGGGAACTGACCAAGTGTTCACAATTGACCAATTCTTACCCTCTGCTTTTTCTTGGCCAATCTTAAGTCAGTCATCTCTCCTTTTAGGCTCCTGAACTCTACTTGCTCTCAAGGCTGAGAAAGCACTAAAAAGTGAAATATTCTCCCTTATCAGTTTATTCTGATAATCAGCTGACCAGAGCAAGATACTTTTCCTGTCAGACCCCACTGGTCCTTTCCCCTTGTTTGACCAAATTTCCCTTAAAAGTTTTTGCTAATCTTTGCTTACCCCTCCTTACCCTATAAAAGAAAACCCTGTTTCTGTTTGATTTTGAGAAAATTTCTGAGATTGGAAAATTCTTCCTATTGCAATAGACTTTCTTCTGAATAAAGTAACTCGCTAAGTCTGGATTTCTTTTTATTTGACAAATCACACGACACTTAGTTTCCCTGAAGAAAAGAAAAGCTCATCAACTTGTGCTCACAGACTGATTTTAGATCAGTGACTGGTATAAATAGAGTCCAAGAATATAGATAATCCATATAACCTACATGGAGTTAAATATCCAACCTCTTAATTCATTTCAATGTTAATACTTAATATTATCTCAAGTAATTAAAAGATAATTCTATGTAGAAAGGTTATGAATCAAATTATAGGGGAATAGGTTGAGCAATCCGCAATTAAAATCTGAAGATTTACAAAGCTTCTTTCACTACAAAAAACAAAGCAATAAGTCATCCTTAAGAATAGTCCATTTGTTGGGGGCCGCCCGGTGGCGCAGCGGTTTAGTTCGCGCTTAGCAGCCCGGGGTTCGCGAGTTCTGATCCCGGGCGCCCGCCGATGCACTGCCTGTCAGTCATGCCATGGTGGCTTCTCATATAAAGTGGAGGAAGATGGGCACGGATGTCAGCCCAGGGCCAGTCTTCCTCAGCAAAAAGGGGAGGATTGGCAACAGATGTTAGCTCAGGGCTGGTCTTCCCCCCCCCAGAAAAATAGTCCATTTGTAAAATGTCAGTGGTTATTTTGAATTCATATGTTGACTAAAATAATGATAACTTGAGAATTTGTGTCATGTTTAACCTCTCTCTCTTTCCCCTTCTCTACCTTTATCTTTCCTTTCTCTACTGTTGTCTGTCTCTGCTACCTCCCTCCTTTCCTTCTTTCTTTTCTCCATTCCTTACTTCCTTTCAGTTAATTTGGGGATTCTCTCATGAACAATTACATGTTTTAACAAATATAACAATAAATACCACATGTTTAAGCCTATGGCCTAAGAATAAGATTACTTGAAATGGTCCAATATCCTGTAGAAGTTTAGAAAATGATATTGTGATCATTATGTTATTGAAGTTTCCATGAGGAAACATCAGACAAATCACAAACAATACTCTATAAAATAACTGTCCAATACTCTCCAAAAGTGTCAAGGTCATTAAAGGCAAAGAGAGACAGTCACAAATTAGAAGAGAATAAGGAGACATGATGACCTTCATTTTAGCCTCAGACCTGAGGAGAATCCATCTTTAAACTCACCTGAATCTTTAATCTTTATTTTACAATAAGATTTATTTTCAGACCATAATCACATCTCTGGTGCTTTAAAGTTTTTGTTGTTTGTTTATTTTTTGTTGTTTTCTACAAGAAACTAACTTTATATTTTGTGGGGGTTTTTTGAAAAATTGAAAAAAATTGTATATATTTAAGGTATACAATATGAAGTTTTGAAATATGCAGACATTATGAAATAATTGTCACAATAAAACTAATTAACAAATCTATCACATTCCATGGTTACCAATTTTTTTCTTGGGAGAATACTTGAAATCTACACTCAGCAAATTTCAAGAATACAATTTATTAACTATAGTTACCCTGCTGTACATTGTCTCCAGAATTTATTAATCTTATAACTGAAACTTTGTACCCTTTGACCAATATCTCCCCATTTCCCCCACCCCCTAGTCTAAGGTAACCACTATTCTATACTCTATTACTCAGTACACCTTTTTTTTTTTCACATATAAGTGAGATCATGTGATATTTGTCTTTCTGTGTCTGGCTTATTTCACTTAGCATGATGTCCTTCAGGTTTATCCCTGTTGTTGCAAAAGGCAGGAATTCCTTTTTTTATGCCTGAGTATTCCATTGTATATATATATATACCACATTTCTCTGTCCATTCTTCAGTTAATGGTCATTTATGTTTTTTTACAAATTTTGACTACTGTGAATAACACTCAATGAACATAAGTGTGCAGATATCTCTTTGAGATAGTGATTTTATTTCATTTGGATATATACACAGAAGTAGGGTTACTGGATCATATGGTAGATAGAACTACCATACCAAATTACCATTGTAATTTGTGGAGGACCCTCCATAATATTTTCCATAGTGGCCGTACCATTTACATTCCCACCAACAGTGCACTAGGGGGTTCCTTTTCTCCATGTCCTTGCTATCACTTGTTATTTCTTGACATTTTGATAATAGCCAACCTAAAAGGTGTGAAGTGATAGCTAATTGTAGTTTCAATTTGCATTTCCCCAATGATTAGAGATACTGAACATATTTTCATATATCTGTTGGCCATCTGTGTGTCTTCTTTGGAAAAATGTCCATTCAGGTATTTTGCCAATTTTAAAAATTGGGTTATTTGTTTTTTACTATTGAATTGTATGAGTTCCTTGTATATTTAAGATATTAATCCTTTATCAGATATATATAGTTTGCAAATATATTTTCCAATTCCATAGGTTGCCTTTTCATTTTGTTTATTGATTCTTTTGCTGTGCAGAAACTTTTTAGTTTGATGTAGTCTCACTTGTATATTTTTACCTTTGTTACCCGTGCTTTTGATTTCACATCCAAAAACATCATTGCCAAGACCAATGTCATGGAGCTTTCCCCCAATGTTACTTCTAGAGGTTTTACGTCATAAGTCTTTAATCCATTTTGAGTTTATTTTTGTGTATGATGTAAGATAAAGGTCCAATTTCATTCTTTTGCATGTGGATATCCAGTTTTTCCAACACCATTTGTTGAAGAGACCATCCTTTTCCCATTGTATATTCTTGGCACGTCTGCCAAAAATTCGTTTAGTGTATATGTGTGGATTTATTTCTGGGCTCTCTATTCTGACCCATTGATCTATGTATCAGCACCATATGATTTTGATTACTATATCTATTTAGTATAGTTTGAAGTCAGGAAGAGTGGTGCTTCCAGCCTTGTTCTTCTTGCTCAAGATTGTTTTAGCTATTTGGTGTCTTTTGTGCTTCCATATGAATTTTAGGTATTTTTTTCTATTTCAGTGAAGAATGCCATTGGGATTTTGATAGGGATTACATTTAATCTGTAGATGGCATTGGGTAAATGGACATTTTGACAATATTAACTCTTCCAATCTATGAACACAGGATATCTTTTCATTTGTTTGTGTCTTTAATTTCTTTCATCAGTGTTTTATAGCTTTCTGTGTAGAGATCTTTCACCTCCTTGGTTAAATTTATTCCTAGATATTTTATTTTTTTACATGCTATTATAAATTGAATTTTTTTCTTTTTGTCTCTTTTGGATAGTTTGTTGTTAATATATAGAAATGCAATGGATTTTGTGTGTTGATTTTTGTATCCTGCAACTTCACTGAATTCATATATTAATCTTCACAGTTTTTTAGTTGAGATATTAGGGTTTTCCATATATAAGGCCATGCCATCTGTAAACAGAGATAATTTTAATTCTTCCTTTCCAATTTGAGTGACATTTTTGTTCCTTCCTTATTGTTCTGGCTAGGACTTCCAGTACTATGCTGTATAGAAGTGGCAAGAGTGGGTATCTTTGCCTTGTTCCTGGTCTTAGAGGAAAATCTTTTCATTTTTTCATCCTTGTATATGATATGAGCTATGGGCTTTTCATATATGGCTTTTATTGTGTTAAGATATACTTCTTCCATATCTTTTGTTATTTGTTAAGAGTTTTTATTGTAAAATGATGTTGAATTTTGTCAAATGTTTTTTCTGCATCTATTTGATGATCACATGATTTTTGTCTTTCATTCTATTAATGTGACTATCACATTTGTTGATTTGTGTATGTTGAAACATCCTTGCATCCCAAGGATAAATCCCACTTGATCATGGTGTATAATCCTTATAATGTGCTGTTAAATTCAAAATTTTATTATTTTGCTGAGAATTTTTGCATCTATGTTTATCAGGGATCTTGGCCTGTAACTTCCTTTTCTTAGTGTCCTTGTTTGGCTTTGGAATCAGTATAATGCTGGCCTCTTAAAATCAGTTTGGAAGTTTTTATTCCTCTTCAGTTCTTTGGAAGAGTTTGAAAGGATTGGAATTAACTCTTCTTTAAATGTTTGGAAGAAGTCACCAGGAAAGCCATTTGGTCATGGACTTTCCTTGGTTGAGAGATTTTTGAGTACTGATTCAGTATCCTTACTCATTATCGTTCTGTTCAACTTTGCTATTTATTTATGATTCATTCTTGCTAGGTTGTATGTTTGTAGAAATTTATCCATTTCTTCTAGGTTATTGAATTTGTTGGTGTATAATTGATTGTTCATAATACTCTGTTATGATTCTTTGCATTTCTGTGGTATCTCCTTTAATGTCTCATTTTCCATTTATAATTTTGTCTTTTCTCTTTTGCTCTTAGTCTAGCTAAAGTTTGTTAATTTTGTTCATCCTTTCAAGAAACCAACTCTTAGTTTTATTGATTTTTTCCCCAGTAATTTGAGATCATTACGGTTTATAACATTGTATAATTTGGGGTGTACATTATTATTTACCAATTTCTGAATAGACTTCATTATGCTCAACACCAGTAGTCTAAGTTTTGTCCATCACCATACATATGTGCTGTTTTACCCATCCCCTCACCCCCTTCCCCTTTAGTAACCACTAATCTGTTCTCTTTATCCATGTATTTATCTTCCACATATGAGTGAAATCATGCAGTATTTGCTTTTCTCTGTCTGGCTTATTTTGCTCAACATCATACCTTCAAGTTTCATCCATGTTGTTGCAAATGAGACAATTTTGTCTTTTTTATGGCTGAGTAGTATTCCATTGTATATATATACCACATCTTCTTTATCCATTCATCTGTAGAAAGGCACTTGGGCTGCTTCCACATCTTGGCTATTGTGAATAATGCTGCAATGAACATAAGGGGTGCAAAATCTCTTTGGATCATTGATTTCAAGTTTTTTGGAGAAATACCCAGTAGTTGGATAGCTGGGTCTAATGATATTTCTATTTTTAATTTTTTGAGAAATCTCCATACTGTTTTCCATAGTGGCTGCACCAGTTTGCATTCCCACCAGCAGTGTGTGAGGGTTCCCTTTTCTCCACATCCTCTCCAACATTTGTTGTTTTTTGTCTTGGTATTTATAGCCATTCTGGCCAGTGTGAGGTGATATCTCATTGTAGTTTTGATTTGTATTTCCCTAATCATTAGTACTGTTGAACATTGTTTCATGTGTCTGTTAGCTATCTATATATCTTCATTTGAAAAATGTCTGTTCATGTCCTCTGCCCACTTTGCGATCAGGTTGTTTTTTGTTGTTGAGTTAAATGAGTTCTTTTACAGATCAACTTCTTGTTGAATAAATGATTTGCAAATATTTTCTCCCAGTTGGTGAGTTGTCTTTGCATTTTGTTCTTGGTTTCCTTGCTTTGCAGAAGCTTTTTAGTCTGATGTAGTCCAATTTGTTAACTTTTTCTTTTGTTTCCCTTGCCTGAGTAGACATGGTATTTGATTTTTTAATTGTCTTTTAATCTTTATTTCCTTTATTTCTGCTCTGATCTTTATTTTCTTCCTTCTCGTAATTTTGAGCTTAGATTTTTCTGCTTTTTATAGTTCCTTGACTTTTCTTGAGATAAAGTCAGGTTGTTTATTTGAGATCTTTCTTTTTCTTCATGTAGGCATTTATTGCTATACACTTCTCTCCTGGAACTGCTTTTGCTGAATCCCATAAATTTTGGTATGTTGTGTTTCCATTTTTATTTGTCCCAAGATAATTTTTTATTTCCCTTTTGATTTCTTCCTTGACCTATTGCTTGTTGAGGAGTGTATTATTCAATCTCAACAGGTTTTGCAGATTTTCTCCTGTTATTGATTTCTTGTTTCACCATTATGGTTTAAAAAGTTACTTGATATGATTTCTGTCTTAAATTTGTTAAGACTTGTTTTGTGACCTAACATATGATCAATCCTGGATAATGTTCTGTGAGCACTTGAGCAGAACATGTATTCTGCTACTGTTAGATGGAATGTTCTGTATATGTCTGTTAGGACCATTTGGTCTAACATGCAATTCAGGTCCAATGTTTCCTTATTGATTTTCTGTCTGGATGAAATATTCATTGTTGATGTTTGGGTGAAGTTCCCTACTATTATTTTAATGCTGTCTATTTCTCCCTCCAGATCTGTTAATATTTACTTTATATGTTTAGGTACTCTGATGTTGGGTGCATACATATTTACTATTGTTATTTTCTTTGATGCATGACCCCTTTATCATTATATAATGACCCTCATTTTCTCTTAATACAATGTTTGGCTTAAAGTCTATTTCATCTGATATAGGTATAGCTACCTCTGTTCTCTTTTGGTTTTCATTTGTATGGAATACCTTTTTGCATTCTTTAGCTTTTAGCTTATGTGTGTCCTTAAAGCTGACATGCATCTCTTGTAGGAAGCATATAGTTGGGTCTTTTTTTTTTTTTATCCATTCAGCCACTCTATGTCTTTTGATTGGAGAGTTTAGTCCATTTGCATTTAAAATAATTATTGATAGGTTAAAACTTACTATTGCCATTTTGTTAATTTTTCTCTGGGTGCACTGTAGATCCTTTCTTCTCTCTTTCTGTCTTCCTTTGTGAATTGATGATTTCCTATTGTAGTGTGTTTTCCTTCCTTTTTCTATATGCTTTGTGTATTGTAGGATTTTAATTTGTAGTTACCATGAGGCTTATATAAAGCATCTTATATTTATAACAGCCTATTTGAAGCTGATTACCACTTAAGTTTGTTCAAGACTTTTACTTCCCCCATCACATTTTATGTTTTTGGTGTCACAATTTACACCTTTTTATATCATGTATCCATTAACAAATTTTTGTATCTATCCTGATTTTTCATTTGTTCATATTTCAACCTTTCTACTACAGTTATAAGTGATTTACACATCACCATTACAATATTAGTGTATTTTGAATTTGACTACATTTTTACTTATACCAGTGACTTTTATGTATCCATATAATTTCATGCTGCTAGCTAGCATCCTTTCTTCTCAGCTTAAAGAACTACCTTTCACATTTTTTGTAAGGCAGATCAGTAGTGATGACATCCTTCAGCCTGTGTTTGTCTGGGAATATCTTTGTCTCTTCTTCAATTCTGAAGGATAGCTTTGTCAAGTAAAATACTCTTGTTTGGCAGGGTTTTGTTATTGTTGTTGTTGTTGTTTCTTTAAACACTCATCTCATTCTCTCCTCGCTGGCAAGGTTTCTGCTGAGAAATCTGCTTATAGCCTTATGGGGGGTTCCCTGCAGGTGAAGAGCCTTTTTTATCTCTTGCTGTTTTCAAGATTTTTCCTTTGCCTTTGATTTTTGACAGTTTTATCATAGAATGTCTTGGTAAAGTCTTCTTTGGGTTGATGTTGTTTGGGCACCTTTGAGCTTAATGTCCTGAGTGTTGACATCTTTCCCTAGATTTGGGAAGTTTTCAGCTATTTCTTTAATTAAACTTTCTGACCCTTTCTCTCTCTCTCTTATCCTTCTGGAATTCCCATAATGAGAATGTCAACTCACTTGACAGTGTCCCATAAGTTCAGTAGGCTTCTTTCATTTCTTTTCTCTCCTCTGACTAGGTAATTTCAAAAGACCTTTCTCCCATTTCACTGATTCTTTCTTTTGCTGATTGAGTCTGATGTTGAAGCTATTTTGTCTTTTATTTCAGTTATTGTATTCTTCAGCTTAGTGTGCTTTAAAATTTCTAATCAATTTGATATCAAATTATTTGACCTTATTCTTTCTAGAAAGGTAGACAAAAAGTCTGCTTGTAACAATAAGTGGCAGCATAGTTGACTATTTTTAATCCCTGCTTTCTCACTGGATGAAGAAGAATGATGAAGAAAGAAAAAAATTTATAACATTTCTCTATAGTCTTTTGCTCCTAGCTTTTCCTATAATGACTTCATTCCCTGTATTACTTCTTAGTCTTCAAATTGTCACAGCTAGAGTGATTGTACTTGTCCTGTTCCAGAAACTCAGTCCCATTTATGGGTCTTGGTCGACCTTGTTCTTTATAAATGAAGGAATTAAGAAACTGAGCCAGAAGTTTTAGAGTAAATCAGTTGCCTTGCTGTTTTTTTCTCTCTGTTACTTGAATCCTAACAAATGGCTTATTACCTTGTTTCTATGTTTAGGGTGATCATGTATTTTATTGCCAGTCTAGGACATTTTTTTACAGTGAAATGGTTTATTAATTACTAAACTGGACAGCAAGTGTAAACTTGCACTATCCAAGGTAAACTGGACATTTTATTTAAGGTATTTTCTTGTGTTCTGTGTCAAATAATAATAATAATATTAATATTAAACAGTCATTAGCAATTACCAGACACTGTATTAAGCACTTTACTTACATTATTTCATTTTGCTCCCACTTCCAATAATCTTATTATATAAGTGTTATTTTCATTTCCATTATGCAGATGAAGGACCCAAGGCATAGAAAGGTAAAATGACTCAATAAAGTTAAGTGATAGAACCCATGTACAGAGACAAATTGCTAGGACATAGAGAATGTAAATCAGAGTAGCAGACAGCTTGAAAGCAAGGGTGACTGTGGTGATATGAGGAAATGGGTGAATTCTACAGGCATTATGGCAAAGCTCTCAGCTGGCTTTTCCTTGGTTCTGGAGAGTATGGACTAATGGCTTATTTTTATTTTGCTATTCAGTGATTGATCGTTTTTTCATAAGACAACCTATCAGTATGGAGTTGTGACACACCCCTTGCCTCAGGCTCCCATGGAATGCCCAGGGATCTCATCTATAATATGTCAGCCCTGTAGCACAGAGCAATGATGCACAACCCACCTGTCAGCAGTTCTCCAGTGTCACTCTTCACTGTCTACACAACTTTTGGTTAGGAGCAGGCCTGGCCCAATGATATTTCCTACACTTATGTGGTCAGAACTCTGAAAGATGTATCTCCTGAACCCCTCACTTTAGCTCTTAACTAAATGTATTTTTATTATGCCCAAATCATTTCTCATGTAAACCTTGTCTCCTCAAGCAGATGGTAAGTGACTCAAGGTTAGGGTTGCCAAATTTAGCAAATAAAAAACAGGATACTTATTTAAATTTCAATTTCAGATAAGAAAATGTATGGCTTTTTAGTATAAGTATATACCAAATGTAATACTAAATAAATGTAATATTTATGGGATACTTATACTAAAAATATTACCCTTTTTTTCTGAAATTCAAATTTAACTGGGCATCCTGTATTTTATCTGGAAGCCTACTCAAGGACCACTTTCACATATGTCAAGAGGCACATCACAGTGCCAGGCACAGAGAAGTGGTAAAAGAAGAATGCACTTTTCTTTTAAAAACTTTTTCTAACAAAATTTCCCAACATAAACAAAAGTAGGTAGTGAAACAAACCCTGAGGTCCCCATTATCCAGCTTAAGACTTAGTAGAACTTCAATGTTTATTCTGTAAATGACTTCAATATTATTTCATTCCATAAATACCAACTTTAAATTATTTTTATTTTTTGATATATAAACATTTATGGAGGTTAAAAAATGTTGCTTCAAAATTTATAGTTTAACATTTATGATATTCATAATTTCTATAAAATAGCAGATGTAAATTATCAAAAGATTAAATAATGTGTTAAAAATGGAAAATGGGAACAACACAAACTTTTCTAATATTCTGACATTCTTGTGTATGAAACAATACCTTTTAAGAGAAAAAATTTTAGGAAGTTTTGGTAGACCTTGCTATTTTCAGTTCACAATCTGTTAAAAAACTATGTACACACACAAAACATGCTTGGACTGTACTTTATATTTTAATATAGCCTACTTTAATTTTACCCAAGGGCAACTAGTTTTAAAATATAAATTATTCTAATCGGATACAAATTCACAATGTAATGATTTGAATATAGAAAATGTATAATGTAGAAAGCAAGGTTTGTGTTTATTCCTTGAAAGCTAAGTTTTAAAATGACCAGATACTGCTTGCTGGTTGTGCCATCACCATACATTTGTCTTCTCCCAGAGCTTTTTTGGGCTTAACAATACCCAAAGATTTCACCAAGTTAAATTCTCTGACAATTGTACAGCATTTATCCAACTTTTTTTCACTGTCAGTGTTTATGACAGTAGATCTGACTTTATGTATTTGTATTAGACAAGGTACAGCACATTAGTGGCAGAAACAAGCCACCTGAAAATTGCAGTGTCTTAACATAATACAGAGCTATTTCTCATATGCTCAAATTCTGATGTGAATGTTAATGATTAGAAAGCTCTTTTGGATGGCTCTACTCCAAGCTGTGAACTGAAGATTTGAGGTTCTTCCATCATGTGCCTCCATTATCTCCAAATCTTTCAACCATGCAGATGGAGGAAAGAAAGAGTGTAGAGAGATTGCACAGGACAGCTTAGGGATGTACATCAGTCCCACCATATTCCATTGGCCAGAGTTGTGTCACATGGTCCCACTCAGATGCTAGAGAAAAGTTTAAAAATGTACTCTTCTTGTGTGCCTGGCACAAAAATGAAACAGTGTGGTGAACATAAAGCATTTGTCTTTGATTCAGTTTGTGAAAAGGATTTTAGGATCTGAAAGCTGGAAAGAACTTAACCCAACACTCATTTTTTATAGATGGAAACTGAAACCCAATTTTGAGGAAAGCCTTGAACAAAATCAGGAAGCAAGTCCCAGACTAATATTCTAACATCTAGTGTCAAGTAGCAATTCAAGCTTGTTCAAACCCTTTCTAGTATTATCTGGTCCAATCAACTGCCAGTGGAGACAAGAACTCCATCAAAACATTTTCTCTATCTCTTTAATAAGAGGCTATATTAAACAGTCTGAATTTATTTTTTGATGTTTGACTGCTGACAGTTTTAAGCCTCACCCTTGCTTCTTTCCCTTCTGCTCCACATTTTGTCAAGTTGACAAGAAAGCCCAGTGCCCCCCTACTTGGCACCAGCGGGAGTTTCAAACCATGAAAGCCCTTCAATGCACATGGGAACTGTCACCCCTACCCTACCTCCTAATTATTATAAAAAGTCCAAGCCAGTCATCTTTCCCTACTCTCTCAAGCCATTTTTGGACCAGCTTGGGAGGCCTTCTCTGATCTTCTACCATGTAAGTAATAAACCTTGTCAGATTATCTTAGTATAGGTACAGTGTCACCAGTCTTATTTTTAACTTTTATTTTTTTATTGAGGTATAATTGACATATATTAGTTTCAGGCATACAACATAATGATTTGATATTTGTATACATTATGAAATGATCACCACAATAAGTCTAGTTAACATCCATTGCCATACATAGTTACAAAAAGTTTTTTTCTTTGTTTTCATCAATCTTGATATTCAAACCAAATGTTGGGAGGGGATTCATTTTATCTATACAGAATGGCCAGAACAATTGGTGCTATGAGCAGGATAGTCTAGGCAATGACCACCACCATCATGGGTTTTTCATATCTTGCTTTGGCTTGCTAACAGGATCTGTTGCTTGATGGCCAGGATGCACTTTTTCTTTTTGAGGAAGATTGGCCCTGAGCTAACATCTGTTGCCAATATCCTCCTTTTTTCCTTTTTTTCTCCCCAAAGCCCCAGTAGATAGTTTTATGTCATCACTGTACATCCTTCTAGTTGCTCTATGTGGGATGCCACCTCAGCATGGCTTGATGAGTGGTGTGTAGGTCCACACCCAGGATCCAAACTGGTGAACCCTGGGCCGCTAAAGCAGAGTGCATGAACTTAACCACTATGCCACTGGGCCAGCCTCTCAGCATGCACTTTGAATTTCTGCTTGCTAGCTGGTTTGTCCTTTCAGCTGTGATGTTTTGTGCTGCATTTTCTGAGTTCTTCTGAGACTCTGTTACAGGTTTAGCAGATCTAAGTCAGAAGTTTTGATATTAATTGGCATTTAAGGACAGAAGTATGGGGTTGGAGCCCTCCTTAAAAGTGGCCCTAGGTCACATGAATCTGCCCATTCCTATCAGTGTGTCTTAGGACAAATTATGCATCTCAGTTTCAACATAAAGTATAACTGACAGCAGGATCAGAGAGACAAGTCTTATCCTGTGGCTAATTGGTTGTGTCTTTCCACCAACCATTGGCCCCCATTCTACAGAGCCTCAGTAGAAAGACAATACTCTGTGCGATACTGAGCCATTAGGTAGTCATACACGTGTAGGAAGAGCAGTCATTATTTGAAAGGTTATTTGATGATTCGAACTACTGAAGTTCACACTTCTCAAAGATGATGGTTCGCTAGGACCCTACAAAACACCTTTGCTGCTGTTGTCTGTATCTCTGACACAACAAAGATTCTGATTCTCAGGGCTATGTGGAAAACTACCCACGGCATCCTCCCTGTGGCACAGCCAAGGAGTTTTTCAACCACTGCTATGGGGGAGGCCCCTAACTGTGACAATATTTATTTGAAGCTCTTTGGATGAAGAAACTTATAAATATGAGCAGGGTTGAAAAGACACCTCCCTAAAGTCTATCCAGTGACCACCAAAGGGGGTAGAGGAAAATAGAGAAATAAAATGTGATGGTCAATTTTATGTTAACTTGGAGTATGTTTTTGGATGAGATTAACATTTAAACTGATGAACTTTGAGTAAGCAGATTGCCCTCAACAATGTGGGTGGACTTCATTCAATCATTTGAAGTCCTAATAAAACAAAAAGACCATCTCTCCCAAGCAAGAGGGAATTCTCCAGCAGATTGCATTCAGACCTCATATGTACCATCAGCTCTCCTAGGTCTCTGCCTGTCAGTCTTTGGACTAGGACTTCACCATTGGTTCTCCTGGGTCTCAGGCCTGCAGGCTCACACTTCAGATTTGGACTTGCTACTCTTCATATCCATGTGAGCCAATTCCTTATAATAAATCTCTTTATATGTATACATCCTATTGGTTCTGTTCTCTGGAGAACAATGACTAATAAGAAAGAAAGAAAGAGGGGAAGGAAGGAAGGAAGAGAAAGAAAGGAAGGGAGGAGGGAAGGAGGGAGGAAGAAATGAAGGAACCTGGATATGGGGGAGGGGTGATAAACAAAGAAACCCACTGAAACAGAGGTCCACAATTTGACCCAATTGGAAAACCAAAATTTACTAAAAGAATTTTTACAACAAAAAGATAAAAGGGCTTTTGTGAATAATGCTGCAATGAACATGGGAGTGCATGTATCTCTTCAAGATCCTGTCAATTATTTTGGATAAATACTCAGAACTGGGATTGCTGGCTCACATGGTATTTCTATTTAAAAAAATTTTTTTAGGAACCTCCATAGCATTTTCCATAGTGGCTGTACCAATTAATATTCACACAAACAGTTCACAAATGTTCTCTTTTCTCCACATACTCCTCACACTTATCTCTTATCTTTTGAAGATAGCCATCCTAACAGTTGTGAGATGACATATTGTGGTTTTTGATTTTCATTTCCCTGATGATTAATGATGATGTGGAAATAACCCAAATGTCCATAACACATGAATGTATAAAGAAAATGTGAGATTTTATATATATATATATATATATGGACATTCAGCCCTAAAGAAGGAAATCCTACTATTTGCAGCAATACAGATGGACTGGAAGAGATTATGCAAAGTGAAATAAGCCAGTCACAGGACAAACTGCACAATTCCACATATATGAGTTACCTTCCATAGTCAAACTTATAGAAGCAGAAAATATATTGGTATTTGCCAGGGAATGGGGGATGGGAAAAAGGGGAGTTGTTATTCAATATGTGTAAAATTACAGTTGTGCAAGATGAATAAGCTCTAGAGATCTTCTGTTCAACAAAGTGCCTATATGTTAACAATATGGTATTACGCACTTAAAACTTCCCTAAGAGGGTAGATCTCATGTTAAGTGTTCTTACCATAGGAGGGAAAAACACGAAGGGATACAAGAAAACTTTTGGAGATGATGAATATATTTATTACCTTGATTGTGGTGATGATGTCATGGACATAAGCATATGTCTAAACTCATCAAATTGTATACATTAAATATGCACAGTTTTTTTGTGTATCATTATACCTCAATAAAACTGAAAGAAAGATATGTGGATGTTGACTGGAGTCTGCACCAATACAAATACTGTAGAATATAGGTTCTAATCTACAAATACAATGTGTTCAATATAGGTTCTAAATTAAGCTTAATCTTTGCTGAAAATGCACTGTCAAATCTTTATGACCTAAATCAATACTGAGGTTCAAATGACAGTTACACCTGAGAATCCAACTAAATTTAAACAAAGTATTTCCTGTAATCTTAGGGCAATTACTGAAAACAAGAGAGGACAAACAGGTATGCCACCCTTTAACCACCAGGAACTACAGCCTCACGTAAATGCCCCATGGTCATAACATTCATTGCCCTAAAATATCCCATAGTTGTCATGGATGCTCTGACCCAATGAGTAACAAGATTAAATTTAATCTTTGACACTTACAAATTGCCTTGGCAAAATGGGACCCCATACACACCTTCCTCCAGTTAACATAGTTAATATGTCCTGATGTAAATTAAACAAGGCCTTCAAGGATTGAAACCTGTTATACAAGACCTATTTAGAGAAGAGGGCTATTATCCCCACTACTTCTCCATTTAACAACCAAATTTTGCCTGTACTTAAATTTAGGATGAATGCATGGAGCCTCGTGGTGGATTATCACAACCTTAATGCTGTGGCCCCACCCATTAAAGCCCCCATACCCAATATTATTAAAATTACTGACTCCATTCAATCAGTAACTAGAAATGTTTTGCTATTATACATTTGACTAATATAATTCACATGCATTACACACATAGAAAGATTTTATTTGTGTAGTCAGAGTAGGATGGGAAAGGGAGAATGGAGATAAATGAATACAAAATCTGCAAGATTATGCCTTTGCTCTACAGAAGGGGAATCAGAGCTCTCTTCATGAGTAGAGAGAGATGAAGACTATTTTATCCTTCCTAAATGTGGTTCACTCCAACATCTGTGTGCTTAATTAAAAATTTCAGGAGGAGTTGGATTTCCCAGCTCTTAGCAAAACTTTCTCTGTGGCTATGGGTGCCTCCATAATCAGCATCCTATTGAAGATTATTATTTGTTTTAGCTGCATTGATAGAAGTACGTTAAAAGATTTCAAAGCCCTTCTAGAGTGTCATGGACACTCCAGGGTGCAACACTCTGAAAACAATAACAATATAACAATTGACAAGTATTTTCTCTGTGTCTGTCACTATTCTGATTGGTTTACATGCATTAACTGATTTAATTTTCAAAGCAGCCATATGCACTTATACAGATGAGGAAACTAAGGCACACCCTAAACAGTGGCACCCACATATGAATCCTTGTAATCTCGTTCTAGGATCTATACTCTTAACCACTATAATATACTCCCTCTAAGAGAGGCAACAATTCTGAAACCTTTAAAGAAAACAACTAAATTGTGGGAAAGTTAGGAAATATATTTTATTAGTTTCTTATTGCTGTTGTAACAAATTACCACATATTTGGTGGCTTAATATAACACACTTTTTTTTTTACAGTTCTGTAGGTCAAAAGTCTGAAATCAATTTCACTGAGCCAAAATCAAATGAGCAGGGCCACTCTGCCTCCAGAGACACTAGGGGAGAACCCATTTCCTTGACTTTTTCAGCTTCTAGAGCTGCATTTCTTGTATTACTTGACTTATGATCACTTCCTCCATCTCCAAAACCAGCAGTGTAGCATTTTGCTTTATCATCACATTACCTTCAGCCTCTGTAGTCAAATCTTCTTCTGCCTTCCTCTTGTAGGGATGCTTGTGATTATATTTAGGGTCTATCTGGTTAATCCAGGATAATCTCCTTCTCTTAAGACACTATCAGTTCTGTAAAGATCCTTTTGTCATATAAGGTAACATTCACAGCTTCCAGTGATTAGCACCTGGATATCTTTGAAGTCCATTATTCAGCCTACCACATATTTAGTATGAGAAATAACTGGTATAGATTGTGTGAGCTAGCAACAACAGACACTGGCAGGTCAACTCCTGTAGTGTGAGCTACTCATTCCCATGATTCCTAAAGGTAAGTGTTCTGCAATAGTCTTAATAGGTATAAAAAGGAGATTCTGTTTTGAAGTTTGAAATTAACACAAATAAAGTTTTTGTTTTTTAATTTAATGATAGTTGTTAGAATGTCTTTCACTAAAGATGTAAATTTTTAAATAAATATATTACATTCCAACTGCATTGCTTAGCTATATTTGAGTTCCTAATTATTTGTGAGAATCACAGTGCCATTTGTTTTTCTTAAGCAGGAGAATAGTACTGGGTTGTGGTAATGGGTGGTATAGACTCTTTTGTTGTATCATTATCCAAAAATAACAAAAAATCAAAAGTTTTCTATTTTTCAGTAATAAAACTATTTTTAAATTAAAAAGGTAAGCTGTGGTTACACATTGATTACCCAGAAAGAATAATATAGGGAGTTTGAATTGACAGTACATAATGTTTTTTTCTCACCTTAAAACAACACTACCACATTCCTCAAAATAAGTAGCCCATTATTCAAAGACTTAGCATAAAGAGAAGAAAACCCTTTGTGCTGGGACTTACCATGAAGACTCTTTTTAAGGATTGTACCTAAAAAGTCTCCTGGAGGCAGGCAGTCCACAATTCCACCTATCCTTCCCTAGGCCCTTCCAGGAACCCAAACAAGTCCAGAACACACTAATCTCAGAATCATCAGTGTACTTCATCTAGCCTCATATCAATACTAGTTTGCAAATCCCTCCCCAGGCCATATAGTTACAAATAAAACAAAATAAATGAAATTCCAAAATCAAAGCTTATAAACAATAATCACAAAAAACCCAAATGACCTGTTCTTAGGAGATGAGGAAGCCCCCTTACAGGAGTCAACAAGATACTACAATAGTCAATAACCCTGAATGTTTCACCAATCAAAAGATCTAGTCATATATATATCCCAGGGTAGTCATCAAGGCCCTGACCCATTTAAGTCTTAAAGCTTAATTAAATTTCATATTTGAGTAGTAAGACTCTCCTTTCCAGCTGTGTTTTGGTCCTTATTCTTATATGCTGGTCCTCTCTCCTACATAACCTACATCTAGTCTTACAGTACAATTTCTACAGAATTAAGGAGATAAAAACAAAACAAGAGAGACATTAGCAAAATGGTGGAGTAAAGAGTTCCAAGCTCTCATCTTCCCATGGAAATATGGAGAAACAGACACTGACAGAACCAAATTTATCAGAACTCTGGGAAATGGTAAAAGGTTTGTAGCAACCAAGTAGATGCTGAATCAAGAAAGGGGAAAATTCAAAGCAGTAGGACATATTTGTGGTATTTTTCTTGCCCTAGCCTCACCCCTACCCTGGCATGATGGCAATCTTTGAGAGGGAAGCTCAGGTTAACAGTGTGAGATCTTTGTCCCTGCTTCTGGAGAGAGCAGAGAAGATTTTACTTGCAAATTATTGTGTATTTCTGTTCTAGTCTGTCTGGAAGTTGACTGAAGGACTGACACATGGTGCTTGTCTTTATTTTGCTAACTCATATCTCAGGCCAGAAAAATGGTGCACATTGCTCAATAGTGCTGCAACGTGAACTAACAACCTGCTAAAGCCTAGGGGAAAAGATTATGATCAAAACATACAATAGAAAGCCTAAGGCCCAGGAGCAAAAGTTGGAAGAGTTTCTTTGGGAAATTAGAGTGTTTAGAAGCACCACGTATACAGGAGAATTTAGAAGGCCACCTAGAAGGCATGCCTAGAAGAAAATGCATGCTCAGAAAAGACTCTGTGTTTTTACCTCAGGATAATACCTAGGCACAGTGCAATCCTGGCTAAGTGTTGAAGGACTACCTTGGCACAGAGCCAATCTGAAAAGAAAAGGAGATGTTTTTATCTTATTTTTCTTTTTTTAAAAACATCTAGCTTTCAAGAACATCTCTGTCCAAACACTAGCTGAATACAGTGTAAGAAACAGAGACTTCAATAACCAAACATGAAGATAAATACAGTTTTTACAAAAATATTTTGGGAGTCACTAGACAAACATACAAGTATAGCCTTCAACAATTAAAAAAAAAAAAAAAAAACATAGCATACCCTGGGGAAGGAGGAAGGGGAAGAATCTGGTTTGAGATGTCACTACATTATAATATTCAAATATCCAGTTTTTAACAAAAAATCACAAGGATTACAAAGAAGTAGGAAAGTATGGTCCATTCAAAGAAATGAAATAAATGGTCAGAAACCATCCTTGAGGAAGTCCAGACATTTGACATACTGCACAAAGGATTTAAAATAACTGACTTAAATATGCTTAAAGAGATAACTGAAAACATGGACAAAGAACAAATGGAAATGGAAACAAATAAAAACATTGTACAAAATTACAATACCAAAATGAGATGGAAATATAAAAAGAAACTAAACAGAAATTCTGGATCTGAAAAGTACAATAACTGAAATTAAAAATTAATAGAATTGTACAAGAGCAAACTGGAGCATACAGAAGAATGAATCATCAAACCTCAAGCTAGGATGTTGAAAATATCAAGTCTGAAGAAGAGAGAAAAGGGCAGAAAAAATACTTACATACCTCCTAAAAACTTCCCAAATATAATGAAATAAATAAATCTACAAATTCAAAAAACCCAATAAAGTCCAAATAGATAACCCAATAGACGTACAATAAGACACATTATAATCAAACTGCCAAAGTCAAAGCAAAAGAACCTTGAAAGTATCAAGAGAGAAGCCACTTATCATATGCAAGACATCCTCAATAAGATTAACAATAATGTCTTATCGGAAACCTTAGAAGAAAAGTGATGATATATTTAAAGTGCTGATAGTAAAATA
The DNA here is from genome assembly GCA_031878705.1 of Tapirus indicus. NCBI lineage: Eukaryota > Metazoa > Chordata > Mammalia > Perissodactyla > Tapiridae > Tapirus > Tapirus indicus. The sequence continues at coordinate 48,175,580 of CM062942.1, forward strand.
ACACTGTCAACTGATAATTTTATGTCTAGTAAAATTGCTCCTTAAAAATGAGAACAAAATATATTCCTAGATAAACAAAAACTGAGGGATTTAGTTACCTTTAGAACTATCCCACAAGAAATGCTTCAGGTTAAAATAAGAGGATGCTAAATAGTAGCTTCAAAGCACGTGAAGATATAAACACCTCTGGTAAAGGTAAATATGTGAGCATGTAAAAAAGCCAGCATTATTACTCTTTTGGTTTTTAACTTCACTTTTTATTGCCCACAGAATTTAAAAAACAAATTCCTGAAAATAATTATAAATCTATGTTATTGGGAAAAGAATGTATAAAGATATAATATGAAACAATAAAAACACGGAGGGCAGGGCTGTGTAGGAGCAGAATTTTTGTATGTTATTGAAATTAAGTTGGTATCAATTCAAACCAGATATTTATAAATTTATTGTTAAATGTAATACCTATGGTATCAATGAAGAAAATATATAAAATAAATACACAAAAGGAAATAAGAATAAAATTAAAACAGTTCACTACAAAAAAAGAAACACAACAGAAGGAAGCTAGGAACAGAAGAGCTATAAAACATACCAAAAACAAAGACCAAAATAACAGAAGTAAGTTCTTTCTTATCAGTAATTACTTTAAATTTAAATTAATAAACTATCTAATCAAAGGCAGAGATTGTAAGAATAGATTGAAAGAAAACAGGATCCAAGTATATACTGTCTATGAGAGACTCACTTTAGATATAAGGACACACAAAAGTTGGTAGAGAAAGGATGGAAAAAGATATTCCATACAAATAGTAACAAAATGACAGTTTCAGTGACTATACTAATTTCAGACAAAAGAGACATTAAGTCAAAAATAGTTACTAGAGATAAAGAAAGACATCATGTATTGATAAAGGGACAATTCATAAAGAGCTCTAACAATTATAAACATCTATTGACACCAATCAACAGAACAATAAAAATTGAAAGGAGAAATAGGCATTTCTACATTAATAGTTGGGAACTTCAATACATCACTTCCAATAATGGATAGAACAACCAGAAAGAACAGCAATAAGGAAACAGAAGACTTGACTAACACTATAAACCAACTAGTCATAGCAGACATATATAGAACACTCCACTCAACAGCATCAGAATATACATTCTTCTTAAGTGCACATGGAACATCCTCCAGAATAGATCATATGATAGGCACACACAGCCTCAATACCTTTAAAAATATGAAAATAATACTATCTATTCCAATCACAATAGTATGAAGATAGAAATCAATAACAGAAGGAAACATGCAAAATCCAAAAATATGTGGAAATTAAACTACATATTCTTAAACAAATAATAGGTCAAGAGAAAATAAATGCTTAGAGGTGAATAAAAACAAATATACAATATACCAAAATTTATTGGAAGCATCAAAAGCAGTTTACAGAGGGAAATTTATAGCTATAAATGCCTACATTAAAAAGACAAAAGATCTCAAATCAATAACCTAATTTTACAGCTTGAGAAACTAGAAAAAGAAAAACAAATGAAACCCAAAGCTAGCAGAAGGAAGGGAATGATAAAGATTAGAGCAAGGAAAAATAAAATTGAAAATAAAATACAAAAGAAAGAATCAATGAAATCAAAAGTTGCTTCTTTGAAAAGATTGAAAAATTGATAATCCCTTTCCTATACTGACAACGAAAAAAGAGAGAAGGCACAAATAACTAAAGTCAGAAATAAATTCAGAAATAAAAGTGGGGATTCTGGGAAGATGGTGGCATAGGAAAACTCTGAACTCACCTCCTCCCACACACACAACAAATCTACAACTACAAGTGGAAAAATCACCTCTGAGAGCGATCTGGAAACTGGATAAAAAGAACCCCCACACCAGGGACAACACTGACAGGGGTAGAAGAGGCAGAAATATACCTCTGCTAAGAAAAAAACACACCCTAGCTGCAGTGCTTTAAAGCCAGGGGCAATCTTAAAGATACGAAGCTCTTCCTGGAGGAGGAGGGGAAGCTGAGTGAGAGAACTTTGCCACAATTGGCATCCCAGCCTTGAATTCAGCACAACAGAGATGAGTTCCCATAATACCTGGCTTTGTTGGCTTTTAAAACCAACAGGGAATACTCCCAGAAAACTATCAAATTTCAGCAAAAGAAAAGCCTGCTCTTAAAGGGCCCATGCACAGATTAACTGGTTCCATAAACCAACAAAAAAAAAAAAACACAAGAAAGAAAGGTGCATAGTCCTTTGGTAAAAGAGACTCACTTGCTAAGCTCTGAGTGCATCTCAGAGTCAGGAGGCTGCTGGGCTCAGTTCCCTAGGGTGAGATACAGGTGGTAGCCATTATTGTGATGTAGTGCAGGCATACTGACCCAGACACTGGCAGACACCATTGGATTCTTTCCTCTAGCCTGTTAGCACAGGGATTTGCCCCACCCACTAGAGCACCTATTTAATTCAGCTCAGCCAGGGCAGGCAGCCCACACTAGGGATGGCCCCACCCTGCACTAAGCCCACATTATGGGCTCGTGTATGTGGGGTGTGTGGTATCTCCGCAGCAGGGTGGTGGGTCAATCTCAGTGGGTCATGCACACAGGGTGGGCCTGCATTGGCTGGGTGTGTGGGCCCATGGGTGGTGAGGTGTGTCAGCCACAGCAGACTTGTGCAACTGGTCATCTCAAATAGCCACACAGGGGATCTGCCCCACCTTCCAACACCTGAAAGGAGAGTGTGCTGCCACACCTGGGGATGGCCCCACACATCTGTGCTCCTAAGAGAGCTGACAATAGCCTCACACTGCAAGGAGCCTCACCTGAGGCCTGCAGCAAGTGTGACCCTTGAACCTAGCCACCAGCCACCCTGGGGGCCTGACTCACTTAAAAAAACAGCAACAGGTATGTGCTGTTAGACTTTGCAGCCACTCATGCAGGGGCTTACCCTACCCAATAAAGCGACTAAAGTGACTGTAGCAGCAGCAAAAGGCTGAGTCTTACAACTAGCCAGCCCAGGGGCCAACCTGGACTACCTGTACACCCACAGTAAGAGCAACCCCACCACAATAGAAGAGCACATGTAGCCCACAGAGGAGGCACTCCTGGAATATTTGGAACAGGTAAGGAGAGGAAAGCACAATGCTGGGTCCCATAAGCCACATTTCCAAGTTCAAAAGATGTAGTTGATCTTCCTAATGCATAGATATAAGCACAAAGAAGTAGCCAAAATGAGGAGATAAAGGAATATGTTCCAGATAAGGGAACAGGAAAAATCCTCAGAAAAAGAACCAAGTGAAACAGATAATCTACATGATAAAAGCTACAAACTAGCATTCATATGGATACTCACTGATCTTGGGAAAAGAAGAGATGAAGACAGTGAGAACATCAACAAAGAATTGGAAAACATAAAAAAGATCAATCAGTACTGGATAATACAATAATGGAAATGAAAAATTCACTAGAGGGAATGAACAACAGAGTAGATGACATAGAAGAATGGATCAGTTATCTGTATCAAAGAGTGGAGGAAATTACCCAAACTGGAAACAAAAAGAGAAAATAATTAAAAAGAATGAGGACAGTCTAAGGGATCTCAGGAAAAAAATGAAGCATACTACCATCCATATTAAAAGTGTCCCAGAAAGAGAACAGAGAGATGAAGGGGCAGAGATGCTATTTGAAGAAATAATGATTGAAAACTTCCCTAACGTAAGGAAGGAAACAGACATCCTGGTACAGGAAGCACAGAGAGCACCAAACAAGATGAACCCAAAGAGGCCCACGCCAAGACACATTATAATTAAAATGTCAAGAATTAAAGATAAAGAGAAAATCCTAAAAGCTGCAAGAGAAAGACAACAAGTTACATACAAAGGAAACTCCATAAAGCTATCCGCTGACTGCTTAGCAGAAACCTTACAGGCTAGAAGGGAGAGGCACAATATATTCAAAGTGCTTAAGGAAAAAGCCTACACCCAAGAATACTCCACCCAGCAAGATTATCATTCAGAATGGAAGGAGAAATAAAGAATTTTGTAGACAAGCAAAAACTACAGGAGTTTATCACCAATAAATGAGTCTTACAAGAAATGTTGAAGTGACTCATTTAAGTGTAAAAGACCACAAAAAGGAATAAGAAAGTTATAAAAGAAACAAAATCACTGGTAAAGGCTAACATATAGTAAAGGTAACTGATCAACTACTTATAAAGCTAGTATGAAGGTCAAATGACAAAAGTACTAAAAATATCTCCATGATAAGTGGTTAAGGGATACACATAAAAAGAGGATAAAATGATATCAAAAGCATAAAATGTGGAGGAAGGGGAGTAAAACTGTAGGACTTTTACTAAGAGGTCAAAATTAACAGGCCATCAACTTATTACAGATTGCTATCTACATAGCTTATTATACATGAACCTCATGGTAATCACAAACCAGAAACCTATAGTAAACACACAAAATATTAAGAGAAAGGAACCCAAACATAATATTAAAGAAAGCCATCAAATCACAAGAGAAGAGAGAAAGAGAAGAAGAAAGGAAAGGAGAAGAACTACTCAAACACCCAGAAAAAAAGTAACAAAATGGCAATAAATACATACTTCTCAATAGCTACTTTAAATGTCAATAGACTAAATGCTCCAATCAAAAGACTAGGGTGACTGAATGGATAAAACGAGATTCATATATATACTGCATACAAGAGACCCACTTCAGACGTAAAGACACTCACAAACTGAAAGTGGAGGGATGGAAAACAATACTCCATGCAAATGGAAACAAAAAGAAAACTGAGGTAGGACTACTTATGTCAGGCAAAATAGACTTTAAAACAAAAGCTGTAACAAGAGACAAAGAAGGGCACTACATAATGATAAAAGCAACAATCCAACAAGAGGACAAAACACTTCTAAATATCTATGCACCCAACATAGGAACACATAAATATGTAAAGCAATTATCAACAGAAATGGAAGTAGAAATAGTAACACAATAATACTAGGGGACTTTAACATTCCACTTACATCAGTGAATAGGTCATCCAAACAGAAGATCAATAAGGAATCAGTGGCCTTAAATGACACATTAGACCAGATGAACTTAGCAAATATATACAGAATACTCCATCCAAAACTGCAGAATTCACATTCCTTTCCAATGCACATGGAACATTCTCCAGGATAGATCACATATTGGACCACAAAACGAGTCTCAATAAATTTAAGAAGATAGAAAAACTACCAAGCATTTTTTTCTGACCACAACTACAAGAAGAAAACTAGAAAAGCCACAAATATGTGGAGAGTAAACAAAAGCCTACTGAACAACTCTTGGGTCAATGAACAAATAAAAAAAAAAAAAACCTGGAGACAAATGAAAATGAAAATACAAAATAATATTAATAGATATAGCAAAAGCAGTACTAAGAGGGAAGTTTATAGTAATACAGGGCTACTCCAACAAACAAAAAAATCTCAAATAAACAATTTAACAGTACCCCTAAAGTAACTAGATAAGGTAGACAAAACAAAGCCCAAAATCAGTAGAATGAACCAAATAATAAAAATCAGAGCAGAAATAAAGGAAATAGATACTAAAAGCAATTTAAAAATCAAAGAAACTAAGAACTTCTTGTTTAAAATGATAAACAAAATTGACAAACCTTTGGCTAGACTAACCAAGAAAGAAAGAGAGAAGGATCAAATAAATAAAATCAGAAATGAAAGAGGAGATACTACAGTGGGTGCCACAGAAATACAAAGGATTATGAGAATAGTATGAAAAGCCATTTGCCAACAAATTTGATAATCTAGACAAAATGGATAAGTTCTTAGACTCATAAAACCTTCCAAAACTGAATCAAGAAGAAATAGAGAATCTAAAGGGACTGATAACTAGTAAGGAAGTCAAAATAGTAATGAAAAACCTCCCAAAAAATAAAAGTCCAGGACCAGACGGCTTCCCTGGTGAATTCTACCAAACATTCAAAGAAGACTTAATGCCTGTCCTTCTCAAACTCTTCCAAAAAATTGAAGAGGAGGGAAAGTTTTCTACCTCATTCTACAATGCCAACATTACCCTGATACCAAAACTAGAAAAGGAAATTACAGGCCAATGAACAAGGATGAACTGATGAAAAAGGATGCAAAAATACTAGCAAATTGAATACAACAATACATTAAAAAGATCAGGGGCCAGCCCAGTGGCGCAGCAGTTTAGTTCGCACTTGGCAGCCAGGGTTTGCAGGTTTGGATCTCTGGCACCTGCCGACGCACTGTTTGTCAGCGATGCTGTGGCGGCGTCCCATATAAAGTGGAGGAAGATGGGCATGGATGTTAGCCCAGGGCCAGTCTTCCTCAGCAAAAAGAGGAGGATTAGCAACAGATGTTAGCTCAGGGCTGGTCTTCCTCACCAAAAAAAAAAAAAAAACATACACTGTGATCAAGTGGGATTTATTCCAGGGATGCAGGGATGGTTGAACATCTACACATCTGTCAATGTGAAATAACACATTAACAAAATGAAGAATAAAACTCACATGATCACCTCAATAGATGCAGAGAAAGCATTTGACAATATACAGCATCCATTAATGATCAAAACCCTGAATAAAATGGCTATAGAAGGAAAGTACCTCAACAGAATAAAGGCCATATATGACAAACTCACAGCTAATATCATTCTCAGTAGAGAAAAACTGAAAGCTATCCTTCAGGAACCAGACAAGGATGCCCACTTTCACCACTCTTATTTAACATAGTATTGGAAGTCCTAGCCAGAGAATCAAGCAAGAAAAAGAAATAAAAGGGATCCAAATTGGAAAGGAAGAAGTGAAACTGTCACTATTTGCAGATGACATGATTTCATATATAGAAAACCCTAAAGAAAAAAACCAAAAAACTTCTAGAAATAATAAATGAATACAGTAAAGTTGCAGGATGTAAAATCAACATACAGAAATCAGTTGTGTTTGTATACACTCACAATGAAGTAGCACAAAAACAAATTAAGAATACAATCCCATTTACAATTGGAACAAAGAGAATAAAATACCTAGGAATAAAGTTAACCAAAGAGGCGAATGGCCTGTACACTGAAAACTAAAACATTGTTGAAAGAAATTGAAGACACAAAGAAATGCAAAGATATTCCATGCTCTTGGATCAAAGAATTAACATAGTTAAAATGTCTATACTTCCTAAAGCAATCTACAGATTCAATGCAATCAATAAGTTCCAAAAACATTTTTCACAGAAATAGAACAAAGAATCCTAAAATTTATGCTGAACAACAAAAGACTGGAATATCCAAAGGAATCCTGAGAAAAAAAAGAACAAAGCTGGAGGTATCACACTTCCTGATTTCTAAAGACACTACAAAGCTAGAGTAACCAAAACAGCATGGTGCTGGCAGAGAAACGGACACACAGATCAAGGGAATAGAATTGAGAGCCCAAAAATAAACCCACCATCCTTGGACAGCTAATTTTCAACAAGGGAGCCAAGAACATACAATGGAGAAAGGAAAGTCTCTTCAATAAGTGGTGTTGGGAAAACTGGACAGCCACATGCAAAAGAATGAAAGTAGACCATTATCTTACACCATGCACAAAAATTAACTCAAAATGGATTAAAGACTTGAATGTAAGACCTGAAACCATGAAACTTCTGAAAAAAAAACCATAGGCAATACACTCTTCAACATCAGTCTTAGCAGCATATTTTCAAGTACCATGTCTGACTGGGTAAGGGAAACAAAAGAAAAAATAAATGGGACTACATCAGAGTAAAAAGCTTCTGCACAGCAAAGGAAACCATCAACAAAATGAAAAGACACCCTAATAATTGGGAGAAGATATTTTTAAACCTTACGTCTGATAAGGGGTTAATATCCAAAATATAAAGAACTCATACATCTCAACAACAAAAATCTAACAACTCATTTAAAAAATGGGCAAAAATCTGAAGAGACTTTTCTCCAAAGAAGATATACAGTTGGCCAACAGACACATGAAAAGATTTTCAACATCACTAATTATCATGGAAATGCAAATCAAAACTACAATGAGATAGCACCTCATGCCCAACAGAATGGGTATAACTAACAAGACGGGAAACAACAAGTGTTGGAGAGGATGTGGAGAAAAGGTTACTATCATACACTGTTGGTGGGAGTGCAAACTGGTGCAGCCACTATGAAAAACAACATGGAGATTCCTCAAAAAATTAAGAATAGAACTACCATACGATCCAGCTATTCCACTAATGGGTATTTATCCAAAGAACATGAAAACACAAATGTGTAAAGATACATGCACCCCTATGTTCATTGCAGCATTATCCACAATATCCAAGATTCAGAAGCAACCTAAGTGCCCATCAAGGGACAAATGGATAAAGAAGATATGGTATATAGACACAATGGAATACCAGTCAGCCATAAAAAAAGGATGAAGTCTGGCCATTTGTGACAACATGTATGGACCTTTATGGTATTACCCTAAGCGAAATAAGTCAGAGGGAGAAAGTCAAATACCATATGATCTCACTCATAAATAGAAGATAAAAACAACAACAAACACACTCATAGAGGCAGAGATTGGACTGGTGGTTACTGGAGAGGAAGGGGGGAAGGGAGAGGGCAAAACATGTTATTAGGCATGTGTGTCTGGCTATGGATTGTAATTAGTCTTTGGGTGGTGAACAGGATGTAATCTACATAGAAGTTGAAATATAATGATGTACACCCTAAATTTATATAACATTCTAAACCAATGTAAAAAAGTAATAAAAGATAAATGCATAAAACAATATATATCTGTGTTAATAGGCATACAATAAATAAAGATGTAATTTGTGACAATAACAACATAAAGGGGGAAGGATGGAGCTGTGTAATTACAGATTTTCTAATACTATTGAATGTGGTTTTGGTATTAATGTAAACTTGATTGTTATAACTTTATGATGTTGCTTGTAAGCCCCAGGGAATACAACTAAAATATAAGAAAATAATAAAAATATAGAAAAAAGAAAATAAGAAGGCAATCAAAATGATGTACTACAAGATATCATTTAAGCACCAAAGAAAGTAGCAATGGTGCAATTGAGGGAGAAAAAATATATAGGATATATAAAAACCAATTAGTTAAATGATGAGAGGCATCTTTCTTATCAGTAATTACTTTTGATGTAAATACAATGAACTTTCCAATTACAGGCAGAGAGTGCCAGTTGGATAAAGAAACATGATCCATCTATGTGCTGCCTACAAGGGACTGACTTTGAATTCAAAGACACAAATACATTGAAAGTGAAAGGATGGAAAAAGATATATTCGATGCAGAGTGTAACCAAAATAAAGCCGGATGGCTATAATTATACTGTAGAAAAAAATGCTTAAAATTGTTACAAAGAAGGACATTATACATTGATAAAAGTCATTTCATCAAAAATATACATAGCTATTATAAACATATACAAACTTAACAAAAGAGTAAAAATATATGAAGCATTTATTGAAAAAATTGAAGGATGAAATAGAGTATTCTACAATAATAGTTGGAACTTCAATACCCCAACACTCAATAATGGACAGATCAACAGGACAGAAGATCAGTAAAGAAGTTGGGAACTTACACAATACTATAAACCAGCTAGACCTAACAGTCATATATAGGACACTCTAACGAAAAACAGTAGGATACCTATTCTCTCCAAATGTACATGGAACATTCTCCAAGATAGAGAATATGCTATGCCACAAATTAAGTCACAATAAATTTTAAAAGTTTGAAATTATACAAAGTATGTTCTCTAACCACAATGGAGCAAAGTTGAGAAAGAATGAAGAAAATTTAGAGAACTCATAAATATGTGGAAATTAACACAGTACTAAATAATCAATAGATCAATAAGAAATCACAAGGGAAATTATAAAATACTTTAAGACAAATTAAAATAAAAATGTAACATACTAAAGCTTATGAGATGCATCAAAATAAGTGCTGAGGTAGAAAATTTATAGCTTTAAACATCTATATTAAGAAAAAGAAAGATCATAAGTCAGTAACTTAACATTACATCTAAAGACCTTTAAAAATGAGAGCAAACTAAATCCAAAGCTAGAAGAAGGAAGGAAGGAACAAAGATGAGATAAAAGATAAATGAAATAGAGGATAGAAAAACAATAGGGAGAATCAATGAAGCCAATGAAGTTGATTCTTTGAGAAGATAAACAGAATTGACAAGCCTTTAGGTAGGTTGACTAAGTAAACAGAGTAGGCACAAATGACTAAAATTAGGAATGAAAATGGGGACACAACTGCCAACCTTACAGAAGTAAAAAGGATTATAAGGGGAAACTATGAACAATTGTATACCAACAAATTAAAAACCTGGATGAAAAGGAAAAATCCCCAGAGACAAACCCTCAAAACTGACTCAAGAAGAATTAGAAAGTCTGAACAGACCTATAACAAGTAAAGAGATGGAAGCAGTAATAAAAATCCTCCCAATAAAAAAAGCCCAAGACTAGATGGTTTCACTGGTAAAATCTCTCACTTAGAAGTATATCGGTCTTTCTCAAATTTTTCAAAAAATAAAAGAGGAGGGAGCACTTCCCAACTCATTATTTGAGACCAGCATTACCATGACACTAAAAGCCAGAGAAAGACATCACAAGAAAAGAAAATTACAAACCAATATCCCTTATAATTAGGTGCAAAAATCCTCAAGAAAATACTAGCAAACGAAACCCAGCAGCTTATTTAAAGGATTCTGCAACATTACCAAGTGAAATCTATTACAGGAATGCAATGTTGGTTTAATACAAAAATCAATGAATGTAAATTATCACAATAATAGAATGAAGGGATTCAAATCCATGATTACTTTGCTTGGTGCATAAAAATTATTTTTAAAATGTAACACTTTTTATGATAAAAATATTCAACAAACCAGGAATAGAAGGGAACTTCCTTAACTTGATAAAGATCATTCATGAAAAACCCACAGCTCAATGTTGATAGACTGAAACTTTTCTCCTAAGATCAGGAACAAGACAAGGATGCTCTCTTTCACCACTTATAATCAAAATTGTACTGAAAATTCTAGCCATAACAATTAGGCAAGAAAAGAAAATAAAAGGCATCCATATTGGAAAGGAAAAAGTCAAACTATCTCTATTTATAGATGATATGATCTTAAATGTAGAAAATTTTAAGTAATCCACAAAAAGTATATTAGAGCTAATAAATGAATTGAGCAGGAATCAAGATCAATACACAAAAATCAGTTGTATTCTATAGACTTGCAATGAATAATTGGTACAAAGAAGTAGGGTGATGCTGTAAAAAATGCCTAAAATTGTGAAAGTGGTTTCAGAACTAGGTAATGAGCAGAGGCTGGAAGAGTTTTGAGGTGCATGCTAGCAAAAGCCTACATTGCTGTGAATGGACCTTTAAAAGTGATTCTGGTGAGAGCTCGGAAAGAAAAAGAGGAGAACTGTAGAGGAAACTTCAATCTTAGAGAATAGCTAAGTAATTCTGAACAGAATGTTGGTAGACATATGGATGGTAAAGGACATTCTGATAAGGTCTCAGACTGAAATGAGGAACATGTTAATAGAAACTGAAAGAAAGGAGGTCCTTGTTATAAAGTGGCAAAGAACTTGGCTGAATTGTGTTCACAATCTTGTGTTTTATGAAAGGTAGAATTTGCAAGAGACTAAACTGAATATTCAGCTAAAGTGATTTCTAAGCAAAATGTTGAAGGTGTGACTTGGCTCCTCCTGACTGCATATAGTAAAATACTAGAAGAGAGAAATGCCTTAAAAATGGAATTGTTACGCAGAAAGAAGCAGAACTTGAAGGTTTGGAAAATTCTCAGCTTATCCATATTGCAAAAAATGAGAACACTAAGGATGTGGCCAAGCAACCATTTGATAAGGAGATTAGGATGGATCTTGAGGGCATTATGCTAAATGAAATTAGACAGGAAAGACAAATACTGTGTGATCTCGCTTATACATGGAATCTATGAAAAACAAACTCATAGAAACAGAGAACAGATTGATGTTTGCCAGAGGTGGGGGTTGGCAAAAATAGGTTTAAGTGGTCAAAGGGTACAAATTTCCAGTTATAAAATGAATAAGTTCTGGGGGTGTAATGTACAGCATGGTGACTACAGTTAACTATACTGTTGTATATTTGGATGTTGCTAAGAAAGTAGATTTTAAAAGTTCTCACCACACACAAAGACGTAACTATGTCAGGTGATGACATATTAACTAACTTCATTTAACTAACCTTAGTTAACTGACTTTATTTGGTAATCATTTTATAATATATAAATATATAAAATCATTATGTTGTACCTCTTAAACTTACACAATGTCATATGTCAACTGTATCTCGCTAAAGCTAAAAAGAAGAGAAAATTAACTTATAGAATAAATGGAATAACAGTACTCTTTCAACACACACAAAGAAAGTTTAGCACTGTGTACTTTGTGAAGTAAAAGATGTGCCTTGTTCATTATTATCCATGATGTCTGGAACTTTGAAGGGAATTTATTGTTTCATTAAGATCTGGTATTATGGCTGTAGTATGTACAAAGACATGGGTGGCTTTGATTTATATTTTGTGTAGCTATGAGACAAGAAATTCTCAAGAGTTATTTACCCCAAAAGGGGCAACCTTGGATAAGGAATTGTTGTCATTGGCTGGACTAGACAACCAGACCACTGGCTATGGCCTAAGAGTCTAAAAATGTGCAAACAGAATTGATTGTTGGCCAGGTAGTTCTCTTAGTGCTAAGATGACTGCCTGAAGTTCTGTCAGTTGTTTTTATGCTTTAGTTCTGCCCTTAATCAAGGAAATTCTGACAATCAGGCTTCTGTCAACCCTGTGAGAATATATCCCAGGTCACTGCTGGTCCTACCATGATGAGAGAAAAAGAGGAGCCGACCCACAGCCTAGAATCTAACCCAGCTAACCCACATTAAGTTCTCTTAAATAGACAATTATATGTTTTATCCTATAAATATGTATGTAGAATGCTGAAGTGAACATGCATGTCACAGGTATCAAATACATTGTTTAAACATAAAAAGGTTTCAAACATTTGTGACTTCCTTCTTGTAAATCTCCAGATCAATTTCTCCTAATAAAATCAACATAAACTGTAATCTTTTTCTACTCTTTTATGGGGTATTCAAAGGGAAATATTACTTTTCTCAGAGATAAAGCTTCTATCTGTCCAAACTGCTCACAAGGTTTTTCTTATCCAATTTGTTCAAATTATTTATTTTTTCTACACCATTTCTTTACATGAGATGGCAGAGAACAGCCTTACACTTTCAAGGTATGACATTCCAAGCATAAGGATGATTAGAGACCACGATGCTTACTTCTGTGGGTGGTGGCATAAATTTGACATCACTTTTTATAAACAGTGGCTTGTGTTTTAATTTCATCTCATTTTATTGTTGCTATTCTTCAGCCATGAGTTTATCGAAAATATTGCCAATTAAAAATATAGCTATGAGAATCTCCTTTCAGGGGGCTACGTTAAATATATAAGTGAGTCTTGGCATTTCTACCAGCTGGTACACCATATTCTGATATAATTGAAAAACTTGAGTGGTAGAAGTGAAACGTGATACATTATGAGATTCATTGTTTTCTCTGGCCTATTATGTTCCTTCCAGGAAATGTAGAAGTCTTTAGTATAACAGACTATTGCTTTTAATATTAAGGGTATTGTTTAATTCCAGATAATGCACGGAATTTGTAAGTAGACTGTTTGGAAGTAGACTTAACTCCTTGATAACATTTTATAACAGCTTTATTGAGATATAATTCACAAAATATGTAATTCAACCATTTAAAGTATAAGTTCAATGTTTTTTGGTATATTCACATAATTGTACAACCCTTATCACAATCAACTTTAGAATATTTTCTTCATCTCAGAAAGGAACCCATACCCAATAGCATTCACTCCCCATTTCCACCAAAGCCACTCATCCCTAGCCAACCACTAATATACCTCCTGTCTCTCTGGATTTGCTTATTCTAGACATTTCATATAAAGGTAATCATACAATATTGCAGTCTTTTGTGGCTGTCTTCTTTCACTTAGCATAATGTTTTCAAGATTCATCCATGCCTTTTTATTGTTGTATAACATTCCATTTTATATTAGATACACCATATTTTGTTTATCCATTCATCAGTTGAGGGACATTTTGGTTATTTATACTTTTAGGCTATTATGAATAATGTTATGAACATTCATGTACAAGTTTTGGTATGGATATGTTTTCATTTTTCTTGGGTATATACCTAGGAGTGTAATTGCTGGGTCATATGATAAGACTATGATTAGCATTTTGAAGAAATGCAATACTGTTTTCCAAAATGACTGCACCATTATATAACCCTATCAAAAGTATATGAAGATTGTAATTTCACCATACCCTTACCAATACTTGTTATTGACTCTACTTTTTAACCACCCCAGTAGGTATGAAGTAGCATCTTCTTATGGTTTTGATTTTCATTTCCCTGATGGCTAATGATGTTGAACATCTTTTCATGTGTCTATTGACTATTTATGTACCTTTTTCGGAGAAATGTCTCTTCAGATCCTTTCTCCATTCTTAAGTTGGATTATTTGTCTTTTTATTATTTAGTAGTAAGAGTTCTTAACATATTCAACATACGAATCCTTTATTAAATATATTATTTATCAATGTTTTCTCCCATTTATGGGTTGTCTTTTCACTTTATTGATGGTGGCCTTTGATGCACAAAAGATTGTAATTTTGATGAAGTATCACATCTATTTTTTCTTTTGTTCCCTGTGTTTTATCATATGTAAGAAATCATTGCCTAATTCGAGGCCACAAAGATTCGCACCTGTGTTTTCTTCTAAGAATTTTATAGCTTTAACTCTGATATTTAGGTTTATGTTCCATTTAAAAAATTTTTTGTGTGTTTTTGGTGTGAGGAGATGATCCAACTTCATTATTTTGCATCTGGATATCCATTTATCTAAGCACCATTACTTACAAAGACTATTATTTCCTCATTAAGTTGTCTGTGCACGCTTGTCAAATATCAATTGACTATAAATGTAAGGATTTATTTCTGAACCCTCAATTTTATTCCATTGATATATAGATGTCTATCTTTATGCCAGTACCACATGGTCTTACTTGCCGCAGCTTTGTGGTAAGTTTTGTAATCAGGAAGTCTGAGTCCTCCTATTTTCTTCTTTTTAAAGATTTGCTTTTGCCCTTCTAAGTCCCTTGTATTTTTTATAAATTTTCGGATCATCTTGTCAATATATACAAAAATATCAAGCTGGGGTTTTGATTTTTGAAGAAAGTACAAAAGCAATTCAATGGAGAAAGGATAGTCTTTTAAACAGATAGTGAACTTTGACCTAAACATGCAACCATAAAATGTTTAGAGGAAAAAATAAATGAAAATATTCAGAATCTAGGAGTAGGCAAGGAATTCTTTGACTTGACACCAAAAACAAAATACATAAGTTTTCCTTTTATGATTGATAAATTAGACTTCATCAAAATCAAAAACTTTTGCTATCTGAAAGACACTTTTAAGAGGGTGAAAAGAAAAATTACAGATTGGTCAACAAACCACATGTGTGGTAAAGAACTAATTATCCAGAGTGTATACAAAATATAGAAACAACTCTCAAAATTCAACAGTAAACAAAATAAAATAATAATTAGAAAATGAGAAAAAGATACTAAGAGACAGTTCAAAGAGGATGTACATATGGCAAATATGCTCATGAAAATATTTTCATTATCATCAGCCATTAGGGAAATACAAATTAAAATTAAAATGCAATACCACTACACATCCATCAGAATGGCCAAAATAAAAGTGGCAACATCAAATGCTGACAGGAATGTAGAAAACTTGATCACTCATACATTACTAATAGAGATGTAAAATGGTACAACCAATGTGGAAAACAGTTTGGCAGTTTCTTATAAAACTAAGCAGGCAATTATGACACAATTCAGCAACTGAACTCTTGAGCATATATCCCAGAGAAATGAAAACTTATGTTCATACAAAAACTTGTAAATGAATGTGTATAGCAGTTTTATTCATAATAGCCCAAAACTGGAAACAACACATATGTCTTTCAATGGATGAATGGTTAACCAAACTGTGGAACATCCATGCCCATGGAATACTACTTATCAATAACAAGGAATGAACTATTGATACATGCAACAGCTTGGATCAATCTCTTGGAAATTATGCTGAGTGAAAAAAGACAATCACAAACGTTTACATACTGTGTGGTTTAATTTATATAACATTCTTGAAATGACAAAATTATAGAAATGGAGGACAAATTAGTGAATTCCAGGGATTAAAGATTGGGGTGTGAGGAGCAGTGGAGAATACTTGTGGTGATGGAACTTCTCTGTATCTTGACTATGCTGGTTGATACATGGACCTACACATGTTATAAGATTGCATAGAACTAAGTACACATAGACACTGGTAAATTCATGTAAAACCAGGGAAATCTGAATAAGATTAGTGGATTGTATCAATGTCATATTGCAATATTGACTTATTGTTTGCAATATGTTGTCAATGGGGTAACTGAGAGAGTAAATGGGAAATTGCTGTATTATTTCCTACAACTGTTTGTGAAATTGTAGCTTTGTGTCTTTTGTAAAATTTGGGGAGTTCTCAGCTGTTATTTCTTCAAATACTCATTCAGCCCCACTCTCTTTCTCTTCTCCCGCTGGAGAAGAGATACGAACATTGGACCTCTTGTTATTGTTAGGCAGGTCTTTGAAGTCTCTTCATGGTTTTTTTCATTATTTTTCTCACTGGTATTCAGATGGTTAAATTCTATCGATCTGCTCTCAAGTTCATTTGTTCTATCCTCTCTTATCTCCAATATACCATTGAACCTATCCTGTGAGGTTATTTAAATTTGTCATTGTATTTTTCGGTTATATAATTTACGTTTGGTTCATTTTTTATAACTTCTATGTCTTTGCTGAGATTTCTAATTTTTTCATTTATTTCAAGAGAATTAATAATTGCTCATTGAAGCATTTTTTATGATTGCTGCTTTAAAATTTTTGTCAGATAATTCCAATATCTGATTCATCTAATTGTTTGTGTCATTTGACTATCTTTTCTCATTCAAATTGTAATTTTCTTCATTTTTGGTATGATGGCTGATTTTAATTGTATTCTGGATATTTTGGCTGTTATGTTAGGAGAATCTGACTCCTATTTAAATATTTTATTTTAGCAGGAAATCATTTTGTTCAGGTTTAACATGCAGTTCCTGGCATACTTTGTAGAGTGAATTTTGAATAACAATTTAATAAGAACATTTGGGGTGCTATTTTTGTCTGCTTAGTGTCCTTCAATTACCCTCCAATAAGATAAAAAAATAAATGTAACTATATATATATATATATATATATATATATATATATATATATATATATATATTGCTCTTCACTAGTCCTTAAGCTGATACCTTTTCAGCCATTTACATTGTAAAGCTCATTCTTTAGTAAATTTGACTATAAGTGAGCATAGGAACAAAACGCTGATACCTTTCAGGTTGATTATAATTGTTTACTGCCTTTATATTTGAGGATAAATTTAGGTAGATATAAAAAACATGGCTTACATTTTGTTTCCTGAGTATCTTAAATATATTACTTCACTGTTTTCTGACATAAAGTGTTGCTATTATAAAGGATAAAACTAATCTGATTTTCTTTCCTTTATTAGTGACTTGGTCTTTTTGACTAGATGCACAAAACATTTTTTCTTACTCTTTAAAATCAAATAATTTTACTAGAATATATGTTAATATTGGCCTTTCTGATTCAATTTCCCAGATATGTGGTGTGACTATATAATATATGATTAAATTTTCTTTTATTATAGAAAATCTTTTCTGAATAATAATGTTGTGTTGGATTGAGAGAACTGTGTTAATGTCTCCTATTATAATTGTTTCTGCCTAGTGGCTTCATTTTGTTGACTTTCTTCTGAAGCAGTGTCTGTAGTTTTGAATTTGAATAGAAAATATCAGGATAAAATCAAGATGCTCTGAATTTTCCTAGCTATGTCCTCTGTAAAAGCTTATAAATAATGACTAACGCAATAGTAGACCAGATGTGATCTCTAAATACCAATTCCCACCATAAAGAACCCAGTGTTCTTGGAGAAATGACTGATTTTAGGGCTAGGCAGGAACCATAAAAGATGAGCTTGGGACATCTTGTGATACAAGAAATTAAGGAAGTTATAAAAGAATACAGTGTCTTGTAAAAAGAACTCAAGAGCCAACTTGAAAAAGCATCCAGTGGCAAAAGCTATGTGATATTGGGCCAGATTGTTAACATCTCATACCCTCAGTATAAACATCTACAGCAGTGTTTCTCAAACTGTACCTTTCATGAGAATCACCAGGGTGCTTGTCTAAAACATAGATTCTCAGGTTCTGTCTCAGACCTCATGAATTAGAAACTCTAGAGCTGGGACCTTGGAATAACTATTGTTAGTAAGTGCCCCTGGGTGATTTAGATAATCAGCAAAGTTTGGGAAACACTGCCTTAGAGAAAGAGAGCTACTGCTTGAAAGAATTTGAGTTCAGGATTATGAAATGAGCTAAGATGCGTTCTCTTGTTAAATAGACATTGCTTTTTATAGAGGAGTCTTAGATTTACAAAAAAATTGAGTAGTAGAGAGTCCATATATCTTGCACCTGTTTTCCCTCATTGTTAACATCTTACATTAGTATGGTGTATTTGTTATAATTAATGAACAAATATTGATATATAATCATTAAGTAAGTCCATAGTTTGTTCAGATTTCCTTAGTTTTGGGGGTGGGGGGGAGATAAGCCCTGAGCTAACATCCATTACCAATCCTCCTCTTTTTTTGCTGAGGAAGATTGGCCCTGGGCTAACATCCGTGCCCGTCTTCCTCTATTTTTCAGGATGTGGACCACCAGCACAGCATAGCTGCTGACAGAACAGTGTAGGTCCATGCCCAAGAACCTAACCAGGGCCGCCAAAGCAAATCATGCTGAACTTAACCACTAGGCCACTGGGGCTGACCCGAGCTTCGTGTATTTTGATTCTCTGTTAGGTACATATGCATAATAATCCTAATTGTTATGTCTTAGATAATTGACCCCTTTATCATTAGGTAGTGCTCCTCTTTATCCCTGATAACTTTCCTTGTTGTGAAGTCTGCTTTGTCTGAAAGTAATACAGCTACTCTAGCTTTTTTAAAAATAATGTTAGCATGGTGTATCTTTCTTCATTGCTTTACTTTTAATCTATCTGAATCTTTGTATTCAAAGTGGATTTTCTGTCAACGACTACTGTTGGGTCTGTTGTTTATTTTTTAATATATATCCACGAAGACAATCTAAGTCTTTTGTGTATTTAGACCATTCACATATAGAGCAATTATTGTTATAGTTGAATTAACGTTTGTAACTGTTTTCTACTCTTTGCAATTGCTTTTCGTTACTTTATTTCTCCCCCTACTTTTCTTCCTTTTCTAGTTTTAACTGAACATTTTTATGATTCCATTTTATCATTTCTCTTAGAATATCAATTATACTTCTTTTTAAAATTATTGGAGTCTGCTTCTGGTGCTTGCTTTTTATCTTCACACTGTTTTTTCTTGCCTCGTTGAATGCTTTGTAATTTCTTGTTGAATACTAGACATGATTTATCAGGTAATAGGAACTGAGGAAAAGGTCTTCATATGAGGTTTTACATTAATCTGGCCAGGAATTGGGCTGTGCTTAATGTCTGCTATTGCTGTATGTGCCAGAGGTTTCCAGTTCCTCTAGTGTCTTTTTTTTTTCCTGTCTTTCCTGTTGACCTTTGGCTTACCTAAGAACTCCTTAGATAGAGTCTGCATCTTCAAGCTCTTTCAGCTGTAATCCTCTGTTTTTATACTGGAGCCCTATTGATATTGTAGGTAAGGTGTGAGAGAGAGATGAAGCATTCTATAATCTTATAAATATCAGTCTTTTGGTGGGTCTGTGTCCCTGGACTATGACCTTTTTAAGTGTTTCTTAGCATCCCCCACCCTTAAGTGACACAGGAAGCCTAGTGGGCATTAGAGTTGGGTAAATGTTTCCCCCTAGATGGGATGTCTCTGAAAAAGTCTTCTACCCTGGAGAATAGGCCTTTGTTAAGTAAAATGCCCTGTGCATATTTCAGAATGGTTCCTCTTTCTGTTTCTCTACCATTTCCATAAGGGGAATTTTCTTGGTTCTTTACTATGAGAACCTGGAGAGGTTTCTGGAGGTAAAATCCACAAAAATATGAGAGCCTCACTAATACTGCAGTGCCCAGGAGTTTCTCCCTCTCACGCTAGTCCACACTTAGCCTCCAGCAATTTGTCATTATTAAAATTAAGTCTTCCTACCGGTATTTTGCTTCAACAGCTTCTGTTGCAGGTAAGTAGATCTTGGATGTGATTTTCTGTATTCACCTGCCTCTCCACATTTCAGGGAGGTAGTTTGCCCTGTGAACTTAATTCTTTGATGGGTCCAAGAAAAATAATTAGTATTCAGGTTATTCAGATTTTTCTGTCATAAGGATGGGAGAGAGAACTTCAAATCTCTTTACATGTTGGAGTTAAAACCAGAAGTCTACTATTTTCTTTTAAAGTTAGTGGATTTATTAACTTCTGGTTTATGAGAGATGGGGAGTAAACAATTATTAAACAATGATCCTAGATACATACATGCATTAACCTTTGAAATAAATGAAATTGAAACGTTTCAAATATTGCGACGTCTTGTCTTTTCCTCAATATTTCCTATAGAATCTCCTCCAAATTATGCTGGTTTGTTCTAAATATGGCATGCATCATTCACACACAAACACAAACACGCTCAGAACACACAGAATTTCTTACACGTATTTACCTTCTTAATCCTCTTATAAAAGTGCTAAGAAATTTTTTAAAAGAATTATATAGCATAGATGGCAAAGGCCTATTACAAATTTGATATATCTCTACATTTTATTTTATAGCATTATCTGAGAGACTTCAAAGCCTTCAAAGAGTTAGCTTTATTTTGTGAAAATCTTCATGTTCCTACTTAATATATTTTAATAAAATGTTGCAGAATGTTTTTATATAGAGGAAATCCACTGTTTTATATAAAGGTAGTTTTAATTTTGGAGAATTAAATAATCTATTCTGTTTTAGAAAGATTAGTCTAGCTGTCCAGGGAGTAGGTAGGGTACTAATACGTTACCAGTAGGTAATATTCATTCAATGACAGGAACTCTCTGAGGCAATGGGCTCATAGCTGTGAAGAAGATTAAAACAATCTTTCCTTTCAGGAAACCTCTGCTTTAGTAAGACAGACAATTATAAGACATAGTGTCATAAGAGCTATAGTATCACGGTATATTAGTCATGGATATATATATGTATGTATGTATGTATCCAGAAGTGAAAGATGTTCATTCCAAGAAATGAATGAAGTTCATTGTAGCAAGATTATATTCATAGGCAAGAAGTGGAAGCTGGAGACATAATAAATTTGGATTTTATTCCAAGACTAACAGGAAGAAACTGAAGGGCGTTTGGTTAAGCAGTAACAAAAGCAGATTTATTCTTCATAAAGATCATTCTAACTGCTTTGTGAAAATTAATAAATTGCAAGGAGAATTTGGAGTCAGGGACACAGGTCAGAAATGTATTGTTGGAATCCAGCCTAATGAAAATAGTACATTGACTCAAGGATGTAGTATTAAGCATGAAGAAGTGTGGACACATTTCAGGAATGGTTATGGCATTTAAGTGACAGAACATGATAGCTGACTGTGATGGTAGATGGAGAGGGAGGCAGGCAGTGGTGATGTCCAGATATTTGGCTTGGTCAACTGGGAGGCATAATGAATATACCTTTCAACGGAAGAAAAAATACTTGAATAGGGCACGTTCATTTTGTACATGCTGAGTTTGAGGTGTCTGTGGGGCGTCCGAGCTTAGATAAGCGACACTAGAAAGGAAAAAGAAAATGTATTAAATCAAATAATGCATTATTCCAGGAAAATCAAGTTGATAAAAAGGGTTTAGAATTACAGAAAATTGTGGGAAAATTGTATACAGACATTCTCAATAAATATCATAGAATCATTTCATTATTTCAGTATTGCTATTTATTCAAGCTCATTTGAATGGAGCCTAGAAATCTTTTCAGTTAATCTGACAAATAGAGTTAAATGTACTTTGGCTTAAAATTTTTATTCTTTTATTCTTTGTATGTTTTGTACTTACCATCATATTTGTTTGTGTAACATTCCAGGACACAAAGTAGAAACTGTTGAGTTTACTTACTCTCTGAAATTTGTATAGTACAGATGACAGAAATGGGGCCTATTCTAAAGAATTAATGCCAATGCTTGAAAGTAGAAAATATTTAACAAATACAATAATTTTAACTGGTAAAAAGAATATATGCAAAATAATGCATTGGACATTAGTGGCTAATAATTAAATGGTTGGAAGTTTAGTACACATTGAGCTTTCATTTAAATGAAATTTGATTAAATCAGCAGGCATTTATTCTTGGCTAAAATCTAAGACACTAAACATGTCTATTTAATTCATCTTTAACTAGGCTCCTGGGAAAGCCCAGACTGCTACAATCTTCTAACACAAAGGAAATAGGTTAACTATTAATTTGAATACTTGAAACAGGAAAACAGTTATGCTTCTTCATTTATTTCTAAAACAAACATTCTGAAATATTCCCTAAGACTAAAGTAGAACATAAATTATAGAAGAGCCAGGTGTCCTGGTCATACAGTCCAAGATTATATAGAGTAGCTGAAAATGGAGTTTTTACTGAACATACTTTAGTTAATAATGTTTTATATAATAATTTTATTTGAATCTACCACTTCGAACACATTTGTAAAGAATGTTCTTCTCATTGCATTTAAACGAGAAGCATTGCTATTTCTGGAAATTAAAAACATCACAGTAAAAATCAGGTCTTCTCATTTGAAGGAGTCTCTGTATTGTTAGAGAGACAAAGAGAATGATTTTGCCAGAATCTTTGCTCATAACTTCAAGACCACATTTTCCTTCAATGTAACGTAGCATATAAAAATTTCAAGCAAAAAGGAACTTACATACATATTATTTAATATCACCTACAGATTTAGAGAAGACTTACTTTGTTAAACAGTATATTCCATAAAGAAGGAAAACAGAACTAGAAAGATTCATAAAAAGTATCAATAGTTTATCAAAATTATTTTCACAAAATATGAGTTGGATAGCTAAATACATTAGCAGTCAGATATAGTCAGATAAAAAGCAAAGTGTCCATTTTTCATCAGCATTTAACCAAAACATTAGATATATTCTAATCAAAACACCAAATAAACACAATTTACAAATGGTCTTGGAGATAACGGATTTGAATCAAAAAAACAAAAACAAATTATGAAAAAAGAGTTAATATTGATATGTGTCAAGACCAAATAGTACACTGTGATAGGAGAAAAAAGGTTTTAGAGTCATTCATGTTTGTACAAATCTCTACACAGAAAACTATATCTATCTATCTATCTATCTATCTATCTATCTATCTATCTATCTATCATCTATCTATCTATCGATAGACAGATACATATATCTCTCAAGGTAAATTAAAAAACATTTAAATGGAAGGAAAATACCACATTCATGAATTAGAAGACTCAATATTGAATCCCAAATAAAATCCAAGCACCTCTGTTGTGAAAATTGACAAGCTGATTCTAAGTGTATATGAAAAGGCAAAGGGCCAATAATGGTCAAGATAATCTTAAAGAAGAACAAAGCTGGGAAATTTACACTACCAAATATCAAAATTTATTATGAAACTAAAGTATGTAAGACTATGTAGTACTGGTACAAGGACAGACAGACAGATGGAATCAGATAGCAAAGAAACAAAATCAAACATATATGGACACTTGATATGTGACAAAATGAGCACTGCAAAACAATGATGACAGGGTAGTGTTTTTAATCAATGTAGCAGGGTGAATTGGATATCCAAATGGAAAAAAATAAATTTTGTTGCAGCCTAACTTGTGCCATTTGCAAAAATTAATTCCAGGTAGATTGTGGATATAAATGTGAAGAGAAAAACAAGTTTCTACAAAGTAGTAACATAGTAGAATATCTTCATTATTTTGAGATATGCAACGGTGTTTTTAAAGACAAAAAAAAACTGGAACAGGTTAAAATTAAAATTTTTGTTCATCAAAAGACATTACCTATAAGAGGGAAAGGTGTGAGATAATATCTTTGCCATATATCTAACCAAAAAGTGTTTTTATCCTGAATATATAAAGAACTCCTAAAAATCAATAAGAAAAAAAAAAAGACAAAACTCTCACTCACTGAAACAAGCACATACTGAAACAGGCACTTCCAAAAGAACATACCCAAATGTCCCGTAAACATGAGAAAGTTTTCAAGCTCATTAGTCATCAGAGAAATGCAAATTTAAAACCACAATAAAGGACTACTAGACAACCATCAGAATGGCTAAAAGTAATAAAAGATGAAAATAGCAATGGTTGGCAAGGACATGGAGCAAATAGAATTCTTACACACTACATTTATAAACCATTTTGGAAAACCAACAGTAACTAATTTATTCAAAACACATGCTATCATATGACCCTTCCATTCTACTCCTAGGTATTTCATCAACAGAAATCTATATGCAAGTGTCCTGAGCTACATACACAAGAATAGCACTATCTGCAGTACCAAATCTAGAAACAATCCAAATGCCCATCAACTTTTGAAAGCATATTATGTGATTCCACATAGAATTTCAAATAAGTTAACTGCTACACTATGTTTGTGAATAAATCTCACAAACATAATGTTGAGGAAATGAAGCCAGTCACAAAATAATATTTACTATATAATTTAATTTCTATAAATTTATTAAATAGGCAAAACTAATCTATAACATTAGAGTCAAGATAGTGGTTACCATTGCATAAGAGTGGGGACTTTGAAAGGGAGAGGACACAAAGGGGGTAGTTGAGGAGCTGGTAGGGTTCTATTTCTTGAGCAAGGTGGTGGTTACACAGTTCTGTTTTTCATATTTGTGAAAATTCATCAAGCTATACACTCATATTTGTGTACTTTTCTGCATGTATGTTGTGCTTCAAAAAATATTTAAATTCTATAAATGAAAAAGTGTGAAATGCTATGTGGTTGCTTGAAATAAAATAAAAAATAACTAAAACATAATATAGTTCTAAAAATGTTTACATATAAGCAGTCATCTGACTGTATATTAAAAAGAATAATCAACAAACCCCAAATAAGTAAAAATTTTCAATGTTAGTGATTTCAATGATCTGATTCAAATATCCACTGTAAGAGGAAAAGAAAAACTCCTCTACAGAATATTTCTTGTGGAAAGCACCATCTACTCAGAGTGTCAAGTATAATAATAAGCATCCAATTTGACTACATTTTGGCATTTCATATGGGGGCCTAAATTAAAGAAACTACTGTCTTCACTGGTTACTATGTATTCTGGGTGATCCTTTATGTAGCTAGTGGTAGAGAGACAATCATTAAATACTGTAATAATGTCTATTTAATAGCTTCATATTGCTAACTGTAACTGGAAAATACAGAAAATATTCAAAAAGTACCACTGAAATTTCTATCCAGAGTTTGTTGATCAAAGATTTTTAAGAAAGTAAAAAATATGTGACTCTATTGTAAAAACGTTCATTATTTTTTAACCATAGTACATCTTTTCTTCAACCTTTGGGAAGAATTTTCAATGCTCTTTACTACTGTCTTATTATGGATATATGAATGGAAAGTTTGTTCAATGTTAGCTGCAAATTCACATTATATTTTACCTTTGTGAAATACTTTTGTTGTGGTTGCAGAAGAATCTGTTATGAATCATAGTCAGAATCACCTCCGAAATAAAATATAATATTATATTTAAGAATTGTGTATATTTTGTATTTGCATTTCAAAGTTTAAGTTCTATAAAGTGCCCTTTGTAATACCAGTTAGTCAATTCAAGGTGCCAATTAATGACCTAATGTTTTAGACGGAGTTTTTAAAAATGGGCTTCTATATGTTCATACAATATGGAAGATTATATTCACTGGCAAACTTTTTCCAAAAACTCTATCACTGATCTATGAATGGCGAGAAACCTGCCTAACTTTCTCCATTTTCAAAGTAGCCAATATTCCAAGGCCATCATTCTAAATATTTATCTTAAAAGAGCTCTAAGTTTGGGGCTGGCTCCATGGTGTAGTGTTTAAGTTTGCGCACTCCACTTCAGCGGCCTGGGATTCACAGGTTCGGATCCCAGGCACAGACCTACACACTGCTTATCAAGCCATGCTGTGGCAGGCATCCCACAGACAAAATAGAGGAAGATGGGCATGGATGTTAGCCCAGGGCCAATCTTCCTCAGGAAAAAAAAAAGAGCTCTAAGTTTTATTGCTTCCAACATACAAAGAAGACTGAAACATACTCAAATAAATGTGGGAAGATATCCCCCTGGCAGAAAAAAATTGATTTAGTCAAAACAGTTTTTAAATGGAAATATTAAATATTGACATTTGCATTTTTACTACCATAAGGCATGAATCTGATTGAATTATTGTTAAAATTATAATGAAATAATTAATAATTAGCACCAGGAAGCTACAACATATGTGAATTTAAGGGTAAAATGCTAAATCTTGTTAGAAATAGCAAGTGCTAAGGTTTGACTCTAGTAGGTGTTAACTAACTGATGCAGGCACTTTGACAGGAAAGGACTCACTGTGGCATCACTAAAGTTGGAACTAGCCTGAATAAACTGTTGCTGCTCCATTTGCTGGAATTTCCACTAGGATTCTCTATTCTGGCCAATTTCCAAGCAGATATGTGGCCAGTTTCCCTCTGTCATGTGAGCTAAATCTCACCCTGAAGTTATCGTCCCACTCTATATTATAAACAGAAGAGGCAGGTTAGTCCTGTTTAAAATAAATGGCATTCTTTTGCAATTATAAGGAGAATGTCTGAGATTTTAAATTGTGTTTGTTTTTGTTAACTTTTGTGATTGTTCTACATCTTGGACACTTAAAATTGCTTATCATTAAAGAAAGTTTTATTTGGCTATTCTTGAACAGACTGAAAGTATTAAGCTACTGTTCTTTTACCTAGAAATAAAAACACTTGCTTGTTTACCTGGACACCAGCCCCCTACCCTCCACCCTGAGCATTGGTGAACTATTAGTTTCCTCCACATTAAACTCTAATTCTCAGCCTCAAATGTTACATGAAATTAATTAATGTCTCCTTCCTTCCAACTAGTGTGTCTACATGATGAAGTTACCTTCAAAATAATGTCCATATTATTCCAGAAAAATAAATTTTGTGATCATGTCATATAAGAAATTAAATTTCACATACAAAAGTGTAGGCTTTAATACTTCTTCTCATTCATAAAATTAGACAGGAGAGTATAAAATCTCTAGGATCACTTCTAGACATCTCAAATCAAAGATTATAATCTAGAAATAAATCAAAATAAAGTCCTTTTCATAACTGATTTTCAAAAGTTTTTGCTATAGTTTATCAAATCTAAGACACCTGTCAAAATTTTAGTTTAGAACAATTTTGTTCTGTTTATACCTTAAATGAAGTTTTAGATTCCAATGAAATAAATATTTGATGATATTCTATGTATTGATTTACCCTCATCAAAATTTATGTCCACTCACAGAAAATGGTACCTCTTATTCTGGTAAAATCCATAAAGTACCTCTTAGAACTCTGTGATACGTTGGTTTTAATAGTTTCCCATCTAAATAATGTCACTGAACATCAGGACAATACTTGTCACATAAGAGGTAAAATATTTATTAATGAATTAATGAGTTATACTTAGGCATAATACCTCATAGTGCTTCACATATTAGGTACTCAACACATAACTACTGATCAGTAACTTCATAAATAAGTATAATGGATGGTATTAAGGGATCCAGAGATTGCTGGTGCTTTTAGAAAACTCTGTATGCTTCCTTTTAAAATACTGAGTTATGATGTTTTCTTCAGAAAAAATTGACAGTTAAAAGCGCTTTGTATGTCTTTCAATGTCAGCAATTAACAGGAATGAACAATTATTCTAGTTGACAGTGTAGAACTTCTATCAAATTTTACCATCAAATACAGTATAATTCCTGGAGAATTATTCATGCTCCTTCTTTAATTTTTCAGTCTTTCTTTTTCTTCCCCTCCTTCTAGGGTTATCTTTTTTAGTGGACAGGAGAATTATAAAATGGAGAGACTATGGTAGGGATTCTCATGACTAAGTTTTCATGCTATCACTTGTCTCATAATTTTCTCTAGTGACAGAAGTGATTCTGGCTAAGGAGCCCCAGCCAATCTCACGCAGATCCAGGGATATTGGATTTGACAACCTTACTCCTGCCTGCTCCAGCTGAGATAAATGCAGGTAATACTCACTCCAATAAAGTTTTCATGAAGAACTGCTTAAATTCATGGCAAAACTTCACCAAACTATGGTGAAGTCTTGTGATAACACATAGATTATTTTACCCTTAACATAATACAGAATAGTCACTGAATCTTAAAAGCAGTAGTACAAAAGACACTCGATGGACAACAGAGACTGCATAGCTCATTTTGATGCAGAGTAGTCTGGAGAGGTAATGTAATATCCAGATTGGTGTTGTCCAATGGAAATATAACAAGAGCAATATGTGTAATTTTTAAGAAGTTTTAATTGTGATAATATGTGTAATTTTAAATTTTCTATAGCCACATTAAAAATGTAAAAAGAAATCGGTAAAATTAATATTATACTTTGCTTAAGTATATTTAAAATAAAATGTTCTCACACACACAAAAAAGGATAAATATGTGAAGTGATGAATGTGTTAATTATCTAGATGGTGGGAATCCTTTCACAATTATATATGAAATCACCACGATGTACATTTTAAATATCTTACAATTTTGTCAATTATATCTCAATAAGCTGAAAAAATATTCAAACGCTATTCAGTGTGTATTCAATATAAAAACACTAATAAAATATTTAAAATTTTTGTACTAAGCCTTCAAAATCTGGTGTTTTACAGGATACCTCAATTCAGATGCTAAATTTTCATTGTTTAAAGTGAAATTTAATCCTACTAAAACAATAAAGTGGTGTTTAACAGAAAAATATTTTTAAATATTTCATTTTAAAAATTTAAATGTGAATTAGTTTAATTAAATTAAAAATTCAGTCTCTCAGTAATACTAGCCACACTTCAAGTGCTCAGTAACCACATATGACTAGGAGTTACCATATTGGTCAGTACAGATCTAGATCATTCAGGACAAGATGAGGAGGCCTGTGACAATCAAAGGGAAGTAAAATGATTGTAACTATAGGTAGTTCTGAGCATGCCTGGGGGAACCAAGAAAAAGGTGGTGGCCCTCTGTTGTCGTCTAGAAAGTGGATAAATCAAAATATGGATAGCTTATGCAGGAATAACTATGATTTATCAATTATCATTTAACTAAACACCATCTTTATAAAACCATTTCTGAAAAGGACTCTTCCTTACTTCTCTCATTCTGTTAGTAAAAATATTATTCTTACAGTCGCCAAGGAAACCTGAATCATCATTCCTGATTTCTCTCTCAGTCTCTCTCTGATGATATCTCCCTAATGAGGCACTAAGCAATACTCCGTCCTCAATTTGAAAACATCTTCAATATTTGATCCTGCCTATTCTTTCACACTGACACCATTCTAGTCCAGGCTTCATGCTTCATCATATCACACCTGAATTACTACAAAAGCTTTCTCACTAATTTTCCTATTCCATTCTCCCATCTAACCCACATTGTACACTTCCATTACATTAACCTTTCTAAGACATCATTTTCATGATCTGACTCCTCTGTTAAAACATATTCACTGGCTCTCAATGGTGTCCAGAATAAACTCCTCATTATTATTACTGTTTTTTTCACCTCTCAGTCATTTTGGTACCAAATTAAACTTTTTCTGATTTTGTTTTCCAACTGTTCAATATGTTTTTCTATCTCTTCCCATCAACTGTGATCTCCTTAAAGGTCAGAGTTGTATATTACTCTTCTCACAGAAGCCTCAATATGTTATGTTGTATTTTGCACAATGATGCTTACTAGATATTTAATTTGAAGTAAATACAGTGGTAACTCTGGCTAACAAATTGCTTTCTTATATGTTTCCTGGATAAGAACATAAAAAGTTTAGATCACAGAGATAAACTTCATAATCTATCCATGTTTCACTCCTGCTACTCAAGCATTGAGTTATATTAATTATACTAATTGGTAAAAATCCCAAGGCCAATATATTTTTAACTTATGATCAACAGAGCCCCTAGAAACAGACTTATTTTAAAGCCATCATGCTATTTTGTTTTCAACTGGCAAGATTTCTTAAGAAACCAATGACTCAGGGGAAGCAGAAATAGGATTAAATTAAAACATACCATTATTTAAAAGGAGTGATGGCAAGCACCACCAACAGAAATTAAACTTCTTACCTTGAAAGTATAAAGGGGTTCACCATTTTTCTAGAAAATGGTGTTGAAAGAGAAATCATTTGAACAAATTTGTTCAATGAAACTGTTAGCCCATGGACAAGTAAAAGCTTTTATTTTTGAGAAAAGTAACATTTGTCCTTTGAACATTCCAACAGTGAGTAGGAAAAGATATATTTTATGATTTTTTATTGGGAGGAAGTTAGTTTAAGGAATTAAAAAAATAGAGTCACAGTATTAAATTCATATTTAAATAATTTATTTGATGTTCGCTACTTGTGTGTGCATTTCAATCCTTGACACACACATCTGCCAGACACGTAAAACAGTGGTCGATTTAAGAGGCCTTAATGAATGACAATATTTTTGAAATGCGCTTTATGAATACAAATATTTCCAAAGCAAAGAAAGAAAACCGTTGAATGAGTAACCACAATGAAATTCTGAGCATTTCTCTGATTTACAAAAGTATGCCTAATTTTTGTTTTCCACTAAATGAATGCAACCACTTTAAAAAATGTGTGTGTGTATGCGTGTGTGTATACCCACAAACACAAACAGTACAGAAACATTTCAAAGTGGCAAATTTTTAGTACACTGCCAAAGTGCTACAACCACTGTCATCCACAGACATTCACATGCAAACACTACTGGACTAGTACACCAGAGCAAATAAGAGTATTAGTTAGCCGAACTCCTTGGCAAAAACTTTAAGAAAATGGAAATAATGAAACAGAAATCCACTTCACATCTGAACAGTATAGGAAATAATCTCTTTTATCATCTGTGTCATATATACACACAGTATTATCTAAGCTCATAAAATAGCTTCTTACTGTACACACAGAACTGCAGTGTACACTCAGCAAATGTTATCATTGGAAGAAAATGGGCCATGAGGAGAAGCTCTGAGGAATAGTAGCAGGGTAGATACCTCCTTTAAAAAACAAAAAAGAAAGGCACAGCAAGGACTGGAATGCACATGCAAGGGAGAGTGGGAAAAAAGTAAGCAGAAGGTAACAGAAACCAATTAAGTGGGAAAAAGCAGCTAGTTATGATACAGGAATGAATTATGAAACTTGGATGGATGGGAAGGGAGAGGTAAAAAGAATTTTTCTTCTTTATTTTAAGCTATATATAGAACTGTCACTAGCGAAAGCCCATTTGGAATTTGAGTTGGCTAAACTGTCATATGAGTTATAGCATAGACTTTGCCAAAACTACCACACAGGGTTGAGCTGAATAAGAAGATACCAGTTGTGACGATGTTCCAAAAATTTCAAAATGCTACACTAACATAAGACACACAGTTTACACAATATTCAGATTCAATCCTTCCTTCCAACTCCGGGAAAGTGCAAACAATGAGCTCTCCAGACCACGGAGAGGAGGAAACCTTCTCTGCTCAATTATCAGAGTTTCATGCAACAGCAGGCTCCCCAGTCCCAATGAAGTCTGACTTTGGAAGAACAACAAAGATAGTGAGAAATTGATCTAATGGAGAAGGATGAAGATATACCTGTGAGCAATGTCTCCACTCCTGGCATTTCCCCATAGAAATTCCTGGGGGGAAAATTATTCAGTAGAAGGAATAAAGAGGTTCCCTATACTGCTTCACCCTAACCCTATAAACCTTACTGTCCGAATAGAATTAAATTATCCCAATTTCTCCCTTACAGCAGGAAGGACTGAGAGGGTAAAAGAGATTATATAAATTCATCAAAATATGCCAAAGCACATAATATTTTTTCTTACATATTAAAAACTGGAAAAGAAGAAAATTCTAAGGTGTGTTAGCTATGTGTGTGGATAGCTACAACCATTTGACAGCTAGGAAACTGAGGCTTAGTGAGAATAATTTACTCAAGGCCACTTATCCAACACAAATTTGACCCTGGGTCTGTTTCATGTCAAAGTCCTGGCTGGCAATTTCTACAATAACAAAGCCTCCCATCATCAAAAGAGGTCAGTAAGATAAACAATGAGATAGCCAACACAGTTTTTTTTCTATCTTTTTTTCCCCTTGTTAGTTCTATCATTATTTAAGAAAATATTTTGGCATTGAATAATACTTCTATTAAACTTTTATAAATGCCTTAAACAGCATTTTTTCCTCCACTAATAGTAACTCTACAAGAACAATTCATGATATCCAAAGCACAGGTAATCATGAATTAATGCACTGATCAGCAGCAGCTATGAAAATCACAAAAAGAGAGAAAACTAGACATTTTGTGCCACCTTATAAAAAAACACAAGAGGACAATCTATGAAACATTCCTGCCCCCAAAATCATATTTCCAATTTGATCAAGTCTCTAGATCCAACTACCAAATTAAGGAAACAGGTGGTAGAGGAAATTAACACCAAAGTGATGTAATCACCAAAACTTAAGACTGTGGCAAATGCTATATGTAAAACCACCTCATTTCTTCAAGTGAAATTGCAAGGAAAGAAAGACACAAAGGGGAAACATACAGATTAAAAAGACTTAAGAGACTTACTGAGATGCTAACTATTAAAAATATTAAAGCAAGTAGCATTTATGAGACAATTGGAAGTTGGAACCCAGACTGGATTTTTTTTTTTTTTTTTTGAGGAAGACCAGCCCTGAGCTAACATCCGTTGCTAATCCTCCTCTTTTTGCTGAGGAAGACTGGCCCTGGGCTAACATCCGTTGCTAATCCTCCTTTTTGCTGAGGAAGACTGGCCCTGGGCTAACATCGTGCTCATCTTCCTCCACTCTATATGGGACGCCGCCACGGCGTGGCTGACAGGCAGTGCGTCGGCGGGCGCCCGGGATCCGAACCAGTGAACCCCGGGCTGCCAAGCGCGGACTAAACCGCTGTGCCACCGGGCCGGCCCCAGACTGGATATTTATTAAGGAATTATTGTTAACTTTAAGTATGATAATTTAATTGTAGTTTTTTTCTAAAAGAGCCTAATCTTTATAGAACCATATATAGAATACTTATGGTTGAAATGATGTGATGTCTGGAATTTTTTCCAAAATAATACTGGAAGAGGATGAGAGTGGGGATTAGATAAACAAGATTGTTCATGAATTGATAGTAGTTGAAGTTGGGTGCCAAGTACATGGATGTTTGAAATGGCATTATGTGTATTTTATGCATATTGGAAAAAAAGCATGTGCAACAACATCACTGAAAAATATCCTAATTTTTTCCAAGGAAAGAAGCATATTATCAAGGAATCACATAGCTGAAGATACCTTACAAACAATCTACTCAAACCACCTCACTTTATAAATAAGGAAATTAAGGCTCAGATAGGTGAAGTGACTTGCTCAGGGTCACACAACTTGTCAGTTCCAGACTCAAGCTCAGAATTTAAACCTCCAAACTTGTAGCCCAAGGGTTCTGTTTTTTTTTTTTTTTTCCAAACCTGTAAGACATGACTGCATTTAAACATTTAGTCCAGAATATCCTTAAAATTGAGTGTAATTAGTAAAAGTAAGCCATGTGTCGGGGAATGAATAGAGTTAGTTCATACCAAAAATGAGCTGCCAGTCACTGTGATAAGATCTGTTTCTTTCTGAGAACCATGGTTTCCTGCTGGATTGGAGAATCCAAACTGGGTTTCTTCCTCCTGTCCAAAGAAGTCAGAGTCAGGATGTATGTTCCATTCTGCTTTGGTTGGTGTCAGTAGATCTGAGACACTGTTTTCACAAAGGGTGCTTGAAGGAGTCAGAGCATCTGTGTCCACTGTTAGCTTACTGCTGGGGGTCAAAGCTTGGGGCTCTTGACCTGAGTTTTTCACAGCCAAAGAGCCCAGAGATCCCAATGGCCCAGCGCTTAGACTTGAGACATCTTCCATACCTAAGGGGCTCTGCTGAAAACCGGCGGCTGTCGTTCCAAAAAAGGGAGAGGTATCCAAGCTTTGAGGAAGTTCACTGGTGGCCATCAAGGCCCGAGGGTCCACAGCCTGCCCTAAGGAATTATTATTGGCAGGAAAGGTCCCTGCCAGAGTTGAGCTCACGGAAGCCACATCAATAGTCAAGATTCCAGAGTTCACCAATGCCGTGTCTAGCACTGCAGCAGAACTATTGCCAGGCACATCAGAGAAGAGAGACACTAGCTCTGCATCGCTGAGATCACTCTGTCCCTGGCTGGCAAGTTCACTGCTGGGCGTAAGAGAATTTGCAGCTTCTAACTGAGCTAAGAGATCCTGGCCGAGGTTGTGCCTTTTGGCCATGTGGGTCTTCATGCTGTGCTTGGATGTGAAGAGTTTATTACAAGTGGAGACTGGGCAACGGCTTTTCCAAGTGTCCACATCCTGCAAGTGTTTCTTGGAGTGAATGTAGAGGCTACTTCGAGCAGAGAACCTGGCACAGCAGCCTTCCACAGGGCACACAAAAGGCTTTGTTCCCAGGTGGGTTATGCTGTGGCCTTTCAGATGCTCGGCCCTCGTGAAAGATTTCCCACAGCCTTCCACAGGGCACATGAACCTCCGGTCATCGTCGTGCTTCCTTTTGTGCCTTAAGAGTTTGGACATGCTGGTGAAGTTCCAGCCACAGCCATCAAAGTCACAAAGGAAAGGTCTCTCGCCAGTGTGGCTCCGCAGGTGAATTTTCAGCCGACAAGCCTTGTCGTACTGTTTGCTGCAGCCAGGAAAGGAGCAGGAAAAGAGCTCCTGTTCCCTGAAGTGGGCGCGGTTATGGGAAAACAGGGCACTCACTGTGATAAACGTCTTCTTGCAGCCAGAAAATGCGCACTGGTAAGGCCTTTCCGGCTCGAAGTGGCTGCGCTGGTGGGCGCTGAGCTTGGCCTGCGTGGGGAAGCTCTCCTCGCACACCTCGCATTTGAACGAGTTCTCCTGCTCATGGCCCTTCATGTGCGCCTTGAGGTTATACACGGTGGTGAAGCTCTTGCCACAGCCCTCCACCGGGCAGCCAAAGGGCCGCAGTTTGTCGTGCGACTGCAGGTGCCTCTTGAGCTTGTACGAGGTGGTGAAGGTCCAGCCGCAGCCACCCAGGGGGCACTTGAAGGGCCGCTGGCCCTGGCTGCTGCTGTGCGTCAGCAGGTGCACCTTCAGCTGGTGCTTCTTGGCGAAGGTTTGTCCGCACTGCGCCTCGGGACACAGGTACAGCACCACGCCCGGGCCCGGGCCCAGCGGCCCGCGGGGGCTCTCGGCGGCGGCCGGGCCCTCCGCCTCCTCCTCGGGCGGCGGGGCAGGCGCGGATTCGGCCGGCTCGGCCAGCAGGAGGTCGGGCGGCAGCTCGGGGCAGTCGCTGGGCTGCCCAGCGTGCGGGACCCCTGCTTGCGGGGCGATCAGACCCCCGGGCTGCGGGGCAGGCGCAACCCCAGGCTCCCAGGCTGGCGGCGGGGGTGTGGCCAGGGTGAGGACGCCGTTCTCGAAGCGCAAGAGCAGGTTTTGGTTGTGGATAGTGACGGTGCCCGTGAAGGCCGCGGCGGGGCCCAGGCCTGGGGCGGGGATCGGGGCCGGGGCCGGGGCCGGGGCCCGGGCTGGGGCGGGGACCGCGGACAGACAGCGGGAGCCCAGCGCAGGGTGGCCCGTCGGGTTCGCGCCGCTCTCGCCCCCCTGGAGCCGTGGGCCCGGCTCGGCCTCCTCCCTCCATACAGGCCCTGAGGCCTGGCCAGCACCCGCGGTCTCCACGTCGCCACCCACCGGATCCAGCAGCACCAGGAAGAAGTCGTCGTCGCCGCCGCCGCCGCCGCCGCCGCCAGCGTGATCGGGCCTCGGCGCCAACGGGCTCGGGCCCGGGCCCCGTGAGGCCGCGCGGGCCTCCTCGCGCCGCCGCCCGGGCCCGCCATCTTGGGGGCCCCGGAGCAGCAGGAGGCGGCGCGCGGGGGCCTGGCCAGCCCGTGGGTCAAGGCCTCCGTGGACCCGACCGCCGCCCGCGGGGCTGCCAGCACCGCCGCCCTGTCGCGTCCCGCGAGCCGGGAGCAGCCTCGGGATTTCCATCTCCCCGTCGGTGAGGCTCCGCTGGAACCAGAGCCGCGGAGGAGGCGCGACCCCGCCCCCTGCCGCGGGCCCGAACACGTTCCTGAAAGGGGAAAAAAAAATGTGCAATGCGCAGAAACTGGCCCTATCAGATATTAAAACGTGTTTAACGCCACAGTGATTTAAATATTCTGGTACTGGGTCTCTGGGACAGAATAAAAAGCCCAGAGGCAGAGCCTGGTATGCATAAATAAGTTCCACAGTTAATATTCGTAGGAAATCAAGGAGGTCTTCTCAGGTAATGGGGAAATGCCAGTTCATTCGGTAAATGGTGCTGGAATAAATGGTGCTACTTAAATCTGTACCTCACTGTATATACCAAAATAAACACACTCCCAGTCCCTCCCGGTGCTAAGCATGGTGCTTAGTACTTTTCATCTGTTAAAAATTGTTTACTGGCTGGCTGGCTGTATTGATAGATGAGAGAAAATTCCCGAGAGGGTACACTATGTGCCAACATTAAACTACCATAGTGCTAGCAATTCCTCTTGAATATGATGTCCTTCGCCCCTCCCCCACGCACCCCAACCCCCCACAACTTCCATACCCAGAACTGTCTTGAACAAGGTCCTCAGGAAAATTTGTCACATAGTTAAATTTTTTGTCCTGCTGCTGCAGAGATTAGAATGAATAAGGGGTGGCGCCAAAACAGATTAGCACCGTTCAGCCTAGAAATGCAAAGCGTGGAGGGTGAAACAAGTTATATTGGAATCTGGAAAACCCAACCCTCCCCTGGGTTGTACAGTGCACAACCTAAACCAACTCTTTGCCCTTCCACCATTGGTTAGGCCATGGTGAATTGCGTGTCCAATCTCACAACACAATGAGGACATTCGTCTAGATTTTCCAGCACATGGAGGTCTCTGGATAGGAGTACCAGTTAAATGCGATAAGGTTAAACCCTGAATCGTTGCGATGGACTCTCACGAGAAAAATGCACAGATGACCATGTCCAATAGCCCCGGTGTGCCTGCTTGCATTTAAGTGTGGTGGCCCAGTCTCGCTGTAATGGATTTGGCCAGTGATGCCTAGTGACCTTATTAATGATGAAGATGATCCTCCAATCTGTCTGTCATCAGTGACTTGGGAATTGATATAAATGTAGGATGAAATATCTAGCAAGAGAAAGGTTTAAAGTGATGACTAGATTATGGGCACCTATAGTTTAAATAATCCCTGCTGTCCCCCTCTTCTAGTGATAATGGACACTTGCTGATCTTTTGATTAGAAGATCAAGTTTTTCATCCCTAACAGTTCAAACCTCATTAGAATTTCTACACCACATATTTTTCTTTCTATTATGTTTTTTGGAGGAAGCGTTTTTCACGTCTGAGATACAGAGGAGTGCATAAAACATATCTGCCAGGTTTAGGTAATTTATAAAAGCAAACACCCGTGTAACCAGGACCAACGTCAAGCAATAGACCATTGCCAGCCTTCCAGAATACAGCCACTGTATTCCTCCCAATCACCACCCACACCCTCCTCTATGGATATAGTCATTATCCTGACTTTGTGATAACCACTTCAGTGCTTTTCTTTATAGCTTGACCACTTTTGTACGCATCCTTAAACAATATAGTTTATATGAAGTTACATAAATGAAATCACACTGCACGCTTCCTTTTATGGCTTGCTTCTTTCACTCTGTATCATATTTATTTGAGAGACTCATCCATGTTGTTCACAGGAGCTGTAGATCCTTTGTCTCCGCTGTTGACTAGCATTCTAGTGTATGATTTTAGCAAAGTGATTGTGATATGATTATACCATTCTACAGTGGATGGACGCTGGGGTTGTGTCTGGTTCTTGACTATCATTATGAACAACGCTGTAATGAACATTCTTGGACATTTCTCATGGGACACATGTGTAAAAGTCTCTTGGGTATACGTCCAAGAACAGAATCACTGGGCCATAGGGTATGCATATCTTCAGCTTTTCTAGATGATGCCAAATTGTTTTCTGTAGTGGTTGTACCAATTTACAATCCCACCAGTAGCATAGAGAGTTCCTGCTGCTACACATCTTCACCTACACAAGTATTGCCAGAATTTAATATCTTTTTTTTGCTATTACTAATAAGCTTTTGCACATTCTCATGTTTATGGACCTTTTGGATTTTCTCCTCTGTGAAAGGCCTGTTCAAGTTCAACCATTTCACCCATTTTTCTATTCTATTTTCCGTATTGTACTTACTGATTTAATGAGTCCTTTATGTGTTTTAAATACCAGACTTTTGGTGGTTATATGTGTGGCCAAAATATTCCCTTGCTCTGCTGTTTCTGTGGCAAAATATTCACTTGCTTTATGCTGTGCTTTGTGAACAGAAGATCTTAATTATAATATAGTCAAATGTATCTTTTTTTTCCCTTACGGTTAGTGCTTTTCTGTTTTAAGCAATCTATCCCTGCCCTGGGGCCATGAAAATATTCTTTATATTGTCTTCTAAAATATTTATGGTTTTGCCTTTCACAGTTAGGTCTTAATACACCTGAAAGTGATGTCTGTTTATGGTGTTGAGTAGGGTTCCATTTTTTTTCATGCGCATATCAGATTGTCTCAGTGAACCACTTATTGAAAAGTCTGCCCTTTGCCAGCTGATTTGTAGTGCCGTATGTGTCAATAAATCAAGTATCGACCTATGTATGGTCTGGTTTTTATACTCTCTATTAAGTACCATGGCCCTATTTATCTGTCTCTTTGAAATACCACATGTCAATATTAACTACGACAGATCTATAGTCAATCCTGATATTGGATAAGGCCAGACAATTCTACTTCGCTCTTTAAAAGTGTCTTGGTTATTTTTGGCCTGTTTCAACTCCATTTAAATTATCAATTCGTCAGAAAGAGTCCAACCAAAAGCTTGTTTGGGGTTCTAGTTAGGATTGTGTTGAACTTTTAGATTTGACTTCTTTTCAATATTGAATGTTTGATTCATGGATATGGTGTATCTCTCCTTTTAATGAGAACTTTTTAATTGTGTTCCAGTAATATTTTATATTTTTCCCATAAGAGGACATTTTATACTAGGTACTTCATATTTTGCAAATACTATCTTTAAAATTTTTATTTTCTAAATTTGTTGCCAGTAAATAGAATGCAATTGGCATTTGTGTGTTGATTTACAAACGTCTAAACTCTTTTATTGATTCTAACAATTTTTCTGTAAATATCTGTGGAATGTAATGTACACAATCACATCATCTGCAAATAATGCCAGTCTTATGTCTTCCTTTCCAAGCGTCTTGTTCCTTTTTTTCCCTTACTGCTCTCTCTGGGTGATAGTGGACATCCTTACTATAGTATCTTGGGGCTGAGGGAGAGTACCCAAGGAAAGACAAACTTGGAATGGGGGCCCCTCCCCAAGGCTGGAGTTCATACCTCATTGGAGAAGGTGTAGGAGAACTTACTGGGTGGTAGACAAATTTGCTAGTCTGCCGGTGCCAGAGCCGATCTACAGAACCAGAGCTGGTCTACAGTTGCAGGGTAAGCAGGAAGCAACCCTCTGGAGCACGTCAGTGTGGACTAGCCACAGCTGATGGCCAATGTGTGGGTGTGTAGTAGGAATAGGGGTCCTGGTGGAGTTGGAGGCCTGGAGGTAACAATGCCCTGTTACATAGGATCAGGAGGGCCTTGGTGTTGGGAGGGCTGCAGCGTTGGGAGAATTATAAGAGGTAAACCTGCTGTTGATGGGGTGGGGTGGGAGAGCAAGGAAGCAGAGGGAATCAGTGGGTGGGTGGCTTGGAGCACAAGATGTCCTCTATGAAGAGGGCCACAGAAAGCTGATCACGTCACCAGGCCACACCGGGATTGCGCGTTGGACGAGGAGAGTTGTTCTGGCTCATGCCTGGGGCAGAGCACCCAGGATATCCTCACACCCACACCTCTGGGAACCAGAAATCACAGGAGAGCCACCTCCTTCTTCAGTGTCCCTTCAGCGTCTTCTACTGAGAAAGCATAACATCGTGCTCACTTTGAAGGAGAGATGCTTAAAGGAATTCGTCCATTATCAGAGAGCATATATTTAGGGTGAATTTAGAGTGGGGAGGCAATACATTGATAATTGGCTTCATATCTTTTATCAGTTTAGGGGAGTCTCTTCTATTCTTAGTTTGCATGAATAGTAGGCAACCCCACCTGCCAGGGTTATTGGTGTTAGCTCACCCAAGGAGGAATATCTATTATCTTGTTGTTTCTCTGGTAAATTAATGATTAAAGCAGCTGACTGGCCATTTCAGGAGTTTTAATAGATTGCTGAGGATTCTTGGTGGACCCAGGGTTCCCTGGCCTGAACTGAGTTTTGCTGCAAAACCCAGCATTTTGCACAAAGGGGTGCCTGTGAGCCATGCATTCTAGTCCTACGCAGGGCTTGCCTGCTTCACCTGCAAGGAGAGCCTTGGTATGTGGTGAGATTATTTCTCCCACCATAAGTGTGAGTAGCACATGTTCTCCTCAGGAATAGACTTATTTATACTGTAAATGCTGCTCTGCTTTCCTGGTAGCTGCGCCTGAGCTAAACAGGGAGAGAAGATGCTTGGATTTCATTTAAACTCATGCCCAACAGAGCCCTGTCCATGGAGGAGCATGGGAGAAGATCTCTGTGTTAGTGTTACAAAGTGTATATATTTACCAACGTTGGCAATTTGATTGCTTTAATTGCACTTTTCTTGATTTGTTTTAGGCTCCCAAATGGACAAAAACTGATGGGAGAAAACGGCTCTTTTTTTTTTTTTTTTTTTTTTTTTTTTTTTTTTTTTGCCATTCTTAAGTGGCAAACAATCCATTCTTTAGTGATTGAACTGGCAACTTATATCGAGAGGGAAACTTGTCCACTAACAGGAGGAGTAGCTTTCCAGGCCTGGCACTTGGGAAGCTGTTATCACTGGGCATCCAAGCAGGCACTCGCACTTCATAGAAATCACTGAAATCCAGGTTTTGTGGAAACACACATCTCCAATCTGTGGTTTCTGAAGCTGGGCTATGTACCTGAGGCGTCTTCTCCCTGCAGGAGGAAGGGGAATTTGAGAGCTCCCCATGAGGCATGGGCTAGGAGGGACCCACCTAGGGTCATATCCTCCCATTGACAACTGGAGTAACCCTTCCTCTGTTACTCCTGAACTCCAGTGAAAGAGCAAAAGGGGAGAAGAGAGAAGGTGTCGACAGCACAAAAGTGCAGTCTTGCTCTCTGTGTCTCTCACCCCAACCTGCCATGGTCTGGCAGAGGATGAAGAGTGAGAGCCAAGCTTTAGTAGTTCCCGAAAATTCAAGTGGTTGTTTCTCCCTGGTCCAACTGAGGGAAGAGGGGATGGGGCTGGGGTAAAATCTGTGTTTACGCCTGGGGACCAGTTGCACTTTAGGTGAACTTTGACAACTACTGCACCACAGAAACAGTCCCCATGCCCTGCACCCGCTCTCAGAGTGTAATGAAACTTCTGAGGATGCCCTGGCTATGTTATGTCGAGTCCCAGTTTTCCCTCAAAACTTAAATCGGTGTGAGGCTTTTCTTTCCCTCTCCATTCCTTCTTACTACAAACACACCAAACCACACACAGGGATTGCATGGCCATGTCAAGACTTTGCCCAGGCCCTGACTCCTTGCCATTTGCAAGCTTGGCATCTTCTGACTTCCTCAGAGGAATCTGATCTCAAGAAACAGGCTCATCAGGGCAATCCTCTCCCTAGAGAGGACACTCTGAACAGCATGTCTCTAAGACTAGAAAAAGGATCAGAGACTGATGGCCTGAGCCCTCCTCTGCAAAATTCTGCACTGTCTGCCAGCAGAGCACATGGCTGGGACGGACTGTCCCAGTTGTCTGCTCGGCAGGATACTTTGCAGGACCTGACCCTCTACCCTCCAGATCTGTTGGAGGTCAACCCTCTTCACGTCCTGAAGACAATTTAACTTCTCAGAAAGATACATGCTACCTTTCACTCGCCTTTTATCCGTGTGATCTGGTGAAGATAGAAACCACTACCTATCCACATTTATTTTCAACTTCTGTCTATTTCGCTGGTGTCCTCACCTCCCTCCTGCCTCCTCTAGAAGTGTGGTTCCCCAAGACCCCAAGCCACAGTTAGACTGTCTCACCTGGGTCTGGGATTTGGCTCTGAGTTCTCTGTGAGGTTAACTGTGGATTCAGACTCAATGCAGAAGGCAGGGCCTGGAGTGAAAAAGGGTTCACAAGCCAGGTGGCTACTTTGGCTGGAAGAAAACCAGGGGAATTATTGGTTTTCACATCATTTATCCCACACATGCAGATGATGTGAGGTCCCTGCTTCAAAGCCCACTGGACTCATATGGTCATTTTTCTTCCTCAGCATCTCCCCAAATCTCCAGGAGCAGGCCAAGGAGAGCTCTTAGTTCCCAACCACTGGCTCCATTTTGCCTCAGCTTGTCTTGCACGTGACTTACCTTTCCACGAAAAAGCACTTCCCCGAAGGCTTATTGTGGGCTGGTATGCAACCTCAGAGTGGGATCTTGAAGGATGAATAGGTATTGGGAAAAATAAGAACTGTGGACAGGAATTGTTGGAGTTTTTGGTGATGGAACGGTCTAACCCAGTTAGCATGTTTGAGTACTTGACTCATCAAGTGGTGTTTGCAATAGCTGCTCATCACTTTTTCATTTTCCCAACAGCAGGTACCTAGTCCAGAGTGTTCCTTAAATATCAGACCTGTGACACATAATTGTGCCCCCAAGTGGCTCACATCAGAATCAGAGAGACTCCTGGATCAAACTGAAAAGCAGGACCTTGCTTGAGATGTGCACTACTAACAGTGAAGGAAAAAAGTACACATATAGCACATGAAGAAATAGTTGGAAAATATGACCCAGAATGCAAAAAAGCAATGGCACATTAAAATAAACAAAGAAAAAAAAAAGCCTTGACGATTTTGATTTATTATTCACTTTAAAGAAAAGCTAATTGGCTAATAATTTGTATACATTTGATCTCAGCCCCTGTCAGTCAGATTAATCAGAGTGGCTCACTAAGTGGCATACTGCTATACAAGTGAGTTAAAGATGGCCTGTGTATATTGGCCCCTATGTTGTTTACTTCTTCACAGCAGGCTAGGACCATTAGCTCAAGGCCCACCGGCACCAAACTCAAAGTTTCATGCATGCAATTGCTTTAAATGTAGCCCAAATAAGCACATTTTTAGCCATTTAGAGCTTGGCTGCTTTGTATACCCCACAAAACTGCACCCAACATATGCTAGCTGTAGTTAAGACAAAATCACGGGCTATAAAACACCACTGCTTACCTTCAGAGCTCTCTGACCCAGAGACTCCTCCTCTAGCTGCTGAGCCATATCACCTAAACAAGTAAGCCCCTCCCATATTTCCCTCTCCCCCAAGGGTTGCCTTGTCCTCTTTCCTTTCTGGGTGGTGGCTGAAAGCTTCCCAAATTTGAGGAAAGACATGAATGTACATACCAAAAAGCTCATTGTACTCCAAGGAGGATAAACCCAAAGATACTCACACTGAGACACATTATAATGAAAATGTTGAAACCCAGAGGCAAAGAGAGATTCCTATAAGCAGCTAGAGATAAGCAATTCATCATGTACAATATATTTTCAATAAAAATGTCAGTGGATTTCTCAGCAGAAAACTTGGTGGCCAGAAGTCAGTGGAATGATATATTCAAAGTGCTGAAAGAAGGAAAGAAAAGCTTGTCAACTGAGAATTCTACATCTAGTAAAACTGTCCTTCAAAGGTGTGGGAGAAATGAAGATATTCCCAAATAACCAAAAGCTGAGGGAATCGTTAAAATTAACACTAGACCTGCTCTACAAGAAATGCTAAAAGGCGTCCTCCGGATTGATATCAAAGGACCCTGGACAATAATGTATAGACATATAAAGATAAAA
Organism: Tapirus indicus; assembly: GCA_031878705.1. NCBI lineage: Eukaryota > Metazoa > Chordata > Mammalia > Perissodactyla > Tapiridae > Tapirus > Tapirus indicus. The sequence goes on from CM062942.1 coordinate 48,220,153, forward strand.
AGATAAAGCCAGGTAAAGGCTGAAAACACAAGTATTTTTGCAATTTTGGTTTGTAAATTCACTTATTATTTTCTACAAGATTTGAAAGACAAATGTATAAAAATAAGTACAAATCTATGTTATTGGGTTCACAATATATAGAGATAAAATTTGTAATGTCAATAACATAAGGGGGGGAGGATGGAGGTGTAAAGCAGTAGAGGTTTTTTTGGCAACTGAAGTTGGGCTCAACTAAAAATAGACTGTTTTGACTTTAGGATGTTATATAATTTCTATAACAACCAGAAAGTAAATATCTGTAGAATGTACACAAAAGGAAATGTGAAGGGGATCAAAACATGTCAGAATGAAAAACCAAACACAAAGGGAGGCAGCAATAGTGGCAACAAAGTACAAAAAAGCTACAAGACTTACAGTAAACAACTAACAAAATGGCGAAAGTAAGCCCTTTCCTATCAGTACACACTTTAAATATAAATGGATTAAACTGCCCAATCAAATGGCAAAAATTGTTGGAACAGATTTTAAAAAACCCCCAAGAAATGACCTTACAATACGCTGTCTATAAGAGAAGCACTTCAGATCTAAGGGCACACGTTGGTTGAAATTGAACAGATGGAAAAATGTATTCCACACAAATTGTAACCAAAAGAGAGCTGGGGTGGCTATACTAATATCAGAGAAAATAGACATTAGTGTAAAACTATTACAAGAGAAAAAGAAGGAAGTTGTATATCGATAAGAGGGTCAATTCACCAAGAAGGTATAACAATTATAAAAATACATGCATAAAATACCAGAACTACAAAGTATAAAAAGCAAACATTGAAAGACTTGAAGAGTGAAATAGACAGTTTTACAAAAATGGTTGGGGACTTCAATAGCCCGCTTTCAGTAATGGATGGAACAACCAGACAAAAAATCGATAAGGAAATAGAAGACTTCAACAACACTATAAATCAACTGGACTCAACAGACATATAGAGAACACTGCACTCAACAACAGCAAAGCACACATTTTTCTCAAGTGCACATCACACATTCTCCAGGGTAAACCATATGTTATGCCACAATACAGATCTTAATAAATTTGAAAAAATTTAAATCATACAAAGAATTTTTTCCAGCCACAATTGAATGAAAACAGAAAACAATAGCAGAAGGAAAACTAGAGAATTCACAAATATGTGGATATTAAACAACACACATTTAAACAGTCAATGGTTGAGGAAGAAATCAAAATGGAATTTAGAAGACATGTTTAGACAAATGACAAAACCACAACATACCAAAACTTATGGGATGCAGTGAAAGCAATGCTGTGAGGCATATTTATAGTGAAAAACACTTACCTTAAAAAAGAAGAAAGATCTCTAATCAACAAAAACTAATTTTACAACTTAAGGAACTAAGAAACAAAGAACAAACTAAACCCAAAGGTAGCAGGAGAAAGAAAATAATGACAATTAGGTCAGACATGAATAAAACAGGGAATAGAAAAATAACAGAAAAATCAATGAAACTGAAAGTTGACTCTTTGAAAACATAACAAAATTGACAAATTTTTAGCTAGATTGAAAAATGGAGAAGACTCAAATTACTAAAATCAGAAATGAAAGTGGGGCATCACATTGATTTTACATAAATAAAAAGAGTGTAGAGAGTGGTATGAACAACAACAAATAATATGCCAACACATTGGATAACGTAGAGGAGATGGACAAAATCTTAGAAATAAACAACCTATGAACACCAAATCATGAAGAAATAGAAAGTCTGAATAAACCTATAATGAGTAAGGAGATTGAATCAATCAAAAAGGAGATTGAGTAATCAAAAATCTCCCAACAAAGAAAAGCCCTGGACCAGATGGCTTCACTGTGAATTTCCCCCAACATGGAAAAAAGAATTAACATGAATCTTTCTCAAACTATTCCAAAAAATTGAAGGGGAGGGAACACTTTTTAATTCATTCTATGATGCCTGCATTACCCTGATACAAGGAAACTACAAGAAAAGAAAACTATAGACCAATACCCCTGATGGATATTGATGCAAAAATGCTCAACAAAATACTAGCAATCAGAATTTAAAAGAATCTTAAAAGGACTATACACTATGACCAAGTGTGATTTACTCTTGCAGGGAAAGATGGTTCAACGTATGAAAATCAATCAATGGGATACACCACTGTAACAGAATGAGGGGAAAAGCCAACATGATCATCTCAATTGATGAAGAAAACATTTGACAAAATTCAACGAGCTTTCATGATAAAAACCCTCGATACATTAGGAAAAGAAGGGAACTTCCTCAACATAATAAAGGCCGTGTATGAGAAACTCATAGTTAACATCATACACATTTGCGAAAAAATGAAAGCTTTCTCTCTAAGATCAAGAACAAGAGAACTATCCCACTTTTACCACTTCTAATAAACATAGTCCTGTAAGTTCTAGCCAGAGCATTTAGGCAAGTAAAAGACAAAAAGCATCGAAATTGGAGAGGAAGATATAAAATTATCTCTTTTTTTCAGTTGACATAATCTAGAAATGTAGAAAACCTAAAGATTTCACACACAAGAATTAGAGCTAATATATTAGTTCAGCAAAGTTGCAGGACACAAAGTCAACACAAAAAAATCAGGTGTGATTCTGTACACTAACAATGAATGGTTTGCAAAAGAAATTAAGAAAACAATTTCATTCACAATAGCTTCAAAAAGAATAAAACAGCTAAGAATACACTTGACCAAGGAGATGAAAGACACACACACTGAAAACTACAAAACGTTGCTGAAAGAAATTAAAGAAGACATAAATCCATGGAAAGGTGTCTTGTGTTTATGGATTGGAAGACTTAATATTGTTCAGATGTCAATACTACCCAACGCGATCTTCCCATTCAATGATATCCCTAACGAATTCCAACAACGTCTTTTGTGAAAATAGAAAAATCTATTCTAAAATTTGTATAGATTCTCAAGGGATCCCAAATAGCCAAAAGAAACTTCAAAAAGAAAAGAAAGTTGGAAGACTCACACTTCCTGATTTCAAAACTTACTACACAGCCGCAGTCATCAAAACTTGTGGTATTGGCATAACGGCAGATATATTATACGCCAACAGATTAGAATAGAGAGCTCAGAAATAAAACCTTGCATACATGGTCAAATAATTTTTTACAAGAGTGGCAAAGTCATTCAATGGGGAAAAGGGCAGTCTTTTCAACCAATTATGCTGGGAAAATTAATATCTACATACAAAAGAGTGAAGTTAAACTCTTTCTTTACATTATATACAAAAAATAACTCAAAATAGATCAAGGACCTAACTGCTAGAGCTAAAACTGTCAGAAAAAAACACAGATAACAGGAAAAATGGTAATGTAGGAGAACCCAGCTTCCCCATCCCCCCACAAAGATCAACAACTGGGCAGTTATCCACAAAGAAAAACAGCTGTGGGAGGCTTCTCGAGTCCATTTAGGAAAGTACAGCAATACGGTGGAACAAAAACCTGACAATAGTCATGTAAGAAGAGAAGGAAGACAACTTTATTTTGCCTACATTATCCCATTCCCCAAGCCAGCATTGTTCAGCAGCAAGAAGGAACTTCCCAGCTAGAAAGAGTTCCTCTCACCTGGAAAGGAAGAGTAGGGTGAGCTCTTTGGGCCACTGCACAAAGGTCCCACTTCAGTTTCACCCCACACAGACCAGCAAAAGTGAGACATACAGAGCAGGCTAGGAACAAGGAGGAAAAGCAGGGGCTATTATTAGCAGACACACAAGAGGAGCAATCATGGTTCACAGAGACCTGCCCTGCAGACAAACTCAGCAGATTCCACCACTGAGGAAGCCAACAGCCACTGCAGACCCCCCAGAAATTTCACCAGCTTCTGCCCCACAGGTATTTGCATTCACTGACACCAGCCACCCGAGTCCCACCTAACCCCCTCTACCTCCACCCCCACAGGAGCCAAAGGACTGCACTGGAAGCCAGCTCAGGCCTCTGCGGCTGCACTAGTGTAAAATACCAGACACCTGAATCCCTCCCAGCCTACATTGGAGACCAGGAGCCACATCAGCAGCAAGCTCGGAGCTCTGCAGCTGTGTGAATACAGGAGGCCAGCCACCTGAGTCCTCCCCTCCACTGCCTCTGCCCCCAGCAGAGCCCAGGAACTGCACAGGCAGCCATCTCTGGCCTCTGTGGTCATACTAAGATGCCAGCCACCTGAGTACCTCCCCATCCCTGCTGCAGCCTGGGAGCCACTTCAGCAGCTAGCTTGGGGTTCTGTGGCTGCACAAGTGCAAGATGCCAGTCTAGACCCCGTCAGCTGAACCCCACTGCTGTGCCCACACTCGGAGCTAGTTGTGCGCATGCACACCACCAGCGAGATTCCCAGTCATCAGCCTCCACCAAAGCACACAATCCTAGTAGGAGAGTGTGCAGCCATAGAAGAGCACACCCACATCTAGGGCCCCTGTAGCTGCTTGTGGGCCAGGATCAGGCCCTGCCTTCTGTCACTGGCTGGCACTACCACACCCACCTCTAGCTAACCCCGCCAGCTGTGCACCTGCACATCCCTGGCCTGAAACCCATCACCAGCCTCCACCGCAGTGTGCACACCCAGGGGGAGTGTGCAGCCATGGGAAAAGATGCCTACAATCAGGTCCTCTGCAGCTGCTGGTAAGCCCATAGTTGGCCCCAGCCCTCACTACCTCCCCTGGTCCCCATCACTGTGTGTAGGCAACAGGCCCCTGACACTACACAGACACCTGAAGCTGGCCCCGACAGCTGAGTGTGTGCACACCACCTGCTCTGGACACCACTGCTGCCTGCCCTGGTCCCTAATGCTGTACCTGGAGGTGCCACTGAAGACTCCAACAGCCTTTGCAACTACTGCAGACCCCCACAAAGTACTCACAAAGGGCCACACAGCTGTCAATGCTGTGGACCCCAGTGGCCTGAACTGAACCTACATCATGCCCACCCAGAGCAGGTGCCACCACACACCCCTGCACTTGGCACCCTGCACCACTAGCCCCATAGTTGACAGCATGATCGAGCATGCCCCCACTCACAGGTGAAAAGTTTCCCTTACTGAAGTCAGTCCATAAAATCTGGATGAGTTGACTACTTCTACAAATGCACAGACACCTGCTGAAGGCTATAGGGATTATGAAGAATTAGGGAAACATGACTCCACCAAAGGGATACAGTAAACCTCTAGTAACTGGCCCCAAAGAAAGGAAGATCCATAAATTTTGCAACCAGAAATTCAAAATAATTGCTCTAAACATACCCAGAGAGCTACAAGAGAATACAGATACATAATAACAGGAAAGCATATGAGAGCAAAATGGGAAGTTCAACAAAGAGACAGAAAACTTAAAAAAGAACCCAACAGAAATTTTGGAGCTGAAAACACAATGACTGAACTAAGAACATGCAGTGGAGAACTTCAATAGCAGACTTGAACAAGTAGTAAAGAGAATCAGTGAGCTAGAAGACAGATCAATTGAAATTATCTCATCAGAGGAGAAAAATCAAAGAAGGAAAAGGAATGAAGAAAGCTTATGGGACTTATCAGATACCATTAAGGGAAATAATGTACACATCACTGGAGTCCCAGAAATAGAAGAGAAGGAGAAAGGGGTAGAAATCTTATTTAAAGAAATAATGGCTGAAAACTTCCCAAACCTGGGAGAGATTTGGACATCCAAGTTCATGAAGCTAATAGGTCACTCCAAAATTTTAATCCAAAATGATATTCTCTAAGATACATAATAATAAAACTATATGATATAAAAAGCAAAGGGAGAATTTTAAAAGCAGCAAGAGAAAAATAATTCTCACATACAAGGGAGGCCCCATAAGATTATCAGTGGATTTCTCTGCAGAGACCTTGCAGGCCAGGAGAGAATGGGATGATATAATAAAAATGCCAGAAGAAAGAAACTGCCAACCAAGAATACTTTACCTGGCAAATTTGTCCTTCAGCAATGAAGGAGAGATAAAGACTTTCCCTTATAAACAAAAGCTGAAGGAATTCATCACCACTAAACCTGCCTTACAAGAAATGCTGAAAGCAGTTCCTTAAGCTGAAACAGAAAGATACTAATTAGTAACATGAAAACATATGCAAATATACAACAGATTGGTAAAGTAAGCCTATGCTCAGAATCAGAATACCCTAATACTGTAATATGGTGATGCATTAACTACTTAACTCCAGTGTAAAGATTAATAGACAAAAATATTAAAAACAGGTATAGCTTTAACAACTTGTTAATGCATACACAATATAAAAAGAAGTAAGTGGTGACATCAAAAACATAAAAGGGAGGGAGCAAAGAATAGAGTTTTAGTATGCAATCGAAGCTAAATTGTTATCACTGTAAAATAGACTGTTATATGTATGAGATGTTTTATGTAAGCTTCATGGGAACCACAAAGCGAAAACCTACCTTAGATTTACAAAACATAAGAGAAGGGAATCAAGTCATACCACTACGGAAAATCATCAATTTGCATGGGAAGGCAGCAAGAGAGAAAGAAAGGAACCATAGAGTTACAAAACAGAAAGAAAACAATAAGAATGGCATTAGTAAATCCTTACGTATCAATAATTAATCTAAATGTAAATGGATTGAATTCTCCAGTCAAAGTCATAGACTGGCTGGCTGCATAGAAAAAGAAGACTCAAATATATGCTGCCTGCAAGAGACTCAACTGAGCTTTAAGGAGACACATAAGTACAAAGTGCAGGTATGACAAAAGATATCCCAAGTAAGTGAAACAAAAAGCGCAAGGGTAGCTATACTTATACTAGACAAATAGTCAAAGGGTAACAAGAGACAAAGGTGATCATTATATAATGATAAGAGGGTCAATTCATCAAGAGGATATAATAATCATAAATATATATGAACCCAACAACAGAGCAGCTAAATATATTAAGCAAATACTAACAGATCTGAAGGGGCTATCAAGGAGATAACAGTGCACAAGAGACTCGTGCAGGGACCTTGCTTGAAATCAACAGCGGCACCAGAAACAGGAGGACCGTGGCTTTGGATCCTACGTTTCTGACACCAAATATGTCAACCTAAGAAAAAGAGGCAACTGCAAAACATAAGCATTTATTTGCAGTCTTAGAACTGCAATCTGGGAAACACAGGTTCCAGCAGCAGCCAGAAAAGTGTCCCCCTGAGGAGTAAAAGTCAGGAGTTTTTATTAGCAACAAGAAGAGCCCAGAACAATCACCTCAATTGTTTGTTAGGGAGGGTAAATTTACGTTACAGTTCATCAGCTTACTCACGGACATCTTGTTGTCACCAGAAATCATATATTTTTGCACAGTCCTTCAGAAAGTCCTTTCTCAGCAAATGACTCCCTTTTGGCAAGTCAGCAAGGTCAGCACAATTTCATATTTTTAACAAGACGGAGTCCAGGGTACAAAATGGAGCCATTGTTGTCAACTCATTTCACATTTCTCCCTTAGGCTCGTGATTTTTCTGGAGGAAAACATCAACAGAGCAACATTACTCCCTTCAGGCCAGAGTGGCTTCGTTACCTGCTCTGATTCCATCCAGTCCTTCAGCGGGGGCATCTTGTGAAAGAGTCAACAGCAATTTTCTCTAAACCTTCTGATCCATAAAATTTGTCTCCGTGAAGAGCATCTAACATGGTCATCTGGGCAAACATAAGCTGCATATTTGAGTGAGTTACAGCAGAGGTTGCAATTTTTAGGAAGCACTTGATTATCAAAGTGATGCATGTTATTAAGATTAACAATAATCTAGTTTTTAATACCATCCTTAACCATGACCCTATTCCTACTGGTAGCTAGCTCAAGAGATCAAAATAATCCCCACGTCCTGGCATGTGTCCTATTTCATCAATAAATTAATATTTTCCTTTATTGTTTTAGTTCTTGTGTCACCTTGCCAGATTGGTTAACATAAAAACAACTTTTATCTAGTAGGGCATAGTTACCTCCTTGTTGGGCTGTTAAGGTATCTTGTGCCCTATTTTCTAGGACAAATTCTTCCGGGCTATCAATTTGGGTTTGTTAATTTTCAAATGCTTGAACAAAAGCATTGAAAGTGGTGACCATGACAATAGCAAGGTTGTGGATTGCTCTTTCAAGATCCATTTCTATTTCTGAACCAAAGGAAATATGCTCTGGTGAAAGCATGGACAAACCCCTTTCTGTCTACCATTCGGTTATAGACCAGCATCCGTCCCAAATTGTAATTGTCCCAGCTTTGCCTTTAACGTCTCTTTAATTCATATGAGATGGATCCTAGATTTGGTATGTAAGCAATGGAGGAGTCTTTCTAATGGTGGTATCAGGGGCAAAAGCAAAGTCCCTGTAATGCCCTTCCCATTTAATAGGGAGAGTGGAGTGCCACACAATAAGAAATATCCAGCACCTTCTAAGGGCAAGGCATAAATCCCTTGCCCAGATTGGTTTATTAGTTTTAAAGGAAGAAACCTCATGATCAAAAATATAATCATCCTCACACAGTACGTGATAATCTGTTTTACTGACATTGTGCAAGTGATTGTAAGAGTATGTCATATTTCTATATACTTGAAGCAGCAAATGAGTCTGATTTTTGTAAGTCAAATTCTGGCTAAGATACAGGGAGTCTCCAGGGAAAAAGTAGGCAGAACTAAGCTTCCACACTTCAGACTTTGATCAATTCTCTACCTTGTTCCATTAAGAGGCAGCACATCTGCTTTCCAGTGTTCAGTTCCATTATAGTTCTCATTGCCCCATCGTAAGGATACATCATGAGAAATTACATGGTAGTCATGTAGACTCCAACAAGGAGTGAACTCATGATCATCTATATCATTTAAAAGTGTATAGTCACAAACATTCAATGGAAGTTCACTTAAAGTTTTGCCGGTCCATCAATGTTTTTGAAACAAACGGAAAGGTTTTTGGTAGTGCTCAAATCTGAGTAATAGATATTCCCTTATGAGCAGGAGACACCCAGTGGAAAATGGTAACACTGGGGGCTTGTTTTCCAGAGGGAAGCTTGTTTGTGGATTCAGAAACCCCAAAGGAGAAGCCAGCATTATGACCAGATAAATTTCTCTGTCCTGTAAGGATAGTGGCCAAGCCACTAATTCAGGTGTATCCTGAGTGTTATTTGCTCTAGCACAAATACAACATTCAGTGAGGTTTATGGAATCAGAAAGTTTCTTCAAGGTGGGGACAAAAGGGTGTGATAAGGCATGACAGTTAGCAATGAGAGTTATAAGGAAAAATAAAAGGCCAACCTGAGAGTCAAAATTACCCCTAATAACAAAAGCCTCTGTGAGAAGAACTTAAAGAAAGGTGGCTTGATACGTCAACTAAGCAAAAGGTCTGATCCACACAGCAATAATCAATATAACGGCAGTGAGTTCTCCTGATTTTATAGGGTTTTACCACCATCTAAAGATTCCTACTGTGTGCATTAGAGCAAAAAACATTAAGATACCTACCAGGGAAAATGATAGCCCAAATACGTCAATCAACAATCCTTCATGTCCAGCCTCCCAAAGGATCTGTGGGATGCTTTCTAGGTTAAGAAGCCAAACATGAAACCCATTCTTGGAATTCTTCACTTTGTGTGAAGAGACCCACAAGGAGGGATACAGAGATACAAGTTAGAAATCATGACATGCGTTTTCAGGAGGTAAAGGATTCTCCCAATAGGATGATTAAGAAAAAAGTACAAAGGGAATAACAAATTGTTTGGCGAGAAAGGACATAAAACAATATACAGGCCTGGTCCAGAACCTTGGGAAAGCTGTCTGCTCAGCTGTCATCTGCTTCAATTCCTGGAAAATCTTACTTTAAGGTCACCAGTTGGTGTGGAGGTCCAGTCAGGGTTTGAGGCTTCCTTTAATATAACATGTGAATTGAAGAGTCTATTCCTTGCAGGCTAGTGATGCAAGAGTTGGTTAACAGTACTTGATAAAGTCCCTTCCAGTGAGGTCTAGGGAGTCTTTCTTTCTCTCTCTCTCTCTTTCTTTCTTTCTTTCTTTCTTCCCTCCTTCCCTTCTTTCTTTTCTTTTCTTAGGTGTCTTTTCCAGTAGACAAAAGCTCTGGGCTGCAGAATATGATGTCTGGTGCTTTTGTCTCCCGGGACTACACTATGGAAAGATCGTTCTACCAAAGTATGATTATGCTCTATGGATTTGATTAGGCCTTTGCAAAATTGAAGTATACCTTCTTTATCAGCTGTGGATCAAAGGAGTAGCGGCTAGGTGCATTGGGCATCCCGTTATAAAGAGAAGACATTCTTATTGAATGTATGCAAATACATATATTGCCATAAAAATAAGAATACTTAAGAGTTTCAGATTTCTGGAGGGATCAGGTAGAGAGAAAAAGTTAAATGCTTCAAACTTTGATGCAAAGATATACTTTACCAAATTGCTGTAAGTTATAGATAGCTTAAAGGAGAGGAGAAAAAGGGGACCTGTAAATCTGGACAATAAAATATCAAAGCAGGGGCCGGCCCAGTGGCCTAGTGGTTAAGTTTGGCGCACTCCGCTTCGGCGGCCTGGGGTTCACAGGTTCGGATCCTGGGTGCAGACAGACGCACTGCTTGTCAAGCCATGCTGTGGCGGCGTCCCATATAAAGTAGAGGAAGATGGGCACGGATGTTAGTCCAGGGCCAGCCTTCCTCAGCAAAAAGAGGAGGATTGGCAGTGGATGTTAACTCAGGGCTAGTCTTCCTCACACACATAAAAAAAATATATATCAAAGCAGTAAGTTTCCCATTAGGATTTTAGAAGTTCCCACCAAGTTCAGTGTTATGATCCTAAAGTTATCAAAAACCTGTATTCTAGAGTACTTATCTACGTCTTTCCTACGAATCTCCTTGAAGACGAGGCACTTTTGCAGGCAGAATTTTTGCCAAAGCATCAGAGCAAAACAATAACTGTCTATGAATGGCAAAAGACTTAGAAGTGCCCATTATTAAAGAGCCGATGAGAGTTCATTATATGCATTTGAGAAGGTAATTTGGGTATTTTTGTGACATACAAGATTCTAAGGTAATAATTAGAGTTATGATTGATAACACTATATTAGGACATATCAGATTTCCAGGAATTTTACATAATTTCTGGAACACTTATGACACATCCCTATACAGACACAATGTAAAAAAGGCTTAGTATTACTTCTTATTTGAGAATGTTTTATATGTAATTCAACATATCAAATCAGCCTAATTAGTTTAGTATACCCCAGGTCAAAAAGACTTTATTTAGAACTTGATTTTTGTGACGGTTGTCAAAAATATCAAAAAGGTTTTAAAATATTTGGTCAAAAAGGATCACAGATTTTTATGAAACAATAGTTAATTATCCATTTAACTAAAGTGACAAAGAGAGTTTAGGTAATATGGACTTTTTAACTATTTGTATTCTTCCAATCCATGAGCATGAAATATCTTTCCATTTCTTTATGTCATCTTCAATTTCTTTCAATAATGCCTTATAGTTTTCAGTGTATAGGTCTTTCACCTCTTCAGTTAAATTTATTCCCAGATATTTTATTCTCTTTGTTGTGATTGTAAATGGGATTGTATTCTTGACTTGTCTTTCTGCTAGCTCGTTATCAGTGTATAGAAATGCAACTGATTTTCGTATGTTGATTTTGTACCCTGCAACTTTGATGAAGTTGTTGATCATTTCTAATAGATTCTTTAGGGGTTTCTATATGTAGAATCATGTCCTCTGCAAATAGTGACAGTTTTACTTCTTCCTTTCCAATTTGGATGACTTCTATTTCTTTTTCTTGCCTGATTGCTCTGGACAAAACTTCCAATGCTATGTTGAATAAGAGTGGCAAAAGTGAGCATCCTTGTCTTGTTCATGTTCTCAGAGGAATGGCTTTCAGCTTTTCACCATTAAATATGATGTTGGCTGTGGGTTTGTCATATATGGCCTTCATTATGTTGAGGAACTTTCCTTCTATACCAATTTTATTGAGAATTTTTATCAGAAATGGATGTTGGATCTTGTCAAATGCGTTCTCTGCATCTATTGTGATGATCATGTGATTTTTATTCCTCATTTTGTTAATGTGGTGTATCACATTGATTGATTTGTGGATGTTGAACCATCCCCGCATGGCTGGAATAAAACCCACTTAATCGTGGTGTACGATCCTTTTAATGTATTGCTGTATTTGGCTTGCTAATAATTTGTTGAGGCTATTTGCATCTATGTTCATCAGCGATATTGGCCTATAATTTTCCTTCTTTGTGTTGTCCTTGTCTGGTTTTGGTATCAGAGTAGTGTTGGCCTCATAGAATGAGTTAGGAAATGCCCCATCTTCTTCAATATTTCAAAATAGTTTAAGGAGGATAAGTATTAAATATTCTTTGAATGTTTGGTAGAATTCACCAGAGAAGCCATCTGCTCTTGGACTTTTATTTTGGGGGAGGTTTTTGATGACTGTTTCAATCTCTTTACTTGTGATTGGTCTACTCAGATTCTCTATTTCTTCTTGATTCCATTTTGGGAGGTTGTATGAGTCTAAGAATTTATCCATTTCTTCTAGATTATCCAATTTGTGGGCATATAACTTCTCATAGTATTCTCTTATAATCCTTTGTATTTCTGTGGTAACTGTTGTAATTTCTCCTCTTTCATTCATAATTTTATTTATTTGAGTCTTCTCTCTTTTTTTCTTAGTGAGTCTGGGTAAGGCCTTGTCAATTTTGTTTATCTTCTCAAAGAACCAGTTCCATTGATCCTTTCTACTGTTTTTTATTTTTTTGTCTCTATTTGATTTGTTTCTACTCTGATTTTTATTATTTCTTTCCTTCTACTGACTGTGGGCTTGGTTTGTTATTCTTTCTCTAGTTCTTTTAGGTGTAGTTTAAGATTACTGATTTGACATTTTTCTTGTTTGTTGAGGTACGCCTGTGTTGCTATAAATTTCTCCAGTGGGAGTGATCTCAGCAACATGGCAGAGTGAGCTGTCCCCTTTGTCTCTCTCCCTCTGAGCTACAATTAAACAGACATTCATTGACCAATGGAGGACACCCACACAGCACAACAGGATGCCTGAAAGACACACACAGCTATATATCTGAAGGTGGAGCAACTTGGTCCCCTTGAGGCAGTAGAGGTAGGTGAGCACTCTCCTACCCCTCCCTGTTAGTGGTGACCCAGCTCGTGGGTCCTCACACAGCAGATGGCACTACTCTAAGAGGAGGTGGAGACAGCACAGAATGCAGGTGAATGTTATCCTGGCCTACGAGAGCACACACTGTGCTGCAGTGGTTCAAAAAGGGAACACACCACAGTGCAACTGTAAGAAGAGGCAGCAGCAGCCCTGTGTGTGTGTGTGAATGCTTTCCTGGCTGGCAAGAGCACCCACCACTGCTGCCACAGCTCCATCAGCAGGAACACACCTCAGTGTGACTGTAAGAGGCAGCTGCAGTGGTGTGTGCACACATGAATGCTTTCCTGGCAGGCAGGCAGGACCACCCACCATGCTACTGTGGCCCCGCAAGTGGGAACACACCTCAGTGTGACTGTGAGAAGAGGGACTGGCACTCCTACATGCACAACTGAATGCTTTCCTGGCCAGCAGTAGTGCCCACTATGCCACCATGGTCCCCAGTGAGTGGCCCTGGCTCAGATTCTACAAAGAAGCCCCACCCACCAAGCACAGTGGCCAGCATGATTGTAAGCAGAGGTGGCAGCAGATCGGCACATGCACAAATGCTATCCTGACAAGAGGGAGCACTCACCATACACACACAACTTCCAGCAGATGAGGTGGGATCAGAAACACAGCTTCTGCTTTCCCCCAGTGGTAGCAGGTGGAATTTGCCACCTGATACTACAACAAATGTGCCAGCAAAGGATTAGTGCATCAAACACTATGGAAAACTACAGTAACAATTCAGAGAAGAAGGAAAATGACAAGTCTCCAGAAACCAACTCTGAAGTCACAGAAATTTACAATCTAAATGACAGAGAATTCAAAATAGCTGTCATAAAGAAACTCAACTGGTTACAAGAAAACTCAGAAAGAGTTCAGTGAGCTCAGGAATTAAATTAATAAGCAGAAGGAATACTTCACCTAAGAGATTGAAACTATGAAAAAAATCCAAATGGAAATTCTGGATAAGAAGGACACAATTAATCAGATGAAAAATAATCTAGAATCCTTAAAAACTAGAGCTGACGTTATGGAGGACAGAATTAGTGATTTAGAGGATAGAAATGTAGAAATGCTTTAGGTGGAGGAGGAGAGAGAACTACGATGTTAAAAAATGAAAGAATGAGAAATATCTGACCAATTAGGAAAAGCAGAATAAGGATTATAGGTATTCCAGAGGGAGAAGAGAGGAGAAAGGAGCAGAGAGCTTGATCAAAGAAATAATACCTGAGAACTTCCCAAACCTGGGGAAGGAGCCAGACTTACAAATACATGAAGACAATAGAACTCCTAATTACATCAACACAAAAAGACCTTCTCTAAGACATATAATAGCAAAACTAGCAAAAGTCAATGACAAAGAAAAGTATTAAGGGCAACAAGGCAGAAGAAAATAATCTACAAAGGATCCCCTATCAAGCATTCAGCAGATTTCTTGGCAGAAACCTTATAGGCTAGGAAAGAATGGAACGATATTGTCAAAATTCTGAAAGACAAAATTTTCAGCCAACAATTCTCTATCCAGTGAAACTATCCTTCAGATACAATGGAGTTGAAGCTTTCCCAGATAAACAAAAGCTGAGGGTGTCCATCGCCACTAAACAAAAGCTCAGGGAGTTCATCGCCACTAAACCCCCCCTTATGAGAAAAGATAAAGGAAACCCTCATACCTGAAAAAAAGGAAAAATGTCTACAAACCTTTGAGCAAGGAGATAAATAGACCAACAAAATCAGAAAACCGAAGCTCTCTATCAGAACAGGCTAGCAAACATGTAAGTGTAACATAAAAGATAAATGGAAAGAAAGCATCACAAATAACTATGAGCACTTCAATTTAGTCACAAACTCACAACACAAAAAAGTAATTTGTGACAACAATAACTCAGAAGGGGAAGAGGAAAGGGATCGAACCTGCTTAGGCTAATGGAGATAAGAGGCTATCAGAAAATGGACTATCTCATCTATGAGATCTTTTATATAAACCTCCTGGTAAGCACTAAACAAAAAATCAGAGCAGAGCCACAATTCATAAATAAAGAGAAAACTGAGAAAACCACCACACTGAAATGGCAGTCAGAAATACAATGGAAGAAAAACAATGGAAATATAGAAAAACCAGAAAACAGGAGATAAAATGGTGTTATTAAGCCCCCATATGCCAATAATCACTCTAAATGTAAATGGATTGAAGTCTCCAATCAAAAGATACAGAGTAGCTGGATGGATTAAAAAACAAAACCCAACAATATGCTGCCCCCAGGAAACACATCTCAGATCTAAAGACAAACACAGACTCAGAGCGAAGGGTGGAAGACAATACTCCAAGCAAATGGCAAACAAAAGAAAGCAGGTGTTGTCATACTTATATCAGACAAAGCAGACTTCAAGATAAAAAAGACAAGGAGAGACAAAGAGGGGAAATATATAATGATAAAAGGGACTTTCCACCAAGAGGACATAACACTTATGAATATATATGCACCTAACACCGGAGCACCAATGTATATAAACCAACTATTAACAGACCTAAAGGGAGAAATTAGCAGCAACACAATAATAGTAGGGAACATCAACACCCCGCTTACATCAAGGAAAAATCATCCAGACAAAAGTCAACAAGGAAAGAATGGATTTAAATGACACACTTCATCAGATGACCTTAATAGATATATATAGAACAGTCCATCCTAAAAACAGCAGAGTACACATCCTTCTCAAGTGCACATGGAACATTCTCAAGGATAGACCATATGTTGGGAAACAAAGCAAGCCTCAATAAATTCAAGAAGACTGAAATCATATCAAGCACCTTTTCAGAACACAATGCCACGAAACTAGAAATTAACTACAAGAAAAAAGCCTGGAAAGTGACAAACATGTGGAAACTAAACAACATGCTAATGAACAACCATTGGATTATTGCAGAAATCGAAGAAGAATTTTAAAAATACCTGGAGACAAATGAAAACGAAATTACATCATACCAACGTGTATGGGATGCAGCAAAAACGGTTCCAAGAGGGAAATTCATAGCAATACAGGCCCACCTCAATGATCATGAAAAACATCCAAAGAGTAATCTTAAACTACACCCAACAGAACTACAAAAAGAGGAACAAACAAAGCCCAAAGTCAGCAGAAGGAGGAAATAATAAAAATTAGGGCAGAAAAGAATGAAATAGAGACTAAAGAAACAGTAGATAAGACCAATGAAACTAAGAGCTGGCACTTTGAGAAAATAAACAAAATTGACAAACCCTTAGCCAGAGTCACTGAGAAAAAAAGAGAGAAGTCTCCAATAAATAAAATTAGAAATTAAAGAGGAGAAATTACAACAGATGCTACAATGATACAAAGGATTATAAGAGAATACAATGAAAACTATATACCAACAAATTGGCTAACCTAGACGAATTGCATAAATTCTTAGACTCAAACAACCTCCCCAAACTGAATCAAGAAGAAATAGAGAATCTGAGTAGACCAATCACAAGTAAAGAGATAGAAACAGTCATCAAAAACCTCTCCCAAAAAACAAAACAGCAGGACTAATCAGGAGAATTCTACCAACATTCAAAGAGTTAATACCTATCCTTCTCAAACTATGTCAAAAAATTGAAGAAGACAGAACACTTCCTAACTCATTCTATGAGGCCAACATTACCCTGATACCAAAACCAGACAAGGACAGCATAAAGAAGGAAAAGTACAGGCCAATATCACTGATAAACATAGAGGCAAAAATGTTCAACAAAATATTGGCAAACCATATACAGCAATACATTAAAAGGATCATGCACCATGATCAAGTGGGACTTATACCAAGGATGCAGGGATGGTTCAACATCTGCAAATCAATCAGTGTGATACACCACATTAACAAAATGAGGAATAAACATCACATGATCATCTCAATAGATGCAGAGAAAGCATTTGACAAGGTCCAACATCCATTTATGACCAAAACTCTCAATAAAACAGGTATAGAAGGAAAGTACCTCAACATAATAAAGGCCATATATGACAAACCCAAAGCCAACATCATTCTTAATGGTGAAAACTTGAAAGCCGTGCTTCTGAGAGGAGGAACAAGACAAGGGTGCCCACTCTCACCACTCCAATACAGTATGGACGTTTTGGCCAGAGGAATTAGGCAAGAAAAAGAAATAATATCCAAATTGGAAAGGAAGAAGTGAAGCTCTCATTGTTTGCAGATGACATGATTCTATATATAAAAAACCCCAAGGAATACATCAGAAAACTATTCAAAATAATCAACAACTTCAGCAGTGTTCCAGGGTACAAAATCAACATATAAAAATCAGTCGCATTTCTATACACTAATAACGAACTAGCAGAAAGAGAAGTCAAGAATATAATATGATTTACAATAAAAACAAAAAGAATAAAATATCTAGGAATAAATTTAACCAAAGAGGTGAGTGAACTATACACTGAAAACTATAAGACATTATTGAAAGAAATCAAAGATGACATAAAGAAATGGAATGATATTCCATGCCTATGGATTGGAAGAATAAACATAGTTAAAATGTCCATACTACCTAAAGCAATCTACAGAGTCAATGCGATCCAAATCAGAATCCCCAGGAGATTCTTCAGAGAAATTGAACAAAATATCCTAAAATTTAGATGGAACAACAAAAGACTCTGAAAAGCCAAGGCAATCTTGAAGAAAAAGAACAAAGCAGGAGGCATCACAATCCCTGGCTTCAAAATATACTACAAAGATATAGTAATTAAAACAGCATGGTACTGGCACAAAAACAGACACACAGAACAACTGGACAGAATTGAAAGCCCAGAAAAAAACCCACACGTCTATGGACAGCTCATCTTTCACAAAGGAGCCAAGAACATACAACGGAGAAGAGAAAGTTTCTTCAATAAATGGTGTTGGGAAAACTGGACAGCTGCATGCAAAAGAATGAAAGTAGAAGATTATCTTACACCATACACAAAAATTAACTCAAAATGGATTAAAGAATTGAATGTAAGACCTGAAACCTTAAAACCCTAGAAGAAAATATAGGCGGTACACTCTTTGACATCGGTCTTAGCAGGATCTTTTCAAATATCATGTCTACTCAGGCAAAGGAAACAAAAGAAAAAAATTAACAAATGTGATTACATCAGACTTAAATGCTTCTGCAAGGCAAAGGAAACAATGAACAAAACGAAAAGACAACCCACCAACTGGGAGAAAATATTTGCAAATCATGTATCTGACAAGGGGGTTAATTTCCAAAATATATAAAGAACTCATACAACTCTACAACAAAAAAAATGAACAACCCGATCAAAAAATGGGCAGAGGATATGAACAGACATTTTTCCAAAGAAGATATACATATGGCCAACAGGCACACAAAAAGATGTTCAACATCACTAATTATTAGGGAAATGCAAATCAAAACTACAATGAGATATCACCTCACACCCGTCAGAATGGCTGTATTTAACAAGATGAGAAACAACAAATGTTGGAGAGGATGTGGAGAAAAAAGCGACACTCAGACACTGTTGGTGAGAATGCCAACTAGTGCAGCCACTATGGAAAACTGTATGGGGATTTCTCAAAAACTTAAAAATAGAAATACCATATGATCCAACTCTTCCACTATTGGGTATTTACCAAAGAAATTGCAATCATCAATTCAAAGAGATTTATACATCCCTATGTTTATCATAGCATTATTCACTATGGCCAAGATGTGGAAGCAACCCAACTGCCCATCAACAGTTGAACTGATAAGGAAGATGTGGTGTATATATACAATGGAATACTACTCAGCCATAAACAAAAGACAAAATTGTCCCATTTGCAACAATGGGATGGACCTTCTGGGTATTATGCTAAGTGAAATAAGCCAGACAGAGAAAGACAAATATCATACGATTTCACTCATATGTGGAAGATAATCAAAAAGATAAGGAGAACAGATTAGTTTTTACCAGAGTGCAAGGAGGTGGAGGTCAAAAGGTGTGAAAGGGCACACACATGTGGTTACAGATGAAAACTAGACCATTGGTGGTGAACAGAATGTGGTCTATACAGAAACTGATATATAATAATGTACACCTGAAATTTGCACAAAGTTATAAGCCAATATGACCTAAATAAAATACTTTTTTAAGTGGAAACAGCTCAAATGTCCATCAGCTGGTGAAAGGATAAACAAATGCAAAACATTCCTAACAATGGAATATTATTCAGCCATAAAAAGAATAAAATACTGAAAAAGCTAAAAAAGAGAGAGAGATTTAAAGGACAAATACAGAACGTTACGTAGTCCTAAG
This sequence comes from Tapirus indicus, assembly GCA_031878705.1. NCBI lineage: Eukaryota > Metazoa > Chordata > Mammalia > Perissodactyla > Tapiridae > Tapirus > Tapirus indicus. Next base: position 48,239,672 of record CM062942.1, read on the forward strand.
AAAAACCCAGCTCTTTTAATACTGAGAAAACTCAGTTTTTGTAAGTAATTGAAAGACCTGATAAAGACAAATACAGAATCTTTTTTTCCCAGGCAAATTATATTAAAGGCAAAGAAACTATGTTTAAAATTTCTTATTAAGAGGAAACCAATAATCTGAGAAGAGAAAAACCAAATTCTAATTTTGCACCAGTGTGCTTTTGATATTAAAATTCGTGTTTTAATAAATTCGTTTTAATCTTAGCCAACTTGACCAAATGCTAAAATTCCTTTTCTTTTTCTTTTTTGGTGAGGAAGACTAGCCCTGAGCTAACCTCTGCTGCCAATCCTCCTCTTTTTGCTGTGGAAGACTGGCCCTGGGCTAACATCCATGCCCATCTTCCTCTACTTCATATGTGGGATGCCTGCCAGAGCATGGCTTGATAAGCATTGGATAGGTCCACGCACGGGATCCAAACCTGTGAACCCCAGGCAACCACAGTGGAGCGTGCAAACTTAACCACTACTCCACCGGGCTGGCCCCTAAACTTTATTTTTAAAGATCCATTTTTCATAAACCTTCTATAACTTTCTATGTCTGTTTAGGTTTTCTTCCATTTTTTTCTTTCTTACTTTGGAAAAATCATTTTATTTTAGGACAAAATTACTTTCTTGTTTTCCTTTAACAAAACTGCATCTATGTTCTTTAAACCTTCTCTTACCAAAAACACATACCCTACTTTCCTTGTCTACTTTTTATATAGTCATTTTCTCAATTTCAAAACCTTAAAAAGTTTATCCAGAAAAGAAATAATGCAGGGCAATTGTTACAAAATAATTATAGATTTTACTCTTAGAGAATAGCATGCTTGCCTATGCATTACATTAAATGAATATAAACTCTTTCTACATAATGTAGTTAAAATTAACCATATGCTCTTGGAAATTACAGTATGAGATTCACTTGTGTCTATAGGTTCATCCCGACACTGCTCTCTCAACCTGAGAATAATAGAACAGGCAGAGGCAACAAGATCCCCATGTTATTGCTGAAGAGGCTTGCTCTAAGCTGAGTAGGGAGAATAATGATTTGAAAGATGGAACGACAACTTCTAAAGTGATGGCAGAGCTGTAAGTATCTGGGAAGCCACCACCAGAATTCTCAGCCTTGCAAGTAGTCATAAGAAATAGGGGGAGTTCTTTTAAACAAATATTGCTCCCTGGCTGTAAATTTGAGAAGACAAGGCAACAAAGTATGATCCTATCAGAGAGTGAGAACAGCCTGGCCTTGAGGAGTTATCATTGTGTGTGTACAGGACAGAAAGGGTGGTGCTTCTTGCATTGGCCTCTCCATCTGGCCGCATAGACCCTTCGGTTGCTCAATTTACTGTGCTATAAGAGCAGTGGCTTTTAAACATGTTGGACCATTCCACAGCAAAAAATATACTGTATATTATGGTCCAGCACATCCCTACACATGTAAAACCATATAAATACTGAAACATACATTTAAAATTCTGACATGTCTTTCCTACTTTTGGTATATGCCATACATGCATTCTATTTTGCATTTTATGAAGTTATTTTCCTTTTTGTATATATAATAAATAAATTTGTAATACATACATCTATGAATTATAGATAATATTGGATATATATTATCCACTTATCTATATTGATAAATGTAGATACCATATACATTTTCTATTTAAATAAATGTTAATCACAATTTATCAATGATCTGTGACCATGGTTTGAAAAGTAAGAAGTTACAGTAAATCCTTTCATAGTAGGAGAAAGCTCTCATGCGAGTTTCATTGTTTTTCATCTTTCAAAGGGGCATCTCCTGCTTTGCCTGCATTCTTTCAGCATCAATTCACAGAGTGTGCATAGAGTTATTTTATGTTTATTGCTCTAAGTGTTTTGACATTTTCTCTTTGGTTCATTTTGTATTCTCAGCTCTTCTTCCAACTTTTTCAACTATTTGTAATGTTTGCTTTTCAATGAAACTAGGAAGCAGGCAATTGTGAACTGTCTATCATATATTAGCAAACTGTAGTAGATTAGCAAATCCATAAACACATTTCATAATTTCTAGAATCACATTTCTCTTTACAGCAAACTTTTTAATGTGATACAAATCATGTCTTTTTGATAGACCCAAGTATCACTTGTCTCTCTGTAAAAAAATTAGAAAGCCAAAACTAGACAAACTTACATTTAGCAATCAATGTCTCAGTATAACATCCTATCCGGAAATGATTTAGATATTCAATGAGTATGTATTATTTAGTTTAACTTAGTATAAGCCTTTATGTTATTTACACTTATTTACACACTTTTTAAAACAATTACGTTTGGATTAGACATTAAATAGTTAAGCATCATCCCAAGTCATTCTCCCTGCCAACGAATTCTGCAACAGAAACAGTATGAGCCCACCTGACCAGTAAACTCAGGTAGAAAAAGTTGTATGTTCACTTAACATTCAAAATTGATAACTCTGAAGATATGCCTGCTTTTATTGAATCAACAAACTTAAACTGTATTTTATTTATCAAAGATTATCTCAGATCGCATGAACTTGAAAAACATTTGGTTAGTTTCTATACTCCTGAGAGTTTTAGGAAACTGAGTTTATATAAATGTTTTTAATTTTGGTAATACCACGTGAAGGTAGAAAAATATCATATATATACAGACATACATGCATAGACATACAGATAGACACAGAGATCTTTAGATTTTTTTAGCCATGTCTCAGGTACAAAACCCAAAAGAATAGTTGGGTCCAAATTATGTTCTGGCAGATGGACTAGGTTAAGATTACCTGCTCAGATGGCCACAGATTTTTACTAAAGATTTTTAAAAATTTATTTGCATGCTGTAAGGATCCTTTTAGAGCTGTTTTTAAAGTCATTTTCTCTTTTAGAAGCTTCTGCATACCAACCAAAAAATGCATTCCATTGTCTCTGAGAGGTTTGGACTCCTCTTTCAAGGGTGCTTCTTAGGGTGAACCTGTCTGAAACAAAGGTGCCCCAGAACAGCCACTACAATTCTAAATTATCCAGTAGTTTACCCCTTCCAGTTGCTTAGTTTTAGATCTCTTATTTTCTAACCATGCACACAAATAAACTAATTTAGGTATTTCAAATGAGACTCATTGAAGCCAAGCAAGTTTTAAATTATTCTTGGTATACAAGTGCCATTTCTCTAAAAATCTACACACGGATGGCCCCAATTTTTAAATATAAATCGAGCAGGAGTCCCAAGTGGGAGTTGAATCCTCACAGCAGTCCTCGACTGTGTACTTCTCTGTACAATTATGTACACACCAAAAGTTAATTTTTTTAAAACCAGTGCCAAAGGACACCCGGGATAATAGCCAGAACCTCAACCATGGCAGGTGGTTTGGGACAAAGAGAAACCTATCACCTGGGCTGGGGGCTATTGAGGAGATAACTGCACAAGAGGCTCAGGCAGGGACCTTGCTCAAAACCAACAGTGGCACCAGAAACAGGTGGAAAGTTGCTTTGGATCCCACATTTCTGACAGCAAATATGTCAACTTAAAAAAAGAGGCAACTGCAAAACAAAAGGAAAGCATTTATTTGGAGTCTTTGAACTGCAATCTGGGGAACACAGGTTCCAGGAGCAGCCAGAAACATGTCCCCCTGAGGAGTAAAAGTCAAGAGTTTTTATTAGCAACAAGGAGAGCCCAGAACAATCACCTCAGTTGTTTGTTAGAGAGGATAAATTTATGTTACAGTTTGTTAGTTTACTTAAGGACATCTTGTTGTTACCAGAAAAAGTTTATTTGTGTACAGTCCTACGGAAAGTTCTTTCTGAGCAAATAACTACTTACAATGTTGATTATCTTTTCATGTACTTAATTGCTGTCCATTTATCTTTTTTGGTAAATTTTCTGTTCAAATATTTGCCCATTGTAATTGTGTTGTTGGTTTACTTGTTATTGATTTTTAAAAGTTCTTTATATATTCAAATTACAAGACCTTTAATCATTATATGTTTTGCAGATATTTTCTCCCTTTCTGTGTCTTAAGTTTCATTTTCCTAACAGTGTCCTCAGTAGAACAAATTTTTTTAATTTGGATGAAGTCCAATTACTTCATACTTTTGGAGACCTTTTAAAGACATTTTGCTAAATCCAAGTTCAGTTGGATTTTGTCTTATCCTTTCTTCTAGAAATGTTATAATGTTAGCCCTTACATTTAAGTCTAATGTAAATTTCTAGTTAGTTTTTTTATATGATGTAAGGTGAGAATTGATCATCATTTCTTTTAACTTACAGCTATCCAATTTTTCCAGCATCATTTGTTGATAACGCTATCCTTTCTCCACTGAACTAGCTTTGCACCTTTGTTGACAATCAATTGATTGTATCCATGTAGGTCTATTTCTGGACTTTTTTCTTCTGCTAGATTGATCTATGTGCCTATCTTTATGCCAATGCCACACTTTCTTGAACAATGTAGCTTTATAATAAGTCTTGGAACCTGGGACTAAAGGGAACCAGTGCAAAGAAATTCATGTTGCCTACTGTGGCATAAGTAATAAACCACCCTTTGGATCTGACCTAGGAGTCTTGTATCTTCTTCCAGCATCTATGAATCTGTGTCAGACCAAATTATCAGCTTACAAGTAGGGTAAAATCTCCAACATTTTGCAGTTCTTGACACACAGTTTCCTAAAGGGATACTGTCCAAACTAGATTCTAACAGCATCTCCAAATCCTGACTGTAGTGGAAGGACACAATCAATGCATGTTTAGATGGCCTGCCCTCAAAGAGTTACCAGCCACCTTTGGGGAGTATTGCCCTTACTTGACATTGATGATTTTTTTAATCCATCTGGAAAACCAATATTTGCTAGAGCTTGTCTTCTTCATGTTCCCAGTGAGCATGTAGAATATTTTATTTCACACATTGTTCCCTTTCCTCTCGCTCCTATTTTGTTTTGGGGCCCAAGAGCCCACAAAACAGCTTTTTTGTTGTTTTTGTTTTTACACAAAAGCAATCTGTCCTACACGGCTGTTTGTTGCACTTTTCAGGGCCACCAGGTCCTGAGAATTCACAATTTAAAGGCAAAAGACAAATTATTATGCTGGATATGAATTGTTTTATCATCATTCAGTAATCTTCTATCTTGGGCTCTCAATATGTATAGTTATGTAGGTATTTATTCATGTATTTATAGTAGTCATATTATGTAGATTCAAATAATTACCACAACACCAAAGTTATTCAAATACATATGTATCCAAAATAAACATAGATAAACTTGCATAATTTTCCACATGTACTTCCATTAATTTTTATAGGCCAGCCACTTCATTTAACATTATTTTCCTTATTCCTCTATGAGCTCTCCCATGACATCATCACTATATTTCAGAAATGCTTCAAAAAAGATTTCCTACATTCTGGTGGACTTATTTGATTTTTGACAGACCATGGGCCTTTTCTTCATCTTTAAGAGGACAACAGTAAATTTAAAACACCTTCAATGAAGTGGAGTTTTCCAAAAGTCTAGAAAATTTTTATTTAAAAACTTAATGGAGGCTGCTGGCCTGGGGAATCACACCAATCTGTGATAATTTGGAATTCCTGTAACATAAGAGTGAACAGGGAGACTTTGGAAGATGGTGGTGTAGGAGGATCCTGAGCTTGCCCTCTCCCATGGACACAACAAACCTACAACTACTTGTGGAACAATTCCCTCCAAGAGAGGTCTGGAAACTGGATGAAAAGAACCTCCACAAAAAGGTACAACACAGAGACAGATGGAAGAAGCAGAGATACAGTCCTGCGGAGGAAAAAAACACACCCTATCCATGGTGATTCATAGTCATGGAGATCTCAAAGCTATTGAGCTTTTCCTGGAGGAGCAGGGGATTCAAGCTCCACATTGGGCACCTGAATGCTTAGATCCAGCACAAGAGAGATGAGGCCCCAAAACACCTGGCTTTGAAAACTAAAAGGGAATATGCCAAGGAAAATGATAGAACTTCAGGAAAAGGAAAACCTGCTCTTAAAGTGACTATGCACAGACTTACTTGATCAAGATATTGACATGAAAACACAAGATATAAAAGTGGATAGTTCATTGGTCAAAGGAACTCACTAACCTCAGAGTTCATTGGGAGATGCAGGTGGCAATGGCCCCTCCCCTCACCAGAGACTGAGACTTTGGCCGCAGCCATTTATGTGACCTAGTTCAGCCATTCTGGCAGGTGCCATTTTGGAATCTTCCCTCTAGCCTATTAGTACATGAGCACACCCTGCCCACTAGAGCACCCAGAGCAATCAAGCACAGCCAGGCAGCACAGGCAGCCCACCCCAGGGAACTGTCCCACCCAATAGCAAACCTGCCACAAACTTGTGCCACCAGACCTTGCAAACAGCCACACAGAGAATCTGCCCCACCCATCAATGCACCTGAAACAGACATGTGCTGCCATGACAAGGGCCTGCCCTGCCAACCAGCACAACTGAGGCAGTTGCACACCCCTGAGCCACACAGCTGGCAAGCATCAGGTGCCTGACCCACCCACCAGCATGCCCAAGGTAATTGTGCACTGCTGGGCCACATAGCCAGCCCACACTGGAGGCCTGCCCCACACAAAAGCAAGCAATGGCCACATACCACACAGCCAGCCATAATGGGAGCCTGTCATACCCACCAGCATGCTCAAGGCAGCAGTGTACCACTGGGACACACAGACAGCCCAGGCCAGAGGCCTGGCCCATCCACCAGTGAGCTAGTAACAGCCACATACTTTGCAGCTAGCCTCACTGGGGGCCTGCCTCACCCACCAGCATACTCAAGGCACCTGAGTACTGCTTGGCCATGCAACCAGCCACACCAAGGACTTGCAGCAGTTGCATGCCCTCAGGCCTAGGAACCAGACACACCAGGGGCCTGCCCTGCCCACCAGTGAGCTCACAGCAGTTGTGCACCACTGGACCCTGCAACCAGCCACCTTAGGGGCCTGATCTACTCACCAGAGAACCCATAGTAGTTGTGCAATACCAGGCCTCACAGTGAGCCATGCCAGGGGCTTGCCCTGCCCAATAACATGCCTATAATATCTGCATGGGCTGGGACTTGCAACCAGCTAGACCAGGGGCCAGTCCAGCCTACTCTCACCCACAGTCCCACCACAAAAGAAGGGTACATGCAACCCACACAGGACACACCCCTGGAGCATTTGGCACAGGGGACAAGAGGAGAGCATGCCACTGGGACCCATAAGACATCAGTTATGTAAGGCTACATTTCCAAGATTGGGAGATGTAGCTGATCTACCTAATTTATGGAAGTAAATACAGTGAAGTAGGCAAAATGAGGAGACAAAGGAATATGTTCCAAATAAAATAACAGGACAAATCCTCAGAAAAAGAACCAAACAAATAGATAAACAATCTACTTGATAAAAAGTACAAACTAATGGTGATAAAGATGCTCACTGAATTTGGGAGAAGAATAGATGAACACAGTGAGCACTTCAACAAAGAACTAGAAGATATAAAAAGAAACAATCAGAGCTGAAGAATACAAGAATTGAAATTAAAAAATCACTACAGGGGATTAATGGCAAAGTAGATGACACAGAAGAATGGATCAATGATCTGGATGAAAGAGTAGAGGAAATTACCCAAGCTGAACAGAAAAAAGAAAGAGAATTAAAAATGATGAGGACAGTTTAAGGAACCTCTGGGACAACATCAAGTGTACTAACATTTGCATTATAGATGTCCAGAAGAAGAAGAGCAAGACAAAGGGACAGAGAACCTATTTGAAGAAATAATAGCTGAAAACTTCCCTAACCTGGGGAAGGAAACAGACATCTAGGCCCAGGAAGCACAGAGCACACCAATCAAGATGAACCTAAAGAGGCCTACACCAGGAAACATTATAATTAAAATGTCAAGAATTAAAGATAAAGAGAGAATCTTAAAAGCTGCAAGAGCAAAACAACAAGTTACATACAAAGGAAACCCCAAAAGGCTATCAGCTGACTTTTCAGCAGAAACCTAACAGGGTAGAAGGGAGTGGCACAATATATTCAAAGTACTGAAAGGAAAAAAAAAACCTACAACCAAGAATACTCTACCCAGCAAGGTTATCATTCAGAATGGAAGGAGATAAGTTTTCCAGACAAGCAAAAACTAAAGGAATTCATCACCACTAAACTGGCCCTACAATAAATGTTAAAGGGACTTTTTTAAGTGGAACAGAAAAGGCCACACATAGAACTAAGAAAATTAATATGAAAAAATATCACTGGTAAAGGCAAATATATAGTAAAGATAGTGGATCAACCACATATAAAGCTAGTATAAAGGTCAAATGACAAAAATACTAAAATCATCTATATCCATAAAAGGGTAAAGGATACACAAAACAAAAGAGGTAAAATATGGTATCAAAAACATAAAACTTGAGGCATGGTAAAAGTGTGGGGTGTTTAGTATGAGTTCAAACTTAAGAGACCAACAACTTAATATAGATTGCTATATACATAGGCTATTATATATGAACCTCATGGTAACCACAAACATAAAATCTAAAATAAATATACAAAAAATAAAGAGTAAGCAACACAACAGCACTAAAAAAAGTCATCAAATCACAAGGGGAGAGAGCAAGAGAAGAAGAAAAGTACAAATTATAACTACAAAAACATCCAGGAAAAAAGTAAGAAAATGGCCATAGTACATAGCTATAAATAATTACTTTAACTGTAAATGGATTATGCTCCAATTAAAAGTCAAAGAGTGGCTGAATGGATTTTTAAAAAGACCCATATATATGCTGCATACAAGAAACACACTTCAGATCCAAAAAAATTCACAGAATGAAAATGAAGGTATGAAAAAAGATAATCCATGCAAATGGAAACAAAAAGAAAGCTAGAGTAGTAATACTTTCATCAGAAAAAATAGACTTTGAAACATAAACTGTAACAAGAGATGAAGAAGGGCATTGCATAATGACAAAAGGAACAATACAACAAGAGGATATAACACTTGTAAATATCTATGCACCAAACATAGGAAGACCTAAATACATAAAGCAAATATTTACACACATAAAAGGAGAAATTGACTGTGACACAATAATAGGAGGGGACGTTAACATTCCACTTACATCAATGGATAAATCATCCAGGCAGAGTATCAATAAGGAAATATTGGCCTTATATGACACATTAAAGCAGATTAACTTAATAAATATATACAGAACATTCCATCCAAAAACTGCAGAATACACATTCTTTTCAAATACACATGGAACATTCTCCAGGATAGATGACATTTTAGGCCACAAAACAAGTCTCAATAAATTTAAAGAAGATTGAAATAATATCAAGCATCTTTTCTGACCACAACAGTATGAAACTAGAAATCAACTATCAGAAGAAAACTGTAAAAGTCACATATATGTGAAAACTAAACAAAATGCTACTGAACAACTATTGGATCAGCAAAGGAATCAAAAAATACCTGGAGACAAATGAAAATATGACATACCAAAATGTATGGGATACACCAAAAGCAGTACTAAGAGGGAAGTTCATAGCAATACAGACAGACCTACCTTAAGAAACAAGAAAAATCTGAAGTAAACAACCAAAAATTACCTAACAGAACTAGGCAAAGAAGAACAAATGAAGCCTAAAATCAGTAGAAGGAAGGAAATAATAAAAATCAGAGTGGAAATAAATAGAGACTAAAAAGGCAATAGAAAAGATGAATGAAACTGAGAGTTGGTTCTTTGAAAAGATAAACAAAATCAACAAACCTTTAGCTAGACTCACCAAGAGAAAAAGAGACAAGGCTCAAATAAATAAAATCAGAAATGAAAGAGGAAAAATTACAATGGACACCTCAGAAATACAAATGATTATGGAGAATATGATGAAAAGTTATACACCAACAAATTGGATAAGCTGGAAGATATTGATAAATTCTTAGAATTATATAAACTTCCAATACTGAATATAAAAGAAATAGAGCATCTGGATAGACTGATCACTAGTAAGGAGATTGAAATATAATCAAAAACCTCCCAAAAACCAACGTCCAGGAACAGATGGCTTCCCAGTAAATTCTACCAAGTATTCAAAGAAAATTTAATACCTATTATTCTCAAACTCTTCCCAAAAATTGAAGAGGAGGGGATGCTTCCTAACTCATTCTATGAGGCCAACATTATTCTGATACTAAAACCAGACAAGGACAACACAAAAAAGGAAAATGACAGACCAATATTGCTGATGAACATACATGCAAAAGTCTAGCAAACTGAACACAGCAATACATTAAAAGGATCATACACCATGATCAAGTGGGACTTATTCCAGGAATGCAAGAATGGTGCAACATCTACAAATCAATCAATGTGATTTGCCACATGAACAAAATGAAGAATAAAAATGACATGATCATTTCCATAGATGCAGAGAGTGCATTCAACAAGATGCAGCATCCATTTATGATAAAAAACTCAGAATAAAATAGGTATAGAAGGAACATACCTCAACATAATAAAGGCTATATATCACAAACCCACAGCTAATATCATACTCAATGGTGAGAAACTGAAAGCTATCCCTCTAAGAACAGGAACAAGGCAAAGACATCCACTTTCACCACTCTTATTCAACATAGTATTGCAAGCCCTAGCCAGAGAAATTAGGCAAGAAAAAGAAACAAAATGGGTCCAAATTGGAAAGGAAGAAGTAAAACTGTCACTATTTGCAAATGACATGATTTTATATATACGAAACTCTAAAGAATCCACAAAATCTGTTAGAAATAATAAACGATAAAGTTGCAGGGTACAAAATTAATATACAAAATCAGTTGTGTTTCTATACACTAACAATGAAATAGCAACAGAGAAATCAAGAATACAATCCTATTTACAATCTCAACAAAAAGAATAAAATACCTAGGAATAAAGTTAACCAAGGAGGGAAAGACCTATACACTGAAAGGTATAAAACATTGTTGAAAGACATTAAAGAAATGAAAAGATATTCCATGCTCATAAATTAGAAAAATTAACTTAGTTAAAATGTTCATATTATGTAAAGCAATCTACAGATTCAATGCAATCCCTATCAGAGTCCCAATGACATTTTTCATAGAAATAGAACAAAGAATCCTAAAATTTGTATTAACAACAAAAGACTCCAAATAGTCAAAGCAATCCTGAGAAGAAAGAACAAAGCTGGAGGCATCACACTGCCAGATCTCAAAGTATACTACAAAGTTGTAGTAATCAAGACAACATGGTATTGACAGAAAAACAAACATGGAGATGAATGGAACAGAATGGAGAGCCCAGAAATGAAACCACACACCTATGGACAGCTAATTTTCAACAAAGGAACCATGAACATACAATGGAGAAAGGAAAATCTCTCCAATAAATGGTGTTTAGAAAACTGACAGCCACATGCAAAAGAGTGAAAGTAGAACACTGTCTTACACCATACACAAAAATTAACTCCAAATGGATTAAAGACTTGAATATAATGCCTGAAACCATTAAACTCCTAGAAGAAAACGTAGGCAGTATGCTCCTGACATCAGTCTTAGCAGTATCTTTTTGGGTATGTCTCCTCAGGCAAGGGAAACAAAAGAAAAAATAAACAAATGGGACTACATCACACTAAAATGTTTCTTCATTGCAAAAGAAACCATCCACAAAATGAAAATACAACCTACCCATTGGGAGAAGTAGTTTCCAAATCATATATTCAATAAGGGGTTAATATGCAAATTATGTAAAGAACTCATACAACTCAACAATTTAAAAAAGCAATCAGTTTGATGTAAAAATGGACAGAGGACCTGAAAAGACATTTTTTCCAAAGGAAATATACAGATGGCCAACAGGCACATGAAAAGATGTTCAATGTCACTAATTACTAGGGAAATGCAAATCAAAACCACAATGACCTAGCACCTCATGCCCATCAGAATGTCTATTATTAAAAGGACAGAAAATAAGTGTCAGAGAGGATGTGGAGAAAAGGGAGCCCTCATACACTGCTGGTGGGAATGTAAACTGGTGCAGCCACTATGGAAGATAGTAGGGAGTTTCCTCAAAACATCAAAAAGAGAAATACTATATGATCCAGCTATTCCACTTCTGGGTATTTATCCAAAGAGCACAAAAACAGCAATTCAAAAAGATATATGCACCCTTATGTTTATTGCAGCATTATTCACCATAGCCAAGACTTGTAAACACCTAAGTGCCCATAAATGGATGAATGAATAAAGAAAATGTAGTGTATATATGTGTAATGGCATACTACTCAGCCATAAAAAAGATGAAATCTTGCCATTAGGAACCACATGGATGGACCTTGAGGGTATTGTGCTAATCAAAATAAGTCACATGGAGAAAGCCAAATACTGAATGATTGCACTCATATGTGGAAGATTAAAAAATCAACAACAAATAAGCACATAGATACAGAGAATAGACTGGTGGTTACCAAAAGGAAGGGAAGGTAGGGTCCGTAGAGACTGAAAGGGGTAAAGGGGCACATTTGTATGTGATAGATGGCAACTAGACTTTCGGTGGTGAACGTGATGTAGTCTGTACAGAAGTCAAAATATAATGATGTACACCTGAAATTTGTATAATGTTATAAACCAGTGTAAAAAACAACAGAGTTGCACTGCATATACTGTTTTGCGACCTAATGTGTGTTCACCTAATAATATATTTTGGAAATCTTTTCATGTCATTAAATGGCATTTTCATGAAATCAAAAAGAATGAACAGACAAGGAGTTATAGGACTTCAGAGGATAAAAAGAAAACCTTTGTCTAAGAAGATTTCATAAATTAATATTTAAGCTGATATTTGGAGAATTGAGGAGAGGGCATGGCCAGATTTGCAGAGTTAAGAAATTTCAAATTGTAAATGGGAACCAGTGAAAAATCCAGTTTGTATGGGAAATTTTAAGCATACAGGATTTAACATAGGGAATTAAGGGCTTACAAAATGTATAGATGGGGTGCAGGAGTGAGCCCTAATCTGGTCCTTCAGGAAAATCTCCAAGAGCATCACAGAACTGATTCACCAGAATCTTCTCATGCTTCCTCTAAGATTGCTACGGCCACTACTAGGTTTAGGAATGCCCCAAGGTAGCTGGTATCCAGGGATCAGAAAGCTTCACCTGCTGCTTTCACAGTAGACTCTGGGCACCCAGCAACCTGAAGAGGGAAATGTAGAATGATTTTCAGGAACATCTCATATCCTTACAACTTTGCTTTCCAGCAGAAGCAATTGGCCTCTGGCTCACTTTTCACATTCAAAATATTGTGCAACTATGTCTAATTGGTGGCATCTAATTTGTATCTAGAATCCTAGCTGAAAGATAGAAGAGGAAATATTTACATCACAAAAATTGGCAAACAATACACATCAGAGCTTCCCTCTTTCCTCTCCTGAGAAAACTGTTTTTTAAACATTCATTAGCACATCACTGGTACGTTGACACAATCCACAGTATCTTCCATATTTTGCACAGTATATGTAATATGTAATTAAAAGCATAAAATAAGGTTAGAGTTTTATAAGATTATAAAATTAGCATTTTCATGAAAGGTTTGATGTCGACAAATACAAAGTTATTCCTTTAGTTAATTTTTGTAAAGATTCTTAAAAAGGAAAGTGCAGGACTTCATAACAGTACCCTGGCATGATATGTTAAGGAACTATAGTGGAAAATTGCCATAGACTTCCTGCTTGTGGAGAAAAGTGGGGCCTGTGAAATTGCTAATACATTTTGCTCTCCCTGCATTAATGCCTTGGGCAAAGTGAAAATGTCAATACAGAAACTTAAGTTACTGTGTCTTACTAAGGTAAATCATGATAGTTGATGGAATTTACTCAGCTAGGACCCTGGGGTGTTGGGCATGACTGAAGTCCACACTGTAGATTGATTGCACTTCGCTGCTTAGAGTCCTGTTAGTAGTACAAATTATATAGATTTGATCTCAGCCCTTCAGTCAGATTAGTCAGAGTGGCTAAGTGTCATATTGCCATATAAGTGAGTTAAAGATGGCCTGTATATACTGGCCCCTATGTTGTTTACTTCTTCACAGCAGGCTAGGACCATTAGCTCAAAGCCTACCAAACTCAAATTTTTATACATGCAATTGCTTTAAATATAGCCCAAATAAGCATATTTTTAGCCATTTAGAGCTTGGCTGCTTTGTATACCCCACAAAACTGCACCCAACATATGCTAGCTGTAGTTAAGACAAAATCAGGGGCTATAAAACACCACAGCTTACCTTCAGAGCTCTCTGACCCAGAGACTCCTCCTCTAGCTGCTGAGTCGTATCACCTAAACAAGTAAGCCCCTCCCATATTTCCCTATCCTCCAAGAGTTGCCTTGCACTCTCCCCGTTCTGGGTGGTGGCCACCTGTAGCTGCCTTCGAAGGTCTCCTGTAGTGAGAGATTTCCCCTCTCACACAACCTGCCAAAGCACCTCCTAAATAAACCTTGTTGTGTGCTACTGCCATCCTGTGGTCATGTCTTTTTCCTTCATCAGACTCAAAATCCCAGAATTCATCACAAATGGTGAAGAGGATGGGATTTGGGTCATGAAGAAGAAATTGTCATGAAATCTACCCAGTCAGTAGGATAGTCAGTCGGCAAATCAATCCTGGATAGCCTTATGTGTTGGGACTCAAAATTTGGAATGCCTCCGTGTCAGTTTGGCATGCCTTGCTCTTTGCTGTACTGCACAGTATAATTTTTATGGTCTTCCCTTATGCCTCATTAACCTGTCCAAGTGGTAGAGCCAGTATTTGAGTGAACCCACACCACTAGAACTGACTTTTAGGGTCAGAGGCACTGAGCCACCTGAGTAAAGAGGTCAGACAACCCACCTGGGTGCCTCAGTAGGTAGGCATTGGATGTTGTAAAACCTGTGCACCTGAATAGAAAAAGAGGGGTACTGCATACCTCTGGAATAAGAGTGGACCACCCTCGACTCCAAAACAGGCTATAGTGGGAGTAACTCCCTATGGCTAGGCTAGGAATTTGGGGTACTCTGAGATCTAAGGGTGTCCCCATCCATGAAGACTGCTGTGGCAAGTAAAGGGAGAGACATTAGGCCAAGACTGGTCTGCTAAGAGCAGTTGTGGGAGAGGCCTTTGCTAGCTATGCCTCTGCTGTTGTGACACTCAATTATACTGGTGCTTATATCTTTCTATTCTCTCCCCAGAGAAATATCAATATCCCAACCATTGGTCTCAGCCAGCTAAAGTGTTACTTAAAGTAACTAAAGGCAAGGAAGTTTATAGCCTTGCCCTCCCAGGACTCTGAAGAAGGTTCCTGTCCTGCTAAAGAGGTGCTCCAAATCATGAAATGTGCTGGCCTTGCTGGCAACTTCCAGAGAGTAAGTAGGGGCTGGCTCAAACTCCTAGGAGAGACAAGATGGTGAGGAGATAGGTGCTCTCTAGAAGAAGAGGCAGCACAGTGCCACCACAATAGGGACTGGGATAATTTACCATCCACTTTGCCAGTAACCACACAAAAAGTTATAAAGACAGAAAAGAAAAAGGGAGAGCCAAGAAGAAGAGAAGTGCTCTTCTTTTGAAGGAGATGAGTCCTCTCTCTTGTCCTGAGGTACAGTCTCTCCTTAAGGACACAGGCCAAAAACCAAATGAAAAAGGAGCTTCCTGGCTATATAGAATATATCTGGCAGGGAGAAAGCTCCATTTAATTGGGTACCAAACTGGATCATCTCTGGTAAATTGGTGGAGAAATGACAGTACTTACTAGGGTTAGAGTACCACCTCCAGCAGGCTTTCCTTTCTGAGGCAGCCTTACTTTCTAACACCTGCCTTTGATCAACATCAGTAACAGGGATCCAGTCTCACCTGCAGTCTCAGAAGGTGTCATCCAGCAATCTTGCTTTTACCACATTAACTATGGTTTGGGTTCCATAGTAACATTGGCTGGCTCTATCAGTCACAAGGGCCCATATCTCCCTAATCTCAGGAAGCACTCATGCTGTAAAGGACACCCCAGGTGGTGACCAACTTGAGAGCAGAATTAATTAAAAGGGTAATTACCCACTTATTAAAATTTGCTCAGTTTTTTAAACTCAAGTACACGTTTATTATTTTTCCCAGCTTTATTGAGATATTATTGACATAAACATATGTAAGTTTAAGGTGTACAATGTGACAACTTGATAAAAGTATATATTGCGAAATGATTACCACAATAAGGTTAGTTAACACCTCCATTCCCTCATGTAATTTCCTTTTTTGTTAAGATCTACTTTTTTAACAACTTTCAAGTTTATAATACAGTATTGTTAATTATAGTCACCATGCTGTACATCAGATCCCCAGAACTGATTCATCTTGTAGCTGGAAGTTTGTACCCTTTGACCAATATCTCCCCATTTTTCCCAACCCCCCCCCCCAGGTACTAGCAACCACCATTCTACTCTCTATTTTGAGGTCAGCTTTTTTCAATTCCACATATAATTGAGAACATACAATACGTATATTTCTCTGTCTGACTTATTTCACTTAGCATAATACATCCAAGTCCATCCATGTTGTCACAAAAAGTAGGATTTACTTTTATTATGGCCAAATAATATTCAATTGTACATATGTATACCACATTTTCTTTATCCATTCATCCATTGATGGACACTTTGTTTTCATGTCGTGGCTACTGTAAATAATGCTGCAGTGAACATGGGGGTAGAGACATCTCTTTAAAAGATTGTTTTAATTTTCTCCAGATATATACCCAGAGGAGGGATTGCTGGATCACATGGTATTTCTATTTTTAATTTTTTGATGAACCTCCATACTGTTTTCCATAGTGGCCAGACCAATTTACATTCCCACCAACAGTGCACAAGTGTTCCTTTTTCTCCACAGCCTTGCAATATTTGTTTTCTTGTCTTTTTGATAATAGCCATTCTAACAGGTGTGAGGTAATACCTAATTGTGATTTTGATTTGCATTTCCCTGATGATTAGTGATGTTGAGCATCTTTCATGTAACTGTGGCCATTGTATGTCTTCTTTGGAAAAAAATGTCTATTCAGGTCCTCTGCTCATTTTTCACATCAGATTATTTGTTTTGTTTTTGTTTTTGCTATTGAGATGTATGAGTTCCTTATGTATTTTGAATATTAACCCCTTATCAGATAGATGGTTTGCAAATATTTTTTCATTCCATAGGTTGCTCTTTCATTTTGCAAATTGTTTCTTTTGCTGTGCAGAAGCTTTTTAGTTTGAGGTAGTCCCACATTTTTTATTTTTACTTTCATTGTTTGTGCTTTTGGTGTCATACCCAAAATATCACTGCAAAAACCAATGTCAAGGAGATTGTTCTCTACATTTTATTGTTGTACTTTTACAATTTCAAATCTTACATTTAAGTCTTCAATCCATTTTGAGTTAATTTTTGAGAGTGGCATAATATAGGGGTCCAATTTTATTCTTTTCATGTGAATATGTGGTTTTCCCAAAACCGTTTATTGAAGAGATTATCCTTTCCCCATTGAGTATTCTTGGCTTCCTTGTCAAATATTAGTTGCCTGTATATATGTGAGTTTATTTCTGGGCTCTCCACTCTGTTCCATTGGTCTATGTGTGTGTTTTCATGCCAGTACTATACTGTTTTGATTACTATAGCTTTGTAATAAAGTTTGAAATCAGCAATTGTGTTGCCTCTGGTTTTGTTCTTCCTTCTCAGGATTACTTTGGCTATTTGGGGTCTTTTGTAGTTCATATGAATTTGGGATTTGCTTTTTCTATTTCTGTGACAAAAGCCATAGGGATTACATTGAATCTATAGATGACTTTGGGTATTGTGAACGTTTTAGCAATATTCTTCCAATACATGAACATGAGATATCTTTCCATTTCTTTGTGTGTTCTTCAATTTCTTTCATCAATGTCATGTATTTTTTACTGTACAGATAATTCACGTCCTTGGTTAAATTTATTCCTAAGTATTTTTTTCTTTTTAATGCTATTGTTAATGGGATTGTTTTTTTTTTTCAGAATGTTTATTGTTAGTGTATAGAAATGAAATTGATGTTTGTATATTAATTTTGTATTCTGTGATGTTACTGAATTTACTTATTAGTTCTAACAGTATTTTTGTGAAATCATTAGGGTTTTCTATACATAAGATCATATCATCTGCAAATAGAGATAATTTTAATTCTTCTTTTCCCATTTGGTTTCCTTTTATTTTTTTCCTGCCTAATTGCTCTGGCTAGGACTTCTAGTAGTATGTTGAATAGGACTGATTAGAATGGGCACCCTCGTCTTGTTTCTGATCTCAGTGGAAAAGTTTTTAACCTTCCACCATTGAGTATGATGTTAGCTGTGGGTTTGTCATGTAAGGTCTTTATTATGTTGAGGCATGTTTTTTCTATACCCAATTTGTTGCGAGTTTTTATCATGAAAGAATGTTGAATTTTTCAAATGGTTTTTCTGCATCTATTGAGTTGATCATACAATTTTTATCTTAAATTCTATTAATGTGTATCACATTTATTTATTTGCATATGTTGAACCATCCTTACATTCCAGGGATGAATGCCCATTGATCATGGTGTATGATCCTTTTAATGGGCTGTTGAATTTGGTTTGCTAGTGTTTTGTTGAGAATTTTTGCATCTGTATGTATTAGGAATGTTGGCCTGTAGTTTACTTTTCTTGTGGTGCCATTATCTGGCATTCATATCAGGGTAATGGCCTCATAAAATGAGTTTGAGAGTGTTCTCTCCTCTTCACATTTTTGGAAGAGTTTGAAAATAATTGGTGTTAAATGTTTGGTAGAATTCAACAATGAGACCATCTAGTTCTTGGCTTTTCTTTGTTGTAACATTTTGACTATTGTTTCAGTCTCCTTACTCATTATTAGTCTGTTCAACTCTTCTATTTGTTCATGATTCATTCTTAGAAATTTTTATGATTCTAGAAATTTATTCATTTTTTTCTAGGTTATCCAATTTGTTGGTGGATAATTGTTCATAGTCATATCTTATGATCCCTTGTATTTATATGACACTTTCATTTGCTATTTTATTTATTTGCATCTTTTTTTTCTTAGTTAGTCTGACTAAAGGTTTGTCCATTTTGTTTATCTATTCCAAGAACAGCTCTTTGCTTCATTGATCTTTTCTATTTTTTTCTTGTCACTGTTTCTATTTCCACTCTGATCTTTGTTATTTCTTTCCTTCTGCTAACTTTGAGCTTACTTTGTTATTTTTTTCCTAATTCCTTGAGGTGTAATGTTAGGATGTTTATTTGAGATCTTTGTTTTTTCTGTATGTAGGCATTTGTTGCTATAAACTTCCCTCTTAGAACTGCTTTGCCTGCATCCCATAAGTTTTGGTATGTTCTATTTCCATTTTTGCTTGCTTCAAAATATTTTAGGATTTCTCTATGATCCATTGGTTGTTCAGGGTCATTTCTTGTTTGACCCATTGGTCATTTCCTTGCCATACATTTGTGATTTTCCAGTTTTCCATGTCTTATTGATTTTTAGTTTCATACTATTTTGTTAAGGCTTGTTTTGTGACCTAATATATGACCTATTTGGGAGAAAGACCTCTGTGCATTTGAGAAGAATGTGTATTTTGCTGCTGTTAGGTGGAATATTCTGTATATGTCTGTTAGGTCCATTTGGTCTAAGGTGTACTGCAAGTCCAAAGTTTCCTCATTGACTGTCTGTCTGAATTAACCATCCATTGCTGAAAAGGGTATATTGAAGTCCCCTACTATTATTTTATGGTTGTCTATTTCTCCCTTCAGATCTTTTAGTGCATTCTTTGTATATTTAGGTGTTCTGATGCTTGGTTCATATATACTTACAATTGTTATACCCTCTTGATGAATTAACCCCTTTAGCATTATATAATGACTTTCTGTGTCTCTTGTTACTGTTTTTTGACTTAAAGTCTATTTTGTCTGATATAAATTGAACTACCTCTGTTTCTTGTGGTTTCCATTTGCATGGAATGTCTTTTTCCATCTTTTCACTTTGAGCCTATATGTGTCCTTAAAGCTGAAGTGAATCTGTTGTAGGCAGCATATAGTTGGGTCTTTGTTTTCAATCCATTCATCCACTGTGTATGCCTTCTGATTGGAGAATTTAAGCCATTCATATTCAAAGTAATTTTGACAGGTTAGAACTTACTAATGCCATTTTATTAACTATTTTCTGGATGTTTTGTCATTCCTTTTCTCTAGTCTTCCTCTTTTGTTGTCTTTATCTGTGACTTAATTTTCCTTAATGGTGTGCTTTCATTCTCTCTCTTTATCTTTGCTGTATCTACTATAGGTTATTCTTTTGTGTTTACTATGAGGCTTACATAAACATCTTATAGATATAATAGTCTATTTTAAGCTTATAACAACTTGACTTTGATTGCATACAGAAACTCTACCATTTTATCCCCCCTATATTTTATGTTTTTAAGGTTACAATGTACCTCATTTATATTGTGTATCCATTTATGAATTATTGTAGCTATAGTTATTTTTAATACTTTTGTGCTTTAAAATTTTATACTAAAGTCAAGTGATTAACACACCAGCAAATTGGAGTATTAGAGTATTCTGAATTTGACTACTTACTTGCCTTTACCAGTTTGTTTTATAATTTTCATATATTTATTTTCATGTTACTAATTAGTTTCTTTCCACATAGCTTGAAGAACTCCTTATAGCATTTCTCATAAGCATTTCTTATAGCACCTTCTAAGGGTGAAGAACTGTCTCAGCTTTTGTTTTTTAGGGAAAGTCCTTATCTTACCTTCATTTCTAGAAGACAACTTTGTCATGTAAAGTATTCTTGGTTGGCATTTTTTTTTTCATCCAGCACTTTGAAGATATCATCACACTCTCTCTTGGCCTACAAGGTTTCTGCTGAGAAATATTCTTACAGCTTATCAGGGTTACCTTATATGTGAACATTTTTTCTTCCTGGTTTTAAAATTCTTTTTTTTGTCTTTTATTTTAGGCAATTTTATTGTAATGTGTCCTAGAAAAGATTGTTTGAGGTTGACATTTTGAGGGGACATATGAGCTTCATGAACTTGGATGTCCAAGTATCTTCCCAGATTTGGGAAGGTCTCAGCCATCATTTCTTTAAATAAGCTTTCTATCCCTTTCTCCCTCTCTTCTCCTTCTTGGATTCCAATAGTAAGTAGATCGTTTCTTTTCATGGTGTCCTACAATTCATGTAAGCTTTCTTCACTCTTTTTATTCTTTATTCTTTTTTCTCCTTTGACTGGATGATGTAAAATGACCTGTTAGTTCACTAATTCTTTTCTCTCTTTGTTGAGTCTGCTGTTGAAGATCTCTATTGAATTCTTCAGTTATTTTATTATTCAACTTTAGGATTTATGTTTTTTAATGGTTTCTATTTGTTTGTTGAAATTCTCATTTTGTTCATACTTTTTCCCTAATTTCATTTAATTGCCTGTGTTTTCTTGTTATTCACTGAATTTTTTAAGAGGATTATTCTGAATTATTTGTCAGACAGTTTATAGTTCTCCACTTCTTCAAGATCAGTTATTGGAGTTTTAGTAGTTTCCTTTGGTGGTGTCATGTTTCATTGATTATTCATGATTTATTTGGTCCTTTGTTGGTGTCTATGCATTTGAGGAATTAGGCACCTCTTCCAGTATTTACAGACTGGCTTTGGCAGGCAAAGCCCTTCACCAGTCAGCCCAACCAGAGATTCTGGGTGGGGCATCTGGTGATGTTTGCAGGCAAGAATGATGCTGAAATCTTTTGACAGGCAGGTCTGGTGCTTTGGTCAACAGGTGGGCAGGCCTGATGCTTGGGCACATGTGGGCCAACCTGGGACCTGGGTCCACAGGGGTGGGCCTAGGCCCTTGGTTCACTGGGATGGGCTTGGCACATCAGTCTGCATTGATCGGCCTGGGACCTGGGTCTGCATGGGCAGACCTGGATCCTGAGTCAACATAAGCCAACCCAGTGCCAGGGACCACTGAATTGGGCCAGGCATCTCTGTCTTCAAGGTCCAGTCTGGTACTGGGATGGGCTGGGAGCCTGGTTTTACAGGAGCTGGCCTGGAGGCTGGGGCTATGAGGCTGGCCTGTTGCCAGGACAGTCTGAGAACCTGGGTCTGTGAGAGCCAGTCTTAAGGCTGAGGGCTTGGGGGCTGGCCTGTGCTGGGGCATGATGGGAGCCTGGTTCCATGGGAGTTGGTCTGGAGTACACTATATTTATTTTCATGTTACTAATTAGTTTCATGAAAGTAATTAGTCAATTAGTAACTAGTCAATTACTTTCATGAAACTAATTAGTCAATTAGTAACTAATTGACTGGCCCCACAGGGCCCAGCCTGGCTCTGGAGTACACTAAGTTCCTGGGGTTGCAAGAATCAGCCTAGTGCTGAGATGGGTCAAAAGCCTGGGTCTGCAGTGAGCCTGGTGCTAGGCCCAGCCAGGAGCTTGGATTTGATGGTTCTCACCTGAATCCTGGGATCATGAAAGCTGATTGGGGCCTGGGTCCTCAGGGACCACCCAGACACATATAATCCACCTGGCACTGGGATGAGCCAGAAACCTGGTTGCACAGGAGCCCACTGGGTGATTGGTACCACACTAGTACCCCAGGGCCATGGAATCTGTCTGGCATTGGGGTGGTCCAGGACCCTGTGTTCTTGGGACACTTCCTGGAGCATGGTGCCATGGGAACTACCTAGGGCTATGAGAGGCAGCAGGCACCAGGGTGGGTAAAGAGGCTGGGATTGTGGGAATCTACTGGAAGCCTGGTGCATTGGGAGTTGCCTGCTGCCATGGGAGCCACCTGGAGCTGTAGGAGCCACCTGGGTCTGCTGGAGTCGGCAAGTACCAGGGTGAGCCAGGAGCCTGGGTTCCCATAAGCCTACCAGGAGCCTAATGTTGCAGTAGTCACCTGGGGCCATGGGGCTGCTTGGAGCTGCTGGAACCAGAGGAAGCTGAGGTGAGCTGGGAGCTTGGGTTGATAGGAATCCACAGGGAGCCACCTAGGTTTGTGGGAGTAGGCCTAGTGCTGTGGCAGACCAGCTCTATCATCAGTGGTAAAGTTGGGTTCTCACTTCAGTCTCCTCCCATGGGGAGGGTGTCTCTCTGCACTGGGCTAGCTGGGCTTTAGGAAAGGGTGATGGGGTAACATGAATCTATATTTCCTGCTCTACTCAGTGCATCTTTTCTTATTTCTGTGCTTCGCCCAGGTACTGTAATCCCTCACCTGGAATCCTTGGCTCTTGTGAAGGTATTTATGTGCATGGATAGCTTTTCAAATTGATGTTTCTGAGGGAGGGCAAAGAGTAATAGAAATTCTTATGCCACCATTTTTCTCTCAAGTACAAATTTAAAATATTGATCTAGTTTTGCTAAAATGATGCTCCTGTCCTAGTTGTCTCCCCAAGACTATTTTACCATTATTTGAATGGACCTTTCAACCAGCAGGTAAACTCATGGAATAAGACTAAGGCTTTTATACTACTGGTGAGCACTTCCTGATGGGAACCAGTTAACCTTTTCCTACTGATACTGGTGGTAAATACACCACAGTACCTGATAAAGCAAGGCATTGAAAAATTAAAGACTATCTTAGGAGACTTAGATAAAGAAGAAGTACTGATTCCCACCATCTAATTTTTTAGTTTCCCTGTGTGGCCTGTTCTAAAAGCCACCACTAGTAAGTGGAGGCTAACTATAGGCTATAGAGAGCTAAACAAGGCTATTCCTTTTATTAGAGCACCTTTATCATATATTGTTGCCTTAATGGATGACATTTAATACAACAATGAAAAGTTTCTATTAAATACAGGGCATCTATGGACTCTTGAATTTGGAGTTACAGACATAGCTAGCATGTCTTATTCAGTAAAAAATTTCACAGATGAGTCAACCACAGTTTGTCTTCACCTTTGCGAGTCAATAATACACCTTTACCAAGTTGCTTATTAGATACTTAAATAGCCCTCCAATTGCACACAGGCTTTGCTGACAGGCATAGACACCTGCCCTGTAATTTAATTAGAAACTAGGCTTTGATATTATATCATTGGCCTCCTCCTCAGTAGACCCAACCAAGATTATCTCATAGGCCATCACTACCATGTTGCAAAGCCCACAGCTAGCATGTTAAGAACATGCAGATTATATGAGGCGGCCCATGATGGCAACATAGGAAGATCCTAAACTCATCTCCTCCCATGAACACACCAAATCTACAGCTACATATGGGGCAATTTCTTCCGAGAAAGACATGAAAAGTAGCTGAGCAGCTCCTTCACATTGGCAAATGAGAAAAGGGCCACATTGAGGTGGATAGGAGAGGCTGAGACATGGTCTCACCATAAAACCCACTCCCAGCACATTGACCCACAACTAGGAGGAAACTCACAAATCTCGAGTTTCTCCTGAAGAATAGAAGAGTATCCAAACTCATGCATCCAAACTTCTAAAACCTGTCCCTGAGAGATGACCTCCCTGAAATATCTGGCTTTAAAAACCAATAGGGCTCTCGTCCACAAGACCCAAAAGTCTGTGAAAACTGAGAAACACCTCTTAAAGGGCTCACATGCAGACTCACCCCAGGGCCCAGCACATAAGCAGCCTTTTGAAAAACACCCACACATTATGTGAAAGAGATTTATTTGCTAATATTAAAGCATCAGAGAAGTCAAAATTATGGTAGCATGAGAGGATCCCTTTGTTTCTTCCTGTCAATCTACAGTGAGTAAAACATCCATAACCCAACAAAGGCTACATTGCCCAACACACCAGGATGCTGGACAGGTCACACATTGGTACATACTAAGGTGAGTGGATTGGAGCACATGGAGGAGGTAAAACAGGGAACAGTATAGGCAGTGCTCAGGACCATGGATCCCTGGCTGTGGCAGGTGAGCCAGCCACCTCCAGCCCCAGAGAACATGCTAGGCAGCAGCAGAAGTGTGTATGTGACTCTGGCCAGCCAGCCATGATGGCATCTGTGGCCATGGGGAGCAGAGAAGCAGCAGAGTCAGAGCCCCATGATCCTGAGCCCCTGACCATGGCTCAGAGCCTGGTAGCAGCAGCAGAGGTGAACACATGACTCCAATATACCAACTGCAGCTGTGCCTGCAGCCATAAGGTAATGGATAACATCAGAGGTGGTGCCCTGTAGACCCAGCTCCCTCCCCACCCTCCCCATTACCCCCCACCACAGTGGCAGAGCTTCTGATGCAGGTGATCCTGGATGTGGTGGAGGCATCAGCCATCCCTGTACCTCCAGCAGTGAAGCCAGCAACTGCAGTGACACCAGCAAAATCAAGGCGGAAGTGACCATCAGAGGCAAAAGTGGCAATGACAAGAGTACTACAATGCTCTGAATAGAGGTGGTGGAAGGTGGAACTTGACAATCTTCAAATATAGCCAGAGTCAGCTTAGGTAAGAGAAACCAAAAACTAGTGCTATACTGACACCTACTGAAAAATAAAAGAAAGACCTGAAAAGTTTGAATCAAAACAAACAAAACTATACCTAAATAAGAAAAGCATTTTCTATGAAAAAATGAACTGGCAGAGGAATAACTCAACAAGCTCCATGAAAAGACACAGTAACATGGCATCACAAAAGGAAAATAACAATTTTCCAGAAACCAAACATAAAACCATGAAAGATTGTGCTCTAACTGATAAATACAAAATAGCTGTCATGAAAAAACTCAATGAGCTACAAGAAAACTCAGAAAGGCAGTTCAATCAGCTCAGAAATAAAATCAATGAACAGAAGAAATATTTTATCAAAGAGATTGAAACTCTAAAAAAGAACCAAACAAATTTTGGAGGTGAAAAACTCAACCAGTAAGATGAATAATGATAGAAAGCCCTGGAAATAGAGCAGACCATATGGAAGAGAGAATTGGTGAGCTTGAAGATAGAAAAAGTAATTATGAGGTAGAAGAGGAGAGAGAACTAAGTTCTTTTTTAATGTAGAAATTCTACAAGAATTTTCCAAGTCCTTTAGAAAGGGCAACATAAGGATGATGGGTATCCTAGAAGAAAAAGAGAGAGAGAAAGGAGCAGAGAGCTTATTTAAAGAAATAGTAGCTGAGAACTTCTAAAACCTGGGAAGGAACTGGATATACAAATCAATGAAGCTAATAGAACATTCAATTATCTCAATGCAAAAAGACCTCGAAGACACATGGTAATAAAAGTGTTAAAGTCAATGACATTTACAAGAAAGACTATTAAAGGAAGCTGGGGGGGCAATAACCTACAAGAGAACCCCTGTCAAGCTATGAGCAGGTTTCTTAGCAAAAACTCTGCAGGCCAGGAAAGAGTGGAATGATATACTCAATACATTGAAAGATAAAAACCATCCGCTAAAATTACTCTGTCCAGCAAAGTTACCTTTCAGATATGAAGGAGAAATAAAGGCTTTCCCAGACAAACAAAAGTTGAGGGTACTAACCACCACTAGACCTGCCTTACAAGAAATGTTGAAAGGAGCTCTCTTACCTGAAATGAAAAGGCAAAGGTACACCAAGCTCTGAGCAAAGTATCAATAGATAGAATCAGAAAATTGCAACTCTATATCAGAATGGGATAGTAAACACTTTAATTATAACATGTAGGTTAAAGGGAAAGGAAGCATCACAAATAATTATAAGCCCTTCAACTTGGTAGCAAACTCACAATACAGAAAGGGATAATTTGTGACAACAAGAATATAAAAACCTGCATATGCAAATGGAGATAAGATGTTATCATCAGAAAACAGACAATCTTATCTATGAGACCTTTTATACACACCTCATGGTAACCACAAAACAAAAATTCAGAGCAGAATCATGAAACATATAAAAGAGGAAACAGAAAAAAATCAGAGAAAACCACCAAACTGAAATGGCAGGCAGAATCACAAGAAAAAAGAAACAATGAATATATAAAGCAACAAGAAAACAAAAGACAAATTGGCAATATTAAGTCTTTATGTACAAAAATCACCCTAAATGCAAATGGATTGAATTTACCAATCAAAAGACACAGAGCAGCTAAATGGATTAAAAAACAAGATCCAACAATATGCTGCATTCAGTAGTGCCATCTCTACTGTAAAAAGAAACATAGGCTCAAAGTGAAGGGATGGAAGATGGCCCTCCAAGGAAACAGCAAACAAAAGAAAGTGGGTGTAGACATACTTATTTCAGACAACATAGACTTCCAGCAAAAAAGATGAGAGACAAAAATGGACATTATACAATGATAAAGGGGACAATCCATCAAGAAAGCATAACATTTATTAAGATATATGCACCTAATATAGAAGCACCAAAATATGTAAAAGCAATTATTAGCAGACCTAAAGGGAGAAATTGACAGAAACACAATAACAGTAGGGGACTTTAAAGCTCACTTATATCAATGGATAGATCATCCAGAGAGAAAGTCAACAAGGAAACATCAGCATTAAATGAAACATTAGACCAGATAGACTTAAAATATATATAGAACTTTCCATCCAAAAACAGCAGAATACACATTCTTCACAAGTGCACATGGAACATTCTCAAAGATAGACCATATGTTGGGAAACAAGTCTCAATAAACTTAAGAAGATTAAATCATATCAAGCATCTTTCTAACCACAGTGGTGTGAAGCTAGAAATCAACTACAAGAAGAAATCTGGAAAAGTCACAAATATGTAGAGAATAAACAACATCCTACTGAAAAACTATTGGGTCAGTCAAGAAAGCAAAGGAGAAATCAAAATGACCTAGAGACAAATGAAAATGAAAACACAAAATACTGAAATCTATGGGATGCAGCAAAAGCAGTACTAAGAGGGAAGTTTATAACAATAGAGGCCTTCCTCAAAAAACAAGAACAATCTCAAATAAATAATCTAACATTATGCCTAAAGGAACTAGAAAAAGAATAAGTGAAGCCCCAAAACCACAGAAGGAAAGAATAAAAATCAAAGTGGAAATAAATGAAATAGAGAACAAAAGGACAATAGAAGAGATCAATGAAACTAAGAGTGTGTTCTTTGAAAGCATAAACAAAATCAACACTCCTTTAGTTAGACTCACTAAAACAAAATAAAGAAGACTCAAATACATAAAATCAGCAATGAAGGGGGAGAAATTACACTGAACGCCACAGAAATATAAAAGATTACAAGAGAATACTATGTAAAGCTATATGCCAAAATATTAGATAACCTCGAAGATACAGATAAATTCTTAGAAACATACAACCGTCCAAAACTGAATCAAGAAGAATTAGAAAATCTGAATAGAACAATTGATTAAAATAGTAATCAAAAACTTCCCCCCAAAACAAAACTCCAGGCTCAGATGGCTTCTCTGGTAAATGCTACCAAACATTCAAAGAATTTTTAATACTGATCCTTCTCAAACACTTTCAAAATGTTTAAGAGGAGGGGATGCTTCCAAACTCATTTTACAATGCCAATATTACATAGATACCAAACCCAGACAAAGACAACACAAACAAAGAAAACTATGGGCCAATATTGTTCATGAACATAGAGGCAAAAATTTTTAAATATTAGCAAATTGAATATAACAATGTATTAAAAGGATCACACACCATGGGCAAGTGGGATTTATTCCAGGGATGCAGGGATTTTTTCACATCTGCATATCGATCAATGTGATACACCACATTAATGAATAAGGAATAAAAATCACATGATCATCTCAATAGATACAGAGAAAGCATTTGACAAAATTCAGCATCTATCTATGATAAAAACTATGAATAAAATGTGTATGGAAGGAAAGTACCTCAAAATATTAAAGGCCATATATGGCAAACTCACAGCTAACATCATATGCAACAGTGAAAAACCGAAAGCTGTCCCTCTAAGATCAGGAACAAGACAAGGATGCTCACTCATGACACTCATTCAAAATAGTATTGCAAATCCTATCCAGAGTAATTAGGCAAGAAAGAGATATAAAAGTTATCCAAGAGGGAAGGAAGAAGTAAACTTGTCACTATTTGTGAATGACACAATTTTATATTCAGAAAAATTTAGGATGGTGTCAAGATGGCAGCATAGGTGGACTCTGAACACACATCCTCCCATGGGCACAACAAATTTACAACTACTATTGGAAAAATTATACCTGAGAACTGAATACTGGATAAAAAAAAAAAAACCTGCAACACAGGTGACTGAGGTGGAAGAGGCAGAAATTCCTTTCTGGAGAGAAAAAAATCCATCTTTGCAAACTGCAGCACTTCACAGCCAGCCAGGAGCAATCCTCAGGTACAATGCCTTCCCTGGAGGAGCAGGGGATCTGAGCCAGGGAGTGTTACCACTATAAGCAGCTTCTGTACTCAGCAAGATGGAGACAAGTTTCATAATGTCTGGCTTTGGTGGCTACTAACTACAACAGGGAATACACCCAGAAAAGCTATGGAGTGTAAGGGTAAAAAAAATCCTGCTCTTAAAGAGTCCATGCCCAAATTCACACCTTTCACAAAGTAACCTAAAATCACCAAGAAGAAAGGTGCACAGTCCTTTGGTGAAAGAGACTCACCTGATAGTCTCTGGGTGCATCTCAGTGAGAGGTGAGACCTCTCTAGGGACTGAGACACTGGCAGCAGCCATTATTGTGACCTAGTACAGGTGTGCTGACACAGATGCTGGCAGATGCCATTGGAGTTCTTCCCCTGGCCTGTTAGCCCATGGTCTGCCCCACCCACTAGAGCACCAATTTAATCCAGCTCAGTCAGGGCAGGCAGCCCACCCTAAGGACTAGCCCCAACCAACAGCAAGCCCTCAGGCAACTTGGGGGCCTGCATATGTGGAATGCCTGGAAACTATGCAACCAGGAAAGTGGGTCCAACTCTGTGGGGCAGGGCTTGTGTGAGGAGTGGGTGGAGTGTGTGGGGTGTTAATGGAGTGTCTGGAGCCTCTGCAGTGGGGTGACTGGGGCCACTTCAGTGGGTCAGGTTGCATGCAAGGGGCAGGACTGTGTTGGTGTGTGTGGCCCTGTGGGGGGTTGGAGCTTCTCAGCTTCAGCAGACTTGTGTTTCTCAAACAGTCACATAGGGGATCAGCCCCACCTTCCAAAGCCTGAAACCATTCTGTGCTCCAAACCCTGGGGCTTGCCCTACTCAGCTACAATTTGGAGGGAGCTGATGAGAGCCTTGCAGACCAGAGACCTACAGCAATTTTAAGCTTTTGAGCCTAGCAAACAGCCACCCTGTGGGCCTACTCACCTAACAGAAAAACTAAAACAGGAATGTGCTATTAGACCTTGAAGCCAACTCTGCTGGGGCTCCCCACACCCAATAAAGTGACTGAAGGGTCCACAGCAGCTACATGCAGCTGAGCATTACAACCAAACAGCCAGAGTACAGCCTAGACTCCTTGGACACCTGCAGCAAGAGCAATTCTGTCAAAACAGGACACATGTCGCCCACACAGGGGACACTCCTGGAATATTTGGAACTGGTGATGAGAGGAAAGCACACTGCTGGGCCTCATAAGGCATCTCTTACATAAGGCCACCTATCCAAGATTGAGAGATGTAGCTGACCTACCTAATACATAGATATAAACACAGAGAAAGAGGCAAAATAAGAAGACAAAGGAATACATTCCATGTAAGGGAACAGGACAAAACCCCAGAAAAAGAACTAAAGGAAAGAGAAATAAACACTCTACCTGACAAAGAGTTCAAAGAGTTCAAACAAAGAGTCATAAGGATGCTCATTCATCTTGGGAGAAGAATGGGTGAACTCAGTGAGAATCTCAACAAAGAACTGGAAAATATGCAAAATAACCTATCAGAAATGAAGAATACAATACTGGAGATGAAAAAAATCACTAGAGGGAGTCAATAGCAGATTACATGATAAAGAAGAATGGATTGGTGAGCAGGATGAAAGACTAAAAGAAATCACCCAAGATAAAAACCTAAAAGAAAAAAAAATCTGAAAAGAATGGGAGCAGTCTAAGGGACCTCTGGGATAACATCAAGTACACTAACATTCATATTATATGTGTCCTAGAAGAAGAAGAGAGAGACAAAGGGACAGAGAATCCATTTGAAGAAATAATAGCTGAAAACTTTTGTAACCTAAGGAAGGAAACAGACATCCAGGTAGAGGAAGCACAAAGTGCACCAAAAAAGACAAACCCAAAGAGGCCCACACCAAGATACACTATAATTAAAATGTCAAGAGAGAATCATAGAAGCTGCAAGAGAAAGGAAATAAGTTATACACAAAGTAAACCCCAAAGTCTATTAGCTGACTTCTCAGCAGAAACCTTACATCTTAGAAGGAAGTGGCATGATATACTCAAAATGCTGAAAGAAAAAAAAAAACTACAGCCAAGAATACTCAACCCAGCAAGGCTATCATTCAGAATGGAAGGAGAGATAGAGTTTCCCATACAAGCAAAAATCGAAGGAGATTATTCCCCAGAAACCATTCTTACAAGAAAGGCTAAAGGGACTTATTTAAGTGGGAAAGAGAAGATCACAAACAGTAATAAGAAACATAAAAAAAGACCAATGAAATCAATGGTAAAGGCAAATATACAGTAAAAAATAGTAGATCAACATGAAGGTCAAAAGGCAAAAGTACTAATATTATCTATTTCCATGATAAGAGGGTAACAGATACACATGCACAAAAAAGAGGTTAGATATGATATCAAAAACATAAAATGTGGGAGGAGGGTAGCAAAAGAGTAGAACTTTAAGAAAAAGGTCAAACTAAAGAGACCATCCACCTAATATAGATTGCTTTTTCGTAGGTCATTATATATGAACATCATGGTAATCACAAACCAGAAATCCAAGAAAACTACACAAAAAATTAAGAGAAAAGAACCCAAACATAATACTAAAGAAAGCCATCAAATCACAAGGGAAGAGAGCATGAGAAGAAGAAAAGAAAAGAGAAGAACTATTAAAACACCCCACAAAAAGGTAACAAAATGGCATTAAGTACATACTTATCAGTAGCTACTTTAAATGTCAATTGACTAAATGCTCCAATCAAAAGGCATAGAGTGGCTGATTGGATAAAAAACAAGACCCTTATATATGCTGCACACAAGTGACACATTTCAGACCTACGGACACTCATGAACTGAAAATGAAGGGATGGAAAAAGGTACTCCATGCAAATGGGAATGAAAAGAAAGCTGGGGTAGCAATACTTACATCAGACAAAATAGACTTAAAAACTGTAACAAGAGACAAAGAAGGGCACCACCTAACGATCAAGGGAACAATCCAACAAGGGGATATAACACTTGTAAGTATCTATGCATCCAACATAGGAGCATCTAAATATATAAAGCAACTCATAACATACATAAAAGCAGAACTAGACAGTAACACAATAATAGTAGGGGACATTAACACTTGACTTACACCAATGGATAGATCATCCAAATAGAAGATCTATAAGGAAACATTGGCCTTAAATGATACATTAGACCAGATGGACTTAGTAGTTATACACAGAACATTCCATCCAAAACCCGCAGAATGCACATTCTTTTCAAATGCACATGGAACATTCTTCAGGATACATCACATATTAGGCCACAAAACAACTCTCAATAAAATTAAGAAGATTGAAATAATACCAGGCATTTTTTGTGACCACAACAGTATGAAACTAGAAATCAACCATAGGATGAAAATTGGAAAATCCACAAATATGTGGAAATTAAACAAAATGCTACTGAACAACGATTGGGTCAATGAAGAAATCAAAGGAGAAATCAAAAAACACCTGGAGACAAAGGAAAATGAAAATACAACATACCAAAATTTATGGGATACACCAAAAGCAGTTCTAAATGGGAAGTTTATAACAATCTAGGCCTACTTCAACAAACAAGAAAAATCCAAAATAAACTATCTAACACTGCACATAAAGGAACTGGAAAGAGAAGAAAGCCCAAAATCAGTAGAAGGAGAGAAATAATATAAATCAGAGCAGAAATAAATGAAATAGAGAATAGAAAATAGAAAAAAATCAATGAAACTAAGAGCTGGTTCTTTGAGAAGATAAACAAAATTGACAAACCTTTAGCTAGACTCACAAAGAAAAAAAAGAGAAGCCTCAAATAAATAAAATTGAAATGAAAGAGGAGAAATTACAATGCACACCTCAGAAATCAAAAAGAATATAAAATAATACTACAAAAAGCTATACAGCAAATTGTAAAATAGAAGAAATGGGTAAGTTCTTAGTCATAAAACCTTCCAAAAGGGAATCAAGAATAAACAGAGAATTTGAATAGGCCAATCACCAGTAAGGAAATCGAAACAGTAATCAAAAACCTCCCAAAAAATAAAAGTCCAGGACCAGACAGCTTCCTTGGTGAATTCTACCAAACATTCAGAGAAGACTTAACAATTATCCTTCTCAAACTCTTCCAAAAATTTAAGGGGAGGGGAAGCTTCCTAACTCATTCTATGAAGTCAACATTACCCTGATACCAAAACCAGACAAGGACAACACAAGAAAAGAAATTTGCAGGCTAATATCACTAATGAATATTGATGCAAAAGTCCTCAAAAAATATGAGCAAATCAAATACAATACCACATGAAAAAGATCATACACCATGGTCAAGTGGGATTTATTCCAGGGATGCAGAGATTTTTCAATGTCCACAAATCAATCAAGGTGATATACCAAACTAAGAAAATGAAGAGTAAAAATCACATCACCATCTCAATATATGCAGAAAAGCATTTGACAAGACACAGCATCCATTTATGATAAAAAATACTCTCAATAAAATGGGTGTGGAAAGAAAGTACCTCAACATAATAAATGCCACATATGACAAATCCACAGCTAATATCATTCTCAATGGAGAAAAACTGAAAGCTATCCCTTTAAGAACAGAAACCAGAGAAGCATGCCCATTTTTGCCACTCTTATTTAATAGAGTATTGGAAGGTCTAGCCAGATCAATCAGGGAAGAAAAAGAAATAAATGTGATCCAAATTGGAAAGGAAGAATTGAAAGTGTTGCTATTTGCAGATCACATGATTTTATATATAGAAAACCCTAAAGAATACACACACAAACTTTTAGAAATAATAAATGAATACAGTAAAGTTGCAGGATACAAAATCAATATATAAATATCAGTAGCATTTCTATACACTAACAATGAAGTATCAGAAAGAGAAATTAAGAATACAATGCCATTAACAATTGCAAACAAAAGAATAAAATGCCTAGGAATAAATTTAACCAAGGAGGTGAAAGACCTGCACACTGAAAACTATAAGACATTGTTGAAAGAAATGAAAGAAGACACACAAAAAATGAAAAGATATTCCACATTCATGGATTGGAAGTAACATAGTTAAAATGTCCATATTACCTAAATCCATCTTCAGATTCAACACAATCCTCATCAAAATCCCAAAGGCATATTTCAGGGGAATAGAGCAAAGAATCCTAAATTTATATGGAACAACAAAAGACTCTGAATAGCAAAAGCAATCCTGAGAAAAAAGAAGAAAGCTCGAGATATCATAATCCTGAGTTCAAAGTATATTACAAATCTATACTAACTGATACAGCATATTACCAGCAGAAAAACAAGACACAGAGATCATGGAACAGATCTGATAGTGCAGAAATAAACCCACACATCTATGGACAGCTAATTTTGACAAAGAACCAAGAACATACAAGGGATAAAGGAAAGTCTCTTTAATAAATGGTGTTGGGAAAACTGGACAGTCTTGTGCAAAAAGAAAAAATTAAAGTAGACCACTATTTACACCATACACAAAAATTAACTCAAAATGGATTAAAGATTTGAATGTAAGATGTGAAACCATAAAACTTCTAGAAGAAAACCTAGGCAGTATGCTTTTGACATTTGTCTTAGCAGTTTCTTTTTATGTATGTCTCCTCAGGCAAGGAGAACAAGAGAAAAACTAAGCAAATGGGGCTACATCAAATTAAAAAGCTTCTGCACAGCAAAGGAAAAATCAACAAAATGAAAAGACAGCCTAACAATTAGGTTAATATATTTGCGAATCATATATCCAATAAGGGGTTAATATCCAAAATATATAAAGAACTCATATGACTCAACAACAAAAAAACAAATAATTTTGTGTAAAAACAGGCAAAGGATCTGAACAGACATTTGTTCTAAAGAAGATATACAAATGGCCAACAGTCACATGAAAAGATGTTAAATATCACTAATAATTAGGGAAATGCAAATCAACACCACAATGAGATATCACCTCAGGCCAGTCAGAATGGCCATTATTGAAAAGACAAGAAATAACAAGTGTTGGAGAGGATGTAAAGAAAAGGGGTCTCTCATGACACTGCTGTGGGAGTGTAAATTGGTGCAGCCACTATGGAAAACAGCATGGGGATTCCTCAAAAAATTAAAAATAGAACTACCATATGATCCAGCTATTCCACTACTGGATATTTATTCAAAGAACACAAAAACACTAATTCAAAAAGATATAGACACCACTATGTTCATTGCAGCATTATTTACAATAGCCAAGACTTGTAAACAACCTAAGTGCCCATCAACAAATGAACGGATAAAGATGTTGTGAGGTATATATATATACACACACAGAGAGACACAAACTCACACAAGGGAATACTACTCAGCCATATAAAAAAAGAAATCTTGCCATTTGTGACAACATGGATGAAAATTGATGGTATTATGCTAAGCAAAATAAGTCAGACAGAGAAAGATAAATACGGTATGATTTCACTCATATGTGGAAGATTAAAAAATCAACAACAAACAAACACAAATACAGAGAACAGATTGGTGGTTATCAGAGGGGAAGGGAAGTGGGAGAGGATGAAAGAGTAAATGGGGACATTTGTATGATGACAGATTTAAACTAGACTTGGTGGTAACACAATGTAGTGTATGCAGAAGTCAAAATATAGTGATGTATACACCTGAATTTTATATAATGTTATAAATCAATGTTACCTCAAGAAAAAAGTACTAAAGCATCAGTCTGAGGGACTGGGGCCTGTTGGGGTACTCTCCGGGGACAGAGACACTGATGGGCACCATTTTTGTGTTCTCCATCTGCCTTGCTAAATCCTGCAGACACCATCTTTTTTTAAAATTCTACCTTTTTTTGTTTTCCCCATTGGTGGGTGCCATCTTCACACTCTCTCTGCCATGCTCCATAACACCAGTATCTCATGGAGGGGATTTTTTACATCTGATGCCCCAATTTTTATGACTAGTGCCTTGGTTGTTGCAACCACCCAAGGGATACCCCTTTCATGCCTCTGTTTGGTGGCTAAGGGAGCTTGTGTGCCTGGATCCCACAGTACTGTAATAGTCAGTGAGACAGCTTTTGACAGGCTACCATCCCCAGAACACTGCACAGATATCAGACTGAAACATGTCCCCAGTCTTTCTGTAAAAGAGGCTTATTTTCTTGTCCTAGAGCTTTGGCCTGAGGGGCAGGGTTCAGGTTTGACACACATCTAGAGGCATATGAAGGTGCTATCAGGGAATGTAGGCTGGGGGACATCATCTTTTTGCTCTCCCTCTACCTTGCTAGAGCTCACTGATTTTTACCAGAAAGGAGTTTATACTCTTATCTCAAGCCCCAATTTTGAAATTGTTGCCTAAGGCATACCTCCAGATCACTTGGTCTAGTGGACAGCAGTGCTTCCACTTCTGGTCCTACAGGACTGTGTATATTTGCATGCTTTAAAAGCTGCTTCCTGAGGGTTTAGTTTCCAATCTGCCTGAATCCGGGTACTAACAGAGATCTCCCACTTTGGGACACTGAGAGGTCGTAGCATACCCTCAACAACTGGGAGCTATTAAAACTAAAATAGGCTGTTTGAAAAATCATAGAAGCTTGAGGGACAACAAATAGCTAGGGCAAGGTTGAATAATAAGTTTCATCTTCCTCATGATGCCACCCTTTCAAGATTGGAAGAGGTAGCCATTTCATCAAATACATAGAAGTAAACACAGAGAGTAAAGCAATGAAGACACAAAGAAATGTGTTTCAATTAAAAAATCAAGGTAAAACCTCAGAAAAATAACTTATTGAAACACGAATAAGTAATTTACCTGATAAAGATTTCAAAGTAATGGTCATAAAGATGCTTACCAGGCTTAGGAGAAGACTGGATGAACACAGACAGAACTTGAAGAAATAGATAGAAAATATAGCCAAGTACCAAATAGAAGTCACAGAGCTGGAGAATATAATAACTAAACTGAAAAACACACTAGAGTGTTCAACAGGGGACTAGATGAAGCAGATGAAAGCATCAGTGAACTTGAAGACAGGGCAGTGGAACCCACTCAAGCAGAGCAGCAAAAAGAAAAAAGAGTGAAGATAGTCTAAGGGATTTATGGGACAATATCAAGCAAGCAAACATTTGCATTATAGGGGTCACAGAAGAAGAGAGAGAAAGGAGCAGAAAACTTATTTGAAGAAATAATGTGTGAAAACTTCCCTAGCCTGAGGAAGGAAAGAAACATTCATATCCAGGAAACCCAGGAAGTTCCAATGGGATGAACCCAAAGATACCCACAACCATACACATTATAATTAAAATGTTAAAAGTTAAATACAAAGAGAGAATCTTAAAAGCAGCAAGAGAAAAACCACTTGTTACACACAACGGAAATCCCGTAAAACTATCAGCAGATTTTTCAGCAGAAACTGTTCAGGCTTGAAATGAGTGGAAGATATATTCAAAATATGAAAGAAAAAACTTCCAACCAAGAACACTTTGCCTGGCAAATTTATTCAGAATTGAAGAAAAGATAAAAAGTTTTTGAGACAAGCAAAAGGTAAAGGAGTTCATCACCACTAAACTGGCCTTACAAGGAAAGTTAAGAGTACTTCTTCAAGCTGAAAAGAAAGAGCACTAATTAGTAACAGGAAAACATGAAAGTATAAATCTCTCTGGTACTAAATTTAGTGGATTAATTACTTATAAAGCTAGTATGAAGGTTAAAAGACAAAAGTAGTAAAAATAACTATAATAATTAGTTAAGGGATACACAAGATAAAAAGATGTAAAATTTGGCATCAAAACATAAAATGTGGTGGAGGAAACAAAAAATGTAGAGCTTTATAATGTGTTCAGACTTAGTTGGTATCAACTTAAAATAGACTGTTATAAATATAAGTTGTTATAAGTAAGCCTCATGGTAAGCACTAAGCAAAACCTAGAGTAGATATACAAAAGATAATGAGAAAGGAATTCAAGTATACCACTAAAAAAACTTACCAAACCACAAAAGAAGAGAGCAAAAGAAGAAGAAAGGAACACAGCAACTACAAAACAGCCACAAAACAATGAACAGAATGGCAATAACTACATACCTATCAGTAACTAAATGTAAATGAACTAAATTCTCCAATCAAAAGATATACAGTGTCTGAATGGATGAAAAAACATGACCAATCTATGTGCTGCCTACAAAAGACTCACTTAAGATGTAAGGACACCCACAGACTGGAAGAGAAAGGATGGAAAAAGATGTTCCATGCCAATGGAAATCCAAAGAAATCTGAGGTAGCTATACTTATATCAGACAAAATAGACTTTAAAACAAAGATGTAATAAAAGGCAGGAAAGCTAGTATATAATGATAAAGGGGTCAATCCAACAAGGGGATATGACATTTTTAAATATGTATGCACCCAACATAAGGGCACCTAAATATATAAAGCAAATATACACAGACCTAAAGGGAGAAATAGCAATACATTAATCTTCACAAGCAGAAGCTTGGGGGTCTAGTGTACTTTGAACTCCTGCCCATCTAGCAAACAAGAGGAAGCTTTTGTAGGCCTCAAGAGTCAAGGCTCCATCCACAAAGAGAATGGGAGAGGTTTCTTTATCATGGAATTTCACAGCATGTTTCATCTGTCTTTATCATGTCTCAAGAGTGGTAGGGTACATTAATACCCAACTTACATCAATGGACAGATCATCCAGAAAATCAACAAGAAAACATTGGCCTTAAAAAACATGTTAGACTAGAAGGAGTTCACAGATCTATACAGAACATTCCATCCAAAAGGAGCAGAATACATTCTTCTCATGGAATATTCTCCAAAATAGGTCATATATTAGGCCGGAAAATAAGTCTTAATAAATTTAAGAAGACTGAAATGACATGAAGCATCTTTTCTAACCACAATGGTGTGAAAATAGAAATCAATTACAAAAGGACAACTGGAAAATTCACAAATATGTGGAGATTAAACAACATGCTACTGAACAATCAATGGTTAACAAAAATCAAAAAACACTTTGACACAAATGAAAATTGAAATACAACATACTAAAATTATGGGATGCAACAAAAACAGTTCTAAGAAGGAAGTTCATAGGGATAAATGCCTACCTCAAGAAACAACAACAAAAAACTCAAATAAACAACCTAAATTTATACCTAAGGAACAAGAAATAAAAGAACAAATGAATCCCAAATGTAGTAGAAGGAAGGAAGCAACAAAGATCAGAGCAGAAATAAATGAAATAGAGACTAAAAAGACAACAGAAAAGATCAATGAAACTGAGAGTTGGTTCTTTGAAAAGGTAAACAAAATTGACGAACCTTTAGCTAGACTCACCAAGAAAAAAAGAAAGAGGGCTCAAATAAATAAAATCAAAAATGAAAGAGGAGATGTTACAGCTGATACCACTGAAATGCAAAGGATCATAAGACTACTATGAACAATTATACACCAACAAATTGGACAACCTAGAAGAAATGGATAAATTACTGGCAACATGCAGCTTTCCGAGACTGAATCATGAAGAAAGAGAAAATCTGAATAGACTGGTTACTAGTAAGGAGATTTAATTAGTAATCAAAAATCTCCCAACAAAGAAAAGTCCAGGACCAGATGGCTTCACTTGTGAATTCTACCAAACATTCAAAGAATTCATACCAATTTTTCTCAAACTGTTCCAAAAAATTGAAGAGAATGGAACACTTCCAAACAAAACAACATTGCTTGGATATTTTTACCTAGTCTATGATCCTATAGTAGCCGTTATCAAGAATGACATAATAGGCTTTTAAAACAAGGGTAACTGAGAGAACTTGCAGGACAATAGCATCCCAAGGGGTCAAAAATACTGCCCATAGTCATGGTTAAATTAAATCCATGTTCCTATGTTGCAACTATACCATATTTAAATTCACGACAAATAAGAAGACCACCAAAAGACAGGCTGAAACCTCTGTTGGTGTATGTGTCCACACTGGACACAACATGATTAGCCATTTTAGTGTATATGGGAGCCCTGACATAACCATCCACAGCAAAGGAATATCTACCCAGTACTTTCAACTTTTCCTTCTACCTCACAGAAAATCCAGAGCCTAGCCATTTTTAAATCAACCCTGACAATGACCTGGCATGGACCACTAAGTCTGGGTCTATTCTGAGTCTGTATCTGCTTGTCATCCAGCATAATCTAAGCAAACCACCCACCACTATCTGAAAAGAGAACAGTCTTCATTTTCTACCCATGTACTTTGCTCCGCTAAAGGCACCATGGAACAAGCCTTGACCTGCTCCTGTCACCCAGCAGGTGGAATTAATCACCCCTGGGCAGAATATCACCATTTAGGTGATCCACAGGGAAAAACCAGATCCCCTAATGCTGGCCACAGATGACCTCCAACTTTTATCCCCACTCTGTTCTGCTCTTTCCTTACCTGAGTAGTTTCCACTCTTACCAATGTCAACTATATATCCAATGATAGATCAACCTAGCCCTGGTAATCTTGACCCTACTGCAGAAAGGGTATGTATGAAAACAGCGTTCCATATGCACACCACAGGGACACAAAACACAGGTCAGATTTGGGACAATGGGAACCATGATAATCGTTTCAGTTGGTCAGTCTTACTAACACATCCACAGAAAATCACACTGAGGCTAGCACTCCTTCTAGCTATACTACCACTAGCAACATCTAAGTCATTCTCTATGATACCATTCATAACTCAAAGATGGCTTCTAAGCTCTATGAGCTAACTTTTACTTCAAATCATATGAAACCCACTATTATTAACTAGTGCCATTGAACAAATAGATCAATGAAATGCTATCTATTGAGTCTCATTTAAGTAATATCCAGACATAATGTGCACAAAATATTACAACCAGGATGCCTGTGACTGGTGCAATCAAACTAAAAATGCTGTAATAATCAAGATCCAAAGCAACACACCTTAAGGGATTATACAGATAAAATTATAGGTCTTACTAATCCCTGGAAATATGATAAATGTAAACCCTGCCAACAATGTATACCCTTACTACTATGGACCTCTTTTCCTATTAATTATAATGATCTTTCTTACCCTCTAGTAGAAGCCCCATTTATTTATTTAGAAATAAGTTGCATTAACCCAGTGGCCAAGGGCACCTTACCATGGACCTCTTCCATGTCTGTTAATCAATATATAACAGGAAAGTAGGTAAGCAAGATGGCAGAATAGGAAGCTTCTGTCTTTCCCTCCTACTGTGGATGCACCAAATAAACAACTATACATGGATCAATTCTGACTGAGAGAAATCCAGAATCTAGTTGAGTGGCTTTCCAAGTTGGGCAACTGGGAAAATTCCCACATTGATACAGGTGGAAAAACTGAGACACATTGACACCATAACTTCCCCCAGCATAACACTTTACAATCAGGAGGGAACTCTCAACTCCTAGCTTCTTCCTAATGAGCAAAGAGTTTGGACTACACATCTAGCACCCCAATTTTTAAAGATACTATCCAAGGGACTGGCTTCCAAATTGCCTAGCTCTAAGAGCCAAAAGAACGTGGCAGTTGCAAGTGCCCCAGGAAAAAAAAGAGGGTCTTTTTAACAGGGTATAAGAGCACTTCTCATGGCTATCACCTCAGGCACAATGCAGAGGGAGTAGGCAAAAATGCAATGCTCTCGGTTTCTCCCTGAAGCGGATTTGACTGCATACTTTCTCAGCTGTTGCCCAAGGGTCAGACTTCTAGTTATTCTACTTCTGAGAGATGACTGGGCTTCTTCAGGAAACTGAAAGGGCTTGCAAGCACTTCCCACACCATATTCCCTGGCTTGACCCAACAATAAAACCAAGTCTCCAGCCTCTTTCTGGAAATATCTTGTCTACACATCTAGTCCCTCAACTTTTATAGCTGCCAACCAAGGGAATGGCCCCCAAATCACCTCACTCTAGGAGTTGATGGGACTAGGCATGTGTGAGTCCCCCAGGACCACAGAGAACAAAGATGCATTTCTATATAGGCACTATATAGCACAGAAGCACTGCCAGTGGCTATCGCCACTGGCTCAAGATAGAATAATTAGGCAAAAACACCCAGCTCCCTGTTTTTCCCTGATAGGGGATAGACTGCATATCTAACATCCCAACTTTCCCAGCTGCTGCCCTAAGGTTGGGATTCCAATTAGTCTGCATCTGGAAGATGTAATTAGTCGTCCTCTGAGAGTCTGAAAGAGCTTGTGGGCATTTACCCTCTTTCAGGGCACTGATGGGACTTGGTGCATCCTCATCTGCTGAAGACCACTAAGAACAAAGAAAGCAGTTTGGACAAGCACATAGATTTGAGAGACACCCAGAATCTTGGGCCAGACTGATTGGTGAAGTTCATCTTCTATGTGAGGCCTGTCTTTCAAGACTGAGAGAGGTGGCTGTATAATCTAATGCACAGATCCATCACAGAAAATTAAAGAAAGTGAAGAAACAAGGGAATATGTTACAAACAAAATAACACAAATCTCAAGAAACCAATCCCAATGAAATGTAGATAATTATTTATACAGTAAATGATTCAAAATAAAAGGCATAAAGAAATTCGCCAATGTCAAGGGAGCAACTCATGAACAAAGTGAAAACTTCAACAGAGATAAAAATTATAAAAAAGAACCAAACAGAAACATAGACCTGAAGAATATAATAACTGCACTGAAAAAGTCAGTAGAGGATTTCAATAGCAGACTATGTCAAGCAGAAAAGAAGATCAGTGAACTCGAAGATAGGTCGGTGGCGATCATCCAATCAGGGAAGCAAAAAGAAAAAAGAAAGAAAAAGACTGAATATTGCTTATGAGACATCATTAAACAGGTCAATATACATATTCTGGGAGTCTCAAAAGGAAAAGAAAGTGATAAAGGGGCAGAAAGATTATTCAAAGAAATAATGTTTGAAAACTTCCCAAGCCTAGGGTAAGAAACAGATATCTAAGTCCAGGATGCCCAAAAAATACAAAATAGGATGCATCCATAGAGACCCAAGTCAAGATGCATTGTAAACAAATTATCAAAAGTTGAAGATAAAGAGAGAATCTTTAAAGCAATAAGAGAAAAATGACTTTTGACAAAAAACAAATCCTCATGAGACTACCAGCAGATTTTTCACCACAATCTTGCATGCCAGAGGGAGTGAGATAATATAATCAAAGTACTGAAGGAAAAAAACTGCCAACCAAAAATACTTTACCTGGCAAAAATGTCCTTAAGAATTAAAAGAGAGATGAGGATATTCCCAGACAAACAGGAGCTGAAGAAGTTCATCACTTAGACCTGCCTTATGAGAAATGCAAAAGGGAGATTTTTAAGTTGAAATGAAAAGAATGCTGATTAGTAATGGCAAAACATATAAAAGTATAAACTCACTGGTAAAGGTGCATGTATAGTCAAATTCAGAATACTCTAATATTGTAATGGGGTATGTAAATCACTTTACTCTAGTGTAAAGGTTAAAAGACAAAAGCATTAAAATGGCTGTAGATACAATAATATGTTAGTAGATACACAATATAAAAAAGATGTAAATTGTGACATGAAAATTATAAAATGTGAGGGTGAGGAGAGTAAAAATGTAGAGCTCTTGTATGTGACCAAAGTTAAGTAATCAGCTTAAAAGAGACTGTGATAACTATAGGACATTTTTGGTGAGCCTCATGGTAACTAAAAAACAAAAATATGTAGTAGATACACAAAAGATAAACAGAAAAGAATAAAAGTATCAAATTACAAAGGAAGATAGCACAAGAGGAAGAAAGTAGCAAAAGACCTACAAAAGACCTAGAAAACAATTAACAAAATGGCAACAATTATGAAACAATAATCACTTGAGGTGTAAATGGGCTAAATTTTCCAATCAAAAGACATAGCATGGTTCAGTTGATGAAAAATCAAGACACAATTGTATGCCCCCTACAAGAGATTCACTTCAGTTTTAAGGAAACGCATAGACTGAAGGTAAAGGAATGGAAGAAGATAATTCATACAAATGGAATCCAAAAGAAAGCAGGGCTAGTTATACTTATGTCAGACAAAATAGACATTAAGTGAAAAACTGTAACATGAAACAAAGAAGGTCATTAAAGGGGTCAGTTCATAAATGATATAACAATTGTAAATATTTATACACTCAACAGCAGAGCACCTAAATGTATAAGCAAATATTAACAGATCAGAAGGTAGAAATAGGCATCAATACAAAAATAGTAGATTTTAATATCTCACTTTCAACAGTAGATAGATCATAGAACCAAAAATAATAAGAAAATCTTGAACTTGAACTACATGCTAGACCAAATGGACCTAAAATATATACAGAACATTCCACCCAACAATACCAAAATACAAATTCTTCTCAAATGTACGTGGAACATTCTCCAGGAAAGATT
The DNA here is from genome assembly GCA_031878705.1 of Tapirus indicus. Lineage (NCBI taxonomy): Eukaryota > Metazoa > Chordata > Mammalia > Perissodactyla > Tapiridae > Tapirus > Tapirus indicus. Next base: position 48,284,482 of record CM062942.1, read on the forward strand.
ATATGTTAGTCACAGAACAAGTCTTAGCAAATTTAAGATGACTGAACTCATATCAAGTATCTTTCCTGATGATAGTGGTAGAAACTAGAAATAAATAACAGGAGGAAGACAGGAAAATTCACATATATGTGGAAAATAAACAACACACTCCTGAGAAACATATGGGTCAAAGAAGGAATCAAAGGGGAAATCTAAAAATATCTTGAAACAAATGTAATAGAAACACAACATACTAGAATTTATGGGATGTAGCAACAGCAGTTCTAAGAGGAAAATTTATAGTGGTAAACACATATATTTAAAAAAAGAAAGATCTCAATAAATAACCTAACTTTACATCCCAGGGAAATAAGCAAAGAATAAAAAACTAAGCCCAAAGTTGGTAGAAGGAAGGACATAACAAAGGTCAGAGCAGAAGTAAATGAAATAGAAACTAGAAAAACAATAGAAAATATCAACAAAACTAGGAGCTGGTTTTTTGGAAAGATTTTTTTAAATGATGAACATGTAGACAAAAAAGGAGAATTTTTAAATAAATAAAATTTAAAATGTACAGAGAAGACATTACAAATGATCCCACAGAAATGCAAAGGATTATAAAGATTAGTGTGAAAAATATATGCCAACAAATTGGATAACCCAGAAGAAATGGCTAAATCCCTAGAAAAAATACAACCTAGCAACACTGAATCATGAAGAAATAGAAAATCTGAATAGACCTAAAACTAGTAAGGGGATTGAATCAAAAATCTCCCAACAAACAAAAGACCAGAACCTCATGGCTTTACTGGTGAATTCTACCAAACATTTAAAGAACTATTAATACGAATCCTTCTCAAACACTTCCAAAATTGAAGATGTAAGGACACTTCCAAACTCATTTTATGAGGCCAGCATAGCCCTAATGCCAAAACCAGACAAGGTCACTTCAAGAAATGACAATCACAGGGCAATATTCCTGATGAACACAGATTCAAAAATCCTCATCAAAATACTAGCAAAATGAATCCAACAGCACATCAAAAGGATTATACACCATGATCATGTGGGATTTATTCCTGAAATGTAAGTATGGTTCAACATACACAAATCAATAAATGTGTTACACCACATTAACAACCTAAGGGATAAAAATCATATGATCATCTCAATAGATGCAGAAAAATCATTTGACAATATTCAGTATCTTTCATGGTAAAAATTATCAACAAATTTATGTATAGAAGGAATATACCTCAACATTATAAAGGCCATATCTGACAAGTCCATAGCAAACATCATAGTCATCCTTGAAAAGCTGAAGGATTTCCTCTAAGTTCTGGAACAAGACAAGGGTGACCACTGTTGCCACTTCTATTTAACATAGTCCTGGATGTCCTAGCTAGAACAATTTAACAAGAAAAAGAAATAAAAGGCATACAAATAAAAAAGGAAGAAATTAAATTGTCTGTTTACAGAATACATAATCGTATAAATAGAAAACCCTGAAACCTCCACCAAAACACTGTTAGAATTGATACACAAATTCAGTAAAGTTGCAGGATAAAAAATCAACACAGCAAAAGAAGTTGCTTTTCTATACATTAACAATGATCTACCCCCCAAAATTAAGAAAACAATCCCATTTACAATAGCGTCAAAAGTAATAAAATACGTGGGAGTAACTTTAACCAAGTATGGGAAAGATTCATACACTGAAAACTATGAAACACTGTTGAAAGAAATTGAAGTCAAGAATGAATGGAAAGGTATGCTGTGTTCATAGATTGGAAGTATTATTGTTAAAGTGTCTATACTACCCAAAGTGGTACACAGATTCAATGCAATAACTATGAAAATTCCAATGGCTTTTTTCACAGAAATAGAAAAAAATCCTAAAATTAGTATAGAACCACAATATACTCTGAAGACTACCTTGAACAAGAAGAATATACCTGGAGGCACTTCCTGATTTCAAACTACATTACAAAGCTATAGTAATCAAAACAGTATGTTGTTGTCATAAAAACAGACTCATATACAAATGGAACAGAACAGAGAGCTCATAAATAAACCCACACATATACGGTCAACTAATTTTTGTCAAATATGCCAAGAATACACCATGGGGAAAGTATTTTCTCTTCAATAAATTGTACTGGGAGAGTTGAATAACCACATGCAAAAGAATGAAATTGGATCCTTATCTCATGCCATACACAAAAATCAACTAAAAATGGATTAAAGACTTAGACATAAGACCTGAAACTATAAAACTCCAAGAAGAAAACATCAGGGAAAAGATCCTTGACATTTGTCTTGGCAATGTTTTATGGATTTGACACCAAACACAGAGGCAACAAAAGCAGAAATACCCAAGTGGGATTACATCAAATCCAAAAGTTCCTGCCTAGCAAAGGAAACAATCAAAAAATGAAAAGGCAACCTACAGAATATGAGAAAACATTTGCAACCCATATATCTGATAAAGAGTTAATATCTGAAACATGTAAACAGCACTTGAAACTCAATAGCCAAAATCAAATAATGCCATTTTAAAAACGGGCAAATGACATATATTGACATTTTTCCAAAGAAGACATACAAATGGGAAACAGGTATATTAAAAGACGTTCAGGGCCCAGCCCAGTGGCATAGCAGTTAAGTTCACATGCTCCACTTCAGCAGCCCAGGATTCACAGGTTTGGAAGCTGGGTGTGGACAGATGCAACACTTGTTAAGCCATGCTGTTGCAGCATCCCATATAAAGTAGAGGAAGATGGGCACAGATGCTAGCCTAGGACCAGTCTTCCTCAGCAAAAAAGGAGGATTGGCAATGATGTTAGCTCAGGGCTAGTCTTCCTCACACACACACACACACACACACACAAAAAAAAATGTTCAACATTATTAATCATTAGGGAAATACAAATCAAAACCACAATGAGATATCACCTCACACCAGCTAGGATGGCTATTATCAAAAGACAAATAACAAGTGTTGGTGAGGATGTGGAGAAAAAAAGGAAACCTTGTACACTGTGGGAATGTAAATTAGTATAGCCATTATGGAAAACAGTATGGAGGTTCTTCAAAAATTATAAATAGGTCACCATAAGATCCAGTAATCTCACTTCTGAATATATATCCAAAGGTTATAACATCACTATCTAAAAGAGATTTCTGCTTTCCCATGTTCATTGCAGCATTATTCACGGTGGCCTCAATATGCAAACAACCAAAATGTCCATTGGCTGGTGAATGAATAAGGAAAATGTGGTATATATAAACAATGGGATATTATCCAGCCTTAAAAAACAAGAAAATCATGTCATTTGCAAGAACATGGATGAACCATTGAGGGCATTATGCTAAGTGAAATAAGCCAGACACAGTTACTGCATGATATCACTTATATGTGGAATTTAAAAAATACAAGCTGGGGGGCCAGCCCCATGGCATAGTAGTTAAGGTTGTGCATTCCACTTCAGCGGCCCAGGGTTCACCAGTTCAGATCCTGGGTGTGGACCTACCCACTGCTCATCAAGCCAAGAAGTAGTGTTCCACATAGAAGACCTACAACTCTACAACTATGATATACAACTATTATTGGGGCTTTGGGGAGAAAAAAGAGGGAGATTGGCAACAGATGTTAGCACAGGGCCAATCTTCCTAAAGTAAATAAATAAATAAAAGCTGAACTCATAGTAAAAGAGAATGAAATCTTGGTTACCAGAGGCTGGTGCATGGGAAAAATGGTAGATAAAAAACAGAAAGCAGAATGGTTGTTGCCAGGTAGTGGAGGGAATGGGTCATGGTGAGTTTTGGTTTAATGGATACATAGTTTCCAGTTTCTCAAAAGGAAAGAGTTTTAGAGATGGACGGTCATGATTGTTGCACAACAATATGAATATACTTAATACCACTGAACTGTACACTTAAAATGGTTAAGATAGTAAATTTTCTGTTCTGTGTATTTTGCCACAATAAAAAAGAAATGGATAAAAAAACAGAACTCAGCCTCTGGAACCTGCCTCCCAAGTTTAAATTGGCAAGGTACTTAGGTTCTCTCAGCCTTAGTTTCCCAAGCAGTAATGTGAGATACTCAGTTCAGAAGATTGGCGTGAGGATTAAGTGTGGTCATATCTATAAAGAACCTAGAATGGTGCCTGGAACAGCATAAGCATCATTGTTATCTGAGGTTAAAGAGCAAGATTTTCTAAGACTTAGAAAGTGAACACATTATTTTTCTACAGAGTATGTGTGCATGTTTCAATGTAAATTTCAAGGTGGATATTCCAAAATATATACTTAGATATATGGCTATTCTATTAAAATAATAATAAAAGAAAAAAGGAAGGCAATATGTACTACATAATATATCCTGAGCCAATGCACGTGCAAAAAAACAGGGACCACATTCAGCTTGCGAACTCTTCCCTAACCTAATTGGCTCACAATACCAGCAGCAAATTTTACATAACAGTCAATGGAAGTGGACTCTACAACAATTGCAATGCTGGTTGCCCACATGAACGATCACAGCTCTGTTACATAGTGTTAGGGCAAAAACAATTCTTACAAAAAACACATTTGATCCTATATAGAAATCTTGATGCTCTTTGCATGAGAGTTGCTCCACCCAAATTGACAACTACTGGCTTATAGCTATTACAGCTATTTTCTGCACTTCAGTTTGGCTCAATTTGTCAGGCCTACAAGACCACAGTTAATGAGAACTTAGAAAATATTTGAAGGGAATTGCTGCTCAATGTTTTTTTCTGGGGACTCTTTTAAAAAATATACACACGCCAACCTACAGAAAATAGAAACAATAATGAGAAGCCTAGTGAGGAAAGTAACATGGGAGGAAATTTCTTGATGCAGTCACACCACCACCTTGTAAGGAGATGCCCCTGAGGCTACTGAAGCTATATAAATAGCTCCCCTAATAAAGTTTCCCCTAGAAAGGAGTTGATGGAACAAGTGGTTCCCCACTGAAACATAGTAATGACACAATACATAGGGACAAAATGGGCCAAATGTACAATACAATTGGTATCTATTTTTGAAATAACTTGGTCTTTTTGTGAGAATCTCATAGGTGAGTGCCCCATTATAGAGGATCTAATTAGGTAAGGGGCTAAACTAACAACTTTTTTTTCAATTGCTGAGAGTACCTGCAAAACCTATCCCATGCCCATGGGAATACACCAATGATATTTACTATCAGCAATTGGCAGGAAGCTCAAGCACAATGTACACCATTCTGAGCAAGGAGGAACATACAATTACCCACCAAACCAAGCCTGCAGCAAACATTAGCCACAGCAATACATAATATGGTAAATCTTTGAAGAGTATTTACATGTCAACATTTGGATGGCCGGTCCTCATTCCTCCTGTGGGATTTGGGGCAGTGAGCAACGGGAACTAATGCAAACATGAACCAATACGAACTCTGACCTAAGAGTTTAATGTCTTCTGCCAACATCTATGAAACTATGGTATGCTAGCTTGTGAGCTTGCAGGTAGATTAAAATCTCAAAGTCTTCACGATTTTTGACAGGTTGAGTAATGAAGATGAGACACAGCTTTTTGGAAAAAGAGAGAACAAAGGCACTTCACAGGCCCAGTTAGAGAATATAAGACTCCCTGGGATCAGAGAGCAAATGCTCTTGCCCAACTAGATTGGCATGGAGTGGAGTTGGGCCCTACTACTCTCCTACCTATTAAAGAAGCTGATGGATAGGATTCAGGATTGAAACAAGTTGCTTGAATAATGGTCTGGTTGTTGTTCACCCTCCTCTGTGTAGGAGGAGGAAGGGATGGTATCATGCTGCTGAGTCAATTAGTTGCCAAACCAGAAATAAATGGTATCAGCAGTGAGGATATAGAGTTTTCAGTGGACCAAAAACTTGAGAAGATTTTTTGGTTGAACTGCACTATTTGAGTGGCACTGCTGGCCACTCAAAACCTAATGTAAACGTGCCTTGCTTATTAGCATGGAGTTTTTCTCTCTTATCTTTATCTCTCTGCCTTCCATAATGCCTGCTTCTCTCTCTTCCCTGACCTCAGCTGCTTTAAGGAGAAAGGTGATTAGTGGTGAATCTGAAGTTCCTTTGTCCCCAAGAGGGACTAAAAGGCCTATGCCTGGTGGGGAATTTCAGGAGGGGGAGGGGCACAAAATTTTATAGCTCTGTTGGATATAGATCCTTAAGACATCATCCTACCTGGTCCCATGGCGGGGGAAGCCCCCCAAGACAACCTTTGAGATTTGGGCATGGTTCACTGTGGATTATGGAAGCTAATGTGATCTTGGAGGTGAGCCCTTTGAGACAGTTCAATGAATTGTTATTGTTACTTCTACATATGAATGATAGGGATGATAGGTCATATGCTTGTACTTTCCCATTCCAAAAGTGCCAGAGGGAATCATCCCCAGCTGGGACAGACAGAGGTAGAGAGAACTGTTAGTGGCACAAATTCCAATAAAATTTGCCACCAGTGTCTGGCTCAGGATTTAGCATGAGTACCTCTACACACTGGTCTCCAAACTTTGCACTATATAAATGATGTTCTTTTGGTTGGGCAGTTAGAAGTCTCAGTCTCAATGGTTAGCACATCTCTGCAAGCAAGGGTAGATGATTTAGGCCCCAAAATCCAGGGGCCTGCTTGCCAAGTAATTTCTTGGGACAATGTGGACTGATTCAGTACATTTTGTTCCTCTGACAATCAAGGAAATACTGATGTCTCTTCAGATACTCTACCATCAAAAAGAAAGCCCAGACCTTATTTAGTTCCTTGTGTACTGGATACAGTACAAATATCTGTGACTGATGATTTTGCTGATTGGAGCCACTAGCAAAAGAAAGCAGTCAATACCCAGAGACATCCCTTGGGGAGTACGATTTGTTGTCTCTCTGATATAGCTACCAGGCATATCCCATTTGAAAGGCAGATAATGGTTTGCAATTAGGGTTTTTCAAAAACTGAACACTTGCTTCATAGAGGGCCTGTGCACATCTGGCCTGATACTCCCAATTTGGAGTTGGTCAATTCTGACTCAATGACTATCAAGGAGGCAAGGGTCCAAAAACCTTCACTTAGCAAATGGAAATGGTAAAATCAAGAACATAGTCATCTGGTCCGAGAGTCATCTCTGCTTTATATGTAAGAGTGGTAGCTATCTCTCTGGGGCAAATTACCTTTCACTCACTCTGCTGCTTGAAGGAAAACCACTAGCTCAATGAGAGCCCTCTATTTACAAGATTTCCCCAAATATTTGGACCTAGCTTGATAAAGGATAGATTAAGCTGAAAACTGATGGTGTCCACTGGCTGCTATGGCTGTTCAGCCTCAGAATCAGCTATGCAGAAACAAAAGTGGACATGGCTGCTCTGGTTAGTGGGCAGAACTCAATTTGGGGGGCATTGCCAATGGTCCAACCTTTTGATATAGCACTTGGAAAACTATAGTCTGGCAAATTAAAAACACCCTTCTTTAGAGCCATAAAATGTGGAAACAAATCCTGGCAGCTGATTAAACTATCAACATCTCTCATATAGATACCCATGGTAAGGGCTCACTCTCTTCCAGAGTCTACTAGTGCATGTCAGATTTGTGACTCATGACAAAAGGTAATGCATTTGTCTCATAGTGGAGAAGCCAACCTTTAACACTTTGACTGCCTCCTGGGGCTTTTGAATGTATCTCACTACTATTGATGTTTACAGGTTAAAATGTTGCTCTTCTGGGGGCCAGCCCAGTGTCATAGTGGTTAAGTTTGTGCCCTCTGCCTCAGCAGCCTGGGGTTCACAGGTTGGGATCTGGGCAGGGACTGACAAACCACTTGTCAAGCCATGCTTTGGCAGAATGCCACATAAAGTAGAGGAAGATGGGCACGGATGCCCTCAACAAAAAGAGGAGGGTGGGCAACCGATGTTAGCTAGGGCTAATTGTCCTTACAAAAAAAGAGTTGCTCTCTATTCTGATCAGCTGACCCCAAGCACACCATCATGCCACTTAAAATTAATCTATATCATGCTTTTGGCTTTCTAGACTATTTGTATTTTGCCAATGGTGTGCTTTTTATTGCAAAAGCCACTCAACAATGGACTGATAAGACATTTGATGGACCTCTCATGCATCCTACTATCCAGGGGCATCTAAATATTATTGAACCTTAGCATTGCCTTCTCCAAAACTGACTCAAACCTGTTTCTGACTCTATCTCCCTCACCTTATCCTGCTCTACACATCTTAGTAAGGCAACTTGGTCATTAAATGTTGCTGTCCTGAAGAAGGGATCATTTCCTCTTGTCTACTTCCTGGGTAGTAATCAGGATAAAATGGTTAGAGAGGTTATGTAGACTTATTCTGAAAATTTACTATGACTTCCTGATCATTCCTGGGCATGATGTTTCTTTCTTTCCCCTAACAGCAATCAACAGGTTAGCCTGATTGGTATGTCAAGCAGGTCTGGCCAAAAGGGGACCTAGGTAATTCAAACTTGCTAGTTAAGTTTATAAAGATGCCCTTGTTTCTCTTGGAGTTAGACTTATCAGATTAAAATCTGGGGATGAGTAGAGAATGCTTAGGAAAAAAGTTGAAGTTATAGTTACTGGAAAGGGACATTCAAATTTTATGGAGGTGAAGGAAAAGCAATAACCAAGCACTTGAATAAGGAACACCTTAGAACCCAGGAAATATGGGGGAGAAAGAGAGGTATTACTGCTCTTTTGTCTATCAAAACTACCGTTGGAGTCTTCCTCACCAAGAAAAACACCCTGGTGTAGCTCTTAAACCATTGCAAGTACCTTAAACTTAACAAACTGCCAGATCTGCCATTCCCTTCCAGATAACTTTTCCCAAAATTTGATCATCATTATTCCCCTTAACCTTATGAAGAATCCTGTCAGAAGCAAGACAGGGGTAGTTCCAGCTAGTGCATCTCCCATATAAAACATCTCCAGAAGTCTTTCTCATCCCCAATCTTAGTTATTCTATGGGGTACACAAATGCTATCCATCTAATGATGTGGACACACAAGGAAGATTGGACTGACTACCCTCGGGTAGTCCTTCCAAAACCAAGGACTAGATGCAATTATTCAACTAAATGGGGAATCTTAAGGCTGGGAGTCTAACTGGAGGCAGCCAATCCATGTCCTCCAACTGATATAATTCCCAAGAGGGACACAAAAATTGCAAATACTTTCTATCCAAGGGGCACCACGTGTACCCTAGAGATTTTACTTATTGTACAAAAGTCATGCATAACATGACTCCTTCCCATACAAATTGTGATTTGTCTCCTGAAATTGGTAATAAAAGATTTTCAAGTATTTAAGGAAACACCACCTTGGTCTTAGAAAGCATTCATGTCACCCTCATCTCAGTGGTCTGTGTTATTATGGATGATAGAATTGCACTAAACTTCCTACTTGTGGGCCAAGGTAGATTATGTGCAATTGCTAACATATACGGCTTTACCTACATTAATGCATTGGGTCAAGTGGAGATTTAAGGAGAAACTTAAGGCAGCTTAAGAAAGCTGGAGGTGGACACTAATGGTTTATGAGATTTGTTCATCAGGAACGTTGGGGTGAATGATTGTGGTTAATATTGCCTGTTAGCTTCATTTTGCTGCTTAGAGTCCTATTGATAGAAGCCTTAAATGCTTTAGGAGATAAACTGATCAGTATTAAGTAAAACAGAGAATATATATTGTATTATTTGAATCCTTTTCATTTTAGTATTACTTCTTTTAGACCCCAGAACCTGATCTATCTGTTTCAAGTGCATTTTTAAAGAATATGATTTTGCTTTCACTGTGTGGAATATTTTATAAATTTCAATTAGTTCAAGTTGGTTTCTAGTGTGAGTCAAATCTTTCCATCATAATATACATATTTCAGCTTTTTTTTTTTTTGGTTAGTGACACACACACACACACTTTATTTTTGTTACAGCTTTAAAGAGATATAATTCACATGCTTAAAATTCACCTTATTTGAAGTGTACAATTCAGTGGGTTTTAATACATTTTAATATAATTTTGGGGTTCATCCATATTGTACAATGTACCTGTATTTCAATTCTTATTATTGCTGACAAATAATGTGTAATAATATACCTTTCCTTTATCCATTCATCAAATGATGAATATTTGTTTTTTTTTCAGATTTTGGTGATTATGAATAATGCTGCTAAGTACATTCATGTATAAGTTTTTGTGTGGGCATATGTTTTCTTTTCCCTTGGGTATATACTTAAGTGTGGAATTATTGGATCATATGGTAACTCCATGATAATATTTTGAAGAACTGTGAAAATTTTTCCAAAATAGCAACATCATTTTATATTCCTACAAAGGTTCCAATTTCTCCATATCCTTATATACACTTTTTACATTGTGTATCCACTAACAAATTATTGTAGCTGTAGTTATTTTTAATACTATTGCCTTTTGGCCCTTATAGTTGATTTAAGGAATTTACATACCACTTTTACATAGAGTAAATTTGATTATATACTATCTTTACCAGTTACTTTCATCTGGTTTCATGTTACTAATTAGCATACTTTCATTTCAGCTTGAAATGAAAGCATTTCTTTTAAGCATTTCTTTAGCATTTCTTTTAAGGCCAGTCTAGTGGTGATGAACTACCTCAGCTTTTGTTTGTCTGGAAAATATTTTATCACTCCTCTATTCATGCACGACAGCTTTGCCAGGTAAAATATTCTTTGTCGGCAGTTATATTTTTTTTCTTTTAGTGCAATGAATATATCATCCTACTCTCTCCTGATGGAAGGTTCGTGCTGAAAAATCTGCTTGCAACGTTATGGATTTTCTCTCAGATAAAATTAGATTATTTTTCTCTTGCTGCTTTCAAAATTCTCTCTCTGTTTTTGATTTTTCACAATTTTACTATAATGTGTCTTGGTGAAGTCCTCTTTGGGTTGAATCTGTGTAGGAAGCTATGAGCTTCATGTAGCTGGATGTCCTTATCTCTCCCCAGATTTGAGACTTTTTCAGCCATTATTTCTTTAAATAAGCTTTCTCCCCTTCTCTCTTCTCCTTCTGGGACTGCCATAATGTGAATATTATTTCACTTGATGTTGTCCTTAATTCATGTAGGGCTTTCTTCCTCTTTTTCATTATTTTTTCTTTTTTCTCCTCTGCCTGGACCATTTCAAATAACCTGTCTTGAAGTTCACTGATTCTTTTCTCTGCTTGACTGAGTCCTATGTTGATGCTGTCTATTGCATTTTTCATTTCATTCTTTGTATTTAAGCTTTATAATTTCTGGGTTTTAAAAAATAATTTCTATCTCTCTGTTGAACATCTTGTTTTTATCTATGTACTGTTTTCCTGAATTTGTTGAATTGTTTATCTATATTCTCCTTTAGCTCACTGAGCTTCCTTCAAACAATTATTTTAAGTTATACGTCAGGCAATTCATAGATCTCCATTTTTGGGGGGTCAGTTACTAGAAAATTATTGTGTTACTTTGGTGGTGTCTTGTTTCCTTGATTTCAAGGTTCATTTAAGTCTTGAGTTGCTGTCTTTATATTTGAAGAAGCAGATACTTCCTCCAGTCTTTACTGACTGGCTTCAGGAGAGAAATACCTTCACCTGTCAGTCTGGCTGGGGATTTTGAGTCTTTCTGAGACCTTTTCTATGGATGTACCTGCTCCACACTTCTTGTTCCCTCTTTGGGGGAAATTCTTAAGATTTTATGCTTCATTAAATTCTGCAAAGCCAGATTGGGTTGAGTGTCTCCCATTTGTTTTCCTTATTGTAATGTCCTGAAATGCTCACATTTGTCAGCCTTCTCCCTGTCGAGCACAGTTGGGCTACCTTTCTGTGCTTGCTGACTGGCCATCTGCAAAGGCTCACTCTCACCACCCACAGAAGCATGTGCTGGGAGCTACCCATGGGGGTGGGGATGGGGTGTGGGTGAGGCTTGTGGAGCATTGGGAGTTCCCATGGTCTGTGTGGGGTTTGTAGGTGAGGTGTGCCCGGCTGCTCATGGGAAGGCTAGCTCATGGAGTCTGCAAATTGGTTAGTAGGAAGAAGTTAGCAGCATCCATTTGATGAGTACCAAGTCCTGGCTGCTGTGTTCCAAGCCTCTACCAACACCCCAGACTTGCAGTTTTCTGGGTGAGGCAAGAAAAAAGTGGGCCTCCTGGGCAACACCCAGCATGGCTGGGGAAGTGGGCACTCACTAACATGCTCCCACATTTCCCTGTGGGAGAAATCATGGGCTGCAGGGGACTCTCCTGGCACTGAGTGATGTCATCTTGGGGGAGGGGCAATGTGGGCAAAGTGCAACTGTTCCTCTTACCCTCTTCAATGCATTTTCTCTTGGATTTAGTTTTTGCTTCAGTGGTGTGTTGGAACTTCTTTGCTGGACTCCCAGACTCCCACAAAGGGACTCTTATCCCTGGTTGACTGCCAAAACTGATGTTCTCTTGGGGAATGATGGTACAGAAATCCTATTCCTCCATCTTGCTGACTTTACTCATTTTTTTACATGTTCTGGATACATGCGCCTTGTCAGACACATAATTTTTGAAAATTTTACTCATTTTGTTGTTTTTATTTCGCTTTTTGGTGGAATATTTTTCAGAACAAAAGTTTTTAATTATGATGTAGTCCAAATTATTTTTTTTTATCTTATTTCTTATGGTTTTGGTGTCATATTTAAGGAAACATTAACTAAAAAATGATCACAATGATTTACTCATCTGTTCTTTTTACAGTGTCATAAATTTTAGCTCACACATTTAAGTTTATAACGTACTTTGAGTTTATTATTTTGTACAGTGTTTTCTATTTCATTTTTTTACTTGTGGATACCCACTTGCCCCAGCACCATTTGTTGAAATGACTATTATTTTCTCATTCAGTTCTCTTGGCTGTCTTATTGGAAATCAATTGACCATAAATGTGACAGTAAATTTCTGGACTTTCAATTCTACTCCATTGATTTATATGCCTATGTAGTGCCACACTGTCTTGAATACTGTAGCTTTGTAGGAAGTTTTGAAATCAGTAAGTGTGAGTCCTCCAAATTTGCTCTTCTTTCTCAAGATTTTTACAGCTATTCTGGGTCTTTCCAATTCAATATGTGTTTTAGAATCAGCTGCCCATTACTGCAAAAGGGGATTTTGATAGAGATTGTGAGTCTGTAGATCAATTTGGGGTGAATTATCATCATAACAATATTAAGTCTTCCAATCCATGAATGTGATGTCTTTTATATCATTCAGATATTTCATTTCTTTAAAGAGTATCTTGTAGTGTTCAGTGTATAAGTCTTGCATTTCTTTTATTAGATTTACTCCTTAGCACTGTCCTATTTTTGATTGTCTTAGATTGTCTTATTTTGCATGGAATTGTTTTCTTAACTTTATTTTCAGATTGTTCATTGCTAATGTATAGATACTACTGATTTTGTATATTCTCTTGTATATTCTCACCTTGCTGAAAATGTTTATTAGTTCTATTAGTAATTTTAGTGGGTTGTTTTAGATTTTTCTTTTTACAAGTTCATATAATCTGCAAATAGAGAATATTTTACTTTTTCCTAGGTGTCTAGATGTCTTTTATTTATTTTTCTTGTTTAATTATCATTGATAGAATTTCTAGTGTAATGTAAAATAGAAATTGTGAGAGCAGACATACTTGTCTTGTTTTTGACCTTTGAGGAAAGCATTTAGTCTTTTACCACTAAGTATGATGTTCAGTTGGATTTTTAGAGATGTCCATTATCAGGATGAAGAAGATCCTTTCTATTCATAGTTTTTGAGTGTGTTTAACAAGACATGGTGTTGGATTTTCTAAAATTTTTTTGCATTGATTGAGATGATCATGTACTATTTGTACATTCTTTTATTAAATCTATAAATTAATTATCATAGGTTAAACCAACTTTGATATATCCCACTTGGTCATAATGTATAATCCTTCTTATAAGGTGTGAAGTTCAGTTGCTACCTTTTCACTGAAGATTTTTGTGTCTACAGTCATAAGGAATACTGTCAATAATTCTATTTTCATGTGACATATTTTTCTTGTTTTGGGAATCAATGTAATGTGAGCTGCACGGAATGAGTCAGGATGTGACCAATATTCTATTTTGGGGAAGATTTTCAAAATTAATCTTTAAGTGTTGGATAGAATTTATCAGTGATATCATCTGGCCCTGGCCTTATTTATTTTGTTACAAGTTTGTAAATCATCAGTTCAATCAGTTTACTCTTTGTAAGACTATTCAGATTATCCATTTTTCCTTCAGTCACTTTCAGTTGTTTATGTCTTTCTAGGAATTTATCCATTACATTTCAGTTTTCTAATTTGTTAGCATACTGTTATTCATAGTATTCCCTAATTATTCTCTTCACTTGTGTAAGGTCATTAGTGATATCCCCTCTTTTGTTCTTGATTTTACTAATTTGTATACCTTCTCTTTTTTTTTTTCTTGGTCAGTCACAGTAAAGATTTTTCAATTTTGTTGATATATTCAAAGAAACAACTTTTGGTTGCCTTTACTTTCTTTATTGTTTTTCATTCTCTATGTTATTCATTTCCTCTTTAATCATTATTAATTCCTCCCTTCTGATCCCTTTGGGGTTAGTTAGCTTTTCTTTTTCTAGTTTCTTCTGCAGAAAGGATAGGCCATTGATTTGTGAGCTTCCTTTTGTTATATAGGCATTTCCAGTTATAAATTTCCTCAGAGAATGCACCTCATTATGTTTTTTACCCTACCATTTTTTTGTTGAGAACACTTGAAACATACTCTCTTAGTAAATTTTAAGTATATGATACATGATCATTACCTATCATAATCATGCTGTACATCAGGTGTCCAGAACATATTCATTGTATATCTGAAAGTTTGTATCCTTTGAACAACATTCTCTATTTCACCCCCTCAATACGTGGTAATCATCATTCTATTCTCTGTTACTATGATTTGCCTATTTTAGAGTCCACATGTAAATGAGATCATGCAGTATTTGTCTTTCTATATTTGGCTCATTTCACTTAGCATAATGTACTTCAGGTTCATTCATGTTATCACAAATGGCAGAATTTCCTTCTATTTTAAGATTGAATAATGTTCCATTGTTTGCATATGCCATATTTTCTTTCTTTAGTCACTGCCAAAGGACACTTAG
The DNA here is from genome assembly GCA_031878705.1 of Tapirus indicus. Lineage (NCBI taxonomy): Eukaryota > Metazoa > Chordata > Mammalia > Perissodactyla > Tapiridae > Tapirus > Tapirus indicus. The sequence goes on from CM062942.1 coordinate 48,299,652, forward strand.
GCTGTTGCCATATCCTGGCTATTGTTGACAGTGCTACAAAGAATATGGGAATGCAGATATCACTTTTTGAAATAATGATTTTATTTCCTTTGGATATATCCAGAAGTGGGCTTGCTATATCATATAGCAGTTTTATTTTTAGTTTTGGAGGGAACTTCCATACAGTTTTCCATAACAACTGTACCAATTTACATTCCCACCAACAGCGCACAGGGTTTCCCTTTTCTCCAAACATTTGCTGCCATTCATGATCTCTTGTCTTTTTGACAGACATTATAACAGATGCAAGGTGATATCTCATGCCCTTTTTTTTTGCATTTTACTGATGATTAGTAATGTTGAGCACTTTTTCATGTAAGTATTGACAATTTTTATGTCTTTTTTGGAAAAATTTCTATTCAGCTCCTTTTTTATTGTTTAATCAGATTATTGTTTCTTTTGCTATTGATGTGTACATGAATGAGTTCCTTATATATTTTGGATATCAACCCTTATCATAGATATAGTTTAAAAATTTCCTCCCATTCCATAGGCTGCCTTTTCATTTTTTTGATTATTTCCTTTGCTGTGCAGAAACCTTTCAGTCTGATGTATTCCAAGTTGTTTATTTTTGCTTTTGTTGCCTTTGCTTTGTGTCAAATCCAATAAGTCATTGCCAAGACCAATGTCAAGGAGGTTTTCTCCTGTGTTTTCTTCTAGGACTTTTATGGTTTAAGGTCTCATGTTTAAGTCTTTAATGCATTTTGAGTTGATTTTGTTTCAAGTGGTATGAGATAGGGGTCTAATTTCATCATTTTACATGTAGATACTCACTTTTCCCAGCACTATTTATTGAAGAGAGTGTCCTTTCCATATTATGTATTTTTGGCACCTTTGTCAAAGGTATGTTGACCATATATGTGTGGGGTTTTATCTGGGCTCTCTATTATGTCCCATTAGTTTATGTGTCTATTTTTATGCCAGTATCATATTGTTTTGATTACTATAGATTCTTAATATAGTTTGAAATCAGAAAGTTTGATGCCTCCAGCTTTGTTTTTCTTGCTCAAGACAGCATCAGCACCTCAGGGTCTTTTTGGTTTCATGTTAATTTTAGGATATTTTTTTCTATTTCTGTGATAAATGCAATTGGAATTTTGGTGATGATTACATTCAATTTGTGGCTCACTTTGTGTAGTAATGACATTCTAACAATATTAATCCTTCCAAACCATGAACACAAGACAGACTTCCATTTATTTGTGACTTCAATTTCTTTCATCAATGATTTATGGTTTTCAGTGTACAGATGTTTTACCTTGGTTAAATTAATTCCTAACTTTTTCTTGGTTTTGATGCTATCATAAGTGGAATTGTTGTCTTAATTTCTGTTTCAGAGAGTTCATTATTAGTGTATAGAAGGGCAACTGATTTTTGTATATTGGTCTTGTATCTTGCAACTTTGCTTAGTTTATTAGTTTTGTCAGATTTTTGGTGGAATCTTCAGGGATTTCTATAAATTTATATTTCTATATATGTTCATGTCATCTGCAAACAGAAAATATTATTTATTTCTTTCTGACTTATATGGCCTTTATTTCCTATTCTTGCATAATTGCTCTAAAAAGGACTTCCAGGATTATGTTGAATAGAAGTCATGAGAGTGAGTGTCCTTGTCTTGTTCCTGTTCATAGAAGAAAAACTTTCAGCTTTTCACTGTTGAGTATGATGTTTGCTCTAGGCTTGTTAAACACAGTCTTTATTAAGTAGTGGTACATTCCCTATCTACCTAATTCTACCTACCAATGTTCATGAATTGAGAGAATTAATATTGTCAAAATATCCATACTACTCAAAGCAATCTACAGATTCAATGAAATCCCTATCAAAATTTCAATGCAATCTTTCACAAAAATAGGGTAAAAAATTCTAAATTTCTTATAGAACCACAAAAGACCCTGAATAGTGAAAGCAATCTTCACAAAGAATAAAGCTGGAGGCAACACACTTCCTGATTTCAAGCTATATTACAAAATTATACCCATCAAAATAGTAAGATAATGGCATTAAGCTAAACACATAAACCAATGCAATAGAATAGAGAGCCTAGAAATAAATCCAGGCATATAGGGTCAATTAAATTCCAGCAAAAAGCTGAGAATACACAAAAGGGAAAGGATCCCATCCTCACTCTTCAACAAATAGTGCTGTGAATACTGGATGGCCATATGCTAAAGAAATTTGTTTCTTATATTACACCACTCAAAAAATTAGCTGAAAACATTAACAAATTAAACGTAAGACCTGAACCCATAAATCTCCTAGAAGAAAACAGGGGAAGAGCTCCTTGACATTAGTCTTGATTTTTCTTGGATATGACACCAAAATCACAGGCAGTAAAAGCAAAAATATATCTGAGACCACATGAAACTAAATTTATTTGTGTGCAGCAAAGGAAATAATTAACAAAATGGAAAGGCAACCTATGGGTTAGGATAAAATATTTGCAAACCATATTTCCGATGAGAAGTTAACATTAAAATATATAAAGGAATCATACAATTCAATAGAAAAAACCAACAGTCCAATCAAAAAATGAACAATGGAGCTGAATAGACTTTTTCCCAAAGAAGACATAGAAATGTCCAACAAGTACATGAAAAGATTCTCAACATCAATAATTATCAGGGTAATGCAAATCAAAACGACAATGAGATATCACCTCACACCTGTTAGGATGACTATTATCAAAAACAAAAAAATAAGAAGTGTTGGTGAGGATGTTGAGAAAAGGAAATTCTTATACACCTGGTGGAAATGTATGATGGTACAGCTATTATGGAATACAGTATGAAATTTCCTAGACAAATTTAAAATATATACACCAGCTATCCCACTACTTTGTACATATTCATAGGAAATGAAATCAGTATCTTAAAGATATATCTGCACTCCCATGTTCATTGAAGCATAAGTCAAAATAGCCATATATGGAAACAACCTAATTTTCCATTGATGGATGAATGGATAAAGAAAATATGGTACATGCATACAATGTAGTGTAACCACCTGACAATTAGCTTTTGTGATTGTGATATAAGTGCCTGGCATTAAGCTTTTGATTGCTGAGGCATCCATTTCAATGACATCCATCTCAAATCAACACATTGCCAGTTACGCAACTAATAAAGATCTAGGCCATCCCACCCATGAATTTCCCCTTTTTAGAAAGCTCTGGTCCTAGATAACTGACCACTTGTGTGATGTTCCTTTTTCCTTCCTGTGCTTTAATTCCCACTGTTATGTTGTAAATTCACCAATAAAGAGTGAACCTATGAAATTCTAGGAACCCCACCCTTGACACCAGTAAATGGAGAGCTCCAGGTCTGTTCTCTCTCTGTCTCTCTCTCTCACTGCAATCTCACTGGATGTGCCATGTACCATCTGAGATCTTTGAGTAATAAACCTTGTTATTTCAAAGTTCTTTGACTGAGGTTGCTGATGTGCACTTTGCAATCATAAGAATGACAAGGGCTAGTCCAGCCACAAGTTTGACAGGGAAATGTTTGTGCGAGCTCACCACAATAGTACAGGCCCAGGTGAGTGCCCACATACATTTCCAACTGACAATATCACTATTGATAGGCTGAGACCAACACAAAACAATAAGACAGTCTTCCACTTACTTGTGTCCAATTTCTTTCTTCAATGGTCAAATTTATTTGTAAGTATTTTATGTTTTTGATGCTATTGCAAATGGGATTTTTAAAAATTTTCTGCTTTTGATTTTTCATTAGTAGTGTATAGAAATTCAACTTATTTTTGTATACTTATTTTGTATCCTGCAACTTTACTAAAATAGTTTATCAGTTGTGACAGTTTTTAAGTGGAGTCTAGGATTTTCTATATATAAGGTCATGTCATTTGCAAACAGACAATTTTACATCTTTCTTTTTGATTTGGATGACTTTTATTTCTCTTTCTTGCCTAGTTGCTCTGGTTAGTACTTCTGGGACTATGATAAATGAAAGTGGTGAGAGTGAGCACCCACAACTTATTCCTGAAATTAGAGAAAAGTTTTCAGCTTTTCAAAATGTTGAGCATGATGCTAGCTGTGGGCTTGTCTTATGTGGCCTTTATGATGTTGATGTACTTTTCTTCTATACATAATTTGTTGAGAGTTTATACCATGATAGAATGTTGAATTTTGTCAATTTTTTGCATCTATTGAGATAATCATGATTTTAATCCATAATTTTTTGATGTGGTGTATTGTATTTATTGATTTACATATGTTGGATCATTCTTGCATCCCTGGAAAAAATTCTTCTTATTCATGTTATATGATCCTTTTAATGTCCTGTTAAATTTGGTTTGCTAATATATTCTTGAGAACTTTTCCCTCTACGTTCATCAGAGATATTGGCCTGTAAGTTTCTTTCTTTGTAGTGTCCTTTTATGGCTCTGGTATTAAGGTAATCCTTGCCTCATAAAATGAGTTGAAATTGTTTTCTCTTCTTCAAGTTTTGGAATTAGCTTGAGAAAGATTGGTGTTAATTTTTTAAATATTTGGTGGAATTCACAGGGAAGCCTCTGGTTTTTTTGTTTTTTCCCCAGGGGAAGATTTAAATTACTAATTCAATCTACTTACACATAATTATTCTGTTTAGATGTTGTAATTCCTCAAGATTCAGTTTTTGTATGGAGTATATTTCTGGGAATTTATCCATTTCTCCTAGGTTTTCCTATTCGTTGGTGTATAATGGTTCAGGTAGCCAGCTCTGGTGGCCTGGTGGTTAAGAATCAGTGTTCTCACCACTGTGGCCTGGTTCATTTCTCAGTCAGGGAACCATACCACTCATCTGTTGTTTTTCATATCATGGTGGCTGTTTTTTGCTGTAATGCTGAAAGCAATGCTGCTGGCATTTGAAATACCAGCAGGTCGCACATGGTAGACAGGTTTCAGCAGGACTTCCAGATTAAAACAGACTAGAAAGAAGGACCTGGCCATCAACTTCTGAAAAATTGGCCATAAAACCCTATGAATAGCAGTGGAGCATTGTCTATTATAGCCCTGAAAGATGGGAGGATGGCACAAAAAAGAGTGAGCAGTGTCCCCCTCTGCTGTACACAAGGTCGCTAGAGTTAGCATTGACTTAATGGCGCTACCAACAATGGTTCAGGTAGTCTGCTATGATTATTTGTACTTCTGTGGTATTAGTTGTGTTGACTTCTTTTTCATTTCTGATTTTGAGTCCACTTTTCTTTTCTTCTCTTTTTCTTTTTGGTTAGTCTAGCTAAGAGTTTTCAACTTTGTTTATCTTTTCAAAACACCAACTCTTTTTGTGTTCTCCAAACTGTAAAGTTAGGTTGTTTATTTGAGATCTTTCTTTTTTCTTAATGTAGTCATTTATTGATGTAAACTTTCTTCTTAGAGCTACTTTCACTGCATCCCATAAGTTTTGGTGGGTTGTGTTTCAATTTTTGTTTGCCTCCAGACATTTTAAATTTTTCCTTTTTTCTCTTCTTTGTCCCTTGGTTGTTCAGGACTGTGTTATTGAATTTCCACATATATGTAACATTTCCAAATATCCTTCTGTTATTGCTTTCTAGTTTCAAACTATTGTGGTTAGAAAATATACTTGATGCAATTTCAATGTTCTTGAATTTGATAAACCTTTGGGGAAGATTTAGGCCATTATTTTATTAAAGAGACTTTCTGCCCCTTTCACTTTCTCTTCTTTTGTTTACTCCCATAATGCATACACGGTTTCATAGAATGGTGTCTCATAAGTCCTGTAAGCCTTCTTCATTCTTTTTTATTTTTTCTGTGACAAAATAATTTCAAATAGCTTATCTTCGAGTTCACTGATTCTTTCTTGTGCTTGACAGAATCTGTTGTTGAAGGTCTCTACTGAATTTTTCATTCAATTCATTAGTTCTATAATTTCTGTTTGATTTGTTTATGGTTTTTATTTCTTTGTTGTACTTCTCATTTTCTCCTTCTCATGTATTTTTCCTTATTTCTTTAAATTGTCTTATTTATTTAAACTGTCTTCTTTAAATTTCCTTATTTCTTTAAATTGTTTACCTGTGTTTTCTTATACATCGCTGAACTTACTTAAGATGATTATTCTGAATTATTTGTCAATCAGTTTAGTAATTTTGATTTCTTTAGGGTCAGTTATTGTAGCTGTATTAGTTTCCATTGGTAGTTTCATGGTTCTCTGATTCTTTGTGATACTTGTATCCTTCCTTTTGTGTCTGTGCATTTGAAAAAGTGGGCAACTGTTCCAGTCTTTACAGGTTTACATCACCAGGGAAAGACTGTCACCATTCACCCCATACACATGCTCTAGATGGGCCATTGGAAGTGTCTGTGGTTGAGGCTTGCTGCTAGTCTCTCTGGTTTGGCAGAGTCACTGCCTGTGCTCTGAGTTTTGGTAGGTCTACTGGCTGGCTTCATAATCAGGTGGATCTACTGGCTGGGATCCTTGGTTGGGCAGGGCCATGAGCTATGTTCCATGTCTGAGAAGTTACCCTAGCTGGACTCCTGGCTTGCACTGTGCTACAGAGTGTTCTATGCCATCATTCCTATTTAAGTTGATGCCACAGGCTGTGCTTCTTGGCCAGATGGTGCCACTGGCTGCTATCTGCCTTTAGATTGGGCCCCATGTTTGATTTCAAAATCACGTGGGGCAATAGGCTGGGCTCTGCCATCAGAAAGGGCCTCAGGCTATGGCTTGCAGTTGTGTGGGGCCACAGTCTCTTCCCAACAGTTGTCTGGAGCTCTAGTCTGGACTCTGCAATTGGGTGGGGCCATTAGCTGTGCTCTTCTGTCAGGGATGGCCACTGTCTATACTTTGTAGTTGGGCATGGTTGCTGGTCAAGTTCCCTGGTTGGGCAATGCTTCAGGATTTACCCAACATTTGGGCACAGTCACTGACTGTGTCTGGTGGTCTGGTGGGGTTTCTGGCCAGTCTTTCTGTTTGGGTGCAGCCACAATCTATGCCCTACACTTGTACAAGGCTGTAGGTTGGGATTCCTGCTCTGTGGTCAATGTGATGGCTGGCTGTGCTCTCTGTTTGGATTCAGTTAAAAGCTGGGCTCTGCAACTGGATCAAATCATTGACTGGGGACCTGAGCTGTGCTAAACTGCTGACTATACTCCCTGGTCAGATGTGGCCACCAACTTATCTCCACAAGTTGTCAGTGCCTCTAGCAAGGATCTCTAGTTTGACAAGGCCACTGGCAGGGGCACAGTGCCACTGTCAAGATCTGCACATTTGTTGCTGTGACCTTTATCCCCTTTCTTTTTCCCTAGCTGACCTCAGGTGGTCTAACCCTTACATTTCCCCCAGGGTTCCACAGGAGGCAAAAGGGAGGTTGGCATCCCAGGGAGTGCCCCAGAATTCTAGGAAAACTGAATGTCCACCTTGGATTCTCTTTTTCCTATTGATGGAACTGTAGGCCCATGGGATTCTTCTCTGTGTGGTGCTGTGCTCACCTTGGGGAAGGGCAATGCAGTCAAAGTGAAATTATTCCTCTTATGCTTCTAATGTGGCTTTTCTGATTTTTGGTACTCCAAAGAGGTACTTCAGCTTCACCCCCTGTGTTCTGGGATTTTTCACAAATGTGTTCTTGTCTGTGGATAGTTTCTAGTCAGTATTTCTGTGAGTTTGGCCAGAGCTGGCAACCTCCTATTCCACCATCTTGCTGATATCCAATTGCTATTTCTTTGTTGAATTTCTTTCTTTGTTCACATATTGTTTTTCTGATTTTGTTGTCTGTGTTCTCTTGTAGCTCACTGAGCTTCCTTAAAACAATTATTTTTCATTGTCAGGCAAGTTGTAGATTTCCATTTCTTTGGCATCGTTTACCAGAAAATTAGCGTGTTCCTTTGGTAGTGTTGTTTCCTTGATTTTTTATGTTGAAGTCTTGTGTTATTGTCTTCACATGTGAAGAAGCAGTCACCTCCTCCAGTCTTTACTGACTGGCTTCAGGAGAGATACCTTCATCTGGCTGGCTGGCTAGTGATTCTGAGGCTTTCTCAGACATTTTTTATGGATGTTCCTGCATCCTTCTTGTTCTTTCTTGGGGAGGGGATTCTTAAGATCTTATGTCTTCTCTTGATTCTGTGAAGCCAGACTAAGTATTGAGAGTCTCCATGTATTCCCTATCTGATGTCCTGAAATGCTCGTTTTTGAGCCTTCTCTTAATCATACAGAGTTTGACTAGCTTTCTGTGAATGCTCATGAGTCATCAGTAAAGGTTTGAACTTGCCATCTATGGGAGCATACACAGGGAGCCAACCATGGCGGGATGGAGGAGGTGAGACATATGGATCATTGAGGGTGCTATGAACCAGTTATGGAGTCTGTGGGTGACCTGTTTCAAACTGCTTATGGGTGGGCTTTCTGATGAGGTTCACCAAGAAGTTAATAGGATCCATGGCCCTTTAGTGAGTTCTAAGCTCTGGTTGCTGTACTCAAACCCTCTCTCAACCACTCAGAGATTCCAATCACTTCAGGATTCTGGGTCAGGTGAGAAAGAAGTGGGCCTCTTACACAACATCCCACACAGGTGGAGAAGCCAAGCAATTACTATGCTCTCCTTTTCCCCTTGGGAGAGATCACAGGCTGAGGTGTTCTCTTGGCACTGAGTTGTGCTGCCCTGGGAGAGGAGTGACGCTGGTAAAATAAAACATCTTATCATCTTTAGTGTATATTTTCTCAAATATTTTTGCTCCAATGGTATCCTGGAACTTCTGCATTGGACCCCTGGACTTCCACAAAAGTACTCCTGTCTGTGAGTGGTAGTCAAAATTAATGTTCTGTGGGGGAAAATGGCTCAAATCTTCTATTCTGTCATCTTGAGATGACATCATCTTGAGATGATATCAATCTCTGTATCACATTAGTTTTGGTATGTCTGTTTTTGTTTTCAGTTATCTTAATTTTTTTTGTTAATTTTGTTGTGATTTTGTCCTTGGCCTGTTAGATATTTAGGAGTGTGTTTTTATTTTCCACTTATTTATGAATTTCCTAAATTTTTTGTTATTGATTTCTAATTTAATTCTAATTTGGTCAGAAACCATACTTTGTATATTTTCTTTTTTTTTTAATTTTGATTTTTTATATGACCTAGGCTATAGAGTATCCTGAAGGATGTCCCATTTGTACATGAGAATAGTGTGTATTCTGCTGTTGTTGTATAAAATGCTCTACAGATGTCTGTTAGGTCTAGTTGGTTTATAGTATTGTTCAGTTCTCTATTTTTATTGATCTTCTGCTTAGTTGTTTTATTCATTACTGCAATTGGTATATTGATTTTTTCAACCACTATTTTGGAATTTTCTAACTCCCACTCAATTCTATCAGTTTTGCTTCATGAATTATGTGGCTCTTTTATGATATGCACATATGTTCATAATATAACATTGATGATTTCAATCTTTTATCATCACAAAATATCCTTCTTTGTAACTTGTAACAATTTTTGTCCTGTAGTCTATTTTATCTGGTGTTAGCATAGTTACTAAGCTTTCATGTGATTGCATGGTATACCTTTTTCTGTTCTTTTACATCAATTTATTTGTATCTTTAAATATAAAAAATATCTCATAGAGAGCATATAGTTAGATCGTGTTTTTTTTCTCTCTTTTTATTGTGGTAAAACTACATAAGATAAAATTTACCATAGATTATTTTATATCTATTCTGCCAATCTACTGCTTTTGATCAAAATGTTAATCCATTTATATGAAAAATTATTTCTAAAATTTATGTTTGCCATTTTGCTATATGTTTCCATATGTCATGTCTATTGATTTTTTTATTCCTCCATACTGCCCTGTTTTGTGGTAAATATACTCTATTATATAAAATTAATTCCCTTGTCATTTTATGTATTTTATTTTTTCTTAGCGATTTCCAGGAGATTACAATGAGCATTTTAATTTAAAACAATCTAGTTGGGATTAATACTAATTTCAATAATATACAAAACTTTGCTCCACATACCTCCATCTTATTCCCTCTTCTCTGTTCTATTATTGTCATACAAATTACATGTTTGTACACTTAACCCCACTATTTTAGTTTGATAAGTATAGCTTTATATATTTGTCTTTTTAAAACAGAAAAGAGTTAAAAACATAAATACATTTATACTGTGTTTTATATTAACTTATACATCTACATTAACTGGTGCTCTTTTTATTTTACCTCTGTGGATTTGAGTTACCCTCTAGTATTTTTCATTTCCATCTAAAATACCATATTTAGTATTTCTTGTAGGGTAGTTCTGTTATGGATCAATTCTCTCAGATTTTGTTTACCTAGAAATGTCTTAATTTCCATTTATTTTGAAGGAGAGGTTTGTTAGAATAAGTCTCAGATAATTGTTGGCTAATAGTTTTTTACTTCTAACACTTTTTAGATATTGTCTTACTCTCCTAAGGCCTACATGGCTTCTAATGAGAAATCAACTCTTTATTTTATTGTGGGTTCTTTGTACATAATAATTTATTTTTGTCTTTCTGCTTTCAAGTATTTTTTCTTTGCCTTTGACTATTGTCACTTTGATTATGATGCAATAGGTTTAAATGTCTTTGAATTTATCCTACTTGGACTTCATTAAAATTTTGGATGTGTATAGTTATGTTTTTCATAAAATTGGGGGAAATTTAAGCCATTATTTCTTCAAATATTTTTTTCTGCTTCTTTCCCTTTCCACTCTCTTTCTGGCATTTCCATAATGCATATGTTGGGACGCTTGATGGTGTTCCACATGACTATGAGACTCAGTTTATCCTTCATTTTTTATCTTTCTGCTCCTCAGATTGAATAATATCTACTGATCTATCTTCAAGTTCATGGATTCATTCTTCTGCCAGCTTAAATCTAGTCATGAGTTCCTTCAGTGAATGTTTTAAGTCATTGTACTTTTCAACTGCAGAATTTCTATTTAGTTCTTTTAGTTTTTATAATTTCTTTTTTTACAGTTTCTATTTTATTTTATTCATTTGCTGGAATATAAGAAACATTCTAGTTTTTTGAATTGAAGTATAATTGACATAACATTATATTACTTTCAGGTACACAACGTAATGATTTGATATTTGTATATATTGCAAAATGATCAACACAGTAAGTCCAGTTAACATCAGTCACCATACATATTTATTCTTGTAAGAATACATTTTTTTCTTGTAAGAACATTAAAGATCCACTCTCCTAGCCACTTTCAAATATGCAACACACTATTATTAACTGTAGTCAGCATGCTGTACATTACATCCCCATGACATTCATTTTATGGAAATTTGTACCTTTTGACTCCCTTCACCCTTTTGAAAAGAATTTCTATTTATTGATATGCTCTATTTGATGAGACACAATTACCATACTTTACTTTTGTATACATGGTTTTATTTAGTTCTTTGAACATATTTATAATAGCTTAATTGAGGTGTATGTCCATTAAGTCCACCATCTGGGCCCTTTAAGGGTATTGTCTGTTGGCTATTTTTCCCCTGTGTATGGGAATACTTTCCTGTTTTGGCACATCTTATAATTTTTTGTTGTTGTTGAAAACAGAGTATTATTCAATAATATAACAACTGTGGTATCAGATGCCTTTTCCCTGGGTGTGTTGTTGCTGTTTTTATCATTTTTCTTATTGCTACTTATTTATCTAGTACATAGTCTGAACTATTTATGTGCATTCGACATGCACTGCAGTATGCTGCTACTCAGATCTTTGCCAGATTAAAAAACAAAAGTGACTTTTTGAATCCTGGCATCCTAGATGATCCATGTGGGGCAGTATGACTTAGTAATCAGATAGTGTTTAGTCGTGCCTTGACTGCATGATTTCTACTCTTTACCAAGGGGATCTATGTGTGAAAACAAGTCTTCAAACCTTGAGCAGTTTACTAGAGAGACTTAGAATTCAATTTCTTCTTGTGCAGGGTCCCAAGCTCAGCTAGAAGTGAGAGATAAGTTTCTTCTGTCTAAGGCCTGAGCATGCACACAGCTCTGTGTATGCACATTTCATTTTATTTATTTTAATTGCTTATTTATTTTTATATACTATGATCTCATTTAAAAATTATTTTACAAGTTTATTGAGGAAAACATGACAAATACGAGTATAATATATTTAAGGTGTACAACATAATGATTCAATATATGTATAAATTGTAAAATGATTCCCACAATCAAGTTAATTATCCCATCCATCACCTCATATAGTTACCTTTTTTTTTGGTGAAATGCTCAATATCTACTCTCTTAGCAGATTTCAAGTATACATAATTATTAACTATAGTCACCATGCTAGGCATTAGATCCTCAGAATTTGTTTATCTTATAACTGAAAGTTTTCACCTATTTTCTAACATATCCGAATTTCCCCTACCTCCTGAAGCCCCTGGAACCAACTGTTGTACCCTCTGCTTCTATGAACTTGACTTTTTTTTTAAGATTCTACAAATAAGTGATGCCATGTGGTATTTGTTTTTGTCTGGTGTAGTTCACTCAGCATAATAGCTTCCAGGTTCAACCTCATTCCAAATGGCAGGATATAGAATACTCTTGTTTCTTAAAGCTGAATACTATTCACATATTATATATGTATATGTGTATACACATATACACACACACACGTATATGTGTATATATATATGTCACATTTTTCTTTATTCATTTATCCATCAATGGACACTTAGGTTGTTGCCATATCTTGCCATGTCCTCCCCATCTCTCAGGGCCTTCCTTGACACATCTTGTGTCATTTTATGGCTTTCTGGGGTCTTGCATGTGTGCCTCACCTAGCTGACAAGTCCTTTGAGGGCAGGGACCAACTCATGCCTGACGGACCTTCTGCATCCTCTGTGAGCCATCATCAGCGCTGGACCACAGCAGGCTGACTGGATGAAGGAATGTCACATGTTACAGCCACAGGGTGTCCTCCTGCTCTCCAGGGGGCTGTGATGAGGAGTCTTCTGGAAGATTTGGCAGAGTGTTAATAATGCCACAATGAACGTGAGAGTACAGATAACTCCTCAATATTGTGATTTTTGTTTCCTTTGGATATATACTCAGAAGTGAGATTGCAGAATACTATGGCAGTTTTATTTTTAATTTTGTGAGAAACCTCCATACTCTTTCCCATAATGGCACTACCGATTTACATTTTCACCAACAATGCACTAGGGTTCCCTTTCTTTCACATCATCACCAATATTTGTTATCTCTTGCCTTTTTGGCCATAGACATCCTAACAGAAGTGTGGTGATATCTTACTGTGAATAAGGTTTACATTTCCCTGATAACTAGTGATTTTGAGCATCTTTCACGTGTCTCTTACCCATTTGTATGTCTTCTTTGGAAAAAATGTCTATTCGGGTCCTTTGCTCATATTTAATGGGATTATTCATTTATTTATTTACTTTTGCTATTGATTTGTAAGAGCTCCTTATATATTTTCGATGCTATCCCGTTTTGGACATAAGGTTTGCATATATTTTCTCACATTCCGTAGGTTGCCTTTTCAATGTGTTGATAGTAATCTTTTCTATGCAGGAAGTTTTTAGTTTGATGCAACCACACTTGTTTATTTTTGCTTTTGTTGCCTTTGATTTGATGTCAAATGAAAAAAATCATTGCCAAGACCAACATAGAGGAGATTTTCCCCCATGTTTTCTTCTAGGAGTTTTATGGTTTCAGATCTTATGCTTAAGTGTTTAATCCATTTTGAGTCAATATTTGTTTGGTGCAAGATAAGGGTCCAATTTCAATATTTCACATCTGGATATCCAGTTGTCCCAACACCATTGATTGAAGAGACTATCTTTTCCCCATTGTGTATTTTTGGCATTACTATTGAAAATTAGTTGGCCATATATGTAGGGGTTTATTTATGGACTTTCTTTTATGTTCCATTGATATATGTGTCTTTTTATTCCAGCACCAAGCTGTTTTGTTTATTACAGGTTTGTAACATAATGCAAATCAGGAAGAGTGATGCCACCATCTTTGCTCTTTGGGCTCAAGATTGCTTTAGCTATTCTAGCATTTTTGTAGTTCAAAAAGAATTTTAAGATTATTTTTATATTTTTGTAAGAATGCTATTGGAATTTTGGTTGAGATTGCATTGAATCTGTAGATCGCTTCAACTAGAATGAATTTTTGATAATATTAACTCTTCCAACCCAGAAACACAAGATTGCTTTCCATATATTTGTATTTTCTTCAATTTCTTTCATCAATGTTTTATAGTTTTCAGTGTACAGATATTCCACCACTTTGTATAAATGTATTCCTATGTATTTTATTCTTTTTTGTTATCATACATAGAATTGCTTTCTTAATTTCTTTTTCAGATATTTTATTTTTAATGCATAGAAATGAAGTTTGTTTTTGTATGTTGATTTTATATTATGTAATTTTATTGAATGTTCTTCAGTTCTGACACTTTTTGCTGAAGACATTAGAGTTTTCTATATATAAGATCATTAATCTGCAAACAGGGACAACTTGAATTCTTCCTAATTTGGATGACTTTTATTTCTTTTTCGTGCTAATTGCTCTGGCCAGGACGTGAGCTGTATTGGATAGAAGTGGCCAGAGTGGACACTCTTGGCCTGTTACTGGTCCCAGAGAAAATACTTTCAGCTTTCCAAACACTGAGTATAACGTTAGCTCTTGGCTTGTATTATATGACCTTTATGACACTAAGGTACATTCTTTCTATACCTAAACAGTTGAAACTTGTTATGAAAGGATGTAGAATTTTGTCAAATGCTTTTCCTTCATCTACTGAGATTATCATCTGACTTTTAACTTTTATTCTGTTAAGATGGTAACCACATATATTGATTTGCATATGTTGAATCATCATTGCTTTGCAGGAAAAAAAATCTCACTTGATCATGGTGTATAATCCTATTACTGTACTGTTAAAATTTGCTAATATTTTGTTGAGGATATTTGCATTTGTGTTCATCAGGGTATTGGCCTTTAATTTTGTTTTTGTGTGGTGTCCATGTCTAGCTTTAGTGTCAAGGTAATTCTGTCCTCATAAAATGAGTTTGGAAGTGTTCCCTCTTCAATTTTGGGGGAGAATTTGGGAAAGGTTGATAATACTTCTTTAAATCATTGGTAGAATTCACCAGTGAAGTCCTCTGTTCCTGGATTTTGCTTAGTTTGGGAATTTTTTATTACTGATTCAATACACTTAAACATTATTGGTCTGTTCAGATTTTCTATTTTCCATGATTCATTCTTGGTAGATTTTATGTTTCTAGGAAGATTTCTTCCTAGAATCTAATTTCTTCCAGATTATCCAAACTGTTGGCGTGTAATTGTTCATTGGATTTTCTCATAATCCTTTGTACTTTTTTTGGTATCAGTTGTAATGTTTGCTGATTTTGTCTCTTTTTCCCTTAGTCTAGCTAAGAGTTTGTCAATTTAGTTTATTTTTTCAAAAAAGTAACTCATTTTTGTTGATTTTTTCTATTGTCTTTCTAGTCTCTAATTCATTTATTTCAGCTATGATCTTTAGTATTTCCTTCCTTCTACTAAATTTTGTCTTAGTTTGTTTTTCTTTTTCTACCTCCTTGAGGTATAAAGTTAGATTATGTATTTGAGATCTTTCTTTTTTCTTAATGTGGGTGTTTATCACTATAAACTCTCCTCTTAAAACTGCTTTTGTTGCATCCCATAAGTTTTGGTATATTGTGTTTCCATTTTCATTCGTAGCAAGGTAATTTTTTATTTACTTTTTTGTCTATTCTCTGATGAATTGGTTATTAAGGAGTATATTGCTTGATCTCCACATATTTTTGAATTGTTCAATATTCCTCCTGTTACTGATTTCTAGTTTTATACTGTTGTGATCCGGGAAGAATCTTGGTATGATCTTAATATTCTTAAATTTCTTGGGGCTGGCCTGGTGGCATAGTGGATAAGTTTGCATGCTCTGCTTCAGTGGCCTGGGGTTCACAGGTTCAGATCCCGGATGAGGACCTATGTACCACTCATCAAGCCATGCTGTGGCAACATCCCATGTACAAAAAATAGAGGAAGATGGGCAAAGATGTTAGCCCAGGGCCAAACTTCCTCAGCAAGAAGAGGAAGGCTGACAATAGATGTTAGCTCAGGGCCAATCATCCTCACCAAAAATAAATATATAAATAAATTTCTTAAGACTCCTTTCTGGTCTATCTTTTGATCTATCCTCGAGAATGTTCTGTGTGCACTTGAGAAGAATGTCTATTCTGCTTTTGTTACATGGAAGTTCCATATATGAATGTTAGGTCCATTTGAACTAATATGTAATTCAAGTACAATATGTCCTTACTGATTTTCTTCCTGGATGATCTATCAATTGTTGAAAGTAGGGAACTGAAGTCCCCTATTACTATTGTATTGCTGTCTATTCCTCTCTTTATATTTGTCAACATTTGCTTTATAAATTTAGATGCTCCAATTTTGTGTGCAAAAATATTTATGATTGTTAAATCCTCCTGATATATTGACCACTTCATCATTATATAATAACCTTCTTTGTCTCTTGTTACTGATTAAGGCTTAAAGTCTACTTTGTGAGAGCTACCTCTGGTCTCTTTTGTTTTCCATGTGTATGGAATATCTTTTTTACCCCTTTATTTTCAGTCTGTAATTTTCCTGAAATCTGATGTGAGTCTCTGATAGACAGCACACACTTGGGTCTTGTTTATTCATCCATTCAGCCACACTAAGTCTTTAGATTGGATAACTTAGTCCATTTATATTTAACATGATTATTGATAGGTAAGGTCTCTATTTTGCCATTCTTTTAATTGTTTTCTAGGTGCTTTTTAAGGTTTTTTTTTTTTTTTTGCTTTTTTCTTCCTCTTTTGCTGTCTTCTTTTGTGGTTTGATGATTTTTTGCTTTGATTCCTTTCTCTTAATCTTTTGTATATCTATTATATGTTTTTGTTTTGTAGTTACCATGAGGTTCACATAAACCATTTTATAGTTATCACAGTCCATTTTATGCTTATACTAACTTAACTTCAATTACATACTCAAGCTCTACATTTTACTCTCCCCACTCCCACATTTTATATTTTTGATGTCAGAATTTGTATGTTGTATATATTTGTATATATTGTATTTTTATATTGTATATTCATTAACAAATTATTGTAGCTATAATTATTTTGACACTTTTGTCTTTTAAACTATATACTAGAATTATAAGGATTTGTACACCACCATAACAATGTTAGAGTATTTTAATTTTACTGTATATTTACCTTTAGCAGTGCATTTTATATTTCTATATATATTCAAGTCACTAGTTAATGTTCTTTTATTTCAGCTTGAATAACTCCATTTAGCATTTTTTTGTAAGGCCAGTCTAGTGGTGCAGAAATTCTTTAGCTTTGTTTTTCTGGGAAAACCTTTATAATCCCTCCTTTAATTCTTAAGGATCACTTGCCAGGTAATGTATTCTTGGTTGGAAGGTTTCTTCTTTCAGCATTTTGAATATATCATCCTACTTACTCTGGGATTCAAGGTTCATGCTGAAAAATCTGCTCATAATCTAATATATGTTCCCATGTACATAACAAGTCCCTTTTCTCTTGCTGTTTTCAAGATTCTCTTTTTATTTTTAACTTTTGACAATTTGATTAAAATGTATCTTGGTATGAGTCTCTTTGAATTCATCTTATTTGTTAACTTTTGGGTATCATAGATCTGGATGTTTGTTTCTTTCCCCAGGTTTGGGAAGTTTTCAGACATTATTTCTTTGAATAATCATTCTGTCCCTTTTTGTCTCTCTTCTCCTTCTTGGACTCCCCTACTGTGTATATTTGTCCATGTGACAGTGTCCCTTAAGTCTCTTAAGCTGTCTTCACTGTTTTTCATTCATTTATCTTTTTCCTTCTCTGATGAGATGATTTCCACTGACCTATCTTCTAGTTTACTGATCCTTTCTTCCACTTGATCTAGCCTGTTGTTGTACCCCTCTATTCACATTTTTCAGTTCAGTTATTGTATTCTTCAACTCTATGATTTATCTTTGATAACTTTTTCAAAATTTTCACTTTGTTCATGTATTGTTCTCCTGTCTTCAGTGAGCCTCTTTATGACCACTATTATGAACTATTTTTGGGTAAATCACTTACCTCCATTTCATTGTAGTTGGTTTCTGGTAATTTATCTTATTCCTTTGTTTGGAACACATTAATTTGTGTCTTCATTTTCCTTGACTCTCTGTATTGGTTTCTGCACATTGGATAAAACAGCCACTTCTCCCAGTCTTGATGGACTGGCCTCATGTAGGAGATGAAATTTGCCAACCAGCCTAGCTGGAGTTTTGATTCTTTCTTAGACCTTTGTGCTGCCAAAACCTCTCTCTTTGTTCTTAGTATCTCCCAGGATGTGACAGTGTGTCAAGACCATTTGGTGCCCCAAAGGTATTGGAAATGTCCAAATGCCCATTGACTCCTGGAGGACTACTAATTATATGCCCCTTCTGTTCACTGATGCAGACCAATTAGAAGCCTGTCCTTCAGGTAACAGCTAGAATTTCAGAGTTTTGATATGCATTCTGTCCCTGTCAGGGAGAACCAGTGAGCTGGATGTTTTTGCCTACTCACACTCTGCTGAGGAGAGAATATTCCCTAAGTGAATATCTTCTGGGAGGACTTGTGTGCTTATGTTGAATTACCTCTTTGATCTCTGTGGTCCTGAAGGACTTGTGAATGCCAAGTTCTATCAGCTCCCAGAGCTAGGTGATTTAGGAGCCAGTTCTTCACGTGATATCCATAAAAGGTGAGGCTCTAGATATGTGGAGAAACTCATTTCAGGGAGAAGCTGGATAGTTGATTTTATCACTGAGGTAGGCCAGGAGGTGAAGGTGCAGAAAGTCTCATATATCCATTCAGGCTTTTAGATGATTATAATTATGTGCCCCATCCACTCCCATGTGCAGGCAAATTAAAAGCCTGACCCTTGAACAGCAGCTAGGAAAGTATTCAAGCAAACCCCTTCCAGGGATAAACTTGGAATCTGGTGTTTTTCCTGTTCCCTCTGGGCTAAGGCCAGGGGTATAGCAATGGAAGTGCTCTCACTTTTCTATATAACTGCCTCCGAGTCTGATATGGTCCTGGAGCCTCACAAATGCTGAGCCCTGTTGCCTCTCAGAGGTAGGTAATGTGGGAGCCAGTCCATTAGGTGGCCATCATAAAAGTTGAGGCACTAAATCTGTGAACAATCTCCCTCCAGGGAAAATCTGGAAACTTGGTTTTCTTGCTGGGGTGAGCCAAAGGAAAAATGTGGGGCATGTGCCCACAAGCTCTTTCAGGCTCTCAGATTGATCCCAGCCAGCCCCTAGATGCAGTCTGATTAGAAGCCAATTCCTTGAGCAGCAGCTGTGAAATATGTAATCTAATTCATTCTAGGAAGAAACTGGACACTGGGTGTTTTTGTCCACTTCCTCTCTACTGAGCCTGGGTGGATAACCATGGGAAGTGTTCATGTCCATTCAAAAACTGCCTCTTTGTTTAATGTTGTCCTGGGGGAGTCATAAATTGTGAGTCCCATTAGCTCTCAAAGTTAGGTGATTTGGGGGCCCCATCCTTTGTGTGACAGCCATAAAATTTGGGTGGCTAGATGTATGCTCTAAGCCTTTTACTGCTCAAGAAGAAATGGAGTTGGGGGATAGCTCCTGATCGTAAGGTGTGCTAGGGATGGGGGCTATGGCGAGAGTGTTTTCCCACCTTTCCTACCCATTTTGAAGTGGGTATCTTTTCAGCCAACTAATGTGTAGGAGTCACTCAACTAGTTTCTGGATTTCTCTCAGAAGGAATTGATTTGTGTATAGCTGTGTATTCAGTGTGTCTGTGGTAAGAGGGGAAATCAGGCTCCTCTTATCATGCCGTCTTGTTGAGGTCTGCACATTACTTTCAGATTGCTAAAAATATGTTGGAACTTTTCAAAGTTCTCTGGAGTTGTATATTTTCCAAGACTTCCTTTTAAATTTTTGGCTAGGCATTTTTTCCCAACTGACACTACAGTCTAAGGCTGCTGAGAATTTTGATCCTTAACTCTTGGCAACCCTGATTGTTCTCCATTTGTATAATTTTCTTTTTCATTTTAAGAATTTTATTTAAGTGGAATCATAGAGTTTCACCCTTTAGGTTTGGCCTTTTTTAGGTAGGATAATTCTTATGAGATTGATCCAGGTTATTTCATGTATCAATAATTAATTCCTCTTAATTGCTGAATAGTCTATAGAATGGATACACCATATTTTGTTTAAACAATCATGCGTTGAAGGACTTTTTTTTCTTTTCCAGTTTTGGGCCATTACAAATAAGGCTGCTATAAACATTCACATACAGATTTCCTAGCAAACACAAGTCATTCTGTTTATTAGATAAATGTCCAAGATGCAATTGCTGATTCAATATTGAGATTTTTCAGACAAGGGCAAACAATTTTCAAAGTCCTTGTATGGTTTTGCATTTCCATCAGTATTGAATCAGTGATCCAGTTTCTCTGCATCCTCACCAACATTTGGCGTTGCCACTAATGTTTATTTTTACTTTAGCTATTCTGATAAGTGTGCAGTGATATTGCATGATTTTAATTTACACTTTCCTAGTGGCTAGTAATGATGATGAACTAGTTTTCATGTGCTTATTTTATATCCATATTTCCTCATTTGTGAAATTACCCATTTTCTAATTGGATTGTTTTCTCTATTACTATTGAGTTTTGAATGTTCTTTTTATATGCTTTATACTTGTCCTTCTGTTGAACTTGTGTCTTATTATCTTACAGTCTGTAGCTTGTCTTTTTATTATCTTAACAGAGTCATTTGCTGAACAAAAGTCTTTAATTTCAGTGAATTTCAATTTATCAATTGTTTTTTTAATGGATTCTGTTTTCAGTATCAAGCCTAAGAACTCTTTTCCATGTATAAATACCCTTAAAATATGTTCTTATTTTTTATAAAAGTTTTATAGGTTTATGTTGCATATTTCAATCCATGATTCATTTTGAGTTATTTTTTGAAAAAGGCTTGAGACTTTGGTTGAGATTAATTTCTTTGCCTGTGGATTTCCAATTGTTCCAGCACACTTTGTTAAAAAAGCTATCTTCCCTCCATAGAATTGATTTCACACCTTTGTCAAAAATCAGTTGGGCATACTTGTGTGGGTTTATTTCTAGCTTTTATTCTGTTCAACTGATCAATCTGTCTATCCCTCCAACAGTATTACACAGACTTGATTGTTGTAGCTACATAAGTCGCAAAATTGGGTGGATTGATTCTTTTCACTTTATTTTTTTTCAAAGTGGCCTTAGTTATTCTTATTCTCTTCCCCCTCCATATAAATTTTAGAATCATTTTTATATGTCTAAAAATACCTTGCTGAGAATTGATAAAAATTCTGTTATGCCTGTATATCAATTTAAAGATAATTGACATCTTTACCATTTTGAACTTTCCAATCCATTAACATGGTATATCTCTCTATTTACTTGAATATACTTGGATTTTTTTTAATCAGCATTGTGAAGTTTTTAGCAAACAACTTCTATACAGTTTTTTTAGATTTACACAATAATTGCTTTTATTTCTGAGTGATCATAAACATTATTATAATTTAAAATTTCATGTATACATGATTACTGATATGATATAAAAATACAATTAATTATTGTTTATCTTTTATCCAATGACATTACTGAATTCATTTATTAGTTCCAGGATTTTTTTGAGATTCCCTAAATTTTCTTGATAGGCAAGCACATCATCTGAAAACAGGGTCAGTTTTATTTCTTCCTTTCCATTTTATATGTCTTTTACTTATATTCCTGCCTTACTGCACTGTTTAGAACTTCCAACACTATATTGAATAACAGTGGCATAAGCAGACATTATTGCCTGTTCCTGATCCTAGGGAGAAATAATTCAGACTTTCATCATTGAGTTAGTGGTAGGTTTTTCTCATGTTCTTTATAAAATTGAAGAAGTTCCCCTATATTCCTATTTTTTTTTCTGAGAATTTTTATCATAAAACAGTGTCGAATGCTTTTTCTGCATGAATTTATTTTGTCCTGTGATTTTTATTCCTTAGCCTATTTATATGGTGGGTTACAGTGCTTGATTTTTCAAATATTAAACTAGCCTTACATTCCCAGAAAAAACACCACATGGTCATTCTTTATATATATATAGATAGATATAGATAGATATAGATGACATCCAATTTCTAATTTTATAAAAATATTTATTGCAGAAGTGTGTATGTTTCACTTTTTGGTAATGTTTTGTCTAGTCTTAGTATTAGTATAAGACTAGCTTCATAAAATAAAATGGGAAATATTCTCTTCTCTTATAATTTCCAGGATATTATGTAGAATTGGTGCTAATTTATCTTTGCATGTTTGAAGAATTTCATCAGTAAAACCATCTAGGTCTGAAGATTTTTAATTTGAAGGTTTTGAAATTGAGTTCAATTTTTAAATATTTATAGGGCATATAATTTTATTTGCTCCAACGTCTATTTAATATGATATTAATATAACCATGCCTGCTTTCCTTTTTTAGTTTTTGCATTTTTTATTAAATCCTTTTACTTTCAACCAGCACACTTTGTTATATATGTGACACATCTCTTGTATAAATCATATAGTTGTGTAGTATTTTTCAATTGACTCTTCCAATCTCTATGTTTTAAATAGTGTGGTCATACCATTTTCATTTATTGTAATTATTGATATGTTAATTTCTGTCTGCCATTTTATTTTTCTTTTTCCTTTATTTTCTCTGGATTTCATTGCTCTCTTTTGTTTTTTATCCATTCCTATGAATGACTGGAATGTATTTTTATGTCTATTGTGATTTACCTATAATGTTTTTGAATTTATGTCATTGTACAGCTTTGTAAGTTTTTACTCTAGGTGTTATATTTTATAAACATGAGTTATCATGGTCTAATAGTTTTGATTTGCCACATTGAGTGAAGTTATAGAAACTTCCTTTTACATCCTTTTAGCTCTTCTATTTATAAAAATTGTCTTATATATTTCCTTCACATATATTTAGAAGCACATCAGATATTGTTATAATTTTTGCTTCAATAATCAAAAATAACTTAGAAAATTCAAGAGGAAAGAATAGCCTGATGTGTTTACCCATATTTTGCTTATTATGTTCTTTTATCTTCCTGTTGTTTTAATGTTCCTTTTTGTGATTTTCCTTCTGTTTAGAAAACTTCTTTCAACTGTTCTTTTAGAACTACTTGTGACACATTCTCTTAGTTTTCCCACATTTGACAATGTCTTGATTTTCCCTTCATTCTTGAAGGTTAAGTTCCCTTACTATAGGATTCTGGGCAGGCAGTTATTTTATTTTAGTACTTAAATAATGTTGTGACAATTCTTTCTGGTCACTTTTTTTTTAAATGAGGCATCCTTTGTCATTAATTATTTTCCCTCAGATAGATAAGGTAGTATTTTCTTCTGACTAATTTTAATATATATATCTGTTTTTATCTTTAGGTTTCAGAAGTTTGATTATGATTTTCTTCTTGTGGATCTCTTTGTGTTTTTACAGTTGGAATTCACTCACCCAGTATCTGTAACATTATGTATTTTGCCAAATTTGGGAAGTTTTGGGCCATTATTTTTTCAAGTATTTTTTTTACCTCTACCCTATTTCTTCTCCTCTTGAGCTTCAGTGACATGAATCTTAGATCTTTTTTTATAGGCCTACAGATCCCTGAGACTTTGTTAATTTTTTAGTCTATTTTCTGTTGTGCACTCTCTATCTTACAGTTTCCTGATTTTTCTCTGCTTCTTTCATTCTTCTATTAAGCCCATCCATTGAGCTTTTTATTTATTGTATTTTTCATTTCTAAAATTTCCATTTATTCTTTATATCTTCTATTTTATGCTGATAATTTAAATTTCTTTGTCAGATAGTTTTAAAATCTGTGTCATCTCAATTTTGGAATCTGTTGATTGTATTTCCCATTCAAGTTGAGATTTTACTGGTTCTTGGGGTGGTGAATAATTTTTGATTAAAATTTGGACATTTTTGTATTATGTTCTGAGACTCTATATCTTCCATTTTAGTCTACTTTTTCTCATACTGCTCTGGGAGGAGAAAGAGATTAGTACTTTATTACTGGAAGGTGGATATGAAAGTCCATGTTCCCCACTTTACCTTTGTAGACAACAGAGGGAAATGGGTCCTTATAACCACTGGATGGAGGTGAGAGTTCTGTATTCTTGCATGGTCTTCACTGACACTGCAGTGGGGTTTGCCTCATTACCACTGGGCAATGGTGAGAGTCCTGGTTCTCCGTAAGGTGTGCTTTAGGACCACTAAAATAGGGAGGAAGAGAGACACATTGTAACTTCTAGGTGGGTGTGGATGTGCCTCATCATAGCCTTATGATGGTAGAATTGAAAAGTTTCCCAGACAAGCAAAAGATAAAGGGTTTCATCACCACTAAACTGGCCTTATGAGAAATGTTAGAGTGACTTCTTTAAGAGGAAAAGAAAAGCCCTTAACTAGAAATACAAAAATTATGAAAGAAAAATCTCACTGGTAAAAGTAGATAAACCATCTATATAACTAGTATGAAGGTTAAAAGGCAGAAGTAGTAAAATAATCTATATCTACAATAAGTAGTTTTGTTGTTGTTATTACCATTGAGTCAATTCTGACTTCCAGGGACCATGTGTACAGCATAGCAGAACCCGGTGCAGTCTTTATGTGTCATCCTCTCACCTTCCAGCACTATATCAGACATTGATCTACTGCTATTCATATGGATTTTATGGCCAATTTCTTTTTGGAAGTGGTGGCCAGGTCTTCCTTCTTAGTCTGTCAGTCTGGAAGCTCCACTGAAACCTGTCCACCATTGGTGACCCTGCTGGTATTTGAAATACCAGTGGCATAGCTTTCAGCACCACAGCAACATGCAGCTGCCACAATGTGACAACCAACAGATGGATGGTGTGGTTCCCTAACCACAAAAGAATCTCAAGCAGTGGTAGTAGTTAGGGCTACAGAAAATAAAAGAATATGAAATCAAAAACATAAAATGTGACAGGGAGGAGTGGAAATGTATTTTACATTTTAGAATGTATGCAAACTTAAGCAACCATCAACTTGAAACAGACTGCTATATACATAGTTTGTTACATAAGAACCTTACAGTAACCACAAACCAAATACTGATAATAGACACACAACAAATGAAAAGAAATACAAACATAACACTAAAGACAGTAATTAAATCACAAGGGAGGAAAGCAAGAGAAGAGGAAACAAAGAACCACAAAAACAACCAGAAAAAAACAAAGTGGAAATAAGTACTTTATAATTTCTTTATAATATTAACAATAATTACTTTAAATGTAAATGGACTAAATGCTTCAATTAAAATACATGGAGTGGCTAAATGGTTGAAAAAACCAAACCCATATATATGCTGCCTATAAGAGACTCACTTCAGATCTAAAGACACAAACAGACTCAAAGTGAGAGGATGGAAAAGATATTCTGTGCAGATGGAAATAAAAAAAAGTTCGGGCAGCAATGCTTATATCAGAAAAAAATAGACTTTAAAACAAAGTCTATAGCAAGAGACAAAGAAGGGCACTACATAATGATAAAGGGATCAATCCAACAAGAGGATATAACACTTGTAAATATATATACACCCAACATAGGAACACCCAAATGCATAAAGAAAATATTAATAGACATAAATCAAGAAATATAACAGTAATACAATAATATGGACTCTAACACCCTACTTACATTAATGGATAATTCATCCAGACAGAAAATCAATAAGAAAACATTGGCCTTATGTGATACATTAGACCAGATGGGCTTAATAGATATATACAGAACATTATATCCAAAAACAGAATGCACATCCTTTTCAAGTGCACATGGAATATTTGGAAGGATAGATCACATGTTAGGCTGCAAAACAAGTCTCAATAAATTTAAGGTTGAAATCATATCAAGCATCTTTTTTGACCAAAATGGTATGAGACCAGAAATCAACTGCAAGATGAAAACTGGGAAAAATACAAACACATGGAATCTAAAGAAGATGCTACTAACCAACCAATAGGTGATAGAGGAAATTAAGAAAAAACCTTGAGACAAATGAAAATGTAAATGCAACATTCTAACTATGGGAAGTAGCAAAAGCAGTTCTAAGAGGAAAGTTTATAGCCATACAGGCCTACCTCAAGAAAGAAGAAAAATCTCAAATAAGCAATATAACCTTAAACTTAATAGAACTATAAAAAGGACAAACAAAACTCAAAGTTTGTAGAAGGAAGGAAATAATGAAGATTAGGGTGGAAATAAATGAAATAGTAAAAAAAATAATAGAAAAGATCAATAAAATAAGAGCTGATTCAATGAAAAGATAAAAATAATTGATAAACTTTTGGCCAGATTCATCAAGGCAAAAGAGAGAGAACCCAAATAAATGAAATCATAAATGAAAGGAGAAGATATCACAGAGATACAAAGGATCTAAAATATTACTATAGTTATATGCCAATAGATTGGAGAAAATAGAAGAAATGGATAAATTCCTAGAAACATACAATCTTAAATGGATAAATTCCTAGAAACATACAATCTTCCAATACTAAATTATAAAGAAATAGAAAATCTGAACAGACCAATTAGTAGTAATGAAATTGAATCAGTAGTAAAAAAAAAAAAAACAACAACAAACAAGAGTCCAGGACCAAATGGCTTCACAGGTGAATGGTAACAAACATTTTAAGAAGAGTTAATACCTATCCTTCTCATACTATTCCAAAACACTGAAGAGGAAGGAACGCTTCCAAACTCATTCTATGAGGCCAGCAGTACTCTGATATCAAAACTACACAAAAACACTACAAAAGAATAAAATTAGAGGCCAATAAGCCTGATGAAAATTGATGCAAAAATCCTTAGCAAAATATTAGCAAAGCAAATTCAATGATACATTAAAAGCATCACACAACTTGATCACATGGGATTTATTCCAGGAATGTAAGGATGGTTGAATATCCACAAATCAATCGATGTGGTACCCCACATTAACAAAATGAAGAATAAACATAAAATGATTATCTCAATAGAAGCAGAAAAATCTTTTGACAAAATTCAACATCCATTTATGATAAAACCTCTCAACAAAGTAGGTATAGAGGGAACATAGCTCAAAATAATTAAAGCCATATATGACAAACCCACAGCTAACATTATACTCAATGCTGAAAAGTTGAAAGCATTTCCTCTAAGACTGGAACCAAGAATACCCACACTCACCACTTTTATTCAATATAGTATTGGAAGTCCTAGCCACAGCAATCAGACAAGGAAGTAAAGGACATCCAAAGTATAAAGGAAGAAGTAAATCAGTCACCATTTGCAGATGACATGATACTGTGTATTGAAAACCATAAAGACTCCTCCAAAAACTATTAGAAGTAATAAATATATTTGGTAAAGTTGTAGAATACAAAATTAATATACTAAAATCTTTTGCATTTCTATACACTAATAATGGTTGATCAGAACAAGTAACTAAGAAAAAATCCCACTTACAATTGCATCAAAAAAAATACCTAGGGATAAATTTAACCAAGGAGGTGAAAGAGCTGTACTCTGAAAACTATAAGACATTGAAGAAAGAAATTAAAGATGACATAAATAAATAGAAAGATGTACCATGCTCATGGATTGGAAGAGTTAATATTGTTTAAATGTCCATACTACCCAAGGCAATCTACAGATTCATGCAATCCCTATCAAAATACCAATAACATTCTTCACAGAAGTAGAATGAATAATTCTAAAATTTGTGTGGAAGTACAAAAGACCCTGAATATCCAAAGAAATCTTGAGAAAGAACAAAGCTGGAGGTATCACCCTCCCTGATTTCAAGCTACACTACAAATCTATAGTAATCAAAACACTATGCACAGAACAAAACACACAGGTACAAAAAAAGACACATAGATAAATTGAACAAAATACAGAGCCCAGAAATAAACTCATGCTTATACAGTCAATTAATTTATGACAAAGTAGTCAAGAATATAGAATGGGGGAAAGGCAGTCTCTTCAATATATGGTGCTGAGAAAACTAGACTGCTATATGCAAAAGAATGAAACTGGATGACTTTCTCACACCATATGCAAAATTAAACTCAAAATAAATTAAAGATTTAAATGTAAGACCTGAAACCATAAAACTCCTAGAAGAAAACATAGACATTAAACTCTTTAACATCAATCTTAGCAACACATTTTTGGATCTATTTCTTCAGGCAAGGGCAATGAAAGCAAAAATAAACAAATGAGATTATACCAAACTAAAAGGCTTTTGCACATTTAAGGGAAAATCAACAAAATGAAAAGAAAACCTACTAAATGGGAGAAGATATTTGCAAATAATATGCCTGATAAGGGGTTAGTATCCAAAACATACAAAGAATTCATACAACTTGATATAAAATAAAACAATCTGATTAAAAAATGGGCAGAGATCCTGAATAGACATTTTTCCAAAGAAGGTATACAGATGGTCAACAGACACATGAAAAGATGCTCAACATCACTAATCAACAGGGAAATGCAAATCAAAACTACAATAATGTATTGCAACACTTGTCAGAATTTCTATTATCAAAAAGACAACAAATGCCAAGTGTTGGCGAGGATGTGGAGAAAGGGGAACCATTGTGCCTTGTCAGTGGGAATGTAAATTGGTGCAGCCACTATGGAAAGCGGTATGGAGGTTCTTCAAAAAATTAAAAATAGAAGTACCATACCATGCAGCAATTCCCCTTCTGGGTATTTACTGGAGGAAAAAACCCCACTAATTCAAAAAGATGTATGCACCCCTATGTTCATTGCAGCATTATTTACAAAAGCCAAGATATGAAGGCAACCTAATGTCCATGAATAGATGAATGGGTAAGGAAGATGTGGTGTATATATATACAACGGAATAACACTCAGCCTTTTAAAAAAAGAATAAAATATTGGCTTTTGCAACAAAATGGATGGACCTACAGGGTATTTATTATGTTAAGTGATATAAGTCAGACACAGAAAGACAAATGCCATATAATTACACTTATATGTGGAATCTAAGAAAACAAAATAAATTAAATAAAGAACAAAACAAAAATATATTCATAGATACAGAGAACAAACTAGGAGGGGAGGTTGAGAGTTGGTTGAAACAGGTGAAGGAGAATAAGAGGCACAAACTTCCAGTTATAAAATAAGTCAAAGGAATTTAATATACAGCATAGGGAATATAGTCAATAATATTGTAATGACTTTGTATGGTGACAGATGGTTCCTAGACTTATTACGGTTATCATTTTGTAATGTATATAAATGTTGAATCACTATGTTGTACACTTGAAACAAACATATTTTATGTCAACTATACTTCAATAAAAAATACTTAATTCCATTTTATGGTTGAATAACATCTATTGTATGGATATTTCATATTTTGTTTAACCATCAGGTGATGGACATTTGGGTTGTTTCCACATTTTGAATATTATAAATAAAGTTGGTATGAGCATTCTTGTTCAAGTTTTTGTGTGAACATATGTTTTCAATATTCTTGGATATATATTTTTGGGTTATATGGTAAATATGCTGATCTTTTTGAGGAACTGCCAAACTTTTTTCCAAAGTGGCTGCAAACTTTTACATTCCCAGCAGCATATTATGTGTTTCCATTTCTCCACATCCTTGCTAATATTTATTTCCATTTTTTTGACTATTGTCATTCTTGTGGGAATTAACATATATCACATTTACTTTTAAATTTGCATTTCCCTAATACTAATAATATTGAACATCTTTTCAACTTTGTATTGGAAATTTGTATATTTTCTTTGGAGAAATGTCAATTCTGATCCATTGTCTATTTTTAATTGGATTATTTGTCTCTTTATTTTGAGTTGTAAAAGTTCTTTATGTACTCTGGATATTAATCCCTTATCAGATACATGATTTGAAAATATTTCTCCTATTTCTGAATCTTATCTTTCCACTTTCTTAATTATGTTATTTGAAGAACAGCATTTTAATTTTCATCAAGTACAGGTTAAGTTTTTCTTTGGTTACTTGTGCTTTATGAGTTATATCTAAGAAACCATTGCTGGGCCAGCCACTCTGACCTAGTGGTTAAAATTCGGTGCACTCTGCTTCAGCAGCCTGAGTTCAGTTCCTGAGCATGGAACCACACCACTTGTCTGTCAGTGGCCATGCTGTGGTGGCAGCTCACATAAAAAAAGAGAGGAAGTTTGGCAACAGATTTTATCTCAGGTTGAATCTTCCTCAAAAAAAAAGAAAGAAAGAAAGAAAGAAACCATTGCCTAATCCAAAGTCACGATGATTTACACCTTTATTTTCTTCTAATTTATAATTTTAACTATTACTTTCAGGTCTTTGGTCTATTTTGGCTCATTTCTTGTAGATGGTCTGATTTAGGGGTCTAAATAAATTCTGATACTTATGGATATCATTCTTATGTATATGGACATACAACTATCTCAGCACTATTTCTTGAGAAGACCATTTTTTCCCATTGAATACTATTGGTACCTTTGGCAATAATCAATTGTCCGTAGATGTATGGGTTTATTTCTCAACTCACAATTGTGTAGCCTATTGATTTATATGTCTTTCTTTATACTGGTACTACACAATGTTGATTCCTATATTATTATAGTAAGTTTGAAAATTGGGAAGTGTGAGCCCTCCAACATTATTCTTTTTTCAAGATTATTTTGGCGACTATAGTTTTCTAGTGTTTCTACATGAATTTCAGATACATCTTATCCATTTCTGTAAAAAGTGAAGTTGGAATTTTGATAATTTAGTGTTGAATCTGATCAATTTGAGGAGTATTGCCATCTTACTAAAATTATATCTTTCAATCAAAGTCTCCGTTTATTTAGTTTTTTTTTTTAATTTATACAATATTTTATTTTTCAGTATAAAATTCTTGTACCCCTTTTCCTAAGTTTATTACAAAGTGTTTTACTCTTTTGCATCTTTTGGAATGGAATGGGTTTTTTCTGTCATTTTATTTATGAATTATTTGAGTAAAGCAGATTGGCCTCTGTAATGTGGATGGATTTCATCCAATCAGTTGAAGGCCTGAACAAAAAGAAGACTGACCTCTCCTGAGCAACAGGGAATTCTGCCAGCAGACAGTCTTTGTACCTAAACTACAACATTAGCCCACCCCTGACCTCCAGCCTGCTGGCCCACTCTACAGATTTTGGACTTTCCAGCCTTCATAATTGCATATACTATATCGTTAAAACAGCTCGCTCTCTCTATATATACACATTTTATTGGTTCTGTTTCTTGCATAACTGAGTAACATAGCCCTAATATTTTGCTGTTGTTGTCGTTTGTGTTTTGGATTCTTTATATATAACTTTTTGTATACAAGATTGTGTCATCTGAAAATAGAGATAGATTTAATGCTTTGTTTTTAGTCTAGATGCCTTAATATACTTTTCTTGGCTAATTGTCCTGGCTGCAGTTTCCAGGACAATTTTGAATACAAGTCATTAGACTGAACATCTTTTTCTTCCTGTTGATCTTTGGAGGAAAGTACTAAGTCTTTCACCATTAAGTATGATATTAACTGCAGATTTTTATACATATCTTTTTCTGTAAATAAGTTTTCCTCTATATTGTATTATTTTTTAGTGTTTTGGGGGAATTAAATTAATATGTTAAGATATAATAACTTAGTTTAGAATAATGCCAACTAAACTTCAATAATATGAAGAAAACTTTGTTCCTATACAGCTCCATTACCTCCTCCCTTCTTTGTGCTGTTATTGTCATGCAAAATACATATTTTTACATTTTGTGCCCATGAACACAAATTTATATTTATTGCTTTTTGCAGTTTTCTTTTAAGTAATATAGGGAAAATAAATTTTACAAACAAATATATATGTGTATACTCTCTTTTATATTTACCTATGTAGTTAACTTGCTGGTCCTCATTATTCTTCATACGAATTTGAATTGCTGCCTCATTTTATTGCATTTCAACTTGAAGGACTCTTTAATATTTCTTTTGGGACAGTTCTGCTAGTGATCAATTCTCTCAGTTTTTTTTTTTTTTAACCAACATATATCTTAATTTATCCTTTATTTTTTAAAGGATTGTTTTGTTGGGTCCGAATTTGGGGTTGACAGATTTTTCTCTCAGCACATTGAATATGTCATTTTACTGCCTTCAGGACTCCTTGGATTTGGATGCAAATTCAGCTGTTATTCATATTGATGGTTTCTTTTTACAGGATGAGTTACTTGTCTCTTGTTGCCTTCCAGATTCTTTCTTTTTCTTTGGCTTTCAAAATTTATTATCATGTGTCTAGTTAAGCACCTCTGGCTATATCTCACTTATGGTTCATTGAGCTTCATGGGTGTGCAGATTTGTGATTTTCATCAAATTTTGGATGATTTCAGTCATTATTTCTTCACATATTCTTTCTGCCCTTCTCCTTCTCTCTTTCTTTTCTGGAATTCCATCATACGTATTTGGATACACTTGATGGTGCCCCATAAGTCTCTGGCTGTGTTTAGTTTTTTAATTCAATTTTTCTGTTCCTCAGACTGGATGCTTTCAGTTGACTCATCTTCATGTTTGCTAAATTTTCTTCTGCCTATTTAAACTACTGTTGATTCCCTCTACTGAATTTTTCATTTCAGTTTTAGTTTTCATCTCCAAAATTTCTATTGGGTTACATTTTATAATTTCTATATCTATATTGGCATTATTATTATTATTATTTTGGTGAGACGTGGTTTCATATATATTTTTAGTTCTTTAGACATGGTTTCCTTTATATCTTTGTTATTTGTTGTTAGTGCCATCAAGTCAATTCCAGCTCTTAGTGGCCCTGCGTACAGCAAAGCAGAACCATACCTGGTCATTTTGCACCATCTTTTTACCTTCTGGTGCTGTAGCAGACAATGCTCTACTGATATTTATATGATTTTTATGGCCAAGGTTTTCAGAAGTGGTTAGCCAGGTCCTTCTTCCTAGTCTGTCTTAGTCTGGAAGCTACACTGAAAGCTGTCCACCTTGGGTGACCCACCTGGTATTTGAAATGCTGATGGCATAGCTTTCAGCATCACAGAAATATGCAGTTGCCACAGTATGACAATGGACAGATTGGTCGTGTGGTTCTTTGGGAAATAAACCTGGGCTGCAGCCGTGAGAGTGTCAAATCTTAACCACTAGACCACCAGGGCTGGCTTTAGATCTTTGATCATATGTAAAATAGCTGATTGAAATTTCCTGTCTCCAAAGTCCAGCATGTGAAAATTTCTGTCTCCAAAGTCCAGCATCTGAACTTCCTATAGGGCAGTTTCTGTTGACTTGTGTGACCTCTCTTTGGATCATACTTTTCACTTTATTTGCATGTTTCATAATAATTTGTTGAAAACTTGATATTTTAAATAACATGGTAGTTCTGGAAGTCAGATTCTCCCTGTCCAAAGTATTTGTTGTGTGTTTTGTTGTTGTTTGTTTAGTGACTTTTATAAAGTAAATCTGTAAAGTCTGCATTCTTTGCAGTGTGTAGTCACTGCAGTTTTTGTTAGGATAGTTTAGTGAACATTTAATGATTGGGCAGAGATTTCTATAAGTGCCTAGAAACTATAAGTCTCTCAGAATTTACCAAAGTGCTGTGTGCGTATCTGACTACACCATCAATACTCCACCAGACAGTTGAACACTGTGCCATAACCTTTATTTTCTGCTTGTACAGAGCACCAAGCTCAGTTAGAGGTGAGAGCTTAGGGACTTCTCAATTCTTTCCTGGCCATGCTCATAGTCCTGCGCATGTGCACAACCCTACACACAAGATTTGCTTTTCTAGATTCCCAAGAATATGTTAGAACTTTTAAAGATTTTATAAACACCTGATTCCCAGATATATTTTAAGATTTCTGGTTCATCTATTGTTTGAAAAACTGCGAATAACTGCCTTAGACAGCAACAAAGTTAAACAATTGTGTGTAATTGGTATATTAATTTATTTTTTTCAATTATTTTATGGAAGTCATAACAGTTTATAACATTGTGTAATTTCAGGTGAACATTATTATTTATCCACTTCTGTATATACTGCATCGTGCTCACCACCAATAGTCTAATTTTTATCTGTCACCATATATACATGCCCCTTTTCCCCTTTTTCCCACCCCCAACCCACTTCCCCTCTGGTAACCACTAATCTGTTCTTGTTATCCATGTGTTTATTTATTTTCCACATATGAGTGAAATCATGTGGTGTTTGTCTTTCTTTGTCTGGCTTATTTGGCTTAAAATGATACCAAAAAGGTCCATCCATGTTGTTGCAAATGGGACGATTTTGTCTTTTTTATGGCTGAGTAGTATTCATTGCATATATATATACACCACATCTTTATCCATTCATCCATAGTTAGGCACTTCGGTTGCTTCTATGTCTTGGCTATTGTGAGTAATGCTGAAATGAACATAGGGGTGCATATGTCTCTTTGAATTGTTGATTTCAAGTTCTTTGGATAAATACCCACTAGTGGGATATCTGGGTCATATGGTACGTCTATTTTTAATTTTTTGAGATATCTCCACACTGTTTTCTATAGTGGCTGCACCAGTTTGAGTTGCCACCAGCAGTGTATGAGGGTTCCCTTTTCTCCACATCCTCTACAACATTTGTTATTTTTTTGTCCTGTTAATTATAGACATTGTGATGAGTGTAAGGTGATATCTCATTGTAATTTTGATTTGCATTTCCCTAATAATTAGTGAAGTTGAACATCTTTTCATGTGCCTGTTAGCCATCTGTAACTCTTCTTTGGGAAACTGTCTGTTCACATCCTCTGCCCATTTTTTGATAGAGTTATTTGGTTTTTTGTTGTTGAGTTGTATGAGATCTTTATATATATATATTTGAAATTAACCCTTTGTCAGATATATGATTTGCAAATATTTTCTCTCAATTGCTGGGTTATCTTTTCATTTTGTTCATGGTTTCCTTTGTCTTACAGAAGCTTTTTAGTCTGATGCAGTCCCATTTGTTTATTTTTTCTTTTGTGCCCCTTGTCTGAGTAGACATCTGTTTCAAAAAGATGCTGCTAAGACCAATGTCAAAGAGTGTACTACCTACATTTTCTTCTACAGGTTTTATGGTTTCAGATCTTACATTCAAGGCTTTAATCCATTTTGAGATAATTTTTGTGTATGGTGTAAGATACACAAAAGATTCTTTCTTTTGCTGTGGCTGTCCAGTCTTCCCAACACCATTTATTGAAGAGACTTTCCTTTCTGCATTTTATGTTCTTGGCTCCTTTGTCAGAGATTAGTTGTCCATAGATGTGTGGTTTTATTTCTGGGCTTTCAATTCTGTTCTGTTGATCTGTGCATCTGTTTTTGTGCCATTACCATGCTGTTTTGATTGCTATATCTTTGTAGTATATTTTGACATCAGCAGTTGTGATGCCTCCAGCTTTGTTCTTTTTTCTCAGGCCTGATTTAGCTAATTGGAGTCTTTCTTGTTTCATATAAATTTTAGGATTCTTTGTTCTATTTCCATGAAGAAGATCATTGGGATTCTGATTGGGATTGCATTGAATCTGTAGATTGCTTTACGTAATATGGACATTTTAATTATGCTTGTTGTTCTAATCCACGAGCATGGAATCTCTTTCAATTTCTGTATGTCATCTTCAATTTCTTTCAATAATATCTTGTAGTTTTCAGTGTGTAGGTCTTTCATATCTTTTATTAAACTTATTCCTAGATATTTTATTCTTTTGCTGTGATTGTAAATGGGGTTGTAATCTTTAGTTCCCTTTCTGCTAGTTCGTTCTTAGTGTATAGAAATGCAACTGACTTTTGCAAGTTGATTTTGTACTGTGCAACTTTGCTGTAGGTGTGGATGATTTCTAATTGTTTTCTGGTGCATTCTTTAGGGTTTCTGTATATAGAATCATGTCCACAAACAAAGAGAGTTTCACTTCATTTCCAATTTGGATACCTTTTATTTCTTTTTCTTGCCTAATTTCTCTGGGCAAAACCTCTGTACTGTAGTGAATAAGAATAATGAGAGTGGGCACCCTTGTCTTGTTTCTGTTCTCAGAGGGATGGCTTTCAGTTTTTCACCATTAAGTATAATGTTGGCTGTGGGGGTTGTCATATGCAGGCTTTATTATGTTGAGGTACTTTCCTTCTATACCCATTTTATTGAGTTTTTATCATAAATGGATGGTGGATCTTGTCAATGCTTTCTCTGCATCTACTGAGGTTATCATGTGATTTTTATTCCTCATTTTGTTAATGTGGTGTATCACATTGATTGGTCAATGTCGAACCATCCCCGAGTCCTGGTATAAATCCCACTTGATCATGGTGTTTGATCCTTTTAATGTATTGTTGTATTCCGTTTGCCAATATTTTGTTGAGGACTTTTGCATCTACATTCATCAGTGATATTGGCCTGTAATTTTCCTACTTGGTGTTGTCCTTGTCTGGTTTTGGTTTCATAGAATGTGTTGGGAAGTGTTCCATCTTCTTCAACTTTTTGGAATAGTTTGAGAAAAATAGGCGAAATCTTCTTTGAATGTTTGGTATAAATCTCCAGAGAAGCCACCTGATCCTGGGCTTTTATTTTGGGGGGAGGTTTTTGATTACTGTTTCAATCTCTTTACTTGTGTTTGGTCTATTCAGAGTCTCTATTTCTTCTTGATTCAGTTTTGGGAGGTTGTATGAGTCTAAGAATTTATCCATTTCTTCTAGGTTCTCCAACTTGGTGTACAGTTTTTCATAGTATTCTCTTATAATCCTTTGTATTTCTGTAGTATCCATTGTAATTCCTCCTGTTTCATTTCTAATTTTATTTATGTGAGCCTTCTCTCTTTTTTTTCTTGTGTGTCTCGCTAAGGGTTTTTTGATATTTTTTGTCTTCTTAAAGAACCAGCTCTTACTTTCATTGAACCCTTCTACTATTTTTTAGTCTCTAGTCCATTTATTTCTGCTCCAACATTTATTATTTGCCTCCTTCTGCTGACTTTGGGCTTTGTTTGTTCTTTTTTTAGTTCTGTTAGGTGTAGTTTAGAATTACTTATTTGAGATTTTTCTTGTTTGTCAATGTGGTCCTGTATTGCTATGAATTTCTCTCTTAGAACTACTTTTGCTGCATCCCATTAGAGTTGGTATGATGCATTTTCATTTTCATTTGTCTCCAGGTATTTTTTGATTTCTCTGTTCAATAGCATGTTGTTTAGTCTCCACATATTTGTGACTTTCTCAGCTTTTTTCTTGTAGTTGATTTCTGGTTTCAGAACTTTGTGGTCAGAAAAGATGCTTGATAGGATTTCAATCTTTTTAAATTTATTGAGGCTTGCCTTGTTACCCAACATATGGTCTATCTTTGAGAATGTTCCATGTGCACTTGAGAAGAATGTGTACTCTGTTGTTTTTGGAGTGAATATTCTATGTATGTATGTATATATATGTTCAGCTTGTCTAGTTTTTCATTTAATTCCACTATTTCCTAGTTGAATTTCTGTCTGGATAATCTATCTATTAATGTAAGTGTGGTGTTGAGGTTCCCTACTATTATTGTGTTGCTGTTAATTTCTCCCTTGAGATCTGTTAATAGTTGCTTTACATACTTGGGTGTTCCTGTGTTAGGTGCATATATATTCATACGTATTATGTCCTCTTGGTGGAAAGTCCCTTTTAACATTATACACTGCCCTTCTTTGTCTCTCATTGCATTTTTTATCTTGAAGTATCCTTTGTCTCATATAAGTATGGAAATACCTGCTTTTTTTTTGCTTGCCATTTGCTTGGAGAATCTTCTTCCATCCCTTCACTCTGAGACTGTGTTTGTCTTTAGAGCTGAGATGCATTTCCTGGAGGAAGCATATTGGTTGGCCTTGTTTTTTAATACATCCAGCCACTCTGTATTTTGATTGGAGAATTCAATCCATTTACATTTAGAGTGATTATTGATATATGAGGGCTTAATATTGCTATTTTATCTCTTATTTTCTGGTTGTTCTATGTTTCCCTTGTTTCTCTTCCCTTGAATTTCTGACTGCTATGTTTGTTTGGTGGTTGTCTGTGGTGGTTTTCTCAGTTTTTTCTTTATTTATTTGTGTCTCTGCTCTGATTTTTTGTTTGGTGGTTTCTGTAAGGTTTGTATAGAAGACCTAGTAGATGAAATAGTCCATTTTCTGATATCCTCTTATCTCCATTAGCCTATGCAGGTTCCATCCCTTTCCTCTCCCACTTCTAAGTTATTGTTGTCACAAATTATTCTGTTTTATGTTGCATGTTTGTGACTAAATTGAAGTGTTTATAGTTATTTTTGATGCTTTCCTTCCTTTTATCTTTTATGCTATTATTGTTTGTGTGTAGTTGTTTTTAATAGATAAAGGAAAAGGCTTTTCTGAATAAAGTCAAATACAAGCTTGCTTGCAAGTAGGGCCCTCCTGAAAAGCACCAGACGTGTGAAATAATTATAATTCTTTTGAAATTGGCTTTCTACAAGCTCCAGTCCTATTCTTCTCACCCTAGTTGCTCCCACATAGCTCTTTTTCACTGAAGATGCTGGCTGTTAGTTTTCATAGATAATTTTGGAGCTAGATAATAGCTGATCAAAGTAGCATAGGCTAAAAACCCACAAGACTCACTGTTATTACCAATATTCAGTCATTTTTTGGGAGTGAATGCTCCTATAATTGATGGAAGCCTTTTGCTAATTTTCATAGCTGTGAAAAAATTTTTATGGCAACTTTTGCCAGTTTTATCTTTGGTTTCAGGGAGGAGAAAATTTTCATTGGTCTTTACTTTACCATTTCCACTGATGTCATTCTTCAACACATTTTTGTGTGTTGATTGGGTTTCAGTTTTTATTGTAGTAAAATATACATAACATGATTTCTTTCATTTTAAACATTTGTAAGTGTAAAATGCAGTAGCATTAAATTCATTCACATTGTTGTGCAACTATCATCACTATTCACCTCCAGAATATTTTTATCCTACCAAACTGAAACTGTACCCATTAAAAAACTCATTCCACACTTTCAGAAACTCCTGGAAATCTCTATTTTACTATTTTCTTTATGAATTTTCCTTGTTTATTTGCCTCATATAAGTGTAAACATACGATACTTGTCCTTTTGAATCTGGTTTATTTTATTAAGTGTATTTTATCAAGGCCAGTCCATATAGAAAATATTAAATTTGATTACTTTTTATGGCTGAGTACTATTCCACTGTGTTTATGTACCACATTTTGTTTAGCCAGTTATTGGTTGATGGACATTTGCATTGTTTTCACCTTTTGACTTTTGTGAATAATACTGCTATGAACATTTCTGTACAAATATTGATTTGAGTCCTTGCTCTCAATTCTTTTGGATATACACCTAGGAAATTCCAAGTTGGTTTCTACAGTAGCAGCACCATTTTATATTCCTACCAGCAATGCATATGGATTTCAATATCTCCACATCCTCATCAACAGATACTTTCTGGGTTTTTAAAGTAGCCATCCTAATGATTCTGAAGTGGTGTATCATTGTGGTTTTGATTTGCATTTCTCTAATGAATTGTGTTGATCATCTTTTCATGAATTTATCAGCAACGTGTATATGTTCTATAGAGCTATGTTTATTCAACTCTGTTGCTGATTTTCAAATTGGATTGGGTGTTTTCTTTTTGGTGAGTTTTAGTTATTTAATTATTCTGGATGTTAACCCCTTATCAGATATATAATTTGCACATTTTTTCTCCCATTCTGTAGGATGCCTTTTCACTCTCTTCATAGTGTCCTTTGATCTAAAGATATCTTAAATTTTAATAAAGTCCAATTTCTCTATTTTTTCTTGTGTTTCCTTTGCTTTTGATGTCATATCCATGAAAATGTTGCTAATTGCAATGTCACAAAGATTTTCAACAACTTTTTTTCCAAAGAATGTTATAGTTTTATCTCCTAAGTTTAGGTTTCAATCTATTTTCAGTTAATTGATGTATATGGCAAAAGGTAAGGGCCCAATTTCATTCTTTTCATGTTGATATCCAGTTTTCAAGCACCATTTGTTGAAGACACTGCCCTTTTCCCATTAAATGGTATTAGAATCCTTGTTTAAAAGCAATTAATCATATATATGAAGGATTATTTCTGAGCATTCTGTACTATTTCATTGGTTTATATATCTGTGTTTATGCTAGTCACTACTATTTTAATTATTTTAGCATTTTAGTAAATTTAAAAGTTAGGAAGTGAGAATCTTCCAACTACCTTCTTTTTCCTTCAAGATTGGCTATTCAGGGTTGCTTGCAATTCCATGTGAATTTGAAGATCAGCTTTTCTATTTCTGCAAAAAATGCTGCTACAATTTTGATAAGGACATGTTGATCTGTAGCTCACTTTGTTGATCTGTTGATCTGTAGATACACTAATGGTGAAATATTTCATAAGTCTTATATGAAGATGTTCCTAAACACCTATGAGCAAGATGGTTTCACCACAGTGTTCCTTCAGTGAATGAATGTTACAGATATTCTGTCCCACCTGTAGTGAAATGTTTGATAAGTCTTATACGAAGATGTTCCTAAACAGCTACCTGCAAGCTGGGTTCAGCACAGTGTTCTTTCACTGTAAGAAAGTGATATCCATTCTGTACAGCATACTGAAATTTCTGAAATGTCTCATAAGAAGATGCAAGCTAATCAGCTACAAGCAAATGGTTTAAACATAGGGTTCTTTCACTAAACGAATGTCATAGATATTCTAGCAAGCCTGTACTGAAATGTTTGATAAGTCTTATATGAAGATGTTCCTAAATAGCTACAAGTAAGGTGGTTTCACCAGAGTAGTCTTTCTGTAATGAATATTACAGATATTCTGTCCTGCCTCTGCTGAAATGTTTGATAAGTCTTATTAAAAGGTGTTCCTAAACAGCTACCTCCAAGCTCTGTTCAGTCCAGTGTTCTTTCAGTGTATAAATGTGATAGCCATTCTGTATGGCTATACTGAAATGTTATGGTATACTGAAATGTTTTAAATGTCTTACTAGGATGTTCCTAAACAGCTACAGCAAGATGGTCTCAACAAAGTGTTCTTTCATTGAATGACTGTTGTATTCTGTCATGGGTGTAGTGAAATGTTTGATAAGAGTTATGCAAATATGTTCCTACACAGGTACTTGTAAGCTGAGTTCACCAGAGTGTTCTTTCATTGTATGAATGTGATAGCCATTCTGTGCATCATATACTGATATATTTGGAAAGTCTTATATGAAGATGATCCTAAACAGCAATAAGTAAGCTGGTTTGAGCACAGTGTTCTTTCATTTACTCAATTTATAGATACTCTTTCATGGCTGTAGTGATATGTTTAAGACTTATGTGAAGATATTCCTAAACAGCTACAAACAAGATGGTTTCACCACAATGTTCATTCATTGAATGAATGTCATAGAGATTCTGTCACAGCTTTAGTGAAATGTTTGTTAGGACTTAATGGAAGATGTTCATATACAGCTACTTGCAATCTGGGTTAAGCAGAGTGTTCTTTTATTTTATGAAAGTGATAGCCATTCTGCATGTGTATACAAAATGTTTGTAAAGTCTTATATGAATATGTTTCTAGACAGCTACAAGCAAGCTGGTTTAACCATATTGTTCTTTCATGTAATGAATATTATAAATGTTCTGGTATGGTTGTATGGTAATGTTTCATAAGTCTCATTTAGATGCCCCTAAATGGCTGAAAGCAAGATGGTTTCATCTTAGTTCTTATTCATTGAATGAATGTTATAGACATTCTATCATGGAAGTAGTGAAATGTTTGATAAGACATATGAAAATTTCCCAAACAGCTTCAAGCAAGCTGGTTTCAATACAGTGTTCTTTCATTGAATGAAATGTTACAGATATTCCATCAAGTCTGTAGTGAAATGATTGCTATGACTTATATGAACATGTTCTTAAACTGGTACCAGCAAGATGGTTTCAACACAGTATTCTTTCACTGAGTGAGTGTTATAGATATTCTGTCCCACCTGTAGTGAAATATTAGATAAGTTTTATATGAATATGTCCTAAACAGCTTGGTTCAACACAGTGTTCTTTCATTGTAAAGAAGGGATAGCCTTTCTGTGTTGCATATAGTGAAATGTTTGAAATGTTTAAAAAGATTATCCTAAACAGCTCTAAGCAAGATGGTTTCACTGCCGTGTTCTTTCAGTGAATGAATTATAGATATGCTGTACAGCAGACACTGAAATGGTTGAAATGTCCTATATGAAGAAGTTTCTAACAGCTAAAAGCAAGATGGTTTCACCACACGGTTCTTTCAGTAAATGAATATTATAGTCATTCTGTCCCGCCTGTAGTGAGAAGTTTGATAAGTCTTATATGAAGATGTTCCTAAATAGCTACCTGAAAACTGGGTTCAGCAGAGTGAATTTTCACTGTAAGAAATTGATAGCTGTTTTTAAGCATATACTGAAATGTTTGAAATGTCTTATAAAGAAGATGTTACTAAGCATCCTCAAGAATGAGGTTTTCACCACAGTGTTCTTTTAGTGAATGGATGTTATAGATATTCTGTCATCCCTGTAGTGAAATGTTTG
The DNA here is from genome assembly GCA_031878705.1 of Tapirus indicus. NCBI lineage: Eukaryota > Metazoa > Chordata > Mammalia > Perissodactyla > Tapiridae > Tapirus > Tapirus indicus. Next base: position 48,342,399 of record CM062942.1, read on the forward strand.
GTAAGTCTTAATGAAGAGATTCCTAAACATCTACAAGTAAGATTGTTTTTCCAATGTGTTCTTTCAATTAATGAGTGTTATATATATTCTGTACAGTATGTACTGAAATGTTTGAAATGTCTTCTTTGAAGACATTCCAAAGTTGCTACAACCAAGATGGTTTCACTACAATGTTCTTTCAGTGAATGGATGTTACAGATTTTCTGTCCCACCTCTAGTGAAATGTTTCAAATTTCTTATAGGAAGATATTCCTAAACAGTACTTGCAAGCTAGGTTCAGCAAGAGCATCCTTGCATTGTATGTGAGTGAGAGCCTTTCACTATGTTGTAAACCGTATTGTGTGAAAAGTGTTATATGAAAATCTTGCTCAAAATCTACAAGCATGAGTGTTTCTCCACAGTGTTCTTCCATTGAATGAATATTATAGATATTCCGTCCCAGCTGTCCTGAAAAGTTTGAAAACTCTAATAGGAAGAAGTTCCTAATCATCTACTCACAAGCTGGGATCAATGAGAGCATTCTTTCATTATATACATGTGCAAGCCTGTCTGAAGGCCATGAAGTGCAATGTTTCAAAAACGTCTATAAAGATGATGTTAAAAGGTATAAGCAAGAGTCTTTCTCAACAGTTTTATTTCATTGTATGCATGTTATAGATATTCTGTCCCAGCTGTACTGGAAAGTTTAAAGGCTCTTAAAGGAACATGTTCCTAGTAACTTGCAAGCTGGGTTCTGCAAGAGTGTTGTTTAATTGCATGTAAGTGAGCAACTGTCTATATGTTGTAAACTGCAATGTGTAAAAAGTGTTATATGAAGATGTTCATAAGGATCCACAAGCAAAAGTGTTTCTCCACAGTTTCTTTTCATTGAAGGATATTATATATAATCTGTCCCAGTTCTAGTGAAATATTTGAAATCTCTTTTAGGAAGTTCATCCAAAACAACTGCATGCAATCTGGCTTCTGTAAGATCATTCTTTCATTGAATCTGATTGTGATCTTATCCCCATGTTGTTGTGGGTGATCAGAAATGCCCACTCCATATGTGCCTTATTGGCTTGATTATGTTTTTTATTTTTATTTATTTTTGGTGAGGAAGTGTGACTCTGAGCTAACATCTGCTGCCAATCTTCCTCTTTTTGCTTGAGGAAGATGGTCCCTGAGCTAAAACCCGTGCCAATCTTCCTCTACTTTGTATAAGGGATGCCACCACAGCATGGCTTGATGAGCAGTGTGTAGGTCCAAGCCTGGTATTCAAACCCAGGAACCCTGGGCCACCAAAGCAAAGCATGTGAACTTAACAGCTATGCCACAAGGCCTGCCCCTGGCTTGGTTATTTTTGAGAACAAAAGACTCTGAAGAAACTTTGACCTTCCTCCTAACTGCCTAAAATAATTTAAGACAGGAGGCCTGTTCAAGGAAGTAGCTAATACCATAAGATTACTGCTTTGTAATGTAAGTTGGGTCCCATTGTCTATAGAAGCCCCAGTAAACACTTGTTTAAAAAACATTTAAATTTCCATCTCCATGTAAATTGTCTTCCCCTCAGTTAAAGCCCCAATCACTACCTCCAACATTCTCTTTTGCCCTTACCTCAATACGTTATTTAAGATGGTGGCTTCAGCTTTTCTAATTTATTCAGCTTTTATGAGTTTCTCCCATGTGTACATGTTATTAAACTTTGTTTGATTTTCTCTTCTTATTCTGTCTGATGTCAGTTTAATTCTTAGAGAAGCTAGAAGGACCTGGAGTATAGAATTATGCCCCTCCCCCACATCGTGTACTTCAATGTTTGAAAAGTCTTATATGAAGGTGTTCCTAAAGATCTAAAAGCAAGAGTGTTTGTCCAGAGTGTTCTTCCATTGAATGAACATTATATATATTCTGTTACAGCTATAGCAAAACATTTGGAAAGTCTTATATGAAGATGCTCCTAAAGAGTTAGTTGCAAGCTGGGCTCAGGGATAGTGTTCTTTATTGTATGTGAGTGACAGCCTGTCACTATATGGTATACTGCAATGTTTGAAAAGTCTTATATGAAGATCTTCCTAAAGAATAACAAGCAAGAGCATTTCTCTACAGTGTTTCTTCATTGAATGAATGTTATAGATATTCTATCACAGCTTTAGGGAAAAGTTTGAAAACTCATATAAAGATGTTCCTAAACAGCTACTTATGGGATGGGTTCAGTGAGAGTGTTCTTTGAAAAGTCTTATACAAAGGTGTTCCTAAAGAGCTACAAGCAAGACTGTTTCTCCACAGTGTCCTTTCATTGAAGGATGTTAGAGATATTCTGTCCTAGGTGTAGTTAAACATTTGAAATCAATTATATGAAGATTTCATGAAACAGCTACTTTTAAGCTGGGATCAGTAAGAGCATTCTTTATTGTATGCAACTGAGATTCATTCTGTGTCCTCTACTGTGATGTTTGAAAAGGGTTATATGAAGATGTTCTTAAAGAGCTACAAGCAAGAGTGTTTCTCCACCATGTTCTTTCACTGAATGAATGTTATCTATATGCTGTCACAGTTGTAGTGAAAAGTTTGGAAACACTTATGTGAATGTTCCTAAACAATGACTTGCACACTGGGCTCAGCTAGAGAGTATTTTCATTGTGTTTAAGTAAGCACTGGTCAGTATATCCTATAAGGCAATTTTTGAAAAGTCTTATATAAAGATGATCCTGAAGAGGTACAAGCAAGAGTGTTTCTTCATAGTGTTTTCCACTGAAAGAAGTTTATAGATATACTGACAGAGCTTTAGGAAAACTTTAAAAATTCTCATATAAATATGCTCCTAAATAGCTGCTTGAAGGCTGTGTTCAGTGACAGCCTTTTTTCATTGTATGTTAGGGACACCCTGACTCTATGTTCTAAAGAGCAATGTTTGAAAACTGTTATATGAAGATGGTCCTAAAGAGCTAAATGCAAGAGTATTTCTTCACAGTGTTCATTCATCGAATGAATGTTATGGATATTCTGGCACTGTTGTAGTGTAAAGTTTGAAAACTCTACAATGAAGATGTTCCTAAACAGCTACTTGCAAGCTGGGTTCATTGAGATTGTTCTCTCATTTTATGTGAGTTAGAGCCTGTCTCTATGTTCCATAATGCAATGTTTGAAGAGCATTAAATGAAGATATTCCTGAAGATGTACAAGCAAGAGTGCTTCTCCACAGAGTTCCTTCACTGAATGAAAGTTATAGATATTCTGTCAAAACTGTAGTGAATAGTTTAAAAATTCTTACAGGAAGGTGTTCCTAAAAAGCTACTTGCAAGCTGGGTGAGTGAGAACAATCTTTATCGTATGCACATTAGAGCCTGTGTGTGTGTTGAATACTGCAATGTTTGGAGAGTGCTGTATGAAGATATTCTGCAAGAGCTGCAAGCAAGGGTGTTTCTATACAGTGTTCTTTCATTGAATGAATGTTAAAGATATTCTGTCACAGCTGTTGTGAAAAGTTTAAAAACTAAGGAAGAAGTTCCTTAACAGCTACTTCCAAGCTGAGTTCAACAAGAGCATTCTTTCATTCTATGTGAGTATATGCCTGTCTGTATGCTGTGAAGTGTAATGTTTCAAAAGTCTCTTATGAAGATGATCCTAAAGAGCTACAAGCAAGAGTGATCTCCACAGTGATCTTTCACTGAAAGAATATAACAGATATTTTGTCACAGTAGTAGTCAAAAGTTTAAAATCTCTTATACAGTGGTGTTCCCAAACAGCTACTTGCAAGCTGGGTTCAGTGAGAGCAATCTTTATTGTTTGTGGGTGAGAGTCTGTCAGTATGCCTTACACTGCAATGTTTGAAAAGCCTTATATGAATAATTTCCTAAAGAACTACAAGCAAGTGTGTTTCTCCAGAGTATTTCATTGAATGAACATTATAGATATTCTGTCACAGCAATATAGAAAAATTTAGAAACCCCTATTTGAGAGTGTTACTAGACAGCTCCTTGAAGGCTGGATTCAGCAACAGTGCTCTTTATTGTATGTGAATGACAGCATTTCTGTAGGGCCTATACTGCAATGTTTGAAAAGTGTTATATGAAGATGTTACTAAAGATCTACAATCAAGTGTTTCTCCACAGTGTTCTTTCATTGAATGAATGTCATAGATATTATGTTGCAGCTGTAGTGAAACATTTTAAATGTCTTATACAAATATTCCTGAATGGCTACTTGCAAGCTGGGTTCAGCAAGAACAATCTTCATTTCATGCAAGTGAAAGCCTATCTGCATACCTTAAACTGCAATATTTGAAAAGTCTTGTATTAAGATGTTCCTAAAGAGCAACATGTGAGAGTGTTTCTCTGCAGTGTTCTTTTGTTGAATGAATGTTATAGACATTCTGTTTCAGCTCTAGTGAAAGGTTTGAAAGTTCTTATAAAAAGACTTTTCTAAACAGCTACTTGCAGCATGGGTTCACTTAGTCTTCTTTATTGTATGCCAGTGAGAGCTTATGTCTATGCCAAATACTGTGATGTTTCAAATGTACCATATGAAGGTTTTCCTGAAGAGCCACAAGCAAGAGTGTTTCTCCACAGTGTTGTTTCTTTGAATGAATGTTATAGACATTCTATCCCAGCTGTAGGGAAACATTTGAAAAGCCTTATATGAATGTTCTTAAACAGTTATTCCAAGCTGGTTTCATGATAGTGATCTTTATTGTATGTGAGTGAGAGCCTGTCTACATGTCATAAATTGCAATGTTTGAAAAGTCTATAATGAAAATATTCCTAAAGAGCTACAAGCATAGTGTTTCTCCAAATTGTTTCTCCATTGAATGAACATTACAGATATTCTGTCACAGCTGTAGTGAAGAGTTTAAAAACTCTTAAAGGAGGTTTTCCTAAAGAGCAACTTGCAAGCAGGTTTCAGCGTGACTGATATTTCATTGTATGTGAGTGAGAACCTTTCTGTATATTGTGTAATGCAATGTTTGAAAAATCTTTTATGGTGATGATCCTGAAAAGGTAAAAGCAAGAGTGTGTCTCCACAGTGTTCTTTCATTGAATAAATACTCTAGGTATTCTGTTCCACTTGTAATGAAAAGTTTAAAATCTCACATAAGAAGATATTACTTAAGAGTTACTGGCAAGCTGAGTTCAGCCAGCTTGTCTGTAGTCTGTGAACTGCAATGTTTGAAAAGTCACTTACCAAGGTGATACTAAAAGAGCTACAAGCCAGAGTGTTTCCCTATAGTGTTCTTTCATTGAATGGATGTTATAGATATTCTGTCCCAGCTGTAGGGAAAAGTTTAAAATCTCTCACAATAAGATGTTACATTACAGCTACTGGCAAGCTGAGGTCAGTAAGTGTGTTCTTTCATTATACATGAAAGATACTTTCTCTGTTGGCCATAAACTGCAATGTTTGAAAAGTCACTTATCAAATTTTACATAAACAGCAAAAAGTAAGAGTGTTTCTTTACAGTATTCTTTTATTGAATGGATGTTATAGACATTCTGTGCCTGCTATAGTGAAAAGTTTAAAAACTCTCATATGAATTCCTTAACAGCTACTGGGAACCTGAGTTCAGCAAGAGGGTTTTTTTCATTATTTCTGAATGTGTGTTGGCCGTGAACTGCAATATCTGAAAAGTCACTTATCAAGATGATCCTAAATAGCTACAAGTAATAGTGTTTCTCCACAGTGTTCTTTCATTGTACGGATGTCATGGAAAGCTGTGGTGGAAAGTTCAAAGACTCTTGTAGGAAGATGTAGCTTAGCAGCCACTGGCACACTGAGTCAGGGAGGAGCATTTTTCATTATATGCGAGTGACAGCCTGTGTATGGGTAATGAACTACAATGTTTGTAAAGTCACTTATCATGATGATCTTAAACAGCTACAAGCTAGAGTATTTCTGCATAAACTTCTTTCATTTAATGGGTGTAATAAATATTCTGTTCCAGCTGTAGTGGAAAGTTTTAAAAATCTCATAGGAAGATGTTCTTTAAGAGCTACTAGCAAGCCAAGTTAAGCAAGAGCTTTCTTTCATTATATGTGTGTGAGAACCTGTGTGTGGAAAGTGAACTGCAATGTTTGCAAAGTCATTTATAAACATGATCCCTATTACCTAGACTGTTTCTCCTCAGTGTTATTATTGAATGGATGTTACAGATATTCTGTCAGCTGTAGTGAAAACTTTAAAAACTTTCATATGAATTCCTTAAGAGATTCTGCCATGCTGAGTCCAGGAAAAGAATTCTTTAATTAAACATGAATGATAGCTTGTTCTCATGCCATGTACTGCAATGTTTGAAAAATCACTTATCAAAATGACCCTAAAGAGCTACAGGCAAGAGTGTTTCTACACAGTGTTCTTTCTTTCTTTGAATGGAAGTTATAGATGTGCTGTCCTACCAATAGTGTGAATTTCAATATCTCTCATAAGAAGATGTTATTTAACAACTGGCCAGCTAAGTTCAGTAAGAGCCTTATTTCATTATATTCAAATGATAGCTTGTCTGTAGGCCATGAAATTAAATGTTTGAAAACTCAGTTATCACAATGATCCTAAACAGCTAAAAGTAAGAGTGTTTCTTCACAGTGTCTTTTCATTGAATGGATGTTACAGATATTCTGTGCCTGCAGTAGTGAAAAGTTTAAAAACTCTAAGTAAGATGTTCCTTACCAGATACTGGCAACCTGAGTTCAGCAAGAGCATTATTTATTAATGTGGGAGTGAGAGCCTGAGTGTAGGCTGTGAACTACAATATTTGAAATGTCACTTATCAAGATTATCCTAAAGTGCTACAAGCAAGAGTCATTCTACAAACTGTTCTTCTTTGAATGAATGTTATAGAAAAATCTGTCACAGCTGTATAGAAAAGTTGAAAACCTCTGAAAGGAAGGTGTTGCTTAAGATCTACTGGCAAGTTAAGTTCAGCAAGAACATTCTTTCATTTTATGTAAATGTCAACTTCTGTATTCCATGAAATGCAATGTTTAAAAGTCATTTATCATGATTATGCCAAGGAGCTACAATCAACAGAGTTTTTCCACATTGTTGTTTCTTTAAATAAGTGTCAGAGATATTCTGTCCCTGTTGTGCTGAAAAGTTTAGAAACTGTCTTAGGAAGATGTTCCTTAACAGCTACTAGCTAGCTAAATTCAGTAAGAGTGTTCTTTCATGGATGGGAGTGACAGCCTGTCAGTAAAAGGGAGCTGCAATGTTTGTAAAGTGAATCATCAAGATGAACATAAACAGCTACAAGGAAGAGTGTTTTTCCACACTGTTCTTTCTTTGAATGTATTTTACCGATATTCTTTCCCAGCTGTAGTAAAAAGTTTAAAAACAGTCATAGTAAGATGTTCCTTGCCAGCTTCTGGCAGGCAGAGTTTAGCAAGAAGTTTCCTTCATTTTATGAGAGTGAGAGCCTGAGTATAGGCTGTGATCTCCAATGTTCGAAAAGTCATTTAAGAAGATGATCCTAAAGATCTTCTCCATCACTTCTTCAAAGTGTTCTTACATTCAGTGAATGTTATAGATACTCTGTACCACTTGTAGAGAAAACTTTAAAAACTCTGAAAGGAAGATGTTGCTTAACAGCTACTTGCAAACTGAGGTCAGCAGGAATGTTGCTTCATTATACTTGAATGAGAGCCCGAGTATAGACCATGAACTGCAATGTTTAGGAAGTCACTTAACAAGGTGATCATAAACAGCTACAAAAAGTGTTTCTCCACACTTTTCTTTCATTCAATGGATGTTACAGATATTCTGTCCCAGTTGTAGTGAAAAGTGTATAAACTGTGAAAGAAGATGTTCCTTAAAAGCTAATAGCAAGCTGAGATAAGGAAGGGCATTCTTTCATTATATGCAAGTGAGAGCATATGCGTAGGCCATGAAATGCACTGTTTGAAAAGTCACTTATCCAGAGATCCTATATAATTACAAGCAATAGGCTTCTTCACAGTGTTCTTTAATTGAGTGTATTTTATAGGTATTCAGTCCCAGATGTAGGGAAAATTTAAAAATTCTCATGGGAAGGTATTCCTTACAGCTACTGGCACACTGAGTTCAGAAACAGTGTTGTCTCATTATATGTGTGTGGTAGCCTCTTGTAAGCCATAAACTGCAATGTATGAAAAGTCACACATCAAGGTGATCCAAAACAGCTATGAGCCAGACTTTTCCTCGAGTGTTCTTTCATTGAATGGATATAATAAATATTCTCTCCCAGCTGTAATGAAATGTAATGAAAAGTTTAAAAACTCTCATAGAAAGATGTTTCTTAACAACAACCAGCAAGCTGAGTTCTGCAAGAGTGTTCTTTCATTACACGTGAATGGTTGCTTCTCTGTATGAAGTGAACTGCAATGTTAAAAAAGCCACTTTTCAAGATGATCCTAAACAGTAACAAGCAAGATTCTTTCTCCACATGGTCCTTTCACTGAATGGATGTTATATATATTCTTTCCCAGCTGTAGTGAAAAGTTTACAAACTCTCATAGGAATATTTTCTTACACTACTCGCAGTTGAGTTCAGCAAGTGGGTTCTTGCATTTTATGTGAGTGATAGACTGAGTGTAAACCATGAACTACAATGTTATAAAAGGCATCATACAAGATGATCCCAAACAGCTACAAGCAAGAGGGTTTCTCTACAGTTTTCTTTCATTGAATGCATGTTATAGATATTCTATCCCATGTGTAGTGAAAAGTTTAAAACCTCTCAGAAAGATATTCATTTACAGCTACTGGCAGGTGAGTCCAGCAAGAGTGTTCTTTCAATACAAACTAATGGTAGCTTCACTGTATACAGAGAACTGCAATGATTGAAAAACCACCTATCATGATGATCCTAAATAGCTACAAGCAAGAGTGTTTTTCCACAGTGTTCTTTCATTTAATGGATGTTATAGATATTCTGTCCCAGCTGTAGTGAAAAGTTGGCAAACTCTCATAGAAAGAGTTCCCTTATAAGCTACTGGCAAGCTGAGTTCAAAAGGAGCATTCTTTAATCATATGTGAATGAGAGCTTGTCTGTATAGCAGGAAATGCAAAGTTTGAAAAGTCATTGATTAAGATGACTTAAACAGCTATAAGCAAGAGGGTTTCTCCACAGTGTTCTTTAATTTAAAGTATGTTATAGATATTCAGTCCCAGCTAATAGTTTAGAAACTCTCATAGGAAGATATTCCTTAACAGGATGGTGTGAAGATGACAGAGTAAGCAGACTCTGAACTCACCTCCTCTCATAGACACAATGAATTTTCAACCACTCTTGGAACAATTACCCCTAAGGGAGAACCGAATACTAGATAAAAAGAACCACCACATCAAGGGTCAGTGCTGACTGAGATGGAAGTTGCAGAAATTCATTTCTGGAGAGAAAAAGTCACCTTGTACCTGTGATACTTTGTGCCTGGCTGGGAGCAACATTAAGGTACAAAGCCTTTCTGGGAGGAATGGGGTATCTGAGTGGAGGAGTGTTACCACAATAGGCAGCTTCTGGACTCAGCACAACCAAGACAAGTGTCATAATATTTGTCTTTGCTGGCTATTAACTACAAAGAGAAGTACCCCCAGAAAAGCTATCAGACATAAGGGGGGGAAAGCCTGCTCTTAAAGGACCCTCACACAAATTCACCCCTTATGCAAAGCAACCTAAAATCACCATAAGGAAATGTGCACAGTCCCTTGGTGAATAGAGACTCACCTGATAAGCTCTTGGTGCATCTCAGTGACAGGTGAGACCTCTCCAGGGACTGAAACATTGGCAGCAGCCATTATTGTGACAAAGCAGAAGCTTGCTTACACAGATGCTGGCAGACACCATTGTAGTACTTCCCCTGGTCTGTTAGCACAGGGATCTGCCACACCCTCTGGAGCACCAATTTAATCCAGCTCTGGCAGGGTATGAAGCCCACCTTAGGGACTGGCCCCAACCAACAGCAAGCCCTCAGGCAACTTGTGGGCCCGAATAGGTGGAGTGCCTGGAACTTCTGAAACTGAGTGAGTGGGTGTCTGTCTGTGGGGCAGGGTGTGCATGAGGAGTGGGCCTGCATTGGTGGAATGTGTGGGGCCTCTGGATTGGGGAGACTGGGGTCACTTCAGTGAGCTGGGATGCATACAAAGGGCGGGACAGTATTGATGGGGTGTGTGGCCCTGCAATGTGTGGTCCACCAGCAGTGGTAGACATGTGCTTCTCAAACAGCCACAAAGGGAATCAGCCCAACATTCCAAAGACCAAAACAACTGGGTGCTCCCATGCCTGGGGCCAGCCCCACACAGAGGCAACACTGAAAGTGGGAGGAGCTGTTAAGGAACATCTTCAATTCAGAGTTTTTAAAGTTTTCTCTACAGCTGGGACTGAATGTCTATAACATCCATTCAATGAGAGAATACTGTGAAGAAGCAATCTTGATTGTAGATGTTTAGTATCATCTTGATAACAGATTTTTCAAACTTTGTAGTTCACGTTGTACAGACTCTCACTCACATTAATAAATAAATGCTCTTTGTGAACTCAGATTGTAAGTACCTGTTTAGGAATGTCTTCCTATGAGAGTTTATGAACTTTTCACTACAGCTGAGACAGACTATCTATAACATACATTCAGTGAAAGAACACTGTGGAGAAACACTTTTTCTTGTAGGTATTTAGGATCTTTTGATAAGTGACTTTTCAAATATTGCAGTTCATGACATGCAGAAAGGCTCTCACTCAAATATACTAAAAGAGCCCTCTGGCTTAACTCAGCTGCAAGTAGCTTTTTAGGAATGCATTCCTTTCAGAGTTCTTAATCTTTCTCTACAGCTGGGTCAGGATATCTGTAACATCCATTCAAGGAAAAACACCGTGGAGAAACACTCCTGTTTTTAGCTGTTTAGGATCATCATGTTATGTGACTTTTCATACATTGAAGTTCATCACATACACACAGCCTCTCACCCACATAATGAAAGAAAGCTCTTGCTCAAATCAGCTTGATGGTAGCTGTTAAAGAACATCTTCTTATGAGAGTTTTTGTACTTTTCAATACAGCTTGAGCAGAATGTCTATAAAACCCATTCAATGAAAGAACGTTGTGGAGAAACACTCTGGCTTATAGATCTCTAGGATCATCTTGGTAAGAGATTTTTCAGACATTGCAGTTCATGGCATACAGACAGGTTCTCAGTCACATATAGTGAAAGAATGCTCTTGCCAAAGTAGATTGCCAGTAGTTAAGGAAAATCTTCCCTTCAGAGATTTTAAAGTTTTCTCCACAACTGGGAGAGAATACCTACATCATCCATTCAATGAAAGAACACTGAGGGAAAACATTCTTGCTTGTAGCAGTTTAGGATCATCTTGATAAGTGATTTTTCAAGCACTTCAGTTCATGGCATACAGATGGGTTCTCAATGACATAAAGTGAAAGAGTGCTCTTGATGAACACAGCTTGTAAGTAGCTGTTTAGCAACATCTTCTGATTAGAGTATTTAAGCTTTTCATAATAGCTGGGAGGGAATATCTACAACATCCATTCAATGAAAGAACACTGTGGAGAAATACTCATGTTTAAAGCTCTTTAGGATCATCTTGATGAGACTTTTCAAACATTGCATTTCACACCATACAAATAGGCTTTCACTCATGTAAAAAGAAAGAACACTCTTGCTGAATCAGCTTGCCAGTAGCAGTAAATCTTCCTTTCAGAGATTTTAAAGTTTTCTCTACATCTGGGACAGAGTATCTACAACATCTATTCAATGAAAGAACACTGTGGAGAAACAATCTTGCCTGTATCTGTTTAGGATCGTCTAGATAAGTGATCCTTCAAACATTGCATTTCATGGCAAACAGACTGTCATTCACATATAATGAAAGAAGTCTCTTGGTGAACTTAGCTTGCAAATAGCAGTTTAGGAACATCTTACTATGAGTTTTTACTCTTTTCTCTACAGCTGGGGCAGAATATCTATAACATCCATTCTCTGAAAGAACGCACTGGAGAAACACTCTTGCTTGTGGCTGTTTAGGATCATTTGATAAGAGACCTTTCAAACATTACAGTTTATAGAATACATAAGGTCTTCACATTAAAGCAAAAAACTCTCTTTCAGAACTCACTTTGCAAGTAGCTGTTTAGGAACATCATCTTATGTGAGTTTTTAAACTTTTCACCAAGCCTGGGACAGAATGTTTATAACATCAATTCAATGAATGAACACTGTGAAGAAATATCTAAAACATACATTCAATGCAAGAACACTGTGGAGAAACACCCTTGCTTGTAGTTGTTTAGGATCATCTTTGTAAGTGACTTTTCAAACATTGCAGTTCACTTTCTACACACAGGCTCTCATTAGCATATAATGAAGGAATGTTCTTGCTAAACTCAATTTGCAAGTAGCTTTTAAGCAACATCTTCCTTTCAGAGTCTACAACTGGGACAGAGTATCTATAACATTCACTCAAAGTGAGAACAGTTTGGAGAAACACTTTTGCTGTAGGTCTTTAGGATCATCTTGATATGTGAATTTTCAAACATTGCATTTCATGGCATTCAGCCAGGTTCTAATTTACATATAATGAAAGAATGCTCTTGATTAACTCAGCTTGCAAGTAGTTGTTTAGGAACATCTTCCTAAGGGAGTTTTTATACATTTTACTACAGTTCCGACTGAATATATATATATCATCCATTCAATGAAAGAACACCGTGAAAAAAAAAACAATCCTTCTTGTAGCTCTTTAGGATCATCTTGATCAGAGACTTTTCAAACATTGCAGTTCACAGCGTACAATCTGTCATTCACATATAATGAAAGAATGCTCTTGCTGACTTCAGCTTGAAAGTAGCTGTTAAGGAACATCTTCTGACGAGAATTCTTAAACTTTTCACTTCAGCTTAGGCAGAATATCTATAACATCCATTCAATGAATCAACACTGTGAAGAATCACTCTAGCTTGTACCTGTTCATGGTCATCTTTCTGAGTTGCCTTTGAAGTATTGTAGCTCCCAGCATATAGATAAGCTATCATTTGCAACTAATGAAAGACCCTCTTGATGAATACAGCTTGCCAGAAGCTGTTGAGGATCATTTTCCTATGAGAGTTTTTAAACTTTTCACTTCAGCTGTGAGAGAATATCTATAACATTCATTCAATGAAATAAAACTGTGGAGAAACACGCTTCCTTGAAGCTCTTTTGTATCATTTTGATAAGTGACTTTTCAAACATTGCAGGTAATGGCATACAGTCAGGCTCTAACTTGCATTAATGAAGTAACACTGTTGCTGAACTCTGCCTGCCAGAAGCTGTTAAAGAACATCTTCCTATGAGAGGTTTTAAACTTTTCACTACATTTGGAACAGAATATCAATAACATCCAATCCATGAAAAACACTGTGGAGAAAAATGCTTGCTTGTAGTTATTTGATTCATCTGGATAAGTGACTTTTAAACATTGCAGTTCACAGCCTACACAAAGGATTTCAACTGCAAATAATGAAAGAACACTATTCCTGAACTCAGCTTGCCAGTAGCTGTAAGGACCATCTTGCTTTCTGAGTTTTTAATCTTTTCAAAGTAGCTGGGACAGAATATCTCTAACATTCATTCAATGAAAGAACACTACAGAGAAACAATTTTCCTTTTAGCCCTTTAGGATCAGTTTCATGTGACTTTTCAAATGCTGCTGTTCAGTGTGTAAACTGAGACTCTCACTCACATGTAAGGAAAGAATGCTCTTGCTGAGCTCAGCTTGCCAGTATCTGTAAAGGAACATTTTCCCATCAGAGTTTTTAAATTTTTCACTACAGCTGTGATAGAACATCTATAACAACCATTCAATAAAAAACCACTGTGGAGAAAATCTCTTCCTTGTTGCTGTTTAACATCATCTTGATAAGTCATTTTTCAACATTGCCATTCACTTCCTACACACAGTCTCTCACTCTCAGATAATAAAAGAAAGCTCTTGCTGATCTCCTCTCACCAGTAGCTTTTAAGGAACATCTTCCTATCAGAGTTTTTAATCTTTCAACAGTTGGGACTGAATATATATAACATCCATTCAGTGAAAGAACTCAGTGGAGAAACACTTTGCTTGCAGCTGCTTAGGATCACCTTGATAAGTGAATTTTCAAACATTGCAGTTCACAGCCTACACACCAGCTTTCACTCAAATGTAATGAAGGAATGCTCTTGTTGAACTCAGCTTGCCAGAAACCATTAAGGAATAGCTTCTTATAAGAGTTATTAAACTTTTCACTACAAATGGGTCAGAGTATCTATGACATCCACTCCATGAACAAACACTGTGGAGAAAACTTCTTCCTTGTTGCTGTTTAGAGCCATCTTAATAAGTGACTTTTAAAACATTGCAGTTCACTTTATATAGGCAAGCTATCATTTGCACATAATAGAAGAGCACTTTCTCCACTAAGCATGGCAGAACCTGTTAAGGAACATCTTTCTAGGAGAGTTTTTAAACTTTTCACTACAGATGGGACAGAATATCTATATCATCCATTCAATGAAAGAACACTGTGGATAAACACTCTTGCTTGTAGTTCTTTTGGGTAAACTTGATGAGGTACTTTTCAGAATTGCAGTTCATGGCATACACCCAGGCTCTCACTCACATATAGTGAAAAAACATTCTTGCTAAACACAGCTTGCCAGTAGCTCTAAGGAATATCTTCCATTCAGAGTTTTTAAACTTTCACTAGAGCTGGAACAGAATATATATAACATTCATTCTATGAAAGAACACAGGAAAAACACTCTTGCTTATAGTTGTTTAAGACCATCATCATAAGTGACTTTTCAAACATTGCAGTTCACTTTCTACACACAGGTTCTCACTTGCATATAATGAAGGAAAACTCTTGCTGAACTAAGCCTGGCAGAAATTGTTAAGGAATGTCTTCCTATAAAAGGTTTTAAGCTTTTCACTACAGCTGGGACAGAATATCTATAACTTACACTCACAGAAAGAACACTGTGGAGAAACACTTTGGCTAGTAGCTGTTTAGCATCATCTTGTTAAGTTTCTTTCCAAACATTGCAGTTCACTGCCTATAGACAGGATCTCACTCATATAATGAAAGAATGTTCTTGCTTAACACAGTTGGCTAGAAACTGTTATGGATCATCTTATCATGAGAGTTTTTAAAATTTTCATTACCAGTGGGACAGAATATAACATCCATTCAATGAAAGAACACTGTGGAGAAACACTCTTTCTTGCAGCTCTTTAGGATCATGTTGATAGGTGACTTTTCAAACATTACAGTTCAGGGCTTCCACACAGGTTTTCACTCACATGTAGTGAAGGAATGTTCTAGCTGGACTCAGCCTGCAAGAATGTCATCTTCCTATAAGAGTTTTTACAATTTTCATTAAACCTGTGGCAGAATATATATATCTTCCATTCAATGAAAGAACACTGTGGAGAAGTTTTCTTCCTTGTAGCTCCCTAGGGTCATCTTGATATGTGACTTATGAAACATTGCAGTTCATGGCATAAACAGAGGTTCTCACTCACATATAATTAAAGAATACTCTGGCTGAAATCCCCTTCCATTAGCTATGAAGCAGTATCTTACATTCAGAGATTTGGAATATTTCACTACAGCTGGGAGAAAATATCTATAACATCCATTCAATTAAAGAACACTGTGGAGAAGCATGCTTGGTTGTAACTGTTTAGGATCATCTTTATTAGTGACTTATGAAACATTACAGTTCAGGTCCTACAGACAAACTTTCATTCACGTATATTAAAAGAACACTCTTGCAAAACTCAGCTTGCCAGAAGTGTTTGAATACATCCTCCTATGAGAATTTTTAAAGTTTTCACTACAGCAGGAACAAAATAGCCATTATATCCACTCAGTGACAGAACACTGTGGATAAACACTTTTGCTTGTAGCTGTTTAGGATTTTCTTGATAAGTGACTTTTCAAACATCATAGTTCCCAGCCTACACTCAGGCTATCATTTGCATACAATGAAGCAACACTCTTTCTTAACTGAGCTTGCTGATAGCTGTTAAATAACATCTTCCTATGACAGTTTTTATACATTTAACTACAACTGGGACAGAAAATCTATAACATCCATGCAATGAAGGAACGCTGTGGAGAAAGACTTTTGTTTTTAGCTCTTTAGGATCATCTTGATAGCTTACTTTCCAAACACTGCAGTTCATGGCCTATACACAGACTCTCGTGGCATCTAGTGAAACAATGCTCTTGTGAAACAACTTGCCAGTAACTGTTAAGGAACACCTTCATATGAGAGTTTTTAAATTTTCACTACAGCTGAGATAGAATATCTATACATCTGATCAATGAAAGGACACTGTGTAGTAACACTCTTGCTTGTAGCTGTTTAGGAGTATCTTGATAAGTGATGTTTCAAACATTGCACTTCACTTTAAACACACTGGCTCTGGCTCACCTATAATGAAAGAACCCTCTTGTGGAACTCAGCTTGTCAGTAGCTGTAAGAAACATCTTCCTATGACAGATTTTAGAATTTTCACTACAGCTGGGACTGAATAGCTATATCATCCATTCAATATACTAACACTTGGGAGAAACATTGTTGCTTCTGGCTGTTTAGGATCATCTTGTTAAGTGACTTTACAAGCAATCCATTTCACAGCATGCTCACAGGCTCTCATTCACCGATAATGAAAGAATGCTCTTGATGAACTCTTCTTGCCAGAAGCTGTAAAACATCTTCCTATGATAATTTTTAAACATTTCACTACAGATGGGAAAGAATGTCTTTAACATCCATTCAATGAAAGAACACTGGATGAAACATTTTTACCTGTAGCTTGTTAAGATCATCTTAAGTAACTGACTTTCCAAACATTGCAGTTCATGGCGTACTCACAGGCTCTCACACAGATAATGAAAGAATGCTCTTGGCTTACTCAGCTGACCAATAGCTGTTAAGGAACATGTTCCTATGAGAATTTTTAAATTTTTCACTACAGCTCAGACAGAATATCTATAACATCCTTTCGACAAAAGAGCACTTTGTAGAAACAGTCTGGCTGTATCTCTTTAGGATCATCTTGATAAGTGAGTTTTCAATCGTTCCAGTTCATGACCTATGCACAGCCTCTCATTCACAAGTAATGAAAGAATGCTCTTGCTGACTCAGCTTCCCAGTATCTGTTAAGGAAAAACTTCCTATAAAAGAGTTTCTATACTTTATTTTTTTTACAGCTATGATAGAACGTCTGTAACATCCATTCAATGAAAGAACACTGGAGAAATATTCTTCCTTGTAGCTATTTAGGATTATTTGATAAGTGACTTTTCAAACATTGTAGTTAAGTGTCTACTCACAGGCTCTGACTCCCATATAATGAAAGAATGCTCTGGATGAACTCATCTTGCCATGAGCTGTTAAGGAACATCTTCCTATGAGAGTTTTTAAATTTTTCACTACAGCAGGGACAGAATATCTAAACATCCGTTTCATGAAAGAACACTGTGGAGAAACACTCTTGTTTGTAGCTGTTTAGGAGCATCTTGATAAATGACTTTTCAAACATTGCATTTCACGGCATACAGAAAAGCTCTCACTCACATATAATGAAAGAACACGCTTACTGAATTCAGCTTGGCAAAAGCTGCTCAGGATCATATTTGTACGACAGTTTTTAAAGTTTTCACTACAGACTGAACAGAATATCTATAACTTCCATTCCATCAAAGAACAGTGTGGAGAAATACCCTTACTTGTAGCTCTTTTGCACAATCTTTTTTTCCAGTAATTTAATTGAGATCATAACGGTGTATAATATTGTGTGATTTGGGGTGTATATTCTTATTTATCAATTTCTGAATAGACTTCATTGTGCTCACCACCAGTAGTCTAATTTTTGTCCATCACCATATATATGTGCCCCTTTACCACTTTCACCCACCTTGAACACCCTTCCCCTCTGTTAACCACCAATCTGCTCCCTTTATCCATGCATTTGTTATCTTCCACATATGAGCGAAACATTTTTTTGTCTTTGTCTGGATTTGTCTTTGTCTGGATTATTTCGCTTAACCTCATACACTCAAGTTCCATCCATGTTGTAGCAAATGGGACAATTTTGCCTTCTTTATGGCTAAATAGTATTTCATTGTGTATATATATATATGAAGGTATGAGGTATATATATATCCATTCATCTGTAGAAAGGCACTTGAGTTGATTCCATGTCTTGACTATTGTGAATAATGCTACAGTGAACATAGGGTGCATAAATTTCTTTGGACTACTGATTTCAAGTACTTTGGATAAATACCCAGGAGTGGAATAACTGGATCATATTGTATTACCATTTTTAATTTTTTGAGACGTCTCCATACTGTTTTCCATAATGGCTGCACCAATTTGCTTTCCAACCAACAGTGCATAGGGTTTCCTTTTTTCCACATCTTCTTCAACATTTGATGTTTTTTGTCTTGGTAATTATAGCCAATCTGACTGGTGTAAGGTGTTATTTCATTGTACTTTTGATTTGCATTTCCCTAACAATTGGTGATGTTGAATATCTTTTCGTGTGTCTGTTGGCCATCTGTATATCTTCTCTGGGAAAATATCTGTTCATATCCTCTGCTCACTTTTAATCAGGCTGTTTGATTTTTGTTGTTGAGTTGTATGAGTTCTTTATGTATTTTGGAGATCAACACCTTGTCAGATAAATGATTTGCAAATATTTTCTCCCAGTTGGTGGGTTGTTTTTTCATTTTGTTCATGGTTTCTTTTGCTTTGCAGAAACTTTGTAGTCTGATGTAGTCCCATTTGTTAACTTGTTCTTTTGTTTCCCTTGCCCAGTCAGACATGGTATTTGAAAAGATGCTGCTAAGACCAATGTCATATAGTGTACTGCCTATATTTTCTTCTAGGATTTTTATGGTTTCAGGTCTTACATTCAAGTCTTTAATCCATTTTGAGTTAATTTTTGTGTATGGTGCAAAATAATAGTCTACTTTGATTCTTTTCCCTGTGGCTTTCCAGTTTTCTCAATATGATTTATTGAGAGTCTCCTTTCTCCATTGTACATTCTTGGCTCCTTTGTCAAAGATTAACTGTCCATGGGCATGAGGTTTTATTTCTGGGCTTTCATTTCTGTTCAATTGATCCGTGTATCTGATTTTGTGCCAGTACCACGCTGTTTTGATTACTATAGCTTTGTAGTATATTTAGAAGTCAGGGATTGTGATGCCTGCAGCTTTGTCCTTTTTTCTCAGGATTGCTTTAGCTATTCAGGGTCGTTTGTTGTTCCATATAAATTTTAGGATTCTTTTTTCTATTTCCATGAAGAATGTCATTGGGATTCTCATTCATGTTACATTGAACCTGTAGCTTGCTTTAGGTAATATGGGCAATTTAACTATGTTTATTCTTCCAATCCATGAGCATGGAATATCTTTCCATTTCTTTACTTCTTCTTCAGTTTCTTTCAATAATGTCTTATAGTTTTCAGTGT
Organism: Tapirus indicus; assembly: GCA_031878705.1. NCBI lineage: Eukaryota > Metazoa > Chordata > Mammalia > Perissodactyla > Tapiridae > Tapirus > Tapirus indicus. Next base: position 48,361,858 of record CM062942.1, read on the forward strand.
ATAGGTCTTTCACCTCTTTGGTTAAGTTCAGTCCTAGTTATTTTATTCTTTTTGTTGCGATTATAAATGGGATTATATTATTGATCTGTCTTTCTGTTAGTTCATTGTTAGTGTATAGAAATGCAACTGTTTTTTGTAAGTTGATTTTCTACCCTGCAATGTGGCTGTAGCTGTTGATTAATTCTTACAGTTTTCTGATGTATTATTTAGGGTTTTCTATATATATAATCATGTCACCTGCAAACAGTGAATTTCACTTTTTCCTTTCCAATTTGGATTCCGTTTATTTCTTTTTCTTGACTAAGTGTCCTGGCCAAAACTTCCAGTACTATGTTGAATAGGAGCAGTGAGAGTGGGCACCCTTGTCTTGTTCCTGATCTCAGAGGGTTGGCTTTCAGTTTTTCACCATTAAGTAGGAATTTGGCTGTGGGTTTGTCATATATGGCCTTTATTATGTTGAGGTACTTTCCTTCTATACTCATTTCATTGAGAGTTTTTATCACAAATGGATGTTGGATTTGATCAAATGCTTTCTCTGCATCTATTGAGATGATCATGTGGTTCTTATTCCTCATTTTGTTAATGTGGTGTATCACATTGATTTGCAGATGCTGAACCATCCCTGCACCCCTGGGGTAAATAACACTGGATTATGGTGTATGATCCTTTTAATGTATTGCTTATTCTGTTTCCCAATATTTTGTTGAGGATTTTTGCATCTATGTTCATCAGCGATGTTGGCGTGTAATTTTCCTTCTTTCTGTTCTCCTTGTCTGGTTTTGGTATCAGGGTAATGTTGGTCTCACAGAATGAGTTAGGAAGCATTCTGTCTTCAATTGTTTGGAAAAGTTTGAGAAGGATAGGTATTACTTTGGTAGAATTCTCCAGAGAAGCCATCTGGCCCTGGCCTTTTTTGGTGGGGAGGTTTTTGATTACTGTTTCAGTCTCTTTACTAGTGATTGGTCTATTCAGGTTCTCTATTTCTTCTTGAATCCGTTTTGGGAGGTGGTATGAGTCTAAGAATTTATCCATTTCTTCTAGGTTATCTGCTTTGTGGGGATATAGTTTTTCATAGTATTCTCTTATAATCCTTTGTATTTCTGCAGTATCTGTTGTAATTTCTCCTCTTTCATTTCTAATTTTATTTTTGATTCATCTCTCCTTATCCTTGGTGAGTCCACTAAGGTTTTGTCAATTTTGTTTATCTTCTCAAAGAACCAGCTCTTAGTTCATTAATCCTTCCTACTGTTTTCTTAGTCTCTATTTCATTTATCTCTGCTCTGATTTTTATTATTTTCTTCCTTCTGCTGACTTTGGGCTTTGTTTTTCTTTTTCTAATTCTGTTGGGTGTGGTTTAAGATTACATATTTGATTTTTTTTCTTGTTTGTTCAGGTGGGACTCTACTGCTACGAATTTCCTTCTTATGACCAGTTTTTCCCCATTCCATAATAGTTAGTATGTTGTATTTTCATTTTCATTTGTCTCCAGGTATTTTTTAATATCTCCTTTGATTTCTTCATTGATCCAATGGTTGTTCAGTAGCATATTGTTTAGTCTCCCCATATTTCTGACTTTCCCAGTATTTTTCTTGTAATTGATTTCTAGTTTCATTTCATTGTGGTTGGAAAGGATGCTTGAAATGATTTCAATCTTAAATTTGTTGAGACTTGCCATGTTTCCCAACATATGGTCTATCTTTGAGATAGATCATGTGCACTTGAGAAGAATGTGTATTCTGCTCTTTTTGAATAGAATGCTCTACATATATCTATTAGGTCCATCTGATGAAGTGTTTTGTTTAGATCTACTATTTCTTTGTTGGCTTTTTGTCTGAATGATCTGTCCATTGATGTAAGTGGAGTGTTGAGGTCCCCTAATACTATTGTGTTGCTGTTAATTTCTCCCTTTAGGTCTGTTAATAGTTTCTTTATGTACTTTGGTGCCCCTGTGTTAAGTGCATATATTTTAATGAGTGTTATTCCTCTTGGTGGAATATCGCTTTTATCATTATATACTGCCCCTCTTTGTCTCTCATTGTCTTTTTAAACTTGAGGTCTGCTTTGTCTGATATAAGAATGGCAAAACCAGCTTTCTTTTGTATGCCGTTAGCTCAGAGTATTACCTTACATCCCTTCACTCTGAGCCTATGTTTGTCTTTAGAACTGAGATTTGTTTCCTAGAGGCAGCATATTGTTGGATCTTACTTTTTAATCCATCCAGTTCCTCTGTGTCTTTTGATTGGAGAACTTAATCCATTTATATTTAGAGTCATTATTGATATATGAGGGCTTAATACTGCCATTTTATCCCCTGTTTTCTGGTTGTTCTATATTTGCATTGTTACTCTTCCTTTGTATTTCTGACTGCCATTTCATTTTGGTGGTTTTCTGAGGAGGTTTTCTCTTTTTGTGAATTGTAGTTCTGCTCTGATTTTTTGTTTAGTGGTTACTGTCAGGTTTGTATAAAAGATCTCATAGATAAAATAGTCCATGTTCTCATAGCCTCTTATCTCCATCATCCTAAGCAGGTTCCATCCCTTTCCTCTTCCCCTTCTGAATTATTGTTGTTGCAAGTTATTCTGTTCCTAATGTTGTGAGTTTGTGACTAAGTTGAAGTGTTTACAGTTACTTTTAAAGCTTTTCTTCCCTTTATCTTTGTTATAATTGCATCTTTGCTTCCCTATTCTGATAGAGAGCTGCAGTTTTATTATTTTGTCTGTATATTTACCTCTTTGCTCCAAGCTTCATAGGCCTTTGTCTTTTTGTTTGTGGTGTGAAGGCATTTGTAATTATTTCTTGTAAAGTAGATCTAGTGGTGATGAGTTCTCTCAGATTTTTTTAGGTGGGAAAGCTTTTATTTCTCCATTGTATTTGATGGAAAGTTTCCCTGGATAGAGTATTCTTGGCTTAAAGTCTTGTCTTTCAGTATTTTGAATATATTATTCCATTCTCTCCTAGCCTGTAGGGTTTCTGCCAAGAAATCTGCTGAAAGCCTGATAGGGGTTCCTTTGTAAGTTATTTTCTTCTGCCTTACTGCCCTTAATATTTTTTCTTTGTCATTGACTTTTGCTGGGTTTACTGGTATATGCCTTTGAGTCTTTTAGCATTGATGTAATTAAGAGTTCTATGAACTTTGTGTATTTGTAGATCTGGTTCCTTCTCCAGGTTTGTGAAGTTCTCAGCTATTATTTCTTTGAAGAAGCTCTCTGCTCCTTTCTGCCTCTCTTCTCCCTCTGGAATAACTATAATCCTTATCTTGCTTTTCATAATTGAGTCAGATGTTTCTCAAAGAATTCCTTCATTTAAAAAAATCATAGTTCTGTCTCCTCCTCCACCTGTAGCATTTCTATATTTTTATCCTCTAAATCACTAATTTTTTCCTCCATAACTCAGCCTATTCTTTAAGGATTCTAGATTATTTTTTATTTCATTAATTGTGTTTTTCATATCCAGAATTTCTGCCTGATTTTTTTTATAGTTTCAATCTCTTGGGTGAAGGGATTTATTTTATTCATCAGTTTATTGAACTATCTTTCTGTGTCCTCTCACAACTCATTAAGTTTCCTTATGACAGTTATTTTGAAGTCTGTCATTTATATTGCAAATTTTTCTACCTTCAATGTTGTTTTATGAAGAATTATCATTTTCCTTCTGGTCTAAATTGTTGCTGCAGTTTCTCGTGGTGTTTGATGAACTAAACTTTTGTTGTGGTATTTGTGGTAGTATTAGGTTGCAGATTTCACCTGCTACCACTAGGAGGAAGCAGGAGCAGAGTTTTTGGTCCCACTTCATCTGCTGGAAGTTGTTGGGGTACTATAGGTGCTCACACCAGCCTGGAGAGCCTTCAGGTGCTTGTGTGGACTGTGCTTGGTTGGTGGGGCTTCCTCATGGGAACTGAGCTAGGGCCACTCCTTGGGGCCTCAGGGGCATGGTGGGCTCCCCCATTGCTGGTAAAGTGATAACAAGTGAGCTAAGGGCCACTGCTGCCTGTTCCTACAGTCTCCCCAGGTTACATTCCCTCTTTCAGGGCTCGGTGGCACTATGGGCACTCATGCATGCCTGGAGTTTTCTTTCCCTCAGATTTAGATCTGCCACAGTCTCTCCATGTGGTCCCACCAGCTTCTGTGATTGATGGGTGGGGCTTCCTCTTGGGGACCGAGCCAGGGCCATCTTTGCAGCCACAGGAGCATTGTATGCTCCCCACTGGTTAGAAAGCAATCACAAGTAGGCTAAGGGCTGCCACAACCTCTGACTAAAGTCACTCCAGGGAGCATTCCCACTTTAAGGGTGCTTGCTTGTGGATGGAAAACATTCATGTGTATGCACTGGGCTGCTTGGTTTGGGTAGGGAGTGCTCACATAGCTTCACCACTTCCCGGAGAGCCAGTCAATCCACCCTCAGATGTATAGCTGCTTGGGTCCCTCAGGCATCCTGTTGTGCTGTGTGGGTTTCCCCTGTTGGTCAATGAATGTCCATTTAGGTGTAGTTCAAAAGCAGGAGAGACAAAGGGAACAGCTCACTCTGTCATGTTGCTGATGTCACTCATCTTTTGGATGATCTTGATAAGTGACTTTTCAAACATTACCATTCACAGTGTAGACAATCTATCATTCACATATAATGAGAGAATGCTCTTTTTGAACTCAGCTAGAAGGTAGCTGTTAAAAAATATATCCTCCTATGATAATTTTTAAACTTTTCATTACAGCTGGGACATAATATATATAACATCCCTTCAATGATAGAACACCATTGAGAATAACACCTGCTTGTTGCTGTTTAGGGTCATCTTGTGAAGTGGCTTTTCAAATATTGCACTTCCCAGCACACTGACAAGCTATCATTCACATATAATGAAAAAATGCTCTTGCTGAACTCAGTTTCTCAGAGGATGTTAAGGCTCCTCTCTCTCTGAGAGTTGTTAAACTTTTCACGACAGCTGGGACAGAATATCTATAGCATCCACTCTATGAAGGAGCACTGTGGAGAAACACTTTTGCAAGTAGCTCTTTAGGATCATGTTGGTAAGTGATCTTTGATATTAAGTTCACAGAATACAGTCAAGCTATCATTTAAGTATAATGAAAGGATACCCTTGCTCAACTCTCCTTGCCAGTAGCTTTTAATCAACATCTTCCTATGACAGTTTTTGAATTTTTCACTAAAGCTGGGACAGAATATTTATAACATTCATTCCAATAAACAACATTGTGGAGAAATACTCTTGCTTGTATCTGTTTAAGATCATCTTGATAAGTGACTTTTCAAACATTTAGTGCACTTTGGACACATAGGCTCTGACTCAAATAAAATGGAAGAAAACACTTGTTGAACTTAGCTTGCCCATAGCTGTTAAGAAGCATCTTCCTATGAGAGATTTGAAACTTTTCACTACAGCTGGGATTATACATGAATTACATTCATTCAGTGAAAGAACATTGTGGAGAGACACTGTTGCTTATAGCTGCCTAAGATCATCTGATAAGTGACATTTCAAACATTGCAGTTGACCTTCTACATACAATCTCTCACTCATAGAAAATGAAAAAGCCCTCTTGGTGAACTCAGCTTGCCAGTATCAGTTAAGGAACTTCTTTCCATGAGTGTTTTTAAACATTCAATTACAGCTGGTAGAGAATATCTATAACATTCAGTGAATGAAAGGACTCTGTGGAGAACCACTGTTTCCTGTAGCTGTTTAAGATCATCTTAAAAAGTGACTTTTCATACACTGGAGTTCATGACATACAGTCAAACTATCATTCAGAAATGAAATAAAATAACACTCTTGCTGAACTCCAATTGCGAGGAGCTGTTAAAGAATATCTTCCAACGAGATTTTTAAAACTCTTCACTATACCTGGGACACAATATCTGTAAAATCTTTTCAAGAAAGAATACTGTGGAGAAACACTCCTTCTTGAAGCTGTTTATGATCATCTTCATAATTGAATTTTCTAAACATTGCATTTAATGGTCTACACACAGGCTCTCACTCACAAATAATGAAAGAATCCTCTTGCTGAACTCATCTTGCCTGTAGCTGACAAGGAACATCTTCCTATGAGAGCTTTTAATTTTCCCTAGAGCTAGTACACATTATCTATAACATCCATTCAATGAAAGAATACTGTGGAGAAACACTGTTGCTTATAAGCATTTAGGATCATGTTGATAAGTAACTTTTCTTACCTTGCAGTTTAAGGCATACAAGCAAGCCATCATTTGCATAAAATGAAAGAATGGTCTTTCTGAACTTTTAACTGGCCAGTAGCTATTAAGAAACATCTTCCTATGAGAGTATTTAAACTTATCACTAAGAGTGATAAGGAGTCAGCCTGGTGGCATAGCAGTTAAGCAGTTAAGTTCAAATGCTCCACTTTGGCGGCCTGGGGCTTGCCAGTTCATATCCTGGGTATGGACCTATTCGCCACTCATCAATCCATGCTGAGGCAGCGTCCCACATAAAGCAAGTAGAAGGATGTACAACTATGACATACAACTATCTACTGGGGCTTTCAGGAGAAAAAAGGAGGAAGGTTGGAAACAGATGTTAGCTCAGGGCCGATCTTCCTCAAAAATAATAATTTTAATTAGAAAAAATTAATGTAAACTTATGACTACAGTTTCAGATAAAATATGTGTAACATGCCTTCAGTGAAAGAACACTGTAAACCAACACTCTTGCTTGTAGCTCTTTAGGATCCTGCTTGTAAGGGATGTTTCAAATATTGTAGTATACTTTCTCCACACAGGCTCACAGTCACATATATGAAATAACATGCTTGCTGAGCTCACCTTGTCAGTAGCTGTTAAGGAATATTTTCCTATGAGAGTTTTTATACTTTTCACAATAGCTTGGACACAATGTCTATAACATCCTTTCAAGAAAGAACACTGTGTAGAAACACTCTTGTTTGTAGTTGTTTAGGATCATCTCTTTAAATGACTTTTCAAACATTGCAGTTCAAGGTATATATTCAAGCTATCATTGCATATAATGAAATAATGCTTTTGCTGAACTTAGCTTGCCAGTAAATGTTAGGTGACATCTTCCTAAGAGAGTTTCTAAACTTTTCACTATAGCTGGGAGAGAATATCTACAACATCCTTTCAATGAAAGAACACCGTGAAGCAGCAGTCTTGCTTATAACTGTTTAGGATCATCTTAAGAAGTGACTTTTCAAACATTGCTGTTAAAAGCCTACACACAGGCCCTCACTGACATATAATAAAAGAACACACTTGCTGAACTCATCTTGCCTGTAGCTGTTAAGGAACATCTTCCAATGAGTTTTTAACTTTTCCCTACTGCTGCAACAGAATGTCTATAACATCCATTCAGTGAAAGAACATTGTGGGGAAACACTCTTTCTTCTATCTATTTAGGATCACCTTGATAGGTGACTTTTCAAACATTGCAGTTCATGACCTACACAGGCTCTCACTTGCATGTAATGAGAGAACATTCTTGCTGAACTCAGGTTGCCAGTAGCTATTAAAGAACATCTTTGTTTCAGACTTTTAAAATTCTTCACTGCAGGTGGGAGAAATTCCATAACATCCATTCAGTGAAAGAACACTGTGGAGAAACACTCTTCCTTGTATCTCTTTAGGATCATCTAAATAAGCGACTTTTCAAACATTGCATTTCATGGTATACAGACAGGCTATCATTCAGATATAATGAAAGAACACACTTGCTGAACTCAGCTTGCCAGTAGCTGTTAAGAAACATCTTCCTTTCAGGTTTTTTAAACAGTTCTCTAGTTTGGACAGAATATCTATAACATCCTTTCAATGAAAGAACACAGTAGAGAAACACTCTTGCTTGTATCTCTTTAGGATAATCTTGTGAAGTGAATTTTCTCACATTGTAGTTCATGGCATACGAATGAAAGGATGCTCCAGCTGAACTTAGCTTGCCAGTAGCTTCTAAGGAACATCTTCTTTCAGGGTTTTTAAACTTTTCTCTACAGGTGGGAAAGAATATCTATATCATCCATTCAATTTAAGAACACTGTGGACAGCACTCTTGCTTCAGCTAGTAGGATAATCCTGAAAAGTGACTTTTCAAACATTGCATTCCATGGTATACAGAGATGGTCTCACTCAAATTAATGAAAGAATGGTCTTGCTGAATAGCCCTTAGCTATTCAGTAACAAATTCCTTTAAGATTTTTTAAACTTTTCTCTACATCTGGGACAGAATAGATATAGCATTTATTCATTAAAAGAACACTGTGAAGAACAACTTGTGCTTGTGGTTGTTTAGTGTCATCTTGATAAGAGTCTTTTCACACATTGCAGTTCAAGACATACAGACAGGCTCTCAGATGATATGAAAGAACACTCTTGCTGAACTCAGCTTTTCAGTAGCTGATTAGGAAAATCTTCCAATGAGTGTTTTTAGACTTTTCTCTACAGCTGGGACAGAACGTCTATAACATCCATTCAATGAAAGAATACTGTGTAGAAACCCACTTGCTTGTAGCTGTTTAGGGTCATTGCAGTTCATGGCATGCAGAGACACTCTAAATTGCATTAATGAAAGAAGACTCTTCCTGAGGTCAACTTGCATGTAGCTGCTTGGGAATATCTTCCTATGAAAGTTTTTTAAAATTTTCACTACAGCTTGGGCCGAATATGTATAACTTCAGTTCAATAAAGGAACATTATGGGAAAAGATTCCTGGTGGTAGTTTTTTTGGGTCATCTTGACAAGAGACTTTTCAAACATTGCAGTTCATGGCATACAGCCAGGTCTCCCTTGCAAATAATGATGAAATGCTCTTGCTGGATTCAGCTTGCAAGTAGCATTAAGGAACACCTTCTTTTCAGATCTTAAACATTTCTGTACAACTGGGACTGACTATATCATTCATTCAATGAAAAAACACTGTGGAGAATCACTCTTGCTTGTAGCACTTTAGGATCATGTTGATCATGGCATATAGACAGGCTCTCACTCCCGTGTAATTAAAGAATGCTCTTCTGATTTCAGCTAGTGTGTAGCTGTCTAGGAACATCTTTCTCCAAGAGTTTTTAAACTTTTCACTAAAGCTGGGGAAGAATATCTATGGCATCCATTCAGTAAATGAACACTGTGGACAAAGACTTGCTCATAGTTTCTTAGGATCATCTTGATAAAAACCTTTGCCAACATTGCAGTACATGGCATACAGACAAGTCTCACTCGCATTTAGTGAAACAAAGCTTTTGCTGAACTCAGCAAAAAGCTACAGGTTCCTGTAGCTATTAAGGAACATCCTTTCAGAGTTTTTAAACTTTTCTTACAGCTTGGACAGAATATCTACATTATACATTCAAGGAAAGAATGCTGGGGAGAAATACTCTTGCTTGTAGCTCTTTAGGAACATCTTGATAAGAGACTTTTCAAGGATTGCAGTTCATGGAGTACAGACGGGTCTCATCATATATAATGAGAGAATGCTCTTGCTAAATGCAGCTTCCAAGTAGCTCTTAAGGAATGTCTTCCTTTCAGAGTTCTTAAACTTTTCTCTACAACTCAGAATGAATATCTATACCATCAACTCCATGAAAGAATACAGTGGAGAAATTCTCTTGCTTGTAGATCTTTAGGATAATCTTGATAAGTAACTATTCAAACCTTGTCTTCATGTCATACAGACAGGCTCTTACTTGCATATAATGAAGTAACATTCTTCCTGAACTCAGTTTGCATGTAGCTGTTTGGGAACATCTTCCTTTTAGGGTTTTTAAACATTTCACTACAGCTGAGAAAGAATATCTACTACATCCATTCAATGAAGGAACACTGTGGAGAAAGACTCTTGCTAGTAGCTGCTTAGGATCATCTTATTAAGAAACTTTTCAAACATTTCAGTTTATGACATACAGACAGGTCTCACTTGCATAGAATGAAACAACCCTCTTGCTAAACTCAGGTTGCCTGTAGCTAATAAGGAACATCTTCCTTTCAGAGTTTTTCAACTTTTCTCCACATCTTGTACAGAATATCCACATCATCCATTCAAGGAAATAGCACTGGGGAGAAACACTCTGACTTGTAGCTCTTTAGGATCATCTTGATAAATGACTTTCAAACATTAAAGTTCCAGGCATATGGACAGGCTATCATTCAAATATAAAGAAAGAACATTCTTGCTGAACTCAGCTTGCCCATAGCTGTTATGAAACATCTTCCTTCTGAAATTTTCAACTTTTCTCTACAGTTTGGACAGAATATCTACAACATCCATCCATGGATAGATTACTACAGAGAAATACTCTAGCTTGTAACTGATTAGGATAATCTTGGTAAGAGACTTTACAGGCATTGCAGTTTATGGTATGCAGATGAGCTCTTACTCACATTAATGAAAGAGTACTCTTGCTGAACTCAGCTTGCCAGTAGCTGTTAAGGAATATCTTTCTTTCAGAGTTTATAAACATTTTTGTGCACCTGGGCTGAAATCTATATCACCCATTCAATGAAGGAACACCCAGGAGAAATGCTCTTGCTTGTTACTCTTTAACATCATCTCAATAAGTGACTATACAAACATGGCAGTTCACGGCATACAGACAGGCTCTCATTTGCATACAATGAAAGAATTATCTTGCTGAACTCAGCTTGCAAGTAGCTATTAAAGAACATCTTTCTTTCAGAGATTTTAAAGTTTTCTTTACTGCTGTCACAGAGTACCTATAATATCTATTCACTGAAAGAACAGTGTGGAGAAACACTCCTTTTTGTAGCTCTTTAGGATCATCTTGATAAGTGACTTTTCAAACATTTTAGTTCTTGGTATACAGACAGGCTATCATTCAGTTATAATGAAAAACACTTTTGGTGTACTCAGCTTGCCAGTAGCCATTAAGGCATATCTTCCTTTCTGAAATTTTAAACTTTCCTCTACAGTTTGGACAGAATATCTGCAACATCCATTCAATGAAAGAACACTGTGGAGAGACACTTTTTCTTGTAGCTGTTTAGTATCATCTTGATAAGACACTTTTCAAACATTGGTGTTGACCGCACACAGACTCCCACTCACATATAATGAAAGCATGCTCTTGGTGAACTCAGTTTGTGAGTAGCTGTTATGTAGCATCCTCCTCTCAGAGGTTTTAAACCCCTCTTTACACACTGGACAGGATTTTTATAACATTTCTTCAATGAAAGAACACTGTAAAGAAGCACTGTACTTGTAGCTCTTTAGGGTCATCTTGCTAAATGACTTTTCAAACGTTGTAGTTCACAATATAATGACAATCTAACTCACATGTAATGAAAGAATCCTTTTGCTGAAGTCAGCTTGCAAGTAACTGTTTAGGAACATCTTTTTTTTTTTTTTTTAATTTTCACTATGTCTGGCACAGAATATCTATAACATTCATTCAATGAAAAACACCATGAAGAAACATTCTTGCTTGTAGCTCTTTAGGGTCATCTTGATAAGAGACTTTTCATGCCATACAGTCTCTCACTCACACATAATGAAAGAAATCTTTTACTGAACTCAACTTGCCAGTAGCTTTAAGGAACATCTTCCTTTCAGAGTTTTTGAACTTTTCCCTACTGCTGGGACAGGAAATGTATAACATGCATTTAATGAAAGAAGACTCTTGCTTGTAGCTTCTTAGGATCATCTTGATAACTGACCTTTCAAACATTGTATTTCATGGCTTACAGAGTGGATCTCACTTGGACATAATGAAAGAACACTCTTGCTGAACTCAGCTTGCTGGTAGCTGTTAAGGAACATCTTCCTTTGAGACTTTTCAAACTTTTCACTACACCTGGAACAGAATATCTATAACATCCATTGAATGGAAGAATACTGTGGAGAAACACTCTTGCTAGTAGCTCTTTATGATCATCTTTATAAGTTACTTTCAAAGATTGCCATTCATGGCATACAGACAGGCTGTCAGACAGAATGTGGTTCTTTTTGTAGTGACATTTGTTTATAACATTATGTAAACTTCACGTGTATATCATTATTTCAAATCTGTGTAGATTACATCATGTTCACCTCCCAAGGTCTAATTACAATCAATCCCAATACATGTGTGCCTAATCACCCCTTTCATGGTCCTCTCTCCCCCTTCATCTCTGGTGACCACCAATGAATCTCTGTCTCTACATGACTGTTGGTTTTAGGTTTTATCTTCTATTTATGAATGAGATCATATGGTATTTGACTTTCTTGGATATAGTGAAAGAATGATCTTGCAATACTACGATTGCCAGTGGCTGTTAAGTAACACCTTCCTATGAGAGTTTTTAAACATTTTGCTCTAGCTGGGACAGAATATCTGTAACTTCCACTCAGTGGAAGAAGATGTTGGAGAAACACTCTTCCTTGTAGATGTTTGGTATCATCTTGATAAGAGACTTTTCAAACATTGCTGCTCAGGGCATATAGACAGGCTATCACCACATATAATGAGAGCACAGTATTACTGAACTCAGCTTGCCAGAAGCTGTTAGGGAAGATAAGTCTTTCAGTTTTTAAACTTTTTCTACAGCTAGCACAGAATATCTATATTATCCATTCAGTGAAAGAACAGTGTAGAGGAAGACTCTTTTGAAGCTGTTTAGGATCATCTTGATAAGAGACTTTTCAAACATTGCAGTTAACAGCATACAGACAGGATCTCACTTGCATGTAATGAAATAATGCTCTAGTTGAATTCTTTTTGCAAGAATCTGTTTCAGAAAATCATTCTTTCAGAGTTTGTAAGCATTTCTCTATAGTTGGGACAGAATATCTATAACACCCTTTCATTGAGAGAACATTACAGAGATTCTCTCTTAAGTGTAGCTGTTCAGGATCATTTGGATAAATGACTTTCAAATATTGCAGTTCATGGCATTCACGCAGGCTCTCACATATAATGAAAGAATGCTCTTGCTGAACTCAGCTTGCAGGTAGCTGTAAGTCTGGAACTGATATGCAAAGATGTTTCTAAACAGCTACTTACAAGGCAAGGTCAGAATAAGCATTCTTAGTGAATGTGAGTGAGAGATGTTCTGAATGCCCTGCACTGCAATGTGCCAGGATGTGCAATGTGTTATATGAAGATGATCCTTAACAGCCAGAAGCAATCTTGCTGTTTACAAGGATATTTCCCGGAATGGATGCCAGATAGGTAGTCTTTTTCAGCTGTAGTGAAAAGTTTGCAACTGAAATAAAAAGATATTCCTGAACAACTTTCAAGCCAGGTTCAGAAAGACCATTCTTATTGAACGTGAGTGAGAGGCCTTCCAAATTCCCTGTAGTGCAATGTTCCAAGAGTGTTATCTGAAGGTGACCCTATAAGCTAGAAGCAAACTTATTTGTGTAAGATGTTACTTCCTGGAAAGGATGTTACAGAGAGCTTATTTCAGCTGTAGTGAAAAGTTTGGGACTGATACACAAAGATGTTCCTATTCTGCTACTTACACGCTGGGTTCAGAAAGATGGTTCATAGTGAAAGTGAGTAAGAGGCCTTGTGAATGCTCTAATAGAAATGTTCTAAGCATGTCATGCAAAGATGATCCTTAATAGCTAAAAGCAAGCATGTTTCTTTACTGTGTTATTTCTCATAATAGATGTTATAGATAGTCTATCACAGCTGTAATGAAAAGTTTGGAACTGATATACAGAGATGTTTGAAACAGCTAATTCCAAGCTGGGATTGGAAAGAGCATTCTTAATGACTGTGAGTTAGAGGTCTTCTGACAGCCCCGCATGGCAGTGTCCCAAGAGTGTCTTATGAAGGTGATACTTAAGAGCTAGAAGCAAATATGTGTCCATACAGTGCTCTTTCCTGGATTGGATGTTACAGATAGTCTACCTCAACTATAATGAAAAGATTGGAACTGATATCCAAAGACGTTACAAAACGGCCACTTATGGGCTGGGGGGTCAGACAAAGCATTCTTAATGAATGTGAGCTAGAAGACTTTTGAATACCCTGTATTACAATGAACCAAGAGTGTTATCTGAAGATGATACCTAACAGCTAGAAACAAGCGTATATGGGTACAAGGTAATTGCCTGAAATGGATGTTATCTATAGTCTATCTCAGATGTAGTGAAAAGTTTGGAACTGATATACAAAAATGTTCCTAAACAGCTACTTTCAGCTGGGTTCATAAAGAACACTCACGTGAGAAGTCTTCTGAATGCCCATACCACAATGATTCCAGAGTGTTATATGAAGATGATCCTTAACACCTAGAAGCAAGCTTGTGGTGTACCATGTTGTTTCCTGGTGTATGTTATGTATAGTCTAACTCAGAGGTAGTGAAAATATTGGAACTGATAAACAAAGATGTTCCTAAACAGCTACTGACAAGCCATGTTTAGACAGAGCATTCTTTAATGAATATGATTGAGATTCTTTCTGAATGTCATATACTGCAATGTTTCAAAAGTGTTATATGAAGATGATCCTTAAGAGCTAGAGGCAAGATTGTTTGTCCATGGTGTTATTACCAGATATGATTGTTATAGATTGTCTATCACAGCTGTAGGGGAAAATTTGGAACTCATATACAAATATGCTACTAAAAAGCTACTTATAAACTGTGTTCAGATGAAGTGTCTTCACTGAATTGGAGTGAGATTTTTCTGTGAATACCTTGTACAGCAATATTTTCAAAGTGTTATATGAAGATTATCCTTAAGAGCTAGAAGCAAAATTGTTTGTCCACAGTGCTAATTCATGAAATGAATGTTACAGACATTTTGTCCCAGCTGCAATGAAATGTTTGAAACTCATAAAGAAAGATTTTACTAAAAAGCTACTTACAAGCTGGGTTCAGACAAAGCGCTCTTCATTGAATAGGTGTGACAGTCTGTCTCAATGTCCTGTACTGCAATGTTCCAAAAGTGTTATAGAAAGATGATCCTTAAGAGCTAGAAGCAAGATTATTCTGCCCAGTGTTATTTCCTGGAATGAAAGTTTTAGTCTATCACAGCTGTAGTAACAAGTTTCAAACTCATGTACAAAGATGTTCCTAAATGCTACTTATAATCAGGGTTCAGACAGAGCATAGTTTAGTGAATGTGACAGAGTGTCTGCCTGAATACACTGCACTGAAATATTCCAAAAGTGTTATATGAAGATGGTCCTTAAGAGCTAGAAACAACAGTCTTTGTCCGCAGTGTTAATTCATGTAATGGATGTCACAGGTATTCTTTCACAGCTGTAATGAAATAATTGAAACTCATAAACAAAGATGTTACTAAACTGCTACTTAATCTGAGTTCAGACAAAGTGTTCTTCTTTGAATTGGATTGAGAGTCTGACTGAATGCCCTTTACTGCAATGTCCTCAAAGATTTAAATGAAGATGATCCTCAAGAGCTATAAGCAAGATTGTTCACAGTGTTATGTCCTGGAATGCATTTATATATAGTCTGTCACAGCCATAGTGAAAAGTGTGGAACTCATATACAAAGGTGTTCTTAAAAGGCTACTTACAAGCATGGTTTAGACAGAACATTCTTTAATGAATGTGAATGTGGGTCTGTCTTAGTGCCCTGTACTGTAAAATTCCAAAAGTGTTACATGAAGATAATCTTTAATAGCTGGAAGAAAGAGTGTTTGTCCACAGTGTTATTTAATGGAATGGATTTATATTTAGTCTATCACAGCTGTAGTGAAAAGAATAGAACTCATATACAAAGATGTTCCTAAACACCTACTTATGATCTTTGTTGAGACAAAGTGTTCTTCGCTGAATCAGAGTGAGATTCTGTCTGAATGCCTTGTACTGAAATGTTCTCAAAGTATTATATGAAGATGACCCTTAAGAGCTAGAAGCAAGATGATCATCCACAGTGTTATTTCCTGGAATGGAAGTTATATATAGTCTTTCACAGCTGTAGTGCAAACTTTGGAACTCATATACAAAGACATTACTAAACACATACTTAAAATCTGTGTTCAAACAATGCATTCTTCAGTGAATTGGAGTGAAGATTCTGTCTGACACCTTGTACGGCAATGTTCTCTAATATACAAAGATGATCCTTAAGAGCTAGAAGAAAGAGTGTCTGTAAACACTGTTGATTCATGTAATGGATGGTACAGATATTCCATCAAAACTGTAATGAAATGATTGAAACTCATATACAAAGATGTTACTAAACAGCTCTTAACAAGCTCGGTTCAGACAAAGCATTCTTCATTGAATAGGAATGAAAGACTGTCTCAATGCCCTGTACTGTTATGTTCCATAAGTTTTATACGAAGGTGATCCTTAAGAGCCATAAGCAAGAGTGTTTGTCCACAGTGTTATTTCCTGGAATGGATGTTATAGATATCACACCAGTAGTGAAATAATAGGAACTCATATCCAAAGATATTCCTAAACAGCTACTTACAAGGTGTGTTCAGACAGAGCATTCTGTGATGAATGTGAGAGTCTGTCTGAATGCCTTGTACTGCAATGCTCGAAAAGTGTCGTATGAACACAATCCTTAAGAGCTAGTAGTAAGATTCTTTGTCCACAGTGTTATGTCCTGGAATGGATGTTTTGGATAGTCTATCAAAGATATAGAGAAAGTTTGGAACTCGCATACAAAGATTTTCCTAAATAACTGCTTAGAATTGGTGTTCAAAGTGCTCTTCATTGAATTGGAGTTACCATCTATCAGAATGCCTTGTACTGCAGTGTGCTGAAAGTGTTATATGAACATGATCCTTAAGAGCTAGATGGAAGGCTCTTCATCCACAACGTTATTACATGAAATGGACGTTACAGATAATCTATCACAGCTGTGATGAAAAGTATGGAACTGCTATACAAAGACATTACTAAACAGCAGCTCACAAGCCATGTTCAAATAGAGCATTCTTTAATGAATGTGAGTGAGACGCTTTCTGAATGCCCGATACTGCAATTTTCCAAGGGTGTTAATTGAGATAATCCATAAGAGCCAGAAGGTAGATTGTTTGTCACAGTGTTATTGCTGGAATGGATGTTACAGATAGATAGTCCATCACAGCTGTAGTGAAAAGCTTGGAACTCATATACAAGATGTTACTAAGGAGCTACTGACAAGCAGCATTCAGAAAAAGTGTTCCTTGGTGAATTGAAGTGACGATTCTGTCTGAATGCCTTGCACTGTAATGTTCTCAGAGTGTTATATGAAGCTGATCCTTAAGATCTAGAAGCCAGAGTGTTTGTCTACAGTGTTAATTCATGTAATGGATGTCACAGATATTCTGCCACAACTCTAATGAAATGATTGAAACTCATAAACAAAGATGCTACTAAACAGCTACTTGCAAGTTGGGTTCAGACAAAGCGTTCTTCTTTGAATCAGATTGACAGTCTGAATGCCCTGTACTGCAATGTTCTCAAAGCATTATATGAAGATTATTATTAAGAACTACAAGCAGGAGTGTTTGTCCACAGTGTTATTTCCTGCAATGGATTTATAGATAGGCTGTCACAGCTTTAGTGAAAAGTGTGGAACACATATACAAAGATGTTATTAAACACAAACTCACAGTCTGTGTTCTGACAAAATATTCCTCACTTAATTGGAGTGAGAGTCTGTCTGAGTGCCTTGTACTGCAATGTTCTCAAAGTGGTATGTGAAGATGATCCTTAAGACCTAGAAACACGAGTTTTGTCTACAGTGTTATTTCTTGGGAAGGATGTTATAGATAGACTCTCACAGCTGTAATGAAAACATTGGAATGCATATACAAAGGTGTTCTGAAACAGCTACTTGCAGGGTGGGTTCAGACAGAGCATTCTTTAGTGAATGTGAGTATTTTTCTGAAAACCCTGCCCTGCAATGTTCCACAAGAATTATATGAAGATGATCCTTAAGAGCTAGAATCAATAGTGTTTTTCCACAGGGTTTATTCATGTAATGGATGTTACAGATATTCCATCAAAACTGTAGAGAAATGTTTGAAAATCATAAATGTAGATATTACTAAACACCTACTTATGAGATGTGTTCATGCCAAACATTCTTCATTGAGTTGGCATGCCAGTCTGTCTAAATGCCTTCTACTAGTATGTTCTCAAAGTGTTATATGAAGATGATCCTCAAGAGATGGAAGCAAGAATCTTCAGCCACAATGATACTTCCTGGAATGAATTTTATACATAGACTATCACAGCTGTAGTGAAAAGATTGTAATTCATATACAAAGATGTTCCTAAAGAACTACTTACAATTTGTACTCACAAAGTTTTCTTCCTTGAATCAAAGTGACAGTCTGTCTTAATGCCTTGCACTGCAATGTTCTCAAAGTGTTATATGAAGATGATCCCTAAGAGCTAGACTGAAGATTCTTCATTCACAGTGATAGTTCATGGAATGGATGTTATAGATAGAATGTCACAGCTGTTATAATAAGTATGAAATTCATATACAAAGTTGTTCCTAAACAGCTATTTACCAGCCTTGTTCAGAGAAATCATTCTTTAATGAATATTATTGAGAGGCTTTGTGAATGCCTGATACTATAATGTTCCAAAAGTATTATATGAAGATTATCCATAAGAGCTAGAAAGTAGATTGTTTGTCCAGAGCACTATTTCCTGGATGTTATAGGTAGTCTATGAGATCTGTAGTGAAATGTGTTGAAATCATATACAAAGTTGTTCCTAAACAGCTACTTACAAACTGGCTTCAGACAGAGCTTAGTGTAATGAAAATGAGTGACACTCTGCCTGAATCTACCTTTTTCTAGAACGTTCCAAAAGTGTGATGTGAAGATGATACTTAAGTGCCAGAAGCAAGATTGTCCAAAACATTATTTCCTGGAATAGATATTATAGACAGTCTATCACAGCAGTAGTGAAATTTGGGAACTTATGTAGAAAGATGTTTGTAAACAGCTACAAACAAGCGGGGTTCAGACAGAGATTTCTTTAAGGAATGTGAGTGAGAATCTGTCTTAATTCTCTGTATTGTAATGTTCCAAAAGTGCTATATAAAGATGATCCTTAAGAGCTAGAAGTAAGAGTGTTTGACCGCAGTGTTAATTGACATAATGGATATTACAGATATTGTTTCAAAGGTAGAGTGAAATATTTGAAATGCATAAACAAATATGTTACTAACAGCTACTTATAGGCTGGGATCACACAAAGCGTTCTTTATTTTTTTTGTGAGGAAGACCAGCCCTGAGCTAACATCCATTGCCAATCTTCCTCTTTTTGCTGAGGAAGACTGGCCCTCGGCTAACATCCATGCCCATCTTCCGCTACTTTATATGGGACGCCGCCACGGCATGGCTGACAAGCAGTGCGTCGGCGGGCGCCCAGGATCCAAACCCGCGATCCCCGGGCTGCCTAGCGCAAACTACACTGCTGCGCCACCGGGCGGCCCCCATACAAAGCGTTCTTAATTGAATTGGAATGAGAGTCTGCCTAAATGCCCTGTAGTGCAATGTTCTCAAAGTGTCATACGAAGATGATCCTTAAGAGCTAGAAGAAAAATTGTTTGTCCACAGTGTTATTTCCTGGAATGGATGTTACAGATAGTCTTCCACAGCTGTAGTGAATAGTTTAGAACTCATATAGAAAGATGTTTGTAAACACCTACTTACAAGCCAGGATCAGAAGGAGCATTCTTTAATGAACATGTGTAAGAGTCTGTCTGAATGTCCTGTACTGTTATATTCCAAATGTCTTACATGAAGATGATTCTTAAGAGCTAGAATTGAGAGTGTTTGCCACAATGTTTTTTTTTTTTTTTTTTTTTTGCTAGAATGGATGTTATAGATAGTGTAACACGGGTGTACTGAAAAGTTTGTAACTCATGTACAAAATATTCTAAACAGGTACTTGGAATACATATAGAGAGATGTTCCTATACAGCTAGTGGCAAGCCAGGTTCAGATGGAGTGCTCTTTCAACAACATGAGAGAGAATCTGTCTGAATGCCCTACACTGCAATGTTCCAAAAGTGCTACATGAAGATGATGATTAAGAGCCAGAAGCAAGGTTGTTTGTCCACAATGTTATTTCCTGGAAGGGGTGATATGGATAGACTATCACAGGTGTAGTGAAATCTCTGGAACTCATATACAGAGATGTTCCTAAACAACTAATTACAAGCTGGATTCAGACAGAGTGCTCTTTAATGAATGTGACTGAGAATCTATCTGAATGCCCTGTACTGAAATGTTCCAAAAAATTTACATGAAGATGGACATTAAGAGGAGAAGCTAGTGTGGTTGTCCACAGTGTTATTTCATACAAGGGATGTTACAGATAGTCTATCACAGCTGTAGTCAATAGTTAGAAACTCATATACAAAGATTTTCCTAAACAGAATCTTACAAGCCTCATTCAGACAGACTGTTCTATAATGAATGTGAGAGTCTCTCTGAATACCCTATTCTGCAATGTTCCTAAAGTGTTAGATGAAGATGATCCTAAAGAGCTTGAAGCAAAAATTCTTTGTCCAAAGTGTTATTTCCTGGAATGGATGTTATAGATACTCTATCATAGCTCTAGTGAAAATTTGGAACTCAAATAGAAGGAAGTTCCAAAAAAGCTAGTGACTAGCCAAATTCAAAGTATTGTTTAATGAATGTGAGTGAGAGTCTGTCTGAATGCCCTGTGCTGCAATGTTCCAATAGTGTTATGTGAAGATGATACTTTAGATATAGAAGCAAGAACGTTTGTCCACGATGTTAATTCCTGGAATGGATGTGATAGAGTGTCTATCACAGTTGTAGGGAAAAGTCTGGAACTCATATACGAAGATGTTCTTAACATACACTTACAAGCTGGATTCAGACAGAGCATTCTTTATTGAATGTCTGTCTGAATGCCCTGTGTTTCAATCTTCCAAAGTATTATAAGGAAGGTTATCCTTAAGGCCTACAAGCAAGACTTTGTGCAGAGTATTATTTCCTAGAATGGATTTTATAGAAAGTAGATCACAGCTGCAATGAAATTTTGAAATTCAAATACAAAGATGTTCTTAAGCAGCTACTTACAAGCTGTGCTCACACAGAGCATTCTTTAGTGAAGGGGAGTGAGACTCTTTCTGAATGCCCTGTACAGCAGTGTTCCAAAAGAGTTTTAAAAGTATCATTCTTAAGAGCTAGAAGCAACAGTGTTTGTCCACAGTGTTATATCTCAGAATGAATGTTATGGATATACTGTCAAAGCTGTAGTGAAATATTTGGAACTCATAAACAAATATGTTACTTAATAGCTGATTACAAGCCCATTTGAGACAAGGCATTCTTCATTGAATCATAGTGAGAGTCTGTCTGAATGCCTTGTACAGCAATATTCCTAAAGTGTTATATGAAGATGATCCTGAAGAGTTAGAAGCACAATTGTTTGACCACAGTGTTATTTCCTGGAATGGATGTTATAGATTGTGTATCACAACTGTAGTGAAAAGTTTGGAACTCATATGCAAAATTGTACCTAAACAACTCCCTAAAAACTGGGTTCAGACAGAGCATTCTTCATTCAATGTGAATCAGAGGCTGTCTGAATGTTCTGTACTGCAATGTTCCAAAAGTGTTACATGAAGTTTATCCTTAAGAAGTACAAACCATAGGCCATATATAACAAACCCAGAGCCAACCCCATACTTAATGGTGAAAAACTGAAAGCCATCCCTCTGAGAACAGGAATAAGACAAGGGCGCCCACTCTCACCACTCCTATTCAGCTATTGAGCAAGCTATGGAGGTTTTGGCCAGAGCAATTTGGCAAGAAAAAGATATAAAAGGAATCCAAATTTGTAAGGAAGAAGTGAAACTCTCTCTGTTTGCAGATGATATTATCCTATAAAGAAAAGCCTAAAGAATCCATCAGAAAGCTATTAGAAATAATCAACAACTACAACAATGTTGCAGCATTCAAAATCAACTTACAAAAACCTGTTGCATTTGTATACACTAACAATGAACTAGCAGAAAGAGCAATCAAGAGTACATCCCATTTATAATCACAACAAAAAGAATAAAGTATCTAGGAAGAAACTTAACCAAAGAGGTGAAAGACCTATACACTGAGATCTATAAGACATTATTGAAAGAAATTGAAAAAGACACAAAGTGAGAAATATTCCATGCTTATGGGTCGGAAGAATCAATATAGTTAAAGTGTCCATACTACCTAAAAAAATCTACAGATTCAACTCAATCCCAATTCAATCCCAATGACTTTCTTCATGGAAACTGAACAAAGAACCCTAAAATTTATATGAAACAACAAAAGGTGGAGAATAACAAAAGAAATCCTGAGAAAAAAGAACAATGCTGGAGGCATCACAATCCCTGACTTTAAAATATACTACAAATCTATAGTAAATAAAAAAGCATGGTATTGGCTCAAAAACAGACACACAGATCAATGAAACAGAACTGAAAGCCCAGAAGTAAAACCACACATCTATGGACAGTTAATCTTTGACAAAGGAGCCAAGAACATAAAATGGAGAAAGGAAAGTCTTTTCAATAAATGGTGCTGGGAAAACTGGAGAGCCACATGCAAAAGAATGAAAGTAGATGATTATCTTGGACCATACACAAAAAATAACTTAAAATGGATTAAAGACTTGAATGTAAGACCTGAAAGTATAAAACTCCTAGAGTGTAGGCAGTACACTATTTGACATTGATCTTAGCAGCATCTCTTAAAATACCATGTCTGACTGGGCAAGGGAAACAAAAGAAAAAGTTAACAAATGGGACTACATCAGACTAAAAGTCTTCCTCAAAACAAAGGAAACCATGAGCAAAACAAAAAGACAACCCACCAACTAGGAGAAAATATTTGCAAAGCACATGTTTGACAAGAGGTTGATTTCCAAAATATATAAAGAACTCTTACAACTCAACAACAAGAATACAACCCAATTAAAAAGGGCGCAGATGATATGAACAGGCATTTTTCCAAAGAAGATATACAGATGTCCAACAGACACATGAAACTATGTTCAACGTCCCTATTTATTAGGGAAATGGAAATCAAAATAACAATGAGATATCACCTTGCACCAGTCAGAATGACTATAATTGCCAAGACAGAATAACACAAATGTTGGAGAGGATGTGGAGAAAAGGGAACCCTCATGCCCTGCTGGTGGGAATGCAAGCTGGTGCAGCCACTATGGGAAACAATATGGAGATTTCCCAAAAAATTGAAAATGGAAATACCATAAGATCCAGCTCTCCCACTACTGGGCATTTATCCAAAGAACTTGAAATCAATGATCCAAAGAGATTTATGCACCCTTATGTTCACTGCAGCATTATTCACAATAGCCAAGACATGGAAGCAACCCATATGCCCATTCAACATGGGTGGAACTTGAGGTTATGATAAGTGAAATAAGCCAGACAGAGGAAGACAAATACTGCATGATTTCACTCAATGTGGAATATAAAAAAATACATGGGTAAAGAGAAAAGTTTAGTGCTTACAAGAGGGGAACATGAGGTGCATGAAAGGGGTAAAGGGACACATGTATATGGTGATGGACAATAATTAGACTACTTAGAGTGACCATGATGAAGTCTACTCAGAAACTGATAAAAAATAACATACACCCAAAACTACACAATGTTATGAAACATTATGATATAAAGTTACTGGAAGGAAAAAAAAAAGAGATACAAGCAAGAGTGTTTGTCCACAGTGTTATTTGCCGGAAAGGGTGTTATAGATATTCTGTCACAACTGTAGTGAAATGTTTGTAAACTCACACACAAAGATGTTCTTAGACAGCTACATTGAAGCCCTGACAAAGAAAGCATTCTTTACTGTATGTGAGACAGTGTCCAACCAAATGCACTATACTGTAGTTATCTCAAAATGTCTCATGAAGATGTGCCCAAAGAGGCAGAAGCAAGAGTGTTTGTCCAGTGTTATTTCCCAGAATGGGTGTTAAAGATAATCTGTCGCAGCTGTAGTGAAGAACTTGAAAACTCAAACACAAAGAAGTTCCTATACAGCTACTTACAAGCTGGGTTCTGACAGAGTGTTCCTTAATTAAAGTGAGTGAGTGGGGGCCGCCCGGTGGCGCAGCGGTTTAGTCCATGTTTGGCAGCCCGGGGTTCGTGGGTTCGGATCCCAGGCGCCTGCCGACACACTGCTTGTCAGCCATGACGTGGCGGTGTCCCATATAAAGTAGAGGAAGATGGGCATGGATCTTAGCCCAGGGCCAGTCTTCCTCAGCAAAAAGAGGAAGATCAGCGATGGATGTTAGCTCAGGGCTGGTCTTCCTCACCAAAAAATAATAATAATAAAGTGAGTGAGTGTCGTCTGAATGCCCTGTATTGCAATATTCTCAAAGAATTATATGAAGCTGATGCTTAAGAGCATAAATATGTATCTAAACAGCTGCATTCATACTGCATTCAGAGAGATCATTCTTTACTGTATGTAAGACATAGTCTGTCTGAATGTGCTATACTGGAATGTTCTCAAAGTGTTATATGAAGATATTCCTAAAGAACTAGGAGGAAGAGTGTTTGTACACCATGCTATTTCATGGAAATGAGGCAATAGATATTCTCTCCTAGCTGTGGTGAAATGTTTGAAAACTCATATACAAAAATGATCCTAAATAGCAACTTACAGGCTGGATTCAGAAAGAGATTTCTTCAATGAATGTGACTGAGAGTCTGTCTGAATGCCCCATACTGCAATGTTCTTAAAGTGTTATATGAAGATGATCATTAAGGTCTAGAAGCAAGAGTGTCTGTACACATTATGTCATGGAATGGAGGCAATAAATATTCTTTCCTAACTGTCATGAAAAGTTTTAAAACTCTTTCACAAAGATGTTCCTAAACAACTAAATTCAAGCTACATACAGAGAGAGTGTTCTTTTTTGTATGTGAGACAGTGTCTGTCTAAATTCCCTATACAGAAATGTTCACAAAGTGTTATATGAAGATGTTCCTTAAGAGACAGAAGCAAGAGTGTGTGACTATAGTGTTACTTCCTGGAATGGGTGTTATAGATATCCTGTCATAGCTGTAGTGCAAAATTTCTTAACTCATACACAAAGAGGTTCCTAAACAGCTTCATGGAAATTGCAAACAAAGATAGTGTTCTTTTCTGTATGTGAGAGAGTTTCCATCCGAATGTGCTATACTGCAATGATCCCAAAGTGTTATACGAAGATGTTGCTAAAGAGCTAGTAGCAAGAGTAATTGTCCACAGTGTTATTTCATGGAATGGAGGCAATAGATATTCTCCCCTAGCTGTAGTGAATAGTTTGAACACTCATACACAAAGATGTTCCTAAACAGCTTCATACAAGCTGCCTTCGGAGACAGCATTCTTTACTGTGAGACACTCTCAGTCTGAATGTGCTATGCTGCAAAGTTTTCAAGGTGTTATATGCAACTGTTCCTAAAGAGCTAAAAACAAGAGATTTTGTCCACAGTGTTATATCATGGAATGGACGTTATTGATATTCTGTCACATTGTAGGAAAAAATTGAAAACTCATATACAAAAATGTTCATAAACAACTATGTACAAGCTGGATTCAGATAGACCATTTTTAATTTAATATTATTAGAGTCTGTCCAAATGCTCTCTACTGCAATGTTCTCAAAATGTTATATGAAGATGACCCTTAAGAGCTAGAAGCAAGAGTTTTTGTGCACAGTGTTATTTCATGGAATGGAGGCAATGGATATTCACTCCTAGCTGTAGTAAAATGTTTCAAAACTAATACACAAAGCTGTTCTTAAACAGTTACATGCAAGCGGTTTTCAGAGGGTGTTCTTTATCATATGTGAGAGATTGTCTGAATGTCCTGTACTGCAATGTTCTCAAAGCATTGTATGAAGATATTCCTAAAGATCTAGAAGCAAGAGTGTTTGTAGAGACTGTTATTTCCATGAATGGATGTTATAGATATTTTTTCAGAGCTGTAGAGAATAGTTTGTACACAAAGAGGTTCCTAAATAGCTACATACAAGCTGCATTCAGAGAAAGCATTCTTTACTGTATATGAGAGAGTGTCTTTCTGAATGCCTTATACTGCACTGTTCTCAAATTGTTATATGAAGTTGTTCCAAGAGCTAGAAGTAGGAGTGTTTGTCCACAGTGTTACTTCCTGGAATGGGTGTTATAGATATTCAATCACAGCTATTTTGAAAAGCTTGAAACACATGTACAAAGATGTTCCTAAAGAGCTACTTATGAGCTGAAATCATGTTGAGTGTTATTTAATGAATGTGAGTAAGAATCTGTCTGAATTCCCTGCACTACAGTGTTCCAAAATTGTTATATGAAGGTGATCCTTAAGACGTAGAAGCAAGAGTGTTTGTACACAGTGTTATTTCATGGAATAGAGGCTATAGTTATTCTCTCCTAACTGTAAAGTTGAAAACTCATACACAAAAATCTTCCCAAACAGTTACACACAAGCTGCATTCAGAGAGAACATCCTTTATTTTACATTACATAGTATCTGTCTGAATGCCATTTACCACAATATTCTCAAAGTGTTATATGAAGATGTTCCTAAAGAGCTAGAAGCAAGAGTGTTTATTCACATCATTATTTCCTGGAATGTGTGTTACTGATATTCTCTCACAGTTTTTGTGAAAAGTTTGTAAACTTATACACAAAGATGTACCTAAACAGCTGTATGCAAGTTGTGTTCAGAGCATTCTTTACTGTATGTGAGACAGTATCTGCCTGAATGCCACATAATACAAAGTTCCCACAGTCTTATGTGAGTTTATCCTAAAGTCGTAGAAGCAAGAGTGTGTCTCCATAGTGGTTTTTGGAATGGGTGTATAGCTATTCTGTCACAGCTGTAGTGAAATGTTTGAAAACTCCAATACAAAGATGTTCTTTAAAAGCTACTAATGAGCTGGGTTCAGATAGAACACTATTTACTAAATGAGTGTGAGAATCATTCTGAATGCTCTGTACTGCAATGTTCTCAATGTATTACATGAAGATGATCCTTAAGAGCTAGAAGCAAGAGAGTTGTAAACAGTGTTATTTTATGGAAAGGAGGCAATAGCTATTCTCTCCTACTTGTAGTGAAATGCTTAAAAAGTCATACACAAAGATGTTCCTAAACAGGTTGGTACAAGCTCTGTTCAGAGAGAATGTTCCTTATTGTATGTGACAGCATGTCTGTCTGAATGCCCTATATTACAATGTTCTCGAGGTTATATGAAGATGTTCCTAAAATACTAGAAACAAGAGTGTTTGTCCACAGTGTTATATCATGGAATGGGTGTTATAGATGTTCTGTCACAGTTGTAGTGCACAGCTTGTAAACGCACACACAAAAAAGTTCCTAAACAGCTACATTGAAGCTTCCCACACAGAGAGCAGTCTTTACTTAACGTGAGACAGTGTTAGTCTGAACGCACCACAGTGTAATTATCTCAAAGTGTTATATGAAGATGTTCCTAGGGAACAGAAGTAAGAGTGTTGGTCCACAGTGTTATTTCCTGGAATGGGCATATTAGATAATATGTCACAGCTGTAGTGAAGAGTTTGAAAACTCATACAAAATGATGTTACTAAACTGCAACTTATGCTGGGTTCTGATAGAGTGTTCTTCAATGAAAGTGAGTGAGTGTCCCTCTGAAACCCCTGGACTGCAATGTTCTCAAAGAATTATATGAAGATGGTTCTTAAGAGCTAAAAGTAAGAGAGTTTCTATATAGTGTTTTTTCATGGAATGGGGGAAACAAATATTCTCTGCTAGCTGTACTAAAAAGTTTGAAGACTCATAGACAAAGATGTTCTTAAACAGTATACATAAAAGGTGCATTCAGAGAGAGTGATCTTTATTGTATGTGAGAGAGTGTGTGTCTGAATGCCCTATACTGGAATGTTCTCAAAGTGTTATATGAAGATGTTCCTAAAGAGCTAGAAGTAAGAATCTTTGCCCAAGTGTTATTTCTTGGATGGGTATTATAGATATTCTGTCATGACTGCCAAAGTTTGTAAACTCATCCAAAAAGATGTTCCTAAACAGCTACACACAAGCTGCATCATGAGAGAGAGCATTCTTTACTGTATGTGAGACAGTGTCTGTGTGAATGCACTATACTACTATGTTCTCAAAGTCCTCTGTGAAGATGTTCCAAAAGAGCTAGAAGCAAAAGTGTTTGTCCAAGTGTTATTTCCTGTGATGGGTGTTATAGATATGCTGTCACAGCTGTTGTGCAATGTTTGTAAATTGATACACAAAGATGTTCCTAAACAGCTGCATACAAGCGTCCTCCAGTGAGAGCATTCTTTAGTGTATGTGAGACCATGTCTGTCTGAGTGCACTATACCTCAACATTCTCAAAGTCTTATTTGAAGATGTTCCAATAGCCCTAGAGGAAAGGATGTTTGTACAGTGTTATTTCATGGAATGGAGGCAATAGATATTCTCTCCTATCTGTGTGAACAGTTTGAAAATTCATACACAAAGATGTTCATAAATAACTACATACAAGCTACAATCAGAGAAAGCATTCTTACTGCACTTGACAGAGTGTCTGTCTCAATGGACTATACTAAAATATTCTGAAAGTGTTATATGAAGATGGTCCTAAAGAAGTAGAAGGAATAGTGTTTGTTCACCATGTTATTTCATGGAATGGAGGAAATAGATATTCCCTCCTAGCTGTAGTACAAAGTTAGAAAACTCATATACAAACATGTTCCTAAACAATTCCTAAACAGTCTGAATGCCCTATAGTGCAACATTCTCAGACTGTTACATGAAGATGTTCTTAAAGAAATGAAAGCGACAGTGTTTGACCACAGTGTTATATAATTGAAGGGATGTTATTGATATTCTATCACAGCTACAGTTGAAAGCTTGAAAACTCATAATCAAAGATGTCCCATAATCAAATCTGTTTAGCTACCAAAAAATTGTTTTCAGATATTGTGTTGTTTATTGAAAATGAGTGAGAATCTGTCTTTTACTGCAATGTTCTCGAAGTGTTATGTGAAGAATATCCTTAAGAGATAGAAGCAAGCGTTTTTATCCACAGTTGTCATCTGTGAGAATGGTTGATATGAATGTTTTGCCACACTTGTAGTGGAAAGTTTGTAAACTGACACAGAAACTTGTTCCAAAACAGCTATGTACAACCTACTTTAAGAGAGAGCATTCTTTACTGTGAGACAGTGTCCTTCTGAATGTGCTATATTGCATGTTATCAAAGTGTTATATGAAGATGTTTCTAAAGAGCTAGAAACAAGAATGTTTGTCCAGGATAGGAGTGACGTCAGCATCATGGTGGGGTGAGGTTCCCTCTTTGAATCTCTGCCCTCTAAGACACAATGAAAACATCATTCATATTCCAACAGAGCTCAAACACTACAAAGGACTTCTAAGAAATCCCTGCTGCCATACATCGGATGGTGGAGGCATGGGAAGCCCCAAAGGACGTGAGGAGAGGTAAGGAGTTGTACTCCCCCTCCCCAACTGATCAGCTCACAGACAGAGGGGGGAGGGGTGGCCCACTGTGGGGGGGAAAACAATCGCCCTCCAGGTGCTCTCACAGACTGTTGAGAGATCCCCAAAGGGAAGCAATGATGGACTGTTTTGGGGGTGTAGCAAACGCCCTAAGAGAGCCAGAAAGGAAACCCCCAGGTAGAGCAGGAGAAAGAGAGAACCCCACCCACACACACACTGCATTTCAGCATAATCCCTCTGGGGACTGCAGTGGGCTCAGAGCATACCACTCGCGATCTCCATCCAGGGGCAGCAGGTGGAAACTGCAGGACCAACTTCAACATGAGAGGAAAAAGTAAAGAGGTTGGATCCATGCAGCAATTTGTTATAGCTACAGACCAAAAGGAAAGTGACAAACACCCAGAAACCAAGCTTGAAGGCACAGAATTCGATAACCTGAATGACAGAGAATTCAAAATAGCTATCATAAAAAAACTCAATGAAATACAAGAGAACACACAGAAACAAACCAATGAATTCAGGGATTTCATCACAAAAGAGATTGAAACCATAAAGAAAAACCAATCAGAATTATGGGAGATGAAAAACAAAATGAATGAGTTACTGGAAAAAAATGGAGTCTTTAAAGAGCAGAACTGACAATGTGGAGGAAAGAATTAGCATTATCAAGGATAGCCATGCAGAAACGCTCCAGATAGAGGAGGAGAGAGAGCTAAGACTAAAAAGAAATGAAGAAATTCTTCAAGAAATATCAGACTCAATGAGGAAAAGCAACATAAGGATAATAGGTATTCCAGAAGGAGAAGAAAGAGAAAAAGGAGCAGAGAGTTTATTCAAAGAAATAATAGCTGAGAACTTCCCCAACCTAGGGAACGAGAGGGAAATAACAGTGAATGAAATCAATAGATAACCTAAATATATAAACAGGGATAAAAAAATCATCTGGTCACATAGTAGGAAACTTGAAAAATATCCGTGACAAGGATATAATATTAAGGGCAGCTAAACAAAAAAACAAAATAATGTACAAAGGAAACCCCATCAGGCTCTCAGCTGATTTCTCGACAGAAACTCTACAGGCTAGGAGAGACTGGAGTGATATATTCAAAATCATAAAAGACAAAAACCTTCAGCCAAGAATACTTTATCCAGCAAAAATATCCTTCAAATATGAAGGAGAAATAATAACTCTCCCTGATAAACAAAAGCTAAGAGAGTTCATCACCACAAGACCCCTACTACAAGAAATGCTCAAGAAGGCCCTTGGCATGAAAAAAAAAACAAATGAGAAAGGGGATACAAAGATTTCAGCAAGGAGACAAGGAAGGAGACTAAACCAGAACAAACTACAGTTGGATAACATAAAAAATTAACTCAAGCTCATCACTGTAAACACACACTCACAACACAAGATGGAATACATAGAGATAACAAATGAGGGGAAGAGGAAAGGGATTGAGTTGACCCTGCCTCAGGAAAAAGGAGGCATCTGAAAATGTACTATCTTATCAATGAGATCACTTATATAAACCTCACAGTAACCACTAAACAAATAACCAGAAGAGAACCACACATGACAAATAAAGAGAAAACTAAGAGAATGAGTATGCAGAAATACCAAATTGAATTGCAGTCCAAAACACAAGTGACAAGTAACGAAGGAAATGCAAAAGAACCAAAAAATGAACAATAAAATAGCAACATTAAACCCTCATATATCAATAATCACTCTAAATGTAAATGGATTTAATTCTCCGATCAAAAGACACAGAGTGGTGGGATGGATTAAAAACCAAGATCCAACAATTTGCTGCATCCAGGAAACACATCTCAGCTCTAAAGACAAACACAGACTCAAAATAAAAGGATGGAAAACAATACTCCACGCTAATGGCAAACAAAAGAAAGCAGGAGTAGCCATACTTATGCCAGACAAAGTAGACTTCAAGATAAAAAAGGTAATGAGAGACAAAGAAGGGCAATATATAATGATAAAAGGGACACTTCACCAAGAAGACATAACACAACACTTATAAATATCTATGCACCCAACACAGGAGCACCAAAGTACATAAAACAACTGCTAAAAAACCTAAAAGGAGATATTGACAATAACACAATAAGAGTAGGGGATCATAACACCCCCCTTACATCAATGGATAGATCATCCAGACAAAAAGGCAATAAGGAAATAATGGACTTAAACAAAAAACTAGACACAATGGACTTAATAGATATATACAGAGCACTCCACCCAAGAAAAGCAGAGTACACATTCTTCTCAAGTGCACACGGAGCATTCTCAAAGATAGACCATATATTAGGAAACAAGGCAAACCTCTATAAATTTAAGAAGATTGAAATCATTACAAGCATATTTTTTGATCATAATGCTGTGAAACTAGAAATCAACTGCAAGGGAAAAACTAGGAAAGGGACAAAGATGTGGAGACTAAACAACATGCTACTGAACAACAAATGGGTCATTGATGAAATTAAAGGAGAAATCAAAAGCTATCTGGAGACAAATGAAAAAGAAAATACACCATACCAACTCATATGGGACGCAGCAAAAGTGGTCCTGAGAGGGAAATTCATAGCAATACAAGCCCACCTTAACAAACAAGAAAAATCCCAAATAAATAACCTTAAATTGCACCTAACAGAAATAGAAAAAGAAGAACAGACAAAGCCCCGAATCAGCAGAAGGAGGGAAATAATAAAAATCAGAACAGAAATAAATGAAATTGAAACCAAAACAACAGTAGAAAGGATTGATGAAACAGAGAGCTGGTTCTTTGAGAAGATAAATAAAATTGACAAACCCTTAGCCAGACTCACTAAGAAAAAAAGGGAGAAGACTCAAATAAATAAAATTAGAAATGAAAGAGGAGAAATTACAACAGATACCACAGAAATAGAGGGGATTATTAGGGAATACTATGAAAAACTTTATGCCAACAAATTGGGCAACCTAAAGGAAATGGACAAATTCTTGGACGTGTACAACCTCCCAAAACTGAATCAAGAAGAAATAGAGAATCTGAACAGACCAATAACAAGTAAAGAGATTGAAACAATAATCAAAAAACTCCCAAAAAATAAAAGCCCAGGACCAGGTGGCTTCCCTGGAGAATTTTACCAAACATTCAAAGAAGATTTAGCACCTATCCTTCTCAAACTATTCCAAAAATAGAGGAAGATGGAATACTTCCCAACACATTCTATGAAGCCAACATCATCCTGATACCAAAGCCAGACAAGAACAATACAAAGAAGGAAAACTACAGGCCAATATCACTGATGAACATAGACGCAAAAATCCTCAAGAAAATATTGACAAACTGAATACAGCAGTACATCAAAAAGATCACACACCACGATCAAGTGGGATTTATACCAGGGACACAGGAATGGTTCAACATCCGGAAATCAATCAACATAATACACCACATTAACAAAATGAAGAATAAAGAGCTTCTACAAGGGAAATGAAACCAGGATCAAAATTGATAAACAACCCACCAGCTGGGAGAAAATATTTGCAAATCGTTTGTCTGACAAGGGATTAACCTCAGTAATATATAAAGATCTCATACAACTGAGCAACAAAAAAACAACCTATCAACAAATGGGCAGAGTATATGAACAGACATTTTTCCAAGGAAGAGATACAGATGGCCAATAGACTCATGAAAAGATGTTCAACATCACTAATCATCAGGGAAATGCAAATCAAAACTACACTAAGATATCACCTTACACTGGTTAGAATGGCGGTAATCACAAAGACAAATAACAACAAATGCTGGAGAGGTTGTGGAGAAACGGGGACCCTCATTCACTGCTGGTGGGAATGCAAACTGGTGCAGCCTCTATGGAAAACAGTATGGAGAGTCCTCAAAAAATTAAAAATAGAAATACTGTATGATCCAGCAATCCCACTCTTGGGCATCTACCCAATGGACATGAAATCAACCAGCACAAGAGGCCTATGCACCCCTATGTTCATTGCAGCATTATTCACTATAGCCAAGAAGTGGAAGCAACACAAGTGTCCCTCAACTGATGATTGGTTAAAGAAGATGTGGTATATACATACAATGGAATACTACTCAGCCATAAGAAAAGACACAATTGTCCCATTTGCAACAACATGGATGGACCTAGAGGGTATTATGTTAAGTGAAATAAGCCAGAGAGAGAAGGACAGACATTGAATGAACTCACTCATATACGGAATATAAGTGAACACACGGAGAGAGAGAACTGATTGGTGGTTACCAAGGGGAAGGGGGATTGGGGTGGGCACAAGGGGTGAAGGGTTACATCCACAAGGTGACGGACAAACAAAAATGTACAAATAAACCCCACAGTGTTATAAACTATTAAGACATCAATTAAAAAATGGTAAAAGAAAAACCCACATGATCATCTCAATTGATGCAGAGAAGGCATTCGACAAGTTCCACCATCCATTTATGATAAAAACTCTCAGGAAAATGGGTATAGAAAGAAAGTACCTCAACATAATAAGGTCATATATGACAAACCTACAGCAAACATCCTTCTCAATGGGGAAAAACTGAAAGCCATTCCCTTGAGGACAGGAACAAGACAAGGGTGCCCACTCTCACCACTCTTATTCAACATAGTACTGGAAGTCCTGGCCAGCGCAATTAGGCAAGAAAAAGGAATAAAAGGACTCCAAATAGGCAATGAAGAAGTGAAACTCTCACTATTTGCAGACCACATGATCTTATACATAGAAAACCCAAAAAATTCCATTGGAAAACTACTAGAAATAATCAACAACTACAGTAAAGTGGCAGGGTATAAAATCAACTTACAAAAATCAATTGCATTTCTATACACTAACGATGAACTAACAGAAAGAGAACTCAAAGACAATCCCATTTACAATTGCAACAAAAAGAATAAAGTATCTGAGAATAAATTTAACCAAGGAGGTAAAAGACCTATACAATGAAAACTATAAGACACTATTGAAAGAAATCGAGGAAGACATAAAGAAATGGAAAAATATTCCATGCACATGGATTGGAAGAATAAATATAGTTAAAATGCCCATTCTACCTAAAGCAATCTACAGATTCAATGCAATCCCAATCAGAATCCCAATGTCATCCTTCACGGTAATAGAACAAAAATGACTCAAATTCGTATGGGGCAACAAAAGAGCCCGAATAGCTAAAGCAATTCTGAAAAAAAAGAACAAAGCTGGAGGCATCACAATCCCTGATTTCAAAATATACTATAAAGCTATAGTGATCAAAACAGCATGGTACTGGTACAAAAATAGACACACAGATCAATGAAATAGAATTGAAAGCCCAGAAATAAAACCACACACCTATGGACAGCTAATCTTCAACAAAGGAGCAAAGAACATACCATGGAGAGAGGGAATTATCTTCAATAAATGGTGCTGGGAAAATTGGACAGCAACATGCAAAAGAATGAAAGTAGACCATTTCCTATTGCCATACAAAAATCAATTCAAAGTGGATCAAGGACCTGAAAGTGAGACCTGAAACTATAAAACTCCTGGAAGAAACTATAGGCAGTACACTAATTGAGATTGGACATAAAGGGATCCTTTCAGATTCCATGTCTACTCGGACTAGGGAAACAAACAAAATAATAAACAAGTGGGACCTCATCAAACTAAAGAGCTTCTACAAGGCAAATGAAACCAGGGTCAAAATGAATAGACAACCCACCAGCTGGGAGAAAATATTCACGAATCATTTGTCCGACAAGGGATTAATCTCAGTAATATATAAAGATCTCATGCAACTGAGCAACAAAAAAACAAACAACCCGATCAAAAAATGGGCAGAGGATATGAACAGACATTTTTCCAAGGAAGAGATACAGATGGCCAATAGACACATGAAAAGATGTTCAACATCACTAATCATCAGGGAAATGCAAATCAAAACTACACTAAGATATCACCTTACACTGGTTAGAATGGCGGTAATCACAAAGACAAATAACAACAAATGCTGGAGAGGTTGTGGAGAAACGGGGACCCTCATTCACTGCTGGTGGGAATGCAAACTGGTGCAGCCTCTATGGAAAACAGTATGGAGAGTCCTCAAAAAATTAAAAATAGAAATACTGTATGATCCAGCAATCCCACTCTTGGGCATCTACCCAATGGACATGAAATCAACCAGCACAAGAGGCCTATGCACCCCTATGTTCATTGCAGCATTATTCACTATAGCCAAGAAGTGGAAGCAACACAAGTGTCCCTCAACTGATGATTGGTTAAAGAAGATGTGGTATATACATACAATGGAATACTACTCAGCCATAAGAAAAGACACAATTGTCCCATTTGCAACAACATGGATGGACCTAGAGGGTATTATGTTAAGTGAAATAAGCCAGAGAGAGAAGGACAGACATTGAATGAACTCACTCATATATGGAATATAAATGAACACATGGAGAGAGAGAACTGATTGGTGGTTACCAAGGGGAAGGGTGCTGGGGATTGGGCACAAGGGGTGAAAGGTTACATCAACTTGGTGACGGACAAACAATAATGTACATCTAAAACCCCACAGTGTCATAAACTATTAAGACATCAATGAAAAAAAAGAATGTTTGTCCAGAGCATTATAACATGGGATGAATGTTATTGATATTCTGCCACATCTGTAGCTCAGTGTTTGAAAACTCATATAAAAAGATGTTCCGAAAGAGCTGCTTACAAACTGGGTTCAGGTAGAGATTTCTGTACTAAATGTGATTGAGAGACTGTCTGAATGCCTTTTACCACAATGTTCTCAATGTGTTGTATGAAGATCATCCTTAAGAGCTAGAAGCAAGAGTGTTTGTATGCAGTGTTATTTCATGGAACGGAGGCAATGATATTCTCTCCTGGCTGCAGTGATGTTCCTACACAGCTACATACAACCTGCATTCAGAGAGAGCATACTTTACTGAATGTCAGACAGGGTCTGAAAGAATGTCCAATAATCCAATGTCCTCAAAGTATTATATGGAGATGTTCCTAAATAGCAAGAAGAAAGTGTTTGTCCACAGTGTAATTTCCTGGAAAGGGAATTATAGGCATTGTATCACAGGTGTAGTGAAAACTTTGAAAACTCATATGCAAAAAGTTACTAAATGTCTCTTTACAAGCTGAGTTCAGAGAGAGCATTCTTTAATGAATAAGAGTGAGAATTGGATGTGCTTTACTTTAATGTTTTCACAGTGTAGTATGAAGATGATCCTGGAGAGATAGAAGCAACAGTGTTTGTACTTGGTGTTACTTTATGGAATGGAGGCAAAAGATATTCTCTCATAGCTGTATTGAAGCATAAAAACCCATACACAAAGATTTTTCTAAACAATTACATGCAAGCTGCATTCAAAGAGAGCATTTTTATTGTATGTGACTGTCTCGTTCAATGCCCTATATTGTAACTCTCCCAAAGTGTTATAAGAAATGTTCCTTAAGAGCTAGAAGCAGGAGTGTTTGTCCACAGTGTTGTTTCCTGGAATGTATGTTATGATATTCTGTCACAGCTTTATTTAAAAGTTTGAAAACTATTATACAAGGGTATTCCTGAACAGCTACTTACAAGGTGAGTTCTGATAGAGACTTCTTTATTGAAGGTGACTGAGAGTCTGAATGCCCTTTACTGCAATGTTCTCAAAGTGTTATATGAAGATGGTCCTTTAGAGCTACAAGCAAGAGTGTTTGCACACAGTGTTACATCATGGAATGGAGACAATAGATATTCTTTCCTACTGTAGTGAAAAGATTGTAAACTCATACACAAAGATGTTCCTAAACTGCTACTTACAAGCTGGGTTCAGATAGAGCATTCTTTAATGAAAGATAGTGAGAATATGAATGCCCTGTACTGCAACGTTCACAAAGTATTACATGAAGATAATACTTAAGAGCTAGAAGCAAGAGTGTTTCTCCACAGTGTTATTTAACCAAATGTGTGTTACAGATATTCTGTAACAGCTGTAGTGAAAAAATTGTAAACCAATACACAAAGATCTTCCTAAGGAGCTACATAGAAGCTTTGTTCAGAGAGAGCCTTCTTTATTTTATGTGAGAGAGTGTCTGTCTGAGTGCCCTATACTGCGAGATTCTCAAAGTGTTATATGAAGATGTTCCTAAAGAACTATAATAAGAGAGTTTGTCCACAGTGTTAAATCATGGAATGGATGTTATTGATATTCTGTCACAGCTATATTGAAAAGTTTGAAAACTCATACACCAATATATTCCTACACAGTTACATACAAGTTGCATTCAGAAAGACTGTTTTTTTTTTTTTTTTTTGGTGAGGAAGACCAGCCCTGAGCTAACATCCGTTGCTAATCCTCCTCTTTTTCCTGAGGAAGACTGGCCCTGGGCTAACATCGTGCCCATCTTCCTCCACTTTATATGGGACGCCGCCACGGCCTGGCCGACAGGCAGTGCGTCGGCGGGCGCCCGGGATCCGAACCGGCGAACCCCGGGCTGCCAAGCGCGGACTAAACCGCTGCGCCACCGGGCCGGCCCCCAGAAAGACTGTTTTTTATTGTATGTGAGAGTAGTCTGTCTGAATGCCCTATACTGCAATGTTCTCAAAGTGTTATTTGAAGATATTCCTAAAGAGCTAGAAGCAAGGCTGTTTTCCACAGTGTAATTTCCTGAAATGAGTGTTATTGATATTCTGTCACAGCTGTAGTGAAAAGTTTGAAATCTCATATACAAAGATGTTCCTAAACAGCTACTCATAAGGTGGGTTCAGTAGAGTGTTCTTTAATGAATGTGACTGAGTCTGTCTGAATGCACTTCACTGCAATGTTCTCAAAGGGTTACAAGAAGAGGATCCTTAAGAGCTAGAAGCAAGTGTGTTTGTCAAGAGTGTTATTTCTTGGAGTGGGTGTTATATGTATACTGTCACAGCTGAAGTGAAAAGTTGGTAAAATCATAAAAAAAAGATGTTTCTAACAGTGACATACAAGATGCATTCAGAGAAAGCATTCTTTACTGTATGTGAGACAGTTTCTCTCTGGATGTGCTATACAGCAATGTTTTCAAAGTTTTATATGATAATGATCCTAAAGAGCAGGAAGCAAGATTGTTTGTCCACAGTGCTATTTCCTGAAATGGGTGTTACAGCCATTCTCTCCCAGCTGTAGTGAAAAGCTTGAAAACTCGTAAACAAATATGTTCTTATAGCTACTTAAAAGCTAGGTCCAGATAGAGCGTTCTTTAATGAATGTGAGTGAGAGTCTGTCTGAATGTCTTGTATTGCAATATTCTCAATGTATTATATGAAAATGATCCTTAAGAGCTAGAAGCAAGATTGTTTGTACACAGTGTTATTTTGAGGAATGGAGTGAATAGATATTCTCTCCTAGCTGTAGTGAAAAATTTGAAAGCTCATACACAATGGTGTTCCTAAAGAGTTACATACAAGCTGGGTTCAGAGAGCATTCTTTTTTGTATGTGATAGAGGGTCTGTGTGAATGCCCTATACTGCAATGTTCTCAAAGTTTTATATGAAGATGTTGCTAAAGAGCTAGAAGCAAGAGTGTTTGTCCACAGTGACATTTCCTGGAATGGGTGTTTTGAATATAGTCATAGCTGCAGTGAAAAGTTCACCAACTCATACACAAAGATGTTCCTAAACAGCAACATATAAGCTGCATTCAGAGAGAGTGTTCTTCCCTATATGTGATTGAGAATCTGACTGAATGCTCTATACTTGAATTTTCTCAAAGTGTCATATGAAGTTGTTCCCTAGCAGCTACAAGCAAAAGTTTTTGTCCACCCTGTTATTTCCCAGAATGGATGTTATAGATATTCTGTCACAGCTGTAGTGAAAAGTTTGAAACTCATACTCAAAGATTTTCCTGAACACCTAGTTACAAACTGCCTTCAGAGTGAGTGTTCTTTATTGTATATGATTGAGTTTCTATCAGAAGGCACTATACTGCAATATTCTCAAAGTTTTATATGAAGATGTTTGTAAGGGTTTTTGTCCACAGTGTTAATGCCTGGAATTGATACTGTAGATATACTGTCACAGCTGTAGGGAAAGTTTACAAACTCATATACAAATATGTTCTAAACAGGTACTGAATACCTGGGTTCAGAGAGTGGATCCTTTATTGAATGTGTGTGAGAGTCTCTTGGAATGCCCATACTACAATGTTCTCAAAGTTTTATAAGAAGATGATCCTTAAGAGCTAGAAACAAGAGAATTTTTCTACAGCATCATTTCAAGGAATGGAATCTGTAGATATTTTCTACTAGCTGCAGTAAAATGTTTGAAAACTCTTATAAGAAATTGCATAAACAGCTACTTACAAGCTTGTTTAAGAGAGAGTGTTCTACATTGTTTGTGAGAGAATGTCTGTCTGAATGCCCTAAACTGCTGTGTTCTGAAAGTGTTAACAGAAGAAGATCCTAAAGAGCTAGAAGCAAGAGTGTTTGTTCACTGTGCTATTTTATGGAATGGATGTTATAGCTATTCTTTCAAAGCTATAGTGAACAGTATAAAAACTCATACACAAACATGTTCCTAAAGAGCTATGTAGAAGCTGGGTTCAGAGAGGACAGTCTTTATTGTATGGAAGAGTGTCTGTCTGAATGCCCTATACTGCAATGTTTCATAGTGTTATATGAAGATGTTCCTAAAGAGCTAGAAGCAAGAGTGTTTGTCCACAGTTTCATTTCATGTAATGTAAGATATGGATATTCTGTCTTCACTGTAGTGAAAAGTTTGAAAATTCTTATATATGAAAAGTGTCTAAAAAGTTAGTTACAAACTGGAATCAGAGAGTGTTCTTTATTATATGTGAGGTAGATTCTCTCTGAATGCCCTACACTGCAATGTTCATAAAGTGTTATGTGAAGATATTCCTAAAGAGCTATGTACAAGCTGGGTTTCCAGAGAGCATTCTTTAATGTACGTGAAACAGTGTCTGTCTGGATGCCCTATATTACAATGTTCTCAAAGTGTTCTATGAAGATTTTCCTAAAGAGCTAGAAGCAAGAGTATCTGTCCACAGTGTTATTTCATGAAATGGAAGCTGTAGATATTCTCTCCTAGCTGTAATGAAATGTTTGAAGTGTCTTATATGAAAAGATCCGGTTACAAGATGTGTTCATAGAAAGCGTTTTTTAATTATATGTGAGAGTTTCTGTCTGAATGCCCGATACTGCAATGTTCTCAAAGAGTTAAATAAAGATGATCCTAAAGAGCTAAAAGCAAGACTGTGTGCCCACAATGTTATTTCATTGTATCTAAGCTATCAGTATTGTCTCCTAGCTGAGGGTTGAAAACTCATGTATAAAGAGGTTTGTAACAGCTACTTATAAGCTGGCTTCAGACAGAGCATTTTTTATGTTTTTTATTATTGTGGTAACATTGTTTTACAACATTGTATAAATTTCAGGTATACATCATTATACTTCTATTTCTGCATGGATTACATCATGTTCACCACCCAATGACTAATTACAATCCATCACCACACATGTGTGCCTAATCATGCCACACACATGCCTAATTGCATGTCCCTTTTGCCCTCCTCCCTCCCCCTTCCCTTATGGTAACCATCAATCCAATCTCTGTTTCTGTCTGTTGGTTTGTTGTTGTATTTATCTTCTACTTGTGAGTGACATCATATAGTTTTTGACCTTCTCCCTCTGATTTATTTCACTTAGCATAATACCCTCAATGCCAATCCATGTTGTCACAAATGGCTGGATTTCATCATTTCTTATGGGTGAGTAGTATTCCATTGTGTATATATTCCACATCTTCTTTATCCATTCATCCCCTGATGGGCACTTAGGTTGCTTCCAAGTCTTGGCTATTGTGAACAATGCTGCAATGAACACAGGGGTGCATGTATCTTTATGTATTGGTGCTTTCATTCTTTGGATAAATATCCAGCAGTGGAGTAGCTGGATCATATGGTAGTTCTATTTGTAGTTTTTTCAGGAATCTCCATACTGTTTGCATAGTGGCTGAAACAGTTTGCACTCCCACCAGCAGTGTATGAGAGTTCCCTTCTCTCCACATCCTCTCCAACACTTGCTGTTTCCTGTCTTATTAATTATAGCCATTCTGATGGGTGTGACAGGATATCTCATTGTAGTTTTGATTTGCATTTCCCTGATAGTTAATGACATTGAGCATCTTTTCATGTGTCTGCTGGCCATCTGTATATCTTCTTTGGAGAAATGTCTTTTCAGGTCTTCTGCCCATTTTTTAATTGGATTGTTGGTTTTGTTGTTGTTGAGATGTATGAGTTTTTTATATATTTTGAAGATTAACCTCTTATCAGATATATGGTTTGCAAACATATTCTCCCAATTGTTAGGCTGCCATTTCATTTTGTTGATGGTTTTCTTTGCTATGCAAAAGCTTTTTAATTGGATGCAGTCCTATTTTTTGTAGATATTCTGTCACATCTGTAGTGAACAGTATATATCCTCACATAAAATGATGTTCCTAAACAGTTTCATTCAAGCTGGGTTCAGAGAGAACATTCTTTCTTTTATGTGAGAGAGTATCTGTCTGAATGCCCAATACTGCAATGTTCTCAGGGTGTTATATGAAGATGTACCTAAAGAGCTTAAAGAAAGGGTGTTTGGACACAGTGTTATTTCATGGATTGGATGTTGTAGATATTCTGCTACAGGTATAGTCAGAAATTTTAAAAATCATTCACTAAGTTGTTCCTAACCAGCTATATACAAGCTGCATTCAGAGAGAACATTATTTATTGTATGTTATTGAAAGTGTGTCTCAATACTGTACCCTGCACTCTTATCAAAGTGTCATCTGAAAATGTTCCTAAACAGCTAGGGGAAAGAGTTTTTGTCCACAGTGTTATTTCATGGAATGTTAGCAACAGATATTCTATCCTAGCTGTAGTGAAAAGTTTGAAAACTCATACAAAAAGATCCTACACAGCTACTTGCAAGCTGGGTTCAGAGAAAGCATTCTTTATTGTATGTGAGAAGTTGTCTGTCTGAATGCACTATATGCAAAGATCTCAAGTCTTATATGAAGATTTTCCTTAGCACCTAGAAGCAAGCACGTTTGTCCACAGTGTTATTTCATGGAATGGATGATACAGATAATCTTTCACACATGTAGTGCCAAATTTGAAGACTCTTATATGAAGACTTCCTAAACAACTACCTACAAGCTGGATCAGGGAGAAGGTTAAATATTGTATGTGATTAAGAGTCTTTCTGAATGTGCTATATTGCAATGTTCTTAAAGTGTTATAGGAAGATGCTCCTAAAGAGCTAGAAGCAAGAGTGTTTGTCCACAGTGTTATTTCATGGAAAGGATGTTACATATAGTCTGTCACAGATGTAGTGAAAAGTTTGAAAATTTGTATCCAAAGATATTCCCAAACAGCTAGTTACTAGATGGGTTCAGATAGAGCATTCTTTATTAAATGTGAGAGAGAATCTGTATGAATGCCCTGTACTCCCTTGGTCTCAAAGTGTTATATGAAGATGCCTGAAGGAAGAGAGGAATTAAGAGCTTGAAGGAAGAGTGTTTGTCCACAGTGTTATTTCATGGAATGGAATCTATAGAAATTCTCTCCCAACTGAAGTGAAAAACTTGAAATCTCTTTTAAAAAACTCCTAAAGAGGTATTCCAAGTGGGATTCAGAGTGAGCATTCTTTATTGTATGTGAGAGAGAGTCTGAATGCCCTATACTGCAATGTCCACAAAGTGTTATGAGAAGATGCTTCTAAGGAGCTAGAAAAAACATTGTTTGTACATAGTGTTATTTCTTGGAATGAATGTTATATTCTGTAACAGCTGTTGTGAAAATTTTGAAAACTCGTAGACAAAGATGTTACTAAACAGCAACACATAAGCTGCATTCAGAGACCATTCTTAATGTATGTGAGTAAGAATCTGTCTGAAAGCTCAGTACTGCAATCTTTTCAAAGTGCTATATGAAGATGTTCCTAATGAGCTAGAAGCAATAGTGTTTATCCACAGTATTACTTCATGGAAGGTAAGCTATGGATATTCTCATAAGTAGGTGTAGGAACAACTATGTTTATGATTTTCAAACATTTTTCTCCAATTTTAATGGAATATCTGTAAAATCCATTACATGAATAAACCCTGTGGAAAAACACTCTTGATTCTAGCTCTTAAGGATCATCTTCATGTAATTCTTATGGAATACTGCAGGGCAGGACTT
Organism: Tapirus indicus; assembly: GCA_031878705.1. Taxonomy (NCBI): domain Eukaryota; kingdom Metazoa; phylum Chordata; class Mammalia; order Perissodactyla; family Tapiridae; genus Tapirus; species Tapirus indicus. Next base: position 48,405,512 of record CM062942.1, read on the forward strand.
TCAGAAAAACACTTACTCATATTCATTAAAGAATGCTCTGTCTGAACCCACCCTGCAAGTAGCTGTTTTGGAATACCTTTGTATATGCATTCCAATGTTTTCATTACAGCTGTGAGTCTATCTGTAACATCCTTTCCAGGAAATAACACTGTGGATGAAACTCGTGTTTCTAGCTCTTTAAGATCATCTTCACATACCACTTTGAGAACATTGCAGTACAAGGCACTCAGACAGACTCTCACTCCAATTAAGTGAGGAATATTTTGTCAGAACACAGACTGTGAGTTTGTGTTTAATAACATCTTTGTATATGTGTTCCACACTTTTCACTAAAGCTGTGACAGCCTATCTATAAATCCATTGCAGGAAATAACACTGTGGACAAACACTCCTGCTTGTAGTTCTTAATAATAATCTTCATATAATGCTTTGAGAACATTGCAGTACAGGGCATTCAGACTGTCAATCTGATTCAAAGAAGAACGCTTTGTCTGAACCCAACTTGCAAGTAGCTGTTTAGTAGCATCTTTGTTTATGAGTTTCAATCATTTCATTAGAGTTGTGGCAGAATATCTGTGACATCCATTACATGAATTAACACTGTAGACAAACACTCTGGCTTCTAGATCTTAAGGATCAGCTTCATATAACACTCTGAGAACATTACAGTGCAAGGCATTCAGACAGAATCGTCACTTCAATTCACCAAGGAACACTTTTTCTGAATGCTGCTTGTCAGTAGCTCCTTAGTAACATCTTGTATATGAGTTCCAAGCTTTTCACTACAGCTGTGATGGACTATCTGTAACATCCATTCCAGCAATAACACTGTGACAAACAATCTACCTTCTGGCTCTTATGGATTATCTCAATTAACACCCTTGGAAAATTGCAGTATCGGGCATTCAGAAAGCGTCTCACTCACATTCATTAAAGAATGCTCTATTTGAACATGGCTTGTGAGCTGCTGTTTAGTAATGTCTTTGTATAGCAGTTCCATACTTTTCATCACAGCTGTGATAGATTATCTGTAACGTCCATTTCATGTAATAACGTTGTGGATGAAGAGCCTTCCGTCTAGCTCTTAAGGATCATGTTCATATAACACTTTCAGCACATTGCAGTACAAGGCATTCTGATAGATGGTAACTCCAATTCAATGAAGAGCACTTTGAACACCAATTCTAAGCAGTTATTTAGGAAAATCTTTGTATGTGAGTTCCAAACTTTCTCTATATCTTTGATAGACTATCCAAAACATCCATTCCAGGACATAACACTGTGGACAAAGAATCTTACTACTAGCTCTTAAGGATCATGTTCATATGACACTTTTGGAGCATTGCAGTACAGGGCATTCAGACAGGCTCTCACTCACATTCATCAAAGAATTCTCTGACACATCTTGTAAGTAGCTGTGTAGGAACATCTTTGGATATGAGTTCCTAACTTTTCACTACAGCTGTGGTAGAAAATCTATAACATCCATTCCATGGCATAACACAGTGGACAAATCATCTTGTATCTAGCTCTAAACGATTGTCTTCCTATACCACTTTTGGAACATTGCAGTACAGGGCATACAGACTGACAATCCCTCACATTCACTAAACAATGCTCTGTCTGAACCCAGATTGTAAGTAACATTTAGGAACATCTTTGTACATGAGTTTGAAACTTGTTACTACAGCTGTGATAGACTATAACTTTCATTCCAGGAAATAACACTGTGCAAAATAATCTTGCTTCTAGATCTTAAGGATCATCTTCCTAGAAGACTTTTGGAATCTTGCGGTACAGGACATTGAGACAGACTCTCACACATGTTCAATGAAGAATGCTTTGTCTGAACCCAGCTTGTAAGTAGCCTTTTAGTAAAATATTTTTTTATGTGTTTCAAACATTTCACTGAAGCTGGGACAAAATATCTGTAACATGCATTACATGAATTAGCACTTTGGACAATCTTGCTTCTAGGTCTTAAGGATCATCTTCATATAACACTTTAAGAATATTGCTGTACAAGGTATTCACACAAAATCCACTCCAATTCAGTGAAGAACGCTTCATCTGAACACAGTTTATAAGTAGCTTTTTAGTAACATATTTGTATACGAGTTTCAAATTTTTCACTACAACTGTGATAGACAATCAATAACAATCATACCTGGTAATAACACCGTGGACAAACAATCTTGCCTCCAGCTCTTAAGGATCATCTTCATATAACACTTTTGACACATTGCAATATATGGCATTCAAAAAGAACCTCAGTCATATTCATTAAAGAATGCTCTGTCTAAACATGCCTTGTCAGTAGCTGTTTAGGAACATCTTTGTATATCAGTCCCAATATTTTCACTACCTCTGAGATAGACTTTCTTTAACATACATCCCAGGAAACAACATGGTACACCGCAAACTGACTTCTAGGTATTAGGGATCATCTTCATATAAATACTTGGAACACTGCAGTACAGATGTTAAGAAGGACTATCACTCACATTCAGTAAGAATACTCTTTCTGAATCCGCTTGTAAGTAGCTGTTTAGGATCATCTTTGTGTTGTAGTTCCAAACTTTTCGCTACATCTGGTATAGACTATAGATAACATCCATTGCAGGAAATAACGTTGTACACAAACAAGCTTGCTTCCAGCTGTTAAGGATCATCTACATATAATACTCCTGGATCATTGCAAAACAGGGTATTCAGAATGCCTCTCATTCACATTCACTAAGTATCCTCTTCCTGAACATGGCTTTAAAGTAGCTGTTTGTGAACATCTTTGTATATCAGATCTAAATTTTCACAACAGTTGGGATAGACTATCTATAACATCCATTCCATAAAGTTACATAGTATACAAACAAGCTTGCTACTAGTTGTTAAGGCTCATCTTCATATAACACTCTTGGAACTCAAATTCACTACAAAAGTCCTTTCTGAACTCAGCTTCTAAGTAACTGTTTAGGAACATCCTCGTATATCACTTTCAAACTTTTCACTACAGCTGAGATAGACTATCTACAACATTCATTCCAGGAAATAACATTGTATAAAAGTCGCTTTCTTGTATCTCTTAAGGATCATCTTTTTTTCAGCTCTTTCTGAACCCAGCTTTGAATTAGCAATTTAGGAACATCTTTGCCTATCAGGTCCAAAATTTTCACTGCAGCTGAGATAGAAAGTCTACAACATCCATGCCAGGAAATAACATTGTACACAAACTACCCTGCTCTAGCTGTTAATGATCATCTTCATATAACACTCTTGGGACATTGTGGCACAGGGCATTCAGAAGGCCTATCAATCACATTCACCTAGAACGCTACTTCCAGTTTTGAACTTGCTGTTTAATAACATATTTGCATATCAGTTCAAAAATTTTTGGCACAGCTGAAAGAGACTATCTACAACATCCATTCAAGGAAATAATATTGTGCACAAACAACCTTGCTTCTAGCTCTAAAGAATCATCTTCACATGACACTCTTGGAACATTGCAGTAAGGGCATTCAGAAGGCCTGTCACTCACATTCACTCAGAATGCTCTTTCTGAACCCATTTTGAAAGTAGCTGTTTAGGGATATCTTTGTAGATCAGTTACAAACATTTCACTAAAGCTGCAATGGACAATCTATAACATCCATTCCTAGAGATAACAATGTATACAAACAATCTTGCTTCTCTCTGTTAAGGATCATCTTCATGTAACTCTCTGGAACATTGCAGTACAGGGCATTCAGAAGGCCTCTCACTCACATTCTGTAAGAATGCTCTTTCTGGAACCGGCTTGTAAGTAGCTGTTTGGGAACACCTTTTTATATCAGTTACAAACTTTTCACTGCAGCTGTGATAGACTATATATACCATCCATTCCAAGAAATGACATTTTACACAAAGAAGCTTGCTTCTAGCTATTAAGAATCATCTTCACATAACACTCTTCGAACATTGCAATACAGGGCATTCAGAAGGACTCCCACTGACATTCACTGAGAACATTCTTTCTGAATCCAGCTTTTAAGTAGATGTTTATGAACATCTTTGTATATCAGTTCCAAACTTTTCACTACAACAGAGGTAGACTGTTTATGGCATCCACTCCAGGAAATAAGATTGTACACAAAGAAGTTCACTTCTAGCTGTTAAGGAACATCTTTCCATAACTTTCTGGAACACTGCAGTATGGGGCAGGCAGAAGACCTCTCACTCACATTCACTAAGAATGCTCTTTCTGAACCCAGCTTGCAAATAGCTGTTTAGGTACATGTTTGTATATCAGTTCCAAACTGTTAACTACAGCTGAGATAGTTTATATGTAACATCCATTTCAGGGAATAAGATTGTACACAAACAAGCTTGCTTCTGTTAATGGTCATCATCATATAACACTCTTAGAATATTGCAGTTAAGGCCATTCAAAAGGCCTCTCATGCACATTCACTAAGAAAGCTCTCTCTGAACCCAGCATGACGGTAGTTATTTAAGAACATGTTTTTATATCTGTTCTAATCAATTCACTACAGCTGCAATAGATTAACTCTAACATCCATTCAAAGAGATAATACTGTACAGAAACACACTTGCTTCTAGCTCTTAACTATCGTCATCATATAACAATCTCAGAACACTGCAGTGCCAGGCATTCAGAAGGCTTCTCACTCACATTCACTAAGAACGCTCTTTCTGAATCCGGCTTGCATGTAGCTGTTTAGGAATATCTTGGTATATTATTTTCAAACATTTCACCAGAGGTGAGATAGACTATCTATAACATCCATTTCAGGAAATAAAACTGTACACAAACAAGCTTGCTTCTATCTATTAATGATCATCAACATATAACAATCTTGGAACATTGTAGTCGAGGGCATTCAGAAGGCCACTCACTCTCATTCACTAAGAACAGTCTTTCTGAGCCTAGCTGGAAAGCAGCTGTTTAGGAACATCTTTGCATATAAGTTCCAAACTTTTCACTACAACTGAGATAGACGGTTTATAATGTCCATTCCAGGAAATAACATTGTACATAAAATGTGCTTGCTTCTAGCAGTTAAGGATCATCTTATTATTACATTCCTGTAACATTGAAATAAAGGAATTCAGGAGACTTCTGACTGACATACACTAAGAATGCTCTTTCTGAGCCCAGCTTGGAAGTAGCTGTTTAGGAATATCTTTGTATATCAGTGTCAAACATTGTACTACCTCTGAGATAGTCTGTCTATAATCTCCATTTAAGGACAAAACATTGTACAAAAACAATCTTGCTTCTAGCTATGAAGGATCATCTTCACATAACACTCTTGGAACATTGCAGTACAGGGCATTCAGACTGCCTTATCACTCACATTCACTGAGAATGCTCTTTCTGAAACCTGCTTGAAAGCAGCTGTTTAGGAACATCTTTGTATATCAGTTCCAAACATTTCACTGCAGCTCATAAAGTCTATCATCTCAAATATCCATCCGGGAAATATCATTGTACACAAACAAGCTTGCTACCTGATGTTAAGTACCATCTTCCTATAACACTCTTGGAAGATTGCACTACAGGGAATTCAGAAGACCTGTCACTCACATTCAAAAGAATGCTCTTTCTGAACCTGGCTCTTAAGCAGCAGTTTCAGAACAACTTTGTACATCAGTTCCAAACTTTTGACTACAGCTGAGAGGGGTGATCTAAAACATCCATTCCACAAAATAGCTTTGAACAGAAACATGCTCACTTCAATATTTAGGATCACCTTCCTATAACACTCTTCCAGCATCACAATACAGGGCATTCAGAAGGACTCTCACTCAAATTCACTAAGAACACTCCTTCTGAACCCGTCTTGAAAGTAGGTATTTAGGAAAATCTTTGTATATCAGTTCCAAACTTTTCACTACAGCTGAAATGGTATAGCTATAACCTCCATTACAGGAAACAACATTGTACAGAAACACTCTTGCTTCTAGCTGTTAGGGATCACCTTCCTATAATACTCTTGAAACATTGCAATACATGGCATTCAGTAGACCTCTCACTCACATTCACTAAAATGCACCTTGTGAACCTGGCTTTACAGCAGCTGTTTAGGAACATCTTTGAACATCAGTACCAAACATTTCACTACAGATGAGAGAGACTATGTATAACATCCATTCCAGGAGATAACATCATACAGAAACAAGCTGGCTTCCAGTTTTAAGGATGATCTTCATATAACACTCTTGGAACATTGCTGTATCAGGCATTCAGATGGCCTCTCACTGACATTCACTGAGAATGCTTTTTCTGAACACGTATTGTACGTAGCTTTTTGGAACATCTTTCTATATCAGTCTCAAATATGTCACTAGAACTGAGATAGACTATTTATCACATCCTTTCTAGGAAGTAACATAGTACACAAACAATCTTGCATTTAGCTCTTAATGATAATCTTCATATAAGCCACTGGGATCATTGCAGTACAGGTCATTCAGAAGGCGTCTCACTCACATTCACTAAAACACTCTTTCTGATCCCAGCTAGTAGGAGCTAATTAGAAATATCTTTGTACATCATTTCCAATCATTTCACTAAAGCCAAGACAGACTATCTACAACATTCATTCCAGAAAGTAACATAGTACACAAACAAACCTGCTTATTGGTGTTATGGATCATCTTCCTAATACAGTCTTGGAACATGGCAACACAGAAAATTGTGAAGTCCTCTAATTCACATTCAATAAGCAAGCTCTTTCGGAACCCAGTTTGTAATTAGCCATTTAGGAACTTCACTGTATATTGGTTCCAAAATTTTCATAACAGCTGAGGTAGACAAGCTATAACATCCATTCCAGGAAATAACACTGTAGAGAAACACAATTTTTCCTAGCTGTTAAGCATGATCTTCACATAACACTCTTGGTGTCCCAAGACTGTACAGGACTTTCAGAAGACCTGTAAATCACATTCACTAAGAATGCACTTTCTGAACCTGGCTTGTAAGAAGCTGTTTAGGAATATCGTTGTATATCAGTTCAAAACATTTCTTTACTGCTGAGATAGTTTATCTAAAACATCCATTCCAGGATATATCATTGTGTAAAAAGAGGCCTCCCTTCAGCTGTTAAGGATGATCATCATATCACACTATTGGAAGATTGCAATACCTAGCATTGAAAAGAATTCTAACTCACATTTACTAAGAATGCTTTTTTAAAACTGGCTTGAAAGCCATTTTTTAGGAACATCTTTGTGTGTCAGTTCCAACCTGTCCACAAGAGCTGAGATAGACTTTCTATGACATCAATTGCAGGAAATTACATTGCATACAAACAAGCTTATTTCTAGCTCTTAAGGATCATCTTCATATAACACTCTTGCAACATTGCAGTACAGGGCATTCAGAAGGCCTCTCACTCTCATTCATTAGGAATGCTATTTCTGAACCAAGCACAAAAGTGGTTATTTAGGAACATCTTTGTACACTGGTTCCCATCTTTTCACCATGGCTGAGGTAGAAGATCTATAAAATTCTTTCCAGGAAATAGCTTTTTAATGAAACACACCTCCATCTAGCTGTTAAGGATCTTCTTCATAGAACACTCTTCACACATTGCAGTATGGGGTATTCAGAAGGCCTCTCACTCACATTCACTAAGATCACACATTCTCAACGCTGCTTGCAAGTAGCTGTTTAGGAACATCTTTGTATACAGTTCGGCACTGCTCACTACAGCTGAGATACTCTATCTCTAACATCCATTCCAGGAAATAACATTGTACAGAAATATGCTTGCTTCTAGATGTTGAGGATCATCTTCATATAACACCCTTGGAACACTGCCATTCAGGGCTTTCAGAAGGTCTCTTACACACATTCACTAAGAACACTCTTTCTGAATGTGGCTTGTATGTAGTTGTTTAGGAACCTCTTTGTACATCAGATAAAAACTTTTCACTACAGGCAAGGTAGACTTTCTATTCCATCAATTCCAGGTAAATACATTTTTCCCAGACATGTTTGCTTCTAGTTGTTAACGGTCATCATCATATAACACTCTTGGATAATTGCAGTAACAGTATTCAGAAGACTTCTCACTCATATTCAATAAGAATGCTCTTTATGAACCCGGCTTGAAAGTAGCTGTTTAGGAACAATTTTGTATATCAGTTCCAAACTTTTCACTACAGCTTAAAGAGACTTTCCATAACATCCCTTCCAGGAAATTACATTGTACCCATATATACTTGTTTCTAGCTGTTAGGTATCATCTCCACATAATGCTCTTAGATCATTGTAATACAGGATATTGAAAAGTCCTTTCAGTCACATTCATTAAGAATGTTTTGTCTGACCCCAGCCCATAAGTAGCCATTTTGGAATGTCTTTGTATATCAGTTCCAAACCTTTCCCTCTATTTGAGATACAATATCTGTAACATCCATTCCAGGAAATAACACTGTACAGAAACATGCTTGCTGCTAAGTATCATCTTCATATGACACTCTTGGGACATTGCCATGCAGAGCTTTCAGAAGACCTCTAACTCACATTCACTAAGAATGCTCTTTCCAAACCCATCTTGGAAGTAGCTATTTCAAACATCTCTGTATATCAGTTCCAAACTTTTCATTGCAGTTGAGATAGACTGTCTATGACATCCATTACCAGAAATAACACAGTAAAGAACTTTTAAGGATCATCTTATTATTATACTCTTGGAACAATGAAATAAGGGAATTCAGAAGACCTCTGACTGACATTCACTAAGAAATCTCTTTCTGAACTCAGCTTGAAAGTTGTGTACAATATCTTTGGAACTGATATGCAAAGATATTCCTAAGCAACTACTTCCCATTTGAGTTCACAGAGAGCATTCTTACTGAATGAGAGTTAGAGGCCTTCTCATGCACTGTACTGCAATGCTTAAGAATGATATGTGAAGATGAATCTTTAGAGCTAGCAGTGATTGTGTTTTGCTACAAGTTTATTTTTTAGAAGGGATGTTATACATAGCCTATCTCAGCTCTAGTGAATAGAATTGAACTGATATACAAAGATGTTCCTAAGCAACTACTTTCAAGCTGGGTTCACAGAAAGTGTTCTTCCTGAAAGTGAGATAGAGGCCTTCTCAATGCACTTTACTGCAATGTTCTAAGAACATGTGAAGATAAATCTTTAGAGCTGGAAGTGAGTGTGTTTCTCTACAATGTTATTTCTTAGAATGAAAGTTATACATAGACTATCTCCAATCTAGTGGATAGTTTGAAACTTATATACAGAGAGTTTCAAAGCAACCACTTGCAACCTGGGGTCACATTTAGCTACCTTAATGGATGTGACCTAGAGGCTTTCTCATTTCACTATATCACAATATTCCAGGAATGTTATGTGAAGATGAATCTTTAGAGCTAGAGGGGAGTGCATCTGTGTACAAGTTACTTCTTCAAATGGAAGTTACAAATAGTCTATGTCAGCTCCAGTGAATAGTTTGGAAGTGATATCCAAAGATGATCTTTAGAACATACTTCCAAGCCGGGTTCACAGACAGTGTTCTCACTGAATGTGACTGAGAGGCCTTCTGAATGAACTGTACTGCAATGCTACATGAATTATCATTGAAGATGAATCTTTAGAGACAGAAGTGAGTGTGTTTTCTACAAGCTTATTTCTTAGAATGGAAGTTATACATAGTCTATTTCAGCTCTAGTGAAAAGTTTGTAGCTGATGTACCATTTTCTAAGCAACTACTTCTAAGCCAGGATCATAAAGAGGGTTCTGATAGGATCTGACAGAGCGGCATTCTCAGTGCACTCTACTGCAATGTTCCCAGTATATGTCCTGAAGGTGAAACTTAAGAGCTAGAAGTGAGTGTGTTTCTGTACATTGTTGCTTCCTCAAAGGGAACTTATAGAGAGTCCATCTCAGCTCTAGTGAAAATTTTCTAGGTGATATACAAGTTTTTCCTCAGTGACTACATCTGAGCCAGGATCCCAATATGTGTTCTTTAGATTTCTGACAGAGTGGCCTTTTCATTGCACTCTACTGCTACTTCCTAGAATGTGTTGTGAAAAAGAATCTGAAGAGCTAGAACTGAGAGTATTTCTGGAAAATGTTTCTTAGTTCTTCAAAGGGAAGTTACATAGAGTCTTGACCAGCTCTAGTGAAAAGTTTGTAACTGATGTACAAATAGATTCCCAAGCAACTACTTCCAAGCTGACATCAAACAGGTCATTATTATGGGATCTGACAGAGCAGCCATCTCAGGGCTTTGTACTGCAAAGTTCTCAGAATGTGTCATGAAGAAACCTTAAGAGCTACAACTGAGTGTGTTTCTGCACAATGTTGGTTATTCAAGGGGAAGTTATACAGACTCTCTCAGCTCTAGGGAAAAGTTCGTAGATGCTGTACAAATCAATTACTAAGCAACTACTTCTGAGCTGACATCACACACAGCCTTCTTTCAGGATCGGACAGAGCAGCCTTCTCCATGTACTCCACTGCAATGTTCTCAGTATAGGTTGTGAAGGGGAGTCTGAAGAGTTAGAAAAGAGTGTGTATCTGTACAATGTTACCTCTTCAAAGGTAACTTAGACATAGTCTAGTTCAGCACTTGTGACAAGTTTGTAGCTGATGTACAAAATTTCCTAAGCAAGTACTTTGAAGCCCACATCTCACAGAGCCTACTTACAGGATCTGACAGAACAGTCTTCTGAGTGTACTGTACCCTCACCTTAACACTAACCATAAGTTTAGCCTGAACCCTAACCCTAAACTTAACCCTAATTCTAGACCTACTCCTAAAGCTAACTTTTACTCTAACCCTTTAATGATATGAACTTAGCCATAATACAAACCATAAGCCTAACCCTAACCCTGGCATTAACCCCTGTATCAACTTAACTAACACTAGGCCAAGCCCTAACTCTAACCCCAGCCTAAGCCTAAACCTGACCCTAGCCTTAACAGTAACGCTAAGTCTAGCCTTAATCCTGGCCCAAACCCTAATCCTAAATCTTATTGTAAATCTAGACATGACACTCTCATAACCGTAAGTCTAACACTAACCCTAACCTTAACCCTAATACTAGCCTTAACCCCAACACTATCCCTAACCCTAACCCAGCCTGAACCCTAGCCCAAACCCTAACAATAACAATAAAGCTACCCATAACCCTAGCCCTAACTCTAGCCTTAACCCCAACACTAACTCTATATCTAAACCTAGCCCAAGACCTAACACTAACCCCAGTCCTGACCCTTACCTTAATCCTGAACTAGCCCTTAGCTCTAAGCCTAACCTAAACCCATCCCTAGCCCTAATGCTAACCCTAGCCCTAAATGCAAAAGTAAACATAGCTCTAATCCTAACCCTAGCCTAAACCTAGGATAACTGAAATGCTAAACCTATACTCAATCCTAGACCCAGCCCTATCCCTACCCCTAACTCTAACCCTAACCATAAGCCTAATCCTAACCTGGGACCAAGTGCAAACCATATCCCTGGCACTAACCCTAAACTTAACTGTAACACAATCCCTGGTCCAACCCTATCCCTAAACCTACCCCTAACCACATCCCTAAACCTACACCTAACTCTAGACCTAACCTTAACATGAACACTAAACAAAAACCTATACCTAGAGCAAGTCCTTAACATATCTCTAACCCTAGCCATAATCCTAAATGGAGCCTTAAAGCTAAACCTAAACCTATCACAAGCCCTAAACCTAACCCTAACCAAACCCTAAACATAACACTAACCCTACCCATGACCCTAGCCCAAGCCTTACTCCTAACTATAGCCCAAACCCTAATGCAAGCCCTAGCCCTAACCTTAAACCAAAACCTAACCATAGCCTTGACTGTAACCCTAGACACAATCCCAACCCTAACACAAGACATGACCCTAATCCTAACCCTAGTCCTAGGAATACACTAACACTAGTGTAATGCTTAGGCTTAATCCTAACACTAACTCTAACCCTCAACCAACCTCAAGTCCTAACACTAACCATAACCACAGCACTGACTGTTAAGGTAGAATTAACAGTAACCCTGACTCTACTTCTAAACCTAACCCTAATCCCAGCCCCATCAATAAACTGAACCCTAATCCTAAACTAAAAATGACACTAACACCAGACCAGGCTGAACTCTAACACTAACTGTAATCCTAACCCTAATCATAACACTAAACCTAGAACTAACCCCTAGACCTAAACCAATCCCTAAGCCTAGACCAAATGCTAACCCTAATCACAACCCTAAACCTAAACCTACCCCTACACAGAACACTAACTCTAACCCCAACCCTAACCAACACCCTAAACCTACCCCTAACCCTAGCCCTAAACCTAACCACACACTAACCCTAACCCTAATGCTAGTCCTAACCCTAACACTAAACACAACCCTAACCCTAGCCCTAAACCGAAGCACAACCCTAAACATATCCCTAAATCTAACCACAACCATAACCCTAAACAACCCTAACTGTAGCCCTAAACCTAATCACACTAACCCTAAACCTAACCCTTTACCCTAAGCCTAACCCTAACCTAACCCTAGCCCAGCAGTACCCTAACACCTAATGCAGAACATAACCCCAACCCATACCCTAACACTAACCCTAACCTTAATCCTATACTCAAACCTAGACCCATCCCTAAACCTAACCCTAACCCGAAGCCTAGCCATAAGACTATTCTTCTAAATAAACATAACCCTAACCCTAACCATAACCTGAATGCTATAGCTAAACCTACACTCAGCTGTAAACATAAAACTAGCCCTAATCCTAAACCAGCCCTAGTCCTAGCCTTACCCCTAACCCCAACCCTAGCTCTAGCCCTAAAACTAACTGAATGCCTAAGGCTAAACATAACACCAATCATAGGCCCACAGATAACCCTAACCCTAAACCTAGACTTAACTCCAGCTCTAACCCTAACCCTTACACTAGCCCATGCCCTAATCCAAAACCAACCCTAACTGCAACCTTAAGAGTATCACCAACCCTAGCCATAACACTAGACCTAACACTAGCCCTAAACCTTTCCCTAAAACTATATCTAACCATAACACTAACCCTAACTTCTAACAGTAACTCTAGCCAAAGACCTAAACCTCACCCTAACCCTAACATTTTCCCTAAACTGACTGTAACCCTAGCCCCAACCATAACCATTAAAATAGCCCAAATCCTAACCCTAACCTTAGCCCTAACCCTAACCCCAAAACTAACACTAGACTTCTCCTCAAACTTAACACTAACCCTAAACCTAACCCCAACCCCAACCATAACCCTAACCCTCAGCCTAACCATCACACTAACACTACACCTAACCCTAGACACAGCCATAAACATACCTCTAACACTAGCCTAACCCTAATCCACCCTATCCTAACACAAACCCTAACAAAAACCCGAACCTGAACCCTAACACTGGCCCTAGATCTAACACTAACCCCAAACTTAATGATAAACATAACCCCAACGCTAGCCCTAAACCTCACCCTAAGCTTACCTTATCCCCAATACTAACACTAACCCTAACACTAGCCTTAACCCCAATGCTACTCTAACCCTAACCCTAGCCCAAGCCCTATGCCTAACCTTAACCCTAACACAAGCCTTAACCCCAACACTAGCCCTAACCCTAACCCTAGCCCTAACCCTGGCCCAAACCCTAACCATAAAAATAAAGCTACCCATAATCCTCACACTAATCCTAGCCTTATCCACAACCCTAATCCTAAACCTAACAATGGCTCAAGCCCTAAACCTAAACATAATGCCAGCACTAACCCTAACCCTAGCCCTAGCCCTAGCATTAGTGCCAAGACTAATCCTATACCTAAACTTAGCCCAACACCGAACACTAAACCCAACCCTAACCCTAACCCTAATCCTGACAGTAGCCCTAAACCTAACTCTAATCCTCAACCTAAAATTCACCCTAACCAGGACACTAACACTGGCCCTTATGCACCCCTAACCATAACCATAACAATGACCTAACACTCACCTTAAGCCTAACCTTAACCCTAACTGTAGACCTAACCCTAAACCTAGCCCTAACATAAACCCTAAACACAACCCTAAACCTTTAAGTAACCCTAGTCCTCATCATAAGCATAATCCTAACCCTAAACCTAAAACTAACCGTAGCCGAAACATAACCCTGACCCTAGCCCTAACCCTAAACCTAACCTTAACACTCACTAAGGTAGCCTTAAACATAACTGTAACCATAACCCTAACCCCAGTCCTATCCCTAAACCTAACCCTCATTGTAAACTAACCCTCACACTAATCACACACTTAAACCTAACCATAACCCTAGACTTAACCATAATGCTAACCCTAGCCCTAACCGTATCCATATACCTAGACCATGCTAACCCTAATTCTATCCCTAGCCCTAACCCTAACCCTAAACCAAATCCTGACCCTAGTCCTAGCCCTAACCATAAACCTGACCCAAACCTAACCCTAACTCTAGGACTAAACATAACCCAAAACCTAACCTTAACCCTAAACATAACCCTTACCCTAAACGGAACCCTAGACTAATCACTAAAAGTAACCCTAACCATAAGGATAGCCCTAAATATAAATATAACCATAACATTACCCATAGCCCTAACTGTAATTGTAATGCAAACCCTAACCATAATCCTATACCTAACAATATCCTTAACTGTATCACTGCCCTAGTCCTAACCCTATCCCTAATCCTATCCCTAACACTAACCCTAACCCTAACCATAGACGTAACACTAAGCTTAGATGCAACCCTGACACAAACCCTAACTCTAAACCTCACCCATTCCCTAACCCTAACCCTAACAATAAATGGAACCCTAATCCTAACCATAATGCTAAACCAAAGCCTAAACCTAACTGTAGCCTGAAACTTAACCCTAACCCTACCCCTATCTGTAACCAGAACCCTTGCCCTAAATGTAACCCAAACCCAAACCCTAACCCTAACCCTACCATAAACCTATCCCCAACCCTAGCCCAAAACCAAATAATAACCATAGTCCTAACCCCAAACCTAACCTTAAGCCTAACCCTAACCCTAACCCTAACCCTAGCCCTAACAATAACTCTGAAATAAAACCTAACCCTTAACCTATGCCTAAACATAACCCTAAACCTAGCCCTACCCCTAATTCTAACTGTAACACTAGCACTAAACATAAGGCTATCCCTAAACATCAACCTAACTGTAACATTAACCCTAGCCCTAACCATAACCATAACCCTAGACAAACTCCCTAACACAAACTCTAATAATAAACCTAACACTAGCCCAAGCCCTAACTGTGACCCCAACCATAATGATAACCCTAACACTAGCCCTAATCTTCTACTCAAACCTAACCCTAACTGTAACCCAGCCCTAACCCCAATACTAATCCAAGCCCTAGCCCTAATATGAAACCAAACCCGAAAACTAAGCCTTACCAAACACTGTCCCTAAGCCTAACCCTATACTTCACCCTAAACTTAAAACTAAACCTAACCCTAGATTTCACCATAACAGTAACCATAAATCTAATCCTAACACTAAGCCTAAAACTACCCCTAGCCCAAGCTGTAACCCTCAACCTAATCCTAACCCTAACCCTGACCCTAAACCTAACCCTAGCCCAAACCATAACCCTAAACCTAACCCAAATCCTAACCATAACCCCGACCCTAGTACTAACCCTAACCCTGTCACACAAACCCTAACCATAATCGAAACCCTAAACCTAGCCATAACTTTAATGCCAAACCTAGCTATGACCCTATCCCTAAACCTATCCCTAACAACTAATTCTAACCATAGCCCTAAATCAAACCTAGACCTAACCCTAACACAAAACCTGATAACCAACCAACCACCCTAAACCTAACCATAGCCCTAACCATAACACCAAATCCAAATCTAACCAAAACTCAAAACCTAGACCTAACCACAACACTAACCCTCACCATAAGCCTAGCCCAAGCACTAAAGCTAATCCCAATCTTACCCGAAGGCAAGCCCTAAGAGTAACCCTAACCCTATACATAACACCAGCTAAAACCCTATCCTAAAGCTAAGTCAAACCCTAACCCTAGCGTCGCCCTAACACTAAGCCTAAATCTAAACAAAACCCTAACTCTAAACCTAACCCTAGCCCAAGCCATAACCATAACCCTAAACCTAACACTAATCCTAACCTGAACTGTAACCCAGCCCTAGATGGAAACTTTACCCTAACCCTAGCCCTAACTCTAATGTTAGCCCTAGGCCTAACACTAAACCTAACATTAACCCGAACCCTAGCCCTAGGCCAAATACTAACCCTAACCCTAAATCTAACCCTAACCCCAAGCTTACACCTAACCCTGGTCCTAACCCTACACTAACCTTAACCCTAACCCCAACCATAAACCAAAACCTAGCCTTAACCCTAAGTCTGTCCCAAGTCTAATCCTAAACTTAGGCCTAAACATAACCCTAACCCCAGTGCTGACCCCAAACCTAGCCCCAACCCTAAATGTAACCATAACAGTAACCCTCACCATAAGGCTATCCCTAAACATAACTTAAACATAACATTAACACTAGAGCTAAACCAAACCATAACCATAAAGCAAACCCTAACCATAACCCTAAAGGTAACCCTAGCCTTAACCTTAATGTTAACCCAGCCATAACACTATCCCTAACCCTATCCATAACACTAGCCTTAACCCTAAACTTGCCTTAACCCTAAACTTACCTTAACACAAACCCTAGCCCGAGTCCTAACCATAATCCTAACGATAACCATAACCCTAACACTAGCCCTAACCTTATCCTTAAGCCTAACCCTAACTCTAACACTAGCCCCAATTCCACCCCTATTCCAAATCCTAGCCCTGATAACCATAACCCTAAAACTAAACCTTACTGTAACCCTATCCCTAAACCTAACCCTATACCTGGCTCTAAACCTAGAACTAAACCTAACAGTAACCCTAGACCTCACCTTAACATTAACCCTAAACCTAATCGTAACCCTAAACCTAACCCTGGCCGTAGCCATAATCCTAACCCTAATCCTAACTCTAACCCCAAGCCTAAACCTAGCCCTAGCTGAAGCAGTAGCCTTAACCCTAACCCATTCCTCACCATAACCCCAACCCTAGTACCAGCCCTAGCCCTAATAAAAACCCTAAACATTATCCAAACCCTAACCTGAACCTTAACCATAATGCTAATCCCAGCCCTAAACCTATCCCTAACACTAACCCTAACCCTACACCTAGACCTAACTCTAACACAACCTTAATAATAAATGACCAGAACCTAACCCTAGCCCTAACCATAACCCCAATGTCAAACTTAACCAAAACCCTAAAACTAGGCCTAACCCCAACACTAGTCCTAACCATAACAACTAGCCCAATTACTCACTCTAACCCTAACCCTTACCCCAATGCAAGCCTTAACAATAACCCGAACCATAGCCCTAACCCTAGATAAAACCCTAAACCACACTCAAAACCTAACCCTACACCTCACCCTAACACTAACCCTAACTCTAAACCTAACCCTAGCCCAAGCCATAACCCTAACCCTAACCTTAATGCTAACCTTAACTGTAACCATAAAACTAAGCTTCGACCTAACCCTAACACTAACACTAACCCTAACATAACCCAGATGCTAGCCCTAACCCTAAGTCTAACCCTAGCCTAAACAGAAAGACTTGCCCTAAACGTAAATGTGGCCATAAACTTAACCCTAAAACTAGCCCTATCCCTAACCCTAGCCTTAACCCTAACACTAATCCTAAAGCTAACTCTAAATCTTGCCTTAACCTTAACCCTAGACCTAAATGTACACTTAAACCTAGACCTAACCCTAACCCTAACCCTAGCCCTATCACTATCACTAACCATAACTGTAACCCTAACCCTGGCCCTAAACCTAAACCTAACCATAACCCTAACCTGACCCATAGCCCTCACGTTAACCCTAAGCAGAAAACTAACCTTAAACATAACCATAACCATAACCATAGCCCTAACCCTGAACCTGACCATAACCAGAGCACTGAATATAACACCAACACTAAACCTAAACTCAGAACTAACCCTAACAATAACTCTAAACCTAATGCTAAACTAAACCCTAGCCCAAGCTCTAATGGCTAAACCTACTCCAAAACCTAATCCCTACCCTAGCCCTAAGTGTAACACTAACCCTAAACCTTACGCCAGCCCTAAAACTATCCCAAACCCTTGCACTAATCCTAAATCTAGCCCTAACCCTCATCTTATGCTAAGCCAAATCCCAACACTAACCCTAACCCGAGTTGAAGCTCTAAAACTAACCCTAACTGTATCCACATCAGTATCACTAATGCCAGCCCTAGACCAATCCCTAGCACTAGCTCTAACCCTAGCCAAAGACATAACGCTAACCCTAACCTCAGTTCTAGTGAAAAGTTTGCAAGTGAAGATAAGTGTGTTTGTTCTTCAGTTTGCCCTTCACAACATGCACTGGGAACATTGCAGTGGAGTACACGGAGAAGGCTGCTCTGTCCATTCCCGAAAGAGGGCTCTGTGTGATGGCTTGGAAGTCCTTGCTTAGGAATCTATTTGTGCAGCAGCTACAAACTGTTCACCAGAGCTGAGATGCACGCTGGCTAACTTCCATTTGATGAAGTAACATTGTCCAGAAACACACTCTGTTCTAACCCTTAAATTCACCCTCACTGCCTACACTGGGAACATTGCAGTGGAGTATACGGAGAAGGCTGCTGCCTCAAATAAACAAAGAACGCTGTGTGTGATAAGGGCTTGGAAGTAGTTGCTTAGGAATCAAGTGGTGCATCAGCTACAAACATTTCACTAGAGTTGAGATTGACTCTGTATAACTTCCCTTTGAAGAACTAACATTGTCCAGAAATATACTCAGTTCTAGCTCTTAAGATTCTTCTTCACGACACATTCTGGAAGGGTCCCATAGAGTGCACTGAAAAGGTCAGTCTGATGAACCCATAAGAACGCAGATAGGGATCCCAGCTCGGATGTAGTTCCTGAGCAAAATCTTGTATATCAGCTAGAAACTTTTCACTAGAGCTGACATGGACTCTCTATGACTTCTGATAAAGAAGTAACATTGTACAGAAACACACTCAGTTCTAGCTCTTAAGATTCTTCTTCACCACACATTCTGGGATCCTAGCAGCAGAGTGCACTGAGAATGCCTCCCTCTCAGATCCTGTCAGAACACTCTATGTGTTCACAGCATAGAAGCAGTTTCTTAGGAAACTATTTGTACAGCAGCTACAAATTCTTCACTAGAGCTGAGATAAACTCCGTGTAACTTCCCTTTGAAGAAGTAACGTTGTCCAGGAACACACTCTGTTCTAACACTTAAGATTCACCTTCAGAGCCTACACTGGGAATATTGTAGTAGAGTACATGGAGAAGGCTGCTTCCTCTGATCCCCAAAGAAGGCTGTGTGTGATGTGGGCTTGCAAGTACTTGCTTAGGAACTTTGCGGTGCATCATCTGCAAGCTTTTCACTAGAGCTGAGATTCACTCTGTATAACTTCCCTTTGAAGAACTAACATTCTCCAGAAACACACTCAGTTCTAGCTCTTAGGAGGCTTCTTCACAACACATTCTGGGAAGGTTGCAGTAGAGTGTACTGACAAGGCCACTCTTCAGAACCCATAAGAATGCAGATTGGGATCCCAGCTTGGACATATTTCCTGAGCAAAATCTTGTATATCAACTGTAAACTGTTCACTAGAGCTGACATGATTCTCTATAAGTTCCTGTTGAAGAATTAACATTGCACAGAAACACACTCTGTTCAAACTCTTAAGACTCACCTTCAAAACCTACACTGGGAATATTACAGTGGAGTACACTGTGAAGGCTGTTCCCTGCAATCCCGAAAGAAAGCTGTGTGTGATGTGGGCTTGGAAATAGTTGCTTAGGAATCTAGAGGTACATCAGCTTCAATGTTTTCACCAAAGCTGAGATAGACTCTGTATAACCTCCCTTTGAAGAACTAATATTTTCCACAAACACACTCAGTTGTAGCACTTAAGATGCTTCTATACAAAACATTCCAGGAAGGTTGCAGTAGAGTGCACTAAGAAGGACACTTTCTCATATCCTGTCAGAACACTCTTTGTGTTCCTGGTATAGAAGCAGTTGCTTAGGAAACTATTTGTACAGCAGCTATGAACTCTTCACTAGAGCTGAGATAAATTCCCTTTGAAGAAGTAACATTGCCCAGGAACACACTGTGTTTTAACTGTTAAGATTCAACTTCACAGCCTACACTGTGAACATTGCAGTGGAGTACACGGAGATGGCTCCTCCTTCCAATCCCCAAAGAAGGCTATGTGTGATGTGGTCTTGGAAGTAGTTGCTGAGGAAGCTAGTGGTGCATCAGCTACAAACATTTCACTGGAGCTGAGATGGACTCTGCATAAGTTCCCCTGGAAGAACTAACATTGCCCAGAAAAACACTCAGTTCTAGCTCTTAAGATTCTTCTTCACAACACATTCTGGGAAGTTTTCAGTAGAGTGCCCTGAAAAGGCTGCTCTGTCAGAACTCATAAAAACACAGATTGGAATCCTGGCTAGGATGTAGTTCCTGAGTAAAATCTTGTATATCAGCTAGAAACTTTCACTAGAGCTGAGATGGACTCTGCATATATACCTGTTGAAGAAGTAACATTGTACCAAAACATGCTCCATTTTGGCTCATAAGATTCTTCTTCACAACACTTTCTGGGAAGTTTGCAGTACAGTGCATTGATAAGGCTGGTCTGTCAGATCCCATAAGATCACAGATTGTTCCCAGCTTGGATTCAGTTGCTGAGGAAAGTCTTGTTTATTGATAGCAAACTTTTCACTAGAGCTGAGATAGACTATGTAAAAATTCCATTTGAAGAAGGTGCATTGTACAGATAGACAGCAGTTCTAGCTATGAAGATTCATCTCATATCATTGTGCATACATTGGAGTGCAGTGCACTGAGAAGGCCTCACAGTCATATCAGGTAAGAACTCCCTTTGTGATCCTATCTTGGAAGTAGTTGCTTAGGGTCATCTGTGTATATCAGTTTGAAACTTTCCACTAGAATTGATATAGACTATGTACAACTTCCTATTGGAGAAGTAACATTGTACAGAAACACCCTCAGTTCTAACTCTGAAGATTCATCTTCCCATAACATTCTGGGAATTTTGCAATACAGTGCACTGAGAAGGCCTCTCAGTCAGATCCCATAAGTATATTCTTTGTGATCCCATCTTTGATATAGTTGCTTAGGAACATCTTTGTATATCGTCTCCAAACTCTTCACTAGAGCTGAGATATACTATGTATAACTTCCATATGAAGAAGTAACATTGTATGAAAACACACTCAGTTCTAGCTCTAAAAATTCATCTCCAGATAACATTCTGGGAACAGTGCAGTAAGAATGCCTCTCATTCAGATCCTGTAAGAACACTATCTATGATCCTGGCTTGGAAGTAGTTGCTTAGGAACATCTTTGTATATCAGTTCTCAACTTTTCACTAGAGCTGTGATATACTATGTATAACTTCCTTTTGAAAAACTAACTTTGTACAGAAACACGCTCAGTTCTAGCTCTGAAGATTCATCTTCATATAACATTCTGGGTACACTTTTGTAGAGTGCACTGACAAGACCACTCACAGATCCCGTAAGAACGTTCCTTTTGATCTCAGCTTGGAAATAGTTGCTTAGGAACATGTTTGTAAACCAGTTCCAAACTTTTCACTATAACTGCAATAGTCTGTCTATAACATCTATTTTTGGAAATAACGTTGCACACCAACACACTTGCTTCTATCTCTTAAGGATCATCTTCATAGAACACTCTTGGAACATTGCAGTAGAGGTCATTCAGAAGACCTCTCACTCAAACTCACTAAGAATGCCGTTTCTTTTCCTGGCTTGTAGGTAATTGTTTAGGAACCTGTTTGTATATCACTTGCAAACTTTTCACTACACCTGAGATGGGTTATCTATAACATCCACTCCAAGTAATAAGACTATAGAGTAACAGTCTTGCATCTAGCTCTTAAGGATCAACCTCATATAACACTCGTGGACCATTACAATAAAGGGCATTCAGAAGGCCTCTCACTCACATTTACCAAGATCACTGTTTTGCAACCCAGCTTGTAAGTAGTTGTTCATGAACTTCTTTGTATATCAGTCTGAAACTTACTGCAGCTGAGATAGGATATCTGTAACATCCATTCCTAGAAATAACACTGTACTCAAACAGTCTTCCAGCTAGCTCTTAAGGATCCTCTTCATATAGTAGTATTGGAATATTGCAATACAGGGCATTCAGGAGACCTCTCACTCACATTCACTAAGAACACTGTATCTGAACCTGGCTTGTAGGTAGTTGTTTAGTAACACATTTTTATATGAATTCCAATCTTTTCACTACAGCTGAGATAGACTATAACATCCAATCCAGGAAATAATATTCCACATGAACATGCTTGCTTCTAGCTTGAAATCATCATCTTCATATAACACTGTTTTAATATTGCAGGACACAGCACTCAAAAGGCCTCTCACTCACATTCACTAAGAACACTCTTTCTGAATCTGGCTTGTAAGTAGTTGCTTAGGAATATCTTTGTATATCAGTTCCAAACTTTATGCTACAGCTGAGATAGACTATCCATAACATCCATTGCAAGCAATAACACTGTACACAGTCTTGCTTCTAGTTCTTAATGATCATCTTCATTTAACATTCTTGGAAAATTGCAGTACAGGACATTCTGAAGGACTCTCACTCACATTCATGAAGAACGCTCCTTCTGAGCCTGACTTGTAAGTAGCTGTTTAGGAGCATCTTTGTATATCAGTTCCAAACTTTTCACTATATCTGGGACTGACTATCTATAACATCCATTCCGGGAAATAACACTTTACAGAAACCATCTTGCTTCTAGCTCGAAAGGATCATCTTCATATAACACTCTTGGAACATTGCAGTATGGGGCATTCATAAAGCCTCTGAGTTTCATTCACTTAGAATGCTGCATCTGAACCAGGCTTGTAAGCAATTGTTTCGGAACATCTCTGTATACCAGTTACAAAATATTCAATACAGCTGAGATAGACTATATATAACATCCATTCTAGGAAGTCACATTGTATAGAAACCATCTTGTTTCTAGCTCTAAAGGATCATCTTAATATAACACTCTTGGAACATTGCAGGACAGGGCATTCAGAAGGACTCTCAGTTGCATTCTCTAAAATGCTCTTTCTGATCCTAGCTTGTAAGTAGCTGTTTAGGAACATCTTTGTATATGAGTTCAGAACACTTCACTACAGCTGAGGTAGACCATAACATCCATTCAAGGCAATAACACTGTACAGAAACAGTCTTGCTTCTGGCCCTAAAGAATCATCTTAATATAACACTCTGGGGATATTGAAGTACAGTGCATTCAGATGGCATCTCACTCACGTTCATTAAGAACACTCTATCTGAACACGGCTTGTAAGGCATTGTTAGGAACGTCTCTGTATATCAGTTACAAACTATTCACCACAGCTGACATAGGCTATATGTAACATCCATTCCAGGAAATAACACTGTACAGGAACAGTCTTGCTTCTGGCTCTAAAGGATCATCTTCATATAACACTCTGGGAACGTTGCAATACAGGACATTCAGAAAGCCTCTCACTCACATTCACTAAGTATGCTCTATCTGAACCCAGCCTGTAAGTAGTTGTTTAGGACCATCTCTATCAGTTACAAAGTATTCACTACAGCTGAGATAGACTAGTTTCTTAGTCATTTTGAAGTTTATAAGACAGTATTGTTGTCTATAATCACTGTGCTCTTCTTTAGATCTGCAGAACTTGCTCACTGTCTAATTGCAAGTTGGTACCCTTTAACAATATTTCCCCAAGTCCCCCACCCCACAGGCCTTGGAAACCACCATTCTATTCTCTGTGTCTGTGAATTTGGCTTTTTCACATTCCACATGTAAGTGATATCATACAGTATTTGTTCTTCTCTTTCTGGATTATCTCACTAAGCATAATGCCCTCGAGGT
Source organism: Tapirus indicus (assembly GCA_031878705.1). NCBI lineage: Eukaryota > Metazoa > Chordata > Mammalia > Perissodactyla > Tapiridae > Tapirus > Tapirus indicus. The sequence continues at coordinate 48,429,633 of CM062942.1, forward strand.
CCATCCATATTGTTGCAACTGGCAGGATTTTCTCCCTTCTCATGGTTGAATAACATTCCATTATATATATATATATATACACACACATATATATATATATATATATGTATATGTATGTGTGTGTGTGTGTGTAATATATGTTTACACCACATCTTCTTTATCCATTCATGGGCACTTTGGTGAATTCCATATCTTGCCTATTGTGACTAATACTAAAATAAACATGAAAGTGGAGATATCTTTTTGATATCCTGTTTTTATTTCCTTTGGATATGTAACAGGAAGTGTGATTACTGGAGCATATGGTAGTTCTATATTTAATTTTTTGAGGAACCTCCATACTGTTTTCCCTTGTGGCTGAACCAGTTTACATCCCCACCAACAGTACACAAGATTTCCCATTTCTCTATAACTCACCAACACTTATATCTTATCTTCTTGATGATAGCCATTCTAACCAGTGTGAATTGATACCTCATTGTGGTTTTGGTTTGCATTTCCCTGATTATTAGAGATTTTGAGCATCTTTTCATGTACCTACTGGCCATTTGGATATCTTCTTTGGAAAAATATCTGTCTAGTTTCTCTGCCCCTATTTTAACGTTTGTGGGGTTTTTTTGGCTGTTGAGTTGTATGAGTTCCTTATCTATTTTGTATATTAACCCCTTATTCAACACATTCTTTGCAAATATTTTCTCCCATTTCATAGGTTTCCTTTATATTTTGTTGATTGTTTCTTTTGCTATTCAGAAGCTTTTTAGTTTGATGTAGTCCCAATTGTAGATTTTTGCTTTTGTAGATTATGCTTTTGCTGTCATAGCCACAAAATCATTGCTAATACCTATGTTAAGAAGCTTCTTCCCTGTTTTCTTCTTGGAGTTTTATGGTATCAAGTCTAGTGTTAAAGTCTTTAATCTATTTTGAGGTAATTTTTGTGAGTGCTGTAAGATAGAATCCAATTTCATTTTTCTGCATTTGGTTACCCAATTTTCCCACCACCATTTGTTGAAGAGACTATCCTTCCCCCATTCACAATAGTATCAAAAAATAAAATAATACATTTATGAATAAATTTAACAAAGGAAGTGAAAGAACTATAGAGTGAAACATATAAAACTTTGATGAAAGAAATTGAAGAAGACACAAACAAATAGAAAGATATCCTGTGCTCATGAATTGGAATAATCAATATAATTAAAGTGTCCATACTCCCCAAAACTATCTACAGATTCAATGCAACCTCTATCAAAATCCAATGACATTTTTCACACATACACGAAAAACAATCCTAAAATTTGCATGGAACCCCAAAAGACCCCAAATAGCCAAAGTAATCCTAGGAAAGAACATATCTGGAGGCATTACACTTCATGATTCAGACTATATTACAAAGCTTTGGTAATCAAAACAATATGGTACTGGCATAAAAATAGACACATAGACCAATGGAACAGAATGGAGAGCCCAGAAAAAAAACCCTGCATATAATGTCAACTAATATTTGAGAAGGGAATCAAGAACACTTAATGAGGAAAGGATAGTTTCATCAACAAATGATACTGGGAAAGCTGAAAAACTACTTTTAATTTTTGAGGAACCATATACTGTTTTCCATTGTGGCTGTAGCAATTTACATCCCCACTAGCAGTACACTAAAAGGGTTTCCTTTTCTCTACATCCTTGCCAACATGTTATCTCTTGTCTTTTCAACTATAGCAGTTCTAACAGGTGTGAGATGATATTTCTTTATAGTTTTGATTTACATATCCCTGTAATTTTGAATGAATCATGTGGTTGAATTTTTCACAGATATAGAAAAAAGAAAACAATCCTAAATTTGATCTGGAAACACAAAAGACCCCAAATAGCCAAAGCAGTCTTGAGAAAGAAAAACAAAGCTGAGGGCATCACACTTTTTGGTTTCAAATTATACCATAAAGCTGTAGTAATCAAAGCAGTAGGTGCTGGCATAAAAACAGATGTATAGACCAGTTGAACAGAATAGAGAGCCCATAACCACACCTACACATATATGGTCAACTAATCTTTCACAAGGGTGCCAGAAACTACACATTGGGAAAAGGATAGTCTCTTCAATAAATGGTTTTGGGAAAACTGGATTTGCACATGCAAAAGAATGAAATTGGACCTTTACTTTACACCATACACAAAAATTAACACAAAATGGATTAAAAACTTAAATACAAGACCTGAAACTGTAAAACCCCTAGATGAAAACAGAAAAAAGCTCCTTGATGTTGGTCTTGGTGAAGATTCTTTGGCCATGACACCAAAAGCTCCTTGATGTTGATCTTGTCAATTACAATTTAGATATGACCCCAAAAAGTCAAAAAAAGAAAGGATAAACAAGTGGGGCTACATCAAACTAAAATGCTTGCACACAGCAAAGGATGCCATCAACAAAATGTGAGGGAAACCTAAAGAGTGGGAGAAAATATTGCATCATGTGTCAGATAAGGGATTAGTACCCCAAATATATAAGGATCTCATACAACTCAATAGCAAAACAAACAACCCATTTAAATAATGAGCAAAGTACCTGAATAGACATTTTCCCAAAGAAGGCGTACAAATGGTCAATAGGTATATGCTCAACATCATTAATCATCAGAGAAATGCAAATCAAAACCACAATGAGATATTAACTCACAGCTGTTAGAATGGCTATAATTGAAAAGACAAGAGATCAGAAGTATTGGCAAGAATATGGAGAAAGGGAAACCTGTGCACTGTTGGTAGGAATGTAAATTGGTTCAGCCATTAAGGAAAACAATATGAAGTCTCCTCAAAAAATTAAAAATAATTCTACCATATGCTCCAGCAATTCTACTACTGGTTATATATATCCAAAGGAAATGAAATCAGTATCTAAGAGCTACCTGCACTCCCATGTTTATCACAGTAGCCAAGATATAGTAACAACCTACATGTCCAGTGATGGATGAATGGATAAAGAAAATGTGATCTGTCTGTTCATCTATAATGGAATATTATACAGGCATAAAAAAGAAGGAAATCATTCCATTTTGACAACATGAATGAACCTAGGGGCCATATCATGCTAACTAAATCAAGTCAGACATAGAAAGACAAATATTGTATGTTCTTTCTTATGTGTGGAATCTCAAAAAATAGAACTCAAAAAACTGAAAGGAGGATGGAGGTTACCAGGAGCTGAGGGTTTTGTGAAATGGGGAGAAGTTGGTCATTGGGTACAAACTTTCAGCTATAAGATGAATAACTTCTGGGGAAGTACACCATGGAGACTATAGTTAGTAATACTGTGTTATGTACTTTAAATTTGCTAGGAGAGTAGATTGTCAGTGCTCTCACCACACAAAACAAAAACAAAAAAACAGTGCCTCTGTGGGGTAGTGAAAGTTAATTAGCTTGATTGTGGTATCATTTCTCAATGTATATGTATTTCAAACCATCCCATTGTACACCTTAAATATATACAATTGGGTCATTATACCTCAGTAAAGCAGGAAAAAGATTTATTCATTGGGGTATCTTTATTAACATAGAGAGCTCTCATAAATCAAGAAGTGAGTGGCATGTGAGGAGATTGTAATTAAGTATGTACTTCTCTTTCAGTTTTTTTCATCAAGAGGAACAAAGCCCTGGGCATAAACTAGGGATAAATTGGTTCAGAGAATGCTTTTGTTTCAAGAATGAAGGAATTGAGTGAGTTTAAGGGGATGGATTGGGAAGCTATGGGGAGGTTGCTGGTAAAGGATATTCAGTTTATAATTAACAAAATGTCTTTGAGAGAGCAGGAGAGAAAGGGATACATTTAGAGAAATTAGATAAGCCAGGGATAGAGATGAACTTTCAATTTTATCAGGTGAGGGCTCACCAGTGGGTAGAAGTTCAGGAATATTTGTGGATTTCATGACAGTGGACTGAAATGTATTTTCAAATAATCTAATTCATCTTTGTAGTAGGAGATAGTCCCATTTGTAGAAACTGAAGGGAGAGGTGAGAATTTGTGAGACTCTTAAGGCATGGAGAAGGCCTGAACATATATGAATTGTGGAATAATGATTTAATTATCAAGATCTAGTAGGACATGAGATATTTATGAAAAGCCATTGGCAGATTAATGACACTGTCATTAGACTGGGTCAGTATCCTAATCCTGTGCTGTGACAGATGGAGCCATGGGAAAGGGAGAAATCTGGGTTCATCTGGGATTGGTGTCTTGATCAGAAGATGTGAAAAGTTGGGGGTCATGAGATCTGTTTGTTTTGGTACATATGTGTTGAAATGAGTATATATGGGTAAACTCAGTTCAGTAAAACTGAGTAAAGGTAGAAGGTGATGCTTGGGATGGTGGTCAGTGTACTGGAGGTTCCCACAGTGAGAGGACCTAGGCATGGGGAGTAATTTTGTGAACAGGATGAAAGGAGAAGGGTTGTGAGAGGAGGGAGAGGTCTCCAGTCATTGACCTGAGAGGTCACATATCCAGCTAATATCTGGGTCTGGGTCTACATAAAACTTCTCAAGACGAGCATGTTTAATTATTTGAGATTCAGAGACAAGCAGAGCTGAATTAAAATTCTAGCTCTGTCATTTTCTAGCCATGTGATTTTGTCTTACTCATGAAGCTTTCTGAACCAGTTTATGTCACTTGTCAAATGAGTAACTAACCCATTAACAGTAGTGTTATTATGGGAACTAAATAAGCAAATCTATATAATTCCAGTTGCAGGGTCTCAATTTCTTTGAGATAATTTTTTCTCTTCTCTGGACCTCAGGGTCAAAGGGTTGTCATCCTAACCTTGTGCATGACATATTATCATAATCTGCCCATGCAGTACCTTTATTAGCAGTGTTTTAGGTAGTACTGTACAGTTGAAAGATGCTTCCATATACATGGATTATGACATAAAGAGATGTTCCTGTTGATGTTAATGACTAGGACAGAGCTCCAGCTACCATTTCACCACAATATCTGAAACACTCAACTAAAATTCCTTCACTCTATGATTTATGAGCCTTCCTGCCCTGTGGGGAATGTGGCACACAAGAGTAGCATTATAGTGTATGTACTATGGCTTCTGCCCGGTGCAAGGAAATTTTAGTGCTATATTTGCATGATGAGAGTCATTGAACCCTCCAGCAAGAGATGAATCTTTGAATAGTTAGTTGCACACTACCATTCAATAGACTCCAAAGTAGCCTGGTCATATATCCAGGGATGTGGAGGATAGAGCTAGGATTGCACAGATATTGCCTGAATCCCCATGTGGAGGAGCCAAGATGATTAAGGGGAAGTATGTGGAGAGGGTGGGGACAGAGCACAGAGGGAGGGTGTGGGCTGCTAGGGGCTAGTGTAGGTATTGAAAACCCAGTGCTAATAGACCTAACCAAGAAGTATTAAATCAGAAATGCTATAGTGGTGCCCTTTGCTGTGGATACAAGCATCTCCATGTAACGTAAGTCAGGTTCTTCTAGGATTTGGCATCAGAGAAGGAATTAAATAATACCTCTACCAGGTCTGATTAAAATATAAAACCATAAAACCCTATGACTTTCAATTTGTTATCTGTAAAATGAGAATATCTCCCCTATGATCATTAAAACTATCTCCCTTATTATCACAGCTAAAACCTTCTCACTGTGACCCTAGGAAAAGACTGCTGATGTGTTTGTCTTAGGTCATTCTTCACACAAGTTTGATTTGAGCTGGGAGATTCACTGCCATATGAAGGTTTAGGATTTCATGACTGGTGTATGTACAAGTGGTGGAAAAGACTGGAGTCTCATGGCTTCTTTTCCTTTCCTCAGCTTTGTCTGCTTAGTTAGACTATCCCTTGGGGAGAAGTCTAAGGAAGCAAGGGCAGCTGAATTCTTGAGAATGCAACCACAGCTGAGTAGGAACTTGCTCTTACTCCTGAATTGATTCTTCTGTTACCAGTAAATGGGTAGGTTTCTCCAGTTGGCCTGGATCTTCTAAGTGCACCCAGGAAATGTTGGTGTGTTATGTTTCACTAGGATTCTGGGAGGCTTATGGCAGGTCCCAGACTGATAAATAAATAATCTGCTTCCTACATTTACACTGACAGTCAATTCTCCATTAGGGATGTCCTTGCAGAGAAGAGATGTGAATAGTTGTTTTCTTTTTCTTTTTCTTTTTTTTTTTCTCATCCAGCCCATAGCGTTGGTGGAGAAATAACCCACTCATTAACCACGTTAGTGGCTACAGTGGCCTTAGGCATGTGGTTTACACAGGCACAGAGATGAGTGAGAGTAAAGGTTATAATCCAGTAGAGGGAAGATATTTCATCAAGTAAGTTCAATCAATCCAGTGTTACAGGGCCTGGGGTGGAGGCTGTGCAGCATTGTGTTGGTGGGTTGAAGAGAGGATTGGACCAGAGAGAGCAATGAGGAATCATTTCTTTATTTTCATCAACTTTGAATTTACTAAGTTTTATAAAACATACATGAACATATCGATAATTTAAAAAAGATACCTAAAATTCTCCTTACCCCCCTTTCCCAAATCCAGTTTGTCTCTTTGTAATTAACTTTTGATCAAATTTGAAAACTGAACATAATGCGTGGAGAGCATTTTCTTAATTTTGGTTGTGTGTTGAGGAGAAGGAATATAGAAGATAGAATAAAATGTCAGATTCTGTGGCCATTTGGGGGATAGTGGAGTGACCATATACAATTGAGAGGTTTCTGTTACCCATTAGCAGAGGGATAGGATTAAGCTACAGGAGAGACAATGATAACTGATGCTTGGAGGTCCCAGAGAAAACTGACAATGGAAATCTCACTGTAAGATTGGTCAGGCTAGGGGCATCCTTCTGTATAGAACTATCAGGGGTCCTTGGATGGCGTTTCTGGACCATCCGCCCTTCTACCTTGTAGTGAACACAATGAGCGTGTAGAGATAAGAGAGAGAGACTGCACCTGTCAATCAATGTTCTCTACTAAGTCTGTTCAGTTCTGCAGAATGGTCACCGTTGCTTCATCATTCTCTACCTTTAAATAATATACTTATTATTTATGTGTATTGAGTGTTTATTATAAAGAGAGGACTTTGCAAATTAGCTCATTGGATCTCTCAACTTTTGTAACAGGTTGTTAAGCCATTACCCAAAGGAGAAAGGTAACTGTCATAATCACAATTATATGTCACAGGCAGTGGATATTGCTTGCTTTGTGATGAGTCTGTGATTTACTTGAAACTGTTAAGAAGGAGAGTCTAGTTATGTTTCCTCAAGATGAAAACTTATAATAATATACTATATTATATATATCAGTCTGAAAGTGAGATTTACCACATTTTTTGGAATTGTCTGGGTTACTTCACATTGCACATGATGTGATATTCCTTTATACTGTGGCTAGTGTCTTAAGGCTGTGTATATACTGTATATATCTTTGTGGTTATGCATGATCAGCACATGCCAGATCAGCACAGGGAAGCATTTGACTGGAACCCCAAACAGGGTTTAAACTTTCTTTACCTACAGCCCCTTTTCCCCAGCACTATCATGTCAACTATCCCTCCTTCAACCTTGGTAGATCTGGCCCTGTCTGAATCACAATGTCCATAATGTTTTAAGAGTAAGTGACCTTGAAGGATGTGGTTGTCGACTTCACTTAGGAAGAGTGGGCCTTGGTGGGCACATCCCAGAGAAAGCTGCACAGAGGTGTGATGCTGGAGAACATCAGTCATCTTTTCTCCTGGGTGAGTCTGTCGACACTGAATTATTTATTCAATAGGTATCCAGAACAGTTTCCACATATCACCTTCCCCTCTCAGCCCTCATTCATATTGTTTCATAGCACTTACAAGTACATAAAGGTGATCTGTTTATTTATTGATTTACTGACATGTACTTTGTCCCTCCTCTAGAATATAGTCTTCCTGACCACAGTTTCATGTCTTTGTTGCTGCTGTATTGCCAGGATCCAGCGGTATCCTATACCACATATCTGCAGGAAGAACCCATCTAGCTGTATGCCAGTCATAAGTTTCATGGGAGTGAACCCTGGTCCCCAATGTTAGAGACCCAGGAGTGGGGTGATTACTAATATGACACAATAACATGATTATAATTAGAGTTGAGAGTAAGTGCTGCCCCAGCAGAAAGTTTTTCATAGTTTGAATTTAGGCAAAAAGTTAACCTGAGCTCAGAGCTATAACCTGAGTTCTTATAAAAGGAAATTGCATAAACATGGCTTGCATACTTAGCCTTTGAAACACATGAAGGTACAAAATAAATCAACTGTACAGTTGAGATATTACAAAGAATACACCATGTGTATTTAACTTACATGGGGAAGGTTTTTCACTGGGAACCGTGACTGATTAGCCCAGAATTCATATGTAGAGAAAAGAAAGAATGAATGTGTGTGGGAAATCCTTTAAATGCCTCTTATCTTCTTCCATCAGCAGAAATCTCACACTGGGGGGGAACCCATTGAATAGAATGAGTGTAAGATGTTTTCACTCACAGATTTATAGTTGACAACATTTGTTGAATCACATGGGCCCAGGAGGCCCACCTCGATAAGCTGTTGGACCAACTGAGGCAACAAAGCCATGAGGAAACACTGGAGATTTTCTTCTTCACCCAGAAAAGACCAAAGATTTTCTCCAGCACATGAAATCCAGATAGGCAGACCAGATCTCAAAAGACAGAAGAGGATGGCCTGGAATCCATAATTAAGGTCAGAGTCATCCTGCTTAGGAGCCCAGGGGTGTGCCCAGGAAGCTCAAGATGAAAATCTTGCCTCTAACTTTGGAGAATGTTGTGGTCCTTTGTTGCTCTGCTTTCAGACAACTCAGAAGCTTCCAAGGAGAACTTCGATCTGATGAGCTTATGGAGGGAGGTTTCAAGCCCTTGTAGTTTAAAGGTCAAGATATTGGGTTCTCCCCCCACCTCTTTAAAATTTAAACATATGTGCTCTTTGTTGAAGAAAAAACAGTCAACCAATACAAACATGTAGAAATTTCCCCCTATTCCTGCCCAACTCTTTCTTCTTATGGACATATATATAGCCATACATTACTTAATGACAGGGATCTATGCTGAGAAATGCATCTTTAGGCAATTTTGTCATTGTGTGAAGATCACAGAGTGTACTTACACAAGCCTAGGTGGTATTGCCTATTACAAACCTAGGCTATATGGTGCTAACCTTGTGGGACCATCATTGTATATGTGGTCTGTCATTGACCAAAACCTTGTTATGTAGCGCATGACTGTATATGGATATGTGCACATATATGGTACTTTTTACATAGAGTTTGGAAAATTGTTGCAAATTGTTCTATAGCTGCAGACATATTTCCTTTTTAAATGACCATTTAGAATTCATTCATATGGATGCTTCATAATGACTTAACCATCCCCCAATTGATTGGCTTTTTAAGATTGGTTTTAATTTCTCAATATGAAAAATAGTTCTCTGTGAACTCCCTAGTATCTTTGTGCCTTTGTACAACTAATTCTGTAAGGATCATCCACAGAAAAGTAATTGAAATGCCAATTGATTGTAGTACTTAGATTCAGAAGTATAATTTGAGACAACTGAGTCACCCCCTGAGCCTTCATCTCTTTACCTGAGAAAGAGGGAAATGTCTGGGCCTTGTGGCATTGGAAGATTTGACGGGATAATGTAAGTAAAGTTCAGGGACAGGATTAGGACAGGACATGAAATGGAAATTCATATCAGAAGAAGCAGAAACCTCTCTCATGTGTGTTTTCCAAACGTTCTACAAAAAGCATGTATTCTTTGTATGATCTGAAAAAAATTGCAAAACAAGCCAGGAACTGTTATTGTAAAAGGAAACTCACTCAGCAGCTCTGGGTAGAGCCAAATGCCAGGTTCCAGCCCTCTTCAGTGGGATCAGGGTGTGGCTCTTGGCTGGGGTCTCCCACACTCATCCAAGCTCCCCCTAGGCAGTGGTCTCACCTACCTGCCTTGCAGGTAAGAATGTTTTCTCATCCTCCAGACAAAGGAAGTGATGGAGTCTCCAGTGGTCATACTGAAAGAACCCAATGCCTACAACTCCACTCTCAGCAGAAACTTCTTGTTCGTTAACTCCTTGAACGGGTATGAAGAGGAATACAAAAAATACCCCAGAAAATCACCAGGAAGCAAGAAGGAGAGATGATGTCAAGTTCTGAGCTGTCTTGACTTTGAACACCTTCCCTAACCATGCAGACCTAGAGTCTATATCAAGACATCAAGGAGTCAGAAGCTGAAAGTGTTTCTAAAAGAGACTACCTCTTTCTCAGTTTAAAAGAGGTTGAGGGTTCAGAATTCAGGGCTCAAGGCTTGGATGAGATTGTAGTGGAAAGGCTAATGTATGTGACAGTTTGACTTCCATTTGTCCAACCCACCACTGCCACAGAACCCTCTTAAACCACAGCTCTGAGCTTCCCTCTCTCCTGCTCATGGGTCCCTCCCCAACTCTGCAGCCCCAACCACATCCAACCCATAGTTCTTACATGGCCACAGGGTCACCTACACTCTAGTTCCCACCTTGACTTTCCCTGCTTCAGCAAACTCCTCACTCTTCCTGCATGACCCCTGCCACCTGCCTTTCCTCATCCTGCTCCACCGCAGGGATCCTTCTCTCTCCACATGGCCAAACTCAGCCATTTTTCCAGTCCACTATCAGTGGCAAGTATCCCATCCACTCAGCCTGGCCCCTCATCTCACCTTCTCATGGACTGTCACCTCTCCTCTCTCTGAACATGCTTATATGTTAGTTGCTGTCAGATATGGGGGTTCAGAGCATCCAACGAGAATGTGTTTCCTGAAGAGCAAGTATGACTTACTAATTTTGATTCAACTTCAATTGCCCTTAGCACAGTGTCTTGTACATAAGACACAATGTCTTGCTCATCAGACACAATGAGTTCTCCCTGGGTAAATGTATGAATACTATGAATGTCCTGGTGTGACTCTCCCAGAGTTTTGCTCTTTTCCCACAAAGGCAGCCAGATTTCTGCATGGTCAGAGCTGAAAATACTTGTGGTTGACACTGAACGTGGCTGAGAGTTTCCCATATATACGGGATAGCTGACTCCTCAAAGAATCCCTCCTCTTGGCAGGGACCCCTGTTCCAATGGCTAATTAACACTGCCTGTGCCAACTTCCCAGAACAAGTAATCATTCCATCAAGAGTAGTTTCAGAAATAAAGAAACAGCGAGTAGACAGCCCTTTTCTTCTCCTTCTTTGGTCCTGGGTTTTTTGAATAAAGTGAGACACTGTAACAGAAGATCAGACTAATTTTAGCCAGAAAAAGAAAGAGTGTAGGTGATTGAGGGAACAAGTGAAAAACGCAATAAAAAATAGGAAATGTCCAGGACTGATGAGCAGTCAATGATATGTCTGTTCTGACCCAGGGTGACCTGCTGGCTTGGTCCTTGTGCATCAGAAACACTGTTTTCCTGCCCAGATGGTTTCTGGGTTCCTGATATAGATAGAGTTGGCAGGTGCTTATTTTTTTAATATATGGATATAAATATATAGGCATGAATATATCATGTATGGTGTTCTGTTCTGATTAAGGGACACATTTATTTCAGAAAATGAGAAAACAGAAAAATCAGTGGAGGAAACAAAAATACCCCACAATCCCATCAGTGAAAATTGACCTCCCTTCACAGTCAAGCTTCTGGGCCTTTGTGTTTGAGTTTGGATCAAATGTAGACATTTGTTTTTGGCTTTTGGGTGACATTTGTACTGCCTTCCTGGCTCTATGATGTTATAACTGGAAAGACTAACCAGCTAGAGCTCACCTGGTTAGTCCACCTTCCATGTTTAGAGATGGAAAGGAGCCCAGAGACAGGAAGTGGAAGAAGTGAAGGCAAACTTCTGGTCTCTTTTTCCTTCACCTCAAAATCATATTTTCCCCCTCACTCTTCACCTTCAAAATGTCTCTTGGCTCAAACCTAATCATTCTCCTTTCTTTTCCACAGGCCATCATCCATCTTCTCCCTGGCCCATGGAGAAAGCCACAAGGACCACTCCAAGGCCTAATATTTATTGAAGAAGATTATTAATATTAATAAACAATAACCATGAGAGAGGTACTGTAATTAGCCCATTTTACAGATGATGACATGAGCTCAGAGATTTAGTAACTTGGCCAGGATCTCTGAGATAGGAAGTACTGAGATCCAGGATATGAATCTAGACCATGCAATTCCAGAGTCTTGAAGCAATCACTATGCCATCTGGCCATGAGACTAACCAGAAAAATAAATTTCTTGATCCAACTAACTGGATTTGTGTGTTAAAACATAGTATACATACTTAAAAGTATGGAAATCATAGATGTTAAGCTTTATGGATTATCTGAAGGGGACACACCTGGCAAACAAGTACCTACAAGAAATAGAACATTATCAACTCTCCAGGAGCCCCTCATGTACCCATCCCAAGTCACTACCCTCTCTTCCCCAAGAGTAAAAAAATTCTCACTTCTTTATTAGTTTTGCTTGTTTTGGAACTTAATTTAAATGGAATCATACAGAATGTACTCCTTTATGTCAGGCTTCTTTCATTATGTTTGTGAATTTCAAATATAATTATAAATGTGGATGTGGTTCATTTTTATTTCTGTATAGTGTGCCATTATGAAAAGTGTAACCTATTTTATTTATCCTTTCCATTATTGATGCACATCTGGGTTGTTTTAAGTTTAGAACATTACCAAATAATGCTGCTCTGAACGTTCTTTTGCAATGATGAACATATGTAGGAATTTCTATTGGGTATTTACCTAAGAGGAAAATTGTGGGGTCATAGAGTATGTCTAAGTCTGCCTTTAGGAGATCCTAACAGAGAGTTTTTGAAAGTGGTTGTAATAGTTCACACCCTTTTCAGTGCATGAAGGCCCAGTTACTCTGATCTGCACAAACACTTGATATTGTCAGTGGTTTTTATTTTGGTCTTTGTTTATTGGTATCACATCATGGTTTTAATTTGCATTTTCCTGACAAGCAACAATGTTGTGCACTTTTTTGAATACTTGTTGGCTGTTTGGTTATCTTTTTGTGAAATGCCTAGTCAAATCTGTATGTGTGTGTGTGTGTGTGTGTGTGTGTGTGTGTGTGTGTGTGTGAGAGAGAGAGAGAGAGAGAGAGAGAGAGGAAGATTAGCCCTCGGCTAACACCCGTGCCCATCTTCCTCCACTTTATGTGGGACACTGCCACAGCTTGGCTTGACAAGCGATGCATTGGTCCATGCTCAGGATCTGAACCTCTGAACCCCAGGCCACCAGAAGCGGCGCATGCGAACTTAACCACTATGCCACTGGGCCAGCCTTGCTTGTCAAATGTTTTGACCAGTTTTTCTGGCAAATTGTCTGGTTTTTTTCTTAATAATTTATGGGAATTAGTTACATATCATATATGAGGCTTTTTCTAGATAAAATATGGCAAGTGTTTATTCCCATACTGTTCTTGCCTTCTTACTCTCTTCAAGGTGTCTATTGATGAAGACAAGTTCTTAATTGTAATAAGGCCCTATTTATTAATTTTTGTCTTTAAGTTTAGTGTACCCTGGGGCCTATCTAAGAAATCTTTGCCAGCCCCAACGTCATGAAAATATTCTCCTGTGTCCTCTACTACAAATGTCATTGTTTTAAACATCAACATTTGGATGTAAAATCCACCTGGAATTGACATTCGTTTATGGTGTAAGGCAGGGGTCAAGATGAATTTCTTTCTTATATGAGTAACCAGTGCCCCTGGGCCACTTACTAAGACACTCTTCTCCACAGTGTTCCGCCTCCCTCTTCTGTCACATACTAATGTTTGTATATGTGGGCCTCAGAAGGGCTCTCTATTCTTTCTACTTCCCCTTGTGGCTGTCCTTGCACTGTGACAGCACACTGCCCTGATGACTGTAGCTTTATATTAAGGCTTCATATCTGGTAGTGGAAGCCCTCCAACTTTGTTCTCCTTCAAGTTTGTCTTGACTATGTGTGGCCACTTGTATTTCTATGGAAATTTTGAAATTGGATAGTCAGTGTCCACAAGATATCTGCTGAGACACCTTATTGTAATTGTATCAATCCATAAATCAATGAGGGGAGAAGTAACATCTTGACAACACATAGCAAAACAAACAAAAACACCAAAAAAACCCGACCTAAACCAAAACATCGTAGTACAAAAGGAAGAAATGATAAATTAGGAAGAAATATATGCAATTCATGTCACAAAAGGGCTCATATTCCCAATATGTAAAAAGTTTCTAGAAATTGATAAGAAAGAAAACAAATAGTAGAAAAATTGGCAAGAGACATGAACCCACAGTTCATAGAAAAATATATATAAGTAGTCCTAAATATATGAAAATAAGCTCAGGCTCAGTCATACTGTGACAAAATTGTTGAATTCCAAATGTGTCAAAGTTGGGGGGGAAGTAGAAAAGGGATTTCCTTCTCTCCAGGCTCTGCAGGCCCACCAGGTCCAGCACCCCGAGGACACATCTGACTGCAATCAGGGTGCCATGGGGCTCTAGAAAATATGGGATGCTCAGAGGCTGTAGGTGGGAGATCGCAAAGAACTCACCTTAGGAGCAGAACAGCTGGTGCAGTGCACATGCCAGAATCAAGGCAGGGCCAGGTGCACTCACTGTCATGGGGCCGCTTGTGAGCACTGGGTCCTTGACAGCAGGCCTAGCTGCTCCTGCTCCATGTCCACCAGCATCTACCCATGTTATGAGGCCTGTGCACCTGTGCCCACTTGAGCCTACCCACTTGGACACCCCATCCGGTGTTGCTGGAGCCTGACAATGTGTCCTACTCTGCATGTCCTTATGAAGTTCTGCATCCAGCCCCTCTTTGTATAATTGGGAAACTGAGGCCCAGAAAGAGGCAGGGACTGGCCCAGAGCACAGTACATGAGCACAGTCAATAAGAAAAGTGAGGATACTGGCTTTCTAGGCCAAGGCCGAACCCCTTCAACCACATTTACTTTGGAAATGAGAGCCCCTAAGACCCTGGGGAACCCTGCCCAACCCTCCCAATTTGGGCCATTTCCATCCCCACAAGCACACAGGCATGCACAAACAGAAGCCAGCTTCACAGTTGGGGATCATGGAGAGGTGGTTAAGAAGAGCAGACACCCTGTAAGTGACAAGGGAAAGAGGAGAAAGGGGTTGCAGACAGCTCTGCAATGGAATTGGGACAACCATTCTCCTGGCAACGTGTCCAGAGGTCCATAGCATGAGGGCAATTCTCAAATTTCCCACAATCCTGCCTGGGCAGGAGCCAACTCCATAGTAGTCTCCAGAGGACAGATCCTGGGATCCTGCAGTCCACCACTCTGGACTCCTGGAACTGGGATGAGCACATCCCATCCCCCAGTACCAATAGGGACTACAGGAGAGAAGGTCTGAGTTTCCTTCTGTACAAATTGGGCACTTGCAGTGGCTGACCCCAAGGGTCCTGCATGCTTGGAAAGTCTGTAGACCTTGGTTCTCTACCAATGACCCACTGTGCTGAGGACATGGGTAAATTGTTTTCACTCCCTTAAGGTCCTTCAGGGCAGAGAGGAGCTTGGGGAATGAGGACTTGGAGTAGGGCAGAATGAAGCAGAGCTGTGGACTGAGACTCAGGGGTCCAGGAACAAGACCACTCATAGTTGGATCTTCGGGGTCTTCATTTGAAGTAGGAGGAATCATTGTCCTGGCTGAGGGAAGGATGTCTTGTGAGCAAACTTAACACCCCAGAAGGGAGAGACAAAGAGAGGAACAAGAACATCTTCTGAGGTTTCTTCCAAAGCTCTGAAAGCCTGCAGGTCTTTGTCCTTTACCCCTGGGACTCAGAGAGCCTCTGCATTGAGGACACCCAAGTAAAGATTCCCACCTGGGGCTGCAATGCTAGTGCTGTCCACCAGGGGCAGGCAGCCTCCTGTTTCAGTGGTGCCCACTGAGATTTTTTGGAGCAACTGGGGCAGGAAGAGTCATGCAGAGGTCATTCTGGCCATGCTCCTGCCTCAGAAACAACATGTACCTCCTATGATTAGTGATCATCTCTACAGAATGAATCCATCAGAGGCAGGAAGAAAAGCTCCAAGATCTTCCCATTTATTTATTCAGAGACTGTGCCCTGAGAACTCACCCTGTGCCAGGTGCCTTGGAGGGTCCAATTTCACTGCTGAAAATGGCCAAGTGGTCTCTGTCTTCCAGGAGCTTTCAGTGTAAAGGAGAGAAGGACAAAAGCACAGAAGCAAGACATGTGAAAGAAGAGTAAGTGCTGGGGGCCAACCTGGTGGTGTAGTGGTTAAGTTTGGTGCATTCCACTTCAGTGGCATGGGTTTGCAGGTTTGGATTCCAGGCATGGACCTATGCCACTCATTAAGCCATGCTGTGGAAGCCCACATACAAAATAGAAGAGGATTGGCCCAGATGTTAGCTCAGGGCTGATCTTCCTCAAGCAAAAAGAGGAAGATTGGCAACAGATGTCAGCTCAGGGCCAATCTTCCTCACCAAAAAAAAAAAAGTTGTTAACCCCCAAATAAAGCAGGGTGTTGTGAGGGAGCACTGGGGGGGGGTCACTGGGTAGGAGAGTCTGAAAGGCCTCACTACAGTGATATTTACTAGGACCAGAATGACAAAAGGGAGACAGCCCTGCACAAGTCTGGGAGCAGTGTGTCAGTGAGAAGGCACCACTGGTACAGAGACTCACAGGCAGAAGTGAGTTTGGCCAGAGGACATTAGAAAGGTGGCCAGTGTGGATGGAGAGTGTCTGGGAGAAGAGAGGAGACTAGGGAGGAGGGCCGGGCCAGATCTTGGGGCCTGGCAGACTATTAGTATCCCTTCTTCTCTGGAAACATTGCCCCAATACCTTGCATCTTAAAACTACAAATATTTAAATCTCACAAGTTTTGTGGATGAGGACTCCAGGCACAGATTAGCTTGGTTCCTCTGTTCAAGATGTTTTGCAGGCTGGGGCTGCAGCCTCAGCTGAGGCTCTACTGGCAGAAGATTTGCTCCCAAGCTCACTCAATGGATTCAGGATGCAGCTTGGACACAGAGAGTGAGTTCCTTTCTGCCGGTTGGCCTGGGCACTGTCTCAGTTCTCTCCTATGCCGGCCTCTACTTAGGGCAGGTCAAAACATCTGTGCTTTTTCCCCAGTTCAGGTATATGACAGAGAGAGAGATAGAGAGACTCAGAGAGACACAGAGAAAAGCAGAAAACAGGAGAGGGAGTAAGAAGGAAGTGAGAGAATTTTTGTAACTAAAAGTCAGACATGGCACCCCATCATTTTGGCTGAATTCTATTGGTAGAACCCAGTCACTCAACACTTAGTGGTTACACAGGGATGTGTATACCACAGGCGGGGATCACTGGGAGCCATTGTGGAGACTGCCCTCCTCATAGGCTGAGATAAGGCAATTGGGTCTTATTCTAAATATAGCAGGAAACAATTGACAGGTTTTAATCCTGAGGATGACAGTGTCTGAATTTCATTCATTCACCCCCTCATGGTTCTGACATTCAAATGAGGCCAAGTTAGTGACTGTTCCAATATCACATTGCTGGAACCCAGGCCTGTTTTGAGTGGGGTCCCATGCCACCCCTTCTTGTAATTCTTCCATCACTAAGTTTATGCCTTAGATACACATGACACAACCCACAGGTGTTATAGATATTATCTCACATCCAGCTGATGATGTCTCTAGGAACTAAATTCTAGCCTGATCCGCATTGTGCAGGTTGAGAGACTGGGGAGGACCTGAGAGGCACAATGAGTTTTCCAGGACAGAAAACTGATAAGAAAAATGAGGTGGCTATTCAGCTCTATCTCCTCAAAGCTAGGACCCTAGTTACATTTCCAGGGAACTGTGGGTAGGGCTCTGCTGATTCATTGTGTACAGTTCAGGAGGTGACATGAGGGAGGAGGGTATAACAGCCCAGAGGGGGCTTTGGGTAGCCTGACTGAAAGGGAATGGAATCTTCAAAAAGTCACCTCACTTCCTTGGTGTTAGGCCCCAACAGAACTTAGAACTCTGGTCACCAGGCTCCCATAGCCCCCTATCAAGCTCACTTGACTGGAGGCCCTCCAGAGGACAAGATATTCCATTGTTGTGTCCCAAGCTTCAAAGGCTCTGGGCTAAGGAAAGGCCAGAGTGAGAGACTTTTTGGTCATTGTAGACATTGGCTCATCCCTCATCCCTGATGCCACTGGCCATTTAGCAGGAGGCACCCAAAGGTAACACAGGGCATCCCAGGCCAGGTCAGTGCAGAGCAGGCTACAACTGTGGACCCACTTGAGCAGCCCCACAACCCTGGCCCTTCATTGTTTGTGTGTGTGTGTATGTGCTGAGGGGAGAAGGCAGAGGATGAGGGTCATGCCCTCCCTGGGCAGGAGCAGGTGGTTTTGCTTTGGAAGCCTGGTGAATGTGTCGTGTTCATACCCCAGTTTGTAACTGGCAGCATGACAAGGTGAGCTCCTCTACTCATATGTGACCTGAGCTGTAGAAGTTTCACCTCCTTCCCTCCCCAACCATACTTCTTTGCAAATGCCCCTCTGTGCCAGAACTGAGGAAATAATTTCTCTTGGCAGTTTCCCCAGTGGCAAAGTCCAGTCAGCCTCCTAATTCCTCCTGGCCTGGCTCCCAGGCATTCTTTGGAGAACTCCACTCAGGACATCATGGAGGAGCTGGCAGGTGGGCTCAACTACTCTAATTCCCTAGACAAGGTGCACCAGGCTACCAACACCATCCAGTACTGATTTGAGGTGAGAATGGGTGCAGAGAGGTCTCCACACCCAAGAACCCAAGATGATCGGGTTGGGCCCAGTAACCAGATTCAAATCTGGGGACTCCCCTGGGTCCTTCCCAGGGCTTTCCCACCTGAGTGTCTCATAGGCTGGCTCCCAAAGGAGTCTGGACCTCCACACATAACCCATTCCTTATGTGGTAAAGTAGAAATACACTCTTCACATACTTGTTGGAATAGTAGAGAAAGTATTTAATGTTGTTTTCACTTTTCACGAGGCCATGACTATCTTAGCATTTTGTACTGTTTTGATTGTTTTAATTACCCAGCTAGATATTCTGTGGAGCAGTCAGCTCCATCGTCCTTGCAGACCTTCTCCAAGCCTTACAAATTATCACACTCTGTAGGAAAATTTATACACAATGGAGGGGGTGGGATGGGATTACTTGATTCTATACATTTCTCTGCAACTTGTGATCATACAGAACACATCAAATCATCATAGCCCTGTCAAGTCAGGAGCTGTGGCTTTATGTGATCTCCTAAGATCCCATAATGGATTTGCCACAGCCATTCAGCCTTTCAATGTTTTTGGATGTTCACATGATTCAATTGTGTTGACATTTCAGCAGTGGTGCAGGGAACATGTTAAATGTGTCTTCATAGACTGTGTTAGTTTGCTGAGTCTGCCATAACACAGGACCACTGATTGGGTGGAAGGCCCCTGATGCCTACTGGACTGGTCCTAGGCTCTGTCTTTGAAGAGCTCCACTCAGGACATTGTCAAGGGGCTGGTCAATGGGTGCAACTACTCCATCTCATTAGACAAGGGGCAGGTTAATCAGGCGACTGACAATGGCCAGCACTGGTCTGGGGTAAGAGTGCCCACAGAGGGGTCTCAACACCCAGGACTCTGAGATGACTGGGGTGGACCCAGAACCCAGACTGGAATCTGGAATCTCCACTAGGGTCCTCCAAGGAATGTGGTTTCCCCAGAGCCTGCCTCTCCATATCAGGAGCAGACAAAGCCTCACGTAGTTGAAAGGGAATGTCATGCAGCCCACGCTATGGAAAGTTCTCAGTGCTGACCTGTGTGATCTTGAGCAGCCAGTTGAAATCCCAAACCCTCTGTTTCCCAACGTCTACCTTGGGGATGTTTGTTGATGACTCACTGGGATAATGCTCTTAATACAGGCTATTAATACAGGGAGGTGCTATTGTTTCTCAGCTAACACAAAGCCTTGAAGGTCCCGGTTGTTTGTGATTTCCCCCCTAAATCAAATTATGATTTTAAAGCCTGGAACCTTTTTCTGTGTGGGCCCTCATGTCCCTCCTATTGCCCAAGTTCCTAAATTAATGGGAGTTTCTGTTCTGAGCTTCAGATCCTTATCCTCCTAGTGGCTCATGGTGATGCCACTGATGAGATGTCCCTCCTTGTCCACTGGGTGTGAAATGGAGTCAATCCTCTTCCTGGATGAGGTCGGCAGGATGCTGACCCCCCAATGCAGGCACAATGGAGGAGGTGGGAGATTCCCAGGTACCAGCCTTCCCAGACAAAATCATCCCCTATATTGATTCCTATGAGGGCTGATGTCTGGTGGCTTCCACTCCAGGAGGACAAGGAGTCAAAGAGAGCTGTGGGTGGGGTCCCAGGACCACTGGGAAAAAGATGGTAGGCTTGGATGAGTTGTACTCAAGAGGCCTATTCCCCCCACAGTCCCATCTTGCTCTGCCTCCCCTTCTCCACACCCAACCCTTCTGACAACCACCACCAGGCCCAGAACAAGAGGTGTGTGGGCAACCTGCTCACAAATCTGCCTCAATCCTCAATCCAGTTGCCCAGGGTGATGGAAGCCTGGGTGACTGTGTCCAGGCGCATTTAGAGAGGAGTGTCAGTGGGAAGAAGAAATTCACACAGACTCTGTGTTCAACCTGCTGGATGAGCAAGCCTGCCACTGCCAGTATGGCCACACTGGGGTTGGGGCTGGTAAGAGGCTCTCCTTTGGATGGAAGGGGCAGGCAGAGGCCCCCAGACTCAAACAAGGGTGCTTTGGGTGGGCAGTGTGGAAGGAAAGGGCAGGCCTCTGACTCTGGAGCCCAACTTCCTCCTCTCAGTTCCATCTTTTGTATGGTGGGAACCTGGCTGGACCACATGCAGGATTTCTGGGAGCCCCTGCACTTTCCCTATTTCAAGCTGAAATGTACATGTCAATTTGCCTGGCTCAGACATGGAGGGTGGTGCCGACCATCTGCGGGCTCAGCTTGAACATCTAGAGCCCATTGAGGCAGAATTAGATGGTGAGGGGACTTCAGTCTGACAAGACTATCTGTGCTGGGGTTCAACGGCTGGAATTCCCTTGAAGGCAATGGTGTTTTTCCTGCCTTTGGAAAGGCACAGGGAAAGTCAGGTATGTGGGATAAACTTCTATTTATCCTACTCCAGTGCCAGCTCCAGAGCTCCTGCCAATTCCTGGGCTAGAGCCAGCTTCAGTTCTAGTTTCACCACCTCTGCTAGAGCTTGAGCCAGAGTCACCTCCATCAGCCCCTCCAAGACTGGACCAAGTGCCAACCTCAATTTCAGCCCCAGTGACAGCTCCTGAGATGGAGCCAGATGGACTATGGACTCTAATGTAAATTCCAACTGCAGCTGAAGAAATAACAAGATAGCCAGATCCAGCCCCAGAGCCTGCCAGCCTCTGGGCTGTGACCACCAGGAAACTTTTGAGGGAGCAGAAGCCTAACTTCTTGGAGTTCCCTCCCCACTTGGTGGCAGAATAGTTGACTCTGATGGATGCAGTTAGCAGTGGGGCTTGCAGGGTGGGTGGGGCCGGCCTTCTGTGTGCCACCAGATCCCCAGAACTTCCATTCCCTTATCTGGAATTCGATGATCTGGGTCTAAATCCCAGCCCCCCCACTTATCAACCCTATGACCTGGGCAACTTTCTTAACCCTGAAGCCTTCAGTGTCCTCACATGGACAGTAGAGATGGACACTAAGAGCACCTGCTGCACAGAGTGGCTGTGCCGATGAATGAGATGGAACGGAGAGGAAATTGGGCAGAGTCTGGCCCTTTTGTGGGGGAGGGGAGCTCACTGTAGTGCTGCCAGGTCCTTGGGTCGATCACCCATTTGCCCAGGAGGCCTCAACAGTCTCAGCACTTATTAGGCACCTGATGTGTACTTGAGTACATGGAAGACAAACAAAGCCCGTGGTTGTTGCTGCCTCAGGGGAATGTGCATCTGAAAGAGGAGTTGGACCCAAGGAGAGATCAGAATGGGAGGAAGATCCCCCTTGAGATGGGCAGGTGAGAACTGGGTCTGGTGCTTTGGTGAAGTGAGGCTTTCTTGGGAGTAAATGCCACTTCCATTCCTCACAGTGCTGTGTCCTGGGTCATCCTGGGCTGGGCACCCTCAGTGGACATACACAAAGCCCAGGGACTCCCACAAGTCTCAGACCACATCGTCAGCTTCCTGAGCTCTAGCTCTGACCACCGACCCTGCCTGGGGCTGTGGGGGACCGTGGATGCTGAGCTGGGGTGTGGCAAGGCAGGGTGACAATCCCCATCCTCCTCAGGAGCTGGTCAAGAAGGTGGTGCTCTCCCACTGTCTGCACATCTTCTGGTTCTGGTGGGATGACAGGGAAAACCAGTACCTTGTGCCCACCATCCATGCCACCATTGCACACTTCAACATTGTGGCCAACTGCATCATCGCTACCTGCCTCAGCGACCCAAGCATGATGGCCCAGGACAGGGCCAGGGTAGTGGAGCTCTGGATCCATGTGTCCAAGGAAAGATGTGAGAGGCCCAGTGTGTCCATCTCTGGAGTCATGGGAACTTCCTCTTCCCTTTTTCAGCTCTCAGGATTGAGTCTGTGATCTGAGCCCTGCATCTCTAGGGCCCTCCTGCTAGGGCCAGGCTGACCTCGACTCCCAGTTTCAGTGATGACAAGCTCACTTCCTCTCTGCGCTCCTTCCTTGGGTTGAGCTCAAATCCTCCTTCCAGGGAATGTCACTCATCGGGTCCCACGTGTGCTGCCCCCAGTTTCCCTGGGCATCTGACTCATCCAGGACAGGAGATGTCCATGAGGGGACAGAAACCAGAGGAAGCAGTGATCCAGCTCCCCCTCACAGCTCCTTCTGTTCCCTTCCCCAGGAGTGCCAAGTCCTCAGGAATTTCTCCTCACTAAATACCTTTGCCTCTGCTCTGCAGAGCCCCTCAATTCACCATTTGAAGAAGATGTGGGGATAATTTTCCAGGTGGGTCTCAAGTCTCCCCATTGTCATCAGATAGGGTTGGGCTACAAGGGCTCTGGCGTAAGCACCCCTGTGGCCCCTGCTGTGGAGCCCAGAACCTGGCCCAGATCCAAGTCCTATTTTTGGAAGTGTCTGCCTGCTGACGGTTGTGCAACATGAGAAGGGGTGGGGATGCGGGCTAGTTATGGGCTAAGAAGGCTGTTTCTGATGGACTTTGGCATTGCCTTGAAAGTGTGGGTGGATGTTAGTCACTCAGTTGAAACTCATAAGAGGAAAAATTGAGATTTCCTGGTGAAGAAAAAATTATGTCTCAGATGACAGTTTAAAATCCTGCTGAGGTTCTAGTCTGCTGGCCTTCCCTACAATTCCAACATGCCACCTCCCACAATCAAAGAATAATTCCATGAAACAAATCTCTTTATATGTATTTCTCTGTGTTTCTACATATACATAAATATACAGTCGTGTGCCCCATAATGATGTTTCCTTCAATGATGGACTGCATATATGATGGTGGTCCCATAAGATTAGTACCATATATCCTAGAAGTGTAGTAAGCTACACCACCTAGATTTGTGTAAGTACACTCTATGATGTTCACACAATGATTAAATCACATAATGAAGCATTTCTCAGAATGTATCCCTGTCATTAACCTGTGTATGACTGTATGTATGGAGGTACAAATGTATATGTTCATGCCATAAATATATACATTCCTTTTCTCTGGAAAACTCTAATACAGATTTTGGTACTGAGGATGGTTCCAGAGGAACAGAATCATAAAGATGTGTTTTCTGAAATGGTTCTGGGGTTTCTGGAATTGGTTCTCTTATTTCCAGTGTTAAAGAGGGTGCTGATTGTCCATAGCAGAGGATGTGGCAACAGAGATATACAAAATATCACCACTGGATATTCCTAGCCAAATATTTATAAGAGGCAATGTTCTCAGTGACCATGTACTTGATACTATAGATCATTTTTGACAAACTAACAAATATAATGAAATTCACTAATGCTCCTAATTTCACAAGATTAAAGGAAGAAAGAAAATATGAGCTCAGGGTGTCAACTTCCCAGCTCAGCTCAAGCACCATAACTGGCCTGAGGTTTCTATAGCTTCCCTGAAATAAACAGTTATTTCCTGTAGCTTCAGAGCTGAGATTTCTGAAAACCTAACTCACAATCTCTTCCTGAAAGTGGCTGAATTACAACACAAATTGAATTCGCATACACACAGCAGTGAAGATGATGGATTTGCTTTAAAAGAAATGGGGTCCTGAAAATTGGAATGGAGATGTACAGGCAGTTCCTGATTCAGCCGGGACATTAGACTCCAAAATTGTGCAGAGTTGGCCTTGTCAATAGAAACAGCCCTCCTCCTCCTGTCTGAGGAGTTTATCTGTGCTTTTCCTGAGGATCCTGTCATGGTCTCCCCTGAGGTCATTGCCTGGCAAGACACTGCTGATCCACCTCAGGACCTACAGCCTCCTTGGATTCTAGACCAAGGCTCCATCAAGGTGAACTCAACTCTCAGCAAGCACCAAGGCATGAGGTACAAAAGGGGACTCATGGGAATTGTGCTCCAACCAAAATAACTGTATCCTTTTCCCAGTTCACACAGACAGAAATCTAGGAAAACTGTGAAGAAATGGGATAGTAAGGGTTTGGGATAATGGTGGAAGGAACACACAGTTGGAATTGGGGGAATGCATTGATTTGGCCCAACTAAGCAGAGGCTCTCTGTTCAACGTTGTGCCTTGAGAGAGTACAGAAAGCTCTGACAGTCTGTTCAGTTAGTTGGCTCTAACATGGACCAAAAGGTGAAGAACACGAGCTAAAATTAAACAGCTCTGGTGTACTGTGGAAGAAGGTACCAAAATATTCATTCAAAAGCAGCTCAAGAGCTACAAGAAAACACAGATAAACAATTTAATGAAATGATGTAAACAGGCCAAGAACAAAAGGAAAAGCTCAAAAACAGGGAAAAAAGAAACAAAAAAATTTTGGAGATTAGAATATATATTAAAAAATTAATATGTGACCCTCGCTGATAACGTGGGTCTGTTCTGGGTGGCTGTCAGTGCATTTTGGCCAGTGGATGCCCAAAGATATAATAAATTGTCCCTCCTCTGCCATATGGTTAGCCTGAGACTTATTAAATGTTGCTACATGCTGGGTCTGCTCTCAGGAGCCTCACAGTCCTGCAGGAGAAACCCTTTGGACAGGGTGCCTTCCTCCAGGCCCTGGACTAGCCCTGGGACCTGGCACTTCTCTTTCTCTTTGGAGGGAAAGTACAGTCCTCCTGGTCTTTCCTTTAGCAAATCACATTCCTGGATGGCTGTGTTCTGTCAAGAAGGGCCTGGGCTGCTGGAACCAGGATTTATCCACAGCTGCTGGCTGTCCTGAGAAGGCCTGTCTGGAGGAGTCCAGCCTGCTATATGTCTGGGTGACACCTCCAGCCATCAGGAAGGGGGGGATAACTCAGAAGGGCTAAGCAATTCATCTGACCCTTGTCTAACAGGCTGTTTCCAGGGGAAGATGTTCAAAATGCGAGGTGGTAACCCTTTAGCTCCTGGTCAGGGGCCGGGTTCTTGGGGTGAGCTCAGAGCTGTATCTGTTTACTTCCCAGGTGGGAATAATTTCAGTATTTTAATTGGTAAGGCTGTGTCCATGCAAATCCATGGATTATCAGTTTGGTGGCATCCCCTGCTGGACCCACACCCACACCCCTCTCAGGCCTCATCTTTCAAAGCTCCCAACAGGAAAGGTTCACACCCCCATGGCATAACCATGGCACAAGACTACGGAAAAGAACATAGCCATCCCAGGGGCTACATACTGTTTGGGCTCCAGCCCAGCATCCCCTTTAGGATGAGTCAGTAACAACAAGACTGAGTGTGTAAACTGGTGATTATCTGAGACAATGGACCCCAGAACCACATGGGCCCGGATGACTTAGTCTGGGCAGCAAGGGAGAGTGTGGATCTTTCACTTGCCAGGATTATGCTCTATTATCCAGGCAAATCAGGGCCCATCCATGATCCATCAGACCCAGCCAGGGAGGAGTGGTCATGCTGTACCTGACAGAGATGCTGGGGGCCTTCTGGGGAATTTCTGCTCTGAAAAGAATTGTTTAAGGAAGTGCAGCGATGCTGGAAATTCTAGTTCACAGGGAGCAGTGATGTTTATGGAATGAAGCCCAGATGCAGTCTTAAATGCTGCATCACAAATCTTCCTCTCTGGATATAAAACAAGCAGGAAAAGGACTTTGGAGTCATGGACCAGGATCACAGGAGGATTCAGATCTAAATAAGTGTAAACACAGAGCCCCTAGAAGGGGCCTGAAGAGAGAAAGTGCTGCCTGCCCTTAGTCCATCTACAAATGACCTTCCTCTGGTCTTGTTCTTTCCACATAATTTTTATGCTTCTCCCCACTTAGTGCTGCACAATCCAGAGTTTGAAATAGAAAACTACAAGTTTCTAATATTTTTTCAAAGGAAACCTCAACAAGAGAAGCAGAAGACATTCCTTCTTCCTGCAAAGTTGTGGAAAAGCAGCAAATCTCCTAGGGCAGGACACCATCTAGGTAAGTGCAACTTTTAAGGACACCCATTTTCAGTGGTTGTTGCTTCTCCTGTGAAACTACTTCCAACCTCTAAATCCCAGGAGTTCTGAGGGGCTGTCTCTTCTCCTGGCTCAGGTGAACCACGCTGAAATGAACCTGTCCTCTGAGGAAGGAGGGCTTGGGTGTGTCCTTCAGCAGCTGGGGATGAGAGCTGGCTCTTTTCCCTTCTCCCACGTACAATAAGCTGAGACCCTGCAAGATTCCTTAATTCAAGGAGGAATGTGAGATTCTGTGTCCACTTCCATGGGCACAGGAAGTGGAAGAACTACACCATCACTCCAAGGCTGTAAAAGAAACAGGATTTTAATATAATATTTAAATCTAACATTTACTATTTACAACAAATAACCATTTTACCTCCCCTATAGGTTCATAGGAGCTGGGGTAGAGATGTCAGGGAGTTGGGGCAGGTCATCCCCTCTCTCTTGGGCTTCAGGGATCCCAGAAAAAGGCTTACAATATTCTCCTTCCCATCAGGGTGGGAGGAGCTGACCCAATGCACTCCAAGTGTCCCAGCTGTGTCCCCACTGCTGAGGAAGAGGCTGCACTTGATCTGGTCTCAGGAGTGTGATCTGCCTCTGGTTCAGGCTCTGTGCCAGGGGTCTGGTGACTAGAAGAGACTGATTGTTGTGGGGCCTCCTCTGTATCATGGCCCACCTCCCTACCCCCACTGCATTGTGTGCTCCAAACTCTGTGCTGAGAGCTCAATCAACAGCACCCCATTTATCCCTGAGATGGGAGATGTCATTTAGTATCACCCATTTCACAGAGGAGGAAACCAAGTCCCAGAAAGATGAGGGGAATCACCTGTCACAGGACTGCTCAGTAGTGGATCTGGGATCCCAGCACTGGCTGCCTGCTTCCCAGGACCATGCTTACCCCAAATCTTTACTGAGCCCCTGGATTCAGCCACTGCCAGTCAGGACACTCACTCAGCCCTGAGCTGGAAGATGGTGGTTACTTCTTCACCTTGAAGAACATTTGAATCTTGCTGGCCCACTGGAATGGGGACTCCAGCTGGGCAGACAAGCTATAGCTACAGGACAGACTAGAGTTGTGAGGTACCAAGAGCCACACATCAGGTGTCCCTCCCAGAGCCTGCCAGCAGCTGGAGTCATAGTGACCCAGGGGTTGCCCTGCAACAAGGTTGGGGGCTGATGAGGGAGCCACAGCCACAAGCTCTGGAGCTGGCGATCAGAGAGAGTCCACCCTGCCCACACCCAACTCATCCCTTATCCTTGCTAAGGGGCTTCGTGGCCTGGAACCAGGCCCCAAATCGCTCCTCAGGTTCAATGTTGTATTGATTTGAGGCCTCCTGGAGCAGCTGAATCTCTGTAATTACTTTGATTTGCTGAGACAGAGGAAGGACAGGATACAGGTAGAACCTGGGTGGGGGACCCCACATGGGCATTGTGGGAGGTGGGGAGAGGGGCAGGGAGCCGGTTTGGGGTCTTTGCTCACATTGAAACCCTCCTTCCCTCCAATTCCATCCAGAAATTGCCTGTCCTCACAGTTGGGTTGAAATAGCTCCTCCTCAAGGAAGGTGGTTTTGATGTCAGCCCCTCTTTCACCTGCCAATGTGATGGGATCCCAAACTCTGTGTACCTAACTCATCCAATGAATGTAAGACCTAAGGGATAGGGCCAGAGAGGCTAGTGAACAAGGGTGTCTCTGATTTCCACACCCACACCCTCTCCCGAGTGAGATCACAGCTGCTTACCTTGCCCCATTTCTGGAAGTTGGTCCTCCAAAGTCAACTGATTGTAGATGTGTTTGATTAAATAACTGGATAGTATAACCTAGTCAAATGGATACGTAAGACTAACCATCGCAAGTAGTAAGAGTTCTTTATATATTCTGAATATTAATATTATTTGAAAATATTTTCTCCCATTCCATGGTGGAAGCCCTGAGAGTTTTTTTTCTTTTTTGTAATGCAAGTCCCTGACTTAAGCTTTGATTGCGGAGGCATCCATTTCAGAGAGACGACCACTTCAAAGATGGCTATATCGAATAAACATGTGGCTGACACATGACTCAATAAAGAGCCAGGCCACCTCCTCCCACCAAGGCTCCTTTCTTTTAGAGATCTTGGTTGATTTAGATAACTGGCCATTTGGGCTGCTTGGCTTTCTTTTCTCTCTTCTCATGCTTTAAATTCTCACTCTTATGTTTTAAATTCATGGATAAAGAGTGAGCCCATGAAATCCTAGAATCCCACTCTCCACCCCAATAAAAGCAGAACCCCAGGCGCGTTCTCTGTCTCTAACCAAAGCCTCGATGTGTGGCCCCAGGTGTGCTGTGTAATTTCCAGGTCCTGTGAGCATTAAACGTTTATTTTTTCAAAGTTTCCTGATGGTTATTGCTGAAGGGCATCTTGCAATCACAATAAGAACCACAAGGGCTGGTCTCACCACAACACAGGTTACTGATAGGCTGAGACTGGCACAGAACAGCTTATTAAGTTTTAGGAGTTCTGTATATACTCTGAGTACAAGTTCTTTTTCAGAGATAGGATTTGCAAATTTTTTCCCAGGTTGTGACTTGTCTTTTCATCCTCTCTATAGTGTCTTTCAAAGAGCAGAAGTTTTTAATATTGATATATCCCAATTTATTGATTTGTTCTTTTGTAGATTGTGCTTTTGGTGTCATATCTAAGACCTCATCCAAAATCACAAAGGATTTCTCCTTTATTTTCTTGTAGACATTTTATACTTTTGTGTTTTGCATTTAAGCCTATGGTCCATTTAGAGTTCATTTTTTTGTATAGTACAAGGCATGGATTGAAGTCCTTGTGTTTACATATGGATCTCTAATGGTTCCAGCACCAGTTGTTCAAATGACTATCTTTTCTCCATTGAGTTGCCTTTGCAACTTTTTTTGAAAACCAGTGTTCTGTATATATCTGGTCTATTTCTCTACACATGCGATGTAACTGTCACACTGTCTTGACAATTAACATTATAATAATCTTGAAATCAAGTGCTGTTATTCCTCCAACTTTATTCTTCCATGTTGTTATGGCCATTTTGGATGCTTTGTATGTTAGTATGAATTATGAATGAATTTTTCAATTTCTAACAAAAAAAAGTCTGTCTGGATTTAGATTGAGGTTACCTTGAATCTGTAGACCAATTTGAGAAGAAATGACATTTTAAAAATATTCAGTCTTCCAACCCATGAATAAAGTATGTGTATTTTTTCCATTTATTTAAAACTTTTTCTTTGCAATGCTTTGTATGTTTTCCATGTGCAAGTTTTTATATCTTTTCTTAGATTTATCCTCAAGTATTTCATATTTGTTGATATACTGTAAAGGACATTTTAATATCATTTTTGATTGTTCATTGCTAGTATGTAGAAATAAACCTTATGTTTAGAACCTTCAGATTAAAAGAGAGTCATTCTAAGAATATAAGACATGATCTTGGTAACAGTTTTCATAAATATCTATTTTTAGGGTTCCATTGAGCTAACATAGAACAAGTCTGCATTTGACCCATATTCTGCATTAACAACATCAAAAATCCATGGCTCTGTATTTGAAGTACTTTTTAGAGAAGAAGATTGGATAAGCAAAAACAGGCAACTTTTCGAAGTGGGGGAAGAGCTCTAGACATGAAAGAGGACAATGATGCATTAGCTTGAAGCAGGCTCACAACACACTGCCCTCAAGGCCCAGAAATCCACCACTGCCTCATGGGTATATGACCCTCCAAATGTAACTGCAGGCCTTGCCTGGTAGTTTTCTCTGTTAAGCACACACATACACACACACACACACGTGTGCACACACAGGTGTACACACATGCACACACACAGAGGGAAAATAATGTTCATAGGGCTCTGCACAGAGATATTTCTCAGCAAAGACCAATTTTTATTTTCTTTCATTCTTACTTTTGAGAAGTTCATACTTCTATCTTCCAGTAAAAATATGTGAACCCAAGTACCTGCCAGTCTCTACTTTCTGTTTCATTTCTTAGAAAATGACCAAATTAAGTGAAAATATGCAGAAATCACTTTTGCAAATATATTGGGCACTTTCTCTTGAGTCTGGTTGCCTCCCAAACTCTCCCCACTTGTGTAAGCAATCTTGTGGTGTAAACAAACATCTACTCCCTACATTGAAGGACCTCAGTTTGTAGAGGGTATTGAATCTAGAAGTGACCTAGATAGTCACATAATCAGGAGTCGAGGGCCAAATTTGGCTTCAGAAATGTTTTGATCAGCTGTTGTGATGTTAGAAGGAGGAAGAGGAAGACTTAGGCAACTTTTGGTGGGGCAAGCACTCTTCAACTTATCACGGAAAATATCCCTAATATCATATACCAGGATTCTGCACAGAGTTACCATCTTTCATGGTCCCTAAAAGCCTTTTAGATGGTTGTGTCCAAATCCTCCTTTTAGTTTGTAACTGAGATTTTATGCTCAGAGATGTAAAGTGATTGGTTACCACTAAGTCCTCCTGATAAGTAGGGGTTGGATTCAGTATTCCAGGGCCCTGGTGCAGGACTTCTCAACTCTGATTGTACATCAGAATCACCTGAAAGCCCTTTTAGAAATACCTTCACCTGAGACTTAAAGTCAGCCATTCTGAGTAAATTGACCTGGGATGGGGTCTTGGAATTTGTGATTCCAACTTGTAGCCAGGGTGGAAATACTGCCAGACCACCATAGGGGAGGTTTCTATTCCAGAATGAAGATCAAGAGGGGGATGCTTCTCATAGGCAAATTTTAATTCCTTTGCAGAAACACCCACAGTGTGTGTAAAATTCACTTTGTGTGAAACTCATTAAAAGAGCCTGATTTTGTATTGTCAAACATTGGCATACATAAAGGAGTATGCCTTTTATGTATATCACACTGAAAAACTAGAAGCAAGTGAACATTGAACAAGAGGGGTATAGGTTTAAAAATACAAGACATGGATCCAGGATTTAAAAATAAAGCCTCATCTATATAATATATGTATGGCAAGAAGGACAAAGTGTCATGTTCACCAGCCAGAAACTGGAAACCATCCCAGGTTCCCTAATAAATTAAAAATACAAACTTTACTTTATACACAAATACAAACAGACTCCTTCTAGGATTGCTTTATGGCCTACAGTGAAAGTCAGAGTGTGTCATCTCAGAAAGGAGTTGTGGTGTCTAATAAGATTCAGCAGGGGAAAGGGGATTGGACCCTGAGGTCATAAAGTCACAAACTTTATAAGTTTTTGAAACAGGTTCTGGTAACATAGATTTCAAAGTGGTTATAGTATTTATCCAGGGTGCATAGAGGAGTCCACTCTTGTGAAAGAATGTATTTTCCAAAGGTGACCACACCAATATGTTTATCCCATTCCACACACACTTCTTACAATTTGACTGACACCCTTTCTCCTGATAGATGGGAGTCTTTGTTCCTTCCCTTTGAATCTGTCCCATTGGAGAATCTAACTGATGCTGTATTGCTTCTGAGGCTAGGTCACAAAACATGATACAGATTTGGTTGGCTTGCCATGGTGGAATACTGCTCCTGTGCAGAGAAGAAACCCAGCATCACCCATGAGGAAAGACCATGTGGAACAGCTGAGGGGAAAGGGAATGAAATCCCTGGGCCATAGTCAGAATCAAACCCCAGAAATGGGATTGAACTTGACTGCACATGACTCCATCCCAGTCTTTGAGTCTTCATGCTAAGGCCCAGACATCACAGAGAAGAAACAAGCCACCCCCTCTGTATCTTGTCGAGAGTTTTGACCCACAGAATTGCCAAACATAATAAATGTCATAGTTCTAAGCCCCTAAATTTTAGGGTGGTTGTTATGCAGCCCTAGATAATTAGTACAACCATATTTACCCAGGGGAGTCAAATATTAAGGAGACCTTTGACAGCTTTGGTAGATATGGGCACCGTGTAATCATGGATAGGATAATTTCTTCATCAACAGTCATACATTGGAAGTGCACTGCTGTTATAGTGTAATATTTAGTGACACAATTACACTCACACACACAAACACATACACAGTCCTCACTTTACAGGATAATGCAGGACCAAAAATGACCATGAAAGCATTTAAAAATCAATAGGAAAAATACAATTGCTTTACAACATCCAAAACTTTTGGTCAAAACATTACAACCTCTCTTACAATTAAAATTGTATAGGGAAATTTAAAAATAGCAAAGCTACTATGTATTTAATATACTGTAAATAAAACTGAAAATTAAAGCGTCCAATTTCTTTTTAAAAAATCTTATTAAAAGTAGTCTGAACAGTGCTTCCTTCTTTGCATCGTATCTTTTCTCTGTCTTGCTGGGTTGTCATATTTTTTCTAAGTTTAGATCAGCTTCTAACATTTTACCCTTTGCACTTTCAATGTCATGAAATGTCTCTCAGAATTTCATTAATGTAAAATGTATACCGTGTCCCTTCCCCAGGATGTCCTCACCCTGTCCTCCTTTATATTGATAAGCTCCCTGCACTCGGTTCCTCTGGCCACACACCTACAGTCTCTCACATGGTGGCAGTGTCATCATATTCATGCTCAGCAGTCTTCTTGTCACATCCAAGTTCACTTCCAGCATCATCACTTTTTGTTTCTTTGCTGCACTTTTATCCTTCTCGGGCAATTCCCTCTTTTGATCATCCATTTTTTAGAGGAGACAGGGAGGCAACACAACTAAACACTTTGCTGTGTGTGTGTGTGACCTGAATAACAGCCACACATCAAGCAGTCATAGGCAGGCTCTGAGGGAAGATTGGTCGCTGATCGTTATGCACGTCTGGTGTTGATGTAGTGACTGCAGACTGAACAGGCTGAAGTGAACCTGGTTCTTCATGCAATCACAGCTAATAAAACTGTGGTACCTGTAATCTGAACCACATTATTGGGGTACTGCTGTTATTTAACAAAACCATAGTAATTGAAATTTGTGCTTACTGGAAACATGAAAAATGAGGATTCTTTTTTCTCTATTTATAGAATAACATCTCCTGGAACGTGTTTTTGATCTAACATTGTAATGAAGAATTGCTAGGCCAAGATCTCAGATAAAACAGAAATCCAGAGCATTGCACCTGACATTTTCCAACTGCCTTTGCCTTATGGCCATTTACAAATCTAGAGAAGGTAGATGAGAGGCCAACCTCCACTTCCAGCACAGGGACAAGGTTAGGGGGACACATGTTTGGGTCCAGAGCCCACTGAGGCTGGCATTTTGGTAATCCTCTTCCTAGGAACTTGGACTGGGACCCTGAACAGCCACACTTTAGGAATAAAGGTGAGCCAGAAATAATTAAGCTCTCATAAGGACTGCACACGACTTTGAGCTCTCTTGTTGGCCCACAAAAAATCTCAGTTTCTAACACTGGATTGAGGCGATTCCAGATTGATGATCCTCCCTCAAGCACTGCAAGAGGATATCTTAGGCCTTAAATTATTTCCACAAATAACTTTGCAAATAAAATATGTAGCTCAACATCAAAGATAACTAGGCTAATGTGGAGATGTAACAACATAAAGGAGAGCATAAGAAACACCAATAATAGAACCAGATGAGTAGTGGCCCCAGATATTGGAATTACTAGGCATAAGCTGAGGAGTCCAGCTCCTGGTTAAAAACCAGGAGCTATAGCGTGTGCTATAGACTGAATGTTTGTGTCCCCCAAAAATCACATGTTAAAGACCTAATGCCCAATGTGATGGTATTTGGTGGGGCCTCTGAGAGATAATTAGGTTTAGATGATGTCATGAGGTGGAGCCCCATGACAGAATTAGTGCCCTTATTAAAAGAGGAAGAGAACAGACCCCACTCTCTCTCTCTGTCATATGAGGACACACTGAAAAGATAGCCATCCACGAACCAGGAAGATGGCCATCCACAAACCAGGAAGATGGGCATCCATGAACCAGGAAGCAGGCCCTTGTGAGACACTAAATCTGCCATCAACTTGATCTTGAACTCCCCACCTCCAGAACTGTGAGAAATAAATGTGTGTTGTTTAAACCAACCACTCTACGGTATTTGGTTATAGCAACCCAAATGGACTAAGACACTCTGTGCAATTTTTCAGGGCTGACCATGGGTAATTACAAAGGCTTTACCTAACTGGCCTCACGGGGGAAGCTGCCTTCCCTACTCCAGACTTGGGGCATGGCCAGTGCACTGTGGTATCTGAGGGGAGCTGCAGTCAAGGACTCAGCCTCTCCAGCCAGGCATGCTCTTCCCATATTTGCACTCCTAGCCATGTAGTCTCCATTCCTAGGTCTCTTTCTCTGAGGCCTCCAACAGAGGTCTTCCCCAGGCACCTCTGCTGAAGACTCCTTATGGGTGGAGGAGGGGAAAAACTTGAAGACACTTTTCCCCTCTCTGACTCAGTACACCATATTTTCCCACTCCTAGCCCATCCCCCTAAGCCTCTCCCAGACCTCAGGTGCCACAAAAAAATGAGGCCTTTTTTGGGGCTCTCTGAAGACCCCCACATCTCTGCTGATCCACATGACCCTCAACCAGTGAGACATTCCAGGGTGGGGGGGAATGAAATAGGAGGAGTTGGTATTTTCTGCAGTTTTAGTCTCTTGCTTATACCATCACATAAGTAATTACAGGCTTAACTCTTTCACTTTATTTGATTTAATTGGCTACTCTGACACCTAGCAGTTCATCTCTCTCTCTCTCTCTCAGCCCAGTTGATCTCTTGCAACTAGCTATTTAAGGTGGTGGCTTCAGCCATTATGGCAAGTTACTCAGTTTTCCTGGCTTTCTTCCATGTATACATGTTATTAATCTTTATATGATTTTCTCCTGTTATTCTGTCTCATGTCAATTTAATTCTTAGACCAGCCAGAAGGACCTAGAGGTCAGAGGAAAAAATCTTGCTTCCCTCTAATATCAAACTAAAAGATAACAGTGAAGGACATTTTTTAAGAAGAAGGCAGGAAATTCCAGATAACAGGATGGAGAAGTAGGAACAAATTAACAACAACAAAATTAATAAATATGTGCATAGTTCCAAATAATTCATATATAAAACAGATAATATTTGATATGCTTTAAATATATATTTTTATATATTATATTTACATAGTTATAATTTAAGTACAAATCAATAACAATGTAGAAGTCAGGAAGGGGCAAATGGGGTCCTTGCACACTCTGGAAAGAAGGTATAAGTACCAATTAATGTTAGAGTTTGATAAAGTAGGGTAGTCACTAGGATAATAGAAAGAATATTTATTTCTCTGGGAAGAGAGAGCACACAGGAAAGACAAGGGGGTGAGAATTACTAGAGATGTCTTGGAGGAGGAGGAGCAGGAGGAGGAAGATAGAGTGAGGGGGGAGGGAACCCAGGAGAGAAGGGGGGTCTGGAAATTCAGAGGAAAGCGTTTCAAGGAGGAAGTGTTCAATTGTATCATCTGTGTCAAATGCACCTGAAAGATTGAGACAGGAACAGAAACTTAACCTTGAGTTTAGCAAAAGGAAAATCATTGGTGACCTGGATAAAAGCCATTTCAGTGAAGTGTGCAGAAGGCTGGAATGGAACCAGTTCAGGAGAGAATGTGAGAAGAGGTACCCTGAATGGAGCAGAGAAGCAGAATGGTAAATGGAGAGGAATCTGGGGTGAAAGGGAGGGTTGTATGTTTAAGGCACAACATTAGGGCAGGTTTGTATGTGGATGTTGGCAAGGGATCATCACAGACACAGGATTCCAGAACTCTGGGATGCAGCCTAAAAGGACTTCCCAGCCCAAGATTATTCAAAGTTACAACTTTGATCTTCAAAGTTGATGGGATTTTTGCCATCTATTTCATAATACAGGTATACCCCACAGAACTTATCTCCAATAAAAATTTTCCTAAAAGAACACGTTAGTTTTTAATACGCAAACTGCATAGCAGCTACTTAGTGCTCAGTACATTTTTCAGCTGATATTTATATAATATCTGATGTTGCTGGTCTAAGACAGGCAACTGCTACTGCACAAAGCAATGATATGTTAACAACCGTATTGAGTAGGAGGTGACAAAGAAGCCATGTTTTAAGCATTTTACATCCTAACATGATATTTGCAACTTATATCTAGGTGCCATATTGTGACTTAGTAAATTGGTAGGGTTTCTCCAAGACTTGCTATGTCTTATAATTTTTGCTACTTAAAATAATGGGAAATTAGTTCTCCTTAGTTTTTTCTCTGAGAAAACCTAACATTTCAAGTACAAATTACTGGCAGTTATTGATGGCAGATGACTTCCCAGTCTTGCTTTAGTTTTAAATTTTTAATTACTTGCCTCAGAAATTACTTAACATTTTTTTCCAAATCTTGTAGTAAAATTGATGCTCCAGAAAGATGTACCACAGATATTCTGTTTTGCATTCTCCCTGAACAGAATTGGGACTGTCAATATTCATTTGAGAAGCATGTAGTAATATAGAACTTGGAATTATTAGAGAAACTAAATGGGAAAATGACTTAAGAGAATTATCAGTGTAACCCCCCAGCAACAAATTAAAGTGGTTCCAAAAGGATATTTAAGAAGGGATGTTTGAAGTGGTTTCAAAGCAGCTATATTGCCAGGCAGAAATGTTGAAATTGTGTATTACCTTCCTACACAATCTTCCCTAACATTTTGGGAAGGACGAGTGGGAATTTCTGGTCCTGTTTCCTGTGGTAATTAGGCCAAGAGGCCCACACTAGAATAAGGAAGCCCAGTGAACCAGCCATGTGGGGCACCAGAGAAGGGGCTTAGGGGGTCCCTGACTGGGCACCTGAATTCCTTTCTGTATAATGCAGGAATTGGGGCTGTCCACTGTGATGTTTTCTCCTTTTATAACATGGCTGTGGCAGTCTTTCTAAGAGGTCTGACCAAGGTATGGACTGTTCAGCTGGGTGGAGTCAAAGGGGTGCTCTGCAGTGAGGCTGACAATAGGGTCCAGAGTGAGGATCATGTCAGCCCAGAGGGATGGCAGGAAAGGTGGTTTTGAAAAGGCAAGTTCCAGGTTCCCAGGTACCTGGTATTTCCATTTTAGCCAGTGAATTTATGCTTTCAAAAATTGGCTAGGGAGCTTTCGCTTGGGTTTTAAGCAGCCTCAGCAATGGCCAGGACCATGGATGCTGTTAGCTCCACCCCCACCTGGGTGCTGGCCTGAATTTGCAAAATGCTGTGATGTTGTGCATGCCTGTGTGGGCAGGGCATGGAGGGAGGGCATGGTGAGGAGAAGGGGCTTGGTGGAGGGAAGGGAGGGATGGGGCATGGTGGAGGGCTGGGCTGGAAGGAGGGCATGGTGTAGGGCAGGGCCAGTGTGTGGAGCTCATGGAGGGCAGGTTGTATCAATGACTACTCGGGCAAGGTGCCACAGGTGTTAGGGCACTCACTGGTCTACAAGAAGTTCAACTTCTTGAGGTTGAGGGGACTTGGGGAGATTCACGCTCAGCTGAGCATGGTGGGACTGCCCTCAGAAGGCCAAGGGGCATGATGGGAGATGGGGCTCCTTGCTGCACATGCTGGGAGCTGTATTCTTTTAACCACTGTCAGTGGCAGCTTGCAGGGCTGAAGGACTACAACTCCCAGGATGCACCCTGCTTGGGGGTGACTGCTCAGCACTCAAGGGTAGGGCAAGGCGGTGTGGGCCCAGCCACAGTCCAAAGCCCATTGGCTGCTGACCCTGGCACTGCACCCACCCCACCTGGACTGAGTCTCAGGGAAGGATGTGAGGGGCAGGATGGGGACCAAGGAGTTAGAAGCATGTCAGGGCTGTGACATGCAGGGGCACGACTGCTGCGTGCAATTCGCTTTTGCCCTGAATCGAGGACTGTACTTGGGCCTCTTCCCAGTCATCTCTCCACAGCCTCCTTCCTCAGTTGATTTCTCCTTCCATCTGTGTGCCAGTGCATCTGTCCAGAGCATCACCCTAGTCCAGGCCTAGGAAGCTACTTGTTTATGGGAAGAGGTTTGACATATCAAGAACTTTCCACTTTACCTGCTGTCCTCTGCTTTCTCCAGCCAAAGTGTGCCATTTTGGCAACTTTGGAGAGAAATTCACCATTATGGCCCTGATCAAAAGCACAACTTAAGAGTTTATGGCAGGGGGGTAACATTGGCTATTGTTTCTTGAAAAATGTTACCGTTGTGGGGTGCATTTTTCACAAGTGTGGAAGTTGAGACATTTGTGAAGCTAATCATTGGTTTACCCAGGATCTGCTGATAGCACCAGAGAACAATGTTTCCCAGGCAAGTATCTAGTGGGCCATTTCTACCAACCTTTTCAAGTGCAGAGTCCTCCAAGAGAACTCAACCTTAAAATGATTTACACTTTAATTTGATGAGCCTAATCTAAACTCAGGCCTGACTGACCAATTTCTTAGAGACACAAGTAGTGACTCTCATCCTTCAGGAAAAGACAGACTGTGTTAGAGCTTTGGGAGAGCCATGTTCAAAGTGTGGAGCATCTGGGCAGGATTTGAAACCTGTCAGGTTTAACATCTCTGCTTTGGAGGAAAGCTCAACAGGCAGCAGTCAGTGATGTAGACCTTAACTTGCCTGCTCTGATCTGTTGAAGTTCTTTGTCTGGAAATGCAAATATCCAGGAGTACTTCTGCTTCCACTTGTCCTCTTGATAATTGATGTCCATAAATTCTTTATGCTCTAACAGAAAGTTCCTTTGATTGCAGGGTGGTACTAAGATAAACACATCCAGGGATATTCAATTATACCATATTTCCTTAAAATTAGAATAGTGAAAGGAACAGGACATAAAATATACTGCTCATTTGCAAAAAATAAATGGCAAGCCAGATCTTCCCACTGAAATTTTTCTGCTCATTCTCTTCCCTGTACTGTGCACTTTAATGCAAAAACAAAAAACTTGAGTTGGCAAATTTCTCTTCTCCTGACTTTTTTAAGTTAACTTAGGAGTTTCAAGTGTTTTGTTGAGATCTGTGGAGGAATTGTTAGCAGCTGTCATGATTTATCTCATCCCTAAAAACCTAGGTGCTGATCTACATGAAAATAAGACCTTGCTTGCATTACACATTCTATCAGAATCTAATTCTGATTCCTGAGGGTGCTGTAATATCAAAGGGACAGAAAAAACCTGGTCATGGAAACTGGATTCTGTTACTTGGTGAAGAATTTACTTCTCCATGAATTAAGTACACATGAATTCATCAACACCTTTGTAAAGAAAGAAAGAATAACCATGTAGTGTAGATGAATGTGGCAAGATTAGGAAGTCTAGTTAGACCACATCACATTCCTAGGGTTCTTCTCTTGTGTTATATAGGGTGCGGGTGATAGTCTGTGTGGTCAAGTACAGTGCTGCTTCCCTACTCCTCAGTATTCTATCCTACTCTGTCCTGTGCCCTCTTTATTGGGGTTCTGATTACACTTGTCCGTTAGTGTTGGATGGGGCTGTTGTAATATGAGGGTATCTGTCATCTTAAAATAATAATTAATGGAGAGGGAAGTCTTGGGGTCTGTGTGTTCACATACACTGTTGTTGGGTGTGTGGCAGCAATGACCACTGTGCTCCCAGCAGTCCCCAATATGGCTGTCTCAAGATTGGTCTTCTGATGCAACCACAGCAGCTGTTTGCAGAGCAGGTGCTCATGATTCTGTGTCTTCTGTTAGATTTTGTGGCACCTGCTGACCCCACACCCATTCCTACCTGGTGGGTTGATTGCTTTGTTCCAGTCACCATGGTCTCCTAGACACTGTTTGTGTGTAACTGTGTTTTGCTGTGTCTTTAGGGATTCTACCCTCATGACATGAGTTACTGTATGATAGGCACTTCCTGATCTTGTTGTAGCCCCAGGCTCATACCTCTCCAGTGGAGCTGTGAAGAACCCTAGTTACGTCCAGCTCCTCTCATTCTCATGCTGCTGGGGCTTCTTACAAAGCTGAGCATCTCATCCTTCATCTCATTGACATTATTCTTTTCATTGATTCTGAAGTCTGAGAGTACTTTGTTACCAACGTGGACACTGGCTGTCACAGGCACGTTTACATATCTTACCCAACAGCACTTTTCTCCACATGCAGTTATCATGGAATGGGTGTTAACAATAATCTGTACCAGCTGTCATGAAAACTTTTAAAGCACTCAGAGGATGATGTTCCTTGCAGCTACTGGCAAGCTGGGTTCAGGAAGAACATTCTTTTGTTACATTTGAGAGAGAGCCTACTGAAGGACGTGAACTGTACATGGAAAATTCAATATTCAAGGGGATCTGAAACAGCTACAGGCAATAGAGTTCCTCCATACTGTCCTTCCTTTGCACGGATGTTATAGAGAATCTCTGCCAGCCGCTGTGACTATTTGAAACCCCTCTCTTGGAAGATGTTCCTAAACAGCGACTTCCAAGCTGAGTTCAGCAAGACCATTATTTCATTCCATGGGAGAGAGATCCTGAGCATAGTCCGTGGCCTTTAACGTTTGAAAGGACACTCTTCTAGATGATCCTAAACAGCAACAATGCAGAGTTCTTCTCCACAGTGTAGCTTCATTGAAGGGCTGTTCTCGATATCCTCTCTCAGCTGCCCTGGAAAGTAGAAATCCTGTCATAGAAAGGTGTTCCTTACACCTGCTGGCAAACTGGGTTCAGTAAGAGAGTTCTTGCATGATATGCTGGTGAGAGCCTGGAGGTAGGTGGAGCTGCCATATATTGACTGTCACACATCATGATGATTCAAGAAACCCAGAGGCAAAATGGTTTCTCCTCACTAGGCTTTCATTGAATGGATGTTATTGATATTTTCTCCCAACTCCAAGGAAAGGATTAAAGGCTCCCATAGGAAGGTGGGACTTACAGCTAATGGCATGCTGAGTTCAGGACTAGTGTTCTTTCATGATGTGCTTGTGAGATAATGTATGTGGGGTGGATCAGCAGTGCATTAAAAGCCACTTATCAAGATGAACATAATCAGCTGCAAGCAGACATTTATCTCCACCTTGTCTTCATGGGATGGATGTCCCAGATAATCTGAACCACTTAGAGTAAAAAGTTTAAAAGCTTGCCTAGGAAGATGTCTCCTACAGATACTGACTCCATAGGTTCTTCAGGTGCATTTGTTTATGACATTAGAGAGAAAGCCTGACTGTAGGCCATGAACTGTCATGTTTGAAAATGCACTTTCCAAGTTGATCTGAAACAGCTCCAAGCAGGATATTTCCTCCACAATGGGCTTCCCTCACATGGGTGTTTTATGTATTCACTCCCAGCTGTAGTGAAAAAGTTTCAGTGTCTCATGGGAGCATGTTACTTACAGCTGCTCAAAGCAGATTTCATCAGTAGTGTTGTTTCATCATATCCCAGAGAAAGCCTGTATATAGGCTTGACCTGCAGTGTTTTAAAGTCACTTATCAAGATGACACTAAGCAGCTCAGTATGCTTGCATGGAGTGGATGGTGTGGAGGTTCTGGCCCAATGGTAGGGAGGAGTTTAAAGGCTCTCACTGGAAGATGTTCCTCACAGCTGCTGGAACACAAGAGTTAGCAGTGGAGTGTTTACCTTACATCAGAGACAAAGCCTGAGTGCAGGCAATGAACTGCCAAGTTGTCAAGGCACTTTCCAATAGGGTCCTCAAAAGCTAAAAGGAAGAGTTTTTCTCCACAGAGTACTTTCACAGAATGGATGTTATCGAGAGTCTCTCAGCTGCAGTGCAAAGGCTAGAAGCTGTCAGAAGATAACCATGAAAGCTACTTGCAAGCTGAGTTCAGCAAGAACTTTCTTTCTTTCCATGGGAGAGCAAGCCTGAGCGAATGTCCTTAAGTATCATGTGTGGGGAATTGGTTACCCCAAAGTGTGAAGATTATTCGACATAAAGATTTTGACCTGAAATCTGCAGACAGGAAAAAGACTCTGAAATACAAGTAGAAGTTATTCTTTGTGAGAGACATTTACATTTGTAAAGGAAATCTCCATTTGTAAAAGTATCTCTTTCTCTGTACCAGGAAGAAGGGGGGATGACTTTATCTCTAGGGATCTTGTCAGTGCAGAAGGTGAAAACTTAAATCTGCAAAGACTTGTTTACTGTGCTTTGCTTGTAATTCCTCATGGCTGACACCCCCAACCACCCCAAAATCTTCCTTTGTCTATATAAGAGGAGAAACTTCACCATTCTGGTGAGAAATACTCAATTTCCAAGAGTCTCTACCATGTATACTTGTTATAAAGCTTTGTTTGATTTTCTCCTGCTATTTAGCCTCATGTCAACTTAATTTGTAGCCCAGCCAGAAAGGACCCAGTGTGGGTAAAGAAAGCTTTTTCTCTCCTTCAGTTTGGTGATTAGGATGGGATAAAAATTCACTGGATGGATGTTCCTCCCTCCTGGAACTGCTGCAGCTGAGAGATCCCAGACCCCTGTCTAGAGCCAGTAGGAGGTGAGAGTTCTTACCACATCAGTCTCCCAGGTCTCTGCCTGTAGGGTCCAGTGGAAGTGAAGGGTGGTGACTTTTTTCTCTTTTCTAAATTTAGAATAGAAGGAGAAAATCTTGGTGAGGCTAGCTTTTTGTACTCAGTGACTCTAGGATATGGTTGAGTACCCACTGGTTGTGATCCATTTCCCCCTAGAAATAGTCACTATTTCTGTCTTCTTGCTTTTGTCTGGTTCTATGTCTTGAGAGTTTCACTTTTTGTGAACATTCCAGTCTCCACCATCCAGAGGATGCATGTGCTGGCATGTATCATGCCGGCCAGTCAAATTAGACTGGAATTCTGGGACACGCTCTTTGTCCGGCTGTGTCTGCTCTCAGGGGTTTGTCATGACGGGTCCCATTTGCTTTCATCAGGAGCCTTTCTTGTATAACTTTTGTTCTTTATTAGACTATTTTGGAAGTGAAATTCTCTGGATCACTTTTGGGGATGCCTCTTGCATCCATAGATATAAGCTTTGGTGAGTTGCTGTTAAGGTTAAGATCCTACTTGTCAATATGGCCAGATGAGGGATAATTTAAATTGGGAAAACTTCTAAATTGGGGAGGAAATTGTGAGAGGTCTCATCATAATTGTTTTTATTGCTAATTATGAAAAGGCCAGATTAAAGAAAAAAAGGGAAAAAATTTTGACTAGCCTTGTACATACCCTAGGTAAGGGAATCCTAAAGGGAAATTTCCTAGGCCAGAGGAGCCTCAGGGAACTTTGCAGTGAATGGTGCAGGCTGACCTTTTTTGGCTTTAAATTTGAAATAATTGTGTTTATAAAGTCTGAACAAAGTCCTTAGGTATTGTTCAGACTTTATAGCAAAACAAAACTAAAAGAAAAGTAGGAAATCAACCTTCTAAAAGCCCACCATTCCTGACTGGGTGGTCTCCCCATCCAAACTCTGGTTGGCTTCATGCTGAGACCTGCACAAGTACCTAACAAAAGGGGCCTAAGACAGAAAAGAAAATGTAAAAGTGTAAATGTTGATAAGATTATAAAAGTTGGAATGTTTGGGGGGCCGCCCGGTGGCGCAGCGGTTTAGTCCGCGCTTGGCAGCCCGGGGTTCGCGAGTTCGGATCCCGTGCGCCCGCCGACGCACTGCCTGTCAGCCATGCTGTGGCAGCGTCCCATATAAAGTGGAGGAAGATGGGCACGATGTTAGCTCAGGGCCAGTCTTCCTCAGCAAAAAGGGGAGGATTGGCAACAGATGTTAGCTCAGGGCTTGTCTTCCCCACAAAAAAAAAAAAAAAAAAGTTGGAATGTTTGAACTAATTTTACCAAGACTATTGATAAAGTCCTAATGAAAAACTATGATTAGAGGTATAAGAGGTGATGGAATT
Organism: Tapirus indicus; assembly: GCA_031878705.1. Classification (NCBI taxonomy): domain Eukaryota; kingdom Metazoa; phylum Chordata; class Mammalia; order Perissodactyla; family Tapiridae; genus Tapirus; species Tapirus indicus. The sequence goes on from CM062942.1 coordinate 48,474,012, forward strand.
CAGATGAAATTTTGTAGAAAAACTGATATTTTTGTGGGTTTTATGTGAAGTGATTCTATCTCTTTTGCCTGATTGTGTTATAGATAGACATTGCATCTCACTGAGAAAAGGGAACATTTTTCCCTGCCTGATTGTAAGACAACATATAAATTTTCCCTTACAACAGTGGTAATTAAACTTACAAAAGGGAAGTCAGGAGGGTTGCCTGAGCCCACACTGAGATAAAAACTAGAGGCTAACATCAGAACAATAAAGTCCCCCCTGCCAAGGTAAATTGGTTTAGGATTAAACTGTACACTGAAAGAGGTGCAAAGTTTTAAAGGTGTGACACATTGTTCTGAAGTTTTAGACTGTATAAATCTTTAATTCACCTCTTAAGTTAAAAATTTCCCTGATATAAAAAAGGACAATTGAAGGAAAAAAAATGTAGCTGGAAGGGTGGGGAAATTTCTTTGTCACTTTAACTGTAATCTAGCTCTTTGAGGAACTGGAAGCAACCATCTTTGTCTTACAAATCTTTGTAGAACCAGAGGTATGGTTTAAAAAAAACTTGAGTGGTTTCTGTGTGTCTTTATGATGTAGATTTTCTGCTCCCATCTTCTCTAGGGCCTGAGAGGCATTCTTTGAAATGCAAATTTCAAACACACAAGTGTGTATATGTATGTTAAGTATGTGTGATATTGTACCTCTGGATGTTATGGCTAAAATTAAGAGCTCTATTTAATTGGCTTAAAGTGAGCACTTTGTAAGTAACTATTGTAAAATAATTTCTAAATGGAACTAACCCAAATGTCTTTCAAGCTAACTTGATATGCTATTACAAAACTGGTTAACAAAAATAATAACTTCAAGTGATAGTTGATTTTGTCTGAAGGGGAGAAAGAGCATTCTCTACCCACTCTGGGTCCTTTCTGGCTGGACTCCAAATTAAATTGACATGAGGCCAAATAGCAGGAGAAAATCAAACAAAGCTTTATAATGTATACATGGGAGAGACTCAGGGAAACTGAGTATCTCAACAAAATGGCAGAGGATCTCCTCTTAAATAGACAAAGGAGGATATTGGTGGTTGGGTCAGTTATGGGAGATTACCAGAAAAGTGCAGTAAGGTTTTTATGCAGATTTAAGGCCTGGCCTTCCACACTGACAAGTTTCTAGAGATGAGGTCATCCACCCTTCTTCCCAGTACAGAGAAGGAGATACCTTTACAAATGTAGATTTTCCTTACAAATGTAAATGTCTTGTAAACAGAACTTTGATAAGAATGGGCCCAGCAAAGACCCCCCTCAGTCTATCAATACCCAGAGTTATCCATGGAGATGGCCTGTCCTGGGGACAGGCCTTCCATCCCAAATCCCTTCAGATGATAAGTGGGGGCAGGGAAGGTCAAAGTCTCCTTCAGTGCTTGATGTGGCCAGTTCTTGTCCCCACATGTCCAATGACTCAAGAAGTTTTCTTGGGTAATCTACAACATAATTGTTGGGAAGAAATGATTTAGATGTAAGTGATTTAGACTTTATAGATATACTTCTAGCAATAATTACAGTTGGTTACGTGTGTAATTAAAATAACTTCTAAAATCTCTTTGGTAACTTAAAACTTTGAAGTTTGCTGGGTTAAATTAATTTAAATGATAAAAATTCGAGAATGACATCAGCATCATGGGGGAGTGAGATTCCCTCTTTGAATCTCTGCTGCCTAAGACACAACAAAAACATCATTTGCATACCAACAGATGTCAAACACTACAAAGGACTTCTAAGAAACACTTGCTGCCATACATTGGAGGGTGGAGGCATGAGAAGCCCCAAAGGACCTGAGGAGAGGTAAGGAGTTTTACTCCCCCTCCCCAATCGATCAGCAAAGACAGCACGGCTCACAGACGGGAGGAGGGTTGGCCCTCTGAGGGGAAAACTCTCACCCTCCAGGTGCTCTCACAGACTGTCAAGAAATCCTCACCAGGAAGCGCTGATGGACTGTTTTGGGGGAGTGGCAAACACCCCAAGAGAGCCAGAAAGGATAACCCCAGGTGGAGAAGGAGAAAGAGAGAACCCCCTCCCCCCATATGCCCTGTGCATGAGCACAATCCCTCTGGGGACTTCAGTGGGCCCAGAGCACATCGCTCATGACCTCCACCCAATGGCAGCAGGTGGAAACTGCAGGACCATCTTCAAGATGAAGAAAGGTAAAGGTAAATCCATGGGATCTATGCAACAGTATATTATGTCTACAGACCAAGAGGAAAGTGACAAACATCCAGAAACTAACCCTGAAGGCACAGAAATCTATAATCTGAATGACAGAGAATTCAAAAGAGCTATCATAAACAAACTCAACAAAACACAAGAGAACACAGAGAAAAAATCAATGAATTCAGGGATTTCTTCACAAAAGAGATTAAACCATAAATAAAAACCAATCAGAATTATTGGAGATGAAAAACACAATGGACGAGATAGTGGAAAAACTGGAGTCTTCAAAGAGCAGAACTGACAATATGGAGGAAAGAATTAGGATTATCGAGGATAGCAATGCAGAAATGCTCCAGATAGAGGAGGAGAGAGAGCTAAGACTAAAAAGAAATGAAGAAATTCTTCGAGAAATATCAGACTCACTGTGGAAAAGCAACATAAGGATAACAGGTATTCCAGAAGGAGAAGAAAGAGAAAAAGGAGCAGAGAGTTTGTTCAAAGAAATAATAGCTGAGAACTTCCCAAACCTAGAGAATGAGATGGAAATAACAGTGAATGAAATCAATAGATAACCTAAATATATAAACAGGAATAGACAAATGTCATGTCACATAATAGCTAAGTTGAAAAGACTCAGTGAAAAGGAAACAATATTAAGGGCAGCTAAACAGAAAAACAAAATAACATACAAAAGAAACCCCATCAGGCTCTCAGCTGATTTCTTGACAGAAACCCTACAGGCTAGGAGAGACTGGAGTGATGTATTCAAAATCTTGAGAAACAAAAACCTTCAGCCAAGAATACTTTATCCAGCAAAAATATCCTTCAAATATGAAGGAGAAATAATAACTCTGTCTGATAAACAAAAGCTAAGAGGGTTCATCACCACAAGACCCCCTACTACAAGAAATGCTCAAGAAGGCCTTTAGGCCTGAAAAAAAAACAAAAGATAAAGGGGATACAAAGGTTTCAGCAAGGAGAAAAGCAAGGAGACTAAACCAGAAGAAACTACCATTGGAAAACATCAAAAATTAATTAAAACTCATCGTAAACACACACTCATGACAAGATGCAATAAGTAGTGACAACAACAAATAAGGAGGGGAAGAGGAAAGTGATTGAATTGACTCAGCTTAAGGAAACAGGAGGCATCTGAAAATGTACTATTTTATCCAGGAGATCACTTATATAAACCTCACAGTAACCACTAAACAAATAACCAGAAGAGAACCACAATGACAAATAAAGAGAAAACTAAGAGAATCATCATGCAGAAATACCAAACTGAATTGGCAGTCCAAAACACATGTGACAAGAAACGAAGGAAATGCAAAAGAACCAGAAAATGAACAATAAAATAGCAACATTAAACCCTCATATATCAATAATCACTCTAAATGTAAATGGATTTAATACTCCAATCAAAAGACACAGAGTGGCAGAATGGATTAAAAACCAAGATCCAACAATTTGCTGCCTCCAGGAAACACATCTCAGCTCTAAAGACAAACACAGATGCAAAACAAAAGGATGGAAAATGATACTGCAAGCTAATGGCAAACAAAAGAAAGCAGGAGTTGTCATACTTATATCAGACAAAGTAGACTTCAAGATAAAAAAGGTAATGAGAGACAAAGAAGGGCAATATATAATGATAAAAGGGACACTTCACCAAGAAGACATAACAATTATAAATATCTATGCACCCAACACAGGAGCACCAAAGTACATAAAACAACTGAAAAAAAACCTAAAAGGAGATATTAACAACACAATAATAGTAGGGCATCTTAACATCCCCCTTACATCAATGGATAGATCATCCAGACAAAAAGTCAATAAAGAAATAATGGACTTAAATGAAAAACCAGATACAATGGACTTAATAGATATATACAGAGCACTCCACCCAAAAAAAGCAGACAACACATTCTTCTCAAGTGCACATGGAACATTCTCAAGGATAGACCATATATTAGGAAACAAGGCAAACCTCTATAAATTTAAGAAGATTGAAATAATTACAAGCATCTTTTCTGATCATAATGCTGTGAAACTAGAAATCAACTGCAAGGAAAAAACTGGGAAAGGGACAAAGATGTGGACACTAAACAACATGCTACTGAACAACCAATGGATCATTGATGAAATTAAAGGAGAAATCAAAAGCTATCCGGAGACAAATAAAAAGGAAAATACACCATACCAACTCATATGGGACGCAGCAAAAGTGGTCCTGAGAGGGAAATTCATAGCAATACAAGCCCACCTTAACAAACAAGAAAAATCTCAAATAAATAACCTTAAACTGCACCTAACAGAATTAGAAAAAGAAGGAAGACAAAGCCCCAACTCAGCAGGAGGGAAATAATAAAAATCAGAGCAGAAATAAATGAAATTGAAACCAAAAGAACAGTAGAAAGGATCAATGAAACAAAGAGCTGCTTCTTTCAGAAGATAAATAACATTGACAAATGATTAGCCAGACTCACTAAGAAAAAAAGGGAGAAGACTCAAATAAATAAAATTAGAAATGAAAGAGGAGAAATTACAATAGATACCACATGGTACAAGGGATTATTAGGGAATGCTATGAAAAACTTTACGCCAACAAATTGGACAACCTAGAGGAAATGGACAAATTCTTGGACGCATACAATGTCCCAAAACTGAATTAAGAAGAAATAGAGAATCTGAATAGACCAATCACAAGTAAAGAGATTGAAACAGTAATCAAAAACCTCCCAAAAAATAAAAGCCCAGGACCAGATGGCTTCCCTGGAGAATTTTAGCAAACATTCAAAGAAGATTTAACACCTATTCTTCTCAAACTATTCCAAAAAATAGAGGAAGATGGAACACTTCCTAACACATTCTATGAGGCCAACATCATCCTGATACCAAAGCCAGACAAGGACAATACTAAGAAGGAAAACTACAGGCCAATATCACTGATGAACATAGACGCAAAAATCCTCAACAAAATATTGGCAAACCGAATACAGCAATACCTCAAAAAGATCATACACCAGGATCAAGTGGGATTTATACCAGGGACACAGGGATGGTTCAATATCCATAAGTCAATCAACGTGATACACCACATTAACATAATGAAGAATAAAAACCACACGATCATCTCAATCGATGCAGAGAAGGCATTTGACAAGATCCAACATCCATTTATGATAAAAACTCTCAAGAAAATGGGTATAGAAGGAAAGTACCTCAACATAATAAGGGCCATATATGACAAACCTACAGCAAACATGCTACTCAATGGGGAAAAACTGAAAGCCATTCCTTTGAGGACAGGAACAAGACAAGTGTGCCCACTCTCACCCCTCTTATTCAACATAGTACTAGAAGTTTTGGCCAGAGCAATTAGGCAAGAAAAAGGAATAAAAGGATTCCAAATAGGCAATGAAGAAGTGAAACTCTCACTATTTGCAGAGGACATAATCTTATACATAGAAAACAAAAAAAAAATCCATTGGAAAACTACTAGAAATAATCAACTACAGCAAAGTGGCAGGGTATAAAATCAACTTACAAAAATCAGTTGCATTTCTGTACACTAATGATGAACTAACAGAAAGATAACTCAAAATGACAATCCCATTTACAACTGCAACAAAAAGAATAAAATATCCGTGAATAAATTTAACCAAGGAGATGAAAGACCTATACAATGAAAACTATAAGACACTATTGAAAGAAATTGAGGAAGACATAAAGAAATGGAAAAACATTCCATGCACATGCATTGGAAGAATAAACATAGTTAAAATGTCCATACTACCTAATTCAATCTACAGATTCAATGCAATCCCAATCAGAATCCCAATGTCATTCTTCATGGAAATAGAACAAAAAATACTGAAATTCGTATGGGGCAACAAAAGACCCCGAATAGCTAAAGCAATCCTGAAAAAGAAGAGAACAAAGCTGGAGGCATCACAAACCCAGATTTGAAAATACACTATAGAGCTATAGTAATCAAAACAGCATGGTACTTGTGCAAAAATAGACACATAGATCAATGGAAAAAAGTTGAACGCCCAGAAATAAAACCACACACCTATGGACAGCTAATCTTCAACAAAGGAGTGAAGAGCATACAGTGGAGAAAGGGAAGTCTCTTCAATAAATGGTGCTGGGAAAATTGGACAGCAACATGCAAAAGAATGAAAGTAGACCATCTATCACCATACACAAAAATCAATTCAAAATGGATTAAGGACCTGAAAGTGAGACCAGAAACTATAAAACTCCTGGAAGAAAATATAGGCAGTACACTAATTGAGATTGGACATAAAGGGATCCTTTCAGATTCCATGTCTACTCGGACAAGGGAAACAAAAGAAAAAATAAACAAGTGGGACTTCATCAGACTAGAGAGCTTCTACAAGGCAAATGAAACCAGGATCAAAATGAATAGACAACCCACCAGCTGGGAGAAAATATTCGTAAATCGTTTATCTGATAAGGCATTAATCTCCATAATATATGAAGAACTCATACAACTGAGCAACAAAAAAACAAACAACCCAATCAAAAAACGGGCAGATGATATGAACAGACGTTTTTCCAGGGAAGAGATACAGATGGCCAATAGACACATGAAAAGATGTTCAACATCACTAATCGTCAGGGAAATGCAAATCAAAACTACACTAAGATTTCACCTGACACCTGTTAGAATGGCTATAATCACCAAGACAAAAAACAACAAATGCTGGAGAGGTTGTGGAGAAATGGGGACCCTCATTCACTGCTGGTGGGAATGCAAACTGGTGAAGCCCCTATGGAAAACAGTATGGAGAGCCCCCAAAAAATTAAAAATAGAAATACCTTATGATCCAGCAATCCCACTCTTGGGCATCTACCCAATGGACATGAAATCAACCATCCTAAGAGGCTTATGCACCCCTATGTTCATTGCAGCATTATTCACTATAGCCAAGAAGTGGAAGTAACCCAAGTGTCCCTCGACTGATGATTGGTTAAAGAAGATGTGGTATATATATATATACAATGGAATACTACTCAGCCATAAGAAAAGACAGAATTGTCCCATTTGCAACAACATGGATGGACCTAGAGGGTATTATGTTAAGTGAAATAAGCCAGAGAGAGAAGGGCAGACACTGCATGATTTCACTCATATGTGGAATATAAATGAACACATGGAGAGAGAGAACTGATTTGTGGTTACCAAGCGGAAGGGGGCTGGGGGTTGGGCACAAGGGGTGAAGGGATGCATCCACATGGTGACAGACAAAAAATAGTGTACAGCTAAAATCCCACAATGTTATAAACTATTAAGACATCAATTTATAAAAAAGCACTTAGCCCAGTGCTTTACAGTAAACACTCAGTAAAAAGAAAAAAAAAATTCCTTAAATATCTGGGTCATTTCCAAGTAAGATAAAATATTAGACATAATTTATGTTTGTCTACTTTTGGCTTCTTACTACAGAAAAACTAAAATGTGTTTTGGGGTCCATTGGTAAACATGTCTTATGTTTTATTAAGATTGTACTATAAAGTAACATGTTTCCAGAAATTGTGAAATGTGTTTATAGTTTTGTCAGACCACCCAATGCTAATGTAAATGAAAATTTATAATTGTGTACTTAGTTTTTGCTTAACAATTAAGGTTTCTAAGTGTTAAAATTCTAATGTGTGATTAAGTCTACTGAAAATTAAGGAAAATATGTTTGTATTCAAAAGAAAGATAAACGTTTTTAGTAACAAAAAAAAGGTATGAAAAATGGAATTATTTTTTTTGTTTTCTTAAGAAAGATAAATTTGTCCTAAAGTACTAAAAGGAAAAAAAAGACATGGGGCAAATCCTGAATATAGAAAGAAATTTATAAGAGGTTTATGGAAGAGAAATTCTAAAAAAGATTTGTGCATGGTCATGTTGGCTAATATTAAAATAAATCCAATTAAGTAAATGAGTTTTCATGTCAAAAAGTAAACTGGTACAAAATTAAAATTTGGTTTTCTCTTTCTCTTAAAAGGATAATTTAATTTTCTTCAACTTTTAGCCTGTTCTTGGTAACGAGATTTTAAAAAGTCTTTTCTTTGAGTAGTTTATCGGAAGGGTAAGAATTTTGTTTTATCAAAATAAATTTCTTGTATTGTTTTTATCAGGCCTTTAATCACAAGTGCTAAGGTTTTTCATACAGCAATTTAATTTTCTGCATTTGCCTAAAAATCTTTAACTGTCATCCTGGCTAAATGGGTAACTAAGCATTGTTTCATAGGAACCTATGATATTGTGTGGGTAAATATTATTAATGTAAGTGTTTTAAAAATTAGTATATAATATTCCTAAAATCCTGATCTGACCCGGTTACCAGTCTAGTTCTGGTTATTATTTTGTAGTGTTGTATGTCACAAAAAATTACCAAGTTTCTTTGTCAATTGTCATTATTAAGTCTTTTGCTGTTTTCAGACAGTATTGTTTTACTCTGCTTTTTGCAAATATGTTTCATCTTCAGAGAGATTCATGGAAAACACTATGATATTTACTCTAGAATACAGGTTTCTAACAAAGTTTCAGATCATAAAACTGAACTGGGTAGGAAATTACAGAACTCGAATTGGGAAACTGATGATTTTATGAAACTGCTAACAGGAGGTTAAGATCAAGGATCTATTACACAGGACTGAATGAACTGATGAGGATGATTATAATTTTTATGATTTTTTCATTTAAAATATTGCTGATTTTTTAATGTTTTGTTGTTTCAAACTTCAGGAAAACTTTTTCTATTTTCTCTCAAGCTAACTGTGGCTTACAGCAATTTAGTGGATTATACCTTTGTAAGCAGAATTGAGACATTTATATTTTTCTCTCTACCTGATCCCTCCAGAATTTGAAAACTCTTAGTAAGTAAATATTCTTATTTCATGGCAATATAGTTATTTGCAAAAGTGCATTAAGAATCTGTTCTCCTATTACAGGACACAATTGGAAACATTGGTTATATTACCAAACCTGGGATGTCATATTTGAAAAGCATACAGACTCAGATATGACAAGACAGTTGTGAGAGACAAAGACTGGACTTTATGGAATAAAGCCATGTGGAAATATTGGCCTGTTACCTGATGCACAGTGTTCCAAGCAACACTTACTGGATAAGTAAGAAATGTCACATATCTGGCAGCTGCAAGGAACCTCAATATTTTGGGAGACCTCGCAAAGAGAGGAATTCACCCAAATCTGTAGGAATTTCAGACAGGTCCAATGACAACACCCTTGGCTTAGCTTTCCTGGCTTCAAGAATTCAATCTGAGATTCCTTATAAAAAGTTCCAGCAAAACAGAGTTAAAACAGCCTATATGATCAATAGCTATTCTTGCTGTGCTTATGTAAATAATTGGGCCAAGTTTATTGAAACTAGACATTTTACAAACTAGTTAGTCTTAATTTGGCTGTCTTTGGTAAATATGAGGGTGATTTGGGAGAGAAAAATTGTTTCAGTGGAAACTATAGTACACATTTATGGATATTAGATCCTAGTTTTGCTAACTGGCTTTGAGATTTTTGTTTTCTACCTATAAACTGGACTGGATCCTGAATTCTTGTAGTCTCCTGAAATATCTGGCTACAAATCTCAGAACTAATGTTTTACATTTTCCCATCATTTTTATTTGTAATCATTGAGAACTGAACTTACAATTTTTCCTGAAGTTCTGCAAACTGAAGCTGGATAACTTGATATAAACTTGAGAGATCATGATGATGGGATGCCTGTTGATGATCATCAGAGACATTTTAAGCTGCAAAGATGCTTCAGTGCTGACATCTAGAAATCTTCTGAACTGGCTGTCCTCTGAACTCAGAGACTGGTTTAAAACTTGTTCCATTAACCTCCTTTTCCTTTTGTTTCCATAGAAATGCTTCTAATTGATACCTGATTGCTTGCTTCCACAATGTAGGACTAACTGTGGAAGCCCACCTACATCACCTTCTAAAATGAATTGACTAATCATATGATAAAGTGCCTTTACAACATTGCAGTTCATTGCCTGCACTCAGGCTTTTTCTCTGATATAAGGTAAACATTCCACTGCTAAACCTAGTTTGCCAGTCGCTGTGAGGAACATCTCCCAATGAGACCTTTTAAACTTCTCACCACAACTGGGATAGAACCTCCAAATCATCCATTCAATGCATATCCGTGTGGAGAACACATCTTCTTGGAGCTGTTTAGGGTTATCTTGATAAGTGACTTTTAAAACACTGCAGGTCAAGCATGCATACAGGCTTTCTCTAGGATATGTGGAAACAACACTACTGATAAAATCTGCTTCCAACTACTGTAAGTAACTTACTCCTATGAGAGATTTAAACTTTCTCATGACAACTGGGAGAAAATATCTATAACATTCATTCAAAGGAAGTCCATTGTAGAGGAAATCTCTTGCTTGGAGCTATTTAGGATCAACTTGGAAAGTGCCTTTTCAAACATTGCAGTTCATGGCCTGCAGTTAGGCTTCCTCTCTGATGTCACAAATGAACTCTCCTGCTGAACCTAGGGAGCCAGTAGCTGTACAGATCTTCCTATGCGAGCTCTTCAACTTTTCACTCTAAGTGGTGTTGACACAAATAATCTATAGACAATCTATGAATCAAAATTGAGGTGAGTTTATTATGAGCCAAATTAGATGACCATATAGCCCGGGGCCTTCCTTCCCCAAGGAAGGAAGGGCGCTAAAGACTCGGGGTGTACAGAGTGGTTATATACCATCAAAGAGCATATGTCACAGATGATTGCAATGTCCTTTTTACAATAGTCATGAGATTGCCCTGTTGGCACAGTGATTGATGGTCACAGCAGGTAGCAGGTCTGTTGTCTCGAGTTGGGTGGTCACAGGATGAGAACAGCAATCAAATCTCAGCCTAGGGAGAAATGCTTATCTTTAAGGAAATGCTAATGTGGAGGAAGTTGCATCCTTATCTTAAGGGCATTTGCTCTTGTCTCCAGGACATGGCAAATGCTCAAAGCAGATATACAATGCATGTTCAAAGGTCAGTCAGGCCCTTTTGGAAAAACAAGATCAGGCTGAATTAGTTTTACATCAAATGGCTTCTTCATATACTCCAATATATCCTATTGCTTGCCATTTTATATATCACTGGCTTAGATTAAGTGGGTCATCCATCCCCTGAAAGTCAACAGTGGAGAAAAACGTCTGCTTGCAGCTGATTATGATCATCTTGATAAGTGACATTTCATTCACTGCAGGTCAAACCTACATACACGCTGTCACAAGCACATCATGAAAGAACACCAGTGCTGAACTCAGCATGCCATTAGCTGTAAGTTACATATTCCTGTGAGAGCTTTTAATCCCTTCCCTACAGGTAGGACAGAATATCTATAACATCCATTGAATGAAAGTGCAGTGTGGAGGAAACCATTTGCCTGCAGTTTTTTGGATGATCTTTAAGTGTTAGAGTTAATACACTGCAGTTAAAACTACATCCAGGCTCTCATTGGCATATCATGAAAGAAATTTATTACTGAACACAGCTTGCCAGCAGCTATAAGAAACATCTTGCTATGACAGGACTCACAAAACCAGGGCAGCTGAGAGAGGATGTCTAGAACATCCATTCAAAGACCATACACTGTGGAGAAGAGCTCTCCCTTGTTTCTGTTTAGGATCATCTTGAAATGTGTCCTTTCAAACATTGAAGGTCATGGACTACACTCAGGATTTATCCCACCTGGAATGAAATAATAGTGTTGCTGAACTCAGCTTGGAAGTAGCTGTTTAGGAACATCTTCTATGAGAGGGGTTTCAAATATTCACAGCAACTGGGAGAGACTACTGATAACCTCAATGCAAAGGAAGGATAGTGTGGAGGGAAAGTCATGCTTGGAGCTATGTAGGATCAACTTGAAAAGTGCCTTTTCAAACATGACAGTTCATGGCCTACAGTCAGGCTTTCTCTCTAATGTCATAAACAAATGCACCTGAAGAACCTATGGAGTCAGTATCTGTAGGAGACATCTTCCAATTCCAGCTTTTCAACTTTTTACTCTAAGTGGTTCAGATTACCTGGGACATCTGTCCCATGAAGACAAGGTGGAGATAAATGTCTGCTTGCAGCTGATTATGTTCATCTTGATAAGTGGCTTTTAATGCACTGCTGATCCCCCCCACATACATTATCTCACAAGCACATCATGAAAGAACACTAGTCCTGAACTCAGCATGCCATTAGCTGTAAGTCCCACCTTCCTATGGGAGCCTTTAATCCTTTCCTTGGAGTTGGGAGAAAATATCAATAACATCCATTCAATGAAAGCCTAGTGAGGAGGAACCATTTTGCCTCTGGGTTTCTTGAATCATCATGATGTGTGACAGTCAATATATGGCAGCTCCACCTACCTCTAGGCTCTCACCAGCATATCATGCAAGAACTCTCTTACTGAACCCAGCTTGCCAGCAGGTGTAAGGAACATCTTCCTATGACAGGATTTCTACTTTCCAGGGCAGCTGAGAGAGGATATCGAGAACAGCCGTTCAATGAAGCTACACTGTGGAGAAGAACTCTGCATTGTTGCTGTTTAGGATCATCTGAAACATGTGTTTTCAAACGTTAAAGGCCACGGACTATGCTCAGGATCTCTCTCCCATGGAATGAAATAATGGTCTTGCTGAACTCAGCTTGGAAGTCGCTGTTTAGGAACATCTTCCAAGAGAGGGGTTTCAAATAGTCACAGCGGCTGGCAGAGATTCTCTATAACATCCGTGCAAAGGAAGGACAGTATGGAGGAACTCTATTGCCTGTAGCTGTTTCAGATCCCCTTGAATATTGAATTTTCCATGTACAGTTCACGTCCTTCAGTAGGCTCTCTCTCAAATGTAACAAAAGAATGTTCTTCCTGAACCCAGCTTGCCAGTAGCTGCAAGGAACATCATCCTCTGAGTGCTTTAAAAGTTTTCATGACAGCTGGTACAGATTATTGTTAACACCCATTCCATGATAGTTGAGCACCTTCACTTTGACTATTTTGCCCCTCCTCCCAGGCTAGCACAGCATAGCACCTGATAGTTACCCTGAGCCTACTGTTTCTCCAGAGGAAAAATGAGAGCCAAAAGTGCACATCCAGCTTTCCCAGAATTGTGGAACACTTTTTAGAAGGCCCAGTTTGGTCTTGCACCATAGGGATCACTGGATAATTGGCAAAGTTGCACCACATGTAATCAGATAAAGACAGAGAGTGTGGGGCTTATGGCAATAAGCACACAGATATTAGCATACTACATTTCTGCAGGTAGGGGCCAGGAGCCCAGTGAGCAGTTCTGCCTGTTTACAGTCCCAAGCTTGCAGTCATGCCCAAGCACAGAGTCCAACCAGAAGTACTAACCTCACCACAAAGAACAGTCTGTGAATCCCTCTGCCAGACATGATTGAAAACAGCTTGCGGCCCCATCTTAGCTCGGGACACAGCCTACAAACCTGCCTCAATAGAAAATACAGTCAGTAGCCCTGCTTAAACATGGAGCCCAGCCAGCAGTCCCTCCCCTGACCTCATAGTACAGGCAGAGGTTTCACCCAATTAGAGACCTCAACATCACACCCTCCATACCTCCCAATGCTACCAGAAGAATTATCCAGAATGCCAAAATTAGTTGAATGATAAAGATCATTTTCTGCCAAAGCAAATCTGTAAAATATGGAAGAGAAGACCATTTACTCAAATGTCAGATACCAGTGCAAGAATCAGAAAGAATCAGGTAAATATGACACTAACACAGGAAACTAATATAGCTCTAATAACTGACTCTAAAGAAACTGAGATCTATGAATGGTCTGATAAAGAATCAGATGAATCCTTTTAAAGAAGTTCAGTGAAATACAAGAACTCACAAATAGACAATTAAACAAAATTAGAAAAACAATGCATGAAAATAATAAGTTCAACAAAGAAATATAAACCATCAAAAAAACAAATTCTAGAGCTGAAGAATACAATGACTAAGCTGGAAAATTCAATATGGAGTTTCAATAACATAGCTTGGGAGGAGGGGCAAGATATTCAAAGTGAAGGTGCTCTTTTTACCTTAGTAATGTGGTCATTCTCTGTCTCTGTGGTCCAAGGGGTTTCTTTAGCATCACCCCCAGTTTCTGGGATTTTCACAAAGCTGTTTTTCTATGGATAGTCGCTAGTTGTTTTTATTGTGATGGGGAATGAATTCAGGAACAACTTATTCCACAATCTTGTACAAGCAGAAAAACATTCAATGAACTAAAAAAAGTCATTTAAAATTATACAATCAGAGCAGCAAAAGAAAAAATAATGAAACAGAGTAAGAAAGCCTATAGGACTTATATGACTTTTCCCAGCAAAATAATATACACATTATGGGAATTCCAGAAAGAGGACAGAGAGAGAGAAAGGGACAGGAAGTCTCTTTAAAGCAACAATGAACGAAAAATTTCCAAACTTGGAGAGAAAAATGACCTACAGATTCATGAGGACTAAAGGTCCTCAAATAGGTTGAACCCAAAAAGGGCTATATCAAGACATGTTGTAATTAAATTATCAACACTCAAAGACAAAGAGAGTGTTTGGAAAGCAGCAACAGAAAATGACTTCACCTTCAACAGATCTATCAGCAGTTTCTTAGCAGAAATCTTGCAGCTCAGGAAAAAGTGTGACAATATATTCAAAATGTTGAAAGAAAAAAGAAATGCCAATGAAGAATACTATAACTGTCAAAGCCATTGTTCAGAAATGAAGGACACACAAAGGCATTTCCAAATGCACTAAAGCTGAGGGATTTCATCACCAACAGATCTGCCTTACAAGAAATGCTGTAGAAAGTTCTTCAAAAGAAAATTAAAAGACCCTAATTAAAAACACAAAACCATATGAATGTATAAACTCACCAGTAAAGTTAAATATATATGCAAATATTGTAATGGTGGTACATAAATCCCTTTCAACTCTGATGTAAAAGTTAAAAAGCAAATACATTCAAATAACTAAAATTGCAATAATTTGTTAGTTAATACACAATATTAAAAATGTAATTGTGGCATTAATAACCTAAAATTTGAGACATGGAGAAGTAAAAATATGATGTTTCTGTATGCTATCAAAGTTAAGTTGTTATTAGCTTAAAATAGGATGTTATAACTCTAAGATATCTTATGTAAGCCTTATGGCAACCACAAAGGAAAAATCTTTACTAGAAACATAAAAGGTTAAGATACAGTAATCAAAGAATTCCATCATAAAATGTCATTAAATTATGAGGGAAAACAGCAAGAGAGGAAGAGAGGAACGAAATAAATCCCAAACAGTGAGAAAACAAATAATAAAATGGCAATAGTAAGTCCTTACCTATCAACAATTACTTTAATGGTAGGTAGATTAAATTCTCCAATTAAAAAAAAATAGAATGGCTGAATGCATAAAGAAAACAAGATTCAATGATATGCTGTGTACAAGAGACACACTTTAGCTTTAAGGACACACAGAGACTGAAAATGTAGGTATGAAAAAAGATGTTTCAAATAAATGGGAAGCAAAATACAAGTGTAGCTGTAATTATATCAGACCAATTAGATATTAAATTGTCAAAGAGACAAGGTAATTATATAATGATAAAGAGATGAATTCATCAAGAAGGTATGACAATTATAAATATTTATTCACCCAAAATGAGCACCTAAATATATAAAGCAAACACTAACAAAGCTAAATGGAGAAATAATCAGCAATACAATAATAGTAGAGGATTTTCACATCCCACTCTCAACAATGGATAGAACATCCTGAAAGAAAAATCAATAAGCAAACAGAAGATTTGAACAACATTATAGAATAAATGATCTAAAAGACATACACAGAACGTTTCATCCAACTGCAGCAGACTATACATTTTTTACAAGTAAACACAGATCATTCTCCAGAATAAATCATGATAGACCAAAAAACAAGTCTCATCAAAATCAAGATGGTAGAACCCCAATAGTATGAAACTAGAAATCAACAAAAGGAGGAAAATAAGAAAATTTACATATATATGGAAATTAAACAACACCTTCTTGAACAACCAAAAAATCAAAGAAGAAATGAAAATTATCTTGATAAAAACAATAATGCTAACACAACTTACCAAATTTATGGGTTGCAGGAAAAGCAATACCAAGAGGAAAGTTTAAAACTGTAAATGCCAACATAAAAGAAGATCGCAAATAAACAACCTAATGTTACACCTCAAGGAACTAGAAAAAGAACAAACTAAGCCAAAAGTTAGCAGAAGAAAGGAAATCATAAAAATTAGAAGAGAAATTAATGAAATAGAAAAGAGGAAAACAATTGAAATTATGAAAAAAGGAAAGACTTTTTTAAATGATTATCAAAAGTGACAAAATTTTAGCTAGATTAATCAAAAAAAAGACAAAGAACCCAAATAAATATAATTCAAAGAAGGGACATTACAAATGATACCACTGATACACAAAGACAATAAGAAACTACTATAAAAAATTATATGCCAAAAAATTGGACAACATCATAGAAATGGATAATTTCCTAGAAAGATACACCTACCAAGACAGAATCATGAAGAAATATAAGCTCTGAACAGACCAATAGCAAGTAAGGAGATAGAAGCTGTGATCAAACATCTTAACAAAGAAAAGGCCAAGATCAGATTTTATCACTAGTGAATTCTACCTAACAATTAAAAGAGTTAACACCAATGCTTTTCAAATTTCTCCAAAAAATTGAAGAAGAGAGAACACTTCCAAAATGTATTTAACTATGCCAGCATTACTCTGACACTAAAGCCAGATAAGGACACTACAAGAAAAAAAGAAAAGTACAGGCTGACAACCTTGACACGTATAGATGCAAAAATTCTCAACAAAATACAAGCAAACTGAGTTCAATAGCACACTAAAAGAATGATTCATCACTATCAAGTGGCACTTGTCTCTGGGATACAAAAATGGTTCAACATATGTAAATCAATAAATTTGATACACCACATTCATAAAATAAAAGATAAAAATCTTATTACCCTCTCAATACATTCAGAAGAATCATTTGAAAAAAGTTTAACATTCTTTTATAATAAAAACTCTCAACTAATTGAGTAAAGAAATAATATACTTGAACATAATAAAGGTCATATATGTCAAGTCTACAAGCTAACATCATATCCAATCCTGAAAGTTTGAGGGCTTTTCATCTAAAATCATGAACAAGTAAAACATGCACACTCTCATCACTCCCACTCAATATAGTACTGGAAGTTTTAGCCAGAGCAATTAATTAAGAAAAAGAAATATAGGCATCAAAATCAGAAAGTTAATTTCTTTTCTGTTTGTAGATAACATAATCTCATGTATGAAAATCCTAAACACTCAATCAACAAATTGTTAGAATAAATGTGTTCAGTTAAGTTGCAGGATGCAAAATTGATCCACATAAAAAATAGTTTTATTCCTATATACTAACACCATAATATCTGGAAAAGATATAAAAATCAATCCTATTTATAATACCATCAATAACAATAAAATAATTAGAAATAAATTTAACTAAGGAGGTGAGAAATCTATACACTCTACCCGATAAGAAAAACTATGAAAAAGACAAAAACAAATGGAAAGACATCCCATATTCATGGATCAGAAGAGTTAATATTGTTAAAATGTCAATACTATCCAAAGCCATCTATATATTCAATTGTAATCTCTATCAAAATTCCAATAGCATTTTTCACAGATATAGACAAAAAAATCCTGAAATTTCTATGGAATCACAAAAGACACCGAATATCCAAAGCAATCTTGAGAAAAAATAACACAGCCCAAGGCATCACACTTTCCAATTTCAAACTATATCACAAGGCTATGCTAATCAAAAGTAGATGGTACTGACATAAAAATAAACATATACAACAATGGAATAGAATTGACAGCCCAGAAATAGATCCATGCATATATGGTCTACTAATATTTGACAAGGAAGCCAAGAATCCTTAATGAAGGAAAGGATAGTCTCTTCAATAAGTGGTATTTGAAATACTGGGTATTCACACACAATTAAATAAAATTGGACCCCTGTCTTATACCACTTACAAAAATTAACTGGAAATGATTTAAAGACTTTAATATAACACCTGAAACCACCAAATTTAGAAGACAAGGTCTTAGAAGACCTTGACGTTGGTTTTGGCAAAGATTTTTTGGATATAACACTAAAGCATAGGCAAAATAAAGCAAAAATCAACAAATAGGACCACAACAATCTAAAAAACCTTCTGCACAATAAAATAATCAGTAAAATGAGAGGGCAACATACTAAAAAATTAAGTATTTGCAGATAATATATGTCATGATAAGTTAATATCAAAAATGAATATGGAACTCCTATAATTTAATAGCAAAAATACAAATAACCTGATTTTAAAAAATGGACAAAGAAATAGACATTTTTCCAAAGACATATAATGGCAAAAAAATACATGAGAAGGTGCTTAAAATCACTAATCATAAGGGAAATGCAAATCAAAACCACAATGAGATATCACTTTACATCTGTTATCATGAAAATCATCAGAAAGACAAGCCATAACAAGTGCTAACAAGGGTGTGAAGCAAAGGGATATTTGTGCACTGTTGGTAATGTAAATTGGTACAGCCACTATGGAAAAGTGAGTGAAGATTCCTCAAGTAATTAAAAATAGAACTACCATATGATCCAGTAATCCAAATTATGGGTATATATCCAAATGAAATGAAATCAGAAGCTCAAAGAGGTATCTGCATACCCATGTTTATTGCAGCATTATTCACAACAGCAAACACCTGGAAAAAACTTAAGTTTCATGTACATATATATATATATGCACATATTCATATTTAACTTCATTATGGTCTATATTCTTTCCCTAAAATGTATTGCTATTTTTATTAATGTCTTATATTTGCATGGAGATATATATATAGAGATACATACATATGCAATGGAATATTACTAAGCCATAATAAAGAAGGAAACTCGAGCATTTGTGACAACACTGATTGACTTTGTGGGTATTATGATAAATTAAAATTAGACAGAGTGAAAAAATACTATATGATCTCACATATATGGAATTTCAAAAAGCAATATGGATCTCTAAAACATGATATTGAGCAAAAGAAGCATGGCATAATTAATGATGATGCGTTAGAATAGTGATCACGTTTTTGGAGTTTTTTATTGGGAAAAACCAAAAGGAAGACTCCAAGGGTACTAGAAATGTGGGATATTCTGAATCTTCATCTTTGCTGTAGTTACATAGGCATCTACATATGTAAAATTCATCAAACTGTACACTTGAGATTTGTAGTAACTGCATTAACTAAAAACTTTATCAACTCTAAGTAAATTGTACCTTATATTCAAGGTGATTCCCTAATTCAAATTTTCTTACTATTCATGCCTTCATATATACTGCCTCTACGTGATATTCCTTTGTTTTTAGACATCAATGGAAAACATATCAGTAGTACCTTTGAAATTTTCTATGTAAACATTTCAAAAGAAATCAAAACAATAAAAAGATGGACACAGAATTTTCAAAACTATTTTGAAATTACTTTTGTTATTTTTGATTTCATATTTGACTTCATTACAGCCAGATAACTAGTCCATATTATTTCTCTGAAGTGTATTGCTATTTTTACAAGTATCTGGTCAATTTTTATTAATTTTGTATATTTGCTTGGAGATAATGTCATTCTGTTATTGTTTCTTTTCTTTGTTTGAGTTTTCTTCTATAGATCAGGCTGAACAGTGTCTTGTTGAAATATTTTAATCTTACCAAATTTTATGGACTTAATATACCATTTTCTAACTGATATGTTTTCAAATCCACTTTTCAGATGGTAAATGAATCTGGTACAAATAATGAAATTTTCATGACAGCATTTATTTGTCAATTTCATTCATTGTAAGAGAGGAAAACATTTTGATGGCATAATCGACAGAATATTAGCAAATATGTTCCTTTTTTTATCCTAACACTCCTAAAATGTTGTGTTTCCTGAATAATCTCTCCAGACATGGACCCAGGATCAACACGCATTGGATAAGGTACAATCACAAATATGCAGGTGATATCAGTACTTGCATCTCTACATGAAGCTGGAAATTTTCTATGTTGCTCTAAAATATTCATGTTGGAATTGAAGTGGACTTGAAATGCCATTTTAACTCTCAGAAACTCACATTTCAGATTCATTGTCCGTGGAAGCTCTTTCTGGAGTTATTTTTCTTTGTACATTTAAAACTTTATGTTTTTGTTACAACTATAGAAAATTCAGGCTCCATCATAACATTCTCTAAGCCAACTTGTTATGCGGTTTCTGATTATTACTTGGCTTTGATGACCACAGCTTTCTGTCTGGCTTGTGTCTTCATCTCACATATAGAAGAAATAGTCTTGCTTCTTCTCTTTTCAAAGTCCCCAGTCCTTGAGGAGTGTCCTGTATTTTGCATGATAAATAGTTCCAGTTATCTGGGCATTTGCAGAGGTAAGGTGATCCATAGAACTTATAAGAGACAGATGGTTGCCTCTTACTCAGGTTTGATAACTCATTATCAGCATGTGTTCTATAAAGACTAAGTATGTTTATGTATCTGAATTCATATCCATGGACTGCATGTCTATCATAAATCAACATAAACTTTAAGCATCATGGACACAATCAGTTCCAAGAAAGAGAATTTAGTTGTGGTGTACTTTAAAACAGATTGGCCATTGCAATTACAACTAGAGCCTGGGGGAAGATCTATATTACTTAAATGAAAAGTTGCATGAATTAAAAAGTTTTGCCTTCAAACTCTAAATAAAACAGACTGTGGAAGACTGTTTTGAAAAAAAAATAGTGACAATATGGCACATATTTAAATTTTGCACTTTTCCCTTTGCTATGGGCCTGTATTTTAAGTTATAGCTAAAAAGTAGTGTTCTCATTTGTCTTTGGTGGAATTACCATATTTAGTTCTTAGAAATGCATGGAGCAAAGATATAGAAAACATAGTGTTCAAAATAAATTACTGGACAGAAATAAAATATACCAGGTTAGGGGACAATCTTGGAAGTCACATTTTAATATTTACTTGCTGTGTGATATTGGGAACAATATTTAATTTTCCATGCCTGCATTTTCTCATTTAGAAAATTGGTGTCAAAGTACTCATATCAAACAGTTGTTAATAGGATACAAGATAATCTATAAAATTGCTTAGTGTGGAGCATAGCAAATAGTGAGTACTCAAGAAATAGTATGTCTCAGTATAGTGGTCTCACTTAATTCTTAATAACTTCCTATTATACTGATCAATGAATTGAACTTTCTCTTAATGCATTACTAAAGGAGAGAGAATTACAATATGTTTAAATGTTAATGACTTGAGCAAATTAGACTAATTTAGTATTGTGTAATCTTGAAGTGTGAGACTAAGTTTGCTGGCATTTTAAATTTGCACATTTCTCCAGCCACCTTTTCAAGGCTCCCTTGAACACACTGTTCCTCAGACTGTAGATGAGGGGTTCAGCACAGGGGTGAATATGGTATGGAATGCTGACACAACCTTATCATTGTTAGCTGACCTGTAGGATTTTGGTCTCATGTAAATAAAAATAGCAGCTCCAAAAAAGAATCCCACCAGAGTCAAATGTGAGGAGCAGGTAGCAAAAGACTTCTTGCAGGCTTCTCTAGAATGCCTCTGGAGAACAGCAGAGAGGATGAGACTGTAGGAGGTTAGGATGAGGGAAAAGGGGATCAGAAGCATTAACACAGAGCAGATATACATGACATTTTCAAAGACAGGCATGTCAGCACAAGCCAAACGCACCAGCATGGGGGCCTCACAGAAGAAATGATCGATCTCACGAGCACTGCAAAATGGGAAGCTCAGGGTAGCAGCAGCTTGTGTGAGCCCATCAGCTGCCCCCAGGAACCAAGACCCCAAATTGATTTGCAAACATAACTGCCAGCCCATGAGGACAGGGTATCACAGTGGGTGGCAAACAGCCACATAATGATCATAAGACGTTGCTGCTAAGAGGAAACTCTCTCCACCAACCAGTGTGAGTGAAACAAAGATCTGCAAGCCACAGCCAGCAGGGGAGATAGACTTCTTGCCAGTCAAGTAGTCATCAGCCATTTGGGGCACAATGGTATCCACCAACGTCACATCCACGAGGGGGAACTGGCTCGGTAGGAAGTACATGGGTATGTGGAGCCAGGGGTCCCAGTAAATCAGGAGGAGCCTGAGGACTTGCCCAAAAAAGAAGCAATGGCCATTGCTAGCACCACCATGAAGAGGAAGAGGTGGGATCTTGTGTGTTTAAAGAGTCCTAGAAGAATGAAGTCTGAGGTTGTGTTTCTCTTCTCCATGATTTCTTCCGGTGTTATACTGTGAATGGAAAAATAGAGAAGGAAGGGGCTTTCATCATCGAAAAACCTTAGTTTGACTTCATAACTTCTGGGCATGGGTATGGAATCCAAGGTCCTGATTAAAAGCCCTACCTCCTAGTTAAGATGGCTTTTCTTGATCTATCCTTCCACTTCTCTTTAACTCAACTTTTTAATGTTTTAAATGAGGTTAGTCTATATATTTCACACAATGATATATTGGTTGATTGAGATAGTAGATTAAAATCAATCACAAGTAGAAAAAACTGTCAAAGTATAAAATTATAGATACTTTGGCTATTTTTTATATTATTATTATTGTGATTTCATTATGTGTATCAAAACCAAAATTAACCAGTTGAAAAAATAAACACTCATTAAACAGTTTGTCATTTATATTTGTTTGTCAGATTTTTTTTTTCAAATTTTGGAAATCTTAATATACTTCAATTAGTTGTTTCTTAATAAATAAGAAATTATAGTTGTTTCACTGTGGGTTACAAGGACAACAGAATGGAACAGATGAGTATAAATAAAACAAAATTTCCCCACTGAAGGAAGACAATATCCCCAATAATTGATGAAAATGTTCTTTCTTCCTCTCATTGTATACCTATTTTTACTTACCTGACTTTTAAAATGCAGCCATTCTAGTTCATCACCCCCTGCTCTGAAACCTTCAGTGGATTCCCACCACACTGGGAATCAATGCAAATGTCTTTCCCAGCTTACCAGGACTTGGAGCCATGCCCACGCACATTTCACCACACAGCGCGCTGCCCTGGAGACTTTCAATGACCGGGTGACTATGAAAGGCAAGCATGAGAGGATCTTTGATGTCAATTAATTCTTGGAGATAATGGCAATAACTATAACAAGGAGTAAAATAATTAAAAGGACAAGAAAGCAATTTTAAAACAATTTTATTACCACGGAGCATAATTATTAGTCATAGGTAAAGTATAAATATATCTGAAAAGAAAAAAAGTAATTTGCTTTAAAAATACCTAAACTACATGTTTGGCCTATCTTTTGAAGGTAGTTTAGTGTTTAACAAAGTAGACCTATTTTCTTAGGAGACACAATCCAAATGACTGAGCCCACAGAAATGAGCATGGCTTTATTAGGAAGGGTTTGCAGGTCAAAAGCTGTTATCACTGAACATAAGTAAGATTTTTTAGTGTTTTCCACTCTTTAAACTCCATACTAAGAACAAAACTTGTAAACTCAAAAAGAGCAGAAGAGCACATAGGTGCAAGGAGCCAATTTTCCTCTTTTATTAGCAGAAAGATGCACAAATTTACCACCTTTGTTCATGTACAGATTTGCAGACCTCTTTGTTTCTGATATGGACAGTCCAGAAATAGTTCATCCAAAGCTTTAGAGACATAATCTCTGAGCCTGTTTTCTGGAATTGTCTATTAATTGATCACTACAGAGACAGAGGTAGTGATGATGTTTTATAACCTGAAGGGTTTGAATTCATGAATATCCTAATGCTATAAAAATAAGGTGGCAGAGTTCACCTCTTACAGAGCCATCTCATACACAGGCAATCTCCTCAAGGGACCTGTGGAAAGTCAGTGCCTTTGGCTCATTAAATTGCTACCTCCACCACATGAGCATTCACATTTGAGCTGGCATAGCAACTCACAGTAACACCACCATCTTTGTTTAAGCATTGATATTGGACAAAAAAGCAGTCTGCTTTACCTAGTCAAGACATTGCTACACCTTGGTGATTTGCACTACCTTCTATCTAGTATACACAGCCCCTTGTTGTATATACTATTTAAGATATCTTTCTCCTGTTATTGCCACAGCCCACTGCCTCCTTGCCTGCAGGCTCCCTCTGCCTCCATTATAACTTTAAACCACTCTCAGATGATGTGGGGATGTATGGATAAAGAACTCTGGACTTTGGGTACAGAAGTCCTGGTTTAAGAATTATTTCTTTTATTTTCCATATATGTTATGAGGAGTCAGTTACTTATCCTTTTCTTTTGTATATTTATTTGTTTTAAATTACAAACCTTAATAGATTACTCAGGTAATTAAAGGATATTTTGTGCATGAATGTGTTTTGATATAATTTCCCAAGTCATTTTGTACATTGAAACAAATTTTTAATTTTAATTTAATTTGTCAGTCTATATCATTAGTTGCTATTTTCCCCCACATTAACAGTAGCTAGAAAGTCATAGCACAAAATGTCAATTTGATCACCTTACTTAATGTTCTGGAACCATGAAGGTGAAATCCTAAGGTAAATAGATGATACAGATACACACCCATGCATGCACACACACACACACACACAGACACATTTGTGTGTCTAAATAAATGACAATATAATTTGGAACCATGACTCTTTACATTAAAATGAAAATGTAGTAAATAAATAAGTAAATCCATAATATCCTCCTCTGTTGTGAAAAATTGTGATGTATAATATCTTAACAAATCAGGCTTTTCAACATACTATAATAGATAATTTAATAGAAAGATCAGTTTAAATGTATTACTTAATTCTTTTACATATATAGAGCTAATACAGCTTGATCTTTTTCACTAAATATCCTACAAAGCATTTTTAATAAGGAATTTATTAGCCTTATGCATATAGAAATGCATTTACTTGCTAATTGAAACATTTATCCCTTAATTAAATGTCTGTATTAACTCAGCAAATTATGAGAATATGTACAGATGTTTATAAGTATTTCTTCTTTAGGTCAATTGTGAACCAAATTAATGTTAGGCTATTAAATAAGGTAACTGAGATTGAGTGAAACCTTTCTCTAAAAAAATACACATATATATTTTCCAGAAGTGGGAGAAATATTTCCCATCCAGGAATAGGTGATGGATAGTTTTCTAGGTGTACATCCTTCAGAGAAAGAAAAGGAAAGCTTTCTTCATTATTTTTAAAGTAATGTCTTGCTCTCAGTATTTTTCTTGTTTATTCTAGTTCTTTATTTAGAAGAATTCTGTGTCTATTAATCCCCAAATCATGTCTTTTCTGATGCTGGTAGGGAAATTGATTATATACTCCTCCATATTGGTAAATAAAATGTCAAGCAATAGGATATATTGGAGTATATGAGGAAGCCATTTGGTATAAAACTAACTCGGCCTGACCTTGCTTTTCCAAAAGGGCCTGACTGGCCTTTGAACATGCATTGTATATCTGCCTTAAACATTTACGATGTCCCAGAGACAAGAACAAATGCCCTTAAGATAAGGATGCAACATCCCCCACATTGGCATTTCCTTAAGGATAAGCATTTCTCTCTAGGCAAGGATTTGATTGCTGTGCTCATCCTGTGACCACCCAGCTCAAGACAGCAGACCTGCTACCTGTGTGTCCATCAACAGCTGTGCCAACAGGGCAATTTTGTGACTATTGTAAAAAGGACATGGCATTCATATGTGGTATATGCTCTTTGATGGTATATAACTACTCTGTACACCCCACTTCTTTGGTGCCCTTCCTTCCTTGGGGAAGGAAGGCCCTGGGCTATATGGTCCTCAAAATTTGGCTCATAACAAACTCACCCCAATTTTGATTTATAGATTGGCTATGGATTATTTGCATTGACAATATTCACACTGACTTATGAGCACAGAGATCATTGTCATGAACTAACAGAGTTTTCTTCCACAATCTCATTTTCTCTTCCTCCTGCCACTCTGCCTTCTACAAAGAAAGTGCCTCTATGTCCACAAGGTATTGATAGAACATGGTTAATTTATTGAAACAGCCACACTGTTCAGTGAAAAAATCCACTATTATGAACTCAGTAATTTGAATGAATTGACTGCTTATTCAAGAAGATCTATTAGCCTATTGATTCTGAGTGGAGCAGCCCACATCTTACATGTTCAGAATATATGTGGACAATATGAAGACTTTTATTTTGTATTATTTGTGGATGAAATTTTAGAGAAGTTACTGTGCAACTCATATTTCACATGTTTTACCAAACATGTAATAAATATGAATCATTTGAGATGACTTCCTAATGTAATAGAAAAATAAATCTCAAATTAGACTCACCTCCATGGTAGAGTTACAATCCATGGAACACAAATGTGGTACTGGATTTTTTAAATAGGTTGACTACAAATATTTGCTTACATCAGTGTTGAGGGTACTGCTTTCTGCTCCTGGCCTCATGCCACACTTATTTGGAAGTCCTATATGACCACTTAACGTTCCCTGCACCTACAAAATACCTTCCCTGGGGCAATGACACCTTCAAAGGCAAGTCACCTCGGGCAGGGAGCACAGATTTAAGTGTTTCTTAAGAGTAAATGATGCAATGAACTAGTTTACCTCCCAGGTTCTGCTGAAGGCAAATACTCTGAATGGGAAGGTGAAGAGATGTGGCACTGTAAGGATAACAGCAAATGCAAGGAATTTTGAAGGCAAAAACAGGAATTCTGCTACTTGAACTAAACAAATGTGACTTAATTGCCTGAAGTACACAGATTATTCATTTTATTAACTGTTTGATGATAATAATAATAGATTTTATTTAATAAGCATTTCTACATGCTACCCAATATGCTTAGCATTTTACATACATTTCTTGCATTTTATTTAATCTTTAAAACAGCCCTTTGATCTATGAACTTCTGCATTCTGCCAGAATGCAAACAATGTTAATGTTTTTAAGTAACATACCTATATTTAACTGTCCTGAGGTAGAAGAGTGGAAGAATTTATGTTTAAATCACCTCACATTTGTGGTTCTCAAGCTTTGGGGAAGATCTAAATCACTCAAAGGTGTTGTTAATTGCACTTTGAGAAACATATTGTCAAATAAGCCATCTAAAGTTGACTTTTGACTCTATTCTGAACTGGTCTTCAATGATTTGATAGCCTCTAAACTCACTGATTTCCAATTTTGTGTGTATTTTTAAATCCTTTTTCTATTCCTTACCCATGTCATGATCTTGGTTTAGCATTATAGATGAGTTTCGTGTTCCTCTTCTATAAAATGTGTATAGTAAGATTGCTTACTTGGTAGCATCTTTAGAAGGATTAAATAAAATACCTGTAAATTACCTAGAGGAATATCTGGCCCTTTACAAGTGGTGTATTAATGGTCATTGTTATCATCATTGTGATCATTTCCAATGGGGGGAAAACATATCTTGAAAGCAGCCTCAATTAAATATATCTTGGTCTCATTTATTTTCACCTTAACTTCTTGGAATATATTTGAATTTCTGAATCTGGGGACTCATATCATTTATTATTCTTATAGTTAGTTTTTTGAATATTTTCTCCTGTAGTTTAGAGAAGGGACAGAGTTTTTTGCATTTTTGGAATACACAAATATATGTATGCTATATTAATATATATTTAAGCCACTGTAGTTTCCAATATTTTATTATTTTCATTATTAACAATATCAACATCAGTTATTCACTTCCCATCTACAAATGGACATTATGATTTGAATGATGCTGATATCATGCTGTGGTTCTCTGAGCATCTGTATAAAACTGGGTAAAGAACAGGGACTGTTTCAGTGTGTGGTCATTGAAATTACAGAAAAAGACAGTAATATTAGTCTGCAAAACATTTGAATATGTAGAATCCAGGATATTCATACTTATATTTGAAGTAAACAATGAGTTCTTCATCAAGATAAGAAAATCTGAACTGAGGTTTTTAAGGTTAAATGACTTAGCAAAATTCCCAAAAATAAATAATGACAAAACTTTGTCCATAAATACTATAGATTTATGTAGAATTTTGGTCATAAGCTTTATTCAAGGAATATTGTTTGTATTGCCTTCCTAAAATGTTCTACTGTAATGTGGTAAAAAAGGAAGCTTTAATATATAACAAGATGCTTCCAAAAATAAATAAAAAGAATAAATAAATACATGTATGAGCATCTAAGTTGGATTTGCATAGAGGTAAAGGGAAATCAAATAAGTGAGTAAAATTCCACAAATAATGAGGATCTCTTGGAATTATGCTAACATTTCACATTTACTATGTAACTTCTAAGTGCCTTAGAAGCTTTAAGACATTTAAAACATTATAATAACCATATGAATTAAGTGCTATTATGATTATGATTCTCATTCTGCAGCTATAGGAACTGAGGCATAATGAGGCTATTAAGTACTTATTCTGAAATCTTCCCCTTGCTGACTGGTGGGGCCTAGATTCATACCTGTGCTCTCTGAGGCCAAGTCTCTTCTCCACTGTGACTCCTGTCCTGCTGGCATTTAGTGGGAGTTTGCACCCAAACATTGTTTCTAAGGAGTAAGAATACAAATGGTGATTCTCAACAATTTTTTACTACATGGTGATTGAGAAAATGTCACTTCCAGCATCGTTGGGTGTTATGTCTGTTATGTTTTGCTTTGGAAGTTGCATCTTCTAATTGAAGATAGTAAATTTGACTGCCTCTTGTTTTAAAAACTATTAAAATAATTCATTTGGAAAAGACAAAATGGAAACAGACTATAGTTTTGGTAGCTATTTTGTTGGAAATGCAAAATTAATCACAAATACTATTTGTTAAAGAATTGATTTATCTGAAATAGAAAATAAAATAAATTACATTAGATACCTCATGCAATGTGTTTATCTCAGGTATAGAAATTGCACAGTGATGTCAACTTCCTTTGATGATGTTCAAAAATAAAAAATAACCATAATAAAACAGAAGTAGAGTACTGGCTATCTAACATGGTAGATACAGTAATTCTGACCAAAAACCCAGAAATGAATACAATCACATTGCCAGCATCTCATAGCAACCTTGAAGTTATGAAATCTTTATATATATTTTATGTTAATATAAGTATATTGATTTATAAATTAATATAACCCTATTAATATAAATTAAGACAAACATTAAAATGTTATGAACTTATATAAAAATTTAGACTCAAGAAATAGAGAAATAAAATATTATATGAATACTACTTTTGCTTCAAGATTTCAGTACTCATTAAAATACCAGGAAACACGGTGTCCCTGGATGAGCAAAGGAAAATGTACAGGCCTGTATTAATCAGAGTTTCCACCAATAGGATGTTGGCATATATATGCATATATGATATATATCTATTTAGTAGAGCTTATTTATATATATGGTTTATTTCAAGGAATTTGTTCACAAAGTAATGGAGGCTGAGAAGACCCAAGATCTGCAGGAGGCAAGCTGAGACCCAGGAGAGACATTTGTGTAGTTCCAGTCTGAAAGCTGGCATGCTCTAGATCCACATAGAGCTAATATTTCAGTGTGAGTTTGGAGACAGGAAAAAAATTATGTCCAAACTTGAAGGAAGTCAGGCAAAAGAAATTCTCTCTTACTCAGCCTGTATGTTCCATTCAGGCCTTCATCTGATTGGATGAGGCATACCCACATTAGGAAAGGGAACAGGTTTTATTTAGACTACAGGTTGAAATATTATTCTTATCCAGAAGTACCCTCAGAAACACACCCAGAGTAATGTCAACCAAACATCTAGGCCCTGATGAATAAATGAAAACCAGTAAGAAAATTTAATCTATTGAGGTATATGAGGAAGACATTTGGTTTAAAACTAATTCAGCCTGATCTAGTTTTTCCAGAATGGCCTGACAAGGCCTGTCAAGCATGCATTGTGCACCTGCTTTAAACGTTTACAGTATCCCAAAGCAAAGAATGATCCTTTAAAGATAGGGATGTGTGCCTCCCTTCCATAGCAGCATTTCTTTAAAGATAAACATTTCTTCCCAGAAACTAATGGCTAAATGACCCACTTGCTCATCTTGTGACCACTGACCTACTGTGCCAGCAAAACATTTTGTGACTGTAGTAAAAAGAGATATTCCTGTCATACTTGATGTATGTTCCTTGTTCCAAGATAGTATATAATGACACTGTACACCTTGCTTATTTGGAGTGCTTCCTTCCTTGGTAAAGGTTGTTCTCCTGGAGTATAGTCCTTAGATTGGCTCATATAATAAACTCACCCCAATTTTGATGTGTAGATTGATTATTGATCATTTGTGTCAACAGCTCAATCAGGTTGACACCTAAAATTAACCATTACAGATCTAAGACCAAATCTTATTTACACCTTTGTACAAATCTCAGTGTTAAGATTTTGGTAATATCTTGGAAGAATTCTGACATGTATTCTATGATTGAGGCATTTAATTAAAAACAAGGAAAGATAATCTTTGGCACAATGTTTTTTCAGTATTGTTCATTGAAGTTTTCAGACTAAAAATGACTAAATTGAGATCCAAAGCTTAAGAAACAATATGGATTTAAAAAATACTTCAGAAGCATTTGTTAAAGTCTATCAAGGAGTCACCCATTTTTGTTTAATTAAGAGTTAGCTCAGAGCATCGAGTCTTTACAATGTACTTTAAATACATCAATCCATTCTCAGTTTGACCAGAAAGGGTCCCTAATAGAAAACAGTTCAACTTGTGGCATATAAGGTAAAGGTGCTCCCATCATTATCCTCAGATTGAATAAGCCTCCTCCTGATTTAGCAGAGCACAGACCATCTTCAAACTACTGCTTCTATGAAAAGCACTGCTAGTACATATACTCACATACACTAGCAAGTTTGTGTAGAGAGGAAGGGGCAGTGATGTTTAGCACAGAGTGGTGTATCCATTAGTCATTTAGGTGGTGCCTTTCTTCACAGCCTACTAAGTTCCAGGTTCTACTCCAGGTATAAATTCACAGTAGGAAAATAGCCATAAGGATATGTGTGCAATGGACATTCCAGGAAAGGGAACGAAGATAGGATCCCTGAATTCTGAGGGTCTGGTCAGTGTGAGAAAGTGAGAGGAGGCCCATAGGTCATAGTGGAATAAACCAAGCCACAACACCAGGTACAGCTAGGCAAACCTTCTAAAAAGTGAGATTGGAACCTTTTAAGGAGAGGGCTCTTAGCAGAACAATGACAAGGTATGATTCTCAAGGAGAAAAAGGCAGTTGCCTGGCCATGATTCCCTCTCCATTCTTCTTAAATGCATCCATCAGTGCAACCCACACCTGCTCCCTTATGAATGTCATGGGTTCACTGTTTGTAAAGATTTTCATCCAAAATGGCCATATCTCTAGATACTTGGGCATAAGCAGTAGTAACCAACCTGATACAACCCTAATAGCAGGCAAAATTCTAATAGACTCAAGTCGAGAAGCTTCAATTCTATATTATTAATCTATGTTCTTGGAAATCTGAACTAATTGTTCTCTACTTAAAACTAAATGAAATACACCAAATATTAGTTTACCCTATAAATATGCCTGCAATATGGGAAATATATGTATAGAATTATCCATTGCACAACTGTTTATAATAAAAAGCAATCCAAGTTTTCATCAATAAGGTGCTGGTTAATATATTCATGCATTGGTATATTTTATCTTCATATAATAGAATACTATGTAGAATTTTTTTAATATTAGAAATATTTTATGTAATTATAAATAAAAATCTTGATATATTACTTGTTGGATAAAAGCAAATTGCACAACCATAAGGATGTTGAGGTTTTCTTTTCTCTTCCTGATGCTGGCCCTGATATCACTTCCCCTACACTGAAACCAGCATATATGGGGTTAAAACCAAAAGCACTCATTCCCTGTCCCAGCTCCTCTAAGTTACATTCACATGTAGATATTGGTTGTTTTAAACCTTTGTATCCCTGAACTTCACAAGGCAAATAGAAGTAACCAATTCTTACAGCCCAGGTGGCCCTATGTGGGGGGGGCTCACTGAAGTTTGGTTAGTCAAGGGTCTTTTGAAGTCTTGTTACAGGGAAACTGATGTCCAGAGAATATCAAACAGCTGAAGCTGAAGCTTCACCAACTCTTTGGCTTCCTGGCACCGAGATCCACCATTCATCATGGAGGCTGACACCTCCAGCTTCTCTTATCTTCACTAAATGCAGGCTGATGGGAGGATGCCAAACTATGAGGCTGCAGCTCCCCCACCCCTATCTAAAACTCTGTAAACTTTGTAACTGTTAATTGGTGGCAGTTTCTTCTCCATGGGCCCAATTTCAGGTGGCCCTGGAAGATTATCAATGGAGCCCTAAAACTCCTGCTATAGGGATAACAACTGGCCTGGTGCCAGAATGTCTGGGACTCTCAGAAATTTTCTCTCACCAGTTGGTAAATTCATGTAGACAGCACGTTCCTGCCCATAGATTTTTGTTTAAAAACACCAGCTCCTGGGGCCTCAGGAGGTCTGTGGACTTTGCAGCACAAGCCCACTGCAGCCTCATTTTGCTGGTAAAATTAAACTTTTCTCTTCCTCAACCACTTGTCATTGTGTTCATTGATTCGGCTATGGTGACAAAGTCCCAGTTTTCCAGCAACAGTCCTGACTTTCTTTTAACTTTTAAAGAAAGTAGGATTCCTGAATTCTCTTCATCATCAGCTCCATTGACTATTTAATTGCTTTTTTATTAATTGAGTAGCCACAGCTTGGATGGAGGAATTACAGTGAAATCATTAAAGGAATTTACATAGATTTTCCCAGAATTAGATTATTGGTTTCTAAGAAAGCTCAAATCATTGAAATAGTTTTTGGTAGAAACTGCATTTAGCAGCAAGTAACAAAAACACAAGCAGTTGCTCAAATATTTAGAGAAGCTGTTATTCTTAAGTAGCTAGAGACCCTGAGGATATAGTTGCTTCTTCCTTCCAAGAGCTTAAGTATGTGTGCTTGCAAGTCTCTAAAATGTTCACGATCTTTTCTTCATAGTCCTGATAAAGAAGCTGCTTCCATGGGCATCAGATCTGAATTTCCTCAGGGTAAGTATGAGAGAATTAGCCCAATTTAAGGAGAAATTATCTAATTGGAAGCTTACATTTTCAAGAAGGCTGGGAGGGTAATGTTTTTACCTGGTCACATTACCATCCACAAAACATATGGGTGCTGTTAGTATCAAAGGAAAGCACAGAAACTGGGCAGGAAAATAAGGGTTTCTGACATACTCTGCTTCATAAATACACTAAAAACTTTAATATAGGTTTTCATAATGAAATGAGTGTTTAAATTGAATCTTTGAAAAAAAGTTGTGAGATCAAATCTCTTAAGATGAAGCATGCCTCTTTCCCCATCCAACACCTATATCTATCCTTTTTCCCATTCATAGAAAACATGTAACCCCTCCTCATAATAAAAATAGGTGCCAAATTCTAATCCAGTTATTGTATTCATCTCAATATCCAGATATCTGGATGATGTTCAGTCCTTGTCAAGACACAGAGTTTTAGCTCCATAGGTTGGAAAATGCCTAACTTAAGAAAAATTTTAAACTCTCAACACTCATATATAAAATGATGCAGGCAAAACAAGAAAACTTCAGTATAAATTCACACCCAGAAATGGATAGAATGGGAACTACAAAGTGGCCACTTGTTCATATTATCAAACCATACTAGGTGGGGAAATAATTATCAAATCATACACAGTGGATTAGTTTAAACCTTTATTTTCACCCTGGTGGTGGTTTGTTGGCTTTCTTCCTTAGCCCATGAAATAATCCCTGAATCTCTTCACTTGTGGGTCTTCTTGTCTATTGTCCATTGTGGAATTGAACTCTACCCTCGGTGATTTTTTCCCCTGGTTTATTATTCCCCAATGCTCTATTTTAGATGGACATTTCTGAAAGTGTCCTTCCTGGAATCTCCACCAGGCTTTCAATGCAAATCATGTGGGTGTACATTCAGGGACCTAACAATTGCTTTAATGTGGAATCATGAGAGAATGTTGACTACAAAACTTGGAGTTTCTGAGGTCTCTTTAGTAATAAAGTCTAACTTCTGGGGGGAAAAATAACAAAAAAATAAACAAATGAAAAACTCTAGTCAATTCCATATGAGAATAAGCACAGCAAAAGTTTTGGTACAGACATATTTTTAGTTTAAATGCATACATCTTTATTCCCTGTCTCTGTGCTTTATATCCACTCCAGCAAAATGCTACTGTCCTCTAGATAATTAGTAGGCTCAGCTTGGAAAACAGCACTTGTTAATTATTCTTTTCTGCTAGGCTTGCTCTTATTTTCTGCAGGAAAATAGCAATAGACAGTGTTTCAAGAGGATTTGTTTTGTCATCTAAAACATTTCCATAGGTTGATGGTTTCATAAGCTCAGAGGTCAGTTACAGGTCTCTGTGATTTTCTTTATTATACAAATATATCAAACATATCTCTAGATATTATGACCACATTGCAGGCAAAGGCATGCATAAAGTGAGGAAGGTTAAACAAGGAATTTGTAAACTCAACCAAACTCTTTTACACTTTTTACCCGAAGACATTCAAAAGACATTTTCTTGCATCTTGGCATTTCATTGAGAGGCAGCTGTAGAATAGTTCTATAAAACTGAACCTGTGATTGGTCCAAAACTGGGCTCTACCCCTTCTAGTTGCTGTCCTTCAAAAGTCTCTAAATCTTGGTTTTCTTCAGTTCCTGTATGAGACAGAGTCTCCAGGGGAAACAGGATCAGGATACTCAGTTGAATAAATTTTAGGAGGATATAATCAACAGATAATATAACAACATTGTGAGAAGTGAGATCATAAAGGATTTCACAGAACCTGAGACTAGGAGCAAAGGCAACTTTACCACTTCAACATGTAGCTATTGGAATTTTCAAAGTGAATATAGTATGGAGGTGATGTCCTGACACAGGAGCTACGACCTTTGGTCAAAGGATTCAGCTTAACCTGGGACAACCTGATGGGAACAAGCTGGGGAAATAAATGCCCATTCTTCAGCTGCCTCCCTGCACCTAAAACCTCCAGAGGTCTGCAATGACTAATGAAACTGAAATCAGATAGCTGAAGATACTATTGTACCATCCATTCAGAGCAGCACACTTTGGCACAGTGCAGGGTGGCCTCGGGTGGAGAATGAATTTAGAAGAGCAAATGAAAGATACCCAACAAAACCCATCCAGCCTTTAAGAAGGTGAAATCTTTCCCTTTCTAATACCATGAGGCTCCCATTTTTCAGTCTAGCATGTAAGGAGCTTGAAGTTGTCGCTACTGTTCTAACAAACATAAAAAAGCTGAGCAAATTAAAAATCAGCAACTCTTCTTAGATGCAGAAGACAACTGAAGTCACAGGCAAATCATGACTGCTCCCAAATTGTTGAGACAAACAGGAAAATTCTGAGAATAATGACTTCCTGGAGCAAAATCTCAAAAGCAGAAACCTCAATGGGAAACATTACTGGTACAGCATATCCAGCTTTCAACAAAAAATTACAAAATATACTAAACGCCAAAAATCACAGTTCAAAGAGACAAAATAAGCATCAGAAGCAGACTCAAGTATGAAGGAGGTGTAGGAATTATCAGATCAGAAAACTAAAACAACTATGATTAGTGTCCTAAGGGCTTTAATGGAAAAATTGGACAATATATAAGAATAGATGGGTAATGTAAGCAAGCAGATGCAGACTAAGAAAGAAAAAATGGAGACACTAGAGACCAAAAACACATTAAAAGAGTGAAGAATGCCTTTGATAGTTTCATAAATGGACTGGATATGTCTGGAGATTAAAATGATGAGCTTGAAAAATATCAATAAACATTTCCAAAACTGAAATGAAAACAGAAGAATGAAAAACACAGAACTAAATAAAGAATTGTGGGATAATTACAAAAGGTGTAGCATATCAATAATGGGAATACCAGAAGGACAAGAAAGAGAGCAAGTATCAAAAGAAGTATTTGACAGAATGATAACTTTGAATTTCCCAATAGTGTTTGGGAATAACCAAAGCATACTTCCAGAAAGCTCAGAAAACACCAAACAGGATACATACCAAAAATCTGTGCCTTGGCATATCATATTCAAACTGCAGAAAAATAAAAGGCAAAGAGAAAATTTTGAAAGAACATGGGGGGAGCACCTTACTTACAGAGGAGCAAGAATAACAATTACATCAAACTTCTCTTCAGATACAATGCAAGAAGAGAGTGGAGTGAAATATTTAAAATGTTGGGAAAAAACACCTCACACACCTAGAATGCTCTATCCAGCAAAATTATTCTTCAGAATAAAAGAGAAAAACTTTCTCAAAAAAATAAAATTTCAGCAAATTTGTTGCCAATAGATCCACCTTGCAAAAAATGTGAAAATAAATTATTCAGAAAGAAGGAAAATAAGATAGACAAGAAACTCAAATCTATATAGGGAAAGAAAGAGAATTAAAAGGGAATAAATGAAGGTAAATTAAAATCTTTTATATTTTCTTATTCTTAATTGATCTAAGAGACAGTGTTCAAAATAAGAATAGCAACATATTCAGTGATTATAGCTTATGGATAAGTGAAATGAAAGACAGTAGTGCCATAAGGGATGGGAGGGAGTAATTGGGAATACTCGGTTATAAGGTGCTTACACTACTCATGAAATGCTGTAGTGTTATTTGAAAGAAGATGTGGATTAGTTTTAAATGTATGTTGCAAACAGGGCATTCACACAAAAAAGTAAAGCAAATAGTATTATTAATATGCTAAGAGAGGAAAATAAATGGATTATATAAATGTTTAATTAAAACCAGATTAGGCAAAAAAGAGTGGGAAATAAAAAATGAAACCAAAAATAAGGGCAACAAATAGAAAGTAACAAATATAGTAGGTATTTCTATCACCATGTCAATAATCACTTGGAACATCGATGGTCTAATGACACCAATTAAAAGACAGAGACTGTCAAAGTGGATTAAAAAACAAGACCTAACAATATGTTTTCTCCAAGAAACCCAGTTTAAATATAAAGACACATATAGACGATTAATAAAGGATGAAAAATTATAATACCATATTAACAATAATCAAAACAAATCTTTATTAGTAGGTTTGTTAATTTCAAACCAAGACAACTTCAGAACAAGGAAAATTGTCAGGGATAGAAAAGGGGCATATTGATAAAGAGTTGTCTCAAAGAACACATAATCTTTAATGTATATGTGCCTAATAACAGTGCCAAAATATGTAAGGAAAAACTTACAGAAATTTAAGAAAAAGAGATGAATCTACTATTATATTTGGAGACTGCAACAACTTTCTAACAGTGATTGATAGATCCAACAGGAAGAAAATCTATAAGGCCACTGAACAGCACCATTAGTCAATTGGAAATAATTGGCATCTATAGACTTCTTCCTCCAACAGCAGAAGACACATTCTTCTGAAGAATAGAACATGCACCAAGATAGACCACATTCTGGGCCATAAAAAAGACCTTAACAAATTTAAAAGAATAGAAATAATACAAGGTCTGCCCTCAGACCACAATAGAATTAGACAAGAAATCAATAATAGAAAGATAGCTGGAAAACCCATAAATACTTGGTTTTTAAACAAGGCACTTTTAAATAACACAGGGTTCAAGAAATCCTAAGAGAATTCAAAAATATTTTCAACTAAGGCAGGATGAGAGCAATTTGGCTGTACTCCCACATAAAACATAAAATCAAAACTCACCACTAGTATTCTTCATGTGGGAAGAGGGAAAATAATTAATCAATATAAATATAATCAATATAAATATAAATACTACAGACACTTCTTCTATAGCTAAATACAAACCCTAAGTTAATTATGACTGCCTTCTTTTATCACATATTCCAAGTTCCCCTTATCAGCTGACAGGATTTAGTGTGGTTAAGATTGTAGTATAATCCAAATCTTCATTTCTGTTGAATCTGAATCTTTGTTTTTTCTTTTGTTATTGAATGCATGTGTTTTAAAAATTTACCAGGGCCATTGAGCAAGGAAAAATTAACAGTGTCCATTTAATCCTCTGGATTCTAAACATATCGGTCCTTGTCCCTGGGTGACAGTAGTACACTTTACCCATGTTAATTTAGATTAATTATCCTTAACACTATAGTTACCCTGTTTTCAACGTTCTAGTTAAGGAGCATGAGAAGCATAAAATGACTGCAAATGGTTTCAATTCAAATCAACGAGATCCACCATTGTGATCTGTGCAACTGAGTATTTATTTCCCCCTTGAATGTTAGAACTGATTTGTTCACTGACCCAAGGTCCTAGGAACAGAAAGCAAAATATATTTAAGTGGGTCATTTGTGTAGTAATGGCAACAGTTACTTCTACTTTGACTGTTTGGCAATGAAACCCAGCATGAAGGAGACACTATCACATGCTGGCTGTAGATTTAATTCATAAATTATAGCCTGTAGAAAAACACATTGTAGAGTGATTTTCCCAGTTGGCACCCTAACTGAGGTTTCACCATAAATTTCCACTCTTACATCAGGACAGATATTTCTGCATGTGATAAAAACCAGTGGCTTCCATGGGAATGAGTCCACTGGTTGCTTTCTTTTCCTAAAAACCTGTCCACTGACCAAAAGCCACATACTATAAGACCCCATGAGTAAGGTACTATGTATATCCATGAGTGATGGAATCGTACAGGTTCTTGGAGGGACCTATTATCTGGAAAGTTAAATACAAAGGCTATCAAATACAAAAGCTGAAATATGTGCACATGAGATGAAGAAAATAATTGCTGCCCCTCATAGGATGAAATAGTCCAATATAATCAGGCTACCCCCAGGTGGCTGGCTCATTCCCTCAGTGAATGTTGTCATAATAGTGGCTTATCTTTGACTTACCTTGTTGGGAGATTGGGCATTAACTAAATCAGCCCTGGTGAGGCCAAGTTCATGCCACAGAGCCCATCCATTGACTCCATCCAAGCTATAATAGTCACTGTGTACAGAGACCCATGAAGCACCAGGTTGGCTGGAGACAGAAGCTGCATATCCTAGGAAAAGTAAACATTTCCACCACATTATTGGGGCCTTCTATGAAGTGATGCTATCTTGAGGGGAGCACTCAGAGCACACAGATATATTCACAATCTGTGCCTAGCCCAAAAAGTCACCATTTTTTATTACTGTTTCTCCCAAATCCATGACTAGCCATCTAACCATTATTTACAATAATGATCTTTTACTAATCTCTACCCTGCCTCATTTAGTCCCTTCTCTCTGCCCTCCTAGACTTCCACAACCATCCACTGTATTCCCTTAAGTAGTGTCTATTATCACCAAGGTTCCCTGTACTCTCAAAGTCTTCTCAGAAGGGCCTCTTCACCCCAGGTAACCCCAAACCTGGTTGTCCCTTAAGAAAGTACAAAGAATCTTTCAATTCATTCTAAACCCCTGGAATCCTTTGAGATACCATCCCAGAGTAACTCATTTCACTCTGGATTCTCTCACTGATCATAACTCTTATCCATAATACTGATACTTGTCCATAATGCCCACCACCACTTCACCTTAAAAATGAGAAACTTCCACTTCCAGAAATAGAAAGAGATGCTCAATCTTGGGTAAGAGACTCCAATTTTTATATTAGCTTGAAGAGCAAGATCAAATCCTCTACAGCCACATTTTTTTCTCTAAAGAACATATGTATATGTGCTGATGAGAATAATCCAGCAGAGAGGAAAATGGAAAGAGGAGATGGTGAGAGGAGATGAGCCCCATGCAAAAATAGAGGAGTGGACTTGTGCAAGTGCAGGGTCATTTCAGGCACCACCACAGACAACAAGACTAAGTATATGGGTCCACAGTACCATAGACTAATACATTTAGTGGCAGAAGAATTTGAGTTCTGATTGATAGTGTTTTCTTAAGACATTTATTTTGTTTTCCCAGGTATGTAGAAATTAGTTGGAGTTTGGCAGAGGGAAGGAGATGTAGATTACAGGTTTGGAGAAAGTCCACCGAGACTAGGACATGTTGTGACATTGCAAAGGGACCAACTTGAAATCTGTTTTCATAATTTTGAAGTGAGATCTGTTAGCATGGTTCTGGCTTTCCTCCAGCTGTGATTCACTGCCCTGAATGGATCTTGCAGGCTTGGTAATAGCCTGAGAGTGAAATCAAAGTAGATTGGAGTTTTCCCAGGTAAATGCAAAAGGGGTGCACCCTGTCAGAGGGAGAGACATAGATGTTATCAATAAAAGACTGATAACAGCAAAAGAAAATTTGTATGTTTATAACTTATCCTCTCCTCAAAGGTAAAGCAGTGGAACCAATTTTTCTAGTTTTGTATTTCATCATATTTGCATTATATATATATATGTGTGTATATATATATCATACATATATATATACATATACATATATATATATATCATACATATATATGAAGCACTGGTATGTATATACTATGAAATATTTGTTGAATAATATTCTGAGATTTTTACTTTGATAAGTGACCCCATTTTAAACAAAGGCAAGACTCCAAAATTACTTTAAATGTACATTCTCTGTGTTAAAAATCTGTGGATTGAATGGGGTAATAAGAGATCCTAAAATCTATTGAGCCATTCTTCAGTGGCAGGCACTATGTAAACTTATGGCACGTATCATCCCACTTAATCCTTAGAACATCCATTAGAAAAATTTTAAAGACTTGCCAAGAAGCTAAACTCTTAAGTTATCTTCCCCAGTCGACTTCCTAATCAGTGGTGGACTAGACTCTTCTCTTTGAGTCTAAATTCTCATTTTATTGCACTCTCTAAAAGTTAACTTTCCACTTCAGTATAACAGCTGACTGCATTAATATTTTTATGGATCAATTTTCTTACTCTCCTACAAATAGAAGAAAGTATTTTGACAGAACATAATTTAATTTAGCCACAGCCACCAATAGTTTCCTCTGAAAACTCTCTAGACAGTAGGCAGGAAGCTGTACCTGACACTAATTCTGCTATTATTTAGCTGAGTACTCATAAGTACTTCTTGTATTTCTATTAAAGAGGATTAATCCTAGTT
This sequence comes from Tapirus indicus, assembly GCA_031878705.1. Lineage (NCBI taxonomy): Eukaryota > Metazoa > Chordata > Mammalia > Perissodactyla > Tapiridae > Tapirus > Tapirus indicus. Next base: position 48,515,514 of record CM062942.1, read on the forward strand.
CTCTAACTTACAAAATTTCAATAAGCATAATCTGACATCTCATATAGATCTAAAATAATCTTCTGGAATAATCAAGTGTATCCTCTTTTGGTCTTATTCTAGGCATCAGCAGAATGCAACAACATTAACTTGGTTGATTGCTTTGCTTTATCTAAGTGCAGAACTGAGTAGATGTGCAAATATGAAAAGTCACGTTAATTGCCCAAAATTTTGGCCCCTATGGACTTGGACATTAGGGATCAATTACAGAAGAAAGAGGAATATCAAAGACTTGATGATGTAAAGTTCTGCATATGGAATATAATAACTCATCCTTCTGTCTTCCAACAGTACTTCAGTGAATTATGTGTAAAATGTCTTAATTTGCCTTTACTGGCACAAAGTAGGAAAGGAAGATGTTTTAACTAAGAAATACATATGCAAATAGAGAAATATCTCACTAGGGAGTGAAGTTGTTTTCTCTTTCCAATAAGTCCTGGACAACAGGACCCTAAATGTGGCCATAAGTTTTATGTTAAAGAGAATAGTGAGCAGTAGGAGAGTTAGGAATAGATATTACAGTGTCCTCAGGAATTTTCTTCTCATGAATTTTAGAAAATAAAGGAAAGGTTCTCATGTCAGAAGGACAGTTTTGATTTGATACAGAGCCTACTGATCAGTGACATGATCTTATAGCATAGCTGAAGAGACTATATCAGCAAAATCTGGTGCTTAAACATTTTAAGTAATTCAATGGACTGTTAGCAGAAAATGGTGTCATTAAAAATCTACTTCTTCTCCCAAAATACAAACTCAAGAACTTGAGACAAGTTGAGTCATAGTAATATTATTAAACTATATTGATTTGGGTTAGCTTTAATTCAGAGAGATAGTTTGGAGATGTAGTTTTCCTGTCTTAGAGAAATATTTTCTGTTGCACAGAGAATAGGCAGTTCCATAACAAACTGGAAAAGCCAATGGTGAACTTAAAAGATAAAAAGAGGTAATATGAATCTGTTAGAATTCTATGATGTGCGGCCATGGAGTGATGTGTGTGATCTTAATTAGGACACTTAATTTCTCTGGACCTGAGGCCTCTGAATGGTTCACATATGGAATTAACAAAGGATACTGACACTTATTGGGGACCTACTGTGTGCTGAACATACAGAGTTCACTTAATTCCATCTTCACAGCTGTTCTATAAAGTGGTTGGAGTCGAGTTAGCTGAGGCTCAGACAATTTGCTTATTGGTCTTGGGCTTATTGTCTATAAGACTTTTTAAAGCATACCTAACTTGTAACTTTTGCAAAATAAATTCAGGACCCTGAGACTGGGACATTTACATATAGTAGGTCCTGTAAGTCTAGTATTTTTCCTTGTGGCTCTATAAATGTCAGCAATATGCTTATAAGATGATTAAGGGAGGCATTAATCATAGACCCAACTTGTAGCTACAGTCACATTGTAACCAGAGGGTGGTGCTTCATGCAACTTTAGTGCTAAATAATGTCCCACACACAGTAAAGAAATCTGTTTGGCATCAATGAAAATAGGCTCTGAGCTCTAGCTCCTATGTTTCATGTACTAAAATCTTTAAATCCTAGATTTACAGGATCCTGAAAGTAACTATTGGTTTCCATTTCCTGACAAGATGCCAGTTTTCTTTTTTGTTTTTTGAGGTAGATTGTCCCTGAGCTAACATCTGTTGCCAATCTTCCTCTTTTTCTTTTTTCTCCCCAAAGCCCCGGTACATAGTTGTATATCCTAGTTGTGGGTCCTTCTAGTACTTCTGTGTGGTATGCTGCCTCAGCATGGCTTAATGAGCAGTGAGTAGGTCCACACCTAGGATCCAAACTCCAAATCCCAGGCCGCCAAAGTGGAACATGTGAACCCAACTGCTACACCACCAGGCAGGCCTCAGATGTCAATTTTCAATTTAGGAAACAAAATAGTCATCATACGTATCATCAAAGAATTTTTATGATACACTTTGCTCTAATTTATGCAGCAGAGAATCAAAATGCAAACTTGTCTCTCTTCTGAACGTGGAATATATAGAGCCAGCTATATTTGTTCAGTACCTGCTATTGGAAACACACCTCCTGGGAGAATTGGTTAGTACCTTTCTTCCCCTGAATTTAAACCTATATTAAACAAAGGGAGAGGAAAGTACCCCAAGAGGCACTTCTCTCCTATTTTCAGGACACATATGCTAAAGACTGTTTTTTAAACCAAACTGGCCACATTTATGGGTATGAACTATCATATTAATTTAGTTCTAGAGCAAAACTCTGGTTCATCAGGCAGATAAAATGTTGAGAGCCACTATGCATTAGTCACTGTGTAAGGCCATAGATAAAGAATGGTTCATCAGGTACTGCTCTTTCCCTAACTGGGTGACCAACTGTCCTGATTTGCCCAGGCCTTAGAACTTTCTGTTTTAAAATCAGGACCTATGTTGATTGCAGCAGTATTCACTATAGCCAAGAAGTGGAAGCAACCCAACTGATGATTAGATAAAGAAAATGTGGCATATATATACAATGGAATACTACTCAGCCATAAAAAAGACAGAATTGTCCCATGTGCAACAACATGGATGGACCTAGAGGATATTATGTTAAGTGAAATTAGCCAGAGAGAGAAGGACAAACACCACATGATTTCATTCATATGTGGAATATAAATGAACACTTGGACAGAGAGAACCGGTAGGTGGTTACCAAGGGGAAGGGCGGTGGGTGGTGGGCACAAGGGGTGAAGGGATGCACCCACATGGTGATGGACAAATAATAATGTACAACTAAAACCCCACGATGTTATAAACTATTAAGACATCAACAAAAATGAAAAAAAAAATCAGGACGATCCTCATCATAAAGGGACCATCTCAAAAGTCAGGTGAGGGAGAGAGACGCAAACAAATGAAGAGATATGCAACCATTTCACTGATGTTCCTGTATCATCCTGGGTAAAGGTCATAATAGGTTAAGAATATTAATTGCTAGGCATCCTGCACTCAAAGCCATGGTCTATGCCAAGGCATATGCATTTATCATTGAAGTTAGTTCTCACAAGAAGAAACAACATTAAATGTGCATAGAGTCAACATCCCATGAGCAACTCTGATCCCACCACCTGGAAAATCTGCCATAGTTTATTTCCAGGGCTGTTTCCATTCCTTCCTAACTAGTCTCCTACAGGCACTCCTCCTTGCAACTCTCTACTCACACAGAGCATCTTGTGTGAGTTCTAGAAATGTACCTAAAATCATGGCACTCTTGTCAGCTTCTCATCTCACCCAAAACAAATTCAAGTCCTTATCATGGCCTGGTATTTCCTACACAAATGCCCTAATGTCCTGTCCTTCAAAAACCCCAGTCTCATTGCTATTGTCCTGAGCAACTAGATTTTACTTTTTACTTGCTGTTTACTCCAAGTTGAAAACTCTTTAACCAGACTTGCTTGAATATTGCCTCTGCATAGTGGCTTTTTTTTTTTTGAGTGCTCTAATCCATCTATCTCTTTATCCCTTTACCTTACTTTATTTTATTTATAGTACTAATCACTACATGACATCAGATTGAAAGTTATAGTTTGTTGGCCTCTTGTCTGTACATTCTCTAAATTTTAACTATGTAACTGTAGAGTCTTGTGTGTGTTAATAACCAAAGCATTTCAGTACCTAGTTGCACTGACAAAAAATAGAAACTTAGTGAATATCATTTGAGGGAATGATTGTATTATAATGATGGTGACTGTGTGTTTTATCTTTATCTTTTGGGTCATCAGTTATTTTCTAGAAAGTTATAAAAAGTAGAGAATGTCTACAATCCCATCTAGTTTCCACGCCCAACAAAAGTATGCACCTGTTGTGTTCTTGAATTTGCACTTTTCATTGTTAGCATTTGTTAACTAAACAGTTATAGAAGTGAGTTTCAATCTCTGTATGGAAATTTCTTTTTCACAATTTTGTTCATGCTGAAAAATTATATGAAGTGACTAATGATTTTAAGTTGCTAAATGTGAATAATTTAAACAAAACAGTAATTGTTGTTCTTTAAAGTTGAAAACTCATTAACCCAAGATTATAACCCAAATCAATATCTTGGATGTAATCTGGCATCAGATGTCTCCTTCAGACAGAAGAGCACACATAAAACAGGAAATCCCACATGGAGACACAGTAAAGGAAGAAATCAAACATATATTGGAATTTTAAGAAGTGCAACAATCACAGTTCATATATGTTTGGGAAACTGAGTGAAGGAGAGAACAATTTGCCAGAATTGAGGTGACAAAAGAGAAAAGGGCTAGAAAAAGTTGCATGACACACAAAAAAATCCCAAAGGAAAGGTATAAGCATAAAAACATAGAAAAATTCTCCAGAAAGGAAAATTTATTCATTTTTACCACTTCTTGGCTTTTTCCTTCTAAACAATTAACATATGATTTTAATTTTGATGCTCTACTTAATCAATTAAGTCTGAAGAGGGTAAGTACAAAAGTATGTAGAATATAAATCAAGAGCTCCCTCCTGCTCATACCTGCTTTTCTAGTGGAACAACTTTGCAATTGCTTGATGTTGTTTTCGCTGACAGTAAAGAAACTAAACTACAGGGAGAAGAAATAAACATCCCATCTAATCTCAGTATGCTTTGACCAACTCTGAAATATGGAATGAAACCTGATCTTTTGCAAAAGAGTAATAATTACACTATTAGATTTCAATAGGGCTCGGTACACAGAGCAATGTGCTCACCAAACAATTAGGAAGCTTGGAATATTGAAATGACCAGAAATATGAATCAGTCACAAAAAATCTGATTCAAAAATCTGATTGGATCACTGACTGTATTTGAGAAGATTCTTCTTCACATCTATGAATACTACTTTTCTTATTGAAAAAATCTGATTGGATTCAAAATCTGATTGGATCACTGACTGTATTTGAGAAGATTCTTCTTCACATCTATGAATACTACTTTTCTTATTGAAAACATAGAGATATTCATATTTAAATTAACAAAATTTTGGTTGGGGAAGAATTATAATAAATGATGCAATGTGAAGAACATCTCGCATAATTTATGGCATCTCAAAGATATATAAGAGAGATAGATAAATCTAGATCTATAGATATCAATAGAGGTAGAGATAGAGAGTATATATAGAGATTGAGAGCAATTGCCATACTCTGTTACATTTTCATTATCACACTAGTTATTGCTTGAAGCAGTGGAAAATGGAATGGAAAAATATATATTGTGTAATCTGTGAATTTTATCATGTGTACTTTACCTAATGAAGAAAAGTAATGACGTAACTGTAGATTCTTGTGTGTTTTAATAACCAAAGCATTTCAGCACCTAGTTGCATTGACAAAAAATAGACACTTAGTGAATATCATTTGAGGAAATGATTGTATTATAATGATGGTGACTGTATGTTTTATCTTTATCTGTTAGGTCATCGGTTTATAAAAATCTGTGCATTTGATTTTGAATTCTGCAGGGCTTCAGAAAATGGAAACATCATTATGGAAGACAGAATATTCAAGTGCTATTTTATAATTAAGGTAGATCTTGTAGGGCATGCAATACATACCTTAATAGCTCAAGAACATTGATTTTGGGTGGTGAGCACATTTTTAGGAATGGCATTGAAGTTACAAAGAACATGAGAGGTAGATAATTGAGATTTGTCTGACTGGAGTAGTGGCAGTAGGGAGAGAAGACCAGAAATTACAGATGTAGAAGAGGGTTAGGTAATAAAGGACTTAGAATTTAAGGATGCAAAAGTTTCTGAGTCATGTCTACTATTTACTGTTGTCAATATGATGCATTAAATTGACAGATGTTCAGGAATGCAGGCATTCCTGTGACTTGATAAATTGTGAGTGATGTGCCTAGCCAGGAGTTATCTAGAGAGGAAAACTTTGGTTATCTTGTTTATCATTGCTGGTTATGACACTAGACTTTATACTTTAAGGCCATTCGCAGAAATGCTTACTAGGAAAATTGGAAGGGGAACATTCATTTCAGATATTGAAATCGATTGAATGAAAGCTGCAGTATTGAAAGAAAAACAATTCATTCTAAACAAACATTAATAAAATCAGAGTTCCTTCTTATGCTCCTGTTTTGTTTCATGTTCTGTGCTCTGTTTTTGTTTTTATTTTTCTTTCAAGGAAGTTAAAGCAGTGAGTTTTCCTGGAGAAATGGAATCCAACTTCAAATGACTTCATTTTGCTGAGGCTGTTTCCCCCAAATCAAGCTGGACTGTTTCTCTTGTCCCTCATCATCCTCATAGTCCCTCCAACCTCAGTAGGTAACTCAGCCATGATTCACCTCATGAAACTGGCAAATAGCCATTTGATGATTAAGCAGCTAGTAATGGGGGGAATGGAATTGGCCACCACAAAATATGTCTCTGCCTGCTGGAAAGATAATTTAACCCCCAAGCCCCACTAACTGACCAAAAGAGTTTGGGATGGGAGGCCTGCTCACAGAACAGGCCATCACCATAGACATCACTGGGTATCAGGGGTCCCTTGCTAAGCCCATTCTTTGTTCTGGTTATCCTTTGTAAGAGACATTTACATTTGCAAAGGAAATCTCCATTCCTAAAGGTGTCTTCTTCCCTGTACCAGGAAAAAGGGTGGGGAAGGCCTAACCCAGAAACTTGTCAGAATGGAAGGCAAGGACATATACTTGCATGATAAATTTACCCATTGTTAATTGTGCTGCTTGGGCAATATGCTATCTGACTCCCACTAGGTTCCTATAGACAACAACCCCCTGGGGCCTGGGTCACCATGGTAATGAATTTTTGAGCTATTTTTTCAGGAGTTGCCATTCTGTGGACACACCTCCTAAGAAGAGGCCTGAAGCCTGACTATGCTTGTGCAGATCATCAATTACCTCATCTCTCCTCACCTCCAATCATTTCAGACCACCTTGCCCCTCCTCAGAAATATCCCTGAGTCCCTGTTTTCGAGGAAGTGGATTTGAGATTCATTCTCCCATTTCCTCACTTGGCTGCCTTGTGATTAAACTCTCTCTCTACTGCAATCTCATTGTCTCAGTGTTTGGCTTTCTGGGTGGTGGGCAAAAATGGACCTGGTGCAGTAACACTCATATGCTCAGATCCCCAGCTCCACACACTGATGTACTTTATCCTCAGCCAGCTCTCCCTCATGGACCTGATGTACATCTATACCACCATCCTCAAGATGGTGTTCAACTTCCACTGTGGCCAGAAAGGCATCTCCTACCTGGGGTTTAGGATGCAAAGCTTCTCCTTCCTGACCACAGCATGTTCTGAAGGCTTACTACTGGCCCTCATAGCCTATGACTCTTACATGTCTATTTGCCACTCCCTCCATTATCTCATCTGAATGAGTAAAAGAACACATGTAAAGATGATGGTAGGATCTTGGTTTTGGGATTTATCAACTCTTTGGGACACCCAGTCTATACCCTCCATATTCCTTACTGCAGGTCCAGAGCCATTGATCAATTCTTTTGCAATATCTCAGCCATGTTGCCTCTGGTCTTTATGGATACCTGGGTCTATAAGTACATGGCTTTTGTGAGCACAAGCCTCATTTTCCTTTCTTTGTTTCCTTGGTATCACTGCTTTCTATGGTGGGATCCTTTTTGCTGTCTACCATATGCACTCAAAAGAGGGAACAAAAATAGTCTTCACCATCGGTTCAACACATTAAACTATAATGACATTTCACTATGCACCTTTTGTCTATACCTATCTTTGGCCCAGGAATCTCTGTTCACCAGCACAATATGAGATTTTGGCAGTCTTCTACACCATCCTCATCCACATGGCCAAAAATGAGGAAGTCCCAGGGGCCATAACAACAATGTTTGAGATATTCTCTTCTATAAAAGAATAATCATGGCTGCCCTCACTCTGCTTTATTTCCCTTTACATGTCGATTAGAACTCCTTAGAGCAGCACTGCCTAATAGAAATACAAGGTGAGCCACACGTAATTTAAAATTTTCTAGTAGCCACATTTAAAAAGTGAAATTGATTTAATTAATATGTTGATTTAACACAAAACATTATAATCAATAAAACTACATTGATATTAATGGTATATTACTACAATATATGATATTACATGTTTGTACATATATTACTATTGCTATAATGATATTTATACTTATATTGGCATATTATCATTTCTTTATTAATCAACATAAAATTATGTTGATTAATGTGATCTTTTATGTTGTTTTTAATCTAATTCTTCATAGCCTTGTGTGTATTTTATAGAGAACATTGCACTTTTGACTATACATGTTTCAAGTGCCCAGTTGCCACATGGGGCCAGTGACTACTTAAATGGACAGCACAGCCTTAGAGCATCCAAGAAAATATTTTTAAAATTATATATATATGGTATATAGAATGTATCTGAAATCTACAAAATATAGATAATGGAAGTAAAGAGAATTAACAAACAAAACAAGCATGCAAATGTGGTTTTTATGTTTGGTTACCTGTTTTGCTTTATCTTGATTGTAATTGATATCTGGAGTCGATCCTATCCTAATATCTTTTTATAAAACAATTTTGAAGGGGATTATATGATTTACAGTATTTCTGATTTCAATTAAAATATTGAGATTAAGTGACCTGCATAGGGATGTGGGAATAATGGACAATTTATTCTACATTTAAATTAAGAAGACTATATATTTAAACTATATATTAAAATATATATTAACTAAATATAATATTATTATAATATAATTAATATAATATATATCAACTAAATATATATTAACTATATATTAAAATATATATTAAATAAATATATATTAAAGTGTATATTAAATAAATATATATATATTAAATATATATATTAACCATATACTAAAACTATATATTTAAATGACCTGAAAGAAGTTTAAAGAAACTGTTTAATTAAAGGCATGGAGACAAATGACTAGGTAGTTATGGCATGTGATATATGAAGTGAAACAGAAACTTCAGGTTTTAGCTACAACTTGTAAAATATAAATACAACTTTTCCTACGTTGAAATTCTATGTCAATGTAGAGGAGAAAGAAATAGTCCTCTACTCTTCTAAGTCCTGCTAGCTGGTCTAAAAATTAAATTGACATGAGACAGAATAACAGGAGAAAGTCAAACAAGTTTAATAACACGTATACATGGAAGAACACAGGAAAACTGATTAACTCACCAGAATGGCCAAAGTCACCACCTTAAATACCATCTTCAGCTAAAGACAAAAGATGATGTTGGTGGCAGTGGTTTGGGATTCCAAAGGGGAGGAAGGCAATTCACATGGAGATGGAAAAGTACATATTTGGTGAACAAATGCTTGGCATACCTTGCAAAGATGATGGGAAAAGGAGAAGACTTTGGTCAAATGGGCCTTGCTAGGTTCCTCCCTGTCCACCACATGTAATTCATATTATACTATAGTTATCTAGGGTGATAGTTCCCCCTTGGAACAGGCCTTCTGTCTTAAATTCTTTTAGTCAGTTAGAGGAAAGATCAAAGTTTCTTCCTCAGTATTTTATTCTTAAAAATAATCCAGCCAAAGAGAGACACATTTAGGGGTAGCAAATTCTGATCCTCTACATTAATATGTCATAATGTTGTGTTTAACAAAAGTTTTACTACTGCTTTACTAATACCCAATATGAATACACACTAATACTTCTTTTACTACTTTATTAATACAATGAAAGTTACTTCAAGCCGTGAAGGGAGTTATGTAGGAGTTTCAATGATTATAGAAAGAAAATGAAAGCTTAAAAGAGTCCATCACTGCAACTCTCCAGTTATTGCCCAAGTTCACATCCCAATATCTTTCCCTGGCCTCTTTAACACCTTTTTAAGTGCTTTTGTGACTAGAGTCCATTTCAACCAAAATATATCCTATACATTTCCATCCAAGTTTTTTTTCTAAACTATAAATATATTTTCATTCCATGATCTATAATTCCCTGTTCAATCCACAAAACTTTCCAAACTTAAACTCATATTCAAGTACTTCCAAAATATACATTATGTCTACCCTTACCTGTTACTACCCCTCAATCAACACACAGTGCCATGGTTATCTTAGATCTCTAGCCTGTGCCTACAGCCCTCCATTCCCCTGCACGTCTGAAACTTAGCTCAGGCCATTTCCCACTTTTAGAAAGTTGTGCTTCACATTTTTTAAGACTGTCAATCTGAGTCATACCATTTTATTAACACATAACTTACAATTCACCTCCCATCTTTTCACATCTATAGCCAATGTTGCCCACCCCCACACCTCCACTCCTATAGTTATTATGATGACATATTTTACTGACACGTTTTCACGTCTATTTCTGGGTCTACTTTTAAACTGAAAGTCATGGAATATAGTAGTAATTAGGATGATAATGTTAGCTAGCATTTAGCATGCGTAAAGGCTTTGGCCTGCATTAAGCTTAGCATTTACTACAATCCTATAGTTCTAATATTTGCTTCACTTGGACTGAGCAAATTGAAGCTTTGAGAGACGAAAAGTTCTGCCTTAGGTCAGAGAACTGGGAAGAACAGGTCTCTATTTGGAAGATAGTTTTTTTTTCTTTTCCCACATTTTTTGTTGCAGTAACATTGGTTTATAACATTATATAAATTTCAGTTGTACATCATTATATTTTGATTTCTGTGTAGATTACACCATGTTCACCACCCAAACTCTAATTACAATCCATCATCATACACATGTGCCTAATCACCCTTTTCACTATCCTCCCTCTCCCCTTCCCCTCTGGTAACCACCAATCCAATGTCTGTCTCTATGTGCTTGTTTGTTGTTGTTTTTATCTTCTACTTATGAGTGAGATTATACAATATTTGAATTTTTCCCTCTGATTTATATTGCTTAGTATAATACCCTCAAGGTCCACCCATGTTGTCACAAATGGCCAGATTTCATCACTCTTTATGGCTGAATAGTATTCCATTCTGTGTATCTCACATCTTTATACATTCATCTCTTGATGGGTACCTAGGTTGCTTCCACGTCTTGGCTATTGTGAATAATGCTGCAATGAACATTGGAGTGTAGGTATCTTTATGCATTCATGTTTTCATGTTCTTTTGATAAATATCCAGCAGTGGAATAGCTGGATCATATGATAGTTCTATTCTTAATTTTTTGAGAAATCTGCAAAATGTTTTCTATAATGGCTGCATCAATATGCATTCCCACCAACAGTGTATGAGTGTTCTCTTCTCTCTATATTCTCTCCAAAACTTGTTATTTCCTGTCTTGTTAATTATAGCCATTCTGATGGGAGTGAGGTAATAGCTCATTGTGGTTTTGATTTGCATTTCCCTGATAATTACTGATGTTGAACGTCTTTTCATGTGTCTGTTGGCCATCTGTGTATCTTCTTTGGAGAAATGTCTATTCAGATCTTTTGCCCATTTTTTAATTGGGCTGTTACTTTTTTTGTTGTTAAGATCTATGAGTTTTATGTTTTGGATATTAACACCTTATCAGATAAATGGTTTGCAAATATCTTCTCCCAATTATTAGGTTGTGTTTTCATTTTGTGATTATATCCTTTGCTGTGCAGAAGCTTTTTAGTTTGATGTAGTCCCACTTGTTTATTTTTTCTATCATTTCCCTTGCCTAGTCAGACATAGTACTTGATAATATGATGCTAAGACCGATGTCGAGTAGCCCACTGCCTATGTTTCCTTGATGAAATCTTGCCATTTGTGACAACATGGATGGACCTTGAGGGTATTATACTAAGCAACAGAAGTTTCATGAATTCAGGTCTTAAATTCAAGTATTTAATCTAAGCTATACTCACCAAGAAAAAGAGAGAGAAGGCTCAAATAAATAAAATGAGAAATGAAAGAGGGGAAATTACAATGGGCCTCTCAGAAATACAAAAGAATATAAGAGAATACTATGAAAAGCTATATGCCAACAAATTGGATAATTTAGAAGAAATAGATAAATTCTTAGAATCATACAACCTTCCAAAACTGAAACAAGAAGAAATAGAGAATTTGAATAGGCCAATCACCAGTAAGGAGATCGAAATGGTAATCAAAAATCTCCCAAAAAGTAAAAGTCCAGGACCAGATGGCTTCCCTGGTGAATTCTGCCAAATATTCAAAGAAGACCTAATACCTCTCCTTCTCAAACTCTTCCAAAAATTTGAAGAGGAGGGAAAGCATCCTAACTCGTTCTACAAAGCCAAAATTACCCTGATACCAAAACCAGACAAGGACAACACAAAAAAAGAAAATTACAGGCCAATATCACTGATGAACATTGATGCAAAATTCCTCAGCAAAATACTAGCAAATCAAATACAACAATACATTAAGAAGACCATACCCCAGGATCATGTGGTATTTATTCTAGGGATGCAGGGATGGTTCCACATCTGTAAATCAATCAACATGATACACCACATTAACAAAATGAAGAATAAAAATCACATGATCATCTCGATAGATGCAGAGAAAGCATTTGACAAGATACAGCATCCATTTATGATAACAACTCTGAATAAAATGGATATAGAAGGAAAGTACATCAACATAAGAAAGGCTATATATGACAAACCCACAGATAATATCATTCTCAATGGAGAAAAACTGAAAGCTATCCTTCTAAGAACAGAAACTATACAAGGATGCCCACTTTCACCACTCTCACATAACAGCATATTGGAAATCCTAGCCAGAGAAATTGGCCAGTAAAAAGAAATAAAAGGGATCCAAGTTGGAAAGGAAAAAATGAAACTGTCACTACTTGCAGAGGACGTGATTTTTTTTTTTTTTTACACTATGTGTGATATTTTTTTTTTTTATTTTTATTTATTTATTATTTTTTTAATTTTTTATTGATGTCTTAGTTTATAACACTGTGGGGTTTTAGTTGTACATTTTTGTTTGTCCGTCACCTTGTGGATGTAACCCTTCACCCCTTGTGCCCCCCCACCCCCTTCCCATTGGTAACCACCAATCAGTTCTCTCTGTCCGTGTGTTCACTTATATTCCATATATGAGTGAGTTCATGCAGTGTCTGTCCTTCTCTCTCTGGCTTATTTCACTTAACATAATACCCTCTAGGTCCTTCCATGTTGTTGCAAATGGGACAATTGTGTCTTTTCTTATGGCTGAGTAGTATTCCATTATATGTATATACCACATCTTCTTTAACCAACCTTCAGTTGAGGGACACTTGGGTTGCTTCCACTTCTTGGCTATAGTGAATAATGCTGCAATGAACATAGGGGTGCATACACGTCTTGTGATGGTTGATTTCACGTTCATTGGGTAGATGCCCAAGAGTGGGATTGCTGGATCATACGGTATTTCTATTTTTAATTTTTTGAGGACTCTCCATACTGTTTTCCATAGAGGCTGCACCAGTTTGCATTCCCACCAGCAGTGAATGAGGGTCCCCGTTTCTCCACAACCTCTCCAGCATTTGTTGTTATTTGTCTTGGTGATTATAGCCATTCTAACCGGTGTAAGGTGATATCTCAGTGTCGTTTTGATTTGCATTTCCCTGATGATTAGTGATGTTGAACATCTTTTCATGTGTCTATTGGCCATCTGTATCTCTTCCTTGGAAAAATGTCTGTTCATATCCTCTGCCCATTTTTTGATCGGGTTGTTTGTTTTTTTGTTGCTCAGTTGTATGAGATCTTTGTATATTACTGAGATTAATCCCTTGTCGGACAAATGATTTGCAAATATTTTCTCCCAGCTGGTGGGTTGTTTATTCATTTTGATCCTGGTTTCATTTGCCTTGTAGAAGCTCTTTAGTCTGATGAGGTCCCACTTGTTTATTTTTTCTTTTGTTTCCCTTGTCTGGGTAGACATGGAATCTGAAAGGATCCCTTTATGTCCAATCGCAATTAGTGTACTGCCTATATTTTCTTCCAGGAGTTTTATAGTTTCAGGTCTCACTTTCAGGTCTTTGATCCATTTTGAATTGATCTTTGTATATGGCGATAGGAGATGGTCTACTTTCATTCTTTTGCATGTTGCTGTCCAATTTTCCCAGCACCATTTATTGAAGAGACTTCCCTCTCTCCATTGTATGTTCTTTGCTCCTTTGTCGAAGATTAGCTGTCCATAGGTGTGTGGTTTTATTTCTGGGCTTTCAATTCTATTCCATTGATCTGTGTGTCTATTCTTGTACCAGTACCATGCTGTTTTGATTACTGTAGCTTTATAGTATAGTTTGAAATCAGGGATTGTGATGCCTCCAGCTTTGTTCTTTTTTTTCAGAATTGCTTTAGCTATTCGGGCTCTTTTGTTGCCCCATACGAATTTCAGTCATTTTTGTTCTATTACCGTGAAGAATGACATTGGGATTCTGATTGGGATTGCATTGAATCTGTAGATTGCTTTAGGTAGAATGGGCATTTTAACTATATTTATTCTTCCAATCCATGTGCATGGAATATTTTTCCATTTCTTTATGTCCTCCTCGATTTCTTTCAATAGTGTCTTATAGTTTTCATTGTATAGGTCTTTGACCTCCTTGGTTAAATTTATTCCCAGATATTTTATTCTCTTTGTTGCAATTGTAAATGGGATTGTCTTTTTGAGTTCTCTTTCTGTTTTTTCATCGTTAGTGTATAGAAATGCAATTGATTTTTGTAAGTTGATTTTATACCCTGCCACTTTACTGTAGTTGTTGATTGTTTCTAGTAGCTTTTCGATGGAATTTTTGGGGTTTTCTATGTATAGGATCATGTTGTCTGCAAATAGTGAGCGTTTCACTTCTTCATTGCCTATTTGGAGTCCTTTTATTCCTTTTTCTTGCCTAATTGCTCTGGCCAGAACTTCCAGTACTATGTTGAATAAGAGCAGTGAGAGTGGGCACCCTTGTCTTGTTCCTGTCCTCAAGGGAATGGTTTTCAGTTTTTCCCCGTTGAGTAGGATGTTTGCTGTAGGTTTGTCATATATGGCCCTTATTAGGTTGAGGTACTTTCCTTCTATACCCATTTTCTTGAGAGTTTTTATCATAAATGGATGCTGGATCTTGTTGAATGCCTTCTCTGCATCGATTGAGATGATCATGTGGTTTTTATTCTTCATTTTGTTAATGTGGTGTATCACGTTGATTGATTTGCGGATGTTGAACCATCCCTGTGTCCCTGATATAAATCCCACTTGATCGTGGTGTATGATCTTTTTGAGGTATTGCTGTATTCGGTTTGCCAATATTTTGTTGAGGATTTTTGCGTCTATGTTCATCAGTGATATTGGCCTGTAGTTTTCCTTCTTAGTATTGTCCTTGTCTGGCTTTGGTATCAGCATGATGTCAGCCTCATAGAATGTGTTGGGAAGTATTCCATCTTCCTCTATTTTTTGGAATAGTTTGAGAAGGATAGGTGCTAAATCTTCTTTGAACGTTTGATAAAATTCTCCAGGGAAGCCATCTGGTCCTGGGCTTTTATTTTTTGGGAGGTTTTTTATTACTCTTTCAATCTCTTTACTTGTGATTGGTCTGTTCAGATTCTCTATTTCTTCTTGATTCAGTTTTGGGAGGTTGTACGCTTCCAAGAATTTGTCCATTTCCTCTAGGTTGTCCAATTTGTTGGCGTAAAGTTTTTCATAGTATTCCCTAATAATCCCTTGTATTTCTGTGGTGTCTGTTGTAATTTCTCCTCTTTCATTTCTAATTTTATTTATTTGAGTCTTCTCCCTTTTTTTCTTAGTGAGTCTGGCTAAGGGTTTGTCAATTTTATTTATCTTCTCAAAGAAGCAGCTCTTTGTTTCATTGATCCTTTCTACTGTTCTTTTGGTTTCAATTTCATTTATTTCTGCTCTGATTTTTATTATTTCCCTCCTTCTGCTGATTCGGGGCTTTGTCTGTTCTTCTTTTTCCAACTCTGTTAGGTGCAATTTAAGGTTATTCATTTGGGAGTTTTCTTGTTTGTTAAGGTGAGCTTGTATTGCTATGAATTTCCCTCTCAGGACTGCTTTTGCTGCACCCCATATGAGTTGGTATCGTGTATTTTCCTTTTCATTTGTCTCCAGATAGCTTTTGATTTCTCCTTTAATTTCATCAACGACCCATTGGTTGTTCAGTAGCATGTTGTTTAGTCTCCACATCTTTGTCCCTTTCCTAGTTTTTTCCTTGCAGTTGATTTCTAGTTTCACAGCATTATGATCAGAAAAGATGCTTGTAATTATTTCAATCTTCTTAAATTTATAGAGGTTTGCCTTGTTTCCTAATATGTGGTCTATCCTTGAGAATGTTCCATGTGCACTTGAGAAGAATGCAGAGGATGTGATTTTATAAATAGAAAACCCTAAAGAATCCACCAAAATACTTTTAGAAATAATAAATGAATATGGTAAATTGGCAGGATATAAAATCAACATACAAAAACCGGTTGTGTATCTATACACTAACAACAAAGTAGCAGAAAGAGAAATTAAGAATACAATCCCACTTACCATTGCAACAAAAAGAATAAAATACCTAGGAATAAATTTAGCCAAAAAGAAAGATCTGTACACTGAAAAGTATAAAATATTGTTGAAAGAAATTGAAGACACAAAGAAATGGAAAGACATTCCATGCTCTTGGATTGGAAGAATTAACATAATTAAAATATCCATACTTCCTATAGCAATCTACAGATTCAATGCAATCCCTATCAAACTTCCAAGGACATTTTTCACAGAAATAGAACAAAGAATCCTAAAATTTATATAGAACAACAAAATACCCCAAATAGCCAAAGGAATCCTGAGAATAAAGAACAAAACTGTAGGTATTACACTCCCTGATTTCAAAATATACTACAAAGCTATGGTCACCAAAACAGCATGGTACTGACACAAAAACAGACACACGGATCAAAGGAACAGAATCAACAGCCCAAAAATAAACCCACACCTCTATGGACAGCTAATTTTTGACAAAGGAGCCAAGAACATACAATGGAGAAAGGAAAGTCTCTCCAATAAATGGTGTTAGGAGAACTGGACAGTCACATGCAAAAGAATGAAAGTAGATCATTATCTTACACCATACACAAAAATTAACTCAAAGTAAAGGCAATTTTTAAATCTGAGCTGAGGTGCTTAGTCTCCACTTTACCCTGATTCTGCATGAATAAGAAACTCATCTTTTGATCTTTGTTTCTATCATTTTGTGATTTATAGCAAGAAATATGTATTTGGTCTTCATCATCCCCCATTCCTGGCACAGAGCTCCTAAAACTCTTGGAATTTCCTCAGTGATTACAGCTATAAAGATGTATTTTTTACATAATGAGGTGACTTTTAGAAAATAAATAACTTATGAATGGGGGATGGTTGCCAGGTGATGCAACAGGGTAATTAGAGGGTTGGATCTTTCAGTCTCACCTCCATGACCTCCAGGATTATGAGAAGGGCTGGAGATTGAGTTCAATCAGCAATGACCAATGATTTAATCAATCATGCCTATGCAATGAAGCCTCTCTAAGAACCCAAAAGGACTGGGTTCAGAGAGCTTCCAGGTTGATAAATCAGAATGCATCCAGATGCAGATCCCCAAGCTCTTCTGTTTGGGACCCTTCAAGACTTCACCCTATTTATCTTTTCATCTGGCTACTTATTCACATCCTTTAATTTTCTTTGTAATAATTCTGTAATCTAGTAAATAAACCATTTTCTTGAGGTTTTTGAGCTACTTTAGCAAATTAATCAAACCTGAGGAGGGGCTCATGGGAAGCTCTGATTTATAGTCCACAGACCAGAAGCACTGGTACTTGGACTTGCGATTGGTATCTAAAGTGGGGGCAGTCTGTTTGGACTGAGGCTTTAACCTATGGAATCTGATGCTATCCCCAGGTAGATAGTGTCAGAATTTAAATTTGTGGGACAGCTAGTCAGTGCCTGGGGAGAACTGAATTAATTGCTTGATGGTGTAGGAAAAAATACATATTGTAGTGCCTCCTACAGAAGAATGGTGTGCTATGCCATGCAAATGCTAGAGGCATTTATTTGTAATGTGTTTTTTGTGCACTCATCTGAGCATATTGAAATGTGACACAATTTAAGGAAAATTGTGAACATGCTGGATGACAAATCTGAAGGAAAATATAGCCAGATAATTTATCTACACAAAGGTAAGGGTTCATTGATTTGATTCTCCCTTTACTCTTCAAATGAGCAATGAAATTTGTGCCAGATTCCTCAGACTATGATACAATTTATTTATTTGCTTTACTGGAGCCAGTTTTTCTTCTTGAATTAAAAATATATATATATATGTGCATTTTCCTGTTCTTGTTACTGGCTGAAGACAAGGTTGACACAAGGGAAGCCATACTACAGAAAAGAAGCCCTATTGTAACTTTGAATGACTTCTGATTAACTAGCCCAGACATGCTCTGTGGGTTTTATGGCCCCTCCCAGCTGCTATAAGTTGACAACTTTGTTCTTTTGGGTTCCTTAGGAATGTAATGATGCCCCCAGTGGAGAGTCTATGCTGATAGCCATCATCAAGGACAACTGAAAGATCAGGGTATAGAGTATTGCTCTGGTCTGTGATGCATATCCAGTAAAACCAAAGACTATCAGGAACTAAAACCAGATGTCTGCCTCCACCTGGCGATCAGATGCCTCCCCTACCTGGAGACCAACCCCCTATATAACTGGCCTGCAATCTTTGTTCTGTAAGATGGTTCTTTTGGACATGAGTCAGCCATCTTCCCTCTTGCTGGCAAGCTATAATAAAAAAGTCCTTTCTCTCCTACCACCTGGTCTCTTGACTATTGGCATGTCTTGCAGCCGGCAGATGAAACCCCTTTTTGGGCTGTAACATTCTGAATATGACCTCTAGGATTAGCGTTTGGGTTTTGGCCTTGGTGTTTAGGTCTTTCTATCATTGATTTGATCTCTAAAAGTCACCAATGATATGATTCCTCATTTAGTAAAAACAAAAAAAAAAACAAACAAAAAACCCCCCACAATATTTCCTAGTATATCCTGGATAAATTAAATGGTCAACTCATCTTTGTACAACAGCAAGAACAACAGATGCTGATGAGATAATGTCAAACTAAAAAAAATGGTCTCCAATATTCCCACCAGTCACATTCAATTGGGAGGTTGTTATGGAAATTCATTCACCTCCATTTACTCTTTGTTAATTCAAGGTATGTATTGAGCCTTTTTTGTGTGATACTCATGGTTCTTGTTACCATGGGTAAAGTGATGGACAAGAAGATACAGCCTCTGATCTTGTGGAGGCCAGACGTTGCTGTGAGCCATAAACACCTAAAGAACACATTATATAGTCACACTGGGTATTGATGAAGTCGGGGAGAAAAGTGGCACATGATTTATCACATGGAGTTATCAGGGAGACCACCCTGACATGATGAAAAGACTGACCACGTAAACCTCAGGGAAAAAACTCCCAAAGACCTCAAATGACTGAGGAATGAGAACAGCAGGAAGCTGTGAATGGGAGAAGAGTAAAACATGCAGATCAGAGCAGCCTCACAGCCAGGTCAGGGTAAGGGATGTGAACCGCTTTTAAATATAGTGGAAGATTTGCATGGAAATATCTTTTAAAGGACAAATGTCCAAATCCACTTCGACATTCAATTGGAGTGAGTGCCAGATAAATATTTGAATGTGCAGCAAAATGGAAACCTCTATCACAGCCACAACTTCCAAAGACTTGCACTCTGCACCCTTGAAAACATTATTTGTTTTAAGTTTTAGATTTTGCTCTTACAGAAATATTAAACTATAAGGACCTCGAAGGAACCACAATCACTTACATTTCTAATCATTCTCCTGAAAAATAATAAATAGTAAAATAACAAATAATAAAAGCCTAAAGAGGCTATTTCTGTCATGAGGCCAGATGCTACACTTTTCCATCTCAATCTCCCTTCCAATTCCAAGAACAGGTCATCAACATAATCACAGGGTGAAACAGGAATGGAGTGCTATCATGACAACTCACGAACCTCCTGAGGAAATAGTCAATGACATTTACATTTCTAATTTCTTCCAACTAAAAGACTGTAGTCCAGGACAGAAAAAATTTTGTCACAGGCCATCCACCTTCTAGGGACAGATAATTATTGAAAATTATATTCTGCCAGTTCTCCCAGAGCAAAAACAATCATAAGATATTTTAATGCACATCTCAGAGATTTTATACTAGATCCAAGGCCCAATTCATCATTAATCTCTGAACCAGAAGTCTACTTATTCAAAGCAAACATAAGCGGATCCATTCAAAGTTATTGTTGCTCATATCACTTTAGCCAAAGAGAGTTCTAATTCCCTAAAAAATTAATGATTTTTGTGGTGATTACCCACCCACTCAGCTTGGTCAGATTTTTATCCCATTATCACCTTCTCAACTAGGCTGTTCTTAAGGTAATTTAAAACTACAACTGTATCCTCCATTTTGTATCCCCTTTACCTGCATTGCCTTTCTGAATAGCAAATTTATCCTCCCAATTTCCTTATTTATGAATCCACTTTATTGCCTGCTTTCCCCATAACATTTCTTAACAGCTATTTAATCACTGCTAGTATCTGGAAAATAGTAGGAACTCAGTAAAACACTTAGTGAATTACATCACTCTGATGTAACTAATTAATTCATAGAGAGGCATATAACCTATTTACACTGAGTAGGAAGATTAGGATAACTTATTATAGGAAATAGATATTCTCCCTGCTGGGTTGCTGAGAAGAGGAGAATATAAGCAAGAGTTTATCTAAGATTTGAGCTGAAAGAAAACAATCAGAGTCAACGAGTATATGTATGTAGATATCTGAAACAAAGATAGAAAGAAGAAGAAAAATTGATAAGGAGCTGGAGGAAAGCAATTGGAGGTGAAGATTTGTGTGGTTTTTAAGGGACATAATTTTTCTTTCAAAAGGATGTATTGATATAGTGAGTACATTTGATTTTAAAATTTATCTTTTAAATTTAGTGTGATCTCAGTAATATGCTAACATATAACTTCAAAAAACAGTTAAGCTGCTTGTAAAGTTCATTACATGCAAAATTAATATGCAAAAATAGAAAAATTTTGCAAAAAAGATGGATTATTACTGATTTAGAGCATTTTAATATTGTAAACTATATTAATTAAAATTACATTGTGCTGATACATAAATTGAGACAGATCAATTTAATATAATGGATGTTCCAGAACAGACTAAAATTAAGTTAATTTATATTAAATTAAGTTGCCATTTTCAACTATAAGAGAAAATAGAGCTTCTTTAATAAGCCATATTTGGACAACTGGCTAACCAGAAGCAAAAAAGTTAAGTTGATGCCAACATTAAGCTATGCACCAAAATAAACTGCAAATGAGCATTAGATTTAAATTAATTAAAAAAAACTGAAAATATGAGGAAAAGATTAAAAAATAATCTTAGAGAACAAAAAAGTTTTTATCATATTTTTCAAAAATATGATACAAAATACATTATTTATAAAAACATATTGATAAATTTTACTATTTCTGAATATCCCTAAGTAGCAGTGATTTTATAAAGGAAGAGAACAAATAAAATTTACAAGGATATTGAATTATATTACACACAGATTTATATTGGAAATATAAGATGTTCCAAATATCAGAGAAAAAAATCTAAAACTCAATAAAAAATATGGGTAAAAGTTCACAGAAAAAAACCCACAAATGGTTCTAAGGAATAGGTAAAGATCAATAGCATCAAAAATATAAAACACTTAAAAATAAATTTAACCAAGGAGGTGAAAGATCTGTACACTGAACACTTTAAAAATTGAAAGACATTGAAGAAGACACAAATAAATGGAAATATAGGTTGTATTCATGGATTAGAAGAATTAATATTGTTAAAGTGTCCATACTATCCAAAGTTATACAAAGATTCAAGCAATCTCTATCAGAATTCCAATGAGATTTTTCACAGAAATAGAAAAAAATGCAAAATTTATATGGAACCACCAAAGATACTGAATAGTAAAGGCAATCTTGAGAAAGAGAACAAAGTTGGAGGCATCACACTTTCTGATTTGAAAATATATTACAAAGCTACAGTAATTGAAACAAGATAGTACTGGCATAAAAACAGACATATACAACAATGGAACAGAATAGAGAGCTCAGAAATAAATCCATGCATTTAAGGTCAATTGATTTTCAACAAGGGTGCCAAAAATACAAAATGGAGAAAATATAGTCTTTTCAAGAATTGGTAATGGAAAAATTGGTTATCCACAAGAAAAAGAGTGAAATTGCACCCCTATATCACACCACATACAAAACGACTCAAAATGGGTTAAAGACTTAAGACCTGACACTGTAAAACTATTAGAAGAAATCATAGCGGAAAATCTTCTTGATATTGGTATGGGTAATTATTTTTTGGCTAGGACCCCAAAAAGCACAAGCAATAAATACAAAAATAGACAACTGGGATTGAATCAAAATAAAAAGCCTCTGCACAGCAAACACTCAAGAGTGAAGAGACAACCTACAAAAAGGGAGAAAATATTTGTAAACTGTATATCTGATAAGGGATCAATGTCCAAATTATATAAAGAAGTCAAACAACTCAATAGGCAAAAACCCTAAATAATTTGATTTAAAAAATTAGAAATGACCTGAATATACTTTTTTTCTTGCAAACAAAACATACAAATGGCCAACAGGTATATGAAAAGTCTTCTCACAGCATTAATCATCACAGAAATGCAAATCAAAACCACAATGCTATATCACCTCATATCTGTTAGAATCACTATTATCAAAAAGACAAAAGACAGCAAGTGTTGGCTAGAATGTGGAGAATTGGGAACCATCATACATTGTTGATGGAAATGTAAACTGATACAGCCATTATGGAAAACACATAGAGGTTCCTCAAAAAATTAAAAATAAAATGACCATGTGATCTAGAATTCCCACTTTTTGGTATATATTAAAATGAAATAAAATCAGTTTCTTAAGAGATATCTTCACTCCCATGTTCACTTATTATTTACAGCATCCAAGATAAAGAAACAACTTAAATGTCCAACAACAGATGAAATGATAAAGAAGTGATATATATATATATATATATATAAATATTATTCAACCTTAAAAATAAAGAAATCTTGCTATTTGTGACAACATGGGTGAAGCTGGGTTATATGCTAAGTGAAATAAGGCAGACACAGAAAGACAAATACCATATTATTTAATTTACATGTAGAATCTAAAAAGATTGAACTCATAAAAGCAGAGAGTAGAATGGTGATTGTCAGGGATTGGGTGGTGGTGGAAATGGGAAGATATTGGTCAAATGTTACAAAGTTTCAGTTATGCAGAATGAATAATTTCTTGAAATCTAACGTACAGCATGGTTTCTACAGTTAATAATACAGTACAGTAAACGAAGTTTGCTAAGAGTAGATTTTAGGTGTTCTCAAATAAATAAATCTCAAATAATTAAAATCAGGAAGAGGAGAAATTACAGAAGATATCAAAGAAATACAAAGGATTATTATCGACAAATATAAATAGCTATGTGACAACAAATTAGACAAGCTAGATAAATGGATAAATTCTTAGAATCATACAACTCTATCTACAATCTACAACCTTCCAAGACTGAATCATGAAGAAATAAAAAATCTGAATAGATCAATACTAGTAAGGAGAGTAAAATGATAATCAAAAACCTCTCAAAAAACAAAAGTCCAGGACCAGATGTTGTCTCTGGTGACTTCCACCAAAGATTTAACGATTTAATACCTATCATTCTCAAACTCTTTCAAAAAATTGAAGAGGATAAAATGTCTATTAATTCATGTTATGACGCCAACATTACCCTGATATCAAAACCAGACAAGGGAGACACACAAAAAGACAATTACAGGACAATATCTGTGATAAACATAGATGCAAAAATCCTCAACAAAATATTAACAAACTGAATAGACTAATGCATTAAAAGGTCCACACACCATGATCAAGTCAGATTATTCCAAGGATGCAAGAATCGTTCAACATCTATAAATCAATCAATGTGATACACCATATTAACAAAGTAAAGTATAAAAATCATATGATCATCTCAATAGATAAAGAAAAGGGATTTGACAGACTCAACATTAATTTATGAGAAAAATTCTCAATAAAATGGTTATAGAAGAAATGTATCTCAACATAATAAAGGCCGTATAAGACAAACCCACAGCTAACATTTTACTCAACAGTGAAAAACTGATATCTATCCCTCTAAGATCAGACAGAAGGCAAGGATATCCACTCTCACCACTCTTATTCAACATAGTATTGGATGTCCTAAACAGAGCAATTAGGCAAGAAAAATACTGTCACTATTTGTGGATAGCATATTTATGTATACATAAAATCCTAAAGACTCCACAAAAAAACTACTAAAACTATAAAATAATACACTGAAGCTTCAGGAGGCAAAGTCAATATACAGAAATCTGTTGCATTTTTATATACTAACAACAAGTTAGCAGAAAGAAAAATTAAGAAAATAATCCCATTTACAATTACAACAAAAAGAATAAAATACCTAGAAATAAAATTAACCAAAGAGATGAAAGACACTGTATGCTGGAAACTATAACACATTACTGAAAGAAGTCAAAGAAGACACAAAAGAAGGCAAAGATATTTTGTCTTCATGGATTGAAAGATTTAGCATTGCTAAAATGTCTATATTAGCTAAAGCAGTCTACAGATTCAATGCAAACTTTATCAAAATCTAAATGACATTTTTCATAGAAATAGACCTAACAATCCTCAAATTTCTATAGAAGCACACAAAAACCCAAACAGCCAAAGCAAACCTGAGAAAAAAGAACAAACCTGGAGGAAACACACTCCCTGATTTCAAAGTATACTAGAAACTATAGCAAACAAAACAGCATGTTACTGGCAGAAAAACAAATGCATAGCTCAATAGAACAATTTTGAGAACCCAGAAATAAACCTATATGTACATGGACAATTAATATATGACACAAGAGTCAAGAACATACAATGGAGAAAGGAATGTCTCTTCAATAAATGGTGTTGGAAAAACTGGACAGCCATATACAAAAGAATGAAACTAGGCCACTATCTTACACCATACAAAAAATTAACTCAAAATGCATTAATGACTTAAATGTAAGACCTAAACCCATAAAAGCCCTAGAAGAAAACATAGGTAGTACACTCTTTGACATCAGTCTTAGCAATGTGTTTTTTGATATGTCTTCTCAGGCAAGGGAAACAAAAGCAATAATAAAAAACGGAACTACATCAAACTAAAACTTCTGCACAGCAAAGGAAACCATCAATTGAATGAAAAGATAGCATACTCAATGGGAGAAGATATTGAAAATCATTTATCCAATAAGGGGTTTATATCCCATATATATATATAACTCACACAAGTCAACAACAACAAAAAAACAACATGAGTGAAAAATTGTCAGAGAACCTGAGTGGACATTTTTCCAAAGAAGACATACAGATGTCTAACAGGCACATAAGAAGATGTTCAACATCCCTAGTTATTAAGTGAATGTAAATTAAAACCACAGTGAAATATCCCCTCATGGCTGTTAGAATGACTATTATCAAAAAGGCAAGAAATAACAAGTGTTGGAGAGGATATGAAGAAAAAGGAACCTTCATACACTGTTGGTAGGAATGGAAATTAGTGCAGCCACTATGGAAAACAGTATGGAGATTAAACAACAGATTAAAAATAGAACTACCATATGATCCAGTTCTTCCAGTTCTGGGTACCTTTACAAAGAACACAAAAACACCAATTTGAAAAGATATATGCATCTTTATATTCATTGCAGCATTATTTACAATAGCCAATATATGGAAACAATCTAAGTGTCCATGGATGGATGAATGGATAAAGAAGACGTGGTGTATATATATAAAGAACAAAATAAAAGTGAATAGATGCAGAGAACAGTTGGTGGTTACCAGAAAGGAAGGGGGCAGAGGGAGGTCAAAATGGGTAAAGGGGGTCAATTGTATTGTGACGGATGAAAATTTGATTTTGGTGGTGAGCACACTGTAGTGTATATATAAATCAATTATAATGTGCATGTAAAACATATAATATCATAAAGCAATATTAGCTCAATTAAAAAAATAATTAAGGCACTAGAACCACTGCCAGCTACTGCTCCAAAGTTCTGAAATTTTTTGTGACCCTCTGTGTTGTATTCTCAGGTCATAATGTTTTTTGATAAATTTTTGTGGTATGCAAAAGTCATGACTTTAGGTTCCAACTCTTTAATTTGGTCATACTCCTTGTTCCTTTTCTGACATTTCAGTCTTGGGAGGTGTCATTTCTTTGGTGGTAAGCAACTGCAAATATGCCTATAAAACCTTCAAGACAACATAACATGCCAGGGAGACTACTATAATTATTATAATTAGGGTAATTCCCAATGTTTGGAGTGCACCTTGGAGCCGTGGTCCCCAGGACTCAAACTAATCCAAATCAAATAAGTCAAAGAAAGACCCTGTTGAAGGAGTTAGCTTTTTTAGTCAAATGCCTTATTCAGTGATCTTATTTAACTGAGTTTCAGCTTCCCCAGAAGTCTTAATCCAGATGCAGCAGGTAGTGATGGCCACAGCACAGACATCTGTAATATTGTCAAGAGTTAAGAAGAGATTCCTGATCATATTCTCATTGACATTTACTCCAAACCAGAGAAGTAGGGCCCTGTGAAAGTAAGCAAATCCTGGAGCATGAATGCCTCCTGGTAGGTCCTTTTTAACTCTGTGATATAAATTCATGAAAGTAAATCAGTGAGGTGTCTAATATGTGAATAGTTAGGGGCACAGTTAGATAACCTAGGAGACATTGCCCAGTTATGCACCAGCCATCTAGGCATTCATAGGCCCAAGGAGAATAACTAGCACAAAGATAAATCCTGTTGGGCATAAAAGGTTTTCATTAAGGTGGCACTATTAATGGATTCATTATCAGGGATTGTTACATTTGTCTGTTCAAGCCAGGGGTCAGTTTTTCAGTCCATTTGAAAAGTAGATCTCCTAGCCTGAAACAAAGAATTGTTCAAAATACCTTGAAATGATGGGTGCTGTTGGTGAGATATTTTAATGATTGAGGATAGGTCTGATTTAGAGAATCATTAGAATGTGGTGGTACAAATGTACTAAAATTTACATAATTACTTGGGTCTATTTGGGCAGGTACAGTTATAATCAAAGAACTGTAAAAAAAACAAGGCACCAGATGCCCTGCACATAAGAGTTGAACTTGGTAACTGTCTTCTAAGGGGGGTTTATAGTAGTTTTCAATGACTTTGGGAATAGAAGATAAATTGGTGAATGGAGGATCAGATGATCTCTAGCATAATGGATACACTGAAATCTTTGATGACAAATCCAGCAGTCTTAGAGGTTACCCCCTTAGCAATGGCCTAGGAGATGCAGATGATGGTTTTATCTTTACAAGCCAATGTCAGACTAAAGAAAAGGGAAGTACAGTTTTCATGTTTAGTTAAAGTGTAAAGTCTTGATTTGGCATCTTGAGCAGAAGTCTACCCCAAAGTCATCTATTTTTCTTCCTCATCAATTTGATTCAGAGATCTGTAGCATCTTCACAGGACCAGCTGTTGGGTGAAGCCCTCTTTAGCTCTGAGATGTGTTCCAAAATTTCAATGCTTTCTAATTTTACAGCAGGGTCAGTGGTCAGGAGTACTTGGTAGGGTGTCTTCCAACAGAGTTAAAGAGCCATCTTCTTCTGATGACATTTTCATAATACCCAGTCACCAGGGTATTATGACCAACAGGATTGTTTGAGTTGAGATCAGGGAAATTTTCTTTCATCTTGCCCATGCAAAATAACCAATAACCATTCTATAGATAAGAGAAATAAAGTGAGTTTTCCTTGAGCCAAAGTGAGGATTATAACCTAGGAAAGTCCTTTCTAGGAAGGAATAAAGCATTGAGGACAAGCATGGTTTTCTGTATAGACTTATACCTTCTTAGAACAAAGAATATACATTAAACATGCCCAGGATACATACTCACCAAAGTTTCAAAGAGGTTTTCAGTTGCAAATTAGCAGGTCAACATGACACTGATATCAGGAAAGGGGCTAATATGGGAGTTACCAATAAGGTGTTACCAATAGGGTATAGGAGGGGAAGTATGCATTCTTATCTTAAGAGGGTGCATGCAGAGAAATGTTGAGTCAATTCAGAATTTACAAGACTTTGGATATCATATGGAGTTTGTAAATAAATGTCATTTCCTAGGGTTAAATATGCTGATGCTTCTGCTAACATTGTAGGTGAGGCTATAATCCTAAGGCAGTTGGGATAGTCGTGCACAATGGAATCAAGTTGTATGCTATAATAGACCTATGCTAATTAGCATGTTTTTGCATAAGCATTCCCAGAACTTGGTTATCTCTTTCATGCACAAATGAGTTGAAGGTTTTGAATAGTTAAGTAGCCCTAGGGTGGATGGTTCTTGTAGTACTTGTTTTAGTCTTCTAAAAGCCTGCTTATGTGTATCTTCCCAAGGAAGTGGTTCAAGGACTGAAGTTTTAGTAAGGTCATAGAATGGAAAAGCCAATAAAAAAAATCAGAAACTCATACTCTACAATAGGCAGCCAGGCCTAGGAATCCACAAAGCTGATGTTTAGTTATGGGCATAGGGAATTTTTGGATTAGCATAATTCTTTTTGGAGATGTTATCACTCCAGGTCTGTTTTTGCCTGCTGCCCAGAAAGTCAGACACTGAGACAGTGAGATCGCAGCAGAGAGAGATGTTTAATAATCACAAAGCAGCCAACTGAGGAAACCGGAGAATGGATCTCAAATCTGCTTCCTCGAAAATAGGGACTCAGGAATATTTATGGGGTAGGGGACAAAGGTGTCTGAAATGACTAGAGGTGAGGAAAGATGAGATAATTGATGATCTAGGCAAGTGCAGTCAGGCTTCACACCTCTTTGTAGGATGCATGTTCACAGAATGGTGGCATTAGCATGCCCTGAGGGTGAGGATTTAACCTCTCGATGTCAAAAGGTCACTTATCAGACATATGTCTCCACAGGCCCAGTTGATGGGTTGGTGGTCTCAACCAGCCTGAAGTGGACAATGGTTTACAATTCCTGAAAAAAATAGCTCAAATATCCATTACTGTGGTGACCCAGGCTCCAGGGAGATGTTATCTATAGGAAACTAGTGGGAGTCAGATAGCATATTGCCTAAACAGCACAGTTAAAAATGGGTAAGTTTATCATGCAGATTTAAGTCCTTGCCTTCCATTCTGATAAGTTTCTGGGTAAGGCCATCCCCTCCTCTTCCTGGTACAGGGAAGAAGATACCTTTACAAATGCAAATGTCTCTTACAAAGGGTAACCAGAACTAAGAATGGGCTTAGCAAGGACCCTCCCAGACACCTGGAGATGTCTATGGTTAAGGCCTATTCTGGGGACAGGCTTCCAATCCCAAACTCTTTTGATCAGTTAGTGGGGGTGGGAGTCAAAGTGTCTTTCAGGTAGAGACATATTTTGAGGTGGCCAATTCCAACCACCCCTAGTTACTAGCTGCTTAATCAGCAATGGCTAACTGTTTTCTGGTTTCAGAGGTAGCTGGACTTCTTCAGCACTTATATTATGATCTAGGTAATAAACAGTGTCTAGAGATTATTATAGTTTTTCATTAGAGACTTTATGTCCTTTTTCAGCTAACTCTTGTAGCAAGTAAATGGACTTTCATGGATGCCATTTGGTAACTAAGCATAGCAAAATATCATCTACATATTGTGCTTAAATCTTGGTAGAGTATTGGGGGACCCTTTTTGGGTCTCAGTGAACCCTTGAGGCATATTGGTGACTGTTCTAAGTAAAGGCAAATAGATATTGGCTGCTGGTTTCTACAGGAATACTAAAAAAGGCTGAACAGAGGTCTACAGCTATGAACCATCTTAAGTCTAGTGGAACTTGTGACAAAAGAGTGTTTCATTTTGGAATAAATAGGAAATTTGGGACAGCTATCTTGTTAACAGCCCTCAAGTCCTGGACAAATCACCATCCTTACACATTAGGTTTCTGGACTGGCATAATCAGCATTTTACAGGTGCTGATGTTACCAAAACCAAAGTGGGTTCACCTCCTGGTGAGTTAAATCAGACTCTCCACCTGAAGTAGTTGTCACACAAAGTAAGGTATATTTGCAGCAAGTAGGAGACCCTGCAGAATCATTTCCAAAGTCATGGCTCTCCCTGAACAAAGGGAAGCAGGGACATTTTATTTCAGATGGGGAATAAATGTTCAGAAGGGAGAGATTAGTATTTGCTTGCACAGGCTCAGTTGGAAAACATGTTTCCACATACACTACGGTTACAGTAATAAAGCCTAAGCTCCTCTTGGAGAGACCTTAGCATTAAAAATAAGGCAGAGATCACAGGCATAGTTCTTTTGGTGAGGCTTGGTCTAGTTCAGGGTGGTTGGTGATTGCATCTCCTTAACATAACAAAAGGGAAAAAAATTTGGAAAAACAGTTAAATCCTTCTGAACCCACCTTTGAGTTCCTTGGGGCAATTAGTGGAAGACACTGATATAGGGAAAGATTAACCCCTAGGTGATTAGGTATTCTACTATGGGTGTGAAGCCTTATATGACCTCAGGCTTTAATAGATATTGAAGCAATTTTGGAAGAAGTTTGGTTATGTCTATCTGAACTTTTGTAGGTCCTGCTCTTTTTATTCTCCCAATGTCGGTATTAGAACTAGTCCATAGATTTTTGAGCACCTCTATTATATTAGGCATCTTTTTCTGATATTCTTCATCTATATCAAGAACAGATTGTAGGAAACATAAAAGATCAGGTGCAGATTGTCCTGAAAATTCTAAGGTGAGGTCTCCATTGTAGGCAAAACCTATTAGACCTTTTAATTTAGAAAGGAGATCTCTACATAATAGATTGACTGGGGCTGTGTCATATAGCAAATAAGAATATTTTCCAGTGAAAGATCCCAGAGTCATTTGTACCAGTTGAGATAAAAATTATTTCTGAATTTTATTAGTGACTCCACTATGGAAATTTTTTTTTTCTGAGGGATTTATTGTCCTATGAGAGTGAAGTTTAAAGTAGAAACTGTAGCTCCAGTAACTACCAGAATTTGGTAAGTTTTCCCATTAATTTAGTTTTAGTTTCCTCTTGACTGTTTAAGGAAATTACTGGTAGCAGTTTACTGGAGGGACCCTTAGAGTCCTATCAACTCTGGAAGGGTCCCATATGGGGGCAGATAGGGGGGCATTCAAGTTGATGTTGGAGAATTTGCACAAGATATTTAAGGACAATCATTTTTCCAGTGTCCCAGATTATTACAAATAAAACAGCAACACTTGGGCCATCGTTTTAATGATGGATTCTTAGAAGCATGCAATGGGGGACAATCTCAGGTTTTATTTTAGGTGCCTGGCCCTTGGACCTGTTGTGGCTGAAAGGCCAATAGCTTGGTGAACTCTTTTTTATGGTCTTGTTCCAAAGTCCCTTCAAAGAGCTCAGCTATGGTCATGAGTTCAGTCAGACCTGTGGCATCCCATCTGACTTTCTGTCTTTTTATCAATCCACTAATCTCAGGAGATAATCCATTTAAAAATAAGGCAGCTAGAGCAGGTTGAGTGATCTTATTTTTTGTCTGGAGCCTGGAATGCCACAGCAAGGGAGCTTCTAAATGGGCTTTAAAGTCTGTGACAGATTTACCTTTCTTTTGTTTGCATGTTTGAATAATAGACCAAACAATGAAAGCAGGGAAGACTTTAGGAATATCTTTTAAAAGATCAGTTGCCATTTGGTGAGCTTTCTCTGGTCCACGACGAGACCACATTGAAGACTGAGGATCCCAGATATCATCTTCAGGGTTACACCATTCTGCTTCCCACATCCAGTTTTGGGCTTCACTGGGTCCTACTAGCATGTGCACAATCTCATAAAGATCTGGCAGCGTGGGATCATGGGCCCTGATAAGGATTCTAAACTCTTCAGAAAACTTTTGGGGATCCTCCCTGGGTTTACAAAATTCTTTAAATATGTCCCTTAGTTTGGTCTTTGGCCAATGAGTAAAAGATATCTGAGGAATAGTTCCTGTAGCCTCAGGTGGTCTTATTTTAAAAGATATCTGTTTAATAGTCTCTTCAGAGTGGAAAGGCAGTTCAGATAGAGAATTAGTAAAACATGAGTACTCAGGTAAAGGAAGATAGACAGGAGTCGTAGGAGTCACATGAGTCATTGTCTTTTGTTGTAGGTACCTCTTGTGTCTTTAATTTTTCATTAGCTTCTGAAACAAATATTTTAAAGAAGCTAGTTTGGAATCATGAAGCCTTTTGGAAACTTCTGCATACCAATTAAAATAGGTATCCCATTCTGTTTGTTTAATTTGGGAACTCTTGCTCTCAAGTGCATTTTTTAAATGAACAATCTTGTCTAATTGTAACATTCCCAATGATGTCCATTGTAATTTCAGGTTGTCTTTAGTAAGATTTTAACATTTTTGTAGATATCTACAGCTTCCAGGGCTATATTTCTTAGAAATAAAATAAGTAATTGTCCTGAAAGGTGGTGAGTTGACTTTTTGGAGATTAGGGATCTCATTTTTATTATTACTTATTTTTTTAGCTTGGCTTTTGGGTCTCTTGAAGCCAAACTAATATCTAAGGGGATGTGCTACCAGGTTGGAGATTTGTGGAGTTTTTTAGTGCACCTCATTGCAGGGAAATTTTCCTCAGTTTGGCAGGTGACCTAGTGTCAATCTCACCCATTCCGTGACCAACTTATTTTAATGTGGGAGTCCTAGAGTTAGGTGGTGAGCACTCAAACAGCTTTTAAGTGCTGCACATGTGTCCACTAATTTTTGCAGCTTTTTGGCTTCTGAGATTCCCATTAACAATAGATTTATCTTCACAAAACAAGACAGACAAGTATGTATACCTTAATATATTGGTAGTAACCAAGAGATATTACTATGTCCTGACCAAGAGAAGGCCCTGTAAACACTACCAACAATTACCACTATGGAACCTTGAGCTGGGGAAAGGATTGAACCTGCCGATGTCAACAAATGTGGGCTGAAAACTGGGGCCTCCATGTAAATAGGTGACATAGCAAACTGCCAATAACATTTCCCATGTGGATGTTAGGACAGAATCAGGGTCTGGAGGTTTCTACCAATTAAATGAGAATTTTGGTATGAAATATAGGCCAGAGAATTGGTTTCTAGGCAGAACCACTTGCCAGCTCAAGCTGACCTGCCCTGTTTTGGAAAGCCAATTAGATTGGGAGCTCAATGCAAAGAGATTGGAGTTCAGAAGCAAGAGGAACTTACTCATGGGCCTCAGAAATGGTGAGAAATACAGAAAACTTAAAAGGGTTCATGGATATCATACCTGTGCTTCTTGAAATTTCCAATGCCATCAGAAGTATCCTTCAATCCCACCACTGCCACCAAATTTGTTAAAAAACAAAATACAACTGAATAAATGTGAATTTCTAATTGGATTCATTCAATGATAGATAAACCGGGCAGCATTCCATTTGGCAAATAGAAAGGAGCTCCAAAGAGCTGTACAAAAAGGGAGACTTTTACAGGCAGAAGGGGTCATGAAAGGGGTTTACCAGACAAATTACTTTACTATTGGTTACCAGAGTTTCCAGATTGACTGGTTTAAGATTACATTCCTGTGACAGGTTGAAAGTGCAATTAGATTGGGTGTTAAGTCTTGGTTTGCTCACGTGGAGCTTAGTATAAGTGACTCCATTGTGGACTATTGTCTCTTTTTTAACACAATATATTATATATATTAATATATAATAATAATATATATCAACTAATAGTAATTAATATCAACTAACAGTAATTAGCATATATATACATAATTACCATGTATATTACTAATTTCTAATCAGAAATGGAAATTCAAACCAAAATAAATCCTATCATATAATCTAACAGAATATCTAAAATTAAAAAGACTGTGAACAAGTATTGGCAAAGTATATGGAGCAGTGAAGTCATATCCTAGTTCTAAGAATACAAATTGACACAAAAATTTTGATAAGCTGTTTCTCACTCTTTACTAAATTTGAATGTATTTATGCCCAGGGAACCAGCAATTTTACTCATAAGATTAAAAGAAACAGAAATGTTTAAACATGTGTACCAAAAGACATGTACAAGAAGGTTCATAGAAACATTATTCAAAATAGTCAAAAATGAAAAAAAATCCAAATGTCCATTAACAATAGAATGGATAGATTAACTATTATATGTTAATATAAAATGGAATATTGGATATTATGCTCATAGAGAAATGTAAAGTAACACCATCATTTACTACTACTACATGTACCAAAATTGCTACACGTAAAATATAATAAAAGAAATACACACAATAATGTGTGGATAATATTATTGTTCATTATGACTTCTCACAGACTTATAGAGTGCAAATTTTACAATCTTTGGGAGCAGTTTGGTATTATCTATAAAACTGGGAAGTAACACTTGTCCTGCAACCCAGCAACTCTCCCTCTGGGTATAAAATTAATCAGAGCTCCTGCATAAA
Source organism: Tapirus indicus (assembly GCA_031878705.1). Classification (NCBI taxonomy): domain Eukaryota; kingdom Metazoa; phylum Chordata; class Mammalia; order Perissodactyla; family Tapiridae; genus Tapirus; species Tapirus indicus. Next base: position 48,550,152 of record CM062942.1, read on the forward strand.
AGGACCAGTGGATGTGAACAGCACTCTCTATTGCAGAATTAGATGTGATATACTCCAAATAGGTAAATACATTGTGATAAGCTCATAAAATGAAATAGCCTATGTCAATAAAAATGAAAGATGAAAACATGAATGAGTCTTACAAATATGAAACTACAAAAAGAAGGCAGACACAGCAGAATTAATAGGCATAATTAACCTATGGTGTTGACCCCAAAAACTGCCTCTTTGGCAAAAGGATTATTTGGAGCTGACTACTTTGAGTAAGAGAAGATAAGAATAAGCTCTGGGGGACAGCCTGGTGGCATAGTGGTTAAGCTCACACACTCCACTTTGGTGGCCCGGGGTTTGCAGGTTCAGATTCCGGGCACAGACCTATGCACCACTTGTCAAACCATGCCATGGCAGGCATCCCACATATAGAATAGAGGAAGAAGGGAACAGATGTTAGCTCAGGGCCAATCTTCCTCACCAAAAAGAAAAGCAGCTCTGAAAACAGAGGTGAAATTACCATTTTGTAAGGTAAATTTACATTTATAAAGGAAATCTCCATTAGTAAGGGCGTCACTCTCTATTTACCAGAATGGGAAGGATGACTAAATCACAAGAAACTTTCAATGGGATAAACACTGACTGATGTCTGCACAACAAACCTTACACTTGCTTACCATATTTTTCCTCCCCAGATCTTGCCTTCCCTACAACCTTTTGATTTTTTGTCTTCAGCTGATGTTAGTATTTAAGGCTGAATTCTAAGCCACCTCTGAGAATTACTCATTTTTCCCTGGGTATCTCCCATGGACACATGATGTATACATGTTAATAAAATTCTGTTTGTTTTTCTCTTGTTAATCTGTCTGAAGGGGCTTACTTATTGTTACATTCTCATCCTTTCTAATGTATTTGCAATTTGTACCTGGTCAGGTCTAAGCCATCAGCCACATGCCCAGTTCTTTTTGTTACATGTTTCCTAGCTGAGAACTTTGAAGGTAGAGGCAAAATTTTAAGTTAGAGGGAGAATTAGTTCAAATCTAAATATCTTTACAGTATTATGCTTATACCGTTGGCACCACTCACACAAGCAATAATCTTTGCTATATATATTAAAGATTTTGTTCTTATTATCTTTAAGACAAATCAAGATATAGGGTGTTTCTCCACTATCTAATGGATATCCAATAAAACAAAAATTATTGGGAACTAAGTCAGATGTCTGCCCCATCTGGAGTCCAGCCCCCATATAACTAGCCTGTAGTCTTTGTTCTGTAAGATGGTTGTTTTGGATACTAGTTCCCCATCTTCTGATTTGCTAGCTTATTGATTAATAAATGCCTTTTCTCTCCTACCACCTTGCCTCTCAAATGTTACCTTGTCTAGTGGTAGAAGGGTAGAAGAGACCCCTTTTTGGTGGTAACAATACTATTATCATACATTATTTATAACTAGTCAACTAGTTAATTAAAATGTAAAAATAAGGAAAATACATATCTCAATTAAACTAAATCAGAAAATTTGGAGTTGTATCCCAAGCATATGTATTTTTCAAAATGCCCTACAGTATTCTGACATGAATGTTTGCAAGTTCAGAATTATTTCCCCTTTTTTTCTCTATTAAAACTTCAACATTACTTTAAAAATTAAAATGAAACTATAATTGAGAAATTAAGGAAAATGAATGTATACAAAGTTTAATATAAACAAGGGATTGCACCAAATTTTCCATTGGGCTTGTGATTTTTTTTCTGGAATTAAAAGAAAATATGCAGTTATCTCTCTAGAAACAATTACACTCATTAACTCAGAGGCAGTCAGTTAAGACTACCTATAAAAATATAGTGTAATTATATTTTTGAAACAATAGCTTATTAGGAGGCTGACAAGATGTAAAGTTGATAATATATAAAAGTAAACAGCTCTGCTATAACACGATATATACCTTTTCAAAAAACTTTGTTATGGTAAAACTGCACATTGGGAAGATGTAATTTCTAGGTAAAATAGTGATAGATCATTTAAAACTTATGAGATTTTGATCAGAGCACAAACTCCACATATTTATAAAATTAGCACAGTTAAATTTCTACTTCTAAATCAGCATGACATAGTTTTCTCTGTGTGACATTAAGCACTTCCTCTTCTTCAGAGCTTAATGCCTTCTCTTGCAAATTGTAGGTCCTTACATTAATTTTCTTTCAGTAAAGATTATTTAATCAATATTTAACATCTGATTTTAGTTGCTATTTTCATGAGTTAAGTTTTAGCACCAGAGAAATATCATTGCAGCTTTCTAATTGGCACTTCTAAGTTCACCAGACAGCTGAAAATTGTGAAACTCATAATGTGTATTGAAAGTAAATCAGCCACCAGTTGTTGTAGAGACAAAACTTCTGTAAAATTTTAAATTTCTTAACATAGTCATATATTGCTTAGGCTTTCTTCTTTGGGACAAAAAAAAAGAATTCAATTTTACTCTAGAGTCCTGGAAATCTGGGGTGAGGGAGGGAAGGGTTCACATGTCCACACTGGAAATAAGAGTTAAAATCAGTCTCCTTGACCAATCAGCTTTTTTTCAATAACAATTCTCTTCTTTCTAAATAGGATTCTAAATTGTTGATGAATCAAAATGATCTTTGCCACAGTATGTGATACTGAGTCATTCTGGCTACCAATTATCTGTATGTAAATTTCTTGCTACTCATGAAATTATGTTCATTTACTCATCAAGAAACACACCCCAAAGTTTCACCAAGTCATTGCCTGCTGACTAAAGTACATGATCTCTGGGTAATTTGTGGTCCTCTCCTTCAGGTTCAGATGTGATTTCTGGCTCTGACCATGGATCCTGGCCTTTTAGACAAATCCTCTGATCCAAGGTTGCCCATGATCCCTGACTGTACCTCAGGGAGATTTTTCTTGTCTGTTACCATCCATGGGGCATCTAAACTGGACATTGCAGTCTCTGCCTCATTGGCTCTCAGAAGTTCATGTTGATTGCTTCTCACAAGCTATACAGGATAGTGGGTTACTTATTATTACATTCTCATCTTTTCTAATGTGTTTGCCTCTGGTCAGTTCTGAGCCATCAGTCACAAGCCTAATTCCTTCCTGGACCTAATTCTCAAGACTGTCTCCTTTAGTACTTCCTCAAAGCCATGCCTATAGGCTTGAGGTCACTTAACCTGATAGTCCAAGGTTGGGAGGCAATATGCTTTGTCTGCCTTTTGTCCTGGCAGTGTCTAATTCAGTGACAGAATTCATTTTCAGATACATGTTGAGAAATGCTCATGGTATGCATATATCAAGCCTGATTCTTCTGTTTCTGAAGATTTGTAAGCAACTGAATCTTTTTAAATGTATTTCTTTTTTGTTTCAATAAGGATACATTTTTTTTCTGTTGCTTTCAATTTAGAACACTGGCTGATAGAATCAAACTCCAAATGCCAGTTTAGACTTAAATAGAAAACACTGTGGAAAGTAAGGGCAGAGATTACAGGGATTGAGGAGGAAAAAATGAATTTAAAAATAGTCAGGAGACAAAATTAAGAGGATTTCATGATTATTTGGCTTTGTGGAAATGAGACAAAAGGATTGAGGTTAAGGCCCAAATGTCAAATTGGCCCCCAATTTGTGTGACACATACATCTTTGTGTTCCATACAAGGTAGTAAGCACTCGGTAAGTATTTAGTGACTGATTTTTATTTTTATTTTTTATTTTTATTTTTAGTGACTGATAAGACATCTGGTCCAAGCAGCAACTGTCTTATTTTATTCCAGATTTTAAATGCAACTAAATGAGTAGTTCAGGTTGAACTAATTTTTACAGGACAGCAATTATTACTTTGTTCCATATTGTCACACAATTGACCTACACTTTGTTGTATGAGAAAGAAACTCTTCCCTAAAAATAGGAAGGGAAAAAGAAATACTCATTTCCCTTTCTGTAAATCAAACTTTGATAATTTAATATATAAGAAAACTCAATGCACACACTGTGCATTATAAAAGCATCAAAATAGAGACATGTGCTTTAAAATTTGCATGTTCCTGCCATGAAACAATCAAAGAATGAATAAGAAGTACAAGATAATAATCACCGGTTAACAACTGGATAAAAATAAAAATGGCTAAAAGGAGATATGAACAGGGAGCCAGGGACCCTGCGAGGGGAAGACAACTTGGGTAATTCTAACCCTGAGAGGAATCATTGTCCAAATTTCAAAGTTATCTGGGGGTAGATTTTCATAAACAATGAAGAAAATGGTAGAATATTTGAATAATTTGTCTTCTTTCTATATTACTCTTCCTAATGTTAAGAGTTTATGGGAGAAGGAATGGCCTGTGGGTGCAGACACAATATCAGTGGGAATTAGCTTATTGCTTTCTTGAGCCATGAGATTACTGGAATAAAGAATTTCCAGGCCTTTTGATAACCTGGGATGCTCAATATTTGCTGTTGATCTCTCAACCCGCATTTCCAGAGTTGACATGAAAAATTGAATTATCCTTGCTTTTGTAGGAATGTTAGTAAGAGGGACTTTAATTATGCCATTAAAGGGGAACAAAAATTTGCCATGCTAAAATACACCTCTTTGGCATAAAGATTATTTTAGGATGGCTATTTTTAAAAATTATCAGACATAGGAAAACTTCTGAAAACTGGAGTAGAAGTCACCCTTTTGTAAGAGACTTTTACATTTATGAGGGAAATTTCCATTTGTAAGGGTGTCTCCCTCTCTGAGCCAGGAAGTGGAGGACTACCAAATCTCTAGAAAGTCACCAATGGAGAGGGCAGCAACTCAATTCTGTAAAAAAAAAAAAAAACAACCCTTGTTTACTGTGCCTTTCCTGGCAACATCCCATAACTGGTCTGCCCCTTCCCCCCAACATCTTTGTCATTAGCTGAAGACAATATTTAAGGTGAAGACTTGGCCATTTCAGGGGGTTGGTTTTCCTGGTTATCTCCCGTGTATATAGGATGTATACATGTTATGAAAATTTTGTTTATTTTTTTCCTGTTAATCTTTCTTTTATTACATGGGGTGTTTTTAGCCAATAACTTAGAAGGATAGAGAAAAAATATTTTTCCTCTCCTATATCATTTACTGACACTTTAGGGTAAAATTCCTCCATCGTGCTTTTCAACAAACTAAATCCAGAGATATGGCACGGTTTCCCCTAGGTCATGGTGTGCCAGGACCAAAAATAGATCCAGACCTACTGATTATCTCCATTATTGACTACCTGAAATGGGTAAAGAGTCAAAATGGGCATCTATGCTCAATTCCACACTCTATCAGATTATTTCCAATGATAATAACTGACAAAAACAGCAGACATTCTCATCATTTTCCTGATTTGCATGACATCATTCCTTTCCTATTCATTCCTTCTACTCTTCTCAGCTCTGCCCTCATGGGCATGTGGCCTGTGTGCTTGCATAGTGTCTCACACTCAGGAATGCTCTTTGCTTGGTTTAATTTGTGGAAACCTTGAAATTCTTAATTGTTTTATTTCTGAGTATGCTTGTGAGCAGAGGAGCTATGCTGGGCAGCAGCATTAGCATGCAATTTTGTTCCGGCAACAGCACCTGCACATGTGGACTCAGGCAGCATGCACATGGAGCAATTTGCCTGGCCTCCCCAGGTGTACACAAACATCTGTGTTCAAAGCACCACAGGACTGCAAGAGATTGGCTGGGTTGGGACCTGGAACTTAATTGGTGGCAGCAATGACAGCAGCAGCAGCAGATGCAGCAACAATGGTGGAAGTGGCCACTGCCCACTGGAGAGAAGGATCTCTGCCTGGTAGGAGCAATGACCCATGATTAGGACAGCGGGTGACTTTTCCTTCAGTCCCAGAGCCCATCCCTGTGTCATCTAAAAAAGTATTAACTATCTCACCTGAGTGCCAGGACAGGAAATGCTAGGGAGCTTAGGAAGCAAACTTTGTCAGTGAATTATTTTTTTTAAAGTGCACACAAGGTCATTGCACTAAAGCATACCAGGGAGTTATTGGAATTCATCAAAGAGTCCAGAATCTATGGTTTGCAAAACTGCTGCAACATTGCAAAACAAATACCCACAGGCTTAGAAATATAAATAAAATTTAAAGATAATCTGAAGATTTAAAATTTAATATGAAAGATTACTGAAGTAAAAGAACACTCTTTTCACATGAAGTTTCAGAAACCAATTATTAACAAAAAAAGAAAAATATAATAATTTAACTTGTAATGAAAATACAATGATAAAATGAATAAACAGGCTTTTGAAACATGAAGCCACTTTCAATTTCTTACACAAGGTCCACACGTTACCAGAAATTTGAGAGGAACTATTAAAATGCCATTGATTAAGTTTATATTTAAAATTAAATTCAAATTTACATGAAACTGATTTGTATGAATTGCTAGGTTGAAATTGATACATAGAAATCTTTTTAGAAAAAATTCTCAAGAATCATCAGCTCCATATGTACTAAAATTTATATTTTGATATAATTTATCAGAAATTCAATCCAATGTTTTCACAACCTATAAACCTTCCTAGTAGCTCCAATAACTGAAGCAGATTCTTCTCAAAATTAAAAATCATCAAAAATTAATTGTGAGGCCAGCCCAGTGGCATAGCAGTTAAGTTCATGCACTCCACTTCAACAGCTCAGGGTTCACCGGTTTGGATCCTGGGCACAGACCTACTCACCACTCATCAAACCATGCTGAGGTGGCATCCCATATAGAAGAGCTACAACTCTACAACTATTATACACAACTATGTGCTGGAGCTATGGGGAGAAAAAAGAAAAAGAGGAAGATTGGCAACAGATGTTAGCGCAGGGCCAATCTTCCTCAAAAAAAATTAATTGCAACTTAACATTTGCCACCAGTGATTGACAATATTTTCAATTATGCTGATAACAAATGAAATGCTTAAAACTGTAAATTTTGATGAAAATAAATTTGAAGAAAAGTGAGCCAGAAAAATCTTATGGCCAATATAGACATGATGTAATAAAGTATTATATTTATTATACATAAAATTATGACACAGAATACTGTTTGTAATTTGCATTTCATTTTATAGCTAATAAATCAATTTTGAAGGAAAAAACTTTTAGCACCCATAGTACACCCTTTCCTGCTTTTTGAACAAGAGGCCTCATATTTTCATTTTGTGCTGTACCAGTTAAATTCTGTAGAGTATGATCCTTCTCCTCCCTGCCGTATCTAAGAGAGTAAAGAGCATTTCTGCACTTATCATTAATGGGCAGTGATAGCACTTTATCCAGGAAGTTTACCTGAGCTGATGGATTTTTATTGGATGTAATGGTGGGACCTGTTTAGGATAGTGACTGAGCCATAATATCAATGACTCACATTTGTAAATAGATGTTGACTTTCCCCAACCTATTTCAGTAGAACTATGAGAAGTAGTAAGTAAAGAAAAAAAATCTCATCTGAGAAATTTTATCTGGTACAAGAGTAGTAACGGCTACTGTTAAAAAAGGGAAAACAGGTCCAGAATGCAGTCACTTGTGCTAAGTCCACATCACCAAACCAAGACTTAATACCTGACTTAACTACAGCTTCAACCACTCCCAAGGTTGGAATCTCAAACCACTCAGTCTGGAATTATTGGTCAGTACTTGTGAGGTAATCCACCTAATAGACCCCTGCTGTTCCCCAAGAGAAGATGACCTTGCCTGAAGTAATCAGCTCTTTGCAAGAATAACTTCCTTGTCCCACCTCCTTCTGCCAATAAAGGTCTTTCATCTTGTACAGGTCTTCAGAACTCCTTTCTATCTGCTAGATGGGATGCTGCCCGGTTCAAGAGTCATTGAATAAAGCCAATAAAATCTTTAAAATTTACTCAGTTGAATTTGTTTTTTTAACATTACTTAGGATGTAAACTTAGCATGTGCAGAATGTCAGGGATGATTGTGGGAATGTCCTCGATATTCCTAATTCCCACTAATTCAATTAAACCTTTGAACCACCCATCTTAAAATTAACTTCACCATTTCCTTCACTTCTGTTAGCACCCCATTTTTATTTTTGATCCTGATGTATCCTTGATATTAAATCTCTTCCCTAGTATTCACCATCCTAAAAGGGAAATAAACCTGTCATGTTCCATTCAGAGCTGTATAAGGACTTCAGAATCCCCGATGAAGTCTCAGCTAAATCTCTGTAATAAGTTTATATAAATTGAAAGGAAGAATAACTGGTACAGGTAAGCTATGGGTCTACTATGAGAAGAACAAGAAGTCTTCTGACTTTCAATTAGATCTTGACATTCAGGAAACCTTTATTTTTCTGCTTTAGAAATATTTGAAAATAGTAAAACTTCTATGATGAATGATAACTTCAGGTAGACTGTTTCCATTTTCATTTCTACATGACAAAGAACCATTTTCATTGACAGCATATCAGGAAAAAAATAAATGCATTTGAAAATGAATTTGAAATTAATGGGGAAAAGCACCATGAAGAAAAAAGGGTAAGGCTTGGAATTATATTTATTTATTTATCTTTTGGAAGATAATTTTGTTCAGACATGAGTGATTTTCTTCTGCTCTAAATTAATTTTAGTCCTTGCTCTCTAAGGATAAAATAATATTTTAAATTACTGTACACTGATGAGTGAGCTTATACTCAAGTCCTAGGTACACATGCAAAAAGTTTTGTCTACATTTTCACAGTGTAGATTCTCTGAATAACTCTTCTTAGGGCCCCCATCACCTCTCTGTTTCTCAGGCTGTAAATAATGGGGTTGAGCATTGGGGTCAAGATGGTGTAGGATACAGCCAGAACCTTGTCCTCTGTTCGAGATCTGAGGGATCTCAGGCATAGATAAGTGTAAGCAAAGGGAGCATAATAGAAAGTCACCACATTGAGGTGGGTGCTGCAGGTTGAATAGGCCTTTTTCCTCCCTTCTGCCGAGTGCATATTATAGACAACGAGGAGAACCCAGCCATAGGAACATGCAATACCAATCAAAAGCAACACGAGGAAGAGGATAGTGCTCACAAACACTGTATACTCACAGACCCAGGTATCCATGCAGGCCAGAGTTAACATAGCAGGGACATCACAGAAGAAATGGTTGATGGCCCTGGATCTGCTATAAGGGATGCGGAGGGCATATGTGGTATGGGCACAAGAGTTGATAGAGCCCATTATCCAAGATCCTATTATCATCAGCACACACACTCTTTTGCTTATACAAATGGGGTAGTGGAGAGGAAAGTAAATAGCTGCATAAGAATCATAGGCCATAGATGTCAAGTGCAGTGCTTCTGCAACTGCTAAAGTCAAGAAGAAGCAGATCTGAACCCCATATCTATTGAAAGATATAGACTTATTTCCAAACAGGAAATTGGAGGCCATTTTGGGGATAATGGTGGATGTAGTTCAGGTCCATGAGGGAGAGCTGACTAAGTAGGAAATACATGGATGTGTGGAGATGGGTGTCCAGGAAGATGAGAAGGATCATGGACAGGTTGCCAAACAGAGCCATTAGGAAAATGAGAACAATGAGAATGAAGAGGAACAGACCAATTTTTGATGGTGGGAAAAACCCCAATAAGATGAAATCAGTTGATGTTTGATTATAATTTTCCATGGGGGCATTGATATGATTTTTCCTAGAAGCAGACAAAAGAGTAAGTTAAGTACAGAAATATAAGCTATTTTAACTTATTATTGTATTCAGACTCTGTATTATTTAAAATTTGTGGCTTTTAAAGGAAGAAGTGAACTTATCTATTTTGGAAGAAACAAATCTTATTTTCTGACCCAGAGATTAAAATTTGAATATGTAAACATGTGTGGCCAAAGTGTTTTCTAAGAAATCTTTAAAGTTATTTCAAAAACAACATTTCTATTGTGACTTTTTTAGGATAAGTATGCTTTGCTGCCCTACACAAACTTGTATATCATCAAAATAAAGATTTTGTATTCAAAACATAAGCATAGAAATCTATGTAACTGTATACATTGTAGAGTTCTAGGATCAATAAATGTTTACAACTCTTAAGGGATGATTTTTCTTTCATATTTAAGCCCTAAACCTTACCTCTAAAACTAAAGTAGCCTATCAGCTCATGTAGAGGAGTTATATTTCTTTCTTAAGTCTACTTTGCAAAGTAATGCCAAATCAAGTGCTGCTTTCTTTTTTTTAGGAAGATTGGCCCTGAGCTAACATCTATTGCCAATCTTTCTCTTTTTCTTTTTTCTCCCCAAATCCCCAGTACATAGTTGTAGGTCCTTCTAGTTCTTCTATGTGGGATGCCACCTCAGCATGGCTTGATGAACAGTGAGTAGGTCTGCGCCCAGGATTCGAACTGGTGAACCCAGGGCTGCTGAAGTGGAATGCATGAACTTAACTGCCACACCACCAGGCCAGACCCTAAATCAAGTTTTCTTAAAGTCAGGTATTATTTGGTTCATTTGTTCTGAAATATTGCATGAATCCTTACTGTCAAGTACCACTTACACAAAATCATTATCTTCTAACTCCTCACTCAGGTTCTGAATGCTGCAGTTAAAGAAGACCCTTAAACATCTGTATGCCATGCTCATTGTAGCTTTCATGACTTAGCTCAAGCTCTTCCAAACAGCATATGTTTTCTGTCTCTCTACTTCTCTAATGTTTATATAATATTATGATTACTTATGACACTTTGTCTTACTCATTCCTTTCCTCCCTTTGGTTTTCTTGTATTTAAAATTATTTCCAATTCTAGACAGGTGTGTGAATTTAAGCACATATATTTATCATCTATCCCTCTTAAAAACCAATTATTATGATAATAAACAAATAAATATGTTACAAATTAGAAGACAGCAGGTGAGCAAAGGCACACTGACAGATGAAATAGTTCAAGACTCTGAAAGAAGGAATTTGGATAGAGGAATGGTCAGTCACTTAAATGGAAAAAAGGAAATGGCATCCTGACAGTTCTTCATGGAGGCAGGAGGAGGAAATCTCCTCCAGAGGCATCATAAATCAACAAGCTTTACAAAGTGAACTTTACAAGATTTACAAAGTATGTAAAGTTTCAGTCTTAAATATTATTCTGGGGCCAAATGTTACCAGACTTTTAAGGAAGTTTCCAATATGAAAGAGGAAGATGCATAAATGTACCTACACACACACACACACAAAAAAACATACATATTCACATACACTCTGCACAATTATAAAGTGAGTTATATATGGTTGGGAAAATGCAGAAAGAAAACATTTTTAAAAAATAGGATTCATAACTTCAAAGAAGTATGACATGCTATTATTCTACAATATAGATATTATTAGATATATAAAAAAGTTTCAGGTAACAAGAAAGGCTTTTTCAAATTAAAAAATATAACAATTGACAAAAATATTAAGTGAAAGTTTCAAAGACAGAGTGAAAATATCTTTCATTATGAAAAGAAAGTAACAGCAACATAAAAAGACTGTCATTTTGAAAGTTTAGGAGAATTAAAAAATTAATACAGGGAAACCAATGTATGCTAATTGTCCTTCCCAGAAAGTATATAACAAAATAATAATGGAGTTAACATTATCAAAAATTTTTTTTCAGAATTGATATATATGATTTTCATATTCAAACAGCATGAACAAAACACAGAAAAGTAAATGAGAAATACTTTATTGAAAGATATTTTCTTGAAAATCCTAAATGTCTTCTTGAAAACATTTTCTGAAAATTGTCAATATTGCCTATAAATTTATGGCCCTAAATTTTACTTGACAGAGAAAATAGTAATAATAATGAGAAGAACTATATATAGAAATAGTAACTAAAATATCAGGTTTTACAATAATTTATATTTTTGAATTTTAGCAATATATAGTAGAAAATTGAACAATGCTCACCACCCTAGACACAAAGGGGATGTAACTATGTTGAAAGGATGAAAAATGGGAAAAGAGGTCAATGTGGTGGTATGTGGAGAAAGAAGGTCTCCATTCTAAAGAGTCCACATAAAATCTGTTAAAACTAATAATAAAATTCAGCAACATTGCAAAATACAAAATCATTTGTATTTCTATACACTAATAATGCACAATCCTAAGAAGAGTTTAAGAAAACAATGACATTTATAATATCATCAAAAAGAATATAATACTTTGGAATAAACTTAAGGATGACAAAAACTTTTGCACTGAAAATCACAAAATATTGGTGAAAGAAATTGAAGAAGAGACAAATAAATAGAAAAGCATCCTGTGTTCATGGATTGGAAAACTTAATATTATTAAGATGCCAATACTACCATAAACAAACTTCATACTCAATGAAATGCCTATCATAATCCCACTGAGGATTTTTGCAGAAATAGAAAAATACATCTTAAAATTCATGTAGAATCTCAAGGTACCCCAAATAGCCAAAACAACCTTATAAAATATTTTTCTGATTCAAAACTTACTACAAAGCTACAATAATAAAGACACTGTAGTATTGGCATAAGGACAGACATAAATCAATAAAATAGTATAGAGATACCAGAAAAAAACCCTTCATATATGTGGTCAAATGATTTTTGACAAGGGTCTCAAAACCATTCAATGGGGATGTTTTTTCAACAAATGTTACTGAGAAAACTGGTTACCCACATGCAAATAATGAAATTGTACCATTACTTTGCACAAACACAAAAATTAACTTAAATGGATCACAGAGCTGAATATAGAGCTAAAACTATAAAATTTTAGAAGAAAACACAGGGGAAAATTTTCATGATATTGGATTTAGCCATGCTTTTTGGATATGACACCAAAAGCATGTGCAACAACAAAAATATAGATAAATTGGATTTCATCAAAATTAGAAACTTTTTTGCATCCAAAAACTTTATCGTGGGCTGGCCCTGTGGCATAGTGGTTAAGTTCATGTGCTCCACTTCAGCAGCCCAGGGTTTGCAGGTTCGGATCCCAGCTCTGGACGTACACACCACTCATCAAGCCATGCTGTGGCAGCTTCCCATGTATAAAATAGAGGAAGATGGGCATAGATGTTGGCTCAGGGCCAACCTTCCTCAGCAAAAAGAGGAAGATTGGCAACAGATGTTAGCTCATGGCCAATCTCCCTCACCAAAAAAAAAAAAAAGACTTTATTGGCAGAGTAAATCAGCAACCCCCAGAACGGAAAAATATTTGCAAAATATATATCAGATAAGGGATTGATACAGGGAATATATAAAGAACTCCTACAACTCAACAACAACAACAACAGAAAAGCTAATTTAATAGTGAGGGGAGCACTTGAACAAACATTTCCCTAAAGAAGATATACAGATGGCCAATAAACTTGGAAAAGATACTCAATGTCACTAATTATTAGGGAAATTCAAATCAAAACTGCAATAAGATACCACCTCTCAGCCATTAGGATAGCTACTATTTAAAAAAAGAAAGAAAATAACAAGTGTTGGTGAGGATGTGAAGAATTTATAACACTTGTGCAATGCTGGTGGGAATGCAAAATGGTGCAACCACTGTAGAAAATACTATGGCAGTTTCTCAAAAAACTAAACATAGAATCACCATATGATATGGCAATTACATTTCTGAGTATGTGTCCAAAAGGACTGAAACCAGAGTTTAGAACATATATTTGTACATCCATGTTCATAGCAGCTTTGTTCACAATAGCTCAAGGGTAGCAGCAACACAAGTATCCATTGACAGATTAATGGATAAACAAAACATGGTATATATATATGTAAAGAAATATTAATCAGTCTTAAAGAGGAAGGAAATTTTGCTACATGCTACAACATGGATAAAACTTGTAGATATTATGCTAATTGAAATAAGGCAGTAATGACAAGCAATACACATAATTCCACTTATGTGAGTTACCCAGAGTAGTCAAATTCATAAAGATGAAAGTGCAATGGTGTTTGTCAGGAGCTGGGAGTTAAAAGGAATGGGGAAATGTGTATAATGGGCACAGAGTCTCAGCTGGGTAAGATGAAAATGTGCTGGGGTGAATATGGTAATGGTTACACAATAATGTGAATGTATATCATGTCATTGAACTATACACTTAAAAATGGATAAAATGGTCAATTTTCTAGTGTGTATACTTACAATAAAAAATTCAGAATTAGAATTTAAATATAACTTTAAAAATTCCATATTTGAAACTGCAAATGTATTATACAAAACCTACAGCAGGGTCCTAAACTTGTGCAGATCAATTGATCTTTGAATAGCACATAGCCTCTGACAACTTGCAAAGGAAAAAGAGAGCAAATTTTTTTCATAAATATCATTTGGATTCAACATGACATAGCATGTTAGACCAATTCCATAGTATATAATTTATGTTAGTAATTTAATTATTGACAGGTAAAAAATGTGGTATTTGAAATTACCAATGAAATTATGATCATTCCTATCACATGTATTTTATACAGGGTTATCTATGACAAAGTTTACATGAGGTACTTAATATTATTCCACTCTAAAGTTAAAAAGAAAATCAGCATGGAACATAAATAATGACCAAAAAACCATAAATAATAAATACCATTATAAACCATGTATTTACCAGATCTGAATGGCACATCAGATCTGAAATTTGATGCCAAGTATCATGACAGCCAATGGAGTATTTTTTCTTTGATTTTTCATGTTATAAAGTTCTAATATCCTGTCATGTGATATTATTTAAAAGACCCGTGTAGTTGACAGGAAACAGTCTCAGTTGTTGAATATCAGCCTTGAATATTTCAACATCTAAAGTGAAGGGGGCATTTTTTTCTTAGGTAAAAATAAATCCAAATAGCTTATTTTTGTGCCTTTTATTTTGCTTTTCTCCACTAGAAGAACAATAAACAACCTACTTCTGGCCCATTTACAAAACATTTTCCATCTTTTTGATTTTTAAATTCACCTATAATTTTAGCAATCTAGACTTCAGCATTAATGGCATTATTCATAGGAGGAAAGAACTAGCAGAAAAAATTCTGATGAAGGTCTCATAGTGAACAGAAGAAACAAGCCTTGAATCTAGACCATGTCCTACATGGAAAAGAAGATAATTGTATAAACCTGTATTGACTGTTTCCATAGGTTAGTACATGTAATGTGTCAGGATATGTTCTAGGATTAAATTGTGTTTAATATTGACCAGTAATTGTTGAACTTCACATGACTACTAGCATTTTATAGATGATAAAGTTGAGGTTAAGAGATTTTAAGTGGTTTACCTTAAAATGCACAGTTGGGTAGCTGGATTCCCAGATCTATCTATCTAAATGCATCCCTTATCTTATCCCTCAAATACTAAGTATTTTGAAGTAATGAATCTGAAATAAGGGTGAGTCACTTTTTATCCACCAACACAAATGAACCGAAAGGGAAGAAATTAACAATAAATTAAAGTTATTAAAATAGAAATTCTATATAGGTGGTGAAAAGGTGCTTAAAACACAAATAAAATTATTTTAATGTCTACAGTTTACTCATTTCAGCCTTCACATTCTTCTATTTTCTCATATACACTGGCTTTACTGCATTTTCACTTGGCCACACAACAAACACACATTGTCTTACAAAAATGGTCTCTCAAGGCCTCTAAATAAAATCCAATTCATGTCTTGCTTCCAATACAAAAGTAACCCTACCCAAAAGATTGTGCTTGCAAAGGAACACCCATAACATCTCCTGTGTAATATAGATTGTAGATGTATATATTCTACATGATAAGTGAAACTATCCAAATGCTACCTGTTTCAAAATGAATTACATACTACCATCTCCTGAAGTCAATATGCATCAATTTCATTGCAGACCTCTTTTTTTCCTATGTTTGCATATTTACAGTTGGAAATAAAATATTGAAAAAAACCTTGTTTTAGTGATTTATATATTTATAGGATACACCATTTTTAAAACTATAGTCTAGTTATTGAAAGATAAAGGCCGAATCACAGAGATACGAAGTGAATCATTTAAGACTGTCAAGTGACCTAGTGATAGAGTTGAGAAATGTGGAGAAGGGTCCTCCAGAGCCTAGATAATGCAGAGTTTTCCACTGAAGCACGGATTTTTATACTGTACAAGCTCCTAACTTTTGATCAAAACTATTCCCAAACAAAGATCACTGTTGATCAAAAATAAGGCTGGTATAATCATTTACAGGGTGCAGCAAGTGTGAGGACTTACCCACGAAGTCTCCTTAAGTTGCTTTTGCTGGAAGTGTTATAAAACATTAGACTTTTAAAAGCCTCTAAAGTATAAGACACTCTCTCCCATGGTTCACAGAAATTTGGATCACTTCCTATCTTCTCATTATTCCTGAAATATCCTAAAACCCTGGACCTTCCCCAAAGTGACCTTCCTCATTTGTAGGGATGAGAAACAAGTAAACCAGCTTACCAAGTCAATTTTACTGGGAGGGCTTTGAACACATTAGCTACATGAAGTCAATTTTAGTTCCTAAAAATTGTCTGATGATGTCCCAATCTGCATGTCTACAATAAGAATTATTTTACTTTGCATCAGTTACACAGTACTTACAGCATTGTAAAATGGTTTTCATAGAATCAGAATCAGATGACCCAGATGAGAGTCCTCTGGAGTCTAGACAAGCATAGTTCTCCACAGTATCCTTACTTGGATCCTAACTTGAGAGTCCATCTTCCTACAAATTTTTCCACAATAGGTTCTACTAAAGAACCTATTGTGTATTTTCATTTTTAAATAATGTATACATTTTGAGAACTATAATTATTTTACATTACAAAGAGATCTAGAATACACAGTGAATATTAGTGTGTGTGCATGTTTGTGTACTTCTAATTGATATATTTCCATGAAATTCCACAATGGTGAATCAACAGTAATAGGTAAATAGATAATTATGCAGACAGATGTTTTCAAAGACAGAAACTTATTATAAGAATATTTCCTTTGAATTTTGTTTTGCAATGAGAATGGGCTTAGTCTGCATCATTGCATAAATACACTGGAGAGAGTTTAGGTTTAAAACTAGATCTAATTCTAGCTCACCTACTTACAAGAAATGTAAGCTTGGATTAAAGAATTTAATTATCTAAGCCTGATCTTTTATGTAGAACATATACAAAGGAACAAGGATATTACAAGCTATCTCTGAGATAAAACATAATGAAAATTCAGTGCATGACTGGGTATAAATTATCATTGAAGAGTAGATGCAGATTTTAGCATCTTTATCATTATCATTGTCATCACTATCACTTACATTCACCTCACTTGTCATCCACCATAACTGTATGATGATATAGTTTTCCAAATGTTTCTGCATGCTACACAATTTGATTCTCACAAAAAACTGGAGGGGCCTTAATGCAGATACTATTAGGATTACTCCACTGGAAATGTATTGATGCATAAAAGAAGTGAAAAACAAAGAAATAAAATGAAAAGTTAAAAGCATAAAACACTTCATTTTCACACAGTATGTGTTTAAAAACAAATAAAATTGGTAACCATAACTAAACATGTGGTTACCTGGATTATTTTCAAACATTATCTTCACAGGCAGGTAATAGTAGCCATTCTTTTTTTTACCTTCACTATATATTCCATTCTATATTTTCATATAAAATCTAGATAAGTAATTTATAGATTTTAATTAAAAAGAATGGATTCATGTAGAGTAAAAGAGCAAGTAGGAAGCAATGCTAAGATTACCATAGGTGCCATTTAACCACAGTTCTTTCATGGAAAATAATAATTAAAAGCAAGAACTAAGAAAGGCTACCCTTTACTATTCTCATTGAGGACTTAGACCCTTAAGTGTTAAGTTTATTCTTCAAGTATCACTTGAACACATCCAAAGCATACTCCAATACGATTAGGTCCTACCTCTTCCAATGATCCTCGTCTAATTTCCCCTTTAGAGAGCCCATTTATGAATCAGCTCCAAAACCACTTTCTGTTGCCTATTTCAATCTCTACTATTTCTTCTGAACAGTGAAAACGTGCAGCCACTAACTCGACCTCAAACTGCATTTCAAATCTATTTCTTAACTAACTCTTACATAGATTGTATCACTCATTTCCTAAACTGATCACCTTAAATCCTGAATTATTTCAATCCAAACGGCAACCAATATTACCAAAAGAGTTAACACAATGGAATCAACACCTATGTGATCACATCATGTGCTTGCATGAAAGTATCTCTACACCTGAAAAATATAATGCATGTTATCTATGCTGTTTTCAAGCATTTTTAACTTGGCTGCAATCTTCACCATTTTCAGAGGATACATCACAGGCTGCAGATACAATGCACCCTCTCATCTTTAATGAATATTGGTTATCCTTAAACTTTCTTCTTTTCTATAAATGTCTTAGTTCAATTATGGCAAAATAAATTATTCTCACATTTGAAGTACCATTTAAATTCATATAAACTTTTTTACATATTTTATCATAGAGTATCGTAAGTATTTTTAATTATATTCCAGAATGTGGTATAGTTGAGTCCAGGCCCATGTATTATTCACCATAAATTCAAAACAGTAGTTCACAGACAAAATTAGCAGCTGCCTTTGTTTTAATCAATTTTACTGTTTCATTCACAAGTAGATCAATTCGTAGAATTGTATAACATCACATTTTAGGTTTAAAAAGATCTAATGTCTTAAAAATCATGAACAAGTGTTCAAGCACCCTGTCCATTTTTTTATTTTTAAGGATACGTATTTAAATATGAATTATTTATATATCTTGTTTAAACCCACTATATTCAAATAAAATTTCCTTTTTGGAGTTCCCTAGTGCCTGAATGTATCCATTGCTTATTATAAACAAAAGTACTTAATTCTGAATAAATTTCTCTTAAGCATTTGCTGAAGAGTTCTTGTGTGGTGAATAAAAATAAAAGTACAACTAGCATTAGTACCTTTTATTATCTTCCCACTTTCACAAACTCACTGGCTTGGTTAGCTGACAGCAGTCCAATCATCACATGAACAAAATCATTTTCTATAAACTTCCTTGAATATTTTCCAAACAAATGTACATGTTAAACTTTCATCTCTACACTTGACATTTTAGATACTTGCAATGAAACTCAGCACCAACAATGATTATAGGACTTCTTTACCTGGAGTTTCAGTCTAAAGCTTTGTTTTTGTACTCACTTGGGAATGTTCCCTGAGACTTGGACATTGTAGGTTAAGTCACTAATAGCCCAGGATGGCCACAAGCGAAGGTTGGGGAAGAAGTTCTGATAATTTCTTTAGATTTTTTAAACAGGCGTGTTAAGGATTAATTCATGGCGAATGAAACAAATATATTTATTCAAATTTGTCCAATATTATGCTTTCAAAGTTTTATGGATCATCTGTTTTATATATTGTTCAGTAAGTGCACAGAAATGAAATATCTTCATATATAATTTATTTCCCAGTTTTGATTATATTGGCCTACAAATTTAATAAATTAAATAGAATGTGGTTAAATAAAAACATATAAGCTGAAATTCTTAAAATATCACACATATAGAAGTTATCTTTCATTTATTTTAGTTATTACATGTTTTCAAGTTGCTTCCATTCTGTTAGAAAAATCCATTAAATTATGAAACAATTTTCACTTATTAAACTAAATAAAATAATGATATTACTCACTTTGGTGTAATTATATTTGCAGAATACTTAGCAATGCAATTTTATTCCAGAGAATACCTTAATTGTTCCTATATTTCTCATGCTTTCCAGCAACTGAATTAATTACACCTTTCACTTCAGAAGGTGAAATAATGATCTAATTTAAAATTTTTTAAAAGATTTTTAAAATATTTGAATTTTTTATTATAATGTATCTTAGTGAAGACTTCTTTTTTTCAATCTATTTTGATTCTTTAGGCTTTGTGGATCTGGATGCTCTTTTCCCTCCCCAGATTTGGGAAATTTTCTGTCATTGTTTCTTTAAATAAGCTTTCTGCCTCTTTCTCTGTCTGCTCCTTCTGGGATTCCCATAATGCAATTATTAGTGTGCATATGGATTCCTGGAAGTCCTATAGCCTTTTTCATTCTATTTTCTTTTTGTTCTTCTGACTGAGTAATTATAAATGATCTGTCATTGAGCTCACTGATTCTTTCTTTTGCTTGATCAAGTCTGTTGTTCAGATTCTATTGATTTTTTCAGTTCAGTCACTGTGTTCTTCACTTCTAGAGTTTATGTTTGGTTCTTTTTTTTCCTGTTTGTTTTATTTTTTAAGGTTTTGATCTCTTTGTTGAACTTCAAATTTTGTTCAAATATTGTTTGCCTGGTTTTGTTTAGTTGTCTATATGTGTTCTCTTTTAGCTCAGTAAGTTTCTTTATGATACACCTTCTGAATTCTTTGTCAGGCAATTTTTAGATCTCCATTTCTTTTGGTTGTGCTTTATTTGGTTCCTTTGGTACTGTCATATTTCTCTGACCCTTTGTGAACTTTGTAGCCTTTTGTTGGTGTTTGCATATTTGAAGAAGTAGTCAGTTTTTCCAGTTTTACAGACTGGGTTTGACAGAAAAAGCCTTTCACCAGTCAGCCCAGCAAGAGATTTGGGGCAGGCCAGCAGGTATGTACTATGGGTGGGCCTGCTCACAGGGTTCATGGATGTGTGGGTGTGATGCCTGGGTCTACAGTGATATTGAATGCTCACTTGACTCTCTTTTCCCCATGAGAGAGCTTTAAAGGGGAGGAAATCTTTCTCTACTCTTTGCTGCATTGTATAGGGGGAAGGTGACTCAAGTAAAGTGAAACTGTCCTTTCTACTCTCTTCAATGTGTCTTTTCCCATTTCTGTTCTCCAGCTAAGTGACATAATCTCTTATCTGAAATCCAGAGCTCTCATGAAGGTAAAAGTTCATGCATGTATGGTTATTTATATCCATGTTTCTGTGAAATGATGCAGGCTAGAATTTCCTATGCCACTAATTTTCTGACAAAATAATCAAGTGTGGACAGGTCAAGATAGCTCTGTGCCCAGTCAGAGAACTGTTGAGTGAGTTCCTCACAGCCCTAACATGCCCCAGGAAACCCAGGGAATAAAGTGATCCTGAAATAACTCGATACTCCCCAAGAGTACAGTGAAAGGATGTAGGGACTGTGTGCTGCATAATTCCCCAGGAGACACCACAAAACCAAGCATGACATGGGGCTATGCCATTTGGTTTATCTTGAGAGAAAAAAAGAAGAGTATGAAACAAATAAAATCCTGAGCTATTCTCTTAAGTTTCTGGGTTCAGTCCAGTTGAATTTTCCATAAAAGCATACAGCTCTTAAATCAATAATCACATTTGTGGCTTTTGAAAAAGAACCCACATTCTGTGTCCCAAAAATGCAAAATTCAGGTGATAAGTATTTCATAATTTTTGAAAATATCCATGAAATCATAAAAGAAAAACATTTTCATACTAATTTAGTAGAATGTGGAGGTGTTTGTAGCCTTTATAAATTGACATATATGTGGAGAGATATGTTTTGTTAATAAATTGAGTCAACATGGAAAAGATTTCCTCTTCACACAAATTATCATCCAAATTGTATGCAATCACAATCAAAAATCCGAATTTGGGGTGGGAATTTTATAAGCTAATTCTGAAAATTATGTGGAAATGCAATGGGCTAAGAATAACCAAGACATGATTTGAGGTGCAAATATTTTGAAGGTAGAAAAAGCACTCCATAAGCAAGATCTGGGCATTTGAAGAAGGAAAAAGCAAGCCTTTGATGGTTAACAGTTAACGGTTCATTCATATATTAAACCATCATGTAGTACAACTTAAATACAGATAATTTTTATTCGTCAATTGTACCTCAATTAAGCTGAGGGGAAAAAGATAAACATAAGCATGTCCAATGACCTAGAACTTCCACTCCTAGGTCATTTCCAACAGAATTTTTTAAAATATAGTCTCTAGTAGACATGCACTAAAACAGTAATAGCAGCAGCATTTCTAATAGTTAAACTGTACAATGTTCACATATACCCTTTAAGAAAAATGGGTAAATAAATAGAGGATAGTTACCAAATGGAGAATTCAGTAGCAATGTGAATTACTGATCTACAAATGCACAAATGACTGGAATGTCAGAAAAAAATGTGAACAAAAAGAGCCAGGTACAGAGAGCCCTGATGGCTCAGTGGTTAAGGTTTGGTGCACTCCACACCAGCAGCCTGGGATCAGTTCCTGGGTACAGAACCATGCCACTGTCTGTCAGTAGCCATGCTGTGGCAGCAGCTCGCATAGAAGAACTAGGAGGATTTACAACTAGAATATATACAACCATATACTGGGGCTTTGGGGAGAAAGAAAAGAAGACAACGATTGACAACAAATATTAGCTCAGGGTGAATCCTTCCCTGAAAAAAAAATTAAATTAAAAAAATAAAGGCCAAAACACATTAAAAAAAAGACAGATACAAAAAGGCACCTGATATACAAATTAAAAAATTAAATGATAAAATCAATCTATGTTATCAGAAGTTGTAAAAAGGGCTAATTTGGGGTGATAATGAAAGAGGGTGCAGAGTTAGCTTATGATGTATTTTCATGTCTACTCTCCAATAAAGGTGCCAGTTGCACTAGTTTCAATTTGCAAAAATCTATCAAGCATTTGTATGTCATATTTCAATAATTTTTTTTAAAAAGGAGAAAAACAGTTGATGGTCCATGCAGTGATAGTAAAAAAAAAAAGATAATTACAAAGAAAGTTATGTCAGCATCATGGAAGATTAAGCTATTCCCCTAGTCTCTTCCCACTAACTTAACATCAAATGGACATTCATTAGCCAACATAGGATTCCTTACAGGGCATAATAGGACATCTGAGAGACCAACACAACCATACACCCAAAGGTGGGGTGCTGGATCCCCAGGAAGCAGTGGAAGGAGGTGAGTGGTGAGTGGCAGCAATCTATGTTGTGGGTCCTCATACAGCACCCAGTGCGCAGCTTTAGGAGGAGGTGGGGGAGCAGGCAGGTCTGTGTGTGAACACTTTTGCTTTTGGAGTGCAGCCCAGCTCATAGGAGCCCTCCACACTAGGTGGCACAGCCCAGCCACCACATGGGTACCCCTACCAAGCACAGAAGCCCAGGCAAACTGCCTGTCAGTGCAGAGCAGCACATGCACATGCACAATAAAGCCCCCCCACCACCTAGTGCACCAGCTTGGCTGGCCCCCAGCCAAGGAAGCAGTTCTGCACCAGAGCAATTGCATGTGTGTGTGTGACATGCCAGGTGGCTGTGGCCAGTGGGTAGATGCAAATGAGCCCTGTTGGCATAACTTCCAGTGGATGCAGCAGGTTCAGAAAACAGCCCCTGCCCCCACCAGAAGTGGTAAGTGCAATCTGCAACCTGAAACTACAACTATGTGCCAGCAAAGGATCACTTCATCAAACACCATGAAGAATTACATTAACACTCGAAAGCAGAAGGAAAATGACAAGTCTCCAGAAACCAATCCTGAAGTCACAGAAATTTACAATCTAGATGACAGAATTCAAAATAGTTGTCATAAAGAAACTCAATGAATTACAAGAAAACTCAGAAAGTTCAATGAACTCAGGGACAAAGTTAATGAGCAAAAGGAATTCTTCACAAAAAGATTGAAACTCTAAAAAAAGAAACAGAAATTCTGGAAGTGAGGAACACAAAGAACGAGATAAAAAACAATCTAGAAACCTTAAAAAAAACTGACATTATGGAGGAGAGAATTAGTAATTTAGAGAACAGGAATGCTTCAGGTAGATGAGGAGACAAAACTAAGACTTAAAAAAATAAAGAAATTCTTTGAGAAATATGCAACTCAATTAGGAAATGTAACATAAGGATTATAGGTATTCCAGAGGGAGAGTGGAAGGAGAAAGGAGCAGAGAGCTTATTAAAGAAATAAGAGCAGAGTTCTCAGACCTGTAGAAAGAACTGGACTTACAACTATGGGAAGCCAATATAATTTCTAATTACATCATTGCAAAAAACCTTCTCCAAGGCATATAATAGTAATACTGTCAAAAGTCAGTGACAAAGAAAAAAATATTAAGGGAAGCAAGGCAGAAGTGAATAATCTACAAAGGAACCCCTATTAAGCTTTCAGTGGATTTCTCAGCAGAAACCTTACAGGCTAGGATAGAGTGGAATGATATATTCAAAATACTAAAAGACAAAAACTTTCAGCCCAGAATATTCTATCCAGGGAAATTATCCTTCAGATATGATGGAGAAATAAAAGCTTTCCCAGATAATAAAAGCTGAGGGGCTCATTGCCAGTAGATCTCCCTTACAAGAAATGATCAAGAATGTGCTCATACCTGAAACAAAAAGGAAATGGTTTACAAAGCCTTGAGCAAGGAGAAAAATAGACAGAAAAAAATCAGAAAATTGCAGGTCTCTATCAGAACTGGTTAACAACCACTTAACTATAACATTAAAGATAAAGGGAAGGAAATCATCAAAAATAACTATGAACACTTTATTTTAATCACAAACTCACAACAGAAAACAGAATAATTCTTGACAACAATAACTGAGAAGGGAAAGAGGAAAGGGATAGAATATGCCTATGCTAACAGAGATAAAAGGCTATCAGGAAATAGACTATGTCCTCTATGAGATCTTATATACAAACCCCATGGTAACTGCTAAACAAAACATCAGAACAGAGACACAAATCATAAATAAAGAGAAAACTGAGAAAAGCATCATAGAAAACTACCAACCTGAAATGGCAGTCAGAAATACAAGGGAAGAGAAACATGGGAAATATAGAACAACTGGACAACAAGAGATGAAATGGCAGTATTAAACCCTCATATATAAATAACTCTAAATGTAAATAGATTTGAATTCTCCAATCAAAAGACACATAGTGGTGGGATGACTTAAAAACAAGACCCAAGAATATGCTGCCTCCAGGAAACACAGCTCTAAAGACAAACACAGGCTCAGAGTGAAGGGATGGAAGATGATACTCCAAGCAAATGGCAAGCAAAAGAAAACAGGTGTTGACATACTTATATTAGACAAAACAGATTTCAAGATAAAAAAGGCAGTGAGAGACAAAGAGGGTCAGTATATAATGATAAAAGGGAGATTCCACGAAGAGGACACAACACTTATGAATATTATGCATCAAACACAGGAGTACCAAAGTATATAAAGCAACTAGTAACAGACCTAAAGGGAGAAATTAACAGCACAATAATAGTAGGGGACCTCAACACCCGACATGCATCAATGGATAGATCATCCAGACAGAAAATCAACAAGGAAATAGTGGATTTAAATGAAACACTTGAGCAGATGGACTTAATAGATATATATAGAATATTCCATCCAAAAACAGCAGAATACACATTCTTCTCAAGTGCACATGGAACATTCTCAAAGATAGACCATATATTGGAAAACAAGGCAAGCCTCAATAAATTTAGGAAAGTTGAAATCATATCAAGCATCTTTTCTGACTTACAACGCTGTGAAACTAGAAATCAACTGCAAGGAAAAGTGTGGGAAAGTCATAAATATGTGGAGAGTAAACAACATGCTAGTAAACAACCATTGGATCAATGAAGAAATCAAAGAGGAAATCAAAAACACCTGGAGTCAAAAGAAAATGAAAATACATTATACCAACTCTTATGGATTCAGCAACAGCGTTTCTAAAAGAGAAATTCGTAGCAATACAGGCCCATCTCAACAAAAAGAAAAATCTCAAACAAGTAATCTTAAACTACATCTAACAGAACTACAAAAAGAAGAACACAAAAAGGCCAAAGTCAGCAGAAGAAAGGAAATAATAAAAATTAGAGAAGTAAATGAAATAGAGACCAAATAAACAGTAGAAAGGATCAATGAAACGAAAAGCTTGTTCTCTGAGAAGATAAATGAAATTGACAAACATTCAGTCAGACTCACTAAGAAAAAAGGAGAGAAGTATCCAATAAACAAAATTAGAAAAGTAAAAGGAGAAAGTATAACAAATACCACAGAAAACCAAAGGACTATAAGAGAATACCATGAAAAACTATATGCCAACAAATTGGATAACCAAGAAGAAATGGTTAAATTATTAGACTCACACACCTCCCATCTGAATCAAGAAGTATTAGAGAATCCGAATAGACCAAACACAAATAAAGAGATTGAAACAGTAATACAAAACCTTCCCCAAAACAAAAGTTCCGGACTATATGACTTCTCTGGAGAATTCTACCAAACATTCAAAGAAGATTTAATATCTATCCTTCTCAAACTATTCTAAAAAATTGAATAAGACAGAGTGCTTCCCATCATTCTTGGAGGCCAACATCACCTTGATCTCAAAACCAGATAAGAACAACACAAAGAAGGAAAATTACAAGCCAATATTGCTGAAGACCATAGATGCAAAAATCCTTAACCAAATATTGTCAAACCAAACACAGCAATACATTAGAAGAAATATACACCATAGTTAAGTGTGATTTATACCAGGGACACAGGGATGGTTCAACATCTGCAAATCAATCAATGTGATACACCACATTAACAAAATGAGGAATGAAAGTCACATGATCATCTCAATACATGAAGAGAAAGCATTTGACAAGATCCAACATCCATTTAAGACAAAAACTTTCAATACAATAGGTATAGAAGGAAAGTGCCTCAAAATAATAAAGGACATATATGGCAAAACCACAGCCAACATCATACTTAATGGTGAAAAACTGAAAGGCATCCCTTTGAGAACAGGTACAAGACACGGGTGCCCATTCTTGCAACTTCTATTCAACATAGTACTGGAGGTTTGGGCCAGAGCAACTAGGCAAGGAAAAGAAATAAAATATCCAAATTGTAAAGGAAGAAATGAAACTCTTGCTGTTTGCAGATGACATCATCCTATATATAGAAAACCCTAACGGATCTGCCAGAAAACTATTAGAAATAATTAACAATTACAGCAAAGGTGCAGGGTACAAAATCAACTTACAAAAATCAGTTGCATTTCTATACACTAGTAAAGAACTAGCAGAAAGTAAAGTCCAGAACAATCCCATTAAAAAAATTACTACAAAAAGAATAAAATATCTAGGAATAAATTTAACCAATGAGATGAAAGTTTTATGAACTGAAAAGTATGAGACATTATTGAAAGGAATCAAATGACATAAAGAAATGGAAACATTTTCCATGATCATGAATTGGAAGAATAAATATAGTTAAAACGTCCATAGTGCCTAAAGCAATCTACAGATTCAATGTAATCCCAACTAGAATCCAAATGACATTCTTCACAGAAATAGAACAAAGAACACTAAAATTTATTTGGAACAACAAAAGACCCTGAATAGCCAAAGCAATCTTGATATAAAAGAACAAAGTTGGAGGCACAAGCCCTGACTTCAAAACATACTACAAACCTATAATAATGAAAACAGTATGATACTGCCAGAAAAACAGAAACACAGATAAATGGAACAGAATTGAAAGCTCATAAATAAAGCCACACATCGATGGACAGTTAATCCTCAACAAAGAAGCCAAGAACATACATGGGGGAAAGGAATGTGTCTTGAAAAGTGATTTTGAAAAAACTGGACAGCCACATGCAAAAGAATGGAAATAGACCATTATCTTACACCCCACAAAAAAGTTAACTCAAAGTGGATTATAAACTTGAAGGAAAGACTTGAAACCATTGTCTAAAAACACACTCAGTTCGAGCCTTAAGAGGCTTCTTGACCACACATTCTGGGAAGATTGTAGTAGAGTGCACTGAAAGGGCCATTCTGGCAGAAGACATCAGAATGCAGATGGCGGTTGCGGCTGGAACATAGTTCCTGAGGAAATTCTTGTATATTTGCTAGAAACTTTTGAGTAGAGCAGAGATGGACTCAGGATAAGTTCACTTTGAACAAGGAAGCTTGCACAGAAACCCACTCAGTTCTAGCTCTTAAGATTCATCTTCAGCACACATTCTGGGACCCTAGCAGCAGAGTGCACTAAGAAGGCCACTCTCTCGGATCCTGTCAGAATGGTCTTTGTGTTCCCGGCAGAGAAGCAGTTGCTTTGAATACTCTTCCTACAGCAGCTGCCAAGTCTTCACTAGAGCTGAGATGCACTGTGTGTAACTTCCCTTTGAGGAAGTAATATTCTCCAGAAACACACTCTCTTCTGACTTGGGATTCTCCTTCAAAACATACACTGGGAACATGCAGTGGGGCTCATGGAGAAAGCTGCTTCTTCGATCCTGACAGAAGGCTCTGTGTTTTGTGGGTCTGGAAGTAGCTTAGTAGTCTATTTGCACAGCAGCTACAAGATTCTCACTAGGGCCGAGATGGACTCAGTATAACTTCCCTTTGAAGAACTAACATTGTTCAGAAACACACTCAGTTCTAGCTCTTAAGAGGCTTCTTCACAACACATTCTGGGAAGTTCACCATAGAGTTCACTGAAAAGGCCTTTCTGTCAGAACACATCAGAATGCAGACTGGGGTCCCGGCTGGGATGTAGCTCCTGAGGAAATTCTTGTATATCTGCTAGAAACTTTTGAGTAGAGCTGAGATGAAGTCTGTGTAAGTTCCCTTTGAAGAAGGAAGCTTGCACAGAAACCCACTCAGTTCTAGCTCTTAAGATTCATTTTCACCACACATTCTGGGAATCTAGCAGCAGAGTTCACTGAGAAGGCCGCTCTCTCGGATCCCGTCAGAACGGTCTTTGTGTTCCCGGCAGAGAAGCTGTTGTTTTGAATACTCTTCCTACAGCAGCTGCCAAGTATTCACTAGAGCTGAGATGCACTGTGTGTAACTTCCCTTTGAGCTAGTCACATTCTCCAGAAACACACTCTCTTCTAACTCTCAGTCTGCTGAAGAAGTCTCTTAAGAGCTAGAACTGAGTGTGTTTCTGGACAATGTTAGTTCTTCAAAGGGAAGTTATACACTTCCCATTCTTCACTGGGCAAATGTCTTTATTTGGCGCTGAAGACCTTCCACAATGCAGTCCCAGCCTACCTTTCTAGTCTCATCTTCCATTGCTTACCTAAACAAATTAAATCAGAAGACTCTGCTCTATCTTCTGAGCATGTCCATATTTTGGTCCAAACTATTCTCTCCCTACCTTCTCCAACCTCTCCACTACCAAAATCCTACCCACATTTGAAGGTCTAGCTCAAATCTTTCCACTTTGAAGCCTTTCTTGACCACTTAATGTGAACTGTCCCCTGAAGCACTGTGATACTTCTTGTTCCACACACAACACATTTGACATTTTACTAGCTGCAGTCTACATTAACATTATATGATTATCTTATCACTGGGACTAAATCCTCAAAGACCCAAGATCATAATAAGTTCTTAATATTGACTATGCTTTTGCCCATTGGGGACCCATTTCTATACAAAGGAAGATGACAGACACTGTTGGCCAGAACATAGAGCACTAAAATGAAACACAAAGACCACCCCCTGGAGAATGTCTATTCTATTAGTTTGCTAGGACTGCCATAACAAAGTACCACAGACTGGGTGGTCTAAACAACAAAAAGTTATTTATTTATTTTTCTCATGGTTCTGGGGGCTAAAAGTCTGAGGTCAAGGTATTGGCAAGGTTGATATCTTCTGAGGCCTCTCTCCTTGGCTTGCAGATGGCCGTCTTATACCTTTGTCTTCACATAGTCTTCCCTCTGTGTGTTTTTGCATCTTGATCTTTTCTTCTTATACAAGGAATCATATTGGAATAGGGACCACCCCTAATGACGTCACTATCTTAATCACCTCTTTAAAGGCCCTATCTCCAAATACAGTCACATTCTGAGGTACTGAGAGATCCATTCAGCTTCTTTTCTCTAACTTCCAAAAGCAGTTATTTTCCCTGGAATTTGATGAAATGGTCCATAGAGAAAGTAGTACCTGGTTATTGTTTTGAGCTCCTTTTCTAATTAGCACACTAAAGTTAAATCATTGCTGTAAACAACTGGTAAATCTAGGTGTATATGAGAGCACCTCATACTATTCTCGAAACTTTCCTATAGTTTAAAATTATATCAAAATATCAAGAAAAAAGTCACTATTGATATACCTGGGGATTATGAAAGAGGGACTAAAAAGATACTGGAAGTAGAAAATTCTAATAATGCAAGAAAATTCCAAGGAAATCTGAAAACTTGTGTTGAATTTAATTCACTTCCTCATTCAAAGTTATGGCAGTGATATTAGATATGGCAACACATCAATTGAACAACATACACATGTTGAGAGTATTTATTCTCTATGACAACTCTACGATCATCACATTCTGAGCCAATAGTCTTTATCTTTTGGAAATATGAGGAACAACAAAGACAATTTTCAAAATCTCTTTCAGGGATAAAGTGGATCAAAAATTCTTCATTAATCATTATATCAAACAGAATATACTTTCTATCCTTTTAGTTTGTAAAGACTCAAACAGTTTGATATGGCTCACATTTTAGAGGGATGGCTGGAAAAGGGTGTCTTTCAAAATTAGTTTTTCCATCAGATATATTACCTGCCATTGTCTCCAGAAAACTTTATCCATTGGCAAATACATTCACTTTTTAGTATTATAAGTGAGCTTATAGGAATTGAGCTTGAAAGAAGCCTTAACTTATTGCTGTACTTCACAGTTTCAGTTTGAAATTTTTATCTGAGTTTGGTTCACCCATAACGTTGCTAACACTGTGGTGAATGTGGTGCTACCCTTTTTTAGTGGCATTTAAGTCACTTCCAGTTTTGGTCAGCTGTGTATCCCTCTGCCTGCTCCAAGGAATTTTCAGCTCCGTTAGGGCAGGGGACTGTGTGTTCTTTGTCTTTGCACCATCCAGCATTTAGCATAGAGAATGATAAGTATTCAATCCTCATTCAGTATTTGTTGATGAATCATAGTGAAAGCATTTTCATAAAGTATAGGGCACTTTAGAAATATGAAGTATTTTAACATAATTATTCAGTAGAAAGAGACAGAGCTCCTGTCTTTGAGGATTTAAAAACCTTATTGGTGTTTTATAATCTCAGATCATCCTGATTGCTTGGGCTTTAGAAGATGTTTACAATTTATTTCAAACAAAAATTTTCTCCTTCGTCCTGAAAACTGACCTTCAAAACTAAATCCTAGTCTAAAAGCATGACTGAAACAGACCTCACTCTTCAGAAATCCATGGCCATTAAAGCAGTGGCTGTGTGAGAGAATGTTCTCTGTAAACCTTGATGGCCACACTCTAGAGGCAACATCAGGGACTCCTGTGTATTTCTTTATATGCCTACTTAAGTAGCTGTTGCTATCCATTAAGAACAGGTTTCTTACTTATCCAGCTTATTTCCTTCCCTGTTTACCATTTTCCATTAACTGAAAAGGAAACTAGCAATTAAAAAAAAATTTTGGCTGCTCTAGGGTGAATATTCATGGGCTAAAAATGAGCATTTCTGAGGCACTGTGAAGTCCTTAAAAATTAATATTATTAAACAATCAGTCATAACTTGCCAGTGGGGATGATAGAGGAGTGCAGTCTCTCTGGTCAGGATAGTGTGGGAAGTTCTATTTTAAGTGAGGTAAATAACTTCTTTGCAGCTTGTACATTGGTTAACTCACATCAAGAAAATAAGAAAAGGAAAAAGATGCCTTTCTTCTGTAATCAAAAAAGCAATTCTTTAGGTGTTAATGGTTTAAAATGAACAGTAGATACACTCTGATCAGAGGGGAAGTTTCTTTTTGGCAAAATAGTACTTCAAACTATTTTGATTGTGTTTATTCCTTACTGTGAAAGAGGAGGACATGCCTCACCCTATAACTTTTTTTTCCCAAGTTAAGATTATTTTGTATGTGTCTCTCTCTAAAGATTAACGTGGGTTCTCATTTTGATACAAATGAGCTGACTCTCTTTAAAGGTGTCTCTGGTTCTAATTCAGATACTGACTAGCTGTGTCTTAGTCCTCCTAAATTCCTTTCAGCTCTAAGACTCAGGAATTTTACAAGTCGAGTATCTTTTAATCAGCATTTCCTTTATTTCTTTTTTGCTTTGTAACCTAATGTATTATTCTCTGGAGGCGCAGTACATATGATTTAATGGATCTTTCTACATTAATATTAATACTGTGGGAATTATGACTAGCACATCATAGACACAATACTTCAGACTATGATTCTTATCAGGAAATGTTTTTTTCCTTATAAGTATAGAGTCTATAAATAACATTGTATGGGAGGATAACAAACGACCAACTAATTTGATTCTAATTTAGTCAGATGGAAAGGGGAATGGGTAAATTTATATTCCGAAAGCTTTATATCATGTATTTATGTCATGTATTTCAAGTAGTACTGAACCTGAACTGGCCATTTTATCTTTTTACCCATTATGGTATATATATGCCCATAGTATTGACAAAAGATGTTGTCAAGTCAGCATGAGGCAAGGTTTTTGTTTTTATTCCCCATTCCCCAACAATGCTGGCCTTCTAGACAGCTCCCCCACTCTCCAGTCAAGCCCTAGCCTTTCACTACTCTCTTAAATATTTCACACCACAGCCATAGTGTTCATGAAAGGCCCCCATCCCTAATTGTCTGTATCCATTGACCTCCAGCCTGTTCTCTAGGACTAGACTGACCTCAAATACCTCCTTCTCTCTGAGGCCTTCCCCAACCATCACACCCAAACCATCCCTCCTGTGAACTTCTCTAGCGATCTCAACTTTTCTCACGATGCTGAGAGACTTTCTTGGGGTGCCATGATGGAAAATGAACAAACTATTTCTGATTTTATTTCCTTGACCTCGGAAATGATATTGATATTACCCACTCTTCCCTTTCTAGATAACCAAGCTGAAAATAGATAGCAACCCTTTTGCCAAAGGATTCCGGGACTCCTCCAGGCTCACTGACATTGAGAGGTAATGAGAATTTTCTGTTTACTTTTTTGTCCAGATAAGATAAAGAGAAGAGTGAGTTTGTAAGAACACACTCCTTTCGATGCCAAAGAACCATAATCTTACTGTATATAGTCTCCAATTCTCTGACCCCCTTGCCTTCTAGTTATAAACCCTGATATATGATATGATATGCAACTGCTTAAGCTTTGACAGCTGCTGCAACTCAATCTATTCTATGCTCACTTTCCGAGTGAAGTGGTTTCTTTGGTCAAGACATTTATTCAACTGTAAAAAATAAGGCTTCTTTGTTACCAAAGATTCAGTCCTCTTGATGATATTAAGCTTCATGTCTCTAGTGGCAGTCTGCAGAGAAATGAAATCTTGATAGCATTTGCCTTCTGAAGTGGATATATTTACTAACACAAAGAACATAAGGGTAGTTTGGAATTTTAAAACAAGTAGACGTAATTTAATTCAAAGCACTTATTTTACCTATAGTGTAGTCTGCTTATATTTAATGAGAGATATCAGATCTCAGGACCTTTAAGAAGACAAGTGACAATTATGTGCCTGTAACTTACTTCACTTTTTAATTAATTAAAATGGTTCATGCAGTGTGAGACCGTCTATGTGATGAGTAATGACTATATTGAGATACACAGTTTGTCCAATATGAATGTCAAAAAATGTGTTTTTCAAAGAGAACATTTTCAGCCTGATTATGTGTATCCCTTAAACATACTGTGTAACTTGTAACTTTCTGTATTTATTCTTTTGGTGTGTGTGAGAACATTTAAGTGCTATTCTCTTAGCAAATTTCAATTATATGATACAGTATTATCAGCTGTAGTCACCGTATTATTTATACATTAGATCCTCAGACCTTACTCATCTTCTGTACTTATTCTTTCATGTGGCCTGATGTCTTTATTGAGGGGTTGGGTACCCTAGCCACCAGCCCTCTGGTTTATTTTATCTCCAGTCTTTGTGTGATTTCCCTACCAACTGCTACACGTTTCTATCACACTCTTCATCACCTACATGGTCACACTCCTTATCGCAGCACTTCTCCCCAACCTGTCCTGGCAACTCTAACTAAGGGATAATGACATGTTCTAGCAACATCTGTCTGACTCTTCCCTAAGTCTTCCTAAATGGCAGAGCATTTGATTTGGGGGACAGATACAGAGACTTGATGGGGAGGCAGAGAAGCCAGCAGAAGATGCTGAAAGTTGGGCAGGAACTATGGGATTTGAGTAGAAAAGAAAGATGAATTAGTTGGAGAGCTTGATAAGTGGTTGGGGTGTTGAGATGAGGGAAATAAACTTGAGTTTGTGGTTGAAGATCCATTGCAAAATGCAGAGAGAAGGCAAGCATCTCCCATTAGGGGAGGCCGTAGTGGGCAAATAGGCCGTGAGACCCAAGTCAGTAGAATGTGGTATCAGCAGTATGGGTAACAAATGAGTCCATTTACAAGGGCTCCTCTCATTTGGGCATGATCTTTTTCATCTCCTATTTCTGGAGTGCCAGAGGCGCTGATTTAGACTGGGTTTATGCAGGTGGGATTATAATCAGTGAGCT
The DNA here is from genome assembly GCA_031878705.1 of Tapirus indicus. NCBI lineage: Eukaryota > Metazoa > Chordata > Mammalia > Perissodactyla > Tapiridae > Tapirus > Tapirus indicus. The sequence goes on from CM062942.1 coordinate 48,584,607, forward strand.
TTTTCTCTGTTTTAGTCAAGTGTCAAGTAAGAATGAAGACAGTGGCTCAGTGGGGCAGTAGTGATGTGTTTTTATAGTGTACGTCGTATCTTCTGTCTCAGATCGGGGGTGAGCATGATATATTGGGAGACAAAGTCATGGGTTAGAGCCCCAGTTATGCCATTTACTGGCTGAGTGATCCTGGAGAAGTCACCTAACCTCTGAGTCTGTTTCCTCATCTAGAAAATGGAGAAAATAACCCTGCTCACTTCAAAGGTTTATTATGAGAACCAAGTAAGATGACATGTATGAAAGCACTTTATAAATCTAAAAATGTAAAATAATTATAAGTTCCTCATCTTATTAGATGAGCATAGTTTTTACTCCATCTAAATCTACTTTTCATAGGCTTAATAAACTACTTGGAGTAAAAATAGCCCTTTAGCTGCACATGTGCTCATGAGATACAAGTGCCCAGACTGACTGCCCTCTGCAGCGACAGATTCAATAATGCATGCAGCCACATTTTCCACTGATTGAATAAGCATCCTGATGCGGGGAGCACTCACATGTACGTGAAACTAAGTAGCTTTCAATGGTCTGAAGGTCAAGAGAGCGTCTTTGTGACTAGCTGAAAGTTTGCAAGATGACCTAAGTAGTGTGAAATTGGCCAAGGTTTTGGATTTCATTTCCAGGTATTTAAGTCTGAATTTTTCCTAAACAGCCTTTGGGGATGGGACAAATCAGATCAACTGATCTTTAGAGACCTAAAGAAATTAAATTAGTCTGGAGTCAGTTACTGCACTAAACCATCTAGTAATTGAATTGCTCCTTGTAACTGATTGAAAACAGCCCTATCTGTAACAATATAGGGAGCTTTTCTTTAGAAGAGATCTGAGAGAAAAACACATCTTTTTATGACATGATGACAGAAATTGCACTTTTCTAACCTAATTGAATATGATGTTATAAATATGTGACCTTAATGATTTCAAGTTTCCTGTTCCAGATTTACAACTACTGTGTGGGACACCCAAACAAAAATGACTTTAGGATTAGATCTGTTTGCCTTATACCTCTAAACTCACAGTATTCTTCTTTCTACAATAGCACAAGCTTTGGGGTGCTCTATAGGGCATTATGGTTTTCTTGCTCTCATTTTACTCAGTTCTGTTCAGATACTTGAATGTCTCACATACTTCATGTGTAGCCTTACTCTTCAGGGGCAGCATCTCCCTCATTTGTAAAAGGAAATCCATCTCATTAGCAAAAGTGGAAAGTATTTTCATTAGATGCTTTGCACATATACCTACAGCTAAGAAGCAAACCAAAAACCCCAAGGGATTTCTTAATATAATCTAATTTATAGTTATTTGGTTCAGGGAAAGAATTATCTGCTGGTCCATTATAATAACCTACAGACAGTCTGTCAGCTGGCATTTTCTTTTTCTTTTTGGAGGGAAGGAGCAATTTGTACAGGAAGCAAAGGCACAGTGTCACTTCGGAGAAAGAAAAAATAGCTAGGAGAGTTTTTAAGTGTTTTCTTCAAAATTAAGTTTCTTTTGTTAGTTTTTTTTTTTTTTTTTTACAAATAGAGTTCAGGCTCATTGCAGAAAAATACTGACAAGCAAGAAAAAGACCATAGAAAAGTGACAAAATCCCATTCACTCACACATAACCACTAGCGAAAACTTATATGTTCTTCCAGATACTTTCCTATGCATGTAGGAACATTTACTTCCTTTAAAGTTTACCACACATACTATTTTATTTTATGATTCTTATATATATATATTTTTTTTTTAATTTTTTTAATTGATGTGTTAGTTTATAACACTGTGGGGTTTTAGTTGTACATTTTTGCTTGTCCGTCACCTTGTGGATGTAACCCTTCACCCCTTGTGCCCGCCCCACCCCCCTTCCCCTTGGTAACCACCAATCAGTTCTCTCTCTCCGTGTGTTCACTTATATTCCATATATGAGTGAGTTCATGCAGTGTCTGTCCTTCTCTCTCTGGCTTATTTCACTTAACCTAATGCCCTCTAGGTCCATCCATGTTGTTGCAAATGGGACAATTGTGTCTTTTCTTATGGCTGAGTAGTATTCCATTGTATGTATATACCACATCTTCTTTAACCAACCTTCAGTTGAGGGACACTTGGGTTGCTTCCACTTCTTGGCTATAGTGAATAATGCTGCAATGAACATAGGGGTGCATACGCCTCTTGTGATGGTTGATTTCTTGTCCATTGGGTAGATGCCCAAGAGTGGGATTGCTGGATCATACGGTATTTCTATTTTTAATTTTTTGAGGACTCTCCATACTGTTTTCCATAGAGGCTGCACCAGTTTGCATTCCCACCAGCAGTGAATGAGGGTCCCCGTTTCTCCACAACCTCTCCAGCATTTGCTGTTATTTGTCTTTGTGATTACAGCCATTCTAACTGGTGTAAGGTGATATCTCAGTGTAGTTTTGATTTGCATTTCCCTGATGATTAGTGATGTTGAACATCTTTTCATGTGTCTATTGGCCATCTGTATCTCTTCCTTGGAAAAATGTCTGTTCATAACCTCTGCCCATTTTTTGATTGGGTTGTTTGATTTTTGTTGCTCAGTTGTATGAGATCTTTGTATATTACTGAGATTAATCCCTTGTCGGACAAACGATTTGCAAATATTTTCTCCCAGCTGGTGGGTTGTTCATTCATTTTGATCCTGATTTCATTTGCCTTGTAGAAGCTCTTTAGTCTGATGAGGTCCCACTTGTTTATTTTTTCTTTTGTTTCCCTTGTCTGGGTAGACATGGAATCTGAAAGGATCCCTTTATGTCCAATCGCAATTAGTGTACTGCCTATATTTTCTTCCAGGAGTTTTATAGTTTCAGGTCTCACTTTCAGGTCTTTGATCCATTTTGAATTGATTTTTGTATATGGCGATAGGAGACGGTCTACTTTCATTATTTGCATGTTGCTGTCCAATTTTCCCAGCACCATTTATTGAAGAGACTTCCCTCTCTCCATTGTATGTTCTTTGCTCCTTTGTCGAAGATTAGCTGTCCATAGGTGTGTGGTTTTATTTCTGGGCTTTCAATTCTATTCCATTGATCTGTGTGTCTATTCTTGTACCAGTACCATGCTGTTTTGATTACTGTAGCTTTATAGTATAGTTTGAAATCAGGGATTGTGATGCCTCCAGCTTTGTTCTTTTTTTTCAGAATTGCTTTAGCTATTCGGGCTCTTTTGTTGCCCCATACGAATTTCAGTAGTTTTTGTTCTATTACCTTGAAGAATGACATTGGGATTCTGATTAGGATTGCATTGAATCTGTAGATTGCTTTAGGTAGAATGGACATTTTAACTATATTTATTCTTCCAATCCATGTGCATGGAATATTTTTCCATTTCTTTATGTCCTCCTTGATTTCTTTCAATAGTGTCTTGTAGTTTTCATTGTATAGGTCTTTGACCTCCTTGGTTAAATTTATTCCCAGATATTTTATTCTCTTTGTTGCAATTGTAAATGGGATTGTCTTTTTGAGTTCTCTTTCTGTTTTTTCATCGTTAGTGTATAGAAATGCAATTGATTTTTGTAAGTTGATTTTATACCCTGCCACTTTACTGTAGTTGTTCATTGTTTCTAGTAGTTTTCCAATGGAATTTTTTGGGTTTTCTATGTACAGGATCATGTCGTCTGCAAATAGTGAGAGTTTCACTTCTTCATTGCCTATTTGGAGTCCTTTTATTCCTTTTTCTTGCCTAATTGCTCTGGCCAGAACTTGCAGTACTATGTTGAATAAGAGCGGTGAGGGTGGGCACCCTTGTCTTGTTCCTGTCCTCAAAGGAATGGCTTTCAGTTTTTCCCCGTTGAGTAGGATGTTTGCTGTAGGTTTGTCATATATGGCCCTTATTATAATAAGGGCCACACATACTATTTTTAATCATTTTTCCCTTAGTATCAATAGGTACATGTCTGTAGTATACATTTTAATGACTAATTTTCCATTGTGTACAATAATTTACTAGACCAATCCTATATGTTAGTTATTTAGGTTTCCCACTTTTTTATTACACACAGTGCCAGAAGGAAAAATGTATACCTTTACACATATTCTTCATTATTATCATAGGATAAATACTAACAAGTAAAAATCCTGGGTCAAAGGACATGTATTTTGTTAATCATAATGTTATGTCAAATGTTATGACAATGTTATTGTCAAAAATTTGGGAAAAACTTAAGTGTTCAGTAATAGGAGAATGGTTTAATAAACGTTTATAGTCATGCGATGGAATTTTTAAAAACTGTGGTAAAATATGCATAACATAAAGTTTATCATTTTAACCATTTTTAAGTGTACAATTTAGTGGCATTAAGTACATTCACAGTGTTGTGCAACCACCACCATTATTCATTTCCAACATCCCAAACAGAAAATCTGTACCCATTAAATAATTCCCCATTCTTCCTCCCCCCAGCCCCTGGTAATATTTATTCTACTTTCTGTCTATGAATTTGCCTAGTTTAGGTACCTCATATAAATGGAAAGATATATATGTTTTAGAGGATTTTCATGCATACTGCCAAGTTTCCCTCAAGAAAGATTTGTCCATGTCATGGTCAAGAGTGTTCATTTCTTTGCACCCTTGTCAAACATGATCATCTTTTCATCTTTGCCAACTTGATAGGTGAAAATTTGTATTTTCTTTTGTAAATTGGCCTGTTTATATCCTTAGCCCATTTTTTTTCTTTTGGATTGTTCATCTTTTTCTCTTATTGATCTCTAAAGCTATTTATATATTAGTATTTTCATTGTTCATATATGTTAGAATCATTTTGCCAGTTTGAAATTAGCTTTTTATTTATGTTTTTGATAAATAGAATATTTTATCACCAAATCTATTCTTCTCTTTCTTTATGATATCTATTTTAACAAGATGTTCCCTACTCAAAAATTACATATACATGTAAAGATGTATATATGTAAATATGTAAAGATTTTCCATCACTTTACTGCTTTCTAATTTTTTATTTAAATATTTAACTCATGCAGTATTTATTTTGGCATAAGATATAAAATAGACATCACTGTATATTTTTATAAGTGGCCCCAGCATCATATATTTATGAACATATTCCTTTCCCACTTATTTACAATTCCCCCTTTATCATATACTAAATTCTTACCTGTGGTAGTTTTTACAGTCTCTTTTTTGATCTGCCAGTATTGTATTGCTGTAATTTTTATAAATTGATAAAATATGTAAATATTTGATATTTAGATATCTGACGTGACAAACTCCAAACCTTTTTACTTGTCATTTTCGAATTTTCTTGATATTCTTAGACATTTATGCTTCCAGTCTTTGGAATCATTTTGTCAAGTCTTCCCAAAAAATGCTGTTGGAATTTTGATTGGTCTTGTGTTGAATTTATGTAATAATTTGGGGAGGAAATTGATACTTTACACAATTGAGACTTCCTTCTAGGGATATGTCATATCTTGGTCCTTTTAGTGAAACCTCTTCTTATGTTCTTTAGAAGTTTTGATATGTTCAAGTTTGTAAGTCCTGCACATATTTTCTTAAGCACATAGCTAGATCTACTAGAGCTACACTGTCCAATTTCAATAGCCAATGGCCACAGGTGGCTAGTGAGGACTTGAAATGTGGCAATTCCATATTGAGATGTGCTGTAAGTACAAAAACAAAACAAAACATTGATTGTGAAGGCTTAGTATGAAAAAAGAATGAAAATATCTTAATAATAGTTTAAAAATATTGATTAGGTGTTAAAATATTATTTTGGACATATATTGGGTTAGATAAAATATATTAAAATTTCACCTGTTTTTATAAATGTAGTTACTAGACTATTTAAAATTACATATGTGGCTCATATTACCTTTCTGTTGGATAGCACTGTCCTAGAGGGATTTTGCAGGGGGAGAGGGCTTGCTTTTGGGAATAGAATTTTTAATTAGAAATCTACCTAGTTTATTCTGTAAAAAGCTATTGATTCCTATATGTCTTTGGCATCCTGCCATTTTACTGAACTTAAGAAAATTAATTTTAATAATTTTTCCTTTTAGTCTCTTGAGTTTTCCAGTGAGATTGCTATATCATTTGCAAAAATAATAATTTTATCTTTTTCCTTCTAATAATTATGCTGTTAAAAATGTGTTTTTCTTGTTTGATTATACTGCCTAAAATACCCAGGACAGTATTGAAAAGTAATGATGATAGTTAGCATTTTTTCTCCTGTTCTTGACTTATTTAGTAATGCCTCTAGTGTTTTATCATTATGTATGGTTTTTATTGGCTATTGGTTTCAGATACATATTATTTATCATATTGAGGTAATACCTTTCTATGACTAAATTAAGTTTTGTTATCCTGAATGTTAATTCAATTTATATTAGATGCTCTTTTAACATCTATTGAGACAATTTAAATTATTTTTCTACTTTTAAATAACAGTATGGTCAATTACAGTCATATTGTCTATGTTGAACCAACCTTGTATTCCCGGAATAAATCTCGTCTGGATTTTATCTGTTTTTCTTAGACTATATTGCTGGATTTAATTTACTCATATATTATTTAAGACTTTTTATATCAATCTTCATAACAGAGATTTGACTTTGTTTCTTCTTTCCTCCTCTGTTGGTTTTTGCTATCAGGTTTCTACTAGTTTGTTCAAATGAATTGAAATATGTTCCTTCTTTTTATTGTCTGGATAAGTTTAAATAGCAAAGAAGTGATCCTTTACCTGAAGATTTTATAGTCTTGCCCATAAACTCATCTGGGTTCAGTATTCTTTTGGGGAATACTTCTTTTTTTCTTTTTTTTTTTTGTGAGGAAGACCAGCCCTGAGCTAATATCCGTCACCAGTCCTCCTCTTTTTAGCTGAGGAAGACTGGCCCTGGGCTAACATCTGTGCCCATCTTCCTCTACTTTATATGGGACGCCACCACGGCATGGCTGACAAGCAGTGCGTCGGCGGGCGCCCGGGATCTGAACCCACGAACCCCGGGCTGCCAAGCACGGACTAAACCGCTGTGCCACCAGGCGGCCCTGGGGAATACTTCTTTAACTACTTTCTTAGTTTGTTTCATAGTTTATCAGCCAAATATATATTAACTTCTAGCCCATTTCATGCTTTTTGTCTTGAATTCTACTTCATCTGGTCTTATATTGCTATACTTTTAAAATTTTTGCTATTTGCCTTGTAATTTTTAAAAATCTTTGTCACTACAGCAATATATCCCCCTCTCTCTTGCATCATCAAACAAATATCCTGACATTTCTTTCATTAAGGAAAAGACCATGTTCTCTTGTTAGCATTTGCCTCTGACTTACTGACTCCCAGTTTTCTGCTCCTTCTTATAGTAAAGCTCTTTAAAAAGAGTTGTATGTGCTCTCTTCTCCAGTTCTCTTCCTTTGTCTCTTCCACCCTGCCTTTTAGACTTTCACCCCCATTACTCCACCATTCTACCCTTGTCAAGGTCACCAGTGACATCCCCATTGCTAAATCCAGTGGTCAATTCTCAGTCCTCATCTACTTGACCTATCAACAAGGTATAACACAGCTGTTCATTCCCTCGTTCTTTACTCTTGACTTCTAAGACCTCTCACTCTTGCGGTTTTTATTCTACTTCATGGCCATTCTTTCTCCACCCCCCCCCTTGTTAGTTCTTCCTCTTGTCCTCCATCTATAAACAGGGAAGTGTTCCAGGCCTTAATCCTCGGACCTTTTCTCTTCTGGGTCTGCATCTCCTCCCTGGGTGATTTGACCCAATTTCATGCCTTTAAACGCCATTATATGCTGATTACTATCAAATTTACATCTCTGTTTTGGCCTCTCTAAAGCCAAAGATCTCACTGGCTATTTCTTTTACTGTTCCCTCTCCCACTAAGGGCACCTCAAATTTCACGCATCTAAAACAGGATGCCCAACTACACTCTTCCACGCCTCTTCTTCCCTGACTGTTCCCACCTCAGCTCCTGACAACTGAATCCTTCCCATTGCTCCTGCCAATAGACTAGGAGTCATCCTTGGTCCCTCTTTTTCTCTTACTTCCCACATCCAGACAGTCAGCTAATCCTTCAAACTATATCCAACTACTTACCATCTGCACTGTTCTTTCCTAGATTATTACATTAATTTTCTAATTGATCTTTCTACTGCCACTCTTACTGCTCTTAAGTCCATTTTCAGTACACTAATCAGAATAATCTTGTCAAAGAAAGGATGTCCGGATCACATCACTCTTGCCCAGAGCTCTCCAATGACTCAGCTCATTCACAGTAAAATCCAAAATCCAGAAAGGCCTGAAAGGTCCTATAGAACCTGACCCCACCCCTCCCTGTTATGTCTCTAAACTCGTCTACCTTTCTCTTGCTCACTTTTCTTTGAACATTCCCAGGCCCATCTCAGCCTTTGGGCCTTTATGCTTACTTACCTTCTGCCTGGAATGTGCTGCCCCCAATACCTGAATAGTCCAAGACTTTGTCTTTTGTTTCCTACTGTATTCCCCAAACCTAGAATAGTGCTGGTACATAGTAAACACTCAAATATTAGTTGTGTAAAAAAATGATATGTCTTTTTAAAATTGTATAAGAGGATCTGTATTGTTAAAAATTTTGTCTGAAGGTCTTTGTTTTTTAACAGAAAAATTTAATCCATCTTCAAGAACTGTGATAAAAAGAAACCATACCAAACATATCAGTTAACTGTTTCTGCTTTCTGTTTAATTCAGCTATTTGTTTTACTTTTTATTTTCTCTTCCTGTCTTTTGTTAAATTTGTCAAGTTTCTTTTTCCCCCTTTTATTATGGCTAATATTCTGTAGTTACCATGTGGCAGGCAGTGGGCTATATACTTTACATACTTTATTTCAGTTACTCTTCAAAATAATCCTATAATAAAGAACCATTATCATCCCTATTTTGTAGATGAGATAGCTGAAGCTTAAAGAGGTTAATACTTTATTCAAATTCACAGAGTTTGTGACAGCTCAGCCTCACACCCAGTTTAGTTTGTCTGAAACCAAAGTCCCTTCTCTAATGTTCATTATATTTCTTTTTAGTAATTATGCTTTTAAATTCTAAAAGACATAACTGTAAAACTGATATTTTTCTATTATTGTCAGAAATGGAACTATACATTTTCTTTTCGTGTACAATAGGAGATATTTAGCATATGATTCTTCCTTGTACTACCCCCTCAACCTATAATTTTGGTTTAAATAATCTGGGATTTTAAATCCATAATTTTATTCATGTATCTTCTTTTTCAATTTCTTTTCTTAATTGTAACATAAGGGTCACAATATATCAACCACAATCATTTAAATTTAATTCTAGTCATACTCATTGTTTACTGTTCATTTCTTCTATACTCTCTCCAATTACTGGAATTGTATTCTGACTTTATTCTCAGTTGTTGATAAACACTGAGTAATTGGTTAAGGAAGGATATGTGGGTCATCATCCTTATGAGTTCTTGCATATCTGAGAAGATCTGTTGCCACTATGTATGAACCTGACTAGGGTCACAATCTTTTCCCTTAGAACTCTTTCAACCTTCCTTTGGCATCTGACTTTCAAATATTGTGGAATAAAAGCTGATAGCAAACTCGCTGTCTTTCCTTTGTCGGAAACTTACCGTTTTTTCCCTTCTCTGTCTGGATAAAATGCTTTTAGAAAGTTTTCTTTGAAATTCAGAAACTGTACCAGTATTTGTTCAGTTGTAGATTTTTTTCCATTAGTATTTACAATATAACTGAGCCCTTTGAATTGAAAACTCATGTCATTATTCAGTTCAGGAAATTTTTCTTGTTCTTTTTCTCCTCCTCCTCCTTCTTTTTGCTTCTAATTGCTCATCTCTATTCAGACCTTCTAAAACTCCTACTACACATATATTACATCTTCTGAGTCTATTCCCTATTTCTCTTATCGTTTAATAATTTTCATCTCTGTAAGTTTTTACTCTGATATTGGGAGAATTTCTTATATGAGTCTTCTCATTTGTTCATTTTGTTTTCTGCAGTATCCCATATTCTGTTTACTGTCTTTATTGAGTTCTCTTAAAATGTGGTAGTTATTATTTTGTCATTTCCAAGTATACTTTTACATTTCCAGATTGTTTCCTTTTCATGCCTACTAGTCCCTCCTTTATTAATACAGGGTCTTCTTAAATCTCACTGAAAATTTGAAAATGTAAATCAGAGACTTAAAATATTTCTCCCTATTTCTTGGACAAGTCTGTTTCAAAAGAGATCGCTTGTTGTGCTCTTTAAAATCAATTTTCTTCTTTTGAATTGCTGAATGTTTTGTAATGTCCAATTATTTTTCTCTAGCTCATCCATAAAATGGGATGTCTGTTTAGTGTTAGGAGCTGAGATTAATTTTGAATAAAAGTGTGTGGATCTTGGTTAAATCTTTCAGGTGCAGACCAAAATTTATTGTAATTTTGCCAATGTGGAACTATAATTATTCTGTTTGGCTAGGGAGTTGTCACAGGTGAATGGAGATATCCTTGGAAAGGGAGTTTTAACTTTGCATTGATTAAGCTACCCTGTCTGCCTCAGCAGCTAGAAATCAGTTGCTCCCTCCCCATGCCCAGCAAAGCAACCTCATGGCCTTCTTCCAGAGCCAGTCATGGTCATGGCCCACACCCTACAGTGCACCAAAATGTCATGCTCTAGTTGAGAGTGCTGCTGTGGGATTCCTACCTCCTAGCCTCCTGCAGCTTGAGAATAATTGAAAGGTGAAAGGAGAATAATTGAAAGGGTTTAGGTGAAGCTCTGACAGAAGCCTTTTCCTTTATTCCCTCCCCAGGTAGCTTTCCTCCTTGTACACTGACGAATGGCAGGCTGGGTGATGGCTTTCCTCACTCCTCTCCTGTTTGTGGCTAAAATATCCCAGTAGGTAGTTGGCACTCTCCCTAATTTCCTGAGGTCCCCTTATTTTCTCAGCCATGTCAGTGGGGCAGAGAATTAAATACATGAGCTTATCTCACCATATTGGTTCAGGATTCGTACGGAGAGTCTCTATAAAGTATGTTTAACGCCCCCCCGCCCCCCGGCATTGAATAAAACTTTCAAACACATGAAATTTGGACACACGCCCAGTGGGAATCAGGCCTTTTTTCTCAGAGCTCAAAGACACTCTATTAGTTTAGATGAGGAAGGAAACTTCAGGAAAGAAAGTTGTAAATCTAGTATTCTGGGAATTTATAGACGTTTTATCTACATCAAGCTATGGAGCAGCAAGCGTTCTGGCATATTTGCTGAAGAGGTTCACAGTTTTCGGATACTTTCTAGGTCTTTGATAATGACTTTCACGGCTAGAAAGAAAGAAGTGTTTGGTTCTAACACAGCTCTAAGCTGGCTTGTGGAGCTTCTGAGGTAGTGAGATTTTCATTAGGAGTGGTGCCAGGTCTGGGGCCCATCTCTGATCAGGTAAATAGCTTAGAGCAGGGGTTAACCAACTACTGTCTGTCACCTGTTTGGTACAGCCCACAAGCTAAGAATGGTCTTTACATTTTTAAATGATTGAAAAAATTAGAAAAATAATATTTTGTGATATGCAAAAATAATATGAAATTAAATTTTATGGTCTATAAATAAAGTTTTATTAGAGCACAGTCATATTTTTTCAGTTTATTTATTGTATGTGGCTGCTTTCATGCTACAGTGACAGAGCTGAGGCTATCTGACAGAGACCATAAGGCCTGCAAAGCTTAAAATATTTACTGTCTGGCCTTGACAGAAAAAGTTTGCTGATCCCTGGCTTAGAGCTTTAAGGGGCTGTGGACATGGTGGGAGCAAGAAAAACTCCTACCCAGATGTTTTAGCTCCTAAGGATGATTTTTCCTCTTTCTGGATTAAAATGAAGAAACTCAGAATTTCATTTTGAGGCCCAGGTGGTGATGCTAGTTGACAAAGGTGGTGAGATCTGATCTCCCCAACACCTTATTCTTCCTGTCTTTACAGTGGTATTGAGACATGCTCTTAGGGTCATTTCAGCACCTATAGTTACAGCCAGAAGAAAGATAAAAGACAAGAATGACAAAGTAACAACTTGGAGATGTATATTTTTTAAGATTCTCTGCAGATTTCAATTATCTGTTATTTCTGTTCATCTTCTCATCTTGTGCCTCAGCTATTATGAATAATTGAAAAATAAGTTGTTTTTTTCTCTTTCAGAGTACTAAAAACTTGCAGGGTCTTTAGAGAACAGTATAAAAAGGCATTTGGGAAAGTAGGTGTTAGACAGACTCCTAAAACATTATCCAGTTTACTGTTGAGGAATGAGAAAATACATTTTCTAATATTTCTCAGATTTGCATTTTAAAATGGCAAAATAATATATTTGAGATGGGTAAGAATCAAGTACTCAACCCTTAAATAAGTAAGATACGAGCCTCCACCTCTCAGAATCCCCCGTTCCGGAGATAGTTTCTGCTCTCAGTTTGAAGGGTGTGTGTGTGCGAGTGTACATGTGCTTTAAAGATAAAATCCAACGTGAGTTCACACTAATACTTTCTATTTAAATTCAGGGCATTAAGATTTTTACCTAACCTCTTTAGCCTGACACCTGTATCTCTTTTCTCTCATGCTGAGACGCTAGTGCTCATTAACACTGGGAATGATAGGGTATTCCGTCATTACTCATTTGCTTTCTCTCACGGTTTACAGATGCACAGCAATCTCAGAATATGCATATCAACATACCTCCAACCATATGGTGACTAAAAATAGTTAGAAATCTTTTTGTGGTTCTTTTTGTCTTTAGCGTAGATTCTACTAAAGATTTTACTAGATTGTTTGTTTTTAGGTTTTTTTCCCCTTATTTTACTACTAGAGTGTTTTAAAGTCACTTGGAATCATCCCTCTGTGTCATTAAGCCACTAATCAAATGATATACATTTAGGTTCATTTTTTTATTGTAGTTTCTATTTTTTGGAATTTAAAAATATATAATTTTCTTATATGATTATTTAATTAAAGATTTACATGGTTTCAAGACAAATCTACAGAACGTGGCTTATTCAGAGGCATCAAGATTCTATCCCTAGCCCCTCCACCATATTTCTTCCCTTTCCTATAGATACCCATTAAAAAAAAGTATTGTTCATCTTTCCATTGTGTTTTTTAATATAAGCCAAGACATGTTTATATATTCTTTTTCTTAGATAAATTTTAACATACTCTACACATTTTTCACCTTGTTTTTTTCACATAACAATGTACATTAATATACTATGTGTATGTACATCTGTACTAGGTGAGTGTATAATATATATGTAATGTATATATTAATATGTTTGGGTTCAGTTGTATCATATTGTTTTGTTATATTTAAATAGATATTAAGCCTTTTCTATAAGTAATCTTTTACTGTGTGGACTATTTTATTAGCAACCTACTTTTGTACTATCTTTTTTGGTACCTAGCAAAGTTTGTACTCTTGTTCTAATGTTTTCCTTTCCACTAATATCTTTTAAAAACTCCTACTCCCCCGCTTCCTATGAGCAATATTGAAATTAACTAGTAACTTTTTTCTCCCTTCTCCTTTCCCCCTTTTTAAGCATCTGATTTGAAGTAATATCCCTTTAATCTCAGTTAATAATCAACAACCTTATCCTACTTATCTTCTCTCCCCATTCTCCCCCTCTTTTGAGAATTGTGCTTCATCTACCTTGTCAGAGTATATAGTCATTACACACTTTATTCTTTGTTATAACCATGGTTTAATCTTAGTTCTATAAGTAAATATATATTTAATGCCCATTAATGTATCTCATGTCAACATCTCTCTAGTTGTTTTGGTTGTCTGAAGCTCATTCTCTACTAGATTCCTCAAGAAGGGCTCGTGGGACCAATATTCCTTGTCTTTTGCATGAACGTGACAGTTTGTCTGTGGCCTTCATTTGAGAAAGTCATTTTGACTTGATATAAGATTCTTGCTTCCCATTTTCTTTTCTGCTGTATCTTAAATATGTTGTTACTTCATTGCCTCCTGGAATAAAGTGTGGCTGCCGAACTCTAACGACAATCTAATATTCTTTCCCGTTAAATTGACTTAGTCTTTTTTCTGGAATGACCAAAAGATTTCCTTCTTTTTCCTTTGTTCTCATTGTCCCCAGTGAAAGGACAGAGGGGCATCCCCAGTTCCCAGAGGAGGATTATCTGGACTTGTTGCCTCCTTGTTTCTTTCACTCAGAGATGATGTGAAGGGACAGAAGGAAGGTGGCATCAGTCCTCTGCCACGTCACTCATTTACTCCTCTTGTACCTCATGCTTCCTTACAATGAGTAGTCCTTGGAGCACAATCCAAGATTCTCTCTACACTAAATCTAGTGAGCTTCCCAAAAGCTCTGCTGATTGCTTTAGAGGCAGAGAGGAGGAAATTCATGGGTGAAATGAAATGTGAGTATTATGTGGATTTCCCTTCTCTACATCATGGGTCCCATCCCGACAGCTGGCACTTGCACCATTTCAGTGGACTCAGCAGAGAAGCTGAATGGATGTCACGCTCAGTACTCTCTCCAGATGTCCTATAGTAGAGCATTTCTTTAAAAATCCTCTACCTTTGAATTTTGGACATATTAATCACTTTTTTCTTAAGAGTTGGTCCAGAATGAGACTTTCTGCAGGATACTTTTGTGCACTCAGCTCATCTCTCCTCTTCTTCACCTTTCTTCTAAGCATTCTGGCTAGCTTTGGAAAAAAAAAATCTGACATTCAGGGCTCCTGAAGAAGTCATGCATGTCATGAACTGATTAATCCAATCTAATAGTTGTTACCCAAATAGGCAACAACATAAGTTCTCATACCACTCTTACATCCTATTTTAGAAGAAAACTGGTAGAATAGACTTAGGCAAAGGAGGAAAATATATATATTGAGCGGGGGAACTGTCCTGGCTGAGAAAATAAATAGATTGAACTTCAGCCTAGTGAATAGTGAAATGGTTATGGCTCATAACTTAGTTTGCTAATTTCCTTAATCTTTCATAAATACAACTATATTTGAGTGTAATGGAGACTCTTACACAGTAGATTTTGCAGTGTCTGTAATAAAATAAAAGCGAAATATAATTTCAGTGAAGTCTGCTTAAAACAAAACCAAAACCAAAAACAACCCTGGACGTTAAGGGCACCCACTATATGAAAGGGAAGCAACTCGAAAGTAAAAATAGTAAAGATAGCAAATGGCAAAAGCTAGTAACAGTAGTCTCTGCCCTTTGGATTTGCCCCTGCTCCCAGTGACACACAGTGTTCCCTGGGACCCACATTCTGTAACAGGAACCACAGAGCAGGGCTTCTGAGATGGGGAAGGACAAGAGGACATGTATGTCACCTCTGCTTGGAGGGACAAGCCCCAGGAATATGATGTTGCTCAGAATCAAGAGACAGAAATCAAGGAGTTTAAAAATTGAATTTTATCTCTGGGATTATTGAGCAACATATAATATACCAATTTTGTATAAATGAAAATAACTTTATTTTTTAATTATTGACATATAGTTTATTCTTAAATACAGATTAAAACATAAGAAAAATATTTTTAATTATATTATGCATACTAAAGTGTGCCCTGACATTTTGTATTTAAACTTCCAAGAGAAATTTAAACGTAGCTGCAGAAGTATTTATTTTGAGGCTGCAAGGATTTGGGGAGCCATCCAGTTTATCTCTGTCATTATACCCACGAGGTAACTACAGCCCAGAGAGTGCAAGTGATTTGGTCAGGTTATATAATTAGTTAGTAGACAATTTGGGGTTAGAACCCAGGGTTCTTTGCAGCTAGCACTGTACTTTTTCAAAAAGCTATTTTTAATTTTTACTTTTGTTTATATATTTATAGATTCATAAACCGTTAGACTCATAATGAATCTCAGAGATCATCTAATCCAGCCCACCAGTAAATCAAAGCCCAGATACAGATAAGGAATCTGATCGCACAGCTTCTTAGGAAAGAAACATTTTCGGGTTTTTTTTGTTTGGTTTTTGTTTTTGTTTTTGTTTTTTGTGAGGAAGACCAGCCCTGAGCTAATATCCGTTGCTAATCCTCCTCTTTTTTTGCTGAGGAAGACTGGCCCTGGGCTAACATCCGTGCCCATCTTCCTCTACTTTATATGGGACGCCGCCACGGCATGGCTGACAGGCAGTGTGTCGGCGGGCGCCCGGGATCCGAACCCGCAAACCCTGGGCTGCCAAGCACGGACTAAACCGCTGCACCACCGGGCAGCCCCAACATTTTCGTTTTTAATCTCCAATGAAGATAGACAGCATAAAAGTCTGCATGCATAAAATGAAAGCAAGTTTGTTTGGTAACTGGATTAAAGTCTGCTTTTAAATAAAATCTATCAATTTAATAAATTAAAATAGTCTATTGACAACAACCACAAAAAGGAAGAGATGGCTTTTAACAGAACTAATTTTTTTTCAAATTATAGAAGTAGTCGCCACAATATTCCTTTAATTAGCAAGCTGTGTATCTGTACTTTAAATATTACTCCCTGATCCACCGCTTCTAAGAGGAAGCATTTATTTTACAAAACAGTGTCAAACAGAACAGTGAATCTGATAGAGTACAGAGTTATTCACAATTGACTTATAGTTGTAAATTGTTCTCTGTTTTTGCTTGCTTGTGTCTTTCTATCTGTGGATGAAGGATATTTGTTCCCTGCCTCACAATTTACTCAAGTTTATTTAGAGGCTGAGTAATCTGTACTTCGCATGAGACCTTTCTTCTTGTTGTCACAGCCTTAAGAGTTAGGAAACTAAACATAATAGGTTTAGTTTTTTTTCAGTGGTATATTTTACTTACTTAAGTCGCTAATGATAATATAAAACCAGAAATGTATATTACTACTGAAAAGAAAAATCAGTAGGATTAAGTCAAATAAATAAAAGTAATCTGAAGTCTAAAAGCTTTTCAAAAGATTAGAGTTATTTTGTTTTTCCAAAATGGATTGCATAATATATTTCAATTCTCAAATTAAAATTAATGATTTATAATACATCTCAAATTGTATTATCTAAAGTTTTCATTTATTAAGTACTTTGTGGAAGCTACAAATATTGATATATTGTCTTCCAGTAATTTATAACATTATCTGCATAAATCTTTAGAAAAATATTGTGACAAGGAGTTATTTACAGAGGCCCCAGTAAGGCATGATGTAAACATGAGCAAATTGATGAGCAAGAATAACTTTAAATATTTTGTTTCCTATAAATTAGATTTGATTTTAATGGAGTTGACATTTTCTCCCTGAACACAGTTTTTTCCAGGTCTGTATTTAGGACAGAAAGTTAGAATGTAAATTGAAATAACATTTAATTTTTATTTAATTTTCTGTCTGACATGTATATTGTAGGATGGTTTAAATGAAGCATGGCAAGTTATAGCAACTGAAAGTCTCAGTTTCATCTAAAATGATTACGATTATGTAACCAGCTTTAGGAACCCATGATCTTGATATTCAATAATAATAATTTAATTTTATTATCTATAAATACTTATTGAGCACTTATTATACACCAGATACCAATATAAGCTCTCTATACATATTAATTCATTTAATCTTAATAATAAACCTAAGAGCTAGATCATACTAATATCCTCATTTTACAGATGAGAAAACTGAGGCATGGAGAAGTGAAGTAATTTGCCCACAAGCACAAGTGAAGTAATTTGCCACAACTGGCAATGGCAGGGCTAGGATTTGAGCTAAGCGGGTTCCAACAAACATGCTTCTAACCACTACACCAGGGCAGTGGTTGGTTCTCCAAGTGTGGCCTCCAGGTTAGCAGCATCAGCATCACCAGCATCACACTGGATATCACATTCTCAGGCCATACCTCAGACCTACTGAATCAGAAACTCTAGGATGGGGCCCAGCAGTTCATGTTTTGACAAGCCCTCCAGGTAATTCTGATGCACACTGTCTTAGTCTGTTGGTACTGCTATACAAAAATGCCATAGACTGAGGGGCTTAAACAACAGACATTTATTTCTCACAGTTCTGGAAGCTGGGAAGTCCAAGATCAAGGTGCTGGTTCATAGACAGTCATCTTCTCACTGTGTCCTCACATAGCTGAAAAGCAGAAAGCCAAAGCAAGCTCTCCTGTTTCTTCTAATAAGGGCACTAATTCCATTCATGAGAGCTCCACTCTCAAGACCTAATTGTCTACCAAAGGCCCCACCTCCTAATACCATCACATTGGGGGTTAAGATTTCAACATATGACTTTTGGGGAGACACAAACTTTCAGTCCATAACACACACTAAAGTTTGAGAACCACTGCCTAGATAAAGAAAGCATTCTCTCCTGGGTTCAGAAGCCAGCATTGTAGTAGTAGAGACAGTCATGCAAACACATAATTGGCATCAGTCTAGTAAGTGCAGTAAAAGAGGAATATATTAGGTATGGTGGTGGTGCAAAGGAGAATGTGAGGGAAAAGGGACGGTTTTGCTTTTTGACCATTGAGAAATTTGCACTCTAGTTTCAGAGATAGAGGAAGGGCAGTCAGTTCCAATACTGATAGAATATGTTGGTTTTGCTTATCTAGAGTTTGAACAAATAGTTCAAATGACTTCAAATAGTTCTGAACATTTTGGCAGGATCAACATAATCATTGTAGCTATCCTTTATCTTGCCCACCCTTCTGGCTATGATTGTACCTTTCACATGTATATTATTCTTGGAATTGATGGTTACATAGTAGTCAGAAAAGATCTTTTAAAGATATCTAAGGTAATGATGTACTCTTTCTTGTCTAGAAAAATAATTTAGTGTTAAGTATTAGAAAGGCCAAACTTTAATAATGGTACCTATTTTATTTATCTATTAAATCAAAAGTAAGTCTACTAAAACTACTGTTTGTTTCTTGTTTTGGGATATCACAGAACCAAGCATTACAAGGCACTGTCATAGCTGGTGATACCTAAATCACTTAACCCATTAAGTGACTCATCCCTCATTTTTTTCAGGGTACAGTATTTTAGAAATCCTTGCAATAGGCTTCCAGGCTAAACAAATTCTTTGCACTTTTCATTCTGCTGGAAACAGGGATTAGACATAAAGTGAACAACATGGGCTGTCTACTCTTTGTAACATCTTTGAAGAGATGGTCCTGATATGCCCCACTGTTTTCAATCACTTAAAAGGCAATAATTCAATTATGCCATCCTTTATATAAGAACTGCCATTGCTTTCAGTTCACTTCCAGGCCTGAGACAAGTAAATCACATCGATAAAATCCTTTTTTTTCTCCCTCCTAGATACTAGAATGAGTAATGATACCAGCGATCTACCAAGGACAAAGTGGATATAATGTACTTCTTATATAAAAGCAAAATATTTCACAAGGCAGTGATTCATTGTGTTATTTGGAAAATGATTTTTCTTGTGTGTGTATATGGAAGATGTTTAAATGATTTAATGCAAGGGTACTTTTAGCTAGGCAAATACTACACTCTGCTTTTGAACTTAAATGCTTGGATTAAGCAGTTTATGTGCATAGCATGAGAGGAAAAATACACCTTAGAAACACACCATCCATAATTTGGGCCCATTGATGGTTACTCCTTTATGACTATACAAAGGGAAAATATTTTCTAGGCTATTTGAAGCAAGTTCCTTCCTCATGTGAAAATAACCACCTAATTCTTTTCTAAGTTCATTTTAAATATTAGCAGCATGCCACATGGCTCAGACTAAAAGGACATCAACTTGAATGTATGTTTTAGTTGTCATTGTATTAAGGTTTGCTCAGCTCACTTGATTTACTTTTTGTGTGTGTGTGTGGGGAAGACCAGCCCTGAGCTAACATCTGTTGCCACTCCTCCCCTTTTTGCTGAGGAAGACTGGCCCTGGGCTAACATCCATGCCCATCTTCCTCCACTTTATATGGGACGCCGCCATGGCATGGCTGACAGGCAGTGCGTCGGCGGGTGCCCGGGATCCGAACTCGCGAACCCCGGGCTGCCAAGTGCGAACTAAACCACTGCGCCACTGGGCGGCCCCTTGACTTACTTTTTAATGAGCCAGGCTACCCCAAAAGACAGTCACTCTCTAATACTGTAGTGAATTAAGTCCTTGAGTAAGTGACATCAGCTGTTAAGGCTGCAGGGGTCCAACATTACCAGAGTGTGGGCATATAAAGATTAAAATATATGGCAGTTGGCAAATTGATTAATTAGGGTCCATGTCAGGCCAAATTATCCTTTCTATTAACTTCTGCATTTAATATATTTACTGATGTCTCTTAGTAAATGATAAAATATTTTAATTTCAACAAGTCTAACTCTAAGGATTCAACAAGTCTGTTCAAGGGATTTTTAAAAATAGGTTACACTTTTAAATGAGTGATACAGATGCACTAAAGCTTAATATTTTATCTTTTATGATAGATATAATTTATAATAGAACTGCAAATAACATTCTAGTCAAGTTCTCTGCTGACTTTAGCATTCAGTTTATGAGAAAAATCCTCTTGTTAGGATCACATTGCTCTGAATTAGGATTATTCAGATGGGTAGAATAAATTGGAGAAAAATATAATCTAAGAGAATAAAATATTTTTACCTGCTCTAGATATACTTTTATAATGCACTAATATTTACTGAGTAGCTCCTATGTGCCAGACACGATTTTGGGCAATTCAAATGCCTTATCTCATAATCCTCATGGTTACAGTTATCACTATTCCCTGCTTTATTTTTATTTTTCCATAGCACTATCACAATCATCTAATATGCTACACATTTTTCTTATTGTTTCTCTCTTCCCTCTAACCTCCTCCCCCATTAGGCAGAGATTTTTATGTTTTGTTTACTGCTATCCCCACAGTTCCTAGAATTGTGCCTGTTCATAATAGGTATTCAATAAATTTTTTTTGGATGAACGAATGGCCCTGTTGGGCAAGTATTATGCTCCCCAATTTACAGATGAAGAGAGGTTAAGGAAGTAACAAAAGTAGAATGTGAAAATGGTTCTAGGTGGTCTACCTAACTCATCTATTCATTCATCCTTTTGATGAATGACTTTAAAGCCCATGATATTTCCAATACACCAAACTGCCTGCAGTGCATTTACTACATTGATACAAAAATCAGCATGATAATGACAATTTGTTGTTGTTGTTGTTGTTGAGGAAGATTCACCCTGAGCTAACTGTTGCCAATCTTCCTCTTTTTTGTATGTGAGCCACTGTCACAGCATGGCCACTGATAGAGGAGTGGTGTAGGTGGCATGCCCAGGAACTGAACCCAGGCCACCTGATCTTAACCATTAGTCCACCAGGGCTGGCCTGATAATGACGATTTTTATCAATTCATTATAGTAAGTTACCAAAGTATCAATGTTAGACCAGCAGTTATTTTCTTTTTGTTCATTGGTAGGTTATCATTTCTCATGGTATTTTATAATTTGTGATTAATTTTGAATAAACAATAAGTATGTCCAAGGTTCAAATGGTACAGAGGAGTGTATGGTGAAAAGTGTCCATCAGACACCTTTACTCCATTCCTAAACTTGCCTGCCCATTGGAATCACCCGGGTACCTTTAACAATTATTGAAGCCTGTGTCTCACTGCCAGAGATTGTAATTTACTTGGTCTGTGAGTGTAGCCTAGGTTTTGAAATTTTTAGAAGATTCCCAGGAGGGAATTTCCTTCAGGTAAAGGTAAAGCAACAAGGACCAAGTATACCCTCTTGCCTTAAATAACTAAGAAACAAAAAATATATGAAAAAAATGTTTTTTATGATATTGGACACCAGGAAGCAAAAGACAATAATCCCCAAGGGATGGGAAACAAATGAGGTGAGCCCTATGACAGTCCCAGCTTATAGTCTGAGAGAGTATCTAGGCCATGGCACAGGGAGGGAGAATACGGGCAGAGCCTAGCTGACCCCCTGAGTTGAGCAATCAGAGCTGAGAGTTTGATGAGAGCAAAGCAGTGAGAATCCACGGGACAAACTACAGAAGAGGAGAACTCCGAAGATCTACAGAGGTACTGCTTGAGTGTTCAGCTGAGACCTGATTAGCATGTGAGGAAACTACCAGAGGCTGGGGAAAAATGTAGACAGTAAATGAGTAAAGATACAGAAGATTTGAACACTGTCAACCAACTTGACCCAGTTGACATTTATAAAACACTCTATCCAACATCAGCAGAATATACTTTCTTTCAAGTACACACAGAACATTTAGTAAGATAGACCATACTCTGTGCCACAAAACAAGTCCCAATAAATTTAAAGGCATTCAAGTCATATAGAGTATGTTCTCTGACCACAATGGAATTATATTAAAAAGGAATAATAGCAAGATATCTGAAAAATTCCCTAATATTTGGAAACTAAATAACATATGTCTAAATAAGCCATGGAGCAAGGAAGATACCAAAAAGGAAATTAGAAAATATTTGTAACTGAATTAAAATGAAAATAAAACATATAAAAACTTGTAGGATGCTGCTAAAACATTACTTAGGTGATATAGTGCTATATCCTTTTAGAAATGAAGAAACGTCTCAAATCAGTGACCTCAAGCTGCCATCTCAAGAAACTAGGAAAAGAGCAAATGAAACCCAAAGTAAGTAGAAGAAAGGAAATAATAAATATCAGAGTAGAAATCAATGGAATAGAAAACAGTATAGAAAATTAGTGGGACCAAAAGCAAAGAAGATAAATAAAAATGACAAATCTCTAGCTAAACTGCTTAGGAAAAAAGAAGAAACCCAAATTACCATTATCAGGAATGAGAGGAGTAATATCACAACAGATTCTACATATACTAAAAAAGGATATGCAGGAAGGATAATAAAAGCAATATTATGAACACTTATGCTTATAATTTCAACAATTTAGATGAAATAAATTCCTCAGACACAAACTATAAAGCTCATTCAAGAAAAAATAGATAATCTCATGGCTGAATTTGTTGTTACAAACCTTTCCACAAAGAAAACTCCAGGCCCAGGTAGCTTCACTGGTGAATTGTACCAAACATTTAAGGAAGAAATAATAACAATTCTACCCAAACTCTTTTAGAAAATTAAAAAGGAGGGAATACTTCCCAATTAATTCTATGAAATCAGCATTACCTTGATACTAAAACTAGAGCAGACACTACAAAAAAGAAAACTATAGACCAACATCCCTCATGAGTATAGATGGAAAAATTGTAGACAAAATTTTAGGAAATTTAATGCAAAAAAAGGATAATATATCAAGACTAGAGTTTAGCTCAGGAATGCAAGATTGGTTTAACATTTGAAAGTTAATTCATATAACTGACCATATCAACAAACTAAAAAACAAAAACAATATGATCACTTCAACAGATACAGCAAGAGCATCTAACAAAGTTCAACTTGAAAAACTCTCAGAAGGGGCTTGCCCCATGGTGTAGCGGTTAAGTTTGGCGTGCTCTGCTTCAGTGGCCCAGGTTCACAGGTTCGGGTCCTGGGTGCAGACCTACACCACTCCTCAGTCATGGTGAGGTGGTGACCTACATACAGAGTGGAGGAGAATTAGCACAGATGTTAGCTCAGGGCTAATCTTCCTCACCAAAAAAAGAAAAAAAAAACAAATCTCCCAGAAAACTAGGATTAGAAGGGAACCTCTTCAGTCTGATAAAGGGCATCTACAAAATCCTAGAGATATTTATCTAATGGTGAGAGACTGAATGCCATCTCTAAGGTAAAGAACAAGTCACAGATGTCCACTCTTACCACTGTTAATTCAACATTTAACAAATAGTTCTGGCCATTGAGTAAGTCAGGAAAAAAAAGTAAAAGTTATCATGATTGGAAAGACATAAGTAAAACTATCACTGTTCATAGACATCTTTATTATCTATGTAGAAAATCCAAATCTACAAAAAGCTACTAGAAAAAAAACGTTTAGCAAGGTCACAGGATACAAGATCAATATACAAAAATAAATTGTATTTCTATGTACTAGCAATGAACAATCAGAAATTGAAATTAAAAAGCAATATTTACTATAACATGAAATATTTAGGGATAAATCCGGCAAAAGATATGTAACACATAAAAGTTTAAACTACAAAAACATTGCTGAGAGAAATCAAAGAGGAGTTAATTAAATGGAGGGATATACTAGTTCGTGGGTTGAAAGACAATTTTGTTAAGATGTCAATTCTCCACAAATTGATCTACTGATTTAACACAATCCTGAACAAAATGCCAGTAGGCTTTTTTGTAGAAACTGACAAAGTAATTCTGAATTTCAAGTGGAAATGCAAAAGAACTAGAAAAGCCAAAACAACTTTGAATAGGAAAAATAAAATGCAGGACTAACACTACCTAACTTCCAAAACTTTTATGCAACTACAGTAATCAAGACAGTGTGATTTTGGTGTCAAGACAACTAAGAGATCAATAGAACAGAATACAGAGTCTAGAAGTAGGCCCACACATATATGAACAGTTGATAAAGATGCATTTTTTGACAAAGATGCAATGATAATTCAGTGGAAACGGGGTAGACTTCTCAATAAATACTGCTGGAATAACTAGATATCCAATCGCAAAAAATGAACATCAATCCATTCCTCATAACATATACAAAATTAACTCAAGATGAATTATAGACTTAAATGTAAAATTTAAAACTATAAAACTTCTAGAAAAAATGTTAAGAGAAAACTTGTGGTCCTGGGTTAGGCAAAGATTTTTAGATATGACACCAAAAGCACAATCCATAAAGTTACAAATGGATAAATTGGACTTCTTCAAAATTAAAAACTTCTGCTTTTAAAAGTCACCGTTAAAAGAATGAAAAGATGCGGGCCTGCCCAGTGGCATAGCGGTTCGCGCATTCCACTTTGGCGGCCTGGGGTTTGCCTGTTGGAATCCTGGGCACAGACCTACTCACCACTCATCAAGTCATGCTGAGGCAGTGTCCCATATAGAAGAGCTACAATTCAACAACTATGATATACAACTATGTACCGGGGCTTTGGGGAGAAAAAAGAAAAAGAGGAAGATTGGCAACAGATGTTAGTGCAGAGCCAATCTCTCTCAAAAAAGAAACAAAAAAAAAGTTACTTCAAATTAAAAAAAAAAAAAGAATGAGAAGATAAGCCACAGACCAGGAAATAATATTTGTAAATCACATGTCCAATAAGGACCAGTGTCCAGAATATAAAAAGAAATCTCAAAACTCAATAATAAGTAAACAATCTACTTTTAAAAATGGACAAAATATTTGAACAGTTTACCAAAGTAGATACATAGAAGCAAATAAACACATACAAAGATGTTCAACATCTTAGTCATTAGGGAAATGAAAATTAAAACTATGATGAAATACCAGTACATGTATGTTAGAATAGCTAAAATTTAAAAGATTGACCATACCAAGTGTTGACAAGAAAGTGGAGGACCTGGAACTCTCATACCCTGCTGGTGGGAATGCTGAATGGTACAACTGCTTTGGAAAATCATATGGCAATTTCTTAAAAAATTAAACACACATCTACCATACAATCCAGTCATTCCACTCCTAGGCATTTTTCCAAGAGAAGTGAAAGCATATGTCTATTTTTAAAAAAGTACACATGAATATATGTAGCAGCTTCATGTCTAACAGTCAAAAACTAGAAACAAGGCAAATGTCCATCAATAGGTGAATAGATAAACTATAGTATATCTGTGCAGTAGAATGCTACTCAGAATGAGGAAGAATAGACTATTGATATATGCTCCAACGTGATGAATCTCAAAGGAATTATGCTGAGTGAAAGAAGCCAGATAATAAATAACATACGATTTAATTTCATTTTTATAAAATTTTAGTAAATGCAAACTAATTGGTAGGGACAGAAATCCTACTAGTGGTTCCTTGGGAAAGTTTGTTGGGATGGGTACCAGGAAGCATGAGGGACATGAGGGAACTTTTAGAGGTGTTAGATATGTTTGTTATCTTACTTTTGGTGATGGTGTCACCAGTCACATAAGTCAAAACTGATCAAATTGTACATTTTATATATGTGCCACTTAGTGTATGTTAATTATACCTCAATATAGCTTTTTTCTTTTAAAAGATTCTCCACGTGATTCAAATGTATAGACAAGTTTGGGAATCACTGCTCCAATCCCTCAGGTTTTTGGTTCCACTCTACAGAGGCAACCTATCCTAGGCAGTTTCTTGTTCTGGAAACTGGAACGTTCTGGAAATATTATGCATATACAGGCATATATGAACATATATATTCCTTGTTTTAAAGTCACAAATGGTAGCATCTTTATACACTGTTCTGTACTTAACTTTTTTAACTTACTGTATCTTGGAGATCATTCCTTATCAATAAATGTGGAATGATCTCATTTTTTTAACAGCTGTATGTTAATCCATTGGATCTGAATTTTGTCTGATCCCAATAATATCGACTGCATAAGGTGGTACTGTATGCTTATTTTAAAACCTTTTGGGAACAAAAGTGTAACTTGAATAGTTGCTAGAATTAATTTTTCTTTTAGGCATACCCTTAAGTCCTCATTTGCATGCTATACAATATGACAAAATGCTTTCATCTATGTGGAGTACAAGCTTTCTAGAACACCAAATTCACTATGAATTAGTATTTTTTCACTGGTAAAGTCTGTATATCTATGTGAAATGTTGACAAGTGTTACATTTTGAAAAGTTATTATGACATTTTGTTTGCTTTCCTTGTCCTCTCGATACGAAATTTGGTGTTTGCTTTGTCCTTCATTCAACACAAAATTTTTTAAATCCTTTTTTGTCCTTTGGTTAATTTGGCATTAGTCTTTAGTCCACAGCTTTTCTGGAGATGTGTACTGTGTAAGCTAACCTGTGACCAACTTGCACATTTGGCAAAAAAAGTTATTTGGCTAAATTCTTGCTGGCATTTTTTTTTCTTTTTTAATAGCAGGAGGTCAAACTGGCCAATACTAACATAATTTTTGTTTTTAAAGTTAACTGCAGTCTTTAGTTTTTAGGCTATGTTTCAAGAGAAAGACCATCTACAAAAACAATGGACCAATTTATTTGGGGGCCTAAATTCCCTAATGGCCATTTATGTGTCCTTCACAAGTTTTCTATAATTTTCAGTCGTAAAGCAACAAGATTCTCAGTGTCCATTATCCAAACCACCCACATTGTCATATACTCTATGCACTTACTAGGTTTATTAGTGAACATTGAGTCTTTTTATGACTAATGATATTTTGAACTTTTTGCCAACATTTCATCAGATGTTGAATCAACACAGTTTGTATCAGTTGAGCATTGCTTTGTATTCATTAGCTGACGAATCAGAAGATTCACTGCAGCTCCTCGTAGTTAATTCATGCACTCATTTTTCGCATCATTAAACTCCATATTCCTATGGTCAGACGTTATAGCTCCTTGTTCACCTCTTTGTTCCTCATTTGGCAGGATTTCAGGAGATTGTCCCCATGCTATTCAGTCATGTTTGCTTGTAGGTCTGTGGTCATGTTTCTGAGAAGTCTACAATGGAATAAATGTACATGTTTTGAATGTCATCTTTCCCTGAAATGGTGGTCTTTTGGCTGAGAAAATGGTTTCACTGACTAGTAAATTATCTTTTGTCTTTTATACCCCTCTCCATCTCTAAGTACTTAACTTTAGTTTACTCAGGATGTGTCGCTCTCTAACCTAGGGAAAGTGTGGAGAGCCTGATTCAAAAGCATTCCTATGCCCGCTCACCCATCCGCACCTACGGAGGAGAAGATGATGTGCTGGGGGATGAGGTTCAGACAACACAAAATCGAGGCAAGACAGCTTCCGGGTATTGCAATTACTGGGAGCAGGAGCACCTAAAAGAGAGTGAAGGCAGGCAGGTGATGAGACTTCTAGTCCTCAGGGTACCGATTGCCCCAAAAGTATTTCAGGAGCCTCTTCAGGAAGGGACAGCCCCTGAAGCTGATTTTCATACAGTTCATTATTTTGCCTTTGAGTCATAAGTGATTATGCTGCCTGAAGGTTTCTTGGGGTTTGTTTTCTAGGAAAAGGACATCTAGCTTCTGAGTCAGGGCTCAGGAGTTACTTGTCCGTGATCTACTACCAAAGAGCTTTGGGGGCAGTTCCTTAGTCTTTCTGAACCTCAGTTTTATAATCTGAAAATCAGGGAATATATCTGTTTCATTTATGTCAGGAATATCTGATTAGGATCAATGACTAAAATGGAAAACACTTTTAAAAAGATTCTCCTAGTGAAGGGCACTACGTAGAGGTGGTGGCCGCGGTGGTGAGAATAAGGGACTACTGAAAGATTTCTCTGTTGCAAAGGCTCAGGGAGGAGCCTCTGTACCTGGGAGTCCAGAGAAAAGAGACCAGAGGGTGCCCAACAGGGGTATGCCAATGGGAAGAGAGCCCTCTGTCATACTTTTATGTCCATAATATGGAATAGCATAATCAGTCAAAACATAGGACATCTCTTATGACTAAATTCAAATGAGATACTAGTAATTATACAATCAGAAAGTTCAATGTCAACTCTTATTTAAACTTCTGGATGCTGTGATGTAAAAAAAAACTTTTGCAACTTGTCAAATATTTAATGAAGAATTATGGAAGCTAAAAAAAAAAAAAGAAAAGAAAAGAAAAAGAAAAAGACTCTGTGGGTTCTCACAATGACTTTGGAAACCAAGAAGCTTTGTTGAGGCTTGTACATCCAGCTTTCCCTAAGGGATGCTGCAGATGTTAGGATGGATATCCACTATCTGGAGCTCCTTTAAAGGGAATCAGGTCATTACCTTCAGGCAGGCTACTAGTGTCTTAGCTACCTCTGGGAGTATGCAGGCCATCTGGTGAGCTAAGTCTTTCCTATTTAGTAAATTCTCTCTTCCATATGTGGTTTGAATGATATCTTCATGTCTGGAAAGGTGGATTTGCCTCATGGTTGACATGTTTGTCTTTTTAAATTGCAGATCTATTATATACTTTTAAAACTAAATTAATCCTTGCAGATAATGTAATTCTTGATTTGCACATTGAAATAGAGTTTCCAGTCTAATGAGTTGTTTTTCCTTTCAGGGTCAGCCTTTACAACATCTGATAATTTGTCTCTCAGCTCCCGGGTATCGTCTTCATCCAGTTTTCCTGGATTTCAGCACCCACAGTCCCTGACTGCTCTTGGCACCAGCACAGCATCCATAGCGACACCCATTCCTCACCCCATACAGGGTTCTCTGCCACCATATAGCCGACTCAGGATGCCTCTGACCCCATCAGCCATTGCCAGCTCCATGCAGGGGAGCAGCCCGACGTTCCCCTCATTCCACATGTCCTGGTACCATCACTACTTTCAGCAGGGGCCCTATGCTGCTATCCAAGGACTGCACCATTCCTCTGCTGTGATGACACCATTTGTATGACTCTTCTAAAAACAGGAGAATCCAGATCCAGAATGTGCAAATGGGTATGGAAATACAGGACAGGGTTGGGTGGGTGGGATGTGGGGTGTTGGAGCAGGGGCTCTCCAGGAGACACAGGACCTATTAAAGAGGAGAGCTGGACTCACAATAAACCTGCCATTGAGGGAATGCACCGTGGACCAGGATTCATCTGTAGTTGGGGGACAGCTCTTGGGTTCAAGAGAGAATCAGTGTAGAGTTCTTAGGCAGCCTAAGCTCTGCAACTAATAGGATATCAATTTACCCAGAAAGTTTAATAATACAAGGCAGATGACTCTTAAGATGCATTATTCCTAGTGGTTAAAAATGCTATGTTGATGCAGTAATGTATAAAATCAACATGTATAGATTTTCTTTCTGCTTTCCACAGGTTAGAAGAATCTTCAGAGGCAATACTATATAACATACTGACCATAATGCATAATGACTAACTTCAGTCCATTTCTCCCTGTAGAAAGTGAGAGCCAATAGAGAAATATTTGTAGTGCTGTAGCTTAAGCATGTTTAGTTTTCTTTTGTGTTAGTTTGCTGGGGAAGGAGCTGAGATAATGCTAATACATCCTATTTTGTGGATGAATAGACAGTAATGACTTCACAAAGTTCTTTTTGTAATATTGAAGGGCCAGTACCTGACAAGCTCCTTTTCACACAGTCTTGTCTTCTTTCTTCGTAATTCTCTTTCTTGCAATTACTTGCCATTTATATACGAAAAATCTTCTGTATACAATTTTGAAGCAAGAGGCTCTGTGTGTTACATTGTAAAACAACTTTTATTTTTCTGGGCTGCATTCTAAATACACTACTGACTTATTCACTGAGGAACACTTTAAAGCCTCTACATGATGACATGTGAGGCTTTCTTTCACTTACAGCTGCAATAAAAAGATGGTCGCTCTATTGTGAAAGGAATTTCTCTGCCATGGGTGCCAAAGGCCCCTTCATTTTTACTTCAGCTTTGGGAGACCTTATGAATGTTTAAATGTACCAGGCGAAATTCTCATTTTCAATAAATCTGCTTTGTTGTTAGATTAGCTGCTATCCCTGACTGACAAGGATTTGTGAATGAACATTCTAAATGCCCATATAGCCACCATTTAACCTATGTTCCTGAGGAGTTAGGTATCCATACATCTGATTTGTCATTTTTTCTTACTGTGTTATATTCAGTGACTCCTTTACCATTTTTCTAGTCCATTATATGAAATTTCATGTTAACTCAGTGACTCCCCAACTGAAACATTGGCAGTGCTTATAAGTAAATCTAAAACATTCATCCACTTTACTTTCAGCTCTTGCTGTCATCCTAAGCCTTCCTTTAATGTTTAGTATAGTAATTAATTATATTTTAGTTATATATAATCTCTATATTATTTTTGGGCAACATATATGTAAGCATTTACAGTCAGGGTAGTGCACTTGGCATTTGCAACAGTTCCTTTCCCTAATACAAGAAATTTAATGAAGTTTATGGTCCTTCAACTTTAGATATAATGCATTCTAGCTACAGGATATAACCTGTCTTCTTCACAAAGCTCCCCAAAACTCTATTTTAATTTAAATTTTGTTTGTAATATTCATTCCACTCTGCTCTGACTGCAAAAGTCTTGAATCTTAAAAGCAATGGGAACTATTGCTGCTGAGAGTAGAGGTGTATTTGGGAGTAAAGGCAATATACTTATCAGACTCCAGTGGGATTTTATTTGGTTGTTTTAACGTTAGGCTTCTCCATATCAAACGCCTGTCTTGGGCACGTCCAGCCTATGAAACAAGGCATACTGGCACAGGGTGTCTATATCGTGCCATTGCTGGATTTTGCACTTGCCTTTTTCCACTGTATCCCAAAGGGTACTTATGGAGAAGCACGGGCTGTGTTAACCAAGCATCTCGAAGTCCTATGGGAGACACTGTAGGCTAATTTCTAACTTCTTGCATGTTATGCTATAGTATCCACGGGTAGTTTGTTTTCAAACACAGCACAGATGTGCTTTTCTTTAAGAAGCAGTTATGAGTAATGCTTAAATATCCATAGAACTTAGGGTAGGGAGTTAATATTTAATAGTTGGCCTGTTGCCAGTGCTCCTTTTAATACAGAGTCCTGCTGCTTAAAGTGGGAATAACAAAAGTAGATGCTATTTTACTTGATGCTACTCAATACCCTGGTAAATTACTTGTCTACTAAAGTAAATTCGTATCTCAATTTTCTTTCCAATGAGAATGAAAGGATCATTTTAACACTGTTCTGACATTTTCCCCAATTGATGTGTCTCAAAGTAGGTCTGCATGCTTTTGTTAAATATGGTTTTATACCAGTATTTCTTGACTTCATAACTTTATTTTGTAATTAAGCAATATAAGACAAAAAATAAGTAGAGTGCTTAGAGAAAAGCAAAGACTAAGATATCAGAGCATGTTCTTGGGAAATCACACCTGAAATTCTAAATTGGATATATTTTTTAAGTATTTCGTATTGTTTGAACCAGAAAGAAAAAGCACAAGTGATATGGAGCTTAACCTGATCAGAGTCACTCGAGCCATGGGAACTGGGGGTAGATATTTACCCCACCAGGGTCTTGCTGAGCTATTCTGGTTGTTGATTCTTACTTAACTCCTTGGGTATTTCAGATTTAAAAGTCCAAAGTCTATTCTACCAAATGTATTGCAAGAACTAGATAATTACTGGGAAAGCCAACTGAATAATAAAGAGCATGGGTTATATTTGGAATAAGTTCAGGGTTCCCCCCAGGTATATTACAGTATCAAAAAGCATGGCTAACATACACTGCTGCTAAAAAGAGGCCCTGATGCTAGAACTGCTTTATCTAACCAAAGGAACTAATTCATAACTTACTAGGTTGTATGTGATTTGTTTTTAAAACATTTATCAATAATTCTGAGTAAGTTCAATTATTTCTTTTAGTTACTTAGTAAATCTTCACCCCTCCTCTGTCCACCCTTAGCAGTATAAAGGTAAACATATGAGGACAGTGTCTAACATATCAAATTATTAGGTAACAAGATCTACATTAATGAATTTATATTGCATTGCTGGTCTTTTTGAGTTTATAACAATGATATGTTATCTGGAAGGCCTACCATTCCTAGTAGGAGGGCACAGGGTAGGAGATATTAAGAAGTTTCCTTAAATTCATCATCTAGCAAAAACCTGTGTAGGGCTATTCTATAGGAGTTATATTGACTTCTGGGGTGTTCCAAGATCTTCCCCTCCACACTCATTCACATCTCAGTCATTGTACTTCTCCAGCCACAACATTCCCCCCTCCTCAAAAAAAGAAAAAGGAAACCCCCTAAAAGCCCAAGAAAAAAGAATTCTTAAAGAAAATGATCCCCATTCCCATAATGTGAATGATTTTTTCAGAGAGCTATTAGGATATTTATCCCATTTCTGAATTTCATTTTAGTCTTTCAGGTTGTCCTGCTTAGATTTAAGCTGAATTATATTGAGTAAAATAAACTTCAAATAAAATGGATGGAGTGATTTTACCACCCTATTAAATATGCAGTCATACTTAGCCATGACTCAGCATCTAAAGTTCAAAAAACTCAGTATGGAATGTGCAGGGACACGTATTGCAAGAAAAACAGTATTTTTACTCAGTCTTCCATTGAAGGAAGGAAAACTGTTTTCACTTTAAACATATATGGAATTGATAATTATTACAAATAAACCAATATTATACCCTAAATCTAGACTGGACAGAAATAAATAAAGCACTGGACAGGAAAGATTTTCATCTGGCTTCTTTAAAGAGCTGGGCTTGGGTAGAGGATGAATTTTATATGTTTTTGTATTATTTCAGAATGCAAGGATTTTACGTAAATGAGCAAAGGGAAGGTTACGAACTCTTAAACCTTTAGAAAACCATAAAATCCTTTCTTCACTACTATTCCATGCCAGTTATAAAATATTCCAATACTTGCCTTTCTTCAGCATGCTTAAATATGAAAAAGTTCATTTATAAATATTTGATAGGAAAATAATCCATAAGTATTTTCTGGCCCTTCTTTCTCTGTCCCCCCCTCAATTCCAATCCCCTCCCGTGATATAAGAAAATAAAAACATTTTGGTGATATAATACATCTGGACAAAAAATACAGTTTGTTGTATTTTACTTCTGATACATTAAAATACTGTATTTAGTTGGGTTTTTTTTTTCTTATTTTCAGAAACCTAAAAGAAGGTCTTTTATTTCCTAAAGGATAAAATTGGATGTAGCCTCTTTAATAGACTCTCTTACAGATCTGCTGTTTGCTGTGTCACTTGCTTAATGAATTGTGTGAGAACAGTCACTGTAATGCAGTGTGTGTGTTGGGGGTGGGGGGCAGGGCATGGGAAATGTTTTATGAAAAAAGAAGTTATAAGCCTAATACTATGAAGTAACATCTAATGAAGTTCTTTTTAAGTGCAATATATTTATTTCTGCTAGAAATGTATTATCAATATTATGTAATATTTGAAGCATTACATGTTATTTGTAAACAGCTTAAAATTATATATTACTCAAAATTGTACAGAAGTACGAATGTGTGGATATTAATTTCTTTCATTAAAAAGGGTGTGTTTTGGGGGCCACCAGGTGGCGCAGCAGTTTAGTTCCCGCTTGGCAGCCCGGGGTTCGCAGGTTCGGATCCTGGGTGCCCACCAATGCACTGCTCGTCAGCCACGCCGTGGCGGTGTCCCACATAAAGTAGAGGAAGATGGGCACGATGTTAGCCCAGGGCCAGTCTTCCTCAGCAAAAAGAGGAGGATTGGCGACAGATGTTAGCTCAGGGCTGGTCTTCCTCAAAAAAAAAAAAAAAGGGTGTGTTTTTGATATATATGCACACACTTACCTTTCATTATCTTACACACTTTGCTTTGTGACTTTTGTTACCCATTTCCTCACCTGAAAAAAAAAGAGGATTAGGTAAGATCAGGGGTCACAACTGGCACTCCCAGGCCAGACACAGCCTCCTGGATTCCTACACAGGGTTTGGGTTTTGTCTTTAATGGCACTGAAAGCCTTTTAGAGAAGACATTGCTCTCAAGTCCTCACCAGTATCCATTTCCTGTTTTCCTAAACCCAGTCCCCTTCACTCATTTCCTCTACCTGATGAACTCTTAGAATCCTGGGACTTTGCACCTGTCTGTATTGAATGATACTGAAGACTCCATAAAGCTTAAAGAACTCCTACCTCGCATTCCAGTCATGAGCTCTTGGATGTCCTGTAATGACATTACACAAAGTGGGCTGAAACAAAATAAGATTAGCCAAATTCAGAGTCTTAATCCTACTTCCACATGACAGTTCTTCAAAATATTTGACGTTATCATACCTTCTGCTTTCAGAAGTCTGCTCTATTACTCTTAAATTTTTTGTGCATGCCAAACATTAACCTTTTAAAAATCTTTTATTTGGAATTATTCCAAGCTCGAAAAGTTGCAAGAATAGTATAGAGAAACCCTGTATACTCTTTACCCAGATTCACCAATTATTAATTTTTGCTCCATCTGATTTATTATTTGCATTCACACTGAGTAGCGCATGCATACACACACACATAATAGACATAAATTGTTTTTCTGAACCATTTGAGAGTAAGCTTCACATGTCATGCCCCATTATCCCTAAGTAATTCAAAGTATATTTCCTACAAACCAGAAGATTCCATGAAATATCCACAGTAGAGTTAGCAAGTTCAGTACAATACTGTAATCTACCATCTGTACTCCAGTTTTGTCAAATGATCAGTGATGTCCTTTGTAGCATATTTTTTCCTTCAGTACAGATCCAGTTCAGGATCACATATTCAGTTATCATGTTTCTTTGGTCTCCTTTAATCTAGTACAGTTCCTCAGTCTTTCTTTGTCTTTCATGGCAAAAGAATTCCTATTTTTCAATGGTTTTTAATTTGTTACTATCTTTAGTTATCTTGATGTTCAAATCATGCCAGATTTGGTCCCTGGGAGCCCCTTAAGCTGGCTCCTATGTCCTTTTGACACACCCTAGTTTGGTTTTTTTAGCACTTCTTCAATTTCTGGTATAAACGCTGTTCCAGGCTCACCTTGTACCTTTCCTGCCTCAGCCCTGGAACCAGCCATTTCTTCAAGGAGCCCAGATTCCTTTTAATTGGGGAACTGCATTAGAAACCAAGATCTGGGTGCCAGATGTGCTCATTGGCGTATGTTTGTTTCTAGGCCTTTTCAGCCAGCAGTTAGGAATACGTATATGTATATAAGCACACACATTCAAATATATGTATGTGTGTGAATATGTGTATAAAGTGTATTAGAAATCATGAGTGTATGCTGATATCTCCAATTCCAATGCACTCCCATAGGGTTCTTTTTCCTTGTTTTGCCTCAGTCCATCGACATATTTATTTATTCAAGTTTACCACACATCCCAAATCATTTCACATTGCTTCACTCATACAACTACAATAAACAAACCTAAAAAGAGTTCAGGATTTGTCTGCATTTGTTCCCCCCCCATTCAACCAAGTGTATATAGTCAAATGACATGATTAGCAGTTACTTAGTTTAGCTCCTTTTTTACTCTCCTGTGTTATGTTATTCACTTGCAATACAACTGGGTTCACTTATTCAGTTTACTTACAGTTTTAAGAGTTTTTTTTCCTTTTCATTCTTACTGCTTTAAAAACAAACAAACATAGAGTATTAACATGCTTCCAACAAAAAAACCTCATAGAACTAATAAGTTATTATAGCAAGGTTGTAAGATACAAGGTTAATATAAATAAGTCAATTGCTTTCATATATACTAGCAATGAACAACTGGATTTTGAAGTTAAAAATACACCATTTATAACAGCACCAAAAAAAAGTAAAGAAATACTTAGATATAAATGTAATAAAATATGTACAAGATCTATAAAACTAGAAAACTCTGATGAAAGAAGTCTAAAAAGATCTGAGAAAATGGAGAGAATTCCATGTTTGCGGATAGGTAGACTCAATATTGTCAAGATGTCAGTTCTTCATTTAATCTATAGAGTCAACAAAATCCCAATCAAAATCTCAAAAAGTTCTGTGGCTATCAAAAAATTGATTATAAAGTTTATATAGAAAGGCAAAAGACCTAGAATAGTCACAAAATATTGAAGAAGAATAAAATTGGAGGACTAACAGTACTCGACTTCAAAACTTATCATAAAGCTACAGTAATAGGTAAGACAGTATGGTATTGGCGAATGAATAGACAAGTAGATCAACAAAACAGAGTAGAGATCCCAGAAAATAAACCCACATGAATATATTCAACTTATCTTTTTTTTAAAGACAGGCTTTATTTATTTATTTTTCTTTTTGAGGTTAGCCCTGCGCTAACATGTTGCCAATCTCCCTCCTCTTTCTTTTTCTTCCCCAAAGCCCCAGCACATAGTTGTGTATCACAGTTGTAGAGTTGTATCTCTTCTATATGGGATGCTGCCTCAGCATGGCTTGATGAGCAGTGACTAGGTCTGCACCCAGGATCCAAACCAGTGAACTCTGGGCCGCCAAAGTGGAACGCGCAAACTCAACCACGATGCCACCAGGCCAGCCCCTCAACTTATCTTTGACAAAGCAGCATATGCAATCTTTTCAAAAAATGGTGCTGGAATAATTGAAGATACACATGCAAAATAATCAATCTAGATACAGACCTTGGATATTTCACAAAAATTAACTCAAAACGGATCATAGACCTAAATGTAATATGTAAAGCTATAAAACTCCTAGAAGATAACACAGAAGTAAATCTAGGTATCACTTCTCGGCCTTTTGGCTATGATCAAGTGTAAAAGTAAATCTAGGTAACCTGGGCTTTTTAGATACGACACCAAAAGCACAATCCGTTAAATAAAAAGTTAATATGATGGACTACATTAAAATTAAAAATTTTTGTTCTATGGAAGACTATTAAGAGAATGAAAGAACTGGCTGGGAGAAAATATCTGCAAAACATATCTGATAACAGACTTGTATTCAAATATACAAAGACTCGTCAAAACTCAACAATTATCATCAATTATAAAACAAACAACCCAATTGTTTTGTGTGTGTGAGGAAGATTAGCTCTGAGCTAACATCTGTTGCCAATCCTCCTCTTTCTGCTGAGGAAGATTGGCCCTAAGCTAACATCCGTGCCCATC
The DNA here is from genome assembly GCA_031878705.1 of Tapirus indicus. Classification (NCBI taxonomy): domain Eukaryota; kingdom Metazoa; phylum Chordata; class Mammalia; order Perissodactyla; family Tapiridae; genus Tapirus; species Tapirus indicus. Next base: position 48,622,197 of record CM062942.1, read on the forward strand.
TTCCTCTATTTCATATGGGACGCCACCACAGCATGGCTTGACAAGCAGTGTGTCAGTCTGCACCCAGGATCCGAAACTGCGAACCCTGGGCCGCCAAAGCAGAGCACATGAACTTAACTGCTACACCACTGGGCCAGCCCCACAACCCAATTTTTTAATAGGCAAAAGATCTATATGAATAGACACCTCACCAAAGAAGATATAAAGATGCAAATAAACATCTGAAAAGATGCTCAACATCATATGTCATTTGGGAAATGCAAATTAAAACAACAATGAGATACCCCTACAGATTTGTTAAAATGGCTAAAATCCAAAACACTGACAATACCAAATGCTGGTGAGGATGAAGAGCAACAGAAACTCTCACCCATTGGTGGTGGGAATGCAAAATGGTACAGCCACTTTGGCAGGTTTTTGCAAAGCTAACTTAGTCTTATGATATGATCCAGCAATAGTGTTCCTAGGTATTTACCCAAATGAGTTGAAATCTTATGTCCACATAAAAACCTGCACATGAAGGTTTATAGCAGCTTCATTCATGCCCAAACTAGGAAGCAACCAAGATGTCATTCAATAGGTGAATGGATGAAAACAGACTGTGGTACATCCAGAAAATGGAATATTATTCTGCAATACACACACAAAGAAATGAGCTATCAACCCATGAAAAGACATGGAGGATCTTAAATGCATATTGCTAAGTGAAGAAGCCATTCTGAAAGGGCTACCTACATACTGTATGATTCCAACTATATGACATTCTGGAAAAGGTAAAATTATGAAGACAGAAAAAAAGATCAGTGGTTGCCAGGGGTTTGGGAGGAGGAAGGGAGGGATGAACAGGTGGAGTATACAGGATTTTTAGGTTAGTGAAACAATTCTGTATGACATTATAATGGTGGATACATGACATTATGCATTTGTCAAAACCCACAGGACTGTACAACTCAGAGCGAACCTTAATGTAAACTATAGTTACATTAGTTAATAATAATAATGTATCATTATTAGTTCATTAATTGTAACAAATGTATCACACTAACTCAAGACAGGAGAAACTGTGTACATGGGTGAGGAAGAAGGGATATATGAGAATTCTGTACTTTCTGCTCAGTTTTTCTGTAAACCTACAACTGTTTTGAGAAATAAAGTCTATTAATTTAAAAAAGCCCTAGAGATACCACTTCACACCTACTAGGATAGCTATAATCAAAATGATGAACAATAACAAGTGTTGGTAGGGATGTGAAGAAATCGCAACCCCTGTACATTGGGGGTGGGAATAGAAAATGGTGTGGCCGCTTTGGAAAACAGTCTGGCAGTTCATTAAAAGGTTAAACATAAGAATTACCATATGACCCAGGAATTCTACTCCTAGTTGTACACCTAGGAGAAATGAAAACAAACGTCCACACAAAAACTTGTATGTGAATATTCATAGCAGCATTATTCATAATAGCCAAAGAGTGGAAACAACTAAAATGTCCATCAACTGGTGAATGGATAAATAAAATTTGGTATATCTACACAGTGGAATACTATTTAGCTATAAAAAGAAATGAAGTACTGATAAATTCTACAACATGGATGAACCTCGAAAACATTATGCTAACTGAAAGAAGCCAGACACAAAGGACCACACATTGTATGATCCCATTTATATGAAATGTCCAGCATAGGGATATTCATAGAGACAGAAAGCAGATTAGTGGTTGCCAGGGGCTGGAAGGAAAGAGGAAAGGGAATGACTGCTAATGGGTATGGGGTTTCTTTGTGGGGTAGTGAAAATATGGAATTTGATAGTGGTGATGGTTGCACAACATTGTGAATATACTAAAGTCACTGAATCCTACACTTTAAAAGAATGTATTTTATGGTATGTGAATTATATCTCACTAAAGCTGTTATTTTAAAATGTAAAAGAAAAAAAAAGCAATCCAGCAAATCTTTTATTTCCTTTCTTGATGGTCCAACTTGTCAATTTTGAAGACTTCCAGGGGAGTGAATCTTGTGTACTCGAGAGTTAAGACTGGGCAGTCTAGAATCTTCTCCCTGCCTCAATAAAGAAAGATAAAAAGAAGATAATACTATCTATTTGATAGCATTGTGCGGCCTTATGCTTTCAATTTATATTAGTTTATTTTTATATCCTCCTTTTTTCCCCCAGGAAGAATCGTAGCTGGTTCTTTGGACTCCCTGGGAAAGAAAAAGATGATATAAATAATTCCTTCTCCAACTTGAGCCTTGGTAATATAGTAATAATTGCTACCTTTCATAAAACAATTATCTATGCACTTTATATACATTATCTTAGTTAATCTTTGCAACAACTCTACGAGGTAGGGGCTATTACTATTCCCTTTTGAGGTATGAGAAAACTGAGGCTTAGAGAGATTAAGTGCTCAGAGACCCAAGTAAGTAAGAAAGCCAGGATTCAAATCCTGTCTGTACTTGTAACTAAGACACTGCACTAACTCCTCTAATAAATATTTCTAAATTTTAAGAATTAAAAAAAGTCTACCTTGCCTTTTCTGAATCCAGGTACACAGCCTTAATTAAGAAACATAAAGGCTGCATAGCTCAACACCTTTTCTCCTAATGGATTATAAATTGTCACTAGTAAGTGACTTAAGAAGAGTTTCAACAGATTGTGACCAGAAAGAAATTTTAAAGTGACACATTTATCTTTTGGGGATGGGCCAATATCTATGTGGAAGCAGGACTCTGCTGCCCAAGCAAGAGTCTCGTGGTCTTGATGTAAACACGTATTACTTATTCAGGGGCATTTACCCCTCCCCTTTATACTCTAGTTGCCATTTAGGCTGCTGGAGGATAGAAGTAATTAGAAAATAGGAATAACGAAGTCCACTGTACTTAGAGACTAGACAGCAAGTGGAGTCAGGGAGGAACCAGGAGAACAGAGTCCAGGGCCAAGGTGGAGACAGGTTGGGGCTGGGCTGAATAGATTAGAGACAGAGATAGGCTTAGATCATCTGGGATGGCAGTGACAGGGGTAGCAACTGGAGGACAGGATGGGGGACAAACTGGGGTAAATTGTAGAGAGTGACACCCTCAGGGTAGAATCAGTGCACATACATGGACACAGAGGAGAAGAGAAGGGAAGCACTGGTAAGAAGAGAGTTTGGTACAGGGCACTGTACTACCTAATAGGTATATCTTTCCAGCTACCTAAATATATGTACAAATACTAACTAGAATCAAATAAGTTTAAAAGACTTTGGTAAGGCCATGTAGTCCTAAGTCTTTATTTCAGAGCTGAGGAAATCACAGCTAGAGAAGTAAAGTAAATTGCCCAAAACACACGGGGCCCAGTCCAGTGAGATTTCTAGGTCACTATGTCATAATCAAAGTTAAACCTTAAATCAATCTAAAAGGTTATGTGATATAAAACATAGCACACATATGTCTCATGCATCACTGCTGTTTTTGCTACGTTTTGCATTTAATCTGCCCATATATATTCTATAATTCATTTCCTTAACATATTCTAAGACTTTTATTAATATTGAATGTAGTAATTCTTGTATTAGTTACTTTGGTGGTAAATAAAAATTTCAATATGCTGGAGTTCATACATGAAACTATTGTCATTGGGTTCACGGAAAAATTGATTTTTGGGGTATGATATAAGTACATATGTATGTGGTTGTGTCATTGGTTAAGTCATTTAATAATGATTACTGAGTACCCTTCTGGTCAAATCAGCGTGCATATTCTATGCAATTGGGCAGTCTTCCCATGTTGGGGGTGAAGGAATTCTCCCAATTAATTCACCGATTACCTCCCTTCCTTCGAATGGAACATGCCTATATAAGGCTGTTCAAGGTCAAAGGGTCTCATTTCATCTGATATAGGCCTGGGGAACTAAACTGACCAGAGTAATGGGTGGCTCAGAGAACTCCTGTTTTAGAAGGAGAATAGGCCCTTCATGGACACAGAAAATAGACCAGAATGCTCAGAAATTCCAACTTATCACAGACACCGTTTCTTCTGTGGACAAAATACAGTGTCAGGCAAAGCATCACATACAGATGCATTTATATTCAAGTTATATGCTTCATTGCAACTTGGTGACTTTCCATTTTCTCCTATGAAGAAGCATCTGCATCCAACTAGAATTTAAGCAGGCTCTATAGAGTAATTCAATGGCAGCAGATGTCCTATTGTAAAATGAATCAATCCAGGAAATGTAATGGTTTTAGACTGAAGCAGTTGTTTTATAAAATACACATGTGCAAAGACATTTCTTTTAGTGGAGGCAACTTGCTGAAGAAGAATTTTACAAGGATCTTTTAACTTATAAAAACAGACCAATTACAAAACAGCCGCCAAGAACCACATACCCATGGTTATCCTATTTTTTTGGAGACAAAAATCGAGATACATGATTAAACAAAAAGATTTCTTTCATCCATGTGAATTTATAGGAAGTCTTACAAAAGTATAAAAAAATGAATCCCATTTGGTTCACCTTTTTAAAATTTCTTAATTGAAATGAGTGAAATGACTAAATCAAATTGTTCTAAAAGAATCTTGGATATGTTGTTCAGGTATAGTTAATATAATTAGGAGATCCTAAGAATTTCGCTACCGTCTTTGGGACCAATAATGATGCAAGACTGGAGATAAACACTTTGATGCCAATTCCAACTCCTTGCACCATAAAAGGGAAAAAAGTATTTTAATATATAAGAAACTGTGAAACAGCACAAATAAAAACTCACCTTTTATGCAGAAGAGTATCAATTAAAGAGAAATTAGTATTTTAAATTATCAAATTATAAATGGGAAATTTAACATTTTTAAAATGATGTTTACTGAACTACTTCCACGTTTTCGTGTCCATATAACCAAGCTACATATAGATGTTACTGACCTATCATTTATATCTATGTATTCATGCAAAGTTAAAACATTTAAATTTGATAAAAAGTGTTCTGAATCAATTAAAGCAAAGACATTATTATTTGGAAAACCAAACATCAGCCATGATGACTATCTTAATTATTTTGACATATGAAATATGCAATGTAATTATTTTTATGCAGGGTTACATTTGGAATTTCCCTATATTTCATTTTTAGTAAACTGATTTAGTACAAGAACAGTACTTTTTTCTTTTTAAAAATGAATTTTAAAACTACCTAAATTTTTAAAATTCTGATTTACAAGTCATTATTGCCATCTGCTGGTTATATAGTTTCACTGCATTTTTTGGTAAAAATTACCAATTGTTTTACTAAAAGACAAAGAGAAAACAGAGAGGAGTTTAGATATAGATGACTGGATTAGAAATCTCTGTGCAAGAGAAATAATTTGCTAAATCATGAGGCATCTTCATTTCAAAGAGGATAAGATAATGCGAGATATCTTGTATTATATACAATTATAATGTGCTATTCTAATTGTCAGTTCATCATAGAATAAGTATCAGATATACTGGTTTAAGTTATTGTCATTATAGCATGTAGCTAAATTATGACTCAAATAACTGTTCAAAATAACTAGGTCAAAATAAGTGACTACTGTCAGAGAAGTTATAAAATGCCACGATTCTATTCAACTGAATAAAACTAAGTGCCATATTTTCCCTCACATACACAAATCTATTCCTCTCCTTAGTCAGAGAATGCATAATTATTTAGGCAACTGTCTCTCAGTTTTCTGAGTTAACTAATGAACCTAGAACTCATATTACTGTTTAATAATAGAACCAACATATAACTTAATGACAAAGAATCCAGGTGAGCAAAATATTAACTGGGAGTAATACTCACCAGTATACTCTGAATATGGTCAATCTAGAGCAAGATATAGGAACATTTTTTTAAGCACATATTATGTTTTAAGAGCTTTAGCATTTTTCAGGTAAGGAAATAACTATTAGAGCGGTTAAGTTATCAGTTCAAAGTCACACATCTTCCATACAGGAGTCCTCTTTGTAAAAGATTTAGAATGGAACCTGGTACACAGTTAATTTTATGTGTTTACTATATATCAGAATTATATATACCCTGCTTCTTTTACCTTTAACACTATATCAGGAGTATTTTCCTATATCATTAAGTATTCATTCAAAATGACTTTTGTCAATTTATGACAATGTCAATTTAGTAATGCTTCACTGTATCAGCATTCTATAATTTATTGTTTGGTGTTGAGGTTATTTCTAATTTTCACTGATATAAATAATAGTACAATGAACATTCTTATAAAAAAGTTTTTTCAATAGTAAAAATGACCAGATTTGTACTTTCAAGGACAGACCAAGTGTAAGAATATGCTTTATTTTGTTAGGACATTGAATCATCCAAAACGCAAGTGCAAACTCCAGGAAACAAGCAAACAAATTGACCATAAACAGAAACATCAGAAATAAGCAAAATAGACTGAAGGAAGGGAAACCAAACTCAGAAAGTTCAGTTCAGAGTTGTACAAGAAAGTCACTGAAAATGACATATGGCCAACATTCTAGTAGCAGCCAGTCCTACTTCCTGCAAAAATACCCACCTCTCATGGAAAACAAAGATAAAACTTATAAAATCACTAACATTTTCGTGATTATTCTAACTTTTAACAAGGACCCTCAGATTCTTTTTTAAAATATTCAACAAGATATAGCTTAAAATAAACACATCTAACCAAATCACAGAGAGTTGAAGTATAAACAGATTTACTGAGCAAACACTAATTTTTTAAAAAGCACAAATGGCCATATTTCAAGTAAAGTAGGGTGTATAACTCAGCTGACTTGAAATGTCTATGGGAAAATATAAATTTCCCAAATTGACCCCAGAAGTAGACAATGTAAATTGACCAATGATAATGAAGGAAACTGAAGGATTAAAGGAAAAAAACGGCTCTAGAACCAGATGTTCTAATATAGACTAAAAGGTGCAAATCCACTCTATTCATTTTATGAATTTAATATAATTCTAAGAAAAACAATCATAGCACTTCAGTTATTATTCTAATAAAATATTAAAATACATGAAAAAATAATGTATTTTATTATGCGTTTGCATATTTATTCAATAATATATTTTTATCAACTATCCATAAATATCTTGTATTTTAAGCTCAGTATTGGCTAGACAGAATTCATTAGCTGCTAAAACTTGGGCAATTTACTACACCCTTTATCCTCAGTTTCTTAATTTCTACAAAGTTATTATGAATTAAATGAGAAAACATTTTAAATACCAAACACAGTGCCAGAAATGTAGAAATGCTCCTTGGAAAAAAAACCTTATAAAACAACAAATGAATAACAGTGCTTATTGATTTTAAATAAGTAACAAGATGAATAGTACTGTCGGTAAATGCTCTAGACCTTCAGATTAGGAGGGATTAATGTGGGCTGGAGAAATGGGCTGGGGCCTGGAAGATAGACTGCAAATGGGCAGGAAGAAAGGGATGCAACAGCTACAGGGTGGCTTTTCGGGATGAGTACAGGGATAGTTATGGAGTTTTCACGCTACAAAATGACTGAAACGGAAGATTTGCGTCTGGGGAAGTGGGAAATTAAAGTTGAAAAGGTAGATTGGGGCAGACTATTGAAAGCACTGATGAGCAAGCCAAGGAGTTTACATTTTATTTGTGGGCCAGTGGGAGCCATGAACATTTTTGAGCGGTGTTGCATCAGGAAAATTAACTTGGCCACAATGAGCCATAGATTAGACGGAGAAGGGGATTAGGAAATTCAATCCCATCCATCATAAAACAGATGGGAGGTGAAGGAGTGTGGGCGCCAGCGGCATGGCTTGTGACAAAGGACATGGAAAATGTCAGTGGCCCCTGTCTATCTTTGCCAGCCGCTGTGGCATCATGTGCCTAGTGATAGCGACTGTGAGGCTAAGAGCTCCCCTCTCAGATGGTCCTGGGTGGTGTCTGGTTTAGGAAGGTGAGATCGCTGAGCATAACACTTCTAGCCCTGAGGAATTCTGAGCAACCTTGTTGGGACACACAGTTTTACTTCAAGAATGGATGAGTTACCGCTGTCCTCCAAGGGGAAACCACTGAATCTCCGAATGCGCGTCAACCTGAGGCTCTGGGATTAGACTCACCGGCCTCACGCAGGCTCTGCCACATATTGCCTGTGGCCTCGGGCCATTCCCTCAGCGTAGGAGAAGGACACTGAAAGCCCAACGCAACGTGTTCTTAGGAGGTGAAAAGAGATGTTCCTAAAGTGCCAGGCGCTCACCAGGCGCTCACTTCCTTCCTTCGCTCTCTTTCTGCGGTTCTTTCTTTCAACTAAGATCTCTTTCTCTCTTATTAACCTCGAGACATGCAACCTTTTCGTAAAAGTAACAAAGCTAAGCTTGAACTCACTCGAAGAAAGGAATTAAATCGCAAAGCCCTTCAGACTTGGCCGCAAGCAGGACGGCGACTTGAAGCGCTGCGCGCGCCGGCACACATGGGAGAATGCGTGTGGGCGGTGCGCAGGGACTCACGTGGGAGCATGCGCATAGGGGATTCACACGGTGTGGCGCGCCTGGGCTGCGCGTTGGTGGTGCGCCAGGAGGATGCGTGTGGGCCGTGCACGGCGTCGCACACGCGGCGCGGGGTCGCCTGGGCCTCAAGGCCCCTCCTCCAGATTTAGCAGTCGCCATGACGACCCGGCGGCCCGCAAAGGCGGCGGGGACTAGTCGCTCAGACCGCGAGCTGAGGCAGTCCCTCGCGGACCTCACCCGACTCGGCTGGGTCCGCGCCCGCCGGAGGGAGAGAGCCACCTTCATCCGAGCAGGGACTATGAGAAAATGGTCGGGCAAAGGAGGAATAAACACAGAGAAGCGGCTTTAGAGCCGTTGCACTCTCCCCGCTCCGTGCAGTCTAGACGGCGGCGCCGGGGCACCGGAGCCGGGGAGCCGGAGGTGGGGGAGGAGTGGCAGGAGGAGGTGGAAGAGCCGGGGCTGCCTTTGTTTGTTTGCGGCGGGCACCTGCCAGGGGGCGCCCGGAGGTACTCGCCGCGGAGGACCCGAAACCCGAAGGCGCAGAATTGCATGCAACTGGAAGTGGTCTCAAGGACGCTTTCGGACGCTTCCAATTTCTCAGCTGTTTCCTGGAGCAGCTCCGCGACAAGGTGCACCTATTGCGGCGACGTCCGTTCTTGGGCAGAACCACCTGTGGCATAGGTGAGCCGAACCGGGTGGGGAAAGCCCTCAGCTGGAGCCCCCACCGGCTCAAGGCCGGATGCCCTCCCTCCAGGGCCCCGCGGGGCTAGGCTCGGTTCCGAGGGACCCTCCGGCCCTCTGAGTCTCGGGTTTGAAGTGGTGTTGGTGAGTCTTGAAAAAGACCAGTTTAACTAGCAAGCCTAGCAGCAGTAATGGCAAGGTCCAAGCTCTGGGAAATCGCTGACAAGAATACCCGGTCCCCTTAGTTCTTGTTTTAAAACATTTTCCAGGGTTTTCGGGAATAGTGTTTTTGGGCATACTGATCATCCCTATGTCACCAACAAAATGTCATCTTAGGGCAGCCATTTGTCACATGTTGTAAAAATGATAGCTCTTTGGGGGCAGACATTGTGTTCTTCTGCACCTTAAATAAAGCAAAATAAAGTGCTGGTTTTTTAAATTAGTTGAGAATCTTTAATAATGGAAGCAGGATCAAATTAGACACTATAATATTTCATGTTGGTACCTATTTACTTTCATGTTGTTGTGGAGCTTCAGTGCCTAAATTTGGAGACTTTTTAAATTTAAGCACTTGAAAGATTTTATTTACATTCCTCATTTTCTGTAGCTTAAGTGGTAACTTAAATGTTGTTGCTGTTTCAGTAAAATCAATTTTGAGCCTAGTCGTTGGCCAGACTGGCTACTGATATAAATTGAAACATAGATAAATGTCTCTCAATGTAAGTTCTGATTTCTTTTCCACCGTAAGTTGACTTCTGATGTTAAAGTAGAACGAGTCTCTACATTTGGGGTGTTAAAAATACTTGAGGAATAATAGATGGGATTTCATATTTAGATGTTTATCTGATGTCTAATTATGGCAACAGATACATCCCACATCTGGAATCAACATGGGCTTGGATACCAAGCTGTTTTACCATTCCGGATACAAGCTCCAGAGCACCCCTATCTGGCACATCAAAGGCACTTGGTGAATGTTGGGTGAAATAATGACTGAGTATATTAAGTGCTGTGAGAGTTCAGCAGAGCAAACTAATACTTTAGAATGAGAAGTGGGAAATGAAATCAGGGAAGACCTTTAGGAAAAAGTGGGATTTGAATTGTGACAAAAAGGCTAATACTTGGATGTGTGAAGCAGAGAAGTATTAGAGTTCAATAGAACAGCATAATCAAAGTCTATGAAAGTGAAGTGAGGTAGAAAGGAAGGGTACAAAGGGTGCAAAAAGAAGAGGAAGTAGGAAGTGTCAACTTAAAAAGCAAATTAGCTCATTATATTATCTTCAAAATGAGTTTATTTGGGAATAGCCTAAAGAATCAGAATACAGGCTGTGCATGCTATGAGAAACCATAGGCAAATCTGGAAAACAATGGAGGGGGGCTCGCTTTTATAGAGAAAAAGGGGGAGTAGGGAAGAGCTGTTCTAAATGAAAGTCTATTGGGGGAAAGTATCTGTTCAGGGTGGCAATGGCTTCTCATTGGCTGAGCTGTTGCCTGTTGGGAAGAGAAATCTTCCTACAGTAGTAAAGTAGTTTTACTTCCTGTGGGAGATGCAAGCGTCACTGTCTCTTCCCGTTTTGTGTAATTGCTGATGTATGATCGGGCTTGAAAGCTCGCTCTGCAGGCCTTTCCTACTCCAGTTTAGTTAAGGTTTCTTTTATTAATTTCCACACTTTCCCATTTTGATCAAGATTTTTCTCTGAAAGCATTGCTGATCAGCAGTCCCGTTCTGTGCATGTAGTGGTCTTGTCCCTCCGTGCCAGGAAGGACCTTTCCTGGTTGTCATGTCCATTGTTGGTGGGAAGGTGCATAGTGGTTGGAGATCATTTAGGCCACATTTGAGTAACAACGATGGTTAGGAGGGAGAACTCTCAGGCATTTGTTATTCAAAGTCTATAGTCATCTGAGGTTGTAAGCATCAGAAATCATTTCAAATTGTTGAGCTAACATTGTCTTGTTAGGTACATCATCTTTACAAAGGTTCAACAGGCAATAGGTACACAGTTTAATAACAAGTAAACAAAGTGGGATTAAGAACACTACAACAAGCCCAGTTTGCAGAATGGTTCTAAAACCAGGAGCCCAGACCTGAAGGTAACCAGCTGAGCAAATCAAGAGACTGGGTTGTTAGGTGAAATTTGTTGTGGCCAATGTGCTTGCTGTCTAATCTTATGTAATTGGGTTTTTACTTCCTCAGAGGTATTTATCCATGTGCAACAGGAGGTGTTCACCACTGCACAGATACCTCCTTGCTCAGCAAATAGATAATCAAGGGTTGTACAGTTATCCAAAACTACCTGAGCCAGTGAACTAAGTGCCTGTTGCTGAGCTGAAATTGCTCTGGCTGTAGAGTCAGCCAACTCTTCTAGTGTCAGAGGGAGATTACCAATCATTTGTTGGCACTCACTCCAGCCCATGGGAAGAAAGCTCTTCCCACGGAGGCAAACCCAGAGTCATGCATGCCTCCTGAAAGTGCTCATTTAAAGCAGTAATAGTGGTTTAATGGAATGCACCAGTGAGAGGCCTCTGTTTGGTTATGTAGAGAGAATAAGACAGTGAATACAGCAAGGACACACTGTCCTTGTATTCTCCAGCTGTTAAGGCAGTGAATTGCCCAAGCATAAAGGCGATTACTGAAACCTCACAGATGAAGATGTAACCGGGGGTGTACACAAGGCCCCCGCGTAAGTGATATCATCTATAGATTCCTTCATCAGCACAGAGGCATAGCATTATATAACCAAGGCTCAGATACTATGTTGTCACATACTGAGAGGTTGCCTAAATATTTGGGTATATCAAGAAATTTACAGATGGCGTGGGTTACATTGACGGCCTCACAGGATTTTTCACACAAATATTCAAATAATCTTGTCTTCCCCTCCCAAGACTGGGTTAAATTAAAGCAAGTAATGAGGTTAGGTGGGCTTAGCACCGTGAGTCGGTAAAATGGGCCAGCAGAGCAATTTAGACAAACAGCATCTGGAATCCCAGTGAAATTACTTGTAGGATGAACTAAGGGGTCATTACGGTCTTGGACAGACTGAGGTTTCTATTGGCAAATCCAGCAATCAGAGAGGTTCCCCCTTTCTCAAGTGATTGGTAAATGTGAACAAGGGCATTATCCTTCCAGGAAAGAGAGGGAGAAAATAAAGGAAGAAACAACAGTGGGAAGAGGGCATATAGGCCTGGTCCAGTCATCTTAGGAAAGCTGTTTGCCTCAGATGTCAGCTGCTTCTCTTAGTCAGATTGGTTTGGAGTCTCCAGCGTTTGTACAGGACAAGATATCAGGTGGAGCCTTCTTTAGCTGTGAGATGTACCCAAGGCTCAAGTCCCTGAAGTTTGGTTGCCATCTGGGTAGTGAGGAGGGTCTAATATAGTCTCATCCAAGGAAATTTCAAGGGCAGTATAATTGAAAATGTCAGTTTGAGTATCATATCCAGACATTTAAGGAAACGAGAAGAATTTAGGATCTAGTCCAGCTTACAGGTATAACAAATCCTCAAAGACAATTAATAGGACTAGAATTTAAAATCTACAAAAGTGCAAGCATAATTTCTTTCTCCACAATTACCCTCATTTTTATTAAAGATAATCATAGTAAAACTAATTTGTTTATATTAAACTTGGTCTGATTATTTATATAAATATAGCGAGAATAGTGATTGACTATATAAGCTGTTTGTAAGATTGCTTTGCTGAAACCTTGTAAGCAAAGTACTAGGCTGATTTTTCCAAGCAGTTCCTTAAGTCTGTCTGGTCATATCTGAGTCTATGTACATCTTTCTTGAATATAACCTTCTAGTCAAAGCCTTGGTGATGTAGCCAATATTTCCAATTGTGTCCTGTTACAAGGAGAACAGACCTTCACTGAACCCGTGCACATACATATATTGTCATGAAAAGAATATGTAAGAATTTCCAAATTCTGGAGGGATCAGATAGAAAAAGATAAATGTTTAAACCCTTGTTGCAAAGATACACTTTACCAAATTGCTGTAAGTTATAGATAGCTTAAAGGAGAGGAGAAAAAGGGGTCCTTTACATCTGGAAAACAAAACATCAAAACAATCAGTTTTCCATTAGAGTTGTAGAAATTCTTAACCAGTTCAGTGTTATGATCTTAAAGTTATCAAAACCTGTATTCCAGAGTACTTGTCAAAGTCTTTTTCATCAATCTGTTTGAAAATGAAACATATTTGTAAAAGCATCAGAGTAAAACAATAACTATCTGTAACTGACAAAGAACTTTTTAAAAAAGGCAATGGTTAAATGCAATTGATAAGGAAGTTTGGGTATTTTTGTGACATTGTAGATAGTAACTAGAATTACAGGTAAAAACATTATGTTAGGACATATCAGATTTTTAGGAATTTTATACAATTTCTAGAACACTTTTTAGTAACATTCACTCATGCAATATAACCTAAAAAGTTTATCACTTATTTGACCATGCTTCTCGTGTAATTTGACATACCAAATAAGCCTAATTAGTGCAATAGCTCTCTTTATATAAGGAGAGGGAATAAGTCTTTTGAGATGTCATAAACACCCTCTGGAAAATCCCAAAGTTACATCCAGGTCAAAAAAACTATCATTTAGAATTTGAATATTTTGAGAAACATCAAAAATATCAAAAGGTTTGGACACTTGACTAGGATCACAGATCATTATGAAATAATACTTAAGTATCTGTTTGACCAAAGTAACAATAACAGGTTTCAAAGGAAATACAAAAGATTACCTAGTTGTAAGCAAAACTTAACTTCTTGAATACTAAGAAGACTCAGTTCTCTTAAGTAATTAAAGGCCTGATAGAAACAACACAGAAAATTATTTTGACAAAGCACAAAAATCTCTGTTTTCTAGGCATATTGCTTAAAGGTAGAGAAACTTTCACACACTGTTTCACAGCAGACCAATAGCTCAAGAAACTTTGTCCTTTCAACAAAAAAGAAAGCCAAATTTTGATTTTGCATCAGTTTATCTTGATATTAAAATTAATTCATTCCAATCTTAGCCAGTTCTGACTGCTCATAAAATTCTTCTCCCAAGATTTCTTTCTATAAACCTTCTACAACTTTCTTCTTACATTCAGATTTTGTCCTATGTTTTCTTCTTTCCCATTATGAAATAACCAGCCTCTCTTAGGACAAAATTACTTTCTTTTTCCTCAGCAGAATGCATTTTCATTCCTCATATCTTCTTTTACCAAAACACACATCCTGCTTTCCTTGCATACAGAGATGTTTCCCTTTTTGTTTCTAGTAGCTTTAGTTACATATATTAGAATTCTTAACGCTTAGAATTCCCAATTCCTAGTGAAAACTAAGAAGTAAGCAGTCGTGGACTGGCAGATTTATAAATACATTTCATAATTTCGAGGAGTATATTCCCTTTTGAATAGTGCAGTCTTTCAGTGTGGCACAAGACATGGTTACAGACCCAAATTCATCTTTAGTTTCTTTGCAATAGGAAGCCAAAAGTAGATAAACCTATGTTCGGTAATTAATGTTGTAGTACTTTATCTTGTTTGAAAAATGGTTTAGGTACTCAATGACTATCCATTATTTAGTTTAACTTAGTATAAACTTTGATCTTATTTACATTTAATTACTTGCTTCTAAAATCATGCTTGGATTAGACATAAAATAGCCAACCATCATCTTAAATTACTTTCTTGCTGACAAATTTTGTAACAGAGATAGCATGAGCGTCTTTGACTAGTAAACCCAGGCTGAGAAAAAATTTGCACATTTGCATTACATCCAATACTAACGACTCTGAAAACATGCCTGTTTTCTATTTACACTAACAGTCGTAATCTAGCTTTTATTTACTAAAGGTTAGTCCTAGATCATGTGAACCTGAAAAGCATTTAAGTTAGTTTCTATTATATTTCTGAGATTTAGGAATACTTAATTTATAAGTGCTTAATTTCAAGGCAATTAAACAGCTTTTTACACATCAATTCTAGCAATACCATTCAGAGGTAGAAAAATATCACATCTCTCTAACATACATATATAGACATATAGACAGACATAAATAGAGATCTTATAGATTTCATTTTAAAACTTTTAGCCCTGTCTCAGATACAATAATTTAAAATTCAATAGTTGGATCCAAATTGTATTTCTGGCAAATGGACTAAGGTAAGGTTGCATGTTCAGTTGGCCAAATTCTTTCACTAAAGATTTTTATTTACATGCTGTAAGGATCCTTTTAGAGCTGTTTTTGGAGTCATTTTGTCTATTATCGAAGGTCTAGGGTAATTGCTATTTAAAATTTCCTTTCTAGTTTTTTATTTGCTCCAGGTAACTTAGAAATAGTAATTAGAGGTTTAGCATTTGAATCCTCAGAAGGTCTGATTTTAAAGGGGCAGAATTTCACAGAGGAGAAGAGAAGAAGATGGCATCAGGGGCTGAGCTTGGGCACAAGATGGCTGCCGGGGTGAAGTCTGAGATAAAGGAGCCTGGGAAGACAAACAAAGATGGTGCCTGAGACAAAGAAGAAGGGGGAGGGGAACATGAGGCTTCAGAAGCCATTTTGTATCCCTCAGTTTTTTAGTGATTTTGGCTAATTTAGACAAGGTATCTTATAGAGAGATGGTTTTAGAGCTTTGTGCATATCCAGAAGCCTCCAGGTACCAATGAAAACAGACATACTGTTTGTTTTGCTTAATTTTAGAGCACCATCTTCCAATTTGGTTTTAAGAAAAGCTAATTTGGGGAGATCGAAAATTCCCTATAATGGCCATTGTAATTCCATACTGCTTTTGGTCTGCTTGGCCCACCTAGTTAAAAATGTGGATGTAGGGGGCTCAAAATTCTCAAACATAAACCCAGCTGGGGTCCCTGAAGGAGGGTTCCCCTCAGAACATTTAAATGACAGGGATCCCATTTCTGAAATTCCCTCTGAAAACCCAAGAAAGTTTCTAGGGGATCCCTGGTCCCCAAAGGAATCTAAAAACAAAAGAAAAGTTGCCAGATTCCCAGCCCTGGTTCCAAAAGGAATCTGAAAACCAAAGAAAAACTGCTGGATTTTTAATAAGCCTGAGCCCCAAAAGGATCTGTGCTACCTTTAGAAAACAACTGAATACTCACCAAGAATGACAACTTGAACCCAAGGATAGAGCCTTGAACCAGAAGGACAAAGTTCCTCTCCTGAGAAGACAAAGCCTCTCCCCGATCCCCAATAAAGTCTGAGAGCTCAAAACTCAAGGAGAATGGAGCTTGGAATCTGAGAGGAGACTCACCAAACCAAAAGAAGGTGGCAACTCACAAAAACAATGAGCACAAGGGGCTTAGTGTGGGTACCTCACTTGATTCTGGGGGTCCCTGTCTTTCGAGGATTGCCTCCTTTGAATCCCACTTTTGGGATTCCACATTTGGAAGTCCCACTTCTGACACCATATATGTCAACTTAACAAGGAAATTTGCCTGTTATCCTCAAAAGAAGTTTATTCGGGGATAGTCAAAAGAGTTGCAATTTGGGATGTGCATGCTATGGTGAACCATAGGCAAATCAGGAAAACGAGGGGAGCTTGCTTTTATAGAGAAAAACGGGGCATGGGAAGGGGCTGTTCTAAATGAAAGCCCCTTGGGGGAAAGCAACTGTTCAGGGCAGCAATGGCTTCTCATTGGCTGAGCTGTGGCATTTCCCATTGGCCAGGCTGTTGCTGGGTGGGGAGAGAAATCTTCCTTCAGTACTAAAGTAGTTTTACTTCCTGTGGGAGATGCAAACATCAGTCTGTCTCTTTCTATTTGGTGTAATTGATGATGTGTGATGGGGTGTGAGGGCTCCCCCTACAGGCCTTCCCTACACCAATTTATTTAAGGTTTTTTTAGTTAATTTTCACAGAAGTTCAAAAGGTTGGTTGGGACCAGCCATGGAGAGCCTAATTCAAGAGTATTTTTAAGGCATTTGAACTTCATTCTGCACTGATTCTTTCTTTTCTTTAAGAAAAATAATTTTTTAATGAGGTGAAATGCACATAACATAAAATTAATCATTTTAAAGTGAACGATTCTGTGGCATGTTGCAAAAGAGTGATGAAATTATTGATGTTCCAAAACCACGTAAATGAGACATAAAGTCTTTCAAGTCTCTCCCTTTGCTCCTCAAATCCCCCTGGCAGAGGTAAGCATTATTCACAATTTATGTCCTTTTGAAATTTTTCCTATGCTTATATAGATAGAATTAGCTAGCCATCTTGTTTGTGTGTGTTCTCTCTCTAAACATAACACATTTGAAATAGTTGTTTTAAAGGTATATTGTGATACAGCAGCTTTTAATGACTTTTTTCTTTTATTCTTTTTCCAGCTGCCTTTGTGAGAATTTTGCACTGGTAAGATTAGTTTCAGTTTGAAATAAATAAAAAAAAATTGGACTAAATATTGCCATCACTGTTTGCATGCAATAACACAATAATTTCTTGCTTATGTCATGTAAAAAAAAGACTTCCTTATTTTACAGTAATTATGTGTTGTTAGTCATGTAAGCTTAAAGTTTTAGTAGCACCTGTGAATTGGAAATCAGGTAGAAATGAAGATAAAGACTGCAGTGGTAATACAGAATTAAATGAGCCTTTCAGTGTGCATGCACATGCACCTTATTTTAGAAGTGATCTATTTGTAAAAATCATATGTAAAATAATATTTTTCCTCTGACATGTTTTCATTTCTATCTGAGCTTAGAGATTTCTACTCTTGGGAACAATGGGATCTATCCGTGTCCTGTTGGGACAGTGCTGTCCTGGCCATTTATTCTGCGGGGGGATTTTGATGTTAGAACTAAGGCTGTAATGGTAAGAAACGTTTCCTACGGGTATGGGTACCCTGGCATATGTCCCACATGTAAATGAAGGTGAGTGGAAGACAGGTTTGATATATGGAATTTTGCTTTATTTTGTACTTCATTGGAAAGCATCTGCTATGTAAATTAAGGATAGCATGATTGTTGACTATAACTAATTTTATGTACCACGTATCCTATTTTCACTGCCTACAGCTGTTTTCTTGAGTTTCACTAATAAAATATTTTGAAGTACAGTCCTGTGTTCTTTGGAACTTGAAAGTTGATCCCTTATATGGTATTATACTTATTTAAAAATTGCTTTAAAGTAATTTTATTTAAAATTCCAAATGCTTTTCAGCAGTTACAGAGACAGTTCCCAAACCTGGTACATTAGAATCACTTGTAAAACTTAAACAAAAACTTGGCTCTGTTCTGATTTAGAGGCCTGGGGTGGGAGGAGGGGTGGAGAGGTCCACAGGAGTTTTAGATACACAATTAAGATTAAGAACCAAGGAGTTAAGGAATTTCAGCTGTGTGGTACACTAGATTGTAAATGTCTAAAAATATGTTAGTAAGCAAATTATAAAATTATCTCAATATTATAAAAATGCTTTTTCCTTTTTGTGATTTTTGTGCTGTATAACTTAGTTATTTTAGTACTGGCTTTGAAACACGTTCTTATTCTTATAATATGGTGCTTCATTGTTTTTCTAGGATACATTTAGTAACACTTTTTGAAATGAGCGTCATTTTTCTCATCTCTCATCTTTGGAACGGGAAATGACTTTTCGCACTAAAATGGTTAGGTTCTTTCTTCTAATGAATTCATTTGTACTTTAAGAATAGTTAGACTATACGGTGAAACTTATTAGGAACTGAAATGAATTTTGGGTGAACTGCAATATTTATACTAGGTTTATTATTTAAATAGAAAAGTGTTTTAGGATTCTTTTTCTTTACTTTCTCTCATTATCTCTCCTCCTTTCCTAATGCAAACTTCTTTTTAAGATAATAAAGATTGGTTATAATAGCTGAGGAAGAAGGAGAACAAAGACAACATTTAAGAAGTGATATAGGGGTATCAAATGTTATCAGAAATAGCTTTCTCTTGGGCTAGAGGTGGGAGACCCCATGTTTTACCTGGTTGTTTTAATTTTTTTTTTTTAGCCCTCTTGATTTCAAGATATTCTCTTTTAAGAGGCAACTTTTAATATAGCCTTCTTTAATAATTTTTCTGTTCTTTTGACACCTAATCTATAAAATGGAGATAATGCCATCTGCCATACATATTTCACATAATTATTGTGAGGATTAAATGGGATAATGAATGCCAGAATTGTGGAATTTTACAATTAAGAGAGACTGGGGACCATCCTCCAGATAAGCTAGTTAGGAGCCAAATGAAAACTGAAACTGGCTCCCCTGGCTCTCCTGACTTTGTAGCCACTACTTTTGTTTGTTTTTGTTTGTGACTAAATTAAAATTAAAATTTTAAATTTAAATTTAAAAAAATTAAAAATAACAGAACTTACCATTTCAACTATTTTTAAGTGTACAGTTCTGTGGCATTAAATACACTCATTGTTGGGCAACTGTTGCCACCATTTATCTCTAGAACTTTTCCCCTGAGTTTTTTGTTTGTTTTTTTTTGGGGGGGGGGTTTATTGCTGAAGAAGATTTGCCCTGAGCTAACATCTGTTACCAATATTTCTCTTTTTTTGCTTGAGGAAGATTAGCCCTGAGCTAATGTCTGTGCCAGT
Source organism: Tapirus indicus (assembly GCA_031878705.1). NCBI lineage: Eukaryota > Metazoa > Chordata > Mammalia > Perissodactyla > Tapiridae > Tapirus > Tapirus indicus. The sequence goes on from CM062942.1 coordinate 48,641,911, forward strand.
CTTCTTCTGTTTTGTATATGGGTCACTGCCACAGCATGGCTTGACGAGTGGTATAGGTCTGCACCAAAGATCCAAATCTGTGAACCTGGGCCGCTGAAGCAGAGTGCACTGGACTTTACTACGCCAGGGGCTGGCCCCTAGAACTTTTTTTATTACCCCAAACAGACACTGTACCCATTAAACACTAACTCCTCTCTTCCCCCTCCCCACAGGCCCTGGTAACCTCTATTCTACTTTCTGTCTATAAATTTGCCTATTCTTGGTACTTCAGCCACTGCTTTTTAAATCTCATCCTTATAGTCCCCTTAAAGCTTTGAAGAATTGGATGTGTTAGCATTTGTATGGCATTTGAATTTTTAATATTTTATAGATATTATTTCCAAGGAGAGAATATAAAATATTATTAAATAAGGACTGTAGCTGTGGTGGAGTGGCTTTGATGTGGCTTTGATGACAGATCATTGGATTCAGATAGCAGTTCTATGCTTCGTTGTGTGACGGCTAGTCAGTTAACCTCTTTGATTCTCAGTAATCTCATCTGTTACCTAGAAATAATGCCAGCCTTACAGAGTTTTATTGAAAATGAAGGGAGATAATGAATGAAGCACATAGCACAGTACCTGGGACAAAACAATAACTGTTATTAATAAAACATTTTTATATTTTCTATTTCTCTAAATATAGACTTATGCATATTAGATATCCTTCCATTGTAGTATTGTCTTGTTGCCCTCATAAGCAGGAAGGAAATATCCTCACATGAACTCCTATTTTACCAATCAAAACTAGGAGAAAATGCTGTTTCAGACATCAGCTAAAACAGATCTTCAGTTTAGTAGCCACTAGCATTGCTTAATCTATCAAAAATAAAGTAGTTGTATGAGACAGGGGTGAGTAGTTGTTGAAGATTATTTTTAATGTTTTTTGGGAGAGTATATTACAAACAATGTGGTCCTTTATTTGCTCTTCAGGAAGGAAAGCAGGAAATTGATGAGGGAAGAAATATGAAACAACTTGCTTTTGTTAATCTTTGAATTTTAACTAAACAGCCCTTTTACCAGCCTAATTTAGTCATTATTTCATTTGCTGGAATAATACCTAGGATAATCTGCTTTTCAGGACACAGTATTTGTGTCATGAACAGTGGTCAATTGACATTTAGTTAGGTTTCTCTTTGTATAGAGCCCTTAGGTGGAGCTAGGAAGGAAGTTGAAAGCATGAAGTTCCTTCTCATGATGTTTATGATCATTATATGTTATTTCTTAAGAGCTGGGAAAAGAAGTAATTTTCTATATGCAAAGTTGTACAAGGACATGAAAGCATCTCTGTTTATGCCGAAATTCATCAGATCTCATCTAGGCATCTCATAATGTGAGGGTAAAATCAGGCTTGGTAGAATTAAAAATATATTGTATACACATTTTAAGGCATGGTTAGAAACGCTCCTTAAATCATTTAATCATCCCTCCAACTCTTTTTCAAACCTACAGAAAACATATAAGGACAGTACAGTGATAACCTGAAAAATGTATGCTTTTTTGAGTCCAAGAATGTAGTAGCGAGGAAAAATTAGCAAGTCTTATTATCGACCTTTTCCCTTTTTTCAGAAGAAATTGTTCTAAAAGGAGTTATAAAAATAAATATTTTCAAATTTTACTTATGTTGACAATTTGTGCCTTTTTTTAAGGGACTTTATTATTCCAACTTCAAGACCATTATTGAAGCACCTTCATTTTTGGAAGGATTGTGGATGATTATGAATGACAGGCTCACTGAATATCCTCTTGTAATTAATACAGTGAAACGCTTCCATCTTTATCCGGAGGTGAGTAATATTTTGGGACAAATATTTGTAGAGTGATTCTTTTTTATCAGATAAAAATAGTAAGTAAGCACAAGGATGTTATAAAAAGGAGAGGACCTTGTATGTGTCTTTATAGTTGAGCAGAGTATCACAAGTTCCTCTCCTAAATTTAAGACCCAGAAACTATGCTCACGTGAACTCAAAGAATAGAACCTTAGTAATGAAGTACTGACCAGTGTACTAGACAAGCCATATGGGAAGGAGCCAAGAAGAGTTCTAAATGGGGATGGTCTGTTGGCCCTGGAGACCGTGTGGATGTGCATACTGACCGCATGAAAGGACAGTAAAAGTGATGAGCAGAACAGTGACCTTGGAGTTACGTTAATAAAGCAAGATTTACTTAGTCACATAGCCAGAAAGCTCTGAGTGTCTTCCAATGCTTGCCCTAACAAAGTATGGATTTTATGGTAGTCTGCAAATTCTAGAAACTGGAAAAACAACAAAAAATTAGTAAATTCAATTTGTGAACTCTTCAGATAAATGCTAAATTTGACATCATGGTAAGTACTACTTTTGAGTTATCTCAGAATCCAGCAGGTTAGTTAAAAATTACTGCTTTTTAGTCCTTTCTTTATATTTTGTAGCTTTTAAAAATTATTTTTTAAATTTTGAAATGTATAAAATTATAGAAACTTAGAAAATAGTATGCAAATATGTGTGATCAACCACCTAGAATAAGTAAATGCTACTCTTTTGTCGTTTTTGCTTCAGATATTTAAACTAATTAAAGCATTATTAATACAGTTAAAGTCATCTTTGTTCTGCTTCCCAGTGCAGTTTGCTTCTTTCCCCTTCCCACAAGTATCGTTATCATGACTTTGATGTGTGTATCCATCCAGTCCTTGTTTCCAAGGATTGTTTTATGTGTTTTTGTAAATCCATATAAATACTCTCATATTGAATATATCACTCTACAACTTTTTCCTCAACATTATATTTTTGAACACTGTGTATGTGTATTTTTTCTTTCTTTAATTTTGACTATTTTATGAATTCCAAAATTATTTCTGCATTTCTCTATTTGTGGATATTAATTTGTTTCCAGTTTTTAAACTATAAACAGTTCTAACATGTATATTCTTGTATGTGTTTCTAACTGTGTATGTGCAAGATTTTCTCTAGGATATATTCTAAAAGTAGAATTACTGTATTGTAGAGTGTGTGTTGTGTCAACTTTATCAGATATTGCTAAATTGCTCTCTGAAGCAAATGTAGCAATTCATACTGCTGTGTAGGAGAGTTCACTTTTCTTCATATCCTTATTAGATTTCAAATTATCAAAATTTCTGATTTTTGCTCTTCTAATGGCTGTGGTATTTGTTTTAATTCGTGCTTCCCTTATTATTTGTGGAGTTAAGAATATTTTCATGCTTAATAGACATTTGGATTTGTTCTTCTATCAATAACCTGTATAAATCTTTGTCACCTGTTTGGTGGTTGTTTTATTATTGATTTGTTGGCGTGATTTATATATTGTATAGAGTAATCCTTAGTAATATATGCTGTGTACCCTCTTCAGTGAAATGTGTCTTCATGTCTGTTGCTCATTTATTAATTGGACTGTTTGTTTTTTTAATGTTGAATCTTAGGGTGTTCTGTATATATTCTAGATACTACTACTTTGTCAGATATATGGTTTGCAAATATTTTCTCCCAGTCTATGGCTTGTCTTTTCATCTTCTTAAACAGGGTCTTTTGCAGAGCAAAATTTCAAAATTTTGATGAAGTCCAGTTTATCAGTTTTTCTCCTTATGGATCATGCTTTTGGTGTTAAGTCTAATATTTCTTTGCCTAGCCCTAGATGCTAACGATTTTCTATGTTTTTTTCCAAAAGTTTTTAGAGTTCTATGTTCTACATTTAAATCTGGGATCCATTTCATTTTGAGTTAATTTTTGTATGTGATGTGAGACATGAGAATTGGCTCAAGATTCTTTTTTTTTTGCCAATGGATGTCCATTTGTTCCCACACCATTTGTTGAAAGGGGAATCTTTCCTTCATTGAATTGCTTCTGCACCTTTGTGAAAATAAATTGGGCATATTTCTATGGGTCTATTTCTGGGTTCTCTGCTCTCTTCCATTGATTTATATGTCTATCCCTCTGCCATACCATATTGTTTTGATTAATGTATCTATATAATAAGTCTTGGATTAGGTAGACTGATTCCTCCTACTTCATTCTTTTCCAAAATTGGTTTAGCTGCTTCCTTTGCCTTTTAATATATATTTAACAATACTCTTTTCTATGTCTAAAAAAAATCTTACTGAAATTTTGATAAGAAATGCATTAAACATGTAAATAAATTTGGGGAGAATTGACCTCTTTACTGTTGAGTCTTCTAACTCATGATTATGGTATGTCTCCCATTTATTTAGACCTTCTTTGGTTCCTTTCATTAGCATTGTGCAGTCTTCAGCATACAAGTCTTGTACATGTTTGGTTACATAAACACCCAAGTATTTCATATTTTTTGAGTGATGATAAAGGGGATTGTATTTTTGGTATTGATCTCCACGTCTTCATTGCTAGTATATAGAAATATAGTTGATTTTTTTGTATGCTTATCTTTTATCCTGCAATCTTGCTGAACTCACTCATTAGTTCTAGGAGGGTTTTTTTTTGTAGATTTGTTGGGATTTTCTATGTAGATAGTCATGTCACATGAAAAAAGGAACAGTTTTATTTATTTTAAAGAAGAAATTGATTCATTTTTTTAATATTGAAATAGCCTTGCATCCCTGGAATAAACCCTACTTGGTCATGGCCTATCATTATTTTTATATATTGCTGAAATGTGTTTGCTAATATTTTGTTAGGGCATTTTATGTTTATCTTCATAAGGAATATTAGTCTGTATTTAATTTTTAGTACTTTTTTGTTGGTTTTAGTATCAGGGTATTACTAGCATCAGGTAATGAATGGGGAAGTGTTCTCCCTCCTTTTTTCAGGAAGAGATTATATAGAATTGATATTAATTCTTTTTTAAACATTTGGTAGAATTCTCTAGTGAAAACATTTGAGCATGGAGATTTCTGTCTGGAGAATTTTTACATTTGGATTCAATTTCTTTAATAGTTATAGAGCTATTCAAATGATGTGTTTTTTATTGGATGAAATGTGATAGTTTGTGTTTTTCAAGGTCCATTTCATCTAAATTGTCAAATTTAAGTATGTAGAGTTGTTCATAGAATTACTTTATTATCCTTTTGACATATGCAGACTCTGTAGTGATATCCCGTTTCATTCCTGATACAGGTAATTTGTATCTTTTCTCTTTTTCCTTGTCAGTCTTGCTAGAGGTTTGTCAATTTTATTGACCTTTTCGAAGAACCAGCTCTTTCTTTTCATTGACTTGCTCTATTGTTTTTCTGTTTTCAATTTCACTTATTTCTGCTCATTATTTCCTTCATTATTATTTTGCTTGCTTTGGGTTTCTTTTGCTCTTTCGCTAGGTTCCTAGGGGGGAACTTAGATTATTGATTTTTTCTTCTTTTCTGATGTATTAATTTTACTGCTATACATTTCCCTCTCAACACTGCCTTATCTCTGGTTCACAAATTTTGATATGTTGTATTTAATTTTTTTAGACACTTTATTTTTTGAGCAGTTTTAACTTAAGCAAAACTGAGTGGAAGGTATAAAGATTTCCTGTATCCTTCCTGCCTCCATACCTGCACAACCTTCCTCACTATCAGCATCCCGCATGAGAGTGGTATATATATATATTTTTTTACAATTGATGAACCTACATTGACACATCATCACCAAAAGCCCATAGTTTGCATTAGGGTTCACACTTGATAGTGTATATTCTATGGGTTTGAACAAACATATAATGGCATATGTCTACCATTATAGTATCAGACATAATAGTATCCCTAAAAATACTCTTTGCTCTGGCTATTCATCACTCCCTCCCCTAAACCCCCTGGCAACCATTGATCTTTTTACTGTCTCCATAGTTTTGCCTTTCCCAGAACATCATATAGTTGGAGTGATATAGTATGTAGCCTTTTCAGATTGGCTTCTTTCACTTAGTAATATGCATTTAAGGTTCTTCCATGTCTTTTCATGGCTTGATAGCTCGTTTCTTTTTTAGTGCTGAATAATATTCCATTGTCTGGATGTAACACAGTTTATTTATCCTTTCACCTACTGAAGGACATCTTGGCAGCTTCCAAGTTTTGGCAGTTATGAATAAAGCTGCTATAAATATCCATGTGCAGCTTTTTGTATGGACATGAGTTTTCATTTCATTTGGGTAAATACCAAGGAGCGTGATAGCTTGATTGTGTGGTAGGAATAGGTCTAGTTTTGCAAGAAATAGCCAGACTGTCTTCCAAAGTGGCTATACCATTTTGCATTCCCACCAGCAATGAATGAGAGTTCCTGATGCTCCATATCTTGACTCTCATTTGGGGTTGTCAGTATTCTGGAATTTACCATTCTAATAGGTATGTAGTGGTATCTTACTGTTTTAATTTGCATCTCCCTGATGACATAATTTGGAGCATCTTTTCATATGCTTATTTGCCATCTGTTTATCTTCTTTGGTGAGGTGTCTGTTCAGGTCTTTGGTCCATTTTTTAACTGGGTATTTTGTTTTCTTATTATTAAGTTTTCAGAGTTCTTTGTATATTTTATTTTTTTTGTGAGGAAGACCAGCCCTGAGCTAACATCGGTTGCCACTCTTTTTGCTGAAGAAGACTGGCCCTGGGCTAACATCCATGCCCATCTTCTTCTACTTTATATGGGACGCCACCATGGCATGGCTGACAAGCAGTGCGTTGCGGGCCCCCAGGATCCAGGCCCGCGAACCCTGGCCTGCCAAGTGCGAACTAAATCATTGCGCCACCGAGCCAGCCCCAAGTTCTTTGTGTGGTTTAGATAACAGTCCATTATCAGTTATGTCTTTTGCAAATATTTTCTCTCAGTCTATAGTTTGTCTTTTTATTCTCTTGACTTTATCTTTTGCAGATCACAAATTTTAATTTTAATGAAGTCCAGCTCATCCAGTTTTTCTTTCATGAATTGTGCCTTTGGTGATGTATCCAAAAAGTCATTGCCAAATCCAAGGTCATTTAGATTTTTTTCCTGTTATATTCAAGGAGTTTTATAGTTTTGTGATTTACATTTAGATCTATGATCCATTTTGAGTTAATTTTTGTGAAAGGTGTAAGATCTGAGTCTATGTTTATTTTTTCACATGTGGATGTTCATTTGTCCAAGCACCATTTGTTGAAAAGAGTGTCTTTGCTCCATTGTAATGCCTTTGCTCCCTTGTCAAAGATCATTTGACTACATTTATGTAGGTCTATTTCTGGGGCTATCTATTCTGTTCCATTGATTTATTTGTCTGTTCTTTTGTCAGTTCCACATTGTTTTGATTACTGTAACTTTATTATAAGTCTTAAAGTTGGGTAATGTAAGTCCTCCAGCTTTGTTCTTCTTCAATATTGTGTTGGCTATTGCGAGTCTTTTCTTCTCTATATAAATTTTGGAATCAGTTGATATCCACAGAGTAACTTGCTGGGATTTCGATTGGGATTGTGTTGAATCGGTAGATCAAATTGAGCCGACATGTTGTCAATATTGAGTCTTCCTATCCATGGACATGGGATATTTCTCCATTTATTTGGTTCTTCTTTGATTTCTTTCATCAGAGTTTTGTTGCTTTCCTCATATAGATCTTGTACATATTTTGTTAGATTTATAATTAAGTATTTCATTTTTGAGGTTGCTAATGTAAATGGTGTTGTGTTTTTAATTTAAAATTCCAGTTGTTCACTGCTGGTATATAGGGGAGTGATAGACTTTTGTATGTTAGCCTTGTATCCTGCAACTTTGCTATAATAGGTCCTTAGTCCCAGGAGTTATTTTGTTGATTGGTTTGGATTTTCTACATAGACAATCATGTCATCTGTGAACAAAGCTTTTTACTTCTTATTTCCCTATCTGTACACCTTTTATTTCTTACACTGTCTTATTGTATTAACTAAGACTTTTAGTATGATATTGAAAAGGAGTGGTGAGAATGGGACATCATTGCCTTGTTTCTGATCTTAGTGGCAAGCTTCAAGTTTCTCACCATTAAGTATGATTTTAGCTGTAGGGTTTTTTGTAGATATTCCTTATCAAGTTGAGGAAGTTCCCCTCTAATCACAGTTCACTGATCGTTTCTTTTACATCAATGAGTGTTAGATTTTCTCAATTGCTTTTTCTGCATTTATTGATATGATCTCATAATTTTTCTTCTTTAGCCTGTTGATATGATGGATTACATTAATTGATTTTCAAATTTTGAACCAGACTTGCATACCTGCAATAAATCCCATTTGGTCATGGTGTATAATTCTTTCTACTCGTTGTTGGATTTGATTTGCAAATTTTTTTGAGGATTTTTGCATCTATGCTCATGAAAGATATTGTTCTGTGGTTTTCTTGTAATAACTTTGTCTGGTTTGGTATTAGGGTAATGCTGGCCTCAACGAATGAGATCATAAGTATTCCCTCTCCTGTATCTTCTGGAAGAGATTCTAGAGAATTCTTATACTTTCTTCCTTAAATGTTTGGTAGAATTAATCACCCCATTTGAGCCTGGTGCTTTCTGATTTTGAAAGTTGTCACTTATTAAATTTATTTATTAGATATAGTCCTATTCAAATTGTCTGTTTCTTCTTGTGTGAATTTTGGCAGATTGTGTCTTTCAAGGAATTGGTTCATCTAGGTTATCAAATTTATAGGCATAGGGTTTCATTATTCCTTTATTATCCTTTTAATGTCTGTGGGATCTATAATGAGCAATGTCCCCTCTTTCATTTCTGATGTTAGTAATTTGTGTCCTCTCTCGTTTTTTTCTTAGCCTGGCTAGAGGCTTATTGATCTTATTGACACTCTGTTGTTAGATGTATGCATGTTAAGGATTGTTATATCTTCTTATAGAATTGACCTCTTTATCGTTGTGTAATACCACTCTTTATCCTGATAACTTTTCTTACTATAAAGTCTGCTTTATCTGAAATTAGTATCGCTGCTCTCACTTTCTTTCAGTTAGTTTTAGCATCTTACTCCATTCATTTACTTTTAATCTATATGTGTCTTTATGTGTAAAGTTGGTTTCTTGTAGATAACGTATGGTTGGGTCTTATTTTCTGATCCACTCTGACAGTCTCTCTCTGTTGATTGGTGCATTTAGATTATTGATGTTCAAAGTGATTATTGATACAGTTGGATTGATATCTACTATATTTGTTACTATTTTCTATTTGTTGCCCTTGTCCTTTGTTTCTATTTTGTCTTCCACTCTTTTACGCTTTTTTGGGGGTTTTAATTGAACATTTTGTATTATTGCATTTTCTCTCTTTTCTTAGCTTATCAGTTATAATTCTTTTTTTACTTTTTTTTGATGGTTGCCCTAGAGTTTGAAATATACATTTGTAATTAATCCAAGGCCACTTTCAAATAACATTAAATCACTTCCAGGGTAGTGTGAGTACCTTGTAATAGCAAAATAATTCTAATTCCTCCCTCCCAACCCCTAAAGCATTGCTGTCATTCATGACACATATACAAAAGCAGACATACGTACATAATCATACATAATTGAATACATTGTTGCAATTATTATTTTGAACAAAGCTGTTATATGTTAGATCAATTACAAATAATGAAAAGTTTTTATCTTCATTTATCTTTTCTTTGATGCTCTTTCTTTCTTTACGCAGATCCAGGTTTCTGGTCTATATCTTCTTCCATCTCTCTAAAGAACTTCTTTACAAAATCCCTCAATTTTTGTTCATCTGAGAAAGTCTTTATTTCTCCTTTACTTTTAAAGGATAATTTCACACATATGCAGAATTCCAAGTTGGTTTTTTTCTCTCAACACTTTAAATATTTCACTTTACTTTCTTCTTGCGTGAATGGTTTCTGAGAAGTCAGATGTAATTATCTCTACTACTCTATAAATAAGGTATTTTTTCTCCTCTGGCTTCTTTCAGGATTTTTTTCTTTATCTTTGATTTTCTGTAGTTTGAGTGTGATATGCCTAAGTGTAGTGTTTTGGCATTTATCATTCTTCATGTTCTCTGAGCTTCCTGAATGTGTGGTTTAGTATCTAACATTCATTTGAGGAAATTCTGAGTCATTATTTCAAATATTTCTTCTGTTTCTTTCTCTCTCCTCCTTCTGGTATTCCCATTACATGTATGGTACACCTTTTATTTTTATCCCACAGTTCTTGGATATTCTGGGATTTGGTAGGTTTTTTTTTTTTTTTTGTCTTTTTTATTCTTTTCAGTTTTGGAAGTTTTTACTGAGATATACTCAGGCTCAGAGATTTTTTCCTCAGCTGTGTCCAATCTACTATAAGCCCATCAAAGGCATTCTTGATTTCTATTACAGTGTTTTTGATCTCTAGCAATTCTTTTAAATTTTTTCTTAGAATTTCTCTTTTTCTGCTTACATTGCCCATCTATTCTTGCATGCTATTTACTTTATCCATTAGAGCCTTTAGCATATTAACCACAGATGTTCTAAATTCTTGATCTGATAATTCCAACACCCCTGCTGTATCTAAGCCTGATTCTGATACTTGCTGTATTTCTTCAAGCTGTGTTTTTGGCTTTTAGTATGCCTTGTAATTTTGTCTTACTATATGGACATTATGTCCTGGGTAAAAAGAACTTCCATAAACAGACCTTTAGTAGTGTGATGGTAGGGGTGTGGGCATAGGGGAGGTAGTCTATAACCCTATGATTAAGTCTCAATTTTTTAAGAGCCTGTGCCTCTGGACTGTGAACTTCACAAGCACTTCTCAGTTTATTTTCTCCCCACTTAGGTGCAACAGGATGGCTAGAGTGGGCTAGAGTTGGGTATTTCCCTTTTCCCACATGGAGGGCTAGAGGAGGCTGGAGTTGGGTATTTCCCTTCCTCCCTGTAGGTTAGGCTCTGATAAACCCTTAGCAGCTTAGGCTCTGGTAGAACAGTTTCTCCTGAGGGCGGGCTTTGTTAAGAAGAACAGAGTGGTCTGGTGGATTTCAAAATGGTTCCTTTTCCACTCCCCCTGCAGAAGCAGGAAGAGATTTTTCTCTGATATCCACCATAAGAACTTGGTGAGCTCCTAGAGGTAAAATTCATAAATGTGTGGGCACTCCCCCTATTACTGGAGGTTTTGACTCTCCAACTTGTCTATGCTCTGCCTCCAGCAATTCATCAATTATAGTTTAGATTTTTCTACTCTCCACCTGGTTCCATGGAGATTTCTGCTCATGGGTTTCTGCTCCAATAAGTTGTGATTCTCTGTGTTTCTGGTTGCCAGACTCTTAACTCCAAATCTGAGAAAATGAGGCAAAAGGAAAGTCCAGGGAACTCATCACCATGTTGTTCCTTTAGTCCTTAGATCCCTAGCAATTTGCCTTCTTCTCTCTACCTTTTAGGGTCTTCTTGTGTTTGATTTATATAATTCTTGGGAGTTTTAGATGTACTTGGAGGAATAGGGAAAAGTATGTCTACTCCATCCTCCCCAAAGCAGAAATTTGCATTTCTTAAATATGTATACATTGTTTTTTCATTTTCATGCAGTTCAAGTTATTTTCTAATTTCTCATGTGATTTCTTCTTGGACTCATTGGATATTTAATATCGTGTTGTTTAATTTCCAAGTACTGGAGGGTTTCCCAGATTTTTTTCTTTTTTTGATTTCTGTAAGTACTTTTCAACGTAATTTGTCACAGTAACAATTCTGTGGTGTAGACCTGCCTAAGATCTAAGATGGAAGAAGACATTTTCTGCACCAACTTTCTGTATATCCCAGCTTACTCTTCAGAGGCATTCTTCTGTTCTTATTTCCTCTGAGGATTATCTGTATAACTCTGTTGTAAATGCAGAAATCAGAGACAAAAAAACCCATTTCTTGAATCTTTGACTTTAGTTAATGTCGACTTTGTGTATGTAAGATGAGGATTTAGCTTATTACACTAGCTGCATTTCTCCCAGTGTTTGATAATTATTTTTAGATTTTTGGTTATTTTTGGAACTTTATGTAGTAAAATCTCTGTTTCTTGTTCCATTAATTTCCAACAGTATGGTCTCAAAGGCATTAGCTAATTTTTTTCTTTTTACTTATTCAAAAATATTTATTAAATAATTATCACAGTTTTCAGTTTCTTTGATCTTATGAAAAATTAATCATGATAATATAGTTCAATTGTTTTTAAAACTTGATAGCATTATAAGGACAAGGCAACAAGGAGTTGTTTGGTCTTATTGTCACATTGCATGAATACAGTATGGAGAAGATCTACATTTGCTTCCAACCTTCTGTAGTACTTCAGGGTTGAAGTGAATGTCTATACTTTTTCTGTTCACAAGGAGATTGATTTCTCATCTAAAGCTAAAAGTATAGGTTTGGAACAATATGTTTTGGAAAAGTAGAAGCATTTAATGCTTACTATATGCTAGCACCTATATATAAGTTCTAATCTCCCATCACTCTCGCATGATCGTTATTATTAACCTCATTTTAGAGATGAGGTGGCCGAGGTTCAGAGGTTGAAGCATTACTTCAGGCTGTAGAAACCATAACTTGCAGAGTCAGAATTTGAGTTCACTTCTGACTTCAAAGAAGTGCTTTCCTACTATATCAAACTACATCCCAGAAAGAAGTGTAATTCTAGATTTAGCACATACATTCAGTGTGATAATTTTTTGTACATGTATGATAAATACACAAAAATATAAATTATAAATTTTAGTAGAAGGTCAGTTTCATAAAATTAAGTGATAAAATAGTAAATCTGTACTTTTTGGATATGAAAAGATGTTTATGATGTTGATTAGTGATGTATATTACATTAACATTTTACAATACGTAACAATTATATAATATTGAATAACTCTAGCTGTGTGTTTTTATATGCCTAGGGTGAGACTGGAAGGATGATCACCAAAGTATTAAAGGTAGTTAGCTATAGGTGGTTTTTACTTTCACTTTGGGCTCTTTTTTTTTCACTTTTTCCCCCAGTGATCTTGCATTATTTTTTCCAAATCTGTAAAATTATTTTTGAAAAATCTCCCAGGCATGAGCATTTTGTCTTTTGTTTTAATTTTTTGTTGCTCTTTTCCTTGCCTTTAAACTTTTTAAAGTGGATTGCAGAATGGAAAGAGTTGGTTAGTTAAATCTGCTTGGTCCAAATTTTAATGGGCACAGGAGCTATTATTCCATATGCAGTTGATTTTATATTTTGTAGATTCTGAAGAAAATAAATTCAGAGACCTAAATGAAATGTTATGAAATATTTCTGTAAATCTTTGCATTTTGCTATTAATAACCATAATATTTTAATTATATACTTTTATGCTATTTTAGAGCTACTACTATTTATATTTCAGAGTTGATTACAGGAGTATATTACAGAGATGTTGATCACAACATAAATTTTTGTAAATGTGCATTACTCAGTAGTACACAACTTTATAGTGTGTGTGTGTGTCTGTGTGTGTGTGTGTATGTATGTGTGTATATATATATATATATATATATAAAATTTCAAAGTGACTATTTCCCAAATGAAATGATTTAAATAAATTCGTCAAAATTTATAATGTCAAAGGCAACCATCATAAAATGGTATTTTGGAAAAATTATTAAGAAGATAATATATTTTCCTCCAGTATCTCTTTTTGTTTTTATCCTTTGTAGGTGATAATAGCCTTCTGGTATCACACACTTGTGGGACTAATGAATTTAATTAGGCTAGAAACAAAGACCTGCTGGAATGTCACCAGAATAGGATCTGTACATGAAGTTCAAAGTTGTGAAGGCATGTTTCTTCCTAAAGGGCTGCTGTGTTGTCATTAATGTTTACATAAACATTTTATAATGTTGTGACTCATTTTAAGAATTATTGTAAACTGCTGTGATTTATTTTCTTTAAAACAATCTAGAACTGATTCACCCAAAAGAGTATTTATCCTTTAAAGTAATATTCTGAGAAGGCTATGTACTTACTAATATGAGTATTAATTTGGAATTTAATTTGAATATTGATATACCTCAATGTAAGGCAATCCTGAATATGTCATTCTTCCATTTCGGAATAAGAAGATATTAAAAAGTTCTGGGGTAGCTTGAGTATATAAATTTGGGGTATGTAGATTAGTCAAATATCTTCCTGTAATAGTTAACATAAAAATTTAATTATGCATACATATTTAAGTATCAGATATACAATAATAGGTTGATTTAGAAATACTGCTTTTTTATACTCTCACAGTCCATGAATAGCTCTAATCAGATTCACATACATCCTCTACATTGGTATCTTTGTCAAAGAACCACTTTTGAAATCTAACAGTTTTCCAGGATCTGTAATTGTCACTTCTATTTAAGATGTTTGAAGTTTAGCACTTTTACAATCTAAGTATGAAGCTGTCCCTTGAAACTCTTATTTGAAGTCACTTATATCTATTTGCCTAATATTTACACAGTTATTTTTTTATTTCTTCATATTCTCCACAACATGGCTACTTACTGTATTTTATAAATATATTTTTATACACTTGTTTACAATAACATTCAACTCTTAGAATATATACTAAATCTGTATTTCCATATTCCCTCACGTTTTTACTGATTCCCTCAGGTGATTTTTATAACATCTAAAATAGCATTGATAGAGGATATTTGACTGGCAATAGACTTTTTTTTTTGTACAAAGTAAAGGAATTGAGAAATGTCTCATAAAATGAGAGACTTTGTAATGATTCAATCAGTTTAGAAGGCATAACCTTTTCTGAGGGATGGAAAAAAATCACCTTATGTATGTACATATATGGTATTTATTAAGTTGCCACTAAGTAGGTTAGTGTTAGCACTTGGGACCCCAAAATGAACCAGGTAGATATGGGGCTTTACCCTTACAGAATTTATACATAAGAGGGATGTTAGTGGTCATAAACATGATGGATATTAGAAATAACAAAATGAGGGGGCCAGCCCAGTGGTATAGCAGTTAAGTTCACGTGCTCCACTTCAACAGCCCGGGGTTCTCAGGTTCGGAACCCAGGTGCAGACCAACGCACCACTTGTCAAGCCATGCTGTGCCGGCGTCCCATATAAAGTAGAGGCAAGGTGGGCATGGATGTTAGCCCAGGGCCAGTCTTCCTCAGTGAAAAGAGGGGGATTGGCCACGGATATTAGCTCAGGGCTAATCTTCCTCACACACACACACAAAATAAATAAAATTTTAAAAAAAGAAATAAGAAAGTAAGGTTGCTGAGGTTAGGAGTAAGGGAGAAGTGTTTTAAGAATAGGGACCAGCATATTCAAAAGTCCTAAGGCAAGAGAGAACTGAGAGAAGGCTAGACTTCCTGGAGCAGAGAAATAGAGAAGAAAAAATGGTGTGAAATGATGCTGGAAATGTAAGCAAGGGTCAGATAATGACGGGCCATTTGCTAGTTAAGGATTTTGTACTTTATTCATTGAAGAAGTTTAACAGATTTGCATTTTTAAAACATTATTTTGGCAGTTAAACGGAAAAGATACTGCTAAAGGACAAAAGTGGGTTCAGGGAGGCCAGTTAGGAGACTATTGTGCTCTCAGCAAGTGATTCCAGGAAAGATAAGTGGGAAATGCATGGATCTGAGAGAGATTTTGGAAGCAGAATTGACAAGTTTTGGTAATTGTTTGATGGGTGAGGGGAAGGAGAGTGAAGTTATGTAACACTTTGGTTTTTGGCTTAAGTAACTGAATCCCTTTGGTAAGAAACATTTTAAAAGTAGCAGGTGTGAATTGCTACATTAGTTTGAAGTATGATGAGATCTCAAAGTGGAGATGTCAAGTGGCTACCTGCATATACACATATGGGAATAAGGAGAGAGTTCTAGGCTGAATATAGACTTGGAGTCATCTGTATATAAATGATCACTGGAGCCATGGAAGAGGAAGAATTTCCTTAAGGAGAATATGCAGACTGAGAAAAGGAGAGGGCATGTGACAGAGCCTACGGTGGTCCAATATTGAAGGGGGGGTGTGTGTAAAGGAAATTATTAGGATAGACTGAAAAGGAATGGTTAGAGAAGTAGAAGAAATCAGAAAGGCCAGCCTTCAGATCCAGGCTCCACCAGTTACAGCTAAATAACTTTTGGCAAGTTACTTAAGTTTTGTGTTTTCTCAATCATTAAAAAAAAGTATTTTCATACCAACTAATCTCATATATTCTGAGAATTATGTGAGATGATGATGGTAAAGCATCTAGTAGACTGTATGTGTGTTAGTATATTATATAAATATAGTCTTATACATGGAACATATTAAGTATTAAGATTCTGGTTATACATAATGATCAAATAACTAGATTATCTCATGTAAAGCTGCTTCTTGAGTTCAGGAGCCATGTCTTACTGATCCTAGAGCCTAGCAAAAGATAAAAATAATGCAGTAGATTTTCTCTTGTGATTCATCAAGTGACTCTACAGACAGTTCTAGATACTGAACAATAGCAACTTCACCCAAATAAAGTGAAGCATCAACTAATTATTACAGTATAATAATACTTCATAAGGGGAAAGTATAAATGTAACTGCAATAAAGTATAAAGTATAAATGTAACTAACACCATCTCATGTAAGTGGGAAGTACTAATGTAACTATTAAATAGAGCAGCAACCTGAAAAGCAAATGCTTTTGGCAAATTCATGAACTCTTGATTACAAAGCACTGAGATAATTATGCCCAATTACTTTATAGTCATTTATTCATTAAATACTGAATAATCTGTCTCTTTTTTTAAGGATTTGGAGACCCTGCTTACTTTTATGTTGATGTGATTTTTATTTTAAATGGAATAATTATGGGATTGTTCTTCATATATGGTGCATACCTGAGGTCAGGCTACTGTATTAAAAAATCTTTCAGTGGGCTTATAAGGATGGGCTGACATTTTTTGATTAAATGAAAAGGGTAGGGACAGGCCCAGTGGCATAGTGGTTAAGTTTGGCACATTCCACTTTGGTGGCCCAGGTTTGTGGGTTTGGATCCCTGGTACAGACCTACACCACTCGTTCAGCCATGCTGTAGCAGTGACCCACATGCAAAATGGAGGAAGATTGGCACAGGTGTTAGCTCAGGGCAAATTTTCCTCAAGCAAAAAGACAATACTAGCATAGAATCAATGAAAAATTGTGACATATTCAACATTGTACCAGGTGTCCTATCCAGCACAGTAAGTCAAGAAACAGTATTAGTAAGTATAAGGATTGGAAAACTTGAAAAAAAGAAACAAGTGTCCTTATAGGCAGATCACATGATTTTATGAAGAAAATTTTAAAAAAATCTATGAGTAAAGTATTACAATAAAGAAAATTTATAATGTCACTGGATATGAAAATTAATACCCAGACATTATAAATCTATACTTTAGCATCAAACAGAAAATGAAGTTTTAAAAAGATGCCATTTAGAATAGCATTGAAAGCGTGAAGTTCTTAAGAGTAAATCTAACAAAAAATATGCATGACCTCTATGGGAAAATTGTAAAACTTTATTGAGAGACATTTAGGAAGACTTAAATAGAGGGACGTACCGTGTTCATGGATTGGAAGCCTCAATATTAAAAAGATGAGAGTTATCCTAATTGATTTATAGATTCAATGCACTACCAGTTTTGTTGACCTTGATAAGCTGATTTTAAAATTATCCAGAAATGCAAAGGGCCTAAAATAGTTGAGGTATTCTTGAAGAAGATAGGAGTACTTGCTTTATATCAATCATTTCTGTATTATAAAGCCAATGTAAATAAGACGATGTGATATTGGCATAGAGATAGACAAATAGATCATTGAAATAAAGTAGAGCCCAGAAGCAGAAACTTACAGTTAAAGACATGATGTATGACAGAGCGGATATTGCAGATCAGTGGGTAAGAATAGGCTCCTCAATAAATGGTGCTGGAATAATTAGGAGATCATATGGAACAAAGAGAAGTTGGAGCTATATGAAAAATCAATTATAGTTGGATTAAAAACTCAAAGACAAAATTATAAAATGTTTAGAATGTTATTATAAGAGAAGATCATCAGTAACTTGGGATGAGAAAGGATTTCTTAAACAGGGTACAAAAGTCCAGCCATAAAGAAAAAACCTGATAAATTTGATGAAAAGAATTTAAGTTTGCAAGACATTATACAATAAAAAGATAAGCCACAAACTGGGAAAAGATATTGCAAAGCATATACCCAACATAGTATCCAGACATCACATTCATTAATTTGACAAATATTTATTGAATGCCTGCTGTGACCGGGAGCACTATTCTAGGTGCTGGGAATACAAAACGATCTTTGTCCTCATGGAGTTTATATTTGAGGGGGTAGATAAAGACTAAGAAGACAGACACCCAATAGAAAAGTGGACCAAATATTTATGAACAGACATTTCCCAGAAGAAGAATTCCAAATTACCAATGAGCGTATGTGAAGTTGACCACCATTACTAGTTATCAGGAAAATGCAAATTTAAATCACAATGAGATATTATTTCACATCTACTAGATTGGCAAAAGGAACTTTAGTATAACTATTTTGGAAAAACGGCATGCATTATCTAGTAAAGTTGAAGATGTAGATAACTTATAACTCAACAATTCTGATTTAAAATATATATGCCTAAGAAACTCTTGCACACGTACACCAGGAAATACATACAAGAATATAGCAGCATTGTTTATAATAGCTCCAAAGTGGAAACAACTCAAATGTCCACCAACAGAGAAATGTACATATTATAGTTTATTAATATAGTGGAATACTATACAATAATGAGAATGAATGAGCTACAGCTACACACATCAACGTGGGTGAATCTTACAAGTATAATATTGAATGAATGAAGGCAGGAACAAAATTTAAAAAAATACTGCTTACTTCCATTTGTATAAAGTTTAAAAACAGATTAAATGACAGTACTATATGTATATGGAAGTGTTTATACTGATAGGATAGTGGCTGTTTCAAGAGGTGGCAAATGGAGACTAAGGGTGTGACCAATTTTCTGTTTCAATGATGTATGGCAGTTACAAAGATGTTCACTTTATAATTGTTCTATGAACTATGTAGAAATTTTTATGTACTTTTCTATATGTATGCCATATAGCAAAAATATATTTATATGAATTCATCACAGTATTTTGAGGGCAAAGGATTCCTGTGAGATTATATTGGCAGGCTTTAAAATGTTCAATTCTTCAAGGTAGTTTGTATTTCTTATGCTTTTTTAAATATGGAAAATGTTACACAAGACTAAATCTTTTTTAAAATTAATATTTTTCATTGAGAGAGATACCCAAGAGGTGATAATCTTCTCTAAATTGGTTACACAGTTCTGGAATATCACATATATTACTAGGCTCCAGGCTTTAAGGAGAATATGTAGATAAAACAAATGTTGGCTATAAAAGTGTCACCAAGACCATGAGGAGATTGGAAACTATGGCATATGAGAAACAAAAGAAATAGGAATCGGGGAGAAATTTTGTATTTCTGTCTCTGGTCACCCTCCCCCACTGGCAGTAACTTGGGAGGTAGATATTCCCTTTCTTTTCTTTTGGTTGTAAATGATAAAATGTTGACATCCATATCTAAATTGATCAAGTCTAAAATTAATTGATATCTGTCCCCTTCTTCTGAGCAATACAAGGAATTTTAGAACACTTTGCTTCAAAACAGCCTCTCACATCTTATGATCATCACCACAGTTTATGTTGTCAAATCTTGCTCAGATTTATCCACATATTCCTAGTTTCTTTTTGCAGCATTTGTTCTTGCTTCTCACACCTTTCTTCTTTCAATTTCTTCCTTTTCGATGTGTATCCTTTGAATTTCTTTTTGTGAAATTATATAAATGGTAAATCACTTCCCATCAGCTTTCCTCTGCTTGGCTTTTTAAACTCATTCTTTCCTTTCTTCAGTCATTCAACCAATATTTATTGTCTTCCATGTGTGAAGCTGTGGATATAGTGATGGATAACATACAAAGAAAAGGCATCTTTAAGAAATGGTTTTTTATCTTTGAGGATTATCAGCCATCCTTGATCTTTTGTATTCTACATTGTTGTTTCTTTGGGACTCAACAAAAGAATATTTGCAGTAGTTTAGGCGGTTCAAAGTTACTGCTTAAATGAAACTGTTAGACTATTCATCTCTCAGTCACTGAAATCTGATTTCAAAAAACAAACATTTGTCTCCATTCAGAATAGTCAAAGATCGCAAGATAGACTCTGAAGTGTGTTAAAAATTATTTTATGTTCATATCTTATTTATTTAGAAAATATTTTAAATATAATAGATCATAAAATTCAGATTATATGTACATTTTGTACGGTTGTATATTCGAGACTAAAACATCAACTACATGGGTACTTCTGAATTTCCTTTTTTTTTTCTGAGGAAGATTTGCCCTGAGCTAACATCTGTTGCCAATCTTCCTCCTTTTTTGCTTGAGGAAGACTAGCCCTGAGCTAACATCTGTGCCAGTCTTCCTCTGTTTTGTATGTGGGTTGCCACCACAGCATGGCTGAACGAGTGGTGTAGGTCCACACCAGGGATCTGAACCCATGAACCTGGGCCACCGAAGCAGAACATGACAAACTTAACCACTATACTACAGGGCCAGCCTTATGAAATTTTTACTATTATTTTATATGGTTGTGTACTATGACATTTTAAATAAGATTTTAAATTCTAAGATAATTTTGTGAAAACTCCTTATGTATTGTATGAATTATGATTGTATCCTTTTTTTTTTTTTTACAGTGGGACTCAACTTGGAGGTCTAATTACAGTGTTATGCTACTTTTTCAACCATGGAGAGGTTTGTTTTCTAGAAAATAATTTTTAAGAAATAGAAGGGGCTGTATATGAACAAGGAAATATAATCATCAAAACAATATATACTTGTATATTACTTAGAACTTGGCAATATTTTAAAGAAACTTGTGTTGTAAATTGATATTTTAATCATGTTTATCTACAATTTTTACATAATAATTGGAATTTATGACATGCAATATCTTGCCTAGTTTTTAGTATATATATACATGTACATATATTTTGTTAGAGAAAGGAAATACTGTACTTCTTGAGTTCAGACACTTCATATACATTATCTCATTTACTCCTACCAAACTTTTTTGGGAGGTGGTTGTTATCCTCACAGTAGAAGATGCGAAATGAAATTTAGAGAGGTTAAGTTACTTATCTGATTCCACATTCACTATATGATGAAGCTGAGTTTCCCATTCTACATCTGTCTGACTCTAAAACCTTGCTTTTTTCTGTTACATCATGCTGCCTTTTCAATGACACAAAATGCTGAATTCCAAATATAAATTAACTTACTAATTCAGCCAATGGGACATGATCCACCTAAAAAGAACTCGTGGGAACTTTTTTAGAACATAATAGATTCATTCAACAAAATATTGAGTACAAAGCAGTGCCAAACTCTTATTAGATGCTGAGAATATGGCAGTGAAAAGTGCGAGACTTTGACTACTAGCTAGGTTTTGGAGACAAAATATGTAATACGTTATGGCACAGGTTATGTAGGGTAGAAGTCTTTATCTATTAATATTGGGAAAGGTAGATACTTGGTTTATTTTTTAAAATGAGTTAGACAAGGGAACCATAAAAATTAATACATAAATATCTTAAATATATTAATTTAAAGCAAGCAAATGCATTGTCATTCACCAATGTGTTAATGTAAAGACAAGATCTTTTCTTTGACTATGCCAGACAATTAGCAGTATGAATTGACTTTCTTATACATACCATAATTCATCTTCCAAGGCTTACAGTTTTGGTTCCTTGGAAGAGGAGCAATAATTTTAAGCCTCTTGCAAGGTTGTAAGTGTTTAGATTCTCTCTAGAATTTCAGAATTCTTGATATAAAACTTTTATAATATTCTCACCCATATGTTTTAGAAATAGTTTCAAAATCTATACAAAAATTTAATTAATGCTTTTATTATATGCATCATGTTATTGATGTTGTTTTTAGAAATTTTCAATTATTTTTTTAAAGAATATTCTTTTTTCTTTTCTTTTTTGGAGAAAGATTGGCCCTGAACTGACCTTTGTTGCCAGTCTTCCTCCTTTTTTCTCCCCAAAGCCTCAGTATATAGTTGTATGTCATAGTTGTACATCCTTCTAGTTGATCTATGTGGGATGCCACCTCAGCATGGCTTGATGAGCGGTGCGTAGGTCCGCACCCAGGATCCGAACCAGTGAACCCCAGGCCTCTAAAAGCAGAACGCATGAACTTAACTGCTATGCCACTGGGCCGGCCCCTGCAGTTAACCTTTTTAAAGGTGTTTTTCACAAATTTAGAGACAGTCTTAATTACTTGTGATGTTTGTCTATACTCATTAAACTTGTTTTATACAAACTCTCTTGGTGTTTGTGAGTGCCCTAGGTGACATTTGTCTAGATATTTTTCTGGGCATGTATACATCCCAAAGCCCTGGGATGCAGAGCTAGAATGTGGATCTGGTTTTTCAGTCTCAGAGTCCTTACTGCTCCTATACCTGCCATCTTATTTGTCCTTTGGGTTTACTTATGCTTGACCTGATATATCTTTCTCTTGTTTTGGGACTTGCTAATTAATGGCTCTCTACCTGATGGTTATGTGCTCGTTAAGAGAGCGCCCAAAACAGAGAAGCTATACCAGGCATTCAGAAGTGAATGTGCCTAGTATTAAAATTATTAAAATCATCCCACTCATGATTTTTAGATTAATAATGTTTATTGCAATGGAACAAAAAGTGAAGTAAGCATTTTATTGATTTCAGGCTACTCGTGTGATGTGGACACCACCTCTCCGGGAAAGTTTTTCTTATCCATTTCTTGTACTTCAGATGTACATTTTGACTTTGATTCTCAGGTAATTTTTATTTATAAAACAAGTCTAAATAAATTATAAGTTAATTTTCTTAAAATATACTTCAATCTATTAAGTTGTAATTACCAAATTTAAGCTCGCTGTCTTTTTTTTCAGTTACTTTAAAAATAGAGTATCCAGTTAAGAAAATAATCTAAAATTACTATGTAAAAATTGCTTTCTGCTTAAGAATCTAGGCTACAGATTTTAGATAACCACATTATATTTTAATCAGAATGTATGTGTTCATATATATATTTGGTAAAAATTCAAAGGTTTTTGAGAAACTATTACTTTTTTTCCTCAAAGCTTATGTACTCTGACTCATTGTTTTCTAACCTGTGGTTTTGATGGAGCATTAATGTATTTTCCATGAAAAAGTGTTCTATGCACAAATGAATTTGGGAAATGCTAGGTTAGATAGATAAGGAGTATATATATTCATATCTTTATGAATATTTCTAACTATTGATGTTTCTAGCAGTTCAACCAGAGTTTCATCTGAACTGTTTTTCTTGGACACATTTTTTTGTTGTTGGGATTAATTTTATAAGCATTTGAGAAATTTAAGAGGTCTGAGAAACAACAACAACATAAATAGCAGAATACTGTAAATAACTTTATGATAGAAATAAGTTTCACAGAATGTTAATGAGATCTCTCACTGCATGAAGTAGTGATTGCTGTCCTCCAAACTCCCAGGGAGCCTTGTCCTTCACTTACTAGTACCTATCAGATTCTGCCTGTATGAAAATCATTTGTGTACATGTCTTCTTTCTTTCTTAAAACTGTAAATTTATTAGTCAATCACACATACAATTGTCTGCATATACACTTAATGTAATTAAAATTATATTATAAATTTTAAACTTATACATATTATATATATTAAACTTATGTATATAAAAATATATTATAAATTTAAAATTATAAACTTAAAAAATACCACTGGAAACACAGACCATGCCATATTGATCTCTTTAACCACAGAGCACTTAGCTCACTGCCATGGAGATATTTAAGGCTCTTATATGTTAGTTGAAGAAGGTAAATAGTGGCATACTGGGGCGGCTGCCAACCTCGAGAAAGGGGCAGACTAACTCCTGATTTGTTACCAATGTGACAAGTTTATTTTTGGATTGAATTTGGATTTGGGAATCTGCTGTCCATACAGATTTCTATATCTTTGCATATTACCTTCTGTCAAAGATTATGGTGGAAGAAGTTGCCTATTTATTACCACTCATTCCCAGTTAAATTCCTAGAGAGATGGTTTATTTTTCATTTTTTATTTTTATAAGTAACATTAGTTTGACCAGTCAGGGGTTTCATGGATTAAAATGTGTTAATCAGAACATTTAGGATTGTATCCTTGAGTGCATGTGCTGTAGTTTGTATCTTAGCCAAAAGTAATTTTTGTTTGATAAATATAAGACACTGAGTACTTAATGAATATATTTTGTGATAATATTACTAAACAATGTGAATATTTAAAATTTTGCTTTGGAATATTTATGTAACATAGTACAAGGATTTATCAAAATCCAATACAACCTTTATAAAAAGAATATTAGAGTTTTATTATTTACAAAACTGTTTGCATTTCTTTTTCCATATTCTAAAAGATACTAAAGTCTTGTGTGGTAAAAGGTGTTGATTACTAATATATCTCATAATTGCAGAATGGATAATTTAAACATTAATATGTAATAGTTTAACTGTATTCTACAATTATTCTTTCTAAGTCATTGTTTTAAATTATTTCCTTGAAATTTTTCTCATAGTTGTTAGTTTATTACTTCACCAGCACTTATATTTTCTTCATTGCTTTTTGAAACATAAAAGCTATTGCTGCTCATATAGGGTAAATATCTTGAGGTATGAAGGGTCAGTTCACATTCTATTTTCTGACCTTCTTGTTGAAGTATTAAATTTACAGTGTCATGCGTAGTTAGAGGAAAATAAACTTTTATGTTTAAAATATTTTATTTACTGTTAAACTACATACAATATTTTATTTAAAGCTCTAATTTTGATTGTTTTATGCTAAGTGTTTTTATAATCCAAGTATTTTAATTTCTTTTTAATGAGCTTTTGGAAGTTAACTGTATTTTGTTGTCTTTTATCAAAGGTAAGGGGATCATTAGATTTAATCATTTTGCAATTAGTCTTTCTGTTTAGTAATAGACAACTTTTATGGTAAAACTTATTGATATCGATTTTCTCCAGTAAGGACCTCGATCAATAGTAGAAGGCATTTCGTTGCACTCTGTCTTTCCAATGTTGCTTTCATGCTTCCCTGGCAATTTGCTCAGTTTATACTTTTTACACAGGTAAGATGATTTTAAACTAATTTAAGGTGAATGCAAGATGTACTTGGTTTTTCTATAGAAGTTTTAGATTGTGATTATATTTGTGCCCTAATAGCTCTTCAAAATATGGAATAATTATGAAGTTTACATACATGTGGTTTTTTTTTAAATCTTATAATTCTGTTTGCTATTAGCATATTGGCTAGTTAGATATTAATGATCAACATGCAGAAGACTTTTTCCTATTATTTTAATTCGCAATTTTTTATGTTGGTATCTGAGATTATCTCTATAAATCTGCCTGCAGATTCTCCTTTTGCCTTAGGAATCATTTTGGATGTCAAGCTATACAACATGATAAGGGCCAATACTGCTCTTCATGGTAGGGACTTTCTGCTTTTAATCCAGCTAAATTTTGGCTATTTTGTCTGAAGAGCAGAATTTTATTGGACACTATTTCTCAGAGCTTTAGTCATGATATTACTTGAGTGAATTGAGGCCGTATCCTGTTTCCCCAAACAACTAAGTGACTAATGGCAAGACACTGAGCTGGGGAAGCAGAAAAAGGTCAATTTTGATGAAATTTCCTGATGCTAAGATTTTTCCAGTAGAATTTCTTTCCACCTAACTAACAAACGCTGATGGTGATAATATTTTTTATTGGCAGTGAGAAATTCTGCCAAGAAGCCTTGTGCTGCCAATTGTCTACTAAGAATGAAATTATAATCTCAACTTAATTGGTGCTGCATGTTTAAAGTGTTTCTCTGCTTTACTTCTATATAGTTGGCCCTTTCAGGTTATAACACAGAAATTCTATGGTTTTCATTATTTGCACATGCCGACATAGTAGAATAGATTTCCAGTGTCTGTCGCTTTCTTGCAAGCAAATTTATTAATCCAGTGATGCTGGTGAAACTATTTAAGTAGCTCTTTAGGTAATTTTGATATTGCCTTAATGATTTTCTATCCATTCAAAAGATGCACTAGGCTTTTAGTTTTCTTTTTTTCCTTTTTCTTTTTTTATTGAGATATAGTTGACATGTAACATTATGTGTTTAAGGTGTACAATGCGTTGATTTGATACATTATTATATTGCAATATGATTACCATCACAGTATTAGTTAACACCTCTTTCAAGTCACATTATTATTTCTTTTTTGTGGTGAAAACATTTAAGATCTAGTCTCTTGGCAATTTTGAAGTATATAGTACAGTATTAACAATAATCAGTATGCTGTGCATTAAATCTCCAGAACTTATTGATCTTCTAGTTGCAACATCTTCGTCCAGTGTGTCTCTTACTCCCTCACACCTCAGCCCCTGGTAACCACCATTCTACTCTCTGTTTCTATGAGTTTGGCTGTTTTAGATTCCACATATAAGTGATATCATACAGTATTTGTTTTTCTCTATCTAACTTATTTCACTTAGCATAATGCCCATAAGGTCTGTCTATGTTGTTGCAAATAGCAGGATTTCCTTTTTTCTCATGGCTGAGTAATGTTCCATGTATATATATACACACACACACACATACACGCACTGCGTATTCTTTATCTCTTCATTCATTGACAGAAACTTACGTTGTTTCCGTATCTTGGCTGTTGTGAATAATGCTGCAATAAACATGGAAGTGCAGATATCTCTTTGATATTCTGTTTTTATTTCTTTTGGATATATACCCAGAAGTGAGATTGCTGGATCATATAGTAGTTCTATTTTTAATTTTTTGAGGAACCTCCGTACTATTTTCCATAATGGCCATATCAGTTTACATTCCCACCAACAGTGCTCAAGAGTTCCCTTTCCTCCACATTCTCAATAACTCTTGTTATCTCTTGTCTTCTTGATGATAGCCATTCTACCAAATGAAGAGATATCTCATTTTGGTTTTGATTTGCATTTCCCTGATGATTAGTGATGTTGAGCATCTTTTTATGTACCTGTTGGCCATTTGGATGTCTTCTTTGGAAAAATGTCTATTCAGTTTCTCTACTCATTTTTAATCAGATTTTTTGTTATTGAGTTGCATGAGTTCTTTATATATTTTGGATATTAATCTTTTACTCAGTGTGTGATCTGCAATTATTTTAGTTTGATGTAGTCCTACTTGTTGATTTTTGCTTTTGTTGTTTGTGCTTTTGGTATCATAATCCAAAAAATCATTGCCAAGACCAGTGTCAAGGAGCTTATTCCCTATGTTTTCTTCTAGGAGTTTTACAGTATTATGTCTTGTGTTTAAGTCTTTAATCCATTTTGAGTTAATTTTTCTGAGTGATATAAGAGTTCAATTGTGTGTGAATATCCAGTCTTCCTGACACCATTTATTAAAGAGACTATCCTTTCCCCACTGAGTATTCTCAGCTTCCTTGTCAAGTATTAGTTGTCCATATATGCATGCATTTTCTGGGCACTCAATTTGGTTCCATTGGTGTATATGTTAGTCTTTATTCCTGTACCATACTGTTTTGATTACTATAGCTGATAGCCTAATGAAGATTCTTTATGGGTTACAATCTTTTATCTTCTTTTCTTTTACTGCTTTTAGGATTCTGTTTGACTTTGATTTTTGACAGTTTGATTATACAGATCTTCCTCAACTTACAATGGGGTTATGTCCTGATAATCCCATTGTAAGTTGAAAATATCGTAAGTTGAAAATGCATTTAATACACCTAACCTACAGAAATCATAGCTTAACCTAGCCTAACTTATATGTGCTCAGAACACTGACATTAGCCTGCAGTTAGGCAAAATCATCTAACATAAAGCCTATTGTATAATAAAGTGTTGAATATCTCATGTAATTTATTTTATACTGTAGTGAAAGTGAAAAACAGAATGATTGTCTGGGTACATAACGGTTGTAAGTATATAAGTTGTTTACCCTCGTGATCGTGTGGCTGACTAGGAGCCACTGCTGCCACTGCCCAGCATCCTGAGAGAGTATTGCACCGCTTATCACTAGCCCAGGAAAAGATAAAAATTCGAAGTATGGTTTCTACTGAATGTGTATTGTTTTTGCACCATCATAAAGTCAAAAAGTCATAAGTCAAACCGTTGTAAGTTGAGGACCATCTGCAGTGTGTCTTAGAGAAGGTGGTTTTCACTTGCATTAATGGGGTGATCTATTAGCTTTGTGAACTTGGGTGTCCAGGTCTCTCCCCAGGTTTGGGAAGTTCTCAGCTATTATTTCTTTAAATAAACTTTCTGTCCCCTTCTCCTAGTTCCTGTTCTCTCTTCTCCTAGAACTCCAGTGATTCTGATATTTGATCGTTTGGTGGCATCATATAGATCATGTAGGCTCCTTTACTCTCTTTCATTCTTTTTTTTTTTATTCTTCTGACAGAGTTATTTCAAAGTTCCTATCCTCTAACTCACTGTTCTATCTTCTGTTTGGTCTATTCTGATGTTGATACTCTCTATTGCATTTTTCATTTCATTCACTGAATTCTTCAGCTCCAGAATTTCTGTTTGGTTCTTTTTAATGATTTCTATCTCTTTGTTAAATTTCTCATATTGTTTATGTGTTGTTTTCCTGATTTCATTGAATTGGCTTTCTGTGCTTTCTTGTAGCTCATTGAGTTTCCTCAAAACAGCTATTTTGAATTCATAATTGGATGAATGACAGAATTCTGTGTCTTTGAGTTTGGTTTCTAGAGGATTATTGAGATTTTTTGGTAATGTCATGTTTCCTTGATTCTTCTTGTTCCTTGGAGTTTTGTGTTGCTGTTTTTGCATTTGAAGTAGCAGTCACCTCCAATCTTTACTAGTTGCCTTCAGGTGGGAGATACTCTTTGTTGGTCATGCTTGTATCTGGGGCTTTCTCTGATCTTGTATGGATACACTGGCTCCGTACTTCTTGCTCCCTCTTTGTGGCAGAATTACTAAGTTGTTTACCTTTTCTAGATCTTACAACTCACCAGGCTGGCTACTGGAAACTTCTTTTGTTTGCCAGAAGGTGGCGCTACAGCTCAAGTTTGTGGTTTCTCCCTTGCCCACAGACCCTGGCCTGTTTTCTGTGAGCTCCTTGTCTGACAGGGCTCACTTTTGCTGCCACACTCAGGAGCATGCACAAGGAGCTGGCTGCAGAGTCGGGGTGGTGTGGGTTTAACACTTGGGGGGTGTCGGGTGCCTGTGGGCCAAGTAGTGGGATCCTTGGTTGAAGTTTTCCCAGCAGCTGGTGGGCAGGTTTTCTCCTGAAGTCCTGAATGCAGTCATAAGGAACCATATCCTTTTAATGCCTTCTCATATTCTTATCTGGCTCTTTCTCAAGCTCCTCCCTCCCCCCAGTCATGGAGGTCACACCTCACTACTTTGGGTGCTGTGGGAGAGAAATGTTTTTTTCCAGCAGTGTCCTGCACAGCTGGGGAATCCAGGAACATACTCACTATTCTCCTTTTCCCCATAGGAGAGGTTGCCACTTGCTAGTTCAGCCCCACACTGTGCCACCTTGGCGGAGGGGCAGTGCTACCAAAGTTCTTCTTACCTTCTCCAGTACATCCCAACTCATATATATATATTTTGCTCCATTGGGGTGCCAGAGCCTCTCATTGGGAAGACTGGACTTCTACAAAGGCTCTCTCATTTGCGGCCATGGGTATCTTCCCAAGTTATCACTCTCCAGGTTTTTCCCATCTGTAGGCAAGAGAGGCTGGGGCCAGTTCACCGGTTCCAGCTGGTTCCACAGCCCATACAAAGGTCTCGTCTGCCTATTACCCAATGCATAGGTAGGACCCTTGGCCTATGGTACTGGATCCCACAACTCCCACAGAGGCACTTTGTTCATGGGTGGATGCCAGATTTTAGTTGTTAAGGGGGGGGGACAAAAAGAAGGGCCATCTCATGCTGCCATGATGCTGACATCACTCCTGGCTTTTCATTTTTTTAAATTAATGTATAGAGTTTTGTTTGTACGTGTGTTTGTGTTTTCATGCTAACAGAAGGATAATTCAAAGTTATTTTTCTGGGAGTATTCTAAGACTTTTATTCTTGATTATCTTTTCCATAGATTAAGGTTAAAATTAATTCAGGTCTCCTGAATATATTGTCTGATAAATAGGGGTGAAGGAGTCGAGGATAGGCTATATTTTAAAGGAAAAAATTACAAGAGACAATTATAGAAACCCAGAATATTTGGGGCGATAAGACCTTAGACATCATTCTGAAGATGCTGAGAAATTGTGACTTATTCAGTAACTGGATTTTAATTTATAATATGTTCTATTTTTCTTATATTTTATCAGAGCATTCCCAGTCATGTAGGAAAGATTGTTATGACTAAGGAAAGTAAAAGGGATTAAAATCAGAAGTGATAGAAATGCAAATTATTTCCAGAAGAGATAGTATTGATGTATTTACACAAAACTGATTATCAATTTCATTTTCTTTCTTATTATAACTAGTTTTTTGTTTGGGGGTATTTATATGGCCACATCTCTTTTAATATTTAAATTAATGTGACTCCATGCCATCATTCTGCTTACAAAATTATCTTTTTCCATCCCTGGAGTTTCTCTTTCTATGATAAGCACATTAGCCATTTATTTGGGCCAAGGATGAGGGCTAGATGGTTTCGCCTCACCATTGGAGCCAGAAATGAGACTGCTTGTATCTGGAGGATTCTCTAGCCATCACGGATCTGGGTACACAGAGGATGCTACCACACTGTTGTTTAGCAAAATGCTTTCCCCTTCTGCATGAGAATTCAACCCTCAGTTAACCTTTTAGCTCTCTTCCCTTGGAAACCTACTAGTGTGTTGTGTCCATGATGTTACTAGGCACATTGCTTGGTGATTGCCTAATTGCATCCAGAGTGGAAAGAATTATAAGTGAACTAACTTCTACCTAAGGGGAATATCATAACTTTGGGCTTCTGTAAGTGAGGTATTTTTTAAGTGGCATTCCCTTGTGGAGGTTCCTGTGGGTTATGGAGCTCCTAAGCCAGGGTGGCTTCTCCATTTGCCTGCTGTGTGTCTTTCTCTGTTCCTTAGGTTTCTCAGGAAAGCTGGGGTGAGGTTGCTGTATAGACGTCTTTGCAGGCTCCCACTGAAGAGAAATGTTTGAAGCTGTCCTGCTGGCAAGTCATGTTTCCTGTCCTACAGAACAGGAATGTCTGAATGAACCTGAGGCCAAGTGTGAACTTAAGACCCTCTGGTTGGCATTGACATCAAGAACTCAGATTCACCTTCTTGAAGACAGAAAACTTCTAACAGCCATAGATGCTGGGCACTTCACACTAAAATTGGCCTGGACTCCATGCTTTTACTTCTGAGTGGTGCAGCTCTCTTTTATGTAAATATGGTCATTTTGTCTCATACCATGCCTGTGGTGCTGAGAGAGCTGAGTCGAGTCAAGGAATTTCAGCATCAGCCAAATGCTCTCTGCAGAACCAGGCTTCTCCTAAGGAAAGACTAGAGTTCTGGTGTTGCGTGAGCTCACAAGTTCCAAGTTCTCTCACCTGCATTATGTGTTTATTTTTCAAGCTCCTGTGGGTCCTGTCTGGCCAGTTTACCCAGATTAGGATTAGACTAGTTTCTTGGAGATGTTCAAATATGGATGCATTTCAGAAAAGAAAGGTTTCTCCCCCAGGAGACTCCTGGTTCCCTAAGAAATTTTTTTCCAGTTCCTCCCTCTTCACTGAACATCAAATTTCACACACCAAGGGTCTGAGAAAGGAGTCTTTGTCAAACCAAACCAACCTTCCAATTCAAGAAGAGTGGGTGCTTACTCACCTTCAACCTACAAAACTAAAAGAGGCCATTAAAATGTTTTTTTTTCCTCAGGGGACCTGGTGTTTCTTCTACTAGAAATAGAAGCAGCTTCTCTTACTATAAATGTCAGCTTCTCTCTCCAGAAGTTCTGTCTGACCTGGCATCCTGTTATATGAATTCGGTCTACTAGTTGATTTCTCCTTGTTAGTTTGATAGTGTTTATTGTGGCCACAATGGTTAAAATATAGTTTAAATTCTCTCCATATATATAAACTAAATAACAGGGAATCAAAAATTAGCTTACAGAGAGTTTATATGGTTTCAATTCTTGCACACAATTTTATCTAAGATATCTGCCCTCATCTCTGATGTCAGGAACAAAATTGGTCCAAGGACTTGACCAGATTCAAAACTCTCTTTTTTGTTTCCTGGAGAAAAATTTTGAACTGCCCTCAGACCTACTGACCTTGAGGCTACTATCTGCAGAAATATGATGAAATCTTCAGCTGGGGGCAAGAATAGAAGTCAGTTTTCTACATTTTCAAACAGAATGTCGACTCAGCTGCTTGTATCCAAATGAGAAGGCTCTCTTTTCAGCAATTCAAATAGCAACATTTCAGCAACTAAGAATTTTCACCTGTGAAGTGTTTTTTCTTAGCCAAAGCTTAACTGTGGTATTTAAGAAGAGTGGTCTAGATCTGCATATCCTAACGATACTGGTCTATGGGAGGAAGGAAAGGGCGATAACATATGCCAGACCTCAGTATTAGAGTTTATTTCATTTAATCCTCAAGGATTCCAGTCAGATGGGTATTATTAATTTACTCTTACAGATGACAACACTGAAGCTCCAAGATTAAATTAAAATCAGATCTTCCCAATTGCAGAGCACCAGCACCTTGCCAGTTTATTTTTGTTGCATCTCTAGGGTCTTTGAATTCTTCTCTATTGAAGGTTACACCCTTAGCCATATTATCTTATTTCCTTGCTAAATGCCTTCAGCTTTCATGCAGCATTAATAAAAGAAATATGCATTTGAAGAATACTTATGTACCTTTTGTAAAACTATAATTGAGTCTACTCTATTACCTAATTGCTTTCCTGTTTAAGAATCTATATATTTTTCATAATTAGTGTCAAGATTAATTTTCCTCACAAGGTGAATTTATGAACTTTCTTTTAACAGCTGTAACTATTTTATTAAATGAGCTGGACTCAACAGGAGACAAGCAGAAAGCAACTGTGTTTTTTCTCCTAATGCCTCTTAAAACCTGTGTTTTAGACTTGTTTCCTCCCCAAATTTAGATGAAATCTCAGGAAGTCCCATACATATTCCTTTCATTTCACTTTGAAGAAAAGTGTCATTTCAGTAATGAAAAAATTTTGGATCTTTAAAATATGTTTGTTTCTGACCAAAGAACATGAAATATATATCTGCTTATTTAGTTCTTGTTTAATTTCTCTTGATAATGTTACATAGATTTTTAGAGATCTTAACAGATCTTTCATTAGATTTGTTTCCAGGTATTTTCTATTTTTGATGCATTTTAAAAGACTCGGTATTTTATATTTGCTAGGTATATAGTTCTACACATGTAAATTAGGCAAAGTTGTTAATTGTGTTATTCAAATCTTTTAGATTTGCACTATTTTTGTTTGCTTATTTCAGTTACTAGAGGAGGAATGTGTTAAAATCTTCCATTGTAACAGTGGAGTTGTCTATATCTACTTTTAGTTCTGTAAATTCTTACTTCAGACATTTTGATGCAATATTATTATGTGTACAGCTGTTATATATTCCTTTCGTTTCTAATATTTATCTTTTGTTTTTTTGATAATAGCCATCCTAAGAGGTATGAGAAAATATTTCATTGTGGTTTTGCTTTGCATTTCACTGACATTGAGCATTTTTTCATGTATCTATTGGTCATTTGTATATATTTTTTGCATAAATATCTGTTCAAGTCCTTTGCCCATTTTTTAATTGAGTTGTTAGTTTTTTGCTAGAGTATTAGGAGTTCTTTATATATTTTGCATATTAATCCCTTATCAGATATATGGTTGCATATATTTTCTCCTTTTCTGTAGGTTGCCTTTCACTCTATTGATTGTTTCCTTTGCTGTACAGAAGCTTTTTAGTTTGATGCAATCTCACTTGTCTCTATATCTGATAAGGGATTAATATCAAGAAGACAAGAGGTAACAAGTGTTAGTGAGGATGTGGAGGAAAGGGAACCCTTGTGCACTGTTGGTGGAAATGTAAATTGGTGCAGCCACTATGGAAAACAGTATGGAGGTTCCTCAAAAATAGAACTACCATATGATCCAGCAATCCCATTTCTGGGTATATATCCAAAGGAAATGAAAACAGAATATCAAAGAGATATCTGCCCTTCTATGTTTATTGCAGCATTATTCACAATAGCCAAAATATGAGAACAACCTAAGTGTCTGTCAACAGATGAATGGATAAAGAAGATGGTATGTATATACAATGGAATATCATTCAGCCATGAGGAAGAAGGAAATCTGCTATTTGTGACAATATAGATGGACCTTGAGGACATTATGCTAAGTGAAATAAGTCAGACAGAGAAAGACAAATACTGTGTGATACCACTTATATGTGGACTCTATAAAAAGCCAAACTCATAGAAACAGAGAGTTGAATGATGGTTACCATGGCCTAGGGGTGGGGGAAATAGGGACATATAGGTCAAAGAGTACAAAATTGCAACTAGAAGATGAGTAAGTTCTGGGGATCTAATGCACAGTAAAGTGATTATAGTTAACAATATTGTTGTATATGCTTGAAAGTTGCTAGGAGACTAGATCTTAAATGTTCTTACCACAAAAATGAAATGGGAATTATGTGATGTGATGGAGGTGTTAGCTAACACTGCGATGGTAATAATATTGCAATAGATAGGTGTATCAAATCAATTCGTTGTATACCTTAAACTTACACGATGTTATAAGCCAATTATATCTCAATAAAGCTGGAAAAAAGTAATAGGGGAGCCCTTGGTAGAGATTCTAAGCTTAATAAAAAGGGTAAAGTTCTGATTATCCATTAGTTGGAACCACTTTATACTTGCCCCATCCATTTTTTGGAAGGAGTTGGGTAGTGAGGTATTTATGCTGGAAGAAGAAGAAATGACGAGGGGTTTGAGAGTAAGGTATTAGCACAAAAGTCCCAAATTCTGGGTAGTTCTTCTATAGAATAAACTTGTAAAAATGTATGCACTCTGACTCTGAGATTCGAGGGTGGCTTTCTGCCGTGCTTGAGCTTGCTTTATGAGACACTTGATAAGGTGTTGCTGAACTAGTTATGTCTTTGCCTTTTTTCCACACCACCAGCAAATAAGTTCTTTTAGGGTGGAGATAACGTTGGCACTCTAGTATCTGTTGATTGGACTTGAATTTATAGCATTGTTTCTAAGAAAACTGTAGTTTAAGCTCCAAGCAACTAAGTTATAAGCAAAGGTCTGGGAAACAATATTCAGGTAAATTGGTTGTTACTTGAAAGTATTACCATCTTCAACTGGTACCTCTTTAAATCAAGCATCTCTTTGGGATTCTTTTTGTGTGTGTGTGAGGAAGACTAGCCCTGAGCTAACATCTGTTGCCAATCCTCCCCCTTTTTTTTTTGCTGAGGAAGACTGGCCCTGGGCTAACATCTGTGCCCATCTTCCTCTATTTTTTTATATGGGATGCTGCCACAGCATGGCTTGGCAAGCGGTGTGTCTATCCGTGCCTGGCATCTGAACCTGAGAACCCTGGGCCGCTGAAGCAGAGCATGTGAACTTAACCACTATGCCACCAGGCTGGCCCCCTCTTTGGGATTCTTGAATGAATTATTCATTGTTTTTGTACTTATAAATTTTTTGAAATTATACAGTGAACTCATGACCTGATTACTACTGAATGTTAAATTGCATGGGGCTTTTCAAAGGCCCTAACAAAAGAATTCCTAGGCCCAGTCATAATAATTATTGTGAATACAGTCCTCTAAAATACAAGAAATATTAATACTGTAATTCCCAGTAGAGCTCTGCAATCTTTAATGTAGTAAAATACAACCAAAAGAAAATGTCATATGGTTGGAATCATAGAGCACGTCACCTTTTCAGACTGGCTTCTTTCACTTAACAATATGAATTTAAGATTCCTCCATGTCTTTTTATGAGCTGATAGCTCATTTCTTTTTATTGCTGAATAATATTCCAGTGTACGAATGTACCAAAGTTTGTTTATCCGTTCACCTCTTGAAAGACATTATGGTTGTTTCCAGTCTTTGGAGATTTTTTAAACTTCTGTGTGCAGTTTTGAGTGGACATTAAGATTTCAACTCGTTTGGGTAAATACCCAAGAGTGTAATCGTTGGATTGAATGGTTAAGACTATGTTTAGTTTTGTAAGAAATTGCCAATTTTATCAGGTTTTTGGATTTTAGCCATTCTAATAGGTGTGTAACAGTACCTCGTTGTTTTAATTTACGATTCCCTGATGGAGTAGTATGTTTAGCATTTTTGCATGTGCCTGTTTGCTGTCTGTATATCTTCTTTGGTAAAGTATTTGTCCAGATCTTTTCCGCAGTTTTAAATTGGGTCATTTGTTTTCTTATTTCTGAATTTTAAGAGTTCTTAGTGTATTTTGCATACCAGACTTTTATGAGATATGGAGTTTGCAAAGATTTTCTCAGTCTCTGGCTTGTCCTTAAATTTTCTTAATGTCTTTTGCAGACCTGAGGTTTTTAATTATAAGGAAGTCCAGTTTATCAATTTTTTTCTTTCATGGATCATGTTTTTGATGTTGTATCTAAAAACTCATCCTCAAATAGGGTCACCTAGATTTTCTCCTATGTTATCTTTTAGAAGTTTTATAGCTTGCATTTTACATTTACGTCTGAGATCCATTTTGAGTTAATTTTTTTTGAAAGGTGTAAGGTCTAGGTCTAGATTCATTTTTTTGTGCATGGATGTCCACCATGTCTTCCAGCACCATTTGTTTAAAGGACTATCATTTCTCCATTGAAATTACCTTTGTTCCTTTGTCAAAAGTCAGTTGCCTGCAATTGTGTGGATCTGTTTCTGGGCTCTCATTCCATTGATCAGTTTGTCTATTCTTTCTCCAATACCATGTCATCTTGATTATTGCAGCTTTATAGTAAGTCTTAAGGTCAGTTTTCAGATCTTTTAAAGAGTTTTCTCTTTGCCTTTGCTTTTGAGCAGTTTTTATTGTAATATGCCTAAGTGTGATCAGGTTTTGTTTGTTTTAATTTATCCCTTTTTGGGAGTTTGTGATACTTTATGAATCAGTGCTGATTTCTTCCATAAATTTTGGAAACTTCTCAGGTATAATCTCTTTAAATATAGCTTTTACTTAATTCTCTCATCCCTTTCTGAGATGTAAAGTGTAGTATATTAGGTCTTTATACTATATGCTCTACATCACTTATGTTCTTTCATATATTTTTCATCCCTTTGTGATTTTATGCTTTCTTGTAGATGTTTTCTTCTGACCTGTCTTCCAATTTATCACTTTTTTGTTTGACTGTGTTAAACCTGCTTTTAAACCCATCTTTGATTTCTTAATATTGATTATTTAATTAATTAATGTTAATATTTAGTTGTATGTTTTCAATTTGGTTTTTTTATGGCTTCCAGTACTCTCCTGGAATTTTCAATTCTATCTATTTCCTTGCACATGCCAAACGTAAAGTCTGTGTCTGATGAG
Organism: Tapirus indicus; assembly: GCA_031878705.1. NCBI lineage: Eukaryota > Metazoa > Chordata > Mammalia > Perissodactyla > Tapiridae > Tapirus > Tapirus indicus. The sequence continues at coordinate 48,679,473 of CM062942.1, forward strand.
GCCAGACATGTTTTTGAATGGTTTGCAAGCTAAGAGTGGTTTTTACATTTTTAAAGTGTTGTTTACAAAAAATAGACGAGTATACAATAGAGATTGTATGTGGCCCACAAAGTGTAACGTATTTACTATCTGACTTTTTTACATAAAAAATTTGCTGACCCTGAACTAGATTCTTTTTTTTTTTTTTTTTGGTGAGGAAGATTAGCCTTGAGCTACATCTGTTGCCAGTCCCCCTGTTTTTGCTGAGGAAGATTGGCCCTGGGCTAACATCCATGCCCATCTTCCTCTACTTTATGTGTGAGATGCCTGCCACAGCATGGCTTGATAAGCAGTGCATAGGTCCAAGCCCGGGATCTAAACTGGCAAACCCTGGGCCGCCAAAGCGGGGCATGCAAACTTAACCACTGAGCCACTGGGTCAGCCCCAGGATATCAGCAGATTTTTCATAAGAAAAAATGCAAGCAACAAGGCAGTCAGGCAACATCTTTGAAATATTTGAGGAAAAAATACTGTCAATTCTATACCTAGCAAACATATCTTTCAAAAATGAAAGCAAAATAAAGGCTTCATGACCAGCAGATTTCCACTAAAAGAAATGTTAAAGGAGGTCCTTCAGAACAATGGACTATAATATTAGATGTCAGTGTGGCTCTACACAAATGAAGGGCATTAGAAATGGTAGCTAAAGGTAAATATATAAGGTTTTCCTGCCATTTTTGACAACATGGATGGACCTTGAGGGCAGTGTGTGAAGTAAGTCAGAGAAAGACAAAAACTGTCTTTCCAATTGTGTCTTCTTTAATTTCTTTCAGCAATGTTTTGTAGTTTTCAGTGTATAAGTTTTTCAACTCTTTGGTTAAGTTTATTTATTTTATTCTTCTTGAGGGTATTGTAAATGGGATTGTTTTCTGATTTCCTTTTCAGGTAGTTCTTTGTTAGTGTATAGAAATACGACATATTTTTGTATGTTGATTTTTGTGTCCTGATACTTTGCGGAATTTGTCTATTAGTTCTAACAGTTTTCATGGGTATGTGTGTGTAATCTTTAGTGTTTTCTATATATAAGATCATGTCATCTGCAAACTGAGATAATTTTATATCTTGCTTTCCAATTTTTATGCCTTTTATTTCTCTTCTTGCTTAATTGTTCTAGCTAGGTCTTCTAGTACCATATTGAATAGAAATAATGAGAGTTGGCTTCCTTGCCTTATTCCTAATTTTAGAGGAAAGCTTTCAGTTTTTCACCATTGGGTATGATGTTAGCTGTGGAATTTTCAAATATGACATTGATTGTGTTGAGATAATTTCCCTCTGTTCCTAGTTTGTTGAGAGTTTTTATCATGAGAAGGAGTTGAATTTTATCAGATGCTTTTCTGCATCTATTGAGATGATTGTGTGATTTTTATCCCTCATTCTGTTAGTGTAGTGTATCACATTAATTTATTTGCATGTGTTGAACTATACTAGCATTGCAAAGATAAGTCTCACTTGATCATGGTGTATGATCCTTTTAATGTGCTGTTGAATTCAGTTTGCTAGTATTTTGTTGAGGATACTTGCATCTATGTTCATCAGGGATATTGGTCTGTAGTTTAGTTTTCTTGTAGTGTCCTAGTCTGGCTTTGGTATCCGGATCATGCTGGCCTCATGAAATATGTTTGGAAGTGTTCCCTTTTGAATTTTTTGGAAGAGTTTGAGAAGGATTGACATTAATTCTTCTTTAAATGTTTGGTAGAATTCATCAGCAAAGCTATCAGGTCCTGGTCTTTTCTTTGTTGGGAGGATTTTGATTACTTGTTCAATCTCCTTACTAGTTATAGGTGTGTTCAGAGTTTCTGTTTCTTCATGATTCTATCTTGGTAGATTGTATGCTTCTAGGAGTGTATCCATTTCTTCTAAATTATCCAATTTGTTCTCAGCTAATTTTTCATAGTAGTCTCTTATAATCTACTTTGCTTGGGTTTAGTTGTTTGAGATGGGAGAGTAAATGTGGTTCATGTTATATCAAATTGACCGGAAGCAGAAGTTTCATCCTGATTGATTTTAATTACTTTATTTTGGGGGTGAAATATGCCATATTTCTAAGAATAAGAAATATACAAGAAGTTATACTCAGAAAATGTCACTCCTTCTCATTCTTTCCTCCTCATTCTCTCTACCTTTCTTTTCACTTTGGTCCTACCTATTTCTTGTAATATACCTCATTGATTTTCTGGTTTACACATTTAGTTGTTTTTTCTTTTTTGCACTAATAAATATTATTTTATCTCTCTTACTTACATAAAAGGTAGCATACTCTAGATAGTCTTTTGCACTTTGATTTATCGACCTATCCTGAGTATCACTCCATATCAGTTCATAGAGATCATCCTCATTCTCTTTTATAGTTTCATAGTACTCCACTGTGCATGTTTCATAGATAATTCAACCACTGTCCTATGTCTGGGCATTTAGGTTGTTTCCTATATTTTGCATTTACAAATAATGTTGCGATATATAATCTGGTACATTTTTATTTTCCTGTTGTTGGAAGTTCAGGCATCCTGGCTTACCTTGGTCTAACTAGATGATGCAAAATATTCTAAATCTAAATAATATAAAGGCCTAAGATTTCAGTTTCTCATGGGAAGCCTTTTTTTTTCACCCCAAACTTGGGAATAAACAAAGACTGCCATAGGTTCTCTCTTAATTACTGTTTTCGTTTTTAAAATCACCTTCTTTTCTCTGGCACTTGGAAAGTTCCTTTTCTTTCTTATAAGTTCAGTTAGGAATTTTTAAACATTTTACAATATTTGTGAATTCAGAGAGGAAGGATTTTCATGTTAATTCAGCCTACTAATTCTGCTGGGTAACCTACATGTACACTTACACAGATACACCTTCCACACACCCTCTACCTCCTCAGAGGAGTTGCCCTGCATGAAATGCCCCAAGTAACTCAGTGAGGAATTAACTGGATTAGAGAGGCAACTTTCTGGCACACAAAACATTTGGGAATTTTGCCATGTCCAAGGAAATTTGCCATGTTCAAATTTTGAAAAATCAACAATTAAGAAGGAAAATGATGATAGCCAAAATGGAAGTGGGTGGCTGTGTAATTTTTGAAATGTATCACTCATATAAAATATAAATATTATTTTTATTCAGTTGTTTCATTTTATATCATATATGCATTTCAGGTAATAATTCTAAAGAGAAATAAAATTCAAAGATTGGGAGTGTCTGAACTCAACTTTTGGGTAAGATTCAACATTTTTAACACAGTTTTTTCAAACTCTTTTTATTTCTATAAACTGAATATGGGGTAATATACTTAAAAAATTGAATGATTTGTAATTAATAAATCTTATAAATAGCTACATGCATAAGGTGGGAAATTGTCCTTAGCAACATTTACAAATCATTTTCAAGAAATTAGTTGATTGATTTCAGCGTTACCCTCAGGCCTTTCTTCCTTTACTTTTTATTCTGCTATACTCCTACTACTTGGCTTTTTAAATTTCTTTCTATTTGCCTTGGGCTTCTCTCTTTAGATTTACTAACCTTCTCTTCAAAATAACTCAGTTTGTAGTTCTGCCCCCACTTTTCCTTTTTCTTTTCTCTACATGTGTCCATCCTCTATCTCTCCTTCTGCTTCCAACTTTAAACTCTATTATTCTTGTCCTTTTAATATTTTCCCTACAATCTCCCAGCCCCTTCTTATTTCAACTCAGCCACTACCTAATCTTTGACTTCTTCCCAAATATACAAATGATTGGCCCATGTTATCTTTGTGTTTGTGTGTTTTGTTTCCAAGTAAAATAAATCTATTATTAGGTAGGCACTGTAATTACTAATTCTTGTAGTATCAGACAGAAGACATTCGTTCTTTTTCTCTGGGTCTTTGATGTACTCCTATTAAAAAATAAAACCTGCCATATTGAAGAACTATGTGATTACATACTATATATTGATAGGATAAAACTGGACAAGTTATGGTAAGATAAAAAGGTAGATTTCTACTCAGAAAACAAAAGAACAAAATTGCCAGTTTCTCATTGCTGAAGGCATTCCCCCATCCCTTATGGTGAAAATGTAGAAATATGTATGCACTTAAGTTATTGGAGACCCGACCCTTCTAATATATGATTTTTTTACTTCAGAAAATTTGGCAATGGTTGTGGGTTTTTTTTTAGATTAAACCAAGAAAACAACAGAAAATTCAAAGATTTTCATTTAGTAACTGAACTCAAAAGAAAGTCACATTTCAATTACTAACTATTGAAAAATGACAACAATAGAACAATGTCCATGGACATTTAGGGAATTTTCCCAAAGCTGTGCTCAGAGGAAAATTTATTGTCTTAAATATTGTCAGTTTTAGATTGGAGAGAATAAAAATTAAGCTTTCAGCTCAAGAATTTTAAAGGAACAAAAATGTAAGGAGAAAAAAATTGACGTATAATGAATGTTCAGCTACTATTTGTTTTGAAACTGATATAATTGATATTGTCAGTCTCTTGCAAAAGGGAGAAACAAGTCATGGGAGTCATCTAAACAAACAATGCAAAAGATATTCTGGCTTTTTATATATATTTTATAGAAGACAGTCAAAAAGGAAAAGCAAAGATATTTTTGTGAGCTAACACTTTTTCTTACAAAAAAACCTGTTCTATTACTCCAAGTAATTCTTTCCTACCTGTGGAATAAAGATTATATTGCATATCTTACTCCATCATAATTGGAAAATTTGAAAACAAGGAAGTTATTATCTTTTTACATTGAATGGCAGTAAAACAATACATAGAAAAATTGTCCCTTATGATTGATCAAAATCTAGTTTTAATACTCTTTACGATCATGTGGCAAGATGAAAGAAAGATTTTTTTTTGCCCTCCTAGGTATTAAGTGTTCTCTGTTTGTTAGCTTCTATATGTCTTTAGCAAAGATAAGTATTCATAACATAAAACCTGAACAAGGTACTTCTGGAACCAAGTGATTCACTTTATAGTTTTCTTCAATAGGAGAAAATTCAGTGCTTAATGGGAGACTCCAATTTTTGGTTGCAAGGTAATTATTGAACTGAGCTCATGCTGAAATTTACTGAAAAACACCAAGGGGAACTCTGTGTGTGTCATAAGGATGAGAATCATTACAAGAAGGGAAATGGAACCTCACTGGTAATCTAAAACTTGATACTAAGGTCAGGCAAGGACAGCATGAGAAAGGCTTTTCTTACTCATGAACATAGATTTAAAATTTCACCTAGATTAGAAACATTCCATGGATAAAAAAATACAAAAGAAAAGATCAGGAACTCAAAAACAGCCATATATATATAAAAGATAATCCATTCTGATCAAATTGGGTTCATCCAGGGAATGCAAAGATGCCTGGAAAATCGATAAATGTAAATTATCACACTGACAGATTAAAGGAGAAAAATACCTTATGATCATCCCATTAGATGCAGAAAGTGAATTTGATAAAATTGAACACCGATTTATGATAAAAACTCTTAGCACAGTGGAAATAGCAGGGAGTTTTCTTAACCCAATAAAATTCTTTGTCAATCATTGGTCTTACAGGTGAGGTATTTGGAGTGTTCCATTTAAAATAAAGACTAATATAAATGTATTTTTTCACATTTTATTAAAGATCCAAGCTAGCACATTAAAACAAGAAAGTAAATAACAGGAATAGGAAGGAAAAATCAAAATTCATTATAATGTCATTATTTACATAGAAAAAGATAATTTTCAGACAATTAGAAATTATAAGAATTCAATAACGTGGCCAGGTGTAAATATTCAAAAGTCAGTTGCATTCTATTCTCTGACAACCAACAGAAAACATATTCTTAAACATATGCCATATATTAGGATGAAAAAATATAGTATCTGAGTAAATCTAACAAAATGTATACAATATTTATATGGGAAAATTACTTTAAAATTATTAAGACATAGGTAATATCCAAATAAATGGAAAAGCATATCATGTTTATGCATAGGAAGGCTCTATATAATGTCAGTTCTCCCCAGTTGATGATTAGATTCAAAGCAATTCCATCAAGATTACCTTTCAGGCCACTTTTCAAAGAATAATGCTGGAATAATTTGTTATGTATATGGGAAAAGTCACATCATACACAAATGTCTGTTTCAGACTTGGCCATTGTGAATCTTTCAAGCTGGATCTTTTCCTCTTTTGATCTGTCTTCATAATTCTTTGTGTACTTCCTTACATTCTGGTTCAACAAGATGCTCCAGGGTCATCTTGTCTTTTCCTTACCCCAGCTCTGGAATCAACCATCTTCCCAAGGATCCCTAGTTCCTTTTAGTGTACAATGGTATTTAAAAACCAAGATCTGAGTGCTATGTGTTCTCATTGGTACGAGTGTGTCCTTACTTCTAGACCCTTTCATTGTGTGTATGTGTGTGTCTGTGACTCATGTGTGTATGTATCTGTATGTATGAAATCATGATTTCATAACTATACCTCCAATTCTAGTCCAGTGCTATATAGGAAGACAGACTGGCTAGGTACCCTAGGACTCAAAGAAAAGCACAATAGGCTGCTTTCTCCTGAAACTCCTCCCAGTGGAAGAAGGCTTATCATGTCCTAGCCTGCCACCCAGTGGTAGAAATCTGGCTAGGTAGATGCTTTTCTCCCCTGGAGCACTGGCCGAGATTGAGCAGAAACCCAGCACTGGGGGGTGCAACAGAGGGAAGGAGGGACTTGGAGAGTGGAGAATGTTTTCCATCCTACAGGTCTGGCATCTAATGTCCTGCACCTAGTGTTAACAGGCCTGGTTTCCCACTCAGATGGCACCAACAGGGATCAAATAGGAGCCCTACTAACCCTAGGCAGGCCAGGAAAGAGCTTTCTGCCCCCCACAAGCCTGGTGTCTCCCACCCCCCATCTAGTAGCTGCAGAACTCAGGAGAAGCACATTCTTCGTCTGTGGACGGCACAAATGGGGACTAAGGTGGAGCACCAGGAGCACCACATGAATTAAGCTGACCAGAATAGCACTGCAGAAGCTCTGAAAAGTAGATTGTCATTGCAACTATAGTACACAAAAGTAGGCCAGGACTTGCATGCTAACCCTAAACAAGGTGACTGCTAAAATAGAATGTTTAAATAAGATCCACGATCTCCAACATAATATCCAAAATGTCCAGGATACAGTAGAAAACCAATCATCATAATAAGGATAAAGAAGATCACAATTTGAATGAGAAAAGGCAATAAATAGATGTCAACACTGAGATGACTAGGATGCTGGGATTATTTGGCAAGAATTTTAGAGCAGTTGTCATAAAAATCCTTCAGGGAGCAATTATAAATACCCTAGAAGCAAACGAAGAATAGAAAATCTCACCAAAGAAATAGAAACTTTTTTTAAAAAAAAAAAGAACAACTTGAGAATTATGGAACTGAAAAATACAATAACTGAAATAAAAAAAACTCAGTCAATAAGCTTGATAGCAGAATGAATATAATAGAGGAAGCAATCAGTGCACTTGAAAATAGAAATTACCCAATCTAAACAACAGAGGAAAAATTTTCCAACAGGTTGGAAAAAATGATAAAGGTTCAGGGACAAAAGATCTAATATTTGTATCATTGAAGTTCCACAAGGAGAGGAAAAAGAGAGTGGCTGAAAAAGTATTTGAAGAAGTAATGGCTAAAAACTTCCCAAATTTGGTAAAAGACATAAATCTACACAGTCAAGAAACTGAGTGAATCCCAAGTAGGATAAACCCAGCAAAATCCATGCCAAGACACATAATAATTAAACTTCTGAAAACTAAAGACAACGAAAAAATCTTGAAAACAGGCAGAGAGAAATGACACATTACCTAAAGGGCAAAATTGATGGGTATTGCAGCAGACCTCTCATCTGAAACTATGGGGGCCAGAAGGAGGTAGCACAACGTTTGACAAGTGCTGAAAGAATTGTCAACCACAAATTACATATTCAGTTAAAGTGTCTTGTTAGGAATGAAGGAGAAATAAAAGACATGCTCAGGTGAAGGAAAAACCAAGAGAATTTGTTGCTAGCAGAAAAACCCTTAAAGAATAGTTAATGGAAGTTCTTGAAGCAGAAAGTAAATGGTGAGAGAATGAATCTTAGAACATCAGAATGAAATAAACAACAAAATGGATACACATGGGGTAAATATAATAGTCTTCTCGAGTATTTCCTTTCATGTGTTTTCTTTTGCTTTATTTTGTTGTTCTTTAGATATTTGAGTCAAGGTTTTCATTTATTTATTTTTACTCTCATTTTTATTGATATGTTTTTGAGACCTTGAATTTTCTTCTGATCATTGCTTTACATGTCTCGCTGAGTTTCTAGTATGTAGTTTTCATTATCATATTTTAAAAAAATTCTTTAACTTCGTGTTTCCCTTCCACTTAATGGAAGATTTGTTAATTTCCGGGAGGAAGGGCCTTTTGAACTTCTGACTTTATTATTTCTGGTTTTAGTACATCATGATTACAGAGGGCTGTTTGTAATATTTTTATTTTATGGAACTGTTGGATGCTTTCTCTCTCACCTAATAGATGATCATTTTTTTGTGTGAATATTTCGTGTGTGTTTGAGATGGAGGCGTATCTTTTATTATCAGGATGCCAAGTTTGATATATTTATCCATGAGATTGATTGATTGATTGATGCTGAGGAAGATTAACCCTGAGCTAACATCTGTTGCCAATCTTCCTAATTTTTTTGCTTGAGGAAGATTAGCCCTGAGCTAACAACTCTGCCAGTCTTCCTCTACTTTATATGTGGGTTGCCACCACAGTGTGACTGATGAGTGATGTAGGTCCACGCCTGAGAACCGAACCCAAGAACCTGGGCTGCTGAAGTGGAATGCGCCAAACTTAACCGCTATGACACGGGTCTGACCCTGAGATTTATTTTTTAATGTTGTTTCTGTCTTTTATATCTTTATGTATTATTTGCCCGCTGACCTATCTTGTATTGAAAAAGTGTATTTAAGTCTTCTATTATTAGTGTGTTTCTGTTTCTCCTTATATGTCTAGTAACTTCTGCTATACAAAGGTGCTTGTAGTGCATAGATATTCATACTTATTATATCCTCATCATGAATTATGTCTTTTAATGTTAAAATATTTTTATATCTAATGCTTTTGGTGTGAAACTTTTAATGATATTAAGATTTTAACCTATGATTTCTTATTTGCTTTGGTATACTTGTGCCCTTTTCGAATCTGTTTTATGTCTCCTCCATACAGCATAGGTCAGGTCTTTGTGAGATAATTTGAAGATTTTTATTTATGTTATAAATGTTATTATATTTTTATTATATTTATTCTTTCTCTACATATTTCATTACATGATTCTCTTTCATTTTTAACTCTTTTTATATTCAGGAAGGTTATTTCCTCAATTATTGCATGCTTCAAACTGTTTTTCTGTAATCTTTTTACCTGAATGACAGATTGGCTAGATATAAAGTCATTGTTTCCCCCTTTCCTGAGTTTTCCGAAAATGCTTCTGCATTGTTGTCTTGCTTTGTATGTTTCGTTTAATGAGTCTGATGTTAGCTAAATTCTCTTGCCCCTGTAAGTTATGTGACCTTTGTGCCTGGAGGTTCTGAGGAATTTTTCTTCATTTTTAATAGTTTTACTAGAATTTATCTTGGGACAGTTTACTATACCAGGTCAATTTTCCCAGTAACTAGTGGGTCCTTTCCAAATATAAATTTAGTCTTTTATTTCTAGGAAGTTTTCTTGGGTTATAGTTTAAATACTACTTCTGATTCATTGCTTGCTTTTTCTTTTTCAGGGACTCCAATTATAAGTATGCTGCCTGTCTTCCATTTCTACCACTTTTTCTGATGCTTTTACTTCCTTCTTTAATCTCATTTTCATTCTTTTGGGGTTTTTTTACTGCCTTTACTTCAATGCCCTTATTAAATTTTTATTTGACTCTTTTCTCCTTTAATTACTTTGAGATGATCTTCATTTTCTGATAATTTTCTCCTTTTCTTCCATTTCTTTTCTCTGTTTAATCAGCTCTCTTTTTATTTCTTTCTAGTTTTGTCCATTTTTGTTGTTAGTTTTTGAAAATCTCATTTAAGTTTTTTATATCTCTGAATGCTTATTTGAGGATACTTCATTCAGCTTTTATTTCTGCATTATAGTTTTCTTCTGCTTTGTGAGATTTTTGTTGTTGTTCATTGGGATATCATCAGCTGAAATGTTTGCTTCTCATTTTTGTTATCTTCTTAAAGAAGCTTACGATAGATAATATAGGCATCTTTCATCTAATTATTTTGTTGGCAGAGTTGGTGTTTTTTAGTCGAATAACTTTCTTTCTTTCAATAGCAGCAGTGATTGTTTATCTTTTGATTTGTTTGGCTCTCATTTATCTTTCTAGATGCTAAAATTTTCCTCTTCTTATTTCCTTCTCTGCACATTCTCCAAAGGGTTTCTCTCTTTTCTTTTTTCCTTCCTCTCTTTCCAGAAGTAATACCTTTCTGAGATCAGTATTTTTTATCCTTCACCCTTTTAAGTCCCTGCTCTGTAGTCCATTCTTTCCTCTACCAGGGCTCTTTTCATACTTAGGGTGAACTTTCTCTTTCTTAGGTTAATTTAGTTCATTTTGGGCCCCTCATTTCCCTCTTCCCTCTTTCACATAGTTTTGAGACTCCCCTTATTCTCTGAAAAGGCTTAGATGGGGAACTTGACATATAACTTTGCTGTATTTGTTGTTTCTTTCTAGTTACAGGTAATTTGAAGTGTGTACTGTTATCTGTTTTCTATGTGTGGTTGTATTGTTCTACTTGTTGGATAGTGTGGAGAGATTTGGATTTAGGCTGCTATAATTTTTCTCAGGCTACCTAGAAGTCCCCATTTGTGCTCTTTCTAATCAAGGCTAGCCAAAAAATAAACAAAACCTCCCATGTAAGTTTTAGTTCATATTTCTCTCTTTAAAATGAAAGCTTGTCTTCAATTTCAAGTTTTCCTGTCTTGAAGAGGGACTCACATAGTTATATTTCCAAAAGAGTGATGGAAGAATTTTTAATGAGGTAATCCGGTTTAAAAAAAAAAAGATGTTCAGCTAGGAAATAATATTTGGAAACAAACATATAACCCCCTTCTTTTCTTTGCAGAAATTGAAAAGAAATAACTTGAAAATTCCCTTAGATGTAGGATATGTAGAACTCTAGTGTTGTTATATATTTTATATCAATGACATCAGTTTCTATTCTTTGCATTTAAACAAAATTTTCTAAAGGGATATCCTCTTTTTAGACCTTATCACTAATACACTTCACATGATTAAAATTTTCCTATGCCACTTATTGATATGATTTAATATTTTCACTGGGTAATTTATAATTTTTAATACCTGACTTCTGTCTATTTTTTTTCTAGCTAATTCAAGGTTGTGCTTGGTTGTGTGGAACAATCACTTTGAAACTTCTAACATCTAAAGTCTTAGGCATTTCAGACCATGTAAGTACTTTCTAGTTAAAACAAAAATTCCTATAAATATATAACTGGGTGTAAACTTTGAAACCATCTATTTTTACCTCTTCATTGTATAGAGGTTAAGTGCCTTTTTCGAGGTCCCCCACACTAGTTGTTGGCAGAGTCAATACTAAAACCCTGCAATTCAATGATCTCTTCAACCCACTAAGAAACAAGTGTATCAGTGAATGCTGACTTAGCATTCTAGGAAGAAAATTAATAATAAGTTAAGTAGTTATTTGTTTATATTTCATTTAAAATACAAATAGTCGGGCCGCCTGGTGGCACAGCGGTTTAGTTCACGCTTGGCAGCCCGGGGTTCGCCGGTTCGGATCCCGGGCGCCTGCTGACGCACTGCTTGTCAGCCATGCCGTGGCGGCGTCCCATGTAAAAGTAGAGGAAGATGGGCACAGATGTTAGCCCAGGGCCAGTCTTCCTCAGCAAAACAGAGGAGGATTGGCAATGCATGTTAGCTCAGGACTGGTCTTCCTCACAAAAAAGGAAAAATAAAATACAGATAGTCATTTGTTTAAATAATAAGTTTATTCATTTGTTGCAGATGTTAACATGAACAGTCTGTACTCAGCTTTGAATTATAGAACTCTTAAAATCTCAATAGAGTTTTATTTATTTATAATTATGAACTAAAATTAAGATGTAATTTGATATTTTTAAAGCTTTTCTTGTAATATAAAAAGAGAGGTTAAAAGCTCTCTATCTTCATTTTCTAGAAAATATATGGACCTCGTATCTCTCATGTGTGGTGTTTCTCTTTAAGTCTAATGCTTAAATGATGGCCCTTTTCAAAGCATAGGTCTCTATTAACTAATTAGAGAATAGAAAACAATGCATGAATTTACTTTTGATGTTTAGCATTTCTATTTGGATATGAGCATAGATGAGTGTGTCATACAATAATCTACTCTGAAATTTACCTTATCTAGTACTATCCAATTAGGACCCTGCCTAAAGCTGAAATGACTTCAACTTTAACAAGGGATTATAGTGTTTACTCTCTAAAAGGTCAAGTGCTATCACCATCCAGTAGAATAGAGCTTGCATACACATTCATGTTAAGTAAAATTTCAAAATGTAAGGATTTAGTTGCCATTTATTGCTAGCTCTGCATGGTGGTTTATTAGGTTTATTTGTTGCTGTTGTTCCCTGATATGTCTGACACATTTTCTTTTTTTCTTTCCCTTTTTATTGTTCTTAACTTTTTATTCTGTAAAGGGTATACGTTTTATGATAAACTTTATTTAGGCCTTCTAAGTTATTTATTTATGTATTAGTTGGTCTGTGACTTTCTTTCTTGCCTTGCTCCACATTGTCACCCAGCTCTTTACAAATCTTAAACACACACACACCTCCTTGGTACTCTTAAGTGACTTTCTTTATGTGACAGCTTTGAGAAAGACTTGAAACTAAAGTGGTTTGGTTAAATTATTACTAGTCACCTGGCCTACCCTAAATTAGAAAAATAAAGGCAACTCTAAATTATCCTTGGTACTGGTAGATAAGAGGAACCATGAATAAATGAAAACTGCAGACAGTCATCAAACTTGATATAAAATAATTTCTGTCCCTGTAAAATAATTTGAATTAAGGTTTTTACATACCAAATATTTTCTTTTTTCTGGCCTTCTGAGAATCCAGTGGAAAAATAATTGTCCCACAGACAGTGGGTATTAAATAATCAGTAGAAAATAGGAGTTCTACATTGGGTTTGGCTGGTGATGTTTATTATAAAGGCCTTGCAGATCAAGTAACTGAATCAAAGTAGTATGTATAGTTATTGTAATTCTTATGAAGAATAGCTCTCTTATTTAATGGCTTGAATGTATGTCTGAAAAATCCAAGAAGTACCAAAAATAGCAATCAGCGTATGAGGCTTTGTGAAAATGACGACACATAGAAAATTTGTTCATGATTTACAATGTGTGGTGAAAAGGGTAACATGACATTGCTTTTTTCTTGATAGATGATCTGATTATAAAATCCCGTGATTAACTGTGTGGTGGTTTCTGCCCAGCAAATACTGATTTTAGCTTACTCTTTACATTATTATCTCTGCTTATTTTTTCTGACTTCTTTGTACTTTTCATTTCTCTTTGTTTTCAGTTTTCTTCACAATTCAGTGCATAGCATGTGTGGTTCCCTGTAATTTTGTTTTCTTTGACAGACATCCACATGCCTTGGATTTATCTGCTCTGTAGACTTTATCACTAGTACATCAAATCAATTATTAACTATAATTATTTGTGTAATTTTAATTTGTTTTACTTTATTTTCTTCCAGATTCTCCTGAGTGACCTTATAGCAGCCAGAATCTTAAGGTATACAGATTTCCATACCTTAATTTACACCTGTGCTCCTGAATTTGACTTCATGGAAAAAGCGGTATGAATGTTTCTTTGTTTTTTCCTTCTTTATAGGTACAGTGGGTTTTTTCCTCTTGCGTTTACCTTTTAATCTGAAACTCAAAATTTTTATTCAGAAACACCCAACTTACTTACTCTATCATTTTTTACTGTAACTTTTGCTAATCATATGGCCTTCCTCACCTGTTTTCTTATGTGTAAAATCAGTAAACAGTGGCCCATATCTTAAAGAATTATTGATGATGGTTAAGTGAGGTAATCCAGGGAGAGTGCTTAACATACTATAGTATGAGCCATAGTGAATTACTATTATTACAGTTCAATTACTTTTTTTTAATTTATTTTTTTATTTTTATTTTTATTTTTTTACTTTTATTATCATTTTTTTATTGATGTCTTAATAGTTTATAACACTGTGGGGTATTAGTTGTACATTTTTGTTTGTCTGTCACCTTGTGGATGTAACCCTTCACCCCTTGTGCCCACCCCCACCCCCCTTCCCCTTGGTAACCACCAATCAGTTCTCTCTGTCCGTGTGTTCACTTATATTCCATACATGAGTGAGTTCATGCAGTGTCTGTCCTTCTCTCTCTGGCTAATTTCACTTAACCTAATGCCCTCTAGGTCCATCCATGTTGTTGCAAATGGGACAATTGTGTCTTTTCTTATGGCTGAGTAGTATTCCATTGTATATATACCACATCTTCTTTAACCAATCATCACTCGAGGGACACTTGGGTTGCTTCCACTTCTTGGCTATAGTGAATAATGCTGCAATGAACATAGGGGTGCATACGCCTCTTGTGATGGTTGATTTCTTGTCCATTGGGTAGATGCCCAAGAGTGGGATTGCTGGATCATACGGTATTTCTATTTTTAATTTTTTGAGGACTCTCCGTACTGTTTTCCATAGAGGCTGCACCAGTTTGCATTCCCACCAGCAGTGAATGAGGGTCCCCATTTCTCCACAACCTCTCCAGCATTTGTTGTTATTTGTCTTTGTAATTATAGCCATTCTAACCAGTGTAAGGTGATATCTTAGTGTAGTTTTGATTTGCATTTCCCTGATGATTAGTGATGTTGAACATCTTTTCATGTGTCTATTGGCCATCTGTATCTCTTCCTTGGAAAAATGTCTGTTCATATCCTCTGCCCATTTTTTGATCAGGTTGTTTGTTTTTGTGTTGCTCAGTTGTATGAGATCTTTATATATTACTGAGATTAATCCCTTGTCGGACAACGATTTGCAAATATTTTCTCCCAGCTGGTGGGTTGTTTATTCATTTTGATCCTGGTTTCATTTGCCTTGTAGAAGCTCTTTAGTCTGATGAGGTCCCACTTGTTTATTTTTTCTTTTGTTTCCCTTGTCCGGGTAGACATGGAATCTGAAAGGATCCCTTTATGTCCAATCTCAATTAGTGTACTGCCTATATTTTCTTCCAGGAGTCTTATAGTTTCAGGTCTCACTTTCAGGTCTTTGATCCATTTTGAATTGATTTTTGTATATGGTGATAGGAGATGGTCTACTTTCATTCTTTTGCATGTTGCTGTCCAATTTTCCCAGCACCATTTATTGAAGAGACTTCCCTCTCTCCATTGTATGTTCTTTGCTCCTTTGTCGAAGATTAGCTGTCCATAGGTGTGTGGTTTTATTTCGGGGCTTTCAATTCTGTTCCATTGATCTGTGTGTCTATTCTTGTACCAGTACCATGCTGTTTTGATTACTATAGCTTTGTAGTATATTTTGAAATCAGGGATTGTGATACCTCCAGCTTTGTTCTTTTTTTTCAGAATTGCTTTAGCTATTCGGGCTCTTTTGTTGCCCCATACGAATTTCAGTAGTTTTTATTCTGTTACCGTGAAGAATGACACTGGGATTCTGATTAGGATTGCATTGAATCTGTAGATTGCTTTAGGTAGAATGGACATTTTAACTATATTTATTCTTCCAATCCATTTGCATGGAATATTTTTCCATTTCTTTATGTCTTCCTCGATTTCTTTCAATAGTGTCTTATAGTTTTCATTGTATAGGTCTTTTACCTCGTTGGTTAAATTTATTCCCAGATATTTTATTCTTTTTGTTGCAACTGTAAATGGAATTGTCTTTTTGAGTTCTCTTTCTGTTGGTTCATCGTTAGTGTATAGAAATGCAATTGATTTTTGTAAGTTGATTTTATACCCTGCCACTTTACTGTAGTTGTTGATTATTTCTAGTAGTTTTCCGATGGAATTTTTTGGGTTTTCTATGTATAAAATCATGTCGTCTGCAAATAGTGAGAGTTTCACTTCTTCATTGCCTATTTGGAGTCCTTTTATTCCTTTTTCTTGCCTAATTGCTCTGACCAGCACTTCCAGTACTATGTTGAATAAGAGCAGTGAGAGTGGGCACCCTTGTCTTGTTCCTGTCCTCAAAGGAATGGCTTTCAGTTTTTCCCCATGGAGTAGGATGTTTTGCTGTAGGTTTGTCATATATGGCCCTCATTATGTTGAGGTACTTTCCTTCTATACCATTTTGTTGAGAGTTTTTATCATAAATGGATGCTGGATCTTGTCAAATGACTTCTCTGCATCGATTGAGATGATCATGTGGTTTTTATTCTTCATTTTGTTAATGTGGTGTATCACGTTGATCTATTTGCGGATGTTGAACCATCCCTGTGTCCCTGGTATAAATCCCACTTGATCGTGGTGTATGATCTTTTTGATGTATTGCTGTATTCGGTTTGCCAGTATTTTGTTGAGGATTTTTGTGTCTATGTTCTTCAGTGATATTGGCCTGTAGTTTTCCTTCTTTGTATTGTCCTTGTCTGGCTTTGGTATCAGGATGATGTCGGCCTCATAGAATGTGTTGGGGAGTATTCCATCTTCCTCTATTTTTTGGAATAGTTTGAGAAGGATAGGTGCTAAATCTTCTTTGAATGTTTGATAAAATTCTCAAGGGAAGCCCTCTGGTCCTGTGCTTTTATTTTTTGGGAGGTTTTTGATTACTGTTTCAATCTCTTCACTTGCGATTCCTCTATTCAGATTCTCTATTTCTTCTTGATTCAGTTTTGGGAGGTTGTACGCTTCCAAGAATTTGTCCATTTCCTTTAGGTTGTCCAATTTGTTGGCTTAAAGTTTTTCATAGTATTCCCTAATAGTCCCTTCTATTTCTCTGGTGTCTGTTGTAATTTCTCCTCTTTCATTTCTAATTTTATTTATTTGAGTCTTCTCCCTTTTTTTCTTAGTGAGTCTGGCTAAGGGTTTGTCAATTTTATTTATCTTCTCAAAGAACCAGCTCTTTGTTTCATTGATCCTTTCTACTGTTTTTTTGGTTTCAATTTCATTTATTTCTGCTCTGATTTTTATTATTTCCCTCCTTCTGCTGATTCGGGGCTTTGTCTGTTCTTCTTTTTCTAATTCTGTTAGGTGCAATTTAAGATTATTTATTTGAGATTTTTCTTGTTTGTTAAGGTGGGCTTGTATTGCTATGAATTTCCCTCTCAGGACCGCTTTTGCTGCATCTCATATGAGTTGGTATGGTGTATTTTCCTTTTCATTTGTCTCCAGATAGCTTTTGATTTCTCCTTTAATTTCATCAATGACCCATTGCTTGTTCAGTAGCATGTTGTTTAGTCTCCACATCTTTGTCCCTTTCCTAGTTTTTTCCTTGCAGTTGATTTCTAGTTTCACAGCATTATGATCAGAGAAGATGCTTGTAATGATTTAAATCTTCTTAAATTTATAGAGGTTTGCCTTGTTTCCTAATATATGGTCTATCCTTGAGAATGTTCCATGTGCACTTGAGAAGAATGTGTACTCTGCTTTTTTTGGGTGGAGTTCTCTGTATATATCTATTAAGTCCATTGTGTCTAGTTTTTCGTTTAAGTCCATTATATCCTTATTGACTTTTTGTCTGGTTGATCTATCCATTGATGTAAGGGGGGTGTTAAGATCCCCTACTATTATTGTGTTATTGTTAATATCTCCTTTTAGGTTTTTTAGCAGTTGTTTTATGTACTTTGGTGCTCCTGTGTTGGGTGCATAGATATTTATAAGTGTTATGTCTTCTTGGTGAAGTGTGCCTTTTATCATTCTATATTGCCCTTCTTTGTCTCTCATTACCTTTTTTATCGTGATGTCTACTTTGTCTGATATAAGTATGGCTACTCCTGCTTTCTTTTGTTTGCCATTAGCTGGAGTATTGTTTTCCATCCTTTTATTTTGAGTCTGTGTTTGTCTTTAGAGCTGAGATGTGTTTCCTGGAGGCAGCAGATTGTTGCATCTTGGTTTTTAATCCATCCTGCCACTCTGTGTCTTTTGATTGGAGAATTCAATCCATTTACATTTAGTGATTATTGATACATGAGGGTTTAATGTTGCTATTTTATTGTTCATTTTCTGGTTCTTTTGCATTTCCTTCGTTTCTTGTCCCTTGTGTTTTGGACTGCAAATTCAATTTGGTATTTCTGCATGCTCATTCTCTTGGTTTTCTCTTTATTTGTCATGTGTGGTTCTCTTCTGGTTATTTACTTAGTGGTTACCGTGAGGTTTATATAAGCAATCTCCTGGATAAGAAAGTACATTTTCAGATGCCTCCTTTTTCCTGAGGCTTGGTCGATTCAATCCCTTTCCTCTTCCCCTCCTTATTTGTTATCTCTTTATTCCATTTTGTGTCATGAATGTGTGTTTCCAGTGATGAGCTTGAATTAATTTTTGATGTTATCCAACTGTAGTTTGTTCTGGTTTAGTCTCCTTGCTTTTCTCCTTGCTGAAATCTTTGTATCCCCTTTCTCATTTGTTTTTTTTTTCAGGCCTAAGGGCCTTCTTGAGCATTTCCTGTAGTGGGGGTCTTGTGGTGATGAACTCTCTTAGCTTTTGTTTTTCAGGGAGAGTTATTATTTCTCCATCGTATTTGAAGGATATTTTTGCTGGATAAAGTATTCTTGGCTGATGGTTTTTGTCCTTCATGATTTTGAATATATCATTCCAGTCTCTCCTAGCCTGTAGAGTTTCTGTCAAGAAATCAGCTGAGAGCCTGATGGGGTTTCCTTTGTATGTTATTTTGGTTTTTTGTTTAGCTGCCCTTAATATTATTTCCTTGTCACAGGTATTTTTCAAGTTTGCTACTATGTGGCGAGATGATTTTTTATTCCTGTTTATATATTTAGGTGATCTATTGATTTCCTTCACTGTTATTTCCCTCTCGTTCCCTAGGTTGGGGAAGTTCTCAGCTGTTATTTCTTTGAACAAACTCTCTGCTCCTTTTTCTCTCTCTTCTCCTTCTGGAATACCTATTATCCTTATGTTGCTTTTCCTCATTGAGTCTGATATTTCTCGAAGAATTTCTTCATTTCTTTTTAGTCTTAGCTCTCTCTCCTCCTCTATCTGGAGCGCTTCTGCGTGGCTATCCTAAATAGTGCTAATTCCTTCCTCCATATTGTCAATTCTGCTCTTTAAAGACTCCATTTTTTCCACTGTCTTGTTGGTTTTGTTTTTCATCTCCAATAATTCTGATTGGTTTTTCTTTATGGTTTCAATCTCTTTTGTGATGAAATCTCTGAATTCGTTGATTTGTTTCTGTGTGTTCTCTTGTATTTCGTTGAGTTTGTTTATGATAGCTAATTTTGAATTCTCTGTCATTCAGGTTATCAAATTCTGTGCCTCCAGGGTTGGTTTCTGGGTGTTTGTCATTTTCCTTTTGGTCTGTAGCCATAACAAATTGTCGCAAGGATCCAACGGGGACGGCCTTATTTTTTCCCCTCATGATATAGTTGGTCCTGCAGTTTCCCCCTGCTGCCACTGGATGGAGATCGCGAGCAGTATGCTCTGAGCCCGCTGCAGCCCCCGGAAGGATTATGCTGAAACGCAGGGTGTGTGGGGGGAGGGGTCCTCTCTTTCTCCTGCTGGATCCGGGGGTTTCCTTTCTGGCTCTCTTAGGGTGTTTGCTACACCCCCTAAACAGTCCATCATCGCTTCCCAGCGGGGATCTCTCGGCAGTCTGTGAGAGCACCTGGATGACGATAGTTTTCCCTGCTGTGGGCCGCCCCTCACCCCTCTGTCTGCGAGCCGCGCTGTCTTTGCTGATCGATTGCGGAGGGGGAGTACAACTTCTTACCTCTCCTCGCGTCCTTTTGGGCTTCCCGCACCTCCACCGTCCGACGTATGGCAGCAGGGGTTTCTTAGAAGTCCTTTGCAGTGTTTGATTGAGCTCTGTTGGAATGCAAATGATGTTTTCGTTGTGTCATAGGGGGCAGAGATTCAAAGACGGAATCTCACTCCGCCATGATGCTGACGTCACTCCCCAGTTCAATTACTTTTAATAATATAGGTCACTTGGAAGTATGGGACCACTGAGGAAAAATAAATCCAAATTCTTGTTTTTGTTTTTAAAAAAATTCAGTTTTATTTTATCTAATACCCCAAATATTTTAAAGTATTTTAACAAGATATTGCCAAGAAAGGTATACTCCTAATCATACATTATTCTCTTGTCTGTCCAACCAGTCGTATATTCGTTCAAAAGCTGTTATTGACCACCAATTATCTGTGAGGCAGTTTGCTGTAGGATTACCAAGAAGAAAATGACTTGGTTCCTGCCTTCAAGAAATATATAATTTAGTTACATGGTGAATCACCCCCATCACAGTAATAAGTCTGAGAATCATTTAGCTGCTGCTATTATTTCAGTAATTATTGATACTTACAGTAATTACTCAGGCTAGCTTTCTTCCTTGTTCTAGTTTCGCAAATGAAAATAGAACTTTGCAGCCTGGGAAATGATAATGTAGGGCCGAGGGATCAGTAAACACATTTTAAAACTTAATGTTATGTAAATAAAGGAAAGATAACACCAAGGAAAGGAAAGTAATATTAGGCATAGCTAATTTTTGGTTTAATAGTTTTTATCATTAAAATTTTTGATAAATTTGTGTGTTTTTATAATTTTGATTCTTGTATTAGAACATGAAAGTTGTTCTGTTAATGACGAAGATATTTTTACCCTTAAGAAATTTCATTGTTATATTCAATTTGATATTTTTACCAATTTAACATAAAATTTAATAAATGACTATTTTGAATAATTTGCTATATTTCAGACTCCGCTGAGATACACAAAGACATTATTGCTTCCAGTTGGTATGGTGATTACTTATTTTATCTTTAAAAAGGTATTTGTAAAAAATTTTATCACTTGCTTGTGGATTCAGGATAAGAACTATAATAGAGATTAATGCTAATAGCTCAGAATTCTGATTTATTTTTAGGATGAACTCTTTCCCTCCCTAATAATTTTTTATTCAGATCTTTCTTTACGTAGTATTATATGAGTTTTTTTAGAAAGCCACATTAGAAAAGATATTCTTATTTATTTTTTCAAAAGAAATTTATCAGTTACCCACCATATACCAAGAACTACATTAATATAGGTACAATGGGACAAATAAGACAGGCCTGCTCCTATAGTCTGGGAGTGGGGGGGGACATTAAGCAGATAATCACACAAATGACTAAAGAATTACAATTGTTATAGGTGCTATGAATGAAAAGTACAATGACAACTTTGGTATCTTTCAAGTGCAAAGCACATTTAAAAAACTCTTGATCCATTTTGAGACATGCACAGGAGAAATTTGCATAGACATTAAAAAAACCATTCTCTACATGCTCACTGTTTTCACAACAAAGGAAAATATTATCATAATAGGAGAAATAATGTTTAAAATACCACTGGCAGATTTTCTTGGTGAGAGTGGTTGATCTGAAAGCCTAGTTAAAGACAGTGGGTCCTTCATTTTTAGCAATTTTGAACCATCTTTATTTCTATTGTTTACAAGTTGACTTGCCTTAAGTCAGTATGTATTTATTTTATATTTTTAAACAGATAGCAATAAAATTAATATATGACTAGAATTTAAAGTCAGAAGTAAGCTAAAGTTTTATTTTGGCTATTCTTATTTTTTTTAACTTTCAGAGAAAGCATAATTTTTTGTTTTTCTGAATATTCATGAAACAATTTATTCTACATTTATCATTAAAACTGTCATATCACATTTTTTATGGTTTTAGTAAAGTCATTAGAATTATGGAATAAACATATACAAGAAAAGTGTAACTCAAATCACACATTGCTATAGGACATGAGAAGTAAATTGTGAAGAAAGCTCCTTCTGAGGAAAATCTTAAATTACATTTTATATTTGTAGATATGTCATTAGATTTGCTGTATTTAATGAAATTTATTTTTTAGGACAGTTTTAGATTTACAGAAAAAATTGTGAAGATAGTACATAGAATTTCCATGAACCCCATTCCTCATGCTTATATTTTCAGTAAACAGGATGGTTGCCAGAAGAGCTAATTAGAATCTTATGGTTGAAATCTTTGAAATGATAGAATCTTATTTGTTGAGATCATTTCCAAACCAATGGGGTTAATAGACCCACTCTACTTTTTTTTCTGGTTAGATGGAGCCCAGGGGAATGTGTCTTGACATTCAACAGAGGGTGTATTTAGAGCCTGAAAACTGTTCACATAAGGAATGGATGAAGGGACCTGTGATATTTAATTGGATAGTAGAAGCTTGAGGGGTACATGGCAGCTGTCTTCACATTTTTGAGAAGGTGTAACATGGAAGAGGACAGATTTGAGGGGGCCTATGAGTGGAAGATACTTAGCTGAAAATAAGAAGGTCTTTCTTAGAGATTAAATACCTGAAAGTGACGGCCCTGCATGTGTGTGTATGGGCAGAGGGGTCCTTTAAATCACACAAATAATACGTGCTTGTAGTAATACATTTAGACAAAATAGTATATCAAGAAAAGAGGGTGCTGATTGTAAATGGCTTTGTATGTATCACTGTAGAAAACACATACAAAAACATAATATATTTTTTAATGGAATCATATTATTATTTTTGTTTAACAGTATGCCTTGGGTGTCTGCCTAGATCTTCCTCATACTTTGTAGTGATCTCCACGTTTTATTGTTCATCATCGTGAGTGATGACCAAGTACTTAGCCATTCCCACATCAGTGGATGTTTAGATTATATTTATTTTTTTGTCATAACAACCAGTGATATGAGTAATGAACATCGTTATACATGTATCTTTGCATACTTAGTGTTTAGAATATTTAGTATTTAGATTATTTGCAATGGGACTGCTGGATCATAAGGTATCAATTTTCATAATTTGACAAATACTGAGAATTTATAGTGATGAGTGTCCATTTCCCTGCATCTCTATGAACACCAGTGTTATCAAACTTTTAATATTTTCTATCTGATAGGTAAAAAAAAAATAGTGACTCATTTTATAAAAGTCTTTACTAATGACGTTTTACATTTTTCCATGTTTGTTCTCTGTATTTCTTCTTGACCATTTGAATATTGATTTGTAGTGTTTTTTATATTATAGACAGTAACCTTTTGTCTATTACATGTATAACATAGTTTCTTCCAGGATGTCAGTTTATAGTCTATTGATGGTCTTTGCTTTATAGAAGTTTAAAATTCCTATAAAGTCACAACTGTACATTTTCTGTGTTTTCTGTGTTCATTTGTTGCTTAGAAACACTTCCCCACATGAAAATTATTAAAATATTTCCACGTATTTTCTTTCATAATTTTCTTTGTCTGTCAACTCATAGATCTTTATTTCTGTGGGGTCAGTTACTGGAAAATTATTGGTTCTTTTGGTTGTGTCATGTTTCCTTGATTTTTTGACTTTCTTGTAGCTGATGTATTCACATTTGATGGAGCAATCACCTCTTCCCCTGGGGGGTCCACAGCAGCAGTGACTGTTGGTTACCTCAGCGGTGGAAGCTGCCTGTCTTCTGCAGAGCAGGCCACTGAGGTCTGTGCTGACAAACACTGTGGGGCCCTCTGCTGTGAAAGCTGTTGAGGTCCTCACTGACAAAAACTACTGGGGTCCCTGCGGAGCAGGCCTCTGGGAACCACTATGGCACCTGGGCCGTGGCTGAAACCAATACCCCTCGCCCTTCTTCTTTGTTTCTAGCTGTCTCCAGATGTCTCACCTAAGCTGTTCTAGAGATCCTTTCTGTGTAGTTATTCTCCATTTTTGCTCCACCTGTAGGTTGTTTTTGTTTTTGGTGAGAAAGATTGTCCCTAAGCTAACATCTGTGCCAGTGTTCCTCTTATTTTGTATACAGGACGCCACCACAGCATGGCTTGATGAGCAGTGTGTAGGCCCCTCCCTGGGATCTGAACCCATGAACCCTGCGCTGCTGAAGCAGAGCACACAAACTTCACCACTATGCCACCAGGCCTGCCCTGCCTATAGGTTCTTAACTGGACTCTTAAGCCCTCCTGGAACAATTTTCATTTGTGGTTAGCCATCTGATTGTTGTTTTTTGTGGAGGTACCAAGGCAGGTATCTCCCACTTCACTGTCTTGCTGACGTCCTCCATAATTTTCTGTTTTACATACAGATCATTAATCAACCTTGCATTCATTTTGTAGTGTGTTGACATATAGGAATCTGCCTTTCCCCCCATCAGGTGAAATATTGTTCCAACACAATATTGTGTAATCTTTTTCCCAATCATTTGAAATACCAGTTTTAATCACATACTAATAAATTCTCATATGTACTTGATTCTGGTTTAGATTCTTACATTGATCTATTTGTTTGTTTCTGAGTCAGAACAGCACTATTTTAATCTCCCCTTTTTTGTTATTGTTTTTCACATCTACTTACATTTACTTTTCCAGGTAAGCTTTGGAATAAATGTGTCTAGAATCATCCTCAACCCCAGGCACTCGCCATAGTCTATTGGAATTTCTTTAGATTAATTCAAGAGAATTTAATCTTTATATAATTGATTCTCCAATCCAGTAATATGATATATCTCTACTTACTAGTGCGGGCAAGTCCCCGAACCTCTCTGTGCCCCAGTTTCACCCTCTGTAAATTGGGAATAACAATATCGACATCACAGGGCAACTGTATGTATTAGAAGAGTTAATGCAGGTGAAGTGCTTAGAACTGCTGACAGAACAAACACTCATGTGTTATTATTATTATTGTTGTTGTTATTGTTCTAATTTTTATACTTTATTAAAGTTTTGTAGTTTTCTTCCCTATGAGTCTTGCTAAGATTTTTTCTTCTGGATATTACAGGTTTTTTCCTCTTTTTTTGCTATTGAGAATGGTAATTTTAAAATTGTATTTGCTAATTTATCATTGCTAGTTTATAGAAAAGCTGTTGATTCTTAAATATCAATCTTGTATCCAGCCACATTACCAAACTTTCTTTTTAATTCTTTTAGTTTTTCAATTGGTTCTCTGGGTTTTCTAGGCAAGTTATCATGTAATCTACAAATAATGATCATTTCTCAACATGTATACCTCTGTTTTTTTCCTTATCTTACTGTATTGGCTAGAACATCCAGAACAACTTTGAATAATTGCAGTGATAATGGGCTTTGTCCTTTGTTTCTGACTGGAAGGTGAATGCCTTCAGTGGCTCACTGTTCTGTTTGCTGTTAGTATGTAGTAGATAGCCTTTATTTAGATAAGGAAGTTTCCTTGTAAACCATATAAACCAAAATAATTTTTTAAATTAAATGTTAGTGTTGAGGGTCCAGCCCGGTGGTGTAGCAGTTAAGTTTGCGCCTTCTGCTTCGGCAACCAGGGGTTCACCAGTTTGGATCCTGGGCGCGGACCTACTCACCGCTCATAGAGCCATGCTGAGGTGGCATCCCATATAGAAGAGCTACAACTCTACAACTATGATACACAACTATGTACTGGGGCTTTGGAGAGGAAAAAAAAAGGAAGATTGGCAACAGATGTTAGCACAGGACCAATCTTCCTCAAAAAAAAAGTCAATGTTGAAAATATATGGTATGTGAATTATAGGTCAATAAAACTGTGGAAAATTCGATGTTGAATTTTTAAAAATATTTTGGGATCATTACATGGCTTTTCCCTTTTACTTTATTAAGTATTTATAAATAATAAACTAATAGGGTTCTTAATGTTGATCTATTCCAGAACACTAAGAATGAAATCTATTTGGTCCTGTGCATTATTCTTTTAATACTGTGCTGAAACTTATTTGCTAATATTTTATTTAGTTTGTGTATGTGTGTGTATATATATATATGTATATGTACAACTGGTCTATAGAGTTTTTCTGGGCTGTCCCTACCTGGTTTTGGAACCAAAATTATATTCATCTCATAGCTTTATTCACTTTATATCTTTCTCTGTTCTCTGAGGATAGTTTAATTAACATGGGAATTATCTGTTCTTTAAAGATTTGACAGACTCACCCATAAAAATATCTTGGCCTTTTTTTGAGGGTAGGGGTTTGCCCTATTTTTTCAACATCTTATATAGCAATATATGTATACAGATGTTCTTCTTGAGTCACTTTTGTAATTTATATTTTTATGGAAAATAAGCCATTTCATATAGATCATAAATTGTAGGAATTCTTTTAAGACAATTTCATCTACAGTTGTAATTATATTTCTCTATCTTAACATTGTACACTTGCATTTTTTATCTTTTTTCTTGTTCAGATTTATGAGAAGTCTTTCTTCTTTGGATTTTTCAAAGAACCAACTTTTGGTTTTATTTATCATATCTGTGAGGGCTGTTCTCCGTTTTATTAATTTCTGCTTATATTTTTATTCTTTCTTTTGGTGTTTTTTTTTTGTTATTTTTCTGTGTTTAATGTCCAGCTCATTTGTGAACAATTTTTATTGTTTTCTAGTAAATTCATTTAAAGGTATAATTTTTCCTCTGAAGACCACTTAGACTATATCCAGTGGGTGTGTGTAGCATTACCACTAATGTTCATTTCTATATAGACTGTGATTAGAATTTTGATTGTTTAATCCAAAAATCATCTAGAAGAATGTCTTAAAATTTCTAGCTAGTTAGTTTCTTTTGTTTTGTATTTTGCCTTTATGGTTTATTTATTTGCTTATTTATCGAGATTAATGTTCAGTTTTTGTAAATGCTCTGTGAGCATTTGAAAAATGAGCATTTCGTATTTTGGGGGAGTTCGAAGTTACATATTGTATCATGTAATTAACAGTGCTATTCTAAATTCTCTAGTATACCAATTTACTTTTCTTTCTGTTATTTTCTCAGGATGCTATCTTCATGTGTTACATTAAGAATGTATTTTGTCTTTCGAAATTGTAATGTTAAGTTTTTGCTTTACATAGACAGTGCTATTGTTCATTACATGATTGTTATAGGATTGTACCTTTGATTATTGTAAAGGATATTCTTTGCCTTATTTAGTACTTCTTGCTTTAAGTTCTTCTTCATAGAAAATTAATATTACCACATCCACTTTCTTGTTTAGTATTTGCCTGGTATACCTTTAGCTATACTTTATTTTCAACATTTTTGTGACATTTTGGTTTAGGTACATTTCTCATTGTTGGATTTTATTTTTTCCCTTCAATCTAAATTCTATTCATTTTTAAATTGGCAAATTAAACCCATTTTCACATTCTTTGTGATAACTGCCAAGTTTGGACTCTCTCTGCAATTTTTTTTTATGTTTTCTATTCATTACACTTAAAAAAAATTATTTTCTTAACATCTGCTGAATCGCTTGTCTACATCCCATTTCTGTTTTCCTAGTTGTTTACTTTAAATTATTAGCAAATACACTGATATCAAGAATTGATTAGTTTCTAAAACCTATTACTCTGAACAATAATAGCTAACATCTATTGACTTACGTGCCTGATAGTATTTTTAAGTTTCTTACCTGTATTACCTCAGTAAATCCTCACAACCACTCTGTGAGAAAGGAGTTCCATTATTATATTCATTATTTACAGATGAGGAAACCGAAGCACAGAGAAGGTAAGTAATTTTCCCAAAGGCACACAGCTAGTAAGTAGTAAAGTTAGGATTCAAACTCAGGTACTCAGGCTTTAGAGGATCTACTTGCTTCACCACTGTGCTATTGGAACACTTCTCCCTTCCTTCACACCCTCACCTCCCGTCTTATACTGAAACAATCTGAAATTTTAGCTAGGTAGATGTAATATCTTCTGTTTTAAGAAGTGTCTGAACATTTAGATTAAAGACAGAAGAAAGTTTTATACTTAAAATTCTACCGATTTGTCCTTGACTGTTTCTTCTATCTCATGCTTTCCTCTTCTTAGATTCAAAGACTACATCTGCTCAAATGATGTTTTTTAGAAAGAGTGTAGAGATGGCATACTTTCTGAGTGCTTTCTTGTCTGAAAAAAATGCTTTTATTTTGCCCTTATGTTAGATTGATGGATTGGTTAGTAAATATTTCTGGGGTTTATTCAGCGTTTTGTAGAATTGCTTATTGTTTCCTAGCATGGAGCGTTACAGATAAGAAATCTTTACTTACTTCTTTACTTTTGCTCTTTGGAAGCTTATAGAGTTTGAGATTGTGAGTGTGTGTGTGTGTGTGTGTGTGTGTATGTATGTGTGTGAGTTTTATGTTTATTAATTCATGGGACATTTTAACTTGAACACCCAAACCTTTCTTTAGCTCAAGGAATTGTTGTTCTCTTATTCTTTTGCTTTAGCCTCTCTTTTTTGAACATCTATTCTTGCTTTCAACATATTATCTATTTCTTTTTTCTCTTATATTCTCAGAGCATTCTGTGACTAGGTCTTCAACGTTATCAATTTAAACTGTGTACATTCTACTATTCAGCTGCCTTTTGAGGTGTTAAATTAGGCAAATATGTTTTTCTCAGAATTTCTGAAAGCTCCTTACCATTGCAGCTTGTTCTAATTGTATGGATGCAATACCCTCTTAAACTTCTCTGAAGATAATAGTTGGAGTTTTCACCTAATGCTCTCATTTATTTCTTGCATTAACTCTGTTTCCTGAGAGGTCAATTCATTTGCTCATTCATCTTGGTGTTTCTCTTCCATGCTATTTGTGTCTCATGATTCGGTTGTATATTCATATTTTAAATTAGCTACTAAATTTATTTGTATCAGCTGTTATTGTGAGCTCCTTGGTGATTATAATAATTACGTACCTACCAGGCCTCTCCTTTGCATGCAACAGCTCACCACAGGATCCTGTTGTGACTGGCAGATTTTAAGGCAGTTGGGAACCTATCCCCGTCCCCCATCCTTGACTGCATGAGTTAGGAAGGAGCTGCGATGGAGGCAAAGTAATCTGGTGATTTCACTACTAGCCTGAGAGCTTCCTCCAACTACTCTTTTTTTTTAAATCTCTAGATGTGTGTGTGCTCTTGAACTTATGTACTTTTTACTTTATTACTTGAACTTTCTTCTCTCTCCAAACCCAAAATCTGTATTAGAAGGCCTCTGCATCCTGTAAAGCCTTTTTATAAAACTGAAATATCCAGTCTTTTCAATGGAACAATAAGATAGGCAGTCTGGTGCTCTTGTATGAATCTAACATAAACTCCATGAGGGTAAGAACAACGTCTACACCATCCCTGCTGTGCTCACAGCACGGTGCCTAGAACACAGTAAGTGCGCCATAACAATGTAGTAAATTTTTCCACCTAAATATTTAGTAAATTTGTTGGACACCTTTTCTGGAACTGAAAATATTTATATGCTTTGCCCAGTAACTTCTAGAAATTTATCCTAAGGAAATACTGACATGCTCACATTTTTATATACAAGGATGTTCATGTTATTTATAATTGTGAAAAATGAAAAGAACTCAGAAGTTCAGCAATGCTTATTTAAAGTGTTGTTTATACTGTACATGGTTGAATATTCAATAGAAATTCTTTTTTTTCATTTATCCTTCCAGAGGTACAGTCTCCAGCAATCTGTAAAACCTATTTTATCTTAACCAAAGAATGGCTTTTTGATATACTTTAAAAGAGGATGACTGTAAATCATGCCTTTTAAATTGCTATAATTTTAGTGATATTATCTAACATACATATTTATGCTCCTAAGTAGTTTAGAAAGAATCAAATTTTAAAAATCTAAAACAAATAAATGAAGTTTATTTTTATGTAATCATAGTAGTAATGGACATTCAGTAAATAGAGACTATTTTTGTTTTATTCCAGAAAACAGCTGCTTGAACATGGTGAGGTAAAGCTTTCATTTTACTCTCTGGTAGATTTGTGTATTAAATTCTAGCTCAAAGATAATTCGCAAAGGTATAACCTTGCTTCTGAGGCACCATCAGCAGTGCTTGAGTGGTTCAGCCTTGGTGGTAAATTTCTCCTGATCCTTCCCACTCTATAATCTGCTCTGTTTTGAACAGTCGTAAGGATTTGAAAGCCTGATGGTTGATTTATGATCGTAGAACATGATTAAATTAAATTACTTTCATTCATTTGTTCTTTCCTTCAGTCAGCAATGACAAGCATTCATTTCTAGGCTGCAGAGCTAATCACCTACAGCCCATCAGGGCAGGTACTCACAGCCCTGTGACTGGTAGCCTTCTGCCACATGCGGACTTGATGGTCAGTCTGTTACAAGCTTAGCAGTATTCTCGGATACGAAAGATGGTACAGCAATGTTCCTGCTGTCAAATATGTATAAATTTTCAGTGGAGACATGAAACAAACAAGGCAGCATTTTATATGGTGCTGAATTATTTTGTGGCGTACAAAGGGAAGGAACAACATGGGCTAGAAATACTTTTTCCTAAGTAATAAAACTTTGAGTCTTAAGGTGAAGGTCAAATTTACAAGAGAGGGCAACTGAATTTGAATTAATAGGAATAGTTTATGATGATAACTATTATTTTTTGAATAGTTACTATGTGCCATCTACTGTGCTGTTTGATTTTCATAATAATATTACCATTTTGCAAATAGGAAAATTATGTTAATTAGGTGGTACTACCTGTTACAGAAATAAACACTAATATTTCAATGACTTAACTCAGTAGAAGTTTAATTCTTTGCTCACAAAAAGTTAAAAACAGCAGTTCCTGGTTAGCAGGTGGCTCTCCAACAAGCAGTGATAGACAGACCCAGACTCCTTCCATATATGGCTCTGCCATCTTCAGCATGTGGCTTCCATGGTTGACGTGCTTGTCTGTATCAAGCCAGCAAAGGAGAAAGAAGATGGAAGGCCGTCCACTAGGGGTTTTGTAAGAGTTAGGCCTGGAAGAGGTGCACACCACTTCCTGCCCACAGCAAGACTCAGGCACATGACCACAGCTGACAGCCAGGGAGGCTGGGAGACACGGAGTCTAGCTGTGTGTGTAGGAAGAAGAATGAAGGGGTCTCTGCCAAGAAATAGAGATCAAGAGAAATTAAGTAGCTTACCTAACACCTCACAGCTAGTTTGTAGTAAAGCTTGCATTTGAACCCAAGCAGTCCATTTTCAGTGCTCTCAAAGTAATATACTCAGCCCTTACTGCTTCCTGTGTACAGGATATTTTTTGTAAGTGATTTACATATATTCATAATTTCATTCTCAGAACAACCCATTGAGGTAAGTACTATCATTGTTTATATTTCACAAATGAAGAACACTGTGGCTTAGAAACGTTAAGTAACTTGCCTATGGTCACAAAGCTAAAGTGACCTTAGGTTTGTGGAGCCAAGGACTGTGAGGCCAGGCCGTGTAGCAGCAAAATCCATGCTGTTAGCCATTCACTCTGCTACTACCTAATGTGAACTGCTTTTATGTAAATCAGCCATGTCACATTACTTGTTTATCATATAGTATTTAAAACCCACCTCTTTTTATTTTTTATTTATTTCTTTTGTGTGTGTGTGTGTGTGTGTGTGTGAGGAAGACGAGCCCTGAGCTAAGATCCGTTGCCAATCCTCCTCTTTTTGCTGAGGAAGACTGGCCCTGGGCTAACATCCATGCCCATCTTCCTCTACTTTATATGAAACACCACCACGGCGTGGCTGACAAGCGGTGCGTCGGCAGGCATCCTGGATCTGAACCCGCGAACCCAGGCTGCCAAAACGTGAGCTAAACCGCTGTGCCACCAGGGCAGCCCCAGAACCCATCTCTCTTTAGAAGCATAGTATTCCTTAATTTTCTGCCCTACTTTCTCACATTATTTTGCTACTTTCTTATTGTCTTTCATTTCTCCATTTATCCTTATTTTGCCCATTTTTTTCTTTTTTTCTACTAATTCTATATACTTATCAGTTCAATTTCTGTTAGGTGCCTATTGTACACCAAGTCCCTGCTTTTATGGAATTTAACGTATAGTGGAGGAAGACAAAAAATGTGAACAGGTGATTATATGTGCAATGATAAAGGTAGTTACAAAGTTGTACAGGAAAAAAAATGATTAGATCTGTGTGGAGGAGGTGGGGCAGTCAAGGGAAGATTTTTTTTTAGATGACATTAGAGGAGAAGTTTACAAAGGTCAAAGGATGTGCATGGAAGGCATAAGGTGGTATGTTACGTTCAGAGCTGTAGGCAAATCACTATTACTGATGCATTAAAAAAAAGCAAAAGTAGCAGAAAATGAGATGAGAAAAGTAAGCAGAGTTCAGACTATGGTGGCTTCCTATGCAAAGAAGCTGGACTTCATTCTAGACTTTGTTGTTAAGCAGGAGGTGGTACAGTCAGATGTGAGTTTTAAATATTTTAAATCTGTTGGCAGTAAAGAGGCTGGTTTTTTAAAAAGGCAATCAGAAGTCAAGCTGACTAAAAGGAAGACAGTGATAGCAAATCTCTTAATCTTTTTAAACTAAAGAGAGTACGCTAAACTCCTAATGTATAGGCAGATTAGAGATTTAAATTTCTAAAAACAGTAGATCTTACGGAAAGAAATGACAGATTTCCATGCAGTGCCAATGTGAAGTCTTATGTCTGCTGGATGAGAGGCTGGCTCCTCGTCCCACTCCCACTGTGACTCCCATTTGATAAATGTCTCTCCTTACAAGGTTTGGGAGACGGGGACTGTTTTCACCTTAGGGGTGACAGGGCATGGAAGGTGTAAACCCTGGAGGGTATGGGGGTGTGAGTCACTCTAAATGTGATATGATAACAAAAGGTTACACAGTCCCGCTTGTTTCAGGGTTAGGTGAGGATTCCTTAGGATGATTTTATCACCAGAGACCAAGTTCTCAATTCCTTGCTTTGTGCCAACCCTCCGAATCAGGGACAGTCTGCATCCTTCAACTTACTAACCAAACCCTGGATTATCTCCCCACTGTTATGATATTAATTATTGAAGTGTGCTAGATTAAAGGATTCTGTTGTGCCTTTTCCTCGTAATTTAATGTAATTATCTGTGTCTATTTACTCCATCAAATTAATTTCTTTTAACCAATGTTTCTATTTTATGGCCTTAGAAATTAGTGAAGGAGTACCTACTAATTAATGGGAGAAAAAAAGAAGGGAAGCAGAGTTAGGAACAATATTTGTTGCCAGAGAGTCATAGTCCCAATGAGGAGCTAGTGTGAGGATAGGCTAGGGAAAGAGAACGTTGAAAGT
Source organism: Tapirus indicus (assembly GCA_031878705.1). Classification (NCBI taxonomy): domain Eukaryota; kingdom Metazoa; phylum Chordata; class Mammalia; order Perissodactyla; family Tapiridae; genus Tapirus; species Tapirus indicus. Next base: position 48,712,745 of record CM062942.1, read on the forward strand.
ACTGGCTCCTGAGTGTTCTTTTGACCCACTCAGACCTCATTTTGTCCATGACAGTCAGTCCTGCATCAGCCTTCACTTTTTTTATCCAATCCCTACAGTTTATTATATAATTTGATCCTTTATATTTTATCAGTTGAGTTTGTGTTTTCTATAATAAAGTTTTTCTGTTACTTACAGCCAAAGGGTTTTCTGTGACACAGTGAAGGCATCTGAACCAATATAGAGGTATTCTCTTGAAGCGATACAGAATTTGGGAGAAGAATTACTTCTTTTGAGAAATTAATTGAGTGATATATGTTGGGGGTCTGTACACTTCTGTGTTCAAAGACTAATACAACCATATTATTGCAGGAAGTTTATTTTGGAGAGGAAGCACAGGGTAGTAGTAAAGGACATAGACTCGGGAGCTGGACTGGACTCAGATCCACTTACTAATTGTGTGATTTTGGCTAAATTACCTCACATCTTTTGGGGAACAACATTAATAATAATATTACTTATCTCATATGGTTGCTATGGGATAAGTGAGTTATATGTAAGGTACTTAAAATAATGCTTACTGTAAGTTAAGCACTGTGTAAATGTCCACTTTTACAATTTGTGTGCTTTCTGGACCAAGACTTCAGGAGGCTCCAACTAATACTCTGCCCCCCGTCAACTGTGCCAGTGAAGGGCACCTGTTTAGTGTGTTCTCAAGGCATCTTCACACTGTCATGGGAGGTGGTTTTGACAAGAGCAACCCACCATTTGGACTGGCCTTAGACAGGTAGTCTTGTATTCTCTCTGCTTGGTAGCTGCTACCTCACATTTTACCCAGTTGGGCTCACTTATTCCAAAGATGGGGAATGAACACTTTCCCGATCTTCGCTTCCTTCCTTGCTTCCAGCCTCTAAAATATGTTGTGAGGATTTTTATGCGGAAAGAGGTACTAATGAATCGGCAGTAATTTACATAAAGTAGTGCTTTTTGGACTATACTTTTTGGCTGTAGTCTTCTGTCCTCCACTTGGTTAAAAAGAAAGCTATTTAATAGAATGGGAGATAAAATAACCAGGGCAAGAGAGCCCAATGGAAAGTCAGGAGCCTGAGAATAGAAAAATGGTTAGGAGCGTTTGGATGAGAATAGAAAATGAACACAAGTGATGCCATTTGCAATAGCTATTCTGTGTCATCCAGCTACAAAAACATGCAGGGAAGAGAAGGAAATGGTGGAGATCGTTTAGGTCTCCATATCAAAACAGAATCCTTCTTTCAACCTTTAGATGATAGAGGAAAGTCAAGGAGAATTACTACTTTGAGTTTAGTTTTGGTCATGTGAGAAGTTGTTGCTAAGGTAGAAGTGATGAGAATTAGGGGAGAAATGATAGTGGCTCAAAATAACCAAAGAAAGGAATATTGGAAGAAGTCAGATGTGTACTTGCCTTGAGTAGACCATATCTATTATAGTCTATTTCTAGATGCCACATTTTAAGAAAAACATGATCAATCTGTTACCATGTCCAGTGCAGGACAACCAGAACTGCAAAAAGATGGAACTAATGATTGAAGGTTTCTGAATATTTAGCCTAAAAATAGAAAGCTTTCTAAGGGTGAAGGTGGGCATAGTGCAAAGTCATAATTATAGTATTTAAATGATAGAGAACTGTCACGCATAAATGAGTTTAGACTGATTTTGTGCTGTTCCAGAGGTGTGGAAGTCATAGGGAAACGCTGGTTCAGTTTTAGAAAAGATTTTCTAACATTTACTGCCATCCGTCATTATAAAGGCACTCCTGTGGGCGCAGTCCTATTCAGGAAGTAGTAAATAGCCAGTTCATAGATTTATAGATAAGATTCCTGTTCTGGATAGATGATTAAAGTAGATGACCCATGTAATCTACCAATCTGTGATTTAGTGGTTCTAAACAAAATGACCCATTGGAGTATGAATTGTGTTGGTGTCTTTTGTTCCCTCCACAACATGTCCTTGATTTTACCCAAAGATAAGTTTAACTAAAGAAAAATGAAGGACTGATTTTGAAATGAATATTCCACCTTCCAACTTTGGGTCCAAGAATTATGAAAAAAATTAACAAATTTCATTTTAAACATCTTAAAAAAGGAAAGAAAAACAGCTTTGCATACAGTTTTTGCCATTCTGTTTTAAATACAAATTATATATTTCTGATTATAAAAATGACACAAGTTTAAAAAAATTGGAAATTGCAGAAAAATGACCATTCAGAAATAACCTGTTAACTTTTTAGGTCTATTTTCTTACAGCCTTCCCCCCACCGTGTGTGTGTGTGTATATATGTATGTATTACATATATGTATATATACACACACATGGTTTTCACAGAATTAATGCCATTCTGTATGTACAGAGTTTTATACTCTGAAAACTTTCCCATGCCGTTCAATAATCTTCCGATATGTAATCTTTTAATGGCTGTACACATGTGGAAATGCAGTAATTTACTTATTCCTTTATATTGGTCACTTAGGTTGTTTCTATTTTTACTGCTAAAAATTCGCTTCAGTAGTCATCTTTGTATCTTTGTAGAAGCATTTTTGTGTTTTGATTATTCATTTCAGTTAAATTCCTAGAATGGAAATTTAAGTCAAAGGGGTTGGCTCTTTTATAGTGTCTTGATAAGTATTGGTAAATTACAGGAATGTACCAATTAATTATTTCAGTGTGTTTCTTGGCATCCTCTCTAACACTCAGGGTTAATTTAATGTTTGTCAGTTTTATAGATGAAAATATCCTTAACATCTAATTTGTTTAAGTGTTAGTGAACTAGAACGTGAATATTTAGTTGCCACTTACTTTGGGTTGCATTAATTCTTTGTCCATTTTTCTAGTGAGTTGGTTGATATTTTATGAATATGTAAGAAAAGTTTTGTTGGAAACCTTGTTCACCCCATCTTAATCAAAATGTAATTCCACTAGTTTTAAAATAATCTAGTTTATGTTTTGTTATAATTTTTGTTGCTAACTGAATTTTGCTGATATGCAAATTTGTGATGCATTCAACATTTTTATGTCTCTGTGGCTCACTTCCTCACCTTATGTAGGTCCTTGCTCAAATATCACCTTTTCAAAAGGCCCACCCTGATGATCCTACTTATGATTGCAACTACTCCCACCTATGGCCTCACACGACACCCTGCATTCCCAGTCTCCTTTCCCTGCTCCATTTTCTTTTCCATTGCACTTACCACTTTCTAATAGACTGTATAATGTGTTTATTTATTTGCTGTGTCTATTTATTTTCTGTCTCTCCTTGCTAAATGTACTAAAATGTAAGCCTCACAGGGGCAGAAATTGCTCACTGTTGTTATGTTCACTGTTGTATCTGAAGCACCCAGAACAGTACCTGGCATATGGTAGGCATTCAATAAATCTTTGTTGAATGAATGAATAGATATTAATAGACTTATTACTAAGTTAAAAGATCCTTGTTCATACAGCTGAAATTTATATAATGTTAAAAACCAATATTACCCCAATAAAAAAATAAATTAGGGGCCAGCCCGGTGGCATAGAGGTTAAGTTTGTGCATTCTACTTCGGCAGCCCGGGGTTCGCTGGTTCAGATCCTGGGCAAGGACCTACTCACCGCTATCAAGCCATGCTGAGGTGGTGTCCCATCTAGAAGAGCTACAACTCTACAAGTATGATATACACAACTATGTACTGGGGCTTTGGGGAGAAAAAGGAAAAAAGAGGAAGATTGGCAGCAGATGTTAGCTCAGGGCCAATCTTCCTCAAAAATAAAAAAAGTAAATTTAAAAAAGATCCTTGTCCCAATGAATAATAATAGTTTTAATATACTTTTATATTTATTAATTTTAAAATATATAAAGTGAAATGTCATTTTGTTTTGTGTTTTTATAGCTAATTTTTCACACATTGCAGTTGTTTGCATTTACTGCTCTTGCCATCTTAATTATGAGGCTGAAGCTGTTTTCGACACCTCACATGTGTGTTATGGCTTCCTTGATATGCTCTCGACGGGTAAGGTATTCATTCTCATATAACTTCACTATAATAACTGGTAACAGCAGTGTCATTACCATGGCTTTGCTTAGTAACCCAAAACGTAAAAACACTAAGTGTTTTTATCTTAAATGATTTAAAATGTTAGTTCCTGATTCACTATAGAATAAGAAAGCATCTTCAAGTAGCTCTGAAAATTATTCCTAGATCTTAACTGATTTCTCTGACAAGTGATGAAGCACACTTTCCCCTGTTAGTCTCCTATCCACAGACATAGTTTTTGGAGTTCAGTTCTGTGCAAGAGTTTCTTGGCCCAACAAAACTATCCTCAAGTACTCTTCTAGTACTCAAGTAGATGCAGGGTAATTGCTCTAGTATTGTCCTGTTTGGCTCAGAGAATCACTAGGAGAAGTTGTCAATTCTGGGGTTCCGTTATTGTATCTAATTTACAAAAGAACTAGACAAAGTAGCTAGAATTTTGGGACCAAGATCCTCTAGAAACAACTTACTTAGTTTTGATTATGAGAGTCTTGTCTTAGAATATCATCATGCTTATTTTCCTAAGAGGAATATATATGTCAGTACTACCGGGGTTTCCCTAGTTATGCAAAATATCCATAAAAGCAAGCCAGATGTTATAGGATTTAGTTCTAGGATGTTTCAAAATTTTAATTTGCTAATTTTAATCCTTGGTAATAAATCAGTACTGGAAGGATCCTTCCTTAATTCTTTCTAGAGGAAAGAAAACTCCATTTTTAACTGGGCCCTGTAATTCCAAAATATTTGCTGTTTTTAAACAATAGGTGATGATAGTTCTGTATATTATTGGTGTACTGATAGTATCAAATGGTTTGTATTACCATGGTTTAAGTAGCAAGGTGAGAATTTGTTATTGACCCCATAGCACTCTTTGTACAAGAATTATAAATAAATGGTTTCTTTCATTTCAGCTCTTTGGCTGGCTTTTTTGCAGAGTTCGTTTTGAGAATGTTATCTTTGGCATTCTAACAGTGATGTCAGTACAAGGTTGTGCAAACCTCCATAATCAATGGAGCATAATAGGAGAATTTAATAATTTGCCTCAGGAAGAACTGATACAATGGATCAAATATAATACCAGACCAGCTACAGCTGTTTAGTTATATATATAACTAGCTTTATACATACACTCACACATACACACATTTATTTATATATTATATAACTCTCATCTCATATATGTGTGTATATATATAGTTTAAAAATACACACACACAGTCATTCATACCCTCACACAGATTTTGAGCATGCTAATTGCAGTCTCAAATCAAATCTTTTCAAAAAATGATTTTGTGCCCTCTTTAAACCTCTCCTAGATAACTGTCAAAAAGAATTTTAATTAACATCAAGAATTAATGATTGTTCACAAGTTACATGCTGTAACTCTGAGATTATTATTGTATTTTAACCATAACAATGAGACATATAAATAAATCTTTAATATCAGTATTTCACACCTTGTGACAGGCCCCTGGAGAAGATACTTTTGACTGTGGGGATGTTAACAACACCCCTTCTATCACCCCTTCTGTCACTTCAGTCAGTGCTGTCTGCTCTAAGTCTGTAAAACCAGTCACATGCAGAAGAGTTAAAATCTTGGATATTATATTTTCTTCAATAAATCATCTCAAAGAGATGAGTATACATCCTACTTCTATGTACTCAAAAATATTCTTTTAGCTTACCTTCTTTTCTTACTCTCTTTCTCTAAAACCACCTGAAGCAGATAGATATTTGACTTTTAAATACCTTTCCAGGGAATAAATATATTCTACAGTAAGTGATCTATAATCTTGTCCAAGACTATTTTTGATGTTCGGTCATTTTCTCTGGCACAAGTTCTTTACTATGGTTTATTTAAATTTATCCTGTGACTCCTTGAATCCATTTCCTCCTATCTTTCCTCTGATAGTCACCATTTTACTAATTAGCCATCATTAAGGTAAACTTCTGTAAACTGAGATGTTTGGTCTACGACTTTCAAAGGGTGTAGGTGACAGTGCCTCATCCCTTAGAGCCACCAGCCCAGTTGAACCGGAATTTTTGAATTAATCCTCTCCTGACTTTTCCCTAGAGGAGTTCAAGGTAGGTCCTCCCTTTAGTGTCCCTTGACCCTCCCCAGTTACAGCTATTTTTCCTAAGCTTTAAAAGGTCCCTGCTCTTTTAATCTTTCTTTGTTCCAGTGTTTGTCTCAGGTTCTTGGCAGAGAGAGCCTGTGCTTGGCAACTTATCCTTCTCAGATAACTCCCACAAACTCCTACCTCATTTTTAGCTGCCTCTTCTTTGAGCTTCTTATAAATCTTTTTCATCCCTGTTTTATGAGTTCTGTCATGGTTACCACATGTTTGTTAAAAGCAGCATGAGGTTCTATACATGGTGGGACTAGTGCTTCTGTTCAGATCCACCATGTAAGGTTGTATAGTTTGCGCACTACACAAAGGTGCTCAGTTGAGAGGACAAGTGGGAACTGAAATCCAGCCTGTGGTCCACTCACCAAGTCATGTATTAGTGAGATTCTGTCAAGTCAGAAGGAATACTTTTTTCTAATGCAGTCATGCACTGCATAACAACATTTTGGTCGACGATGGACCGCATATACGATGGTGGTCCCATAAGATTAGTACTATATAGCCAAGGTGTGTAGTACGCTATACCATCTAGGTTTGTGTAAGTACACTCTATGATGTTTGCACAACAACGATGTTGCCTAACGACACATTTTTCAGAATGTATCCCCTTAGTTAAGCGACACATGACATGCAGGCTAAGTGGAGACTTAGGTATATTTATAGGTAAAGATCTTATTCTTTCCCTGTCGTGGTCATATTTACTTCACCACCAGGAAGAAAGAAATGAGTGGGAATTATCTCTTCCCCTCTCTCTGCCATAGATGGTTTCTCCCCATAGTTCCCGCTCTTGCTGGACAGGCTTTCCTGGTTTCTTCTGGATGACCCTGGCCCTGAGCTTTGGGTTCCTCTAGCCCAGGGTTTCTCAGGCTTGGCACTGCTGACAGTGGAGGCTGTCCTGTGCATCGCAGAATATTCAGCAGCATCCCTTCCCTCTACCCACAAGATGCCATTAGCACTCTCCCCTGCAGGATGCCAACCAAAAATATCCCCAGAAGTTGACAGGGTCCCTGGGAAACAACATCACCCCTGTCTGAGAACCACTGCTCTTGCCTAGGAGCTTGCATCATTAATTATTGAATCTTGCAATAATAAATACATATTTCTAGTTCATTTGATGAATATATTTTCAAATTTAAGGCATATAAAGAGATTTTCATTCAAAGTTACATTCAGAATGCTTATATTTGAAAGTAAATATTCAGTTATTTACAGTAGATCTGAATAACATGCTTTGTTCTTATTAGTGATTTTATGGTGCTGATTAAAAATGATAATCTTTATAATTATATAATCATTTATTATACAGAGTGCAGGAGGTAAGCGTTTGGTCTTTTTGTCTTCCAAGAGACAAAGCTGAAACTGAAGCCAGATAGGAGATTTTGGTGTACCCCTAGTTATAATCAAAAGGCATACATTTATACATGCCATTACTCCAGAAAGTACTACTAACACGAAATGATTTGATGAAATGAATAAATTATATAAAGTCAAAGAAAAAACTAAGAAAACTTAATTATGGATATTTAAAGATGATCTGAGGGAACAAAATAATGCTTTCCTCTGGCAAGTCCTCAGGATTACAGTTCAAAACCCACAAAAAGTTGTTTTTAAAGATGTATCATAAGACTTGTCCTTTATAACAGCCTCTCAGTTCCTAGGATTTTAAATTATTGGAACAAGATATGAAAATTTTCAATTCTTTCTTGTCCTATGTGTCTTCGTAGTACTGTTTCTTAGCATAGTGCTTGAATGTGTCAGGAAGCTGTAGTGACACGGCTAAGAGGGTGGACTCTGATACTTCCTAGCTGTGCAGTCTTGGGCAAGTCACTTAACTTTGCTGTGTCCCAGCTTCCTCATTTACAAAATAAGAATAACATAGAACCCACCTCAAAGTTGTGCAATTTAAATTGTTTAGTCCTAGTAAAAATATTTAGCACAGTTCCTGGCACCAAGATAACATTGAACAAAAAGTTAGCTGTTGATAATAAATAATCAGTAAATATTGAGTGAAGAAAAAAATGATGTCAATGGTTATTATTTAAATGTACTTGATCTTTCTTAATTTGGGTTCAAATATTATAGATAAGTAACTTTTGATTTTCTTTAAAACATGTTATTAAGAAAGATAATCTTGTTTTTCAGATGCTGTTTTCGCAGGTACCATGCCTATAATGGCAAGTGTCAAGCTCTCTACTCTTCACCCCATTGTGAATCACCCGCATTACGAGGATGCAGACTTGAGGTTGGCAACTAATAGAATATTTCAACCAGACACACTTACAACTTAAACTGACTCTTAGGAATATGGACAAATTTTTACACACACACATGTTCTCATCCTCATATTCACTATAGAAGTTTAAAAAAATGTAAAATAACCATCCAGAAATTACAGTATATACCTGTTGACTCTAAAGCAAGCTTAGTAAACCTCTGAAAACTGAAAAAAAGCAAAAGCCAGTTTTTCTCAAAATGAAAACTGTGTCACATTTATGACTAGTCTGTGTGGGTGTGTGTTGGGGGGGTATGTGTGTGTTCCAATAAAACTGCTAAGTAGTAGTAGTAGAAGGTGGGATGGATTTGGCTCATGGCCATAGTTTGCCAGTCCCTGCTCTAGGTTCCACAGGCCCCTCTGCCTGATTTGAGAAACCATTCTTGATCTTACTGGTGGCCAATGACTAGTGTTTTTAACAGAAAAAGTACATGAAATTTGCTATATTACATGCTTTTATGAAAATTTAGGGTGTTCTTTTGCTAGCTGATTATGAGAACTCTAGTTTCCATTGAGGTCTGAAAGTTTTATTTTCCTTAAATGACTTAAAAATCATTCTAGTAAACGTCAGGGCAGTTGTTTTCTTTAATGCATTAAAGGCCTATTATTAGAGATAAAATCTTAAATTTAAAGTTTTGCATCTGTCTATGGAGATTGGGCATCCCATATGTTTGAAATCCTAAGAAATATCTAATGCGTAAATGGTAATTTGTTCAAGATTTCATAAAAACTCCAATTTAGGGCCAAATCATCTATTATACCATATTATATATAGTGAACGTCCCTGTTTCTCAGGGTTCTGTTAAGGTGCTGTCTCTGCTGACTGCTACCCTGGGTGTCCACTGTCTGAATGTTCTCTTTCCTACATTTGACTTCAACTCATATGCTTTTCAGAGCTTCTGTAGATAAAATCATCTACGGAAATCTATATTTTCACTGTATTCAGCCTCAATCTGAATGTGTTCCATCAGCAGATTATTTTATGAATTATGCAAAGCAAATTTTATACTCTGAACTATTTTCCTGCTACCCAACTCTAGATTCTAAACTGCTTTATACACTAACAAGAAATACCAGCAAAATTCAAACTGCTGTAAGTTTTTAGCACATGAAAAATATAAGTAGGAATGTTGAAATTGCTATCCCCAAAATAATTCATGCTGTTTGGGGTCATGTATATCAATGCTCCATTTAATGAGCATTGAGATTTTGATTTGCTAGCAAAATTTCTGTAATACATTCTATTATCATTTATTTAAAAAAAATTTTAAGCTGTCGTTTGAATTTTAGGGCCCGGACAAAAATAGTTTATTCTACATATAGTCGAAAATCTGTAAAAGAAGTGAGAGATAAATTGTTGGCGTTACATGTGAATTATTACGTCTTAGAAGAGGTGTGGTGCGTCGTGAGAACTATGTGAGTGTGAGCGCTGTGCAGTATGGTGTGGGGTCTTTTTAAGCAACAAATGTTTTACTTTATTACAGTAGTCCTGATTCTTTAAACATTTTTATTCTAAATAAATTCCTTTAAAATATTATGCTACTATTTTATTTGAAATTATTTCACTTAGGAAAGTAAAATTTTACTATCATTTAGGTAAAGTCTAATTTCAAAAAATTATAGTGTGTTTTAGTATCCTAATTTTTTCATTTTAATTTAACTTCTTAAATATAACTTTTTTCCATAGGTTTTCAAGTTTTTACGATAACTTTTGTTAGATGTCTGAAATACAGATTTGAATTTACTGCAAAGCAGGATATTACCATTCTGCTACTAGAGAATTACATTGGATTTATAAGACTTATAAGAAAAGTTTCACATAACTCAAAAGGACATAATAAGAAGGGTTTCTAATTAAAATTTTTAAATTTCTGAATTTCGTATCTCTCAAAATCATGATTCGAATCTCTAAAAATCAATTTTAAATGTTTAATGGATATCTTGAGGCCTTTGTTTAGACTCCTTGATTTAAGAAACACTTAGTTGTAGTAAGTCTAACATTAAGAATTTTCATTTCTTTGATGGATAATTAGGAATAGGCTATAACAAATTTTTGAAAAGCTAAGTTCAGAAATTTTAGTAGCTAATTTTTATATCTAATTTTATATCAAATAAATATATCTAGGAAGAAATGGCATCTTGCAAAAGAAGAAACAGGGACATCATAATGTATGTGCACATCATGTTAATTTAAAATTTAATAAGACAAATAGACTTCAAAACAAGCCATATTACCACAGATAAAGGTGGACATTTAATAACGACAAAAGGATTAATTCATCAAAATTGCGTAACAATTCTAAATGTGTATACATCTCAACAGAGCTTCAAAGTACACAGTAAAAATGTGCAGAACTTCAAAGAAAAATTAAGCAAATCTTCAGTCATAGTTGGAGATATTAACATTCCTTTCTCTACTGAGAAAAGTAGATAAAAATTCACTAAGAATGTAAAAGAGATGAACAACAAATGTATATCAAATAACCTGACTAATTGACATTTACAGAACACAGCAGGAAACAGCCGCAGAAGACACGTTCTATTAAAGGACACATGGCGTGTTCACCATGAGAGAATATATATATCCTGGGCCGTAAAAATGGTCTCAATATAGTGAAAAGGTTTGAAATTATACAGGATTAAACTAGAAATCTATAATAAATAGATATCTAGTAGGTCCAAACATATTTGGAAACTAGGCAATAAACTTATGGATAACTATGAGTCAAAGAAAAAAAAACCCACAAAGAAAATTTAAAAGTACTATTTTTTACTTAAATGGAAAAGGGATCTTTTCAACAATGTTGCTGATCTAACTAGATATCTGTATAGAAGAAGAATTGAACCCCATGACCCATACACAAAAATTAACTTGACATAGATTACAGAACTAGATGTAAAAGTTAAAATCCTAAAGATATTTTAGAACACAAAGTACTAACCATAAAAAATCCATAAACCGTATACATCAAAATTGAAATATTTTCCTCAAAAGATATTGTTAAGAAAATGAAAAAGGCAAGCTACAGACAGGGAGAAAATATTTGCAAAGCATATATCTGATAAAGGACTTATAGTTTTTATAAAGAAATTCTACAAATTAATAATAAAATAACAGTACAATTGGAAATGGGCAAAGATGTGGACAAGATCATTCACCAAAGAAGATGCGTGAATGACCAGTAAATATATGAAAAGTTGCTCAATATTGTTAACGTTCAGGGATGTGCAAATTAAAACCACAATGGGATACCATTACTCATATTCCAGAACATACAAAAATCAGTTGTGTTTCTATACACTAACAGTGAAGTAGCAGAAAGAGAAATTAAGAAGACAATCCCATTTACAATTGCAACAAAAAGAATAAAATACCTAGGAATAAACTTAACCAAAGAGGTAAAAGACCTGTACACTGAAAACTATAAAACATTGTTGAAAGAAATTGAAGAAGACACAAAGAAATGGAAAGACATTCCATGCTCTTGGATTGGGAGAATTAACAAAGTTAAAATGTCCATTGCTTTCCAAAGCAATCTATAGATTCAGTGCGATCCCTATCAAAGTCCCAACAACACTTTTCACAGAAATAGAACAAAGAATCCTAAAATTTATATGGAACAACAAAAGACCCCAAATAGCCAAAGGAATCCTGAGAAAAAAGAACAAAGCTGGAGGCATCACACTCCCTGATTTCAAAATATGCTTCAAAGCTGTAGTAACCAAAACAGCATGGTACTGGCACAAAAACAGACACACAGATCAATGAAACAGAATTGAGAGCCCAGAAATAAACCCACACATCTATGGACAGCTAATTTTTGACAAGGGAGCCAAGAACATACAACGGAAAAAGGAAAGTCTGTTCAATAAATGGTGTTGGGAAAACTGAATAGCCACATGCAAAAGAATGAAAGTATACCATTATCCTACACCTTACACAAAAATTAACTCAAAATGGATTAAAGACTTGAATGTAAGACCCGAAACCATGAGAATTGTAGAAGAAAACATAGGCAGTACGCTCTTTGATGTCGGTCTTAGCAACACATTTTCAAGTACCAAGTCTGACCAGGCAAGGGAAACAATAGAAAAAATAAACAAATGGGACAATATCAAACTAAAAAGCTTCTGCACAGCAGAATAGATAAAATTTTAAAAACTAAAATACCAAACATTTGAGAGGATACAGATTAACTGGAAATATCTTACATTGCTAATGGGAGTTAAAATGATACAACCACTCTGAGGAACTATTTGGTGGCTTCTTGTAAAATTTAAGCATATATCTACCCTCAGCAATTCCATTCCTGGGAACTTAAATAAGAGAAATTGAAACATCTGTCCACAAAGGATGTTATAGCAGCTTTATTCGTAATAGCTTAAATTGGAAACAACCCAAATATCTATCAAGAGAAGAATGAATGAACATTGTGGTATATTTATACAATAGAATACTACTCAGCAATCAAAAGGAACAAATTACTGATATGTGGGGAAAAAAAGATGAATTTCAAAAACATGCTGAGTGAAAGAAGCCAAACACGAAAGAGTACATATCGTATGATTCCATTTGTATGAAGTTCAAAACAGGCAAAACTAATCAATAGGAATAGAAATCAGAATAGGGGTTAGCTGTGGTGGAGCAGGAGATGAGAGAATTTACAGGACTGAGGAACTTTTTTTTCCTTTTTTGTAGAATGATGGCAGTGCTCATTATCTTGATTGACAAATTTCTTATATGGGTGTATGCATTTGTCAAAACTCATGGAACTGTACACTAAAATCTGGGCATTTTTACTTACATAATTATAGCTCAGTAAAAAGTTACTCTCAATATGAAAATAAACATTTATACAAAGAACTCTTTTAAAGTTCTAGGACTTAAAAAACATTTTAGAACTATTGCTAATAGACTTCTGAGAACACCAGGAATAAAGCCAAAGAAAGAATAGCAAATTTTCTCTCAAGACAAGAATAAGAATTCTCAATAAGAATTATTGGTAGTATTAGTGTAGATCATGTTTGAAAAGGATTCTGAAAACATCTGGGCTCAGACTGAACAATAGCTGTGATTGATTAGTAATTCCTGTCATGGGTTTAGTGTTAAGAAGCAGATGGGTATGTACAAGGAGTGTGCTGTCTCTTAGCACTAAGTTACAGCTTGTTTTTACAAAATTGGCTGCTTCTACTTTTCTTCACAGCTCCGTTCTATTAAGTATTACATACTGCTTGCCTAAAGGTCCTCAGACTGACATTTAAGGAAAATAATATAAAATGTTAATTGGGTTTTATAGTTTGGACAAACTGAATTTAGGACTTACTGGTCTAAGGCCCAAAATAAACATAGGACCCATAAGAAACCAGTTTTAGAGGATTTCGGTTAATACTGGCAAGAAGAGGTTGAATTATTTCTCCCAGAGATTACATTATAATACAATTATAAGAACTAGATGAAAACACAAGCACTCCTCACTTTATGTGGTACTATATTCCCTGAAACTCGGGCTTGTCAAAACTATGTCCTCACTATGCATGGTTCCACGGAAGCTCACTGCCATGTTAACTGAAACTCATGTATATTGGAACCATGTCCTCGCTAAGAGTTATCATGGAACTGTTTAAAGCAAGGACATAGTTCCAATGTGTATGTGCTTCAGTTAATAGGATGCCATACAAAGCTAGGATTGACTATATTAAAAATGACTATTGGAAGACTCTGGAAAGTGACACAAAAGCAGGGAGAAACTTGAAAAAAACTTACTCTTGCAGGAATTCTCTGATTTCATGACTTTCCTACCCGAGAGCGCTTCCTAAACCACCCTCTCCCTGCCTCAGGTGTAACAGAAAGTCACAGCCTACTGGCTTGAGGGGACAGGTGAAAGAGTGATGAGTAGCAAAGCAGATGGATATTTAAAGGGGACATTTTGGAAGTGAGAGCACTGCAGAAGGGTTGAAATCTGAGTATAAATTGTCTAAATCGTTGGTTAACTACTATTCTACAAATTCCTATGGGCAACCCCAGGGAGCCTGGAGAATGCGCAGGCAGTGACTAGGGCAAAGAGTCTATCCTTGAAAGACAGAACTTCTCCTGGTGAAATTTGCTAATTTCCTGTGCTTTTGACTAAGTACATTCCCCAACTCACACACACTCCAGGAAACAGAAAGCAGAATCATTACTGACTCAAGGTATGGGGGCAGAAATAAGGGATTGCAAAGAAACTACACATTTAGGGGAGAACCCCAGAAGCAAGGGAAACACAGAGAAGATGGACCTCCAAATATGAGTATAACTCTGCCCATGGCTGATAAAAACACAAGGAAAACCCCAGGGCTAAAAAAAGAAGTAGCTGGAATCTTCAAAAACTGAGAAGAGAGCTACTGCACATGACAGAAGATCCAGGTAAGTTAATTGCCTACTCTAGCAGCAACAACAACAAATTGACAATCCTTAGAAGAACAAGACAGATTCCAGAATCACTACAATGTATTATCTATAGCATCCAGTGTCCAACCCAAAATTAATAGACCTGCAAAAAAAGTGGGAAAGTGTGACCAATACTCAGGAAAAAAAGGC
Source organism: Tapirus indicus (assembly GCA_031878705.1). Lineage (NCBI taxonomy): Eukaryota > Metazoa > Chordata > Mammalia > Perissodactyla > Tapiridae > Tapirus > Tapirus indicus. The sequence continues at coordinate 48,727,745 of CM062942.1, forward strand.
AGTTAGTATAAACTTATTCAGGTAGGCCCAGATGTTGAATTTAGCAGTCAAAGACTGCAAAGCTGCTATTATAAATATATTCAAAGAGTTAAGGAAAATATGGTATCAATAAGTGATGAGATATGGAATCTCAACAGAGAAATAAAAACACCCTCCCTAGAAAAATGGAAATTCTAGAGCTGAAAAGTATAAGTAAAATGAAAATTCTTTAAATGTGCTCAACAACAGATTTGATATTCAATGAATTTGAAGGTAGATCAAGAAAAAGTAGCCAATCCAAAAAAACAGGGATCAAAAAGATTGAAGAAAAATAACCAAAGCCGTAGAGACCTGTGTAATATTATTAAGTAGTTCAACGCATGAGTATAATATGAGAAAGAATGAAAGAAAAAAATGGCAGGAAAAAATGCTGCCCCAAAATTTCTCAAGTTCGCTGAAAGCTATTAACTTAGAGATCCAATAAACTCAACAAATCTGACTAGGAGAAACCCAAGGAAAACCACACCAAGGCACAGCATAGTCAAACTGGTGACAAATGAAGAGAAAAGAGAAAATCTTGAAACAAGAGAAAAATGATGTGATATGTTAACCTGACTTCTTCTTATAAACAGTGGAATTCAATGGACATTGGAATAATAATTCAAAATACAGTCATCCCTCGGTATCTGCAGAGGATTGGTTCCAAGACCTCCCACAGAGACCAAAATCCATGGATGCTCAAGTCCCTTTTATGAAATGGCATAGTATTTGCATATAACTTATGCAATCCTCCCATATATTTTAAATCATTTCTAGATTACTTATAATACCTAATACAATGTAAATGCTATATAATAATTGTTATATGTATGTTTAGGGAATAAGGACAAGAAAAAAAAGTTGTACATGTTCAGTACAGATGCAACCATCATAGGCCTTTGATCCATGGTTGGTTGAATCCATGGATGTAGAACCTATGGATACAGAGGGCCAGCTATACTGAAGGAAAGAAAAATCAATCAATAATTCTATACTCAATGAAACTATGAACTATCCTTTTAAAATTAAGGCTAATAAAGACATGAAAGACTGTTTCTTATTTCATGAAGAAACAGATGATCAAAAAAGAGATGAAACAAATAGAAGAAAAAAGAAAAATGGCAAGCCTTAATCAAACCATATCAGTATTTGCAAGTGTCAATGGGGACTAAATACTCCAATCGAAAGGCAGAGATTGGCAGACTGAATACAAAGCAAACCCCAACTGTGTGATGCCTATAAGAGATGCATTTTAAATACAAGTTCCTTGAAGGAAAAGTTGAAGGAAAAAAGATGAAAATGTTACCGTGTTAGTAACATAAGAAAGCTGAAGTGGATATGTATTAATGTCTAACATATTCTAAAGAAGGCAAAACGATAGTGCAGAAAGATCAGTGGTTGCCTAGGCTATGTTTAGGCGAAGGGTTGACTGCAAAAGGTATGAGGGAAGTTATTGGGGTGATGGAAGTTTTCTGTATAATGATTATGGTGATGCTTACACACCTATACACATTTGGCCATACTTATCAAACTTTACACATAAAATGGGTGAATTTAATTATACATAAATTATACCTCAATATAGCTATTAAAAATATAGGAACGAATTTTGCCTGACTTCTCCCGTTTAATGACTCTCATGCAGGGTTATTCTCCAGTGAGAGATATTGTCTCACTAAGTCCACTCATTGAGCCACCCAAGATGGGAAAGGGTTGAGGAGAAGTTGGCATAAGAGCTTCCCTTCCCTGCATTGGACTTTATGTTTTCATGCTAATCCAAGTCAAGTTAAGCTCAAAAATACGAAATTCAGCAGGAATTAGATTATCTTTCCTCTAATTTGTCTCATTCTATTACTAATGGGCCTTATGTTTGGATGGCGATATCATGTAGAAAATATATCTCATTTGAAAATAAATTTTTAAGTATATATTTTGGAGTGTATTGAACCTTTATTATTAGGTTCAGTAATATACTGGTTATTTGGTTAAGTGGGACATGAAAATGCAACGTACTTGATTCATTTTTATTATCTCCAAATGTTGAACTTATGTTTTTTGAAATGATGCTTTAAAATCTTTAATTTATTAAATAAATTAGCCTCTAAGAATCTAGGAGAAACTTTATAATTTACATACTTCCTCTAGATATGAATGCATTTTTAATATGGATATATATGTGCCTATTTTATTTCAGGCCTGGTTGCAGTATGCTTGAAGTTTGGGATGTGGAAGACCCTTCCAACACAGCTAACCCTCCCTTATGTAGCATCTTACTCGAGGATGCAAGGCCTTACTTCACCAGTCTTTCAGAATAGTATGTATAGAGTGTTAAAGGTTAACTGAGAATGAGACTTCGTTACACTGTGGTGCAAAGAAATGTGTCAAAAACAATCCCTTTTTGGCTTATTTACAATAATAAAAATCACAAGTTTTAACAAGAGACCCTTAAAAAGAAGATAATAAAAATTATTTAAAGTTTTTCTAATTACTAAAAGGTGAATTATTTCATTGTTTTCCATTGAATGTCAGCCTTATTAAGCTTGTCATTTAAATGATTAAATCACTTCATACTGCATAAACAAATGTTCATCTTAAAGTTTGAAAGAAAAATGTATGTAAAGGAACAATGAAATTTAATAAATCAAGGATATGTGAGTCCTTTTGTATCCAACTAAGTGAATTGCTTCCGATTTTCTCTAGGACCGGGATATACCAGCCCAAACTCTTTAAACCATTTAGAGTAGACTAATACAGTTTCTGAAATGGCACTTTTTTAAGATCCTGATACTAATCACAGCTTCTTTACCTCTGTGAGGAAATTTGTTTGTAACCATGTGTCTAAGTCTGTTTTTGCTTTTACTAGCCTTCGGGAAAGATCTGTAATAGCTTTTAATAACTTTTTTTATCATTTCATACAAGTTAAGTATTTTTAAAAACAGCTTGTTTTGTAATGTTTTGAATCTCTTGAAATTTATTTACCCAACCAGATAAGTATTTTCTACTGATTATTTTGCAACCTAATCCAACAGGCTATTAATCTGTCTTGAGAATCCAGTGGTTTTTCTTTTAATATCCAGGTAAATTAAAAATTTCTATGGTACACAACCAAATTTGGTGGTTAAACATAATCAGAAAAGAAAATTTCGTTAAATTTATCAAATGAGATCTTAACATTCTAGATCTGAATGAAGCAAAGGCATTTTCATCTTGATAGCCCTGTAGCTCATTGGAATAGTCTTTCTTTCTCGTCACCATCTTTTATAATAACATATTTTTAAGTTCTCATTTATTTTTGGTTTTGGATGAGGAAGGTGATGTTTTATAAATTCTCTCCTCCAATACAAAACCTACCCAACAATAATGCTTGGAAAAGTGGTAAATAGTTATCTTGAAGATACTGTTACCAAATGCAAAGATAAACACTCTTCTTCTCTGCTTGGTAGATATTAAATATGCCACATCTGTAGTATTTTAATATGCATCTAGTTTAATCATCTTGGAGTTTTTGTAATTTCCCTATGTTCTTGGCTCTCTACACTTGAGATAACAAAATGACTTAATTCCATAGATGAGTTCAGTTATACTAGGTAAGAGATTTTATACAGGAAAACCAATAAAATTATTCTTCAACTTTTATGGTTGTAAAATATTTTAATACAAGATACGAAACAGCTAAGAAAGCTTGTCACATTTTATATATATTAGCATTTTCAAATAATTTGTTTTGGTGTAAGTATGGAGCAAAGAAGGAAAGGAGCTATAACATTCATAAAAATTAAAATACATTTTGGATGATGTTTACATTGGAAATATTTTAAAGAAGTTGGTAGAATTTTTTTTAAAAAAGGTGTAATAGCCAATAAAATATTCAATACAACTATATTTACATGGGTTTGTATATAGGAAAACCGATTAAATTATTTTCAACTTTTATAGTTGTAGAATATTTTAATACAGGATACAAAGCAGCTAAGAAAGTACGCCACATTTTACTTATTTTAGCATTTTCAAATAATTTGTTTTGATGTAAGTGCAGGGCAAAGAACGAAAAGAGACGCCACACCTAACATTCATAAAATTAAAGTAACACATTTTGTATGGTGTTTTCATAGGAAACATTTTAAAGAAGTTGGCAGAATTCAACAACACAAAAGGGACGAGTTGTGTTAAATAATAAAATGTTCCATACAAATAAGATGTATTAATATGAATTTATGTTCTTTTCATGTACTATGTGTGTTTAAAATTAATAAAGCCCTTGAAGATTCTCTGTGTCTTTATCTTTCCTCATCTTTTACCAAGCTTGAGTTCTGAAATTGAAATACTCTGATATGAAGGTAGAAATCAGAGGTTCCTGGATTTATTAACCGTGTGTCATTGGCAGTGATCTATCTTAACCATTTATAAACAATTCTGCAGTCTCACACAGAAGGCAGTGTACTGTGATGGAAATAGTGTGGGCTGTGTAACCACATGGATCCAAGTTTGAATCCTGGCGCTTCCATTTACTAGGTATATTACCTACCATCCATTCAAAAGATATTTATCAAGCACTTAGTGTATGCCAGGCACAATGCTAAGCTCAGACATGTTACTTGACTCTCTGAGCTTCAGTTTCTTCACCTGCAAATCAGGACTTACAATCCCTACTTGGCAGGGTCATTAGGAGGATTAGTGAGATGTATCACAGTGCTTGGCACATACAGGCACTCAACAAACGTTAGTTCCATTTGCTCCCTCTCCCCCTCCCAGTGAATAACCAGTTCAGTAATATTAAGTTACATGGTAGGTTATCTCTTCTCAGAATTCCAAATAGTCCTACCTTTATTTTGTGTCAAGAAATAGGAATACTGGACTACAACTTACTTTTATACAAATTATGCTATTGGTTTCTTGCCTGCATATATTTTATTGTTTATTATTTTGAAATGTGAAGACTATGCGTGAACACTGTGGGTTGAGTGATGGGTAGATTTTTTTGAATGCAATGAAGTGTTTTCCTTAGTTTCCTATATTTTGTATTTTTGCGCATTTATTTGAAACCATGGCTAGAAGTGAGTTGCACACAAGCTACAGCAATCCCTTCCATCACCCAGTTGTCACAAGCTGAGGTAGCTTCAAATGAATAATGCGTGTTCTACTCTTGCTGCTAACAGATACCACGTCGAAAAAATTGAGTACTTTTCATATTAATTTTAATAAAATTGTTTATATTTTATATGTTTCTATTATACAAGCAATACAAGCTCACTGTAGAAAATTAGTTTTGAAAAAACAGGAAATTTTAAGGAAGGGGAGAAGTATTCAACAGGCACTATTAACATTGTTTTCTTCCAACTTTATTTTATTTATTCATTTATTTATTTATTTATTTTTGGTGAGGAAGATTGGCCCTGGGCTAACATCTGTTGCCAATCCTCCTCATTTTGCTTGAGGAAGATTGGGCCTGAGCTCACAACTGCTGCCAATCCTCCTCTTTTTGCTTGAGGAAGATTGTCTCTGAGCTAACAGCTGTGCCAATCTTCCTCTATTTTGTACGTGGGATATGGCCGCAGCCTGGCTTGATGAGAGGTAAGTCTGTGCCCAGGATCCAAACCTGTGAACCCCAGGCCACCGAAGCAAAGTGCGTGAACTTAACCACTATGCCACTGGGTTGGCACCCAACCTTACTTTTAATCATAAATTTTTTGCTTGTTTTCTTCTTTTAACATTGTCTAATCAGTTTTATGTTTTGTTCTTCATATAGTAAATATGGAAATGATGTATATAGACTATTTTTAATGGCTACATAACATCCTATTTTGTGTGTGTGTATATATATATATAATATATGTAAACATGTTAACCATTGAGCTATTTCCATTTTTGCTACTACATATATGTATTATAGAACACTGCAATGAATATCTTAGTGCATTAAGACTTTTTATTTTCAAATTATTTCCTTAAGATAGATTCCATAAAGTAAAATTTCAATAAAAGAATGTGGACGCCCTTAAAGCCTTCTATGCAGCTTGCTTCAAATTATCTTTGCAAAAAGATTGTATGCCCCACCAAAAGTCAGTGTATGACAATGCTCATTTCACCTCATTCTCATTAGCACTGGTTAGCCCTATTAAGAATATTTTTTACAAATGTGTGACACCCAAAATGGTATTATTATTTTAATTTACATTTATTCCATGGTTTGGGAGGCTGGGTACCTACTCATGTTCGTTAAGTGGTTGCTCTTCCTCTTGCGCATTGCCTCTCTACATTCATCATTTGTGTGTGGCCAGCTCAGCACCGAGAGTGCCTGGGTTACAGATACTCATTGTTAGTGAGCCTGTCTTGTCAGTCAGTTGATCCTTGAGTAAAGTTGGTAAAGGTGCCATATGAGTTTGTATATTTTTACTGCTCTGTAGGTTGGGGATTATGCTTTAGGCTGTCTAAAATAATTTATAATTTACTTTGTACTGTGTTCAGTATGTCATTTAATATTAAACATCAAGTTTAAAAATTTCAATGCCTCAGCTGTTTAAGGATTCAGTGATCATAATTTCATGGTTAGACACTATCAACTTTGTAAATTATGTATAAAATTTCCTTAAACCACTATTAATCTAATCCGGGCTGCTTTTCATAGGATATAGAAAGCAGAATTATTAAATTTTCAACAGTTTTTGGCCTCATGTGAACTAGTGGAGCTTTATGTCAATCATTGTCCAGTAAAAACACCCTGTATTCTTCTTCCTTAGAAAGTATATTCTCTGGAGCTCTCTTCATATTTTTTTTTTGAAAAATCCATTGAGTTTCCTCCAAAAGGGTGGGAAGAGAGGTAAGGGAGAAGAAAATCTCTCTTTGAAAATTCTTTCCAACCATGAGAAATCAAAGGAAAATTTGAAAAGAACAGGTAGGTGTACAACTTCATGCACAAAAATCAGATTAAGATGGGTCAAAGACTTAAATGAGAAAGGCAGAACTTTAAAACTTTTAGAAGGAAATACGGAAATGCAAATTAAAACCACATGACAAGGGGCTGGCCTGGTGGTGGAACAGTTAAGTTCGTACTTTCTCCTTCTGTGCCTGGGGTTCACAGGTTTGGATCCTGGGCACAGACCTACTCACAGCTCATCAAGCCATGCTGAGGCAGCATCCCATATAGAAGAGCTATAACTCTACAACTATGATGCACAACCATGTACTGGGGCTTTGGGGAGAAAAAAGAAAAAAAAGAGGACGATTGGCAACAGATGTTAGCTCAGGGCCAAATCTCCCTCAAAAAACAACCAAGAAAAACCACATAACAAAATGTAGAAGTCTGATAATAGTAAGAATTGGTGAGAACAGGAAGCAAGAACTCCCATGAAATTGTAGTGGGAGTATAAATTGGTATAGCCACCTTGGAAAATAATTTATTACCTAATAAATTTGAAAGTATGTAGTCCTTGCAACCAACAATTCCACCCTAAAGAAATGCTTGTACAAATACAGTAGGGGAAACAATTACAAGAATGTTCATGGAAATATTTGTTCCTGGGGGGTGGGGAGCTGGAAACAACCTAAAGGGCTACCAATAGAATGGATAAAATGAAGTATTTCCATACAGTGGAATATTATAGAGGAGCAAAAATGACCTATTCATGCATCAACAGGAATGAATCTCAAATATAATGTTAATAAAAAACTGAGTTATCAAAGGTGCTATGTGTGTATGTGTATGTATATATGTAAATATATTTGCCATTTAGATACAGTCTAAAAGCACATAAAACAACAATATTATTAGGAGATATACGTGTGGCAGAACAATAAAAGCATAGGCATAATTAATATGAAACGTAGGCTGGTGATGACTTCTAAGAGAGAATGCAATCCAGGAGGGACCCTGTGTGCTTCATCTTTCCTGTTGCATCTCTTAACTGGGTGTTTAGTACATAAGGGTGGTTTTATAATTCTTTAAGATGTACATGTACTTTGTAAATTTTAACATTTTATACCCTTCAAAGTAGGACTTGGATACCACACTGGTGGTTCTTAAACCTCAGAATCTTTCAGCTGCTCCAGGGTGCTTAAACAAGCCTTAGGAGTTGTTCTGACAACAGGTCCAGCCAGCCACACGAATTGGCAGATTGTAAATTTTATTGAGCTTCCATTTGTGCAATTTATTACTTAGTTTCTTCAAATGGCAGATGATGGGACAGTGCCTTTACTGAACAGCACAAACTGGATAGAAAGAGTGATTATTATTTTTTATTATTTTAAGCGTTTTTCTATGAAAGTAATTCACATTCTTTAAGGGAAAGCTGGAAAATCCTGGATAGTAGTGAAAAGAAAATACATGATCTTTCAGGAGTAGTACAGCTTATTAAAGATTACCACATCATGGTTCATAGGACTTTGAAGAAAGACCTCATTCCTAGAAATTGTATTACAATGCACAGTAATTATTTGATTCCTTTTTGTTAATAAGTCAAGATGTGCAGTATAACGTGGCTTCTTCATAGCCTTATTAAAATAGCCTCCATATGATGAGAATTCTGTTTTTGCAACCCAACACATCAGTGTATTTGATGGCCTTTGTATATATCAAACACTCATGTTCTGTAATATATAGGAAAAATACAAACTAACTTCGTTTTTATTTTTTAAAAAGGTCATTTTTGTTAACCAACTTTCAGCAGTACATTGATTAGAACTTCAAATTAGTCTCCCTATTTCTCTTGAATTGTGTTAAATTGCTTTTTCATCTCTTCCTGTGGTTAACTACAAAGATTAGAAAAAATGTAAAATGTACCTCCTTAATATTAACACACGATCCATAAAGAGATTTTTTTAAGAGCAAAATTTCTAGCATGAGTTTCAGTAATATTCAATAGGAGACATTGCTTTTCTTTGAAATGAGGTCTAAAAAAGTGTTAATATTTGATATTTAATACTCTTTGTATGCCCTGCAGCTCTTAGAGTCCTTTTGTCATTCTATTGAAAATGCATCATCTGCCTACGGTGTGGATACAATGTTCAAATGTCCACAAACACTTTAATGGCACTCTCCATTTTCAAAGAGCTTGGAAGTTGGCGGGTAATAATCACCCTGCGATCAATGCCGGGGCACAACAGAAGGAACACTTGAGCAGACCATGTCATTTCTCATACGGCTTTCTAGTGGAGGTGCTGCTTGATCTGTATCTTAAAGCAAAGGTAGGAACTAACCAACTAAATGGGGAAGGGGCAGGGAGGCGTCTTTCCAGGGAGAAGGAGCAGCACTTACAACAGCTCGGCACCACTGAGGCAGGTGGCTCGATCCAGGCACTGCATTTGGGTTCAGTGAAGCCATGTACGTGTAAGCCGGAGAGAGCAACAATCAGATCATGCGAGTAGCAGTATCTAAAGGAAGACACACCTCTGGAGTGGGAAGACAGTACACAGCCTTTTTCTCCAATCCACGGACCCCCAGGCTCCATTTCTTCATCTATAAATTGGTTAGAACGCCTTCCTGACAGGATTGTGAGGATCAGACAAGCTGTTCCATGTCGAAGTGATTATAGAAGTGCACCGCTGCACAAGGGATCCACTTTAATACTCCCGAAGACATTGAGTCCACTTTGAATTGGTTGTTAACAAAAGGAAGCTCCAACAAGTATTAATAATCCAAAAGACCAAATAATAAGATCATTTATATTTGACTGAATTTTGTTAGAGGAGGTTTTGCAGATACTGACTTCCTTAGTTATGCTTTACCTGAGATTAAGATTTATTTGTATCTTTTGACACTTATATAGACAACAGCCTTTATTTTTTAAATTCCATAAAAGAACTACATAATATTCATATACAGGTATTGAGATTATTCAAACGAATCTGCAAAGCCCCTTCTTGGACTATTCTGGATTGAACCATGACCCAAAGATCTAGGAATTAACATCTATACAAAATAGCACCTCAGCTACTGGAAAAGAAATAGCCTCTTAACACAGCTTTGGCAGAGAGACCTAAGGAATACAAAGGAGATCTTAATTAGGATGGTGTGGCTGCCACAAAGGTGCACCACCGCTCAGATCTTCCTCCAAGAAAGAACTAACTGTTCAGCTGCAGGAGGATAGTTGACTGACAGCCTCCAACTGCAGCACCTTCCACATCTGTGGTAGCATTCAAGCCAAGGTCACCCTCTTCCCAGGCAGTCCCCAACCAATGACTGAGCTTGGTGAGTACCAGGACCTGGCCATTTCTGCCCAATGCTGGACTTCTCAAACAGGCCAGCTTTTCTTTGGAGCTCATCACTGAGTGAGCCAGATCTCCCTTGTGGTTGGAGGCTCTCCCTGCTTGCTCCTCCTTTCACAGGTATCACATCAGCCTCATGCCCTGAATCCCTCCTGGCCCAATCCTGCGTCCTCCTCCTCTAACAGCTGATCCCCTTCCAATATGCCTCTTGCCCTCCTTACTCCATTCATCTCAGTGTCTGTTTCCTGGAGAACCTGAACTAACTTAGGCAGATTGCCAGTCCAAATCACAATCAGAGCAAGTTCAGGCTTTTGTTTCTGTCCTCTGGGGTGTGTGGAGAGATTCTGCTGTTCCCTGTGTATATGGGGCTTATAAATACAAAAAAACTTACTGACTACAGGAAAACATAGTTTCACTCTTTCACCCAACCTAGTTTTCCATACCACTCAGAGATAGTGTTACCAAAGAAATTCCTCTCTTTTTAGAAACTTACTGGGGACCCCAGGGTAATCCCTATGAGGCTTTAACACAGTAGCCATTGTCAGGAGAAGGGATCATATGCCCATGAGATGCCCATCCTTTCTCACAGTTCCAGACCCTTGTCAAATTTCAGAGTTCCCAGAATGGAAAAAAATCCTTTGTGAACAGTATAGTCCAGGCATTCAAACCACTGAGGCATAGTGAATACACACTGTACACTTCTATGAAGAGTTAAACACTGAAATTTGGTCATAAAATTACTCTAGCCAAGTCCAGTTATTTTAAATGAACAGTTGAGCTTCAGTACAGGGTTTGTGTCTTATTTATTTCTGTTTTGCACCCATCACAGTACCTGGCACATAGTGGTGCTCAGTAAATATTGCATGAAGGAATACTGTGGAAAATAACTGGTTAAAGTATAGGAAAATATTAAAGATAGGGTGGTTGGTGATCCTTTTGGGTCATTTTAACTGTTTACTATCCCCACTATATGGCTAAATTATCCCCAAAATGGATCAATATATTCTTGTAATCATTTTTTAAGTATCCAACACTGTATTGGATACTCTGGTGATCAAGTTCAAAATATTAGCATGTAAATTAAGACCAGGTTTGCATCCCTGCTCTAACACTTAGTAGCTGGGCAATTTATTTAGCATCTTAAAATTTTATCATATGCAAAATGGAGGCATTAAAGGTGTATCCCTCAGAACGGTCATTTGAAGAAAAAATAAGGTAATACACGTAAAGCATATAAAATAGAGTAAGTGACCAGTCGGTTGTTTGTTGTTTTCTTTTTGTATTGTTCTTGCTAAAATCAGATCAGCACAGAGCAACTGCTGACTGGATGGCATTTCTGTTCTCCATTCAATAATTTGTTTATTCTTTAGGGGCTGTCTTTTCCCTCTAGAGTCTATTATCAATATTTTACTCTTCCAATTTGGGAAGCTTCACTATTGTGTTTCTCTGATGAGGGCTAACTCACATCTTTAATTTTAAGAAGTCATTATGATGGAAACAGAAGATGCACACAGCCTCAGTATGTGACTAGAGCTTATCCTGCAAAACAGTGGGTTGCTATAGCGTAGTGGCATCATACGGTTTTAAGTTTTAAAATAACTTAGAATTTACTTAGGTGGTCCTTCACTCCAGGTATAAAATCAGAAACCCAAGAATCCCAGGCCTCCAGTGTTTGGCTTCTGACAAAAACTACTCACCAGTGAAGGCAAAGTAAATTGAAAGAAAGAAATAACTGCTTCTTGACTGGAAAAGAATCCAATACCCTTAAGGGAGCTGATGTCCTGTGTACAGATTTTATCTCATGCCACAGCCTCTTTGGGTGGAGGATGGAGGAAGGTAGCTGTTTCTGCTACTTTTAGAGGCAGTTTGTCCATGCCTCTCTAAATACCTCTTTTTGTAGCAAATGCTTTCACCTTGAAACAAACAGAGGCCAAGGTTTGTGGCCTGATTCTTTAGTAAATGTTCTAGGGTTCTTCTTCCTACCTCCTCCTCCTGCTGCCTGGGTCCAGGTGGGTAGAAGGGGAGGGATGGTGAATGAGGGGAAGATGTGGAAGGACAGGAAGGGAGTGGTGGTTGAGGTAGACAACAGATGATAGTTGTCTGGGTTGCCCCATGTTGGAACAGCTTCCCAGAACCTCTTATTCACATGATTGGGTAGAGCCATGATGTGGACATTGATGGTAAGAAACCTGGGTTATGAGACCAGTCTCTCCAATCATCCACTTAGGTTGGGGATTCAATCTTTCCCATCCAACTTTTCCACACTCTGTTTCCTGTATTGACCATGGCTTTTACTTACCATGACAGGTGATTTTCTCTGGGCATTATTTTCCCACTACTACCATCACCCAAGAAGAAGCAAACTTAAACTTCAATTTCAGAATATTTCAGCTAAGCCATTTTCTTATCTTAGATGGTTTATAATTATGGATTCACACACACTCATATGAAATAATATTCTTTGTCAAATACTTTCATACTTTTAAATCTTCTGACACACACAAAAATCCATACTCATTTTCAATATGTCCACAACCCTCCTGAGCCAGAAGCAAGGCCAAATAGAAGTAGAAAGAGGCTTTCAATGAAGAGACTTTTTTCTTTAGAACCCCTCCATCCTGCAGGAAAATTAATATAGTCACCATAATAAAGGCAAGAAATTTGGCACTATAACAGTTTTCTTTACTGTCTGAGCTGATGGTGACATTAGACATTAGAAGATAAATATGAGTATAGCAAAAGAATACAAAGATTTGTTCCTAAGTCAACTATTTTGTTCTCTCCAGGTTAGAAAAATAAGCAGGAACAAAATTTCTGCTGCCCCTTGTAGGTCTCCACTCTACTGATAAAGACTTCCATTGCAAGATCTACAACATTTTGGTGCCTTTTACTCTCTACTAACCTTCTTTTTCCATAAGGGTGTAAAACATGCCTTAATAGGAAAGCAATTTCTTTGCATGCCCAATACCTAGCTCAATGCCCGGCTTCTCACAGGTGCTTGGTCAGTGTTTTCAGAAAGAATTTGATTATTCAAACAGGTCCCACATGCATAGCTTCCTGGGAGAACTGGAACTGGGCAATTGAGGGTAATCAATGGGGTCTTCAAACTAAAAGAATCAAAGTGACTGAGCACATTACAATATTGCTTTGATGGAACCCGCTGTCTCATGGTGGACACGTATCTTTTCTGTTTGTGGCTACTTCTCTCTTGTCTGACCAGAGAACACCTCTTTGCAGGCAACTCACTCTAGTTTAGATGATCTCTAATGACATTTTGGCTCTAAAGAGCCCTGATCTGTGTATGACTCATGGGCACTGACACTTTTATTTCAGGGGGAGGAGAAAAGAGAAGCAGTTTAAAACACACAGAAAAGTCAAAATGACTGAAGCTTTCAGATTCAGCTGAGAAATAGGTGAGTGTTGGAGTCCTAGAGAAGTGTATCTCTGTAAGAAATTTTAGGAGATAGATGAGATAATGAAAATATTTATTGTTGAAAAATGAAAACAAAAACGGATAGCAAATAGACTGTGTAGCAGCATATGTTCTCAGTCATTGGAAAAGTCAGGAGGTTTTCATTCAATGTTTCTTCAAGGTAGGCACTCCAGAAGCTTAAGTTGGTGGCTTTTAAATAACACACTTAGACCCCAAATTCAATCCAGTTTTAACTCCATTAAGTACGTCTTACTTACTGGTGAGTGACAGAAGGAGCAGTGGTAAAAGTGCATTAACCATGATTTTTGTTTTCTGTATTTTGATCCTTTGACAGCTGGGGACTTGCTGACCTAGGAGGGGCCACCCTTCCCAGCATTTACTAATTCCTAGAGATAGTAAACAACACAAGAACACCTTTCATAAGCAAACTAACCAATCTAGAGCTCATACCCCCAACTGCCTTTTTCTGTGCTCTCACATTCTGGGCCATTACCCACCTGCCCTAATCACCCCGGGGCCAGGGATCAGACAACTTGCCCACATTTGCCCCCACCTTCCTCTGCCTCCTGATTGGCATGGTGCTTCCCCATGCGGAGTGGCATTGTGTGCTCCTTCCTCTTAGGAACTGTGAATAAACTTCTTTCTTCATGACAGTCATTTCTGTGTCTGTGTGTCTTACCATACATGGAGGCCGAAATCCAAAACACTGACAACACCAAATGCTGGGGAGGATGTGGAGCAACAGGAACTCTCATTCATCGCTAGTGGGAAAGCAAAATGGTACAGCTACTTTGGAAGACAGTTTGTCAGTTTCTCACAAAACTCAGCACACTGTTATAATACAATCCAGAAGTTGTGCTTCTTGGTATTTATCCAAATGAGATGAAAATTTATGTTCACACAAAAGCCTGCACATGGATGTTAATAGCAGCTTTATTCATAATTGCCAAACTTGGAAACAACCAAGATGTCCTTCAGTAGGAGAATGGATAAATAAAGAGTGGTACTTTCATACAATGGAATATTATTCAGTGCTAAAAAAGAATGAGCTATCAAACCATGAAAAGACATGGAGGAAACTTAAATGAATATTACTAAGTGGAAGAAGATGACATGAAAAGGCTGTATACCGTATGATTCCAACCATATGACATTCTGGAAAAGGCAAAACTATGGAGACAATAAAACAATCAGTGGTTGCCAGGGGTAAGGATGTGAGGAAGGAGGAAAGAATAGGTGGAGCACAGAGGGTTTTTAGGGCAGTGAAAATACTCTGTATGGTACTATAATGATGGATACATGTCATTATACATTTGTCCAAATTCATAGAATGTACAACACCAAAAGTGAGCCCTAATGTAGAATATGGACTTGGGGTGATTATGATGTGTCAGCTTAGGTTCATCTATTGTAATAAATATACCATTCTGATGAGGGATGCTGATAATAGAGGAGGCTGTGCATACGTAGAGGCAGGAGGCATATAGGAAATCTCTGTACCTTCCACTCAATTTTGCTGTGAACCTAAAACTGCTCTAAAATATTTTTTTAATATATACATATAAAATAACTTGAATCTAGCATTTACAAAGAACTCTTGCAACTCAATAATAAGACAAAAAAGGGAAAATAATATCCTGAGTTCCTTTAGAACAGGCAGATAATGGTAACAACCTTAGAACTGCCCTAAAAACCATGGCAAATTGTCTTCTTGATCCTTTCATCTCTAACAGCAATGGTAATGGAAAGTATGGGCTTGGGATCAGGCAGACCGGGGTTGGAGCCTTGGTTCTGCCACCTATTAATTATAAGACCTTAGACAATTTAATCTGTATGAACATCCATTTAATCATCTATAAAATGAGGATAATACTGCCTATCCTACAGGATGCTATGGAGATTAAATGCTATATCTATATCTATACCCATATCTATATCTATATATTAGAGAGCCCAATTTAAACAAAGTGCTTAATAAATAGCTATTTTGTGGTAGCTGCAGTTGATACATTTCTCCTGTAGGAATCATCACCACTTCCATATGCTTCTGATAAAATGAAAAATAGATGTGATGTTTTGAAGATAAAGGAACCAATTGAAATTTGTGAGTGAAGGCATAAACAGAGTACAAAAATAAAGAGATGACATAGAGATATTTAGGAAGGTAAATGTTAATAATAATATCTTAAAAGTGCTATCATGGCAGTAGAAAATGTGATAGAGAATCTACCAATGAGGATAAATGATTAGGAAGTTTTGTTTACATTGACCTTGGTAATTTGAATACCTACAGGCAAATCTACTATCTCTTGATATTTAGATTAGTAAAATGGAAATAATAATGACTAATCTTTCTTTTTTAATCAAGATTTGAAAGGTCAGTCACCTTACTCTCCTCCACCTTCTTGGCAGAATGCTCCCATTGATGCCTTCTGTAATGCTTGAATTGTCCTTTCCTTTCCTACTCAGACACACAACCTTTATTGGCTTTCTTTTCAATTTGTACCGCTGTTTCCAGCGCTTCCTACCTTTGCACCATCCTTCCTCTCATAACAGATTAATCTTCTCAAATACTGGTCGCTATAATTTCAGGCCAAATTTCTACTCAGAATTTTCCAGACGAAATTTTTGTATATCTCCCAGAAACTTTTGAGTAGAGCTGAGATTGACTCTGTGTAAGTCCCTTTTGGGGAAGCAAGCTTGTAGAGAAACCCCCTCAGTTCAAGTTCTTTAGATTGATCTTCACCACACATTCTTGGAACCCAGCAGAAGAGTGCACTTTGAAGGCCTCTCTCTGGAATCCTGTCAGACCCAACTCTCTGCTCCCAGCAGGGAAGCAGTGGCTTAGAATACTCTTCCTACAACAGCTACAAGCTCTTTGCTACAGCTGAGATGCCCTGTGATTAATTCCCTTGGAAGAAGTAACATTCTCCAGTAACACACTCTCTTCTAACACTTAAGATTCTCCTTCATGACATACAGTGGGAACACTGACATGGGGCTCATGGAGAAGACTGCTTTTTCAATCGTGAAAGAAGGCTCTGAGTGATGTGGGATTGGAAGGAGCTGCTTAGGAATCCATGTGCACAGCAGCTACAACCATCTTACTGGAGCTCAGATAGACTATGTACAGATTCCCTTTGATGAAGTAATATTGTCTGGAAACAAAGTGACTTCTAGCTGAGAAGAGGCCTCTTCAGCACATCTAGCTCTGTAGATTCATCTTCAGCACACATTCTGGGAACCTGGCAGCAGAGTACACTGTGAAGGCCTCTATCTGGGATCCTGTCAGACCAGTCTCTCTGCACTCAGCAGGGAAGCTGGTGATTAGAATACTCTTCCTACAGCAGCTACACGCTCTTTGCTACAGCTGAGATGCTGTGTGTGTAACTATCTCCAGAAACAGACTCTCTTCTAATTCCTAAGATTCTCCTTCATGACATACATTGGGAACACTGCCATGGGGCTCATGGAGAAAGCTGTTTTTTTTGATGCTGGCAGAAGGCTCTGTGTGATATGGGTTTGGAAGTCGCTGCTTAGGAATCTATTGGCACAACAGCTACAACCATCTCAGTGGAGCTGAGATAGACTCTGTACAGCTTCGCTTTCAGGAAGCAACACTGTGCAGAAACACAGTCCGTTCTGACTGACAAGAGGCCTCTTCAGCACACATTCTGGGAAGTGTGCAGGAGAGGGCACTGAAAAGGCCATTATGGCACAGGACGTTAGCATGCAATTGGAATCCTGGCTCAGACGTCAGTTGTGAGGAAATTCTTGTATATCTGCAAGAAAGTTTTAAGTAGAGTTGAGATGGACTCTGTGTAAGTTCCCTTTGGGGAAGTAAGCTTGTACAGAAAAGCCCTCAGTTCTAGCCCTTTAGATTCACCTTCACCACACATTCTGGGAACCTGGCAGCAGAGTGCAGTGTGAAGGCCTCTCTCTGGGATCCTGTCAGAGCAGCCTCTCTGCACTCAGCAGGGAAGCCAGTGATTAGAATCCTCTTCCTACAGCAGCTAGATGCTCTTCGCTACAGCTGAGATGCTCTGTGTGTAACTTCTATTTGAAGAAGTAACTATCTCCAGAAACAGACTCCCTTCTAACTCTGAAGATTCCCCTTCATGACATACATTGAGAACCCTGCCATGGGGCTCATGGAGAAAGCTGCTCTTTGATGCTGGCAGAAGGATCAGTATGATGTGTGTTTGGAAGTACCTGATTAGGAATCTATTGGCACAGCAGCTACAACCTTCCCTCTGGAGCTGAGATAGACTCTGTACAGCTTCCCGATGAGGAAGTAACATTGTGCAAAAGCACAGCCAGTTCTAACTGAGAAGAGGCATCTCCAGGACACATTATGGGATGTGTGCAGCAGAGGGCGCTGAAAAGTCCGTTCTGGAACAGGATATCAGAATGCAATTGGAATCCCTGCTTGGACTGTGGTCCAGAGGAAAATCTTGTATATCTGTGAGAAAGTTTCAAGTAGAGATGAGATGGACGCTGTGCAACTTCCCTTTGGGGAAGTAAGCTTGGATAGAAAACCCCTAACTTCTATACCTGTAGATTCACCTTGATCACACATTATGGGAACTAGGCACCAGAGTGCCGTGTGGAGGCTACGCTATGTGAGCTTGTCAGATAGGTGTTTGTCTCCCTTTCAGAGAAACAGTTGCTTAGAACACTTTTTAAATCAGGCACACACTCTGAACTAGAGGTGAGAGGCACTGGTTGTAACTTCGTTTTGCAGAAGTAACATTCTCCAGAAACTCCCTCTCTCTGAACTCTTAAGTTTCTCCTTAACCTCAGATATACATGGGAACACTGAGTGGAGCGAGCGGCGATAGCTCTTTCTTGGAACCTGACAGAAGTCTCTGTGTGAGAGTGGCTTGCAAGTACCTGTGAAGGATTCTATTTGCACAGAAAGTAAAAGCTCCTCATTAGAGCTGAGAAGGATTAGGGAGAACTTCCCTTTGAAGAACTAACGTGTGCAGAAACACACTCAGTTATAGCTCTTAAGGGGCTTCCTCCCCACACTTACTGGGAAGTGTGCAGGAGAGTTCAGTGAAAAGGCCGCCCGGCCAGAACAAGGCAGAATGCAGATGCATAGTTCCCAAGAATATTCTTCTGAAACTGATAGAAACTTTGGAGTACAGGTTGAGATGAACTCGGTGTAAGTTCCAATTTAAGAAGTAACCTAGGCCAGAAACAAACTCAGGTGTAGCTGTTAAGATTCATCTGGAGCACACATTCTGGGAACCAGGCAGCACAGTGCCCTGGGGAAGCTCATGATTTGTGCTTGTCTGATAGGTGTTTGTCTTCCCTGCAGAGAAACAGTTGATTAGAGAACTCTTTCTACAGCAGCCATACACTCTGCCCCAGACCTGAGAATCACTGTCTGTAACTTCCCTTTGCAGAAGTCACATGCTCCAGAAACACACTCTCTCCTAACTCTTAAGTTACTACTTCACCTCAGATATGCGTGGAAACACAGAGTGGAGCACATGGCAAAAGCTCTTTCTTGGATCCTGACAGAAGGCTTTGTGTGATAGTGGCTTGCAAGTCTCTGCAAAGGAATCTCTTTGCACAGCATGTACAAGCTTTTCACTAGAGCTGAGAAGGACGGGGGAGAACAAGCCTTTGAAGAGCTAAGAGTGAGCAGAAACACACGCTGTTCTAGCTCTTAAGGGGCGTCCTCCACACAATTACTGGGGAGTGTGGAGAAGAGTTCAGAGAAAAGGCAACTCTGTTATAACAAGGCACAATGCAGATGAAAACCCGCATGGGGCGAAATTCCCTAGTATCTTCTTCTCAGTCTGCTAGAAACTTTGGTGTAGAGCGGAGATGAAATCAGTATAAGTTCGTTTTGAGGAAATAACCTAAGCCAGTAAACCACTCAGCTGTAGCTCTTATGATTCATGTGGAGCACAGAATCTGGGAACCAGGCAGCAGAGTTCCCTGCGGAAGCTGCTTGAATTGAGCTTGTCTGATAGCGGTTTGTCTTCCCTGCAGAGAAACAGTTGACCAGAGAACACTTTCTACAGCAGCCACACACTCTGCCCTAGAGCTGAGAAGCATTGGCTGTAACTTCCCTTTGCAGAAGTAACATTCTGCAGAACCACACTCTCTCCAAACTATTAAGTTACTACTTCAACTCACATATGCATGGAAACACAGAGTGGAGCACCCGTCAATAGTGTGCAGGACAGTACAGTAAAAGGGCCGCTCTCCCAGAACAAGGCAGAATGCAGATGCGTTGTGCTCAAGGATATGCTTCTGAATCTGCTAGAATCTTTGCAGTAGAGCTGAGATGAACTCAGTATAAGTTCCATTTGAAAAAATAACCTAGGCCAGAAACCCACTCAACTGTAGCTCTTAAGATTCATCTAGAGCACACATTTTGGATATCAGGCAGCAGAGAGCCGAGTGGAAGCTGCTCGATTTGAGCCTGTCTGATAGGTGTTTGTCTCCCCTGCAGAGAAACAGTTGCTCAGAGAACTCTTTCTACAGCAGCCACACTCTGCCATAGAGTTGAGAAGCACTGGCTATAACTTCCCTTTGTAGAAATAACATTCTGCAGAAACACACACGCTTCTAACTCTTAACTTACTACTTCAACTCACATATGCATGGAAACACAGAGTAGAGCACCCTGTGACAGTGTGCAGGGCAGTTCAGTAAAAGGGCCTCTCTGCCAGAACAAGGCAGAATGCAGATGCGTGGTTCTCAAGGATATGCTTCTGAATCTGCTAGAAACTTTGCAGTAGAGCTGAGATGAACTCAGTATAAGTTCCATTTGAAGAAATAACCTAGGCCAGAAACCCACTCAACTGTAGCTCTTAAGATTCATCTGGAGCACACATTCTGGGAATCAGGCAGCAGAGTGCCCAGTGGAAGCTGCTCGATTTGAGCCTGGCTGATAGGTGTTTGTGTTCCGTGCAGAGAAACAGTTGCTTACAGTACTCTTTCTACAGCAACCACACACTCTGCCCTCGAGCTGAGAAGCAGTGGCTGTAACTTCCCTTTGCAGAAGTAACATTCTGAAGAAACACACTCTCTCCTAATTCTTAAGTTACTACTTCACCTCAGATATGCGTGGAAACACACAGAAGAGCACATGGCGAAAGCACTTTCTTGGATCCTGACAGAAGGCGATGTGTGATAGTGGCTTGCAAGCACCTGCGTAGGAATCTCTTTGCACAGCATGTACAAGCGTTTCACTAGAGCTGAGAAGGACTGGGGAGAACTTCCCTTTGAAGAACTAAGAGTGTGCAGAAACACACGCTGTTCTAGCTCCTAAGGGGCGTCCTCCACACAATTACTAGGGAGGGTGCAGAAGAGTTCAGGGAAAAGGCTGCTCTGCTCTAACAAGGCACAATGTAGATGAAAACACGCATGGGACGAAATTCCCTAGTATCTTCTTCTCAGTCTGCTAGAAAACTTGGTGTAGAGCTGAGATGAAATCAGTAAAAGTTCATTTTGAGGAAATAACCTAAGCCAGAAAACCACTCAGCTGTAGCTCTTAGGATTCATCTGGAGCACACATTCTGGGAAAATGGCAGCAGAGTTCCCTGTGGAAGCTGCTCGAATTGAGCTTGTTTGAAAGACGTTTGTCTTCCCTGCAGAGATACAGTTGATCAGAGAACACTTTCTACAGCAGCCACACACTCTTCCCTAGAGCTGAGAAGCACTGGCTGTAACTTGACTTTGCAGAAGTAACATTGTTCAGAAACACACTCTCTCCTAAAACTTAAGTTACTACTTCAACTCGCATATGCATGGAAACACAGAGTGGAGCACCCTGCAATACTGAGCAGGTCAGTTCAGTAAAAGGGCCGCTCTGCCAGAACAAGGCAGGATGTAGATGCGTGGTTCTCAAGGATATGCTTCTGAGACTTCAAGAAACTTTGCAGGAGAGCTGAGATGAACTCAGTATAAGTTCCTCTTGAAGAAATAACTTAGGCCAGAAATCCACTCAACTGTAGCTCTTAAGATTCATCTGGAGCACACATTCTGGGAATCAGGCATCAGAGTGCCCATTGAAAGCTGCTCCATTTGAGCCTGTCTGATAGGTGTTTGTCTTCCCTGCAGAGAAACAGTTGCTTAGAGAACTCTTTCTACAGCAACCACACACTCTGCCCTAGAGCTGAGAAGCACTGGCTGTAACTTCCCTTTATAGAAGTAACATTCTGCAGAAACACACGCTCCTAACTCTTAAGTTACTACTTCACCTCAGGTATGCATGGAAATACGCAGTGGAGCACATGGCGAAACCACTTTCTTGGATCCTGACAGAAGGCGATATGTGATACCGGCTTGCAAGTACCTGCGTAGGAATCTCTTTGCACAGCATGTGCAAGCTTTCACTAGAGCTGAGAAGGACTGGGGAGAACTTCCCTTTGAAGAACTAAGAGTGTGCAGAAACACACGCTGTTCTAGCTCTTAAGGGGCATCCTCCACACAATTACCTGGGAGTGTGCAGAAGAGTTCAGGGAAAAGGCTGCTCTGATCTAAAAATGCACAATGCAGATGAAAACCCACATGGGACGAAATTCCCTAGTATCTTCTTCTCAGTCTGCTGGAAACTTTGGTGTAGAGCTGAGACGAAATCAGTATGAGTTCCTTTTGCAGAAATAACCTACGCCAGAAAACAACGTAGCTGTAGCTCTTATGATTCATCTGAAGCACAGATTCTGGCAACCAGGCAGCAGAGTTCCCTGTGGAAGCTGCTCTATTTGAGCTTCTCTGATAGCCGATTGTCTTCCCTGAAGAGAAACAGTTGATCAGAGAACACTTTCTACAGCAGGCACACACTCTGCCCTAGAGCTGAGAAGCAGTGGATGTAACTTCCCTTTGCAAAAGTATCATTATGAAGAAACACACTCTCTCATAATTCTTAACTTACTACTGCAACACACATATGCATGCAAACACAGAGTGGAGCACCTGGCAATACTGAGCACGACAGTTCAGTAAAAGGGCCGCTCTGCCACAACAAAACAGAATTCAGATGCGTGGTGCTCAAGGATATGCTTCTGTGTCTGATAGAAACATTGCAGTAGAGCTGAGATGAACTCAGTATACGTTCCATTTGAAGAAATAACGTAGGCCAGAAACCCACTCAACTGTAGCTCTTAAGATTCATCTGGAGCACACATTCTGGGAACCAGGCAGCAGAGAGCCCAGTGGAAGCAGCTCGATGTGAGCTTGTCTGATAGGTGTTTGTCTTCCCTGCAGGGAAACAGTTGCTTAGAGAACTCTTTCTACAGCAGCCACACACTCCGACCTAGAGCTGAGAAGCACTGGCTGTAACTTCCCTTTGCAGAAGGAACATTCTGCAAAAACACACTCTCTCGTAACTCTTAAGTTACTACTTCAACTCACAAATGCATGAAAACACAGAGTGGAGCACCCGGCAATACTGAGCAGGACAGTTCAGTAAAAGTGCTGCTCTGCCACAACAAGGCAGAATGCAGATGCGTGGTTCTCAAGGATATGCTTCTGAGTCTGCTAGAAACTTTGCAGTAGAGCTGAGATGAACTCAGTATAAGTTCCATTTGAGGAAATAACCTAGGCCAGAAACCCACTCAACTGTAGCTCTTAAGCATCATCTGGAGCACACATTCTGGGAACCAGGCAGCAGAGAGCCCAGTGGAAGCTGCTCGATTTGAGCTTGTCTGATAGGTGTTTGTCTTCCCTGCAGGGAAACAGTTGCTTAGAGAACTCTTTCTACAGCATCCACACACTCTGCCCTGGAGCTGAGAAGCTCTGGCTGTAACTTCCCTTTGCAAAAGTAACATGCCTCAGAAACACACTCTCTCCTAACTCTTAATTTACTATTTCAACACACATCTGCATGGAAACACAGAGTGGAGCACCCGGCAATACTGAGCAGGACAGTTCAGTAAAAGGGCTGCTCTGCCAGAACAAGGCAGAATGCAGATGCGTGGTTCTCAAGGATATGCTGCTGAGTCTGCTGGAAAGATCGCAGTAGAGATGAGATGAACTCAGTATAAGTTCCATTTGAAGAAATAACCTAGGCCAGAAACCCACTCAACTGTAGCTCTTAAGCATCAGCTGGAGCACACATTCTGGGAACCAGGCAGCAGAGAGCCCAGTGGAAGCTGCTCGATTTGAGCTTGTCTGATAGGTGTTTGTCTTCCCTGCAGGGAAACAGTTGCTTAGAGAACTCTTTCTGCAGCAGCCACACACTCTGCCCTAGAGCTGAGAAGCACTGGCTGTAACTTCCCTTTGCAGAAGGAACATGCCTCAGAAACACACTCTCTCCTAACTCTTAAGTTACTACTTCAACTCACATATGCATGGAAACACAGAGTGGAGCACCCGGCAATACGGAGCAGGACAGTTCAGTAAAAGGGCTGCTCTGCCAGAACAAGGCAGAATGCAGATGCGTGGTTCTCAAGGATATGCTTCTGAGTCTGCTAGAAACTTTGCAGTAGAGCTGAGATGAACTCAGTATACGTTCCATTTGAAGAAATAACCTAGGCCAGAAACCCACACAACTGTAGCTATTAAGCATCAGCTGGAGCACACATTCTGGGAACCAGGCAGCAGAGAGCCCAGTGGAAGCTGCTCGATTTGAGCTTGTCTGATAGGTGTTTGTCTTCCCTGCAGGGAAACAGTTGCTTAGAGAACTCTTTCTGCAGCAGCCACACACTCTGCCCTAGAGCTGAGAAGCACTGGCTGTAACTTCCCTTTGCAGAAGGAACATTCTGCAGAAACACACTCTCTCCTAACTCTTAAGTTACTACTTCAACTCACATATGCATGGAAACACAGAGTGGAGCACCCGGCAATACTGAGTAGGACAGTTCAGTAAAAGGGCTGCTCTGCCAGAACAAGGCAGAATGCAGATGCGTGGTTCTCAAGGATATGCTTCTGAGTCTGCTAGAAACTTTGCAGTAGAGCTGAGATGAACTCAGTATAAGTTCCATTTGAAGAAATAACCTAGGCCAGAAACCCACTCAACTGTAGCTCTTTAAGCATCAGCTGGAGCACACATTCTGGGAACCAGGCAGCAGAGAGCCCAGTGGAAGCTGCTCGATTTGAGCTTGTCTGATAGGTGTTTGTCTTCCCTGCAGGGAAACAGTTGCTTAGAGAACTCTTTCTACAGCAGCCACACACTCTGCCCTAGAGCTGAGAAGCACTGGCTGTAACTTCCCTTTGCAGAAGGAACATTCTGCAGAAACACACTCTCTCCTAACTCTTAAGTTACTACTTCAACTCACATATGCATGGAAACACAGAGTGGAGCACCCGGCGAGGGTGTGCAGGACAGTTCAGTAAAAGGGCTGCTCTGCCAGAACAAGGCAGAATGCAGATGCGTGGTTCTCAAGGATATGCTTCTGAGTCTGCTAGAAACTTTGCAGTAGAGCTGAGATGAACTCAGTATAGGTTCCATTTGAAGAAATAACCTAGGCCAGAAACCCACTCAACTGTAGCTCTTAAGCATCAGCTGGAGCACACATTCTGGGAACCAGGCAGCAGAGAGCCCAGTGGAAGCTGCTCGATTTGAGCTTGTCTGATAGGTGTTTGTCTTCCCTGCAGGGAAACAGTTGCTTAGAGAACTCTTTCTACAGCAGCCACACACTCTGCCCTAGAGCTGAGAAGCACTGGCTGTAACTTCCCTTTGCAGAAGGAACATGCCTCAGAAACACACTCTCTCCTAACTCTTAAGTTACTACTTCAACTCACATATGCATGGAAACACAGAGTGGAGCACCCGGCAATACTGAGCAGGACAGTTCAGTAAAAGGGCTGCTCTGCCAGAACAAGGCAGAATGCAGATGTGTGGTTCTCAAGGATATGCTTCTGAGTCTGCTTGAAACTTTGCAGTAGAGCTGAGATGAACTCAGTATAAGTTCCATTTGAAGAAATAACCTAGGCCAGAAACCCACTCAACTGTAGCTCTTAAGCATCAGCTGGAGCACACATTCTGGGAACCAGGCAGCAGAGAGCCCAGTGGAAGCTGCTCGATTTGAGCTTGTCTGATAGGTGTTTGTCTTCCCTGCAGGGAAACAGTTGCTTAGAGAACTCTTTCTACAGCAGCCACACACTCTGCCTGAGACCAGCTGAGAAGCACTGGCTGTAACTTCCCTTTGCAGAAGGAACATTCTGCAGAAACACACTCTCTCCTAACTCTTAAGTTACTACTTCAACTCACATATGCATGGAAACACAGAGTGGAGCACCCGGCAATACTGAGCAGGACAGCTCAGTAAAAGGGCTGCTCTGCCAGAACAAGGCAGAATGCAGATGCGTGGTTCTCAAGGATATGATTCTGAGTCTGCTAGAAACTTTGCAGTAGAGCTGAGATGAACTCAGTATAAGTTCCATTTGAAGAAATAACCTAGGCCAGAAACCCACTCAACTGTAGCTCTTAAGCATCAGCTGGAGCACACATTCTGGGAACCAGGCAGCAGAGAGCCCAGTGGAAGCTGCTCGATTTGAGCTTGTCTGATAGGTGTTTGTCTTCCCTGCAGGGAAACAGTTGCTTAGAGAACTCTTTCTACAGCAGCCACACACTCTGCCTGAGAACAGCTGAGAAGCACTGGCTGTAACTTCCCTTTGCAGAAGGAACATTCTGCAGAAACACACTCTCTCCTAACTCTTAAGTTACTACTTCAACTCACATATGCATGGAAACACAGAGTGGAGCACCCGGCAATACTGAGCAGGACAGCTCAGTAAAAGGGCTGCTCTGCCAGAACAAGGCAGAATGCAGATGCGTGGTTCTCAAGGATATGCTTCTGAGTCTGCTAGAAACTTTGCAGGAGAGCTGAGATGAACTCAGTATAAGTTCCATTTGAAGAAATAACCTAGGCCAGAAACCCACTCAACTGTAGCTCTTAAGCATCACCTGGAGCACACATTCTGGGAACCAGGCAGCAGAGAGCCCAGTGGAAGCTGCTCGATTTGAGCTTGTCTGATAGGTGTTTGTCTTCCCTGCAGGGAAACAGTTGCTTAGAGAACTCTTTCTACAGCAGCCACACACTCTGCCCTAGAGCTGAGAAGCACTGGCTCTAACTTCCCTTTGCAGAAGGAACATGCCTCAGAAACACACTCTCTCCTAACTCTTAAGTTACTACTTCAACTCACATATGCATGGAAACACAGAGTGGAGCACCCGGCAATACGGAGCAGGACAGTTCAGTAAAAGGGCTGCTCTGCCAGAACAAGGCAGAATGCAGATGCGTGGTTCTCAAGGATATGCTTCTGAGTCTGCTAGAAACTTTGCAGTAGAGCTGAGATGAACTCAGTATAATTTCCATTTGAAGAAATAACCTAGGCCAGAAACCCACTCAACTGTAGCTCTTAAGCATCAGCTGGAGCACACATTCTGGGAACCAGGCAGCAGAGAGCCCAGTGGAAGCTGCTCGATTTGAGCTTGTCTGATAGGTGTTTGTCTTCCCTGCAGGGAAACAGTTGCTTAGAGAACTCTTTCTGCAGCAGCCACACACTCTGCCCTAGAGCTGAGAAGCACTGGCTGTAACTTCCCTTTGCAGAAGGAACATTCTGCAGAAACACACTCTCTCCTAACTCTTAAGTTACTACTTCAACTCACATATGCATGGAAACACAGAGTGGAGCACCCGGCAATACTGAGTAGGACAGTTCAGTAAAAGGGCTGCTCTGCCAGAACAAGGCAGAATGCAGATGCGTGGTTCTCAAGGATATGCTTCTGAGTCTGCTAGAAACTTTGCAGTAGAGCTGAGATGAACTCAGTATAAGTTCCATTTGAAGAAATAACCTAGGCCAGAAACCCACTCAACTGTAGCTCTTTAAGCATCAGCTGGAGCACACATTCTGGGAACCAGGCAGCAGAGAGCCCAGTGGAAGCTGCTCGATTTGAGCTTGTCTGATAGGTGTTTGTCTTCCCTGCAGGGAAACAGTTGCTTAGAGAACTCTTTCTACAGCAGCCACACACTCTGCCCTAGAGCTGAGAAGCACTGGCTGTAACTTCCCTTTGCAGAAGGAACATTCTGCAGAAACACACTCTCTCCTAACTCTTAAGTTACTACTTCAACTCACATATGCATGGAAACACAGAGTGGAGCACCCGGCGAGGGTGTGCAGGACAGTTCAGTAAAAGGGCTGCTCTGCCAGAACAAGGCAGAATGCAGATGCGTGGTTCTCAAGGATATGCTTCTGAGTCTGCTAGAAACTTTGCAGCAGAGCTGAGATGAACTCAGTATAAGTTCCATTTGAAGAAATAACCTAGGCCAGAAACCCACTCAACTGTAGCTCTTAAGCATCAGCTGGAGCACACATTCTGGGAACCAGGCAGCAGAGAGCCCAGTGGAAGCTGCTCGATTTGAGCTTGTCTGATAGGTGTTTGTCTTCCCTGCAGGGAAACAGTTGCTTAGAGAACTCTTTCTACAGCAGCCACACACTCTGCCCTAGAGCTGAGAAGCACTGGCTGTAACTTCCCTTTGCAGAAGGAACATGCCTCAGAAACACACTCTCTCCTAACTCTTAAGTTACTACTTCAACTCACATATGCATGGAAACACAGAGTGGAGCACCCGGCAATACTGAGTAGGACAGTTCAGTAAAAGGGCTGCTCTGCCAGAACAAGGCAGAATGCAGATGCGTGGTTCTCAAGGATATGCTTCTGAGTCTGCTTGAAACTTTGCAGTAGAGCTGAGATGAACTCAGTATAAGTTCCATTTGAAGAAATAACCTAGGCCAGAAACCCACTCAACTGTAGCTCTTAAGCATCAGCTGGAGCACACATTCTGGGAACCAGGCAGCAGAGAGCCCAGTGGAAGCTGCTCGATTTGAGCTTGTCTGATAGGTGTTTGTCTTCCCTGCAGGGAAACAGTTGCTTAGAGAACTCTTTCTACAGCAGCCACACACTCTGCCTGAGACCAGCTGAGAAGCACTGGCTGTAACTTCCCTTTGCAGAAGGAACATTCTGCAGAAACACACTCTCTCCTAACTCTTAAGTTACTACTTCAACTCACATATGCATGGAAACACAGAGTGGAGCACCCGGCAATACTGAGCAGGACAGCTCAGTAAAAGGGCTGCTCTGCCAGAACAAGGCAGAATGCAGATGCGTGGTTCTCAAGGATATGATTCTGAGTCTGCTAGAAACTTTGCAGTAGAGCTGAGATGAACTCAGTATAAGTTCCATTTGAAGAAATAACCTAGGCCAGAAACCCACTCAACTGTAGCTCTTAAGCATCAGCTGGAGCACACATTCTGGGAACCAGGCAGCAGAGAGCCCAGTGGAAGCTGCTCGATTTGAGCTTGTCTGATAGGTGTTTGTCTTCCCTGCAGGGAAACAGTTGCTTAGAGAACTCTTTCTACAGCAGCCACACACTCTGCCTGAGAACAGCTGAGAAGCACTGGCTGTAACTTCCCTTTGCAGAAGGAACATTCTTCAGAAACACACTCTCTCCTAACTCTTAAGTTACTACTTCAACTCACATATGCATGGAAACACAGAGTGGAGCACCCGGCAATACTGAGCAGGACAGCTCAGTAAAAGGGCTGCTCTGCCAGAACAAGGCAGAATGCAGATGCGTGGTTCTCAAGGATATGCTTCTGAGTCTGCTAGAAACTTTGCAGGAGAGCTGAGATGAACTCAGTATAAGTTCCATTTGAAGAAATAACCTCAGCCAGAAACCCGCTCAACTGTAGCTCTTAAGCATCACCTGGAGCACACATTCTGGGAACCAGGCAGCAGAGAGCCCTGTGGAAGCTGCTCGATTTGAGCTTGTCTGATAGGTGTTTGTCTTCCCTGCAGGGAAACAGTTGCTTAGAGAACTCTTTCTACAGCAGCCACACACTCTGCCCTAGAGCTGAGAAGCACTGGCTCTAACTTCCCTTTGCAGAAGGAACATGCCTCAGAAACACACTCTCTCCTAACTCTTAAGTTACTACTTCAACTCACATATGCATGGAAACACAGAGTGGAGCACCCGGCAATACGGAGCAGGACAGTTCAGTAAAAGGGCTGCTCTGCCAGAACAAGGCAGAATGCAGATGCGTGGTTCTCAAGGATATGCTTCTGAGTCTGCTAGAAACTTTGCAGTAGAGCTGAGATGAACTCAGTATAATTTCCATTTGAAGAAATAACCTAGGCCAGAAACCCACTCAACTGTAGCTCTTAAGCATCAGCTGGAGCACACATTCTGGGAACCAGGCAGCAGAGAGCCCAGTGGAAGCTGCTCGATTTGAGCTTGTCTGATAGGTGTTTGTCTTCCCTGCAGGGAAACAGTTGCTTAGAGAACTCTTTCTACAGCAGCCACACACTCTGCCCTAGAGCTGAGAAGCACTGGCTGTAACTTCCCTTTGCAGAAGGAACATGCCTCAGAAACACACTCTCTCCTAACTCTTAAGTTACTACTTCAACTCACATATGCATGGAAACACAGAGTGGAGCACCCGGCGAGGGTGTGCGGGACAGTTCAGTAAAAGGGCTGCTCTGCCGGAACAAGGCAGAATGCAGATGCGTGGTTCTCAAGGATATGCTTCTGAGTCTGCTAGAAAGTTTGCAGTAGAGCTGAGATGAACTCAGTATAAGTTCCTTTTGAAGAAATAACCTAGGCCAGAAACCCACTCAACTCTAGCTCTTAAGCATCAGCTGGAGCACACTTTCTGGGAAACAGGCAGCAGAGAGCCCAGTGGAAGCTGCTCGATTTGAGCTTGTCTGATAGGTGTTTGTCTTCCCTGCAGGGAAACAGTTGCTTAGAGAACTCTTTCTACAGCAGCCACACACTCTGCCCTAGAGCTAAGAAGCACTGGCTGTAACTTCCCTTTGCAGAAGGAACATGCCTCAGAAACACACTCTCTCCTAACTCTTAATTTACTACTTCAACTCACATATGCATCGAAACACAGAGTGGAGCACCCGGCAATACGGAGCAGGACAGTTCAGTAAAAGGGCTGCTCTGCCAGAACAAGGCAGAATGCAGATGCGTGGTTCTCAAGGATATGCTGCTGAGTCTGCTAGAAACTTTGCAGTAGAGCTGAGATGAACTCAGTATAAGTTCCATTTGAGGAAATAACCTAGGCCAGAAACCCACTCAACTGTAGCTCTTAAGCATCATCTGGAGCACACATTCTGGGAACCAGGCAGCAGAGAGCCCAGTGGAAGCTGCTCGATTTGAGCTTGTCTGATAGGTTTTTTTCTTCCCTGCAGGGAAACAGTTGCTTAGAGAACTCTTTCTACAGCAGCCTCACACTCTGCCCTAGAGCTGAGAAGCACTGGCTGTAACTTCCCTTTGCAGAAGGAACATGCCTCAGAAACACACTCTCTCCTAACTCTTAAGTTACTACTTCAACTCACATATGCATGGAAACACAGAGTGGAGCACCCGGCGATAGTGTGCAGGACAATTCAGTTAAACGGCCGCTCTGCCAGAACAAGGCAGAATGCAGATGCGTGGTTCTCAAAGATATGCTTCTGAGTCTGCTAGAAACTTTGCAGTAGAGCTGAGATGAACTCAGTATAAGTTCCATTTGAAGAAATAACCTAGGCCAGAAACCCACTCAACTGTAGCTCTTAAGCATCAGCTGGAGCACACATTCTGGGAACCAGGCAGCAGAGAGCCCAGTGGAAGCTGCTCGATTTGAGCTTGTCTGATAGGTGTTTGTCTTCCCTGCAGGGAAACAGTTGCTTAGAGAACTCTTTCTACAGCAGCCACACACTCTGCCTGAGAACAGCGGAGAAGCACTGGCTGTAACTTCCCTTTGCAGAAGGAACATTCTGCAGAAACACACTCTCTCCTAACTCTTAAGTTACTACTTCAACTCACATATGCATGGAAACACAGAGTGGAGCACCCGGCAATACTGAGCAGGACAGCTCAGTAAAAGGGCTGCTCTGCCAGAACAAGGCAGAATGCAGATGCGTGGTTCTCAAGGATATGCTTCTGAGTCTGCTAGAAACTTTGCAGTAGAGCTGAGATGAACTCAGTATAAGTTCCATTTGAAGAAATAACCTAGGCCAGAAACCCACTCAACTGTAGCTCTTAAGCATCAGCTGGAGCACACATTCTGGGAACCAGGCAGCAGAGAGCCCAGTGGAAGCTGCTCGATTTGAGCTTGTCTGATAGGTGTTTGTCTTCCCTGCAGGGAAACAGTTGCTTAGAGAACTCTTTCTACAGCAGCCACACACTCTGCCCTAGAGCTGAGAAGCACTGGCTGTAACTTCCCTTTGCAGAAGGAACATGCCTCAGAAACACACTCTCTCCTAACTCTTAAGTTACTACTTCAACTCACATATGCATGGAAACACAGAGTGGAGCACCCGGCGAGGGTGTGCGGGACAGTTCAGTAAAAGGGCTGCTCTGCCGGAACAAGGCAGAATGCAGATGCGTGGTTCTCAAGGATATGCTTCTGAGTCTGCTAGAAAGTTTGCAGTAGAGCTGAGATGAACTCAGTATAAGTTCCTTTTGAAGAAATAACCTAGGCCAGAAACCCACTCAACTCTAGCTCTTAAGCATCAGCTGGAGCACACTTTCTGGGAAACAGGCAGCAGAGAGCCCAGTGGAAGCTGCTCGATTTGAGCTTGTCTGATAGGTGTTTGTCTTCCCTGCAGGGAAACAGTTGCTTAGAGAACTCTTTCTACAGCAGCCACACACTCTGCCCTAGAGCTAAGAAGCACTGGCTGTAACTTCCCTTTGCAGAAGGAACATGCCTCAGAAACACACTCTCTCCTAACTCTTAATTTACTACTTCAACTCACATATGCATCGAAACACAGAGTGGAGCACCCGGCAATACGGAGCAGGACAGTTCAGTAAAAGGGCTGCTCTGCCAGAACAAGGCAGAATGCAGATGCGTGGTTCTCAAGGATATGCTGCTGAGTCTGCTAGAAACTTTGCAGTAGAGCTGAGATGAACTCAGTATAAGTTCCATTTGAGGAAATAACCTAGGCCAGAAACCCACTCAACTGTAGCTCTTAAGCATCATCTGGAGCACACATTCTGGGAACCAGGCAGCAGAGAGCCCAGTGGAAGCTGCTCGATTTGAGCTTGTCTGATAGGTTTTTTTCTTCCCTGCAGGGAAACAGTTGCTTAGAGAACTCTTTCTACAGCAGCCTCACACTCTGCCCTAGAGCTGAGAAGCACTGGCTGTAACTTCCCTTTGCAGAAGGAACATGCCTCAGAAACACACTCTCTCCTAACTCTTAAGTTACTACTTCAACTCACATATGCATGGAAACACAGAGTGGAGCACCCGGCGATAGTGTGCAGGACAATTCAGTTAAACGGCCGCTCTGCCAGAACAAGGCAGAATGCAGATGCGTGGTTCTCAAAGATATGCTTCTGAGTCTGCTAGAAACTTTGCAGTAGAGCTGAGATGAACTCAGTATAAGTTCCATTTGAAGAAATAACCTAGGCCAGAAACCCACTCAACTGTAGCTCTTAAGCATCAGCTGGAGCACACATTCTGGGAACCAGGCAGCAGAGAGCCCAGTGGAAGCTGCTCGATTTGAGCTTGTCTGATAGGTGTTTGTCTTCCCTGCAGGGAAACAGTTGCTTAGAGAACTCTTTCTACAGCAGCCACACACTCTGCCTGAGAACAGCGGAGAAGCACTGGCTGTAACTTCCCTTTGCAGAAGGAACATTCTGCAGAAACACACTCTCTCCTAACTCTTAAGTTACTACTTCAACTCACATATGCATGGAAACACAGAGTGGAGCACCCGGCAATACTGAGCAGGACAGCTCAGTAAAAGGGCTGCTCTGCCAGAACAAGGCAGAATGCAGATGCGTGGTTCTCAAGGATATGCTTCTGAGTCTGCTAGAAACTTTGCAGTAGAGCTGAGATGAACTCAGTATAAGTTCCATTTGAAGAAATAACCTAGGCCAGAAACCCACTCAACTGTAGCTCTTAAGCATCAGCTGGAGCACACATTCTGGGAACCAGGCAGCAGAGAGCCCAGTGGAAGCTGCTCGATTTGAGCTTGTCTGATAGGTGTTTGTCTTCCCTGCAGGGAAACAGTTGCTTAGAGAACTCTTTCTACAGCAGCCACACACTCTGCCCTAGAGCTGAGAAGCACTGGCTGTAACTTCCCTTTGCAGAAGGAACATGCCTCAGAAACACACTCTCTCCTAACTCTTAAGTTACTACTTCAACTCACATATGCATGGAAACACAGAGTGGAGCACCCGGCGATAGTGTGCAGGACAATTCAGTTAAACGGCCGCTCTGCCAGAACAAGGCAGAATGCAGATGCGTGGTTCTCAAGGATATGCTTCTGAGTCTGCTAGAAACTTTGCAGTAGAGCTGAGATGAACTCAGTATAAGTTCCATTTGAAGAAATAACCTAGGCCAGAAACCCACTCAACTGTAGCTCTGAAGCATCAGCTGGAGCACACATTCTGGGAACCAGGCAGCAGAGAGCCCAGTGGAAGCTGCTCGATTTGAGCTTGTCTGATAGGTGTTTGTCTTCCCTGCAGGGAAACAGTTGCTTAGAGAACTCTTTCTACAGCAGCCACACACTCTGCCTGAGAACAGCTGAGAAGCACTGGCTGTAACTTCCCTTTGCAGAAGGAACATTCTGCAGAAACACACTCTCTCCTAACTCTTAAGTTACTACTTCAACTCACATATGCATGGAAACACAGAGTGGAGCACCCGGCAATACTGAGCAGGACAGCTCAGTAAAAGGGCTGCTCTGCCAGAACAAGGCAGAATGCAGATGCGTGGTTCTCAAGGATATGCTTCTGAGTCTGCTACTAACTTTGCAGGAGAGCTGAGATGAACTCAGTATAAGTTCCATTTGAAGAAATAACCTAGGCCAGAAACCCACTCAACTGTAGCTCTTAAGCATCACCTGGAGCACACATTCTGGGAACCAGGCTGCAGAGAGCCCTGTGGAAGCTGCTCGATTTGAGCTTGTCTGATAGGTGTTTGTCTTCCCTGCAGGGAAACAGTTGCTTAGAGAACTCTTTCTACAGCAGCCACACACTCTGCCCTAGAGCTGAGAAGCACTGGCTGTAACTTCCCTTTGCAGAAGGAACATGCCTCAGAAACACACTCTCTCCTAACTCTTAAGTTAGTACTTCAACTCACATATGCATGGAAACACAGAGTGGAGCACCCGGCAATACGGAGCAGGACAGTTCAGTAAAAGGGCTGCTCTGCCAGAACAAGGCAGAATGCAGATGCGTGGTTCTCAAGGATATGCTTCTGAGTCTGCTAGAAACTTTGCAGTAGAGCTGAGATGAACTCAGTATAATTTCCATCTGAAGAAATAACCTAGGCCAGAAACCCACTCAACTGTAGCTCTTAAGCATCAGCTGGAGCACACATTCTGGGAACCAGGCAGCAGAGAGCCCAGTGGAAGCTGCTCGATTTGAGCTTGTCTGATAGGTGTTTGTCTTCCCTGCAGGGAAACAGTTGCTTAGAGAACTCTTTCTACAGCAGCCACACACTCTGCCCTAGAGCTGAGAAGCACTGGCTGTAACTTCCCTTTGCAGAAGGAACATTCTGCAGAAACACACTCTCTCCTAACTCTTAAGTTACTACTTCAACTCACATATGCATGGAAACACAGAGTGGAGCACCCGGCGAGGGTGTGCAGGACAGTTCAGTAAAAGGGCTGCTCTGCCAGAACAAGGCAGAATGCAGATGCGTGGTTCTCAAGGATATGCTTCTGAGTCTGCTAGAAACTTTGCAGTAGAGCTGAGATGAACTCAGTATAAGTTCCATTTGAAGAAATAACCTAGGCCAGAAACCCACTCAACTGTAGCTCTTAAGCATCAGCTGGAGCACACATTCTGGGAACCAGGCAGCAGAGAGCCCAGTGGAAGCTGCTCGATTTGAGCTTGTCTGATAGGTGTTTGTCTTCCCTGCAGGGAAACAGTTGCTTAGAGAACTCTTTCTACAGCAGCCACACACTCTGCCTGAGAACAGCTGAGAAGCACTGGCTGTAACTTCCCTTTGCAGAAGGAACATTCTGCAGAAACACACTCTCTCCTAACTCTTAAGTTACTACTTCAACTCACATATGCATGGAAACACAGAGTGGAGCACCCGGCGAGGGTGTGCGGGACAGTTCAGTAAAAGGGCTGCTCTGCCGGAACAAGGCAGAATGCAGATGCGTGGTTCTCAAGGATATGCTTCTGAGTCTGCTAGAAACTTTGCAGTAGAGCTGAGATGAACTCAGTATAAGTTCCTTTTGAAGAAATAACCTAGGCCAGAAACCCACTCAACTCTAGCTCTTAAGCATCAGCTGGAGCACACTTTCTGGGAACCAGGCAGCAGAGAGCCCAGTGGAAGCTGCTCGATTTGAGCTTGTCTGATAGGTGTTTGTCTTCCCTGCAGGGAAACAGTTGCTTAGAGAACTCTTTCTACAGCAGCCACACACTCTGCCCTAGAGCTGAGAAGCACTGGCTGTAACTTCCCTTTGCAGAAGGAACATGCCTCAGAAACACACTCTCTCCTAACTCTTAAGTTACTACTTCAACTCACATATGCATGGAAACACAGAGTGGAGCACCCGGCGAGGGTGTGCGGGACAGTTCAGTAAAAGGGCTGCTCTGCCGGAACAAGGCAGAATGCAGATGCGTGGTTCTCAAGGATATGCTTCTGAGTCTGCTAGAAACTTTGCAGTAGAGCTGAGATGAACTCAGTATAAGTTCCTTTTGAAGAAATAACCTAGGCCAGAAACCCACTCAACTCTAGCTCTTAAGCATCAGCTGGAGCACACTTTCTGGGAACCAGGCAGCAGAGAGCCCAGTGGAAGCTGCTCGATTTGAGCTTGTCTGATAGGTGTTTGTCTTCCCTGCAGGGAAACAGTTGCTTAGAGAACTCTTTCTACAGCAGCCACACACTCTGCCCTAGAGCTGAGAAGCACTGGCTGTAACTTCCCTTTGCAGAAGGAACATGCCTCAGAAACACACTCTCTCCTAACTCTTAAGTTACTACTTCAACTCACATATGCATCGAAACACAGAGTGGAGCACCCGGCGATAGTGTGCAGGACAATTCAGTTAAACGGCCGCTCTGCCAGAACAAGGCAGAATGCAGATGCGTGGTTCTCAAGGATATGCTTCTGAGTCTGCTAGAAACTTTGCAGTAGAGCTGAGATGAACTCAGTATAAGTTCCATTTGAAGAAATAACCTAGGCCAGAAACCCACTCAACTGTAGCTCTTAAGCATCAGCTGGAGCACACATTCTGGGAACCAGGCAGCAGAGAGCCCAGTGGAAGCTGCTCGATTTGAGCTTGTCTGATAGGTGTTTGTCTTCCCTGCAGGGAAACAGTTGCTTAGAGAACTCTTTCTACAGCAGCCACACACTGCGCCTGAGAACAGCTGAGAAGCACTGCTGTAACTTCCCTTTGCAGAAGGAACATTCTGCAGAAACACACTCTCTCCTAACTCTTAAGTTACTACTTCAACTCACATATGCATGGAAACACAGAGTGGAGCACCCGGCAATACTGAGCAGGACAGCTCAGTAAAAGGGCTGCTCTGCCAGAACAAGGCAGAATGCAGATGCGTGGTTCTCAAGGATATGCTTCTGAGTCTGCTAGAAACTTTGCAGTA
Organism: Tapirus indicus; assembly: GCA_031878705.1. Taxonomy (NCBI): domain Eukaryota; kingdom Metazoa; phylum Chordata; class Mammalia; order Perissodactyla; family Tapiridae; genus Tapirus; species Tapirus indicus. Next base: position 48,764,925 of record CM062942.1, read on the forward strand.
GAGCTGAGATGAACTCAGTATAAGTTCCATTTGAAGAAATAACCTACGCCAGAAACCCACTCAACTGTAGCTCTTAAGCATCAGCTGGAGCACACATTCTGGGAACCAGGCAGCAGAGAGCCCAGTGGAAGCTGCTCGATTTGAGCTTGTCTGATAGGTGTTTGTCTTCCCTGCAGGGAAACAGTTGCTTAGAGAACTCTTTCTACAGCAGCCACACACTCTGCCCTAGAGCTGAGAAGCACTGGCTGTAACTTCCCTTTGCAGAAGGAACATGCCTCAGAAACACACTCTCTCCTAACTCTTAAGTTACTACTTCAACTCACATATGCATGGAAACACAGAGTGGAGCACCCGGCGAGGGTGTGCGGGACAGTTCAGTAAAAGGGCTGCTCTGCCGGAACAAGGCAGAATGCAGATGCGTGGTTCTCAAGGATATGCTTCTGAGTCTGCTAGAAACTTTGCAGTAGAGCTGAGATGAACTCAGTATAAGTTCCTTTTGAAGAAATAACCTAGGCCAGAAACCCACTCAACTCTAGCTCTTAAGCATCAGCTGGAGCACACTTTCTGGGAACCAGGCAGCAGAGAGCCCAGTGGAAGCTGCTCGATTTGAGCTTGTCTGATAGGTGTTTGTCTTCCCTGCAGGGAAACAGTTGCTTAGAGAACTCTTTCTACAGCAGCCACACACTCTGCCCTAGAGCTGAGAAGCACTGGCTGTAACTTCCCTTTGCAGAAGGAACATGCCTCAGAAACACACTCTCTCCTAACTCTTAAGTTACTACTTCAACTCACATATGCATCGAAACACAGAGTGGAGCACCCGGCGATAGTGTGCAGGACAATTCAGTTAAACGGCCGCTCTGCCAGAACAAGGCAGAATGCAGATGCGTGGTTCTCAAGGATATGCTTCTGAGTCTGCTAGAAACTTTGCAGTAGAGCTGAGATGAACTCAGTATAAGTTCCATTTGAAGAAATAACCTAGGCCAGAAACCCACTCAACTGTAGCTCTTAAGCATCAGCTGGAGCACACATTCTGGGAACCAGGCAGCAGAGAGCCCAGTGGAAGCTGCTCGATTTGAGCTTGTCTGATAGGTGTTTGTCTTCCCTGCAGGGAAACAGTTGCTTAGAGAACTCTTTCTACAGCAGCCACACACTGCGCCTGAGAACAGCTGAGAAGCACTGCTGTAACTTCCCTTTGCAGAAGGAACATTCTGCAGAAACACACTCTCTCCTAACTCTTAAGTTACTACTTCAACTCACATATGCATGGAAACACAGAGTGGAGCACCCGGCAATACTGAGCAGGACAGCTCAGTAAAAGGGCTGCTCTGCCAGAACAAGGCAGAATGCAGATGCGTGGTTCTCAAGGATATGCTTCTGAGTCTGCTAGAAACTTTGCAGTAGAGCTGAGATGAACTCAGTATAAGTTCCATTTGAAGAAATAACCTACGCCAGAAACCCACTCAACTGTAGCTCTTAAGCATCAGCTGGAGCACACATTCTGGGAACCAGGCAGCAGAGAGCCCAGTGGAAGCTGCTCGATTTGAGCTTGTCTGATAGGTGTTTGTCTTCCCTGCAGGGAAACAGTTGCTTAGAGAACTCTTTCTACAGCAGCCACACACTCTGCCCTAGAGCTGAGAAGCACTGGCTGTAACTTCCCTTTGCAGAAGGAACATGCCTCAGAAACACACTCTCTCCTAACTCTTAAGTTACTACTTCAACTCACATATGCATGGAAACACAGAGTGGAGCACCCGGCAATACGGAGCAGGACAGTTCAGTAAAAGGGCTGCTCTGCCAGAAGAAGGCAGAATGCAGATGCGTGGTTCTCAAGGATATGCTTCTGAGTCTGCTAGAAACTTTGCAGTAGAGCTGAGATGAACTCAGTATAAGTTCCATTTGAAGAAATAACCTCGGCCAGAAACCCACTCAACTGTAGCTCTTAAGCATCAGCTGGAGCACACATTCTGGGAACCAGGCAGCAGAGAGCCCAGTGGAAGCTGCTCGATTTGAGCTTGTCTGATAGGTGTTTGTCTTCCCTGCAGGGAAACAGTTGCTTAGAGAACTCTTTCTACAGCAGCCACACACTCCGCCTGAGAACAGGTGAGAAGCACTGGCTGTAACGTCCCTTTGCAGAAGGAACATTCTGCAGAAACACACTCTCTCCTAACTCTTAAGTTACTACTTCAACTCACATATGCATGGAAACACAGAGTGGAGCACCCGGCGAGGGTGTGCGGGACAGTTCAGTAAAAGGGCTGCTCTGCCAGAACAAGGCAGAATGCAGATGCGTGGTTCTCATGGATATGCTTCTGAGTCTACTAGAAAGTTTGCAGTAGAGCTGAGATGAACTCAGTATAAGTTCCTTTTGAAGAAATAACCTAGGCCAGAAACCCACTCAACTGTAGCTCTTAAGCATCAGCTGGAGCACACATTCTGGGAACCAGGCAGCAGAGAGCCCAGTGGAAGCTGCTCGATTTGAGCTTGTCTGATAGGTGTTTGTCTTCCCTGCAGGGAAACAGTTGCTTAGAGAACTCTTTCTACAGCAGCCACACACTCTGCCCTAGAGCTGAGAAGCACTGGCTGTAACTTCCCTTTGCAGAAGGAACATGCCTCAGAAACACACTCTCTCCTAACTCTTAAGTTACTACTTCAACTCACATATGCATGGAAACACAGAGTGGAGCACCCGGCAATACGGAGCAGGACAGCTCAGTAAAAGGGCTGCTCTGCCAGAACAAGGCAGAATGCAGATGCGTGGTTCTCAAGGATATGCTTCTGAGTCTGCTAGAAACTTTGCAGTAGAGCTGAGATGAACTCAGTATAAGTTCCATTTGAGGAAATAACCTAGGCCAGAAACCCACTCAACTGTAGCTCTTAAGCATCAGCGGGAGCACACATTCTGGGAACCAGGCAGCAGAGAGCCCAGTGGAAGCTGCTCGATTTGAGCTTGTCTGATAGGTGTTTGTCTTCCCTGCAGGGAAACAGTTGCTTAGAGAACTCTTTCTACAGCAGCCACACACTGCGCCTGAGAACAGGTGAGAAGCACTGGCTGTAACGTCCCTTTGCAGAAGGAACATTCTGCAGAAACACACTCTCTCCTAACTCTTAAGTTACTACTTCAACTCACATATGCATGGAAACTCAGAGTGGAGCACCCGGCGAGGGTGTGCGGGACAGTTCAGTAAAAGGGCTGCTCTGCCAGAACAAGGCAGAATGCAGATGCGTGGTTCTCATGGATATGCTTCTGAGTCTACTAGAAAGTTTGCAGTAGAGCTGAGATGAACTCAGTATAAGTTCGTTTTGAAGAAATAACCTAGGCCAGAAACCCACTCAACTGTAGCTCTTAAGCATCAGCTGGAGCACACATTCTGGGAACCAGGCAGCAGAGAGCCCAGTGGAAGCTGCTCGATTTGAGCTTGTCTGATAGGTGTTTGTCTTCCCTGCAGGGAAACAGTTGCTTAGAGAACTCTTTCTACAGCAGCCACACACTCTGCCCTAGAGCTGAGAAGCACTGGCTGTAACTTCCCTTTGCAGAAGGAACATGCCTCAGAAACACACTCTCTCCTAACTCTTAAGTTACTACTTCAACTCACATATGCATGGAAACACAGAGTGGAGCACCCGGCAATACGGAGCAGGACAGTTCTGTAAAAGGGCTGCTCTGCCAGAACAAGGCAGAATGCAGATGCGTGGTTCTCAAGGATATGCTTCTGAGTCTGCTAGAAACTTTGCAGTAGAGTTGAGATGAACTCAGTATAAGTTCCATTTGAGGAAATAACCTAGGCCAGAAACCCACTCAACTGTAGCTCTTAAGCATCAGCTGGAGCACACATTCTGGGAACCAGGCAGCAGAGAGCCCAGTGGAAGCTGCTCGATTTGAGCTTGTCTGATAGGTGTTTGTCTTCCCTGCAGGGAAACAGTTGCTTAGAGAACTCTTTCTACAGCAGCCACACACTCTGCCCTAGAGCTGAGAAGCACTGGCTGTAACTTCCCTTTGCAGAAGGAACATGCCTCAGAAACACACTCTCTCCTAACTCTTAAGTTACTACTTCAACTCACATATGCATGGAAACACAGAGTGGAGCACCCGGCGAGGGTGTGCGGGACAGTTCAGTAAAAGGGCTGCTCTGCCGGAACAAGGCAGAATGCAGATGCGTGGTTCTCAAGGATATGCTTCTGAGTCTGCTAGAAAGTTTGCAGTAGAGCTGAGATGAACTCAGTATAAGTTCCTTTTGAAGAAATAACCTAGGCCAGAAACCCACTCAACTCTAGCTCTTAAGCATCAGCTGGAGCACACTTTCTGGGAACCAGGCAGCAGAGAGCCCAGTGGAAGCTGCTCGATTTGAGCTTGTCTGATAGGTGTTTGTCTTCCCTGCAGGGAAACAGTTGCTTAGAGAACTCTTTCTACAGCAGCCACACACTCTGCCCTAGAGCTGAGAAGCACTGGCTGTAACTTCCCTTTGCAGAAGGAACATGCCTCAGAAACACACTCTCTCCTAACTCTTAATTTACTACTTCAACTCACATATGCATCGAAACACAGAGTGGAGCACCCGGCGATAGTGTGCAGGACAATTCAGTTAAACGGCCGCTCTGCCAGAACAAGGCAGAATGCAGATGCGTGGTTCTCAAGGATATGCTTCTGAGTCTGCTAGAAACTTTGCAGTAGAGCTGAGATGAACTCAGTATAAGTTCCATTTGAAGAAATAAGCTAGGCCAGAAACCCACTCAACTGTAGCTCTTAAGCATCATCTGGAGCACACATTCTGGGAACCAGGCAGCAGAGAGCCCAGTGGAAGCTGCTCGATTTGAGCTTGTCTGATAGGTGTTTGTCTTCCCTGCAGGGAAACAGTTGCTTAGAGAACTCTTTCTACAGCAGCCACACACTCTGCCCTAGAGCTGAGAAGCACTGGCTGTAACTTCCCTTTGCAGAAGGAACATGCCTCAGAAACACACTCTCTCCTAACTCTTAAGTTACTACTTCAACTCACATATGCATGGAAACACAGAGTGGAGCACCCGGCAATACGGAGCAGGACAGTTCAGTAAAAGGGCTGCTCTGCCAGAACAAGGCAGAATGCAGATGCGTGGTTCTCAAGGATATGCTTCTGAGTCTGCTAGAAACTTTGCAGTAGAGCTGAGATGAACTCAGTATACGTTCCATTTGAAGAAATAACCTAGGCCAGAAACCCACTCAACTGTAGCTCTTAAGCATCATCTGGAGCACACATTCTGGGAACCAGGCAGCAGAGAGCCCAGTGGAAGCTGCTCGATTTGAGCTTGTCTGATAGGTGTTTGTCTTCCCTGCAGGGAAACAGTTGCTTAGAGAACTCTTTCTACAGCAGCCACACACTCCGCCTGAGAACAGGTGAGAAGCACTGGCTGTAACTTCCCTTTTCAGAAGGAACATTCTGCAGAAACACACTCTCTCCTAACTCTTAAGTTACTACTTCAACTCACATATGCATGGAAACACAGAGTGGAGCACCCGGCGAGGGTGTGCGGGACAGTTCAGTAAAAGGGCTGCTCTGCCAGAACAAGGCAGAATGCAGATGCGTGGTTCTCAAGGATATGCTTCTGAGTCTGCTAGAAACTTTGCAGTAGAGCTGAGATGAACTCAGTATAAGTTCCATTTGAAGAAATAACCTCGGCCAGAAACCCACTCAACTGTAGCTCTTAAGCATCAGCTGGAGCACACATTCTGGGAACCAGGCAGCAGAGAGCCCAGTGGAAGCTGCTCGATTTGAGCTTGTCTGATAGGTGTTTGTCTTCCCTGCAGGGAAACAGTTGCTTAGAGAACTCTTTCTACAGCAGCCACACACTGCGCCTGAGAACAGGTGAGAAGCACTGGCTGTAACGTCCCTTTGCAGAAGGAACATTCTGCAGAAACACACTCTCTCCTAACTCTTAAGTTACTACTTCAACTCACATATGCATGGAAACACAGAGTGGAGCACCCGGCGAGGGTGTGCGGGACAGTTCAGTAAAAGGGCTGCTCTGCCAGAACAAGGCAGAATGCAGATGCGTGGTTCTCATGGATATGCTTCTGAGTCTACTAGAAACTTTGCAGTAGAGCTGAGATGAACTCAGTATAAGTTCCTTTTGAAGAAATAACCTAGGCCAGAAACCCACTCAACTGTAGCTCTTAAGCATCAGCTGGAGCACACATTCTGGGAACCAGGCAGCAGAGAGCCCAGTGGAAGCTGCTCGATTTGAGCTTGTCTGATAGGTGTTTGTCTTCCCTGCAGGGAAACAGTTGCTTAGAGAACTCTTTCTACAGCAGCCACACACTCTGCCCTAGAGCTGAGAAGCACTGGCTGTAACTTCCCTTTGCAGAAGGAACATGCCTCAGAAACACACTCTCTCCTAACTCTTAAGTTACTACTTCAACTCACATATGCATGGAAACACAGAGTGGAGCACCCGGCAATACGGAGCAGGACAGTTCTGTAAAAGGGCTGCTCTGCCAGAACAAGGCAGAATGCAGATGCGTGGTTCTCAAGGATATGCTTCTGAGTCTGCTAGAAACTTTGCAGTAGAGCTGAGATGAACTCAGTATAAGTTCCATTTGAGGAAATAACCTAGGCCAGAAACCCACTCAACTGTAGCTCTTAAGCATCAGCTGGAGCACACATTCTGGGAACCAGGCAGCAGAGAGCCCAGTGGAAGCTGCTCGATTTGAGCTTGTCTGATAGGTGTTTGTCTTCCCTGCAGGGAAACAGTTGCTTAGAGAACTCTTTCTACAGCAGCCACACACTCTGCCCTAGAGCTGAGAAGCACTGGCTGTAACTTCCCTTTGCAGAAGGAACATGCCTCAGAAACACACTCTCTCCTAACTCTTAAGTTACTACTTCAACTCACATATGCATGGAAACACAGAGTGGAGCACCCGGCGAGGGTGTGCGGGACAGTTCAGTAAAAGGGCTGCTCTGCCAGAACAAGGCAGAATGCAGATGCGTGGTTCTCATGGATATGCTTCTGAGTCTACTAGAAAGTTTGCAGTAGAGCTGAGATGAACTCAGTATAAGTTCCTTTTGAAGAAATAACCTAGGCCAGAAACCCACTCAACTGTAGCTCTTAAGCATCAGCTGGAGCACACATTCTGGGAACCAGGCAGCAGAGAGCCCAGTGGAAGCTGCTCGATTTGAGCTTGTCTGATAGGTGTTTGTCTTCCCTGCAGGGAAACAGTTGCTTAGAGAACTCTTTCTACAGCAGCCACACACTGCGCCTGAGAACAGGTGAGAAGCACTGGCTGTAACGTCCCTTTGCAGAAGGAACATTCTGCAGAAACACACTCTCTCCTAACTCTTAAGTTACTACTTCAACTCACATATGCATGGAAACACAGAGTGGAGCACCCGGCGAGGGTGTGCGGGACAGTTCAGTAAAAGGGCTGCTCTGCCAGAACAAGGCAGAATGCAGATGCGTGGTTCTCATGGATATGCTTCTGAGTCTACTAGAAACTTTGCAGTAGAGCTGAGATGAACTCAGTATAAGTTCCTTTTGAAGAAATAACCTAGGCCAGAAACCCACTCAACTGTAGCTCTTAAGCATCAGCTGGAGCACACATTCTGGGAACCAGGCAGCAGAGAGCCCAGTGGAAGCTGCTCGATTTGAGCTTGTCTGATAGGTGTTTGTCTTCCCTGCAGGGAAACAGTTGCTTAGAGAACTCTTTCTACAGCAGCCACACACTCTGCCCTAGAGCTGAGAAGCACTGGCTGTAACTTCCCTTTGCAGAAGGAACATGCCTCAGAAACACACTCTCTCCTAACTCTTAAGTTACTACTTCAACTCACATATGCATGGAAACACAGAGTGGAGCACCCGGCAATACGGAGCAGGACAGTTCTGTAAAAGGGCTGCTCTGCCAGAACAAGGCAGAATGCAGATGCGTGGTTCTCAAGGATATGCTTCTGAGTCTGCTAGAAACTTTGCAGTAGAGCTGAGATGAACTCAGTATAAGTTCCATTTGAGGAAATAACCTAGGCCAGAAACCCACTCAACTGTAGCTCTTAAGCATCAGCTGGAGCACACATTCTGGGAACCAGGCAGCAGAGAGCCCAGTGGAAGCTGCTCGATTTGAGCTTGTCTGATAGGTGTTTGTCTTCCCTGCAGGGAAACAGTTGCTTAGAGAACTCTTTCTACAGCAGCCACACACTCTGCCCTAGAGCTGAGAAGCACTGGCTGTAACTTCCCTTTGCAGAAGGAACATGCCTCAGAAACACACTCTCTCCTAACTCTTAAGTTACTACTTCAACTCACATATGCATGGAAACACAGAGTGGAGCACCCGGCGAGGGTGTGCGGGACAGTTCAGTAAAAGGGCTGCTCTGCCAGAACAAGGCAGAATGCAGATGCGTGGTTCTCATGGATATGCTTCTGAGTCTACTAGAAAGTTTGCAGTAGAGCTGAGATGAACTCAGTATAAGTTCCTTTTGAAGAAATAACCTAGGCCAGAAACCCACTCAACTGTAGCTCTTAAGCATCAGCTGGAGCACACATTCTGGGAACCAGGCAGCAGAGAGCCCAGTGGAAGCTGCTCGATTTGAGCTTGTCTGATAGGTGTTTGTCTTCCCTGCAGGGAAACAGTTGCTTAGAGAACTCTTTCTACAGCAGCCACACACTCTGCCCTAGAGCTGAGAAGCACTGGCTGTAACTTCCCTTTGCAGAAGGAACATGCCTCAGAAACACACTCTCTCCTAACTCTTAATTTACTACTTCAACTCACATATGCATCGAAACACAGAGTGGAGCACCCGGCAATACGGAGCAGGACAGTTCAGTAAAAGGGCTGCTCTGCCAGAACAAGGCAGAATGCAGATGCGTGGTTCTCAAGCATATGCTTCTGAGTCTGCTAGAAACTTTGCAGTAGAGCTGAGATGAACTCAGTATAAGTTCCATTTGAGGAAATAACCTAGGCCAGAAACCCACTCAACTGTAGCTCTTAAGCATCATCTGGAGCACACATTCTGGGAACCAGGCAGCAGAGAGCCCAGTGGAAGCTGCTCGATTTGAGCTTGTCTGATAGGTTTTTTTCTTCCCTGCAGGGAAACAGTTGCTTAGAGAACTCTTTCTACAGCAGCCACACACTCTGCCCTAGAGCTGAGAAGCACTGGCTCTAACTTCCCTTTGCAGAAGGAACATGCCTCAGAAACACACTCTCTCCTAACTCTTAAGTTACTACTTCAACTCACATATGCATCGAAACACAGAGTGGAGCACCCGGCGATAGTGTGCAGGACAATTCAGTTAAACGGCCGCTCTGCCAGAACAAGGCAGAATGCAGATGCGTGGTTCTCAAGGATATGCTTCTGAGTCTGCTAGAAACTTTGCAGTAGAGCTGAGATGAACTCAGTATAAGTTCCATTTGAAGAAATAACCTAGGCCAGAAACCCACTCAACTGTAGCTCTTAAGCATCAGCTGGAGCACACATTCTGGGAACCAGGCAGCAGAGAGCCCAGTGGAAGCTGCTCGATTTGAGCTTGTCTGATAGGTGTTTGTCTTCCCTGCAGGGAAACAGTTGCTTAGAGAACTCTTTCTACAGCAGCCACACACTCTGCCTGAGAACAGCTGAGAAGCACTGGCTGTAACTTCCCTTTGCAGAAGGAACATTCTGCAGAAACACACTCTCTCCTAACTCTTAAGTTACTACTTCAACTCACATATGCATGGAAACACAGAGTGGAGCACCCGGCAATACTGAGCAGGACAGCTCAGTAAAAGGGCTGCTCTGCCAGAACAAGGCAGAATGCAGATGCGTGGTTCTCAAGGATATGCTTCTGAGTCTGCTAGAAACTTTGCAGTAGAGCTGAGATGAACTCAGTATAAGTTCCATTTGAAGAAATAACCTAGGCCAGAAACCCACTCAACTGTAGCTCTTAAGCATCAGCTGGAGCACACATTCTGGAAACCAGGCAGCAGAGAGCCCAGTGGAAGCTGCTCGATTTGAGCTTGTCTGATAGGTGTTTGTCTTCCCTGCAGGGAAACAGTTGCTTAGAGAACTCTTTCTACAGCAGCCACACACTCCGCCTGAGAACAGGTGAGAAGCACTGGCTGTAACTTCCCTTTTCAGAAGGAACATTCTGCAGAAACACACTCTCTCCTAACTCTTAAGTTACTACTTCAACTCACATATGCATGGAAACACAGAGTGGAGCACCCGGCGAGGGTGTGCGGGACAGTTCAGTAAAAGGGCTGCTCTGCCAGAACAAGGCAGAATGCAGATGCGTGGTTCTCAAGGATATGCTTCTGAGTCTGCTAGAAACTTTGCAGTAGAGCTGAGATGAACTCAGTATAAGTTCCATTTGAAGAAATAACCTCGGCCAGAAACCCACTCAACTGTAGCTCTTAAGCATCAGCTGGAGCACACATTCTGGGAACCAGGCAGCAGAGAGCCCAGTGGAAGCTGCTCGATTTGAGCTTGTCTGATAGGTGTTTGTCTTCCCTGCAGGGAAACAGTTGCTTAGAGAACTCTTTCTACAGCAGCCACACACTGCGCCTGAGAACAGGTGAGAAGCACTGGCTGTAACGTCCCTTTGCAGAAGGAACATTCTGCAGAAACACACTCTCTCCTAACTCTTAAGTTACTACTTCAACTCACATATGCATGGAAACACAGAGTGGAGCACCCGGCGAGGGTGTGCGGGACAGTTCAGTAAAAGGGCTGCTCTGCCAGAACAAGGCAGAATGCAGATGCGTGGTTCTCATGGATATGCTTCTGAGTCTACTAGAAAGTTTGCAGTAGAGCTGAGATGAACTCAGTATAAGTTCCTTTTGAAGAAATAACCTAGGCCAGAAACCCACTCAACTGTAGCTCTTAAGCATCAGCTGGAGCACACATTCTGGGAACCAGGCAGCAGAGAGCCCAGTGGAAGCTGCTCGATTTGAGCTTGTCTGATAGGTGTTTGTCTTCCCTGCAGGGAAACAGTTGCTTAGAGAACTCTTTCTACAGCAGCCACACACTCTGCCCTAGAGCTGAGAAGCACTGGCTGTAACTTCCCTTTGCAGAAGGAACATGCCTCAGAAACACACTCTCTCCTAACTCTTAAGTTACTACTTCAACTCACATATGCATGGAAACACAGAGTGGAGCACCCGGCAATACGGAGCAGGACAGTTCTGTAAAAGGGCTGCTCTGCCAGAACAAGGCAGAATGCAGATGCGTGGTTCTCAAGGATATGCTTCTGAGTCTGCTAGAAACTTTGCAGTAGAGCTGAGATGAACTCAGTATAAGTTCCATTTGAGGAAATAACCTAGGCCAGAAACCCACTCAACTGTAGCTCTTAAGCATCAGCTGGAGCACACATTCTGGGAACCAGGCAGCAGAGAGCCCAGTGGAAGCTGCTCGATTTGAGCTTGTCTGATAGGTGTTTGTCTTCCCTGCAGGGAAACAGTTGCTTAGAGAACTCTTTCTACAGCAGCCACACACTCTGCCCTAGAGCTGAGAAGCACTGGCTGTAACTTCCCTTTGCAGAAGGAACATGCCTCAGAAACACACTCTCTCCTAACTCTTAAGTTACTACTTCAACTCACATATGCATGGAAACACAGAGTGGAGCACCCGGCGAGGGTGTGCGGGACAGTTCAGTAAAAGGGCTGCTCTGCCAGAACAAGGCAGAATGCAGATGCGTGGTTCTCATGGATATGCTTCTGAGTCTACTAGAAAGTTTGCAGTAGAGCTGAGATGAACTCAGTATAAGTTCCTTTTGAAGAAATAACCTAGGCCAGAAACCCACTCAACTGTAGCTCTTAAGCATCAGCTGGAGCACACATTCTGGGAACCAGGCAGCAGAGAGCCCAGTGGAAGCTGCTCGATTTGAGCTTGTCTGATAGGTGTTTGTCTTCCCTGCAGGGAAACAGTTGCTTAGAGAACTCTTTCTACAGCAGCCACACACTCTGCCCTAGAGCTGAGAAGCACTGGCTGTAACTTCCCTTTGCAGAAGGAACATGCCTCAGAAACACACTCTCTCCTAACTCTTAATTTACTACTTCAACTCACATATGCATCGAAACACAGAGTGGAGCACCCGGCAATACGGAGCAGGACAGTTCAGTAAAAGGGCTGCTCTGCCAGAACAAGGCAGAATGCAGATGCGTGGTTCTCAAGCATATGCTTCTGAGTCTGCTAGAAACTTTGCAGTAGAGCTGAGATGAACTCAGTATAAGTTCCATTTGAGGAAATAACCTAGGCCAGAAACCCACTCAACTGTAGCTCTTAAGCATCATCTGGAGCACACATTCTGGGAACCAGGCAGCAGAGAGCCCAGTGGAAGCTGCTCGATTTGAGCTTGTCTGATAGGTTTTTTTCTTCCCTGCAGGGAAACAGTTGCTTAGAGAACTCTTTCTACAGCAGCCACACACTCTGCCCTAGAGCTGAGAAGCACTGGCTCTAACTTCCCTTTGCAGAAGGAACATGCCTCAGAAACACACTCTCTCCTAACTCTTAAGTTACTACTTCAACTCACATATGCATCGAAACACAGAGTGGAGCACCCGGCGATAGTGTGCAGGACAATTCAGTTAAACGGCCGCTCTGCCAGAACAAGGCAGAATGCAGATGCGTGGTTCTCAAGGATATGCTTCTGAGTCTGCTAGAAACTTTGCAGTAGAGCTGAGATGAACTCAGTATAAGTTCCATTTGAAGAAATAACCTAGGCCAGAAACCCACTCAACTGTAGCTCTTAAGCATCAGCTGGAGCACACATTCTGGGAACCAGGCAGCAGAGAGCCCAGTGGAAGCTGCTCGATTTGAGCTTGTCTGATAGGTGTTTGTCTTCCCTGCAGGGAAACAGTTGCTTAGAGAACTCTTTCTACAGCAGCCACACACTCTGCCTGAGAACAGCTGAGAAGCACTGGCTGTAACTTCCCTTTGCAGAAGGAACATTCTGCAGAAACACACTCTCTCCTAACTCTTAAGTTACTACTTCAACTCACATATGCATGGAAACACAGAGTGGAGCACCCGGCAATACTGAGCAGGACAGCTCAGTAAAAGGGCTGCTCTGCCAGAACAAGGCAGAATGCAGATGCGTGGTTCTCAAGGATATGCTTCTGAGTCTGCTAGAAACTTTGCAGTAGAGCTGAGATGAACTCAGTATAAGTTCCATTTGAAGAAATAACCTAGGCCAGAAACCCACTCAACTGTAGCTCTTAAGCATCAGCTGGAGCACACATTCTGGAAACCAGGCAGCAGAGAGCCCAGTGGAAGCTGCTCGATTTGAGCTTGTCTGATAGGTGTTTGTCTTCCCTGCAGGGAAACAGTTGCTTAGAGAACTCTTTCTACAGCAGCCACGCACTCTGCCCTAGAGCTGAGAAGCACTGGCTGTAACTTCCCTTTGCAGAAGGACCATGCCTCAGAAACACACTCTCTCCTAACTCTTAAGTTACTACTTCAACTCACATATGCATGGAAACACAGAGTGGAGCACCCGGCGAGGGTGTGCGGGACAGTTCAGTAAAAGGGCTGCTCTGCCGGAACAAGGCAGAATGCAGATGCGTGGTTCTCAAGGATATGCTTCTGAGTCTGCTAGAAACTTTGCAGTAGAGCTGAGATGAACTCAGTATAAGTTCCTTTTGAAGAAATAACCTAGGCCAGAAACCCACTCAACTCTAGCTCTTAAGCATCAGCTGGAGCACACTTTCTGGGAACCAGGCAGCAGAGAGCCCAGTGGAAGCTGCTCGATTTGAGCTTGTCTGATAGGTGTTTGTCTTCCCTGCAGGGAAACAGTTGCTTAGAGAACTCTTTCTACAGCAGCCACACACTCTGCCCTAGAGCTGAGAAGCACTGGCTGTAACTTCCCTTTGCAGAAGGAACATGCCTCAGAAACACACTCTCTCCTAACTCTTAATTTACTACGGCAACTCACATATGCATCGAAACACAGAGTGGAGCACCCGGCGATAGTGTGCAGGACAATTCAGTTAAACGGCCGCTCTGCCAGAACAAGGCAGAATGCAGATGCGTGGTTCTCAAGGATATGCTTCTGAGTCTGCTAGAAACTTTGCAGTAGAGCTGAGATGAACTCAGTATAAGTTCCATTTGAAGAAATAACCTAGGCCAGAAACCCACTCAACTGTAGCTCTTAAGCATCATCTGGAGCACACATTCTGGGAACCAGGCAGCAGAGAGCCCAGTGGAAGCTGCTCGATTTGAGCTTGTCTGATAGGTGTTTGTCTTCCCTGCAGGGAAACAGTTGCTTAGAGAACTCTTTCTACAGCAGCCACACACTCTGCCTGAGAACAGCTGAGAAGCACTGGCTGTAACTTCCCTTTGCAGAAGGAACATTCTGCAGAAACACACTCTCTCCTAACTCTTAAGTTACTACTTCAACTCACATATGCATGGAAACACAGAGTGGAGCACCCGGCAATACTGAGCAGGACAGCTCAGTAAAAGGGCTGCTCTGCCAGAACAAGGCAGAATGCAGATGCGTGGTTCTCAAGGATATGCTTCTGAGTCTGCTAGAAACTTTGCAGTAGAGCTGAGATGAACTCAGTATAAGTTCCATTTGAAGAAATAACCTAGGCCAGAAACCCACTCAACTGTAGCTCTTAAGCATCAGCTGGAGCACACATTCTGGGAACCAGGCAGCAGAGAGCCCAGTGGAAGCTGCTCGATTTGAGCTTGTCTGATAGGTGTTTGTCTTCCCTGCAGGGAAACAGTTGCTTAGAGAACTCTTTCTACAGCAGCCACACACTCTGCCCTAGAGCTGAGAAGCACTGGCTGTAACTTCCCTTTGCAGAAGGAACATGCCTCAGAAACACACTCTCTCCTAACTCTTAAGTTACTACTTCAACTCACATATGCATGGAAACACAGAGTGGAGCACCCGGCAATACGGAGCAGGACAGTTCAGTAAAAGGGCTGCTCTGCCAGAAGAAGGCAGAATGCAGATGCGTGGTTCTCAAGGATATGCTTCTGAGTCTGCTACAAACTTTGCAGTAGAGCTGAGATGAACTCAGTATAAGTTCCATTTGAAGAAATAACCTCGGCCAGAAACCCACTCAACTGTAGCTCTTAAGCATCAGCTGGAGCACACATTCTGGGAACCAGGCAGCAGAGAGCCCAGTGGAAGCTGCTCGATTTGAGCTTGTCTGATAGGTGTTTGTCTTCCCTGCAGGGAAACAGTTGCGTAGAGAACTCTTTCTACAGCAGCCACACACTCCGCCTGAGAACAGGTGAGAAGCACTGGCTGTAACGTCCCTTTGCAGAAGGAACATTCTGCAGAAACACACTCTCTCCTAACTCTTAAGTTACTACTTCAACTCACATATGCATGGAAACACAGAGTGGAGCACCCGGCGAGGGTGTGCGGGACAGTTCAGTAAAAGGGCTGCTCTGCCAGAACAAGGCAGAATGCAGATGCGTGGTTCTCATGGATATGCTTCTGAGTCTACTAGAAAGTTTGCAGTAGAGCTGAGATGAACTCAGTATAAGTTCCATTTGAAGAAATAACCTAGGCCAGAAACCCACTCAACTGTAGCTCTTAAGCATCAGCTGGAGCACACATTCTGGGAACCAGGCAGCAGAGAGCCCAGTGGAAGCTGCTCGATTTGAGCTTGTCTGATAGGTGTTTGTCTTCCCTGCAGGGAAACAGTTGCTTAGAGAACTCTTTCTACAGCAGCCACACACTCTGCCCTAGAGCTGAGAAGCACTGGCTGTAACTTCCCTTTGCAGAAGGAACATGCCTCAGAAACACACTCTCTCCTAACTCTTAAGTTACTACTTCAACTCACATATGCATGGAAACACAGAGTGGAGCACCCGGCAATACGGAGCAGGACAGCTCAGTAAAAGGGCTGCTCTGCCAGAACAAGGCAGAATGCAGATGCGTGGTTCTCAAGGATATGCTTCTGAGTCTGCTAGAAACTTTGCAGTAGAGCTGAGATGAACTCAGTATAAGTTCCATTTGAGGAAATAACCTAGGCCAGAAACCCACTCAACTGTAGCTCTTAAGCATCAGCTGGAGCACACATTCTGGGAACCAGGCAGCAGAGAGCCCAGTGGAAGCTGCTCGATTTGAGCTTGTCTGATAGGTGTTTGTCTTCCCTGCAGGGAAACAGTTGCTTAGAGAACTCTTTCTACAGCAGCCACACACTCTGCCCTAGAGCTGAGAAGCACTGGCTGTAACTTCCCTTTGCAGAAGGAACATGCCTCAGAAACACACTCTCTCCTAACTCTTAAGTTACTACTTCAACTCACATATGCATGGGAACACACAGTGGAGCACCCGGCGAGGGTGTGCGGGACAGTTCAGTAAAAGGGCTGCTCTGCCGGAACAAGGCAGAATGCAGATGCGTGGTTCTCAAGGATATGCTTCTGAGTCTGCTAGAAAGTTTGCAGTAGAGCTGAGATGAACTCAGTATAAGTTCCTTTTGAAGAAATAACCTAGGCCAGAAACCCACTCAACTCTAGCTCTTAAGCATCAGCTGGAGCACACTTTCTGGGAACCAGGCAGCAGAGAGCCCAGTGGAAGCTGCTTGATTTGAGCTTGTCTGATAGGTGTTTGTCTTCCCTGCAGGGAAACAGTTGCTTAGAGAACTCTTTCTACAGCAGCCACACACTCTGCCCTAGAGCTGAGAAGCACTGGCTGTAACTTCCCTTTGCAGAAGGAACATGCCTCAGAAACACACTCTCTCCTAACTCTTAAGTTACTACTTCAACTCACATATGCATGGAAACACAGAGTGGAGCACCCGGCAATACGGAGCAGGACAGTTCAGTAAAAGGGCTGCTCTGCCAGAACAAGGCAGAATTCAGATGCGTGGTTCTCAAGGATGTTCTTCTGAGTCTGCTTGAAACTTTGCAGTAGAGCTGAGATGAACTCAGTATAAGTTCCATTTGAAGAAATAACCTAGGCCAGAAACCCACTCAACTGTAGCTCTTAAGCATCATCTGGAGCACACATTCTGGGAACCAGGCAGCAGAGAGCCCAGTGGAAGCTGCTCGATTTGAGCTTGTCTGATAGGTGTTTGTCTTCCCTGCAGGGAAACAGTTGCTTAGAGAACTCTTTCTACAGCAGCCACACACTCTGCCTGAGAACAGCTGAGAAGCACTGGCTGTAACTTCCCTTTGCAGAAGGAACATTCTGCAGAAACACACTCTCTCCTAACTCTTAAGTTACTACTTCAACTCACATATGCATGGAAACACAGAGTGGAGCACCCAGCAATACGGAGCAGGACAGCTCAGTAAAAGGGCTGCTCTGCCAGAACAAGGCAGAATGCAGATGCGTGGTTCTCAAGGATATGCTTCTGAGTCTGCTAGAAACTTTGCAGTAGAGCTGAGATGAACTCAGTATAAGTTCCATTTGAAGAAATAACCTAGGCCAGAAACCCACTCAACTGTAGCTCTTAAGCATCAGCTGGAGCACACATTCTGGGAACCAGGCAGCAGAGAGCCCAGTGGAAGCTGCTCGATTTGAGCTTGTCTGATAGGTGTTTGTCTTCCCTGCAGGGAAACAGTTGCTTAGAGAACTCTTTCTACAGCAGCCACACACTCTGCCCTAGAGCTGAGAAGCACTGGCTGTAACTTCCCTTTGCAGAAGGAACATGCCTCAGAAACACACTCTCTCCTAACTCTTAATTCACTACTTCAACTCACATATGCATCGAAACACAGAGTGGAGCACCCGGCAATACGGAGCAGGACAGTTCAGTAAAAGGGCTGCTCTGCCAGAACAAGGCAGAATGCAGATGCGTGGTTCTCAAGGATATGCTTCTGAGTCTGCTAGAAACTTTGCAGTAGAGCTGAGATGAACTCAGTATACGTTCCATTTGAAGAAATAACCTAGGCCAGAAACCCACTCAACTGTAGCTCCTAAGCATCATCTGGAGCACACATTCTGGGAACCAGGCAGCAGAGAGCCCAGTGGAAGCTGCTCGATTTGAGCTTGTCTGATAGGTTTTTTTCTTCCCTGCAGGGAAACAGTTGCGTAGAGAACTCTTTCTACAGCAGCCAAACACTCTGCCCTAGAGCCGAGAAGCACTGGCTCTAACTTCCCTTTGCAGAAGGAACATGCCTCAGAAACACACTCTCTCCTAACTCTTAAGTTACTACTTCAACTCACATATGCATCGAAACACAGAGTGGAGCACCCGGCGATAGTGTGCAGGACAATTCAGTTAAACGGCCGCTCTGCCAGAACAAGGCAGAATGCAGATGCGTGGTTCTCAAGGATATGCTTCTGAGTCTGCTAGAAACTTTGCAGTAGAGCTGAGATGAACTCAGTATAAGTTCCATTTGAAGAAATAACCTAGGCCAGAAACCCACTCAACTGTAGCTCTTAAGCATCAGCTGGAGCACACATTCTGGGAACCAGGCAGCAGAGAGCCCAGTGGAAGCTGCTCGATTTGAGCTTGTCTGATAGGTGTTTGTCTTCCCTGCAGGGAAACAGTTGCTTAGAGAACTCTTTCTACAGCAGCCACACACTCTGCCCTAGAGCTGAGAAGCACTGGCTGTAACTTCCCTTTGCAGAAGGAACATGCCTCAGAAACACACTCTCTCCTAACTCTTAAGTTACTACTTCAACTCACATATGCATGGAAACACAGAGTGGAGCACCCGGCGAGGGTGTGCGGGACAGTTCAGTAAAAGGGCTGCTCTGCCGGAACAAGGCAGAATGCAGATGCGTGGTTCTCAAGGATATGCTTCTGAGTCTGCTAGAAACTTTGCAGTAGAGCTGAGATGAACTCAGTATAAGTTCCTTTTGAAGAAATAACCTAGGCCAGAAACCCACTCAACTCTAGCTCTTAAGCATCAGCTGGAGCACACTTTCTGGGAACCAGGCAGCAGAGAGCCCAGTGGAAGCTGCTCGATTTGAGCTTGTCTGATAGGTGTTTGTCTTCCCTGCAGGGAAACAGTTGCTTAGAGAACTCTTTCTACAGCAGCCACACACTGCGCCTGAGAACAGGTGAGAAGCACTGGCTGTAACGTCCCTTTGCAGAAGGAACATTCTGCAGAAACACACTCTCTCCTAACTCTTAAGTTACTACTTCAACTCACATATGCATGGAAACACAGAGTGGAGCACCCGGCGAGGGTGTGCGGGACAGTTCAGTAAAAGGGCTGCTCTGCCGGAACAAGGCAGAATGCAGATGCGTGGTTCTCAAGGATATGCTTCTGAGTCTGCTAGAAAGTTTGCAGTAGAGCTGAGATGAACTCAGTATAAGTTCCTTTTGAAGAAATAACCTAGGCCAGAAACCCACTCAACTCTAGCTCTTAAGCATCAGCTGGAGCACACTTTCTGGGAACCAGGCAGCAGAGAGCCCAGTGGAAGCTGCTCGATTTGAGCTTGTCTGATAGGTGTTTGTCTTCCCTGCAGGGAAACAGTTGCTTAGAGAACTCTTTCTACAGCAGCCACACACTCTGCCTGAGAACAGCTGAGAAGCACTGGCTGTAACTTCCCTTTGCAGAAGGAACATTCTGCAGAAACACACTCTCTCCTAACTCTTAAGTTACTACTTCAACTCACATATGCATGGAAACACAGAGTGGAGCACCCGGCAATACTGAGCAGGACAGCTCAGTAAAAGGGCTGCTCTGCCAGAACAAGGCAGAATGCAGATGCGTGGTTCTCAAGGATATGCTTCTGAGTCTGCTACAAACTTTGCAGTAGAGCTGAGATGAACTCAGTATAAGTTCCATTTGAAGAAATAACCTCGGCCAGAAACCCACTCAACTGTAGCTCTTAAGCATCAGCTGGAGCACACATTCTGGGAACCAGGCAGCAGAGAGCCCAGTGGAAGCTGCTCGATTTGAGCTTGTCTGATAGGTGTTTGTCTTCCCTGCAGGGAAACAGTTGCTTAGAGAACTCTTTCTACAGCAGCCACACACTCTGCCCTAGAGCTGAGAAGCACTGGTTGTAACTTCCCTTTGCAGAAGGAACATGCCTCAGAAACACACTCTCTCCTAACTCTTAAGTTACTACTTCAACTCACATATGCATGGAAACACAGAGTGGAGCACCCGGCAATACTGAGCAGGACAGCTCAGTAAAAGGGCTGCTCTGCCAGAACAAGGCAGAATGCAGATGCGTGGTTCTCAAGGATATGCTTCTGAGTCTGCTAGAAACTTTGCAGTAGAGCTGAGATGAACTCAGTATAAGTTCCATTTGAAGAAATAACCTAGGCCAGAAACCCACTCAACTGTAGCTCTTAAGCATCAGCTGGAGCACACATTCTGGGAACCAGGCAGCAGAGAGCCCAGTGGAAGCTGCTCGATTTGAGCTTGTCTGATAGGTGTTTGTCTTCCCTGCAGGGAAACAGTTGCTTAGAGAACTCTTTCTACAGCAGCCACACACTCTGCCCTAGAGCTGAGAAGCACTGGCTGTAACTTCCCTTTGCAGAAGGAACATGCCTCAGAAACACACTCTCTCCTAACTCTTAAGTTACTACTTCAACTCACATATGCATGGAAACACAGAGTGGAGCACCCGGCAATACGGAGCAGGACAGTTCAGTAAAAGGGCTGCTCTGCCAGAAGAAGGCAGAATGCAGATGCGTGGTTCTCAAGGATATGCTTCTGAGTCTGCTACAAACTTTGCAGTAGAGCTGAGATGAACTCAGTATAAGTTCCATTTGAAGAAATAACCTCGGCCAGAAACCCACTCAACTGTAGCTCTTAAGCATCAGCTGGAGCACACATTCTGGGAACCAGGCAGCAGAGAGCCCAGTGGAAGCTGCTCGATTTGAGCTTGTCTGATAGGTGTTTGTCTTCCCTGCAGGGAAACAGTTGCTTAGAGAACTCTTTCTACAGCAGCCACACACTCTGCCCTAGAGCTGAGAAGCACTGGCTGTAACTTCCCTTTGCAGAAGGAACATGCCTCAGAAACACACTCTCTCCTAACTCTTAAGTTACTACTTCAACTCACATATGCATGGAAACACAGAGTGGAGCACCCGGCAATACGGAGCAGGACAGTTCAGTAAAAGGGCTGCTCTGCCAGAACAAGGCAGAATGCAGATGCGTGGTTCTCAAGGATATGCTTCTGAGTCTGCTTGAAACTTTGCAGTAGAGCTGAGATGAACTCAGTATAAGTTCCATTTGAAGAAATAACCTAGGCCAGAAACCCACTCAACTGTAGCTCTTAAGCATCATCTGGAGCACACATTCTGGGAACCAGGCAGCAGAGAGCCCAGTGGAAGCTGCTCGATTTGAGCTTGTCTGATAGGTGTTTGTCTTCCCTGCAGGGAAACAGTTGCTTAGAGAACTCTTTCTACAGCAGCCACACACTCTGCCTGAGAACAGCTGAGAAGCACTGGCTGTAACTTCCCTTTGCAGAAGGAACATTCTGCAGAAACACACTCTCTCCTAACTCTTAAGTTACTACTTCAACTCACATATGCATGGAAACACAGAGTGGAGCACCCGGCAATACGGAGCAGGACAGCTCAGTAAAAGGGCTGCTCTGCCAGAACAAGGCAGAATGCAGATGCGTGGTTCTCAAGGATATGCTTCTGAGTCTGCTAGAAACTTTGCAGTAGAGCTGAGATGAACTCAGTATAAGTTCCATTTGAAGAAATAACCTAGGCCAGAAACCCACTCAACTGTAGCTCTTAAGCATCAGCTGGAGCACACATTCTGGGAACCAGGCAGCAGAGAGCCCAGTGGAAGCTGCTCGATTTGAGCTTGTCTGATAGGTGTTTGTCTTCCCTGCAGGGAAACAGTTGCTTAGAGAACTCTTTCTACAGCAGCCACACACTCTGCCCTAGAGCTGAGAAGCACTGGCTGTAACTTCCCTTTGCAGAAGGAACATGCCTCAGAAACACACTCTCTCCTAACTCTTAAGTTACTACTTCAACTCACATATGCATGGAAACACAGAGTGGAGCACCCGGCAATACGGAGCAGGACAGTTCAGTAAAAGGGCTGCTCTGCCAGAACAAGGCAGAATGCAGATGCGTGGTTCTCAAGGATATGCTTCTGAGTCTGCTAGAAACTTTGCAGTAGAGCTGAGATGAACTCAGTATACGTTCCATTTGAAGAAATAACCTAGGCCAGAAACCCACTCAACTGTAGCTCTTAAGCATCATCTGGAGCACACATTCTGGGAACCAGGCAGCAGAGAGCCCAGTGGAAGCTGCTCGATTTGAGCTTGTCTGATAGGTGTTTGTCTTCCCTGCAGGGAAACAGTTGCTTAGAGAACTCTTTCTACAGCAGCCACACACTCCGCCTGAGAACAGGTGAGAAGCACTGGCTGTAACTTCCCTTTGCAGAAGGAACATTCTGCAGAAACACACTCTCTCCTAACTCTTAAGTTACTACTTCAACTCACATATGCATGGAAACACAGAGTGGAGCACCCGGCGAGGGTGTGCGGGACAGTTCAGTAAAAGGGCTGCTCTGCCAGAACAAGGCAGAATGCAGATGCGTGGTTCTCAAGGATATGCTTCTGAGTCTGCTAGAAACTTTGCAGTAGAGCTGAGATGAACTCAGTATAAGTTCCATTTGAGGAAATAACCTAGGCCAGAAACCCACTCAACTGTAGCTCTTAAGCATCAGCTGGAGCACACATTCTGGGAACCAGGCAGCAGAGAGCCCAGTGGAAGCTGCTCGATTTGAGCTTGTCTGATAGGTGTTTGTCTTCCCTGCAGGGAAACAGTTGCTTAGAGAACTCTTTCTACAGCAGCCACACACTCTGCCCTAGAGCTGAGAAGCACTGGCTGTAACTTCCCTTTGCAGAAGGAACATGCCTCAGAAACACACTCTCTCCTAACTCTTAAGTTACTACTTCAACTCACATATGCATGGAAACACAGAGTGGAGCACCCGGCAATACGGAGCAGGACAGTTCAGTAAAAGGGCTGCTCTGCCAGAACAAGGCAGAATGCAGATGCGTGGTTCTCAAGGATATGCTTCTGAGTCTGCTTGAAACTTTGCAGTAGAGCTGAGATGAACTCAGTATAAGTTCCATTTGAAGAAATAACCTAGGCCAGAAACCCACTCAACTGTAGCTCTTAAGCATCAGCTGGAGCACACATTCTGGGAACCAGGCAGCAGAGAGCCCAGTGGAAGCTGCTCGATTTGAGCTTGTCTGATAGGTGTTTGTCTTCCCTGCAGGGAAACAGTTGCTTAGAGAACTCTTTCTACAGCAGCCACACACTCTGCCTGAGAACAGCTGAGAAGCACTGGCTGTAACTTCCCTTTGCAGAAGGAACATTCTGCAGAAACACACTCTCTCCTAACTCTTAAGTTACTACTTCAACTCACATATGCATGGAAACACAGAGTGGAGCACCCGGCAATACGGAGCAGGACAGCTCAGTAAAAGGGCTGCTCTGCCAGAACAAGGCAGAATGCAGATGCGTGGTTCTCAAGGATATGCTTCTGAGTCTGCTAGAAACTTTGCAGTAGAGCTGAGATGAACTCAGTATAAGTTCCATTTGAAGAAATAACCTAGGCCAGAAACCCACTCAACTGTAGCTCTTAAGCATCAGCTGGAGCACACATTCTGGGAACCAGGCAGCAGAGAGCCCAGTGGAAGCTGCTCGATTTGAGCTTGTCTGATAGGTGTTTGTCTTCCCTGCAGGGAAACAGTTGCTTAGAGAACTCTTTCTACAGCAGCCACACACTCTGCCCTAGAGCTGAGAAGCACTGGCTGTAACTTCCCTTTGCAGAAGGAACATGCCTCAGAAACACACTCTCTCCTAACTCTTAAGTTACTACTTCAACTCACATATGCATGGAAACACAGAGTGGAGCACCCGGCAATACGGAGCAGGACAGTTCAGTAAAAGGGCTGCTCTGCCAGAACAAGGCAGAATGCAGATGCGTGGTTCTCAAGGATATGCTTCTGAGTCTGCTAGAAACTTTGCAGTAGAGCTGAGATGAACTCAGTATACGTTCCATTTGAAGAAATAACCTAGGCCAGAAACCCACTCAACTGTAGCTCTTAAGCATCATCTGGAGCACACATTCTGGGAACTAGGCAGCAGAGAGCCCAGTGGAAGCTGCTCGATTTGAGCTTGTCTGATAGGTGTTTGTCTTCCCTGCAGGGAAACAGTTGCTTAGAGAACTCTTTCTACAAAAGCCACACACTCCGCCTGAGAACAGGTGAGAAGCACTGGCTGTAACTTCCCTTTGCAGAAGGAACATTCTGCAGAAACACACTCTCTCCTAACTCTTAAGTTACTACTTCAACTCACATATGCATGGAAACACAGAGTGGAGCACCCGGCGAGGGTGTGCGGGACAGTTCAGTAAAAGGGCTGCTCTGCCAGAACAAGGCAGAATGCAGATGCGTGGTTCTCAAGGATATGCTTCTGAGTCTGCTAGAAACTTTGCAGTAGAGCTGAGATGAACTCAGTATAAGTTCCATTTGAAGAAATAACCTAGGCCAGAAACCCACTCAACTGTAGCTCTTAAGCATCAGCTGGAGCACACATTCTGGGAACCAGGCAGCAGAGAGCCCAGTGGAAGCTGCTCGATTTGAGCTTGTCTGATAGGTGTTTGTCTTCCCTGCAGGGAAACAGTTGCTTAGAGAACTCTTTCTACAGCAGCCACACACTGCGCCTGAGAACAGGTGAGAAGCACTGGCTGTAACGTCCCTTTGCAGAAGGAACATTCTGCAGAAACACACTCTCTCCTAACTCTTAAGTTACTACTTCAACTCACATATGCATGGAAACACAGAGTGGAGCACCCGGCGAGGGTGTGCGGGACAGTTCAGTAAAAGGGCTGCTCTGCCAGAACAAGGCAGAATGCAGATGCGTGGTTCTCATGGATATGCTTCTGAGTCTACTAGAAAGTTTGCAGTAGAGCTGAGATGAACTCAGTATAAGTTCCTTTTGAAGAAATAACCTAGGCCAGAAACCCACTCAACTGTAGCTCTTAAGCATCAGCTGGAGCACACATTCTGGGAACCAGGCAGCAGAGAGCCCAGTGGAAGCTGCTCGATTTGAGCTTGTCTGATAGGTGTTTGTCTTCCCTGCAGGGAAACAGTTGCTTAGAGAACTCTTTCTACAGCAGCCACACACTCTGCCCTAGAGCTGAGAAGCACTGGCTGTAACTTCCCTTTGCAGAAGGAACATGCCTCAGAAACACACTCTCTCCTAACTCTTAAGTTACTACTTCAACTCACATATGCATGGAAACACAGAGTGGAGCACCCGGCAATACGGAGCAGGACAGTTCTGTAAAAGGGCTGCTCTGCCAGAACAAGGCAGAATGCAGATGCGTGGTTCTCAAGGATATGCTTCTGAGTCTGCTAGAAACTTTGCAGTAGAGCTGAGATGAACTCAGTATAAGTTCCATTTGAGGAAATAACCTAGGCCAGAAACCCACTCAACTGTAGCTCTTAAGCATCAGCTGGAGCACACATTCTGGGAACCAGGCAGCAGAGAGCCCAGTGGAAGCTGCTCGATTTGAGCTTGTCTGATAGGTGTTTGTCTTCCCTGCAGGGAAACAGTTGCTTAGAGAACTCTTTCTACAGCAGCCACACACTCTGCCCTAGAGCTGAGAAGCACTGGCTGTAACTTCCCTTTGCAGAAGGAACATGCCTCAGAAACACACTCTCTCCTAACTCTTAAGTTACTACTTCAACTCACATATGCATGGAAACACAGAGTGGAGCACCCGGCGAGGGTGTGCGGGACAGTTCAGTAAAAGGGCTGCTCTGCCGGAACAAGGCAGAATGCAGATGCGTGGTTCTCAAGGATATGCTTCTGAGTCTGCTAGAAAGTTTGCAGTAGAGCTGAGATGAACTCAGTATAAGTTCCTTTTGAAGAAATAACCTAGGCCAGAAACCCACTCAACTCTAGCTCTTAAGCATCAGCTGGAGCACACTTTCTGGGAACCAGGCAGCAGAGAGCCCAGTGGAAGCTGCTCGATTTGAGCTTGTCTGATAGGTGTTTGTCTTCCCTGCAGGGAAACAGTTGCTTAGAGAACTCTTTCTACAGCAGCCACACACTGCGCCTGAGAACAGGTGAGAAGCACTGGCTGTAACGTCCCTTTGCAGAAGGAACATTCTGCAGAAACACACTCTCTCCTAACTCTTAAGTTACTACTTCAACTCACATATGCATGGAAACACAGAGTGGAGCACCCGGCGAGGGTGTGCGGGACAGTTCAGTAAAAGGGCTGCTCTGCCAGAACAAGGCAGAATGCAGATGCGTGGTTCTCATGGATATGCTTCTGAGTCTACTAGAAAGTTTGCAGTAGAGCTGAGATGAACTCAGTATAAGTTCCTTTTGAAGAAATAACCTAGGCCAGAAACCCACTCAACTGTAGCTCTTAAGCATCAGCTGGAGCACACATTCTGGGAACCAGGCAGCAGAGAGCCCAGTGGAAGCTGCTCGATTTGAGCTTGTCTGATAGGTGTTTGTCTTCCCTGCAGGGAAACAGTTGCTTAGAGAACTCTTTCTACAGCAGCCACACACTCTGCCCTAGAGCTGAGAAGCACTGGCTGTAACTTCCCTTTGCAAAAGGAACATGCCTCAGAAACACACTCTCTCCTAACTCTTAATTTACTACTTCAACTCACATATGCATGGAAACACAGAGTGGAGCACCCGGCAATACGGAGCAGGACAGTTCTGTAAAAGGGCTGCTCTGCTAGAACAAGGCAGAATGCAGATGCGTGGTTCTCAAGGATATGCTTCTGAGTCTGCTAGAAACTTTGCAGTAGAGCTGAGATGAACTCAGTATAAGTTCCATTTGAGGAAATAACCTAGGCCAGAAACCCACTCAACTGTAGCTCTTAAGCATCAGCTGGAGCACACATTCTGGGAACCAGGCAGCAGAGAGCCCAGTGGAAGCTGCTCGATTTGAGCTTGTCTGATAGGTGTTTGTCTTCCCTGCAGGGAAACAGTTGCTTAGAGAACTCTTTCTACAGCAGCCACACACTCTGCCCTAGAGCTGAGAAGCACTGGCTTTAACTTCCCTTTGCAGAAGGAACATGCCTCAGAAACACACTCTCTCCTAACTCTTAAGTTACTACTTCAACTCACATATGCATGGAAACACAGAGTGGAGCACCCGGCGAGGGTGTGCGGGACAGTTCAGTAAAAGGGCTGCTCTGCCGGAACAAGGCAGAATGCAGATGCGTGGTTCTCAAGGATATGCTTCTGAGTCTGCTAGAAAGTTTGCAGTAGAGCTCAGATGAACTCAGTATAAGTTCCTTTTGAAGAAATAACCTAGGCCAGAAACCCACTAAACTCTAGCTCTTAAGCATCAGCTGGAGCACACTTTCTGGGAACCAGGCAGCAGAGAGCCCAGTGGAAGCTGCTCGATTTGAGCTTGTCTGATAGGTGTTTGTCTTCCCTGCAGGGAAACAGTTGCGTAGAGAACTCTTTCTACAGCAGCCACACACTCTGCCCTAGAGCTGAGAAGCACTGGCTGTAACTTCCCTTTGCAGAAGGAACATGCCTCAGAAACACACTCTCTCCTAACTCTTAATTCACTACTTCAACTCACATATGCATCGAAACACAGAGTGGAGCACCCGGCAATACGGAGCAGGACAGTTCAGTAAAAGGGCTGCTCTGCCAGAACAAGGCAGAATGCAGATGCGTGGTTCTCAAGGATATGCTTCTGAGTCTGCTAGAAACTTTGCAGTAGAGCTGAGATGAACTCAGTATAAGTTCCATTTGAGGAAATAACCTAGGCCAGAAACCCACTCAACTGTAGCTCTTAAGCATCATCTGGAGCACACATTCTGGGAACCAGGCAGCAGAGAGCCCAGTGGAAGCTGCTCGATTTGAGCTTGTCTGATAGGTTTTTTTCTTCCCTGCAGGGAAACAGTTGCTTAGAGAACTCTTTCTACAGCAGCCACACACTCTGCCCTAGAGCTGAGAAGCACTGGCTCTAACTTCCCTTTGCAGAAGGAACATGCCTCAGAAACACACTCTCTCCTAACTCTTAAGTTACTACTTCAACTCACATATGCATCGAAACACAGAGTGGAGCACCCGGCGATAGTGTGCAGGACAATTCAGTTAAACGGCCGCTCTGCCAGAACAAGGCAGAATGCAGATGCGTGGTTCTCAAGGATATGCTTCTGAGTCTGCTAGAAACTTTGCAGTAGAGCTGAGATGAACTCAGTATAAGTTCCATTTGAAGAAATAACCTAGGCCAGAAACCCACTCAACTGTAGCTCTTAAGCATCAGCTGGAGCACACATTCTGGGAACCAGGCAGCAGAGAGCCCAGTGGAAGCTGCTCGATTTGAGCTTGTCTGATAGGTGTTTGTCTTCCCTGCAGGGAAACAGTTGCTTAGAGAACTCTTTCTACAGCAGCCACACACTCTGCCTGAGAACAGCTGAGAAGCACTGGCTGTAACTTCCCTTTGCAGAAGGAACATTCTGCAGAAACACACTCTCTCATAACTCTTAAGTTACTACTTCAACTCACATATGCATGGAAACACAGAGTGGAGCACCCGGCAATACTGAGCAGGACAGCTCAGTAAAAGGGCTGCTCTGCCAGAACAAGGCAGAATGCAGATGCGTGGTTCTCAAGGATATGCTTCTGAGTCTGCTAGAAACTTTGCAGTAGAGCTGAGATGAACTCAGTATAAGTTCCATTTGAAGAAATAACCTAGGCCAGAAACCCACTCAACTGTAGCTCTTAAGCATCAGCTGGAGCACACATTCTGGAAACCAGGCAGCAGAGAGCCCAGTGGAAGCTGCTCGATTTGAGCTTGTCTGATAGGTGTTTGTCTTCCCTGCAGGGAAACAGTTGCTTAGAGAACTCTTTCTACAGCAGCCACGCACTCTGCCCTAGAGCTGAGAAGCACTGGCTATAACTTCCCTTTGCAGAAGGACCATGCCTCAGAAACACACTCTCTCCTAACTCTTAAGTTACTACTTCAACTCACATATGCATGGAAACACAGAGTGGAGCACCCGGCGAGGGTGTGCGGGACAGTTCAGTAAAAGGGCTGCTCTGCCGGAACAAGGCAGAATGCAGATGCGTGGTTCTCAAGGATATGCTTCTGAGTCTGCTAGAAACTTTGCAGTAGAGCTGAGATGAACTCAGTATAAGTTCCTTTTGAAGAAATAACCTAGGCCAGAAACCCACTCAACTCTAGATCTTAAGCATCAGCTGGAGCACACATTCTGGGAACCAGGCAGCAGAGAGCCCAGTGGAAGCTGCTCGATTTGAGCTTGTCTGATAGGTGTTTGTCTTCCCTGCAGGGAAACAGTTGCTTAGAGAACTCTTTCTACAGCAGCCACACACTCTGCCCTAGAGCTGAGAAGCACTGGCTGTAACTTCCCTTTGCAGAAGGAACATGCCTCAGAAACACACTCTCTCCTAACACTTAATTTACTACTTCAACTCACATATGCATGGAAACACAGAGTGGAGCACCCGGCGATAGTGTGCAGGACAATTCAGTTAAACGGCCGCTCTGCCAGAAGAAGGCAGAATGCAGATGCGTGGTTCTCAAGGATATGCTTCTGAGTCTGCTAGAAACTTTGCAGTAGAGCTGAGATGAACTCAGTATAAGTTCCATTTGAAGAAATAACCTAGGCCAGAAACCCACTCCACTGTAGCTCTTAAGCATCATCTGGAGCACACATTCTGGGAACCAAGCAGCAGAGAGCCCAGTGGAAGCTGCTCGATTTGAGCTTGTCTGATAGGTGTTTGTCTTCCCTGCAGGGAAACAGTTGCTTAGAGAACTCTTTCTACAGCAGCCACACACTCTGCCTGAGAACAGCTGAGAAGCACTGGCTGTAACTTCCCTTTGCAGAAGGAACATTCTGCAGAAACACACTCTCTCCTAACTCTTAAGTTACTACTTCAACTCACATATGCATGGAAACACAGAGTGGAGCACCCGGCAATACTGAGCAGGACAGCTCAGTAAAAGGGCTGCTCTGCCAGAACAAGGCAGAATGCAGATGCGTGGTTCTCAAGGATATGCTTCTGAGTCTGCTAGAAACTTTGCAGTAGAGCTGAGATGAACTCAGTATAAGTTCCATTTGAAGAAATAACCTAGGCCAGAAACCCACTCAACTGTAGCTCTTAAGCATCAGCTGGAGCACACATTCTGGGAACCATGCAGCAGAGAGCCCAGTGGAAGCTGCTCGATTTGAGCTTGTCTGATAGGTGTTTGTCTTCCCTGCAGGGAAACAGTTGCTTAGAGAACTCTTTCTACAGCAGCCACACACTCTGCCCTAGAGCTGAGAAGCACTGGCTGTAACTTCCCTTTGCAGAAGGAACATGCCTCAGAAACACACTCTCTCCTAACTCTTAAGTTACTACTTCAACTCACATATGCATGGAAACACAGAGTGGAGCACCCGGCAATACGGAGCAGGACAGTTCAGTAAAAGGGCTGCTCTGCCAGAACAAGGCAGAATGCAGATGCGTGGTTCTCAAGGATATGCTTCTGAGTCTGCTAGAAACTTTGCAGTAGAGCTGAGATGAACTCAGTATACGTTCCATTTGAAGAAATAACCTAGGCCAGAAACCCACTCAACTGTAGCTCTTAAGCATCATCTGGAGCACACATTCTGGGAACCAGGCAGCAGAGAGCCCAGTGGAAGCTGCACGATTTGAGCTTGTCTGATAGGTGTTTGTCTTCCCTGCAGGGAAACAGTTGCTTAGAGAACTCTTTCTACAGCAGCCACACACTCCGCCTGAGAACAGGTGAGAAGCACTGGCTGTAACTTCCCTTTGCAGAAGGAACATTCTGCAGAAACACACTCTCTCCTAACTCTTAAGTTACTACTTCAACTCACATATGCATGGAAACACAGAGTGGAGCACCCGGCGAGGGTGTGCGGGACAGTTCAGTAAAAGGGCTGCTCTGCCAGAACAAGGCAGAATGCAGATGCGTGGTTCTCAAGGATATGCTTCTGAGTCTGCTAGAAACTTTGCAGTAGAGCTGAGATGAACTCAGTATAAGTTCCATTTGAAGAAATAACCTCGGCCAGAAACCCACTCAACTGTAGCTCTTAAGCATCAGCTGGAGCACACATTCTGGGAACCAGGCAGCAGAGAGCCCAGTGGAAGCTGCTCGATTTGAGCTTGTCTGATAGGTGTTTGTCTTCCCTGCAGGGAAACAGTTGCTTAGAGAACTCTTTCTACAGCAGCCACACACTGCGCCTGAGAACAGGTGAGAAGCACTGGCTGTAACGTCCCTTTGCAGAAGGAACATCCTGCAGAAACACACTCTCTCCTAACTCTTAAGTTACTACTTCAACTCACATATGCATGGAAACACAGAGTGGAGCACCCGGCGAGGGTGTGCGGGACAGTTCAGTAAAAGGGCTGCTCTGCCAGAACAAGGCAGAATGCAGATGCGTGGTTCTCATGGATATGCTTCTGAGTCTACTAGAAAGTTTGCAGTAGAGCTGAGATGAACTCAGTATAAGTTCCTTTTGAAGAAATAACCTAGGCCAGAAACCCACTCAACTGTAGCTCTTAAGCATCAGCTGGAGCACACATTCTGGGAACCAGGCAGCAGAGAGCCCAGTGGAAGCTGCTCGATTTGAGCTTGTCTGATAGGTGTTTGTCTTCCCTGCAGGGAAACAGTTGCTTAGAGAACTCTTTCTACAGCAGCCACACACTCTGCCCTAGAGCTGAGAAGCACTGGCTGTAACTTCCCTTTGCAGAAGGAACATGCCTCAGAAACACACTCTCTCCTAACTCTTAAGTTACTACTTCAACTCACATATGCATGGAAACACAGAGTGGAGCACCCGGCGAGGGTGTGCGGGACAGTTCAGTAAAAGGGCTGCTCTGCCGGAACAAGGCAGAATGCAGATGCGTGGTTCTCAAGGATATGCTTCTGAGTCTGCTAGAAAGTTTGCAGTAGAGCTGAGATGAACTCAGTATAAGTTCCTTTTGAAGAAATAACCTAGGCCAGAAACCCACTCAACTCTAGCTCTTAAGCATCAGCTGGAGCACACTTTCTGGGAACCAGGCAGCAGAGAGCCCAGTGGAAGCTGCTCGATTTGAGCTTGTCTGATAGGTGTTTGTCTTCCCTGCAGGGAAACAGTTGCTTAGAGAACTCTTTCTACAGCAGCCACACACTCTGCCCTAGAGCTGAGAAGCACTGGCTGTAACTTCCCTTTGCAGAAGGAACATGCCTCAGAAACACACTCTCTCCTAACTCTTAATTTACTGCTTCAACTCACATATGCATCGAAACACAGAGTGGAGCACCCGGCAATACGGAGCAGGACACTTCAGTAAAAGGGCTGCTCTGCCAGAACAAGGCAGAATGCAGATGCGTGGTTCTCAAGGATATGCTTCTGAGTCTGCTAGAAACTTTGCAGTAGAGCTGAGATGAACTCAGTATAAGTTCCATTTGAGGAAATAACCTAGGCCAGAAACCCACTCAACTGTAGCTCTTAAGCATCATCTGGAGCACACATTCTGGGAACCAGGCAGCAGAGAGCCCAGTGGAAGCTGCTCGATTTGAGCTTGTCTGATAGGTTTTTTTCTTCCCTGCAGGGAAACAGTTGCTTAGAGAACTCTTTCTACAGCAGCCACACACTCTGCCCTAGAGCTGAGAAGCACTGGCTGTAACTTCCCTTTGCAGAAGGAACATTCTGCAGAAACACACTCTCTCCTAACTCTTAAGTTACTACTTCAACTCACATATGCATGGAAACACCGAGTGGAGCACCCGGCGAGGGTGTGCAGGACAGTTCAGTAAAAGGGCTGCTCTGCCAGAACAAGGCAGAATGCAGATGCGTGGTTCTCAAGGATATGCTTCTGAGTCTGCTAGAAACTTTGCAGTAGAGCTGAGATGAACTCAGTATACGTTCCATTTGAAGAAATAACCTAGGCCAGAAACCCACTCAACTGTAGCTCTTAAGCATCATCTGGAGCACACATTCTGGGAACCAGGCAGCAGAGAGCCCAGTGGAAGCTGCTCGATTTGAGCTTGTCTGATAGGTGTTTGTCTTCCCTGCAGGGAAACAGTTGCTTAGAGAACTCTTTCTACAGCAGCCACACACTCTGCCTGAGAACAGCTGAGAAGCACTGGCTGTAACGTCCCTTTGCAGAAGGAACATTCTGCAGAAACACACTCTCTCCTAACTCTTAAGTTACTACTTCAACTCACATATGCATGGAAACACAGAGTGGAGCACCCGGCAATACTGAGCAGGACAGCTCAGTAAAAGGGCTGCTCTGCCAGAATAAGGCAGAATGCAGATGCGTGGTTCTCAAGGATATGCTTCTGAGTCTGCTAGAAACTTTGCAGTAGAGCTGAGATGAACTCAGTATAAGTTCCATTTGAAGAAATAACCTAGGCCAGAAACCCACTCAACTGTAGCTCTTAAGCATCAGCTGGAGCACACATTCTGGGAACCAGGCAGCAGAGAGCCCAGTGGAAGCTGCTCGATTTGAGCTTGTCTGATAGGTGTTTGTCTTCCCTGCAGGGAAACAGTTGCTTAGAGAACTCTTTCTACAGCAGCCACACACTCTGCCCTAGAGCTGAGAAGCACTGGCTGTAACTTCCCTTTGCAGAAGGAACATGCCTCAGAAACACACTCTCTCCTAACTCTTAAGTTACTACTTCAACTCACATATGCATGGAAACACAGAGTGGAGCACCCGGCAATACGGAGCAGGACAGTTCAGTAAAAGGGCTGCTCTGCCAGAACAAGGCAGAATGCAGATGCGTGGTTCTCAAGGATATGCTTCTGAGTCTGCTAGAAACTTTGCAGTAGAGCTGAGATGAACTCAGTATACGTTCCATTTGAAGAAATAACCTAGGACAGAAACCCACTCAACTGTAGCTCTTAAGCATCATCTGGAGCACACATTCTGGGAACCAGGCAGCAGAGAGCCCAGTGGAAGCTGCTCGATTTGAGCTTGTCTGATAAGTGTTTGTCTTCCCTGCAGGGAAACAGTTGCTTAGAGAACTCTTTCTACAGCAGCCACACACTCCGCCTGAGAACAGGTGAGAAGCACTGGCTGTAACTTCCCTTTGCAGAAGGAACATTCTGCAGAAACACACTCTCTCCTAACTCTTAAGTTACTACTTCAACTCACATATGCATGGAAACACAGAGTGGAGCACCCGGCGAGGGTGTGCGGGACAGTTCAGTAAAAGGGCTGCTCTGCCAGAACAAGGCAGAATGCAGATGCGTGGTTCTCAAGGATATGCTTCTGAGTCTGCTAGAAACTTTGCAGTAGAGCTGAGATGAACTCAGTATAAGTTCCATTTGAAGAAATAACCTCGGCCAGAAACCCACTCAACTGTAGCTCTTAAGCATCAGCTGGAGCACACATTCTGGGAACCAGGCAGCAGAGAGCCCAGTGGAAGCTGCTCGATTTGAGCTTGTCTGATAGGTGTTTGTCTTCCGTGCAGGGAAACAGTTGCTTAGAGAACTCTTTCTACAGCAGCCACACACTGCGCCTGAGAACAGGTGAGAAGCACTGGCTTTAACGTCCCTTTGCAGAAGGAACATTCTGCAGAAACACACTCTCTCCTAACTCTTAAGTTACTACTTCAACTCACATATGCATGGAAACACAGAGTGGAGCACCCGGCAATACTGAGCAGGACAGCTCAGTAAAAGGGCTGCTCTGCCAGAACAAGGCAGAATGCAGATGCGTGGTTCTCAAGGATATGCTTCTGAGTCTGCTAGAAACTTTGCAGTAGAGCTGAGATGAACTCAGTATAAGTTCCATTTGAAGAAATAACCTAGGCCAGAAACCCACTCAACTGTAGCTCTTAAGCATCATCTGGAGCACACAATCTTGGAACCAGGCAGCAGAGACCCTAGTGGAAGCTGCTCGATTTGAGCTTGTCTGATAGGTGTTTGTCTTCCCTGCAGGGAAACAGTTGCATAGAGAACTCTTTCTACAGCAGCCACACACTCTGCCCTAGAGCTGAGAAGCACTGGCTGTAACTTCCCTTTGCAGAAGGAACATGCCTCAGAAACACACTCTCTCTTAACTCTTAAGTTACAACTTCAACTCACATATGCATGGAAACACAGAGTGGAGCACCCGGCAAAACTGAGCAGGACAGTTCAGTAAAAGGGCTGCTCTGCCAGAAGAAGGCAGAATGCAGATGCGTGGTTCTCAAGGATATGCTTCTGAGTCTGCTAGAAACTTTGCAGTAGAGCTGAGATGAACTCAGTATAAGTTCCATTTGAAGAAATAACCTAGGCCAGAAACCCACTCAAAAGTAGCTCTTACGCATCATCTGCAGCACAAATTCTGGGAACCAGGCAGCAGAGAGCCCAGTGGAAGCTGCTCGATTTGAGCTTGTTTCATAGGTGTTTGTCTTCCCTGCAGGGAAAAGGTTGCTTAGAGAACTCTTTCTACAGCAGCCACACACTCTGCCCTAGAGCTGAGAAGCACTGGCTGTAACTTCCCTTTGCAGAAGTAACAGGCCTCAGAAACACACTCTCCCCTAACTGTTAAGTTACTACTTCAACTCACATATGCATGGAAAAACAGAGTGGAGCACCCGGCGATAGTGTGCAGGACAGTTCAGTAAAAGAGGTGCTCTGCCAGAACAAGGCAGAATGCAGATGCGTGGTTCTCAAGGATATGCTTCTGAGTCTGCTAGAAACTTTGCAGTAGAGCTGAGATGAACTCAGTATAAGTTCCATTTGAAGAAATAACCTAGGCCAGAAACCCACTCAACTGTAGCTCTTAAGCATCATCTGGAGCACACATTCTGGGAACCAGGCAGCAGAGAGCCCAGTGGAAGCTGCTCGATTTGAGCTTGTCTGATAGGTGTTTGTCTTCCCTGCAGGGAAACATTTGCTTAGAGAACTCTTTCTACAGCAGCCACACACTCTGCCCTATAGCTGAGAAGCACTGGCTGTAACTTCCCTTTGCAGAAGGAACATGCCTCAGAAACACACTCTCTCCTAACTCTTAAGTTACTACTTCAACTCACATATGCATGGAAACACAGAGTGGAGCACCCGGCAAAACTGAGCAGGACAGTTCAGTAAAAGGGCTGCTCTGCCAGAACAAGGCAGAATGCAGATGCGTGGTTCTCAAGGATATGCTTCTGAGTCTGCTAGAAACTTTGCAGTAGAGCTGAGATGAACTCAGTATAAGTTCCATTTGAAGAAAAAACCTAGGTCAGAAACCCACTCAACTGTAGCTCTTAAGCATCATCTGGAGCACACATTCTGGGAACCAGGCAGCAGAGAGCCCAGTGGAAGCTGCTCGATTTGAGCTTGTCTGATAGGTGTTTGTCTTCCCTGCAGGGAAACAGTTGCTTAGAGAACTCTTTCTACAGCAGCCACACACTCTGCCCTAGAGCTGAGAAGCACTGGCTGTAACTTCCCTTTGCAGAAGGAACATGCCTCAGAAACACACTCTCTCCTAACTCTTAAGTTACTACTTCAACTCACATATGCATGGAAACAAAGAGTGGAGCACCCGGCGAGGGTGTGCGGGACAGTTCAGTAAAAGGGCTGCTCTGCCGGAACAAGGCAGAATGCAGATGCGTGGTTCTCAAGGATATGCTTCTGAGTCTGCTAGAAACTTTGCAGTAGAGCTGAGATGAACTCAGTATAAGTTCCTTTTGAAGAAATAACCTAGGCCAGAAACCCACTCAACTCTAGCTCTTAAGCATCAGCTGGAGCACACTTTCTGGGAACCAGGCAGCAGAGAGCCCAGTGGAAGCTGCTCGATTTGAGCTTGTCTGATAGGTGTTTGTCTTCCCTGCAGGGAAACAGTTGCTTAGAGAACTCTTTCTACAGCAGACACACACTCCGCCTGAGAACAGGTGAGAAGCACTGGCTGTAACGTCCCTTTGCAGAAGGAACATTCTGCAGAAACACACTCTCTCCTAACTCTTAAGTTACTACTTCAACTCACATATGCATGGAAACACAGAGTGGAGCACCCGGCGAGGGTGTGCGGGACAGTTCAGTAAAAGGGCTGCTCTGCCAGAACAAGGCAGAATGCAGATGCGTGGTTCTCATGGATATGCTTCTGAGTCTACTAGAAAGTTTGCAGTAGAGCTGAGATGAACTCAGTATAAGTTCCATTTGAAGAAATAACCTAGGCCAGAAACCCACTCAACTGTAGCTCTTAAGCATCAGCTGGAGCACACATTCTGGGAACCAGGCAGCAGAGAGCCCAGTGGAAGCTGCTCGATTTGAGCTTGTCTGATAGGTGTTTGTCTTCCCTGCAGGGAAACAGTTGCTTAGAGAACTCTTTCTACAGCAGCCACACACTCTGCCCTAGAGCTGAGAAGCACTGGCTGTAACTTCCCTTTGCAGAAGGAACATGCCTCAGAAACACACTCTCTCCTAACTCTTAAGTTACTACTTCAACTCACATATGCATGGAAACACAGAGTGGAGCACCCGGCAATACGGAGCAGGACAGTTCAGTAAAAGGGCTGCTCTGCCAGAAGAAGGCAGAATGCAGATGCGTGGTTCTCAAGGATATGCTTCTGAGTCTGCTAGAAACTTTGCAGTAGAGCTGAGATGAACTCAGTATACGTTCCATTTGAAGAAATAACCTAGGCCAGAAACCCACTCAACTGTAGCTCTTAAGCATCATCTGGAGCACACATTCTGGGAACCAGGCAGCAGAGAGCCCAGTGGAAGCTGCACGATTTGAGCTTGTCTGATAGGTGTTTGTCTTCCCTGCAGGGAAACAGTTGCTTAGAGAACTCTTTCTACAGCAGCCACACACTCCGCCTGAGAACAGGTGAGAAGCACTGGCTGTAACTTCCCTTTGCAGAAGGAACATTCTGCAGAAACACACTCTCTCCTAACTCTTAAGTTACTACTTCAACTCACATATGCATGGAAACACAGAGTGGAGCACCCGGC
Source organism: Tapirus indicus (assembly GCA_031878705.1). Classification (NCBI taxonomy): domain Eukaryota; kingdom Metazoa; phylum Chordata; class Mammalia; order Perissodactyla; family Tapiridae; genus Tapirus; species Tapirus indicus. The sequence continues at coordinate 48,802,650 of CM062942.1, forward strand.
GAGGGTGTGCGGGACAGTTCAGTAAAAGGGCTGCTCTGCCAGAACAAGGCAGAATGCAGATGCGTGGTTCTCAAGGATATGCTTCTGAGTCTGCTAGAAACTTTGCAGTAGAGCTGAGATGAACTCAGTATAAGTTCCATTTGAAGAAATAACCTCGGCCAGAAACCCACTCAACTGTAGCTCTTAAGCATCAGCTGGAGCACACATTCTGGGAACCAGGCAGCAGAGAGCCCAGTGGAAGCTGCTCGATTTGAGCTTGTCTGATAGGTGTTTGTCTTCCCTGCAGGGAAACAGTTGCTTAGAGAACTCTTTCTACAGCAGCCACACACTGCGCCTGAGAACAGGTGAGAAGCACTGGCTGTAACGTCCCTTTGCAGAAGGAACATTCTGCAGAAACACACTCTCTCCTAACTCTTAAGTTACTACTTCAACTCACATATGCATGGAAACACAGAGTGGAGCACCCGGCGAGGGTGTGCGGGACAGTTCAGTAAAAGGGCTGCTCTGCCAGAACAAGGCAGAATGCAGATGCGTGGTTCTCATGGATATGCTTCTGAGTCTACTAGAAAGTTTGCAGTAGAGCTGAGATGAACTCAGTATAAGTTCCTTTTGAAGAAATAACCTAGGCCAGAAACCCACTAAACTGTAGCTCTTAAGCATCAGCTGGAGCACACATTCTGGGAACCAGGCAGCAGAGAGCCCAGTGGAAGCTGCTCGATTTGAGCTTGTCTGATAGGTGTTTGTCTTCCCTGCAGGGAAACAGTTGCTTAGAGAACTCTTTCTACAGCAGCCACACACTCTGCCCTAGAGCTGAGAAGCACTGGCTCTAACTTCCCTTTGCAGAAGGAACATGCCTCAGAAACACACTCACTCCTAACTCTTAATTTACTACTTCAACTCACATATGCATGGAAACACAGAGTGGAGCACCCGGCAATACGGAGCAGGACAGTTCTGTAAAAGGGCTGCTCTGCCAGAACAAGGCAGAATGCAGATGCGTGGTTCTCAAGGATATGCTTCTGAGTCTGCTAGAAACTTTGCAGTAGAGCTGAGATGAACTCAGTATAAGTTCCATTTGAGGAAATAACCTAGGCCAGAAACCCACTCAACTGTAGCTCTTAAGCATCATCTGGAGCACACATTCTGGGAACCAGGCAGCAGAGAGCCCAGTGGAAGCTGCTCGATTTGAGCTTGTCTGATAGGTGTTTGTCTTCCCTGCAGGGAAACAGTTGCTTAGAGAACTCTTTCTACAGCAGCCACACACTCTGCCTGAGAACAGCTGAGAAGCACTGGCTGTAACTTCCCTTTGCAGAAGGAACATTCTGCAGAAACACACTCTCTCCTAACTCTTAAGTTACTACTTCAACTCACATATGCATGGAAACACAGAGTGGAGCACCCGGCAATACTGAGCAGGACAGCTCAGTAAAAGGGCTGCTCTGCCAGAACAAGGCAGAATGCAGATGCGTGGTTCTCAATGATATGCTTCTGATTCTGCTAGAAACTTTGCAGTAGAGCTGAGATGAACTCAGTATACGTTCCATTTGAAGAAATAACCTAGGCCAGAAACCCACTCAACTGTAGCTCTTAAGCATCAGCTGGAGCACACATTCTGGGAACCAGGCAGCAGAGAGCCCAGTGGAAGCTGCTCGATTTGAGCTTGTCTGATAGGTGTTTGTCTTCCCTGCAGGGAAACAGTTGCTTAGAGAACTCTTTCTACAGCAGCCACACACTCTGCCCTAGAGCTGAGAAGCACTGGCTGTAACTTCCCTTTGCAGAAGGAACATGCCTCAGAAACACACTCTCTCCTAACTCTTAAGTTACTACTTCAACTCACATATGCATGGAAACACAGAGTGGAGCACCCGGCAATATGGAGCAGGACAGTTCAGTAAAAGGGCTGCTCTGCCAGAACAAGGCAGAATGCAGATGCGTGGTTCTCAAGGATATGCTTCTGAGTCTGCTAGAAACTTTGCAGTAGAGCTGAGATGAACTCAGTATAAGTTCCATTTGAAGAAATAACCTCGGCCAGAAACCCACTCAACTGTAGCTCTTAAGCATCAGCTGGAGCACACATTCTGGGAACCAGGCAGCAGAGAGCCCAGTGGAAGCTGCTCGATTTGAGCTTGTCTGATAGGTGTTTGTCTTCCCTGCAGGGAAACAGTTGCTTAGAGAACTCTTTCTACAGCAGCCACACACTGCGCCTGAGAACAGGTGAGAAGCACTGGCTGTAACGTCCCTTTGCAGAAGGAACATCCTGCAGAAACACACTCTCTCCTAACTCTTAAGTTACTACTTCAACTCACATATGCATGGAAACACAGAGTGGAGCACCCGGCGAGGGTGTGCGGGACAGTTCAGTAAAAGGGCTGCTCTGCCAGAACAAGGCAGAATGCAGATGCGTGGTTCTCATGGATATGCTTCTGAGTCTACTAGAAAGTTTGCAGTAGAGCTGAGATGAACTCAGTATAAGTTCCTTTTGAAGAAATAACCTAGGCCAGAAACCCACTCAACTGTAGCTCTTAAGCATCAGCTGGAGCACACATTCTGGGAACCAGGCAGCAGAGAGCCCAGTGGAAGCTGCTCGATTTGAGCTTGTCTGATAGGTGTTTGTCTTCCCTGCAGGGAAACAGTTGCTTAGAGAACTCTTTCTACAGCAGCCACAACTCTGCCCTAGAGCTGAGAAGCACTGGCTGTAACTTCCCTTTGCAGAAGGAACATGCCTCAGAAACACACTCTCTCCTAACTCTTAAGTTACTACTTCAACTCACATATGCATGGAAACACAGAGTGGAGCACCCGGCAATACGGAGCAGGACAGTTCTGTAAAAGGGCTGCTCTGCCAGAACAAGGCAGAATGCAGATGCGTGGTTCTCAAGGATATGCTTCTGAGTCTGCTAGAAACTTTGCAGTAGAGCTGAGATGAACTCAGTATAAGTTCCATTTGAGGAAATAACCTAGGCCAAAAACCCACTCAACTGTAGCTCTTAAGCATCAGCTGGAGCACACATTCTGGGAACCAGGCAGCAGAGAGCCCAGTGGAAGCTGCTCGATTTGAGCTTGTCTGATAGGTGTTTGTCTTCCCTGCAGGGAAACAGTTGCTTAGAGAACTCTTTCTACAGCAGCCACACACTGCGCCTGAGAACAGGTGAGAAGCACTGGCTGTAACGTCCCTTTGCAGAAGGAACCTTCTGCAGAAACACACTCTCTCCTAACTCTTAAGTTACTACTTCAACTCACATATGCATGGAAACACAGAGTGGAGCACCCGGCGAGGGTGTGCGGGACAGTTCAGTAAAAGGGCTGCTCTGCCAGAACAAGGCAGAATGCAGATGCGTGGTTCTCATGGATAGGCTTCTGAGTCTACTAGAAAGTTTGCAGTAGAGCTGAGATGAACTCAGTATAAGTTCCATTTGAAGAAATAACCTAGGCCAGAAACCCACTCAACTGTAGCTCTTAAGCATCAGCTGGAGCACACATTCTGGGAACCAGGCAGCAGAGAGCCCAGTGGAAGCTGCTCGATTTGAGCTTGTCTGATAGGTGTTTGTCTTCCCTGCAGGGAAACAGTTGCTTAGAGAACTCTTTCTACAGCAGCCACACACTGCGCCTGAGAACAGGTGAGAAGCACTGGCTGTAACGTCCCTTTGCAGAAGGAACATTCTGCAGAAACACACTCTCTCCTAACTCTTAAGTTACTACTTCAACTCACATATGCATGGAAACACAGAGTGGAGCACCCGGCGAGGGTGTGCGGGACAGTTCAGTAAAAGGGCTGCTCTGCCAGAACAAGGCAGAATGCAGATGCGTGGTTCTCATGGATATGCTTCTGAGTCTACTAGAAAGTTTGCAGTAGAGCTGAGATGAACTCAGTATAAGTTCCTTTTGAAGAAATAACCTAGGCCAGAAACCCACTAAACTGTAGCTCTTAAGCATCAGCTGGAGCACACATTCTGGGAACCAGGCAGCAGAGAGCCCAGTGGAAGCTGCTCGATTTGAGCTTGTCTGATAGGTGTTTGTCTTCCCTGCAGGGAAACAGTTGCTTAGAGAACTCTTTCTACAGCAGCCACACACTCTGCCCTAGAGCTGAGAAGCACTGGCTCTAACTTCCCTTTGCAGAAGGAACATGCCTCAGAAACACACTCACTCCTAACTCTTAATTTACTACTTCAACTCACATATGCATGGAAACACAGAGTGGAGCACCCGGCAATACGGAGCAGGACAGTTCTGTAAAAGGGCTGCTCTGCCAGAACAAGGCAGAATGCAGATGCGTGGTTCTCAAGGATATGCTTCTGAGTCTGCTAGAAACTTTGCAGTAGAGCTGAGATGAACTCAGTATAAGTTCCATTTGAGGAAATAACCTAGGCCAGAAACCCACTCAACTGTAGCTCTTAAGCATCATCTGGAGCACACATTCTGGGAACCAGGCAGCAGAGAGCCCAGTGGAAGCTGCTCGATTTGAGCTTGTCTGATAGGTGTTTGTCTTCCCTGCAGGGAAACAGTTGCTTAGAGAACTCTTTCTACAGCAGCCACACACTCTGCCTGAGAACAGCTGAGAAGCACTGGCTGTAACTTCCCTTTGCAGAAGGAACATTCTGCAGAAACACACTCTCTCCTAACTCTTAAGTTACTACTTCAACTCACATATGCATGGAAACACAGAGTGGAGCACCCGGCAATACTGAGCAGGACAGCTCAGTAAAAGGGCTGCTCTGCCAGAACAAGGCAGAATGCAGATGCGTGGTTCTCAATGATATGCTTCTGATTCTGCTAGAAACTTTGCAGTAGAGCTGAGATGAACTCAGTATACGTTCCATTTGAAGAAATAACCTAGGCCAGAAACCCACTCAACTGTAGCTCTTAAGCATCAGCTGGAGCACACATTCTGGGAACCAGGCAGCAGAGAGCCCAGTGGAAGCTGCTCGATTTGAGCTTGTCTGATAGGTGTTTGTCTTCCCTGCAGGGAAACAGTTGCTTAGAGAACTCTTTCTACAGCAGCCACACACTCTGCCCTAGAGCTGAGAAGCACTGGCTGTAACTTCCCTTTGCAGAAGGAACATGCCTCAGAAACACACTCTCTCCTAACTCTTAAGTTACTACTTCAACTCACATATGCATGGAAACACAGAGTGGAGCACCCGGCAATATGGAGCAGGACAGTTCAGTAAAAGGGCTGCTCTGCCAGAACAAGGCAGAATGCAGATGCGTGGTTCTCAAGGATATGCTTCTGAGTCTGCTAGAAACTTTGCAGTAGAGCTGAGATGAACTCAGTATAAGTTCCATTTGAAGAAATAACCTCGGCCAGAAACCCACTCAACTGTAGCTCTTAAGCATCAGCTGGAGCACACATTCTGGGAACCAGGCAGCAGAGAGCCCAGTGGAAGCTGCTCGATTTGAGCTTGTCTGATAGGTGTTTGTCTTCCCTGCAGGGAAACAGTTGCTTAGAGAACTCTTTCTACAGCAGCCACACACTGCGCCTGAGAACAGGTGAGAAGCACTGGCTGTAACGTCCCTTTGCAGAAGGAACATCCTGCAGAAACACACTCTCTCCTAACTCTTAAGTTACTACTTCAACTCACATATGCATGGAAACACAGAGTGGAGCACCCGGCGAGGGTGTGCGGGACAGTTCAGTAAAAGGGCTGCTCTGCCAGAACAAGGCAGAATGCAGATGCGTGGTTCTCATGGATATGCTTCTGAGTCTACTAGAAAGTTTGCAGTAGAGCTGAGATGAACTCAGTATAAGTTCCTTTTGAAGAAATAACCTAGGCCAGAAACCCACTCAACTGTAGCTCTTAAGCATCAGCTGGAGCACACATTCTGGGAACCAGGCAGCAGAGAGCCCAGTGGAAGCTGCTCGATTTGAGCTTGTCTGATAGGTGTTTGTCTTCCCTGCAGGGAAACAGTTGCTTAGAGAACTCTTTCTACAGCAGCCACAACTCTGCCCTAGAGCTGAGAAGCACTGGCTGTAACTTCCCTTTGCAGAAGGAACATGCCTCAGAAACACACTCTCTCCTAACTCTTAAGTTACTACTTCAACTCACATATGCATGGAAACACAGAGTGGAGCACCCGGCAATACGGAGCAGGACAGTTCTGTAAAAGGGCTGCTCTGCCAGAACAAGGCAGAATGCAGATGCGTGGTTCTCAAGGATATGCTTCTGAGTCTGCTAGAAACTTTGCAGTAGAGCTGAGATGAACTCAGTATAAGTTCCATTTGAGGAAATAACCTAGGCCAAAAACCCACTCAACTGTAGCTCTTAAGCATCAGCTGGAGCACACATTCTGGGAACCAGGCAGCAGAGAGCCCAGTGGAAGCTGCTCGATTTGAGCTTGTCTGATAGGTGTTTGTCTTCCCTGCAGGGAAACAGTTGCTTAGAGAACTCTTTCTACAGCAGCCACACACTGCGCCTGAGAACAGGTGAGAAGCACTGGCTGTAACGTCCCTTTGCAGAAGGAACCTTCTGCAGAAACACACTCTCTCCTAACTCTTAAGTTACTACTTCAACTCACATATGCATGGAAACACAGAGTGGAGCACCCGGCGAGGGTGTGCGGGACAGTTCAGTAAAAGGGCTGCTCTGCCAGAACAAGGCAGAATGCAGATGCGTGGTTCTCATGGATATGCTTCTGAGTCTACTAGAAAGTTTGCAGTAGAGCTGAGATGAACTCAGTATAAGTTCCATTTGAAGAAATAACCTAGGCCAGAAACCCACTCAACTGTAGCTCTTAAGCATCAGCTGGAGCACACATTCTGGGAACCAGGCAGCAGAGAGCCCAGTGGAAGCTGCTCGATTTGAGCTTGTCTGATAGGTGTTTGTCTTCCCTGCAGGGAAACAGTTGCTTAGAGAACTCTTTCTACAGCAGCCACACACTCTGCCCTAGAGCTGAGAAGCACTGGCTGTAACTTCCCTTTGCAGAAGGAACATGCCTCAGAAACACACTCTCTCCTAACTCTTAAGTTACTACTTCAACTCACATATGCATGGAAACACAGAGTGGAGCACCCGGCGAGGGTGTGCGTGACAGTTCAGTAAAAGGGCTGCTCTGCCGGAACAAGGCAGAATGCAGATGCGTGGTTCTCAAGGATATGCTTCTGAGTCTGCTAGAAAGTTTGCAGTAGAGCTGAGATGAACTCAGTATAAGTTCCTTTTGAAGAAATAACCTAGGCCAGAAACCCACTCAACTCTAGCTCTTAAGCATCAGTTGGAGCACACTTTCTGGGAACCAGGCAGCAGAGAGCCCAGTGGAAGCTGCTCGATTTGAGCTTGTCTGATAGGTGTTTGTCTTCCCTGCAGGGAAACAGTTGCTTAGAGAACTCTTTCTACAGCAGCCACACACTCTGCCCTAGAGCTGAGAAGCACTGGCTGTAACTTCCCTTTGCAGAAGGAACATGCCTCAGAAACACACTCTCTCCTAACTCTTAATTTACTGCTTCAACTCACATATGCATCGAAACACAGAGTGGAGCACCCGGCAATACGGAGCAGGACAGTTCAGTAAAAGGGCTGCTCTGCCAGAACAAGGCAGAATGCAGAAGCGTGGTTCTCAAGGATATGCTTCTGAGTCTGCTAGAAACTTTGCAGTAGAGCTGAGATGAACTCAGTATAAGTTCCATTTGAGGAAATAACCTAGGCCAGAAACCCACTCAACTGTAGCTCTTAAGCATCATCTGGAGCACACATTCTGGGAACCAGGCAGCAGAGAGCCCAGTGGAAGCTGCTCGATTTGAGCTTGTCTGATAGGTTTTTTTCTTCCCTGCAGGGAAACAGTTGCTTAGAGAACTCTTTCTACAGCAGCCACACACTCTGCCCTAGAGCTGAGAAGCACTGGCTGTAACTTCCCTTTGCAGAAGGAACATTCTGCAGAAACACACTCTCTCCTAACTCTTAAGTTACTACTTCAACTCACATATGCATGGAAACACAGAGTGGAGCACCCGGCGAGGGTGTGCAGGACAGTTCAGTAAAAGGGCTGCTCTGCCAGAACAAGGCAGAATGCAGATGCGTGGTTCTCAAGGATATGCTTCTGAGTCTGCTAGAAACTTTGCAGTAGAGCTGAGATGAACTCAGTATACGTTCCATTTGAAGAAATAACCTAGGCCAGAAACCCACTCAACTGTAGCTCTTAAGCATCATCTGGAGCACACATTCTGGGAACCAGGCAGCAGAGAGCCCAGTGGAAGCTGCTCGATTTGAGCTTGTCTGATAGGTGTTTGTCTTCCCTGCAGGGAAACAGTTGCTTAGAGAACTCTTTCTACAGCAGCCACACACTCTGCCTGAGCACAGCTGAGAAGCACTGGCTGTAACGTCCCTTTGCAGAAGGAACATTCTGCAGAAACACACTCTCTCCTAACTCTTAAGTTACTACTTCAACTCACATATGCATGGAAACACAGAGTGGAGCACCCGGCAATACTGAGCAGGACAGCTCAGTAAAAGGGCTGCTCTGCCAGAACAAGGCAGAATGCAGATGCGTGGTTCTCAAGGATATGCTTCTGAGTCTGCTAGAAACTTTGCAGTAGAGCTGAGATGAACTCAGTATAAGTTCCATTTGAAGAAATAACCTAGGCCAGAAACCCACTCAACTGTAGCTCTTAAGCATCAGCTGGAGCACACATTCTGGTAACCAGGCAGCAGAGAGCCCAGTGGAAGCTGCTCGATTTGAGCTTGTCTGATAGGTGTTTGTCTTCCCTGCAGGGAAACAGTTGCTTAGAGAACTCTTTCTACAGCAGCCACACACTCTGCCCTAGAGCTGAGAAGCACTGGCTGTAACTTCCCTTTGCAGAAGGAACATGCCTCAGAAACACACTCTCTCCTAACTCTTAAGTTACTACTTCAACTCACATATGCATGGAAACACAGAGTGGAGCACCCGGCAATACGGAGCAGGACAGTTCAGTAAAAGGGCTGCTCTGCCAGAACAAGGCAGAATGCAGATGCGTGGTTCTCAAGGATATGCTTCTGAGTCTGCTAGAAACTTTGCAGTAGAGCTGAGATGAACTCAGTATAAGTTCCATTTGAGGAAATAACCTAGGCCAGAAACCCACTCAACTGTAGCTCTTAAGCATCAGCTGGAGCACACATTCTGGGAACCAGGCAGCAGAGAGCCCAGTGGAAGCTGCTCGATTTGAGCTTGTCTGATAGGTGTTTGTCTTCCCTGCAGGGAAACAGTTGCTTAGAGAACTCTTTCTACAGCAGCCACACACTCTGCCCTAGAGCTGAGAAGCACTGGCTGTAACTTCCCTTTGCAGAAGGAACATGCCTCAGAAACACACTCTCTCCTAACTCTTAAGTTACTACTTCAACTCACATATGCATGGAAACACAGAGTGGAGCACCCGGCAATACGGAGCAGGACAGTTCAGTAAAAGGGCTGCTCTGCCAGAACAAGGCAGAATGCAGATGCGTGGTTCTCAAGGATATGCTTCTGAGTCTGCTTGAAACTTTGCAGTAGAGCTGAGATGAACTCAGTATAAGTTCCATTTGAAGAAATAACCTAGGCCAGAAACCCACTCAACTGTAGCTCTTAAGCATCATCTGGAGCACACATTCTGGGAACCAGGCAGCAGAGAGCCCAGTGGAAGCTGCTCGATTTGAGCTTGTCTGATAGGTGTTTGTCTTCCCTGCAGGGAAACAGTTGCTTAGAGAACTCTTTCTACAGCAGCCACACACTCTGCCTGAGAACAGCTGAGAAGCACTGGCTGTAACTTCCCTTTGCAGAAGGAACATTCTGCAGAAACACACTCTCTCCTAACTCTTAAGTTACTACTTCAACTCACATATGCATGGAAACACAGAGTGGAGCACCCGGCAATACTGAGCAGGACAGCTCAGTAAAAGGGCTGCTCTGCCAGAACAAGGCAGAATGCAGATGCGTGGTTCTCAAGTATATGCTTCTGAGTCTGCTAGAAACTTTGCAGTAGAGCTGAGATGAACTCAGTATAAGTTCCATTTGAAGAAATAACCTAGGCCAGAAACCCACTCAACTGTAGCTCTTAAGCATCAGCTGGAGTACACATTCTGGGAACCAGGCAGCAGAGAGCCCAGTGGAAGCTGCTCGATTTGAGCTTGTCTGATAGGTGTTTGTCTTCCCTGCAGGGAAACAGTTGCTTAGAGAACTCTTTCTACAGCAGCCACACACTCTGCCCTAGAGCTGAGAAGCACTGGCTGTAACTTCCCTTTGCAGAAGGAACATGCCTCAGAAACACACTCTCTCCTAACTCTTAAGTTACTACTTCAACTCACATATGCATGGAAACACAGAGTGGAGCACCCGGCAATACGGAGCAGGACAGTTCAGTAAAAGGGCTGCTCTGCCAGAACAAGGCAGAATGCAGATGCGTGGTTCTCAAGGATATGCTTCTGAGTCTGCTAGAAACTTTGCAGTAGAGCTGAGATGAACTCAGTATACGTTCCATTTGAAGAAATAACCTAGGCCAGAAACCCACTCAACTGTAGCTCTTAAGCATCATCTGGAGCACACATTCTGGGAACCAGGCAGCAGAGAGCCCAGTGGAAGCTGCACGATTTGAGCTTGTCTGATAGGTGTTTGTCTTCCCTGCAGGGAAACAGTTGCTTAGAGAACTCTTTCTACAGCAGCCACACACTCCGCCTGAGAACAGGTGAGAAGCACTGGCTGTAACTTCCCTTTGCAGAAGGAACATTCTGCAGAAACACACTCTCTCCTAACTCTTAAGTTACTACTTCAACTCACATATGCATGGAAACACAGAGTGGAGCACCCGGCGAGGGTGTGCGGGACAGTTCAGTAAAAGGGCTGCTCTGCCAGAACAAGGCAGAATGCAGATGCGTGGTTCTCAAGGATATGCTTCTGAGTCTGCTAGAAACTTTGCAGTAGAGCTGAGATGAACTCAGTATAAGTTCCATTTGAAGAAATAACCTCGGCCAGAAACCCACTCAACTGTAGCTCTTAAGCATCAGCTGGAGCACACATTCTGGGAACCAGGCAGCAGAGAGCCCAGTGGAAGCTGCTCCATTTGAGCTTGTCTGATAGGTGTTTGTCTTCCCTGCAGGGAAACAGTTGCTTAGAGAACTCTTTCTACAGCAGCCACACACTGCGCCTGAGAACAGGTGAGAAGCACTGGCTGTAACGTCCCTTTGCAGAAGGAACATTCTGCAGAAACACACTCTCTCCTAACTCTTAAGTTACTACTTCAACTCACATATGCATGGAAACACAGAGTGGAGCACCCGGCGAGGGTGTGCGGGACAGTTCAGTAAAAGGGCTGCTCTGCCGGAACAAGGCAGAATGCAGATGCGTGGTTCTCAAGGATATGCTTCTGAGTCTGCTAGAAACTTTGCAGTAGAGCTGAGATGAACTCAGTATAAGTTCCTTTTGAAGAAATAACCTAGGCCAGAAACCCACTCAACTCTAGCTCTTAAGCATCAGCTGGAGCACACTTTCTGGGAACCAGGCAGCAGAGAGCCCAGTGGAAGCTGCTCGATTTGAGCTTGTCTGATAGGTGTTTGTCTTCCCTGCAGGGAAACAGTTGCTTAGAGAACTCTTTCTACAGCAGCCACACACTCTGCCCTAGAGCTGAGAAGCACTGGCTGTAACTTCCCTTTGCAGAAGGAACATGCCTCAGAAACACACTCTCTCCTAACTCTTAATTTACTACTTCAACTCACATATGCATCGAAACACAGAGTGGAGCACCCGGCGATAGTGTGCAGGACAATTCAGTTAAACGGCCGCTCTGCCAGAAGAAGGCAGAATGCAGATGCGTGGTTCTCAAGGATATGCTTCTGAGTCTGCTAGAAACTTTGCAGTAGAGCTGAGATGAACTCAGTATAAGTTCCATTTGAAGAAATAACCTCGGCCAGAAACCCACTCAACTGTAGCTCTTAAGCATCAGCTGGAGCACACATTCTGGGAACCAGGCAGCAGAGAGCCCAGTGGAAGCTGCTCGATTTGAGCTTGTCTGATAGGTGTTTGTCTTCCCTGCAGGGAAACAGTTGCTTAGAGAACTCTTTCTACAGCAGCCACACACTCCGCCTGAGAACAGGTGAGAAGCACTGGCTGTAACGTCCCTTTGCAGAAGGAACATTCTGCAGAAACACACTCTCTCCTAACTCTTAAGTTACTACTTCAACTCACATATGCATGGAAACACAGAGTGGAGCACCCGGTGAGGGTGTGCGGGACAGTTCAGTAAAAGGGCTGCTCTGCCAGAACAAGGCAGAATGCAGATGCGTGGTTCTCATGGATATGCTTCTGAGTCTACTAGAAAGTTTGCAGTAGAGCTGAGATGAACTCAGTATAAGTTCCATTTGAAGAAATAACCTAGGCCAGAAACCCACTCAACTGTAGCTCTTAAGCATCAGCTGGAGCACACATTCTGGTAACCAGGCAGCAGAGAGCCCAGTGGAAGCTGCTCGATTTGAGCTTGTCTGATAGGTGTTTGTCTTCCCTGCAGGGAAACAGTTGCTTAGAGAACTCTTTCTACAGCAGCCACACACTCTGCCCTAGAGCTGAGAAGCACTGGCTGTCACTTCCCTTTGCAGAAGGAACATGCCTCAGAAACACACTCTCTCCTAACTCTTAAGTTACTACTTCAACTCACATATGCATGGAAACACAGAGTGGAGCACACGGCAATACGGAGCAGGACAGTTCAGTAAAAGGGCTGCTCTGCCAGAACAAGGCAGAATGCAGATGCGTGGTTCTCAAGGATATGCTTCTGAGTCTGCTAGAAACTTTGCAGTAGAGCTGAGATGAACTCAGTATAAGTTCCATTTGAGGAAATAACCTAGGCCAGAAACCCACTCAACTGTAGCTCTTAAGCATCATCTGGAGCACACATTCTGGGAACCAGGCAGCAGAGAGCCCAGTGGAAGCTGCTCGATTTGAGCTTGTCTGATAGGTGTTTGTCTTCCCTGCAGGGAAACAGTTGCTTAGAGAACTCTTTCTACAGCAGCCACACACTCTGCCCTAGAGCTGAGAAGCACTGGCTGTAACTTCCCTTTGCAGAAGGAACATGCCTCAGAAACACACTCTCTCCTAACTCTTAAGTTACTACTTCAACTCACATATGCATGGAAACACAGAGTGGAGCACCCGGCGAGGGTGTGCGGGACAGTTCAGTAAAAGGGCTGCTCTGCCAGAACAAGGCAGAATGCAGATGCGTGGTTCTCAAGGATATGCTTCTGAGTCTGCTAGAAAGTTTGCAGTAGAGCTGAGATGAACTCAATATAAGTTCCTTTTGAAGAAATAACCTAGGCCAGAAACCCACTCAACTCTAGCTCTTAAGCATCAGCTGGAGCACACTTTCTGGGAACCAGGCAGCAGAGAGCCCAGTGGAAGCTGCTCGATTTGAGCTTGTCTGATAGGTGTTTGTCTTCCCTGCAGGGAAACAGTTGCTTAGAGAACTCTTTCTACAGCAGCCACACACTCTGCCCTAGAGCTGAGAAGCACTGGCTGTAACTTCCCTTTGCAGAAGGAACATGCCTCAGAAACACACTCTCTCCTAACTCTTAAGTTACTACTTCAACTCACATATGCATGGAAACACAGAGTGGAGCACCCAGCAATACGGAGCAGGACAGTTCAGTAAAAGGGCTGCTCTGCCAGAACAAGGCAGAATGCAGATGCGTGGTTCTCAAGGATATGCTTCTGAGTCTGCTAGAAACTTTGCAGTAGAGCTGAGATGAACTCAGTATCAGTTCCATTTGAAGAAATAACCTCGGCCAGAAACCCACTCAACTGTAGCTCTTAAGCATCAGCTGGAGCACACATTCTGGGAACCAGGCAGCAGAGAGCCCAGTGGAAGCTGCTCGATTTGAGCTTGTCTGATAGGTGTTTGTCTTCCCTGCAGGGAAACAGTTGCTTAGAGAACTCTTTCTACAGCAGCCACACACTGCGCCTGAGAACAGGTGAGAAGCACTGGCTGTAACGTCCCTTTGCAGAAGGAACATTCTGCAGAAACACACTCTCTCCTAACTCTTAAGTTACTACTTCAACTCACATATGCATGGAAACACAGAGTGGAGCACCCGGCAATACTGAGCAGGACAGCTCAGTAAAAGGGCTGCTCTGCCAGAACAAGGCAGAATGCAGATGCGTGGTTCTCAAGGATATGCTTCTGAGTCTGCTAGAAACTTTGCAGTAGAGCTGAGATGAACTCAGTATAAGTTCCATTTGAAGAAATAACCTAGGCCAGAAACCCACTCAACTGTAGCTCTTAAGCATCATCTGGAGCACACAATCTTGGAACCAGGCAGCAGAGACCCTAGTGGAAGCTGCTCGATTTGAGCTTGTCTGATAGGTGTTTGTCTTCCCTGCAGGGAAACAGTTGCATAGAGAACTCTTTCTACAGCAGCCACACACTCTGCCCTAGAGCTGAGAAGCACTGGCTGTCACTTCCCTTTGCAGAAGGAACATGCCTCAGAAACACACTCTCTCTTAACTCTTAAGTTACAACTTCAACTCACATATGCATGGAAACACAGAGTGGAGCACCCGGCAAAAATGAGCAGGACAGTTCAGTAAAAGGGCTGCTCTGCCAGAAGAAGGCAGAATGCAGATGCGTGGTTCTCAAGGATATGCTTCTGAGTCTGCTAGAAACTTTGCAGTAGAGCTGAGATGAACTCAGTATAAGTTCCATTTGAAGAAATAACCTAGGCCAGAAACCCACTCAAAAGTAGCTCTTACACATCATCTGCAGCACAAATTCTGGGAACCAGGCAGCAGAGAGCCCAGTGGAAGCTGCTCGATTTGAGCTTGTTTCATAGGTGTTTGTCTTCCCTGCAGGGAAACAGTTGCTTAGAGAACTCTTTCTACAGCAGCCACACACTCTGCCCTAGAGCTGAGAAGCACTGGCTGTAACTTCCCTTTGCAGAAGTAACAGGCCTCAGAAACACACTATCCCCTAACTGTTAAGTTACTACTTCAACTCACATATGCATGGAAAAACAGAGTGGAGCACCCGGCGATAGTGTGCAGGACAGTTCAGTAAAAGAGGTGCTCTGCCAGAACAAGGCAGAATGCAGATGCGTGGTTCTCAAGGATATGCTTCTGAGTCTGCTAGAAACTTTGCAGTAGAGCTGAGATGAACTCAGTATAAGTTCCATTTGAAGAAATAACCTAGGCCAGAAACCCACTCAACTGTAGCTCTTAAGCATCATCTGGAGCACACATTCTGGGAACCAGGCAGCAGAGAGCCCAGTGGAAGCTGCTCGATTTGAGCTTGTCTGATAGGTGTTTGTCTTCCCTGCAGGGAAACATTTGCTTAGAGAACTCTTTCTATAGCAGCCACACACTCTGCCCTATAGCTGAGAAGCACTGGCTGTAACTTCCCTTTGCAGAAGGAACATGCCTCAGAAACACACTCTCTCCTAACTCTTAAGTTACTACTTCAACTCACATATGCATGGAAACACAGAGTGGAGCACCCGGCAAAACTGAGCAGGACAGTTCAGTAAAAGGGCTGCTCTGCCAGAACAAGGCAGAATGCAGATGCGTGGTTCTCAAGGATATGCTTCTGAGTCTGCTAGAAACTTTGCAGTAGAGCTGAGATGAACTCAGTATAAGTTCCATTTGAAGAAAAAACCTAGGTCAGAAACCCACTCAACTGTAGCTCTTAAGCATCATCTGGAGCACACATTCTGGGAACCAGGCAGCAGAGAGCCCAGTGGAAGCTGCTCGATTTGAGCTTGTCTGATAGGTGTTTGTCTTCCCTGCAGGGAAACAGTTGCTTAGAGAACTCTTTCTACAGCAGCCACACACTCTGCCCTAGAGCTGAGAAGCACTGGCTGTAACTTCCTTTTGCAGAAGGAACATGCCTCAGAAACACACTCTCTCCTAACTCTTAACTTACTACTTCAACTCACATATGCATGGAAACAAAGAGTGGAGCACCCGGCGAGGGTGTGCGGGACAGTTCAGTAAAAGGGCTGCTCTGCCGGAACAAGGCAGAATGCAGATGCGTGGTTCTCAAGGATATGCTTCTGAGTCTGCTAGAAACTTTGCAGTAGAGCTGAGATGAACTCAGTATAAGTTCCTTTTGAAGAAATAACCTAGGCCAGAAACCCACTCAACTCTAGCTCTTAAGCATCAGCTGGAGCACACTTTCTGGGAACCAGGCAGCAGAG
This sequence comes from Tapirus indicus, assembly GCA_031878705.1. Lineage (NCBI taxonomy): Eukaryota > Metazoa > Chordata > Mammalia > Perissodactyla > Tapiridae > Tapirus > Tapirus indicus. The sequence goes on from CM062942.1 coordinate 48,818,762, forward strand.
AGCCCAGTGGAAGCTGCTCGATTTGAGCTTGTCTGATAGGTGTTTGTCTTCCCTGCAGGGAAACAGTTGCTTAGAGAACTCTTTCTACAGCAGCCACACACTCTGCCCTAGAGCTGAGAAGCACTGGCTGTAACTTCCCTTTGCAGAAGGAACATGCCTCAGAAACACACTCTCTCCTAACTCTTAATTTACTACTTCAACTCACATATGCATCGAAACACAGAGTGGAGCACCCGGCGATAGTGTGCAGGACAATTCAGTTAAACGGCCGCTCTGCCAGAAGAAGGCAGAATGCAGATGCGTGGTTCTCAAGGATATGCTTCTGAGTCTGCTAGAAACTTTGCAGTAGAGCTGAGATGAACTCAGTATAAGTTCCATTTGAAGAAATAACCTCGGCCAGAAACCCACTCAACTGTAGCTCTTAAGCATCAGCTGGAGCACACATTCTGGGAACCAGGCAGCAGAGAGCCCAGTGGAAGCTGCTCGATTTGAGCTTGTCTGATAGGTGTTTGTCTTCCCTGCAGGGAAACAGTTGCTTAGAGAACTCTTTCTACAGCAGCCACACACTCCGCCTGAGAACAGGTGAGAAGCACTGGCTGTAACGTCCCTTTGCAGAAGGAACATTCTGCAGAAACACACTCTCTCCTAACTCTTAAGTTACTACTTCAACTCACATATGCATGGAAACACAGAGTGGAGCACCCGGCGAGGGTGTGCGGGACAGTTCAGTAAAAGGGCTGCTCTGCCAGAACAAGGCAGAATGCAGATGCGTGGTTCTCATGGATATGCTTCTGAGTCTACTAGAAAGTTTGCAGTAGAGCTGAGATGAACTCAGTATAAGTTCCATTTGAAGAAATAACCTAGGCCAGAAACCCACTCAACTGTAGCTCTTAAGCATCAGCTGGAGCACACATTCTGGTAACCAGGCAGCAGAGAGCCCAGTGGAAGCTGCTCGATTTGAGCTTGTCTGATAGGTGTTTGTCTTCCCTGCAGGGAAACAGTTGCTTAGAGAACTCTTTCTACAGCAGCCACACACTCTGCCCTAGAGCTGAGAAGCACTGGCTGTAACTTCCCTTTGCAGAAGGAACATGCCTCAGAAACACACTCTCTCCTAACTCTTAAGTTACTACTTCAACTCACATATGCATGGAAACACAGAGTGGAGCACACGGCAATACGGAGCAGGACAGTTCAGTAAAAGGGCTGCTCTGCCAGAACAAGGCAGAATGCAGATGCGTGGTTCTCAAGGATATGCTTCTGAGTCTGCTAGAAACTTTGCAGTAGAGCTGAGATGAACTCAGTATAAGTTCCATTTGAGGAAATAACCTAGGCCAGAAACCCACTCAACTGTAGCTCTTAAGCATCAGCTGGAGCACACATTCTGGGAACCAGGCAGCAGAGAGCCCAGTGGAAGCTGCTCGATTTGAGCTTGTCTGATAGGTGTTTGTCTTCCCTGCAGGGAAACAGTTGCTTAGAGAACTCTTTCTACAGCAGCCACACACTCTGCCCTAGAGCTGAGAAGCACTGGCTGTAACTTCCTTTTGCAGAAGGAACATGCCTCAAAAACACACTCTCTCCTAACTCTTAAGTTACTACTTCAACTCACATATGCATGTAAACACAGAGTGGAGCACCCGGCGAGGGTGTGCGGGACAGTTCAGTAAAAGGGCTGCTCTGCCGGAACAAGGCAGAATGCAGATGCGTGGTTCTCAAGGATATGCTTCTGAGTCTGCTAGAAACTTTGCAGTAGAGCTGAGATGAACTCAGTATAAGTTACTTTTGAAGAAATAACCTAGGCCAGAAACCCACTCAACTCTAGCTCTTAAGCATCAGCTGGAGCACACTTTCTGGGAACCAGGCAGCAGAGAGCCCAGTGGAAGCTGCTTGATTTGAGCTTGTCTGATAGGTGTTTGTCTTCCCTGCAGGGAAACAGTTGCTTAGAGAACTCTTTCTACAGCAGCCACACACTCTGCCCTAGAGCTGAGAAGCACTGGCTGTAACTTCCCTTTGCAGAAGGAACATGCCTCAGAAACACACTCTCTCCTAACTCTTAAGTTACTACTTCAACTCACATATGCATGGAAACACAGAGTGGAGCACCCGGCGAGTGTGTGCGGGACAGTTCAGTAAAAGGGCTGCTCTGCCAGAACAAGGCAGAATGCAGATGCGTGGTTCTCAAGGATATGCTTCTGAGTCTGCTAGAAAGTTTGCAGTAGAGCTGAGATGAACTCAGTATAAGTTCCTTTTGAAGAAATAACCTAGGCCAGAAACCCACTCAACTCTAGCTCTTAAGCATCAGCTGGAGCACACTTTCTGGGAACCAGGCAGCAGAGAGCCCAGTGGAAGCTGCTCGATTTGAGCTTGTCTGATAGGTGTTTGTCTTCCCTGCAGGGAAACAGTTGCTTAGAGAACTCTTTCTACAGCAGCCACACACTCTGCCCTAGAGCTGAGAAGCACTGGCTGTAACTTCCCTTTGCAGAAGGAACATGCCTCAGAAACACACTCTCTCCTAACTCTTAAGTTACTACTTCAACTCACATATGCATGGAAACACAGAGTGGAGCACCCAGCAATACGGAGCAGGACAGTTCAGTAAAAGGGCTGCTCTGCCAGAACAAGGCAGAATGCAGATGCGTGGTTCTCAAGGATATGCTTCTGAGTCTGCTAGAAACTTTGCAGTAGAGCTGAGATGAACTCAGTATAAGTTCCATTTGAAGAAATAACCTCGGCCAGAAACCCACTCAACTGTAGCTCTTAAGCATCAGCTGGAGCACACATTCTGGGAACCAGGCAGCAGAGAGCCCAGTGGAAGCTGCTCGATTTGAGCTTGTCTGATAGGTGTTTGTCTTCCCTGCAGGGAAACAGTTGCTTAGAGAACTCTTTCTACAGCAGCCACACACTGCGCCTGAGAACAGGTGAGAAGCACTGGCTGTAACTTCCCTTTGCAGAAGGAACATTCTGCAGAAACACACTCTCTCCTAACTCTTAAGTTACTACTTCAACTCACATATGCATGGAAACACAGAGTGGAGCACCCGGCGAGGGTGTGCGGGACAGTTCAGTAAAAGGGCTGCTCTGCCGGAACAAGGCAGAATGCAGACGCGTGGTTCTCAAGGATATGCTTCTGAGTCTGCTAGAAACTTTGCAGTAGAGCTGAGATGAACTCAGTATAAGTTACTTTTGAAGAAATAACCTAGGCCAGAAACCCACTCAACTCTAGCTCTTAAGCATCAGCTGGAGCACACTTTCTGGGAACCAGGCAGCAGAGAGCCCAGTGGAAGCTGCTTGATTTGAGCTTGTCTGATAGGTGTTTGTCTTCCCTGCAGGGAAACAGTTGCTTAGAGAACTCTTTCTACAGCAGCCACACACTCTGCCCTAGAGCTGAGAAGCACTGGCTGTAACTTCCCTTTGCAGAAGGAACATGCCTCAGAAACACACTCTCTCCTAACTCTTAAGTTACTACTTCAACTCACATATGCATGGAAACACAGAGTGGAGCACCCGGCAATACGGAGCAGGACAGTTCAGTAAAAGGGCTGCTCTGCCAGAACAAGGCAGAATGCAGATGCGTGGTTCTCAAGGATATGCTTCTGAGTCTGCTTGAAACTTTGCAGTAGAGCTGAGATGAACTCAGTATAAGTTCCATTTGAAGAAATAACCTAGGCCAGAAACCCACTCAACTGTAGCTCTTAAGCATCATCTGGAGCACACATTCTGGGAACCAGGCAGCAGAGAGCCCAGTGGAAGCTGCTCGATTTGAGCTTGTCTGATAGGTGTTTGTCTTCCCTGCAGGGAAACAGTTGCTTAGAGAACTCTTTCTACAGCAGCCACACACTCTGCCTGAGAACAGCTGAGAATCACTGGCTGTAACTTCCCTTTGCAGAAGGAACATGCCTCAGAAACACACTCTCTCCTAACTCTTAAGTTACTACTTCAACTCACATATGCATCGAAACACAGAGTGGAGCACCCGGCAATACGGAGCAGGACAGTTCAGTAAAAGGGCGGCTCTGCCAGAACAAGGCAGAATGCAGATGCGTGGTTCTCAAGGATATGCTTCTGAGTCTGCTAGAAACTTTGCAGTAGAGCTGAGATGAACTCAGTATAAGTTCCATTTGAGGAAATAACCTAGGCCAGAAACCCACTCAACTGTAGCTCTTAAGCATCATCTGGAGCACACATTCTGGGAACCAGGCAGCAGAGAGCCCAGTGGAAGCTGCTCGATTTGAGCTTGTCTGATAGGTTTTTTTTCTTCCCTGCAGGGAAACAGTTGCTTAGAGAACTCTTTCTACAGCAGCCACACACTCTGCCCTAGAGCTGAGAAGCACTGGCTCTAACTTCCCTTTGCAGAAGGAACATGCCTCAGAAACACACTCTCTCCTAACTCTTAAGTTACTACTTCAAGTCACATATGCATGGAAACACAGAGTGGAGCACCCGGCGATAGTGTGCAGGACAGTTCAGTAAAAGGGCTGCTCTGCCAGAACAAGGCAGAATGCAGATGCGTGGTTCTCAAGGATATGCTTCTGAGTCTGCTAGAAACTTTGCAGTAGAGCTGAGATGAACTCAGTATAAGTTCCATTTGAAGAAGTAACCTAGGCCAGAAACCCACTCAACTGTAGCTCTTAAGCATCAGCTGGAGCACACATTCTGGGAACCAGGCAGCAGAGAGCCCAGTGGAAGCTGCTCGATTTGAGCTTGTCTGATAGGTGTTTGTCTTCCCTGCAGGGAAACAGTTGCTTAGAGAACTCTTTCTACAGCAGCCACACACTCTGCCCTAGAGCTGAGAAGCACTGGCTGTAACTTCCCTTTGCAGAAGGAACATTCTGCAGAAACACACTCTCTCCTAACTCTTAAGTTACTATTTCAACTCACATATGCATGGAAACACCGAGTGGAGCACCTGGCAATAGTGTGCAGGACAGTTCAGTAAAAGGGCTGCTCTCCCAGAACAAGGCAGAATGCTGATGCGTGGTTCTCAAGGATATGCTTCTGAGTCTGCTAGAAACTTTGCAGTAGAGCTGAGATGAACTCAGTATAAGTTCCATTTGAAGAAGTAACCTAGGCCAGAAACCCACTCAACTGTAGCTCTTAAGCATCAGCTGGAGCACACATTCTGGGAACCAGGCAGCAGAGAGCCCAGTGGAAGCTGCTCGATTTGAGCTTGTCTGATAGGTGTTTGTCTTCCCTGCAGGGAAACAGTTGCTTAGAGAACTCTTTCTACAGCAGCCACACACTCTGCCCTAGAGCTTAGAAGCACTGGCTGTAACTTCCCTTTGCAGAAGGAACATGCCTCAAAAACACACTCTCTCCTAACTCTTAAGTTACTACTTCAACTCACATATGCATGGAAACACAGAGTGGAGCACCCAGCAATACGGAGCAGGACAGTTCAGTAAAAGGGCTGCTCTGCCAGAACAAGGCAGAATGCAGATGCGTGGTTCTCAAGGATATGCTTCTGAGTCTGCTAGAAAGTTTGCAGTAGAGCTGAGATGAACTCAGTATAAGTTCCTTTTGAAGAAATAACCTAGGCCAGAAACCCACTCAACTGTAGCTCTTAAGCATCATCTGGAGCACACATTCTGGGAACAGGGAGCAGAGAGCCCAGTGGAAGCTGCTCGATTTGAGCTTGTCTGATAGGTGTTTGTCTTCCCTGCAGGGAAACAGTTGCTTAGAGAACTCTTTCTACAGCAGCCACACACTCTGCCCTAGAGCTGAGAATCACTGGCTGTAACTTCCCTTTGCAGAAGGAACATTCTGCAGAAACACACTCTCTCCTAACTCTTAAGTTACTACTTCAACTCACATATGCATGGAAACACAGAGTGGAGCACCCGGCAATACGGAGCAGGACAGTTCAGTAAAAGGGCTGCTCTGCCAGAACAAGGCAGAATGCAGATGCGTGGTTCTCAAGGATATGCTTCTGAGTCTGCTAGAAACTTTGCAGTAGAGCTGAGATGAACTCAGTATAAGTTCCATTTGAAGAAATAACCTAGGCCAGAAACCCACTCAACTGTAGCTCTTAAGCATCATCTGGAGCACACATTCTGGGAACCAGGCAGCATAGAGCCCAGTGGAAGCTGCTCGATTTGAGCTTGTCTGATAGGTGTTTGTCTTCCCTGCAGGGAAACAGTTGCTTAGAGAACTCTTTCTACAGCAGCCACACACTCTGCCCTAGAGCTGAGAAGCACTGGCTGTAACTTCCCTTTGCAGAAGGAACATTCTGCAGAAACACACTCTCTCCTAACTCTTAAGTTACTATTTCAACTCACATATGCATGGAAACACCGAGTGGAGCACCTGGCAATGGTGTGCAGGACAGTTCAGTAAAAGGGCTGCTCTCCCAGAACAAGGCAGAATGCTGATGCGTGGTTCTCAAGGATATGCTTCTGAGTCTGCTAGAAACTTTGCAGTAGAGCTGAGATGAACTCAGTATAAGTTCCATTTGAAGAAGTAACCTAGGCCAGAAACCCACTCAACTGTAGCTCTTAAGCATCAGCTGGAGCACACATTCTGGGAACCAGGCAGCAGAGAGCCCAGTGGAAGCTGCTCGATTTGAGCTTGTCTGATAGGTGTTTGTCTTCCCTGCAGGGAAACAGTTGCTTAGAGAACTCTTTCTACAGCAGCCACACACTCTGCCCTAGAGCTGAGAAGCACTGGCTGTAACTTCCCTTTGCAGAAGGAACATGCCTCAGAAACACACTCTCTCCTAACTCTTAAGTTACTACTTCAACTCACATATGCATGGAAACACAGAGTGGAGCACCCGGCGAGGGTGTGCGGGACAGTTCAGTAAAAGGGCTGCTCTGCCAGAACAAGGCAGAATGCAGATGCGTGGTTCTCAAGGATATGCTTCTGAGTCTGCTAGAAAGTTTGCAGTAGAGCTGAGATGAACTCAGTATAAGTTCCTTTTGAAGAAATAACCTCGGCCAGAAACCCACTCAACTCTAGCTCTTAAGCATCATCTGGAGCACACTTTCTGGGAACCAGGCAGCAGAGAGCCCAGTGGAAGCTGCTCGATTTGAGCTTGTCTGATAGGTGTTTGTCTTCCCTGCAGGGAAACAGTTGCTTAGAGAACTCTTTCTACAGCAGCCACACACTCTGCCCTAGAGCTGAGAAGCACTGGCTGTAACTTCCCTTTGCAGAAGGAACATGCCTCAGAAACACACTCTCTCCTAACTCTTAATTTACTGCTTCAACTCACATATGCATCGAAACACAGAGTGGAGCACCCGGCAATACGGAGCAGGACACTTCAGTAAAAGGGCTGCTCTGCCAGAACAAGGCAGAATGCAGATGCGTGGTTCTCAAGGATATGCTTCTGAGTCTGCTAGAAACTTTGCAGTAGAGCTGAGATGAACTCAGTATAAGTTCCATTTGAGGAAATAACCTAGGCCAGAAACCCACTCAACTGTAGCTCTTAAGCATCATCTGGAGCACACATTCTGGGAACCAGGCAGCAGAGAGCCCAGTGGAAGCTGCTCGATTTGAGCTTGTCTGATAGGTTTTTTTCTTCCCTGCAGGGAAACAGTTGCTTAGAGAACTCTTTCTACAGCAGCCACACACTCTGCCCTAGAGCTGAGAAGCACTGGCTCTAACTTCCCTTTGCAGAAGGAACATGCCTCAGAAACACACTCTCTCCTAACTCTTAAGTTACTACTTCAAGTCACATATGCATGGAAACACAGAGTGGAGCACCCGGCGATAGTGTGCAGGACAGTTCAGTAAAAGGGCTGCTCTGCCAGAACAAGGCAGAATGCAGATGCGTGGTTCTCAAGGATATGCTTCTGAGTCTGCTAGAAACTTTGCAGTAGAGCTGAGATGAACTCAGTATAAGTTCCATTTGAAGAAGTAACCTAGGCCAGAAACCCACTCAACTGTAGCTCTTAAGCATCAGCTGGAGCACACATTCTGGGAACCAGGCAGCAGAGAGCCCAGTGGAAGCTGCTCGATTTGAGCTTGTCTGATAGGTGTTTGTCTTCCCTGCAGGGAAACAGTTGCTTAGAGAACTCTTTCTACAGCAGCCACACACTCTGCCCTAGAGCTGAGAAGCACTGGCTGTAACTTCCCTTTGCAGAAGGAACATTCTGCAGAAACACACTCTCTCCTAACTCTTAAGTTACTATTTCAACTCACATATGCATGGAAACACCGAGTGGAGCACCTGGCAATAGTGTGCAGGACAGTTCAGTAAAAGGGCTGCTCTCCCAGAACAAGGCAGAACTCTGATGCGTGGTTCTCAAGGATATGCTTCTGAGTCTGCTAGAAACTTTGCAGTAGAGCTGAGATGAACTCAGTATAAGTTCCATTTGAAGAAGTAACCTAGGCCAGAAACCCACTCAACTGTAGCTCTTAAGCATCAGCTGGAGCACACATTCTGGGAACCAGGCAGCAGAGAGCCCAGTGGAAGCTGCTCGATTTGAGCTTGTCTGATAGGTGTTTGTCTTCCCTGCAGGGAAACAGTTGCTTAGAGAACTCTTTCTACAGCAGCCACACACTCTGCCCTAGAGCTGAGAAGCACTGGCTGTAACTTCCCTTTGCAGAAGGAACATGCCTCAGAAACACACTCTCTCCTAACTCTTAAGTTACTACTTCAACTCACATATGCATGGAAACACAGAGTGGAGCACCCAGCAATACGGAGCAGGACAGTTCAGTAAAAGGGCTGCTCTGCCAGAACAAGGCAGAATGCAGATGCGTGGTTCTCAAGGATATGCTTCTGAGTCTGCTAGAAACTTTGCAGTAGAGCTGAGATGAACTCAGTATAAGTTCCTTTTGAAGAAATAACCTAGGCCAGAAACCCACTCAACTGTAGCTCTTAAGCATCATCTGGAGCACACATTCTGGGAACCAGGCAGCAGAGAGCCCAGTGGAAGCTGCTCGATTTGAGCTTGTCTGATAGGTGTTTGTCTTCCCTGCAGGGAAACAGTTGCTTAGAGAACTCTTTCTACAGCAGCCACACACTCTGCCTGAGAACAGCTGAGAAGCACTGGCTGTAACTTCCCTTTGCAGAAGGAACATTCTGCAGAAACACACTCTCTCCTAACTCTTAAGTTACTACTTCAACTCACATATGCATGGAAACACAGAGTGGAGCACCCGGCAATACTGAGCAGGACAGCTCAGTAAAAGGGCTGCTCTGCCAGAACAAGGCAGAATGCAGATGCGTGGTTCTCAAGGATATGCTTCTGAGTCTGCTAGAAACTTTGCAGTAGAGCTGAGATGAACTCAGTATAAGTTCCTTTTGAAGAAATAACCTAGGCCAGAAACCCACTCAACTGTAGCTCTTAAGCATCAGCTGGAGCACACATTCTGGGAACCAGGCAGCAGAGAGCCCAGTGGAAGCTGCTCGATTTGAGCTTGTCTGATAGGTGTTTGTCTTCCCTGCAGGGAAACAGTTGCTTAGAGAACTCTTTCTACAGCAGCCACACACTCTGCCCTAGAGCTGAGAAGCACTGGCTGTAACTTCCCTTTGCAGAAGGAACATGCCTCAGAAACACACTCTCTCCTAACTCTTAAGTTACTACTTCAACTCACATATGCATGGAAACACAGAGTGGAGCACCCGGCAATACGGAGCAGAACAGTTCAGTAAAAGGGCTGCTCTGCCAGAACAAGGCAGAATGCAGATGCGTGGTTCTCAAGGATATGCTTCTGAGTCTGCTAGAAACTTTGCAGTAGACCTGAGATGAACTCAGTATACGTTCCATTTGAAGAAATAACCTAGGCCAGAAACCCACTCAACTGTAGCTCTTAAGCATCATCTGGAGCACACATTCTGGGAACCAGGCAGCAGAGAGCCCAGTGGAAGCTGCTCGATTTGAGCTTGTCTGATAGGTGTTTGTCTTCCCTGCAGGGAAACAGTTGCTTAGAGAACTCTTTCTACAGCAGCCACACACTCTGCCTGAGAACAGCTGAGAAGCACTGGCTGTAACTTCCCTTTTCAGAAGGAACATTCTGCAGAAACACACTCTCTCCTAACTCTTAAGTTACTACTTCAACTCACATATGCATGGAAACACAGAGTGGAGCACCCGGCAATACGGAGCAGGACAGCTCAGTAAAAGGGCTGCTCTGCCAGAACAAGGCAGAATGCAGATGCGTGGTTCTCAAGGATATGCTTCTGAGTCTGCTAGAAACTTTGCAGTAGAGCTGAGATGAACTCAGTATAAGTTCCATTTGAAGAAATAACCTAGGCCAGAAACCCACTCAACTGTAGCTCTTAAGCATCAGCTGGAGCACACATTCTGGGAACCAGGCAGCAGAGAGCCCAGTGGAAGCTGCTCGATTTGAGCTTGTCTGATAGGTGTTTGTCTTCCCTGCAGGGAAACAGTTGCTTAGAGAACTCTTTCTACAGCAGCCACACACTCTGCCCTAGAGCTGAGAAGCACTGGCTGTAACTTCCCTTTGCAGAAGGAACATGCCTCAGAAACACACTCTCTCCTAACTCTTAAGTTACTACTTCAACTCACATATGCATGGAAACACAGAGTGGAGCACCCGGCAATACGGAGCAGGACAGTTCAGTAAAAGGGCTGCTCTGCCAGAACAAGGCAGAATGCAGATGCGTGGTTCTCAAGGATATGCTTCTGAGTCTGCTAGAAACTTTGCAGTAGAGCTGAGATGAACTCAGTATACGTTCCATTTGAAGAAATAACCTAGGCCAGAAACCCACTCAACTGTAGCTCTTAAGCATCATCTGGAGCACACATTCTGGGAACCAGGCAGCAGAGAGCCCAGTGGAAGCTGCTCGATTTGAGCTTGTCTGATAGGTGTTTGTCTTCCCTGCAGGGAAACAGTTGCTTAGAGAACTCTTTCTACAGCAGCCACACACTCCGCCTGAGAACAGGTGAGAAGCACTGGCTGTAACTTCCCTTTGCAGAAGGAACATTCTGCAGAAACACACTCTCTCCTAACTCTTAAGTTACTACTTCAACTCACATATGCATGGAAACACAGAGTGGAGCACCCGGCGAGGGTGTGCGGGACTGTTCAGTAAAAGGGCTGCTCTGCCAGAACAAGGCAGAATGCAGATGCGTGGTTCTCAAGGATATGCTTCTGAGTCTGCTAGAAACTTTGCAGTAGAGCTGAGATGAACTCAGTATAAGTTCCATTTGAGGAAATAACCTAGGCCAGAAACCCACTCAACTGTAGCTCTTAAGCATCAGCTGGAGCACACATTCTGGGAACCAGGCAGCAGAGAGCCCAGTGGAAGCTGCTCGATTTGAGCTTGTCTGATAGGTGTTTGTCTTCCCTGCAGGGAAACAGTTGCTTAGAGAACTCTTTCTACAGCAGCCACACACTCTGCCCTAGAGCTGAGAAGCACTGGCTGTAACTTCCCTTTGCAGAAGGAACATGCCTCAGAAACACACTCTCTCCTAACTCTTAAGTTACTACTTCAACTCACATATGCATGGAAACACAGAGTGGAGCACCCGGCAATACGGAGCAGGACAGTTCAGTAAAAGGGCTGCTCTGCCAGAACAAGGCAGAATGCAGATGCGTGGTTCTCAAGGATATGCTTCTGAGTCTGCTTGAAACTTTGCAGTAGAGCTGAGATGAACTCAGTATAAGTTCCATTTGAAGAAATAACCTAGGCCAGAAACCCACTCAACTGTAGCTCTTAAGCATCAGCTGGAGCACACATTCTGGGAACCAGGCAGCAGAGAGCCCAGTGGAAGCTGCTCGATTTGAGCTTGTCTGATAGGTGTTTGTCTTCCCTGCAGGGAAACAGTTGCTTAGAGAACTCTTTCTACAGCAGCCACACACTCTGCCTGAGAACAGCTGAGAAGCACTGGCTGTAACTTCCCTTTGCAGAAGGAACATTCTGCAGAAACACACTCTCTCCTAACTCTTAAGTTACTACTTCAACTCACATATGCATGGAAACACAGAGTGGAGCACCCGGCAATACGGAGCAGGACAGCTCAGTAAAAGGGCTGCTCTGCCAGAACAAGGCAGAATGCAGATGCGTGGTTCTCAAGGATATGCTTCTGAGTCTGCTAGAAACTTTGCAGTAGAGCTGAGATGAACTCAGTATAAGTTCCATTTGAAGAAATAACCTAGGCCAGAAACCCACTCAACTGTAGCTCTTAAGCATCAGCTGGAGCACACATTCTGGGAACCAGGCAGCAGAGAGCCCAGTGGAAGCTGCTCGATTTGAGCTTGTCTGATAGGTGTTTGTCTTCCCTGCAGGGAAACAGTTGCTTAGAGAACTCTTTCTACAGCAGCCACACACTCTGCCCTAGAGCTGAGAAGCACTGGCTGTAACTTCCCTTTGCAGAAGGAACATGCCTCAGAAACACACTCTCTCCTAACTCTTAAGTTACTACTTCAACTCACATATGCATGGAAACACAGAGTGGAGCACCCGGCAATACGGAGCAGGACAGTTCAGTAAAAGGGCTGCTCTGCCAGAACAAGGCAGAATGCAGATGCGTGGTTCTCAAGGATATGCTTCTGAGTCTGCTAGAAACTTTGCAGTAGAGCTGAGATGAACTCAGTATACGTTCCATTTGAAGAAATAACCTAGGCCAGAAACCCACTCAACTGTAGCTCTTAAGCATCATCTGGAGCACACATTCTGGGAACTAGGCAGCAGAGAGCCCAGTGGAAGCTGCTCGATTTGAGCTTGTCTGATAGGTGTTTGTCTTCCCTGCAGGGAAACAGTTGCTTAGAGAACTCTTTCTACAGCAGCCACACACTCCGCCTGAGAACAGGTGAGAAGCACTGGCTGTAACTTCCCTTTGCAGAAGGAACATTCTGCAGAAACACACTCTCTCCTAACTCTTAAGTTACTACTTCAACTCACATATGCATGGAAACACAGAGTGGAGCACCCGGCGAGGGTGTGCGGGACAGTTCAGTAAAAGGGCTGCTCTGCCAGAACAAGGCAGAATGCAGATGCGTGGTTCTCAAGGATATGCTTCTGAGTCTGCTAGAAACTTTGCAGTAGAGCTGAGATGAACTCAGTATAAGTTCCATTTGAAGAAATAACCTAGGCCAGAAACCCACTCAACTGTAGCTCTTAAGCATCAGCTGGAGCACACATTCTGGGAACCAGGCAGCAGAGAGCCCAGTGGAAGCTGCTCGATTTGAGCTTGTCTGATAGGTGTTTGTCTTCCCTGCAGGGAAACAGTTGCTTAGAGAACTCTTTCTACAGCAGCCACACACTGCGCCTGAGAACAGGTGAGAAGCACTGGCAGTAACGTCCCTTTGCAGAAGGAACATTCTGCAGAAACACACTCTCTCCTAACTCTTAAGTTACTACTTCAACTCACATATGCATGGAAACACAGAGTGGAGCACCCGGCGAGGGTGTGCGGGACAGTTCAGTAAAAGGGCTGCTCTGCCAGAACAAGGCAGAATGCAGATGCGTGGTTCTCATGGATATGCTTCTGAGTCTACTAGAAAGTTTGCAGTAGAGCTGAGATGAACTCAGTATAAGTTCCTTTTGAAGAAATAACCTAGGCCAGAAACCCACTCAACTGTAGCTCTTAAGCATCAGCTGGAGCACACATTCTGGGAACCAGGCAGCAGAGAGCCCAGTGGAAGCTGCTCGATTTGAGCTTGTCTGATAGGTGTTTGTCTTCCCTGCAGGGAAACAGTTGCTTAGAGAACTCTTTCTACAGCAGCCACACACTCTGCCCTAGAGCTGAGAAGCACTGGCTGTAACTTCCCTTTGCAGAAGGAACATGCCTCAGAAACACACTCTCTCCTAACTCTTAAGTTACTACTTCAACTCACATATGCATGGAAACACAGAGTGGAGCACCCGGCAATACGGAGCAGGACAGTTCTGTAAAAGGGCTGCTCTGCCAGAACAAGGCAGAATGCAGATGCGTGGTTCTCAAGGATATGCTTCTGAGTCTGCTAGAAACTTTGCAGTAGAGCTGAGATGAACTCAGTATAAGTTCCATTTGAGGAAATAACCTAGGCCAGAAACCCACTCAACTGTAGCTCTTAAGCATCAGCTGGAGCACACATTCTGGGAACCAGGCAGCAGAGAGCCCAGTGGAAGCTGCTCGATTTGAGCTTGTCTGATAGGTGTTTGTCTTCCCTGCAGGGAAACAGTTGCTTAGAGAACTCTTTCTACAGCAGCCACACACTCTGCCCTAGAGCTGAGAAGCACTGGCTGTAACTTCCCTTTGCAGAAGGAACATGCCTCAGAAACACACTCTCTCCTAACTCTTAAGTTACTACTTCAACTCACATATGCATGGAAACACAGAGTGGAGCACCCGGCGAGGGTGTGCGGGACAGTTCAGTAAAAGGGCTGCTCTGCCGGAACAAGGCAGAATGCAGATGCGTGGTTCTCAAGGATATGCTTCTGAGTCTGCTAGAAAGTTTGCAGTAGAGCTGAGATGAACTCAGTATAAGTTCCTTTTGAAGAAATAACCTAGGCCAGAAACCCACTCAACTCTAGCTCTTAAGCATCAGCTGGAGCACACTTTCTGGGAACCAGGCAGCAGAGAGCCCAGTGGAAGCTGCTCGATTTGAGCTTGTCTGATAGGTGTTTGTCTTCCCTGCAGGGAAACAGTTGCTTAGAGAACTCTTTCTACAGCAGCCACACACTGCGCCTGAGAACAGGTGAGAAGCACTGGCTGTAACGTCCCTTTGCAGAAGGAACATTCTGCAGAAACACACTCTCTCCTAACTCTTAAGTTACTACTTCAACTCACATATGCATGGAAACACAGAGTGGAGCACCCGGCGAGGGTGTGCGGGACAGTTCAGTAAAAGGGCTGCTCTGCCAGAACAAGGCAGAATGCAGATGCGTGGTTCTCATGGATATGCTTCTGAGTCTACTAGAAAGTTTGCAGTAGAGCTGAGATGAACTCAGTATAAGTTCCTTTTGAAGAAATAACCTAGGCCAGAAACCCACTCAACTGTAGCTCTTAAGCATCAGCTGGAGCACACATTCTGGGAACCAGGCAGCAGAGAGCCCAGTGGAAGCTGCTCGATTTGAGCTTGTCTGATAGGTGTTTGTCTTCCCTGCAGGGAAACAGTTGCTTAGAGAACTCTTTCTACAGCAGCCACACACTCTGCCCTAGAGCTGAGAAGCACTGGCTGTAACTTCCCTTTGCAGAAGGAACATGCCTCAGAAACACACTCTCTCCTAACTCTTAAGTTACTACTTCAACTCACATATGCATGGAAACACAGAGTGGAGCACCCGGCAATACGGAGCAGGACAGTTCTGTAAAAGGGCTGCTCTGCCAGAACAAGGCAGAATGCAGATGCGTGGTTCTCAAGGATATGCTTCTGAGTCTGCTAGAAACTTTGCAGTAGAGCTGAGATGAACTCAGTATAAGTTCCATTTGAGGAAATAACCTAGGCCAGAAACCCACTCAACTGTAGCTCTTAAGCATCAGCTGGAGCACACATTCTGGGAACCAGGCAGCAGAGAGCCCAGTGGAAGCTGCTCGATTTGAGCTTGTCTGATAGGTGTTTGTCTTCCCTGCAGGGAAACAGTTGCTTAGAGAACTCTTTCTACAGCAGCCACACACTCTGCCCTAGAGCTGAGAAGCACTGGCTGTAACTTCCCTTTGCAGAAGGAACATGCCTCAGAAACACACTCTCTCCTAACTCTTAAGTTACTACTTCAACTCACATATGCATGGAAACACAGAGTGGAGCACCCGGCGAGGGTGTGCGGGACAGTTCAGTAAAAGGGCTGCTCTGCCGGAACAAGGCAGAATGCAGATGCGTGGTTCTCAAGGATATGCTTCTGAGTCTGCTAGAAAGTTTGCAGTAGAGCTGAGATGAACTCAGTATAAGTTCCTTTTGAAGAAATAACCTAGGCCAGAAACCCACTCAACTCTAGCTCTTAAGCATCAGCTGGAGCACACTTTCTGGGAACCAGGCAGCAGAGAGCCCAGTGGAAGCTGCTCGATTTGAGCTTGTCTGATAGGTGTTTGTCTTCCCTGCAGGGAAACAGTTGCTTAGAGAACTCTTTCTACAGCAGCCACACACTCTGCCCTAGAGCTGAGAAGCACTGGCTGTAACTTCCCTTTGCAGAAGGAACATGCCTCAGAAACACACTCTCTCCTAACTCTTAATTTACTGCTTCAACTCACATATGCATCGAAACACAGAGTGGAGCACCCGGCAATACGGAGCAGGACAGTTCAGTAAAAGGGCTGCTCTGCCAGAACAAGGCAGAATGCAGAAGCGTGGTTCTCAAGGATATGCTTCTGAGTCTGCTAGAAACTTTGCAGTAGAGCTGAGATGAACTCAGTATAAGTTCCATTTGAGGAAATAACCTAGGCCAGAAACCCACTCAACTGTAGCTCTTAAGCATCATCTGGAGCACACATTCTGGGAACCAGGCAGCAGAGAGCCCAGTGGAAGCTGCTCGATTTGAGCTTGTCTGATAGGTTTTTTTCTTCCCTGCAGGGAAACAGTTGCTTAGAGAACTCTTTCTACAGCAGCCACACACTCTGCCCTAGAGCTGAGAAGCACTGGCTGTAACTTCCCTTTGCAGAAGGAACATTCTGCAGAAACACACTCTCTCCTAACTCTTAAGTTACTACTTCAACTCACATATGCATGGAAACACCGAGTGGAGCACCCGGCGAGGGTGTGCAGGACAGTTCAGTAAAAGGGCTGCTCTGCCAGAACAAGGCAGAATGCAGATGCGTGGTTCTCAAGGATATGCTTCTGAGTCTGCTAGAAACTTTGCAGTAGAGCTGAGATGAACTCAGTATACGTTCCATTTGAAGAAATAACCTAGGCCAGAAACCCACTCAACTGTAGCTCTTAAGCATCATCTGGAGCACACATTCTGGGAACCAGGCAGCAGAGAGCCCAGTGGAAGCTGCTCGATTTGAGCTTGTCTGATAGGTGTTTGTCTTCCCTGCAGGGAAACAGTTGCTTAGAGAACTCTTTCTACAGCAGCCACACACTCTGCCTGAGAACAGCTGAGAAGCACTGGCTGTAACGTCCCTTTGCAGAAGGAACATTCTGCAGAAACACACTCTCTCCTAACTCTTAAGTTACTACTTCAACTCACATATGCATGGAAACACAGAGTGGAGCACCCGGCAATACTGAGCAGGACAGCTCAGTAAAAGGGCTGCTCTGCCAGAATAAGGCAGAATGCAGATGCGTGGTTCTCAAGGATATGCTTCTGAGTCTGCTAGAAACTTTGCAGTAGAGCTGAGATGAACTCAGTATAAGTTCCATTTGAAGAAATAACCTAGGCCAGAAACCCACTCAACTGTTGCTCTTAAGCATCAGCTGGAGCACACATTCTGGGAACCAGGCAGCAGAGAGCCCAGTGGAAGCTGCTCGATTTGAGCTTGTCTGATAGGTGTTTGTCTTCCCTGCAGGGAAACAGTTGCTTAGAGAACTCTTTCTACAGCAGCCACACACTCTGCCCTAGAGCTGAGAAGCACTGGCTGTAACTTCCCTTTGCAGAAGGAACATGCCTCAGAAACACACTCTCTCCTAACTCTTAAGTTACTACTTCAACTCACATATGCATGGAAACACAGAGTGGAGCACCCGGCAATACGGAGCAGGACAGTTCAGTAAAAGGGCTGCTCTGCCAGAACAAGGCAGAATGCAGATGCGTGGTTCTCAAGGATATGCTTCTGAGTCTGCTAGAAACTTTGCAGTAGAGCTGAGATGAACTCAGTATACGTTCCATTTGAAGAAATAACCTAGGACAGAAACCCACTCAACTGTAGCTCTTAAGCATCATCTGGAGCACACATTCTGGGAACCAGGCAGCAGAGAGCCCAGTGGAAGCTGCTCGATTTGAGCTTGTCTGATAAGTGTTTGTCTTCCCTGCAGGGAAACAGTTGCTTAGAGAACTCTTTCTACAGCAGCCACACACTCCGCCTGAGAACAGGTGAGAAGCACTGGCTGTAACTTCCCTTTGCAGAAGGAACATTCTGCAGAAACACACTCTCTCCTAACTCTTAAGTTACTACTTCAACTCACATATGCATGGAAACACAGAGTGGAGCACCCGGCGAGGGTGTGCGGGACAGTTCAGTAAAAGGGCTGCTCTGCCAGAACAAGGCAGAATGCAGATGCGTGGTTCTCAAGGATATGCTTCTGAGTCTGCTAGAAACTTTGCAGTAGAGCTGAGATGAACTCAGTATAAGTTCCATTTGAAGAAATAACCTCGGCCAGAAACCCACTCAACTGTAGCTCTTAAGCATCAGCTGGAGCACACATTCTGGGAACCAGGCAGCAGAGAGCCCAGTGGAAGCTGCTCGATTTGAGCTTGTCTGATAGGTGTTTGTCTTCCCTGCAGGGAAACAGTTGCTTAGAGAACTCTTTCTACAGCAGCCACACACTGCGCCTGAGAACAGGTGAGAAGCACTGGCTGTAACGTCCCTTTGCAGAAGGAACATTCTGCAGAAACACACTCTCTCCTAACTCTTAAGTTACTACTTCAACTCACATATGCATGGAAACACAGAGTGGAGCACCCGGCAATACTGAGCAGGACAGCTCAGTAAAAGGGCTGCTCTGCCAGAACAAGGCAGAATGCAGATGCGTGGTTCTCAAGGATATGCTTCTGAGTCTGCTAGAAACTTTGCAGTAGAGCTGAGATGAACTCAGTATAAGTTCCATTTGAAGAAATAACCTAGGCCAGAAACCCACTCAACTGTAGCTCTTAAGCATCATCTGGAGCACACAATCTTGGAACCAGGCAGCAGAGACCCTAGTGGAAGCTGCTCGATTTGAGCTTGTCTGATAGGTGTTTGTCTTCCCTGCAGGGAAACAGTTGCATAGAGAACTCTTTCTACAGCAGCCACACACTCTGCCCTAGAGCTGAGAAGCACTGGCTGTAACTTCCCTTTGCAGAAGGAACATGCCTCAGAAACACACTCTCTCTTAACTCTTAAGTTACAACTTCAACTCACATATGCATGGAAACACAGAGTGGAGCACCCGGCAAAACTGAGCAGGACAGTTCAGTAAAAGGGCTGCTCTGCCAGAAGAAGGCAGAATGCAGATGCGTGGTTCTCAAGGATATGCTTCTGAGTCTGCTAGAAACTTTGCAGTAGAGCTGAGATGAACTCAGTATAAGTTCCATGTGAAGAAATAACCTAGGCCAGAAACCCACTCAACTCTAGCTCTTACGCATCATCTGCAGCACAAATTCTGGGAACCAGGCAGCAGAGAGCCCAGTGGAAGCTGCTCGATTTGAGCTTGTTTCATAGGTGTTTGTCTTCACTGCAGGGAAAAGGTTGCTTAGAGAACTCTTTCTACAGCAGCCACACACTCTGCCCTAGAGCTGAGAAGCACTGGCTGTAACTTCCCTTTGCAGAAGTAACAGGCCTCAGAAACACACTCTCCCCTAACTGTTAAGTTACTACTTCAACTCACATATGCATGGAAAAACAGAGTGGAGCACCCGGCGATAGTGTGCAGGACAGTTCAGTAAAAGAGGTGCTCTGCCAGAACAAGGCAGAATGCAGATGCGTGGTTCTCAAGGATATGCTTCTGAGTCTGCTAGAAACTTTTCAGTAGAGCTGAGATGAACTCAGTATAAGTTCCATTTGAAGAAATAACCTAGGCCAGAAACCCACTCAACTGTAGCTCTTAAGCATCATCTGGAGCACACATTCTGGGAACCAGGCAGCAGAGAGCCCAGTGGAAGCTGCTCGATTTGAGCTTGTCTGATAGGTGTTTGTCTTCCCTGCAGGGAAACATTTGCTTAGAGAACTCTTTCTACAGCAGCCACACACTCTGCCCTATAGCTGAGAAGCACTGGCTGTAACTTCCCTTTGCAGAAGGAACATGCCTCAGAAACACACTCTCTCCTAACTCTTAAGTTACTACTTCAACTCACATATGCATGGAAACACAGAGTGGAGCACCCGGCAAAACTGAGCAGGACAGTTCAGTAAAAGGGCTGCTCTGCCAGAACAAGGCAGAATGCAGATGCGTGGTTCTCAAGGATATGCTTCTGAGTCTGCTAGAAAGTTTGCAGTAGAGCTGAGATGAACTCAGTATAAGTTCCTTTTGAAGAAATAACCTAGGCCAGAAACCCACTCAACTCTAGCTCTTAAGCATCAGCTGGAGCACACTTTCTGGGAACCAGGCAGCAGAGAGCCCAGTGGAAGCTGCTCGATTTGAGCTTGTCTGATAGGTGTTTGTCTTCCCTGCAGGGAAACAGTTGCTTAGAGAACTCTTTCTACAGCAGCCACACACTCTGCCCTAGAGGTGAGAAGCACTGGCTGTAACTTCCCTTTGCAGAAGGAACATGCCTCAGAAACACACTCTCTCCTAACTCTTAATTTACTACTTCAACTCACATATGCATCGAAACACAGAGTGGAGCACCCGGCGATAGTGTGCAGGACAATTCAGTTAAACGGCCGCTCTGCCAGAAGAAGGCAGAATGCAGATGCGTGGTTCTCAAGGATATGCTTCTGAGTCTGCTAGAAACTTTGCAGTAGAGCTGAGATGAACTCAGTATAAGTTCCATTTGAAGAAATAACCTCGGCCAGAAACCCACTCAACTGTAGCTCTTAAGCATCAGCTGGAGCACACATTCTGGGAACCAGGCAGCAGAGAGCCCAGTGGAAGCTGCTCGATTTGAGCTTGTCTGATAGGTGTTTGTCTTCCCTGCAGGGAAACAGTTGCTTAGAGAACTCTTTCTACAGCAGCCACACACTCCGCCTGAGAACAGGTGAGAAGCACTGGCTGTAACGTCCCTTTGCAGAAGGAACATTCTGCAGAAACACACTCTCTCCTAACTCTTAAGTTACTACTTCAACTCACATATGCATGGAAACACAGAGTGGAGCACCCGGCGAGGGTGTGCGGGACAGTTCAGTAAAAGGGCTGCTCTGCCAGAACAAGGCAGAATGCAGATGCGTGGTTCTCATGGATATGCTTCTGAGTCTACTAGAAAGTTTGCAGTAGAGCTGAGATGAACTCAGTATAAGTTCCATTTGAAGAAATAACCTAGGCCAGAAACCCACTCAACTGTAGCTCTTAAGCATCAGCTGGAGCACACATTCTGGGAACCAGGCAGCAGAGAGCCCAGTGGAAGCTGCTCGATTTGAGCTTGTCTGATAGGTGTTTGTCTTCCCTGCAGGGAAACAGTTGCTTAGAGAACTCTTTCTACAGCAGCCACACACTCTGCCCTAGAGCTGAGAAGCACTGGCTGTAACTTCCCTTTGCAGAAGGAACATGCCTCAGAAACACACTCTCTCCTAACTCTTAAGTTACTACTTCAACTCACATATGCATGGAAACACAGAGTGGAGCACCCGGCAATACGGAGCAGGACAGTTCAGTAAAAGGGCTGCTCTGCCAGAAGAAGGCAGAATGCAGATGCGTGGTTCTCAAGGATATGCTTCTGAGTCTGCTAGAAACTTTGCAGTAGAGCTGAGATGAACTCAGTATACGTTCCATTTGAGGAAATAACCTAGGCCAGAAACCCACTCAACTGTAGCTCTTAAGCATCATCTGGAGCACACATTCTGGGAACCAGGCAGCACAGAGCCCAGTGGAAGCTGCACGATTTGAGCTTGTCTGATAGGTGTTTGTCTTCCCTGCAGGGAAACAGTTGCTTAGAGAACTCTTTCTACAGCAGCCACACACTCCGCCTGAGAACAGGTGAGAAGCACTGGCTGTAACTTCCCTTTGCAGAAGGAACATTCTGCAGAAACACACTCTCTCCTAACTCTTAAGTTACTACTTCAACTCACATATGCATGGAAACACCGAGTGGAGCACCCGGCGAGGGTGTGCAGGACAGTTCAGTAAAAGGGCTGCTCTGCCAGAACAAGGCAGAATGCAGATGCGTGGTTCTCAAGGATATGCTTCTGAGTCTGCTAGAAACTTTGCAGTAGAGCTGAGATGAACTCAGTATACGTTCCATTTGAAGAAATAACCTAGGCCAGAAACCCACTCAACTGTAGCTCTTAAGCATCATCTGGAGCACACATTCTGGGAACCAGGCAGCAGAGAGCCCAGTGGAAGCTGCTCGATTTGAGCTTGTCTGATAGGTGTTTGTCTTCCCTGCAGGGAAACAGTTGCTTAGAGAACTCTTTCTACAGCAGCCACACACTCCGCCTGAGAACAGGTGAGAAGCACTGGCTGTAACTTCCCTTTGCAGAAGGAACATTCTGCAGAAACACACTCTCTCCTAACTCTTAAGTTACTACTTCAACTCACATATGCATGGAAACACAGAGTGGAGCACCCGGCAATACTGAGCAGGACAGCTGGGTAAAAGGGCTGCTCTGCCAGAATAAGGCAGAATGCAGATGCGTGGTTCTCAAGGATATGCTTCTGAGTCTGCTAGAAACTTTGCAGTAGAGCTGAGATGAACTCAGTATAAGTTCCATTTGAAGAAATAACCTAGGCCAGAAACCCACTCAACTGTAGCTCTTAAGCATCATCTGGAGCACACATTCTGGGAACCAGGCAGCAGAGAGCCCAGTGGAAGCTGCTCGATTTGAGCTTGTCTGATAGGTGTTTGTCTTCCCTGCAGGGAAACAGTTGCTTAGAGAACTCTTTCTACAGCAGCCACACACTTTGCCCTAGAGCTGAGAAGCACTGGCTGTAACTTCCCTTTGCAGAAGGAACATGCCTCAGAAACACACTCTCTCCTAACTCTTAAGTTACTACTTCAACTCACATATGCATGGAAACACAGAGTGGAGCACCCGGCAATACGGAGCAGGACAGTTCAGTAAAAGGGCTGCTCTGCCAGAACAAGGCAGAATGCAGATGCGTGGTTCTCAAGGATATGCTTCTGAGTCTGCTAGAAACTTTGCAGTAGAGCTGAGATGAACTCAGTATACGTTCCATTTGAAGAAATAACCTAGGACAGAAACCCACTCAACTGTAGCTCTTAAGCATCATCTGGAGCACACATTCTGGGAACCAGGCAGCAGAGAGCCCAGTGGAAGCTGCTCGATTTGAGCTTGTCTGATAAGTGTTTGTCTTCCCTGCAGGGAAACAGTTGCTTAGAGAACTCTTTCTACAGCAGCCACACACTCCGCCTGAGAACAGGTGAGAAGCACTGGCTGTAACTTCCCTTTGCAGAAGGAACATTCTGCAGAAACACACTCTCTCCTAACTCTTAAGTTACTACTTCAACTCACATATGCATGGAAACACAGAGTGGAGCACCCGGCGAGGGTGTGCGGGACAGTTCAGTAAAAGGGCTGCTCTGCCAGAACAAGGCAGAATGCAGATGCGTGGTTCTCAAGGATATGCTTCTGAGTCTGCTAGAAACTTTGCAGTAGAGCTGAGATGAACTCAGTATAAGTTCCATTTGAAGAAATAACCTCGGCCAGAAACCCACTCAACTGTAGCTCTTAAGCATCAGCTGGAGCACACATTCTGGGAACCAGGCAGCAGAGAGCCCAGTGGAAGCTGCTCGATTTGAGCTTGTCTGATAGGTGTTTGTCTTCCCTGCAGGGAAACAGTTGCTTAGAGAACTCTTTCTACAGCAGCCACACACTGCGCCTGAGAACAGGTGAGAAGCACTGGCTGTAACGTCCCTTTGCAGAAGGAACATTCTGCAGAAACACACTCTCTCCTAACTCTTAAGTTACTACTTCAACTCACATATGCATGGAAACACAGAGTGGAGCACCCGGCAATACTGAGCAGGACAGCTCAGTAAAAGGGCTGCTCTGCCAGAACAAGGCAGAATGCAGATGCGTGGTTCTCAAGGATATGCTTCTGAGTCTGCTAGAAACTTTGCAGTAGAGCTGAGATGAACTCAGTATAAGTTCCATTTGAAGAAATAACCTAGGCCAGAAACCCACTCAACTGTAGCTCTTAAGCATCATCTGGAGCACACAATCTTGGAACCAGGCAGCAGAGACCCTAGTGGAAGCTGCTCGATTTGAGCTTGTCTGATAGGTGTTTGTCTTCCCTGCAGGGAAACAGTTGCATAGAGAACTCTTTCTACAGCAGCCACACACTCTGCCCTAGAGCTGAGAAGCACTGGCTGTAACTTCCCTTTGCAGAAGGAACATGCCTCAGAAACACACTCTCTCTTAACTCTTAAGTTACAACTTCAACTCACATATGCATGGAAACACAGAGTGGAGCACCCGGCAAAACTGAGCAGGACAGTTCAGTAAAAGGGCTGCTCTGCCAGAACAAGGCAGAATGCAGATGCGTGGTTCTCATGGATATGCTTCTGAGTCTACTAGAAAGTTTGCAGTAGAGCTGAGATGAACTCAGTATAAGTTCCATTTGAAGAAATAACCTAGGCCAGAAACCCACTCAACTGTAGCTCTTAAGCATCAGCTGGAGCACACATTCTGGGAACCAGGCAGCAGAGAGCCCAGTGGAAGCTGCTCGATTTGAGCTTGTCTGATAGGTGTTTGTCTTCCCTGCAGGGAAACAGTTGCTTAGAGAACTCTTTCTACAGCAGCCACACACTCTGCCCTAGAGCTGAGAAGCACTGGCTGTAACTTCCCTTTGCAGAAGGAACATGCCTCAGAAACACACTCTCTCCTAACTCTTAAGTTACTACTTCAACTCACATATGCATGGAAACACAGAGTGGAGCACCCGGCAATACGGAGCAGGACAGTTCAGTAAAAGGGCTGCTCTGCCAGAAGAAGGCAGAATGCAGATGCGTGGTTCTCAAGGATATGCTTCTGAGTCTGCTAGAAACTTTGCAGTAGAGCTGAGATGAACTCAGTATACGTTCCATTTGAAGAAATAACCTAGGCCAGAAACCCACTCAACTGTAGCTCTTAAGCATCATCTGGAGCACACATTCTGGGAACCAGGCAGCACAGAGCCCAGTGGAAGCTGCACGATTTGAGCTTGTCTGATAGGTGTTTGTCTTCCCTGCAGGGAAACAGTTGCTTAGAGAACTCTTTCTACAGCAGCCACACACTGCGCCTGAGAACAGGTGAGAAGCACTGGCTGTAACGTCCCTTTGCAGAAGGAACATTCTGCAGAAACACACTCTCTCCTAACTCTTAAGTTACTACTTCAACTCACATATGCATGGAAACACAGAGTGGAGCACCCGGCGAGGGTGTGCGGGACAGTTCAGTAAAAGGGCTGCTCTGCCAGAACAAGGCAGAATGCAGATGCGTGGTTCTCATGGATATGCTTCTGAGTCTACTAGAAAGTTTGCAGTAGAGCTGAGATGAACTCAGTATAAGTTCCTTTTGAAGAAATAACCTAGGCCAGAAACCCACTCAACTGTAGCTCTTAAGCATCAGCTGGAGCACACATTCTGGGAACCAGGCAGCAGAGAGCCCAGTGGAAGCTGCTCGATTTGAGCTTGTCTGATAGGTGTTTGTCTTCCCTGCAGGGAAACAGTTGCTTAGAGAACTCTTTCTACAGCAGCCACACACTCTGCCCTAGAGCTGAGAAGCACTGGCTCTAACTTCCCTTTGCAGAAGGAACATGCCTCAGAAACACACTCACTCCTAACTCTTAATTTACTACTTCAACTCACATATGCATGGAAACACAGAGTGGAGCACCCGGCAATACGGAGCAGGACAGTTCTGTAAAAGGGCTGCTCTGCCAGAACAAGGCAGAATGCAGATGCGTGGTTCTCAAGGATATGCTTCTGAGTCTGCTAGAAACTTTGCAGTAGAGCTGAGATGAACTCAGTATAAGTTCCATTTGAGGAAATAACCTAGGCCAGAAACCCACTCAACTGTAGCTCTTAAGCATCATCTGGAGCACACATTCTGGGAACCAGGCAGCAGAGAGCCCAGTGGAAGCTGCTCGATTTGAGCTTGTCTGATAGGTGTTTGTCTTCCCTGCAGGGAAACAGTTGCTTAGAGAACTCTTTCTACAGCAGCCACACACTCTGCCTGAGAACAGCTGAGAAGCACTGGCTGTAACTTCCCTTTGCAGAAGGAACATTCTGCAGAAACACACTCTCTCCTAACTCTTAAGTTACTACTTCAACTCACATATGCATGGAAACACAGAGTGGAGCACCCGGCAATACTGAGCAGGACAGCTCAGTAAAAGGGCTGCTCTGCCAGAACAAGGCAGAATGCAGATGCGTGGTTCTCAAGGATATGCTTCTGATTCTGCTAGAAACTTTGCAGTAGAGCTGAGATGAACTCAGTATACGTTCCATTTGAAGAAATAACCTAGGCCAGAAACCCACTCAACTGTAGCTCTTAAGCATCAGCTGGAGCACACATTCTGGGAACCAGGCAGCAGAGAGCCCAGTGGAAGCTGCTCGATTTGAGCTTGTCTGATAGGTGTTTGTCTTCCCTGCAGGGAAACAGTTGCTTAGAGAACTCTTTCTACAGCAGCCACACACTCTGCCCTAGAGCTGAGAAGCACTGGCTGTAACTTCCCTTTGCAGAAGGAACATGCCTCAGAAACACACTCTCTCCTAACTCTTAAGTTACTACTTCAACTCACATATGCATGGAAACACAGAGTGGAGCACCCGGCAATACGGAGCAGGACAGTTCAGTAAAAGGGCTGCTCTGCCAGAACAAGGCAGAATGCAGATGCGTGGTTCTCAAGGATATGCTTCTGAGTCTGCTAGAAACTTTGCAGTAGAGCTGAGATGAACTCAGTATAAGTTCCATTTGAAGAAATAACCTCGGCCAGAAACCCACTCAACTGTAGCTCTTAAGCATCAGCTGGAGCACACATTCTGGGAACCAGGCAGCAGAGAGCCCAGTGGAAGCTGCTCGATTTGAGCTTGTCTGATAGGTGTTTGTCTTCCCTGCAGGGAAACAGTTGCTTAGAGAACTCTTTCTACAGCAGCCACACACTCTGCCCTAGAGCTGAGAAGCACTGGCTGTAACTTCCCTTTGCAGAAGGAACATGCCTCAGAAACACACTCTCTCCTAACTCTTAAGTTACTACTTCAACTCACATATGCATGGAAACACAGAGTGGAGCACCCGGCAATACGGAGCAGGACAGTTCTGTAAAAGGGCTGCTCTGCCAGAACAAGGCAGAATGCAGATGCGTGGTTCTCAAGGATATGCTTCTGAGTCTGCTAGAAACTTTGCAGTAGAGCTGAGATGAACTCAGTATAAGTTCCATTTGAGGAAATAACCTAGGCCAAAAACCCACTCAACTGTAGCTCTTAAGCATCAGCTGGAGCACACATTCTGGGAACCAGGCAGCAGAGAGCCCAGTGGAAGCTGCTCGATTTGAGCTTGTCTGATAGGTGTTTGTCTTCCCTGCAGGGAAACAGTTGCTTAGAGAACTCTTTCTACAGCAGCCACACACTGCGCCTGAGAACAGGTGAGAAGCACTGGCTGTAACGTCCCTTTGCAGAAGGAACATTCTGCAGAAACACACTCTCTCCTAACTCTTAAGTTACTACTTCAACTCACATATGCATGGAAACACAGAGTGGAGCACCCGGCGAGGGTGTGCGGGACAGTTCAGTAAAAGGGCTGCTCTGCCAGAACAAGGCAGAATGCAGATGCGTGGTTCTCATGGATATGCTTCTGAGTCTACTAGAAAGTTTGCAGTAGAGCTGAGATGAACTCAGTATAAGTTCCATTTGAAGAAATAACCTAGGCCAGAAACCCACTCAACTGTAGCTCTTAAGCATCAGCTGGAGCACACATTCTGGGAACCAGGCAGCAGAGAGCCCAGTGGAAGCTGCTCGATTTGAGCTTGTCTGATAGGTGTTTGTCTTCCCTGCAGGGAAACAGTTGCTTAGAGAACTCTTTCTACAGCAGCCACACACTCTGCCCTAGAGCTGAGAAGCACTGGCTGTAACTTCCCTTTTCAGAAGGAACATGCCTCAGAAACACACTCTCTCCTAACTCTTAAGTTACTACTTCAACTCACATATGCATGGAAACACAGAGTGGAGCACCCGGCAATACGGAGCAGGACAGTTCAGTAAAAGGGCTGCTCTGCCAGAACAAGGCAGAATGCAGATGCGTGGTTCTCAAGGATATGCTTCTGAGTCTGCTAGAAACTTTGCAGTAGAGCTGAGATGAACTCAGTATACGTTCCATTTGAAGAAATAACCTAGGCCAGAAACCCACTCAACTGTATCTCTTAAGCATCATCTGGAGCACACATTCTGGGAACCAGGCAGCAGAGAGCCCAGTGGAAGCTGCACGATTTGAGCTTGTCTGATAGGTGTTTGTCTTCCCTGCAGGGAAACAGTTGCTTAGAGAACTCTTTCTACAGCAGCCACACACTCCGCCTGAGAACAGGTGAGAAGCACTGGCTGTAACTTCCCTTTGCAGAAGGAACATTCTGCAGAAACACACTCTCTCCTAACTCTTAAGTTACTACTTCAACTCACATATGCATGGAAACACAGAGTGGAGCACCCGGCGAGGGTGTGCGGGACAGTTCAGTAAAAGGGCTGCTCTGCCAGAACAAGGCAGAATGCAGATGCGTGGTTCTCAAGGATATGCTTCTGAGTCTGCTAGAAACTTTGCAGTAGAGCTGAGATGAACTCAGTATAAGTTCCATTTGAAGAAATAACCTCGGCCAGAAACCCACTCAACTGTAGCTCTTAAGCATCAGCTGGAGCACACATTCTGGGAACCAGGCAGCAGAGAGCCCAGTGGAAGCTGCTCGATTTGAGCTTGTCTGATAGGTGTTTGTCTTCCCTGCAGGGAAACAGTTGCTTAGAGAACTCTTTCTACAGCAGCCACACACTCTGCCCTAGAGCTGAGAAGCACTGGCTCTAACTTCCCTTTGCAGAAGGAACATGCCTCAGAAACACACTCACTCCTAACTCTTAATTTACTACTTCAACTCACATATGCATGGAAACACAGAGTGGAGCACCCGGCAATACGGAGCAGGACAGTTCTGTAAAAGGGCTGCTCTGCCAGAACAAGGCAGAATGCAGATGCGTGGTTCTCAAGGATATGCTTCTGAGTCTGCTAGAAACTTTGCAGTAGAGCTGAGATGAACTCAGTATAAGTTCCATTTGAGGAAATAACCTAGGCCAGAAACCCACTCAACTGTAGCTCTTAAGCATCATCTGGAGCACACATTCTGGGAACCAGGCAGCAGAGAGCCCAGTGGAAGCTGCTCGATTTGAGCTTGTCTGATAGGTGTTTGTCTTCCCTGCAGGGAAACAGTTGCTTAGAGAACTCTTTCTACAGCAGCCACACACTCTGCCTGAGAACAGCTGAGAAGCACTGGCTGTAACTTCCCTTTGCAGAAGGAACATTCTGCAGAAACACACTCTCTCCTAACTCTTAAGTTACTACTTCAACTCACATATGCATGGAAACACAGAGTGGAGCACCCGGCAATACTGAGCAGGACAGCTCAGTAAAAGGGCTGCTCTGCCAGAACAAGGCAGAATGCAGATGCGTGGTTCTCAAGGATATGCTTCTGATTCTGCTAGAAACTTTGCAGTAGAGCTGAGATGAACTCAGTATACGTTCCATTTGAAGAAATAACCTAGGCCAGAAACCCACTCAACTGTAGCTCTTAAGCATCAGCTGGAGCACACATTCTGGGAACCAGGCAGCAGAGAGCCCAGTGGAAGCTGCTCGATTTGAGCTTGTCTGATAGGTGTTTGTCTTCCCTGCAGGGAAACAGTTGCTTAGAGAACTCTTTCTACAGCAGCCACACACTGCGCCTGAGAACAGGTGAGAAGCACTGGCTGTAACGTCCCTTTGCAGAAGGAACATCCTGCAGAAACACACTCTCTCCTAACTCTTAAGTTACTACTTCAACTCACATATGCATGGAAACACAGAGTGGAGCACCCGGCGAGGGTGTGCGGGACAGTTCAGTAAAAGGGCTGCTCTGCCAGAACAAGGCAGAATGCAGATGCGTGGTTCTCATGGATATGCTTCTGAGTCTACTAGAAAGTTTGCAGTAGAGCTGAGATGAACTCAGTATAAGTTCCTTTTGAAGAAATAACCTAGGCCAGAAACCCACTCAACTGTAGCTCTTAAGCATCAGCTGGAGCACACATTCTGGGAACCAGGCAGCAGAGAGCCCAGTGGAAGCTGCTCGATTTGAGCTTGTCTGATAGGTGTTTGTCTTCCCTGCAGGGAAACAGTTGCTTAGAGAACTCTTTCTACAGCAGCCACACACTCTGCCCTAGAGCTGAGAAGCACTGGCTGTAACTTCCCTTTGCAGAAGGAACATGCCTCAGAAACACACTCTCTCCTAACTCTTAAGTTACTACTTCAACTCACATATGCATGGAAACACAGAGTGGAGCACCCGGCAATACGGAGCAGGACAGTTCTGTAAAAGGGCTGCTCTGCCAGAACAAGGCAGAATGCAGATGCGTGGTTCTCAAGGATATGCTTCTGAGTCTGCTAGAAACTTTGCAGTAGAGCTGAGATGAACTCAGTATACGTTCCATTTGAAGAAATAACCTAGGCCAGAAACCCACTCAACTGTATCTCTTAAGCATCATCTGGAGCACACATTCTGGGAACCAGGCAGCAGAGAGCCCAGTGGAAGCTGCACGATTTGAGCTTGTCTGATAGGTGTTTGTCTTCCCTGCAGGGAAACAGTTGCTTAGAGAACTCTTTCTACAGCAGCCACACACTCCGCCTGAGAACAGGTGAGAAGCACTGGCTGTAACTTCCCTTTGCAGAAGGAACATTCTGCAGAAACACACTCTCTCCTAACTCTTAAGTTACTACTTCAACTCACATATGCATGGAAACACAGAGTGGAGCACCCGGCGAGGGTGTGCGGGACAGTTCAGTAAAAGGGCTGCTCTGCCAGAACAAGGCAGAATGCAGATGCGTGGTTCTCAAGGATATGCTTCTGAGTCTGCTAGAAACTTTGCAGTAGAGCTGAGATGAACTCAGTATAAGTTCCATTTGAAGAAATAACCTCGGCCAGAAACCCACTCAACTGTAGCTCTTAAGCATCAGCTGGAGCACACATTCTGGGAACCAGGCAGCAGAGAGCCCAGTGGAAGCTGCTCGATTTGAGCTTGTCTGATAGGTGTTTGTCTTCCCTGCAGGGAAACAGTTGCTTAGAGAACTCTTTCTACAGCAGCCACACACTCTGCCCTAGAGCTGAGAAGCACTGGCTCTAACTTCCCTTTGCAGAAGGAACATGCCTCAGAAACACACTCACTCCTAACTCTTAATTTACTACTTCAACTCACATATGCATGGAAACACAGAGTGGAGCACCCGGCAATACGGAGCAGGACAGTTCTGTAAAAGGGCTGCTCTGCCAGAACAAGGCAGAATGCAGATGCGTGGTTCTCAAGGATATGCTTCTGAGTCTGCTAGAAACTTTGCAGTAGAGCTGAGATGAACTCAGTATAAGTTCCATTTGAGGAAATAACCTAGGCCAGAAACCCACTCAACTGTAGCTCTTAAGCATCATCTGGAGCACACATTCTGGGAACCAGGCAGCAGAGAGCCCAGTGGAAGCTGCTCGATTTGAGCTTGTCTGATAGGTGTTTGTCTTCCCTGCAGGGAAACAGTTGCTTAGAGAACTCTTTCTACAGCAGCCACACACTCTGCCTGAGAACAGCTGAGAAGCACTGGCTGTAACTTCCCTTTGCAGAAGGAACATTCTGCAGAAACACACTCTC
Organism: Tapirus indicus; assembly: GCA_031878705.1. Lineage (NCBI taxonomy): Eukaryota > Metazoa > Chordata > Mammalia > Perissodactyla > Tapiridae > Tapirus > Tapirus indicus. Next base: position 48,850,236 of record CM062942.1, read on the forward strand.
TCCTAACTCTTAAGTTACTACTTCAACTCACATATGCATGGAAACACAGAGTGGAGCACCCGGCAATACTGAGCAGGACAGCTCAGTAAAAGGGCTGCTCTGCCAGAACAAGGCAGAATGCAGATGCGTGGTTCTCAAGGATATGCTTCTGATTCTGCTAGAAACTTTGCAGTAGAGCTGAGATGAACTCAGTATACGTTCCATTTGAAGAAATAACCTAGGCCAGAAACCCACTCAACTGTAGCTCTTAAGCATCAGCTGGAGCACACATTCTGGGAACCAGGCAGCAGAGAGCCCAGTGGAAGCTGCTCGATTTGAGCTTGTCTGATAGGTGTTTGTCTTCCCTGCAGGGAAACAGTTGCTTAGAGAACTCTTTCTACAGCAGCCACACACTGCGCCTGAGAACAGGTGAGAAGCACTGGCTGTAACGTCCCTTTGCAGAAGGAACATCCTGCAGAAACACACTCTCTCCTAACTCTTAAGTTACTACTTCAACTCACATATGCATGGAAACACAGAGTGGAGCACCCGGCGAGGGTGTGCGGGACAGTTCAGTAAAAGGGCTGCTCTGCCAGAACAAGGCAGAATGCAGATGCGTGGTTCTCATGGATATGCTTCTGAGTCTACTAGAAAGTTTGCAGTAGAGCTGAGATGAACTCAGTATAAGTTCCTTTTGAAGAAATAACCTAGGCCAGAAACCCACTCAACTGTAGCTCTTAAGCATCAGCTGGAGCACACATTCTGGGAACCAGGCAGCAGAGAGCCCAGTGGAAGCTGCTCGATTTGAGCTTGTCTGATAGGTGTTTGTCTTCCCTGCAGGGAAACAGTTGCTTAGAGAACTCTTTCTACAGCAGCCACACACTCTGCCCTAGAGCTGAGAAGCACTGGCTGTAACTTCCCTTTGCAGAAGGAACATGCCTCAGAAACACACTCTCTCCTAACTCTTAAGTTACTACTTCAACTCACATATGCATGGAAACACAGAGTGGAGCACCCGGCAATACGGAGCAGGACAGTTCTGTAAAAGGTCTGCTCTGCCAGAACAAGGCAGAATGCAGATGCGTGGTTCTCAAGGATATGCTTCTGAGTCTGCTAGAAACTTTGCAGTAGAGCTGAGATGAACTCAGTATAAGTTCCATTTGAGGAAATAACCTAGGCCAAAAACCCACTCAACTGTAGCTCTTAAGCATCAGCTGGAGCACACATTCTGGGAACCAGGCAGCAGAGAGCCCAGTGGAAGCTGCTCGATTTGAGCTTGTCTGATAGGTGTTTGTCTTCCCTGCAGGGAAACAGTTGCTTAGAGAACTCTTTCTACAGCAGCCACACACTGCGCCTGAGAACAGGTGAGAAGCACTGGCTGTAACGTCCCTTTGCAGAAGGAACATTCTGCAGAAACACACTCTCTCCTAACTCTTAAGTTACTACTTCAACTCACATATGCATGGAAACACAGAGTGGAGCACCCGGCGAGGGTGTGCGGGACAGTTCAGTAAAAGGGCTGCTCTGCCAGAACAAGGCAGAATGCAGATGCGTGGTTCTCATGGATATGCTTCTGAGTCTACTAGAAAGTTTGCAGTAGAGCTGAGATGAACTCAGTATAAGTTCCATTTGAAGAAATAACCTAGGCCAGAAACCCACTCAACTGTAGCTCTTAAGCATCAGCTGGAGCACACATTCTGGGAACCAGGCAGCAGAGAGCCCAGTGGAAGCTGCTCGATTTGAGCTTGTCTGATAGGTGTTTGTCTTCCCTGCAGGGAAACAGTTGCTTAGAGAACTCTTTCTACAGCAGCCACACACTCTGCCCTAGAGCTGAGAAGCACTGGCTGTAACTTCCCTTTTCAGAAGGAACATGCCTCAGAAACACACTCTCTCCTAACTCTTAAGTTACTACTTCAACTCACATATGCATGGAAACACAGAGTGGAGCACCCGGCAATACGGAGCAGGACAGTTCAGTAAAAGGGCTGCTCTGCCAGAACAAGGCAGAATGCAGATGCGTGGTTCTCAAGGATATGCTTCTGAGTCTGCTAGAAACTTTGCAGTAGAGCTGAGATGAACTCAGTATACGTTCCATTTGAAGAAATAACCTAGGCCAGAAACCCACTCAACTGTATCTCTTAAGCATCATCTGGAGCACACATTCTGGGAACCAGGCAGCAGAGAGCCCAGTGGAAGCTGCACGATTTGAGCTTGTCTGATAGGTGTTTGTCTTCCCTGCAGGGAAACAGTTGCTTAGAGAACTCTTTCTACAGCAGCCACACACTCCGCCTGAGAACAGGTGAGAAGCACTGGCTGTAACTTCCCTTTGCAGAAGGAACATTCTGCAGAAACACACTCTCTCCTAACTCTTAAGTTACTACTTCAACTCACATATGCATGGAAACACAGAGTGGAGCACCCGGCGAGGGTGTGCGGGACAGTTCAGTAAAAGGGCTGCTCTGCCAGAACAAGGCAGAATGCAGATGCGTGGTTCTCAAGGATATGCTTCTGAGTCTGCTAGAAACTTTGCAGTAGAGCTGAGATGAACTCAGTATAAGTTCCATTTGAAGAAATAACCTCGGCCAGAAACCCACTCAACTGTAGCTCTTAAGCATCAGCTGGAGCACACATTCTGGGAACCAGGCAGCAGAGAGCCCAGTGGAAGCTGCTCGATTTGAGCTTGTCTGATAGGTGTTTGTCTTCCCTGCAGGGAAACAGTTGCTTAGAGAACTCTTTCTACAGCAGCCACACACTCTGCCCTAGAGCTGAGAAGCACTGGCTCTAACTTCCCTTTGCAGAAGGAACATGCCTCAGAAACACACTCACTCCTAACTCTTAATTTACTACTTCAACTCACATATGCATGGAAACACAGAGTGGAGCACCCGGCAATACGGAGCAGGACAGTTCTGTAAAAGGGCTGCTCTGCCAGAACAAGGCAGAATGCAGATGCGTGGTTCTCAAGGATATGCTTCTGAGTCTGCTAGAAACTTTGCAGTAGAGCTGAGATGAACTCAGTATAAGTTCCATTTGAGGAAATAACCTAGGCCAGAAACCCACTCAACTGTAGCTCTTAAGCATCATCTGGAGCACACATTCTGGGAACCAGGCAGCAGAGAGCCCAGTGGAAGCTGCTCGATTTGAGCTTGTCTGATAGGTGTTTGTCTTCCCTGCAGGGAAACAGTTGCTTAGAGAACTCTTTCTACAGCAGCCACACACTCTGCCTGAGAACAGCTGAGAAGCACTGGCTGTAACTTCCCTTTGCAGAAGGAACATTCTGCAGAAACACACTCTCTCCTAACTCTTAAGTTACTACTTCAACTCACATATGCATGGAAACACAGAGTGGAGCACCCGGCAATACTGAGCAGGACAGCTCAGTAAAAGGGCTGCTCTGCCAGAACAAGGCAGAATGCAGATGCGTGGTTCTCAAGGATATGCTTCTGATTCTGCTAGAAACTTTGCAGTAGAGCTGAGATGAACTCAGTATACGTTCCATTTGAAGAAATAACCTAGGCCAGAAACCCACTCAACTGTAGCTCTTAAGCATCAGCTGGAGCACACATTCTGGGAACCAGGCAGCAGAGAGCCCAGTGGAAGCTGCTCGATTTGAGCTTGTCTGATAGGTGTTTGTCTTCCCTGCAGGGAAACAGTTGCTTAGAGAACTCTTTCTACAGCAGCCACACACTCTGCCCTAGAGCTGAGAAGCACTGGCTGTAACTTCCCTTTGCAGAAGGAACATGCCTCAGAAACACACTCTCTCCTAACTCTTAAGTTACTACTTCAACTCACATATGCATGGAAACACAGAGTGGAGCACCCGGCAATACGGAGCAGGACAGTTCAGTAAAAGGGCTGCTCTGCCAGAACAAGGCAGAATGCAGATGCGTGGTTCTCAAGGATATGCTTCTGAGTCTGCTAGAAACTTTGCAGTAGAGCTGAGATGAACTCAGTATAAGTTCCATTTGAAGAAATAACCTCGGCCAGAAACCCACTCAACTGTAGCTCTTAAGCATCAGCTGGAGCACACATTCTGGGAACCAGGCAGCAGAGAGCCCAGTGGAAGCTGCTCGATTTGAGCTTGTCTGATAGGTGTTTGTCTTCCCTGCAGGGAAACAGTTGCTTAGAGAACTCTTTCTACAGCAGCCACACACTGCGCCTGAGAACAGGTGAGAAGCACTGGCTGTAACGTCCCTTTGCAGAAGGAACATCCTGCAGAAACACACTCTCTCCTAACTCTTAAGTTACTACTTCAACTCACATATGCATGGAAACACAGAGTGGAGCACCCGGCGAGGGTGTGCGGGACAGTTCAGTAAAAGGGCTGCTCTGCCAGAACAAGGCAGAATGCAGATGCGTGGTTCTCATGGATATGCTTCTGAGTCTACTAGAAAGTTTGCAGTAGAGCTGAGATGAACTCAGTATAAGTTCCTTTTGAAGAAATAACCTAGGCCAGAAACCCACTCAACTGTAGCTCTTAAGCATCAGCTGGAGCACACATTCTGGGAACCAGGCAGCAGAGAGCCCAGTGGAAGCTGCTCGATTTGAGCTTGTCTGATAGGTGTTTGTCTTCCCTGCAGGGAAACAGTTGCTTAGAGAACTCTTTCTACAGCAGCCACACACTCTGCCCTAGAGCTGAGAAGCACTGGCTGTAACTTCCCTTTGCAGAAGGAACATGCCTCAGAAACACACTCTCTCCTAACTCTTAAGTTACTACTTCAACTCACATATGCATGGAAACACAGAGTGGAGCACCCGGCAATACGGAGCAGGACAGTTCTGTAAAAGGGCTGCTCTGCCAGAACAAGGCAGAATGCAGATGCGTGGTTCTCAAGGATATGCTTCTGAGTCTGCTAGAAACTTTGCAGTAGAGCTGAGATGAACTCAGTATAAGTTCCATTTGAGGAAATAACCTAGGCCAGAAACCCACTCAACTGTAGCTCTTAAGCATCAGCTGGAGCACACATTCTGGGAACCAGGCAGCAGAGAGCCCAGTGGAAGCTGCTCGATTTGAGCTTGTCTGATAGGTGTTTGTCTTCCCTGCAGGGAAACAGTTGCTTAGAGAACTCTTTCTACAGCAGCCACACACTCTGCCCTAGAGCTGAGAAGCACTGGCTGTAACTTCCCTTTGCAGAAGGAACATGCCTCAGAAACACACTCTCTCCTAACTCTTAAGTTACTACTTCAACTCACATATGCATGGAAACACAGAGTGGAGCACCCGGCGAGGGTGTGCGTGACAGTTCAGTAAAAGGGCTGCTCTGCCGGAACAAGGCAGAATGCAGATGCGTGGTTCTCAAGGATATGCTTCTGAGTCTGCTAGAAAGTTTGCAGTAGAGCTGAGATGAACTCAGTATAAGTTCCTTTTGAAGAAATAACCTAGGCCAGAAACCCACTCAAATCTAGCTCTTAAGCATCAGCTGGAGCACACTTTCTGGGAACCAGGCAGCAGAGAGCCCAGTGGAAGCTGCTCGATTTGAGCTTGTCTGATAGGTGTTTGTCTTCCCTGCAGGGAAACAGTTGCTTAGAGAACTCTTTCTAAAGCAGCCACACACTCTGCCCTAGAGCTGAGAAGCACTGGCTGTAACTTCCCTTTGCAGAAGGAACATGCCTCAGAAACACACTCTCTCCTAACTCTTAATTTACTGCTTCAACTCACATATGCATCGAAACACAGAGTGGAGCACCCGGCAATACGGAGCAGGACAGTTCAGTAAAAGGGCTGCTCTGCCAGAACAAGGCAGAATGCAGAAGCGTGGTTCTCAAGGATATGCTTCTGAGTCTGCTAGAAACTTTGCAGTAGAGCTGAGATGAACTCAGTATAAGTTCCATTTGAGGAAATAACCTAGGCCAGAAACCCACTCAACTGTAGCTCTTAAGCATCATCTGGAGCACACATTCTGGGAACCAGGCAGCAGAGAGCCCAGTGGAAGCTGCTCGATTTGAGCTTGTCTGATAGGTTTTTTTCTTCCCTGCAGGGAAACAGTTGCTTAGAGAACTCTTTCTACAGCAGCCACACACTCTGCCCTAGAGCTGAGAAGCACTGGCTGTAACTTCCCTTTGCAGAAGGAACATTCTGCAGAAACACACTCTCTCCTAACTCTTAAGTTACTACTTCAACTCACATATGCATGGAAACACCGAGTGGAGCACCCGGCGAGGGTGTGCAGGACAGTTCAGTAAAAGGGCTGCTCTGCCAGAACAAGGCAGAATGCAGATGCGTGGTTCTCAAGGATATGCTTCTGAGTCTGCTAGAAACTTTGCAGTAGAGCTGAGATGAACTCAGTATACGTTCCATTTGAAGAAATAACCTAGGCCAGAAACCCACTCAACTGTAGCTCTTAAGCATCAGCTGGAGCACACATTCTGGTAACCAGGCAGCAGAGAGCCCAGTGGAAGCTGCTCGATTTGAGCTTGTCTGATAGGTGTTTGTCTTCCCTGCAGGGAAACAGTTGCTTAGAGAACTCTTTCTACAGCAGCCACACACTCTGCCCTAGAGCTGAGAAGCACTGGCTGTAACTTCCCTTTGCAGAAGGAACATGCCTCAGAAACACACTCTCTCCTAACTCTTAAGTTACTACTTCAACTCACATATGCATGGAAACACAGAGTGGAGCACCCGGCAATACGGAGCAGGACAGTTCAGTAAAAGGGCTGCTCTGCCAGAAGAAGGCAGAATGCAGATGCGTGGTTCTCAAGGATATGCTTCTGAGTCTGCTAGAAACTTTGCAGTAGAGCTGAGATGAACTCAGTATAAGTTCCATTTGAGGAAATAACCTAGGCCAGAAACGCACTCAACTGTAGCTCTTAAGCATCAGCTGGAGCACACATTCTGGGAACCAGGCAGCAGAGAGCCCAGTGGAAGCTGCTCGATTTGAGCTTGTCTGATAGGTGTTTGTCTTCCCTGCAGGGAAACAGTTGCTTAGAGAACTCTTTCTACAGCAGCCACACACTCTGCCTGAGAACAGCTGAGAAGCACTGGCTGTAACTTCCCTTTGCAGAAGGAACATTCTGCAGAAACACACTCTCTCCTAACTCTTAAGTTACTACTTCAACTCACATATGCATGGAAACACAGAGTGGAGCACCCGGCAATACTGAGCAGGACAGCTCAGTAAAAGGGCTGCTCTGCCAGAACAAGGCAGAATGCAGATGCGTGGTTCTCAAGGATATGCTTCTGAGTCTGCTAGAAACTTTGCAGTAGAGCTGAGATGAACTCAGTATAAGTTCCATTTGAAGAAATAACCTAGGCCAGAAACCCACTCAACTGTAGCTCTTAAGCATCAGCTGGAGCACACATTCTGGGAACCAGGCAGCAGAGAGCCCAGTGGAAGCTGCTCGATTTGAGCTTGTCTGATAGGTGTTTGTCTTCCCTGCAGGGAAACAGTTGCTTAGAGAACTCTTTCTACAGCAGCCACACACTCTGCCCTAGAGCTGAGAAGCACTGGCTGTAACTTCCCTTTGCAGAAGGAACATGCCTCAGAAACACACTCTCTCCTAACTCTTAAGTTACTACTTCAACTCACATATGCATGGAAACACAGAGTGGAGCACCCGGCAATACGGAGCAGGACAGTTCAGTAAAAGGGCTGCTCTGCCAGAACAAGGCAGAATGCAGATGCGTGGTTCTCAAGGATATGCTTCTGAGTCTGCTAGAAACTTTGCAGTAGAGCTGAGATGAACTCAGTATACGTTCCATTTGAAGAAATAACCTAGGCCAGAAACCCACTCAACTGTAGCTCTTAAGCATCATCTGGAGCACACATTCTGGGAACCAGGCAGCACAGAGCCCAGTGGAAGCTGCACGATTTGAGCTTGTCTGATAGGTGTTTGTCTTCCCTGCAGGGAAACAGTTGCTTAGAGAACTCTTTCTACAGCAGCCACACACTCCGCCTGAGAACAGGTGAGAAGCACTGGCTGTAACTTCCCTTTGCAGAAGGAACATTCTGCAGAAACACACTCTCTCCTAACTCTTAAGTTACTACTTCAACTCACATATGCATGGAAACACAGAGTGGAGCACCCGGCGAGGGTGTGCGGGACAGTTCAGTAAAAGGGCTGCTCTTTGAACAAGGCAGAATGCAGATGCGTGGTTCTCAAGGATATGCTTCTGAGTCTGCTAGAAACTTTGCAGTAGAGCTGAGATGAACTCAGTATAAGTTCCATTTGAAGAAATAACCTCGGCCAGAAACCCACTCAACTGTAGCTCTTAAGCATCAGCTGGAGCACACATTCTGGGAACCAGGCAGCAGAGAGCCCAGTGGAAGCTGCTCGATTTGAGCTTGTCTGATAGGTGTTTGTCTTCCCTGCAGGGAAACAGTTGCTTAGAGAACTCTTTCTACAGCAGCCACACACTGCGCCTGAGAACAGGTGAGAAGCACTGGCTGTAACGTCCCTTTGCAGAAGGAACATTCTGCAGAAACACACTCTCTCCTAACTCTTAAGTTACTACTTCAACTCACATATGCATGGAAACACAGAGTGGAGCACCCGGCGAGGGTGTGCGGGACAGTTCAGTAAAAGGGCTGCTCTGCCAGAACAAGGCAGAATGCAGATGCGTGGTTCTCATGGATATGCTTCTGAGTCTACTAGAAAGTTTGCAGTAGAGCTGAGATGAACTCAGTATAAGTTCCTTTTGAAGAAATAACCTCGGCCAGAAACCCACTCAACTCTAGCTCTTAAGCATCAGCTGGAGCACACTTTCTGGGAACCAGGCAGCAGAGAGCCCAGTGGAAGCTGCTCGATTTGAGCTTGTCTGATAGGTGTTTGTCTTCCCTGCAGGGAAACAGTTGCTTAGAGAACTCTTTCTACAGCAGCCACACACTCTGCCCTAGAGCTGAGAAGCACTGGCTGTAACTTCCCTTTGCAGAAGGAACATGCCTCAGAAACACACTCTCTCCTAACTCTTAATTTACTACTTCAACTCACATATGCATCGAAACACAGAGTGGAGCACCCGGCAATACGGAGCAGGACAGTTCAGTAAAAGGGCGGCTCTGCCAGAACAAGGCAGAATGCAGATGCGTGGTTCTCAAGGATATGCTTCTGAGTCTGCTAGAAACTTTGCAGTAGAGCTGAGATGAACTCAGTATAAGTTCCATTTGAGGAAATAACCTAGGCCAGAAACCCACTCAACTGTAGCTCTTAAGCATCATCTGGAGCACACATTCTGGGAACCAGGCAGCAGGGAGCCCAGTGGAAGCTGCTCGATTTGAGCTTGTCTGATAGGTGTTTGTCTTCCCTGCAGGGAAACAGTTGCTTAGAGAACTCTTTCTACAGCAGCCACACACTCTGCCCTAGAGCTGAGAAGCACTGGCTGTAACTTCCCTTTGCAGAAGGAACATGCCTCAGAAACACACTCTCTCCTAACTCTTAAGTTACTACTTCAACTCACATATGCATGGAAACACAGAGTGGAGCACCCAGCAATACGGAGCAGGACAGTTCAGTAAAAGGGCTGCTCTGCCAGAACAAGGCAGAATGCAGATGCGTGGTTCTCAAGGATATGCTTCTGAGTCTGCTAGAAACTTTGCAGTAGAGCTGAGATGAACTCAGTATAAGTTCCATTTGAAGAAATAACCTCGGCCAGAAACCCACTCAACTGTAGCTCTTAAGCATCAGCTGGAGCACACATTCTGGGAACCAGGCAGCAGAGAGCCCAGTGGAAGCTGCTCGATTTGAGCTTGTCTGATAGGTGTTTGTCTTCCCTGCAGGGAAACAGTTGCTTAAAGAACTCTTTCTACAGCAGCCACACACTGCGCCTGAGAACAGGTGAGAAGCACTGGCTGTAACGTCCCTTTGCAGAAGGAACATTCTGCAGAAACACACTCTCTCCTAACTCTTAAGTTACTACTTCAACTCACATATGCATGGAAACACAGAGTGGAGCACCCGGCGAGGGTGTGCGGGACAGTTCAGTAAAAGGGCTGCTCTGCCAGAACAAGGCAGAATGCAGATGCGTGGTTCTCATGGATATGCTTCTGAGTCTACTAGAAAGTTTGCAGTAGAGCTGAGATGAACTCAGTATAAGTTCCTTTTGAAGAAATAACCTCGGCCAGAAACCCACTCAACTCTAGCTCTTAAGCATCAGCTGGAGCACACTTTCTGGGAACCAGGCAGCAGAGAGCCCAGTGGAAGCTGCTCGATTTGAGCTTGTCTGATAGGTGTTTGTCTTCCCTGCAGGGAAACAGTTGCTTAGAGAACTCTTTCTACAGCAGCCACACACTCTGCCCTAGAGCTGAGAAGCACTGGCTGTAACTTCCCTTTGCAGAAGGAACATGCCTCAGAAACACACTCTCTCCTAACTCTTAATTTACTACTTCAACTCACATATGCATCGAAACACAGAGTGGAGCACCCGGCAATACGGAGCAGGACAGTTCAGTAAAAGGGCGGCTCTGCCAGAACAAGGCAGAATGCAGATGCGTGGTTCTCAAGGATATGCTTCTGAGTCTGCTAGAAACTTTGCAGTAGAGCTGAGATGAACTCAGTATAAGTTCCATTTGAGGAAATAACCTAGGCCAGAAACCCACTCAACTGTAGCTCTTAAGCATCATCTGGAGCACACATTCTGGGAACCAGGCAGCAGGGAGCCCAGTGGAAGCTGCTCGATTTGAGCTTGTCTGATAGGTGTTTGTCTTCCCTGCAGGGAAACAGTTGCTTAGAGAACTCTTTCTACAGCAGCCACACACTCTGCCCTAGAGCTGAGAAGCACTGGCTGTAACTTCCCTTTGCAGAAGGAACATGCCTCAGAAACACACTCTCTCCTAACTCTTAAGTTACTACTTCAACTCACATATGCATGGAAACACAGAGTGGAGCACCCAGCAATACGGAGCAGGACAGTTCAGTAAAAGGGCTGCTCTGCCAGAACAAGGCAGAATGCAGATGCGTGGTTCTCAAGGATATGCTTCTGAGTCTGCTAGAAACTTTGCAGTAGAGCTGAGATGAACTCAGTATAAGTTCCATTTGAAGAAATAACCTCGGCCAGAAACCCACTCAACTGTAGCTCTTAAGCATCAGCTGGAGCACACTTTCTGGGAACCAGGCAGCAGAGAGCCCAGTGGAAGCTGCTCGATTTGAGCTTGTCTGATAGGTGTTTGTCTTCCCTGCAGGGAAACAGTTGCTTAGAGAACTCTTTCTACAGCAGCCACACACTGCGCCTGAGAACAGGTGAGAAGCACTGGCTGTAACGTCCCTTTGCAGAAGGAACATTCTGCAGAAACACACTCTCTCCTAACTCTTAAGTTACTACTTCAACTCACATATGCATGGAAACACAGAGTGGAGCACCCGGCAATACTGAGCAGGACAGCTCAGTAAAAGGGCTGCTCTGCCAGAACAAGGCAGAATGCAGATGCGTGGTTCTCAAGGATATGCTTCTGAGTCTGCTAGAAACTTTGCAGTAGAGCTGAGATGAACTCAGTATAAGTTCCATTTGAAGAAATAACCTAGGCCAGAAACCCACTCAACTGTAGCTCTTAAGCATCATCTGGAGCACACAATCTTGGAACCAGGCAGCAGAGACCCTAGTGGAAGCTGCTCGATTTGAGCTTGTCTGATAGGTGTTTGTCTTCCCTGCAGGGAAACAGTTGCATAGAGAACTCTTTCTACAGCAGCCACACACTCTGCCCTAGAGCTGAGAAGCACTGGCTGTCACTTCCCTTTGCAGAAGGAACATGCCTCAGAAACACACTCTCTCTTAACTCTTAAGTTACAACTTCAACTCACATATGCATGGAAACACAGAGTGGAGCACCCGGCAAAACTGAGCAGGACAGTTCAGTAAAAGGGCTGCTCTGCCAGAAGAAGGCAGAATGCAGATGCGTGGTTCTCAAGGATATGCTTCTGAGTCTGCTAGAAACTTTGCAGTAGAGCTGAGTTGAACTCAGTATAAGTTCCATTTGAAGAAATAACCTAGGCCAGAAACCCACTCAAAAGTAGCTCTTACGCATCATCTGCAGCACAAATTCTGGGAACCAGGCAGCAGAGAGCCCAGTGGAAGCTGCTCGATTTGAGCTTGTTTCATAGGTGTTTGTCTTCCCTGCAGGGAAACAGTTGCTTAGAGAACTCTTTCTACAGCAGCCACACACTCTGCCCTAGAGCTGAGAAGCACTGGCTGTAACTTCCCTTTGCAGAAGTAACAGGCCTCAGAAACACACTCTCCCCTAACTGTTAAGTTACTACTTCAACTCACATATGCATGGAAAAACAGAGTGGAGCACCCGGCGATAGTGTGCAGGACAGTTCAGTAAAAGAGGTGCTCTGCCAGAACAAGGCAGAATGCAGATGCGTGGTTCTCAAGGATATGCTTCTGAGTCTGCTAGAAACTTTGCAGTAGAGCTGAGATGAACTCAGTATAAGTTCCATTTGAAGAAAAAACCTAGGTCAGAAACCCACTCAACTGTAGCTCTTAAGCATCATCTGGAGCACACATTCTGGGAACCAGGCAGCAGAGAGCCCAGTGGAAGCTGCTCGATTTGAGCTTGTCTGATAGGTGTTTGTCTTCCCTGCAGGGAAACAGTTGCTTAGAGAACTCTTTCTACAGCAGCCACACACTCTGCCCTAGAGCTGAGAAGCACTGGCTGTAACTTCCCTTTGCAGAAGGAACATGCCTCAGAAACACACTCTCTCCTAACTCTTAAGTTACTACTTCAACTCACATATGCATGGAAACAAAGAGTGGAGCACCCGGCGAGGGTGTGAGGGACAGTTCAGTAAAAGGGCTGCTCTGCCGGAACAAGGCAGAATGCAGATGCGTGGTTCTCAAGGATATGCTTCTGAGTCTGCTAGAAAGTTTGCAGTAGAGCTGAGATGAACTCAGTATAAGTTCCTTTTGAAGAAATAACCTAGGCCAGAAACCCACTCAACTCTAGCTCTTAAGCATCAGCTGGAGCACACTTTCTGGGAACCAGGCAGCAGAGAGCCCAGTGGAAGCTGCTCGATTTGAGCTTGTCTGATAGGTGTTTGTCTTCCCTGCAGGGAAACAGTTGCTTAGAGAACTCTTTCTACAGCAGCCACACACTCTGCCCTAGAGCTGAGAAGCACTGGCTGTAACTTCCCTTTGCAGAAGGAACATGCCTCAGAAACACACTCTCTCCTAACTCTTAATTTACTACTTCAACTCACATATGCATCGAAACACAGAGTGGAGCACCCGGCGATAGTGTGCAGGACAATTCAGTTAAACGGCCGCTCTGCCAGAAGAAGGCAGAATGCAGATGCGTGGTTCTCAAGGATATGCTTCTGAGTCTGCTAGAAACTTTGCAGTAGAGCTGAGATGAACTCAGTATAAGTTCCATTTGAAGAAATAACCTCGGCCAGAAACCCACTCAACTGTAGCTCTTAAGCATCAGCTGGAGCACACATTCTGGGAACCAGGCAGCAGAGAGCCCAGTGGAAGCTGCTCGATTTGAGCTTGTCTGATAGGTGTTTGTCTTCCCTGCAGGGAAACAGTTGCTTAGAGAACTCTTTCTACAGCAGCCACACACTCCGCCTGAGAACAGGTGAGAAGCACTGGCTGTAACGTCCCTTTGCAGAAGGAACATTCTGCAGAAACACACTCTCTCCTAACTCTTAAGTTACTACTTCAACTCACATATGCATGGAAACACAGAGTGGAGCACCCGGTGAGGGTGTGCGGGACAGTTCAGTAAAAGGGCTGCTCTGCCAGAACAAGGCAGAATGCAGATGCGTGGTTCTCAAGGATATGCTTCTGAGTCTGCTAGAAACTTTGCAGTAGAGCTGAGATGAACTCAGTATAAGTTCCATTTGAGGAAATAACCTAGGCCAGAAACCCACTCAACTGTAGCTCTTAAGCATCATCTGGAGCACACATTCTGGGAACCAGGCAGCAGAGAGCCCAGTGGAAGCTGCTCGATTTGAGCTTGTCTGATAGGTGTTTGTCTTCCCTGCAGGGAAACAGTTGCTTAGAGAACTCTTTCTACAGCAGCCACACACTCTGCCCTAGAGCTGAGAAGCACTGGCTGTAACTTCCCTTTGCAGAAGGAACATGCCTCAGAAACACACTCTCTCCTAACTCTTAAGTTACTACTTCAACTCACATATGCATGGAAACACAGAGTGGAGCACCCGGCGAGGGTGTGCGGGACAGTTCAGTAAAAGGGCTGCTCTGCCAGAACAAGGCAGAATGCAGATGCGTGGTTCTCAAGGATATGCTTCTGAGTCTGCTAGAAAGTTTGCAGTAGAGCTGAGATGAACTCAGTATAAGTTCCTTTTGAAGAAATAACCTAGGCCAGAAACCCACTCAACTCTAGCTCTTAAGCATCAGCTGGAGCACACTTTCTGGGAACCAGGCAGCAGAGAGCCCAGTGGAAGCTGCTCGATTTGAGCTTGTCTGATAGGTGTTTGTCTTCCCTGCAGGGAAACAGTTGCTTAGAGAACTCTTTCTACAGCAGCCACACACTCTGCCCTAGAGCTGAGAAGCACTGGCTGTAACTTCCCTTTGCAGAAGGAACATGCCTCAGAAACACACTCTCTCCTAACTCTTAAGTTACTACTTCAACTCACATATGCATGGAAACACAGAGTGGAGCACCCAGCAATACGGAGCAGGACAGTTCAGTAAAAGGGCTGCTCTGCCAGAACAAGGCAGAATGCAGATGCGTGGTTCTCAAGGATATGCTTCTGAGTCTGCTAGAAACTTTGCAGTAGAGCTGAGATGAACTCAGTATAAGTTCCATTTGAAGAAATAACCTCGGCCAGAAACCCACTCAACTGTAGCTCTTAAGCATCAGCTGGAGCACACATTCTGGGAACCAGGCAGCAGAGAGCCCAGTGGAAGCTGCTCGATTTGAGCTTGTCTGATAGGTGTTTGTCTTCCCTGCAGGGAAACAGTTGCTTAGAGAACTCTTTCTACAGCAGCCACACACTGCGCCTGAGAACAGGTGAGAAGCACTGGCTGTAACGTCCCTTTGCAGAAGGAACATTCGGCAGAAACACACTCTCTCCTAACTCTTAAGTTACTACTTCAACTCACATATGCATGGAAACACAGAGTGGAGCACCCGGCAATACTGAGCAGGACAGCTCAGTAAAAGGGCTGCTCTGCCAGAACAAGGCAGAATGCAGATGCGTGGTTCTCAAGGATATGCTTCTGAGTCTGCTAGAAACTTTGCAGTAGAGCTGAGATGAACTCAGTATAAGTTCCATTTGAAGAAATAACCTAGGCCATAAACCCACTCAACTGTAGCTCTTAAGCATCATCTGGAGCACACAATCTTGGAACCAGGCAGCAGAGACCCTAGTGGAAGCTGCTCGATTTGAGCTTGTCTGATAGGTGTTTGTCTTCCCTGCAGGGAAACAGTTGCATAGAGAACTCTTTCTACAGCAGCCACACACTCTGCCCTAGAGCTGAGAAGCACTGGCTGTCACTTCCCTTTGCAGAAGGAACATGCCTCAGAAACACACTCTCTCTTAACTCTTAAGTTACAACTTCAACTCACATATGCATGGAAACACAGAGTGGAGCACCCGGCAAAAATGAGCAGGACAGTTCAGTAAAAGGGCTGCTCTGCCAGAAGAAGGCAGAATGCAGATGCGTGGTTCTCAAGGATATGCTTCTGAGTCTGCTAGAAACTTTGCAGTAGAGCTGAGATGAACTCAGTATAAGTTCCATTTGAAGAAATAACCTAGGCCAGAAACCCACTCAAAAGTAGCTCTTACGCATCATCTGCAGCACAAATTCTGGGAACCAGGCAGCAGAGAGCCCAGTGGAAGCTGCTCGATTTGACCTTGTTTCATAGGTGTTTGTCTTCCCTGCAGGGAAACAGTTGCTTAGAGAACTCTTTCTACAGCAGCCACACACTCTGCCCTAGAGCTGAGAAGCACTGGCTGTAACTTCCCTTTGCAGAAGTAACAGGCCTCAGAAACACACTCTCCCCTAACTGTTAAGTTACTACTTCAACTCACATATGCATGGAAAAACAGAGTGGAGCACCCGGCGATAGTGTGCAGGACAGTTCAGTAAAAGAGGTGCTCTGCCAGAACAAGGCAGAATGCAGATGCGTGGTTCTCAAGGATATGCTTCTGAGTCTGCTAGAAACTTTGCAGTAGAGCTGAGATGAACTCAGTATAAGTTCCATTTGAAGAAATAACCTAGGCCAGAAACCCACTCAACTGTAGCTCTTAAGCATCATCTGGAGCACACATTCTGGGAACCAGGCAGCAGAGAGCCCAGTGGAAGCTGCTCGATTTGAGCTTGTCTGATAGGTGTTTGTCTTCCCTGCAGGGAAACATTTGCTTAGAGAACTCTTTCTATAGCAGCCACACACTCTGCCCTATAGCTGAGAAGCACTGGCTGTAACTTCCCTTTGCAGAAGGAACATGCCTCAGAAACACACTCTCTCCTAACTCTTAAGTTACTACTTCAACTCACATATGCATGGAAACACAGAGTGGAGCACCCGGCAAAACTGAGCAGGACAGTTCAGTAAAAGGGCTGCTCTGCCAGAACAAGGCAGAATGCAGATGCGTGGTTCTCAAGGATATGCTTCTGAGTCTGCTAGAAAGTTTGCAGTAGAGCTGAGATGAACTCAGTATAAGTTCCATTTGAAGAAAAAACCTAGGTCAGAAACCCACTCAACTGTAGCTCTTAAGCATCATCTGGAGCACACATTCTGGGAACCAGGCAGCAGAGAGCCCAGTGGAAGCTGCTCGATTTGAGCTTGTCTGATAGGTGTTTGTCTTCCCTGCAGGGAAACAGTTGCTTAGAGAACTCTTTCTACAGCAGCCACACACTCTGCCCTAGAGCTGAGAAGCACTGGCTGTAACTTCCTTTTGCAGAAGGAACATGCCTCAGAAACACACTCTCTCCTAACTCTTAACTTACTACTTCAACTCACATATGCATGGAAACAAAGAGTGGAGCACCCGGCGAGGGTGTGCGGGACAGTTCAGTAAAAGGGCTGCTCTGCCGGAACAAGGCAGAATGCAGATGCGTGGTTCTCAAGGATATGCTTCTGAGTCTGCTAGAAACTTTGCAGTAGAGCTGAGATGAACTCAGTATAAGTTCCTTTTGAAGAAATAACCTAGGCCAGAAACCCACTCAACTCTAGCTCTTAAGCATCAGCTGGAGCACACTTTCTGGGAACCAGGCAGCAGAGAGCCCAGTGGAAGCTGCTCGATTTGAGCTTGTCTGATAGGTGTTTGTCTTCCCTGCAGGGAAACAGTTGCTTAGAGAACTCTTTCTACAGCAGCCACACACTCTGCCCTAGAGCTGAGAAGCACTGGCTGTAACTTCCCTTTGCAGAAGGAACATGCCTCAGAAACACACTCTCTCCTAACTCTTAATTTACTACTTCAACTCACATATGCATCGAAACACAGAGTGGAGCACCCGGCGATAGTGTGCAGGACAATTCAGTTAAACGGCCGCTCTGCCAGAAGAAGGCAGAATGCAGATGCGTGGTTCTCAAGGATATGCTTCTGAGTCTGCTAGAAACTTTGCAGTAGAGCTGAGATGAACTCAGTATAAGTTCCATTTGAAGAAATAACCTCGGCCAGAAACCCACTCAACTGTAGCTCTTAAGCATCAGCTGGAGCACACATTCTGGGAACCAGGCAGCAGAGAGCCCAGTGGAAGCTGCTCGATTTGAGCTTGTCTGATAGGTGTTTGTCTTCCCTGCAGGGAAACAGTTGCTTAGAGAACTCTTTCTACAGCAGCCACACACTCTGCCTGAGAACAGCTGAGAAGCACTGGCTGTAACTTCCCTTTGCAGAAGGAACATTCTGCAGAAACACACTCTCTCCTAACTCTTAAGTTACTACTTCAACTCACATATGCATGGAAACACAGAGTGGAGCACCCGGCAATACGGAGCAGGACAGCTCAGTAAAAGGGCTGCTCTGCCAGAACAAGGCAGAATGCAGATGCGTGGTTCTCAAGGATATGCTTCTGAGTCTGCTAGAAACTTTGCAGTAGAGCTGAGATGAACTCAGTATAAGTTCCATTTGAAGAAATAACCTAGGCCAGAAACCCACTCAACTGTAGCTCTTAAGCATCAGCTGGAGCACACATTCTGGGAACCAGGCAGCAGAGAGCCCAGTGGAAGCTGCTCGATTTGAGCTTGTCTGATAGGTGTTTGTCTTCCCTGCAGGGAAACAGTTGCTTAGAGAACTCTTTCTACAGCAGCCACACACTCTGCCCTAGAGCTGAGAAGCACTGGCTGTAACTTCCCTTTGCAGAAGGAACATGCCTCAGAAACACACTCTCTCCTAACTCTTAAGTTACTACTTCAACTCACATATGCATGGAAACACAGAGTGGAGCACCCGGCAATACGGAGCAGGACAGTTCAGTAAAAGGGCTGCTCTGCCAGAACAAGGCAGAATGCAGATGCGTGGTTCTCAAGGATATGCTTCTGAGTCTGCTAGAAACTTTGCAGTAGAGCTGAGATGAACTCAGTATACGTTCCATTTGAAGAAATAACCTAGGCCAGAAACCCACTCAACTGTAGCTCTTAAGCATCATCTGGAGCACACATTCTGGGAACCAGGCAGCAGAGAGCCCAGTGGAAGCTGCTCGATTTGAGCTTGTCTGATAGGTGTTTGTCTTCCCTGCAGGGAAACAGTTGCTTAGAGAACTCTTTCTACAGCAGCCACACACTCCGCCTGAGAACAGGTGAGAAGCACTGGCTGTAACTTCCCTTTGCAGAAGGAACATTCTGCAGAAACACACTCTCTCCTAACTCTTAAGTTACTACTTCAACTCACATATGCATGGAAACACAGAGTGGAGCACCCGGCGAGGGTGTGCGGGACTGTTCAGTAAAAGGGCTGCTCTGCCAGAACAAGGCAGAATGCAGATGCGTGGTTCTCAAGGATATGCTTCTGAGTCTGCTAGAAACTTTGCAGTAGAGCTGAGATGAACTCAGTATAAGTTCCATTTGAGGAAATAACCTAGGCCAGAAACCCACTCAACTGTAGCTCTTAAGCATCAGCTGGAGCACACATTCTGGGAACCAGGCAGCAGAGAGCCCAGTGGAAGCTGCTCGATTTGAGCTTGTCTGATAGGTGTTTGTCTTCCCTGCAGGGAAACAGTTGCTTAGAGAACTCTTTCTACAGCAGCCACACACTCTGCCCTAGAGCTGAGAAGCACTGGCTGTAACTTCCCTTTGCAGAAGGAACATGCCTCAGAAACACACTCTCTCCTAACTCTTAATTTACTACTTCAACTCACATATGCATCGAAACACAGAGTGGAGCACCCGGCGATAGTGTGCAGGACAATTCAGTTAAACGGCCGCTCTGCCAGAAGAAGGCAGAATGCAGATGCGTGGTTCTCAAGGATATGCTTCTGAGTCTGCTAGAAACTTTGCAGTAGAGCTGAGATGAACTCAGTATAAGTTCCATTTGAAGAAATAACCTAGGCCAGAAACCCACTCAACTGTAGCTCTTAAGCATCAGCTGGAGCACACATTCTGGGAACCAGGCAGCAGAGAGCCCAGTGGAAGCTGCTCGATTTGAGCTTGTCTGATAGGTGTTTGTCTTCCCTGCAGGGAAACAGTTGCTTAGAGAACTCTTTCTACAGCAGCCACACACTCTGCCTGAGAACAGCTGAGAAGCACTGGCTGTAACTTCCCTTTGCAGAAGGAACATTCTGCAGAAACACACTCTCTCCTAACTCTTAAGTTACTACTTCAACTCACATATGCATGGAAACACAGAGTGGAGCACCCGGCAATACGGAGCAGGACAGCTCAGTAAAAGGGCTGCTCTGCCAGAACAAGGCAGAATGCAGATGCGTGGTTCTCAAGGATATGCTTCTGAGTCTGCTAGAAACTTTGCAGTAGAGCTGAGATGAACTCAGTATAAGTTCCATTTGAAGAAATAACCTAGGCCAGAAACCCACTCAACTGTAGCTCTTAAGCATCAGCTGGAGCACACATTCTGGGAACCAGGCAGCAGAGAGCCCAGTGGAAGCTGCTCGATTTGAGCTTGTCTGATAGGTGTTTGTCTTCCCTGCAGGGAAACAGTTGCTTAGAGAACTCTTTCTACAGCAGCCACACACTCTGCCCTAGAGCTGAGAAGCACTGGCTGTAACTTCCCTTTGCAGAAGGAACATGCCTCAGAAACACACTCTCTCCTAACTCTTAAGTTACTACTTCAACTCACATAAGCATGGAAACACAGAGTGGAGCACCCGGCAATACGGAGCAGGACAGTTCAGTAAAAGGGCTGCTCTGCCAGAACAAGGCAGAATGCAGATGCGTGGTTCTCAAGGATATGCTTCTGAGTCTGCTAGAAACTTTGCAGTAGAGCTGAGATGAACTCAGTATACGTTCCATTTGAAGAAATAACCTAGGCCAGAAACCCACTAAACTGTAGCTCTTAAGCATCATCTGGAGCACACATTCTGGGAACCAGGCAGCAGAGAGCCCAGTGGAAGCTGCTCGATTTGAGCTTGTCTGATAGGTGTTTGTCTTCCCTGCAGGGAAACAGTTGCTTAGAGAACTCTTTCTACAGCAGCCACACACTCCGCCTGAGAACAGGTGAGAAGCACTGGCTGTAACTTCCCTTTGCAGAAGGAACATTCTGCAGAAACACACTCTCTCCTAACTCTTAAGTTACTACTTCAACTCACATATGCATGGAAACACAGAGTGGAGCACCCGGCGAGGGTGTGCGGGACTGTTCAGTAAAAGGGCTGCTCTGCCAGAACAAGGCAGAATGCAGATGCGTGGTTCTCAAGGATATGCTTCTGAGTCTGCTAGAAACTTTGCAGTAGAGCTGAGATGAACTCAGTATAAGTTCCATTTGAGGAAATAACCTAGGCCAGAAACCCACTCAACTGTAGCTCTTAAGCATCAGCTGGAGCACACATTCTGGGAACCAGGCAGCAGAGAGCCCAGTGGAAGCTGCTCGATTTGAGCTTGTCTGATAGGTGTTTGTCTTCCCTGCAGGGAAACAGTTGCTTAGAGAACTCTTTCTACAGCAGCCACACACTCTGCCCTAGAGCTGAGAAGCACTGGCTGTAACTTCCCTTTGCAGAAGGAACATGCCTCAGAAACACACTCTCTCCTAACTCTTAAGTTACTACTTCAACTCACATATGCATGGAAACACAGAGTGGAGCACCCGGCAATACGGAGCAGGACAGCTCAGTAAAAGGGCTGCTCTGCCAGAACAAGGCAGAATGCAGATGCGTGGTTCTCAAGGATATGCTTCTGAGTCTGCTAGAAACTTTGCAGTAGAGCTGAGATGAACTCAGTATAAGTTCCATTTGAAGAAATAACCTAGGCCAGAAACCCACTCAACTGTAGCTCTTAAGCATCAGCTGGAGCACACATTCTGGGAACCAGGCAGCAGAGAGCCCAGTGGAAGCTGCTCGATTTGAGCTTGTCTGATAGGTGTTTGTCTTCCCTGCAGGGAAACAGTTGCTTAGAGAACTCTTTCTACAGCAGCCACACACTCTGCCCTAGAGCTGAGAAGCACTGGCTGTAACTTCCCTTTGCAGAAGGAACATGCCTCAGAAACACACTCTCTCCTAACTCTTAAGTTACTACTTCAACTCACATATGCATGGAAACACAGAGTGGAGCACCCGGCAAAACTGAGCAGGACAGTTCAGTAAAAGGGCTGCTCTGCCAGAACAAGGCAGAATGCAGATGCGTGGTTCTCAAGGATATGCTTCTGAGTCTGCTAGAAACTTTGCAGTAGAGCTGAGATGAACTCAGTATACGTTCCATTTGAAGAAATAACCTAGGCCAGAAACCCACTCAACTGTAGCTCTTAAGCATCATCTGGAGCACACATTCTGGGAACCAGGCAGCAGAGAGCCCAGTGGAAGCTGCTCGATTTGAGCTTGTCTGATAGGTGTTTGTCTTCCCTGCAGGGAAACAGTTGCTTAGAGAACTCTTTCTACAGCAGCCACACACTCCGCCTGAGAACAGGTGAGAAGCACTGGCTGTAACTTCCCTTTGCAGAAGGAACATTCTGCAGAAACACACTCTCTCCTAACTCTTAAGTTACTACTTCAACTCACATATGCATGGAAACACAGAGTGGAGCACCCGGCGAGGGTGTGCGGGACTGTTCAGTAAAAGGGCTGCTCTGCCAGAACAAGGCAGAATGCAGATGCGTGGTTCTCAAGGATATGCTTCTGAGTCTGCTAGAAACTTTGCAGTAGAGCTGAGATGAACTCAGTATAAGTTCCATTTGAGGAAATAACCTAGGCCAGAAACCCACTCAACTGTAGCTCTTAAGCATCAGCTGGAGCACACATTCTGGGAACCAGGCAGCAGAGAGCCCAGTGGAAGCTGCTCGATTTGAGCTTGTCTGATAGGTGTTTGTCTTCCCTGCAGGGAAACAGTTGCTTAGAGAACTCTTTCTACAGCAGCCACACACTCTGCCCTAGAGCTGAGAAGCACTGGCTGTAACTTCCCTTTGCAGAAGGAACATGCCTCAGAAACACACTCTCTCCTAACTCTTAATTTACTACTTCAACTCACATATGCATCGAAACACAGAGTGGAGCACCCGGCGATAGTGTGCAGGACAATTCAGTTAAACGGCCGCTCTGCCAGAAGAAGGCAGAATGCAGATGCGTGGTTCTCAAGGATATGCTTCTGAGTCTGCTAGAAACTTTGCAGTAGAGCTGAGATGAACTCAGTATAAGTTCCATTTGAAGAAATAACCTAGGCCAGAAACCCACTCAACTGTAGCTCTTAAGCATCAGCTGGAGCACACATTCTGGGAACCAGGCAGCAGAGAGCCCAGTGGAAGCTGCTCGATTTGAGCTTGTCTGATAGGTGTTTGTCTTCCCTGCAGGGAAACAGTTGCTTAGAGAACTCTTTCTACAGCAGCCACACACTCTGCCTGAGAACAGCTGAGAAGCACTGGCTGTAACTTCCCTTTGCAGAAGGAACATTCTGCAGAAACACACTCTCTCCTAACTCTTAAGTTACTACTTCAACTCACATATGCATGGAAACACAGAGTGGAGCACCCGGCAATACGGAGCAGGACAGCTCAGTAAAAGGGCTGCTCTGCCAGAACAAGGCAGAATGCAGATGCGTGGTTCTCAAGGATATGCTTCTGAGTCTGCTAGAAACTTTGCAGTAGAGCTGAGATGAACTCAGTATAAGTTCCATTTGAAGAAATAACCTAGGCCAGAAACCCACTCAACTGTAGCTCTTAAGCATCAGCTGGAGCACACATTCTGGGAACCAGGCAGCAGAGAGCCCAGTGGAAGCTGCTCGATTTGAGCTTGTCTGATAGGTGTTTGTCTTCCCTGCAGGGAAACAGTTGCTTAGAGAACTCTTTCTACAGCAGCCACACACTCTGCCCTAGAGCTGAGAAGCACTGGCTGTAACTTCCCTTTGCAGAAGGAACATGCCTCAGAAACACACTCTCTCCTAACTCTTAAGTTACTACTTCAACTCACATAAGCATGGAAACACAGAGTGGAGCACCCGGCAATACGGAGCAGGACAGTTCTGTAAAAGGGCTGCTCTGCCAGAACAAGGCAGAATGCAGATGCGTGGTTCTCAAGGATATGCTTCTGAGTCTGCTAGAAACTTTGCAGTAGAGCTGAGATGAACTCAGTATACGTTCCATTTGAAGAAATAACCTAGGCCAGAAACCCACTAAACTGTAGCTCTTAAGCATCATCTGGAGCACACATTCTGGGAACCAGGCAGCAGAGAGCCCAGTGGAAGCTGCTCGATTTGAGCTTGTCTGATAGGTGTTTGTCTTCCCTGCAGGGAAACAGTTGCTTAGAGAACTCTTTCTACAGCAGCCACACACTCCGCCTGAGAACAGGTGAGAAGCACTGGCTGTAACTTCCCTTTGCAGAAGGAACATTCTGCAGAAACACACTCTCTCCTAACTCTTAAGTTACTACTTCAACTCACATATGCATGGAAACACAGAGTGGAGCACCCGGCGAGGGTGTGCGGGACTGTTCAGTAAAAGGGCTGCTCTGCCAGAACAAGGCAGAATGCAGATGCGTGGTTCTCAAGGATATGCTTCTGAGTCTGCTAGAAACTTTGCAGTAGAGCTGAGATGAACTCAGTATAAGTTCCATTTGAGGAAATAACCTAGGCCAGAAACCCACTCAACTGTAGCTCTTAAGCATCAGCTGGAGCACACATTCTGGGAACCAGGCAGCAGAGAGCCCAGTGGAAGCTGCTCGATTTGAGCTTGTCTGATAGGTGTTTGTCTTCCCTGCAGGGAAACAGTTGCTTAGAGAACTCTTTCTACAGCAGCCACACACTCTGCCCTAGAGCTGAGAAGCACTGGCTGTAACTTCCCTTTGCAGAAGGAACATGCCTCAGAAACACACTCTCTCCTAACTCTTAAGTTACTACTTCAACTCACATATGCATGGAAACACAGAGTGGAGCACCCGGCAATACGGAGCAGGACAGTTCAGTAAAAGGGCTGCTCTGCCAGAACAAGGCAGAATGCAGATGCGTGGTTCTCAAGGATATGCTTCTGAGTCTGCTTGAAACTTTGCAGTAGAGCTGAGATGAACTCAGTATAAGTTCCATTTGAAGAAATAACCTAGGCCAGAAACCCACTCAACTGTAGCTCTTAAGCATCAGCTGGAGCACACATTCTGGGAACCAGGCAGCAGAGAGCCCAGTGGAAGCTGCTCGATTTGAGCTTGTCTGATAGGTGTTTGTCTTCCCTGCAGGGAAACAGTTGCTTAGAGAACTCTTTCTACAGCAGCCACACACTCTGCCTGAGAACAGCTGAGAAGCACTGGCTGTAACTTCCCTTTGCAGAAGGAACATTCTGCAGAAACACACTCTCTCCTAACTCTTAAGTTACTACTTCAACTCACATATGCATGGAAACACAGAGTGGAGCACCCGGCAATACGGAGCAGGACAGCTCAGTAAAAGGGCTGCTCTGCCAGAACAAGGCAGAATGCAGATGCGTGGTTCTCAAGGATATGCTTCTGAGTCTGCTAGAAACTTTGCAGTAGAGCTGAGATGAACTCAGTATAAGTTCCATTTGAAGAAATAACCTAGGCCAGAAACCCACTCAACTGTAGCTCTTAAGCATCAGCTGGAGCACACATTCTGGGAACCAGGCAGCAGAGAGCCCAGTGGAAGCTGCTCGATTTGAGCTTGTCTGATAGGTGTTTGTCTTCCCTGCAGGGAAACAGTTGCTTAGAGAACTCTTTCTACAGCAGCCACACACTCTGCCCTAGAGCTGAGAAGCACTGGCTGTAACTTCCCTTTGCAGAAGGAACATGCCTCAGAAACACACTCTCTCCTAACTCTTAAGTTACTACTTCAACTCACATATGCATGGAAACACAGAGTGGAGCACCCGGCAATACGGAGCAGGACAGTTCAGTAAAAGGGCTGCTCTGCCAGAACAAGGCAGAATGCAGATGCGTGGTTCTCAAGGATATGCTTCTGAGTCTGCTAGAAACTTTGCAGTAGAGCTGAGATGAACTCAGTATACGTTCCATTTGAAGAAATAACCTAGGCCAGAAACCCACTCAACTGTAGCTCTTAAGCATCATCTGGAGCACACATTCTGGGAACTAGGCAGCAGAGAGCCCAGTGGAAGCTGCTCGATTTGAGCTTGTCTGATAGGTGTTTGTCTTCCCTGCAGGGAAACAGTTGCTTAGAGAACTCTTTCTACAGCAGCCACACACTCCGCCTGAGAACAGGTGAGAAGCACTGGCTGTAACTTCCCTTTGCAGAAGGAACATTCTGCAGAAACACACTCTCTCCTAACTCTTAAGTTACTACTTCAACTCACATATGCATGGAAACACAGAGTGGAGCACCCGGCGAGGGTGTGCGGGACAGTTCAGTAAAAGGGCTGCTCTGCCAGAACAAGGCAGAATGCAGATGCGTGGTTCTCAAGGATATGCTTCTGAGTCTGCTAGAAACTTTGCAGTAGAGCTGAGATGAACTCAGTATAAGTTCCATTTGAAGAAATAACCTAGGCCAGAAACCCACTCAACTGTAGCTCTTAAGCATCAGCTGGAGCACACATTCTGGGAACCAGGCAGCAGAGAGCCCAGTGGAAGCTGCTCGATTTGAGCTTGTCTGATAGGTGTTTGTCTTCCCTGCAGGGAAACAGTTGCTTAGAGAACTCTTTCTACAGCAGCCACACACTGCGCCTGAGAACAGGTGAGAAGCACTGGCAGTAACGTCCCTTTGCAGAAGGAACATTCTGCAGAAACACACTCTCTCCTAACTCTTAAGTTACTACTTCAACTCACATATGCATGGAAACACAGAGTGGAGCACCCGGCGAGGGTGTGCGGGACAGTTCAGTAAAAGGGCTGCTCTGCCAGAACAAGGCAGAATGCAGATGCGTGGTTCTCATGGATATGCTTCTGAGTCTACTAGAAAGTTTGCAGTAGAGCTGAGATGAACTCAGTATAAGTTCCTTTTGAAGAAATAACCTAGGCCAGAAACCCACTCAACTGTAGCTCTTAAGCATCAGCTGGAGCACACATTCTGGGAACCAGGCAGCAGAGAGCCCAGTGGAAGCTGCTCGATTTGAGCTTGTCTGATAGGTGTTTGTCTTCCCTGCAGGGAAACAGTTGCTTAGAGAACTCTTTCTACAGCAGCCACACACTCTGCCCTAGAGCTGAGAAGCACTGGCTGTAACTTCCCTTTGCAAAAGGAACATGCCTCAGAAACACACTCTCTCCTAACTCTTAATTTACTACTTCAACTCACATATGCATGGAAACACAGAGTGGAGCACCCGGCAATACGGAGCAGGACAGTTCTGTAAAAGGGCTGCTCTGCTAGAACAAGGCAGAATGCAGATGCGTGGTTCTCAAGGATATGCTTCTGAGTCTGCTAGAAACTTTGCAGTAGAGCTGAGATGAACTCAGTATAAGTTCCATTTGAGGAAATAACCTAGGCCAGAAACCCACTCAACTGTAGCTCTTAAGCATCAGCTGGAGCACACATTCTGGGAACCAGGCAGCAGAGAGCCCAGTGGAAGCTGCTCGATTTGAGCTTGTCTGATAGGTGTTTGTCTTCCCTGCAGGGAAACAGTTGCTTAGAGAACTCTTTCTACAGCAGCCACACACTCTGCCCTAGAGCTGAGAAGCACTGGCTTTAACTTCCCTTTGCAGAAGGAACATGCCTCAGAAACACACTCTCTCCTAACTCTTAAGTTACTACTTCAACTCACATATGCATGGAAACACAGAGTGGAGCACCCGGCGAGGGTGTGCGGGACAGTTCAGTAAAAGGGCTGCTCTGCCGGAACAAGGCAGAATGCAGATGCGTGGTTCTCAAGGATATGCTTCTGAGTCTGCTAGAAAGTTTGCAGTAGAGCTGAGATGAACTCAGTATAAGTTCCTTTTGAAGAAATAACCTAGGCCAGAAACCCACTCAACTCTAGCTCTTAAGCATCAGCTGGAGCACACTTTCTGGGAACCAGGCAGCAGAGAGCCCAGTGGAAGCTGCTCGATTTGAGCTTGTCTGATAGGTGTTTGTCTTCCCTGCAGGGAAACAGTTGCGTAGAGAACTCTTTCTACAGCAGCCACACACTCTGCCCTAGAGCTGAGAAGCACTGGCTGTAACTTCCCTTTGCAGAAGGAACATGCCTCAGAAACACACTCTCTCCTAACTCTTAATTCACTACTTCAACTCACATATGCATCGAAACACAGAGTGGAGCACCCGGCAATACGGAGCAGGACAGTTCAGTAAAAGGGCTGCTCTGCCAGAACAAGGCAGAATGCAGATGCGTGGTTCTCAAGGATATGCTTCTGAGTCTGCTAGAAACTTTGCAGTAGAGCTGAGATGAACTCAGTATAAGTTCCATTTGAAGAAATAACCTAGGCCAGAAACCCACTCAACTGTAGCTCTTAAGCATCATCTGGAGCACACATTCTGGGAACCAAGCAGCAGAGAGCCCAGTGGAAGCTGCTCGATTTGAGCTTGTCTGATAGGTGTTTGTCTTCCCTGCAGGGAAACAGTTGCTTAGAGAACTCTTTCTACAGCAGCCACACACTCTGCCTGAGAACAGCTGAGAAGCACTGGCTGTAACTTCCCTTTGCAGAAGGAACATTCTGCAGAAACACACTCTCTCCTAACTCTTAAGTTACTACTTCAACTCACATATGCATGGAAACACAGAGTGGAGCACCCGGCAATACTGAGCAGGACAGCTCAGTAAAAGGGCTGCTCTGCCAGAACAAGGCAGAATGCAGATGCGTGGTTCTCAAGGATATGCTTCTGAGTCTGCTAGAAACTTTGCAGTAGAGCTGAGATGAACTCAGTATAAGTTCCATTTGAAGAAATAACCTAGGCCAGAATCCCACTCAACTGTAGCTCTTAAGCATCAGCTGGAGCACACATTCTGGGAACCATGCAGCAGAGAGCCCAGTGGAAGCTGCTCGATTTGAGCTTGTCTGATAGGTGTTTGTCTTCCCTGCAGGGAAACAGTTGCTTAGAGAACTCTTTCTACAGCAGCCACACACTCTGCCCTAGAGCTGAGAAGCACTGGCTGTAACTTCCCTTTGCAGAAGGAACATGCCTCAGAAACACACTCTCTCCTAACTCTTAAGTTACTAATTCAACTCACATATGCATGGAAACACAGAGTGGAGCACCCGGCAATACGGAGCAGGACAGTTCAGTAAAAGGGCTGCTCTGCCAGAACAAGGCAGAATGCAGATGCGTGGTTCTCAAGGATATGCTTCTGAGTCTGCTAGAAACTTTGCAGTAGAGCTGAGATGAACTCAGTATACGTTCCATTTGAAGAAATAACCTAGGCCAGAAACCCACTCAACTGTAGCTCTTAAGCATCATCTGGAGCACACATTCTGGGAACCAGGCAGCAGAGAGCCCAGTGGAAGCTGCACGATTTGAGCTTGTCTGATAGGTGTTTGTCTTCCCTGCAGGGAAACAGTTGCTTAGAGAACTCTTTCTACAGCAGCCACACACTCCGCCTGAGAACAGGTGAGAAGCACTGGCTGTAACTTCCCTTTGCAGAAGGAACATTCTGCAGAAACACACTCTCTCCTAACTCTTAAGTTACTACTTCAACTCACATATGCATGGAAACACAGAGTGGAGCACCCGGCGAGGGTGTGCGGGACAGTTCAGTAAAAGGGCTGCTCTGCCAGAACAAGGCAGAATGCAGATGCGTGGTTCTCAAGGATATGCTTCTGAGTCTGCTAGAAACTTTGCAGTAGAGCTGAGATGAACTCAGTATAAGTTCCATTTGAAGAAATAACCTCGGCCAGAAACCCACTCAACTGTAGCTCTTAAGCATCAGCTGGAGCACACATTCTGGGAACCAAGCAGCAGAGAGCCCAGTGGAAGCTGCTCGATTTGAGCTTGTCTGATAGGTGTTTGTCTTCCCTGCAGGGAAACAGTTGCTTAGAGAACTCTTTCTACAGCAGCCACACACTGCGCCTGAGAACAGGTGAGAAGCACTGGCTGTAACGTCCCTTTGCAGAAGGAACATCCTGCAGAAACACACTCTCTCCTAACTCTTAAGTTACTACTTCAACTCACATATGCATGGAAACACAGAGTGGAGCACCCGGCGAGGGTGTGCGGGACAGTTCAGTAAAAGGGCTGCTCTGCCAGAACAAGGCAGAATGCAGATGCGTGGTTCTCATGGATATGCTTCTGAGTCTACTAGAAAGTTTGCAGTAGAGCTGAGATGAACTCAGTATAAGTTCCTTTTGAAGAAATAACCTAGGCCAGAAACCCACTCAACTGTAGCTCTTAAGCATCAGCTGGAGCACACATTCTGGGAACCAGGCAGCAGAGAGCCCAGTGGAAGCTGCTCGATTTGAGCTTGTCTGATAGGTGTTTGTCTTCCCTGCAGGGAAACAGTTGCTTAGAGAACTCTTTCTACAGCAGCCACACACTCTGCCCTAGAGCTGAGAAGCACTGGCTGTAACTTCCCTTTGCAGAAGGAACATGCCTCAGAAACACACTCTCTCCTAACTCTTAAGTTACTACTTCAACTCACATATGCATGGAAACACAGAGTGGAGCACCCGGCAATACGGAGCAGGACAGTTCTGTAAAAGGGCTGCTCTGCCAGAACAAGGCAGAATGCAGATGCGTGGTTCTCAAGGATATGCTTCTGAGTCTGCTAGAAACTTTGCAGTAGAGCTGAGATGAACTCAGTATAAGTTCCATTTGAGGAAATAACCTAAGCCAGAAACCCACTCAACTGTAGCTCTTAAGCATCAGCTGGAGCACACATTCTGGGAACCAGGCAGCAGAGAGCCCAGTGGAAGCTGCTCGATTTGAGCTTGTCTGATAGGTGTTTGTCTTCCCTGCAGGGAAACAGTTGCTTAGAGAACTCTTTCTACAGCAGCCACACACTCTGCCCTAGAGCTGAGAAGCACTGGCTGTAACTTCCCTTTGCAGAAGGAACATGCCTCAGAAACACACTCTCTCCTAACTCTTAAGTTACTACTTCAACTCACATATGCATGGAAACACAGAGTGGAGCACCCGGCGAGGGTGTGCGGGACAGTTCAGTAAAAGGGCTGCTCTGCCGGAACAAGGCAGAATGCAGATGCGTGGTTCTCAAGGATATGCTTCTGAGTCTGCTAGAAAGTTTGCAGTAGAGCTGAGATGAACTCAGTATAAGTTCCTTTTGAAGAAATAACCTAGGCCAGAAACCCACTCAACTCTAGCTCTTAAGCATCAGCTGGAGCACACTTTCTGGGAACCAGGCAGCAGAGAGCCCAGTGGAAGCTGCTCGATTTGAGCTTGTCTGATAGGTGTTTGTCTTCCCTGCAGGGAAACAGTTGCTTAGAGAACTCTTTCTACAGCAGCCACACACTCTGCCCTAGAGCTGAGAAGCACTGGCTGTAACTTCCCTTTGCAGAAGGAACATGCCTCAGAAACACACTCTCTCCTAACTCTTAATTTACTGCTTCAACTCACATATGCATCGAAACACAGAGTGGAGCACCCGGCAATACGGAGCAGGACAGTTCAGTAAAAGGGCTGCTCTGCCAGAACAAGGCAGAATGCAGAAGCGTGGTTCTCAAGGATATGCTTCTGAGTCTGCTAGAAACTTTGCAGTAGAGCTGAGATGAACTCAGTATAAGTTCCATTTGAGGAAATAACCTAGGCCAGAAACCCACTCAACTGTAGCTCTTAAGCATCATCTGGAGCACACATTCTGGGAACCAGGCAGCAGAGAGCCCAGTGGAAGCTGCTCGATTTGAGCTTGTCTGATAGGTTTTTTTCTTCCCTGCAGGGAAACAGTTGCTTAGAGAACTCTTTCTACAGCAGCCACACACTCTGCCCTAGAGCTGAGAAGCACTGGCTGTAACTTCCCTTTGCAGAAGGAACATTCTGCAGAAACACACTCTCTCCTAACTCTTAAGTTACTACTTCAACTCACATATGCATGGAAACACCGAGTGGAGCACCCGGCGAGGGTGTGCAGGACAGTTCAGTAAAAGGGCTGCTCTGCCAGAACAAGGCAGAATGCAGATGCGTGGTTCTCAAGGATATGCTTCTGAGTCTGCTAGAAACTTTGCAGTAGAGCTGAGATGAACTCAGTATACGTTCCATTTGAAGAAATAACCTAGGCCAGAAACCCACTCAACTGTAGCTCTTAAGCATCATCTGGAGCACACATTCTGGGAACCAGGCAGCAGAGAGCCCAGTGGAAGCTGCTCGATTTGAGCTTGTCTGATAGGTGTTTGTCTTCCCTGCAGGGAAACAGTTGCTTAGAGAACTCTTTATACAGCAGCCACACACTCTGCCTGAGAACAGCTGAGAAGCACTGGCTGTAACGTCCCTTTGCAGAAGGAACATTCTGCAGAAACACACTCTCTCCTAACTCTTAAGTTACTACTTCAACTCACATATGCATGGAAACACAGAGTGGAGCACCCGGCAATACTGAGCAGGACAGCTCAGTAAAAGGGCTGCTCTGCCAGAATAAGGCAGAATGCAGATGCGTGGTTCTCAAGGATATGCTTCTGAGTCTGCTAGAAACTTTGCAGTAGAGCTGAGATGAACTCAGTATAAGTTCCATTTGAAGAAATAACCTAGGCCAGAAACCCACTCAACTGTAGCTCTTAAGCATCAGCTGGAGCACACATTCTGGGAACCAGGCAGCAGAGAGCCCAGTGGAAGCTGCTCGATTTGAGCTTGTCTGATAGGTGTTTGTCTTCCCTGCAGGGAAACAGTTGCTTAGAGAACTCTTTCTACAGCAGCCACACACTCTGCCCTAGAGCTGAGAAGCACTGGCTGTAACTTCCCTTTGCAGAAGGAACATGCCTCAGAAACACACTCTCTCCTAACTCTTAAGTTACTACTTCAACTCACATATGCATGGAAACACAGAGTGGAGCACCCGGCAATACGGAGCAGGACAGTTCAGTAAAAGGGCTGCTCTGCCAGAACAAGGCAGAATGCAGATGCGTGGTTCTCAAGGATATGCTTCTGAGTCTGCTAGAAACTTTGCAGTAGAGCTGAGATGAACTCAGTATACGTTCCATTTGAAGAAATAACCTAGGACAGAAACCCACTCAACTGTAGCTCTTAAGCATCATCTGGAGCACACATTCTGGGAACCAGGCAGCAGAGAGCCCAGTGGAAGCTGCTCGATTTGAGCTTGTCTGATAAGTGTTTGTCTTCCCTGCAGGGAAACAGTTGCTTAGAGAACTCTTTCTACAGCAGCCACACACTCCGCCTGAGAACAGGTGAGAAGCACTGGCTGTAACTTCCCTTTGCAGAAGGAACATTCTGCAGAAACACACTCTCTCCTAACTCTTAAGTTACTACTTCAACTCACATATGCATGGAAACACAGAGTGGAGCACCCGGCGAGGGTGTGCGGGACAGTTCAGTAAAAGGGCTGCTCTGCCAGAACAAGGCAGAATGCAGATGCGTGGTTCTCAAGGATATGCTTCTGAGTCTGCTAGAAACTTTGCAGTAGAGCTGAGATGAACTCAGTATAAGTTCCATTTGAAGAAATAACCTCGGCCAGAAACCCACTCAACTGTAGCTCTTAAGCATCAGCTGGAGCACACATTCTGGGAACCAGGCAGCAGAGAGCCCAGTGGAAGCTGCTCGATTTGAGCTTGTCTGATAGGTGTTTGTCTTCCCTGCAGGGAAACAGTTGCTTAGAGAACTCTTTCTACAGCAGCCACACACTGCGCCTGAGAACAGGTGAGAAGCACTGGCTGTAACGTCCCTTTGCAGAAGGAACATTCTGCAGAAACACACTCTCTCCTAACTCTTAAGTTACTACTTCAACTCACATATGCATGGAAACACAGAGTGGAGCACCCGGCAATACTGAGCAGGACAGCTCAGTAAAAGGGCTGCTCTGCCAGAACAAGGCAGAATGCAGATGCGTGGTTCTCAAGGATATGCTTCTGAGTCTGCTAGAAACTTTGCAGTAGAGCTGAGATGAACTCAGTATAAGTTCCATTTGAAGAAATAACCTAGGCCAGAAACCCACTCAACTGTAGCTCTTAAGCATCATCTGGAGCACACAATCTTGGAACCAGGCAGCAGAGACCCTAGTGGAAGCTGCTCGATTTGAGCTTGTCTGATAGGTGTTTGTCTTCCCTGCAGGGAAACAGTTGCATAGAGAACTCTTTCTACAGCAGCCACACACTCTGCCCTAGAGCTGAGAAGCACTGGCTGTAACTTCCCTTTGCAGAAGGAACATGCCTCAGAAACACACTCTCTCTTAACTCTTAAGTTACAACTTCAACTCACATATGCATGGAAACACAGAGTGGAGCACCCGGCAAAACTGAGCAGGACAGTTCAGTAAAAGGGCTGCTCTGCCAGAAGAAGGCAGAATGCAGATGCGTGGTTCTCAAGGATATGCTTCTGAGTCTGCTAGAAACTTTGCAGTAGAGCTGAGATGAACTCAGTATAAGTTCCATGTGAAGAAATAACCTAGGCCAGAAACCCACTCAACTCTAGCTCTTACGCATCATCTGCAGCACAAATTCTGGGAACCAGGCAGCAGAGAGCCCAGTGGAAGCTGCTCGATTTGAGCTTGTTTCATAGGTGTTTGTCTTCCCTGCAGGGAAAAGGTTGCTTAGAGAACTCTTTCTACAGCAGCCACACACTCTGCCCTAGAGCTGAGAAGCACTGGCTGTAACTTCCCTTTGCAGAAGTAACAGGCCTCAGAAACACACTCTCCCCTAACTGTTAAGTTACTACTTCAACTCACATATGCATGGAAAAACAGAGTGGAGCACCCGGCGATAGTGTGCAGGACAGTTCAGTAAAAGAGGTGCTCTGCCAGAACAAGGCAGAATGCAGATGCGTGGTTCTCAAGGATATGCTTCTGAGTCTGCTAGAAACTTTGCAGTAGAGCTGAGATGAACTCAGTATAAGTTCCATTTGAAGAAATAACCTAGGCCAGAAACCCACTCAACTGTAGCTCTTAAGCATCATCTGGAGCACACATTCTGGGAACCAGGCAGCAGAGAGCCCAGTGGAAGCTGCTCGATTTGAGCTTGTCTGATAGGTGTTTGTCTTCCCTGCAGGGAAACATTTGCTTAGAGAACTCTTTCTACAGCAGCCACACACTCTGCCCTATAGCTGAGAAGCACTGGCTGTAACTTCCCTTTGCAGAAGGAACATGCCTCAGAAACACACTCTCTCCTAACTCTTAAGTTACTACTTCAACTCACATATGCATGGAAACACAGAGTGGAGCACCCGGCAAAACTGAGCAGGACAGTTCAGTAAAAGGGCTGCTCTGCCAGAACAAGGCAGAATGCAGATGCGTGGTTCTCAAGGATATGCTTCTGAGTCTGCTAGAAACTTTGCAGTAGAGCTGAGATGAACTCAGTATAAGTTCCATTTGAAGAAAAAACCTAGGTCAGAAACCCACTCAACTGTAGCTCTTAAGCATCATCTGGAGCACACATTCTGGGAACCAGGCAGCAGAGAGCCCAGTGGAAGCTGCTCGATTTGAGCTTGTCTGATAGGTGTTTGTCTTCCCTGCAGGGAAACAGTTGCTTAGAGAACTCTTTCTACAGCAGCCACACACTCTGCCCTAGAGCTGAGAAGCACTGGCTGTAACTTCCCTTTGCAGAAGGAACATGCCTCAGAAACACACTCTCTCCTAACTCTTAAGTTACTACTTCAACTCACATATGCATGGAAACAAAGAGTGGAGCACCCGGCGAGGGTGTGCGGGACAGTTCAGTAAAAGGGCTGCTCTGCCAGAACAAGGCAGAATGCAGATGCGTGGTTCTCATGGATATGCTTCTGAGTCTACTAGAAAGTTTGCAGTAGAGCTGAGATGAACTCAGTATAAGTTCCATTTGAAGAAATAACCTAGGCCAGAAACCCACTCAACTGTAGCTCTTAAGCATCAGCTGGAGCACACATTCTGGGAACCAGGCAGCAGAGAGCCCAATGGAAGCTGCTCGATTTGAGCTTGTCTGATAGGTGTTTGTCTTCCCTGCAGGGAAACAGTTGCTTAGAGAACTCTTTCTACAGCAGCCACACACTCTGCCCTAGAGCTGAGAAGCACTGGCTGTAACTTCCCTTTGCAGAAGGAACATGCCTCAGAAACACACTCTCTCCTAACTCTTAAGTTACTACTTCAACTCACATATGCATGGAAACACAGAGTGGAGCACCCGGCAATACGGAGCAGGACAGTTCAGTAAAAGGGCTGCTCTGCCAGAAGAAGGCAGAATGCAGATGCGTGGTTCTCAAGGATATGCTTCTGAGTCTGCTAGAAACTTTGCAGTAGAGCTGAGATGAACTCAGTATACGTTCCATTTGAAGAAATAACCTAGGCCAGAAACCCACTCAACTGTAGCTCTTAAGCATCATCTGGAGCACACATTCTGGGAACCAGGCAGCACAGAGCCCAGTGGAAGCTGCACGATTTGAGCTTGTCTGATAGGTGTTTGTCTTCCCTGCAGGGAAACAGTTGCTTAGAGAACTCTTTCTACAGCAGCCACACACTCCGCCTGAGAACAGGTGAGAAGCACTGGCTGTAACTTCCCTTTGCAGAAGGAACATTCTGCAGAAACACACTCTCTCCTAACTCTTAAGTTACTACTTCAACTCACATATGCATGGAAACACAGAGTGGAGCACCCGGCGAGGGTGTGCGGGACAGTTCAGTAAAAGGGCTGCTCTGCCAGAACAAGGCAGAATGCAGATGCGTGGTTCTCAAGGATATGCTTCTGAGTCTGCTAGAAACTTTGCAGTAGAGCTGAGATGAACTCAGTATAAGTTCCATTTGAAGAAATAACCTCGGCCAGAAACCCACTCAACTGTAGCTCTTAAGCATCAGCTGGAGCACACATTCTGGGAACCAGGCAGCAGAGAGCCCAGTGGAAGCTGCTCGATTTGAGCTTGTCTGATAGGTGTTTGTCTTCCCTGCAGGGAAACAGTTGCTTAGAGAACTCTTTCTACAGCAGCCACACACTGCGCCTGAGAACAGGTGAGAAGCACTGGCTGTAACGTCCCTTTGCAGAAGGAACATTCTGCAGAAACACACTCTCTCCTAACTCTTAAGTTACTACTTCAACTCACATATGCATGGAAACACAGAGTGGAGCACCCGGCGAGGGTGTGCGGGACAGTTCAGTAAAAGGGCTGCTCTGCCAGAACAAGGCAGAATGCAGATGCGTGGTTCTCATGGATATGCTTCTGAGTCTACTAGAAAGTTTGCAGTAGAGCTGAGATGAACTCAGTATAAGTTCCTTTTGAAGAAATAACCTAGGCCAGAAACCCACTCAACTGTAGCTCTTAAGCATCAGCTGGAGCACACATTCTGGGAACCAGGCAGCAGAGAGCCCAGTGGAAGCTGCTCGATTTGAGCTTGTCTGATAGGTGTTTGTCTTCCCTGCAGGGAAACAGTTGCTTAGAGAACTCTTTCTACAGCAGCCACACACTCTGCCCTAGAGCTGAGAAGCACTGGCTCTAACTTCCCTTTGCAGAAGGAACATGCCTCAGAAACACACTCACTCCTAACTCTTAATTTACTACTTCAACTCACATATGCATGGAAACACAGAGTGGAGCACCCGGCAATACGGAGCAGGACAGTTCTGTAAAAGGGCTGCTCTGCCAGAACAAGGCAGAATGCAGATGCGTGGTTCTCAAGGATATGCTTCTGAGTCTGCTAGAAACTTTGCAGTAGAGCTGAGATGAACTCAGTATAAGTTCCATTTGAGGAAATAACCTAGGCCAGAAACCCACTCAACTGTAGCTCTTAAGCATCATCTGGAGCACACATTCTGGGAACCAGGCAGCAGAGAGCCCAGTGGAAGCTGCTCGATTTGAGCTTGTCTGATAGGTGTTTGTCTTCCCTGCAGGGAAACAGTTGCTTAGAGAACTCTTTCTACAGCAGCCACACACTCTGCCTGAGAACAGCTGAGAAGCACTGGCTGTAACTTCCCTTTGCAGAAGGAACATTCTGCAGAAACACACTCTCTCCTAACTCTTAAGTTACTACTTCAACTCACATATGCATGGAAACACAGAGTGGAGCACCCGGCAATACTGAGCAGGACAGCTCAGTAAAAGGGCTGCTCTGCCAGAACAAGGCAGAATGCAGATGCGTGGTTCTCAAGGATATGCTTCTGATTCTGCTAGAAACTTTGCAGTAGAGCTGAGATGAACTCAGTATACGTTCCATTTGAAGAAATAACCTAGGCCAGAAACCCACTCAACTGTAGCTCTTAAGCATCAGCTGGAGCACACATTCTGGGAACCAGGCAGCAGAGAGCCCAGTGGAAGCTGCTCGATTTGAGCTTGTCTGATAGGTGTTTGTCTTCCCTGCAGGGAAACAGTTGCTTAGAGAACTCTTTCTACAGCAGCCACACACTCTGCCCTAGAGCTGAGAAGCACTGGCTGTAACTTCCCTTTGCAGAAGGAACATGCCTCAGAAACACACTCTCTCCTAACTCTTAAGTTACTACTTCAACTCACATATGCATGGAAACACAGAGTGGAGCACCCGGCAATACGGAGCAGGACAGTTCAGTAAAAGGGCTGCTCTGCCAGAACAAGGCAGAATGCAGATGCGTGGTTCTCAAGGATATGCTTCTGAGTCTGCTAGAAACTTTGCAGTAGAGCTGAGATGAACTCAGTATAAGTTCCATTTGAAGAAATAACCTCGGCCAGAAACCCACTCAACTGTAGCTCTTAAGCATCAGCTGGAGCACACATTCTGGGAACCAGGCAGCAGAGAGCCCAGTGGAAGCTGCTCGATTTGAGCTTGTCTGATAGGTGTTTGTCTTCCCTGCAGGGAAACAGTTGCTTAGAGAACTCTTTCTACAGCAGCCACACACTGCGCCTGAGAACAGGTGAGAAGCACTGGCTGTAACGTCCCTTTGCAGAAGGAACATCCTGCAGAAACACACTCTCTCCTAACTCTTAAGTTACTACTTCAACTCACATATGCATGGAAACACAGAGTGGAGCACCCGGCGAGGGTGTGCGGGACAGTTCAGTAAAAGGGCTGCTCTGCCAGAACAAGGCAGAATGCAGATGCGTGGTTCTCATGGATATGCTTCTGAGTCTACTAGAAAGTTTGCAGTAGAGCTGAGATGAACTCAGTATAAGTTCCTTTTGAAGAAATAACCTAGGCCAGAAACCCACTCAACTGTAGCTCTTAAGCATCAGCTGGAGCACACATTCTGGGAACCAGGCAGCAGAGAGCCCAGTGGAAGCTGCTCGATTTGAGCTTGTCTGATAGGTGTTTGTCTTCCCTGCAGGGAAACAGTTGCTTAGAGAACTCTTTCTACAGCAGCCACACACTCTGCCCTAGAGCTGAGAAGCACTGGCTCTAACTTCCCTTTGCAGAAGGAACATGCCTCAGAAACACACTCACTCCTAACTCTTAATTTACTACTTCAACTCACATATGCATGGAAACACAGAGTGGAGCACCCGGCAATACGGAGCAGGACAGTTCTGTAAAAGGGCTGCTCTGCCAGAACAAGGCAGAATGCAGATGCGTGGTTCTCAAGGATATGCTTCTGAGTCTGCTAGAAACTTTGCAGTAGAGCTGAGATGAACTCAGTATAAGTTCCATTTGAGGAAATAACCTAGGCCAGAAACCCACTCAACTGTAGCTCTTAAGCATCATCTGGAGCACACATTCTGGGAACCAGGCAGCAGAGAGCCCAGTGGAAGCTGCTCGATTTGAGCTTGTCTGATAGGTGTTTGTCTTCCCTGCAGGGAAACAGTTGCTTAGAGAACTCTTTCTACAGCAGCCACACACTCTGCCTGAGAACAGCTGAGAAGCACTGGCTGTAACTTCCCTTTGCAGAAGGAACATTCTGCAGAAACACACTCTCTCCTAACTCTTAAGTTACTACTTCAACTCACATATGCATGGAAACACAGAGTGGAGCACCCGGCAATACTGAGCAGGACAGCTCAGTAAAAGGGCTGCTCTGCCAGAACAAGGCAGAATGCAGATGCGTGGTTCTCAAGGATATGCTTCTGATTCTGCTAGAAACTTTGCAGTAGAGCTGAGATGAACTCAGTATACGTTCCATTTGAAGAAATAACCTAGGCCAGAAACCCACTCAACTGTAGCTCTTAAGCATCAGCTGGAGCACACATTCTGGGAACCAGGCAGCAGAGAGCCCAGTGGAAGCTGCTCGATTTGAGCTTGTCTGATAGGTGTTTGTCTTCCCTGCAGGGAAACAGTTGCTTAGAGAACTCTTTCTACAGCAGCCACACACTCTGCCCTAGAGCTGAGAAGCACTGGCTGTAACTTCCCTTTGCAGAAGGAACATGCCTCAGAAACACACTCTCTCCTAACTCTTAAGTTACTACTTCAACTCACATATGCATGGAAACACAGAGTGGAGCACCCGGCAATACGGAGCAGGACAGTTCAGTAAAAGGGCTGCTCTGCCAGAACAAGGCAGAATGCAGATGCGTGGTTCTCAAGGATATGCTTCTGAGTCTGCTAGAAACTTTGCAGTAGAGCTGAGATGAACTCAGTATAAGTTCCATTTGAAGAAATAACCTCGGCCAGAAACCCACTCAACTGTAGCTCTTAAGCATCAGCTGGAGCACACATTCTGGGAACCAGGCAGCAGAGAGCCCAGTGGAAGCTGCTCGATTTGAGCTTGTCTGATAGGTGTTTGTCTTCCCTGCAGGGAAACAGTTGCTTAGAGAACTCTTTCTACAGCAGCCACACACTGCGCCTGAGAACAGGTGAGAAGCACTGGCTGTAACGTCCCTTTGCAGAAGGAACATCCTGCAGAAACACACTCTCTCCTAACTCTTAAGTTACTACTTCAACTCACATATGCATGGAAACACAGAGTGGAGCACCCGGCGAGGGTGTGCGGGACAGTTCAGTAAAAGGGCTGCTCTGCCAGAACAAGGCAGAATGCAGATGCGTGGTTCTCATGGATATGCTTCTGAGTCTACTAGAAAGTTTGCAGTAGAGCTGAGATGAACTCAGTATAAGTTCCTTTTGAAGAAATAACCTAGGCCAGAAACCCACTCAACTGTAGCTCTTAAGCATCAGCTGGAGCACACATTCTGGGAACCAGACAGCAGAGAGCCCAGTGGAAGCTGCTCGATTTGAGCTTGTCTGATAGGTGTTTGTCTTCCCTGCAGGGAAACAGTTGCTTAGAGAACTCTTTCTACAGCAGCCACACACTCTGCCCTAGAGCTGAGAAGCACTGGCTGTAACTTCCCTTTGCAGAAGGAACATGCCTCAGAAACACACTCTCTCCTAACTCTTAAGTTACTACTTCAACTCACATATGCATGGAAACACAGAGTGGAGCACCCGGCAATACGGAGCAGGACAGTTCTGTAAAAGGGCTGCTCTGCTAGAACAAGGCAGAATGCAGATGCGTGGTTCTCAAGGATATGCTTCTGAGTCTGCTAGAAACTTTGCAGTAGAGCTGAGATGAACTCAGTATAAGTTCCATTTGAGGAAATAACCTAGGCCAAAAACCCACTCAACTGTAGCTCTTAAGCATCAGCTGGAGCACACATTCTGGGAACCAGGCAGCAGAGAGCCCAGTGGAAGCTGCTCGATTTGAGCTTGTCTGATAGGTGTTTGTCTTCCCTGCAGGGAAACAGTTGCTTAGAGTACTCTTTCTACAGCAGCCACACACTGCGCCTGAGAACAGGTGAGAAGCACTGGCTGTAACGTCCCTTTGCAGAAGGAACATTCTGCAGAAACACACTCTCTCCTAACTCTTAAGTTACTACTTCAACTCACATATGCATGGAAACACAGAGTGGAGCACCCGGCGAGGGTGTGCGGGACAGTTCAGTAAAAGGGCTGCTCTGCCAGAACAAGGCAGAATGCAGATGCGTGGTTCTCAAGGATATGCTTCTGAGTCTGCTAGAAACTTTGCAGTAGAGCTGAGATGAACTCAGTATAAGTTCCATTTGAAGAAATAACCTCGGCCAGAAACCCACTCAACTGTAGCTCTTAAGCATCAGCTGGAGCACACATTCTGGGAACCAGGCAGCAGAGAGCCCAGTGGAAGCTGCTCGATTTGAGCTTGTCTGATAGGTGTTTGTCTTCCCTGCAGGGAAACAGTTGCTTAGAGAACTCTTTCTACAGCAGCCACACACTCTGCCCTAGAGCTGAGAAGCACTGGCTCTAACTTCCCTTTGCAGAAGGAACATGCCTCAGAAACACACTCACTCCTAACTCTTAATTTACTACTTCAACTCACATATGCATGGAAACACAGAGTGGAGCACCCGGCAATACGGAGCAGGACAGTTCTGTAAAAGGGCTGCTCTGCCAGAACAAGGCAGAATGCAGATGCGTGGTTCTCAAGGATATGCTTCTGAGTCTGCTAGAAACTTTGCAGTAGAGCTGAGATGAACTCAGTATAAGTTCCATTTGAGGAAATAACCTAGGCCAGAAACCCACTCAACTGTAGCTCTTAAGCATCATCTGGAGCACACATTCTGGGAACCAGGCAGCAGAGAGCCCAGTGGAAGCTGCTCGATTTGAGCTTGTCTGATAGGTGTTTGTCTTCCCTGCAGGGAAACAGTTGCTTAGAGAACTCTTTCTACAGCAGCCACACACTCTGCCTGAGAACA
Organism: Tapirus indicus; assembly: GCA_031878705.1. Classification (NCBI taxonomy): domain Eukaryota; kingdom Metazoa; phylum Chordata; class Mammalia; order Perissodactyla; family Tapiridae; genus Tapirus; species Tapirus indicus. The sequence continues at coordinate 48,892,220 of CM062942.1, forward strand.
GCTGAGAAGCACTGGCTGTAACTTCCCTTTGCAGAAGGAACATTCTGCAGAAACACACTCTCTCCTAACTCTTAAGTTACTACTTCAACTCACATATGCATGGAAACACAGAGTGGAGCACCCGGCAATACTGAGCAGGACAGCTCAGTAAAAGGGCTGCTCTGCCAGAACAAGGCAGAATGCAGATGCGTGGTTCTCAAGGATATGCTTCTGATTCTGCTAGAAACTTTGCAGTAGAGCTGAGATGAACTCAGTATACGTTCCATTTGAAGAAATAACCTAGGCCAGAAACCCACTCAACTGTAGCTCTTAAGCATCAGCTGGAGCACACATTCTGGGAACCAGGCAGCAGAGAGCCCAGTGGAAGCTGCTCGATTTGAGCTTGTCTGATAGGTGTTTGTCTTCCCTGCAGGGAAACAGTTGCTTAGAGAACTCTTTCTACAGCAGCCACACACTCTGCCCTAGAGCTGAGAAGCACTGGCTGTAACTTCCCTTTGCAGAAGGAACATGCCTCAGAAACACACTCTCTCCTAACTCTTAAGTTACTACTTCAACTCACATATGCATGGAAACACAGAGTGGAGCACCCGGCAATACGGAGCAGGACAGTTCAGTAAAAGGGCTGCTCTGCCAGAACAAGGCAGAATGCAGATGCGTGGTTCTCAAGGATATGCTTCTGAGTCTGCTAGAAACTTTGCAGTAGAGCTGAGATGAACTCAGTATAAGTTCCATTTGAAGAAATAACCTCGGCCAGAAACCCACTCAACTGTAGCTCTTAAGCATCAGCTGGAGCACACATTCTGGGAACCAGGCAGCAGAGAGCCCAGTGGAAGCTGCTCGATTTGAGCTTGTCTGATAGGTGTTTGTCTTCCCTGCAGGGAAACAGTTGCTTAGAGAACTCTTTCTACAGCAGCCACACACTGCGCCTGAGAACAGGTGAGAAGCACTGGCTGTAACGTCCCTTTGCAGAAGGAACATCCTGCAGAAACACACTCTCTCCTAACTCTTAAGTTACTACTTCAACTCACATATGCATGGAAACACAGAGTGGAGCACCCGGCGAGGGTGTGCGGGACAGTTCAGTAAAAGGGCTGCTCTGCCAGAACAAGGCAGAATGCAGATGCGTGGTTCTCATGGATATGCTTCTGAGTCTACTAGAAAGTTTGCAGTAGAGCTGAGATGAACTCAGTATAAGTTCCTTTTGAAGAAATAACCTAGGCCAGAAACCCACTCAACTGTAGCTCTTAAGCATCAGCTGGAGCACACATTCTGGGAACCAGGCAGCAGAGAGCCCAGTGGAAGCTGCTCGATTTGAGCTTGTCTGATAGGTGTTTGTCTTCCCTGCAGGGAAACAGTTGCTTAGAGAACTCTTTCTACAGCAGCCACACACTCTGCCCTAGAGCTGAGAAGCACTGGCTGTAACTTCCCTTTGCAGAAGGAACATGCCTCAGAAACACACTCTCTCCTAACTCTTAAGTTACTACTTCAACTCACATATGCATGGAAAAACAGAGTGGAGCACCCGGCGATAGTGTGCAGGACAGTTCTGTAAAAGGGCTGCTCTGCCAGAACAAGGCAGAATGCAGATGCGTGGTTCTCAAGGATATGCTTCTGAGTCTGCTAGAAACTTTGCAGTAGAGCTGAGATGAACTCAGTATAAGTTCCATTTGAGGAAATAACCTAGGCCAGAAACCCACTCAACTGTAGCTCTTAAGCATCAGCTGGAGCACACATTCTGGGAACCAGGCAGCAGAGAGCCCAGTGGAAGCTGCTCGATTTGAGCTTGTCTGATAGGTGTTTGTCTTCCCTGCAGGGAAACAGTTGCTTAGAGAACTCTTTCTATAGCAGCCACACACTCTGCCCTATAGCTGAGAAGCACTGGCTGTAACTTCCCTTTGCAGAAGGAACATGCCTCAGAAACACACTCTCTCCTAACTCTTAAGTTACTACTTCAACTCACATATGCATGGAAACACAGAGTGGAGCACCCGGCAAAACTGAGCAGGACAGTTCAGTAAAAGGGCTGCTCTGCCAGAACAAGGCAGAATGCAGATGCGTGGTTCTCAAGGATATGCTTCTGAGTCTGCTAGAAAGTTTGCAGTAGAGCTGAGATGAACTCAGTATAAGTTCCATTTGAAGAAAAAACCTAGGTCAGAAACCCACTCAACTGTAGCTCTTAAGCATCATCTGGAGCACACATTCTGGGAACCAGGCAGCAGAGAGCCCAGTGGAAGCTGCTCGATTTGAGCTTGTCTGATAGGTGTTTGTCTTCCCTGCAGGGAAACAGTTGCTTAGAGAACTCTTTCTACAGCAGCCACACACTCTGCCCTAGAGCTGAGAAGCACTGGCTGTAACTTCCTTTTGCAGAAGGAACATGCCTCAGAAACACACTCTCTCCTAACTCTTAACTTACTACTTCAACTCACATATGCATGGAAACAAAGAGTGGAGCACCCGGCGAGGGTGTGCGGGACAGTTCAGTAAAAGGGCTGCTCTGCCGGAACAAGGCAGAATGCAGATGCGTGGTTCTCAAGGATATGCTTCTGAGTCTGCTAGAAACTTTGCAGTAGAGCTGAGATGAACTCAGTATAAGTTCCTTTTGAAGAAATAACCTAGGCCAGAAACCCACTCAACTCTAGCTCTTAAGCATCAGCTGGAGCACACTTTCTGGGAACCAGGCAGCAGAGAGCCCAGTGGAAGCTGCTCGATTTGAGCTTGTCTGATAGGTGTTTGTCTTCCCTGCAGGGAAACAGTTGCTTAGAGAACTCTTTCTACAGCAGCCACACACTCTGCCCTAGAGCTGAGAAGCACTGGCTGTAACTTCCCTTTGCAGAAGGAACATGCCTCAGAAACACACTCTCTCCTAACTCTTAATTTACTACTTCAACTCACATATGCATCGAAACACAGAGTGGAGCACCCGGCGATAGTGTGCAGGACAATTCAGTTAAACGGCCGCTCTGCCAGAAGAAGGCAGAATGCAGATGCGTGGTTCTCAAGGATATGCTTCTGAGTCTGCTAGAAACTTTGCAGTAGAGCTGAGATGAACTCAGTATAAGTTCCATTTGAAGAAATAACCTCGGCCAGAAACCCACTCAACTGTAGCTCTTAAGCATCAGCTGGAGCACACATTCTGGGAACCAGGCAGCAGAGAGCCCAGTGGAAGCTGCTCGATTTGAGCTTGTCTGATAGGTGTTTGTCTTCCCTGCAGGGAAACAGTTGCTTAGAGAACTCTTTCTACAGCAGCCACACACTCCGCCTGAGAACAGGTGAGAAGCACTGGCTGTAACGTCCCTTTGCAGAAGGAACATTCTGCAGAAACACACTCTCTCCTAACTCTTAAGTTACTACTTCAACTCACATATGCATGGAAACACAGAGTGGAGCACCCGGCGAGGGTGTGCGGGACAGTTCAGTAAAAGTGCTGCTCTGCCAGAACAAGGCAGAATGCAGATGCGTGGTTCTCATGGATATGCTTCTGAGTCTACTAGAAAGTTTGCAGTAGAGCTGAGATGAACTCAGTATAAGTTCCATTTGAAGAAATAACCTAGGCCAGAAACCCACTCAACTGTAGCTCTTAAGCATCAGCTGGAGCACACATTCTGGTAACCAGGCAGCAGAGAGCCCAGTGGAAGCTGCTCGATTTGAGCTTGTCTGATAGGTGTTTGTCTTCCCTGCAGGGAAACAGTTGCTTAGAGAACTCTTTCTACAGCAGCCACACACTCTGCCCTAGAGCTGAGAAGCACTGGCTGTAACTTCCCTTTGCAGAAGGAACATGCCTCAGAAACACACTCTCTCCTAACTCTTAAGTTACTACTTCAACTCACATATGCATGGAAACACAGAGTGGAGCACACGGCAATACGGAGCAGGACAGTTCAGTAAAAGGGGTGCTCTGCCAGAACAAGGCAGAATGCAGATGCGTGGTTCTCAAGGATATGCTTCTGAGTCTGCTAGAAACTTTGCAGTAGAGCTGAGATGAACTCAGTATAAGTTCCATTTGAGGAAATAACCTAGGCCAGAAACCCACTCAACTGTAGCTCTTAAGCATCAGCTGGAGCACACATTCTGGGAACCAGGCAGCAGAGAGCCCAGTGGAAGCTGCTCGATTTGAGCTTGTCTGATAGGTGTTTGTCTTCCCTGCAGGGAAACAGTTGCTTAGAGAACTCTTTCTACAGCAGCCACACACTCTGCCCTAGAGCTGAGAAGCACTGGCTGTAACTTCCCTTTGCAGAAGGAACATGCCTCAAAAACACACTCTCTCCTAACTCTTAAGTTACTACTTCAACTCACATATGCATGTAAACACAGAGTGGAGCACCCGGCGAGGGTGTGCGGGACAGTTCAGTAAAAGGGCTGCTCTGCCGGAACAAGGCAGAATGCAGATGCGTGGTTCTCAAGGATATGCTTCTGAGTCTGCTAGAAACTTTGCAGTAGAGCTGAGATGAACTCAGTATAAGTTACTTTTGAAGAAATAACCTAGGCCAGAAACCCACTCAACTCTAGCTCTTAAGCATCAGCTGGAGCACACTTTCTGGGAACCAGGCAGCAGAGAGCCCAGTGGAAGCTGCTTGATTTGAGCTTGTCTGATAGGTGTTTGTCTTCCCTGCAGGGAAACAGTTGCTTAGAGAACTCTTTCTACAGCAGCCACACACTCTGCCCTAGAGCTGAGAAGCACTGGCTGTAACTTCCCTTTGCAGAAGGAACATGCCTCAGAAACACACTCTCTCCTAACTCTTAAGTTACTACTTCAACTCACATATGCATGGAAACACAGAGTGGAGCACCCGGCGAGGGTGTGCGGGACAGTTCAGTAAAAGGGCTGCTCTGCCAGAACAAGGCAGAATGCAGATGCGTGGTTCTCAAGGATATGCTTCTGAGTCTGCTAGAAAGTTTGCAGTAGAGCTGAGATGAACTCAGTATAAGTTCCTTTTGAAGAAATAACCTAGGCCAGAAACCCACTCAACTCTAGCTCTTAAGCATCAGCTGGAGCACACTTTCTGGGAACCAGGCAGCAGAGAGCCCAGTGGAAGCTGCTCGATTTGAGCTTGTCTGATAGGTGTTTGTCTTCCCTGCAGGGAAACAGTTGCTTAGAGAACTCTTTCTACAGCAGCCACACACTCTGCCCTAGAGCTGAGAAGCACTGGCTGTAACTTCCCTTTGCAGAAGGAACATGCCTCAGAAACACACTCTCTCCTAACTCTTAAGTTACTACTTCAACTCACATATGCATGGAAACACAGAGTGGAGCACCCAGCAATACGGAGCAGGACAGTTCAGTAAAAGGGCTGCTCTGCCAGAACAAGGCAGAATGCAGATGCGTGGTTCTCAAGGATATGCTTCTGAGTCTGCTAGAAACTTTGCAGTAGAGCTGAGATGAACTCAGTATAAGTTCCATTTGAAGAAATAACCTCGGCCAGAAACCCACTCAACTGTAGCTCTTAAGCATCAGCTGGAGCACACATTCTGGGAACCAGGCAGCAGAGAGCCCAGTGGAAGCTGCTCGATTTGAGCTTGTCTGATAGGTGTTTGTCTTCCCTGCAGGGAAACAGTTGCTTAGAGAACTCTTTCTACAGCAGCCACACACTGCGCCTGAGAACAGGTGAGAAGCACTGGCTGTAACGTCCCTTTGCAGAAGGAACATTCTGCAGAAACACACTCTCTCCTAACTCTTAAGTTACTACTTCAACTCACATATGCATGGAAACACAGAGTGGAGCACACGGCAATACGGAGCAGGACAGTTCAGTAAAAGGGCTGCTCTGCCAGAACAAGGCAGAATGCAGATGCGTGGTTCTCAAGGATATGCTTCTGAGTCTGCTAGAAACTTTGCAGTAGAGCTGAGATGAACTCAGTATAAGTTCCATTTGAGGAAATAACCTAGGCCAGAAACCCACTCAACTGTAGCTCTTAAGCATCAGCTGGAGCACACATTCTGGGAACCAGGCAGCAGAGAGCCCAGTGGAAGCTGCTCGATTTGAGCTTGTCTGATAGGTGTTTGTCTTCCCTGCAGGGAAACAGTTGCTTAGAGAACTCTTTCTACAGCAGCCACACACTCTGCCCTAGAGCTGAGAAGCACTGGCTGTAACTTCCCTTTGCAGAAGGAACATGCCTCAAAAACACACTCTCTCCTAACTCTTAAGTTACTACTTCAACTCACATATGCATGTAAACACAGAGTGGAGCACCCGGCGAGGGTGTGCGGGACAGTTCAGTAAAAGGGCTGCTCTGCCGGAACAAGGCAGAATGCAGACGCGTGGTTCTCAAGGATATGCTTCTGAGTCTGCTAGAAACTTTGCAGTAGAGCTGAGATGAACTCAGTATAAGTTACTTTTGAAGAAATAACCTAGGCCAGAAACCCACTCAACTCTAGCTCTTAAGCATCAGCTGGAGCACACTTTCTGGGAACCAGGCAGCAGAGAGCCCAGTGGAAGCTGCTTGATTTGAGCTTGTCTGATAGGTGTTTGTCTTCCCTGCAGGGAAACAGTTGCTTAGAGAACTCTTTCTACAGCAGCCACACACTCTGCCCTAGAGCTGAGAAGCACTGGCTGTAACTTCCCTTTGCAGAAGGAACATGCCTCAGAAACACACTCTCTCCTAACTCTTAAGTTACTACTTCAACTCACATATGCATGGAAACACAGAGTGGAGCACCCGGCAATACGGAGCAGGACAGTTCAGTAAAAGGGCTGCTCTGCCAGAACAAGGCAGAATGCAGATGCGTGGTTCTCAAGGATATGCTTCTGAGTCTGCTTGAAACTTTGCAGTAGAGCTGAGATGAACTCAGTATAAGTTCCATTTGAAGAAATAACCTAGGCCAGAAACCCACTCAACTGTAGCTCTTAAGCATCATCTGGAGCACACATTCTGGGAACCAGGCAGCAGAGAGCCCAGTGGAAGCTGCTCGATTTGAGCTTGTCTGATAGGTGTTTGTCTTCCCTGCAGGGAAACAGTTGCTTAGAGAACTCTTTCTACAGCAGCCACACACTCTGCCTGAGAACAGCTGAGAAGCACTGGCTGTAACTTCCCTTTGCAGAAGGAACATTCTGCAGAAACACACTCTCTCCTAACTCTTAAGTTACTACTTCAACTCACATATGCATGGAAACACAGAGTGGAGCACCCGGCAATACGGAGCAGGACAGCTCAGTAAAAGGGCTGCTCTGCCAGAACAAGGCAGAATGCAGATGCGTGGTTCTCAAGGATATGCTTCTGAGTCTGCTAGAAACTTTGCAGTAGAGCTGAGATGAACTCAGTATAAGTTCCATTTGAAGAAATAACCTAGGCCAGAAACCCACTCAACTGTAGCTCTTAAGCATCAGCTGGAGCACACATTCTGGGAACCAGGCAGCAGAGAGCCCAGTGGAAGCTGCTCGATTTGAGCTTGTCTAATAGGTGTTTGTCTTCCCTGCAGGGAAACAGTTGCTTAGAGAACTCTTTCTACAGCAGCCACACACTCTGCCCTAGAGCTGAGAAGCACTGGCTGTAACTTCCCTTTGCAGAAGGAACATGCCTCAGAAACACACTCTCTCCTAACTCTTAAGTTACTACTTCAACTCACATATGCATGGAAACACAGAGTGGAGCACCCGGCAATACGGAGCAGGACAGTTCAGTAAAAGGGCTGCTCTGCCAGAACAAGGCAGAATGCAGATGCGTGGTTCTCAAGGATATGCTTCTGAGTCTGCTAGAGACTTTGCACTAGAGCTGAGATGAACTCAGTATACGTTCCATTTGAAGAAATAACCTAGGCCAGAAACCCACTCAACTGTAGCTCTTAAGCATCATCTGGAGCACACATTCTGGGAACCAGGCAGCAGAGAGCCCAGTGGAAGCTGCTCGATTTGAGCTTGTCTGATAGGTGTTTGTCTTCCCTGCAGGGAAACAGTTGCTTAGAGAACTCTTTCTACAGCAGCCACACACTCCGCCTGAGAACAGGTGAGAAGCACTGGCTGTAACTTCCCTTTGCAGAAGGAACATTCTGCAGAAACACACTCTCTCCTAACTCTTAAGTTACTACTTCAACTCACATATGCATGGAAACACAGAGTGGAGCACCCGGCGAGGGTGTGCGGGACAGTTCAGTAAAAGGGCTGCTCTGCCAGAACAAGGCAGAATGCAGATGCGTGGTTCTCAAGGATATGCTTCTGAGTCTGCTAGAAACTTTGCAGTAGAGCTGAGATGAACTCAGTATAAGTTCCATTTGAAGAAATAACCTCGGCCAGAAACCCACTCAACTGTAGCTCTTAAGCATCAGCTGGAGCACACATTCTGGGAACCAGGCAGCAGAGAGCCCAGTGGAAGCTGCTCGATTTGAGCTTGTCTGATAGGTGTTTGTCTTCCCTGCAGGGAAACAGTTGCTTAGAGAACTCTTTCTACAGCAGCCACACACTGCGCCTGAGAACAGGTGAGAAGCACTGGCTGTAACGTCCCTTTGCAGAAGGAACATTCTGCAGAAACACACTCTCTCCTAACTCTTAAGTTACTACTTCAACTCACATATGCATGGAAACACAGAGTGGAGCACCCGGCGAGGGTGTGCGGGACAGTTCAGTAAAAGGGCTGCTCTGCCAGAACAAGGCAGAATGCAGATGCGTGGTTCTCATGGATATGCTTCTGAGTCTACTAGAAAGATTGCAGTAGAGCTGAGATGAACTCAGTATAAGTTCCTTTTGAAGAAATAACCTAGGCCAGAAACCCACTCAACTGTAGCTCTTAAGCATCAGCTGGAGCACACATTCTGGGAACCAGGCAGCAGAGAGCCCAGTGGAAGCTGCTCGATTTGAGCTTGTCTGATAGGTGTTTGTCTTCCCTGCAGGGAAACAGTTGCTTAGAGAACTCTTTCTACAGCAGCCACACACTCTGCCCTAGAGCTGAGAAGCACTGGCTGTAACTTCCCTTTGCAGAAGGAACATGCCTCAGAAACACACTCTCTCCTAACTCTTAATTTACTACTTCAACTCACATATGCATGGAAACACAGAGTGGAGCACCCGGCAATACGGAGCAGGACAGTTCTGTAAAAGGGCTGCTCTGCCAGAACAAGGCAGAATGCAGATGCGTGGTTCTCAAGGATATGCTTCTGAGTCTGCTAGAAACTTTGCAGTAGAGCTGAGATGAACTCAGTATAAGTTCCATTTGAGGAAATAACCTAGGCCAGAAACCCACTCAACTGTAGCTCTTAAGCATCAGCTGGAGCACACATTCTGGGAACCAGGCAGCAGAGAGCCCAGTGGAAGCTGCTCGATTTGAGCTTGTCTGATAGGTGTTTGTCTTCCCTGCAGGGAAACAGTTGCTTAGAGAACTCTTTCTACAGCAGCCACACACTCTGCCCTAGAGCTGAGAAGCACTGGCTGTAACTTCCCTTTGCAGAAGGAACATGCCTCAGAAACACACTCTCTCCTAACTCTTAAGTTACTACTTCAACTCACATATGCATGGAAACACAGAGTGGAGCACCCGGCGAGGGTGTGCGGGACAGTGCAGTAAAAGGGCTGCTCTGCCAGAACAAGGCAGAATGCAGATGCGTGGTTCTCAAGGATATGCTTCTGAGTCTGCTAGAAAGTTTGCAGTAGAGCTGAGATGAACTCAGTATAAGTTCCTTTTGAAGAAATAACCTAGGCCAGAAACCCACTCAACTCTAGCTCTTAAGCATCAGCTGGAGCACACTTTCTGGGAACCAGGCAGCAGAGAGCCCAGTGGAAGCTGCTCGATTTGAGCTTGTCTGATAGGTGTTTGTCTTCCCTGCAGGGAAACAGTTGCTTAGAGAACTCTTTCTACAGCAGCCACACACTCTGCCCTAGAGCTGAGAAGCACTGGCTCTAACTTCCCTTTGCAGAAGGAACATGCCTCAGAAACACACTCTCTCCTAACTCTTAAGTTACTACTTCAAGTCACATATGCATGGAAACACAGAGTGGAGCACCCGGCGATAGTGTGCAGGACAGTTCAGTAAAAGGGCTGCTCTGCCAGAACAAGGCAGAATGCAGATGCGTGGTTCTCAAGGATATGCTTCTGAGTCTGCTAGAAACTTTGCAGTAGAGCTGAGATGAACTCAGTATAAGTTCCATTTGAAGAAGTAACCTAGGCCAGAAACCCACTCAACTGTAGCTCTTAAGCATCAGCTGGAGCACACATTCTGGGAACCAGGCAGCAGAGAGCCCAGTGGAAGCTGCTCGATTTGAGCTTGTCTGATAGGTGTTTGTCTTCCCTGCAGGGAAACAGTTGCTTAGAGAACTCTTTCTACAGCAGCCACACACTCTGCCCTAGAGCTGAGAAGCACTGGCTGTAACTTCCCTTTGCAGAAGGAACATGCCTCAAAAACACACTCTCTCCTAACTCTTAAGTTACTACTTCAACTCACATATGCATGGAAACACAGAGTGGAGCACCCGGCAATACGGAGCAGGACAGTTCAGTAAAAGGGCTGCTCTGCCAGAACAAGGCAGAATGCAGATGCGTGGTTCTCAAGGATATGCTTCTGAGTCTGCTAGAAACTTTGCAGTAGAGCTGAGATGAACTCAGTATAAGTTCCTTTTGAAGAAATAACCTAGGCCAGAAACCCACTCAACTCTAGCTCTTAAGCATCAGCTGGAGCACACTTTCTGGGAACCAGGCAGCAGAGAGCCCAGTGGAAGCTGCTCGATTTGAGCTTGTCTGATAGGTGTTTGTCTTCCCTGCAGGGAAACAGTTGCTTAGAGAACTCTTTCTACAGCAGCCACACACTCTGCCCTAGAGCTGAGAAGCACTGGCTGTAACTTCCCTTTGCAGAAGGAACATGCCTCAGAAACACACTCTCTCCTAACTCTTAAGTTACTACTTCAACTCACATATGCATGGAAACACAGAGTGGAGCACCCAGCAATACGGAGCAGGACAGTTCAGTAAAAGGGCTGCTCTGCCAGAACAAGGCAGAATGCAGATGCGTGGTTCTCAAGGATATGCTTCTGAGTCTGCTAGAAACTTTGCAGTAGAGCTGAGATGAACTCAGTATAAGTTCCATTTGAAGAAATAACCTCGGCCAGAAACCCACTCAACTGTAGCTCTTAAGCATCAGCTGGAGCACACATTCTGGGAACCAGGCAGCAGAGAGCCCAGTGGAAGCTGCTCGATTTGAGCTTGTCTGATAGGTGTTTGTCTTCCCTGCAGGGAAACAGTTGCTTAGAGAACTCTTTCTACAGCAGCCACACACTGCGCCTGAGAACAGGTGAGAAGCACTGGCTGTAACGTCCCTTTGCAGAAGGAACATTCTGCAGAAACACACTCTCTCCTAACTCTTAAGTTACTACTTCAACTCACATATGCATGGAAACACAGAGTGGAGCACACGGCAATACGGAGCAGGACAGTTCAGTAAAAGGGCTGCTCTGCCAGAACAAGGCAGAATGCAGATGCGTGGTTCTCAAGGATATGCTTCTGAGTCTGCTAGAAACTTTGCAGTAGAGCTGAGATGAACTCAGTATAAGTTCCATTTGAGGAAATAACCTAGGCCAGAAACCCACTCAACTGTAGCTCTTAAGCATCAGCTGGAGCACACATTCTGGGAACCAGGCAGCAGAGAGCCCAGTGGAAGCTGCTCGATTTGAGCTTGTCTGATAGGTGTTTGTCTTCCCTGCAGGGAAACAGTTGCTTAGAGAACTCTTTCTACAGCAGCCACACACTCTGCCCTAGAGATGAGAAGCACTGGCTGTAACTTCCCTTTGCAGAAGGAACATGCCTCAAAAACACACTCTCTCCTAACTCTTAAGTTACTACTTCAACTCACATATGCATGTAAACACAGAGTGGAGCACCCGGCGAGGGTGTGCGGGACAGTTCAGTAAAAGGGCTGCTCTGCCGGAACAAGGCAGAATGCAGACGCGTGGTTCTCAAGGATATGCTTCTGAGTCTGCTAGAAACTTTGCAGTAGAGCTGAGATGAACTCAGTATAAGTTACTTTTGAAGAAATAACCTAGGCCAGAAACCCACTCAACTCTAGCTCTTAAGCATCAGCTGGAGCACACTTTCTGGGAACCAGGCAGCAGAGAGCCCAGTGGAAGCTGCTTGATTTGAGCTTGTCTGATAGGTGTTTGTCTTCCCTGCAGGGAAACAGTTGCTTAGAGAACTCTTTCTACAGCAGCCACACACTCTGCCCTAGAGCTGAGAAGCACTGGCTGTAACTTCCCTTTGCAGAAGGAACATGCCTCAGAAACACACTCTCTCCTAACTCTTAAGTTACTACTTCAACTCACATATGCATGGAAACACAGAGTGGAGCACCCGGCAATACGGAGCAGGACAGTTCAGTAAAAGGGCTGCTCTGCCAGAACAAGGCAGAATGCAGATGCGTGGTTCTCAAGGATATGCTTCTGAGTCTGCTTGAAACTTTGCAGTAGAGCTGAGATGAACTCAGTATAAGTTCCATTTGAAGAAATAACCTAGGCCAGAAACCCACTCAACTGTAGCTCTTAAGCATCATCTGGAGCACACATTCTGGGAACCAGGCAGCAGAGAGCCCAGTGGAAGCTGCTCGATTTGAGCTTGTCTGATAGGTGTTTGTCTTCCCTGCAGGGAAACAGTTGCTTAGAGAACTCTTTCTACAGCAGCCACACACTCTGCCTGAGAACAGCTGAGAAGCACTGGCTGTAACTTCCCTTTGCAGAAGGAACATTCTGCAGAAACACACTCTCTCCTAACTCTTAAGTTACTACTTCAACTCACATATGCATGGAAACACAGAGTGGAGCACCCGGCAATACGGAGCAGGACAGCTCAGTAAAAGGGCTGCTCTGCCAGAACAAGGCAGAATGCAGATGCGTGGTTCTCAAGGATATGCTTCTGAGTCTGCTAGAAACTTGGCAGTAGAGCTGAGATGAACTCAGTATAAGTTCCATTTGAAGAAATAACCTAGGCCAGAAACCCACTCAACTGTAGCTCTTAAGCATCAGCTGGAGCACACATTCTGGGAACCAGGCAGCAGAGAGCCCAGTGGAAGCTGCTCGATTTGAGCTTGTCTGATAGGTGTTTGTCTTCCCTGCAGGGAAACAGTTGCTTAGAGAACTCTTTCTACAGCAGCCACACACTCTGCCCTAGAGCTGAGAAGCACTGGCTGTAACTTCCCTTTGCAGAAGGAACATGCCTCAGAAACACACTCTCTCCTAACTCTTAAGTTACTACTTCAACTCACATATGCATGGAAACACAGAGTGGAGCACCCGGCAATACGGAGCAGGACAGTTCAGTAAAAGGGCTGCTCTGCCAGAACAAGGCAGAATGCAGATGCGTGGTTCTCAAGGATATGCTTCTGAGTCTGCTAGAGACTTTGCACTAGAGCTGAGATGAACTCAGTATACGTTCCATTTGAAGAAATAACCTAGGCCAGAAACCCACTCAACTGTAGCTCTTAAGCATCATCTGGAGCACACATTCTGGGAACCAGGCAGCAGAGAGCCCAGTGGAAGCTGCTCGATTTGAGCTTGTCTGATAGGTGTTTGTCTTCCCTGCAGGGAAACAGTTGCTTAGAGAACTCTTTCTACAGCAGCCACACACTCCGCCTGAGAACAGGTGAGAAGCACTGGCTGTAACTTCCCTTTGCAGAAGGAACATTCTGCAGAAACACACTCTCTCCTAACTCTTAAGTTACTACTTCAACTCACATATGCATGGAAACACAGAGTGGAGCACCCGGCGAGGGTGTGCGGGACAGTTCAGTAAAAGGGCTGCTCTGCCAGAACAAGGCAGAATGCAGATGCGTGGTTCTCAAGGATATGCTTCTGAGTCTGCTAGAAACTTTGCAGTAGAGCTGAGATGAACTCAGTATAAGTTCCATTTGAAGAAATAACCTCGGCCAGAAACCCACTCAACTGTAGCTCTTAAGCATCAGCTGGAGCACACATTCTGGGAACCAGGCAGCAGAGAGCCCAGTGGAAGCTGCTCGATTTGAGCTTGTCTGATAGGTGTTTGTCTTCCCTGCAGGGAAACAGTTGCTTAGAGAACTCTTTCTACAGCAGCCACACACTGCGCCTGAGAACAGGTGAGAAGCACTGGCTGTAACGTCCCTTTGCAGAAGGAACATTCTGCAGAAACACACTCTCTCCTAACTCTTAAGTTACTACTTCAACTCACATATGCATGGAAACACAGAGTGGAGCACCCGGCGAGGGTGTGCGGGACAGTTCAGTAAAAGGGCTGCTCTGCCAGAACAAGGCAGAATGCAGATGCGTGGTTCTCATGGATATGCTTCTGAGTCTACTAGAAAGTTTGCAGTAGAGCTGAGATGAACTCAGTATAAGTTCCTTTTGAAGAAATAACCTAGGCCAGAAACCCACTCAACTGTAGCTCTTAAGCATCAGCTGGAGCACACATTCTGGGAACCAGGCAGCAGAGAGCCCAGTGGAAGCTGCTCGATTTGAGCTTGTCTGATAGGTGTTTGTCTTCCCTGCAGGGAAACAGTTGCTTAGAGAACTCTTTCTACAGCAGCCACACACTCTGCCCTAGAGCTGAGAAGCACTGGCTGTAACTTCCCTTTGCAGAAGGAACATGCCTCAGAAACACACTCTCTCCTAACTCTTAATTTACTACTTCAACTCACATATGCATGGAAACACAGAGTGGAGCACCCGGCAATACGGAGCAGGACAGTTCTGTAAAAGGGCTGCTCTGCCAGAACAAGGCAGAATGCAGATGCGTGGTTCTCAAGGATATGCTTCTGAGTCTGCTAGAAACTTTGCAGTAGAGCTGAGATGAACTCAGTATAAGTTCCATTTGAGGAAATAACCTAGGCCAGAAACCCACTCAACTGTAGCTCTTAAGCATCAGCTGGAGCACACATTCTGGGAACCAGGCAGCAGAGAGCCCAGTGGAAGCTGCTCGATTTGAGCTTGTCTGATAGGTGTTTGTCTTCCCTGCAGGGAAACAGTTGCTTAGAGAACTCTTTCTACAGCAGCCACACACTCTGCCCTAGAGCTGAGAAGCACTGGCTGTAACTTCCCTTTGCAGAAGGAACATGCCTCAGAAACACACTCTCTCCTAACTCTTAAGTTACTACTTCAACTCACATATGCATGGAAACACAGAGTGGAGCACCCGGCGAGGGTGTGCGGGACAGTTCAGTAAAAGGGCTGCTCTGCCAGAACAAGGCAGAATGCAGATGCATGGTTCTCAAGGATATGCTTCTGAGTCTGCTAGAAAGTTTGCAGTAGAGCTGAGATGAACTCAGTATAAGTTCCTTTTGAAGAAATAACCTAGGCCAGAAACCCACTCAACTCTAGCTCTTAAGCATCAGCTGGAGCACACTTTCTGGGAACCAGGCAGCAGAGAGCCCAGTGGAAGCTGCTCGATTTGAGCTTGTCTGATAGGTGTTTGTCTTCCCTGCAGGGAAACAGTTGCTTAGAGAACTCTTTCTACAGCAGCCACACACAGTGCCCTAGAGCTGAGAAGCACTGGCTGTAACTTCCCTTTGCAGAAGGAACATGCCTCAGAAACACACTCTCTCCTAACTCTTAATTTACTACTTCAACTCACATATGCATCGAAACACAGAGTGGAGCACCCGGCAATACGGAGCAGGACAGTTCAGTAAAAGGGCGGCTCTGCCAGAACAAGGCAGAATGCAGATGCGTGGTTCTCAAGGATATGCTTCTGAGTCTGCTAGAAACTTTGCAGTAGAGCTGAGATGAACTCAGTATAAGTTCCATTTGAGGAAATAACCTAGGCCAGAAACCCACTCAACTGTAGCTCTTAAGCATCATCTGGAGCACACATTCTGGGAACCAGGCAGCAGAGAGCCCAGTGGAAGCTGCTCGATTTGAGCTTGTCTGATAGGTTTTTTTCTTCCCTGCAGGGAAACAGTTGCTTAGAGAACTCTTTCTACAGCAGCCACACACTCTGCCCTCGAGCTGAGAAGCACTGGCTCTAACTTCCCTTTGCAGAAGGAACATGCCTCAGAAACACACTCTCTCCTAACTCTTAAGTTACTACTTCAAGTCACATATGCATGGAAACACAGAGTGGAGCACCCGGCGATAGTGTGCAGGACAGTTCAGTAAAAGGGCTGCTCTGCCAGAACAAGGCAGAATGCAGATGCGTGGTTCTCAAGGATATGCTTCTGAGTCTGCTAGAAACTTTGCAGTAGAGCTGAGATGAACTCAGTATAAGTTCCATTTGAAGAAGTAACCTAGGCCAGAAACCCACTCAACTGTAGCTCTTAAGCATCAGCTGGAGCACACATTCTGGGAACCAGGCAGCAGAGAGCCCAGTGGAAGCTGCTCGATTTGAGCTTGTCTGATAGGTGTTTGTCTTCCCTGCAGGGAAACAGTTGCTTAGAGAACTCTTTCTACAGCAGCCACACACTCTGCCCTAGAGCTGAGAAGCACTGGCTGTAACTTCCCTTTGCAGAAGGAACATTCTGCAGAAACACACTCTCTCCTAACTCTTAAGTTACTATTTCAACTCACATATGCATGGAAACACCGAGTGGAGCACCTGGCAATAGTGTGCAGGACAGTTCAGTAAAAGGGCTGCTCTCCCAGAACAAGGCAGAATGCTGATGCGTGGTTCTCAAGGATATGCTTCTGAGTCTGCTAGAAACTTTGCAGTAGAGCTGAGATGAACTCAGTATAAGTTCCATTTGAAGAAGTAACCTAGGCCAGAAACCCACTCAACTGTAGCTCTTAAGCATCAGCTGGAGCACACATTCTGGGAACCAGGCAGCAGAGAGCCCAGTGGAAGCTGCTCGATTTGAGCTTGTCTGATAGGTGTTTGTCTTCCCTGCAGGGAAACAGTTGCTTAGAGAACTCTTTCTACAGCAGCCACACACTCTGCCCTAGAGCTGAGAAGCACTGGCTGTAACTTCCCTTTGCAGAAGGAACATGCCTCAAAAACACACTCTCTCCTAACTCTTAAGTTACTACTTCAACTCACATATGCATGGAAACACAGAGTGGAGCACCCAGCAATACGGAGCAGGACAGTTCAGTAAAAGGGCTGCTCTGCCAGAACAAGGCAGAATGCAGATGCGTGGTTCTCAAGGATATGCTTCTGAGTCTGCTAGAAAGTTTGCAGTAGAGCTGAGATGAACTCAGTATAAGTTCCTTTTGAAGAAATAACCTAGGCCAGAAACCCACTCAACTGTAGCTCTTAAGCATCATCTGGAGCACACATTCTGGGAACAGGGAGCAGAGAGCCCAGTGGAAGCTGCTCGATTTGAGCTTGTCTGATAGGTGTTTGTCTTCCCTGCAGGGAAACAGTTGCTTAGAGAACTCTTTCTACAGCAGCCACACACTCTGCCCTAGAGCTGAGAATCACTGGCTGTAACTTCCCTTTGCAGAAGGAACATTCTGCAGAAACACACTCTCTCCTAACTCTTAAGTTACTACTTCAACTCACATATGCATGGAAACACAGAGTGGAGCACCCGGCAATACGGAGCAGGACAGTTCAGTAAAAGGGCTGCTCTGCCAGAACAAGGCAGAATGCAGATGCGTGGTTCTCAAGGATATGCTTCTGAGTCTGCTAGAAACTTTGCAGTAGAGCTGAGATGAACTCAGTATACGTTCCATTTGAAGAAATAACCTAGGCCAGAAACCCACTCAACTGTAGCTCTTAAGCATCATCTGGAGCACACATTCTGGGAACCAGGCAGCAGAGAGCCCAGTGGAAGCTGCTCGATTTGAGCTTGTCTGATAGGTGTTTGTCTTCCCTGCAGGGAAACAGTTGCTTAGAGAACTCTTTCTACAGCAGCCACACACTCTGCCCTAGAGCTGAGAAGCACTGGCTGTAACTTCCCTTTGCAGAAGGAACATGCCTCAGAAACACACTCTCTCCTAACTCTTAAGTTACTACTTCAACTCACATATGCATGGAAACACAGAGTGGAGCACCCGGCGAGGGTGTGCGGGACAGTTCAGTAAAAGGGCTGCTCTGCCAGAACAAGGCAGAATGCAGATGCGTGGTTCTCAAGGATATGCTTCTGAGTCTGCTAGAAAGTTTGCAGTAGAGCTGAGATGAACTCAGTATAAGTTCCTTTTGAAGAAATAACCTAGGCCAGAAACCCACTCAACTCTAGCTCTTAAGCATCAGCTGGAGCACACTTTCTGGGAACCAGGCAGCAGAGAGCCCAGTGGAAGCTGCTCGATTTGAGCTTGTCTGATAGGTGTTTGTCTTCCCTGCAGGGAAACAGTTGCTTAGAGAACTCTTTCTACAGCAGCCACACACTCTGCCCTAGAGCTGAGAAGCACTGGCTGTAACTTCCCTTTGCAGAAGGAACATGCCTCAGAAACACACTCTCTCCTAACTCTTAATTTACTACTTCAACTCACATATGCATCGAAACACAGAGTGGAGCACCCGGCAATACTGAGCAGGACAGTTCAGTAAAAGGGCTGCTCTGCCAGAACAAGGCAGAATGCAGATGCGTGGTTCTCAAGGATATGCTTCTGAGTCTGCTAGAAACTTTGCAGTAGAGCTGAGATGAACTCAGTATAAGTTCCATTTGAGGAAATAACCTAGGCCAGAAACCCACTCAACTGTAGCTCTTAAGCATCATCTGGAGCACACATTCTGGGAACCAGGCAGCAGAGAGCCCAGTGGAAGCTGCTCGATTTGAGCTTGTCTGATAGGTTTTTTTCTTCCCTGCAGGGAAACAGTTGCTTAGAGAACTCTTTCTACAGCAGCCACACACTCTGCCCTAGAGCTGAGAAGCACTGGCTCTAACTTCCCTTTGCAGAAGGAACATGCCTCAGAAACACACTCTCTCCTAACTCTTAAGTTACTACTTCAAGTCACATATGCATGGAAACACAGAGTGGAGCACCCGGCGATAGTGTGCAGGACAGTTCAGTAAAAGGGCTGCTCTGCCAGAACAAGGCAGAATGCAGATGCGTGGTTCTCAAGGATATGCTTCTGAGTCTGCTAGAAACTTTGCAGTAGAGCTGAGATGAACTCAGTATAAGTTCCATTTGAAGAAGTAACCTAGGCCAGAAACCCACTCAACTGTAGCTCTTAAGCATCAGCTGGAGCACACATTCTGGGAACCAGGCAGCAGAGAGCCCAGTGGAAGCTGCTCGATTTGAGCTTGTCTGATAGGTGTTTGTCTTCCCTGCAGGGAAACAGTTGCTTAGAGAACTCTTTCTACAGCAGCCACACACTCTGCCCTAGAGCTGAGAAGCACTGGCTGTAACTTCCCTTTGCAGAAGGAACATTCTGCAGAAACACACTCTCTCCTAACTCTTAAGTTACTATTTCAACTCACATATGCATGGAAACACCGAGTGGAGCACCTGGCAATAGTGTGCAGGACAGTTCAGTAAAAGGGCTGCTCTCCCAGAACAAGGCAGAACTCTGATGCGTGGTTCTCAAGGATATGCTTCTGAGTCTGCTAGAAACTTTGCAGTAGAGCTGAGATGAACTCAGTATAAGTTCCATTTGAAGAAGTAACCTAGGCCAGAAACCCACTCAACTGTAGCTCTTAAGCATCAGCTGGAGCACACATTCTGGGAACCAGGCAGCAGAGAGCCCAGTGGAAGCTGCTCGATTTGAGCTTGTCTGATAGGTGTTTGTCTTCCCTGCAGGGAAACAGTTGCTTAGAGAACTCTTTCTACAGCAGCCACACACTCTGCCCTAGAGCTGAGAAGCACTGGCTGTAACTTCCCTTTGCAGAAGGAACATGCCTCAGAAACACACTCTCTCCTAACTCTTAAGTTACTACTTCAACTCACATATGCATGGAAACACAGAGTGGAGCACCCAGCAATACGGAGCAGGACAGTTCAGTAAAAGGGCTGCTCTGCCAGAACAAGGCAGAATGCAGATGCGTGGTTCTCAAGGATATGCTTCTGAGTCTGCTAGAAACTTTGCAGTAGAGCTGAGATGAACTCAGTATAAGTTCCTTTTGAAGAAATAACCTAGGCCAGAAACCCACTCAACTGTAGCTCTTAAGCATCATCTGGAGCACACATTCTGGGAACCAGGCAGCAGAGAGCCCAGTGGAAGCTGCTCGATTTGAGCTTGTCTGATAGGTGTTTGTCTTCCCTGCAGGGAAACAGTTGCTTAGAGAACTCTTTCTACAGCAGCCACACACTCTGCCTGAGAACAGCTGAGAAGCACTGGCTGTAACTTCCCTTTGCAGAAGGAACATTCTGCAGAAACACACTCTCTCCTAACTCTTAAGTTACTACTTCAAGTCACATATGCATGGAAACACAGAGTGGAGCACCCGGCGATAGTGTGCAGGACAGTTCAGTAAAAGGGCTGCTCTGCCAGAACAAGGCAGAATGCAGATGCGTGGTTCTCAAGGATATGCTTCTGAGTCTGCTAGAAACTTTGCAGTAGAGCTGAGATGAACTCAGTATAAGTTCCATTTGAAGAAGTAACCTAGGCCAGAAACCCACTCAACTGTAGCTCTTAAGCATCAGCTGGAGCACACATTCTGGGAACCAGGCAGCAGAGAGCCCAGTGGAAGCTGCTCGATTTGAGCTTGTCTGATAGGTGTTTGTCTTCCCTGCAGGGAAACAGTTGCTTAGAGAACTCTTTCTACAGCAGCCACACACTCTGCCCTAGAGCTGAGAAGCACTGGCTGTAACTTCCCTTTGCAGAAGGAACATTCTGCAGAAACACACTCTCTCCTAACTCTTAAGTTACTATTTCAACTCACATATGCATGGAAACACCGAGTGGAGCACCTGGCAATAGTGTGCAGGACAGTTCAGTAAAAGGGCTGCTCTCCCAGAACAAGGCAGAACTCTGATGCGTGGTTCTCAAGGATATGCTTCTGAGTCTGCTAGAAACTTTGCAGTAGAGCTGAGATGAACTCAGTATAAGTTCCATTTGAAGAAGTAACCTAGGCCAGAAACCCACTCAACTGTAGCTCTTAAGCATCAGCTGGAGCACACATTCTGGGAACCAGGCAGCAGAGAGCCCAGTGGAAGCTGCTCGATTTGAGCTTGTCTGATAGGTGTTTGTCTTCCCTGCAGGGAAACAGTTGCTTAGAGAACTCTTTCTACAGCAGCCACACACTCTGCCCTAGAGCTGAGAAGCACTGGCTGTAACTTCCCTTTGCAGAAGGAACATGCCTCAGAAACACACTCTCTCCTAACTCTTAAGTTACTACTTCAACTCACATATGCATGGAAACACAGAGTGGAGCACCCAGCAATACGGAGCAGGACAGTTCAGTAAAAGGGCTGCTCTGCCAGAACAAGGCAGAATGCAGATGCGTGGTTCTCAAGGATATGCTTCTGAGTCTGCTAGAAACTTTGCAGTAGAGCTGAGATGAACTCAGTATAAGTTCCTTTTGAAGAAATAACCTAGGCCAGAAACCCACTCAACTGTAGCTCTTAAGCATCATCTGGAGCACACATTCTGGGAACCAGGCAGCAGAGAGCCCAGTGGAAGCTGCTCGATTTGAGCTTGTCTGATAGGTGTTTGTCTTCCCTGCAGGGAAACAGTTGCTTAGAGAACTCTTTCTACAGCAGCCACACACTCTGCCTGAGAACAGCTGAGAAGCACTGGCTGTAACTTCCCTTTGCAGAAGGAACATTCTGCAGAAACACACTCTCTCCTAACTCTTAAGTTACTACTTCAACTCACATATGCATGGAAACACAGAGTGGAGCACCCGGCAATACTGAGCAGGACAGCTCAGTAAAAGGGCTGCTCTGCCAGAACAAGGCAGAATGCAGATGCGTGGTTCTCAAGGATATGCTTCTGAGTCTGCTAGAAACTTTGCAGTAGAGCTGAGATGAACTCAGTATAAGTTCCTTTTGAAGAAATAACCTAGGCCAGAAACCCACTCAACTGTAGCTCTTAAGCATCAGCTGGAGCACACATTCTGGGAACCAGGCAGCAGAGAGCCCAGTGGAAGCTGCTCGATTTGAGCTTGTCTGATAGGTGTTTGTCTTCCCTGCAGGGAAACAGTTGCTTAGAGAACTCTTTCTACAGCAGCCACACACTCTGCCCTAGAGCTGAGAAGCACTGGCTGTAACTTCCCTTTGCAGAAGGAACATGCCTCAGAAACACACTCTCTCCTAACTCTTAAGTTACTACTTCAACTCACATATGCATGGAAACACAGAGTGGAGCACCCGGCAATACGGAGCAGAACAGTTCAGTAAAAGGGCTGCTCTGCCAGAACAAGGCAGAATGCAGATGCGTGGTTCTCAAGGATATGCTTCTGAGTCTGCTAGAAACTTTGCAGTAGACCTGAGATGAACTCAGTATACGTTCCATTTGAAGAAATAACCTAGGCCAGAAACCCACTCAACTGTAGCTCTTAAGCATCATCTGGAGCACACATTCTGGGAACCAGGCAGCAGAGAGCCCAGTGGAAGCTGCTCGATTTGAGCTTGTCTGATAGGTGTTTGTCTTCCCTGCAGGGAAACAGTTGCTTAGAGAACTCTTTCTACAGCAGCCACACACTCCGCCTGAGAACAGGTGAGAAGCACTGGCTGTAACTTCCCTTTGCGGAAGGAACATTCTGCAGAAACACACTCTCTCCTAACTCTTAAGTTACTACTTCAACTCACATATGCATGGAAACACAGAGTGGAGCACCCGGCGAGGGTGTGCGGGACAGTTCAGTAAAAGGGCTGCTCTGCCAGAACAAGGCAGAATGCAGATGCGTGGTTCTCAAGGATATGCTTCTGAGTCTGCTAGAAACTTTGCAGTAGAGCTGAGATGAACTCAGTATAAGTTCCATTTGAAGAAATAACCTCGGCCAGAAACCCACTCAACTGTAGCTCTTAAGCATCAGCTGGAGCACACATTCTGGGAACCAGGCAGCAGAGAGCCCAGTGGAAGCTGCTCGATTTGAGCTTGTCTGATAGGTGTTTGTCTTCCCTGCAGGGAAACAGTTGCTTAGAGAACTCTTTCTACAGCAGCCACACACTGCGCCTGAGAACAGGTGAGAAGCACTGGCTGTAACGTCCCTTTGCAGAAGGAACATTCTGCAGAAACACACTCTCTCCTAACTCTTAAGTTACTACTTCAACTCACATATGCATGGAAACACAGAGTGGAGCACCCGGCGAGGGTGTGCGGGACAGTTCAGTAAAAGGGCTGCTCTGCCAGAACAAGGCAGAATGCAGATGCGTGGTTCTCATGGATATGCTTCTGAGTCTACTAGAAAGTTTGCAGTAGAGCTGAGATGAACTCAGTATAAGTTCCTTTTGAAGAAATAACCTAGGCCAGAAACCCACTCAACTGTAGCTCTTAAGCATCAGCTGGAGCACACATTCTGGGAACCAGGCAGCAGAGAGCCCAGTGGAATCTGCTCGATTTGAGCTTGTCTGATAGGTGTTTGTCTTCCCTGCAGGGAAACAGTTGCTTAGAGAACTCTTTCTACAGCAGCCACACACTCTGCCCTAGAGCTGAGAAGCACTGGCTGTAACTTCCCTTTGCAGAAGGAACATGCCTCAGAAACACACTCTCTCCTAACTCTTAAGTTACTACTTCAACTCACATATGCATGGAAACACAGAGTGGAGCACCCGGCGAGGGTGTGCGGGACAGTTCAGTAAAAGGGCTGCTCTGCCGGAACAAGGCAGAATGCAGATGCGTGGTTCTCAAGGATATGCTTCTGAGTCTGCTAGAATGTTTGCAGTAGAGCTGAGATGAACTCAGTATAACTTCCTTTTGAAGAAATAACCTAGGCCAGAAACCCACTCAACTCTAGCTCTTAAGCATCAGCTGGAGCACACTTTCTGGGAACCAGGCAGCAGAGAGCCCAGTGGAAGCTGCTCGATTTGAGCTTGTCTGATAGGTGTTTGTCTTCCCTGCAGGGAAACAGTTGCTTAGAGAACTCTTTCTACAGCAGCCACACACTCTGCCTGAGAACAGCTGAGAAGCACTGGCTGTAACTTCCCTTTGCAGAAGGAACATTCTGCAGAAACACACTCTCTCCTAACTCTTAAGTTACTACTTCAAGTCACATATGCATGGAAACACAGAGTGGAGCACCCGGCGATAGTGTGCAGGACAGTTCAGTAAAAGGGCTGCTCTGCCAGAACAAGGCAGAATGCAGATGCGTGGTTCTCAAGGATATGCTTCTGAGTCTGCTAGAAACTTTGCAGTAGAGCTGAGATGAACTCAGTATAAGTTCCATTTGAAGAAGTAACCTAGGCCAGAAACCCACTCAACTGTAGCTCTTAAGCATCAGCTGGAGCACACATTCTGGGAACCAGGCAGCAGAGAGCCCAGTGGAAGCTGCTCGATTTGAGCTTGTCTGATAGGTGTTTGTCTTCCCTGCAGGGAAACAGTTGCTTAGAGAACTCTTTCTACAGCAGCCACACACTCTGCCCTAGAGCTGAGAAGCACTGGCTGTAACTTCCCTTTGCAGAAGGAACATTCTGCAGAAACACACTCTCTCCTAACTCTTAAGTTACTATTTCAACTCACATATGCATGGAAACACCGAGTGGAGCACCTGGCAATAGTGTGCAGGACAGTTCAGTAAAAGGGCTGCTCTCCCAGAACAAGGCAGAACTCTGATGCGTGGTTCTCAAGGATATGCTTCTGAGTCTGCTAGAAACTTTGCAGTAGAGCTGAGATGAACTCAGTATAAGTTCCATTTGAAGAAGTAACCTAGGCCAGAAACCCACTCAACTGTAGCTCTTAAGCATCAGCTGGAGCACACATTCTGGGAACCAGGCAGCAGAGAGCCCAGTGGAAGCTGCTCGATTTGAGCTTGTCTGATAGGTGTTTGTCTTCCCTGCAGGGAAACAGTTGCTTAGAGAACTCTTTCTACAGCAGCCACACACTCTGCCCTAGAGCTGAGAAGCACTGGCTGTAACTTCCCTTTGCAGAAGGAACATGCCTCAGAAACACACTCTCTCCTAACTCTTAAGTTACTACTTCAACTCACATATGCATGGAAACACAGAGTGGAGCACCCAGCAATACGGAGCAGGACAGTTCAGTAAAAGGGCTGCTCTGCCAGAACAAGGCAGAATGCAGATGCGTGGTTCTCAAGGATATGCTTCTGAGTCTGCTAGAAACTTTGCAGTAGAGCTGAGATGAACTCAGTATAAGTTCCTTTTGAAGAAATAACCTAGGCCAGAAACCCACTCAACTGTAGCTCTTAAGCATCATCTGGAGCACACATTCTGGGAACCAGGCAGCAGAGAGCCCAGTGGAAGCTGCTCGATTTGAGCTTGTCTGATAGGTGTTTGTCTTCCCTGCAGGGAAACAGTTGCTTAGAGAACTCTTTCTACAGCAGCCACACACTCTGCCTGAGAACAGCTGAGAAGCACTGGCTGTAACTTCCCTTTGCAGAAGGAACATTCTGCAGAAACACACTCTCTCCTAACTCTTAAGTTACTACTTCAACTCACATATGCATGGAAACACAGAGTGGAGCACCCGGCAATACTGAGCAGGACAGCTCAGTAAAAGGGCTGCTCTGCCAGAACAAGGCAGAATGCAGATGCGTGGTTCTCAAGGATATGCTTCTGAGTCTGCTAGAAACTTTGCAGTAGAGCTGAGATGAACTCAGTATAAGTTCCTTTTGAAGAAATAACCTAGGCCAGAAACCCACTCAACTGTAGCTCTTAAGCATCAGCTGGAGCACACATTCTGGGAACCAGGCAGCAGAGAGCCCAGTGGAAGCTGCTCGATTTGAGCTTGTCTGATAGGTGTTTGTCTTCCCTGCAGGGAAACAGTTGCTTAGAGAACTCTTTCTACAGCAGCCACACACTCTGCCCTAGAGCTGAGAAGCACTGGCTGTAACTTCCCTTTGCAGAAGGAACATGCCTCAGAAACACACTCTCTCCTAACTCTTAAGTTACTACTTCAACTCACATATGCATGGAAACACAGAGTGGAGCACCCGGCAATACGGAGCAGAACAGTTCAGTAAAAGGGCTGCTCTGCCAGAACAAGGCAGAATGCAGATGCGTGGTTCTCAAGGATATGCTTCTGAGTCTGCTAGAAACTTTGCAGTAGACCTGAGATGAACTCAGTATACGTTCCATTTGAAGAAATAACCTAGGCCAGAAACCCACTCAACTGTAGCTCTTAAGCATCATCTGGAGCACACATTCTGGGAACCAGGCAGCAGAGAGCCCAGTGGAAGCTGCTCGATTTGAGCTTGTCTGATAGGTGTTTGTCTTCCCTGCAGGGAAACAGTTGCTTAGAGAACTCTTTCTACAGCAGCCACACACTCCGCCTGAGAACAGGTGAGAAGCACTGGCTGTAACTTCCCTTTGCGGAAGGAACATTCTGCAGAAACACACTCTCTCCTAACTCTTAAGTTACTACTTCAACTCACATATGCATGGAAACACAGAGTGGAGCACCCGGCGAGGGTGTGCGGGACAGTTCAGTAAAAGGGCTGCTCTGCCAGAACAAGGCAGAATGCAGATGCGTGGTTCTCAAGGATATGCTTCTGAGTCTGCTAGAAACTTTGCAGTAGAGCTGAGATGAACTCAGTATAAGTTCCATTTGAAGAAATAACCTCGGCCAGAAACCCACTCAACTGTAGCTCTTAAGCATCAGCTGGAGCACACATTCTGGGAACCAGGCAGCAGAGAGCCCAGTGGAAGCTGCTCGATTTGAGCTTGTCTGATAGGTGTTTGTCTTCCCTGCAGGGAAACAGTTGCTTAGAGAACTCTTTCTACAGCAGCCACACACTGCGCCTGAGAACAGGTGAGAAGCACTGGCTGTAACGTCCCTTTGCAGAAGGAACATTCTGCAGAAACACACTCTCTCCTAACTCTTAAGTTACTACTTCAACTCACATATGCATGGAAACACAGAGTGGAGCACCCGGCGAGGGTGTGCGGGACAGTTCAGTAAAAGGGCTGCTCTGCCAGAACAAGGCAGAATGCAGATGCGTGGTTCTCATGGATATGCTTCTGAGTCTACTAGAAAGTTTGCAGTAGAGCTGAGATGAACTCAGTATAAGTTCCTTTTGAAGAAATAACCTAGGCCAGAAACCCACTCAACTGTAGCTCTTAAGCATCAGCTGGAGCACACATTCTGGGAACCAGGCAGCAGAGAGCCCAGTGGAATCTGCTCGATTTGAGCTTGTCTGATAGGTGTTTGTCTTCCCTGCAGGGAAACAGTTGCTTAGAGAACTCTTTCTACAGCAGCCACACACTCTGCCCTAGAGCTGAGAAGCACTGGCTGTAACTTCCCTTTGCAGAAGGAACATGCCTCAGAAACACACTCTCTCCTAACTCTTAAGTTACTACTTCAACTCACATATGCATGGAAACACAGAGTGGAGCACCCGGCGAGGGTGTGCGGGACAGTTCAGTAAAAGGGCTGCTCTGCCGGAACAAGGCAGAATGCAGATGCGTGGTTCTCAAGGATATGCTTCTGAGTCTGCTAGAATGTTTGCAGTAGAGCTGAGATGAACTCAGTATAACTTCCTTTTGAAGAAATAACCTAGGCCAGAAACCCACTCAACTCTAGCTCTTAAGCATCAGCTGGAGCACACTTTCTGGGAACCAGGCAGCAGAGAGCCCAGTGGAAGCTGCTCGATTTGAGCTTGTCTGATAGGTGTTTGTCTTCCCTGCAGGGAAACAGTTGCTTAGAGAACTCTTTCTACAGCAGCCACACACTCTGCCCTAGAGCTGAGAAGCACTGGCTGTAACTTCCCTTTGCAGAAGGAACATGCCTCAGAAACACACTCTCTCCTAACTCTTAAGTTACTACTTCAACTCACATATGCATCGAAACACAGAGTGGAGCACCCGGCAATACGGAGCAGGACAGTTCAGTAAAAGGGCTGCTCTGCCAGAACAAGGCAGAATGCAGATGCGTGGTTCTCAAGGATATGCTTCTGAGTCTGCTAGAAACTTTGCAGTAGAGCTGAGATGAACTCAGTATAAGTTCCATTTGAGGAAATAACCTAGGCCAGAAACCCACTCAACTGTAGCTCTTAAGCATCATCTGGAGCACACATTCTGGGAACCAGGCAGCAGAGAGCCCAGTGGAAGCTGCTCGATTTGAGCTTGTCTGATAGGTGTTTGTCTTCCCTGCAGGGAAACAGTTGCTTAGAGAACTCTTTCTACAGCAGCCACACACTCTGCCCTAGAGCTGAGAAGCACTGGCTGTAACTTCCCTTTGCAGAAGGAACATTCTGCAGAAACACACTCTCTCCTAACTCTTAAGTTACTATTTCAACTCACATATGCATGGAAACACCGAGTGGAGCACCTGGCAATAGTGTGAAGGACAGTTCAGTAAAAGGGCTGCTCTCCCAGAACAAGGCAGAATGCAGATGCGTGGTTCTCAAGGATATGCTGCTGAGTCTGCTAGAAACTTTGCAGTAGAGCTGAGATGAACTCAGTATAAGTTCCATTTGAAGAAATAACCTAGGCCAGAAACCCACTCAACTGTAGCTCTTAAGCATCAGCTGGAGCACACATTCTGGGAACCAGGCAGCAGAGAGCCCAGTGGAAGCTGCTCGATTTGAGCTTGTCTGATAGGTGTTTGTCTTCCCTGCAGGGAAACAGTTGCTTAGAGAACTCTTTCTACAGCAGCCACACACTCTGCCCTAGAGCTGAGAAGCACTGGCTGTCACTTCCCTTTGCAGAAGGAACATGCCTCAGAAACACACTCTCTCCTAACTCTTAAGTTACTACTTCAACTCACATATGCATGGAAACAAAGAGTGGAGCACCCGGCGATAGTGTGCAGGACAGTTCAGTAAAAGTACTGCTCTGTCAGAACAAGGCAGAATGCAGATGCGTGGTTCTCAAGGATATGCTTCTGAGTCTGCTAGAAACTTTGCAGTACAGCTGAGATGAACTCAGTATAAGTTCCATTTGAAGAAATAACCTAGGTCAGAAACCCACTCAACAGTAGCTCTTAAGCATCATCTGGAGCACACATTCTGGGAACCAGGCAGCAGAGAGCCCAGTGGAGACTGCTCGATTTGAGCTTGTTTCATAGGTGTTTGTCTTCCCTGCAGGGAAACAGTTGCTTAGAGAACTCTTTCTACAGCAGCCACACACTCTGCCCTAGAGCTGAGAAGCACTGGCTGTAACTTCCCTTTGCAGAAGGAACATGCCTCAGAAACACACTCTCTCTTAACTCTTAAGTTACAACTTCAACTCACATATGCATGGAAACACAGAGTGGAGCACCCGGCGATAGTGTGCAGGACAGTTCAGTAAAAGGGCTGCTCTGCCAGAAGAAGGCAGAATGCAGATGCGTGGTTCTCAAGGATATGCTTCTGAGTCTGCTAGAAACTTTGCAGTAGAGCTGAGATGAACTCAGTATAAGTTCCATTTGAAGAAATAACCTAGGCCAGAAACCCACTCAACTGTAGCTCTTAAGCATCATCTGGAGCACACATTCTGGGAACCAGGCAGCAGAGAGCCCAGTGGAAGCTGCTCGATTTGAGCTTGTCTGATAGGTGTTTGTCTTCCCTGCAGGTAAAGAGTTGCTTAGAGAACTCTTTCTACAGCAGCCACACACTCTGCCCTAGAGCTGAGAAGCACTGGCTGTAACTTCCCTTTGTAGAAGGAACATGCCTCAGAAACACACTCTCTCCAACTCTTAAGTTACTACTTCAACTCACATATGCATGGAAACACAGAGTGGAGCACCCGGCAATACTGAGCAGGACAGCTCAGTAAAAGGGCTGCTCTGCCAGAACAAGGCAGAATGCAGATGCGTGGTTCTCAAGGATATGCTTCTGAGTCTGCAGGAAACTTTGCAGTAGAGCTGAGATGAACTCAGTATAAGTTCCATTTGAAGAAATAACCTAGGCCAGAAACCCACTCAACTGTAGCTCTTAAGCATCATCTGGAGCACACATTCTGGGAACCAGGCAGCAGAGAGCCCAGTGGAGACTGCTCGATTTGAGCTTGTTTCATAGGTGTTTGTCTTCCCTGCAGGGAAACAGTTGCTTACAGAACTCTTTCTACAGCATCCACACACTCTGCCCTAGAGCTGAGAAGCACTGGCTGTAACTTCCCTTTGCAGAAGGAACATGCCTCAGAAACACACTCTCTCTTAACTCTTAAGTTACAACTTCAACTCACATATGCATGGAAACACAGAGTGGAGCACCCGGCGATAGTGTGCAGGACAGTTCAGTAAAAGGGCTGCTCTGCCAGAAGAAGGCAGAATGCAGATGCGTGGTTCTCAAGGATATGCTTCTGAGTCTGCTAGAAACTTTGCAGTAGAGCTGAGATGAACTCAGTATAAGTTCCATTTGAAGAAATAACCTAGGCCAGAAACCCACTCAACTGTAGCTCTTAAGCATCAGCTGGAGCACACATTCTGGGAACCAGGCAGCAGAGAGCCCAGTGGAAGCTGCTCGATTTGAGCTTGTCTGATAGGTGTTTGTCTTCCCTGCAGGGAAACAGTTGCGTAGAGAACTCTTTCTACAGCAGCCACACACTCTGCCCTAGAGCTGAGAAGCACTGGCTGTAACTTCCCTTTGCAGAAGGAACATGCCTCAGAAACACACTCTCTCCTAACTCTTAAGTTACTACTTCAACTCACATATGCATGGAAACACAGAGTGGAGCACCCGGCGATAGTGTGCAGGACAGTTCAGTAAAAGGGGTGCTCTGCCAGAACAAGGCAGAATGCAGATGCGTGGTTCTCAAGGATATGCTTCTGAGTCTGCTAGAAACTTTGCAGTAGAGCTGAGATGAACTCAGTATAAGTTCCATTTGAAGAAATAACCTATGCCAGAAACCCACTCAACTGTAGCTCTTAAGCATCATCTGGAGCACACATTCTGGGAACCAGGCAGCAGAGAGCCCAGTGGAAGCTGCTCGATTTGAGCTTGTCTGATAGGTGTTTGTCTTCCCTGCAGGGAAACTGTTGCTTAGAGAACTCTTTCTACAGCAGCCACACACTCTGCCCTAGAGCTGAGAAGCACTGGCTGTAACTTCCCTTTGCAGAAGGAACATGCCTCAGAAACACACTCTCTCCTAACTCTTAAGTTACTGCTTCAACTCACATATGCATGGAAACACAGAGTGGAGCACCCGGCAATACTGCGCAGGACAGTTAAGTAAAAGGGCTGCACTGCCAGAACAAGGCAGAATGCAGATGCGTGGTTCTCAAGGATATGCTGCTGAGTCTGCTAGAAACATTGCAGTAGAGCTGAGATGAACTCAGTATAAGTTCCATTTGAAGAAATAACCTAGGCCAGAAACCCACTCAACTGTAGCTCTTAAGCATCATCTGGAGCACACATTCTGGGAACCAGGCAGCAGAGAGCCCAGTGGAAGCTGCTCGATTTAAGCTTGTCTGATAGGTGTTTGTCTTCCCTGCAGGGAAACAGTTGCTTAGAGAACTCTTTCTACAGCAGCCACACACTCTGCCCTAGAGCTGAGAAGCACTGGCTGTAACTTCCCTTTGCAGAAGGAACATGCCTCAGAAACACACTCTCTCCTAACTCTTAAGTTACTACTTCAACTTACATATGCATGGAAACACAGAGTGGAGCACCCGGCGATAGTGTGCAGGACAGTTCAGTAAAAGGGCTGCTCTGCCAGAACAAGGCAGAATGCAGATGCGTGGTTCTCAAGGATATGCTTCTGAGTCTGCTAGAAACTTTGCAGAAGAGCTGAGATGAACTCAGTATAAGTTCCATTTGAAGAAATAACCTAGGCCAGAAACCCACTGAACTGTGGCTCTTAAGATTCATCTGGAGCACACATTCTGGGAACCAGGCAGCAGAGAGCCCAGTGGAAGCTGCTCGATTTGAGCTTGTCTGATAGGTGTTTGTCTTCCCTGCAGGGAAACAGTTGCTCAGAGAACGCTTTCTATAGCAGCCACACACTCTGCCCTAGAGCTGAGAAGCACTGGCTGTAACTTCCCTTTGCAGAAGGAACATGCCTCAGAAACACAATCTCTCTTAACTCTTAAGTTACTACTCCAAATCACATATGCATGGAAACACAGAGTGGAGCACCCGGCGATAGTGTGCAGGACAGTTCAGTAAAAGGGCTGCTCTGCCAGAAGAAGGCAGAATGCAGATGCGTGGTTCTCAAGGATATGCTGCTGAGTCTGCTAGAAACATTGCAGTAGAGCTGAGATGAACTCAGTATGAGTTCCATTTGAAGAAATAACCTAGGCCAGAAACCCACTCAACTGTAGCTCTTAAGCATCATCTGGAGCACACACTCTGGGAACCAGGCAGCAGAGAAGCCAGAGGAAGCTGCTCGATTTGAGCTTGACTGATAGGTGTTTGAATCCCTGCAGGGAAACAGTTGCTTAGAGAACTCTTTCTACAGCAGCCACACACTCTGCCCTAGAGCTGAGAAGCACTGGCTGTAACTTCCCTTTGCAGAAGGAAAATGCCTCAGAAACACACTCTCTCCTAACTCTTAAGTTACTACTTCAACTCACATATGCATGGAAACACAGAGTGGAGCACCCGGCGATAGTGTGCAGGACAGTTCAGTAAAAGGGGTGCTCTGCCAGAACAAGGCAGAATGCAGATGCGTGGTTCTCAAGGATATGCTTCTGAGTCTGCTAGAAACTTTGCAGTAGAGCTGAGATGAACTCAGTATAAGTTCCATTTGAAGAAAAATCTAGGCCAGAAAACCACTCCACTGTAGCTGTTAAGCATCATCTGGAGCACACATTCCGGGAACCAGGCAGCAGAGAGCCCAGTGGAAGCTGCTCGATTTGAGCTTGTCTGATAGGTGTTTGTCTTCCCTGCAGGGAAACAGTTGCTTAGAGAACTCTTTCTACAGCAGCCACACACTCTGCCCTAGAGCTGAGAAGCACTGGCTGTAACTTCCCTTTGCAGAAGGAACATGCCTCAGAAACACACTCTCATCTAACTCTTAAGTTACTACTTCAACTCACATATGCATGGAAACACAGAGTGGAGCACCCGGCAATACTGAGCAGGACAGTTCAGTAAAAGGGCTGCTCTGCCAGAAGAAGGCAGAATGCAGATGCGTGGTTCTCAAGGATATGCTGCTGAGTCTGCTAGAAACATTGCAGTAGAGCTGAGATGAACTCAGTATGAGTTCCATTTGAAGAAATAACCTAGGCCAGAAACCCACTCAACTGTAGTTCTTAAGCATCATCTGGAGCACACATTCTGGGAACCAGGCAGCACAGAGCCCAGTGGAAGCTGCTCGATTTGAGCTTGTCTGATAGGTGTTTGTCTTCCCTGCAGGGAAAGAATTGCTTAGAGAACTCTTTCTACAGCAGCCACACACTCTGCCCTAGAGCTGAGAAGCACTGGCTGTAACTTCCCTTTGCAGAAGGAACATGCCTCAGAAACACACTCTCTCCTAACTCTTAAGTTACTACTTCAACTCACATATGCATGGAAACACAGAGTGGAGCACCCGGCGATAGTGTGCAGGACAGTTCAGTAAAAGGGGTGCTCTGCCAGAACAAGGCAGAATGCAGATGCGTGGTTCTCAAGGATATGCTTCTGAGTCTGCTAGAAACTTTGCAGTAGAGCTGAGATGATCTCAGTATAAGTTCCATTTGAAGAAAAATCTAGGCCAGAAAACCACTCCACTGTAGCTGTTAAGCATCATCTGGAGCACACATTCCGGGAACCAGGCAGCAGAGAGCCCAGTGGAAGCTGCTCGATTTGAGCTTGTCTGATAGGTGTTTGTCTTCCCTGCAGGGAAACAGTTGCTCAGAGAACGCTTTCTATAGCAGCCACACACTCTGCCCTAGAGCTGAGAAGCACTGGCTGTAACTTCCCTTTGCAGAAGGAACATGCCTCAGAAACACAATCTCTCTTAACTCTTAAGTTACTACTCCAAATCACATATGCATGGAAACACAGAGTGGAGCACCCGGCGATAGTGTGCAGGACAGTTCAGTAAAAGGGCTGCTCTGCCAGAAGAAGGCAGAATGCAGATGCGTGGTTCTCAAGGATATGCTGCTGAGTCTGCTAGAAACATTGCAGTAGAGCTGAGATGAACTCAGTATGAGTTCCATTTGAAGAAATAACCTAGGCCAGAAACCCACTCAACTGTAGCTCTTAAGCATCATCTGGAGCACACACTCTGGGAACCAGGCAGCAGAGAAGCCAGAGGAACCTGCTCGATTTGAGCTTGTCTGATAGGTGTTTGTCTTCCCTGCAGGGAAACAGTTGCTTAGAGAACTCTTTCTACAGCAGCCACACACTCTGCCCTAGAGCTGAGAAGCACTGGCTGTAACTTCCCTTTGCAGAAGGAACATGCCTCAGAAACACACTCTCTCCTAACTCTTAAGTTACTACTTCAACTCACATATGCATGGAAACACAGAGTGGAGCACCCGGCGATAGTGTGCAGGACAGTTCAGTAAAAGGGGTGCTCTGCCAGAACAAGGCAGAATGCAGATGCGTGGTTCTCAAGGATATGCTTCTGAGTCTGCTAGAAACTTTGCAGTAGAGCTGAGATGAACTCAGTATAAGTTCCATTTGAAGAAAAATCTAGGCCAGAAAACCACTCCACTGTAGCTGTTAAGCATCATCTGGAGCACACATTCCGGGAACCAGGCAGCAGAGAGCCCAGTGGAAGCTGCTCGATTTGAGCTTGTCTGATAGGTGTTTGTCTTCCCTGCAGGGAAACAGTTGCTTAGAGAACTCTTTCTACAGCAGCCACACACTCTGCCCTAGAGCTGAGAAGCACTGGCTGTAACTTCCCTTTGCAGAAGGAACATGCCTCAGAAACACACTCTCATCTAACTCTTAAGTTACTACTTAAACTCACATATGCATGGAAACACAGAGTGGAGCACCCGGCAATACTGAGCAGGACAGTTGAGTAAAAGGGCTGCTCTGCCAGAAGAAGGCAGAATGCAGATGCGTGGTTCTCAAGGATATGCTGCTGAGTCTGCTAGAAACATTGCAGTAGAGCTGAGATGAACTCAGTATGAGTTCCATTTGAAGAAATAACCTAGGCCAGAAACCCACTCAACTGTAGCTCTTAAGCATCATCTGGAGCACACATTCTGGGAACCAGGCAGCAGAGAGCCCAGTGGAAGCTGCTCGATTTGAGCTTGTCTGATAGGTGTTTGTCTTCCCTGCAGGGAAACAGTTGCTTAGAGAACTCTTTCTACAGCAGCCACACACTCTGCCCTAGAGCTGAGAAGCACTGGCTGTAACTTCCCTTTGCAGAAGGAACATGCCTCAGAAACACACTCTCTCCTAACTCTTAAGTTACCGCTTCAACTCACATATGCATGGAAACACAGAGTGGAGCACCAGGCAATACTGCGCAGGACAGTTCAGTAAAAGGGCTGCACTGCCAGAACAAGGCAGAATGCAGATGCGTGGTTCTCAAGGATATGCTGCTGAGTCTGCTAGAAACATTGCAGTAGAGCTGAGATGAACTCAGTATAAGTTCCATTTGAAGAAATAACCTAGGCCAGAAACCCACTCAACTGTAGCTCTTAAGCATCATCTGGAGCACACATTCTTGGAACCAGGCAGCAGAGAGCCCAGTGGAAGCTGCTCGATTTGAGCTTGTCTGATAGGTGTTTGTCTTCCCTGCAGGGAAACAGTTGCTCAGAGAACGCTTTCTATAGCAGCCACACACTCTGCCCTAGAGCTGAGAAGCACTGGCTGTAACTTCCCTTTGCAGAAGGAACATGCCTCAGAAACACAATCTCTCTTAACTCTTAAGTTACTACTCCAAATCACATATGCATGGAAACACAGAGTGGAGCACCCGGCGATAGTGTGCAGGTCAGTTCAGTAAAAGGGCTGCTCTGCCAGAAGAAGGCAGAATGCAGATGCGTGGTTCTCAAGGATATGCTGCTGAGTCTGCTAGAAACATTGCAGTAGAGCTGAGATGAACTCAGTATGAGTTCCATTTGAAGAAATAACCTAGGCCAGAAACCCACTCAACTGTAGCTCTTAAGCATCATCTGGAGCACACACTCTGGGAACCAGGCAGCAGAGAAGCCAGAGGAAGCTGCTCGATTTGAGCTTGACTGATAGGTGTTTGAATCCCTGCAGGGAAACAGTTGCTTAGAGAACTCTTTCTACAGCAGCCACACACTCTGCCCTAGAGCTGCGAAGCACTGGCTGTAACTTCCCTTTGCAGAAGGAAAATGCCTCAGAAACACACTCTCTCCTAACTCTTAAGTTACTACTTCAACTCACATATGCATGGAAACACAGAGTGGAGCACCCGGCAATACTGAGCAGGACAGTTCAGTAAAAGGGCTGCTCTGCCAGAAGAAGGCAGAATGCAGATGCGTGGTTCTCAAGGATATGCTGCTGAGTCTGCTAGAAACATTGCAGTAGAGCTGAGATGAACTCAGTATGAGTTCCATTTGAAGAAATAACCTAGGCCAGAAACCCACTCAACTGTAGTTCTTAAGCATCATCTGGAGCACACATTCTGGGAACCAGGCAGCACAGAGCCCAGTGGAAGCTGCTCGATTTGAGCTTGTCTGATAGGTGTTTGTCTTCCCTGCAGGGAAAGAGTTGCTTAGAGAACTCTTTCTACAGCAGCCACACACTCTGCCCTAGAGCTGAGAAGCACTGGCTGTAACTTCCCTTTGCAGAAGGAACATGCCTCAGAAACACACTCTCTCCTAACTCTTAAGTTACTACTTCAACTCACATATGCATGGAAACACAGAGTGGAGCACCCGGCGATAGTGTGCAGGACAGTTCAGTAAAAGGGGTGCTCTGCCAGAACAAGGCAGAATGCAGATGCGTGGTTCTCAAGGATATGCTTCTGAGTCTGCTAGAAACTTTGCAGTAGAGCTGAGATGAACTCAGTATAAGTTCCATTTGAAGAAAAATCTAGGCCAGAAAACCACTCCACTGTAGCTGTTAAGCATCATCTGGAGCACACATTCCGGGAACCAGGCAGCAGAGAGCCCAGTGGAAGCTGCTCGATTTGAGCTTGTCTGATAGGTGTTTGTCTTCCCTGCAGGGAAACAGTTGCTTAGAGAAGTCTTTCTACAGCAGCCACACACTCTGCCCTAGAGCTGAGAAGCACTGGCTGTAACTTCCCTTTGCAGAAGGAACATGCCTCAGAAACACACTCTCATCTAACTCTTAAGTTACTACTTCAACTCACATATGCATGGAAACACAGAGTGGAGCTCCCGGCAATACTGAGCAGGACAGTTCAGTCAAAGGGCTGCTCTGCCAGAACAAGGCAGAATGCAGATGCGTGGTTCTCAAGGATATGCTTCTGAGTCTGCTAGAAACTTTGCAGTAGAGCTGAGATGAACTCAGTATAAGTTCCATTTGAAGAAATAACCTAGGCCAGAAACCCACTGAACTGTGGCTCTTAAGATTCATCTGG
Source organism: Tapirus indicus (assembly GCA_031878705.1). Lineage (NCBI taxonomy): Eukaryota > Metazoa > Chordata > Mammalia > Perissodactyla > Tapiridae > Tapirus > Tapirus indicus. The sequence goes on from CM062942.1 coordinate 48,929,404, forward strand.
AGCACACATTCTGGGAACCAGGCAGCAGAGAGCCCAGTGGAAGCTGCTCGATTTGAGCTTGTCTGATAGGTGTTTGTCTTCCCTGCAGGGAAACAGTTGCTCAGAGAACGCTTTCTATAGCAGCCACACACTCTGCCCTAGAGCTGAGAAGCAGTGGCTGTAACTTCCCTTTGCAGAAGGAACATGCCTCAGAAACACAATCTCTCTTAACTCTTAAGTTACTACTCCAAATCACATATGCATGGAAACACAGCGTGGAGCACCCGGCGATAGTGTGCAGGACAGTTCAGTAAAAGGGCTGCTCTGCCAGAAGAAGGCAGAATGCAGATGCGTGGTTCTCAAGGATATGCTGCTGAGTCTGCTAGAAACATTGCAGTAGAGCTGAGATGAACTCAGTATGAGTTCCATTTGAAGAAATAACCTAGGCCAGAAACCCACTCAACTGTAGCTCTTAAGCATCATCTGGAGCACACACTCTGGGAACCAGGCAGCAGAGAAGCCAGAGGAACCTGCTCGATTTGAGCTTGTCTGATAGGTGTTTGTCTTCCCTGCAGGGAAACAGTTGCTTAGAGAACTCTTTCTACAGCAGCCACACACTCTGCCCTAGAGCTGAGAAGCACTGGCTGTAACTTCCCTTTGCAGAAGGAACATGCCTCAGAAACACACTCTCTCCTAACTCTTAAGTTACTACTTCAACTCACATATGCATGGAAACACAGAGTGGAGCACCCGGCGATAGTGTGCAGGACAGTTCAGTAAAAGGGCTGCTCTGCCAGAAGAAGGCAGAATGCAGATGCGTGGTTCTCAAGGATATGCTGCTGAGTCTGCTAGAAACATTGCAGTAGAGCTGAGATGAACTCAGTATGAGTTCCATTTGAAGAAATAACCTAGGCCAGAAACCCACTCAACTGTAGATCTTAAGCATCATCTGGAGCACACATTCTGGGAACCAGGCAGCACAGAGCCCAGTGGAAGCTGCTCGATTTGAGCTTGTCTGATAGGTGTTTGTCTTCCCTGCAGGGAAAGAGTTGCTTAGAGAACTCTTTCTACAGCAGCCACACACTCTGCCCTAGAGCTGAGAAGCACTGGCTGTAACTTCCCTTTGCAGAAGGAACATGCCTCAGAAACACACTCTCTCCTAACTCTTAAGTTACTACTTCAACTCACATATGCATGGAAACACAGAGTGGAGCACCCGGCGATAGTGTGCAGGACAGTTCAGTAAAAGGGGTGCTCTGCCAGAACAAGGCAGAATGCAGATGCGTGGTTCTCAAGGATATGCTTCTGAGTCTGCTAGAAACTTTGCAGTAGAGCTGAGATGAACTCAGTATAAGTTCCATTTGAAGAAAAATCTAGGCCAGAAAACCACTCCACTGTAGCTGTTAAGCATCATCTGGAGCACACATTCCGGGAACCAGGCAGCAGAGAGCCCAGTGGAAGCTGCTCGATTTGAGCTTGTCTGATAGGTGTTTGTCTTCCCTGCAGGGAAACAGTTGCTTAGAGAAGTCTTTCTACAGCAGCCACACACTCTGCCCTAGAGCTGAGAAGCACTGGCTGTAACTTCCCTTTGCAGAAGGAACATGCCTCAGAAACACACTCTCATCTAACTCTTAAGTTACTACTTCAACTCACATATGCATGGAAACACAGAGTGGAGCTCCCGGCAATACTGAGCAGGACACTTCAGTAAAAGGGCTGCTCTGCCAGAACAAGGCAGAATGCAGATGCGTGGTTCTCAAGGATATGCTTCTGAGTCTGCTAGAAACTTTGCAGTAGAGCTGAGATGAACTCAGTATAAGTTCCATTTGAAGAAATAACCTAGGCCAGAAACCCACTGAACTGTGGCTCTTAAGATTCATCTGGAGCACACATTCTGGGAACCAGGCAGCAGAGAGCCCAGTGGAAGCTGCTCGATTTGAGCTTGTCTGATAGGTGTTTGTCTTCCCTGCAGGGAAACAGTTGCTCAGAGAACGCTTTCTATAGCAGCCACACACTCTGCCCTAGAGCTGAGAAGCAGTGGCTGTAACTTCCCTTTGCAGAAGGAACATGCCTCAGAAACACAATCTCTCTTAACTCTTAAGTTACTACTCCAAATCACATATGCATGGAAACACAGAGTGGAGCACCCGGCGATAGTGTGCAGGACAGTTCAGTAAAAGGGCTGCTCTGCCAGAAGAAGGCAGAATGCAGATGCGTGGTTCTCAAGGATATGCTGCTGAGTCTGCTAGAAACATTGCAGTAGAGCTGAGATGAACTCAGTATGAGTTCCATTTGAAGAAATAACCTAGGCCAGAAACCCACTCAACTGTAGCTCTTAAGCATCATCTGGAGCACACACTCTGGGAACCAGGCAGCAGAGAAGCCAGAGGAAGCTGCTCGATTTGAGCTTGTCTGATAGGTGTTTGTCTTCCCTGCAGGGAAACAGTTGCTTAGAGAACTCTTTGTACAGCAGCCACACACTCTGCCCTAGAGCTGAGAAGCACTGGCTGTAACTTCCCTTTGCAGAAGGAACATGCCTCAGAAACACACTCTCTCCTAACTCTTAAGTTACTACTTCAACTCACATATGCATGGAAACACAGAGTGGAGCACCCGGCGATAGTGTGCAGGACAGTTCAGTAAAAGGGGTGCTCTGCCAGAACAAGGCAGAATGCAGATGCGTGGTTCTCAAGGATATGCTTCTGAGTCTGCTAGAAACTTTGCAGTAGAGCTGAGATGAACTCAGTATAAGTTCCATTTGAAGAAAAATCTAGGCCAGAAAACCAGTCCACTGTAGCTGTTAAGCATCATCTGGAGCACACATTCCGGGAACCAGGCAGCAGAGAGCCCAGTGGAAGCTGCTCGATTTGAGCTTGTCTGATAGGTGTTTGTCTTCCCTGCAGGGAAACAGTTGCTTAGAGAACTCTTTCTACAGCAGCCACACACTCTGCCCTAGAGCTGAGAAGCACTGGCTGTAACTTCCCTTTGCAGAAGGAACATGCCTCAGAAACACACTCTCATCTAACTCTTAAGTTACTACTTCAACTCACATATGCATGGAAACACAGAGTGGAGCACCCGGCAATACTGAGCAGGACCATTCAGTAAAAGGGCTGCTCTGCCAGAAGAAGGCAGAATGCAGATGCGTGGTTCTCAAGGATATGCTGCTGAGTCTGCTAGAAACATTGCAGTAGAGCTGAGATGAACTCAGTATGAGTTCCATTTGAAGAAATAACCTAGGCCAGAAACCCACTCAACTGTAGCTCTTAAGCATCATCTGGAGCACACATTCTGGGAACCAGGCAGCAGAGAGCCCAGTGGAAGCTGCTCGATTTGAGCTTGTCTGATAGGTGTTTGTCTTCCCTGCAGGGAAACAGTTGCTTAGAGAACTCTTTCTACAGCAGCCACACACTCTGCCCTAGAGCTGAGAAGCACTGGCTGTAACTTCCCTTTGCAGAAGGAACATGCCTCAGAAACACACTCTCTCCTAACTCTTAAGTTACTGCTTCAACTCACATATGCATGGAAACACAGAGTGGAGCACCCGGCAATACTGCGCAGGACAGTTCAGTAAAAGGGCTGCACTGCCAGAACAAGGCAGAATGCAGATGCGTGGTTCTCAAGGATATGCTGCTGAGTCTGCTAGAAACTTTGCAGAAGAGCTGAGATGAACTCAGTATAAGTTCCATTTGAAGAAATAACCTAGGCCAGAAACCCACTGAACTGTGGCTCTTAAGATTCATCTGGAGCACACATTCTGGGAACCAGGCAGCAGAGAGCCCAGTGGAAGCTGCTCGATTTGAGCTTGTCTGATAGGTGTTTGTCTTCCCTGCAGGGAAACAGTTGCTCAGAGAACGCTTTCTATAGCAGCCACACACTCTGCCCTAGAGCTGAGAAGCACTGGCTGTAACTTCCCTTTGCAGAAGGAACATGCCTCAGAAACACAATCTCTCTTAACTCTTAAGTTACTACTCCAAATCACATATGCATGGAAACACAGAGTGGAGCACCCGGCGATAGTGTGCAGGACAGTTCAGTAAAAGGGCTGCTCTGCCAGAAGAAGGCAGAATGCAGATGCGTGGTTCTCAAGGATATGCTGCTGAGTCTGCTAGAAACATTGCAGTAGAGCTGAGATGAACTCAGTATGAGTTCCATTTGAAGAAATAACCTAGGCCAGAAACCCACTCAACTGTAGCTCTTAAGCATCATCTGGAGCACACACTCTGGGAACCAGGCAGCAGAGAAGCCAGAGGAAGCTGCTCGATTTGAGCTTGACTGATAGGTGTTTGAATCCCTGCAGGGAAACAGTTGCTTAGAGAACTCTTTCTACAGCAGCCACACACTCTGCCCTAGAGCTGAGAAGCACTGGCTGTAACTTCCCTTTGCAGAAGGAAAATGCCTCAGAAACACACTCTCTCCTAACTCTTAAGTTACTACTTCAACTCACATATGCATGGAAACACAGAGTGGAGCACCCGGCAATACTGAGCAGGACAGTTCAGTAAAAGGGCTGCTCTGCCAGAAGAAGGCAGAATGCAGATGCGTGGTTCTCAAGGATATGCTGCTGAGTCTGCTAGAAACATTGCAGTAGAGCTGAGATGAACTCAGTATGAGTTCCATTTGAAGAAATAACCTAGGCCAGAAACCCACTCAACTGTAGTTCTTAAGCATCATCTGGAGCACACATTCTGGGAACCAGGCAGCACAGAGCCCAGTGGAAGCTGCTCGATTTGAGCTTGTCTGATAGGTGTTTGTCTTCCCTGCAGGGAAAGAGTTGCTTAGAGAACTCTTTCTACAGCAGCCACACACTCTGCCCTAGAGCTGAGAAGCACTGGCTGTAACTTCCCTTTGCAGAAGGAACATGCCTCAGAAACACACTCTCTCCTAACTCTTAAGTTACTACTTCAACTCACATATGCATGGAAACACAGAGTGGAGCACCCGGCGATAGTGTGCAGGACAGTTCAGTAAAAGGGGTGCTCTGCCAGAACAAGGCAGAATGCAGATGCGTGGTTCTCAAGGATATGCTTCTGAGTCTGCTAGAAACTTTGCAGTAGAGCTGAGATGAACTCAGTATAAGTTCCATTTGAAGAAAAATCTAGGCCAGAAAACCACTCCACTGTAGCTGTTAAGCATCATCTGGAGCACACATTCCGGGAACCAGGCAGCAGAGAGCCCAGTGGAAGCTGCTCGATTTGAGCTTGTCTGATAGGTGTTTGTCTTCCCTGCAGGGAAACAGTTGCTTAGAGAACTCTTTCTACAGCAGCCACACACTCTGCCCTAGAGCTGAGAAGCACTGGCTGTAACTTCCCTTTGCAGAAGGAACATGCCTCAGAAACACACTCTCATCTAACTCTTAAGTTACTACTTCAACTCACATATGCATGGAAACACAGAGTGGAGCTCCCGGCAATACTGAGCAGGACAGTTCAGTAAAAGGGCTGCTCTGCCAGAACAAGGCAGAATGCAGATGCGTGGTTCTCAAGGATATGCTTCTGAGTCTGCTAGAAACTTTGCAGTAGAGCTGAGATGAACTCAGTATAAGTTCCATTTGAAGAAATAACCTAGGCCAGAAACCCACTGAACTGTGGCTCTTAAGATTCATCTGGAGCACACATTCTGGGAACCAGGCAGCAGAGAGCCCAGTGGAAGCTGCTCGATTTGAGCTTGTCTGATAGGTGTTTGTCTTCCCTGCAGGGAAACAGTTGCTCAGAGAACGCTTTCTATAGCAGCCACACACTCTGCCCTAGAGCTGAGAAGCACTGGCTGTAACTTCCCTTTGCAGAAGGAACATGCCTCAGAAACACAATCTCTCTTAACTCTTAAGTTACTACTCCAAATCACATATGCATGGAAACACAGAGTGGAGCACCCGGCGATAGTGTGCAGGACAGTTCAGTAAAAGGGCTGCTCTGCCAGAAGAAGGCAGAATGCAGATGCGTGGTTCTCAAGGATATGCTGCTGAGTCTGCTAGAAACATTGCAGTAGAGCTGAGATGAACTCAGTATGAGTTCCATTTGAAGAAATAACCTAGGCCAGAAACCCACTCAACTGTAGCTCTTAAGCATCATCTGGAGCACACACTCTGGGAACCAGGCAGCAGAGAAGCCAGAGGAAGCTGCTCGATTTGAGCTTGTCTGATAGGTGTTTGTCTTCCCTGCAGGGAAACAGTTGCTTAGAGAACTCTTTCTACAGCAGCCACACACTCTGCCCTAGAGCTGAGAAGCACTGGCTGTAACTTCCCTTTGCAGAAGGAACATGCCTCAGAAACACACTCTCTCCTAACTCTTAAGTTACTACTTCAACTCACATATGCATGGAAACACAGAGTGGAGCACCCGGCGATAGTGTGCAGGACAGCTCAGTAAAAGGGCTGCTCTGCCAGAACAAGGCAGAATGCAGATGCGTGGTTCTCAAGGATATGCTTCTGAGTCTGCAGGAAACTTTGCAGTAGAGCTGAGATGAACTCAGTATAAGTTCCATTTGAAGAAATAACCTAGGCCAGAAACCCACTCAACTGTAGCTCTTAAGCATCATCTGGAGCACACATTCTGGGAACCAGGCAGCACAGAGCCCAGTGGAAGCTGCTCGATTTGAGCTTGTCTGATAGGTGTTTGTCTTCCCTGCAGGGAAACAGTTGCTTAGAGAACTCTTTCTACAGCAGCCACACACTCTGCCCTAGAGCTGAGAAGCACTGGCTGTAACTTCCCTTTGCAGAAGGAACATGCCTCAGAAACACACTCTCTCCTAACTCTTAAGTTACTACTTCAACTCACATATGCATGGAAACACAGAGTGGAGCACCCGGCGATAGTGTGCAGGACAGTTCAGTAAAAGGGGTGCTCTGCCAGAACACGGCAGAATGCAGATGCGTGGTTCTCAAGGATATGCTTCTGAGTCTGCTAGAAACTTTGCAGTAGAGCTGAGATGAACTCAGTATAAGTTCCATTTGAAGAAAAATCTAGGCCAGAAAACCACTCCACTGTAGCTGTTAAGCATCATCTGGAGCACACATTCCGGGAACCAGGCAGCAGAGAGCCCAGTGGAAGCTGCTCGATTTGAGCTTGTCTGATAGGTGTTTGTCTTCCCTGCAGGGAAACAGTTGCTTAGAGAACTCTTTCTACAGCAGCCACACACTCTGCCTGAGAACAGCTGAGAAGCACTGCTGTAACTTCCCTTTGCAGAAGGAACATTCTGCAGAAACACACTCTCTCCTAACTCTTAAGTTACTACTTCAACTCACATATGCATGGAAACACAGAGTGGAGCACCCGGCAATACTGAGCAGGACAGCTCAGTAAAAGGGCTGCTCTGCCAGAACAAGGCAGAATGCAGATGCGTGGTTCTCAAGGATATGCTTCTGAGTCTGCTAGAAACTTTGCAGTAGAGCTGAGATGAACTCAGTATAAGTTCCATTTGAAGAAATAACCTACGCCAGAAACCCACTCAACTGTAGCTCTTAAGCATCAGCTGGAGCACACATTCTGGGAACCAGGCAGCAGAGAGCCCAGTGGAAGCTGCTCGATTTGAGCTTGTCTGATAGGTGTTTGTCTTCCCTGCAGGGAAACAGTTGCTCAGAGAACGCTTTCTGTAGCAGCCACACACTCTGCCCTAGAGCTGAGAAGCACTGGCTGTAACTTCCCTTTGCAGAAGGAACATGCCTCAGAAACACAATCTCTCTTAACTCTTAAGTTAATACTCCAAATCACATGTGCATGGAAACACAGAGTGGAGCACCCGGCGATAGTGTGCAGGACAGTTCAGTAAAAGGGCTGCTCTGCCAGAAGAAGGCAGAATGCAGATGCGTGGTTCTCAAGGATATGCTGCTGAGTCTGCTAGAAACATTGCAGTAGAGCTGAGATGAACTCAGTATGAGTTCCATTTGAAGAAATAACCTAGGCCAGAAACCCACTCAACTGTAGCTCTTAAGCATCATCTGGAGCACACATTCTGGGAACCAGGCAGCACAGAGCCCAGTGGAAGCTGCTCGATTTGAGCTTGTCTGATAGGTGTTTGTCTTCCCTGCAGGGAAACAGTTGCTTAGAGAACTCTTTCTACAGCAGCCACACACTCTGCCCTAGAGCTGAGAAGCACTGGCTGTAACTTCCCTTTGCAGAAGGAACATGCCTCAGAAACACACTCTCTCCAACTCTTAAGTTACTACTTCAACTCACATATGCATGGAAACACAGAGTGGAGCACCCGGCAATACTGAGCAGGACAGCTCAGTAAAAGGGCTGCTCTGCCAGAAGAAGGCAGAATGCAGATGCGTGGTTCTCAAGGATATGCTTCTGAGTCTGCAGGAAACTTTGCAGTAGAGCTGAGATGAACTCAGTATAAGTTCCATTTGAAGAAATAACCTAGGCCAGAAACCCACTCAACTGTAGCTCTTAAGCATCATCTGGAGCACACATTCTGGGAACCAGGCAGCAGAGAGCCCAGTGGAAGCTGCTCGATTTGAGCTTGTCTGATAGGTGTTTGTCTTCCCTGCAGGGAAACAGTTGCTCAGAGAACGCTTTCTATAGCAGCCACACACTCTGCCCTAGAGCTGAGAAGCACTGGCTGTAACTTCCCTTTGCAGAAGGAACATGCCTCAGAAACACAATCTCTCTTAACTCTTAAGTTACTACTCCAAATCACATGTGCATGGAAACACAGAGTGGAGCACCCGGCGATAGTGTGCAGGACAGTTCAGTAAAAGGGCTGCTCTGCCAGAAGAAGGCAGAATGCAGATGCGTGGTTCTCAAGGATATGCTGCTGAGTCTGCTAGAAACATTGCAGTAGAGCTGAGATGAACTCAGTATGAGTTCCATTTGAAGAAATAACCTAGGCCAGAAACCCACTCAACTGTAGCTCTTAAGCATCATCTGGAGCACACATTCTGGGAACCAGGCAGCACAGAGCCCAGTGGAAGCTGCTCGATTTGAGCTTGTCTGATAGGTGTTTGTCTTCCCTGCAGGGAAACAGTTGCTTAGAGAACTCTTTCTACAGCAGCCACACACTCTGCCCTAGAGCTGAGAAGCACTGGCTGTAACTTCCCTTTGCAGAAGGAACATGCCTCAGAAACACACTCTCTCCAACTCTTAAGTTACTACTTCAACTCACATATGCATGGAAACACAGAGTGGAGCACCCGGCAATACTGAGCAGGACAGCTCAGTAAAAGGGCTGCTCTGCCAGAACAAGGCAGAATGCAGATGCGTGGTTCTCAAGGATATGCTTCTGAGTCTGCAGGAAACTTTGCAGTAGAGCTGAGATGAACTCAGTATAAGTTCCATTTGAAGAAATAACCTAGGCCAGAAACCCACTCAACTGTAGCTCTTAAGCATCATCTGGAGCACACATTCTGGGAACCAGGCAGCAGAGAGCCCAGTGGAAGCTGCTCGATTTGAGCTTGTCTGATAGGTGTTTGTCTTCCCTGCAGGGAAACAGTTGCGTAGAGAACTCTTTCTACAGCAGCCACACACTCTGCCCTAGAGCTGAGAAGCACTGGCTGTAACTTCCCTTTGCAGAAGGAACATGCCTCAGAAACACAATCTCTCTTAACTCTTAAGTTACTACTCCAAATCACATATGCATGGAAACACAGAGTGGAGCACCCGGCGATAGTGTGCAGGACAGTTCAGTAAAAGGGCTGCTCTGCCAGAAGAAGGCAGAATGCAGATGCGTGGTTCTCAAGGATATGCTGCTGAGTCTGCTAGAAACATTGCAGTAGAGCTGAGATGAACTCAGTATGACTTCCATTTGAAGAAATAACCTAGGCCAGAAACCCACTCAACTGTAGCTCTTAACCATCATCTGGAGCACACACTCTGGGAACCAGGCAGCAGAGAAGCCAGAGGAAGCTGCTCGATTTGAGCTTGACTGATAGGTGTTTGAATCCCTGCAGGGAAACAGTTGCTTAGAGAACTCTTTCTACAGCAGCCACACACTCTGCCCTAGAGCTGAGAAGCACTGGCTGTAACTTCCCTTTGCAGAAGGAACATGCCTCAGAAACACACTCTCTCCTAACTCTTAAGTTACTACTTCAACTCACATATGCATGGAAACACAGAGTGGAGCACCCGGCGATAGTGTGCAGGACAGTTCAGTAAAAGGGGTGCTCTGCCAGAACAAGGCAGAATGCAGATGCGTGGTTCTCAAGGATATGCTTCTGAGTCTGCTAGAAACTTTGCAGTAGAGCTGAGATGAACTCAGTATAAGTTCCATTTGAAGAAATAACCTAGGCCAGAAACCCACTCAACTGTAGCTCTTAAGCATCATCTGGAGCACACATTCCGGGAACCAGGCAGCAGAGAGCCCAGTGGAAGCTGCTCGATTTGAGCTTGTCTGATAGGTGTTTGTCTTCCCTGCAGGGAAACAGTTGCGTAGAGAACTCTTTCTACAGCAGCCACACACTCTGCCCTAGAGCTGAGAAGCACTGGATGTAACTTCCCTTTGCAGAAGGAACATGCCTCAGAAACACACTCTCTCCTAACACTTAAGTTACTACTTCAACTCACATATGCATGGAAACACAGAGTGGAGCACCCGGCAGTACTGAGCAGGACAGCTCAGTAAAAGGGCTGCTCTGCCAGAACAAGGCAGAATGCAGATGCGTGGTTCTCAAGGATATGCTTCTGAGTCTGCTAGAAACTTTGCAGTAGAGCTGAGATCAACTCAGTATAAGTTCCATTTGAAGAAATAACCTAGGCCAGAAACCCACTCCACTGTAGCTCTTAAGCATCATCTGGAGCACACATTCTGGGAACCAGGCAGCCGAGAGCCCAGTGGAAGCTGCTCGATTTGAGCTTGTCTGATAGGTGTTTGTCTTCCCTGCAGGGAAACAGTTGCTTAGAGAACTCTTTCTACAGCAGCCACACACTCTGCCCTAGAGCTGAGAAGCACTGGCTGTAACTTCCCTTTGCAGAAGGAACATGCCTCAGAAACACACTCTCTCCTAACACTTAAGTTACTACTTCAACTCACATATGCATGGAAACACAGAGTGGAGCACCCGGCAGTACTGAGCAGGACAGCTCAGTAAAAGGGCTGCTCTGCCAGAACAAGGCAGAATGCAGATGCGTGGTTCTCAAGGATATGCTTCTGAGTCTGCTAGAAACTTTGCAGTAGAGCTGAGATGAACTCAGTATAAGTTCCATTTGAAGAAATAACCTAGGCCAGAAACCCACTCAACTGTAGCTCTTAAGCATCATCTGGAGCACACATTCTGGGAACCAGGCAGCAGAGACCCCAGTGGAAGCTGCTCGATTTGAGCTTGTCTGATAGGTGTTTGTCTTCCATGCAGGGAAACAGTTGCTTAGAGAACTCTTTCTACAGCAGCCACACACTCTGCCCTAGAGCTGAGAAGCACTGGCTGTAACTTCCCTTTGTAGAAGGAACATGCCTCAGAAACACACTCTCTCCAACTCTTAAGTTACTACTTCAACTCACATATGCATGGAAACACAGAGTGGAGCACCAGGCAATACTGAGCAGGAAAGCTCAGTAAAAGGGCTGCTCTGCCAGAAGAAGGCAGAATGCAGATGCGTGGTTCTCAAGGATATGCTTCTGAGTCTGCTAGAAACTTTGCAGTAGAGCTGAGATGAACTCAGTATAAGTTCCATTTGAAGAAATAACCTAGGCCAGAAACCCACTCAACTGTAGCTCTTAAGCATCATCTGGAGCACACATTCCGGGAACCAGGCAGCAGAGAGCCCAGTGGAAGCTGCTCGATTTGAGCCTGTCTGATAGGTGTTTGTCTTCCCTGCAGGGAAACAGTTGCGTAGAGAACTCTTTCTACAGCAGCCACACACTCTGCCCTAGAGCTGAGAAGCACTGGCTGTAACTTCCCTTTGCAGAAGGAACATGCCTCAGAAACACACTCTCTCCTAACTCTTAAGTTACTACTTCAACTCACATATGCATGGAAACACAGAGTGGAGCACCCGGCGATAGTGTGCAGGACAGTTCAGTAAAAGGGCTGCTCTGCCAGAACAAGGCAGAATGCAGATGCGTGGTTCTCAAGGATATGCTTCTGAGTCTGCTAGAAACTTTGCAGTAGAGCTGAGATGAACTCAGTATAAGTTCCATTTGAAGAAATAACCTAGGCCAGAAACCCACTCCACTGTAGCTCTTAAGCATCATCTGGAGCACACATTCTGGGAACCAGGCAGCAGAGAGCCCAGTGGAAGCTGCTCGATTTGAGTTTGTCTGATAGGTGTTTGTCTTCCCTGCAGGGAAACAGTTGCTTAGAGAACTCTTTCTACAGCAGCCACACACTCTGCCCTAGAGCTGAGAAGCACTGGCTGTAACTTCCCTTTGTAGAAGGAACATGCCTCAGAAACACACTCTCTCCAACTCTTAAGTTACTACTTCAACTCACATATGCATGGAAACACAGAGTGGAGCACCAGGCAATACTGAGCAGGAAAGCTCAGTAAAAGGGCTGCTCTGCCAGAAGAAGGCAGAATGCAGATGCGTGGTTCTCAAGGATATGCTTCTGAGTCTGCTAGAAACTTTGCAGTAGAGCTGAGATGAACTCAGTATAAGTTCCATTTGAAGAAATAACCTAGGCCCGAAACCCACTCAACTGTAGCTCTTAAGCATCATCTGGAGCACACATTCTGGGAACCAGGCAGCAGAGAGCCCAGTGGAAGCTACTCGATTTGAGCTTGTCTGATAGGTGTTTGTCTTCCCTGCAGGGAAACAGTTGCGTAGAGAACTCTTTCTACAGCAGCCACACACTCTGCCCTAGAGCTGAGAAGCACTGGCTGTAACTTCCCTTTGCAGAAGGAACATGCCTCAGAAACACACACTCACCTAACACTTAAGTTACTACTTCAACTCACATATGCATGGAAACACAGAGTGGAGCACCCGGCAATACTGAGCAGCACAGCTCAGTAAAAGGGCTGCTCTGCCAGAACAAGGCAGAATGCAGATGCGTGGTTCTCAAGGATATGCTTCTGAGTCTGCTAGAAACTTTGCAGTAGAGCTGAGATGAACTCAGTATAAGTTCCATTTGAAGAAATAACCTAGGCCAGAAACCCACTCAACTGTAGCTCTTAAGCATCATCTGGAGCACACATTCCGGGAACCAGGCAGCAGAGAGCCCAGTGGAAGCTGCTCGATTTGAGCCTGTCTGATAGGTGTTTGTCTTCCCTGCAGGGAAACAGTTGCGTAGAGAACTCTTTCTACAGCAGCCACACACTCTGCCCTAGAGCTGAGAAGCACTGGCTGTCACTTCCCTTTGCAGAAGGAACATGCCTCAGAAACACACTCTCTCCTAACTCTTAAGTTACTACTTCAACTCACATATGCATGGAAACACAGAGTGGAGCACCCGGCGATAGTGTACAGGACAGTACAGTAAAAGGGCTGCTCTGCCAGAACAAGGCAGAATGCAGATGCGTGGTTCTCAAGGATATGCTTCTGAGTCTGCTAGAAACTTTGCAGTAGAGCTGAGATGAACTCAGTATAAGTTCCATTTCAAGAAATAACCTAGACCAGAAACCCACTCAACTGTAGCTCTTAAGCATCATCTGGAACACAAATTAAGGGAACCAGGCAGCAGAGAGCCCAGTGGAGACTGCTCGATTTGAGCTTGTCTGATAGGTGTTTGTCTTCCCTGCAGGGAAACAGTTGCGTAGAGAACTCTTTCTACAGCAGCCACACACTCTGCCCTAGAGCTGAGAAGTACTGGCTGTAACTTCCCTTTGCAGAAGGAACATGCCTCAGAAACACACTCTCACCTAACTCTTAAGTTACTACTTCAACTCACATATGCATGGAAACACAGAGTGGAGCACCCGGCAATACTGAGCAGGACAGCACAGTAAAAGGGCTGCTCTGGCAGAACAAGGCAGAATGCAGATGCGTGGTTCTCAAGGATATGCTTCTGAGTCTGCTAGAAACTTTGCAGTAGAGCTGAGATGAACTCAGTATAAGTTCCATTTGAAGAAATAACCTAGGCCAGAAACCCACTCAACTGTAGCTCTTAAGCATCATCTGGAGCACACATTCTGGGAACCAGGCAGCAGAGAGCCCAGTGGAAGCTGCTCGATTTGAGCTTGTCTGATAGGTGTTTGTCTTCCCTGCAGGGAAACAGTTGCTCAGAGAACGCTTTCTATAGCAGCCACACACTCTGCCCTAGAGCTGAGAAGCACTGGCTGTAACTTCCCTTTGCAGAAGGAACATGCCTCAGAAACACAATCTCTCTTAACTCTTAAGTTACTACTCCAAATCACATGTGCATGGAAACACAGAGTGGAGCACCCGGCGATAGTGTGCAGGACAGTTCAGTAAAAGGGCTGCTCTGCCAGAAGAAGGCAGAATGCAGATGCGTGGTTCTCAAGGATATGCTGCTGAGTCTGCTAGAAACATTGCAGTAGAGCTGAGATGAACTCAGTATGAGTTCCATTTGAAGAAATAACCTAGGCCAGAAACCCACTCAACTGTAGCTCTTAAGCATCATCTGGAGCACACATTCTGGGAACCAGGCAGCACAGAGCCCAGTGGAAGCTGCTCGATTTGAGCTTGTCTGATAGGTGTTTGTCTTCCCTGCAGGGAAACAGTTGCTTAGAGAACTCTTTCTACAGCAGCCACACACTCTGCCCTAGAGCTGAGAAGCACTGGCTGTAACTTCCCTTTGCAGAAGGAACATGCCTCAGAAACACACTCTCTCCAACTCTTAAGTTACTACTTCAACTCACATATGCATGGAAACACAGAGTGGAGCACCCGGCAATACTGAGCAGGACAGCTCAGTAAAAGGGCTGCTCTGCCAGAACAAGGCAGAATGCAGATGCGTGGTTCTCAAGGATATGCTTCTGAGTCTGCAGGAAACTTTGCAGTAGAGCTGAGATGAACTCAGTATAAGTTCCATTTGAAGAAATAACCTAGGCCAGAAACCCACTCAACTGTAGCTCTTAAGCATCATCTGGAGCACACATTCTGGGAACCAGGCAGCAGAGAGCCCAGTGGAAGCTGCTCGATTTGAGCTTGTCTGATAGGTGTTTGTCTTCCCTGCAGGGAAACAGTTGCGTAGAGAACTCTTTCTACAGCAGCCACACACTCTGCCCTAGAGCTGAGAAGCACTGGCTGTAACTTCCCTTTGCAGAAGGAACATGCCTCAGAAACACAATCTCTCTTAACTCTTAAGTTACTACTCCAAATCACATATGCATGGAAACACAGAGTGGAGCACCCGGCGATAGTGTGCAGGACAGTTCAGTAAAAGGGCTGCTCTGCCAGAAGAAGGCAGAATGCAGATGCGTGGTTCTCAAGGATATGCTGCTGAGTCTGCTAGAAACATTGCAGTAGAGCTGAGATGAACTCAGTATGACTTCCATTTGAAGAAATAACCTAGGCCAGAAACCCACTCAACTGTAGCTCTTAACCATCATCTGGAGCACACACTCTGGGAACCAGGCAGCAGAGAAGCCAGAGGAAGCTGCTCGATTTGAGCTTGACTGATAGGTGTTTGAATCCCTGCAGGGAAACAGTTGCTTAGAGAACTCTTTCTACAGCAGCCACACACTCTGCCCTAGAGCTGAGAAGCACTGGCTGTAACTTCCCTTTGCAGAAGGAACATGCCTCAGAAACACACTCTCTCCTAACTCTTAAGTTACTACTTCAACTCACATATGCATGGAAACACAGAGTGGAGCACCCGGCGATAGTGTGCAGGACAGTTCAGTAAAAGGGGTGCTCTGCCAGAACAAGGCAGAATGCAGATGCGTGGTTCTCAAGGATATGCTTCTGAGTCTGCTAGATACTTTGCAGTAGAGCTGAGATGAACTCAGTATAAGTTCCATTTGAAGAAAAATCTAGGACAGAAAACCAGTCCACTGTAGCTGTTAAGCATCATCTGGAGCACACATTCCGGGAACCAGGCAGCAGAGAGCCAAGTGGAAGCTGCTCGATTTGAGCTTGTCTGATAGGTGTTTGTCTTCCCTGCAGGGAAACAGTTGCTTAGAGAACTCTTTCTACAGCAGCCACACACTCTGCCCTAGAGCTGAGAAGCACTGGCTGTAACTTCCCTTTGCAGAAGGAACATGCCTCAGAAACACACTCTCTCCTAACTCTTAAGTTACTACTTCAACTCACATATGCATGGAAACACAGAGTGGAGCACCCGGCTATACTGAGCAGGACAGTTCAGTAAAAGGGCTGCTCTGCCAGAACAAGGCAGAATGCAGATGCGTGGTTCTCAAGGATATGCTTCTGAGTCTGCTAGAAACTTTGCAGTAGAGCTGAGATGAACTCAGTATGAGTTCCATTTGAAGAAATAACCTAGGCCAGAAACCCACTGAACTGTGGCTCTTAAGATTCATCTGGAGCACACATTCTGGGAACCAGGCAGCAGAGAGCCCAGTGGAAGCTGCTCGATTTGAGCTTGTCTGATAGGTGTTTGTCTTCCCTGCAGGGAAACAGTTGCTCAGAGAACGCTTTCTATAGCAGCCACACACTCTGCCCTAAAGCTGAGAAGCACTGGCTGTAACTTCCCTTTGCAGAAGGAACATGCCTCAGAAACACAATCTCTCTTAACTCTTAAGTTACTACTCCAAATCACATATGCATGGAAACACAGAGTGGAGCACGCGGCGATAGTGTGCAGGACAGTTCAGTAAAAGGGGTGCTCTGCCAGAACACGGCAGAATGCAGATGCGTGGTTCTCAAGGATATGCTTCTGAGTCTGCTAGAAACTTTGCAGTAGAGCTGAGATGAACTCAGTATAAGTTCCATTTGAAGAAAAATCTAGGCCAGAAAACCACTCCACTGTAGCTGTTAAGCATCATCTGGAGCACACATTCCGGGAACCAGGCAGCAGAGAGCCCAGTGGAAGCTGCTCGATTTGAGCTTGTCTGATAGGTGTTTGTCTTCCCTGCAGGGAAACAGTTGCTTAGAGAACTCTTTCTACAGCAGCCACACACTCTGCCTGAGAACAGCTGAGAAGCACTGCTGTAACTTCCCTTTGCAGAAGGAACATTCTGCAGAAACACACTCTCTCCTAACTCTTAAGTTACTACTTCAACTCACATATGCATGGAAACACAGAGTGGAGCACCCGGCAATACTGAGCAGGACAGCTCAGTAAAAGGGCTGCTCTGCCAGAACAAGGCAGAATGCAGATGCGTGGTTCTCAAGGATATGCTTCTGAGTCTGCTAGAAACTTTGCAGTAGAGCTGAGATGAACTCAGTATAAGTTCCATTTGAAGAAATAACCTACGCCAGAAACCCACTCAACTGTAGCTCTTAAGCATCAGCTGGAGCACACATTCTGGGAACCAGGCAGCAGAGAGCCCAGTGGAAGCTGCTCGATTTGAGCTTGTCTGATAGGTGTTTGTCTTCCCTGCAGGGAAACGGTTGCTCAGAGAACGCTTTCTGTAGCAGCCACACACTCTGCCCTAGAGCTGAGAAGCACTGGCTGTAACTTCCCTTTGCAGAAGGAACATGCCTCAGAAACACAATCTCTCTTAACTCTTAAGTTACTACTCCAAATCACATGTGCATGGAAACACAGAGTGGAGCACCCGGCGATAGTGTGCAGGACAGTTCAGTAAAAGGGCTGCTCTGCCAGAAGAAGGCAGAATGCAGATGCGTGGTTCTCAAGGATATGCTGCTGAGTCTGCCAGAAACATTGCAGTAGAGCTGAGATGAACTCAGTATGAGTTCCATTTGAAGAAATAACCTAGGCCAGAAACCCACTCAACTGTAGCTCTTAAGCATCATCTGGAGCACACATTCTGGGAACCAGGCAGCACAGAGCCCAGTGGAAGCTGCTCGATTTGAGCTTGTCTGATAGGTGTTTGTCTTCCCTGCAGGGAAACAGTTGCTTAGAGAACTCTTTCTACAGCAGCCACACACTCTGCCCTAGAGCTGAGAAGCACTGGCTGTAACTTCCCTTTGCAGAAGGAACATGCCTCAGAAACACACTCTCTCCAACTCTTAAGTTACTACTTCAACTCACATATGCATGGAAACACAGAGTGGAGCACCCGGCAATACTGAGCAGGACAGCTCAGTAAAAGGGCTGCTCTGCCAGAACAAGGCAGAATGCAGATGCGTGGTTCTCAAGGATATGCTTCTGAGTCTGCAGGAAACTTTGCAGTAGAGCTGAGATGAACTCAGTATAAGTTCCATTTGAAGAAATAACCTAGGCCAGAAACCCACTCAACTGTAGCTCTTAAGCATCATCTGGAGCACACATTCTGGGAACCAGGCAGCAGAGAGCCCAGTGGAAGCTGCTCGATTTGAGCTTGTCTGATAGGTGTTTGTCTTCCCTGCAGGGAAACAGTTGCTTAGAGAACTCTTTCTACAGCAGCCACACACTCTGCCCTAGAGCTGAGAAGCACTGGCTGTAACTTCCCTTTGCAGAAGGAACATGCCTCAGAAACACACTCTCTCCTAACTCTTAAGTTACTACTTCAACTCACATATGCATGGAAACACAGAGTGGAGCACCCGGCGATAGTGTGCAGGACAGTTCAGTAAAAGGGGTGCTCTGCCAGAACAAGGCAGAATGCAGATGCGTGGTTCTCAAGGATATGCTTCTGAGTCTGCTAGAAACTTTGCAGTAGAGCTGAGATGAACTCAGTATAAGTTCCATTTGAAGAAAAATCTAGGCCAGAAAACCACTCCACTGTAGCTGTTAAGCATCATCTGGAGCACACATTCCGGGAACCAGGCAGCAGAGAGCCCAGTGGAAGCTGCTAGATTTGAGCTTGTCTGATAGGTGTTTGTCTTCCCTGCAGGGAAACAGTTGCTTAGAGAACTCTTTCTACAGCAGCCACACACTCTGGCCTAGAGCTGAGAAGCACTGGCTGTAACTTCCCTTTGCAGAAGGAACATGCCTCAGAAACACACTCTCTCCTTACTCTTAAGTTACTACTTCAACTCACATATGCATGGAAACACAGAGTGGAGCACCCGGCAATACTGAGCAGGACAGTTCAGTAAAAGGGCTGCTCTGCCAGAACAAGGCAGAATGCAGATGCGTGGTTCTCAAGGATATGCTGCTGAGTCTGCTAGAAACATTGCAGTAGAGCTGAGATGAACTCAGTATAAGTTCCATTTGAAGAAATAACCTAGGCCAGAAACCCACTGAACTGTGGCTCTTAAGATTCATCTGGAGCACACATTCTGGGAACCAGGCAGCAGAGAGCCCAGTGGAAGCTGCTCGATTTGAGCTTGTCTGATAGGTGTTTGTCTTCCCTGCAGGGAAACAGTTACTCAGAGAACGCTTTCTATAGCAGCCACACACTCTGCCCTAGAGCTGAGAAGCACTGGCTGTAACTTCCCTTTGCAGAAGGAACATGCCTCAGAAACACAATCTCTCTTAACTCTTAAGTTACTACTCCAAATCACATGTGCATGGAAACACAGAGTGGAGCACCCGGCGATAGTGTGCAGGACAGTTCAGTAAAAGGGCTGCTCTGCCAGAAGAAGGCAGAATGCAGATGCGTGGTTCTCAAGGATATGCTGCTGAGTCTGCTAGAAACATTGCAGTAGAGCTGAGATGAACTCAGTATGAGTTCCATTTGAAGAAATAACCTAGGCCAGAAACCCACTCAACTGTAGCTCTTAAGCATCATCTGGAGCACACACTCTGGGAACCAGGCAGCAGAGAAGCCAGAGGAAGCTGCTCGATTTGAGCTTGACTGATAGGTGTTTGAATCCCTGCAGGGAAACAGATGCTTAGAGAACTCTTTCTACAGCAGCCACACACTCTGCCCTAGAGCTGAGAAGCACTGGCTGTAACTTCCCTTTGCAGAAGGAACATGCCTCAGAAACACACTCTCTCCTAACTCTTAAGTTACTACTTCAACTCACATATGCATGGAAACACAGAGTGGAGCACCCGGCGATAGTGTGCAGGACAGTTCAGTAAAAGGGGTGCTCTGCCAGAACAAGGCAGAATGCAGATGCGTGGTTCTCAAGGATATGCTTCTGAGTCTGCTAGAAACTTTGCAGTAGAGCTGAGATGAACTCAGTATAAGTTCCATTTGAAGAAAAATCTAGGCCAGAAAACCAGTCCACTGTAGCTGTTAAGCATCATCTGGAGCACACATTCCGGGAACCAGGCAGCAGAGAGCCAAGTGGAAGCTGCTCGATTTGAGCTTGTCTGATAGGTGTTTGTCTTCCCTGCAGGGAAACAGTTGCTTAGAGAACTCTTTCTACAGCAGCCACACACTCTGCCCTAGAGCTGAGAAGCACTGGCTGTAACTTCCCTTTGCAGAAGGAACATGCCTCAGAAACACACTCTCTCCTAACTCTTAAGTTACTACTTCAACTCACATATGCATGGAAACACAGAGTGGAGCACCCGGCAATACTGAGCAGGACAGTTCAGTAAAAGGGCTGCTCTGCCAGAACAAGGCAGAATGCAGATGCGTGGTTCTCAAGGATATGCTTCTGAGTCTGCTAGAAACTTTGCAGTAGAGCTGAGATGAACTCAGTATAAGTTCCATTTGAAGAAATAACCTAGGCCAGAAACCCACTGAACTGTGGCTCTTAAGCATCATCTGGAGCACACATTCTGGGAACCAGGCAGCAGAGAGCCCAGTGGAAGCTGCTCGATTTGAGCTTGTCTGATAGGTGTTTGTCTTCCCTGCAGGGAAACAGTTGCTCAGAGAACGCTTTCTATAGCAGGCACACACTCTGCCCTAGAGCTGAGAAGCACTGGCTGTAACTTCCCTTTGCAGAAGGAACATGCCTCAGAAACACAATCTCTCTTAACTCTTAAGTTACTACTCCAAATCACATGTGCATGGAAACACAGAGTGGAGCACCCGGCGATAGTGTGCAGGACAGTTCAGTAAAAGGGCTGCTCTGCCAGAAGAAGGCAGAATGCAGATGCGTGGTTCTCAAGGATATGCTGCTGAGTCTGCTAGAAACATTGCAGTAGAGCTGAGATGAACTCAGTATGAGTTCCATTTGAAGAAATAACCTAGGCCAGAAACCCACTCAACTGTAGCTCTTAAGCATCATCTGGAGCACACATTCTGGGAACCAGGCAGCACAGAGCCCAGTGGAAGCTGCTCGATTTGAGCTTGTCTGATAGGTGTTTGTCTTCCCTGCAGGGAAACAGTTGCTTAGAGAACTCTTTCTACAGCAGCCACACACTCTGCCCTAGAGCTGAGAAGCACTGGCTGTAACTTCCCTTTGCAGAAGGAACATGCCTCAGAAACACACTCTCTCCAACTCTTAAGTTACTACTTCAACTCACATATGCATGGAAACACAGAGTGGAGCACCCGGCAATACTGAGCAGGACAGCTCAGTAAAAGGGCTGCTCTGCCAGAACAAGGCAGAATGCAGATGCGTGGTTCTCAAGGATATGCTTCTGAGTCTGCAGGAAACTTTGCAGTAGAGCTGAGATGAACTCAGTATAAGTTCCATTTGAAGAAATAACCTAGGCCAGAAACCCACTCAACTGTAGCTCTTAAGCATCATCTGGAGCACACATTCTGGGAACCAGGCAGCAGAGAGCCCAGTGGAAGCTGCTCGATTTGAGCTTGTCTGATAGGTGTTTGTCTTCCCTGCCGGGAAACAGTTGCTCAGAGAACGCTTTCTATAGCAGCCACACACTCTGCCCTAGAGCTGAGAAGCACTGGCTGTCACTTCCCTTTGCAAAAGGAACATGCCTCAGAAACACACTCTCTCCTAACTCTTAAGTTACTACTTCAACTCCCATATGCATGGAAACACAGAGTGGAGCACCCGGCGATAGTGTGCAGGACAGTTCAGTAAAAGGGCTGCTCTGCCAGAACAAGGCAGAATGCAGATGCGTGGTTCTCAAGGATATGCTGCTGAGTCTGCTAGAAACATTGCAGTAGAGCTGAGATGAACTCAGTATGAGTTCCATTTGAAGAAATAACCGAGGCCAGAAACCCACTCAACTGTGGCTCTTAAGCATGATCTGGAGCACACATTCCGGGAACCAGGCAGCAGAGAGCCCAGTGGAAGCTGCTCGATTTGAGCTTGTCTGATAGGTGTTTGTCTTCCCTGCAGGGAAACAGTTGCGTAGAGAACTCTTTCTACAGCAGCCACACACTCTGCCCTAGAGCTGAGAAGCACTGGCTGTAACTTCCCTTTGCAGAAGTAACATGCCTCAGAAACACACTCTCTCCTAACTCTTAAGTTACTACTTCAACTTACATCTGCATGGAAACACAGAGTGCAGCACCCGGCAATACTGAGCAGGACAGCTCAGTAAAAGGGCTGCTCTGCCAGAACAAGGCAGAATGCAGATGCGTGGTTCTCAAGGATATGCTTCTGAGTCTGCTAGAAACTTTGCAGTAGAGCTGAGATGAACTCAGCATAAGTTCCATTTGAAGAAATAACCTAGGTGAGAAACCCACTCAACTGTAGCTCTTAAGCATCATCTGGGGCACACATTCTGGGAACCAGGCAGCACAGAGCCCAGTGGAAGCTGCTCGATTTGAGCTTGTCTGTTAGGTGTTTGTCTTCCCTGCAGGGAAACAGTTGCTTAGAGAACTCTTTCTACAGCAGCCACACACTCTGCCCTAGAGCTGAGAAGCACTGGCTGTAACTTCCCTTTGCAGAAGGAACATGCCTCAGAAACACACTCTCTCCTAACTCTTAAGTTACTACTTCAACTCACATATGCATGGAAACACAGAGTGGAGCACCCGGCGATAGTGTGCAGCACAGTTCAGTAAAAGGTGTGCTCTGCCAGAACAAGGCAGAATGCAGATACGTGGTTCTCAAGGATATGCTTCTGAGTCTGCTAGAAACTTTGCAGTAGAGCTGAGATGAACTCAGTATAAGTTCCATTTGAAGAAAAATCTAGGCCAGAAAACCACTCCACTGTAGCTGTTAAGCATCATCTGGAGCACACATTCCGGGAACCAGGCAGCAGAGAGCCAAGTGGAAGCTGCTCGATTTGAGCTTGTCTGATAGGTGTTTGTCTTCCCTGCAGGGAAACAGTTGCTTAGAGAACTCTTTCTACAGCAGCCACACACTCTGCCCTAGAGCTGAGAAGCACTGGCTGTAACTTCCCTTTGCAGAAGGAACATGCCTCAGAAACACACTCTCTCCTAACTCTTAAGTTACTACTTCAACTCACATATGCATGGAAACACAGAGTGGAGCACCCGGCAATACTGAGCAGGACAGTTCAGTAAAAGGGCTGCTCTGCCAGAACAAGGCAGAATGCAGATGCGTGGTTCTCAAGGATATGCTTCTGAGTCTGCTAGAAACTTTGCAGTAGAGCTGAGATGAACTCAGTATAAGTTCCATTTGAAGAAATAACCTAGGCCAGAAACCCACTGAACTGTGGCTCTTAAGCATCATCTGGAGCACACATTCTGGGAACCAGGCAGCAGAGAGCCCAGTGGAAGCTGCTCGATTTGAGCTTGTCTGATAGGTGTTTGTCTTCCCTGCAGGGAAACAGTTGCTCAGAGAACGCTTTCTATAGCAGCCACACACTCTGCCCTAGAGCTGAGAAGCACTGGCTGTAACTTCCCTTTGCAGAAGGAACATGCCTCAGAAACACAATCTCTCTTAACTCTTAAGTTACTACTCCAAATCACATGTGCATGGAAACACAGAGTGGAGCACCCGGCGATAGTGTGCAGGACAGTTCAGTAAAAGGGCTGCTCTGCCAGAAGAAGGCAGAATGCAGATGCGTGGTTCTCAAGGATATGCTGCTGAGTCTGCTAGAAACATTGCAGTAGAGCTGAGATGAACTCAGTATGAGTTCCATTTGAAGAAATAACCTAGGCCAGAAACCCACTCAACTGTAGCTCTTAAGCATCATCTGGAGCACACATTCTGGGAACCAGGCAGCAGAGAGCCCAGTGGAAGCTGCTCGATTTGAGCTTGTCTGATAGGTGTTTGTCTTCCCTGCAGGGAAACAGTTGCTTAGAGAACTCTTTCTACAGCAGCCACACACTCTGCCCTAGAGCTGAGAAGCACTGGCTGTAACTTCCCTTTGCAGAAGGAACATGCCTCAGAAACACACTCTCTCCAACTCTTAAGTTACTACTTCAACTCACATATGCATGGAAACACAGAGTGGAGCACCCGGCAATACTGAGCAGGACAGCTCAGTAAAAGGGCTGCTCTGCCAGAACAAGGCAGAATGCAGATGCGTGGTTCTCAAGGATATGCTTCTGAGTCTGCAGGAAACTTTGCAGTAGAGCTGAGATGAACTCAGTATAAGTTCCATTTGAAGAAATAACCTAGGCCAGAAACCCACTCAACTGTAGCTCTTAAGCATCATCTGGAGCACACATTCTGGGAACCAGGCAGCAGAGAGCCCAGTGGAAGCTGCTCGATTTGAGCTTGTCTGATAGGTGTTTGTCTTCCCTGCCGGGAAACAGTTGCTCAGAGAACGCTTTCTATAGCAGCCACACACTCTGCCCTAGAGCTGAGAAGCACTGGCTGTCACTTCCCTTTGCAAAAGGAACATGCCTCAGAAACACACTCTCTCCTAACTCTTAAGTTACTACTTCAACTCCCATATGCATGGAAACACAGAGTGGAGCACCCGGCGATAGTGTGCAGGACAGTTCAGTAAAAGGGCTGCTCTGCCAGAACAAGGCAGAATGCAGATGCGTGGTTCTCAAGGATATGCTGCTGAGTCTGCTAGAAACATTGCAGTAGAGCTGAGATGAACTCAGTATGAGTTCCATTTGAAGAAATAACCGAGGCCAGAAACCCACTCAACTGTGGCTCTTAAGCATGATCTGGAGCACACATTCCGGGAACCAGGCAGCAGAGAGCCCAGTGGAAGCTGCTCGATTTGAGCTTGTCTGATAGGTGTTTGTCTTCCCTGCAGGGAAACAGTTGCGTAGAGAACTCTTTCTACAGCAGCCACACACTCTGCCCTAGAGCTGAGAAGCACTGGCTGTAACTTCCCTTTGCAGAAGGAACATGCCTCAGAAACACACTCTCTCCTAACTCTTAAGTTACTACTTCAACTTACATCTGCATGGAAACACAGAGTGCAGCACCCGGCAATACTGAGCAGGACAGCTCAGTAAAAGGGCTGCTCTGCCAGAACAAGGCAGAATGCATATGCGTGGTTCTCAAGGATATGCTTCTGAGTCTGCTAGAAACTTTGCAGTAGAGCTGAGATGAACTCAGCATAAGTTCCATTTGAAGAAATAACCTAGGTGAGAAACCCACTCAACTGTAGCTCTTAAGCATCATCTGGGGCACACATTCTGGGAACCAGGCAGCACAGACCCCAGTGGAAGCTGCTCGATTTGAGCTTGTCTGTTAGGTGTTTGTCTTCCCTGCAGGGAAACAGTTGCTTAGAGAACTCTTTCTACAGCAGCCACACACTCTGCCCTAGAGCTGAGAAGCACTGGCTGTAACTTCCCTTTGCAGAAGGAACATGCCTCAGAAACACACTCTCTCCTAACTCTTAAGTTACTACTTCAACTCACATATGCATGGAAACACAGAGTGGAGCACCCGGCGATAGTGTGCAGCACAGTTCAGTAAAAGGTGTGCTCTGCCAGAACAAGGCAGAATGCAGATACGTGGTTCTCAAGGATATGCTTCTGAGTCTGCTAGAAACTTTGCAGTAGAGCTGAGATGAACTCAGTATAAGTTCCATTTGAAGAAAAATCTAGGCCAGAAAACCACTCCACTGTAGCTGTTAAGCATCATCTGGAGCACACATTCCGGGAACCAGGCAGCAGAGAGCCCAGTGGAAGCTGCTCGATTTGAGCTTGTCTGATAGGTGTTTGTCTTCCCTGCAGGGAAACAGTTGCATAGAGAACTCTTTCTACAGCAGCCACACACTCTGCCCTAGAGCTGAGAAGCACTGGCTGTAACTTCCCTTTGCAGAAGGAACATGCCTCAGAAACACACTCACTCCTAACTCTTAAGTTACTACTTCAACTCACATATGCATGGAAACACAGAGAGGAGCACCCGGCAATACTGAGCAGGACAGTTCAGTAAAAGGGCTGCTCTGCCAGAACAAGGCAGAATGCAGATGCGTGGTTCTCAAGGATATGCTTCTGAGTCTGCTAGAAACTTTGCAGTAGAGCTGAGATGAACTCAGTATAAGTTCCATTTGAAGAAATAACCTAGGCTAGAAACCCACTCAACTGTAGCTCTTAAGCATCATCTGGAGCACACATTCTCGGAACCAGGCAGCAGACAGCCCAGTGGAAGCTGCTCGATTTGAGCTTGTCTGATAGGTGTTTGTCTTCCCTGCAGGGAAACAGTTGCTTAGAGAACTCTTTCTACAGCAGCCACACACTCTGCCCTAGAGCTGAGAAGCACTGGCTGTAACTTCCCTTTGCAGAAGTAACAGGCCTCAGAAACACACTCTCTCCTAACTCTTAAGTTACTACTTCAACTCACATATGCATGGAAGAACAGAGTGGAGCACCCGGCGATAGTGTGCAGGACAGTTCAGTAAAAGGGGTGCTCTGCCAGAACAAGGCAGAATGCAGTTGCGTGGTTCTCAAGGATATGCTTCTGAGTCTGCTAGAAACTTTGCAGTAGAGCTGAGATGACCTCAGTATAAGTTCCATTTGAAGAAATAACCTAGGCCAGAAACCCACTCCACTGTAGCTCTTAAGCATCATCTGGAGCACACATTCTGGGAACCAGGCAGCAGAGAGCCCAGTGGAAGCTGCTCGATTTGAGCTTGTCTGATAGGTGTTTGTCTTCCCTGCAGGGAAACAGTTGCTCAGAGAACGCTTTCTATAGCAGGCACACACTCTGCCCTAGAGCTGAGAAGCACTGGCTGTAACTTCCCTTTGCAGAAGGAACATGCCTCAGAAACACACTCTCTCCTAACTCTTAAGTTACTACTTCAACTCACATATGCATGGAAACACAGAGTGGAGCACCCGGCAATACTGAGCAGGACAGCTCAGTAAAAGGGCTGCTCTGCCAGAACAAGGCAGAATGCAGATGCGTGGTTCTCATGGATATGCTTCTGAGTCTGCTAGAAACTTTGCAGTAGAGCTGAGATGAACTCAGTATAAGTTCCTTTTGAAGAAATAACCTAGGTCAGAAACCCACTCAACTGTAGCTCTTAAGCATCATCTGGAGCACACATTCCGGGAACCAGGCAGCAGAGAGCCCAGTGGAAGCTGCTCGATTTGAGCTTGTCTGATAGGTGTTTGTCTTCCCTGCAGGGAAACAGTTGCTTAGAGAACTCTTTCTACAGCAGCCACACACTCTGCCCTAGAGCTGAGAAGCACTGGCTGTAACTTCCCTTTGCAGAAGGAACATGCCTCAGAAACACACTCTCTCCTAACTCTTAAGTTACTACTTCAACTCACATATGCATGGAAACACAGAGTGGAGCACCCGGCAATACTGAGCAGGACAGCTCAGTAAAAGGGCTGCTCTGGAGGAACAACGCAGAATGCAGATGCGTGGTTCTCAAGGATGTGCTTCTGAGTCTGCTAGAAACTTTGCAGTAGAGCTGAGATGAACTCAGTATAAGTTCCATTTGAAGAAATAACCTAGGCCAGAAACCCACTCCACTGTAGCTCTTAAGCATCATCTGGAGCACACATTCTGGGAACCAGGCAGCAGAGAGCCCAGTGGAAGCTGCTCGATTTGAGTTTGTCTGATAGGTGTTTGTCTTCCCTGCAGGGAAACAGTTGCTTAGAGAACTCTTTCTACAGCAGCCACACACTCTGCCCTAGAGCTGAGAAGCACTGGCTGTAACTTCCCTTTGTAGAAGGAACATGCCTCAGAAACACACTCTCTCCAACTCTTAAGTTACTACTTCAACTCACATATGCATGGAAACACAGAGTGGAGCACCAGGCAATACTGAGCAGGAAAGCTCAGTAAAAGGGCTGCTCTGCCAGAAGAAGGCAGAATGCAGATGCGTGGTTCTCAAGGATATGCTTCTGAGTCTGCTAGAAACTTTGCAGTAGAGCTGAGATGAACTCAGTATAAGTTCCATTTGAAGAAATAACCTAGGCCCGAAACCCACTCAACTGTAGCTCTTAAGCATCATCTGGAGCACACATTCTGGGAACCAGGCAGCAGAGAGCCCAGTGGAAGCTACTCGATTTGAGCTTGTCTGATAGGTGTTTGTCTTCCCTGCAGGGAAACAGTTGCGTAGAGAACTCTTTCTACAGCAGCCACACACTCTGCCCTAGAGCTGAGAAGCACTGGCTGTAACTTCCCTTTGCAGAAGGAACATGCCTCAGAAACACACACTCACCTAACACTTAAGTTACTACTTCAACTCACATATGCATGGAAACACAGAGTGGAGCACCCGGCAATACTGAGCAGCACAGCTCAGTAAAAGGGCTGCTCTGCCAGAACAAGGCAGAATGCAGATGCGTGGTTCTCAAGGATATGCTTCTGAGTCTGCTAGAAACTTTGCAGTAGAGCTGAGATGAACTCAGTATAAGTTCCATTTGAAGAAATAACCTAGGCCAGAAACCCACTCAACTGTAGCTCTTAAGCATCATCTGGAGCACACATTCCGGGAACCAGGCAGCAGAGAGCCCAGTGGAAGCTGCTCGATTTGAGCCTGTCTGATAGGTGTTTGTCTTCCCTGCAGGGAAACAGTTGCGTAGAGAACTCTTTCTACAGCAGCCACACACTCTGCCCTAGAGCTGAGAAGCACTGGCTGTCACTTCCCTTTGCAGAAGGAACATGCCTCAGAAACACACTCTCTCCTAACTCTTAAGTTACTACTTCAACTCACATATGCATGGAAACACAGAGTGGAGCACCCGGCGATAGTGTACAGGACAGTACAGTAAAAGGGCTGCTCTGCCAGAACAAGGCAGAATGCAGATGCGTGGTTCTCAAGGATATGCTTCTGAGTCTGCTAGAAACTTTGCAGTAGAGCTGAGATGAACTCAGTATAAGTTCCATTTCAAGAAATAACCTAGACCAGAAACCCACTCAACTGTAGCTCTTAAGCATCATCTGGAACACAAATTAAGGGAACCAGGCAGCAGAGAGCCCAGTGGAGACTGCTCGATTTGAGCTTGTCTGATAGGTGTTTGTCTTCCCTGCAGGGAAACAGTTGCGTAGAGAACTCTTTCTACAGCAGCCACACACTCTGCCCTAGAGCTGAGAAGTACTGGCTGTAACTTCCCTTTGCAGAAGGAACATGCCTCAGAAACACACTCTCACCTAACTCTTAAGTTACTACTTCAACTCACATATGCATGGAAACACAGAGTGGAGCACCCGGCAATACTGAGCAGGACAGCACAGTAAAAGGGCTGCTCTGGCAGAACAAGGCAGAATGCAGATGCGTGGTTCTCAAGGATATGCTTCTGAGTCTGCTAGAAACTTTGCAGTAGAGCTGAGATGAACTCAGTATAAGTTCCATTTGAAGAAATAACCTAGGCCAGAAACCCACTCAACTGTAGCTCTTAAGCATCATCTGGAGCACACATTCTGGGAACCAGGCAGCAGAGAGCCCAGTGGAAGCTGCTCGATTTGAGCTTGTCTGATAGGTGTTTGTCTTCCCTGCAGGGAAACAGTTGCTCAGAGAACGCTTTCTATAGCAGCCACACACTCTGCCCTAGAGCTGAGAAGCACTGGCTGTAACTTCCCTTTGCAGAAGGAACATGCCTCAGAAACACAATCTCTCTTAACTCTTAAGTTACTACTCCAAATCACATGTGCATGGAAACACAGAGTGGAGCACCCGGCGATAGTGTGCAGGACAGTTCAGTAAAAGGGCTGCTCTGCCAGAAGAAGGCAGAATGCAGATGCGTGGTTCTCAAGGATATGCTGCTGAGTCTGCTAGAAACATTGCAGTAGAGCTGAGATGAACTCAGTATGAGTTCCATTTGAAGAAATAACCTAGGCCAGAAACCCACTCAACTGTAGCTCTTAAGCATCATCTGGAGCACACATTCTGGGAACCAGGCAGCACAGAGCCCAGTGGAAGCTGCTCGATTTGAGCTTGTCTGATAGGTGTTTGTCTTCCCTGCAGGGAAACAGTTGCTTAGAGAACTCTTTCTACAGCAGCCACACACTCTGCCCTAGAGCTGAGAAGCACTGGCTGTAACTTCCCTTTGCAGAAGGAACATGCCTCAGAAACACACTCTCTCCAACTCTTAAGTTACTACTTCAACTCACATATGCATGGAAACACAGAGTGGAGCACCCGGCAATACTGAGCAGGACAGCTCAGTAAAAGGGCTGCTCTGCCAGAACAAGGCAGAATGCAGATGCGTGGTTCTCAAGGATATGCTTCTGAGTCTGCAGGAAACTTTGCAGTAGAGCTGAGATGAACTCAGTATAAGTTCCATTTGAAGAAATAACCTAGGCCAGAAACCCACTCAACTGTAGCTCTTAAGCATCATCTGGAGCACACATTCTGGGAACCAGGCAGCAGAGAGCCCAGTGGAAGCTGCTCGATTTGAGCTTGTCTGATAGGTGTTTGTCTTCCCTGCAGGGAAACAGTTGCGTAGAGAACTCTTTCTACAGCAGCCACACACTCTGCCCTAGAGCTGAGAAGCACTGGCTGTAACTTCCCTTTGCAGAAGGAACATGCCTCAGAAACACAATCTCTCTTAACTCTTAAGTTACTACTCCAAATCACATATGCATGGAAACACAGAGTGGAGCACCCGGCGATAGTGTGCAGGACAGTTCAGTAAAAGGGCTGCTCTGCCAGAAGAAGGCAGAATGCAGATGCGTGGTTCTCAAGGATATGCTGCTGAGTCTGCTAGAAACATTGCAGTAGAGCTGAGATGAACTCAGTATGACTTCCATTTGAAGAAATAACCTAGGCCAGAAACCCACTCAACTGTAGCTCTTAACCATCATCTGGAGCACACACTCTGGGAACCAGGCAGCAGAGAAGCCAGAGGAAGCTGCTCGATTTGAGCTTGACTGATAGGTGTTTGAATCCCTGCAGGGAAACAGTTGCTTAGAGAACTCTTTCTACAGCAGCCACACACTCTGCCCTAGAGCTGAGAAGCACTGGCTGTAACTTCCCTTTGCAGAAGGAACATGCCTCAGAAACACACTCTCTCCTAACTCTTAAGTTACTACTTCAACTCACATATGCATGGAAACACAGAGTGGAGCACCCGGCGATAGTGTGCAGGACAGTTCAGTAAAAGGGGTGCTCTGCCAGAACAAGGCAGAATGCAGATGCGTGGTTCTCAAGGATATGCTTCTGAGTCTGCTAGATACTTTGCAGTAGAGCTGAGATGAACTCAGTATAAGTTCCATTTGAAGAAAAATCTAGGACAGAAAACCAGTCCACTGTAGCTGTTAAGCATCATCTGGAGCACACATTCCGGGAACCAGGCAGCAGAGAGCCAAGTGGAAGCTGCTCGATTTGAGCTTGTCTGATAGGTGTTTGTCTTCCCTGCAGGGAAACAGTTGCTTAGAGAACTCTTTCTACAGCAGCCACACACTCTGCCCTAGAGCTGAGAAGCACTGGCTGTAACTTCCCTTTGCAGAAGGAACATGCCTCAGAAACACACTCTCTCCTAACTCTTAAGTTACTACTTCAACTCACATATGCATGGAAACACAGAGTGGAGCACCCGGCTATACTGAGCAGGACAGTTCAGTAAAAGGGCTGCTCTGCCAGAACAAGGCAGAATGCAGATGCGTGGTTCTCAAGGATATGCTTCTGAGTCTGCTAGAAACTTTGCAGTAGAGCTGAGATGAACTCAGTATGAGTTCCATTTGAAGAAATAACCTAGGCCAGAAACCCACTGAACTGTGGCTCTTAAGATTCATCTGGAGCACACATTCTGGGAACCAGGCAGCAGAGAGCCCAGTGGAAGCTGCTCGATTTGAGCTTGTCTGATAGGTGTTTGTCTTCCCTGCAGGGAAACAGTTGCTCAGAGAACGCTTTCTATAGCAGCCACACACTCTGCCCTAAAGCTGAGAAGCACTGGCTGTAACTTCCCTTTGCAGAAGGAACATGCCTCAGAAACACAATCTCTCTTAACTCTTAAGTTACTACTCCAAATCACATATGCATGGAAACACAGAGTGGAGCACGCGGCGATAGTGTGCAGGACAGTTCAGTAAAAGGGGTGCTCTGCCAGAACACGGCAGAATGCAGATGCGTGGTTCTCAAGGATATGCTTCTGAGTCTGCTAGAAACTTTGCAGTAGAGCTGAGATGAACTCAGTATAAGTTCCATTTGAAGAAAAATCTAGGCCAGAAAACCACTCCACTGTAGCTGTTAAGCATCATCTGGAGCACACATTCCGGGAACCAGGCAGCAGAGAGCCCAGTGGAAGCTGCTCGATTTGAGCTTGTCTGATAGGTGTTTGTCTTCCCTGCAGGGAAACAGTTGCTTAGAGAACTCTTTCTACAGCAGCCACACACTCTGCCTGAGAACAGCTGAGAAGCACTGCTGTAACTTCCCTTTGCAGAAGGAACATTCTGCAGAAACACACTCTCTCCTAACTCTTAAGTTACTACTTCAACTCACATATGCATGGAAACACAGAGTGGAGCACCCGGCAATACTGAGCAGGACAGCTCAGTAAAAGGGCTGCTCTGCCAGAACAAGGCAGAATGCAGATGCGTGGTTCTCAAGGATATGCTTCTGAGTCTGCTAGAAACTTTGCAGTAGAGCTGAGATGAACTCAGTATAAGTTCCATTTGAAGAAATAACCTACGCCAGAAACCCACTCAACTGTAGCTCTTAAGCATCAGCTGGAGCACACATTCTGGGAACCAGGCAGCAGAGAGCCCAGTGGAAGCTGCTCGATTTGAGCTTGTCTGATAGGTGTTTGTCTTCCCTGCAGGGAAACGGTTGCTCAGAGAACGCTTTCTGTAGCAGCCACACACTCTGCCCTAGAGCTGAGAAGCACTGGCTGTAACTTCCCTTTGCAGAAGGAACATGCCTCAGAAACACAATCTCTCTTAACTCTTAAGTTACTACTCCAAATCACATGTGCATGGAAACACAGAGTGGAGCACCCGGCGATAGTGTGCAGGACAGTTCAGTAAAAGGGCTGCTCTGCCAGAAGAAGGCAGAATGCAGATGCGTGGTTCTCAAGGATATGCTGCTGAGTCTGCCAGAAACATTGCAGTAGAGCTGAGATGAACTCAGTATGAGTTCCATTTGAAGAAATAACCTAGGCCAGAAACCCACTCAACTGTAGCTCTTAAGCATCATCTGGAGCACACATTCTGGGAACCAGGCAGCACAGAGCCCAGTGGAAGCTGCTCGATTTGAGCTTGTCTGATAGGTGTTTGTCTTCCCTGCAGGGAAACAGTTGCTTAGAGAACTCTTTCTACAGCAGCCACACACTCTGCCCTAGAGCTGAGAAGCACTGGCTGTAACTTCCCTTTGCAGAAGGAACATGCCTCAGAAACACACTCTCTCCAACTCTTAAGTTACTACTTCAACTCACATATGCATGGAAACACAGAGTGGAGCACCCGGCAATACTGAGCAGGACAGCTCAGTAAAAGGGCTGCTCTGCCAGAACAAGGCAGAATGCAGATGCGTGGTTCTCAAGGATATGCTTCTGAGTCTGCAGGAAACTTTGCAGTAGAGCTGAGATGAACTCAGTATAAGTTCCATTTGAAGAAATAACCTAGGCCAGAAACCCACTCAACTGTAGCTCTTAAGCATCATCTGGAGCACACATTCTGGGAACCAGGCAGCAGAGAGCCCAGTGGAAGCTGCTCGATTTGAGCTTGTCTGATAGGTGTTTGTCTTCCCTGCAGGGAAACAGTTGCTTAGAGAACTCTTTCTACAGCAGCCACACACTCTGCCCTAGAGCTGAGAAGCACTGGCTGTAACTTCCCTTTGCAGAAGGAACATGCCTCAGAAACACACTCTCTCCTAACTCTTAAGTTACTACTTCAACTCACATATGCATGGAAACACAGAGTGGAGCACCCGGCGATAGTGTGCAGGACAGTTCAGTAAAAGGGGTGCTCTGCCAGAACAAGGCAGAATGCAGATGCGTGGTTCTCAAGGATATGCTTCTGAGTCTGCTAGAAACTTTGCAGTAGAGCTGAGATGAACTCAGTATAAGTTCCATTTGAAGAAAAATCTAGGCCAGAAAACCACTCCACTGTAGCTGTTAAGCATCATCTGGAGCACACATTCCGGGAACCAGGCAGCAGAGAGCCCAGTGGAAGCTGCTAGATTTGAGCTTGTCTGATAGGTGTTTGTCTTCCCTGCAGGGAAACAGTTGCTTAGAGAACTCTTTCTACAGCAGCCACACACTCTGGCCTAGAGCTGAGAAGCACTGGCTGTAACTTCCCTTTGCAGAAGGAACATGCCTCAGAAACACACTCTCTCCTTACTCTTAAGTTACTACTTCAACTCACATATGCATGGAAACACAGAGTGGAGCACCCGGCAATACTGAGCAGGACAGTTCAGTAAAAGGGCTGCTCTGCCAGAACAAGGCAGAATGCAGATGCGTGGTTCTCAAGGATATGCTGCTGAGTCTGCTAGAAACATTGCAGTAGAGCTGAGATGAACTCAGTATAAGTTCCATTTGAAGAAATAACCTAGGCCAGAAACCCACTGAACTGTGGCTCTTAAGATTCATCTGGAGCACACATTCTGGGAACCAGGCAGCAGAGAGCCCAGTGGAAGCTGCTCGATTTGAGCTTGTCTGATAGGTGTTTGTCTTCCCTGCAGGGAAACAGTTGCTCAGAGAACGCTTTCTATAGCAGCCACACACTCTGCCCTAGAGCTGAGAAGCACTGGCTGTAACTTCCCTTTGCAGAAGGAACATGCCTCAGAAACACAATCTCTCTTAACTCTTAAGTTACTACTCCAAATCACATGTGCATGGAAACACAGAGTGGAGCACCCGGCGATAGTGTGCAGGACAGTTCAGTAAAAGGGCTGCTCTGCCAGAAGAAGGCAGAATGCAGATGCGTGGTTCTCAAGGATATGCTGCTGAGTCTGCTAGAAACATTGCAGTAGAGCTGAGATGAACTCAGTATGAGTTCCATTTGAAGAAATAACCTAGGCCAGAAACCCACTCAACTGTAGCTCTTAAGCATCATCTGGAGCACACACTCTGGGAACCAGGCAGCAGAGAAGCCAGAGGAAGCTGCTCGATTTGAGCTTGACTGATAGGTGTTTGAATCCCTGCAGGGAAACAGATGCTTAGAGAACTCTTTCTACAGCAGCCACACACTCTGCCCTAGAGCTGAGAAGCACTGGCTGTAACTTCCCTTTGCAGAAGGAACATGCCTCAGAAACACACTCTCTCCTAACTCTTAAGTTACTACTTCAACTCACATATGCATGGAAACACAGAGTGGAGCACCCGGCGATAGTGTGCAGGACAGTTCAGTAAAAGGGGTGCTCTGCCAGAACAAGGCAGAATGCAGATGCGTGGTTCTCAAGGATATGCTTCTGAGTCTGCTAGAAACTTTGCAGTAGAGCTGAGATGAACTCAGTATAAGTTCCATTTGAAGAAAAATCTAGGCCAGAAAACCAGTCCACTGTAGCTGTTAAGCATCATCTGGAGCACACATTCCGGGAAC
The DNA here is from genome assembly GCA_031878705.1 of Tapirus indicus. NCBI lineage: Eukaryota > Metazoa > Chordata > Mammalia > Perissodactyla > Tapiridae > Tapirus > Tapirus indicus. The sequence goes on from CM062942.1 coordinate 48,964,813, forward strand.
CAGGCAGCAGAGAGCCAAGTGGAAGCTGCTCGATTTGAGCTTGTCTGATAGGTGTTTGTCTTCCCTGCAGGGAAACAGTTGCTTAGAGAACTCTTTCTACAGCAGCCACACACTCTGCCCTAGAGCTGAGAAGCACTGGCTGTAACTTCCCTTTGCAGAAGGAACATGCCTCAGAAACACACTCTCTCCTAACTCTTAAGTTACTACTTCAACTCACATATGCATGGAAACACAGAGTGGAGCACCCGGCAATACTGAGCAGGACAGTTCAGTAAAAGGGCTGCTCTGCCAGAACAAGGCAGAATGCAGATGCGTGGTTCTCAAGGATATGCTTCTGAGTCTGCTAGAAACTTTGCAGTAGAGCTGAGATGAACTCAGTATAAGTTCCATTTGAAGAAATAACCTAGGCCAGAAACCCACTGAACTGTGGCTCTTAAGCATCATCTGGAGCACACATTCTGGGAACCAGGCAGCAGAGAGCCCAGTGGAAGCTGCTCGATTTGAGCTTGTCTGATAGGTGTTTGTCTTCCCTGCAGGGAAACAGTTGCTCAGAGAACGCTTTCTATAGCAGCCACACACTCTGCCCTAGAGCTGAGAAGCACTGGCTGTAACTTCCCTTTGCAGAAGGAACATGCCTCAGAAACACAATCTCTCTTAACTCTTAAGTTACTACTCCAAATCACATGTGCATGGAAACACAGAGTGGAGCACCCGGCGATAGTGTGCAGGACAGTTCAGTAAAAGGGCTGCTCTGCCAGAAGAAGGCAGAATGCAGATGCGTGGTTCTCAAGGATATGCTGCTGAGTCTGCTAGAAACATTGCAGTAGAGCTGAGATGAACTCAGTATGAGTTCCATTTGAAGAAATAACCTAGGCCAGAAACCCACTCAACTGTAGCTCTTAAGCATCATCTGGAGCACACATTCTGGGAACCAGGCAGCACAGAGCCCAGTGGAAGCTGCTCGATTTGAGCTTGTCTGATAGGTGTTTGTCTTCCCTGCAGGGAAACAGTTGCTTAGAGAACTCTTTCTACAGCAGCCACACACTCTGCCCTAGAGCTGAGAAGCACTGGCTGTAACTTCCCTTTGCAGAAGGAACATGCCTCAGAAACACACTCTCTCCAACTCTTAAGTTACTACTTCAACTCACATATGCATGGAAACACAGAGTGGAGCACCCGGCAATACTGAGCAGGACAGCTCAGTAAAAGGGCTGCTCTGCCAGAACAAGGCAGAATGCAGATGCGTGGTTCTCAAGGATATGCTTCTGAGTCTGCAGGAAACTTTGCAGTAGAGCTGAGATGAACTCAGTATAAGTTCCATTTGAAGAAATAACCTAGGCCAGAAACCCACTCAACTGTAGCTCTTAAGCATCATCTGGAGCACACATTCTGGGAACCAGGCAGCAGAGAGCCCAGTGGAAGCTGCTCGATTTGAGCTTGTCTGATAGGTGTTTGTCTTCCCTGCCGGGAAACAGTTGCTCAGAGAACGCTTTCTATAGCAGCCACACACTCTGCCCTAGAGCTGAGAAGCACTGGCTGTCACTTCCCTTTGCAAAAGGAACATGCCTCAGAAACACACTCTCTCCTAACTCTTAAGTTACTACTTCAACTCCCATATGCATGGAAACACAGAGTGGAGCACCCGGCGATAGTGTGCAGGACAGTTCAGTAAAAGGGCTGCTCTGCCAGAACAAGGCAGAATGCAGATGCGTGGTTCTCAAGGATATGCTGCTGAGTCTGCTAGAAACATTGCAGTAGAGCTGAGATGAACTCAGTATGAGTTCCATTTGAAGAAATAACCGAGGCCAGAAACCCACTCAACTGTGGCTCTTAAGCATGATCTGGAGCACACATTCCGGGAACCAGGCAGCAGAGAGCCCAGTGGAAGCTGCTCGATTTGAGCTTGTCTGATAGGTGTTTGTCTTCCCTGCAGGGAAACAGTTGCGTAGAGAACTCTTTCTACAGCAGCCACACACTCTGCCCTAGAGCTGAGAAGCACTGGCTGTAACTTCCCTTTGCAGAAGTAACATGCCTCAGAAACACACTCTCTCCTAACTCTTAAGTTACTACTTCAACTTACATCTGCATGGAAACACAGAGTGCAGCACCCGGCAATACTGAGCAGGACAGCTCAGTAAAAGGGCTGCTCTGCCAGAACAAGGCAGAATGCAGATGCGTGGTTCTCAAGGATATGCTTCTGAGTCTGCTAGAAACTTTGCAGTAGAGCTGAGATGAACTCAGCATAAGTTCCATTTGAAGAAATAACCTAGGTGAGAAACCCACTCAACTGTAGCTCTTAAGCATCATCTGGGGCACACATTCTGGGAACCAGGCAGCACAGAGCCCAGTGGAAGCTGCTCGATTTGAGCTTGTCTGTTAGGTGTTTGTCTTCCCTGCAGGGAAACAGTTGCTTAGAGAACTCTTTCTACAGCAGCCACACACTCTGCCCTAGAGCTGAGAAGCACTGGCTGTAACTTCCCTTTGCAGAAGGAACATGCCTCAGAAACACACTCTCTCCTAACTCTTAAGTTACTACTTCAACTCACATATGCATGGAAACACAGAGTGGAGCACCCGGCGATAGTGTGCAGCACAGTTCAGTAAAAGGTGTGCTCTGCCAGAACAAGGCAGAATGCAGATACGTGGTTCTCAAGGATATGCTTCTGAGTCTGCTAGAAACTTTGCAGTAGAGCTGAGATGAACTCAGTATAAGTTCCATTTGAAGAAAAATCTAGGCCAGAAAACCACTCCACTGTAGCTGTTAAGCATCATCTGGAGCACACATTCCGGGAACCAGGCAGCAGAGAGCCAAGTGGAAGCTGCTCGATTTGAGCTTGTCTGATAGGTGTTTGTCTTCCCTGCAGGGAAACAGTTGCTTAGAGAACTCTTTCTACAGCAGCCACACACTCTGCCCTAGAGCTGAGAAGCACTGGCTGTAACTTCCCTTTGCAGAAGGAACATGCCTCAGAAACACACTCTCTCCTAACTCTTAAGTTACTACTTCAACTCACATATGCATGGAAACACAGAGTGGAGCACCCGGCAATACTGAGCAGGACAGTTCAGTAAAAGGGCTGCTCTGCCAGAACAAGGCAGAATGCAGATGCGTGGTTCTCAAGGATATGCTTCTGAGTCTGCTAGAAACTTTGCAGTAGAGCTGAGATGAACTCAGTATAAGTTCCATTTGAAGAAATAACCTAGGCCAGAAACCCACTGAACTGTGGCTCTTAAGCATCATCTGGAGCACACATTCTGGGAACCAGGCAGCAGAGAGCCCAGTGGAAGCTGCTCGATTTGAGCTTGTCTGATAGGTGTTTGTCTTCCCTGCAGGGAAACAGTTGCTCAGAGAACGCTTTCTATAGCAGCCACACACTCTGCCCTAGAGCTGAGAAGCACTGGCTGTAACTTCCCTTTGCAGAAGGAACATGCCTCAGAAACACAATCTCTCTTAACTCTTAAGTTACTACTCCAAATCACATGTGCATGGAAACACAGAGTGGAGCACCCGGCGATAGTGTGCAGGACAGTTCAGTAAAAGGGCTGCTCTGCCAGAAGAAGGCAGAATGCAGATGCGTGGTTCTCAAGGATATGCTGCTGAGTCTGCTAGAAACATTGCAGTAGAGCTGAGATGAACTCAGTATGAGTTCCATTTGAAGAAATAACCTAGGCCAGAAACCCACTCAACTGTAGCTCTTAAGCATCATCTGGAGCACACATTCTGGGAACCAGGCAGCAGAGAGCCCAGTGGAAGCTGCTCGATTTGAGCTTGTCTGATAGGTGTTTGTCTTCCCTGCAGGGAAACAGTTGCTTAGAGAACTCTTTCTACAGCAGCCACACACTCTGCCCTAGAGCTGAGAAGCACTGGCTGTAACTTCCCTTTGCAGAAGGAACATGCCTCAGAAACACACTCTCTCCAACTCTTAAGTTACTACTTCAACTCACATATGCATGGAAACACAGAGTGGAGCACCCGGCAATACTGAGCAGGACAGCTCAGTAAAAGGGCTGCTCTGCCAGAACAAGGCAGAATGCAGATGCGTGGTTCTCAAGGATATGCTTCTGAGTCTGCAGGAAACTTTGCAGTAGAGCTGAGATGAACTCAGTATAAGTTCCATTTGAAGAAATAACCTAGGCCAGAAACCCACTCAACTGTAGCTCTTAAGCATCATCTGGAGCACACATTCTGGGAACCAGGCAGCAGAGAGCCCAGTGGAAGCTGCTCGATTTGAGCTTGTCTGATAGGTGTTTGTCTTCCCTGCCGGGAAACAGTTGCTCAGAGAACGCTTTCTATAGCAGCCACACACTCTGCCCTAGAGCTGAGAAGCACTGGCTGTCACTTCCCTTTGCAAAAGGAACATGCCTCAGAAACACACTCTCTCCTAACTCTTAAGTTACTACTTCAACTCCCATATGCATGGAAACACAGAGTGGAGCACCCGGCGATAGTGTGCAGGACAGTTCAGTAAAAGGGCTGCTCTGCCAGAACAAGGCAGAATGCAGATGCGTGGTTCTCAAGGATATGCTGCTGAGTCTGCTAGAAACATTGCAGTAGAGCTGAGATGAACTCAGTATGAGTTCCATTTGAAGAAATAACCGAGGCCAGAAACCCACTCAACTGTGGCTCTTAAGCATGATCTGGAGCACACATTCCGGGAACCAGGCAGCAGAGAGCCCAGTGGAAGCTGCTCGATTTGAGCTTGTCTGATAGGTGTTTGTCTTCCCTGCAGGGAAACAGTTGCGTAGAGAACTCTTTCTACAGCAGCCACACACTCTGCCCTAGAGCTGAGAAGCACTGGCTGTAACTTCCCTTTGCAGAAGGAACATGCCTCAGAAACACACTCTCTCCTAACTCTTAAGTTACTACTTCAACTTACATCTGCATGGAAACACAGAGTGCAGCACCCGGCAATACTGAGCAGGACAGCTCAGTAAAAGGGCTGCTCTGCCAGAACAAGGCAGAATGCATATGCGTGGTTCTCAAGGATATGCTTCTGAGTCTGCTAGAAACTTTGCAGTAGAGCTGAGATGAACTCAGCATAAGTTCCATTTGAAGAAATAACCTAGGTGAGAAACCCACTCAACTGTAGCTCTTAAGCATCATCTGGGGCACACATTCTGGGAACCAGGCAGCACAGACCCCAGTGGAAGCTGCTCGATTTGAGCTTGTCTGTTAGGTGTTTGTCTTCCCTGCAGGGAAACAGTTGCTTAGAGAACTCTTTCTACAGCAGCCACACACTCTGCCCTAGAGCTGAGAAGCACTGGCTGTAACTTCCCTTTGCAGAAGGAACATGCCTCAGAAACACACTCTCTCCTAACTCTTAAGTTACTACTTCAACTCACATATGCATGGAAACACAGAGTGGAGCACCCGGCGATAGTGTGCAGCACAGTTCAGTAAAAGGTGTGCTCTGCCAGAACAAGGCAGAATGCAGATACGTGGTTCTCAAGGATATGCTTCTGAGTCTGCTAGAAACTTTGCAGTAGAGCTGAGATGAACTCAGTATAAGTTCCATTTGAAGAAAAATCTAGGCCAGAAAACCACTCCACTGTAGCTGTTAAGCATCATCTGGAGCACACATTCCGGGAACCAGGCAGCAGAGAGCCCAGTGGAAGCTGCTCGATTTGAGCTTGTCTGATAGGTGTTTGTCTTCCCTGCAGGGAAACAGTTGCATAGAGAACTCTTTCTACAGCAGCCACACACTCTGCCCTAGAGCTGAGAAGCACTGGCTGTAACTTCCCTTTGCAGAAGGAACATGCCTCAGAAACACACTCACTCCTAACTCTTAAGTTACTACTTCAACTCACATATGCATGGAAACACAGAGAGGAGCACCCGGCAATACTGAGCAGGACAGTTCAGTAAAAGGGCTGCTCTGCCAGAACAAGGCAGAATGCAGATGCGTGGTTCTCAAGGATATGCTTCTGAGTCTGCTAGAAACTTTGCAGTAGAGCTGAGATGAACTCAGTATAAGTTCCATTTGAAGAAATAACCTAGGCTAGAAACCCACTCAACTGTAGCTCTTAAGCATCATCTGGAGCACACATTCTCGGAACCAGGCAGCAGACAGCCCAGTGGAAGCTGCTCGATTTGAGCTTGTCTGATAGGTGTTTGTCTTCCCTGCAGGGAAACAGTTGCTTAGAGAACTCTTTCTACAGCAGCCACACACTCTGCCCTAGAGCTGAGAAGCACTGGCTGTAACTTCCCTTTGCAGAAGTAACAGGCCTCAGAAACACACTCTCTCCTAACTCTTAAGTTACTACTTCAACTCACATATGCATGGAAGAACAGAGTGGAGCACCCGGCGATAGTGTGCAGGACAGTTCAGTAAAAGGGGTGCTCTGCCAGAACAAGGCAGAATGCAGTTGCGTGGTTCTCAAGGATATGCTTCTGAGTCTGCTAGAAACTTTGCAGTAGAGCTGAGATGACCTCAGTATAAGTTCCATTTGAAGAAATAACCTAGGCCAGAAACCCACTCCACTGTAGCTCTTAAGCATCATCTGGAGCACACATTCTGGGAACCAGGCAGCAGAGAGCCCAGTGGAAGCTGCTCGATTTGAGCTTGTCTGATAGGTGTTTGTCTTCCCTGCAGGGAAACAGTTGCTCAGAGAACGCTTTCTATAGCAGGCACACACTCTGCCCTAGAGCTGAGAAGCACTGGCTGTAACTTCCCTTTGCAGAAGGAACATGCCTCAGAAACACACTCTCTCCTAACTCTTAAGTTACTACTTCAACTCACATATGCATGGAAACACAGAGTGGAGCACCCGGCAATACTGAGCAGGACAGCTCAGTAAAAGGGCTGCTCTGCCAGAACAAGGCAGAATGCAGATGCGTGGTTCTCATGGATATGCTTCTGAGTCTGCTAGAAACTTTGCAGTAGAGCTGAGATGAACTCAGTATAAGTTCCTTTTGAAGAAATAACCTAGGTCAGAAACCCACTCAACTGTAGCTCTTAAGCATCATCTGGAGCACACATTCCGGGAACCAGGCAGCAGAGAGCCCAGTGGAAGCTGCTCGATTTGAGCTTGTCTGATAGGTGTTTGTCTTCCCTGCAGGGAAACAGTTGCTTAGAGAACTCTTTCTACAGCAGCCACACACTCTGCCCTAGAGCTGAGAAGCACTGGCTGTAACTTCCCTTTGCAGAAGGAACATGCCTCAGAAACACACTCTCTCCTAACTCTTAAGTTACTACTTCAACTCACATATGCATGGAAACACAGAGTGGAGCACCCGGCAATACTGAGCAGGACAGCTCAGTAAAAGGGCTGCTCTGGAGGAACAACGCAGAATGCAGATGCGTGGTTCTCAAGGATGTGCTTCTGAGTCTGCTAGAAACTTTGCAGTAGAGCTGAGATGAACTCAGTATAAGTTCCATTTGAAGAAATAACCTAGGCCAGAAACCCACTCAACTGTAGCTCTTAAGCATCATCTGGAGCACACATTCTGGGAACCAGGCAGCAGAGAGCCCAGTGGAAGCTGCTCGATTTGAGCTTGTCTGATAGATGTTTGTCTTCCCTGCAGGGAAACAGTTGCTCAGAGAACTCTTTCTGTAGCAGGCACACACTCTTCCCGAGAGCTGAGAAGCACTGGCTGTAACTTCCCTTTGCAGAAGGAACATGCCTCAGAAACACACTCTCTCCTAACTCTTAAGTTACTACTTCAACTCACATATGCATGGAAACACAGAGTGGAGCACCCGGCAATACTGAGCAGGACAGCTCAGTAAAAGGGCTGCTCTGCCAGAACAAGGCAGAATGCAGATGCGTGGTTCTCATGGATATGCTTCTGAGTCTGCTAGAAACTTTGCAGTAGAGCTGAGATGAACTCAGTATAAGTTCCTTTTGAAGAAATAACCTAGGTCAGAAACCCACTCAACTGTAGCTCTTAAGCATCATCTGGAGCACACATTCTGGGAACCAGGCAGCAGAGAGCCCAGTGGAAGCTGCTCGATTTGAGCTTGTCTGATAGGTGTTTGTCTTCCCTGCAGGGAAACAGTTGCGTAGAGAACTCTTTCTACAGCAGCCACACACTCTGCCCTAGAGCTGAGAAGCACTGGCTGTCACTTCCCTTTGCAGAAGGAACATGCCTCAGAAACACACTCTCTCTTAACTCTTAAGTTACAACTTCAACTCACATATGCATGGAAACACAGAGTGGAGCACCCGGCGATAGTGTGCAGAACAGTTCAGTAAAAGGGCTGCTCTGCCAGAACAAGGCAGAATGCAGATGCGTGGTTCTCAAGGATATGCTTCTGAGTCTGCTAGAAACTTTGCAGTAGAGCTGAGATGAACTCAGTATAAGTTCCATTTGAAGAAATAACCTAGGCCAGAAACCCACTGAACTGTGGCTCTTAAGATTCATCTGGAGCACACATTCTGGGAACCAGGCAGCAGAGAGCCCAGTGGAAGCTGCTCGATTTGAGCTTGTCTGATAGGTGTTTGTCTTCCCTGCAGGGAAACAGTTGCTCAGAGAACGCTTTCTATAGCAGCCACACACTCTGCCCTAGAGCTGAGAAGCACTGGCTGTAACTTCCCTTTGCAGAAGGAACATGCCTCAGAAACACACTCTCTCCTAACTCTTAAGTTACTACTTCAACTCCCATATGCATGGAAACACAGAGTGGAGCACCCGGCGATAGTGTGCAGGACAGTTCAGTAAAAGGGCTGCTCTGCCAGAACAAGGCAGAATGCAGATGCGTGGTTCTCAAGGATATGCTTCTGAGTCTGCTAGAAACTTTGCAGTAGAGCTGAGATGAACTCAGTATAAGTTCCATTTGAAGAAATAACCTAGGCCAGAAACCAACTCAACTGTAGCTCTTAAGCATCATCTGGAGCACACATTCCGGGAACCTGGCAGCAGAGAGCCCAGTGGAAGCTGCTCGATTTGAGCTTGTCTGATAGGTGTTTGTCTTCCCTGCAGGGAAACAGTTGCTCAGAGAACTCTTTCTATAGCAGGCACACACTCTGCCCTAGAGCTGAGAAGCACTGGCTGTAACTTCCCTTTGCAGAAGGAACATGCCTCAGAAACACACTCTCTCCTAACTCTTAAGTTACTACTTCAACTCACATATGCATGGAAACACAGAGTGGAGCACCCGGCAATACTGAGCAGGACAGCTCAGTAAAAGGGCTGCTCTGCCAGAACAAGGCAGAATGCAGATGCGTGGTTCTCATGGATATGCTTCTGAGTCTGCTAGAAACTTTGCAGTAGAGCTGAGATGAACTCAGTATATGTTCCTTTTGAAGAAATAACCTAGGTCAGAAACCCACTCAACTGTAGCTCTTAAGCATCATCTGGAGCACACATTCTGGGAACCAGGCAGCAGAGAGCCCAGTGGAAGCTGCTCGATTTGAGCTTGTCTGATAGGTGTTTGTCTTCCCTGCAGGGAAACAGTTGCGTAGAGAACTCTTTCTACAGCAGCCACACACTCTGCCCTAGAGCTGAGAAGCACTGGCTGTCACTTCCCTTTGCAGAAGGAACATGCCTCAGAAACACACTCTCTCTTAACTCTTAAGTTACAACTTCAACTCACATATGCATGGAAACACAGAGTGGAGCACCCGGCGATAGTGTGCAGGACAGTTCAGTAAAAGGGCTGCTCTGCCAGAACAAGGCAGAATGCAGATGCGTGGTTCTCAAGGATATGCTTCTGAGTCTGCTAGAAACTTTGCAGTAGAGCTGAGATGAACTCAGTATAAGTTCCATTTGAAGTAATAACCTAGGCCAGAAACCCACTGAACTGTGGCTCTTAAGATTCATCTGGAGCACACATTCTGGGAACCAGGCAGCAGAGAGCCCAGTGGAAGCTGCTCGATTTGAGCTTGTCTGATAGGTGTTTGTCTTCCCTGCAGGGAAACAGTTGCTCAGAGAACGCTTTCTATAGCAGCCACACACTCTGCCCTAGAGCTGAGAAGCACTGGCTGTAACTTCCCTTTGCAGAAGGAACATGCCTCAGAAACACACTCTCTCCTAACTCTTAAGTTACTACTTCAACTTACAGCTGCATGGAAACACAGAGTGCAGCACCCGGCAATACTGAGCAGGACAGCTCAGTAAAAGGGCTGCTCTGCCAGAACAAGGCAGAATGCAGATGCGTGGTTCTCAAGGATATGCTTCTGAGTCTGCTAGAATCTTTGCAGTAGAGCTGAGATGAACTCAGTATAAGTTCCATTTGAAGAAATAACCTAGGCCAGAAACCCACTCAACTGTAGCTCTTAAACATCATCTGGAGCACACATTCTGGGAACCAGGCAGCAGAGAGCCCAGTGGAAGCTGCTCGATTTGAGCTTGTCTGATAGGTGTTTGTCTTCCCTGCAGGGAAACAGTTGCTTAGAGAACTCTTTCTACAGCAGCCACACACTCTGCCCTAGAGCTGAGAAGCACTGGCTGTAACTTCCCTTTGCAGAAGGAACATGCCTCAGAAACACACTCTCTCCTAACTCTTAAGTTACTACTTCAACTCACATATGCATGGAAACACAGAGTGGAGCACCCGGCGATAGTGTGCAGGACAGTTCAGTAAAAGGGCTGCTCTGCCAGAACAAGGCAGAATGCAGATGCGTGGTTCTCAAGGATATGCTTCTGAGTCTGCTAGAAACTAAGCAGTAGAGCTGAGATGAACTCAGTATAAGTTCCATTTGAAGAAATAACCTAGGTGAGAAACCCACTAAACAGTAGCTCTTAAGCATCATCTGAAGCACACATTCTGGGAACCAGGCAGCACAGAGCCCAGTGGAAGCTGCTCGATTTGAGCTTGTCTGTTAGGTGTTTGTCTTCCCTGCAGGGAAACAGTTGCTTAGAGAACTCTTTCTACAGCAGCCACACACTCTGCCCTAGAGCTGAGAAGCACTGGCTGTAACTTCCCTTTGCAGAAGGAACATGCCTCAGAAACACACTCTCTCCTAACTCTTAAGTTACTACTTCAACTCACATATGCATGGAAACACAGAGTGGAGCACCCGGCAATACTGAGCAGGACAGCTCAGTAAAAGGGCTGCTCTGGAGGAACAACGCAGAATGCAGATGCGTGGTTCTCAAGGATATGCTTCTGAGTCTGCTAGAAACTTTGCAGTAGAGCTGAGATGAACTCAGTATAAGTTCCATTTGAAGAAATAACCTAGGCCAGAAACCCACTCAACTGTAGCTCTTAAGCATCATCTGGAGCACACATTCTGGGAACCAGGCAGCAGAGAGCCCAGTGGAAGCTGCTCGATTTGAGCTTGTCTGATAGGTGTTTGTCTTCCCTGCAGGGAAACAGTTGCGTAGAGAACTCTTTCTACAGCAGCCACACACTCTGCCCTAGAGCTGAGAAGCACTGGCTGTAACTTCCCTTTGCAGAAGGAACATGCCTCAGAAACACACTCTCTCCTAACTCTTAAGTTACTACTTCAACTCCCATATGCATGGAAACACAGAGTGGAGCACCCGGCGATAGTGTGCAGGACAGTTCAGTAAAAGGGCTGCTCTGCCAGAACAAGGCAGAATGCAGATGCGTGGTTCTCAAGGATATGCTTCTGAGTCTGCAGGAAACTTTGCAGTAGAGCTGAGATGAACTCAGTATAAGTTCCATTTGAAGAAATAACCTAGGCCAGAAACCCACTCAACTGTAGCTCTTAAGCATCATCTGGAGCACACATTCTGGGAACCAGGCAGCAGAGAGCCCAGTGGAAGCTGCTCGATTTGAGCTTGTCTGATAGGTGTTTGTCTTCCCTGCAGGGAAACAGTTGCTCAGAGAACTCTTTCTGTAGCAGGCACACAGTCTTCCCGAGAGCTGAGAAGCACTGGCTGTAACTTCCCTTTGCAGAAGGAACATGCCTCAGAAACACACTCTCTCCTAACTCTTAAGTTACTACTTCAACTCACATATGCATGGAAACACAGAGTGGAGCACCCGGCAATACTGAGCAGGACAGCTCAGTAAAAGGGCTGCTCTGCCAGAACAAGGCAGAATGCAGATGCGTGGTTCTCATGGATATGCTTCTGAGTCTGCTAGAAACTTTGCAGTAGAGCTGAGATGAACTCAGTATAAGTTCCTTTTGAAGAAATAACCTAGGTCAGAAACCCACTCAACTGTAGCTCTTAAGCATCATCTGGAGCACACATTCTGGGAACCAGGCAGCAGAGAGCCCAGTGGAAGCTGCTCGATTTGAGCTTGTCTGATAGGTGTTTGTCTTCCCTGCAGGGAAACAGTTGCGTAGAGAACTCTTTCTACAGCAGCCACACACTCTGCCCTAGAGCTGAGAAGCACTGGCTGTCACTTCCCTTTGCAGAAGGAACATGCCTCAGAAACACACTCTCTCTTAACTCTTAAGTTACAACTTCAACTCACATATGCATGGAAACACAGAGTGGAGCACCCGGCGATAGTGTGCAGGACAGTTCAGTAAAAGGGCTGCTCTGCCAGAACAAGGCAGAATGCAGATGCGTGGTTCTCAAGGATATGCTTCTGAGTCTGCTAGAAACTTTGCAGTAGAGCTGAGATGAACTCAGTATAAGTTCCATTTGAAGAAATAACCTAGGCCAGAAACCCACTCAACTGTAGCTCTTAAGCATCATCTGGAGCACACATTCTGGGAACCAGGCAGCAGAGAGCCCAGTGGAAGCTGCTCGATTTGAGCTTGTCTGATAGGTGTTTGTCTTCCCTGCAGGGAAACAGTTGCTCAGAGAACTCTTTCTATAGCAGGCACACACTCTTCCCGAGAGCTGAGAAGCACTGGCTGTAACTTCCCTTTGCAGAAGGAACATGCCTCAGAAACACACTCTCTCCTAACTCTTAAGTTACTACTTCAACTCCCATATGCATGGAAACACAGAGTGGAGCACCCGGCGATAGTGTGCAGGACAGTTCAGTAAAAGGGCTGCTCTGCCAGAAGAAGGCAGAATGCAGTTGCGTGGTTCTCAAGGATATGCTTCTGAGTCTGCTAGAAAGTTTGCAGTAGAGCTGAGATGACCTCAGTATAAGTTCCATTTGAAGAAATAACCTAGGCCAGATACCCACTCCACTGTAGCTCTTAAGCATCATCTGGAGCACACATTCCGGGAACCAGGCAGCAGAGAGCCCAGTGGAAGCTGCTCGATTTGAGCTTGTCTGATAGGTGTTTGTCTTCCCTGCAGGGAAACAGTTGCTCAGAGAACGCTTTCTATAGCAGCCACACACTCTGCCCTAGAGCTGAGAAGCACTGGCTGTAACTTCCCTTTGCAGAAGTAACATGCCTCAGAAACACACTCTCTCCTAACTCTTAAGTTACTACTTCAACTCACATATGCATGGAAACACAGAGTGGAGCACCCGGCAGTACTGAGCAGGACAGCTCAGTAAAAGGGCTGCTCTGCCAGAACAAGGCAGAATGCAGATGCGTGGTTCTCAAGGATATGCTTCTGAGTCTGCTAGAAACTTTGCAGTAGAGCTGAGATGAACTCAGTATAAGTTGCATTTGAAGAAATAACCTAGGCCAGAAACCAACTCAACTGTAGCTCTTAAGCATCATCTGGAGCACACATTCCGGGAACCAGGCAGCAGAGAGCCCAGTGGAAGCTGCTCGATTTGAGCTTGTCTGATAGGTGTTTGTCTTCCCTGCAGGGAAACAATTGCTCAGAGAACTCTTTCTATAGCAGGCACACACTCTGCCCTAGAGCTGAGAAGCACTGGCTGTCACTTCCCTTTGCAGAAGGAACATGCCTCAGAAACACACTCTCTCTTAACTCTTAAGTTACAACTTCAACTCACATATGCATGGAAACACAGAGTGGAGCACCCGGCGATAGTGTGCAGGACAGTTCAGTAAAAGGGCTGCTCTGCCAGAACAAGGCAGAATGCAGATGCGTGGTTCTCAAGGATATGCTTCTGAGTCTGCTAGAAACTTTGCAGTAGAGATGAGATGAACTCAGTATAAGTTCCATTTGAAGTAATAACCTAGGCCAGAAACCCACTGAACTGTGGCTCTTAAGATTCATCTGGAGCACACATTCTGGGAACCAGGCAGCAGAGAGCCCAGTGGAAGCTGCTCGATTTGAGCTTGTCTGATAGGTGTTTGTCTTCCCTGCAGGGAAACAGTTGCTCAGAGAACGCTTTCTATAGCAGCCACACACTCTGCCCTAGAGCTGAGAAGCACTGGCTGTAACTTCCCTTTGCAGAAGGAACATGCCTCAGAAACACAAACTCTCTTAACTCTTAAGTTACTACTCCAAATCACATGTGCATGGAAACACAGAGTGGAGCACCCGGCGATAGTGTGCAGGACAGTTCAGTAAAAGGGCTGCTCTGCCAGAAGAAGGCAGAATGCAGATGCGTGGTTCTCAAGGATATGCTGCTGAGTCTGCTAGAAACATTGCAGTAGAGCTGAGATGAACTCAGTATGAGTTCCATTTGAAGAAATAACCTAGGCCAGAAACCCACTCAACTGTAGCTCTTAAGCATCATCTGGAGCACACATTCTGGGAACCAGGCAGCACAGAGCCCACTGGAAGCTGCTCGATTTGAGCTTCTCTGATAGGTGTTTGTCTTCCCTGCAGGGAAAGAGTTGCTTAGAGAACTCTTTCTACAGCAGCCACACACTCTGCCCTAGAGCTGAGAAGCACTGGCTGTAACTTCCCTTTGTAGAAGGAACATGCCTCAGAAACACACTCTCTCCAACTCTTAAGTTACTACTTCAACTCACATATGCATGGAAACACAGAGTGGAGCACCCGGCAATACTGAGCAGGACAGCTCAGTAAAAGGGCTGCTCTGCCAGAACAAGGCAGAATGCAGATGCGTGGTTCTCAAGGATATGCTTCTGAGTCTGCAGGAAACTTTGCAGTAGAGCTGAGATGAACTCAGTATAAGTTCCATTTGAAGAAATAACCTAGGCCAGAAACCCACTCCACTGTAGCTCTTAAGCATCATCTGGAGCACACATTCTGGGAACCAGGCAGCAGAGAGCCCAGTGGAAGCTGCTCGATTTGAGCTTGTCTGATAGGTGTTTGTCTTCCCTGCAGGGAAACAGTTGCTTAGAGAACTCTTTCTACAGCAGCCACACACTCTGCCTTAGAGCTGAGAAGCACTGGCTGTAACTTCCCTTTGCAGAAGTAACATGCCTCAGAAACACACTCTCTCCTAACTCTTAAGTTACTACTTCAACTCACATATGCATGGAAACACAGAGTGGAGCACCCGGCGATAGTGTGCAGGACAGTTCAGTAAAAGGTGTGCTCTGCCAGAACAAGGCAGAATGCAGATGCGTGGTTCTCAAGGATATGCTTCTGAGTCTGCTAGAAACTTTGCAGTAGAGCTGAGATGAACTCAGTATAAGTTCCATTTGAAGAAAAATCTAGGCCAGAAAACCACTCCACTGTAGCTGTTAAGCATCATCTGGAGCACACATTCCGGGAACCAGGCAGCAGAGAGCCCAGTGGAAGCTGCTCGATTTGAGCTTGTCTGATAGGTGTTTGTCTTCCCTGCAGGGAAACAGTTGCTTAGAGAACTCCTTCTACAGCAGCCACACACTCTGCCCTAGAGCTGAGAACCACTGGCTGTAACTTCCCTTTGCAGAAGGAACATGCCTCAGAAACACACTCTCTCCTAACTCTTACGTTACTGCTTCAACTCACATATGCATGGAAACACAGAGTGGAGCACCCGGCAATACTGGGAAGGACAGTTCAGTAAAAGGGCTGCTCTGCCAGAACAAGGCAGAATGCAGATGCGTGGTTCTGAAGGATATGCTGCTGAGTCTGTTAGAAACATTGCAGTAGAGCTGAGATGAACTCAGTATAAGTTCCATTTGAAGAAATAACCTAGGCCAGAAACCCACTCAACTGTAGCTCTTAAGCATCATCTGGAGCACACATTCTGGGAACCAGGCAGCAGAGAGCCCAGTGGAAGCTGCTCGATTTGAGCTTGTCTGATAGGTGTTTGTCTTCCCTGCAGGGAAACAGTTGCTCAGAGAACGCTTTCTATAGCAGCCACACACTCTGCCCTAGAGCTGAGAAGCACTGGCTGTAACTTCCCTTTGCAGAAGGAACATGCCTCAGAAACACACTCTCTCCTAACTCTTAAGTTACTACTTCAACTCCCATATGCATGGAAACACAGAGTGGAGCACCCGGCGATAGTGTGCAGGACAGTTCAGTAAAAGGGCTGCTCTGCCAGAACAAGGCAGAATGCAGATGCGTGGTTCTCAAGGATATGCTGCTGAGTCTGCTAGAAACATTGCAGTAGAGCTGAGATGAACTCAGTATGAGTTCCATTTGAAGAAATAACCTAGGCCAGAAACCCACTCAACTGTGGCTCTTAAGCATGATCTGGAGCACACATTCCGGGAACCAGGCAGCAGAGAGCCCAGTGGAAGCTGCTCGATTTGAGCTTGTCTGATAGGTGTTTGTCTTCCCTGCAGGGAAACAGTTGCGTAGAGAACTCTTTCTACAGCAGCCACACACTCTGCCCTAGAGCTGAGAAGCACTGGCTGTAACTTCCCTTTGCAGAAGTAACATGCCTCAGAAACACACTCTCTCCTAACTCTTAAGTTACTACTTCAACTTACATCTGCATGGAAACACAGAGTGCAGCACCCGGCAATACTGAGCAGGACAGCTCAGTAAAAGGGCTGCTCTGCCAGAACAAGGCAGAATGCATATGCGTGGTTCTCAAGGATATGCTTCTGAGTCTGCTAGAAACTTTGCAGTAGAGCTGAGATGAACTCAGCATAAGTTCCATTTGAAGAAATAACCTAGGTGAGAAACCCACTCAAGTGTAGCTCTTAAGCATCATCTGGAGCACACATTCTGGGAACCAGGCAGCACAGAGCCCAGTGGAAGCTGCTCGATTTGAGCTTGTCTGTTAGGTGTTTGTCTTCCCTGCAGGGAAACAGTTGCTTAGAGAACTCTTTCTACAGCAGCCACACACTCTGCCCTAGAGCTGAGAAGCACTGGCTGTAACTTCCCTTTGCAGAAGGAACATGCCTCAGAAACACACTCTCTCCTAACTCTTAAGTTACAACTTCAACTCACATATGCATGGAAACACAGAGTGGAGCACCCGGCGATAGTGTGCAGCACAGTTCAGTAAAAGGGGTGCTCTGCCAGAACAAGGCAGAATGCAGATACGTGGTTCTCAAGGATATGCTTCTGAGTCTGCTAGAAACTTTGCAGTAGAGCTGAGATGAACTCAGTATAAGTTCCATTTGAAGAAAAATCTAGGCCAGAAAACCACTCCACTGTAGCTGTTAAGCATC
Source organism: Tapirus indicus (assembly GCA_031878705.1). NCBI lineage: Eukaryota > Metazoa > Chordata > Mammalia > Perissodactyla > Tapiridae > Tapirus > Tapirus indicus. The sequence continues at coordinate 48,982,024 of CM062942.1, forward strand.
ATCTGGAGCACACATTCCGGGAACCAGGCAGCAGAGAGCCCAGTGGAAGCTGCTCGATTTGAGCTTGTCTGATAGGTGTTTGTCTTCCCTGCAGGGAACCAGTTGCATAGAGAACTCTTTCTACAGCAGCCACACACTCTGCCCTAGAGCTGAGAAGCACTGGCTGTAACTTCCCTTTGCAGAAGGAACATGCCTCAGAAACACACTCACTCCTAACTCTTAAGTTACTACTTCAACTCACATATGCATTGAAACACAGAGAGGAGCACCCGGCAATACTGAGCAGGACAGCTCAGTAAAAGGGCTGCTCTGCCAGAACAAGGCAGAATGCAGATGCGTGGTTCTCAAGGATATGCTTCTGAGTCTGCTAGAAACTTTGCAGTAGAGCTGAGATGAACTCAGTATAAGTTCCATTTGAAGAAATAACCTAGGCCAGAAACCCACTCAACTGTACCTCTTAAGCATCATCTGGAGCACACATTCTCGGAACCAGGCAGCAGACAGCCCAGTGGAAGCTGCTCGATTTGAGCTTGTCTGATAGGTGTTTGTCTTCCCTGCAGGGAAACAGTTGCTTAGAGAACTCTTTCTACAGCAGCCACACACTCTGCCCTAGAGCTGAGAAGCACTGGCTGTAACTTCCCTTTGCAGAAGGAACATGCCTCAGAAACACACTCTCTCCTAACTCTTAAGATACTACTTCAACTCACATATGCATGGAAACACAGAGTGGAGCACCCGGCAATACTGAGCAGGACAGCTCAGTAAAAGGGCTGCTCTGCCAGAACAAGGCAGAATGCAGATGCGTGGTTCTCAAGGATATGCTTCTGAGTCTGCTAGAAACTTTGCAGTAGAGCTGAGATGAACTCAGTATAAGTTCCATTTGAAGAAATAACCTAGGCCAGAAACCCACTCCACTGTAGCTCTTAAGCATTCTGGAGCACACATTCTGGGAACCAGGCAGCAGAGAGCCCAGTGGAAGCTGCTCGATTTGAGCTTGTCTGATAGGTGTTTGTCTTCCCTGCAGGGAAACAGTTGCTCAGAGAACGCTTTCTATAGCAGCCACACACTCTGCCCTAGAGCTGAGAAGCACTGGCTGTAACTTCCCTTTGCAGAAGGAACATGCCTCAGAAACACACTCTCTCCTAACTCTTAAGTTACTACTTCAACTCACATATGCATGGAAACACAGAGTGGAGCACCCGGCAATACTGAGCAGGACAGCTCAGTAAAAGGGCTGCTCTGCCAGAACAAGGCAGAATGCAGATGCGTGGTTCTCATGGATATGCTTCTGAGTCTGCTAGAAACTTTGCAGTAGAGCTGAGATGAACTCAGTATAAGTTCCATTTGAAGAAATAACCTAGGCCAGAAACCAACTCAACTGTAGCTCTTAAGCATCATCTGGAGCACACATTCCGGGAACCTGGCAGCAGAGAGCCCAGTGGAAGCTGCTCGATTTGAGCTTGTCTGATAGGTGTTTGTCTTCCCTGCAGGGAAACAGTTGCTCAGAGAACTCTTTCTATAGCAGGCACACACTCTGCCCTAGAGCTGAGAAGCACTGGCTGTAACTTCCCTTTGAAGAAGGAACATGCCTCAGAAACACACTCTCTCCTAACTCTTAAGTTACTACTTCAACTCACATATGCATGGAAACACAGAGTGGAGCACCCGGCAATACTGAGCAGGACAGCTCAGTAAAAGGGCTGCTCTGCCAGAACAAGGCAGAATGCAGATGCGTGGTTCTCATGGATATGCTTCTGAGTCTGCTAGAAACTTTGCAGTAGAGCTGAGATGAACTCAGTATATGTTCCTTTTGAAGAAATAACCTAGGTCAGAAACCCACTCAACTGTAGCTCTTAAGCATCATCTGGAGCACACATTCTGGGAACCAGGCAGCAGAGAGCCCAGTGGAAGCTGCTCGATTTGAGCTTGTCTGATAGGTGTTTGTCTTCCCTGCAGGGAAACAGTTGCTTAGAGAACTCTTTCTACAGCAGCCACACACTCTGCCCTAGAGCTGAGAAGCACTGGCTGTCACTTCCCTTTGCAGAAGGAACATGCCTCAGAAACACACTCTCTCCTAACTCTTAAGTTACTACTTCAACTCACATATGCATGGAAACACAGAGTGGAGCACCCGGCAATACTGAGCAGGACAGCTCAGTAAAAGGGCTGCTCTGCCAGAACAAGGCAGAATGCAGATGCGTGGTTCTCAAGGATATGCTTCTGAGTCTGCTAGAAACTTTGCAGTAGAGCTGAGATGAACTCAGTATAAGTTCCATTTGAAGAAATAACCTAGGCCAGAAACCCACTCAACTGTAGCTCTTAAGCATCATCTGGAGCACACATTCTGGGAACCAGGCAGCAGAGAGCCCAGTGGAAGCTGCTCGATTTGAGCTTGTCTGATAGGTGTTTGTCTTCCCTGCAGGGAAACAGTTGCGTAGAGAACTCTTTCTACAGCAGCCACACACTCTGCCCTAGAGCTGAGAAGCACTGGCTGTAACTTCCCTTTGCAGAAGGAACATGCCTCAGAAACACACTCTCTCCTAACTCTTAAGTTACTACTTCAACTCACATATGCATGGAAACACAGAGTGGAGCACCCGGCGATAGTGTGCAGGACAGTACAGTAAAAGGGCTGCTCTGCCAGAACAAGGCAGAATGCAGATGCGTGGTTCTCAAGGATATGCTTCTGAGTCTGCTAGAAACTTTGCAGTAGAGCTGAGATGAACTCAGTATAAGTTCCATTTGAAGAAATAACCTAGGCCAGAAACCCACTCAACTGTAGCTCTTAAGCATCATCTGGAGCACACATTCTGGGAACCAGGCAGCACAGAGCCCAGTGGAAGCTGCTCGATTTGAGCTTGTCTGTTAGGTGTTTGTCTTCCCTGCAGGGTAACAGTTGCTTAGAGAACTCTTTCTACAGCAGCCACACACTCTGCCCTAGAGCTGAGAAGCACTGGCTGTAACTTCCCTTTGCAGAAGGAACATGCCTCAGAAACACACTCACTCCTAACTCTTAAGTTACTACTTCAACTCACATATTCATGGAAACACAGAGTGGAGCACCCGGCAATACTGAGCAGGACAGCTCAGTAAAAGGGCTGCTCTGCCAGAACAAGGCAGAATGCAGATGCGTGGTTCTCAAGGATATGCTTCTGAGTCTGCTAGAAACTTTGCAGTAGAGCTGAGATGAACTCAGTATAAGTTCCATTTGAAGAAATAACCTAGGCCAGAAACCCACTCAACTGTAGCTCTTAAGCATCATCTGGAGCACACATTCTGGGAACCAGGCAGCAGAGAGCCCAGTGGAAGCTGCTCGATTTGAGCTTGTCTGATAGGTGTTTGTCTTCCCTGCAGGGAAACAGTTGCTTAGAGAACTCTTTCTACAGCAGCCACACACTCTGCCCTAGAGCTGAGAAGCACTGGCTGTAACTTCCCTTTGCAGAAGGAACATGCCTCAGAAACACACTCTCTCCTAACTCTTAAGTTACTACTTCAACTCACATATGCATGGAAACACAGAGTGGAGCACCCGGCAATACTGAGCAGGACAGCATAGTAAAAGGGCTGCTCTGCCAGAACAAGGCAGAATGCAGATGTGTGGTTCTCAAGGATATGCTTCTGAGTCTGCTAGAAACTTTGCAGTAGAGCTGAGATGAACTCAGTACAAGTTCCATTTGAAGAAATAACCTAGGCCAGAAACCCACTCAACTGTAGCTCTTAAGCATCATCTGGAGCACACATTCTGGGAACCAGGCAGCAGAGAGCCCAGTGGAAGCTGCTCGATTTGAGCTTGTCTGATAGGTGTTTGTCTTCCCTGCAGGGAAACAGTTGCTTAGAGAACTCTTTCTACAGCAGCCACACACTCTGCCCTAGAGCTGAGAAGCACTGGCTGTAACTTCCCTTTGCAGAAGGAACATGCCTCAGAAACACACTCTCTCCTAACTCTTAAGTTACTACTTCAACTCACATATGCATGGAAACACAGAGTGGAGCACCCGGCAATACTGAGCAGGACAGCTCAGTAAAAGGGCTGCTCTGCCAGAACAAGGCAGAATGCAGATGCGTGGTTCTCAAGGATATGCTTCTGAGTCTGCTAGAAACTTTGCAGTAGAGCTGAGATGAACTCAGTATAAGTTCCATTTGAAGAAATAACCTAGGCCAGAAACCCACTCAACTGTAGCTCTTAAGCATCATCTGGAGCACACATTCTGGGAACCAGGCAGCAGAGAGCCCAGTGGAAGCTGCTCGATTTGAGCTTGTCTGATAGGTGTTTGTCTTCCCTGCAGGGAAACAGTTGCGTAGAGAACTCTTTCTACAGCAGCCACACACTCTGCCCTAGAGCTGAGAAGCACTGGCTGTAACTTCCCTTTGCAGAAGGAACATGCCTCAGAAACACACTCTCTCCTAACTCTTAAGTTACTACTTCAACTCACATATGCATGGAAACACAGAGTGGAGCACCCGGCGATAGTGTGCAGGACAGTACAGTAAAAGGGCTGCTCTGCCAGAACAAGGCAGAATGCAGATGCGTGGTTCTCAAGGATATGCTTCTGAGTCTGCTAGAAACTTTGCAGTAGAGCTGAGATGAACTCAGTATAAGTTCCATTTGAAGAAATAACCTAGACCAGAAACCCACTCAACTGTAGCTCTTAAGCATCATCTGGAACACAAATTAAGGGAACCAGGCAGCAGAGAGCCCAGTGGAGACTGCTCGATTTGAGCTTGTCTGATAGGTGTTTGTCTTCCCTGCAGGGAAACAGTTGCGTAGAGAACTCTTTCTACAGCAGCCACACACTCTGCCCTAGAGCTGAGAAGTACTGGCTGTAACTTCCCTTTGCAGAAGGAACATGCCTCAGAAACACACTCTCACCTAACTCTTAAGTTACTACTTCAACTCACATATGCATGGAAACACAGAGTGGAGCACCCGGCAATACTGAGCAGGACAGCACAGTAAAAGGGCTGCTCTGGCAGAACAAGGCAGAATGCAGATGCGTGGTTCTCAAGGATATGCTTCTGAGTCTGCTAGAAACTTTGCAGTAGAGCTGAGATGAACTCAGTATAAGTTCCATTTGAAGAAATAACCTAGGCCAGAAACCCACTCAACTGTAGCTCTTAAGCATCATCTGGAGCACACATTCTGGGAACCAGGCAGCAGAGAGCCCAGTGGAAGCTGCTCGATTTGAGCTTGTCTGATAGGTGTTTGTCTTCCCTGCAGGGAAACAGTTGCTTAGAGAACTCTTTCTACAGCAGCCACACACTCTGCCCTAGAGCTGAGAAGCACTGGCTGTAACTTCCCTTTGCAGAAGGAACATGCCTCAGAAACACACTCTCTCCTAACTCTTAAGTTACTACTTCAACTCACATATGCATGGAAACACAGAGTGGAGCACCCGGCAATACTGAGCAGGACAGCTCAGTAAAAGGGCTGCTCTGCCAGAACAAGGCAGAATGCAGATGCGTGGTTCTCAAGGATATGCTTCTGAGTCTGCTAGAAACTTTGCAGTAGAGCTGAGATGAACTCAGTATAAGTTCCATTTGAAGAAATAACCTAGGCCAGAAACCCACTCAACTGTAGCTCTTAAGCATCATCTGGAGCACACATTCTGGGAACCAGGCAGCAGAGAGCCCAGTGGAAGCTGCTCGATTTGAGCTTGTCTGATAGGTGTTTGTCTTCCCTGCAGGGAAACAGTTGCTTAGAGAACTCTTTCTACAGCAGCCACACACTCTGCCCTAGAGCTGAGAAGCACTGGCTGTAACTTCCCTTTGCAGAAGGAACATGCCTCAGAAACACACTCTCTCCTAACTCTTAAGTTACTACTTCAACTCACATATGCATGGAAACACAGAGTGGAGCACCCGGCAATACTGAGCAGGACAGCATAGTAAAAGGGCTGCTCTGCCAGAACAAGGCAGAATGCAGATGTGTGGTTCTCAAGGATATGCTTCTGAGTCTGCTAGAAACTTTGCAGTAGAGCTCAGATGAACTCAGTACAAGTTCCATTTGAAGAAATAACCTAGGCCAGAAACCCACTCAACTGTAGCTCTTAAGCATCATCTGGAGCACACATTCTGGGAACCAGGCAGCACAGAGCCCAGTGGAAGCTGCTCGATTTGAGCTTGTCTGTTAGGTGTTTGTCTTCCCTGCAGGGTAACAGTTGCTTAGAGAACTCTTTCTACAGCAGCCACACACTCTGCCCTAGAGCTGAGAAGCACTGGCTGTAACTTCCCTTTGCAGAAGGAACATGCCTCAGAAACACACTCACTCCTAACTCTTAAGTTACTACTTCAACTCACATATTCATGGAAACACAGAGTGGAGCACCCGGCAATACTGAGCAGGACAGCTCAGTAAAAGGGCTGCTCTGCCAGAACAAGGCAGAATGCAGATGCGTGGTTCTCAAGGATATGCTTCTGAGTCTGCTAGAAACTTTGCAGTAGAGCTGAGATGAACTCAGTATAAGTTCCATTTGAAGAAATAACCTAGACCAGAAACCCACTCAACTGTAGCTCTTAAGCATCTTCTGGAACACAAATTAAAGGAACCAGGCAGCAGAGAGCCCAGTGGAGACTGCTCGATTTGAGCTTGTCTGATAGGTGTTTGTCTTCCCTGCAGGGAAACAGTTGCGTAGAGAACTCTTTCTACAGCAGCCACACACTCTGCCCTAGAGCTGAGAAGTACTGGCTGTAACTTCCCTTTGCAGAAGGAACATGCCTCAGAAACACACTCTCACCTAACTCTTAAGTTACTACTACAACTCACATATGCATGGAAACACAGAGTGGAGCACCCGGCAATACTGAGCAGGACAGCACAGTAAAAGGGCTGCTCTGGCAGAACAAGGCAGAATGCAGATGCGTGGTTCTCAAGGATATGCTTCTGAGTCTGCTAGAAACTTTGCAGTAGAGCTGAGATGAACTCAGTATAAGTTCCATTTGAAGAAATAACCTAGGCCAGAAACCCACTCAACTGTAGCTCTTAAGCATCATCTGGAGCACACATTCTGGGAACCAGGCAGCAGAGAGCCCAGTGGAAGCTGCTCGATTTGAGCTTGTCTGATAGGTGTTTGTCTTCCCTGCAGGGAAACAGTTGCTTAGAGAACTCTTTCTACAGCAGCCACACACTCTGCCCTAGAGCTGAGAAGCACTGGCTGTCACTTCCCTTTGCAGAAGGAACATGCCTCAGAAACACACTCTCTCCTAACTCTTAAGTTACTACTTCAACTCACATATGCATGGAAACACAGAGTGGAGCACCCGGCAATACTGAGCAGGACAGCATAGTAAAAGGGCTGCTCTGCCAGAACAAGGCAGAATGCAGATGTGTGGTTCTCAAGGATATGCTTCTGAGTCTGCTAGAAACTTTGCAGTAGAGCTGAGATGAACTCAGTACAAGTTCCATTTGAAGAAATAACCTAGGCCAGAAACCCACTCAACTGTAGCTCTTAAGCATCATCTGGAGCACACATTCTGGGAACCAGGCAGCAGAGAGCCCAGTGGAAGCTGCTCGATTTGAGCTTGTCTGATAGGTGTTTGTCTTCCCTGCAGGGAAACAGTTGCTTAGAGAACTCTTTCTACAGCAGCCACACACTCTGCCCTAGAGCTGAGAAGCACTGGCTGTAACTTCCCTTTGCAGAAGGAACATGCCTCAGAAACACACTCTCTCCTAACTCTTAAGTTACTACTTCAACTCACATATGCATGGAAACACAGAGTGGAGCACCCGGCGATAGTGTGCAGGACAGTACAGTAAAAGGGCTGCTCTGCCAGAACAAGGCAGAATGCAGATGCGTGGTTCTCAAGGATATGCTTCTGAGTCTGCTAGAAACTTTGCAGTAGAGCTGAGATGAACTCAGTATAAGTTCCATTTGAAGAAATAACCTAGACCAGAAACCCACTCAACTGTAGCTCTTAAGCATCATCTGGAACACAAATTAAGGGAACCAGGCAGCAGAGTGCCCAGTGGAGACTGCTCGATTTGAGCTTGTCTGATAGGTGTTTGTCTTCCCTGCAGGGAAACAGTTGCGTAGAGAACTCTTTCTACAGCAGCCACACACTCTGCCCTAGAGCTGAGAAGTACTGGCTGTAACTTCCCTTTGCAGAAGGAACATGCCTCAGAAACACACTCTCACCTAACTCTTAAGTTACTACTTCAACTCACATATGCATGGAAACACAGAGTGGCGCACCCGGCAATACTGAGCAGGACAGCACAGTAAAAGGGCTGCTCTGGCAGAACAAGGCAGAATGCAGATGCGTGGTTCTCAAGGATATGCTTCTGAGTCTGCTAGAAACTTTGCAGTAGAGCTGAGATGAACTCAGTATAAGTTCCATTTGAAGAAATAACCTAGGCCAGAAACCCACTCAACTGTAGCTCTTAAGCATCATCTGGAGCACACATTCTGGGAACCAGGCAGCAGAGAGCCCAGTGGAAGCTGCTCGATTTGAGCTTGTCTGATAGGTGTTTGTCTTCCCTGCAGGGAAACAGTTGCTTAGAGAACTCTTTCTACAGCAGCCACACACTCTGCCCTAGAGCTGAGAATCACTGGCTGTAACTTCCCTTTGCAGAAGGAACATGCCTCAGAAACACACTCTCTCCTAACTCTTAAGTTACTACTTCAACTCACATATGCATGGAAACACAGAGTGGAGCACCCGGCAATACTGAGCAGGACAGCTCAGTAAAAGGGCTGCTCTGCCAGAACAAGGCAGAATGCAGATGCGTGGTTCTCAAGGATATGCTTCTGAGTCTGCTAGAAACTTTGCAGTAGAGCTGAGATGAACTCAGTATAAGTTCCATTTGAAGAAATAACCTAGGCCAGAAACCCACTCAACTGTAGCTCTTAAGCATCATCTGGACCACACATTCTGGGAACCAGGCAGCAGAGAGCCCAGTGGAAGCTGCTCGATTTGAGCTTGTCTGATAGGTGTTTGTCTTCCCTGCAGGGAAACAGTTGCGTAGAGAACTCTTTCTACAGCAGCCACACACTCTGCCCTAGAGCTGAGAAGCACTGGCTGTCACTTCCCTTTGCAGAAGGAACATGCCTCAGAAACACACTCTCTCCTAACTCTTAAGTTACTACTTCAACTCACATATGCATGGAAACACAGAGTGGAGCACCCGGCAATACTGAGCAGGACAGCATAGTAAAAGGGCTGCTCTGCCAGAACAAGGCAGAATGCAGATGTGTGGTTCTCAAGGATATGCTTCTGAGTCTGCTAGAAACTTTGCAGTAGAGCTGAGATGAACTCAGTACAAGTTCCATTTGAAGAAATAACCTAGGCCAGAAACCCACTCAACTGTAGCTCTTAAGCATCATCTGGAGCACACATTCTGGGAACCAGGCAGCAGAGAGCCCAGTGGAAGCTGCTCGATTTGAGCTTGTCTGATAGGTGTTTGTCTTCCCTGCAGGGAAACAGTTGCTTAGAGAACTCTTTCTACAGCAGCCACACACTCTGCCCTAGAGCTGAGAAGCACTGGCTGTCACTTCCCTTTGCAGAAGGAACATGCCTCAGAAACACACTCTCTCCTAACTCTTAAGTTACTACTTCAACTCACATATGCATGGAAACACAGAGTGGAGCACCCGGCAATACTGAGCAGGACAGCTCAGTAAAAGGGCTGCTCTGCCAGAACAAGGCAGAATGCAGATGCGTGGTTCTCAAGGATATGCTTCTGAGTCTGCTAGAAACTTTGCAGTAGAGCTGAGATGAACTCAGTATAAGTTCCATTTGAAGAAATAACCTAGGCCAGAAACCCACTCAACTGTAGCTCTTAAGCATCATCTGGAGCACACATTCTGGGAACCAGGCAGCAGAGAGCCCAGTGGAAGCTGCTCGATTTGAGCTTGTCTGATAGGTGTTTGTCTTCCCTGCAGGGAAACAGTTGCGTAGAGAACTCTTTCTACAGCAGCCACACACTCTGCCCTAGAGCTGAGAAGCACTGGCTGTAACTTCCCTTTGCAGAAGGAACATGCCTCAGAAACACACTCTCTCCTAACTCTTAAGTTACTACTTCAACTCACATATGCATGGAAACACAGAGTGGAGCACCCGGCGATAGTGTGCAGGACAGTACAGTAAAAGGGCTGCTCTGCCAGAACAAGGCAGAATGCAGATGCGTGGTTCTCAAGGATATGCTTCTGAGTCTGCTAGAAACTTTGCAGTAGAGCTGAGATGAACTCAGTATAAGTTCCATTTGAAGAAATAACCTAGGCCAGAAACCCACTCAACTGTAGCTCTTAAGCATCATCTGGAACACAAATTAAGGGAACCAGGCAGCAGAGAGCCCAGTGGAGACTGCTCGATTTGAGCTTGTCTGATAGGTGTTTGTCTTCCCTGCAGGGAAACAGTTGCTTAGAGAACTCTTTCTACAGCAGCCACACACTCTGCCCTAGAGCTGAGAATCACTGGCTGTAACTTCCCTTTGCAGAAGGAACATGCCTCAGAAACACACTCTCTCCTAACTCTTAAGTTACTACTTCAACTCACATATGCATGGAAACACAGAGTGGAGCACCCGGCAATACTGAGCAGGACAGCTCAGTAAAAGGGCTGCTCTGCCAGAACAAGGCAGAATGCAGATGCGTGGTTCTCAAGGATATGCTTCTGAGTCTGCTAGAAACTTTGCAGTAGAGCTGAGATGAACTCAGTATAAGTTCCATTTGAAGAAATAACCTAGGCCAGAAACCCACTCAACTGTAGCTCTTAAGCATCATCTGGAGCACACATTCTGGGAACCAGGCAGCAGAGAGCCCAGTGGAAGCTGCTCGATTTGAGCTTGTCTGATAGGTGTTTGTCTTCCCTGCAGGGAAACAGTTGCTTAGAGAACTCTTTCTACAGCAGCCACACACTCTGCCCTAGAGCTGAGAAGCACTGGCTGTCACTTCCCTTTGCAGAAGGAACATGCCTCAGAAACACACTCTCTCCTAACTCTTAAGTTACTACTTCAACTCACATATGCATGGAAAAACAGAGTGGAGCACCCGGCGATAGTGTGCAGGACAGTACAGTAAAAGGGCTGCTCTGCCAGAACAAGGCAGAACGCAGATGCGTGGTTCTCAAGGATATGCTTCTGAGTCTGCTAGAAACTTTGCAGTAGAGCTGAGATGAACTCAGTATAAGTTCCATTTGAAGAAATAACCTAGGCCAGAAACCCACTCAACTGTAGCTCTTAAGCATCATCTGGAGCACACATTCTGGGAACCAGGCAGCAGAGAGCCCAGTGGAAGCTGCTCGATTTGAGCTTGTCTGATAGGTGTTTGTCTTCCCTGCAGGGAAACAGTTGCGTAGAGAACTCTTTCTACAGCAGCCACACACTCTGCCCTAGAGCTGAGAAGCACTGGCTGTCACTTCCCTTTGCAGAAGGAACATGCCTCAGAAACACACTCTCTCCTAACTCTTAAGTTACTACTTCAACTCACATATGCATGGAAACACAGAGTGGAGCACCCGGCGATAGTGTACAGGACAGTACAGTAAAAGGGCTGCTCTGCCAGAACAAGGCAGAATGCAGATGCGTGGTTCTCAAGGATATGCTTCTGAGTCTGCTAGAAACTTTGCAGTAGAGCTGAGATGAACTCAGTATAAGTTCCATTTCAAGAAATAACCTAGACCAGAAACCCACTCAACTGTAGCTCTTAAGCATCATCTGGAACACAAATTAAGGGAACCAGGCAGCAGAGAGCCCAGTGGAGACTGCTCGATTTGAGCTTGTCTGATAGGTGTTTGTCTTCCCTGCAGGGAAACAGTTGCGTAGAGAACTCTTTCTACAGCAGCCACACACTCTGCCCTAGAGCTGAGAAGTACTGGCTGTAACTTCCCTTTGCATAAGGAACATGCCTCAGAAACACACTCTCACCTAACTCTTAAGTTACTACTTCAACTCACATATGCATGGAAACACAGAGTGGAGCACCCGGCAATACTGAGCAGGACAGCACAGTAAAAGGGCTGCTCTGGCAGAACAAGGCAGAATGCAGATGCGTGGTTCTCAAGGATATGCTTCTGAGTCTGCTAGAAACTTTGCAGTAGAGCTGAGATGAACTCAGTATAAGTTCCATTTGAAGAAATAACCTAGGCCAGAAACCCACTCAACTGTAGCTCTTAAGCATCATCTGGAGCACACATTCTGGGAACCAGGCAGCACAGAGCCCAGTGGAAGCTGCTCGATTTGAGCTTGTCTGTTAGGTGTTTGTCTTCCCTGCAGGGTAACAGTTGCTTAGAGAACTCTTTCTACAGCAGCCACACACTCTGCCCTAGAGCTGAGAAGCACTGGCTGTAACTTCCCTTTGCAGAAGGAACATGCCTCAGAAACACACTCACTCCTAACTCTTAAGTTACTACTTCAACTCACATATTCATGGAAACACAGAGTGGAGCACCCGGCAATACTGAGCAGGACAGCTCAGTAAAAGGGCTGCTCTGCCAGAACAAGGCAGAATGCAGATGCGTGGTTCTCAAGGATATGCTTCTGAGTCTGCTAGAAACTTTGCAGTAGAGCTGAGATGAACTCAGTATAAGTTCCATTTGAAGAAATAACCTAGACCAGAAACCCACTCAACTGTAGCTCTTAAGCATCATCTGGAACACAAATTAAGGGAACCAGGCAGCAGAGAGCCCAGTGGAGACTGCTCGATTTGAGCTTTTCTGATAGGTGTTTGTCTTCCCTGCAGGGAAACAGTTGCGTAGAGAACTCTTTCTACAGCAGCCACACACTCTGCCCTAGAGCTGAGAAGTACTGGCTGTAACTTCCCTTTGCAGAAGGAACATGCCTCAGAAACACACTCTCACCTAACTCTTAAGTTACTACTTCAACTCACATATGCATGGAAACACAGAGTGGAGCACCCGGCAATACTGAGCAGGACAGCTCAGTAAAAGGGCTGCTCTGGCAGAACAAGGCAGAATGCAGATGCGTGGTTCTCAAGGATATGCTTCTGAGTCTGCTAGAAACTTTGCAGTAGAGCTGAGATGAACTCAGTATAAGTTCCATTTGAAGAAATAACCTAGGCCAGAAACCCACTCAACTGTAGCTCTTAAGCATCATCTGGAGCACACATTCTGGGAACCAGGCAGCAGAGAGCCCAGTGGAAGCTGCTCGATTTGAGCTTGTCTGATAGGTGTTTGTCTTCCCTGCAGGGAAACAGTTGCTTAGAGAACTCTTTCTACAGCAGCCACACACTCTGCCCTAGAGCTGAGAATCACTGGCTGTAACTTCCCTTTGCAGAAGGAACATGCCTCAGAAACACACTCTCTCCTAACTCTTAAGTTACTACTTCAACTCACATATGCATGGAAACACAGAGTGGAGCACCCGGCAATACTGAGCAGGACAGCTCAGTAAAAGGGCTGCTCTGCCAGAACAAGGCAGAATGCAGATGCGTGGTTCTCAAGGATATGCTTCTGAGTCTGCTAGAAACTTTGCAGTAGAGCTGAGATGAACTCAGTATAAGTTCCATTTGAAGAAATAACCTAGGCCAGAAACCCACTCAACTGTAGCTCTTAAGCATCATCTGGAGCACACATTCTGGGAACCAGGCAGCACAGAGCCCAGTGGAAGCTGCTCGATTTGAGCTTGTCTGATAGGTGTTTGTCTTCCCTGCAGGGAAACAGTTGCTTAGAGAACTCTTTCTACAGCAGCCACACACTCTGCCCTAGAGCTGAGAATCACTGGCTGTAACTTCCCTTTGCAGAAGGAACATGCCTCAGAAACACACTCTCTCCTAACTCTTAAGTTACTACTTCAACTCACATATGCATGGAAACACAGAGTGGAGCACCCGGCAATACTGAGCAGGACAGCTCAGTAAAAGGGCTGCTCTGCCAGAACAAGGCAGAATGCAGATGCGTGGTTCTCAAGGATATGCTTCTGAGTCTGCTAGAAACTTTGCAGTAGAGCTGAGATGAACTCAGTACAAGTTCCATTTGAAGAAATAACCTAGGCCAGAAACCCACTCAACTGTAGCTCTTAAGCATCATCTGGAGCACACATTCTGGGAACCAGGCAGCAGAGAGCCCAGTGGAAGCTGCTCGATTTGAGCTTGTCTGATAGGTGTTTGTCTTCCCTGCAGGGAAACAGTTGCTTAGAGAACTCTTTCTACAGCAGCCACACACTCTGCCCTAGAGCTGAGAAGCACTGGCTGTAACTTCCCTTTGCAGAAGGAACATGCCTCAGAAACACACTCTCTCCTAACTCTTAAGTTACTACTTCAACTCACATATGCATGGAAACACAGAGTGGAGCACCCGGCAATACTGAGCAGGACAGCTCAGTAAAAGGGCTGCTCTGCCAGAACAAGGCAGAATGCAGATGCGTGGTTCTCAAGGATATGCTTCTGAGTCTGCTAGAAACTTTGCAGTAGAGCTGAGATGAACTCAGTATAAGTTCCATTTGAAGAAATAACCTAGGCCAGAAACCCACTCAACTGTAGCTCTTAAGCATCATCTGGAGCACACATTCTGGGAACCAGGCAGCAGAGAGCCCAGTGGAAGCTGCTCGATTTGAGCTTGTCTGATAGGTGTTTGTCTTCCCTGCAGGGAAACAGTTGCGTAGAGAACTCTTTCTACAGCAGCCACACACTCTGCCCTAGTGCTGAGAAGCACTGGCTGTAACTTCCCTTTGCAGAAGGAACATGCCTCAGAAACACACTCTCTCCTAACTCTTAAGTTACTACTTCAACTCACATATGCATGGAAACACAGAGTGGAGCACCCGGCGATAGTGTGCAGGACAGTACAGTAAAAGGGCTGCTCTGCCAGAACAAGGCAGAATGCAGATGCGTGGTTCTCAAGGATATGCTTCTGAGTCTGCTAGAAACTTTGCAGTAGAGCTGAGATGAACTCAGTATAAGTTCCATTTGAAGAAATAACCTAGACCAGAAACCCACTCAACTGTAGCTCTTAAGCATCATCTGGAACACAAATTAAGGGAACCAGGCAGCAGAGAGCCCAGTGGAGACTGCTCGATTTGAGCTTGTCTGATAGGTGTTTGTCTTCCCTGCAGGGAAACAGTTGCGTAGAGAACTCTTTCTACAGCAGCCACACACTCTGCCCTAGAGCTGAGAAGTACTGGCTGTAACTTCCCTTTGCAGAAGGAACATGCCTCAGAAACACACTCTCACCTAACTCTTAAGTTACTACTTCAACTCACATATGCATGGAAACACAGAGTGGAGCACCCGGCAATACTGAGCAGGACAGCACAGTAAAAGGGCTGCTCTGGCAGAACAAGGCAGAATGCAGATGCGTGGTTCTCAAGGATATGCTTCTGAGTCTGCTAGAAACTTTGCAGTAGAGCTGAGATGAACTCAGTATAAGTTCCATTTGAAGAAATAACCTAGGCCAGAAACCCACTCAACTGTAGCTCTTAAGCATCATCTGGAGCACACATTCTGGGAACCAGGCAGCAGAGAGCCCAGTGGAAGCTGCTCGATTTGAGCTTGTCTGATAGGTGTTTGTCTTCCCTGCAGGGAAACAGTTGCTTAGAGAACTCTTTCTACAGCAGCCACACACTCTGCCCTAGAGCTGAGAATCACTGGCTGTCACTTCCCTTTGCAGAAGGAACATGCCTCAGAAACACACTCTCTCCTAACTCTTAAGTTACTACTTCAACTCACATATGCATGGAAACACAGAGTGGAGCACCCGGCAATACTGAGCAGGACAGCTCAGTAAAAGGGCTGCTCTGCCAGAACAAGGCAGAATGCAGATGCGTGGTTCTCAAGGATATGCTTCTGAGTCTGCTAGAAACTTTGCAGTAGAGCTGAGATGAACTCAGTATAAGTTCCATTTGAAGAAATAACCTAGGCCAGAAACCCACTCAACTGTAGCTCTTAAGCATCATCTGGAGCACACATTCTGGGAACCAGGCAGCAGAGAGCCCAGTGGAAGCTGCTCGATTTGAGCTTGTCTGATAGGTGTTTGTCTTCCCTGCAGGGAAACAGTTGCGTAGAGAACTCTTTCTACAGCAGCCACACACTCTGCCCTAGAGCTGAGAAGCACTGGCTGTAACTTCCCTTTGCAGAAGGAACATGCCTCAGAAACACACTCTCTCCTAACTCTTCAGTTACTACTTCAACTCACATATGCATGGAAACACAGAGTGGAGCACCCGGCGATAGTGTGCAGGACAGTACAGTAAAAGGGCTGCTCTGCCAGAACAAGGCAGAATGCAGATGCGTGGTTCTCAAGGATATGCTTCTGAGTCTGCTAGAAACTTTGCAGTAGAGCTGAGATGAACTCAGTATAAGTTCCATTTGAAGAAATAACCTAGGCCAGAAACCCACTCAACTGTAGCTCTTAAGCATCATCTGGAACACAAATTAAGGGAACCAGGCAGCAGAGAGCCCAGTGGAGACTGCTCGATTTGAGCTTGTCTGATAGGTGTTTGTCTTCCCTGCAGGGAAACAGTTGCTTAGAGAACTCTTTCTACAGCAGCCACACACTCTGCCCTAGAGCTGAGAATCACTGGCTGTAACTTCCCTTTGCAGAAGGAACATGCCTCAGAAACACACTCTCTCCTAACTCTTAAGTTACTACTTCAACTCACATATGCATGGAAACACAGAGTGGAGCACCCGGCAATACTGAGCAGGACAGCTCAGTAAAAGGGCTGCTCTGCCAGAACAAGGCAGAATGCAGATGCGTGGTTCTCAAGGATATGCTTCTGAGTCTGCTAGAAACTTTGCAGTAGAGCTGAGATGAACTCAGTATAAGTTCCATTTGAAGAAATAACCTAGGCCAGAAACCCACTCAACTGTAGCTCTTAAGCATCATCTGGAGCACACATTCTGGGAACCAGGCAGCAGAGAGCCCAGTGGAAGCTGCTCGATTTGAGCTTGTCTGATAGGTGTTTGTCTTCCCTGCAGGGAAACAGTTGCTTAGAGAACTCTTTCTACAGCAGCCACACACTCTGCCCTAGAGCTGAGAAGCACTGGCTGTAACTTCCCTTTGCAGAAGGAACATGCCTCAGAAACACACTCTCTCCTAACTCTTAAGTTACTACTTCAACTCACATATGCATGGAAACACAGAGTGGAGCACCCGGCGATAGTGTACAGGACAGTACAGTAAAAGGGCTGCTCTGCCAGAACAAGGCAGAATGCAGATGCGTGGTTCTCAAGGATATGCTTCTGAGTCTGCTAGAAACTTTGCAGTAGAGCTGAGATGAACTCAGTATAAGTTCCATTTCAAGAAATAACCTAGACCAGAAACCCACTCAACTGTAGCTCTTAAGCATCATCTGGAACACAAATTAAGGGAACCAGGCAGCAGAGAGCCCAGTGGAGACTGCTCGATTTGAGCTTGTCTGATAGGTGTTTGTCTTCCCTGCAGGGAAACAGTTGCGTAGAGAACTCTTTCTACAGCAGCCACACACTCTGCCCTAGAGCTGAGAAGCACTGGCTGTCACTTCCCTTTGCAGAAGGAACATGCCTCAGAAACACACTCTCTCCTAACTCTTAAGTTACTACTTCAACTCACATATGCATGGAAACACAGAGTGGAGCACCCGGCGATAGTGTACAGGACAGTACAGTAAAAGGGCTGCTCTGCCAGAACAAGGCAGAATGCAGATGCGTGGTTCTCAAGGATATGCTTCTGAGTCTGCTAGAAACTTTGCAGTAGAGCTGAGATGAACTCAGTATAAGTTCCATTTCAAGAAATAACCTAGACCAGAAACCCACTCAACTGTAGCTCTTAAGCATCATCTGGAACACAAATTAAGGGAACCAGGCAGCAGAGAGCCCAGTGGAGACTGCTCGATTTGAGCTTGTCTGATAGGTGTTTGTCTTCCCTGCAGGGAAACAGTTGCGTAGAGAACTCTTTCTACAGCAGCCACACACTCTGCCCTAGAGCTGAGAAGTACTGGCTGTAACTTCCCTTTGCATAAGGAACATGCCTCAGAAACACACTCTCACCTAACTCTTAAGTTACTACTTCAACTCACATATGCATGGAAACACAGAGTGGAGCACCCGGCAATACTGAGCAGGACAGCACAGTAAAAGGGCTGCTCTGGCAGAACAAGGCAGAATGCAGATGCGTGGTTCTCAAGGATATGCTTCTGAGTCTGCTAGAAACTTTGCAGTAGAGCTGAGATGAACTCAGTATAAGTTCCATTTGAAGAAATAACCTAGGCCAGAAACCCACTCAACTGTAGCTCTTAAGCATCATCTGGAGCACACATTCTGGGAACCAGGCAGCAGAGAGCCCAGTGGAAGCTGCTCGATTTGAGCTTGTCTGATAGGTGTTTGTCTTCCCTGCAGGGAAACAGTTGCTTAGAGAACTCTTTCTACAGCAGCCACACACTCTGCCCTAGAGCTGAGAAGCACTGGCTGTAACTTCCCTTTGCAGAAGGAACATGCCTCAGAAACACACTCTCTCCTAACTCTTAAGTTACTACTTCAACTCACATATGCATGGAAACACAGAGTGGAGCACCCGGCAATACTGAGCAGGACAGCATAGTAAAAGGGCTGCTCTGCCAGAACAAGGCAGAATGCAGATGTGTGGTTCTCAAGGATATGCTTCTGAGTCTGCTAGAAACTTTGCAGTAGAGCTGAGATGAACTCAGTACAAGTTCCATTTGAAGAAATAACCTAGGCCAGAAACCCACTCAACTGTAGCTCTTAAGCATCATCTGGAGCACACATTCTGGGAACCAGGCAGCAGAGAGCCCAGTGGAAGCTGCTCGATTTGAGCTTGTCTGATAGGTGTTTGTCTTCCCTGCAGGGAAACAGTTGCGTAGAGAACTCTTTCTACAGCAGCCACACACTCTGCCCTAGAGCTGAGAAGCACTGGCTGTAACTTCCCTTTGCAGAAGGAACATGCCTCAGAAACACACTCTCTCCTAACTCTTAAGTTACTACTTCAACTCACATATGCATGGAAACACAGAGTGGAGCACCCGGCAATACTGAGCAGGACAGCTCAGTAAAAGGGCTGCTCTGCCAGAACAAGGCAGAATGCAGATGCGTGGTTCTCAAGGATATGCTTCTGAGTCTGCTAGAAACTTTGCAGTAGAGCTGAGATGAACTCAGTATAAGTTCCATTTGAAGAAATAACCTAGGCCAGAAACCCACTCAACTGTAGCTCTTAAGCATCATCTGGAGCACACATTCTGGGAACCAGGCATCACAGAGCCCAGTGGAAGCTGCTCGATTTGAGCTTGTCTGTTAGGTGTTTGTCTTCCCTGCAGGGTAACAGTTGCTTAGAGAACTCTTTCTACAGCAGCCACACACTCTGCCCTAGAGCTGAGAAGCACTGGCTGTAACTTCCCTTTGCAGAAGGAACATGCCTCAGAAACACACTCACTCCTAACTCTTAAGTTACTACTTCAACTCACATATTCATGGAAACACAGAGTGGAGCACCCGGCAATACTGAGCAGGACAGCTCAGTAAAAGGGCTGCTCTGCCAGAACAAGGCAGAATGCAGATGCGTGGTTCTCAAGGATATGCTTCTGAGTCTGCTAGAAACTTTGCAGTAGAGCTGAGATGAACTCAGTATAAGTTCCATTTGAAGAAATAACCTAGACCAGAAACCCACTCAACTGTAGCTCTTAAGCATCATCTGGAACACAAATTAAGGGAACCAGGCAGCAGAGAGCCCAGTGGAGACTGCTCGATTTGAGCTTTTCTGATAGGTGTTTGTCTTCCCTGCAGGGAAACAGTTGCGTAGAGAACTCTTTCTACAGCAGCCACACACTCTGCCCTAGAGCTGAGAAGTACTGGCTGTAACTTCCCTTTGCAGAAGGAACATGCCTCAGAAACACACTCTCACCTAACTCTTAAGTTACTACTTCAACTCACATATGCATGGAAACACAGAGTGGAGCACCCGGCAATACTGAGCAGGACAGCTCAGTAAAAGGGCTGCTCTGGCAGAACAAGGCAGAATGCAGATGCGTGGTTCTCAAGGATATGCTTCTGAGTCTGCTAGAAACTTTGCAGTAGAGCTGAGATGAACTCAGTATAAGTTCCATTTGAAGAAATAACCTAGGCCAGAAACCCACTCAACTGTAGCTCTTAAGCATCATCTGGAGCACACATTCTGGGAACCAGGCAGCAGAGAGCCCAGTGGAAGCTGCTCGATTTGAGCTTGTCTGATAGGTGTTTGTCTTCCCTGCAGGGAAACAGTTGCTTAGAGAACTCTTTCTACAGCAGCCACACACTCTGCCCTAGAGCTGAGAATCACTGGCTGTAACTTCCCTTTGCAGAAGGAACATGCCTCAGAAACACACTCTCTCCTAACTCTTAAGTTACTACTTCAACTCACATATGCATGGAAACACAGAGTGGAGCACCCGGCAATACTGAGCAGGACAGCTCAGTAAAAGGGCTGCTCTGCCAGAACAAGGCAGAATGCAGATGCGTGGTTCTCAAGGATATGCTTCTGAGTCTGCTAGAAACTTTGCAGTAGAGCTGAGATGAACTCAGTATAAGTTCCATTTGAAGAAATAACCTAGGCCAGAAACCCACTCAACTGTAGCTCTTAAGCATCATCTGGAGCACACATTCTGGGAACCAGGCAGCACAGAGCCCAGTGGAAGCTGCTCGATTTGAGCTTGTCTGATAGGTGTTTGTCTTCCCTGCAGGGAAACAGTTGCTTAGAGAACTCTTTCTACAGCAGCCACACACTCTGCCCTAGAGCTGAGAATCACTGGCTGTAACTTCCCTTTGCAGAAGGAACATGCCTCAGAAACACACTCTCTCCTAACTCTTAAGTTACTACTTCAACTCACATATGCATGGAAACACAGAGTGGAGCACCCGGCAATACTGAGCAGGACAGCTCAGTAAAAGGGCTGCTCTGCCAGAACAAGGCAGAATGCAGATGCGTGGTTCTCAAGGATATGCTTCTGAGTCTGCTAGAAACTTTGCAGTAGAGCTGAGATGAACTCAGTACAAGTTCCATTTGAAGAAATAACCTAGGCCAGAAACCCACTCAACTGTAGCTCTTAAGCATCATCTGGAGCACACATTCTGGGAACCAGGCAGCAGAGAGCCCAGTGGAAGCTGCTCGATTTGAGCTTGTCTGATAGGTGTTTGTCTTCCCTGCAGGGAAACAGTTGCTTAGAGAACTCTTTCTACAGCAGCCACACACTCTGCCCTAGAGCTGAGAAGCACTGGCTGTAACTTCCCTTTGCAGAAGGAACATGCCTCAGAAACACACTCTCTCCTAACTCTTAAGTTACTACTTCAACTCACATATGCATGGAAACACAGAGTGGAGCACCCGGCAATACTGAGCAGGACAGCTCAGTAAAAGGGCTGCTCTGCCAGAACAAGGCAGAATGCAGATGCGTGGTTCTCAAGGATATGCTTCTGAGTCTGCTAGAAACTTTGCAGTAGAGCTGAGATGAACTCAGTATAAGTTCCATTTGAAGAAATAACCTAGGCCAGAAACCCACTCAACTGTAGCTCTTAAGCATCATCTGGAGCACACATTCTGGGAACCAGGCAGCAGAGAGCCCAGTGGAAGCTGCTCGATTTGAGCTTGTCTGATAGGTGTTTGTCTTCCCTGCAGGGAAACAGTTGCGTAGAGAACTCTTTCTACAGCAGCCACACACTCTGCCCTAGTGCTGAGAAGCACTGGCTGTAACTTCCCTTTGCAGAAGGAACATGCCTCAGAAACACACTCTCTCCTAACTCTTAAGTTACTACTTCAACTCACATATGCATGGAAACACAGAGTGGAGCACCCGGCGATAGTGTGCAGGACAGTACAGTAAAAGGGCTGCTCTGCCAGAACAAGGCAGAATGCAGATGCGTGGTTCTCAAGGATATGCTTCTGAGTCTGCTAGAAACTTTGCAGTAGAGCTGAGATGAACTCAGTATAAGTTCCATTTGAAGAAATAACCTAGACCAGAAACCCACTCAACTGTAGCTCTTAAGCATCATCTGGAACACAAATTAAGGGAACCAGGCAGCAGAGAGCCCAGTGGAGACTGCTCGATTTGAGCTTGTCTGATAGGTGTTTGTCTTCCCTGCAGGGAAACAGTTGCGTAGAGAACTCTTTCTACAGCAGCCACACACTCTGCCCTAGAGCTGAGAAGTACTGGCTGTAACTTCCCTTTGCAGAAGGAACATGCCTCAGAAACACACTCTCACCTAACTCTTAAGTTACTACTTCAACTCACATATGCATGGAAACACAGAGTGGAGCACCCGGCAATACTGAGCAGGACAGCACAGTAAAAGGGCTGCTCTGGCAGAACAAGGCAGAATGCAGATGCGTGGTTCTCAAGGATATGCTTCTGAGTCTGCTAGAAACTTTGCAGTAGAGCTGAGATGAACTCAGTATAAGTTCCATTTGAAGAAATAACCTAGGCCAGAAACCCACTCAACTGTAGCTCTTAAGCATCATCTGGAGCACACATTCTGGGAACCAGGCAGCAGAGAGCCCAGTGGAAGCTGCTCGATTTGAGCTTGTCTGATAGGTGTTTGTCTTCCCTGCAGGGAAACAGTTGCTTAGAGAACTCTTTCTACAGCAGCCACACACTCTGCCCTAGAGCTGAGAATCACTGGCTGTAACTTCCCTTTGCAGAAGGAACATGCCTCAGAAACACACTCTCTCCTAACTCTTAAGTTACTACTTCAACTCACATATGCATGGAAACACAGAGTGGAGCACCCGGCAATACTGAGCAGGACAGCTCAGTAAAAGGGCTGCTCTGCCAGAACAAGGCAGAATGCAGATGCGTGGTTCTCAAGGATATGCTTCTGAGTCTGCTAGAAACTTTGCAGTAGAGCTGAGATGAACTCAGTATAAGTTCCATTTGAAGAAATAACCTAGGCCAGAAACCCACTCAACTGTAGCTCTTAAGCATCATCTGGAGCACACATTCTGGGAACCAGGCAGCAGAGAGCCCAGTGGAAGCTGCTCGATTTGAGCTTGTCTGATAGGTGTTTGTCTTCCCTGCAGGGAAACAGTTGCTTAGAGAACTCTTTCTACAGCAGCCACACACTCTGCCCTAGAGCTGAGAAGCACTGGCTGTAACTTCCCTTTGCAGAAGGAACATGCCTCAGAAACACACTCTCTCCTAACTCTTAAGTTACTACTTCAACTCACATATGCATGGAAAAACAGAGTGGAGCACCCGGCGATAGTGTGCAGGACAGTACAGTAAAAGGGCTGCTCTGCCAGAACAAGGCAGAACGCAGATGCGTGGTTCTCAAGGATATGCTTCTGAGTCTGCTAGAAACTTTGCAGTAGAGCTGAGATGAACTCAGTATAAGTTCCATTTGAAGAAATAACCTAGGCCAGAAACCCACTCAACTGTAGCTCTTAAGCCTCATCTGGAGCACACATTCTGGGAACCAGGCAGCAGAGAGCCCAGTGGAAGCTGCTCGATTTGAGCTTGTCTGATAGGTGTTTGTCTTCCCTGCAGGGAAACAGTTGCGTAGAGAACTCTTTCTACAGCAGCCACACACTCTGCCCTAGAGCTGAGAAGCACTGGCTGTCACTTCCCTTTGCAGAAGGAACATGCCTCAGAAACACACTCTCTCCTAACTCTTAAGTTACTACTTCAACTCACATATGCATGGAAACACAGAGTGGAGCACCCGGCGATAGTGTACAGGACAGTACAGTAAAAGGGCTGCTCTGCCAGAACAAGGCAGAATGCAGATGCGTGGTTCTCAAGGATATGCTTCTGAGTCTGCTAGAAACTTTGCAGTAGAGCTGAGATGAACTCAGTATAAGTTCCATTTCAAGAAATAACCTAGACCAGAAACCCACTCAACTGTAGCTCTTAAGCATCATCTGGAACACAAATTAAGGGAACCAGGCAGCAGAGAGCCCAGTGGAGACTGCTCGATTTGAGCTTGTCTGATAGGTGTTTGTCTTCCCTGCAGGGAAACAGTTGCTTAGAGAACTCTTTCTACAGCAGCCACACACTCTGCCCTAGAGCTGAGAAGCACTGGCTGTCACTTCCCTTTGCAGAAGGAACATGCCTCAGAAACACACTCTCTCCTAACTCTTAAGTTACTACTTCAACTCACATATGCATGGAAAAACAGAGTGGAGCACCCGGCGATAGTGTGCAGGACAGTACAGTAAAAGGGCTGCTCTGCCAGAACAAGGCAGAACGCAGATGCGTGGTTCTCAAGGATATGCTTCTGAGTCTGCTAGAAACTTTGCAGTAGAGCTGAGATGAACTCAGTATAAGTTCCATTTGAAGAAATAACCTAGGCCAGAAACCCACTCAACTGTAGCTCTTAAGCATCATCTGGAGCACACATTCTGGGAACCAGGCAGCAGAGAGCCCAGTGGAAGCTGCTCGATTTGAGCTTGTCTGATAGGTGTTTGTCTTCCCTGCAGGGAAACACTTGCGTAGAGAACTCTTTCTACAGCAGCCACACACTCTGCCCTAGAGCTGAGAAGCACTGGCTGTCACTTCCCTTTGCAGAAGGAACATGCCTCAGAAACACACTCTCTCCTAACTCTTAAGTTACTACTTCAACTCACATATGCATGGAAACACAGAGTGGAGCACCCGGCGATAGTGTACAGGACAGTACAGTAAAAGGGCTGCTCTGCCAGAACAAGGCAGAATGCAGATGCGTGGTTCTCAAGGATATGCTTCTGAGTCTGCTAGAAACTTTGCAGTAGAGCTGAGATGAACTCAGTATAAGTTCCATTTCAAGAAATAACCTAGACCAGAAACCCACTCAACTGTAGCTCTTAAGCATCATCTGGAACACAAATTAAGGGAACCAGGCAGCAGAGAGCCCAGTGGAGACTGCTCGATTTGAGCTTGTCTGATAGGTGTTTGTCTTCCCTGCAGGGAAACAGTTGCGTAGAGAACTCTTTCTACAGCAGCCACACACTCTGCCCTAGAGCTGAGAAGTACTGGCTGTAACTTCCCTTTGCATAAGGAACATGCCTCAGAAACACACTCTCACCTAACTCTTAAGTTACTACTTCAACTCACATATGCATGGAAACACAGAGTGGAGCACCCGGCAATACTGAGCAGGACAGCACAGTAAAAGGGCTGCTCTGGCAGAACAAGGCAGAATGCAGATGCGTGGTTCTCAAGGATATGCTTCTGAGTCTGCTAGAAACTTTGCAGTAGAGCTGAGATGAACTCAGTATAAGTTCCATTTGAAGAAATAACCTAGGCCAGAAACCCACTCAACTGTAGCTCTTAAGCATCATCTGGAGCACACATTCTGGGAACCAGGCAGCAGAGAGCCCAGTGGAAGCTGCTCGATTTGAGCTTGTCTGATAGGTGTTTGTCTTCCCTGCAGGGAAACAGTTGCTTAGAGAACTCTTTCTACAGCAGCCACACACTCTGCCCTAGAGCTGAGAAGCACTGGCTGTAACTTCCCTTTGCAGAAGGAACATGCCTCAGAAACACACTCTCTCCTAACTCTTAAGTTACTACTTCAACTCACATATGCATGGAAACACAGAGTGGAGCACCCGGCAATACTGAGCAGGACAGCATAGTAAAAGGGCTGCTCTGCCAGAACAAGGCAGAATGCAGATGTGTGGTTCTCAAGGATATGCTTCTGAGTCTGCTAGAAACTTTGCAGTAGAGCTGAGATGAACTCAGTACAAGTTCCATTTGAAGAAATAACCTAGGCCAGAAACCCACTCAACTGTAGCTCTTAAGCATCATCTGGAGCACACATTCTGGGAACCAGGCAGCAGAGAGCCCAGTGGAAGCTGCTCGATTTGAGCTTGTCTGATAGGTGTTTGTCTTCCCTGCAGGGAAACAGTTGCGTAGAGAACTCTTTCTACAGCAGCCACACACTCTGCCCTAGAGCTGAGAAGCACTGGCTGTAACTTCCCTTTGCAGAAGGAACATGCCTCAGAAACACACTCTCTCCTAACTCTTAAGTTACTACTTCAACTCACATATGCATGGAAACACAGAGTGGAGCACCCGGCAATACTGAGCAGGACAGCTCAGTAAAAGGGCTGCTCTGCCAGAACAAGGCAGAATGCAGATGCGTGGTTCTCAAGGATATGCTTCTGAGTCTGCTAGAAACTTTGCAGTAGAGCTGAGATGAACTCAGTATAAGTTCCATTTGAAGAAATAACCTAGGCCAGAAACCCACTCAACTGTAGCTCTTAAGCATCATCTGGAGCACACATTCTGGGAACCAGGCAGCAGAGAGCCCAGTGGAAGCTGCTCGATTTGAGCTTGTCTGATAGGTGTTTGTCTTCCCTGCAGGGAAACAGTTGCGTAGAGAACTCTTTCTACAGCAGCCACACACTCTGCCCTAGAGCTGAGAAGCACTGGCTGTAACTTCCCTTTGCAGAAGGAACATGCCTCAGAAACACACTCTCTCCTAACTCTTAAGTTACTACTTCAACTCACATATGCATGGAAACACAGAGTGGAGCACCCGGCGATAGTGTGCAGGACAGTACAGTAAAAGGGCTGCTCTGCCAGAACAAGGCAGAATGCAGATGCGTGGTTCTCAAGGATATGCTTCTGAGTCTGCTAGAAACTTTGCAGTAGAGCTGAGATGAACTCAGTATAAGTTCCATTTGAAGAAATAACCTAGGCCAGAAACCCACTCAACTGTAGCTCTTAAGCATCATCTGGAGCACACATTCTGGGAACCAGGCAGCAGAGAGCCCAGTGGAAGCTGCTCGATTTGAGCTTGTCTGATAGGTGTTTGTCTTCCCTGCAGGGAAACAGTTGCTTAGAGAACTCTTTCTACAGCAGCCACACACTCTGCCCTAGAGCTGAGAATCACTGGCTGTAACTTCCCTTTGCAGAAGGAACATGCCTCAGAAACACACTCTCTCCTAACTCTTAAGTTACTACTTCAACTCACATATGCATGGAAACACAGAGTGGAGCACCCGGCAATACTGAGCAGGACAGCTCAGTAAAAGGGCTGCTCTGCCAGAACAAGGCAGAATGCAGATGCGTGGTTCTCAAGGATATGCTTCTGAGTCTGCTAGAAACTTTGCAGTAGAGCTGAGATGAACTCAGTATAAGTTCCATTTGAAGAAATAACCTAGGCCAGAAACCCACTCAACTGTAGCTCTTAAGCATCATCTGGAGCACACATTCTGGGAACCAGGCAGCACAGAGCCCAGTGGAAGCTGCTCGATTTGAGCTTGTCTGATAGGTGTTTGTCTTCCCTGCAGGGAAACAGTTGCTTAGAGAACTCTTTCTACAGCAGCCACACACTCTGCCCTAGAGCTGAGAATCACTGGCTGTAACTTCCCTTTGCAGAAGGAACATGCCTCAGAAACACACTCTCTCCTAACTCTTAAGTTACTACTTCAACTCACATATGCATGGAAACACAGAGTGGAGCACCCGGCAATACTGAGCAGGACAGCTCAGTAAAAGGGCTGCTCTGCCAGAACAAGGCAGAATGCAGATGCGTGGTTCTCAAGGATATGCTTCTGAGTCTGCTAGAAACTTTGCAGTAGAGCTGAGATGAACTCAGTACAAGTTCCATTTGAAGAAATAACCTAGGCCAGAAACCCACTCAACTGTAGCTCTTAAGCATCATCTGGAGCACACATTCTGGGAACCAGGCAGCAGAGAGCCCAGTGGAAGCTGCTCGATTTGAGCTTGTCTGATAGGTGTTTGTCTTCCCTGCAGGGAAACAGTTGCTTAGAGAACTCTTTCTACAGCAGCCACACACTCTGCCCTAGAGCTGAGAAGCACTGGCTGTAACTTCCCTTTGCAGAAGGAACATGCCTCAGAAACACACTCTCTCCTAACTCTTAAGTTACTACTTCAACTCACATATGCATGGAAACACAGAGTGGAGCACCCGGCAATACTGAGCAGGACAGCTCAGTAAAAGGGCTGCTCTGCCAGAACAAGGCAGAATGCAGATGCGTGGTTCTCAAGGATATGCTTCTGAGTCTGCTAGAAACTTTGCAGTAGAGCTGAGATGAACTCAGTATAAGTTCCATTTGAAGAAATAACCTAGGCCAGAAACCCACTCAACTGTAGCTCTTAAGCATCATCTGGAGCACACATTCTGGGAACCAGGCAGCAGAGAGCCCAGTGGAAGCTGCTCGATTTGAGCTTGTCTGATAGGTGTTTGTCTTCCCTGCAGGGAAACAGTTGCGTAGAGAACTCTTTCTACAGCAGCCACACACTCTGCCCTAGAGCTGAGAAGCACTGGCTGTAACTTCCCTTTGCAGAAGGAACATGCCTCAGAAACACACTCTCTCCTAACTCTTAAGTTACTACTTCAACTCACATATGCATGGAAACACAGAGTGGAGCACCCGGCGATAGTGTGCAGGACAGTACAGTAAAAGGGCTGCTCTGCCAGAACAAGGCAGAATGCAGATGCGTGGTTCTCAAGGATATGCTTCTGAGTCTGCTAGAAACTTTGCAGTAGAGCTGAGATGAACTCAGTATAAGTTCCATTTGAAGAAATAACCTAGACCAGAAACCCACTCAACTGTAGCTCTTAAGCATCATCTGGAACACAAATTAAGGGAACCAGGCAGCAGAGAGCCCAGTGGAGACTGCTCGATTTGAGCTTGTCTGATAGGTGTTTGTCTTCCCTGCAGGGAAACAGTTGCGTAGAGAACTCTTTCTACAGCAGCCACACACTCTGCCCTAGAGCTGAGAAGTACTGGCTGTAACTTCCCTTTGCAGAAGGAACATGCCTCAGAAACACACTCTCACCTAACTCTTAAGTTACTACTTCAACTCACATATGCATGGAAACACAGAGTGGAGCACCCGGCAATACTGAGCAGGACAGCACAGTAAAAGGGCTGCTCTGGCAGAACAAGGCAGAATGCAGATGCGTGGTTCTCAAGGATATGCTTCTGAGTCTGCTAGAAACTTTGCAGTAGAGCTGAGATGAACTCAGTATAAGTTCCATTTGAAGAAATAACCTAGGCCAGAAACCCACTCAACTGTAGCTCTTAAGCATCATCTGGAGCACACATTCTGGGAACCAGGCAGCAGAGAGCCCAGTGGAAGCTGCTCGATTTGAGCTTGTCTGATAGGTGTTTGTCTTCCCTGCAGGGAAACAGTTGCTTAGAGAACTCTTTCTACAGCAGCCACACACTCTGCCCTAGAGCTGAGAAGCACTGGCTGTAACTTCCCTTTGCAGAAGGAACATGCCTCAGAAACACACTCTCTCCTAACTCTTAAGTTACTACTTCAACTCACATATGCATGGAAACACAGAGTGGAGCACCCGGCAATACTGAGCAGGACAGCATAGTAAAAGGGCTGCTCTGCCAGAACAAGGCAGAATGCAGATGTGTGGTTCTCAAGGATATGCTTCTGAGTCTGCTAGAAACTTTGCAGTAGAGCTGAGATGAACTCAGTACAAGTTCCATTTGAAGAAATAACCTAGGCCAGAAACCCACTCAACTGTAGCTCTTAAGCATCATCTGGAGCACACATTCTGGGAACCAGGCAGCAGAGAGCCCAGTGGAAGCTGCTCGATTTGAGCTTGTCTGATAGGTGTTTGTCTTCCCTGCAGGGAAACAGTTGCTTAGAGAACTCTTTCTACAGCAGCCACACACTCTGCCCTAGAGCTGAGAAGCACTGGCTGTCACTTCCCTTTGCAGAAGGAACATGCCTCAGAAACACACTCTCTCCTAACTCTTAAGTTACTACTTCAACTCACATATGCATGGAAACACAGAGTGGAGCACCCGGCAATACTGAGCAGGACAGCTCAGTAAAAGGGCTGCTCTGCCAGAACAAGGCAGAATGCAGATGCGTCGTTCTCAAGGATATGCTTCTGAGTCTGCTAGAAACTTTGCAGTAGAGCTGAGATGAACTCAGTATAAGTTCCATTTGAAGAAATAACCTAGGCCAGAAACCCACTCAACTGTAGCTCTTAAGCATCATCTGGAGCACACATTCTGGGAACCAGGCAGCAGAGAGCCCAGTGGAAGCTGCTCGATTTGAGCTTGTCTGATAGGTGTTTGTCTTCCCTGCAGGGAAACAGTTGCGTAGAGAACTCTTTCTACAGCAGCCACACACTCTGCCCTAGAGCTGAGAAGCACTGGCTGTAACTTCCCTTTGCAGAAGGAACATGCCTCAGAAACACACTCTCTCCTAACTCTTAAGTTACTACTTCAACTCACATATGCATGGAAACACAGAGTGGAGCACCCGGCAATACTGAGCAGGACAGCTCAGTAAAAGGGCTGCTCTGCCAGAACAAGGCAGAATGCAGATGCGTGGTTCTCAAGGATATGCTTCTGAGTCTGCTAGAAACTTTGCAGTAGAGCTGAGATGAACTCAGTATAAGTTCCATTTGAAGAAATAACCTAGGCCAGAAACCCACTCAACTGTAGCTCTTAAGCATCATCTGGAGCACACATTCTGGGAACCAGGCAGCACAGAGCCCAGTGGAAGCTGCTCGATTTGAGCTTGTCTGTTAGGTGTTTGTCTTCCCTGCAGGGTAACAGTTGCTTAGAGAACTCTTTCTACAGCAGCCACACACTCTGCCCTAGAGCTGAGAAGCACTGGCTGTAACTTCCCTTTGCAGAAGGAACATGCCTCAGAAACACACTCACTCCTAACTCTTAAGTTACTACTTCAACTCACATATTCATGGAAACACAGAGTGGAGCACCCGGCAATACGGAGCAGGACAGTTCAGTAAAAGGGCTGCTCTGCCAGAACAAGGCAGAATGCAGATGCGTGGTTCTCAAGGATATGCTTCTGAGTCTGCTAGAAACTTTGCAGTAGAGCTGAGATGAACTCAGTATAAGTTCCATTTGAAGAAATAACCTAGACCAGAAACCCACTCAACTGTAGCTCTTAAGCATCATCTGGAACACAAATTAAGGGAACCAGGCAGCAGAGAGCCCAGTGGAGACTGCTCGATTTGAGCTTTTCTGATAGGTGTTTGTCTTCCCTGCAGGGAAACAGTTGCGTAGAGAACTCTTTCTACAGCAGCCACACACTCTGCCCTAGAGCTGAGAAGTACTGGCTGTAACTTCCCTTTGCAGAAGGAACATGCCTCAGAAACACACTCTCACCTAACTCTTAAGTTACTACTTCAACTCACATATGCATGGAAACACAGAGTGGAGCACCCGGCAATACTGAGCAGGACAGCTCAGTAAAAGGGCTGCTCTGCCAGAACAAGGCAGAATGCAGATGCGTGGTTCTCAAGGATATGCTTCTGAGTCTGCTAGAAACTTTGCAGTAGAGCTGAGATGAACTCAGTATAAGTTCCATTTGAAGAAATAACCTAGGCCAGAAACCCACTCAACTGTAGCTCTTAAGCATCATCTGGAGCACACATTCTGGGAACCAGGCAGCAGAGAGCCCAGTGGAAGCTGCTCGATTTGAGCTTGTCTGATAGGTGTTTGTCTTCCCTGCAGGGAAACAGTTGCTTAGAGAACTCTTTCTACAGCAGCCACACACTCTGCCCTAGAGCTGAGAAGCACTGGCTGTAACTTCCCTTTGCAGAAGGAACATGCCTCAGAAACACACTCTCTCCTAACTCTTAAGTTACTACTTCAACTCACATATGCATGGAAACACAGAGTGGAGCACCCGGCAATACTGAGCAGGACAGCTCAGTAAAAGGGCTGCTCTGCCAGAACAAGGCAGAATGCAGATGCGTGGTTCTCAAGGATATGCTTCTGAGTCTGCTAGAAACTTTGCAGTAGAGCTGAGATGAACTCAGTATAAGTTCCATTTGAAGAAATAACCTAGGCCAGAAACCCACTCAACTGTAGCTCTTAAGCATCATCTGGAGCACACATTCTGGGAACCAGGCAGCAGAGAGCCCAGTGGAAGCTGCTCGATTTGAGCTTGTCTGATAGGTGTTTGTCTTCCCTGCAGGGAAACAGTTGCTTAGAGAACTCTTTCTACAGCAGCCACACACTCTGCCCTAGAGCTGAGAAGCACTGGCTGTAACTTCCCTTTGCAGAAGGAACATGCCTCAGAAACACACTCTCTCCTAACTCTTAAGTTACTACTTCAACTCACATATGCATGGAAACACAGAGTGGAGCACCCGGCAATACTGAGCAGGACAGCTCAGTAAAAGGGCTGCTCTGCCAGAACAAGGCAGAATGCAGATGCGTGGTTCTCAAGGATATGCTTCTGAGTCTGCTAGAAACTTTGCAGTAGAGCTGAGATGAACTCAGTATAAGTTCCATTTGAAGAAATAACCTAGGCCAGAAACCCACTCAACTGTAGCTCTTAAGCATCATCTGGAGCACACATTCTGGGAACCAGGCAGCAGAGAGCCCAGTGGAAGCTGCTCGATTTGAGCTTGTCTGATAGGTGTTTGTCTTCCCTGCAGGGAAACAGTTGCTTAGAGAACTCTTTCTACAGCAGCCACACACTCTGCCCTAGAGCTGAGAAGCACTGGCTGTAACTTCCCTTTGCAGAAGGAACATGCCTCAGAAACACACTCTCTCCTAACTCTTAAGTTACTACTTCAACTCACATATGCATGGAAAAACAGAGTGGAGCACCCGGCGATAGTGTGCAGGACAGTACAGTAAAAGGGCTGCTCTGCCAGAACAAGGCAGAACGCAGATGCGTGGTTCTCAAGGATATGCTTCTGAGTCTGCTAGAAACTTTGCAGTAGAGCTGAGATGAACTCAGTATAAGTTCCATTTGAAGAAATAACCTAGGCCAGAAACCCACTCAACTGTAGCTCTTAAGCCTCATCTGGAGCACACATTCTGGGAACCAGGCAGCAGAGAGCCCAGTGGAAGCTGCTCGATTTGAGCTTGTCTGATAGGTCTTTGTCTTCCCTGCAGGGAAACAGTTGCGTAGAGAACTCTTTCTACAGCAGCCACACACTCTGCCCTAGAGCTGAGAAGCACTGGCTGTCACTTCCCTTTGCAGAAGGAACATGCCTCAGAAACACACTCTCTCCTAACTCTTAAGTTACTACTTCAACTCACATATGCATGGAAACACAGAGTGGAGCACCCGGCGATAGTGTACAGGACAGTACAGTAAAAGGGCTGCTCTGCCAGAACAAGGCAGAATGCAGATGCGTGGTTCTCAAGGATATGCTTCTGAGTCTGCTAGAAACTTTGCAGTAGAGCTGAGATGAACTCAGTATAAGTTCCATTTCAAGAAATAACCTAGACCAGAAACCCACTCAACTGTAGCTCTTAAGCATCATCTGGAACACAAATTAAGGGAACCAGGCAGCAGAGAGCCCAGTGGAGACTGCTCGATTTGAGCTTGTCTGATAGGTGTTTGTCTTCCCTGCAGGGAAACAGTTGCGTAGAGAACTCTTTCTACAGCAGCCACACACTCTGCCCTAGAGCTGAGAAGCACTGGCTGTAACTTCCCTTTGCAGAAGGAACATGCCTCAGAAACACACTCTCACCTAACTCTTAAGTTACTACTTCAACTCACATATGCATGGAAACACAGAGTGGAGCACCCGGCAATACTGAGCAGGACAGCACAGTAAAAGGGCTGCTCTGGCAGAACAAGGCAGAATGCAGATGCGTGGTTCTCAAGGATATGCTTCTGAGTCTGCTAGAAACTTTGCAGTAGAGCTGAGATGAACTCAGTATAAGTTCCATTTGAAGAAATAACCTAGGCCAGAAACCCACTCAACTGTAGCTCTTAAGCATCATCTGGAGCACACATTCTGGGAACCAGGCAGCAGAGAGCCCAGTGGAAGCTGCTCGATTTGAGCTTGTCTGATAGGTGTTTGTCTTCCCTGCAGGGAAACAGTTGCTTAGAGAACTCTTTCTACAGCAGCCACACACTCTGCCCTAGAGCTGAGAAGCACTGGCTGTAACTTCCCTTTGCAGAAGGAACATGCCTCAGAAACACACTCTCTCCTAACTCTTAAGTTACTACTTCAACTCACATATGCATGGAAACACAGAGTGGAGCACCCGGCAATACTGAGCAGGACAGCATAGTAAAAGGGCTGCTCTGCCAGAACAAGGCAGAATGCAGATGTGTGGTTCTCAAGGATATGCTTCTGAGTCTGCTAGAAACTTTGCAGTAGAGCTGAGATGAACTCAGTACAAGTTCCATTTGAAGAAATAACCTAGGCCAGAAACCCACTCAACTGTAGCTCTTAAGCATCATCTGGAGCACACATTCTGGGAACCAGGCAGCAGAGAGCCCAGTGGAAGCTGCTCGATTTGAGCTTGTCTGATAGGTGTTTGTCTTCCCTGCAGGGAAACAGTTGCTTAGAGAACTCTTTCTACAGCAGCCACACACTCTGCCCTAGAGCTGAGAAGCACTGGCTGTCACTTCCCTTTGCAGAAGGAACATGCCTCAGAAACACACTCTCTCCTAACTCTTAAGTTACTACTTCAACTCACATATGCATGGAAACACAGAGTGGAGCACCCGGCAATACTGAGCAGGACAGCTCAGTAAAAGGGCTGCTCTGCCAGAACAAGGCAGAATGCAGATGCGTCGTTCTCAAGGATATGCTTCTGAGTCTGCTAGAAACTTTGCAGTAGAGCTGAGATGAACTCAGTATAAGTTCCATTTGAAGAAATAACCTAGGCCAGAAACCCACTCAACTGTAGCTCTTAAGCATCATCTGGAGCACACATTCTGGGAACCAGGCAGCAGAGAGCCCAGTGGAAGCTGCTCGATTTGAGCTTGTCTGATAGGTGTTTGTCTTCCCTGCAGGGAAACAGTTGCGTAGAGAACTCTTTCTACAGCAGCCACACACTCTGCCCTAGAGCTGAGAAGCACTGGCTGTAACTTCCCTTTGCAGAAGGAACATGCCTCAGAAACACACTCTCTCCTAACTCTTAAGTTACTACTTCAACTCACATATGCATGGAAACACAGAGTGGAGCACCCGGCAATACTGAGCAGGATAGCTCAGTAAAAGGGCTGCTCTGCCAGAACAAGGCAGAATGCAGATGCGTGGTTCTCAAGGATATGCTTCTGAGTCTGCTAGAAACTTTGCAGTAGAGCTGAGATGAACTCAGTATAAGTTCCATTTGAAGAAATAACCTAGGCCAGAAACCCACTCAACTGTAGCTCTTAAGCATCATCTGGAGCACACATTCTGGGAACCAGGCAGCACAGAGCCCAGTGGAAGCTGCTCGATTTGAGCTTGTCTGTTAGGTGTTTGTCTTCCCTGCAGGGTAACAGTTGCTTAGAGAACTCTTTCTACAGCAGCCACACACTCTGCCCTAGAGCTGAGAAGCACTGGCTGTAACTTCCCTTTGCAGAAGGAACATGCCTCAGAAACACACTCACTCCTAACTCTTAAGTTACTACTTCAACTCACATATTCATGGAAACACAGAGTGGAGCACCCGGCAATACGGAGCAGGACAGTTCAGTAAAAGGGCTGCTCTGCCAGAACAAGGCAGAATGCAGATGCGTGGTTCTCAAGGATATGCTTCTGAGTCTGCTAGAAACTTTGCAGTAGAGCTGAGATGAACTCAGTATAAGTTCCTTTTGAAGAAATAACCTAGACCAGAAACCCACTCAACTGTAGCTCTTAAGCATCATCTGGAACACAAATTAAGGGAACCAGGCAGCAGAGAGCCCAGTGGAGACTGCTCGATTTGAGCTTTTCTGATAGGTGTTTGTCTTCCCTGCAGGGAAACAGTTGCGTAGAGAACTCTTTCTACAGCAGCCACACACTCTGCCCTAGAGCTGAGAAGTACTGGCTGTAACTTCCCTTTGCAGAAGGAACATGCCTCAGAAACACACTCTCACCTAACTCTTAAGTTACTACTTCAACTCACATATGCATGGAAACACAGAGTGGAGCACCCGGCAATACTGAGCAGGACAGCTCAGTAAAAGGGCTGCTCTGCCAGAACAAGGCAGAATGCAGATGCGTGGTTCTCAAGGATATGCTTCTGAGTCTGCTAGAAACTTTGCAGTAGAGCTGAGATGAACTCAGTATAAGTTCCATTTGAAGAAATAACCTAGGCCAGAAACCCACTCAACTGTAGCTCTTAAGCATCATCTGGAGCACACATTCTGGGAACCAGGCAGCAGAGAGCCCAGTGGAAGCTGCTCGATTTGAGCTTGTCTGATAGGTGTTTGTCTTCCCTGCAGGGAAACAGTTGCTTAGAGAACTCTTTCTACAGCAGCCACACACTCTGCCCTAGAGCTGAGAATCACTGGCTGTAACTTCCCTTTGCAGAAGGAACATGCCTCAGAAACACACTCTCTCCTAACTCTTAAGTTACTACTTCAACTCACATATGCATGGAAACACAGAGTGGAGCACCCGGCAATACTGAGCAGGACAGCTCAGTAAAAGGGCTGCTCTGCCAGAACAAGGCAGAATGCAGATGCGTGGTTCTCAAGGATATGCTTCTGAGTCTGCTAGAAACTTTGCAGTAGAGCTGAGATGAACTCAGTATAAGTTCCATTTGAAGAAATAACCTAGGCCAGAAACCCACTCAACTGTAGCTCTTAAGCATCATCTGGAGCACACATTCTGGGAACCAGGCAGCAGAGAGCCCAGTGGAAGCTGCTCGATTTGAGCTTGTCTGATAGGTGTTTGTCTTCCCTGCAGGGAAACAGTTGCTTAGAGAACTCTTTCTACAGCAGCCACACACTCTGCCCTAGAGCTGAGAAGCACTGGCTGTAACTTCCCTTTGCAGAAGGAACATGCCTCAGAAACACACTCTCTCCTAACTCTTAAGTTACTACTTCAACTCACATATGCATGGAAACACAGAGTGGAGCACCCGGCAATACTGAGCAGGACAGCTCAGTAAAAGGGCTGCTCTGCCAGAACAAGGCAGAATGCAGATGCGTGGTTCTCAAGGATATGCTTCTGAGTCTGCTAGAAACTTTGCAGTAGAGCTGAGATGAACTCAGTATAAGTTCCATTTGAAGAAATAACCTAGGCCAGAAACCCACTCAACTGTAGCTCTTAAGCATCATCTGGAGCACACATTCTGGGAACCAGGCAGCAGAGAGCCCAGTGGAAGCTGCTCGATTTGAGCTTGTCTGATAGGTGTTTGTCTTCCCTGCAGGGAAACAGTTGCGTAGAGAACTCTTTCTACAGCAGCCACACACTCTGCCCTAGAGCTGAGAAGCACTGGCTGTAACTTCCCTTTGCAGAAGGAACATGCCTCAGAAACACACTCTCACCTAACTCTTAAGTTACTACTTCAACTCACATATGCATGGAAACACAGAGTGGAGCACCCGGCGAGAGTGTGCAGGACAGTACAGTAAAAGGGCTGCTCTGCCAGAACAAGGCAGAATGCAGATGCGTGGTTCTCAAGGATATGCTTCTGAGTCTGCTAGAAACTTTGCAGTAGAGCTGAGATGAACTCAGTATAAGTTCCATTTGAAGAAATAACCTAGGCCAGAAACCCACTCAACTGTAGCTCTTAAGCATCATCTGGAGCACACATTCTGGGAACCAGGCAGCAGAGAGCCCAGTGGAAGCTGCTCGATTTGAGCTTGTCTGATAGGTGTTTGTCTTCCCTGCAGGGAAACAGTTGCTTAGAGAACTCTTTCTACAGCAGCCACACACTCTGCCCTAGAGCTGAGAATCACTGGCTGTCACTTCCCTTTGCAGAAGGAACATGCCTCAGAAACACACTCTCTCCTAACTCTTAAGTTACTACTTCAACTCACATATGCATGGAAACACAGAGTGGAGCACCCGGCAATACTGAGCAGGACAGCTCAGTAAAAGGGCTGCTCTGCCAGAACAAGGCAGAATGCAGATGCGTGGTTCTCAAGGATATGCTTCTGAGTCTGCTAGAAACTTTGCAGTAGAGCTGAGATGAACTCAGTATAAGTTCCATTTGAAGAAATAACCTAGGCCAGAAACCCACTCAACTGTAGCTCTTAAGCATCATCTGGAGCACACATTCTGGGAACCAGGCAGCAGAGAGCCCAGTGGAAGCTGCTCGATTTGAGCTTGTCTGATAGGTGTTTGTCTTCCCTGCAGGGAAACAGTTGCTTAGAGAACTCTTTCTACAGCAGCCACACACTCTGCCCTAGAGCTGAGAATCACTGGCTGTAACTTCCCTTTGCAGAAGGAACATGCCTCAGAAACACACTCTCTCCTAACTCTTAAGTTACTACTTCAACTCACATATGCATGGAAACACAGAGTGGAGCACCCGGCAATACTGAGCAGGACAGCTCAGTAAAAGGGCTGCTCTGCCAGAACAAGGCAGAATGCAGATGCGTGGTTCTCAAGGATATGCTTCTGAGTCTGCTAGAAACTTTGCAGTAGAGCTGAGATGAACTCAGTATAAGTTCCATTTGAAGAAATAACCTAGGCCAGAAACCCACTCAACTGTAGCTCTTAAGCATCATCTGGAGCACACATTCTGGGAACCAGGCAGCAGAGAGCCCAGTGGAAGCTGCTCGATTTGAGCTTGTCTGATAGGTGTTTGTCTTCCCTGCAGGGAAACAGTTGCGTAGAGAACTCTTTCTACAGCAGCCACACACTCTGCCCTAGAGCTGAGAAGCACTGGCTGTAACTTCCCTTTGCAGAAGGAACATGCCTCAGAAACACACTCTCACCTAACTCTTAAGTTACTACTTCAACTCACATATGCATGGAAACACAGAGTGGAGCACCCGGCGAGAGTGTGCAGGACAGTACAGTAAAAGGGCTGCTCTGCCAGAACAAGGCAGAATGCAGATGCGTGGTTCTCAAGGATATGCTTCTGAGTCTGCTAGAAACTTTGCAGTAGAGCTGAGATGAACTCAGTATAAGTTCCATTTGAAGAAATAACCTAGGCCAGAAACCCACTCAACTGTAGCTCTTAAGCATCATCTGGAGCACACATTCTGGGAACCAGGCAGCACAGAGCCCAGTGGAAGCTGCTCGATTTGAGCTTGTCGGTTAGGTGTTTGTCTTCCCTGCAGGGTAACAGTTGCTTAGAGAACTCTTTCTACAGCAGCCACACACTCTGCCCTAGAGCTGAGAAGCACTGGCTGTAACTACCCTTTGCAGAAGGAACAGGCCTCAGAAACACACTCTCACCTAACTCTTAAGTTACTACTTCAACTCACATATGCATGGAAACACAGAGTGGAGCACCCGGCGATAGTGTGCAGGACAGTACAGTAAAGGGCTGCACTGCCAGAACAAGGCAGAACGCAGACGCGTGGTTCTCAAGGATATGCTTCTGAGTCTGCTAGAAACTTTGCAGTAGAGCTGAGATGAACTCAGTATAAGTTCCATTTGAAGAAATAACCTAGGTCAGAAACCCACTCAACTGTAGCTCTTAAGCATCATCTGGAGCACACATTCTGGGAACCAGACAGCACAGAGCCCAGTGGAAGCTGCTCGATTTGAGCTTGTCTGTTAGGTGTTTGTCTTCCCTGCAGGGAAACAGTTGCTTAGAGAACTCTTTCTACAGCAGCCACACACTCTGCCCTAGAGCTGAGAAGCACTGGCTGTCACTTCCCTTTGCAGAAGGAACATGCCTCAGAAACACACTCTCTCCTAACTCTTAAGTTACTACTTCAACTCACATATGCATGGAAACACAGAGTGGAGCACCCGGCAATACTGAGCAGGACAGCACAGTAAAAGGGCTGCTCTGCCAGAACAAGGCAGAATGCAGATGCGTGGTTCTCAAGGATGTGCTTCTGAGTCTGCTAGAAACTTTGCAGTAGAGCTGAGATGAACTCAGTATAAGTTCCATTTGAAGAAATAACCTAGGCCAGAAACCCACTCAACTGTAGCTCTTAAGCATCATCTGGAGCACACATTCTGGGAACCAGGCAGCAGAGAGCCCAGTGGAAGCTGCTCGATTTGAGCTTGTCTGATAGGTGTTTGTCTTCCCTGCAGGGAAACAGTTGCGTAGAGAACTCTTTCTACAGCAGCCACACACTCTGCCCTAGAGCTGAGAAGCACTGGCTGTAACTTCCCTTTGCAGAAGGAACATGCCTCAGAAACACACTCTCACCTAACTCTTAAGTTACTACTTCAACTCACATATGCATGGAAACACAGAGTGGAGCACCCGGCAATACTGAGCAGGACAGCTCAGTAAAAGGGCTGCTCTGGCAGAACAAGGCAGAATGCAGATGCGTGGTTCTCAAGGATATGCTTCTGAGTCTGCTAGAAACTTTGCAGTAGAGCTGAGATGAACTCAGTATAAGTTCCATTTGAAGAAATAACCTAGGCCAGAAACCCACTCAGCTGTAGCTCTTAAGCATCATCTGGAGCACACATTCTGGGAACCAGGCAGCAGAGAGCCCAGTGGAAGCTGCTCGATTTGAGCTTGTCTGATAGGTGTTTGTCTTCCCTGCAGGGAAACAGTTGCTTAGAGAACTCTTTCTACAGCAGCCACACACTCTGCCCTAGAGCTGAGAAGCACTGGCTGTCACTTCCCTTTGCAGAAGGAACATGCCTCAGAAACACACTCTCTCCTAACTCTTAAGTTACTACTTCAACTCACATATGCATGGAAACACAGAGTGGAGCACCCGGCGATAGTGTGCAGGACAGTACAGTAAAAGGGCTGCTCTGCCAGAACAAGGCAGAATGCAGATGCGTGGTTCTCAAGGATATGCTTCTGAGTCTGCTAGAAACTTTGCAGTAGAGCTGAGATGAACTCAGTATAAGTTCCATTTGAAGAAATAACCTAGGCCAGAAACCCACTCAACTGTAGCTCTTAAGCATCATCTGGAGCACACATTCTGGGAACCAGGCAGCACAGAGCCCAGGGGAAGCTGCTCGATTTGAGCTTGTCTGTTAGGTGTTTGTCTTCCCTGCAGGGAAACAGTGGCTTAGAGAACTCTTTCTACAGCAGCCACACACTCTGCCCTAGAGCTGAGAAGCACTGGCTGTAACTTCCCTTTGCAGAAGGAACATGCCTCAGAAACACACTCTCTCCTAACGCTTAAGTTACTACTTCAACTCACATATGCAGGGAAACACAGAGTGGAGCACCCGGCGATAGTGTGCAGGACAGTACAGTAAAAGGGCTGCTCTGCCAGAACAAGGCAGAACGCAGATGCGTGGTTCTCAAGGATATGCTTCTGAGTCTGCTAGAAACTTTGCAGTAGAGCTGAGATGAACTCAGTATAAGTTCCATTTGAAGAAATAACCTAGGTCAGAAACCCACTCAACTGTAGCTCTTAAGCATCATCTGGAGCACACATTCTGGGAACAAGGCAGCACAGAGCCCAGTGGAAGCTGCTCGATTTGAGCTTGTCTGTTAGGTGTTTGTCTTCCCTGCAGGGAAACCGTTGCTTAGAGAACTCTTTCTACAGCAGCCACACACTCTGCCCTAGAGCTGAGAAGCACTGGCTGTAACTTCCCTTTGCAGAAGGAACATGCCTCAGAAACACACTCACTCCTAACGCTTAAGTTACTACTTCAACTCACATATGCATGGAAACACAGAGTTGAGCACCCGGCGATAGTATGCAGGACAGTTCAGTAAAAGGGCTGCTCTGCCAGAA
Source organism: Tapirus indicus (assembly GCA_031878705.1). NCBI lineage: Eukaryota > Metazoa > Chordata > Mammalia > Perissodactyla > Tapiridae > Tapirus > Tapirus indicus. The sequence goes on from CM062942.1 coordinate 49,023,347, forward strand.
CAAGGCAGAATGCAGATGCGTGGTTCTCAAGGATATGCTTCTGAGTCTGCTAGAAACTTTGCAGTAGAGCTGAGATGAACTCAGTATAAGTTCCATTTGAAGAAATAACCTAGGCCAGAAACCCACTCAACTGTAGCTCTTAAGGATCATCTGGAGCACACATTCTGGGAACCAGGCAGCAGAGAGCCCAGTGGAAGCTGCTCGATTTGAGCTTGTCTGATAGGTGTTTGTCTTCCCTGCAGGGAAACAGTTGCGTAGAGAACTCTTTCTACAGCAGCCACACACTCCGCCCTAGAGCTGAGAAGCACTGGCTGTAACTTCCCTTTGCAGAAGGCATATGCCTCAGAAACACACTCTCACCTAACTCTTAAGTTACTACTTCAACTCACATATGCATGGAAACACAGAGTGGAGCACCCGGCAATACTGAGCAGGACAGCTCAGTAAAAGGGCTGCTCTGCCAGAACAAGGCAGAATGCAGATGCGTGGTTCTCAAGGATATGCTTCTGAGTCTGCTAGAAACTTTGCAGTAGAGCTGAGATGAACTCAGTATAAGTTCCATTTGAAGAAATAACCTAGGCCAGAAACCCACTCAACTGTAGCTCTTAAGCATCATCTGGAGCACACATTCTGGGAACCAGGCAGCAGAGAGCCCAGTGTAAGCTGCTCGATTTGAGCTTGTCTGATAGGTGTTTGTCTTCCCTGCAGGGAAACACTTGCTTAGAGAACTCTTTCTACAGCAGCCACACACTCTGCCCTAGAGCTGAGAAGCACTGGCTGTAACTTCCCTTTGCAGAAGGAACATGCCTCAGAAACACACTCTCTCCTAACTCTTAAGTTACTACTACAACTCACATATGCATGGAAACACAGAGTGGAGCACCCGGCAATACTGAGCAGGACAGCACAGTAAAAGGGCTGCTCTGGCAGAACAAGGCAGAATGCAGATGCGTGGTTCTCAAGGATATGCTTCTGAGTCTGCTAGAAACTTTGCAGTAGAGCTGAGATGAACTCAGTATAAGTTCCATTTGAAGAAATAACCTAGGCCAGAAACCCACTCAACTGTAGCTCTTAAGCATCATCTGGAGCACACATTCTGGGAACCAGACAGCACAGAGCCCAGTGGAAGCTGCTCGATTTGAGCTTGTCTTTAGGTGTTTGTCTTCCCTGCAGGGAAACAGTTGCTTAGAGAACTCTTTCTACAGCAGCCACACACTCTGCCCTAGAGCTGAGAAGCACTGGCTGTCACTTCCCTTTGCAGAAGGAACATGCCTCAGAAACACACTCTCTCCTAACTCTTAAGTTACTACTTCAACTCACATATGCATGGAAACACAGAGTGGAGCACCCGGCAATACTGAGCAGGACAGCACAGTAAAAGGGCTGCTCTGCCAGAACAAGGCAGAATGCAGATGCGTGGTTCTCAAGGATGTGCTTCTGAGTCTGCTAGAAACTTTGCAGTAGAGCTGAGATGAACTCAGTATAAGTTCCATTTGAAGAAATAACCTAGGCCAGAAACCCACTCAACTGTAGCTCTTAAGCATCATCTGGAGCACACATTCTGGGAACCAGGCAGCAGAGAGCCCAGTGGAAGCTGCTCGATTTGAGCTTGTCTGATAGGTGTTTGTCTTCCCTGCAGGGAAACAGTTGCGTAGAGAACTCTTTCTACAGCAGCCACACACTCTGCCCTAGAGCTGAGAAGCACTGGCTGTAACTTCCCTTTGCAGAAGGAACATGCCTCAGAAACACACTCTCACCTAACGCTTAAGTTACTACTTCAACTCACATATGCATGGAAACACAGAGTGGAGCACCCGGCAATACTGAGCAGGACAGCTCAGTAAAAGGGCTGCTCTGGCAGAACAAGGCAGAATGCAGATGCGTGGTTCTCAAGGATATGCTTCTGAGTCTGCTAGAAACTTTGCAGTAGAGCTGAGATGAACTCAGTATAAGTTCCATTTGAAGAAATAACCTAGGCCAGAAACCCACTCAACTGTAGCTCTTAAGCATCATCTGGAGCACACATTCTGGGAACCAGGCAGCACAGAGCACAGTGGAAGCTGCTCGATTTGAGCTTGTCTGATAGGTGTTTGTCTTCCCTGCAGGGAAACACTTGCTTAGAGAACTCTTTCTACAGCAGCCACACACTCTGCCCTAGAGCTGAGAAGCACTGGCTGTAACTTCCCTTTGCAGAAGGAACATGCCTCAGAAACACACTCTCTCCTAACTCTTAAGTTACTACTACAACTCACATATGCATGGAAACACAGAGTGGAGCACCCGGCAATACTGAGCAGGACAGCACAGTAAAAGGGCTGCTCTGGCAGAACAAGGCAGAATGCAGATGCGTGGTTCTCAAGGATATGCTTCTGAGTCTGCTAGAAACTTTGCAGTAGAGCTGAGATGAACTCAGTATAAGTTCCATTTGAAGAAATAACCTAGGCCAGAAACCCACTCAACTGTAGCTCTTAAGCATCATCTGGAGCACACATTCTGGGAACCAGACAGCACAGAGCCCAGTGGAAGCTGCTCGATTTGAGCTTGTCTTTAGGTGTTTGTCTTCCCTGCAGGGAAACAGTTGCTTAGAGAACTCTTTCTACAGCAGCCACACACTCTGCCCTAGAGCTGAGAAGCACTGGCTGTCACTTCCCTTTGCAGAAGGAACATGCCTCAGAAACACACTCTCTCCTAACTCTTAAGTTACTACTTCAACTCACATATGCATGGAAACACAGAGTGGAGCACCCGGCAATACTGAGCAGGACAGCACAGTAAAAGGGCTGCTCTGCCAGAACAAGGCAGAATGCAGATGCGTGGTTCTCAAGGATGTGCTTCTGAGTCTGCTAGAAACTTTGCAGTAGAGCTGAGATGAACTCAGTATAAGTTCCATTTGAAGAAATAACCTAGGCCAGAAACCCACTCAACTGTAGCTCTTAAGCATCATCTGGAGCACACATTCTGGGAACCAGGCAGCAGAGAGCCCAGTGGAAGCTGCTCGATTTGAGCTTGTCTGATAGGTGTTTGTCTTCCCTGCAGGGAAACAGTTGCGTAGAGAACTCTTTCTACAGCAGCCACACACTCTGCCCTAGAGCTGAGAAGCACTGGCTGTAACTTCCCTTTGCAGAAGGAACATGCCTCAGAAACACACTCTCACCTAACTCTTAAGTTACTACTTCAACTCACATATGCATGGAAACACAGAGTGGAGCACCCGGCAATACTGAGCAGGACAGCTCAGTAAAAGGGCTGCTCTGCCAGAACAAGGCAGAATGCAGATGCGTGGTTCTCAAGGATATGCTTCTGAGTCTGCTAGAAACTTTGCAGTAGAGCTGAGATGAACTCAGTATAAGTTCCATTTGAAGAAATAACCTAGGCCAGAAACCCACTCAACTGTAGCTCTTAAGCATCATCTGGAGCACACATTCTGGGAACCAGGCAGCACAGAGCCCAGTGGAAGCTGCTCGATTTGAGCTTGTCTGTTAGGTGTTTGTCTTCCCTGCAGGGAAACCGTTGCTTAGAGAACTCTTTCTACAGCAGCCACACACTCTGCCCTAGAGCTGAGAAGCACTGGCTGTAACTTCCCTTTGCAGAAGGAACATGCCTCAGAAACACACTCTCTCCTAACTCTTAAGTTACTACTTCAACTCACATATGCATGGGAAAACAGAGGGGAGCACCCGGCGATAGTGTGCAGGACAGTACAGTAAAAGGGCTGCTCTGCCAGAACAAGGCAGAACGCAGATGCGTGGTTCTCAAGGATATGCTTCTGAGTCTGCTAGAAACTTTGCAGTAGAGCTGAGATGAACTCAGTATAAGTTCCATTTGAAGAAATAACCTAGGCCAGAAACCCACTCAACTGTAGCTCTTAAGCATCATCTGGAGCACACATTCTGGGAACCAGGCAGCAGAGAGCCCAGTGGAAGCTGCTCGATTTGAGCTTGTCTGATAGGTGTTTGTCTTCCCTGCAGGGAAACAGTTGCGTAGAGAACTCTTTCTACAGCAGCCACACACTCTGCCCTAGAGCTGAGAAGCACTGGCTGTAACTTCCCTTTGCAGAAGGAACATGCCTCAGAAACACACTCTCTCCTAACTCTTAAGTTACTACTACAACTCACATATGCATGGAAACACAGAGTGGAGCACCCGGCAATACTGAGCAGGACAGCACAGTAAAAGGGCTGCTCTGCCAGAACAAGGCAGAATGCAGATGCGTGGTTCTCAAGGATATGCTTCTGAGTCTGCTAGAAACTTTGCAGTAGAGCTGAGATGAACTCAGTATAAGTTCCATTTGAAGAAATAACCTAGGCCAGAAACCCACTCAACTGTAGCTCTTAAGCATCATCTGGAGCACACATTCTGGGAACCAGGCAGCAGAGAGCCCAGTGGAAGCTGCTCGATTTGAGCTTGTCTGATAGGTGTTTGTCTTCCCTGCAGGGAAACAGTTGCGTAGAGAACTCTTTCTACAGCAGCCACACACTCTGCCCTAGAGCTGAGAAGCACTGGCTGTAACTTCCCTTTGCAGAAGGAACATGCCTCAGAAACACACTCTCTCCTAACTCTTAAGTTACTACTTCAACTCACATATGCATGGAAACACAGAGTGGAGCACCCGGCAATACTGAGCAGGACAGCTCAGTAAAAGGGCTGCTCTGGCAGAACAAGGCAGAATGCAGATGCGTGGTTCTCAAGGATATGCTTCTGAGTCTGCTAGAAACTTTGCAGTAGAGCTGAGATGAACTCAGTATAAGTTCCATTTGAAGAAATAACCTAGGCCAGAAACCCACTCAGCTGTAGCTCTTAAGCATCATCTGGAGCACACATTCTGGGAACCAGGCAGCAGAGAGCCCAGTGGAAGCTGCTCGATTTGAGCTTGTCTGATAGGTGTTTGTCTTCCCTGCAGGGAAACAGTTGCTTAGAGAACTCTTTCTACAGCAGCCACACACTCTGCCCTAGAGCTGAGAAGCACTGGCTGTCACTTCCCTTTGCAGAAGGAACATGCCTCAGAAACACACTCTCTCCTAACTCTTAAGTTACTACTTCAACTCACATATGCATGGAAACACAGAGTGGAGCACCCGGCGATAGTGTGCAGGACAGTACAGTAAAAGGGCTGCTCTGCCAGAACAAGGCAGAATGCAGATGCGTGGTTCTCAAGGATATGCTTCTGAGTCTGCTAGAAACTTTGCAGTAGAGCTGAGATGAACTCAGTATAAGTTCCATTTGAAGAAATAACCTAGGCCAGAAACCCACTCAACTGTAGCTCTTAAGCATCATCTGGAGCACACATTCTGGGAACCAGGCAGCACAGAGCCCAGGGGAAGCTGCTCGATTTGAGCTTGTCTGTTAGGTGTTTGTCTTCCCTGCAGGGAAACAGTGGCTTAGAGAACTCTTTCTACAGCAGCCACACACTCTGCCCTAGAGCTGAGAAGCACTGGCTGTAACTTCCCTTTGCAGAAGGAACATGCCTCAGAAACACACTCTCTCCTAACGCTTAAGTTACTACTTCAACTCACATATGCAGGGAAACACAGAGTGGAGCACCCGGCGATAGTGTGCAGGACAGTACAGTAAAAGGGCTGCTCTGCCAGAACAAGGCAGAACGCAGATGCGTGGTTCTCAAGGATATGCTTCTGAGTCTGCTAGAAACTTTGCAGTAGAGCTGAGATGAACTCAGTATAAGTTCCATTTGAAGAAATAACCTAGGTCAGAAACCCACTCAACTGTAGCTCTTAAGCATCATCTGGAGCACACATTCTGGGAACAAGGCAGCACAGAGCCCAGTGGAAGCTGCTCGATTTGAGCTTGTCTGTTAGGTGTTTGTCTTCCCTGCAGGGAAACCGTTGCTTAGAGAACTCTTTCTACAGCAGCCACACACTCTGCCCTAGAGCTGAGAAGCACTGGCTGTAACTTCCCTTTGCAGAAGGAACATGCCTCAGAAACACACTCACTCCTAACGCTTAAGTTACTACTTCAACTCACATATGCATGGAAACACAGAGTTGAGCACCCGGCGATAGTATGCAGGACAGTTCAGTAAAAGGGCTGCTCTGCCAGAACAAGGCAGAATGCAGATGCGTGGTTCTCAAGGATGTGCTTCTGAGTCTGCTAGAAACTTTGCAGTAGAGCTGAGATGAACTCAGTATAAGTTCCATTTGAAGAAATAACCTAGGCCAGAAACCCACTCAACTGTAGCTCTTAAGCATCATCTGGAGCACACATTCTGGGAACCAGGCAGCAGAGAGCCCAGTGGAAGCTGCTCGATTTGAGCTTGTCTGATAGGTGTTTGTCTTCCCTGCAGGGAAACAGTTGCGTAGAGAACTCTTTCTACAGCAGCCACACACTCTGCCCTAGAGCTGAGAAGCACTGGCTGTAACTTCCCTTTGCAGAAGGAACATGCCTCAGAAACACACTCTCACCTAACTCTTAAGTTACTACTTCAACTCACATATGCATGGAAACACAGAGTGGAGCACCCGGCAATACTGAGCAGGACAGCTCAGTAAAAGGGCTGCTCTGCCAGAACAAGGCAGAATGCAGATGCGTGGTTCTCAAGGATATGCTTCTGAGTCTGCTAGAAACTTTGCAGTAGAGCTGAGATGAACTCAGTATAAGTTCCATTTGAAGAAATAACCTAGGCCAGAAACCCACTCAACTGTAGCTCTTAAGCATCATCTGGAGCACACATTCTGGGAACCAGGCAGCACAGAGCCCAGTGGAAGCTGCTCGATTTGAGCTTGTCTGTTAGGTGTTTGTCTTCCCTGCAGGGAAACCGTTGCTTAGAGAACTCTTTCTACAGCAGCCACACACTCTGCCCTAGAGCTGAGAAGCACTGGCTGTAACTTCCCTTTGCAGAAGGAACATGCCTCAGAAACACACTCTCTCCTAACTCTTAAGTTACTACTTCAACTCACATATGCATGGGAAAACAGAGGGGAGCACCCGGCGATAGTGTGCAGGACAGTACAGTAAAAGGGCTGCTCTGCCAGAACAAGGCAGAACGCAGATGCGTGGTTCTCAAGGATATGCTTCTGAGTCTGCTAGAAACTTTGCAGTAGAGCTGAGATGAACTCAGTATAAGTTCCATTTGAAGAAATAACCTAGGCCAGAAACCCACTCAACTGTAGCTCTTAAGCATCATCTGGAGCACACATTCTGGGAACCAGGCAGCAGAGAGCCCAGTGGAAGCTGCTCGATTTGAGCTTGTCTGATAGGTGTTTGTCTTCCCTGCAGGGAAACAGTTGCGTAGAGAACTCTTTCTACAGCAGCCACACACTCTGCCCTAGAGCTGAGAAGCACTGGCTGTAACTTCCCTTTGCAGAAGGAACATGCCTCAGAAACACACTCTCTCCTAACTCTTAAGTTACTACTACAACTCACATATGCATGGAAACACAGAGTGGAGCACCCGGCAATACTGAGCAGGACAGCACAGTAAAAGGGCTGCTCTGCCAGAACAAGGCAGAATGCAGATGCGTGGTTCTCAAGGATATGCTTCTGAGTCTGCTAGAAACTTTGCAGTAGAGCTGAGATGAACTCAGTATAAGTTCCATTTGAAGAAATAACCTAGGCAAGAAACCCACTCAACTGTAGCTCTTAAGCATCATCTGGAGCACACATTCTGGGAACCAGGCAGCAGAGAGCCCAGTGGAAGCTGCTCGATTTGAGCTTGTCTGATAGGTGTTTGTCTTCCCTGCAGGGAAACAGTTGCGTAGAGAACTCTTTCTACAGCAGCCACACACTCTGCCCTAGAGCTGAGAAGCACTGGCTGTAACTTCCCTTTGCAGAAGGAACATGCCTCAGAAACACACTCTCACCTAACTCTTAAGTTACTACTTCAACTCACATATGCATGGAAACACAGAGTGGAGCACCCGGCAATACTGAGCAGGACAGCTCAGTAAAAGGGCTGCTCTGGCAGAACAAGGCAGAATGCAGATGCGTGGTTCTCAAGGATATGCTTCTGAGTCTGCTAGAAACTTTGCAGTAGAGCTGAGATGAACTCAGTATAAGTTCCATTTGAAGAAATAACCTAGGCCAGAAACCCACTCAGCTGTAGCTCTTAAGCATCATCTGGAGCACACATTCTGGGAACCAGGCAGCAGAGAGCCCAGTGGAAGCTGCTCGATTTGAGCTTGTCTGATAGGTGTTTGTCTTCCCTGCAGGGAAACAGTTGCTTAGAGAACTCTTTCTACAGCAGCCACACACTCTGCCCTAGAGCTGAGAAGCACTGGCTGTCACTTCCCTTTGCAGAAGGAACATGCCTCAGAAACACACTCTCTCCTAACTCTTAAGTTACTACTTCAACTCACATATGCATGGAAACACAGAGTGGAGCACCCGGCGATAGTGTGCAGGACAGTACAGTAAAAGGGCTGCTCTGCCAGAACAAGGCAGAATGCAGATGCGTGGTTCTCAAGGATATGCTTCTGAGTCTGCTAGAAACTTTGCAGTAGAGCTGAGATGAACTCAGTATAAGTTCCATTTGAAGAAATAACCTAGGCCAGAAACCCACTCAACTGTAGCTCTTAAGCATCATCTGGAGCACACATTCTGGGAACCAGGCAGCACAGAGCCCAGGGGAAGCTGCTCGATTTGAGCTTGTCTGTTAGGTGTTTGTCTTCCCTGCAGGGAAACAGTGGCTTAGAGAACTCTTTCTACAGCAGCCACACACTCTGCCCTAGAGCTGAGAAGCACTGGCTGTGACTTCCCTTTGCAGAAGGAACATGCCTCAGAAACACACTCTCTCCTAACGCTTAAGTTACTACTTCAACTCACATATGCAGGGAAACACAGAGTGGAGCACCCGGCGATAGTGTGCAGGACAGTACAGTAAAAGGGCTGCTCTGCCAGAACAAGGCAGAACGCAGATGCGTGGTTCTCAAGGATATGCTTCTGAGTCTGCTAGAAACTTTGCAGTAGAGCTGAGATGAACTCAGTATAAGTTCCATTTGAAGAAATAACCTAGGTCAGAAACCCACTCAACTGTAGCTCTTAAGCATCATCTGGAGCACACATTCTGGGAACAAGGCAGCACAGAGCCCAGTGGAAGCTGCTCGATTTGAGCTTGTCTGTTAGGTGTTTGTCTTCCCTGCAGGGAAACCGTTGCTTAGAGAACTCTTTCTACAGCAGCCACACACTCTGCCCTAGAGCTGAGAAGCACTGGCTGTAACTTCCCTTTGCAGAAGGAACATGCCTCAGAAACACACTCACTCCTAACGCTTAAGTTACTACTTCAACTCACATATGCATGGAAACACAGAGTTGAGCACCCGGCGATAGTATGCAGGACAGTTCAGTAAAAGGGCTGCTCTGCCAGAACAAGGCAGAATGCAGATGCGTGGTTCTCAAGGATATGCTTCTGAGTCTGCTAGAAACTTTGCAGTAGAGCTGAGATGAACTCAGTATAAGTTCCATTTGAAGAAATAACCTAGGCCAGAAACCCACTCAACTGTAGCTCTTAAGGATCATCTGGAGCACACATTCTGGGAACCAGGCAGCAGAGAGCCCAGTGGAAGCTGCTCGATTTGAGCTTGTCTGATAGGTGTTTGTCTTCCCTGCAGGGAAACAGTTGCGTAGAGAACTCTTTCTACAGCAGCCACACACTCCGCCCTAGAGCTGAGAAGCACTGGCTGTAACTTCCCTTTGCAGAAGGCATATGCCTCAGAAACACACTCTCACCTAACTCTTAAGTTACTACTTCAACTCACATATGCATGGAAACACAGAGTGGAGCACCCGGCAATACTGAGCAGGACAGCTCAGTAAAAGGGCTGCTCTGCCAGAACAAGGCAGAATGCAGATGCGTGGTTCTCAAGGATATGCTTCTGAGTCTGCTAGAAACTTTGCAGTAGAGCTGAGATGAACTCAGTATAAGTTCCATTTGAAGAAATAACCTAGGCCAGAAACCCACTCAACTGTAGCTCTTAAGCATCATCTGGAGCACACATTCTGGGAACCAGGCAGCAGAGAGCCCAGTGTAAGCTGCTCGATTTGAGCTTGTCTGATAGGTGTTTGTCTTCCCTGCAGGGAAACAGTTGCTTAGAGAACTCTTTCTACAGCAGCCACACACTCTGCCCTAGAGCTGAGAAGCACTGGCTGTCACTTCCCTTTGCAGAAGGAACATGCCTCAGAAACACACTCTCTCCTAACTCTTAAGTTACTACTTCAACTCACATATGCATGGAAACACAGAGTGGAGCACCCGGCAATACTGAGCAGGACAGCACAGTAAAAGGGCTGCTCTGCCAGAACAAGGCAGAATGCAGATGCGTGGTTCTCAAGGATGTGCTTCTGAGTCTGCTAGAAACTTTGCAGTAGAGCTGAGATGAACTCAGTATAAGTTCCATTTGAAGAAATAACCTAGGCCAGAAACCCACTCAACTGTAGCTCTTAAGCATCATCTGGAGCACACATTCTGGGAACCAGGCAGCAGAGAGCCCAGTGGAAGCTGCTCGATTTGAGCTTGTCTGATAGGTGTTTGTCTTCCCTGCAGGGAAACAGTTGCGTAGAGAACTCTTTCTACAGCAGCCACACACTCTGCCCTAGAGCTGAGAAGCACTGGCTGTCACTTCCCTTTGCAGAAGGAACATGCCTCAGAAACACACTCTCTCCTAACTCTTAAGTTACTACTTCAACTCACATATGCATGGAAACACAGAGTGGAGCACCCGGCGATAGTGTGCAGGACAGTACAGTAAAAGGGCTGCTCTGCCAGAACAAGGCAGAATGCAGATGCGTGGTTCTCAAGGATATGCTTCTGAGTCTGCTAGAAACTTTGCAGTAGAGCTGAGATGAACTCAGTATAAGTTCCATTTGAAGAAATAACCTAGGCCAGAAACCCACTCAACTGTAGCTCTTAAGCATCATCTGGAGCACACATTCTGGGAACCAGGCAGCACAGAGCCCAGGGGAAGCTGCTCGATTTGAGCTTGTCTGTTAGGTGTTTGTCTTCCCTGCAGGGAAACAGTGGCTTAGAGAACTCTTTCTACAGCAGCCACACACTCTGCCCTAGAGCTGAGAAGCACTGGCTGTAACTTCCCTTTGCAGAAGGAACATGCCTCAGAAACACACTCTCTCCTAACGCTTAAGTTACTACTTCAACTCACATATGCAGGGAAACACAGAGTGGAGCACCCGGCGATAGTGTGCAGGACAGTACAGTAAAAGGGCTGCTCTGCCAGAACAAGGCAGAACGCAGATGCGTGGTTCTCAAGGATATGCTTCTGAGTCTGCTAGAAACTTTGCAGTAGAGCTGAGATGAACTCAGTATAAGTTCCATTTGAAGAAATAACCTAGGTCAGAAACCCACTCAACTGTAGCTCTTAAGCATCATCTGGAGCACACATTCTGGGAACAAGGCAGCACAGAGCCCAGTGGAAGCTGCTCGATTTGAGCTTGTCTGTTAGGTGTTTGTCTTCCCTGCAGGGAAACCGTTGCTTAGAGAACTCTTTCTACAGCAGCCACACACTCTGCCCTAGAGCTGAGAAGCACTGGCTGTAACTTCCCTTTGCAGAAGGAACATGCCTCAGAAACACACTCACTCCTAACGCTTAAGTTACTACTTCAACTCACATATGCATGGAAACACAGAGTTGAGCACCCGGCGATAGTATGCAGGACAGTTCAGTAAAAGGGCTGCTCTGCCAGAACAAGGCAGAATGCAGATGCGTGGTTCTCAAGGATATGCTTCTGAGTCTGCTAGAAACTTTGCAGTAGAGCTGAGATGAACTCAGTATAAGTTCCATTTGAAGAAATAACCTAGGCCAGAAACCCACTCAACTGTAGCTCTTAAGGATCATCTGGAGCACACATTCTGGGAACCAGGCAGCAGAGAGCCCAGTGGAAGCTGCTCGATTTGAGCTTGTCTGATAGGTGTTTGTCTTCCCTGCAGGGAAACAGTTGCGTAGAGAACTCTTTCTACAGCAGCCACACACTCCGCCCTAGAGCTGAGAAGCACTGGCTGTAACTTCCCTTTGCAGAAGGCATATGCCTCAGAAACACACTCTCACCTAACTCTTAAGTTACTACTTCAACTCACATATGCATGGAAACACAGAGTGGAGCACCCGGCAATACTGAGCAGGACAGCTCAGTAAAAGGGCTGCTCTGCCAGAACAAGGCAGAATGCAGATGCGTGGTTCTCAAGGATATGCTTCTGAGTCTGCTAGAAACTTTGCAGTAGAGCTGAGATGAACTCAGTATAAGTTCCATTTGAAGAAATAACCTAGGCCAGAAACCCACTCAACTGTAGCTCTTAAGCATCATCTGGAGCACACATTCTGGGAACCAGGCAGCAGAGAGCCCAGTGTAAGCTGCTCGATTTGAGCTTGTCTGATAGGTGTTTGTCTTCCCTGCAGGGAAACACTTGCTTAGAGAACTCTTTCTACAGCAGCCACACACTCTGCCCTAGAGCTGAGAAGCACTGGCTGTAACTTCCCTTTGCAGAAGGAACATGCCTCAGAAACACACTCTCTCCTAACTCTTAAGTTACTACTACAACTCACATATGCATGGAAACACAGAGTGGAGCACCCGGCAATACTGAGCAGGACAGCACAGTAAAAGGGCTGCTCTGGCAGAACAAGGCAGAATGCAGATGCGTGGTTCTCAAGGATATGCTTCTGAGTCTGCTAGAAACTTTGCAGTAGAGCTGAGATGAACTCAGTATAAGTTCCATTTGAAGAAATAACCTAGGCCAGAAACCCACTCAACTGTAGCTCTTAAGCATCATCTGGAGCACACATTCTGGGAACCAGACAGCACAGAGCCCAGTGGAAGCTGCTCGATTTGAGCTTGTCTTTAGGTGTTTGTCTTCCCTGCAGGGAAACAGTTGCTTAGAGAACTCTTTCTACAGCAGCCACACACTCTGCCCTAGAGCTGAGAAGCACTGGCTGTCACTTCCCTTTGCAGAAGGAACATGCCTCAGAAACACACTCTCTCCTAACTCTTAAGTTACTACTTCAACTCACATATGCATGGAAACACAGAGTGGAGCACCCGGCAATACTGAGCAGGACAGCACAGTAAAAGGGCTGCTCTGCCAGAACAAGGCAGAATGCAGATGCGTGGTTCTCAAGGATGTGCTTCTGAGTCTGCTAGAAACTTTGCAGTAGAGCTGAGATGAACTCAGTATAAGTTCCATTTGAAGAAATAACCTAGGCCAGAAACCCACTCAACTGTAGCTCTTAAGCATCATCTGGAGCACACATTCTGGGAACCAGGCAGCAGAGAGCCCAGTGGAAGCTGCTCGATTTGAGCTTGTCTGATAGGTGTTTGTCTTCCCTGCAGGGAAACAGTTGCGTAGAGAACTCTTTCTACAGCAGCCACACACTCTGCCCTAGAGCTGAGAAGCACTGGCTGTAACTTCCCTTTGCAGAAGGAACATGCCTCAGAAACACACTCTCACCTAACGCTTAAGTTACTACTTCAACTCACATATGCATGGAAACACAGAGTGGAGCACCCGGCAATACTGAGCAGGACAGCTCAGTAAAAGGGCTGCTCTGGCAGAACAAGGCAGAATGCAGATGCGTGGTTCTCAAGGATATGCTTCTGAGTCTGCTAGAAACTTTGCAGTAGAGCTGAGATGAACTCAGTATAAGTTCCATTTGAAGAAATAACCTAGGCCAGAAACCCACTCAACTGTAGCTCTTAAGCATCATCTGGAGCACACATTCTGGGAACCAGGCAGCACAGAGCACAGTGGAAGCTGCTCGATTTGAGCTTGTCTGATAGGTGTTTGTCTTCCCTGCAGGGAAACACTTGCTTAGAGAACTCTTTCTACAGCAGCCACACACTCTGCCCTAGAGCTGAGAAGCACTGGCTGTAACTTCCCTTTGCAGAAGGAACATGCCTCAGAAACACACTCTCTCCTAACTCTTAAGTTACTACTACAACTCACATATGCATGGAAACACAGAGTGGAGCACCCGGCAATACTGAGCAGGACAGCACAGTAAAAGGGCTGCTCTGCCAGAACAAGGCAGAATGCAGATGCGTGGTTCTCAAGGATATGCTTCTGAGTCTGCTAGAAACTTTGCAGTAGAGCTGAGATGAACTCAGTATAAGTTCCATTTGAAGAAATAACCTAGGCCAGAAACCCACTCAACTGTAGCTCTTAAGCATCATCTGGAGCACACATTCTGGGAACCAGACAGCACAGAGCCCAGTGGAAGCTGCTCGATTTGAGCTTGTCTTTAGGTGTTTGTCTTCCCTGCAGGGAAACAGTTGCTTAGAGAACTCTTTCTACAGCAGCCACACACTCTGCCCTAGAGCTGAGAAGCACTGGCTGTCACTTCCCTTTGCAGAAGGAACATGCCTCAGAAACACACTCTCTCCTAACTCTTAAGTTACTACTTCAACTCACATATGCATGGAAACACAGAGTGGAGCACCCGGCAATACTGAGCAGGACAGCACAGTAAAAGGGCTGCTCTGCCAGAACAAGGCAGAATGCAGATGCGTGGTTCTCAAGGATGTGCTTCTGAGTCTGCTAGAAACTTTGCAGTAGAGCTGAGATGAACTCAGTATAAGTTCCATTTGAAGAAATAACCTAGGCCAGAAACCCACTCAACTGTAGCTCTTAAGCATCATCTGGAGCACACATTCTGGGAACCAGGCAGCAGAGAGCCCAGTGGAAGCTGCTCGATTTGAGCTTGTCTGATAGGTGTTTGTCTTCCCTGCAGGGAAACAGTTGCGTAGAGAACTCTTTCTACAGCAGCCACACACTCTGCCCTAGAGCTGAGAAGCACTGGCTGTAACTTCCCTTTGCAGAAGGAACATGCCTCAGAAACACACTCTCACCTAACTCTTAAGTTACTACTTCAACTCACATATGCATGGAAACACAGAGTGGAGCACCCGGCAATACTGAGCAGGACAGCTCAGTAAAAGGGCTGCTCTGCCAGAACAAGGCAGAATGCAGATGCGTGGTTCTCAAGGATATGCTTCTGAGTCTGCTAGAAACTTTGCAGTAGAGCTGAGATGAACTCAGTATAAGTTCCATTTGAAGAAATAACCTAGGCCAGAAACCCACTCAACTGTAGCTCTTAAGCATCATCTGGAGCACACATTCTGGGAACCAGGCAGCACAGAGCCCAGTGGAAGCTGCTCGATTTGAGCTTGTCTGTTAGGTGTTTGTCTTCCCTGCAGGGAAACCGTTGCTTAGAGAACTCTTTCTACAGCAGCCACACACTCTGCCCTAGAGCTGAGAAGCACTGGCTGTAACTTCCCTTTGCAGAAGGAACATGCCTCAGAAACACACTCTCTCCTAACTCTTAAGTTACTACTTCAACTCACATATGCATGGGAAAACAGAGGGGAGCACCCGGCGATAGTGTGCAGGACAGTACAGTAAAAGGGCTGCTCTGCCAGAACAAGGCAGAACGCAGATGCGTGGTTCTCAAGGATATGCTTCTGAGTCTGCTAGAAACTTTGCAGTAGAGCTGAGATGAACTCAGTATAAGTTCCATTTGAAGAAATAACCTAGGCCAGAAACCCACTCAACTGTAGCTCTTAAGCATCATCTGGAGCACACATTCTGGGAACCAGGCAGCAGAGAGCCCAGTGGAAGCTGCTCGATTTGAGCTTGTCTGATAGGTGTTTGTCTTCCCTGCAGGGAAACAGTTGCGTAGAGAACTCTTTCTACAGCAGCCACACACTCTGCCCTAGAGCTGAGAAGCACTGGCTGTAACTTCCCTTTGCAGAAGGAACATGCCTCAGAAACACACTCTCTCCTAACTCTTAAGTTACTACTACAACTCACATATGCATGGAAACACAGAGTGGAGCACCCGGCAATACTGAGCAGGACAGCACAGTAAAAGGGCTGCTCTGCCAGAACAAGGCAGAATGCAGATGCGTGGTTCTCAAGGATATGCTTCTGAGTCTGCTAGAAACTTTGCAGTAGAGCTGAGATGAACTCAGTATAAGTTCCATTTGAAGAAATAACCTAGGCCAGAAACCCACTCAACTGTAGCTCTTAAGCATCATCTGGAGCACACATTCTGGGAACCAGGCAGCAGAGAGCCCAGTGGAAGCTGCTCGATTTGAGCTTGTCTGATAGGTGTTTGTCTTCCCTGCAGGGAAACAGTTGCGTAGAGAACTCTTTCTACAGCAGCCACACACTCTGCCCTAGAGCTGAGAAGCACTAGCTCTAACTTCCCTTTGCAGAAGGAACATGCCTCAGAAACACACTCTCACCTAACTCTTAAGTTACTACTTCAACTCACATATGCATGGAAACACAGAGTGGAGCACCCGGCAATACTGAGCAGGACAGCTCAGTAAAAGGGCTGCTCTGCCAGAACAAGGCAGAATGCAGATGCGTGGTTCTCAAGGATATGCTTCTGAGTCTGCTAGAAACTTTTCAGTAGAGCTGAGATGAACTCAGTATAAATTCTATTTGAAGAAATAACCTAGGCCAGAAACCCACTCAACTGTAGCTCTTAAGCATCATCTGGAGCACACATTCTGGGAACCAGGCAGCAGAGAGCCCAGTGGAAGCTGCTCGATTTGAGCTTGTCTGATAGGTGTGTGTCTTCCCTGCAGGGAAACAGTTGCGTAGAGAACTCTTTCTACAGCAGCCACACACTCTGCCCTAGAGCTGAGAAGCACTGGCTGTAACTTCCCTTTGCAGAAGGAACATGCCTCAGAAACACACTCTCTCCTAACGCTTAAGATACTACTTCAACTCACATATGCATGGAAACACAGAGTGGAGCACCCGGCAATACTGAGCAGGACAGCTCAGTAAAAGGGCTGCTCTGCCAGAACAAGGCAGAATGCAGATGCGTGGTTCTCAAGGATATGCTTCTGAGTCTGCTAGAAACTTTGCAGTAGAGCTGAGATGAACTCAGTATAAGTTCCATTTGAAGAAATAACCTAGGTCAGAAACCCACTCAACTGTAGCTCTTAAGCATCATCTGGAGCACACATTCTGGGAACCAGACAGCCCAGAGCCCAGTGGAAGCTGCTCGATCTGAGCTTGTCTGTTAGGTGTTTGTCTTCCCTGCAGGGAAACAGTTGCTTAGAGAACTCTTTCTACAGCAGCCACACACTCTGCCCTAGAGCTGAGAAGCACTGGCTGTCACTTCCCTTTGCAGAAGGAACATGCCTCAGAAACACACTCTCTCCTAACTCTTAAGTTACTACTTCAACTCACATATGCATGGAAACACAGAGTGGAGCACCCGGCAGTACTGAGCAGGACAGCTCAGTAAAAGGGCTGCTCTGCCAGAACAAGGCAGAATGCAGATGCGTGGTTCTCAAGGATATGCTTCTGAGTCTGCTAGAAACTTTGCAGTAGAGCTGAGATGAACTCAGTATAAGTTGCATTTGAAGAAATAACCTAGGCCAGAAACCAACTCAACTGTAGCTCTTAAGCATCATCTGGAGCACACATTCCGGGAACCAGGCAGCAGAGAGCCCAGTGGAAGCTGCTCGATTTGAGCTTGTCTGATAGGTGTTTGTCTTCCCTGCAGGGAAACAATTGCTCAGAGAACTCTTTCTATAGCAGGCACACACTCTGCCCTAGAGCTGAGAAGCACTGGCTGTCACTTCCCTTTGCAGAAGGAACATGCCTCAGGAACACACTCTCTCTTAACTCTTAAGTTACAACTTCAACTCACATATGCATGGAAACACAGAGTGGAGCACCCGGCGATAGTGTGCAGGACAGTTCAGTAAAAGGGCTGCTCTGCCAGAACAAGGCAGAATGCAGATGCGTGGTTCTCAAGGATATGCTGCTGAGTCTGCTAGAAACATTGCAGTAGAGCTGAGATGAACTCAGTATGAGTTCCATTTGAAGAAATAACCTAGGCCAGAAACCCACTCAACTGTGGCTCTTAAGCATGATCTGGAGCACACATTCCGGGAACCAGGCAGCAGAGAGCCCAGTGGAAGCTGCTCGATTTGAGCTTGTCTGATAGGTGTTTGTCTTCCCTGCAGGGAAACAGTTGCGTAGAGAACTCTTTCTACAGCAGCCACACACTCTGCCCTAGAGCTGAGAAGCACTGGCTGTAACTTCCCTTTGCAGAAGTAACATGCCTCAGAAACACACTCTCTCCTAACTCTTAAGTTACTACTTCAACTTACATCTGCATGGAAACACAGAGTGCAGCACCCGGCAATACTGAGCAGGACAGCTCAGTAAAAGGGCTGCTCTGCCAGAACAAGGCAGAATGCAGATGCGTGGTTCTCAAGGATATGCTTCTGAGTCTGCTAGAAACTTTGCAGTAGAGCTGAGATGAACTCAGCATAAGTTCCATTTGAAGAAATAACCTAGGCCAGAAACCCACTCAACTGTAGCTCTTAAGCATCATCTGGAGCACACATTCTGGGAACCAGGCAGCACAGAGCCCAGTGGAAGCTGCTCGATTTGAGCTTGTCTGTTAGGTGTTTGTCTTCCCTGCAGGGAAACAGTTGCTTAGAGAACTCTTTCTACAGCAGCCACACACTCTGCCCTAGAGCTGAGAAGCACTGGCTGTAACTTCCCTTTGCAGAAGGAACATGCCTCAGAAACACACTCTCTCCTAACTCTTAAGTTACAACTTCAACTCACATATGCATGGAAACACAGAGTGGAGCACCCGGCGATAGTGTGCAGCACAGTTCAGTAAAAGGGGTGCTCTGCCAGAACAAGGCAGAATGCAGATACGTGGTTCTCAAGGATATGCTTCTGAGTCTGCTAGAAACTTTGCAGTAGAGCTGAGATGAACTCAGTATAAGTTCCATTTGAAGAAAAATCTAGGCCAGAAAACCACTCCACTGTAGCTGTTAAGCATCATCTGGAGCACACATTCCGGGAACCAGGCAGCAGAGAGCCCAGTGGAAGCTGCTCGATTTGAGCTTGTCTGATAGGTGTTTGTCTTCCCTGCAGGGAAACAGTTGCATAGAGAACTCTTTCTACAGCAGCCACACACTCTGCCCTAGAGCTGAGAAGCACTGGCTGTAACTTCGCTTTGCAGAAGGAACATGCCTCAGAAACACACTCACTCCTAACTCTTAAGTTACTACTTCAACTCACATATGCATGGAAACACAGAGAGGAGCACCCGGCAATACTGAGCAGGACAGCTCAGTAAAAGGGCTGCTCTGCCAGAACAAGGCAGAATGCAGATGCGTGGTTCTCAAGGATATGCTTCTGAGTCTGCTAGAAACTTTGCAGTAGAGCTGAGATGAACTCAGTATAAGTTCCATTTGAAGAAATAACCTAGGCCAGAAACCCACTCAACTGTAGCTCTTAAGCATCATCTGGAGCACACATTCTCGGAACCAGGCAGCAGACAGCCCAGTGGAAGCTGCTCGATTTGAGCTTGTCTGATAGGTGTTTGTCTTCCCTGCAGGGAAACAGTTGCTTAGAGAACTCTTTCTACAGCAGCCACACACTCTGCCCTAGAGCTGAGAAGCACTGGCTGTAACTTCCCTTTGCAGAAGGAACATGCCTCAGAAACACACTCTCTCCTAACTCTTAAGTTACTACTTCAACTCACATATGCATGGAAACACAGAGTGGAGCACCCGGCAATACTGAGCAGGACAGTTCAGTAAAAGGGCTGCTCTGCCAGAACAAGGCAGAATGCAGATGCGTGGTTCTCAAGGATATGCTTCTGAGTCTGCTAGAAACTTTGCAGTAGATCTGAGATGAACTCAGTATAAGTTCCATTTGAAGAAATAACCTAGGCCAGAAACCCACTCCACTGTAGCTCTTAAGCATTCTGGAGCACACATTCTGGGAACCAGGCAGCAGAGAGCCCAGTGGAAGCTGCTCGATTTGAGCTTGTCTGATAGGTGTTTGTCTTCCCTGCAGGGAAACAGTTGCTCAGAGAACGCTTTCTATAGCAGCCACACACTCTGCCCTAGAGCTGAGAAGCACTGGCTGTAACTTCCCTTTGCAGAAGTAACATGCCTCAGAAACACACTCTCTCCTAACTCTTAAGTTACTACTTCAACTCACATATGCATGGAAACACAGAGTGGAGCACCTGGCAGTACTGAGCAGGACAGCTCAGTAAAAGGGCTGCTCTGCCAGAACAAGGCAGAATGCAGATGCGTGGTTCTCAAGGATATGCTTCTGAGTCTGCTAGAAACTTTGCAGTAGAGCTGAGATGAACTCAGTATAAGTTCCATTTGAAGAAATAACCTAGGCCAGAAACCCACTCAACTGTAGCTCTTAAGCATCATCTGGAGCACACATTCTGGGAACCAGGCAGCAGAGAGCCCAGTGGAAGCTGCTCGATTTGAGCTTGTCTGATAGGTGTTTGTCTTCCCTGCAGGGAAACAGTTGCTCAGAGAACTCTTTCTATAGCAGGCACACACTCTTCCCGAGAGCTGAGAAGCACTGGCTGTAACTTCCCTTTGCAGAAGGAACATGCCTCAGAAACACACTCTCTCCTAACTCTTAAGTTACTACTTCAACTCCCATATGCATGGAAACACAGAGTGGAGCACCCGGCGATAGTGTGCAGGACAGTTCAGTAAAAGGGCTGCTCTGCCAGAACAAGGCAGAATGCAGTTGCGTGGTTCTCAAGGATATGCTTCTGAGTCTGCTAGAAACTTTGCAGTAGAGCTGAGATGACCTCAGTATAAGTTCCATTTGAAGAAATAACCTAGGCCAGAAACCCACTCCACTGTAGCTCTTAAGCATCATCTGGAGCACACATTCCGGGAACCAGGCAGCAGAGAGCCCAGTGGAAGCTGCTCGATTTGAGCTTGTCTGATAGGTGTTTGTCTTCCCTGCAGGGAAACAGTTGCTCAGAGAACGCTTTCTATAGCAGCCACACACTCTGCTCTAGAGCTGAGAAGCACTGGCTGTAACTTCCCTTTGCAGAAGGAACATGCCTCAGAAACACACTCTCTCCAACTCTTAAGTTACTACTTCAACTCACATATGCATGGAAACACAGAGTGGAGCACCAGGCAATACTGAGCCGGAAAGCTCAGTAAAAGGGCTGCTCTGCCAGAAGAAGGCAGAATGCAGATGCGTGGTTCTCAAGGATATGCTTCTGAGTCTGCTAGAAACTTTGCAGTAGAGCTGAGATGAACTCAGTATAAGTTCCATTTGAAGAAATAACCTAGGCCAGAAACCCACTCAACTGTAGCTCTTAAGCATCATATGGAGCACACATTCCGGGAACCAGGCAGCAGAGAGCCCAGTGGAAGCTGCTCGATTTGAGCTTGTCTGATAGGTGTTTGTCTTCCCTGCAGGGAAACAGTTGCGTAGAGAACTCTTTCTACAGCAGCCACACACTCTGCCCTAGAGCTGAGAAGCACTGGCTGTCACTTCCCTTTGCAGAAGGAACATGCCTCAGAAACACACTCTCTCCTAACTCTTAAGTTACTACTTCAACTCACATATGCATGGAAACACAGAGTGGAGCACCCGGCGATAGTGTGAAGGACAGTTCAGTAAAAGGGCTGCTCTGCCAGAACAAGGCAGAATGCAGATGCGTGGTTCTCAAGGATATGCTTCTGAGTCTGCTAGAAACTTTGCAGTAGAGCTGAGATGAACTCAGTATAAGTTCCATTTGAAGAAATAACCTAGGCCAGAAACCCACTCAACTGTAGCTCTTAAGCATCATCTGGAGCACACATTCTGGGAACCAGGCAGCAGAGAGCCCAGTGGAAGCTGCTCGATTTGAGCTTGTCTGATAGGTGTTTGTCTTCCCTGCAGGGAAACAGTTGCTTAGAGAACTCTTTCTACAGCAGCCACACACTCTGCCCTAGAGCTGAGAAGCACTGGCTGTAACTTCCCTTTGCAGAAGGAACATGCCTCAGAAACACACACTCACCTAACACTTAAGTTACTACTTCAACTCACATATGCATGGAAACACAGAGTGGAGCACCCGGCAATACTGAGCAGGACAGCTCAGTAAAAGGGCTGCTCTGCCAGAACAAGGCAGAATGCAGATGCGTGGTTCTCAAGGATATGCTTCTGAGTCTGCTAGAAACTTTGCAGTAGAGCTGAGATGAACTCAGTATAAGTTCCATTTGAAGAAATAACCTAGGCCAGACACCCACTCCACTGTAGCTCTTAAGCATCATCTGGAGCACACATTCTGGGAACCAGGCAGCCGAGAGCCCAGTGGAAGCTGCTCGATTTGAGCTTGTCTGATAGGTGTTTGTCTTCCCTGCAGGGAAACAGTTGCTTAGAGAACTCTTTCTACAGCAGCCACACACTCTGCCCTAGAGCTGAGAAGCACTGGCTGTAACTTCCCTTTGCAGAAGGAACATGCCTCAGAAACACACTCTCTCCTAACTCTTAAGTTACTACTTCAACTCACATATGCATGGAAACACAGAGTGGAGCACCCGGCAATACTGAGCAGGACAGCTCAGTAAAAGGGCTGCTCTGCCAGAACAAGGCAGAATGCAGATGCGTGGTTCTCAAGGATATGCTTCTGAGTCTGCTAGAAACTTTGCAGTAGAGCTGAGATGAACTCAGTATAAGTTCCATTTGAAGAAATAACCTAGGCCAGAAACCCACTCCACTGTAGCTCTTAAGCATCATCTGGAGCACACATTCCGGGAACCAGGCAGCAGAGACCCCAGTGGAAGCTGCTCGATTTGAGCTTGTCTGATAGGTGTTTGTCTTCCATGCAGGGAAACAGTTGCTTAGAGAACTCTTTCTACAGCAGCCACACACTCTGCCCTAGAGCTGAGAAGCACTGGCTGTAACTTCCCTTTGAAGAAGGAACATGCCTCAGAAACACACTCTCTCCTAACTCTTAAGTTACTACTTCAACTCACATAGCATGGAAACACAGAGTGGAGCACCCGGCAATACTGAGCAGGACAGCTCAGTAAAAGGGCTGCTCTGCCAGAACAAGGCAGAATGCAGATGCGTGGTTCTCAAGGATATGCTTCTGAGTCTGCTAGAAACTTTGCAGTAGAGCTGAGATGAACTCAGTATAAGTTCCATTTGAAGAAATAACCTAGGCCAGAAACCCACTCCACTGTAGCTCTTAAGCATCATCTGGAGCACACATTCTGGGAACCAGGCAGCCGAGAGCCCAGTGGAAGCTGCTCGATTTGAGCTTGTCTGATAGGTGTTTGTCTTCCCTGCAGGGAAACAGTTGCTTAGAGAACTCTTTCTACAGCAGCCACACACTCTGCCCTAGAGCTGAGAAGCACTGGCTGTAACTTCCCTTTGCAGAAGGAACATGCCTCAGAAACACACTCTCTCCTAACTCTTAAGTTACTACTTCAACTCACATATGCATGGAAACACAGAGTGGAGCACCCGGCAATAGTGTGCAGGACAGTTCAGTAAAAGGGCTGCTCTGCCAGAACAAGGCAGAATGCAGATGCGTGGTTCTCAAGGATATGCTTCTGAGTCTGCTAGAAACTTTGCAGTAGAGCTGAGATGAACTCAGTATAAGTTCCATTTGAAGAAATAACCTAGGCCAGAAACCCACTCAACTGTAGCTCTTAAGCATCATCTGGAGCACACATTCCGGGAACCAGGCAGCAGAGAGCCCAGTGGAAGCTGCTCGATTTGAGCTTGTCTGATAGGTGTTTGTCTTCCCTGCAGGGAAACAGTTGCATAGAGAACTCTTTCTACAGCAGCCACACACTCTGCCCTAGAGCTGAGAAGCACTGGATGTAACTTCCCTTTGCAGAAGGAACATGCCTCAGAAACACACTCTCTCCTAACACTTAAGTTACTACTTCAACTCACATATGCATGGAAACACAGAGTGGAGCACCCGGCAGTACTGAGCAGGACAGCTCAGTAAAAGGGCTGCTCTGCCAGAACAAGGCAGAATGCAGATGCGTGGTTCTCAAGGATATGCTTCTGAGTCTGCTAGAAACTTTGCAGTAGAGCTGAGATGAACTCAGTATAAGTTCCATTTGAAGAAATAACCTAGGCCAGAAACCCACTCAACTGTAGCTCTTAAGCATCATCTGGAGCACACATTCTGGGAACCAGGCAGCAGAGACCCCAGTGGAAGCTGCTCGATTTGAGCTTGTCTGATAGGTGTTTGTCTTCCCTGTAGGGAAACAGTTGCTTAGAGAACTCTTTCTACAGCAGCCACACACTCTGCCCTAGAGCTGAGAAGCACTGGCTGTAACTTCCCTTTGCAGAAGGAACATGCCTCAGAAACACACTCTCTCCTAACTCTTAAGTTACTACTTCAACTCACATATGCATGGAAACACAGAGTGGAGCACCCGGCAATACTGAGCAGGACAGCTCAGTAAAAGGGCTGCTCTGCCAGAACAAGGCAGAATGCAGATGCGTGGTTCTCAAGGATATGCTTCTGAGTCTGCTAGAAACTTTGCAGTAGAGCTGAGATCAACTCAGTATAAGTTCCATTTGAAGAAATAACCTAGGCCAGAAACCCACTCAACTGTAGCTCTTAAGCATCATCTGGAGCACACATTCTGGGAACCAGGCAGCAGAGAGCCCAGTGGAAGCTGCTCGATTTGAGCTTGTCTGATAGGTGTTTGTCTTCCCTGCAGGGAAACAGTTGCGTAGAGAACTCTTTCTACAGCAGCCACACACTCTGCCCTAGAGCTGAGAAGCACTGGCTGTCACTTCCCTTTGCAGAAGGAACATGCCTCAGAAACACACTCTCTCCTAACTCTTAAGTTACTACTTCAACTAACATATGCATGGAAACACAGAGTGGAGCACCCGGCGATAGTGTGCAGGACAGTTCAGTAAAAGGGCTGCTCTGCCAGAACAAGGCAGAATGCAGATGCGTGGTTCTCAAGGATATGCTTCTGAGTCTGCTAGAAACTTTGCAGTAGAGCTGAGATGAACTCAGTATAAGTTCCATTTGAAGAAATAACCTAGGCCAGAAACCCACTCAACTGTAGCTCTTAAGCATCATCTGGAGCACACATTCCGGGAACCAGGCAGCAGAGAGCCCAGTGGAAGCTGCTCGATTTGAGCTTGTCTGATAGGTGTTTGTCTTCCCTGCAGGGAAACAGTTGCGTAGAGTACTCTTTCTACAGCAGCCACACACTCTGCCCTAGAACTGAGAAGCACTGGCTGTAACTTCCCTTTGCAGAAGGAACATGCCTCAGAAACACACTCTCTCCTAACTCTTAAGTTACTACTTCAACTCACATATGCATGGAAACACAGAGTGGAGCACCCGGCAATACTGAGCAGGACAGCTCAGTAAAAGGGCTGCTCTGCCAGAACAAGGCAGAATGCAGATGCGTGGTTCTCAAGGATATGCTTCTGAGTCTGCTAGAAACTTTGCAGTAGAGCTGAGATGAACTCAGTATAAGTTCCATTTGAAGAAATAACCTAGGCCAGAAACCCACTCCACTGTAGCTCTTAAGCATCATCTGGAGCACACATTCTGGGAACCAGGCAGCCGAGAGCCCAGTGGAAGCTGCTCGATTTGAGCTTGTCTGATAGGTGTTTGTCTTCCCTGCAGGGAAACAGTTGCTTAGAGAACTCTTTCTACAGCAGCCACACACTCTGCCCTAGAGCTGAGAAGCACTGGCTGTAACTTCCCTTTGCAGAAGGAACATGCCTCAGAAACACACTCTCTCCTAACACTTAAGTTACTACTTCAACTCACATATGCATGGAAACACAGAGTGGAGCACCCGGCAGTACTGAGCAGGACAGCTCAGTAAAAGGGCTGCTCTGCCAGAACAAGGCAGAATGCAGATGCGTGGTTCTCAAGGATATGCTTCTGAGTCTGCTAGAAACTTTGCAGTAGAGCTGAGATGAACTCAGTATAAGTTCCATTTGAAGAAATAACCTAGGCCAGAAACCCACTCAACTGTAGCTCTTAAGCATCATCTGGAGCACACATTCTGGGAACCAGGCAGCAGAGACCCCAGTGGAAGCTGCTCGATTTGAGCTTGTCTGATAGGTGTTTGTCTTCCATGCAGGGAAACAGTTGCTTAGAGAACTCTTTCTACAGCAGCCACACACTCTGCCCTAGAGCTGAGAAGCACTGGCTGTAACTTCCCTTTGAAGAAGGAACATGCCTCAGAAACACACTCTCTCCTAACTCTTAAGTTACTACTTCAACTCACATAGCATGGAAACACAGAGTGGAGCACCCGGCAATACTGAGCAGGACAGCTCAGTAAAAGGGCTGCTCTGCCAGAACAAGGCAGAATGCAGATGCGTGGTTCTCAAGGATATGCTTCTGAGTCTGCTAGAAACTTTGCAGTAGAGCTGAGATGAACTCAGTATAAGTTCCATTTGAAGAAATAACCTAGGCCAGAAACCCACTCCACTGTAGCTCTTAAGCATCATCTGGAGCACACATTCTGGGAACCAGGCAGCCGAGAGCCCAGTGGAAGCTGCTCGATTTGAGCTTGTCTGATAGGTGTTTGTCTTCCCTGCAGGGAAACAGTTGCTTAGAGAACTCTTTCTACAGCAGCCACACACTCTGCCCTAGAGCTGAGAAGCACTGGCTGTAACTTCCCTTTGCAGAAGGAACATGCCTCAGAAACACACTCTCTCCTAACACTTAAGTTACTACTTCAACTCACATATGCATGGAAACACAGAGTGGAGCACCCGGCAGTACTGAGCAGGACAGCTCAGTAAAAGGGCTGCTCTGCCAGAACAAGGCAGAATGCAGATGCGTGGTTCTCAAGGATATGCTTCTGAGTCTGCTAGAAACTTTGCAGTAGAGCTGAGATGAACTCAGTATAAGTTCCATTTGAAGAAATAACCTAGGCCAGAAACCCACTCAACTGTAGCTCTTAAGCATCATCTGGAGCACACATTCTGGGAACCAGGCAGCAGAGACCCCAGTGGAAGCTGCTCGATTTGAGCTTGTCTGATAGGTGTTTGTCTTCCATGCAGGGAAACAGTTGCTTAGAGAACTCTTTCTACAGCAGCCACACACTCTGCCCTAGAGCTGAGAAGCACTGGCTGTAACTTCCCTTTGAAGAAGGAACATGCCTCAGAAACACACTCTCTCCTAACTCTTAAGTTACTACTTCAACTCACATAGCATGGAAACACAGAGTGGAGCACCCGGCAATACTGAGCAGGACAGCTCAGTAAAAGGGCTGCTCTGCCAGAACAAGGCAGAATGCAGATGCGTGGTTCTCAAGGATATGCTTCTGAGTCTGCTAGAAACTTTGCAGTAGAGCTGAGATGAACTCAGTATAAGTTCCATTTGAAGAAATAACCTAGGCCAGAAACCCACTCCACTGTAGCTCTTAAGCATCATCTGGAGCACACATTCTGGGAACCAGGCAGCCGAGAGCCCAGTGGAAGCTGCTCGATTTGAGCTTGTCTGATAGGTGTTTGTCTTCCCTGCAGGGAAACAGTTGCTTAGAGAACTCTTTCTACAGCAGCCACACACTCTGCCCTAGAGCTGAGAAGCACTGGCTGTAACTTCCCTTTGCAGAAGGAACATGCCTCAGAAACACACTCTCTCCTAACTCTTAAGTTACTACTTCAACTCACATATGCATGGAAACACAGAGTGGAGCACCCGGCAATAGTGTGCAGGACAGTTCAGTAAAAGGGCTGCTCTGCCAGAACAAGGCAGAATGCAGATGCGTGGTTCTCAAGGATATGCTTCTGAGTCTGCTAGAAACTTTGCAGTAGAGCTGAGATGAACTCAGTATAAGTTCCATTTGAAGAAATAACCTAGGCCAGAAACCCACTCAACTGTAGCTCTTAAGCATCATCTGGAGCACACATTCCGGGAACCAGGCAGCAGAGAGCCCAGTGGAAGCTGCTCGATTTGAGCTTGTCTGATAGGTGTTTGTCTTCCCTGCAGGGAAACAGTTGCGTAGAGAACTCTTTCTACAGCAGCCACACACTCTGCCCTAGAGCTGAGAAGCACTGGATGTAACTTCCCTTTGCAGAAGGAACATGCCTCAGAAACACACTCTCTCCTAACACTTAAGTTACTACTTCAACTCACATATGCATGGAAACACAGAGTGGAGCACCCGGCAGTACTGAGCAGGACAGCTCAGTAAAAGGGCTGCTCTGCCAGAACAAGGCAGAATGCAGATGCGTGGTTCTCAAGGATATGCTTCTGAGTCTGCTAGAAACTTTGCAGTAGAGCTGAGATGAACTCAGTATAAGTTCCATTTGAAGAAATAACCTAGGCCAGAAACCCACTCAACTGTAGCTCTTAAGCATCATCTGGAGCACACATTCTGGGAACCAGGCAGCAGAGACCCCAGTGGAAGCTGCTCGATTTGAGCTTGTCTGATAGGTGTTTGTCTTCCCTGCAGGGAAACAGTTGCTTAGAGAACTCTTTCTACAGCAGCCACACACTCTGCCCTAGAGCTGAGAAGCACTGGCTGTAACTTCCCTTTGCAGAAGGAACATGCCTCAGAAACACACTCTCTCCTAACTCTTAAGTTACTACTTCAACTCACATATGCATGGAAACACAGAGTGGAGCACCCGGCAATACTGAGCAGGACAGCTCAGTAAAAGGGCTGCTCTGCCAGAACAAGGCAGAATGCAGATGCGTGGTTCTCAAGGATATGCTTCTGAGTCTGCTAGAAACTTTGCAGTAGAGCTGAGATGAACTCAGTATAAGTTCCATTTGAAGAAATAACCTAGGCCAGAAACCCACTCCACTGTAGCTCTTAAGCATCATCTGGAGCACACATTCTGGGAACCAGGCAGCCGAGAGCCCAGTGGAAGCTGCTCGATTTGAGCTTGTCTGATAGGTGTTTGTCTTCCCTGCAGGGAAACAGTTGCTTAGAGAACTCTTTCTACAGCAGCCACACACTCTGCCCTAGAGCTGAGAAGCACTGGCTGTAACTTCCCTTTGCAGAAGGAACATGCCTCAGAAACACACTCTCTCCTAACACTTAAGTTACTACTTCAACTCACATATGCATGGAAACACAGAGTGGAGCACCCGGCAGTACTGAGCAGGACAGCTCAGTAAAAGGGCTGCTCTGCCAGAACAAGGCAGAATGCAGATGCGTGGTTCTCAAGGATATGCTTCTGAGTCTGCTAGAAACTTTGCAGTAGAGCTGAGATGAACTCAGTATAAGTTCCATTTGAAGAAATAACCTAGGCCAGAAACCCACTCAACTGTAGCTCTTAAGCATCATCTGGAGCACACATTCTGGGAACCAGGCAGCAGAGACCCCAGTGGAAGCTGCTCGATTTGAGCTTGTCTGATAGGTGTTTGTCTTCCATGCAGGGAAACAGTTGCTTAGAGAACTCTTTCTACAGCAGCCACACACTCTGCCCTAGAGCTGAGAAGCACTGGCTGTAACTTCCCTTTGCAGAAGGAACATGCCTCAGAAACACACTCTCTCCTAACTCTTAAGTTACTACTTCAACTCACATATGCATGGAAACACAGAGTGGAGCACCCGGCAATAGTGTGCAGGACAGTTCAGTAAAAGGGCTGCTCTGCCAGAACAAGGCAGAATGCAGATGCGTGGTTCTCAAGGATATGCTTCTGAGTCTGCTAGAAACTTTGCAGTAGAGCTGAGATGAACTCAGTATAAGTTCCATTTGAAGAAATAACCTAGGCCAGAAACCCACTCAACTGTAGCTCTTAAGCATCATCTGGAGCACACATTCCGGGAACCAGGCAGCAGAGAGCCCAGTGGAAGCTGCTCGATTTGAGCTTGTCTGATAGGTGTTTGTCTTCCCTGCAGGGAAACAGTTGCGTAGAGAACTCTTTCTACAGCAGCCACACACTCTGCCCTAGAGCTGAGAAGCACTGGATGTAACTTCCCTTTGCAGAAGGAACATGCCTCAGAAACACACTCTCTCCTAACACTTAAGTTACTACTTCAACTCACATATGCATGGAAACACAGAGTGGAGCACCCGGCAGTACTGAGCAGGACAGCTCAGTAAAAGGGCTGCTCTGCCAGAACAAGGCAGAATGCAGATGCGTGGTTCTCAAGGATATGCTTCTGAGTCTGCTAGAAACTTTGCAGTAGAGCTGAGATCAACTCAGTATAAGTTCCATTTGAAGAAATAACCTAGGCCAGAAACCCACTCCACTGTAGCTCTTAAGCATCATCTGGAGCACACATTCTGGGAACCAGGCAGCCGAGAGCCCAGTGGAAGCTGCTCGATTTGAGCTTGTCTGATAGGTGTTTGTCTTCCCTGCAGGGAAACAGTTGCTTAGAGAACTCTTTCTACAGCAGCCACACACTCTGCCCTAGAGCTGAGAAGCACTGGCTGTAACTTCCCTTTGCAGAAGGAACATGCCTCAGAAACACACTCTCTCCTAACACTTAAGTTACTACTTCAACTCACATATGCATGGAAACACAGAGTGGAGCACCCGGCAGTACTGAGCAGGACAGCTCAGTAAAAGGGCTGCTCTGCCAGAACAAGGCAGAATGCAGATGCGTGGTTCTCAAGGATATGCTTCTGAGTCTGCTAGAAACTTTGCAGTAGAGCTGAGATGAACTCAGTATAAGTTCCATTTGAAGAAATAACCTAGGCCAGAAACCCACTCAACTGTAGCTCTTAAGCATCATCTGGAGCACACATTCTGGGAACCAGGCAGCAGAGACCCCAGTGGAAGCTGCTCGATTTGAGCTTGTCTGATAGGTGTTTGTCTTCCATGCAGGGAAACAGTTGCTTAGAGAACTCTTTCTACAGCAGCCACACACTCTGCCCTAGAGCTGAGAAGCACTGGCTGTAACTTCCCTTTGTAGAAGGAACATGCCTCAGAAACACACTCTCTCCAACTCTTAAGTTACTACTTCAACTCACATATGCATGGAAACACAGAGTGGAGCACCAGGCAATACTGAGCAGGAAAGCTCAGTAAAAGGGCTGCTCTGCCAGAAGAAGGCAGAATGCAGATGCGTGGTTCTCAAGGATATGCTTCTGAGTCTGCTAGAAACTTTGCAGTAGAGCTGAGATGAACTCAGTATAAGTTCCATTTGAAGAAATAACCTAGGCCAGAAACCCACTCAACTGTAGCTCTTAAGCATCATCTGGAGCACACATTCCGGGAACCAGGCAGCAGAGAGCCCAGTGGAAGCTGCTCGATTTGAGCCTGTCTGATAGGTGTTTGTCTTCCCTGCAGGGAAACAGTTGCGTAGAGAACTCTTTCTACAGCAGCCACACACTCTGCCCTAGAGCTGAGAAGCACTGGCTGTAACTTCCCTTTGCAGAAGGAACATGCCTCAGAAACACACTCTCTCCTAACTCTTAAGTTACTACTTCAACTCACATATGCATGGAAACACAGAGTGGAGCACCCGGCGATAGTGTGCAGGACAGTTCAGTAAAAGGGCTGCTCTGCCAGAACAAGGCAGAATGCAGATGCGTGGTTCTCAAGGATATGCTTCTGAGTCTGCTAGAAACTTTGCAGTAGAGCTGAGATGAACTCAGTATAAGTTCCATTTGAAGAAATAACCTAGGCCAGAAACCCACTCCACTGTAGCTCTTAAGCATCATCTGGAGCACACATTCTGGGAACCAGGCAGCAGAGAGCCCAGTGGAAGCTGCTCGATTTGAGTTTGTCTGATAGGTGTTTGTCTTCCCTGCAGGGAAACAGTTGCTTAGAGAACTCTTTCTACAGCAGCCACACACTCTGCCCTAGAGCTGAGAAGCACTGGCTGTAACTTCCCTTTGTAGAAGGAACATGCCTCAGAAACACACTCTCTCCAACTCTTAAGTTACTACTTCAACTCACATATGCATGGAAACACAGAGTGGAGCACCAGGCAATACTGAGCAGGAAAGCTCAGTAAAAGGGCTGCTCTGCCAGAAGAAGGCAGAATGCAGATGCGTGGTTCTCAAGGATATGCTTCTGAGTCTGCTAGAAACTTTGCAGTAGAGCTGAGATGAACTCAGTATAAGTTCCATTTGAAGAAATAACCTAGGCCCGAAACCCACTCAACTGTAGCTCTTAAGCATCATCTGGAGCACACATTCTGGGAACCAGGCAGCAGAGAGCCCAGTGGAAGCTACTCGATTTGAGCTTGTCTGATAGGTGTTTGTCTTCCCTGCAGGGAAACAGTTGCGTAGAGAACTCTTTCTACAGCAGCCACACACTCTGCCCTAGAGCTGAGAAGCACTGGCTGTAACTTCCCTTTGCAGAAGGAACATGCCTCAGAAACACACACTCACCTAACACTTAAGTTACTACTTCAACTCACATATGCATGGAAACACAGAGTGGAGCACCCGGCAATACTGAGCAGCACAGCTCAGTAAAAGGGCTGCTCTGCCAGAACAAGGCAGAATGCAGATGCGTGGTTCTCAAGGATATGCTTCTGAGTCTGCTAGAAACTTTGCAGTAGAGCTGAGATGAACTCAGTATAAGTTCCATTTGAAGAAATAACCTAGGCCAGAAACCCACTCAACTGTAGCTCTTAAGCATCATCTGGAGCACACATTCCGGGAACCAGGCAGCAGAGAGCCCAGTGGAAGCTGCTGGATTTGAGCTTGTCTGATAGGTGTTTGTCTTCCCTGCAGGGAAACAGTTGCGTAGAGTACTCTTTCTACAGCAGCCACACACTCTGCCCTAGAACTGAGAAGCACTGGCTGTAACTTCCCTTTGCAGAAGGAACATGCCTCAGAAACACACTCTCTCCTAACTCTTAAGTTACTACTTCAACTCACATATGCATGGAAACACCGAGTGGAGCACCCGGCAATACTGAGCAGGACAGCTCAGTAAAAGGGCTGCTCTGCCAGAACAAGGCAGAATGCAGATGCGTGGTTCTCAAGGATATGCTTCTGAGTCTGCTAGAAACTTTGCAGTAGAGCTGAGATGAACTCAGTATAAGTTCCATTTGAAGAAATAACCTAGGCCAGAAACCCACTCCACTGTAGCTCTTAAGCATCATCTGGAGCACACATTCTGGGAACCAGGCAGCCGAGAGCCCAGTGGAAGCTGCTCGATTTGAGCTTGTCTGATAGGTGTTTGTCTTCCCTGCAGGGAAACAGTTGCTTAGAGAACTCTTTCTACAGCAGCCACACACTCTGCCCTAGAGCTGAGAGGCACTGGCTGTAACTTCCCTTTGCAGAAGGAACATGCCTCAGAAACACACTCTCTCCTAACTCTTAAGTTACTACTTCAACTCACATATGCATGGAAACACAGAGTGGAGCACCCGGCAATAGTGTGCAGGACAGTTCAGTAAAAGGGCTGCTCTGCCAGAACAAGGCAGAATGCAGATGCGTGGTTCTCAAGGATATGCTTCTGAGTCTGCTAGAAACTTTGCAGTAGAGCTGAGATGAACTCAGTATAAGTTCCATTTGAAGAAATAACCTAGGCCAGAAACCCACTCAACTGTAGCTCTTAAGCATCATCTGGAGCACACATTCCGGGAACCAGGCAGCAGAGAGCCCAGTGGAAGCTGCTCGATTTGAGCTTGTCTGATAGGTGTTTGTCTTCCCTGCAGGGAAACAGTTGCGTAGAGAACTCTTTCTACAGCAGCCACACACTCTGCCCTAGAGCTGAGAAGCACTGGCTGTAACTTCCCTTTGCAGAAGGAACATGCCTCAGAAACACACTCTCTCCTAACACTTAAGTTACTACTTCAACTCACATATGCATGGAAACACAGAGTGGAGCACCCGGCAGTACTGAGCAGGACAGCTCAGTAAAAGGGCTGCTCTGCCAGAACAAGGCAGAATGCAGATGCGTGGTTCTCAAGGATATGCTTCTGAGTCTGCTAGAAACTTTGCAGTAGAGCTGAGATGAACTCAGTATAAGTTCCATTTGAAGAAATAACCTAGGCCAGAAACCCACTCAACTGTAGCTCTTAAGCATCATCTGGAGCACACATTCTGGGAACCAGGCAGCAGAGACCCCAGTGGAAGCTGCTCGATTTGAGCTTGTCTGATAGGTGTTTGTCTTCCATGCAGGGAAACAGTTGCTTAGAGAACTCTTTCTACAGCAGCCACACACTCTGCCCTAGAGCTGAGAAGCACTGGCTGTAACTTCCCTTTGTAGAAGGAACATGCCTCAGAAACACACTCTCTCCAACTCTTAAGTTACTACTTCAACTCACATATGCATGGAAACACAGAGTGGAGCACCAGGCAATACTGAGCAGGAAAGCTCAGTAAAAGGGCTGCTCTGCCAGAAGAAGGCAGAATGCAGATGCGTGGTTCTCAAGGATATGCTTCTGAGTCTGCTAGAAACTTTGCAGTAGAGCTGAGATGAACTCAGTATAAGTTCCATTTGAAGAAATAACCTAGGCCAGAAACCCACTCAACTGTAGCTCTTAAGCATCATCTGGAGCACACATTCCGGGAACCAGGCAGCAGAGAGCCCAGTGGAAGCTGCTCGATTTGAGCCTGTCTGATAGGTGTTTGTCTTCCCTGCAGGGAAACAGTTGCGTAGAGAACTCTTTCTACAGCAGCCACACACTCTGCCCTAGAGCTGAGAAGCACTGGCTGTCACTTCCCTTTGCAGAAGGAACATGCCTCAGAAACACACTCTCTCCTAACTCTTAAGTTACTACTTCAACTCACATATGCATGGAAACACAGAGTGGAGCACCCGGCGATAGTGTACAGGACAGTACAGTAAAAGGGCTGCTCTGCCAGAACAAGGCAGAATGCAGATGCGTGGTTCTCAAGGATATGCTTCTGAGTCTGCTAGAAACTTTGCAGTAGAGCTGAGATGAACTCAGTATAAGTTCCATTTCAAGAAATAACCTAGACCAGAAACCCACTCAACTGTAGCTCTTAAGCATCATCTGGAACACAAATTAAGGGAACCAGGCAGCAGAGAGCCCAGTGGAGACTGCTCGATTTGAGCTTGTCTGATAGGTGTTTGTCTTCCCTGCAGGGAAACAGTTGCGTAGAGAACTCTTTCTACAGCAGCCACACACTCTGCCCTAGAGCTGAGAAGTACTGGCTGTAACTTCCCTTTGCAGAAGGAACATGCCTCAGAAACACACTCTCACCTAACTCTTAAGTTACTACTTCAACTCACATATGCATGGAAACACAGAGTGGAGCACCCGGCAATACTGAGCAGGACAGCACAGTAAAAGGGCTGCTCTGGCAGAACAAGGCAGAATGCAGATGCGTGGTTCTCAAGGATATGCTTCTGAGTCTGCTAGAAACTTTGCAGTAGAGCTGAGATGAACTCAGTATAAATTCTATTTGAAGAAATAACCTAGGCCAGAAACCCACTCAACTGTAGCTCTTAAGCATCATCTGGAGCACACATTCTGGGAACCAGGCAGCAGAGAGCCCAGTGGAAGCTGCTCGATTTGAGCTTGTCTGATAGGTGTGTGTCTTCCCTGCAGGGAAACAGTTGCGTAGAGAACTCTTTCTACAGCAGCCACACACTCTGCCCTAGAGCTGAGAAGCACTGGCTGTAACTTCCCTTTGCAGAAGGAACATGCCTCAGAAACACACTCTCTCCTAACGCTTAAGATACTACTTCAACTCACATATGCATGGAAACACAGAGTGGAGCACCCGGCAATACTGAGCAGGACAGCTCAGTAAAAGGGCTGCTCTGCCAGAACAAGGCAGAATGCAGATGCGTGGTTCTCAAGGATATGCTTCTGAGTCTGCTAGAAACTTTGCAGTAGAGCTGAGATGAACTCAGTATAAGTTCCATTTGAAGAAATAACCTAGGTCAGAAACCCACTCAACTGTAGCTCTTAAGCATCATCTGGAGCACACATTCTGGGAACCAGACAGCCCAGAGCCCAGTGGAAGCTGCTCGATCTGAGCTTGTCTGTTAGGTGTTTGTCTTCCCTGCAGGGAAACAGTTGCTTAGAGAACTCTTTCTACAGCAGCCACACACTCTGCCCTAGAGCTGAGAAGCACTGGCTGTCACTTCCCTTTGCAGAAGGAACATGCCTCAGAAACACACTCTCTCCTAACTCTTAAGTTACTACTTCAACTCACATATGCATGGAAACACAGAGTGGAGCACCCGGCAGTACTGAGCAGGACAGCTCAGTAAAAGGGCTGCTCTGCCAGAACAAGGCAGAATGCAGATGCGTGGTTCTCAAGGATATGCTTCTGAGTCTGCTAGAAACTTTGCAGTAGAGCTGAGATGAACTCAGTATAAGTTGCATTTGAAGAAATAACCTAGGCCAGAAACCAACTCAACTGTAGCTCTTAAGCATCATCTGGAGCACACATTCCGGGAACCAGGCAGCAGAGAGCCCAGTGGAAGCTGCTCGATTTGAGCTTGTCTGATAGGTGTTTGTCTTCCCTGCAGGGAAACAATTGCTCAGAGAACTCTTTCTATAGCAGGCACACACTCTGCCCTAGAGCTGAGAAGCACTGGCTGTCACTTCCCTTTGCAGAAGGAACATGCCTCAGGAACACACTCTCTCTTAACTCTTAAGTTACAACTTCAACTCACATATGCATGGAAACACAGAGTGGAGCACCCGGCGATAGTGTGCAGGACAGTTCAGTAAAAGGGCTGCTCTGCCAGAACAAGGCAGAATGCAGATGCGTGGTTCTCAAGGATATGCTGCTGAGTCTGCTAGAAACATTGCAGTAGAGCTGAGATGAACTCAGTATGAGTTCCATTTGAAGAAATAACCTAGGCCAGAAACCCACTCAACTGTGGCTCTTAAGCATGATCTGGAGCACACATTCCGGGAACCAGGCAGCAGAGAGCCCAGTGGAAGCTGCTCGATTTGAGCTTGTCTGATAGGTGTTTGTCTTCCCTGCAGGGAAACAGTTGCGTAGAGAACTCTTTCTACAGCAGCCACACACTCTGCCCTAGAGCTGAGAAGCACTGGCTGTAACTTCCCTTTGCAGAAGTAACATGCCTCAGAAACACACTCTCTCCTAACTCTTAAGTTACTACTTCAACTTACATCTGCATGGAAACACAGAGTGCAGCACCCGGCAATACTGAGCAGGACAGCTCAGTAAAAGGGCTGCTCTGCCAGAACAAGGCAGAATGCAGATGCGTGGTTCTCAAGGATATGCTTCTGAGTCTGCTAGAAACTTTGCAGTAGAGCTGAGATGAACTCAGCATAAGTTCCATTTGAAGAAATAACCTAGGCCAGAAACCCACTCAACTGTAGCTCTTAAGCATCATCTGGAGCACACATTCTGGGAACCAGGCAGCACAGAGCCCAGTGGAAGCTGCTCGATTTGAGCTTGTCTGTTAGGTGTTTGTCTTCCCTGCAGGGAAACAGTTGCTTAGAGAACTCTTTCTACAGCAGCCACACACTCTGCCCTAGAGCTGAGAAGCACTGGCTGTAACTTCCCTTTGCAGAAGGAACATGCCTCAGAAACACACTCTCTCCTAACTCTTAAGTTACAACTTCAACTCACATATGCATGGAAACACAGAGTGGAGCACCCGGCGATAGTGTGCAGCACAGTTCAGTAAAAGGGGTGCTCTGCCAGAACAAGGCAGAATGCAGATACGTGGTTCTCAAGGATATGCTTCTGAGTCTGCTAGAAACTTTGCAGTAGAGCTGAGATGAACTCAGTATAAGTTCCATTTGAAGAAAAATCTAGGCCAGAAAACCACTCCACTGTAGCTGTTAAGCATCATCTGGAGCACACATTCCGGGAACCAGGCAGCAGAGAGCCCAGTGGAAGCTGCTCGATTTGAGCTTGTCTGATAGGTGTTTGTCTTCCCTGCAGGGAAACAGTTGCATAGAGAACTCTTTCTACAGCAGCCACACACTCTGCCCTAGAGCTGAGAAGCACTGGCTGTAACTTCGCTTTGCAGAAGGAACATGCCTCAGAAACACACTCACTCCTAACTCTTAAGTTACTACTTCAACTCACATATGCATGGAAACACAGAGAGGAGCACCCGGCAATACTGAGCAGGACAGCTCAGTAAAAGGGCTGCTCTGCCAGAACAAGGCAGAATGCAGATGCGTGGTTCTCAAGGATATGCTTCTGAGTCTGCTAGAAACTTTGCAGTAGAGCTGAGATGAACTCAGTATAAGTTCCATTTGAAGAAATAACCTAGGCCAGAAACCCACTCAACTGTAGCTCTTAAGCATCATCTGGAGCACACATTCTCGGAACCAGGCAGCAGACAGCCCAGTGGAAGCTGCTCGATTTGAGCTTGTCTGATAGGTGTTTGTCTTCCCTGCAGGGAAACAGTTGCTTAGAGAACTCTTTCTACAGCAGCCACACACTCTGCCCTAGAGCTGAGAAGCACTGGCTGTAACTTCCCTTTGCAGAAGGAACATGCCTCAGAAACACACTCTCTCCTAACTCTTAAGTTACTACTTCAACTCACATATGCATGGAAACACAGAGTGGAGCACCCGGCAATACTGAGCAGGACAGTTCAGTAAAAGGGCTGCTCTGCCAGAACAAGGCAGAATGCAGATGCGTGGTTCTCAAGGATATGCTTCTGAGTCTGCTAGAAACTTTGCAGTAGATCTGAGATGAACTCAGTATAAGTTCCATTTGAAGAAATAACCTAGGCCAGAAACCCACTCCACTGTAGCTCTTAAGCATTCTGGAGCACACATTCTGGGAACCAGGCAGCAGAGAGCCCAGTGGAAGCTGCTCGATTTGAGCTTGTCTGATAGGTGTTTGTCTTCCCTGCAGGGAAACAGTTGCTCAGAGAACGCTTTCTATAGCAGCCACACACTCTGCCCTAGAGCTGAGAAGC
This sequence comes from Tapirus indicus, assembly GCA_031878705.1. Lineage (NCBI taxonomy): Eukaryota > Metazoa > Chordata > Mammalia > Perissodactyla > Tapiridae > Tapirus > Tapirus indicus. Next base: position 49,061,848 of record CM062942.1, read on the forward strand.
ACTGGCTGTAACTTCCCTTTGCAGAAGTAACATGCCTCAGAAACACACTCTCTCCTAACTCTTAAGTTACTACTTCAACTCACATATGCATGGAAACACAGAGTGGAGCACCTGGCAGTACTGAGCAGGACAGCTCAGTAAAAGGGCTGCTCTGCCAGAACAAGGCAGAATGCAGATGCGTGGTTCTCAAGGATATGCTTCTGAGTCTGCTAGAAACTTTGCAGTAGAGCTGAGATGAACTCAGTATAAGTTCCATTTGAAGAAATAACCTAGGCCAGAAACCCACTCAACTGTAGCTCTTAAGCATCATCTGGAGCACACATTCTGGGAACCAGGCAGCAGAGAGCCCAGTGGAAGCTGCTCGATTTGAGCTTGTCTGATAGGTGTTTGTCTTCCCTGCAGGGAAACAGTTGCTCAGAGAACTCTTTCTATAGCAGGCACACACTCTTCCCGAGAGCTGAGAAGCACTGGCTGTAACTTCCCTTTGCAGAAGGAACATGCCTCAGAAACACACTCTCTCCTAACTCTTAAGTTACTACTTCAACTCCCATATGCATGGAAACACAGAGTGGAGCACCCGGCGATAGTGTGCAGGACAGTTCAGTAAAAGGGCTGCTCTGCCAGAACAAGGCAGAATGCAGTTGCGTGGTTCTCAAGGATATGCTTCTGAGTCTGCTAGAAACTTTGCAGTAGAGCTGAGATGACCTCAGTATAAGTTCCATTTGAAGAAATAACCTAGGCCAGAAACCCACTCCACTGTAGCTCTTAAGCATCATCTGGAGCACACATTCCGGGAACCAGGCAGCAGAGAGCCCAGTGGAAGCTGCTCGATTTGAGCTTGTCTGATAGGTGTTTGTCTTCCCTGCAGGGAAACAGTTGCTCAGAGAACGCTTTCTATAGCAGCCACACACTCTGCCCTAGAGCTGAGAAGCACTGGCTGTAACTTCCCTTTGCAGAAGGAACATGCCTCAGAAACACACTCTCTCCAACTCTTAAGTTACTACTTCAACTCACATATGCATGGAAACACAGAGTGGAGCACCAGGCAATACTGAGCCGGAAAGCTCAGTAAAAGGGCTGCTCTGCCAGAAGAAGGCAGAATGCAGATGCGTGGTTCTCAAGGATATGCTTCTGAGTCTGCTAGAAACTTTGCAGTAGAGCTGAGATGAACTCAGTATAAGTTCCATTTGAAGAAATAACCTAGGCCAGAAACCCACTCAACTGTAGCTCTTAAGCATCATATGGAGCACACATTCCGGGAACCAGGCAGCAGAGAGCCCAGTGGAAGCTGCTCGATTTGAGCTTGTCTGATAGGTGTTTGTCTTCCCTGCAGGGAAACAGTTGCGTAGAGAACTCTTTCTACAGCAGCCACACACTCTGCCCTAGAGCTGAGAAGCACTGGCTGTCACTTCCCTTTGCAGAAGGAACATGCCTCAGAAACACACTCTCTCCTAACTCTTAAGTTACTACTTCAACTCACATATGCATGGAAACACAGAGTGGAGCACCCGGCGATAGTGTGAAGGACAGTTCAGTAAAAGGGCTGCTCTGCCAGAACAAGGCAGAATGCAGATGCGTGGTTCTCAAGGATATGCTTCTGAGTCTGCTAGAAACTTTGCAGTAGAGCTGAGATGAACTCAGTATAAGTTCCATTTGAAGAAATAACCTAGGCCAGAAACCCACTCAACTGTAGCTCTTAAGCATCATCTGGAGCACACATTCTGGGAACCAGGCAGCAGAGAGCCCAGTGGAAGCTGCTCGATTTGAGCTTGTCTGATAGGTGTTTGTCTTCCCTGCAGGGAAACAGTTGCTTAGAGAACTCTTTCTACAGCAGCCACACACTCTGCCCTAGAGCTGAGAAGCACTGGCTGTAACTTCCCTTTGCAGAAGGAACATGCCTCAGAAACACACACTCACCTAACACTTAAGTTACTACTTCAACTCACATATGCATGGAAACACAGAGTGGAGCACCCGGCAATACTGAGCAGGACAGCTCAGTAAAAGGGCTGCTCTGCCAGAACAAGGCAGAATGCAGATGCGTGGTTCTCAAGGATATGCTTCTGAGTCTGCTAGAAACTTTGCAGTAGAGCTGAGATGAACTCAGTATAAGTTCCATTTGAAGAAATAACCTAGGCCAGACACCCACTCCACTGTAGCTCTTAAGCATCATCTGGAGCACACATTCTGGGAACCAGGCAGCCGAGAGCCCAGTGGAAGCTGCTCGATTTGAGCTTGTCTGATAGGTGTTTGTCTTCCCTGCAGGGAAACAGTTGCTTAGAGAACTCTTTCTACAGCAGCCACACACTCTGCCCTAGAGCTGAGAAGCACTGGCTGTAACTTCCCTTTGCAGAAGGAACATGCCTCAGAAACACACTCTCTCCTAACTCTTAAGTTACTACTTCAACTCACATATGCATGGAAACACAGAGTGGAGCACCCGGCAATACTGAGCAGGACAGCTCAGTAAAAGGGCTGCTCTGCCAGAACAAGGCAGAATGCAGATGCGTGGTTCTCAAGGATATGCTTCTGAGTCTGCTAGAAACTTTGCAGTAGAGCTGAGATGAACTCAGTATAAGTTCCATTTGAAGAAATAACCTAGGCCAGAAACCCACTCCACTGTAGCTCTTAAGCATCATCTGGAGCACACATTCCGGGAACCAGGCAGCAGAGACCCCAGTGGAAGCTGCTCGATTTGAGCTTGTCTGATAGGTGTTTGTCTTCCATGCAGGGAAACAGTTGCTTAGAGAACTCTTTCTACAGCAGCCACACACTCTGCCCTAGAGCTGAGAAGCACTGGCTGTAACTTCCCTTTGAAGAAGGAACATGCCTCAGAAACACACTCTCTCCTAACTCTTAAGTTACTACTTCAACTCACATAGCATGGAAACACAGAGTGGAGCACCCGGCAATACTGAGCAGGACAGCTCAGTAAAAGGGCTGCTCTGCCAGAACAAGGCAGAATGCAGATGCGTGGTTCTCAAGGATATGCTTCTGAGTCTGCTAGAAACTTTGCAGTAGAGCTGAGATGAACTCAGTATAAGTTCCATTTGAAGAAATAACCTAGGCCAGAAACCCACTCCACTGTAGCTCTTAAGCATCATCTGGAGCACACATTCTGGGAACCAGGCAGCCGAGAGCCCAGTGGAAGCTGCTCGATTTGAGCTTGTCTGATAGGTGTTTGTCTTCCCTGCAGGGAAACAGTTGCTTAGAGAACTCTTTCTACAGCAGCCACACACTCTGCCCTAGAGCTGAGAAGCACTGGCTGTAACTTCCCTTTGCAGAAGGAACATGCCTCAGAAACACACTCTCTCCTAACTCTTAAGTTACTACTTCAACTCACATATGCATGGAAACACAGAGTGGAGCACCCGGCAATAGTGTGCAGGACAGTTCAGTAAAAGGGCTGCTCTGCCAGAACAAGGCAGAATGCAGATGCGTGGTTCTCAAGGATATGCTTCTGAGTCTGCTAGAAACTTTGCAGTAGAGCTGAGATGAACTCAGTATAAGTTCCATTTGAAGAAATAACCTAGGCCAGAAACCCACTCAACTGTAGCTCTTAAGCATCATCTGGAGCACACATTCCGGGAACCAGGCAGCAGAGAGCCCAGTGGAAGCTGCTCGATTTGAGCTTGTCTGATAGGTGTTTGTCTTCCCTGCAGGGAAACAGTTGCATAGAGAACTCTTTCTACAGCAGCCACACACTCTGCCCTAGAGCTGAGAAGCACTGGATGTAACTTCCCTTTGCAGAAGGAACATGCCTCAGAAACACACTCTCTCCTAACACTTAAGTTACTACTTCAACTCACATATGCATGGAAACACAGAGTGGAGCACCCGGCAGTACTGAGCAGGACAGCTCAGTAAAAGGGCTGCTCTGCCAGAACAAGGCAGAATGCAGATGCGTGGTTCTCAAGGATATGCTTCTGAGTCTGCTAGAAACTTTGCAGTAGAGCTGAGATGAACTCAGTATAAGTTCCATTTGAAGAAATAACCTAGGCCAGAAACCCACTCAACTGTAGCTCTTAAGCATCATCTGGAGCACACATTCTGGGAACCAGGCAGCAGAGACCCCAGTGGAAGCTGCTCGATTTGAGCTTGTCTGATAGGTGTTTGTCTTCCCTGTAGGGAAACAGTTGCTTAGAGAACTCTTTCTACAGCAGCCACACACTCTGCCCTAGAGCTGAGAAGCACTGGCTGTAACTTCCCTTTGCAGAAGGAACATGCCTCAGAAACACACTCTCTCCTAACTCTTAAGTTACTACTTCAACTCACATATGCATGGAAACACAGAGTGGAGCACCCGGCAATACTGAGCAGGACAGCTCAGTAAAAGGGCTGCTCTGCCAGAACAAGGCAGAATGCAGATGCGTGGTTCTCAAGGATATGCTTCTGAGTCTGCTAGAAACTTTGCAGTAGAGCTGAGATGAACTCAGTATAAGTTCCATTTGAAGAAATAACCTAGGCCAGAAACCCACTCAACTGTAGCTCTTAAGCATCATCTGGAGCACACATTCTGGGAACCAGGCAGCAGAGAGCCCAGTGGAAGCTGCTCGATTTGAGCTTGTCTGATAGGTGTTTGTCTTCCCTGCAGGGAAACAGTTGCGTAGAGAACTCTTTCTACAGCAGCCACACACTCTGCCCTAGAGCTGAGAAGCACTGGCTGTCACTTCCCTTTGCAGAAGGAACATGCCTCAGAAACACACTCTCTCCTAACTCTTAAGTTACTACTTCAACTAACATATGCATGGAAACACAGAGTGGAGCACCCGGCGATAGTGTGCAGGACAGTTCAGTAAAAGGGCTGCTCTGCCAGAACAAGGCAGAATGCAGATGCGTGGTTCTCAAGGATATGCTTCTGAGTCTGCTAGAAACTTTGCAGTAGAGCTGAGATGAACTCAGTATAAGTTCCATTTGAAGAAATAACCTAGGCCAGAAACCCACTCAACTGTAGCTCTTAAGCATCATCTGGAGCACACATTCCGGGAACCAGGCAGCAGAGAGCCCAGTGGAAGCTGCTCGATTTGAGCTTGTCTGATAGGTGTTTGTCTTCCCTGCAGGGAAACAGTTGCGTAGAGTACTCTTTCTACAGCAGCCACACACTCTGCCCTAGAACTGAGAAGCACTGGCTGTAACTTCCCTTTGCAGAAGGAACATGCCTCAGAAACACACTCTCTCCTAACTCTTAAGTTACTACTTCAACTCACATATGCATGGAAACACAGAGTGGAGCACCCGGCAATACTGAGCAGGACAGCTCAGTAAAAGGGCTGCTCTGCCAGAACAAGGCAGAATGCAGATGCGTGGTTCTCAAGGATATGCTTCTGAGTCTGCTAGAAACTTTGCAGTAGAGCTGAGATGAACTCAGTATAAGTTCCATTTGAAGAAATAACCTAGGCCAGAAACCCACTCCACTGTAGCTCTTAAGCATCATCTGGAGCACACATTCTGGGAACCAGGCAGCCGAGAGCCCAGTGGAAGCTGCTCGATTTGAGCTTGTCTGATAGGTGTTTGTCTTCCCTGCAGGGAAACAGTTGCTTAGAGAACTCTTTCTACAGCAGCCACACACTCTGCCCTAGAGCTGAGAAGCACTGGCTGTAACTTCCCTTTGCAGAAGGAACATGCCTCAGAAACACACTCTCTCCTAACACTTAAGTTACTACTTCAACTCACATATGCATGGAAACACAGAGTGGAGCACCCGGCAGTACTGAGCAGGACAGCTCAGTAAAAGGGCTGCTCTGCCAGAACAAGGCAGAATGCAGATGCGTGGTTCTCAAGGATATGCTTCTGAGTCTGCTAGAAACTTTGCAGTAGAGCTGAGATGAACTCAGTATAAGTTCCATTTGAAGAAATAACCTAGGCCAGAAACCCACTCAACTGTAGCTCTTAAGCATCATCTGGAGCACACATTCTGGGAACCAGGCAGCAGAGACCCCAGTGGAAGCTGCTCGATTTGAGCTTGTCTGATAGGTGTTTGTCTTCCATGCAGGGAAACAGTTGCTTAGAGAACTCTTTCTACAGCAGCCACACACTCTGCCCTAGAGCTGAGAAGCACTGGCTGTAACTTCCCTTTGAAGAAGGAACATGCCTCAGAAACACACTCTCTCCTAACTCTTAAGTTACTACTTCAACTCACATAGCATGGAAACACAGAGTGGAGCACCCGGCAATACTGAGCAGGACAGCTCAGTAAAAGGGCTGCTCTGCCAGAACAAGGCAGAATGCAGATGCGTGGTTCTCAAGGATATGCTTCTGAGTCTGCTAGAAACTTTGCAGTAGAGCTGAGATGAACTCAGTATAAGTTCCATTTGAAGAAATAACCTAGGCCAGAAACCCACTCCACTGTAGCTCTTAAGCATCATCTGGAGCACACATTCTGGGAACCAGGCAGCCGAGAGCCCAGTGGAAGCTGCTCGATTTGAGCTTGTCTGATAGGTGTTTGTCTTCCCTGCAGGGAAACAGTTGCTTAGAGAACTCTTTCTACAGCAGCCACACACTCTGCCCTAGAGCTGAGAAGCACTGGCTGTAACTTCCCTTTGCAGAAGGAACATGCCTCAGAAACACACTCTCTCCTAACTCTTAAGTTACTACTTCAACTCACATATGCATGGAAACACAGAGTGGAGCACCCGGCAATAGTGTGCAGGACAGTTCAGTAAAAGGGCTGCTCTGCCAGAACAAGGCAGAATGCAGATGCGTGGTTCTCAAGGATATGCTTCTGAGTCTGCTAGAAACTTTGCAGTAGAGCTGAGATGAACTCAGTATAAGTTCCATTTGAAGAAATAACCTAGGCCAGAAACCCACTCAACTGTAGCTCTTAAGCATCATCTGGAGCACACATTCCGGGAACCAGGCAGCAGAGAGCCCAGTGGAAGCTGCTCGATTTGAGCTTGTCTGATAGGTGTTTGTCTTCCCTGCAGGGAAACAGTTGCGTAGAGAACTCTTTCTACAGCAGCCACACACTCTGCCCTAGAGCTGAGAAGCACTGGATGTAACTTCCCTTTGCAGAAGGAACATGCCTCAGAAACACACTCTCTCCTAACACTTAAGTTACTACTTCAACTCACATATGCATGGAAACACAGAGTGGAGCACCCGGCAGTACTGAGCAGGACAGCTCAGTAAAAGGGCTGCTCTGCCAGAACAAGGCAGAATGCAGATGCGTGGTTCTCAAGGATATGCTTCTGAGTCTGCTAGAAACTTTGCAGTAGAGCTGAGATGAACTCAGTATAAGTTCCATTTGAAGAAATAACCTAGGCCAGAAACCCACTCAACTGTAGCTCTTAAGCATCATCTGGAGCACACATTCTGGGAACCAGGCAGCAGAGACCCCAGTGGAAGCTGCTCGATTTGAGCTTGTCTGATAGGTGTTTGTCTTCCCTGCAGGGAAACAGTTGCTTAGAGAACTCTTTCTACAGCAGCCACACACTCTGCCCTAGAGCTGAGAAGCACTGGCTGTAACTTCCCTTTGCAGAAGGAACATGCCTCAGAAACACACTCTCTCCTAACTCTTAAGTTACTACTTCAACTCACATATGCATGGAAACACAGAGTGGAGCACCCGGCAATACTGAGCAGGACAGCTCAGTAAAAGGGCTGCTCTGCCAGAACAAGGCAGAATGCAGATGCGTGGTTCTCAAGGATATGCTTCTGAGTCTGCTAGAAACTTTGCAGTAGAGCTGAGATGAACTCAGTATAAGTTCCATTTGAAGAAATAACCTAGGCCAGAAACCCACTCCACTGTAGCTCTTAAGCATCATCTGGAGCACACATTCTGGGAACCAGGCAGCCGAGAGCCCAGTGGAAGCTGCTCGATTTGAGCTTGTCTGATAGGTGTTTGTCTTCCCTGCAGGGAAACAGTTGCTTAGAGAACTCTTTCTACAGCAGCCACACACTCTGCCCTAGAGCTGAGAAGCACTGGCTGTAACTTCCCTTTGCAGAAGGAACATGCCTCAGAAACACACTCTCTCCTAACACTTAAGTTACTACTTCAACTCACATATGCATGGAAACACAGAGTGGAGCACCCGGCAGTACTGAGCAGGACAGCTCAGTAAAAGGGCTGCTCTGCCAGAACAAGGCAGAATGCAGATGCGTGGTTCTCAAGGATATGCTTCTGAGTCTGCTAGAAACTTTGCAGTAGAGCTGAGATGAACTCAGTATAAGTTCCATTTGAAGAAATAACCTAGGCCAGAAACCCACTCAACTGTAGCTCTTAAGCATCATCTGGAGCACACATTCTGGGAACCAGGCAGCAGAGACCCCAGTGGAAGCTGCTCGATTTGAGCTTGTCTGATAGGTGTTTGTCTTCCATGCAGGGAAACAGTTGCTTAGAGAACTCTTTCTACAGCAGCCACACACTCTGCCCTAGAGCTGAGAAGCACTGGCTGTAACTTCCCTTTGCAGAAGGAACATGCCTCAGAAACACACTCTCTCCTAACTCTTAAGTTACTACTTCAACTCACATATGCATGGAAACACAGAGTGGAGCACCCGGCAATAGTGTGCAGGACAGTTCAGTAAAAGGGCTGCTCTGCCAGAACAAGGCAGAATGCAGATGCGTGGTTCTCAAGGATATGCTTCTGAGTCTGCTAGAAACTTTGCAGTAGAGCTGAGATGAACTCAGTATAAGTTCCATTTGAAGAAATAACCTAGGCCAGAAACCCACTCAACTGTAGCTCTTAAGCATCATCTGGAGCACACATTCCGGGAACCAGGCAGCAGAGAGCCCAGTGGAAGCTGCTCGATTTGAGCTTGTCTGATAGGTGTTTGTCTTCCCTGCAGGGAAACAGTTGCGTAGAGAACTCTTTCTACAGCAGCCACACACTCTGCCCTAGAGCTGAGAAGCACTGGATGTAACTTCCCTTTGCAGAAGGAACATGCCTCAGAAACACACTCTCTCCTAACACTTAAGTTACTACTTCAACTCACATATGCATGGAAACACAGAGTGGAGCACCCGGCAGTACTGAGCAGGACAGCTCAGTAAAAGGGCTGCTCTGCCAGAACAAGGCAGAATGCAGATGCGTGGTTCTCAAGGATATGCTTCTGAGTCTGCTAGAAACTTTGCAGTAGAGCTGAGATCAACTCAGTATAAGTTCCATTTGAAGAAATAACCTAGGCCAGAAACCCACTCCACTGTAGCTCTTAAGCATCATCTGGAGCACACATTCTGGGAACCAGGCAGCCGAGAGCCCAGTGGAAGCTGCTCGATTTGAGCTTGTCTGATAGGTGTTTGTCTTCCCTGCAGGGAAACAGTTGCTTAGAGAACTCTTTCTACAGCAGCCACACACTCTGCCCTAGAGCTGAGAAGCACTGGCTGTAACTTCCCTTTGCAGAAGGAACATGCCTCAGAAACACACTCTCTCCTAACACTTAAGTTACTACTTCAACTCACATATGCATGGAAACACAGAGTGGAGCACCCGGCAGTACTGAGCAGGACAGCTCAGTAAAAGGGCTGCTCTGCCAGAACAAGGCAGAATGCAGATGCGTGGTTCTCAAGGATATGCTTCTGAGTCTGCTAGAAACTTTGCAGTAGAGCTGAGATGAACTCAGTATAAGTTCCATTTGAAGAAATAACCTAGGCCAGAAACCCACTCAACTGTAGCTCTTAAGCATCATCTGGAGCACACATTCTGGGAACCAGGCAGCAGAGACCCCAGTGGAAGCTGCTCGATTTGAGCTTGTCTGATAGGTGTTTGTCTTCCATGCAGGGAAACAGTTGCTTAGAGAACTCTTTCTACAGCAGCCACACACTCTGCCCTAGAGCTGAGAAGCACTGGCTGTAACTTCCCTTTGTAGAAGGAACATGCCTCAGAAACACACTCTCTCCAACTCTTAAGTTACTACTTCAACTCACATATGCATGGAAACACAGAGTGGAGCACCAGGCAATACTGAGCAGGAAAGCTCAGTAAAAGGGCTGCTCTGCCAGAAGAAGGCAGAATGCAGATGCGTGGTTCTCAAGGATATGCTTCTGAGTCTGCTAGAAACTTTGCAGTAGAGCTGAGATGAACTCAGTATAAGTTCCATTTGAAGAAATAACCTAGGCCAGAAACCCACTCAACTGTAGCTCTTAAGCATCATCTGGAGCACACATTCCGGGAACCAGGCAGCAGAGAGCCCAGTGGAAGCTGCTCGATTTGAGCCTGTCTGATAGGTGTTTGTCTTCCCTGCAGGGAAACAGTTGCGTAGAGAACTCTTTCTACAGCAGCCACACACTCTGCCCTAGAGCTGAGAAGCACTGGCTGTAACTTCCCTTTGCAGAAGGAACATGCCTCAGAAACACACTCTCTCCTAACTCTTAAGTTACTACTTCAACTCACATATGCATGGAAACACAGAGTGGAGCACCCGGCGATAGTGTGCAGGACAGTTCAGTAAAAGGGCTGCTCTGCCAGAACAAGGCAGAATGCAGATGCGTGGTTCTCAAGGATATGCTTCTGAGTCTGCTAGAAACTTTGCAGTAGAGCTGAGATGAACTCAGTATAAGTTCCATTTGAAGAAATAACCTAGGCCAGAAACCCACTCCACTGTAGCTCTTAAGCATCATCTGGAGCACACATTCTGGGAACCAGGCAGCAGAGAGCCCAGTGGAAGCTGCTCGATTTGAGTTTGTCTGATAGGTGTTTGTCTTCCCTGCAGGGAAACAGTTGCTTAGAGAACTCTTTCTACAGCAGCCACACACTCTGCCCTAGAGCTGAGAAGCACTGGCTGTAACTTCCCTTTGTAGAAGGAACATGCCTCAGAAACACACTCTCTCCAACTCTTAAGTTACTACTTCAACTCACATATGCATGGAAACACAGAGTGGAGCACCAGGCAATACTGAGCAGGAAAGCTCAGTAAAAGGGCTGCTCTGCCAGAAGAAGGCAGAATGCAGATGCGTGGTTCTCAAGGATATGCTTCTGAGTCTGCTAGAAACTTTGCAGTAGAGCTGAGATGAACTCAGTATAAGTTCCATTTGAAGAAATAACCTAGGCCCGAAACCCACTCAACTGTAGCTCTTAAGCATCATCTGGAGCACACATTCTGGGAACCAGGCAGCAGAGAGCCCAGTGGAAGCTACTCGATTTGAGCTTGTCTGATAGGTGTTTGTCTTCCCTGCAGGGAAACAGTTGCGTAGAGAACTCTTTCTACAGCAGCCACACACTCTGCCCTAGAGCTGAGAAGCACTGGCTGTAACTTCCCTTTGCAGAAGGAACATGCCTCAGAAACACACACTCACCTAACACTTAAGTTACTACTTCAACTCACATATGCATGGAAACACAGAGTGGAGCACCCGGCAATACTGAGCAGCACAGCTCAGTAAAAGGGCTGCTCTGCCAGAACAAGGCAGAATGCAGATGCGTGGTTCTCAAGGATATGCTTCTGAGTCTGCTAGAAACTTTGCAGTAGAGCTGAGATGAACTCAGTATAAGTTCCATTTGAAGAAATAACCTAGGCCAGAAACCCACTCAACTGTAGCTCTTAAGCATCATCTGGAGCACACATTCCGGGAACCAGGCAGCAGAGAGCCCAGTGGAAGCTGCTGGATTTGAGCTTGTCTGATAGGTGTTTGTCTTCCCTGCAGGGAAACAGTTGCGTAGAGTACTCTTTCTACAGCAGCCACACACTCTGCCCTAGAACTGAGAAGCACTGGCTGTAACTTCCCTTTGCAGAAGGAACATGCCTCAGAAACACACTCTCTCCTAACTCTTAAGTTACTACTTCAACTCACATATGCATGGAAACACCGAGTGGAGCACCCGGCAATACTGAGCAGGACAGCTCAGTAAAAGGGCTGCTCTGCCAGAACAAGGCAGAATGCAGATGCGTGGTTCTCAAGGATATGCTTCTGAGTCTGCTAGAAACTTTGCAGTAGAGCTGAGATGAACTCAGTATAAGTTCCATTTGAAGAAATAACCTAGGCCAGAAACCCACTCCACTGTAGCTCTTAAGCATCATCTGGAGCACACATTCTGGGAACCAGGCAGCCGAGAGCCCAGTGGAAGCTGCTCGATTTGAGCTTGTCTGATAGGTGTTTGTCTTCCCTGCAGGGAAACAGTTGCTTAGAGAACTCTTTCTACAGCAGCCACACACTCTGCCCTAGAGCTGAGAGGCACTGGCTGTAACTTCCCTTTGCAGAAGGAACATGCCTCAGAAACACACTCTCTCCTAACTCTTAAGTTACTACTTCAACTCACATATGCATGGAAACACAGAGTGGAGCACCCGGCAATAGTGTGCAGGACAGTTCAGTAAAAGGGCTGCTCTGCCAGAACAAGGCAGAATGCAGATGCGTGGTTCTCAAGGATATGCTTCTGAGTCTGCTAGAAACTTTGCAGTAGAGCTGAGATGAACTCAGTATAAGTTCCATTTGAAGAAATAACCTAGGCCAGAAACCCACTCAACTGTAGCTCTTAAGCATCATCTGGAGCACACATTCCGGGAACCAGGCAGCAGAGAGCCCAGTGGAAGCTGCTCGATTTGAGCTTGTCTGATAGGTGTTTGTCTTCCCTGCAGGGAAACAGTTGCGTAGAGAACTCTTTCTACAGCAGCCACACACTCTGCCCTAGAGCTGAGAAGCACTGGCTGTAACTTCCCTTTGCAGAAGGAACATGCCTCAGAAACACACTCTCTCCTAACACTTAAGTTACTACTTCAACTCACATATGCATGGAAACACAGAGTGGAGCACCCGGCAGTACTGAGCAGGACAGCTCAGTAAAAGGGCTGCTCTGCCAGAACAAGGCAGAATGCAGATGCGTGGTTCTCAAGGATATGCTTCTGAGTCTGCTAGAAACTTTGCAGTAGAGCTGAGATGAACTCAGTATAAGTTCCATTTGAAGAAATAACCTAGGCCAGAAACCCACTCAACTGTAGCTCTTAAGCATCATCTGGAGCACACATTCTGGGAACCAGGCAGCAGAGACCCCAGTGGAAGCTGCTCGATTTGAGCTTGTCTGATAGGTGTTTGTCTTCCATGCAGGGAAACAGTTGCTTAGAGAACTCTTTCTACAGCAGCCACACACTCTGCCCTAGAGCTGAGAAGCACTGGCTGTAACTTCCCTTTGTAGAAGGAACATGCCTCAGAAACACACTCTCTCCAACTCTTAAGTTACTACTTCAACTCACATATGCATGGAAACACAGAGTGGAGCACCAGGCAATACTGAGCAGGAAAGCTCAGTAAAAGGGCTGCTCTGCCAGAAGAAGGCAGAATGCAGATGCGTGGTTCTCAAGGATATGCTTCTGAGTCTGCTAGAAACTTTGCAGTAGAGCTGAGATGAACTCAGTATAAGTTCCATTTGAAGAAATAACCTAGGCCAGAAACCCACTCAACTGTAGCTCTTAAGCATCATCTGGAGCACACATTCCGGGAACCAGGCAGCAGAGAGCCCAGTGGAAGCTGCTCGATTTGAGCCTGTCTGATAGGTGTTTGTCTTCCCTGCAGGGAAACAGTTGCGTAGAGAACTCTTTCTACAGCAGCCACACACTCTGCCCTAGAGCTGAGAAGCACTGGCTGTCACTTCCCTTTGCAGAAGGAACATGCCTCAGAAACACACTCTCTCCTAACTCTTAAGTTACTACTTCAACTCACATATGCATGGAAACACAGAGTGGAGCACCCGGCGATAGTGTACAGGACAGTACAGTAAAAGGGCTGCTCTGCCAGAACAAGGCAGAATGCAGATGCGTGGTTCTCAAGGATATGCTTCTGAGTCTGCTAGAAACTTTGCAGTAGAGCTGAGATGAACTCAGTATAAGTTCCATTTCAAGAAATAACCTAGACCAGAAACCCACTCAACTGTAGCTCTTAAGCATCATCTGGAACACAAATTAAGGGAACCAGGCAGCAGAGAGCCCAGTGGAGACTGCTCGATTTGAGCTTGTCTGATAGGTGTTTGTCTTCCCTGCAGGGAAACAGTTGCGTAGAGAACTCTTTCTACAGCAGCCACACACTCTGCCCTAGAGCTGAGAAGTACTGGCTGTAACTTCCCTTTGCAGAAGGAACATGCCTCAGAAACACACTCTCACCTAACTCTTAAGTTACTACTTCAACTCACATATGCATGGAAACACAGAGTGGAGCACCCGGCAATACTGAGCAGGACAGCACAGTAAAAGGGCTGCTCTGGCAGAACAAGGCAGAATGCAGATGCGTGGTTCTCAAGGATATGCTTCTGAGTCTGCTAGAAACTTTGCAGTAGAGCTGAGATGAACTCAGTATAAGTTCCATTTGAAGAAATAACCTAGGCCAGAAACCCACTCAACTGTAGCTCTTAAGCATCATCTGGAGCACACATTCCGGGAACCAGGCAGCAGAGAGCCCAGTGGAAGCTGCTCGATTTGAGCCTGTCTGATAGGTGTTTGTCTTCCCTGCAGGGAAACAGTTGCGTAGAGAACTCTTTCTACAGCAGCCACACACTCTGCCCTAGAGCTGAGAAGCACTGGCTGTCACTTCCCTTTGCAGAAGGAACATGCCTCAGAAACACACTCTCTCCTAACTCTTAAGTTACTACTTCAACTCACATATGCATGGAAACACAGAGTGGAGCACCCGGCGATAGTGTACAGGACAGTACAGTAAAAGGGCTGCTCTGCCAGAACAAGGCAGAATGCAGATGCGTGGTTCTCAAGGATATGCTTCTGAGTCTGCTAGAAACTTTGCAGTAGAGCTGAGATGAACTCAGTATAAGTTCCATTTCAAGAAATAACCTAGACCAGAAACCCACTCAACTGTAGCTCTTAAGCATCATCTGGAACACAAATTAAGGGAACCAGGCAGCAGAGAGCCCAGTTGAGACTGCTCGATTTGAGCTTGTCTGATAGGTGTTTGTCTTCCCTGCAGGGAAACAGTTGCGTAGAGAACTCTTTCTACAGCAGCCACACACTCTGCCCTAGAGCTGAGAAGTACTGGCTGTAACTTCCCTTTGCAGAAGGAACATGCCTCAGAAACACACTCTCACCTAACTCTTAAGTTACTACTTCAACTCACATATGCATGGAAACACAGAGTGGAGCACCCGGCAATACTGAGCAGGACAGCACAGTAAAAGGGCTGCTCTGGCAGAACAAGGCAGAATGCAGATGCGTGGTTCTCAAGGATATGCTTCTGAGTCTGCTAGAAACTTTGCAGTAGAGCTGAGATGAACTCAGTATAAGTTCCATTTGAAGAAATAACCTAGGCCAGAAACCCACTCAACTGTAGCTCTTAAGCATCATCTGGAGCACACATTCTGGGAACCAGGCAGCAGAGAGCCCAGTGGAAGCTGCTCGATTTGAGCTTGTCTGATAGGTGTTTGTCTTCCCTGCAGGGAAACAGTTGCTTAGAGAACTCTTTCTACAGCAGCCACACACTCTGCCCTAGAGCTGAGAAGCACTGGCTGTAACTTCCCTTTGCAGAAGGAACATGCCTCAGAAACACACTCTCTCCTAACTCTTAAGTTACTACTTCAACTCACATATGCATGGAAACACAGAGTGGAGCACCCGGCAATACTGAGCAGGACAGCATAGTAAAAGGGCTGCTCTGCCAGAACAAGGCAGAATGCAGATGTGTGGTTCTCAAGGATATGCTTCTGAGTCTGCTAGAAACTTTGCAGTAGAGCTGAGATGAACTCAGTACAAGTTCCATTTGAAGAAATAACCTAGGCCAGAAACCCACTCAACTGTAGCTCTTAAGCATCATCTGGAGCACACATTCTGGGAACCAGGCAGCAGAGAGCCCAGTGGAAGCTGCTCGATTTGAGCTTGTCTGATAGGTGTTTGTCTTCCCTGCAGGGAAACAGTTGCTTAGAGAACTCTTTCTACAGCAGCCACACACTCTGCCCTAGAGCTGAGAAGCACTGGCTGTAACTTCCCTTTGCAGAAGGAACATGCCTCAGAAACACACTCTCTCCTAACTCTTAAGTTACTACTTCAACTCACATATGCATGGAAACACAGAGTGGAGCACCCGGCAATACTGAGCAGGACAGCTCAGTAAAAGGGCTGCTCTGCCAGAACAAGGCAGAATGCAGATGCGTGGTTCTCAAGGATATGCTTCTGAGTCTGCTAGAAACTTTGCAGTAGAGCTGAGATGAACTCAGTATAAGTTCCATTTGAAGAAATAACCTAGGCCAGAAACCCACTCAACTGTAGCTCTTAAGCATCATCTGGAGCACACATTCTGGGAACCAGGCAGCAGAGAGCCCAGTGGAAGCTGCTCGATTTGAGCTTGTCTGATAGGTGTTTGTCTTCCCTGCAGGGAAACAGTTGCGTAGAGAACTCTTTCTACAGCAGCCACACACTCTGCCCTAGAGCTGAGAAGCACTGGCTGTAACTTCCCTTTGCAGAAGGAACATGCCTCAGAAACACACTCTCTCCTAACTCTTAAGTTACTACTTCAACTCACATATGCATGGAAACACAGAGTGGAGCACCCGGCGATAGTGTGCAGGACAGTACAGTAAAAGGGCTGCTCTGCCAGAACAAGGCAGAATGCAGATGCGTGGTTCTCAAGGATATGCTTCTGAGTCTGCTAGAAACTTTGCAGTAGAGCTGAGATGAACTCAGTATAAGTTCCATTTGAAGAAATAACCTAGGCCAGAAACCCACTCAACTGTAGTTCTTAAGCATCATCTGGAGCACACATTCTGGGAACCAGGCAGCACAGAGCCCAGTGGAAGCTGCTCGATTTGAGCTTGTCTGTTAGGTGTTTGTCTTCCCTGCAGGGTAACAGTTGCTTAGAGAACTCTTTCTACAGCAGCCACACACTCTGCCCTAGAGCTGAGAAGCACTGGCTGTAACTTCCCTTTGCAGAAGGAACATGCCTCAGAAACACACTCACTCCTAACTCTTAAGTTACTACTTCAACTCACATATTCATGGAAACACAGAGTGGAGCACCCGGCAATACTGAGCAGGACAGCTCAGTAAAAGGGCTGCTCTGCCAGAACAAGGCAGAATGCAGATGCGTGGTTCTCAAGGATATGCTTCTGAGTCTGCTAGAAACTTTGCAGTAGAGCTGAGATGAACTCAGTATAAGTTCCATTTGAAGAAATAACCTAGACCAGAAACCCACTCAACTGTAGCTCTTAAGCATCATCTGGAACACAAATTAAGGGAACCAGGCAGCAGAGAGCCCAGTGGAGACTGCTCGATTTGAGCTTTTCTGATAGGTGTTTGTCTTCCCTGCAGGGAAACAGTTGCGTAGAGAACTCTTTCTACAGCAGCCACACACTCTGCCCTAGAGCTGAGATGTACTGGCTGTAACTTCCCTTTGCAGAAGGAACATGCCTCAGAAACACACTCTCACCTAACTCTTAAGTTACTACTTCAACTCACATATGCATGGAAACACAGAGTGGAGCACCCGGCAATACTGAGCAGGACAGCTCAGTAAAAGGGCTGCTCTGCCAGAACAAGGCAGAATGCAGATGCGTGGTTCTCAAGGATATGCTTCTGAGTCTGCTAGAAACTTTGCAGTAGAGCTGAGATGAACTCAGTATAAGTTCCATTTGAAGAAATAACCTAGGCCAGAAACCCACTCAACTGTAGCTCTTAAGCATCATCTGGAGCACACATTCTGGGAACCAGGCAGCAGAGAGCCCAGTGGAAGCTGCTCGATTTGAGCTTGTCTGATAGGTGTTTGTCTTCCCTGCAGGGAAACAGTTGCTTAGAGAACTCTTTCTACAGCAGCCACACACTCTGCCCTAGAGCTGAGAATCACTGGCTGTAACTTCCCTTTGCAGAAGGAACATGCCTCAGAAACACACTCTCTCCTAACTCTTAAGTTACTACTTCAACTCACATATGCATGGAAACACAGAGTGGAGCACCCGGCAATACTGAGCAGGACAGCTCAGTAAAAGGGCTGCTCTGCCAGAACAAGGCAGAATGCAGATGCGTGGTTCTCAAGGATATGCTTCTGAGTCTGCTAGAAACTTTGCAGTAGAGCTGAGATGAACTCAGTATAAGTTCCATTTGAAGAAATAACCTAGGCCAGAAACCCACTCAACTGTAGCTCTTAAGCATCATCTGGAGCACACATTCTGGGAACCAGGCAGCAGAGAGCCCAGTGGAAGCTGCTCGATTTGAGCTTGTCTGATAGGTGTTTGTCTTCCCTGCAGGGAAACAGTTGCTTAGAGAACTCTTTCTACAGCAGCCACACACTCTGCCCTAGAGCTGAGAATCACTGGCTGTAACTTCCCTTTGCAGAAGGAACATGCCTCAGAAACACACTCTCTCCTAACTCTTAAGTTACTACTTCAACTCACATATGCATGGAAACTCAGAGTGGAGCACCCGGCAATACTGAGCAGGACAGCTCAGTAAAAGGGCTGCTCTGCCAGAACAAGGCAGAATGCAGATGCGTGGTTCTCAAGGATATGCTTCTGAGTCTGCTAGAAACTTTGCAGTAGAGCTGAGATGAACTCAGTATAAGTTCCATTTGAAGAAATAACCTAGGCCAGAAACCCACTCAACTGTAGCTCTTAAGCATCATCTGGAGCACACATTCTGGGAACCAGGCAGCAGAGAGCCCAGTGGAAGCTGCTCGATTTGAGCTTGTCTGATAGGTGTTTGTCTTCCCTGCAGGGAAACAGTTGCGTAGAGAACTCTTTCTACAGCAGCCACACACTCTGCCCTAGAGCTGAGAAGCACTGGCTGTAACTTCCCTTTGCAGAAGGAACATGCCTCAGAAACACACTCTCACCTAACGCTTAAGTTACTACTTCAACTCACATATGCATGGAAACACAGAGTGGAGCACCCGGCAATACTGAGCAGGACAGCTCAGTAAAAGGGCTGCTCTGGCAGAACAAGGCAGAATGCAGATGCGTGGTTCTCAAGGATATGCTTCTGAGTCTGCTAGAAACTTTGCAGTAGAGCTGAGATGAACTCAGTATAAGTTCCATTTCAAGAAATAACCTAGACCAGAAACCCACTCAACTGTAGCTCTTAAGCATCATCTGGAACACAAATTAAGGGAACCAGGCAGCAGAGAGCCCAGTTGAGACTGCTCGATTTGAGCTTGTCTGATAGGTGTTTGTCTTCCCTGCAGGGAAACAGTTGCGTAGAGAACTCTTTCTACAGCAGCCACACACTCTGCCCTAGAGCTGAGAAGTACTGGCTGTAACTTCCCTTTGCAGAAGGAACATGCCTCAGAAACACACTCTCACCTAACTCTTAAGTTACTACTTCAACTCACATATGCATGGAAACACAGAGTGGAGCACCCGGCAATACTGAGCAGGACAGCACAGTAAAAGGGCTGCTCTGGCAGAACAAGGCAGAATGCAGATGCGTGGTTCTCAAGGATATGCTTCTGAGTCTGCTAGAAACTTTGCAGTAGAGCTGAGATGAACTCAGTATAAGTTCCATTTGAAGAAATAACCTAGGCCAGAAACCCACTCAACTGTAGCTCTTAAGCATCATCTGGAGCACACATTCTGGGAACCAGGCAGCAGAGAGCCCAGTGGAAGCTGCTCGATTTGAGCTTGTCTGATAGGTGTTTGTCTTCCCTGCAGGGAAACAGTTGCTTAGAGAACTCTTTCTACAGCAGCCACACACTCTGCCCTAGAGCTGAGAAGCACTGGCTGTAACTTCCCTTTGCAGAAGGAACATGCCTCAGAAACACACTCTCTCCTAACTCTTAAGTTACTACTTCAACTCACATATGCATGGAAACACAGAGTGGAGCACCCGGCAATACTGAGCAGGACAGCATAGTAAAAGGGCTGCTCTGCCAGAACAAGGCAGAATGCAGATGTGTGGTTCTCAAGGATATGCTTCTGAGTCTGCTAGAAACTTTGCAGTAGAGCTGAGATGAACTCAGTACAAGTTCCATTTGAAGAAATAACCTAGGCCAGAAACCCACTCAACTGTAGCTCTTAAGCATCATCTGGAGCACACATTCTGGGAACCAGGCAGCAGAGAGCCCAGTGGAAGCTGCTCGATTTGAGCTTGTCTGATAGGTGTTTGTCTTCCCTGCAGGGAAACAGTTGCTTAGAGAACTCTTTCTACAGCAGCCACACACTCTGCCCTAGAGCTGAGAAGCACTGGCTGTAACTTCCCTTTGCAGAAGGAACATGCCTCAGAAACACACTCTCTCCTAACTCTTAAGTTACTACTTCAACTCACATATGCATGGAAACACAGAGTGGAGCACCCGGCAATACTGAGCAGGACAGCTCAGTAAAAGGGCTGCTCTGCCAGAACAAGGCAGAATGCAGATGCGTGGTTCTCAAGGATATGCTTCTGAGTCTGCTAGAAACTTTGCAGTAGAGCTGAGATGAACTCAGTATAAGTTCCATTTGAAGAAATAACCTAGGCCAGAAACCCACTCAACTGTAGCTCTTAAGCATCATCTGGAGCACACATTCCGGGAACCAGGCAGCAGAGAGCCCAGTGGAAGCTGCTCGATTTGAGCCTGTCTGATAGGTGTTTGTCTTCCCTGCAGGGAAACAGTTGCGTAGAGAACTCTTTCTACAGCAGCCACACACTCTGCCCTAGAGCTGAGAAGCACTGGCTGTCACTTCCCTTTGCAGAAGGAACATGCCTCAGAAACACACTCTCTCCTAACTCTTAAGTTACTACTTCAACTCACATATGCATGGAAACACAGAGTGGAGCACCCGGCGATAGTGTACAGGACAGTACAGTAAAAGGGCTGCTCTGCCAGAACAAGGCAGAATGCAGATGCGTGGTTCTCAAGGATATGCTTCTGAGTCTGCTAGAAACTTTGCAGTAGAGCTGAGATGAACTCAGTATAAGTTCCATTTCAAGAAATAACCTAGACCAGAAACCCACTCAACTGTAGCTCTTAAGCATCATCTGGAACACAAATTAAGGGAACCAGGCAGCAGAGAGCCCAGTTGAGACTGCTCGATTTGAGCTTGTCTGATAGGTGTTTGTCTTCCCTGCAGGGAAACAGTTGCGTAGAGAACTCTTTCTACAGCAGCCACACACTCTGCCCTAGAGCTGAGAAGTACTGGCTGTAACTTCCCTTTGCAGAAGGAACATGCCTCAGAAACACACTCTCACCTAACTCTTAAGTTACTACTTCAACTCACATATGCATGGAAACACAGAGTGGAGCACCCGGCAATACTGAGCAGGACAGCACAGTAAAAGGGCTGCTCTGGCAGAACAAGGCAGAATGCAGATGCGTGGTTCTCAAGGATATGCTTCTGAGTCTGCTAGAAACTTTGCAGTAGA
The DNA here is from genome assembly GCA_031878705.1 of Tapirus indicus. Taxonomy (NCBI): domain Eukaryota; kingdom Metazoa; phylum Chordata; class Mammalia; order Perissodactyla; family Tapiridae; genus Tapirus; species Tapirus indicus. Next base: position 49,083,040 of record CM062942.1, read on the forward strand.
GCTGAGATGAACTCAGTATAAGTTCCATTTGAAGAAATAACCTAGGCCAGAAACCCACTCAACTGTAGCTCTTAAGCATCATCTGGAGCACACATTCTGGGAACCAGGCAGCAGAGAGCCCAGTGGAAGCTGCTCGATTTGAGCTTGTCTGATAGGTGTTTGTCTTCCCTGCAGGGAAACAGTTGCTTAGAGAACTCTTTCTACAGCAGCCACACACTCTGCCCTAGAGCTGAGAAGCACTGGCTGTAACTTCCCTTTGCAGAAGGAACATGCCTCAGAAACACACTCTCTCCTAACTCTTAAGTTACTACTTCAACTCACATATGCATGGAAACACAGAGTGGAGCACCCGGCAATACTGAGCAGGACAGCATAGTAAAAGGGCTGCTCTGCCAGAACAAGGCAGAATGCAGATGTGTGGTTCTCAAGGATATGCTTCTGAGTCTGCTAGAAACTTTGCAGTAGAGCTGAGATGAACTCAGTACAAGTTCCATTTGAAGAAATAACCTAGGCCAGAAACCCACTCAACTGTAGCTCTTAAGCATCATCTGGAGCACACATTCTGGGAACCAGGCAGCAGAGAGCCCAGTGGAAGCTGCTCGATTTGAGCTTGTCTGATAGGTGTTTGTCTTCCCTGCAGGGAAACAGTTGCTTAGAGAACTCTTTCTACAGCAGCCACACACTCTGCCCTAGAGCTGAGAAGCACTGGCTGTAACTTCCCTTTGCAGAAGGAACATGCCTCAGAAACACACTCTCTCCTAACTCTTAAGTTACTACTTCAACTCACATATGCATGGAAACACAGAGTGGAGCACCCGGCAATACTGAGCAGGACAGCTCAGTAAAAGGGCTGCTCTGCCAGAACAAGGCAGAATGCAGATGCGTGGTTCTCAAGGATATGCTTCTGAGTCTGCTAGAAACTTTGCAGTAGAGCTGAGATGAACTCAGTATAAGTTCCATTTGAAGAAATAACCTAGGCCAGAAACCCACTCAACTGTAGCTCTTAAGCATCATCTGGAGCACACATTCTGGGAACCAGGCAGCAGAGAGCCCAGTGGAAGCTGCTCGATTTGAGCTTGTCTGATAGGTGTTTGTCTTCCCTGCAGGGAAACAGTTGCGTAGAGAACTCTTTCTACAGCAGCCACACACTCTGCCCTAGAGCTGAGAAGCACTGGCTGTAACTTCCCTTTGCAGAAGGAACATGCCTCAGAAACACACTCTCTCCTAACTCTTAAGTTACTACTTCAACTCACATATGCATGGAAACACAGAGTGGAGCACCCGGCGATAGTGTGCAGGACAGTACAGTAAAAGGGCTGCTCTGCCAGAACAAGGCAGAATGCAGATGCGTGGTTCTCAAGGATATGCTTCTGAGTCTGCTAGAAACTTTGCAGTAGAGCTGAGATGAACTCAGTATAAGTTCCATTTGAAGAAATAACCTAGGCCAGAAACCCACTCAACTGTAGTTCTTAAGCATCATCTGGAGCACACATTCTGGGAACCAGGCAGCACAGAGCCCAGTGGAAGCTGCTCGATTTGAGCTTGTCTGTTAGGTGTTTGTCTTCCCTGCAGGGTAACAGTTGCTTAGAGAACTCTTTCTACAGCAGCCACACACTCTGCCCTAGAGCTGAGAAGCACTGGCTGTAACTTCCCTTTGCAGAAGGAACATGCCTCAGAAACACACTCACTCCTAACTCTTAAGTTACTACTTCAACTCACATATTCATGGAAACACAGAGTGGAGCACCCGGCAATACTGAGCAGGACAGCTCAGTAAAAGGGCTGCTCTGCCAGAACAAGGCAGAATGCAGATGCGTGGTTCTCAAGGATATGCTTCTGAGTCTGCTAGAAACTTTGCAGTAGAGCTGAGATGAACTCAGTATAAGTTCCATTTGAAGAAATAACCTAGACCAGAAACCCACTCAACTGTAGCTCTTAAGCATCATCTGGAACACAAATTAAGGGAACCAGGCAGCAGAGAGCCCAGTGGAGACTGCTCGATTTGAGCTTTTCTGATAGGTGTTTGTCTTCCCTGCAGGGAAACAGTTGCGTAGAGAACTCTTTCTACAGCAGCCACACACTCTGCCCTAGAGCTGAGATGTACTGGCTGTAACTTCCCTTTGCAGAAGGAACATGCCTCAGAAACACACTCTCACCTAACTCTTAAGTTACTACTTCAACTCACATATGCATGGAAACACAGAGTGGAGCACCCGGCAATACTGAGCAGGACAGCTCAGTAAAAGGGCTGCTCTGCCAGAACAAGGCAGAATGCAGATGCGTGGTTCTCAAGGATATGCTTCTGAGTCTGCTAGAAACTTTGCAGTAGAGCTGAGATGAACTCAGTATAAGTTCCATTTGAAGAAATAACCTAGGCCAGAAACCCACTCAACTGTAGCTCTTAAGCATCATCTGGAGCACACATTCTGGGAACCAGGCAGCAGAGAGCCCAGTGGAAGCTGCTCGATTTGAGCTTGTCTGATAGGTGTTTGTCTTCCCTGCAGGGAAACAGTTGCTTAGAGAACTCTTTCTACAGCAGCCACACACTCTGCCCTAGAGCTGAGAATCACTGGCTGTAACTTCCCTTTGCAGAAGGAACATGCCTCAGAAACACACTCTCTCCTAACTCTTAAGTTACTACTTCAACTCACATATGCATGGAAACACAGAGTGGAGCACCCGGCAATACTGAGCAGGACAGCTCAGTAAAAGGGCTGCTCTGCCAGAACAAGGCAGAATGCAGATGCGTGGTTCTCAAGGATATGCTTCTGAGTCTGCTAGAAACTTTGCAGTAGAGCTGAGATGAACTCAGTATAAGTTCCATTTGAAGAAATAACCTAGGCCAGAAACCCACTCAACTGTAGCTCTTAAGCATCATCTGGAGCACACATTCTGGGAACCAGGCAGCAGAGAGCCCAGTGGAAGCTGCTCGATTTGAGCTTGTCTGATAGGTGTTTGTCTTCCCTGCAGGGAAACAGTTGCTTAGAGAACTCTTTCTACAGCAGCCACACACTCTGCCCTAGAGCTGAGAATCACTGGCTGTAACTTCCCTTTGCAGAAGGAACATGCCTCAGAAACACACTCTCTCCTAACTCTTAAGTTACTACTTCAACTCACATATGCATGGAAACTCAGAGTGGAGCACCCGGCAATACTGAGCAGGACAGCTCAGTAAAAGGGCTGCTCTGCCAGAACAAGGCAGAATGCAGATGCGTGGTTCTCAAGGATATGCTTCTGAGTCTGCTAGAAACTTTGCAGTAGAGCTGAGATGAACTCAGTATAAGTTCCATTTGAAGAAATAACCTAGGCCAGAAACCCACTCAACTGTAGCTCTTAAGCATCATCTGGAGCACACATTCTGGGAACCAGGCAGCAGAGAGCCCAGTGGAAGCTGCTCGATTTGAGCTTGTCTGATAGGTGTTTGTCTTCCCTGCAGGGAAACAGTTGCGTAGAGAACTCTTTCTACAGCAGCCACACACTCTGCCCTAGAGCTGAGAAGCACTGGCTGTAACTTCCCTTTGCAGAAGGAACATGCCTCAGAAACACACTCTCACCTAACGCTTAAGTTACTACTTCAACTCACATATGCATGGAAACACAGAGTGGAGCACCCGGCAATACTGAGCAGGACAGCTCAGTAAAAGGGCTGCTCTGGCAGAACAAGGCAGAATGCAGATGCGTGGTTCTCAAGGATATGCTTCTGAGTCTGCTAGAAACTTTGCAGTAGAGCTGAGATGAACTCAGTATAAGTTCCATTTGAAGAAATAACCTAGGCCAGAAACCCACTCAACTGTAGCTCTTAAGCATCATCTGGAGCACACATTCTGGGAACCAGGCAGCACAGAGCCCAGTGGAAGCTGCTCGATTTGAGCTTGTCTGATAGGTGTTTGTCTTCCCTGCAGGGAAACACTTGCTTAGAGAACTCTTTCTACAGCAGCCACACACTCTGCCCTAGAGCTGAGAAGCACTGGCTGTAACTTCCCTTTGCAGAAGGAACATGCCTCAGAAACACACTCTCTCCTAACTCTTAAGTTACTACTACAACTCACATATGCATGGAAACACAGAGTGGAGCACCCGGCAATACTGAGCAGGACAGCACAGTAAAAGGGCTGCTCTGGCAGAACAAGGCAGAATGCAGATGCGTGGTTCTCAAGGATATGCTTCTGAGTCTGCTAGAAACTTTGCAGTAGAGCTGAGATGAACTCAGTATAAGTTCCATTTGAAGAAATAACCTAGGCCAGAAACCCACTCAACTGTAGCTCTTAAGCATCATCTGGAGCACACATTCTGGGAACCAGACAGCACAGAGCCCAGTGGAAGCTGCTCGATTTGAGCTTGTCTTTAGGTGTTTGTCTTCCCTGCAGGGAAACAGTTGCTTAGAGAACTCTTTCTACAGCAGCCACACACTCTGCCCTAGAGCTGAGAAGCACTGGCTGTCACTTCCCTTTGCAGAAGGAACATGCCTCAGAAACACACTCTCTCCTAACTCTTAAGTTACTACTTCAACTCACATATGCATGGAAACACAGAGTGGAGCACCCGGCAATACTGAGCAGGACAGCACAGTAAAAGGGCTGCTCTGCCAGAACAAGGCAGAATGCAGATGCGTGGTTCTCAAGGATGTGCTTCTGAGTCTGCTAGAAACTTTGCAGTAGAGCTGAGATGAACTCAGTATAAGTTCCATTTGAAGAAATAACCTAGGCCAGAAACCCACTCAACTGTAGCTCTTAAGCATCATCTGGAGCACACATTCTGGGAACCAGGCAGCAGAGAGCCCAGTGGAAGCTGCTCGATTTGAGCTTGTCTGATAGGTGTTTGTCTTCCCTGCAGGGAAACAGTTGCGTAGAGAACTCTTTCTACAGCAGCCACACACTCTGCCCTAGAGCTGAGAAGCACTGGCTGTAACTTCCCTTTGCAGAAGGAACATGCCTCAGAAACACACTCTCACCTAACTCTTAAGTTACTACTTCAACTCACATATGCATGGAAACACAGAGTGGAGCACCCGGCAATACTGAGCAGGACAGCTCAGTAAAAGGGCTGCTCTGGCAGAACAAGGCAGAATGCAGATGCGTGGTTCTCAAGGATATGCTTCTGAGTCTGCTAGAAACTTTGCAGTAGAGCTGAGATGAACTCAGTATAAGTTCCATTTGAAGAAATAACCTAGGCCAGAAACCCACTCAACTGTAGCTCTTAAGCATCATCTGGAGCACACATTCTGGGAACCAGGCAGCACAGAGCCCAGTGGAAGCTGCTCGATTTGAGCTTGTCTGTTAGGTGTTTGTCTTCCCTGCAGGGTAACAGTTGCTTAGAGAACTCTTTCTACAGCAGCCACACACTCTGCCCTAGAGCTGAGAAGCACTGGCTGTAACTACCCTTTGCAGAAGGAACAGGCCTCAGAAACACACTCTCACCTAACTCTTAAGTTACTACTTCAACTCACATATGCATGGAAACACAGAGTGGAGCACCCGGCGATAGTGTGCAGGACAGTACAGTAAAGGGCTGCACTGCCAGAACAAGGCAGAACGCAGACGCGTGGTTCTCAAGGATATGCTTCTGAGTCTGCTAGAAACTTTGCAGTAGAGCTGAGATGAACTCAGTATAAGTTCCATTTGAAGAAATAACCTAGGCCAGAAACCCACTCAACTGTAGCTCTTAAGCATCATCTGGAGCACACATTCTGGGAACCAGGCAGCAGAGAGCCCAGTGGAAGCTGCTCGATTTGAGCTTGTCTGATAGGTGTTTGTCTTCCCTGCAGGGAAACAGTTGCTTAGAGAACTCTTTCTACAGCAGCCACACACTCTGCCCTAGAGCTGAGAAGCACTGGCTGTCACTTCCCTTTGCAGAAGGAACATGCCTCAGAAACACACTCTCTCCTAACTCTTAAGTTACTACTTCAACTCACATATGCATGGAAACACAGAGTGGAGCACCCGGCGATAGTGTGCAGGACAGTACAGTAAAAGGGCTGCTCTGCCAGAACAAGGCAGAATGCAGATGCGTGGTTCTCAAGGATATGCTTCTGAGTCTGCTAGAAACTTTGCAGTAGAGCTGAGATGAACTCAGTATAAGTTCCATTTGAAGAAATAACCTAGGCCAGAAACCCACTCAACTGTAGCTCTTAAGCATCATCTGGAGCACACATTCTGGGAACCAGGCAGCACAGAGCCCAGGGGAAGCTGCTCGATTTGAGCTTGTCTGTTAGGTGTTTGTCTTCCCTGCAGGGAAACAGTGGCTTAGAGAACTCTTTCTACAGCAGCCACACACTCTGCCCTAGAGCTGAGAAGCACTGGCTGTAACTTCCCTTTGCAGAAGGAACATGCCTCAGAAACACACTCTCTCCTAACGCTTAAGTTACTACTTCAACTCACATATGCAGGGAAACACAGAGTGGAGCACCCGGCGATAGTGTGCAGGACAGTACAGTAAAAGGGCTGCTCTGCCAGAACAAGGCAGAACGCAGATGCGTGGTTCTCAAGGATATGCTTCTGAGTCTGCTAGAAACTTTGCAGTAGAGCTGAGATGAACTCAGTATAAGTTCCATTTGAAGAAATAACCTAGGTCAGAAACCCACTCAACTGTAGCTCTTAAGCATCATCTGGAGCACACATTCTGGGAACAAGGCAGCACAGAGCCCAGTGGAAGCTGCTCGATTTGAGCTTGTCTGTTAGGTGTTTGTCTTCCCTGCAGGGAAACCGTTGCTTAGAGAACTCTTTCTACAGCAGCAACACACTCTGCCCTAGAGCTGAGAAGCACTGGCTGTAACTTCCCTTTGCAGAAGGAACATGCCTCAGAAACACACTCACTCCTAACGCTTAAGTTACTACTTCAACTCACATATGCATGGAAACACAGAGTGGAGCACCCGGCGATAGTATGCAGGACAGTTCAGTAAAAGGGCTGCTCTGCCAGAACAAGGCAGAATGCAGATGCGTGGTTCTCAAGGATATGCTTCTGAGTCTGCTAGAAACTTTGCAGTAGAGCTGAGATGAACTCAGTATAAGTTCCATTTGAAGAAATAACCTAGGCCAGAAACCCACTCAACTGTAGCTCTTAAGGATCATCTGGAGCACACATTCTGGGAACCAGGCAGCAGAGAGCCCAGTGGAAGCTGCTCGATTTGAGCTTGTCTGATAGGTGTTTGTCTTCCCTGCAGGGAAACAGTTGCGTAGAGAACTCTTTCTACAGCAGCCACACACTCCGCCCTAGAGCTGAGAAGCACTGGCTGTAACTTCCCTTTGCAGAAGGCATATGCCTCAGAAACACACTCTCACCTAACTCTTAAGTTACTACTTCAACTCACATATGCATGGAAACACAGAGTGGAGCACCCGGCAATACTGAGCAGGACAGCTCAGTAAAAGGGCTGCTCTGCCAGAACAAGGCAGAATGCAGATGCGTGGTTCTCAAGGATATGCTTCTGAGTCTGCTAGAAACTTTGCAGTAGAGCTGAGATGAACTCAGTATAAGTTCCATTTGAAGAAATAACCTAGGCCAGAAACCCACTCAACTGTAGCTCTTAAGCATCATCTGGAGCACACATTCTGGGAACCAGGCAGCAGAGAGCCCAGTGGAAGCTGCTCGATTTGAGCTTGTCTGATAGGTGTTTGTCTTCCCTGCAGGGAAACACTTGCTTAGAGAACTCTTTCTACAGCAGCCACACACTCTGCCCTAGAGCTGAGAAGCACTGGCTGTAACTTCCCTTTGCAGAAGGAACATGCCTCAGAAACACACTCTCTCCTAACTCTTAAGTTACTACTACAACTCACATATGCATGGAAACACAGAGTGGAGCACCCGGCAATACTGAGCAGGACAGCACAGTAAAAGGGCTGCTCTGGCAGAACAAGGCAGAATGCAGATGCGTGGTTCTCAAGGATATGCTTCTGAGTCTGCTAGAAACTTTGCAGTAGAGCTGAGATGAACTCAGTATAAGTTCCATTTGAAGAAGTAACCTAGGCCAGAAACCCACTCAACTGTAGCTCTTAAGCATCATCTGGAGCACACATTCTGGGAACCAGACAGCACAGAGCCCAGTGGAAGCTGCTCGATTTGAGCTTGTCTTTAGGTGTTTGTCTTCCCTGCAGGGAAACAGTTGCTTAGAGAACTCTTTCTACAGCAGCCACACACTCTGCCCTAGAGCTGAGAAGCACTGGCTGTCACTTCCCTTTGCAGAAGGAACATGCCTCAGAAACACACTCTCTCCTAACTCTTAAGTTACTACTTCAACTCACATATGCATGGAAACACAGAGTGGAGCACCCGGCAATACTGAGCAGGACCGCACAGTAAAAGGGCTGCTCTGGCAGAACAAGGCAGAATGCAGATGCGTGGTTCTCAAGGATATGCTTCTGAGTCTGCTAGAAACTTTGCAGTAGAGCTGAGATGAACTCAGTATAAGTTCCATTTGAAGAAATAACCTAGGCCAGAAACCCACTCAACTGTAGCTCTTAAGCATCATCTGGAGCACACATTCTGGGAACCAGGCAGCAGAGAGCCCAGTGGAAGCTGCTCGATTTGAGCTTGTCTGATAGGTGTTTGTCTTCCCTGCAGGGAAACACTTGCTTAGAGAACTCTTTCTACAGCAGCCACACACTCTGCCCTAGAGCTGAGAAGCACTGGCTGTAACTTCCCTTTGCAGAAGGAACATGCCTCAGAAACACACTCTCTCCTAACTCTTAAGTTACTACTACAACTCACATATGCATGGAAACACAGAGTGGAGCACCCGGCAATACTGAGCAGGACAGCACAGTAAAAGGGCTGCTCTGGCAGAACAAGGCAGAATGCAGATGCGTGGTTCTCAAGGATATGCTTCTGAGTCTGCTAGAAACTTTGCAGTAGAGCTGAGATGAACTCAGTATAAGTTCCATTTGAAGAAGTAACCTAGGCCAGAAACCCACTCAACTGTAGCTCTTAAGCATCATCTGGAGCACACATTCTGGGAACCAGACAGCACAGAGCCCAGTGGAAGCTGCTCGATTTGAGCTTGTCTGTTAGGTGTTTGTCTTCCCTGCAGGGAAACAGTTGCGTAGAGAACTCTTTCTACAGCAGCCACACACTCTGCCCTACAGCTGAGAAGCACTGGCTGTCACTTCCCTTTGCAGAAGGAACATGCCTCAGAAACACACTCTCTCCTAACTCTTAAGTTACTACTTCAACTCACATATGCATGGAAACACAGAGTGGAGCACCCGGCGAGAGTGTGCAGGACAGTACAGTAAAAGGGCTGCTCTGCCAGAACAAGGCAGAATGCAGATGCGTGGTTCTCAAGGATATGCTTCTGAGTCTGCTAGAAACTTTGCAGTAGAGCTGAGATGAACTCAGTATAAGTTCCATTTGAAGAAATAACCTAGGCCAGAAACCCACTCAACTGTAGCTCTTAAGCATCATCTGGAGCACACATTCTGGGAACCAGGCAGCACAGAGCCCAGTGGAAGCTGCTCGATTTGAGCTTGTCTGTTAGGTGTTTGTCTTCCCTGCAGGGTAACAGTTGCTTAGAGAACTCTTTCTACAGCAGCCACACACTCTGCCCTAGAGCTGAGAAGCACTGGCTGTAACTACCCTTTGCAGAAGGAACAGGCCTCAGAAACACACTCTCACCTAACTCTTAAGTTACTACTTCAACTCACATATGCATGGAAACACAGAGTGGAGCACCCGGCGATAGTGTGCAGGACAGTACAGTAAAGGGCTGCACTGCCAGAACAAGGCAGAACGCAGACGCGTGGTTCTCAAGGATATGCTTCTGAGTCTGCTAGAAACTTTGCAGTAGAGCTGAGATGAACTCAGTATAAGTTCCATTTGAAGAAATAACCTAGGCCAGAAACCCACTCAACTGTAGCTCTTAAGCATCATCTGGAGCACACATTCTGGGAACCAGGCAGCAGAGAGCCCAGTGGAAGCTGCTCGATTTGAGCTTGTCTGATAGGTGTTTGTCTTCCCTGCAGGGAAACAGTTGCTTAGAGAACTCTTTCTACAGCAGCCACACACTCTGCCCTAGAGCTGAGAAGCACTGGCTGTCACTTCCCTTTGCAGAAGGAACATGCCTCAGAAACACACTCTCTCCTAACTCTTAAGTTACTACTTCAACTCACATATGCATGGAAACACAGAGTGGAGCACCCGGCAATACTGAGCAGGACAGCACAGTAAAAGGGCTGCTCTGCCAGAACAAGGCAGAATGCAGATGCGTGGTTCTCAAGGATGTGCTTCTGAGTCTGCTAGAAACTTTGCAGTAGAGCTGAGATGAACTCAGTATAAGTTCCATTTGAAGAAATAACCTAGGCCAGAAACCCACTCAACTGTAGCTCTTAAGCATCATCTGGAGCACACATTCTGGGAACCAGGCAGCAGAGAGCCCAGTGGAAGCTGCTCGATTTGAGCTTGTCTGATAGGTGTTTGTCTTCCCTGCAGGGAAACAGTTGCGTAGAGAACTCTTTCTACAGCAGCCACACACTCTGCCCTAGAGCTGAGAAGCACTGGCTGTAACTTCCCTTTGCAGAAGGAACATGCCTCAGAAACACACTCTCACCTAACTCTTAAGTTACTACTTCAACTCACATATGCATGGAAACACAGAGTGGAGCACCCGGCAATACTGAGCAGGACAGCTCAGTAAAAGGGCTGCTCTGGCAGAACAAGGCAGAATGCAGATGCGTGGTTCTCAAGGATATGCTTCTGAGTCTGCTAGAAACTTTGCAGTAGAGCTGAGATGAACTCAGTATAAGTTCCATTTGAAGAAATAACCTAGGCCAGAAACCCACTCAACTGTATCTCTTAAGCATCATCTGGAGCACACATTCTGGGAACCAGGCAGCACAGAGCCCAGTGGAAGCTGCTCGATTTGAGCTTGTCTGTTAGGTGTTTGTCTTCCCTGCAGGGTAACAGTTGCTTAGAGAACTCTTTCTACAGCAGCCACACACTCTGCCCTAGAGCTGAGAAGCACTGGCTGTAACTACCCTTTGCAGAAGGAACAGGCCTCAGAAACACACTCTCACCTAACTCTTAAGTTACTACTTCAACTCACATATGCATGGAAACACAGAGTGGAGCACCCGGCGATAGTGTGCAGGACAGTACAGTAAAGGGCTGCACTGCCAGAACAAGGCAGAACGCAGACGCGTGGTTCTCAAGGATATGCTTCTGAGTCTGCTAGAAACTTTGCAGTAGAGCTGAGATGAACTCAGTATAAGTTCCATTTGAAGAAATAACCTAGGCCAGAAACCCACTCAACTGTAGCTCTTAAGCATCATCTGGAGCACACATTCTGGGAACCAGGCAGCAGAGAGCCCAGTGGAAGCTGCTCGATTTGAGCTTGTCTGATAGGTGTTTGTCTTCCCTTCAGGGAAACAGTTGCTTAGAGAACTCTTTCTACAGCAGCCACACACTCTGCCCTAGAGCTGAGAAGCACTGGCTGTCACTTCCCTTTGCAGAAGGAACATGCCTCAGAAACACACTCTCTCCTAACTCTTAAGTTACTACTTCAACTCACATATGCATGGAAACACAGAGTGGAGCACCCGGCGATAGTGTGCAGGACAGTACAGTAAAAGGGCTGCTCTGCCAGAACAAGGCAGAATGCAGATGCGTGGTTCTCAAGGATATGCTTCTGAGTCTGCTAGAAACTTTGCAGTAGAGCTGAGATGAACTCAGTATATGTTCCATTTGAAGAAATAACCTAGGCCAGAAACCCACTCAACTGTAGCTCTTAAGCATCATCTGGAGCACACATTCTGGGAACCAGGCAGCACAGAGCCCAGGGGAAGCTGCTCGATTTGAGCTTGTCTGTTAGGTGTTTGTCTTCCCTGCAGGGAAACAGTGGCTTAGAGAACTCTTTCTACAGCAGCCACACACTCTGCCCTAGAGCTGAGAAGCACTGGCTGTAACTTCCCTTTGCAGAAGGAACATGCCTCAGAAACACACTCTCTCCTAACGCTTAAGTTACTACTTCAACTCACATATGCAGGGAAACACAGAGTGGAGCACCCGGCGATAGTGTGCAGGACAGTACAGTAAAAGGGCTGCTCTGCCAGAACAAGGCAGAACGCAGATGCGTGGTTCTCAAGGATATGCTTCTGAGTCTGCTAGAAACTTTGCAGTAGAGCTGAGATGAACTCAGTATAAGTTCCATTTGAAGAAATAACCTAGGTCAGAAACCCACTCAACTGTAGCTCTTAAGCATCATCTGGAGCACACATTCTGGGAACAAGGCAGCACAGAGCCCAGTGGAAGCTGCTCGATTTGAGCTTGTCTGTTAGGTGTTTGTCTTCCCTGCAGGGAAACCGTTGCTTAGAGAACTCTTTCTACAGCAGCAACACACTCTGCCCTAGAGCTGAGAAGCACTGGCTGTAACTTCCCTTTGCAGAAGGAACATGCCTCAGAAACACACTCACTCCTAACGCTTAAGTTACTACTTCAACTCACATATGCATGGAAACACAGAGTGGAGCACCCGGCGATAGTATGCAGGACAGTTCAGTAAAAGGGCTGCTCTGCCAGAACAAGGCAGAATGCAGATGCGTGGTTCTCAAGGATATGCTTCTGAGTCTGCTAGAAACTTTGCAGTAGAGCTGAGATGAACTCAGTATAAGTTCCATTTGAAGAAATAACCTAGGCCAGAAACCCACTCAACTGTAGCTCTTAAGGATCATCTGGAGCACACATTCTGGGAACCAGGCAGCAGAGAGCCCAGTGGAAGCTGCTCGATTTGAGCTTGTCTGATAGGTGTTTGTCTTCCCTGCAGGGAAACAGTTGCGTAGAGAACTCTTTCTACAGCAGCCACACACTCCGCCCTAGAGCTGAGAAGCACTGGCTGTAACTTCCCTTTGCAGAAGGCATATGCCTCAGAAACACACTCTCACCTAACTCTTAAGTTACTACTTCAACTCACATATGCATGGAAACACAGAGTGGAGCACCCGGCAATACTGAGCAGGACAGCTCAGTAAAAGGGCTGCTCTGCCAGAACAAGGCAGAATGCAGATGCGTGGTTCTCAAGGATATGCTTCTGAGTCTGCTAGAAACTTTGCAGTAGAGCTGAGATGAACTCAGTATAAGTTCCATTTGAAGAAATAACCTAGGCCAGAAACCCACTCAACTGTAGCTCTTAAGCATCATCTGGAGCACACATTCTGGGAACCAGGCAGCAGAGAGCCCAGTGGAAGCTGCTCGATTTGAGCTTGTCTGATAGGTGTTTGTCTTCCCTGCAGGGAAACAGTTGCTTAGAGAACTCTTTCTACAGCAGCCACACACTCTGCCCTAGAGCTGAGAAGCACTGGCTGTCACTTCCCTTTGCAGAAGGAACATGCCTCAGAAACACACTCTCTCCTAACTCTTAAGTTACTACTTCAACTCACATATGCATGGAAACACAGAGTGGAGCACCCGGCAATACTGAGCAGGACCGCACAGTAAAAGGGCTGCTCTGGCAGAACAAGGCAGAATGCAGATGCGTGGTTCTCAAGGATATGCTTCTGAGTCTGCTAGAAACTTTGCAGTAGAGCTGAGATGAACTCAGTATAAGTTCCATTTGAAGAAATAACCTAGGCCAGAAACCCACACAACTGTAGCTCTTAAGCATCATCTGGAGCACACATTCTGGGAACCAGGCAGCAGAGAGCCCAGTGGAAGCTGCTCGATTTGAGCTTGTCTGATAGGTGTTTGTCTTCCCTGCAGGGAAACACTTGCTTAGAGAACTCTTTCTACAGCAGCCACACACTCTGCCCTAGAGCTGAGAAGCACTGGCTGTAACTTCCCTTTGCAGAAGGAACATGCCTCAGAAACACACTCTCTCCTAACTCTTAAGTTACTACTACAACTCACATATGCATGGAAACACAGAGTGGAGCACCCGGCAATACTGAGCAGGACAGCACAGTAAAAGGGCTGCTCTGGCAGAACAAGGCAGAATGCAGATGCGTGGTTCTCAAGGATATGCTTCTGAGTCTGCTAGAAACTTTGCAGTAGAGCTGAGATGAACTCAGTATAAGTTCCATTTGAAGAAGTAACCTAGGCCAGAAACCCACTCAACTGTAGCTCTTAAGCATCATCTGGAGCACACATTCTGGGAACCAGACAGCACAGAGCCCAGTGGAAGCTGCTCGATTTGAGCTTGTCTTTAGGTGTTTGTCTTCCCTGCAGGGAAACAGTTGCTTAGAGAACTCTTTCTACAGCAGCCACACACTCTGCCCTAGAGCTGAGAAGCACTGGCTGTCACTTCCCTTTGCAGAAGGAACATGCCTCAGAAACACACTCTCTCCTAACTCTTAAGTTACTACTTCAACTCACATATGCATGGAAACACAGAGTGGAGCACCCGGCAATACTGAGCAGGACCGCACAGTAAAAGGGCTGCTCTGGCAGAACAAGGCAGAATGCAGATGCGTGGTTCTCAAGGATATGCTTCTGAGTCTGCTAGAAACTTTGCAGTAGAGCTGAGATGAACTCAGTATAAGTTCCATTTGAAGAAATAACCTAGGCCAGAAACCCACTCAACTGTAGCTCTTAAGCATCATCTGGAGCACACATTCTGGGAACCAGGCAGCAGAGAGCCCAGTGGAAGCTGCTCGATTTGAGCTTGTCTGATAGGTGTTTGTCTTCCCTGCAGGGAAACAGTTGCGTAGAGAACTCTTTCTACAGCAGCCACACACTCTGCCCTAGAGCTGAGAAGCACTAGCTCTAACTTCCCTTTGCAGAAGGAACATGCCTCAGAAACACACTCTCACCTAACTCTTAAGTTACTACTTCAACTCACATATGCATGGAAACACAGAGTGGAGCACCCGGCAATACTGAGCAGGACAGCTCAGTAAAAGGGCTGCTCTGCCAGAACAAGGCAGAATGCAGATGCGTGGTTCTCAAGGATATGCTTCTGAGTCTGCTAGAAACTTTTCAATAGAGCTGAGATGACCTCAGTATAAATTCCATTTGAAGAAATAACCTAGGTCAGAAACCCACTCAACTGTAGCTCTTAAGCATCATCTGGAGCACACATTCTGGGAACCAGGCAGCAGAGAGCCCAGTGGAAGCTGCTCGATTTGAGCTTGTCTGATAGGTGTTTGTCTTCCCTGCAGGGAAACAGTTGCGTAGAGAACTCTTTCTACAGCAGCCACACACTCTGCCCTAGAGCTGAGAAGCACTGGCTGTAACTTCCCTTTGCAGAAGGCATATGCCTCAGAAACACACTCTCTCCTAACGCTTAAGATACTACTTCAACTCACATATGCATGGAAACACAGAGTGGAGCACCCGGCAATACTGAGCAGGACAGCTCAGTAAAAGGGCTGCTCTGCCAGAACAAGGCAGAATGCAGATGCGTGGTTCTCAAGGATATGCTTCTGAGTCTGCTAGAAACTTTGCAGTAGAGCTGAGATGAACTCAGTATAAGTTCCATTTGAAGAAATAACCTAGGCCAGAAACCCACTCAACTGTAGCTCTTAAGCATCATCTGGAGCACACATTCTGGGAACCAGACAGCACAGAGCCCAGTGGAAGCTGCTCGATTTGAGCTTGTCTTTAGGTGTTTGTCTTCCCTGCAGGGAAACAGTTGCTTAGAGAACTCTTTCTACAGCAGCCACACACTCTGCCCTAGAGCTGAGAAGCACTGGCTGTCACTTCCCTTTGCAGAAGGAACATGCCTCAGAAACACACTCTCTCCTAACTCTTAAGTTACTACTTCAACTCACATATGCATGGAAACACAGAGTGGAGCACCCGGCAATACTGAGCAGGACCGCACAGTAAAAGGGCTGCTCTGCCAGAACAAGGCAGAATGCAGATGCGTGGTTCTCAAGGATATGCTTCTGAGTCTGCTAGAAACTTTGCAGTAGAGCTGAGATGAACTCAGTATAAGTTCCATTTGAAGAAATAACCTAGGTCAGAAACCCACTCAACTGTAGCTCTTAAGCATCATCTGGAGCACACATTCTGGGAACAAGGCAGCACAGAGCCCAGTGGAAGCTGCTCGATTTGAGCTTGTCTGTTAGGTGTTTGTCTTCCCTGCAGGGAAAGAGTTGCTTAGAGAACTCTTTCTACAGCAGCCACACACTCTGCCCTAGAGCTGAGAAGCACTGGCTGTAACTTCCCTTTGCAGAAGGAACATGCCTCAGAAACACACTCACTCCTAACGCTTAAGTTACTACTTCAACTCACATATGCATGGAAACACAGAGTTGAGCACCCAGCGATAGTATGCAGGACAGTTCAGTAAAAGGGCTGCTCTGCCAGAACAAGGCAGAATGCAGATGCGTGGTTCTCAAGGATATGCTTCTGAGTCTGCTAGAAACTTTGCAGTAGAGCTGAGATGAACTCAGTATAAGTTCCATTTGAAGAAATAACCTAGGCCAGAAACCCACTCAACTGTAGCTCTTAAGGATCATCTGGAGCACACATTCTGGGAACCAGGCAGCAGAGAGCCCAGTGGAAGCTGCTCGATTTGAGCTTGTCTGATAGGTGTTTGTCTTCCCTGCAGGGAAACAGTTGCGTAGAGAACTCTTTCTACAGCAGCCACACACTCCGCCCTAGAGCTGAGAAGCACTGGCTGTAACTTCCCTTTGCAGAAGGCATATGCCTCAGAAACACACTCTCACCTAACTCTTAAGTTACTACTTCAACTCACATATGCATGGAAACACAGAGTGGAGCACCCGGCAATACTGAGCAGGACAGCTCAGTAAAAGGGCTGCTCTGCCAGAACAAGGCAGAATGCAGATGCGTGGTTCTCAAGGATATGCTTCTGAGTCTGCTAGAAACTTTGCAGTAGAGCTGAGATGAACTCAGTATAAGTTCCATTTGAAGAAATAACCTAGGCCAGAAACCCACTCAACTGTAGCTCTTAAGCATCATCTGGAGCACACATTCTGGGAACCAGGCAGCACAGAGCCCAGTGGAAGCTGCTCGATTTGAGCTTGTCTGATAGGTGTTTGTCTTCCCTGCAGGGAAACACTTGCTTAGAGAACTCTTTCTACAGCAGCCACACACTCTGCCCTAGAGCTGAGAAGCACTGGCTGTAACTTCCCTTTGCAGAAGGAAAATGCCTCAGAAACACACTCTCTCCTAACTCTTAAGTTACTACTTCAACTCACATATGCATGGAAACACAGAGTGGAGCACCCGGCAATACTGAGCAGGACAGCTCAGTAAAATGGCTGCTCTGCCAGAACAAGGCAGAATGCAGATGCGTGGTTCTCAAGGATATGCTTCTGAGTCTGCTAGAAACTTTGCAGTAGAGCTGAGATGAACTCAGTATAAGTTCCATTTGAAGAAATAACCTAGGCCAGAAACCCACTCAACTGTAGCTCTTAAGCATCATCTGGAGCACACATTCTGGGAACCAGGCAGCAGAGAGCCCAGTGGAAGCTGCTCGATTTGAGCTTGTCTGATAGGTGTTTGTCTTCCCTGCAGGGAAACAGTTGCGTAGAGAACTCTTTCTACAGCAGCCACACACTCTGCCCTAGAGCTGAGAATCACTGGCTGTAACTTCCCTTTGCAGAAGGAACATGCCTCAGAAACACACTCTCTCCTAACTCTTAAGTTACTACTTCAACTCACATATGCATGGGAAAACAGAGGGGAGCACCCGGCGATAGTGTGCAGGACAGTACAGTAAAAGGGCTGCTCTGCCAGAACAAGGCAGAACGCAGATGCGTGGTTCTCAAGGATATGCTTCTGAGTCTGCTAGAAACTTTGCAGTAGAGCTGAGATGAACTCAGTATAAGTTCCATTTGAAGAAATAACCTAGGCCAGAAACCCACTCAACTGTAGCTCTTAAGCATCATCTGGAGCACACATTCTGGGAACCAGGCAGCACAGAGCCCAGTGGAAGCTGCTCGATTTGAGCTTGTCTTTAGGTGTTTGTCTTCCCTGCAGGGAAACAGTTGCTTAGAGAACTCTTTCTACAGCAGCCACACACTCTGCCCTAGAGCTGAGAAGCACTGGCTGTCACTTCCCTTTGCAGAAGGAACATGCCTCAGAAACACACTCTCTCCTAACTCTTAAGTTACTACTTCAACTCACATATGCATGGAAACACAGAGTGGAGCACCCGGCAATACTGAGCAGGACCGCACAGTAAAAGGGCTGCTCTGGCAGAACAAGGCAGAATGCAGATGCGTGGTTCTCAAGGATATGCTTCTGAGTCTGCTAGAAACTTTGCAGTAGAGCTGAGATGAACTCAGTATAAGTTCCATTTGAAGAAATAACCTAGGCCAGAAACCCACTCAACTGTAGCTCTTAAGCATCATCTGGAGCACACATTCTGGGAACCAGGCAGCAGAGAGCCCAGTGGAAGCTGCTCGATTTGAGCTTGTCTGATAGGTGTTTGTCTTCCCTGCAGGGAAACAGTTGCGTAGAGAACTCTTTCTACAGCAGCCACACACTCTGCCATAGAGCTGAGAAGCACTAGCTCTAACTTCCCTTTGCAGAAGGAACATGCCTCAGAAACACACTCTCACCTAACTCTTAAGTTACTACTTCAACTCACATATGCATGGAAACACAGAGTGGAGCACCCGGCAATACTGAGCAGGACAGCTCAGTAAAAGGGCTGCTCTGCCAGAACAAGGCAGAATGCAGATGCGTGGTTCTCAAGGATATGCTTCTGAGTCTGCTAGAAACTTTGCAGTAGAGCTGAGATGAACTCAGTATAAGTTGCATTTGAAGAAATAACCTAGGCCAGAAACCAACTCAACTGTAGCTCTTAAGCATCATCTGGAGCACACATTCCGGGAACCAGGCAGCAGAGAGCCCAGTGGAAGCTGCTCGATTTGAGCTTGTCTGATAGGTGTTTGTCTTCCCTGCAGGGAAACAATTGCTCAGAGAACTCTTTCTATAGCAGGCACACACTCTGCCCTAGAGCTGAGAAGCACTGGCTGTCACTTCCCTTTGCAGAAGGAACATGCCTCAGAAACACACTCTCTCTTAACTCTTAAGTTACAACTTCAACTCACATATGCATGGAAACACAGAGTGGAGCACCCGGCGATAGTGTGCAGGACAGTTCAGTAAAAGGGCTGCTCTGCCAGAACAAGGCAGAATGCAGATGCGTGGTTCTCAAGGATATGCTGCTGAGTCTGCTAGAAACATTGCAGTAGAGCTGAGATGAACTCAGTATGAGTTCCATTTGAAGAAATAACCTAGGCCAGAAACCCACTCAACTGTGGCTCTTAAGCATGATCTGGAGCACACATTCCGGGAACCAGGCAGCAGAGAGCCCAGTGGAAGCTGCTCGATTTGAGCTTGTCTGATAGGTGTTTGTCTTCCCTGCAGGGAAACAGTTGCGTAGAGAACTCTTTCTACAGCAGCCACACACTCTGCCCTAGAGCTGAGAAGCACTGGCTGTAACTTCCCTTTGCAGAAGTAACATGCCTCAGAAACACACTCTCTCCTAACTCTTAAGTTACTACTTCAACTTACATCTGCATGGAAACACAGAGTGCAGCACCCGGCAATACTGAGCAGGACAGCTCAGTAAAAGGGCTGCTCTGCCAGAACAAGGCAGAATGCAGATGCTTGGTTCTCAAGGATATGCTTCTGAGTCTGCTAGAAACTTTGCAGTAGAGCTGAGATGAACTCAGCATAAGTTCCATTTGAAGAAATAGCCTAGGTGAGAAACCCACTCAACTGTAGCTCTTAAGCATCATCTGGAGCACACATTCTGGGAACCAGGCAGCACAGAGCCCAGTGGAAGCTGCTCGATTTGAGCTTGTCTGTTAGGTGTTTGTCTTCCCTGCAGGGAAACAGTTGCTTAGAGAACTCTTTCTACAGCAGCCACACACTCTGCCCTAGAGCTGAGAAGCACTGGCTGTAACTTCCCTTTGCAGAAGGAACATGCCTCAGAAACACACTCTCTCCTAACTCTTAAGTTACAACTTCAACTCACATATGCATGGAAACACAGAGTGGAGCACCCGGCGATAGTGTGCAGCACAGTTCAGTAAAAGGGGTGCTCTGCCAGAACAAGGCAGAATGCAGATGCGTGGTTCTCAAGGATATGCTTCTGAGTCTGCTAGAAACTTTGCAGTAGAGCTGAGATGAACTCAGTATAAGTTCCATTTGAAGAAATAACCTAGGCCAGAAACCCACTCAACTGTAGCTCTTAAGCATCATCTGGAGCACACATTCTCGGAACCAGGCAGCAGACAGCCCAGTGGAAGCTGCTCGATTTGAGCTTGTCTGATAGGTGTTTGTCTTCCCTGCAGGGAAACAGTTGCTTAGAGAACTCTTTCTACAGCAGCCACACACTCTGCCCTAGAGCTGAGAAGCACTGGCTGTAACTTCCCTTTGCAGAAGGAACATGCCTCAGAAACACACTCTCTCCTAACTCTTAAGTTACTACTTCAACTCACATATGCATGGAAACACAGAGTGGAGCACCCGGCAATACTGAGCAGGACAGTTCAGTAAAAGGGCTGCTCTGCCAGAACAAGGCAGAATGCAGATGCGTGGTTCTCAAGGATATGCTTCTGAGCCTGCTAGAAACTTTGCAGTAGAGCTGAGATGAACTCAGTATAAGTTCCATTTGAAGAAATAACCTAGGCCAGAAACCCACTCCACTGTAGCTCTTAAGCATTCTGGAGCACACATTCTGGGAACCAGGCAGCAGAGAGCCCAGTGGAAGCTGCTCGATTTGAGCTTGTCTGATAGGTGTTTGTCTTCCCTGCAGGGAAACAGTTGCTCAGAGAACGCTTTCTATAGCAGCCACACACTCTGCCCTAGAGCTGAGAAGCACTGGCTGTAACTTCCCTTTGCAGAAGTAACATGCCTCAGAAACACACTCTCTCCTAACTCTTAAGTTACTACTTCAACTCACATATGCATGGAAACACAGAGTGGAGCACCCGGCAGTACTGAGCAGGACAGCTCAGTAAAAGGGCTGCTCTGCCAGAACAAGGCAGAATGCAGATGCGTGGTTCTCAAGGATATGCTTCTGAGTCTGCTAGAAACTTTGCAGTAGAGCTGAGATGAACTCAGTATAAGTTCCATTTGAAGAAATAACCTAGGCCAGAAACCCACTCAACTGTAGCTCTTAAGCATCATCTGGAGCACACATTCTGGGAACCAGGCAGCAGAGAGCCCAGTGGAAGCTGCTCGATTTGAGCTTGTCTGATAGGTGTTTGTCTTCCCTGCAGGGAAACAGTTGCTCAGAGAACTCTTTCTATAGGAGGCACACACTCTTCCCGAGAGCTGAGAAGCACTGGCTGTAACTTCCCTTTGCAGAAGGAACATGCCTCAGAAACACACTCTCTCCTAACTCTTAAGTTACTACTTCAACTCCCATATGCATGGAAACACAGAGTGGAGCACCCGGCGATAGTGTGCAGGACAGTTCAGTAAAAGGGCTGCTCTGCCAGAACAAGGCAGAATGCAGTTGCGTGGTTCTCAAGGATATGCTTCTGAGTCTGCTAGAAACTTTGCAGTAGAGCTGAGATGAACTCAGTATAAGTTCCATTTGAAGAAATAACCTAGGCCAGAAACCCACTCCACTGTAGCTCTTAAGCATCATCTGGAGCACACATTCCGGGAACCAGGCAGCAGAGAGCCCAGTGGAAGCTGCTCGATTTGAGCTTGTCTGATAGGTGTTTGTCTTCCCTGCAGGGAAACAGTTGCTCAGAGAACGCTTTCTATAGCAGCCACACACTCTGCCCTAGAGCTGAGAAGCACTGGCTGTAACTTCCCTTTGCA
This sequence comes from Tapirus indicus, assembly GCA_031878705.1. Taxonomy (NCBI): domain Eukaryota; kingdom Metazoa; phylum Chordata; class Mammalia; order Perissodactyla; family Tapiridae; genus Tapirus; species Tapirus indicus. The sequence goes on from CM062942.1 coordinate 49,104,727, forward strand.
GAAGTAACAGGCCTCAGAAACACACTCTCTCCTAACTCTTAAGTTACTACTTCAACTCACATATGCATGGAAACACAGAGTGGAGCACCCGGCGATAGTGTGCAGGACAGTTCAGTAAAAGGGCTGCTCTGCCAGAACAAGGCAGAATGCAGATGCGTGGTTCTCAAGGATATGCTTCTGAGTCTGCTAGAAACTTTGCAGTAGAGCTGAGATGAACTCAGTATAAGTTCCATTTGAAGTAATAACCTAGGCCAGAAACCCACTGAACTGTGGCTCTTAAGATTCATCTGGAGCACACATTCTGGGAACCAGGCAGCAGAGAGCCCAGTGGAAGCTGCTCGATTTGAGCTTGTCTGATAGGTGTTTGTCTTCCCTGCAGGGAAACAGTTGCTCAGAGAACGCTTTCTATAGCAGCCACACACTCTGCCCTAGAGCTGAGAAGCACTGGCTGTAACTTCCCTTTGCAGAAGGAACATGCCTCAGAAACACACTCTCTCCTAACTCTTAAGTTACTACTTCAACTTACAGCTGCATGGAAACACAGAGTGCAGCACCCGGCAATACTGAGCAGGACAGCTCAGTAAAAGGGCTGCTCTGCCAGAACAAGGCAGAATGCAGATGCGTGGTTCTCAAGGATATGCTTCTGAGTCTGCTAGAATCTTTGCAGTAGAGCTGAGATGAACTCAGTATAAGTTCCATTTGAAGAAATAACCTAGGTGAGAAAACCACTCAACTGTAGCTCTTAAGCATCATCTGGAGCACAAATTCTGGGAACCAGGCAGCAGAGAGCCCAGTGGAGACTGCTCGATTTGAGCTTGTTTCATAGGTGTTTGTCTTCCCTGCAGGGAAACAGTTGCTTAGAGAACTCTTTCTACAGCAGCCACACACTCTGCCCTAGAGCTGAGAAGCACTGGCTGTAACTTCCCTTTGCAGAAGGAACAGGCCTCAGAACCACACTCTCTCCTAACTCTTAAGTTACTGCTTCAACTCACATATGCATGGAAACACAGAGTGGAGCACCCGGCAATACTGCGCAGGACAGTTCAGTAAAAGGGCTGCTCTGCCAGAATAAGGCAGAATGCAGATGCGTGGTTCTCAAGGATATGCTGCTGAGTCTGCTAGAAACATTGCAGTAGAGCTGAGATGAACTCAGTATAAGTTCCATTTGAAGAAATAACCTAGGCCAGAAACCCACTCAACTGTAGCTCTTAAGCATCATCTGGAGCACACATTCTGGGAACCAGGCAGCAGAGAGCCCAGTGGAAGCTGCTCGATTTGAGCTTGTCTGATAGGTGTTTGTCTTCCCTGCAGGGAAACAGTTGCTTAGAGAACTCTTTCTACAGCAGCCACACACTCTGCCCTAGAGCTGAGAAGCACTGGCTGTAACTTCCCTTTGCAGAAGGAACATGCCTCAGAAACACACTCTCTCCTAACTCTTAAGTTACTACTTCAACTCACATATGCATGGAAACACAGAGTGGAGCACCCGGCGATAGTGTGCAGGACAGTTCAGTAAAAGGGCTGCTCTGCCAGAACAAGGCAGAATGCAGATGCGTGGTTCTCAAGGATATGCTTCTGAGTCTGCTAGAAACTAAGCAGTAGAGCTGAGATGAACTCAGTATAAGTTCCATTTGAAGAAATAACCTAGGTGAGAAACCCACTAAACAGTAGCTCTTAAGCATCATCTGAAGCACACATTCTGGGAACCAGGCAGCACAGAGCCCAGTGGAAGCTGCTCGATTTGAGCTTGTCTGTTAGGTGTTTGTCTTCCCTGCAGGGAAACAGTTGCTTAGAGAACTCTTTCTACAGCAGCCACACACTCTGCCCTAGAGCTGAGAAGCACTGGCTGTAACTTCCCTTTGCAGAAGGAACATGCCTCAGAAACACACTCTCTCCTAACTCTTAAGTTACTACTTCAACTCACATATGCATGGAAACACAGAGTGGAGCACCCGGCAATACTGAGCAGGACAGTTCAGTAAAAGGGCTGCTCTGGAGGAACAACGCAGAATGCAGATGCGTGGTTCTCAAGGATATGCTTCTGAGTCTGCTAGAAACTTTGCAGTAGAGCTGAGATGAACTCAGTATAAGTTCCATTTGAAGAAATAACCTAGGCCAGAAACCCACTCAACTGTAGCTCTTAAGCATCATCTGGAGCACACATTCTGGGAACCAGGCAGCAGAGAGAGCCCAGTGGAAGCTGCTCGATTTGAGCTTGTCTGATAGGTGTTTGTCTTCCCTGCAGGGAAACAGTTGCGTAGAGAACTCTTTCTACAGCAGCCACACACTCTGCCCTAGAGCTGAGAAGCACTGGCTGTAACTTCCCTTTGCAGAAGGAACATGCCTCAGAAACACACTCTCTCCTAACTCTTAAGTTACTACTTCAACTCCCATATGCATGGAAACACAGAGTGGAGCACCCGGCGATAGTGTGCAGGACAGTTCAGTGAAAGGGCTGCTCTGCCAGAACAAGGCAGAATGCAGATGCGTGGTTCTCAAGGATATGCTTCTGAGTCTGCAGGAAACTTTGCAGTAGAGCTGAGATGAACTCAGTATAAGTTCCATTTGAAGAAATAACCTAGGCCAGATACGCACTCCACTGTAGCTCTTAAGCATCATCTGGAGCACACATTCCGGGAACCAGGCAGCAGAGAGCCCAGTGGAAGCTGCTCGATTTGAGCTTGTCTGATAGGTGTTTGTCTTCCCTGCAGGGAAACAGTTGCTCAGAGAACGCTTTCTATAGCAGCCACACACTCTGCCCTAGAGCTGAGAAGCACTGGCTGTAACTTCCCTTTGCAGAAGTAACAGGCCTCAGAAACACACTCTCTCCTAACTCTTAAGTTACTACTTCAACTCACATATGCATGGAAACACAGAGTGGAGCACCCGGCAGTACTGAGCAGGACAGCTCAGTAAAAGGGCTGCTCTGCCAGAACAAGGCAGAATGCAGATGCGTGGTTCTCAAGGATATGCTTCTGAGTCTGCTAGAAACTTTGCAGTAGAGCTGAGATGAACTCAGTATAAGTTGCATTTGAAGAAATAACCTAGGCCAGAAACCACCTCAACTGTAGCTCTTAAGCATCATCTGGAGCACACATTCCGGGAACCAGGCAGCAGAGAGCCCAGTGGAAGCTGCTCGATTTGAGCTTGTCTGATAGGTGTTTGTCTTCCCTGCAGGGAAACAATTGCTCAGAGAACTCTTTCTATAGCAGGCACACACTCTGCCCTAGAGCTGAGAAGCACTGGCTGTCACTTCCCTTTGCAGAAGGAACATGCCTCAGAAACACACTCTCTCTTAACTCTTAAGTTACAACTTCAACTCACATATGCATGGAAACACAGAGTGGAGCACCCGGCGATAGTGTGCAGGACAGTTCAGTAAAAGGGCTGCTCTGCCAGAACAAGGCAGAATGCAGATGCGTGGTTCTCAAGGATATGCTTCTGAGTCTGCTAGAAACTTTGCAGTAGAGCTGAGATGAACTCAGTATAAGTTCCATTTGAAGTAATAACCTAGGCCAGAAACCCACTGAACTGTGGCTCTTAAGATTCATCTGGAGCACACATTCTGGGAACCAGGCAGCAGAGAGCCCAGTGGAAGCTGCTCGATTTGAGCTTGTCTGATAGGTGTTTGTCTTCCCTGCAGGGAAACAGTTGCTCAGAGAACGCTTTCTATAGCAGCCACACACTCTGCCCTAGAGCTGAGAAGCACTGGCTGTAACTTCCCTTTGCAGAAGGAACATGCCTCAGAAACACAAACTCTCTTAACTCTTAAGTTACTACTCCAACTCACATGTGCATGGAAACACAGAGTGGAGCACCCGGCGATAGTGTGCAGGACAGTTCAGTAAAAGGGCTGCTCTGCCAGAAGAAGGCAGAATGCAGATGCGTGGTTCTCAAGGATATGCTGCTGAGTCTGCTAGAAACATTGCAGTAGAGCTGAGATGAACTCAGTATGAGTTCCATTTGAAGAAATAACCTAGGCCAGAAACCCACTCAACTGTAGCTCTTAAGCATCATCTGGAGCACACATTCTGGGAACCAGGCAGCACAGAGCCCAGTGGAAGCTGCTCGATTTGAGCTTCTCTGATAGGTGTTTGTCTTCCCTGCAGGGAAAGAGTTGCTTAGAGAACTCTTTCTACAGCAGCCACACACTCTGCCCTAGAGCTGAGAAGCACTGGCTGTAACTTCCCTTTGTAGAAGGAACATGCCTCAGAAACACACTCTCTCCAACTCTTAAGTTACTACTTCAACTCACATATGCATGGAAACACAGAGTGGAGCACCCGGCAATACTGAGCAGGACAGCTCAGTAAAAGGGCTGCTCTGCCAGAACAAGGCAGAATGCAGATGCGTGGTTCTCAAGGATATGCTTCTGAGTCTGCAGGAAACTTTGCAGTAGAGCTGAGATGAACTCAGTATAAGTTCCATTTGAAGAAATAACCTAGGCCAGAAACCCACTCCACTGTAGCTCTTAAGCATCATCTGGAGCACACATTCTGGGAACCAGGCAGCAGAGAGCCCAGTGGAAGCTGCTCGATTTGAGCTTGTCTGATAGGTGTTTGTCTTCCCTGCAGGGAAACAGTTGCGTAGAGAACTCTTTCTACAGCAGCCACACACTCTGCCCTAGAGCTGAGAAGCACTGGCTGTAACTTCCCTTTGCAGAAGGAACATGCCTCAGAAACACACACTCACCTAACTCTTAAGTTACTACTTCAACTCACATATGCATGGAAACACAGAGTGGAGCACCCGGCAATGCTGAGCAGGACAGCTCAGTAAAAGGGCTGCTCTGCCAGAACAAGGCAGAATGCAGATGCGTGGTTCTCAAGGATATGCTTCTGAGTCTGCTAGAAACTATGCAGTAGAGCTGAGATGAACTCAGTATAAGTTCCATTTGAAGAAATAACCTAGGCCAGAAACCCACTCAACTGTAGCTCTTAAGCATCATCTGGAGCACACATTCTGGGAACCATGCAGCAGAGAGCCAAGAAGAGACTGCTCGATTTGAGGTTGTTTCATAGGTGTTTGTCTTCCCTGCAGGGAAACAGTTGCTTAGAGAACTCTTTCTACAGCAGCCACACACTCTGCCCTAGAGCTGAGAAGCACTGGCTGTCACTTCCCTTTGCAGAAGTAACAGGCCTCAGAAACACACTCTCTCCTAACTCTTAAGTTACTACTTCAACTCACATATGCATGGAAACACAGAGTGGAGCACCAGGCAATACTGAGCAGGAAAGCTCAGTAAAAGGGCTGCTCTGCCAGAACAAGGCAGAATGCAGATGCGTGGTTCTCAAGGATATGCTTCTGAGTCTGCTAGAAACTTTGCAGTAGAGCTGAGATGAACTCAGTATAAGTTCCATTTGAAGAAATAACCTAGGCCAGAAACCCACTCAACTGTAGCTCTTAAGCATCATCTGGAGCACACATTCCGGGAACCAGGCAGCAGAGAGCCCAGTGGAAGCTGCTCGATTTGAGCTTGTCTGATAGGTGTTTGTCTTCCCTGCAGGGAAACAGTTGCGTAGAGAACTCTTTCTACAGCAGCCACACACTCTGCCCTAGAGCTGAGAAGCACTGGCTGTAACTTCCCTTTGTAGAAGGAACATGCCTCAGAAACACACTCTCTCCTAACTCTTAAGTTACTACTTCAACTCACATATGCATGGAAACACAGAGTGGAGCACCCGGCAATACTGAGCAGGACAGCTCAGTAAAAGGGCTGCTCTGCCAGAACAAGGCAGAATGCAGATGCGTGGTTCTCAAGGATATGCTTCTGAGTCTGCTAGAAACTTTGCAGTAGAGCTGAGATGAACTCAGTATAAGTTCCATTTGAAGAAATAACCTAGGCCAGAAACCCACTCAACTGTAGCTCTTAAGCATCATCTGGAGCACACATTCCGGGAACCAGGCAGCAGAGAGCCCAGTGGAAGCTGCTCGATTTGAGCTTGTCTGATAGGTGTTTGTCTTCCCTGCAGGGAAACAGTTGCTTAGAGAACTCTTTCTACAGCAGCCACACACTCTGCCCTAGAGCTGAGAAGCACTGGCTGTAACTTCCCTTTGCAGAAGGAACATGCCTCAGAAACACACTCTCTCCAACTCTTAAGTTACTACTTCAACTCACATATGCATGGAAACACAGAGTGGAGCACCAGGCAATACTGAGCCGGAAAGCTCAGTAAAAGGGCTGCTCTGCCAGAAGAAGGCAGAATGCAGATGCGTGGTTCTCAAGGATATGCTTCTGAGTCTGCTAGAAACTTTGCAGTAGAGCTGAGATGAACTCAGTATAAGTTCCATTTGAAGAAATAACCTAGGCCAGAAACCCACTCAACTGTAGCTCTTAAGCATCATATGGAGCACACATTCCGGGAACCAGGCAGCAGAGAGCCCAGTGGAAGCTGCTCGATTTGAGCTTGTCTGATAGGTGTTTGTCTTCCCTGCAGGGAAACAGTTGCGTAGAGAACTCTTTCTACAGCAGCCACACACTCTGCCCTAGAGCTGAGAAGCACTGGCTGTCACTTCCCTTTGCAGAAGGAACATGCCTCAGAAACACACTCTCTCCTAACTCTTAAGTTACTACTTCAACTCACATATGCATGGAAACACAGAGTGGAGCACCCGGCGATAGTGTGAAGGACAGTTCAGTAAAAGGGCTGCTCTGCCAGAACAAGGCAGAATGCAGATGCGTGGTTCTCAAGGATATGCTTCTGAGTCTGCTAGAAACTTTGCAGTAGAGCTGAGATGAACTCAGTATAAGTTCCATTTGAAGAAATAACCTAGGCCAGAAACCCACTCAACTGTAGCTCTTAAGCATCATCTGGAGCACACATTCTGGGAACCAGGCAGCAGAGAGCCCAGTGGAAGCTGCTCGATTTGAGCTTGTCTGATAGGTGTTTGTCTTCCCTGCAGGGAAACAGTTGCTTAGAGAACTCTTTCTACAGCAGCCACACACTCTGCCCTAGAGCTGAGAAGCACTGGCTGTAACTTCCCTTTGCAGAAGGAACATGCCTCAGAAACACACACTCACCTAACACTTAAGTTACTACTTCAACTCACATATGCATGGAAACACAGAGTGGAGCACCCGGCAATACTGAGCAGGACAGCTCAGTAAAAGGGCTGCTCTGCCAGAACAAGGCAGAATGCAGATGCGTGGTTCTCAAGGATATGCTTCTGAGTCTGCTAGAAACTTTGCAGTAGAGCTGAGATGAACTCAGTATAAGTTCCATTTGAAGAAATAACCTAGGCCAGACACCCACTCCACTGTAGCTCTTAAGCATCATCTGGAGCACACATTCTGGGAACCAGGCAGCCGAGAGCCCAGTGGAAGCTGCTCGATTTGAGCTTCTCTGATAGGTGTTTGTCTTCCCTGCAGGGAAACAGTTGCTTAGAGAACTCTTTCTACAGCAGCCACACACTCTGCCCTAGAGCTGAGAAGCACTGGCTGTAACTTCCCTTTGCAGAAGGAACATGCCTCAGAAACACACTCTCTCCTAACTCTTAAGTTACTACTTCAACTCACATATGCATGGAAACACAGAGTGGAGCACCCGGCAATAGTGTGCAGGACAGTTCAGTAAAAGGGCTGCTCTGCCAGAACAAGGCAGAATGCAGATGCGTGGTTCTCAAGGATATGCTTCTGAGTCTGCTAGAAACTTTGCAGTAGAGCTGAGATGAACTCAGTATAAGTTCCATTTGAAGAAATAACCTAGGCCAGAAACCCACTCAACTGTAGCTCTTAAGCATCATCTGGAGCACACATTCCGGGAACCAGGCAGCAGAGAGCCCAGTGGAGACTGCTCGATGTGAGCTTGTCTGATAGGTGTTTGTCTTCCCTGCAGGGAAACAGTTGCGTAGAGAACTCTTTCTACAGCAGCCACACACTCTTCCCTAGAGCTGAGAAGGACTGGCTGTAACTTCCCTTTGCAGAAGGAACATGCCTCAGAAACACACTCTCTCCTAACTCTTAAGTTACTACTTCAACTCACATATGCATGGAAACACAGAGTGGAGCACCCGGCAATACTGAGCAGGACAGCTCAGTAAAAGGGCTGCTCTGCCAGAACAAGGCAGAATGCAGATGCGTGGTTCTCAAGGATATGCTTCTGAGTCTGCTAGAAACTTTGCAGTAGAGCTGAGATGAACTCAGTATAAGTTCCATTTGAAGAAATAACCTAGGTCAGAAACCCACTCAACTTAGCTCTTAAGGATCATCTGGAGCACACATTCTGGGAACCAGGCAGCACAGAGCCCAGGGGAAGCTGCTCGATTTGAGCTTGTCTGTTAGGTGTTTGTCTTCCCTGCAGGGAAACAGTGGCTTAGAGAACTCTTTCTACAGCAGCCACACACTCTGCCCTAGAGCTGAGAAGCACTGGCTGTAACTTCCCTTTGCAGAAGGAACATGCCTCAGAAACACACTCTCTCCTAACTCTTAAGTTACTACTTCAACTCACATAGCATGGAAACACAGAGTGGAGCACCCGGCAATACTGAGCAGGACAGCTCAGTAAAAGGGCTGCTCTGCCAGAACAAGGCAGAATGCAGATGCGTGGTTCTCAAGGATATGCTTCTGAGTCTGCTAGAAACTTTGCAGTAGAGCTGAGATGAACTCAGTATAAGTTCCATTTGAAGAAATAACCTAGGCCAGAAACCCACTCAACTGTAGCTCTTAAGCATCATCTGGAGCACACATTCTGGGAACCAGACAGCACAGAGCCCAGTGGAAGCTGCTCGATTTGAGCCTGTCTCTTAGGTGTTTGTCTTCCCTGTAGGGAAACAGTTGCTTAGAGAACTCTTTCTACAGCAGCCACACACTCTGCCCTAGAGCTGAGAAGCACTGGCTGTAACTTCCCTTTGCAGAAGGAACATGCCTCAGAAACACACTCTCTCCTAACTCTTAAGTTACTACTTCAACTCACATATGCATGGAAACACAGAGTGGAGCACCCGGCAATACTGAGCAGGACAGCTCAGTAAAAGGGCTGCTCTGCCAGAACAAGGCAGAATGCAGATGCGTGGTTCTCAAGGATATGCTTCTGAGTCTGCTAGAAACTTTGCAGTAGAGCTGAGATCAACTCAGTATAAGTTCCATTTGAAGAAATAACCTAGGCCAGAAACCCACTCAACTGTAGCTCTTAAGCATCATCTGGAGCACACATTCTGGGAACCAGGCAGCAGAGAGCCCAGTGGAAGCTGCTCGATTTGAGCTTGTCTGATAGGTGTTTGTCTTCCCTGCAGGGAAACAGTTGCGTAGAGAACTCTTTCTACAGCAGCCACACACTCTGCCCTAGAGCTGAGAAGCACTGGCTGTCACTTCCCTTTGCAGAAGGAACATGCCTCAGAAACACACTCTCTCCTAACTCTTAAGTTACTACTTCAACTAACATATGCATGGAAACACAGAGTGGAGCACCCGGCGATAGTGTGCAGGACAGTTCAGTAAAAGGGCTGCTCTGCCAGAACAAGGCAGAATGCAGATGCGTGGTTCTCAAGGATATGCTTCTGAGTCTGCTAGAAACTTTGCAGTAGAGCTGAGATGAACTCAGTATAAGTTCCATTTGAAGAAATAACCTAGGCCAGAAACCCACTCAACTGTAGCTCTTAAGCATCATCTGGAGCACACATTCCGGGAACCAGGCAGCAGAGAGCCCAGTGGAAGCTGCTCGATTTGAGCTTGTCTGATAGGTGTTTGTCTTCCCTGCAGGGAAACAGTTGCGTAGAGTACTCTTTCTACAGCAGCCACACACTCTGCCCTAGAACTGAGAAGCACTGGCTGTAACTTCCCTTTGCAGAAGGAACATGCCTCAGAAACACACTCTCTCCTAACTCTTAAGTTACTACTTCAACTCACATATGCATGGAAACACAGAGTGGAGCACCCGGCAATACTGAGCAGGACAGCTCAGTAAAAGGGCTGCTCTGCCAGAACAAGGCAGAATGCAGATGCGTGGTTCTCAAGGATATGCTTCTGAGTCTGCTAGAAACTTTGCAGTAGAGCTGAGATGAACTCAGTATAAGTTCCATTTGAAGAAATAACCTAGGCCAGAAACCCACTCCACTGTAGCTCTTAAGCATCATCTGGAGCACACATTCTGGGAACCAGGCAGCCGAGAGCCCAGTGGAAGCTGCTCGATTTGAGCTTGTCTGATAGGTGTTTGTCTTCCCTGCAGGGAAACAGTTGCTTAGAGAACTCTTTCTACAGCAGCCACACACTCTGCCCTAGAGCTGAGAAGCACTGGCTGTAACTTCCCTTTGCAGAAGGAACATGCCTCAGAAACACACTCTCTCCTAACTCTTAAGTTACTACTTCAACTCACATATGCATGGAAACACAGAGTGGAGCACCCGGCAATAGTGTGCAGGACAGTTCAGTAAAAGGGCTGCTCTGCCAGAACAAGGCAGAATGCAGATGCGTGGTTCTCAAGGATATGCTTCTGAGTCTGCTAGAAACTTTGCAGTAGAGCTGAGATGAACTCAGTATAAGTTCCATTTGAAGAAATAACCTAGGCCAGAAACCCACTCAACTGTAGCTCTTAAGCATCATCTGGAGCACACATTCTGGGAACCAGGCAGCAGAGAGCCCAGTGGAAGCTGCTCGATTTGAGCTTGTCTGATAGGTGTTTGTCTTCCCTGCAGGGAAACAGTTGCTTAGAGAACTCTTTCTACAGCAGCCACACACTCTGCCCTAGAGCTGAGAAGCACTGGCTGTAACTTCCCTTTGCAGAAGGAACATGCCTCAGAAACACACACTCACCTAACACTTAAGTTACTACTTCAACTCACATATGCATGGAAACACAGAGTGGAGCACCCGGCAATACTGAGCAGGACAGCTCAGTAAAAGGGCTGCTCTGCCAGAACAAGGCAGAATGCAGATGCGTGGTTCTCAAGGATATGCTTCTGAGTCTGCTAGAAACTTTGCAGTAGAGCTGAGATGAACTCAGTATAAGTTCCATTTGAAGAAATAACCTAGGCCAGACACCCACTCCACTGTAGCTCTTAAGCATCATCTGGAGCACACATTCTGGGAACCAGGCAGCCGAGAGCCCAGTGGAAGCTGCTCGATTTGAGCTTCTCTGATAGGTGTTTGTCTTCCCTGCAGGGAAACAGTTGCTTAGAGAACTCTTTCTACAGCAGCCACACACTCTGCCCTAGAGCTGAGAAGCACTGGCTGTAACTTCCCTTTGCAGAAGGAACATGCCTCAGAAACACACTCTCTCCTAACTCTTAAGTTACTACTTCAACTCACATATGCATGGAAACACAGAGTGGAGCACCCGGCAATAGTGTGCAGGACAGTTCAGTAAAAGGGCTGCTCTGCCAGAACAAGGCAGAATGCAGATGCGTGGTTCTCAAGGATATGCTTCTGAGTCTGCTAGAAACTTTGCAGTAGAGCTGAGATGAACTCAGTATAAGTTCCATTTGAAGAAATAACCTAGGCCAGAAACCCACTCAACTGTAGCTCTTAAGCATCATCTGGAGCACACATTCCGGGAACCAGGCAGCAGAGAGCCCAGTGGAGACTGCTCGATGTGAGCTTGTCTGATAGGTGTTTGTCTTCCCTGCAGGGAAACAGTTGCGTAGAGAACTCTTTCTACAGCAGCCACACACTCTTCCCTAGAGCTGAGAAGGACTGGCTGTAACTTCCCTTTGCAGAAGGAACATGCCTCAGAAACACACTCTCTCCTAACTCTTAAGTTACTACTTCAACTCACATATGCATGGAAACACAGAGTGGAGCACCCGGCAATACTGAGCAGGACAGCTCAGTAAAAGGGCTGCTCTGCCAGAACAAGGCAGAATGCAGATGCGTGGTTCTCAAGGATATGCTTCTGAGTCTGCTAGAAACTTTGCAGTAGAGCTGAGATGAACTCAGTATAAGTTCCATTTGAAGAAATAACCTAGGTCAGAAACCCACTCAACTTAGCTCTTAAGGATCATCTGGAGCACACATTCTGGGAACCAGGCAGCACAGAGCCCAGGGGAAGCTGCTCGATTTGAGCTTGTCTGTTAGGTGTTTGTCTTCCCTGCAGGGAAACAGTGGCTTAGAGAACTCTTTCTACAGCAGCCACACACTCTGCCCTAGAGCTGAGAAGCACTGGCTGTAACTTCCCTTTGCAGAAGGAACATGCCTCAGAAACACACTCTCTCCTAACTCTTAAGTTACTACTTCAACTCACATAGCATGGAAACACAGAGTGGAGCACCCGGCAATACTGAGCAGGACAGCTCAGTAAAAGGGCTGCTCTGCCAGAACAAGGCAGAATGCAGATGCGTGGTTCTCAAGGATATGCTTCTGAGTCTGCTAGAAACTTTGCAGTAGAGCTGAGATGAACTCAGTATAAGTTCCATTTGAAGAAATAACCTAGGCCAGAAACCCACTCAACTGTAGCTCTTAAGCATCATCTGGAGCACACATTCTGGGAACCAGACAGCACAGAGCCCAGTGGAAGCTGCTCGATTTGAGCCTGTCTCTTAGGTGTTTGTCTTCCCTGTAGGGAAACAGTTGCTTAGAGAACTCTTTCTACAGCAGCCACACACTCTGCCCTAGAGCTGAGAAGCACTGGCTGTAACTTCCCTTTGCAGAAGGAACATGCCTCAGAAACACACTCTCTCCTAACTCTTAAGTTACTACTTCAACTCACATATGCATGGAAACACAGAGTGGAGCACCCGGCAATACTGAGCAGGACAGCTCAGTAAAAGGGCTGCTCTGCCAGAACAAGGCAGAATGCAGATGCGTGGTTCTCAAGGATATGCTTCTGAGTCTGCTAGAAACTTTGCAGTAGAGCTGAGATCAACTCAGTATAAGTTCCATTTGAAGAAATAACCTAGGCCAGAAACCCACTCAACTGTAGCTCTTAAGCATCATCTGGAGCACACATTCTGGGAACCAGGCAGCAGAGAGCCCAGTGGAAGCTGCTCGATTTGAGCTTGTCTGATAGGTGTTTGTCTTCCCTGCAGGGAAACAGTTGCGTAGAGAACTCTTTCTACAGCAGCCACACACTCTGCCCTAGAGCTGAGAAGCACTGGCTGTCACTTCCCTTTGCAGAAGGAACATGCCTCAGAAACACACTCTCTCCTAACTCTTAAGTTACTACTTCAACTAACATATGCATGGAAACACAGAGTGGAGCACCCGGCGATAGTGTGCAGGACAGTTCAGTAAAAGGGCTGCTCTGCCAGAACAAGGCAGAATGCAGATGCGTGGTTCTCAAGGATATGCTTCTGAGTCTGCTAGAAACTTTGCAGTAGAGCTGAGATGAACTCAGTATAAGTTCCATTTGAAGAAATAACCTAGGCCAGAAACCCACTCAACTGTAGCTCTTAAGCATCATCTGGAGCACACATTCCGGGAACCAGGCAGCAGAGAGCCCAGTGGAAGCTGCTCGATTTGAGCTTGTCTGATAGGTGTTTGTCTTCCCTGCAGGGAAACAGTTGCGTAGAGTACTCTTTCTACAGCAGCCACACACTCTGCCCTAGAACTGAGAAGCACTGGCTGTAACTTCCCTTTGCAGAAGGAACATGCCTCAGAAACACACTCTCTCCTAACTCTTAAGTTACTACTTCAACTCACATATGCATGGAAACACAGAGTGGAGCACCCGGCAATACTGAGCAGGACAGCTCAGTAAAAGGGCTGCTCTGCCAGAACAAGGCAGAATGCAGATGCGTGGTTCTCAAGGATATGCTTCTGAGTCTGCTAGAAACTTTGCAGTAGAGCTGAGATGAACTCAGTATAAGTTCCATTTGAAGAAATAACCTAGGCCAGAAACCCACTCCACTGTAGCTCTTAAGCATCATCTGGAGCACACATTCTGGGAACCAGGCAGCCGAGAGCCCAGTGGAAGCTGCTCGATTTGAGCTTGTCTGATAGGTGTTTGTCTTCCCTGCAGGGAAACAGTTGCTTAGAGAACTCTTTCTACAGCAGCCACACACTCTGCCCTAGAGCTGAGAAGCACTGGCTGTAACTTCCCTTTGCAGAAGGAACATGCCTCAGAAACACACTCTCTCCTAACTCTTAAGTTACTACTTCAACTCACATATGCATGGAAACACAGAGTGGAGCACCCGGCAATAGTGTGCAGGACAGTTCAGTAAAAGGGCTGCTCTGCCAGAACAAGGCAGAATGCAGATGCGTGGTTCTCAAGGATATGCTTCTGAGTCTGCTAGAAACTTTGCAGTAGAGCTGAGATGAACTCAGTATAAGTTCCATTTGAAGAAATAACCTAGGCCAGAAACCCACTCAACTGTAGCTCTTAAGCATCATCTGGAGCACACATTCCGGGAACCAGGCAGCAGAGAGCCCAGTGGAAGCTGCTCGATTTGAGCTTGTCTGATAGGTGTTTGTCTTCCCTGCAGGGAAACAGTTGCGTAGAGAACTCTTTCTACAGCAGCCACACACTCTGCCCTAGAGCTGAGAAGCACTGGCTGTAACTTCCCTTTGCAGAAGGAACATGCCTCAGAAACACACTCTCTCCTAACACTTAAGTTACTACTTCAACTCACATATGCATGGAAACACAGAGAGGAGCACCCGGCAGTACTGAGCAGGACAGCTCAGTAAAAGGGCTGCTCTGCCAGAACAAGGCAGAATGCAGATGCGTGGTTCTCAAGGATATGCTTCTGAGTCTGCTAGAAACTTTGCAGTAGAGCTGAGATGAACTCAGTATAAGTTCCATTTGAAGAAATAACCTAGGCCAGAAACCCACTCAACTGTAGCTCTTAAGCATCATCTGGAGCACACATTCTGGGAACCAGGCAGCAGAGACCCCAGTGGAAGCTGCTCGATTTGAGCTTGTCTGATAGGTGTTTGTCTTCCATGCAGGGAAACAGTTGCTTAGAGAACTCTTTCTACAGCAGCCACACACTCTGCCCTAGAGCTGAGAAGCACTGGCTGTAACTTCCCTTTGTAGAAGGAACATGCCTCAGAAACACACTCTCTCCTAACTCTTAAGTTACTACTTCAACTCACATATGCATGGAAACACAGAGTGGAGCACCAGGCAATACTGAGCAGGAAAGCTCAGTAAAAGGGCTGCTCTGCCAGAAGAAGGCAGAATGCAGATGCGTGGTTCTCAAGGATATGCTTCTGAGTCTGCTAGAAACTTTGCAGTAGAGCTGAGATGAACTCAGTATAAGTTCCATTTGAAGAAATAACCTAGGCCAGAAACCCACTCAACTGTAGCTCTTAAGCATCATCTGGAGCACACATTCCGGGAACCAGGCAGCAGAGAGCCCAGTGGAAGCTGCTCGATTTGAGCCTGTCTGATAGGTGTTTGTCTTCCCTGCAGGGAAACAGTTGCGTAGAGAACTCTTTCTACAGCAGCCACACACTCTGCCCTAGAGCTGAGAAGCACTGGCTGTCACTTCCCTTTGCAGAAGGAACATGCCTCAGAAACACACTCTCTCCTAACTCTTAAGTTACTACTTCAACTCACATATGCATGGAAACACAGAGTGGAGCACCCGGCGATAGTGTGCAGGACAGTTCAGTAAAAGGGCTGCTCTGCCAGAACAAGGCAGAATGCAGATGCGTGGTTCTCAAGGATATGCTTCTGAGTCTGCTAGAAACTTTGCAGTAGAGCTGAGATGAACTCAGTATAAGTTCCATTTGAAGAAATAACCTAGGCCAGAAACCCACTCAACTGTAGCTCTTAAGCATCATCTGGAGCACACATTCTGGGAACCAGGCAGCAGAGAGCCCAGTGGAAGCTGCTCGATTTGAGTTTGTCTGATAGGTGTTTGTCTTCCCTGCAGGGAAACAGTTGCTTAGAGAACTCTTTCTACAGCAGCCACACACTCTGCCCTAGAGCTGAGAAGCACTGGCTGTAACTTCCCTTTGTAGAAGGAACATGCCTCAGAAACACACTCTCTCCAACTCTTAAGTTACTACTTCAACTCACATATGCATGGAAACACAGAGTGGAGCACCAGGCAATACTGAGCAGGAAAGCTCAGTAAAAGGGCTGCTCTGCCAGAAGAAGGCAGAATGCAGATGCGTGGTTCTCAAGGATATGCTTCTGAGTCTGCTAGAAACTTTGCAGTAGAGCTGAGATGAACTCAGTATAAGTTCCATTTGAAGAAATAACCTAGGCCCGAAACCCACTCAACTGTAGCTCTTAAGCATCATCTGGAGCACACATTCTGGGAACCAGGCAGCAGAGAGCCCAGTGGAAGCTACTCGATTTGAGCTTGTCTGATAGGTGTTTGTCTTCCCTGCAGGGAAACAGTTGCGTAGAGAACTCTTTCTACAGCAGCCACACACTCTGCCCTAGAGCTGAGAAGCACTGGCTGTAACTTCCCTTTGCAGAAGGAACATGCCTCAGAAACACACACTCACCTAACACTTAAGTTACTACTTCAACTCACATATGCATGGAAACACAGAGTGGAGCACCCGGCAATACTGAGCAGGACAGCTCAGTAAAAGGGCTGCTCTGCCAGAACAAGGCAGAATGCAGATGCGTGGTTCTCAAGGATATGCTTCTGAGTCTGCTAGAAACTTTGCAGTAGAGCTGAGATGAACTCAGTATAAGTTCCATTTGAAGAAATAACCTAGGCCAGAAACCCACTCCACTGTAGCTCTTAAGCATCATCTGGAGCACACATTCTGGGAACCAGGCAGCACAGAGCCCAGTGGAAGCTGCTCGATTTGAGCTTGTCTGATAGGTGTTTGTCTTCCCTGCAGGGAAACAGTTGCTTAGAGAACTCTTTCTACAGCAGCCACACACTCTGCCCTAGAGCTGAGAAGCACTGGCTGTAACTTCCCTTTGCAGAAGGAACATGCCTCAGAAACACACTCCCTCCTAACTCTTAAGTTACTACTTCAACTCACATATGCATGGAAACACAGAGTGGAGCACCCGGCGATAGTGTGCAGGACAGTTCAGTAAAAGGGCTGCTCTGCCAGAACAAGGCAGAATGCAGATGCGTGGTTCTCAAGGATATGCTTCTGAGTCTGCTAGAAACTTTGCAGTAGAGCTGAGATGAACTCAGTATAAGTTACATTTGAAGAAAAACCTAGGCCAGAAACCCACTCAACTGTAGCTCTTAAGCATCATCTGGAGCACACATTCTGGGAACGAGGCAGCAGAGAGCCCAGTGGAAGCTGCTCGATTTGAGCTTGTCTGATAGGTGTTTGTCTTCCCTGCAGGGAAACAGTTGCGTAGAGAACTCTTTCTACAGCAGCCACACACTCTGCCCTAGAGCTGAGAAGCACTGGCTGTAACTTCCCTTTGCAGAAGGAACATGCCTCAGAAACACACTCTCTCCTAACTCTTAAGTTACTACTTCAATTCACATATGCATGGAAACACAGAGTGGAGCACCCGGCGATAGTGTGCAGGACAGTTCTGTAAAAGGGCTGCTCTGCCAGAACAAGGTAGAATGCCGATGCGTGGTTCTCAAGGATATGCTTCTGAGTCTGCTAGAAACTTTGCAGTAGAGCTGAGATGAACTCAGTATAAGTTCCATTTGAAGAAATAACCTAGGCCAGAAACCCAATCCACTGTAGCTCTTAAGCATCATCTGGAGCACACATTCTGGGAACCAGGCAGCACAGAGCCCAGTGGAAGCTGCTCGATTTGAGCTTGTCTGATAGGTGTTTGTCTTCCCTGCAGGGAAACAGTTGCTTAGAGAACTCTTTCTACAGCAGCCACACACTCTGCCCTAGAGCTGAGAAGCACTGGCTGTAACTTCCCTTTGCAGAAGGAACATGCCTCAGAAACACACTCTCTCCTAACTCTTAAGTTACTACTTCAATTCACATATGCATGGAAACACAGAGTGGAGCACCCGGCGATAGTGTGCAGGACAGTTCTGTAAAAGGGCTGCTCTGCCAGAACAAGGTAGAATGCCGATGCGTGGTTCTCAAGGATATGCTTCTGAGTCTGCTAGAAACTTTGCAGTAGAGCTGAGATGAACTCAGTATAAGTTCCATTTGAAGAAATAACCTAGGCCAGAAACCCAATCCACTGTAGCTCTTAAGCATCATCTGGAGCACACATTCTGGGAACCAGGCAGCACAGAGCCCAGTGGAAGCTGCTCGATTTGAGCTTGTCTGATAGGTGTTTGTCTTCCCTGCAGGGAAACAGTTGCTTAGAGAACTCTTTCTACAGCAGCCACACACTCTGCCCTAGAGCTGAGAAGCACTGGCTGTAACTTCCCTTTGCAGAAGGAACATGCCTCAGAAACACACTCTCTCCTAACTCTTAAGTTACTACTTCAACTCACATATGCATGGAAACACAGAGTGGAGCACCCGGCAATACTGAGCAGGACAGCTCAGTAAAAGGGCTGCTCTGCCAGAACAAGGCAGAATGCAGATGCGTGGTTCTCAAGGATATGCTTCTGAGTCTGCTAGAAACTTTGAAGTAGAGCTGAGATGAACTCAGTATAAGTTCCATTTGAAGAAATAACCTAGGCCAGAAACCCACTCCACTGTAGCTCTTAAGCATCATCTGGAGCACACATTCTGGGAACCAGGCAGCCGAGAGCCCAGTGGAAGCTGCTCGATTTGAGCTTGTCTGATAGGTGTTTGTCTTCCCTGCAGGGAAACAGTTGCTTAGAGAACTCTTTCTACAGCAGCCACACACTCTGCCCTAGAGCTGAGAAGCACTGGCTGTAACTTCCCTTTGCAGAAGGAACATGCCTCAGAAACACACTCTCTCCTAACTCTTAAGTTACTACTTCAACTCACATATGCATGGAAACACAGAGTGGAGCACCCGGCAATAGTGTGCAGGACAGTTCAGTAAAAGGGCTGCTCTGCCAGAACAAGGCAGAATGCAGATGCGTGGTTCTCAAGGATATGCTTCTGAGTCTGCTAGAAACTTTGCAGTAGAGCTGAGATGAACTCAGTATAAGTTCCATTTGAAGAAATAACCTAGGCCAGAAACCCACTCAACTGTAGCTCTTAAGCATCATCTGGAGCACACATTCCGGGAACCAGGCAGCAGAGAGCCCAGTGGAAGCTGCTCGATTTGAGCTTGTCTGATAGGTGTTTGTCTTCCCTGCAGGGAAACAGTTGCGTAGAGAACTCTTTCTACAGCAGCCACACACTCTGCCCTAGAGCTGAGAAGCACTGGCTGTAACTTCCCTTTGCAGAAGGAACATGCCTCAGAAACACACTCTCTCCTAACACTTAAGTTACTACTTCAACTCACATATGCATGGAAACACAGAGTGGAGCACCCGGCAGTACTGAGCAGGACAGCTCAGTAAAAGGGCTGCTCTGCCAGAACAAGGCAGAATGCAGATGCGTGGTTCTCAAGCATATGCTTCTGAGTCTGCTAGAAACTTTGCAGTAGAGCTGAGATGAACTCAGTATAAGTTCCATTTGAAGAAATAACCTAGGCCAGAAACCCACTCAACTGTAGCTCTTAAGCATCATCTGGAGCACACATTCTGGGAACCAGGCAGCAGAGACCCCAGTGGAAGCTGCTCGATTTGAGCTTGTCTGATAGGTGTTTGTCTTCCATGCAGGGAAACAGTTGCTTAGAGAACTCTTTCTACAGCAGCCACACACTCTGCCCTAGAGCTGAGAAGCACTGGCTGTAACTTCCCTTTGTAGAAGGAACATGCCTCAGAAACACACTCTCTCCAACTCTTAAGTTACTACTTCAACTCACATATGCATGGAAACACAGAGTGGAGCACCAGGCAATACTGAGCAGGAAAGCTCAGTAAAAGGGCTGCTCTGCCAGAAGAAGGCAGAATGCAGATGCGTGGTTCTCAAGGATATGCTTCTGAGTCTGCTAGAAACTTTGCAGTAGAGCTGAGATGAACTCAGTATAAGTTCCATTTGAAGAAATAACCTAGGCCCGAAACCCACTCAACTGTAGCTCTTAAGCATCATCTGGAGCACACATTCTGGGAACCAGGCAGCAGAGAGCCCAGTGGAAGCTACTCGATTTGAGCTTGTCTGATAGGTGTTTGTCTTCCCTGCAGGGAAACAGTTGCGTAGAGAACTCTTTCTACAGCAGCCACACACTCTGCCCTAGAGCTGAGAAGCACTGGCTGTAACTTCCCTTTGCAGAAGGAACATGCCTCAGAAACACACACTCACCTAACACTTAAGTTACTACTTCAACTCACATATGCATGGAAACACAGAGTGGAGCACCCGGCAATACTGAGCAGGACAGCTCAGTAAAAGGGCTGCTCTGCCAGAACAAGGCAGAATGCAGATGCGTGGTTCTCAAGGATATGCTTCTGAGTCTGCTAGAAACTTTGCAGTAGAGCTGAGATGAACTCAGTATAAGTTCCATTTGAAGAAATAACCTAGGCCAGAAACCCACTCCACTGTAGCTCTTAAGCATCATCTGGAGCACACATTCTGGGAACCAGGCAGCACAGAGCCCAGTGGAAGCTGCTCGATTTGAGCTTGTCTGATAGGTGTTTGTCTTCCCTGCAGGGAAACAGTTGCTTAGAGAACTCTTTCTACAGCAGCCACACACTCTGCCCTAGAGCTGAGAAGCACTGGCTGTAACTTCCCTTTGCAGAAGGAACATGCCTCAGAAACACACTCCCTCCTAACTCTTAAGTTACTACTTCAACTCACATATGCATGGAAACACAGAGTGGAGCACCCGGCGATAGTGTGCAGGACAGTTCAGTAAAAGGGCTGCTCTGCCAGAACAAGGCAGAATGCAGATGCGTGGTTCTCAAGGATATGCTTCTGAGTCTGCTAGAAACTTTGCAGTAGAGCTGAGATGAACTCAGTATAAGTTACATTTGAAGAAAAACCTAGGCCAGAAACCCACTCAACTGTAGCTCTTAAGCATCATCTGGAGCACACATTCTGGGAACGAGGCAGCAGAGAGCCCAGTGGAAGCTGCTCGATTTGAGCTTGTCTGTTAGGTGTTTGTCTTCCCTGCAGGGAAACAGTTGCTTAGAGAACTCTTTCTACAGCAGCCACACACTCTGCCCTAGAGCTGAGAAGCACTGGCTGTAACTTCCCTTTGCAGAAGGAACATGCCTCAGAAACACACTCTCTCCTAACTCTTAAGTTACTACTTCAATTCACATATGCATGGAAACACAGAGTGGAGCACCCGGCGATAGTGTGCAGGACAGTTCAGTAAAAGGGCTGCTCTGCCAGAACAAGGCAGAATGCCGATGCGTGGTTCTCAAGGATATGCTTCTGAGTCTGCTAGAAACTTTGCAGTAGAGCTGAGATGAACTCAGTATAAGTTCCCTTTGAAGAAATAACCTAGGCCAGAAACCCAATCCACTGTAGCTCTTAAGCATCATCTGGAGCACACATTCTGGGAACCAGGCAGCACAGAGCCCAGTGGAAGCTGCTCGATTTGAGCTTGTCTGATAGGTGTTTGTCTTCCCTGCAGGGAAACAGTTGCTTAGAGAACTCTTTCTACAGCAGCCACACACTCTGCCCTAGAGCTGAGAAGCACTGGCTGTAACTTCCCTTTGCAGAAGGAACATGCCTCAGAAACACACTCTCTCCTAACTCTTAAGTTACTACTTCAACTCACATATGCATGGAAACACAGAGTGGAGCACCCGGCAATACTGAGCAGGACAGCTCAGTAAAAGGGCTGCTCTGCCAGAACAAGGCAGAATGCAGATGCGTGGTTCTCAAGGATATGCTTCTGAGTCTGCTAGAAACTTTGAAGTAGAGCTGAGATGAACTCAGTATAAGTTCCATTTGAAGAAATAACCTAGGCCAGAAACCCACTCAACTGTAGCTCTTAAGCATCATCTGGAGCACACATTCTGGGAACCAGGCAGCCGAGAGCCCAGTGGAAGCTGCTCGATTTGAGCTTGTCTGATAGGTGTTTGTCTTCCCTGCAGGGAAACAGTTGCTTAGAGAACTCTTTCTACAGCAGCCACACACTCTGCCCTAGAGCTGAGAAGCACTGGCTGTAACTTCCCTTTGCAGAAGGAACATGCCTCAGAAACACACTCTCTCCTAACTCTTAAGTTACTACTTCAACTCACATATGCATGGAAACACAGAGTGGAGCACCCGGCAATAGTGTGCAGGACAGTTCAGTAAAAGGGCTGCTCTGCCAGAACAAGGCAGAATGCAGATGCGTGGTTCTCAAGGATATGCTTCTGAGACTTTGCAGTAGAGCTGAGATGAACTCAGTATAAGTTCCATTTGAAGAAATAACCTAGGCCAGAAACCCACTCAACTGTAGCTCTTAAGCATCATCTGGAGCACACATTCCGGGAACCAGGCAGCAGAGAGCCCAGTGGAAGCTGCTCGATTTGAGCTTGTCTGATAGGTGTTTGTCTTCCCTGCAGGGAAACAGTTGCGTAGAGAACTCTTTCTACAGCAGCCACACACTCTGCCCTAGAGCTGAGAAGCACTGGCTGTAACTTCCCTTTGCAGAAGGAACATGCCTCAGAAACACACTCTCTCCTAACTCTTAAGTTACTACTTCAACTCACATATGCATGGAAACACAGAGTGGAGCACCCGACAATAGTGTGCAGGACAGTTCAGTAAAAGGGCTGCTCTGCCAGAACAAGGCAGAATGCAGATGCGTGGTTCTCAAGGATATGCTTCTGAGTCTGCTAGAAACTTTGCAGTAGAGCTGAGATGAACTCAGTATAAGTTCCATTTGAAGAAATAACCTAGGCCAGAAACCCACTCAACTGTAGCTCTTAAGCATCATCTGGAGCACACATTCCGGGAACCAGGCAGCAGAGAGCCCAGTGGAAGCTGCTCGATTTGAGCTTGTCTGATAGGTGTTTGTCTTCCCTGCAGGGAAACAGTTGCGTAGAGAACTCTTTCTACAGCAGCCACACACTCTGCCCTAGAGCTGAGAAGCACTGGCTGTCACTTCCCTTTGCAGAAGGAACATGCCTCAGAAACACACTCTCTCCTAACACTTAAGTTACTACTTCAACTCACATATGCATGGAAACACAGAGTGGAGCACCCGGCAGTACTGAGCAGGACAGCTCAGTAAAAGGGCTGCTCTGCCAGAACAAGGCAGAATGCAGATGCGTGGTTCTCAAGGATATGCTTCTGAGTCTGCTAGAAACTTTGCAGTAGAGCTGAGATGAACTCAGTATAAGTTCCATTTGAAGAAATAACCTAGGCCAGAAACCCACTCAACTGTAGCTCTTAAGCATCATCTGGAGCACACATTCTGGGAACCAGGCAGCAGAGACCCCAGTGGAAGCTGCTCGATTTGAGCTTGTCTGATAGGTGTTTGTCTTCCATGCAGGGAAACAGTTGCTTAGAGAACTCTTTCTACAGCAGCCACACACTCTGCCCTAGAGCTGAGAAGCACTGGCTGTAACTTCCCTTTGTAGAAGGAACATGCCTCAGAAACACACTCTCTCCAACTCTTAAGTTACTACTTCAACTCACATATGCATGGAAACACAGAGTGGAGCACCAGGCAATACTGAGCAGGAAAGCTCAGTAAAAGGGCTGCTCTGCCAGAAGAAGGCAGAATGCAGATGCGTGGTTCTCAAGGATATGCTTCTGAGTCTGCTAGAAACTTTGCAGTAGAGCTGAGATGAACTCAGTATAAGTTCCATTTGAAGAAATAACCTAGGCCAGAAACCCACTCAACTGTAGCTCTTAAGCATCATCTGGAGCACACATTCCGGGAACCAGGCAGCAGAGAGCCCAGTGGAAGCTGCTCGATTTGAGCTTGTCTGATAGGTGTTTGTCTTCCCTGCAGGGAAACAGTTGCGTAGAGAACTCTTTCTACAGCAGCCACACACTCTGCCCTAGAGCTGAGAAGCACTGGCTGTAACTTCCCTTTGCAGAAGGAACATGCCTCAGAAACACACTCTCTCCTAACTCTTAAGTTACTACTTCAACTCACATATGCATGGAAACACAGAGTGGAGCACCCGACAATAGTGTGCAGGACAGTTCAGTAAAAGGGCTGCTCTGCCAGAACAAGGCAGAATGCAGATGCGTGGTTCTCAAGGATATGCTTCTGAGTCTGCTAGAAACTTTGCAGTAGAGCTGAGATGAACTCAGTATAAGTTCCATTTGAAGAAATAACCTAGGCCAGAAACCCACTCAACTGTAGCTCTTAAGCATCATCTGGAGCACACATTCCGGGAACCAGGCAGCAGAGAGCCCAGTGGAAGCTGCTCGATTTGAGCTTGTCTGATAGGTGTTTGTCTTCCCTGCAGGGAAACAGTTGCGTAGAGAACTCTTTCTACAGCAGCCACACACTCTGCCCTAGAGCTGAGAAGCACTGGCTGTCACTTCCCTTTGCAGAAGGAACATGCCTCAGAAACACACTCTCTCCTAACACTTAAGTTACTACTTCAACTCACATATGCATGGAAACACAGAGTGGAGCACCCGGCAGTACTGAGCAGGACAGCTCAGTAAAAGGGCTGCTCTGCCAGAACAAGGCAGAATGCAGATGCGTGGTTCTCAAGGATATGCTTCTGAGTCTGCTAGAAACTTTGCAGTAGAGCTGAGATGAACTCAGTATAAGTTCCATTTGAAGAAATAACCTAGGCCAGAAACCCACTCAACTGTAGCTCTTAAGCATCATCTGGAGCACACATTCTGGGAACCAGGCAGCAGAGACCCCAGTGGAAGCTGCTCGATTTGAGCTTGTCTGATAGGTGTTTGTCTTCCATGCAGGGAAACAGTTGCTTAGAGAACTCTTTCTACAGCAGCCACACACTCTGCCCTAGAGCTGAGAAGCACTGGCTGTAACTTCCCTTTGTAGAAGGAACATGCCTCAGAAACACACTCTCTCCAACTCTTAAGTTACTACTTCAACTCACATATGCATGGAAACACAGAGTGGAGCACCAGGCAATACTGAGCAGGAAAGCTCAGTAAAAGGGCTGCTCTGCCAGAAGAAGGCAGAATGCAGATGCGTGGTTCTCAAGGATATGCTTCTGAGTCTGCTAGAAACTTTGCAGTAGAGCTGAGATGAACTCAGTATAAGTTCCATTTGAAGAAATAACCTAGGCCAGAAACCCACTCAACTGTAGCTCTTAAGCATCATCTGGAGCACACATTCCGGGAACCAGGCAGCAGAGAGCCCAGTGGAAGCTGCTCGATTTGAGCTTGTCTGATAGGTGTTTGTCTTCCCTGCAGGGAAACAGTTGCGTAGAGAACTCTTTCTACAGCAGCCACACACTCTGCCCTAGAGCTGAGAAGCACTGGCTGTCACTTCCCTTTGCAGAAGGAACATGCCTCAGAAACACACTCTCTCCTAACTCTTAAGTTACTACTTCAACTCACATATGCATGGAAACACAGAGTGGAGCACCAGGCAACACTGAGCAGGAAAGCTCAGTAAAAGGGCTGCTCTGCCAGAAGAAGGCAGAATGCAGATGCGTGGTTCTCAAGGATATGCTTCTGAGTCTGCTAGAAACTTTGCAGTAGAGCTGAGATGAACTCAGTATAAGTTCCATTTGAAGAAATAACCTAGGCCAGAAACCCACTCAACTGTAGCTCTTAAGCATGATCTGGAGCACACATTCTGGGAACCAGGCAGCAGAGAGCCCAGTGGAAGCTGCTCGATTTGAGCTTGTCTGATAGGTGTTTGTCTTCCCTGCAGGGAAACAGTTGCTTAGAGAACTCTTTCTACAGCAGCCACACACTCTGCCCTAGAGCTGAGAAGCACTGGCTGTAAGTTCCCTTTGTAGAAGGAACATGCCTCAGAAACACACTCTCTCCAACTCTTAAGTTACTACTTCAACTCACATATGCATGGAAACACAGAGTGGAGCACCAGGCAATACTGAGCAGGAAAGCTCAGTAAAAGGGCTGCTCTGCCAGAACAAGGCAGAATGCAGATGCGTGGTTCTCAAGGATATGCTTCTGAGTCTGCTAGAAACTTTGCAGTAGAGCTGAGATGAACTCAGTATAACTTCCATTTGAAGAAATAACCTAGGCCCGAAACCCACTCAACTGTAGCTCTTAAGCATCATCTGGAGCACACATTCTGGGAACCAGGCAGCAGAGAGCCCAGTGGAAGCTACTCGACTTGAGCTTGTCTGATAGGTGTTTGTCTTCCCTGCAGGGAAACAGTTGCGTAGAGAACTCTTTCTACAGCAGCCACACACTCTGCCCTAGAGCTGAGAAGCACTGGCTGTAACTTCCCTTTGCAGAAGGAACATGCCTCAGAAACACACACTCACCTAACACTTAAGTTACTACTTCAACTCACATATGCATGGAAACACAGAGTGGAGCACCCGGCAATACTGAGCAGGACAGCTCAGTAAAAGTGCTTCTCTGCCAGAACAAGGCAGAATGCAGATGCGTGGTTCTCAAGGATATGCTTCTGAGTCTGCTAGAAACTTTGCAGTAGAGCTGAGATGAACTCAGTATAAGTTCCATTTGAAGAAATAACCTAGGCCAGAAACCCACTCCACTGTAGCTCTTAAGCATCATCTGGAGCACACATTCTGGGAACCAGGCAGCACAGAGCCCAGTGGAAGCTGCTCGATTTGAGCTTGTCTGATAGGTGTTTGTCTTCCCTGCAGGGAAACAGTTGCTTAGAGAACTCTTTCTACAGCAGCCACACACTCTGCCCTAGAGCTGAGAAGCACTGGCTGTAACTTCCCTTTGCAGAAGGAACATGCCTCAGAAACACACTCCCTCCTAACTCTTAAGTTACTACTTCAACTCACATATGCATGGAAACACAGAGTGGAGCACCCGGCGATAGTGTGCAGGACAGTTCAGTAAAAGGGCTGCTCTGCCAGAACAAGGCAGAATGCAGATGCGTGGTTCTCAAGGATATGCTTCTGAGTCTGCTAGAAACTTTGCAGTAGAGCTGAGATGAACTCAGTATAAGTTACATTTGAAGAAAAACCTAGGCCAGAAACCCACTCAACTGTAGCTCTTAAGCATCATCTGGAGCACACATTCTGGGAACGAGGCAGCAGAGAGCCCAGTGGAAGCTGCTCGATTTGAGCTTGTCTGATAGGTGTTTGTCTTCCCTGCAGGGAAACAGTTGCGTAGAGAACTCTTTCTACAGCAGCCACACACTCTGCCCTAGAGCTGAGAAGCACTGGCTGTAACTTCCCTTTGCAGAAGGAACATGCCTCAGAAACACACTCTCTCCTAACTCTTAAGTTACTACTTCAACTCACATATGCATGGAAACACAGAGTTGAGCACCCAGCGATAGTATCCAGGACAGTTCAGTAAAAGGGCTGCTCTGCCAGAACAAGGCAGAATGCAGATGCGTGGTTCTCAAGGATATGCTTCTGAGTCTGCTAGAAACTTTGCAGTAGAGCTGAGATGAACTCAGTATAAGTTCCATTTGAAGAAATAACCTAGGCCAGAAACCCACTCAACTGTAGCTCTTAAGCATCATCTGGAGCACACATTCTGGGAACCAGGCAGCAGAGAGCCCAGTGGAAGCTGCTCGATTTGAGCTTGTCTGATATGTGTTTGTCTTCCCTGCAGGGAAACAGTTGCTTAGAGAACTCTTTCTACAGCAGCCACACACTCTGCCCTAGAGCTGAGAAGCACTGGCTGTAACTTCCCTTTGCAGAAGGAACATGCCTCAGAAACACACTCCCTCCTAACTCTTAAGTTACTACTTCAACTCACATATGCATGGAAACACAGAGTGGAGCACCCGGCAATACTGAGCAGGACAGCTCAGTAAAAGGGCTGCTCTGCCAGAACAAGGCAGAATGCAGATGCGTGGTTCTCAAGGATATGCTTCTGAGTCTGCTAGAAACTTTGCAGTAGAGCTGAGATGAACTCAGTATAAGTTCCATTTGAAGAAATAACCTAGGCCAGAAACCCACTCAACTGTAGCTCTTAAGCATCATCTGGAGCACACATTCCGGGAACCAGGCAGCAGAGAGCCCAGTGGAAGCTGCTCGATTTGAGCTTGTCTGATAGGTGTTTGTCTTCCCTGCAGGGAAACAGTTGCGTAGAGAACTCTTTCTACAGCAGCCACACACTCTGCCCTAGAGCTGAGAAGCACTGGCTGTAACTTCCCTTTGCAGAAGGAACATGCCTCAGAAACACACACTCACCTAACACTTAAGTTACTACTTCAACTCACATATGCATGGAAACACAGAGTGGAGCACCCGGCAATACTGAGCAGGACAGCTCAGTAAAAGGGCT
Source organism: Tapirus indicus (assembly GCA_031878705.1). Taxonomy (NCBI): domain Eukaryota; kingdom Metazoa; phylum Chordata; class Mammalia; order Perissodactyla; family Tapiridae; genus Tapirus; species Tapirus indicus. The sequence goes on from CM062942.1 coordinate 49,132,790, forward strand.
GCTCTGCCAGAACAAGGCAGAATGCAGATGTGTGGTTCTCAAGGATATGCTTCTGAGTCTGCTAGAAACTTTGCAGTAGAGCTGAGATGAACTCAGTATAAGTTCCATTTGAAGAAATAACCTAGGCCAGAAACCCACTCCACTGTAGCTCTTAAGCATCATCTGGAGCACACATTCTGGGAACCAGGCAGCACAGAGCCCAGTGGAAGCTGCTCGATTTGAGCTTGTCTGATAGGTGTTTGTCTTCCCTGCAGGGAAACAGTTGCTTAGAGAACTCTTTCTACAGCAGCCACACACTCTGCCCTAGAGCTGAGAAGCACTGGCTGTAACTTCCCTTTGCAGAAGGAACATGCCTCAGAAACACACTCCCTCCTAACTCTTAAGTTACTACTTCAACTCACATATGCATGGAAACACAGAGTGGAGCACCCGGCGATAGTGTGCAGGACAGTTCAGTAAAAGGGCTGCTCTGCCAGAACAAGGCAGAATGCAGATGCGTGGTTCTCAAGGATATGCTTCTGAGTCTGCTAGAAACTTTGCAGTAGAGCTGAGATGAACTCAGTATAAGTTACATTTGAAGAAAAACCTAGGCCAGAAACCCACTCAACTGTAGCTCTTAAGCATCATCTGGAGCACACATTCTGGGAACGAGGCAGCAGAGAGCCCAGTGGAAGCTGCTCGATTTGAGCTTGTCTGTTAGGTGTTTGTCTTCCCTGCAGGGAAACAGTTGCTTAGAGAACTCTTTCTACAGCAGCCACACACTCTGCCCTAGAGCTGAGAAGCACTGGCTGTAACTTCCCTTTGCAGAAGGAACATGCCTCAGAAACACACTCTCTCCTAACTCTTAAGTTACTACTTCAATTCACATATGCATGGAAACACAGAGTGGAGCACCCGGCGATAGTGTGCAGGACAGTTCAGTAAAAGGGCTGCTCTGCCAGAACAAGGCAGAATGCCGATGCGTGGTTCTCAAGGATATGCTTCTGAGTCTGCTAGAAACTTTGCAGTAGAGCTGAGATGAACTCAGTATAAGTTCCCTTTGAAGAAATAACCTAGGCCAGAAACCCAATCCACTGTAGCTCTTAAGCATCATCTGGAGCACACATTCTGGGAACCAGGCAGCACAGAGCCCAGTGGAAGCTGCTCGATTTGAGCTTGTCTGATAGGTGTTTGTCTTCCCTGCAGGGAAACAGTTGCTTAGAGAACTCTTTCTACAGCAGCCACACACTCTGCCCTAGAGCTGAGAAGCACTGGCTGTAACTTCCCTTTGCAGAAGGAACATGCCTCAGAAACACACTCTCTCCTAACTCTTAAGTTACTACTTCAACTCACATATGCATGGAAACACAGAGTGGAGCACCCGGCAATACTGAGCAGGACAGCTCAGTAAAAGGGCTGCTCTGCCAGAACAAGGCAGAATGCAGATGCGTGGTTCTCAAGGATATGCTTCTGAGTCTGCTAGAAACTTTGAAGTAGAGCTGAGATGAACTCAGTATAAGTTCCATTTGAAGAAATAACCTAGGCCAGAAACCCACTCAACTGTAGCTCTTAAGCATCATCTGGAGCACACATTCTGGGAACCAGGCAGCCGAGAGCCCAGTGGAAGCTGCTCGATTTGAGCTTGTCTGATAGGTGTTTGTCTTCCCTGCAGGGAAACAGTTGCTTAGAGAACTCTTTCTACAGCAGCCACACACTCTGCCCTAGAGCTGAGAAGCACTGGCTGTAACTTCCCTTTGTAGAAGGAACATGCCTCAGAAACACACTCTCTCCAACTCTTAAGTTACTACTTCAACTCACATATGCATGGAAACACAGAGTGGAGCACCAGGCAATACTGAGCAGGAAAGCTCAGTAAAAGGGCTGCTCTGCCAGAAGAAGGCAGAATGCAGATGCGTGGTTCTCAAGGATATGCTTCTGAGTCTGCTAGAAACTTTGCAGTAGAGCTGAGATGAACTCAGTATAAGTTCCATTTGAAGAAATAACCTAGGCCAGAAACCCACTCAACTGTAGCTCTTAAGCATCATCTGGAGCACACATTCCGGGAACCAGGCAGCAGAGAGCCCAGTGGAAGCTGCTCGATTTGAGCTTGTCTGATAGGTGTTTGTCTTCCCTGCAGGGAAACAGTTGCGTAGAGAACTCTTTCTACAGCAGCCACACACTCTGCCCTAGAGCTGAGAAGCACTGGCTGTCACTTCCCTTTGCAGAAGGAACATGCCTCAGAAACACACTCTCTCCTAACTCTTAAGTTACTACTTCAACTCACATATGCATGGAAACACAGAGTGGAGCTCCAGGCAACACTGAGCAGGAAAGCTCAGTAAAAGGGCTGCTCTGCCAGAAGAAGGCAGAATGCAGATGCGTGGTTCTCAAGGATATGCTTCTGAGTCTGCTAGAAACTTTGCAGTAGAGCTGAGATGAACTCAGTATAAGTTCCATTTGAAGAAATAACCTAGGCCAGAAACCCACTCAACTGTAGCTCTTAAGCATCATCTGGAGCACACATTCTGGGAACCAGGCAGCAGAGAGCCCAGTGGAAGCTGCTCGATTTGAGCTTGTCTGATAGGTGTTTGTCTTCCCTGCAGGGAAACAGTTGCTTAGAGAACTCTTTCTACAGCAGCCACACACTCTGCCCTAGAGCTGAGAAGCACTGGCTGTAAGTTCCATTTGTAGAAGGAACATGCCTCAGAAACACACTCTCTCCAACTCTTAAGTTACTACTTCAACTCACATATGCATGGAAACACAGAGTGGAGCACCAGGCAATACTGAGCAGGAAAGCTCAGTAAAAGGGCTGCTCTGCCAGAACAAGGCAGAATGCAGATGCGTGGTTCTCAAGGATATGCTTCTGAGTCTGCTAGAAACTTTGCAGTAGAGCTGAGATGAACTCAGTATAACTTCCATTTGAAGAAATAACCTAGGCCAGAAACCCACTCAACTGTAGCTCTTAAGCATCATCTGGAGCACACATTCTGGGAACCAGGCAGCAGAGAGCCCAGTGGAAGCTACTCGACTTGAGCTTGTCTGATAGGTGTTTGTCTTCCCTGCAGGGAAACAGTTGCGTAGAGAACTCTTTCTACAGCAGCCACACACTCTGCCCTAGAGCTGAGAAGCACTGGCTGTAACTTCCCTTTGCAGAAGGAACATGCCTCAGAAACACACACTCACCTAACACTTAAGTTACTACTTCAACTCACATATGCATGGAAACACAGAGTGGAGCACCCGGCAATACTGAGCAGGACAGCTCAGTAAAAGTGCTTCTCTGCCAGAACAAGGCAGAATGCAGATGCGTGGTTCTCAAGGATATGCTTCTGAGTCTGCTAGAAACTTTGCAGTAGAGCTGAGATGAACTCAGTATAAGTTCCATTTGAAGAAATAACCTAGGCCAGAAACCCACTCCACTGTAGCTCTTAAGCATCATCTGGAGCACACATTCTGGGAACCAGGCAGCACAGAGCCCAGTGGAAGCTGCTCGATTTGAGCTTGTCTGATAGGTGTTTGTCTTCCCTGCAGGGAAACAGTTGCTTAGAGAACTCTTTCTACAGCAGCCACACACTCTGCCCTAGAGCTGAGAAGCACTGGCTGTAACTTCCCTTTGCAGAAGGAACATGCCTCAGAAACACACTCTCTCCTAACTCTTAAGTTACTACTTCAACTCACATATGCATGGAAACAGAGTGGAGCACCCGGCAATACTGAGCAGGACAGCTCAGTAAAAGGGCTGCTCTGCCAGAACAAGGCAGAATGCAGATGCGTGGTTCTCAAGGATATGCTTCTGAGTCTGCTAGAAACTTTGCAGTAGAGCTGAGATGAACTCAGTATAAGTTACATTTGAAGAAAAACCTAGGCCAGAAACCCACTCAACTGTAGCTCTTAAGCATCATCTGGAGCACACATTCTGGGAACGAGGCAGCAGAGAGCCCAGTGGAAGCTGCTCGATTTGAGCTTGTCTGATAGGTGTTTGTCTTCCCTGCAGGGAAACAGTTGCTTAGAGAACTCTTTCTACAGCAGCCACACACTCTGCCCTAGAGCTGAGAAGCACTGGCTGTAACTTCCCTTTGCAGAAGGAACATGCCTCAGAAACACACTCTCTCCTAACTCTTAAGTTACTACTTCAACTCACATATGCATGGAAACACAGAGTGGAGCACCCGGCAACACTGAGCAGGACAGCTCAGTAAAAGGGCTGCTCTGCCAGAACAAGGCAGAATGCAGATGCGTGGTTCTCAGGGATATGCTTCTGAGTCTGCTAGAAACTTTGCAGTAGAGCTGAGATGAACTCAGTATAAGTTCCATTTGAAGAAATAACCTAGACCAGAAACCCACTAAACTGTAGCTCTTAAGCATCATCTGGAGCACAAATTAAGGGAACCAGGCAGCAGAGAGCCCAGTGGAGACTGCTCGATTTGAGCTTGTCTGATAGGTGTTTGTCTTCCCTGCAGGGAAACAGTTGCGTAGAGAACTCTTTCTACAGCAGCCACACACTCTGCCCTAGAGCTGAGAAGGACTGGCTGTAACTTCCCTTTGCAGAAGGAACATGCCTCAGAAACACACTCTCTCCTAACTCTTAAGTTACTACTTCAACTCACATATGCATGGAAACACAGAGTGGAGCACCCGGCAATACTGAGCAGGACAGCTCAGTAAAAGGGCTGCTCTGCCAGAACAAGGCAGAATGCAGATGCGTGGTTCTCAAGGATATGCTTCTGAGTCTGCTAGAAACTTTGCAGTAGAGCTGAGATGAACTCAGTATAAGTTCCATTTGAAGAAATAACCTAGGCCAGAAACCCACTCAACTGTAGCTCTTAAGCATCATCTGGAGCACACATTCTGGGAACGAGGCAGCAGAGAGCCCAGTGGAAGCTGCTCGATTTGAGCTTGTCTGATAGGTGTTTGTCTTCCCTGCAGGGAAACAGTTGCGTAGAGAACTCTTTCTACAGCAGCCACACACTCTGCCCTAGAGCTGAGAAGCACTGGCTGTAATTTCCCTTTGCAGAAGGAACATGCCTCAGAAACACACTCTCTCCTAACTCTTAAGTTACTACTTCAACTCACATATGCATGGAAACACAGAGTGGAGCACCCAGCGATAGTGTGCAGGACAGTTCAGTAAAAGGGCTGCTCTGACAGAACAAGGCAGAATGCAGATGCGTGGTTCTCAGGGATATGCTTCTGAGTCTGCTAGAAACTTTGCAGTAGAGCTGAGATGAACTCAGTATAAGTTCCATTTGAAGAAATAACCTAGGCCAGAAACCCACTCCACTGTAGCTCTTAAGCATCATCTGGAACACACATTCTGGGAACCAGGCAGCACAGAGCCCAGTGGAAGCTGCTCGATTTGAGCTTGTCTGATAGGTGTTTGTCTTCCCTGCAGGGAAACAGTTGCTTAGAGAACTCTTTCTACAGCAGCCACACACTCTTCCCTAGAGCTGAGAAGCACTGGCTGTAACTTCCCTTTGCAGAAGGAACATGCCTCAGAAACACACTCTCTCCTAACTCTTAAGTTACTACTTCAACTCACATATGCATGGAAACAGAGTGGAGCACCCGGCAATACTGAGCAGGACAGCTCAGTAAAAGGGCTGCTCTGCCAGAACAAGGCAGAATGCAGATGCGTGGTTCTCAAGGATATGCTTCTGAGTCTGCTAGAAACTTTGCAGTAGAGCTGAGATGAACTCAGTATAAGTTACATTTGAAGAAAAACCTAGGCCAGAAACCCACTCAACTGTAGCTCTTAAGCATCATCTGGAGCACACATTCTGGGAACGAGGCAGCAGAGAGCCCAGTGGAAGCTGCTCGATTTGAGCTTGTCTGATAGGTGTTTGTCTTCCCTGCAGGGAAACAGTTGCGTAGAGAACTCTTTCTACAGCAGCCACACACTCTGCCCTAGAGCTGAGAAGCACTGGCTGTAATTTCCCTTTGCAGAAGGAACATGCCTCAGAAACACACTCTCTCCTAACTCTTAAGTTACTACTTCAACTCACATATGCATGGAAACACAGAGTGGAGCACCCAGCGATAGTGTGCAGGACAGTTCAGTAAAAGGGCTGCTCTGACAGAACAAGGCAGAATGCAGATGCGTGGTTCTCAGGGATATGCTTCTGAGTCTGCTAGAGACTTTGCAGTAGAGCTGAGATGAACTCAGTATAAGTTCCATTTGAAGAAATAACCTAGGCCAGAAACCCACTCCACTGTAGCTCTTAAGCATCATCTGGAACACACATTCTGGGAACCAGGCAGCACAGAGCCCAGTGGAAGCTGCTCGATTTGAGCTTGTCTGATAGGTGTTTGTCTTCCCTGCAGGGAAACAGTTGCTTAGAGAACTCTTTCTACAGCAGCCACACACTCTTCCCTAGAGCTGAGAAGCACTGGCTGTAACTTCCCTTTGCAGAAGGAACATGCCTCAGAAACACACTCTCTCCTAACTCTTAAGTTACTACTTCAACTCACATATGCATGGAAACAGAGTGGAGCACCCGGCAATACTGAGCAGGACAGCTCAGTAAAAGGGCTGCTCTGCCAGAACAAGGCAGAATGCAGATGCGTGGTTCTCAAGGATATGCTTCTGAGTCTGCTAGAAACTTTGCAGTAGAGCTGAGATGAACTCAGTATAAGTTACATTTGAAGAAAAACCTAGGCCAGAAACCCACTCAACTGTAGCTCTTAAGCATCATCTGGAGCACACATTCTGGGAACGAGGCAGCAGAGAGCCCAGTGGAAGCTGCTCGATTTGAGCTTGTCTGATAGGTGTTTGTCTTCCCTGCAGGGAAACAGTTGCTTAGAGAACTCTTTCTACAGCAGCCACACACTCTGCCCTAGAGCTGAGAAGCACTGGCTGTAACTTCCCTTTGCAGAAGGAACATGCCTCAGAAACACACTCTCTCCTAACTCTTAAGTTACTACTTCAACTCACATATGCATGGAAACACAGAGTGGAGCACCCGGCAACACTGAGCAGGACAGCTCAGTAAAAGGGCTGCTCTGCCAGAACAAGGCAGAATGCAGATGCGTGGTTCTCAGGGATATGCTTCTGAGTCTGCTAGAAACTTTGCAGTAGAGCTGAGATGAACTCAGTATAAGTTCCATTTGAAGAAATAACCTAGACCAGAAACCCACTAAACTGTAGCTCTTAAGCATCATCTGGAGCACAAATTAAGGGAACCAGGCAGCAGAGAGCCCAGTGGAGACTGCTCGATTTGAGCTTGTCTGATAGGTGTTTGTCTTCCCTGCAGGGAAACAGTTGCGTAGAGAACTCTTTCTACAGCAGCCACACACTCTGCCCTAGAGCTGAGAAGGACTGGCTGTAACTTCCCTTTGCAGAAGGAACATGCCTCAGAAACACACTCTCTCCTAACTCTTAAGTTACTACTTCAACTCACATATGCATGGAAACACAGAGTGGAGCACCCGGCAATACTGAGCAGGACAGCTCAGTAAAAGGGCTGCTCTGCCAGAACAAGGCAGAATGCAGATGCGTGGTTCTCAAGGATATGCTTCTGAGTCTGCTAGAAACTTTGCAGTAGAGCTGAGATGAACTCAGTATAAGTTCCATTTGAAGAAATAACCTAGGCCAGAAACCCACTCAACTGTAGCTCTTAAGCATCATCTGGAGCACACATTCTGGGAACGAGGCAGCAGAGAGCCCAGTGGAAGCTGCTCGATTTGAGCTTGTCTGATAGGTGTTTGTCTTCCCTGCAGGGAAACAGTTGCTTAGAGAACTCTTTCTACAGCAGCCACACACTCTGCCCTAGAGCTGAGAAGCACTGGCTGTAACTTCCCTTTGCAGAAGGAACATGCCTCAGAAACACACTCTCTCCTAACTCTTAAGTTACTACTTCAACTCACATATGCATGGAAACACAGAGTGGAGCACCCAGCGATAGTGTGCAGGACAGTTAAGTAAAAGGGCTGCTCTGCCAGAACAAGGCAGAATGCAGATGCGTGGTTCTCAGGGATATGCTTCTGAGTCTGCTAGAATCTTTGCAGTAGAGCTGAGATGAACTCAGTATAAGTTCCATTTGAAGAAATAACCTAGGCCAGAAACCCACTCAACTGTATTTCTTAAGCATCATCTGGAGCACAAATTAAGGGAACCAGGCAGCAGAGAGCCCAGTGGAGACTGCTCGATTTGAGCTTGTCTGATAGGTGTTTGTCTTCCCTGCAGGGAAACAGTTGCGTAGAGAACTCTTTCTACAGCAGCCACACACTCTTCCCTAGAGCTGAGAAGGACTGGCTGTAACTTCCCTTTGCAGAAGGAACATGCCTCAGAAACACACTCTCTCCTAACTCTTAAGTTACTACTTCAACTCACATATGCATGGAAACACAGAGTGGAGCACCCGGCAATACTGAGCAGGACAGCTCAGTAAAAGGGCTGCTCTGCCAGAACAAGGCAGAATGCAGATGCGTGGTTCTCAAGGATATGCTTCTGAGTCTGCTAGAAACTTTGCAGTAGAGCTGAGATGAACTCAGTATAAGTTCCATTTGAAGAAATAACCTAGGCCAGAAACCCACTCAACTGTAGCTCTTAAGCATCATCTGGAGCACACATTCTGGGAACGAGGCAGCAGAGAGCCCAGTGGAAGCTGCTCGATTTGAGCTTGTCTGATAGGTGTTTGTCTTCCCTGCAGGGAAACAGTTGCGTAGAGAACTCTTTCTACAGCAGCCACACACTCTGCCCTAGAGCTGAGAAGCACTGGCTGTAATTTCCCTTTGCAGAAGGAACATGCCTCAGAAACACACTCTCTCCTAACTCTTAAGTTACTACTTCAACTCACATATGCATGGAAACACAGAGTGGAGCACCCAGCGATAGTGTGCAGGACAGTTCAGTAAAAGGGCTGCTCTGACAGAACAAGGCAGAATGCAGATGCGTGGTTCTCAGGGATATGCTTCTGAGTCTGCTAGAGACTTTGCAGTAGAGCTGAGATGAACTCAGTATAAGTTCCATTTGAAGAAATAACCTAGGCCAGAAACCCACTCCACTGTAGCTCTTAAGCATCATCTGGAACACACATTCTGGGAACCAGGCAGCACAGAGCCCAGTGGAAGCTGCTCGATTTGAGCTTGTCTGATAGGTGTTTGTCTTCCCTGCAGGGAAACAGTTGCTTAGAGAACTCTTTCTACAGCAGCCACACACTCTTCCCTAGAGCTGAGAAGCACTGGCTGTAACTTCCCTTTGCAGAAGGAACATGCCTCAGAAACACACTCTCTCCTAACTCTTAAGTTACTACTTCAACTCACATATGCATGGAAACAGAGTGGAGCACCCGGCAATACTGAGCAGGACAGCTCAGTAAAAGGGCTGCTCTGCCAGAACAAGGCAGAATGCAGATGCGTGGTTCTCAAGGATATGCTTCTGAGTCTGCTAGAAACTTTGCAGTAGAGCTGAGATGAACTCAGTATAAGTTACATTTGAAGAAAAACCTAGGCCAGAAACCCACTCAACTGTAGCTCTTAAGCATCATCTGGAGCACACATTCTGGGAACGAGGCAGCAGAGAGCCCAGTGGAAGCTGCTCGATTTGAGCTTGTCTGATAGATGTTTGTCTTCCCTGCAGGGAAACAGTTGCTTAGAGAACTCTTTCTACAGCAGCCACACACTCTGCCCTAGAGCTGAGAAGCACTGGCTGTAACTTCCCTTTGCAGAAGGAACATGCCTCAGAAACACACTCTCTCCTAACTCTTAAGTTACTACTTCAACTCACATATGCATGGAAACACAGAGTGGAGCACCCGGCAACACTGAGCAGGACAGCTCAGTAAAAGGGCTGCTCTGCCAGAACAAGGCAGAATGCAGATGCGTGGTTCTCAGGGATATGCTTCTGAGTCTGCTAGAAACTTTGCAGTAGAGCTGAGATGAACTCAGTATAAGTTCCATTTGAAGAAATAACCTAGACCAGAAACCCACTAAACTGTAGCTCTTAAGCATCATCTGGAGCACAAATTAAGGGAACCAGGCAGCAGAGAGCCCAGTGGAGACTGCTCGATTTGAGCTTGTCTGATAGGTGTTTGTCTTCCCTGCAGGGAAACAGTTGCGTAGAGAACTCTTTCTACAGCAGCCACACACTCTGCCCTAGAGCTGAGAAGGACTGGCTGTAACTTCCCTTTGCAGAAGGAACATGCCTCAGAAACACACTCTCTCCTAACTCTTAAGTTACTACTTCAACTCACATATGCATGGAAACACAGAGTGGAGCACCCGGCAATACTGAGCAGGACAGCTCAGTAAAAGGGCTGCTCTGCCAGAACAAGGCAGAATGCAGATGCGTGGTTCTCAAGGATATGCTTCTGAGTCTGCTAGAAACTTTGCAGTAGAGCTGAGATGAACTCAGTATAAGTTCCATTTGAAGAAATAACCTAGGCCAGAAACCCACTCAACTGTAGCTCTTAAGCATCATCTGGAGCACACATTCTGGGAACGAGGCAGCAGAGAGCCCAGTGGAAGCTGCTCGATTTGAGCTTGTCTGATAGGTGTTTGTCTTCCCTGCAGGGAAACAGTTGCGTAGAGAACTCTTTCTACAGCAGCCACACACTCTGCCCTAGAGCTGAGAAGCACTGGCTGTAATTTCCCTTTGCAGAAGGAACATGCCTCAGAAACACACTCTCTCCTAACTCTTAAGTTACTACTTCAACTCACATATGCATGGAAACACAGAGTGGAGCACCCAGCGATAGTGTGCAGGACAGTTCAGTAAAAGGGCTGCTCTGACAGAACAAGGCAGAATGCAGATGCGTGGTTCTCAGGGATATGCTTCTGAGTCTGCTAGAAACTTTGCAGTAGAGCTGAGATGAACTCAGTATAAGTTCCATTTGAAGAAATAACCTAGGCCAGAAACCCACTCCACTGTAGCTCTTAAGCATCATCTGGAACACACATTCTGGGAACCAGGCAGCACAGAGCCCAGTGGAAGCTGCTCGATTTGAGCTTGTCTGATAGGTGTTTGTCTTCCCTGCAGGGAAACAGTTGCTTAGAGAACTCTTTCTACAGCAGCCACACACTCTTCCCTAGAGCTGAGAAGCACTGGCTGTAACTTCCCTTTGCAGAAGGAACATGCCTCAGAAACACACTCTCTCCTAACTCTTAAGTTACTACTTCAACTCACATATGCATGGAAACAGAGTGGAGCACCCGGCAATACTGAGCAGGACAGCTCAGTAAAAGGGCTGCTCTGCCAGAACAAGGCAGAATGCAGATGCGTGGTTCTCAAGGATATGCTTCTGAGTCTGCTAGAAACTTTGCAGTAGAGCTGAGATGAACTCAGTATAAGTTACATTTGAAGAAAAACCTAGGCCAGAAACCCACTCAACTGTAGCTCTTAAGCATCATCTGGAGCACACATTCTGGGAACGAGGCAGCAGAGAGCCCAGTGGAAGCTGCTCGATTTGAGCTTGTCTGATAGGTGTTTGTCTTCCCTGCAGGGAAACAGTTGCGTAGAGAACTCTTTCTACAGCAGCCACACACTCTGCCCTAGAGCTGAGAAGCACTGGCTGTAATTTCCCTTTGCAGAAGGAACATGCCTCAGAAACACACTCTCTCCTAACTCTTAAGTTACTACTTCAACTCACATATGCATGGAAACACAGAGTGGAGCACCCAGCGATAGTGTGCAGGACAGTTCAGTAAAAGGGCTGCTCTGACAGAACAAGGCAGAATGCAGATGCGTGGTTCTCAGGGATATGCTTCTGAGTCTGCTAGAGACTTTGCAGTAGAGCTGAGATGAACTCAGTATAAGTTCCATTTGAAGAAATAACCTAGGCCAGAAACCCACTCCACTGTAGCTCTTAAGCATCATCTGGAACACACATTCTGGGAACCAGGCAGCACAGAGCCCAGTGGAAGCTGCTCGATTTGAGCTTGTCTGATAGGTGTTTGTCTTCCCTGCAGGGAAACAGTTGCTTAGAGAACTCTTTCTACAGCAGCCACACACTCTTCCCTAGAGCTGAGAAGCACTGGCTGTAACTTCCCTTTGCAGAAGGAACATGCCTCAGAAACACACTCTCTCCTAACTCTTAAGTTACTACTTCAACTCACATATGCATGGAAACAGAGTGGAGCACCCGGCAATACTGAGCAGGACAGCTCAGTAAAAGGGCTGCTCTGCCAGAACAAGGCAGAATGCAGATGCGTGGTTCTCAAGGATATGCTTCTGAGTCTGCTAGAAACTTTGCAGTAGAGCTGAGATGAACTCAGTATAAGTTACATTTGAAGAAAAACCTAGGCCAGAAACCCACTCAACTGTAGCTCTTAAGCATCATCTGGAGCACACATTCTGGGAACGAGGCAGCAGAGAGCCCAGTGGAAGCTGCTCGATTTGAGCTTGTCTGATAGGTGTTTGTCTTCCCTGCAGGGAAACAGTTGCTTAGAGAACTCTTTCTACAGCAGCCACACACTCTGCCCTAGAGCTGAGAAGCACTGGCTGTAACTTCCCTTTGCAGAAGGAACATGCCTCAGAAACACACTCTCTCCTAACTCTTAAGTTACTACTTCAACTCACATATGCATGGAAACACAGAGTGGAGCACCCGGCAATACTGAGCAGGACAGCTCAGTAAAAGGGCTGCTCTGCCAGAACAAGGCAGAATGCAGATGCGTGGTTCTCAGGGATATGCTTCTGAGTCTGCTAGAAACTTTGCAGTAGAGCTGAGATGAACTCAGTATAAGTTCCATTTGAAGAAATAACCTAGGCCAGAAACCCACTAAACTGTAGCTCTTAAGCATCATCTGGAGCACAAATTAAGGGAACCAGGCAGCAGAGAGCCCAGTGGAGACTGCTCGATTTGAGCTTGTCTGATAGGTGTTTGTCTTCCCTGCAGGGAAACAGTTGCGTAGAGAACTCTTTCTACAGCAGCCACACACTCTGCCCTAGAGCTGAGAAGGACTGGCTGTAACTTCCCTTTGCAGAAGGAACATGCCTCAGAAACACACTCTCTCCTAACTCTTAAGTTACTACTTCAACTCACATATGCATGGAAACACAGAGTGGAGCACCCGGCAATACTGAGCAGGACAGCTCAGTAAAAGGGCTGCTCTGCCAGAACAAGGCAGAATGCAGATGCGTGGTTCTCAAGGATATGCTTCTGAGTCTGCTAGAAACTTTGCAGTAGAGCTGAGATGAACTCAGTATAAGTTCCATTTGAAGAAATAACCTAGGCCAGAAACCCACTCAACTGTAGCTCTTAAGCATCATCTGGAGCACACATTCTGGGAACGAGGCAGCAGAGAGCCCAGTGGAAGCTGCTCGATTTGAGCTTGTCTGATAGGTGTTTGTCTTCCCTGCAGGGAAACAGTTGCGTAGAGAACTCTTTCTACAGCAGCCACACACTCTGCCCTAGAGCTGAGAAGCACTGGCTGTAATTTCCCTTTGCAGAAGGAACATGCCTCAGAAACACACTCTCTCCTAACTCTTAAGTTACTACTTCAACTCACATATGCATGGAAACACAGAGTGGAGCACCCAGCGATAGTGTGCAGGACAGTTCAGTAAAAGGGCTCCTCTGACAGAACAAGGCAGAATGCAGATGCGTGGTTCTCAGGGATATGCTTCTGAGTCTGCTAGAAACTTTGCAGTAGAGCTGAGATGAACTCAGTATAAGTTCCATTTGAAGAAATAACCTAGGCCAGAAACCCACTCCACTGTAGCTCTTAAGCATCATCTGGAACACACATTCTGGGAACCAGGCAGCACAGAGCCCAGTGGAAGCTGCTCGATTTGAGCTTGTCTGATAGGTGTTTGTCTTCCCTGCAGGGAAACAGTTGCTTAGAGAACTCTTTCTACAGCAGCCACACACTCTTCCCTAGAGCTGAGAAGCACTGGCTGTAACTTCCCTTTGCAGAAGGAACATGCCTCAGAAACACACTCTCTCCTAACTCTTAAGTTACTACTTCAACTCACATATGCATGGAAACAGAGTGGAGCACCCGGCAATACTGAGCAGGACAGCTCAGTAAAAGGGCTGCTCTGCCAGAACAAGGCAGAATGCAGATGCGTGGTTCTCAAGGATATGCTTCTGAGTCTGCTAGAAACTTTGCAGTAGAGCTGAGATGAACTCAGTATAAGTTACATTTGAAGAAAAACCTAGGCCAGAAACCCACTCAACTGTAGCTCTTAAGCATCATCTGGAGCACACATTCTGGGAACGAGGCAGCAGAGAGCCCAGTGGAAGCTGCTCGATTTGAGCTTGTCTGATAGGTGTTTGTCTTCCCTGCAGGGAAACAGTTGCGTAGAGAACTCTTTCTACAGCAGCCACACACTCTGCCCTAGAGCTGAGAAGCACTGGCTGTAATTTCCCTTTGCAGAAGGAACATGCCTCAGAAACACACTCTCTCCTAACTCTTAAGTTACTACTTCAACTCACATATGCATGGAAACACAGAGTGGAGCACCCAGCGATAGTGTGCAGGACAGTTCAGTAAAAGGGCTGCTCTGACAGAACAAGGCAGAATGCAGATGCGTGGTTCTCAGGGATATGCTTCTGAGTCTGCTAGAGACTTTGCAGTAGAGCTGAGATGAACTCAGTATAAGTTCCATTTGAAGAAATAACCTAGGCCAGAAACCCACTCCACTGTAGCTCTTAAGCATCATCTGGAGCACACATTCTGGGAACGAGGCAGCAGAGAGCCCAGTGGAAGCTGCTCGATTTGAGCTTGTCTGATAGGTGTTTGTCTTCCCTGCAGGGAAACAGTTGCGTAGAGAACTCTTTCTACAGCAGCCACACACTCTGCCCTAGAGCTGAGAAGCACTGGCTGTAACTTCCCTTTGCAGAAGGAACATGCCTCAGAAACACACTCTCTCCTAACTCTTAAGTTACTACTTCAACTCACATATGCATGGAAACACAGAGTGGAGCACCCAGCCATAGTGTGCAGGACAGTTAAGTAAAAGGGCTGCTCTGCCAGAACAAGGCAGAATGCAGATGCGTGGTTCTCAGGGATATGCTTCTGAGTCTGCTAGAAACTTTGCAGTAGAGCTGAGATGAACTCAGTATAAGTTCCATTTGAAGAAATAACCTAGACCAGAAACCCACTCAACTGTAGCTCTTAAGCATCATCTGGAGCACAAATTAAGGGAACCAGGCAGCAGAGAGCCCAGTGGAGACTGCTCGATTTGAGCTTGTCTGATAGGTGTTTGTCTTCCCTGCAGGGAAACAGTTGCGTAGAGAACTCTTTCTACAGCAGCCACACACTCTGCCCTAGATCTGAGAAGCACTGGCTGTAACTTCCCTTTGCAGAAGGAACATGCCTCAGAAACACACTCTCTCCTAACTCTTAAGTTACTACTTCAACTCACATATGCATGGAAACACAGAGTGGAGCACCCAGCGATAGTGTGCAGGACAGTTCAGTAAAAGGGCTGCTCTGACAGAACAAGGCAGAATGCAGATGCGTGGTTCTCAGGGATATGCTTCTGAGTCTGCTAGAAACTTTGCAGTAGAGCTGAGATGAACTCAGTATAAGTTCCATTTGAAGAAATAACCTAGGCCAGAAACCCACTCCACTGTAGCTCTTAAGCATCATGTGGAGCACACATTCTGGGAACCAGGCAGCACAGAGCCCAGTGGAAGCTGCTCGATTTGAGCTTGTCTGATAGGTGTTTGTCTTCCCTGCAGGGAAACAGTTGCTTAGAGAACTCTTTCTACAGCAGCCACACACTCTTCCCTAGAGCTGAGAAGCACTGGCTGTTACTTCCCTTTGCAGAAGGAACATGCCTCAGAAACACACTCTCTCCTAACTCTTAAGTTACTACTTCAACTCACATATGCATGGAAACAGAGTGGAGCACCCGGCAATACTGAGCAGGACAGCTCAGTAAAAGGGCTGCTCTGCCAGAACAAGGCAGAATGCAGATGCGTGGTTCTCAAGGATATGCTTCTGAGTCTGCTAGAAACTTTGCAGTAGAGCTGAGATGAACTCAGTATAAGTTACATTTGAAGAAAAACCTAGGCCAGAAACCCACTCAACTGTAGCTCTTAAGCATCATCTGGAGCACACATTCTGGGAACGAGGCAGCAGAGAGCCCAGTGGAAGCTGCTCGATTTGAGCTTGTCTGATAGGTGTTTGTCTTCCCTGCAGGGAAACAGTTGCTTAGAGAACTCTTTCTACAGCAGCCACACACTCTGCCCTAGAGCTGAGAAGCACTGGCTGTAACTTCCCTTTGCAGAAGGAACATGCCTCAGAAACACACTCTCTCCTAACTCTTAAGTTACTACTTCAACTCACATATGCATGGAAACACAGAGTGGAGCACCCAGCGATAGTGTGCAGGACAGTTAAGTAAAAGGGCTGCTCTGCCAGAACAAGGCAGAATGCAGATGCGTGGTTCTCAGGGATATGCTTCTGAGTCTGCTAGAATCTTTGCAGTAGAGCTGAGATGAACTCAGTATAAGTTCCATTTGAAGAAATAACCTAGGCCAGAAACCCACTAAACTGTATTTCTTAAGCATCATCTGGAGCACAAATTAAGGGAACCAGGCAGCAGAGAGCCCAGTGGAGACTGCTCGATTTGAGCTTGTCTGATAGGTGTTTGTCTTCCCTGCAGGGAAACAGTTGCGTAGAGAACTCTTTCTACAGCAGCCACACACTCTTCCCTAGAGCTGAGAAGGACTGGCTGTAACTTCCCTTTGCAGAAGGAACATGCCTCAGAAACACACTCTCTCCTAACTCTTAAGTTACTACTTCAACTCACATATGCATGGAAACACAGAGTGGAGCACCCGGCAATACTGAGCAGGACAGCTCAGTAAAAGGGCTGCTCTGCCAGAACAAGGCAGAATGCAGATGCGTGGTTCTCAAGGATATGCTTCTGAGTCTGCTAGAAACTTTGCAGTAGAGCTGAGATGAACTCAGTATAAGTTCCATTTGAAGAAATAACCTAGGCCAGAAACCCACTCAACTGTAGCTCTTAAGCATCATCTGGAGCACACATTCTCGGAACGAGGCAGCAGAGAGCCCAGTGGAAGCTGCTCGATTTGAGCTTGTCTGATAGGTGTTTGTCTTCCCTGCAGGGAAACAGTTGCGTAGAGAACTCTTTCTACAGCAGCCACACACTCTGCCCTAGAGCTGAGAAGCACTGGCTGTAATTTCCCTTTGCAGAAGGAACATGCCTCAGAAACACACTCTCTCCTAACTCTTAAGTTACTACTTCAACTCACATATGCATGGAAACACAGAGTGGAGCACCCAGCGATAGTGTGCAGGACAGTTCAGTAAAAGGGCTGCTCTGACAGAACAAGGCAGAATGCAGATGCGTGGTTCTCAGGGATATGCTTCTGAGTCTGCTAGAAACTTTGCAGTAGAGCTGAGATGAACTCAGTATAAGTTCCATTTGAAGAAATAACCTAGGCCAGAAACCCACTCCACTGTAGCTCTTAAGCATCATCTGGAACACACATTCTGGGAACCAGGCAGCAGAGAGCCCAGTGGAAGCTGCTCGATTTGAGCTTGTCTGATAGGTGTTTGTCTTCCCTGCAGGGAAACAGTTGCTTAGAGAACTCTTTCTACAGCAGCCACACACTCTTCCCTAGAGCTGAGAAGCACTGGCTGTAACTTCCCTTTGCAGAAGGAACATGCCTCAGAAACACACTCTCTCCTAACTCTTAAGTTACTACTTCAACTCACATATGCATGGAAACACAGAGTGGAGCACCCGGCAATACTGAGCAGGACAGCTCAGTAAAAGGGCTGCTCTGCCAGAACAAGGCAGAATGCAGATGCGTGGTTCTCAAGGATATGCTTCTGAGTCTGCTAGAAACTTTGCAGTAGAGCTGAGATGAACTCAGTATAAGTTCCATTTGAAGAAATAACCTAGGCCAGAAACCCACTCAACTGTAGCTCTTAAGCATCATCTGGAGCACACATTCTGGGAACGAGGCAGCAGAGAGCCCAGTGGAAGCTGCTCGATTTGAGCTTGTCTGATAGGTGTTTGTCTTCCCTGCAGGGAAACAGTTGCGTAGAGAACTCTTTCTACAGCAGCCACACACTCTGCCCTAGAGCTGAGAAGCACTGGCTGTAATTTCCCTTTGCAGAAGGAACATGCCTCAGAAACACACTCTCTCCTAACTCTTAAGTTACTACTTCAACTCACATATGCATGGAAACACAGAGTGGAGCACCCAGCGATAGTGTGCAGGACAGTTCAGTAAAAGGGCTGCTCTGACAGAACAAGGCAGAATGCAGATGCGTGGTTCTCAGGGATATGCTTCTGAGTCTGCTAGAAACTTTGCAGTAGAGCTGAGATGAACTCAGTATAAGTTCCATTTGAAGAAATAACCTAGGCCAGAAACCCACTCCACTGTAGCTCTTAAGCATCATCTGGAACACACATTCTGGGACCCAGGCAGCACAGAGCCCAGTGGAAGCTGCTCGATTTGAGCTTGTCTGATAGGTGTTTGTCTTCCCTGCAGGGAAACAGTTGCTTAGAGAACTCTTTCTACAGCAGCCACACACTCTTCCCTAGAGCTGAGAAGCACTGGCTGTAACTTCCCTTTGCAGAACGAACATGCCTCAGAAACACACTCTCTCCTAACTCTTAAGTTACTACTTCAACTCACATATGCATGGAAACAGAGTGGAGCACCCGGGAATACTGAGCAGGACAGCTCAGTAAAAGGGCTGCTCTGCCAGAACAAGGCAGAATGCAGATGCGTGGTTCTCAAGGATATGCTTCTGAGTCTGCTAGAAACTTTGCAGTAGAGCTGAGATGAACTCAGTATAAGTTACATTTGAAGAAAAACCTAGGCCAGAAACCCACTCAACTGTAGCTCTTAAGCATCATCTGGAGCACACATTCTGGGAACGAGGCAGCAGAGAGCCCAGTGGAAGCTGCTCGATTTGAGCTTGTCTGATAGGTGTTTGTCTTCCCTGCAGGGAAACAGTTGCTTAGAGAACTCTTTCTACAGCAGCCACACACTCTGCCCTAGAGCTGAGAAGCACTGGCTGTAACTTCCCTTTGCAGAAGGAACATGCCTCAGAAACACACTCTCTCCTAACTCTTAAGTTACTACTTCAACTCACATATGCATGGAAACACAGAGTGGAGCACCCAGCGATAGTGTGCAGGACAGTTAAGTAAAAGGGCTGCTCTGCCAGAACAAGGCAGAATGCAGATGCGTGGTTCTCAGGGATATGCTTCTGAGTCTGCTAGAAACTTTGCAGTAGAGCTGAGATGAACTCAGTATAAGTTCCATTTGAAGAAATAACCTAGACCAGAAACCCACTAAACTGTAGCTCTTAAGCATCATCTGGAGCACAAATTAAGGGAACCAGGCAGCAGAGAGCCCAGTGGAGACTGCTCGATTTGAGCTTGTCTGATAGGTGTTTGTCTTCCCTGCAGGGAAACAGTTGCGTAGAGAACTCTTTCTACAGCAGCCACACATTCTTCCCTAGAGCTGAGAAGGACTGGCTGTAACTTCCCTTGGCAGAAGGAACATGCCTCAGAAACACACTCTCTCCTAACTCTTAAGTTACTACTTCAACTCACATATGCATGGAAACACAGAGTGGAGCACCCGGCAATACTGAGCAGGACAGCTCAGTAAAAGGGCTGCTCTGCCAGAACAAGGCAGAATGCAGATGCGTGGTTCTCAAGGATATGCTTCTGAGTCTGCTAGAAACTTTGCAGTAGAGCTGAGATGAACTCAGTATAAGTTCCATTTGAAGAAATAACCTAGGCCAGAAACCCACTCAACTGTAGCTCTTAAGCATCATCTGGAGCACACATTCTGGGAACGAGGCAGCAGAGAGCCCAGTGGAAGCTGCTCGATTTGAGCTTGTCTGATAGGTGTTTGTCTTCCCTGCAGGGAAACAGTTGCGTAGAGAACTCTTTCTACAGCAGCCACACACTCTGCCCTAGAGCTGAGAAGCACTGGCTGTAATTTCCCTTTGCAGAAGGAACATGCCTCAGAAACACACTCTCTCCTAACTCTTAAGTTACTACTTCAACTCACATATGCATGGAAACACAGAGTGGAGCACCCAGCGATAGTGTGCAGGACAGTTCAGTAAAAGGGCTGCTCTGACAGAACAAGGCAGAATGCAGATGCGTGGTTCTCAGGGATATGCTTCTGAGTCTGCTAGAAACTTTGCAGTAGAGCTGAGATGAACTCAGTATAAGTTCCATTTGAAGAAATAACCTAGGCCAGAAACCCACTCCACTGTAGCTCTTAAGCATCATCTGGAACACACATTCTGGGAACCAGGCAGCACAGAGCCCAGTGGAAGCTGCTCGATTTGAGCTTGTCTGATAGGTGTTTGTCTTCCCTGCAGGGAAACAGTTGCTTAGAGAACTCTTTCTACAGCAGCCACACACTCTGCCCTAGAGCTGAGAAGCACTGGCTGTAACTTCCCTTTGCAGAAGGAACATGCCTCAGAAACACACTCTCTCCTAACTCTTAAGTTACTACTTCAACTCACATATGCATGGAAACAGAGTGGAGCACCCGGGAATACTGAGCAGGACAGCTCAGTAAAAGGGCTGCTCTGCCAGAACAAGGCAGAATGCAGATGCGTGGTTCTCAAGGATATGCTTCTGAGTCTGCTAGAAACTTTGCAGTAGAGCTGAGATGAACTCAGTATAAGTTACATTTGAAGAAAAACCTAGGCCAGAAACCCACTCAACTGTAGCTCTTAAGCATCATCTGGAGCACACATTCTGGGAACGAGGCAGCAGAGAGCCCAGTGGAAGCTGCTCGATTTGAGCTTGTCTGATAGGTGTTTGTCTTCCCTGCAGGGAAACAGTTGCGTAGAGAACTCTTTCTACAGCAGCCACACACTCTGCCCTAGAGCTGAGAAGCACTGGCTGTAATTTCCCTTTGCAGAAGGAACATGCCTCAGAAACACACTCTCTCCTAACTCTTAAGTTACTACTTCAACTCACATATGCATGGAAACACAGAGTGGAGCACCCAGCGATAGTGTGCAGGACAGTTCAGTAAAAGGGCTGCTCTGACAGAACAAGGCAGAATGCAGATGCGTGGTTCTCAGGGATATGCTTCTGAGTCTGCTAGAAACTTTGCAGTAGAGCTGAGATGAACTCAGTATAAGTTCCATTTGAAGAAATAACCTAGGCCAGAAACCCACTCCACTGTAGCTCTTAAGCATCATCTGGAACACACATTCTGGGAACCAGGCAGCACAGAGCCCAGTGGAAGCTGCTCGATTTGAGCTTGTCTGATAGGTGTTTGTCTTCCCTGCAGGGAAACAGTTGCTTAGAGAACTCTTTCTACAGCAGCCACACACTCTGCCCTAGAGCTGAGAAGCACTGGCTGTAACTTCCCTTTGCAGAAGGAACATGCCTCAGAAACACACTCTCTCCTAACTCTTAAGTTACTACTTCAACTCACATATGCATGGAAACAGAGTGGAGCACCCGGGAATACTGAGCAGGACAGCTCAGTAAAAGGGCTGCTCTGCCAGAACAAGGCAGAATGCAGATGCGTGGTTCTCAAGGATATGCTTCTGAGTCTGCTAGAAACTTTGCAGTAGAGCTGAGATGAACTCAGTATAAGTTACATTTGAAGAAAAACCTAGGCCAGAAACCCACTCAACTGTAGCTCTTAAGCATCATCTGGAGCACACATTCTGGGAACGAGGCAGCAGAGAGCCCAGTGGAAGCTGCTCGATTTGAGCTTGTCTGATAGGTGTTTGTCTTCCCTGCAGGGAAACAGTTGCGTAGAGAACTCTTTCTACAGCAGCCACACACTCTGCCCTAGAGCTGAGAAGCACTGGCTGTAACTTCCCTTTGCAGAAGGAACATGCCTCAGAAACACACTCTCTCCTAACTCTTAAGTTACTACTTCAACTCACATATGCATGGAAACACAGAGTGGAGCACCCAGCGATAGTGTGCAGGACAGTTAAGTAAAAGGGCTGCTCTGCCAGAACAAGGCAGAATGCAGATGCGTGGTTCTCAGGGATATGCTTCTGAGTCTGCTAGAAACTTTGCAGTAGAGCTGAGATGAACTCAGTATAAGTTCCATTTGAAGAAATAACCTAGACCAGAAACCCACTAAACTGTAGCTCTTAAGCATCATCTGGAGCACAAATTAAGGGAACCAGGCAGCAGAGAGCCCAGTGGAGACTGCTCGATTTGAGCTTGTCTGATAGGTGTTTGTCTTCCCTGCAGGGAAACAGTTGCGTAGAGAACTCTTTCTGCAGCAGCCACACACTCTTCCCTAGAGCTGAGAAGGACTGGCTGTAACTTCCCTTTGCAGAAGGAACATGCCTCAGAAACACACTCTCTCCTAACTCTTAAGTTACTACTTCAACTCACATATGCATGGAAACACAGAGTGGAGCACCCGGCAATACTGAGCAGGACAGCTCAGTAAAAGGGTTGCTCTGCCAGAACAAGGCAGAATGCAGATGCGTGGTTCTCAAGGATATGCTTCTGAGTCTGCTAGAAACTTTGCAGTAGAGCTGAGATGAACTCAGTATAAGTTCCATTTGAAGAAATAACCTAGGCCAGAAACCCACTCAACTGTAGCTCTTAAGCATCATCTGGAGCACACATTCTGGGAACGAGGCAGCAGAGAGCCCAGTGGAAGCTGCTCGATTTGAGCTTGTCTGATAGGTGTTTGTCTTCCCTGCAGGGAAACAGTTGCGTAGAGAACTCTTTCTACAGCAGCCACACACTCTGCCCTAGAGCTGAGAAGCACTGGCTGTAATTTCCCTTTGCAGAAGGAACATGCCTCAGAAACACACTCTCTCCTAACTCTTAAGTTACTACTTCAACTCACATATGCATGGAAACACAGAGTGGAGCACCCAGCGATAGTGTGCAGGACAGTTCAGTAAAAGGGCTGCTCTGACAGAACAAGGCAGAATGCAGATGCGTGGTTCTCAGGGATATGCTTCTGAGTCTGCTAGAAACTTTGCAGTAGAGCTGAGATGAACTCAGTATAAGTTCCATTTGAAGAAATAACCTAGGCCAGAAACCCACTCCACTGTAGCTCTTAAGCATCATCTGGAGCACACATTCTGGGAACCAGGCAGCAGAGAGCCCAGTGGAAGCTGCTCGATTTGAGCTTGTCTGATAGGTGTTTGTCTTCCCTGCAGGGAAACAGTTGCATAGAAAACTCTTTCTACAGCAGCCACACACTCTTCCCTAGAGCTGAGAAGGACTGGCTGTAACTTCCCTTTGCAGAAGGAACATGCCTCAGAAACACACTCTCTCCTAACTCTTAAGTTACTACTTCAACTCACATATGCATGGAAACACAGAGTGGAGCACCCGGCAATACTGAGCAGGACAGCTCAGTAAAAGGGCTGCTCTGCCAGAACAAGGCAGAATGCAGATGCGTGGTTCTCAAGGATATGCTTCTGAGTCTGCTAGAAACTTTGCAGTAGAGCTGAGATGAACTCAGTATAAGTTCCATTTGAAGAAATAACCTAGGCCAGAAACCCACTCAACTGTAGCTCTTAAGCATCATCTGGAGCACACATTCTGGGAACGAGGCAGCAGAGAGCCCAGTGGAAGCTGCTCGATTTGAGCTTGTCTGATAGGTGTTTGTCTTCCCTGCAGGGAAACAGTTGCGTAGAGAACTCTTTCTACAGCAGCCACACACTCTGCCCTAGAGCTGAGAAGCACTGGCTGTAATTTCCCTTTGCAGAAGGAACATGCCTCAGAAACACACTCTCTCCTAACTCTTAAGTTACTACTTCAACTCACATATGCATGGAAACACAGAGTGGAGCACCCAGCGATAGTGTGCAGGACAGTTCAGTAAAAGGGCTGCTCTGACAGAACAAGGCAGAATGCAGATGCGTGGTTCTCAGGGATATGCTTCTGAGTCTGCTAGAAACTTTGCAGTAGAGCTGAGATGAACTCAGTATAAGTTCCATTTGAAGAAATAACCTAGGCCAGAAACCCACTCCACTGTAGCTCTTAAGCATCATCTGGAACACACATTCTGGGACCCAGGCAGCACAGAGCCCAGTGGAAGCTGCTCGATTTGAGCTTGTCTGATAGGTGTTTGTCTTCCCTGCAGGGAAACAGTTGCTTAGAGAACTCTTTCTACAGCAGCCACACACTCTTCCCTAGAGCTGAGAAGCACTGGCTGTAACTTCCCTTTGCAGAAGGAACATGCCTCAGAAACACACTCTCTCCTAACTCTTAAGTTACTACTTCAACTCACATATGCATGGAAACAGAGTGGAGCACCCGGGAATACTGAGCAGGACAGCTCAGTAAAAGGGCTGCTCTGCCAGAACAAGGCAGAATGCAGATGCGTGGTTCTCAAGGATATGCTTCTGAGTCTGCTAGAAACTTTGCAGTAGAGCTGAGATGAACTCAGTATAAGTTACATTTGAAGAAAAACCTAGGCCAGAAACCCACTCAACTGTAGCTCTTAAGCATCATCTGGAGCACACATTCTGGGAACGAGGCAGCAGAGAGCCCAGTGGAAGCTGCTCGATTTGAGCTTGTCTGATAGGTGTTTGTCTTCCCTGCAGGGAAACAGTTGCTTAGAGAACTCTTTCTACAGCAGCCACACACTCTGCCCTAGAGCTGAGAAGCACTGGCTGTAACTTCCCTTTGCAGAAGGAACATGCCTCAGAAACACACTCTCTCCTAACTCTTAAGTTACTACTTCAACTCACATATGCATGGAAACACAGAGTGGAGCACCCAGCGATAGTGTGCAGGACAGTTAAGTAAAAGGGCTGCTCTGCCAGAACAAGGCAGAATGCAGATGCGTGGTTCTCAGGGATATGCTTCTGAGTCTGCTAGAAACTTTGCAGTAGAGCTGAGATGAACTCAGTATAAGTTCCATTTGAAGAAATAACCTAGACCAGAAACCCACTAAACTGTAGCTCTTAAGCATCATCTGGAGCACAAATTAAGGGAACCAGGCAGCAGAGAGCCCAGTGGAGACTGCTCGATTTGAGCTTGTCTGATAGGTGTTTGTCTTCCCTGCAGGGAAACAGTTGCGTAGAGAACTCTTTCTACAGCAGCCACACATTCTTCCCTAGAGCTGAGAAGGACTGGCTGTAACTTCCCTTGGCAGAAGGAACATGCCTCAGAAACACACTCTCTCCTAACTCTTAAGTTACTACTTCAACTCACATATGCATGGAAACACAGAGTGGAGCACCCGGCAATACTGAGCAGGAAAGCTCAGTAAAAGGGCTGCTCTGCCAGAACAAGGCAGAATGCAGATGCGTGGTTCTCAAGGATATGCTTCTGAGTCTGCTAGAAACTTTGCAGTAGAGCTGAGATGAACTCAGTATAAGTTCCATTTGAAGAAATAACCTAGGCCAGAAACCCACTCAACTGTAGCTCTTAAGCATCATCTGGAGCACACATTCTGGGAACGAGGCAGCAGAGAGCCCAGTGGAAGCTGCTCGATTTGAGCTTGTCTGATAGGTGTTTGTCTTCCCTGCAGGGAAACAGTTGCGTAGAGAACTCTTTCTACAGCAGCCACACACTCTGCCCTAGAGCTGAGAAGCACTGGCTGTAATTTCCCTTTGCAGAAGGAACATGCCTCAGAAACACACTCTCTCCTAACTCTTAAGTTACTACTTCAACTCACATATGCATGGAAACACAGAGTGGAGCACCCAGCGATAGTGTGCAGGACAGTTCAGTAAAAGGGCTGCTCTGACAGAACAAGGCAGAATGCAGATGCGTGGTTCTCAGGGATATGCTTCTGAGTCTGCTAGAAACTTTGCAGTAGAGCTGAGATGAACTCAGTATAAGTTCCATTTGAAGAAATAACCTAGGCCAGAAACCCACTCCACTGTAGCTCTTAAGCATCATCTGGAACACACATTCTGGGAACCAGGCAGC
This sequence comes from Tapirus indicus, assembly GCA_031878705.1. NCBI lineage: Eukaryota > Metazoa > Chordata > Mammalia > Perissodactyla > Tapiridae > Tapirus > Tapirus indicus. Next base: position 49,158,573 of record CM062942.1, read on the forward strand.
ACAGAGCCCAGTGGAAGCTGCTCGATTTGAGCTTGTCTGATAGGTGTTTGTCTTCCCTGCAGGGAAACAGTTGCTTAGAGAACTCTTTCTACAGCAGCCACACACTCTGCCCTAGAGCTGAGAAGCACTGGCTGTAACTTCCCTTTGCAGAAGGAACATGCCTCAGAAACACACTCTCTCCTAACTCTTAAGTTACTACTTCAACTCACATATGCATGGAAACAGAGTGGAGCACCCGGGAATACTGAGCAGGACAGCTCAGTAAAAGGGCTGCTCTGCCAGAACAAGGCAGAATGCAGATGCGTGGTTCTCAAGGATATGCTTCTGAGTCTGCTAGAAACTTTGCAGTAGAGCTGAGATGAACTCAGTATAAGTTACATTTGAAGAAAAACCTAGGCCAGAAACCCACTCAACTGTAGCTCTTAAGCATCATCTGGAGCACACATTCTGGGAACGAGGCAGCAGAGAGCCCAGTGGAAGCTGCTCGATTTGAGCTTGTCTGATAGGTGTTTGTCTTCCCTGCAGGGAAACAGTTGCGTAGAGAACTCTTTCTACAGCAGCCACACACTCTGCCCTAGAGCTGAGAAGCACTGGCTGTAACTTCCCTTTGCAGAAGGAACATGCCTCAGAAACACACTCTCTCCTAACTCTTAAGTTACTACTTCAACTCACATATGCATGGAAACACAGAGTGGAGCACCCAGCGATAGTGTGCAGGACAGTTAAGTAAAAGGGCTGCTCTGCCAGAACAAGGCAGAATGCAGATGCGTGGTTCTCAGGGATATGCTTCTGAGTCTGCTAGAAACTTTGCAGTAGAGCTGAGATGAACTCAGTATAAGTTCCATTTGAAGAAATAACCTAGACCAGAAACCCACTAAACTGTAGCTCTTAAGCATCATCTGGAGCACAAATTAAGGGAACCAGGCAGCAGAGAGCCCAGTGGAGACTGCTCGATTTGAGCTTGTCTGATAGGTGTTTGTCTTCCCTGCAGGGAAACAGTTGCGTAGAGAACTCTTTCTACAGCAGCCACACACTCTTCCCTAGAGCTGAGAAGGACTGGCTGTAACTTCCCTTTGCAGAAGGAACATGCCTCAGAAACACACTCTCTCCTAACTCTTAAGTTACTACTTCAACTCACATATGCATGGAAACACAGAGTGGAGCACCCGGCAATACTGAGCAGGACAGCTCAGTAAAAGGGTTGCTCTGCCAGAACAAGGCAGAATGCAGATGCGTGGTTCTCAAGGATATGCTTCTGAGTCTGCTAGAAACTTTGCAGTAGAGCTGAGATGAACTCAGTATAAGTTCCATTTGAAGAAATAACCTAGGCCAGAAACCCACTCAACTGTAGCTCTTAAGCATCATCTGGAGCACACATTCTGGGAACGAGGCAGCAGAGAGCCCAGTGGAAGCTGCTCGATTTGAGCTTGTCTGATAGGTGTTTGTCTTCCCTGCAGGGAAACAGTTGCGTAGAGAACTCTTTCTACAGCAGCCACACACTCTGCCCTAGAGCTGAGAAGCACTGGCTGTAATTTCCCTTTGCAGAAGGAACATGCCTCAGAAACACACTCTCTCCTAACTCTTAAGTTACTACTTCAACTCACATATGCATGGAAACACAGAGTGGAGCACCCAGCGATAGTGTGCAGGACAGTTCAGTAAAAGGGCTGCTCTGACAGAACAAGGCAGAATGCAGATGCGTGGTTCTCAGGGATATGCTTCTGAGTCTGCTAGAAACTTTGCAGTAGAGCTGAGATGAACTCAGTATAAGTTCCATTTGAAGAAATAACCTAGGCCAGAAACCCACTCCACTGTAGCTCTTAAGCATCATCTGGAGCACACATTCTGGGAACCAGGCAGCAGAGAGCCCAGTGGAAGCTGCTCGATTTGAGCTTGTCTGATAGGTGTTTGTCTTCCCTGCAGGGAAACAGTTGCATAGAAAACTCTTTCTACAGCAGCCACACACTTTTCCCTAGAGCTGAGAAGGACTGGCTGTAACTTCCCTTTGCAGAAGGAACATGCCTCAGAAACACACTCTCTCCTAACTCTTAAGTTACTACTTCAACTCACATATGCATGGAAACACAGAGTGGAGCACCCGGCAATACTGAGCAGGACAGCTCAGTAAAAGGGCTGCTCTGCCAGAACAAGGCAGAATGCAGATGCGTGGTTCTCAAGGATATGCTTCTGAGTCTGCTAGAAACTTTGCAGTAGAGCTGAGATGAACTCAGTATAAGTTACATTTGAAGAAAAACCTAGGCCAGAAACCCACTCAACTGTAGCTCTTAAGCATCATCTGGAGCACACATTCTGGGAACGAGGCAGCAGAGAGCCCAGTGGAAGCTGCTCGATTTGAGCTTGTCTGATAGGTGTTTGTCTTCCCTGCAGGGAAACAGTTGCGTAGAGAACTCTTTCTACAGCAGCCACACACTCTGCCCTAGAGCTGAGAAGCACTGGCTGTAACTTCCCTTTGCAGAAGGAACATGCCTCAGAAACACACTCTCTCCTAACTCTTAAGTTACTACTTCAACTCACATATGCATGGAAACACAGAGTGGAGCACCCAGCGATAGTGTGCAGGACAGTTAAGTAAAAGGGCTGCTCTGCCAGAACAAGGCAGAATGCAGATGCGTGGTTCTCAGGGATATGCTTCTGAGTCTGCTAGAAACTTTGCAGTAGAGCTGAGATGAACTCAGTATAAGTTCCATTTGAAGAAATAACCTAGGCCAGAAACCCACTCCACTGTAGCTCTTAAGCATCATCTGGAGCACACATTCTGGGAACCAGGCAGCACAGAGCCCAGTGGAAGCTGCTCGATTTGAGCTTGTCTGATAGGTGTTTGTCTTCCCTGCAGGGAAACAGTTGCTTAGAGAACTCTTTCTACAGCAGCCACACACTCTTCCCTAGAGCTGAGAAGCACTGGCTGTAACTTCCCTTTGCAGAAGGAACATGCCTCAGAAACACACTCTCTCCTAACTCTTAAGTTACTACTTCAACTCACATATGCATGGAAACAGAGTGGAGCACCCGGCAATACTGAGCAGGACAGCTCAGTAAAAGGGCTGCTCTGCCAGAACAAGGCAGAATGCAGATGCGTGGTTCTCAAGGATATGCTTCTGAGTCTGCTAGAAACTTTGCAGTAGAGCTGAGATGAACTCAGTATAAGTTACATTTGAAGAAAAACCTAGGCCAGAAACCCACTCAACTGTAGCTCTTAAGCATCATCTGGAGCACACATTCTGGGAACGAGGCAGCAGAGAGCCCAGTGGAAGCTGCTCGATTTGAGCTTGTCTGATAGGTGTTTGTCTTCCCTGCAGGGAAACAGTTGCTTAGAGAACTCTTTCTACAGCAGCCACACACTCTGCCCTAGAGCTGAGAAGCACTGGCTGTAACTTCCCTTTGCAGAAGGAACATGCCTCAGAAACACACTCTCTCCTAACTCTTAAGTTACTACTTCAACTCACATATGCATGGAAACACAGAGTGGAGCACCCAGCGATAGTGTGCAGGACAGTTAAGTAAAAGGGCTGCTCTGCCAGAACAAGGCAGAATGCAGATGCGTGGTTCTCAGGGATATGCTTCTGAGTCTGCTAGAAACTTTGCAGTAGAGCTGAGATGAACTCAGTATAAGTTCCATTTGAAGAAATAACCTAGACCAGAAACCCACTAAACTGTAGCTCTTAAGCATCATCTGGAGCACAAATTAAGGGAACCAGGCAGCAGAGAGCCCAGTGGAGACTGCTCGATTTGAGCTTGTCTGATAGGTGTTTGTCTTCCCTGCAGGGAAACAGTTGCGTAGAGAACTCTTTCTACAGCAGCCACACACTCTTCCCTAGAGCTGAGAAGGACTGGCTGTAACTTCCCTTGGCAGAAGGAACATGCCTCAGAAACACACTCTCTCCTAACTCTTAAGTTACTACTTCAACTCACATATGCATGGAAACACAGAGTGGAGCACCCGGCAATACTGAGCAGGACAGCTCAGTAAAAGGGCTGCTCTGCCAGAACAAGGCAGAATGCAGATGCGTGGTTCTCAAGGATATGCTTCTGAGTCTGCTAGAAACTTTGCAGGAGAGCTGAGATGAACTCAGTATAAGTTCCATTTGAAGAAATAACCTAGGCCAGAAACCCACTCAACTGTAGCTCTTAAGCATCATCTGGAGCACACATTCTGGGAACGAGGCAGCAGAGAGCCCAGTGGAAGCTGCTCGATTTGAGCTTGTCTGATAGGTGTTTGTCTTCCCTGCAGGGAAACAGTTGCGTAGAGAACTCTTTCTACAGCAGCCACACACTCTGCCCTAGAGCTGAGAAGCACTGGCTGTAATTTCCCTTTGCAGAAGGAACATGCCTCAGAAACACACTCTCTCCTAACTCTTAAGTTACTACTTCAACTCACATATGCATGGAAACACAGAGTGGAGCACCCAGCGATAGTGTGCAGGACAGTTCAGTAAAAGGGCTGCTCTGACAGAACAAGGCAGAATGCAGATGCGTGGTTCTCAGGGATATGCTTCTGAGTCTGCTAGAAACTTTGCAGTAGAGCTGAGATGAACTCAGTATAAGTTCCATTTGAAGAAATAACCTAGGCCAGAAACCCACTCCACTGTAGCTCTTAAGCATCATCTGGAACACACATTCTGGGAACCAGGCAGCACAGAGCCCAGTGGAAGCTGCTCGATTTGAGCTTGTCTGATAGGTGTTTGTCTTCCCTGCAGGGAAACAGTTGCTTAGAGAACTCTTTCTACAGCAGCCACACACTCTGCCCTAGAGCTGAGAAGCACTGGCTGTAACTTCCCTTTGCAGAAGGAACATGCCTCAGAAACACACTCTCTCCTAACTCTTAAGTTACTACTTCAACTCACATATGCATGGAAACACAGAGTGGAGCACCCAGCGATAGTGTGCAGGACAGTTAAGTAAAAGGGCTGCTCTGCCAGAACAAGGCAGAATGCAGATGCGTGGTTCTCAGGGATATGCTTCTGAGTCTGCTAGAAACTTTGCAGTAGAGCTGAGATGAACTCAGTATAAGTTCCATTTGAAGAAATAACCTAGACCAGAAACCCACTAAACTGTAGCTCTTAAGCATCATCTGGAGCACAAATTAAGGGAACCAGGCAGCAGAGAGCCCAGTGGAGACTGCTCGATTTGAGCTTGTCTGATAGGTGTTTGTCTTCCCTGCAGGGAAACAGTTGCGTAGAGAACTCTTTCTACAGCAGCCACACACTCTTCCCTAGAGCTGAGAAGGACTGGCTGTAACTTCCCTTGGCAGAAGGAACATGCCTCAGAAACACACTCTCTCCTAACTCTTAAGTTACTACTTCAACTCACATATGCATGGAAACACAGAGTGGAGCACCCGGCAATACTGAGCAGGACAGCTCAGTAAAAGGGCTGCTCTGCCAGAACAAGGCAGAATGCAGATGCGTGGTTCTCAAGGATATGCTTCTGAGTCTGCTAGAAACTTTGCAGGAGAGCTGAGATGAACTCAGTATAAGTTCCATTTGAAGAAATAACCTAGGCCAGAAACCCATTCAACTGTAGCTCTTAAGCATCATCTGGAGCACACATTCTGGGAACGAGGCAGCAGAGAGCCCAGTGGAAGCTGCTCGATTTGAGCTTGTCTGATAGGTGTTTGTCTTCCCTGCAGGGAAACAGTTGCGTAGAGAACTCTTTCTACAGCAGCCACACACTCTGCCCTAGAGCTGAGAAGCACTGGCTGTAATTTCCCTTTGCAGAAGGAACATGCCTCAGAAACACACTCTCTCCTAACTCTTAAGTTACTACTTCAACTCACATATGCATGGAAACACAGAGTGGAGCACCCAGCGATAGTGTGCAGGACAGTTCAGTAAAAGGGCTGCTCTGACAGAACAAGGCAGAATGCAGATGCGTGGTTCTCAGGGATATGCTTCTGAGTCTGCTAGAAACTTTGCAGTAGAGCTGAGATGAACTCAGTATAAGTTCCATTTGAAGAAATAACCTAGGCCAGAAACCCACTCCACTGTAGCTCTTAAGCATCATCTGGAACACACATTCTGGGAACCAGGCAGCACAGAGCCCAGTGGAAGCTGCTCGATTTGAGCTTGTCTGATAGGTGTTTGTCTTCCCTGCAGGGAAACAGTTGCTTAGAGAACTCTTTCTACAGCAGCCACACACTCTTCCCTAGAGCTGAGAAGCACTGGCTGTAACTTCCCTTTGCAGAAGGAACATGCCTCAGAAACACACTCTCTCCTAACTCTTAAGTTACTACTTCAACTCACATATGCATGGAAACAGAGTGGAGCACCCGGGAATACTGAGCAGGACAGCTCAGTAAAAGGGCTGCTCTGCCAGAACAAGGCAGAATGCAGATGCGTGGTTCTCAAGGATATGCTTCTGAGTCTGCTAGAAACTTTGCAGTAGAGCTGAGATGAACTCAGTATAAGTTACATTTGAAGAAAAACCTAGGCCAGAAACCCACTCAACTGTAGCTCTTAAGCATCATCTGGAGCACACATTCTGGGAACGAGGCAGCAGAGAGCCCAGTGGAAGCTGCTCGATTTGAGCTTGTCTGATAGGTGTTTGTCTTCCCTGCAGGGAAACAGTTGCGTAGAGAACTCTTTCTACAGCAGCCACACACTCTGCCCTAGAGCTGAGAAGCACTGGCTGTAACTTCCCTTTGCAGAAGGAACATGCCTCAGAAACACACTCTCTCCTAACTCTTAAGTTACTACTTCAACTCACATATGCATGGAAACACAGAGTGGAGCACCCAGCGATAGTGTGCAGGACAGTTAAGTAAAAGGGCTGCTCTGCCAGAACAAGGCAGAATGCAGATGCGTGGTTCTCAGGGATATGCTTCTGAGTCTGCTAGAAACTTTGCAGTAGAGCTGAGATGAACTCAGTATAAGTTCCATTTGAAGAAATAACCTAGACCAGAAACCCACTAAACTGTAGCTCTTAAGCATCATCTGGAGCACAAATTAAGGGAACCAGGCAGCAGAGAGCCCAGTGGAGACTGCTCGATTTGAGCTTGTCTGATAGGTGTTTGTCTTCCCTGCAGGGAAACAGTTGCGTAGAGAACTCTTTCTACAGCAGCCACACACTCTGCTCTAGAGCTGAGAAGCACTGGCTGTAACTTCCCTTTGCAGAAGGAACATGCCTCAGAAACACACTCTCTCCTAACTCTTAAGTTAGTACTTCAACTCACATATGCATGGAAAAACAGAGTGGAGCACCCGGCGATAGTGTGCAGGACAGTACAGTAAAGGGCTGCACTGCCAGAACAAGGCAGAACGCAGATGCGTGGTTCTCAAGGATATGCTTCTGAGTCTGCAGGAAACTTTGCAGTAGAGCTGAGATGAACTCAGTATAAGTTCCATTTGAAGAAATAACCTAGGCCAGAAACCCACTCAACTGTAGCTCTTAAGCATCATCTGGAGCACACATTCTGGGAACCAGGCAGCAGAGAGCCCAGTGGAAGCTGCTCGATTTGAGCTTGTCTGATAGGTGTTTGTCTTCCCTGCAGGGAAACAGTTGCGTAGAGAACTCTTTCTACAGCAGCCACACACTCCGCCCTAGAGCTGAGAAGCACTGGCTGTAACTTCCCTTTGCAGAAGGAACATGCCTCAGAAACACACTCTCACCTAACTCTTAAGTTACTACTTCAACTCACATATGCATGGAAACACAGAGTGGAGCACCCGGCAATACTGAGCAGGACCGCACAGTAAAAGGGCTGCTCTGCCAGAACAAGGCAGAATGTAGATGCGTGGTTCTCAAGGATATGCTTCTGAGTCTGCTAGAAACTTTGCAGTAGAGCTGAGATGAACTCAGTATAAGTTCCATTTGAAGAAATAACCTACGTCAGAAACCCACTCAACTGTAGCTCTTAAGCATCATCTGGAGCACACATTCTGGGAACCAGACCTCACAGAGCCCAGTGGAAGCTGCTCGATTTGAGCTGGTCTGTTAGGTGTTTGTCTTCCCTGCAGGGAAAGAGTTGCTTAGAGAACTCTTTCTACAGCAGCCACACACTCTGCCCTAGAGCTGAGAAGCACTGGCTGTCACTTCCCTTTGCAGAAGGAACATGCCTCAGAAACACACTCTCTCCTAACTCTTAAGTTACTACTTCAACTCACATATGCATGGAAACACAGAGTGGAGCACCCGGCAATACTGAGCAGGACAGCTCAGTAAAAGGGCTGCTCTGCCAGAACAAGGCAGAATGCAGATGCGTGGTTCTCAAGGATATGCTTCTGAGTCTGCTAGAAACTTTGCAGTAGAGCTGAGATGAACTCAGTATGAGTTCCATTTGAAGAAATAACCTAGGCCAGAAACCCACTCAACTGTAGCTCTTAAGCATCATCTGGAGCACACATTCTGGGAACCAGGCAGCAGAGAGCCCAGTGGAAGCTGCTCGATTTGAGCTTGTCTGATAGGTGTTTGTCTTCCCTGCAGGGAAACAGTTGCGTAGAGAACTCTTTCTACAGCAGCCACACACTCTGCCCTAGATCTGAGAAGCACTGGCTGTAACTTCCCTTTGCAGAAGGAACATGCCTCAGAAACACACTCTCTCCTAACTCTTAAGTTACTACTTCAACTCACATATGCATGGAAACACAGAGTGGAGCACCCGGCAATACTGAGCAGGACCGCACAGTAAAAGGGCTGCTCTGGCAGAACAAGGCAGAATGTAGATGCGTGGTTCTCAAGGATATGCTTCTGAGTCTGCTAGAAACTTTGCAGTAGAGCTGAGATGAACTCAGTATAAGTTCCATTTGAGGAAATAACCTAGGCCAGAAACCCACTCAACTGTAGCTCTTAAGCATCAGCTGGAGCACACATTCTGGGAACCAGGCAGCAGAGAGCCCAGTGGAAGCTGCTCGATTTGAGCTTGTCTGATAGGTGTTTGTCTTCCCTGCAGGGAAACAGTTGCTTAGAGAACTCTTTCTACAGCAGCCACACACTCTGCCCTAGAGCTGAGAAGCACTGGCTGTAACTTCCCTTTGCAGAAGGAACATGCCTCAGAAACACACTCTCTCCTAACTCTTAAGTTAGTACTTCAACTCACATATGCATGGAAAAACAGAGTGGAGCACCCGGCGATAGTGTGCAGGACAGTACAGTAAAGGGCTGCACTGCCAGAACAAGGCAGAACGCAGATGCGTGGTTCTCAAGGATATGCTTCTGAGTCTGCTAGAAACTTTGCAGTAGAGCTGAGATGAACTCAGTATAAGTTCCATTTGAAGAAATAACCTAGGCCAGAAACCCACTCAACTGTAGCTCTTAAGCATCATCTGGAGCACACATTCTGGGAACCAGGCAGCAGAGAGCCCAGTGGAAGCTGCTCAATTTGAGCTTGTCTGATAGGTGTTTGTCTTCCCTGCAGGGAAACAGTTGCGTAGAGAACTCTTTCTATAGCAGCCACACACTCCGCCCTAGAGCTGAGAAGCACTGGCTGTAACTTCCCTTTGCAGAAGGAACATGCCTCAGAAACACACTCTCACCTAACTCTTAAGTTACTACTTCAACTCACATATGCATGGAAACACAGAGTGGAGCACCCGGCAATACTGAGCAGGACCGCACAGTAAAAGGGCTGCTCTGCCAGAACAAGGCAGAATGTAGATGCGTGGTTCTCAAGGATATGCTTCTGAGTCTGCTAGAAACTTTGCAGTAGAGCTGAGATGAACTCAGTATAAGTTCCATTTGAAGAAATAACCTACGTCAGAAACCCACTCAACTGTAGCTCTTAAGCATCATCTGGAGCACACATTCTGGGAACCAGACCTCACAGAGCCCAGTGGAAGCTGCTCGATTTGAGCTGGTCTGTTAGGTGTTTGTCTTCCCTACAGGGAAAGAGTTGCTTAGAGAACTCTTTCTACAGCAGCCACACACTCTGCCCTAGAGCTGAGAAGCCCTGGCTGTCACTTCCCTTTGCAGAAGGAACATGCCTCAGAAACACACTCTCTCCTAACTCTTAAGTTACTACTTCAACTCACATATGCATGGAAACACAGAGTGGAGCACCCGGCAATACTGAGCAGGACAGCTCAGTAAAAGGGCTGCTCTGCCAGAACAAGGCAGAATGCAGATGCGTGGTTCTCAAGGATATGCTTCTGAGTCTGCTAGAAACTTTGCAGTAGAGCTGAGATGAACTCAGTATAAGTTCCATTTGAAGAAATAACCTAGGCCAGAAACCCACTCAACTGTAGCTCTTAAGCATCATCTGGAGCACACATTCTTGGAACCAGGCAGCAGAGAGCCCAGTGGAAGCTGCTCGATTTGAGCTTGTCTGATAGGTGTTTGTCTTCCCTGCAGGGAAACAGTTGCGTAGAGAACTCTTTCTACAGCAGCCACACACTCTGCCCTAGAGCTGAGAAGCACTGGCTGTAACTTCCCTTTGCAGAAGGAACATGCCTCAGAAACACACTCTCTCCTAACTCTTAAGTTACTACTTCAACTCACATATGCATGGAAACACAGAGTGGAGCACCCGGCAATACTGAGCAGGACCGCACAGTAAAAGGGCTGCTCTGGCAGAACAAGGCAGAATGTAGATGCGTGGTTCTCAAGGATATGCTTCTGAGTCTGCTAGAAACTTTGCAGTAGAGCTGAGATGAACTCAGTATAAGTTCCATTTGAAGAAATAACCTAGGCCAGAAACCCACTCAACTGTAGCTCTTAAGCATCATCTAGAGCACACATTCTGGGAACCAGGCAGCAGAGAGCCCAGTGGAAGCTGCTCGATTTGAGCTTGTCAGATAGGTGTTTGTCTTCCCTGCAGGGAAACAGTTGCGTAGAGAACTCTTTCTACAGCAGCCACACACTCTGCTCTAGAGCTGAGAAGCACTGGCTGTAACTTCCCTTTGCAGAAGGAACATGCCTCAGAAACACACTCTCTCCTAACTCTTAAGTTAGTACTTCAACTCACATATGCGTGGAAAAACAGAGTGGAGCACCCGGCGATAGTGTGCAGGACAGTACAGTAAAGGGCTGCACTGCCAGAACAAGGCAGAACGCAGATGCGTGGTTCTCAAGGATATGCTTCTGAGTCTGCAGGAAACTTTGCAGTAGAGCTGAGATGAACTCAGTATAAGTTCCATTTGAAGAAATAACCTAGGCCAGAAACCCACTCAACTGTAGCTCTTAAGCATCATCTGGAGCACACATTCTGGGAACCAGGCAGCAGAGAGCCCAGTGGAAGCTGCTCGATTTGAGCTTGTCTGATAGGTGTTTGTCTTCCCTGCAGGGAAACAGTTGCGTAGAGAACTCTTTCTACAGCAGCCACACACTCCGCCCTAGAGCTGAGAAGCACTGGCTGTAACTTCCCTTTGCAGAAGGAACATGCCTCAGAAACACACTCTCACCTAACTCTTAAGTTACTACTTCAACTCACATATGCATGGAAACACAGAGTGGAGCACCCAGCGATAGTGTGCAGGACAGTTCAGTAAAAGGGCTCCTCTGACAGAACAAGGCAGAATGCAGATGCGTGGTTCTCAGGGATATGCTTCTGAGTCTGCTAGAAACTTTGCAGTAGAGCTGAGATGAACTCAGTATAAGTTCCATTTGAAGAAATAACCTAGGCCAGAAACCCACTCCACTGTAGCTCTTAAGCATCATCTGGAACACACATTCTTGGAACCAGGCAGCACAGAGCCCAGTGGAAGCTGCTCGATTTGAGCTTGTCTGATAGGTGTTTGTCTTCCCTGCAGGGAAACAGTTGCTTAGAGAACTCTTTCTACAGCAGCCACACACTCTTCCCTAGAGCTGAGAAGCACTGGCTGTAACTTCCCTTTGCAGAAGGAACATGCCTCAGAAACACACTCTCTCCTAACTCTTAAGTTACTACTTCAACTCACATATGCATGGAAACAGAGTGGAGCACCCGGCAATACTGAGCAGGACAGCTCAGTAAAAGGGCTGCTCTGCCAGAACAAGGCAGAATGCAGATGCGTGGTTCTCAAGGATATGCTTCTGAGTCTGCTAGAAACTTTGCAGTAGAGCTGAGATGAACTCAGTATAAGTTACATTTGAAGAAAAACCTAGGCCAGAAACCCACTCAACTGTAGCTCTTAAGCATCATCTGGAGCACACATTCTGGGAACGAGGCAGCAGAGAGCCCAGTGGAAGCTGCTCGATTTGAGCTTGTCTGATAGGTGTTTGTCTTCCCTGCAGGGAAACAGTTGCGTAGAGAACTCTTTCTACAGCAGCCACACACTCTGCCCTAGAGCTGAGAAGCACTGGCTGTAATTTCCCTTTGCAGAAGGAACATGCCTCAGAAACACACTCTCTCCTAACTCTTAAGTTACTACTTCAACTCACATATGCATGGAAACACAGAGTGGAGCACCCAGCGATAGTGTGCAGGACAGTTCAGTAAAAGGGCTGCTCTGACAGAACAAGGCAGAATGCAGATGCGTGGTTCTCAGGGATATGCTTCTGAGTCTGCTAGAGACTTTGCAGTAGAGCTGAGATGAACTCAGTATAAGTTCCATTTGAAGAAATAACCTAGGCCAGAAACCCACTCCACTGTAGCTCTTAAGCATCATCTGGAGCACACATTCTGGGAACGAGGCAGCAGAGAGCCCAGTGGAAGCTGCTCGATTTGAGCTTGTCTGATAGGTGTTTGTCTTCCCTGCAGGGAAACAGTTGCGTAGAGAACTCTTTCTACAGCAGCCACACACTCTGCCCTAGAGCTGAGAAGCACTGGCTGTAACTTCCCTTTGCAGAAGGAACATGCCTCAGAAACACACTCTCTCCTAACTCTTAAGTTACTACTTCAACTCACATATGCATGGAAACACAGAGTGGAGCACCCAGCCATAGTGTGCAGGACAGTTAAGTAAAAGGGCTGCTCTGCCAGAACAAGGCAGAATGCAGATGCGTGGTTCTCAGGGATATGCTTCTGAGTCTGCTAGAAACTTTGCAGTAGAGCTGAGATGAACTCAGTATAAGTTCCATTTGAAGAAATAACCTAGACCAGAAACCCACTAAACTGTAGCTCTTAAGCATCATCTGGAGCACAAATTAAGGGAACCAGGCAGCAGAGAGCCCAGTGGAGACTGCTCGATTTGAGCTTGTCTGATAGGTGTTTGTCTTCCCTGCAGGGAAACAGTTGCGTAGAGAACTCTTTCTACAGCAGCCACACACTCTTCCCTAGAGCTGAGAAGGACTGGCTGTAACTTCCCTTTGCAGAAGGAACATGCCTCAGAAACACACTCTCTCCTAACTCTTAAGTTACTACTTCAACTCACATATGCATGGAAACACAGAGTGGAGCACCCGGCAATACTGAGCAGGACAGCTCAGTAAAAGGGCTGCTCTGCCAGAACAAGGCAGAATGCAGATGCGTGGTTCTCAAGGATATGCTTCTGAGTCTGCTAGAAACTTTGCAGTAGAGCTGAGATGAACTCAGTATAAGTTCCATTTGAAGAAATAACCTAGGCCAGAAACCCACTCAACTGTAGCTCTTAAGCATCATCTGGAGCACACATTCTGGGAACGAGGCAGCAGAGAGCCCAGTGGAAGCTGCTCGATTTGAGCTTGTCTGATAGGTGTTTGTCTTCCCTGCAGGGAAACAGTTGCGTAGAGAACTCTTTCTACAGCAGCCACACACTCTGCCCTAGATCTGAGAAGCACTGGCTGTAATTTCCCTTTGCAGAAGGAACATGCCTCAGAAACACACTCTCTCCTAACTCTTAAGTTACTACTTCAACTCACATATGCATGGAAACACAGAGTGGAGCACCCAGCGATAGTGTGCAGGACAGTTCAGTAAAAGGGCTGCTCTGACAGAACAAGGCAGAATGCAGATGCGTGGTTCTCAGGGATATGCTTCTGAGTCTGCTAGAAACTTTGCAGTAGAGCTGAGATGAACTCAGTATAAGTTCCATTTGAAGAAATAACCTAGGCCAGAAACCCACTCCACTGTAGCTCTTAAGCATCATGTGGAGCACACATTCTGGGAACCAGGCAGCACAGAGCCCAGTGGAAGCTGCTCGATTTGAGCTTGTCTGATAGGTGTTTGTCTTCCCTGCAGGGAAACAGTTGCTTAGAGAACTCTTTCTACAGCAGCCACACACTCTTCCCTAGAGCTGAGAAGCACTGGCTGTTACTTCCCTTTGCAGAAGGAACATGCCTCAGAAACACACTCTCTCCTAACTCTTAAGTTACTACTTCAACTCACATATGCATGGAAACAGAGTGGAGCACCCGGCAATACTGAGCAGGACAGCTCAGTAAAAGGGCTGCTCTGCCAGAACAAGGCAGAATGCAGATGCGTGGTTCTCAAGGATATGCTTCTGAGTCTGCTAGAAACTTTGCAGTAGAGCTGAGATGAACTCAGTATAAGTTACATTTGAAGAAAAACCTAGGCCAGAAACCCACTCAACTGTAGCTCTTAAGCATCATCTGGAGCACACATTCTGGGAACGAGGCAGCAGAGAGCCCAGTGGAAGCTGCTCGATTTGAGCTTGTCTGATAGGTGTTTGTCTTCCCTGCAGGGAAACAGTTGCGTAGAGAACTCTTTCTACAGCAGCCACACACTCTGCCCTAGAGCTGAGAAGCACTGGCTGTAACTTCCCTTTGCAGAAGGAACATGCCTCAGAAACACACTCTCTCCTAACTCTTAAGTTACTACTTCAACTCACATATGCATGGAAACACAGAGTGGAGCACCCAGCGATAGTGTGCAGGACAGTTAAGTAAAAGGGCTGCTCTGCCAGAACAAGGCAGAATGCAGATGCGTGGTTCTCAGGGATATGCTTCTGAGTCTGCTAGAATCTTTGCAGTAGAGCTGAGATGAACTCAGTATAAGTTCCATTTGAAGAAATAACCTAGGCCAGAAACCCACTAAACTGTATTTCTTAAGCATCATCTGGAGCACAAATTAAGGGAACCAGGCAGCAGAGAGCCCAGTGGAGACTGCTCGATTTGAGCTTGTCTGATAGGTGTTTGTCTTCCCTGCAGGGAAACAGTTGCGTAGAGAACTCTTTCTACAGCAGCCACACACTCTTCCCTAGAGCTGAGAAGGACTGGCTGTAACTTCCCTTTGCAGAAGGAACATGCCTCAGAAACACACTCTCTCCTAACTCTTAAGTTACTACTTCAACTCACATATGCATGGAAACACAGAGTGGAGCACCCGGCAATACTGAGCAGGACAGCTCAGTAAAAGGGCTGCTCTGCCAGAACAAGGCAGAATGCAGATGCGTGGTTCTCAAGGATATGCTTCTGAGTCTGCTAGAAACTTTGCAGTAGAGCTGAGATGAACTCAGTATAAGTTCCATTTGAAGAAATAACCTAGGCCAGAAACCCACTCAACTGTAGCTCTTAAGCATCATCTGGAGCACACATTCTCGGAACGAGGCAGCAGAGAGCCCAGTGGAAGCTGCTCGATTTGAGCTTGTCTGATAGGTGTTTGTCTTCCCTGCAGGGAAACAGTTGCGTAGAGAACTCTTTCTACAGCAGCCACACACTCTGCCCTAGAGCTGAGAAGCACTGGCTGTAATTTCCCTTTGCAGAAGGAACATGCCTCAGAAACACACTCTCTCCTAACTCTTAAGTTACTACTTCAACTCACATATGCATGGAAACACAGAGTGGAGCACCCAGCGATAGTGTGCAGGACAGTTCAGTAAAAGGGCTGCTCTGACAGAACAAGGCAGAATGCAGATGCGTGGTTCTCAGGGATATGCTTCTGAGTCTGCTAGAAACTTTGCAGTAGAGCTGAGATGAACTCAGTATAAGTTCCATTTGAAGAAATAACCTAGGCCAGAAACCCACTCCACTGTAGCTCTTAAGCATCATCTGGAACACACATTCTGGGAACCAGGCAGCAGAGAGCCCAGTGGAAGCTGCTCGATTTGAGCTTGTCTGATAGGTGTTTGTCTTCCCTGCAGGGAAACAGTTGCTTAGAGAACTCTTTCTACAGCAGCCACACACTCTTCCCTAGAGCTGAGAAGCACTGGCTGTAACTTCCCTTTGCAGAAGGAACATGCCTCAGAAACACACTCTCTCCTAACTCTTAAGTTACTACTTCAACTCACATATGCATGGAAACACAGAGTGGAGCACCCGGCAATACTGAGCAGGACAGCTCAGTAAAAGGGCTGCTCTGCCAGAACAAGGCAGAATGCAGATGCGTGGTTCTCAAGGATATGCTTCTGAGTCTGCTAGAAACTTTGCAGTAGAGCTGAGATGAACTCAGTATAAGTTCCATTTGAAGAAATAACCTAGGCCAGAAACCCACTCAACTGTAGCTCTTAAGCATCATCTGGAGCACACATTCTGGGAACGAGGCAGCAGAGAGCCCAGTGGAAGCTGCTCGATTTGAGCTTGTCTGATAGGTGTTTGTCTTCCCTGCAGGGAAACAGTTGCGTAGAGAACTCTTTCTACAGCAGCCACACACTCTGCCCTAGAGCTGAGAAGCACTGGCTGTAATTTCCCTTTGCAGAAGGAACATGCCTCAGAAACACACTCTCTCCTAACTCTTAAGTTACTACTTCAACTCACATATGCATGGAAACACAGAGTGGAGCACCCAGCGATAGTGTGCAGGACAGTTCAGTAAAAGGGCTGCTCTGACAGAACAAGGCAGAATGCAGATGCGTGGTTCTCAGGGATATGCTTCTGAGTCTGCTAGAAACTTTGCAGTAGAGCTGAGATGAACTCAGTATAAGTTCCATTTGAAGAAATAACCTAGGCCAGAAACCCACTCCACTGTAGCTCTTAAGCATCATCTGGAACACACATTCTGGGACCCAGGCAGCACAGAGCCCAGTGGAAGCTGCTCGATTTGAGCTTGTCTGATAGGTGTTTGTCTTCCCTGCAGGGAAACAGTTGCTTAGAGAACTCTTTCTACAGCAGCCACACACTCTTCCCTAGAGCTGAGAAGCACTGGCTGTAACTTCCCTTTGCAGAAGGAACATGCCTCAGAAACACACTCTCTCCTAACTCTTAAGTTACTACTTCAACTCACATATGCATGGAAACAGAGTGGAGCACCCGGGAATACTGAGCAGGACAGCTCAGTAAAAGGGCTGCTCTGCCAGAACAAGGCAGAATGCAGATGCGTGGTTCTCAAGGATATGCTTCTGAGTCTGCTAGAAACTTTGCAGTAGAGCTGAGATGAACTCAGTATAAGTTACATTTGAAGAAAAACCTAGGCCAGAAACCCACTCAACTGTAGCTCTTAAGCATCATCTGGAGCACACATTCTGGGAACGAGGCAGCAGAGAGCCCAGTGGAAGCTGCTCGATTTGAGCTTGTCTGATAGGTGTTTGTCTTCCCTGCAGGGAAACAGTTGCTTAGAGAACTCTTTCTACAGCAGCCACACACTCTGCCCTAGAGCTGAGAAGCACTGGCTGTAACTTCCCTTTGCAGAAGGAACATGCCTCAGAAACACACTCTCTCCTAACTCTTAAGTTACTACTTCAACTCACATATGCATGGAAACACAGAGTGGAGCACCCAGCGATAGTGTGCAGGACAGTTAAGTAAAAGGGCTGCTCTGCCAGAACAAGGCAGAATGCAGATGCGTGGTTCTCAGGGATATGCTTCTGAGTCTGCTAGAAACTTTGCAGTAGAGCTGAGATGAACTCAGTATAAGTTCCATTTGAAGAAATAACCTAGACCAGAAACCCACTAAACTGTAGCTCTTAAGCATCATCTGGAGCACAAATTAAGGGAACCAGGCAGCAGAGAGCCCAGTGGAGACTGCTCGATTTGAGCTTGTCTGATAGGTGTTTGTCTTCCCTGCAGGGAAACAGTTGCGTAGAGAACTCTTTCTACAGCAGCCACACATTCTTCCCTAGAGCTGAGAAGGACTGGCTGTAACTTCCCTTGGCAGAAGGAACATGCCTCAGAAACACACTCTCTCCTAACTCTTAAGTTACTACTTCAACTCACATATGCATGGAAACACAGAGTGGAGCACCCGGCAATACTGAGCAGGACAGCTCAGTAAAAGGGCTGCTCTGCCAGAACAAGGCAGAATGCAGATGCGTGGTTCTCAAGGATATGCTTCTGAGTCTGCTAGAAACTTTGCAGTAGAGCTGAGATGAACTCAGTATAAGTTCCATTTGAAGAAATAACCTAGGCCAGAAACCCACTCAACTGTAGCTCTTAAGCATCATCTGGAGCACACATTCTGGGAACGAGGCAGCAGAGAGCCCAGTGGAAGCTGCTCGATTTGAGCTTGTCTGATAGGTGTTTGTCTTCCCTGCAGGGAAACAGTTGCGTAGAGAACTCTTTCTACAGCAGCCACACACTCTGCCCTAGAGCTGAGAAGCACTGGCTGTAATTTCCCTTTGCAGAAGGAACATGCCTCAGAAACACACTCTCTCCTAACTCTTAAGTTACTACTTCAACTCACATATGCATGGAAACACAGAGTGGAGCACCCAGCGATAGTGTGCAGGACAGTTCAGTAAAAGGGCTGCTCTGACAGAACAAGGCAGAATGCAGATGCGTGGTTCTCAGGGATATGCTTCTGAGTCTGCTAGAAACTTTGCAGTAGAGCTGAGATGAACTCAGTATAAGTTCCATTTGAAGAAATAACCTAGGCCAGAAACCCACTCCACTGTAGCTCTTAAGCATCATCTGGAACACACATTCTGGGAACCAGGCAGCACAGAGCCCAGTGGAAGCTGCTCGATTTGAGCTTGTCTGATAGGTGTTTGTCTTCCCTGCAGGGAAACAGTTGCTTAGAGAACTCTTTCTACAGCAGCCACACACTCTGCCCTAGAGCTGAGAAGCACTGGCTGTAACTTCCCTTTGCAGAAGGAACATGCCTCAGAAACACACTCTCTCCTAACTCTTAAGTTACTACTTCAACTCACATATGCATGGAAACACAGAGTGGAGCACCCAGCGATAGTGTGCAGGACAGTTCAGTAAAAGGGCTGCTCTGACAGAACAAGGCAGAATGCAGATGCGTGGTTCTCAGGGATATGCTTCTGAGTCTGCTAGAAACTTTGCAGTAGAGCTGAGATGAACTCAGTATAAGTTCCATTTGAAGAAATAACCTAGGCCAGAAACCCACTCCACTGTAGCTCTTAAGCATCATCTGGAACACACATTCTGGGACCCAGGCAGCACAGAGCCCAGTGGAAGCTGCTCGATTTGAGCTTGTCTGATAGGTGTTTGTCTTCCCTGCAGGGAAACAGTTGCTTAGAGAACTCTTTCTACAGCAGCCACACACTCTTCCCTAGAGCTGAGAAGCACTGGCTGTAACTTCCCTTTGCAGAAGGAACATGCCTCAGAAACACACTCTCTCCTAACTCTTAAGTTACTACTTCAACTCACATATGCATGGAAACAGAGTGGAGCACCCGGGAATACTGAGCAGGACAGCTCAGTAAAAGGGCTGCTCTGCCAGAACAAGGCAGAATGCAGATGCGTGGTTCTCAAGGATATGCTTCTGAGTCTGCTAGAAACTTTGCAGTAGAGCTGAGATGAACTCAGTATAAGTTACATTTGAAGAAAAACCTAGGCCAGAAACCCACTCAACTGTAGCTCTTAAGCATCATCTGGAGCACACATTCTGGGAACGAGGCAGCAGAGAGCCCAGTGGAAGCTGCTCGATTTGAGCTTGTCTGATAGGTGTTTGTCTTCCCTGCAGGGAAACAGTTGCTTAGAGAACTCTTTCTACAGCAGCCACACACTCTGCCCTAGAGCTGAGAAGCACTGGCTGTAACTTCCCTTTGCAGAAGGAACATGCCTCAGAAACACACTCTCTCCTAACTCTTAAGTTACTACTTCAACTCACATATGCATGGAAACACAGAGTGGAGCACCCAGCGATAGTGTGCAGGACAGTTAAGTAAAAGGGCTGCTCTGCCAGAACAAGGCAGAATGCAGATGCGTGGTTCTCAGGGATATGCTTCTGAGTCTGCTAGAAACTTTGCAGTAGAGCTGAGATGAACTCAGTATAAGTTCCATTTGAAGAAATAACCTAGACCAGAAACCCACTAAACTGTAGCTCTTAAGCATCATCTGGAGCACAAATTAAGGGAACCAGGCAGCAGAGAGCCCAGTGGAGACTGCTCGATTTGAGCTTGTCTGATAGGTGTTTGTCTTCCCTGCAGGGAAACAGTTGCGTAGAGAACTCTTTCTACAGCAGCCACACATTCTTCCCTAGAGCTGAGAAGGACTGGCTGTAACTTCCCTTGGCAGAAGGAACATGCCTCAGAAACACACTCTCTCCTAACTCTTAAGTTACTACTTCAACTCACATATGCATGGAAACACAGAGTGGAGCACCCGGCAATACTGAGCAGGACAGCTCAGTAAAAGGGCTGCTCTGCCAGAACAAGGCAGAATGCAGATGCGTGGTTCTCAAGGATATGCTTCTGAGTCTGCTAGAAACTTTGCAGTAGAGCTGAGATGAACTCAGTATAAGTTCCATTTGAAGAAATAACCTAGGCCAGAAACCCACTCAACTGTAGCTCTTAAGCATCATCTGGAGCACACATTCTGGGAACGAGGCAGCAGAGAGCCCAGTGGAAGCTGCTCGATTTGAGCTTGTCTGATAGGTGTTTGTCTTCCCTGCAGGGAAACAGTTGCGTAGAGAACTCTTTCTACAGCAGCCACACACTCTGCCCTAGAGCTGAGAAGCACTGGCTGTAATTTCCCTTTGCAGAAGGAACATGCCTCAGAAACACACTCTCTCCTAACTCTTAAGTTACTACTTCAACTCACATATGCATGGAAACACAGAGTGGAGCACCCAGCGATAGTGTGCAGGACAGTTCAGTAAAAGGGCTGCTCTGACAGAACAAGGCAGAATGCAGATGCGTGGTTCTCAGGGATATGCTTCTGAGTCTGCTAGAAACTTTGCAGTAGAGCTGAGATGAACTCAGTATAAGTTCCATTTGAAGAAATAACCTAGGCCAGAAACCCACTCCACTGTAGCTCTTAAGCATCATCTGGAACACACATTCTGGGAACCAGGCAGCACAGAGCCCAGTGGAAGCTGCTCGATTTGAGCTTGTCTGATAGGTGTTTGTCTTCCCTGCAGGGAAACAGTTGCTTAGAGAACTCTTTCTACAGCAGCCACACACTCTGCCCTAGAGCTGAGAAGCACTGGCTGTAACTTCCCTTTGCAGAAGGAACATGCCTCAGAAACACACTCTCTCCTAACTCTTAAGTTACTACTTCAACTCACATATGCATGGAAACAGAGTGGAGCACCCGGGAATACTGAGCAGGACAGCTCAGTAAAAGGGCTGCTCTGCCAGAACAAGGCAGAATGCAGATGCGTGGTTCTCAAGGATATGCTTCTGAGTCTGCTAGAAACTTTGCAGTAGAGCTGAGATGAACTCAGTATAAGTTACATTTGAAGAAAAACCTAGGCCAGAAACCCACTCAACTGTAGCTCTTAAGCATCATCTGGAGCACACATTCTGGGAACGAGGCAGCAGAGAGCCCAGTGGAAGCTGCTCGATTTGAGCTTGTCTGATAGGTGTTTGTCTTCCCTGCAGGGAAACAGTTGCGTAGAGAACTCTTTCTACAGCAGCCACACACTCTGCCCTAGAGCTGAGAAGCACTGGCTGTAACTTCCCTTTGCAGAAGGAACATGCCTCAGAAACACACTCTCTCCTAACTCTTAAGTTACTACTTCAACTCACATATGCATGGAAACACAGAGTGGAGCACCCAGCGATAGTGTGCAGGACAGTTAAGTAAAAGGGCTGCTCTGCCAGAACAAGGCAGAATGCAGATGCGTGGTTCTCAGGGATATGCTTCTGAGTCTGCTAGAAACTTTGCAGTAGAGCTGAGATGAACTCAGTATAAGTTCCATTTGAAGAAATAACCTAGACCAGAAACCCACTAAACTGTAGCTCTTAAGCATCATCTGGAGCACAAATTAAGGGAACCAGGCAGCAGAGAGCCCAGTGGAGACTGCTCGATTTGAGCTTGTCTGATAGGTGTTTGTCTTCCCTGCAGGGAAACAGTTGCGTAGAGAACTCTTTCTACAGCAGCCACACACTCTTCCCTAGAGCTGAGAAGGACTGGCTGTAACTTCCCTTTGCAGAAGGAACATGCCTCAGAAACACACTCTCTCCTAACTCTTAAGTTACTACTTCAACTCACATATGCATGGAAACACAGAGTGGAGCACCCGGCAATACTGAGCAGGACAGCTCAGTAAAAGGGTTGCTCTGCCAGAACAAGGCAGAATGCAGATGCGTGGTTCTCAAGGATATGCTTCTGAGTCTGCTAGAAACTTTGCAGTAGAGCTGAGATGAACTCAGTATAAGTTCCATTTGAAGAAATAACCTAGGCCAGAAACCCACTCAACTGTAGCTCTTAAGCATCATCTGGAGCACACATTCTGGGAACGAGGCAGCAGAGAGCCCAGTGGAAGCTGCTCGATTTGAGCTTGTCTGATAGGTGTTTGTCTTCCCTGCAGGGAAACAGTTGCGTAGAGAACTCTTTCTACAGCAGCCACACACTCTGCCCTAGAGCTGAGAAGCACTGGCTGTAATTTCCCTTTGCAGAAGGAACATGCCTCAGAAACACACTCTCTCCTAACTCTTAAGTTACTACTTCAACTCACATATGCATGGAAACACAGAGTGGAGCACCCAGCGATAGTGTGCAGGACAGTTCAGTAAAAGGGCTGCTCTGACAGAACAAGGCAGAATGCAGATGCGTGGTTCTCAGGGATATGCTTCTGAGTCTGCTAGAAACTTTGCAGTAGAGCTGAGATGAACTCAGTATAAGTTCCATTTGAAGAAATAACCTAGGCCAGAAACCCACTCCACTGTAGCTCTTAAGCATCATCTGGAGCACACATTCTGGGAACCAGGCAGCAGAGAGCCCAGTGGAAGCTGCTCGATTTGAGCTTGTCTGATAGGTGTTTGTCTTCCCTGCAGGGAAACAGTTGCATAGAAAACTCTTTCTACAGCAGCCACACACTCTTCCCTAGAGCTGAGAAGGACTGGCTGTAACTTCCCTTTGCAGAAGGAACATGCCTCAGAAACACACTCTCTCCTAACTCTTAAGTTACTACTTCAACTCACATATGCATGGAAACACAGAGTGGAGCACCCGGCAATACTGAGCAGGACAGCTCAGTAAAAGGGCTGCTCTGCCAGAACAAGGCAGAATGCAGATGCGTGGTTCTCAAGGATATGCTTCTGAGTCTGCTAGAAACTTTGCAGTAGAGCTGAGATGAACTCAGTATAAGTTCCATTTGAAGAAATAACCTAGGCCAGAAACCCACTCCACTGTAGCTCTTAAGCATCATCTGGAACACACATTCTGGGACCCAGGCAGCACAGAGCCCAGTGGAAGCTGCTCGATTTGAGCTTGTCTGATAGGTGTTTGTCTTCCCTGCAGGGAAACAGTTGCTTAGAGAACTCTTTCTACAGCAGCCACACACTCTTCCCTAGAGCTGAGAAGCACTGGCTGTAACTTCCCTTTGCAGAAGGAACATGCCTCAGAAACACACTCTCTCCTAACTCTTAAGTTACTACTTCAACTCACATATGCATGGAAACAGAGTGGAGCACCCGGGAATACTGAGCAGGACAGCTCAGTAAAAGGGCTGCTCTGCCAGAACAAGGCAGAATGCAGATGCGTGGTTCTCAAGGATATGCTTCTGAGTCTGCTAGAAACTTTGCAGTAGAGCTGAGATGAACTCAGTATAAGTTACATTTGAAGAAAAACCTAGGCCAGAAACCCACTCAACTGTAGCTCTTAAGCATCATCTGGAGCACACATTCTGGGAACGAGGCAGCAGAGAGCCCAGTGGAAGCTGCTCGATTTGAGCTTGTCTGATAGGTGTTTGTCTTCCCTGCAGGGAAACAGTTGCTTAGAGAACTCTTTCTACAGCAGCCACACACTCTGCCCTAGAGCTGAGAAGCACTGGCTGTAACTTCCCTTTGCAGAAGGAACATGCCTCAGAAACACACTCTCTCCTAACTCTTAAGTTACTACTTCAACTCACATATGCATGGAAACACAGAGTGGAGCACCCAGCGATAGTGTGCAGGACAGTTAAGTAAAAGGGCTGCTCTGCCAGAACAAGGCAGAATGCAGATGCGTGGTTCTCAGGGATATGCTTCTGAGTCTGCTAGAAACTTTGCAGTAGAGCTGAGATGAACTCAGTATAAGTTCCATTTGAAGAAATAACCTAGACCAGAAACCCACTAAACTGTAGCTCTTAAGCATCATCTGGAGCACAAATTAAGGGAACCAGGCAGCAGAGAGCCCAGTGGAGACTGCTCGATTTGAGCTTGTCTGATAGGTGTTTGTCTTCCCTGCAGGGAAACAGTTGCGTAGAGAACTCTTTCTACAGCAGCCACACATTCTTCCCTAGAGCTGAGAAGGACTGGCTGTAACTTCCCTTGGCAGAAGGAACATGCCTCAGAAACACACTCTCTCCTAACTCTTAAGTTACTACTTCAACTCACATATGCATGGAAACACAGAGTGGAGCACCCGGCAATACTGAGCAGGACAGCTCAGTAAAAGGGCTGCTCTGCCAGAACAAGGCAGAATGCAGATGCGTGGTTCTCAAGGATATGCTTCTGAGTCTGCTAGAAACTTTGCAGTAGAGCTGAGATGAACTCAGTATAAGTTCCATTTGAAGAAATAACCTAGGCCAGAAACCCACTCAACTGTAGCTCTTAAGCATCATCTGGAGCACACATTCTGGGAACGAGGCAGCAGAGAGCCCAGTGGAAGCTGCTCGATTTGAGCTTGTCTGATAGGTGTTTGTCTTCCCTGCAGGGAAACAGTTGCGTAGAGAACTCTTTCTACAGCAGCCACACACTCTGCCCTAGAGCTGAGAAGCACTGGCTGTAATTTCCCTTTGCAGAAGGAACATGCCTCAGAAACACACTCTCTCCTAACTCTTAAGTTACTACTTCAACTCACATATGCATGGAAACACAGAGTGGAGCACCCAGCGATAGTGTGCAGGACAGTTCAGTAAAAGGGCTGCTCTGACAGAACAAGGCAGAATGCAGATGCGTGGTTCTCAGGGATATGCTTCTGAGTCTGCTAGAAACTTTGCAGTAGAGCTGAGATGAACTCAGTATAAGTTCCATTTGAAGAAATAACCTAGGCCAGAAACCCACTCCACTGTAGCTCTTAAGCATCATCTGGAACACACATTCTGGGAACCAGGCAGCACAGAGCCCAGTGGAAGCTGCTCGATTTGAGCTTGTCTGATAGGTGTTTGTCTTCCCTGCAGGGAAACAGTTGCTTAGAGAACTCTTTCTACAGCAGCCACACACTCTGCCCTAGAGCTGAGAAGCACTGGCTGTAACTTCCCTTTGCAGAAGGAACATGCCTCAGAAACACACTCTCTCCTAACTCTTAAGTTACTACTTCAACTCACATATGCATGGAAACAGAGTGGAGCACCCGGGAATACTGAGCAGGACAGCTCAGTAAAAGGGCTGCTCTGCCAGAACAAGGCAGAATGCAGATGCGTGGTTCTCAAGGATATGCTTCTGAGTCTGCTAGAAACTTTGCAGTAGAGCTGAGATGAACTCAGTATAAGTTACATTTGAAGAAAAACCTAGGCCAGAAACCCACTCAACTGTAGCTCTTAAGCATCATCTGGAGCACACATTCTGGGAACGAGGCAGCAGAGAGCCCAGTGGAAGCTGCTCGATTTGAGCTTGTCTGATAGGTGTTTGTCTTCCCTGCAGGGAAACAGTTGCGTAGAGAACTCTTTCTACAGCAGCCACACACTCTGCCCTAGAGCTGAGAAGCACTGGCTGTAACTTCCCTTTGCAGAAGGAACATGCCTCAGAAACACACTCTCTCCTAACTCTTAAGTTACTACTTCAACTCACATATGCATGGAAACACAGAGTGGAGCACCCGGCAATACTGAGCAGGACAGCATAGTAAAAGGGCTGCTCTGCCAGAACAAGGCAGAATGCAGATGCGTGGTTCTCAGGGATATGCTTCTGAGTCTGCTAGAAACTTTGCAGTAGAGCTGAGATGAACTCAGTATAAGTTCCATTTGAAGAAATAACCTAGACCAGAAACCCACTAAACTGTAGCTCTTAAGCATCATCTGGAGCACAAATTAAGGGAACCAGGCAGCAGAGAGCCCAGTGGAGACTGCTCGATTTGAGCTTGTCTGATAGGTGTTTGTCTTCCCTGCAGGGAAACAGTTGCGTAGAGAACTCTTTCTACAGCAGCCACACACTCTTCCCTAGAGCTGAGAAGGACTGGCTGTAACTTCCCTTTGCAGAAGGAACATGCCTCAGAAACACACTCTCTCCTAACTCTTAAGTTACTACTTCAACTCACATATGCATGGAAACACAGAGTGGAGCACCCGGCAATACTGAGCAGGACAGCTCAGTAAAAGGGTTGCTCTGCCAGAACAAGGCAGAATGCAGATGCGTGGTTCTCAAGGATATGCTTCTGAGTCTGCTAGAAACTTTGCAGTAGAGCTGAGATGAACTCAGTATAAGTTCCATTTGAAGAAATAACCTAGGCCAGAAACCCACTCAACTGTAGCTCTTAAGCATCATCTGGAGCACACATTCTGGGAACGAGGCAGCAGAGAGCCCAGTGGAAGCTGCTCGATTTGAGCTTGTCTGATAGGTGTTTGTCTTCCCTGCAGGGAAACAGTTGCGTAGAGAACTCTTTCTACAGCAGCCACACACTCTGCCCTAGAGCTGAGAAGCACTGGCTGTAATTTCCCTTTGCAGAAGGAACATGCCTCAGAAACACACTCTCTCCTAACTCTTAAGTTACTACTTCAACTCACATATGCATGGAAACACAGAGTGGAGCACCCAGCGATAGTGTGCAGGACAGTTCAGTAAAAGGGCTGCTCTGACAGAACAAGGCAGAATGCAGATGCGTGGTTCTCAGGGATATGCTTCTGAGTCTGCTAGAAACTTTGCAGTAGAGCTGAGATGAACTCAGTATAAGTTCCATTTGAAGAAATAACCTAGGCCAGAAACCCACTCCACTGTAGCTCTTAAGCATCATCTGGAGCACACATTCTGGGAACCAGGCAGCAGAGAGCCCAGTGGAAGCTGCTCGATTTGAGCTTGTCTGATAGGTGTTTGTCTTCCCTGCAGGGAAACAGTTGCATAGAAAACTCTTTCTACAGCAGCCACACACTCTTCCCTAGAGCTGAGAAGGACTGGCTGTAACTTCCCTTTGCAGAAGGAACATGCCTCAGAAACACACTCTCTCCTAACTCTTAAGTTACTACTTCAACTCACATATGCATGGAAACACAGAGTGGAGCACCCGGCAATACTGAGCAGGACAGCTCAGTAAAAGGGCTGCTCTGCCAGAACAAGGCAGAATGCAGATGCGTGGTTCTCAAGGATATGCTTCTGAGTCTGCTAGAAACTTTGCAGTAGAGCTGAGATGAACTCAGTATAAGTTACATTTGAAGAAAAACCTAGGCCAGAAACCCACTCAACTGTAGCTCTTAAGCATCATCTGGAGCACACATTCTGGGAACGAGGCAGCAGAGAGCCCAGTGGAAGCTGCTCGATTTGAGCTTGTCTGATAGGTGTTTGTCTTCCCTGCAGGGAAACAGTTGCGTAGAGAACTCTTTCTACAGCAGCCACACACTCTGCCCTAGAGCTGAGAAGCACTGGCTGTAACTTCCCTTTGCAGAAGGAACATGCCTCAGAAACACACTCTCTCCTAACTCTTAAGTTACTACTTCAACTCACATATGCATGGAAACACAGAGTGGAGCACCCAGCGATAGTGTGCAGGACAGTTAAGTAAAAGGGCTGCTCTGCCAGAACAAGGCAGAATGCAGATGCGTGGTTCTCAGGGATATGCTTCTGAGTCTGCTAGAAACTTTGCAGTAGAGCTGAGATGAACTCAGTATAAGTTCCATTTGAAGAAATAACCTAGGCCAGAAACCCACTCCACTGTAGCTCTTAAGCATCATCTGGAGCACACATTCTGGGAACCAGGCAGCACAGAGCCCAGTGGAAGCTGCTCGATTTGAGCTTGTCTGATAGGTGTTTGTCTTCCCTGCAGGGAAACAGTTGCTTAGAGAACTCTTTCTACAGCAGCCACACACTCTTCCCTAGAGCTGAGAAGCACTGGCTGTAACTTCCCTTTGCAGAAGGAACATGCCTCAGAAACACACTCTCTCCTAACTCTTAAGTTACTACTTCAACTCACATATGCATGGAAACAGAGTGGAGCACCCGGCAATACTGAGCAGGACAGCTCAGTAAAAGGGCTGCTCTGCCAGAACAAGGCAGAATGCAGATGCGTGGTTCTCAAGGATATGCTTCTGAGTCTGCTAGAAACTTTGCAGTAGAGCTGAGATGAACTCAGTATAAGTTACATTTGAAGAAAAACCTAGGCCAGAAACCCACTCAACTGTAGCTCTTAAGCATCATCTGGAGCACACATTCTGGGAACGAGGCAGCAGAGAGCCCAGTGGAAGCTGCTCGATTTGAGCTTGTCTGATAGGTGTTTGTCTTCCCTGCAGGGAAACAGTTGCTTAGAGAACTCTTTCTACAGCAGCCACACACTCTGCCCTAGAGCTGAGAAGCACTGGCTGTAACTTCCCTTTGCAGAAGGAACATGCCTCAGAAACACACTCTCTCCTAACTCTTAAGTTACTACTTCAACTCACATATGCATGGAAACACAGAGTGGAGCACCCAGCGATAGTGTGCAGGACAGTTAAGTAAAAGGGCTGCTCTGCCAGAACAAGGCAGAATGCAGATGCGTGGTTCTCAGGGATATGCTTCTGAGTCTGCTAGAAACTTTGCAGTAGAGCTGAGATGAACTCAGTATAAGTTCCATTTGAAGAAATAACCTAGACCAGAAACCCACTAAACTGTAGCTCTTAAGCATCATCTGGAGCACAAATTAAGGGAACCAGGCAGCAGAGAGCCCAGTGGAGACTGCTCGATTTGAGCTTGTCTGATAGGTGTTTGTCTTCCCTGCAGGGAAACAGTTGCGTAGAGAACTCTTTCTACAGCAGCCACACACTCTTCCCTAGAGCTGAGAAGGACTGGCTGTAACTTCCCTTGGCAGAAGGAACATGCCTCAGAAACACACTCTCTCCTAACTCTTAAGTTACTACTTCAACTCACATATGCATGGAAACACAGAGTGGAGCACCCGGCAATACTGAGCAGGACAGCTCAGTAAAAGGGCTGCTCTGCCAGAACAAGGCAGAATGCAGATGCGTGGTTCTCAAGGATATGCTTCTGAGTCTGCTAGAAACTTTGCAGGAGAGCTGAGATGAACTCAGTATAAGTTCCATTTGAAGAAATAACCTAGGCCAGAAACCCACTCAACTGTAGCTCTTAAGCATCATCTGGAGCACACATTCTGGGAACGAGGCAGCAGAGAGCCCAGTGGAAGCTGCTCGATTTGAGCTTGTCTGATAGGTGTTTGTCTTCCCTGCAGGGAAACAGTTGCGTAGAGAACTCTTTCTACAGCAGCCACACACTCTGCCCTAGAGCTGAGAAGCACTGGCTGTAATTTCCCTTTGCAGAAGGAACATGCCTCAGAAACACACTCTCTCCTAACTCTTAAGTTACTACTTCAACTCACATATGCATGGAAACACAGAGTGGAGCACCCAGCGATAGTGTGCAGGACAGTTCAGTAAAAGGGCTGCTCTGACAGAACAAGGCAGAATGCAGATGCGTGGTTCTCAGGGATATGCTTCTGAGTCTGCTAGAAACTTTGCAGTAGAGCTGAGATGAACTCAGTATAAGTTCCATTTGAAGAAATAACCTAGGCCAGAAACCCACTCCACTGTAGCTCTTAAGCATCATCTGGAACACACATTCTGGGAACCAGGCAGCACAGAGCCCAGTGGAGACTGCTCGATTTGAGCTTGTCTGATAGGTGTTTGTCTTCCCTGCAGGGAAACAGTTGCTTAGAGAACTCTTTCTACAGCAGCCACACACTCTTCCCTAGAGCTGAGAAGCACTGGCTGTAACTTCCCTTTGCAGAAGGAACATGCCTCAGAAACACACTCTCTCCTAACTCTTAAGTTACTACTTCAACTCACATATGCATGGAAACAGAGTGGAGCACCCGGGAATACTGAGCAGGACAGCTCAGTAAAAGGGCTGCTCTGCCAGAACAAGGCAGAATGCAGATGCGTGGTTCTCAAGGATATGCTTCTGAGTCTGCTAGAAACTTTGCAGTAGAGCTGAGATGAACTCAGTATAAGTTACATTTGAAGAAAAACCTAGGCCAGAAACCCACTCAACTGTAGCTCTTAAGCATCATCTGGAGCACACATTCTGGGAACGAGGCAGCAGAGAGCCCAGTGGAAGCTGCTCGATTTGAGCTTGTCTGATAGGTGTTTGTCTTCCCTGCAGGGAAACAGTTGCGTAGAGAACTCTTTCTACAGCAGCCACACACTCTGCCCTAGAGCTGAGAAGCACTGGCTGTAACTTCCCTTTGCAGAAGGAACATGCCTCAGAAACACACTCTCTCCTAACTCTTAAGTTACTACTTCAACTCACATATGCATGGAAACACAGAGTGGAGCACCCAGCGATAGTGTGCAGGACAGTTAAGTAAAAGGGCTGCTCTGCCAGAACAAGGCAGAATGCAGATGCGTGGTTCTCAGGGATATGCTTCTGAGTCTGCTAGAAACTTTGCAGTAGAGCTGAGATGAACTCAGTATAAGTTCCATTTGAAGAAATAACCTAGACCAGAAACCCACTAAACTGTAGCTCTTAAGCATCATCTGGAGCACAAATTAAGGGAACCAGGCAGCAGAGAGCCCAGTGGAGACTGCTCGATTTGAGCTTGTCTGATAGGTGTTTGTCTTCCCTGCAGGGAAACAGTTGCGTAGAGAACTCTTTCTACAGCAGCCACACACTCTGCTCTAGAGCTGAGAAGCACTGGCTGTAACTTCCCTTTGCAGAAGGAACATGCCTCAGAAACACACTCTCTCCTAACTCTTAAGTTAGTACTTCAACTCACATATGCATGGAAAAACAGAGTGGAGCACCCGGCGATAGTGTGCAGGACAGTACAGTAAAGGGCTGCACTGCCAGAACAAGGCAGAACGCAGATGCGTGGTTCTCAAGGATATGCTTCTGAGTCTGCAGGAAACTTTGCAGTAGAGCTGAGATGAACTCAGTATAAGTTCCATTTGAAGAAATAACCTAGGCCAGAAACCCACTCAACTGTAGCTCTTAAGCATCATCTGGAGCACACATTCTGGGAACCAGGCAGCAGAGAGCCCAGTGGAAGCTGCTCGATTTGAGCTTGTCTGATAGGTGTTTGTCTTCCCTGCAGGGAAACAGTTGCGTAGAGAACTCTTTCTACAGCAGCCACACACTCCGCCCTAGAGCTGAGAAGCACTGGCTGTAACTTCCCTTTGCAGAAGGAACATGCCTCAGAAACACACTCTCACCTAACTCTTAAGTTACTACTTCAACTCACATATGCATGGAAACACAGAGTGGAGCACCCGGCAATACTGAGCAGGACCGCACAGTAAAAGGGCTGCTCTGCCAGAACAAGGCAGAATGTAGATGCGTGGTTCTCAAGGATATGCTTCTGAGTCTGCTAGAAACTTTGCAGTAGAGCTGAGATGAACTCAGTATAAGTTCCATTTGAAGAAATAACCTACGTCAGAAACCCACTCAACTGTAGCTCTTAAGCATCATCTGGAGCACACATTCTGGGAACCAGACCTCACAGAGCCCAGTGGAAGCTGCTCGATTTGAGCTGGTCTGTTAGGTGTTTGTCTTCCCTGCAGGGAAAGAGTTGCTTAGAGAACTCTTTCTACAGCAGCCACACACTCTGCCCTAGAGCTGAGAAGCACTGGCTGTCACTTCCCTTTGCAGAAGGAACATGCCTCAGAAACACACTCTCTCCTAACTCTTAAGTTACTACTTCAACTCACATATGCATGGAAACACAGAGTGGAGCACCCGGCAATACTGAGCAGGACAGCTCAGTAAAAGGGCTGCTCTGCCAGAACAAGGCAGAATGCAGATGCGTGGTTCTCAAGGATATGCTTCTGAGTCTGCTAGAAACTTTGCAGTAGAGCTGAGATGAACTCAGTATGAGTTCCATTTGAAGAAATAACCTAGGCCAGAAACCCACTCAACTGTAGCTCTTAAGCATCATCTGGAGCACACATTCTGGGAACCAGGCAGCAGAGAGCCCAGTGGAAGCTGCTCGATTTGAGCTTGTCTGATAGGTGTTTGTCTTCCCTGCAGGGAAACAGTTGCGTAGAGAACTCTTTCTACAGCAGCCACACACTCTGCCCTAGATCTGAGAAGCACTGGCTGTAACTTCCCTTTGCAGAAGGAACATGCCTCAGAAACACACTCTCTCCTAACTCTTAAGTTACTACTTCAACTCACATATGCATGGAAACACAGAGTGGAGCACCCGGCAATACTGAGCAGGACCGCACAGTAAAAGGGCTGCTCTGGCAGAACAAGGCAGAATGTAGATGCGTGGTTCTCAAGGATATGCTTCTGAGTCTGCTAGAAACTTTGCAGTAGAGCTGAGATGAACTCAGTATAAGTTCCATTTGAAGAAATAACCTAGGCCAGAAACCCACTCAACTGTAGCTCTTAAGCATCATCTGGAGCACACATTCTGGGAACCAGACAGCACAGAGCCCAGTGGAAGCTGCTCGATTTGAGCTTGTCTGTTAGGTGTTTGTCTTCCCTGCAGGGAAACAGTTGCTTAGAGAACTCTTTCTACAGCAGCCACACACTCTGCCCTAGAGCTGAGAAGCACTGGCTGTAACTTCCCTTTGCAGAAGGAACATGCCTCAGAAACACACTCTCTCCTAACTCTTGAGTTACTACTTCAACTCACATATGCATGGAAACACAGAGTGGAGCACCCGGCGATAGTGTGCAGGACAGTACAGTAAAAGGGCTGCTCTGCCAGAACAAGGCAGAATGCAGATGCGTGGTTCTCAAGGATATGCTTCTGAGTCTGCTAGAAACTTTGCAGTAGAGCTGAGATGAACTCAGTATAAGTTCCATTTGAAGAAATAACCTAGGCCAGAAACCCACTCAACTGTAGCTCTTAAGCATCATCTGGAGCACACATTCTGGGAACCAGGCAGCAGAGAGCCCAGTGGAAGCTGCTCGATTTGAGCTTGTCTGATAGGTGTTTGTCTTCCCTGCAGGGAAACAGTTGCGTAGAGAACTCTTTCTACAGCAGCCACACACTCTGCTCTAGAGCTGAGAAGCACTGGCTGTAACTTCCCTTTGCAGAAGGAACATGCCTCAGAAACACACTCTCTCCTAACTCTTAAGTTAGTACTTCAACTCACATATGCATGGAAAAACAGAGTGGAGCACCCGGCGATAGTGTGCAGGACAGTACAGTAAAGGGCTGCACTGCCAGAACAAGGCAGAACGCAGATGCGTGGTTCTCAAGGATATGCTTCTGAGTCTGCTAGAAACTTTGCAGTAGAGCTGAGATGAACTCAGTATAAGTTCCATTTGAAGAAATAACCTAGGCCAGAAACCCACTCAACTGTAGCTCTTAAGCATCATCTGGAGCACACATTCTGGGAACCAGGCAGCAGAGAGCCCAGTGGAAGCTGCTCAATTTGAGCTTGTCTGATAGGTGTTTGTCTTCCCTGCAGGGAAACAGTTGCGTAGAGAACTCTTTCTATAGCAGCCACACACTCCGCCCTAGAGCTGAGAAGCACTGGCTGTAACTTCCCTTTGCAGAAGGAACATGCCTCAGAAACACACTCTCACCTAACTCTTAAGTTACTACTTCAACTCACATATGCATGGAAACACAGAGTGGAGCACCCGGCAATACTGAGCAGGACCGCACAGTAAAAGGGCTGCTCTGCCAGAACAAGGCAGAATGTAGATGCGTGGTTCTCAAGGATATGCTTCTGAGTCTGCTAGAAACTTTGCAGTAGAGCTGAGATGAACTCAGTATAAGTTCCATTTGAAGAAATAACCTACGTCAGAAACCCACTCAACTGTAGCTCTTAAGCATCATCTGGAGCACACATTCTGGGAACCAGACCTCACAGAGCCCAGTGGAAGCTGCTCGATTTGAGCTGGTCTGTTAGGTGTTTGTCTTCCCTACAGGGAAAGAGTTGCTTAGAGAACTCTTTCTACAGCAGCCACACACTCTGCCCTAGAGCTGAGAAGCCCTGGCTGTCACTTCCCTTTGCAGAAGGAACATGCCTCAGAAACACACTCTCTCCTAACTCTTAAGTTACTACTTCAACTCACATATGCATGGAAACACAGAGTGGAGCACCCGGCAATACTGAGCAGGACAGCTCAGTAAAAGGGCTGCTCTGCCAGAACAAGGCAGAATGCAGATGCGTGGTTCTCAAGGATATGCTTCTGAGTCTGCTAGAAACTTTGCAGTAGAGCTGAGATGAACTCAGTATAAGTTCCATTTGAAGAAATAACCTAGGCCAGAAACCCACTCAACTGTAGCTCTTAAGCATCATCTGGAGCACACATTCTTGGAACCAGGCAGCAGAGAGCCCAGTGGAAGCTGCTCGATTTGAGCTTGTCTGATAGGTGTTTGTCTTCCCTGCAGGGAAACAGTTGCGTAGAGAACTCTTTCTACAGCAGCCACACACTCTGCCCTAGAGCTGAGAAGCACTGGCTGTAACTTCCCTTTGCAGAAGGAACATGCCTCAGAAACACACTCTCTCCTAACTCTTAAGTTACTACTTCAACTCACATATGCATGGAAACACAGAGTGGAGCACCCGGCAATACTGAGCAGGACCGCACAGTAAAAGGGCTGCTCTGGCAGAACAAGGCAGAATGTAGATGCGTGGTTCTCAAGGATATGCTTCTGAGTCTGCTAGAAACTTTGCAGTAGAGCTGAGATGAACTCAGTATAAGTTCCATTTGAAGAAATAACCTAGGCCAGAAACCCACTCAACTGTAGCTCTTAAGCATCATCTGGAGCACACATTCTGGGAACTAGACAGCACAGAGCCCAGTGGAAGCTGCTCGATTTGAGCTTGTCTGTTAGGTGTTTGTCTTCCCTGCAGGGAAACAGTTGCTTAGAGAACTCTTTCTACAGCAGCCACACACTCTGCCCTAGAGCTGAGAAGCACTGGCTGTCACTTCCCTTTGCAGAAGGAACATGCCTCAGAAACACACTCTCTCCTAACTCTTAAGTTACTACTTCAACTCACATATGCATGGAAACACAGAGTGGAGCACCCGGCGATAGTGTGCAGGACAGTACAGTAAAAGGGCTGCTCTGCCAGAACAAGGCAGAATGCAGATGCGTGGTTCTCAAGGATATGCTTCTGAGTCTGCAGGAAACTTTGCAGTAGAGCTGAGATGAACTCAGTATAAGTTCCATTTGAAGAAATAACCTAGGCCAGAAACCCACTCAACTGTAGCTCTTAAGCATCATCTGGAGCACACATTCTGGGAACCAGGCAGCAGAGAGCCCAGTGGAAGCTGCTCGATTTGAGCTTGTCTGATAGGTGTTTGTCTTCCCTGCAGGGAAACAGTTGCGTAGAGAACTCTTTCTACAGCAGCCACACACTCCGCCCTAGAGCTGAGAAGCACTGGCTGTAACTTCCCTTTGCAGAAGGAACATGCCTCAGAAACACACTCTCACCTAACTCTTAAGTTACTACTTCAACTCACATATGCATGGAAACACAGAGTGGAGCACCCGGCAATACTGAGCAGGACCGCACAGTAAAAGGGCTGCTCTGCCAGAACAAGGCAGAATGTAGATGCGTGGTTCTCAAGGATATGCTTCTGAGTCTGCTAGAAACTTTGCAGTAGAGCTGAGATGAACTCAGTATAAGTTCCATTTGAAGAAATAACCTACGTCAGAAACCCACTCAACTGTAGCTCTTAAGCATCATCTGGAGCACACATTCTGGGAACCAGACCTCACAGAGCCCAGTGGAAGCTGCTCGATTTGAGCTGGTCTGTTAGGTGTTTGTCTTCCCTGCAGGGAAAGAGTTGCTTAGAGAACTCTTTCTACAGCAGCCACACACTCTGCCCTAGAGCTGAGAAGCACTGGCTGTCACTTCCCTTTGCAGAAGGAACATGCCTCAGAAACACACTCTCTCCTAACTCTTAAGTTACTACTTCAACTCACATATGCATGGAAACACAGAGTGGAGCACCCGGCAATACTGAGCAGGACAGCTCAGTAAAAGGGCTGCTCTGCCAGAACAAGGCAGAATGCAGATGCGTGGTTCTCAAGGATATGCTTCTGAGTCTGCTAGAAACTTTGCAGTAGAGCTGAGATGAACTCAGTATGAGTTCCATTTGAAGAAATAACCTAGGCCAGAAACCCACTCAACTGTAGCTCTTAAGCATCATCTGGAGCACACATTCTGGGAACCAGGCAGCAGAGAGCCCAGTGGAAGATGCTCGATTTGAGCTTGTCTGATAGGTGTTTGTCTTCCCTGCAGGGAAACAGTTGCGTAGAGAACTCTTTCTACAGCAGCCACACACTCTGCCCTAGATCTGAGAAGCACTGGCTGTAACTTCCCTTTGCAGAAGGAACATGCCTCAGAAACACACTCTCTCCTAACTCTTAAGTTACTACTTCAACTCACATATGCATGGAAACACAGAGTGGAGCACCCGGCAATACTGAGCAGGACCGCACAGTAAAAGGGCTGCTCTGGCAGAACAAGGCAGAATGTAGATGCGTGGTTCTCAAGGATATGCTTCTGAGTCTGCTAGAAACTTTGCAGTAGAGCTGAGATGAACTCAGTATAAGTTCCATTTGAAGAAATAACCTAGGCCAGAAACCCACTCAACTGTAGCTCTTAAGCATCATCTGGAGCACACATTCTGGGAACCAGACAGCACAGAGCCCAGTGGAAGCTGCTCGATTTGAGCTTGTCTGTTAGGTGTTTGTCTTCCCTGCAGGGAAACAGTTGCTTAGAGAACTCTTTCTACAGCAGCCACACACTCTGCCCTAGAGCTGAGAAGCACTGGCTGTAACTTCCCTTTGCAGAAGGAACATGCCTCAGAAACACACTCTCTCCTAACTCTTGAGTTACTACTTCAACTCACATATGCATGGAAACACAGAGTGGAGCACCCGGCGATAGTGTGCAGGACAGTACAGTAAAAGGGCTGCTCTGCCAGAACAAGGCAGAATGCAGATGCGTGGTTCTCAAGGATATGCTTCTGAGTCTGCTAGAAACTTTGCAGTAGAGCTGAGATGAACTCAGTACAAGTTCCATTTGAAGAAATAACCTAGGCCAGAAACCCACTC
Organism: Tapirus indicus; assembly: GCA_031878705.1. Classification (NCBI taxonomy): domain Eukaryota; kingdom Metazoa; phylum Chordata; class Mammalia; order Perissodactyla; family Tapiridae; genus Tapirus; species Tapirus indicus. The sequence goes on from CM062942.1 coordinate 49,195,758, forward strand.
AACTGTAGCTCTTAAGCATCATCTGGAGCACACATTCTGGGAACCAGGCAGCAGAGAGCCCAGTGGAAGCTGCTCGATTTGAGCTTGTCTGATAGGTGTTTGTCTTCCCTGCAGGGAAACAGTTGCGTAGAGAACTCTTTCTACAGCAGCCACACACTCTGCTCTAGAGCTGAGAAGCACTGGCTGTAACTTCCCTTTGCAGAAGGAACATGCCTCAGAAACACACTCTCTCCTAACTCTTAAGTTAGTACTTCAACTCACATATGCATGGAAAAACAGAGTGGAGCACCCGGCGATAGTGTGCAGGACAGTACAGTAAAGGGCTGCACTGCCAGAACAAGGCAGAACGCAGATGCGTGGTTCTCAAGGATATGCTTCTGAGTCTGCTAGAAACTTTGCAGTAGAGCTGAGATGAACTCAGTATAAGTTCCATTTGAAGAAATAACCTAGGCCAGAAACCCACTCAACTGTAGCTCTTAAGCATCATCTGGAGCACACATTCTGGGAACCAGGCAGCAGAGAGCCCAGTGGAAGCTGCTCGATTTGAGCTTGTCTGATAGGTGTTTGTCTTCCCTGCAGGGAAACAGTTGCGTAGAGAACTCTTTCTATAGCAGCCACACACTCCGCCCTAGAGCTGAGAAGCACTGGCTGTAACTTCCCTTTGCAGAAGGAACATGCCTCAGAAACACACTCTCACCTAACTCTTAAGTTACTACTTCAACTCACATATGCATGGAAACACAGAGTGGAGCACCCGGCAATACTGAGCAGGACCGCACAGTAAAAGGGCTGCTCTGCCAGAACAAGGCAGAATGTAGATGCGTGGTTCTCAAGGATATGCTTCTGAGTCTGCTAGAAACTTTGCAGTAGAGCTGAGATGAACTCAGTATAAGTTCCATTTGAAGAAATAACCTACGTCAGAAACCCACTCAACTGTAGCTCTTAAGCATCATCTGGAGCACACATTCTGGGAACCAGACCTCACAGAGCCCAGTGGAAGCTGCTCGATTTGAGCTGGTCTGTTAGGTGTTTGTCTTCCCTGCAGGGAAAGAGTTGCTTAGAGAACTCTTTCTACAGCAGCCACACACTCTGCCCTAGAGCTGAGAAGCCCTGGCTGTCACTTCCCTTTGCAGAAGGAACATGCCTCAGAAACACACTCTCTCCTAACTCTTAAGTTACTACTTCAACTCACATATGCATGGAAACACAGAGTGGAGCACCCGGCAATACTGAGCAGGACAGCTCAGTAAAAGGGCTGCTCTGCCAGAACAAGGCAGAATGCAGATGCGTGGTTCTCAAGGATATGCTTCTGAGTCTGCTAGAAACTTTGCAGTAGAGCTGAGATGAACTCAGTATAAGTTCCATTTGAAGAAATAACCTAGGCCAGAAACCCACTCAACTGTAGCTCTTAAGCATCATCTGGAGCACACATTCTGGGAACGAGGCAGCAGAGAGCCCAGTGGAAGCTGCTCGATTTGAGCTTGTCTGATAGGTGTTTGTCTTCCCTGCAGGGAAACAGTTGCGTAGAGAACTCTTTCTACAGCAGCCACACACTCCGCCCTAGAGCTGAGAAGCACTGGCTGTAACTTCCCTTTGCAGAAGGAACATGCCTCAGAAACACACTCTCACCTAACTCTTAAGTTATTACTTCAACTCACATATGCATGGAAACACAGAGTGGAGCACCCGGCAATACTGAGCAGGACCGCACAGTAAAAGGGCTGCTCTGCCAGAACAAGGCAGAATGTAGATGCGTGGTTCTCAAGGATATGCTTCTGAGTCTGCTAGAAACTTTGCAGTAGAGCTGAGATGAACTCAGTATAAGTTCCATTTGAAGAAATAACCTACGTCACAAACCCACTCAACTGTAGCTCTTAAGCATCATCTGGAGCACACATTCTGGGAACCAGACCTCACAGAGCCCAGTGGAAGCTGCTCGATTTGAGCTGGTCTGTTAGGTGTTTGTCTTCCCTGCAGGGAAAGAGTTGCTTAGAGAACTCTTTCTACAGCAGCCACACACTCTGCCCTAGAGCTGAGAAGCACTGGCTGTAACTTCCCTTTGCAGAAGGAACATGCCTCAGAAACACACTCTCACCTAACTCTTAAGTTACTACTTCAACTCACATATGCATGGAAACACAGAGTGGAGCACCCGGCAATACTGAGCAGGACAGCAGAGTAAAAGGGCTGCTCTGGCAGAAGAAGGCAGAATGCAGATGCGTGGTTCTCAAGGATATGCTTCTGAGTCTGCTAGAAACTTTGCAGTAGAGCTGAGATGAACTCAGTATAAGTTCCATTTGAAGAAATAACCTAGGCCAGAAACCCACTCAACTGTAGCTCTTAAGCATCATCTGGAGCACACATTCTGGGAACCAGGCAGCAGAGAGCCCAGTGGAAGCTGCTCGATTTGAGCTTGTCTGATAGGTGTTTGTCTTCCCTGCAGGGAAACAGTTGCGTAGAGAACTCTTTCTACAGCAGCCACACACTCTGCCCTAGAGCTGAGAAGCACTGGCTGTAACTTCCCTTTGCAGAAGGAACATGCCTCAGAAACACACTCTCTCCTAACTCTTAAGTTACTACTTCAACTCACATATGCATGGAAACACAGAGTGGAGCACCCGGCAATACTGAGCAGGACAGCTCAGTAAAAGGGCTGCTCTGCCAGAACAAGGCAGAATGCAGATGCGTGGTTCTCAAGGATATGCTTCTGAGTCTGCTAGAAACTTTGCAGTAGAGCTGAGATGAACTCAGTATAAGTTCCATTTGAAGAAATAACCTAGGCCAGAAACCCACTCAACTGTAGCTCTTAAGCATCATCTGGAGCACACATTCTGGGAACCAGGCAGCAGAGAGCCCAGTGGAAGCTGCTCGATTTGAGCTTGTCTGATAGGTGTTTGTCTTCCCTGCAGGGAAACAGTTGCTTAGAGAACTCTTTCTACAGCAGCCACACACTCTGCCCTAGAGCTGAGAAGCACTGGCTGTCACTTCCCTTTGCAGAAGGAACATGCCTCAGAAACACACTCTCTCCTAACTCTTAAGTTACTACTTCAACTCACATATGCATGGAAAAACAGAGCGGAGCACCCGGCGATAGTGTGCAGGACAGTACAGTAAAGGGCTGCACTGCCAGAACAAGGCAGAACGCAGATGCGTGGTTCTCAAGGATATGCTTCTGAGTCTGCTAGAAACTTTGCAGTAGAGCTGAGATGAACTCAGTATAAGTTCCATTTGAAGAAATAACCTAGGCCAGAAACCCACTCAACTGTAGCTCTTAAGCATCATCTGGAGCACACATTCTGGGAACCAGGCAGCAGAGAGCCCAGTGGAAGCTGCTCGATTTGAGCTTGTCTGATAGGTGTTTGTCTTCCCTGCAGGGAAACAGTTGCGTAGAGAACTCTTTCTACAGCAGCCACACACTCCGCCCTAGAGCTGAGAAGCACTGGCTGTAACTTCCCTTTGCAGAAGGAACATGCCTCAGAAACACACTCTCACCTAACGCTTAAGTTACTACTTCAACTCACATATGCATGGAAACACAGAGTGGAGCACCCGGCAATACTGAGCAGGACCGCACAGTAAAAGGGCTGCTCTGCCAGAACAAGGCAGAATGCAGATGCGTGGTTCTCAAGGATATGCTTCTGAGTCTGCTAGAAACTTTGCAGTAGAGCTGAGATGAACTCAGTATAAGTTCCATTTGAAGAAATAACCTACGTCAGAAACCCACTCAACTGTAGCTCTTAAGCATCATCTGGAGCACACATTCTGGGAACCAGACCTCACAGAGCCCAGTGGAAGCTGCTCGATTTGAGCTGGTCTGTTAGGTGTTTGTCTTCCCTGCAGGGAAAGAGTTGCTTAGAGAACTCTTTCTACAGCAGCCACACACTCTGCCCTAGAGCTGAGAAGCACTGGCTGTCACTTCCCTTTGCAGAAGGAACATGCCTCAGAAACACACTCTCTCCTAACTCTTAAGTTACTACTTCAACTCACATATGCATGGAAACACAGAGTGGAGCACCCGGCAATACTGAGCAGGACAGCTCAGTAAAAGGGCTGCTCTGCCAGAACAAGGCAGAATGCAGATGCGTGGTTCTCAAGGATATGCTTCTGAGTCTGCTAGAAACTTTGCAGTAGAGCTGAGATGAACTCAGTATGAGTTCCATTTGAAGAAATAACCTAGGCCAGAAACCCACTCAACTGTAGCTCTTAAGCATCATCTGGAGCACACATTCTGGGAACCAGGCAGCAGAGAGCCCAGTGGAAGCTGCTCGATTTGAGCTTGTCTGATAGGTGTTTGTCTTCCCTGCAGGGAAACAGTTGCGTAGAGAACTCTTTCTACAGCAGCCACACACTCTGCCCTAGAGCTGAGAAGCACTGGCTGTAACTTCCCTTTGCAGAAGGAACATGCCTCAGAAACACACTCTCACCTAACTCTTAAGTTACTACTTCAACTCACATATGCATCGAAACACAGAGTGGAGCACCCGGCAATACTGAGCAGGACAGCAGAGTAAAAGGGCTGCTCTGGCAGAAGAAGGCAGAATGCAGATGCGTGGTTCTCAAGGATATGCTTCTGAGTCTGCTAGAAACTTTGCAGTAGAGCTGAGATGAACTCAGTATAAGTTCCATTTGAAGAAATAACCTAGGCCAGAAACCCACTCAACTGTAGCTCTTAAGCATCATCTGGAGCACACATTCTGGGAACCAGGCAGCAGAGAGCCCAGTGGAAGCTGCTCGATTTGAGCTTGTCTGATAGGTGTTTGTCTTCCCTGCAGGGAAACAGTTGCGTAGAGAACTCTTTCTACAGCAGCCACACACTCTGCCCTAGAGCTGAGAAGCACTGGCTGTAACTTCCCTTTGCAGAAGGAACATGCCTCAGAAACACACTCTCTCCTAACTCTTAAGTTACTACTTCAACTCACATATGCATGGAAACACAGAGTGGAGCACCCGGCAATACTGAGCAGGACAGCTCAGTAAAAGGGCTGCTCTGCCAGAACAAGGCAGAATGCAGATGCGTGGTTCTCAAGGATATGCTTCTGAGTCTGCTAGAAACTTTGCAGTAGAGCTGAGATGAACTCAGTATAAGTTCCATTTGAAGAAATAACCTAGGCCAGAAACCCACTCAACTGTAGCTCTTAAGCATCATCTGGAGCACACATTCTGGGAACCAGGCAGCAGAGAGCCCAGTGGAAGCTGCTCGATTTGAGCTTGTCTGATAGGTGTTTGTCTTCCCTGCAGGGAAACAGTTGCTTAGAGAACTCTTTCTACAGCAGCCACACACTCTGCCCTAGAGCTGAGAAGCACTGGCTGTCACTTCCCTTTGGAGAAGGAACATGCCTCAGAAACACACTCTCTCCTAACTCTTAAGTTACTACTTCAACTCACATATGCATGGAAAAACAGAGCGGAGCACCCGGCGATAGTGTGCAGGACAGTACAGTAAAGGGCTGCACTGCCAGAACAAGGCAGAACGCAGATGCGTGGTTCTCAAGGATATGCTTCTGAGTCTGCTAGAAACTTTGCAGTAGAGCTGAGATGAACTCAGTATAAGTTCCATTTGAAGAAATAACCTAGGCCAGAAACCCACTCAACTGTAGCTCTTAAGCATCATCTGGAGCACACATTCTGGGAACCAGGCAGCAGAGAGCCCAGTGGAAGCTGCTCGATTTGAGCTTGTCTGATAGGTGTTTGTCTTCCCTGCAGGGAAACAGTTGCGTAGAGAACTCTTTCTACAGCAGCCACACACTCCGCCCTAGAGCTGAGAAGCACTGGCTGTAACTTCCCTTTGCAGAAGGAACATGCCTCAGAAACACACTCTCACCTAACGCTTAAGTTACTACTTCAACTCACATATGCATGGAAACACAGAGTGGAGCACCCGGCAATACTGAGCAGGACCGCACAGTAAAAGGGCTGCTCTGCCAGAACAAGGCAGAATGCAGATGCGTGGTTCTCAAGGATATGCTTCTGAGTCTGCTAGAAACTTTGCAGTAGAGCTGAGATGAACTCAGTATAAGTTCCATTTGAAGAAATAACCTACGTCAGAAACCCACTCAACTGTAGCTCTTAAGCATCATCTGGAGCACACATTCTGGGAACCAGACCTCACAGAGCCCAGTGGAAGCTGCTCGATTTGAGCTGGTCTGTTAGGTGTTTGTCTTCCCTGCAGGGAAAGAGTTGCTTAGAGAACTCTTTCTACAGCAGCCACACACTCTGCCCTAGAGCTGAGAAGCACTGGCTGTCACTTCCCTTTGCAGAAGGAACATGCCTCAGAAACACACTCTCTCCTAACTCTTAAGTTACTACTTCAACTCACATATGCATGGAAACACAGAGTGGAGCACCCGGCAATACTGAGCAGGACAGCTCAGTAAAAGGGCTGCTCTGCCAGAACAAGGCAGAATGCAGATGCGTGGTTCTCAAGGATATGCTTCTGAGTCTGCTAGAAACTTTGCAGTAGAGCTGAGATGAACTCAGTATGAGTTCCATTTGAAGAAATAACCTAGGCCAGAAACCCACTCAACTGTAGCTCTTAAGCATCATCTGGAGCACACATTCTGGGAACCAGGCAGCAGAGAGCCCAGTGGAAGCTGCTCGATTTGAGCTTGTCTGATAGGTGTTTGTCTTCCCTGCAGGGAAACAGTTGCGTAGAGAACTCTTTCTACAGCAGCCACACACTCTGCCCTAGAGCTGAGAAGCACTGGCTGTAACTTCCCTTTGCAGAAGGAACATGCCTCAGAAACACACTCTCACCTAACTCTTAAGTTACTACTTCAACTCACATATGCATCGAAACACAGAGTGGAGCACCCGGCAATACTGAGCAGGACAGCAGAGTAAAAGGGCTGCTCTGGCAGAAGAAGGCAGAATGCAGATGCGTGGTTCTCAAGGATATGCTTCTGAGTCTGCTAGAAACTTTGCAGTAGAGCTGAGATGAACTCAGTATAAGTTCCATTTGAAGAAATAACCTAGGCCAGAAACCCACTCAACTGTAGCTCTTAAGCATCATCTGGAGCACACATTCTGGGAACCAGGCAGCAGAGAGCCCAGTGGAAGCTGCTCGATTTGAGCTTGTCTGATAGGTGTTTGTCTTCCCTGCAGGGAAACAGTTGCGTAGAGAACTCTTTCTACAGCAGCCACACACTCTGCCCTAGAGCTGAGAAGCACTGGCTGTAACTTCCCTTTGCAGAAGGAACATGCCTCAGAAACACACTCTCTCCTAACTCTTAAGTTACTACTTCAACTCACATATGCATGGAAACACAGAGTGGAGCACCCGGCAATACTGAGCAGGACAGCTCAGTAAAAGGGCTGCTCTGCCAGAACAAGGCAGAATGCAGATGCGTGGTTCTCAAGGATATGCTTCTGAGTCTGCTAGAAACTTTGCAGTAGAGCTGAGATGAACTCAGTATAAGTTCCATTTGAAGAAATAACCTAGGCCAGAAACCCACTCAACTGTAGCTCTTAAGCATCATCTGGAGCACACATTCTGGGAACCAGGCAGCAGAGAGCCCAGTGGAAGCTGCTCGATTTGAGCTTGTCTGATAGGTGTTTGTCTTCCCTGCAGGGAAACAGTTGCTTAGAGAACTCTTTCTACAGCAGCCACACACTCTGCCCTAGAGCTGAGAAGCACTGGCTGTCACTTCCCTTTGCAGAAGGAACATGCCTCAGAAACACACTCTCTCCTAACTCTTAAGTTACTACTTCAACTCACATATGCATGGAAACACAGAGTGGAGCACCCGGCGATAGTGTGCAGGACAGTACAGTAAAAGGGCTGCTCTGCCAGAACAAGGCAGAATGCAGATGCGTGGTTCTCAAGGATATGCTTCTGAGTCTGCTAGAAACTTTGCAGTAGAGCTGAGATGAACTCAGTATAAGTTCCATTTGAAGAAATAACCTAGGCCAGAAACCCACTCAACTGTAGCTCTTAAGCATCATCTGGAGCACACATTCTGGGAACCAGGCAGCAGAGAGCCCAGTGGAAGCTGCTCGATTTGAGCTTGTCTGATAGGTGTTTGTCTTCCCTGCAGGGAAACAGTTGCGTAGAGAACTCTTTCTACAGCAGCCACACACTCTGCTCTAGAGCTGAGAAGCACTGGCTGTAACTTCCCTTTGCAGAAGGAACATGCCTCAGAAACACACTCTCTCCTAACTCTTAAGTTAGTACTTCAACTCACATATGCATGGAAAAACAGAGCGGAGCACCCGGCGATAGTGTGCAGGACAGTACAGTAAAGGGCTGCACTGCCAGAACAAGGCAGAACGCAGATGCGTGGTTCTCAAGGATATGCTTCTGAGTCTGCTAGAAACTTTGCAGTAGAGCTGAGATGAACTCAGTATAAGTTCCATTTGAAGAAATAACCTAGGCCAGAAACCCACTCAACTGTAGCTCTTAAGCATCATCTGGAGCACACATTCTGGGAACCAGGCAGCAGAGAGCCCAGTGGAAGCTGCTCGATTTGAGCTTGTCTGATAGGTGTTTGTCTTCCCTGCAGGGAAACAGTTGCGTAGAGAACTCTTTCTACAGCAGCCACACACTCCGCCCTAGAGCTGAGAAGCACTGGCTGTAACTTCCCTTTGCAGAAGGAACATGCCTCAGAAACACACTCTCACCTAACGCTTAAGTTACTACTTCAACTCACATATGCATGGAAACACAGAGTGGAGCACCCGGCAATACTGAGCAGGACCGCACAGTAAAAGGGCTGCTCTGCCAGAACAAGGCAGAATGCAGATGCGTGGTTCTCAAGGATATGCTTCTGAGTCTGCTAGAAACTTTGCAGTAGAGCTGAGATGAACTCAGTATAAGTTCCATTTGAAGAAATAACCTACGTCAGAAACCCACTCAACTGTAGCTCTTAAGCATCATCTGGAGCACACATTCTGGGAACCAGACCTCACAGAGCCCAGTGGATGCTGCTCGATTTGAGCTGGTCTGTTAGGTGTTTGTCTTCCCTGCAGGGAAAGAGTTGCTTAGAGAACTCTTTCTACAGCAGCCACACACTCTGCCCTAGAGCTGAGAAGCACTGGCTGTCACTTCCCTTTGCAGAAGGAACATGCCTCAGAAACACACTCTCTCCTAACTCTTAAGTTACTACTTCAACTCACATATGCATGGAAACACAGAGTGGAGCACCCGGCAATACTGAGCAGGACAGCTCAGTAAAAGGGCTGCTCTGCCAGAACAAGGCAGAATGCAGATGCGTGGTTCTCAAGGATATGCTTCTGAGTCTGCTAGAAACTTTGCAGTAGAGCTGAGATGAACTCAGTATGAGTTCCATTTGAAGAAATAACCTAGGCCAGAAACCCACTCAACTGTAGCTCTTAAGCATCATCTGGAGCACACATTCTGGGAACCAGGCAGCAGAGAGCCCAGTGGAAGCTGCTCGATTTGAGCTTGTCTGATAGGTGTTTGTCTTCCCTGCAGGGAAACAGTTGCGTAGAGAACTCTTTCTACAGCAGCCACACACTCTGCCCTAGAGCTGAGAAGCACTGGCTGTAACTTCCCTTTGCAGAAGGAACATGCCTCAGAAACACACTCTCACCTAACTCTTAAGTTACTACTTCAACTCACATATGCATCGAAACACAGAGTGGAGCACCCGGCAATACTGAGCAGGACAGCAGAGTAAAAGGGCTGCTCTGGCAGAAGAAGGCAGAATGCAGATGCGTGGTTCTCAAGGATATGCTTCTGAGTCTGCTAGAAACTTTGCAGTAGAGCTGAGATGAACTCAGTATAAGTTCCATTTGAAGAAATAACCTAGGCCAGAAACCCACTCAACTGTAGCTCTTAAGCATCATCTGGAGCACACATTCTGGGAACCAGGCAGCAGAGAGCCCAGTGGAAGCTGCTCGATTTGAGCTTGTCTGATAGGTGTTTGTCTTCCCTGCAGGGAAACAGTTGCGTAGAGAACTCTTTCTACAGCAGCCACACACTCTGCCCTAGAGCTGAGAAGCACTGGCTGTAACTTCCCTTTGCAGAAGGAACATGCCTCAGAAACACACTCTCTCCTAACTCTTAAGTTACTACTTCAACTCACATATGCATGGAAACACAGAGTGGAGCACCCGGCAATACTGAGCAGGACAGCTCAGTAAAAGGGCTGCTCTGCCAGAACAAGGCAGAATGCAGATGCGTGGTTCTCAAGGATATGCTTCTGAGTCTGCTAGAAACTTTGCAGTAGAGCTGAGATGAACTCAGTATAAGTTCCATTTGAAGAAATAACCTAGGCCAGAAACCCACTCAACTGTAGCTCTTAAGCATCATCTGGAGCACACATTCTGGGAACCAGGCAGCAGAGAGCCCAGTGGAAGCTGCTCGATTTGAGCTTGTCTGATAGGTGTTTGTCTTCCCTGCAGGGAAACAGTTGCTTAGAGAACTCTTTCTACAGCAGCCACACACTCTGCCCTAGAGCTGAGAAGCACTGGCTGTCACTTCCCTTTGCAGAAGGAACATGCCTCAGAAACACACTCTCTCCTAACTCTTAAGTTACTACTTCAACTCACATATGCATGGAAACACAGAGTGGAGCACCCGGCGATAGTGTGCAGGACAGTACAGTAAAAGGGCTGCTCTGCCAGAACAAGGCAGAATGCAGATGCGTGGTTCTCAAGGATATGCTTCTGAGTCTGCTAGAAACTTTGCAGTAGAGCTGAGATGAACTCAGTATAAGTTCCATTTGAAGAAATAACCTAGGCCAGAAACCCACTCAACTGTAGCTCTTAAGCATCATCTGGAGCACACATTCTGGGAACCAGGCAGCAGAGAGCCCAGTGGAAGCTGCTCGATTTGAGCTTGTCTGATAGGTGTTTGTCTTCCCTGCAGGGAAACAGTTGCGTAGAGAACTCTTTCTACAGCAGCCACACACTCTGCTCTAGAGCTGAGAAGCACTGGCTGTAACTTCCCTTTGCAGAAGGAACATGCCTCAGAAACACACTCTCTCCTAACTCTTAAGTTAGTACTTCAACTCACATATGCATGGAAAAACAGAGCGGAGCACCCGGCGATAGTGTGCAGGACAGTACAGTAAAGGGCTGCACTGCCAGAACAAGGCAGAACGCAGATGCGTGGTTCTCAAGGATATGCTTCTGAGTCTGCTAGAAACTTTGCAGTAGAGCTGAGATGAACTCAGTATAAGTTCCATTTGAAGAAATAACCTAGGCCAGAAACCCACTCAACTGTAGCTCTTAAGCATCATCTGGAGCACACATTCTGGGAACCAGGCAGCAGAGAGCCCAGTGGAAGCTGCTCGATTTGAGCTTGTCTGATAGGTGTTTGTCTTCCCTGCAGGGAAACAGTTGCGTAGAGAACTCTTTCTACAGCAGCCACACACTCCGCCCTAGAGCTGAGAAGCACTGGCTGTAACTTCCCTTTGCAGAAGGAACATGCCTCAGAAACACACTCTCACCTAACGCTTAAGTTACTACTTCAACTCACATATGCATGGAAACACAGAGTGGAGCACCCGGCAATACTGAGCAGGACCGCACAGTAAAAGGGCTGCTCTGCCAGAACAAGGCAGAATGCAGATGCGTGGTTCTCAAGGATATGCTTCTGAGTCTGCTAGAAACTTTGCAGTAGAGCTGAGATGAACTCAGTATAAGTTCCATTTGAAGAAATAACCTACGTCAGAAACCCACTCAACTGTAGCTCTTAAGCATCATCTGGAGCACACATTCTGGGAACCAGACCTCACAGAGCCCAGTGGAAGCTGCTCGATTTGAGCTGGTCTGTTAGGTGTTTGTCTTCCCTGCAGGGAAAGAGTTGCTTAGAGAACTCTTTCTACAGCAGCCACACACTCTGCCCTAGAGCTGAGAAGCACTGGCTGTCACTTCCCTTTGCAGAAGGAACATGCCTCAGAAACACACTCTCTCCTAACTCTTAAGTTACTACTTCAACTCACATATGCATGGAAACACAGAGTGGAGCACCCGGCAATACTGAGCAGGACAGCTCAGTAAAAGGGCTGCTCTGCCAGAACAAGGCAGAATGCAGATGCGTGGTTCTCAAGGATATGCTTCTGAGTCTGCTAGAAACTTTGCAGTAGAGCTGAGATGAACTCAGTATGAGTTCCATTTGAAGAAATAACCTAGGCCAGAAACCCACTCAACTGTAGCTCTTAAGCATCATCTGGAGCACACATTCTGGGAACCAGGCAGCAGAGAGCCCAGTGGAAGCTGCTCGATTTGAGCTTGTCTGATAGGTGTTTGTCTTCCCTGCAGGGAAACAGTTGCGTAGAGAACTCTTTCTACAGCAGCCACACACTCTGCCCTAGAGCTGAGAAGCACTGGCTGTAACTTCCCTTTGCAGAAGGAACATGCCTCAGAAACACACTCTCACCTAACTCTTAAGTTACTACTTCAACTCACATATGCATCGAAACACAGAGTGGAGCACCCGGCAATACTGAGCAGGACAGCAGAGTAAAAGGGCTGCTCTGGCAGAAGAAGGCAGAATGCAGATGCGTGGTTCTCAAGGATATGCTTCTGAGTCTGCTAGAAACTTTGCAGTAGAGCTGAGATGAACTCAGTATAAGTTCCATTTGAAGAAATAACCTAGGCCAGAAACCCACTCAACTGTAGCTCTTAAGCATCATCTGGAGCACACATTCTGGGAACCAGGCAGCAGAGAGCCCAGTGGAAGCTGCTCGATTTGAGCTTGTCTGATAGGTGTTTGTCTTCCCTGCAGGGAAACAGTTGCGTAGAGAACTCTTTCTACAGCAGCCACACACTCTGCCCTAGAGCTGAGAAGCACTGGCTGTAACTTCCCTTTGCAGAAGGAACATGCCTCAGAAACACACTCTCTCCTAACTCTTAAGTTACTACTTCAACTCACATATGCATGGAAACACAGAGTGGAGCACCCGGCAATACTGAGCAGGACAGCTCAGTAAAAGGGCTGCTCTGCCAGAACAAGGCAGAATGCAGATGCGTGGTTCTCAAGGATATGCTTCTGAGTCTGCTAGAAACTTTGCAGTAGAGCTGAGATGAACTCAGTATAAGTTCCATTTGAAGAAATAACCTAGGCCAGAAACCCACTCAACTGTAGCTCTTAAGCATCATCTGGAGCACACATTCTGGGAACCAGGCAGCAGAGAGCCCAGTGGAAGCTGCTCGATTTGAGCTTGTCTGATAGGTGTTTGTCTTCCCTGCAGGGAAACAGTTGCTTAGAGAACTCTTTCTACAGCAGCCACACACTCTGCCCTAGAGCTGAGAAGCACTGGCTGTCACTTCCCTTTGCAGAAGGAACATGCCTCAGAAACACACTCTCTCCTAACTCTTAAGTTACTACTTCAACTCACATATGCATGGAAACACAGAGTGGAGCACCCGGCGATAGTGTGCAGGACAGTACAGTAAAAGGGCTGCTCTGCCAGAACAAGGCAGAATGCAGATGCGTGGTTCTCAAGGATATGCTTCTGAGTCTGCTAGAAACTTTGCAGTAGAGCTGAGATGAACTCAGTATAAGTTCCATTTGAAGAAATAACCTAGGCCAGAAACCCACTCAACTGTAGCTCTTAAGCATCATCTGGAGCACACATTCTGGGAACCAGGCAGCAGAGAGCCCAGTGGAAGCTGCTCGATTTGAGCTTGTCTGATAGGTGTTTGTCTTCCCTGCAGGGAAACAGTTGCGTAGAGAACTCTTTCTACAGCAGCCACACACTCTGCTCTAGAGCTGAGAAGCACTGGCTGTAACTTCCCTTTGCAGAAGGAACATGCCTCAGAAACACACTCTCTCCTAACTCTTAAGTTAGTACTTCAACTCACATATGCATGGAAAAACAGAGCGGAGCACCCGGCGATAGTGTGCAGGACAGTACAGTAAAGGGCTGCACTGCCAGAACAAGGCAGAACGCAGATGCGTGGTTCTCAAGGATATGCTTCTGAGTCTGCTAGAAACTTTGCAGTAGAGCTGAGATGAACTCAGTATAAGTTCCATTTGAAGAAATAACCTAGGCCAGAAACCCACTCAACTGTAGCTCTTAAGCATCATCTGGAGCACACATTCTGGGAACCAGGCAGCAGAGAGCCCAGTGGAAGCTGCTCGATTTGAGCTTGTCTGATAGGTGTTTGTCTTCCCTGCAGGGAAACAGTTGCGTAGAGAACTCTTTCTACAGCAGCCACACACTCCGCCCTAGAGCTGAGAAGCACTGGCTGTAACTTCCCTTTGCAGAAGGAACATGCCTCAGAAACACACTCTCACCTAACGCTTAAGTTACTACTTCAACTCACATATGCATGGAAACACAGAGTGGAGCACCCGGCAATACTGAGCAGGACCGCACAGTAAAAGGGCTGCTCTGCCAGAACAAGGCAGAATGCAGATGCGTGGTTCTCAAGGATATGCTTCTGAGTCTGCTAGAAACTTTGCAGTAGAGCTGAGATGAACTCAGTATAAGTTCCATTTGAAGAAATAACCTACGTCAGAAACCCACTCAACTGTAGCTCTTAAGCATCATCTGGAGCACACATTCTGGGAACCAGACCTCACAGAGCCCAGTGGAAGCTGCTCGATTTGAGCTGGTCTGTTAGGTGTTTGTCTTCCCTGCAGGGAAAGAGTTGCTTAGAGAACTCTTTCTACAGCAGCCACACACTCTGCCCTAGAGCTGAGAAGCACTGGCTGTCACTTCCCTTTGCAGAAGGAACATGCCTCAGAAACACACTCTCTCCTAACTCTTAAGTTACTACTTCAACTCACATATGCATGGAAACACAGAGTGGAGCACCCGGCAATACTGAGCAGGACAGCTCAGTAAAAGGGCTGCTCTGCCAGAACAAGGCAGAATGCAGATGCGTGGTTCTCAAGGATATGCTTCTGAGTCTGCTAGAAACTTTGCAGTAGAGCTGAGATGAACTCAGTATGAGTTCCATTTGAAGAAATAACCTAGGCCAGAAACCCACTCAACTGTAGCTCTTAAGCATCATCTGGAGCACACATTCTGGGAACCAGGCAGCAGAGAGCCCAGTGGAAGCTGCTCGATTTGAGCTTGTCTGATAGGTGTTTGTCTTCCCTGCAGGGAAACAGTTGCGTAGAGAACTCTTTCTACAGCAGCCACACACTCTGCCCTAGAGCTGAGAAGCACTGGCTGTCACTTCCCTTTGCAGAAGGAACATGCCTCAGAAACACACTCTCTCCTAACTCTTAAGTTACTACTTCAACTCACATATGCATCGAAACACAGAGTGGAGCACCCGGCAATACTGAGCAGGACAGCATAGTAAAAGGGCTGCTCTGCCAGAACAAGGCAGAATGCAGATGCGTGGTTCTCAAGGATATGCTTCTGAGTCTGCTAGAAACTTTGCAGTAGAGCTGAGATGAACTCAGTATAAGTTCCATTTGAAGAAATAACCTAGGCCAGAAACCCACTCAACTGTAGCTCTTAAGCATCATCTGGAGCACACATTCTGGGAACCAGGCAGCACAGAGCCCAGTGGAAGCTGCTCGATTTGAGCTTGTCTGTTAGGTGTTTGTCTTCCCTGCAGGGAAACAGTTGCGTAGAGAACTCTTTCTACAGCAGCCACACACTCTGCCCTAGAGCTGAGAAGCACTAGCTCTAACTTCCCTTTGCAGAAGGAACATGCCTCAGAAACACACTCTCACCTAACTCTTAAGTTACTACTTCAACTCACATATGCATGGAACCACAGAGTGGAGCACCCGGCAATACTGAGCAGGACAGCTCAGTAAAAGGGCTGCTCTGCCAGAACAAGGCAGAATGCAGATGCGTGGTTCTCAAGGATATGCTTCTGAGTCTGCTAGAAACTTTGCAGTAGAGCTGAGATGAACTCAGTATAAGTTCCATTTGAGGAAATAACCTAGACCAGAAACCCACTCAACTGTAGCTCTTAAGCATCATCTGGAACACAAATTAAGGGAACCAGGCAGCAGAGAGCCCAGTGGAGACTGCTCGATTTGAGCTTGTCTGATAGGTGTTTGTCTTCCCTGCAGGGAAACAGTTGCGTAGAGAACTCTTTCTACAGCAGCCACACACTCTGCCCTAGAGCTGAGAAGCACTGGCTGTAACTTCCCTTTGCAGAAGGAACATGCCTCAGAAACACACTCTCTCCTAACTCTTAAGTTACTACTTCAACTCACATATGCATGGAAACACAGAGTGGAGCACCCGGCAATACTGAGCAGGACAGCATAGTAAAAGGGCTGCTCTGCCAGAACAAGGCAGAATGCAGATGCGTGGTTCTCAAGGATATGCTTCTGAGTCTGCTAGAAACTTTGCAGTAGAGCTGAGATGAACTCAGTATAAGTTCCATTTGAAGAAATAACCTAGGCCAGAAACCCACTCAACTGTAGCTCTTAAGCATCATCTGGAGCACACATTCTGGGAACCAGGCAGCAGAGAGCCCAGTGGAAGCTGCTCGATTTGAGCTTGTCTGATAGGTGTTTGTCTTCCCTGCAGGGAAACAGTTGCGTAGAGAACTCTTTCTACAGCAGCCACACACTCTGCCCTAGAGCTGAGAAGTACTGGCTGTAACTTCCCTTTGCAGAAGGAACATGCCTCAGAAACACACTCTCACCTAACTCTTAAGTTACTACTTCAACTCACATATGCATGGAAACACAGAGTGGAGCACCCGGCAATACTGAGCAGGACAGCACAGTAAAAGGGCTGCTCTGGCAGAACAAGGCAGAATGCAGATGCGTGGTTCTCAAGGATATGCTTCTGAGTCTGCTAGAAACTTTGCAGTAGAGCTGAGATGAACTCAGTATAAGTTCCATTTGAAGAAATAACCTAGGCCAGAAACCCACTCAACTGTAGCTCTTAAGCATCATCTGGAGCACACATTCTGGGAACCAGGCAGCAGAGAGCCCAGTGGAAGCTGCTCGATTTGAGCTTGTCTGATAGGTGTTTGTCTTCCCTGCAGGGAAACAGTTGCTTAGAGAACTCTTTCTACAGCAGCTACACACTCTGCCCTAGAGCTGAGAAGCACTGGCTGTAACTTCCCTTTGCAGAAGGAACATGCCTCAGAAACACACTCTCTCCTAACTCTTAAGTTACTACTTCAACTCACATATGCATGGAAACACAGAGTGGAGCACCCGGCAATACTGAGCAGGAAAGCATAGTAAAAGGGCTGCTCTGCCAGAACAAGGCAGAATGCAGATGCGTGGTTCTCAAGGATATGCTTCTGAGTCTGCTAGAAACTTTGCAGTAGAGCTGAGATGAACTCAGTATAAGTTCCATTTGAAGAAATAACCTAGGCCAGAAACCCACTCAACTGTAGCTCTTAAGCATCATCTGGAGCACACATTCTGGGAACCAGGCAGCAGAGAGCCCAGTGGAAGCTGCTCGATTTGAGCTTGTCTGATAGGTGTTTGTCTTCCCTGCAGGGAAACAGTTGCTTAGAGAACTCTTTCTACAGCAGCCACACACTCTGCCCTAGAGCTGAGAAGCACTGGCTGTAACTTCCCTTTGCAGAAGGAACATGCCTCAGAAACACACTCTCTCCTAACTCTTAAGTTACTACTTCAACTCACATATGCATGGAAACACAGAGTGGAGCACCCGGCAATACTGAGCAGGACCGCACAGTAAAAGGGCTGCTCTGCCAGAACAAGGCAGAATGCAGATGCGTGGTTCTCAAGGATATGCTTCTGAGTCTGCTAGAAACTTTGCAGTAGAGCTGAGATGAACTCAGTATAAGTTCCATTTGAAGAAATAACCTACGTCAGAAACCCACTCAACTGTAGCTCTTAAGCATCATCTGGAGCACACATTCTGGGAACCAGACCTCACAGAGCCCAGTGGAAGCTGCTCGATTTGAGCTGGTCTGTTAGGTGTTTGTCTTCCCTGCAGGGAAAGAGTTGCTTAGAGAACTCTTTCTACAGCAGCCACACACTCTGCCCTAGAGCTGAGAAGCACTGGCTGTCACTTCCCTTTGCAGAAGGAACATGCCTCAGAAACACACTCTCTCCTAACTCTTAAGTTACTACTTCAACTCACATATGCATGGAAACACAGAGTGGAGCACCCGGCAATACTGAGCAGGACAGCTCAGTAAAAGGGCTGCTCTGCCAGAACAAGGCAGAATGCAGATGCGTGGTTCTCAAGGATATGCTTCTGAGTCTGCTAGAAACTTTGCAGTAGAGCTGAGATGAACTCAGTATGAGTTCCATTTGAAGAAATAACCTAGGCCAGAAACCCACTCAACTGTAGCTCTTAAGCATCATCTGGAGCACACATTCTGGGAACCAGGCAGCAGAGAGCCCAGTGGAAGCTGCTCGATTTGAGCTTGTCTGATAGGTGTTTGTCTTCCCTGCAGGGAAACAGTTGCGTAGAGAACTCTTTCTACAGCAGCCACACACTCTGCCCTAGAGCTGAGAAGCACTGGCTGTAACTTCCCTTTGCAGAAGGAACATGCCTCAGAAACACACTCTCTCCTAACTCTTAAGTTACTACTTCAACTCACATATGCATGGAAACACAGAGTGGAGCACCCGGCAATACTGAGCAGGACCGCACAGTAAAAGGGCTGCTCTGCCAGAACAAGGCAGAATGCAGATGCGTGGTTCTCAAGGATATGCTTCTGAGTCTGCTAGAAACTTTGCAGTAGAGCTGAGATGAACTCAGTATAAGTTCCATTTGAAGAAATAACCTAGGCCAGAAACCCACTCAACTGTAGCTCTTAAGCATCATCTGGAGCACACATTCTGGGAACCAGGCAGCACAGAGCCCAGTGGAAGCTGCTCGATTTGAGCTTGTCTGTTAGGTGTTTGTCTTCCCTGCAGGGAAACAGTTGCGTAGAGAACTCTTTCTACAGCAGCCACACACTCTGCCCTAGAGCTGAGAAGCACTAGCTCTAACTTCCCTTTGCAGAAGGAACATGCCTCAGAAACACACTCTCACCTAACTCTTAAGTTACTACTTCAACTCACATATGCATGGAACCACAGAGTGGAGCACCCGGCAATACTGAGCAGGACAGCTCAGTAAAAGGGCTGCTCTGCCAGAACAAGGCAGAATGCAGATGCGTGGTTCTCAAGGATATGCTTCTGAGTCTGCTAGAAACTTTGCAGTAGAGCTGAGATGAACTCAGTATAAGTTCCATTTGAAGAAATAACCTACGTCAGAAACCCACTCAACTGTAGCTCTTAAGCATCATCTGGAGCACACATTCTGGGAACCAGACCTCACAGAGCCCAGTGGAAGCTGCTCGATTTGAGCTGGTCTGTTAGGTGTTTGTCTTCCCTGCAGGGAAAGAGTTGCTTAGAGAACTCTTTCTACAGCAGCCACACACTCTGCCCTAGAGCTGAGAAGCACTGGCTGTCACTTCCCTTTGCAGAAGGAACATGCCTCAGAAACACACTCTCTCCTAACTCTTAAGTTACTACTTCAACTCACATATGCATGGAAACACAGAGTGGAGCACCCGGCAATACTGAGCAGGACAGCTCAGTAAAAGGGCTGCTCTGCCAGAACAAGGCAGAATGCAGATGCGTGGTTCTCAAGGATATGCTTCTGAGTCTGCTAGAAACTTTGCAGTAGAGCTGAGATGAACTCAGTATGAGTTCCATTTGAAGAAATAACCTAGGCCAGAAACCCACTCAACTGTAGCTCTTAAGCATCATCTGGAGCACACATTCTGGGAACCAGGCAGCAGAGAGCCCAGTGGAAGCTGCTCGATTTGAGCTTGTCTGATAGGTGTTTGTCTTCCCTGCAGGGAAACAGTTGCGTAGAGAACTCTTTCTACAGCAGCCACACACTCTGCCCTAGAGCTGAGAAGCACTGGCTGTAACTTCCCTTTGCAGAAGGAACATGCCTCAGAAACACACTCTCACCTAACTCTTAAGTTACTACTTCAACTCACATATGCATCGAAACACAGAGTGGAGCACCCGGCAATACTGAGCAGGACAGCAGAGTAAAAGGGCTGCTCTGGCAGAAGAAGGCAGAATGCAGATGCGTGGTTCTCAAGGATATGCTTCTGAGTCTGCTAGAAACTTTGCAGTAGAGCTGAGATGAACTCAGTATAAGTTCCATTTGAAGAAATAACCTAGGCCAGAAACCCACTCAACTGTAGCTCTTAAGCATCATCTGGAGCACACATTCTGGGAACCAGGCAGCAGAGAGCCCAGTGGAAGCTGCTCGATTTGAGCTTGTCTGATAGGTGTTTGTCTTCCCTGCAGGGAAACAGTTGCGTAGAGAACTCTTTCTACAGCAGCCACACACTCTGCCCTAGAGCTGAGAAGCACTGGCTGTAACTTCCCTTTGCAGAAGGAACATGCCTCAGAAACACACTCTCTCCTAACTCTTAAGTTACTACTTCAACTCACATATGCATGGAAACACAGAGTGGAGCACCCGGCAATACTGAGCAGGACAGCTCAGTAAAAGGGCTGCTCTGCCAGAACAAGGCAGAATGCAGATGCGTGGTTCTCAAGGATATGCTTCTGAGTCTGCTAGAAACTTTGCAGTAGAGCTGAGATGAACTCAGTATAAGTTCCATTTGAAGAAATAACCTAGGCCAGAAACCCACTCAACTGTAGCTCTTAAGCATCATCTGGAGCACACATTCTGGGAACCAGGCAGCAGAGAGCCCAGTGGAAGCTGCTCGATTTGAGCTTGTCTGATAGGTGTTTGTCTTCCCTGCAGGGAAACAGTTGCGTAGAGAACTCTTTCTACAGCAGCCACACACTCTGCTCTAGAGCTGAGAAGCACTGGCTGTAACTTCCCTTTGCAGAAGGAACATGCCTCAGAAACACACTCTCTCCTAACTCTTAAGTTAGTACTTCAACTCACATATGCATGGAAAAACAGAGCGGAGCACCCGGCGATAGTGTGCAGGACAGTACAGTAAAGGGCTGCACTGCCAGAACAAGGCAGAACGCAGATGCGTGGTTCTCAAGGATATGCTTCTGAGTCTGCTAGAAACTTTGCAGTAGAGCTGAGATGAACTCAGTATAAGTTCCATTTGAAGAAATAACCTAGGCCAGAAACCCACTCAACTGTAGCTCTTAAGCATCATCTGGAGCACACATTCTGGGAACCAGGCAGCAGAGAGCCCAGTGGAAGCTGCTCGATTTGAGCTTGTCTGATAGGTGTTTGTCTTCCCTGCAGGGAAACAGTTGCGTAGAGAACTCTTTCTACAGCAGCCACACACTCCGCCCTAGAGCTGAGAAGCACTGGCTGTAACTTCCCTTTGCAGAAGGAACATGCCTCAGAAACACACTCTCACCTAACGCTTAAGTTACTACTTCAACTCACATATGCATGGAAACACAGAGTGGAGCACCCGGCAATACTGAGCAGGACCGCACAGTAAAAGGGCTGCTCTGCCAGAACAAGGCAGAATGCAGATGCGTGGTTCTCAAGGATATGCTTCTGAGTCTGCTAGAAACTTTGCAGTAGAGCTGAGATGAACTCAGTATAAGTTCCATTTGAAGAAATAACCTACGTCAGAAACCCACTCAACTGTAGCTCTTAAGCATCATCTGGAGCACACATTCTGGGAACCAGACCTCACAGAGCCCAGTGGAAGCTGCTCGATTTGAGCTGGTCTGTTAGGTGTTTGTCTTCCCTGCAGGGAAAGAGTTGCTTAGAGAACTCTTTCTACAGCAGCCACACACTCTGCCCTAGAGCTGAGAAGCACTGGCTGTCACTTCCCTTTGCAGAAGGAACATGCCTCAGAAACACACTCTCTCCTAACTCTTAAGTTACTACTTCAACTCACATATGCATGGAAACACAGAGTGGAGCACCCGGCAATACTGAGCAGGACAGCTCAGTAAAAGGGCTGCTCTGCCAGAACAAGGCAGAATGCAGATGCGTGGTTCTCAAGGATATGCTTCTGAGTCTGCTAGAAACTTTGCAGTAGAGCTGAGATGAACTCAGTATGAGTTCCATTTGAAGAAATAACCTAGGCCAGAAACCCACTCAACTGTAGCTCTTAAGCATCATCTGGAGCACACATTCTGGGAACCAGGCAGCAGAGAGCCCAGTGGAAGCTGCTCGATTTGAGCTTGTCTGATAGGTGTTTGTCTTCCCTGCAGGGAAACAGTTGCGTAGAGAACTCTTTCTACAGCAGCCACACACTCTGCCCTAGAGCTGAGAAGCACTGGCTGTCACTTCCCTTTGCAGAAGGAACATGCCTCAGAAACACACTCTCTCCTAACTCTTAAGTTACTACTTCAACTCACATATGCATGGAAACACAGAGTGGAGCACCCGGCAATACTGAGCAGGACAGCATAGTAAAAGGGCTGCTCTGCCAGAACAAGGCAGAATGCAGATGCGTGGTTCTCAAGGATATGCTTCTGAGTCTGCTAGAAACTTTGCAGTAGAGCTGAGATGAACTCAGTATAAGTTCCATTTGAAGAAATAACCTAGGCCAGAAACCCACTCAACTGTAGCTCTTAAGCATCATCTGGAGCACACATTCTGGGAACCAGGCAGCACAGAGCCCAGTGGAAGCTGCTCGATTTGAGCTTGTCTGTTAGGTGTTTGTCTTCCCTGCAGGGAAACAGTTGCGTAGAGAACTCTTTCTACAGCAGCCACACACTCTGCCCTAGAGCTGAGAAGCACTAGCTCTAACTTCCCTTTGCAGAAGGAACATGCCTCAGAAACACACTCTCACCTAACTCTTAAGTTACTACTTCAACTCACATATGCATGGAACCACAGAGTGGAGCACCCGGCAATACTGAGCAGGACAGCTCAGTAAAAGGGCTGCTCTGCCAGAACAAGGCAGAATGCAGATGCGTGGTTCTCAAGGATATGCTTCTGAGTCTGCTAGAAACTTTGCAGTAGAGCTGAGATGAACTCAGTATAAGTTCCATTTGAGGAAATAACCTAGACCAGAAACCCACTCAACTGTAGCTCTTAAGCATCATCTGGAACACAAATTAAGGGAACCAGGCAGCAGAGAGCCCAGTGGAGACTGCTCGATTTGAGCTTGTCTGATAGGTGTTTGTCTTCCCTGCAGGGAAACAGTTGCGTAGAGAACTCTTTCTACAGCAGCCACACACTCTGCCCTAGAGCTGAGAAGCACTGGCTGTAACTTCCCTTTGCAGAAGGAACATGCCTCAGAAACACACTCTCTCCTAACTCTTAAGTTACTACTTCAACTCACATATGCATGGAAACACAGAGTGGAGCACCCGGCAATACTGAGCAGGACAGCATAGTAAAAGGGCTGCTCTGCCAGAACAAGGCAGAATGCAGATGCGTGGTTCTCAAGGATATGCTTCTGAGTCTGCTAGAAACTTTGCAGTAGAGCTGAGATGAACTCAGTATAAGTTCCATTTGAAGAAATAACCTAGGCCAGAAACCCACTCAACTGTAGCTCTTAAGCATCATCTGGAGCACACATTCTGGGAACCAGGCAGCAGAGAGCCCAGTGGAAGCTGCTCGATTTGAGCTTGTCTGATAGGTGTTTGTCTTCCCTGCAGGGAAACAGTTGCGTAGAGAACTCTTTCTACAGCAGCCACACACTCTGCCCTAGAGCTGAGAAGTACTGGCTGTAACTTCCCTTTGCAGAAGGAACATGCCTCAGAAACACACTCTCACCTAACTCTTAAGTTACTACTTCAACTCACATATGCATGGAAACACAGAGTGGAGCACCCGGCAATACTGAGCAGGACAGCACAGTAAAAGGGCTGCTCTGGCAGAACAAGGCAGAATGCAGATGCGTGGTTCTCAAGGATATGCTTCTGAGTCTGCTAGAAACTTTGCAGTAGAGCTGAGATGAACTCAGTATAAGTTCCATTTGAAGAAATAACCTAGGCCAGAAACCCACTCAACTGTAGCTCTTAAGCATCATCTGGAGCACACATTCTGGGAACCAGGCAGCAGAGAGCCCAGTGGAAGCTGCTCGATTTGAGCTTGTCTGATAGGTGTTTGTCTTCCCTGCAGGGAAACAGTTGCTTAGAGAACTCTTTCTACAGCAGCTACACACTCTGCCCTAGAGCTGAGAAGCACTGGCTGTAACTTCCCTTTGCAGAAGGAACATGCCTCAGAAACACACTCTCTCCTAACTCTTAAGTTACTACTTCAACTCACATATGCATGGAAACACAGAGTGGAGCACCCGGCAATACTGAGCAGGAAAGCATAGTAAAAGGGCTGCTCTGCCAGAACAAGGCAGAATGCAGATGCGTGGTTCTCAAGGATATGCTTCTGAGTCTGCTAGAAACTTTGCAGTAGAGCTGAGATGAACTCAGTATAAGTTCCATTTGAAGAAATAACCTAGGCCAGAAACCCACTCAACTGTAGCTCTTAAGCATCATCTGGAGCACACATTCTGGGAACCAGGCAGCAGAGAGCCCAGTGGAAGCTGCTCGATTTGAGCTTGTCTGATAGGTGTTTGTCTTCCCTGCAGGGAAACAGTTGCTTAGAGAACTCTTTCTACAGCAGCCACACACTCTGCCCTAGAGCTGAGAAGCACTGGCTGTAACTTCCCTTTGCAGAAGGAACATGCCTCAGAAACACACTCTCTCCTAACTCTTAAGTTACTACTTCAACTCACATATGCATGGAAACACAGAGTGGAGCACCCGGCAATACTGAGCAGGACCGCACAGTAAAAGGGCTGCTCTGCCAGAACAAGGCAGAATGCAGATGCGTGGTTCTCAAGGATATGCTTCTGAGTCTGCTAGAAACTTTGCAGTAGAGCTGAGATGAACTCAGTATAAGTTCCATTTGAAGAAATAACCTACGTCAGAAACCCACTCAACTGTAGCTCTTAAGCATCATCTGGAGCACACATTCTGGGAACCAGACCTCACAGAGCCCAGTGGAAGCTGCTCGATTTGAGCTGGTCTGTTAGGTGTTTGTCTTCCCTGCAGGGAAAGAGTTGCTTAGAGAACTCTTTCTACAGCAGCCACACACTCTGCCCTAGAGCTGAGAAGCACTGGCTGTCACTTCCCTTTGCAGAAGGAACATGCCTCAGAAACACACTCTCTCCTAACTCTTAAGTTACTACTTCAACTCACATATGCATGGAAACACAGAGTGGAGCACCCGGCAATACTGAGCAGGACAGCTCAGTAAAAGGGCTGCTCTGCCAGAACAAGGCAGAATGCAGATGCGTGGTTCTCAAGGATATGCTTCTGAGTCTGCTAGAAACTTTGCAGTAGAGCTGAGATGAACTCAGTATGAGTTCCATTTGAAGAAATAACCTAGGCCAGAAACCCACTCAACTGTAGCTCTTAAGCATCATCTGGAGCACACATTCTGGGAACCAGGCAGCAGAGAGCCCAGTGGAAGCTGCTCGATTTGAGCTTGTCTGATAGGTGTTTGTCTTCCCTGCAGGGAAACAGTTGCGTAGAGAACTCTTTCTACAGCAGCCACACACTCTGCCCTAGAGCTGAGAAGCACTGGCTGTAACTTCCCTTTGCAGAAGGAACATGCCTCAGAAACACACTCTCTCCTAACTCTTAAGTTACTACTTCAACTCACATATGCATGGAAACACAGAGTGGAGCACCCGGCAATACTGAGCAGGACCGCACAGTAAAAGGGCTGCTCTGCCAGAACAAGGCAGAATGCAGATGCGTGGTTCTCAAGGATATGCTTCTGAGTCTGCTAGAAACTTTGCAGTAGAGCTGAGATGAACTCAGTATAAGTTCCATTTGAAGAAATAACCTAGGCCAGAAACCCACTCAACTGTAGCTCTTAAGCATCATCTGGAGCACACATTCTGGGAACCAGGCAGCACAGAGCCCAGTGGAAGCTGCTCGATTTGAGCTTGTCTGTTAGGTGTTTGTCTTCCCTGCAGGGAAACAGTTGCGTAGAGAACTCTTTCTACAGCAGCCACACACTCTGCCCTAGAGCTGAGAAGCACTAGCTCTAACTTCCCTTTGCAGAAGGAACATGCCTCAGAAACACACTCTCACCTAACTCTTAAGTTACTACTTCAACTCACATATGCATGGAACCACAGAGTGGAGCACCCGGCAATACTGAGCAGGACAGCTCAGTAAAAGGGCTGCTCTGCCAGAACAAGGCAGAATGCAGATGCGTGGTTCTCAAGGATATGCTTCTGAGTCTGCTAGAAACTTTGCAGTAGAGCTGAGATGAACTCAGTATAAGTTCCATTTGAGGAAATAACCTAGACCAGAAACCCACTCAACTGTAGCTCTTAAGCATCATCTGGAACACAAATTAAGGGAACCAGGCAGCAGAGAGCCCAGTGGAGACTGCTCGATTTGAGCTTGTCTGATAGGTGTTTGTCTTCCCTGCAGGGAAACAGTTGCGTAGAGAACTCTTTCTACAGCAGCCACACACTCTGCCCTAGAGCTGAGAAGCACTGGCTGTAACTTCCCTTTGCAGAAGGAACATGCCTCAGAAACACACTCTCTCCTAACTCTTAAGTTACTACTTCAACTCACATATGCATGGAAACACAGAGTGGAGCACCCGGCAATACTGAGCAGGACAGCATAGTAAAAGGGCTGCTCTGCCAGAACAAGGCAGAATGCAGATGCGTGGTTCTCAAGGATATGCTTCTGAGTCTGCTAGAAACTTTGCAGTAGAGCTGAGATGAACTCAGTATAAGTTCCATTTGAAGAAATAACCTAGGCCAGAAACCCACTCAACTGTAGCTCTTAAGCATCATCTGGAGCACACATTCTGGGAACCAGGCAGCAGAGAGCCCAGTGGAAGCTGCTCGATTTGAGCTTGTCTGATAGGTGTTTGTCTTCCCTGCAGGGAAACAGTTGCTTAGAGAACTCTTTCTACAGCAGCTACACACTCTGCCCTAGAGCTGAGAAGCACTGGCTGTAACTTCCCTTTGCAGAAGGAACATGCCTCAGAAACACACTCTCTCCTAACTCTTAAGTTACTACTTCAACTCACATATGCATGGAAACACAGAGTGGAGCACCCGGCAATACTGAGCAGGACAGCATAGTAAAAGGGCTGCTCTGCCAGAACAAGGCAGAATGCAGATGCGTGGTTCTCAAGGATATGCTTCTGAGTCTGCTAGAAACTTTGCAGTAGAGCTGAGATGAACTCAGTATAAGTTCCATTTGAAGAAATAACCTAGGCCAGAAACCCACTCAACTGTAGCTCTTAAGCATCATCTGGAGCACACATTCTGGGAACCAGGCAGCAGAGAGCCCAGTGGAAGCTGCTCGATTTGAGCTTGTCTGATAGATGTTTGTCTTCCCTGCAGGGAAACAGTTGCTTAGAGAACTCTTTCTACAGCAGCCACACACTCTGCCCTAGAGCTGAGAAGCACTGGCTGTAACTTCCCTTTGCAGAAGGAACATGCCTCAGAAACACACTCTCTCCTAACTCTTAAGTTACTACTTCAACTCACATATGCATGGAAACACAGAGTGGAGCACCCGGCAATACTGAGCAGGACAGCTCAGTAAAAGGGCTGCTCTGCCAGAACAAGGCAGAATGCAGATGCGTGGTTCTCAAGGATATGCTTCTGAGTCTGCTAGAAACTTTGCAGTAGAGCTGAGATGAACTCAGTATAAGTTCCATTTGAAGAAATAACCTAGGCCAGAAACCCACTCAACTGTAGCTCTTAAGCATCATCTGGAGCACACATTCTGGGAACCAGGCAGCAGAGAGCCCAGTGGAAGCTGCTCGATTTGAGCTTGTCTGATAGGTGTTTGTCTTCCCTGCAGGGAAACAGTTGCGTAGAGAACTCTTTCTACAGCAGCCACACACTCTGCTCTAGAGCTGAGAAGCACTGGCTGTAACTTCCCTTTGCAGAAGGAACATGCCTCAGAAACACACTCTCTCCTAACTCTTAAGTTACTACTTCAACTCACATATGCATGGAAACACAGAGTGGAGCACCCGGCAATACTGAGCAGGACCGCACAGTAAAAGGGCTGCTCTGCCAGAACAAGGCAGAATGCAGATGCGTGGTTCTCAAGGATATGCTTCTGAGTCTGCTAGAAACTTTGCAGTAGAGCTGAGATGAACTCAGTATAAGTTCCATTTGAAGAAATAACCTACGTCAGAAACCCACTCAACTGTAGCTCTTAAGCATCATCTGGAGCACACATTCTGGGAACCAGACCTCACAGAGCCCAGTGGAAGCTGCTCGATTTGAGCTGGTCTGTTAGGTGTTTGTCTTCCCTGCAGGGAAAGAGTTGCTTAGAGAACTCTTTCTACAGCAGCCACACACTCTGCCCTAGAGCTGAGAAGCACTGGCTGTCACTTCCCTTTGCAGAAGGAACATGCCTCAGAAACACACTCTCTCCTAACTCTTAAGTTACTACTTCAACTCACATATGCATGGAAACACAGAGTGGAGCACCCGGCAATACTGAGCAGGACAGCTCAGTAAAAGGGCTGCTCTGCCAGAACAAGGCAGAATGCAGATGCGTGGTTCTCAAGGATATGCTTCTGAGTCTGCTAGAAACTTTGCAGTAGAGCTGAGATGAACTCAGTATGAGTTCCATTTGAAGAAATAACCTAGGCCAGAAACCCACTCAACTGTAGCTCTTAAGCATCATCTGGAGCACACATTCTGGGAACCAGGCAGCAGAGAGCCCAGTGGAAGCTGCTCGATTTGAGCTTGTCTGATAGGTGTTTGTCTTCCCTGCAGGGAAACAGTTGCGTAGAGAACTCTTTCTACAGCAGCCACACACTCTGCCCTAGAGCTGAGAAGCACTGGCTGTAACTTCCCTTTGCAGAAGGAACATGCCTCAGAAACACACTCTCTCCTAACTCTTAAGTTACTACTTCAACTCACATATGCATGGAAACACAGAGTGGAGCACCCGGCAATACTGAGCAGGACAGCATAGTAAAAGGGCTGCTCTGCCAGAACAAGGCAGAATGCAGATGCGTGGTTCTCAAGGATATGCTTCTGAGTCTGCTAGAAACTTTGCAGTAGAGCTGAGATGAACTCAGTATAAGTTCCATTTGAAGAAATAACCTAGGCCAGAAACCCACTCAACTGTAGCTCTTAAGCATCATCTGGAGCACACATTCTGGGAACCAGGCAGCACAGAGCCCAGTGGAAGCTGCTCGATTTGAGCTTGTCTGTTAGGTGTTTGTCTTCCCTGCAGGGAAACAGTTGCGTAGAGAACTCTTTCTACAGCAGCCACACACTCTGCCCTAGAGCTGAGAAGCACTAGCTCTAACTTCCCTTTGCAGAAGGAACATGCCTCAGAAACACACTCTCACCTAACTCTTAAGTTACTACTTCAACTCACATATGCATGGAACCACAGAGTGGAGCACCCGGCAATACTGAGCAGGACAGCTCAGTAAAAGGGCTGCTCTGCCAGAACAAGGCAGAATGCAGATGCGTGGTTCTCAAGGATATGCTTCTGAGTCTGCTAGAAACTTTGCAGTAGAGCTGAGATGAACTCAGTATAAGTTCCATTTGAGGAAATAACCTAGACCAGAAACCCACTCAACTGTAGCTCTTAAGCATCATCTGGAACACAAATTAAGGGAACCAGGCAGCAGAGAGCCCAGTGGAGACTGCTCGATTTGAGCTTGTCTGATAGGTGTTTGTCTTCCCTGCAGGGAAACAGTTGCGTAGAGAACTCTTTCTACAGCAGCCACACACTCTGCCCTAGAGCTGAGAAGCACTGGCTGTAACTTCCCTTTGCAGAAGGAACATGCCTCAGAAACACACTCTCTCCTAACTCTTAAGTTACTACTTCAACTCACATATGCATGGAAACACAGAGTGGAGCACCCGGCAATACTGAGCAGGACAGCATAGTAAAAGGGCTGCTCTGCCAGAACAAGGCAGAATGCAGATGCGTGGTTCTCAAGGATATGCTTCTGAGTCTGCTAGAAACTTTGCAGTAGAGCTGAGATGAACTCAGTATAAGTTCCATTTGAAGAAATAACCTAGGCCAGAAACCCACTCAACTGTAGCTCTTAAGCATCATCTGGAGCACACATTCTGGGAACCAGGCAGCAGAGAGCCCAGTGGAAGCTGCTCGATTTGAGCTTGTCTGATAGGTGTTTGTCTTCCCTGCAGGGAAACAGTTGCGTAGAGAACTCTTTCTACAGCAGCCACACACTCTGCCCTAGAGCTGAGAAGTACTGGCTGTAACTTCCCTTTGCAGAAGGAACATGCCTCAGAAACACACTCTCACCTAACTCTTAAGTTACTACTTCAACTCACATATGCATGGAAACACAGAGTGGAGCACCCGGCAATACTGAGCAGGACAGCACAGTAAAAGGGCTGCTCTGGCAGAACAAGGCAGAATGCAGATGCGTGGTTCTCAAGGATATGCTTCTGAGTCTGCTAGAAACTTTGCAGTAGAGCTGAGATGAACTCAGTATAAGTTCCATTTGAAGAAATAACCTAGGCCAGAAACCCACTCAACTGTAGCTCTTAAGCATCATCTGGAGCACACATTCTGGGAACCAGGCAGCAGAGAGCCCAGTGGAAGCTGCTCGATTTGAGCTTGTCTGATAGGTGTTTGTCTTCCCTGCAGGGAAACAGTTGCTTAGAGAACTCTTTCTACAGCAGCTACACACTCTGCCCTAGAGCTGAGAAGCACTGGCTGTAACTTCCCTTTGCAGAAGGAACATGCCTCAGAAACACACTCTCTCCTAACTCTTAAGTTACTACTTCAACTCACATATGCATGGAAACACAGAGTGGAGCACCCGGCAATACTGAGCAGGACAGCATAGTAAAAGGGCTGCTCTGCCAGAACAAGGCAGAATGCAGATGCGTGGTTCTCAAGGATATGCTTCTGAGTCTGCTAGAAACTTTGCAGTAGAGCTGAGATGAACTCAGTATAAGTTCCATTTGAAGAAATAACCTAGGCCAGAAACCCACTCAACTGTAGCTCTTAAGCATCATCTGGAGCACACATTCTGGGAACCAGGCAGCAGAGAGCCCAGTGGAAGCTGCTCGATTTGAGCTTGTCTGATAGATGTTTGTCTTCCCTGCAGGGAAACAGTTGCTTAGAGAACTCTTTCTACAGCAGCCACACACTCTGCCCTAGAGCTGAGAAGCACTGGCTGTAACTTCCCTTTGCAGAAGGAACATGCCTCAGAAACACACTCTCTCCTAACTCTTAAGTTACTACTTCAACTCACATATGCATGGAAACACAGAGTGGAGCACCCGGCAATACTGAGCAGGACAGCTCAGTAAAAGGGCTGCTCTGCCAGAACAAGGCAGAATGCAGATGCGTGGTTCTCAAGGATATGCTTCTGAGTCTGCTAGAAACTTTGCAGTAGAGCTGAGATGAACTCAGTATAAGTTCCATTTGAAGAAATAACCTAGGCCAGAAACCCACTCAACTGTAGCTCTTAAGCATCATCTGGAGCACACATTCTGGGAACCAGGCAGCAGAGAGCCCAGTGGAAGCTGCTCGATTTGAGCTTGTCTGATAGGTGTTTGTCTTCCCTGCAGGGAAACAGTTGCTTAGAGAACTCTTTCTACAGCAGCCACACACTCTGCCCTAGAGCTGAGAAGCACTGGCTGTAACTTCCCTTTGCAGAAGGAACATGCCTCAGAAACACACTCTCTCCTAACTCTTAAGTTACTACTTCAACTCACATATGCATGGAAACACAGAGTGGAGCACCCGGCAATACGGAGCAGGACAGCATAGTAAAAGGGCTGCTCTGCCAGAACAAGGCAGAATGCAGATGCGTGGTTCTCAAGGATATGCTTCTGAGTCTGCTAGAAACTTTGCAGTAGAGCTGAGATGAACTCAGTATAAGTTCCATTTGAAGAAATAACCTAGGCCAGAAACCCACTCAACTGTAGCTCTTAAGCATCATCTGGAGCACACATTCTGGGAACCAGGCAGCACAGAGCCCAGTGGAAGCTGCTCGATTTGAGCTTGTCTGTTAGGTGTTTGTCTTCCCTGCAGGGAAACAGTTGCGTAGAGAACTCTTTCTACAGCAGCCACACACTCTGCCCTAGAGCTGAGAAGCACTAGCTCTAACTTCCCTTTGCAGAAGGAACATGCCTCAGAAACACACTCTCACCTAACTCTTAAGTTACTACTTCAACTCACATATGCATGGAACCACAGAGTGGAGCACCCGGCAATACTGAGCAGGACAGCTCAGTAAAAGGGCTGCTCTGCCAGAACAAGGCAGAATGCAGATGCGTGGTTCTCAAGGATATGCTTCTGAGTCTGCTAGAAACTTTGCAGTAGAGCTGAGATGAACTCAGTATAAGTTCCATTTGAGGAAATAACCTAGACCAGAAACCCACTCAACTGTAGCTCTTAAGCATCATCTGGAACACAAATTAAGGGAACCAGGCAGCAGAGAGCCCAGTGGAGACTGCTCGATTTGAGCTTGTCTGATAGGTGTTTGTCTTCCCTGCAGGGAAACAGTTGCGTAGAGAACTCTTTCTACAGCAGCCACACACTCTGCCCTAGAGCTGAGAAGCACTGGCTGTAACTTCCCTTTGCAGAAGGAACATGCCTCAGAAACACACTCTCTCCTAACTCTTAAGTTACTACTTCAACTCACATATGCATGGAAACACAGAGTGGAGCACCCGGCAATACTGAGCAGGACAGCATAGTAAAAGGGCTGCTCTGCCAGAACAAGGCAGAATGCAGATGCGTGGTTCTCAAGGATATGCTTCTGAGTCTGCTAGAAACTTTGCAGTAGAGCTGAGATGAACTCAGTATAAGTTCCATTTGAAGAAATAACCTAGGCCAGAAACCCACTCAACTGTAGCTCTTAAGCATCATCTGGAGCACACATTCTGGGAACCAGGCAGCAGAGAGCCCAGTGGAAGCTGCTCGATTTGAGCTTGTCTGATAGGTGTTTGTCTTCCCTGCAGGGAAACAGTTGCGTAGAGAACTCTTTCTACAGCAGCCACACACTCTGCCCTAGAGCTGAGAAGTACTGGCTGTAACTTCCCTTTGCAGAAGGAACATGCCTCAGAAACACACTCTCACCTAACTCTTAAGTTACTACTTCAACTCACATATGCATGGAAACACAGAGTGGAGCACCCGGCAATACTGAGCAGGACAGCACAGTAAAAGGGCTGCTCTGGCAGAACAAGGCAGAATGCAGATGCGTGGTTCTCAAGGATATGCTTCTGAGTCTGCTAGAAACTTTGCAGTAGAGCTGAGATGAACTCAGTATAAGTTCCATTTGAAGAAATAACCTAGGCCAGAAACCCACTCAACTGTAGCTCTTAAGCATCATCTGGAGCACACATTCTGGGAACCAGGCAGCAGAGAGCCCAGTGGAAGCTGCTCGATTTGAGCTTGTCTGATAGGTGTTTGTCTTCCCTGCAGGGAAACAGTTGCTTAGAGAACTCTTTCTACAGCAGCCACACACTCTGCCCTAGAGCTGAGAAGCACTGGCTGTAACTTCCCTTTGCAGAAGGAACATGCCTCAGAAACACACTCTCTCCTAACTCTTAAGTTACTACTTCAACTCACATATGCATGGAAACACAGAGTGGAGGACCCGGCAATACTGAGCAGGACAGCATAGTAAAAGGGCTGCTGTGCCAGAACAAGGCAGAATGCAGATGCGTGGTTCTCAAGGATATGCTTCTGAGTCTGCTAGAAACTTTGCAGTAGAGCTGAGATGAACTCAGTATAAGTTCCATTTGAAGAAATAACCTAGGCCAGAAACCCACTCAACTGTAGCTCTTAAGCATCATCTGGAGCACACATTCTGGGAACCAGGCAGCAGAGAGCCCAGTGGAAGCTGCTCGATTTGAGCTTGTCTGATAGATGTTTGTCTTCCCTGCAGGGAAACAGTTGCTTAGAGAACTCTTTCTACAGCAGCCACACACTCTGCCCTAGAGCTGAGAAGCACTGGCTGTAACTTCCCTTTGCAGAAGGAACATGCCTCAGAAACACACTCTCTCCTAACTCTTAAGTTACTACTTCAACTCACATATGCATGGAAACACAGAGTGGAGCAACCGGCAATACTGAGCAGGACAGCTCAGTAAAAGGGCTGCTCTGCCAGAACAAGGCAGAATGCAGATGTGTGGTTCTCAAGGATATGCTTCTGAGTCTGCTAGAAACTTTGCAGTAGAGCTGAGATGAACTCAGTATAAGTTCCATTTGAAGAAATAACCTAGGCCAGAAACCCACTCAACTGTAGCTCTTAAGCATCATCTGGAGCACACATTCTGGGAACGAGGCAGCAGAGAGCCCAGTGGAAGCTGCTCGATTTGAGCTTGTCTGATAGGTGTTTGTCTTCCCTGCAGGGAAACAGTTGCTTAGAGAACTCTTTCTACAGCAGCCACACACTCTGCCCTAGAGCTGAGAAGCACTGGCTGTAACTTCCCTTTGCAGAAGGAACATGCCTCAGAAACACACTCTCTCCTAACTCTTAAGTTACTACTTCAAGT
Organism: Tapirus indicus; assembly: GCA_031878705.1. Classification (NCBI taxonomy): domain Eukaryota; kingdom Metazoa; phylum Chordata; class Mammalia; order Perissodactyla; family Tapiridae; genus Tapirus; species Tapirus indicus. The sequence goes on from CM062942.1 coordinate 49,230,027, forward strand.
CACATATGCATGGAAACACAGAGTGGAGCACCCGGCAATACTGAGCAGGACAGCATAGTAAAAGGGCTGCTCTGCCAGAACAAGGCAGAATGCAGATGCGTGGTTCTCAAGGATATGCTTCTGAGTCTGCTAGAAACTTTGCAGTAGAGCTGAGATGAACTCAGTATAAGTTCCATTTGAAGAAATAACCTAGGCCAGAAACCCACTCAACTGTAGCTCTTAAGCATCATCTGGAGCACACATTCTGGGAACCAGGCAGCACAGAGCCCAGTGGAAGCTGCTCGATTTGAGCTTGTCTGTTAGGTGTTTGTCTTCCCTGCAGGGAAACAGTTGCGTAGAGAACTCTTTCTACAGCAGCCACACACTCTGCCCTAGAGCTGAGAAGCACTAGCTCTAACTTCCCTTTGCAGAAGGAACATGCCTCAGAAACACACTCTCACCTAACTCTTAAGTTACTACTTCAACTCACATATGCATGGAACCACAGAGTGGAGCACCCGGCAATACTGAGCAGGACAGCTCAGTAAAAGGGCTGCTCTGCCAGAACAAGGCAGAATGCAGATGCGTGGTTCTCAAGGATATGCTTCTGAGTCTGCTAGAAACTTTGCAGTAGAGCTGAGATGAACTCAGTATCAGTTCCATTTGAAGAAATAACCTAGGCCCGAAACCCACTCAACTGTAGCTCTTAAGCATCATCTGGAGCACACATTCTGGGAACCAGGCAGCAGAGAGCCCAGTGGAAGCTGCTCGATTTGAGCTTGTCTGATAGGTGTTTGTCTTCCCTGCAGGGAAACAGTTGCGTAGAGAACTCTTTCTACAGCAGCCACACACTCTGCCCTAGAGCTGAGAAGCACTGGCTGTAACTTCCCTTTGCAGAAGGAACATGCCTCAGAAACACACTCTCTCCTAACGCTTAAGTTACTACTTCAACTCACATATGCATGGAAACACAGAGTGGAGCACCCGGCGATAGTGTGCAGGACAGCTCAGTAAAAGGGCTGCTCTGCCAGAACAAGGCAGAATGCAGATGCTTGGTTCTCAAGGATATGCTTCTGAGTCTGCTAGAAACTTTGCAGTAGAGCTGAGATGAACTCAGTATAAGTTCCATTTGAAGAAATAACCTAGACCAGAAACCCACTAAACTGTAGCTCTTAAGCATCATCTGGAGAACAAATTAAGGGAACCAGGCAGCAGAGAGCCCAGTGGAGACTGCTCGATTTGAGCTTGTCTGATAGGTGTTTGTCTTCCCTGCAGGGAAACAGTTGCTTAGAGAACTCTTTCTACAGCAGCCACACACTCTTCCCTAGAGCTGAGAAGCACTGGCTGTAACTTCCCTTTGCAGAAGGAACATGCCTCAGAAACACACTCTCTCCTAACTCTTAAGTTACTACTTCAACTCACATATGCATGGAAACACAGAGTGGAGCACCCTGCAATACTGAGCAGGACAGCTCAGTAAAAGGGCTGCTCTGCCAGAACAAGGCAGAATGCAGATGCGTGGTTCTCAAGGATATGCTTCTGAGTCTGCTAGAAACTTTGCAGTAGAGCTAAGATGAACTCAGTATAAGTTCCATTTGAAGAAATAACCTAGGCCAGAAACCCACTCAACTGTAGCTCTTAAGCATCATCTGGAGCACACATTCTGGGAACCAGACAGCACAGAGCCCAGTGGAAGCTGCTCGATTTGAGCTTCTCTGTTAGGTGTTTGTCTTCCCTGCAGGGAAACAGTTGCTTAGAGAACTCTTTCTACAGCAGCCACACACTCTGCCCTAGAGCTGAGAAGCACTGGCTGTAACTTCCCTTTGCAGAAGGAACATGCCTCAGAAACACACTCACTCCTAACTCTTAAGTTACTACTTCAACTCACATATGCATGGAAACACAGAGTGGAGCACCCGGCAATACTGAGCAGGACAGCTCAGTAAAAGGGCTGCTCTGCCAGAACAAGGCAGAATGCAGATGCGTGGTTCTCAAGGATATGCTTCTGAGTCTGCTAGAAACTTTGCAGTAGAGCTGAGATGAACTCAGTATAAGTTCCATTTGAAGAAATAACCTAGACCAGAAACCCACTCAACTGTAGCTCTTAAGCATCATCTGGAACACAAATTAAGGGAACCAGGCAGCACAGAGCCCAGTGGAAGCTGCTCGATTTGAGCTTGTCTGTTAGGTGTTTGTCTTCCCTGCAGGGAAACAGTTGCGTAGAGAACTCTTTCTACAGCAGCCACACACTCTGCCCTAGAGCTGAGAAGCACTGGCTGTAACTTCCCTTTGCAGAAGGAACATGCCTCAGAAACACACTCTCACCTAACTCTTAAGTTACTACTTCAACTCACATATGCATGGAACCACAGAGTGGAGCACCCGGCAATACTGAGCAGGACAGCTCAGTAAAAGGGCTGCTCTGCCAGAACAAGGCAGAATGCAGATGCGTGGTTCTCAAGGATATGCTTCTGAGTCTGCTAGAAACTTTGCAGTAGAGCTGAGATGAACTCAGTATCAGTTCCATTTGAAGAAATAACCTAGGCCCGAAACCCACTCAACTGTAGCTCTTAAGCATCATCTGGAGCACACATTCTGGGAACCAGGCAGCAGAGAGCCCAGTGGAAGCTGCTCGATTTGAGCTTGTCTGATAGGTGTTTGTCTTCCCTGCAGGGAAACAGTTGCGTAGAGAACTCTTTCTACAGCAGCCACACACTCTGCCCTAGAGCTGAGAAGCACTGGCTGTCACTTCCCTTTGCAGAAGGAACATGCCTCAGAAACACACTCTCTCCTAACGCTTAAGTTACTACTTCAACTCACATATGCATGGAAACACAGAGTGGAGCACCCGGCGATAGTGTGCAGGACAGTACAGTAAAAGGGCTGCTCTGGCAGAACAAGGCAGAATGCAGATGCTTGGTTCTCAAGGATATGCTTCTGAGTCTGCTAGAAACTTTGCAGTAGAGCTGAGATGAACTCAGTATAAGTTCCATTTGAAGAAATAACCTAGACCAGAAACCCACTCAACTGTAGCTCTTAAGCATCATCTGGAGAACAAATTAAGGGAACCAGGCAGCAGAGAGCCCAGTGGAGACTGCTCGATTTGAGCTTGTCTGATAGGTGTTTGTCTTCCCTGCAGGGAAACAGTTGCGTAGAGAACTCATTCTACAGCAGCCACACACTCTTCCCTAGAGCTGAGAAGCACTGGCTGTAACTTCCCTTTGCAGAAGGAACATGCCTCAGAAACACACTCACTCCTAACTCTTAAGTTACTACTTCAACTCACATATGCATGGAAACACAGAGTGGAGCACCCGGCAATACTGAGCAGGACAGCTCAGTAAAAGGGCTGCTCTGCCAGAACAAGGCAGAATGCAGATGCGTGGTTCTCAAGGATATGCTTCTGAGTCTGCTAGAAACTTTGCAGTAGAGCTGAGATGAACTCAGTATCAGTTCCATTTGAAGAAATAACCTAGGCCAGAAACCCACTCAACTGTAGCTCTTAAGCATCATCTGGAGCACACATTCTGGGAACCAGGCAGCAGAGAGCCCAGTGGAAGCTGCTCGATTTGAGCTTGTCTGATAGGTGTTTGTCTTCCCTGCAGGGAAACAGTTGCGTAGAGAACTCTTTCTACAGCAGCCACACACTCTGCCCTAGAGCTGAGAAGCACTGGCTGTAACTTCCCTTTGCAGAAGGAACATGCCTCAGAAACACACTCACTCCTAACTCTTAAGTTACTACTTCAACTCACATATGCATGGAAACACAGAGTGGAGCACCCGGCAATACTGAGCAGGACAGCTCAGTAAAAGGGCTGCTCTGCCAGAACAAGGCAGAATGCAGATGCGTGGTTCTCAAGGATATGCTTCTGAGTCTGCTAGAAACTTTGCAGTAGAGCTGAGATGAACTCAGTATAAGTTCCATTTGAAGAAATAACCTAGACCAGAAACCCACTCAACTGTAGCTCTTAAGCATCATCTGGAACACAAATTAAGGGAACCAGGCAGCAGAGAGCCCAGTGGAGACTGCTCGATTTGAGCTTGTCTGATAGGTGTTTGTCTTCCCTGCAGGGAAACAGTTGCGTAGAGAACTCTTTCTACAGCAGCCACACACTCTGCCCTAGAGCTGAGAAGCACTGGCTGTCACTTCCCTTTGCAGAAGGAACATGCCTCAGAAACACACTCTCTCCTAACTCTTAAGTTACTACTTCAACTCACATATGCATGGAAACACAGAGTGGAGCACCCGGCAATACTGAGCAGGACAGCACTGTAAAAGGGCTGCTCTGGCAGAACAAGGCAGAATGCAGATGCGTGGTTCTCAAGGATATGCTTCTGAGTCTGCTAGAAACTTTGCAGTAGAGCTGAGATGAACTCAGTATAAGTTCCATTTGAAGAAATAACCTAGGCCAGAAACCCAATCAACTGTAGCTCTTAAGCATCATCTGGAGCACACATTCTGGGAACCAGGGAGCAGAGAGCCCAGTGGAAGCTGCTCGATTTGAGCTTGTCTGATAGGTGTTTGTCTTCCCTGCAGGGAAACAGTTGCTTAGAGAACTCTTTCTACAGCAGCCACACACTCTGCCCTAGAGCTGAGAAGCACTGGCTGTAACTTCCCTTTGCAGAAGGAACATGCCTCAGAAACACACTCTCTCCTAACTCTTAAGTTACTACTTCAACTCACATATGCATGGAAACACAGAGTGGAGCACCCGGCAATACTGAGCAGGACAGCATAGTAAAAGGGCTGCTCTGCCAGAACAAGGCAGAATGCAGATGCGTGGTTCTCAAGGATATGCTTCTGAGTCTGCTAGAAACTTTGCAGTAGAGCTGAGATGAACTCAGTATAAGTTCCATTTGAAGAAATAACCTAGGCCAGAAACCCACTCAACTGTAGCTCTTAAGCATCATCTGGAGCACACATTCTGGGAACCAGACAGCACAGAGCCCAGTGGAAGCTGCTCGATTTGAGCTTCTCTGTTAGGTGTTTGTCTTCCCTGCAGGGAAACAGTTGCTTAGAGAACTCTTTCTACAGCAGCCACACACTCTGCCCTAGAGCTGAGAAGCACTGGCTGTAACTTCCCTTTGCAGAAGGAACATGCCTCAGAAACACACTCACTCCTAACTCTTAAGTTACTACTTCAACTCACATATGCATGGAAACACAGAGTGGAGCACCCGGCAATACTGAGCAGGACAGCTCAGTAAAAGGGCTGCTCTGCCAGAACAAGGCAGAATGCAGATGCGTGGTTCTCAAGGATATGCTTCTGAGTCTGCTAGAAACTTTGCAGTAGAGCTGAGATGAACTCAGTATAAGTTCCATTTGAAGAAATAACCTAGACCAGAAACCCACTCAACTGTAGCTCTTAAGCATCATCTGGAACACAAATTAAGGGAACCAGGCAGCAGAGAGCCCAGTGGAGACTGCTCGATTTGAGCTTGTCTGATAGGTGTTTGTCTTCCCTGCAGGGAAACAGTTGCTTAGAGAACTCTTTCTACAGCAGCCACACACTCTGCCCTAGAGCTGAGAAGCACTGGCTGTAACTTCCCTTTGCAGAAGGAACATGCCTCAGAAACACACTCTCTCCTAACTCTTAAGTTACTACTTCAACTCACATATGCATGGAAACACAGAGTGGAGCACCCGGCAATACTGAGCAGGACAGCATAGTAAAAGGGCTGCTCTGCCAGAACAAGGCAGAATGCAGATGCGTGGTTCTCAAGGATATGCTTCTGAGTCTGCTAGAAACTTTGCAGTAGAGCTGAGATGAACTCAGTATAAGTTCCATTTGAAGAAATAACCTAGGCCAGAAACCCACTCAACTGTAGCTCTTAAGCATCATCTGGAGCACACATTCTGGGAACCAGGCAGCACAGAGCCCAGTGGAAGCTGCTCGATTTGAGCTTGTCTGTTAGGTGTTTGTCTTCCCTGCAGGGAAACAGTTGCGTAGAGAACTCTTTCTACAGCAGCCACACACTCTGCCCTAGAGCTGAGAAGCACTAGCTCTAACTTCCCTTTGCAGAAGGAACATGCCTCAGAAACACACTCTCACCTAACTCTTAAGTTACTACTTCAACTCACATATGCATGGAACCACAGAGTGGAGCACCCGGCAATACTGAGCAGGACAGCTCAGTAAAAGGGCTGCTCTGCCAGAACAAGGCAGAATGCAGATGCGTGGTTCTCAAGGATATGCTTCTGAGTCTGCTAGAAACTTTGCAGTAGAGCTGAGATGAACTCAGTATCAGTTCCATTTGAAGAAATAACCTAGGCCCGAAACCCACTCAACTGTAGCTCTTAAGCATCATCTGGAGCACACATTCTGGGAACCAGGCAGCAGAGAGCCCAGTGGAAGCTGCTCGATTTGAGCTTGTCTGATAGGTGTTTGTCTTCCCTGCAGGGAAACAGTTGCGTAGAGAACTCTTTCTACAACAGCCACACACTCTGCCCTAGAGCTGAGAAGCACTGGCTGTCACTTCCCTTTGCAGAAGGAACATGCCTCAGAAACACACTCTCTCCTAACGCTTAAGTTACTACTTCAACTCACATATGCATGGAAACACAGAGTGGAGCACCCGGCGATAGTGTGCAGGACAGTACAGTAAAAGGGCTGCTCTGGCAGAACAAGGCAGAATGCAGATGCTTGGTTCTCAAGGATATGCTTCTGAGTCTGCTAGAAACTTTGCAGTAGAGCTGAGATGAACTCAGTATAAGTTCCATTTGAAGAAATAACCTAGACCAGAAACCCACTAAACTGTAGCTCTTAAGCATCATCTGGAGAACAAATTAAGGGAACCAGGCAGCAGAGAGCCCAGTGGAGACTGCTCGATTTGAGCTTGTCTGATAGGTGTTTGTCTTCCCTGCAGGGAAACAGTTGCGTAGAGAACTCATTCTACAGCAGCCACACACTCTTCCCTAGAGCTGAGAAGCACTGGCTGTAACTTCCCTTTGCAGAAGGAACATGCCTCAGAAACACACTCACTCCTAACTCTTAAGTTACTACTTCAACTCACATATGCATGGAAACACAGAGTGGAGCACCCGGCAATACTGAGCAGGACAGCTCAGTAAAAGGGCTGCTCTGCCAGAACAAGGCAGAATGCAGATGCGTGGTTCTCAAGGATATGCTTCTGAGTCTGCTAGAAACTTTGCAGTAGAGCTGAGATGAACTCAGTATCAGTTCCATTTGAAGAAATAACCTAGGCCAGAAACCCACTCAACTGTAGCTCTTAAGCATCATCTGGAGCACACATTCTGGGAACCAGGCAGCAGAGAGCCCAGTGCAAGCTGCTCGATTTGAGCTTGTCTGATAGGTGTTTGTCTTCCCTGCAGGGAAACAGTTGCGTAGAGAACTCTTTCTACAGCAGCCACACACTGTGCCCTAGAGCTGAGAAGCACTGGCTGTAACTTCCCTTTGCAGAAGGAACATGCCTCAGAAACACACTCTCTCCTAACTCTTAAGTTACTACTTCAACTCACATATGCATGGAAACACAGAGTGGAGCACCCGGCAATACTGAGCAGGACAGCACTGTAAAAGGGCTGCTCTGGCAGAACAAGGCAGAATGCAGATGCGTGGTTCTCAAGGATATGCTTCTGAGTCTGCTAGAAACTTTGCAGTAGAGCTGAGATGAACTCAGTATAAGTTCCATTTGAAGAAATAACCTAGGCCAGAAACCCACTCAACTGTAGCTCTTAAGCATCATCTGGAGCACACATTCTGGGAACCAGGGAGCAGAAAGCCCAGTGGAAGCTGCTCGATTTGAGCTTGTCTGATAGGTGTTTGTCTTCCCTGCAGGGAAACAGTTGCTTAGAGAACTCTTTCTACAGCAGCCACACACTCTGCCCTAGAGCTGAGAAGCACTGGCTGTAACTTCCCTTTGCAGAAGGAACATGCCTCAGAAACACACTCTCTCCTAACTCTTAAGTTACTACTTCAACTCACATATGCATGGAAACACAGAGTGGAGCACCCGGCAATACTGAGCAGGACAGCATAGTAAAAGGGCTGCTCTGCCAGAACAAGGCAGAATGCAGATGCGTGGTTCTCAAGGATATGCTTCTGAGTCTGCTAGAAACTTTGCAGTAGAGCTGAGATGAACTCAGTATAAGTTCCATTTGAAGAAATAACCTAGGCCAGAAACCCACTCAACTGTAGCTCTTAAGCATCATCTGGAGCACACATTCTGGGAACCAGGCAGCACAGAGCCCAGTGGAAGCTGCTCGATTTGAGCTTGTCTGTTAGGTGTTTGTCTTCCCTGCAGGGAAACAGTTGCGTAGAGAACTCTTTCTACAGCAGCCACACACTCTGCCCTAGAGCTGAGAAGCACTAGCTCTAACTTCCCTTTGCAGAAGGAACATGCCTCAGAAACACACTCTCACCTAACTCTTAAGTTACTACTTCAACTCACATATGCATGGAACCACAGAGTGGAGCACCCGGCAATACTGAGCAGGACAGCTCAGTAAAAGGGCTGCTCTGCCAGAACAAGGCAGAATGCAGATGCGTGGTTCTCAAGGATATGCTTCTGAGTCTGCTAGAAACTTTGCAGTAGAGCTGAGATGAACTCAGTATAAGTTCCATTTGAAGAAATAACCTAGGCCAGAAACCCACTCAACTGTAGCTCTTAAGCATCATCTGGAGCACACATTCTGGGAACCAGGCAGCAGAGAGCCCAGTGGAAGCTGCTCGATTTGAGCTTGTCTGATAGGTGTTTGTCTTCCCTGCAGGGAAACAGTTGCTTAGAGAACTCTTTCTACAGCAGCCACACACTCTGCCCTAGAGCTGAGAAGCACTGGCTGTAACTTCCCTTTGCAGAAGGAACATGCCTCAGAAACACACTCTCTCCTAACTCTTAAGTTACTACTTCAACTCACATATGCATGGAAACACAGAGTGGAGCACCCGGCAATACTGAGCAGGACAGCATAGCAAAAGGGCTGCTCTGCCAGAACAAGGCAGAATGCAGATGCGTGGTTCTCAAGGATATGCTTCTGAGTCTGCTAGAAACTTTGCAGTAGAGCTGAGATGAACTCAGTATAAGTTCCATTTGAAGAAATAACCTAGGCCAGAAACCCACTCAACTGTAGCTCTTAAGCATCATCTGGAGCACACATTCTGGGAACCAGGCAGCACAGAGCCCAGTGGAAGCTGCTCGATTTGAGCTTGTCTGTTAGGTGTTTGTCTTCCCTGCAGGGAAACAGTTGCGTAGAGAACTCTTTCTACAGCAGCCACACACTCTGCCCTAGAGCTGAGAAGCACTGGCTGTAACTTCCCTTTGCAGAAGGAACATGCCTCAGAAACACACTCTCACCTAACTCTTAAGTTACTACTTCAACTCACATATGCATGGAACCACAGAGTGGAGCACCCGGCAATACTGAGCAGGACAGCTCAGTAAAAGGGCTGCTCTGCCAGAACAAGGCAGAATGCAGATGCGTGGTTCTCAAGGATATGCTTCTGAGTCTGCTAGAAACTTTGCAGTAGAGCTGAGATGAACTCAGTATAAGTTCCATTTGAAGAAATAACCTAGGCCAGAAACCCACTCAACTGTAGCTCTTAAGCATCATCTGGAGCACACATTCTGGGAACCAGGCAGCAGAGAGCCCAGTGGAAGCTGCTCGATTTGAGCTTGTCTGATAGGTGTTTGTCTTCCCTGCAGGGAAACAGTTGCTTAGAGAACTCTTTCTACAGCAGCCACACACTCTGCCCTAGAGCTGAGAAGCACTGGCTGTAACTTCCCTTTGCAGAAGGAACATGCCTCAGAAACACACTCTCTCCTAACTCTTAAGTTACTACTTCAACTCACATATGCATGGAAACACAGAGTGGAGCACCCGGCAATACTGAGCAGGACAGCATAGTAAAAGGGCTGCTCTGGCAGAACAAGGCAGAATGCAGATGCGTGGTTCTCAAGGATATGCTTCTGAGTCTGCTAGAAACTTTGCAGTAGAGCTGAGATGAACTCAGTATAAGTTCCATTTGAAGAAATAACCTAGGCCAGAAACCCACTCAACTGTAGCTCTTAAGCATCATCTGGAGCACACATTCTGGGAACCAGGCAGCACAGAGCCCAGTGGAAGCTGCTCGATTTGAGCTTGTCTGTTAGGTGTTTGTCTTCCCTGCAGGGAAACAGTTGCGTAGAGAACTCTTTCTACAGCAGCCACACACTCTGCCCTAGAGCTGAGAAGCACTAGCTCTAACTTCCCTTTGCAGAAGGAACATGCCTCAGAAACACACTCTCACCTAACTCTTAAGTTACTACTTCAACTCACATATGCATGGAACCACAGAGTGGAGCACCCGGCAATACTGAGAAGGACAGCTCAGTAAAAGGGCTGCTCTGCCAGAACAAGGCAGAATGCAGATGCGTGGTTCTCAAGGATATGCTTCTGAGTCTGCTAGAAACTTTGCAGTAGAGCTGAGATGAACTCAGTATAAGTTCCATTTGAAGAAATAACCTAGGCCAGAAACCCACTCAACTGTAGCTCTTAAGCATCATCTGGAGCACACATTCTGGGAACCAGGCAGCAGAGAGCCCAGTGGAAGCTGCTCGATTTGAGCTTGTCTGATAGATGTTTGTCTTCCCTGCAGGGAAACAGTTGCTTAGAGAACTCTTTCTACAGCAGCCACACACTCTGCCCTAGAGCTGAGAAGCACTGGCTGTAACTTCCCTTTGCAGAAGGAACATGCCTCAGAAACACACTCTCTCCTAACTCTTAAGTTACTTCTTCAACTCACATATGCATGGAAACACAGAGTGGAGCACCCGGCAATACTGAGCAGGACAGCTCAGTAAAAGGGCTGCTCTGGCAGAACAAGGCAGAATGCAGATGCGTGGTTCTCAAGGATATGCTTCTGAGTCTGCTAGAAACTTTGCAGTAGAGCTGAGATGAACTCAGTATAAGTTCCATTTGAAGAAATAACCTAGGCCAGAAACCCACTCAACTGTAGCTCTTAAGCATCATCTGGAGCACACATTCTGGGAACCAGGCAGCAGAGAGCCCAGTGGAAGCTGCTCGATTTGAGCTTGTCTGATAGGTGTTTGTCTTCCCTGCAGGGAAACAGTTGCTTAGAGAACTCTTTCTACAGCAGCCACACACTCTGCCCTAGAGCTGAGAAGCACTGGCTGTCACTTCCCTTTGCAGAAGGAACAGGCCTCAGAAACACACTCTCTCCTAACTCTTAAGTTACTACTTCAACTCACATATGCATGGAAACACAGAGTGGAGCACCCGGCAATACTGAGCAGGACAGCATAGTAAAAGGGCTGCTCTGCCAGAACAAGGCAGAATGCAGATGCGTGGTTCTCAAGGATATGCTTCTGAGTCTGCTAGAAACTTTGCAGTAGAGCTGAGATGAACTCAGTATAAGTTCCATTTGAAGAAATAACCTAGGCCAGAAACCCACTCAACTGTAGCTCTTAAGCATCATCTGGAGCACACATTCTGGGAACCAGGCAGCACAGAGCCCAGTGGAAGCTGCTCGATTTGAGCTTGTCTGTTAGGTGTTTGTCTTCCCTGCAGGGAAACAGTTGCGTAGAGAACTCTTTCTACAGCAGCCACACACTCTGCCCTAGAGCTGAGAAGCACTAGCTCTAACTTCCCTTTGCAGAAGGAACATGCCTCAGAAACACACTCTCACCTAACTCTTAAGTTACTACTTCAACTCACATATGCATGGAACCACAGAGTGGAGCACCCGGCAATACTGAGCAGGACAGCTCAGTAAAAGGGCTGCTCTGACAGAACAAGGCAGAATGCAGATGCGTGGTTCTCAAGGATATGCTTCTGAGTCTGCTAGAAACTTTGCAGTAGAGCTGAGATGAACTCAGTATCAGTTCCATTTGAAGAAATAACCTAGGCCCGAAACCCACTCAACTGTAGCTCTTAAGCATCATCTGGAGCACACATTCTGGGAACCAGGCAGCAGAGAGCCCAGTGGAAGCTGCTCGATTTGAGCTTGTCTGATAGGTGTTTGTCTTCCCTGCAGGGAAACAGTTGCGTAGAGAACTCTTTCTACAGCAGCCACACACTCTGCCCTAGAGCTGAGAAGCACTGGCTGTCACTTCCCTTTGCAGAAGGAACATGCCTCAGAAACACACTCTCTCCTAACGCTTAAGTTACTACTTCAACTCACATATGCATGGAAACACAGAGTGGAGCACCCGGCGATAGTGTGCAGGACAGTACAGTAAAAGGGCTGCTCTGGCAGAACAAGGCAGAATGCAGATGCTTGGTTCTCAAGGATATGCTTCTGAGTCTGCTAGAAACTTTGCAGTAGAGCTGAGATGAACTCAGTATAAGTTCCATTTGAAGAAATAACCTAGACCAGAAACCCACTAAACTGTAGCTCTTAAGCATCATCTGGAGAACAAATTAAGGGAACCAGGCAGCAGAGAGCCCAGTGGAGACTGCTCGATTTGAGCTTGTCTGATAGGTGTTTGTCTTCCCTGCAGGGAAACAGTTGCGTAGAGAACTCATTCTACAGCAGCCACACACTCTTCCCTAGAGCTGAGAAGCACTGGCTGTAACTTCCCTTTGCAGAAGGAACATGCCTCAGAAACACACTCACTCCTAACTCTTAAGTTACTACTTCAACTCACATATGCATGGAAACACAGAGTGGAGCACCCGGCAATACTGAGCAGGACAGCTCAGTAAAAGGGCTGCTCTGCCAGAACAAGGCAGAATGCAGATGCGTGGTTCTCAAGGATATGCTTCTGAGTCTGCTAGAAACTTTGCAGTAGAGCTGAGATGAACTCAGTATCAGTTCCATTTGAAGAAATAACCTAGGCCAGAAACCCACTCAACTGTAGCTCTTAAGCATCATCTGGAGCACACATTCTGGGAACCAGGCAGCAGAGAGCCCAGTGGAAGCTGCTCGATTTGAGCTTGTCTGATAGGTGTTTGTCTTCCCTGCAGGGAAACAGTTGCGTAGAGAACTCTTTCTACAGCAGCCACACACTCTGCCCTAGAGCTGAGAAGCACTGGCTGTAACTTCCCTTTGCAGAAGGAACATGCCTCAGAAACACACTCTCTCCTAACTCTTAAGTTACTACTTCAACTCACATATGCATGGAAACACAGAGTGGAGCACCCGGCAATACTGAGCAGGACAGCATAGTAAAAGGGCTGCTCTGCCAGAACAAGGCAGAATGCAGATGCGTGGTTCTCAAGGATATGCTTCTGAGTCTGCTAGAAACTTTGCAGTAGAGCTGAGATGAACTCAGTATAAGTTCCATTTGAAGAAATAACCTAGGCCAGAAACCCACTCAACTGTAGCTCTTAAGCATCATCTGGAGCACACATTCTGGGAACCAGGCAGCACAGAGCCCAGTGGAAGCTGCTCGATTTGAGCTTGTCTGTTAGGTGTTTGTCTTCCCTGCAGGAAAACAGTTGCGTAGAGAACTCTTTCTACAGCAGCCACACACTCTGCCCTAGAGCTGAGAAGCACTAGCTCTAACTTCCCTTTGCAGAAGGAACATGCCTCAGAAACACACTCTCACCTAACTCTTAAGTTACTACTTCAACTCACATATGCATGGAACCACAGAGTGGAGCACCCGGCAATACTGAGCAGGACAGCTCAGTAAAAGGGCTGCTCTGCCAGAACAAGGCAGAATGCAGATGCGTGGTTCTCAAGGATATGCTTCTGAGTCTGCTAGAAACTTTGCAGTAGAGCTGAGATGAACTCAGTATAAGTTCCATTTGAAGAAATAACCTAGGCCAGAAACCCACTCAACTGTAGCTCTTAAGCATCATCTGGAGCACACATTCTGGGAACCAGGCAGCAGAGAGCCCAGTGGAAGCTGCTCGATTTGAGCTTGTCTGATAGGTGTTTGTCTTCCCTGCAGGGAAACAGTTGCTTAGAGAACTCTTTCTACAGCAGCCACACACTCTGCCCTAGAGCTGAGAAGCACTGGCTGTAACTTCCCTTTGCAGAAGGAACATGCCTCAGAAACACACTCTCTCCTAACTCTTAAGTTACTACTTCAACTCACATATGCATGGAAACACAGAGTGGAGCACCCGGCAATACTGAGCAGGACAGCATAGTAAAAGGGCTGCTCTGCCAGAACAAGGCAGAATGCAGATGCGTGGTTCTCAAGGATATGCTTCTGAGTCTGCTAGAAACTTTGCAGTAGAGCTGAGATGAACTCAGTATAAGTTCCATTTGAAGAAATAACCTAGGCCAGAAACCCACTCAACTGTAGCTCTTAAGCATCATCTGGAGCACACATTCTGGGAACCAGGCAGCAGAGAGCCCAGTGGAAGCTGCTCGATTTGAGCTTGTCTGTTAGGTGTTTGTCTTCCCTGCAGGGAAACAGTTGCGTAGAGAACTCTTTCTACAGCAGCCACACACTCTGCCCTAGAGCTGAGAAGCACTAGCTCTAACTTCCCTTTGCAGAAGGAACATGCCTCAGAAACACACTCTCACCTAACTCTTAAGTTACTACTTCAACTCACATATGCATGGAACCACAGAGTGGAGCACCCGGCAATACTGAGAAGGACAGCTCAGTAAAAGGGCTGCTCTGCCAGAACAAGGCAGAATGCAGATGCGTGGTTCTCAAGGATATGCTTCTGAGTCTGCTAGAAACTTTGCAGTAGAGCTGAGATGAACTCAGTATAAGTTCCATTTGAAGAAATAACCTAGGCCAGAAACCCACTCAACTGTAGCTCTTAAGCATCATCTGGAGCACACATTCTGGGAACCAGGCAGCAGAGAGCCCAGTGGAAGCTGCTCGATTTGAGCTTGTCTGATAGATGTTTGTCTTCCCTGCAGGGAAACAGTTGCTTAGAGAACTCTTTCTACAGCAGCCACACACTCTGCCCTAGAGCTGAGAAGCACTGGCTGTAACTTCCCTTTGCAGAAGGAACATGCCTCAGAAACACACTCTCTCCTAACTCTTAAGTTACTTCTTCAACTCACATATGCATGGAAACACAGAGTGGAGCACCCGGCAATACTGAGCAGGACAGCTCAGTAAAAGGGCTGCTCTGGCAGAACAAGGCAGAATGCAGATGCGTGGTTCTCAAGGATATGCTTCTGAGTCTGCTAGAAACTTTGCAGTAGAGCTGAGATGAACTCAGTATAAGTTCCATTTGAAGAAATAACCTAGGCCAGAAACCCACTCAACTGTAGCTCTTAAGCATCATCTGGAGCACACATTCTGGGAACCAGGCAGCAGAGAGCCCAGTGGAAGCTGCTCGATTTGAGCTTGTCTGATAGGTGTTTGTCTTCCCTGCAGGGAAACAGTTGCTTAGAGAACTCTTTCTACAGCAGCCACACACTCTGCCCTAGAGCTGAGAAGCACTGGCTGTCACTTCCCTTTGCAGAAGGAACAGGCCTCAGAAACACACTCTCTCCTAACTCTTAAGTTACTACTTCAACTCACATATGCATGGAAACACAGAGTGGAGCACCCGGCAATACTGAGCAGGACAGCATAGTAAAAGGGCTGCTCTGCCAGAACAAGGCAGAATGCAGATGCGTGGTTCTCAAGGATATGCTTCTGAGTCTGCTAGAAACTTTGCAGTAGAGCTGAGATGAACTCAGTATAAGTTCCATTTGAAGAAATAACCTAGGCCAGAAACCCACTCAACTGTAGCTCTTAAGCATCATCTGGAGCACACATTCTGGGAACCAGGCAGCACAGAGCCCAGTGGAAGCTGCTCGATTTGAGCTTGTCTGTTAGGTGTTTGTCTTCCCTGCAGGGAAACAGTTGCGTAGAGAACTCTTTCTACAGCAGCCACACACTCTGCCCTAGAGCTGAGAAGCACTAGCTCTAACTTCCCTTTGCAGAAGGAACATGCCTCAGAAACACACTCTCACCTAACTCTTAAGTTACTACTTCAACTCACATATGCATGGAACCACAGAGTGGAGCACCCGGCAATACTGAGCAGGACAGCTCAGTAAAAGGGCTGCTCTGCCAGAACAAGGCAGAATGCAGATGCGTGGTTCTCAAGGATATGCTTCTGAGTCTGCTAGAAACTTTGCAGTAGAGCTGAGATGAACTCAGTATAAGTTCCATTTGAAGAAATAACCTAGGCCAGAAACCCACTCAACTGTAGCTCTTAAGCATCATCTGGAGCACACATTCTGGGAACCAGGCAGCAGAGAGCCCAGTGGAAGCTGCTCGATTTGAGCTTGTCTGATAGGTGTTTGTCTTCCCTGCAGGGAAACAGTTGCGTAGAGAACTCTTTCTACAGCAGCCACACACTCTGCCCTAGAGCTGAGAAGCACTGGCTGTCACTTCCCTTTGCAGAAGGAACATGCCTCAGAAACACACTCTCTCCTAACGCTTAAGTTACTACTTCAACTCACATATGCATGGAAACACAGAGTGGAGCACCCGGCGATAGTGTGCAGGACAGTACAGTAAAAGGGCTGCTCTGGCAGAACAAGGCAGAATGCAGATGCTTGGTTCTCAAGGATATGCTTCTGAGTCTGCTAGAAACTTTGCAGTAGAGCTGAGATGAACTCAGTATAAGTTCCATTTGAAGAAATAACCTAGACCAGAAACCCACTCAACTGTAGCTCTTAAGCATCATCTGGAGAACAAATTAAGGGAACCAGGCAGCAGAGAGCCCAGTGGAGACTGCTCGATTTGAGCTTGTCTGATAGGTGTTTGTCTTCCCTGCAGGGAAACAGTTGCGTAGAGAACTCATTCTACAGCAGCCACACACTCTTCCCTAGAGCTGAGAAGCACTGGCTGTAACTTCCCTTTGCAGAAGGAACATGCCTCAGAAACACACTCTCTCCTAACTCTTAAGTTACTACTTCAACTCACATATGCATGGAAACACAGAGTGGAGCACCCGGCAATACTGAGCAGGACAGCTCAGTAAAAGGGCTGCTCTGCCAGAACAAGGCAGAATGCAGATGCGTGGTTCTCAAGGATATGCTTCTGAGTCTGCTAGAAACTTTGCAGTAGAGCTGAGATGAACTCAGTATAAGTTCCATTTGAAGAAATAACCTAGACCAGAAACCCACTCAACTGTAGCTCTTAAGCATCATCTGGAACACAAATTAAGGGAACCAGGCAGCAGAGAGCCCAGTGGAGACTGCTCGATTTGAGCTTGTGTGATAGGTGTTTGTCTTCCCTGCAGGGAAACAGTTGCGTAGAGAACTCTTTCTACAGCAGCCACACACTCTGCCCTAGAGCTGAGAAGCACTGGCTGTAACTTCCCTTTGCAGAAGGAACATGCCTCAGAAACACACTCTCTCCTAACTCTTAAGTTACTACTTCAACTCACATATGCATGGAAACACAGAGTGGAGCACCCGGCAATACTGAGCAGGACAGCATAGTAAAAGGGCTGCTCTGCCAGAACAAGGCAGAATGCAGATGCGTGGTTCTCAAGGATATGCTTCTGAGTCTGCTAGAAACTTTGCAGTAGAGCTGAGATGAACTCAGTATAAGTTCCATTTGAAGAAATAACCTAGGCCAGAAACCCACTCAACTGTAGCTCTTAAGCATCATCTGGAGCACACATTCTGGGAACCAGGCAGCAGAGAGCCCGTGGAAGCTGCTCGATTTGAGCTTGTCTGATAGGTGTTTGTCTTCCCTGCAGGGAAACAGTTGCGTAGAGAACTCTTTCTACAGCAGCCACACACTCTGCCCTAGAGCTGAGAAGTACTGGCTGTAACTTCCCTTTGCAGAAGGAACATGCCTCAGAAACACACTCTCTCCTAACTCTTAAGTTACTACTTCAACTCACATATGCATGGAAACACAGAGTGGAGCACCCGGCAATACTGAGCAGGACAGCATAGTAAAAGGGCTGCTCTGCCAGAACAAGGCAGAATGCAGATGCGTGGTTCTCAAGGATATGCTTCTGAGTCTGCTAGAAACTTTGCAGTAGAGCTGAGATGAACTCAGTATAAGTTCCATTTGAAGAAATAACCTAGGCCAGAAACCCACTCAACTGTAGCTCTTAAGCATCATCTGGAGCACACATTCTGGGAACCAGGCAGCACAGAGCCCAGTGGAAGCTGCTCGATTTGAGCTTGTCTGATAGATGTTTGTCTTCCCTGCAGGGAAACAGTTGCTTAGAGAACTCTTTCTACAGCAGCCACACACTCTGCCCTAGAGCTGAGAAGCACTGGCTGTAACTTCCCTTTGCAGAAGGAACATGCCTCAGAAACACACTCTCTCCTAACTCTTAAGTTACTTCTTCAACTCACATATGCATGGAAACACAGAGTGGAGCACCCGGCAATACTGAGCAGGACAGCTCAGTAAAAGGGCTGCTCTGGCAGAACAAGGCAGAATGCAGATGCGTGGTTCTCAAGGATATGCTTCTGAGTCTGCTAGAAACTTTGCAGTAGAGCTGAGATGAACTCAGTATAAGTTCCATTTGAAGAAATAACCTAGGCCAGAAACCCACTCAACTGTAGCTCTTAAGCATCATCTGGAGCACACATTCTGGGAACCAGGCAGCAGAGAGCCCAGTGGAAGCTGCTCGATTTGAGCTTGTCTGATAGATGTTTGTCTTCCCTGCAGGGAAACAGTTGCTTAGAGAACTCTTTCTACAGCAGCCACACACTCTGCCCTAGAGCTGAGAAGCACTGGCTGTAACTTCCCTTTGCAGAAGGAACATGCCTCAGAAACACACTCTCTCCTAACTCTTAAGTTACTACTTCAACTCACATATGCATGGAAACACAGAGTGGAGCACCCGGCAATACTGAGCAGGACAGCTCAGTAAAAGGGCTGCTCTGCCAGAACAAGGCAGAATGCAGATGCGTGGTTCTCAAGGATATGCTTCTGAGTCTGCTAGAAACTTTGCAGTAGAGCTGAGATGAACTCAGTATAAGTTCCATTTGAAGAAATAACCTAGGCCAGAAACCCACTCAACTGTAGCTCTTAAGCATCATCTGGAGCACACATTCTGGGAACCAGGCAGCAGAGAGCCCAGTGGAAGCTGCTCGATTTGAGCTTGTCTGATAGGTGTTTGTCTTCCCTGCAGGGAAACAGTTGCGTAGAGAACTCTTTCTACAGCAGCCACACACTCTGCCCTAGAGCTGAGAAGCACTGGCTGTCACTTCCCTTTGCAGAAGGAACAAGCCTCAGAAACACACTCTCTCCTAACGCTTAAGTTACTACTTCAACTCACATATGCATGGAAACACAGAGTGGAGCACCCGGCGATAGTGTGCAGGACAGTACAGTAAAAGGGCTGCTCTGGCAGAACAAGGCAGAATGCAGATGCTTGGTTCTCAAGGATATGCTTCTGAGTCTGCTAGAAACTTTGCAGTAGAGCTGAGATGAACTCAGTATAAGTTCCATTTGAAGAAATAACCTAGACCAGAAACCCACTCAACTGTAGCTCTTAAGCATCATCTGGAGAACAAATTAAGGGAACCAGGCAGCAGAGAGCCCAGTGGAGACTGCTCGATTTGAGCTTGTCTGATAGGTGTTTGTCTTCCCTGCAGGGAAACAGTTGCGTAGAGAACTCATTCTACAGCAGCCACACACTTCCCTAGAGCTGAGAAGCACTGGCTGTAACTTCCCTTTGCAGAAGGAACATGCCTCAGAAACACACTCTCTCCTAACTCTTAAGTTACTACTTCAACTCACATATGCATGGAAACACAGAGTGGAGCACCCGGCAATACTGAGCAGGACAGCTCAGTAAAAGGGCTGCTCTGCCAGAACAAGGCAGAATGCAGATGCGTGGTTCTCAAGGATATGCTTCTGAGTCTGCTAGAAACTTTGCAGTAGAGCTGAGATGAACTCAGTATAAGTTCCATTTGAAGAAATAACCTAGACCAGAAACCCACTCAACTGTAGCTCTTAAGCATCATCTGGAACACAAATTAAGGGAACCAGGCAGCAGAGAGGCCAGTGGAGACTGCTCGATTTGAGCTTGTCTGATAGGTGTTTGTCTTCCCTGCAGGGAAACAGTTGCGTAGAGAACTCTTTCTACAGCAGCCACACACTCTGCCCTAGAGCTGAGAAGCACTGGCTGTAACTTCCCTTTGCAGAAGGAACATGCCTCAGAAACACACTCTCTCCTAACTCTTAAGTTACTACATCAACTCACATATGCATGGAACCACAGAGTGGAGCACCCGGCAATACTGAGCAGGACAGCTCAGTAAAAGGGCTGCTCTGCCAGAACAAGGCAGAATGCAGATGCGTGGTTCTCAAGGATATGCTTCTGAGTCTGCTAGAAACTTTGCAGTAGAGCTGAGATGAACTCAGTATAAGTTCCATTTGAAGAAATAACCTAGGCCAGAAACCCACTCAACTGTAGCTCTTAAGCATCATCTGGAGCACACATTCTGGGAACCAGGCAGCAGAGAGCCCAGTGGAAGCTGCTCGATTTGAGCTTGTCTGATAGGTGTTTGTCTTCCCTGCAGGGAAACAGTTGCTTAGAGAACTCTTTCTACAGCAGCCACACACTCTGCCCTAGAGCTGAGAAGCACTGGCTGTCACTTCCCTTTGCAGAAGGAACAAGCCTCAGAAACACACTCTCTCCTAACGCTTAAGTTACTACTTCAACTCACATATGCATGGAAACACAGAGTGGAGCACCCGGCGATAGTGTGCAGGACAGTACAGTAAAAGGGCTGCTCTGGCAGAACAAGGCAGAATGCAGATGCTTGGTTCTCAAGGATATGCTTCTGAGTCTGCTAGAAACTTTGCAGTAGAGCTGAGATGAACTCAGTATAAGTTCCATTTGAGGAAATAACCTAGACCAGAAACCCACTCAACTGTAGCTCTTAAGCATCATCTGGAACACAAATTAAGGGAACCAGGCAGCAGAGAGCCCAGTGGAGACTGCTCGATTTGAGCTTGTCTGATAGGTGTTTGTCTTCCCTGCAGGGAAACAGTTGCGTAGAGAACTCTTTCTACAGCAGCCACACACTCTGCCCTAGAGCTGAGAAGCACTGGCTGTAACTTCCCTTTGCAGAAGGAACATGCCTCAGAAACACACTCTCTCCTAACTCTTAAGTTACTACTTCAACTCACATATGCATGGAAACACAGAGTGGAGCACCCGGCAATACTGAGCAGGACAGCATAGTAAAAGGGCTGCTCTTCCAGAACAAGGCAGAATGCAGATGCGTGGTTCTCAAGGATATGCTTCTGAGTCTGCTAGAAACTTTGCAGTAGAGCTGAGATGAACTCAGTATAAGTTCCATTTGAAGAAATAACCTAGGCCAGAAACCCACTCAACTGTAGCTCTTAAGCATCATCTGGAGCACACATTCTGGGAACCAGGCAGCAGAGAGCCCAGTGGAAGCTGCTCGATTTGAGCTTGTCTGATAGGTGTTTGTCTTCCCTGCAGGGAAACAGTTGCGTAGAGAACTCTTTCTACAGCAGCCACACACTCTGCCCTAGAGCTGAGAAGTACTGGCTGTAACTTCCCTTTGCAGAAGGAACATGCCTCAGAAACACACTCTCACCTAACTCTTAAGTTACTACTTCAACTCACATATGCATGGAAACACAGAGTGGAGCACCCGGCAATACTGAGCAGGACAGCACAGTAAAAGGGCTGCTCTGGCAGAACAAGGCAGAATGCAGATGCGTGGTTCTCAAGGATATGCTTCTGAGTCTGCTAGAAACTTTGCAGTAGAGCTGAGATGAACTCAGTATAAGTTCCATTTGAAGAAATAACCTAGGCCAGAAACCCACTCAACTGTAGCTCTTAAGCATCATCTGGAGCACACATTCTGGGAACCAGGCAGCAGAGAGCCCAGTGGAAGCTGCTCGATTTGAGCTTGTCTGATAGGTGTTTGTCTTCCCTGCAGGGAAACAGTTGCTTAGAGAACTCTTTCTACAGCAGCCACACACTCTGCCCTAGAGCTGAGAAGCACTGGCTGTAACTTCCCTTTGCAGAAGGAACATGCCTCAGAAACACACTCTCTCCTAACTCTTAAGTTACTACTTCAACTCACATATGCATGGAAACACAGAGTGGAGCACCCGGCAATACTGAGCAGGACAGCATAGTAAAAGGGCTGCTGTGCCAGAACAAGGCAGAATGCAGATGCGTGGTTCTCAAGGATATGCTTCTGAGTCTGCTAGAAACTTTGCAGTAGAGCTGAGATGAACTCAGTATAAGTTCCATTTGAAGAAATAACCTAGGCCAGAAACCCACTCAACTGTAGCTCTTAAGCATCATCTGGAGCACACATTCTGGGAACCAGGCAGCAGAGAGCCCAGTGGAAGCTGCTCGATTTGAGCTTGTCTGATAGATGTTTGTCTTCCCTGCAGGGAAACAGTTGCTTAGAGAACTCTTTCTACAGCAGCCACACACTCTGCCCTAGAGCTGAGAAGCACTGGCTGTAACTTCCCTTTGCAGAAGGAACATGCCTCAGAAACACACTCTCTCCTAACTCTTAAGTTACTACTTCAACTCACATATGCATGGAAACACAGAGTGGAGCACCCTGCAATACTGAGCAGGACAGCTCAGTAAAAGGGCTGCTCTGCCAGAACAAGGCAGAATGCAGATGCGTGGTTCTCAAGGATATGCTTCTGAGTCTGCTAGAAACTTTGCAGTAGAGCTAAGATGAACTCAGTATAAGTTCCATTTGAAGAAATAACCTAGGCCAGAAACCCACTCAACTGTAGCTCTTAAGCATCATCTGGAGCACACATTCTGGGAACCAGACAGCACAGAGCCCAGTGGAAGCTGCTCGATTTGAGCTTCTCTGTTAGGTGTTTGTCTTCCCTGCAGGGAAACAGTTGCTTAGAGAACTCTTTCTACAGCAGCCACACACTCTGCCCTAGAGCTGAGAAGCACTGGCTGTAACTTCCCTTTGCAGAAGGAACATGCCTCAGAAACACACTCACTCCTAACTCTTAAGTTACTACTTCAACTCACATATGCATGGAAACACAGAGTGGAGCACCCGGCAATACTGAGCAGGACAGCTCAGTAAAAGGGCTGCTCTGCCAGAACAAGGCAGAATGCAGATGCGTGGTTCTCAAGGATATGCTTCTGAGTCTGCTAGAAACTTTGCAGTAGAGCTGAGATGAACTCAGTATAAGTTCCATTTGAAGAAATAACTTAGACCAGAAACTCACTCAACTGTAGCTCTTAAGCATCATCTGGAACACAAATTAAGGGAACCAGGCAGCAGAGAGCCCAGTGGAGACTGCTCGATTTGAGCTTGTCTGATAGGTGTTTGTCTTCCCTGCAGGGAAACAGTTGCTTAGAGAACTCTTTCTACAGCAGCCACACACTCTGCCCTAGAGCTGAGAAGCACTGGCTGTAACTTCCCTTTGCAGAAGGAACATGCCTCAGAAACACACTCTCTCCTAACTCTTAAGTTACTACTTCAACTCACATATGCATGGAAACACAGAGTGGAGCACCCGGCAATACTGAGCAGGACAGCATAGTAAAAGGGCTGCTCTGCCAGAACAAGGCAGAATGCAGATGCGTGGTTCTCAAGGATATGCTTCTGAGTCTGCTAGAAACTTTGCAGTAGAGCTGAGATGAACTCAGTATAAGTTCCATTTGAAGAAATAACCTAGGCCAGAAACCCACTCAACTGTAGCTCTTAAGCATCATCTGGAGCACACATTCTGGGAACCAGGCAGCACAGAGCCCAGTGGAAGCTGCTCGATTTGAGCTTGTCTGTTAGGTGTTTGTCTTCCCTGCAGGGAAACAGTTGCGTAGAGAACTCTTTCTACAGCAGCCACACACTCTGTCCTAGAGCTGAGAAGCACTAGCTCTAACTTCCCTTTGCAGAAGGAACATGCCTCAGAAACACACTCTCACCTAACTCTTAAGTTACTACTTCAACTCACATATGCATGGAACCACAGAGTGGAGCACCCGGCAATACTGAGCAGGACAGCTCAGTAAAAGGGCTGCTCTGCCAGAACAAGGCAGAATGCAGATGCGTGGTTCTCAAGGATATGCTTCTGAGTCTGCTAGAAACTTTGCAGTAGAGCTGAGATGAACTCAGTATCAGTTCCATTTGAAGAAATAACCTAGGCCAGAAACCCACTCAACTGTAGCTCTTAAGCATCATCTGGAGCACACATTCTGGGAACCAGGCAGCAGAGAGCCCAGTGGAAGCTGCTCGATTTGAGCTTGTCTGATAGGTGTTTGTCTTCCCTGCAGGGAAACAGTTGCGTAGAGAAGTCTTTCTACAGCAGCCACACACTCTGCCCTAGAGCTGAGAAGCACTGGCTGTCACTTCCCTTTGCAGAAGGAACATGCCTCAGAAACACACTCTCTCCTAACGCTTAAGTTACTACTTCAACTCACATATGCATGGAAACACAGAGTGGAGCACCCGGCGATAGTGTGCAGGACGGTGCAGTAAAAGGGCTGCTCTGGCAGAACAAGGCAGAATGCAGATGCTTGGTTCTCAAGGATATGCTTCTGAGTCTGCTAGAAACTTTGCAGTAGAGCTGAGATGAACTCAGTATAAGTTCCATTTGAAGAAATAACCTAGACCAGAAACCCACTAAACTGTAGCTCTTAAGCATCATCTGGAGAACAAATTAAGGGAACCAGGCAGCAGAGAGCCCAGTGGAGACTGCTCGATTTGAGCTTGTCTGATAGGTGTTTGTCTTCCCTGCAGGGAAACAGTTGCTTAGAGAACTCTTTCTACAGCAGCCACACACTCTTCCCTAGAGCTGAGAAGCACTGGCTGTAACTTCCCTTTGCAGAAGGAACATGCCTCAGAAACACACTCTCTCCTAACTCTTAAGTTACTACTTCAACTCACATATGCATGGAAACACAGAGTGGAGCACCCTGCAATACTGAGCAGGACAGCTCAGTAAAAGGGCTGCTCTGCCAGAACAAGGCAGAATGCAGATGCGTGGTTCTCAAGGATATGCTTCTGAGTCTGCTAGAAACTTTGCAGTAGAGCTAAGATGAACTCAGTATAAGTTCCATTTGAAGAAATAACCTAGGCCAGAAACCCACTCAACTGTAGCTCTTAAGCATCATCTGGAGCACACATTCTGGGAACCAGACAGCACAGAGCCCAGTGGAAGCTGCTCGATTTGAGCTTCTCTGTTAGGTGTTTGTCTTCCCTGCAGGGAAACAGTTGCTTAGAGAACTCTTTCTACAGCAGCCACACACTCTGCCCTAGAGCTGAGAAGCACTGGCTGTAACTTCCCTTTGCAGAAGGAACATGCCTCAGAAACACACTCACTCCTAACTCTTAAGTTACTACTTCAACTCACATATGCATGGAAACACAGAGTGGAGCACCCGGCAATACTGAGCAGGACAGCTCAGTAAAAGGGCTGCTCTGCCAGAACAAGGCAGAATGCAGATGCGTGGTTCTCAAGGATATGCTTCTGAGTCTGCTAGAAACTTTGCAGTAGAGCTGAGATGAACTCAGTATAAGTTCCATTTGAAGAAATAACCTAGACCAGAAACCCACTCAACTGTAGCTCTTAAGCATCATCTGGAACACAAATTAAGGGAATCAGGCAGCAGAGAGCCCAGTGGAGACTGCTCGATTTGAGCTTGTCTGATAGGTGTTTGTCTTCCCTGCAGGGAAACAGTTGCTTAGAGAACTCTTTCTACAGCAGCCACACACTCTGCCCTAGAGCTGAGAAGCACTGGCTGTAACTTCCCTTTGCAGAAGGAACATGCCTCAGAAACACACTCTCTCCTAACTCTTAAGTTACTACTTCAACTCACATATGCATGGAAACACAGAGTGGAGCACCCGGCAATACTGAGCAGGACAGCATAGTAAAAGGGCTGCTCTGCCAGAACAAGGCAGAATGCAGATGCGTGGTTCTCAAGGATATGCTTCTGAGTCTGCTAGAAACTTTGCAGTAGAGCTGAGATGAACTCAGTATAAGTTCCATTTGAAGAAATAACCTAGGCCAGAAACCCACTCAACTGTAGCTCTTAAGCATCATCTGGAGCACACATTCTGGGAACCAGGCAGCACAGAGCCCAGTGGAAGCTGCTCGATTTGAGCTTGTCTGTTAGGTGTTTGTCTTCCCTGCAGGGAAACAGTTGCGTAGAGAACTCTTTCTACAGCAGCCACACACTCTGCCCTAGAGCTGAGAAGCACTAGCTCTAACTTCCCTTTGCAGAAGGAACATGCCTCAGAAACACACTCTCACCTAACTCTTAAGTTACTACTTCAACTCACATATGCATGGAACCACAGAGTGGAGCACCCGGCAATACTGAGCAGGACAGCTCAGTAAAAGGGCTGCTCTGCCAGAACAAGGCAGAATGCAGATGCGTGGTTCTCAAGGATATGCTTCTGAGTCTGCTAGAAACTTTGCAGTAGAGCTGAGATGAACTCAGTATAAGTTCCATTTGAAGAAATAACCTAGGCCCGAAACCCACTCAACTGTAGCTCTTAAGCATCATCTGGAGCACACATTCTGGGAACCAGGCAGCAGAGAGCCCAGTGGAAGCTGCTCGATTTGAGCTTGTCTGATAGGTGTTTGTCTTCCCTGCAGGGAAACAGTTGCGTAGAGAACTCTTTCTACAGCAGCCACACACTCTGCCCTAGAGCTGAGAAGCACTGGCTGTCACTTCCCTTTGCAGAAGGAACATGCCTCAGAAACACACTCTCTCCTAACGCTTAAGTTACTACTTCA
Source organism: Tapirus indicus (assembly GCA_031878705.1). Taxonomy (NCBI): domain Eukaryota; kingdom Metazoa; phylum Chordata; class Mammalia; order Perissodactyla; family Tapiridae; genus Tapirus; species Tapirus indicus. Next base: position 49,256,583 of record CM062942.1, read on the forward strand.
ACTCACATATGCATGGAAACACAGAGTGGAGCACCCGGCGATAGTGTGCAGGACAGTACAGTAAAAGGGCTGCTCTGGCAGAACAAGGCAGAATGCAGATGCTTGGTTCTCAAGGATATGCTTCTGAGTCTGCTAGAAACTTTGCAGTAGAGCTGAGATGAACTCAGTATAAGTTCCATTTGAAGAAATAACCTAGACCAGAAACCCACTAAACTGTAGCTCTTAAGCATCATCTGGAGAACAAATTAAGGGAACCAGGCAGCAGAGAGCCCAGTGGAGACTGCTCGATTTGAGCTTGTCTGATAGGTGTTTGTCTTCCCTGCAGGGAAACAGTTGCGTAGAGAACTCATTCTACAGCAGCCACACACTCTTCCCTAGAGCTGAGAAGCACTGGCTGTAACTTCCCTTTGCAGAAGGAACATGCCTCAGAAACACACTCACTCCTAACTCTTAAGTTACTACTTCAACTCACATATGCATGGAAACACAGAGTGGAGCACCCGGCAATACTGAGCAGGACAGCTCAGTAAAAGGGCTGCTCTGCCAGAACAAGGCAGAATGCAGATGCGTGGTTCTCAAGGATATGCTTCTGAGTCTGCTAGAAACTTTGCAGTAGAGCTGAGATGAACTCAGTATCAGTTCCATTTGAAGAAATAACCTAGGCCAGAAACCCACTCAACTGTAGCTCTTAAGCATCATCTGGAGCACACATTCTGGGAACCAGGCAGCAGAGAGCCCAGTGGAAGCTGCTCGATTTGAGCTTGTCTGATAGGTGTTTGTCTTCCCTGCAGGCAAACAGTTGCGTAGAGAACTCTTTCTACAGCAGCCACACACTCTGCCCTAGAGCTGAGAAGCACTGGCTGTAACTTCCCTTTGCAGAAGGAACATGCCTCAGAAACACACTCACTCCTAACTCTTAAGTTACTACTTCAACTCACATATGCATGGAAACACAGAGTGGAGCACCCGGCAATACTGAGCAGGACAGCTCAGTAAAAGGGCTGCTCTGCCAGAACAAGGCAGAATGCAGATGCGTGGTTCTCAAGGATATGCTTCTGAGTCTGCTAGAAACTTTGCAGTAGAGCTGAGATGAACTCAGTATAAGTTCCATTTGAAGAAATAACCTAGACCAGAAACCCACTCAACTGTAGCTCTTAAGCATCATCTGGAACACAAATTAAGGGAACCAGGCAGCAGAGAGCCCAGTGGAGACTGCTCGATTTGAGCTTGTCTGATAGGTGTTTGTCTTCCCTGCAGGGAAACAGTTGCGTAGAGAACTCTTTCTACAGCAGCCACACACTCTGCCCTAGAGCTGAGAAGCACTGGCTGTAACTTCCCTTTGCAGAAGGAACATGCCTCAGAAACACACTCTCTCCTAACTCTTAAGTTACTACTTCAACTCACATATGCATGGAAACACAGAGTGGAGCACCCGGCAATACTGAGCAGGACAGCACTGTAAAAGGGCTGCTCTGGCAGAACAAGGCAGAATGCAGATGCGTGGTTCTCAAGGATATGCTTCTGAGTCTGCTAGAAACTTTGCAGTAGAGCTGAGATGAACTCAGTATAAGTTCCATTTGAAGAAATAACCTAGGCCAGAAACCCACTCAACTGTAGCTCTTAAGCATCATCTGGAGCACACATTCTGGGAACCAGGGAGCAGAGAGCCCAGTGGAAGCTGCTCGATTTGAGCTTGTCTGATAGGTGTTTGTCTTCCCTGCAGGGAAACAGTTGCTTAGAGAACTCTTTCTACAGCAGCCACACACTCTGCCCTAGAGCTGAGAAGCACTGGCTGTAACTTCCCTTTGCAGAAGGAACATGCCTCAGAAACACACTCTCTCCTAACTCTTAAGTTACTACTTCAACTCACATATGCATGGAAACACAGAGTGGAGCACCCGGCAATACTGAGCAGGACAGCATAGTAAAAGGGCTGCTCTGCCAGAACAAGGCAGAATGCAGATGCGTGGTTCTCAAGGATATGCTTCTGAGTCTGCTAGAAACTTTGCAGTAGAGCTGAGATGAACTCAGTATAAGTTCCATTTGAAGAAATAACCTAGGCCAGAAACCCACTCAACTGTAGCTCTTAAGCATCATCTGGAGCACACATTCTGGGAACCAGGCAGCACAGAGCCCAGTGGAAGCTGCTCGATTTGAGCTTGTCTGTTAGGTGTTTGTCTTCCCTGCAGGGAAACAGTTGCGTAGAGAACTCTTTCTACAGCAGCCACACACTCTGCCCTAGAGCTGAGAAGCACTAGCTCTAACTTCCCTTTGCAGAAGGAACATGCCTCAGAAACACACTCTCACCTAACTCTTAAGTTACTACTTCAACTCACATATGCATGGAACCACAGAGTGGAGCACCCGGCAATACTGAGCAGGACAGCTCAGTAAAAGGGCTGCTCTGCCAGAACAAGGCAGAATGCAGATGCGTGGTTCTCAAGGATATGCTTCTGAGTCTGCTAGAAACTTTGCAGTAGAGCTGAGATGAACTCAGTATCAGTTCCATTTGAAGAAATAACCTAGGCCCGAAACCCACTCAACTGTAGCTCTTAAGCATCATCTGGAGCACACATTCTGGGAACCAGGCAGCAGAGAGCCCAGTGGAAGCTGCTCGATTTGAGCTTGTCTGATAGGTGTTTGTCTTCCCTGCAGGGAAACAGTTGCGTAGAGAACTCTTTCTACAGCAGCCACACACTCTGCCCTAGAGCTGAGAAGCACTGGCTGTCACTTCCCTTTGCAGAAGGAACATGCCTCAGAAACACACTCTCTCCTAACGCTTAAGTTACTACTTCAACTCACATATGCATGGAAACACAGAGTGGAGCACCCGGCGATAGTGTGCAGGACAGTACAGTAAAAGGGCTGCTCTGGCAGAACAAGGCAGAATGCAGATGCTTGGTTCTCAAGGATATGCTTCTGAGTCTGCTAGAAACTTTGCAGTAGAGCTGAGATGAACTCAGTATAAGTTCCATTTGAAGAAATAACCTAGACCAGAAACCCACTAAACTGTAGCTCTTAAGCATCATCTGGAGAACAAATTAAGGGAACCAGGCAGCAGAGAGCCCAGTGGAGACTGCTCGATTTGAGCTTGTCTGATAGGTGTTTGTCTTCCCTGCAGGGAAACAGTTGCGTAGAGAACTCATTCTACAGCAGCCACACACTCTTCCCTAGAGCTGAGAAGCACTGGCTGTAACTTCCCTTTGCAGAAGGAACATGCCTCAGAAACACACTCACTCCTAACTCTTAAGTTACTACTTCAACTCACATATGCATGGAAACACAGAGTGGAGCACCCGGCAATACTGAGCAGGACAGCTCAGTAAAAGGGCTGCTCTGCCAGAACAAGGCAGAATGCAGATGCGTGGTTCTCAAGGATATGCTTCTGAGTCTGCTAGAAACTTTGCAGTAGAGCTGAGATGAACTCAGTATCAGTTCCATTTGAAGAAATAACCTAGGCCAGAAACCCACTCAACTGTAGCTCTTAAGCATCATCTGGAGCACACATTCTGGGAACCAGGCAGCAGAGAGCCCAGTGGAAGCTGCTCGATTTGAGCTTGTCTGATAGGTGTTTGTCTTCCCTGCAGGGAAACAGTTGCGTAGAGAACTCTTTCTACAGCAGCCACACACTCTGCCCTAGAGCTGAGAAGCACTGGCTGTAACTTCCCTTTGCAGAAGGAACATGCCTCAGAAACACACTCACTCCTAACTCTTAAGTTACTACTTCAACTCACATATGCATGGAAACACAGAGTGGAGCACCCGGCAATACTGAGCAGGACAGCTCAGTAAAAGGGCTGCTCTGCCAGAACAAGGCAGAATGCAGATGCGTGGTTCTCAAGGATATGCTTCTGAGTCTGCTAGAAACTTTGCAGTAGAGCTGAGATGAACTCAGTATAAGTTCCATTTGAAGAAATAACCTAGACCAGAAACCCACTCAACTGTAGCTCTTAAGCATCATCTGGAACACAAATTAAGGGAACCAGGCAGCAGAGAGCCCAGTGGAGACTGCTCGATTTGAGCTTGTCTGATAGGTGTTTGTCTTCCCTGCAGGGAAACAGTTGCGTAGAGAACTCTTTCTACAGCAGCCACACACTCTGCCCTAGAGCTGAGAAGCACTGGCTGTAACTTCCCTTTGCAGAAGGAACATGCCTCAGAAACACACTCTCTCCTAACTCTTAAGTTACTACTTCAACTCACATATGCATGGAAACACAGAGTGGAGCACCCGGCAATACTGAGCAGGACAGCATAGTAAAAGGGCTGCTCTGCCAGAACAAGGCAGAATGCAGATGCGTGGTTCTCAAGGATATGCTTCTGAGTCTGCTAGAAACTTTGCAGTAGAGCTGAGATGAACTCAGTATAAGTTCCATTTGAAGAAATAACCTAGGCCAGAAACCCACTCAACTGTAGCTCTTAAGCATCATCTGGAGCACACATTCTGGGAACCAGACAGCACAGAGCCCAGTGGAAGCTGCTCGATTTGAGCTTGTCTGTTAGGTGTTTGTCTTCCCTGCAGGGAAACAGTTGCTTAGAGAACTCTTTCTACAGCAGCCACACACTCTGCCCTAGAGCTGAGAAGCACTGGCTGTAACTTCCCTTTGCAGAAGGAACATGCCTCAGAAACACACTCACTCCTAACTCTTAAGTTACTACTTCAACTCACATATGCATGGAAACACAGAGTGGAGCACCCGGCAATACTGAGCAGGACAGCTCAGTAAAAGGGCTGCTCTGCCAGAACAAGGCAGAATGCAGATGCGTGGTTCTCAAGGATATGCTTCTGAGTCTGCTAGAAACTTTGCAGTAGAGCTGAGATGAACTCAGTATAAGTTCCATTTGAAGAAATAACCTAGACCAGAAACCCACTCAACTGTAGCTCTTAAGCATCATCTGGAACACAAATTAAGGGAACCAGGCAGCAGAGAGCCCAGTGGAGACTGCTCGATTTGAGCTTGTCTGATAGGTGTTTGTCTTCCCTGCAGGGAAACAGTTGCTTAGAGAACTCTTTCTACAGCAGCCACACACTCTGCCCTAGAGCTGAGAAGCACTGGCTGTAACTTCCCTTTGCAGAAGGAACATGCCTCAGAAACACACTCTCTCCTAACTCTTAAGTTACTACTTCAACTCACATATGCATGGAAACACAGAGTGGAGCACCCGGCAATACTGAGCAGGACAGCATAGTAAAAGGGCTGCTCTGCCAGAACAAGGCAGAATGCAGATGCGTGGTTCTCAAGGATATGCTTCTGAGTCTGCTAGAAACTTTGCAGTAGAGCTGAGATGAACTCAGTATAAGTTCCATTTGAAGAAATAACCTAGGCCAGAAACCCACTCAACTGTAGCTCTTAAGCATCATCTGGAGCACACATTCTGGGAACCAGGCAGCACAGAGCCCAGTGGAAGCTGCTCGATTTGAGCTTGTCTGTTAGGTGTTTGTCTTCCCTGCAGGGAAACAGTTGCGTAGAGAACTCTTTCTACAGCAGCCACACACTCTGCCCTAGAGCTGAGAAGCACTAGCTCTAACTTCCCTTTGCAGAAGGAACATGCCTCAGAAACACACTCTCACCTAACTCTTAAGTTACTACTTCAACTCACATATGCATGGAACCACAGAGTGGAGCACCCGGCAATACTGAGCAGGACAGCTCAGTAAAAGGGCTGCTCTGCCAGAACAAGGCAGAATGCAGATGCGTGGTTCTCAAGGATATGCTTCTGAGTCTGCTAGAAACTTTGCAGTAGAGCTGAGATGAACTCAGTATCAGTTCCATTTGAAGAAATAACCTAGGCCCGAAACCCACTCAACTGTAGCTCTTAAGCATCATCTGGAGCACACATTCTGGGAACCAGGCAGCAGAGAGCCCAGTGGAAGCTGCTCGATTTGAGCTTGTCTGATAGGTGTTTGTCTTCCCTGCAGGGAAACAGTTGCGTAGAGAACTCTTTCTACAGCAGCCACACACTCTGCCCTAGAGCTGAGAAGCACTGGCTGTCACTTCCCTTTGCAGAAGGAACATGCCTCAGAAACACACTCTCTCCTAACGCTTAAGTTACTACTTCAACTCACATATGCATGGAAACACAGAGTGGAGCACCCGGCGATAGTGTGCAGGACAGTACAGTAAAAGGGCTGCTCTGGCAGAACAAGGCAGAATGCAGATGCTTGGTTCTCAAGGATATGCTTCTGAGTCTGCTAGAAACTTTGCAGTAGAGCTGAGATGAACTCAGTATAAGTTCCATTTGAAGAAATAACCTAGACCAGAAACCCACTAAACTGTAGCTCTTAAGCATCATCTGGAGAACAAATTCTGGGAACCAGGGAGCAGAGAGCCCAGTGGAAGCTGCTCGATTTGAGCTTGTCTGATAGGTGTTTGTCTTCCCTGCAGGGAAACAGTTGCTTAGAGAACTCTTTCTACAGCAGCCACACACTCTGCCCTAGAGCTGAGAAGCACTGGCTGTAACTTCCCTTTGCAGAAGGAACATGCCTCAGAAACACACTCTCTCCTAACTCTTAAGTTACTACTTCAACTCACATATGCATGGAAACACAGAGTGGAGCACCCGGCAATACTGAGCAGGACAGCATAGTAAAAGGGCTGCTCTGCCAGAACAAGGCAGAATGCAGATGCGTGGTTCTCAAGGATATGCTTCTGAGTCTGCTAGAAACTTTGCAGTAGAGCTGAGATGAACTCAGTATCAGTTCCATTTGAAGAAATAACCTAGGCCAGAAACCCACTCAACTGTAGCTCTTAGGCATCATCTGGAGCACACATTCTGGGAACCAGGCAGCAGAGAGCCCAGTGGAAGCTGCTCGATTTGAGCTTGTCTGATAGGTGTTTGTCTTCCCTGCAGGGAAACAGTTGCGTAGAGAACTCTTTCTACAGCAGCCACACACTCTGCCCTAGAGCTGAGAAGCACTGGCTGTAACTTCCCTTTGCAGAAGGAACATGCCTCAGAAACACACTCACTCCTAACTCTTAAGTTACTACTTCAACTCACATATGCATGGAAACACAGAGTGGAGCACCCGGCAATACTGAGCAGGACAGCTCAGTAAAAGGGCTGCTCTGCCAGAACAAGGCAGAATGCAGATGCGTGGTTCTCAAGGATATGCTTCTGAGTCTGCTAGAAACTTTGCAGTAGAGCTGAGATGAACTCAGTATAAGTTCCATTTGAAGAAATAACCTAGACCAGAAACCCACTCAACTGTAGCTCTTAAGCATCATCTGGAACACAAATTAAGGGAACCAGGCAGCAGAGAGCCCAGTGGAGACTGCTCGATTTGAGCTTGTCTGATAGGTGTTTGTCTTCCCTGCAGGGAAACAGTTGCGTAGAGAACTCTTTCTACAGCAGCCACACACTCTGCCCTAGAGCTGAGAAGCACTGGCTGTAACTTCCCTTTGCAGAAGGAACATGCCTCAGAAACACACTCTCTCCTAACTCTTAAGTTACTACTTCAACTCACATATGCATGGAAACACAGAGTGGAGCACCCGGCAATACTGAGCAGGACAGCACTGTAAAAGGGCTGCTCTGGCAGAACAAGGCAGAATGCAGATGCGTGGTTCTCAAGGATATGCTTCTGAGTCTGCTAGAAACTTTGCAGTAGAGCTGAGATGAACTCAGTATAAGTTCCATTTGAAGAAATAACCTAGGCCAGAAACCCACTCAACTGTAGCTCTTAAGCATCATCTGGAGCACACATTCTGGGAACCAGGGAGCAGAGAGCCCAGTGGAAGCTGCTCGATTTGAGCTTGTCTGATAGGTGTTTGTCTTCCCTGCAGGGAAACAGTTGCTTAGAGAACTCTTTCTACAGCAGCCACACACTCTGCCCTAGAGCTGAGAAGCACTGGCTGTAACTTCCCTTTGCAGAAGGAACATGCCTCAGAAACACACTCTCTCCTAACTCTTAAGTTACTACTTCAACTCACATATGCATGGAAACACAGAGTGGAGCACCCGGCAATACTGAGCAGGACAGCATAGTAAAAGGGCTGCTCTGCCAGAACAAGGCAGAATGCAGATGCGTGGTTCTCAAGGATATGCTTCTGAGTCTGCTAGAAACTTTGCAGTAGAGCTGAGATGAACTCAGTATAAGTTCCATTTGAAGAAATAACCTAGGCCAGAAACCCACTCAACTGTAGCTCTTAAGCATCATCTGGAGCACACATTCTGGGAACCAGACAGCACAGAGCCCAGTGGAAGCTGCTCGATTTGAGCTTCTCTGTTAGGTGTTTGTCTTCCCTGCAGGGAAACAGTTGCTTAGAGAACTCTTTCTACAGCAGCCACACACTCTGCCCTAGAGCTGAGAAGCACTGGCTGTAACTTCCCTTTGCAGAAGGAACATGCCTCAGAAACACACTCTCTCCTAACTCTTAAGTTACTACTTCAACTCACATATGCATGGAAACACAGAGTGGAGCACCCGGCAATACTGAGCAGGACAGCTCAGTAAAAGGGCTGCTCTGCCAGAACAAGGCAGAATGCAGATGCGTGGTTCTCAAGGATATGCTTCTGAGTCTGCTAGAAACTTTGCAGTAGAGCTGAGATGAACTCAGTATAAGTTCCATTTGAAGAAATAACCTAGACCAGAAACCCACTCAACTGTAGCTCTTAAGCATCATCTGGAACACAAATTAAGGGAACCAGGCAGCAGAGAGCCCAGTGGAGACTGCTCGATTTGAGCTTGTCTGATAGGTGTTTGTCTTCCCTGCAGGGAAACAGTTGCTTAGAGAACTCTTTCTACAGCAGCCACACACTCTGCCCTAGAGCTGAGAAGCACTGGCTGTAACTTCCCTTTGCAGAAGGAACATGCCTCAGAAACACACTCTCTCCTAACTCTTAAGTTACTACTTCAACTCACATATGCATGGAAACACAGAGTGGAGCACCCGGCAATACTGAGCAGGACAGCATAGTAAAAGGGCTGCTCTGCCAGAACAAGGCAGAATGCAGATGCGTGGTTCTCAAGGATATGCTTCTGAGTCTGCTAGAAACTTTGCAGTAGAGCTGAGATGAACTCAGTATAAGTTCCATTTGAAGAAATAACCTAGGCCAGAAACCCACTCAACTGTAGCTCTTAAGCATCATCTGGAGCACACATTCTGGGAACCAGGCAGCACAGAGCCCAGTGGAAGCTGCTCGATTTGAGCTTGTCTGTTAGGTGTTTGTCTTCCCTGCAGGGAAACAGTTGCGTAGAGAACTCTTTCTACAGCAGCCACACACTCTGCCCTAGAGCTGACAAGCACTAGCTCTAACTTCCCTTTGCAGAAGGAACATGCCTCAGAAACACACTCTCACCTAACTCTTAAGTTACTACTTCAACTCACATATGCATGGAACCACAGAGTGGAGCACCCGGCAATACTGAGCAGGACAGCTCAGTAAAAGGGCTGCTCTGCCAGAACAAGGCAGAATGCAGATGCGTGGTTCTCAAGGATATGCTTCTGAGTCTGCTAGAAACTTTGCAGTAGAGCTGAGATGAACTCAGTATCAGTTCCATTTGAAGAAATAACCTAGGCCCGAAACCCACTCAACTGTAGCTCTTAAGCATCATCTGGAGCACACATTCTGGGAACCAGGCAGCAGAGAGCCCAGTGGAAGCTGCTCGATTTGAGCTTGTCTGATAGGTGTTTGTCTTCCCTGCAGGGAAACAGTTGCGTAGAGAACTCTTTCTACAGCAGCCACACACTCTGCCCTAGAGCTGAGAAGCACTGGCTGTCACTTCCCTTTGCAGAAGGAACATGCCTCAGAAACACACTCTCTCCTAACGCTTAAGTTACTACTTCAACTCACATATGCATGGAAACACAGAGTGGAGCACCCGGCGATAGTGTGCAGGACAGTACAGTAAAAGGGCTGCTCTGGCAGAACAAGGCAGAATGCAGATGCTTGGTTCTCAAGGATATGCTTCTGAGTCTGCTAGAATCTTTGCAGTAGAGCTGAGATGAACTCAGTATAAGTTCCATTTGAAGAAATAACCTAGACCAGAAACCCACTAAACTGTAGCTCTTAAGCATCATCTGGAGAACAAATTCTGGGAACCAGGGAGCAGAGAGCCCAGTGGAAGCTGCTCGATTTGAGCTTGTCTGATAGGTGTTTGTCTTCCCTGCAGGGAAACAGTTGCTTAGAGAACTCTTTCTACAGCAGCCACACACTCTGCCCTAGAGCTGAGAAGCACTGGCTGTAACTTCCCTTTGCAGAAGGAACATGCCTCAGAAACACACTCTCTCCTAACTCTTAAGTTACTACTTCAACTCACATATGCATGGAAACACAGAGTGGAGCACCCGGCAATACTGAGCAGGACAGCATAGTAAAAGGGCTGCTCTGCCAGAACAAGGCAGAATGCAGATGCGTGGTTCTCAAGGATATGCTTCTGAGTCTGCTAGAAACTTTGCAGTAGAGCTGAGATGAACTCAGTATAAGTTCCATTTGAAGAAATAACCTAGGCCAGAAACCCACTCAACTGTAGCTCTTAAGCATCATCTGGAGCACACATTCTGGGAACCAGGCAGCACAGAGCCCAGTGGAAGCTGCTCGATTTGAGCTTGTCTGTTAGGTGTTTGTCTTCCCTGCAGGGAAACAGTTGCGTAGAGAACTCTTTCTACAGCAGCCACACACTCTGCCCTAGAGCTGAGAAGCACTAGCTCTAACTTCCCTTTGCAGAAGGAACATGCCTCAGAAACACACTCTCACCTAACTCTTAAGTTACTACTTCAACTCACATATGCATGGAACCACAGAGTGGAGCACCCGGCAATACTGAGCAGGACAGCTCAGTAAAAGGGCTGCTCTGCCAGAACAAGGCAGAATGCAGATGCGTGGTTCTCAAGGATATGCTTCTGAGTCTGCTAGAAACTTTGCAGTAGAGCTGAGATGAACTCAGTATAAGTTCCATTTGAAGAAATAACCTAGGCCAGAAACCCACTCAACTGTAGCTATTAAGCATCATCTGGAGCACACATTCTGGGAACCAGACAGCACAGAGCCCAGTGGAAGCTGCTCGATTTGAGCTTCTCTGTTAGGTGTTTGTCTTCCCTGCAGGGAAACAGTTGCTTAGAGAACTCTTTCTACAGCAGCCACACACTCTGCCCTAGAGCTGAGAAGCACTGGCTGTAACTTCCCTTTGCAGAAGGAACATGCCTCAGAAACACACTCACTCCTAACTCTTAAGTTACTACTTCAACTCACATATGCATGGAAACACAGAGTGGAGCACCCGGCAATACTGAGCAGGACAGCTCAGTAAAAGGGCTGCTCTGCCAGAACAAGGCAGAATGCAGATGCGTGGTTCTCAAGGATATGCTTCTGAGTCTGCTAGAAACTTTGCAGTAGAGCTGAGATGAACTCAGTCTAAGTTCCATTTGAAGAAATAACCTAGACCAGAAACCCACTCAACTGTAGCTCTTAAGCATCATCTGGAACACAAATTAAGGGAACCAGGCAGCAGAGAGCCCAGTGGAGACTGCTCGATTTGAGCTTGTCTGATAGGTGTTTGTCTTCCCTGCAGGGAAACAGTTGCGTAGAGAACTCTTTCTACAGCAGCCACACACTCTGCCCTAGAGCTGAGAAGCACTGGCTGTAACTTCCCTTTGCAGAAGGAACATGCCTCAGAAACACACTCACTCCTAACTCTTAAGTTACTACTTCAACTCACATATGCATGGAAACACAGAGTGGAGCACCCGGCAATACTGAGCAGGACAGCATAGTAAAAGGGCTGCTCTGCCAGAACAAGGCAGAATGCAGATGCGTGGTTCTCAAGGATATGCTTCTGAGTCTGCTAGAAACTTTGCAGTAGAGCTGAGATGAACTCAGTATAAGTTCCATTTGAAGAAATAACCTAGGCCAGAAACCCACTCAACTGTAGCTCTTAAGCATCATCTGGAGCACACATTCTGGGAACCAGGCAGCACAGAGCCCAGTGGAAGCTGCTCGATTTGAGCTTGTCTGATAGATGTTTGTCTTCCCTGCAGGGAAACAGTTGCTGAGAGAACTCTTTCTACAGCAGCCACACACTCTGCCCTAGAGCTGAGAAGCACTGGCTGTAACTTCCCTTTGCAGAAGGAACATGCCTCAGAAACACACTCTCTCCTAACTCTTAAGTTACTTCTTCAACTCACATATGCATGGAAACACAGAGTGGAGCACCCGGCAATACTGAGCAGGACAGCTCAGTAAAAGGGCTGCTCTGGCAGAACAAGGCAGAATGCAGATGCGTGGTTCTCAAGGATATGCTTCTGAGTCTGCTAGAAACTTTGCAGTAGAGCTGAGATGAACTCAGTATAAGTTCCATTTGAAGAAATAACCTAGGCCAGAAACCCACTCAACTGTAGCTCTTAAGCATCATCTGGAGCACACATTCTGGGAACCAGGCAGCAGAGAGCCCAGTGGAAGCTGCTCGATTTGAGCTTGTCTGATAGATGTTTGTCTTCCCTGCAGGGAAACAGTTGCTTAGAGAACTCTTTCTACAGCAGCCACACACTCTGCCCTAGAGCTGAGAAGCACTGGCTGTAACTTCCCTTTGCAGAAGGAACATGCCTCAGAAACACACTCTCTCCTAACTCTTAAGTTACTACTTCAACTCACATATGCATGGAAACACAGAGTGGAGCACCCGGCAATACTGAGCAGGACAGCTCAGTAAAAGGGCTGCTCTGCCAGAACAAGGCAGAATGCAGATGCGTGGTTCTCAAGGATATGCTTCTGAGTCTGCTAGAAACTTTGCAGTAGAGCTGAGATGAACTCAGTATAAGTTCCATTTGAAGAAATAACCTAGGCCAGAAACCCACTCAACTGTAGCTCTTAAGCATCATCTGGAGCACACATTCTGGGAACCAGGCAGCAGAGAGCCCAGTGGAAGCTGCTCGATTTGAGCTTGTCTGGTAGGTGTTTGTCTTCCCTGCAGGGAAACAGTTGCTTAGAGAACTCTTTCTACAGCAGCCACACACTCTGCCCTAGAGCTGAGAAGCACTGGCTGTAACTTCCCTTTGCAGAAGGAACAGGCCTCAGAAACACACTCTCTCCTAACTCTTAAGTTACTACTTCAACTCACATATGCATGGAAACACAGAGTGGAGCACCCGGCAATACTGAGCAGGACAGCATAGTAAAAGGGCTGCTCTGCCAGAACAAGGCAGAATGCAGATGCGTGGTTCTCAAGGATATGCTTCTGAGTCTGCTAGAAACTTTGCAGTAGAGCTGAGATGAACTCAGTATAAGTTCCATTTGAAGAAATAACCTAGGCCAGAAACCCACTCAACTGTAGCTCTTAAGCATCATCTGGAGCACACATTCTGGGAACCAGGCAGCACAGAGCCCAGTGGAAGCTGCTCGATTTGAGCTTGTCTGTTAGGTGTTTGTCTTCCCTGCAGGGAAACAGTTGCGTAGAGAACTCTTTCTACAGCAGCCACACACTCTGCCCTAGAGCTGAGAAGCACTAGCTCTAACTTCCCTTTGCAGAAGGAACATGCCTCAGAAACACACTCTCTCCTAACTCTTAAGTTACTACTTCAACTCACATATGCATGGAAACACAGAGTGGAGCACCCGGCAATACTGAGCAGGACAGCTCAGTAAAAGGGCTGCTCTGCCAGAACAAGGCAGAATGCAGATGCGTGGTTCTCAAGGATATGCTTCTGAGTCTGCTAGAAACTTTGCAGTAGAGCTGAGATGAACTCAGTATAAGTTCCATTTGAAGAAATAACCTAGGCCAGAAACCCACTCAACTGTAGCTCTTAAGCATCATCTGGAGCACACATTCTGGGAACCAGGCAGCAGAGAGCCCAGTGGAAGCTGCTCGATTTGAGCTTGTCTGATAGGTGTTTGTCTTCCCTGCAGGGAAACAGTTGCTTAGAGAACTCTTTCTACAGCAGCCACACACTCTGCCCTAGAGCTGAGAAGCACTGGCTGTAACTTCCCTTTGCAGAAGGAACATGCCTCAGAAACACACTCTCTCCTAACTCTTAAGTTACTACTTCAACTCACATATGCATGGAAACACAGAGTGGAGCACCCGGCAATACTGAGCAGGACAGCATAGTAAAAGGGCTGCTGTGCCAGAACAAGGCAGAATGCAGATGCGTGGTTCTCAAGGATATGCTTCTGAGTCTGCTAGAAACTTTGCAGTAGAGCTGAGATGAACTCAGTATAAGTTCCATTTGAAGAAATAACCTAGGCCAGAAACCCACTCAACTGTAGCTCTTAAGCATCATCTGGAGCACACATTCTGGGAACCAGGCAGCACAGAGCCCAGTGGAAGCTGCTCGATTTGAGCTTGTCTGTTAGGTGTTTGTCTTCCCTGCAGGGAAACAGTTGCGTAGAGAACTCTTTCTACAGCAGCCACACACTCTGCCCTAGAGCTGAGAAGCACTAGCTCTAACTTCCCTTTGCAGAAGGAACATGCGTCAGAAACACACTCTCACCTAACTCTTAAGTTACTACATCAACTCACATATGCATGGAACCACAGAGTGGAGCACCCGGCAATACTGAGCAGGACAGCTCAGTAAAAGGGCTGCTCTGCCAGAACAAGGCAGAATGCAGATGCGTGGTTCTCAAGGATATGCTTCTGAGTCTGCTAGAAACTTTGCAGTAGAGCTGAGATGAACTCAGTATAAGTTCCATTTGAAGAAATAACCTAGGCCAGAAACCCACTCAACTGTAGCTCTTAAGCATCATCTGGAGCACACATTCTGGGAACCAGGCAGCAGAGAGCCCAGTGGAAGCTGCTCGATTTGAGCTTGTCTGATAGGTGTTTGTCTTCCCTGCAGGGAAACAGTTGCGTAGAGAACTCTTTCTACAGCAGCCACACACTCTGCCCTAGAGCTGAGAAGCACTGGCTGTCACTTCCGTTTGCAGAAGGAACAAGCCTCAGAAACACACTCTCTCCTAACGCTTAAGTTACTACTTCAACTCACATATGCATGGAAACACAGAGTGGAGCACCCGGCGATAGTGTGCAGGACAGTACAGTAAAAGGGCTGCTCTGGCAGAACAAGGCAGAATGCAGATGCTTGGTTCTCAAGGATATGCTTCTGAGTCTGCTAGAAACTTTGCAGTAGAGCTGAGATGAACTCAGTATAAGTTCCATTTGAAGAAATAACCTAGACCAGAAACCCACTAAACTGTAGCTCTTAAGCATCATCTGGAGAACAAATTAAGGGAACCAGGCAGCAGAGAGCCCAGTGGAGACTGCTCGATTTGAGCTTGTCTGATAGGTGTTTGTCTTCCCTGCAGGGAAACAGTTGCGTAGAGAACTCATTCTACAGCAGCCACACACTCTTCCCTAGAGCTGAGAAGCACTGGCTGTAACTTCCCTTTGCAGAAGGAACATGCCTCAGAAACACACTCTCTCCTAACTCTTAAGTTACTACTTCAACTCACATATGCATGGAAACACAGAGTGGAGCACCCGGCAATACTGAGCAGGACAGCTCAGTAAAAGGGCTGCTCTGCCAGAACAAGGCAGAATGCAGATGCGTGGTTCTCAAGGATATGCTTCTGAGTCTGCTAGAAACTTTGCAGTAGAGCTGAGATGAACTCAGTATAAGTTCCATTTGAAGAAATAACCTAGACCAGAAACCCACTCAACTGTAGCTCTTAAGCATCATCTGGAGAACAAATTAAGGGAACCAGGCAGCAGAGAGCCCAGTGGAGACTGCTCGATTTGAGCTTGTCTGATAGGTGTTTGTCTTCCCTGCAGGGAAACAGTTGCGTAGAGAACTCTTTCTACAGCAGCCACACACTCTGCCCTAGAGCTGAGAAGTACTGGCTGTAACTTCCCTTTGCAGAAGGAACATGCCTCAGAAACACACTCTCACCTAACTCTTAAGTTACTACTTCAACTCACATATGCATGGAAACACAGAGTGGAGC
Organism: Tapirus indicus; assembly: GCA_031878705.1. Lineage (NCBI taxonomy): Eukaryota > Metazoa > Chordata > Mammalia > Perissodactyla > Tapiridae > Tapirus > Tapirus indicus. The sequence continues at coordinate 49,272,459 of CM062942.1, forward strand.
ACCCGGCAATACTGAGCAGGACAGCACAGTAAAAGGGCTGCTCTGGCAGAACAAGGCAGAATGCAGATGCGTGGTTCTCAAGGATATGCTTCTGAGTCTGCTAGAAACTTTGCAGTAGAGCTGAGATGAACTCAGTATAAGTTCCATTTGAAGAAATAACCTAGGCCAGAAACCCACTCAACTGTAGCTCTTAAGCATCATCTGGAGCACACATTCTGGGAACCAGGCAGCAGAGAGCCCAGTGGAAGCTGCTCGATTTGAGCTTGTCTGATAGGTGTTTGTCTTCCCTGCAGGGAAACAGTTGCGTAGAGAACTCTTTCTACAGCAGCCACACACTCTGCCCTAGAGCTGAGAAGCACTGGCTGTCACTTCCGTTTGCAGAAGGAACAAGCCTCAGAAACACACTCTCTCCTAACGCTTAAGTTACTACTTCAACTCACATATGCATGGAAACACAGAGTGGAGCACCCGGCGATAGTGTGCAGGACAGTACAGTAAAAGGGCTGCTCTGGCAGAACAAGGCAGAATGCAGATGCTTGGTTCTCAAGGATATGCTTCTGAGTCTGCTAGAAACTTTGCAGTAGAGCTGAGATGAACTCAGTATAAGTTCCATTTGAAGAAATAACCTAGACCAGAAACCCACTAAACTGTAGCTCTTAAGCATCATCTGGAGAACAAATTAAGGGAACCAGGCAGCAGAGAGCCCAGTGGAGACTGCTCGATTTGAGCTTGTCTGATAGGTGTTTGTCTTCCCTGCAGGGAAACAGTTGCGTAGAGAACTCATTCTACAGCAGCCACACACTCTTCCCTAGAGCTGAGAAGCACTGGCTGTAACTTCCCTTTGCAGAAGGAACATGCCTCAGAAACACACTCTCTCCTAACTCTTAAGTTACTACTTCAACTCACATATGCATGGAAACACAGAGTGGAGCACCCGGCAATACTGAGCAGGACAGCTCAGTAAAAGGGCTGCTCTGCCAGAACAAGGCAGAATGCAGATGCGTGGTTCTCAAGGATATGCTTCTGAGTCTGCTAGAAACTTTGCAGTAGAGCTGAGATGAACTCAGTATAAGTTCCATTTGAAGAAATAACCTAGACCAGAAACCCACTCAACTGTAGCTCTTAAGCATCATCTGGAGAACAAATTAAGGGAACCAGGCAGCAGAGAGCCCAGTGGAGACTGCTCGATTTGAGCTTGTCTGATAGGTGTTTGTCTTCCCTGCAGGGAAACAGTTGCGTAGAGAACTCTTTCTACAGCAGCCACACACTCTGCCCTAGAGCTGAGAAGTACTGGCTGTAACTTCCCTTTGCAGAAGGAACATGCCTCAGAAACACACTCTCACCTAACTCTTAAGTTACTACTTCAACTCACATATGCATGGAAACACAGAGTGGAGCACCCGGCAATACTGAGCAGGACAGCACAGTAAAAGGGCTGCTCTGGCAGAACAAGGCAGAATGCAGATGCGTGGTTCTCAAGGATATGCTTCTGAGTCTGCTAGAAACTTTGCAGTAGAGCTGAGATGAACTCAGTATAAGTTCCATTTGAAGAAATAACCTAGGCCAGAAACCCACTCAACTGTAGCTCTTAAGCATCATCTGGAGCACACATTCTGGGAACCAGGCAGCAGAGAGCCCAGTGGAAGCTGCTCGATTTGAGCTTGTCTGATAGGTGTTTGTCTTCCCTGCAGGGAAACAGTTGCGTAGAGAACTCTTTCTACAGCAGCCACACACTCTGCCCTAGAGCTGAGAAGCACTGGCTGTAACTTCCCTTTGCAGAAGGAACATGCCTCAGAAACACACTCTCTCCTAACTCTTAAGTTACTACTTCAACTCACATATGCATGGAAACACAGAGTGGAGCACCCGGCAATACTGAGCAGGACAGCATAGTAAAAGGGCTGCTCTGCCAGAACAAGGCAGAATGCAGATGCGTGGTTCTCAAGGATATGCTTCTGAGTCTGCTAGAAACTTTGCAGTAGAGCTGAGATGAACTCAGTATAAGTTCCATTTGAAGAAATAACCTAGGCCAGAAACCCACTCAACTGTAGCTCTTAAGCATCATCTGGAGCACACATTCTGGGAACCAGGCAGCACAGAGCCCAGTGGAAGCTGCTCGATTTGAGCTTGTCTGTTAGGTGTTTGTCTTCCCTGCAGGGAAACAGTTGCGTAGAGAACTCTTTCTACAGCAGCCACACACTCTGCCCTAGAGCTGAGAAGCACTAGCTCTAACTTCCCTTTGCAGAAGGAACATGCGTCAGAAACACACTCTCACCTAACTCTTAAGTTACTACATCAACTCACATATGCATGGAACCACAGAGTGGAGCACCCGGCAATACTGAGCAGGACAGCTCAGTAAAAGGGCTGCTCTGCCAGAACAAGGCAGAATGCAGATGCGTGGTTCTCAAGGATATGCTTCTGAGTCTGCTAGAAACTTTGCAGTAGAGCTGAGATGAACTCAGTATAAGTTCCATTTGAAGAAATAACCTAGGCCAGAAACCCACTCAACTGTAGCTCTTAAGCATCATCTGGAGCACACATTCTGGGAACCAGGCAGCAGAGAGCCCAGTGGAAGCTGCTCGATTTGAGCTTGTCTGATAGGTGTTTGTCTTCCCTGCAGGGAAACAGTTGCGTAGAGAACTCTTTCTACAGCAGCCACACACTCTGCCCTAGAGCTGAGAAGCACTGGCTGTCACTTCCGTTTGCAGAAGGAACAAGCCTCAGAAACACACTCTCTCCTAACGCTTAAGTTACTACTTCAACTCACATATGCATGGAAACACAGAGTGGAGCACCCGGCGATAGTGTGCAGGACAGTACAGTAAAAGGGCTGCTCTGGCAGAACAAGGCAGAATGCAGATGCTTGGTTCTCAAGGATATGCTTCTGAGTCTGCTAGAAACTTTGCAGTAGAGCTGAGATGAACTCAGTATAAGTTCCATTTGAAGAAATAACCTAGACCAGAAACCCACTAAACTGTAGCTCTTAAGCATCATCTGGAGAACAAATTAAGGGAACCAGGCAGCAGAGAGCCCAGTGGAGACTGCTCGATTTGAGCTTGTCTGATAGGTGTTTGTCTTCCCTGCAGGGAAACAGTTGCGTAGAGAACTCATTCTACAGCAGCCACACACTCTTCCCTAGAGCTGAGAAGCACTGGCTGTAACTTCCCTTTGCAGAAGGAACATGCCTCAGAAACACACTCTCTCCTAACTCTTAAGTTACTACTTCAACTCACATATGCATGGAAACACAGAGTGGAGCACCCGGCAATACTGAGCAGGACAGCTCAGTAAAAGGGCTGCTCTGCCAGAACAAGGCAGAATGCAGATGCGTGGTTCTCAAGGATATGCTTCTGAGTCTGCTAGAAACTTTGCAGTAGAGCTGAGATGAACTCAGTATAAGTTCCATTTGAAGAAATAACCTAGACCAGAAACCCACTCAACTGTAGCTCTTAAGCATCATCTGGAGAACAAATTAAGGGAACCAGGCAGCAGAGAGCCCAGTGGAGACTGCTCGATTTGAGCTTGTCTGATAGGTGTTTGTCTTCCCTGCAGGGAAACAGTTGCGTAGAGAACTCTTTCTACAGCAGCCACACACTCTGCCCTAGAGCTGAGAAGCACTGGCTGTAACTTCCCTTTGCAGAAGGAACATGCCTCAGAAACACACTCTCTCCTAACTCTTAAGTTACTACTTCAACTCACATATGCATGGAAACACAGAGTGGAGCACCCGGCAATACTGAGCAGGACAGCTCAGTAAAAGGGCTGCTCTGCCAGAACAAGGCAGAATGCAGATGCGTGGTTCTCAAGGATATGCTTCTGAGTCTGCTAGAAACTTTGCAGTAGAGCTGAGATGAACTCAGTATAAGTTCCATTTGAAGAAATAACCTAGGCCAGAAACCCACTCAACTGTAGCTCTTAAGCATCATCTGGAGCACACATTCTGGGAACCAGGCAGCAGAGAGCCCAGTGGAAGCTGCTCGATTTGAGCTTGTCTGATAGGTGTTTGTCTTCCCTGCAGGGAAACAGTTGCGTAGAGAACTCTTTCTACAGCAGCCACACACTCTGCCCTAGAGCTGAGAAGTACTGGCTGTAACTTCCCTTTGCAGAAGGAACATGCCTCAGAAACACACTCTCACCTAACTCTTAAGTTACTACTTCAACTCACATATGCATGGAAACACAGAGTGGAGCACCCGGCAATACTGAGCAGGACAGCACAGTAAAAGGGCTGCTCTGGCAGAACAAGGCAGAATGCAGATGCGTGGTTCTCAAGGATATGCTTCTGAGTCTGCTAGAAACTTTGCAGTAGAGCTGAGATGAACTCAGTATAAGTTCCATTTGAAGAAATAACCTAGGCCAGAAACCCACTCAACTGTAGCTCTTAAGCATCATCTGGAGCACACATTCTGGGAACCAGGCAGCAGAGAGCCCAGTGGAAGCTGCTCGATTTGAGCTTGTCTGATAGGTGTTTGTCTTCCCTGCAGGGAAACAGTTGCGTAGAGAACTCTTTCTACAGCAGCCACACACTCTGCCCTAGAGCTGAGAAGCACTGGCTGTAACTTCCCTTTGCAGAAGGAACATGCCTCAGAAACACACTCTCTCCTAACTCTTAAGTTACTACTTCAACTCACATATGCATGGAAACACAGAGTGGAGCACCCGGCAATACTGAGCAGGACAGCATAGTAAAAGGGCTGCTCTGCCAGAACAAGGCAGAATGCAGATGCGTGGTTCTCAAGGATATGCTTCTGAGTCTGCTAGAAACTTTGCAGTAGAGCTGAGATGAACTCAGTATAAGTTCCATTTGAAGAAATAACCTAGGCCAGAAACCCACTCAACTGTAGCTCTTAAGCATCATCTGGAGCACACATTCTGGGAACCAGGCAGCAGAGAGCCCAGTGGAAGCTGCTCGATTTGAGCTTGTCTGATAGGTGTTTGTCTTCCCTGCAGGGAAACAGTTGCGTAGAGAACTCGTTCTACAGCAGCCAGACACTCTGCCCTAGAGCTGAGAAGCACTGGCTGTAACTTCCCTTTGCAGAAGGAACATGCCTCAGAAACACACTCTCTCCTAACTCTTAAGTTACTTCTTCAACTCACATATGCATGGAAACACAGAGTGGAGCACCCGGCAATACTGAGCAGGACAGCTCAGTAAAAGGGCTGCTCTGGCAGAACAAGGCAGAATGCAGATGCGTGGTTCTCAAGGATATGCTTCTGAGTCTGCTAGAAACTTTGCAGTAGAGCTGAGATGAACTCAGTATAAGTTCCATTTGAAGAAATAACCTAGGCCAGAAACCCACTCAACTGTAGCTCTTAAGCATCATCTGGAGCACACATTCTGGGAACCAGGCAGCAGAGAGCCCAGTGGAAGCTGCTCGATTTGAGCTTGTCTGATAGATGTTTGTCTTCCCTGCAGGGAAACAGTTGCTTAGAGAACTCTTTCTACAGCAGCCACACACTCTGCCCTAGAGCTGAGAAGCACTGGCTGTAACTTCCCTTTGCAGAAGGAACATGCCTCAGAAACACACTCTCTCCTAACTCTTAAGTTACTACTTCAACTCACATATGCATGGAAACACAGAGTGGAGCACCCGGCAATACTGAGCAGGACAGCTCAGTAAAAGGGCTGCTCTGCCAGAACAAGGCAGAATGCAGATGCGTGGTTCTCAAGGATATGCTTCTGAGTCTGCTAGAAACTTTGCAGTAGAGCTGAGATGAACTCAGTATAAGTTCCATTTGAAGAAATAACCTAGGCCAGAAACCCACTCAACTGTAGCTCTTAAGCATCATCTGGAGCACACATTCTGGGAACCAGGCAGCAGAGAGCCCAGTGGAAGCTGCTCGATTTGAGCTTGTCTGATAGGTGTTTGTCTTCCCTGCAGGGAAACAGTTGCGTAGAGAACTCTTTCTACAGCAGCCACACACTCTGCCCTAGAGCTGAGAAGCACTGGCTGTAACTTCCCTTTGCAGAAGGAACATGCCTCAGAAACACACTCTCTCCTAACTCTTAAGTTACTACTTCAACTCACATATGCATGGAAACACAGAGTGGAGCACCCGGCAATACTGAGCAGGACAGCATAGTAAAAGGGCTGCTCTGCCAGAACAAGGCAGAATGCAGATGCGTGGTTCTCAAGGATATGCTTCTGAGTCTGCTAGAAACTTTGCAGTAGAGCTGAGATGAACTCAGTATAAGTTCCATTTGAAGAAATAACCTAGGCCAGAAACCCACTCAACTGTAGCTCTTAAGCATCATCTGGAGCACACATTCTGGGAACCAGGCAGCAGAGAGCCCAGTGGAAGCTGCTCGATTTGAGCTTGTCTGATAGATGTTTGTCTTCCCTGCAGGGAAACAGTTGCTTAGAGAACTCTTTCTACAGCAGCCACACACTCTGCCCTAGAGCTGAGAAGCACTGGCTGTAACTTCCCTTTGCAGAAGGAACATGCCTCAGAAACACACTCTCTCCTAACTCTTAAGTTACTACTTCAACTCACATATGCATGGAAACACAGAGTGGAGCACCCGGCAATACTGAGCAGGACAGCTCAGTAAAAGGGCTGCTCTGCCAGAACAAGGGAGAATGCAGATGCGTGGTTCTCAAGGATATGCTTCTGAGTCTGCTAGAAACTTTGCAGTAGAGCTGAGATGAACTCAGTATAAGTTCCATTTGAAGAAATAACCTAGGCCAGAAACCCACTCAACTGTAGCTCTTAAGCATCATCTGGAGCACACATTCTGGGAACCAGGCAGCAGAGAGCCCAGTGGAAGCTGCTCGATTTGAGCTTGTCTGATAGGTGTTTGTCTTCCCTGCAGGGAAACAGTTGCTTAGAGAACTCTTTCTACAGCAGCCACACACTCTGCCCTAGAGCTGAGAAGCACTGGCTGTAACTTCCCTTTGCAGAAGGAACATGCCTCAGAAACACACTCTCTCCTAACTCTTAAGTTACTACTTCAACTCACATATGCATGGAAACACAGAGTGGAGCACCCGGCAATACTGAGCAGGACAGCATAGTAAAAGGGCTGCTCTGCCAGAACAAGGCAGAATGCAGATGCGTGGTTCTCAAGGATATGCTTCTGAGTCTGCTAGAAACTTTGCAGTAGAGCTGAGATGAACTCAGTATAAGTTCCATTTGAAGAAATAACCTAGGCCAGAAACCCACTCAACTGTAGCTCTTAAGCATCATCTGGAGCACACATTCTGGGAACCAGGCAGCACAGAGCCCAGTGGAAGCTGCTCGATTTGAGCTTGTCTGTTAGGTGTTTGTCTTCCCTGCAGGGAAACAGTTGCGTAGAGAACTCTTTCTACAGCAGCCACACACTCTGCCCTAGAGCTGAGAAGCACTAGCTCTAACTTCCCTTTGCAGAAGGAACATGCGTCAGAAACACACTCTCACCTAACTCTTAAGTTACTACATCAACTCACATATGCATGGAACCACAGAGTGGAGCACCCGGCAATACTGAGCAGGACAGCTCAGTAAAAGGGCTGCTCTGCCAGAACAAGGCAGAATGCAGATGCGTGGTTCTCAAGGATATGCTTCTGAGTCTGCTAGAAACTTTGCAGTAGAGCTGAGATGAACTCAGTATAAGTTCCATTTGAAGAAATAACCTAGGCCAGAAACCCACTCAACTGTAGCTCTTAAGCATCATCTGGAGCACACATTCTGGGAACCAGGCAGCAGAGAGCCCAGTGGAAGCTGCTCGATTTGAGCTTGTCTGATAGGTGTTTGTCTTCCCTGCAGGGAAACAGTTGCGTAGAGAACTCTTTCTACAGCAGCCACACACTCTGCCCTAGAGCTGAGAAGCACTGGCTGTCACTTCCGTTTGCAGAAGGAACAAGCCTCAGAAACACACTCTCTCCTAACGCTTAAGTTACTACTTCAACTCACATATGCATGGAAACACAGAGTGGAGCACCCGGCGATAGTGTGCAGGACAGTACAGTAAAAGGGCTGCTCTGGCAGAACAAGGCAGAATGCAGATGCTTGGTTCTCAAGGATATGCTTCTGAGTCTGCTAGAAACTTTGCAGTAGAGCTGAGATGAACTCAGTATAAGTTCCATTTGAAGAAATAACCTAGACCAGAAACCCACTAAACTGTAGCTCTTAAGCATCATCTGGAGAACAAATTAAGGGAACCAGGCAGCAGAGAGCCCAGTGGAGACTGCTCGATTTGAGCTTGTCTGATAGGTGTTTGTCTTCCCTGCAGGGAAACAGTTGCGTAGAGAACTCATTCTACAGCAGCCACACACTCTTCCCTAGAGCTGAGAAGCACTGGCTGTAACTTCCCTTTGCAGAAGGAACATGCCTCAGAAACACACTCTCTCCTAACTCTTAAGTTACTACTTCAACTCACATATGCATGGAAACACAGAGTGGAGCACCCGGCAATACTGAGCAGGACAGCTCAGTAAAAGGGCTGCTCTGCCAGAACAAGGCAGAATGCAGATGCGTGGTTCTCAAGGATATGCTTCTGAGTCTGCTAGAAACTTTGCAGTAGAGCTGAGATGAACTCAGTATAAGTTCCATTTGAAGAAATAACCTAGACCAGAAACCCACTCAACTGTAGCTCTTAAGCATCATCTGGAGAACAAATTAAGGGAACCAGGCAGCAGAGAGCCCAGTGGAGACTGCTCGATTTGAGCTTGTCTGATAGGTGTTTGTCTTCCCTGCAGGGAAACAGTTGCGTAGAGAACTCTTTCTACAGCAGCCACACACTCTGCCCTAGAGCTGAGAAGTACTGGCTGTAACTTCCCTTTGCAGAAGGAACATGCCTCAGAAACACACTCTCACCTAACTCTTAAGTTACTACTTCAACTCACATATGCATGGAAACACAGAGTGGAGCACCCGGCAATACTGAGCAGGACAGCACAGTAAAAGGGCTGCTCTGGCAGAACAAGGCAGAATGCAGATGCGTGGTTCTCAAGGATATGCTTCTGAGTCTGCTAGAAACTTTGCAGTAGAGCTGAGATGAACTCAGTATAAGTTCCATTTGAAGAAATAACCTAGGCCAGAAACCCACTCAACTGTAGCTCTTAAGCATCATCTGGAGCACACATTCTGGGAACCAGGCAGCAGAGAGCCCAGTGGAAGCTGCTCGATTTGAGCTTGTCTGATAGGTGTTTGTCTTCCCTGCAGGGAAACAGTTGCGTAGAGAACTCTTTCTACAGCAGCCACACACTCTGCCCTAGAGCTGAGAAGCACTGGCTGTAACTTCCCTTTGCAGAAGGAACATGCCTCAGAAACACACTCTCTCCTAACTCTTAAGTTACTACTTCAACTCACATATGCATGGAAACACAGAGTGGAGCACCCGGCAATACTGAGCAGGACAGCATAGTAAAAGGGCTGCTCTGCCAGAACAAGGCAGAATGCAGATGCGTGGTTCTCAAGGATATGCTTCTGAGTCTGCTAGAAACTTTGCAGTAGAGCTGAGATGAACTCAGTATAAGTTCCATTTGAAGAAATAACCTAGGCCAGAAACCCACTCAACTGTAGCTCTTAAGCATCATCTGGAGCACACATTCTGGGAACCAGGCAGCACAGAGCCCAGTGGAAGCTGCTCGATTTGAGCTTGTCTGTTAGGTGTTTGTCTTCCCTGCAGGGAAACAGTTGCGTAGAGAACTCTTTCTACAGCAGCCACACACTCTGCCCTAGAGCTGAGAAGCACTAGCTCTAACTTCCCTTTGCAGAAGGAACATGCGTCAGAAACACACTCTCACCTAACTCTTAAGTTACTACATCAACTCACATATGCATGGAACCACAGAGTGGAGCACCCGGCAATACTGAGCAGGACAGCTCAGTAAAAGGGCTGCTCTGCCAGAACAAGGCAGAATGCAGATGCGTGGTTCTCAAGGATATGCTTCTGAGTCTGCTAGAAACTTTGCAGTAGAGCTGAGATGAACTCAGTATAAGTTCCATTTGAAGAAATAACCTAGGCCAGAAACCCACTCAACTGTAGCTCTTAAGCATCATCTGGAGCACACATTCTGGGAACCAGGCAGCAGAGAGCCCAGTGGAAGCTGCTCGATTTGAGCTTGTCTGATAGGTGTTTGTCTTCCCTGCAGGGAAACAGTTGCGTAGAGAACTCTTTCTACAGCAGCCACACACTCTGCCCTAGAGCTGAGAAGCACTGGCTGTCACTTCCGTTTGCAGAAGGAACAAGCCTCAGAAACACACTCTCTCCTAACGCTTAAGTTACTACTTCAACTCACATATGCATGGAAACACAGAGTGGAGCACCCGGCGATAGTGTGCAGGACAGTACAGTAAAAGGGCTGCTCTGGCAGAACAAGGCAGAATGCAGATGCTTGGTTCTCAAGGATATGCTTCTGAGTCTGCTAGAAACTTTGCAGTAGAGCTGAGATGAACTCAGTATAAGTTCCATTTGAAGAAATAACCTAGACCAGAAACCCACTAAACTGTAGCTCTTAAGCATCATCTGGAGAACAAATTAAGGGAACCAGGCAGCAGAGAGCCCAGTGGAGACTGCTCGATTTGAGCTTGTCTGATAGGTGTTTGTCTTCCCTGCAGGGAAACAGTTGCGTAGAGAACTCATTCTACAGCAGCCACACACTCTTCCCTAGAGCTGAGAAGCACTGGCTGTAACTTCCCTTTGCAGAAGGAACATGCCTCAGAAACACACTCTCTCCTAACTCTTAAGTTACTACTTCAACTCACATATGCATGGAAACACAGAGTGGAGCACCCGGCAATACTGAGCAGGACAGCTCAGTAAAAGGGCTGCTCTGCCAGAACAAGGCAGAATGCAGATGCGTGGTTCTCAAGGATATGCTTCTGAGTCTGCTAGAAACTTTGCAGTAGAGCTGAGATGAACTCAGTATAAGTTCCATTTGAAGAAATAACCTAGACCAGAAACCCACTCAACTGTAGCTCTTAAGCATCATCTGGAGAACAAATTAAGGGAACCAGGCAGCAGAGAGCCCAGTGGAGACTGCTCGATTTGAGCTTGTCTGATAGGTGTTTGTCTTCCCTGCAGGGAAACAGTTGCGTAGAGAACTCTTTCTACAGCAGCCACACACTCTGCCCTAGAGCTGAGAAGCACTGGCTGTAACTTCCCTTTGCAGAAGGAACATGCCTCAGAAACACACTCTCTCCTAACTCTTAAGTTACTACTTCAACTCACATATGCATGGAAACACAGAGTGGAGCACCCGGCAATACTGAGCAGGACAGCTCAGTAAAAGGGCTGCTCTGCCAGAACAAGGCAGAATGCAGATGCGTGGTTCTCAAGGATATGCTTCTGAGTCTGCTAGAAACTTTGCAGTAGAGCTGAGATGAACTCAGTATAAGTTCCATTTGAAGAAATAACCTAGGCCAGAAACCCACTCAACTGTAGCTCTTAAGCATCATCTGGAGCACACATTCTGGGAACCAGGCAGCAGAGAGCCCAGTGGAAGCTGCTCGATTTGAGCTTGTCTGATAGGTGTTTGTCTTCCCTGCAGGGAAACAGTTGCGTAGAGAACTCTTTCTACAGCAGCCACACACTCTGCCCTAGAGCTGAGAAGTACTGGCTGTAACTTCCCTTTGCAGAAGGAACATGCCTCAGAAACACACTCTCACCTAACTCTTAAGTTACTACTTCAACTCACATATGCATGGAAACACAGAGTGGAGCACCCGGCAATACTGAGCAGGACAGCACAGTAAAAGGGCTGCTCTGGCAGAACAAGGCAGAATGCAGATGCGTGGTTCTCAAGGATATGCTTCTGAGTCTGCTAGAAACTTTGCAGTAGAGCTGAGATGAACTCAGTATAAGTTCCATTTGAAGAAATAACCTAGGCCAGAAACCCACTCAACTGTAGCTCTTAAGCATCATCTGGAGCACACATTCTGGGAACCAGGCAGCAGAGAGCCCAGTGGAAGCTGCTCGATTTGAGCTTGTCTGATAGGTGTTTGTCTTCCCTGCAGGGAAACAGTTGCGTAGAGAACTCTTTCTACAGCAGCCACACACTCTGCCCTAGAGCTGAGAAGCACTGGCTGTAACTTCCCTTTGCAGAAGGAACATGCCTCAGAAACACACTCTCTCCTAACTCTTAAGTTACTACTTCAACTCACATATGCATGGAAACACAGAGTGGAGCACCCGGCAATACTGAGCAGGACAGCATAGTAAAAGGGCTGCTCTGCCAGAACAAGGCAGAATGCAGATGCGTGGTTCTCAAGGATATGCTTCTGAGTCTGCTAGAAACTTTGCAGTAGAGCTGAGATGAACTCAGTATAAGTTCCATTTGAAGAAATAACCTAGGCCAGAAACCCACTCAACTGTAGCTCTTAAGCATCATCTGGAGCACACATTCTGGGAACCAGGCAGCAGAGAGCCCAGTGGAAGCTGCTCGATTTGAGCTTGTCTGATAGGTGTTTGTCTTCCCTGCAGGGAAACAGTTGCGTAGAGAACTCGTTCTACAGCAGCCAGACACTCTGCCCTAGAGCTGAGAAGCACTGGCTGTAACTTCCCTTTGCAGAAGGAACATGCCTCAGAAACACACTCTCTCCTAACTCTTAAGTTACTACTTCAACTCACATATGCATGGAAAAACAGAGTGGAGCACCCGGCAATACTGAGCAGGACAGCTCAGTAAAAGGGCTGCTCTGCCAGAACAAGGCAGAACGCAGATGCGTGGTTCTCAAGGATATGCTTCTGAGTCTGCTAGAAACTTTGCAGTAGAGCTGAGATGAACTCAGTATAAGTTCCATTTGAAGAAATAACCTAGGCCAGAAACCCACTCAACTGTAGCTCTTAAGCATCATCTGGAGCACACATTCTGGGAACCAGACAGCACAGAGCCCAGTGGAAGCTGCTCGATTTGAGCTTCTCGGTTAGGTGTTTGTCTTCCCTGCAGGGAAACAGTTGCTTAGAGAACTCTTTGTACAGCAGCCACACACTCTGCCCTAGAGCTGAGAAGCACTGGCTGTAACTTCCCTTTGCAGAAGGAACATGCCTCAGAAACACACTCACTCCTAACTCTTAAGTTACTACTTCAACTCACATATGCATGGAAACACAGAGTGGAGCACCCGGCAATACTGAGCAGGACAGCACAGTAAAAGGGCTGCTCTGGCAGAACAAGGCAGAATGCAGATGCGTGGTTCTCAAGGATATGCTTCTGAGTCTGCTAGAAACTTTGCAGTAGAGCTGAGATGAACTCAGTATAAGTTCCATTTGAAGAAATAACCTAGGCCAGAAACCCACTCAACTGTAGCTCTTAAGCATCATCTGGAGCACACATTCTGGGAACCAGGCAGCAGAGAGCCCAGTGGAAGCTGCTCGATTTGAGCTTGTCTGATAGGTGTTTGTCTTCCCTGCAGGGAAACAGTTGCTTAGAGAACTCTTTCTACAGCAGCCACACACTCTGCCCTAGAGCTGAGAAGCACTGGCTGTAACTTCCCTTTGCAGAAGGAACATGCCTGAGAAACACACTCTCTCCTAACTCTTAAGTTACTACTTCAACTCACATATGCATGGAAACACAGTGTGGAGCACCCGGCAATACTGAGCAGGACAGCTCAGTAAAAGGGCTGCTCTGCCAGAACAAGGCAGAATGCAGATGCGTGGTTCTCAAGGATATGCTTCTGAGTCTGCTAGAAACTTTGCAGTAGAGCTGAGATGAACTCAGTATAAGTTCCATTTGAAGAAATAACCTAGACCAGAAACCCACTAAACTGTAGCTCTTAAGTATCATGTGGAGAACAAATTAAGGGAACCAGGCAGCAGAGAGCCCAGTGGAGACTGCTCGATTTGAGCTTGTCTGATAGGTGTTTGTCTTCCCTGCAGGGAAACAGTTGCTTAGAGAACTCTTTCTACAGCAGCCACACACTCTGCCCTAGAGCTGAGAAGCACTGGCTGTAACTTCCCTTTGCAGAAGGAACATGCCTCAGAAACACACTCTCTCCTAACTCTTAAGTTACTACTTCAACTCACATATGCATGGAAACACAGAGTGGAGCACCCGGCAATACTGAGCAGGACAGCTCAGTAAAAGGGCTGCTCTGCCAGAACAAGGCAGAATGCAGATGCGTGGTTCTCAAGGATATGCTTCTGAGTCTGCTAGAAACTTTGCAGTAGAGCTGAGATGAACTCAGTATAAGTTCCATTTGAAGAAATAACCTAGGCCAGAAACCCACTCAACTGTAGCTCTTAAGCATCATCTGGAGCACACATTCTGGGAACCAGGCAGCAGAGAGCCCAGTGGAAGCTGCTCGATTTGAGCTTGTCTGATAGGTGTTTGTCTTCCCTGCAGGGAAACAGTTGCTTAGAGAACTCTTTCTACAGCAGCTACACACTCTGCCCTAGAGCTGAGAAGCACTGGCTGTAACTTCCCTTTGCAGAAGGAACATGCCTCAGAAACACACTCTCTCCTAACTCTTAAGTTACTACTTCAACTCACATATGCATGGAAACACAGAGTGGAGCACCCTGCAATACTGAGCAGGACAGCATAGTAAAAGGGCTGCTCTGCCAGAACAAGGCAGAATGCAGATGCGTGGTTCTCAAGGATATGCTTCTGAGTCTGCTAGAAACTTTGCAGTAGAGCTGAGATGAACTCAGTATAAGTTCCATTTGAAGAAATAACCTAGGCCAGAAACCCACTCAACTGTAGCTCTTAAGCATCATCTGGAGCACACATTCTGGGAACCAGGCAGCACAGAGCCCAGTGGAAGCTGCTCGATTTGAGCTTGTCTGTTAGGTGTTTGTCTTCCCTGCAGGGAAACAGTTGCGTAGAGAACTCTTTCTACAGCAGCCACACACTCTGCCCTAGAGCTGAGAAGCACTAGCTCTAACTTCCCTTTGCAGAAGGAACATGCGTCAGAAACACACTCTCACCTAACTCTTAAGTTACTACATCAACTCACATATGCATGGAACCACAGAGTGGAGCACCCGGCAATACTGAGCAGGACAGCTCAGTAAAAGGGCTGCTCTGCCAGAACAAGGCAGAATGCAGATGCGTGGTTCTCAAGGATATGCTTCTGAGTCTGCTAGAAACTTTGCAGTAGAGCTGAGATGAACTCAGTATAAGTTCCATTTGAAGAAATAACCTAGGCCAGAAACCCACTCAACTGTAGCTCTTAAGCATCATCTGGAGCACACATTCTGGGAACCAGGCAGCAGAGAGCCCAGTGGAAGCTGCTCGATTTGAGCTTGTCTGATAGGTGTTTGTCTTCCCTGCAGGGAAACAGTTGCGTAGAGAACTCTTTCTACAGCAGCCACACACTCTGCCCTAGAGCTGAGAAGCACTGGCTGTCACTTCCGTTTGCAGAAGGAACAAGCCTCAGAAACACACTCTCTCCTAACGCTTAAGTTACTACTTCAACTCACATATGCATGGAAACACAGAGTGGAGCACCCGGCGATAGTGTGCAGGACAGTACAGTAAAAGGGCTGCTCTGGCAGAACAAGGCAGAATGCAGATGCTTGGTTCTCAAGGATATGCTTCTGAGTCTGCTAGAAACTTTGCAGTAGAGCTGAGATGAACTCAGTATAAGTTCCATTTGAAGAAATAACCTAGACCAGAAACCCACTCAACTGTAGCTCTTAAGCATCATCTGGAGAACAAATTAAGGGAACCAGGCAGCAGAGAGCCCAGTGGAGACTGCTCGATTTGAGCTTGTCTGATAGGTGTTTGTCTTCCCTGCAGGGAAACAGTTGCGTAGAGAACTCATTCTACAGCAGCCACACACTCTTCCCTAGAGCTGAGAAGCACTGGCTGTAACTTCCCTTTGCAGAAGGAACATGCCTCAGAAACACACTCTCTCCTAACTCTTAAGTTACTACTTCAACTCACATATGCATGGAAACACAGAGTGGAGCACCCGGCAATACTGAGCAGGACAGCTCAGTAAAAGGGCTGCTCTGCCAGAACAAGGCAGAATGCAGATGCGTGGTTCTCAAGGATATGCTTCTGAGTCTGCTAGAAACTTTGCAGTAGAGCTGAGATGAACTCAGTATAAGTTCCATTTGAAGAAATAACCTAGACCAGAAACCCACTCAACTGTAGCTCTTAAGCATCATCTGGAGAACAAATTAAGGGAACCAGGCAGCAGAGAGCCCAGTGGAGACTGCTCGATTTGAGCTTGTCTGGTAGGTGTTTGTCTTCCCTGCAGGGAAACAGTTGCGTAGAGAACTCTTTCTACAGCAGCCACACACTCTGCCCTAGAGCTGAGAAGCACTGGCTGTAACTTCCCTTTGCAGAAGGAACATGCCTCAGAAACACACTCTCTCCTAACTCTTAAGTTACTACTTCAACTCACATATGCATGGAAACACAGAGTGGAGCACCCGGCAATACTGAGCAGGACAGCTCAGTAAAAGGGCTGCTCTGCCAGAACAAGGCAGAATGCAGATGCGTGGTTCTCAAGGATATGCTTCTGAGTCTGCTAGAAACTTTGCAGTAGAGCTGAGATGAACTCAGTATAAGTTCCATTTGAAGAAATAACCTAGGCCAGAAACCCACTCAACTGTAGCTCTTAAGCATCATCTGGAGCACACATTCTGGGAACCAGGCAGCAGAGAGCCCAGTGGAAGCTGCTCGATTTGAGCTTGTCTGATAGGTGTTTGTCTTCCCTGCAGGGAAACAGTTGCGTAGAGAACTCTTTCTACAGCAGCCACACACTCTGCCCTAGAGCTGAGAAGTACTGGCTGTAACTTCCCTTTGCAGAAGGAACATGCCTCAGAAACACACTCTCACCTAACTCTTAAGTTACTACTTCAACTCACATATGCATGGAAACACAGAGTGGAGCACCCGGCAATACTGAGCAGGACAGCACAGTAAAAGGGCTGCTCTGGCAGAACAAGGCAGAATGCAGATGCGTGGTTCTCAAGGATATGCTTCTGAGTCTGCTAGAAACTTTGCAGTAGAGCTGAGATGAACTCAGTATAAGTTCCATTTGAAGAAATAACCTAGGCCAGAAACCCACTCAACTGTAGCTCTTAAGCATCATCTGGAGCACACATTCTGGGAACCAGGCGGCAGAGAGCCCAGTGGAAGCTGCTCGATTTGAGCTTGTCTGATAGGTGTTTGTCTTCCCTGCAGGGAAACAGTTGCTTAGAGAACTCTTTCTACAGCAGCCACACACTCTGCCCTAGAGCTGAGAAGCACTGGCTGTAACTTCCCTTTGCAGAAGGAACATGCCTCAGAAACACACTCTCTCCTAACTCTTAAGTTACTACTTCAACTCACATATGCATGGAAACACAGAGTGGAGCACCCGGCAATACTGAGCAGGACAGCATAGTAAAAGGGCTGCTCTGCCAGAACAAGGCAGAATGCAGATGCGTGGTTCTCAAGGATATGCTTCTGAGTCTGCTAGAAACTTTGCAGTAGAGCTGAGATGAACTCAGTATAAGTTCCATTTGAAGAAATAACCTAGGCCAGAAACCCACTCAACTGTAGCTCTTAAGCATCATCTGGAGCACACATTCTGGGAACCAGGCAGCAGAGAGCCCAGTGGAAGCTGCTCGATTTGAGCTTGTCTGATAGGTGTTTGTCTTCCCTGCAGGGAAACAGTTGCGTAGAGAACTCGTTCTACAGCAGCCAGACACTCTGCCCTAGAGCTGAGAAGCACTGGCTGTAACTTCCCTTTGCAGAAGGAACATGCCTCAGAAACACACTCTCTCCTAACTCTTAAGTTACTACTTCAACTCACATATGCATGGAAAAACAGAGTGGAGCACCCGGCAATACTGAGCAGGACAGCTCAGTAAAAGGGCTGCTCTGCCAGAACAAGGCAGAACGCAGATGCGTGGTTCTCAAGGATATGCTTCTGAGTCTGCTAGAAACTTTGCAGTAGAGCTGAGATGAACTCAGTATAAGTTCCATTTGAAGAAATAACCTAGGCCAGAAACCCACTCAACTGTAGCTCTTAAGCATCATCTGGAGCACACATTCTGGGAACCAGACAGCACAGAGCCCAGTGGAAGCTGCTCGATTTGAGCTTCTCGGTTATGTGTTTGTCTTCCCTGCAGGGAAACAGTTGCTTAGAGAACTCTTTCTACAGCAGCCACACACTCTGCCCTAGAGCTGAGAAGCACTGGCTGTAACTTCCCTTTGCAGAAGGAACATGCCTCAGAAACACACTCACTCCTAACTCTTAAGTTACTACTTCAACTCACATATGCATGGAAACACAGAGTGGAGCACCCGGCAATACTGAGCAGGACAGCACAGTAAAAGGGCAGCTCTGGCAGAACAAGGCAGAATGCAGATGCGTGGTTCTCAAGGATATGCTTCTGAGTCTGCTAGAAACTTTGCAGTAGAGCTGAGATGAACTCAGTATAAGTTCCATTTGAAGAAATAACCTAGGCCAGAAACCCACTCAACTGTAGCTCTTAAGTATCATGTGGAGAACAAATTAAGGGAACCAGGCAGCAGAGAGCCCAGTGGAGACTGCTCGATTTGAGCTTGTCTGATAGGTGTTTGTCTTCCCTGCAGGGAAACAGTTGCTTAGAGAACTCTTTCTACAGCAGCCACACACTCTTCCCTAGAGCTGAGAAGCACTGGCTGTAACTTCCCTTTGCAGAAGGAACATGCCTCAGAAACACACTCTCTCCTAACTCTTAAGTTACTACTTCAACTCACATATGCATGGAAACACAGAGTGGAGCACCCGGCAATACTGAGCAGGACAGCTCAGTAAAAGGGCTGCTCTGCCAGAACAAGGCAGAATGCAGATGCGTGGTTCTCAAGGATATGCTTCTGAGTCTGCTAGAAACTTTGCAGTAGAGCTGAGATGAACTCAGTATAAGTTCCATTTGAAGAAATAACCTAGGCCAGAAACCCACTCAACTGTAGCTCTTAAGCATCATCTGGAGCACACATTCTGGGAACCAGGCAGCAGAGAGCCCAGTGGAAGCTGCTCGATTTGAGCTTGTCTGATAGGTGTTTGTCTTCCCTGCAGGGAAACAGTTGCGTAGAGAACTCTTTCTACAGCAGCCACACACTCTGCCCTAGAGCTGAGAAGTACTGGCTGTAACTTCCCTTTGCAGAAGGAACATGCCTCAGAAACACACTCTCACCTAACTCTTAAGTTACTACTTCAACTCACATATGCATGGAAACACAGAGTGGAGCACCCGGCAATACTGAGCAGGACAGCATAGTAAAAGGGCTGCTCTGGCAGAACAAGGCAGAATGCAGATGCGTGGTTCTCAAGGATATGCTTCTGAGTCTGCTAGAAACTTTGCAGTAGAGCTGAGATGAACTCAGTATAAGTTCCATTTGAAGAAATAACCTAGGCCAGAAACCCACTCAACTGTAGCTCTTAAGCATCATCTGGAGCACACATTCTGGGAACCAGGCAGCAGAGAGCCCAGTGGAAGCTGCTCGATTTGAGCTTGTCTGATAGGTGTTTGTCTTCCCTGCAGGGAAACAGTTGCGTAGAGAACTCTTTCTACAGCAGCCACACACTCTGCCCTAGAGCTGAGAAGCACTGGCTGTAACTTCCCTTTGCAGAAGGAACATGCCTCAGAAACACACTCTCTCCTAACTCTTAAGTTACTACTTCAACTCACATATGCATGGAAACACAGAGTGGAGCACCCGGCAATACTGAGCAGGACAGCATAGTAAAAGGGCTGCTCTGCCAGAACAAGGCAGAATGCAGATGCGTGGTTCTCAAGGATATGCTTCTGAGTCTGCTAGAAACTTTGCAGTAGAGCTGAGATGAACTCAGTATCAGTTCCATTTGAAGAAATAACCTAGGCCAGAAACCCACTCAACTGTAGCTCTTAAGCATCATCTGGAGCACACATTCTGGGAACCAGGCAGCAGAGAGCCCAGTGGAAGCTGCTCGATTTGAGCTTGTCTGATAGGTGTTTGTCTTCCCTGCAGGGAAACAGTTGCGTAGAGAACTCTTTCTACAGCAGCCACACACTCTGCCCTAGAGCTGAGAAGCACTGGCTGTAACTTCCCTTTGCAGAAGGAACATGCCTCAGAAACACACTCTCTCCTAACTCTTAAGTTACTACTTCAACTCACATATGCATGGAAACACAGAGTGGAGCACCCGGCAATACTGAGCAGGACAGCTCAGTAAAAGGGCTGCTCTGCCAGAACAAGGCAGAATGCAGATGCGTGGTTCTCAAGGATATGCTTCTGAGTCTGCTAGAAACTTTGCAGTAGAGCTGAGATGAACTCAGTATAAGTTCCATTTGAAGAAATAACCTAGGCCAGAAACCCACTCAACTGTAGCTCTTAAGCATCATCTGGAGCACACATTCTGGGAACCAGGCAGCAGAGAGCCCAGTGGAAGCTGCTCGATTTGAGCTTGTCTGATAGGTGTTTGTCTTCCCTGCAGGGAAACAGTTGCGTAGAGAACTCTTTCTACAGCAGCCACACACTCTGCCCTAGAGCTGAGAAGTACTGGCTGTAACTTCCCTTTGCAGAAGGAACATGCCTCAGAAACACACTCTCACCTAACTCTTAAGTTACTACTTCAACTCACATATGCATGGAAACACAGAGTGGAGCACCCGGCAATACTGAGCAGGACAGCACAGTAAAAGGGCTGCTCTGCCAGAACAAGGCAGAATGCAGATGCGTGGTTCTCAAGGATATGCTTCTGAGTCTGCTAGAAACTTTGCAGTAGAGCTGAGATGAACTCAGTATAAGTTCCATTTGAAGAAATAACCTAGGCCAGAAACCCACTCAACTGTGGCTCTTAAGCATCATCTGGAGCACACATTCTGGGAACCAGGCAGCAGAGAGCCCAGTGGAAGCTGCTCGATTTGAGCTTGTCTGATAGGTGTTTGTCTTCCCTGCAGGGAAACAGTTGCTTAGAGAACTCTTTCTACAGCAGCCACACACTCTGCCCTAGAGCTGAGAAGCACTGGCTGTAACTTCCCTTTGCAGAAGGAACATGCCTCAGAAACACACTCTCTCCTAACTCTTAAGTTACTACTTCAACTCACATATGCATGGAAACACAGAGTGGAGCACCCGGCAATACTGAGAAGGACAGCTCAGTAAAAGGGCTGCTCTGCCAGAACAAGGCAGAATGCAGATGCGTGGTTCTCAAGGATATGCTTCTGAGTCTGCTAGAAACTTTGCAGTAGAGCTGAGATGAACTCAGTATAAGTTCCATTTGAAGAAATAACCTAGGCCAGAAACCCACTCAACTGTAGCTCTTAAGCATCATCTGGAGCACACATTCTGGGAACCAGGCAGCAGAGAGCCCAGTGGAAGCTGCTCGATTTGAGCTTGTCTGATAGGTGTTTGTCTTCCCTGCAGGGAAACAGTTGCGTAGAGAACTCTTTCTACAGCAGCCACACACTCTGCCCTAGAGCTGAGAAGTACTGGCTGTAACTTCCCTTTGCAGAAGGAACATGCCTCAGAAACACACTCTCACCTAACTCTTAAGTTACTACTTCAACTCACATATGCATGGAAACACAGAGTGGAGCACCCGGCAATACTGAGCAGGACAGCACAGTAAAAGGGCTGCTCTGGCAGAACAAGGCAGAATGCAGATGCGTGGTTCTCAAGGATATGCTTCTGAGTCTGCTAGAAACTTTGCAGTAGAGCTGAGATGAACTCAGTATAAGTTCCATTTGAAGAAATAACCTAGGCCAGAAACCCACTCAACTGTAGCTCTTAAGCATCATCTGGAGCACACATTCTGGGAACCAGGCAGCACAGAGCCCAGTGCAAGCTGCTCGATTTGAGCTTGTCTGATAGGTGTTTGTCTTCCCTGCAGGGAAACAGTTGCTTAGAGAACTCTTTCTACAGCAGCCACAAACTCTGCCCTAGAGCTGAGAAGCACTGGCTGTAACTTCCCTTTGCAGAAGGAACATGCCTGAGAAACACACTCTCTCCTAACTCTTAAGTTACTACTTCAACTCACATATGCATGGAAACACAGTGTGGAGCACCCGGCAATACTGAGCAGGACAGCTCAGTAAAAGGGCTGCTCTGCCAGAACAAGGCAGAATGCAGATGCGTGGTTCTCAAGGATATGCTTCTGAGTCTGCTAGAAACTTTGCAGTAGAGCTGAGATGAACTCAGTATAAGTTCCATTTGAAGAAATAACCTAGGCCAGAAACCCACTCAACTGTAGCTCTTAAGCATCATCTGGAGCACACATTCTGGGAACCAGGCAGCAGAGAGCCCAGTGGAAGCTGCTCGATTTGAGCTTGTCTGATAGGTGTTTGTCTTCCCTGCAGGGAAACAGTTGCGTAGAGAACTCTTTCTACAGCAGCCACACACTCTGCCCTAGAGCTGAGAAGCACTGGCTGTCACTTCCCTTTGCAGAAGGAACATGCCTCAGAAACACACTCTCTCCTAACGCTTAAGTTACTACTTCAACTCACATATGCATGGAAACACAGAGTGGAGCACCCGGCTATAGTGTGCAGGACTGTACAGTAAAAGGGCTGCTCTGGCAGAACAAGGCAGAATGCAGATGCGTGGTTCTCAAGGATATGCTTCTGAGTCTGCTAGAAACTTTGCAGTAGAGCTGAGATGAACTCAGTATAAGTTCCATTTGAAGAAATAACCTAGACCAGAAACCCACTAAACTGTAGCTCTTAAGCATCATGTGGAGAACAAATTAAGGGAACCAGGCAGCAGAGAGCCCAGTGGAGACTGCTCGATTTGAGCTTGTCTGATAGGTGTTTGTCTTCCCTGCAGGGAAACAGTTGCGTAGAGAACTCTTTCTACAGCAGCCACACACTCTTCCCTAGAGCTGAGAAGCACTGGCTGTAACTTCCCTTTGCAGAAGGAACATGCCTCAGAAACACACTCTCTCCTAACTCTTAAGTTACTACTTCAACTCACATATGCATGGAAACACAGAGTGGAGCACCCGGCAATACTGAGCAGGACAGCTCAGTAAAAGGGCTGCTCTGCCAGAACAAGGCAGAATGCAGATGCGTGGTTCTCAAGGATATGCTTCTGAGTCTGCTAGAAACTTTGCAGTAGAGCTGAGATGAACTCAGTATAAGTTCCATTTGAAGAAATAACCTAGGCCAGAAACCCACTCAACTGTAGCTCTTAAGCATCATCTGGAGCACACATTCTGGGAACCAGGCAGCAGAGAGCCCAGTGGAAGCTGCTCGATTTGAGCTTGTCTGATAGGTGTTTGTCTTCCCTGCAGGGAAACAGTTGCGTAGAGAACTCTTTCTACAGCAGCCACACACTCTGCCCTAGAGCTGAGAAGTACTGGCTGTAACTTCCCTTTGCAGAAGGAACATGCCTCAGAAACACACTCTCACCTAACTCTTAAGTTACTACTTCAACTCACATATGCATGGAAACACAGAGTGGAGCACCCGGCAATACTGAGCAGGACAGCACAGTAAAAGGGCTGCTCTGGCAGAACAAGGCAGAATGCAGATGCGTGGTTCTCAAGGATATGCTTCTGAGTCTGCTAGAAACTTTGCAGTAGAGCTGAGATGAACTCAGTATAAGTTCCATTTGAAGAAATAACCTAGGCCAGAAACCCACTCAACTGTAGCTCTTAAGCATCATCTGGAGCACACATTCTGGGAACCAGGCAGCAGAGAGCCCAGTGGAAGCTGCTCGATTTGAGCTTGTCTGATAGGTGTTTGTCTTCCCTGCAGGGAAACAGTTGCTTAGAGAACTCTTTCTACAGCAGCCACACACTCTGCCCTAGAGCTGAGAAGCACTGGCTGTAACTTCCCTTTGCAGAAGGAACATGCCTCAGAAACACACTCTCTCCTAACGCTTAAGTTACTACTTCAACTCACATATGCATGGAAACACAGAGTGGAGCACCCGGCAATACTGAGCAGGACAGCATAGTAAAAGGGCTGCTCTGCCAGAACAAGGCAGAATGCAGATGCGTGGTTCTCAAGGATATGCTTCTGAGTCTGCTAGAAACTTTGCAGTAGAGCTGAGATGAACTCAGTATAAGTTCCATTTGAAGAAATAACCTAGGCCAGAAACCCACTCAACTGTAGCTCTTAAGCATCATCTGGAGCACACATTCTGGGAACCAGGCAGCAGAGAGCCCAGTGGAAGCTGCTCGATTTGAGCTTGTCTGATAGGTGTTTGTCTTCCCTGCAGGGAAACAGTTGCGTAGAGAACTCTTTCTACAGCAGCCACACACTCTGCCCTAGAGCTGAGAAGCACTGGCTGTCACTTCCCTTTGCAGAAGGAACATGCCTCAGAAACACACTCTCTCCTAACGCTTAAGTTACTACTTCAACTCACATATGCATGGAAACACAGAGTGGAGCACCCGGCTATAGTGTGCAGGACAGTACAGTAAAAGGGCTGCTCTGGCAGAACAAGGCAGAATGCAGATGCGTGGTTCTCAAGGATATGCTTCTGAGTCTGCTAGAAACTTTGCAGTAGAGCTGAGATGAACTCAGTATAAGTTCCATTTGAAGAAATAACCTAGACCAGAAACCCACTAAACTGTAGCTCTTAAGCATCATGTGGAGAACAAATTAAGGGAACCAGGCAGCAGAGAGCCCAGTGGAGACTGCTCGATTTGAGCTTGTCTGATAGGTGTTTGTCTTCCCTGCAGGGAAACAGTTGCGTAGAGAACTCTTTCTACAGCAGCCACACACTCTTCCCTAGAGCTGAGAAGCACTGGCTGTAACTTCCCTTTGCAGAAGGAACATGCCTCAGAAACACACTCTCTCCTAACTCTTAAGTTACTACTTCAACTCACATATGCATGGAAACACAGAGTGGAGCACCTGGCAATACTGAGCAGGACAGCTCAGTAAAAGGGCTGCTCTGCCAGAACAAGGCAGAATGCAGATTCGTGGTTCTCAAGGATATGCTTCTGAGTCTGCTAGAAACTTTGCAGTAGAGCTGAGATGAACTCAGTATAAGTTCCATTTGAAGAAATAACCTCGGCCAGAAACCCACTCAACTGTAGCTCTTAAGCATCATCTGGAGCACACATTCTGGGAACCAGGCAGCAGAGAGCCCAGTGGAAGCTGCTCGATTTGAGCTTGTCTGATAGGTGTTTGTCTTCCCTGCAGGGAAACAGTTGCGTAGAGAACTCTTTCTACAGCAGCCACACACTCTGCCCTAGAGCTGAGAAGTACTGGCTGTAACTTCCCTTTGCAGAAGGAACATGCCTCAGAAACACACTCTCACCTAACTCTTAAGTTACTACTTCAACTCACATATGCATGGAAACACAGAGTGGAGCACCCGGCAATACTGAGCAGGACAGCACAGTAAAAGGGCTGCTCTGGCAGAACAAGGCAGAATGCAGATGCGTGGTTCTCAAGGATATGCTTCTGAGTCTGCTAGAAACTTTGCAGTAGAGCTGAGATGAACTCAGTATAAGTTCCATTTGAAGAAATAACCTAGGCCAGAAACCCACTCAACTGTAGCTCTTAAGCATCATCTGGAGCACACATTCTGGGAACCAGGCAGCAGAGAGCCCAGTGGAAGCTGCTCGATTTGAGCTTGTCTGATAGGTGTTTGTCTTCCCTGCAGGGAAACAGTTGCGTAGAGAACTCTTTCTACAGCAGCCACACACTCTGCCCTAGAGCTGAGAAGCACTGGCTGTCACTTCCCTTTGCAGAAGGAACATGCCTCAGAAACACACTCTCTCCTAACGCTTAAGTTACTACTTCAACTCACATATGCATGGAAACACAGAGTGGAGCACCCGGCAATACTGAGCACGACAGCTCAGTAAAAGGGCTGCTCTGCCAGAACAAGGCAGAATGCAGATGCGTGGTTCTCAAGGATATGCTTCTGAGTCTGCTAGAAACTTTGCAGTAGAGCTGAGATGAACTCAGTATAAGTTCCATTTGAAGAAATAACCTAGGCCAGAAACCCACTCAACTGTAGCTCTTAAGCATCATCTGGAGCACACATTCTGGGAACCAGGCAGCAGAGAGCCCAGTGGAAGCTGCTCGATTTGAGCTTGTCTGATAGGTGTTTGTCTTCCCTGCAGGGAAACAGTTGCGTAGAGAACTCTTTCTACAGCAGCCACACACTCTGCCCTAGAGCTGAGAAGTACTGGCTGTAACTTCCCTTTGCAGAAGGAACATGCCTCAGAAACACACTCTCACCTAACTCTTAAGTTACTACTTCAACTCACATATGCATGGAAACACAGAGTGGAGCACCCGGCAATACTGAGCAGGACAGCACAGTAAAAGGGCTGCTCTGGCAGAACAAGGCAGAATGCAGATGCGTGGTTCTCAAGGATATGCTTCTGAGTCTGCTAGAAACTTTGCAGTAGAGCTGAGATGAACTCAGTATAAGTTCCATTTGAAGAAATAACCTAGGCCAGAAACCCACTCAACTGTAGCTCTTAAGCATCATCTGGAGCACACATTCTGGGAACCAGGCAGCAGAGAGCCCAGTGGAAGCTGCTCGATTTGAGCTTGTCTGATAGGTGTTTGTCTTCCCTGCAGGGAAACAGTTGCTTAGAGAACTCTTTCTACAGCAGCCACACACTCTGCCCTAGAGCTGAGAAGCACTGGCTGTAACTTCCCTTTGCAGAAGGAACATGCCTCAGAAACACACTCTCTCCTAACTCTTAAGTTACTACTTCAACTCACATATGCATGGAAACACAGAGTGGAGCACCCGGCAATACTGAGCAGGACAGCACAGTAAAAGGGCTGCTCTGCCAGAACAAGGCAGAATGCAGATGCGTGGTTCTCAAGGATATGCTTCTGAGTCTGCTAGAAACTTTGCAGTAGAGCTGAGATGAACTCAGTATAAGTTCCATTTGAAGAAATAACCTAGGCCAGAAACCCACTCAACTGTAGCTCTTAAGCATCATCTGGAGCACACATTCTGGGAACCAGGCAGCAGAGAGCCCAGTGGAAGCTGCTCGATTTGAGCTTGTCTGATAGGTGTTTGTCTTCCCTGCAGGGAAACAGTTGCTTAGAGAACTCTTTCTACAGCAGCCACACACTCTGCCCTAGAGCTGAGAAGCACTGGCTGTAACTTCCCTTTGCAGAAGGAACATGCCTCAGAAACACACTCTCTCCTAACTCTTAAGTTACTACTTCAACTCACATATGCATGGAAACACAGAGTGGAGCACCCGGCAATACTGAGCAGGACAGCTCAGTAAAAGGGCTGCTCTGCCAGAACAAGGCAGAATGCAGATGCGTGGTTCTCAAGGATATGCTTCTGAGTCTGCTAGAAACTTTGCAGTAGAGCTGAGATGAACTCAGTATAAGTTCCATTTGAAGAAATAACCTAGGCCAGAAACCCACTCAACTGTAGCTCTTAAGCATCATCTGGAGCACACATTCTGGGAACCAGGCAGCAGAGAGCCCAGTGGAAGCTGCTCGATTTGAGCTTGTCTGATAGGTGTTTGTCTTCCCTGCAGGGAAACAGTTGCGTAGAGAACTCTTTCTACAGCAGCCACACACTCTGCCCTAGAGCTGAGAAGTACTGGCTGTAACTTCCCTTTGCAGAAGGAACATGCCTCAGAAACACACTCTCACCTAACTCTTAAGTTACTACTTCAACTCACATATGCATGGAAACACAGAGTGGAGCACCCGGCAATACTGAGCAGGACAGCACAGTAAAAGGGCTGCTCTGGCAGAACAAGGCAGAATGCAGATGCGTGGTTCTCAAGGATATGCTTCTGAGTCTGCTAGAAACTTTGCAGTAGAGCTGAGATGAACTCAGTATAAGTTCCATTTGAAGAAATAACCTAGGCCAGAAACCCACTCAACTGTAGCTCTTAAGCATCATCTGGAGCACACATTCTGGGAACCAGGCAGCAGAGAGCCCAGTGGAAGCTGCTCGATTTGAGCTTGTCTGATAGGTGTTTGTCTTCCCTGCAGGGAAACAGTTGCTTAGAGAACTCTTTCTACAGCAGCCACACACTCTGCCCTAGAGCTGAGAAGCACTGGCTGTAACTTCCCTTTGCAGAAGGAACATGCCTCAGAAACACACTCTCTCCTAACTCTTAAGTTACTACTTCAACTCACATATGCATGGAAACACAGAGTGGAGCACCCGGCAATACTGAGCAGGACAGCATAGTAAAAGGGCTGCTCTGCCAGAACAAGGCAGAATGCAGATGCGTGGTTCTCAAGGATATGCTTCTGAGTCTGCTAGAAACTTTGCAGTAGAGCTGAGATGAACTCAGTATAAGTTCCATTTGAAGAAATAACCTAGGCCAGAAACCCACTCAACTGTAGCTCTTAAGCATCATCTGGAGCACACATTCTGGGAACCAGGCAGCAGAGAGCCCAGTGGAAGCTGCTCGATTTGAGCTTGTCTGATAGGTGTTTGTCTTCCCTGCAGGGAAACAGTTGCTTAGAGAACTCTTTCTACAGCAGCCACACACTCTGCCCTAGAGCTGAGAAGCACTGGCTGTAACTTCCCTTTGCAGAAGGAACATGCCTCAGAAACACACTCTCTCCTAACTCTTAAGTTACTACTTCAACTCACATATGCATGGAAACACAGAGTGGAGCACCCGGCAATACTGAGCAGGACAGCTCAGTAAAAGGGCTGCTCTGCCAGAACAAGGCAGAATTCAGATGCGTGGTTCTCAAGGATATGCTTCTGAGTCTGCTAGAAACTTTGCAGTAGAGCTGAGATGAACTCAGTATAAGTTCCATTTGAAGAAATAACCTAGGCCAGAAACCCACTCAACTGTAGCTCTTAAGCATCATCTGGAGCACACATTCTGGGAACCAGGCAGCAGAGAGCCCAGTGGAAGCTGCTCGATTTGAGCTTGTCTGATAGGTGTTTGTCTTCCCTGCAGGGAAACAGTTGCGTAGAGAACTCTTTCTACAGCAGCCACACACTCTGCCCTAGAGCTGAGAAGTACTGGCTGTAACTTCCCTTTGCAGAAGGAACATGCCTCAGAAACACACTCTCACCTAACTCTTAAGTTACTACTTCAACTCACATATGCATGGAAACACAGAGTGGAGCACCCGGCAATACTGAGCAGGACAGCACAGTAAAAGGGCTGCTCTGGCAGAACAAGGCAGAATGCAGATGCGTGGTTCTCAAGGATATGCTTCTGAGTCTGCTAGAAACTTTGCAGTAGAGCTGAGATGAACTCAGTATAAGTTCCATTTGAAGAAATAACCTCGGCCAGAAACCCACTCAACTGTAGCTCTTAAGCATCATCTGGAGCACACATTCTGGGAACCAGGCAGCAGAGAGCCCAGTGGAAGCTGCTCGATTTGAGCTTGTCTGATAGGTGTTTGTCTTCCCTGCAGGGAAACAGTTGCGTAGAGAACTCTTTCTACAGCAGCCACACACTCTGCCCTAGAGCTGAGAAGTACTGGCTGTAACTTCCCTTTGCAGAAGGAACATGCCTCAGAAACACACTCTCACCTAACTCTTAAGTTACTACTTCAACTCACATATGCATGGAAACACAGAGTGGAGCACCCGGCAATACTGAGCAGGACAGCACAGTAAAAGGGCTGCTCTGGCAGAACAAGGCAGAATGCAGATGCGTGGTTCTCAAGGATATGCTTCTGAGTCTGCTAGAAACTTTGCAGTAGAGCTGAGATGAACTCAGTATAAGTTCCATTTGAAGAAATAACCTAGGCCAGAAACCCACTCAACTGTAGCTCTTAAGCATCATCTGGAGCACACATTCTGGGAACCAGGCAGCAGAGAGCCCAGTGGAAGCTGCTCGATTTGAGCTTGTCTGATAGGTGTTTGTCTTCCCTGCAGGGAAACAGTTGCGTAGAGAACTCTTTCTACAGCAGCCACACACTCTGCCCTAGAGCTGAGAAGCACTGGCTGTCACTTCCCTTTGCAGAAGGAACATGCCTCAGAAACACACTCTCTCCTAACGCTTAAGTTACTACTTCAACTCACATATGCATGGAAACACAGAGTGGAGCACCCGGCAATACTGAGCACGACAGCTCAGTAAAAGGGCTGCTCTGCCAGAACAAGGCAGAATGCAGATGCGTGGTTCTCAAGGATATGCTTCTGAGTCTGCTAGAAACTTTGCAGTAGAGCTGAGATGAACTCAGTATAAGTTCCATTTGAAGAAATAACCTAGGCCAGAAACCCACTCAACTGTAGCTCTTAAGCATCATCTGGAGCACACATTCTGGGAACCAGGCAGCAGAGAGCCCAGTGGAAGCTGCTCGATTTGAGCTTGTCTGATAGGTGTTTGTCTTCCCTGCAGGGAAACAGTTGCGTAGAGAACTCTTTCTACAGCAGCCACACACTCTGCCCTAGAGCTGAGAAGTACTGGCTGTAACTTCCCTTTGCAGAAGGAACATGCCTCAGAAACACACTCTCACCTAACTCTTAAGTTACTACTTCAACTCACATATGCATGGAAACACAGAGTGGAGCACCCGGCAATACTGAGCAGGACAGCACAGTAAAAGGGCTGCTCTGGCAGAACAAGGCAGAATGCAGATGCGTGGTTCTCAAGGATATGCTTCTGAGTCTGCTAGAAACTTTGCAGTAGAGCTGAGATGAACTCAGTATAAGTTCCATTTGAAGAAATAACCTAGGCCAGAAACCCACTCAACTGTAGCTCTTAAGCATCATCTGGAGCACACATTCTGGGAACCAGGCAGCAGAGAGCCCAGTGGAAGCTGCTCGATTTGAGCTTGTCTGATAGGTGTTTGTCTTCCCTGCAGGGAAACAGTTGCTTAGAGAACTCTTTCTACAGCAGCCACACACTCTGCCCTAGAGCTGAGAAGCACTGGCTGTAACTTCCCTTTGCAGAAGGAACATGCCTCAGAAACACACTCTCTCCTAACTCTTAAGTTACTACTTCAACTCACATATGCATGGAAACACAGAGTGGAGCACCCGGCAATACTGAGCAGGACAGCACAGTAAAAGGGCTGCTCTGCCAGAACAAGGCAGAATGCAGATGCGTGGTTCTCAAGGATATGCTTCTGAGTCTGCTAGAAACTTTGCAGTAGAGCTGAGATGAACTCAGTATAAGTTCCATTTGAAGAAATAACCTAGGCCAGAAACCCACTCAACTGTAGCTCTTAAGCATCATCTGGAGCACACATTCTGGGAACCAGGCAGCAGAGAGCCCAGTGGAAGCTGCTCGATTTGAGCTTGTCTGATAGGTGTTTGTCTTCCCTGCAGGGAAACAGTTGCTTAGAGAACTCTTTCTACAGCAGCCACACACTCTGCCCTAGAGCTGAGAAGCACTGGCTGTAACTTCCCTTTGCAGAAGGAACATGCCTCAGAAACACACTCTCTCCTAACTCTTAAGTTACTACTTCAACTCACATATGCATGGAAACACAGAGTGGAGCACCCGGCAATACTGAGCAGGACAGCTCAGTAAAAGGGCTGCTCTGCCAGAACAAGGCAGAATGCAGATGCGTGGTTCTCAAGGATATGCTTCTGAGTCTGCTAGAAACTTTGCAGTAGAGCTGAGATGAACTCAGTATAAGTTCCATTTGAAGAAATAACCTAGGCCAGAAACCCACTCAACTGTAGCTCTTAAGCATCATCTGGAGCACACATTCTGGGAACCAGGCAGCAGAGAGCCCAGTGGAAGCTGCTCGATTTGAGCTTGTCTGATAGGTGTTTGTCTTCCCTGCAGGGAAACAGTTGCGTAGAGAACTCTTTCTACAGCAGCCACACACTCTGCCCTAGAGCTGAGAAGTACTGGCTGTAACTTCCCTTTGCAGAAGGAACATGCCTCAGAAACACACTCTCACCTAACTCTTAAGTTACTACTTCAACTCACATATGCATGGAAACACAGAGTGGAGCACCCGGCAATACTGAGCAGGACAGCACAGTAAAAGGGCTGCTCTGGCAGAACAAGGCAGAATGCAGATGCGTGGTTCTCAAGGATATGCTTCTGAGTCTGCTAGAAACTTTGCAGTAGAGCTGAGATGAACTCAGTATAAGTTCCATTTGAAGAAATAACCTAGGCCAGAAACCCACTCAACTGTAGCTCTTAAGCATCATCTGGAGCACACATTCTGGGAACCAGGCAGCAGAGAGCCCAGTGGAAGCTGCTCGATTTGAGCTTGTCTGATAGGTGTTTGTCTTCCCTGCAGGGAAACAGTTGCTTAGAGAACTCTTTCTACAGCAGCCACACACTCTGCCCTAGAGCTGAGAAGCACTGGCTGTAACTTCCCTTTGCAGAAGGAACATGCCTCAGAAACACACTCTCTCCTAACTCTTAAGTTACTACTTCAACTCACATATGCATGGAAACACAGAGTGGAGCACCCGGCAATACTGAGCAGGACAGCATAGGAAAAGGGCTGCTCTGCCAGAACAAGGCAGAATGCAGATGCGTGGTTCTCAAGGATATGCTTCTGAGTCTGCTAGAAACTTTGCAGTAGAGCTGAGATGAACTCAGTATAAGTTCCATTTGAAGAAATAACCTAGGCCAGAAACCCACTCAACTGTAGCTCTTAAGCATCATCTGGAGCACACATTCTGGGAACCAGGCAGCAGAGAGCCCAGTGGAAGCTGCTCGATTTGAGCTTGTCTGATAGGTGTTTGTCTTCCCTGCAGGGAAACAGTTGCTTAGAGAACTCTTTCTACAGCAGCCACACACTCTGCCCTAGAGCTGAGAAGCACTGGCTGTAACTTCCCTTTGCAGAAGGAACATGCCTCAGAAACACACTCTCTCCTAACTCTTAAGTTACTACTTCAACTCACATATGCATGGAAACACAGAGTGGAGCACCCGGCAATACTGAGCAGGACAGCTCAGTAAAAGGGCTGCTCTGCCAGAACAAGGCAGAATTCAGATGCGTGGTTCTCAAGGATATGCTTCTGAGTCTGCTAGAAACTTTGCAGTAGAGCTGAGATGAACTCAGTATAAGTTCCATTTGAAGAAATAACCTAGGCCAGAAACCCACTCAACTGTAGCTCTTAAGCATCATCTGGAGCACACATTCTGGGAACCAGGCAGCAGAGAGCCCAGTGGAAGCTGCTCGATTTGAGCTTGTCTGATAGGTGTTTGTCTTCCCTGCAGGGAAACAGTTGCGTAGAGAACTCTTTCTACAGCAGCCACACACTCTGCCCTAGAGCTGAGAAGTACTGGCTGTAACTTCCCTTTGCAGAAGGAACATGCCTCAGAAACACACTCTCACCTAACTCTTAAGTTACTACTTCAACTCACATATGCATGGAAACACAGAGTGGAGCACCCGGCAATACTGAGCAGGACAGCACAGTAAAAGGGCTGCTCTGGCAGAACAAGGCAGAATGCAGATGCGTGGTTCTCAAGGATATGCTTCTGAGTCTGCTAGAAACTTTGCAGTAGAGCTGAGATGAACTCAGTATAAGTTCCATTTGAAGAAATAACCTAGACCAGAAACCCACTCAACTGTAGCTCTTAAGCATCATCTGGAGCACACATTCTGGGAACCAGGCAGCAGAGAGCCCAGTGGAAGCTGCTCGATTTGAGCTTGTCTGATAGGTGTTTGTCTTCCCTGCAGGGAAACAGTTGCTTAGAGAACTCTTTCTACAGCAGCCACACACTCTGCCCTAGAGCTGAGAAGCACTGGCTGTAACTTCCCTTTGCAGAAGGAACATGCCTCAGAAACACACTCTCTCCTAACTCTTAAGTTACTACTTCAACTCACATATGCATGGAAACACAGAGTGGAGCACCCGGCAATACTGAGCAGGACAGCATAGTAAAAGGGCTGCTCTGCCAGAACAAGGTAGAATGCAGATGCGTGGTTCTCAAGGATATGCTTCTGAGTCTGCTAGAAACTTTGCAGTAGAGCTGAGATGAACTCAGTATAAGTTCCATTTGAAGAAATAACCTAGGCCAGAAACCCACTCAACTGTAGCTCTTAAGCATCATCTGGAGCACACATTCTGGGAACCAGGCAGCAGAGAGCCCAGTGGAAGCTGCTCGATTTGAGCTTGTCTGATAGGTGTTTGTCTTCCCTGCAGGGAAACAGTTGCTTAGAGAACTCTTTCTACAGCAGCCACACACTCTGCCCTAGAGCTGAGAAGCACTGGCTGTAACTTCCCTTTGCAGAAGAAACATGCCTCAGAAACACACTCTCTCCTAACTCTTAAGTTACTACTTCAACTCACATATGCATGGAAACACAGAGTGGAGCACCCGGCAATACTGAGCAGGACAGCTCAGTAAAAGGGCTGCTCTGCCAGAACAAGGCAGAATGCAGATGCGTGGTTCTCAAGGATATGCTTCTGAGTCTGCTAGAAACTTTGCAGTAGAGCTGAGATGAACTCAGTATAAGTTCCATTTGAAGAAATAACCTAGGCCAGAAACCCACTCAACTGTAGCTCTTAAGCATCATCTGGAGCACACATTCTGGGAACCAGGCAGCAGAGAGCCCAGTGGAAGCTGCTCGATTTGAGCTTGTCTGATAGGTGTTTGTCTTCCCTGCAGGGAAACAGTTGCGTAGAGAACTCTTTCTACAGCAGCCACACACTCTGCCCTAGAGCTGAGAAGTACTGGCTGTAACTTCCCTTTGCAGAAGGAACATGCCTCAGAAACACACTCTCACCTAACTCTTAAGTTACTACTTCAACTCACATATGCATGGAAACACAGAGTGGAGCACCCGGCAATACTGAGCAGGACAGCTCAGTAAAAGGGCTGCTCTGCCAGAACAAGGCAGAATGCAGATGCGTGGTTCTCAAGGATATGCTTCTGAGTCTGCTAGAAACTTTGCAGTAGAGCTGAGATGAACTCAGTATAAGTTCCATTTGAAGAAATAACCTAGGCCAGAAACCCACTCAACTGTAGCTCTTAAGCATCATCTGGAGCACACATTCTGGGAACCAGGCAGCAGAGAGCCCAGTGGAAGCTGCTCGATTTGAGCTTGTCTGATAGGTGTTTGTCTTCCCTGCAGGGAAACAGTTGCTTAGAGAACTCTTTCTACAGCAGCCACACACTCTGCCCTAGAGCTGAGAAGCACTGGCTGTAACTTCCCTTTGCAGAAGGAACATGCCTCAGAAACACACTCTCTCCTAACTCTTAAGTTACTACTTCAACTCACATATGCATGGAAACACAGAGTGGAGCACCCGGCAATACTGAGCAGGACAGCATAGTAAAAGGGCTGCTCTGCCAGAACAAGGCAGAATGCAGATGCGTGGTTCTCAAGGATATGCTTCTGAGTCTGCTAGAAACTTTGCAGTAGAGCTGAGATGAACTCAGTATAAGTTCCATTTGAAGAAATAACCTAGGCCAGAAACCCACTCAACTGTAGCTCTTAAGCATCATCTGGAGCACACATTCTGGGAACCAGGCAGCAGAGAGCCCAGTGGAAGCTGCTCGATTTGAGCTTGTCTGATAGGTGTTTGTCTTCCCTGCAGGGAAACAGTTGCTTAGAGAACTCTTTCTACAGCAGCCACACACTCTGCCCTAGAGCTGAGAAGCACTGGCTGTAACTTCCCTTTGCAGAAGGAACATGCCTCAGAAACACACTCTCTCCTAACTCTTAAGTTACTACTTCAACTCACATATGCATGGAAACACAGAGTGGAGCACCCGGCAATACTGAGCAGGACAGCTCAGTAAAAGGGCTGCTCTGCCAGAACAAGGCAGAATGCAGATGCGTGGTTCTCAAGGATATGCTTCTGAGTCTGCTAGAAACTTTGCAGTAGAGCTGAGATGAACTCAGTATAAGTTCCATTTGAAGAAATAACCTAGGCCAGAAACCCACTCAACTGTAGCTCTTAAGCATCATCTGGAGCACACATTCTGGGAACCAGGCAGCAGAGAGCCCAGTGGAAGCTGCTCGATTTGAGCTTGTCTGATAGGTGTTTGTCTTCCCTGCAGGGAAACAGTTGCGTAGAGAACTCTTTCTACAGCAGCCACACACTCTGCCCTAGAGCTGAGAAGTACTGGCTGTAACTTCCCTTTGCAGAAGGAACATGCCTCAGAAACACACTCTCACCTAACTCTTAAGTTACTACTTCAACTCACATATGCATGGAAACACAGAGTGGAGCACCCGGCAATACTGAGCAGGACAGCACAGTAAAAGGGCTGCTCTGGCAGAACAAGGCAGAATGCAGATGCGTGGTTCTCAAGGATATGCTTCTGAGTCTGCTAGAAACTTTGCAGTAGAGCTGAGATGAACTCAGTATAAGTTCCATTTGAAGAAATAACCTAGGCCAGAAACCCACTCAACTGTAGCTCTTAAGCATCATCTGGAGCACACATTCTGGGAACCAGGCAGCAGAGAGCCCAGTGGAAGCTGCTCGATTTGAGCTTGTCTGATAGGTGTTTGTCTTCCCTGCAGGGAAACAGTTGCTTAGAGAACTCTTTCTACAGCAGCCACACACTCTGCCCTAGAGCTGAGAAGCACTGGCTGTAACTTCCCTTTGCAGAAGGAACATGCCTCAGAAACACACTCTCTCCTAACTCTTAAGTTACTACTTCAACTCACATATGCATGGAAACACAGAGTGGAGCACCCGGCAATACTGAGCAGGACAGCATAGTAAAAGGGCTGCTCTGCCAGAACAAGGCAGAATGCAGATGCGTGGTTCTCAAGGATATGCTTCTGAGTCTGCTAGAAACTTTGCAGTAGAGCTGAGATGAACTCAGTATAAGTTCCATTTGAAGAAATAACCTAGGCCAGAAACCCACTCAACTGTAGCTCTTAAGCATCATCTGGAGCACACATTCTGGGAACCAGGCAGCAGAGAGCCCAGTGGAAGCTGCTCGATTTGAGCTTGTCTGATAGGTGTTTGTCTTCCCTGCAGGGAAACAGTTGCTTAGAGAACTCTTTCTACAGCAGCCACACACTCTGCCCTAGAGCTGAGAAGCACTGGCTGTAACTTCCCTTTGCAGAAGGAACATGCCTCAGAAACACACTCTCTCCTAACTCTTAAGTTACTACTTCAACTCACATATGCATGGAAACACAGAGTGGGGCACCCGGCAATACTGAGCAGGACAGCTCAGTAAAAGGGCTGCTCTGCCAGAACAAGGCAGAATGCAGATGCGTGGTTCTCAAGGATATGCTTCTGAGTCTGCTAGAAACTTTGCAGTAGAGCTGAGATGAACTCAGTATAAGTTCCATTTGAA
The DNA here is from genome assembly GCA_031878705.1 of Tapirus indicus. Lineage (NCBI taxonomy): Eukaryota > Metazoa > Chordata > Mammalia > Perissodactyla > Tapiridae > Tapirus > Tapirus indicus. Next base: position 49,309,425 of record CM062942.1, read on the forward strand.
GAAATAACCTAGGCCAGAAACCCACTCAACTGTAGCTCTTAAGCATCATCTGGAGCACACATTCTGGGAACCAGGCAGCAGAGAGCCCAGTGGAAGCTGCTCGATTTGAGCTTGTCTGATAGGTGTTTGTCTTCCCTGCAGGGAAACAGTTGCATAGAGAACTCTTTCTACAGCAGCCACACACTCTGCCCTAGAGCTGAGAAGTACTGGCTGTAACTTCCCTTTGCAGAAGGAACATGCCTCAGAAACACACTCTCACCTAACTCTTAAGTTACTACTTCAACTCACATATGCATGGAAACACAGAGTGGAGCACCCGGCAATACTGAGCAGGACAGCACAGTAAAAGGGCTGCTCTGGCAGAACAAGGCAGAATGCAGATGCGTGGTTCTCAAGGATATGCTTCTGAGTCTGCTAGAAACTTTGCAGTAGAGCTGAGATGAACTCAGTATAAGTTCCATTTGAAGAAATAACCTAGGCCAGAAACCCACTCAACTGTAGCTCTTAAGCATCATCTGGAGCACACATTCTGGGAACCAGGCAGCAGAGAGCCCAGTGGAAGCTGCTCGATTTGAGCTTGTCTGATAGGTGTTTGTCTTCCCTGCAGGGAAACAGTTGCTTAGAGAACTCTTTCTACAGCAGCCACACACTCTGCCCTAGAGCTGAGAAGCACTGGCTGTAACTTCCCTTTGCAGAAGGAACATGCCTCAGAAACACACTCTCTCCTAACTCTTAAGTTACTACTTCAACTCACATATGCATGGAAACACAGAGTGGAGCACCCGGCAATACTGAGCAGGACAGCATAGTAAAAGGGCTGCTCTGCCAGAACAAGGCAGAATGCAGATGCGTGGTTCTCAAGGATATGCTTCTGAGTCTGCTAGAAACTTTGCAGTAGAGCTGAGATGAACTCAGTATAAGTTCCATTTGAAGAAATAACCTAGGCCAGAAACCCACTCAACTGTAGCTCTTAAGCATCATCTGGAGCACACATTCTGGGAACCAGGCAGCAGAGAGCCCAGTGGAAGCTGCTCGATTTGAGCTTGTCTGATAGGTGTTTGTCTTCCCTGCAGGGAAACAGTTGCGTAGAGAACTCGTTCTACAGCAGCCACACACTCTGCCCTAGAGCTGAGAAGCACTGGCTGTAACTTCCCTTTGCAGAAGGAACATGCCTCAGAAACACACTCTCTCCTAACTCTTAAGTTACTACTTCAACTCACATATGCATGGAAAAACAGAGTGGAGCACCCGGCAATACTGAGCAGGACAGCTCAGTAAAAGGGCTGCTCTGCCAGAACAAGGCAGAACGCAGATGCGTGGTTCTCAAGGATATGCTTCTGAGTCTGCTAGAAACTTTGCAGTAGAGCTGAGATGAACTCAGTATAAGTTCCATTTGAAGAAATAACCTAGGCCAGAAACCCACTCAACTGTAGCTCTTAAGCATCATCTGGAGCACACATTCTGGGAACCAGGCAGCAGAGAGCCCAGTGGAAGCTGCTCGATTTGAGCTTGTCTGATAGGTGTTTGTCTTCCCTGCAGGGAAACAGTTGCGTAGAGAACTCTTTCTACAGCAGCCACACACTCTGCCCTAGAGCTGAGAAGCACTGGCTGTAACTTCCCTTTGCAGAAGGAACATGCCTCAGAAACACACTCTCACCTAACTCTTAAGTTACTACTTCAACTCACATATGCATGGAAACACAGAGTGGAGCACCCGGCAATACTGAGCAGGACAGCACAGTAAAAGGGCTGCTCTGGCACAACAAGGCAGAATGCAGATGCGTGGTTCTCAAGGATATGCTTCTGAGTCTGCTAGAAACTTTGCAGTAGAGCTGAGATGAACTCAGTATAAGTTCCATTTGAAGAAATAACCTAGGCCAGAAACCCACTCAACTGTAGCTCTTAAGCATCATCTGGAGCACACATTCTGGGAACCAGGCAGCAGAGAGCCCAGTGGAAGCTGCTCGATTTGAGCTTGTCTGATAGGTGTTTGTCTTCCCTGCAGGGAAACAGTTGCTTAGAGAACTCTTTCTACAGCAGCCACACACTCTGCCCTAGAGCTGAGAAGCACTGGCTGTAACTTCCCTTTGCAGAAGGAACATGCCTCAGAAACACACTCTCTCCTAACTCTTAAGTTACTACTTCAACTCACATATGCATGGAAACACAGAGTGGAGCACCCGGCAATACTGAGCAGGACAGCATAGTAAAAGGGCTGCTCTGCCAGAACAAGGCAGAATGCAGATGTGTGGTTCTCAAGGATATGCTTCTGAGTCTGCTAGAAACTTTGCAGTAGAGCTGAGATGAACTCAGTACAAGTTCCATTTGAAGAAATAACCTAGGCCAGAAACCCACTCAACTGTAGCTCTTAAGCATCATCTGGAACACAAATTAAAGGAACCAGGCAGCAGAGAGCCCAGTGGAGACTGCTCGATTTGAGCTTGTCTGATAGGTGTTTGTCTTCCCTGCAGGGAAACAGTTGCGTAGAGAACTCTTTCTACAGCAGCCACACACTCTGCCCTAGAGCTGAGAAGTACTGGCTGTAACTTCCCTTTGCAGAAGGAACATGCCTCAGAAACACACTCTCACCTAACTCTTAAGTTACTACTTCAACTCACATATGCATGGAAACACAGAGTGGAGCACCCGGCAATACTGAGCAGGACAGCACAGTAAAAGGGCTGCTCTGGCAGAACAAGGCAGAATGCAGATGCGTGGTTCTCAAGGATATGCTTCTGAGTCTGCTAGAAACTTTGCAGTAGAGCTGAGATGAACTCAGTATAAGTTCCATTTGAAGAAATAACCTAGGCCAGAAACCCACTCAACTGTAGCTCTTAAGCATCATCTGGAGCACACATTCTGGGAACCAGGCAGCAGAGAGCCCAGTGGAAGCTGCTCGATTTGAGCTTGTCTGATAGGTGTTTGTCTTCCCTGCAGGGAAACAGTTGCGTAGAGAACTCTTTCTACAGCAGCCACACACTCTGCCCTAGAGCTGAGAAGCACTGGCTGTAACTTCCCTTTGCAGAAGGAACATGCCTCAGAAACACACTCTCTCCTAACTCTTAAGTTACTACTTCAACTCACATATGCATGGAAACACAGAGTGGAGCACCCGGCAATACTGAGCAGGACAGCATAGTAAAAGGGCTGCTCTGCCAGAACAAGGCAGAATGCAGATGCGTGGTTCTCAAGGATATGCTTCTGAGTCTGCTAGAAACTTTGCAGTAGAGCTGAGATGAACTCAGTATAAGTTCCATTTGAAGAAATAACCTAGGCCAGAAACCCACTCAACTGTAGCTCTTAAGCATCATCTGGAACACAAATTAAGGGAACCAGGCAGCAGAGAGCCCAGTGGAGACTGCTCGATTTGAGCTTGTCTGATAGGTGTTTGTCTTCCCTGCAGGGAAACAGTTGCGTAGAGAACTCTTTCTACAGCAGCCACACACTCTGCCCTAGAGCTGAGAAGTACTGGCTGTAACTTCCCTTTGCAGAAGGAACATGCCTCAGAAACACACTCTCACCTAACTCTTAAGTTACTACTTCAACTCACATATGCATGGAAACACAGAGTGGAGCACCCGGCAATACTGAGCAGGACAGCACAGTAAAAGGGCTGCTCTGGCAGAACAAGGCAGAATGCAGATGCGTGGTTCTCAAGGATATGCTTCTGAGTCTGCTAGAAACTTTGCAGTAGAGCTGAGATGAACTCAGTATAAGTTCCATTTGAAGAAATAACCTAGGCCAGAAACCCACTCAACTGTAGCTCTTAAGCATCATCTGGAGCACACATTCTGGGAACCAGGCAGCAGAGAGCCCAGTGGAAGCTGCTCGATTTGAGCTTGTCTGATAGGTGTTTGTCTTCCCTGCAGGGAAACAGTTGCTTAGAGAACTCTTTCTACAGCAGCCACACACTCTGCCCTAGAGCTGAGAAGCACTGGCTGTAACTTCCCTTTGCAGAAGGAACATGCCTCAGAAACACACTCTCTCCTAACTCTTAAGTTACTACTTCAACTCACATATGCATGGAAACACAGAGTGGAGCACCCGGCAATACTGAGCAGGACAGCATAGTAAAAGGGCTGCTCTGCCAGAACAAGGCAGAATGCAGATGCGTGGTTCTCAAGGATATGCTTCTGAGTCTGCTAGAAACTTTGCAGTAGAGCTGAGATGAACTCAGTATAAGTTCCATTTGAAGAAATAACCTAGGCCAGAAACCCACTCAACTGTAGCTCTTAAGCATCATCTGGAGCACACATTCTGGGAACCAGGCAGCAGAGAGCCCAGTGGAAGCTGCTCGATTTGAGCTTGTCTGGTAGGTGTTTGTCTTCCCTGCAGGGAAACAGTTGCTTAGAGAACTCTTTCTACAGCAGCCACACACTCTGCCCTAGAGCTGAGAAGCACTGGCTGTAACTTCCCTTTGCAGAAGGAACATGCCTCAGAAACACACTCTCTCCTAACTCTTAAGTTACTACTTCAACTCACATATGCATGGAAACACAGAGTGGAGCACCCGGCAATACTGAGCAGGACAGCTCAGTAAAAGGGCTGCTCTGCCAGAACAAGGCAGAATGCAGATGCGTGGTTCTCAAGGATATGCTTCTGAGTCTGCTAGAAACTTTGCAGTAGAGCTGAGATGAACTCAGTATAAGTTCCATTTGAAGAAATAACCTAGGCCAGAAACCCACTCAACTGTAGCTCTTAAGCATCATCTGGAGCACACATTCTGGGAACCAGGCAGCAGAGAGCCCAGTGGAAGCTGCTCGATTTGAGCTTGTCTGATAGGTGTTTGTCTTCCCTGCAGGGAAACAGTTGCTTAGAGAACTCTTTCTACAGCAGCCACACACTCTGCCCTAGAGCTGAGAAGCACTGGCTGTCACTTCCCTTTGCAGAAGGAACATGCCTGAGAAACACACTCTCTCCTAACTCTTAAGTTACTACTTCAACTCACATATGCATGGAAACACAGAGTGGAGCACCCGGCAATACTGAGCAGGACAGCTCAGTAAAAGGGCTGCTCTGCCAGAACAAGGCAGAATGCAGATGCGTGGTTCTCAAGGATATGCTTCTGAGTCTGCTAGAAACTTTGCAGTAGAGCTGAGATGAACTCAGTATAAGTTCCATTTGAAGAAATAACCTAGGCCAGAAACCCACTCAACTGTAGCTCTTAAGCATCATCTGAAGCACACATTCTGGGAACCAGGCAGCAGAGAGCCCAGTGGAAGCTGCTCGATTTGAGCTTGTCTGATAGGTGTTTGTCTTCCCTGCAGGGAAACAGTTGCGTAGAGAACTCTTTCTACAGCAGCCACACACTCTGCCCTAGAGCTGAGAAGCACTGGCTGTAACTTCCCTTTGCAGAAGGAACATGCCTCAGAAACACACTCTCTCCTAACTCTTAAGTTACTACTTCAACTCACATATGCATGGAAAAACAGAGTGGAGCACCCGGCGATAGTGTGCAGGACAGTACAGTAAAAGGGCTGCTCTGCCAGAACAAGGCAGAACGCAGATGCGTGGTTCTCAAGGATATGCTTCTGAGTCTGCTAGAAACTTTGCAGTAGAGCTGAGATGAACTCAGTATAAGTTCCATTTGAAGAAATAACCTAGGCCAGAAACCCACTCAACTGTAGCTCTTAAGCATCATCTGGAGCACACATTCTGGGAACCAGGCAGCAGAGAGCCCAGTGGAAGCTGCTCGATTTGAGCTTGTCTGATAGGTGTTTGTCTTCCCTGCAGGGAAACAGTTGCGTAGAGAACTCTTTCTACAGCAGCCACACACTCTGCCCTAGAGCTGAGAAGCACTGGCTGTCACTTCCCTTTGCAGAAGGAACATGCCTCAGAAACACACTCTCTCCTAACTCTTAAGTTACTACTTCAACTCACATATGCATGGAAACACAGAGTGGAGGACCCGGCGATAGTGTGCAGGACAGTACAGTAAAAGGGCTGCTCTGCCAGAACAAGGCAGAATGCAGATGCGTGGTTCTCAAGGATATGCTTCTGAGTCTGCTAGAAACTTTGCAGTAGAGCTGAGATGAACTCAGTATAAGTTCCATTTGAAGAAATAACCTAGACCAGAAACCCACTCAACTGTAGCTCTTAAGCATCATCTGGAACACAAATTAAGGGAACCAGGCAGCAGAGAGCCCAGTGGAGACTGCTCGATTTGAGCTTGTCTGATAGGTGTTTGTCTTCCCTGCAGGGAAACAGTTGCGTAGAGAACTCTTTCTACAGCAGCCACACACTCTGCCCTAGAGCTGAGAAGTACTGGCTGTAACTTCCCTTTGCAGAAGGAACATGCCTCAGAAACACACTCTCACCTAACTCTTAAGTTACTACTTCAACTCACATATGCATGGAAACACAGAGTGGAGCACCCGGAAATACTGAGCAGGACAGCACAGTAAAAGGGCTGCTCTGGCAGAACAAGGCAGAATGCAGATGCGTGGTTCTCAAGGATATGCTTCTGAGTCTGCTAGAAACTTTGCAGTAGAGCTGAGATGAACTCAGTATAAGTTCCATTTGAAGAAATAACCTAGGCCAGAAACCCACTCAACTGTAGCTCTTAAGCATCATCTGGAGCACACATTCTGGGAACCAGGCAGCAGAGAGCCCAGTGGAAGCTGCTCGATTTGAGCTTGTCTGATAGGTGTTTGTCTTCCCTGCAGGGAAACAGTTGCTTAGAGAACTCTTTCTACAGCAGCCACACACTCTGCCCTAGAGCTGAGAAGCACTGGCTGTAACTTCCCTTTGCAGAAGGAACATGCCTCAGAAACACACTCTCTCCTAACTCTTAAGTTACTACTTCAACTCACATATGCATGGAAACACAGAGTGGAGCACCCGGCAATACTGAGCAGGACAGCATAGTAAAGGGCTGCTCTGCCAGAACAAGGCAGAATGCAGATGCGTGGTTCTCAAGGATATGCTTCTGAGTCTGCTAGAAACTTTGCAGTAGAGCTGAGATGAACTCAGTATAAGTTCCATTTGAAGAAATAACCTAGGCCAGAAACCCACTCAACTGTAGCTCTTAAGCATCATCTGGAGCACACATTCTGGGAACCAGGCAGCAGAGAGCCCAGTGGAAGCTGCTCGATTTGAGCTTGTCTGGTAGGTGTTTGTCTTCCCTGCAGGGAAACAGTTGCTTAGAGAACTCTTTCTACAGCAGCCACACACTCTGCCCTAGAGCTGAGAAGCACTGGCTGTAACTTCCCTTTGCAGAAGGAACATGCCTCAGAAACACACTCTCTCCTAACTCTTAAGTTACTACTTCAACTCACATATGCATGGAAACACAGAGTGGAGCACCCGGCAATACTGAGCAGGACAGCTCAGTAAAAGGGCTGCTCTGCCAGAACAAGGCAGAATGCAGATGCGTGGTTCTCAAGGATATGCTTCTGAGTCTGCTAGAAACTTTGCAGTAGAGCTGAGATGAACTCAGTATAAGTTCCATTTGAAGAAATAACCTAGGCCAGAAACCCACTCAACTGTAGCTCTTAAGCATCATCTGGAGCACACATTCTGGGAACCAGGCAGCAGAGAGCCCAGTGGAAGCTGCTCGATTTGAGCTTGTCTGATAGGTGTTTGTCTTCCCTGCAGGGAAACAGTTGCGTAGAGAACTCTTTCTACAGCAGCCACACACTCTGCCCTAGAGCTGAGAAGCACTGGCTGTAACTTCCCTTTGCAGAAGGAACATGCCTCAGAAACACACTCACTCCTAACTCTTAAGTTACTACTTCAACTCACATATTCATGGAAACACAGAGTGGAGCACCCGGCAATACTGAGCAGGACAGCTCAGTAAAAGGGCTGCTCTGCCAGAACAAGGCAGAATGCAGCTGCGTGGTTCTCAAGGATATGCTTCTGAGGCTGCTAGAAACTTTGCAGTAGAGCTGAGATGAACTCAGTATAAGTTCCATTTGAAGAAATAACCTAGACCAGAAACCCACTCAACTGTAGCTCTTAAGCATCATCTGGAACACAAATTAAAGGAACCAGGCAGCAGAGAGCCCAGTGGAGACTGCTCGATTTGAGCTTGTCTGATAGGTGTTTGTCTTCCCTGCAGGGAAACAGTTGCGTAGAGAACTCTTTCTACAGCAGCCACACACTCTGCCCTAGAGCTGAGAAGTACTGGCTGTAACTTCCCTTTGCAGAAGGAACATGCCTCAGAAACACACTCTCACCTAACTCTTAAGTTACTACTTCAACTCACATATGCATGGAAACACAGAGTGGAGCACCCGGCAATACTGAGCAGGACAGCACAGTAAAAGGGCTGCTCTGGCAGAACAAGGCAGAATGCAGATGCGTGGTTCTCAAGGATATGCTTCTGAGTCTGCTAGAAACTTTGCAGTAGAGCTGAGATGAACTCAGTATAAGTTCCATTTGAAGAAATAACCTAGGCCAGAAACCCACTCAACTGTAGCTCTTAAGCATCATCTGGAGCACACATTCTGGGAACCAGGCAGCAGAGAGCCCAGTGGAAGCTGCTCGATTTGAGCTTGTCTGATAGGTGTTTGTCTTCCCTGCAGGGAAACAGTTGCTTAGAGAACTCTTTCTACAGCAGCCACACACTCTGCCCTAGAGCTGAGAAGCACTGGCTGTAACTTCCCTTTGCAGAAGGAACATGCCTCAGAAACACACTCTCTCCTAACTCTTAAGTTACTACTTCAACTCACATATGCATGGAAACACAGAGTGGAGCACCCGGCAATACTGAGCAGGACAGCATAGTAAAAGGGCTGCTCTGCCAGAACAAGGCAGAATGCAGATGTGTGGTTCTCAAGGATATGCTTCTGAGTCTGCTAGAAACTTTGCAGTAGAGCTGAGATGAACTCAGTACAAGTTCCATTTGAAGAAATAACCTAGGCCAGAAACCCACTCAACTGTAGCTCTTAAGCATCATCTGGAACACAAATTAAAGGAACCAGGCAGCAGAGAGCCCAGTGGAGACTGCTCGATTTGAGCTTGTCTGATAGGTGTTTGTCTTCCCTGCAGGGAAACAGTTGCGTAGAGAACTCTTTCTACAGCAGCCACACACTCTGCCCTAGAGCTGAGAAGTACTGGCTGTAACTTCCCTTTGCAGAAGGAACATGCCTCAGAAACACACTCTCACCTAACTCTTAAGTTACTACTTCAACTCACATATGCATGGAAACACAGAGTGGAGCACCCGGCAATACTGAGCAGGACAGCACAGTAAAAGGGCTGCTCTGGCAGAACAAGGCAGAATGCAGATGCGTGGTTCTCAAGGATATGCTTCTGAGTCTGCTAGAAACTTTGCAGTAGAGCTGAGATGAACTCAGTATAAGTTCCATTTGAAGAAATAACCTAGGCCAGAAACCCACTCAACTGTAGCTCTTAAGCATCATCTGGAGCACACATTCTGGGAACCAGGCAGCAGAGAGCCCAGTGGAAGCTGCTCGATTTGAGCTTGTCTGATAGGTGTTTGTCTTCCCTGCAGGGAAACAGTTGCGTAGAGAACTCTTTCTACAGCAGCCACACACTCTGCCCTAGAGCTGAGAAGCACTGGCTGTAACTTCCCTTTGCAGAAGGAACATGCCTCAGAAACACACTCTCTCCTAACTCTTAAGTTACTACTTCAACTCACATATGCATGGAAAAACAGAGTGGAGCACCCGGCGATAGTGTGCAGGACAGTACAGTAAAAGGGCTGCTCTGCCAGAACAAGGCAGAACGCAGATGCGTGGTTCTCAAGGATATGCTTCTGAGTCTGCTAGAAACTTTGCAGTAGAGCTGAGATGAACTCAGTATAAGTTCCATTTGAAGAAATAACCTAGGCCAGAAACCCACTCAACTGTAGCTCTTAAGCATCATCTGGAGCACACATTCTGGGAACCAGGCAGCAGAGAGCCCAGTGGAAGCTGCTCGATTTGAGCTTGTCTGATAGGTGTTTGTCTTCCCTGCAGGGAAACAGTTGCGTAGAGAACTCTTTCTACAGCAGCCACACACTCTGCCCTAGAGCTGAGAAGCACTGGCTGTCACTTCCCTTTGCAGAAGGAACATGCCTCAGAAACACACTCTCTCCTAACTCTTAAGTTACTACTTCAACTCACATATGCATGGAAACACAGAGTGGAGGACCCGGCGATAGTGTGCAGGACAGTACAGTAAAAGGGCTGCTCTGCCAGAACAAGGCAGAATGCAGATGCGTGGTTCTCAAGGATATGCTTCTGAGTCTGCTAGAAACTTTGCAGTAGAGCTGTGATGAACTCAGTATAAGTTCCATTTGAAGAAATAACCTAGACCAGAAACCCACTCAACTGTAGCTCTTAAGCATCATCTGGAACACAAATTAAGGGAACCAGGCAGCAGAGAGCCCAGTGGAGACTGCTCGATTTGAGCTTGTCTGATAGGTGTTTGTCTTCCCTGCAGGGAAACAGTTGCGTAGAGAACTCTTTCTACAGCAGCCACACACTCTGCCCTAGAGCTGAGAAGTACTGGCTGTAACTTCCCTTTGCAGAAGGAACATGCCTCAGAAACACACTCTCACCTAACTCTTAAGTTACTACTTCAACTCACATATGCATGGAAACACAGAGTGGAGCACCCGGAAATACTGAGCAGGACAGCACAGTAAAAGGGCTGCTCTGGCAGAACAAGGCAGAATGCAGATGCGTGGTTCTCAAGGATATGCTTCTGAGTCTGCTAGAAACTTTGCAGTAGAGCTGAGATGAACTCAGTATAAGTTCCATTTGAAGAAATAACCTAGGCCAGAAACCCACTCAACTGTAGCTCTTAAGCATCATCTGGAGCACACATTCTGGGAACCAGGCAGCAGAGAGCCCAGTGGAAGCTGCTCGATTTGAGCTTGTCTGATAGGTGTTTGTCTTCCCTGCAGGGAAACAGTTGCTTAGAGAACTCTTTCTACAGCAGCCACACACTCTGCCCTAGAGCTGAGAAGCACTGGCTGTAACTTCCCTTTGCAGAAGGAACATGCCTCAGAAACACACTCTCTCCTAACTCTTAAGTTACTACTTCAACTCACATATGCATGGAAACACAGAGTGGAGCACCCGGCAATACTGAGCAGGACAGCTCAGTAAAAGGGCTGCTCTGCCAGAACAAGGCAGAATGCAGATGCGTGGTTCTCAAGGATATGCTTCTGAGTCTGCTAGAAACTTTGCAGTAGAGCTGAGATGAACTCAGTATAAGTTCCATTTGAAGAAATAACCTAGGCCAGAAACCCACTCAACTGTAGCTCTTAAGCATCATCTGGAACACAAATTAAAGGAACCAGGCAGCAGAGAGCCCAGTGGAGACTGCTCGATTTGAGCTTGTCTGATAGGTGTTTGTCTTCCCTGCAGGGAAACAGTTGCGTAGAGAACTCTTTCTACAGCAGCCACACACTCTGCCCTAGAGCTGAGAAGTACTGGCTGTCACTTCCCTTTGCAGAAGGAACATGCCTCAGAAACACACTCTCACCTAACTCTTAAGTTACTACTTCAACTCACATATGCATGGAAACACAGAGTGGAGCACCCGGCAATACTGAGCAGGACAGCACAGTAAAAGGGCTGCTCTGGCAGAACAAGGCAGAATGCAGATGCGTGGTTCTCAAGGATATGCTTCTGAGTCTGCTAGAAACTTTGCAGTAGAGCTGAGATGAACTCAGTATAAGTTCCATTTGAAGAAATAACCTAGGCCAGAAACCCACTCAACTGTAGCTCTTAAGCATCATCTGGAGCACACATTCTGGGAACCAGGCAGCAGAGAGCCCAGTGGAAGCTGCTCGATTTGAGCTTGTCTGATAGGTGTTTGTCTTCCCTGCAGGGAAACAGTTGCGTAGAGAACTCTTTCTACAGCAGCCACACACTCTGCCCTAGAGCTGAGAAGCACTGGCTGTAACTTCCCTTTGCAGAAGGAACATGCCTCAGAAACACACTCTCTCCTAACTCTTAAGTTACTACTTCAACTCACATATGCATGGAAACACAGAGTGGAGCACCCGGCAATACTGAGCAGGACAGCATAGTAAAAGGGCTGCTCTGCCAGAACAAGGCAGAATGCAGATGCGTGGTTCTCAAGGATATGCTTCTGAGTCTGCTAGAAACTTTGCAGTAGAGCTGAGATGAACTCAGTATAAGTTCCATTTGAAGAAATAACCTAGGCCAGAAACCCACTCAACTGTAGCTCTTAAGCATCATCTGGAACACAAATTAAGGGAACCAGGCAGCAGAGAGCCCAGTGGAGACTGCTCGATTTGAGCTTGTCTGATAGGTGTTTGTCTTCCCTGCAGGGAAACAGTTGCGTAGAGAACTCTTTCTACAGCAGCCACACACTCTGCCCTAGAGCTGAGAAGTACTGGCTGTAACTTCCCTTTGCAGAAGGAACATGCCTCAGAAACACACTCTCACCTAACTCTTAAGTTACTACTTCAACTCACATATGCATGGAAACACAGAGTGGAGCACCCGGCAATACTGAGCAGGACAGCACAGTAAAAGGGCTGCTCTGGCAGAACAAGGCAGAATGCAGATGCGTGGTTCTCAAGGATATGCTTCTGAGTCTGCTAGAAACTTTGCAGTAGAGCTGAGATGAACTCAGTATAAGTTCCATTTGAAGAAATAACCTAGGCCAGAAACCCACTCAACTGTAGCTCTTAAGCATCATCTGGAGCACACATTCTGGGAACCAGGCAGCAGAGAGCCCAGTGGAAGCTGCTCGATTTGAGCTTGTCTGATAGGTGTTTGTCTTCCCTGCAGGGAAACAGTTGCTTAGAGAACTCTTTCTACAGCAGCCACACACTCTGCCCTAGAGCTGAGAAGCACTGGCTGTAACTTCCCTTTGCAGAAGGAACATGCCTCAGAAACACACTCTCTCCTAACTCTTAAGTTACTACTTCAACTCACATATGCATGGAAACACAGAGTGGAGCACCCGGCAATACTGAGCAGGACAGCATAGTAAAAGGGCTGCTCTGCCAGAACAAGGCAGAATGCAGATGCGTGGTTCTCAAGGATATGCTTCTGAGTCTGCTAGAAACTTTGCAGTAGAGCTGAGATGAACTCAGTATAAGTTCCATTTGAAGAAATAACCTAGGCCAGAAACCCACTCAACTGTAGCTCTTAAGCATCATCTGGAGCACACATTCTGGGAACCAGGCAGCAGAGAGCCCAGTGGAAGCTGCTCGATTTGAGCTTGTCTGGTAGGTGTTTGTCTTCCCTGCAGGGAAACAGTTGCTTAGAGAACTCTTTCTACAGCAGCCACACACTCTGCCCTAGAGCTGAGAAGCACTGGCTGTAACTTCCCTTTGCAGAAGGAACATGCCTCAGAAACACACTCTCTCCTAACTCTTAAGTTACTACTTCAACTCACATATGCATGGAAACACAGAGTGGAGCACCCGGCAATACTGAGCAGGACAGCTCAGTAAAAGGGCTGCTCTGCCAGAACAAGGCAGAATGCAGATGCGTGGTTCTCAAGGATATGCTTCTGAGTCTGCTAGAAACTTTGCAGTAGAGCTGAGATGAACTCAGTATAAGTTCCATTTGAAGAAATAACCTAGGCCAGAAACCCACTCAACTGTAGCTCTTAAGCATCATCTGGAGCACACATTCTGGGAACCAGGCAGCAGAGAGCCCAGTGGAAGCTGCTCGATTTGAGCTTGTCTGATAGGTGTTTGTCTTCCCTGCAGGGAAACAGTTGCTTAGAGAACTCTTTCTACAGCAGCCACACACTCTGCCCTAGAGCTGAGAAGCACTGGCTGTCACTTCCCTTTGCAGAAGGAACATGCCTGAGAAACACACTCTCTCCTAACTCTTAAGTTACTACTTCAACTCACATATGCATGGAAACACAGAGTGGAGCACCCGGCAATACTGAGCAGGACAGCTCAGTAAAAGGGCTGCTCTGCCAGAACAAGGCAGAATGCAGATGCGTGGTTCTCAAGGATATGCTTCTGAGTCTGCTAGAAACTTTGCAGTAGAGCTGAGATGAACTCAGTATAAGTTCCATTTGAAGAAATAACCTAGACCAGAAACCCACTCAACTGTAGCTCTTAAGCATCATCTGGAACACAAATTAAGGGAACCAGGCAGCAGAGAGCCCAGTGGAGACTGCTCGATTTGAGCTTGTCTGATAGGTGTTTGTCTTCCCTGCAGGGAAACAGTTGCGTAGAGAACTCTTTCTACAGCAGCCACACACTCTGCCCTAGAGCTGAGAAGTACTGGCTGTAACTTCCCTTTGCAGAAGGAACATGCCTCAGAAACACACTCTCACCTAACTCTTAAGTTACTACTTCAACTCACATATGCATGGAAACACAGAGTGGAGCACCCGGCAATACTGAGCCGGACAGCACAGTAAAAGGGCTGCTCTGGCAGAACAAGGCAGAATGCAGATGCGTGGTTCTCAAGGATATGCTTCTGAGTCTGCTAGAAACTTTGCAGTAGAGCTGAGATGAACTCAGTATAAGTTCCATTTGAAGAAATAACCTAGGCCAGAAACCCACTCAACTGTAGCTCTTAAGCATCATCTGGAGCACACATTCTGGGAACCAGGCAGCAGAGAGCCCAGTGGAAGCTGCTCGATTTGAGCTTGTCTGATAGGTGTTTGTCTTCCCTGCAGGGAAACAGTTGCTTAGAGAACTCTTTCTACAGCAGCCACACACTCTGCCCTAGAGCTGAGAAGCACTGGCTGTAACTTCCCTTTGCAGAAGGAACATGCCTCAGAAACACACTCTCTCCTAACTCTTAAGTTACTACTTCAACTCACATATGCATGGAAAAACAGAGTGGAGCACCCGGCGATAGTGTGCAGGACAGTACAGTAAAAGGGCTGCTTTGCCAGAACAAGGCAGAACGCAGATGCGTGGTTCTCAAGGATATGATTCTGAGTCTGCTAGAAACTTTGCAGTAGAGCTGAGATGAACTCAGTATAAGTTCCATTTGAAGAAATAACCTAGGCCAGAAACCCACTCAACTGTAGCTCTTAAGCATCATCTGGAGCACACATTCTGGGAACCAGGCAGCAGAGAGCCCAGTGGAAGCTGCTCGATTTGAGCTTGTCTGATAGGTGTTTGTCTTCCCTGCAGGGAAACAGTTGCGTAGAGAACTCTTTCTACAGCAGCCACACACTCTGCCCTAGAGCTGAGAAGCACTGGCTGTCACTTCCCTTTGCAGAAGGAACATGCCTCAGAAACACACTCTCTCCTAACTCTTAAGTTACTACTTCAACTCACATATGCATGGAAACACAGAGTGGAGCACCCGGCGATAGTGTGCAGGAGAGTACAGTAAAAGGGCTGCTCTGCCAGAACAAGGCAGAATGCAGATGCGTGGTTCTCAAGGATATGCTTCTGAGTCTGCTAGAAACTTTGCAGTAGAGCTGAGATGAACTCAGTATAAGTTCCATTTGAAGAAATAACCTAGACCAGAAACCCACTAAACTGTAGCTCTTAAGCATCATCTGGAACACAAATTAAGGGAACCAGGCAGCAGAGAGCCCAGTGGAGACTGCTCGATTTGAGCTTGTCTGATAGGTGTTTGTCTTCCCTGCAGGGAAACAGTTGCGTAGAGAACTCTTTCTACAGCAGCCACACACTCTGCCCTAGAGCTGAGAAGTACTGGCTGTAACTTCCCTTTGCAGAAGGAACATGCCTCAGAAACACACTCTCACCTAACTCTTAAGTTACTACTTCAACTCACATATGCATGGAAACACAGAGTGGAGCACCCGGCAATACTGAGCAGGACAGCACAGTAAAAGGGCTGCTCTGGCAGAACAAGGCAGAATGCAGATGCGTGGTTCTCAAGGATATGCTTCTGAGTCTGCTAGAAACTTTGCAGTAGAGCTGAGATGAACTCAGTATAAGTTCCATTTGAAGAAATAACCTAGGCCAGAAACCCACTCAACTGTAGCTCTTAAGCATCATCTGGAGCACACATTCTGGGAACCAGGCAGCAGAGAGCCCAGTGGAAGCTGCTCGATTTGAGCTTGTCTGATAGGTGTTTGTCTTCCCTGCAGGGAAACAGTTGCTTAGAGAACTCTTTCTACAGCAGCCACACACTCTGCCCTAGAGCTGAGAAGCACTGGCTGTAACTTCCCTTTGCAGAAGGAACATGCCTCAGAAACACACTCTCTCCTAACTCTTAAGTTACTACTTCAACTCACATATGCATGGAAACACAGAGTGGAGCACCCGGCAATACTGAGCAGGACAGCATAGTAAAAGGGCTGCTCTGCCAGAACAAGGCAGAATGCAGATGTGTGGTTCTCAAGGATATGCTTCTGAGTCTGCTAGAAACTTTGCAGTAGAGCTGAGATGAACTCAGTACAAGTTCCATTTGAAGAAATAACCTAGGCCAGAAACCCACTCAACTGTAGCTCTTAAGCATCATCTGGAGCACACATTCTGGGAACCAGGCAGCAGAGAGCCCAGTGGAAGCTGCTCGATTTGAGCTTGTCTGATAGGTGTTTGTCTTCCCTGCAGGGAAACAGTTGCGTAGAGAACTCTTTCTACAGCAGCCACACACTCTGCCCTAGAGCTGAGAAGCACTGGCTGTAACTTCCCTTTGCAGAAGGAACATGCCTCAGAAACACACTCTCTCCTAACTCTTAAGTTACTACTTCAACTCACATATGCATGGAAACACAGAGTGGAGCACCCGGCAATACTGAGCAGGACAGCTCAGTAAAAGGGCTGCTCTGCCAGAACAAGGCAGAATGCAGATGCGTGGTTCTCAAGGATATGCTTCTGAGTCTGCTAGAAACTTTGCAGTAGAGCTGAGATGAACTCAGTATAAGTTCCATTTGAAGAAATAACCTAGGCCAGAAACCCACTCAACTGTAGCTCTTAAGCATCATCTGGAGCACACATTCTGGGAACCAGGCAGCAGAGAGCCCAGTGGAAGCTGCTCGATTTGAGCTTGTCTGATAGGTGTTTGTCTTCCCTGCAGGGAAACAGTTGCGTAGAGAACTCTTTCTACAGCAGCCACACACTCTGCCCTAGAGCTGAGAAGCACTGGCTGTAACTTCCCTTTGCAGAAGGAACATGCCTCAGAAACACACTCTCTCCTAACTCTTAAGTTACTACTTCAACTCACATATGCATGGAAACACAGAGTGGAGCACCCGGCGATAGTGTGCAGGACAGTACAGTAAAAGGGCTGCTCTGCCAGAACAAGGCAGAATGCAGATGCGTGGTTCTCAAGGATATGCTTCTGAGTCTGCTAGAAACTTTGCAGTAGAGCTGAGATGAACTCAGTATAAGTTCCATTTGAAGAAATAACCTAGGCCAGAAACCCACTCAACTGTAGCTCTTAAGCATCATCTGGAGCACACATTCTGGGAACCAGGCAGCACAGAGCCCAGTGGAAGCTGCTCGATTTGAGCTTGTCTGTTAGGTGTTTGTCTTCCCTGCAGGGTAACAGTTGCTTAGAGAACTCTTTCTACAGCAGCCACACACTCTGCCCTAGAGCTGAGAAGCACTGGCTGTAACTTCCCTTTGCAGAAGGAACATGCCTCAGAAACACACTCACTCCTAACTCTTAAGTTACTACTTCAACTCAAATATTCATGGAAACACAGAGTGGAGCACCCGGCAATACTGAGCAGGACAGCTCAGTAAAAGGGCTGCTCTGCCAGAACAAGGCAGAATGCAGATGCGTGGTTCTCAAGGATATGCTTCTGAGTCTGCTAGAAACTTTGCAGTAGAGCTGAGATGAACTCAGTATAAGTTCCATTTGAAGAAATAACCTAGACCAGAAACCCACTCAACTGTAGCTCTTAAGCATCATCTGGAACACAAATTAAAGGAACCAGGCAGCAGAGAGCCCAGTGGAGACTGCTCGATTTGAGCTTGTCTGATAGGTGTTTGTCTTCCCTGCAGGGAAACAGTTGCGTAGAGAACTCTTTCTACAGCAGCCACACACTCTGCCCTAGAGCTGAGAAGTACTGGCTGTAACTTCCCTTTGCAGAAGGAACATGCCTCAGAAACACACTCTCACCTAACTCTTAAGTTACTACTTCAACTCACATATGCATGGAAACACAGAGTGGAGCACCCGGCAATACTGAGCAGGACAGCACAGTAAAAGGGCTGCTCTGGCAGAACAAGGCAGAATGCAGATGCGTGGTTCTCAAGGATATGCTTCTGAGTCTGCTAGAAACTTTGCAGTAGAGCTGAGATGAACTCAGTATAAGTTCCATTTGAAGAAATAACCTAGGCCAGAAACCCACTCAACTGTAGCTCTTAAGCATCATCTGGAGCACACATTCTGGGAACCAGGCAGCAGAGAGCCCAGTGGAAGCTGCTCGATTTGAGCTTGTCTGATAGGTGTTTGTCTTCCCTGCAGGGAAACAGTTGCTTAGAGAACTCTTTCTACAGCAGCCACACACTCTGCCCTAGAGCTGAGAAGCACTGGCTGTAACTTCCCTTTGCAGAAGGAACATGCCTCAGAAACACACTCTCTCCTAACTCTTAAGTTACTACTTCAACTCACATATGCATGGAAACACAGAGTGGAGCACCCGGCAATACTGAGCAGGACAGCTCAGTAAAAGGGCTGCTCTGCCAGAACAAGGCAGAATGCAGATGCGTGGTTCTCAAGGATATGCTTCTGAGTCTGCTAGAAACTTTGCAGTAGAGCTGAGATGAACTCAGTATAAGTTCCATTTGAAGAAATAACCTAGGCCAGAAACCCACTCAACTGTAGCTCTTAAGCATCATCTGGAGCACACATTCTGGGAACCAGGCAGCAGAGAGCCCAGTGGAAGCTGCTCGATTTGAGCTTGTCTGATAGGTGTTTGTCTTCCCTGCAGGGAAACAGTTGCGTAGAGAACTCTTTCTACAGCAGCCACACACTCTGCCCTAGAGCTGAGAAGCACTGGCTGTAACTTCCCTTTGCAGAAGGAACATGCCTCAGAAACACACTCTCTCCTAACTCTTAATTTACTACTTCAACTCACATATGCATGGAAACACAGAGTGGAGCACCCGGCGATAGTGTGCAGGACAGTACAGTAAAAGGGCTGCTCTGCCAGAACAAGGCAGAATGCAGATGCGTGGTTCTCAAGGATATGCTTCTGAGTCTGCTAGAAACTTTGCAGTAGAGCTGAGATGAACTCAGTATAAGTTCCATTTGAAGAAATAACCTAGGCCAGAAACCCACTCAACTGTAGCTCTTAAGCATCATCTGGAGCACACATTCTGGGAACCAGGCAGCACAGAGCCCAGTGGAAGCTGCTCGATTTGAGCTTGTCTGTTAGGTGTTTGTCTTCCCTGCAGGGTAACAGTTGCTTAGAGAACTCTTTCTACAGCAGCCACACACTCTGCCCTAGAGCTGAGAAGCACTGGCTGTAACTTCCCTTTGCAGAAGGAACATGCCTCAGAAACACACTCACTCCTAACTCTTAAGTTACTACTTCAACTCACATATTCATGGAAACACAGAGTGGAGCACCCGGCAATACTGAGCAGGACAGCTCAGTAAAAGGGCTGCTCTGCCAGAACAAGGCAGAATGCAGATGCGTGGTTCTCAAGGATATGCTTCTGAGTCTGCTAGAAACTTTGCAGTAGAGCTGAGATGAACTCAGTATAAGTTCCATTTGAAGAAATAACCTAGACCAGAAACCCACTCAACTGTAGCTCTTAAGCATCATCTGGAACACAAATTAAAGGAACCAGGCAGCAGAGAGCCCAGTGGAGACTGCTCGATTTGAGCTTGTCTGATAGGTGTTTGTCTTCCCTGCAGGGAAACAGTTGCGTAGAGAACTCTTTCTACAGCAGCCACACACTCTGCCCTAGAGCTGAGAAGTACTGGCTGTAACTTCCCTTTGCAGAAGGAACATGCCTCAGAAACACACTCTCACCTAACTCTTAAGTTACTACTTCAACTCACATATGCATGGAAACACAGAGTGGAGCACCCGGCAATACTGAGCAGGACAGCACAGTAAAAGGGCTGCTCTGGCAGAACAAGGCAGAATGCAGATGCGTGGTTCTCAAGGATATGCTTCTGAGTCTGCTAGAAACTTTGCAGTAGAGCTGAGATGAACTCAGTATAAGTTCCATTTGAAGAAATAACCTAGGCCAGAAACCCACTCAACTGTAGCTCTTAAGCATCATCTGGAGCACACATTCTGGGAACCAGGCAGCAGAGAGCCCAGTGGAAGCTGCTCGATTTGAGCTTGTCTGATAGGTGTTTGTCTTCCCTGCAGGGAAACAGTTGCTTAGAGAACTCTTTCTACAGCAGCCACACACTCTGCCCTAGAGCTGAGAAGCACTGGCTGTAACTTCCCTTTGCAGAAGGAACATGCCTCAGAAACACACTCTCTCCTAACTCTTAAGTTACTACTTCAACTCACATATGCATGGAAACACAGAGTGGAGCACCCGGCAATACTGAGCAGGACAGCATAGTAAAAGGGCTGCTCTGCCAGAACAAGGCAGAATGCAGATGTGTGGTTCTCAAGGATATGCTTCTGAGTCTGCTAGAAACTTTGCAGTAGAGCTGAGATGAACTCAGTACAAGTTCCATTTGAAGAAATAACCTAGGCCAGAAACCCACTCAACTGTAGCTCTTAAGCATCATCTGGAGCACACATTCTGGGAACCAGGCAGCAGAGAGCCCAGTGGAAGCTGCTCGATTTGAGCTTGTCTGATAGGTGTTTGTCTTCCCTGCAGGGAAACAGTTGCTTAGAGAACTCTTTCTACAGCAGCCACACACTCTGCCCTAGAGCTGAGAAGCACTGGCTGTAACTTCCCTTTGCAGAAGGAACATGCCTCAGAAACACACTCTCTCCTAACTCTTAAGTTACTACTTCAACTCACATATGCATGGAAACACAGAGTGGAGCACCCGGCAATACTGAGCAGGACAGCTCAGTAAAAGGGCTGCTCTGCCAGAACAAGGCAGAATGCAGATGCGTGGTTCTCAAGGATATGCTTCTGAGTCTGCTAGAAACTTTGCAGTAGAGCTGAGATGAACTCAGTATAAGTTCCATTTGAAGAAATAACCTAGGCCAGAAACCCACTCAACTGTAGCTCTTAAGCATCATCTGGAGCACACATTCTGGGAACCAGGCAGCAGAGAGCCCAGTGGAAGCTGCTCGATTTGAGCTTGTCTGATAGGTGTTTGTCTTCCCTGCAGGGAAACAGTTGCATAGAGAACTCTTTCTACAGCAGCCACACACTCTGCCCTAGAGCTGAGAAGCACTGGCTGTAACTTCCCTTTGCAGAAGGAACATGCCTCAGAAACACACTCTCACCTAACTCTTAAGTTACTACTTCAACTCACATATGCATGGAAACACAGAGTGGAGCACCCGGCGATAGTGTGCAGGACAGTACAGTAAAAGGGCTGCTCTGCCAGAACAAGGCAGAATGCAGATGCGTGGTTCTCAAGGATATGCTTCTGAGTCTGCTAGAAACTTTGCAGTAGAGCTGAGATGAACTCAGTATAAGTTCCATTTGAAGAAATAACCTAGACCAGAAACCCACTCAACTGTAGCTCTTAAGCATCATCTGGAACACAAATTAAGGGAACCAGGCAGCAGAGAGCCCAGTGGAGACTGCTCGATTTGAGCTTGTCTGATAGGTGTTTGTCTTCCCTGCAGGGAAACAGTTGCGTAGAGAACTCTTTCTACAGCAGCCACACACTCTGCCCTAGAGCTGAGAAGTACTGGCTGTAACTTCCCTTTGCAGAAGGAACATGCCTCAGAAACACACTCTCACCTAACTCTTAAGTTACTACTTCAACTCACATATGCATGGAAACACAGAGTGGAGCACCCGGCAATACTGAGCAGGACAGCACAGTAAAAGGGCTGCTCTGGCAGAACAAGGCAGAATGCAGATGCGTGGTTCTCAAGGATATGCTTCTGAGTCTGCTAGAAACTTTGCAGTAGAGCTGAGATGAACTCAGTATAAGTTCCATTTGAAGAAATAACCTAGGCCAGAAACCCACTCAACTGTAGCTCTTAAGCATCATCTGGAGCACACATTCTGGGAACCAGGCAGCAGAGAGCCCAGTGGAAGCTGCTCGATTTGAGCTTGTCTGATAGGTGTTTGTCTTCCCTGCAGGGAAACAGTTGCTTAGAGAACTCTTTCTACAGCAGCCACACACTCTGCCCTAGAGCTGAGAATCACTGGCTGTAACTTCCCTTTGCAGAAGGAACATGCCTCAGAAACACACTCTCTCCTAACTCTTAAGTTACTACTTCAACTCACATATGCATGGAAACACAGAGTGGAGCACCCGGCAATACTGAGCAGGACAGCTCAGTAAAAGGGCTGCTCTGCCAGAACAAGGCAGAATGCAGATGCGTGGTTCTCAAGGATATGCTTCTGAGTCTGCTAGAAACTTTGCAGTAGAGCTGAGATGAACTCAGTATAAGTTCCATTTGAAGAAATAACCTAGGCCAGAAACCCACTCAACTGTAGCTCTTAAGCATCATCTGGAGCACACATTCTGGGAACCAGGCAGCAGAGAGCCCAGTGGAAGCTGCTCGATTTGAGCTTGTCTGATAGGTGTTTGTCTTCCCTGCAGGGAAACAGTTGCTTAGAGAACTCTTTCTACAGCAGCCACACACTCTGCCCTAGAGCTGAGAAGCACTGGCTGTAACTTCCCTTTGCAGAAGGAACATGCCTCAGAAACACACTCTCTCCTAACTCTTAAGTTACTACTTCAACTCACATATGCATGGAAACACAGAGTGGAGCACCCGGCAATACTGAGCAGGACAGCATAGTAAAAGGGCTGCTCTGCCAGAACAAGGCAGAATGCAGATGCGTGGTTCTCAAGGATATGCTTCTGAGTCTGCTAGAAACTTTGCAGTAGAGCTGAGATGAACTCAGTATAAGTTCCATTTGAAGAAATAACCTAGGCCAGAAACCCACTCAACTGTAGCTCTTAAGCATCATCTGGAGCACACATTCTGGGAACCAGGCAGCAGAGAGCCCAGTGGAAGCTGCTCGATTTGAGCTTGTCTGATAGGTGTTTGTCTTCCCTGCAGGGAAACAGTTGCGTAGAGAACTCTTTCTACAGCAGCCACACACTCTGCCCTAGAGCTGAGAAGCACTGGCTGTCACTTCCCTTTGCAGAAGGAACATGCCTCAGAAACACACTCTCACCTAACTCTTAAGTTACTACTTCAACTCACATATGCATGGAAACACAGAGTGGAGCACCCGGCGATAGTGTGCAGGACAGTACAGTAAAAGGGCTGCTCTGCCAGAACAAGGCAGAATGCAGATGCGTGGTTCTCAAGGATATGCTTCTGAGTCTGCTAGAAACTTTGCAGTAGAGCTGAGATGAACTCAGTATAAGTTCCATTTGAAGAAATAACCTAGACCAGAAACCCACTCAACTGTAGCTCTTAAGCATCATCTGGAACACAAATTAAGGGAACCAGGCAGCAGAGAGCCCAGTGGAGACTGCTCGATTTGAGCTTGTCTGATAGGTGTTTGTCTTCCCTGCAGGGAAACAGTTGCGTAGAGAACTCTTTCTACAGCAGCCACACACTCTGCCCTAGAGCTGAGAAGTACTGGCTGTAACTTCCCTTTGCAGAAGGAACATGCCTCAGAAACACACTCTCACCTAACTCTTAAGTTACTACTTCAACTCACATATGCATGGAAACACAGAGTGGAGCACCCGGCAATACTGAGCAGGACAGCACAGTAAAAGGGCTGCTCTGGCAGAACAAGGCAGAATGCAGATGCGTGGTTCTCAAGGATATGCTTCTGAGTCTGCTAGAAACTTTGCAGTAGAGCTGAGATGAACTCAGTATAAGTTCCATTTGAAGAAATAACCTAGGCCAGAAACCCACTCAACTGTAGCTCTTAAGCATCATCTGGAGCACACATTCTGGGAACCAGGCAGCAGAGAGCCCAGTGGAAGCTGCTCGATTTGAGCTTGTCTGATAGGTGTTTGTCTTCCCTGCAGGGAAACAGTTGCTTAGAGAACTCTTTCTACAGCAGCCACACACTCTGCCCTAGAGCTGAGAATCACTGGCTGTAACTTCCCTTTGCAGAAGGAACATGCCTCAGAAACACACTCTCTCCTAACTCTTAAGTTACTACTTCAACTCACATATGCATGGAAACACAGAGTGGAGCACCCGGCAATACTGAGCAGGACAGCTCAGTAAAAGGGCTGCTCTGCCAGAACAAGGCAGAATGCAGATGCGTGGTTCTCAAGGATATGCTTCTGAGTCTGCTAGAAACTTTGCAGTAGAGCTGAGATGAACTCAGTATAAGTTCCATTTGAAGAAATAACCTAGGCCAGAAACCCACTCAACTGTAGCTCTTAAGCATCATCTGGAGCACACATTCTGGGAACCAGGCAGCAGAGAGCCCAGTGGAAGCTGCTCGATTTGAGCTTGTCTGATAGGTGTTTGTCTTCCCTGCAGGGAAACAGTTGCTTAGAGAACTCTTTCTACAGCAGCCACACACTCTGCCCTAGAGCTGAGAAGCACTGGCTGTAACTTCCCTTTGCAGAAGGAACATGCCTCAGAAACACACTCTCTCCTAACTCTTAAGTTACTACTTCAACTCACATATGCATGGAAAAACAGAGTGGAGCACCCGGCGATAGTGTGCAGGACAGTACAGTAAAAGGGCTGCTCTGCCAGAACAAGGCAGAACGCAGATGCGTGGTTCTCAAGGATATGCTTCTGAGTCTGCTAGAAACTTTGCAGTAGAGCTGAGATGAACTCAGTATAAGTTCCATTTGAAGAAATAACCTAGGCCAGAAACCCACTCAACTGTAGCTCTTAAGCATCATCTGGAGCACACATTCTGGGAACCAGGCAGCAGAGAGCCCAGTGGAAGCTGCTCGATTTGAGCTTGTCTGATAGGTGTTTGTCTTCCCTGCAGGTAAACAGTTGCGTAGAGAACTCTTTCTACAGCAGCCACACACTCTGCCCTAGAGCTGAGAAGCACTGGCTGTCACTTCCCTTTGCAGAAGGAACATGCCTCAGAAACACACTCTCTCCTAACTCTTAAGTTACTACTTCAACTCACATATGCATGGAAACACAGAGTGGAGCACCCGGCGATAGTGTGCAGGACAGTACAGTAAAAGGGCTGCTCTGCCAGAACAAGGCAGAACGCAGATGCGTGGTTCTCAAGGATATGCTTCTGAGTCTGCTAGAAACTTTGCAGTAGAGCTGAGATGAACTCAGTATAAGTTCCATTTGAAGAAATAACCTAGGCCAGAAACCCACTCAACTGTAGCTCTTAAGCATCATCTGGAGCACACATTCTGGGAACCAGGCAGCACAGAGCCCAGTGGAAGCTGCTCGATTTGAGCTTGTCTGTTAGGTGTTTGTCTTCCCTGCAGGGTAACAGTTGCGTAGAGAACTCTTTCTACAGCAGCCACACACTCTGCCCTAGAGCTGAGAAGCACTGGCTGTAACTTCCCTTTGCAGAAGGAACATGCCTCAGAAACACACTCACTCCTAACTCTTAAGTTACTACTTCAACTCACATATTCATGGAAACACAGAGTGGAGCACCCGGCAATACTGAGCAGGACAGCTCAGTAAAAGGGCTGCTCTGCCAGAACAAGGCAGAATGCAGCTGCGTGGTTCTCAAGGATATGCTTCTGAGTCTGCTAGAAACTTTGCAGTAGAGCTGAGATGAACTCAGTATAAGTTCCATTTGAAGAAATAACCTAGACCAGAAACCCACTCAACTGTAGCTCTTAAGCATCATCTGGAACACAAATTAAAGGAACCAGGCAGCAGAGAGCCCAGTGGAGACTGCTCGATTTGAGCTTGTCTGATAGGTGTTTGTCTTCCCTGCAGGGAAACAGTTGCGTAGAGAACTCTTTCTACAGCAGCCACACACTCTGCCCTAGAGCTGAGAAGTACTGGCTGTAACTTCCCTTTGCAGAAGGAACATGCCTCAGAAACACACTCTCACCTAACTCTTAAGTTACTACTTCAACTCACATATGCATGGAAACACAGAGTGGAGCACCCGGCAATACTGAGCAGGACAAGACAGTAAAAGGGCTGCTCTGGCAGAACAAGGCAGAATGCAGATGCGTGGTTCTCAAGGATATGCTTCTGAGTCTGCTAGAAACTTTGCAGTAGAGCTGAGATGAACTCAGTATAAGTTCCATTTGAAGAAATAACCTAGGCCAGAAACCCACTCAACTGTAGCTCTTAAGCATCATCTGGAGCACACATTCTGGGAACCAGGCAGCAGAGAGCCCAGTGGAAGCTGCTCGATTTGAGCTTGTCTGATAGGTGTTTGTCTTCCCTGCAGGGAAACAGTTGCTTAGAGAACTCTTTCTACAGCAGCCACACACTCTGCCCTAGAGCTGAGAATCACTGGCTGTAACTTCCCTTTGCAGAAGGAACATGCCTCAGAAACACACTCTCTCCTAACTCTTAAGTTACTACTTCAACTCACATATGCATGGAAACACAGAGTGGAGCACCCGGCAATACTGAGCAGGACAGCTCAGTAAAAGGGCTGCTCTGCCAGAACAAGGCAGAATGCAGCTGCGTGGTTCTCAAGGATATGCTTCTGAGTCTGCTAGAAACTTTGCAGTAGAGCTGAGATGAACTCAGTATAAGTTCCATTTGAAGAAATAACCTAGGCCAGAAACCCACTCAACTGTAGCTCTTAAGCATCATCTGGAGCACACATTCTGGGAACCAGGCAGCAGAGAGCCCAGTGGAAGCTGCTCGATTTGAGCTTGTCTGATAGGTGTTTGTCTTCCCTGCAGGGAAACAGTTGCGTAGAGAACTCTTTCTACAGCAGCCACACACTCTGCCCTAGAGCTGAGAAGCACTGGCTGTAACTTCCCTTTGCAGAAGGAACATGCCTCAGAAACACACTCTCTCCTAACTCTTAAGTTACTACTTCAACTCACATATGCATGGAAACACAGAGTGGAGCACCCGGCAATACTGAGCAGGACAGCATAGTAAAAGGGCTGCTCTGCCAGAACAAGGCAGAATGCAGATGCGTGGTTCTCAAGGATATGCTTCTGAGTCTGCTAGAAACTTTGCAGTAGAGCTGAGATGAACTCAGTACAAGTTCCATTTGAAGAAATAACCTAGGCCAGAAACCCACTCAACTGTAGCTCTTAAGCATCATCTGGAGCACACATTCTGGGAACCAGGCAGCAGAGAGCCCAGTGGAAGCTGCTCGATTTGAGCTTGTCTGATAGGTGTTTGTCTTCCCTGCAGGGAAACAGTTGCTTAGAGAACTCTTTCTACAGCAGCCACACACTCTGCCCTAGAGCTGAGAAGCACTGGCTGTAACTTCCCTTTGCAGAAGGAACATGCCTCAGAAACACACTCTCTCCTAACTCTTAAGTTACTACTTCAACTCACATATGCATGGAAACACAGAGTGGAGCACCCGGCAATACTGAGCAGGACAGCTCAGTAAAAGGGCTGCTCTGCCAGAACAAGGCAGAATGCAGATGCGTGGTTCTCAAGGATATGCTTCTGAGTCTGCTAGAAACTTTGCAGTAGAGCTGAGATGAACTCAGTATAAGTTCCATTTGAAGAAATAACCTAGGCCAGAAACCCACTCAACTGTAGCTCTTAAGCATCATCTGGAGCACACATTCTGGGAACCAGGCAGCAGAGAGCCCAGTGGAAGCTGCTCGATTTGAGCTTGTCTGATAGGTGTTTGTCTTCCCTGCAGGGAAACAGTTGCGTAGAGAACTCTTTCTACAGCAGCCACACACTCTGCCCTAGAGCTGAGAAGCACTGGCTGTAACTTCCCTTTGCAGAAGGAACATGCCTCAGAAACACACTCTCTCCTAACTCTTAAGTTACTACTTCAACTCACATATGCATGGAAACACAGAGTGGAGCACCCGGCAATACTGAGCAGGACAGCTCAGTAAAAGGGCTGCTCTGCCAGAACAAGGCAGAATGCAGATGCGTGGTTCTCAAGGATATGCTTCTGAGTCTGCTAGAAACTTTGCAGTAGAGCTGAGATGAACTCAGTATAAGTTCCATTTGAAGAAATAACCTAGGCCAGAAACCCACTCAACTGTAGCTCTTAAGCATCATCTGGAGCACACATTCTGGGAACCAGGCAGCAGAGAGCCCAGTGGAAGCTGCTCGATTTGAGCTTGTCTGATAGGTGTTTGTCTTCCCTGCAGGGAAACAGTTGCTTAGAGAACTCTTTCTACAGCAGCCACACACTCTGCCCTAGAGCTGAGAAGCACTGGCTGTAACTTCCCTTTGCAGAAGGAACATGCCTCAGAAACACACTCTCTCCTAACTCTTAAGTTACTACTTCAACTCACATATGCATGGAAAAACAGAGTGGAGCACCCGGCGATAGTGTGCAGGACAGTACAGTAAAAGGGCTGCTCTGCCAGAACAAGGCAGAACGCAGATGCGTGGTTCTCAAGGATATGCTTCTGAGTCTGCTAGAAACTTTGCAGTAGAGCTGAGATGAACTCAGTATAAGTTCCATTTGAAGAAATAACCTAGGCCAGAAACCCACTCAACTGTAGCTCTTAAGCATCATCTGGAGCACACATTCTGGGAACCAGGCAGCAGAGAGCCCAGTGGAAGCTGCTCGATTTGAGCTTGTCTGATAGGTGTTTGTCTTCCCTGCAGGGAAACAGTTGCGTAGAGAACTCTTTCTACAGCAGCCACACACTCTGCCCTAGAGCTGAGAAGCACTGGCTGTCACTTCCCTTTGCAGAAGGAACATGCCTCAGAAACACACTCTCTCCTAACTCTTAAGTTACTACTTCAACTCACATATGCATGGAAACACAGAGTGGAGCACCCGGCGATAGTGTGCAGGACAGTACAGTAAAAGGGCTGCTCTCCCAGAACAAGGCAGAATGCAGATGCGTGGTTCTCAAGGATATGCTTCTGAGTCTGCTAGAAACTTTGCAGTAGAGCTGAGATGAACTCAGTATAAGTTCCATTTGAAGAAATAACCTAGGCCAGAAACCCACTCAACTGTAGCTCTTAAGCATCATCTGGAGCACACATTCTGGGAACCAGGCAGCACAGAGCCCAGTGGAAGCTGCTCGATTTGAGCTTGTCTGTTAGGTGTTTGTCTTCCCTGCAGGGAAACAGTTGCTTAGAGAACTCTTTCTACAGCAGCCACACACTCTGCCCTAGAGCTGAGAAGCACTGGCTGTAACTTCCCTTTGCAGAAGGAACATGCCTCAGAAACACACTCACTCCTAACGCTTAAGTTACTCCTTCAACTCACATATGCATGGAAACACAGAGTTGAGCACCCGGCGATAGTATGCAGGACAGTTCAGTAAAAGGGCTGCTCTGCCAGAACAAGGCAGAATGCAGATGCGTGGTTCTCAAGGATATGCTTCTGAGTCTGCTAGAAACTTTGCAGTAGAGCTGAGATGAACTCAGTATAAGTTCCATTTGAAGAAATAACCTAGACCAGAAACCCACTCAACTGTAGCTCTTAAGCATCATCTGGAACACAAATTAAAGGAACCAGGCAGCAGAGAGCCCAGTGGAGACTGCTCGATTTGAGCTTGTCTGATAGGTGTTTGTCTTCCCTGCAGGGAAACAGTTGCGTAGAGAACTCTTTCTACAGCAGCCACACACTCTGCCCTAGAGCTGAGAAGTACTGGCTGTAACTTCCCTTTGCAGAAGGAACATGCCTCAGAAACACACTCTCACCAACTCTTAAGTTACTACTTCAACTCACATATGCATGGAAACACAGAGTGGAGCACCCGGCAATACTGAGCAGGACAGCACAGTAAAAGGGCTGCTCTGGCAGAACAAGGCAGAATGCAGCTGCGTGGTTCTCAAGGATATGCTTCTGAGTCTGCTAGAAACTTTGCAGTAGAGCTGAGATGAACTCAGTATAAGTTCCATTTGAAGAAATAACCTAGACCAGAAACCCACTCAACTGTAGCTCTTAAGCATCATCTGGAACACAAATTAAAGGAACCAGGCAGCAGAGAGCCCAGTGGAGACTGCTCGATTTGAGCTTGTCTGATAGGTGTTTGTCTTCCCTGCAGGGAAACAGTTGCGTAGAGAACTCTTTCTACAGCAGCCACACACTCTGCCCTAGAGCTGAGAAGTACTGGCTGTAACTTCCCTTTGCAGAAGGAACATGCCTCAGAAACACACTCTCACCTAACTCTTAAGTTACTACTTCAACTCACATATGCATGGAAACACAGAGTGGAGCACCCGGCAATACTGAGCAGGACAGCACAGTAAAAGGGCTGCTCTGGCAGAACAAGGCAGAATGCAGATGCGTGGTTCTCAAGGATATGCTTCTGAGTCTGCTAGAAACTTTGCAGTAGAGCTGAGATGAACTCAGTATAAGTTCCATTTGAAGAAATAACCTAGGCCAGAAACCCACTCAACTGTAGCTCTTAAGCATCATCTGGAGCACACATTCTGGGAACCAGGCAGCAGAGAGCCCAGTGGAAGCTGCTCGATTTGAGCTTGTCTGATAGGTGTTTGTCTTCCCTGCAGGGAAACAGTTGCTTAGAGAACTCTTTCTACAGCAGCCACACACTCTGCCCTAGAGCTGAGAATCACTGGCTGTAACTTCCCTTTGCAGAAGGAACATGCCTCAGAAACACACTCTCTCCTAACTCTTAAGTTACTACTTCAACTCACATATGCATGGAAACACAGAGTGGAGCACCCGGCAATACTGAGCAGGACAGCATAGTAAAAGGGCTGCTCTGCCAGAACAAGGCAGAATGCAGATGCGTGGTTCTCAAGGATATGCTTCTGAGTCTGCTAGAAACTTTGCAGTAGAGCTGAGATGAACTCAGTACAAGTTCCATTTGAAGAAATAACCTAGGCCAGAAACCCACTCAACTGTAGCTCTTAAGCATCATCTGGAGCACACATTCTGGGAACCAGGCAGCAGAGAGCCCAGTGGAAGCTGCTCGATTTGAGCTTGTCTGATAGGTGTTTGTCTTCCCTGCAGGGAAACAGTTGCTTAGAGAACTCTTTCTACAGCAGCCACACACTCTGCCCTAGAGCTGAGAAGCACTGGCTGTAACTTCCCTTTGCAGAAGGAACATGCCTCAGAAACACACTCTCTCCTAACTCTTAAGTTACTACTTCAACTCACATATGCATGGAAACACAGAGTGGAGCACCCGGCAATACTGAGCAGGACAGCTCAGTAAAAGGGCTGCTCTGCCAGAACAAGGCAGAATGCAGATGCGTGGTTCTCAAGGATATGCTTCTGAGTCTGCTAGAAACTTTGCAGTAGAGCTGAGATGAACTCAGTATAAGTTCCATTTGAAGAAATAACCTAGGCCAGAAACCCACTCAACTGTAGCTCTTAAGCATCATCTGGAGCACACATTCTGGGAACCAGGCAGCAGAGAGCCCAGTGGAAGCTGCTCGATTTGAGCTTGTCTGATAGGTGTTTGTCTTCCCTGCAGGGAAACAGTTGCGTAGAGAACTCTTTCTACAGCAGCCACACACTCTGCCCTAGAGCTGAGAAGCACTGGCTGTAACTTCCCTTTGCAGAAGGAACATGCCTCAGAAACACACTCTCTCCTAACTCTTAAGTTACTACTTCAACTCACATATGCATGGAAAAACAGAGTGGAGCACCCGGCGATAGTGTGCAGGACAGTACAGTAAAAGGGCTGCTCTGCCAGAACAAGGCAGAACGCAGATGCGTGGTTCTCAAGGATATGCTTCTGAGTCTGCTAGAAACTTTGCAGTAGAGCTGAGATGAACTCAGTATAAGTTCCATTTGAAGAAATAACCTAGGCCAGAAACCCACTCAACTGTAGCTCTTAAGCATCATCTGGAGCACACATTCTGGGAACCAGGCAGCAGAGAGCCCAGTGGAAGCTGCTCGATTTGAGCTTGTCTGATAGGTGTTTGTCTTCCCTGCAGGGAAACAGTTGCGTAGAGAACTCTTTCTACAGCAGCCACACACTCTGCCCTAGAGCTGAGAAGCACTGGCTGTCACTTCCCTTTGCAGAAGGAACATGCCTCAGAAACACACTCTCTCCTAACTCTTAAGTTACTACTTCAACTCACATATGCATGGAAACACAGAGTGGAGCACCCGGTGATAGTGTGCAGGACAGTACAGTAAAAGGGCTGCTCTGCCAGAACAAGGCAGAACGCAGATGCGTGGTTCTCAAGGATATGCTTCTGAGTCTGCTAGAAACTTTGCAGTAGAGCTGAGATGAACTCAGTATAAGTTCCATTTGAAGAAATAACCTAGGCCAGAAACCCACTCAACTGTAGCTCTTAAGCATCATCTGGAGCACACATTCTGGGAACCAGGCAGCACAGAGCCCAGTGGAAGCTGCTCGATTTGAGCTTGTCTGTTAGGTGTTTGTCTTCCCTGCAGGGTAACAGTTGCTTAGAGAACTCTTTCTACAGCAGCCACACACTCTGCCCTAGAGCTGAGAAGCACTGGCTGTAACTTCCCTTTGCAGAAGGAACATGCCTCAGAAACACACTCACTCCTAACTCTTAAGTTACTACTTCAACTCACATATTCATGATAACACAGAGTGGAGCACCCGGCAATACTGAGCAGGACAGCTCAGTAAAAGGGCTGCTCTGCCAGAACAAGGCAGAATGCAGCTGCGTGGTTCTCAAGGATATGCTTCTGAGTCTGCTAGAAACTTTGCAGTAGAGCTGAGATGAACTCAGTATAAGTTCCATTTGAAGAAATAACCTAGACCAGAAACCCACTCAACTGTAGCTCTTAAGCATCATCTGGAACACAAATTAAAGGAACCAGGCAGCAGAGAGCCCAGTGGAGACTGCTCGATTTGAGCTTGTCTGATAGGTGTTTGTCTTCCCTGCAGGGAAACAGTTGCGTAGAGAACTCTTTCTACAGCAGCCACACACTCTGCCCTAGAGCTGAGAAGTACTGGCTGTAACTTCCCTTTGCAGAAGGAACATGCCTCAGAAACACACTCTCACCTAACTCTTAAGTTACTACTTCAACTCACATATGCATGGAAACACAGAGTGGAGCACCCGGCAATACTGAGCAGGACAGCACAGTAAAAGGGCTGCTCTGGCAGAACAAGGCAGAATGCAGATGCGTGGTTCTCAAGGATATGCTTCTGAGTCTGCTAGAAACTTTGCAGTAGAGCTGAGATGAACTCAGTATAAGTTCCATTTGAAGAAATAACCTAGGCCAGAAACCCACTCAACTGTAGCTCTTAAGCATCATCTGGAGCACACATTCTGGGAACCAGGCAGCAGAGAGCCCAGTGGAAGCTGCTCGATTTGAGCTTGTCTGATAGGTGTTTGTCTTCCCTGCAGGGAAACAGTTGCGTAGAGAACTCTTTCTACAGCAGCCACACACTCTGCCCTAGAGCTGAGAAGCACTGGCTGTAACTTCCCTTTGCAGAAGGAACATGCCTCCGAAACACACTCTCTCCTAACTCTTAAGTTACTACTTCAACTCACATATGCATGGAAACACAGAGTGGAGCACCCGGCAATACTGAGCAGGACAGCATAGTAAAAGGGCTGCTCTGCCAGAACAAGGCAGAATGCAGATGTGTGGTTCTCAAGGATATGCTTCTGAGTCTGCTAGAAACTTTGCAGTAGAGCTGAGATGAACTCAGTACAAGTTCCATTTGAAGAAATAACCTAGGCCAGAAACCCACTCAACTGTAGCTCTTAAGCATCATCTGGAGCACACATTCTGGGAACCAGGCAGCAGAGAGCCCAGTGGAAGCTGCTCGATTTGAGCTTGTCTGATAGGTGTTTGTCTTCCCTGCAGGGAAACAGTTGCGTAGAGAACTCTTTCTACAGCAGCCACACACTCTGCCCTAGAGCTGAGAAGCACTGGCTGTAACTTCCCTTTGCAGAAGGAACATGCCTCAGAAACACACTCTCTCCTAACTCTTAAGTTACTACTTCAACTCACATATGCATGGAAACACAGAGTGGAGCACCCGGCAATACTGAGCAGGACAGCATAGTAAAAGGGCTGCTCTGCCAGAACAAGGCAGAATGCAGATGTGTGGTTCTCAAGGATATGCTTCTGAGTCGGCTAGAAACTTTGCAGTAGAGCTGAGATGAACTCAGTACAAGTTCCATTTGAAGAAATAACCTAGGCCAGAAACCCACTCAACTGTAGCTCTTAAGCATCATCTGGAGCACACATTCTGGGAACCAGGCAGCAGAGAGCCCAGTGGAAGCTGCTCGATTTGAGCTTGTCTGATAGGTGTTTGTCTTCCCTGCAGGGAAACAGTTGCTTAGAGAACTCTTTCTACAGCAGCCACACACTCTGCCCTAGAGCTGAGAAGCACTGGCTGTAACTTCCCTTTGCAGAAGGAACATGCCTCAGAAACACACTCTCTCCTAACTCTTAAGTTACTACTTCAACTCACATATGCATGGAAACACAGAGTGGAGCACCCGGCAATACTGAGCAGGACAGCTCAGTAAAAGGGCTGCTCTGCCAGAACAAGGCAGAATGCAGATGCGTGGTTCTCAAGGATATGCTTCTGAGTCTGCTAGAAACTTTGCAGTAGAGCTGAGATGAACTCAGTATAAGTTCCATTTGAAGAAATAACCTAGGCCAGAAACCCACTCAACTGTAGCTCTTAAGCATCATCTGGAGCACACATTCTGGGAACCAGGCAGCAGAGAGCCCAGTGGAAGCTGCTCGATTTGAGCTTGTCTGATAGGTGTTTGTCTTCCCTGCAGGGAAACAGTTGCGTAGAGAACTCTTTCTACAGCAGCCACACACTCTGCCCTAGAGCTGAGAAGCACTGGCTGTAACTTCCCTTTGCAGAAGGAACATGCCTCAGAAACACACTCTCTCCTAACTCTTAAGTTACTACTTCAACTCACATATGCATGGAAAAACAGAGTGGAGCACCCGGCGATAGTGTGCAGGACAGTACAGTAAAAGGGCTGCTCTGCCAGAACAAGGCAGAACGCAGATGCGTGGTTCTCAAGGATATGCTTCTGAGTCTGCTAGAAACTTTGCAGTAGAGCTGAGATGAACTCAGTATCAGTTCCATTTGAAGAAATAACCTAGGCCAGAAACCCACTCAACTGTAGCTCTTAAGCATCATCTGGAGCACACATTCTGGGAACCAGGCAGCAGAGAGCCCAGTGGAAGCTGCTCGATTTGAGCTTGTCTGATAGGTGTTTGTCTTCCCTGCAGGGAAACAGTTGCGTAGAGAACTCTTTCTACAGCAGCCACACACTCTGCCCTAGAGCTGAGAAGCACTGGCTGTCACTTCCCTTTGCAGAAGGAACATGCCTCAGAAACACACTCTCTCCTAACTCTTAAGTTACTACTTCAACTCACATATGCATGGAAACACAGAGTGGAGCACCCGGTGATAGTGTGCAGGACAGTACAGTAAAAGGGCTGCTCTGCCAGAACAAGGCAGAACGCAGATGCGTGGTTCTCAAGGATATGCTTCTGAGTCTGCTAGAAACTTTGCAGTAGAGCTGAGATGAACTCAGTATAAGTTCCATTTGAAGAAATAACCTAGGCCAGAAACCCACTCAACTGTAGCTCTTAAGCATCATCTGGAGCACACATTCTGGGAACCAGGCAGCACAGAGCCCAGTGGAAGCTGCTCGATTTGAGCTTGTCTGTTAGGTGTTTGTCTTCCCTGCAGGGTAACAGTTGCTTAGAGAACTCTTTCTACAGCAGCCACACACTCTGCCCTAGAGCTGAGAAGCACTGGCTGTAACTTCCCTTTGCAGAAGGAACATGCCTCAGAAACACACTCACTCCTAACTCTTAAGTTACTACTTCAACTCACATATTCATGATAACACAGAGTGGAGCACCCGGCAATACTGAGCAGGACAGCTCAGTAAAAGGGCTGCTCTGCCAGAACAAGGCAGAATGCAGCTGCGTGGTTCTCAAGGATATGCTTCTGAGTCTGCTAGAAACTTTGCAGTAGAGCTGAGATGAACTCAGTATAAGTTCCATTTGAAGAAATAACTTAGACCAGAAACCCACTCAACTGTAGCTCTTAAGCATCATCTGGAACACAAATTAAAGGAACCAGGCAGCAGAGAGCCCAGTGGAGACTGCTCGATTTGAGCTTGTCTGATAGGTGTTTGTCTTCCCTGCAGGGAAACAGTTGCGTAGAGAACTCTTTCTACAGCAGCCACACACTCTGCCCTAGAGCTGAGAAGTACTGGCTGTAACTTCCCTTTGCAGAAGGAACATGCCTCAGAAACACACTCTCACCTAACTCTTAAGTTACTACTTCAACTCACATATGCATGGAAACACAGAGTGGAGCACCCGGCAATACTGAGCAGGACAGCACAGTAAAAGGGCTGCTCTGGCAGAACAAGGCAGAATGCAGATGCGTGGTTCTCAAGGATATGCTTCTGAGTCTGCTAGAAACTTTGCAGTAGAGCTGAGATGAACTCAGTATAAGTTCCATTTGAAGAAATAACCTAGGCCAGAAACCCACTCAACTGTAGCTCTTAAGCATCATCTGGAGCACACATTCTGGGAACCAGGCAGCAGAGAGCCCAGTGGAAGCTGCTCGATTTGAGCTTGTCTGATAGGTGTTTGTCTTCCCTGCAGGGAAACAGTTGCGTAGAGAACTCTTTCTACAGCAGCCACACACTCTGCCCTAGAGCTGAGAAGCACTGGCTGTAACTTCCCTTTGCAGAAGGAACATGCCTCCGAAACACACTCTCTCCTAACTCTTAAGTTACTACTTCAACTCACATATGCATGGAAACACAGAGTGGAGCACCCGGCAATACTGAGCAGGACAGCATAGTAAAAGGGCTGCTCTGCCAGAACAAGGCAGAATGCAGATGCGTGGTTCTCAAGGATATGCTTCTGAGTCTGCTAGAAACTTTGCAGTAGAGCTGAGATGAACTCAGTATAAGTTCCATTTGAAGAAATAACCTAGGCCAGAAACCCACTCAACTGTAGCTCTTAAGCATCATCTGGAACACAAATTAAGGGAACCAGGCAGCAGAGAGCCCAGTGGAGACTGCTCGATTTGAGCTTGTCTGATAGGTGTTTGTCTTCCCTGCAGGGAAACAGTTGCGTAGAGAACTCTTTCTACAGCAGCCACACACTCTGCCCTAGAGCTGAGAAGTACTGGCTGTAACTTCCCTTTGCAGAAGGAACATGCCTCAGAAACACACTCTCACCTAACTCTTAAGTTACTACTTCAACTCACATATGCATGGAAACACAGAGTGGAGCACCCGGCAATACTGAGCAGGACAGCACAGTAAAAGGGCTGCTCTGGCAGAACAAGGCAGAATGCAGATGCGTGGTTCTCAAGGATATGCTTCTGAGTCTGCTAGAAACTTTGCAGTAGAGCTGAGATGAACTCAGTATAAGTTCCATTTGAAGAAATAACCTAGGCCAGAAACCCACTCAACTGTAGCTCTTAAGCATCATCTGGAGCACACATTCTGGGAACCAGGCAGCAGAGAGCCCAGTGGAAGCTGCTCGATTTGAGCTTGTCTGATAGGTGTTTGTCTTCCCTGCAGGGAAACAGTTGCTTAGAGAACTCTTTCTACAGCAGCCACACACTCTGCCCTAGAGCTGAGAAGCACTGGCTGTAACTTCCCTTTGCAGAAGGAACATGCCTCAGAAACACACTCTCTCCTAACTCTTAAGTTACTACTTCAACTCACATATGCATGGAAACACAGAGTGGAGCACCCGGCAATACTGAGCAGGACAGCATAGTAAAAGGGCTGCTCTGCCAGAACAAGGCAGAATGCAGATGTGTGGTTCTCAAGGATATGCTTCTGAGTCTGCTAGAAACTTTGCAGTAGAGCTGAGATGAACTCAGTACAAGTTCCATTTGAAGAAATAACCTAGGCCAGAAACCCACTCAACTGTAGCTCTTAAGCATCATCTGGAGCACACATTCTGGGAACCAGGCAGCAGAGAGCCCAGTGGAAGCTGCTCGATTTGAGCTTGTCTGATAGGTGTTTGTCTTCCCTGCAGGGAAACAGTTGCTTAGAGAACTCTTTCTACAGCAGCCACACACTCTGCCCTAGAGCTGAGAAGCACTGGCTGTAACTTCCCTTTGCAGAAGGAACATGCCTCAGAAACACACTCTCTCCTAACTCTTAAGTTACTACTTCAACTCACATATGCATGGAAACACAGAGTGGAGCACCCGGCAATACTGAGCAGGACAGCTCAGTAAAAGGGCTGCTCTGCCAGAACAAGGCAGAATGCAGATGCGTGGTTCTCAAGGATATGCTTCTGAGTCTGCTAGAAACTTTGCAGTAGAGCTGAGATGAACTCAGTATAAGTTCCATTTGAAGAAATAACCTAGGCCAGAAACCCACTCAACTGTAGCTCTTAAGCATCATCTGGAGCACACATTCTGGGAACCAGGCAGCAGAGAGCCCAGTGGAAGCTGCTCGATTTGAGCTTGTCTGATAGGTGTTTGTCTTCCCTGCAGGGAAACAGTTGCATAGAGAACTCTTTCTACAGCAGCCACACACTCTGCCCTAGAGCTGAGAAGCACTGGCTGTAACTTCCCTTTGCAGAAGGAACATGCCTCAGAAACACACTCTCACCTAACTCTTAAGTTACTACTTCAACTCACATATGCATGGAAACACAGAGTGGAGCACCCGGCGATAGTGTGCAGGACAGTACAGTAAAAGGGCTGCTCTGCCAGAACAAGGCAGAATGCAGATGCATGGTTCTCAAGGATATGCTTCTGAGTCTGCTAGAAACTTTGCAGTAGAGCTGAGATGAACTCAGTATAAGTTCCATTTGAAGAAATAACCTAGACCAGAAACCCACTCAACTGTAGCTCTTAAGCATCATCTGGAACACAAATTAAGGGAACCAGGCAGCAGAGAGCCCAGTGGAGACTGCTCGATTTGAGCTTGTCTGATAGGTGTTTGTCTTCCCTGCAGGGAAACAGTTGCGTAGAGAACTCTTTCTACAGCAGCCACACACTCTGCCCTAGAGCTGAGAAGTACTGGCTGTAACTTCCCTTTGCAGAAGGAACATGCCTCAGAAACACACTCTCACCTAACTCTTAAGTTACTACTTCAACTCACATATGCATGGAAACACAGAGTGGAGCACCCGGCAATACTGAGCAGGACAGCACAGTAAAAGGGCTGCTCTGGCAGAACAAGGCAGAATGCAGATGCGTGGTTCTCAAGGATATGCTTCTGAGTCTGCTAGAAACTTTGCAGTAGAGCTGAGATGAACTCAGTATAAGTTCCATTTGAAGAAATAACCTAGGCCAGAAACCCACTCAACTGTAGCTCTTAAGCATCATCTGGAGCACACATTCTGGGAACCAGGCAGCAGAGAGCCCAGTGGAAGCTGCTCGATTTGAGCTTGTCTGATAGGTGTTTGTCTTCCCTGCAGGGAAACAGTTGCTTAGAGAACTCTTTCTACAGCAGCCACACACTCTGCCCTAGAGCTGAGAAGCACTGGCTGTAACTTCCCTTTGCAGAAGGAACATGCCTCAGAAACACACTCTCTCCTAACTCTTAAGTTACTACTTCAACTCACATATGCATGGAAACACAGAGTGGAGCACCCGGCAATACTGAGCAGGACAGCTCAGTAAAAGGGCTGCTCTGCCAGAACAAGGCAGAATGCAGATGCGTGGTTCTCAAGGATATGCTTCTGAGTCTGCTAGAAACTTTGCAGTAGAGCTGAGATGAACTCAGTATAAGTTCCATTTGAAGAAATAACCTAGGCCAGAAACCCACTCAACTGTAGCTCTTAAGCA
The DNA here is from genome assembly GCA_031878705.1 of Tapirus indicus. Taxonomy (NCBI): domain Eukaryota; kingdom Metazoa; phylum Chordata; class Mammalia; order Perissodactyla; family Tapiridae; genus Tapirus; species Tapirus indicus. The sequence goes on from CM062942.1 coordinate 49,349,078, forward strand.
TCATCTGGAGCACACATTCTGGGAACCAGGCAGCAGAGAGCCCAGTGGAAGCTGCTCGATTTGAGCTTGTCTGATAGGTGTTTGTCTTCCCTGCAGGGAAACAGTTGCTTAGAGAACTCTTTCTACAGCAGCCACACACTCTGCCCTAGAGCTGAGAAGCACTGGCTGTAACTTCCCTTTGCAGAAGGAACATGCCTCAGAAACACACTCTCTCCTAACTCTTAAGTTACTACTTCAACTCACATATGCATGGAAAAACAGAGTGGAGCACCCGGCGATAGTGTGCAGGACAGTACAGTAAAAGGGCTGCTCTGCCAGAACAAGGCAGAACGCAGATGCGTGGTTCTCAAGGATATGCTTCTGAGTCTGCTAGAAACTTTGCAGTAGAGCTGAGATGAACTCAGTATAAGTTCCATTTGAAGAAATAACCTAGGCCAGAAACCCACTCAACTGTAGCTCTTAAGCATCATCTGGAGCACACATTCTGGGAACCAGGCAGCAGAGAGCCCAGTGGAAGCTGCTCGATTTGAGCTTGTCTGATAGGTGTTTGTCTTCCCTGCAGGGAAACAGTTGCGTAGAGAACTCTTTCTACAGCAGCCACACACTCTGCCCTAGAGCTGAGAAGCACTGGCTGTCACTTCCCTTTGCAGAAGGAACATGCCTCAGAAACACACTCTCTCCTAACTCTTAAGTTACTACTTCAACTCACATATGCATGGAAACACAGAGTGGAGCACCCGGCGATAGTGTGCAGGACAGTACAGTAAAAGGGCTGCTCTGCCAGAACAAGGCAGAACGCAGATGCGTGGTTCTCAAGGATATGCTTCTGAGTCTGCTAGAAACTTTGCAGTAGAGCTGAGATGAACTCAGTATAAGTTCCATTTGAAGAAATAACCTAGGCCAGAAACCCACTCAACTGTAGCTCTTAAGCATCATCTGGAGCACACATTCTGGGAACCAGGCAGCACAGAGCCCAGTGGAAGCTGCTCGATTTGAGCTTGTCTGTTAGGTGTTTGTCTTCCCTGCAGGGTAACAGTTGCTTAGAGAACTCTTTCTACAGCAGCCACACACTCTGCCCTAGAGCTGAGAAGCACTGGCTGTAACTTCCCTTTGCAGAAGGAACATGCCTCAGAAACACACTCACTCCTAACTCTTAAGTTACTACTTCAACTCACATATTCATGGAAACACAGAGTGGAGCACCCGGCAATACTGAGCAGGACAGCTCAGTAAAAGGGCTGCTCTGCCAGAACAAGGCAGAATGCAGCTGCGTGGTTCTCAAGGATATGCTTCTGAGTCTGCTAGAAACTTTGCAGTAGAGCTGAGATGAACTCAGTATAAGTTCCATTTGAAGAAATAACCTAGACCAGAAACCCACTCAACTGTAGCTCTTAAGCATCATCTGGAACACAAATTAAAGGAACCAGGCAGCAGAGAGCCCAGTGGAGACTGCTCGATTTGAGCTTGTCTGATAGGTGTTTGTCTTCCCTGCAGGGAAACAGTTGCGTAGAGAACTCTTTCTACAGCAGCCACACACTCTGCCCTAGAGCTGAGAAGTACTGGCTGTAACTTCCCTTTGCAGAAGGAACATGCCTCAGAAACACACTCTCACCTAACTCTTAAGTTACTACTTCAACTCACATATGCATGGAAACACAGAGTGGAGCACCCGGCAATACTGAGCAGGACAGCACAGTAAAAGGGCTGCTCTGGCAGAACAAGGCAGAATGCAGATGCGTGGTTCTCAAGGATATGCTTCTGAGTCTGCTAGAAACTTTGCAGTAGAGCTGAGATGAACTCAGTATAAGTTCCATTTGAAGAAATAACCTAGGCCAGAAACCCACTCAACTGTAGCTCTTAAGCATCATCTGGAGCACACATCCTGGGAACCAGGCAGCAGAGAGCCCAGTGGAAGCTGCTCGATTTGAGCTTGTCTGATAGGTGTTTGTCTTCCCTGCAGGGAAACAGTTGCGTAGAGAACTCTTTCTACAGCAGCCACACACTCTGCCCTAGAGCTGAGAAGCACTGGCTGTAACTTCCCTTTGCAGAAGGAACATGCCTCAGAAACACACTCTCTCCTAACTCTTAAGTTACTACTTCAACTCACATATGCATGGAAACACAGAGTGGAGCACCCGGCAATACTGAGCAGGACAGCATAGTAAAAGGGCTGCTCTGCCAGAACAAGGCAGAATGCAGATGCGTGGTTCTCAAGGATATGCTTCTGAGTCTGCTAGAAACTTTGCAGTAGAGCTGAGATGAACTCAGTACAAGTTCCATTTGAAGAAATAACCTTGCCAGAAACCCACTCAACTGTAGCTCTTAAGCATCATCTGGAGCACACATTCTGGGAACCAGGCAGCAGAGAGCCCAGTGGAAGCTGCTCGATTTGAGCTTGTCTGATAGGTGTTTGTCTTCCCTGCAGGGAAACAGTTGCTTAGAGAACTCTTTCTACAGCAGCCACACACTCTGCCCTAGAGCTGAGAAGCACTGGCTGTAACTTCCCTTTGCAGAAGGAACATGCCTCAGAAACACACTCTCTCCTAACTCTTAAGTTACTACTTCAACTCACATATGCATGGAAACACAGAGTGGAGCACCCGGCAATACTGAGCAGGACAGCTCAGTAAAAGGGCTGCTCTGCCAGAACAAGGCAGAATGCAGATGCGTGGTTCTCAAGGATATGCTTCTGAGTCTGCTAGAAACTTTGCAGTAGAGCTGAGATGAACTCAGTATAAGTTCCATTTGAAGAAATAACCTAGGCCAGAAACCCACTCAACTGTAGCTCTTAAGCATCATCTGGAGCACACATTCTGGGAACCAGGCAGCAGAGAGCCCAGTGGAAGCTGCTCGATTTGAGCTTGTCTGTTAGGTGTTTGTCTTCCCTGCAGGGAAACAGTTGCGTAGAGAACTCTTTCTACAGCAGCCACACACTCTGCCCTACAGCTGAGAAGCACTGGCTGTCACTTCCCTTTGCAGAAGTAACATGCCTCAGAAACACACTCTCTCCTAACTCTTAAGTTACTACTTCAACTCACATATGCATGGAAACACAGAGTGGAGCACCCGGCGATAGTGTGCAGGACAGTACAGTAAAAGGGCTGCTCTGCCAGAACAAGGCAGAATGCAGATGCGTGGTTCTCAAGGATATGCTTCTGAGTCTGCTAGAAACTTTGCAGTAGAGCTGAGATGAACTCAGTATAAGTTCCATTTGAAGAAATAACCTAGGCCAGAAACCCACTCAACTGTAGCTCTTAAGCATCATCTGGAGCACACATTCTGGGAACCAGGCAGCACAGAGCCCAGTGGAAGCTGCTCGATTTGAGCTTGTCTGTTAGGTGTTTGTCTTCCCTGCAGGGTAACAGTTGCTTAGAGAACTCTTTCTACAGCAGCCACACACTCTGCCCTAGAGCTGAGAAGCACTGGCTGTAACTTCCCTTTGCAGAAGGAACATGCCTCAGAAACACACTCACTCCTAAATCTTAAGTTACTACTTCAACTCACATATGCATGGAAACACAGAGTGGAGCACCCGGCAATACTGAGCAGGACAGCTCAGTAAAAGGGCTGCTCTGCCAGAACAAGGCAGAATGCAGATGCGTGGTTCTCAAGGATATGCTTCTGAGTCTGCTAGAAACTTTGCAGTAGAGCTGAGATGAACTCAGTATAAGTTCCATTTGAAGAAATAACCTAGACCAGAAACCCACTCAACTGTAGCTCTTAAGCATCTTCTGGAACACAAATTAAGGGAACCAGGCAGCAGAGAGCCCAGTGGAGACTGCTCGATTTGAGCTTGTCTGATAGGTGTTTGTCTTCCCTGCAGAGAAACAGTTGCGTAGAGAACTCTTTCTACAGCAGCCACACACTCTGCCCTAGAGCTGAGAAGTACTGGCTGTAACTTCCCTTTGCAGAAGGAACATGCCTCAGAAACACACTCTCACCTAACTCTTAAGTTACTACTTCAACTCACATATGCATGGAAACACAGAGTGGAGCACCCGGCAATACTGAGCCGGACAGCACAGTAAAAGGGCTGCTCTGGCAGAACAAGGCAGAACGCAGATGCGTGGTTCTCAAGGATATGCTTCTGAGTCTGCTAGAAACTTTGCAGTAGAGCTGAGATGAACTCAGTATAAGTTCCATTTGAAGAAATAACCTAGGCCAGAAACCCACTCAACTGTAGCTCTTAAGCATCATCTGGAGCACACATTCTGGGAACCAGGCAGCAGAGAGCCCAGTGGAAGCTGCTCGATTTGAGCTTGTCTGATAGGTGTTTGTCTTCCCTGCAGGGAAACAGTTGCGTAGAGAACTCTTTCTACAGCAGCCACACACTCTGCCCTAGAGCTGAGAAGCACTGGCTGTCACTTCCCTTTGCAGAAGGAACATGCCTCAGAAACACACTCTCTCCTAACTCTTAAGTTACTACTTCAACTCACATATGCATGGAAACACAGAGTGGAGCACCCGGCGATAGTGTGCAGGACAGTACAGTAAAAGGGCTGCTCTGCCAGAACAAGGCAGAATGCAGATGCGTGGTTCTCAAGGATATGCTTCTGAGTCTGCTAGAAACTTTGCAGTAGAGCTGAGATGAACTCAGTATAAGTTCCATTTGAAGAAATAACCTAGACCAGAAACCCACTCAACTGTAGCTCTTAAGCATCATCTGGAACACAAATTAAGGGAACCAGGCAGCAGAGAGCCCAGTGGAGACTGCTCGATTTGAGCTTGTCTGATAGGTGTTTGTCTTCCCTGCAGGGAAACAGTTGCGTAGAGAACTCTTTCTACAGCAGCCACACACTCTGCCCTAGAGCTGAGAAGTACTGGCTGTAACTTCCCTTTGCAGAAGGAACATGCCTCAGAAACACACTCTCTCCTAACTCTTAAGTTACTACTTCAACTCACATATGCATGGAAACACAGAGTGGAGCACAGGGCAATACTGAGCAGGACAGCACAGTAAAAGGGCTGCTCTGGCAGAACAAGGCAGAATGCAGATGCGTGGTTCTCAAGGATATGCTTCTGAGTCTGCTAGAAACTTTGCAGTAGAGCTGAGATGAACTCAGTATAAGTTCCATTTGAAGAAATAACCTAGGCCAGAAACCCACTCAACTGTAGCTCTTAAGCATCATCTGGAGCACACATTCTGGGAACCAGGCAGCAGAGAGCCCAGTGGAAGCTGCTCGATTTGAGCTTGTCTGATAGGTGTTTGTCTTCCCTGCAGGGAAACAGTTGCGTAGAGAACTCTTTCTACAGCAGCCACACACTCTGCCCTAGAGCTGAGAAGCACTGGCTGTCACTTCCCTTTGCAGAAGGAACATGCCTCAGAAACACACTCTCTCCTAACTCTTAAGTTACTACTTCAACTCACATATGCATGGAAACACAGAGTGGAGCACCCGGCAATACTGAGCAGGACAGCTCAGTAAAAGGGCTGCTCTGCCAGAACAAGGCAGAATGCAGATGCGTGGTTCTCAAGGATATGCTTCTGAGTCTGCTAGAAACTTTGCAGTAGAGCTGAGATGAACTCAGTATAAGTTCCATTTGAAGAAATAACCTAGGCCAGAAACCCACTCAACTGTAGCTCTTAAGCATCATCTGGAGCACACATTCTGGGAACCAGGCAGCAGAGAGCCCAGTGGAAGCTGCTCGATTTGAGCTTGTCTGATAGGTGTTTGTCTTCCCTGCAGGGAAACAGTTGCGTAGAGAACTCTTTCTACAGCAGCCACACACTCTGCCCTAGAGCTGAGAAGCACTGGCTGTAACTTCCCTTTGCAGAAGGAACATGCCTCAGAAACACACTCTCTCCTAACTCTTAAGTTACTACTTCAACTCACATATGCATGGAAAAACAGAGTGGAGCACCCGGCGATAGTGTGCAGGACAGTACAGTAAAAGGGCTGCTCTGCCAGAACAAGGCAGAACGCAGATGCGTGGTTCTCAAGGATATGCTTCTGAGTCTGCTAGAAACTTTGCAGTAGAGCTGAGATGAACTCAGTATAAGTTCCATTTGAAGAAATAACCTAGGCCAGAAACCCACTCAACTGTAGCTCTTAAGCATCATCTGGAGCACACATTCTGGGAACCAGGCAGCAGAGAGCCCAGTGGAAGCTGCTCGATTTGAGCTTGTCTGATAGGTGTTTGTCTTCCCTGCAGGGAAACAGTTGCGTAGAGAACTCTTTCTACAGCAGCCACACACTCTGCCCTAGAGCTGAGAAGCACTGGCTGTCACTTCCCTTTGCAGAAGGAACATGCCTCAGAAACACACTCTCTCCTAACTCTTAAGTTACTACTTCAACTCACATATGCATGGAAACACAGAGTGGAGGACCCGGCGATAGTGTGCAGGACAGTACAGTAAAAGGGCTGCTCTGCCAGAACAAGGCAGAATGCAGATGCGTGGTTCTCAAGGATATGCTTCTGAGTCTGCTAGAAACTTTGCAGTAGAGCTGAGATGAACTCAGTATAAGTTCCATTTGAAGAAATAACCTAGACCAGAAACCCACTCAACTGTAGCTCTTAAGCATCATCTGGAACACAAATTAAGGGAACCAGGCAGCAGAGAGCCCAGTGGAGACTGCTCGATTTGAGCTTGTCTGATAGGTGTTTGTCTTCCCTGCAGGGAAACAGTTGCGTAGAGAACTCTTTCTACAGCAGCCACACACTCTGCCCTAGAGCTGAGAAGTACTGGCTGTAACTTCCCTTTGCAGAAGGAACATGCCTCAGAAACACACTCTCACCTAACTCTTAAGTTACTACTTCAACTCACATATGCATGGAAACACAGAGTGGAGCACCCGGCAATACTGAGCAGGACAGCACAGTAAAAGGGCTGCTCTGGCAGAACAAGGCAGAATGCAGATGCGTGGTTCTCAAGGATATGCTTCTGAGTCTGCTAGAAACTTTGCAGTAGAGCTGAGATGAACTCAGTATAAGTTCCATTTGAAGAAATAACCTAGGCCAGAAACCCACTCAACTGTAGCTCTTAAGCATCATCTGGAGCACACATTCTGGGAACCAGGCAGCAGAGAGCCCAGTGGAAGCTGCTCGATTTGAGCTTGTCTGATAGGTGTTTGTCTTCCCTGCAGGGAAACAGTTGCTTAGAGAACTCTTTCTACAGCAGCCACACACTCTGCCCTAGAGCTGAGAAGCACTGGCTGTAACTTCCCTTTGCAGAAGGAACATGCCTCAGAAACACACTCTCTCCTAACTCTTAAGTTACTACTTCAACTCACATATGCATGGAAACACAGAGTGGAGCACCCGGCAATACTGAGCAGGACAGCATAGTAAAAGGGCTGCTCTGCCAGAACAAGGCAGAATGCAGATGTGTGGTTCTCAAGGATATGCTTCTGAGTCTGCTAGAAACTTTGCAGTAGAGCTGAGATGAACTCAGTACAAGTTCCATTTGAAGAAATAACCTAGGCCAGAAACCCACTCAACTGTAGCTCTTAAGCATCATCTGGAGCACACATTCTGGGAACCAGGCAGCAGAGAGCCCAGTGGAAGCTGCTCGATTTGAGCTTGTCTGATAGGTGTTTGTCTTCCCTGCAGGGAAACAGTTGCTTAGAGAACTCTTTCTACAGCAGCCACACACTCTGCCCTAGAGCTGAGAAGCACTGGCTGTAACTTCCCTTTGCAGAAGGAACATGCCTCAGAAACACACTCTCTCCTAACTCTTAAGTTACTACTTCAACTCACATATGCATGGAAACACAGAGTGGAGCACCCGGCAATACTGAGCAGGACAGCTCAGTAAAAGGGCTGCTCTGCCAGAACAAGGCAGAATGCAGATGCGTGGTTCTCAAGGATATGCTTCTGAGTCTGCTAGAAACTTTGCAGTAGAGCTGAGATGAACTCAGTATAAGTTCCATTTGAAGAAATAACCTAGGCCAGAAACCCACTCAACTGTAGCTCTTAAGCATCATCTGGAGCACACATTCTGGGAACCAGGCAGCAGAGAGCCCAGTGGAAGCTGCTCGATTTGAGCTTGTCTGATAGGTGTTTGTCTTCCCTGCAGGGAAACAGTTGCGTAGAGAACTCTTTCTACAGCAGCCACACACTCTGCCCTAGAGCTGAGAAGCACTGGCTGTAACTTCCCTTTGCAGAAGGAACATGCCTCAGAAACACACTCTCTCCTAACTCTTAAGTTACTACTTCAACTCACATATGCATGGAAAAACAGAGTGGAGCACTCGGCGATAGTGTGCAGGACAGTACAGTAAAAGGGCTGCTCTGCCAGAACAAGGCAGAACGCAGATGCGTGGTTCTCAAGGATATGCTTCTGAGTCTGCTAGAAACTTTGCAGTAGAGCTGAGATGAACTCAGTATAAGTGCCATTTGAAGAAATAACCTAGGCCAGAAACCCACTCAACTGTAGCTCTTAAGCATCATCTGGAGCACACATTCTGGGAACCAGGCAGCAGAGAGCCCAGTGGAAGCTGCTCGATTTGAGCTTGTCTGATAGGTGTTTGTCTTCCCTGCAGGGAAACAGTTGCTTAGAGAACTCTTTCTACAGCAGCCACACACTCTGCCCTAGAGCTGAGAAGCACTGGCTGTAACTTCCCTTTGCAGAAGGAACATGCCTCAGAAACACACTCTCTCCTAACTCTTAAGTTACTACTTCAACTCACATATGCATGGAAAAACAGAGTGGAGCACTCGGCGATAGTGTGCAGGACAGTACAGTAAAAGGGCTGCTCTGGCAGAACAAGGCAGAATGCAGATGCGTGGTTCTCAAGGATATGCTTCTGAGTCTGCTAGAAACTTTGCAGTAGAGCTGAGATGAACTCAGTACAAGTTCCATTTGAAGAAATAACCTAGGCCAGAAACCCACTCAACTGTAGCTCTTAAGCATCATCTGGAGCACACATTCTGGGAACCAGGCAGCAGAGAGCCCAGTGGAAGCTGCTCGATTTGAGCTTGTCTGATAGGTGTTTGTCTTCCCTGCAGGGAAACAGTTGCGTAGAGAACTCTTTCTACAGCAGCCACACACTCTGCCCTAGAGCTGAGAAGCACTGGCTGTAACTTCCCTTTGCAGAAGGAACATGCCTCAGAAACACACTCTCTCCTAACTCTTAAGTTACTACTTCAACTCACATATGCATGGAAACACAGAGTGGAGCACCCGGCGATAGTGTGCAGGACAGTACAGTAAAAGGGCTGCTCTGCCAGAACAAGGCAGAATGCAGATGCGTGGTTCTCAAGGATATGCTTCTGAGTCTGCTAGAAACTTTGCAGTAGAGCTGAGATGAACTCAGTATAAGTTCCATTTGAAGAAATAACCTAGGCCAGAAACCCACTCAACTGTAGCTCTTAAGCATCATCTGGAGCACACATTCTGGGAACCAGGCAGCACAGAGCCCAGTGGAAGCTGCTCGATTTGAGCTTGTCTGTTAGGTGTTTGTCTTCCCTGCAGGGTAACAGTTGCTTAGAGAACTCTTTCTACAGCAGCCACACACTCTGCCCTAGAGCTGAGAAGCACTGGCTGTCACTTCCCTTTGCAGAAGGAACATGCCTGAGAAACACACTCTCTCCTAACTCTTAAGTTACTACTTCAACTCACATATGCATGGAAACACAGAGTGGAGCACCCGGCAATACTGAGCAGGACAGCTCAGTAAAAGGGCTGCTCTGCCAGAACAAGGCAGAATGCAGATGCGTGGTTCTCAAGGATATGCTTCTGAGTCTGCTAGAAACTTTGCAGTAGAGCTGAGATGAACTCAGTATAAGTTCCATTTGAAGAAATAACCTAGGCCAGAAACCCACTCAACTGTAGCTCTTAAGCATCATCTGGAGCACACATTCTGGGAACCAGGCAGCAGAGAGCCCAGTGGAAGCTGCTCGATTTGAGCTTGTCTGATAGGTGTTTGTCTTCCCTGCAGGGAAACAGTTGCGTAGAGAACTCTTTCTACAGCAGCCACACACTCTGCCCTAGAGCTGAGAAGCACTGGCTGTAACTTCCCTTTGCAGAAGGAACATGCCTCAGAAACACACTCTCTCCTAACTCTTAAGTTACTACTTCAACTCACATATGCATGGAAAAACAGAGTGGAGCACCCGGCGATAGTGTGCAGGACAGTACAGTAAAAGGGCTGCTCTGCCAGAACAAGGCAGAACGCAGATGCGTGGTTCTCAAGGATATGCTTCTGAGTCTGCTAGAAACTTTGCAGTAGAGCTGAGATGAACTCAGTATAAGTTCCATTTGAAGAAATAACCTAGGCCAGAAACCCACTCAACTGTAGCTCTTAAGCATCATCTGGAGCACACATTCTGGGAACCAGGCAGCAGAGAGCCCAGTGGAAGCTGCTCGATTTGAGCTTGTCTGATAGGTGTTTGTCTTCCCTGCAGGGAAACAGTTGCGTAGAGAACTCTTTCTACAGCAGCCACACACTCTGCCCTAGAGCTGAGAAGCACTGGCTGTCACTTCCCTTTGCAGAAGGAACATGCCTCAGAAACACACTCTCTCCTAACTCTTAAGTTACTACTTCAACTCACATATGCATGGAAACACAGAGTGGAGGACCCGGCGATAGTGTGCAGGACAGTACAGTAAAAGGGCTGCTCTGCCAGAACAAGGCAGAATGCAGATGCGTGGTTCTCAAGGATATGCTTCTGAGTCTGCTAGAAACTTTGCAGTAGAGCTGAGATGAACTCAGTATAAGTTCCATTTGAAGAAATAACCTAGACCAGAAACCCACTCAACTGTAGCTCTTAAGCATCATCTGGAACACAAATTAAGGGAACCAGGCAGCAGAGAGCCCAGTGGAGACTGCTCGATTTGAGCTTGTCTGATAGGTGTTTGTCTTCCCTGCAGGGAAACAGTTGCGTAGAGAACTCTTTCTACAGCAGCCACACACTCTGCCCTAGAGCTGAGAAGTACTGGCTGTAACTTCCCTTTGCAGAAGGAACATGCCTCAGAAACACACTCTCACCTAACTCTTAAGTTACTACTTCAACTCACATATGCATGGAAACACAGAGTGGAGCACCCGGCAATACTGAGCAGGACAGCACAGTAAAAGGGCTGCTCTGGCAGAACAAGGCAGAATGCAGATGCGTGGTTCTCAAGGATATGCTTCTGAGTCTGCTAGAAACTTTGCAGTAGAGCTGAGATGAACTCAGTATAAGTTCCATTTGAAGAAATAACCTAGGCCAGAAACCCACTCAACTGTAGCTCTTAAGCATCATCTGGAGCACACATTCTGGGAACCAGGCAGCAGAGAGCCCAGTGGAAGCTGCTCGATTTGAGCTTGTCTGATAGGTGTTTGTCTTCCCTGCAGGGAAACAGTTGCTTAGAGAACTCTTTCTACAGCAGCCACACACTCTGCCCTAGAGCTGAGAAGCACTGGCTGTAACTTCCCTTTGCAGAAGGAACATGCCTCAGAAACACACTCTCTCCTAACTCTTAAGTTACTACTTCAACTCACATATGCATGGAAACACAGAGTGGAGCACCCGGCAATACTGAGCAGGACAGCATAGTAAAAGGGCTGCTCTGCCAGAACAAGGCAGAATGCAGATGTGTGGTTCTCAAGGATATGCTTCTGAGTCTGCTAGAAACTTTGCAGTAGAGCTGAGATGAACTCAGTACAAGTTCCATTTGAAGAAATAACCTAGGCCAGAAACCCACTCAACTGTAGCTCTTAAGCATCATCTGGAGCACACATTCTGGGAACCAGGCAGCAGAGAGCCCAGTGGAAGCTGCTCGATTTGAGCTTGTCTGATAGGTGTTTGTCTTCCCTGCAGGGAAACAGTTGCTTAGAGAACTCTTTCTACAGCAGCCACACACTCTGCCCTAGAGCTGAGAAGCACTGGCTGTAACTTCCCTTTGCAGAAGGAACATGCCTCAGAAACACACTCTCTCCTAACTCTTAAGTTACTACTTCAACTCACATATGCATGGAAACACAGAGTGGAGCACCCGGCAATACTGAGCAGGACAGCTCAGTAAAAGGGCTGCTCTGCCAGAACAAGGCAGAATGCAGATGCGTGGTTCTCAAGGATATGCTTCTGAGTCTGCTAGAAACTTTGCAGTAGAGCTGAGATGAACTCAGTATAAGTTCCATTTGAAGAAATAACCTAGGCCAGAAACCCACTCAACTGTAGCTCTTAAGCATCATCTGGAGCACACATTCTGGGAACCAGGCAGCAGAGAGCCCAGTGGAAGCTGCTCGATTTGAGCTTGTCTGATAGGTGTTTGTCTTCCCTGCAGGGAAACAGTTGCGTAGAGAACTCTTTCTACAGCAGCCACACACTCTGCCCTAGAGCTGAGAAGCACTGGCTGTAACTTCCCTTTGCAGAAGGAACATGCCTCAGAAACACACTCTCTCCTAACTCTTAAGTTACTACTTCAACTCACATATGCATGGAAACACAGAGTGGAGCACCCGGCGATAGTGTGCAGGACAGTACAGTAAAAGGGCTGCTCTGCCAGAACAAGGCAGAATGCAGATGCGTGGTTCTCAAGGATATGCTTCTGAGTCTGCTAGAAACTTTGCAGTAGAGCTGAGATGAACTCAGTATAAGTTCCATTTGAAGAAATAACCTAGGCCAGAAACCCACTCAACTGTAGCTCTTAAGCATCATCTGGAGCACACATTCTGGGAACCAGGCAGCACAGAGCCCAGTGGAAGCTGCTCGATTTGAGCTTGTCTGTTAGGTGTTTGTCTTCCCTGCAGGGTAACAGTTGCTTAGAGAACTCTTTCTACAGCAGCCACACACTCTGCCCTAGAGCTGAGAAGCACTGGCTGTAACTTCCCTTTGCAGAAGGAACATGCCTCAGAAACACACTCTCTCCTAACTCTTAAGTTACTACTTCAACTCACATATGCATGGAAACACAGAGTGGAGCACCCGGCAATACTGAGCCGGACAGCACAGTAAAAGGGCTGCTCTGGCAGAACAAGGCAGAATGCAGATGCGTGGTTCTCAAGGATATGCTTCTGAGTCTGCTAGAAACTTTGCAGTAGAGCTGAGATGAACTCAGTATAAGTTCCATTTGAAGAAATAACCTAGGCCAGAAACCCACTCAACTGTAGCTCTTAAGCATCATCTGGAGCACACATTCTGGGAACCAGGCAGCAGAGAGCCCAGTGGAAGCTGCTCGATTTGAGCTTGTCTGATAGGTGTTTGTCTTCCCTGCAGGGAAACAGTTGCGTAGAGAACTCTTTCTACAGCAGCCACACACTCTGCCCTAGAGCTGAGAAGCACTGGCTGTAACTTCCCTTTGCAGAAGGAACATGCCTCAGAAACACACTCTCTCCTAACTCTTAAGTTACTACTTCAACTCACATATGCATGGAAAAACAGAGTGGAGCACCCGGCGATAGTGTGCAGGACAGTACAGTAAAAGGGCTGCTCTGCCAGAACAAGGCAGAACGCAGATGCGTGGTTCTCAAGGATATGCTTCTGAGTCTGCTAGAAACTTTGCAGTAGAGCTGAGATGAACTCAGTATAAGTTCCATTTGAAGAAATAACCTAGGCCAGAAACCCACTCAACTGTAGCTCTTAAGCATCATCTGGAGCACACATTCTGGGAACCAGGCAGCAGAGAGCCCAGTGGAAGCTGCTCGATTTGAGCTTGTCTGATAGGTGTTTGTCTTCCCTGCAGGGAAACAGTTGCGTAGAGAACTCTTTCTACAGCAGCCACACACTCTGCCCTAGAGCTGAGAAGCACTGGCTGTCACTTCCCTTTGCAGAAGGAACATGCCTCAGAAACACACTCTCTCCTAACTCTTAAGTTACTACTTCAACTCACATATGCATGGAAACACAGAGTGGAGCACCCGGCGATAGTGTGCAGGACAGTACAGTAAAAGGGCTGCTCTGCCAGAACAAGGCAGAATGCAGATGCGTGGTTCTCAAGGATATGCTTCTGAGTCTGCTAGAAACTTTGCAGTAGAGCTGAGATGAACTCAGTATAAGTTCCATTTGAAGAAATAACCTAGACCAGAAACCCACTCAACTGTAGCTCTTAAGCATCATCTGGAACACAAATTAAGGGAACCAGGCAGCAGAGAGCCCAGTGGAGACTGCTCGATTTGAGCTTGTCTGATAGGTGTTTGTCTTCCCTGCAGGGAAACAGTTGCGTAGAGAACTCTTTCTACAGCAGCCACACACTCTGCCCTAGAGCTGAGAAGTACTGGCTGTAACTTCCCTTTGCAGAAGGAACATGCCTCAGAAACACACTCTCACCTAACTCTTAAGTTACTACTTCAACTCACATATGCATGGAAACACAGAGTGGAGCACCCGGCAATACTGAGCAGGACAGCACAGTAAAAGGGCTGCTCTGGCAGAACAAGGCAGAATGCAGATGCGTGGTTCTCAAGGATATGCTTCTGAGTCTGCTAGAAACTTTGCAGTAGAGCTGAGATGAACTTAGTATAAGTTCCATTTGAAGAAATAACCTAGGCCAGAAACCCACTCAACTGTAGCTCTTAAGCATCATCTGGAGCACACATTCTGGGAACCAGGCAGCAGAGAGCCCAGTGGAAGCTGCTCGATTTGAGCTTGTCTGTTAGGTGTTTGTCTTCCCTGCAGGGTAACAGTTGCTTAGAGAACTCTTTCTACAGCAGCCACACACTCTGCCCTAGAGCTGAGAAGCACTGGCTGTAACTTCCCTTTGCAGAAGGAACATGCCTCAGAAACACACTCTCTCCTAACGCTTAAGTTACTACTTCAACTCACATATTCATGGAAACACAGAGTGGAGCACCCGGCAATACTGAGCAGGACAGCTCAGTAAAAGGGCTGCTCTGCCAGAACAAGGCAGAATGCAGATGCGTGGTTCTCAAGGATATGCTTCTGAGTCTGCTAGAAACTTTGCAGTAGAGCTGAGATGAACTCAGTATAAGTTCCATTTGAAGAAATAACCTAGACCAGAAACCCACTCAACTGTAGCTCTTAAGCATCATCTGGAACACAAATTAAAGGAACCAGGCAGCAGAGAGCCCAGTGGAGACTGCTCGATTTGAGCTTGTCTGATAGGTGTTTGTCTTCCCTGCAGGGAAACAGTTGCGTAGAGAACTCTTTCTACAGCAGCCACACACTCTGCCCTAGAGCTGAGAAGTACTGGCTGTAACTTCCCTTTGCAGAAGGAACATGCCTCAGAAACACACTCTCACCTAACTCTTAAGTTACTACTTCAACTCACATATGCATGGAAACACAGAGTGGAGCACCCGGCAATACTGAGCAGGACAGCACAGTAAAAGGGCTGCTCTGGCAGAACAAGGCAGAATGCAGATGCGTGGTTCTCAAGGATATGCTTCTGAGTCTGCTAGAAACTTTGCAGTAGAGCTGAGATGAACTCAGTATAAGTTCCATTTGAAGAAATAACCTAGGCCAGAAACCCACTCAACTGTAGCTCTTAAGCATCATCTGGAGCACACATTCTGGGAACCAGGCAGCAGAGAGCCCAGTGGAAGCTGCTCGATTTGAGCTTGTCTGTTAGGTGTTTGTCTTCCCTGCAGGGAAACAGTTGCGTAGAGAACTCTTTCTACAGCAGCCACACACTCTGCCCTACAGCTGAGAAGCACTGGCTGTCACTTCCCTTTGCAGAAGTAACATGCCTCAGAAACACACTCTCTCCTAACTCTTAAGTTACTACTTCAACTCACATATGCATGGAAACACAGAGTGGAGCACCCGGCGATAGTGTGCAGGACAGTACAGTAAAAGGGCTGCTCTGCCAGAACAAGGCAGAATGCAGATGCGTGGTTCTCAAGGATATGCTTCTGAGTCTGCTAGAAACTTTGCAGTAGAGCTGAGATGAACTCAGTATAAGTTCCATTTGAAGAAATAACCTAGGCCAGAAACCCACTCAACTGTAGCTCTTAAGCATCATCTGGAGCACACATTCTGGGAACCAGGCAGCAGAGAGCCCAGTGGAAGCTGCTCGATTTGAGCTTGTCTGTTAGGTGTTTGTCTTCCCTGCAGGGAAACAGTTGCGTAGAGAACTCTTTCTACAGCAGCCACACACTCTGCCCTACAGCTGAGAAGCACTGGCTGTCACTTCCCTTTGCAGAAGTAACATGCCTCAGAAACACACTCTCTCCTAACTCTTAAGTTACTACTTCAACTCACATATGCATGGAAACACAGAGTGGAGCACCCGGCGATAGTGTGCAGGACAGTACAGTAAAAGGGCTGCTCTGCCAGAACAAGGCAGAATGCAGATGCGTGGTTCTCAAGGATATGCTTCTGAGTCTGCTAGAAACTTTGCAGTAGAGCTGAGATGAACTCAGTATAAGTTCCATTTGAAGAAATAACCTAGGCCAGAAACCCACTCAACTGTAGCTCTTAAGCATCATCTGGAGCACACATTCTGGGAACCAGGCAGCACAGAGCCCAGTGGAAGCTGCTCGATTTGAGCTTGTCTGTTAGGTGTTTGTCTTCCCTGCAGGGTAACAGTTGCTTAGAGAACTCTTTCTACAGCAGCCACACACTCTGCCCTAGAGCTGAGAAGCACTGGCTGTAACTTCCCTTTGCAGAAGGAACATGCCTCAGAAACACACTCACTCCTAACTCTTAAGTTACTACTTCAACTCACATATGCATGGAAACACAGAGTGGAGCACCCGGCAATACTGAGCAGGACAGCTCAGTAAAAGGGCTGCTCTGCCAGAACAAGGCAGAATGCAGATGCGTGGTTCTCAAGGATATGCTTCTGAGTCTGCTAGAAACTTTGCAGTAGAGCTGAGATGAACTCAGTATAAGTTCCATTTGAAGAAATAACCTAGACCAGAAACCCACTCAACTGTAGCTCTTAAGCATCATCTGGAACACAAATTAAGGGAACCAGGCAGCAGAGAGCCCAGTGGAGACTGCTCGATTTGAGCTTGTCTGATAGGTGTTTGTCTTCCCTGCAGGGAAACAGTTGCGTAGAGAACTCTTTCTACAGCAGCCACACACTCTGCCCTAGAGCTGAGAAGTACTGGCTGTAACTTCCCTTTGCAGAAGGAACATGCCTCAGAAACACACTCTCACCTAACTCTTAAGTTACTACTTCAACTCACATATGCATGGAAACACAGAGTGGAGCACCCGGCAATACTGAGCCGGACAGCACAGTAAAAGGGCTGCTCTGGCAGAACAAGGCAGAATGCAGATGCGTGGTTCTCAAGGATATGCTTCTGAGTCTGCTAGAAACTTTGCAGTAGAGCTGAGATGAACTCAGTATAAGTTCCATTTGAAGAAATAACCTAGGCCAGAAACCCACTCAACTGTAGCTCTTAAGCATCATCTGGAGCACACATTCTGGGAACCAGGCAGCAGAGAGCCCAGTGGAAGCTGCTCGATTTGAGCTTGTCTGATAGGTGTTTGTCTTCCCTGCAGGGAAACAGTTGCTTAGAGAACTCTTTCTACAGCAGCCACACACTCTGCCCTAGAGCTGAGAAGCACTGGCTGTAACTTCCCTTTGCAGAAGGAACATGCCTCAGAAACACACTCTCTCCTAACTCTTAAGTTACTACTTCAACTCACATATGCATGGAAACACAGAGTGGAGCACCCGGCAATACTGAGCAGGACAGCTCAGTAAAAGGGCTGCTCTGCCAGAACAAGGCAGAATGCAGATGCGTGGTTCTCAAGGATATGCTTCTGAGTCTGCTAGAAACTTTGCAGTAGAGCTGAGATGAACTCAGTATAAGTTCCATTTGAAGAAATAACCTAGGCCAGAAACCCACTCAACTGTAGCTCTTAAGCATCATCTGGAGCACACATTCTGGGAACCAGGCAGCAGAGAGCCCAGTGGAAGCTGCTCGATTTGAGCTTGTCTGATAGGTGTTTGTCTTCCCTGCAGGGAAACAGTTGCATAGAGAACTCTTTCTACAGCAGCCACACACTCTGCCCTAGAGCTGAGAAGCACTGGCTGTAACTTCCCTTTGCAGAAGGAACATGCCTCAGAAACACACTCTCTCCTAACTCTTAAGTTACTACTTCAACTCACATATGCATGGAAACACAGAGTGGAGCACCCGGCGATAGTGTGCAGGACAGTACAGTAAAAGGGCTGCTCTGCCAGAACAAGGCAGAATGCAGATGCGTGGTTCTCAAGGATATGCTTCTGAGTCTGCTAGAAACTTTGCAGTAGAGCTGAGATGAACTCAGTATAAGTTCCATTTGAAGAAATAACCTAGGCCAGAAACCCACTCAACTGTAGCTCTTAAGCATCATCTGGAGCACACATTCTGGGAACCAGGCAGCACAGAGCCCAGTGGAAGCTGCTCGATTTGAGCTTGTCTGTTAGGTGTTTGTCTTCCCTGCAGGGTAACAGTTGCTTAGAGAACTCTTTCTACAGCAGCCACACACTCTGCCCTAGAGCTGAGAAGCACTGGCTGTAACTTCCCTTTGCAGAAGGAACATGCCTCAGAAACACACTCACTCCTAACTCTTAAGTTACTACTTCAACTCACATATTCATGGAAACACAGAGTGGAGCACCCGGCAATACTGAGCAGGACAGCTCAGTAAAAGGGCTGCTCTGCCAGAACAAGGCAGAATGCAGATGCGTGGTTCTCAAGGATATGCTTCTGAGTCTGCTAGAAACTTTGCAGTAGAGCTGAGATGAACTCAGTATAAGTTCCATTTGAAGAAATAACCTAGGCCAGAAACCCACTCAACTGTAGCTCTTAAGCATCATCTGGAGCACACATTCTGGGAACCAGGCAGCAGAGAGCCCAGTGGAAGCTGCTCGATTTGAGCTTGTCTGATAGGTGTTTGTCTTCCCTGCAGGGAAACAGTTGCTTAGAGAACTCTTTCTACAGCAGCCACACACTCTGCCCTAGAGCTGAGAAGCACTGGCTGTAACTTCCCTTTGCAGAAGGAACATGCCTCAGAAACACACTCTCTCCTAACTCTTAAGTTACTACTTCAACTCACATATGCATGGAAACACAGAGTGGAGCACCCGGCAATACTGAGCAGGACAGCATAGTAAAAGGGCTGCTCTGCCAGAACAAGGCAGAATGCAGATGTGTGGTTCTCAAGGATATGCTTCTGAGTCTGCTAGAAACTTTGCAGTAGAGCTGAGATGAACTCAGTACAAGTTCCATTTGAAGAAATAACCTAGGCCAGAAACCCACTCAACTGTAGCTCTTAAGCATCATCTGGAGCACACATTCTGGGAACCAGGCAGCAGAGAGCCCAGTGGAAGCTGCTCGATTTGAGCTTGTCTGATAGGTGTTTGTCTTCCCTGCAGGGAAACAGTTGCGTAGAGAACTCTTTCTACAGCAGCCACACACTCTGCCCTAGAGCTGAGAAGCACTGGCTGTAACTTCCCTTTGCAGAAGGAACATGCCTCAGAAACACACTCTCTCCTAACTCTTAAGTTACTACTTCAACTCACATATGCATGGAAACACAGAGTGGAGCACCCGGCGATAGTGTGCAGGACAGTACAGTAAAAGGGCTGCTCTGCCAGAACAAGGCAGAATGCAGATGCGTGGTTCTCAAGGATATGCTTCTGAGTCTGCTAGAAACTTTGCAGTAGAGCTGAGATGAACTCAGTATAAGTTCCATTTGAAGAAATAACCTAGGCCAGAAACCCACTCAACTGTAGCTCTTAAGCATCATCTGGAGCACACATTCTGGGAACCAGGCAGCACAGAGCCCAGTGGAAGCTGCTCGATTTGAGCTTGTCTGTTAGGTGTTTGTCTTCCCTGCAGGGTAACAGTTGCTTAGAGAACTCTTTCTACAGCAGCCACACACTCTGCCCTAGAGCTGAGAAGCACTGGCTGTAACTTCCCTTTGCAGAAGGAACATGCCTCAGAAACACACTCACTCCTAACTCTTAAGTTACTACTTCAACTCACATATTCATGGAAACACAGAGTGGAGCACCCGGCAATACTGAGCAGGACAGCTCAGTAAAAGGGCTGCTCTGCCAGAACAAGGCAGAATGCAGATGCGTGGTTCTCAAGGATATGCTTCTGAGTCTGCTAGAAACTTTGCAGTAGAGCTGAGATGAACTCAGTATAAGTTCCATTTGAAGAAATAACCTAGACCAGAAACCCACTCAACTGTAGCTCTTAAGCATCATCTGGAACACAAATTAAAGGAACCAGGCAGCAGAGAGCCCAGTGGAGACTGCTCGATTTGAGCTTGTCTGATAGGTGTTTGTCTTCCCTGCAGGGAAACAGTTGCGTAGAGAACTCTTTCTACAGCAGCCACACACTCTGCCCTAGAGCTGAGAAGTACTGGCTGTAACTTCCCTTTGCAGAAGGAACATGCCTCAGAAACACACTCTCACCTAACTCTTAAGTTACTACTTCAACTCACATATGCATGGAAACACAGAGTGGAGCACCCGGCAATACTGAGCAGGACAGCACAGTAAAAGGGCTGCTCTGGCAGAACAAGGCAGAATGCAGATGCGTGGTTCTCAAGGATATGCTTCTGAGTCTGCTAGAAACTTTGCAGTAGAGCTGAGATGAACTCAGTATAAGTTCCATTTGAAGAAATAACCTAGGCCAGAAACCCACTCAACTGTAGCTCTTAAGCATCATCTGGAGCACACATTCTGGGAACCAGGCAGCAGAGAGCCCAGTGGAAGCTGCTCGATTTGAGCTTGTCTGATAGGTGTTTGTCTTCCCTGCAGGGAAACAGTTGCTTAGAGAACTCTTTCTACAGCAGCCACACACTCTGCCCTAGAGCTGAGAAGCACTGGCTGTAACTTCCCTTTGCAGAAGGAACATGCCTCAGAAACACACTCTCTCCTAACTCTTAAGTTACTACTTCAACTCACATATGCATGGAAACACAGAGTGGAGCACCCGGCAATACTGAGCAGGACAGCATAGTAAAAGGGCTGCTCTGCCAGAACAAGGCAGAATGCAGATGTGTGGTTCTCAAGGATATGCTTCTGAGTCTGCTAGAAACTTTGCAGTAGAGCTGAGATGAACTCAGTACAAGTTCCATTTGAAGAAATAACCTAGGCCAGAAACCCACTCAACTGTAGCTCTTAAGCATCATCTGGAGCACACATTCTGGGAACCAGGCAGCAGAGAGCCCAGTGGAAGCTGCTCGATTTGAGCTTGTCTGATAGGTGTTTGTCTTCCCTGCAGGGAAACAGTTGCTTAGAGAACTCTTTCTACAGCAGCCACACACTCTGCCCTAGAGCTGAGAAGCACTGGCTGTAACTTCCCTTTGCAGAAGGAACATGCCTCAGAAACACACTCTCTCCTAACTCTTAAGTTACTACTTCAACTCACATATGCATGGAAACACAGAGTGGAGCACCCGGCAATACTGAGCAGGACAGCTCAGTAAAAGGGCTGCTCTGCCAGAACAAGGCAGAATGCAGATGCGTGGTTCTCAAGGATATGCTTCTGAGTCTGCTAGAAACTTTGCAGTAGAGCTGAGATGAACTCAGTATAAGTTCCATTTGAAGAAATAACCTAGGCCAGAAACCCACTCAACTGTAGCTCTTAAGCATCATCTGGAGCACACATTCTGGGAACCAGGCAGCAGAGAGCCCAGTGGAAGCTGCTCGATTTGAGCTTGTCTGATAGGTGTTTGTCTTCCCTGCAGGGAAACAGTTGCGTAGAGAACTCTTTCTACAGCAGCCACACACTCTGCCCTAGAGCTGAGAAGCACTGGCTGTAACTTCCCTTTGCAGAAGGAACATGCCTCAGAAACACACTCTCTCCTAACTCTTAAGTTACTACTTCAACTCACATATGCATGGAAACACAGAATGGAGCACCCGGCGATAGTGTGCAGGACAGTACAGTAAAAGGGCTGCTCTGCCAGAACAAGGCAGAATGCAGATGCGTGGTTCTCAAGGATATGCTTCTGAGTCTGCTAGAAACTTTGCAGTAGAGCTGAGATGAACTCAGTATAAGTTCCATTTGAAGAAATAACCTAGACCAGAAACCCACTCAACTGTAGCTCTTAAGCATCATCTGGAACACAAATTAAGGGAACCAGGCAGCAGAGAGCCCAGTGGAGACTGCTCGATTTGAGCTTGTCTGATAGGTGTTTGTCTTCCCTGCAGGGAAACAGTTGCGTAGAGAACTCTTTCTACAGCAGCCACACACTCTGCCCTAGAGCTGAGAAGTACTGGCTGTAACTTCCCTTTGCAGAAGGAACATGCCTCAGAAACACACTCTCACCTAACTCTTAAGTTACTACTTCAACTCACATATGCATGGAAACACAGAGTGGAGCACCCGGCAATACTGAGCAGGACAGCACAGTAAAAGGGCTGCTCTGGCAGAACAAGGCAGAATGCAGATGCGTGGTTCTCAAGGATATGCTTCTGAGTCTGCTAGAAACTTTGCAGTAGAGCTGAGATGAACTCAGTATAAGTTCCATTTGAAGAAATAACCTAGGCCAGAAACCCACTCAACTGTAGCTCTTAAGCATCATCTGGAGCACACATTCTGGGAACCAGGCAGCAGAGAGCCCAGTGGAAGCTGCTCGATTTGAGCTTGTCTGATAGGTGTTTGTCTTCCCTGCAGGGAAACAGTTGCTTAGAGAACTCTTTCTACAGCAGCCACACACTCTGCCCTAGAGCTGAGAAGCACTGGCTGTAACTTCCCTTTGCAGAAGGAACATGCCTCAGAAACACACTCTCTCCTAACTCTTAAGTTACTACTTCAACTCACATATGCATGGAAAAACAGAGTGGAGCACCCGGCGATAGTGTGCAGGACAGTACAGTAAAAGGGCTGCTCTGCCAGAACAAGGCAGAACGCAGATGCGTGGTTCTCAAGGATATGCTTCTGAGTCTGCTAGAAACTTTGCAGTAGAGCTGAGATGAACTCAGTATAAGTTCCATTTGAAGAAATAACCTAGGCCAGAAACCCACTCAACTGTAGCTCTTAAGCATCATCTGGAGCACACATTCTGGGAACCAGGCAGCAGAGAGCCCAGTGGAAGCTGCTCGATTTGAGCTTGTCTGATAGGTGTTTGTCTTCCCTGCAGGGAAACAGTTGCTTAGAGAACTCTTTCTACAGCAGCCACACACTCTGCCCTAGAGCTGAGAAGCACTGGCTGTAACTTCCCTTTGCAGAAGGAACATGCCTCAGAAACACACTCTCTCCTAACTCTTAAGTTACTACTTCAACTCACATATGCATGGAAACACAGAGTGGAGCACCCGGCAATACTGAGCAGGACAGCATAGTAAAAGGGCTGCTCTGCCAGAACAAGGCAGAATGCAGATGTGTGGTTCTCAAGGATATGCTTCTGAGTCTGCTAGAAACTTTGCAGTAGAGCTGAGATGAACTCAGTACAAGTTCCATTTGAAGAAATAACCTAGGCCAGAAACCCACTCAACTGTAGCTCTTAAGCATCATCTGGAGCACACATTCTGGGAACCAGGCAGCAGAGAGCCCAGTGGAAGCTGCTCGATTTGAGCTTGTCTGATAGGTGTTTGTCTTCCCTGCAGGGAAACAGTTGCTTAGAGAACTCTTTCTACAGCAGCCACACACTCTGCCCTAGAGCTGAGAAGCACTGGCTGTAACTTCCCTTTGCAGAAGGAACATGCCTCAGAAACACACTCTCTCCTAACTCTTAAGTTACTACTTCAACTCACATATGCATGGAAACACAGAGTGGAGCACCCGGCAATACTGAGCAGGACAGCTCAGTAAAAGGGCTGCTCTGCCAGAACAAGGCAGAATGCAGATGCGTGGTTCTCAAGGATATGCTTCTGAGTCTGCTAGAAACTTTGCAGTAGAGCTGAGATGAACTCAGTATAAGTTCCATTTGAAGAAATAACCTAGGCCAGAAACCCACTCAACTGTAGCTCTTAAGCATCATCTGGAGCACACATTCTGGGAACCAGGCAGCAGAGAGCCCAGTGGAAGCTGCTCGATTTGAGCTTGTCTGATAGGTGTTTGTCTTCCCTGCAGGGAAACAGTTGCGTAGAGAACTCTTTCTACAGCAGCCACACACTCTGCCCTAGAGCTGAGAAGCACTGGCTGTAACTTCCCTTTGCAGAAGGAACATGCCTCAGAAACACACTCTCTCCTAACTCTTAAGTTACTACTTCAACTCACATATGCATGGAAACACAGAATGGAGCACCCGGCGATAGTGTGCAGGACAGTACAGTAAAAGGGCTGCTCTGCCAGAACAAGGCAGAATGCAGATGCGTGGTTCTCAAGGATATGCTTCTGAGTCTGCTAGAAACTTTGCAGTAGAGCTGAGATGAACTCAGTATAAGTTCCATTTGAAGAAATAACCTAGACCAGAAACCCACTCAACTGTAGCTCTTAAGCATCATCTGGAACACAAATTAAGGGAACCAGGCAGCAGAGAGCCCAGTGGAGACTGCTCGATTTGAGCTTGTCTGATAGGTGTTTGTCTTCCCTGCAGGGAAACAGTTGCGTAGAGAACTCTTTCTACAGCAGCCACACACTCTGCCCTAGAGCTGAGAAGTACTGGCTGTAACTTCCCTTTGCAGAAGGAACATGCCTCAGAAACACACTCTCACCTAACTCTTAAGTTACTACTTCAACTCACATATGCATGGAAACACAGAGTGGAGCACCCGGCAATACTGAGCAGGACAGCACAGTAAAAGGGCTGCTCTGGCAGAACAAGGCAGAATGCAGATGCGTGGTTCTCAAGGATATGCTTCTGAGTCTGCTAGAAACTTTGCAGTAGAGCTGAGATGAACTCAGTATAAGTTCCATTTGAAGAAATAACCTAGGCCAGAAACCCACTCAACTGTAGCTCTTAAGCATCATCTGGAGCACACATTCTGGGAACCAGGCAGCAGAGAGCCCAGTGGAAGCTGCTCGATTTGAGCTTGTCTGATAGGTGTTTGTCTTCCCTGCAGGGAAACAGTTGCTTAGAGAACTCTTTCTACAGCAGCCACACACTCTGCCCTAGAGCTGAGAAGCACTGGCTGTAACTTCCCTTTGCAGAAGGAACATGCCTCAGAAACACACTCTCTCCTAACTCTTAAGTTACTACTTCAACTCACATATGCATGGAAACACAGAGTGGAGCACCCGGCAATACTGAGCAGGACAGCATAGTAAAAGGGCTGCTCTGCCAGAACAAGGCAGAATGCAGATGTGTGGTTCTCAAGGATATGCTTCTGAGTCTGCTAGAAACTTTGCAGTAGAGCTGAGATGAACTCAGTACAAGTTCCATTTGAAGAAATAACCTAGGCCAGAAACCCACTCAACTGTAGCTCTTAAGCATCATCTGGAGCACACATTCTGGGAACCAGGCAGCAGAGAGCCCAGTGGAAGCTGCTCGATTTGAGCTTGTCTGATAGGTGTTTGTCTTCCCTGCAGGGAAACAGTTGCTTAGAGAACTCTTTCTACAGCAGCCACACACTCTGCCCTAGAGCTGAGAAGCACTGGCTGTAACTTCCCTTTGCAGAAGGAACATGCCTCAGAAACACACTCTCTCCTAACTCTTAAGTTACTACTTCAACTCACATATGCATGGAAACACAGAGTGGAGCACCCGGCAATACTGAGCAGGACAGCTCAGTAAAAGGGCTGCTCTGCCAGAACAAGGCAGAATGCAGATGCGTGGTTCTCAAGGATATGCTTCTGAGTCTGCTAGAAACTTTGCAGTAGAGCTGAGATGAACTCAGTATAAGTTCCATTTGAAGAAATAACCTAGGCCAGAAACCCACTCAACTGTAGCTCTTAAGCATCATCTGGAGCACACATTCTGGGAACCAGGCAGCAGAGAGCCCAGTGGAAGCTGCTCGATTTGAGCTTGTCTGATAGGTGTTTGTCTTCCCTGCAGGGAAACAGTTGCGTAGAGAACTCTTTCTACAGCAGCCACACACTCTGCCCTAGAGCTGAGAAGCACTGGCTGTAACTTCCCTTTGCAGAAGGAACATGCCTCAGAAACACACTCTCTCCTAACTCTTAAGTTACTACTTCAACTCACATATGCATGGAAACACAGAGTGGAGCACCCGGCGATAGTGTGCAGGACAGTACAGTAAAAGGGCTGCTCTGCCAGAACAAGGCAGAATGCAGATGCGTGGTTCTCAAGGATATGCTTCTGAGTCTGCTAGAAACTTTGCAGTAGAGCTGAGATGAACTCAGTATAAGTTCCATTTGAAGAAATAACCTAGACCAGAAACCCACTCAACTGTAGCTCTTAAGCATCATCTGGAACACAAATTAAGGGAACCAGGCAGCAGAGAGCCCAGTGGAGACTGCTCGATTTGAGCTTGTCTGATAGGTGTTTGTCTTCCCTGCAGGGAAACAGTTGCGTAGAGAACTCTTTCTACAGCAGCCACACACTCTGCCCTAGAGCTGAGAAGTACTGGCTGTAACTTCCCTTTGCAGAAGGAACATGCCTCAGAAACACACTCTCACCTAACTCTTAAGTTACTACTTCAACTCACATATGCATGGAAACACAGAGTGGAGCACCCGGCAATACTGAGCAGGACAGCACAGTAAAAGGGCTGCTCTGGCAGAACAAGGCAGAATGCAGATGCGTGGTTCTCAAGGATATGCTTCTGAGTCTGCTAGAAACTTTGCAGTAGAGCTGAGATGAACTCAGTATAAGTTCCATTTGAAGAAATAACCTAGGCCAGAAACCCACTCAACTGTAGCTCTTAAGCATCATCTGGAGCACACATTCTGGGAACCAGGCAGCAGAGAGCCCAGTGGAAGCTGCTCGATTTGAGCTTGTCTGATAGGTGTTTGTCTTCCCTGCAGGGAAACAGTTGCTTAGAGAACTCTTTCTACAGCAGCCACACACTCTGCCCTAGAGCTGAGAATCACTGGCTGTAACTTCCCTTTGCAGAAGGAACATGCCTCAGAAACACACTCTCTCCTAACTCTTAAGTTACTACTTCAACTCACATATGCATGGAAACACAGAGTGGAGCACCCGGCAATACTGAGCAGGACAGCTCAGTAAAAGGGCTGCTCTGCCAGAACAAGGCAGAATGCAGATGCGTGGTTCTCAAGGATATGCTTCTGAGTCTGCTAGAAACTTTGCAGTAGAGCTGAGATGAACTCAGTATAAGTTCCATTTGAAGAAATAACCTAGGCCAGAAACCCACTCAACTGTAGCTCTTAAGCATCATCTGGAGCACACATTCTGGGAACCAGGCAGCAGAGAGCCCAGTGGAAGCTGCTCGATTTGAGCTTGTCTGATAGGTGTTTGTCTTCCCTGCAGGGAAACAGTTGCTTAGAGAACTCTTTCTACAGCAGCCACACACTCTGCCCTAGAGCTGAGAAGCACTGGCTGTAACTTCCCTTTGCAGAAGGAACATGCCTCAGAAACACACTCTCTCCTAACTCTTAAGTTACTACTTCAACTCACATATGCATGGAAACACAGAGTGGAGCACCCGGCAATACTGAGCAGGACAGCTCAGTAAAAGGGCTGCTCTGCCAGAACAAGGCAGAATGCAGATGCGTGGTTCTCAAGGATATGCTTCTGAGTCTGCTAGAAACTTTGCAGTAGAGCTGAGATGAACTCAGTATAAGTTCCATTTGAAGAAATAACCTAGGCCAGAAACCCACTCAACTGTAGCTCTTAAGCATCATCTGGAGCACACATTCTGGGAACCAGGCAGCAGAGAGCCCAGTGGAAGCTGCTCGATTTGAGCTTGTCTGATAGGTGTTTGTCTTCCCTGCAGGGAAACAGTTGCTTAGAGAACTCTTTCTACAGCAGCCACACACTCTGCCCTAGAGCTGAGAAGCACTGGCTGTAACTTCCCTTTGCAGAAGGAACATGCCTCAGAAACACACTCTCTCCTAACTCTTAAGTTACTACTTCAACTCACATATGCATGGAAACACAGAGTGGAGCACCCGGCAATACTGAGCAGGACAGCATAGTAAAAGGGCTGCTCTGCCAGAACAAGGCAGAATGCAGATGCGTGGTTCTCAAGGATCTGCTTCTGAGTCTGCTAGAAACTTTGCAGTAGAGCTGAGATGAACTCAGTATAAGTTCCATTTGAAGAAATAACCTAGGCCAGAAACCCACTCAACTGTAGCTCTTAAGCATCATCTGGAGCACACATTCTGGGAACCAGGCAGCACAGAGCCCAGTGGAAGCTGCTCGATTTGAGCTTGTCTGATAGGTGTTTGTCTTCCCTGCAGGGAAACAGTTGCTTAGAGAACTCTTTCTACAGCAGCCACACACTCTGCCCTAGAGCTGAGAATCACTGGCTGTAACTTCCCTTTGCAGAAGGAACATGCCTCAGAAACACACTCTCTCCTAACACTTAAGTTACTACTTCAACTCACGTATGCATGGAAACACAGAGTGGAGCACCCGGCAATACTGAGCAGGACAGCTCAGTAAAAGGGCTGCTCTGCCAGAACAAGGCAGAATGCAGATGCGTGGTTCTCAAGGATATGCTTCTGAGTCTGCTAGAAACTTTGCAGTAGAGCTGAGATGAACTCAGTATAAGTTCCATTTGAAGAAATAACCTAGGCCAGAAACCCACTCAACTGTAGCTCTTAAGCATCATCTGGAGCACACATTCTGGGAACCAGGCAGCAGAGAGCCCAGTGGAAGCTGCTCGATTTGAGCTTGTCTGATAGGTGTTTGTCTTCCCTGCAGGGAAACAGTTGCGTAGAGAACTCTTTCTACAGCAGCCACACACTCTGCCCTAGAGCTGAGAAGCACTGGCTGTAACTTCCCTTTGCAGAAGGAACATGCCTCAGAAACACACTCTCACCTAACTCTTAAGTTACTACTTCAACTCACATATGCATGGAAACACAGAGTGGAGCACCCGGCAATACTGAGCAGGACAGCACAGTAAAAGGGCTGCTCTGGCACAACAAGGCAGAATGCAGATGCGTGGTTCTCAAGGATATGCTTCTGAGTCTGCTAGAAACTTTGCAGTAGAGCTGAGATGAACTCAGTATAAGTTCCATTTGAAGAAATAACCTAGGCCAGAAACCCACTCAACTGTAGCTCTTAAGCATCATCTGGAGCACACGTTCTGGGAACCAGACAGCACAGAGCCCAGTGGAAGCTGCTCGATTTGAGCTTGTCTGTTAGGTGTTTGTCTTCCCTGCAGGGAAACAGTTGCGTAGAGAACTCTTTCTACAGCAGCCACACACTCTGCCCTAGAGCTGAGAAGCACTGGCTGTCACTTCCCTTTGCAGAAGGAACATGCCTCAGAAACACACTCTCTCCTAACTCTTAAGTTACTACTTCAACTCACATATGCATGGAAACACAGAGTGGAGCACCCGGCGAGAGTGTGCAGGACAGTACAGTAAAAGGGCTGCTCTGCCAGAACAAGGCAGAATGCAGATGCGTGGTTCTCAAGGATATGCTTCTGAGTCTGCTAGAAACTTTGCAGTAGAGCTGAGATGAACTCAGTATAAGTTCCATTTGAAGAAATAACCTAGGCCAGAAACCCACTCAACTGTAGCTCTTAAGCATCATCTGGAGCACACATTCTGGGAACAAGGCAGCACAGAGCCCAGTGGAAGCTGCTCGATTTGAGCTTGTCTGATAGGTGTTTGTCTTCCCTGCAGGGTAACAGTTGCTTAGAGAACTCTTTCTACAGCAGCCACACACTCTGCCCTAGAGCTGAGAAGCACTGGCTGTAACTACCCTTTGCAGAAGGAACAGGCCTCAGAAACACACTCTCACCTAACTCTTAAGTTACTACTTCAACTCACATATGCATGGAAACACAGAGTGGAGCACCCGGCGATAGTGTGCAGGACAGTACAGTAAAGGGCTGCACTGCCAGAACAAGGCAGAACGCAGACGCGTGGTTCTCAAGGATATGCTTCTGAGTCTGCTAGAAATTTGCAGTAGAGCTGAGATGAACTCAGTATAAGTTCCATTTGAAGAAATAACCTAGGTCAGAAACCCACTCAACTGTAGCTCTTAAGCATCATCTGGAGCACACATTCTGGGAACCAGACAGCACAGAGCCCAGTGGAAGCTGCTCGATTTGAGCTTGTCTGTTAGGTGTTTGTCTTCCCTGCAGGGAAACAGTTGCTTAGAGAACTCTTTCTACAGCAGCCACACACTCTGCCCTAGAGCTGAGAAGCACTGGCTGTCACTTCCCTTTGCAGAAGGAACATGCCTCAGAAACACACTCTCTCCTAACTCTTAAGTTACTACTTCAACTCACATATGCATGGAAACACAGAGTGGAGCACCCGGCAATACTGAGCAGGACAGCACAGTAAAAGGGCTGCTCTGCCAGAACAAGGCAGAATGCAGATGCGTGGTTCTCAAGGATGTGCTTCTGAGTCTGCTAGAAACTTTGCAGTAGAGCTGAGATGAACTCAGTATAAGTTCCATTTGAAGAAATAACCTAGGCCAGAAACCCACTCAACTGTAGCTCTTAAGCATCATCTGGAGCACACATTCTGGGAACCAGGCAGCAGAGAGCCCAGTGGAAGCTGCTCGATTTGAGCTTGTCTGATAGGTGTTTGTCTTCCCTGCAGGGAAACAGTTGCGTAGAGAACTCTTTCTACAGCAGCGACACACTCTGCCCTAGAGCTGAGAAGCACTGGCTGTAACTTCCCTTTGCAGAAGGAACATGCCTCAGAAACACACTCTCTCCTAACGCTTAAGTTACTACTTCAACTCACATATGAAGGGAAACACAGAGTGGAGCACCCGGCGATAGTGTGCAGGACAGTACAGTAAAAGGGCTGCTCTGCCAGAACAAGGCAGAACGCAGATGCGTGGTTCTCAAGGATATGCTTCTGAGTCTGCTAGAAACTTTGCAGTAGAGCTGAGATGAACTCAGTATAAGTTCCATTTGAAGAAATAACCTAGGTCAGAAACCCACTCAACTGTAGCTCTTAAGCATCATCTAGAGCACACATTCTGGGAACAAGGCAGCACAGAGACCAGTGGAAGCTGCTCGATTTGAGCTTGTCTGTTAGGTGTTTGTCTTCCCTGCAGGGAAACCGTTGCTTAGAGAACTCTTTCTACAGCAGCCACACACTCTGCCCTAGAGCTGAGAAGCACTGGCTGTAACTTCCCTTTGCAGAAGGAACATGCCTCAGAAACACACTCACTCCTAACGCTTAAGTTACTACTTCAACTCACATATGCATGGAAACACAGAGTTGAGCACCCGGCGATAGTATGCAGGACAGTTCAGTAAAAGGGCTGCTCTGCCAGAACAAGGCAGAATGCAGATGCGTGGTTCTCAAGGATATGCTTCTGAGTCTGCTAGAAACTTTGCAGTAGAGCTGAGATGAACTCAGTATAAGTTCCATTTGAAGAAATAACCTAGGCCAGAAACCCACTCAACTGTAGCTCTTAAGGATCATCTGGAGCACACATTCTGGGAACCAGGCAGCAGAGAGCCCAGTGGAAGCTGCTCGATTTGAGCTTGTCTGATAGGTGTTTGTCTTCCCTGCAGGGAAACAGTTGCGTAGAGAACTCTTTCTACAGCAGCCACACTCTCCGCCCTAGAGCTGAGAAGCACTGGCTGTAACTTCCCTTTGCAGAAGGCATATGCCTCAGAAACACACTCTCACCTAACTCTTAAGTTACTACTTCAACTCACATATGCATGGAAACACAGAGTGGAGCACCCGGCAATACTGAGCAGGACAGCACAGTAAAAGGGCTGCTCTGGCAGAACAAGGCAGAATGCAGATGCGTGGTTCTCAAGGATATGCTTCTGAGTCTGCTAGAAACTTTGCAGTAGGGCTGAGATGAACTCAGTATAAGTTCCATTTGAAGAAATAACCTAGGCCAGAAACCCACTCAACTGTAGCTCTTAAGCATCATCTGGAGCACACATTCTGGGAACCAGACAGCACAGAGCCCAGTGGAAGCTGCTCGATTTGAGCTTGTGTTTAGGTGTTTGTCTTCCCTGCAGGGAAACAGTTGCTTAGAGAACTCTTTCTACAGCAGCCACACACTCTGCCCTAGAGCTGAGAAGCACTGGCTGTCACTTCCCTTTGCAGAAGGAACATGCCTCAGAAACACACTCTCTCCTAACTCTTAAGTTACTACTTCAACTCACATATGCATGGAAACACAGAGTGGAGCACCCGGCAATACTGAGCAGGACAGCTCAGTAAAAGGGCTGCTCTGCCAGAACAAGGCAGAATGCAGATGCGTGGTTCTCAAGGATATGCTTCTGAGTCTGCTAGAAACTTTGCAGTAGAGCTGAGATGAACTCAGTATAAGTTCCATTTGAAGAAATAACCTAGGCCAGAAACCCACTCAACTGTAGCTCTTAAGCATCATCTGGAGCACACATTCTGGGAACCAGGCAGCACAGAGCCCAGGGGAAGCTGCTCGATTTGAGCTTGTCTGTTAGGTGTTTGTCTTCCCTGCAGGGAAACAGTGGCTTAGAGAACTCTTTCTACAGCAGCCACACACTCTGCCCTAGAGCTGAGAAGCACTGGCTGTAACTTCCCTTTGCAGAAGGAACATGCCTCAGAAACACACTCTCTCCTAACGCTTAAGTTACTACTTCAACTCACATATGCAGGGAAACACAGAGTGGAGCACCCGGCGATAGTGTGCAGGACAGTACAGTAAAAGGGCTGCTCTGCCAGAACAAGGCAGAACGCAGATGCGTGGTTCTCAAGGATATGCTTCTGAGTCTGCTAGAAACTTTGCAGTAGAGCTGAGATGAACTCAGTATAAGTTCCATTTGAAGAAATAACCTAGGTCAGAAACCCACTCAACTGTAGCTCTTAAGCATCATCTGGAGCACACATTCTGGGAACAAGGCAGCACAGAGCCCAGTGGAAGCTGCTCGATTTGAGCTTGTCTGTTAGGTGTTTGTCTTCCCTGCAGGGAAACCGTTGCTTAGAGAACTCTTTCTACAGCAGCCACACACTCTGCCCTAGAGCTGAGAAGCACTGGCTGTAACTTCCCTTTGCAGAAGGAACATGCCTCAGAAACACACTCACTCCTAACGCTTAAGTTACTACTTCAACTCACATATGAATGGAAACACAGAGTGGAGCACCCGGCGATAGTATGCAGGACAGTTCAGTAAAAGGGCTGCTCTGCCAGAACAAGGCAGAATGCAGATGCGTGGTTCTCAAGGATATGCTTCTGAGTCTGCTAGAAACTTTGCAGTAGAGCTGAGATGAACTCAGTATAAGTTCCATTTGAAGAAATAACCTAGGCCAGAAACCCACTCAACTGTAGCTCTTAAGGATCATCTGGAGCACACATTCTGGGAACCAGGCAGCAGAGAGCCCAGTGGAAGCTGCTCGATTTGAGCTTGTCTGATAGGTGTTTGTCTTCCCTGCAGGGAAACAGTTGCGTAGAGAACTCTTTCTACAGCAGCCACACACTCCGCCCTAGAGCTGAGAAGCACTGGCTGTAACTTCCCTTTGCAGAAGGCATATGCCTCAGAAACACACTCTCACCTAACTCTTAAGTTACTACTTCAACTCACATATGCATGGAAACACAGAGTGGAGCACCCGGCAATACTGAGCAGGACAGCTCAGTAAAAGGGCTGCTCTGCCAGAACAAGGCAGAATGCAGATGCGTGGTTCTCAAGGATATGCTTCTGAGTCTGCTAGAAACTTTGCAGTAGAGCTGAGATGAACTCAGTATAAGTTCCATTTGAAGAAATAACCTAGGCCAGAAACCCACTCAACTGTAGCTCTTAAGCATCATCTGGAGCACACATTCTGGGAACCAGGCAGCAGAGAGCCCAGTGGAAGCTGCTCGATTTGAGCTTGTCTGATAGGTGTTTGTCTTCCCTGCAGGGAAACACTTGCTTAGAGAACTCTTTCTACAGCAGCCACACACTCTGCTCTAGAGCTGAGAAGCACTGGCTGTAACTTCCCTTTGCAGAAGGAACATGCCTCAGAAACACACTCTCTCCTAACTCTTAAGTTACTACTACAACTCACATATGCATGGAAACACAGAGTGGAGCACCCGGCAATACTGAGCAGGACAGCACAGTAAAAGGGCTGCTCTGGCAGAACAAGGCAGAATGCAGATGCGTGGTTCTCAAGGATATGCTTCTGAGTCTGCTAGAAACTTTGCAGTAGAGCTGAGATGAACTCAGTATAAGTTCCATTTGAAGAAATAACCTAGGCCAGAAACCCACTCAACTGTAGCTCTTAAGCATCATCTGGAGCACACATTCTGGGAACCAGACAGCACAGAGCCCAGTGGAAGCTGCTCGATTTGAGCTTGTCTTTAGGTGTTTGTCTTCCCTGCAGGGAAACAGTTGCTTAGAGAACTCTTTCTACAGCAGCCACACACTCTGCCCTAGAGCTGAGAAGCACTGGCTGTCACTTCCCTTTGCAGAAGGAACATGCCTCAGAAACACACTCTCTCCTAACTCTTAAGTTACTACTTCAACTCACATATGCATGGAAACACAGAGTGGAGCACCCGGCAATACTGAGCAGGACCGCACAGTAAAAGGGCTGCTCTGGCAGAACAAGGCAGAATGCAGATGCGTGGTTCTCAAGGATATGCTTCTGAGTCTGCTAGAAACTTTGCAGTAGAGCTGAGATGAACTCAGTATAAGTTCCATTTGAAGAAATAACCTAGGCCAGAAACCCACTCAACTGTAGCTCTTAAGCATCATCTGGAGCACACATTCTGGGAACCAGGCAGCAGAGAGCCCAGTGGAAGCTGCTCGATTTGAGCTTGTCTGATAGGTGTTTGTCTTCCCTGCAGGGAAACAGTTGCGTAGAGAACTCTTTCTACAGCAGCCACACACTCTGCCCTAGAGCTGAGAAGCACTAGCTCTAACTTCCCTTTGCAGAAGGAACATGCCTCAGAAACACACTCTCACCTAACT
Organism: Tapirus indicus; assembly: GCA_031878705.1. Lineage (NCBI taxonomy): Eukaryota > Metazoa > Chordata > Mammalia > Perissodactyla > Tapiridae > Tapirus > Tapirus indicus. Next base: position 49,383,777 of record CM062942.1, read on the forward strand.
CTTAAGTTACTACTTCAACTCACATATGCATGGAAACACAGAGTGGAGCACCCGGCAATACTGAGCAGGACAGCTCAGTAAAAGGGCTGCTCTGCCAGAACAAGGCAGAATGCAGATGCGTGGTTCTCAAGGATATGCTTCTGAGTCTGCTAGAAACTTTTCAGTAGAGCTGAGATGAACTCAGTATAAATTCCATTTGAAGAAATAACCTAGGTCAGAAACCCACTCAACTGTAGCTCTTAAGCATCATCTGGAGCACACATTCTGGGAAGCAGGCAGCAGAGAGCCCAGTGGAAGCTGCTCGATTTGAGCTTGTCTGATAGGTGTTTGTCTTCCCTGCAGGGAAACAGTTGCGTAGAGAACTCTTTCTACAGCAGCCACACACTCTGCCCTAGAGCTGAGAAGCACTGGCTGTAACTTCCCTTTGCAGAAGGCATATGCCTCAGAAACACACTCTCTCCTAACGCTTAAGATACTACTTCAACTCACATATGCATGGAAACACAGAGTGGAGCACCCGGCAATACTGAGCAGGACAGCTCAGTAAAAGGGCTGCTCTGCCAGAACAAGGCAGAATGCAGATGCGTGGTTCTCAAGGATATGCTTCTGAGTCTGCTAGAAACTTTGCAGTAGAGCTGAGATGAACTCAGTATAAGTTACATTTGAAGAAATAACCTAGGCCAGAAACCCACTCAACTGTAGCTCTTAAGCATCATCTGGAGCACACATTCTGGGAACCAGACAGCACAGAGCCCAGTGGAAGCTGCTCGATTTGAGCTTGTCTTTAGGTGTTTGTCTTCCCTGCAGGGAAACAGTTGCTTAGAGAACTCTTTCTACAGCAGCCACACACTCTGCCCTAGAGCTGAGAAGCACTGGCTGTCACTTCCCTTTGCAGAAGGAACATGCCTCAGAAACACACTCTCTCCTAACTCTTAAGTTACTACTTCAACTCACATATGCATGGAAACACAGAGTGGAGCACCCGGCAATACTGAGCAGGACCGCACAGTAAAAGGGCTGCTCTGCCAGAACAAGGCAGAATGCAGATGCGTGGTTCTCAAGGATATGCTTCTGAGTCTGCTAGAAACTTTGCAGTAGAGCTGAGATGAACTCAGTATAAGTTCCATTTGAAGAAATAACCTAGGTCAGAAACCCACTCAACTGTAGCTCTTAAGCATCATCTGGAGCACACATTCTGGGAACAAGGCAGCACAGAGCCCAGTGGAAGCTGCTCGATTTGAGCTTGTCTGTTAGGTGTTTGTCTTCCCTGCAGGGAAACCGTTGCTTAGAGAACTCTTTCTACAGCAGCCACACACTCTGCCCTAGAGCTGAGAAGCACTGGCTGTAACTTCCCTTTGCAGAAGGAACATGCCTCAGAAACACACTCACTCCTAACGCTTAAGTTACTACTTCAACTCACATATGCATGGAAACACAGAGTTGAGCACCCGGCGATAGTATGCAGGACAGTTCAGTAAAAGGGCTGCTCTGCCAGAACAAGGCAGAATGCAGATGCGTGGTTCTCAAGGATATGCTTCTGAGTCTGCTAGAAACTTTGCAGTAGAGCTGAGATGAACTCAGTATAAGTTCCATTTGAAGAAATAACCTAGGCCAGAAACCCACTCAACTGTAGCTCTTAAGGATCATCTGGAGCACACATTCTGGGAACCAGGCAGCAGAGAGCCCAGTGGAAGCTGCTCGATTTGAGCTTGTCTGATAGGTGTTTGTCTTCCCTGCAGGGAAACAGTTGCGTAGAGAACTCTTTCTACAGCAGCCACACACTCCGCCCTAGAGCTGAGAAGCACTGGCTGTAACTTCCCTTTGCAGAAGGCATATGCCTCAGAAACACACTCTCACCTAACTCTTAAGTTACTACTTCAACTCACATATGCATGGAAACACAGAGTGGAGCACCCGGCAATACTGAGCAGGACAGCTCAGTAAAAGGGCTGCTCTGGCAGAACAAGGCAGAATGCAGATGCGTGGTTCTCAAGGATATGCTTCTGAGTCTGCTAGAAACTTTGCAGTAGAGCTGAGATGAACTCAGTATAAGTTCCATTTGAAGAAATAACCTAGGCCAGAAACCCACTCAACTGTAGCTCTTAAGCATCATCTGGAGCACACATTCTGGGAACCAGGCAGCACAGAGCCCAGTGGAAGCTGCTCGATTTGAGCTTGTCTGATAGGTGTTTGTCTTCCCTGCAGGGAAACACTTGCTTAGAGAACTCTTTCTACAGCAGCCACACACTCTGCCCTAGAGCTGAGAAGCACTGGCTGTAACTTCCCTTTGCAGAAGGAACATGCCTCAGAAACACACTCTCTCCTAACGCTTAAGTTACTACTTCAACTCACATATGCAGGGAAACACAGAGTGGAGCACCCGGCGATAGTGTGCAGGACAGTACAGTAAAAGGGCTGCTCTGCCAGAACAAGGCAGAACGCAGATGCGTGGTTCTCAAGGATATGCTTCTGAGTCTGCTAGAAACTTTGCAGTAGAGCTGAGATGAACTCAGTATAAGTTCCATTTGAAGAAATAACCTAGGTCAGAAACCCACTCAACTGTAGCTCTTAAGCATCATCTGGAGCACACATTCTGGGAACAAGGCAGCACAGAGCCCAGTGGAAGCTGCTCGATTTGAGCTTGTCTGTTAGGTGTTTGTCTTCCCTGCAGGGAAACCGTTGCTTAGAGAACTCTTTCTACAGCAGCCACACACTCTGCCCTAGAGCTGAGAAGCACTGGCTGTAACTTCCCTTTGCAGAAGGAACATGCCTCAGAAACACACTCACTCCTAACGCTTAAGTTACTACTTCAACTCACATATGCATGGAAACACAGAGTTGAGCACCCGGCGATAGTATGCAGGACAGTTCAGTAAAAGGGCTGCTCTGCCAGAACAAGGCAGAATGCAGATGCGTGGTTCTCAAGGATATGCTTCTGAGTCTGCTAGAAACTTTGCAGTAGAGCTGAGATGAACTCAGTATAAGTTCCATTTGAAGAAATAACCTAGGCCAGAAACCCACTCAACTGTAGCTCTTAAGCATCATCTGGAGCACACATTCTGGGAACCAGGCAGCAGAGAGCCCAGTGGAAGCTGCTCGATTTGAGCTTGTCTGATAGGTGTTTGTCTTCCCTGCAGGGAAACAGTTGCGTAGAGAACTCTTTCTACAGCAGCCACACACTCTGCCCTAGAGCTGAGAAGCACTAGCTCTAACTTCCCTTTGCAGAAGGAACATGCCTCAGAAACACACTCTCACCTAACTCTTAAGTTACTACTTCAACTCACATATGCATGGAAACACAGAGTGGAGCACCCGGCAATACTGAGCAGGACAGCTCAGTAAAAGGGCTGCTCTGCCAGAACAAGGCAGAATGCAGATGCGTGGTTCTCAAGGATATGCTTCTGAGTCTGCTAGAAACTTTGCAGTAGAGCTGAGATGAACTCAGTATAAGTTACATTTGAAGAAATAACCTAGGCCAGAAACCCACTCAACTGTAGCTCTTAAGCATCATCTGGAGCACACATTCTGGGAACCAGACAGCACAGAGCCCAGTGGAAGCTGCTCGATTTGAGCTTGTCTTTAGGTGTTTGTCTTCCCTGCAGGGAAACAGTTGCTTAGAGAACTCTTTCTACAGCAGCCACACACTCTGCCCTAGAGCTGAGAAGCACTGGCTGTCACTTCCCTTTGCAGAAGGAACATGCCTCAGAAACACACTCTCTCCTAACTCTTAAGTTACTACTTCAACTCACATATGCATGGAAACACAGAGTGGAGCACCCGGCAATACTGAGCAGGACCGCACAGTAAAAGGGCTGCTCTGCCAGAACAAGGCAGAATGCAGATGCGTGGTTCTCAAGGATATGCTTCTGAGTCTGCTAGAAACTTTGCAGTAGAGCTGAGATGAACTCAGTATAAGTTCCATTTGAAGAAATAACCTAGGTCAGAAACCCACTCAACTGTAGCTCTTAAGCATCATCTGGAGCACACATTCTGGGAACAAGGCAGCACAGAGCCCAGTGGAAGCTGCTCGATTTGAGCTTGTCTGTTAGGTGTTTGTCTTCCCTGCAGGGAAACAGTTGCGTAGAGAACTCTTTCTACAGCAGCCACACACTCTGCCCTAGAGCTGAGAAGCACTGGCTGTAAGTTCCCTTTGCAGAAGGAACATGCCTCAGAAACACACTCTCTCCTAACTCTTAAGTTACTACTTCAACTCACATATGCATGGGAAAACAGAGGGGAGCACCCGGCGATAGTGTGCAGGACAGTACAGTAAAAGGGCTGCTCTGCCAGAACAAGGCAGAACGCAGATGCGTGGTTCTCAAGGATATGCTTCTGAGTCTGCTAGAAACTTTGCAGTAGAGCTGAGATGAACTCAGTATAAGTTCCATTTGAAGAAATAACCTAGGCCAGAAACCCAGTCAACTGTAGCTCTTAAGGATCATCTGGAGCACACATTCTGGGAACCAGGCAGCAGAGAGCCCAGTGGAAGCTGCTCGATTTGAGCTTGTCTGATAGGTGTTTGTCTTCCCTGCAGGGAAACAGTTGCGTAGAGAACTCTTTCTACAGCAGCCACACACTCTGCCCTAGAGCTGAGAAGCACTGGCTGTAACTACCCTTTGCAGAAGGAACAGGCCTCAGAAACACACTCTCACCTAACTCTTAAGTTACTACTTCAACTCACATATGCATGGAAACACAGAGTGGAGCACCCGGCGATAGTGTGCAGGACAGTACAGTAAAAGGGCTGCACTGGCAGAACAAGGCAGAACACAGATGCGTGGTTCTCAAGGATATGCTTCTGAGTCTGCTAGAAACTTTGCAGTAGAGCTGAGATGAACTCAGTATAAGTTCCATTTGAAGAAATAACCTAGGCCAGAAACCCACTCAACTGTAGCTCTTAAGCATCATCTGGAGCACACATTCTGGGAACCAGGCAGCAGAGAGCCCAGTGGAAGCTGCTCGATTTGAGCTTGTCTGATAGGTGTTTGTCTTCCCTGCAGGGAAACAGTTGCTTAGAGAACTCTTTCTACAGCAGCCACACACTCTGCCCTAGAGCTGAGAAGCACTGGCTGTAACTTCCCTTTGCAGAAGGAAAATGCCTCAGAAACACACTCTCTCCTAACTCTTAAGTTACTACTTCAACTCACATATGCATGGAAACACAGAGTGGAGCACCCGGCAATACTGAGCAGGACAGCTCAGTAAAAGGGCTGCTCTGCCAGAACAAGGCAGAATGCAGATGCGTGGTTCTCAAGGATATGCTTCTGAGTCTGCTAGAAACTTTGCAGTAGAGCTGAGATGAACTCAGTATAAGTTCCATTTGAAGAAATAACCTAGGCCAGAAACCCACTCAACTGTAGCTCTTAAGCATCATCTGGAGCACACATTCTGGGAACCAGGCAGCAGAGAGCCCAGTGGAAGCTGCTCGATTTGAGCTTGTCTGATAGGTGTTTGTCTTCCCTGCAGGGAAACACTTGCTTAGAGAACTCTTTCTACAGCAGCCACACACTCTGCCCTAGAGCTGAGAAGCACTGGCTGTAACTTCCCTTTGCAGAAGGAAAATGCCTCAGAAACACACTCTCTCCTAACTCTTAAGTTACTACTTCAACTCACATATGCATGGGAAAACAGAGGGGAGCACCCGGCGATAGTGTGCAGGACAGTACAGTAAAAGGGCTGCTCTGCCAGAACAAGGCAGAACGCAGATGCGTGGTTCTCAAGGATATGCTTCTGAGTCTGCTAGAAACTTTGCAGTAGAGCTGAGATGAACTCAGTATAAGTTCCATTTGAAGAAATAACCTAGGCCAGAAACCCACTCAACTGTAGCTCTTAAGCATCATCTGGAGCACACATTCTGGGAACCAGGCAGCACAGAGCCCAGTGGAAGCTGCTCGATTTGAGCTTGTCTGATAGGTGTTTGTCTTCCCTGCAGGGAAACAGTTGCGTAGAGAACTCTTTCTACAGCAGCCACACACTCTGCCCTAGAGCTGAGAAGCACTGGCTGTAACTTCCCTTTGCAGAAGGAACATGCCTCAGAAACACACTCTCTCCTAACTCTTAAGTTACTACTACAACTCACATATGCATGGAAACACAGAGTGGAGCACCCGGCAATAATGAGCAGGACAGCACAGTAAAAGGGCTGCTCTGGCAGAACAAGGCAGAATGCAGATGCGTGGTTCTCAAGGATATGCTTCTGAGTCTGCTAGAAACTTTGCAGTAGAGCTGAGATGAACTCAGTATAAGTTCCATTTGAAGAAATAACCTAGGCCAGAAACCCACTCAACTGTAGCTCTTAAGCATCATCTGGAGCACACATTCTGGGAACCAGACAGCACAGAGCCCAGTGGAAGCTGCTCGATTTGAGCTTGTCTTTAGGTGTTTGTCTTCCCTGCAGGGAAACAGTTGCTTAGAGAACTCTTTCTACAGCAGCCACACACTCTGCCCTAGAGCTGAGAAGCACTGGCTGTCACTTCCCTTTGCAGAAGGAACATGCCTCAGAAACACACTCTCTCCTAACTCTTAAGTTACTACTTCAACTCACATATGCATGGAAACACAGAGTGGAGCACCCGGAAATACTGAGCAGGACAGCTCAGTAAAAGGGCTGCTCTGCCAGAACAAGGCAGAATGCAGATGCGTGGTTCTCAAGGATATGCTTCTGAGTCTGCTAGAAACTTTGCAGTAGAGCTGAGATGAACTCAGTATAAGTTCCATTTGAAGAAATAACCTAGGCCAGAAACCCACTCAACTGTAGCTCTTAAGCATCATCTGGAGCACACATTCTGGGAACCAGGCAGCAGAGAGCCCAGTGGAAGCTGCTCGATTTGAGCTTGTCTGATAGGTGTTTGTCTTCCCTGCAGGGAAACAGTTGCGTAGAGAACTCTTTCTACAGCAGCCACACACTCTGCCCTAGAGCTGAGAAGCACTGGCTGTAAGTTCCCTTTGCAGAAGGAACATGCCTCAGAAACACACTCTCTCCTAACTCTTAAGTTACTACTTCAACTCACATATGCATGGGAAAACAGAGGGGAGCACCCGGCGATAGTGTGCAGGACAGTACAGTAAAAGGGCTGCTCTGCCAGAACAAGGCAGAACGCAGATGCGTGGTTCTCAAGGATATGCTTCTGAGTCTGCTAGAAACTTTGCAGTAGAGCTGAGATGAACTCAGTATAAGTTCCATTTGAAGAAATAACCTAGGCCAGAAACCCAGTCAACTGTAGCTCTTAAGGATCATCTGGAGCACACATTCTGGGAACCAGGCAGCAGAGAGCCCAGTGGAAGCTGCTCGATTTGAGCTTGTCTGATAGGTGTTTGTCTTCCCTGCAGGGAAACAGTTGCGTAGAGAACTCTTTCTACAGCAGCCACACACTCTGCCCTAGAGCTGAGAAGCACTGGCTGTAACTACCCTTTGCAGAAGGAACAGGCCTCAGAAACACACTCTCACCTAACTCTTAAGTTACTACTTCAACTCACATATGCATGGAAACACAGAGTGGAGCACCCGGCGATAGTGTGCAGGACAGTACAGTAAAAGGGCTGCACTGGCAGAACAAGGCAGAACACAGATGCGTGGTTCTCAAGGATATGCTTCTGAGTCTGCTAGAAACTTTGCAGTAGAGCTGAGATGAACTCAGTATAAGTTCCATTTGAAGAAATAACCTAGGCCAGAAACCCACTCAACTGTAGCTCTTAAGCATCATCTGGAGCACACATTCTGGGAAGCAGGCAGCAGAGAGCCCAGTGGAAGCTGCTCGATTTGAGCTTGTCTGATAGGTGTTTGTCTTCCCTGCAGGGAAACAGTTGCTTAGAGAACTCTTTCTACAGCAGCCACACACTCTGCCCTAGAGCTGAGAAGCACTGGCTGTAACTTCCCTTTGCAGAAGGAAAATGCCTCAGAAACACACTCTCTCCTAACTCTTAAGTTACTACTTCAACTCACATATGCATGGAAACACAGAGTGGAGCACCCGGCAATACTGAGCAGGACAGCTCAGTAAAAGGGCTGCTCTGCCAGAACAAGGCAGAATGCAGATGCGTGGTTCTCAAGGATATGCTTCTGAGTCTGCTAGAAACTTTGCAGTAGAGCTGAGATGAACTCAGTATAAGTTCCATTTGAAGAAATAACCTAGGCCAGAAACCCACTCAACTGTAGCTCTTAAGCATCATCTGGAGCACACATTCTGGGAACCAGGCAGCAGAGAGCCCAGTGGAAGCTGCTCGATTTGAGCTTGTCTGATAGGTGTTTGTCTTCCCTGCAGGGAAACAGTTGCGTAGAGAACTCTTTCTACAGCAGCCACACACTCTGCCCTAGAGCTGAGAAGCACTGGCTGTAACTTCCCTTTGCAGAAGGAACATGCCTCAGAAACACACTCTCTCCTAACTCTTAAGTTACTACTTCAACTCACATATGCATGGGAAAACAGAGGGGAGCACCCGGCGATAGTGTGCAGGACAGTACAGTAAAAGGGCTGCTCTGCCAGAACAAGGCAGAACGCAGATGCGTGGTTCTCAAGGATATGCTTCTGAGTCTGCCAGAAACTTTGCAGTAGAGCTGAGATGAACTCAGTATAAGTTCCATTTGAAGAAATAACCTAGGCCAGAAACCCACTCAACTGTAGCTCTTAAGCATCATCTGGAGCACACATTCTGGGAACCAGGCAGCAGAGAGCCCAGTGGAAGCTGCTCGATTTGAGCTTGTCTGATAGGTGTTTGTCTTCCCTGCAGGGAAACAGTTGCGTAGAGAACTCTTTCTACAGCAGCCACACACTCTGCCCTAGAGCTGAGAAGCACTGGCTGTAACTACCCTTTGCAGAAGGAACAGGCCTCAGAAACACACTCTCACCTAACTCTTAAGTTACTACTTCAACTCACATATGCATGGAAACACAGAGTGGAGCACCCGGCGATAGTGTGCAGGACAGTACAGTAAAAGGGCTGCACTGGCAGAACAAGGCAGAACACAGATGCGTGGTTCTCAAGGATATGCTTCTGAGTCTGCTAGAAACTTTGCAGTAGAGCTGAGATGAACTCAGTATAAGTTCCATTTGAAGAAATAACCTAGGCCAGAAACCCACTCAACTGTAGCTCTTAAGCATCATCTGGAGCACACATTCTGGGAACCAGGCAGCACAGAGCCCAGTGCAAGCTGCTCGATTTGAGCTTGTCTGATAGGTGTTTGTCTTCCCTGCAGGGAAACACTTGCTTAGAGAACTCTTTCTACAGCAGCCACACACTCTGCCCTAGAGCTGAGAAGCACTGGCTGTAACTTCCCTTTGCAGAAGGAAAATGCCTCAGAAACACACTCTCTCCTAACTCTTAAGTTACTACTTCAACTCACATATGCATGGAAACACAGAGTGGAGCACCCGGCAATACTGAGCAGGACAGCTCAGTAAAAGGGCTGCTCTGCCAGAACAAGGCAGAATGCAGATGCGTGGTTCTCAAGGATATGCTTCTGAGTCTGCTAGAAACTTTGCAGTAGAGCTGAGATGAACTCAGTATAAGTTCCATTTGAAGAAATAACCTAGGCCAGAAACCCACTCAACTGTAGCTCTTAAGCATCATCTGGAGCACACATTCTGGGAACCAGGCAGCAGAGAGCCCAGTGGAAGCTGCTCGATTTGAGCTTGTCTGATAGGTGTTTGTCTTCCCTGCAGGGAAACAGTTGCGTAGAGAACTCTTTCTACAGCAGCCACACACTCTGCCCTAGAGCTGAGAAGCACTGGCTGTAACTTCCCTTTGCAGAAGGAACATGCCTCAGAAACACACTCTCTCCTAACTCTTAAGTTACTACTTCAACTCACATATGCATGGAAACACAGAGTGGAGCACCCGGCAATACTGAGCAGGACCGCACAGTAAAAGGGCTGCTCTGCCAGAACAAGGCAGAATGCAGATGCGTGGTTCTCAAGGATATGCTTCTGAGTCTGCTAGAAACTTTGCAGTAGAGCTGAGATGAACTCAGTATAAGTTCCATTTGAAGAAATAACCTAGGCCAGAAACCCACTCAACTGTAGCTCTTAAGCATCATCTGGAGCACACATTCTGGGAACAAGGCAGCACAGAGCCCAGTGGAAGCTGCTCGATTTGAGCTTGTCTGTTAGGTGTTTGTCTTCCCTGCAGGGAAACCGTTGCTTAGAGAACTCTTTCTACAGCAGCCACACACTCTGCCCTAGAGCTGAGAAGCACTGGCTGTAACTTCCCTTTGCAGAAGGAACATGCCTCAGAAACACACTCACTCCTAACGCTTAAGTTACTACTTCAACTCACATATGCATGGAAACACAGAGTTGAGCACCCGGCGATAGTATGCAGGACAGTTCAGTAAAAGGGCTGCTCTGCCAGAACAAGGCAGAATGCAGATGCGTGGTTCTCAAGGATATGCTTCTGAGTCTGCTAGAAACTTTGCAGTAGAGCTGAGATGAACTCAGTATAAATTCCATTAGAAGAAATAACCTAGGTCAGAAACCCACTCAACTGTAGCTCTTAAGCATCATCTGGAGCACACATTCTGGGAACCAGGCAGCAGAGAGCCCAGTGGAAGCTGCTCGATTTGAGCTTGTCTGATAGGTGTTTGTCTTCCCTGCAGGGAAACAGTTGCGTAGAGAACTCTTTCTACAGCAGCCACACACTCTGCCCTAGAGCTGAGAAGCACTGGCTGTAACTTCCCTTTGCAGAAGGAACATGCCTCAGAAACACACTCTCTCCTAACGCTTAAGATACTACTTCAACTCACATATGCATGGAAACACAGAGTGGAGCACCCGGCAATACTGAGCAGGACAGCTCAGTAAAAGGGCTGCTCTGCCAGAACAAGGCAGAATGCAGATGCGTGGTTCTCAAGGATATGCTTCTGAGTCTGCTAGAAACTTTTCAGTAGAGCTGAGATGAACTCAGTATAAATTCCATTTGAAGAAATAACCTAGGTCAGAAACCCACTCAACTGTAGCTCTTAAGCATCATCTGGAGCACACATTCTGGGAACCAGGCAGCAGAGAGCCCAGTGGAAGCTGCTCGATTTGAGCTTGTCTGATAGGTGTTTGTCTTCCCTGCAGGGAAACAGTTGCGTAGAGAACTCTTTCTACAGCAGCCACACACTCTGCCCTAGAGCTGAGAAGCACTGGCTGTAACTTCCCTTTGCAGAAGGAACATGCCTCAGAAACACACTCTCTCCTAACTCTTAAGTTACTACTTCAACTCACATATGCATGGAAACACAGAGTGGAGCACCCGGCAATACTGAGCAGGACAGCTCAGTAAAAGGGCTGCTCTGCCAGAACAAGGCAGAATGCAGATGCGTGGTTCTCAAGGATATGCTTCTGAGTCTGCTAGAAACTTTGCAGTAGAGCTGAGATGAACTCAGTATAAGTTCCATTTGAAGAAATAACCTAGGCCAGAAACCCACTCAACTGTAGCTCTTAAGCATCATCTGGAGCACACATTCTGGGAACCAGGCAGCAGAGAGCCCAGTGGAAGCTGCTCGATTTGAGCTTGTCTGATAGGTGTTTGTCTTCCCTGCAGGGAAACAGTTGCGTAGAGAACTCTTTCTACAGCAGCCACACACTCTGCCCTAGAGCTGAGAAGCACTGGCTGTAACTTCCCTTTGCAGAAGGAACATGCCTCAGAAACACACTCTCTCCTAACTCTTAAGTTACTACTTCAACTCACATATGCATGGAAACACAGAGTGGAGCACCCGGCGATAGTGTGCAGGACAGTACAGTAAAAGGGCTGCTCTGCCAGAACAAGGCAGAATGCAGATGCGTGGTTCTCAAGGATATGCTTCTGAGTCTGCTAGAAACTTTGCAGTAGAGCTGAGATGAACTCAGTATAAGTTCCATTTGAAGAAATAACCTAGGCCAGAAACCCACTCAACTGTAGCTCTTAAGCATCATCTGGAGCACACATTCTGGGAACCAGGCAGCACAGAGCCCAGTGGAAGCTGCTCGATTTGAGCTTGTCTGTTAGGTGTTTGTCTTCCCTGCAGGGTAACAGTTGCTTAGAGAACTCTTTCTACAGCAGCCACACACTCTGCCCTAGAGCTGAGAAGCACTGGCTGTAACTTCCCTTTGCAGAAGGAACATGCCTCAGAAACACACTCACTCCTAACTCTTAAGTTACTACTTCAACTCACATATGCATGGAAACACAGAGTGGAGCACCCGGCAATACTGAGCAGGACAGCTCAGTAAAAGGGCTGCTCTGCCAGAACAAGGCAGAATGCAGATGCGTGGTTCTCAAGGATATGCTTCTGAGTCTGCTAGAAACTTTGCAGTAGAGCTGAGATGAACTCAGTATAAGTTCCATTTGAAGAAATAACCTAGACCAGAAACCCACTCAACTGTAGCTCTTAAGCATCATCTGGAACACAAATTAAGGGAACCAGGCAGCAGAGAGCCCAGTGGAGACTGCTCGATTTGAGCTTGTCTGATAGGTGTTTGTCTTCCCTGCAGGGAAACAGTTGCGTAGAGAACTCTTTCTACAGCAGCCACACACTCTGCCCTAGAGCTGAGAAGTACTGGCTGTAACTTCCCTTTGCAGAAGGAACATGCCTCAGAAACACACTCTCACCTAACTCTTAAGTTACTACTTCAACTCACATATGCATGGAAACACAGAGTGGAGCACCCGGCAATACTGAGCCGGACAGCACAGTAAAAGGGCTGCTCTGGCAGAACAAGGCAGAATGCAGATGCGTGGTTCTCAAGGATATGCTTCTGAGTCTGCTAGAAACTTTGCAGTAGAGCTGAGATGAACTCAGTATAAGTTCCATTTGAAGAAATAACCTAGGCCAGAAACCCACTCAACTGTAGCTCTTAAGCATCATCTGGAGCACACATTCTGGGAACCAGGCAGCAGAGAGCCCAGTGGAAGCTGCTCGATTTGAGCTTGTCTGATAGGTGTTTGTCTTCCCTGCAGGGAAACAGTTGCTTAGAGAACTCTTTCTACAGCAGCCACACACTCTGCCCTAGAGCTGAGAAGCACTGGCTGTAACTTCCCTTTGCAGAAGGAACATGCCTCAGAAACACACTCTCTCCTAACTCTTAAGTTACTACTTCAACTCACATATGCATGGAAACACAGAGTGGAGCACCCGGCAATACTGAGCAGGACAGCTCAGTAAAAGGGCTGCTCTGCCAGAACAAGGCAGAATGCAGATGCGTGGTTCTCAAGGATATGCTTCTGAGTCTGCTAGAAACTTTGCAGTAGAGCTGAGATGAACTCAGTATAAGTTCCATTTGAAGAAATAACCTAGGCCAGAAACCCACTCAACTGTAGCTCTTAAGCATCATCTGGAGCACACATTCTGGGAACCAGGCAGCAGAGAGCCCAGTGGAAGCTGCTCGATTTGAGCTTGTCTGATAGGTGTTTGTCTTCCCTGCAGGGAAACAGTTGCGTAGAGAACTCTTTCTACAGCAGCCACACACTCTGCCCTAGAGCTGAGAAGCACTGGCTGTAACTTCCCTTTGCAGAAGGAACATGCCTCAGAAACACACTCTCTCCTAACTCTTAAGTTACTACTTCAACTCACATATGCATGGAAACACAGAGTGGAGCACCCGGCGATAGTGTGCAGGACAGTACAGTAAAAGGGCTGCTCTGCCAGAACAAGGCAGAATGCAGATGCGTGGTTCTCAAGGATATGCTTCTGAGTCTGCTAGAAACTTTGCAGTAGAGCTGAGATGAACTCAGTATAAGTTCCATTTGAAGAAATAACCTAGGCCAGAAACCCACTCAACTGTAGCTCTTAAGCATCATCTGGAGCACACATTCTGGGAACCAGGCAGCACAGAGCCCAGTGGAAGCTGCTCGATTTGAGCTTGTCTGTTAGGTGTTTGTCTTCCCTGCAGGGTAACAGTTGCTTAGAGAACTCTTTCTACAGCAGCCACACACTCTGCCCTAGAGCTGAGAAGCACTGGCTGTAACTTCCCTTTGCAGAAGGAACATGCCTCAGAAACACACTCACTCCTAACTCTTAAGTTACTACTTCAACTCACATATTCATGGAAACACAGAGTGGAGCACCCGGCAATACTGAGCAGGACAGCTCAGTAAAAGGGCTGCTCTGGCAGAACAAGGCAGAATGCAGATGCGTGGTTCTCAAGGATATGCTTCTGAGTCTGCTAGAAACTTTGCAGTAGAGCTGAGATGAACTCAGTATAAGTTCCATTTGAAGAAATAACCTAGGCCAGAAACCCACTCAACTGTAGCTCTTAAGCATCATCTGGAGCACACATTCTGGGAACCAGGCAGCAGAGAGCCCAGTGGAAGCTGCTCGATTTGAGCTTGTCTGATAGGTGTTTGTCTTCCCTGCAGGGAAACAGTTGCTTAGAGAACTCTTTCTACAGCAGCCACACACTCTGCCCTAGAGCTGAGAAGCACTGGCTGTAACTTCCCTTTGCAGAAGGAACATGCCTCAGAAACACACTCTCTCCTAACTCTTAAGTTACTACTTCAACTCACATATGCATGGAAACACAGAGTGGAGCACCCGGCAATACTGAGCAGGACAGCATAGTAAAAGGGCTGCTCTGCCAGAACAAGGCAGAATGCAGATGTGTGGTTCTCAAGGATATGCTTCTGAGTCTGCTAGAAACTTTGCAGTAGAGCTGAGATGAACTCAGTACAAGTTCCATTTGAAGAAATAACCTAGGCCAGAAACCCACTCAACTGTAGCTCTTAAGCATCATCTGGAGCACACATTCTGGGAACCAGGCAGCAGAGAGCCCAGTGGAAGCTGCTCGATTTGAGCTTGTCTGATAGGTGTTTGTCTTCCCTGCAGGGAAACAGTTGCTTAGAGAACTCTTTCTACAGCAGCCACACACTCTGCCCTAGAGCTGAGAAGCACTGGCTGTAACTTCCCTTTGCAGAAGGAACATGCCTCAGAAACACACTCTCTCCTAACTCTTAAGTTACTACTTCAACTCACATATGCATGGAAACACAGAGTGGAGCACCCGGCAATACTGAGCAGGACAGCTCAGTAAAAGGGCTGCTCTGCCAGAACAAGGCAGAATGCAGATGCGTGGTTCTCAAGGATATGCTTCTGAGTCTGCTAGAAACTTTGCAGTAGAGCTGAGATGAACTCAGTATAAGTTCCATTTGAAGAAATAACCTAGGCCAGAAACCCACTCAACTGTAGCTCTTAAGCATCATCTGGAGCACACATTCTGGGAACCAGGCAGCAGAGAGCCCAGTGGAAGCTGCTCGATTTGAGCTTGTCTGATAGGTGTTTGTCTTCCCTGCAGGGAAACAGTTGCGTAGAGAACTCTTTCTACAGCAGCCACACACTCTGCCCTAGAGCTGAGAAGCACTGGCTGTAACTTCCCTTTGCAGAAGGAACATGCCTCAGAAACACACTCTCTCCTAACTCTTAAGTTACTACTTCAACTCACATATGCATGGAAACACAGAGTGGAGCACCCGGCGATAGTGTGCAGGACAGTACAGTAAAAGGGCTGCTCTGCCAGAACAAGGCAGAATGCAGATGCGTGGTTCTCAAGGATATGCTTCTGAGTCTGCTAGAAACTTTGCAGTAGAGCTGAGATGAACTCAGTATAAGTTCCATTTGAAGAAATAACCTAGGCCAGAAACCCACTCAACTGTAGCTCTTAAGCATCATCTGGAGCACACATTCTGGGAACCAGGCAGCACAGAGCCCAGTGGAAGCTGCTCGATTTGAGCTTGTCTGTTAGGTGTTTGTCTTCCCTGCAGGGTAACAGTTGCTTAGAGAACTCTTTCTACAGCAGCCACACACTCTGCCCTAGAGCTGAGAAGCACTGGCTGTAACTTCCCTTTGCAGAAGGAACATGCCTCAGAAACACACTCACTCCTAACTCTTAAGTTACTACTTCAACTCACATATTCATGGAAACACAGAGTGGAGCACCCGGCAATACTGAGCAGGACAGCTCAGTAAAAGGGCTGCTCTGCCAGAACAAGGCAGAATGCAGATGCGTGGTTCTCAAGGATATGCTTCTGAGTCTGCTAGAAACTTTGCAGTAGAGCTGAGATGAACTCAGTATAAGTTCCATTTGAAGAAATAACCTAGACCAGAAACCCACTCAACTGTAGCTCTTAAGCATCATCTGGAACACAAATTAAAGGAACCAGGCAGCAGAGAGCCCAGTGGAGACTGCTCGATTTGAGCTTGTCTGATAGGTGTTTGTCTTCCCTGCAGGGAAACAGTTGCGTAGAGAACTCTTTCTACAGCAGCCACACACTCTGCCCTAGAGCTGAGAAGTACTGGCTGTAACTTCCCTTTGCAGAAGGAACATGCCTCAGAAACACACTCTCACCTAACTCTTAAGTTACTACTTCAACTCACATATGCATGGAAACACAGAGTGGAGCACCCGGCAATACTGAGCAGGACAGCACAGTAAAAGGGCTGCTCTGGCAGAACAAGGCAGAATGCAGATGCGTGGTTCTCAAGGATATGCTTCTGAGTCTGCTAGAAACTTTGCAGTAGAGCTGAGATGAACTCAGTATAAGTTCCATTTGAAGAAATAACCTAGGCCAGAAACCCACTCAACTGTAGCTCTTAAGCATCATCTGGAGCACACATTCTGGGAACCAGGCAGCACAGAGCCCAGTGGAAGCTGCTCGATTTGAGCTTGTCTGTTAGGTGTTTGTCTTCCCTGCAGGGTAACAGTTGCTTAGAGAACTCTTTCTACAGCAGCCACACACTCTGCCCTAGAGCTGAGAAGCACTGGCTGTAACTTCCCTTTGCAGAAGGAACATGCCTCAGAAACACACTCACTCCTAACTCTTAAGTTACTACTTCAACTCACATATTCATGGAAACACAGAGTGGAGCACCCGGCAATACTGAGCAGGACAGCTCAGTAAAAGGGCTGCTCTGGCAGAACAAGGCAGAATGCAGATGCGTGGTTCTCAAGGATATGCTTCTGAGTCTGCTAGAAACTTTGCAGTAGAGCTGAGATGAACTCAGTATAAGTTCCATTTGAAGAAATAACCTAGGCCAGAAACCCACTCAACTGTAGCTCTTAAGCATCATCTGGAGCACACATTCTGGGAACCAGGCAGCAGAGAGCCCAGTGGAAGCTGCTCGATTTGAGCTTGTCTGATAGGTGTTTGTCTTCCCTGCAGGGAAACAGTTGCTTAGAGAACTCTTTCTACAGCAGCCACACACTCTGCCCTAGAGCTGAGAAGCACTGGCTGTAACTTCCCTTTGCAGAAGGAACATGCCTCAGAAACACACTCTCTCCTAACTCTTAAGTTACTACTTCAACTCACATATGCATGGAAACACAGAGTGGAGCACCCGGCAATACTGAGCAGGACAGCATAGTAAAAGGGCTGCTCTGCCAGAACAAGGCAGAATGCAGATGTGTGGTTCTCAAGGATATGCTTCTGAGTCTGCTAGAAACTTTGCAGTAGAGCTGAGATGAACTCAGTACAAGTTCCATTTGAAGAAATAACCTAGGCCAGAAACCCACTCAACTGTAGCTCTTAAGCATCATCTGGAGCACACATTCTGGGAACCAGGCAGCAGAGAGCCCAGTGGAAGCTGCTCGATTTGAGCTTGTCTGATAGGTGTTTGTCTTCCCTGCAGGGAAACAGTTGCTTAGAGAACTCTTTCTACAGCAGCCACACACTCTGCCCTAGAGCTGAGAAGCACTGGCTGTAACTTCCCTTTGCAGAAGGAACATGCCTCAGAAACACACTCTCTCCTAACTCTTAAGTTACTACTTCAACTCACATATGCATGGAAACACAGAGTGGAGCACCCGGCAATACTGAGCAGGACAGCTCAGTAAAAGGGCTGCTCTGCCAGAACAAGGCAGAATGCAGATGCGTGGTTCTCAAGGATATGCTTCTGAGTCTGCTAGAAACTTTGCAGTAGAGCTGAGATGAACTCAGTATAAGTTCCATTTGAAGAAATAACCTAGGCCAGAAACCCACTCAACTGTAGCTCTTAAGCATCATCTGGAGCACACATTCTGGGAACCAGGCAGCAGAGAGCCCAGTGGAAGCTGCTCGATTTGAGCTTGTCTGATAGGTGTTTGTCTTCCCTGCAGGGAAACAGTTGCGTAGAGAACTCTTTCTACAGCAGCCACACACTCTGCCCTAGAGCTGAGAAGCACTGGCTGTAACTTCCCTTTGCAGAAGGAACATGCCTCAGAAACACACTCTCTCCTAACTCTTAAGTTACTACTTCAACTCACATATGCATGGAAACACAGAGTGGAGCACCCGGCGATAGTGTGCAGGACAGTACAGTAAAAGGGCTGCTCTGCCAGAACAAGGCAGAATGCAGATGCGTGGTTCTCAAGGATATGCTTCTGAGTCTGCTAGAAACTTTGCAGTAGAGCTGAGATGAACTCAGTATAAGTTCCATTTGAAGAAATAACCTAGGCCAGAAACCCACTCAACTGTAGCTCTTAAGCATCATCTGGAGCACACATTCTGGGAACCAGGCAGCACAGAGCCCAGTGGAAGCTGCTCGATTTGAGCTTGTCTGTTAGGTGTTTGTCTTCCCTGCAGGGTAACAGTTGCTTAGAGAACTCTTTCTACAGCAGCCACACACTCTGCCCTAGAGCTGAGAAGCACTGGCTGTAACTTCCCTTTGCAGAAGGAACATGCCTCAGAAACACACTCACTCCTAACTCTTAAGTTACTACTTCAACTCACATATTCATGGAAACACAGAGTGGAGCACCCGGCAATACTGAGCAGGACAGCTCAGTAAAAGGGCTGCTCTGCCAGAACAAGGCAGAATGCAGATGCGTGGTTCTCAAGGATATGCTTCTGAGTCTGCTAGAAACTTTGCAGTAGAGCTGAGATGAACTCAGTATAAGTTCCATTTGAAGAAATAACCTAGACCAGAAACCCACTCAACTGTAGCTCTTAAGCATCATCTGGAACACAAATTAAAGGAACCAGGCAGCAGAGAGCCCAGTGGAGACTGCTCGATTTGAGCTTGTCTGATAGGTGTTTGTCTTCCCTGCAGGGAAACAGTTGCGTAGAGAACTCTTTCTACAGCAGCCACACACTCTGCCCTAGAGCTGAGAAGTACTGGCTGTAACTTCCCTTTGCAGAAGGAACATGCCTCAGAAACACACTCTCACCTAACTCTTAAGTTACTACTTCAACTCACATATGCATGGAAACACAGAGTGGAGCACCCGGCAATACTGAGCAGGACAGCACAGTAAAAGGGCTGCTCTGGCAGAACAAGGCAGAATGCAGATGCGTGGTTCTCAAGGATATGCTTCTGAGTCTGCTAGAAACTTTGCAGTAGAGCTGAGATGAACTCAGTATAAGTTCCATTTGAAGAAATAACCTAGGCCAGAAACCCACTCAACTGTAGCTCTTAAGCATCATCTGGAGCACACATTCTGGGAACCAGGCAGCAGAGAGCCCAGTGGAAGCTGCTCGATTTGAGCTTGTCTGATAGGTGTTTGTCTTCCCTGCAGGGAAACAGTTGCTTAGAGAACTCTTTCTACAGCAGCCACACACTCTGCCCTAGAGCTGAGAAGCACTGGCTGTAACTTCCCTTTGCAGAAGGAACATGCCTCAGAAACACACTCTCTCCTAACTCTTAAGTTACTACTTCAACTCACATATGCATGGAAACACAGAGTGGAGCACCCGGCAATACTGAGCAGGACAGCATAGTAAAAGGGCTGCTCTGCCAGAACAAGGCAGAATGCAGATGTGTGGTTCTCAAGGATATGCTTCTGAGTCTGCTAGAAACTTTGCAGTAGAGCTGAGATGAACTCAGTACAAGTTCCATTTGAAGAAATAACCTAGGCCAGAAACCCACTCAACTGTAGCTCTTAAGCATCATCTGGAGCACACATTCTGGGAACCAGGCAGCAGAGAGCCCAGTGGAAGCTGCTCGATTTGAGCTTGTCTGATAGGTGTTTGTCTTCCCTGCAGGGAAACAGTTGCTTAGAGAACTCTTTCTACAGCAGCCACACACTCTGCCCTAGAGCTGAGAAGCACTGGCTGTAACTTCCCTTTGCAGAAGGAACATGCCTCAGAAACACACTCTCTCCTAACTCTTAAGTTACTACTTCAACTCACATATGCATGGAAACACAGAGTGGAGCACCCGGCAATACTGAGCAGGACAGCTCAGTAAAAGGGCTGCTCTGCCAGAACAAGGCAGAATGCAGATGCGTGGTTCTCAAGGATATGCTTCTGAGTCTGCTAGAAACTTTGCAGTAGAGCTGAGATGAACTCAGTATAAGTTCCATTTGAAGAAATAACCTAGGCCAGAAACCCACTCAACTGTAGCTCTTAAGCATCATCTGGAGCACACATTCTGGGAACCAGGCAGCAGAGAGCCCAGTGGAAGCTGCTCGATTTGAGCTTGTCTGATAGGTGTTTGTCTTCCCTGCAGGGAAACAGTTGCGTAGAGAACTCTTTCTACAGCAGCCACACACTCTGCCCTAGAGCTGAGAAGCACTGGCTGTAACTTCCCTTTGCAGAAGGAACATGCCTCAGAAACACACTCTCACCTAACTCTTAAGTTACTACTTCAACTCACATATGCATGGAAACACAGAGTGGAGCACCCGGCGATAGTGTGCAGGACAGTACAGTAAAAGGGCTGCTCTGCCAGAACAAGGCAGAATGCAGATGCATGGTTCTCAAGGATATGCTTCTGAGTCTGCTAGAAACTTTGCAGTAGAGCTGAGATGAACTCAGTATAAGTTCCATTTGAAGAAATAACCTAGACCAGAAACCCACTCAACTGTAGCTCTTAAGCATCATCTGGAACACAACTTAAGGGAACCAGGCAGCAGAGAGCCCAGTGGAGACTGCTCGATTTGAGCTTGTCTGATAGGTGTTTGTCTTCCCTGCAGGGAAACAGTTGCGTAGAGAACTCTTTCTACAGCAGCCACACACTCTGCCCTAGAGCTGAGAAGTACTGGCTGTAACTTCCCTTTGCAGAAGGAACATGCCTCAGAAACACACTCTCACCTAACTCTTAAGTTACTACTTCAACTCACATATGCATGGAAACACAGAGTGGAGCACCCGGCAATACTGAGCAGGACAGCACAGTAAAAGGGCTGCTCTGGCAGAACAAGGCAGAATGCAGATGCGTGGTTCTCAAGGATATGCTTCTGAGTCTGCTAGAAACTTTGCAGTAGAGCTGAGATGAACTCAGTATAAGTTCCATTTGAAGAAATAACCTAGGCCAGAAACCCACTCAACTGTAGCTCTTAAGCATCATCTGGAGCACACATTCTGGGAACCAGGCAGCAGAGAGCCCAGTGGAAGCTGCTCGATTTGAGCTTGTCTGATAGGTGTTTGTCTTCCCTGCAGGGAAACAGTTGCTTAGAGAACTCTTTCTACAGCAGCCACACACTCTGCCCTAGAGCTGAGAAGCACTGGCTGTAACTTCCCTTTGCAGAAGGAACATGCCTCAGAAACACACTCTCTCCTAACTCTTAAGTTACTACTTCAACTCACATATGCATGGAAAAACAGAGTGGAGCACCCGGCGATAGTGTGCAGGACAGTACAGTAAAAGGGCTGCTCTGCCAGAACAAGGCAGAACGCAGATGCGTGGTTCTCAAGGATATGCTTCTGAGTCTGCTAGAAACTTTGCAGTAGAGCTGAGATGAACTCAGTATAAGTTCCATTTGAAGAAATAACCTAGGCCAGAAACCCACTCAACTGTAGCTCTTAAGCATCATCTGGAGCACACATTCTGGGAACCAGGCAGCACAGAGCCCAGTGGAAGCTGCTCGATTTGAGCTTGTCTGTTAGGTGTTTGTCTTCCCTGCAGGGTAACAGTTGCTTAGAGAACTCTTTCTACAGCAGCCACACACTCTGCCCTAGAGCTGAGAAGCACTGGCTGTAACTTCCCTTTGCAGAAGGAACATGCCTCAGAAACACACTCACTCCTAACTCTTAAGTTACTACTTCAACTCACATATTCATGGAAACACAGAGTGGAGCACCCGGCAATACTGAGCAGGACAGCTCAGTAAAAGGGCTGCTCTGCCAGAACAAGGCAGAATGCAGATGCGTGGTTCTCAAGGATATGCTTCTGAGTCTGCTAGAAACTTTGCAGTAGAGCTGAGATGAACTCAGTATAAGTTCCATTTGAAGAAATAACCTAGACCAGAAACCCACTCAACTGTAGCTCTTAAGCATCTTCTGGAACACAAATTAAAGGAACCAGGCAGCAGAGAGCCCAGTGGAGACTGCTCGATTTGAGCTTGTCTGATATGTGTTTGTCTTCCCTGCAGGGAAACAGTTGCGTAGAGAACTCTTTCTACAGCAGCCACACACTCTGCCCTAGAGCTGAGAAGTACTGGCTGTAACTTCCCTTTGCAGAAGGAACATGCCTCAGAAACACACTCTCACCTAACTCTTAAGTTACTACTTCAACTCACATATGCATGGAAACACAGAGTGGAGCACCCGGCAATACTGAGCAGGACAGCACAGTAAAAGGGCTGCTCTGGCAGAACAAGGCAGAATGCAGATGCGTGGTTCTCAAGGATATGCTTCTGAGTCTGCTAGAAACTTTGCAGTAGAGCTGAGATGAACTCAGTATAAGTTCCATTTGAAGAAATAACCTAGGCCAGAAACCCACTCAACTGTAGCTCTTAAGCATCATCTGGAGCACACATTCTGGGAACCAGGCAGCAGAGAGCCCAGTGGAAGCTGCTCGATTTGAGCTTGTCTGATAGGTGTTTGTCTTCCCTGCAGGGAAACAGTTGCTTAGAGAACTCTTTCTACAGCAGCCACACACTCTGCCCTAGAGCTGAGAAGCACTGGCTGTAACTTCCCTTTGCAGAAGGAACATGCCTCAGAAACACACTCTCTCCTAACTCTTAAGTTACTACTTCAACTCACATATGCATGGAAACACAGAGTGGAGCACCCGGCAATACTGAGCAGGACAGCATAGTAAAAGGGCTGCTCTGCCAGAACAAGGCAGAATGCAGATGTGTGGTTCTCAAGGATATGCTTCTGAGTCTGCTAGAAACTTTGCAGTAGAGCTGAGATGAACTCAGTACAAGTTCCATTTGAAGAAATAACCTAGGCCAGAAACCCACTCAACTGTAGCTCTTAAGCATCATCTGGAGCACACATTCTGGGAACCAGGCAGCAGAGAGCCCAGTGGAAGCTGCTCGATTTGAGCTTGTCTGATAGGTGTTTGTCTTCCCTGCAGGGAAACAGTTGCTTAGAGAACTCTTTCTACAGCAGCCACACACTCTGCCCTAGAGCTGAGAAGCACTGGCTGTAACTTCCCTTTGCAGAAGGAACATGCCTCAGAAACACACTCTCTCCTAACTCTTAAGTTACTACTTCAACTCACATATGCATGGAAACACAGAGTGGAGCACCCGGCAATACTGAGCAGGACAGCTCAGTAAAAGGGCTGCTCTGCCAGAACAAGGCAGAATGCAGATGCGTGGTTCTCAAGGATATGCTTCTGAGTCTGCTAGAAACTTTGCAGTAGAGCTGAGATGAACTCAGTATAAGTTCCATTTGAAGAAATAACCTAGGCCAGAAACCCACTCAACTGTAGCTCTTAAGCATCATCTGGAGCACACATTCTGGGAACCAGGCAGCAGAGAGCCCAGTGGAAGCTGCTCGATTTGAGCTTGTCTGATAGGTGTTTGTCTTCCCTGCAGGGAAACAGTTGCGTAGAGAACTCTTTCTACAGCAGCCACACACTCTGCCCTAGAGCTGAGAAGCACTGGCTGTAACTTCCCTTTGCAGAAGGAACATGCCTCAGAAACACACTCTCTCCTAACTCTTAAGTTACTACTTCAACTCACATATGCATGGAAACACAGAGTGGAGCACCCGGCGATAGTGTGCAGGACAGTACAGTAAAAGGGCTGCTCTGCCAGAACAAGGCAGAATGCAGATGCGTGGTTCTCAAGGATATGCTTCTGAGTCTGCTAGAAACTTTGCAGTAGAGCTGAGATGAACTCAGTATAAGTTCCATTTGAAGAAATAACCTAGACCAGAAACCCACTCAACTGTAGCTCTTAAGCATCATCTGGAACACAAATTAAGGGAACCAGGCAGCAGAGAGCCCAGTGGAGACTGCTCGATTTGAGCTTGTCTGATAGGTGTTTGTCTTCCCTGCAGGGAAACAGTTGCGTAGAGAACTCTTTCTACAGCAGCCACACACTCTGCCCTAGAGCTGAGAAGTACTGGCTGTAACTTCCCTTTGCAGAAGGAACATGCCTCAGAAACACACTCTCACCTAACTCTTAAGTTACTACTTCAACTCACATATGCATGGAAACACAGAGTGGAGCACCCGGCAATACTGAGCAGGACAGCACAGTAAAAGGGCTGCTCTGGCAGAACAAGGCAGAATGCAGATGCGTGGTTCTCAAGGATATGCTTCTGAGTCTGCTAGAAACTTTGCAGTAGAGCTGAGATGAACTCAGTATAAGTTCCATTTGAAGAAATAACCTAGGCCAGAAACCCACTCAACTGTAGCTCTTAAGCATCATCTGGAGCACACATTCTGGGAACCAGGCAGCAGAGAGCCCAGTGGAAGCTGCTCGATTTGAGCTTGTCTGATAGGTGTTTGTCTTCCCTGCAGGGAAACAGTTGCTTAGAGAACTCTTTCTACAGCAGCCACACACTCTGCCCTAGAGCTGAGAATCACTGGCTGTAACTTCCCTTTGCAGAAGGAACATGCCTCAGAAACACACTCTCTCCTAACTCTTAAGTTACTACTTCAACTCACATATGCATGGAAACACAGAGTGGAGCACCCGGCAATACTGAGCAGGACAGCTCAGTAAAAGGGCTGCTCTGCCAGAACAAGGCAGAATGCAGATGCGTGGTTCTCAAGGATATGCTTCTGAGTCTGCTAGAAACTTTGCAGTAGAGCTGAGATGAACTCAGTATAAGTTCCATTTGAAGAAATAACCTAGGCCAGAAACCCACTCAACTGTAGCTCTTAAGCATCATCTGGAGCACACATTCTGGGAACCAGGCAGCAGAGAGCCCAGTGGAAGCTGCTCGATTTGAGCTTGTCTGATAGGTGTTTGTCTTCCCTGCAGGGAAACAGTTGCTTAGAGAACTCTTTCTACAGCAGCCACACACTCTGCCCTAGAGCTGAGAAGCACTGGCTGTAACTTCCCTTTGCAGAAGGAACATGCCTCAGAAACACACTCTCTCCTAACTCTTAAGTTACTACTTCAACTCACATATGCATGGAAACACAGAGTGGAGCACCCGGCAATACTGAGCAGGACAGCTCAGTAAAAGGGCTGCTCTGCCAGAACAAGGCAGAATGCAGATGCGTGGTTCTCAAGGATCTGCTTCTGAGTCTGCTAGAAACTTTGCAGTAGAGCTGAGATGAACTCAGTATAAGTTCCATTTGAAGAAATAACCTAGGCCAGAAACCCACTCAACTGTAGCTCTTAAGCATCATCTGGAGCACACATTCTGGGAACCAGGCAGCAGAGAGCCCAGTGGAAGCTGCTCGATTTGAGCTTGTCTGATAGGTGTTTGTCTTCCCTGCAGGGAAACAGTTGCTTAGAGAACTCTTTCTACAGCAGCCACACACTCTGCCCTAGAGCTGAGAAGCACTGGCTGTAACTTCCCTTTGCAGAAGGAACATGCCTCAGAAACACACTCTCTCCTAACTCTTAAGTTACTACTTCAACTCACATATGCATGGAAACACAGAGTGGAGCACCCGGCAATACTGAGCAGGACAGCATAGTAAAAGGGCTGCTCTGCCAGAACAAGGCAGAATGCAGATGCGTGGTTCTCAAGGATCTGCTTCTGAGTCTGCTAGAAACTTTGCAGTAGAGCTGAGATGAACTCAGTATAAGTTCCATTTGAAGAAATAACCTAGGCCAGAAACCCACTCAACTGTAGCTCTTAAGCATCATCTGGAGCACACATTCTGGGAACCAGGCAGCAGAGAGCCCAGTGGAAGCTGCTCGATTTGAGCTTGTCTGATAGGTGTTTGTCTTCCCTG
Source organism: Tapirus indicus (assembly GCA_031878705.1). Taxonomy (NCBI): domain Eukaryota; kingdom Metazoa; phylum Chordata; class Mammalia; order Perissodactyla; family Tapiridae; genus Tapirus; species Tapirus indicus. The sequence goes on from CM062942.1 coordinate 49,409,743, forward strand.
CAGGGAAACAGTTGCTTAGAGAACGGTTTCTACAGCAGCCACACACTCTGCCCTAGAGCTGAGAATCACTGGCTGTAACTTCCCTTTGCAGAAGGAACATGCCTCAGAAACACACTCTCTCCTAACACTTAAGTTACTACTTCAACTCACATATGCATGGAAACACAGAGTGGAGCACCCGGCAATACTGAGCAGGACAGCTCAGTAAAAGGGCTGCTCTGCCAGAACAAGGCAGAATGCAGATGCGTGGTTCTCAAGGATATGCTTCTGAGTCTGCTAGAAACTTTGCAGTAGAGCTGAGATGAACTCAGTATAAGTTCCATTTGAAGAAATAACCTAGGCCAGAAACCCACTCAACTGTAGCTCTTAAGCATCATCTGGAGCACACATTCTGGGAACCAGGCAGCAGAGAGCCCAGTGGAAGCTGCTCGATTTGAGCTTGTCTGATAGGTGTTTGTCTTCCCTGCAGGGAAACAGTTGCTTAGAGAACTCTTTCTACAGCAGCCACACACTCTGCCCTAGAGCTGAGAAGCACTGGCTGTAACTTCCCTTTGCAGAAGGAACATGCCTCAGAAACACACTCTCACCTAACTCTTAAGTTACTACTTCAACTCACATATGCATGGAAACACAGAGTGGAGCACCCGGCAATACTGAGCAGGACAGCACAGTAAAAGGGCTGCTCTGGCACAACAAGGCAGAATGCAGATGAGTGGTTCTCAAGGATATGCTTCTGAGTCTGCTAGAAACTTTGCAGTAGAGCTGAGATGAACTCAGTATAAGTTCCATTTGAAGAAATAACCTAGGCCAGAAACCCACTCAACTGTAGCTCTTAAGCATCATCTGGAGCACACATTCTGGGAACCAGGCAGCAGAGAGCCCAGTGGAAGCTGCTCGATTTGAGCTTGTCTGATAGGTGTTTGTCTTCCCTGCAGGGAAACAGTTGCTTAGAGAACTCTTTCTACAGCAGCCACACACTCTGCCCTAGAGCTGAGAAGCACTGGCTGTCACTTCCCTTTGCAGAAGGAACATGCCTCAGAAACACACTCTCTCCTAACTCTTAAGTTACTACTTCAACTCACATATGCATGGAAACACAGAGTGGAGCAACCGGCAATACTGAGCAGGACAGCTCAGTAAAAGGGCTGCTCTGCCAGAACAAGGCAGAATGCAGATGCGTGGTTCTCAAGGATATGCTTCTGAGTCTGCTAGAAACTTTGCAGTAGAGCTGAGATGAACTCAGTATAAGTTCCATTTGAAGAAATAACCTAGGCCAGAAACCCACTCAACTGTAGCTCTTAAGCATCATCTGGAGCACACATTCTGGGAACCAGGCAGCACAGAGCCCAGGGGAAGCTGCTCGATTTGAGCTTGTCTGTTAGGTGTTTGTCTTCCCTGCAGGGAAACAGTGGCTTAGAGAACTCTTTCTACAGCAGCCACACACTCTGCCCTAGAGCTGAGAAGCACTGGCTGTAACTTCCCTTTGCAGAAGGAACATGCCTCAGAAACACACTCTCTCCTAACGCTTAAGTTACTACTTCAACTCACATATGCAGGGAAACACAGAGTGGAGCACCCGGCGATAGTGTGCAGGACAGTACAGTAAAAGGGCTGCTCTGCCAGAACAAGTCAGAACGCAGATGCGTGGTTCTCAAGGATATGCTTCTGAGTCTGCTAGAAACTTTGCAGTAGAGCTGAGATGAACTCAGTATAAGTTCCATTTGAAGAAATAACCTAGGCCAGAAACCCACTCAACTGTAGCTCTTAAGGATCATCTGGAGCACACATTCTGGGAACCAGGCAGCACAGAGCCCAGTGGAAGCTGCTCGATTTGAGCTTGTCTGATAGGTGTTTGTCTTCCCTGCAGGGAAACAGTTGCGTAGAGAACTCTTTCTACAGCAGCCACACACTCTGCCCTAGAGCTGAGAAGCACTGGCTGTCACTTCCCTTTGCAGAAGGAACAGGCCTCAGAAACACACTCTCTCCTAACTCTTAAGTTACTACTTCAACTCACATATGCATGGAAACACAGAGTGGAGCACCCGGCAATACTGAGCAGGACAGCACATTAAAAGGGCTGCTCTGCCAGAACAAGGCAGAATGCAGATGCGTGGTTCTCAAGGATGTGCTTCTGAGTCTGCTAGAAACTTTTCAGTAGAGCTGAGATGAACTCAGTATAAGTTCCATTTGAAGAAATAACCTAGGCCAGAAACCCACTCAACTGTAGCTCTTAAGCATCATCTGGAGCACACATTCTGGGAACCAGGCAGCAGAGAGCCCAGTGGAAGCTGCTCGATTTGAGCTTGTCTGATAGGTGTTTGTCTTCCCTGCAGGGAAACAGTTGCGTAGAGAACTCTTTCTACAGCAGCCACACACTCTGCCCTAGAGCTGAGAAGCACTGGCTGTAACTTCCCTTTGCAGAAGGAACATGCCTCAGAAACACACTCTCACCTAACTCTTAAGTTACTACTTCAACTCACATATGCATGGAAACACAGAGTGGAGCACCCGGCAATACTGAGCAGGACAGCTCAGTAAAAGGGCTGCTCTGGCAGAACAAGGCAGAATGCAGATGCGTGGTTCTCAAGGATATGCTTCTGAGTCTGCTAGAAACTTTGCAGTAGAGCTGAGATGAACTCAGTATAAGTTCCATTTGAAGAAATAACCTAGGCCAGAAACCCACTCAACTGTAGCTCTTAAGCATCATCTGGAGCACACGTTCTGGGAACCAGACAGCACAGAGCCCAGTGGAAGCTGCTCGATTTGAGCTTGTCTGTTAGGTGTTTGTCTTCCCTGCAGGGAAACAGTTGCGTAGAGAACTCTTTCTACAGCAGCCACACACTCTGCCCTACAGCTGAGAAGCACTGGCTGTCACTTCCCTTTGCAGAAGGAACATGCCTCAGAAACACACTCTCTCCTAACTCTTAAGTTACTACTTCAACTCACATATGCATGGAAACACAGAGTGGAGCACCCGGCGAGAGTGTGCAGGACAGTACAGTAAAAGGGCTGCTCTGCCAGAACAAGGCAGAATGCAGATGCGTGGTTCTCAAGGATATGCTTCTGAGTCTGCTAGAAACTTTGCAGTAGAGCTGAGATGAACTCAGTATAAGTTCCATTTGAAGAAATAACCTAGGCCAGAAACCCACTCAACTGTAGCTCTTAAGCATCATCTGGAGCACACATTCTGGGAACAAGGCAGCACAGAGCCCACTGGAAGCTGCTCGATTTGAGCTTGTCTGTTAGGTGTTTGTCTTCCCTGCAGGGTAACAGTTGCTTAGAGAACTCTTTCTACAGCAGCCACACACTCTGCCCTAGAGCTGAGAAGCACTGGCTGTAACTACCCTTTGCAGAAGGAACAGGCCTCAGAAACACACTCTCACCTAACTCTTAAGTTACTACTTCAACTCACATATGCATGGAAACACAGAGTGGAGCACCCGGCGATAGTGTGCAGGACAGTACAGTAAAGGGCTGCACTGCCAGAACAAGGCAGAACGCAGACGCGTGGTTCTCAAGGATATGCTTCTGAGTCTGCTAGAAATTTGCAGTAGAGCTGAGATGAACTCAGTATAAGTTCCATTTGAAGAAATAACCTAGGTCAGAAACCCACTCAACTGTAGCTCTTAAGCATCATCTGGAGCACACATTCTGGGAACCAGACAGCACAGAGCCCAGTGGAAGCTGCTCGATTTGAGCTTGTCTGTTAGGTGTTTGTCTTCCCTGCAGGGAAACAGTTGCTTAGAGAACTCTTTCTACAGCAGCCACACACTCTGCCCTAGAGCTGAGAAGCACTGGCTGTCACTTCCCTTTGCAGAAGGAACATGCCTCAGAAACACACTCTCTCCTAACTCTTAAGTTACTACTTCAACTCACATATGCATGGAAACACAGAGTGGAGCACCCGGCAATACTGAGCAGGACAGCACAGTAAAAGGGCTGCTCTGCCAGAACAAGGCAGAATGCAGATGCGTGGTTCTCAAGGATGTGCTTCTGAGTCTGCTAGAAACTTTGCAGTAGAGCTGAGATGAACTCAGTATAAGTTCCATTTGAAGAAATAACCTAGGCCAGAAACCCACTCAACTGTAGCTCTTAAGCATCATCTGGAGCACACATTCTGGGAACCAGGCAGCAGAGAGCCCAGTGGAAGCTGCTCGATTTGAGCTTGTCTGATAGGTGTTTGTCTTCCCTGCAGGGAAACAGTTGCGTAGAGAACTCTTTCTACAGCAGCCACACACTCTGCCCTAGAGCTGAGAAGCACTGGCTGTAACTTCCCTTTGCAGAAGGAACATGCCTCAGAAACACACTCTCACCTAACTCTTAAGTTACTACTTCAACTCACATATGCATGGAAACACAGAGTGGAGCACCCGGCAATACTGAGCAGGACAGCTCAGTAAAAGGGCTGCTCTGGCAGAACAAGGCAGAATGCAGATGCGTGGTTCTCAAGGATATGCTTCTGAGTCTGCTAGAAACTTTGCAGTAGAGCTGAGATGAACTCAGTATAAGTTCCATTTGAAGAAATAACCTAGGCCAGAAACCCACTCAACTGTAGCTCTTAAGCATCATCTGGAGCACACATTCTGGGAACCAGGCAGCAGAGAGCCCAGTGGAAGCTGCTCGATTTGAGCTTGTCTGATAGGTGTTTGTCTTCCCTGCAGGGAAACAGTTGCTTAGAGAACTCTTTCTACAGCAGCCACACACTCTGCCCTAGAGCTGAGAAGCACTGGCTGTCACTTCCCTTTGCAGAAGGAACATGCCTCAGAAACACACTCTCTCCTAACTCTTAAGTTACTACTTCAACTCACATATGCATGGAAACACAGAGTGGAGCAACCGGCAATACTGAGCAGGACAGCTCAGTAAAAGGGCTGCTCTGCCAGAACAAGGCAGAATGCAGATGCGTGGTTCTCAAGGATATGCTTCTGAGTCTGCTAGAAACTTTGCAGTAGAGCTGAGATGAACTCAGTATAAGTTCCATTTGAAGAAATAACCTAGGCCAGAAACCCACTCAACTGTAGCTCTTAAGCATCATCTGGAGCACACATTCTGGGAACCAGGCAGCACAGAGCCCAGGGGAAGCTGCTCGATTTGAGCTTGTCTGTTAGGTGTTTGTCTTCCCTGCAGGGAAACAGTGGCTTAGAGAACTCTTTCTACAGCAGCCACACACTCTGCCCTAGAGCTGAGAAGCACTGGCTGTAACTTCCCTTTGCAGAAGGAACATGCCTCAGAAACACACTCTCTCCTAACGCTTAAGTTACTACTTCAACTCACATATGCAGGGAAACACAGAGTGGAGCACCCGGCGATAGTGTGCAGGACAGTACAGTAAAAGGGCTGCTCTGCCAGAACAAGGCAGAACGCAGATGCGTGGTTCTCAAGGATATGCTTCTGAGTCTGCTAGAAACTTTGCAGTAGAGCTGAGATGAACTCAGTATAAGTTCCATTTGAAGAAATAACCTAGGTCAGAAACCCACTCAACTGTAGCTCTTAAGCATCATCTGGAGCACACATTCTGGGAACAAGGCAGCACAGAGCCCAGTGGAAGCTGCTCGATTTGAGCTTGTCTGTTAGGTGTTTGTCTTCCCTGCAGGGAAACCGTTGCTTAGAGAACTCTTTCTACAGCAGCCACACACTCTGCCCTAGAGCTGAGAAGCACTGGCTGTAACTTCCCTTTGCAGAAGGAACATGCCTCAGAAACACACTCACTCCTAACGCTTAAGTTACTACTTCAACTCACATATGCATGGAAACACAGAGTGGAGCACCCGGCAATACTGAGCAGGACAGCACAGTAAAAGGGCTGCTCTGGCAGAACAAGGCAGAATGCAGATGCGTGGTTCTCAAGGATATGCTTCTGAGTCTGCTAGAAACTTTGCAGTAGAGCTGAGATGAACTCAGTATAAGTTCCATTTGAAGAAATAACCTAGGCCAGAAACCCACTCAACTGTAGCTCTTAAGCATCATCTGGAGCACACATTCTGGGAACCAGACAGCACAGAGCCCAGTGGAAGCTGCTCGATTTGAGCTTGTCTTTAGGTGTTTGTCTTCCCTGCAGGGAAACAGTTGCTTAGAGAACTCTTTCTACAGCAGCCACACACTCTGCCCTAGAGCTGAGAAGCACTGGCTGTCACTTCCCTTTGCAGAAGGAACATGCCTCAGAAACACACTCTCTCCTAACTCTTAAGTTACTACTTCAACTCACATATGCATGGAAACACAGAGTGGAGCACCCGGCAATACTGAGCAGGACAGCACAGTAAAAGGGCTGCTCTGCCAGAACAAGGCAGAATGCAGATGCGTGGTTCTCAAGGATGTGCTTCTGAGTCTGCTAGAAACTTTTCAGTAGAGCTGAGATGAACTCAGTATAAGTTCCATTTGAAGAAATAACCTAGGCCAGAAACCCACTCAACTGTAGCTCTTAAGCATCATCTGGAGCACACATTCTGGGAACCAGGCAGCACAGAGCCCAGTGGAAGCTGCTCGATTTGAGCTTGTCTGATAGGTGTTTGTCTTCCCTGCAGGGAAACAGTTGCGTAGAGAACTCTTTCTACAGCAGCCACACACTCTGCCCTACAGCTGAGAAGCACTGGCTGTAACTTCCCTTTGCAGAAGGAACATGCCTCAGAAACACACTCTCTCCTAACTCTTAAGTTACTACTTCAACTCACATATGCATGGAAACACAGAGTGGAGCACCCGGCAATACTGAGCAGGACAGCTCAGTAAAAGGGCTGCTCTGGCAGAACAAGGCAGAATGCAGATGCGTGGTTCTCAAGGATATGCTTCTGAGTCTGCTAGAAACTTTGCAGTAGAGCTGAGATGAACTCAGTATAAGTTCCATTTGAAGAAATAACCTAGGCCAGAAACCCACTCAACTGTAGCTCTTAAGCATCATCTGGAGCACACGTTCTGGGAACCAGACAGCACAGAGCCCAGTGGAAGCTGCTCGATTTGAGCTTGTCTGTTAGGTGTTTGTCTTCCCTGCAGGGAAACAGTTGCGTAGAGAACTCTTTCTACAGCAGCCACACACTCTGCCCTACAGCTGAGAAGCACTGGCTGTCACTTCCCTTTGCAGAAGGAACATGCCTCAGAAACACACTCTCTCCTAACTCTTAAGTTACTACTTCAACTCACATATGCATGGAAACACAGAGTGGAGCACCCGGCGAGAGTGTGCAGGACAGTACAGTAAAAGGGCTGCTCTGCCAGAACAAGGCAGAATGCAGATGCGTGGTTCTCAAGGATATGCTTCTGAGTCTGCTAGAAACTTTGCAGTAGAGCTGAGATGAACTCAGTATAAGTTCCATTTGAAGAAATAACCTAGGCCAGAAACCCACTCAACTGTAGCTCTTAAGCATCATCTGGAGCACACATTCTGGGAACCAGGCAGCAGAGAGCCCAGTGGAAGCTGCTCGATTTGAGCTTGTCTGATAGGTGTTTGTCTTCCCTGCAGGGAAACAGTTGCTTAGAGAACTCTTTCTACAGCAGCCACACACTCTGCCCTAGAGCTGAGAAGCACTGGCTGTCACTTCCCTTTGCAGAAGGAACATGCCTCAGAAACACACTCTCTCCTAACTCTTAAGTTACTACTTCAACTCACATATGCATGGAAACACAGAGTGGAGCAACCGGCAATACTGAGCAGGACAGCTCAGTAAAAGGGCTGCTCTGCCAGAACAAGGCAGAATGCAGATGCGTGGTTCTCAAGGATATGCTTCTGAGTCTGCTAGAAACTTTGCAGTAGAGCTGAGATGAACTCAGTATAAGTTCCATTTGAAGAAATAACCTAGGCCAGAAACCCACTCAACTGTAGCTCTTAAGCATCATCTGGAGCACACATTCTGGGAACCAGGCAGCACAGAGCCCAGGGGAAGCTGCTCGATTTGAGCTTGTCTGTTAGGTGTTTGTCTTCCCTGCAGGGAAACAGTGGCGTAGAGAACTCTTTCTACAGCAGCCACACACTCTGCCCTAGAGCTGAGAAGCACTGGCTGTAACTTCCCTTTGCAGAAGGAACATGCCTCAGAAACACACTCTCTCCTAACGCTTAAGTTACTACTTCAACTCACATATGCAGGGAAACACAGAGTGGAGCACCCGGCGATAGTGTGCAGGACAGTACAGTAAAAGGGCTGCTCTGCCAGAACAAGGCAGAACGCAGATGCGTGGTTCTCAAGGATATGCTTCTGAGTCTGCTAGAAACTTTGCAGTAGAGCTGAGATGAACTCAGTATAAGTTCCATTTGAAGAAATAACCTAGGTCAGAAACCCACTCAACTGTAGCTCTTAAGCATCATCTGGAGCACACATTCTGGGAACAAGGCAGCACAGAGCCCAGTGGAAGCTGCTCGATTTGAGCTTGTCTGTTAGGTGTTTGTCTTCCCTGCAGGGAAACCGTTGCTTAGAGAACTCTTTCTACAGCAGCCACACACTCTGCCCTAGAGCTGAGAAGCACTGGCTGTAACTTCCCTTTGCAGAAGGAACATGCCTCAGAAACACACTCACTCCTAACGCTTAAGTTACTACTTCAACTCACATATGCATGGAAACACAGAGTTGAGCACCCGGCGATAGTATGCAGGACAGTTCAGTAAAAGGGCTGCTCTGCCAGAACAAGGCAGAATGCAGATGCGTGGTTCTCAAGGATATGCTTCTGAGTCTGCTAGAAACTTTGCAGTAGAGCTGAGATGAACTCAGTATAAGTTCCATTTGAAGAAATAACCTAGGCCAGAAACCCACTCAACTGTAGCTCTTAAGGATCATCTGGAGCACACATTCTGGGAACCAGGCAGCAGAGAGCCCAGTGGAAGCTGCTCGATTTGAGCTTGTCTGATAGGTGTTTGTCTTCCCTGCAGGGAAACAGTTGCGTAGAGAACTCTTTCTACAGCAGCCACACACTCCGCCCTAGAGCTGAGAAGCACTGGCTGTAACTTCCCTTTGCAGAAGGCATATGCCTCAGAAACACACTCTCACCTAACTCTTAAGTTACTACTTCAACTCACATATGCATGGAAACACAGAGTGGAGCACCCGGCAATACTGAGCAGGACAGCACAGTAAAAGGGCTGCTCTGGCAGAACAAGGCAGAATGCAGATGCGTGGTTCTCAAGGATATGCTTCTGAGTCTGCTAGAAACTTTGCAGTAGAGCTGAGATGAACTCAGTATAAGTTCCATTTGAAGAAATAACCTAGGCCAGAAACCCACTCAACTGTAGCTCTTAAGCATCATCTGGAGCACACGTTCTGGGAACCAGACAGCACAGAGCCCAGTGGAAGCTGCTCGATTTGAGCTTGTCTGTTAGGTGTTTGTCTTCCCTGCAGGGAAACAGTTGCGTAGAGAACTCTTTCTACAGCAGCCACACACTCTGCCCTACAGCTGAGAAGCACTGGCTGTCACTTCCCTTTGCAGAAGGAACATGCCTCAGAAACACACTCTCTCCTAACTCTTAAGTTACTACTTCAACTCACATATGCATGGAAACACAGAGTGGAGCACCCGGCGAGAGTGTGCAGGACAGTACAGTAAAAGGGCTGCTCTGCCAGAACAAGGCAGAATGCAGATGCGTGGTTCTCAAGGATATGCTTCTGAGTCTGCTAGAAACTTTGCAGTAGAGCTGAGATGAACTCAGTATAAGTTCCATTTGAAGAAATAACCTAGGCCAGAAACCCACTCAACTGTAGCTCTTAAGCATCATCTGGAGCACACATTCTGGGAACCAGGCAGCAGAGAGCCCAGTGGAAGCTGCTCGATTTGAGCTTGTCTGATAGGTGTTTGTCTTCCCTGCAGGGAAACAGTTGCTTAGAGAACTCTTTCTACAGCAGCCACACACTCTGCCCTAGAGCTGAGAAGCACTGGCTGTCACTTCCCTTTGCAGAAGGAACATGCCTCAGAAACACACTCTCTCCTAACTCTTAAGTTACTACTTCAACTCACATATGCATGGAAACACAGAGTGGAGCAACCGGCAATACTGAGCAGGACAGCTCAGTAAAAGGGCTGCTCTGCCAGAACAAGGCAGAATGCAGATGCGTGGTTCTCAAGGATATGCTTCTGAGTCTGCTAGAAACTTTGCAGTAGAGCTGAGATGAACTCAGTATAAGTTCCATTTGAAGAAATAACCTAGGCCAGAAACCCACTCAACTGTAGCTCTTAAGCATCATCTGGAGCACACATTCTGGGAACCAGGCAGCACAGAGCCCAGGGGAAGCTGCTCGATTTGAGCTTGTCTGTTAGGTGTTTGTCTTCCCTGCAGGGAAACAGTGGCGTAGAGAACTCTTTCTACAGCAGCCACACACTCTGCCCTAGAGCTGAGAAGCACTGGCTGTAACTTCCCTTTGCAGAAGGAACATGCCTCAGAAACACACTCTCTCCTAACGCTTAAGTTACTACTTCAACTCACATATGCAGGGAAACACAGAGTGGAGCACCCGGCGATAGTGTGCAGGACAGTACAGTAAAAGGGCTGCTCTGCCAGAACAAGGCAGAACGCAGATGCGTGGTTCTCAAGGATATGCTTCTGAGTCTGCTAGAAACTTTGCAGTAGAGCTGAGATGAACTCAGTATAAGTTCCATTTGAAGAAATAACCTAGGTCAGAAACCCACTCAACTGTAGCTCTTAAGCATCATCTGGAGCACACATTCTGGGAACAAGGCAGCACAGAGCCCAGTGGAAGCTGCTCGATTTGAGCTTGTCTGTTAGGTGTTTGTCTTCCCTGCAGGGAAACCGTTGCTTAGAGAACTCTTTCTACAGCAGCCACACACTCTGCCCTAGAGCTGAGAAGCACTGGCTGTAACTTCCCTTTGCAGAAGGAACATGCCTCAGAAACACACTCACTCCTAACGCTTAAGTTACTACTTCAACTCACATATGCATGGAAACACAGAGTTGAGCACCCGGCGATAGTATGCAGGACAGTTCAGTAAAAGGGCTGCTCTGCCAGAACAAGGCAGAATGCAGATGCGTGGTTCTCAAGGATATGCTTCTGAGTCTGCTAGAAACTTTGCAGTAGAGCTGAGATGAACTCAGTATAAGTTCCATTTGAAGAAATAACCTAGGCCAGAAACCCACTCAACTGTAGCTCTTAAGGATCATCTGGAGCACACATTCTGGGAACCAGGCAGCAGAGAGCCCAGTGGAAGCTGCTCGATTTGAGCTTGTCTGATAGGTGTTTGTCTTCCCTGCAGGGAAACAGTTGCGTAGAGAACTCTTTCTACAGCAGCCACACACTCCGCCCTAGAGCTGAGAAGCACTGGCTGTAACTTCCCTTTGCAGAAGGCATATGCCTCAGAAACACACTCTCACCTAACTCTTAAGTTACTACTTCAACTCACATATGCATGGAAACACAGAGTGGAGCACCCGGCAATACTGAGCAGGACAGCACAGTAAAAGGGCTGCTCTGGCAGAACAAGGCAGAATGCAGATGCGTGGTTCTCAAGGATATGCTTCTGAGTCTGCTAGAAACTTTGCAGTAGAGCTGAGATGAACTCAGTATAAGTTCCATTTGAAGAAATAACCTAGGCCAGAAACCCACTCAACTGTAGCTCTTAAGCATCATCTGGAGCACACGTTCTGGGAACCAGACAGCACAGAGCCCAGTGGAAGCTGCTCGATTTGAGCTTGTCTGTTAGGTGTTTGTCTTCCCTGCAGGGAAACAGTTGCGTAGAGAACTCTTTCTACAGCAGCCACACACTCTGCCCTACAGCTGAGAAGCACTGGCTGTCACTTCCCTTTGCAGAAGGAACATGCCTCAGAAACACACTCTCTCCTAACTCTTAAGTTACTACTTCAACTCACATATGCATGGAAACACAGAGTGGAGCACCCGGCGAGAGTGTGCAGGACAGTACAGTAAAAGGGCTGCTCTGCCAGAACAAGGCAGAATGCAGATGCGTGGTTCTCAAGGATATGCTTCTGAGTCTGCTAGAAACTTTGCAGTAGAGCTGAGATGAACTCAGTATAAGTTCCATTTGAAGAAATAACCTAGGCCAGAAACCCACTCAACTGTAGCTCTTAAGCATCATCTGGAGCACACATTCTGGGAACAAGGCAGCACAGAGCCCAGTGGAAGCTGCTCGATTTGAGCTTGTCTGTTAGGTGTTTGTCTTCCCTGCAGGGTAACAGTTGCTTAGAGAACTCTTTCTACAGCAGCCACACACTCTGCCCTAGAGCTGAGAAGCACTGGCTGTAACTACCCTTTGCAGAAGGAACAGGCCTCAGAAACACACTCTCACCTAACTCTTAAGTTACTACTTCAACTCACATATGCATGGAAACACAGAGTGGAGCACCCGGCGATAGTGTGCAGGACAGTACAGTAAAGGGCTGCACTGCCAGAACAAGGCAGAACGCAGACGCGTGGTTCTCAAGGATATGCTTCTGAGTCTGCTAGAAATTTGCAGTAGAGCTGAGATGAACTCAGTATAAGTTCCATTTGAAGAAATAACCTAGGTCAGAAACCCACTCAACTGTAGCTCTTAAGCATCATCTGGAGCACACATTCTGGGAACCAGACAGCACAGAGCCCAGTGGAAGCTGCTCGATTTGAGCTTGTCTGTTAGGTGTTTGTCTTCCCTGCAGGGAAACAGTTGCTTAGAGAACTCTTTCTACAGCAGCCACACACTCTGCCCTAGAGCTGAGAAGCACTGGCTGTCACTTCCCTTTGCAGAAGGAACATGCCTCAGAAACACACTCTCTCCTAACTCTTAAGTTACTACTTCAACTCACATATGCATGGAAACACAGAGTGGAGCACCCGGCAATACTGAGCAGGACAGCACAGTAAAAGGGCTGCTCTGCCAGAACAAGGCAGAATGCAGATGCGTGGTTCTCAAGGATGTGCTTCTGAGTCTGCTAGAAACTTTGCAGTAGAGCTGAGATGAACTCAGTATAAGTTCCATTTGAAGAAATAACCTAGGCCAGAAACCCACTCAACTGTAGCTCTTAAGCATCATCTGGAGCACACATTCTGGGAACCAGGCAGCAGAGAGCCCAGTGGAAGCTGCTCGATTTGAGCTTGTCTGATAGGTGTTTGTCTTCCCTGCAGGGAAACAGTTGCGTAGAGAACTCTTTCTACAGCAGCCACACACTCTGCCCTAGAGCTGAGAAGCACTGGCTGTAACTTCCCTTTGCAGAAGGAACATGCCTCAGAAACACACTCTCACCTAACTCTTAAGTTACTACTTCAACTCACATATGCATGGAAACACAGAGTGGAGCACCCGGCAATACTGAGCAGGACAGCTCAGTAAAAGGGCTGCTCTGGCAGAACAAGGCAGAATGCAGATGCGTGGTTCTCAAGGATATGCTTCTGAGTCTGCTAGAAACTTTGCAGTAGAGCTGAGATGAACTCAGTATAAGTTCCATTTGAAGAAATAACCTAGGCCAGAAACCCACTCAACTGTAGCTCTTAAGCATCATCTGGAGCACACATTCTGGGAACCAGGCAGCAGAGAGCCCAGTGGAAGCTGCTCGATTTGAGCTTGTCTGATAGGTGTTTGTCTTCCCTGCAGGGAAACAGTTGCTTAGAGAACTCTTTCTACAGCAGCCACACACTCTGCCCTAGAGCTGAGAAGCACTGGCTGTCACTTCCCTTTGCAGAAGGAACATGCCTCAGAAACACACTCTCTCCTAACTCTTAAGTTACTACTTCAACTCACATATGCATGGAAACACAGAGTGGAGCAACCGGCAATACTGAGCAGGACAGCTCAGTAAAAGGGCTGCTCTGCCAGAACAAGGCAGAATGCAGATGCGTGGTTCTCAAGGATATGCTTCTGAGTCTGCTAGAAACTTTGCAGTAGAGCTGAGATGAACTCAGTATAAGTTCCATTTGAAGAAATAACCTAGGCCAGAAACCCACTCAACTGTAGCTCTTAAGCATCATCTGGAGCACACATTCTGGGAACCAGGCAGCACAGAGCCCAGGGGAAGCTGCTCGATTTGAGCTTGTCTGTTAGGTGTTTGTCTTCCCTGCAGGGAAACAGTGGCTTAGAGAACTCTTTCTACAGCAGCCACACACTCTGCCCTAGAGCTGAGAAGCACTGGCTGTAACTTCCCTTTGCAGAAGGAACATGCCTCAGAAACACACTCTCTCCTAACGCTTAAGTTACTACTTCAACTCACATATGCAGGGAAACACAGAGTGGAGCACCCGGCGATAGTGTGCAGGACAGTACAGTAAAAGGGCTGCTCTGCCAGAACAAGGCAGAACGCAGATGCGTGGTTCTCAAGGATATGCTTCTGAGTCTGCTAGAAACTTTGCAGTAGAGCTGAGATGAACTCAGTATAAGTTCCATTTGAAGAAATAACCTAGGTCAGAAACCCACTCAACTGTAGCTCTTAAGCATCATCTGGAGCACACATTCTGGGAACAAGGCAGCACAGAGCCCAGTGGAAGCTGCTCGATTTGAGCTTGTCTGTTAGGTGTTTGTCTTCCCTGCAGGGAAACCGTTGCTTAGAGAACTCTTTCTACAGCAGCCACACACTCTGCCCTAGAGCTGAGAAGCACTGGCTGTAACTTCCCTTTGCAGAAGGAACATGCCTCAGAAACACACTCACTCCTAACGCTTAAGTTACTACTTCAACTCACATATGCATGGAAACACAGAGTTGAGCACCCGGCGATAGTATGCAGGACAGTTCAGTAAAAGGGCTGCTCTGCCAGAACAAGGCAGAATGCAGATGCGTGGTTCTCAAGGATATGCTTCTGAGTCTGCTAGAAACTTTGCAGTAGAGCTGAGATGAACTCAGTATAAGTTCCATTTGAAGAAATAACCTAGGCCAGAAACCCACTCAACTGTAGCTCTTAAGGATCATCTGGAGCACACATTCTGGGAACCAGGCAGCAGAGAGCCCAGTGGAAGCTGCTCGATTTGAGCTTGTCTGATAGGTGTTTGTCTTCCCTGCAGGGAAACAGTTGCGTAGAGAACTCTTTCTACAGCAGCCACACACTCCGCCCTAGAGCTGAGAAGCACTGGCTGTAACTTCCCTTTGCAGAAGGCATATGCCTCAGAAACACACTCTCACCTAACTCTTAAGTTACTACTTCAACTCACATATGCATGGAAACACAGAGTGGAGCACCCGGCAATACTGAGCAGGACAGCACAGTAAAAGGGCTGCTCTGGCAGAACAAGGCAGAATGCAGATGCGTGGTTCTCAAGGATATGCTTCTGAGTCTGCTAGAAACTTTGCAGTAGAGCTGAGATGAACTCAGTATAAGTTCCATTTGAAGAAATAACCTAGGCCAGAAACCCACTCAACTGTAGCTCTTAAGCATCATCTGGAGCACACATTCTGGGAACCAGACAGCACAGAGCCCAGTGGAAGCTGCTCGATTTGAGCTTGTCTTTAGGTGTTTGTCTTCCCTGCAGGGAAACAGTTGCTTAGAGAACTCTTTCTACAGCAGCCACACACTCTGCCCTAGAGCTGAGAAGCACTGGCTGTCACTTCCCTTTGCAGAAGGAACATGCCTCAGAAACACACTCTCTCCTAACTCTTAAGTTACTACTTCAACTCACATATGCATGGAAACACAGAGTGGAGCACCCGGCAATACTGAGCAGGACAGCACAGTAAAAGGGCTGCTCTGCCAGAACAAGGCAGAATGCAGATGCGTGGTTCTCAAGGATGTGCTTCTGAGTCTGCTAGAAACTTTGCAGTAGAGCTGAGATGAACTCAGTATAAGTTCCATTTGAAGAAATAACCTAGGCCAGAAACCCACTCAACTGTAGCTCTTAAGCATCATCTGGAGCACACATTCTGGGAACCAGGCAGCAGAGAGCCCAGTGGAAGCTGCTCGATTTGAGCTTGTCTGATAGGTGTTTGTCTTCCCTGCAGGGAAACAGTTGCGTAGAGAACTCTTTCTACAGCAGCCACACACTCTGCCCTAGAGCTGAGAAGCACTGGCTGTAACTTCCCTTTGCAGAAGGAACATGCCTCAGAAACACACTCTCACCTAACTCTTAAGTTACTACTTCAACTCACATATGCATGGAAACACAGAGTGGAGCACCCGGCAATACTGAGCAGGACAGCTCAGTAAAAGGGCTGCTCTGGCAGAACAAGGCAGAATGCAGATGCGTGGTTCTCAAGGATATGCTTCTGAGTCTGCTAGAAACTTTGCAGTAGAGCTGAGATGAACTCAGTATAAGTTCCATTTGAAGAAATAACCTAGGCCAGAAACCCACTCAACTGTAGCTCTTAAGCATCATCTGGAGCACACATTCTGGGAACCAGGCAGCAGAGAGCCCAGTGGAAGCTGCTCGATTTGAGCTTGTCTGATAGGTGTTTGTCTTCCCTGCAGGGAAACAGTTGCTTAGAGAACTCTTTCTACAGCAGCCACACACTCTGCCCTAGAGCTGAGAAGCACTGGCTGTCACTTCCCTTTGCAGAAGGAACATGCCTCAGAAACACACTCTCTCCTAACTCTTAAGTTACTACTTCAACTCACATATGCATGGAAACACAGAGTGGAGCACCCGGCAATACTGAGCAGGACAGCTCAGTAAAAGGGCTGCTCTGCCAGAACAAGGCAGAATGCAGATGCGTGGTTCTCAAGGATATGCTTCTGAGTCTGCTAGAAACTTTGCAGTAGAGCTGAGATGAACTCAGTATAAGTTCCATTTGAAGAAATAACCTAGGCCAGAAACCCACTCAACTGTAGCTCTTAAGCATCATCTGGAGCACACATTCTGGGAACCAGGCAGCACAGAGCCCAGGGGAAGCTGCTCGATTTGAGCTTGTCTGTTAGGTGTTTGTCTTCCCTGCAGGGAAACAGTGGCTTAGAGAACTCTTTCTACAGCAGCCACACACTCTGCCCTAAAGCTGAGAAGCACTGGCTGTAACTTCCCTTTGCAGAAGGAACATGCCTCAGAAACACACTCTCTCCTAACGCTTAAGTTACTACTTCAACTCACATATGCAGGGAAACACAGAGTGGAGCACCCGGCGATAGTGTGCAGGACAGTACAGTAAAAGGGCTGCTCTGCCAGAACAAGGCAGAATGCAGATGCGTGGTTCTCAAGGATATGCTTCTGAGTCTGCTAGAAACTTTGCAGTAGAGCTGAGATGAACTCAGTATAAGTTCCATTTGAAGAAATAACCTAGGTCAGAAACCCACTCAACTGTAGCTCTTAAGCATCATCTGGAGCACACATTCTGGGAACAAGGCAGCACAGAGCCCAGTGGAAGCTGCTCGATTTGAGCTTGTCTGTTAGGTGTTTGTCTTCCCTGCAGGGAAACCGTTGCTTAGAGAACTCTTTCTACAGCAGCCACACACTCTGCCCTAGAGCTGAGAAGCACTGGCTGTAACTTCCCTTTGCAGAAGGAACATGCCTCAGAAACACACTCACTCATAACGCTTAAGTTACTACTTCAACTCACATATGCATGGAAACACAGAGTGGAGCACCCGGCGATAGTATGCAGGACAGTTCAGTAAAAGGGCTGCTCTGCCAGAACAAGGCAGAATGCAGATGCGTGGTTCTCAAGGATATGCTTCTGAGTCTGCTAGAAACTTTGCAGTAGAGCTGAGATGAACTCAGTATAAGTTCCATTTGAAGAAATAACCTAGGCCAGAAACCCACTCAACTGTAGCTCTTAAGGATCATCTGGAGCACACATTCTGGGAACCAGGCAGCAGAGAGCCCAGTGGAAGCTGCTCGATTTGAGCTTGTCTGATAGGTGTTTGTCTTCCCTGCAGGGAAACAGTTGCGTAGAGAACTCTTTCTACAGCAGCCACACACTCCGCCCTAGAGCTGAGAAGCACTGGCTGTAACTTCCCTTTGCAGAAGGCATATGCCTCAGAAACACACTCTCACCTAACTCTTAAGTTACTACTTCAACTCACATATGCATGGAAACACAGAGTGGAGCACCCGGCAATACTGAGCAGGACAGCTCAGTAAAAGGGCTGCTCTGCCAGAACAAGGCAGAATGCAGATGCGTGGTTCTCAAGGATATGCTTCTGAGTCTGCTAGAAACTTTGCAGTAGAGCTGAGATGAACTCAGTATAAGTTCCATTTGAAGAAATAACCTAGGCCAGAAACCCACTCAACTGTAGCTCTTAAGCATCATCTGGAGCACACATTCTGGGAACCAGGCAGCAGAGAGCCCAGTGGAAGCTGCTCGATTTGAGCTTGTCTGATAGGTGTTTGTCTTCCCTGCAGGGAAACACTTGCTTAGAGAACTCTTTCTACAGCAGCCACACACTCTGCCCTAGAGCTGAGAAGCACTGGCTGTCACTTCCCTTTGCAGAAGGAACATGCCTCAGAAACACACTCTCTCCTAACTCTTAAGTTACTACTACAACTCACATATGCATGGAAACACAGAGTGGAGCACCCGGCAATACTGAGCAGGACAGCACAGTAAAAGGGCTGCTCTGGCAGAACAAGGCAGAATGCAGATGCGTGGTTCTCAAGGATATGCTTCTGAGTCTGCTAGAAACTTTGCAGTAGAGCTGAGATGAACTCAGTATAAGTTCCATTTGAAGAAATAACCTAGGCCAGAAACCCACTCAACTGTAGCTCTTAAGCATCATCTGGAGCACACATTCTGGGAACCAGACAGCACAGAGCCCAGTGGAAGCTGCTCGATTTGAGCTTGTCTTTAGGTGTTTGTCTTCCCTGCAGGGAAACAGTTGCTTAGAGAACTCTTTCTACAGCAGCCACACACTCTGCCCTAGAGCTGAGAAGCACTGGCTGTCACTTCCCTTTGCAGAAGGAACATGCCTCAGAAACACACTCTCTCCTAACTCTTAAGTTACTACTTCAACTCACATATGCATGGAAACACAGAGTGGAGCACCCGGCAATACTGAGCAGGACCGCACAGTAAAAGGGCTGCTCTGGCAGAACAAGGCAGAATGCAGATGCGTGGTTCTCAAGGATATGCTTCTGAGTCTGCTAGAAACTTTGCAGTAGAGCTGAGATGAACTCAGTATAAGTTCCATTTGAAGAAATAACCTAGGCCAGAAACCCACTCAACTGTAGCTCTTAAGCATCATCTGGAGCACACATTCTGGGAACCAGGCAGCAGAGAGCCCAGTGGAAGCTGCTCGATTTGAGCTTGTCTGATAGGTGTTTGTCTTCCCTGCAGGGAAACAGTTGCGTAGAGAACTCTTTCTACAGCAGCCACACACTCTGCCCTAGAGCTGAGAAGCACTAGCTCTAACTTCCCTTTGCAGAAGGAACATGCCTCAGAAACACACTCTCACCTAACTCTTAAGTTACTACTTCAACTCACATATGCATGGAAACACAGAGTGGAGCACCCGGCAATACTGAGCAGGACAGCTCAGTAAAAGGGCTGCTCTGCCAGAACAAGGCAGAATGCAGATGCGTGGTTCTCAAGGATATGCTTCTGAGTCTGCTAGAAACTTTTCAGTAGAGCTGAGATGAACTCAGTATAAATTCCATTTGAAGAAATAACCTAGGTCAGAAACCCACTCAACTGTAGCTCTTAAGCATCATCTGGAGCACACATTCTGGGAAGCAGGCAGCAGAGAGCCCAGTGGAAGCTGCTCGATTTGAGCTTGTCTGATAGGTGTTTGTCTTCCCTGCAGGGAAACAGTTGCGTAGAGAACTCTTTCTACAGCAGCCACACACTCTGCCCTAGAGCTGAGAAGCACTGGCTGTAACTTCCCTTTGCAGAAGGCATATGCCTCAGAAACACACTCTCTCCTAACGCTTAAGATACTACTTCAACTCACATATGCATGGAAACACAGAGTGGAGCACCCGGCAATACTGAGCAGGACAGCTCAGTAAAAGGGCTGCTCTGCCAGAACAAGGCAGAATGCAGATGCGTGGTTCTCAAGGATATGCTTCTGAGTCTGCTAGAAACTTTGCAGTAGAGCTGAGATGAACTCAGTATAAGTTACATTTGAAGAAATAACCTAGGCCAGAAACCCACTCAACTGTAGCTCTTAAGCATCATCTGGAGCACACATTCTGGGAACCAGACAGCACAGAGCCCAGTGGAAGCTGCTCGATTTGAGCTTGTCTTTAGGTGTTTGTCTTCCCTGCAGGGAAACAGTTGCTTAGAGAACTCTTTCTACAGCAGCCACACACTCTGCCCTAGAGCTGAGAAGCACTGGCTGTCACTTCCCTTTGCAGAAGGAACATGCCTCAGAAACACACTCTCTCCTAACTCTTAAGTTACTACTTCAACTCACATATGCATGGAAACACAGAGTGGAGCACCCGGCAATACTGAGCAGGACCGCACAGTAAAAGGGCTGCTCTGCCAGAACAAGGCAGAATGCAGATGCGTGGTTCTCAAGGATATGCTTCTGAGTCTGCTAGAAACTTTGCAGTAGAGCTGAGATGAACTCAGTATAAGTTCCATTTGAAGAAATAACCTAGGTCAGAAACCCACTCAACTGTAGCTCTTAAGCATCATCTGGAGCACACATTCTGGGAACAAGGCAGCACAGAGCCCAGTGGAAGCTGCTCGATTTGAGCTTGTCTGTTAGGTGTTTGTCTTCCCTGCAGGGAAACCGTTGCTTAGAGAACTCTTTCTACAGCAGCCACACACTCTGCCCTAGAGCTGAGAAGCACTGGCTGTAACTTCCCTTTGCAGAAGGAACATGCCTCAGAAACACACTCACTCCTAACGCTTAAGTTACTACTTCAACTCACATATGCATGGAAACACAGAGTTGAGCACCCGGCGATAGTATGCAGGACAGTTCAGTAAAAGGGCTGCTCTGCCAGAACAAGGCAGAATGCAGATGCGTGGTTCTCAAGGATATGCTTCTGAGTCTGCTAGAAACTTTGCAGTAGAGCTGAGATGAACTCAGTATAAGTTCCATTTGAAGAAATAACCTAGGCCAGAAACCCACTCAACTGTAGCTCTTAAGGATCATCTGGAGCACACATTCTGGGAACCAGGCAGCAGAGAGCCCAGTGGAAGCTGCTCGATTTGAGCTTGTCTGATAGGTGTTTGTCTTCCCTGCAGGGAAACACTTGCTTAGAGAACTCTTTCTACAGCAGCCACACACTCTGCCCTAGAGCTGAGAAGCACTGGCTGTAACTTCCCTTTGCAGAAGGAACATGCCTCAGAAACACACTCTCTCCTAACTCTTAAGTTACTACTACAACTCACATATGCATGGAAACACAGAGTGGAGCACCCGGCAATACTGAGCAGGACAGCACAGTAAAAGGGCTGCTCTGGCAGAACAAGGCAGAATGCAGATGCGTGGTTCTCAAGGATATGCTTCTGAGTCTGCTAGAAACTTTGCAGTAGAGCTGAGATGAACTCAGTATAAGTTCCATTTGAAGAAATAACCTAGGCCAGAAACCCACTCAACTGTAGCTCTTAAGCATCATCTGGAGCACACATTCTGGGAACCAGACAGCACAGAGCCCAGTGGAAGCTGCTCGATTTGAGCTTGTCTTTAGGTGTTTGTCTTCCCTGCAGGGAAACAGTTGCTTAGAGAACTCTTTCTACAGCAGCCACACACTCTGCCCTAGAGCTGAGAAGCACTGGCTGTCACTTCCCTTTGCAGAAGGAACATGCCTCAGAAACACACTCTCTCCTAACTCTTAAGTTACTACTTCAACTCACATATGCATGGAAACACAGAGTGGAGCACCCGGCAATACTGAGCAGGACCGCACAGTAAAAGGGCTGCTCTGGCAGAACAAGGCAGAATGCAGATGCGTGGTTCTCAAGGATATGCTTCTGAGTCTGCTAGAAACTTTGCAGTAGAGCTGAGATGAACTCAGTATAAGTTCCATTTGAAGAAATAACCTAGGCCAGAAACCCACTCAACTGTAGCTCTTAAGCATCATCTGGAGCACACATTCTGGGAACCAGGCAGCAGAGAGCCCAGTGGAAGCTGCTCGATTTGAGCTTGTCTGATAGGTGTTTGTCTTCCCTGCAGGGAAACAGTTGCGTAGAGAACTCTTTCTACAGCAGCCACACACTCTGCCCTAGAGCTGAGAAGCACTAGCTCTAACTTCCCTTTGCAGAAGGAACATGCCTCAGAAACACACTCTCACCTAACTCTTAAGTTACTACTTCAACTCACATATGCATGGAAACACAGAGTGGAGCACCCGGCAATACTGAGCAGGACAGCTCAGTAAAAGGGCTGCTCTGCCAGAACAAGGCAGAATGCAGATGCGTGGTTCTCAAGGATATGCTTCTGAGTCTGCTAGAAACTTTTCAGTAGAGCTGAGATGAACTCAGTATAAATTCCATTTGAAGAAATAACCTAGGTCAGAAACCCACTCAACTGTAGCTCTTAAGCATCATCTGGAGCACACATTCTGGGAAGCAGGCAGCAGAGAGCCCAGTGGAAGCTGCTCGATTTGAGCTTGTCTGATAGGTGTTTGTCTTCCCTGCAGGGAAACAGTTGCGTAGAGAACTCTTTCTACAGCAGCCACACACTCTGCCCTAGAGCTGAGAAGCACTGGCTGTAACTTCCCTTTGCAGAAGGCATATGCCTCAGAAACACACTCTCTCCTAACGCTTAAGATACTACTTCAACTCACATATGCATGGAAACACAGAGTGGAGCACCCGGCAATACTGAGCAGGACAGCTCAGTAAAAGGGCTGCTCTGCCAGAACAAGGCAGAATGCAGATGCGTGGTTCTCAAGGATATGCTTCTGAGTCTGCTAGAAACTTTGCAGTAGAGCTGAGATGAACTCAGTATAAGTTACATTTGAAGAAATAACCTAGGCCAGAAACCCACTCAACTGTAGCTCTTAAGCATCATCTGGAGCACACATTCTGGGAACCAGACAGCACAGAGCCCAGTGGAAGCTGCTCGATTTGAGCTTGTCTTTAGGTGTTTGTCTTCCCTGCAGGGAAACAGTTGCTTAGAGAACTCTTTCTACAGCAGCCACACACTCTGCCCTAGAGCTGAGAAGCACTGGCTGTCACTTCCCTTTGCAGAAGGAACATGCCTCAGAAACACACTCTCTCCTAACTCTTAAGTTACTACTTCAACTCACATATGCATGGAAACACAGAGTGGAGCACCCGGCAATACTGAGCAGGACCGCACAGTAAAAGGGCTGCTCTGCCAGAACAAGGCAGAATGCAGATGCGTGGTTCTCAAGGATATGCTTCTGAGTCTGCTAGAAACTTTGCAGTAGAGCTGAGATGAACTCAGTATAAGTTCCATTTGAAGAAATAACCTAGGTCAGAAACCCACTCAACTGTAGCTCTTAAGCATCATCTGGAGCACACATTCTGGGAACAAGGCAGCACAGAGCCCAGTGGAAGCTGCTCGATTTGAGCTTGTCTGTTAGGTGTTTGTCTTCCCTGCAGGGAAACCGTTGCTTAGAGAACTCTTTCTACAGCAGCCACACACTCTGCCCTAGAGCTGAGAAGCACTGGCTGTAACTTCCCTTTGCAGAAGGAACATGCCTCAGAAACACACTCACTCCTAACGCTTAAGTTACTACTTCAACTCACATATGCATGGAAACACAGAGTTGAGCACCCGGCGATAGTATGCAGGACAGTTCAGTAAAAGGGCTGCTCTGCCAGAACAAGGCAGAATGCAGATGCGTGGTTCTCAAGGATATGCTTCTGAGTCTGCTAGAAACTTTGCAGTAGAGCTGAGATGAACTCAGTATAAGTTCCATTTGAAGAAATAACCTAGGCCAGAAACCCACTCAACTGTAGCTCTTAAGGATCATCTGGAGCACACATTCTGGGAACCAGGCAGCAGAGAGCCCAGTGGAAGCTGCTCGATTTGAGCTTGTCTGATAGGTGTTTGTCTTCCCTGCAGGGAAACACTTGCTTAGAGAACTCTTTCTACAGCAGCCACACACTCTGCCCTAGAGCTGAGAAGCACTGGCTGTAACTTCCCTTTGCAGAAGGAACATGCCTCAGAAACACACTCTCTCCTAACTCTTAAGTTACTACTACAACTCACATATGCATGGAAACACAGAGTGGAGCACCCGGCAATACTGAGCAGGACAGCACAGTAAAAGGGCTGCTCTGGCAGAACAAGGCAGAATGCAGATGCGTGGTTCTCAAGGATATGCTTCTGAGTCTGCTAGAAACTTTGCAGTAGAGCTGAGATGAACTCAGTATAAGTTCCATTTGAAGAAATAACCTAGGCCAGAAACCCACTCAACTGTAGCTCTTAAGCATCATCTGGAGCACACATTCTGGGAACCAGACAGCACAGAGCCCAGTGGAAGCTGCTCGATTTGAGCTTGTCTTTAGGTGTTTGTCTTCCCTGCAGGGAAACAGTTGCTTAGAGAACTCTTTCTACAGCAGCCACACACTCTGCCCTAGAGCTGAGAAGCACTGGCTGTCACTTCCCTTTGCAGAAGGAACATGCCTCAGAAACACACTCTCTCCTAACTCTTAAGTTACTACTTCAACTCACATATGCATGGAAACACAGAGTGGAGCACCCGGCAATACTGAGCAGGACCGCACAGTAAAAGGGCTGCTCTGGCAGAACAAGGCAGAATGCAGATGCGTGGTTCTCAAGGATATGCTTCTGAGTCTGCTAGAAACTTTGCAGTAGAGCTGAGATGAACTCAGTATAAGTTCCATTTGAAGAAATAACCTAGGCCAGAAACCCACTCAACTGTAGCTCTTAAGCATCATCTGGAGCACACATTCTGGGAACCAGGCAGCAGAGAGCCCAGTGGAAGCTGCTCGATTTGAGCTTGTCTGATAGGTGTTTGTCTTCCCTGCAGGGAAACAGTTGCGTAGAGAACTCTTTCTACAGCAGCCACACACTCTGCCCTAGAGCTGAGAAGCACTAGCTCTAACTTCCCTTTGCAGAAGGAACATGCCTCAGAAACACACTCTCACCTAACTCTTAAGTTACTACTTCAACTCACATATGCATGGAAACACAGAGTGGAGCACCCGGCAATACTGAGCAGGACAGCTCAGTAAAAGGGCTGCTCTGCCAGAACAAGGCAGAATGCAGATGCGTGGTTCTCAAGGATATGCTTCTGAGTCTGCTAGAAACTTTTCAGTAGAGCTGAGATGAACTCAGTATAAATTCCATTTGAAGAAATAACCTAGGTCAGAAACCCACTCAACTGTAGCTCTTAAGCATCATCTGGAGCACACATTCTGGGAAGCAGGCAGCAGAGAGCCCAGTGGAAGCTGCTCGATTTGAGCTTGTCTGATAGGTGTTTGTCTTCCCTGCAGGGAAACAGTTGCGTAGAGAACTCTTTCTACAGCAGCCACACACTCTGCCCTAGAGCTGAGAAGCACTGGCTGTAACTTCCCTTTGCAGAAGGCATATGCCTCAGAAACACACTCTCTCCTAACGCTTAAGATACTACTTCAACTCACATATGCATGGAAACACAGAGTGGAGCACCCGGCAATACTGAGCAGGACAGCTCAGTAAAAGGGCTGCTCTGCCAGAACAAGGCAGAATGCAGATGCGTGGTTCTCAAGGATATGCTTCTGAGTCTGCTAGAAACTTTGCAGTAGAGCTGAGATGAACTCAGTATAAGTTACATTTGAAGAAATAACCTAGGCCAGAAACCCACTCAACTGTAGCTCTTAAGCATCATCTGGAGCACACATTCTGGGAACCAGACAGCACAGAGCCCAGTGGAAGCTGCTCGATTTGAGCTTGTCTTTAGGTGTTTGTCTTCCCTGCAGGGAAACAGTTGCTTAGAGAACTCTTTCTACAGCAGCCACACACTCTGCCCTAGAGCTGAGAAGCACTGGCTGTCACTTCCCTTTGCAGAAGGAACATGCCTCAGAAACACACTCTCTCCTAACTCTTAAGTTACTACTTCAACTCACATATGCATGGAAACACAGAGTGGAGCACCCGGCAATACTGAGCAGGACCGCACAGTAAAAGGGCTGCTCTGCCAGAACAAGGCAGAATGCAGATGCGTGGTTCTCAAGGATATGCTTCTGAGTCTGCTAGAAACTTTGCAGTAGAGCTGAGATGAACTCAGTATAAGTTCCATTTGAAGAAATAACCTAGGTCAGAAACCCACTCAACTGTAGCTCTTAAGCATCATCTGGAGCACACATTCTGGGAACAAGGCAGCACAGAGCCCAGTGGAAGCTGCTCGATTTGAGCTTGTCTGTTAGGTGTTTGTCTTCCCTGCAGGGAAACCGTTGCTTAGAGAACTCTTTCTACAGCAGCCACACACTCTGCCCTAGAGCTGAGAAGCACTGGCTGTAACTTCCCTTTGCAGAAGGAACATGCCTCAGAAACACACTCACTCCTAACGCTTAAGTTACTACTTCAACTCACATATGCATGGAAACACAGAGTTGAGCACCCGGCGATAGTATGCAGGACAGTTCAGTAAAAGGGCTGCTCTGCCAGAACAAGGCAGAATGCAGATGCGTGGTTCTCAAGGATATGCTTCTGAGTCTGCTAGAAACTTTGCAGTAGAGCTGAGATGAACTCAGTATAAGTTCCATTTGAAGAAATAACCTAGGCCAGAAACACACTCAACTGTAGCTCTTAAGGATCATCTGGAGCACACATTCTGGGAACCAGGCAGCAGAGAGCCCAGTGGAAGCTGCTCGATTTGAGCTTGTCTGATAGGTGTTTGTCTTCCCTGCAGGGAAACAGTTGCGTAGAGAACTCTTTCTACAGCAGCCACACACTCCGCCCTAGAGCTGAGAAGCACTGGCTGTAACTTCCCTTTGCAGAAGGCATATGCCTCAGAAACACACTCTCACCTAACTCTTAAGTTACTACTTCAACTCACATATGCATGGAAACACAGAGTGGAGCACCCGGCAATACTGAGCAGGACAGCTCAGTAAAAGGGCTGCTCTGCCAGAACAAGGCAGAATGCAGATGCGTGGTTCTCAAGGATATGCTTCTGAGTCTGCTAGAAACTTTGCAGTAGAGCTGAGATGAACTCAGTATAAGTTCCATTTGAAGAAATAACCTAGGCCAGAAACCCACTCAACTGTAGCTCTTAAGCATCATCTGGAGCACACATTCTGGGAACCAGGCAGCACAGAGCCCAGTGGAAGCTGCTCGATTTGAGCTTGTCTGATAGGTGTTTGTCTTCCCTGCAGGGAAACACTTGCTTAGAGAACTCTTTCTACAGCAGCCACACACTCTGCCCTAGAGCTGAGAAGCACTGGCTGTAACTTCCCTTTGCAGAAGGAAAATGCCTCAGAAACACACTCTCTCCTAACTCTTAAGTTACTACTTCAACTCACATATGCATGGAAACACAGAGTGGAGCACCCGGCAATACTGAGCAGGACAGCTCAGTAAAAGGGCTGCTCTGCCAGAACAAGGCAGAATGCAGATGCGTGGTTCTCAAGGATATGCTTCTGAGTCTGCTAGAAACTTTGCAGTAGAGCTGAGATGAACTCAGTATAAGTTCCATTTGAAGAAATAACCTAGGCCAGAAACCCACTCAACTGTAGCTCTTAAGCATCATCTGGAGCACACATTCTGGGAACCAGGCAGCAGAGAGCCCAGTGGAAGCTGCTCGATTTGAGCTTGTCTGATAGGTGTTTGTCTTCCCTGCAGGGAAACAGTTGCGTAGAGAACTCTTTCTACAGCAGCCACACACTCTGCCCTAGAGCTGAGAAGCACTGGCTGTAACTTCCCTTTGCAGAAGGAACATGCCTCAGAAACACACTCTCTCCTAACTCTTAAGTTACTACTTCAACTCACATATGCATGGGAAAACAGAGGGGAGCACCCGGCGATAGTGTGCAGGACAGTACAGTAAAAGGGCTGCTCTGCCAGAACAAGGCAGAACGCAGATGCGTGGTTCTCAAGGATATGCTTCTGAGTCTGCTAGAAACTTTGCAGTAGAGCTGAGATGAACTCAGTATAAGTTCCATTTGAAGAAATAACCTAGGCCAGAAACCCACTCAACTGTAGCTCTTAAGCATCATCTGGAGCACACATTCTGGGAACCAGACAGCACAGAGCCCAGTGGAAGCTGCTCGATTTGAGCTTGTCTTTAGGTGTTTGTCTTCCCTGCAGGGAAACAGTTGCTTAGAGAACTCTTTCTACAGCAGCCACACACTCTGCCCTAGAGCTGAGAAGCACTGGCTGTCACTTCCCTTTGCAGAAGGAACATGCCTCAGAAACACACTCTCTCCTAACTCTTAAGTTACTACTTCAACTCACATATGCATGGAAACACAGAGTGGAGCACCCGGCAATACTGAGCAGGACAGCTCAGTAAAAGGGCTGCTCTGCCAGAACAAGGCAGAATGCAGATGCGTGGTTCTCAAGGATATGCTTCTGAGTCTGCTAGAAACTTTGCAGTAGAGCTGAGATGAACTCAGTATAAGTTCCATTTGAAGAAATAACCTAGGCCAGAAACCCACTCAACTGTAGCTCTTAAGCATCATCTGGAGCACACATTCTGGGAACCAGGCAGCAGAGAGCCCAGTGGAAGCTGCTCGATTTGAGCTTGTCTGATAGGTGTTTGTCTTCCCTGCAGGGAAACAGTTGCGTAGAGAACTCTTTCTACAGCAGCCACACACTCTGCCCTAGAGCTGAGAAGCACTGGCTGTAAGTTCCCTTTGCAGAAGGAACATGCCTCAGAAACACACTCTCTCCTAACTCTTAAGTTACTACTTCAACTCACATATGCATGGGAAAACAGAGGGGAGCACCCGGCGATAGTGTGCAGGACAGTACAGTAAAAGGGCTGCTCTGCCAGAACAAGGCAGAACGCAGATGCGTGGTTCTCAAGGATATGCTTCTGAGTCTGCTAGAAACTTTGCAGTAGAGCTGAGATGAACTCAGTATAAGTTCCATTTGAAGAAATAACCTAGGCCAGAAACCCAGTCAACTGTAGCTCTTAAGGATCATCTGGAGCACACATTCTGGGAACCAGGCAGCAGAGAGCCCAGTGGAAGCTGCTCGATTTGAGCTTGTCTGATAGGTGTTTGTCTTCCCTGCAGGGAAACAGTTGCGTAGAGAACTCTTTCTACAGCAGCCACACACTCTGCCCTAGAGCTGAGAAGCACTGGCTGTAACTACCCTTTGCAGAAGGAACAGGCCTCAGAAACACACTCTCACCTAACTCTTAAGTTACTACTTCAACTCACATATGCATGGAAACACAGAGTGGAGCACCCGGCGATAGTGTGCAGGACAGTACAGTAAAAGGGCTGCACTGGCAGAACAAGGCAGAACACAGATGCGTGGTTCTCAAGGATATGCTTCTGAGTCTGCTAGAAACTTTGCAGTAGAGCTGAGATGAACTCAGTATAAGTTCCATTTGAAGAAATAACCTAGGCCAGAAACCCACTCAACTGTAGCTCTTAAGCATCATCTGGAGCACACATTCTGGGAACCAGGCAGCAGAGAGCCCAGTGGAAGCTGCTCGATTTGAGCTTGTCTGATAGGTGTTTGTCTTCCCTGCAGGGAAACAGTTGCGTAGAGAACTCTTTCTACAGCAGCCACACACTCTGCCCTAGAGCTGAGAAGCACTGGCTGTAACTTCCCTTTGCAGAAGGAACATGCCTCAGAAACACACTCTCTCCTAACTCTTAAGTTACTACTTCAACTCACATATGCATGGGAAAACAGAGGGGAGCACCCGGCGATAGTGTGCAGGACAGTACAGTAAAAGGGCTGCTCTGCCAGAACAAGGCAGAACGCAGATGCGTGGTTCTCAAGGATATGCTTCTGAGTCTGCCAGAAACTTTGCAGTAGAGCTGAGATGAACTCAGTATAAGTTCCATTTGAAGAAATAACCTAGGCCAGAAACCCACTCAACTGTAGCTCTTAAGCATCATCTGGAGCACACATTCTGGGAACCAGGCAGCACAGAGCCCAGTGGAAGCTGCTCGATTTGAGCTTGTCTGATAGGTGTTTGTCTTCCCTGCAGGGAAACAGTTGCGTAGAGAACTCTTTCTACAGCAGCCACACACTCTGCCCTAGAGCTGAGAAGCACTGGCTGTAACTTCCCTTTGCAGAAGGAACATGCCTCAGAAACACACTCTCTCCTAACTCTTAAGTTACTACTACAACTCACATATGCATGGAAACACAGAGTGGAGCACCCGGCAATTCTGAGCAGGACAGCACAGTAAAAGGGCTGTTCTGGCAGAACAAGGCAGAATGTAGATGCGTGGTTCTCAAGGATATGCTTCTGAGTCTGCTAGAAACTTTGCAGTAGAGCTGAGATGAACTCAGTATAAGTTCCATTTGAAGAAATAACCTAGGCCAGAAACCCACTCAACTGTAGCTCTTAAGCATCATCTGGAGCACACATTCTGGGAACCAGGCAGCAGAGAGCCCAGTGGAAGCTGCTCGATTTGAGCTTGTCTGATAGGTGTTTGTCTTCCCTGCAGGGAAACAGTTGCGTAGAGAACTCTTTCTACAGCAGCCACACACTCTGCCCTAGAGCTGAGAAGCACTGGCTGTAAGTTCCCTTTGCAGAAGGAACATGCCTCAGAAACACACTCTCTCCTAACTCTTAAGTTACTACTTCAACTCACATATGCATGGGAAAACAGAGGGGAGCACCCGGCGATAGTGTGCAGGACAGTACAGTAAAAGGGCTGCTCTGCCAGAACAAGGCAGAACGCAGATGCGTGGTTCTCAAGGATATGCTTCTGAGTCTGCTAGAAACTTTGCAGTAGAGCTGAGATGAACTCAGTATAAGTTCCATTTGAAGAAATAACCTAGGCCAGAAACCCAGTCAACTGTAGCTCTTAAGGATCATCTGGAGCACACATTCTGGGAACCAGGCAGCAGAGAGCCCAGTGGAAGCTGCTCGATTTGAGCTTGTCTGATAGGTGTTTGTCTTCCCTGCAGGGAAACAGTTGCGTAGAGAACTCTTTCTACAGCAGCCACACACTCTGCCCTAGAGCTGAGAAGCACTGGCTGTAACTACCCTTTGCAGAAGGAACAGGCCTCAGAAACACACTCTCACCTAACTCTTAAGTTACTACTTCAACTCACATATGCATGGAAACACAGAGTGGAGCACCCGGCGATAGTGTGCAGGACAGTACAGTAAAAGGGCTGCACTGGCAGAACAAGGCAGAACACAGATGCGTGGTTCTCAAGGATATGCTTCTGAGTCTGCTAGAAACTTTGCAGTAGAGCTGAGATGAACTCAGTATAAGTTCCATTTGAAGAAATAACCTAGGCCAGAAACCCACTCAACTGTAGCTCTTAAGCATCATCTGGAGCACACATTCTGGGAACCAGGCAGCACAGAGCCCAGTGGAAGCTGCTCGATTTGAGCTTGTCTGATAGGTGTTTGTCTTCCCTGCAGGGAAACACTTGCTTAGAGAACTCTTTCTACAGCAGCCACACACTCTGCCCTAGAGCTGAGAAGCACTGGCTGTAACTTCCCTTTGCAGAAGGAACATGCCTCAGAAACACACTCTCTCCTAACTCTTAAGTTACTACTTCAACTCACATATGCATGGAAACACAGAGTGGAGCACCCGGCAATACTGAGCAGGACAGCTCAGTAAAAGGGCTGCTCTGCCAGAACAAGGCAGAATGCAGATGCGTGGTTCTCAAGGATATGCTTCTGAGTCTGCTAGAAACTTTGCAGTAGAGCTGAGATGAACTCAGTATAAGTTCCATTTGAAGAAATAACCTAGGCCAGAAACCCACTCAACTGTAGCTCTTAAGCATCATCTGGAGCACACATTCTGGGAACCAGGCAGCAGAGAGCCCAGTGGAAGCTGCTCGATTTGAGCTTGTCTGATAGGTGTTTGTCTTCCCTGCAGGGAAACAGTTGCGTAGAGAACTCTTTCTACAGCAGCCACACACTCTGCCCTAGAGCTGAGAAGCACTGGCTGTAACTTCCCTTTGCAGAAGGAACATGCCTCAGAAACACACTCTCTCCTAACTCTTAAGTTACTACTTCAACTCACATATGCATGGGAAAACAGAGGGGAGCACCCGGCGATAGTGTGCAGGACAGTACAGTAAAAGGGCTGCTCTGCCAGAACAAGGCAGAACGCAGATGCGTGGTTCTCAAGGATATGCTTCTGAGTCTGCCAGAAACTTTGCAGTAGAGCTGAGATGAACTCAGTATAAGTTCCATTTGAAGAAATAACCTAGGCCAGAAACCCACTCAACTGTAGCTCTTAAGCATCATCTGGAGCACACATTCTGGGAACCAGGCAGCACAGAGCCCAGTGGAAGCTGCTCGATTTGAGCTTGTCTGATAGGTGTTTGTCTTCCCTGCAGGGAAACAGTTGCGTAGAGAACTCTTTCTACAGCAGCCACACACTCTGCCCTAGAGCTGAGAAGCACTGGCTGTAACTTCCCTTTGCAGAAGGAACATGCCTCAGAAACACACTCTCTCCTAACTCTTAAGTTACTACTACAACTCACATATGCATGGAAACACAGAGTGGAGCACCCGGCAATTCTGAGCAGGACAGCACAGTAAAAGGGCTGCTCTGGCAGAACAAGGCAGAATGCAGAGGCGTGGTTCTCAAGGATATGCTTCTGAGTCTGCTAGAAACTTTGCAGTAGAGCTGAGATGAACTCAGTATAAGTTCCATTTGAAGAAATAACCTAGGCCAGAAACCCACTCAACTGTAGCTCTTAAGCATCATCTGGAGCACACATTCTGGGAACCAGACAGCACAGAGCCCAGTGGAAGCTGCTCGATTTGAGCTTGTCTTTAGGTGTTTGTCTTCCC
Source organism: Tapirus indicus (assembly GCA_031878705.1). Taxonomy (NCBI): domain Eukaryota; kingdom Metazoa; phylum Chordata; class Mammalia; order Perissodactyla; family Tapiridae; genus Tapirus; species Tapirus indicus. The sequence goes on from CM062942.1 coordinate 49,442,347, forward strand.
TGCAGGGAAACAGTTGCTTAGAGAACTCTTTCTACAGCAGCCACACACTCTGCCCTAGAGCTGAGAAGCACTGGCTGTCACTTCCCTTTGCAGAAGGAACATGCCTCAGAAACACACTCTCTCCTAACTCTTAAGTTACTACTTCAACTCACATATGCATGGAAACACAGAGTGGAGCACCCGGCAATACTGAGCAGGACCGCACAGTAAAAGGGCTGCTCTGCCAGAACAAGGCAGAATGCAGATGCGTGGTTCTCAAGGATATGCTTCTGAGTCTGCTAGAAACTTTGCAGTAGAGCTGAGATGAACTCAGTATAAGTTCCATTTGAAGAAATAACCTAGGCCAGAAACCCACTCAACTGTAGCTCTTAAGCATCATCTGGAGCACACATTCTGGGAACAAGGCAGCACAGAGCCCAGTGGAAGCTGCTCGATTTGAGCTTGTCTGTTAGGTGTTTGTCTTCCCTGCAGGGAAACCGTTGCTTAGAGAACTCTTTCTACAGCAGCCACACACTCTGCCCTAGAGCTGAGAAGCACTGGCTGTAACTTCCCTTTGCAGAAGGAACATGCCTCAGAAACACACTCACTCCTAACGCTTAAGTTACTACTTCAACTCACATATGCATGGAAACACAGAGTTGAGCACCCGGCGATAGTATGCAGGACAGTTCAGTAAAAGGGCTGCTCTGCCAGAACAAGGCAGAATGCAGATGCATGGTTCTCAAGGATATGCTTCTGAGTCTGCTAGAAACTTTGCAGTAGAGCTGAGATGAACTCAGTATAAATTCCATTAGAAGAAATAACCTAGGTCAGAAACCCACTCAACTGTAGCTCTTAAGCATCATCTGGAGCACACATTCTGGGAACCAGGCAGCAGAGAGCCCAGTGGAAGCTGCTCGATTTGAGCTTGTCTGATAGGTGTTTGTCTTCCCTGCAGGGAAACAGTTGCGTAGAGAACTCTTTCTACAGCAGCCACACACTCTGCCCTAGAGCTGAGAAGCACTGGCTGTAACTTCCCTTTGCAGAAGGAACATGCCTCAGAAACACACTCTCTCCTAACGCTTAAGATACTACTTCAACTCACATATGCATGGAAACACAGAGTGGAGCACCCGGCAATACTGAGCAGGACAGCTCAGTAAAAGGGCTGCTCTGCCAGAACAAGGCAGAATGCAGATGCGTGGTTCTCAAGGATATGCTTCTGAGTCTGCTAGAAACTTTGCAGTAGAGCTGAGATGAACTCAGTATAAGTTCCATTTGAAGAAATAACCTAGGTCAGAAACCCACTCAACTGTAGCTCTTAAGCATCATCTGGAGCACACATTCTGGGAACCAGACAGCCCAGAGCCCAGTGGAAGCTGCTCGATCTGAGCTTGTCTGTTAGGTGTTTGTCTTCCCTGCAGGGAAACAGTTGCTTAGAGAACTCTTTCTACAGCAGCCACACACTCTGCCCTAGAGCTGAGAAGCACTGGCTGTCACTTCCCTTTGCAGAAGGAACATGCCTCAGAAACACACTCTCTCCTAACTCTTAAGTTACTACTTCAACTCACATATGCATGGAAACACAGAGTGGAGCACCCGGCAATACTGAGCAGGACAGCTCAGTAAAAGGGCTGCTCTGCCAGAACAAGGCAGAATGCAGATGCGTGGTTCTCAAGGATATGCTTCTGAGTCTGCTAGAAACTTTGCAGTAGAGCTGAGATGAACTCAGTATAAGTTCCATTTGAAGAAATAACCTAGGCCAGAAACCCACTCAACTGTAGCTCTTAAGCATCATCTGGAGCACACATTCTGGGAACCAGACAGCCCAGAGCCCAGTGGAAGCTGCTCGATCTGAGCTTGTCTGTTAGGTGTTTGTCTTCCCTGCAGGGAAACAGTTGCTTAGAGAACTCTTTCTACAGCAGCCACACACTCTGCCCTAGAGCTGAGAAGCACTGGCTGTCACTTCCCTTTGCAGAAGGAACATGCCTCAGAAACACACTCTCTCCTAACTCTTAAGTTACTACTTCAACTCACATATGCATGGAAACACAGAGTGGAGCACCCGGCAATACTGAGCAGGACAGCTCAGTAAAAGGGCTGCTCTGCCAGAACAAGGCAGAATGCAGATGCGTGGTTCTCAAGGATATGCTTCTGAGTCTGCTAGAAACTTTGCAGTAGAGCTGAGATGAACTCAGTATAAGTTCCATTTGAAGAAATAACCTAGGCCAGAAACCCACTCAACTGTAGCTCTTAAGCATCATCTGGAGCACACATTCTGGGAACCAGGCAGCACAGAGCCCAGGGGAAGCTGCTCGACTTGAGCTTGTCTGTTAGGTGTTTGTCTTCCCTGCAGGGAAACAGTGGCTTAGAGAACTCTTTCTACAGCAGCCACACACTCTGCCCTAGAGCTGAGAAGCACTGGCTGTAACTTCCCTTTGCAGAAGGAACATGCCTCAGAAACACACTCTCTCCTAACTCTTAAGTTACTACTTCAACTCACATATGCATGGGAAAACAGAGGGGAGCACCCGGCGATAGTGTGCAGGACAGTACAGTAAAATGGCTGCTCTGCCAGAACAAGGCAGAACGCAGATGCGTGGTTCTCAAGGATATGCTTCTGAGTCTGCTAGAAACTTTGCAGTAGAGCTGAGATGAACTCAGTATAAGTTCCATTTGAAGAAATAACCTAGGCCAGAAACCCACTCAACTGTAGCTCTTAAGCATCATCTGGAGCACACATTCTGGGAACCAGGCAGCACAGAGCCCAGTGGAAGCTGCTCGATTTGAGCTTGTCTGATAGGTGTTTGTCTTCCCTGCAGGGAAACAGTTGCGTAGAGAACTCTTTCTACAGCAGCCACACACTCTGCCCTAGAGCTGAGAAGCACTGGCTGTCACTTCCCTTTGCAGAAGGAACATGCCTCAGAAACACACTCTCTCCTAACTCTTAAGTTACTACTTCAACTCACATATGCATGGAAACACAGAGTGGAGCACCCGGCAATACTGAGCAGGACCGCACAGTAAAAGGGCTGCTCTGCCAGAACAAGGCAGAATGCAGATGCGTGGTTCTCAAGGATATGCTTCTGAGTCTGCTAGAAACTTTGCAGTAGAGCTGAGATGAACTCAGTATAAGTTCCATTTGAAGAAATAACCTAGGCCAGAAACCCACTCAACTGTAGCTCTTAAGCATCATCTGGAGCACACATTCTGGGAACCAGGCAGCAGAGAGCCCAGTGGAAGCTGCTCGATTTGAGCTTGTCTGATAGGTGTTTGTCTTCCCTGCAGGGAAACACTTGCTTAGAGAACTCTTTCTACAGCAGCCACACACTCTGCCCTAGAGCTGAGAAGCACTGGCTGTAACTTCCCTTTGCAGAAGGAAAATGCCTCAGAAACACACTCTCTCCTAACTCTTAAGTTACTACTTCAACTCACATATGCATGGAAACACAGAGTGGAGCACCCGGCAATACTGAGCAGGACAGCTCAGTAAAAGGGCTGCTCTGCCAGAACAAGGCAGAATGCAGATGCGTGGTTCTCAAGGATATGCTTCTGAGTCTGCTAGAAACTTTGCAGTAGAGCTGAGATGAACTCAGTATAAGTTCCATTTGAAGAAATAACCTAGGCCAGAAACCCACTCAACTGTAGCTCTTAAGCATCATCTGGAGCACACATTCTGGGAACCAGGCAGCAGAGAGCCCAGTGGAAGCTGCTCGATTTGAGCTTGTCTGATAGGTGTTTGTCTTCCCTGCAGGGAAACAGTTGCGTAGAGAACTCTTTCTACAGCAGCCACACACTCTGCCCTAGAGCTGAGAAGCACTGGCTGTAAGTTCCCTTTGCAGAAGGAACATGCCTCAGAAACACACTCTCTCCTAACTCTTAAGTTACTACTTCAACTCACATATGCATGGGAAAACAGAGGGGAGCACCCGGCGATAGTGTGCAGGACAGTACAGTAAAAGGGCTGCTCTGCCAGAACAAGGCAGAACGCAGATGCGTGGTTCTCAAGGATATGCTTCTGAGTCTGCTAGAAACTTTGCAGTAGAGCTGAGATGAACTCAGTATAAGTTCCATTTGAAGAAATAACCTAGGCCAGAAACCCAGTCAACTGTAGCTCTTAAGGATCATCTGGAGCACACATTCTGGGAACCAGGCAGCAGAGAGCCCAGTGGAAGCTGCTCGATTTGAGCTTGTCTGATAGGTGTTTGTCTTCCCTGCAGGGAAACAGTTGCGTAGAGAACTCTTTCTACAGCAGCCACACACTCTGCCCTAGAGCTGAGAAGCACTGGCTGTAACTACCCTTTGCAGAAGGAACAGGCCTCAGAAACACACTCTCACCTAACTCTTAAGTTACTACTTCAACTCACATATGCATGGAAACACAGAGTGGAGCACCCGGCGATAGTGTGCAGGACAGTACAGTAAAAGGGCTGCACTGGCAGAACAAGGCAGAACACAGATGCGTGGTTCTCAAGGATATGCTTCTGAGTCTGCTAGAAACTTTGCAGTAGAGCTGAGATGAACTCAGTATAAGTTCCATTTGAAGAAATAACCTAGGCCAGAAACCCACTCAACTGTAGCTCTTAAGCATCATCTGGAGCACACATTCTGGGAACCAGGCAGCAGAGAGCCCAGTGGAAGCTGCTCGATTTGAGCTTGTCTGATAGGTGTTTGTCTTCCCTGCAGGGAAACAGTTGCGTAGAGAACTCTTTCTACAGCAGCCACACACTCCGCCCTAGAGCTGAGAAGCACTGGCTGTAACTTCCCTTTGCAGAAGGAATATGCCTCAGAAACACACTCTCACCTAACTCTTAAGTTACTAATTCAACTCACATATGCATGGAAACACAGAGTGGAGCACCCGGCAATACTGAGCAGGACAGCTCAGTAAAAGGGCTGCTCTGCCAGAACAAGGCAGAATGCAGATGCGTGGTTCTCAAGGATATGCTTCTGAGTCTGCTAGAAACTTTGCAGTAGAGCTGAGATGAACTCAGTATAAGTTCCATTTGAAGAAATAACCTAGGCCAGAAACCCACTCAACTGTAGCTCTTAAGCATCATCTGGAGCACACATTCTGGGAACCAGGCAGCAGAGAGCCCAGTGGAAGCTGCTCGATTTGAGCTTGTCTGATAGGTGTTTGTCTTCCCTGCAGGGAAACAGTTGCGTAGAGAACTCTTTCTACAGCAGCCACACACTCTGCCCTAGAGCTGAGAAGCACTGGCTGTAACTTCCCTTTGCAGAAGGAACATGCCTCAGAAACACACTCTCACCTAACTCTTAAGTTACTACTTCAACTCACATATGCATGGAAACACAGAGTGGAGCACCCGGCAATACTGAGCAGGACAGCACAGTAAAAGGGCTGCTCTGGCAGAACAATGCAGAATGTAGATGCGTGGTTCTCAAGGATATGCTTCTGAGTCTGCTAGAAACTTTGCAGTAGAGCTGAGATGAACTCAGTATAAGTTCCATTTGAAGAAATAACCTAGGCCAGAAACCCACTCAACTGTAGCTCTTAAGCATCATCTGGAGCACACATTCTGGGAACCAGGCAGCAGAGAGCCCAGTGGAAGCTGCTCGATTTGAGCTTGTCTGATAGGTGTTTGTCTTCCCTGCAGGGAAACAGTTGCGTAGAGAACTCTTTCTACAGCAGCCACACACTCTGCCCTAGAGCTGAGAAGCACTGGCTGTAACTTCCCTTTGCAGAAGGAACATGCCTCAGAAACACACTCTCTCCTAACTCTTAAGTTACTACTTCAACTCACATATGCATGGGAAAACAGAGGGGAGCACCCGGCGATAGTGTGCAGGACAGTACAGTAAAAGGGCTGCTCTGCCAGAACAAGGCAGAACGCAGATGCGTGGTTCTCAAGGATATGCTTCTGAGTCTGCCAGAAACTTTGCAGTAGAGCTGAGATGAACTCAGTATAAGTTCCATTTGAAGAAATAACCTAGGCCAGAAACCCACTCAACTGTAGCTCTTAAGCATCATCTGGAGCACACATTCTGGGAACCAGGCAGCACAGAGCCCAGTGGAAGCTGCTCGATTTGAGCTTGTCTGATAGGTGTTTGTCTTCCCTGCAGGGAAACAGTTGCGTAGAGAACTCTTTCTACAGCAGCCACACACTCTGCCCTAGAGCTGAGAAGCACTGGCTGTAACTTCCCTTTGCAGAAGGAACATGCCTCAGAAACACACTCTCTCCTAACTCTTAAGTTACTACTACAACTCACATATGCATGGAAACACAGAGTGGAGCACCCGGCAATTCTGAGCAGGACAGCACAGTAAAAGGGCTGCTCTGGCAGAACAAGGCAGAATGCAGATGCGTGGTTCTCAAGGATATGCTTCTGAGTCTGCTAGAAACTTTGCAGTAGAGCTGAGATGAACTCAGTATAAGTTCCATTTGAAGAAATAACCTAGGCCAGAAACCCACTCAACTGTAGCTCTTAAGCATCATCTGGAGCACACATTCTGGGAACCAGACAGCACAGAGCCCAGTGGAAGCTGCTCGATTTGAGCTTGTCTTTAGGTGTTTGTCTTCCCTGCAGGGAAACAGTTGCTTAGAGAACTCTTTCTACAGCAGCCACACACTCTGCCCTAGAGCTGAGAAGCACTGGCTGTCACTTCCCTTTGCAGAAGGAACATGCCTCAGAAACACACTCTCTCCTAACTCTTAAGTTACTACTTCAACTCACATATGCATGGAAACACAGAGTGGAGCACCCGGCAATACTGAGCAGGACCGCACAGTAAAAGGGCTGCTCTGCCAGAACAAGGCAGAATGCAGATGCGTGGTTCTCAAGGATATGCTTCTGAGTCTGCTAGAAACTTTGCAGTAGAGCTGAGATGAACTCAGTATAAGTTCCATTTGAAGAAATAACCTAGGCCAGAAACCCACTCAACTGTAGCTCTTAAGCATCATCTGGAGCACACATTCTGGGAACAAGGCAGCACAGAGCCCAGTGGAAGCTGCTCGATTTGAGCTTGTCTGTTAGGTGTTTGTCTTCCCTGCAGGGAAACCGTTGCTTAGAGAACTCTTTCTACAGCAGCCACACACTCTGCCCTAGAGCTGAGAAGCACTGGCTGTAACTTCCCTTTGCAGAAGGAACATGCCTCAGAAACACACTCACTCCTAACGCTTAAGTTACTACTTCAACTCACATATGCATGGAAACACAGAGTTGAGCACCCGGCGATAGTATGCAGGACAGTTCAGTAAAAGGGCTGCTCTGCCAGAACAAGGCAGAATGCAGATGCGTGGTTCTCAAGGATATGCTTCTGAGTCTGCTAGAAACTTTGCAGTAGAGCTGAGATGAACTCAGTATAAATTCCATTAGAAGAAATAACCTAGGTCAGAAACCCACTCAACTGTAGCTCTTAAGCATCATCTGGAGCACACATTCTGGGAACCAGGCAGCAGAGAGCCCAGTGGAAGCTGCTCGATTTGAGCTTGTCTGATAGGTGTTTGTCTTCCCTGCAGGGAAACAGTTGCGTAGAGAACTCTTTCTACAGCAGCCACACACTCTGCCCTAGAGCTGAGAAGCACTGGCTGTAACTTCCCTTTGCAGAAGGAACATGCCTCAGAAACACACTCTCTCCTAACGCTTAAGATACTACTTCAACTCACATATGCATGGAAACACAGAGTGGAGCACCCGGCAATACTGAGCAGGACAGCTCAGTAAAAGGGCTGCTCTGCCAGAACAAGGCAGAATGCAGATGCGTGGTTCTCAAGGATATGCTTCTGAGTGTGCTAGAAACTTTTCAGTAGAGCTGAGATGAACTCAGTATAAATTCCATTTGAAGAAATAACCTAGGTCAGAAACCCACTCAACTGTAGCTCTTAAGCATCATCTGGAGCACACATTCTGGGAACCAGGCAGCAGAGAGCCCAGTGGAAGCTGCTCGATTTGAGCTTGTCTGATAGGTGTTTGTCTTCCCTGCAGGGAAACAGTTGCGTAGAGAACTCTTTCTACAGCAGCCACACACTCTGCCCTAGAGCTGAGAAGCACTGGCTGTAACTTCCCTTTGCAGAAGGAACATGCCTCAGAAACACACTCTCTCCTAACGCTTAAGATACTACTTCAACTCACATATGCATGGAAACACAGAGTGGAGCACCCGGCAATACTGAGCAGGACAGCTCAGTAAAAGGGCTGCTCTGCCAGAACAAGGCAGAATGCAGATGCGTGGTTCTCAAGGATATGCTTCTGAGTCTGCTAGAAACTTTGCAGTAGAGCTGAGATGAACTCAGTATAAGTTCCATTTGAAGAAATAACCTAGGTCAGAAACCCACTCAACTGTAGCTCTTAAGCATCATCTGGAGCACACATTCTGGGAACCAGACAGCCCAGAGCCCAGTGGAAGCTGCTCGATCTGAGCTTGTCTGTTAGGTGTTTGTCTTCCCTGCAGGGAAACAGTTGCTTAGAGAACTCTTTCTACAGCAGCCACACACTCTGCCCTAGAGCTGAGAAGCACTGGCTGTCACTTCCCTTTGCAGAAGGAACATGCCTCAGAAACACACTCTCTCCTAACTCTTAAGTTACTACTTCAACTCACATATGCATGGAAACACAGAGTGGAGCACCCGGCAATACTGAGCAGGACAGCTCAGTAAAAGGGCTGCTCTGCCAGAACAAGGCAGAATGCAGATGCGTGGTTCTCAAGGATATGCTTCTGAGTCTGCTAGAAACTTTGCAGTAGAGCTGAGATGAACTCAGTATAAGTTCCATTTGAAGAAATAACCTAGGCCAGAAACCCACTCAACTGTAGCTCTTAAGCATCATCTGGAGCACACATTCTGGGAACCAGGCAGCACAGAGCCCAGGGGAAGCTGCTCGACTTGAGCTTGTCTGTTAGGTGTTTGTCTTCCCTGCAGGGAAACAGTGGCTTAGAGAACTCTTTCTACAGCAGCCACACACTCTGCCCTAGAGCTGAGAAGAACTGGCTGTAACTTCCCTTTGCAGAAGGAACATGCCTCAGAAACGCACTCTCTCCTAACGCTTAAGTTACTACTTCAACTCACATATGCAGGGAAACACAGAGTGGAGCACCCGGCGATAGTGTGCAGGACAGTACAGTAAAAGGGCTGCTCTGCCAGAACAAGGCAGAATGCAGATGCGTGGTTCTCAAGGATATGCTTCTGAGTCTGCTAGAAACTTTGCAGTAGAGCTGAGATGAACTCAGTATAAGTTCCATTTGAAGAAATAACCTAGCCCAGAAACCCACTCAACTGTAGCTCTTAAGCATCATCTGGAGCACACATTCTGGGAACCAGGCAGCAGAGAGCCCAGTGGAAGCTGCTCGATTTGAGCTTGTCTGATAGGTGTTTGTCTTCCCTGCAGGGAAACAGTTGCGTAGAGAACTCTTTCTACAGCAGCCACACACTCTGCCCTAGAGCTGAGAAGCACTGGCTGTAACTTCCCTTTGCAGAAGGAACATGCCTCAGAAACACACTCTCTCCTAACTCTTAAGTTACTACTTCAACTCACATATGCATGGGAAAACAGAGGGGAGCACCCGGCGATAGTGTGCAGGACAGTACAGTAAAAGGGCTGCTCTGCCAGAACAAGGCAGAACGCAGATGCGTGGTTCTCAAGGATATGCTTCTGAGTCTGCTAGAAACTTTGCAGTAGAGCTGAGATGAACTCAGTATAAGTTCCATTTGAAGAAATAACCTAGGCCAGAAACCCACTCAACTGTAGCTCTTAAGCATCATCTGGAGCACACATTCTGGGAACCAGGCAGCACAGAGCCCAGTGGAAGCTGCTCGATTTGAGCTTGTCTGATAGGTGTTTGTCTTCCCTGCAGGGAAACAGTTGCGTAGAGAACTCTTTCTACAGCAGCCACACACTCTGCCCTAGAGCTGAGAAGCACTGGCTGTCACTTCCCTTTGCAGAAGGAACATGCCTCAGAAACACACTCTCTCCTAACTCTTAAGTTACTACTTCAACTCACATATGCATGGAAACACAGAGTGGAGCACCCGGCAATACTGAGCAGGACCGCACAGTAAAAGGGCTGCTCTGCCAGAACAAGGCAGAATGCAGATGCGTGGTTCTCAAGGATATGCTTCTGAGTCTGCTAGAAACTTTGCAGTAGAGCTGAGATGAACTCAGTATAAGTTCCATTTGAAGAAATAACCTAGGCCAGAAACCCACTCAACTGTAGCTCTTAAGCATCATCTGGAGCACACATTCTGGGAACCAGGCAGCAGAGAGCCCAGTGGAAGCTGCTCGATTTGAGCTTGTCTGATAGGTGTTTGTCTTCCCTGCAGGGAAACACTTGCTTAGAGAACTCTTTCTACAGCAGCCACACACTCTGCCCTAGAGCTGAGAAGCACTGGCTGTAACTTCCCTTTGCAGAAGGAAAATGCCTCAGAAACACACTCTCTCCTAACTCTTAAGTTACTACTTCAACTCACATATGCATGGAAACACAGAGTGGAGCACCCGGCAATACTGAGCAGGACAGCTCAGTAAAAGGGCTGCTCTGCCAGAACAAGGCAGAATGCAGATGCGTGGTTCTCAAGGATATGCTTCTGAGTCTGCTAGAAACTTTGCAGTAGAGCTGAGATGAACTCAGTATAAGTTCCATTTGAAGAAATAACCTAGGCCAGAAACCCACTCAACTGTAGCTCTTAAGCATCATCTGGAGCACACATTCTGGGAACCAGGCAGCAGAGAGCCCAGTGGAAGCTGCTCGATTTGAGCTTGTCTGATAGGTGTTTGTCTTCCCTGCAGGGAAACAGTTGCGTAGAGAACTCTTTCTACAGCAGCCACACACTCTGCCCTAGAGCTGAGAAGCACTGGCTGTAAGTTCCCTTTGCAGAAGGAACATGCCTCAGAAACACACTCTCTCCTAACTCTTAAGTTACTACTTCAACTCACATATGCATGGGAAAACAGAGGGGAGCACCCGGCGATAGTGTGCAGGACAGTACAGTAAAAGGGCTGCTCTGCCAGAACAAGGCAGAACGCAGATGCGTGGTTCTCAAGGATATGCTTCTGAGTCTGCTAGAAACTTTGCAGTAGAGCTGAGATGAACTCAGTATAAGTTCCATTTGAAGAAATAACCTAGGCCAGAAACCCAGTCAACTGTAGCTCTTAAGGATCATCTGGAGCACACATTCTGGGAACCAGGCAGCAGAGAGCCCAGTGGAAGCTGCTCGATTTGAGCTTGTCTGATAGGTGTTTGTCTTCCCTGCAGGGAAACAGTTGCGTAGAGAACTCTTTCTACAGCAGCCACACACTCTGCCCTAGAGCTGAGAAGCACTGGCTGTAACTACCCTTTGCAGAAGGAACAGGCCTCAGAAACACACTCTCACCTAACTCTTAAGTTACTACTTCAACTCACATATGCATGGAAACACAGAGTGGAGCACCCGGCGATAGTGTGCAGGACAGTACAGTAAAAGGGCTGCACTGGCAGAACAAGGCAGAACACAGATGCCTGGTTCTCAAGGATATGCTTCTGAGTCTGCTAGAAACTTTGCAGTAGAGCTGAGATGAACTCAGTATAAGTTCCATTTGAAGAAATAACCTAGGCCAGAAACCCACTCAACTGTAGCTCTTAAGCATCATCTGGAGCACACATTCTGGGAACCAGGCAGCAGAGAGCCCAGTGGAAGCTGCTCGATTTGAGCTTGTCTGATAGGTGTTTGTCTTCCCTGCAGGGAAACAGTTGCGTAGAGAACTCTTTCTACAGCAGCCACACACTCCGCCCTAGAGCTGAGAAGCACTGGCTGTAACTTCCCTTTGCAGAAGGAATATGCCTCAGAAACACACTCTCACCTAACTCTTAAGTTACTAATTCAACTCACATATGCATGGAAACACAGAGTGGAGCACCCGGCAATACTGAGCAGGACAGCTCAGTAAAAGGGCTGCTCTGCCAGAACAAGGCAGAATGCAGATGCGTGGTTCTCAAGGATATGCTTCTGAGTCTGCTAGAAACTTTGCAGTAGAGCTGAGATGAACTCAGTATAAGTTCCATTTGAAGAAATAACCTAGGCCAGAAAGCCACTCAACTGTAGCTCTTAAGCATCATCTGGAGCACACATTCTGGGAACCAGGCAGCAGAGAGCCCAGTGGAAGCTGCTCGATTTGAGCTTGTCTGATAGGTGTTTGTCTTCCCTGCAGGGAAACAGTTGCGTAGAGAACTCTTTCTACAGCAGCCACACACTCTGCCCTAGAGCTGAGAAGCACTGGCTGTAACTTCCCTTTGCAGAAGGAACATGCCTCAGAAACACACTCTCACCTAACTCTTAAGTTACTACTTCAACTCACATATGCATGGAAACACAGAGTGGAGCACCCGGCAATACTGAGCAGGACAGCACAGTAAAAGGGCTGCTCTGGCAGAACAAGGCAGAATGTAGATGCGTGGTTCTCAAGGATATGCTTCTGAGTCTGCTAGAAACTTTGCAGTAGAGCTGAGATGAACTCAGTATAAGTTCCATTTGAAGAAATAACCTAGGCCAGAAACCCACTCAACTGTAGCTCTTAAGCATCATCTGGAGCACACATTCTGGGAACCAGGCAGCAGAGAGCCCAGTGGAAGCTGCTCGATTTGAGCTTGTCTGATAGGTGTTTGTCTTCCCTGCAGGGAAACAGTTGCGTAGAGAACTCTTTCTACAGCAGCCACACACTCCGCCCTAGAGCTGAGAAGCACTGGCTGTAACTTCCCTTTGCAGAAGGAACATGCCTCAGAAACACACTCTCTCCTAACTCTTAAGTTACTACTTCAACTCACATATGCATGGAAACACAGAGTGGAGCACCCGGCAATACTGAGCAGGACAGCTCAGTAAAAGGGCTGCTCTGGCAGAACAAGGCAGAATGCAAATGCGTGGTTCTCAAGGATATGCTTCTGAGTCTGCTGGAAACTTTGCAGTAGAGCTGAGATGAACTCAGTATAAGTTCCATTTGAAGAAATAACCTAGGTCAGAAACCCACTCAACTGTAGCTCTTAAGCATCATCTGGAGCACACATTCTGGGAACCAGGCAGCAGAGAGCCCAGTGGAAGCTGCTCGATTTGAGCTTGTCTGATAGGTGTTTGTCTTCCCTGCAGGGAAACAGTTACGTAGAGAACTCTTTCTACAGCAGCCACACACTCTGCCCTAGAGCTGAGAAGCACTGGCTGTAACTTCCCTTTGCAGAAGGAACATGCCTCAGAAACACACTCTCTCCTAACTCTTAAGTTACTACTTCAACTCACATATGCATGGAAACACAGAGTGGAGCACCCGGCAATACTGAGCAGGACAGCTCAGTAAAAGGGCTGCTCTGCCAGAACAAGGCAGAATGCAGATGCGTGGTTCTCAAGGATATGCTTCTGAGTCTGCTAGAAACTTTGCAGTAGAGCTGAGATGAACTCAGTATAAGTTCCATTTGAAGAAATAACCTAGGCCAGAAACCCACTCAACTGTAGCTCTTAAGCATCATCTGGAGCAAACATTCTGGGAACCAGGCAGCAGAGAGCCCAGTGGAAGCTGCTCGATTTGAGTTGTCTGATAGGTGTTTGTCTTCCCTGCAGGGAAACAGTTGCGTAGAGAACTCTTTCTACAGCAGCCACACACTCTGCCCTAGAGCTGAGAAGCACTGGCTGTAACTTCCCTTTGCAGAAGGAACATGCCTCAGAAACACACTCTCTCCTAACTCTTAAGTTACTACTTCAACTCACATATGCATGGGAAAACAGAGGGGAGCACCCGGCGATAGTGTGCAGGACAGTACAGTAAAAGGGCTGCTCTGGCAGAACAAGGCAGAACGCAGATGCGTGGTTCTCAAGGATATGCTTCTGAGTCTGCTAGAAACCTTGCAGTAGAGCTGAGATGAACTCAGTATAAGTTCCATTTGAAGAAATAACCTAGGCCAGAAACCCACTCAACTGTAGCTCTTAAGGATCATCTGGAGCACACATTCTGGGAACCAGGCAGCAGAGAGCCCAGTGGAAGCTGCTCGATTTGAGCTTGTCTGATAGGTGTTTGTCTTCCCTGCAGGGAAACAGTTGCGTAGAGAACTCTTTCTACAGCAGCCACACACTCTGCCCTAGAGCTGAGAAGCACTGGCTGTAACTACCCTTTGCAGAAGGAACAGGCCTCAGAAACACACTCTCACCTAACTCTTAAGTTACTACTTCAACTCACATATGCATGGAAACACAGAGTGGAGCACCCGGCGATAGTGTGCAGGACAGTACAGTAAAAGGGCTGCACTGGCAGAACAAGGCAGAACGCAGATGCGTGGTTCTCAAGGATATGCTTCTGAGTCTGCTAGAAACTTTGCAGTAGAGCTGAGATGAACTCAGTATAAGTTCCATTTGAAGAAATAACCTAGGCCAGAAACCCACTCAACTGTAGCTCTTAAGCATCATCTGGAGCACACATTCTGGGAACCAGGCAGCAGAGAGCCCAGTGGAAGCTGCTCGATTTGAGCTTGTCTGATAGGTGTTTGTCTTCCCTGCAGGGAAACAGTTGCGTAGAGAACTCTTTCTACAGCAGCCACACACTCCGCCCTAGAGCTGAGAAGCACTGGCTGTAACTTCCCTTTGCAGAAGGAACATGCCTCAGAAACACACTCTCTCCTAACTCTTAAGTTACTACTTCAACTCACATATGCATGGAAACACAGAGTGGAGCACCCGGCAATACTGAGCAGGACAGCTCAGTAAAAGGGCTGCTCTGCCAGAACAAGGCAGAATGCAGATGCGTGGTTCTCAAGGATATGCTTCTGAGACTGCTAGAAACTTTGCAGTAGAGCTGAGATGAACTCAGTATAAGTTCCATTTGAAGAAATAACCTAGGCCAGAAACCCACTCAACTGTAGCTCTTAAGCATCATCTGGAGCACACATTCTGGGAACCAGGCAGCAGAGAGCCCAGTGGAAGCTGCTCGATTTGAGTTGTCTGATAGGTGTTTGTCTTCCCTGCAGGGAAACAGTTGCGTAGAGAACTCTTTCTACAGCAGCCACACACTCTGCCCTAGAGCTGAGAAGCACTGGCTGTAACTTCCCTTTGCAGAAGGAACATGCCTCAGAAACACACTCTCTCCTAACTCTTAAGTTACTACTTCAACTCACATATGCATGGGAAAACAGAGGGGAGCACCCGGCGATAGTGTGCAGGACAGTACAGTAAAAGGGCTGCTCTGCCAGAACAAGGCAGAACGCAGATGCGTGGTTCTCAAGGATATGCTTCTGAGTCTGCTAGAAACTTTGCAGTAGAGCTGAGATGAACTCAGTATAAGTTCCATTTGAAGAAATAACCTAGGCCAGAAACCCACTCAACTGTAGCTCTTAAGCATCATCTGGAGCACACATTCTGGGAACCAGGCAGCACAGAGCCCAGTGGAAGCTGCTCGATTTGAGCTTGTCTGATAGGTGTTTGTCTTCCCTGCAGGGAAACAGTTGCGTAAGGAACTCTTTCTACAGCAGCCACACACTCTGCCCTAGAGCTGAGAAGCACTGGCTGTAACTTCCCTTTGCAGAAGGAACATGCCTCAGAAACACACTCTCACCTAACTCTTAAGTTACTACTTCAACTCACATATGCATGGAAACACAGAGTGGAGCACCCGGCAATACTGAGCAGGACAGCACAGTAAAAGGGCTGCTCTGGCAGAACAAGGCAGAATGCAGATGCGTGGTTCTCAAGGATATGCTTCTGAGTCTGCTAGAAACTTTGCAGTAGAGCTGAGATGAACTCAGTATAAGTTCCATTTGAAGAAATAACCTAGGCCAGAAACCCACTCAACTGTAGCTCTTAAGCATCATCTGGAGCACACATTCTGGGAACCAGGCAGCAGAGAGCCCAGTGGAAGCTGCTCGATTTGAGCTTGTCTGATAGGTGTTTGTCTTCCCTGCAGGGAAACAGTTGCTTAGAGAACTCTTTCTACAGCAGCCACACACTCTGCCCTAGAACTGAGAAGCACTGGCTGTCACTTCCCTTTGCAGAAGGAACATGCCTGAGAAACACACTCTCTCCTAACTCTTAAGTTACTACTTCAACTCACATATGCATGGAAACACAGAGTGGAGCACCCGGCAATACTGAGCAGGACAGCTCAGTAAAAGGGCTGCTCTGCCAGAACAAGGCAGAATGCAGATGCGTGGTTCTCAAGGATATGCTTCTGAGTCTGCTAGAAACTTTGCAGTAGAGCTGAGATGAACTCAGTATAAGTTCCATTTGAAGAAATAACCTAGGCCAGAAACCCACTCAACTGTAGCTCTTAAGCATCATCTGGAGCACACATTCTGGGAACCAGGCAGCACAGAGCCCAAGGGAAGCTGCTCGATTTGAGCTTGTCTGTTAGGTGTTTGTCTTCCCTGCAGGGAAACAGTGGCTTAGAGAACTCTTTCTACAGCAGCCACACACTCTGCCCTAGAGCTGAGAAGCACTGGCTGTAACTTCCCTTTGCAGAAGGAACATGCCTCAGAAACACACTCTCTCCGAACTCTTAAGTTACTACTTCAACTCACATATGCAGGGAAACACAGAGTGGAGCACCCGGCGATAGTGTGCAGGACAGTACAGTAAAAGGGCTGCTCTGCCAGAACAAGGCAGAACGCAGATGCGTGGTTCTCAAGGATATGCTTCTGAGTCTGCTAGAAACTTTGCAGTAGAGCTGAGATGAACTCAGTATAAGTTCCATTTGAAGAAATAACCTTGGCCAGAAACCCACTCAACTGTAGCTCTTAAGCATCATCTGGAGCACACATTCTGGGAACAAGGCAGCACAGAGCCCAGTGGAAGCTGCTCGATTTGAGCTTGTCTGTTAGGTGTTTGTCTTCCCTGCAGGGAAACCGTTCCTTAGAGAACTCTTTCTACAGCAGCCACACACTCTGCCCTAGAGCTGAGAAGCACTGGCTGTAACTTCCCTTTGCAGAAGGAACATGCCTCAGAAACACACTCTCTCCTAACTCTTAAGTTACTACTTCAACTCACATATGCATGGGAAAACAGAGGGGAGCACCCGGCGATAGTGTGCAGGACAGTACAGTAAAAGGGCTGCTCTGCCAGAACAAGGCAGAACGCAGATGCGTGGTTCTCAAGGATATGCTTCTGAGTCTGCTAGAAACTTTGCAGTAGAGCTGAGATGAACTCAGTATAAGTTCCATTTGAAGAAATAACCTAGGCCAGAAACCCACTCAACTGTAGCTCTTAAGCATCATCTGGAGCACACATTCTGGGAACCAGGCAGCACAGAGCCCAGTGGAAGCTGCTCGATTTGAGCTTGTCTGATAGGTGTTTGTCTTCCCTGCAGGGAAACAGTTGCGTAGGGAACTCTTTCTACAGCAGCCACACACTCTGCCCTAGAGCTGAGAAGCACTGGCTGTAACTTCCCTTTGCAGAAGGAACATGCCTCAGAAACACACTCTCACCTAACTCTTAAGTTACTACTTCAACTCACATATGCATGGAAACACAGAGTGGAGCACCCGGCAATACTGAGCAGGACAGCACAGTAAAAGGGCTGCTCTGGCAGAACAAGGCAGAATGCAGATGCGTGGTTCTCAAGGATATGCTTCTGAGTCTGCTAGAAACTTTGCAGTAGAGCTGAGATGAACTCAGTATAAGTTCCATTTGAAGAAATAACCTAGGCCAGAAACCCACTCAACTGTAGCTCTTAAGCATCATCTGGAGCACACATTCTGGGAACCAGGCAGCAGAGAGCCCAGTGGAAGCTGCTCGATTTGAGCTTGTCTGATAGGTGTTTGTCTTCCCTGCAGGGAAACAGTTGCGTAGAGAACTCTTTCTACAGCAGCCACACACTCTGCCCTAGAGCTGAGAAGCACTGGCTGTAACTTCCCTTTGCAGAAGGAACATGCCTCAGAAACACACTCTCTCCTAACTCTTAAGTTACTACTTCAACTCACATATGCATGGAAACACAGAGTGGAGCACCCGGCAATACTGAGCAGGACAGCTCAGTAAAAGGGCTGCTCTGCCAGAACAAGGCAGAATGCAGATGCGTGGTTCTCAAGGATATGCTTCTGAGTCTGCTAGAAACTTTGCAGTAGAGCTGAGATGAACTCAGTATAAGTTCCATTTGAAGAAATAACCTAGGCCAGAAACCCACTCAACTGTAGCTCTTAAGCATCATCTGGAGCACACATTCTGGGAACCAGGCAGCAGAGAGCCCAGTGGAAGCTGCTCGATTTGAGTTGTCTGATAGGTGTTTGTCTTCCCTGCAGGGAAACAGTTGCGTAGAGAACTCTTTCTACAGCAGCCACACACTCTGCCCTAGAGCTGAGAAGCACTGGCTGTAACTTCCCTTTGCAGAAGGAACATGCCTCAGAAACACACTCTCTCCTAACTCTTAAGTTACTACTTCAACTCACATATGCATGGGAAAACAGAGGGGAGCACCCGGCGATAGTGTGCAGGACAGTACAGTAAAAGGGCTGCTCTGCCAGAACAAGGCAGAACGCAGATGCGTGGTTCTCAAGGATATGCTTCTGAGTCTGCTAGAAACTTTGCAGTAGAGCTGAGATGAACTCAGTATAAGTTCCATTTGAAGAAATAACCTAGGCCAGAAACCCACTCAACTGTAGCTCTTAAGCATCATCTGGAGCACACATTCTGGGAACAAGGCAGCACAGAGCCCAGTGGAAGCTGCTCGATTTGAGCTTGTCTGATAGGTGTTTGTCTTCCCTGCAGGGAAACAGTTGCGTAAGGAACTCTTTCTACAGCAGCCACACACTCTGCCCTAGAGCTGAGAAGCACTGGCTGTAACTTCCCTTTGCAGAAGGAACATGCCTCAGAAACACACTCTCACCTAACTCTTAAGTTACTACTTCAACTCACATATGCATGGAAACACAGAGTGGAGCACCCGGCAATACTGAGCAGGACAGCACAGTAAAAGGGCTGCTCTGGCAGAACAAGGCAGAATGCAGATGCGTGGTTCTCAAGGATATGCTTCTGAGTCTGCTGGAAACTTTGCAGTAGAGCTGAGATGAACTCAGTATAAGTTCCATTTGAAGAAATAACCTAGGCCAGAAACCCACTCAACTGTAGCTCTTAAGCATCATCTGGAGCACACATTCTGGGAACCAGGCAGCACAGAGCCCAGTGGAAGCTGCTCGATTTGAGCTTGTCTGATAGGTGTTTGTCTTCCCTGCAGGGAAACAGTTGCGTAAGGAACTCTTTCTACAGCAGCCACACACTCTGCCCTAGAGCTGAGAAGCACTGGCTGTAACTTCCCTTTGCAGAAGGAACATGCCTCAGAAACACACTCTCACCTAACTCTTAAGTTACTACTTCAACTCACATATGCATGGAAACACAGAGTGGAGCACCCGGCAATACTGAGCAGGACAGCACAGTAAAAGGGCTGCTCTGGCAGAACAAGGCAGAATGCAGATGCGTGGTTCTCAAGGATATGCTTCTGAGTCTGCTAGAAACTTTGCAGTAGAGCTGAGATGAACTCAGTATAAGTTCCATTTGAAGAAATAACCTAGGCCAGAAACCCACTCAACTGTAGCTCTTAAGCATCATCTGGAGCACACATTCTGGGAACCAGGCAGCAGAGAGCCCAGTGGAAGCTGCTCGATTTGAGCTTGTCTGATAGGTGTTTGTCTTCCCTGCAGGGAAACAGTTGCTTAGAGAACTCTTTCTACAGCAGCCACACACTCTGCCCTAGAACTGAGAAGCACTGGCTGTCACTTCCCTTTGCAGAAGGAACATGCCTCAGAAACACACTCTCTCCTAACTCTTAAGTTACTACTTCAACTCACATATGCATGGAAACACAGAGTGGAGCACCCGGCAATACTGAGCAGGACAGCTCAGTAAAAGGGCTGCTCTGCCAGAACAAGGCAGAATGCAGATGCGTGGTTCTCAAGGATATGCTTCTGAGTCTGCTAGAAACTTTGCAGTAGAGCTGAGATGAACTCAGTATAAGTTCCATTTGAAGAAATAACCTAGGCCAGAAACCCACTCATCTGTAGCTCTTAAGCATCATCTGGAGCACACATTCTGGGAACCAGGCAGCACAGAGCCCAAGGGAAGCTGCTCGATTTGAGCTTGTCTGTTAGGTGTTTGTCTTCCCTGCAGGGAAACAGTGGCTTAGAGAACTCTTTCTACAGCAGCCACACACTCTGCCCTAGAGCTGAGAAGCACTGGCTGTAACTTCCCTTTGCAGAAGGAACATGCCTCAGAAACACACTCTCTCCTAACGCTTAAGTTACTACTTCAACTCACATATGCAGGGAAACACAGAGTGGAGCACCCGGCGATAGTGTGCAGGACAGTACAGTAAAAGGGCTGCTCTGCCAGAACAAGGCAGAACGCAGATGCGTGGTTCTCAAGGATATGCTTCTGAGTCTGCTAGAAACTTTGCAGTAGAGCTGAGATGAACTCAGTATAAGTTCCATTTGAAGAAATAACCTAGGCCAGAAACCCACTCAACTGTAGCTCTTAAGCATCATCTGGAGCACACATTCTGGGAACAAGGCAGCACAGAGCCCAGTGGAAGCTGCTCGATTTGAGCTTGTCTGATAGGTGTTTGTCTTCCCTGCAGGGAAACAGTGGCGTAGAGAACTCTTTCTACAGCAGCCACACACTCTGCCCTAGAGCTGAGAAGCACTGGCTGTAACTTCCCTTTGCAGAAGGAACATGCCTCAGAAACACACTCTCACCTAACTCTTAAGTTACTACTTCAACTCACATATGCATGGAAACACAGAGTGGAGCCCCCGGCAATACTGAGCAGGACAGCACAGTAAAAGGGCTGCTCTGCCAGAACAAGGCAGAATGCAGATGCGTGGTTCTCAAGGATATGCTTCTGAGTCTGCTAGAAACTTTGCAGTAGAGCTGAGATGAACTCAGTATAAGTTCCATTTGAAGAAATAACCTAGGCCAGAAACCCACTCAACTGTAGCTCTTAAGCATCATCTGGAGCACACATTCTGGGAACCAGGCAGCAGAGAGCCCAGTGGAAGCTGCTCGATTTGAGCTTGTCTGATAGGTGTTTGTCTTCCCTGCAGGGAAACAGTTGCGTAGAGAACTCTTTCTACAGCAGCCACACACTCTGCCCTAGAGCTGAGAAGCACTGGCTGTAACTTCCCTTTGCAGAAGGAACATGCCTCAGAAACACACTCTCTCCTAACGCTTAAGTTACTACTTCAACTCACATATGCATGGAAACACAGAGTGGAGCACCCGGCAATACTGAGCAGGACAGCTCAGTAAAAGGGCTGCTCTGCCAGAACAAGGCAGAATGCAGATGCGTGGTTCTCAAGGATATGCTTCTGAGTCTGCTAGAAACTTTGCAGTAGAGCTGAGATGAACTCAGTATAAGTTCCATTTGAAGAAATAACCTAGGCCAGAAACCCACTCAACTGTAGCTCTTAAGCATCATCTGGAGCACACATTCTGGGAACCAGGCAGCACAGAGCCCAGGGGAAGCTGCTCGATTTGAGCTTGTCTGTTAGGTGTTTGTCTTCCCTGCAGGGAAACAGTGGCTTAGAGAACTCTTTCTACAGCAGCCACACACTCTGCCCTAGAGCTGAGAAGGACTGGCTGTAACTTCCCTTTGCAGAAGGAACATGCCTCAGAAACACACTCTCTCCTAACGCTTAAGTTACTACTTCAACTCACATATGCAGGGAAACACAGAGTGGAGCACCCGGCAATACTGAGCAGGACAGCTCAGTAAAAGGGCTGCTCTGGCAGAACAAGGCAGAATGCAGATGCGTGGTTCTCAAGGATATGCTTCTGAGTCTGCTAGAAACTTTGCAGTAGAGCTGAGATGAACTCAGTATAAGTTCCATTTGAAGAAATAACCTAGGCCAGAAACCCACTCAACTGTAGCTCTTAAGCATCATCTGGAGCACACATTCTGGGAACAAGGCAGCACAGAGCCCAGTGGAAGCTGCTCGATTTGAGCTTGTCTGATAGGTGTTTGTCTTCCCTGCAGGGAAACAGTTGCGTAGAGAACTCTTTCTACAGCAGCCACACACTCTGCCCTAGAGCTGAGAAGCACTGGCTGTAACTTCCCTTTGCAGAAGGAACATGCCTCAGAAACACACTCTCACCTAACTCTTAAGTTACTACTTCAACTCACATATGCATGGAAACACAGAGTGGAGCACCCGGCAATACTGAGCAGGACAGCTCAGTAAAAGGGCTGCTCTGGCAGAACAAGGCAGAATGCAGATGCGTGGTTCTCAAGGATATGCTTCTGAGTCTGCTAGAAACTTTGCAGTAGAGCTGAGATGAACTCAGTATAAGTTCCATTTGAAGAAATAACCTAGGTCAGAAACCCACTCAACTGTAGCTCTTAAGCATCATCTGGAGCACACATTCTGGGAACCAGGCAGCAGAGAACCCAGTGGAGACTGCTCGATTTGAGCTTGTCTGATAGGTGTTTGTGTTACCGGCAGGGAAACAGTTGCTTAGAAAACTCTTTCTACAGCAGCCACACACTCTGCCCTAGAGCTGAGAAGCACTGGCTGTAACTTCCCTTTGCAGAAGGAACATGCCTCAGAAACACACTCTCTCCTAACTCTTAAGTTACTACTTCAACTCACATATGCATGGAAACACAGAGTGGAGCACCCGGCAATACTGAGCAGGACAGCTCAGTAAAAGGGCTGCTCTGCCAGAACAAGGCAGAATGCAGATGCGTGGTTCTCAAGGATATGCTTCTGAGTCTGCTAGAAACTTTGCAGTAGAGCTGAGATGAACTCAGTATAAGTTCCATTTGAAGAAATAACCTAGGCCAGAAACCCACTCAACTGTAGCTCTTAAGCATCATCTGGAGCACACATTCTGGGAACCAGGCAGCACAGAGCCCAGGGGAAGCTGCTCGATTTGAGCTTGTCTGTTAGGTGTTTGTCTTCCCTGCAGGGAAACAGTGGCTTAGAGAACTCTTTCTACAGCAGCCACACACTCTGCCCTAGAGCTGAGAAGGACTGGCTGTAACTTCCCTTTGCAGAAGGAACATGCCTCAGAAACACACTCTCTCCTAACGCTTAAGTTACTACTTCAACTCACATATGCAGGGAAACACAGAGTGGAGCACCCGGCAATACTGAGCAGGACAGCTCAGTAAAAGGGCTGCTCTGGCAGAACAAGGCAGAATGCAGATGCGTGGTTCTCAAGGATATGCTTCTGAGTCTGCTAGAAACTTTGCAGTAGAGCTGAGATGAACTCAGTATAAGTTCCATTTGAAGAAATAACCTAGGCCAGAAACCCACTCAACTGTAGCTCTTAAGCATCATCTGGAGCACACATTCTGGGAACAAGGCAGCACAGAGCCCAGTGGAAGCTGCTCGATTTGAGCTTGTCTGATAGGTGTTTGTCTTCCCTGCAGGGAAACAGTTGCGTAGAGAACTCTTTCTACAGCAGCCACACACTCTGCCCTAGAGCTGAGAAGCACTGGCTGTAACTTCCCTTTGCAGAAGGAACATGCCTCAGAAACACACTCTCACCTAACTCTTAAGTTACTACTTCAACTCACATATGCATGGAAACACAGAGTGGAGCACCCGGCAATACTGAGCAGGACAGCTCAGTAAAAGGGCTGCTCTGGCAGAACAAGGCAGAATGCAGATGCGTGGTTCTCAAGGATATGCTTCTGAGTCTGCTAGAAACTTTGCAGTAGAGCTGAGATGAACTCAGTATAAGTTCCATTTGAAGAAATAACCTAGGCCAGAAACCCACTCAACTGTAGCTCTTAAGCATCATCTGGAGCACAAATT
Organism: Tapirus indicus; assembly: GCA_031878705.1. Taxonomy (NCBI): domain Eukaryota; kingdom Metazoa; phylum Chordata; class Mammalia; order Perissodactyla; family Tapiridae; genus Tapirus; species Tapirus indicus. Next base: position 49,466,036 of record CM062942.1, read on the forward strand.
CTGGGAACCAGGCAGCAGAGAGCCCAGTGGAAGCTGCTCGATTTGAGCTTGTCTGATAGGTGTTTGTCTTCCCTGCAGGGAAACAGTGGCTTAGAGAACTCTTTCTACAGCAGCCACACACTCTGCCCTAGAGCTGAGAAGCACTGGCTGTAACTTCCCTTTGCAGAAGGAACATGCCTCAGAAACACACTCTCTCCTAACGCTTAAGTTACTACTTCAACTCACATATGCATGGAAAAACAGAGTGGAGCACCCGGCGATAGTGTGCAGGACAGTACAGTAAAAGGGCTGCTCTGCCAGAACAAGGCAGAACGCAGATGCGTGGTTCTCAAGGATATGCTTCTGAGTCTGCTAGAAACTTTGCGGTAGAGCTGAGATGAACTCAGTATAAGTTCCATTTGAAGAAATAACCTAGGCGAGACCCACTGAACTGTAGCTCTTAATCATCATCTGGAGCACACATTCTGGGAACCAGGCAGCCGAGAGCCCAGTGGAAGCTGCTCGATTTGAGCTTGTCTGATAGGTGTTTGTCTTCCCTGCAGGGAAACAGTTGCTTAGAGAACTCTTTCTACAGCAGCCACACACTCTGCCCTAGAGCTGAGAAGCACTGGCTGTAATTTCCATTTGTAGAAGGAACGTGCCTCAGAAACACACTCTCTCCAACTCTTAAGTTACTACTTCAACTCACATATGCATGGAAACACAGAGTGGAGCACCCGGCGATAGTGTGCAGGACAGTTCAGTAAAAGGGCTGCTCTGCGAGAACAAGGCAGAATGCAGATGCGTGGTTCTCAAGGATATGCTTCTGAGTCTGCTAGAAACTTTGCAGTAGAGCTGAGATGAACTCAGTATAAGTTCCATTTGAAGAAATAACCTAGGCCAGAAACCCACTCAACTGTAGCTCTTAAGCATCATCTGGAGCACACATTCTGGGAACCAGGCTGCAGAGAGCCCAGTGGAAGCTGCTCGATTTGAGCTTGTCTGATAGGTGTTTGTCTTCCCTGCAGGGAAACAGTTGCGTAGAGAACTCTTTCTACAGCAGCCACACACTCTGCCCTAGAGCTGAGAAGCACTGGCTGTCTCTTCCCTTTGCAGAAGGAACATGCCTCAGAAACACACTCTCTCCTAACTCTTAAGTGACTACTTCAACTCACATATGCATGGAAACACAGAGTGGAGCACCCGGCAATACTGAGCAGGACAGCTCAGTAAAAGGGCTGCTCTGCCAGAACAAGGCAGAATGCAGATGCGTGGTTCTCAAGGATATGCTTCTGAGTCTGCTAGAAACTTTGCAGTAGAGCTGAGATGAACTCAGTATAAGTTCCATTTGAAGAAATAACCTAGGTCAGAAACCCACTCCACTGTAGCTCTTAAGCATCATCTGGAGCACACATTCTGGGAACCAGGCAGCAGAGAGCCCAGTGGAGACTGCTCGATTTGAGCTTGTCTGATAGGTGTTTGTCTTCCCTGCAGGGAAACAGTTGCGTAGAGAACTCTTTCTACAGCAGCCACACACTCTGCCCTAGAGCTGAGAAGCACTGGCTGTAACTTCCCTTTGCAGAAGGAACATGCCTCAGAAACACACTCTCACCTAACTCTTAAGTTACTACTTCAACTCACATATGCATGGAAACACAGAGTGGAGCACACGGCGATAGTGTGCAGGACAGTTCAGTAAAAGGGCTGCTCTGCCAGAACAAGGCAGAATGCAGATGCGTGGTTCTCAAGGATATGCTTCTGAGTCTGCTAGAAACTTTGCAGTAGAGCTGAGATGAACTCCGTATAAGTTCCATTTGAAGAAACAACCTAGGTCAGAAACCCCTCAACTGTAGCTCTTAAGCATCATCTGGAGCACACATTATGGGAACCAGGCAGCAGAGAGCCCAGTGGAAGCTGCTCGATTTGAGCTTGTCTGTTAGGTGTTTGTCTTCGCTGCAGGGAAACAGTTGCTTAGAGAACTCTTTCTACAGCAGCCACACACTCTGCCCTAGAGCTGAGAAGCACTGGCTGTAACTTCCCTTTGCAGAAGGAACATGCCTCAGAAACACACTCTCTCCTAACTCTTAAGTTACTACTTCAACTCACATATGCATGGAAACACAGAGTGGAGCACCCGGCGATACGGAGCAGGACAGCTCAGTAAAAGGGCTGCTCTGCCAGAACAAGGCAGAATGCAGATGCGTGGTTCTCAAGGATATGCTTCTGAGTCTGCTAGAAACTTTGCAGTAGAGCTGAGATGAACTCAGTATAAGTTCCATTTGAAGAAATAACCTAGGCCCGAAACCCACTCAACTGTAGCTCTTAAGCATCATCTGGAGCACACATTCTGGGAACCAGGCAGCCGAGAGCCCAGTGGAAGCTGCTCGATTTGAGCTTGTCTGATAGGTGTTTGTCTTCCCTGCAGGGAAACAGTTGCTTAGAGAACTCTTTCTACAGCAGCCACACACTCTGCCCTAGAGCTGAGAAGCACTGGCTGTAATTTCCATTTGTAGAAGGAACATGCCTCAGAAACACACTCTCTCCAACTCTTAAGTTACTACTTCAACTCACATATGCATGGAAACACAGAGTGGAGCACCCGGCGATAGTGTGCAGGACAGTTCAGTAAAAGGGCTGCTCTGCGAGAACAAGGCAGAATGCAGATGCGTGGTTCTCAAGGATATGCTTCTGAGTCTGCTAGAAACTTTGCAGTAGAGCTGAGATGAACTCAGTATAAGTTCCATTTGAAGAAATAACCTAGGCCAGAAACCCACTCAACTGTAGCTCTTAAGCATCATCTGGAGCACACATTCTGGGAGCCAGGCTGCAGAGAGCCCAGTGGAAGCTGCTCGATTTGAGCTTGTCTGATAGGTGTTTGTCTTCCCTGCAGGGAAACAGTTGCGTAGAGAACTCTTTCTACAGCAGCCACACACTCTGCCCTAGAGCTGAGAAGCACTGGCTGTCACTTCCCTTTGCAGAAGGAACATGCCTCAGAAACACACTCTCTCCTAACTCTTAAGTGACTACTTCAACTCACATATGCATGGAAACACAGAGTGGAGCACCCGGCAATACTGAGCAGGACAGCTCAGTAAAAGGGCTGCTCTGCCAGAACAAGGCAGAATGCAGATGCGTGGTTCTCAAGGATATGCTTCTGAGTCTGCTAGAAACTTTGCAGTAGAGCTGAGATGAACTCAGTATAAGTTCCATTTGAAGAAATAACCTAGGTCAGAAACCCACTCCACTGTAGCTCTTAAGCATCATCTGGAGCACACATTCTGGGAACCAGGCAGCAGAGAGCCCAGTGGAGACTGCTCGATTTGAGCTTGTCTGATAGGTGTTTGTCTTCCCTGCAGGGAAACAGTTGCGTAGAGAACTCTTTCTACAGCAGCCACACACTCTGCCCTAGAGCTGAGAAGCACTGGCTGTAACTTCCCTTTGCAGAAGGAACATGCCTCAGAAACACACTCTCACCTAACTCTTAAGTTACTACTTCAACTCACATATGCATGGAAACACAGAGTGGAGCACCCGGCAATACTGAGCAGGACAGTTCAGTAAAAGGGCTGCTCTGCCAGAACAAGGCAGAATGCAGATGCGTGGTTCTCAAGGATATGCTTCTGAGTCTGCTAGAAACTTTGCAGTAGAGCTGAGATGAACTCAGTATAAGTTCCATTGGAAGAAATAACCTAGGCCAGAAACCCACTCAACTGTAGCTCTTAAGCATCATCTGGAGCACACATTCTGGGAACCAGGCACTAGAGAACCCAGTGGAGACTGCTCGATTTGAGCTTGTCTGATAGGTGTTTGTGTTCCCTGCAGGGAAACAGTTGCTTAGAGAACTCTATCTACAGCAGCCACACACTCTGCCCTAGAGCTGAGAAGCACTGGCTGTAACTTCCCTTTGCAGAAGTAACATGCCTCAGAAACACACTCTCTCCTAACTCTTAAGTTACTACTTCAACTCACATATGCATGGAAACACAGAGTGGAGCACCCGGCAATACTGAGCAGGACAGCTCAGTAAAAGGGCTGCTCTGCCAGAACAAGGCAGAATGCAGATGCGTGGTTCTCAAGGATATGCTTCTGAGTCTGCTAGAAACTTTGCAGTAGAGCTGAGATGAACTCAGTATAAATTCCATTTGAAGAAATAACCTAGGCCAGAAACCCACTCAACTGTAGCTCTTAAGCATCATCTGGAGCACACATTATGGTAACCAGGCAGCAGAGAGCCCAGTGGAAGCTGCTCGATTTGAGCTTGTCTGTTAGGTGTTTGTCTTCCCTGCAGGGAAACAGTTGCTTAGAGAACTCTTTCTACAGCAGCCACACACTCTGCCCTAGAGCTGAGAAGCACTGGCTGTAACTTCCCTTTGCAGAAGGAACATGCCTCAGAAACACACTCTCTCCTAACTCTTAAGTTACTACTTCAACTCACATATGCATGGAAACACAGAGTGGAGCACCCGGCGATACTGAGCAGGACAGCTCAGTAAAAGGGCTGCTCTGCCAGAACAAGGCAGATTGCAGATGCGTGGTTCTCAAGGATATGCTTCTGAGTCTGCTAGAAACTTTGCAGTAGAGCTGAGATGAACTCAGTATAAGTTCCATTTGAAGAAATAACCTAGGTCAGAAACCGACTCAACTGTAGCACTTAAACATCATCTGGAGCACACATTCTGGGAACCAGGCAGCACAGAGCCCAGTGGAAGCTGCTCGATTTGAGCTTGTCTGTTAGGTGTTTGTCTTCCTGCAGGGAAACCGTTGCTTAGAGAACTCTTTCTACAGCAGCCACACACTCTGCCCTAGAGCTGAGAAGCACTGGCTGTAACTTCCCTTTGCAGAAGGAACATGCCTCAGAAACACACTCTCTCCTAACTCTTAAGTTACTACTTCAACTCACATATGCATGGAAACACAGAGTGGAGCACCCGGCGATACTGAGCAGGACAGTTCAGTAAAAGGGCTGCTCTGCCAGAACAAGGCAGAATGCAGATGCGTGGTTCACAAGGATATGCTTCTGAGTCTGCTAGAAACTTTGCAGTAGAGCTGAGATGAACTCAGTATAACTTCCATTTGAAGAAATAACCTAGGCCAGAAACCCACTCAACTGTAGCTCTTAAGCATCATCTGGAGCACACATTCTGGGAACCAGGCAGCAGAGACCCCAGAAGAGACTGCTCGATTTGAGCTTGTTTCATAGGTGTTTGTCTTCACTGCAGGGAAACAGTTGCTTAGAGAACTCTTTCTACAGCAGCCACACACTCTGCCCTAGAGCTGAGAAGCACTGGCTGTAACTTCCCTTTGCAGAAGGAACATGCCTCAGAAACACACTCTCTCCTAACTCTTAAATTACTATTTCAACTCACATATGCATGGAAACACAGAGTGGAGCACCCGGCGATAGTGTGCAGGACAGTTCAGTAAAAGGGCTGCTCTGCCAGAACAAGGCAGAATGCAGATGCGTGGTTCTCAAGGATATGCTTCTGAGTCTGCTAGAAACATTGCAGTAGAGCTGATATGAACTCAGTATAAGTTCCATTTGAAGAAATAACCTAGGCCAGAAACCCACTCCACTGTAGCTCTTAAGCATCATCTGGAGCACACATTCTGGGAACCAGGCAGCAGAGAGTCCAGTGAAGGCTGCTCGATTTGAGCTTGTCTGATAGGTGTTTGTCTTCCCTGCAGGGAAACAGTTGCTTAGAGAACTCTTTCTACAGCAGCCACACACTCTGCCCTAGAGCTGAGAAGCACTGGCTGTCACTTCCCTTTGCAGAAGGAACATGCCTCAGAAACACACTCTCTCCTAACTCTTAAGTTACTACTTCAACTCACATATGCATGGAAACACAGAGTGGAGCACCGGGCGCTAGTGTGCAGGAGAGTTCAGTAAAAGGGCTGCTCTGCCAAAACAAGGCAGAATGCAGATGCGTGGTTCTCAAGGGTATGCTTCTGAGTCTGCTAGAAACTTTGCAGTAGATGTGAGATGAACTCAGTATAAGAGCCATTTGAAGAAATAACCTAGGCCAGAAACCCACTCAACTGTAGCTCTTAAGCATCATCTGGAGCACACATTCTGGGAACCAGGCAGCAGAGAGCCCAGTGGAAGCTGCTCGATTTGAGCTTGTCTGATAGGTGTTTGTCTTCCCTGCAGGGAAACAGTTGCTTAGAGAACTCTTTCTACAGCAGCCACACACTCTGCCCTAGAGCTGAGAAGCACTGGCTGTAACTTCCCTTTGCAGAAGGAACATGCCTCAGAAACACACTCTCTCCTAACTCTTAAGTTACTACTTCAACTCACATATGCATGGAAACACAGAGTGGAGCACCCGGCGATAGTGTGCAGGACAGTTCAGTAAAAGGGCTGCTCTGCCAGAAGAAGGCAGAATGCAGATGCGTGGTTCTCAAGGATATGCTTCTGAGTCTGCTAGAAACTTTGCAGTAGAGCTGAGATGAACTCAGTGTAAGTTCCATTTGAAGAAATAACCTAGGCCAGAAACCCACTCAACTGTAGCTCTTAAGCATCATCTGGAGCACACATTCTGGGAACCAGGCAGCAGAGAGTCCAGTGAAGGCTGCTCGATTTGAGCTTGTCTGATAGGTGTTTGTCTTCCCTGCAGGGAAACATTTGCTTAGAGAACTCTTTCCACAGCAGCCACACACTCTGCCCTAGAGCTGAGAAGCACTGGCTGTAACTTCCCTTTGCAGAAGGAACATGCCTCAGAAACACACTCTCTCCTAACTCTTAAGTTACTACTTCAACTCACATATGCATGGAAACACAGAGTGGAGCACCCGGCGATAGTGTGCAGGACAGTTCAGTAAAAGGGCTGCTCTGCCAGAACAAGGCAGAATGCAGATGCGTGGTTCTCAAGGATATGCTTCTGAGTCTGCTACAAACGTTGCAGTAGAGCTGAGATGAACTCAGTATAAGAGCCATTTGAAGAAATATCTTAGGCCAAAAACCCACTCAACTGTAGCTCTTAAGATTCATCTGGAGCACACATTCTGGGAACCAGGCAGCAGAGGGACAAGTGGAAGCTTCTCGATTTGAGCTTGTCTGATAGGTATTTGTCTTCCCTGCAGGGAAACATTTGCTTAGAGAACTCCTTCCACAGCAGCCACACACTCTGCCCTAGAGCTGAGAAGCACTGGCTCTAACTTCCCTTTGCAGAAGGAACATGCCTCAGAAACACACTCTCTCCTAACTCTTAAGTTACTACTTCAACTCACATATGCATGGAAACACAGAGTGGAGCACCCGGCAACACTGAGCAGGACGGTTCAGTAAAAGGGCTGCTCTGCCAGAACAAGGCAGAATGCAGATGCGTGGTTCTCAAGGATATGCTTCTGAGTCTGCTAGAAACTTTGCAGTAGAGCTGAGATGAACTCAGTATAAGTTCCATTTGAAGAAATACCCTAGGCCAGAAACCCACTCCACTGTAGCTCTTAAGAATAATCTGGAGCACACATTCTGGGAACCAGGCAGCAGAGAGTCCAGTGGAAGCTGCTCGATTTGAGCTTCTCTGATAGGTGTTTGTCTTCCGTGCAGGGAAACAGTTGCTTAGAGAAGTCTTTCTACAGCAGCCACACACTCTGCCCTAGAGCTGAGAAGCACTGGCTGTAACTTCCCTTTGCAGAAGGAACATGCCTCAGAAACACACTCTCTCCTAACTCTTAAGTTACTACTTCAACTCACATATGCATGGAAACACAGAGTGGAGCACCCGGCAATACTGAGCAGGACAGTTCAGTAAAAGGTCTGCTCTGCCAGAACAAGGCAGAATGCAGATGCGTGGTTCTCAAGGATATGCTTCTGAGTCTGCTAGATACTTTGCAGTAGAGCTGAGATGAACTCAGTATAAGTTCCATTGGAAGAAATAACCTAGGCCAGAAACCCACTCCACTGTAGCTCTTAAGCATCATCTGGAGCACACATTCTGGGAACAAGGGCAGCACAGAGCCCAGTGGAAGCTGCTTGATTTGAGCTTGTCTGATAGGTGTTTGTCTTCCCTGCAGGGAAACAGTTGCGTAGAGAACTCTTTCTACAGCAGCCACACACTCTGCCCTAGAGCTGAGAAGCACTGGCTGTAACTTCCCTTTGCAGAAGGAACATGCCTCAGAAACACACACTCACCTAACTCTTAAGTTACTACTTCAACTCACATATGCATGGAAACACAGAGTGGAGCACACGGCGATAGTGTGCAGGACAGTTCAGTAAAAGGGCTGCTCTGCCAGAACAAGGCAGAATGCAGATGCGTGGTTCTCAAGGATATGCTTCTGAGTCTGCTAGAAACTTTGCAGTAGAGCTGAGATGAACTCCGTATAAGTTCCATTTGAAGAAACAACCTAGGTCAGAAACCCCTCAACTGTAGCTCTTAAGCATCATCTGGAGCACACATTATGGGAACCAGGCAGCAGAGAGCCCAGTGGAAGCTGCTCGATTTGAGCTTGTCTGTTAGGTGTTTGTCTTCGCTGCAGGGAAACAGTTGCTTAGAGAACTCTTTCTACAGCAGCCACACACTCTGCCCTAGAGCTGAGAAGCACTGGCTGTAACTTCCCTTTGCAGAAGGAACATGCCTCAGAAACACACTCTCTCCTAACTCTTAAGTTACTACTTCAACTCACATATGCATGGAAACACAGAGTGGAGCACCCGGCGATACTGAGCAGGACAGCTCAGTAAAAGGGCTGCTCTGCCAGAACAAGGCAGAATGCAGATGCGTGGTTCTCAAGGATATGCTTCTGAGTCTGCTAGAAACTTTGCAGTAGAGCTGAGATGAACTCAGTATAAGTTCCATTTGAAGAAATAACCTAGGCCCGAAACCCACTCAACTGTAGCTCTTAAGCATCATCTGGAGCACACATTCTGGGAACCAGGCAGCCGAGAGCCCAGTGGAAGCTGCTCGATTTGAGCTTGTCTGATAGGTGTTTGTCTTCCCTGCAGGGAAACAGTTGCTTAGAGAACTCTTTCTACAGCAGCCACACACTCTGCCCTAGAGCTGAGAAGCACTGGCTGTAATTTCCATTTGTAGAAGGAACATGCCTCAGAAACACACTCTCTCCAACTCTTAAGTTACTACTTCAACTCACATATGCATGGAAACACAGAGTGGAGCACCCGGCGATAGTGTGCAGGACAGTTCAGTAAAAGGGCTGCTCTGCCAGAACAAGGCAGAATGCAGATGCGTGGTTCTCAAGGATATGCTTCTGAGTCTGCTAGAAACTTTGCAGTAGAGCTGAGATGAACTCAGTATAAGTTCCATTTGAAGAAATAACCTAGGCCAGAAACCCACTCAACTGTAGCTCTTAAGCATCATCTGGAGCACACATTCTGGGAACCAGGCTGCAGAGAGCCCAGTGGAAGCTGCTCGATTTGAGCTTGTCTGATAGGTGTTTGTCTTCCCTGCAGGGAAACAGTTGCGTAGAGAACTCTTTCTACAGCAGCCACACACTCTGCCCTAGAGCTGAGAAGCACTGGCTGTCACTTCCCTTTGCAGAAGGAACATGCCTCAGAAACACACTCTCTCCTAACTCTTAAGTGACTACTTCAACTCACATATGCATGGAAACACAGAGTGGAGCACCCGGCAATACTGAGCAGGACAGCTCAGTAAAAGGGCTGCTCTGCCAGAACAAGGCAGAATGCAGATGCGTGGTTCTCAAGGATATGCTTCTGAGTCTGCTAGAAACTTTGCAGTAGAGCTGAGATGAACTCAGTATAAGTTCCATTTGAAGAAATAACCTAGGTCAGAAACCCACTCCACTGTAGCTCTTAAGCATCATCTGGAGCACACATTCTGGGAACCAGGCAGCAGAGAGCCCAGTGGAGACTGCTCGATTTGAGCTTGTCTGATAGGTGTTTGTCTTCCCTGCAGGGAAACAGTTGCGTAGAGAACTCTTTCTACAGCAGCCACACACTCTGCCCTAGAGCTGAGAAGCACTGGCTGTAACTTCCCTTTGCAGAAGGAACATGCCTCAGAAACACACTCTCACCTAACTCTTAAGTTACTACTTCAACTCACATATGCATGGAAACACAGAGTGGAGCACACGGCGATAGTGTGCAGGACAGTTCAGTAAAAGGGCTGCTCTGCCAGAACAAGGCAGAATGCAGATGCGTGGTTCTCAAGGATATGCTTCTGAGTCTGCTAGAAACTTTGCAGTAGAGCTGAGATGAACTCCGTATAAGTTCCATTTGAAGAAACAACCTAGGTCAGAAACCCCTCAACTGTAGCTCTTAAGCATCATCTGGAGCACACATTATGGGAACCAGGCAGCAGAGAGCCCAGTGGAAGCTGCTCGATTTGAGCTTGTCTGTTAGGTGTTTGTCTTCGCTGCAGGGAAACAGTTGCTTAGAGAACTCTTTCTACAGCAGCCACACACTCTGCCCTAGAGCTGAGAAGCACTGGCTGTAACTTCCCTTTGCAGAAGGAACATGCCTCAGAAACACACTCTCTCCTAACTCTTAAGTTACTACTTCAACTCACATATGCATGGAAACACAGAGTGGAGCACCCGGCGATACGGAGCAGGACAGCTCAGTAAAAGGGCTGCTCTGCCAGAACAAGGCAGAATGCAGATGCGTGGTTCTCAAGGATATGCTTCTGAGTCTGCTAGAAACTTTGCAGTAGAGCTGAGATGAACTCAGTATAAGTTCCATTTGAAGAAATAACCTAGGCCCGAAACCCACTCAACTGTAGCTCTTAAGCATCATCTGGAGCACACATTCTGGGAACCAGGCAGCCGAGAGCCCAGTGGAAGCTGCTCGATTTGAGCTTGTCTGATAGGTGTTTGTCTTCCCTGCAGGGAAACAGTTGCTTAGAGAACTCTTTCTACAGCAGCCACACACTCTGCCCTAGAGCTGAGAAGCACTGGCTGTAATTTCCATTTGTAGAAGGAACATGCCTCAGAAACACACTCTCTCCAACTCTTAAGTTACTACTTCAACTCACATATGCATGGAAACACAGAGTGGAGCACCCGGCGATAGTGTGCAGGACAGTTCAGTAAAAGGGCTGCTCTGCGAGAACAAGGCAGAATGCAGATGCGTGGTTCTCAAGGATATGCTTCTGAGTCTGCTAGAAACTTTGCAGTAGAGCTGAGATGAACTCAGTATAAGTTCCATTTGAAGAAATAACCTAGGCCAGAAACCCACTCAACTGTAGCTCTTAAGCATCATCTGGAGCACACATTCTGGGAACCAGGCTGCAGAGAGCCCAGTGGAAGCTGCTCGATTTGAGCTTGTCTGATAGGTGTTTGTCTTCCCTGCAGGGAAACAGTTGCGTAGAGAACTCTTTCTACAGCAGCCACACACTCTGCCCTAGAGCTGAGAAGCACTGGCTGTCACTTCCCTTTGCAGAAGGAACATGCCTCAGAAACACACTCTCTCCTAACTCTTAAGTGACTACTTCAACTCACATATGCATGGAAACACAGAGTGGAGCACCCGGCAATACTGAGCAGGACAGCTCAGTAAAAGGGCTGCTCTGCCAGAACAAGGCAGAATGCAGATGCGTGGTTCTCAAGGATATGCTTCTGAGTCTGCTAGAAACTTTGCAGTAGAGCTGAGATGAACTCAGTATAAGTTCCATTTGAAGAAATAACCTAGGTCAGAAACCCACTCCACTGTAGCTCTTAAGCATCATCTGGAGCACACATTCTGGGAACCAGGCAGCAGAGAGCCCAGTGGAGACTGCTCGATTTGAGCTTGTCTGATAGGTGTTTGTCTTCCCTGCAGGGAAACAGTTGCGTAGAGAACTCTTTCTACAGCAGCCACACACTCTGCCCTAGAGCTGAGAAGCACTGGCTGTAACTTCCCTTTGCAGAAGGAACATGCCTCAGAAACACACTCTCACCTAACTCTTAAGTTACTACTTCAACTCACATATGCATGGAAACACAGAGTGGAGCACCCGGCAATACTGAGCAGGACAGTTCAGTAAAAGGGCTGCTCTGCCAGAACAAGGCAGAATGCAGATGCGTGGTTCTCAAGGATATGCTTCTGAGTCTGCTAGAAACTTTGCAGTAGAGCTGAGATGAACTCAGTATAAGTTCCATTGGAAGAAATAACCTAGGCCAGAAACCCACTCAACTGTAGCTCTTAAGCATCATCTGGAGCACACATTCTGGGAACCAGGCTGCAGAGAGCCCAGTGGAAGCTGCTCGATTTGAGCTTGTCTGATAGGTGTTTGTCTTCCCTGCAGGGAAACAGTTGCGTAGAGAACTCTTTCTACAGCAGCCACACACTCTGCCCTAGAGCTGAGAAGCACTGGCTGTCACTTCCCTTTGCAGAAGGAACATGCCTCAGAAACACACTCTCTCCTAACTCTTAAGTGACTACTTCAACTCACATATGCATGGAAACACAGAGTGGAGCACCCGGCAATACTGAGCAGGACAGCTCAGTAAAAGGGCTGCTCTGCCAGAACAAGGCAGAATGCAGATGCGTGGTTCTCAAGGATATGCTTCTGAGTCTGCTAGAAACTTTGCAGTAGAGCTGAGATGAACTCAGTATAAGTTCCATTTGAAGAAATAACCTAGGTCAGAAACCCACTCCACTGTAGCTCTTAAGCATCATCTGGAGCACACATTCTGGGAACCAGGCAGCAGAGAGCCCAGTGGAGACTGCTCGATTTGAGCTTGTCTGATAGGTGTTTGTCTTCCCTGCAGGGAAACAGTTGCGTAGAGAACTCTTTCTACAGCAGCCACACACTCTGCCCTAGAGCTGAGAAGCACTGGCTGTAACTTCCCTTTGCAGAAGGAACATGCCTCAGAAACACACTCTCACCTAACTCTTAAGTTACTACTTCAACTCACATATGCATGGAAACACAGAGTGGAGCACACGGCGATAGTGTGCAGGACAGTTCAGTAAAAGGGCTGCTCTGCCAGAACAAGGCAGAATGCAGATGCGTGGTTCTCAAGGATATGCTTCTGAGTCTGCTAGAAACTTTGCAGTAGAGCTGAGATGAACTCCGTATAAGTTCCATTTGAAGAAACAACCTAGGTCAGAAACCCCTCAACTGTAGCTCTTAAGCATCATCTGGAGCACACATTATGGGAACCAGGCAGCAGAGAGCCCAGTGGAAGCTGCTCGATTTGAGCTTGTCTGTTAGGTGTTTGTCTTCGCTGCAGGGAAACAGTTGCTTAGAGAACTCTTTCTACAGCAGCCACACACTCTGCCCTAGAGCTGAGAAGCACTGGCTGTAACTTCCCTTTGCAGAAGGAACATGCCTCAGAAACACACTCTCTCCTAACTCTTAAGTTACTACTTCAACTCACATATGCATGGAAACACAGAGTGGAGCACCCGGCGATACTGAGCAGGACAGCTCAGTAAAAGGGCTGCTCTGCCAGAACAAGGCAGAATGCAGATGCGTGGTTCTCAAGGATATGCTTCTGAGTCTGCTAGAAACTTTGCAGTAGAGCTGAGATGAACTCAGTATAAGTTCCATTTGAAGAAATAACCTAGGCCCGAAACCCACTCAACTGTAGCTCTTAAGCATCATCTGGAGCACACATTCTGGGAACCAGGCAGCCGAGAGCCCAGTGGAAGCTGCTCGATTTGAGCTTGTCTGAGAGGTGTTTGTCTTCCCTGCAGGGAAACAGTTGCTTAGAGAACTCTTTCTACAGCAGCCACACACTCTGCCCTAGAGCTGAGAAGCACTGGCTGTCACTTCCCTTTGCAGAAGGAACATGCCTCAGAAACACACTCTCTCCTAACTCTTAAGTGACTACTTCAACTCACATATGCATGGAAACACAGAGTGGAGCACCCGGCAATACTGAGCAGGACAGCTCAGTAAAAGGGCTGCTCTGCCAGAACAAGGCAGAATGCAGATGCGTGGTTCTCAAGGATATGCTTCTGAGTCTGCTAGAAACTTTGCAGTAGAGCTGAGATGAACTCAGTATAAGTTCCATTTGAAGAAATAACCTAGGTCAGAAACCCACTCCACTGTAGCTCTTAAGCATCATCTGGAGCACACATTCTGGGAACCAGGCAGCAGAGAGCCCAGTGGAGACTGCTCGATTTGAGCTTGTCTGATAGGTGTTTGTCTTCCCTGCAGGGAAACAGTTGCGTAGAGAACTCTTTCTACAGCAGCCACACACTCTGCCCTAGAGCTGAGAAGCACTGGCTGTAACTTCCCTTTGCAGAAGGAACATGCCTCAGAAACACACTCTCACCTAACTCTTAAGTTACTACTTCAACTCACATATGCATGGAAACACAGAGTGGAGCACACGGCGATAGTGTGCAGGACAGTTCAGTAAAAGGGCTGCTCTGCCAGAACAAGGCAGAATGCAGATGCGTGGTTCTCAAGGATATGCTTCTGAGTCTGCTAGAAACTTTGCAGTAGAGCTGAGATGAACTCCGTATAAGTTCCATTTGAAGAAACAACCTAGGTCAGAAACCCCTCAACTGTAGCTCTTAAGCATCATCTGGAGCACACATTATGGGAACCAGGCAGCAGAGAGCCCAGTGGAAGCTGCTCGATTTGAGCTTGTCTGTTAGGTGTTTGTCTTCGCTGCAGGGAAACAGTTGCTTAGAGAACTCTTTCTACAGCAGCCACACACTCTGCCCTAGAGCTGAGAAGCACTGGCTGTAACTTCCCTTTGCAGAAGGAACATGCCTCAGAAACACACTCTCTCCTAACTCTTAAGTTACTACTTCAACTCACATATGCATGGAAACACAGAGTGGAGCACCCGGCGATACTGAGCAGGACAGCTCAGTAAAAGGGCTGCTCTGCCAGAACAAGGCAGAATGCAGATGCGTGGTTCTCAAGGATATGCTTCTGAGTCTGCTAGAAACTTTGCAGTAGAGCTGAGATGAACTCAGTATAAGTTCCATTTGAAGAAATAACCTAGGCCCGAAACCCACTCAACTGTAGCTCTTAAGCATCATCTGGAGCACACATTCTGGGAACCAGGCAGCCGAGAGCCCAGTGGAAGCTGCTCGATTTGAGCTTGTCTGAGAGGTGTTTGTCTTCCCTGCAGGGAAACAGTTGCTTAGAGAACTCTTTCTACAGCAGCCACACACTCTGCCCTAGAGCTGAGAAGCACTGGCTGTAATTTCCATTTGTAGAAGGAACATGCCTCAGAAACACACTCTCTCCAACTCTTAAGTTACTACTTCAACTCACATATGCATGGAAACACAGAGTGGAGCACCCGGCGATAGTGTGCAGGACAGTTCAGTAAAAGGGCTGCTCTGCGAGAACAAGGCAGAATGCAGATGCGTGGTTCTCAAGGATATGCTTCTGAGTCTGCTAGAAACTTTGCAGTAGAGCTGAGATGAACTCAGTATAAGTTCCATTTGAAGAAATAACCTAGGCCAGAAACCCACTCAACTGTAGCTCTTAAGCATCATCTGGAGCACACATTCTGGGAACCAGGCTGCAGAGAGCCCAGTGGAAGCTGCTCGATTTGAGCTTGTCTGATAGGTGTTTGTCTTCCCTGCAGGGAAACAGTTGCGTAGAGAACTCTTTCTACAGCAGCCACACACTCTGCCCTAGAGCTGAGAAGCACTGGCTGTCACTTCCCTTTGCAGAAGGAACATGCCTCAGAAACACACTCTCTCCTAACTCTTAAGTGACTACTTCAACTCACATATGCATGGAAACACAGAGTGGAGCACCCGGCAATACTGAGCAGGACAGCTCAGTAAAAGGGCTGCTCTGCCAGAACAAGGCAGAATGCAGATGCGTGGTTCTCAAGGATATGCTTCTGAGTCTGCTAGAAACTTTGCAGTAGAGCTGAGATGAACTCAGTATAAGTTCCATTTGAAGAAATAACCTAGGTCAGAAACCCACTCCACTGTAGCTCTTAAGCATCATCTGGAGCACACATTCTGGGAACCAGGCAGCAGAGAGCCCAGTGGAGACTGCTCGATTTGAGCTTGTCTGATAGGTGTTTGTCTTCCCTGCAGGGAAACAGTTGCGTAGAGAACTCTTTCTACAGCAGCCACACACTCTGCCCTAGAGCTGAGAAGCACTGGCTGTAACTTCCCTTTGCAGAAGGAACATGCCTCAGAAACACACTCTCACCTAACTCTTAAGTTACTACTTCAACTCACATATGCATGGAAACACAGAGTGGAGCACCCGGCAATACTGAGCAGGACAGTTCAGTAAAAGGGCTGCTCTGCCAGAACAAGGCAGAATGCAGATGCGTGGTTCTCAAGGATATGCTTCTGAGTCTGCTAGAAACTTTGCAGTAGAGCTGAGATGAACTCAGTATAAGTTCCATTGGAAGAAATAACCTAGGCCAGAAACCCACTCAACTGTAGCTCTTAAGCATCATCTGGAGCACACATTCTGGGAACCAGGCACTAGAGAACCCAGTGGAGACTGCTCGATTTGAGCTTGTCTGATAGGTGTTTGTGTTCCCTGCAGGGAAACAGTTGCTTAGAGAACTCTATCTACAGCAGCCACACACTCTGCCCTAGAGCTGAGAAGCACTGGCTGTAACTTCCCTTTGCAGAAGGAACATGCCTCAGAAACACACTCTCTCCTAACTCTTAAGTTACTACTTCAACTCACATATGCATGGAAACACAGAGTGGAGCACCCGGCAATACTGAGCAGGACAGCTCAGTAAAAGGGCTGCTCTGCCAGAACAAGGCAGAATGCAGATGCGTGGTTCTCAAGGATATGCTTCTGAGTCTGCTAGAAACTTTGCAGTAGAGCTGAGATGAACTCAGTATAAATTCCATTTGAAGAAATAACCTAGGCCAGAAACCCACTCAACTGTAGCTCTTAAGCATCATCTGGAGCACACATTCTGGGAAACAGGCAGCAGAGAACCCAGTGGAGACTGCTCGATTTGAGCTTGTCTGATAGGTGTTTGTGTTCGCTGCAGGGAAACAGTTGCTTAGAGAACTCTATCTACAGCAGCCACAAACTCTGTCCTAGAGCTGAGAAGCACTGGCTGTAACTTCCCTTTGCAGAAGGAACATGCCTCAGAAACACACTCTCTCCTAACTCTTAAGTTACTACTTCAACTCACATATGCATGGAAACACAGAGTGGAGCACCCGGCGATACTGAGCAGGACAGCTCAGTAAAAGGGCTGCTCTGCCAGAACAAGGCAGAATGCAGATGCGTGGTTCTCAAGGATATGCTTCTGAGTCTGCTAGAAACTTTGCAGTAGAGCTGAGATGAACTCAGTATAACTTCCATTTGAAGAAATAACCTAGGCCAGAAACCCACTCAACTGTAGCTCTTAAGCATCATCTGGAGCACACATTCTGGGAACCAGGCAGCAGAGACCCCAGAAGAGACTGCTCGATTTGAGCTTGTTTCATAGGTGTTTGTCTTCACTGCAGGGAAACAGTTGCTTAGAGAACTCTTTCTACAGCAGCCACACACTCTGCCCTAGAGCTGAGAAGCACTGGCTGTAACTTCCCTTTGCAGAAGGAACATGCCTCAGAAACACACTCTCTCCTAACTCTTAAATTACTATTTCAACTCACATATGCATGGAAACACAGAGTGGAGCACCCGGCGATAGTGTGCAGGACAGTTCAGTAAAAGGGCTGCTCTGCCAGAACAAGGCAGAATGCAGATGCGTGGTTCTCAAGGATATGCTTCTGAGTCTGCTAGAAACATTGCAGTAGAGCTGATATGAACTCAGTATAAGTTCCATTTGAAGAAATAACCTAGGCCAGAAACCCACTCCACTGTAGCTCTTAAGCATCATCTGGAGCACACATTCTGGGAACCAGGCAGCAGAGAGTCCAGTGAAGGCTGCTCGATTTGAGCTTGTCTGATAGGTGTTTGTCTTCCCTGCAGGGAAACAGTTGCTTAGAGAACTCTTTCTACAGCAGCCACACACTCTGCCCTAGAGCTCAGAAGCACTGGCTGTCACTTTCCTTTGCAGAAGGAACATGCCTCAGAAACACACTCTCTCCTAACTCTTAAGTTACTACTTCAACTCACATATGCATGGAAACACAGAGTGGAGCACCCGGCCATACTGAGCAGGACAGTTCAGTAAAAGGCCTGCTCTGCCAGAACAAGGCAGAATGCAGATGCGTGGTTCTCAAGGATATGCTTCTGAGTCTGCTAGAAACATTGCAGTAGAGCTGATATGAACTCAGTATAAGTTCCATTTGAAGAAATAACCTAGGCCAGAAACCCACTCCACTGTAGCTCTTAAGCATCATCTGGAGCACACATTCTGGGAACCAGGCAGCAGAGAGTCCAGTGAAGGCTGCTCGATTTGAGCTTGTCTGATAGGGGTTTGTCTTCCCTGCAGGGAAACAGTTGCTTAGAGAACTCTTTCTACAGCAGCCACACACTCTGCCCTAGAGCTCAGAAGCACTGGCTGTCACTTTCCTTTGCAGAAGGAACATGCCTCAGAAACACACTCTCTCCTAACTCTTAAGTTACTACTTCAACTCACATATGCATGGAAACACAGAGTGGAGCACCCGGCAATACTGAGCAGGACAGTTCAGTAAAAGGCCTGCTCTGCCAGAACAAGGCAGAATGCAGATGCGTGGTTCTCAAGGATATGCTTCTGAGTCTGCTAGATACTTTGCAGTAGAGCTGAGATGAACTCAGTATAAGTTCCATTGGAGGAAATAACCTAGGCCAGAAACCCACTCCGCTGTAGCTCTTAAGCATCATCTGGAGCACACATTCTGGGAACCAGGCAGCACAGAGCCCAGTGGAAGCTGCTCGATTTGAGCTTGTCTGATAGGTGTTTGTCTTCCCTGCAGGGAAACAGTTGCTTAGAGAACTCTTTCTACAGCACCCACACACTCTGTCCTAGAGCTGAGAAGCACTGGCTGTCACTTCCCTTTGCAGAAGGAACATGCCTCAGAAACACACTCTCTCCTAACTCTTAAGTTACTACTTCAACTCACATATGCATGGAAACACAGAGTGGAGCACCGGGCGCTAGTGTGCAGGAGAGTTCAGTAAAAGGGCTGCTCTGCCAAAACAAGGCAGAATGCAGATGCGTGGTTCTCAAGGGTATGCTTCTGAGTCTGCTAGAAACTTTGCAGTAGATGTGAGATGAACTCAGTATAAGAGCCATTTGAAGAAATAACCTAGGCCAGAAACCCACTCAACTGTAGCTCTTAAGCATCATCTGGAGCACACATTCTGGGAACCAGGCAGCAGAGAGCCCAGTGGAAGCTGCTCGATTTGAGCTTGTCTGATAGGTGTTTGTCTTCCCTGCAGGGAAACAGTTGCTTAGAGAACTCTTTCTACAGCAGCCACACACTCTGCCCTAGAGCTGAGAAGCACTGGCTGTCACTTCCCTTTGCAGAAGGAACATGCCTCAGAAACACACTCTCTCCTAACTCTTAAGTTACTACTTCAACTCACATATGCATGGAAACACAGAGTGGAGCACCCGGCGATAGTGTGCAGGACAGTTCAGTAAAAGGGCTGCTCTGCCAGAACAAGGCAGAATGCAGATGCGTGGTTCTCAAGGATATGCTTCTGAGTCTGCTAGAAACTTTGCAGTAGAGCTGAGATGAACTCAGTATAAGTTCCATTTGAAGAAATAACCTAGGCCAGAAACCCACTCAACTGTAGCTCTTAAGCATCATCTGGAGCACACATTCTGGGAACCAGGCAGCAGAGAGTCCAGTGAAGGCTGCTCGATTTGAGCTTGTCTGATAGGTGTTTGTCTTCCCTGCAGGGAAACATTTGCTTAGAGAACTCTTTCCACAGCAGCCACACACTCTGCCCTAGAGCTGAGAAGCACTGGCTGTCACTTCCCTTTGCAGAAGGAACATGCCTCAGAAACACACTCTCTCCTAACTCTTAAGTGACTACTTCAACTCACATATGCATGGAAACACAGAGTGGAGCACCCGGCAATACTGAGCAGGACAGCTCAGTAAAAGGGCTGCTCTGCCAGAACAAGGCAGAATGCAGATGCGTGGTTCTCAAGGATATGCTTCTGAGTCTGCTAGAAACTTTGCAGTAGAGCTGAGATGAACTCAGTATAAGTTCCATTTGAAGAAATAACCTAGGTCAGAAACCCACTCCACTGTAGCTCTTAAGCATCATCTGGAGCACACATTCTGGGAACCAGGCAGCAGAGAGCCCAGTGGAGACTGCTCGATTTGAGCTTGTCTGATAGGTGTTTGTCTTCCCTGCAGGGAAACAGTTGCGTAGAGAACTCTTTCTACAGCAGCCACACACTCTGCCCTAGAGCTGAGAAGCACTGGCTGTAACTTCCCTTTGCAGAAGGAACATGCCTCAGAAACACACTCTCACCTAACTCTTAAGTTACTACTTCAACTCACATATGCATGGAAACACAGAGTGGAGCACCCGGCAATACTGAGCAGGACAGTTCAGTAAAAGGGCTGCTCTGCCAGAACAAGGCAGAATGCAGATGCGTGGTTCTCAAGGATATGCTTCTGAGTCTGCTAGAAACTTTGCAGTAGAGCTGAGATGAACTCAGTATAAGTTCCATTGGAAGAAATAACCTAGGCCAGAAACCCACTCAACTGTAGCTCTTAAGCATCATCTGGAGCACACATTCTGGGAACCAGGCACTAGAGAACCCAGTGGAGACTGCTCGATTTGAGCTTGTCTGATAGGTGTTTGTGTTCCCTGCAGGGAAACAGTTGCTTAGAGAACTCTATCTACAGCAGCCACACACTCTGCCCTAGAGCTGAGAAGCACTGGCTGTAACTTCCCTTTGCAGAAGGAACATGCCTCAGAAACACACTCTCTCCTAACTCTTAAGTTACTACTTCAACTCACATATGCATGGAAACACAGAGTGGAGCACCCGGCAATACTGAGCAGGACAGCTCAGTAAAAGGGCTGCTCTGCCAGAACAAGGCAGAATGCAGATGCGTGGTTCTCAAGGATATGCTTCTGAGTCTGCTAGAAACTTTGCAGTAGAGCTGAGATGAACTCAGTATAAATTCCATTTGAAGAAATAACCTAGGCCAGAAACCCACTCAACTGTAGCTCTTAAGCATCATCTGGAGCACACATTCTGGGAAACAGGCAGCAGAGAACCCAGTGGAGACTGCTCGATTTGAGCTTGTCTGATAGGTGTTTGTGTTCGCTGCAGGGAAACAGTTGCTTAGAGAACTCTATCTACAGCAGCCACAAACTCTGTCCTAGAGCTGAGAAGCACTGGCTGTAACTTCCCTTTGCAGAAGGAACATGCCTCAGAAACACACTCTCTCCTAACTCTTAAGTTACTACTTCAACTCACATATGCATGGAAACACAGAGTGGAGCACCCGGCGATACTGAGCAGGACAGCTCAGTAAAAGGGCTGCTCTGCCAGAACAAGGCAGAATGCAGATGCGTGGTTCTCAAGGATATGCTTCTGAGTCTGCTAGAAACTTTGCAGTAGAGCTGAGATGAACTCAGTATAACTTCCATTTGAAGAAATAACCTAGGCCAGAAACCCACTCAACTGTAGCTCTTAAGCATCATCTGGAGCACACATTCTGGGAACCAGGCAGCAGAGACCCCAGAAGAGACTGCTCGATTTGAGCTTGTTTCATAGGTGTTTGTCTTCACTGCAGGGAAACAGTTGCTTAGAGAACTCTTTCTACAGCAGCCACACACTCTGCCCTAGAGCTGAGAAGCACTGGCTGTAACTTCCCTTTGCAGAAGGAACATGCCTCAGAAACACACTCTCTCCTAACTCTTAAATTACTATTTCAACTCACATATGCATGGAAACACAGAGTGGAGCACCCGGCGATAGTGTGCAGGACAGTTCAGTAAAAGGGCTGCTCTGCCAGAACAAGGCAGAATGCAGATGCGTGGTTCTCAAGGATATGCTTCTGAGTCTGCTAGAAACATTGCAGTAGAGCTGATATGAACTCAGTATAAGTTCCATTTGAAGAAATAACCTAGGCCAGAAACCCACTCCACTGTAGCTCTTAAGCATCATCTGGAGCACACATTCTGGGAACCAGGCAGCAGAGAGTCCAGTGAAGGCTGCTCGATTTGAGCTTGTCTGATAGGTGTTTGTCTTCCCTGCAGGGAAACAGTTGCTTAGAGAACTCTTTCTACAGCAGCCACACACTCTGCCCTAGAGCTCAGAAGCACTGGCTGTCACTTTCCTTTGCAGAAGGAACATGCCTCAGAAACACACTCTCTCCTAACTCTTAAGTTACTACTTCAACTCACATATGCATGGAAACACAGAGTGGAGCACCCGGCCATACTGAGCAGGACAGTTCAGTAAAAGGCCTGCTCTGCCAGAACAAGGCAGAATGCAGATGCGTGGTTCTCAAGGATATGCTTCTGAGTCTGCTAGAAACATTGCAGTAGAGCTGATATGAACTCAGTATAAGTTCCATTTGAAGAAATAACCTAGGCCAGAAACCCACTCCACTGTAGCTCTTAAGCATCATCTGGAGCACACATTCTGGGAACCAGGCAGCAGAGAGTCCAGTGAAGGCTGCTCGATTTGAGCTTGTCTGATAGGGGTTTGTCTTCCCTGCAGGGAAACAGTTGCTTAGAGAACTCTTTCTACAGCAGCCACACACTCTGCCCTAGAGCTCAGAAGCACTGGCTGTCACTTTCCTTTGCAGAAGGAACATGCCTCAGAAACACACTCTCTCCTAACTCTTAAGTTACTACTTCAACTCACATATGCATGGAAACACAGAGTGGAGCACCCGGCAATACTGAGCAGGACAGTTCAGTAAAAGGCCTGCTCTGCCAGAACAAGGCAGAATGCAGATGCGTGGTTCTCAAGGATATGCTTCTGAGTCTGCTAGATACTTTGCAGTAGAGCTGAGATGAACTCAGTATAAGTTCCATTGGAGGAAATAACCTAGGCCAGAAACCCACTCCGCTGTAGCTCTTAAGCATCATCTGGAGCACACATTCTGGGAACCAGGCAGCACAGAGCC
This sequence comes from Tapirus indicus, assembly GCA_031878705.1. Taxonomy (NCBI): domain Eukaryota; kingdom Metazoa; phylum Chordata; class Mammalia; order Perissodactyla; family Tapiridae; genus Tapirus; species Tapirus indicus. Next base: position 49,488,882 of record CM062942.1, read on the forward strand.
CAGTGGAAGCTGCTCGATTTGAGCTTGTCTGATAGGTGTTTGTCTTCCCTGCAGGGAAACAGTTGCTTAGAGAACTCTTTCTACAGCACCCACACACTCTGTCCTAGAGCTGAGAAGCACTGGCTGTCACTTCCCTTTGCAGAAGGAACATGCCTCAGAAACACACTCTCTCCTAACTCTTAAGTTACTACTTCAACTCACATATGCATGGAAACACAGAGTGGAGCACCGGGCGCTAGTGTGCAGGAGAGTTCAGTAAAAGGGCTGCTCTGCCAAAACAAGGCAGAATGCAGATGCGTGGTTCTCAAGGGTATGCTTCTGAGTCTGCTAGAAACTTTGCAGTAGATGTGAGATGAACTCAGTATAAGAGCCATTTGAAGAAATAACCTAGGCCAGAAACCCACTCAACTGTAGCTCTTAAGCATCATCTGGAGCACACATTCTGGGAACCAGGCAGCAGAGAGCCCAGTGGAAGCTGCTCGATTTGAGCTTGTCTGATAGGTGTTTGTCTTCCCTGCAGGGAAACAGTTGCTTAGAGAACTCTTTCTACAGCAGCCACACACTCTGCCCTAGAGCTGAGAAGCACTGGCTGTCACTTCCCTTTGCAGAAGGAACATGCCTCAGAAACACACTCTCTCCTAACTCTTAAGTTACTACTTCAACTCACATATGCATGGAAACACAGAGTGGAGCACCCGGCGATAGTGTGCAGGACAGTTCAGTAAAAGGGCTGCTCTGCCAGAACAAGGCAGAATGCAGATGCGTGGTTCTCAAGGATATGCTTCTGAGTCTGCTAGAAACTTTGCAGTAGAGCTGAGATGAACTCAGTATAAGTTCCATTTGAAGAAATAACCTAGGCCAGAAACCCACTCAACTGTAGCTCTTAAGCATCATCTGGAGCACACATTCTGGGAACCAGGCAGCAGAGAGTCCAGTGAAGGCTGCTCGATTTGAGCTTGTCTGATAGGTGTTTGTCTTCCCTGCAGGGAAACATTTGCTTAGAGAACTCTTTCCACAGCAGCCACACACTCTGCCCTAGAGCTGAGAAGCACTGGCTGTAACTTCCCTTTGCAGAAGGAACATGCCTCAGAAACACACTCTCTCCTAACTCTTAAGTTACTACTTCAACTCACATATGCATGGAAACACAGAGTGGAGCACCCGGCGATAGTGTGCAGGACAGTTCAGTAAAAGGGCTGCTCTGCCAGAACAAGGCAGAATGCAGATGCGTGGTTCTCAAGGATATGCTTCTGAGTCTGCTACAAACGTTGCAGTAGAGCTGAGATGAACTCAGTATAAGAGCCATTTGAAGAAATATCTTAGGCCAAAAACCCACTCAACTGTAGCTCTTAAAATTCATCTGGAGCACACATTCTGGGAACCAGGCAGCAGAGGGACAAGTGGAAGCTTCTCGATTTGAGCTTGTCTGATAGGTATTTGTCTTCCCTGCAGGGAAACATTTGCTTAGAGAACTCCTTCCACAGCAGCCACACAATCTGCCCTAGAGCTGAGAAGCACTGGCTGTAACTTCCCTTTGCAGAAGGAACATGCCTCAGAAACACACTCTCTCCTAACTCTTAAGTTACTACTTCAACTCACATATGCATGGAAACACAGAGTGGAGCACCCGGCAACACTGAGCAGGACGGTTCAGTAAAAGGGCTGCTCTGCCAGAACAAGGCAGAATGCAGATGCGTGGTTCTCAAGGATATGCTTCTGAGTCTGCTAGAAACTTTGCAGTAGAGCTGAGATGAACTCAGTATAAGTTCCATTTGAAGAAATACCCTAGGCCAGAAACCCACTCCACTGTAGCTCTTAAGAATAATCTGGAGCACACATTCTGGGAACCAGGCAGCAGAGAGTCCAGTGGAAGCTGCTCGATTTGAGCTTGTCTGATAGGTGTTTGTCTTCCGTGCAGGGAAACAGTTGCTTAGAGAACTCTTTCTACAGCAGCCACACACTCTGCCCTAGAGCTGAGAAGCACTGGCTGTAACTTCCCTTTGCAGAAGGAACATGCCTCAGAAACACACTCTCTCCTAACTCTTAAGTTACTACTTCAACTCACATATGCATGGAAACACAGAGTGGAGCACCCGGCAATACTGAGCAGGACAGTTCAGTAAAAGGTCTGCTCTGCCAGAACAAGGCAGAATGCAGATGCGTGGTTCTCAATGATATGCTTCTGAGTCTGCTAGATACTTTGCAGTAGAGCTGAGATGAACTCAGTATAAGTTCCATTGGAAGAAATAACCTAGGCCAGAAACCCACTCCACTGTAGCTCTTAAGCATCATCTGGAGCACACATTCTGGGAACAAGGGCAGCACAGAGCCCAGTGGAAGCTGCTTGATTTGAGCTTGTCTGATAGGTGTTTGTCTTCCCTGCAGGGAAACAGTTGCTTAGAGAACTCTTTCCACAGCAGCCACACACTCTGCCCTAGAGCTGAGAAGCACTGGCTGTCACTTCCCTTTGCAGAAGGAACATGCCTCAGAAACACACTCTCTCCTAACTCTTAAGTTACTACTTGAACTCACATATGCATGGAAACACAGAGTGGAGCACCAGGCAATACTGAGCAGGAAAGCTCAGTGAAAGGGCTGCTCTGCCAGAACAAGGCAGAATGCAGATGCGTGGTTCTCAAGGATATGCTTCTGAGTCTGCTAGAAACTTTGCAGTAGAGCTGAGATGAACTCAGTATAAGTTCCATTTGAAGAAATAACCTAGGCCAGAAACCCACTCAACTGTAGCTCTTAAGCATCATCTGGAGCACACATTCTGGGAACCAGGCTGCAGAGAGCCCAGTGGAAGCTGCTCGATTTGAGCTTGTCTGATAGGTGTTTGTCTTCCCTGCAGGGAAACAGTTGCGTAGAGAACTCTTTCTACAGCAGCCACACACTCTGCCCTAGAGCTGAGAAGCACTGGCTGTAACTTCCCTTTGCAGAAGGAACATGCCTCAGAAACACACACTCACCTAACTCTTAAGTTACTACTTCAACTCACATATGCATGGAAACACAGAGTGGAGCACACGGCGATAGTGTGCAGGACAGTTCAGTAAAAGGGCTGCTCTGCCAGAACAAGGCAGAATGCAGATGCGTGGTTCTCAAGGATATGCTTCTGAGTCTGCTAGAAACTTTGCAGTAGAGCTGAGATGAACTCCGTATAAGTTCCATTTGAAGAAATAACCTAGGTCAGAAACCCCTCAACTGTAGCTCTTAAGCATCATCTGGAGCACACATTATGGGAACCAGGCAGCACAGAGCCCAGTGGAAGCTGCTCGATTTGAGCTTGTCTGTTAGGTGTTTGTCTTCGCTGCAGGGAAACAGTTGCTTAGAGAACTCTTTCTACAGCAGCCACACACTCTGCCCTAGAGCTGAGAAGCACTGGCTGTAACTTCCCTTTGCAGAAGGAACATGCCTCAGAAACACACTCTCTCCTAACTCTTAAGTTACTACTTCAACTCACATATGCATGGAAACACAGAGTGGAGCACCCGGCGATACTGAGCAGGACAGCTCAGTAAAAGGGCTGCTCTGCCAGAACAAGGCAGAATGCAGATGCGTGGTTCTCAAGGATATGCTTCTGAGTCTGCTAGAAACTTTGCAGTAGAGCTGAGATGAACTCAGAATAAGTTCCATTTGAAGAAATAACCTAGGCCCGAAACCCACTCAACTGTAGCTCTTAAGCATCATCTGGAGCACACATTCTGGGAACCAGGCAGCCGAGAGCCCAGTGGAAGCTGCTCGATTTGACCTTGTCTGATAGGTGTTTGTCTTCCCTGCAGGGAAACAGTTGCTTAGAGAACTCTTTCTACAGCAGCCACACACTCTGCCCTAGAGCTGAGAAGCACTGGCTGTAATTTCCATTTGTAGAAGGAACATGCCTCAGAAACACACTCTCTCCAACTCTTAAGTTACTACTTCAACTCACATATGCATGGAAACACAGAGTGGAGCACCCGGCGATAGTGTGCAGGACAGTTCAGTAAAAGGGCTGCTCTGCCAGAACAAGGCAGAATGCAGATGCGTGGTTCTCAAGGATATGCTTCTGAGTCTGCTAGAAACTTTGCAGTAGAGCTGAGATGAACTCAGTATAAGTTCCATTTGAAGAAATAACCTAGGCCCGAAACCCACTCAACTGTAGCTCTTAAGCATCATCTGGAGCACACATTCTGGGAACCAGGCAGCCGAGAGCCCAGTGGAAGCTGCTCGATTTGACCTTGTCTGATAGGTGTTTGTCTTCCCTGCAGGGAAACAGTTGCGTAGAGAACTCTTTCTACAGCAGCCACACACTCTGCCCTAGAGCTGAGAAGCACTGGCTGTAACTTCCCTTTGCAGAAGGAACATGCCTCAGAAACACACTCTCTCCTAACTCTTAAGTTACTACTTCAACTCACATATGCATGGAAACACAGAGTGGAGCACCTGGTGATAGTGTGCAGGACAGTTCAGTAAAAGGGCTGCTCTGCCAGAACAAGGCAGAATGCAGATGCGTGGTTCTCAAGGATATGCTTCTGAGTCTGCTAGAAACTTTGCAGTAGAGCTGAGATGAACTCAGTATAAGTTCCATTTGAAGAAATAACCTAGGCCAGAAACCCACTCAACTGTAGCTCTTAAGCATCATCTGGAGCACACATTCTGGGAACCAGGCAGCAGAGAGCCCAGTGGAAGCTGCTCGATTTGAGCTTGTCTGATAGGTGTTTGTCTTCCCTGCAGGGAAACAGTTGCGTAGAGAACTCTTTCTACAGCAGCCACACACTCTGCCCTAGAGCTGAGAAGCACTGGCTGTAACTTCCCTTTGCAGAAGGAACATGCCTCAGAAACACACTCTCTCCTAACTCTTAAGTTACTACTTCAACTCACATATGCATGGAAACACAGAGTGGAGCACCTGGCGATACTGAGCAGGACAGTTCAGTAAAAGGGCTGCTCTGCAAGAACAAGGCAGAATGCAGATGCGTGGTTCTCAAGGATATGCTTCTGAGTCTGCTAGAAACTTTGCAGTAGAGCTGAGATGAACTCAGTATAAGTTCCATTTGAAGATATAACCTAGGCCAGAAACCCACTCAACTGTAGCTCTTAAGCATCATCTGGAGCACACATTCTGGGAACCAGGCAGCAGAGAGCCCAGAAGAGACTTCTCGATTTGAGCTTGTTTCATAGGTGTTTGTCTTCCCTGCAGGGAAACAGTTGCTTAGAGAACTCTTTCTACAGCAGCCTCACACTCTGCCCTAGAGCTGAGAAGCACTGGCTGTAACTTCCCTTTGCAGAAGGAACATGCCTCAGAAACACACTCTCTCCTAACTCTTAAATTACTATTTCAACTCACATATGCATGGAAACACAGAGTGGAGCAGCCGGCGATAGTGTGCAGGACAGTTCAGTAAAAGGGCTGCTCTGCCAGAACAAGGCAGAATGCAGATGCGTGGTTCTCAAGGATATGCTTCTGAGTCTGCTAGAAACTTTGCAGTAGAGCTGAGATGAACTCAGTATAAGTTCCATTTGAAGAAATAACCTAGGCCAGAAACCCACTCAACTGTAGCTCTTAAGCATCATCTGGAGCACACATTCCGGGAACCAGGCAGCAGAGAGCCCAGTGGAAGCTGCTCGATTTGAGCTTGTCTGATAGGTGTTTGTCTTCCCTGCAGGGAAACAGTTGCGTAGAGAACTCTTTCTACAGCAGCCACACACTCATCCCTAGAGCTGAGAAGCACTGGCTGTAACTTCCCTTTGCAGAAGGAACATGCCTCAGAAACACACTCTCTCCTAACTCTTAAGTTACTACTTCAACTCACATATGCATGGAAACACAGAGTGGAGCACCCGGTGATACTGAGCAGGACAGCTCAGTAAAAGGGCTGCTCTGCCAGAACAAGGCAGAATGCAGATGCGTGGTTCTCAAGGATATGCTTCTGAGTCTGCTAGAAACTTTGCAGTAGAGCTGAGATGAACTCAGTATAAGTTCCATTTGAAGAAATAACCTAGGCCAGAAACCCACTCAACTGTAGCTCTTAAGCATCATTGGGAGCACACATTCTGGGAACCAGGCAGCAGAGAGCCCAGAAGAGACTGCTCGATTTGAGCTTGTTTCATAGGTGTTTGTCTTCCCTGCAGGGAAACAGTTGCTTAGAGAACTCTTTCTACAGCAGCCACACACTCTGCCCTAGAGCTGAGAAGCACTGGCTGTAACTTCCCTTTGCAGAAGGAACATGCCTCAGAAACACACTCTCTCCTAACTCTTAAGTTACTACTTCAACTCACATGTGCATGGAAACACAGAGTGGAGCACCCGGCGATAGTGTGCAGAACAGTTCACTAAAAGGGCTGCTCTACCAGAACAAGGCAGAATGCAGATGAGTGGTTCTCAAGGATATGCTTCTGAGTCTGCTAGAAACTTTGCAGTAGAGCTGAGATGAACTCAGTATAACTTCCATTTGAAGAAATAACCTAGGCCAGAAACCCACTCTACTGTAGCTCTTAAGCATCATCTGGAGCACACATTCTGGGAACCAGGCAGCAGAGAGCCCAGTGGAAGCTGCTCGATTTGAGCTTGTGTGATAGGTGTTTGTCTTCCCTGCAGGGAAACAGTTGCGTAGAGAACTCTTTCTACAGCAGCCACACACTCTGCCCTAGAGCTGAGAAGCACTGGCTGTAACTTCCCTTTGCAGAAGGAACATGCCTCAGAAACACACTCTCACCTAACTCTTAAGTTACTACTTCAACTCACATATGCATGGAAACACAGAGTGGAGCACCCGGCAATACTGAGCAGGACAGCTCAGTAAAAGGGCTGCTCTGCCAGAACAAGGCAGAATGCAGATGCGTGGTTCTCAAGGATATGCTTCTGAGTCTGCTAGAAACTTTGCAGTAGAGCTGAGATGAACTCAGTATAAGTTCCATTTGAAGAAATAACCTAGGCCCGAAACCCACTCAACTGTAGCTCTTAAGCATCATCTGGAGCACACATTCTGGGAACCAGGCAGCAGAGAGCCCAGTGGAAGCTGCTCGATTTGAGCTTGTCTGATAGGTGTTTGTCTTCCCTGCAGGGAAACAGTTGCTTAGAGAACTCTTTCTACAGCAGCCACACACTCTGCCCTAGAGCTGAGAAGCACTGGCTGTAATTTCCCTTTGTAGAAGGAACATGCCTCAGAAACACACTCTCTCCAACTCTTAAGTTACTACTTCAACTCACATATGCATGGAAACACAGAGTGGAGCACCCCGCGATAGTGTGCAGGACAGTTCAGTAAAAGGGCTGCTCTGCCAGAACAAGGCAGAATGCAGATGCGTGGTTCTCAAGGATATGCTTCTGAGTCTGCTAGAAACTTTGCAGTAGAGCTGAGATGAACTCAGTATAAGTTCCATTTGAAGAAATAACCTAGGCCAGAAACCCACTCAACTGTAGCTCTTAAGCATCATCTGGAGCACACATTCTGGGAACCAGGCTGCAGAGAGCCCATTGGAAGCTGCTCGATTTGAGCTTGTCTGATAGGTGTTTGTCTTCCCTGCAGGGAAACAGTTGCGTAGAGAACTCTTTCTACAGCAGCCACACACTCTGCCCTAGAGCTGAGAAGCACTGGCTGTAACTTCCCTTTGCAGAAGGAACATGCCTCAGAAACACACTCTCTCCAACTCTTAAGTTACTACTTCAACTCACATATGCATGGAAACACAGAGTGGAGCACCCGGCGATAGTGTGCAGGACAGTTCAGTAAAAGGGCTGCTCTGCGAGAACAAGGCAGAATGCAGATGCGTGGTTCTCAAGGATATGCTTCTGAGTCTGCTAGAAACTTTGCAGTAGAGCTGAGATGAACTCAGTATAAGTTCCATTTGAAGAAATAACCTAGGCCAGAAACCCACTCAACTGTAGCTCTTAAGCATCATCTGGAGCACACATTCTGGGAACCAGGCTGCAGAGAGCCCAGTGGAAGCTGCTCGATTTGAGCTTGTCTGATAGGTGTTTGTCTTCCCTGCAGGGAAACAGTTGCGTAGAGAACTCTTTCTACAGCAGCCACACACTCTGCCCTAGAGCTGAGAAGCACTGGCTGTAACTTCCCTTTGCAGAAGGAACATGCCTCAGAAACACACTCTCTCCTAACTCTTAAGTTACTACTTCAACTCACATATGCATGGAAACACAGAGTGGAGCACCTGGTGATAGTGTGCAGGACAGTTCAGTAAAAGGGCTGCTCTGCCAGAACAAGGCAGAATGCAGATGCGTGGTTCTCAAGGATATGCTTCTGAGTCTGCTAGAAACTTTGCAGTAGAGCTGAGATGAACTCAGTATAAGTTCCATTTGAAGAAATAACCTAGGCCAGAAACCCACTCAACTGTAGCTCTTAAGCATCATCTGGAGCACACATTCTGGGAACCAGGCTGCAGAGAGCCCAGTGGAAGCTGCTCGATTTGAGCTTGTCTGATAGGTGTTTGTCTTCCCTGCAGGGAAACAGTTGCGTAGAGAACTCTTTCTACAGCAGCCACACACTCTGCCCTAGAGCTGAGAAGCACTGGCTGTAACTTCCCTTTGCAGAAGGAACATGCCTCAGAAACACACTCTCTCCAACTCTTAAGTTACTACTTCAACTCACATATGCATGGAAACACAGAGTGGAGCACCCGGCGATAGTGTGCAGGACAGTTCAGTAAAAGGGCTGCTCTGCGAGAACAAGGCAGAATGCAGATGCGTGGTTCTCAAGGATATGCTTCTGAGTCTGCTAGAAACTTTGCAGTAGAGCTGAGATGAACTCAGTATAAGTTCCATTTGAAGAAATAACCTAGGCCAGAAACCCACTCAACTGTAGCTCTTAAGCATCATCTGGAGCACACATTCTGGGAACCAGGCTGCAGAGAGCCCAGTGGAAGCTGCTCGATTTGAGCTTGTCTGATAGGTGTTTGTCTTCCCTGCAGGGAAACAGTTGCGTAGAGAACTCTTTCTACAGCAGCCACACACTCTGCCCTAGAGCTGAGAAGCACTGGCTGTAACTTCCCTTTGCAGAAGGAACATGCCTCAGAAACACACTCTCTCCTAACTCTTAAGTTACTACTTCAACTCACATATGCATGGAAACACAGAGTGGAGCACCCGGCGATACTGAGCAGGACAGTTCAGTAAAAGGGCTGCTCTGCCAGAACAAGGCAGAATGCAGATGCGTGGTTCTCAAGGATATGCTTCTGAGTCTGCTAGAAACTTTGCAGTAGAGCTGAGATGAACTCAGTATAAGTTCCATTTGAAGATATAACCTAGGCCAGAAACCCACTCAACTGTAGCTCTTAAGCATCATCTGGAGCACACATTCTGGGAACCAGGCAGCAGAGAGCCCAGTGGAAGCTGCTCGATTTGAGCTTGTCTGATAGGTGTTTGTCTTCCCTGCAGGGAAACAGTTGCGTAGAGAACTCTTTCTACAGCAGCCACACACTCTGCCCTAGAGCTGAGAAGCACTGGCTGTAACTTCCCTTTGCAGAAGGAACATGCCTCAGAAACACACTCTCTCCTAACTCTTAAGTTACTACTTCAACTCACATATGCATGGAAACACAGAGTGGAGCACCCGGCGATACTGAGCAGGACAGTTCAGTAAAAGGGCTGCTCTGCCAGAACAAGGCAGAATGCAGATGCGTGGTTCTCAAGGATATGCTTCTGAGTCTGCTAGAAACTTTGCAGTAGAGCTGAGATGAACTCAGTATAAGTTCCATTTGAAGATATAACCTAGGCCAGAAACCCACTCAACTGTAGCTCTTAAGCATCATCTGGAGCACACATTCTGGGAACCAGGCAGCAGAGAGCCCAGAAGAGACTTCTCGATTTGAGCTTGTTTCATAGGTGTTTGTCTTCCCTGCAGGGAAACAGTTGCTTAGAGAACTCTTTCTACAGCAGCCTCACACTCTGCCCTAGAGCTGAGAAGCACTGGCTGTAACTTCCCTTTGCAGAAGGAACATGCCTCAGAAACACACTCTCTCCTAACTCTTAAGTTACTACTTCAACTCACATATGCATGGAAACACAGAGTGGAGCACCCGGCAATACTTAGCAGGACAGCTCAGTAAAAGGGCTGCTCTGCCAGAACAAGGCAGAATGCAGATGCGTGGTTCTCAAGGATATGCTTCTGAGTCTGCTAGAAACTTTGCAGTAGAGCTGAGATGAACTCAGTATAAGTTCCATTTGAAGAAATAACCTAGGTCAGAAACCCACTCAACTGTAGCTCTTAAGCATCATCTGGAGCACACATTCCGGGAACCAGGCAGCAGAGAGCCCAGTGGAAGCTGCTCGATTTGAGCTTGTCTGATAGGTGTTTGTCTTCCCTGCAGGGAAACAGTTGCGTAGAGAACTCTTTCTACAGCAGCCACACACTCTGCCCTAGAGCTGAGAAGCACTGGCTGTAACTTCCCTTTGCAGAAGGAACATGCCTCAGAAACACACTCTCTCCTAACTCTTAAGTTACTACTTCAACTCACATATGCATGGAAACACAGAGTGGAGCACCCGGCAATACTTAGCAGGACAGCTCAGTAAAAGGGCTGCTCTGCCAGAGCAAGGCAGAATGCAGATGCGTGGTTCTCAAGGATATGCTTCTGAGTCTGCTAGAAACTTTGCAGTAGAGCTGAGATGAACTCAGTATAAGTTCCATTTGAAGAAATAACCTAGGTCAGAAACCCACTCAACTGTAGCTCTTAAGCATCATCTGGAGCACACATTATGGTAACCAGGCAGCAGAGAGCCCAGTGGAAGCTGCTCGATTTGAGCTTGTCTGTTAGGTGTTTGTCTTCCCTGCAGGGAAACAGTTGCTTAGAGAACTCTTTCTACAGCAGCCACACACTCTGCCCTAGAGCTGAGAAGCACTGGCTGTAACTTCCCTTTGCAGAAGGAACATGCCTCAGAAACACACTCTCTCCTAACTCTTAAGTTACTACTTCAACTCACATATGCATGGAAACACAGAGTGGAGCACCCGGCGATACTGAGCAGGACAGTTCAGTAAAAGGGCTGCTCTGCCAGAACAAGGCAGAATGCAGATGCGTGGTTCTCAAGGATATGCTTCTGAGTCTGCTAGAAACTTTCAGTAGAGCTGAGATGAACTCAGTATAAGTTCCATTTGAAGATATAACCTAGGCCAGAAACCCACTCAACTGTAGCTCTTAAGCATCATCTGGAGCACACATTCTGGGAACCAGGCAGCAGAGAGCCCAGAAGAGACTTCTCGATTTGAGCTTGTTTCATAGGTGTTTGTCTTCCCTGCAGGGAAACAGTTGCTTAGAGAACTCTTTCTACAGCAGCCTCACACTCTGCCCTAGAGCTGAGAAGCACTGGCTGTAACTTCCCTTTGCAGAAGGAACATGCCTCAGAAACACACTCTCTCCTAACTCTTAAATTACTATTTCAACTCACATATGCATGGAAACACAGAGTGGAGCAGCCGGCGATAGTGTGCAGGACAGTTCAGTAAAAGGGCTGCTCTGCCAGAACAAGGCAGAATGCAGATGCGTGGTTCTCAAGGATATGCTTCTGAGTCTGCTAGAAACTTTGCAGTAGAGCTGAGATGAACTCAGTATAAGTTCCATTTGAAGAAATAACCTAGGCCAGAAACCCACTCAACTGTAGCTCTTAAGCATCATCTGGAGCACACATTCTGGGAACCAGGCTGCAGAGAGCCCAGTGGAAGCTGCTCGATTTGAGCTTGTCTGATAGGTGTTTGTCTTCCCTGCAGGGAAACAGTTGCGTAGAGAACTCTTTCTACAGCAGCCACACACTCTGCCCTAGAGCTGAGAAGCACTGGCTGTAACTTCCCTTTGCAGAAGGAACATGCCTCAGAAACACACTCTCTCCTAACTCTTAAGTTACTACTTCAACTCACATATGCATGGAAACACAGAGTGGAGCACCCGGCGATACTGAGCAGGACAGTTCAGTAAAAGGGCTGCTCTGCCAGAACAAGGCAGAATGCAGATGCGTGGTTCTCAAGGATATGCTTCTGAGTCTGCTAGAAACTTTGCAGTAGAGCTGAGATGAACTCAGTATAAGTTCCATTTGAAGATATAACCTAGGCCAGAAACCCACTCAACTGTAGCTCTTAAGCATCATCTGGAGCACACATTCTGGGAACCAGGCAGCAGAGAGCCCAGTGGAAGCTGCTCGATTTGAGCTTGTCTGATAGGTGTTTGTCTTCCCTGCAGGGAAACAGTTGCGTAGAGAACTCTTTCTACAGCAGCCACACACTCTGCCCTAGAGCTGAGAAGCACTGGCTGTAACTTCCCTTTGCAGAAGGAACATGCCTCAGAAACACACTCTCTCCTAACTCTTAAGTTACTACTTCAACTCACATATGCATGGAAACACAGAGTGGAGCACCCGGCGATACTGAGCAGGACAGTTCAGTAAAAGGGCTGCTCTGCCAGAACAAGGCAGAATGCAGATGCGTGGTTCTCAAGGATATGCTTCTGAGTCTGCTAGAAACTTTGCAGTAGAGCTGAGATGAACTCAGTATAAGTTCCATTTGAAGATATAACCTAGGCCAGAAACCCACTCAACTGTAGCTCTTAAGCATCATCTGGAGCACACATTCTGGGAACCAGGCAGCAGAGAGCCCAGAAGAGACTTCTCGATTTGAGCTTGTTTCATAGGTGTTTGTCTTCCCTGCAGGGAAACAGTTGCTTAGAGAACTCTTTCTACAGCAGCCTCACACTCTGCCCTAGAGCTGAGAAGCACTGGCTGTAACTTCCCTTTGCAGAAGGAACATGCCTCAGAAACACACTCTCTCCTAACTCTTAAGTTACTACTTCAACTCACATATGCATGGAAACACAGAGTGGAGCACCCGGCAATACTTAGCAGGACAGCTCAGTAAAAGGGCTGCTCTGCCAGAACAAGGCAGAATGCAGATGCGTGGTTCTCAAGGATATGCTTCTGAGTCTGCTAGAAACTTTGCAGTAGAGCTGAGATGAACTCAGTATAAGTTCCATTTGAAGAAATAACCTAGGTCAGAAACCCACTCAACTGTAGCTCTTAAGCATCATCTGGAGCACACATTCCGGGAACCAGGCAGCAGAGAGCCCAGTGGAAGCTGCTCGATTTGAGCTTGTCTGATAGGTGTTTGTCTTCCCTGCAGGGAAACAGTTGCGTAGAGAACTCTTTCTACAGCAGCCACACACTCTGCCCTAGAGCTGAGAAGCACTGGCTGTAACTTCCCTTTGCAGAAGGAACATGCCTCAGAAACACACTCTCTCCTAACTCTTAAGTTACTACTTCAACTCACATATGCATGGAAACACAGAGTGGAGCACCCGGCAATACTTAGCAGGACAGCTCAGTAAAAGGGCTGCTCTGCCAGAGCAAGGCAGAATGCAGATGCGTGGTTCTCAAGGATATGCTTCTGAGTCTGCTAGAAACTTTGCAGTAGAGCTGAGATGAACTCAGTATAAGTTCCATTTGAAGAAATAACCTAGGTCAGAAACCCACTCAACTGTAGCTCTTAAGCATCATCTGGAGCACACATTATGGTAACCAGGCAGCAGAGAGCCCAGTGGAAGCTGCTCGATTTGAGCTTGTCTGTTAGGTGTTTGTCTTCCCTGCAGGGAAACAGTTGCTTAGAGAACTCTTTCTACAGCAGCCACACACTCTGCCCTAGAGCTGAGAAGCACTGGCTGTAACTTCCCTTTGCAGAAGGAACATGCCTCAGAAACACACTCTCTCCTAACTCTTAAGTTACTACTTCAACTCACATATGCATGGAAACACAGAGTGGAGCACCCGGCGATACTGAGCAGGACAGTTCAGTAAAAGGGCTGCTCTGCCAGAACAAGGCAGAATGCAGATGCGTGGTTCTCAAGGATATGCTTCTGAGTCTGCTAGAAACTTTCAGTAGAGCTGAGATGAACTCAGTATAAGTTCCATTTGAAGATATAACCTAGGCCAGAAACCCACTCAACTGTAGCTCTTAAGCATCATCTGGAGCACACATTCTGGGAACCAGGCAGCAGAGAGCCCAGAAGAGACTTCTCGATTTGAGCTTGTTTCATAGGTGTTTGTCTTCCCTGCAGGGAAACAGTTGCTTAGAGAACTCTTTCTACAGCAGCCTCACACTCTGCCCTAGAGCTGAGAAGCACTGGCTGTAACTTCCCTTTGCAGAAGGAACATGCCTCAGAAACACACTCTCTCCTAACTCTTAAATTACTATTTCAACTCACATATGCATGGAAACACAGAGTGGAGCAGCCGGCGATAGTGTGCAGGACAGTTCAGTAAAAGGGCTGCTCTGCCAGAACAAGGCAGAATGCAGATGCGTGGTTCTCAAGGATATGCTTCTGAGTCTGCTAGAAACTTTGCAGTAGAGCTGAGATGAACTCAGTATAAGTTCCATTTGAAGAAATAACCTAGGCCAGAAACCCACTCAACTGTAGCTCTTAAGCATCATCTGGAGCACACATTCCGGGAACCAGGCAGCAGAGAGCCCAGTGGAAGCTGCTCGATTTGAGCTTGTCTGATAGGTGTTTGTCTTCCCTGCAGGGAAACAGTTGCGTAGAGAACTCTTTCTACAGCAGCCACACACTCATCCCTAGAGCTGAGAAGCACTGGCTGTAACTTCCCTTTGCAGAAGGAACATGCCTCAGAAACACACTCTCTCCTAACTCTTAAGTTACTACTTCAACTCACATATGCATGGAAACACAGAGTGGAGCACCTGGTGATAGTGTGCAGGACAGTTCAGTAAAAGGGCTGCTCTGCCAGAACAAGGCAGAATGCAGATGCGTGGTTCTCAAGGATATGCTTCTGAGTCTGCTAGAAACTTTGCAGTAGAGCTGAGATGAACTCAGTATAAGTTCCATTTGAAGAAATAACCTAGGCCAGAAACCCACTCAACTGTAGCTCTTAAGCATCATCTGGAGCACACATTCTGGGAACCAGGCAGCAGAGAGCCCAGTGGAAGCTGCTCGATTTGAGCTTGTCTGATAGGTGTTTGTCTTCCCTGCAGGGAAACAGTTGCTTAGAGAACTCTTTCTACAGCAGCCACACACTCTGCCCTAGAGCTGAGAAGCACTGGCTGTAACTTCCCTTTGCAGAAGGAACATGCCTCAGAAACACACTCTCTCCTAACTCTTAAGTTACTACTTCAACTCACATATGCATGGAAACACAGAGTGGAGCACCCGGCGATACTGAGCAGGACAGCTCAGTAAAAGGGCTGCTCTGCCAGAACAAGGCAGAATGCAGATGCGTGGTTCTCAAGGATATGCTTCTGAGTCTGCTAGAAACTTTGCAGTAGAGCTGAGATGAACTCAGTATAAGTTCCATTTGAAGAAATAACCTAGGCCAGAAACCCACTCAACTGTAGCTCTTAAGCATCATTGGGAGCACACATTCTGGGAACCAGGCAGCAGAGAGCCCAGAAGAGACTGCTCGATTTGAGCTTGTTTCATAGGTGTTTGTCTTCCCTGCAGGGAAACAGTTGCTTAGAGAACTCTTTCTACAGCAGCCACACACTCTGCCCTAGAGCTGAGAAGCACTGGCTGTAACTTCCCTTTGCAGAAGGAACATGCCTCAGAAACACACTCTCTCCTAACTCTTAAGTTACTACTTCAACTCACATATGCATGGAAACACAGAGTGGAGCACCCGGCGATAGTGTGCAGAACAGTTCACTAAAAGGGCTGCTCTACCAGAACAAGGCAGAATGCAGATGCGTGGTTCTCAAGGATATGCTTCTGAGTCTGCTAGAAACTTTGCAGTAGAGCTGAGATGAACTCAGTATAACTTCCATTTGAAGAAATAACCTAGGCCAGAAACCCACTCTACTGTAGCTCTTAAGCATCATCTGGAGCACACATTCTGGGAACCAGGCAGCAGAGAGCCCAGTGGAAGCTGCTCGATTTGAGCTTGTGTGATAGGTGTTTGTCTTCCCTGCAGGGAAACAGTTGCGTAGAGAACTCTTTCTACAGCAGCCACACACTCTGCCCTAGAGCTGAGAAGCACTGGCTGTAACTTCCCTTTGCAGAAGGAACATGCCTCAGAAACACACTCTCACCTAACTCTTAAGTTACTACTTCAACTCACATATGCATGGAAACACAGAGTGGAGCACCCGGCAATACTGAGCAGGACAGCTCAGTAAAAGGGCTGCTCTGCCAGAACAAGGCAGAATGCAGATGCGTGGTTCTCAAGGATATGCTTCTGAGTCTGCTAGAAACTTTGCAGTAGAGCTGAGATGAACTCAGTATAAGTTCCATTTGAAGAAATAACCTAGGCCCGAAACCCACTCAACTGTAGCTCTTAAGCATCATCTGGAGCACACATTCTGGGAACCAGGCAGCAGAGAGCCCAGTGGAAGCTGCTCGATTTGAGCTTGTCTGATAGGTGTTTGTCTTCCCGGCAGGGAAACAGTTGCTTAGAGAACTATTTCTACAGCAGCCAGACACTCTGCCCTAGAGCTGAGAAGCACTGGCTGTAATTTCCCTTTGTAGAAGGAACATGCCTCAGAAACACACTCTCTCCAACTCTTAAGTTACTACTTCAACTCACATATGCATGGAAACACAGAGTGGAGCACCCCGCGATAGTGTGCAGGACAGTTCAGTAAAAGGGCTGCTCTGCCAGAACAAGGCAGAATGCAGATGCGTGGTTCTCAAGGATATGCTTCTGAGTCTGCTAGAAACTTTGCAGTAGAGCTGAGATGAACTCAGTATAAGTTCCATTTGAAGAAATAACCTAGGCCAGAAACCCACTCAACTGTAGCTCTTAAGCATCATCTGGAGCACACATTCTGGGAACCAGGCAGCAGAGAGCCCAGTGGAAGCTGCTCGATTTGAGCTTGTCTGATAGGTGTTTGTCTTCCCTGCAGGGAAACAGTTGCGTAGAGAACTCTTTCTACAGCAGCCACACACTCTGCCCTAGAGCTGAGAAGCACTGGCTGTAACTTCCCTTTGCAGAAGGAACATGCCTCAGAAACACACTCTCTCCAACTCTTAAGTTACTACTTCAACTCACATATGCATGGAAACACAGAGTGGAGCACCCGGCGATAGTGTGCAGGACAGTTCAGTAAAAGGGCTGCTCTGCGAGAACAAGGCAGAATGCAGATGCGTGGTTCTCAAGGATATGCTTCTGAGTCTGCTAGAAACTTTGCAGTAGAGCTGAGATGAACTCAGTATAAGTTCCATTTGAAGAAATAACCTAGGCCAGAAACCCACTCAACTGTAGCTCTTAAGCATCATCTGGAGCACACATTCTGGGAACCAGGCTGCAGAGAGCCCAGTGGAAGCTGCTCGATTTGAGCTTGTCTGATAGGTGTTTGTCTTCCCTGCAGGGAAACAGTTGCGTAGAGAACTCTTTCTACAGCAGCCACACACTCTGCCCTAGAGCTGAGAAGCACTGGCTGTAACTTCCCTTTGCAGAAGGAACATGCCTCAGAAACACACTCTCTCCTAACTCTTAAGTTACTACTTCAACTCACATATGCATGGAAACACAGAGTGGAGCACCTGGTGATAGTGTGCAGGACAGTTCAGTAAAAGGGCTGCTCTGCCAGAACAAGGCAGAATGCAGATGCGTGGTTCTCAAGGATATGCTTCTGAGTCTGCTAGAAACTTTGCAGTAGAGCTGAGATGAACTCAGTATAAGTTCCATTTGAAGAAATAACCTAGGCCAGAAACCCACTCAACTGTAGCTCTTAAGCATCATCTGGAGCACACATTCTGGGAACCAGGCAGCAGAGAGCCCAGTGGAAGCTGCTCGATTTGAGCTTGTCTGATAGGTGGTTGTCTTCCCTGCAGGGAAACAGTTGCGTAGAGAACTCTTTCTACAGCAGCCACACACTCTGCCCTAGAGCTGAGAAGCACTGGCTGTAACTTCCCTTTGCAGAAGGAACATGCCTCAGAAACACACTCTCTCTCCTAACTCTTAAGTTACTACTTCAACTCACATATGCATGGAAACACAGAGTGGAGCACCCGGCGATACTGAGCAGGACAGTTCAGTAAAAGGGCTGCTCTGCCAGAACAAGGCAGAATGCAGATGCGTGGTTCTCAAGGATATGCTTCTGAGTCTGCTAGAAACTTTGCAGTAGAGCTGAGATGAACTCAGTATAAGTTCCATTTGAAGATATAACCTAGGCCAGAAACCCACTCAACTGTAGCTCTTAAGCATCATCTGGAGCACACATTCTGGGAACCAGGCAGCAGAGAGCCCAGAAGAGACTTCTCGATTTGAGCTTGTTTCATAGGTGTTTGTCTTCCCTGCAGGGAAACAGTTGCTTAGAGAACTCTTTCTACAGCAGCCTCACACTCTGCCCTAGAGCTGAGAAGCACTGGCTGTAACTTCCCTTTGCAGAAGGAACATGCCTCAGAAACACACTCTCTCCTAACTCTTAAATTACTATTTCAACTCACATATGCATGGAAACACAGAGTGGAGCACCCGGCGATAGTGTGCAGAACAGTTCACTAAAAGGGCTGCTCTACCAGAACAAGGCAGAATGCACATGCGTGGTTCTCAAGGATATGCTTCTGAGTCTGCTAGAAACTTTGCAGTAGAGCTGAGATGAACTCAGTATAACTTCCATTTGAAGAAATAACCTAGGCCAGAAACCCACTCTACTGTAGCTCTTAAGCATCATCTGGAGCACACATTCTGGGAACCAGGCAGCAGAGAGCCCAGTGGAAGCTGCTCGATTTGAGCTTGTGTGATAGGTGTTTGTCTTCCCTGCAGGGAAACAGTTGCGTAGAGAACTCTTTCTACAGCAGCCACACACTCTGCCCTAGAGCTGAGAAGCACTGGCTGTAACTTCCCTTTGCAGAAGGAACATGCCTCAGAAACACACTCTCACCTAACTCTTAAGTTACTACTTCAACTCACATATGCATGGAAACACAGAGTGGAGCACCCGGCAATACTGAGCAGGACAGCTCAGTAAAAGG
The DNA here is from genome assembly GCA_031878705.1 of Tapirus indicus. Classification (NCBI taxonomy): domain Eukaryota; kingdom Metazoa; phylum Chordata; class Mammalia; order Perissodactyla; family Tapiridae; genus Tapirus; species Tapirus indicus. The sequence continues at coordinate 49,507,779 of CM062942.1, forward strand.
GCTGCTCTGCCAGAACAAGGCAGAATGCAGATGCGTGGTTCTCAAGGATATGCTTCTGAGTCTGCTAGAAACTTTGCAGTAGAGCTGAGATGAACTCAGTATAAGTTCCATTTGAAGAAATAACCTAGGCCCGAAACCCACTCAACTGTAGCTCTTAAGCATCATCTGGAGCACACATTCTGGGAACCAGGCAGCAGAGAGCCCAGTGGAAGCTGCTCGATTTGAGCTTGTCTGATAGGTGTTTGTCTTCCCTGCAGGGAAACAGTTGCTTAGAGAACTCTTTCTACAGCAGCCAGACACTCTGCCCTAGAGCTGAGAAGCACTGGCTGTAATTTCCCTTTGTAGAAGGAACATGCCTCAGAAACACACTCTCTCCAACTCTTAAGTTACTACTTCAACTCACATATGCATGGAAACACAGAGTGGAGCACCCCGCGATAGTGTGCAGGACAGTTCAGTAAAAGGGCTGCTCTGCCAGAACAAGGCAGAATGCAGATGCGTGGTTCTCAAGGATATGCTTCTGAGTCTGCTAGAAACTTTGCAGTAGAGCTGAGATGAACTCAGTATAAGTTCCATTTGAAGAAATAACCTAGGCCAGAAACCCACTCAACTGTAGCTCTTAAGCATCATCTGGAGCACACATTCTGGGAACCAGGCTGCAGAGAGCCCAGTGGAAGCTGCTCGATTTGAGCTTGTCTGATAGGTGTTTGTCTTCCCTGCAGGGAAACAGTTGCGTAGAGAACTCTTTCTACAGCAGCCACACACTCTGCCCTAGAGCTGAGAAGCACTGGCTGTAACTTCCCTTTGCAGAAGGAACATGCCTCAGAAACACACTCTCTCCAACTCTTAAGTTACTACTTCAACTCACATATGCATGGAAACACAGAGTGGAGCACCCGGCGATAGTGTGCAGGACAGTTCAGTAAAAGGGCTGCTCTGCGAGAACAAGGCAGAATGCAGATGCGTGGTTCTCAAGGATATGCTTCTGAGTCTGCTAGAAACTTTGCAGTAGAGCTGAGATGAACTCAGTATAAGTTCCATTTGAAGAAATAACCTAGGCCAGAAACCCACTCAACTGTAGCTCTTAAGCATCATCTGGAGCACACATTCTGGGAACCAGGCTGCAGAGAGCCCAGTGGAAGCTGCTCGATTTGAGCTTGTCTGATAGGTGTTTGTCTTCCCTGCAGGGAAACAGTTGCGTAGAGAACTCTTTCTACAGCAGCCACACACTCTGCCCTAGAGCTGAGAAGCACTGGCTGTAACTTCCCTTTGCAGAAGGAACATGCCTCAGAAACACACTCTCTCCTAACTCTTAAGTTACTACTTCAACTCACATATGCATGGAAACACAGAGTGGAGCACCCGGCGATACTGAGCAGGACAGTTCAGTAAAAGGGCTGCTCTGCCAGAACAAGGCAGAATGCAGATGCGTGGTTCTCAAGGATATGCTTCTGAGTCTGCTAGAAACTTTGCAGTAGAGCTGAGATGAACTCAGTATAAGTTCCATTTGAAGATATAACCTAGGCCAGAAACCCACTCAACTGTAGCTCTTAAGCATCATCTGGAGCACACATTCTGGGAACCAGGCAGCAGAGAGCCCAGAAGAGACTTCTCGATTTGAGCTTGTTTCATAGGTGTTTGTCTTCCCTGCAGGGAAACAGTTGCTTAGAGAACTCTTTCTACAGCAGCCTCACACTCTGCCCTAGAGCTGAGAAGCACTGGCTGTAACTTCCCTTTGCAGAAGGAACATGCCTCAGAAACACACTCTCTCCTAACTCTTAAATTACTATTTCAACTCACATATGCATGGAAACACAGAGTGGAGCAGCCGGCGATAGTGTGCAGGACAGTTCAGTAAAAGGGCTGCTCTGCCAGAACAAGGCAGAATGCAGATGCGTGGTTCTCAAGTATATGCTTCTGAGTCTGCTAGAAACTTTGCAGTAGAGCTGAGATGAACTCAGTATAAGTTCCATTTGAAGAAATAACCTAGGCCAGAAACCCACTCAACTGTAGCTCTTAAGCATCATCTGGAGCACACATTCCGGGAACCAGGCAGCAGAGAGCCCAGTGGAAGCTGCTCGATTTGAGCTTGTCTGATAGGTGTTTGTCTTCCCTGCAGGGAAACAGTTGCGTAGAGAACTCTTTCTACAGCAGCCACACACTCTGCCCTAGAGCTGAGAAGCACTGGCTGTAACTTCCCTTTGCAGAAGGAACATGCCTCAGAAACACACTCTCTCCTAACTCTTAAGTTACTACTTCAACTCACATATGCATGGAAACAGAGTGGAGCACCCGGCAATACTTAGCAGGACAGCTCAGTAAAAGGGCTGCTCTGCCAGAGCAAGGCAGCATGCAGATGCGTGGTTCTCAAGGATATGCTTCTGAGTCTGCTAGAAACTTTGCAGTAGAGCTGAGATGAACTCAGTATAAGTTCCATTTGAAGAAATAACCTAGGTCAGAAACCCACTCAACTGTAGCTCTTAAGCATCATCTGGAGCACACATTATGGTAACCAGGCAGCAGAGAGCCCAGTGGAAGCTGCTCGATTTGAGCTTGTCTGTTAGGTGTTTGTCTTCCCTGCAGGGAAACAGTTGCTTAGAGAACTCTTTCTACAGCAGCCACACACTCTGCCCTAGAGCTGAGAAGCACTGGCTGTAACTTCCCTTTGCAGAAGGAACATGCCTCAGAAACACACTCTCTCCTAACTCTTAAGTTACTACTTCAACTCACATATGCATGGAAACACAGAGTGGAGCACCCGGCGATACTGAGCAGGACAGTTCAGTAAAAGGGCTGCTCTGCCAGAACAAGGCAGAATGCAGATGCGTGGTTCTCAAGGATATGCTTCTGAGTCTGCTAGAAACTTTGCAGTAGAGCTGAGATGAACTCAGTATAAGTTCCATTTGAAGATATAACCTAGGCCAGAAACCCACTCAACTGTAGCTCTTAAGCATCATCTGGAGCACACATTCTGGGAACCAGGCAGCAGAGAGCCCAGAAGAGACTTCTCGATTTGAGCTTGTTTCATAGGTGTTTGTCTTCCCTGCAGGGAAACAGTTGCTTAGAGAACTCTTTCTACAGCAGCCTCACACTCTGCCCTAGAGCTGAGAAGCACTGGCTGTAACTTCCCTTTGCAGAAGGAACATGCCTCAGAAACACACTCTCTCCTAACTCTTAAGTTACTACTTCAACTCACATATGCATGGAAACACAGAGTGGAGCACCCGGCGATATTGTGCAGGACAGTTCAGTAAAAGGGCTGCTCTGCCAGAACAAGGCAGAATGCAGATGCGTGGTTCTCAAGGATATGCTTCTGAGTCTGCTAGAAACTTTGCAGTAGAGCTGAGATGAACTCAGTATAAGTTCCATTTGAAGAAATAACCTAGGCCAGAAACCCACTCAACTGTAGCTCTTAAGCATCATCTGGAGCACACATTCCGGGAACCAGGCAGCAGAGAGCCCAGTGGAAGCTGCTCGATTTGAGCTTGTCTGATAGGTGTTTGTCTTCCCTGCAGGGAAACAGTTGCGTAGAGAACTCTTTCTACAGCAGCCACACACTCATCCCTAGAGCTGAGAAGCACTGGCTGTAACTTCCCTTTGCAGAAGGAACATGCCTCAGAAACACACTCTCTCCTAACTCTTAAGTTACTACTTCAACTCACATATGCATGGAAACACAGAGTGGAGCACCCGGCAATACTTAGCAGGACAGCTCAGTAAAAGGGCTGCTCTGCCAGAACAAGGCAGAATGCAGATGCGTGGTTCTCAAGGATATGCTTCTGAGTCTGCTAGAAACTTTGCAGTAGAGCTGAGATGAACTCAGTATAAGTTCCATTGGAAGAAATAACCTAGGCCAGAAACCCACTCCACTGTAGCTCTTAAGCATCATCTGGAGCACACATTCTGGGAACAAGGGCAGCACAGAGCCCAGTGGAAGCTGCTTGATTTGAGCTTGTCTGATAGGTGTTTGTCTTCCCTGCAGGGAAACAGTTGCTTAGAGAACTCTTTCCACAGCAGCCACACACTCTGCCCTAGAGCTGAGAAGCACTGGCTGTCACTTCCCTTTGCAGAAGGAACATGCCTCAGAAACACACTCTCTCCTAACTCTTAAGTTACTACTTGAACTCACATATGCATGGAAACACAGAGTGGAGCACCAGGCAATACTGAGCAGGAAAGCTCAGTGAAAGGGCTGCTCTGCCAGAACAAGGCAGAATGCAGATGCGTGGTTCTCAAGGATATGCTTCTGAGTCTGCTAGAAACTTTGCAGTAGAGCTGAGATGAACTCAGTATAAGTTCCATTTGAAGAAATAACCTAGGCCAGAAACCCACTCAACTGTAGCTCTTAAGCATCATCTGGAGCACACATTCTGGGAACCAGGCTGCAGAGAGCCCAGTGGAAGCTGCTCGATTTGAGCTTGTCTGATAGGTGTTTGTCTTCCCTGCAGGGAAACAGTTGCGTAGAGAACTCTTTCTACAGCAGCCACACACTCTGCCCTAGAGCTGAGAAGCACTGGCTGTAACTTCCCTTTGCAGAAGGAACATGCCTCAGAAACACACACTCACCTAACTCTTAAGTTACTACTTCAACTCACATATGCATGGAAACACAGAGTGGAGCACACGGCGATAGTGTGCAGGACAGTTCAGTAAAAGGGCTGCTCTGCCAGAACAAGGCAGAATGCAGATGCGTGGTTCTCAAGGATATGCTTCTGAGTCTGCTAGAAACTTTGCAGTAGAGCTGAGATGAACTCCGTATAAGTTCCATTTGAAGAAATAACCTAGGTCAGAAACCCCTCAACTGTAGCTCTTAAGCATCATCTGGAGCACACATTCTGGGAACCAGGCAGCAGAGAGCCCAGTGGAAGCTGCTCGATTTGAGCTTGTCTGTTAGGTGTTTGTCTTCGCTGCAGGGAAACAGTTGCTTAGAGAACTCTTTCTACAGCAGCCACACACTCTGCCCTAGAGCTGAGAAGCACTGGCTGTAACTTCCCTTTGCAGAAGGAACATGCCTCAGAAACACACTCTCTCCTAACTCTTAAGTTACTACTTCAACTCACATATGCATGGAAACACAGAGTGGAGCACCCGGCGATACTGAGCAGGACAGCTCAGTAAAAGGGCTGCTCTGCCAGAACAAGGCAGAATGCAGATGCGTGGTTCTCAAGGATATGCTTCTGAGTCTGCTAGAAACTTTGCAGTAGAGCTGAGATGAACTCAGAATAAGTTCCATTTGAAGAAATAACCTAGGCCCGAAACCCACTCAACTGTAGCTCTTAAGCATCATCTGGAGCACACATTCTGGGAACCAGGCAGCCGAGAGCCCAGTGGAAGCTGCTCGATTTGACCTTGTCTGATAGGTGTTTGTCTTCCCTGCAGGGAAACAGTTGCTTAGAGAACTCTTTCTACAGCAGCCACACACTCTGCCCTAGAGCTGAGAAGCACTGGCTGTAATTTCCATTTGTAGAAGGAACATGCCTCAGAAACACACTCTCTCCAACTCTTAAGTTACTACTTCAACTCACATATGCATGGAAACACAGAGTGGAGCACCCGGCGATAGTGTGCAGGACAGTTCAGTAAAAGGGCTGCTCTGCCAGAACAAGGCAGAATGCAGATGCGTGGTTCTCAAGGATATGCTTCTGAGTCTGCTAGAAACTTTGCAGTAGAGCTGAGATGAACTCAGTATAAGTTCCATTTGAAGAAATAACCTAGGCCCGAAACCCACTCAACTGTAGCTCTTAAGCATCATCTGGAGCACACATTCTGGGAACCAGGCAGCCGAGAGCCCAGTGGAAGCTGCTCGATTTGACCTTGTCTGATAGGTGTTTGTCTTCCCTGCAGGGAAACAGTTGCGTAGAGAACTCTTTCTACAGCAGCCACACACTCTGCCCTAGAGCTGAGAAGCACTGGCTGTAACTTCCCTTTGCAGAAGGAACATGCCTCAGAAACACACTCTCTCCTAACTCTTAAGTTACTACTTCAACTCACATATGCATGGAAACACAGAGTGGAGCACCTGGTGATAGTGTGCAGGACAGTTCAGTAAAAGGGCTGCTCTGCCAGAACAAGGCAGAATGCAGATGCGTGGTTCTCAAGGATATGCTTCTGAGTCTGCTAGAAACTTTGCAGTAGAGCTGAGATGAACTCAGTATAAGTTCCATTTGAAGAAATAACCTAGGCCAGAAACCCACTCAACTGTAGCTCTTAAGCATCATCTGGAGCACACATTCTGGGAACCAGGCAGCAGAGAGCCCAGTGGAAGCTGCTCGATTTGAGCTTGTCTGATAGGTGTTTGTCTTCCCTGCAGGGAAACAGTTGCGTAGAGAACTCTTTCTACAGCAGCCACACACTCTGCCCTAGAGCTGAGAAGCACTGGCTGTAACTTCCCTTTGCAGAAGGAACATGCCTCAGAAACACACTCTCTCCTAACTCTTAAGTTACTACTTCAACTCACATATGCATGGAAACACAGAGTGGAGCACCTGGCGATACTGAGCAGGACAGTTCAGTAAAAGGGCTGCTCTGCAAGAACAAGGCAGAATGCAGATGCGTGGTTCTCAAGGATATGCTTCTGAGTCTGCTAGAAACTTTGCAGTAGAGCTGAGATGAACTCAGTATAAGTTCCATTTGAAGATATAACCTAGGCCAGAAACCCACTCAACTGTAGCTCTTAAGCATCATCTGGAGCACACATTCTGGGAACCAGGCAGCAGAGAGCCCAGAAGAGACTTCTCGATTTGAGCTTGTTTCATAGGTGTTTGTCTTCCCTGCAGGGAAACAGTTGCTTAGAGAACTCTTTCTACAGCAGCCTCACACTCTGCCCTAGAGCTGAGAAGCACTGGCTGTAACTTCCCTTTGCAGAAGGAACATGCCTCAGAAACACACTCTCTCCTAACTCTTAAATTACTATTTCAACTCACATATGCATGGAAACACAGAGTGGAGCAGCCGGCGATAGTGTGCAGGACAGTTCAGTAAAAGGGCTGCTCTGCCAGAACAAGGCAGAATGCAGATGCGTGGTTCTCAAGGATATGCTTCTGAGTCTGCTAGAAACTTTGCAGTAGAGCTGAGATGAACTCAGTATAAGTTCCATTTGAAGAAATAACCTAGGCCAGAAACCCACTCAACTGTAGCTCTTAAGCATCATCTGGAGCACACATTCCGGGAACCAGGCAGCAGAGAGCCCAGTGGAAGCTGCTCGATTTGAGCTTGTCTGATAGGTGTTTGTCTTCCCTGCAGGGAAACAGTTGCGTAGAGAACTCTTTCTACAGCAGCCACACACTCATCCCTAGAGCTGAGAAGCACTGGCTGTAACTTCCCTTTGCAGAAGGAACATGCCTCAGAAACACACTCTCTCCTAACTCTTAAGTTACTACTTCAACTCACATATGCATGGAAACACAGAGTGGAGCACCCGGTGATACTGAGCAGGACAGCTCAGTAAAAGGGCTGCTCTGCCAGAACAAGGCAGAATGCAGATGCGTGGTTCTCAAGGATATGCTTCTGAGTCTGCTAGAAACTTTGCAGTAGAGCTGAGATGAACTCAGTATAAGTTCCATTTGAAGAAATAACCTAGGCCAGAAACCCACTCAACTGTAGCTCTTAAGCATCATTGGGAGCACACATTCTGGGAACCAGGCAGCAGAGAGCCCAGAAGAGACTGCTCGATTTGAGCTTGTTTCATAGGTGTTTGTCTTCCCTGCAGGGAAACAGTTGCTTAGAGAACTCTTTCTACAGCAGCCACACACTCTGCCCTAGAGCTGAGAAGCACTGGCTGTAACTTCCCTTTGCAGAAGGAACATGCCTCAGAAACACACTCTCTCCTAACTCTTAAGTTACTACTTCAACTCACATGTGCATGGAAACACAGAGTGGAGCACCCGGCGATAGTGTGCAGAACAGTTCACTAAAAGGGCTGCTCTACCAGAACAAGGCAGAATGCAGATGAGTGGTTCTCAAGGATATGCTTCTGAGTCTGCTAGAAACTTTGCAGTAGAGCTGAGATGAACTCAGTATAACTTCCATTTGAAGAAATAACCTAGGCCAGAAACCCACTCTACTGTAGCTCTTAAGCATCATCTGGAGCACACATTCTGGGAACCAGGCAGCAGAGAGCCCAGTGGAAGCTGCTCGATTTGAGCTTGTGTGATAGGTGTTTGTCTTCCCTGCAGGGAAACAGTTGCGTAGAGAACTCTTTCTACAGCAGCCACACACTCTGCCCTAGAGCTGAGAAGCACTGGCTGTAACTTCCCTTTGCAGAAGGAACATGCCTCAGAAACACACTCTCACCTAACTCTTAAGTTACTACTTCAACTCACATATGCATGGAAACACAGAGTGGAGCACCCGGCAATACTGAGCAGGACAGCTCAGTAAAAGGGCTGCTCTGCCAGAACAAGGCAGAATGCAGATGCGTGGTTCTCAAGGATATGCTTCTGAGTCTGCTAGAAACTTTGCAGTAGAGCTGAGATGAACTCAGTATAAGTTCCATTTGAAGAAATAACCTAGGCCCGAAACCCACTCAACTGTAGCTCTTAAGCATCATCTGGAGCACACATTCTGGGAACCAGGCAGCAGAGAGCCCAGTGGAAGCTGCTCGATTTGAGCTTGTCTGATAGGTGTTTGTCTTCCCTGCAGGGAAACAGTTGCTTAGAGAACTCTTTCTACAGCAGCCACACACTCTGCCCTAGAGCTGAGAAGCACTGGCTGTAATTTCCCTTTGTAGAAGGAACATGCCTCAGAAACACACTCTCTCCAACTCTTAAGTTACTACTTCAACTCACATATGCATGGAAACACAGAGTGGAGCACCCCGCGATAGTGTGCAGGACAGTTCAGTAAAAGGGCTGCTCTGCCAGAACAAGGCAGAATGCAGATGCGTGGTTCTCAAGGATATGCTTCTGAGTCTGCTAGAAACTTTGCAGTAGAGCTGAGATGAACTCAGTATAAGTTCCATTTGAAGAAATAACCTAGGCCAGAAACCCACTCAACTGTAGCTCTTAAGCATCATCTGGAGCACACATTCTGGGAACCAGGCTGCAGAGAGCCCATTGGAAGCTGCTCGATTTGAGCTTGTCTGATAGGTGTTTGTCTTCCCTGCAGGGAAACAGTTGCGTAGAGAACTCTTTCTACAGCAGCCACACACTCTGCCCTAGAGCTGAGAAGCACTGGCTGTAACTTCCCTTTGCAGAAGGAACATGCCTCAGAAACACACTCTCTCCAACTCTTAAGTTACTACTTCAACTCACATATGCATGGAAACACAGAGTGGAGCACCCGGCGATAGTGTGCAGGACAGTTCAGTAAAAGGGCTGCTCTGCGAGAACAAGGCAGAATGCAGATGCGTGGTTCTCAAGGATATGCTTCTGAGTCTGCTAGAAACTTTGCAGTAGAGCTGAGATGAACTCAGTATAAGTTCCATTTGAAGAAATAACCTAGGCCAGAAACCCACTCAACTGTAGCTCTTAAGCATCATCTGGAGCACACATTCTGGGAACCAGGCTGCAGAGAGCCCAGTGGAAGCTGCTCGATTTGAGCTTGTCTGATAGGTGTTTGTCTTCCCTGCAGGGAAACAGTTGCGTAGAGAACTCTTTCTACAGCAGCCACACACTCTGCCCTAGAGCTGAGAAGCACTGGCTGTAACTTCCCTTTGCAGAAGGAACATGCCTCAGAAACACACTCTCTCCTAACTCTTAAGTTACTACTTCAACTCACATATGCATGGAAACACAGAGTGGAGCACCTGGTGATAGTGTGCAGGACAGTTCAGTAAAAGGGCTGCTCTGCCAGAACAAGGCAGAATGCAGATGCGTGGTTCTCAAGGATATGCTTCTGAGTCTGCTAGAAACTTTGCAGTAGAGCTGAGATGAACTCAGTATAAGTTCCATTTGAAGAAATAACCTAGGCCAGAAACCCACTCAACTGTAGCTCTTAAGCATCATCTGGAGCACACATTCTGGGAACCAGGCTGCAGAGAGCCCAGTGGAAGCTGCTCGATTTGAGCTTGTCTGATAGGTGTTTGTCTTCCCTGCAGGGAAACAGTTGCGTAGAGAACTCTTTCTACAGCAGCCACACACTCTGCCCTAGAGCTGAGAAGCACTGGCTGTAACTTCCCTTTGCAGAAGGAACATGCCTCAGAAACACACTCTCTCCAACTCTTAAGTTACTACTTCAACTCACATATGCATGGAAACACAGAGTGGAGCACCCGGCGATAGTGTGCAGGACAGTTCAGTAAAAGGGCTGCTCTGCGAGAACAAGGCAGAATGCAGATGCGTGGTTCTCAAGGATATGCTTCTGAGTCTGCTAGAAACTTTGCAGTAGAGCTGAGATGAACTCAGTATAAGTTCCATTTGAAGAAATAACCTAGGCCAGAAACCCACTCAACTGTAGCTCTTAAGCATCATCTGGAGCACACATTCTGGGAACCAGGCTGCAGAGAGCCCAGTGGAAGCTGCTCGATTTGAGCTTGTCTGATAGGTGTTTGTCTTCCCTGCAGGGAAACAGTTGCGTAGAGAACTCTTTCTACAGCAGCCACACACTCTGCCCTAGAGCTGAGAAGCACTGGCTGTAACTTCCCTTTGCAGAAGGAACATGCCTCAGAAACACACTCTCTCCTAACTCTTAAGTTACTACTTCAACTCACATATGCATGGAAACACAGAGTGGAGCACCTGGTGATAGTGTGCAGGACAGTTCAGTAAAAGGGCTGCTCTGCCAGAACAAGGCAGAATGCAGATGCGTGGTTCTCAAGGATATGCTTCTGAGTCTGCTAGAAACTTTGCAGTAGAGCTGAGATGAACTCAGTATAAGTTCCATTTGAAGAAATAACCTAGGCCAGAAACCCACTCAACTGTAGCTCTTAAGCATCATCTGGAGCACACATTCTGGGAACCAGGCTGCAGAGAGCCCAGTGGAAGCTGCTCGATTTGAGCTTGTCTGATAGGTGTTTGTCTTCCCTGCAGGGAAACAGTTGCGTAGAGAACTCTTTCTACAGCAGCCACACACTCTGCCCTAGAGCTGAGAAGCACTGGCTGTAACTTCCCTTTGCAGAAGGAACATGCCTCAGAAACACACTCTCTCCAACTCTTAAGTTACTACTTCAACTCACATATGCATGGAAACACAGAGTGGAGCACCCGGCGATAGTGTGCAGGACAGTTCAGTAAAAGGGCTGCTCTGCGAGAACAAGGCAGAATGCAGATGCGTGGTTCTCAAGGATATGCTTCTGAGTCTGCTAGAAACTTTGCAGTAGAGCTGAGATGAACTCAGTATAAGTTCCATTTGAAGAAATAACCTAGGCCAGAAACCCACTCAACTGTAGCTCTTAAGCATCATCTGGAGCACACATTCTGGGAACCAGGCTGCAGAGAGCCCAGTGGAAGCTGCTCGATTTGAGCTTGTCTGATAGGTGTTTGTCTTCCCTGCAGGGAAACAGTTGCGTAGAGAACTCTTTCTACAGCAGCCACACACTCTGCCCTAGAGCTGAGAAGCACTGGCTGTAACTTCCCTTTGCAGAAGGAACATGCCTCAGAAACACACTCTCTCCTAACTCTTAAGTTACTACTTCAACTCACATATGCATGGAAACACAGAGTGGAGCACCCGGCGATACTGAGCAGGACAGTTCAGTAAAAGGGCTGCTCTGCCAGAACAAGGCAGAATGCAGATGCGTGGTTCTCAAGGATATGCTTCTGAGTCTGCTAGAAACTTTGCAGTAGAGCTGAGATGAACTCAGTATAAGTTCCATTTGAAGATATAACCTAGGCCAGAAACCCACTCAACTGTAGCTCTTAAGCATCATCTGGAGCACACATTCTGGGAACCAGGCAGCAGAGAGCCCAGTGGAAGCTGCTCGATTTGAGCTTGTCTGATAGGTGTTTGTCTTCCCTGCAGGGAAACAGTTGCGTAGAGAACTCTTTCTACAGCAGCCACACACTCTGCCCTAGAGCTGAGAAGCACTGGCTGTAACTTCCCTTTGCAGAAGGAACATGCCTCAGAAACACACTCTCTCCTAACTCTTAAGTTACTACTTCAACTCACATATGCATGGAAACACAGAGTGGAGCACCCGGCGATACTGAGCAGGACAGTTCAGTAAAAGGGCTGCTCTGCCAGAACAAGGCAGAATGCAGATGCGTGGTTCTCAAGGATATGCTTCTGAGTCTGCTAGAAACTTTGCAGTAGAGCTGAGATGAACTCAGTATAAGTTCCATTTGAAGATATAACCTAGGCCAGAAACCCACTCAACTGTAGCTCTTAAGCATCATCTGGAGCACACATTCTGGGAACCAGGCAGCAGAGAGCCCAGAAGAGACTTCTCGATTTGAGCTTGTTTCATAGGTGTTTGTCTTCCCTGCAGGGAAACAGTTGCTTAGAGAACTCTTTCTACAGCAGCCTCACACTCTGCCCTAGAGCTGAGAAGCACTGGCTGTAACTTCCCTTTGCAGAAGGAACATGCCTCAGAAACACACTCTCTCCTAACTCTTAAGTTACTACTTCAACTCACATATGCATGGAAACACAGAGTGGAGCACCCGGCAATACTTAGCAGGACAGCTCAGTAAAAGGGCTGCTCTGCCAGAACAAGGCAGAATGCAGATGCGTGGTTCTCAAGGATATGCTTCTGAGTCTGCTAGAAACTTTGCAGTAGAGCTGAGATGAACTCAGTATAAGTTCCATTTGAAGAAATAACCTAGGTCAGAAACCCACTCAACTGTAGCTCTTAAGCATCATCTGGAGCACACATTCCGGGAACCAGGCAGCAGAGAGCCCAGTGGAAGCTGCTCGATTTGAGCTTGTCTGATAGGTGTTTGTCTTCCCTGCAGGGAAACAGTTGCGTAGAGAACTCTTTCTACAGCAGCCACACACTCTGCCCTAGAGCTGAGAAGCACTGGCTGTAACTTCCCTTTGCAGAAGGAACATGCCTCAGAAACACACTCTCTCCTAACTCTTAAGTTACTACTTCAACTCACATATGCATGGAAACACAGAGTGGAGCACCCGGCAATACTTAGCAGGACAGCTCAGTAAAAGGGCTGCTCTGCCAGAGCAAGGCAGAATGCAGATGCGTGGTTCTCAAGGATATGCTTCTGAGTCTGCTAGAAACTTTGCAGTAGAGCTGAGATGAACTCAGTATAAGTTCCATTTGAAGAAATAACCTAGGTCAGAAACCCACTCAACTGTAGCTCTTAAGCATCATCTGGAGCACACATTATGGTAACCAGGCAGCAGAGAGCCCAGTGGAAGCTGCTCGATTTGAGCTTGTCTGTTAGGTGTTTGTCTTCCCTGCAGGGAAACAGTTGCTTAGAGAACTCTTTCTACAGCAGCCACACACTCTGCCCTAGAGCTGAGAAGCACTGGCTGTAACTTCCCTTTGCAGAAGGAACATGCCTCAGAAACACACTCTCTCCTAACTCTTAAGTTACTACTTCAACTCACATATGCATGGAAACACAGAGTGGAGCACCCGGCGATACTGAGCAGGACAGTTCAGTAAAAGGGCTGCTCTGCCAGAACAAGGCAGAATGCAGATGCGTGGTTCTCAAGGATATGCTTCTGAGTCTGCTAGAAACTTTCAGTAGAGCTGAGATGAACTCAGTATAAGTTCCATTTGAAGATATAACCTAGGCCAGAAACCCACTCAACTGTAGCTCTTAAGCATCATCTGGAGCACACATTCTGGGAACCAGGCAGCAGAGAGCCCAGAAGAGACTTCTCGATTTGAGCTTGTTTCATAGGTGTTTGTCTTCCCTGCAGGGAAACAGTTGCTTAGAGAACTCTTTCTACAGCAGCCTCACACTCTGCCCTAGAGCTGAGAAGCACTGGCTGTAACTTCCCTTTGCAGAAGGAACATGCCTCAGAAACACACTCTCTCCTAACTCTTAAATTACTATTTCAACTCACATATGCATGGAAACACAGAGTGGAGCAGCCGGCGATAGTGTGCAGGACAGTTCAGTAAAAGGGCTGCTCTGCCAGAACAAGGCAGAATGCAGATGCGTGGTTCTCAAGGATATGCTTCTGAGTCTGCTAGAAACTTTGCAGTAGAGCTGAGATGAACTCAGTATAAGTTCCATTTGAAGAAATAACCTAGGCCAGAAACCCACTCAACTGTAGCTCTTAAGCATCATCTGGAGCACACATTCCGGGAACCAGGCAGCAGAGAGCCCAGTGGAAGCTGCTCGATTTGAGCTTGTCTGATAGGTGTTTGTCTTCCCTGCAGGGAAACAGTTGCGTAGAGAACTCTTTCTACAGCAGCCACACACTCATCCCTAGAGCTGAGAAGCACTGGCTGTAACTTCCCTTTGCAGAAGGAACATGCCTCAGAAACACACTCTCTCCTAACTCTTAAGTTACTACTTCAACTCACATATGCATGGAAACACAGAGTGGAGCACCTGGTGATAGTGTGCAGGACAGTTCAGTAAAAGGGCTGCTCTGCCAGAACAAGGCAGAATGCAGATGCGTGGTTCTCAAGGATATGCTTCTGAGTCTGCTAGAAACTTTGCAGTAGAGCTGAGATGAACTCAGTATAAGTTCCATTTGAAGAAATAACCTAGGCCAGAAACCCACTCAACTGTAGCTCTTAAGCATCATCTGGAGCACACATTCTGGGAACCAGGCAGCAGAGAGCCCAGTGGAAGCTGCTCGATTTGAGCTTGTCTGATAGGTGTTTGTCTTCCCTGCAGGGAAACAGTTGCTTAGAGAACTCTTTCTACAGCAGCCACACACTCTGCCCTAGAGCTGAGAAGCACTGGCTGTAACTTCCCTTTGCAGAAGGAACATGCCTCAGAAACACACTCTCTCCTAACTCTTAAGTTACTACTTCAACTCACATATGCATGGAAACACAGAGTGGAGCACCCGGCGATACTGAGCAGGACAGCTCAGTAAAAGGGCTGCTCTGCCAGAACAAGGCAGAATGCAGATGCGTGGTTCTCAAGGATATGCTTCTGAGTCTGCTAGAAACTTTGCAGTAGAGCTGAGATGAACTCAGTATAAGTTCCATTTGAAGAAATAACCTAGGCCAGAAACCCACTCAACTGTAGCTCTTAAGCATCATTGGGAGCACACATTCTGGGAACCAGGCAGCAGAGAGCCCAGAAGAGACTTCTCGATTTGAGCTTGTTTCATAGGTGTTTGTCTTCCCTGCAGGGAAACAGTTGCTTAGAGAACTCTTTCTACAGCAGCCTCACACTCTGCCCTAGAGCTGAGAAGCACTGGCTGTAACTTCCCTTTGCAGAAGGAACATGCCTCAGAAACACACTCTCTCCTAACTCTTAAATTACTATTTCAACTCACATATGCATGGAAACACAGAGTGGAGCACCCGGCGATAGTGTGCAGAACAGTTCACTAAAAGGGCTGCTCTACCAGAACAAGGCAGAATGCACATGCGTGGTTCTCAAGGATATGCTTCTGAGTCTGCTAGAAACTTTGCAGTAGAGCTGAGATGAACTCAGTATAACTTCCATTTGAAGAAATAACCTAGGCCAGAAACCCACTCTACTGTAGCTCTTAAGCATCATCTGGAGCACACATTCTGGGAACCAGGCAGCAGAGAGCCCAGTGGAAGCTGCTCGATTTGAGCTTGTGTGATAGGTGTTTGTCTTCCCTGCAGGGAAACAGTTGCGTAGAGAACTCTTTCTACAGCAGCCACACACTCTGCCCTAGAGCTGAGAAGCACTGGCTGTAACTTCCCTTTGCAGAAGGAACATGCCTCAGAAACACACTCTCACCTAACTCTTAAGTTACTACTTCAACTCACATATGCATGGAAACACAGAGTGGAGCACCCGGCAATACTGAGCAGGACAGCTCAGTAAAAGGGCTGCTCTGCCAGAACAAGGCAGAATGCAGATGCGTGGTTCTCAAGGATATGCTTCTGAGTCTGCTAGAAACTTTGCAGTAGAGCTGAGATGAACTCAGTATAAGTTCCATTTGAAGAAATAACCTAGGCCCGAAACCCACTCAACTGTAGCTCTTAAGCATCATCTGGAGCACACATTCTGGGAACCAGGCAGCAGAGAGCCCAGTGGAAGCTGCTCGATTTGAGCTTGTCTGATAGGTGTTTGTCTTCCCTGCAGGGAAACAGTTGCTTAGAGAACTCTTTCTACAGCAGCCACACACTCTGCCCTAGAGCTGAGAAGCACTGGCTGTAATTTCCCTTTGTAGAAGGAACATGCCTCAGAAACACACTCTCTCCAACTCTTAAGTTACTACTTCAACTCACATATGCATGGAAACACAGAGTGGAGCACCCCGCGATAGTGTGCAGGACAGTTCAGTAAAAGGGCTGCTCTGCCAGAACAAGGCAGAATGCAGATGCGTGGTTCTCAAGGATATGCTTCTGAGTCTGCTAGAAACTTTGCAGTAGAGCTGAGATGAACTCAGTATAAGTTCCATTTGAAGAAATAACCTAGGCCAGAAACCCACTCAACTGTAGCTCTTAAGCATCATCTGGAGCACACATTCTGGGAACCAGGCTGCAGAGAGCCCAGTGGAAGCTGCTCGATTTGAGCTTGTCTGATAGGTGTTTGTCTTCCCTGCAGGGAAACAGTTGCGTAGAGAACTCTTTCTACAGCAGCCACACACTCTGCCCTAGAGCTGAGAAGCACTGGCTGTAACTTCCCTTTGCAGAAGGAACATGCCTCAGAAACACACTCTCTCCAACTCTTAAGTTACTACTTCAACTCACATATGCATGGAAACACAGAGTGGAGCACCCGGCGATAGTGTGCAGGACAGTTCAGTAAAAGGGCTGCTCTGCGAGAACAAGGCAGAATGCAGATGCGTGGTTCTCAAGGATATGCTTCTGAGTCTGCTAGAAACTTTGCAGTAGAGCTGAGATGAACTCAGTATAAGTTCCATTTGAAGAAATAACCTAGGCCAGAAACCCACTCAACTGTAGCTCTTAAGCATCATCTGGAGCACACATTCTGGGAACCAGGCTGCAGAGAGCCCAGTGGAAGCTGCTCGATTTGAGCTTGTCTGATAGGTGTTTGTCTTCCCTGCAGGGAAACAGTTGCGTAGAGAACTCTTTCTACAGCAGCCACACACTCTGCCCTAGAGCTGAGAAGCACTGGCTGTAACTTCCCTTTGCAGAAGGAACATGCCTCAGAAACACACTCTCTCCTAACTCTTAAGTTACTACTTCAACTCACATATGCATGGAAACACAGAGTGGAGCACCCGGCGATACTGAGCAGGACAGTTCAGTAAAAGGGCTGCTCTGCCAGAACAAGGCAGAATGCAGATGCGTGGTTCTCAAGGATATGCTTCTGAGTCTGCTAGAAACTTTGCAGTAGAGCTGAGATGAACTCAGTATAAGTTCCATTTGAAGATATAACCTAGGCCAGAAACCCACTCAACTGTAGCTCTTAAGCATCATCTGGAGCACACATTCTGGGAACCAGGCAGCAGAGAGCCCAGAAGAGACTTCTCGATTTGAGCTTGTTTCATAGGTGTTTGTCTTCCCTGCAGGGAAACAGTTGCTTAGAGAACTCTTTCTACAGCAGCCTCACACTCTGCCCTAGAGCTGAGAAGCACTGGCTGTAACTTCCCTTTGCAGAAGGAACATGCCTCAGAAACACACTCTCTCCTAACTCTTAAATTACTATTTCAACTCACATATGCATGGAAACACAGAGTGGAGCAGCCGGCGATAGTGTGCAGGACAGTTCAGTAAAAGGGCTGCTCTGCCAGAACAAGGCAGAATGCAGATGCGTGGTTCTCAAGTATATGCTTCTGAGTCTGCTAGAAACTTTGCAGTAGAGCTGAGATGAACTCAGTATAAGTTCCATTTGAAGAAATAACCTAGGCCAGAAACCCACTCAACTGTAGCTCTTAAGCATCATCTGGAGCACACATTCCGGGAACCAGGCAGCAGAGAGCCCAGTGGAAGCTGCTCGATTTGAGCTTGTCTGATAGGTGTTTGTCTTCCCTGCAGGGAAACAGTTGCGTAGAGAACTCTTTCTACAGCAGCCACACACTCTGCCCTAGAGCTGAGAAGCACTGGCTGTAACTTCCCTTTGCAGAAGGAACATGCCTCAGAAACACACTCTCTCCTAACTCTTAAGTTACTACTTCAACTCACATATGCATGGAAACAGAGTGGAGCACCCGGCAATACTTAGCAGGACAGCTCAGTAAAAGGGCTGCTCTGCCAGAGCAAGGCAGCATGCAGATGCGTGGTTCTCAAGGATATGCTTCTGAGTCTGCTAGAAACTTTGCAGTAGAGCTGAGATGAACTCAGTATAAGTTCCATTTGAAGAAATAACCTAGGTCAGAAACCCACTCAACTGTAGCTCTTAAGCATCATCTGGAGCACACATTATGGTAACCAGGCAGCAGAGAGCCCAGTGGAAGCTGCTCGATTTGAGCTTGTCTGTTAGGTGTTTGTCTTCCCTGCAGGGAAACAGTTGCTTAGAGAACTCTTTCTACAGCAGCCACACACTCTGCCCTAGAGCTGAGAAGCACTGGCTGTAACTTCCCTTTGCAGAAGGAACATGCCTCAGAAACACACTCTCTCCTAACTCTTAAGTTACTACTTCAACTCACATATGCATGGAAACACAGAGTGGAGCACCCGGCGATACTGAGCAGGACAGTTCAGTAAAAGGGCTGCTCTGCCAGAACAAGGCAGAATGCAGATGCGTGGTTCTCAAGGATATGCTTCTGAGTCTGCTAGAAACTTTGCAGTAGAGCTGAGATGAACTCAGTATAAGTTCCATTTGAAGATATAACCTAGGCCAGAAACCCACTCAACTGTAGCTCTTAAGCATCATCTGGAGCACACATTCTGGGAACCAGGCAGCAGAGAGCCCAGAAGAGACTTCTCGATTTGAGCTTGTTTCATAGGTGTTTGTCTTCCCTGCAGGGAAACAGTTGCTTAGAGAACTCTTTCTACAGCAGCCTCACACTCTGCCCTAGAGCTGAGAAGCACTGGCTGTAACTTCCCTTTGCAGAAGGAACATGCCTCAGAAACACACTCTCTCCTAACTCTTAAGTTACTACTTCAACTCACATATGCATGGAAACACAGAGTGGAGCACCCGGCGATATTGTGCAGGACAGTTCAGTAAAAGGGCTGCTCTGCCAGAACAAGGCAGAATGCAGATGCGTGGTTCTCAAGGATATGCTTCTGAGTCTGCTAGAAACTTTGCAGTAGAGCTGAGATGAACTCAGTATAAGTTCCATTTGAAGAAATAACCTAGGCCAGAAACCCACTCAACTGTAGCTCTTAAGCATCATCTGGAGCACACATTCCGGGAACCAGGCAGCAGAGAGCCCAGTGGAAGCTGCTCGATTTGAGCTTGTCTGATAGGTGTTTGTCTTCCCTGCAGGGAAACAGTTGCGTAGAGAACTCTTTCTACAGCAGCCACACACTCATCCCTAGAGCTGAGAAGCACTGGCTGTAACTTCCCTTTGCAGAAGGAACATGCCTCAGAAACACACTCTCTCCTAACTCTTAAGTTACTACTTCAACTCACATATGCATGGAAACACAGAGTGGAGCACCCGGCAATACTTAGCAGGACAGCTCAGTAAAAGGGCTGCTCTGCCAGAACAAGGCAGAATGCAGATGCGTGGTTCTCAAGGATATGCTTCTGAGTCTGCTAGAAACTTTGCAGTAGAGCTGAGATGAACTCAGTATAAGTTCCATTTGAAGAAATAACCTAGGTCAGAAACCCACTCAACTGTAGCTCTTAAGCATCATCTGGAGCACACATTATGGTAACCAGGCAGCAGAGAGCCCAGTGGAAGCTGCTCGATTTGAGCTTGTCTGTTAGGTGTTTGTCTTCCCTGCAGGGAAACAGTTGCTTAGAGAACTCTTTCTACAGCAGCCACACACTCTGCCCTAGAGCTGAGAAGCACTGGCTGTAACTTCCCTTTGCAGAAGGAACATGCCTCAGAAACACACTCTCTCCTAACTCTTAAGTTACTACTTCAACTCACATATGCATGGAAACACAGAGTGGAGCACCCGGCGATACTGAGCAGGACAGCTCAGTAAAAGGGCTGCTCTGCCAGAACAAGGCAGAATGCAGATGCGTGGTTCTCAAGGATATGCTTCTGAGTCTGCTAGAAACTTTGCAGTAGAGCTGAGATGAACTCAGTATAAGTTCCATTTGAAGAAATAACCTAGGCCAGAAACCCACTCAACTGTAGCTCTTAAGCATCATCTGGAGCACACATTCCGGGAACCAGGCAGCAGAGAGCCCAGTGGAAGCTGCTCGATTTGAGCTTGTCTGATAGGTGTTTGTCTTCCCTGCAGGGAAACAGTTGCGTAGAGAACTCTTTCTACAGCAGCCACACACTCTGCCCTAGAGCTGAGAAGCACTGGCTGTAACTTCCCTTTGCAGAAGGAACATGCCTCAGAAACACACTCTCTCCTAACTCTTAAGTTACTACTTCAACTCACATATGCATGGAAACACAGAGTGGAGCACCCGGCAATACTTAGCAGGACAGCTCAGTAAAAGGGCTGCTCTGCCAGAGCAAGGCAGAATGCAGATGCGTGGTTCTCAAGGATATGCTTCTTAGTCTGCTAGAAACTTTGCAGTAGAGCTGAGATGAACTCAGTATAAGTTCCATTTGAAGAAATAACCTAGGTCAGAAACCCACTCAACTGTAGCTCTTAAGCATCATCTGGAGCACACATTATGGTAACCAGGCAGCAGAGAGCCCAGTGGAAGCTGCTCGATTTGAGCTTGTCTGTTAGGTGTTTGTCTTCCCTGCAGGGAAACAGTTGCTTAGAGAACTCTTTCTACAGCAGCCACACACTCTGCCCTAGAGCTGAGAAGCACTGGCTGTAACTTCCCTTTGCAGAAGGAACATGCCTCAGAAACACACTCTCTCCTAACTCTTAAGTTACTACTTCAACTCACATATGCATGGAAACACAGAGTGGAGCACCCGGCGATACTGAGCAGGACAGTTCAGTAAAAGGGCTGCTCTGCCAGAACAAGGCAGAATGCAGATGCGTGGTTCTCAAGGATATGCTTCTGAGTCTGCTAGAAACTTTCAGTAGAGCTGAGATGAACTCAGTATAAGTTCCATTTGAAGATATAACCTAGGCCAGAAACCCACTCAACTGTAGCTCTTAAGCATCATCTGGAGCACACATTCTGGGAACCAGGCAGCAGAGAGCCCAGAAGAGACTTCTCGATTTGAGCTTGTTTCATAGGTGTTTGTCTTCCCTGCAGGGAAACAGTTGCTTAGAGAACTCTTTCTACAGCAGCCTCACACTCTGCCCTAGAGCTGAGAAGCACTGGCTGTAACTTCCCTTTGCAGAAGGAACATGCCTCAGAAACACACTCTCTCCTAACTCTTAAATTACTATTTCAACTCACATATGCATGGAAACACAGAGTGGAGCAGCCGGCGATAGTGTGCAGGACAGTTCAGTAAAAGGGCTGCTCTGCCAGAACAAGGCAGAATGCAGATGCGTGGTTCTCAAGGATATGCTTCTGAGTCTGCTAGAAACTTTGCAGTAGAGCTGAGATGAACTCAGTATAAGTTCCATTTGAAGAAATAACCTAGGCCAGAAACCCACTCAACTGTAGCTCTTAAGCATCATCTGGAGCACACATTCCGGGAACCAGGCAGCAGAGAGCCCAGTGGAAGCTGCTCGATTTGAGCTTGTCTGATAGGTGTTTGTCTTCCCTGCAGGGAAACAGTTGCGTAGAGAACTCTTTCTACAGCAGCCACACACTCATCCCTAGAGCTGAGAAGCACTGGCTGTAACTTCCCTTTGCAGAAGGAACATGCCTCAGAAACACACTCTCTCCTAACTCTTAAGTTACTACTTCAACTCACATATGCATGGAAACACAGAGTGGAGCACCTGGTGATAGTGTGCAGGACAGTTCAGTAAAAGGGCTGCTCTGCCAGAACAAGGCAGAATGCAGATGCGTGGTTCTCAAGGATATGCTTCTGAGTCTGCTAGAAACTTTGCAGTAGAGCTGAGATGAACTCAGTATAAGTTCCATTTGAAGAAATAACCTAGGCCAGAAACCCACTCAACTGTAGCTCTTAAGCATCATCTGGAGCACACATTCTGGGAACCAGGCAGCAGAGAGCCCAGTGGAAGCTGCTCGATTTGAGCTTGTCTGATAGGTGTTTGTCTTCCCTGCAGGGAAACAGTTGCGTAGAGAACTCTTTCTACAGCAGCCACACACTCTGCCCTAGAGCTGAGAAGCACTGGCTGTAACTTCCCTTTGCAGAAGGAACATGCCTCAGAAACACACTCTCTCCTAACTCTTAAGTTACTACTTCAACTCACATATGCATGGAAACACAGAGTGGAGCACCCGGCGATACTGAGCAGGACAGCTCAGTAAAAGGGCTGCTCTGCCAGAACAAGGCAGAATGCAGATGCGTGGTTCTCAAGGATATGCTTCTGAGTCTGCTAGAAACTTTGCAGTAGAGCTGAGATGAACTCAGTATAAGTTCCATTTGAAGAAATAAGCTAGGCCAGAAACCCACTCAACTGTAGCTCTTAAGCATCATTGGGAGCACACATTCTGGGAACCAGGCAGCAGAGAGCCCAGAAGAGACTGCTCGATTTGAGCTTGTTTCATAGGTGTTTGTCTTCCCTGCAGGGAAACAGTTGCTTAGAGAACTCTTTCTACAGCAGCCACACACTCTGCCCTAGAGCTGAGAAGCACTGGCTGTAACTTCCCTTTGCAGAAGGAACATGCCTCAGAAACACACTCTCTCCTAACTCTTAAGTTACTACTTCAACTCACATATGCATGGAAACACAGAGTGGAGCACCCGGCGATAGTGTGCAGAACAGTTCACTAAAAGGGCTGCTCTACCAGAACAAGGCAGAATGCAGATGCGTGGTTCTCAAGGATATGCTTCTGAGTCTGCTAGAAACTTTGCAGTAGAGCTGAGATGAACTCAGTATAACTTCCATTTGAAGAAATAACCTAGGCCAGAAACCCACTCTACTGTAGCTCTTAAGCATCATCTGGAGCACACATTCTGGGAACCAGGCAGCAGAGAGCCCAGTGGAAGCTGCTCGATTTGAGCTTGTGTGATAGGTGTTTGTCTTCCCTGCAGGGAAACAGTTGCGTAGAGAACTCTTTCTACAGCAGCCACACACTCTGCCCTAGAGCTGAGAAGCACTGGCTGTAACTTCCCTTTGCAGAAGGAACATGCCTCAGAAACACACTCTCACCTAACTCTTAAGTTACTACTTCAACTCACATATGCATGGAAACACAGAGTGGAGCACCCGGCAATACTGAGCAGGACAGCTCAGTAAAAGGGCTGCTCTGCCAGAACAAGGCAGAATGCAGATGCGTGGTTCTCAAGGATATGCTTCTGAGTCTGCTAGAAACTTTGCAGTAGAGCTGAGATGAACTCAGTATAAGTTCCATTTGAAGAAATAACCTAGGCCCGAAACCCACTCAACTGTAGCTCTTAAGCATCATCTGGAGCACACATTCTGGGAACCAGGCAGCAGAGAGCCCTGTGGAAGCTGCTCGATTTGAGCTTGTCTGATAGGTGTTTGTCTTCCCTGCAGGGAAACAGTTGCTTAGAGAACTCTTTCTACAGCAGCCACACACTCTGCCCTAGAGCTGAGAAGCACTGGCTGTAATTTCCCTTTGTAGAAGGAACATGCCTCAGAAACACACTCTCTCCAACTCTTAAGTTACTACTTCAACTCACATATGCATGGAAACACAGAGTGGAGCACCCCGCGATAGTGTGCAGGACAGTTCAGTAAAAGGGCTGCTCTGCCAGAACAAGGCAGAATGCAGATGCGTGGTTCTCAAGGATATGCTTCTGAGTCTGCTAGAAACTTTGCAGTAGAGCTGAGATGAACTCAGTATAAGTTCCATTTGAAGAAATAACCTAGGCCAGAAACCCACTCAACTGTAGCTCTTAAGCATCATCTGGAGCACACATTCTGGGAACCAGGCTGCAGAGAGCCCAGTGGAAGCTGCTCGATTTGAGCTTGTCTGATAGGTGTTTGTCTTCCCTGCAGGGAAACAGTTGCGTAGAGAACTCTTTCTACAGCAGCCACACACTCTGCCCTAGAGCTGAGAAGCACTGGCTGTAACTTCCCTTTGCAGAAGGAACATGCCTCAGAAACACACTCTCTCCAACTCTTAAGTTACTACTTCAACTCACATATGCATGGAAACACAGAGTGGAGCACCCGGCGATAGTGTGCAGGACAGTTCAGTAAAAGGGCTGCTCTGCGAGAACAAGGCAGAATGCAGATGCGTGGTTCTCAAGGATATGCTTCTGAGTCTGCTAGAAACTTTGCAGTAGAGCTGAGATGAACTCAGTATAAGTTCCATTTGAAGAAATAACCTAGGCCAGAAACCCACTCAACTGTAGCTCTTAAGCATCATCTGGAGCACACATTCTGGGAACCAGGCTGCAGAGAGCCCAGTGGAAGCTGCTCGATTTGAGCTTGTCTGATAGGTGTTTGTCTTCCCTGCAGGGAAACAGTTGCGTAGAGAACTCTTTCTACAGCAGCCACACACTCTGCCCTAGAGCTGAGAAGCACTGGCTGTAACTTCCCTTTGCAGAAGGAACATGCCTCAGAAACACACTCTCTCCTAACTCTTAAGTTACTACTTCAACTCACATATGCATGGAAACACAGAGTGGAGCACCTGGTGATAGTGTGCAGGACAGTTCAGTAAAAGGGCTGCTCTGCCAGAACAAGGCAGAATGCAGATGCGTGGTTCTCAAGGATATGCTTCTGAGTCTGCTAGAAACTTTGCAGTAGAGCTGAGATGAACTCAGTATAAGTTCCATTTGAAGAAATAACCTAGGCCAGAAACCCACTCAACTGTAGCTCTTAAGCATCATCTGGAGCACACATTCTGGGAACCAGGCAGCAGAGAGCCCAGTGGAAGCTGCTCGATTTGAGCTTGTCTGATAGGTGTTTGTCTTCCCTGCAGGGAAACAGTTGCGTAGAGAACTCTTTCTACAGCAGCCACACACTCTGCCCTAGAGCTGAGAAGCACTGGCTGTAACTTCCCTTTGCAGAAGGAACATGCCTCAGAAACACACTCTCTCCTAACTCTTAAGTTACTACTTCAACTCACATATGCATGGAAACACAGAGTGGAGCACCCGGCGATACTGAGCAGGACAGCTCAGTAAAAGGGCTGCTCTGCCAGAACAAGGCAGAATGCAGATGCGTGGTTCTCAAGGATATGCTTCTGAGTCTGCTAGAAACTTTGCAGTAGAGCTGAGATGAACTCAGTATAAGTTCCATTTGAAGAAATAAGCTAGGCCAGAAACCCACTCAACTGTAGCTCTTAAGCATCATTGGGAGCACACATTCTGGGAACCAGGCAGCAGAGAGCCCAGAAGAGACTGCTCGATTTGAGCTTGTTTCATAGGTGTTTGTCTTCCCTGCAGGGAAACAGTTGCTTAGAGAACTCTTTCTACAGCAGCCACACACTCTGCCCTAGAGCTGAGAAGCACTGGCTGTAACTTCCCTTTGCAGAAGGAACATGCCTCAGAAACACACTCTCTCCTAACTCTTAAGTTACTACTTCAACTCACATATGCATGGAAACACAGAGTGGAGCACCCGGCGATAGTGTGCAGAACAGTTCACTAAAAGGGCTGCTCTACCAGAACAAGGCAGAATGCAGATGCGTGGTTCTCAAGGATATGCTTCTGAGTCTGCTAGAAACTTTGCAGTAGAGCTGAGATGAACTCAGTATAACTTCCATTTGAAGAAATAACCTAGGCCAGAAACCCACTCTACTGTAGCTCTTAAGCATCATCTGGAGCACACATTCTGGGAACCAGGCAGCAGAGAGCCCAGTGGAAGCTGCTCGATTTGAGCTTGTGTGATAGGTGTTTGTCTTCCCTGCAGGGAAACAGTTGCGTAGAGAACTCTTTCTACAGCAGCCACACACTCTGCCCTAGAGCTGAGAAGCACTGGCTGTAACTTCCCTTTGCAGAAGGAACATGCCTCAGAAACACACTCTCACCTAACTCTTAAGTTACTACTTCAACTCACATATGCATGGAAACACAGAGTGGAGCACCCGGCAATACTGAGCAGGACAGCTCAGTAAAAGGGCTGCTCTGCCAGAACAAGGCAGAATGCAGATGCGTGGTTCTCAAGGATATGCTTCTGAGTCTGCTAGAAACTTTGCAGTAGAGCTGAGATGAACTCAGTATAAGTTCCATTTGAAGAAATAACCTAGGCCCGAAACCCACTCAACTGTAGCTCTTAAGCATCATCTGGAGCACACATTCTGGGAACCAGGCAGCAGAGAGCCCAGTGGAAGCTGCTCGATTTGAGCTTGTCTGATAGGTGTTTGTCTTCCCTGCAGGGAAACAGTTGCTTAGAGAACTCTTTCTACAGCAGCCACACACTCTGCCCTAGAGCTGAGAAGCACTGGCTGTAATTTCCCTTTGTAGAAGGAACATGCCTCAGAAACACACTCTCTCCAACTCTTAAGTTACTACTTCAACTCACATATGCATGGAAACACAGAGTGGAGCACCCCGCGATAGTGTGCAGGACAGTTCAGTAAAAGGGCTGCTCTGCCAGAACAAGGCAGAATGCAGATGCGTGGTTCTCAAGGATATGCTTCTGAGTCTGCTAGAAACTTTGCAGTAGAGCTGAGATGAACTCAGTATAAGTTCCATTTGAAGAAATAACCTAGGCCAGAAACCCACTCAACTGTAGCTCTTAAGCATCATCTGGAGCACACATTCTGGGAACCAGGCTGCAGAGAGCCCAGTGGAAGCTGCTCGATTTGAGCTTGTCTGATAGGTGTTTGTCTTCCCTGCAGGGAAACAGTTGCGTAGAGAACTCTTTCTACAGCAGCCACACACTCTGCCCTAGAGCTGAGAAGCACTGGCTGTAACTTCCCTTTGCAGAAGGAACATGCCTCAGAAACACACTCTCTCCAACTCTTAAGTTACTACTTCAACTCACATATGCATGGAAACACAGAGTGGAGCACCCGGCGATAGTGTGCAGGACAGTTCAGTAAAAGGGCTGCTCTGCGAGAACAAGGCAGAATGCAGATGCGTGGTTCTCAAGGATATGCTTCTGAGTCTGCTAGAAACTTTGCAGTAGAGCTGAGATGAACTCAGTATAAGTTCCATTTGAAGAAATAACCTAGGCCAGAAACCCACTCAACTGTAGCTCTTAAGCATCATCTGGAGCACACATTCTGGGAACCAGGCTGCAGAGAGCCCAGTGGAAGCTGCTCGATTTGAGCTTGTCTGATAGGTGTTTGTCTTCCCTGCAGGGAAACAGTTGCGTAGAGAACTCTTTCTACAGCAGCCACACACTCTGCCCTAGAGCTGAGAAGCACTGGCTGTAACTTCCCTTTGCAGAAGGAACATGCCTCAGAAACACACTCTCTCCTAACTCTTAAGTTACTACTTCAACTCACATATGCATGGAAACACAGAGTGGAGCACCTGGTGATAGTGTGCAGGACAGTTCAGTAAAAGGGCTGCTCTGCCAGAACAAGGCAGAATGCAGATGCGTGGTTCTCAAGGATATGCTTCTGAGTCTGCTAGAAACTTTGCAGTAGAGCTGAGATGAACTCAGTATAAGTTCCATTTGAAGAAATAACCTAGGCCAGAAACCCACTCAACTGTAGCTCTTAAGCATCATCTGGAGCACACATTCTGGGAACCAGGCTGCAGAGAGCCCAGTGGAAGCTGCTCGATTTGAGCTTGTCTGATAGGTGTTTGTCTTCCCTGCAGGGAAACAGTTGCGTAGAGAACTCTTTCTACAGCAGCCACACACTCTGCCCTAGAGCTGAGAAGCACTGGCTGTAACTTCCCTTTGCAGAAGGAACATGCCTCAGAAACACACTCTCTCTCCTAACCCTTAAGTTACTACTTCAACTCACATATGCATGGAAACACAGAGTGGAGCACCCGGTGATACTGAGCAGGACAGTTCAGTAAAAGGGCTGCTCTGCCAGAACAAGGCAGAATGCAGATGCGTGGTTCTCAAGGATATGCTTCTGAGTCTGCTAGAAACTTTGCAGTAGAGCTGAGATGAACTCAGTATAAGTTCCATTTGAAGATATAACCTAGGCCAGAAACCCACTCAACTGTAGCTCTTAAGCATCATCTGGAGCACACATTCTGGGAACCAGGCAGCAGAGAGCCCAGAAGAGACTTCTCGATTTGAGCTTGTTTCATAGGTGTTTGTCTTCCCTGCAGGGAAACAGTTGCTTAGAGAACTCTTTCTACAGCAGCCTCACACTCTGCCCTAGAGCTGAGAAGCACTGGCTGTAACTTCCCTTTGCAGAAGGAACATGCCTCAGAAACACACTCTCTCCTAACTCTTAAATTACTATTTCAACTCACATATGCATGGAAACACAGAGTGGAGCACCCGGCGATAGTGTGCAGAACAGTTCACTAAAAGGGCTGCTCTACCAGAACAAGGCAGAATGCAGATGCGTGGTTCTCAAGGATATGCTTCTGAGTCTGCTAGAAACTTTGCAGTAGAGCTGAGATGAACTCAGTATAACTTCCATTTGAAGAAATAACCTAGGCCAGAAACCCACTCTACTGTAGCTCTTAAGCATCATCTGGAGCACACATTCTGGGAACCAGGCAGCAGAGAGCCCAGTGGAAGCTGCTCGATTTGAGCTTGTGTGATAGGTGTTTGTCTTCCCTGCAGGGAAACAGTTGCGTAGAGAACTCTTTCTACAGCAGCCACACACTCTGCCCTAGAGCTGAGAAGCACTGGCTGTAACTTCCCTTTGCAGAAGGAACATGCCTCAGAAACACACTCTCACCTAACTCTTAAGTTGCTACTTCAACTCACATATGCATGGAAACACAGAGTGGAGCACCCGGCAATACTGAGCAGGACAGCTCAGTAAAAGGGCTGCTCTGCCAGAACAAGGCAGAATGCAGATGCGTGGTTCTCAAGGATATGCTTCTGAGTCTGCTAGAAACTTTGCAGTAGAGCTGAGATGAACTCAGTATAAGTTCCATTTGAAGAAATAACCTAGGCCCGAAACCCACTCAACTGTAGCTCTTAAGCATCATCTGGAGCACACCTTCTGGGAACCAGGCAGCAGAGAGCCCAGTGGAAGCTGCTCGATTTGAGCTTGTCTGATAGGTGTTTGTCTTCCCTGCAGGGAAACAGTTGCGTAGAGAACTCTTTCTACAGCAGCCACACACTCTGCCCTAGAGCTGAGAAGCACTGGCTGTAATTTCCCTTTGTAGAAGGAACATGCCTCAGAAACACACTCTCTCCAACTCTTAAGTTACTACTTCAACTCACATATGCATGGAAACACAGAGTGGAGCACCCGGCGATAGTGTGCAGGACAGTTCAGTAAAAGGGCTGCTCTGCCAGAACAAGGCAGAATGCAGATGCGTGGTTCTCAAGGATATGCTTCTGAGTCTGCTAGAAACTTTGCAGTAGAGCTGAGATGAACTCAGTATAAGTTCCATTTGAAGAAATAACCTAGGCCAGAAACCCACTCAACTGTAGCTCTTAAGCATCATCTGGAGCACACATTCTGGGAACCAGGCTGCAGAGAGCCCAGTGGAAGCTGCTCGATTTGAGCTTGTCTGATAGGTGTTTGTCTTCCCTGCAGGGAAACAGTTGCGTAGAGAACTCTTTCTACAGCAGCCACACACTCTGCCCTAGAGCTGAGAAGCACTGGCTGTAACTTCCCTTTGCAGAAGGAACATGCCTCAGAAACACACTCTCTCCTAACTCTTAAGTTACTACTTCAACTCACATATGCATGGAAACACAGAGTGGAGCACCCGGCAACACTGAGCAGGACGGTTCAGTAAAAGGGCTGCTCTGCCAGAACAAGGCAGAATGCAGATGCGTGGTTCTCAAGGATATGCTTCTGAGTCTGCTAGAAACTTTGCAGTAGAGCTGAGATGAACTCAGTATAAGAGCCATTTGAAGAAATAACTTAGGCCAAAAACCCACTCAACTGTAGCTCTTAAGCATCATCTGGAGCACACATTCTGGGAACCAGGCAGCAGAGAGTCCAGTGAAGGCTGCTCGATTTGAGCTTGTCTGATAGGGGTTTGTCTTCCCTGCAGGGAAACAGTTGCTTAGAGAACTCTTTCTACAGCAGCCACACACTCTGCCCTAGAGCTGAGAAGCACTGGCTGTCACTTCCCTTTGCTGAAGGAACATGCCTCTGAAACACACTCTCTCCTAACTCTTAAGTTACTACTTCAACTCACATATGCATGGAAACACAGAGTGGAGCACCCGGCGATAGTGTGCAGGACAGTTCAGTAAAGGGGCTGTTCTGCCAGACCAACGCAGAATGCAGATGCGTGGTTCTCAAGGATATGCTTCTGAGTCTGCTAGAAACTTTGCAGTAGAGCTGAGATGAACTCAGTATAAGAGCCATTTGAAGAAATAACTTAGGCCAAAAACCCACTCAACTGTAGCTCTTAAGATTCATCTGGAGCACACATTCTGGGAACCAGGCAGCAGAGGGACGAGTGGAAGCTTCTCATTTTGAGCTTGTCTGATAGTTGTTTGTCTTCCCTGCAGGGAAACATTTGCTTAGAGAACTCTTTCCACAGCAGCCACACACTCTGCCCTAGAGCTGAGAAGCACTGGCTGTCACTTCCCTTTGCAGAAGGAACATGCCTCAGAAACACACTCTCTCCTAACTCTTAAGTTACTACTTCAACTCACATATGCATGGAAACACAGAGTGGAGCACCCGGCAATACTGAGCAGGACAGTTCAGTAAAAGGGCGGCTCTGCCAGAACAAGGCAGAATGCAGATGCGTGGTTCTCAAGGATATGCTTCTGAGTCTGCTAGAAACTTTGCAGTAGAGCTGAGATGAACTCACTATAAGAGCCATTTGAAGAAATAACTTAGGCCAAAAACCCACTCAACTGTAGCTCTTAAGATTCATCTGGAGCACACATTCTGGGAACCAGGCAGCAGAGAGCCCAGTGGAAGCTGCTCGATTTGAGCTTGTCTGATAGGTGTTTGTCTTCCCTGCAGGGAAACAGTTGCGTAGAGAACTTTTTCCACAGCAGCCACACACTCTGCCCTAGAGCTGAGAAGCACTGGCTGTCACTTCCCTTTGCAGAAGGAACATGCCTCAGAAACACACTCTCTCCTAACTCTTAAGTTACTACTTCAACTCACATATGCATGGAAACACAGAGTGGAGCACCCGGCGATAGTGTGCAGGACAGTTCAGTAAAAGGGCTGTTCTGCCAGACCAACGCAGAATGCAGATGCGTGGTTCTCAAGGATATGCTTCTGAGTCTGCTAGAAACTTTGCAGTAGAGCTGAGATGAACTCAGTATAAGAGCCATTTGAAGAAATAACTTAGGCCAAAAACCCACTCAACTGTAGCTCTTAAGATTCATCTGGAGCACACATTCTGGGAACCAGGCAGCAGAGGGACGAGTGGAAGCTTCTCATTTTGAGCTTGTCTGATAGTTGTTTGTCTTCCCTGCAGGGAAACCTTTGCTTAGAGAACTCTTTCCACAGCAGCCACACACTCTGCCCTAGAGCTGAGAAGCACTGGCTGTCACTTCCCTTTGCAGAAGGAACATGCCTCAGAAACACACTCTCTCCTAACTCTTAAGTTACTACTTCAACTCACATATGCATGGAAACACAGAGTGGAGCACCCGGCAATACTGAGCAGGACAGCTCAGTAAAAGGGCTGCTCTGCCAGAACAAGGCAGAATGCAGATGCGTGGTTCTCAAGGATATGCTTCTGAGTCTGCTAGAAACTTTGCAGTAGAGCTGAGATGAACTCAGTATAAGTTCCATTTGAAGAAATAACCTAGGCCAGAAACCCACTCAACTGTAGCTCTTAAGCATCATCTGGAGCACACATTCTGGGAACCAGGCAGCAGAGAGCCCAGTGGAAGCTGCTCGATTTGAGCTTGTCTGATAGGTGTTTGTCTTCCCTGCAGGGAAACAGTTGCGTAGAGAACTCTTTCTACAGCAGCCACACACTCTGCCCTAGAGCTGAGAATCACTGGCTGTAACTTCCCTTTGCAGAAGGAACATGCCTCAGAAACACACACTCACCTAACTCTTAAGTTACTACTTCAACTCACATATGCATGGAAACACAGAGTGGAGCACCCGGCGATAGTGTGCAGGACAGTTCAGTAAAAGGGCTGCTCTGCCAGAACAAGGCAGAATGCAGATGCGTGGTTCTCAAGGATATGCTTCTGAGTCTGCTAGAAACTTTGCAGTAGAGCTGAGATGAACTCCGTATAAGTTCCATTTGAAGAAATAACATAGGCCCGAAACCCACTCAACTGTAGCTCTTAAGCATCATCTGGAGCACACATTATGGGAACCAGGCAGCAGAGAGCCCAGTGGAAGCTGCTCGATTTGAGCTTGTCTGATAGGTGTTTGTCTTCCCTGCAGGGAAACAGTTGCGTAGAGAACTCTTTCTACAGCAGCCACACACTCTGCCCTAGAGCTGAGAAGCACTGGCTGTAACTTCCCTTTGCAGAAGGAACATGCCTCAGAAACACACTCTCTCCTAACTCTTAAGTTACTACTTCAACTCACATATGCATGGAAACACAGAGTGGAGCACCCGGCAATACTGAGCAGGACAGCTCAGTAAAAGGGCTGCTCTGCCAGAACAAGGCAGAATGCAGATGCGTGGTTCTCAAGGATATGCTTCTGAGTCTGCTAGAAACTTTGCAGTAGAGCTGAGATGAACTCAGTATAAGTTCCATTTGAAGAAATAACCTAGGCCAGAAACCCACTCAACTGTAGCTCTTAAGCATCATCTGGAGCACACATTCTGGGAACCAGGCAGCAGAGAGCCCAGTGGAAGCTGCTCGATTTGAGCTTGTCTGATAGGTGTTTGTCTTCCCTGCAGGGAAACAGTTGCGTAGAGAACTCTTTCTACAGCAGCCACACTCTCTGCCCTAGAGCTGAGAATCACTGGCTGTCACTTCCCTTTGCTGAAGGAACATGCCTCTGAAACACACTCTCTCACAACTCTTAAGTTACTACTTCAACTCACATATGCATGGAAACACAGAGTGGAGCACCCGGCAATACTGAGCAGGACAGTTCAGTAAAAGGGCTGCTCTGCCAGAACAAGGCAGAATGCAGATGCGTGGTTCTCAAGGATATGCTTCTGAGTCTGCTAGAAACTTTGCAGTAGAGCTGAGATGAACTCACTATAAGAGCCATTTGAAGAAATAACTTAGGCCAAAAACCCACTCAACTGTAGCTCTTAAGATTCATCTGGACCAACATTCCGGGAACCAGGCAGCAGAGAGCCCAGTGGAAGCTGCTCGATTTGAGCTTGTCTGATAGGTGTTTGTCTTCCCTGCAGGGAAACAGTTGCGTAGAGAACTCTTTCTACAGCAGCCACACACTCTGCCCTAGAGCTGAGAAGCACTGGCTGTAACTTCCCTTTGCAGAAGGAACATGCCTCAGAAACACACTCTCTCCTAACTCTTAAGTTACTACTTCAACTCACATATGCATGGAAACACAGAGTGGAGCACCCGGCAATACTGAGCAGGACAGCTCAGTAAAAGGGCTGCTCTGCCAGAACAAGGCAGAATGCAGATGCGTGGTTCTCAAGGATATGCTTCTGAGTCTGCTAGAAACTTTGCAGTAGAGCTGAGATGAACTCAGTATAAGTTCCATTTGAAGAAATAACCTAGGTCAGAAACCCACTCAACTGTAGCTCTTAAGCATCATCTGGAGCACACATTATGGGAACCAGGCAGCAGAGAGCCCAGTGGAAGCTGCTCGATTTGAGCTTGTCTGTTAGGTGTTTGTCTTCGCAGCAGGGAAACAGTTGCTTAGAGAACTCTTTCTACAGCAGCCACACACTCTGCCCTAGAGCTGAGAAGCACTGGCTGT
This sequence comes from Tapirus indicus, assembly GCA_031878705.1. Lineage (NCBI taxonomy): Eukaryota > Metazoa > Chordata > Mammalia > Perissodactyla > Tapiridae > Tapirus > Tapirus indicus. The sequence continues at coordinate 49,541,642 of CM062942.1, forward strand.
AACTTCCCTTTGCAGAAGGAACATGCCTCAGAAACACACTCTCTCCTAACTCTTAAGTTACTACTTCAACTCACATATGCATGGAAACACAGAGTGGAGCACCCGGCGATACTGAGCAGGACAGCTCAGTAAAAGGGCTGCTCTGCCAGAACAAGGCAGAATGCAGATGCGTGGTTCTCAAGGATATGCTTCTGAGTCTGCTAGAAACTTTGCAGTAGAGCTGAGATGAACTCAGTATAAATTCCATTTGAAGAAATAACCTAGGCCAGAAACCCACTCAACTGTAGCTCTTAAGCATCATCTGGAGCACACATTCTGGGAACCAGGCAGCAGAGAGCCCAGTGGAAGCTGCTCGATTTGAGCTTGTCTGATAGGTGTTTGTCTTCCCTGCAGGGAAACAGTTGCGTAGAGAACTCTTTCTACAGCAGCCACACACTCTGCCCTAGAGCTGACAAGCACTGGCTGTAAGTTCCCTTTGCAGAAGGAACATGACTCAGAAACACACTCTCACCTAACTCTTAAGTTACTACTTCAACTCACATATGCATGGAAACACAGAGTGGAGCACCCGGCAATACTGAGCAGGACAGCTCAGTAAAAGGGCTGCTCTGCCAGAACAAGGCAGAATGCAGATGCGTGGTTCTCAAGGATATGCTTCTGAGTCTGCTAGAAACTTTGCAGTAGAGCTGAGATGAACTCAGTATAAGTTCCATTTGAAGAAATAACCTAGGCCAGAAACCCACTCAACTGTAGCTCTTAAGCATCATCTGGAGCACACATTCTGGGAACCAGGCAGCCGAGAGCCCAGTGGAAGCTGCTCGATTTGACCTTGTCTGATAGGTGTTTGTCTTCCCTGCAGGGAAACAGTTGCTTAGAGAACTCTTTCTACAGCAGCCACACACTCTGCCCTAGAGCTGAGAAGCACTGGCTGTAATTTCCCTTTGTAGAAGGAACATGCCTCAGAAACACACTCTCTCCAACTCTTAAGTTACTACTTCAACTCACATATGCATGGAAACACAGAGTGGAGCACCCGGCGATAGTGTGCAGGACAGTTCAGTAAAAGGGCTGCTCTGCGAGAACAAGGCAGAATGCAGATGCGTGGTTCTCAAGGATATGCTTCTGAGTCTGCTAGAAACTTTGCAGTAGAGCTGAGATGAACTCAGTATAAGTTCCATTTGAAGAAATAACCTAGGCCAGAAACCCACTCAACTGTAATTCTTAAGCATCATCTGGAGCACACATTCTGGGAACCAGGCTGTAGAGAGCCCAGTGGAAGCTGCTCGATTTGAGCTTGTCTGATAGGTGTTTGTCTTCCCTGCAGGGAAACAGTTGCGTAGAGAACTCTTTCTACAGCAGCCACACACTCTGCCCTAGAGCTGAGAAGCACTGGCTGTAACTTCCCTTTGCAGAAGGAACATGCCTCAGAAACACACTCTCTCCTAACTCTTAAGTTACTACTTCAACTCACATATGCATGGAAACACAGAGTGGAGCACCTGGTGATAGTGTGCAGGACAGTTCAGTAAAAGGGCTGCTCTGCCAGAACAAGGCAGAATGCAGATGCGTGGTTCTCAAGGATATGCTTCTGAGTCTGCTAGAAACTTTGCAGTAGAGCTGAGATGAACTCAGTATAAGTTCCATTTGAAGAAATAACCTAGGCCAGAAACCCACTCAACTGTAGCTCTTAAGCATCATCTGGAGCACACATTCTGGGAACCAGGCAGCAGAGAGCCCAGTGGAAGCTGCTCGATTTGAGCTTGTCTGATAGGTGTTTGTCTTCCCTGCAGGGAAACAGTTGCGTAGAGAACTCTTTCTACAGCAGCCACACACTCTGCCCTAGAGCTGAGAAGCACTGGCTGTAACTTCCCTTTGCAGAAGGAACATGCCTCAGAAACACACACTCACCTAACTCTTAAGTTACTACTTCAACTCACATATGCATGGAAACACAGAGTGGAGCACCCGGCGATAGTGTGCAGGACAGTTCAGTAAAAGGGCTGCTCTGCCAGAACAAGGCAGAATGCAGATGCGTGGTTCTCAAGGATATGCTTCTGAGTCTGCTAGAAACTTTGCAGTAGAGCTGAGATGAACTCCGTATAAGTTCCATTTGAAGAAATAACCTAGGCCAGAAACCCACTCAACTGTAGCTCTTAAGCATCATCTGGAGCACACATTCTGGGAACCAGGCAGCAGAGAGCCCAGTGGAAGCTGCTCGATTTGAGCTTGTCTGATAGGTGTTTGTCTTCCCTGCAGGGAAACAGTTGCGTAGAGAACTCTTTCTACAGCAGCCACACACTCTGCCCTAGAGCTGAGAAGCACTGGCTGTAACTTCCCTTTGCAGAAGGAACATGCCTCAGAAACACACTCTCTCCTAACTCTTAAGTTACTACTTCAACTCACATATGCATGGAAACACAGAGTGGAGCACCCGGCGATACTGAGCAGGACAGTTCAGTAAAAGGGCTGCTCTGCCAGAACAAGGCAGAATGCAGATGCGTGGTTCTCAAGGATATGCTTCTGAGTCTGCTAGAAACTTTGCAGTAGAGCTGAGATGAACTCAGTATAAGTTCCATTTGAAGATATAACCTAGGCCAGAAACCCACTCAACTGTAGCTCTTAAGCATCATCTGGAGCACACATTCTGGGAACCAGGCAGCAGAGAGCCCAGAAGAGACTGCTCGATTTGAGCTTGTTTCATAGGTGTTTGTCTTCCCTGCAGGGAAACAGTTGCTTAGAGAACTCTTTCTACAGCAGCCTCACACTCTGCCCTAGAGCTGAGAAGCACTGGCTGTAACTTCCCTTTGCAGAAGGAACATGCCTCAGAAACACACTCTCTCCTAACTCTTAAATTACTATTTCAACTCACATATGCATGGAAACACAGAGTGGAGCACCCGGCGATAGTGTGCAGGACAGTTCAGTAAAAGGGCTGCTCTGCCAGAACAAGGCAGAATGCAGATGCGTGGTTCTCAAGGATATGCTTCTGAGTCTGCTAGAAACTTTGCAGTAGAGCTGAGATGAACTCAGTATAAGTTCCATTTGAAGAAATAACCTAGGCCAGAAACCCACTCAACTGTAGCTCTTAAGCATCATCGGGAGCACACATTCTGGGAACCAGGCATCAGAGACCCCAGAAGAGACTGCTCGATTTGAGCTTGTTTCATAGGTGTTTATCTTCCCTGCAGGGAAACAGTTGCTTAGAGAACTCTTTCTACAGCAGCCACACACTCTGCCCTAGAGCTGAGAAGCACTGGCTGTAACTTCCCTTTGCAGAAGTAACATGCCTCAGAAACACACTCTCTCCTAACTCTTAAGTTACTACTTCAACTCACATATGCATGGAAACACAGAGTGGAGCACCCGGCGATAGTGTGCAGAACAGTTCACTAAAAGGGCTGCTCTACCAGAACAAGGCAGAATGCAGATGCGTGGTTCTCAAGGATATGCTTCTGAGTCTGCTAGAAACTTTGCAGTAGAGCTGAGATGAACTCAGTATAAGTTCCATTTGAAGAAATAACCTAGGCCAGAAACCCACTCAACTGTAGCTCTTAAGCATCATCTGGAGCACACATTCTGGGAACCAGGCAGCAGAGAGCCCAGTGGAAGCTGCTCGATTTGAGCTTGTCTGATAGGTGTTTGTCTTCCCTGCAGGGAAACAGTTGCGTAGAGAACTCTTTCTACAGCAGCCACACACTCTGCCCTAGAGCTGACAAGCACTGGCTGTAACTTCCCTTTGCAGAAGGAACATGCCTCAGAAACACACACTCACCTAACTCTTAAGTTACTACTTCAACTCACATATGCATGGAAACACAGAGTGGAGCACCCGGCGATAGTGTGCAGGACAGTTCAGTAAAAGGGCTGCTCTGCCAGAACAAGGCAGAATGCAGATGCGTGGTTCTCAAGGATATGCTTCTGAGTCTGCTAGAAACTTTGCAGTAGAGCTGAGATGAACTCCGTATAAGTTCCATTTGAAGAAATAACCTAGGCCAGAAACCCACTCAACTGTAGCTCTTAAGCATCATCTGGAGCACACATTCTGGGAACCAGGCAGCAGAGAGCCCAGTGGAAGCTGCTCGATTTGAGCTTGTCTGATAGGTGTTTGTCTTCCCTGCAGGGAAACAGTTGCGTAGAGAACTCTTTCTACAGCAGCCACACACTCTGCCCTAGAGCTGAGAAGTACTGGCTGTAACTTCCCTTTGCAGAAGGAACATGCCTCAGAAACACACTCTCTCCTAACTCTTAAGTTACTACTTCAACTCACATATGCATGGAAACACAGAGTGGAGCACCCGGCGATACTGAGCAGGACAGCTCAGTAAAAGGGCTGCTCTGCCAGAACAAGGCAGAATGCAGATGCGTGGTTCTCAAGGATATGCTTCTGAGTCTGCTAGAAACTTTGCAGTAGAGCTGAGATGAACTCAGTATAAGTTCCATTTGAAGATATAACCTAGGCCAGAAACCCACTCAACTGTAGCTCTTAAGCATCATCTGGAGCACACATTCTGGGAACCAGGCAGCAGAGAGCCCAGAAGAGACTGCTCGATTTGAGCTTGTTTCATAGGTGTTTGTCTTCCCTGCAGGGAAACAGTTGCTTAGAGAACTCTTTCTACAGCAGCCTCACACTCTGCCCTAGAGCTGAGAAGCACTGGCTGTAACTTCCCTTTGCAGAAGGAACATGCCTCAGAAAAACACTCTCTCCTAACTCTTAAATTACTATTTCAACTCACATATGCATGGAAACACAGAGTGGAGCACCCGGCGATAGTGTGCAGGACAGTTCAGTAAAAGGGCTGCTCTGCCAGAACAAGGCAGAATGCAGATGCGTGGTTCTCAAGGATATGCTTCTGAGTCTGCTAGAAACTTTGCAGTAGAGCTGAGATGAACTCAGTATAAGTTCCATTTGAAGAAATAACCTAGGCCAGAAACCCACTCAACTGTAGCTCTTAAGCATCATCGGGAGCACACATTCTGGGAACCAGGCATCAGAGACCCCAGAAGAGACTGCTCGATTTGAGCTTGTTTCATAGGTGTTTATCTTCCCTGCAGGGAAACAGTTGCTTAGAGAACTCTTTCTACAGCAGCCACACACTCTGCCCTAGAGCTGAGAAGCACTGGCTGTAACTTCCCTTTGCAGAAGGAACATGCCTCAGAAACACACTCTCTCCTAACTCTTAAGTTACTACTTCAACTCACATATGCATGGAAACACAGAGTGGAGCACCCGGCGATAGTGTGCAGAACAGTTCACTAAAAGGGCTGCTCTACCAGAACAAGGCAGAATGCAGATGCGTGGTTCTCAAGGATATGCTTCTGAGTCTGCTAGAAACTTTGCAGTAGAGCTGAGATGAACTCAGTATAAGTTCCATTTGAAGAAATAACCTAGGCCAGAAACCCACTCAACTGTAGCTCTTAAGCATCATCTGGAGCACACATTCTGGGAACCAGGCAGCAGAGAGCCCAGTGGAAGCTGCTCGATTTGAGCTTGTCTGATAGGTGTTTGTCTTCCCTGCAGGGAAACAGTTGCGTAGAGAACTCTTTCTACAGCAGCCACACACTCTGCCCTAGAGCTGACAAGCACTGGCTGTAACTTCCCTTTGCAGAAGGAACATGACTCAGAAACACACTCTCACCTAACTCTTAAGTTACTACTTCAACTCACATATGCATGGAAACACAGAGTGCAGCACCCGGCAATACTGAGCAGGACAGCTCAGTAAAAGGGCTGCTCTGCCAGAACAAGGCAGAATGCAGATGCATGGTTCTCAAGGATATGCTTCTGAGTCTGCTAGAAACTTTGCAGTAGAGCTGAGATGAACTCAGTATAAGTTCCATTTGAAGAAATAACCTAGGCCCGAAACCCACTCAACTGTAGCTCTTAAGCATCATCTGGAGCACACATTCTGGGAACCAGGCAGCCGAGAGCCCAGTGGAAGCTGCTCGATTTGACCTTGTCTGATAGGTGTTTGTCTTCCCTGCAGGGAAACAGTTGCTTAGAGAACTCTTTCTACAGCAGCCACACACTCTGCCCTAGAGCTGAGAAGCACTGGCTGTAATTTCCCTTTGTAGAAGGAACATGCCTCAGAAACACACTCTCTCCAACTCTTAAGTTACTACTTCAACTCACATATGCATGGAAACACAGAGTGGAGCACCCGGCGATAGTGTGCAGGACAGTTCAGTAAAAGGGCTGCTCTGCGAGAACAAGGCAGAATGCAGATGCGTGGTTCTCAAGGATATGCTTCTGAGTCTGCTAGAAACTTTGCAGTAGAGCTGAGATGAACTCAGTATAAGTTCCATTTGAAGAAATAACCTAGGCCAGAAACCCACTCAACTGTAGCTCTTAAGCATCATCTGGAGCACACATTCTGGGAACCAGGCAGCAGAGAGTCCAGTGAAGGCTGCTCGATTTGAGCTTGTCTGATAGGGGTTTGTCTTCCCTGCAGGGAAACAGTTGCTTAGAGAACTCTTTCTACAGCAGCCACACACTCTGCCCTAGAGCTGAGAAGCACTGGCTGTCACTTCCCTTTGCTGAAGGAACATGCCTCTGAAACACACTCTCTCCTAACTCTTAAGTTACTACTTCAACTCACATATGCATGGAAACACAGAGTGGAGCACCCGGCAATACTGAGCAGGACAGTTCAGTAAAAGGGCTGCTCTGCCAGAACAAGGCAGAATGCAGATGCGTGGTTCTCAAGGATATGCTTCTGAGTCTGCTAGAAACTTTGCAGTAGAGCTGAGATGAACTCAGTATAAGTTCCATTTGAAGAAATAACCTAGGCCAGAAACCCACTCAACTGTAGCTCTTAAGCATCATCTGGAGCACACATTCTGGGAACCAGGCAGCAGAGAGCCCAGTGGAAGCTGCTCGATTTGAGCTTGTCTGATAGGTGTTTGTCTTCCCTGCAGGGAAACAGTTGCGTAGAGAACTCTTTCTACAGCAGCCACACACTCTGCCCTAGAGCTGAGAAGCACTGGCTATAACTTCCCTTTGCAGAAGGAACATGCCTCAGAAACACACACTCACCTAACTCTTAAGTTACTACTTCAACTCACATATGCATGGAAACACAGAGTGGAGCACCCGGCGATAGTGTGCAGGACAGTTCAGTAAAAGGGCTGCTCTGCCAGAACAAGGCAGAATGCAGATGCGTGGTTCTCAAGGATATGCTTCTGAGTCTGCTAGAAACTTTGCAGTAGAGCTGAGATGAACTCCGTATAAGTTCCATTTGAAGAAATAACCTAGGCCCGAAACCCACTCAACTGTAGCTCTTAAGCATCATCTGGAGCACACATTCTGGGAACCAGGCAGCAGAGAGCCCAGTGGAAGCTGCTCGATTTGAGCTTGTCTGATAGGTGTTTGTCTTCCCTGCAGGGAAACAGTTGCGTAGAGAACTCTTTCTACAGCAGCCACACACTCTGCCCTAGAGCTGAGAAGCACTGGCTGTAACTTCCCTTTGCAGAAGGAACATGCCCCAGAAACACACTCTCTCCTAACTCTTAAGTTACTACTTCAACTCACATATGCATGGAAACACAGAGTGGAGCACCCGGCGATACTGAGCAGGACAGTTCAGTAAAAGGGCTGCTCTGCCAGAACAAGGCAGAATGCAGATGCGTGGTTCTCAAGGATATGCTTCTGAGTCTGCTAGAATCTTTGCAGTAGAGCTGAGATGAACTCAGTATAAGTTCCATTTGAAGAAATAACCTAGGCCAGAAACCCACTCAACTGTAGCTCTTAAGCATCATCTGGAGCACACATTCTGGGAACCAGGCAGCAGAGAGCCCAGTGGAAGCTGCTCGATTTGAGCTTGTCTGATAGGTGTTTGTCTTCCCTGCAGGGAAACAGTTGCTTAGAGAACTCTTTCTACAGCAGCCACACACTCTGCCCTAGAGCTGAGAAGCACTGGCTGTAACTTCCCTTTGCAGAAGGAACATGCCTCAGAAACACACACTCACCTAACTCTTAAGTTACTACTTCAACTCACATATGCATGGAAACACAGAGTGGAGCACCCGGCGATAGTGTGCAGGACAGTTCAGTAAAAGGGCTGCTCTGCCAGAACAAGGCAGAATGCAGATGCGTGGTTCTCAAGGATATGCTTCTGAGTCTGCTAGAAACTTTGCAGTAGAGCTGAGATGAACTCCGTATAAGTTCCATTTGAAGAAATAACCTAGGCCCGAAACCCACTCAACTGTAGCTCTTAAGCATCATCTGGAGCACACATTCTGGGAACCAGGCAGCAGAGAGCCCAGAAGAGACTGCTCGATTTGAGCTTGTTTCATAGGTGTTTGTCTTCCCTGCAGGGAAACAGTTGCTTAGAGAACTCTTTCTACAGCAGCCACACACTCTGCCCTAGAGCTGAGAAGCACTGGCTGTAACTTCCCTTTGCAGAAGGAACATGCCTCAGAAACACACTCTCTCCTAACTCTTAAGTTACTACTTCAACTCACATATGCATGGAAACACAGAGTGGAGCACCCGGCAATACTGAGCAGGACAGCTCAGTAAAAGGGCTGCTCTGCCAGAACAAGGCAGAATGCAGATGCGTGGTTCTCAAGGATATGCTTCTGAGTCTGCTAGAAACTTTGCAGTAGAGCTGAGATGAACTCAGTATAAGTTCCATTTGAAGAAATAACCTAGGCCCGAAACCCACTCCACTGTAGCTCTTAAGCATCATCTGGAGCACACATTCTGGGAACCAGGCAGCAGAGAGCCCAGTGGAAGCTGCTCGATTTGAGCTTGTCTGATAGGTGTTTGTCTTCCCTGCAGGGAAACAGTTGCTTAGAGAACTCTTTCAACAGCAGCCACACACTCTGCCCTAGAGCTGAGAAGCACTGGCTGTAATTTCACTTTGTAGAAGGAACATGCCTCAGAAACACACTCTCTCCAACTCTTAAGTTACTACTTCAACTCACATATGCATGGAAACACAGAGTGGAGCACCCGGCGACAGTGTGCAGAACAGTTCACTAAAAGGGCTGCTCTACCAGAACAAGGCAGAATGCAGATGCGTGGTTCTCAAGGATATGCTTCTGAGTCTGCTAGAAACTTTGCAGTAGAGCTGAGATGAACTCCGTATAAGTTCCATTTGAAGAAATAACCTAGGCCCGAAACCCACTCAACTGTAGCTCTTAAGCATCATCTGGAGCACACATTCTGGGAACCAGGCAGCAGAGAGCCCAGTGGAAGCTGCTCGATTTGAGCTTGTCTGATAGGTGTTTGTCTTCCCTGCAGGGAAACAGTTGCGTAGAGAACTCTTTCTACAGCAGCCACACACTCTGCCCTAGAGCTGAGAAGCACTGGCTGTAACTTCCCTTTGCAGAAGGAACATGCCCCAGAAACACACTCTCTCCTAACTCTTAAGTTACTACTTCAACTCACATATGCATGGAAACACAGAGTGGAGCACCCGGCGATACTGAGCAGGACAGTTCAGTAAAAGGGCTGCTCTGCCAGAACAAGGCAGAATGCAGATGCGTGGTTCTCAAGGATATGCTTCTGAGTCTGCTAGAATCTTTGCAGTAGAGCTGAGATGAACTCAGTATAAGTTCCATTTGAAGAAATAACCTAGGCCAGAAACCCACTCAACTGTAGCTCTTAAGCATCATCTGGAGCACACATTCTGGACACCAGGCAGCAGAGAGCCCAGTGGAAGCTGCTCGATTTGAGCTTGTCTGATAGGTGTTTGTCTTCCCTGCAGGGAAACAGTTGCGTAGAGAACTCTTTCTACAGCAGCCACACACTCTGCCCTAGAGCTGAGAAGCACTGGCTGTAACTTCCCTTTGCAGAAGGAACATGCCTCAGAAACACACACTCACCTAACTCTTAAGTTACTACTTCAACTCACATATGCATGGAAACACAGAGTGGAGCACCCCGCGATAGTGTGCAGGACAGTTCAGTAAAAGGGCTGCTCTGCCAGAACAAGGCAGAATGCAGATGCGTGGTTCTCAAGGATATGCTTCTGAGTCTGCTAGAAACTTTGCAGTAGAGCTGAGATGAACTCAGTATAAGTTCCATTTGAAGAAATAACCTAGGCCAGAAACCCACTCAACTGTAGCTCTTAAGCATCATCTGGAGCACACATTCTGGGAACCAGGCAGCAGAGAGCCCAGTGGAAGCTGCTCGATTTGAGCTTGTCTGATAGGTGTTTGTCTTCCCTGCAGGGAAACAGTTGCGTAGAGAACTCTTTCTACAGCAGCCACACACTCTGCCCTAGAGCTGAGAAGCACTGGCTGTAACTTCCCTTTGCAGAAGGAACATGCCTCAGAAACACACTCTCTCCTAACTCTTAAGTTACTACTTCAACTCACATATGCATGGAAACACAGAGTGGAGCACCCGGCGATACTGAGCAGGACAGCTCAGTAAAAGGGCTGCTCTGCCAGAACAAGGAAGAATGCAGATGCGTGGTTCTCAAGGATATGCTTCTGAGTCTGCTAGAAACTTTGCAGTAGAGCTGAGATGACCTCAGTATAAGTTCCATTTGAAGAAATAACCTAGGCCCGAAACCCACTCCACTGTAGCTCTTAAGCATCATCTGGAGCACACATTCTGGGAACCAGGCAGCAGAGAGCCCAGTGGAAGCTGCTCGATTTGAGCTTGTCTGATAGGTGTTTGTCTTCCCTGCAGGGAAACAGTTGCTTAGAGAACTCTTTCTACAGCAGCCACACACTCTGCCCTAGAGCTGAGAAGCACTGGCTGTAATTTCCCTTTGTAGAAGGAACATGCCTCAGAAACACACTCTCTCCAACTCTTAAGTTACTACTTCAACTCACATATGCATGGAAACACAGAGTGGAGCACCCGGCGATAGTGTGCAGGACAGTTCAGTAAAAGGGCTGCTCTGCGAGAACAGGGCAGAATGCAGATGCGTGGTTCTCAAGGATATGCTTCTGAGTCTGCTAGAAACTTTGCAGTAGAGCTGAGATGAACTCAGTATAAGTTCCATTTGAAGAAATAACCTAGGCCAGAAACCCACTCAACTGTAATTCTTAAGCATCATCTGGAGCACACATTCTGGGAACCTGGCTGTAGAGAGCCCAGTGGAAGCTGCTCGATTTGAGCTTGTCTGATAGGTGTTTGTCTTCCCTGCAGGGAAACAGTTGCGTAGAGAACTCTTTCTACAGCAGCCACACACTCTGCCCTAGAGCTGAGAAGCACTGGCTGTAACTTCCCTTTGCAGAAGGAACATGCCTCAGAAACACACTCTCTCCTAACTCTTAAGTTACTACTTCAACTCACATATGCATGGAAACACAGAGTGGAGCACCTGGTGATAGTGTGCAGGACAGTTCAGTAAAAGGGCTGCTCTGCCAGAACAAGGCAGAATGCAGATGCGTGGTTCTCAAGGATATGCTTCTGAGTCTGCTAGAAACTTTGCAGTAGAGCTGAGATGAACTCAGTATAAGTTCCATTTGAAGAAATAACCTAGGCCAGAAACCCACTCAACTGTAGCTCTTAAGCATCATCTGGAGCACACATTCTGGGAACCAGGCAGCAGAGAGCCCAGTGGAAGCTGCTCGATTTGAGCTTGTCTGATAGGTGTTTGTCTTCCCTGCAGGGAAACAGTTGCGTAGAGAACTCTTTCTACAGCAGCCACACACTCTGCCCTAGAGCTGAGAAGCACTGGCTGTAACTTCCCTTTGCAGAAGGAACATGCCTCAGAAACACACTCTCTCCTAACTCTTAAGTTACTACTTCAACTCACATATGCATGGAAACACAGAGTGGAGCACCCGGCGATACTGAGCAGGACAGTTCAGTAAAAGGGCTGCTCTGCCAGAACAAGGCAGAATGCAGATGCGTGGTTCTCAAGGATATGCTTCTGAGTTTGCTAGAAACTTTGCAGTAGAGCTGAGATGAACTCAGTATAAGTTCCATTTGAAGATATAACCTAGGCCAGAAACCCACTCAACTGTAGCTCTTAAGCATCATCTGGAGCACACATTCTGGGAACCAGGCAGCAGAGAGCCCAGAAGAGACTGCTCGATTTGAGCTTGTTTCATAGGTGTTTGTCTTCCCTGCAGGGAAACAGTTGCTTAGAGAACTCTTTCTACAGCAGCCACACACTCTGCCCTAGAGCTGAGAAGCACTGGCTGTAATTTCCCTTTGTAGAAGGAACATGCCTCAGAAACACACTCTCTCCAACTCTTAAGTTACTACTTCAACTCACATATGCATGGAAACACAGAGTGGAGCACCCGGCGATAGTGTGCAGGACAGTTCAGTAAAAGGGCTGCTCTGCGAGAACAAGGCAGAATGCAGATGCGTGGTTCTCAAGGATATGCTTCTGAGTCTGCTAGAAACTTTGCAGTAGAGCTGAGATGAACTCAGTATAAGTTCCATTTGAAGAAATAACCTAGGCCAGAAACCCACTCAACTGTAATTCTTAAGCATCATCTGGAGCACACATTCTGGGAACCAGGCTGCAGAGAGCCCAGTGGAAGCTGCTCGATTTGAGCTTGTCTGATAGGTGTTTGTCTTCCCTGCAGGGAAACAGTTGCGTAGAGAACTCTTTCTACAGCAGCCACACACTCTGCCCTAGAGCTGAGAAGCACTGGCTGTAACTTCCCTTTGCAGAAGGAACATGCCTCAGAAACACACTCTCTCCTAACTCTTAAGTTACTACTTCAACTCACATATGCATGGAAACACAGAGTGGAGCACCCGGCGATACTGAGCAGGACAGTTCAGTAAAAGGGCTGCTCTGCCAGAACAAGGCAGAATGCAGATGCGTGGTTCTCAAGGATATGCTTCTGAGTCTGCTAGAAACTTTGCAGTAGAGCTGAGATGAACTCAGTATAAGTTCCATTTGAAGATATAACCTAGGCCAGAAACCCACTCAACTGTAGCTCTTAAGCATCATCTGGAGCACACATTCTGGGAACCAGGCAGCAGAGAGCCCAGAAGAGACTGCTCGATTTGAGCTTGTTTCATAGGTGTTTGTCTTCCCTGCAGGGAAACAGTTGCTTAGAGAACTCTTTCTACAGCAGCCTCACACTCTGCCCTAGAGCTGAGAAGCACTGGCTGTAACTTCCCTTTGCAGAAGGAACATGCCTCAGAAACACACTCTCTCCTAACTCTTAAATTACTATTTCAACTCACATATGCATGGAAACACAGAGTGGAGCACCCGGCGATAGTGTGCAGGACAGTTCAGTAAAAGGGCTGCTCTGCCAGAACAAGGCAGAATGCAGATGCGTGGTTCTCAAGGATATGCTTCTGAGTCTGCTAGAAACTTTGCAGTAGAGCTGAGATGAACTCAGTATAAGTTCCATTTGAAGAAATAACCTAGGCCAGAAACCCACTCAACTGTAGCTCTTAAGCATCATCTGGAGCACACATTCCGGGAACCAGGCAGCAGAGAGCCCAGTGGAAGCTGCTCGATTTGAGCTTGTCTGATAGGTGTTTGTCTTCCCTGCAGGGAAACAGTTGCGTAGAGAACTCTTTCTACAGCAGCCACACACTCTGCCCTAGAGCTGAGAAGCACTGGCTGTAACTTCCCTTTGCAGAAGGAACATGCCTCAGAAACACACTCTCTCCTAACTCTTAAGTTACTACTTCAACTCACATATGCATGGAAACACAGAGTGGAGCACCCGGCGATACTGAGCAGGACAGCTCAGTAAAAGGGCTGCTCTGCCAGAACAAGGCAGAATGCAGATGCGTGGTTCTCAAGGATATGCTTCTGAGTCTGCTGGAAACTTTGCAGTAGAGCTGAGATGAACTCAGTATAAGTTCCATTTGAAGAAATAACCTAGGCCAGAAACCCACTCAACTGTAGCTCTTAAGCATCATCGGGAGCACACATTCTGGGAACCAGGCATCAGAGAGCCCAGAAGAGACTGCTCGATTTGAGCTTGTTTCATAGGTGTTTATCTTCCCTGCAGGGAAACAGTTGCTTAGAGAACTCTTTCTACAGCAGCCACACACTCTGCCCTAGAGCTGAGAAGCACTGGCTGTAACTTCCCTTTGCAGAAGGAACATGCCTCAGAAACACACTCTCTCCTAACTCTTAAGTTACTACTTCAACTCACATATGCATGGAAACACAGAGTGGAGCACCCGGCGATAGTGTGCAGAACAGTTCACTAAAAGGGCTGCTCTACCAGAACAAGGCAGAATGCAGATGCGTGGTTCTCAAGGATATGCTTCTGAGTCTGCTAGAAACTTTGCAGTAGAGCTGAGATGAACTCAGTATAAGTTCCATTTGAAGAAATAACCTAGGCCAGAAACCCACTCAACTGTAGCTCTTAAGCATCATCTGGAGCACACATTCTGGGAACCAGGCAGCAGAGAGCCCAGTGGAAGCTGCTCGATTTGAGCTTGTCTGATAGGTGTTTGTCTTCCCTGCAGGGAAACAGTTGTGTAGAGAACTCTTTCTACAGCAGCCACACACTCTGCCCTAGAGCTGACAAGCACTGGCTGTAACTTCCCTTTGCAGAGGGAACATGACTCAGAAACACACTCTCACCTAACTCTTAAGTTACTACTTCAACTCACATATGCATGGAAACACAGAGTGGAGCACCCGGCAATACTGAGCAGGACAGCTCAGTAAAAGGGCTGCTCTGCCAGAACAAGGCAGAATGCAGATGCGTGGTTCTCAAGGATATGCTTCTGAGTCTGCTAGAAACTTTGCAGTAGAGCTGAGATGAACTCAGTATAAGTTCCATTTGAAGAAATAACCTAGGCCCGAAACCCACTCAACTGTAGCTCTTAAGCATCATCTGGAGCACACATTCTGGGAACCAGGCAGCCGAGAGCCCAGTGGAAGCTGCTCGATTTGACCTTGTCTGATAGGTGTTTGTCTTCCCTGCAGGGAAACAGTTGCTTAGAGAACTCTTTCTACAGCAGCCACACACTCTGCCCTAGAGCTGAGAAGCACTGGCTGTAACTTCCCTTTGCAGAAGGAACATGCCTCAGAAACACACACTCACCTAACTCTTAAGTTACTACTTCAACTCACATATGCATGGAAACACAGAGTGGAGCACCCGGCGATAGTGTGCAGGACAGTTCAGTAAAAGGGCTGCTCTGCCAGAACAAGGCAGAATGCAGATGCGTGGTTCTCAAGGATATGCTTCTGAGTCTGCTAGAAACTTTGCAGTAGAGCTGAGATGAACTCCGTATAAGTTCCATTTGAAGAAATAACCTAGGCCCGAAACCCACTCAACTGTAGCTCTTAAGCATCATCTGGAGCACACATTCTGGGAACCAGGCAGCAGAGAGCCCAGTGGAAGCTGCTCGATTTGAGCTTGTCTGATAGGTGTTTGTCTTCCCTGCAGGGAAACAGTTGCGTAGAGAACTCTTTCTACAGCAGCCACACACTCTGCCCTAGAGCTGAGAAGCACTGGCTGTAACTTCCCTTTGCAGAAGGAACATGCCCCAGAAACACACTCTCTCCTAACTCTTAAGTTACTACTTCAACTCACATATGCATGGAAACACAGAGTGGAGCACCCGGCGATACTGAGCAGGACAGTTCAGTAAAAGGGCTGCTCTGCCAGAACAAGGCAGAATGCAGATGCGTGGTTCTCAAGGATATGCTTCTGAGTCTGCTAGAATCTTTGCAGTAGAGCTGAGATGAACTCAGTATAAGTTCCATTTGAAGAAATAACCTAGGCCAGAAACCCACTCAACTGTAGCTCTTAAGCATCATCTGGAGCACACATTCTGGGAACCAGGCAGCAGAGAGCCCAGTGGAAGCTGCTCGATTTGAGCTTGTCTGATAGGTGTTTGTCTTCCCTGCAGGGAAACAGTTGCTTAGAGAACTCTTTCTACAGCAGCCACACACTCTGCCCTAGAGCTGAGAAGCACTGGCTGTAACTTCCCTTTGCAGAAGGAACATGCCTCAGAAACACACACTCACCTAACTCTTAAGTTACTACTTCAACTCACATATGCATGGAAACACAGAGTGGAGCACCCGGCGATAGTGTGCAGGACAGTTCAGTAAAAGGGCTGCTCTGCCAGAACAAGGCAGAATGCAGATGCGTGGTTCTCAAGGATATGCTTCTGAGTCTGCTAGAAACTTTGCAGTAGAGCTGAGATGAACTCCGTATAAGTTCCATTTGAAGAAATAACCTAGGCCCGAAACCCACTCAACTGTAGCTCTTAAGCATCATCTGGAGCACACATTCTGGGAACCAGGCAGCAGAGAGCCCAGCGGAAGCTGCTCGATTTGAGCTTGTCTGATAGGTGTTTGTCTTCCCTGCAGGGAAACAGTTGCGTAGAGAACTCTTTCTACAGCAGCCACACACTCTGCCCTAGAGCTGAGAAGCACTGGCTGTAACTTCCCTTTGCAGAAGGAACATGCCTCAGAAACACACTCTCTCCTAACTCTTAAGTTACTACTTCAACTCACATATGCATGGAAACACAGAGTGGAGCACCCGGCGATACTGAGCAGGACAGTTCAGTAAAAGGGCTGCTCTGCCAGAACAAGGCAGAATGCAGATGCGTGGTTCTCAAGGATATGCTTCTGAGTCTGCTAGAAACTTTGCAGTAGAGCTGAGATGAACTCAGTATAAGTTCCATTTGAAGATATAACCTAGGCCAGAAACCCACTCAACTGTAGCTCTTAAGCATCATCTGGAGCACACATTCTGGGAACCAGGCAGCAGAGAGCCCAGAAGAGACTGCTCGATTTGAGCTTGTTTCATAGGTGTTTGTCTTCCCTGCAGGGAAACAGTTGCTTAGAGAACTCTTTCTACAGCAGCCACACACTCTGCCCTAGAGCTGAGAAGCACTGGCTGTAACTTCCCTTTGCAGAAGGAACATGCCTCAGAAACACACTCTCTCCTAACTCTTAAGTTACTACTTCAACTCACATATGCATGGAAACACAGAGTGGAGCACCCGGCAATACTTAGCAGGACAGCTCAGTAAAAGGGCTGCTCTGCCAGAACAAGGCAGAATGCAGATGCGTGGTTCTCAAGGATATGCTTCTGAGTCTGCTAGAAACTTTGCAGTAGAGCTGAGATGAACTCAGTATAAGTTCCATTTGAAGAAATAACCTAGGCCAGAAACCCACTCAACTGTAGCTCTTAAGCATCATCTGGAGCACACATTCTGGGAACCAGGCAGCAGAGAGCCCTGTGGAAGCTGCTCGATTTGAGCTTGTCTGATAGGTGTTTGTCTTCCCTGCAGGGAAACAGTTGCGTAGAGAACTCTTTCTACAGCAGCCACACACTCTGCCCTAGAGCTGAGAAGCACTGGCTGTAACTTCCCTTTGCAGAAGGAACATGCCTCAGAAACACACTCTCACCTAACTCTTAAGTTACTACTTCAACTCACATATGCATGGAAACACAGAGTGGAGCACCCGGCAATACTGAGCAGGACAGCTCAGTAAAAGGGCTGCTCTGCCAGAACAAGGCAGAATGCAGATGCGTGGTTCTCAAGGATATGCTTCTGAGTCTGCTAGAAACTTTGCAGTAGAGCTGAGATGAACTCAGTATAAGTTCCATTTGAAGAAATAACCTAGGCCCGAAACCCACTCAACTGTAGCTCTTAAGCATCATCTGGAGCACACATTCTGGGAACCAGGCAGCCGAGAGCCCAGTGGAAGCTGCTCGATTTGAGCTTGTCTGATAGGTGTTTGTCTTCCCTGCAGGGAAACAGTTGCTTAGAGAACTCTTTCTACAGCAGCCACACACTCTGCCCTAGAGCTGAGAAGCACTGGCTGTAATTTCCCTTTGTAGAAGGAACATGCCTCAGAAACACACTCTCTCCAACTCTTAAGTTACTACTTCAACTCACATATGCATGGAAACACAGAGTGGAGCACCCCGCGATAGTGTGCAGGACAGTTCAGTAAAAGGGCTGCTCTGCCAGAACAAGGCAGAATGCAGATGCGTGGTTCTCAAGGATATGCTTCTGAGTCTGCTAGAAACTTTGCAGTAGAGCTGAGATGAACTCAGTATAAGTTCCATTTGAAGAAATAACCTAGGCCCGAAACCCACTCCACTGTAGCTCTTAAGCATCATCTGGAGCACACATTCTGGGAACCAGGCTGCAGAGAGCCCAGTGGAAGCTGCTCGATTTGAGCTTGTCTGATAGGTGTTTGTTTTCCCTGCAGGGAAACAGTTGCGTAGAGAACTCTTTCTACAGCAGCCACACACTCTGCCCTAGAGCTGAGAAGCACTGGCTGTAACTTCCCTTTGCAGAAGGAACATGCCTCAGAAACACACTCTCTCCTAACTCTTAAGTTACTACTTCAACTCACATATGCATGGAAACACAGAGTGGAGCACCCGGCGATACTGAGCAGGACAGCTCAGTAAAAGGGCTGCTCTGCCAGAACAAGGAAGAATGCAGATGCGTGGTTCTCAAGGATATGCTTCTGAGTCTGCTAGAAACTTTGCAGTAGAGCTGAGATGAACTCAGTATAAGTTCCATTTGAAGAAATAACCTAGGCCCGAAACCCACTCCACTGTAGCTCTTAAGCATCATCTGGAGCACACATTCTGGGAACCAGGCAGCAGAGAGCCCAGTGGAAGCTGCTCGATTTGAGCTTGTCTGATAGGTGTTTGTCTTCCCTGCAGGGAAACAGTTGCTTAGAGAACTCTTTCAACAGCAGCCACACACTCTGCCCTAGAGCTGAGAAGCACTGGCTGTAATTTCACTTTGTAGAAGGAACATGCCTCAGAAACACACTCTCTCCAACTCTTAAGTTACTACTTCAACTCACATATGCATGGAAACACAGAGTGGAGCACCTGGTATTAGTGTGCAGGACAGTTCAGTAAAAGGGCTGCTCTGCCAGAACAAGGCAGAATGCAGATGCGTGGTTCTCAAGGATATGCTTCTGAGTCTGCTAGAAACTTTGCAGTAGAGCTGAGATGAACTCAGTATAAGTTCCATTTGAAGAAATAACCTAGGCCAGAAACCCACTCAACTGTAGCTCTTAAGCATCATCTGGAGCACACATTCTGGAAACCAGGCAGCAGAGAGCCCAGTGGAAGCTGCTCGATTTGAGCTTGTCTGATAGGTGTTTGTCTTCCCTGCAGGGAAACAGTTGCGTAGAGAACTCTTTCTACAGCAGCCACACACTCTGCCCTAGAGCTGAGAAGCACTGGCTGTAACTTCCCTTTGCAGAAGGAACATGCCTCAGAAACACACTCTCTCCTAACAATTAAGTTACTACTTCAACTCACATATGCATGGAAACACAGAGTGGAGCACCCGGCGATAGTGTGCAGGACAGTTCAGTAAAAGGGCTGCTCTGCCAGAACAAGGCAGAATGCAGATGCGTGGTTCTCAAGGATATGCTTCTGAGTCTGCTAGAAACTTTGCAGTAGAGCTGAGATGAACTCAGTATAAGTTCCATTTGAAGAAATAACCTAGGCCAGAAACCCACTCAACTGTAGCTCTTAAGCATCATCGGGAGCACACATTCTGGGAACCAGGCATCAGAGAGCCCAGAAGAGACTGCTCGATTTGAGCTTGTTTCATAGGTGTTTATCTTCCCTGCAGGGAAACAGTTGCTTAGAGAACTCTTTCTACAGCAGCCACACACTCTGCCCTAGAGCTGAGAAGCACTGGCTGTAACTTCCCTTTGCAGAAGGAACATGCCTCAGAAACACACTCTCTCCTAACTCTTAAGTTACTACTTCAACTCACATATGCATGGAAACACAGAGTGGAGCACCCGGCGATAGTGTGCAGAACAGTTCACTAAAAGGGCTGCTCTACCAGAACAAGGCAGAATGCAGATGCGTGGTTCTCAAGGATATGCTTCTGAGTCTGCTAGAAACTTTGCAGTAGAGCTGAGATGAACTCAGTATAAGTTCCATTTGAAGAAATAACCTAGGCCAGAAACCCACTCAACTGTAGCTCTTAAGCATCATCTGGAGCACACATTCTGGGAACCAGGCAGCAGAGAGCCCAGTGGAAGCTGCTCGATTTGAGCTTGTCTGATAGGTGTTTGTCTTCCCTGCAGGGAAACAGTTGTGTAGAGAACTCTTTCTACAGCAGCCACACACTCTGCCCTAGAGCTGACAAGCACTGGCTGTAACTTCCCTTTGCAGAGGGAACATGACTCAGAAACACACTCTCACCTAACTCTTAAGTTACTACTTCAACTCACATATGCATGGAAACACAGAGTGGAGCACCCGGCAATACTGAGCAGGACAGCTCAGTAAAAGGGCTGCTCTGCCAGAACAAGGCAGAATGCAGATGCGTGGTTCTCAAGGATATGCTTCTGAGTCTGCTAGAAACTTTGCAGTAGAGCTGAGATGAACTCAGTATAAGTTCCATTTGAAGAAATAACCTAGGCCCGAAACCCACTCAACTGTAGCTCTTAAGCATCATCTGGAGCACACATTCTGGGAACCAGGCAGCCGAGAGCCCAGTGGAAGCTGCTCGATTTGACCTTGTCTGATAGGTGTTTGTCTTCCCTGCAGGGAAACAGTTGCTTAGAGAACTCTTTCTACAGCAGCCACACACTCTGCCCTAGAGCTGAGAAGCACTGGCTGTAACTTCCCTTTGCAGAAGGAACATGCCTCAGAAACACACACTCACCTAACTCTTAAGTTACTACTTCAACTCACATATGCATGGAAACACAGAGTGGAGCACCCGGCGATAGTGTGCAGGACAGTTCAGTAAAAGGGCTGCTCTGCCAGAACAAGGCAGAATGCAGATGCGTGGTTCTCAAGGATATGCTTCTGAGTCTGCTAGAAACTTTGCAGTAGAGCTGAGATGAACTCCGTATAAGTTCCATTTGAAGAAATAACCTAGGCCCGAAACCCACTCAACTGTAGCTCTTAAGCATCATCTGGAGCACACATTCTGGGAACCAGGCAGCAGAGAGCCCAGTGGAAGCTGCTCGATTTGAGCTTGTCTGATAGGTGTTTGTCTTCCCTGCAGGGAAACAGTTGCGTAGAGAACTCTTTCTACAGCAGCCACACACTCTGCCCTAGAGCTGAGAAGCACTGGCTGTAACTTCCCTTTGCAGAAGGAACATGCCCCAGAAACACACTCTCTCCTAACTCTTAAGTTACTACTTCAACTCACATATGCATGGAAACACAGAGTGGAGCACCCGGCGATACTGAGCAGGACAGTTCAGTAAAAGGGCTGCTCTGCCAGAACAAGGCAGAATGCAGATGCGTGGTTCTCAAGGATATGCTTCTGAGTCTGCTAGAATCTTTGCAGTAGAGCTGAGATGAACTCAGTATAAGTTCCATTTGAAGAAATAACCTAGGCCAGAAACCCACTCAACTGTAGCTCTTAAGCATCATCTGGAGCACACATTCTGGGAACCAGGCAGCAGAGAGCCCAGTGGAAGCTGCTCGATTTGAGCTTGTCTGATAGGTGTTTGTCTTCCCTGCAGGGAAACAGTTGCTTAGAGAACTCTTTCTACAGCAGCCACACACTCTGCCCTAGAGCTGAGAAGCACTGGCTGTAACTTCCCTTTGCAGAAGGAACATGCCTCAGAAACACACACTCACCTAACTCTTAAGTTACTACTTCAACTTACATATGCATGGAAACACAGAGTGGAGCACCCGGCGATAGTGTGCAGGACAGTTCAGTAAAAGGGCTGCTCTGCCAGAACAAGGCAGAATGCAGATGCGTGGTTCTCAAGGATATGCTTCTGAGTCTGCTAGAAACTTTGCAGTAGAGCTGAGATGAACTCCGTATAAGTTCCATTTGAAGAAATAACCTAGGCCCGAAACCCACTCAACTGTAGCTCTTAAGCATCATCTGGAGCACACATTCTGGGAACCAGGCAGCAGAGAGCCCAGCGGAAGCTGCTCGATTTGAGCTTGTCTGATAGGTGTTTGTCTTCCCTGCAGGGAAACAGTTGCGTAGAGAACTCTTTCTACAGCAGCCACACACTCTGCCCTAGAGCTGAGAAGCACTGGCTGTAACTTCCCTTTGCAGAAGGAACATGCCTCAGAAACACACTCTCTCCTAACTCTTAAGTTACTACTTCAACTCACATATGCATGGAAACACAGAGTGGAGCACCCGGCGATACTGAGCAGGACAGTTCAGTAAAAGGGCTGCTCTGCCAGAACAAGGCAGAATGCAGATGCGTGGTTCTCAAGGATATGCTTCTGAGTCTGCTAGAAACTTTGCAGTAGAGCTGAGATGAACTCAGTATAAGTTCCATTTGAAGATATAACCTAGGCCAGAAACCCACTCAACTGTAGCTCTTAAGCATCATCTGGAGCACACATTCTGGGAACCAGGCAGCAGAGAGCCCAGAAGAGACTGCTCGATTTGAGCTTGTTTCATAGGTGTTTGTCTTCCCTGCAGGGAAACAGTTGCTTAGAGAACTCTTTCTACAGCAGACACACACTCTGCCCTAGAGCTGAGAAGCACTGGCTGTAACTTCCCTTTGCAGAAGGAACATGCCTCAGAAACACACTCTCTCCTAACTCTTAAGTTACTACTTCAACTCACATATGCATGGAAACACAGAGTGGAGCACCCGGCAATACTGAGCAGGACAGCTCAGTAAAAGGGCTGCTCTGCCAGAACAAGGCAGAATGCAGATGCGTGGTTCTCAAGGATATGCTTCTGAGTCTGCTAGAAACTTTGCAGTAGAGCTGAGATGAACTCAGTATAAGTTCCATTTGAAGAAATAACCTAGGCCCGAAACCCACTCCACTGTAGCTCTTAAGCATCATCTGGAGCACACATTCTGGGAACCAGGCAGCAGAGAGCCCAGTGGAAGCTGCTCGATTTGAGCTTGTCTGATAGGTGTTTGTCTTCCCTGCAGGGAAACAGTTGCTTAGAGAACTCTTTCAACAGCAGCCACACACTCTGCCCTAGAGCTGAGAAGCACTGGCTGTAATTTCACTTTGTAGAAGGAACATGCCTCAGAAACACACTCTCTCCAACTCTTAAGTTACTACTTCAACTCACATATGCATGGAAACACAGAGTGGAGCACCCGGCGACAGTGTGCAGAACAGTTCACTAAAAGGGCTGCTCTACCAGAACAAGGCAGAATGCAGATGCGTGGTTCTCAAGGATATGCTTCTGAGTCTGCTAGAAACTTTGCAGTAGAGCTGAGATGAACTCCGTATAAGTTCCATTTGAAGAAATAACCTAGGCCCGAAACCCACTCAACTGTAGCTCTTAAGCATCATCTGGAGCACACATTCTGGGAACCAGGCAGCAGAGAGCCCAGTGGAAGCTGCTCGATTTGAGCTTGTCTGATAGGTGTTTGTCTTCCCTGCAGGGAAACAGTTGCGTAGAGAACTCTTTCTACAGCAGCCACACACTCTGCCCTAGAGCTGAGAAGCACTGGCTGTAACTTCCCTTTGCAGAAGGAACATGCCCCAGAAACACACTCTCTCCTAACTCTTAAGTTACTACTTCAACTCACATATGCATGGAAACACAGAGTGGAGCACCCGGCGATACTGAGCAGGACAGTTCAGTAAAAGGGCTGCTCTGCCAGAACAAGGCAGAATGCAGATGCGTGGTTCTCAAGGATATGCTTCTGAGTCTGCTAGAATCTTTGCAGTAGAGCTGAGATGAACTCAGTATAAGTTCCATTTGAAGAAATAACCTAGGCCAGAAACCCACTCAACTGTAGCTCTTAAGCATCATCTGGAGCACACATTCTGGACACCAGGCAGCAGAGAGCCCAGTGGAAGCTGCTCGATTTGAGCTTGTCTGATAGGTGTTTGTCTTCCCTGCAGGGAAACAGTTGCGTAGAGAACTCTTTCTACAGCAGCCACACACTCTGCCCTAGAGCTGAGAAGCACTGGCTGTAACTTCCCTTTGCAGAAGGAACATGCCTCAGAAACACACACTCACCTAACTCTTAAGTTACTACTTCAACTCACATATGCATGGAAACACAGAGTGGAGCACCCCGCGATAGTGTGCAGGACAGTTCAGTAAAAGGGCTGCTCTGCCAGAACAAGGCAGAATGCAGATGCGTGGTTCTCAAGGATATGCTTCTGAGTCTGCTAGAAACTTTGCAGTAGAGCTGAGATGAACTCAGTATAAGTTCCATTTGAAGAAATAACCTAGGCCAGAAACCCACTCAACTGTAGCTCTTAAGCATCATCTGGAGCACACATTCTGGGAACCAGGCAGCAGAGAGCCCAGTGGAAGCTGCTCGATTTGAGCTTGTCTGATAGGTGTTTGTCTTCCCTGCAGGGAAACAGTTGCGTAGAGAACTCTTTCTACAGCAGCCACACACTCTGCCCTAGAGCTGAGAAGCACTGGCTGTAACTTCCCTTTGCAGAAGGAACATGCCTCAGAAACACACTCTCTCCTAACTCTTAAGTTACTACTTCAACTCACATATGCATGGAAACACAGAGTGGAGCACCCGGCGATACTGAGCAGGACAGCTCAGTAAAAGGGCTGCTCTGCCAGAACAAGGAAGAATGCAGATGCGTGGTTCTCAAGGATATGCTTCTGAGTCTGCTAGAAACTTTGCAGTAGAGCTGAGATGACCTCAGTATAAGTTCCATTTGAAGAAATAACCTAGGCCCGAAACCCACTCCACTGTAGCTCTTAAGCATCATCTGGAGCACACATTCTGGGAACCAGGCAGCAGAGAGCCCAGTGGAAGCTGCTCGATTTGAGCTTGTCTGATAGGTGTTTGTCTTCCCTGCAGGGAAACAGTTGCTTAGAGAACTCTTTCTACAGCAGCCACACACTCTGCCCTAGAGCTGAGAAGCACTGGCTGTAATTTCCCTTTGTAGAAGGAACATGCCTCAGAAACACACTCTCTCCAACTCTTAAGTTACTACTTCAACTCACATATGCATGGAAACACAGAGTGGAGCACCCGGCGATAGTGTGCAGGACAGTTCAGTAAAAGGGCTGCTCTGCGAGAACAGGGCAGAATGCAGATGCGTGGTTCTCAAGGATATGCTTCTGAGTCTGCTAGAAACTTTGCAGTAGAGCTGAGATGAACTCAGTATAAGTTCCATTTGAAGAAATAACCTAGGCCAGAAACCCACTCAACTGTAATTCTTAAGCATCATCTGGAGCACACATTCTGGGAACCTGGCTGTAGAGAGCCCAGTGGAAGCTGCTCGATTTGAGCTTGTCTGATAGGTGTTTGTCTTCCCTGCAGGGAAACAGTTGCGTAGAGAACTCTTTCTACAGCAGCCACACACTCTGCCCTAGAGCTGAGAAGCACTGGCTGTAACTTCCCTTTGCAGAAGGAACATGCCTCAGAAACACACTCTCTCCTAACTCTTAAGTTACTACTTCAACTCACATATGCATGGAAACACAGAGTGGAGCACCTGGTGATAGTGTGCAGGACAGTTCAGTAAAAGGGCTGCTCTGCCAGAACAAGGCAGAATGCAGATGCGTGGTTCTCAAGGATATGCTTCTGAGTCTGCTAGAAACTTTGCAGTAGAGCTGAGATGAACTCAGTATAAGTTCCATTTGAAGAAATAACCTAGGCCAGAAACCCACTCAACTGTAGCTCTTAAGCATCATCTGGAGCACACATTCTGGGAACCAGGCAGCAGAGAGCCCAGTGGAAGCTGCTCGATTTGAGCTTGTCTGATAGGTGTTTGTCTTCCCTGCAGGGAAACAGTTGCGTAGAGAACTCTTTCTACAGCAGCCACACACTCTGCCCTAGAGCTGAGAAGCACTGGCTGTAACTTCCCTTTGCAGAAGGAACATGCCTCAGAAACACACTCTCTCCTAACTCTTAAGTTACTACTTCAACTCACATATGCATGGAAACACAGAGTGGAGCACCCGGCGATACTGAGCAGGACAGTTCAGTAAAAGGGCTGCTCTGCCAGAACAAGGCAGAATGCAGATGCGTGGTTCTCAAGGATATGCTTCTGAGTTTGCTAGAAACTTTGCAGTAGAGCTGAGATGAACTCAGTATAAGTTCCATTTGAAGATATAACCTAGGCCAGAAACCCACTCAACTGTAGCTCTTAAGCATCATCTGGAGCACACATTCTGGGAACCAGGCAGCAGAGAGCCCAGAAGAGACTGCTCGATTTGAGCTTGTTTCATAGGTGTTTGTCTTCCCTGCAGGGAAACAGTTGCTTAGAGAACTCTTTCTACAGCAGCCACACACTCTGCCCTAGAGCTGAGAAGCACTGGCTGTAATTTCCCTTTGTAGAAGGAACATGCCTCAGAAACACACTCTCTCCAACTCTTAAGTTACTACTTCAACTCACATATGCATGGAAACACAGAGTGGAGCACCCGGCGATAGTGTGCAGGACAGTTCAGTAAAAGGGCTGCTCTGCGAGAACAAGGCAGAATGCAGATGCGTGGTTCTCAAGGATATGCTTCTGAGTCTGCTAGAAACTTTGCAGTAGAGCTGAGATGAACTCAGTATAAGTTCCATTTGAAGAAATAACCTAGGCCAGAAACCCACTCAACTGTAATTCTTAAGCATCATCTGGAGCACACATTCTGGGAACCAGGCTGCAGAGAGCCCAGTGGAAGCTGCTCGATTTGAGCTTGTCTGATAGGTGTTTGTCTTCCCTGCAGGGAAACAGTTGCGTAGAGAACTCTTTCTACAGCAGCCACACACTCTGCCCTAGAGCTGAGAAGCACTGGCTGTAACTTCCCTTTGCAGAAGGAACATGCCTCAGAAACACACTCTCTCCTAACTCTTAAGTTACTACTTCAACTCACATATGCATGGAAACACAGAGTGGAGCACCCGGCGATACTGAGCAGGACAGTTCAGTAAAAGGGCTGCTCTGCCAGAACAAGGCAGAATGCAGATGCGTGGTTCTCAAGGATATGCTTCTGAGTCTGCTAGAAACTTTGCAGTAGAGCTGAGATGAACTCAGTATAAGTTCCATTTGAAGATATAACCTAGGCCAGAAACCCACTCAACTGTAGCTCTTAAGCATCATCTGGAGCACACATTCTGGGAACCAGGCAGCAGAGAGCCCAGAAGAGACTGCTCGATTTGAGCTTGTTTCATAGGTGTTTGTCTTCCCTGCAGGGAAACAGTTGCTTAGAGAACTCTTTCTACAGCAGCCTCACACTCTGCCCTAGAGCTGAGAAGCACTGGCTGTAACTTCCCTTTGCAGAAGGAACATGCCTCAGAAACACACTCTCTCCTAACTCTTAAATTACTATTTCAACTCACATATGCATGGAAACACAGAGTGGAGCACCCGGCGATAGTGTGCAGGACAGTTCAGTAAAAGGGCTGCTCTGCCAGAACAAGGCAGAATGCAGATGCGTGGTTCTCAAGGATATGCTTCTGAGTCTGCTAGAAACTTTGCAGTAGAGCTGAGATGAACTCAGTATAAGTTCCATTTGAAGAAATAACCTAGGCCAGAAACCCACTCAACTGTAGCTCTTAAGCATCATCTGGAGCACACATTCCGGGAACCAGGCAGCAGAGAGCCCAGTGGAAGCTGCTCGATTTGAGCTTGT
The DNA here is from genome assembly GCA_031878705.1 of Tapirus indicus. Lineage (NCBI taxonomy): Eukaryota > Metazoa > Chordata > Mammalia > Perissodactyla > Tapiridae > Tapirus > Tapirus indicus. The sequence goes on from CM062942.1 coordinate 49,569,027, forward strand.
CTGATAGGTGTTTGTCTTCCCTGCAGGGAAACAGTTGCGTAGAGAACTCTTTCTACAGCAGCCACACACTCTGCCCTAGAGCTGAGAAGCACTGGCTGTAACTTCCCTTTGCAGAAGGAACATGCCTCAGAAACACACTCTCTCCTAACTCTTAAGTTACTACTTCAACTCACATATGCATGGAAACACAGAGTGGAGCACCCGGCGATACTGAGCAGGACAGCTCAGTAAAAGGGCTGCTCTGCCAGAACAAGGCAGAATGCAGATGCGTGGTTCTCAAGGATATGCTTCTGAGTCTGCTGGAAACTTTGCAGTAGAGCTGAGATGAACTCAGTATAAGTTCCATTTGAAGAAATAACCTAGGCCAGAAACCCACTCAACTGTAGCTCTTAAGCATCATCGGGAGCACACATTCTGGGAACCAGGCATCAGAGAGCCCAGAAGAGACTGCTCGATTTGAGCTTGTTTCATAGGTGTTTATCTTCCCTGCAGGGAAACAGTTGCTTAGAGAACTCTTTCTACAGCAGCCACACACTCTGCCCTAGAGCTGAGAAGCACTGGCTGTAACTTCCCTTTGCAGAAGGAACATGCCTCAGAAACACACTCTCTCCTAACTCTTAAGTTACTACTTCAACTCACATATGCATGGAAACACAGAGTGGAGCACCCGGCGATAGTGTGCAGAACAGTTCACTAAAAGGGCTGCTCTACCAGAACAAGGCAGAATGCAGATGCGTGGTTCTCAAGGATATGCTTCTGAGTCTGCTAGAAACTTTGCAGTAGAGCTGAGATGAACTCAGTATAAGTTCCATTTGAAGAAATAACCTAGGCCAGAAACCCACTCAACTGTAGCTCTTAAGCATCATCTGGAGCACACATTCTGGGAACCAGGCAGCAGAGAGCCCAGTGGAAGCTGCTCGATTTGAGCTTGTCTGATAGGTGTTTGTCTTCCCTGCAGGGAAACAGTTGTGTAGAGAACTCTTTCTACAGCAGCCACACACTCTGCCCTAGAGCTGACAAGCACTGGCTGTAACTTCCCTTTGCAGAGGGAACATGACTCAGAAACACACTCTCACCTAACTCTTAAGTTACTACTTCAACTCACATATGCATGGAAACACAGAGTGGAGCACCCGGCAATACTGAGCAGGACAGCTCAGTAAAAGGGCTGCTCTGCCAGAACAAGGCAGAATGCAGATGCGTGGTTCTCAAGGATATGCTTCTGAGTCTGCTAGAAACTTTGCAGTAGAGCTGAGATGAACTCAGTATAAGTTCCATTTGAAGAAATAACCTAGGCCCGAAACCCACTCAACTGTAGCTCTTAAGCATCATCTGGAGCACACATTCTGGGAACCAGGCAGCCGAGAGCCCAGTGGAAGCTGCTCGATTTGACCTTGTCTGATAGGTGTTTGTCTTCCCTGCAGGGAAACAGTTGCTTAGAGAACTCTTTCTACAGCAGCCACACACTCTGCCCTAGAGCTGAGAAGCACTGGCTGTAACTTCCCTTTGCAGAAGGAACATGCCTCAGAAACACACACTCACCTAACTCTTAAGTTACTACTTCAACTCACATATGCATGGAAACACAGAGTGGAGCACCCGGCGATAGTGTGCAGGACAGTTCAGTAAAAGGGCTGCTCTGCCAGAACAAGGCAGAATGCAGATGCGTGGTTCTCAAGGATATGCTTCTGAGTCTGCTAGAAACTTTGCAGTAGAGCTGAGATGAACTCCGTATAAGTTCCATTTGAAGAAATAACCTAGGCCCGAAACCCACTCAACTGTAGCTCTTAAGCATCATCTGGAGCACACATTCTGGGAACCAGGCAGCAGAGAGCCCAGTGGAAGCTGCTCGATTTGAGCTTGTCTGATAGGTGTTTGTCTTCCCTGCAGGGAAACAGTTGCGTAGAGAACTCTTTCTACAGCAGCCACACACTCTGCCCTAGAGCTGAGAAGCACTGGCTGTAACTTCCCTTTGCAGAAGGAACATGCCCCAGAAACACACTCTCTCCTAACTCTTAAGTTACTACTTCAACTCACATATGCATGGAAACACAGAGTGGAGCACCCGGCGATACTGAGCAGGACAGTTCAGTAAAAGGGCTGCTCTGCCAGAACAAGGCAGAATGCAGATGCGTGGTTCTCAAGGATATGCTTCTGAGTCTGCTAGAATCTTTGCAGTAGAGCTGAGATGAACTCAGTATAAGTTCCATTTGAAGAAATAACCTAGGCCAGAAACCCACTCAACTGTAGCTCTTAAGCATCATCTGGAGCACACATTCTGGGAACCAGGCAGCAGAGAGCCCAGTGGAAGCTGCTCGATTTGAGCTTGTCTGATAGGTGTTTGTCTTCCCTGCAGGGAAACAGTTGCTTAGAGAACTCTTTCTACAGCAGCCACACACTCTGCCCTAGAGCTGAGAAGCACTGGCTGTAACTTCCCTTTGCAGAAGGAACATGCCTCAGAAACACACACTCACCTAACTCTTAAGTTACTACTTCAACTCACATATGCATGGAAACACAGAGTGGAGCACCCGGCGATAGTGTGCAGGACAGTTCAGTAAAAGGGCTGCTCTGCCAGAACAAGGCAGAATGCAGATGCGTGGTTCTCAAGGATATGCTTCTGAGTCTGCTAGAAACTTTGCAGTAGAGCTGAGATGAACTCCGTATAAGTTCCATTTGAAGAAATAACCTAGGCCCGAAACCCACTCAACTGTAGCTCTTAAGCATCATCTGGAGCACACATTCTGGGAACCAGGCAGCAGAGAGCCCAGCGGAAGCTGCTCGATTTGAGCTTGTCTGATAGGTGTTTGTCTTCCCTGCAGGGAAACAGTTGCGTAGAGAACTCTTTCTACAGCAGCCACACACTCTGCCCTAGAGCTGAGAAGCACTGGCTGTAACTTCCCTTTGCAGAAGGAACATGCCTCAGAAACACACTCTCTCCTAACTCTTAAGTTACTACTTCAACTCACATATGCATGGAAACACAGAGTGGAGCACCCGGCGATACTGAGCAGGACAGTTCAGTAAAAGGGCTGCTCTGCCAGAACAAGGCAGAATGCAGATGCGTGGTTCTCAAGGATATGCTTCTGAGTCTGCTAGAAACTTTGCAGTAGAGCTGAGATGAACTCAGTATAAGTTCCATTTGAAGATATAACCTAGGCCAGAAACCCACTCAACTGTAGCTCTTAAGCATCACCTGGAGCACACATTCTGGGAACCAGGCAGCAGAGAGCCCAGAAGAGACTGCTCGATTTGAGCTTGTTTCATAGGTGTTTGTCTTCCCTGCAGGGAAACAGTTGCTTAGAGAACTCTTTCTACAGCAGCCACACACTCTGCCCTAGAGCTGAGAAGCACTGGCTGTAACTTCCCTTTGCAGAAGGAACATGCCTCAGAAACACACTCTCTCCTAACTCTTAAGTTACTACTTCAACTCACATATGCATGGAAACACAGAGTGGAGCACCCGGCAATACTTAGCAGGACAGCTCAGTAAAAGGGCTGCTCTGCCAGAACAAGGCAGAATGCAGATGCGTGGTTCTCAAGGATATGCTTCTGAGTCTGCTAGAAACTTTGCAGTAGAGCTGAGATGAACTCAGTATAAGTTCCATTTGAAGAAATAACCTAGGCCAGAAACCCACTCAACTGTAGCTCTTAAGCATCATCTGGAGCACACATTCTGGGAACCAGGCAGCAGAGAGCCCTGTGGAAGCTGCTCGATTTGAGCTTGTCTGATAGGTGTTTGTCTTCCCTGCAGGGAAACAGTTGCGTAGAGAACTCTTTCTACAGCAGCCACACACTCTGCCCTAGAGCTGAGAAGCACTGGCTGTAACTTCCCTTTGCAGAAGGAACATGCCTCAGAAACACACTCTCACCTAACTCTTAAGTTACTACTTCAACTCACATATGCATGGAAACACAGAGTGGAGCACCCGGCAATACTGAGCAGGACAGCTCAGTAAAAGGGCTGCTCTGCCAGAACAAGGCAGAATGCAGATGCGTGGTTCTCAAGGATATGCTTCTGAGTCTGCTAGAAACTTTGCAGTAGAGCTGAGATGAACTCAGTATAAGTTCCATTTGAAGAAATAACCTAGGCCCGAAACCCACTCAACTGTAGCTCTTAAGCATCATCTGGAGCACACATTCTGGGAACCAGGCAGCCGAGAGCCCAGTGGAAGCTGCTCGATTTGAGCTTGTCTGATAGGTGTTTGTCTTCCCTGCAGGGAAACAGTTGCTTAGAGAACTCTTTCTACAGCAGCCACACACTCTGCCCTAGAGCTGAGAAGCACTGGCTGTAATTTCCCTTTGTAGAAGGAACATGCCTCAGAAACACACTCTCTCCAACTCTTAAGTTACTACTTCAACTCACATATGCATGGAAACACAGAGTGGAGCACCCCGCGATAGTGTGCAGGACAGTTCAGTAAAAGGGCTGCTCTGCCAGAACAAGGCAGAATGCAGATGCGTGGTTCTCAAGGATATGCTTCTGAGTCTGCTAGAAACTTTGCAGTAGAGCTGAGATGAACTCAGTATAAGTTCCATTTGAAGAAATAACCTAGGCCCGAAACCCACTCCACTGTAGCTCTTAAGCATCATCTGGAGCACACATTCTGGGAACCAGGCTGCAGAGAGCCCAGTGGAAGCTGCTCGATTTGAGCTTGTCTGATAGGTGTTTGTTTTCCCTGCAGGGAAACAGTTGCGTAGAGAACTCTTTCTACAGCAGCCACACACTCTGCCCTAGAGCTGAGAAGCACTGGCTGTAACTTCCCTTTGCAGAAGGAACATGCCTCAGAAACACACTCTCTCCTAACTCTTAAGTTACTACTTCAACTCACATATGCATGGAAACACAGAGTGGAGCACCCGGCGATACTGAGCAGGACAGCTCAGTAAAAGGGCTGCTCTGCCAGAACAAGGAAGAATGCAGATGCGTGGTTCTCAAGGATATGCTTCTGAGTCTGCTAGAAACTTTGCAGTAGAGCTGAGATGAACTCAGTATAAGTTCCATTTGAAGAAATAACCTAGGCCCGAAACCCACTCCACTGTAGCTCTTAAGCATCATCTGGAGCACACATTCTGGGAACCAGGCAGCAGAGAGCCCAGTGGAAGCTGCTCGATTTGAGCTTGTCTGATAGGTGTTTGTCTTCCCTGCAGGGAAACAGTTGCTTAGAGAACTCTTTCAACAGCAGCCACACACTCTGCCCTAGAGCTGAGAAGCACTGGCTGTAATTTCACTTTGTAGAAGGAACATGCCTCAGAAACACACTCTCTCCAACTCTTAAGTTACTACTTCAACTCACATATGCATGGAAACACAGAGTGGAGCACCTGGTATTAGTGTGCAGGACAGTTCAGTAAAAGGGCTGCTCTGCCAGAACAAGGCAGAATGCAGATGCGTGGTTCTCAAGGATATGCTTCTGAGTCTGCTAGAAACTTTGCAGTAGAGCTGAGATGAACTCAGTATAAGTTCCATTTGAAGAAATAACCTAGGCCAGAAACCCACTCAACTGTAGCTCTTAAGCATCATCTGGAGCACACATTCTGGAAACCAGGCAGCAGAGAGCCCAGTGGAAGCTGCTCGATTTGAGCTTGTCTGATAGGTGTTTGTCTTCCCTGCAGGGAAACAGTTGCGTAGAGAACTCTTTCTACAGCAGCCACACACTCTGCCCTAGAGCTGAGAAGCACTGGCTGTAACTTCCCTTTGCAGAAGGAACATGCCTCAGAAACACACTCTCTCCTAACAATTAAGTTACTACTTCAACTCACATATGCATGGAAACACAGAGTGGAGCACCCGGCGATAGTGTGCAGGACAGTTCAGTAAAAGGGCTGCTCTGCCAGAACAAGGCAGAATGCAGATGCGTGGTTCTCAAGGATATGCTTCTGAGTCTGCTAGAAACTTTGCAGTAGAGCTGAGATGAACTCAGTATAAGTTCCATTTGAAGAAATAACCTAGGCCAGAAACCCACTCAACTGTAGCTCTTAAGCATCATCGGGAGCACACATTCTGGGAACCAGGCATCAGAGAGCCCAGAAGAGACTGCTCGATTTGAGCTTGTTTCATAGGTGTTTATCTTCCCTGCAGGGAAACAGTTGCTTAGAGAACTCTTTCTACAGCAGCCACACACTCTGCCCTAGAGCTGAGAAGCACTGGCTGTAACTTCCCTTTGCAGAAGGAACATGCCTCAGAAACACACTCTCTCCTAACTCTTAAGTTACTACTTCAACTCACATATGCATGGAAACACAGAGTGGAGCACCCGGCGATAGTGTGCAGAACAGTTCACTAAAAGGGCTGCTCTACCAGAACAAGGCAGAATGCAGATGCGTGGTTCTCAAGGATATGCTTCTGAGTCTGCTAGAAACTTTGCAGTAGAGCTGAGATGAACTCAGTATAAGTTCCATTTGAAGAAATAACCTAGGCCAGAAACCCACTCAACTGTAGCTCTTAAGCATCATCTGGAGCACACATTCTGGGAACCAGGCAGCAGAGAGCCCAGTGGAAGCTGCTCGATTTGAGCTTGTCTGATAGGTGTTTGTCTTCCCTGCAGGGAAACAGTTGTGTAGAGAACTCTTTCTACAGCAGCCACACACTCTGCCCTAGAGCTGACAAGCACTGGCTGTAACTTCCCTTTGCAGAGGGAACATGACTCAGAAACACACTCTCACCTAACTCTTAAGTTACTACTTCAACTCACATATGCATGGAAACACAGAGTGGAGCACCCGGCAATACTGAGCAGGACAGCTCAGTAAAAGGGCTGCTCTGCCAGAACAAGGCAGAATGCAGATGCGTGGTTCTCAAGGATATGCTTCTGAGTCTGCTAGAAACTTTGCAGTAGAGCTGAGATGAACTCAGTATAAGTTCCATTTGAAGAAATAACCTAGGCCCGAAACCCACTCAACTGTAGCTCTTAAGCATCATCTGGAGCACACATTCTGGGAACCAGGCAGCCGAGAGCCCAGTGGAAGCTGCTCGATTTGACCTTGTCTGATAGGTGTTTGTCTTCCCTGCAGGGAAACAGTTGCTTAGAGAACTCTTTCTACAGCAGCCACACACTCTGCCCTAGAGCTGAGAAGCACTGGCTGTAACTTCCCTTTGCAGAAGGAACATGCCTCAGAAACACACACTCACCTAACTCTTAAGTTACTACTTCAACTCACATATGCATGGAAACACAGAGTGGAGCACCCGGCGATAGTGTGCAGGACAGTTCAGTAAAAGGGCTGCTCTGCCAGAACAAGGCAGAATGCAGATGCGTGGTTCTCAAGGATATGCTTCTGAGTCTGCTAGAAACTTTGCAGTAGAGCTGAGATGAACTCCGTATAAGTTCCATTTGAAGAAATAACCTAGGCCCGAAACCCACTCAACTGTAGCTCTTAAGCATCATCTGGAGCACACATTCTGGGAACCAGGCAGCAGAGAGCCCAGTGGAAGCTGCTCGATTTGAGCTTGTCTGATAGGTGTTTGTCTTCCCTGCAGGGAAACAGTTGCGTAGAGAACTCTTTCTACAGCAGCCACACACTCTGCCCTAGAGCTGAGAAGCACTGGCTGTAACTTCCCTTTGCAGAAGGAACATGCCCCAGAAACACACTCTCTCCTAACTCTTAAGTTACTACTTCAACTCACATATGCATGGAAACACAGAGTGGAGCACCCGGCGATACTGAGCAGGACAGTTCAGTAAAAGGGCTGCTCTGCCAGAACAAGGCAGAATGCAGATGCGTGGTTCTCAAGGATATGCTTCTGAGTCTGCTAGAATCTTTGCAGTAGAGCTGAGATGAACTCAGTATAAGTTCCATTTGAAGAAATAACCTAGGCCAGAAACCCACTCAACTGTAGCTCTTAAGCATCATCTGGAGCACACATTCTGGGAACCAGGCAGCAGAGAGCCCAGTGGAAGCTGCTCGATTTGAGCTTGTCTGATAGGTGTTTGTCTTCCCTGCAGGGAAACAGTTGCTTAGAGAACTCTTTCTACAGCAGCCACACACTCTGCCCTAGAGCTGAGAAGCACTGGCTGTAACTTCCCTTTGCAGAAGGAACATGCCTCAGAAACACACACTCACCTAACTCTTAAGTTACTACTTCAACTCACATATGCATGGAAACACAGAGTGGAGCACCCGGCGATAGTGTGCAGGACAGTTCAGTAAAAGGGCTGCTCTGCCAGAACAAGGCAGAATGCAGATGCGTGGTTCTCAAGGATATGCTTCTGAGTCTGCTAGAAACTTTGCAGTAGAGCTGAGATGAACTCCGTATAAGTTCCATTTGAAGAAATAACCTAGGCCCGAAACCCACTCAACTGTAGCTCTTAAGCATCATCTGGAGCACACATTCTGGGAACCAGGCAGCAGAGAGCCCAGCGGAAGCTGCTCGATTTGAGCTTGTCTGATAGGTGTTTGTCTTCCCTGCAGGGAAACAGTTGCGTAGAGAACTCTTTCTACAGCAGCCACACACTCTGCCCTAGAGCTGAGAAGCACTGGCTGTAACTTCCCTTTGCAGAAGGAACATGCCTCAGAAACACACTCTCTCCTAACTCTTAAGTTACTACTTCAACTCACATATGCATGGAAACACAGAGTGGAGCACCCGGCGATACTGAGCAGGACAGTTCAGTAAAAGGGCTGCTCTGCCAGAACAAGGCAGAATGCAGATGCGTGGTTCTCAAGGATATGCTTCTGAGTCTGCTAGAAACTTTGCAGTAGAGCTGAGATGAACTCAGTATAAGTTCCATTTGAAGAAATAACCTAGGCCAGAAACCCACTCAACTGTAGCTCTTAAGCATCATCTGGAGCACACATTCTGGAAACCAGGCAGCAGAGAGCCCAGTGGAAGCTGCTCGATTTGAGCTTGTCTGATAGGTGTTTGTCTTCCCTGCAGGGAAACAGTTGCGTAGAGAACTCTTTCTACAGCAGCCACACACTCTGCCCTAGAGCTGAGAAGCACTGGCTGTAACTTCCCTTTGCAGAAGGAACATGCCTCAGAAACACACTCTCTCCTAACAATTAAGTTACTACTTCAACTCACATATGCATGGAAACACAGAGTGGAGCACCCGGCGATAGTGTGCAGGACAGTTCAGTAAAAGGGCTGCTCTGCCAGAACAAGGCAGAATGCAGATGCGTGGTTCTCAAGGATATGCTTCTGAGTCTGCTAGAAACTTTGCAGTAGAGCTGAGATGAACTCAGTATAAGTTCCATTTGAAGAAATAACCTAGGCCAGAAACCCACTCAACTGTAGCTCTTAAGCATCATCGGGAGCACACATTCTGGGAACCAGGCATCAGAGAGCCCAGAAGAGACTGCTCGATTTGAGCTTGTTTCATAGGTGTTTATCTTCCCTGCAGGGAAACAGTTGCTTAGAGAACTCTTTCTACAGCAGCCACACACTCTGCCCTAGAGCTGAGAAGCACTGGCTGTAACTTCCCTTTGCAGAGGGAACATGACTCAGAAACACACTCTCACCTAACTCTTAAGTTACTACTTCAACTCACATATGCATGGAAACACAGAGTGGAGCACCCGGCAATACTGAGCAGGACAGCTCAGTAAAAGGGCTGCTCTGCCAGAACAAGGCAGAATGCAGATGCGTGGTTCTCAAGGATATGCTTCTGAGTCTGCTAGAAACTTTGCAGTAGAGCTGAGATGAACTCAGTATAAGTTCCATTTGAAGAAATAACCTAGGCCCGAAACCCACTCAACTGTAGCTCTTAAGCATCATCTGGAGCACACATTCTGGGAACCAGGCAGCCGAGAGCCCAGTGGAAGCTGCTCGATTTGACCTTGTCTGATAGGTGTTTGTCTTCCCTGCAGGGAAACAGTTGCTTAGAGAACTCTTTCTACAGCAGCCACACACTCTGCCCTAGAGCTGAGAAGCACTGGCTGTAACTTCCCTTTGCAGAAGGAACATGCCTCAGAAACACACACTCACCTAACTCTTAAGTTACTACTTCAACTCACATATGCATGGAAACACAGAGTGGAGCACCCGGCGATAGTGTGCAGGACAGTTCAGTAAAAGGGCTGCTCTGCCAGAACAAGGCAGAATGCAGATGCGTGGTTCTCAAGGATATGCTTCTGAGTCTGCTAGAAACTTTGCAGTAGAGCTGAGATGAACTCCGTATAAGTTCCATTTGAAGAAATAACCTAGGCCCGAAACCCACTCAACTGTAGCTCTTAAGCATCATCTGGAGCACACATTCTGGGAACCAGGCAGCAGAGAGCCCAGTGGAAGCTGCTCGATTTGAGCTTGTCTGATAGGTGTTTGTCTTCCCTGCAGGGAAACAGTTGCGTAGAGAACTCTTTCTACAGCAGCCACACACTCTGCCCTAGAGCTGAGAAGCACTGGCTGTAACTTCCCTTTGCAGAAGGAACATGCCCCAGAAACACACTCTCTCCTAACTCTTAAGTTACTACTTCAACTCACATATGCATGGAAACACAGAGTGGAGCACCCGGCGATACTGAGCAGGACAGTTCAGTAAAAGGGCTGCTCTGCCAGAACAAGGCAGAATGCAGATGCGTGGTTCTCAAGGATATGCTTCTGAGTCTGCTAGAATCTTTGCAGTAGAGCTGAGATGAACTCAGTATAAGTTCCATTTGAAGAAATAACCTAGGCCAGAAACCCACTCAACTGTAGCTCTTAAGCATCATCTGGAGCACACATTCTGGGAACCAGGCAGCAGAGAGCCCAGTGGAAGCTGCTCGATTTGAGCTTGTCTGATAGGTGTTTGTCTTCCCTGCAGGGAAACAGTTGCTTAGAGAACTCTTTCTACAGCAGCCACACACTCTGCCCTAGAGCTGAGAAGCACTGGCTGTAACTTCCCTTTGCAGAAGGAACATGCCTCAGAAACACACACTCACCTAACTCTTAAGTTACTACTTCAACTCACATATGCATGGAAACACAGAGTGGAGCACCCGGCGATAGTGTGCAGGACAGTTCAGTAAAAGGGCTGCTCTGCCAGAACAAGGCAGAATGCAGATGCGTGGTTCTCAAGGATATGCTTCTGAGTCTGCTAGAAACTTTGCAGTAGAGCTGAGATGAACTCCGTATAAGTTCCATTTGAAGAAATAACCTAGGCCCGAAACCCACTCAACTGTAGCTCTTAAGCATCATCTGGAGCACACATTCTGGGAACCAGGCAGCAGAGAGCCCAGCGGAAGCTGCTCGATTTGAGCTTGTCTGATAGGTGTTTGTCTTCCCTGCAGGGAAACAGTTGCGTAGAGAACTCTTTCTACAGCAGCCACACACTCTGCCCTAGAGCTGAGAAGCACTGGCTGTAACTTCCCTTTGCAGAAGGAACATGCCTCAGAAACACACTCTCTCCTAACTCTTAAGTTACTACTTCAACTCACATATGCATGGAAACACAGAGTGGAGCACCCGGCGATACTGAGCAGGACAGTTCAGTAAAAGGGCTGCTCTGCCAGAACAAGGCAGAATGCAGATGCGTGGTTCTCAAGGATATGCTTCTGAGTCTGCTAGAAACTTTGCAGTAGAGCTGAGATGAACTCAGTATAAGTTCCATTTGAAGATATAACCTAGGCCAGAAACCCACTCAACTGTAGCTCTTAAGCATCATCTGGAGCACACATTCTGGGAACCAGGCAGCAGAGAGCCCAGAAGAGACTGCTCGATTTGAGCTTGTTTCATAGGTGTTTGTCTTCCCTGCAGGGAAACAGTTGCTTAGAGAACTCTTTCTACAGCAGCCACACACTCTGCCCTAGAGCTGAGAAGCACTGGCTGTAACTTCCCTTTGCAGAAGGAACATGCCTCAGAAACACACTCTCTCCTAACTCTTAAGTTACTACTTCAACTCACATATGCATGGAAACACAGAGTGGAGCACCCGGCAATACTTAGCAGGACAGCTCAGTAAAAGGGCTGCTCTGCCAGAACAAGGCAGAATGCAGATGCGTGGTTCTCAAGGATATGCTTCTGAGTCTGCTAGAAACTTTGCAGTAGAGCTGAGATGAACTCAGTATAAGTTCCATTTGAAGAAATAACCTAGGCCAGAAACCCACTCAACTGTAGCTCTTAAGCATCATCTGGAGCACACATTCTGGGAACCAGGCAGCAGAGAGCCCTGTGGAAGCTGCTCGATTTGAGCTTGTCTGATAGGTGTTTGTCTTCCCTGCAGGGAAACAGTTGCGTAGAGAACTCTTTCTACAGCAGCCACACACTCTGCCCTAGAGCTGAGAAGCACTGGCTGTAACTTCCCTTTGCAGAAGGAACATGCCTCAGAAACACACTCTCACCTAACTCTTAAGTTACTACTTCAACTCACATATGCATGGAAACACAGAGTGGAGCACCCGGCAATACTGAGCAGGACAGCTCAGTAAAAGGGCTGCTCTGCCAGAACAAGGCAGAATGCAGATGCGTGGTTCTCAAGGATATGCTTCTGAGTCTGCTAGAAACTTTGCAGTAGAGCTGAGATGAACTCAGTATAAGTTCCATTTGAAGAAATAACCTAGGCCCGAAACCCACTCAACTGTAGCTCTTAAGCATCATCTGGAGCACACATTCTGGGAACCAGGCAGCCGAGAGCCCAGTGGAAGCTGCTCGATTTGAGCTTGTCTGATAGGTGTTTGTCTTCCCTGCAGGGAAACAGTTGCTTAGAGAACTCTTTCTACAGCAGCCACACACTCTGCCCTAGAGCTGAGAAGCACTGGCTGTAATTTCCCTTTGTAGAAGGAACATGCCTCAGAAACACACTCTCTCCAACTCTTAAGTTACTACTTCAACTCACATATGCATGGAAACACAGAGTGGAGCACCCCGCGATAGTGTGCAGGACAGTTCAGTAAAAGGGCTGCTCTGCCAGAACAAGGCAGAATGCAGATGCGTGGTTCTCAAGGATATGCTTCTGAGTCTGCTAGAAACTTTGCAGTAGAGCTGAGATGAACTCAGTATAAGTTCCATTTGAAGAAATAACCTAGGCCCGAAACCCACTCCACTGTAGCTCTTAAGCATCATCTGGAGCACACATTCTGGGAACCAGGCTGCAGAGAGCCCAGTGGAAGCTGCTCGATTTGAGCTTGTCTGATAGGTGTTTGTTTTCCCTGCAGGGAAACAGTTGCGTAGAGAACTCTTTCTACAGCAGCCACACACTCTGCCCTAGAGCTGAGAAGCACTGGCTGTAACTTCCCTTTGCAGAAGGAACATGCCTCAGAAACACACTCTCTCCTAACTCTTAAGTTACTACTTCAACTCACATATGCATGGAAACACAGAGTGGAGCACCCGGCGATACTGAGCAGGACAGCTCAGTAAAAGGGCTGCTCTGCCAGAACAAGGAAGAATGCAGATGCGTGGTTCTCAAGGATATGCTTCTGAGTCTGCTAGAAACTTTGCAGTAGAGCTGAGATGAACTCAGTATAAGTTCCATTTGAAGAAATAACCTAGGCCCGAAACCCACTCCACTGTAGCTCTTAAGCATCATCTGGAGCACACATTCTGGGAACCAGGCAGCAGAGAGCCCAGTGGAAGCTGCTCGATTTGAGCTTGTCTGATAGGTGTTTGTCTTCCCTGCAGGGAAACAGTTGCTTAGAGAACTCTTTCAACAGCAGCCACACACTCTGCCCTAGAGCTGAGAAGCACTGGCTGTAATTTCACTTTGTAGAAGGAACATGCCTCAGAAACACACTCTCTCCAACTCTTAAGTTACTACTTCAACTCACATATGCATGGAAACACAGAGTGGAGCACCTGGTATTAGTGTGCAGGACAGTTCAGTAAAAGGGCTGCTCTGCCAGAACAAGGCAGAATGCAGATGCGTGGTTCTCAAGGATATGCTTCTGAGTCTGCTAGAAACTTTGCAGTAGAGCTGAGATGAACTCAGTATAAGTTCCATTTGAAGAAATAACCTAGGCCAGAAACCCACTCAACTGTAGCTCTTAAGCATCATCTGGAGCACACATTCTGGAAACCAGGCAGCAGAGAGCCCAGTGGAAGCTGCTCGATTTGAGCTTGTCTGATAGGTGTTTGTCTTCCCTGCAGGGAAACAGTTGCGTAGAGAACTCTTTCTACAGCAGCCACACACTCTGCCCTAGAGCTGAGAAGCACTGGCTGTAACTTCCCTTTGCAGAAGGAACATGCCTCAGAAACACACTCTCTCCTAACAATTAAGTTACTACTTCAACTCACATATGCATGGAAACACAGAGTGGAGCACCCGGCGATAGTGTGCAGGACAGTTCAGTAAAAGGGCTGCTCTGCCAGAACAAGGCAGAATGCAGATGCGTGGTTCTCAAGGATATGCTTCTGAGTCTGCTAGAAACTTTGCAGTAGAGCTGAGATGAACTCAGTATAAGTTCCATTTGAAGAAATAACCTAGGCCAGAAACCCACTCAACTGTAGCTCTTAAGCATCATCTGGACCAACATTCCGGGAACCAGGCAGCAGAGAGCCCAGTGGAAGCTGCTCGATTTGAGCTTGTCTGATAGGTGTTTGTCTTCCCTGCAGGGAAACAGTTGCGTAGAGAACTCTTTCTACAGCAGCCACACACTCTGCCCTAGAGCTGAGAAGCACTGGCTGTAACTTCCCTTTGCAGAAGGAACATGCCTCAGAAACACACTCTCTCCTAACTCTTAAGTTACTACTTCAACTCACATATGCATGGAAACACAGAGTGCAGCACCCGGCAATACTGAGCAGGACAGCTCAGTAAAAGGGCTGCTCTGCCAGAACAAGGCAGAATGCAGATGCGTGGTTCTCAAGGATATGCTTCTGAGTCTGCTAGAAACTTTGCAGTAGAGCTGAGATGAACTCAGTATAAGTTCCATTTGAAGAAATAACCTAGGCCAGAAACCCACTCAACTGTAGCTCTTAAGCATCATCTGGAGCACACATTCCGGGAACCAGGCAGCAGAGAGCCCAGTGGAAGCTGCTCGATTTGAGCTTGTCTGATAGGTGTTTGTCTTCCCTGCAGGGAAACAGTTGCGTAGAGAACTCTTTCTACAGCAGCCACACACTCTGCCCTAGAGCTGAGAAGCACTGGCTGTAACTTCCCTTTGCAGAAGGAACATGCCTCAGAAACACACTCTCTCCAACTCTTAAGTTACTACTTCAACTCACATATGCATGGAAACACAGAGTGGAGCACCCGGCAATACTGAGCAGGACAGCTCAGTAAAAGGGCTGCTCTGCCAGAACAAGGCAGAATGCAGATGCGTGGTTCTCAAGGATATGCTTCTGAGTCTGCTAGAAACTTTGCAGTAGAGCTGAGATGAACTCAGTATAAGTTCCATTTGAAGAAATAACCTAGGCCAGAAACCCACTCAACTGTAGCTCTTAAGCATCATCTGGAGCACACATTCCAGGAACCAGGCAGCAGAGAGCCCAGTGGAAGCTGCTCGATTTGAGCTTGTCTGATAGGTGTTTGTCTTCCCTGCAGGGAAACAGTTGCGTAGAGAACTCTTTCTACAGCAGCCACACACTCTGCCCTAGAGCTGAGAAGCACTGGCTGTAACTTCCCTTTGCAGAAGGAACATGCCTCAGAAACACACTCTCTCCTAACTCTTAAGTTACTACTTCAACTCACATATGCATGGAAACACAGAGTGGAGCACCCGGCAATACTGAGCAGGACAGCTCAGTAAAAGGGCTGCTCTGCCAGAACAACGCAGAATGCAGATGCGTGGTTCTCGAGGATATGCTTCTGAGTCTGCTAGAAACTTTGCAGTAGAGCTGAGATGAACTCAGTATAAGTTCCATTTGAAGAAATAACCTAGGTCAGAAACCCACTCAACTGTAGCTCTTAAGCATCATCTGGAGCACACATTCTGGGAACCAGGCAGCCGAGAGCCCAGTGGAAGCTGCTCGATTTGAGCTTGTCTGATAGGTGTTTGTCTTCCCTGCAGGGAAACAGTTGCTTAGAGAACTCTTTCTACAGCAGCCACACACTCTGCCCTAGAGCTGAGAAGCACTGGCTGTAATTTCCCTTTGCAGAAGGAACATGCCTCAGAAACACACTCTCTCCAACTCTTAAGTTACTACTTCAACTCACATATGCATGGAAACACAGAGTGGAGCACCCGGCGATAGTGTGCAGGACAGTTCAGTAAAAGGGAGGCTCTGCCAGAACAAGGCAGAATGCAGATGCGTGGTTCTCAAGGATATGCTTCTGAGTCTGCTAGAAACTTTGCAGTAGAGCTGAGATGAACTCAGTATAAGTTCCATTTGAAGAAATAACCTAGGCCCGAAACCCACTCAACTGTAGCTCTTAAGCATCATCTGGAGCACACATTCTGGGAACCAGGCAGCAGAGAGCCCAGTGGAAGCTGCTCGATTTGAGCTTGTCTGATAGGTGTTTGTCTTCCCTGCAGGGAAACAGTTGCGTAGAGAACTCTTTCTACAGCAGCCACACACTCTGCCCTAGAGCTGAGAAGCACTGGCTGTAATTTCCCTTTGAAGAAGGAACATGCCTCAGAAACACACTCTCTCCAACTCTTAAGTTACTACTTCAACTCACATATGCATGGAAACACAGAGTGGAGCACCCGGCGATAGTGTGCAGGACAGTTCAGTAAAAGGGCTGCTCTGCCAGAACAAGGCAGAATGCAGATGCGTGGTTCTCAAGGATATGCTTCTGAGTCTGCTAGAAACTTTGCAGTAGAGCTGAGATGAACTCAGTATAAGTTCCATTTGAAGAAATAACCTAGGCCCGAAACCCACTCAACTGTAGCTCTTAAGCATCATCTGGAGCACACACTCTGGGAACCAGGCAGCAGAGAGCCCAGTGGAAGCTGCTCGATTTGAGCTTGTCTGATAGGTGTTTGTCTTCCCTGCAGGGAAACAGTTGCGTAGAGAACACTTTCTACAGCAGCCACACACTCTGCCCTAGAGCTGAGAAGCACTGGCTGTAATTTCCCTTTGTAGAAGGAACATGCCTCAGAAACACACTCTCTCCAACTCTTAAGTTACTACTTCAACTCACATATGCATGGAAACACAGAGTGGAGCACCCGGCAATACTGAGCAGGACAGCTCAGTAAAAGGGCTGCTCTGCCAGAACAAGGCAGAATGCAGATGCGTGGTTCTCAAGGATATGCTTCTGAGTCTGCTAGAAACTTTGCAGTAGAGCTGAGATGAACTCAGTATAAGTTCCATTTGAAGAAATAACCTAGGCCAGAAACCCACTCAACTGTAGCTCGTAAGCATCATCTGGAGCACACATTCTGGGAACCAGGCAGCACAGAGCCCAGTGGAAGCTGCTCGATTTGAGCTTGTCTGATAGGTGTTTGTCTTCCCTGCAGGGAAACAGTTGCTTAGATAACTCTTTCTACAGCAGCCACACACTCTGCCCTAGAGCTGAGAAGCACTGGCTGTCACTTCCCTTTGCAGAAGGAACATGCCTCAGAAGCACACTCTCTCCTAACTCTTAAGTTACTACTTCAACTCACATATGCATGGAAACACAGAGTGGAGCACCCGGCGATACTGAGCAGGACAGCTCAGTAAAAGGGCTGCTCTGCCAGAACAAGGCAGAATGCAGATGCGTGGTTCTCAAGGATATGCTTCTGAGTCTGCTAGAAACTTTGCAGTAGAGCTGAGATGAACTCAGTATAAGTTCCATTTGAAGAAATAACCTAGGCCAGAAACCCACTCAACTGTAGCTCTTAAGCATCATCTGGAGCACACATTCTGGGAACCAGGCAGCAGAGAGCCCAGTGGAAGCTGCTCGATTTGAGCTTGTCTGATAGGTGTTTGTCTTCCCTGCAGGGAAACAGTTGCTTAGAGAACTCTTTCTACAGCAGCCACACACTCTGCCCTAGAGCTGAGAAGCACTGGCTGTAATTTCCCTTTGTAGAAGGAACATGCCTCAGAAACACACTCTCTCCAACTCGTAAGTTACTACTTCAACTCACATATGCATGGAAACACAGAGTGGAGCACCCGGCGATAGTGTGCAGAACAGTTCACTAAAAGGGCTGCTCTACCAGAACAAGGCAGAATGCAGATGCGTGGTTCTCAAGGATATGCTTCTGAGTCTGCTAGAAACTTTGCAGTAGAGCTGAGATGAACTCAGTATAAGTTCCATTTGAAGAAATAACCTAGGCCAGAAACCCACTCAACTGTAGCTCTTAAGCATCATCTGGAGCACACATTCTGGGAACCAGGCAGCAGAGAGCCCTGTGGAAGCTGCTCGATTTGAGCTTGTCTGATAGGTGTTTGTCTTCCCTGCAGGGAAACAGTTGCGTAGAGAACTCTTTCTACAGCAGCCACACACTCTGCCCTAGAGCTGAGAAGCACTGGCTGTAACTTCCCTTTGCAGAAGGAACATGCCTCAGAAACACACTCTCACCTAACACTTAAGTTACTACTTCAACTCACATATGCATGGAAACACAGAGTGGAGCACCCGGCAATACTGAGCAGGACAGCTCAGTAAAAGGGCTGCTCTGCCAGAACAAGGCAGAATGCAGATGCGTGGTTCTCAAGGATATGCTTCTGAGTCTGCTAGAAACTTTGCAGTAGAGCTGAGATGAACTCAGTATAAGTTCCATTTGAAGAAATAACCTAGGCCCGAAACCCACTCAACTGTAGCTCTTAAGCATCATCTGGAGCACACATTCTGGGAACCAGGCAGCCGAGAGCCCAGTGGAAGCTGCTCGATTTGAGCTTGTCTGATAGGTGTTTGTCTTCCCTGCAGGGAAACAGTTGCTTAGAGAACTCTTTCTACAGCAGCCACACACTCTGCCCTAGAGCTGAGAAGCACTGGCTGTAATTTCCCTTTGTAGAAGGAACATGCCTCAGAAACACACTCTCTCCAACTCTTAAGTTACTACTTCAACTCACATATGCATGGAAACACAGAGTGGAGCACCCCGCGATAGTGTGCAGGACAGTTCAGTAAAAGGGCTGCTCTGCCAGAACAAGGCAGAATGCAGATGCGTGGTTCTCAAGGATATGCTTCTGAGTCTGCTAGAAACTTTGCAGTAGAGCTGAGATGAACTCAGTATAAGTTCCATTTGAAGAAATAACCTAGGCCAGAAACCCACTCAACTGTAGCTCTTAAGCATCATCTGGAGCACACATTCTGGGAACCAGGCTGCAGAGAGCCCAGTGGAAGCTGCTCGATTTGAGCTTGTCTGATAGGTGTTTGTCTTCCCTGCAGGGAAACAGTTGCGTAGAGAACTCTTTCTACAGCAGCCACACACTCTGCCCTAGAGCTGAGAAGCACTGGCTGTAACTTCCCTTTGCAGAAGGAACATGCCTCAGAAACACACTCTCTCCTAACTCTTAAGTTACTACTTCAACTCACATATGCATGGAAACACAGAGTGGAGCACCCGGCGATACTGAGCAGGACAGCTCAGTAAAAGGGCTGCTCTGCCAGAACAAGGAAGAATGCAGATGCGTGGTTCTCAAGGATATGCTTCTGAGTCTGCTAGAAACTTTGCAGTAGAGCTGAGATGAACTCAGTATAAGTTCCATTTGAAGAAATAACCTAGGCCCGAAACCCACTCCACTGTAGCTCTTAAGCATCATCTGGAGCACACATTCTGGGAACCAGGCAGCAGAGAGCCCAGTGGAAGCTGCTCGATTTGAGCTTGTCTGATAGGTGTTTGTCTTCCCTGCAGGGAAACAGTTGCTTAGAGAACTCTTTCAACAGCAGCCACACACTCTGCCCTAGAGCTGAGAAGCACTGGCTGTAATTTCACTTTGTAGAAGGAACATGCCTCAGAAACACACTCTCTCCAACTCTTAAGTTACTACTTCAACTCACATATGCATGGAAACACAGAGTGGAGCACCTGGTATTAGTGTGCAGGACAGTTCAGTAAAAGGGCTGCTCTGCCAGAACAAGGCAGAATGCAGATGCGTGGTTCTCAAGGATATGCTTCTGAGTCTGCTAGAAACTTTGCAGTAGAGCTGAGATGAACTCAGTATAAGTTCCATTTGAAGAAATAACCTAGGCCAGAAACCCACTCAACTGTAGCTCTTAAGCATCATCTGGAGCACACATTCTGGAAACCAGGCAGCAGAGAGCCCAGTGGAAGCTGCTCGATTTGAGCTTGTCTGATAGGTGTTTGTCTTCCCTGCAGGGAAACAGTTGCGTAGAGAACTCTTTCTACAGCAGCCACACACTCTGCCCTAGAGCTGAGAAGCACTGGCTGTAACTTCCCTTTGCAGAAGGAACATGCCTCAGAAACACACTCTCTCCTAACAATTAAGTTAGTACTTCAACTCACATATGCATGGAAACACAGAGTGGAGCACCCGGCGATAGTGTGCAGGACAGTTCAGTAAAAGGGCTGCTCTGCCAGAACAAGGCAGAATGCAGATGCGTGGTTCTCAAGGATATGCTTCTGAGTCTGCTAGAAACTTTGCAGTAGAGCTGAGATGAACTCAGTATAAGTTCCATTTGAAGAAATAACCTAGGCCAGAAACCCACTCAACTGTAGCTCTTAAGCATCATCTGGACCAACATTCCGGGAACCAGGCAGCAGAGAGCCCAGTGGAAGCTGCTCGATTTGAGCTTGTCTGATAGGTGTTTGTCTTCCCTGCAGGGAAACAGTTGCGTAGAGAACTCTTTCTACAGCAGCCACACACTCTGCCCTAGAGCTGAGAAGCACTGGCTGTAACTTCCCTTTGCAGAAGGAACATGCCTCAGAAACACACTCTCTCCTAACAATTAAGTTAGTACTTCAACTCACATATGCATGGAAACACAGAGTGGAGCACCCGGCGATAGTGTGCAGGACAGTTCAGTAAAAGGGCTGCTCTGCCAGAACAAGGCAGAATGCAGATGCGTGGTTCTCAAGGATATGCTTCTGAGTCTGCTAGAAACTTTGCAGTAGAGCTGAGATGAACTCAGTATAAGTTCCATTTGAAGAAATAACCTAGGCCAGAAACCCACTCAACTGTAGCTCTTAAGCATCATCTGGACCAACATTCCGGGAACCAGGCAGCAGAGAGCCCAGTGGAAGCTGCTCGATTTGAGCTTGTCTGATAGGTGTTTGTCTTCCCTGCAGGGAAACAGTTGCGTAGAGAACTCTTTCTACAGCAGCCACACACTCTGCCCTAGAGCTGAGAAGCACTGGCTGTAACTTCCCTTTGCAGAAGGAACATGCCTCAGAAACACACTCTCTCCAACTCTTAAGTTACTACTTCAACTCACATATGCATGGAAACACAGAGTGGAGCACCCGGCAATACTGAGCAGGACAGCTCAGTAAAAGGGCTGCTCTGCCAGAACAAGGCAGAATGCAGATGCGTGGTTCTCAAGGATATGCTTCTGAGTCTGCTAGAAACTTTGCAGTAGAGCTGAGATGAACTCAGTATAAGTTCCATTTGAAGAAATAACCTAGGCCAGAAACCCACTCAACTGTAGCTCTTAAGCATCATCTGGAGCACACATTCCAGGAACCAGGCAGCAGAGAGCCCAGTGGAAGCTGCTCGATTTGAGCTTGTCTGATAGGTGTTTGTCTTCCCTGCAGGGAAACAGTTGCGTAGAGAACTCTTTCTACAGCAGCCACACACTCTGCCCTAGAGCTGAGAAGCACTGGCTGTAACTTCCCTTTGCAGAAGGAACATGCCTCAGAAACACACTCTCTCCTAACTCTTAAGTTACTACTTCAACTCACATATGCATGGAAACACAGAGTGGAGCACCCGGCAATACTGAGCAGGACAGCTCAGTAAAAGGGCTGCTCTGCCAGAACAACGCAGAATGCAGATGCGTGGTTCTCGAGGATATGCTTCTGAGTCTGCTAGAAACTTTGCAGTAGAGCTGAGATGAACTCAGTATAAGTTCCATTTGAAGAAATAACCTAGGTCAGAAACCCACTCAACTGTAGCTCTTAAGCATCATCTGGAGCACACATTCTGGGAACCAGGCAGCCGAGAGCCCAGTGGAAGCTGCTCGATTTGAGCTTGTCTGATAGGTGTTTGTCTTCCCTGCAGGGAAACAGTTGCTTAGAGAACTCTTTCTACAGCAGCCACACACTCTGCCCTAGAGCTGAGAAGCACTGGCTGTAATTTCCCTTTGCAGAAGGAACATGCCTCAGAAACACACTCTCTCCAACTCTTAAGTTACTACTTCAACTCACATATGCATGGAAACACAGAGTGGAGCACCCGGCGATAGTGTGCAGGACAGTTCAGTAAAAGGGAGGCTCTGCCAGAACAAGGCAGAATGCAGATGCGTGGTTCTCAAGGATATGCTTCTGAGTCTGCTAGAAACTTTGCAGTAGAGCTGAGATGAACTCAGTATAAGTTCCATTTGAAGAAATAACCTAGGCCCGAAACCCACTCAACTGTAGCTCTTAAGCATCATCTGGAGCACACATTCTGGGAACCAGGCAGCAGAGAGCCCAGTGGAAGCTGCTCGATTTGAGCTTGTCTGATAGGTGTTTGTCTTCCCTGCAGGGAAACAGTTGCGTAGAGAACTCTTTCTACAGCAGCCACACACTCTGCCCTAGAGCTGAGAAGCACTGGCTGTAATTTCCCTTTGAAGAAGGAACATGCCTCAGAAACACACTCTCTCCAACTCTTAAGTTACTACTTCAACTCACATATGCATGGAAACACAGAGTGGAGCACCCGGCGATAGTGTGCAGGACAGTTCAGTAAAAGGGCTGCTCTGCCAGAACAAGGCAGAATGCAGATGCGTGGTTCTCAAGGATATGCTTCTGAGTCTGCTAGAAACTTTGCAGTAGAGCTGAGATGAACTCAGTATAAGTTCCATTTGAAGAAATAACCTAGGCCCGAAACCCACTCAACTGTAGCTCTTAAGCATCATCTGGAGCACACACTCTGGGAACCAGGCAGCAGAGAGCCCAGTGGAAGCTGCTCGATTTGAGCTTGTCTGATAGGTGTTTGTCTTCCCTGCAGGGAAACAGTTGCGTAGAGAACACTTTCTACAGCAGCCACACACTCTGCCCTAGAGCTGAGAAGCACTGGCTGTAATTTCCCTTTGTAGAAGGAACATGCCTCAGAAACACACTCTCTCCAACTCTTAAGTTACTACTTCAACTCACATATGCATGGAAACACAGAGTGGAGCACCCGGCAATACTGAGCAGGACAGCTCAGTAAAAGGGCTGCTCTGCCAGAACAAGGCAGAATGCAGATGCGTGGTTCTCAAGGATATGCTTCTGAGTCTGCTAGAAACTTTGCAGTAGAGCTGAGATGAACTCAGTATAAGTTCCATTTGAAGAAATAACCTAGGCCAGAAACCCACTCAACTGTAGCTCGTAAGCATCATCTGGAGCACACATTCTGGGAACCAGGCAGCACAGAGCCCAGTGGAAGCTGCTCGATTGGAGCTTGTCTGATAGGTGTTTGTCTTCCCTGCAGGGAAACAGTTGCTTAGATAACTCTTTCTACAGCAGCCACACACTCTGCCCTAGAGCTGAGAAGCACTGGCTGTCACTTCCCTTTGCAGAAGGAACATGCCTCAGAAGCACACTCTCTCCTAACTCTTAAGTTACTACTTCAACTCACATATGCATGTAAACACAGAGTGGAGCACCCGGCGATACTGAGCAGGACAGCTCAGTAAAAGGGCTGCTCTGCCAGAACAAGGCAGAATGCAGATGCGTGGTTCTCAAGGATATGCTTCTGAGTCTGCTAGAAACTTTGCAGTAGAGCTGAGATGAACTCAGTATAAGTTCCATTTGAAGAAATAACCTAGGCCAGAAACCCACTCAACTGTAGCTCTTAAGCATCATCTGGAGCACACATTCTGGGAACCAGGCAGCAGAGAGCCCAGTGGAAGCTGCTCGATTTGAGCTTGTCTGATAGGTGTTTGTCTTCCCTGCAGGGAAACAGTTGCTTAGAGAACTCTTTCTACAGCAGCCACACACTCTGCCCTAGAGCTGAGAAGCACTGGCTGTAATTTCCCTTTGTAGAAGGAACATGCCTCAGAAACACACTCTCTCCAACTCGTAAGTTACTACTTCAACTCACATATGCATGGAAACACAGAGTGGAGCACCCGGCGATAGTGTGCAGGACAGTTCAGTAAAAGGGCTGCTCTGCCACAACAAGGCAGAATGCAGATGCGTGGTTCTCAAGGATATGCTTCTGAGTCTGCTAGAAAGTTTGCAGTAGAGCTGAGATGAACTCAGTATAAGTTCCATTTGAAGAAATAACCTAGGTCGGAAACCCACTCAACTGTAGCTCTTAAGCATCATATGGAGCACACATTCTGGGAACCAGGCAGCACAGAGCCCAGTGGAAGCTGCTCGATTTGAGCTTGTCTGTTAGGTGTTTGTCTTCCCTGCAGGGAAACAGTTGCTTAGAGAACTCTTTCTACAGCAGCCACACACTCTGCCCTAGAGCTGAGAAGCACTGGCTGTAACTTCCCTTTGCAGAAGGAACATGCCTCAGAAACACACTCTCTCCTAACTCTTAAGTTACTACTTCAACTCACATATGCATGGAAACACAGAGTGGAGCACCCGGCGATACTGAGCAGGACAGCTCAGTAAAAGGGCTGCTCTGCCAGAACAAGGCAGAATGCAGATGCGTGGTTCTCAAGGATATGCTTCTGAGTCTGCTAGAAACTTTGCAGTAGAGCTGAGATGAACTCAGTATAAGTTCCATTTGAAGAAATAACCTAGGCCCGAAACCCACTCAACTGTAGCTCTTAAGCATCATCTGGAGCACACATTCTGGGAACCAGGCAGCAGAGAGCCCAGTGGAAGCTGCTCGATTTGAGCTTGTCTGATAGGTGTTTGTCTTCCCTGCAGGGAAACAGTTGCTTAGAGAACTCTTTCTACAGCAGCCACACACTCTGCCCTAGAGCTGAGAAGCACTGGCTGTAACTTCCCTTTGCAGAAGGAACATGCCTCAGAAACACACTCTCTCCTAACAATTAAGTTAGTACTTCAACTCACATATGCATGGAAACACAGAGTGGAGCACCCGGCGATAGTGTGCAGGACAGTTCAGTAAAAGGGCTGCTCTGCCAGAACAAGGCAGAATGCAGATGCGTGGTTCTCAAGGATATGCTTCTGAGTCTGCTAGAAACTTTGCAGTAGAGCTGAGATGAACTCAGTATAAGTTCCATTTGAAGAAATAACCTAGGCCAGAAACCCACTCAACTGTAGCTCTTAAGCATCATCTGGACCAACATTCCGGGAACCAGGCAGCAGAGAGCCCAGTGGAAGCTGCTCGATTTGAGCTTGTCTGATAGGTGTTTGTCTTCCCTGCAGGGAAACAGTTGCGTAGAGAACTCTTTCTACAGCAGCCACACACTCTGCCCTAGAGCTGAGAAGCACTGGCTGTAACTTCCCTTTGCAGAAGGAACATGCCTCAGAAACACACTCTCTCCAACTCTTAAGTTACTACTTCAACTCACATATGCATGGAAACACAGAGTGGAGCACCCGGCAATACTGAGCAGGACAGCTCAGTAAAAGGGCTGCTCTGCCAGAACAAGGCAGAATGCAGATGCGTGGTTCTCAAGGATATGCTTCTGAGTCTGCTAGAAACTTTGCAGTAGAGCTGAGATGAACTCAGTATAAGTTCCATTTGAAGAAATAACCTAGGCCAGAAACCCACTCAACTGTAGCTCTTAAGCATCATCTGGAGCACACATTCCAGGAACCAGGCAGCAGAGAGCCCAGTGGAAGCTGCTCGATTTGAGCTTGTCTGATAGGTGTTTGTCTTCCCTGCAGGGAAACAGTTGCGTAGAGAACTCTTTCTACAGCAGCCACACACTCTGCCCTAGAGCTGAGAAGCACTGGCTGTAACTTCCCTTTGCAGAAGGAACATGCCTCAGAAACACACTCTCTCCTAACTCTTAAGTTACTACTTCAACTCACATATGCATGGAAACACAGAGTGGAGCACCCGGCAATACTGAGCAGGACAGCTCAGTAAAAGGGCTGCTCTGCCAGAACAACGCAGAATGCAGATGCGTGGTTCTCGAGGATATGCTTCTGAGTCTGCTAGAAACTTTGCAGTAGAGCTGAGATGAACTCAGTATAAGTTCCATTTGAAGAAATAACCTAGGTCAGAAACCCACTCAACTGTAGCTCTTAAGCATCATCTGGAGCACACATTCTGGGAACCAGGCAGCAGAGAGCCCAGTGGAAGCTGCTCGATTTGAGCTTGTCTGATAGGTGTTTGTCTTCCCTGCAGGGAAACAGTTGCTTAGAGAACTCTTTCTACAGCAGCCACACACTCTGCCCTAGAGCTGAGAAGCACTGGCTGTAATTTCCCTTTGCAGAAGGAACATGCCTCAGAAACACACTCTCTCCAACTCTTAAGTTACTACTTCAACTCACATATGCATGGAAACACAGAGTGGAGCACCCGGCGATAGTGTGCAGGACAGTTCAGTAAAAGGGAGGCTCTGCCAGAACAAGGCAGAATGCAGATGCGTGGTTCTCAAGGATATGCTTCTGAGTCTGCTAGAAACTTTGCAGTAGAGCTGAGATGAACTCAGTATAAGTTCCATTTGAAGAAATAACCTAGGCCCGAAACCCACTCAACTGTAGCTCTTAAGCATCATCTGGAGCACACATTCTGGGAACCAGGCAGCAGAGAGCCCAGTGGAAGCTGCTCGATTTGAGCTTGTCTGATAGGTGTTTGTCTTCCCTGCAGGGAAACAGTTGCGTAGAGAACTCTTTCTACAGCAGCCA
Source organism: Tapirus indicus (assembly GCA_031878705.1). Lineage (NCBI taxonomy): Eukaryota > Metazoa > Chordata > Mammalia > Perissodactyla > Tapiridae > Tapirus > Tapirus indicus. The sequence continues at coordinate 49,595,631 of CM062942.1, forward strand.
CACACTCTGCCCTAGAGCTGAGAAGCACTGGCTGTAATTTCCCTTTGAAGAAGGAACATGCCTCAGAAACACACTCTCTCCAACTCTTAAGTTACTACTTCAACTCACATATGCATGGAAACACAGAGTGGAGCACCCGGCGATAGTGTGCAGGACAGTTCAGTAAAAGGGCTGCTCTGCCAGAACAAGGCAGAATGCAGATGCGTGGTTCTCAAGGATATGCTTCTGAGTCTGCTAGAAACTTTGCAGTAGAGCTGAGATGAACTCAGTATAAGTTCCATTTGAAGAAATAACCTAGGCCCGAAACCCACTCAACTGTAGCTCTTAAGCATCATCTGGAGCACACACTCTGGGAACCAGGCAGCAGAGAGCCCAGTGGAAGCTGCTCGATTTGAGCTTGTCTGATAGGTGTTTGTCTTCCCTGCAGGGAAACAGTTGCGTAGAGAACACTTTCTACAGCAGCCACACACTCTGCCCTAGAGCTGAGAAGCACTGGCTGTAATTTCCCTTTGTAGAAGGAACATGCCTCAGAAACACACTCTCTCCAACTCTTAAGTTACTACTTCAACTCACATATGCATGGAAACACAGAGTGGAGCACCCGGCAATACTGAGCAGGACAGCTCAGTAAAAGGGCTGCTCTGCCAGAACAAGGCAGAATGCAGATGCGTGGTTCTCAAGGATATGCTTCTGAGTCTGCTAGAAACTTTGCAGTAGAGCTGAGATGAACTCAGTATAAGTTCCATTTGAAGAAATAACCTAGGCCAGAAACCCACTCAACTGTAGCTCGTAAGCATCATCTGGAGCACACATTCTGGGAACCAGGCAGCACAGAGCCCAGTGGAAGCTGCTCGATTTGAGCTTGTCTGATAGGTGTTTGTCTTCCCTGCAGGGAAACAGTTGCTTAGATAACTCTTTCTACAGCAGCCACACACTCTGCCCTAGAGCTGAGAAGCACTGGCTGTCACTTCCCTTTGCAGAAGGAACATGCCTCAGAAGCACACTCTCTCCTAACTCTTAAGTTACTACTTCAACTCACATATGCATGTAAACACAGAGTGGAGCACCCGGCGATACTGAGCAGGACAGCTCAGTAAAAGGGCTGCTCTGCCAGAACAAGGCAGAATGCAGATGCGTGGTTCTCAAGGATATGCTTCTGAGTCTGCTAGAAACTTTGCAGTAGAGCTGAGATGAACTCAGTATAAGTTCCATTTGAAGAAATAACCTAGGCCAGAAACCCACTCAACTGTAGCTCTTAAGCATCATCTGGAGCACACATTCTGGGAACCAGGCAGCAGAGAGCCCAGTGGAAGCTGCTCGATTTGAGCTTGTCTGATAGGTGTTTGTCTTCCCTGCAGGGAAACAGTTGCTTAGAGAACTCTTTCTACAGCAGCCACACACTCTGCCCTAGAGCTGAGAAGCACTGGCTGTAATTTCCCTTTGTAGAAGGAACATGCCTCAGAAACACACTCTCTCCAACTCGTAAGTTACTACTTCAACTCACATATGCATGGAAACACAGAGTGGAGCACCCGGCGATAGTGTGCAGGACAGTTCAGTAAAAGGGCTGCTCTGCCACAACAAGGCAGAATGCAGATGCGTGGTTCTCAAGGATATGCTTCTGAGTCTGCTAGAAAGTTTGCAGTAGAGCTGAGATGAACTCAGTATAAGTTCCATTTGAAGAAATAACCTAGGTCGGAAACCCACTCAACTGTAGCTCTTAAGCATCATATGGAGCACACATTCTGGGAACCAGGCAGCACAGAGCCCAGTGGAAGCTGCTCGATTTGAGCTTGTCTGATAGGTGTTTGTCTTCCCTGCAGGGAAACAGTTGCTTAGAGAACTCTTTCTACAGCAGCCACACACTCTGCCCTAGAGCTGAGAAGCACTGGCTGTAACTTCCCTTTGCAGAAGGAACATGCCTCAGAAACACACTCTCTCCTAACAATTAAGTTAGTACTTCAACTCACATATGCATGGAAACACAGAGTGGAGCACCCGGCGATAGTGTGCAGGACAGTTCAGTAAAAGGGCTGCTCTGCCAGAACAAGGCAGAATGCAGATGCGTGGTTCTCAAGGATATGCTTCTGAGTCTGCTAGAAACTTTGCAGTAGAGCTGAGATGAACTCAGTATAAGTTCCATTTGAAGAAATAACCTAGGCCAGAAACCCACTCAACTGTAGCTCTTAAGCATCATCTGGACCAACATTCCGGGAACCAGGCAGCAGAGAGCCCAGTGGAAGCTGCTCGATTTGAGCTTGTCTGATAGGTGTTTGTCTTCCCTGCAGGGAAACAGTTGCGTAGAGAACTCTTTCTACAGCAGCCACACACTCTGCCCTAGAGCTGAGAAGCACTGGCTGTAACTTCCCTTTGCAGAAGGAACATGCCTCAGAAACACACTCTCTCCTAACAATTAAGTTAGTACTTCAACTCACATATGCATGGAAACACAGAGTGGAGCACCCGGCGATAGTGTGCAGGACAGTTCAGTAAAAGGGCTGCTCTGCCAGAACAAGGCAGAATGCAGATGCGTGGTTCTCAAGGATATGCTTCTGAGTCTGCTAGAAACTTTGCAGTAGAGCTGAGATGAACTCAGTATAAGTTCCATTTGAAGAAATAACCTAGGCCAGAAACCCACTCAACTGTAGCTCTTAAGCATCATCTGGAGCACACATTCCAGGAACCAGGCAGCAGAGAGCCCAGTGGAAGCTGCTCGATTTGAGCTTGTCTGATAGGTGTTTGTCTTCCCTGCAGGGAAACAGTTGCGTAGAGAACTCTTTCTACAGCAGCCACACACTCTGCCCTAGAGCTGAGAAGCACTGGCTGTAACTTCCCTTTGCAGAAGGAACATGCCTCAGAAACACACTCTCTCCTAACTCTTAAGTTACTTCTTCAACTCACATATGCATGGAAACACAGAGTGGAGCACCCGGCAATACTGAGCAGGACAGCTCAGTAAAAGGGCTGCTCTGCCAGAACAACGCAGAATGCAGATGCGTGGTTCTCGAGGATATGCTTCTGAGTCTGCTAGAAACTTTGCAGTAGAGCTGAGATGAACTCAGTATAAGTTCCATTTGAAGAAATAACCTAGGTCAGAAACCCACTCAACTGTAGCTCTTAAGCATCATCTGGAGCACACATTCTGGGAACCAGGCAGCCGAGAGCCCAGTGGAAGCTGCTCGATTTGAGCTTGTCTGATAGGTGTTTGTCTTCCCTGCAGGGAAACAGTTGCTTAGAGAACTCTTTCTACAGCAGCCACACACTCTGCCCTAGAGCTGAGAAGCACTGGCTGTAATTTCCCTTTGCAGAAGGAACATGCCTCAGAAACACACTCTCTCCAACTCTTAAGTTACTACTTCAACTCACATATGCATGGAAACACAGAGTGGAGCACCCGGCGATAGTGTGCAGGACAGTTCAGTAAAAGGGAGGCTCTGCCAGAACAAGGCAGAATGCAGATGCGTGGTTCTCAAGGATATGCTTCTGAGTCTGCTAGAAACTTTGCAGTAGAGCTGAGATGAACTCAGTATAAGTTCCATTTGAAGAAATAACCTAGGCCCGAAACCCACTCAACTGTAGCTCTTAAGCATCATCTGGAGCACACATTCTGGGAACCAGGCAGCAGAGAGCCCAGTGGAAGCTGCTCGATTTGAGCTTGTCTGATAGGTGTTTGTCTTCCCTGCAGGGAAACAGTTGCGTAGAGAACTCTTTCTACAGCAGCCACACACTCTGCCCTAGAGCTGAGAAGCACTGGCTGTAATTTCCCTTTGAAGAAGGAACATGCCTCAGAAACACACTCTCTCCAACTCTTAAGTTACTACTTCAACTCACATATGCATGGAAACACAGAGTGGAGCACCCGGCGATAGTGTGCAGGACAGTTCAGTAAAAGGGCTGCTCTGCCAGAACAAGGCAGAATGCAGATGCGTGGTTCTCAAGGATATGCTTCTGAGTCTGCTAGAAACTTTGCAGTAGAGCTGAGATGAACTCAGTATAAGTTCCATTTGAAGAAATAACCTAGGCCCGAAACCCACTCAACTGTAGCTCTTAAGCATCATCTGGAGCACACACTCTGGGAACCAGGCAGCAGAGAGCCCAGTGGAAGCTGCTCGATTTGAGCTTGTCTGATAGGTGTTTGTCTTCCCTGCAGGGAAACAGTTGCGTAGAGAACACTTTCTACAGCAGCCACACACTCTGCCCTAGAGCTGAGAAGCACTGGCTGTAATTTCCCTTTGTAGAAGGAACATGCCTCAGAAACACACTCTCTCCAACTCTTAAGTTACTACTTCAACTCACATATGCATGGAAACACAGAGTGGAGCACCCGGCAATACTGAGCAGGACAGCTCAGTAAAAGGGCTGCTCTGCCAGAACAAGGCAGAATGCAGATGCGTGGTTCTCAAGGATATGCTTCTGAGTCTGCTAGAAACTTTGCAGTAGAGCTGAGATGAACTCAGTATAAGTTCCATTTGAAGAAATAACCTAGGCCAGAAACCCACTCAACTGTAGCTCGTAAGCATCATCTGGAGCACACATTCTGGGAACCAGGCAGCACAGAGCCCAGTGGAAGCTGCTCGATTTGAGCTTGTCTGATAGGTGTTTGTCTTCCCTGCAGGGAAACAGTTGCTTAGATAACTCTTTCTACAGCAGCCACACACTCTGCCCTAGAGCTGAGAAGCACTGGCTGTCACTTCCCTTTGCAGAAGGAACATGCCTCAGAAGCACACTCTCTCCTAACTCTTAAGTTACTACTTCAACTCACATATGCATGTAAACACAGAGTGGAGCACCCGGCGATACTGAGCAGGACAGCTCAGTAAAAGGGCTGCTCTGCCAGAACAAGGCAGAATGCAGATGCGTGGTTCTCAAGGATATGCTTCTGAGTCTGCTAGAAACTTTGCAGTAGAGCTGAGATGAACTCAGTATAAGTTCCATTTGAAGAAATAACCTAGGCCAGAAACCCACTCAACTGTAGCTCTTAAGCATCATCTGGAGCACACATTCTGGGAACCAGGCAGCAGAGAGCCCAGTGGAAGCTGCTCGATTTGAGCTTGTCTGATAGGTGTTTGTCTTCCCTGCAGGGAAACAGTTGCTTAGAGAACTCTTTCTACAGCAGCCACACACTCTGCCCTAGAGCTGAGAAGCACTGGCTGTAATTTCCCTTTGTAGAAGGAACATGCCTCAGAAACACACTCTCTCCAACTCGTAAGTTACTACTTCAACTCACATATGCATGGAAACACAGAGTGGAGCACCCGGCGATAGTGTGCAGGACAGTTCAGTAAAAGGGCTGCTCTGCCACAACAAGGCAGAATGCAGATGCGTGGTTCTCAAGGATATGCTTCTGAGTCTGCTAGAAAGTTTGCAGTAGAGCTGAGATGAACTCAGTATAAGTTCCATTTGAAGAAATAACCTAGGTCGGAAACCCACTCAACTGTAGCTCTTAAGCATCATATGGAGCACACATTCTGGGAACCAGGCAGCACAGAGCCCAGTGGAAGCTGCTCGATTTGAGCTTGTCTGTTAGGTGTTTGTCTTCCCTGCAGGGAAACAGTTGCTTAGAGAACTCTTTCTACAGCAGCCACACACTCTGCCCTAGAGCTGAGAAGCACTGGCTGTAACTTCCCTTTGCAGAAGGAACATGCCTCAGAAACACACTCTCTCCTAACTCTTAAGTTACTACTTCAACTCACATATGCATGGAAACACAGAGTGGAGCACCCGGCGATACTGAGCAGGACAGCTCAGTAAAAGGGCTGCTCTGCCAGAACAAGGCAGAATGCAGATGCGTGGTTCTCAAGGATATGCTTCTGAGTCTGCTAGAAACTTTGCAGTAGAGCTGAGATGAACTCAGTATAAGTTCCATTTGAAGAAATAACCTAGGCCCGAAACCCACTCAACTGTAGCTCTTAAGCATCATCTGGAGCACACATTCTGGGAACCAGGCAGCAGAGAGCCCAGTGGAAGCTGCTCGATTTGAGCTTGTCTGATAGGTGTTTGTCTTCCCTGCAGGGAAACAGTTGCTTAGAGAACTCTTTCTACAGCAGCCACACACTCTGCCCTAGAGTTGAGAAGCACTAGCTGTAATTTCCCTTTGTAGAAGGAACATGCCTCAGAAACACACTCTCTCCAACTCTTAAGTTACTACTTCAACTCACATATGCATGGAAACACAGAGTGGAGCACCCGGCGATAGTGTGCAGGACAGTTCAGTAAAAGGGCTGCTCTGCCAGAACAAGGCAGAATGCAGATGCGTGGTTCTCAAGGATATGCTTCTGAGTCTGCTAGAAAGTTTGCAGTAGAGCTGAGATGAACTCAGTATAAGTTCCATTTGAAGAAATAACCTAGGTCGGAAACCCACTCAACTGTAGCTCTTAAGCATCATCTGGAGCACACATTAAGGGAACCAGGCAGCACAGAGCCCAGTGGAAGCTGCTCGATTTGAGCTTGTCTGATAGGTGTTTGTCTTCCCTGCAGGGAAACAGTTGCGTAGAGAACTCTTTCTACAGCAGCCACACACTCTGCCCTAGAGCTGAGAAGCACTGGCTGTAATTTCCATTTGTAGAAGGAACATGCCTCAGAAACACACTCTCTCCAACTCTTAAGTTACTACTTCAACTCACATATGCATGGAAACACAGAGTGGAGCACCCGGCGATAGTGTGCAGGACAGTTCAGTAAAAGGGCTGCTCTGCGAGAACAAGGCAGAATGCAGATGCGTGGTTCTCAAGGATATGCTTCTGAGTCTGCTAGAAACTTTGCAGTAGAGCTGAGATGAACTCAGTATAAGTTCCATTTGAAGAAATAACCTAGGTCGGAAACCCACTCAACTGTAGCTCTTAAGCATCATTTGGAGCACACATTAAGGGAACCAGGCAGCACAGAGCCCAGTGGAAGCTGCTCGATTTGAGCTTGTCTGATAGGTGTTTGTCTTCCCTGCAGGGAAACAGTTGCGTAGAGAACTCTTTCTACAGCAGCCACACACTCTGCCCTAGAGCTGAGAAGCACTGGCTGTAACTTCCCTTTGCAGAAGGAACATGCCTCAGAAACACACTCTCTCCTAACTCTTAAGTTACTACTTCAACTCACATATGCATGGAAACACAGAGTGGAGCACCCGGCAATACTGAGCAGGACAGCTCAGTAAAAGGGCTGCTCTGCCAGAACAACGCAGAATGCAGATGCGTGGTTCTCGAGGATATGCTTCTGAGTCTGCTAGAAACTTTGCAGTAGAGCTGAGATGAACTCAGTATAAGTTCCATTTGAAGAAATAACCTAGGTCAGAAACCCACTCAACTGTAGCTCTTAAGCATCATCTGGAGCACACATTCTGGGAACCAGGCAGCCGAGAGCCCAGTGGAAGCTGCTCGATTTGAGCTTGTCTGATAGGTGTTTGTCTTCCCTGCAGGGAAACAGTTGCGTAGAGAACTCTTTCTACAGCAGCCACACACTCTGCCCTAGAGCTGAGAAGCACTGGCTGTAATTTCCCTTTGAAGAAGGAACATGCCTCAGAAACACACTCTCTCCAACTCTTAAGTTACTACTTCAACTCACATATGCATGGAAACACAGAGTGGAGCACCCGGCGATAGTGTGCAGGACAGTTCAGTAAAAGGGCTGCTCTGCCAGAACAAGGCAGAATGCAGATGCGTGGTTCTCAAGGATATGCTTCTGAGTCTGCTAGAAACTTTGCAGTAGAGCTGAGATGAACTCAGTATAAGTTCCATTTGAAGAAATAACCTAGGCCCGAAACCCACTCAACTGTAGCTCTTAAGCATCATCTGGAGCACACACTCTGGGAACCAGGCAGCAGAGAGCCCAGTGGAAGCTGCTCGATTTGAGCTTGTCTGATAGGTGTTTGTCTTCCCTGCAGGGAAACAGTTGCGTAGAGAACACTTTCTACAGCAGCCACACACTCTGCCCTAGAGCTGAGAAGCACTGGCTGTAATTTCCCTTTGTAGAAGGAACATGCCTCAGAAACACACTCTCTCCAACTCTTAAGTTACTACTTCAACTCACATATGCATGGAAACACAGAGTGGAGCACCCGGCAATACTGAGCAGGACAGCTCAGTAAAAGGGCTGCTCTGCCAGAACAAGGCAGAATGCAGATGCGTGGTTCTCAAGGATATGCTTCTGAGTCTGCTAGAAACTTTGCAGTAGAGCTGAGATGAACTCAGTATAAGTTCCATTTGAAGAAATAACCTAGGCCAGAAACCCACTCAACTGTAGCTCGTAAGCATCATCTGGAGCACACATTCTGGGAACCAGGCAGCACAGAGCCCAGTGGAAGCTGCTCGATTTGAGCTTGTCTGATAGGTGTTTGTCTTCCCTGCAGGGAAACAGTTGCTTAGATAACTCTTTCTACAGCAGCCACACACTCTGCCCTAGAGCTGAGAAGCACTGGCTGTCACTTCCCTTTGCAGAAGGAACATGCCTCAGAAGCACACTCTCTCCTAACTCTTAAGTTACTACTTCAACTCACATATGCATGTAAACACAGAGTGGAGCACCCGGCGATACTGAGCAGGACAGCTCAGTAAAAGGGCTGCTCTGCCAGAACAAGGCAGAATGCAGATGCGTGGTTCTCAAGGATATGCTTCTGAGTCTGCTAGAAACTTTGCAGTAGAGCTGAGATGAACTCAGTATAAGTTCCATTTGAAGAAATAACCTAGGCCAGAAACCCACTCAACTGTAGCTCTTAAGCATCATCTGGAGCACACATTCTGGGAACCAGGCAGCAGAGAGCCCAGTGGAAGCTGCTCGATTTGAGCTTGTCTGATAGGTGTTTGTCTTCCCTGCAGGGAAACAGTTGCTTAGAGAACTCTTTCTACAGCAGCCACACACTCTGCCCTAGAGCTGAGAAGCACTGGCTGTAATTTCCCTTTGTAGAAGGAACATGCCTCAGAAACACACTCTCTCCAACTCGTAAGTTACTACTTCAACTCACATATGCATGGAAACACAGAGTGGAGCACCCGGCGATAGTGTGCAGGACAGTTCAGTAAAAGGGCTGCTCTGCCACAACAAGGCAGAATGCAGATGCGTGGTTCTCAAGGATATGCTTCTGAGTCTGCTAGAAAGTTTGCAGTAGAGCTGAGATGAACTCAGTATAAGTTCCATTTGAAGAAATAACCTAGGTCGGAAACCCACTCAACTGTAGCTCTTAAGCATCATATGGAGCACACATTCTGGGAACCAGGCAGCACAGAGCCCAGTGGAAGCTGCTCGATTTGAGCTTGTCTGTTAGGTGTTTGTCTTCCCTGCAGGGAAACAGTTGCTTAGAGAACTCTTTCTACAGCAGCCACACACTCTGCCCTAGAGCTGAGAAGCACTGGCTGTAACTTCCCTTTGCAGAAGGAACATGCCTCAGAAACACACTCTCTCCTAACTCTTAAGTTACTACTTCAACTCACATATGCATGGAAACACAGAGTGGAGCACCCGGCGATACTGAGCAGGACAGCTCAGTAAAAGGGCTGCTCTGCCAGAACAAGGCAGAATGCAGATGCGTGGTTCTCAAGGATATGCTTCTGAGTCTGCTAGAAACTTTGCAGTAGAGCTGAGATGAACTCAGTATAAGTTCCATTTGAAGAAATAACCTAGGCCCGAAACCCACTCAACTGTAGCTCTTAAGCATCATCTGGAGCACACATTCTGGGAACCAGGCAGCAGAGAGCCCAGTGGAAGCTGCTCGATTTGAGCTTGTCTGATAGGTGTTTGTCTTCCCTGCAGGGAAACAGTTGCTTAGAGAACTCTTTCTACAGCAGCCACACACTCTGCCCTAGAGTTGAGAAGCACTAGCTGTAATTTCCCTTTGTAGAAGGAACATGCCTCAGAAACACACTCTCTCCAACTCTTAAGTTACTACTTCAACTCACATATGCATGGAAACACAGAGTGGAGCACCCGGCGATAGTGTGCAGGACAGTTCAGTAAAAGGGCTGCTCTGCCAGAACAAGGCAGAATGCAGATGCGTGGTTCTCAAGGATATGCTTCTGAGTCTGCTAGAAAGTTTGCAGTAGAGCTGAGATGAACTCAGTATAAGTTCCATTTGAAGAAATAACCTAGGTCGGAAACCCACTCAACTGTAGCTCTTAAGCATCATCTGGAGCACACATTAAGGGAACCAGGCAGCACAGAGCCCAGTGGAAGCTGCTCGATTTGAGCTTGTCTGATAGGTGTTTGTCTTCCCTGCAGGGAAACAGTTGCGTAGAGAACTCTTTCTACAGCAGCCACACACTCTGCCCTAGAGCTGAGAAGCACTGGCTGTAATTTCCATTTGTAGAAGGAACATGCCTCAGAAACACACTCTCTCCAACTCTTAAGTTACTACTTCAACTCACATATGCATGGAAACACAGAGTGGAGCACCCGGCGATAGTGTGCAGGACAGTTCAGTAAAAGGGCTGCTCTGCGAGAACAAGGCAGAATGCAGATGCGTGGTTCTCAAGGATATGCTTCTGAGTCTGCTAGAAACTTTGCAGTAGAGCTGAGATGAACTCAGTATAAGTTCCATTTGAAGAAATAACCTAGGTCGGAAACCCACTCAACTGTAGCTCTTAAGCATCATTTGGAGCACACATTAAGGGAACCAGGCAGCACAGAGCCCAGTGGAAGCTGCTCGATTTGAGCTTGTCTGATAGGTGTTTGTCTTCCCTGCAGGGAAACAGTTGCGTAGAGAACTCTTTCTACAGCAGCCACACACTCTGCCCTAGAGCTGAGAAGCACTGGCTGTAACTTCCCTTTGCAGAAGGAACATGCCTCAGAAACACACTCTCTCCTAACTCTTAAGTTACTACTTCAACTCACATATGCATGGAAACACAGAGTGGAGCACCCGGCAATACTGAGCAGGACAGCTCAGTAAAAGGGCTGCTCTGCCAGAACAACGCAGAATGCAGATGCGTGGTTCTCGAGGATATGCTTCTGAGTCTGCTAGAAACTTTGCAGTAGAGCTGAGATGAACTCAGTATAAGTTCCATTTGAAGAAATAACCTAGGTCAGAAACCCACTCAACTGTAGCTCTTAAGCATCATCTGGAGCACACATTCTGGGAACCAGGCAGCCGAGAGCCCAGTGGAAGCTGCTCGATTTGAGCTTGTCTGATAGGTGTTTGTCTTCCCTGCAGGGAAACAGTTGCGTAGAGAACTCTTTCTACAGCAGCCACACACTCTGCCCTAGAGCTGAGAAGCACTGGCTGTAATTTCCCTTTGAAGAAGGAACATGCCTCAGAAACACACTCTCTCCAACTCTTAAGTTACTACTTCAACTCACATATGCATGGAAACACAGAGTGGAGCACCCGGCGATAGTGTGCAGGACAGTTCAGTAAAAGGGCTGCTCTGCCAGAACAAGGCAGAATGCAGATGCGTGGTTCTCAAGGATATGCTTCTGAGTCTGCTAGAAACTTTGCAGTAGAGCTGAGATGAACTCAGTATAAGTTCCATTTGAAGAAATAACCTAGGCCCGAAACCCACTCAACTGTAGCTCTTAAGCATCATCTGGAGCACACACTCTGGGAACCAGGCAGCAGAGAGCCCAGTGGAAGCTGCTCGATTTGAGCTTGTCTGATAGGTGTTTGTCTTCCCTGCAGGGAAACAGTTGCGTAGAGAACACTTTCTACAGCAGCCACACACTCTGCCCTAGAGCTGAGAAGCACTGGCTGTAATTTCCCTTTGTAGAAGGAACATGCCTCAGAAACACACTCTCTCCAACTCTTAAGTTACTACTTCAACTCACATATGCATGGAAACACAGAGTGGAGCACCCGGCAATACTGAGCAGGACAGCTCAGTAAAAGGGCTGCTCTGCCAGAACAAGGCAGAATGCAGATGCGTGGTTCTCAAGGATATGCTTCTGAGTCTGCTAGAAACTTTGCAGTAGAGCTGAGATGAACTCAGTATAAGTTCCATTTGAAGAAATAACCTAGGCCAGAAACCCACTCAACTGTAGCTCTTAAGCATCATCTGGAGCACACATTCCAGGAACCAGGCAGCAGAGAGCCCAGTGGAAGCTGCTCGATTTGAGCTTGTCTGATAGGTGTTTGTCTTCCCTGCAGGGAAACAGTTGCGTAGAGAACTCTTTCTACAGCAGCCACACACTCTGCCCTAGAGCTGAGAAGCACTGGCTGTAACTTCCCTTTGCAGAAGGAACATGCCTCAGAAACACACTCTCTCCTAACTCTTAAGTTACTACTTCAACTCACATATGCATGGAAACACAGAGTGGAGCACCCGGCAATACTGAGCAGGACAGCTCAGTAAAAGGGCTGCTCTGCCAGAGCAACGCAGAATGCAGATGCGTGGTTCTCGAGGATATGCTTCTGAGTCTGCTAGAAACTTTGCAGTAGAGCTGAGATGAACTCAGTATAAGTTCCATTTGAAGAAATAACCTAGGTCAGAAACCCACTCAACTGTAGCTCTTAAGCATCATCTGGAGCACACATTCTGGGAACCAGGCAGCCGAGAGCCCAGTGGAAGCTGCTCGATTTGAGCTTGTCTGATAGGTGTTTGTCTTCCCTGCAGGGAAACAGTTGCTTAGAGAACTCTTTCTACAGCAGCCACACACTCTGCCCTAGAGCTGAGAAGCACTGGCTGTAATTTCCCTTTGCAGAAGGAACATGCCTCAGAAACACACTCTCTCCAACTCTTAAGTTACTACTTCAACTCACATATGCATGGAAACACAGAGTGGAGCACCCGGCGATAGTGTGCAGGACAGTTCAGTAAAAGGGAGGCTCTGCCAGAACAAGGCAGAATGCAGATGCGTGGTTCTCAAGGATATGCTTCTGAGTCTGCTAGAAACTTTGCAGTAGAGCTGAGATGAACTCAGTATAAGTTCCATTTGAAGAAATAACCTAGGCCCGAAACCCACTCAACTGTAGCTCTTAAGCATCATCTGGAGCACACATTCTGGGAACCAGGCAGCAGAGAGCCCAGTGGAAGCTGCTCGATTTGAGCTTGTCTGATAGGTGTTTGTCTTCCCTGCAGGGAAACAGTTGCGTAGAGAACTCTTTCTACAGCAGCCACACACTCTGCCCTAGAGCTGAGAAGCACTGGCTGTAATTTCCCTTTGAAGAAGGAACATGCCTCAGAAACACACTCTCTCCAACTCTTAAGTTACTACTTCAACTCACATATGCATGGAAACACAGAGTGGAGCACCCGGCGATAGTGTGCAGGACAGTTCAGTAAAAGGGCTGCTCTGCCAGAACAAGGCAGAATGCAGATGCGTGGTTCTCAAGGATATGCTTCTGAGTCTGCTAGAAACTTTGCAGTAGAGCTGAGATGAACTCAGTATAAGTTCCATTTGAAGAAATAACCTAGGCCCGAAACCCACTCAACTGTAGCTCTTAAGCATCATCTGGAGCACACACTCTGGGAACCAGGCAGCAGAGAGCCCAGTGGAAGCTGCTCGATTTGAGCTTGTCTGATAGGTGTTTGTCTTCCCTGCAGGGAAACAGTTGCGTAGAGAACACTTTCTACAGCAGCCACACACTCTGCCCTAGAGCTGAGAAGCACTGGCTGTAATTTCCCTTTGTAGAAGGAACATGCCTCAGAAACACACTCTCTCCAACTCTTAAGTTACTACTTCAACTCACATATGCATGGAAACACAGAGTGGAGCACCCGGCAATACTGAGCAGGACAGCTCAGTAAAAGGGCTGCTCTGCCAGAACAAGGCAGAATGCAGATGCGTGGTTCTCAAGGATATGCTTCTGAGTCTGCTAGAAACTTTGCAGTAGAGCTGAGATGAACTCAGTATAAGTTCCATTTGAAGAAATAACCTAGGCCAGAAACCCACTCAACTGTAGCTCGTAAGCATCATCTGGAGCACACATTCTGGGAACCAGGCAGCACAGAGCCCAGTGGAAGCTGCTCGATTTGAGCTTGTCTGATAGGTGTTTGTCTTCCCTGCAGGGAAACAGTTGCTTAGATAACTCTTTCTACAGCAGCCACACACTCTGCCCTAGAGCTGAGAAGCACTGGCTGTCACTTCCCTTTGCAGAAGGAACATGCCTCAGAAGCACACTCTCTCCTAACTCTTAAGTTACTACTTCAACTCACATATGCATGTAAACACAGAGTGGAGCACCCGGCGATACTGAGCAGGACAGCTCAGTAAAAGGGCTGCTCTGCCAGAACAAGGCAGAATGCAGATGCGTGGTTCTCAAGGATATGCTTCTGAGTCTGCTAGAAACTTTGCAGTAGAGCTGAGATGAACTCAGTATAAGTTCCATTTGAAGAAATAACCTAGGCCAGAAACCCACTCAACTGTAGCTCTTAAGCATCATCTGGAGCACACATTCTGGGAACCAGGCAGCAGAGAGCCCAGTGGAAGCTGCTCGATTTGAGCTTGTCTGATAGGTGTTTGTCTTCCCTGCAGGGAAACAGTTGCTTAGAGAACTCTTTCTACAGCAGCCACACACTCTGCCCTAGAGCTGAGAAGCACTGGCTGTAATTTCCCTTTGTAGAAGGAACATGCCTCAGAAACACACTCTCTCCAACTCTTAAGTTACTACTTCAACTCACATATGCATGGAAACACAGAGTGGAGCACCCCGCGATAGTGTGCAGGACAGTTCAGTAAAAGGGCTGCTCTGCCAGAACAAGGCAGAATGCAGATGCGTGGTTCTCAAGGATATGCTTCTGAGTCTGCTAGAAACTTTGCAGTAGAGCTGAGATGAACTCAGTATAAGTTCCATTTGAAGAAATAACCTAGGCCCGAAACCCACTCAACTGTAGCTCTTAAGCATCATCTGGAGCACACATTCTGGGAACCAGGCAGCCGAGAGCCCAGTGGAAGCTGCTCGATTTGAGCTTGTCTGATAGGTGTTTGTCTTCCCTGCAGGGAAACAGTTGCGTAGAGAACTCTTTCTACAGCAGCCACACACTCTGCCCTAGAGCTGAGAAGCACTGGCTGTAACTTCCCTTTGCAGAAGGAACATGCCTCAGAAACACACTCTCTCCTAACTCTTAAGTTACTACTTCAACTCACATATGCATGGAAACACAGAGTGGAGCACCCGGCGATACTGAGCAGGACAGCTCAGTAAAAGGGCTGCTCTGCCAGAACAAGGAAGAATGCAGATGCGTGGTTCTCAAGGATATGCTTCTGAGTCTGCTAGAAACTTTGCAGTAGAGCTAAGATGAACTCAGTATAAGTTCCATTTGAAGAAATAACCTAGGCCCGAAACCCACTCCACTGTAGCTCTTAAGCATCATCTGGAGCACACATTCTGGGAACCAGGCAGCAGAGAGCCCAGTGGAAGCTGCTCGATTTGAGCTTGTCTGATAGGTGTTTGTCTTCCCTGCAGGGAAACAGTTGCTTAGAGAACTCTTTCAACAGCAGCCACACACTCTGCCCTAGAGCTGAGAAGCACTGGCTGTAATTTCACTTTGTAGAAGGAACATGCCTCAGAAACACACTCTCTCCAACTCTTAAGTTACTACTTCAACTCACATATGCATGGAAACACAGAGTGGAGCACCTGGTATTAGTGTGCAGGACAGTTCAGTAAAAGGGCTGCTCTGCCAGAACAAGGCAGAATGCAGATGCGTGGTTCTCAAGGATATGCTTCTGAGTCTGCTAGAAACTTTGCAGTAGAGCTGAGATGAACTCAGTATAAGTTCCATTTGAAGAAATAACCTAGGCCAGAAACCCACTCAACTGTAGCTCTTAAGCATCATCTGGAGCACACATTCTGGAAACCAGGCAGCAGAGAGCCCAGTGGAAGCTGCTCGATTTGAGCTTGTCTGATAGGTGTTTGTCTTCCCTGCAGGGAAACAGTTGCGTAGAGAACTCTTTCTACAGCAGCCACACACTCTGCCCTAGAGCTGAGAAGCACTGGCTGTAACTTCCCTTTGCAGAAGGAACATGCCTCAGAAACACACTCTCTCCTAACAATTAAGTTAGTACTTCAACTCACATATGCATGGAAACACAGAGTGGAGCACCCGGCGATAGTGTGCAGGACAGTTCAGTAAAAGGGCTGCTCTGCCAGAACAAGGCAGAATGCAGATGCGTGGTTCTCAAGGATATGCTTCTGAGTCTGCTAGAAACTTTGCAGTAGAGCTGAGATGAACTCAGTATTAGTTCCATTTGAAGAAATAACCTAGGCCCGAAACCCACTCAACTGTAGCTCTTAAGCATCATCTGGAGCACACACTCTGGGAACCAGGCAGCAGAGAGCCCAGTGGAAGCTGCTCGATTTGAGCTTGTCTGATAGGTGTTTGTCTTCCCTGCAGGGAAACAGTTGCGTAGAGAACACTTTCTACAGCAGCCACACACTCTGCCCTAGAGCTGAGAAGCACTGGCTGTAATTTCCCTTTGTAGAAGGAACATGCCTCAGAAACACACTCTCTCCAACTCTTAAGTTACTACTTCAACTCACATATGCATGGAAACACAGAGTGGAGCACCCGGCAATACTGAGCAGGACAGCTCAGTAAAAGGGCTGCTCTGCCAGAACAAGGCAGAATGCAGATGCGTGGTTCTCAAGGATATGCTTCTGAGTCTGCTAGAAACTTTGCAGTAGAGCTGAGATGAACTCAGTATAAGTTCCATTTGAAGAAATAACCTAGGCCAGAAACCCACTCAACTGTAGCTCTTAAGCATCATCTGGAGCACACATTCCAGGAACCAGGCAGCAGAGAGCCCAGTGGAAGCTGCTCGATTTGAGCTTGTCTGATAGGTGTTTGTCTTCCCTGCAGGGAAACAGTTGCATAGAGAACTCTTTCTACAGCAGCCACACACTCTGCCCTAGAGCTGAGAAGCACTGGCTGTAACTTCCCTTTGCAGAAGGAACATGCCTCAGAAACACACTCTCTCCTAACTCTTAAGTTACTACTTCAACTCACATATGCATGGAAACACAGAGTGGAGCACCCGGCAATACTGAGCAGGACAGCTCAGTAAAAGGGCTGCTCTGCCAGAGCAACGCAGAATGCAGATGCGTGGTTCTCGAGGATATGCTTCTGAGTCTGCTAGAAACTTTGCAGTAGAGCTGAGATGAACTCAGTATAAGTTCCATTTGAAGAAATAACCTAGGTCAGAAACCCACTCAACTGTAGCTCTTAAGCATCATCTGGAGCACACATTCTGGGAACCAGGCAGCCGAGAGCCCAGTGGAAGCTGCTCGATTTGAGCTTGTCTGATAGGTGTTTGTCTTCCCTGCAGGGAAACAGTTGCTTAGAGAACTCTTTCTACAGCAGCCACACACTCTGCCCTAGAGCTGAGAAGCACTGGCTGTAATTTCCCTTTGCAGAAGGAACATGCCTCAGAAACACACTCTCTCCAACTCTTAAGTTACTACTTCAACTCACATATGCATGGAAACACAGAGTGGAGCACCCGGCGATAGTGTGCAGGACAGTTCAGTAAAAGGGAGGCTCTGCCAGAACAAGGCAGAATGCAGATGCGTGGTTCTCAAGGATATGCTTCTGAGTCTGCTAGAAACTTTGCAGTAGAGCTGAGATGAACTCAGTATAAGTTCCATTTGAAGAAATAACCTAGGCCCGAAACCCACTCAACTGTAGCTCTTAAGCATCATCTGGAGCACACATTCTGGGAACCAGGCAGCAGAGAGCCCAGTGGAAGCTGCTCGATTTGAGCTTGTCTGATAGGTGTTTGTCTTCCCTGCAGGGAAACAGTTGCGTAGAGAACTCTTTCTACAGCAGCCACACACTCTGCCCTAGAGCTGAGAAGCACTGGCTGTAATTTCCCTTTGAAGAAGGAACATGCCTCAGAAACACACTCTCTCCAACTCTTAAGTTACTACTTCAACTCACATATGCATGGAAACACAGAGTGGAGCACCCGGCGATAGTGTGCAGGACAGTTCAGTAAAAGGGCTGCTCTGCCAGAACAAGGCAGAATGCAGATGCGTGGTTCTCAAGGATATGCTTCTGAGTCTGCTAGAAACTTTGCAGTAGAGCTGAGATGAACTCAGTATAAGTTCCATTTGAAGAAATAACCTAGGCCCGAAACCCACTCAACTGTAGCTCTTAAGCATCATCTGGAGCACACACTCTGGGAACCAGGCAGCAGAGAGCCCAGTGGAAGCTGCTCGATTTGAGCTTGTCTGATAGGTGTTTGTCTTCCCTGCAGGGAAACAGTTGCGTAGAGAACACTTTCTACAGCAGCCACACACTCTGCCCTAGAGCTGAGAAGCACTGGCTGTAATTTCCCTTTGTAGAAGGAACATGCCTCAGAAACACACTCTCTCCAACTCTTAAGTTACTACTTCAACTCACATATGCATGGAAACACAGAGTGGAGCACCCGGCAATACTGAGCAGGACAGCTCAGTAAAAGGGCTGCTCTGCCAGAACAAGGCAGAATGCAGATGCGTGGTTCTCAAGGATATGCTTCTGAGTCTGCTAGAAACTTTGCAGTAGAGCTGAGATGAACTCAGTATAAGTTCCATTTGAAGAAATAACCTAGGCCAGAAACCCACTCAACTGTAGCTCGTAAGCATCATCTGGAGCACACATTCTGGGAACCAGGCAGCACAGAGCCCAGTGGAAGCTGCTCGATTTGAGCTTGTCTGATAGGTGTTTGTCTTCCCTGCAGGGAAACAGTTGCTTAGATAACTCTTTCTACAGCAGCCACACACTCTGCCCTAGAGCTGAGAAGCACTGGCTGTCACTTCCCTTTGCAGAAGGAACATGCCTCAGAAGCACACTCTCTCCTAACTCTTAAGTTACTACTTCAACTCACATATGCATGTAAACACAGAGTGGAGCACCCGGCGATACTGAGCAGGACAGCTCAGTAAAAGGGCTGCTCTGCCAGAACAAGGCAGAATGCAGATGCGTGGTTCTCAAGGATATGCTTCTGAGTCTGCTAGAAACTTTGCAGTAGAGCTGAGATGAACTCAGTATAAGTTCCATTTGAAGAAATAACCTAGGCCAGAAACCCACTCAACTGTAGCTCTTAAGCATCATCTGGAGCACACATTCTGGAAACCAGGCAGCAGAGAGCCCAGTGGAAGCTGCTCGATTTGAGCTTGTCTGATAGGTGTTTGTCTTCCCTGCAGGGAAACAGTTGCGTAGAGAACTCTTTCTACAGCAGCCACACACTCTGCCCTAGAGCTGAGAAGCACTGGCTGTAACTTCCCTTTGCAGAAGGAACATGCCTCAGAAACACACTCTCTCCTAACAATTAAGTTAGTACTTCAACTCACATATGCATGGAAACACAGAGTGGAGCACCCGGCGATAGTGTGCAGGACAGTTCAGTAAAAGGGCTGCTCTGCCAGAACAAGGCAGAATGCAGATGCGTGGTTCTCAAGGATATGCTTCTGAGTCTGCTAGAAACTTTGCAGTAGAGCTGAGATGAACTCAGTATAAGTTCCATTTGAAGAAATAACCTAGGCCCGAAACCCACTCAACTGTAGCTCTTAAGCATCATCTGGAGCACACACTCTGGGAACCAGGCAGCAGAGAGCCCAGTGGAAGCTGCTCGATTTGAGCTTGTCTGATAGGTGTTTGTCTTCCCTGCAGGGAAACAGTTGCGTAGAGAACACTTTCTACAGCAGCCACACACTCTGCCCTAGAGCTGAGAAGCACTGGCTGTAATTTCCCTTTGTAGAAGGAACATGCCTCAGAAACACACTCTCTCCAACTCTTAAGTTACTACTTCAACTCACATATGCATGGAAACACAGAGTGGAGCACCCGGCAATACTGAGCAGGACAGCTCAGTAAAAGGGCTGCTCTGCCAGAACAAGGCAGAATGCAGATGCGTGGTTCTCAAGGATATGCTTCTGAGTCTGCTAGAAACTTTGCAGTAGAGCTGAGATGAACTCAGTATAAGTTCCATTTGAAGAAATAACCTAGGCCAGAAACCCACTCAACTGTAGCTCTTAAGCATCATCTGGAGCACACATTCCAGGAACCAGGCAGCAGAGAGCCCAGTGGAAGCTGCTCGATTTGAGCTTGTCTGATAGGTGTTTGTCTTCCCTGCAGGGAAACAGTTGCATAGAGAACTCTTTCTACAGCAGCCACACACTCTGCCCTAGAGCTGAGAAGCACTGGCTGTAACTTCCCTTTGCAGAAGGAACATGCCTCAGAAACACACTCTCTCCTAACTCTTAAGTTACTACTTCAACTCACATATGCATGGAAACACAGAGTGGAGCACCCGGCAATACTGAGCAGGACAGCTCAGTAAAAGGGCTGCTCTGCCAGAGCAACGCAGAATGCAGATGCGTGGTTCTCGAGGATATGCTTCTGAGTCTGCTAGAAACTTTGCAGTAGAGCTGAGATGAACTCAGTATAAGTTCCATTTGAAGAAATAACCTAGGTCAGAAACCCACTCAACTGTAGCTCTTAAGCATCATCTGGAGCACACATTCTGGGAACCAGGCAGCCGAGAGCCCAGTGGAAGCTGCTCGATTTGAGCTTGTCTGATAGGTGTTTGTCTTCCCTGCAGGGAAACAGTTGCTTAGAGAACTCTTTCTACAGCAGCCACACACTCTGCCCTAGAGCTGAGAAGCACTGGCTGTAATTTCCCTTTGCAGAAGGAACATGCCTCAGAAACACACTCTCTCCAACTCTTAAGTTACTACTTCAACTCACATATGCATGGAAACACAGAGTGGAGCACCCGGCGATAGTGTGCAGGACAGTTCAGTAAAAGGGAGGCTCTGCCAGAACAAGGCAGAATGCAGATGCGTGGTTCTCAAGGATATGCTTCTGAGTCTGCTAGAAACTTTGCAGTAGAGCTGAGATGAACTCAGTATAAGTTCCATTTGAAGAAATAACCTAGGCCCGAAACCCACTCAACTGTAGCTCTTAAGCATCATCTGGAGCACACATTCTGGGAACCAGGCAGCCGAGAGCCCAGTGGAAGCTGCTCGATTTGAGCTTGTCTGATAGGTGTTTGTCTTCCCTGCAGGGAAACAGTTGCGTAGAGAACTCTTTCTACAGCAGCCACACACTCTGCCCTAGAGCTGAGAAGCACTGGCTGTAATTTCCCTTTGAAGAAGGAACATGCCTCAGAAACACACTCTCTCCAACTCTTAAGTTACTACTTCAACTCACATATGCATGGAAACACAGAGTGGAGCACCCGGCGATAGTGTGCAGGACAGTTCAGTAAAAGGGCTGCTCTGCCAGAACAAGGCAGAATGCAGATGCGTGGTTCTCAAGGATATGCTTCTGAGTCTGCTAGAAACTTTGCAGTAGAGCTGAGATGAACTCAGTATAAGTTCCATTTGAAGAAATAACCTAGGCCCGAAACCCACTCAACTGTAGCTCTTAAGCATCATCTGGAGCACACACTCTGGGAACCAGGCAGCAGAGAGCCCAGTGGAAGCTGCTCGATTTGAGCTTGTCTGATAGGTGTTTGTCTTCCCTGCAGGGAAACAGTTGCGTAGAGAACACTTTCTACAGCAGCCACACACTCTGCCCTAGAGCTGAGAAGCACTGGCTGTAATTTCCCTTTGTAGAAGGAACATGCCTCAGAAACACACTCTCTCCAACTCTTAAGTTACTACTTCAACTCACATATGCATGGAAACACAGAGTGGAGCACCCGGCAATACTGAGCAGGACAGCTCAGTAAAAGGGCTGCTCTGCCAGAACAAGGCAGAATGCAGATGCGTGGTTCTCAAGGATATGCTTCTGAGTCTGCTAGAAACTTTGCAGTAGAGCTGAGATGAACTCAGTATAAGTTCCATTTGAAGAAATAACCTAGGCCAGAAACCCACTCAACTGTAGCTCGTAAGCATCATCTGGAGCACACATTCTGGGAACCAGGCAGCACAGAGCCCAGTGGAAGCTGCTCGATTTGAGCTTGTCTGATAGGTGTTTGTCTTCCCTGCAGGGAAACAGTTGCTTAGAGAACTCTTTCTACAGCAGCCACACACTCTGCCCTAGAGCTGAGAAGCACTGGCTGTAATTTCCCTTTGTAGAAGGAACATGCCTCAGAAACACACTCTCTCCAACTCTTAAGTTACTACTTCAACTCACATATGCATGGAAACACAGAGTGGAGCACCCCGCGATAGTGTGCAGGACAGTTCAGTAAAAGGGCTGCTCTGCCAGAACAAGGCAGAATGCAGATGCGTGGTTCTCAAGGATATGCTTCTGAGTCTGCTAGAAACTTTGCAGTAGAGCTGAGATGAACTCAGTATAAGTTCCATTTGAAGAAATAACCTAGGCCAGAAACCCACTCAACTGTAGCTCTTAAGCATCATCTGGAGCACACATTCTGGGAACCAGGCTGCAGAGAGCCCAGTGGAAGCTGCTCGATTTGAGCTTGTCTGATAGGTGTTTGTCTTCCCTGCAGGGAAACAGTTGCGTAGAGAACTCTTTCTACAGCAGCCACACACTCTGCCCTAGAGCTGAGAAGCACTGGCTGTAACTTCCCTTTGCAGAAGGAACATGCCTCAGAAACACACTCTCTCCTAACTCTTAAGTTACTACTTCAACTCACATATGCATGGAAACACAGAGTGGAGCACCCGGCGATACTGAGCAGGACAGCTCAGTAAAAGGGCTGCTCTGCCAGAACAAGGAAGAATGCAGATGCGTGGTTCTCAAGGATATGCTTCTGAGTCTGCTAGAAACTTTGCAGTAGAGCTGAGATGAACTCAGTATAAGTTCCATTTGAAGAAATAACCTAGGCCCGAAACCCACTCCACTGTAGCTCTTAAGCATCATCTGGAGCACACATTCTGGGAACCAGGCAGCAGAGAGCCCAGTGGAAGCTGCTCGATTTGAGCTTGTCTGATAGGTGTTTGTCTTCCCTGCAGGGAAACAGTTGCTTAGAGAACTCTTTCAACAGCAGCCACACACTCTGCCCTAGAGCTGAGAAGCACTGGCTGTAATTTCACTTTGTAGAAGGAACATGCCTCAGAAACACACTCTCTCCAACTCTTAAGTTACTACTTCAACTCACATATGCATGGAAACACAGAGTGGAGCACCTGGTATTAGTGTGCAGGACAGTTCAGTAAAAGGGCTGCTCTGCCAGAACAAGGCAGAATGCAGATGCGTGGTTCTCAAGGATATGCTTCTGAGTCTGCTAGAAACTTTGCAGTAGAGCTGAGATGAACTCAGTATAAGTTCCATTTGAAGAAATAACCTAGGCCAGAAACCCACTCAACTGTAGCTCTTAAGCATCATCTGGAGCACACATTCTGGAAACCAGGCAGCAGAGAGCCCAGTGGAAGCTGCTCGATTTGAGCTTGTCTGATAGGTGTTTGTCTTCCCTGCAGGGAAACAGTTGCGTAGAGAACTCTTTCTACAGCAGCCACACACTCTGCCCTAGAGCTGAGAAGCACTGGCTGTAACTTCCCTTTGCAGAAGGAACATGCCTCAGAAACACACTCTCTCCTAACAATTAAGTTAGTACTTCAACTCACATATGCATGGAAACACAGAGTGGAGCACCCGGCGATAGTGTGCAGGACAGTTCAGTAAAAGGGCTGCTCTGCCAGAACAAGGCAGAATGCAGATGCGTGGTTCTCAAGGATATGCTTCTGAGTCTGCTAGAAACTTTGCAGTAGAGCTGAGATGAACTCAGTATAAGTTCCATTTGAAGAAATAACCTAGGCCAGAAACCCACTCAACTGTAGCTCTTAAGCATCATCTGGACCAACATTCCGGGAACCAGGCAGCAGAGAGCCCAGTGGAAGCTGCTCGATTTGAGCTTGTCTGATAGGTGTTTGTCTTCCCTGCAGGGAAACAGTTGCGTAGAGAACTCTTTCTACAGCAGCCACACACTCTGCCCTAGAGCTGAGAAGCACTGGCTGTAACTTCCCTTTGCAGAAGGAACATGCCTCAGAAACACACTCTCTCCTAACTCTTAAGTTACTACTTCAACTCACATATGCATGGAAACACAGAGTGCAGCACCAGGCAATACTGAGCAGGACAGCTCAGTAAAAGGGCTGCTCTGCCAGAACAAGGCAGAATGCAGATGCGTGGTTCTCAAGGATATGCTTCTGAGTCTGCTAGAAACTTTGCAGTAGAGCTGAGATGAACTCAGTATAAGTTCCATTTGAAGAAATAACCTAGGCCAGAAACCCACTCAACTGTAGCTCTTAAGCATCATCTGGAGCACACATTCCGGGAACCAGGCAGCAGAGAGCCCAGTGGAAGCTGCTCGATTTGAGCTTGTCTGATAGGTGTTTGTCTTCCCTGCAGGGAAACAGTTGCGTAGAGAACTCTTTCTACAGCAGCCACACACTCTGCCCTAGAGCTGAGAAGCACTGGCTGTAACTTCCCTTTGCAGAAGGAACATGCCTCAGAAACACACTCTCTCCAACTCTTAAGTTACTACTTCAACTCACATATGCATGGAAACACAGAGTGGAGCACCCGGCAATACTGAGCAGGACAGCTCAGTAAAAGGGCTGCTCTGCCAGAACAAGGCAGAATGCAGATGCGTGGTTCTCAAGGATATGCTTCTGAGTCTGCTAGAAACTTTGCAGTAGAGCTGAGATGAACTCAGTATAAGTTCCATTTGAAGAAATAACCTAGGCCAGAAACCCACTCAACTGTAGCTCTTAAGCATCATCTGGAGCACACATTCCAGGAACCAGGCAGCAGAGAGCCCAGTGGAAGCTGCTCGATTTGAGCTTGTCTGATAGGTGTTTGTCTTCCCTGCAGGGAAACAGTTGCGTAGAGAACTCTTTCTACAGCAGCCACACACTCTGCCCTAGAGCTGAGAAGCACTGGCTGTAACTTCCCTTTGCAGAAGGAACATGCCTCAGAAACACACTCTCTCCTAACTCTTAAGTTACTACTTCAACTCACATATGCATGGAAACACAGAGTGGAGCACCCGGCAATACTGAGCAGGACAGCTCAGTAAAAGGGCTGCTCTGCCAGAACAACGCAGAATGCAGATGCGTGGTTCTCGAGGATATGCTTCTGAGTCTGCTAGAAACTTTGCAGTAGAGCTGAGATGAACTCAGTATAAGTTCCATTTGAAGAAATAACCTAGGTCAGAAACCCACTCAACTGTAGCTCTTAAGCATCATCTGGAGCACACATTCTGGGAACCAGGCAGCCGAGAGCCCAGTGGAAGCTGCTCGATTTGAGCTTGTCTGATAGGTGTTTGTCTTCCCTGCAGGGAAACAGTTGCTTAGAGAACTCTTTCTACAGCAGCCACACACTCTGCCCTAGAGCTGAGAAGCACTGGCTGTAATTTCCCTTTGCAGAAGGAACATGCCTCAGAAACACACTCTCTCCAACTCTTAAGTTACTACTTCAACTCACATATGCATGGAAACACAGAGTGGAGCACCCGGCGATAGTGTGCAGGACAGTTCAGTAAAAGGGAGGCTCTGCCAGAACAAGGCAGAAGGCAGATGCGTGGTTCTCAAGGATATGCTTCTGAGTCTGCTAGAAACTTTGCAGTAGAGCTGAGATGAACTCAGTATAAGTTCCATTTGAAGAAATAACCTAGGCCCGAAACCCACTCAACTGTAGCTCTTAAGCATCATCTGGAGCACACATTCCGGGAACCAGGCAGCAGAGAGCCCAGTGGAAGCTGCTCGATTTGAGCTTGTCTGATAGGTGTTTGTCTTCCCTGCAGGGAAACAGTTGCGTAGAGAACTCTTTCTACAGCAGCCACACACTCTGCCCTAGAGCTGAGAAGCACTGGCTGTAATTTCCCTTTGAAGAAGGAACATGCCTCAGAAACACACTCTCTCCAACTCTTAAGTTACTACTTCAACTCACATATGCATGGAAACACAGAGTGGAGCACCCGGCGATAGTGTGCAGGACAGTTCAGTAAAAGGGCTGCTCTGCCAGAACAAGGCAGAATGCAGATGCGTGGTTCTCAAGGATATGCTTCTGAGTCTGCTAGAAACTTTGCAGTAGAGCTGAGATGAACTCAGTATAAGTTCCATTTGAAGAAATAACCTAGGCCCGAAACCCACTCAACTGTAGCTCTTAAGCATCATCTGTAGCACACACTCTGGGAACCAGGCAGCAGAGAGCCCAGTGGAAGCTGCTCGATTTGAGCTTGTCTGATAGGTGTTTGTCTTCCCTGCAGGGAAACAGTTGCGTAGAGAACACTTTCTACAGCAGCCACACACTCTGCCCTAGAGCTGAGAAGCACTGGCTGTAATTTCCCTTTGTAGAAGGAACATGCCTCAGAAACACACTCTCTCCAACTCTTAAGTTACTACTTCAACTCACATATGCATGGAAACACAGAGTGGAGCACCCGGCAATACTGAGCAGGACAGCTCAGTAAAAGGGCTGCTCTGCCAGAACAAGGCAGAATGCAGATGCGTGGTTCTCAAGGATATGCTTCTGAGTCTGCTAGAAACTTTGCAGTAGAGCTGAGATGAACTCAGTATAAGTTCCATTTGAAGAAATAACCTAGGCCAGAAACCCACTCAACTGTAGCTCGTAAGCATCATCTGGAGCACACATTCTGGGAACCAGGCAGCACAGAGCCCAGTGGAAGCTGCTCGATTTGAGCTTGTCTGATAGGTGTTTGTCTTCCCTGCAGGGAACCAGTTGCTTAGATAACTCTTTCTACAGCAGCCACACACTCTGCCCTAGAGCTGAGAAGCACTGGCTGTCACTTCCCTTTGCAGAAGGAACATGCCTCAGAAGCACACTCTCTCCTAACTCTTAAGTTACTACTTCAACTCACATATGCATGTAAACACAGAGTGGAGCACCCGGCGATACTGAGCAGGACAGCTCAGTAAAAGGGCTGCTCTGCCAGAACAAGGCAGAATGCAGATGCGTGGTTCTCAAGGATATGCTTCTGAGTCTGCTAGAAACTTTGCAGTAGAGCTGAGATGAACTCAGTATAAGTTCCATTTGAAGAAATAACCTAGGCCAGAAACCCACTCAACTGTAGCTCTTAAGCATCATCTGGAGCACACATTCTGGGAACCAGGCAGCAGAGAGCCCAGTGGAAGCTGCTCGATTTGAGCTTGTCTGATAGGTGTTTGTCTTCCCTGCAGGGAAACAGTTGCTTAGAGAACTCTTTCTACAGCAGCCACACACTCTGCCCTAGAGCTGAGAAGCACTGGCTGTAATTTCCCTTTGTAGAAGGAACATGCCTCAGAAACACACTCTCTCCAACTCTTAAGTTACTACTTCAACTCACATATGCATGGAAACACAGAGTGGAGCACCCCGCGATAGTGTGCAGGACAGTTCAGTAAAAGGGCTGCTCTGCCAGAACAAGGCAGAATGCAGATGCGTGGTTCTCAAGGATATGCTTCTGAGTCTGCTAGAAACTTTGCAGTAGAGCTGAGATGAACTCAGTATAAGTTCCATTTGAAGAAATAACCTAGGCCAGAAACCCACTCAACTGTAGCTCTTAAGCATCATCTGGAGCACACATTCTGGGAACCAGGCTGCAGAGAGCCCAGTGGAAGCTGCTCGATTTGAGCTTGTCTGATAGGTGTTTGTCTTCCCTGCAGGGAAACAGTTGCGTAGAGAACTCTTTCTACAGCAGCCACACACTCTGCCCTAGAGCTGAGAAGCACTGGCTGTAACTTCCCTTTGCAGAAGGAACATGCCTCAGAAACACACTCTCTCCTAACTCTTAAGTTACTACTTCAACTCACATATGCATGGAAACACAGAGTGGAGCACGCGGCGATACTGAGCAGGACAGCTCAGTAAAAGGGCTGCTCTGCCAGAACAAGGAAGAATGCAGATGCGTGGTTCTCAAGGATATGCTTCTGAGTCTGCTAGAAACTTTGCAGTAGAGCTGAGATGAACTCAGTATAAGTTCCATTTGAAGAAATAACCTAGGCCCGAAACCCACTCCACTGTAGCTCTTAAGCATCATCTGGAGCACACATTCTGGGAACCAGGCAGCAGAGAGCCCAGTGGAAGCTGCTCGATTTGAGCTTGTCTGATAGGTGTTTGTCTTCCCTGCAGGGAAACAGTTGCTTAGAGAACTCTTTCAACAGCAGCCACACACTCTGCCCTAGAGCTGAGAAGCACTGGCTGTAATTTCCCTTTGTAGAAGGAACATGCCTCAGAAACACACTCTCTCCAACTCTTAAGTTACTACTTCAACTCACATATGCATGGAAACACAGAGTGGAGCACCTGGTATTAGTGTGCAGGACAGTTCAGTAAAAGGGCTGCTCTGCCAGAACAAGGCAGAATGCAGATGCGTGGTTCTCAAGGATATGCTTCTGAGTCTGCTAGAAACTTTGCAGTAGAGCTGAGATGAACTCAGTATAAGTTCCATTTGAAGAAATAACCTAGGCCAGAAACCCACTCAACTGTAGCTCTTAAGCATCATCTGGAGCACACATTCTGGGAACCAGGCAGCAGAGAGCCCAGTGGAAGCTGCTCGATTTGAGCTTGTCTGATAGGTGTTTGTCTTCCCTGCAGGGAAACAGTTGCGTAGAGAACTCTTTCTACAGCAGCCACACACTCTGCCCTAGAGCTGAGAAGCACTGGCTGTAACTTCCCTTTGCAGAAGGAACATGCCTCAGAAACACACTCTCTCCTAACAATTAAGTTAGTACTTCAACTCACATATGCATGGAAACACAGAGTGGAGCACCCGGCGATAGTGTGCAGGACAGTTCAGTAAAAGGGCTGCTCTGCCAGAACAAGGCAGAATGCAGATGCGTGGTTCTCAAGGATATGCTTCTGAGTCTGCTAGAAACTTTGCAGTAGAGCTGAGATGAACTCAGTATAAGTTCCATTTGAAGAAATAACCTAGGCCAGAAACCCACTCAACTGTAGCTCTTAAGCATCATCTGGACCAACATTCCGGGAACCAGGCAGCAGAGAGCCCAGTGGAAGCTGCTCGATTTGAGCTTGTCTGATAGGTGTTTGTCTTCCCTGCAGGGAAACAGTTGCGTAGAGAACTCTTTCTACAGCAGCCACACACTCTGCCCTAGAGCTGAGAAGCACTGGCTGTAACTTCCCTTTGCAGAAGGAACATGCCTCAGAAACACACTCTCTCCTAACTCTTAAGTTACTACTTCAACTCACATATGCATGGAAACACAGAGTGCAGCACCCGGCAATACTGAGCAGGACAGCTCAGTAAAAGGGCTGCTCTGCCAGAACAAGGCAGAATGCAGATGCGTGGTTCTCAAGGATATGCTTCTGAGTCTGCTAGAAACTTTGCAGTAGAGCTGAGATGAACTCAGTATAAGTTCCATTTGAAGAAATAACCTAGGCCAGAAACCCACTCAACTGTAGCTCTTAAGCATCATCTGGAGCACACATTCCGGGAACCAGGCAGCAGAGAGCCCAGTGGAAGCTGCTCGATTTGAGCTTGTCTGATAGGTGTTTGTCTTCCCTGCAGGGAAACAGTTGCGTAGAGAACTCTTTCTACAGCAGCCACACACTCTGCCCTAGAGCTGAGAAGCACTGGCTGTAACTTCCCTTTGCAGAAGGAACATGCCTCAGAAACACACTCTCTCCAACTCTTAAGTTACTACTTCAACTCACATATGCATGGAAACACAGAGTGGAGCACCCGGCAATACTGAGCAGGACAGCTCAGTAAAAGGGCTGCTCTGCCAGAACAAGGCAGAATGCAGATGCGTGGTTCTCAAGGATATGCTTCTGAGTCTGCTAGAAACTTTGCAGTAGAGCTGAGATGAACTCAGTATAAGTTCCATTTGAAGAAATAACCTAGGCCAGAAACCCACTCAACTGTAGCTCTTAAGCATCATCTGGAGCACACATTCCAGGAACCAGGCAGCAGAGAGCCCAGTGGAAGCTGCTCGATTTGAGCTTGTCTGATAGGTGTTTGTCTTCCCTGCAGGGAAACAGTTGCGTAGAGAACTCTTTCTACAGCAGCCACACACTCTGCCCTAGAGCTGAGAAGCACTGGCTGTAACTTCCCTTTGCAGAAGGAACATGCCTCAGAAACACACTCTCTCCTAACTCTTAAGTTACTACTTCAACTCACATATGCATGGAAACACAGAGTGGAGCACCCGGCAATACTGAGCAGGACAGCTCAGTAAAAGGGCTGCTCTGCCAGAACAACGCAGAATGCAGATGCGTGGTTCTCGAGGATATGCTTCTGAGTCTGCTAGAAACTTTGCAGTAGAGCTGAGATGAACTCAGTATAAGTTCCATTTGAAGAAATAACCTAGGTCAGAAACCCACTCAACTGTAGCTCTTAAGCATCATCTGGAGCACACATTCTGGGAACCAGGCAGCCGAGAGCCCAGTGGAAGCTGCTCGATTTGAGCTTGTCTGATAGGTGTTTGTCTTCCCTGCAGGGAAACAGTTGCTTAGAGAACTCTTTCTACAGCAGCCACACACTCTGCCCTAGAGCTGAGAAGCACTGGCTGTAATTTCCCTTTGCAGAAGGAACATGCCTCAGAAACACACTCTCTCCAACTCTTAAGTTACTACTTCAACTCACATATGCATGGAAACACAGAGTGGAGCACCCGGCGATAGTGTGCAGGACAGTTCAGTAAAAGGGAGGCTCTGCCAGAACAAGGCAGAATGCAGATGCGTGGTTCTCAAGGATATGCTTCTGAGTCTGCTAGAAACTTTGCAGTAGAGCTGAGATGAACTCAGTATAAGTTCCATTTGAAGAAATAACCTAGGCCCGAAACCCACTCAACTGTAGCTCTTAAGCATCATCTGGAGCACACATTCTGGGAACCAGGCAGCAGAGAGCCCAGTGGAAGCTGCTCGATTTGAGCTTGTCTGATAGGTGTTTGTCTTCCCTGCAGGGAAACAGTTGCGTAGAGAACTCTTTCTACAGCAGCCACACACTCTGCCCTAGAGCTGAGAAGCACTGGCTGTAATTTCCCTTTGAAGAAGGAACATGCCTCAGAAACACACTCTCTCCAACTCTTAAGTTACTACTTCAACTCACATATGCATGGAAACACAGAGTGGAGCACCCGGCGATAGTGTGCAGGACAGTTCAGTAAAAGGGCTGCTCTGCCAGAACAAGGCAGAATGCAGATGCGTGGTTCTCAAGGATATGCTTCTGAGTCTGCTAGAAACTTTGCAGTAGAGCTGAGATGAACTCAGTATAAGTTCCATTTGAAGAAATAACCTAGGCCCGAAACCCACTCAACTGTAGCTCTTAAGCATCATCTGGAGCACACACTCTGGGAACCAGGCAGCAGAGAGCCCAGTGGAAGCTGCTCGATTTGAGCTTGTCTGATAGGTGTTTGTCTTCCCTGCAGGGAAACAGTTGCGTAGAGAACACTTTCTACAGCAGCCACACACTCTGCCCTAGAGCTGAGAAGCACTGGCTGTAATTTCCCTTTGTAGAAGGAACATGCCTCAGAAACACACTCTCTCCAACTCTTAAGTTACTACTTCAACTCACATATGCATGGAAACACAGAGTGGAGCACCCGGCAATACTGAGCAGGACAGCTCAGTAAAAGGGCTGCTCTGCCAGAACAAGGCAGAATGCAGATGCGTGGTTCTCAAGGATATGCTTCTGAGTCTGCTAGAAACTTTGCAGTAGAGCTGAGATGAACTCAGTATAAGTTCCATTTGAAGAAATAACCTAGGCCAGAAACCCACTCAACTGTAGCTCGTAAGCATCATCTGGAGCACACATTCTGGGAACCAGGCAGCACAGAGCCCAGTGGAAGCTGCTCGATTTGAGCTTGTCTGATAGGTGTTTGTCTTCCCTGCAGGGAAACAGTTGCTTAGATAACTCTTTCTACAGCAGCCACACACTCTGCCCTAGAGCTGAGAAGCACTGGCTGTCACTTCCCTTTGCAGAAGGAACATGCCTCAGAAGCACACTCTCTCCTAACTCTTAAGTTACTACTTCAACTCACATATGCATGTAAACACAGAGTGGAGCACCCGGCGATACTGAGCAGGACAGCTCAGTAAAAGGGCTGCTCTGCCAGAACAAGGCAGAATGCAGATGCGTGGTTCTCAAGGATATGCTTCTGAGTCTGCTAGAAACTTTGCAGTAGAGCTGAGATGAACTCAGTATAAGTTCCATTTGAAGAAATAACCTAGGCCAGAAACCCACTCAACTGTAGCTCTTAAGCATCATCTGGAGCACACATTCTGGGAACCAGGCAGCAGAGAGCCCAGTGGAAGCTGCTCGATTTGAGCTTGTCTGATAGGTGTTTGTCTTCCCTGCAGGGAAACAGTTGCTTAGAGAACTCTTTCTACAGCAGCCACACACTCTGCCCTAGAGCTGCGAAGCACTGGCTGTAATTTCCCTTTGTAGAAGGAACATGCCTCAGAAACACACTCTCTCCAACTCGTAAGTTACTACTTCAACTCACATATGCATGGAAACACAGAGTGGAGCACCCGGCGATAGTGTGCAGAACAGTTCACTAAAAGGGCTGCTCTACCAGAACAAGGCAGAATGCAGATGCGTGGTTCTCAAGGATATGCTTCTGAGTCTGCTAGAAACTTTGCAGTAGAGCTGAGATGAACTCAGTATAAGTTCCATTTGAAGAAATAACCTAGGCCAGAAACCCACTCAACTGTAGCTCTTAAGCATCATCTGGAGCACACATTCTGGGAACCAGGCAGCAGAGAGCCCTGTGGAAGCTGCTCGATTTGAGCTTGTCTGATAGGTGTTTGTCTTCCCTGCAGGGAAACAGTTGCGTAGAGAACTCTTTCTACAGCAGCCACACACTCTGCCCTAGAGCTGAGAAGCACTGGCTGTAACTTCCCTTTGCAGAAGGAACATGCCTCAGAAACACACTCTCACCTAACTCTTAAGTTACTACTTCAACTCACATATGCATGGAAACACAGAGTGGAGCACCCGGCAATACTGAGCAGGACAGCTCAGTAAAAGGGCTGCTCTGCCAGAACAAGGCAGAATGCAGATGCGTGGTTCTCAAGGATATGCTTCTGAGTCTGCTAGAAACTTTGCAGTAGAGCTGAGATGAACTCAGTATAAGTTCCATTTGAAGAAATAACCTAGGCCCGAAACCCACTCAACTGTAGCTCTTAAGCATCATCTGGAGCACACATTCTGGGAACCAGGCAGCCGAGAGCCCAGTGGAAGCTGCTCGATTTGAGCTTGTCTGATAGGTGTTTGTCTTCCCTGCAGGGAAACAGTTGCTTAGAGAACTCTTTCTACAGCAGCCACACACTCTGCCCTAGAGCTGAGAAGCACTGGCTGTAATTTCCCTTTGTAGAAGGAACATGCCTCAGAAACACACTCTCCCCAACTCTTAAGTTACTACTTCAACTCACATATGCATGGAAACACAGAGTGGAGCACCCCGCGATAGTGTGCAGGACAGTTCAGTAAAAGGGCTGCTCTGCCAGAACAAGGCAGAATGCAGATGCGTGGTTCTCAAGGATATGCTTCTGAGTCTGCTAGAAACTTTGCAGTAGAGCTGAGATGAACTCAGTATAAGTTCCATTTGAAGAAATAACCTAGGCCAGAAACCCACTCAACTGTAGCTCTTAAGCATCATCTGGAGCACACATTCTGGGAACCAGGCTGCAGAGAGCCCAGTGGAAGCTGCTCGATTTGAGCTTGTCTGATAGGTGTTTGTCTTCCCTGCAGGGAAACAGTTGCGTAGAGAACTCTTTCTACAGCAGCCACACACTCTGCCCTAGAGCTGAGAAGCACTGGCTGTAACTTCCCTTTGCAGAAGGAACATGCCTCAGAAACACACTCTCTCCTAACTCTTAAGTTACTACTTCAACTCACATATGCATGGAAACACAGAGTGGAGCACCCGGCGATACTGAGCAGGACAGCTCAGTAAAAGGGCTGCTCTGCCAGAACAAGGAAGAATGCAGATGCGTGGTTCTCAAGGATATGCTTCTGAGTCTGCTAGAAACTTTGCAGTAGAGCTGAGATGAACTCAGTATAAGTTCCATTTGAAGAAATAACCTAGGCCCGAAACCCACTCCACTGTAGCTCTTAAGCATCATCTGGAGCACACATTCTGGGAACCAGGCAGCAGAGAGCCCAGTGGAAGCTGCTCGATTTGAGCTTGTCTGATAGGTGTTTGTCTTCCCTGCAGGGAAACAGTTGCTTAGAGAACTCTTTCAACAGCAGCCACACACTCTGCCCTAGAGCTGAGAAGCACTGGCTGTAATTTCACTTTGTAGAAGGAACATGCCTCAGAAACACACTCTCTCCAACTCTTAAGTTACTACTTCAACTCACATATGCATGGAAACACAGAGTGGAGCACCTGGTATTAGTGTGCAGGACAGTTCAGTAAAAGGGCTGCTCTGCCAGAACAAGGCAGAATGCAGATGCGTGGTTCTCAAGGATATGCTTCTGAGTCTGCTAGAAACTTTGCAGTAGAGCTGAGATGAACTCAGTATAAGTTCCATTTGAAGAAATAACCTAGGCCCGAAACCCACTCAACTGTAGCTCTTAAGCATCATCTGGAGCACACATTCTGGAAACCAGGCAGCAGAGAGCCCAGTGGAAGCTGCTCGATTTGAGCTTGTCTGATAGGTGTTTGTCTTCCCTGCAGGGAAACAGTTGCGTAGAGAACTCTTTCTACAGCAGCCACACACTCTGCCCTAGAGCTGAGAAGCACTGGCTGTAACTTCCCTTTGCAGAAGGAACATGCCTCAGAAACACACTCTCTCCTAACAATTAAGTTAGTACTTCAACTCACATATGCATGGAAACACAGAGTGGAGCACCCGGCGATAGTGTGCAGGACAGTTCAGTAAAAGGGCTGCTCTGCCAGAACAAGGCAGAATGCAGATGCGTGGTTCTCAAGGATATGCTTCTGAGTCTGCTAGAAACTTTGCAGTAGAGCTGAGATGAACTCAGTATAAGTTCCATTTGAAGAAATAACCTAGGCCCGAAACCCACTCAACTGTAGCTCTTAAGCATCATCTGGAGCACACACTCTGGGAACCAGGCAGCAGAGAGCCCAGTGGAAGCTGCTCGATTTGAGCTTGTCTGATAGGTGTTTGTCTTCCCTGCAGGGAAACAGTTGCGTAGAGAACACTTTCTACAGCAGCCACACACTCTGCCCTAGAGCTGAGAAGCACTGGCTGTAATTTCCCTTTGTAGAAGGAACATGCCTCAGAAACACACTCTCTCCAACTCTTAAGTTACTACTTCAACTCACATATGCATGGAAACACAGAGTGGAGCACCCGGCAATACTGAGCAGGACAGCTCAGTAAAAGGGCTGCTCTGCCAGAACAAGGCAGAATGCAGATGCGTGGTTCTCAAGGATATGCTTCTGAGTCTGCTAGAAACTTTGCAGTAGAGCTGAGATGAACTCAGTATAAGTTCCATTTGAAGAAATAACCTAGGCCAGAAACCCACTCAACTGTAGCTCGTAAGCATCATCTGGAGCACACATTCTGGGAACCAGGCAGCACAGAGCCCAGTGGAAGCTGCTCGATTTGAGCTTGTCTGATAGGTGTTTGTCTTCCCTGCAGGGAAACAGTTGCTTAGATAACTCTTTCTACAGCAGCCACACACTCTGCCCTAGAGCTGAGAAGCACTGGCTGTCACTTCCCTTTGCAGAAGGAACATGCCTCAGAAGCACACTCTCTCCTAACTCTTAAGTTACTACTTCAACTCACATATGCATGTAAACACAGAGTGGAGCACCCGGCGATACTGAGCAGGACAGCTCAGTAAAAGGGCTGCTCTGCCAGAACAAGGCAGAATGCAGATGCGTGGTTCTCAAGGATATGCTTCTGAGTCTGCTAGAAACTTTGCAGTAGAGCTGAGATGAACTCAGTATAAGTTCCATTTGAAGAAATAACCTAGGCCAGAAACCCACTCAACTGTAGCTCTTAAGCATCATCTGGAGCACACATTCTGGGAACCAGGCAGCAGAGAGCCCAGTGGAAGCTGCTCGATTTGAGCTTGTCTGATAGGTGTTTGTCTTCCCTGCAGGGAAACAGTTGCTTAGAGAACTCTTTCTACAGCAGCCACACACTCTGCCCTAGAGCTGCGAAGCACTGGCTGTAATTTCCCTTTGTAGAAGGAACATGCCTCAGAAACACACTCTCTCCAACTCGTAAGTTACTACTTCAACTCACATATGCATGGAAACACAGAGTGGAGCACCCGGCGATAGTGTGCAGAACAGTTCACTAAAAGGGCTGCTCTACCAGAACAAGGCAGAATGCAGATGCGTGGTTCTCAAGGATATGCTTCTGAGTCTGCTAGAAACTTTGCAGTAGAGCTGAGATGAACTCAGTATAAGTTCCATTTGAAGAAATAACCTAGGCCAGAAACCCACTCAACTGTAGCTCTTAAGCATCATCTGGAGCACACATTCTGGGAACCAGGCAGCAGAGAGCCCTGTGGAAGCTGCTCGATTTGAGCTTGTCTGATAGGTGTTTGTCTTCCCTGCAGGGAAACAGTTGCGTAGAGAACTCTTTCTACAGCAGCCACACACTCTGCCCTAGAGCTGAGAAGCACTGGCTGTAACTTCCCTTTGCAGAAGGAACATGCCTCAGAAACACACTCTCACCTAACTCTTAAGTTACTACTTCAACTCACATATGCATGGAAACACAGAGTGGAGCACCCGGCAATACTGAGCAGGACAGCTCAGTAAAAGGGCTGCTCTGCCAGAACAAGGCAGAATGCAGATGCGTGGTTCTCAAGGATATGCTTCTGAGTCTGCTAGAAACTTTGCAGTAGAGCTGAGATGAACTCAGTATAAGTTCCATTTGAAGAAATAACCTAGGCCCGAAACCCACTCAACTGTAGCTCTTAAGCATCATCTGGAGCACACATTCTGGGAACCAGGCAGCCGAGAGCCCAGTGGAAGCTGCTCGATTTGAGCTTGTCTGATAGGTGTTTGTCTTCCCTGCAGGGAAACAGTTGCTTAGAGAACTCTTTCTACAGCAGCCACACACTCTGCCCTAGAGCTGAGAAGCACTGGCTGTAATTTCCCTTTGTAGAAGGAACATGCCTCAGAAACACACTCTCCCCAACTCTTAAGTTACTACTTCAACTCACATATGCATGGAAACACAGAGTGGAGCACCCCGCGATAGTGTGCAGGACAGTTCAGTAAAAGGGCTGCTCTGCCAGAACAAGGCAGAATGCAGATGCGTGGTTCTCAAGGATATGCTTCTGAGTCTGCTAGAAACTTTGCAGTAGAGCTGAGATGAACTCAGTATAAGTTCCATTTGAAGAAATAACCTAGGCCAGAAACCCACTCAACTGTAGCTCTTAAGCATCATCTGGAGCACACATTCTGGGAACCAGGCTGCAGAGAGCCCAGTGGAAGCTGCTCGATTTGAGCTTGTCTGATAGGTGTTTGTCTTCCCTGCAGGGAAACAGTTGCGTAGAGAACTCTTTCTACAGCAGCCACACACTCTGCCCTAGAGCTGAGAAGCACTGGCTGTAACTTCCCTTTGCAGAAGGAACATGCCTCAGAAACACACTCTCTCCTAACTCTTAAGTTACTACTTCAACTCACATATGCATGGAAACACAGAGTGGAGCACCCGGCGATACTGAGCAGGACAGCTCAGTAAAAGGGCTGCTCTGCCAGAACAAGGAAGAATGCAGATGCGTGGTTCTCAAGGATATGCTTCTGAGTCTGCTAGAAACTTTGCAGTAGAGCTGAGATGAACTCAGTATAAGTTCCATTTGAAGAAATAACCTAGGCCCGAAACGCACTCCACTGTAGCTCTTAAGCATCATCTGGAGCACACATTCTGGGAACCAGGCAGCAGAGAGCCCAGTGGAAGCTGCTCGATTTGAGCTTGTCTGATAGGTGTTTGTCTTCCCTGCAGGGAAACAGTTGCTTAGAGAACTCTTTCAACAGCAGCCACACACTCTGCCCTAGAGCTGAGAAGCACTGGCTGTAATTTCACTTTGTAGAAGGAACATGCCTCAGAAACACACTCTCTCCAACTCTTAAGTTACTACTTCAACTCACATATGCATGGAAACACAGAGTGGAGCACCTGGTATTAGTGTGCAGGACAGTTCAGTAAAAGGGCTGCTCTGCCAGAACAAGGCAGAATGCAGATGCGTGGTTCTCAAGGATATGCTTCTGAGTCTGCTAGAAACTTTGCAGTAGAGCTGAGATGAACTCAGTATAAGTTCCATTTGAAGAAATAACCTAGGCCAGAAACCCACTCAACTGTAGCTCTTAAGCATCATCTGGAGCACACATTCTGGAAACCAGGCAGCAGAGAGCCCAGTGGAAGCTGCTCGATTTGAGCTTGTCTGATAGGTGTTTGTCTTCCCTGCAGGGAAACAGTTGCGTAGAGAACTCTTTCTACAGCAGCCACACACTCTGCCCTAGAGCTGAGAAGCACTGGCTGTAACTTCCCTTTGCAGAAGGAACATGCCTCAGAAACACACTCTCTCCTAACAATTAAGTTAGTACTTCAACTCACATATGCATGGAAACACAGAGTGGAGCACCCGGCGATAGTGTGCAGGACAGTTCAGTAAAAGGGCTGCTCTGCCAGAACAAGGCAGAATGCAGATGCGTGGTTCTCAAGGATATGCTTCTGAGTCTGCTAGAAACTTTGCAGTAGAGCTGAGATGAACTCAGTATAAGTTCCATTTGAAGAAATAACCTAGGCCAGAAACCCACTCAACTGTAGCTCTTAAGCATCATCTGGACCAACATTCCGGGAACCAGGCAGCAGAGAGCCCAGTGGAAGCTGCTCGATTTGAGCTTGTCTGATAGGTGTTTGTCTTCCCTGCAGGGAAACAGTTGCGTAGAGAACTCTTTCTACAGCAGCCACACACTCTGCCCTAGAGCTGAGAAGCACTGGCTGTAACTTCCCTTTGCAGAAGGAACATGCCTCAGAAACACACTCTCTCCTAACAATTAAGTTAGTACTTCAACTCACATATGCATGGAAACACAGAGTGGAGCACCCGGCGATAGTGTGCAGGACAGTTCAGTAAAAGGGCTGCTCTGCCAGAACAAGGCAGAATGCAGATGCGTGGTTCTCAAGGATATGCTTCTGAGTCTGCTAGAAACTTTGCAGTAGAGCTGAGATGAACTCAGTATAAGTTCCATTTGAAGAAATAACCTAGGCCAGAAACCCACTCAACTGTAGCTCTTAAGCATCATCTGGACCAACATTCCGGGAACCAGGCAGCAGAGAGCCCAGTGGAAGCTGCTCGATTTGAGCTTGTCTGATAGGTGTTTGTCTTCCCTGCAGGGAAACAGTTGCGTAGAGAACTCTTTCTACAGCAGCCACACACTCTGCCCTAGAGCTGAGAAGCACTGGCTGTAACTTCCCTTTGCAGAAGGAACATGCCTCAGAAACACACTCTCTCCAACTCTTAAGTTACTACTTCAACTCACATATGCATGGAAACACAGAGTGGAGCACCCGGCAATACTGAGCAGGACAGCTCAGTAAAAGGGCTGCTCTGCCAGAACAAGGCAGAATGCAGATGCGTGGTTCTCAAGGATATGCTTCTGAGTCTGCTAGAAACTTTGCAGTAGAGCTGAGATGAACTCAGTATAAGTTCCATTTGAAGAAATAACCTAGGCCAGAAACCCACTCAACTGTAGCTCTTAAGCATCATCTGGAGCACACATTCCAGGAACCAGGCAGCAGAGAGCCCAGTGGAAGCTGCTCGATTTGAGCTTGTCTGATAGGTGTTTGTCTTCCCTGCAGGGAAACAGTTGCGTAGAGAACTCTTTCTACAGCAGCCACACACTCTGCCCTAGAGCTGAGAAGCACTGGCTGTAACTTCCCTTTGCAGAAGGAACATGCCTCAGAAACACACTCTCTCCTAACTCTTAAGTTACTACTTCAACTCACATATGCATGGAAACACAGAGTGGAGCACCCGGCAATACTGAGCAGGACAGCTCAGTAAAAGGGCTGCTCTGCCAGAACAACGCAGAATGCAGATGCGTGGTTCTCGAGGATATGCTTCTGAGTCTGCTAGAAACTTTGCAGTAGAGCTGAGATGAACTCAGTATAAGTTCCATTTGAAGAAATAACCTAGGTCAGAAACCCACTCAACTGTAGCTCTTAAGCATCATCTGGAGCACACATTCTGGGAACCAGGCAGCCGAGAGCCCAGTGGAAGCTGCTCGATTTGAGCTTGTCTGATAGGTGTTTGTCTTCCCTGCAGGGAAACAGTTGCTTAGAGAACTCTTTCTACAGCAGCCACACACTCTGCCCTAGAGCTGAGAAGCACTGGCTGTAATTTCCCTTTGCAGAAGGAACATGCCTCAGAAACACACTCTCTCCAACTCTTAAGTTACTACTTCAACTCACATATGCATGGAAACACAGAGTGGAGCACCCGGCGATAGTGTGCAGGACAGTTCAGTAAAAGGGAGGCTCTGCCAGAACAAGGCAGAATGCAGATGCGTGGTTCTCAAGGATATGCTTCTGAGTCTGCTAGAAACTTTGCAGTAGAGCTGAGATGAACTCAGTATAAGTTCCATTTGAAGAAATAACCTAGGCCCGAAACCCACTCAACTGTAGCTCTTAAGCATCATCTGGAGCACACATTCTGGGAACCAGGCAGCAGAGAGCCCAGTGGAAGCTGCTCGATTTGAGCTTGTCTGATAGGTGTTTGTCTTCCCTGCAGGGAAACAGTTGCGTAGAGAACTCTTTCTACAGCAGCCACACACTCTGCCCTAGAGCTGAGAAGCACTGGCTGTAATTTCCCTTTGAAGAAGGAACATGCCTCAGAAACACACTCTCTCCAACTCTTAAGTTACTACTTCAACTCACATATGCATGGAAACACAGAGTGGAGCACCCGGCGATAGTGTGCAGGACAGTTCAGTAAAAGGGCTGCTCTGCCAGAACAAGGCAGAATGCAGATGCGTGGTTCTCAAGGATATGCTTCTGAGTCTGCTAGAAACTTTGCAGTAGAGCTGAGATGAACTCAGTATAAGTTCCATTTGAAGAAATAACCTAGGCCCGAAACCCACTCAACTGTAGCTCTTAAGCATCATCTGGAGCACACACTCTGGGAACCAGGCAGCAGAGAGCCCAGTGGAAGCTGCTCGATTTGAGCTTGTCTGATAGGTGTTTGTCTTCCCTGCAGGGAAACAGTTGCGTAGAGAACACTTTCTACAGCAGCCACACACTCTGCCCTAGAGCTGAGAAGCACTGGCTGTAATTTCCCTTTGTAGAAGGAACATGCCTCAGAAACACACTCTCTCCAACTCTTAAGTTACTACTTCAACTCACATATGCATGGAAACACAGAGTGGAGCACCCGGCAATACTGAGCAGGACAGCTCAGTAAAAGGGCTGCTCTGCCAGAACAAGGCAGAATGCAGATGCGTGGTTCTCAAGGATATGCTTCTGAGTCTGCTAGAAACTTTGCAGTAGAGCTGAGATGAACTCAGTATAAGTTCCATTTGAAGAAATAACCTAGGCCAGAAACCCACTCAACTGTAGCTCGTAAGCATCATCTGGAGCACACATTCTGGGAACCAGGCAGCACAGAGCCCAGTGGAAGCTGCTCGATTTGAGCTTGTCTGATAGGTGTTTGTCTTCCCTGCAGGGAAACAGTTGCTTAGATAACTCTTTCTACAGCAGCCACACACTCTGCCCTAGAGCTGAGAAGCACTGGCTGTCACTTCCCTTTGCAGAAGGAACATGCCTCAGAAGCACACTCTCTCCTAACTCTTAAGTTACTACTTCAACTCACATATGCATGTAAACACAGAGTGGAGCACCCGGCGATACTGAGCAGGACAGCTCAGTAAAAGGGCTGCTCTGCCAGAACAAGGCAGAATGCAGATGCGTGGTTCTCAAGGATATGCTTCTGAGTCTGCTAGAAACTTTGCAGTAGAGCTGAGATGAACTCAGTATAAGTTCCATTTGAAGAAATAACCTAGGCCAGAAACCCACTCAACTGTAGCTCTTAAGCATCATCTGGAGCACACATTCTGGGAACCAGGCAGCAGAGAGCCCAGTGGAAGCTGCTCGATTTGAGCTTGTCTGATAGGTGTTTGTCTTCCCTGCAGGGAAACAGTTGCTTAGAGAACTCTTTCTACAGCAGCCACACACTCTGCCCTAGAGCTGCGAAGCACTGGCTGTAATTTCCCTTTGTAGAAGGAACATGCCTCAGAAACACACTCTCTCCAACTCGTAAGTTACTACTTCAACTCACATATGCATGGAAACACAGAGTGGAGCACCCGGCGATAGTGTGCAGAACAGTTCACTAAAAGGGCTGCTCTACCAGAACAAGGCAGAATGCAGATGCGTGGTTCTCAAGGATATGCTTCTGAGTCTGCTAGAAACTTTGCAGTAGAGCTGAGATGAACTCAGTATAAGTTCCATTTGAAGAAATAACCTAGGCCAGAAACCCACTCAACTGTAGCTCTTAAGCATCATCTGGAGCACACATTCTGGGAACCAGGCAGCAGAGAGCCCTGTGGAAGCTGCTCGATTTGAGCTTGTCTGATAGGTGTTTGTCTTCCCTGCAGGGAAACAGTTGCGTAGAGAACTCTTTCTACAGCAGCCACACACTCTGCCCTAGAGCTGAGAAGCACTGGCTGTAACTTCCCTTTGCAGAAGGAACATGCCTCAGAAACACACTCTCACCTAACTCTTAAGTTACTACTTCAACTCACATATGCATGGAAACACAGAGTGGAGCACCCGGCAATACTGAGCAGGACAGCTCAGTAAAAGGGCTGCTCTGCCAGAACAAGGCAGAATGCAGATGCGTGGTTCTCAAGGATATGCTTCTGAGTCTGCTAGAAACTTTGCAGTAGAGCTGAGATGAACTCAGTATAAGT
This sequence comes from Tapirus indicus, assembly GCA_031878705.1. NCBI lineage: Eukaryota > Metazoa > Chordata > Mammalia > Perissodactyla > Tapiridae > Tapirus > Tapirus indicus. The sequence goes on from CM062942.1 coordinate 49,638,256, forward strand.
TCCATTTGAAGAAATAACCTAGGCCCGAAACCCACTCAACTGTAGCTCTTAAGCATCATCTGGAGCACACATTCTGGGAACCAGGCAGCCGAGAGCCCAGTGGAAGCTGCTCGATTTGAGCTTGTCTGATAGGTGTTTGTCTTCCCTGCAGGGAAACAGTTGCTTAGAGAACTCTTTCTACAGCAGCCACACACTCTGCCCTAGAGCTGAGAAGCACTGGCTGTAATTTCCCTTTGTAGAAGGAACATGCCTCAGAAACACACTCTCCCCAACTCTTAAGTTACTACTTCAACTCACATATGCATGGAAACACAGAGTGGAGCACCCCGCGATAGTGTGCAGGACAGTTCAGTAAAAGGGCTGCTCTGCCAGAACAAGGCAGAATGCAGATGCGTGGTTCTCAAGGATATGCTTCTGAGTCTGCTAGAAACTTTGCAGTAGAGCTGAGATGAACTCAGTATAAGTTCCATTTGAAGAAATAACCTAGGCCAGAAACCCACTCAACTGTAGCTCTTAAGCATCATCTGGAGCACACATTCTGGGAACCAGGCTGCAGAGAGCCCAGTGGAAGCTGCTCGATTTGAGCTTGTCTGATAGGTGTTTGTCTTCCCTGCAGGGAAACAGTTGCGTAGAGAACTCTTTCTACAGCAGCCACACACTCTGCCCTAGAGCTGAGAAGCACTGGCTGTAACTTCCCTTTGCAGAAGGAACATGCCTCAGAAACACACTCTCTCCTAACTCTTAAGTTACTACTTCAACTCACATATGCATGGAAACACAGAGTGGAGCACCCGGCGATACTGAGCAGGACAGCTCAGTAAAAGGGCTGCTCTGCCAGAACAAGGAAGAATGCAGATGCGTGGTTCTCAAGGATATGCTTCTGAGTCTGCTAGAAACTTTGCAGTAGAGCTGAGATGAACTCAGTATAAGTTCCATTTGAAGAAATAACCTAGGCCCGAAACCCACTCCACTGTAGCTCTTAAGCATCATCTGGAGCACACATTCTGGGAACCAGGCAGCAGAGAGCCCAGTGGAAGCTGCTCGATTTGAGCTTGTCTGATAGGTGTTTGTCTTCCCTGCAGGGAAACAGTTGCTTAGAGAACTCTTTCAACAGCAGCCACACACTCTGCCCTAGACCTGAGAAGCACTGGCTGTAATTTCACTTTGTAGAAGGAACATGCCTCAGAAACACACTCTCTCCAACTCTTAAGTTACTACTTCAACTCACATATGCATGGAAACACAGAGTGGAGCACCTGGTATTAGTGTGCAGGACAGTTCAGTAAAAGGGCTGCTCTGCCAGAACAAGGCAGAATGCAGATGCGTGGTTCTCAAGGATATGCTTCTGAGTCTGCTAGAAACTTTGCAGTAGAGCTGAGATGAACTCAGTATAAGTTCCATTTGAAGAAATAACCTAGGCCAGAAACCCACTCAACTGTAGCTCTTAAGCATCATCTGGAGCACACATTCTGGAAACCAGGCAGCAGAGAGCCCAGTGGAAGCTGCTCGATTTGAGCTTGTCTGATAGGTGTTTGTCTTCCCTGCAGGGAAACAGTTGCGTAGAGAACTCTTTCTACAGCAGCCACACACTCTGCCCTAGAGCTGAGAAGCACTGGCTGTAACTTCCCTTTGCAGAAGGAACATGCCTCAGAAACACACTCTCTCCTAACAATTAAGTTAGTACTTCAACTCACATATGCATGGAAACACAGAGTGGAGCACCCGGCGATAGTGTGCAGGACAGTTCAGTAAAAGGGCTGCTCTGCCAGAACAAGGCAGAATGCAGATGCGTGGTTCTCAAGGATATGCTTCTGAGTCTGCTAGAAACTTTGCAGTAGAGCTGAGATGAACTCAGTATAAGTTCCATTTGAAGAAATAACCTAGGCCAGAAACCCACTCAACTGTAGCTCTTAAGCATCATCTGGACCAACATTCCGGGAACCAGGCAGCAGAGAGCCCAGTGGAAGCTGCTCGATTTGAGCTTGTCTGATAGGTGTTTGTCTTCCCTGCAGGGAAACAGTTGCGTAGAGAACTCTTTCTACAGCAGCCACACACTCTGCCCTAGAGCTGAGAAGCACTGGCTGTAACTTCCCTTTGCAGAAGGAACATGCCTCAGAAACACACTCTCTCCTAACAATTAAGTTAGTACTTCAACTCACATATGCATGGAAACACAGAGTGGAGCACCCGGCGATAGTGTGCAGGACAGTTCAGTAAAAGGGCTGCTCTGCCAGAACAAGGCAGAATGCAGATGCGTGGTTCTCAAGGATATGCTTCTGAGTCTGCTAGAAACTTTGCAGTAGAGCTGAGATGAACTCAGTATAAGTTCCATTTGAAGAAATAACCTAGGCCAGAAACCCACTCAACTGTAGCTCTTAAGCATCATCTGGACCAACATTCCGGGAACCAGGCAGCAGAGAGCCCAGTGGAAGCTGCTCGATTTGAGCTTGTCTGATAGGTGTTTGTCTTCCCTGCAGGGAAACAGTTGCGTAGAGAACTCTTTCTACAGCAGCCACACACTCTGCCCTAGAGCTGAGAAGCACTGGCTGTAACTTCCCTTTGCAGAAGGAACATGCCTCAGAAACACACTCTCTCCAACTCTTAAGTTACTACTTCAACTCACATATGCATGGAAACACAGAGTGGAGCACCCGGCAATACTGAGCAGGACAGCTCAGTAAAAGGGCTGCTCTGCCAGAACAAGGCAGAATGCAGATGCGTGGTTCTCAAGGATATGCTTCTGAGTCTGCTAGAAACTTTGCAGTAGAGCTGAGATGAACTCAGTATAAGTTCCATTTGAAGAAATAACCTAGGCCAGAAACCCACTCAACTGTAGCTCTTAAGCATCATCTGGAGCACACATTCCAGGAACCAGGCAGCAGAGAGCCCAGTGGAAGCTGCTCGATTTGAGCTTGTCTGATAGGTGTTTGTCTTCCCTGCAGGGAAACAGTTGCGTAGAGAACTCTTTCTACAGCAGCCACACACTCTGCCCTAGAGCTGAGAAGCACTGGCTGTAACTTCCCTTTGCAGAAGGAACATGCCTCAGAAACACACTCTCTCCTAACTCTTAAGTTACTACTTCAACTCACATATGCATGGAAACACAGAGTGGAGCACCCGGCAATACTGAGCAGGACAGCTCAGTAAAAGGGCTGCTCTGCCAGAACAACGCAGAATGCAGATGCGTGGTTCTCGAGGATATGCTTCTGAGTCTGCTAGAAACTTTGCAGTAGAGCTGAGATGAACTCAGTATAAGTTCCATTTGAAGAAATAACCTAGGTCAGAAACCCACTCAACTGTAGCTCTTAAGCATCATCTGGAGCACACATTCTGGGAACCAGGCAGCCGAGAGCCCAGTGGAAGCTGCTCGATTTGAGCTTGTCTGATAGGTGTTTGTCTTCCCTGCAGGGAAACAGTTGCTTAGAGAACTCTTTCTACAGCAGCCACACACTCTGCCCTAGAGCTGAGAAGCACTGGCTGTAATTTCCCTTTGCAGAAGGAACATGCCTCAGAAACACACTCTCTCCAACTCTTAAGTTACTACTTCAACTCACATATGCATGGAAACACAGAGTGGAGCACCCGGCGATAGTGTGCAGGACAGTTCAGTAAAAGGGAGGCTCTGCCAGAACAAGGCAGAATGCAGATGCGTGGTTCTCAAGGATATGCTTCTGAGTCTGCTAGAAACTTTGCAGTAGAGCTGAGATGAACTCAGTATAAGTTCCATTTGAAGAAATAACCTAGGCCCGAAACCCACTCAACTGTAGCTCTTAAGCATCATCTGGAGCACACATTCTGGGAACCAGGCAGCACAGAGCCCAGTGGAAGCTGCTCGATTTGAGCTTGTCTGATAGGTGTTTGTCTTCCCTGCAGGGAAACAGTTGCGTAGAGAACTCTTTCTACAGCAGCCACACACTCTGCCCTAGAGCTGAGAAGCACTGGCTGTAATTTCCCTTTGTAGAAGGAACATGCCTCAGAAACACACTCTCTCCAACTCTTAAGTTACTACTTCAACTCACATATGCATGGAAACACAGAGTGGAGCACCCGGCAATACTGAGCAGGACAGCTCAGTAAAAGGGCTGCTCTGCCAGAACAAGGCAGAATGCAGATGCGTGGTTCTCAAGGATATGCTTCTGAGTCTGCTAGAAACTTTGCAGTAGAGCTGAGATGAACTCAGTATAAGTTCCATTTGAAGAAATAACCTACGCCAGAAACCCACTCAACTGTAGCTCGTAAGCATCATCTGGAGCACACATTCTGGGAACCAGGCAGCACAGAGCCCAGTGGAAGCTGCTCGATTTGAGCTTGTCTGATAGGTGTTTGTCTTCCCTGCAGGGAAACAGTTGCTTAGATAACTCTTTCTACAGCAGCCACACACTCTGCCCTAGAGCTGAGAAGCACTGGCTGTCACTTCCCTTTGCAGAAGGAACATGCCTCAGAAGCACACTCTCTCCTAACTCTTAAGTTACTACTTCAACTCACATATGCATGTAAACACAGAGTGGAGCACCCGGCGATACTGAGCAGGACAGCTCAGTAAAAGGGCTGCTCTGCCAGAACAAGGCAGAATGCAGATGCGTGGTTCTCAAGGATATGCTTCTGAGTCTGCTAGAAACTTTGCAGTAGAGCTGAGATGAACTCAGTATAAGTTCCATTTGAAGAAATAACCTAGGCCAGAAACCCACTCAACTGTAGCTCTTAAGCATCATCTGGAGCACACATTCTGGGAACCAGGCAGCAGAGAGCCCAGTGGAAGCTGCTCGATTTGAGCTTGTCTGATAGGTGTTTGTCTTCCCTGCAGGGAAACAGTTGCTTAGAGAACTCTTTCTACAGCAGCCACACACTCTGCCCTAGAGCTGAGAAGCACTGGCTGTAATTTCCCTTTGTAGAAGGAACATGCCTCAGAAACACACTCTCTCCAACTCGTAAGTTACTACTTCAACTCACATATGCATGGAAACACAGAGTGGAGCACCCGGCGATAGTGTGCAGGACAGTTCAGTAAAAGGGCTGCTCTGCCAGAACAAGGCAGAATGCAGATGCGTGGTTCTCAAGGATATGCTTCTGAGTCTGCTAGAAAGTTTGCAGTAGAGCTGAGATGAACTCAGTATAAGTTCCATTTGAAGAAATAACCTAGGTCGGAAACCCACTCAACTGTAGCTCTTAAGCATCATCTGGAGCACACATTAAGGGAACCAGGCAGCACAGAGCCCAGTGGAAGCTGCTCGATTTGAGCTTGTCTGATAGGTGTTTGTCTTCCCTGCAGGGAAACAGTTGCGTAGAGAACTCTTTCTACAGCAGCCACACACTCTGCCCTAGAGCTGAGAAGCACTGGCTGTAATTTCCCTTTGTAGAAGGAACATGCCTCAGAAACACACTCTCTCCAACTCTTAAGTTACTACTTCAACTCACATATGCATGGTAACACAGAGTGGAGCACCCGGCGATAGTGTGCAGGACAGTTCAGTAAAAGGGCTGCTCTGCGAGAACAAGGCAGAATGCAGATGCGTGGTTCTCAAGGATATGCTTCTGAGTCTGCTAGAAACTTTGCAGTAGAGCTGAGATGAACTCAGTATAAGTTCCATTTGAAGAAATAACCTAGGTCGGAAACCCACTCAACTGTAGCTCTTAAGCATCATCTGGAGCACACATTAAGGGAACCAGGCAGCACAGAGCCCAGTGGAAGCTGCTCGATTTGAGCTTGTCTGATAGGTGTTTGTCTTCCCTGCAGGGAAACAGTTGCGTAGAGAACTCTTTCTACAGCAGCCACACACTCTGCCCTAGAGCTGAGAAGCACTGGCTGTAACTTCCCTTTGCAGAAGGAACATGCCTCAGAAACACACTCTCTCCTAACTCTTAAGTTACTACTTCAACTCACATATGCATGGAAACACAGAGTGGAGCACCCGGCAATACTGAGCAGGACAGCTCAGTAAAAGGGCTGCTGTGCCAGAACAACGCAGAATGCAGATGCGTGGTTCTCGAGGATATGCTTCTGAGTCTGCTAGAAACTTTGCAGTAGAGCTGAGATGAACTCAGTATAAGTTCCATTTGAAGAAATAACCTAGGTCAGAAACCCACTCAACTGTAGCTCTTAAGCATCATCTGGAGCACACATTCTGGGAACCAGGCAGCCGAGAGCCCAGTGGAAGCTGCTCGATTTGAGCTTGTCTGATAGGTGTTTGTCTTCCCTGCAGGGAAACAGTTGCTTAGAGAACTCTTTCTACAGCAGCCACACACTCTGCCCTAGAGCTGAGAAGCACTGGCTGTAATTTCCCTTTGCAGAAGGAACATGCCTCAGAAACACACTCTCTCCAACTCTTAAGTTACTACTTCAACTCACATATGCATGGAAACACAGAGTGGAGCACCCGGCGATAGTGTGCAGGACAGTTCAGTAAAAGGGAGGCTCTGCCAGAACAAGGCAGAATGCAGATGCGTGGTTCTCAAGGATATGCTTCTGAGTCTGCTAGAAACTTTGCAGTAGAGCTGAGATGAACTCAGTATAAGTTCCATTTGAAGAAATAACCTAGGCCCGAAACCCACTCAACTGTAGCTCTTAAGCATCATCTGGAGCACACATTCTGGGAACCAGGCAGCAGAGAGCCCAGTGGAAGCTGCTCGATTTGAGCTTGTCTGATAGGTGTTTGTCTTCCCTGCAGGGAAACAGTTGCGTAGAGAACTCTTTCTACAGCAGCCACACACTCTGCCCTAGAGCTGAGAAGCACTGGCTGTAATTTCCCTTTGAAGAAGGAACATGCCTCAGAAACACACTCTCTCCAACTCTTAAGTTACTACTTCAACTCACATATGCATGGAAACACAGAGTGGAGCACCCGGCGATAGTGTGCAGGACAGTTCAGTAAAAGGGCTGCTCTGCCAGAACAAGGCAGAATGCAGATGCGTGGTTCTCAAGGATATGCTTCTGAGTCTGCTAGAAACTTTGCAGTAGAGCTGAGATGAACTCAGTATAAGTTCCATTTGAAGAAATAACCTAGGCCCGAAACCCACTCAACTGTAGCTCTTAAGCATCATCTGGAGCACACACTCTGGGAACCAGGCAGCAGAGAGCCCAGTGGAAGCTGCTCGATTTGAGCTTGTCTGATAGGTGTTTGTCTTCCCTGCAGGGAAACAGTTGCGTAGAGAACACTTTCTACAGCAGCCACACACTCTGCCCTAGAGCTGAGAAGCACTGGCTGTAATTTCCCTTTGTAGAAGGAACATGCCTCAGAAACACACTCTCTCCAACTCTTAAGTTACTACTTCAACTCACATATGCATGGAAACACAGAGTGGAGCACCCGGCAATACTGAGCAGGACAGCTCAGTAAAAGGGCTGCTCTGCCAGAACAAGGCAGAATGCAGATGCGTGGTTCTCAAGGATATGCTTCTGAGTCTGCTAGAAACTTTGCAGTAGAGCTGAGATGAACTCAGTATAAGTTCCATTTGAAGAAATAACCTAGGCCAGAAACCCACTCAACTGTAGCTCGTAAGCATCATCTGGAGCACACATTCTGGGAACCAGGCAGCACAGAGCCCAGTGGAAGCTGCTCGATTTGAGCTTGTCTGATAGGTGTTTGTCTTCCCTGCAGGGAAACAGTTGCTTAGAGAACTCTTTCTACAGCAGCCACACACTCTGCCCTAGAGCTGAGAAGCACTGGCTGTCACTTCCCTTTGCAGAAGGAACATGCCTCAGAAGCACACTCTCTCCTAACTCTTAAGTTACTACTTCAACTCACATATGCATGTAAACACAGAGTGGAGCACCCGGCGATACTGAGCAGGACAGCTCAGTAAAAGGGCTGCTCTGCCAGAACAAGGCAGAATGCAGATGCGTGGTTCTCAAGGATATGCTTCTGAGTCTGCTAGAAACTTTGCAGTAGAGCTGAGATGAACTCAGTATAAGTTCCATTTGAAGAAATAACCTAGGCCCGAAACCCACTCAACTGTAGCTCTTAAGCATCATCTGGAGCACACATTCTGGGAACCAGGCAGCAGAGAGCCCAGTGGAAGCTGCTCGATTTGAGCTTGTCTGATAGGTGTTTGTCTTCCCTGCAGGGAAACAGTTGCTTAGAGAACTCTTTCTACAGCAGCCACACACTCTGCCCTAGAGCTGAGAAGCACTGGCTGTAATTTCCCTTTGTAGAAGGAACATGCCTCAGAAACACACTCTCTCCAACTCGTAAGTTACTACTTCAACTCACATATGCATGGAAACACAGAGTGGAGCACCCGGCGATAGTGTGCAGGACAGTTCAGTAAAAGGGCTGCTCTGCCAGAACAAGGCAGAATGCAGATGCGTGGTTCTCAAGGATATGCTTCTGAGTCTGCTAGAAAGTTTGCAGTAGAGCTGAGATGAACTCAGTATAAGTTCCATTTGAAGAAATAACCTAGGCCCGAAACCCACTCAACTGTAGCTCTTAAGCATCATCTGGAGCACACATTCTGGGAACCAGGCAGCAGAGAGCCCAGTGGAAGCTGCTCGATTTGAGCTTGTCTGATAGGTGTTTGTCTTCCCTGCAGGGAAACAGTTGCGTAGAGAACTCTTTCTACAGCAGCCACACACTCTGCCCTAGAGCTGAGAAGCACTGGCTGTAACTTCCCTTTGCAGAAGGAACATGCCCCAGAAACACACTCTCTCCTAACTCTTAAGTTACTACTTCAACTCACATATGCATGGAAACACAGAGTGGAGCACCCGGCGATACTGAGCAGGACAGTTCAGTAAAAGGGCTGCTCTGCCAGAACAAGGCAGAATGCAGATGCGTGGTTCTCAAGGATATGCTTCTGAGTCTGCTAGAATCTTTGCAGTAGAGCTGAGATGAACTCAGTATAAGTTCCATTTGAAGAAATAACCTAGGCCAGAAACCCACTCAACTGTAGCTCTTAAGCATCATCTGGAGCACACATTCTGGGAACCAGGCAGCAGAGAGCCCAGTGGAAGCTGCTCGATTTGAGCTTGTCTGATAGGTGTTTGTCTTCCCTGCAGGGAAACAGTTGCTTAGAGAACTCTTTCTACAGCAGCCACACACTCTGCCCTAGAGCTGAGAAGCACTGGCTGTAACTTCCCTTTGCAGAAGGAACATGCCTCAGAAACACACACTCACCTAACTCTTAAGTTACTACTTCAACTCACATATGCATGGAAACACAGAGTGGAGCACCCGGCGATAGTGTGCAGGACAGTTCAGTAAAAGGGCTGCTCTGCCAGAACAAGGCAGAATGCAGATGCGTGGTTCTCAAGGATATGCTTCTGAGTCTGCTAGAAACTTTGCAGTAGAGCTGAGATGAACTCCGTATAAGTTCCATTTGAAGAAATAACCTAGGCCCGAAACCCACTCAACTGTAGCTCTTAAGCATCATCTGGAGCACACATTCTGGGAACCAGGCAGCAGAGAGCCCAGCGGAATCTGCTCGATTTGAGCTTGTCTGATAGGTGTTTGTCTTCCCTGCAGGGAAACAGTTGCGTAGAGAACTCTTTCTACAGCAGCCACACACTCTGCCCTAGAGCTGAGAAGCACTGGCTGTAACTTCCCTTTGCAGAAGGAACATGCCTCAGAAACACACTCTCTCCTAACTCTTAAGTTACTACTTCAACTCACATATGCATGGAAACACAGAGTGGAGCACCCGGCGATACTGAGCAGGACAGTTCAGTAAAAGGGCTGCTCTGCCAGAACAAGGCAGAATGCAGATGCGTGGTTCTCAAGGATATGCTTCTGAGTCTGCTAGAAACTTTGCAGTAGAGCTGAGATGAACTCAGTATAAGTTCCATTTGAAGATATAACCTAGGCCAGAAACCCACTCAACTGTAGCTCTTAAGCATCATCTGGAGCACACATTCTGGGAACCAGGCAGCAGAGAGCCCAGAAGAGACTGCTCGATTTGAGCTTGTTTCATAGGTGTTTGTCTTCCCTGCAGGGAAACAGTTGCTTAGAGAACTCTTTCTACAGCAGCCACACACTCTGCCCTAGAGCTGAGAAGCACTGGCTGTAACTTCCCTTTGCAGAAGGAACATGCCTCAGAAACACACTCTCTCCTAACTCTTAAGTTACTACTTCAACTCACATATGCATGGAAACACAGAGTGGAGCACCCGGCAATACTTAGCAGGACAGCTCAGTAAAAGGGCTGCTCTGCCAGAACAAGGCAGAATGCAGATGCGTGGTTCTCAAGGATATGCTTCTGAGTCTGCTAGAAACTTTGCAGTAGAGCTGAGATGAACTCAGTATAAGTTCCATTTGAAGAAATAACCTAGGCCAGAAACCCACTCAACTGTAGCTCTTAAGCATCATCTGGACCAACATTCCGGGAACCAGGCAGCAGAGAGCCCAGTGGAAGCTGCTCGATTTGAGCTTGTCTGATAGGTGTTTGTCTTCCCTGCAGGGAAACAGTTGCGTAGAGAACTCTTTCTACAGCAGCCACACACTCTGCCCTAGAGCTGAGAAGCACTGGCTGTAACTTCCCTTTGCAGAAGGAACATGCCTCAGAAACACACTCTCTCCTAACTCTTAAGTTACTACTTCAACTCACATATGCATGGAAACACAGAGTGGAGCACCCGGCAATACTGAGCAGGACAGCTCAGTAAAAGGGCTGCTCTGCCAGAACAAGGCAGAATGCAGATGCGTGGTTCTCAAGGATATGCTTCTGAGTCTGCTAGAAACTTTGCAGTAGAGCTGAGATGAACTCAGTATAAGTTCCATTTGAAGAAATAACCTAGGCCAGAAACCCACTCAACTGTAGCTCTTAAGCATCATCTGGAGCACACATTCCGGGAACCAGGCAGCAGAGAGCCCAGTGGAAGCTGCTCGATTTGAGCTTGTCTGATAGGTGTTTGTCTTCCCTGCAGGGAAACAGTTGCGTAGAGAACTCTTTCTACAGCAGCCACACACTCTGCCCTAGAGCTGAGAAGCACTGGCTGTAACTTCCCTTTGCAGAAGGAACATGCCTCAGAAACACACTCTCTCCTAACTCTTAAGTTACTACTTCAACTCACATATGCATGGAAACACAGAGTGGAGCACCCGGCAATACTGAGCAGGACAGCTCAGTAAAAGGGCTGCTCTGCCAGAACAAGGCAGAATGCAGATGCGTGGTTCTCAAGGATATGCTTCTGAGTCTGCTAGAAACTTTGCAGTAGAGCTGAGATGAACTCAGTATAAGTTCCATTTGAAGAAATAACCTAGGCCAGAAACCCACTCAACTGTAGCTCTTAAGCATCATCTGGAGCACACATTCCAGGAACCAGGCAGCAGAGAGCCCAGTGGAAGCTGCTCGATTTGAGCTTGTCTGATAGGTGTTTGTCTTCCCTGCAGGGAAACAGTTGCGTAGAGAACTCTTTCTACAGCAGCCACACACTCTGCCCTAGAGCTGAGAAGCACTGGCTGTAACTTCCCTTTGCAGAAGGAACATGCCTCAGAAACACACTCTCTCCAACTCTTAATTTACTACTTCAACTCACATATGCATGGAAACACAGAGTGGAGCACCCGGCGATAGTGTGCAGGACAGTTCAGTAAAAGGGAGGCTCTGCCAGAACAAGGCAGAATGCAGATGCGTGGTTCTCAAGGATATGCTTCTGAGTCTGCTAGAAACTTTGCAGTAGAGCTGAGATGAACTCAGTATAAGTTCCATTTGAAGAAATAACCTAGGCCCGAAACCCACTCAACTGTAGCTCTTAAGCATCATCTGGAGCACACATTCTGGGAACCAGGCAGCAGAGAGCCCAGTGGAAGCTGCTCGATTTGAGCTTGTCTGATAGGTGTTTGTCTTCCCTGCAGGGAAACAGTTGCGTAGAGAACTCTTTCTACAGCAGCCACACACTCTGCCCTAGAGCTGAGAAGCACTGGCTGTAATTTCCCTTTGAAGAAGGAACATGCCTCAGAAACACACTCTCTCCAACTCTTAAGTTACTACTTCAACTCACATATGCATGGAAACACAGAGTGGAGCACCCGGCGATAGTGTGCAGGACAGTTCAGTAAAAGGGCTGCTCTGCCAGAACAAGGCAGAATGCAGATGCGTGGTTCTCAAGGATATGCTTCTGAGTCTGCTAGAAACTTTGCAGTAGAGCTGAGATGAACTCAGTATAAGTTCCATTTGAAGAAATAACCTAGGCCAGAAACCCACTCAACTGTAGCTCGTAAGCATCATCTGGAGCACACATTCTGGGAACCAGGCAGCACAGAGCCCAGTGGAAGCTGCTCGATTTGAGCTTGTCTGATAGGTGTTTGTCTTCCCTGCAGGGAAACAGTTGCTTAGAGAACTCTTTCTACAGCAGCCACACACTCTGCCCTAGAGCTGAGAAGCACTGGCTGTCACTTCCCTTTGCAGAAGGAACATGCCTCAGAAGCACACTCTCTCCTAACTCTTAAGTTACTACTTCAACTCACATATGCATGGAAACACAGAGTGGAGCACCCGGCGATACTGAGCAGGACAGCTCAGTAAAAGGGCTGCTCTGCCAGAACAAGGCAGAATGCAGATGCGTGGTTCTCAAGGATATGCTTCTGAGTCTGCTAGAAACTTTGCAGTAGAGCTGAGATGAACTCAGTATAAGTTCCATTTGAAGAAATAACCTAGGCCAGAAACCCACTCAACTGTAGCTCTTAAGCATCATCTGGAGCACACATTCTGGGAACCAGGCAGCAGAGAGCCCAGTGGAAGCTGCTCGATTTGAGCTTGTCTGATAGGTGTTTGTCTTCCCTGCAGGGAAACAGTTGCTTAGAGAACTCTTTCTACAGCAGCCACACACTCTGCCCTAGAGCTGAGAAGCACTGGCTGTAATTTCCCTTTGTAGAAGGAACATGCCTCAGAAACACACTCTCTCCAACTCGTAAGTTACTACTTCAACTCACATATGCATGGAAACACAGAGTGGAGCACCCGGCGATAGTGTGCAGGACAGTTCAGTAAAAGGGCTGCTCTGCGAGAACAAGGCAGAATGCAGATGCGTGGTTCTCAAGGATATGCTTCTGAGTCTGCTAGAAAGTTTGCAGTAGAGCTGAGATGAACTCAGTATAAGTTCCATTTGAAGAAATAACCTAGGTCGGAAACCCACTCAACTGTAGCTCTTAAGCATCATATGGAGCACACATTCTGGGAACCAGGCAGCACAGAGCCCAGTGGAAGCTGCTCGATTTGAGCTTGTGTGATAGGTGTTTGTCTTCCCTGCAGGGAAACAGTTGCGTAGAGAACTCTTTCTACAGCAGCCACACACTCTGCCCTAGAGCTGAGAAGCACTGGCTGTAACTTCCCTTTGCAGAAGGAACATGCCTCAGAAACACACTCTCTCCTAACTCTTAAGTTACTACTTCAACTCACATATGCATGGAAACACAGAGTGGAGCACCCGGCAATACTGAGCAGGACAGCTCAGTAAAAGGGCTGCTCTGCCAGAACAAGGCAGAATGCAGATGCGTGGTTCTCAAGGATATGCTTCTGAGTCTGCTAGAAACTTTGCAGTAGAGCTGAGATGAACTCAGTATAAGTTCCATTTGAAGAAATAACCTAGGCCAGAAACCCACTCAACTGTAGCTCTTAAGCATCATCTGGAGCACACATTCCAGGAACCAGGCAGCAGAGAGCCCAGTGGAAGCTGCTCGATTTGAGCTTGTCTGATAGGTGTTTGTCTTCCCTGCAGGGAAACAGTTGCGTAGAGAACTCTTTCTACAGCAGCCACACACTCTGCCCTAGAGCTGAGAAGCACTGGCTGTAACTTCCCTTTGCAGAAGGAACATGCCTCAGAAACACACTCTCTCCAACTCTTAATTTACTACTTCAACTCACATATGCATGGAAACACAGAGTGGAGCACCCGGCGATAGTGTGCAGGACAGTTCAGTAAAAGGGAGGCTCTGCCAGAACAAGGCAGAATGCAGATGCGTGGTTCTCAAGGATATGCTTCTGAAGCTGCTAGAAACTTTGCAGTAGAGCTGAGATGAACTCAGTATAAGTTCCATTTGAAGAAATAACCTAGGCCCGAAACCCACTCAACTGTAGCTCTTAAGCATCATCTGGAGCACACATTCTGGGAACCAGGCAGCAGAGAGCCCAGTGGAAGCTGCTCGATTTGAGCTTGTCTGATAGGTGTTTGTCTTCCCTGCAGGGAAACAGTTGCGTAGAGAACTCTTTCTACAGCAGCCACACACTCTGCCCTAGAGCTGAGAAGCACTGGCTGTAATTTCCCTTTGAAGAAGGAACATGCCTCAGAAACACACTCTCTCCAACTCTTAAGTTACTACTTCAACTCACATATGCATGGAAACACAGAGTGGAGCACCCGGCGATAGTGTGCAGGACAGTTCAGTAAAAGGGCTGCTCTGCGAGAACAAGGCAGAATGCAGATGCGTGGTTCTCAAGGATATGCTTCTGAGTCTGCTAGAAACTTTGCAGTAGAGCTGAGATGAACTCAGTATAAGTTCCATTTGAAGAAATAACCTAGGTCGGAAACCCACTCAACTGTAGCTCTTAAGCATCATCTGGAGCACACATTAAGGGAACCAGGCAGCACAGAGCCCAGTGGAAGCTGCTCGATTTGAGCTTGTCTGATAGGTGTTTGTCTTCCCTGCAGGGAAACAGTTGCGTAGAGAACTCTTTCTACAGCAGCCACACACTCTGCCCTAGAGCTGAGAAGCACTGGCTGTAACTTCCCTTTGCAGAAGGAACATGCCTCAGAAACACACTCTCTCCTAACTCTTAAGTTACTACTTCAACTCACATATGCATGGAAACACAGAGTGGAGCACCCGGCAATACTGAGCAGGACAGCTCAGTAAAAGGGCTGCTGTGCCAGAACAACGCAGAATGCAGATGCGTGGTTCTCGAGGATATGCTTCTGAGTCTGCTAGAAACTTTGCAGTAGAGCTGAGATGAACTCAGTATAAGTTCCATTTGAAGAAATAACCTAGGTCAGAAACCCACTCAACTGTAGCTCTTAAGCATCATCTGGAGCACACATTCTGGGAACCAGGCAGCCGAGAGCCCAGTGGAAGCTGCTCGATTTGAGCTTGTCTGATAGGTGTTTGTCTTCCCTGCAGGGAAACAGTTGCTTAGAGAACTCTTTCTACAGCAGCCACACACTCTGCCCTAGAGCTGAGAAGCACTGGCTGTAATTTCCCTTTGCAGAAGGAACATGCCTCAGAAACACACTCTCTCCAACTCTTAAGTTACTACTTCAACTCACATATGCATGGAAACACAGAGTGGAGCACCCGGCGATAGTGTGCAGGACAGTTCAGTAAAAGGGAGGCTCTGCCAGAACAAGGCAGAATGCAGATGCGTGGTTCTCAAGGATATGCTTCTGAGTCTGCTAGAAACTTTGCAGTAGAGCTGAGATGAACTCAGTATAAGTTCCATTTGAAGAAATAACCTAGGCCCGAAACCCACTCAACTGTAGCTCTTAAGCATCATCTGGAGCACACATTCTGGGAACCAGGCAGCAGAGAGCCCAGTGGAAGCTGCTCGATTTGAGCTTGTCTGATAGGTGTTTGTCTTCCCTGCAGGGAAACAGTTGCGTAGAGAACTCTTTCTACAGCAGCCACACACTCTGCCCTAGAGCTGAGAAGCACTGGCTGTAATTTCCCTTTGAAGAAGGAACATGCCTCAGAAACACACTCTCTCCAACTCTTAAGTTACTACTTCAACTCACATATGCATGGAAACACAGAGTGGAGCACCCGGCGATAGTGTGCAGGACAGTTCAGTAAAAGGGCTGCTCTGCCAGAACAAGGCAGAATGCAGATGCGTGGTTCTCAAGGATATGCTTCTGAGTCTGCTAGAAACTTTGCAGTAGAGCTGAGATGAACTCAGTATAAGTTCCATTTGAAGAAATAACCTAGGCCCGAAACCCACTCAACTGTAGCTCTTAAGCATCATCTGGAGCACACACTCTGGGAACCAGGCAGCAGAGAGCCCAGTGGAAGCTGCTCGATTTGAGCTTGTCTGATAGGTGTTTGTCTTCCCTGCAGGGAAACAGTTGCGTAGAGAACACTTTCTACAGCAGCCACACACTCTGCCCTAGAGCTGAGAAGCACTGGCTGTAATTTCCCTTTGTAGAAGGAACATGCCTCAGAAACACACTCTCTCCAACTCTTAAGTTACTACTTCAACTCACATATGCATGGAAACACAGAGTGGTGCACCCGGCAATACTGAGCAGGACAGCTCAGTAAAAGGGCTGCTCTGCCAGAACAAGGCAGAATGCAGATGCGTGGTTCTCAAGGATATGCTTCTGAGTCTGCTAGAAACTTTGCAGTAGAGCTGAGATGAACTCAGTATAAGTTCCATTTGAAGAAATAACCTAGGCCAGAAACCCACTCAACTGTAGCTCGTAAGCATCATCTGGAGCACACATTCTGGGAACCAGGCAGCACAGAGCCCAGTGGAAGCTGCTCGATTTGAGCTTGTCTGATAGGTGTTTGTCTTCCCTGCAGGGAAACAGTTGCTTAGAGAACTCTTTCTACAGCAGCCACACACTCTGCCCTAGAGCTGAGAAGCACTGGCTGTCACTTCCCTTTGCAGAAGGAACATGCCTCAGAAGCACACTCTCTCCTAACTCTTAAGTTACTACTTCAACTCACATATGCATGTAAACACAGAGTGGAGCACCCGGCGATACTGAGCAGGACAGCTCAGTAAAAGGGCTGCTCTGCCAGAACAAGGCAGAATGCAGATGCGTGGTTCTCAAGGATATGCTTCTGAGTCTGCTAGAAACTTTGCAGTAGAGCTGAGATGAACTCAGTATAAGTTCCATTTGAAGAAATAACCTAGGCCCGAAACCCACTCAACTGTAGCTCTTAAGCATCATCTGGAGCACACATTCTGGGAACCAGGCAGCAGAGAGCCCAGTGGAAGCTGCTCGATTTGAGCTTGTCTGATAGGTGTTTGTCTTCCCTGCAGGGAAACAGTTGCTTAGAGAACTCTTTCTACAGCAGCCACACACTCTGCCCTAGAGCTGAGAAGCACTGGCTGTAATTTCCCTTTGTAGAAGGAACATGCCTCAGAAACACACTCTCTCCAACTCGTAAGTTACTACTTCAACTCACATATGCATGGAAACACAGAGTGGAGCACCCGGCGATAGTGTGCAGGACAGTTCAGTAAAAGGGCTGCTCTGCCAGAACAAGGCAGAATGCAGATGCGTGGTTCTCAAGGATATGCTTCTGAGTCTGCTAGAAAGTTTGCAGTAGAGCTGAGATGAACTCAGTATAAGTTCCATTTGAAGAAATAACCTAGGCCCGAAACCCACTCAACTGTAGCTCTTAAGCATCATCTGGAGCACACATTCTGGGAACCAGGCAGCAGAGAGCCCAGTGGAAGCTGCTCGATTTGAGCTTGTCTGATAGGTGTTTGTCTTCCCTGCAGGGAAACAGTTGCGTAGAGAACTCTTTCTACAGCAGCCACACACTCTGCCCTAGAGCTGAGAAGCACTGGCTGTAACTTCCCTTTGCAGAAGGAACATGCCCCAGAAACACACTCTCTCCTAACTCTTAAGTTACTACTTCAACTCACATATGCATGGAAACACAGAGTGGAGCACCCGGCGATACTGAGCAGGACAGTTCAGTAAAAGGGCTGCTCTGCCAGAACAAGGCAGAATGCAGATGCGTGGTTCTCAAGGATATGCTTCTGAGTCTGCTAGAATCTTTGCAGTAGAGCTGAGATGAACTCAGTATAAGTTCCATTTGAAGAAATAACCTAGGCCAGAAACCCACTCAACTGTAGCTCTTAAGCATCATCTGGAGCACACATTCTGGGAACCAGGCAGCAGAGAGCCCAGTGGAAGCTGCTCGATTTGAGCTTGTCTGATAGGTGTTTGTCTTCCCTGCAGGGAAACAGTTGCTTAGAGAACTCTTTCTACAGCAGCCACACACTCTGCCCTAGAGCTGAGAAGCACTGGCTGTAACTTCCCTTTGCAGAAGGAACATGCCTCAGAAACACACACTCACCTAACTCTTAAGTTACTACTTCAACTCACATATGCATGGAAACACAGAGTGGAGCACCCGGCGATAGTGTGCAGGACAGTTCAGTAAAAGGGCTGCTCTGCCAGAACAAGGCAGAATGCAGATGCGTGGTTCTCAAGGATATGCTTCTGAGTCTGCTAGAAACTTTGCAGTAGAGCTGAGATGAACTCCGTATAAGTTCCATTTGAAGAAATAACCTAGGCCCGAAACCCACTCAACTGTAGCTCTTAAGCATCATCTGGAGCACACATTCTGGGAACCAGGCAGCAGAGAGCCCAGCGGAATCTGCTCGATTTGAGCTTGTCTGATAGGTGTTTGTCTTCCCTGCAGGGAAACAGTTGCGTAGAGAACTCTTTCTACAGCAGCCACACACTCTGCCCTAGAGCTGAGAAGCACTGGCTGTAACTTCCCTTTGCAGAAGGAACATGCCTCAGAAACACACTCTCTCCTAACTCTTAAGTTACTACTTCAACTCACATATGCATGGAAACACAGAGTGGAGCACCCGGCGATACTGAGCAGGACAGTTCAGTAAAAGGGCTGCTCTGCCAGAACAAGGCAGAATGCAGATGCGTGGTTCTCAAGGATATGCTTCTGAGTCTGCTAGAAACTTTGCAGTAGAGCTGAGATGAACTCAGTATAAGTTCCATTTGAAGATATAACCTAGGCCAGAAACCCACTCAACTGTAGCTCTTAAGCATCATCTGGAGCACACATTCTGGGAACCAGGCAGCAGAGAGCCCAGAAGAGACTGCTCGATTTGAGCTTGTTTCATAGGTGTTTGTCTTCCCTGCAGGGAAACAGTTGCTTAGAGAACTCTTTCTACAGCAGCCACACACTCTGCCCTAGAGCTGAGAAGCACTGGCTGTAACTTCCCTTTGCAGAAGGAACATGCCTCAGAAACACACTCTCTCCTAACTCTTAAGTTACTACTTCAACTCACATATGCATGGAAACACAGAGTGGAGCACCCGGCAATACTTAGCAGGACAGCTCAGTAAAAGGGCTGCTCTGCCAGAACAAGGCAGAATGCAGATGCGTGGTTCTCAAGGATATGCTTCTGAGTCTGCTAGAAACTTTGCAGTAGAGCTGAGATGAACTCAGTATAAGTTCCATTTGAAGAAATAACCTAGGCCAGAAACCCACTCAACTGTAGCTCTTAAGCATCATCTGCACCAACATTCCGGGAACCAGGCAGCAGAGAGCCCAGTGGAAGCTGCTCGATTTGAGCTTGTCTGATAGGTGTTTGTCTTCCCTGCAGGGAAACAGTTGCGTAGAGAACTCTTTCTACAGCAGCCACACACTCTGCCCTAGAGCTGAGAAGCACTGGCTGTAACTTCCCTTTGCAGAAGGAACATGCCTCAGAAACACACTCTCTCCTAACTCTTAAGTTACTACTTCAACTCACATATGCATGGAAACACAGAGTGGAGCACCCGGCAATACTGAGCAGGACAGCTCAGTAAAAGGGCTGCTCTGCCAGAACAAGGCAGAATGCAGATGCGTGGTTCTCAAGGATATGCTTCTGAGTCTGCTAGAAACTTTGCAGTAGAGCTGAGATGAACTCAGTATAAGTTCCATTTGAAGAAATAACCTAGGCCAGAAACCCACTCAACTGTAGCTCTTAAGCATCATCTGGAGCACACATTCCGGGAACCAGGCAGCAGAGAGCCCAGTGGAAGCTGCTCGATTTGAGCTTGTCTGATAGGTGTTTGTCTTCCCTGCAGGGAAACAGTTGCGTAGAGAACTCTTTCTACAGCAGCCACACACTCTGCCCTAGAGCTGAGAAGCACTGGCTGTAACTTCCCTTTGCAGAAGGAACATGCCTCAGAAACACACTCTCTCCTAACTCTTAAGTTACTACTTCAACTCACATATGCATGGAAACACAGAGTGGAGCACCCGGCAATACTGAGCAGGACAGCTCAGTAAAAGGGCTGCTCTGCCAGAACAAGGCAGAATGCAGATGCGTGGTTCTCAAGGATATGCTTCTGAGTCTGCTAGAAACTTTGCAGTAGAGCTGAGATGAACTCAGTATAAGTTCCATTTGAAGAAATAACCTAGGCCAGAAACCCACTCAACTGTAGCTCTTAAGCATCATCTGGAGCACACATTCCAGGAACCAGGCAGCAGAGAGCCCAGTGGAAGCTGCTCGATTTGAGCTTGTCTGATAGGTGTTTGTCTTCCCTGCAGGGAAACAGTTGCGTAGAGAACTCTTTCTACAGCAGCCACACACTCTGCCCTAGAGCTGAGAAGCACTGGCTGTAACTTCCCTTTGCAGAAGGAACATGCCTCAGAAACACACTCTCTCCAACTCTTAATTTACTACTTCAACTCACATATGCATGGAAACACAGAGTGGAGCACCCGGCGATAGTGTGCAGGACAGTTCAGTAAAATGGAGGCTCTGCCAGAACAAGGCAGAATGCAGATGCGTGGTTCTCAAGGATATGCTTCTGAGTCTGCTAGAAACTTTGCAGTAGAGCTGAGATGAACTCAGTATAAGTTCCATTTGAAGAAATAACCTAGGCCCGAAACCCACTCAACTGTAGCTCTTAAGCATCATCTGGAGCACACATTCTGGGAACCAGGCAGCAGAGAGCCCAGTGGAAGCTGCTCGATTTGAGCTTGTCTGATAGGTGTTTGTCTTCCCTGCAGGGAAACAGTTGCGTAGAGAACTCTTTCTACAGCAGCCACACACTCTGCCCTAGAGCTGAGAAGCACTGGCTGTAATTTCCCTTTGAAGAAGGAACATGCCTCAGAAACACACTCTCTCCAACTCTTAAGTTACTACTTCAACTCACATATGCATGGAAACACAGAGTGGAGCACCCGGCGATAGTGTGCAGGACAGTTCAGTAAAAGGGCTGCTCTGCCAGAACAAGGCAGAATGCAGATGCGTGGTTCTCAAGGATATGCTTCTGAGTCTGCTAGAAACTTTGCAGTAGAGCTGAGATGAACTCAGTATAAGTTCCATTTGAAGAAATAACCTAGGCCAGAAACCCACTCAACTGTAGCTCGTAAGCATCATCTGGAGCACACATTCTGGGAACCAGGCAGCACAGAGCCCAGTGGAAGCTGCTCGATTTGAGCTTGTCTGATAGGTGTTTGTCTTCCCTGCAGGGAAACAGTTGCTTAGAGAACTCTTTCTACAGCAGCCACACACTCTGCCCTAGAGCTGAGAAGCACTGGCTGTCACTTCCCTTTGCAGAAGGAACATGCCTCAGAAGCACACTCTCTCCTAACTCTTAAGTTACTACTTCAACTCACATATGCATGTAAACACAGAGTGGAGCACCCGGCGATACTGAGCAGGACAGCTCAGTAAAAGGGCTGCTCTGCCAGAACAAGGCAGAATGCAGATGCGTGGTTCTCAAGGATATGCTTCTGAGTCTGCTAGAAACTTTGCAGTAGAGCTGAGATGAACTCAGTATAAGTTCCATTTGAAGAAATAACCTAGGCCAGAAACCCACTCAACTGTAGCTCTTAAGCATCATCTGGAGCACACATTCTGGGAACCAGGCAGCAGAGAGCCCAGTGGAAGCTGCTCGATTTGAGCTTGTCTGATAGGTGTTTGTCTTCCCTGCAGGGAAACAGTTGCTTAGAGAACTCTTTCTACAGCAGCCACACACTCTGCCCTAGAGCTGAGAAGCACTGGCTGTAATTTCCCTTTGTAGAAGGAACATGCCTCAGAAACACACTCTCTCCAACTCGTAAGTTACTACTTCAACTCACATATGCATGGAAACACAGAGTGGAGCACCCGGCGATAGTGTGCAGGACAGTTCAGTAAAAGGGCTGCTCTGCGAGAACAAGGCAGAATGCAGATGCGTGGTTCTCAAGGATATGCTTCTGAGTCTGCTAGAAAGTTTGCAGTAGAGCTGAGATGAACTCAGTATAAGTTCCATTTGAAGAAATAACCTAGGTCGGAAACCCACTCAACTGTAGCTCTTAAGCATCATATGGAGCACACATTCTGGGAACCAGGCAGCACAGAGCCCAGTGGAAGCTGCTCGATTTGAGCTTGTGTGATAGGTGTTTGTCTTCCCTGCAGGGAAACAGTTGCGTAGAGAACTCTTTCTACAGCAGCCACACACTCTGCCCTAGAGCTGAGAAGCACTGGCTGTAACTTCCCTTTGCAGAAGGAACATGCCTCAGAAACACACTCTCTCCTAACTCTTAAGTTACTACTTCAACTCACATATGCATGGAAACACAGAGTGGAGCACCCGGCAATACTGAGCAGGACAGCTCAGTAAAAGGGCTGCTCTGCCAGAACAAGGCAGAATGCAGATGCGTGGTTCTCAAGGATATGCTTCTGAGTCTGCTAGAAACTTTGCAGTAGAGCTGAGATGAACTCAGTATAAGTTCCATTTGAAGAAATAACCTAGGCCAGAAACCCACTCAACTGTAGCTCTTAAGCATCATCTGGAGCACACATTCCAGGAACCAGGCAGCAGAGAGCCCAGTGGAAGCTGCTCGATTTGAGCTTGTCTGATAGGTGTTTGTCTTCCCTGCAGGGAAACAGTTGCGTAGAGAACTCTTTCTACAGCAGCCACACACTCTGCCCTAGAGCTGAGAAGCACTGGCTGTAACTTCCCTTTGCAGAAGGAACATGCCTCAGAAACACACTCTCTCCTAACTCTTAAGTTACTACTTCAACTCACATATGCATGGAAACACAGAGTGGAGCACCCGGCAATACTTAGCAGGACAGCTCAGTAAAAGGGCTGCTCTGCCAGAACAAGGCAGAATGCAGATGCGTGGTTCTCAAGGATATGCTTCTGAGTCTGCTAGAAACTTTGCAGTAGAGCTGAGATGAACTCAGTATAAGTTCCATTTGAAGAAATAACCTAGGCCAGAAACCCACTCAACTGTAGCTCTTAAGCATCATCTGGACCAACATTCCGGGAACCAGGCAGCAGAGAGCCCAGTGGAAGCTGCTCGATTTGAGCTTGTCTGATAGGTGTTTGTCTTCCCTGCAGGGAAACAGTTGCGTAGAGAACTCTTTCTACAGCAGCCACACACTCTGCCCTAGAGCTGAGAAGCACTGGCTGTAACTTCCCTTTGCAGAAGGAACATGCCTCAGAAACACACTCTCTCCTAACTCTTAAGTTACTACTTCAACTCACATATGCATGGAAACACAGAGTGGAGCACCCGGCAATACTGAGCAGGACAGCTCAGTAAAAGGGCTGCTCTGCCAGAACAAGGCAGAATGCAGATGCGTGGTTCTCAAGGATATGCTTCTGAGTCTGCTAGAAACTTTGCAGTAGAGCTGAGATGAACTCAGTATAAGTTCCATTTGAAGAAATAACCTAGGCCAGAAACCCACTCAACTGTAGCTCTTAAGCATCATCTGGAGCACACATTCCGGGAACCAGGCAGCAGAGAGCCCAGTGGAAGCTGCTCGATTTGAGCTTGTCTGATAGGTGTTTGTCTTCCCTGCAGGGAAACAGTTGCGTAGAGAACTCTTTCTACAGCAGCCACACACTCTGCCCTAGAGCTGAGAAGCACTGGCTGTAACTTCCCTTTGCAGAAGGAACATGCCTCAGAAACACACTCTCTCCTAACTCTTAAGTTACTACTTCAACTCACATATGCATGGAAACACAGAGTGGAGCACCCGGCAATACTGAGCAGGACAGCTCAGTAAAAGGGCTGCTCTGCCAGAACAAGGCAGAATGCAGATGCGTGGTTCTCAAGGATATGCTTCTGAGTCTGCTAGAAACTTTGCAGTAGAGCTGAGATGAACTCAGTATAAGTTCCATTTGAAGAAATAACCTAGGCCAGAAACCCACTCAACTGTAGCTCTTAAGCATCATCTGGAGCACACATTCCAGGAACCAGGCAGCAGAGAGCCCAGTGGAAGCTGCTCGATTTGAGCTTGTCTGATAGGTGTTTGTCTTCCCTGCAGGGAAACAGTTGCGTAGAGAACTCTTTCTACAGCAGCCACACACTCTGCCCTAGAGCTGAGAAGCACTGGCTGTAACTTCCCTTTGCAGAAGGAACATGCCTCAGAAACACACTCTCTCCAACTCTTAATTTACTACTTCAACTCACATATGCATGGAAACACAGAGTGGAGCACCCGGCGATAGTGTGCAGGACAGTTCAGTAAAAGGGAGGCTCTGCCAGAACAAGGCAGAATGCAGATGCGTGGTTCTCAAGGATATGCTTCTGAGTCTGCTAGAAACTTTGCAGTAGAGCTGAGATGAACTCAGTATAAGTTCCATTTGAAGAAATAACCTAGGCCCGAAACCCACTCAACTGTAGCTCTTAAGCATCATCTGGAGCACACATTCTGGGAACCAGGCAGCAGAGAGCCCAGTGGAAGCTGCTCGATTTGAGCTTGTCTGATAGGTGTTTGTCTTCCCTGCAGGGAAACAGTTGCGTAGAGAACTCTTTCTACAGCAGCCACACACTCTGCCCTAGAGCTGAGAAGCACTGGCTGTAATTTCCCTTTGAAGAAGGAACATGCCTCAGAAACACACTCTCTCCAACTCTTAAGTTACTACTTCAACTCACATATGCATGGAAACACAGAGTGGAGCACCCGGCGATAGTGTGCAGGACAGTTCAGTAAAAGGGCTGCTCTGCCAGAACAAGGCAGAATGCAGATGCGTGGTTCTCAAGGATATGCTTCTGAGTCTGCTAGAAACTTTGCAGTAGAGCTGAGATGAACTCAGTATAAGTTCCATTTGAAGAAATAACCTAGGCCAGAAACCCACTCAACTGTAGCTCGTAAGCATCATCTGGAGCACACATTCTGGGAACCAGGCAGCACAGAGCCCAGTGGAAGCTGCTCGATTTGAGCTTGTCTGATAGGTGTTTGTCTTCCCTGCAGGGAAACAGTTGCTTAGAGAACTCTTTCTACAGCAGCCACACACTCTGCCCTAGAGCTGAGAAGCACTGGCTGTCACTTCCCTTTGCAGAAGGAACATGCCTCAGAAGCACACTCTCTCCTAACTCTTAAGTTACTACTTCAACTCACATATGCATGGAAACACAGAGTGGAGCACCCGGCGATACTGAGCAGGACAGCTCAGTAAAAGGGCTGCTCTGCCAGAACAAGGCAGAATGCAGATGCGTGGTTCTCAAGGATATGCTTCTGAGTCTGCTAGAAACTTTGCAGTAGAGCTGAGATGAACTCAGTATAAGTTCCATTTGAAGAAATAACCTAGGCCAGAAACCCACTCAACTGTAGCTCTTAAGCATCATCTGGAGCACACATTCTGGGAACCAGGCAGCAGAGAGCCCAGTGGAAGCTGCTCGATTTGAGCTTGTCTGATAGGTGTTTGTCTTCCCTGCAGGGAAACAGTTGCTTAGAGAACTCTTTCTACAGCAGCCACACACTCTGCCCTAGAGCTGAGAAGCACTGGCTGTAATTTCCCTTTGTAGAAGGAACATGCCTCAGAAACACACTCTCTCCAACTCGTAAGTTACTACTTCAACTCACATATGCATGGAAACACAGAGTGGAGCACCCGGCGATAGTGTGCAGGACAGTTCAGTAAAAGGGCTGCTCTGCGAGAACAAGGCAGAATGCAGATGCGTGGTTCTCAAGGATATGCTTCTGAGTCTGCTAGAAAGTTTGCAGTAGAGCTGAGATGAACTCAGTATAAGTTCCATTTGAAGAAATAACCTAGGTCGGAAACCCACTCAACTGTAGCTCTTAAGCATCATATGGAGCACACATTCTGGGAACCAGGCAGCACAGAGCCCAGTGGAAGCTGCTCGATTTGAGCTTGTGTGATAGGTGTTTGTCTTCCCTGCAGGGAAACAGTTGCGTAGAGAACTCTTTCTACAGCAGCCACACACTCTGCCCTAGAGCTGAGAAGCACTGGCTGTAACTTCCCTTTGCAGAAGGAACATGCCTCAGAAACACACTCTCTCCTAACTCTTAAGTTACTACTTCAACTCACATATGCATGGAAACACAGAGTGGAGCACCCGGCAATACTGAGCAGGACAGCTCAGTAAAAGGGCTGCTCTGCCAGAACAAGGCAGAATGCAGATGCGTGGTTCTCAAGGATATGCTTCTGAGTCTGCTAGAAACTTTGCAGTAGAGCTGAGATGAACTCAGTATAAGTTCCATTTGAAGAAATAACCTAGGCCAGAAACCCACTCAACTGTAGCTCTTAAGCATCATCTGGAGCACACATTCCAGGAACCAGGCAGCAGAGAGCCCAGTGGAAGCTGCTCGATTTGAGCTTGTCTGATAGGTGTTTGTCTTCCCTGCAGGGAAACAGTTGCGTAGAGAACTCTTTCTACAGCAGCCACACACTCTGCCCTAGAGCTGAGAAGCACTGGCTGTAACTTCCCTTTGCAGAAGGAACATGCCTCAGAAACACACTCTCTCCAACTCTTAATTTACTACTTCAACTCACATATGCATGGAAACACAGAGTGGAGCACCCGGCGATAGTGTGCAGGACAGTTCAGTAAAAGGGAGGCTCTGCCAGAACAAGGCAGAATGCAGATGCGTGGTTCTCAAGGATATGCTTCTGAAGCTGCTAGAAACTTTGCAGTAGAGCTGAGATGAACTCAGTATAAGTTCCATTTGAAGAAATAACCTAGGCCCGAAACCCACTCAACTGTAGCTCTTAAGCATCATCTGGAGCACACATTCTGGGAACCAGGCAGCAGAGAGCCCAGTGGAAGCTGCTCGATTTGAGCTTGTCTGATAGGTGTTTGTCTTCCCTGCAGGGAAACAGTTGCGTAGAGAACTCTTTCTACAGCAGCCACACACTCTGCCCTAGAGCTGAGAAGCACTGGCTGTAATTTCCCTTTGAAGAAGGAACATGCCTCAGAAACACACTCTCTCCAACTCTTAAGTTACTACTTCAACTCACATATGCATGGAAACACAGAGTGGAGCACCCGGCGATAGTGTGCAGGACAGTTCAGTAAAAGGGCTGCTCTGCGAGAACAAGGCAGAATGCAGATGCGTGGTTCTCAAGGATATGCTTCTGAGTCTGCTAGAAACTTTGCAGTAGAGCTGAGATGAACTCAGTATAAGTTCCATTTGAAGAAATAACCTAGGCCCGAAACCCACTCAACTGTAGCTCTTAAGCATCATCTGGAGCACACATTCTGGGAACCAGGCAGCAGAGAGCCCAGTGGAAGCTGCTCGATTTGAGCTTGTCTGATAGGTGTTTGTCTTCCCTGCAGGGAAACAGTTGCGTAGAGAACTCTTTCTACAGCAGCCACACACTCTGCCCTAGAGCTGAGAAGCACTGGCTGTAATTTCCCTTTGAAGAAGGAACATGCCTCAGAAACACACTCTCTCCAACTCTTAAGTTACTACTTCAACTCACATATGCATGGAAACACAGAGTGGAGCACCCGGCGATAGTGTGCAGGACAGTTCAGTAAAAGGGCTGCTCTGCCAGAACAAGGCAGAATGCAGATGCGTGGTTCTCAAGGATATGCTTCTGAGTCTGCTAGAAACTTTGCAGTAGAGCTGAGATGAACTCAGTATAAGTTCCATTTGAAGAAATAACCTAGGCCCGAAACCCACTCAACTGTAGCTCTTAAGCATCATCTGGAGCACACACTCTGGGAACCAGGCAGCAGAGAGCCCAGTGGAAGCTGCTCGATTTGAGCTTGTCTGATAGGTGTTTGTCTTCCCTGCAGGGAAACAGTTGCGTAGAGAACACTTTCTACAGCAGCCACACACTCTGCCCTAGAGCTGAGAAGCACTGGCTGTAATTTCCCTTTGTAGAAGGAACATGCCTCAGAAACACACTCTCTCCAACTCTTAAGTTACTACTTCAACTCACATATGCATGGAAACACAGAGTGGTGCACCCGGCAATACTGAGCAGGACAGCTCAGTAAAAGGGCTGCTCTGCCAGAACAAGGCAGAATGCAGATGCGTGGTTCTCAAGGATATGCTTCTGAGTCTGCTAGAAACTTTGCAGTAGAGCTGAGATGAACTCAGTATAAGTTCCATTTGAAGAAATAACCTAGGCCAGAAACCCACTCAACTGTAGCTCGTAAGCATCATCTGGAGCACACATTCTGGGAACCAGGCAGCACAGAGCCCAGTGGAAGCTGCTCGATTTGAGCTTGTCTGATAGGTGTTTGTCTTCCCTGCAGGGAAACAGTTGCTTAGAGAACTCTTTCTACAGCAGCCACACACTCTGCCCTAGAGCTGAGAAGCACTGGCTGTCACTTCCCTTTGCAGAAGGAACATGCCTCAGAAGCACACTCTCTCCTAACTCTTAAGTTACTACTTCAACTCACATATGCATGTAAACACAGAGTGGAGCACCCGGCGATACTGAGCAGGACAGCTCAGTAAAAGGGCTGCTCTGCCAGAACAAGGCAGAATGCAGATGCGTGGTTCTCAAGGATATGCTTCTGAGTCTGCTAGAAACTTTGCAGTAGAGCTGAGATGAACTCAGTATAAGTTCCATTTGAAGAAATAACCTAGGCCCGAAACCCACTCAACTGTAGCTCTTAAGCATCATCTGGAGCACACATTCTGGGAACCAGGCAGCAGAGAGCCCAGTGGAAGCTGCTCGATTTGAGCTTGTCTGATAGGTGTTTGTCTTCCCTGCAGGGAAACAGTTGCTTAGAGAACTCTTTCTACAGCAGCCACACACTCTGCCCTAGAGCTGAGAAGCACTGGCTGTAATTTCCCTTTGTAGAAGGAACATGCCTCAGAAACACACTCTCTCCAACTCGTAAGTTACTACTTCAACTCACATATGCATGGAAACACAGAGTGGAGCACCCGGCGATAGTGTGCAGGACAGTTCAGTAAAAGGGCTGCTCTGCCAGAACAAGGCAGAATGCAGATGCGTGGTTCTCAAGGATATGCTTCTGAGTCTGCTAGAAAGTTTGCAGTAGAGCTGAGATGAACTCAGTATAAGTTCCATTTGAAGAAATAACCTAGGCCCGAAACCCACTCAACTGTAGCTCTTAAGCATCATCTGGAGCACACATTCTGGGAACCAGGCAGCAGAGAGCCCAGTGGAAGCTGCTCGATTTGAGCTTGTCTGATAGGTGTTTGTCTTCCCTGCAGGGAAACAGTTGCGTAGAGAACTCTTTCTACAGCAGCCACACACTCTGCCCTAGAGCTGAGAAGCACTGGCTGTAACTTCCCTTTGCAGAAGGAACATGCCCCAGAAACACACTCTCTCCTAACTCTTAAGTTACTACTTCAACTCACATATGCATGGAAACACAGAGTGGAGCACCCGGCGATACTGAGCAGGACAGTTCAGTAAAAGGGCTGCTCTGCCAGAACAAGGCAGAATGCAGATGCGTGGTTCTCAAGGATATGCTTCTGAGTCTGCTAGAATCTTTGCAGTAGAGCTGAGATGAACTCAGTATAAGTTCCATTTGAAGAAATAACCTAGGCCAGAAACCCACTCAACTGTAGCTCTTAAGCATCATCTGGAGCACACATTCTGGGAACCAGGCAGCAGAGAGCCCAGTGGAAGCTGCTCGATTTGAGCTTGTCTGATAGGTGTTTGTCTTCCCTGCAGGGAAACAGTTGCTTAGAGAACTCTTTCTACAGCAGCCACACACTCTGCCCTAGAGCTGAGAAGCACTGGCTGTAACTTCCCTTTGCAGAAGGAACATGCCTCAGAAACACACACTCACCTAACTCTTAAGTTACTACTTCAACTCACATATGCATGGAAACACAGAGTGGAGCACCCGGCGATAGTGTGCAGGACAGTTCAGTAAAAGGGCTGCTCTGCCAGAACAAGGCAGAATGCAGATGCGTGGTTCTCAAGGATATGCTTCTGAGTCTGCTAGAAACTTTGCAGTAGAGCTGAGATGAACTCCGTATAAGTTCCATTTGAAGAAATAACCTAGGCCCGAAACCCACTCAACTGTAGCTCTTAAGCATCATCTGGAGCACACATTCTGGGAACCAGGCAGCAGAGAGCCCAGCGGAATCTGCTCGATTTGAGCTTGTCTGATAGGTGTTTGTCTTCCCTGCAGGGAAACAGTTGCGTAGAGAACTCTTTCTACAGCAGCCACACACTCTGCCCTAGAGCTGAGAAGCACTGGCTGTAACTTCCCTTTGCAGAAGGAACATGCCTCAGAAACACACTCTCTCCTAACTCTTAAGTTACTACTTCAACTCACATATGCATGGAAACACAGAGTGGAGCACCCGGCGATACTGAGCAGGACAGTTCAGTAAAAGGGCTGCTCTGCCAGAACAAGGCAGAATGCAGATGCGTGGTTCTCAAGGATATGCTTCTGAGTCTGCTAGAAACTTTGCAGTAGAGCTGAGATGAACTCAGTATAAGTTCCATTTGAAGATATAACCTAGGCCAGAAACCCACTCAACTGTAGCTCTTAAGCATCATCTGGAGCACACATTCTGGGAACCAGGCAGCAGAGAGCCCAGAAGAGACTGCTCGATTTGAGCTTGTTTCATAGGTGTTTGTCTTCCCTGCAGGGAAACAGTTGCTTAGAGAACTCTTTCTACAGCAGCCACACACTCTGCCCTAGAGCTGAGAAGCACTGGCTGTAACTTCCCTTTGCAGAAGGAACATGCCTCAGAAACACACTCTCTCCTAACTCTTAAGTTACTACTTCAACTCACATATGCATGGAAACACAGAGTGGAGCACCCGGCAATACTTAGCAGGACAGCTCAGTAAAAGGGCTGCTCTGCCAGAACAAGGCAGAATGCAGATGCGTGGTTCTCAAGGATATGCTTCTGAGTCTGCTAGAAACTTTGCAGTAGAGCTGAGATGAACTCAGTATAAGTTCCATTTGAAGAAATAACCTAGGCCAGAAACCCACTCAACTGTAGCTCTTAAGCATCATCTGCACCAACATTCCGGGAACCAGGCAGCAGAGAGCCCAGTGGAAGCTGCTCGATTTGAGCTTGTCTGATAGGTGTTTGTCTTCCCTGCAGGGAAACAGTTGCGTAGAGAACTCTTTCTACAGCAGCCACACACTCTGCCCTAGAGCTGAGAAGCACTGGCTGTAACTTCCCTTTGCAGAAGGAACATGCCTCAGAAACACACTCTCTCCTAACTCTTAAGTTACTACTTCAACTCACATATGCATGGAAACACAGAGTGGAGCACCCGGCAATACTGAGCAGGACAGCTCAGTAAAAGGGCTGCTCTGCCAGAACAAGGCAGAATGCAGATGCGTGGTTCTCAAGGATATGCTTCTGAGTCTGCTAGAAACTTTGCAGTAGAGCTGAGATGAACTCAGTATAAGTTCCATTTGAAGAAATAACCTAGGCCAGAAACCCACTCAACTGTAGCTCTTAAGCATCATCTGGAGCACACATTCCGGGAACCAGGCAGCAGAGAGCCCAGTGGAAGCTGCTCGATTTGAGCTTGTCTGATAGGTGTTTGTCTTCCCTGCAGGGAAACAGTTGCGTAGAGAACTCTTTCTACAGCAGCCACACACTCTGCCCTAGAGCTGAGAAGCACTGGCTGTAACTTCCCTTTGCAGAAGGAACATGCCTCAGAAACACACTCTCTCCTAACTCTTAAGTTACTACTTCAACTCACATATGCATGGAAACACAGAGTGGAGCACCCGGCAATACTGAGCAGGACAGCTCAGTAAAAGGGCTGCTCTGCCAGAACAAGGCAGAATGCAGATGCGTGGTTCTCAAGGATATGCTTCTGAGTCTGCTAGAAACTTTGCAGTAGAGCTGAGATGAACTCAGTATAAGTTCCATTTGAAGAAATAACCTAGGCCAGAAACCCACTCAACTGTAGCTCTTAAGCATCATCTGGAGCACACATTCCAGGAACCAGGCAGCAGAGAGCCCAGTGGAAGCTGCTCGATTTGAGCTTGTCTGATAGGTGTTTGTCTTCCCTGCAGGGAAACAGTTGCGTAGAGAACTCTTTCTACAGCAGCCACACACTCTGCCCTAGAGCTGAGAAGCACTGGCTGTAACTTCCCTTTGCAGAAGGAACATGCCTCAGAAACACACTCTCTCCAACTCTTAATTTACTACTTCAACTCACATATGCATGGAAACACAGAGTGGAGCACCCGGCGATAGTGTGCAGGACAGTTCAGTAAAATGGAGGCTCTGCCAGAACAAGGCAGAATGCAGATGCGTGGTTCTCAAGGATATGCTTCTGAGTCTGCTAGAAACTTTGCAGTAGAGCTGAGATGAACTCAGTATAAGTTCCATTTGAAGAAATAACCTAGGCCCGAAACCCACTCAACTGTAGCTCTTAAGCATCATCTGGAGCACACATTCTGGGAACCAGGCAGCAGAGAGCCCAGTGGAAGCTGCTCGATTTGAGCTTGTCTGATAGGTGTTTGTCTTCCCTGCAGGGAAACAGTTGCGTAGAGAACTCTTTCTACAGCAGCCACACACTCTGCCCTAGAGCTGAGAAGCACTGGCTGTAATTTCCCTTTGAAGAAGGAACATGCCTCAGAAACACACTCTCTCCAACTCTTAAGTTACTACTTCAACTCACATATGCATGGAAACACAGAGTGGAGCACCCGGCGATAGTGTGCAGGACAGTTCAGTAAAAGGGCTGCTCTGCCAGAACAAGGCAGAATGCAGATGCGTGGTTCTCAAGGATATGCTTCTGAGTCTGCTAGAAACTTTGCAGTAGAGCTGAGATGAACTCAGTATAAGTTCCATTTGAAGAAATAACCTAGGCCAGAAACCCACTCAACTGTAGCTCGTAAGCATCATCTGGAGCACACATTCTGGGAACCAGGCAGCACAGAGCCCAGTGGAAGCTGCTCGATTTGAGCTTGTCTGATAGGTGTTTGTCTTCCCTGCAGGGAAACAGTTGCTTAGAGAACTCTTTCTACAGCAGCCACACACTCTGCCCTAGAGCTGAGAAGCACTGGCTGTCACTTCCCTTTGCAGAAGGAACATGCCTCAGAAGCACACTCTCTCCTAACTCTTAAGTTACTACTTCAACTCACATATGCATGTAAACACAGAGTGGAGCACCCGGCGATACTGAGCAGGACAGCTCAGTAAAAGGGCTGCTCTGCCAGAACAAGGCAGAATGCAGATGCGTGGTTCTCAAGGATATGCTTCTGAGTCTGCTAGAAACTTTGCAGTAGAGCTGAGATGAACTCAGTATAAGTTCCATTTGAAGAAATAACCTAGGCCAGAAACCCACTCAACTGTAGCTCTTAAGCATCATCTGGAGCACACATTCTGGGAACCAGGCAGCAGAGAGCCCAGTGGAAGCTGCTCGATTTGAGCTTGTCTGATAGGTGTTTGTCTTCCCTGCAGGGAAACAGTTGCTTAGAGAACTCTTTCTACAGCAGCCACACACTCTGCCCTAGAGCTGAGAAGCACTGGCTGTAATTTCCCTTTGTAGAAGGAACATGCCTCAGAAACACACTCTCTCCAACTCGTAAGTTACTACTTCAACTCACATATGCATGGAAACACAGAGTGGAGCACCCGGCGATAGTGTGCAGGACAGTTCAGTAAAAGGGCTGCTCTGCGAGAACAAGGCAGAATGCAGATGCGTGGTTCTCAAGGATATGCTTCTGAGTCTGCTAGAAAGTTTGCAGTAGAGCTGAGATGAACTCAGTATAAGTTCCATTTGAAGAAATAACCTAGGTCGGAAACCCACTCAACTGTAGCTCTTAAGCATCATATGGAGCACACATTCTGGGAACCAGGCAGCACAGAGCCCAGTGGAAGCTGCTCGATTTGAGCTTGTGTGATAGGTGTTTGTCTTCCCTGCAGGGAAACAGTTGCGTAGAGAACTCTTTCTACAGCAGCCACACACTCTGCCCTAGAGCTGAGAAGCACTGGCTGTAACTTCCCTTTGCAGAAGGAACATGCCTCAGAAACACACTCTCTCCTAACTCTTAAGTTACTACTTCAACTCACATATGCATGGAAACACAGAGTGGAGCACCCGGCAATACTGAGCAGGACAGCTCAGTAAAAGGGCTGCTCTGCCAGAACAAGGCAGAATGCAGATGCGTGGTTCTCAAGGATATGCTTCTGAGTCTGCTAGAAACTTTGCAGTAGAGCTGAGATGAACTCAGTATAAGTTCCATTTGAAGAAATAACCTAGGCCAGAAACCCACTCAACTGTAGCTCTTAAGCATCATCTGGAGCACACATTCCAGGAACCAGGCAGCAGAGAGCCCAGTGGAAGCTGCTCGATTTGAGCTTGTCTGATAGGTGTTTGTCTTCCCTGCAGGGAAACAGTTGCGTAGAGAACTCTTTCTACAGCAGCCACACACTCTGCCCTAGAGCTGAGAAGCACTGGCTGTAACTTCCCTTTGCAGAAGGAACATGCCTCAGAAACACACTCTCTCCAACTCTTAATTTACTACTTCAACTCACATATGCATGGAAACACAGAGTGGAGCACCCGGCGATAGTGTGCAGGACAGTTCAGTAAAAGGGAGGCTCTGCCAGAACAAGGCAGAATGCAGATGCGTGGTTCTCAAGGATATGCTTCTGAAGCTGCTAGAAACTTTGCAGTAGAGCTGAGATGAACTCAGTATAAGTTCCATTTGAAGAAATAACCTAGGCCCGAAACCCACTCAACTGTAGCTCTTAAGCATCATCTGGAGCACACATTCTGGGAACCAGGCAGCAGAGAGCCCAGTGGAAGCTGCTCGATTTGAGCTTGTCTGATAGGTGTTTGTCTTCCCTGCAGGGAAACAGTTGCGTAGAGAACTCTTTCTACAGCAGCCACACACTCTGCCCTAGAGCTGAGAAGCACTGGCTGTAATTTCCCTTTGAAGAAGGAACATGCCTCAGAAACACACTCTCTCCAACTCTTAAGTTACTACTTCAACTCACATATGCATGGAAACACAGAGTGGAGCACCCGGCGATAGTGTGCAGGACAGTTCAGTAAAAGGGCTGCTCTGCCAGAACAAGGCAGAATGCAGATGCGTGGTTCTCAAGGATATGCTTCTGAGTCTGCTAGAAACTTTGCAGTAGAGCTGAGATGAACTCAGTATAAGTTCCATTTGAAGAAATAACCTAGGCCCGAAACCCACTCAACTGTAGCTCTTAAGCATCATCTGGAGCACACACTCTGGGAACCAGGCAGCAGAGAGCCCAGTGGAAGCTGCTCGATTTGAGCTTGTCTGATAGGTGTTTGTCTTCCCTGCAGGGAAACAGTTGCGTAGAGAACACTTTCTACAGCAGCCACACACTCTGCCCTAGAGCTGAGAAGCACTGGCTGTAATTTCCCTTTGTAGAAGGAACATGCCTCAGAAACACACTCTCTCCAACTCTTAAGTTACTACTTCAACTCACATATGCATGGAAACACAGAGTGGAGCACCCGGCAATACTGAGCAGGACAGCTCAGTAAAAGGGCTGCTCTGCCAGAACAAGGCAGAATGCAGATGCGTGGTTCTCAAGGATATGCTTCTGAGTCTGCTAGAAACTTTGCAGTAGAGCTGAGATGAACTCAGTATAAGTTCCATTTGAAGAAATAACCTAGGCCAGAAACCCACTCAACTGTAGCTCGTAAGCATCATCTGGAGCACACATTCTGGGAACCAGGCAGCACAGAGCCCAGTGGAAGCTGCTCGATTTGAGCTTGTCTGATAGGTGTTTGTCTTCCCTGCAGGGAAACAGTTGCTTAGAGAACTCTTTCTACAGCAGCCACACACTCTGCCCTAGAGCTGAGAAGCACTGGCTGTCACTTCCCTTTGCAGAAGGAACATGCCTCAGAAGCACACTCTCTCCTAACTCTTAAGTTACTACTTCAACTCACATATGCATGTAAACACAGAGTGGAGCACCCGGCGATACTGAGCAGGACAGCTCAGTAAAAGGGCTGCTCTGCCAGAACAAGGCAGAATGCAGATGCGTGGTTCTCAAGGATATGCTTCTGAGTCTGCTAGAAACTTTGCAGTAGAGCTGAGATGAACTCAGTATAAGTTCCATTTGAAGAAATAACCTAGGCCAGAAACCCACTCAACTGTAGCTCTTAAGCATCATCTGGAGCACACATTCTGGGAACCAGGCAGCAGAGAGCCCAGTGGAAGCTGCTCGATTTGAGCTTGTCTGATAGGTGTTTGTCTTCCCTGCAGGGAAACAGTTGCTTAGAGAACTCTTTCTACAGCAGCCACACACTCTGCCCTAGAGCTGAGAAGCACTGGCTGTAATTTCCCTTTGTAGAAGGAACATGCCTCAGAAACACACTCTCTCCAACTCGTAAGTTACTACTTCAACTCACATATGCATGGAAACACAGAGTGGAGCACCCGGCGATAGTGTGCAGGACAGTTCAGTAAAAGGGCTGCTCTGCGAGAACAAGGCAGAATGCAGATGCGTGGTTCTCAAGGATATGCTTCTGAGTCTGCTAGAAAGTTTGCAGTAGAGCTGAGATGAACTCAGTATAAGTTCCATTTGAAGAAATAACCTAGGTCGGAAACCCACTCAACTGTAGCTCTTAAGCATCATATGGAGCACACATTCTGGGAACCAGGCAGCACAGAGCCCAGTGGAAGCTGCTCGATTTGAGCTTGTCTGTTAGGTGTTTGTCTTCCCTGCAGGGAAACAGTTGCTTAGAGAACTCTTTCTACAGCAGCCACACACTCTGCCCTAGAGCTGAGAAGCACTGGCTGTAACTTCCCTTTGCAGAAGGAACATGCCTCAGAAACACACTCTCTCCTAACTCTTAAGTTACTACTTCAACTCACATATGCATGGAAACACAGAGTGGAGCACCCGGCGATACTGAGCAGGACAGCTCAGTAAAAGGGCTGCTCTGCCAGAACAAGGCAGAATGCAGATGCGTGGTTCTCAAGGATATGCTTCTGAGTCTGCTAGAAACTTTGCAGTAGAGCTGAGATGAACTCAGTATAAGTTCCATTTGAAGAAATAACCTAGGCCAGAAACCCACTCAACTGTAGCTCTTAAGCATCATCTGGAGCACACATTCTGGGAACCAGGCAGCAGAGAGCCCAGTGGAAGCTGCTCGATTTGAGCTTGTCTGATAGGTGTTTGTCTTCCCTGCAGGGAAACAGTTGCTTAGAGAACTCTTTCTACAGCAGCCACACACTCTGCCCTAGAGCTGAGAAGCACTGGCTGTAATTTCCCTTTGTAGAAGGAACATGCCTCAGAAACACACTCTCTCCAACTCTTAAGTTACTACTTCAACTCACATATGCATGGAAACACAGAGTGGAGCACCCGGCGATAGTGTGCAGGACAGTTCAGTAAAAGGGCTGCTCTGCGAGAACAAGGCAGAATGCAGATGCGTGGTTCTCAAGGATATGCTTCTGAGTCTGCTAGAAAGTTTGCAGTAGAGCTGAGATGAACTCAGTATAAGTTCCATTTGAAGAAATAACCTAGGTCGGAAACCCACTCAACTGTAGCTCTTAAGCATCATCTGGAGCACACATTAAGGGAACCAGGCAGCACAGAGCCCAGTGGAAGCTGCTCGATTTGAGCTTGTCTGATAGGTGTTTGTCTTCCCTGCAGGGAAACAGTTGCTTAGAGAACTCTTTCTACAGCAGCCACACACTCTGCCCTAGAGCTGAGAAGCACTGGCTGTAACTTCCCTTTGCAGAAGGAACATGCCTCAGAAACACACTCTCTCCTAACTCTTAAGTTACTACTTCAACTCACATATGCATGGAAACACAGAGTGGAGCACCCGGCGATAGTGTGCAGGACAGTTCAGTAAAAGGGCTGCTCTGCCAGAAGAAGGCAGAATGCAGATGCGTGGTTCTCAAGGATATGCTTCTGAGTCTGCTAGAAACTTTGCAGTAGAGCTGAGATGAACTCAGTATAAGTTCCATTTGAAGAAATAACCTAGGTCGGAAACCCACTCAACTGTAGCTCTTAAGCATCATCTGGAGCACACATTCTGGGAACCAGGCAGCACAGAGCCCAGTGGAAGCTGCTCGATTTGAGCTTGTCTGATAGGTGTTTGTCTTCCCTGCAGGGAAACAGTTGCTTAGAGAACTCTTTCTACAGCAGCCACACACTCTGCCCTAGAGCTGAGAAGCACTGGCTGTAACTTCCCTTTGCAGAAGGAACATGCCTCAGAAACACACTCTCTCCTAACTCTTAAGTTACTACTTCAACTCACGTATGCATGGAAACACAGAGTGGAGCACCAGGCAATACTGAGCAGGAAAGCTCAGTAAAAGGGCTGCTCTGCCAGAACAAGGCAGAATGCAGATGCGTGGTTCTCAAGGATATGCTTCTGAGTCTGCTAGAAACTTTGCAGTAGAGCTGAGATGAACTCAGTATAAGTTCCATTTGAAGAAATAACCTAGGCCAGAAACCCACTCAACTGTA
This sequence comes from Tapirus indicus, assembly GCA_031878705.1. Classification (NCBI taxonomy): domain Eukaryota; kingdom Metazoa; phylum Chordata; class Mammalia; order Perissodactyla; family Tapiridae; genus Tapirus; species Tapirus indicus. The sequence continues at coordinate 49,676,467 of CM062942.1, forward strand.
GCTCTTAAGCATCATCTGGAGCACACATTCTGGGAACCAGGCAGCAGAGAGCCCAGTGGAAGCTGCTCGATTTGAGCTTGTCTGATAGGTGTTTGTCTTCCCTGCAGGGAAACAGTTGCGTAGAGAACTCTTTCTACAGCAGCCACACACTCTGCCCTAGAGCTGAGAAGCACTGGCTGTAACTTCCCTTTGCAGAACGAACATGCCTCAGAAACACACATTCACCTAACTCTTAAGTTACTACTTCAACTAACATATGCATGGAAACAGAGTGGAGCACCTGGCGATAGTGTGCAGGACAGTTCAGTAAAAGGGCTGCTCTGCCAGAACAAGGCAGAATGCAGATGCGTGGTTCTCAAGGATATGCTTCTGAGTCTGCTAGAAACTTTGCAGTAGAGCTGAGATGAACTCAGTATAAGTTCCATTTGAAGAAATAACCTAGGCCAGAAACCCACTCAACTGTAGCTCTTAAGCATCATCTGGAGCACACATTCTGGAAACCAGGCAGCAGAGAGCCCAGTGGAAGCTGCTCGATTTGAGCTTGTCTGATAGGTGTTTGTCTTCCCTGCAGGGAAACAGTGGCGTAGAGAACTCTTTCTACAGCAGCCACACACTCTGCCCTAGAGCTGAGAAGCACTGGCTGTAAGTTCCCTTTGCAGAAGGAACATGCCTCAGAAACACACACTCACCTAACTCTTAAGTTACTACTTCAACTCACATATGCATGGAAACAGAGTGGAGCACCCGGCGATAGTGTGCAGGACAGTTCTGTAAAAGGGCTGCTCTGCCAGAACAAGGCAGAATGCAGATGCGTGGTTCTCAAGGATATGCTTCTGAGTCTGCTAGAAACTTTGCAGTAGAGCTGAGATGAACTCAGTATAAGTTCCATTTGAAGAAATAACCTAGGCCAGAAACCCACTCAACTGTAGCTCTTAAGCATCATCTGGAGCACACATTCCGGGAACCAGGCAGCAGAGAGCCCAGTGGAAGCTGCTCGATTTGAGCTTGTCTGATAGGTGTTTGTCTTCCCTGCAGGGAAACAGTTGCGTAGAGAACTCTTTCTACAGCAGCCACACACTCTGCCCTAGAGCTCAGAAGCACTGGCTGTAACTTCCCTTTGCAGAAGGAACATGCCTCAGAAACACACTCTCTCCAACTCTTAAGTTACTACTTCAACTCACATATGCATGGAAACACAGAGTGGAGCACCCGGCAATACTGAGCAGGACAGCTCAGTAAAGGGCTGCTCTGCCAGAACAAGGCAGAATGCAGATGCGTGGTTCTCAAGGATATGCTTCTGAGTCTGCTAGAAACTTTGCAGTAGAGCTGAGATGAACTCAGTATAAGTTCCATTTGAAGAAATAACCTAGGCCCGAAACCCACTCAACTGTAGCTCGTAAGCATCATCTGGAGCACACATTCTGGGAACCAGGCAGCACAGAGCCCAGTGGAAGCTGCTCGATTTGAGCTTGTCTGATAGGTGTTTGTCTTCCCTGCAGGGAAACAGTTGCTTAGAGAACTCTTTCTACAGCAGCCACACACTCTGCCCTAGAGCTGAGAAGCACTGGCTGTAACTTCCCTTTGCAGAAAGAACATGCCTCAGAAACACACTCTCTCCAACTCTTAAGTTACTACTTCAACTCACATATGCATGGAAACACAGAGTGGAGCACCCGGCAATACTGAGCAGGACAGCTCAGTAAAGGGCTGCTCTGCCAGAACAAGGCAGAATGCAGATGTGTGGTTCTCAAGGATATGCTTCTGAGTCTGCTAGAAACTTTGCAGTAGAGCCAAGGTGAACTCAGTATAAGTTCCATTTGAAGAAATAACCTAGGCCCGAAACCCACTCAACTGTAGCTCTTAAGCATCATCTGGAGCACACATTCTGGGAACCAGGCAGCAGAGAGCCCAGTGGAAGCTGCTCGATTTGAGCTTGTCTGATAGGTGTTTGTCTTCCCTGCAGGGAAACAGTTGCGTAGAGAACTCTTTCTACAGCAGCCACACACTCTGCCCTAGAGCTGAGAAGCACTGGCTGTCACTTCCCTTTGCAGAAGGAACATGCCTCAGAAACACACTCTCTCCTAACTCTTAAGTTACTACTTCAACTCACATATGCATGGAAACACAGAGTGGAGCACCCGGCAGTACTGAGCAGGACAGCTCAGTAAAAGGGCTGCTCTGCCAGAACAAGTCAGAATGCAGATGCGTGGTTCTCAAGGATATGCTTCTGAGTCTGCTAGAAACTTTGCAGTAGAGCTGAGATGAACTCAGTATAAGTTCCATTTGAAGAAATAACCTAGGTCAGAAACCCACTCAACTGTAGCTCTTAAGCATCATCTGGAGCACACATTCTGGGAACCAGGCAGCACAGAGCCCAGTGGAAGCTGCTCGATTTGAGCTTGTCTGTTAGGTGTTTGTCTTCCCTGCAGGGAAACAGTTGCGTAGAGAACTCTTTCTACAGCAGCCACACACTCTGCCCTAGAGCTGAGAAGCACTGGCTGTAAGTTCCCTTTGCAGAAGGAACATGCCTCAGAAACACACACTCACCTAACTCTTAAGTTACTACTTCAACTCACATATGCATGGAAACACAGAGTGGAGCACCCGGCAATACTGAGCAGGACAGCTCAGTAAAAGGGCTGCTCTGCCCGAACAAGGCAGAATGCTGATGTGTGGTTCTCAAGGATATGCTTCTGAGTCTGCTAGAAACTTTGCAGTAGAGCTGAGATGAACTCAGTATAAGTTCCATTTGAAGAAATAACCTAGGCCCGAAACCCACTCAACTGTAGCTCTTAAGCATCATCTGGAGCACACATTCTGGGAACCAGGCAGCAGAGAGCCCAGTGGAAGCTGCTCGATTTGAGCTTGTCTGATAGGTGTTTGTCTTCCCTGCAGGGAAACAGTTGCGTAGAGAACTCTTTCTACAGCAGCCACACACTCTGCCCTAGAGCTGAGAAGCACTGGCTGTAACTTCCCTTTGCAGAAGGAACATGCCTCAGAAACACACTCTCTCCAACTCTTAAGTTACTACTTCAACTCACATATGCATGGAAACACAGAGTGGAGCACCCGGCGATAGTGTGCAGGACAGTTCAGTAAAAGGGCTGCTCTGCCACAACAAGGCAGAATTCAGATGCGTGGTTCTCAAGGATATGCTTCTGAGTCTGCTAGAAAGTTTGCAGTAGAGCTGAGATGAACTCAGTATAAGTTCCATTTGAAGAAATAACCTAGGTCGGAAACCCACTCAACTGTAGCTCTTAAGCATCATATGGAGCACACATTCTGGGAACCAGGCAGCACAGAGCCCAGTGGAAGCTGCTCGATTTGAGCTTGTCTGTTAGGTGATTGTCTTCCCTGCAGGGAAACAGTTGCTTAGAGAACTCTTTCTACAGCAGCCACACACTCTGCCCTAGAGCTGAGAAGCACTGGCTGTAACTTCCCTTTGCAGAAGGAACATGCCTCAGAAACACACTCTCTCCTAACTCTTAAGTTACTACTTCAACTCACGTATGCATGGAAACACAGAGTGGAGCACCAGGCAATACTGAGCAGGAAAGCTCAGTAAAAGGGCTGCTCTGCCAGAACAAGGCAGAATGCAGATGCGTGGTTCTCAAGGATATGCTTCTGAGTCTGCTAGAAACTTTGCAGTAGAGCTGAGATGAACTCAGTATAAGTTCCATTTGAAGAAATAACCTAGGCCAGAAACCCACTCAACTGTAGCTCTTAAGCATCATCTGGAGCACACATTCTGGGAACCAGGCAGCAGAGAGCCCAGTGGAAGCTGCTCGATTTGAGCTTGTCTGATAGGTGTTTGTCTTCCCTGCAGGGAAACAGTTGCGTAGAGAACTCTTTCTACAGCAGCCACACACTCTGCCCTAGAGCTGAGAAGCACTGGCTGTAACTTCCCTTTGCAGAAGGAACATGCCTCAGAAACACACATTCACCTAACTCTTAAGTTACTACTTCAACTCACATATGCATGGAAACAGAGTGGAGCACCTGGCGATAGTGTGCAGGACAGTTCAGTAAAAGGGCTGCTCTGCCAGAACAAGGCAGAATGCAGATGCGTGGTTCTCAAGGATATGCTTCTGAGTCTGCTAGAAACTTTGCAGTAGAGCTGAGATGAACTCAGTATAAGTTCCATTTGAAGAAATAACCTAGGCCAGAAACCCACTCAACTGTAGCTCTTAAGCATCATCTGGAGCACACATTCCAGGAACCAGGCAGCAGAGAGCCCAGTGGAAGCTGCTCGATTTGAGCTTGTCTGATAGGTGTTTGTCTTCCCTGCAGGGAAACAGTTGCGTAGAGAACTCTTTCTACAGCAGCCACACACTCTGCCCTAGAGCTGAGAAGCACTGGCTGTAACTTCCCTTTGCAGAAGGAACATGCCTCAGAAACACACTCTCTCCTAACTCTTAAGTTACTACTTCAACTCACATATGCATGGAAACACAGAGTGGAGCACCCGGCGATACTGAGCAGGACAGCTCAGTAAAAGGGCTGCTCTGCCAGAACAAGGCAGAATGCAGATGCGTGGTTCTCAAGGATATGCTTCTGAGTCTGCTAGAAACTTTGCAGTAGAGCTGAGATGAACTCAGTATAAGTTCCATTTGAAGAAATAACCTAGGCCAGAAACCCACTCAACTGTAGCTCTTAAGCATCAGCTGGAGCACACATTCTGGGAACCAGGCAGCAGAGAGCCCAGTGGAAGCTGCTCGATTTGAGCTTGTCTGATAGGTGTTTGTCTTCCCTGCAGGGAAACAGTTGCGTAGAGAACTCTTTCTACAGCAGCCACACACTCTGCCCTAGAGCTGAGAAGCACTGGCTGTAACTTCCCTTTGCAGAAGGAACATGCCTCAGAAACACACTCTCTCCTAACTCTTAAGTTACTACTTCAACTCACATATGCATGGAAACACAGAGTGGAGCACCAGGCAATACTGAGCAGGAAAGCTCAGTAAAAGGGCTGCTCTGCCAGAACAAGGCAGAATGCAGATGCGTGGTTCTCAAGGATATGCTTCTGAGTCTGCTAGAAAGTTTGCAGTAGAGCTGAGATGAACTCAGTATAAGTTCCATTTGAAGAAATAACCTTGGTCGGAAACCCACTCAACTGTAGCTCTTAAGCATCATCTGGAGCACACATTCTGGGAACCAGGCAGCACAGAGCCCAGTGGAAGCTGCTCGATTTGAGCTTGTCTGTTAGGTGTTTGTCTTCCCTGCAGGGAAACAGTTGCTTAGAGAACTCTTTCTACAGCAGCCACACACTCTGCCCTAGAGCTGAGAAGCACTGGCTGTAACTTCCCTTTGCAGAAGGAACATGCCTCAGAAACACACTCTCTCCAACTCTTAAGTTACTACTTCAACTCACATATGCATGGAAACACAGAGTGGAGCACCCGGCAATACTGAGCAGGACAGCTCAGTAAAGGGCTGCTCTGCCAGAACAAGGCAGAATGCAGATGTGTGGTTCTCAAGGATATGCTTCTGAGTCTGCTAGAAACTTTGCAGTAGAGCTGAGATGAACTCAGTATAAGTTCCATTTGAAGAAATAACCTAGGCCCGAAACCCACTCAACTGTAGCTCTTAAGCATCATCTGGAGCACACATTCTGGGAACCAGGCAGCAGAGAGCCCAGTGGAAGCTGCTCGATTTGAGCTTGTCTGATAGGTGTTTGTCTTCCCTGCAGGGAAACAGTTGCGTAGAGAACTCTTTCTACAGCAGCCACACACTCTGCCCTAGAGCTGAGAAGCACTGGCTGTAACTTCCCTTTGCAGAAGGAACATGCCTCAGAAACACACTCTCTCCTAACTCTTAAGTTACTACTTCAACTCACGTATGCATGGAAACACAGAGTGGAGCACCCGGCAGTACTGAGCAGGACAGGTCAGTAAAAGGGCTGCTCTGCCAGAACAAGTCAGAATGCAGATGCGTGGTTCTCAAGGATATGCTTCTGAGTCTGCTAGAAACTTTGCAGTAGAGCTGAGATGAACTCAGTATAAGTTCCATTTGAAGAAATAACCTAGGTCAGAAACCCACTCAACTGTAGCTCTTAAGCATCATCTGGAGCACACATTCTGGGAACCAGGCAGCACAGAGCCCAGTGGAAGCTGCTCGATTTGAGCTTGTCTGTTAGGTGTTTGTCTTCCCTGCAGGGAAACAGTTGCTTAGAGAACTCTTTCTACAGCAGCCACACACTCTGCCCTAGAGCTGAGAAGCACTGGCTGTAAGTTCCCTTTGCAGAAGGAACATGCCTCAGAAACACACTCTCTACAACTCTTAAGTTACTACTTCAACTCACATATGCATGGAAACACAGAGTGGAGCACCCGGCAATACTGAGCAGGACAGCTCAGTAAAGGGCTGCTCTGCCAGAACAAGGCAGAATGCAGATGTGTGGTTCTCAAGGATATGCTTCTGAGTCTGCTAGAAACTTTGCAGTAGAGCTGAGATGAACTCAGTATAAGTTCCATTTGAAGAAATAACCTAGGCCCGAAACCCACTCAACTGTAGCTCTTAAGCATCATCTGGAGCACACATTCTGGGAACCAGGCAGCAGAGAGCCCAGTGGAAGCTGCTCGATTTGAGCTTGTCTGATAGGTGTTTGTCTTCCCTGCAGGGAAACAGTTGCGTAGAGAACTCTTTCTACAGCAGCCACACACTCTGCCCTAGAGCTGAGAAGCACTGGCTGTAACTTCCCTTTGCAGAAGGAACATGCCTCAGAAACACACTCTCTCCTAACTCTTAAGTTACTACTTCAACTCACATATGCATGGAAACACAGAGTGGAGCACCCGGCAATACTGAGCAGGACAGCTCAGTAAAAGGGCTGCTCTGCCAGAACAAGGCAGAATGCAGATGTGTGGTTCTCAAGGATACGCTTCTGAGTCTGCTAGAAACTTTGCAGTAGAGCTGAGATGAACTCAGTATAAGTTCCATTTGAAGAAATAACCTAGGCCCGAAACCCACTCAACTGTAGCTCTTAAGCATCATCTGGAGCACACATTCTGGGAACCAGGCAGCAGAGAGCCCAGTGGAAGCTGCTCGATTTGAGCTTGTCTGATAGGTGTTTGTCTTCCCTGCAGGGAAACAGTTGCGTAGAGAACTCTTTCTACAGCAGCCACACACTCTGCCCTAGAGCTGAGAAGCACTGGCTGTAACTTCCCTTTGCAGAAGGAACATGCCTCAGAAACACACTCTCTCCTAACTCTTAAGTTACTACTTCAACTCACGTATGCATGGAAACACAGAGTGGAGCACCCGGCAGTACTGAGCAGGACAGGTCAGTAAAAGGGCTGCTCTGCCAGAACAAGTCAGAATGCAGATGCGTGGTTCTCAAGGATATGCTTCTGAGTCTGCTAGAAACTTTGCAGTAGAGCTGAGATGAACTCAGTATAAGTTCCATTTGAAGAAATAACCTAGGTCAGAAACCCACTCAACTGTAGCTCTTAAGCATCATCTGGAGCACACATTCTGGGAACCAGGCAGCACAGAGCCCAGTGGAAGCTGCTCGATTTGAGCTTGTCTGTTAGGTGTTTGTCTTCCCTGCAGGGAAACAGTTGCTTAGAGAACTCTTTCTACAGCAGCCACACACTCTGCCCTAGAGCTGAGAAGCACTGGCTGTAAGTTCCCTTTGCAGAAGGAACATGCCTCAGAAACACACTCTCTACAACTCTTAAGTTACTACTTCAACTCACATATGCATGGAAACACAGAGTGGAGCACCCGGCAATACTGAGCAGGACAGCTCAGTAAAGGGCTGCTCTGCCAGAACAAGGCAGAATGCAGATGTGTGGTTCTCAAGGATATGCTTCTGAGTCTGCTAGAAACTTTGCAGTAGAGCTGAGATGAACTCAGTATAAGTTCCATTTGAAGAAATAACCTAGGCCCGAAACCCACTCAACTGTAGCTCTTAAGCATCATCTGGAGCACACATTCTGGGAACCAGGCAGCAGAGAGCCCAGTGGAAGCTGCTCGATTTGAGCTTGTCTGATAGGTGTTTGTCTTCCCTGCAGGGAAACAGTTGCGTAGAGAACTCTTTCTACAGCAGCCACACACTCTGCCCTAGAGCTGAGAAGCACTGGCTGTAACTTCCCTTTGCAGAAGGAACATGCCTCAGAAACACACTCTCTCCTAACTCTTAAGTTACTACTTCAACTCACATATGCATGGAAACACAGAGTGGAGCACCCGGCAATACTGAGCAGGACAGCTCAGTAAAAGGGCTGCTCTGCCAGAACAAGGCAGAATGCAGATGTGTGGTTCTCAAGGATACGCTTCTGAGTCTGCTAGAAACTTTGCAGTAGAGCTGAGATGAACTCAGTATAAGTTCCATTTGAAGAAATAACCTAGGCCCGAAACCCACTCAACTGTAGCTCTTAAGCATCATCTGGAGCACACATTCTGGGAACCAGGCAGCAGAGAGCCCAGTGGAAGCTGCTCGATTTGAGCTTGTCTGATAGGTGTTTGTCTTCCCTGCAGGGAAACAGTTGCGTAGAGAACTCTTTCTACAGCAGCCACACACTCTGCCCTAGAGCTGAGAAGCACTGGCTGTAACTTCCCTTTGCAGAAGGAACATGCCTCAGAAACACACTCTCTCCAACTCTTAAGTTACTACTTCAACTCACATATGCATGGAAACACAGAGTGGAGCACCCGGCAATACTGAGCAGGACAGCTCAGTAAAAGGGCTGCTCTGCCAGAACAAGGCAGAATGCAGATGCGTGGTTCTCAAGGATATGCTTCTGAGTCTGCTAGAAACTTTGCAGTAGAGCTGAGATGAACTCAGTATAAGTTCCATTTGAAGAAATAACCTAGGCCAGAAACCCACTCAACTGTAGCTCGTAAGCATCATCTGGAGCACACATTCTGGGAACCAGGCAGCACAGAGCCCAGTGGAAGCTGCTCGATTTGAGCTTGTCTGATAGGCGTTTGTCTTCCCTGCAGGGAAACAGTTGCTTAGAGAACTCTTTCTACAGCAGCCACACACTCTGCCCTGGAGCTGAGAAGCACTGGCTGTAACTTCCCTTTGCAGAAGGAACATGCCTCAGAAACACACTCTCTCCTAACTCTTAAGTTACTACTTCAACTCACATATGCATGGAAACACAGAGTGGAGCACCCGGCAATACTGAGCAGGACAGCTCAGTAAAAGGGCTGCTCTGCCAGAACAAGGCAGAATGCAGATGTGTGGTTCTCAAGGATATGCTTCTGAGTCTGCTAGAAACTTTGCAGTAGAGCTGAGATGAACTCAGTATAAGTTCCATTTGAAGAAATAACCTAGGCCCGAAACCCACTCAACTGTAGCTCTTAAGCATCATCTGGAGCACACATTCTGGGAACCAGGCAGCAGAGAGCCCAGTGGAAGCTGCTCGATTTGAGCTTGTCTGATAGGTGTTTGTCTTCCCTGCAGGGAAACAGTTGCGTAGAGAACTCTTTCTACAGCAGCCACACACTCTGCCCTAGAGCTGAGAAGCACTGGCTGTAACTTCCCTTTGCAGAAGGAACATGCCTCAGAAACACACTCTCTCCTAACTCTTAAGTTACTACTTCAACTCACATATGCATGGAAACACAGAGTGGAGCACCCGGCAGTACTGAGCAGGACAGCTCAGTAAAAGGGCTGCTCTGCCAGAACAAGTCAGAATGCAGATGCGTGGTTCTCAAGGATATGCTTCTGAGTCTGCTAGAAACTTTGCAGTAGAGCTGAGATGAACTCAGTATAAGTTCCATTTGAAGAAATAACCTAGGCCAGAAACCCACTCAACTGTAGCTCTTAAGCATCATCTGGAGCACACATTCTGGGAACCAGGCAGCAGAGAGCCCAGTGGAAGCTGCTCGATTTGAGCTTGTCTGATAGGTGTTTGTCTTCCCTGCAGGGAAACAGTTGCTTAGAGAACTCTTTCTACAGCAGCCACACACTCTGCCCTAGAGCTGAGAAGCACTGGCTGTAATTTCCCTTTGTAGAAGGAACATGCCTCAGAAACACACTCTCTCCAACTCTTAAGTTACTACTTCAACTCACATATGCATGGAAACACAGAGTGGAGCACCCGGCGATAGTGTGCAGGACAGTTCAGTAAAAGGGCTGCTCTGCCAGAACAAGGCAGAATGCAGATGCGTGGTTCTCAAGGATATGCTTCTGAGTCTGCTAGAAAGTTTGCAGTAGAGCTGAGATGAACTCAGTATAAGTTCCATTTGAAGAAATAACCTAGGTCGGAAACCCACTCAACTGTAGCTCTTAAGCATCATCTGGAGCACACATTCTGGGAACCAGGCAGCAGAGAGCCCAGTGGAAGCTGCTCGATTTGAGCTTGTCTGATAGGTGTTTGTCTTCCCTGCAGGGAAACAGTTGCGTAGAGAACTCTTTCTACAGCAGCCACACACTCTGCCCTAGAGCTGAGAAGCACTGGCTGTAACTTCCCTTTGCAGAAGGAACATGCCTCAGAAACACACTCTCTCCTAACTCTTAAGTTACTACTTCAACTCACATATGCATGGAAACACAGAGTGGAGCACCCGGCAGTACTGAGCAGGACAGCTCAGTAAAAGGGCTGCTCTGCCAGAACAAGTCAGAATGCAGATGCGTGGTTCTCAAGGATATGCTTCTGAGTCTGCTAGAAACTTTGCAGTAGAGCTGAGATGAACTCAGTATAAGTTCCATTTGAAGAAATAACCTAGGTCAGAAACCCACTCAACTGTAGCTCTTAAGCATCATCTGGAGCACACATTCTGGGAACGAGGCAGCACAGAGCCCAGTGGAAGCTGCTCGATTTGAGCTTGTCTGTTAGGTGTTTGTCTTCCCTGCAGGGAAACAGTTGCTTAGAGAACTCTTTCTACAGCAGCCACACACTCTGCCCTAGAGCTGAGAAGCACTGGCTGTAAGTTCCCTTTGCAGAAGGAACATGCCTCAGAAACACACACTCACCTAACTCTTAAGTTACTACTTCAACTCACATATGCATGGAAACACAGAGTGGAGCACCCGGCAATACTGAGCAGGACAGCTCAGTAAAAGGGCTGCTCTGAGCGAACAAGGCCGAATGCAGATGCGTGGTTCTCAAGGATATGCTTCTGAGTCTGCTAGAAACTTTGCAGTAGAGCTGAGATGAACTCAGTATAAGTTCCATTTGAAGAAATAACCTAGGCCCGAAACCCACTCAACTGTAGCTCTTAAGCATCATCTGGAGCACACATTCTGGGAACCAGGCAGCAGAGAGCCCAGTGGAAGCTGCTCGATTTGAGCTTGTCTGATAGGTGTTTGTCTTCCCTGCAGGGAAACAGTTGCGTAGAGAACTCTTTCTAGAGCAGCCACACACTCTGCCCTAGAGCTGAGAAGCACTGGCTGTAACTTCCCTTTGCAGAAGGAACATGCCTCAGAAACACACTCTCTCCAACTCTTAAGTTACTACTTCAACTCACATATGCATGGAAACACAGAGTGGAGCACCCGGCAATACTGAGCAGGACAGCTCAGTAAAGGGCTGCTCTGCCAGAACAAGGCAGAATGCAGATGTGTGGTTCTCAAGGATATGCTTCTGAGTCTGCTAGAAACTTTGCAGTAGAGCTGAGATGAACTCGGTATAAGTTCCATTTGAAGAAATAACCTAGGTCAGAAACCCACTCAACTGTAGCTCTTAAGCATCATCTGGAGCACACATTCTGGGAACCAGGCAGCACAGAGCCCAGTGGAAGCTGCTCGATTTGAGCTTGTCTGTTAGGTGTTTGTCTCCCCTGCAGGGAAACAGTTGCTTAGAGAACTCTTTCTACAGCAGCCACACACTCTGCCCTAGAGCTGAGAAGCACTGGCTGTAACTTCCCTTTGCAGAAGGAACATGCCTCAGAAACACACTCTCTCCTAACTCTTAAGTTACTACTTCAACTCACATATGCATGGAAACACAGAGTGGAGCACCCGGCAGTACTGAGCAGGACAGCTCAGTAAAAGGGCTGCTCTGCCAGAACAAGTCAGAATGCAGATGCGTGGTTCTCAAGGATATGCTTCTGAGTCTGCTAGAAACTTTGCAGTAGAGCTGAGATGAACTCAGTATAAGTTCCATTTGAAGAAATAACCTAGGTCAGAAACCCACTCAACTGTAGCTCTTAAGCATCATCTGGAGCACACATTCTGGGAACGAGGCAGCACAGAGCCCAGTGGAAGCTGCTCGATTTGAGCTTGTCTGTTAGGTGTTTGTCTTCCCTGCAGGGAAACAGTTGCTTAGAGAACTCTTTCTACAGCAGCCACACACTCTGCCCTAGAGCTGAGAAGCACTGGCTGTAAGTTCCCTTTGCAGAAGGAACATGCCTCAGAAACACACTCTCTCCAACTCTTAAGTTACTACTTCAACTCACATATGCATGGAAACACAGAGTGGAGCACCCGGCAATACTGAGCAGGACAGCTCAGTAAAGGGCTGCTCTGCCAGAACAAGGCAGAATGCAGATGTGTGGTTCTCAAGGATATGCTTCTGAGTCTGCTAGAAACTTTGCAGTAGAGCTGAGATGAACTCAGTATAAGTTCCATTTGAAGAAATAACCTAGGCCCGAAACCCACTCAACTGTAGCTCTTAAGCATCATCTGGAGCACACATTCTGGGAACCAGGCAGCAGAGAGCCCAGTGGAAGCTGCTCGATTTGAGCTTGTCTGATAGGTGTTTGTCTTCCCTGCAGGGAAACAGTTGCGTAGAGAACTCTTTCTACAGCAGCCACACACTCTGCCCTAGAGCTGAGAAGCACTGGCTGTAACTTCCCTTTGCAGAAGGAACATGCCTCAGGAACACACTCTCTCCTAACTCTTAAGTTACTACTTCAACTCACATATGCATGGAAACACAGAGTGGAGCACCCGGCAGTACTGAGCAGGACAGCTCAGTAAAAGGGCTGCTCTGCCAGAACAAGTCAGAATGCAGATGCGTGGTTCTCAAGGATATGCTTCTGAGTCTGCTAGAAACTTTGCAGTAGAGCTGAGATGAACTCGGTATAAGTTCCATTTGAAGAAATAACCTAGGTCAGAAACCCACTCAACTGTAGCTCTTAAGCATCATCTGGAGCACACATTCTGGGAACCAGGCAGCACAGAGCCCAGTGGAAGCTGCTCGATTTGAGCTTGTCTGTTAGGTGTTTGTCTCCCCTGCAGGGAAACAGTTGCGTAGAGAACACTTTCTACAGCAGCCACACACTCTGCCCTAGAGCTGAGAAGCACTGGCTGTAAGTTCCCTTTGCAGAAGGAACATGCCTCAGAAACACACACTCACCTAACTCTTAAGTTACTACTTCAACTCACATATGCATGGAAACAGAGTGGAGCACCTGGCGATAGTGTGCAGGACAGTTCTGTAAAAGGGCTGCTCTGCCAGAACAAGGCAGAATGCAGATGCGTGGTTCTCAAGGATATGCTTCTGAGTCTGCTAGAAACTTTGCAGTAGAGCTGAGATGAACTCAGTATAAGTTCCATTTGAAGAAATAACCTAGGCCAGAAACCCACTCAACTGTAGCTCTTAAGCATCATCTGGAGCACACATTCCGGGAACCAGGCAGCAGAGAGCCCAGTGGAAGCTGCTCGATTTGAGCTTGTCTGATAGGTGTTTGTCTTCCCTGCAGGGAAACAGTTGCGTAGAGAACTCTTTCTACAGCAGCCACACACTCTGCCCTAGAGCTGAGAAGCACTGGCTGTAACTTCCCTTTGCAGAAGGAACATGCCTCAGAAACACACTCTCTCCTAACTCTTAAGTTACTACTTCAACTCACATATGCATGGAAACACAGAGTGGAGCACCCGGCAGTACTGAGCAGGACAGCTCAGTAAAAGGGCTGCTCTGCCAGAACAAGTCAGAATGCAGATGCGTGGTTCTCAAGGATATGCTTCTGAGTCTGCTAGAAACTTTGCAGTAGAGCTGAGATGAACTCAGTATAAGTTCCATTTGAAGAAATAACCTAGGTCAGAAACCCACTCAACTGTAGCTCTTAAGCATCATCTGGAGCACACATTCTGGGAACCAGGCAGCACAGAGCCCAGTGGAAGCTGCTCGATTTGAGCTTGTCTGATAGGTGTTTGTCTTCCCTGCAGGGAAACAGTTGCGTAGAGAACTCTTTCTACAGCAGCCACACACTCTGCCCTAGAGCTGAGAAGCACTGGCTGTAACTTCCCTTTGCAGAAGGAACATGCCTCAGAAACACACTCTCTCCTAACTCTTAAGTTACTACTTCAACTCACATATGCATGGAAACACAGAGTGGAGCACCCGGCAATACTGAGCAGGACAGCTCAGTAAAAGGGCTGCTCTGCCAGAACAAGGCAGAATGCAGATGCGTGGTTCTCAAGGATATGCTTCTGAGTCTGCTAGAAACTTTGCAGTAGAGCTGAGATGAACTCAGTATAAGTTCCATTTGAAGAAATAACCTAGGCCAGAAACCCACTCAACTGTAGCTCGTAAGCATCATCTGGAGCACACATTCTGGGAACCAGGCAGCACAGAGCCCAGTGGAAGCTGCTCGATTTGAGCTTGTCTGATAGGTGTTTGTCTTCCCTGCAGGGAAACAGTTGCTTAGAGAACTCTTTCTACAGCAGCCACACACTCTGCCCTGGAGCTGAGAAGCACTGGCTGTAACTTCCCTTTGCAGAAGGAACATGCCTCAGAAACACACTCTCTCCTAACTCTTAAGTTACTACTTCAACTCACATATGCATGGAAACACAGAGTGGAGCACCCGGCAATACTGAGCAGGACAGCTCAGTAAAAGGGCTGCTCTGCCAGAACAAGGCAGAATGCAGATGTGTGGTTCTCAAGGATATGCTTCTGAGTCTGCTAGAAACTTTGCAGTAGAGCTGAGATGAACTCAGTATAAGTTCCATTTGAAGAAATAACCTAGGCCCGAAACCCACTCAACTGTAGCTCTTAAGCATCATCTGGAGCACACATTCTGGGAACCAGGCAGCAGAGAGCCCAGTGGAAGCTGCTCGATTTGAGCTTGTCTGATAGGTGTTTGTCTTCCCTGCAGGGAAACAGTTGCGTAGAGAACTCTTTCTACAGCAGCCACACACTCTGCCCTAGAGCTGAGAAGCACTGGCTGTAACTTCCCTTTGCAGAAGGAACATGCCTCAGAAACACACTCTCTCCTAACTCTTAAGTTACTACTTCAACTCACATATGCATGGAAACACAGAGTGGAGCACCCGGCAGTACTGAGCAGGACAGCTCAGTAAAAGGGCTGCTCTGCCAGAACAAGTCAGAATGCAGATGCGTGGTTCTCAAGGATATGCTTCTGAGTCTGCTAGAAACTTTGCAGTAGAGCTGAGATGAACTCAGTATAAGTTCCATTTGAAGAAATAACCTAGGCCAGAAACCCACTCAACTGTAGCTCTTAAGCATCATCTGGAGCACACATTCTGGGAACCAGGCAGCAGAGAGCCCAGTGGAAGCTGCTCGATTTGAGCTTGTCTGATAGGTGTTTGTCTTCCCTGCAGGGAAACAGTTGCTTAGAGAACTCTTTCTACAGCAGCCACACACTCTGCCCTAGAGCTGAGAAGCACTGGCTGTAATTTCCCTTTGTAGAAGGAACATGCCTCAGAAACACACTCTCTCCAACTCTTAAGTTACTACTTCAACTCACATATGCATGGAAACACAGAGTGGAGCACCTGGCGATAGTGTGCAGGACAGTTCAGTAAAAGGGCTGCTCTGCCAGAACAAGGCAGAATGCAGATGCGTGGTTCTCAAGGATATGCTTCTGAGTCTGCTAGAAAGTTTGCAGTAGAGCTGAGATGAACACAGTATAAGTTCCATTTGAAGAAATAACCTAGGTCGGAAACCCACTCAACTGTAGCTCTTAAGCATATCTGGAGCACACATTCTGGGAACCAGGCAGCACAGAGCCCAGTGGAAGCTGCTCGATTTGAGCTTGTCTGTTAGGTGTTTGTCTTCCCTGCAGGGAAACAGTTGCTTAGAGAACTCTTTCTACAGCAGCCACACACTCTGCCCTAGAGCTGAGAAGCACTGGCTGTAACTTCCCTTTGCAGAAGGAACATGCCTCAGAAACACACTCTCTCCTAACTCTTAAGTTACTACTTCAACTCACATATGCATGGAAACACAGAGTGGAGCACCAGGCAATACTGAGCAGGAAAGCTCAGTAAAAGGGCTGCTCTGCCAGAACAAGGCAGAATGCAGATGCGTCGTTCTCAAGGATATGCTTCTGAGTCTGCTAGAAACTTTGCAGTAGAGCTGAGATGAACTCAGTATAAGTTCCATTTGAAGAAATAACCTAGGCCAGAAACCCACTCCACTGTAGCTCTTAAGCATCATCTGGAGCACACATTCTGGGAACCAGGCAGCAGAGAGCCCAGTGGAAGCTGCTCGATTTGAGCTTGTCTGATAGGTGTTTGTCTTCCCTGCAGGGAAACAGTTGCTTAGAGAACTCTTTCTACAGCAGCCACACACTCTGCCCTAGAGCTGAGAAGCACTGGCTGTAAGTTCCCTTTGCAGAAGGAACATGCCTCAGAAACACACACTCACCTAACTCTTAAGTTACTACTTCAACTCACATATGCATGGAAACAGAGTGGAGCACCTGGCGATAGTGTGCAGGACAGTTCTGTAAAAGGGCTGCTCTGCCAGAACAAGGCAGAATGCAGATGCGTGGTTCTCAAGGATATGCTTCTGAGTCTGCTAGAAACTTTGCAGTAGAGCTGAGATGAACTCAGTATAAGTTCCATTTGAAGAAATAACCTAGGCCAGAAACCCACTCAACTGTAGCTCTTAAGCATCATCTGGAGCACACATTCCGGGAACCAGGCAGCAGAGAGCCCAGTGGAAGCTGCTCGATTTGAGCTTGTCTGATAGGTGTTTGTCTTCCCTGCAGGGAAACAGTTGCGTAGAGAACTCTTTCTACAGCAGCCACACACTCTGCCCTAGAGCTGAGAAGCACTGGCTGTAACTTCCCTTTGCAGAAGGAACATGCCTCAGAAACACACTCTCTCCTAACTCTTAAGTTACTACTTCAACTCACATATGCATGGAAACACAGAGTGGAGCACCCGGCAGTACTGAGCAGGACAGCTCAGTAAAAGGGCTGCTCTGCCAGAACAAGTCAGAATGCAGATGCGTGGTTCTCAAGGATATGCTTCTGAGTCTGCTAGAAACTTTGCAGTAGAGCTGAGATGAACTCGGTATAAGTTCCATTTGAAGAAATAACCTAGGTCAGAAACCCACTCAACTGTAGCTCTTAAGCATCATCTGGAGCACACATTCTGGGAACCAGGCAGCACAGAGCCCAGTGGAAGCTGCTCGATTTGAGCTTGTCTGATAGGTGTTTGTCTTCCCTGCAGGGAAACAGTTGCGTAGAGAACTCTTTCTACAGCAGCCACACACTCTGCCCTAGAGCTGAGAAGCACTGGCTGTAACTTCCCTTTGCAGAAGGAACATGCCTCAGAAACACACTCTCTCCTAACTCTTAAGTTACTACTTCAACTCACATATGCATGGAAACACAGAGTGGAGCACCCGGCAATACTGAGCAGGACAGCTCAGTAAAAGGGCTGCTCTGCCAGAACAAGGCAGAATGCAGATGCGTGGTTCTCAAGGATATGCTTCTGAGTCTGCTAGAAACTTTGCAGTAGAGCTGAGATGAACTCAGTATAAGTTCCATTTGAAGAAATAACCTAGGCCAGAAACCCACTCAACTGTAGCTCGTAAGCATCATCTGGAGCACACATTCTGGGAACCAGGCAGCACAGAGCCCAGTGGAAGCTGCTCGATTTGAGCTTGTCTGATAGGTGTTTGTCTTCCCTGCAGGGAAACAGTTGCTTAGAGAACTCTTTCTACAGCAGCCACACACTCTGCCCTGGAGCTGAGAAGCACTGGCTGTAACTTCCCTTTGCAGAAGGAACATGCCTCAGAAACACACTCTCTCCTAACTCTTAAGTTACTACTTCAACTCACATATGCATGGAAACACAGAGTGGAGCACCCGGCAATACTGAGCAGGACAGCTCAGTAAAAGGGCTGCTCTGCCAGAACAAGGCAGAATGCAGATGTGTGGTTCTCAAGGATATGCTTCTGAGTCTGCTAGAAACTTTGCAGTAGAGCTGAGATGAACTCGGTATAAGTTCCATTTGAAGAAATAACCTAGGTCAGAAACCCACTCAACTGTAGCTCTTAAGCATCATCTGGAGCACACATTCTGGGAACCAGGCAGCACAGAGCCCAGTGGAAGCTGCTCGATTTGAGCTTGTCTGATAGGTGTTTGTCTTCCCTGCAGGGAAACAGTTGCGTAGAGAACTCTTTCTACAGCAGCCACACACTCTGCCCTAGAGCTGAGAAGCACTGGCTGTAACTTCCCTTTGCAGAAGGAACATGCCTCAGAAACACACTCTCTCCTAACTCTTAAGTTACTACTTCAACTCACATATGCATGGAAACACAGAGTGGAGCACCCGGCAATACTGAGCAGGACAGCTCAGTAAAAGGGCTGCTCTGCCAGAACAAGGCAGAATGCAGATGCGTGGTTCTCAAGGATATGCTTCTGAGTCTGCTAGAAACTTTGCAGTAGAGCTGAGATGAACTCAGTATAAGTTCCATTTGAAGAAATAACCTAGGCCAGAAACCCACTCAACTGTAGCTCGTAAGCATCATCTGGAGCACACATTCTGGGAACCAGGCAGCACAGAGCCCAGTGGAAGCTGCTCGATTTGAGCTTGTCTGATAGGTGTTTGTCTTCCCTGCAGGGAAACAGTTGCTTAGAGAACTCTTTCTACAGCAGCCACACACTCTGCCCTGGAGCTGAGAAGCACTGGCTGTAACTTCCCTTTGCAGAAGGAACATGCCTCAGAAACACACTCTCTCCTAACTCTTAAGTTACTACTTCAACTCACATATGCATGGAAACACAGAGTGGAGCACCCGGCAATACTGAGCAGGACAGCTCAGTAAAAGGGCTGCTCTGCCAGAACAAGGCAGAATGCAGATGTGTGGTTCTCAAGGATATGCTTCTGAGTCTGCTAGAAACTTTGCAGTAGAGCTGAGATGAACTCAGTATAAGTTCCATTTGAAGAAATAACCTAGGCCCGAAACCCACTCAACTGTAGCTCTTAAGCATCATCTGGAGCACACATTCTGGGAACCAGGCAGCACAGAGCCCAGTGGAAGCTGCTCGATTTGAGCTTGTCTGATAGGTGTTTGTCTTCCCTGCAGGGAAACAGTTGCGTAGAGAACTCTTTCTACAGCAGCCACACACTCTGCCCTAGAGCTGAGAAGCACTGGCTGTAACTTCCCTTTGCAGAAGGAACATGCCTCAGAAACACACTCTCTCCTAACTCTTAAGTTACTACTTCAACTCACATATGCATGGAAACACAGAGTGGAGCACCCGGCAGTACTGAGCAGGACAGCTCAGTAAAAGGGCTGCTCTGCCAGAACAAGTCAGAATGCAGATGCGTGGTTCTCAAGGATATGCTTCTGAGTCTGCTAGAAACTTTGCAGTAGAGCTGAGATGAACTCAGTATAAGTTCCATTTGAAGAAATAACCTAGGCCAGAAACCCACTCAACTGTAGCTCTTAAGCATCATCTGGAGCACACATTCTGGGAACCAGGCAGCAGAGAGCCCAGTGGAAGCTGCTCGATTTGAGCTTGTCTGATAGGTGTTTGTCTTCCCTGCAGGGAAACAGTTGCTTAGAGAACTCTTTCTACAGCAGCCACACACTCTGCCCTAGAGCTGAGAAGCACTGGCTGTAATTTCCCTTTGTAGAAGGAACATGCCTCAGAAACACACTCTCTCCAACTCTTAAGTTACTACTTCAACTCACATATGCATGGAAACACAGAGTGGAGCACCTGGCGATAGTGTGCAGGACAGTTCAGTAAAAGGGCTGCTCTGCCAGAACAAGGCAGAATGCAGATGCGTGGTTCTCAAGGATATGCTTCTGAGTCTGCTAGAAAGTTTGCAGTAGAGCTGAGATGAACTCAGTATAAGTTCCATTTGAAGAAATAACCTAGGTCGGAAACCCACTCAACTGTAGCTCTTAAGCATATCTGGAGCACACATTCTGGGAACCAGGCAGCACAGAGCCCAGTGGAAGCTGCTCGATTTGAGCTTGTCTGTTAGGTGTTTGTCTTCCCTGCAGGGAAACAGTTGCTTAGAGAACTCTTTCTACAGCAGCCACACACTCTGCTCTAGAGCTGAGAAGCACTGGCTGTAACTTCCCTTTGCAGAAGGAACATGCCTCAGAAACACACTCTCTCCTAACTCTTAAGTTACTACTTCAACTCACATATGCATGGAAACACAGAGTGGAGCACCAGGCAATACTGAGCAGGAAAGCTCAGTAAAAGGGCTGCTCTGCCAGAACAAGGCAGAATGCAGATGCGTCGTTCTCAAGGATATGCTTCTGAGTCTGCTAGAAACTTTGCAGTAGAGCTGAGATGAACTCAGTATAAGTTCCATTTGAAGAAATAACCTAGGTCGGAAACCCACTCAACTGTAGCTCTTAAGCATCATCTGGAGCACACATTCTGGGAACCAGGCAGCACAGAGCCCAGTGGAAGCTGCTCGATTTGAGCTTGTCTGTTAGGTGTTTGTCTTGCCTGCAGGGAAACAGTTGCTTAGAGAACTCTTTCTACAGCAGCCACACACTCTGCCCTAGAGCTGAGAAGCACTGGCTGTAACTTCCCTTTGAAGAAGGAACATGCCTCAGAAACACACTCTCTCCAACTCTTAAGTTACTACTTCAACTCACATATGCATGGAAACACAGAGTGGAGCACCCGGCAATACTGAGCAGGACAGCTCAGTAAAGTGCTGCTCTGCCAGAACAAGGCAGAATGCAGATGTGTGGTTCTCAAGGATATGCTTCTGAGTCTGCTAGAAACTTTGCAGTAGAGCTGAGATGAACTCAGTATAAGTTCCATTTGAAGAAATAACCTAGGCCCGAAACCCACTCAACTGTAGCTCTTAAGCATCATCTGGAGCACACATTCTGGGAACCAGGCAGCAGAGAGCCCAGTGGAAGCTGCTCGATTTGAGCTTGTCTGATAGGTGTTTGTCTTCCCTGCAGGGAAACAGTTGCGTAGAGAACTCTTTCTAGAGCAGCCACACACTCTGCCCTAGAGCTGAGAAACACTGGCTGTAACTTCCCTTTGCAGAAGGAACATGCCTCAGAAACACACTCTCTCCAACTCTTAAGTTACTACTTCAACTCACATATGCATGGAAACACAGAGTGGAGCACCCGGCAATACTGAGCAGGACAGCTCAGTAAAGGGCTGCTCTGCCAGAACAAGGCAGAATGCAGATGTGTGGTTCTCAAGGATATGCTTCTGAGTCTGCTAGAAACTTTGCAGTAGAGCTGAGATGAACTCAGTATAAGTTCCATTTGAAGAAATAACCTAGGCCCGAAACCCACTCAACTGTAGCTCTTAAGCATCATCTGGAGCACACATTCTGGGAACCAGGCAGCAGAGAGCCCAGTGGAAGCTGCTCGATTTGAGCTTGTCTGATAGGTGTTTGTCTTCCCTGCAGGGAAACAGTTGCTTAGAGAACTCTTTCTACAGCAGCCACACACTCTGCCCTAGAGCTGAGAAGCACTGGCTGTAAGTTCCCTTTGCAGAAGGAACATGCCTCAGAAACACACACTCACCTAACTCTTAAGTTACCACTTCAACTCACATATGCATGGAAACAGAGTGGAGCACCTGGCGATAGTGTGCAGGACAGTTCTGTAAAAGGGCTGCTCTGCCAGAACAAGGCAGAATGCAGATGCGTGGTTCTCAAGGATATGCTTCTGAGTCTGCTAGAAACTTTGCAGTAGAGCTGAGATGAACTCAGTATAAGTTCCATTTGAAGAAATAACCTAGGCCAGAAACCCACTCAACTGTAGCTCTTAAGCATCATCTGGAGCACACATTCCGGGAACCAGGCAGCAGAGAGCCCAGTGGAAGCTGCTCGATTTGAGCTTGTCTGATAGGTGTTTGTCTTCCCTGCAGGGAAACAGTTGCGTAGAGAACTCTTTCTACAGCAGCCACACACTCTGCCCTAGAGCTGAGAATCACTGGCTGTAACTTCCCTTTGCAGAAGGAACATGCCTCAGAAACACACTCTCTCCTAACTCTTAAGTTACTACTTCAACTCACATATGCATGGAAACACAGAGTGGAGCACCCGGCAATACTGAGCAGGACAGCTCAGTAAAAGGGCTGCTCTGCCAGAACAAGGCAGAATGCAGATGCGTGGTTCTCAAGGATATGCTTCTGAGTCTGCTAGAAACTTTGCAGTAGAGCTGAGATGAACTCAGTATAAGTTCCATTTGAAGAAATAACCTAGGCCCAAAACCCACTCAAACTGTAGCTCTTAAGCATCATCTGGAGCACACATTCTGGGAACCAGGCAGCAGAGAGCCCAGTGGAAGCTGCTCGATTTGAGCTTGTCTGATAGGTGTTTGTCTTCCCTGCAGGGAAACAGTTGCGTAGAGAACTCTTTCTACAGCAGCCACACACTCTGCCCTAGAGCTGAGAAGCACTGGCTGTAAGTTCCCTTTGCAGAAGGAACATGCCTCAGAAACACACACTCACCTAACTCTTAAGTTACCACTTCAACTCACATATGCATGGAAACAGAGTGGAGCACCTGGCGATAGTGTGCAGGACAGTTCTGTAAAAGGGCTGCTCTGCCAGAACAAGGCAGAATGCAGATGCGTGGTTCTCAAGGATATGCTTCTGAGTCTGCTAGAAACTTTGCAGTAGAGCTGAGATGAACTCAGTATAAGTTCCATTTGAAGAAATAACCTAGGCCCAAAACCCACTCAACTGTAGCTCTTAAGCATCATCTGGAGCACACATTCTGGGAACCAGGCAGCAGAGAGCCCAGTGGAAGCTGCTCGATTTGAGCTTGTCTGATAGGTGTTTGTCTTCCCTGCAGGGAAACAGTTGCGTAGAGAACTCTTTCTACAGCAGCCACACACTCTGCCCTAGAGCTCAGAAGCACTGGCTGTAACTTCCCTTTGCAGAAGGAACATGCCTCAGAAACACACTCTCTCCTAACTCTTAAGTTACTACTTCAACTCACATATGCATGGAAACACAGAGTGGAGCACCCGGCAATACTGAGCAGGACAGCTCAGTAAAAGGGCTGCTCTGCCAGAACAAGGCAGAATGCAGATGTGTGGTTCTCAAGGATATGCTTCTGAGTCTGCTAGAAACTTTGCAGTAGAGCTGAGATGAACTCAGTATAAGTTCCATTTGAAGAAATAACCTAGGCCCAAAACCCACTCAACTGTAGCTCTTAAGCATCATCTGGAGCACACATTCTGGGAACCAGGCAGCAGAGAGCCCAGTGGAAGCTGCTCGATTTGAGCTTGTCTGATAGGTGTTTGTCTTCCCTGCAGGGAAACAGTTGCGTAGAGAACTCTTTCTAGAGCAGCCACACACTCTGCCCTAGAGCTAGAAGCACTGGCTGTAACTTCCCTTTGCAGAAGGAACATGCCTCAGAAACACACTCTCTCCAACTCTTAAGTTACTACTTCAACTCACATATGCATGGAAACACAGAGTGGAGCACCCGGCAATACTGAGCAGGACAGCTCAGTAAAAGGGCTGCTCTGCCAGAACAAGGCAGAATGCAGATGCGTGGTTCTCAAGGATATGCTTCTGAGTCTGCTAGAAACTTTGCAGTAGAGCTGAGATGAACTCAGTATAAGTTCCATTTGAAGAAATAACCTAGGCCAGAAACCCACTCAACTGTAGCTCTTAAGCATCATCTGGAGCACACATTCTGGGAACCAGGCAGCACAGAGCCCAGTGGAAGCTGCTCGATTTGAGCTTGTCTGATAGGTGTTTGTCTTCCCTGCAGGGAAACAGTTGCTTAGAGAACTCTTTCTACAGCAGCCACACACTCTGCCCTGGAGCTGAGAAGCACTGGCTGTAACTTCCCTTTGCAGAAGGAACATGCCTCAGAAACACACTCTCTCCTAACTCTTAAGTTACTACTTCAACTCACATATGCATGTAAACACAGAGTGGAGCACCCGGCAATACTGAGCAGGACAGCTCAGTAAAAGGGCTGCTCTGCCAGAACAAGGCAGAATGCAGATGTGTGGTTCTCAAGGATATGCTTCTGAGTCTGCTAGAAACTTTGCAGTAGAGCTGAGATGAACTCAGTATAAGTTCCATTTGAAGAAATAACCTAGGCCCGAAACCCACTCAACTGTAGCTCTTAAGCATCATCTGGAGCACACATTCTGGGAACCAGGCAGCAGAGAGCCCAGTGGAAGCTGCTCGATTTGAGCTTGTCTGATAGGTGTTTGTCTTCCCTGCAGGGAAACAGTTGCGTAGAGAACTCTTTCTACAGCAGCCACACACTCTGCCCTAGAGCTGAGAAGCACTGGCTGTAACTTCCCTTTGCAGAAGGAACATGCCTCAGAAACACACTCTCTCCTAACTCTTAAGTTACTACTTCAACTCACATATGCATGGAAACACAGAGTGGAGCACCCGGCAGTACTGAGCAGGACAGCTCAGTAAAAGGGCTGCTCTGCCAGAACAAGTCAGAATGCAGATGCGTGGTTCTCAAGGATATGCTTCTGAGTCTGCTAGAAACTTTGCAGTAGAGCTGAGATGAACTCAGTATAAGTTCCATTTGAAGAAATAACCTAGGTCAGAAACCCACTCAACTGTAGCTCTTAAGCATCATCTGGAGCACACATTCTGGGAACCAGGCAGCACAGAGCCCAGTGGAAGCTGCTCGATTTGAGCTTGTCTGTTAGGTGTTTGTCTTCCCTGCAGGGAAACAGTTGCTTAGAGAACTCTTTCTACAGCAGCCACACACTCTGCCCTAGAGCTTAGAAGCACTGGCTGTAACTTCCCTTTGCAGAAGGAACATGCCTCAGAAACACACTCTCTCCTAACTCTTAAGTTACTACTTCAACTCACATATGCATGTAAACACAGAGTGGAGCACCCGGCGATACTGAGCAGGACAGCTCAGTAAAAGGGCTGCTCTGCCAGAACAAGGCAGAATGCAGATGCGTGGTTCTCAAGGATATGCTTCTGAGTCTGCTAGAAACTTTGCAGTAGAGCTGAGATGAACTCAGTATAAGTTCCATTTGAAGAAATAACCTAGGCCAGAAACCCACTCAACTGTAGCTCTTAAGCATCATCTGGAGCACACATTCAGGGAACCAGGCAGCAGAGAGCCCAGTGGAAGCTGCTCGATTTGAGCTTGTTTGATAGGTGTTTGTCTTCCCTGCAGGGAAACAGTTGCTTAGAGAACTCTTTCTACAGCAGCCACACACTCTGCCCTAGAGCTGAGAAGCACTGGCTGTAATTTCCCTTTGTAGAAGGAACATGCCTCAGAAACACCCTCTCTCCAACTCTTAAGTTACTACTTCAACTCACATATGCATGGAAACACAGAGTGGAGCACCCGGCGATAGTGTGCAGGACAGTTCAGTAAAAGGGCTGCTCTGCCAGAACAAGGCAGAATGCAGATGCGTGGTTCTCAAGGATATGCTTCTGAGTCTGCTAGAAACTTTGCAGTAGAGCTGAGATGAACTCAGTATAAGTTCCATTTGAAGAAATAACCTAGGCCCGAAACCCACTCAACTGTAGCTCTTAAGCATATCTGGAGCACACATTCTGGGAACCAGGCAGCACAGAGCCCAGTGGAAGCTGCTCGATTTGAGCTTGTCTGTTAGGTGTTTGTCTTCCCTGCAGGGAAACAGTTGCTTAGAGAACTCTTTCTACAGCAGCCACACACTCTGCCCTAGAGCTGAGAAGCACTGGCTGTAACTTCCCTTTGCAGAAGGAACATGCCTCAGAAACACACTCTCTCCTAACTCTTAAGTTACTACTTCAACTCACATATGCATGGAAACACAGTGGAGCAACAGGCAATACTGAGCAGGAAAGCTCAGTAAAAGGGCTGCTCTGCCAGAACAAGGCAGAATGCAGATGCGTCGTTCTCAAGGATATGCTTCTGAGTCTGCTAGAAACTTTGCAGTAGAGCTGAGATGAACCTAGTATAAGTTCCATTTGAAGAAATAACCTAGGCCAGAAACCCACTCAACTGTAGCTCTTAAGCATCATCTGGAGCACACATTCTGGGAACCAGGCAGCAGAGAGCCCAGTGGAAGCTGCTCGATTTGAGCTTGTCTGATAGGTGTTTGTCTTCCCTGCAGGGAAACAGTTGCGTAGAGAACTCTTTCTACAGCAGCCACACACTCTGCCCTAGAGCTGAGAAGCACTGGCTGTAAATTCCCTTTGCAGAAGGAACATGCCTCAGAAACACACTCTCTCCTAACTCTTAAGTTAGTACTTCAACTCACATATGCATGGAAACACAGAGTGGAGCACCCGGCGATAGTGTGCAGGACAGTTCAGTAAAAGGGCTGCTCTGCCAGAAGAAGGCAGAATGCAGATGCGTGGTTCTCAAGGATATGCTTCTGAGTCTGCTAGAAACTTTGCAGTAGAGCTGAGATGAACTCAGTATAAGTTCCATTTGAAGAAATAACCTAGGTCGGAAACTCACTCAACTGTAGCTCTTAAGCATCATCTGGAGCACACATTCTGGGAACCAGGCAGCACAGAGCCCAGTGGAAGCTGCTCGATTTGAGCTTGTCTGTTAGGTGTTTGTCTTCCCTGCAGGGAAACAGTTGCTTAGAGAACTCTTTCTACAGCAGCCACACACTCTGCCCTAGAGCTGAGAAGCACTGGCTGTAACTTCCCTTTGCAGAAGGAACATGCCTCAGAAACACACTCTCTCCAACTCTTAAGTTACTACTTCAACTCACATATGCATGGAAACACAGAGTGGAGCACCCGGCAATACTGAGCAGGACAGCTCAGTAAAGGGCTGCTCTGCCAGAACAAGGCAGAATGCAGATGTGTGGTTCTCAAGGATATGCTTCTGAGTCTGCTAGAAACTTTGCAGTAGAGCTGAGATGAACTCAGTATAAGTTCCATTTGAAGAAATAACCTAGGCCCAAAACCCACTCAACTGTAGCTCTTAAGCATCATCTGGAGCACACATTCTGGGAACCAGGCAGCAGAGAGCCCAGTGGAAGCTGCTCGATTTGAGCTTGTCTGATAGGTGTTTGTCTTCCCTGCAGGGAAACAGTTGCGTAGAGAACTCTTTCTAGAGCAGCCACACACTCTGCCCTAGAGCTGAGAAGCACTGGCTGTAACTTCCCTTTGCAGAAGGAACATGCCTCAGAAACACACTCTCTCCTAACTCTTAAGTTACTACTTCAACTCACATATGCATGGAAACACAGAGTGGAGCACCCGGCAATACTGAGCAGGACAGCTCAGTAAAAGGGCTGCTCTGCCAGAACAAGGCAGAATGCAGATGTGTGGTTCTCAAGGATATGCTTCTGAGTCTGCTAGAAACTTTGCAGTAGAGCTGAGATGAACTCAGTATAAGTTCCATTTGAAGAAATAACCTAGGCCCAAATCCCACTCAACTGTAGCTCTTAAGCATCATCTGGAGCACACATTCTGGGAACCAGGCAGCAGAGAGCCCAGTGGAAGCTGCTCGATTTGAGCTTGTCTGATAGGTGTTTGTCTTCCCTGCAGGGAAACAGTTGCGTAGAGAACTCTTTCTAGAGCAGCCACACACTCTGCCCTAGAGCTAGAAGCACTGGCTGTAACTTCCCTTTGCAGAAGGAACATGCCTCAGAAACACACTCTCTCCAACTCTTAAGTTACTACTTCAACTCACATATGCATGGAAACACAGAGTGGAGCACCCGGCAATACTGAGCAGGACAGCTCAGTAAAAGGGCTGCTCTGCCAGAACAAGGCAGAATGCAGATGCGTGGTTCTCAAGGATATGCTTCTGAGTCTGCTAGAAACTTTGCAGTAGAGCTGAGATGAACTCAGTATAAGTTCCATTTGAAGAAATAACCTAGGCCAGAAACCCACTCAACTGTAGCTCGTAAGCATCATCTGGAGCACACATTCTGGGAACCAGGCAGCACAGAGCCCAGTGGAAGCTGCTCGATTTGAGCTTGTCTGATAGGTGTTTGTCTTCCCTGCAGGGAAACAGTTGCTTAGAGAACTCTTTCTACAGCAGCCACACACTCTGCCCTGGAGCTGAGAAGCACTGGCTGTAACTTCCCTTTGCAGAAGGAACATGCCTCAGAAACACACTCTCTCCTAACTCTTAAGTTACTACTTCAACTCACATATGCATGGAAACACAGAGTGGAGCACCCGGCAATACTGAGCAGGACAGCTCAGTAAAAGGGCTGCTCTGCCAGAACAAGGCAGAATGCAGATGTGTGGTTCTCAAGGATATGCTTCTGAGTCTGCTAGAAACTTTGCAGTAGAGCTGAGATGAACTCAGTATAAGTTCCATTTGAAGAAATAACCTAGGCCCGAAACCCACTCAACTGTAGCTCTTAAGCATCATCTGGAGCACACATTCTGGGAACCAGGCAGCAGAGAGCCCAGTGGAAGCTGCTCGATTTGAGCTTGTCTGATAGGTGTTTGTCTTCCCTGCAGGGAAACAGTTGCGTAGAGAACTCTTTCTACAGCAGCCACACACTCTGCCCTAGAGCTGAGAAGCACTGGCTGTAACTTCCCTTTGCAGAAGGAACATGCCTCAGAAACACACTCTCTCCTAACTCTTAAGTTACTACTTCAACTCACATATGCATGGAAACACAGAGTGGAGCACCCGGCAGTACTGAGCAGGACAGCTCAGTAAAAGGGCTGCTCTGCCAGAACAAGTCAGAATGCAGATGCGTGTTTCTCAAGGATATGCTTCTGAGTCTGCTAGAAACTTTGCAGTAGAGCTGAGATGAACTCAGTATAAGTTCCATTTGAAGAAATAACCTAGGTCAGAAACCCACTCAACTGTAGCTCTTAAGCATCATCTGGAGCACACATTCTGGGAACCAGGCAGCACAGAGCCCAGTGGAAGCTGCTCGATTTGAGCTTGTCTGTTAGGTGTTTGTCTTCCCTGCAGGGAAACAGTTGCTTAGAGAACTCTTTCTACAGCAGCCACACACTCTGCCCTAGAGCTGAGAAGCACTGGCTGTAACTTCCCTTTGCAGAAGGAACATGCCTCAGAAACACACTCTCTCCTAACTCTTAAGTTACTACTTCAACTCACATATGCATGTAAACACAGAGTGGAGCACCCGGCGATACTGAGCAGGACAGCTCAGTAAAAGGGCTGCTCTGCCAGAACAAGGCAGAATGCAGATGCGTGGTTCTCAAGGATATGCTTCTGAGTCTGCTAGAAACTTTGCAGTAGAGCTGAGATGAACTCAGTATAAGTTCCATTTGAAGAAATAACCTAGGCCAGAAACCCACTCAACTGTAGCTCTTAAGCATCATCTGGAGCACACATTCTGGGAACCAGGCAGCAGAGAGCCCAGTGGAAGCTGCTCGATTTGAGCTTGTCTGATAGGTGTTTGTCTTCCCTGCAGGGAAACAGTTGCGTAGAGAACTCTTTCTACAGCAGCCACACACTCTGCCCTAGAGCTGAGAAGCACTGGCTGTAACTTCCCTTTGCAGAAGGAACATGCCTCAGAAACACACTCTCTCCTAACTCTTAAGTTACTACTTCAACTCACATATGCATGGAAACACAGAGTGGAGCACCCGGCAGTACTGAGCAGGACAGCTCAGTAAAAGGGCTGCTCTGCCAGAACAAGTCAGAATGCAGATGCGTGTTTCTCAAGGATATGCTTCTGAGTCTGCTAGAAACTTTGCAGTAGAGCTGAGATGAACTCAGTATAAGTTCCATTTGAAGAAATAACCTAGGTCAGAAACCCACTCAACTGTAGCTCTTAAGCATCATCTGGAGCACACATTCTGGGAACCAGGCAGCACAGAGCCCAGTGGAAGCTGCTCGATTTGAGCTTGTCTGTTAGGTGTTTGTCTTCCCTGCAGGGAAACAGTTGCTTAGAGAATTCTTTCTACAGCAGCCACACACTCTGCCCTAGAGCTGAGAAGCACTGGCTGTAACTTCCCTTTGCAGAAGGAACATGCCTCAGAAACACACTCTCTCCTAACTCTTAAGTTACTACTTCAACTCACATATGCATGTAAACACAGAGTGGAGCACCCGGCGATACTGAGCAGGACAGCTCAGTAAAAGGGCTGCTCTGCCAGAACAAGGCAGAATGCAGATGCGTGGTTCTCAAGGATATGCTTCTGAGTCTGCTAGAAACTTTGCAGTAGAGCTGAGATGAACTCAGTATAAGTTCCATTTGAAGAAATAACCTAGGCCAGAAACCCACTCAACTGTAGCTCTTAAGCATCATCTGGAGCACACATTCTGGGAACCAGGCAGCAGAGAGCCCAGTGGAAGCTGCTCGATTTGAGCTTGTTTGATAGGTGTTTGTCTTCCCTGCAGGGAAACAGTTGCTTAGAGAATTCTTTCTACAGCAGCCACACACTCTGCCCTAGAGCTGAGAAGCACTGGCTGTAATTTCCCTTTGTAGAAGGAACATGCCTCAGAAACACCCTCTCTCCAACTCTTAAGTTACTACTTCAACTCACATATGCATGGAAACACAGAGTGGAGCACCCGGCGATAGTGTGCAGGACAGTTCAGTAAAAGGGCTGCTCTGCCAGAACAAGGCAGAATGCAGATGCGTGGTTCTCAAGGATATGCTTCTGAGTCTGCTAGAAACTTTGCAGTAGAGCTGAGATGAACTCCGTATAAGTTCCATTTGAAGAAATAACCTAGGCCAGAAACCCACTCAACTGTAGCTCTTAAGCATCATCTGGAGCACACATTCTGGGAACCAGGCAGCAGAGAGCCCAGTGGAAGCTGCTCGATTTGAGCTTGTCTGATAGGTGTTTGTCTTCCCTGCAGGGAAACAGTTGCGTAGAGAACTCTTTCTACAGCAGCCACACACTCTGCCCTAGAGCTGAGAAGCACTGGCTGTAACTTCCCTTTGCAGAAGGAACATGCCTCAGAAACACACTCTCTCCTAACTCTTAAGTTACTACTTCAACTCACATATGCATGGAAACACAGAGTGGAGCACCCGGCGATACTGAGCAGGACAGTTCAGTAAAAGGGCTGCTCTGCCAGAACAAGGCAGAATGCAGATGCGTGGTTCTCAAGGATATGCTTCTGAGTCTGCTAGAAACTTTGCAGTAGAGCTGAGATGAACTCAGTATAAGTTCCATTTGAAGATATAACCTAGGCCAGAAACCCACTCAACTGTAGCTCTTAAGCATCATCTGGAGCACACATTCTGGGAACCAGGCAGCAGAGAGCCCAGAAGAGACTGCTCGATTTGAGCTTGTTTCATAGGTGTTTGTCTTCCCTGCAGGGAAACAGTTGCTTAGAGAACTCTTTCTACAGCAGCCTCACACTCTGCCCTAGAGCTGAGAAGCACTGGCTGTAACTTCCCTTTGCAGAAGGAACATGCCTCAGAAACACACTCTCTCCTAACTCTTAAATTACTATTTCAACTCACATATGCATGGAAACACAGAGTGGAGCACCCGGCGATAGTGTGCAGGACAGTTCAGTAAAAGGGCTGCTCTGCCAGAACAAGGCAGAATGCAGATGCGTGGTTCTCAAGGATATGCTTCTGAGTCTGCTAGAAACTTTGCAGTAGAGCTGAGATGAACTCAGTATAAGTTCCATTTGAAGAAATAACCTAGGCCAGAAACACACTCAACTGTAGCTCTTAAGCATCATCGGGAGCACACATTCTGGGAACCAGGCATCAGAGACCCCAGAAGAGACTGCTCGATTTGAGCTTGTTTCATAGGTGTTTATCTTCCCTGCAGGGAAACAGTTGCTTAGAGAACTCTTTCTACAGCAGCCACACACTCTGCCCTAGAGCTGAGAAGCACTGGCTGTAACTTCCCTTTGCAGAAGTAACATGCCTCAGAAACACACTCTCTCCTAACTCTTAAGTTACTACTTCAACTCACATATGCATGGAAACACAGAGTGGAGCACCCGGCGATAGTGTGCAGAACAGTTCACTAAAAGGGCTGCTCTACCAGAACAAGGCAGAATGCAGATGCGTGGTTCTCAAAGATATGCTTCTGAGTCTGCTAGAAACTTTGCAGTAGAGCTGAGATGAACTCAGTATAAGTTCCATTTGAAGAAATAACCTAGGCCAGAAACCCACTCAACTGTAGCTCTTAAGCATCATCTGGAGCACACATTCTGGGAACCAGGCAGCAGAGAGCCCAGTGGAAGCTGCTCGATTTGAGCTTGTCTGATAGGTGTTTGTCTTCCCTGCAGGGAAACAGTTGCGTAGAGAACTCTTTCTACAGCAGCCACACACTCTGCCCTAGAGCTGACAAGCACTGGCTGTAACTTCCCTTTGCAGAAGGAACATGCCTCAGAAACACACACTCACCTAACTCTTAAGTTACTACTTCAACTCACATATGCATGGAAACACAGAGTGGAGCACCCGGCGATAGTGTGCAGGACAGTTCAGTAAAAGGGCTGCTCTGCCAGAACAAGGCAGAATGCAGATGCGTGGTTCTCAAGGATATGCTTCTGAGTCTGCTAGAAACTTTGCAGTAGAGCTGAGATGAACTCCGTATAAGTTCCATTTGAAGAAATAACCTAGGCCAGAAACCCACTCAACTGTAGCTCTTAAGCATCATCTGGAGCACACATTCTGGGAACCAGGCAGCAGAGAGCCCAGTGGAAGCTGCTCGATTTGAGCTTGTCTGATAGGTGTTTGTCTTCCCTGCAGGGAAACAGTTGCGTAGAGAACTCTTTCTACAGCAGCCACACACTCTGCCCTAGAGCTGAGAAGCACTGGCTGTAACTTCCCTTTGCAGAAGGAACATGCCTCAGAAACACACTCTCTCCTAACTCTTAAGTTACTACTTCAACTCACATATGCATGGAAACACAGAGTGGAGCACCCGGCGATACTGAGCAGGACAGTTCAGTAAAAGGGCTGCTCTGCCAGAACAAGGCAGAATGCAGATGCGTGGTTCTCAAGGATATGCTTCTGAGTCTGCTAGAAACTTTGCAGTAGAGCTGAGATGAACTCAGTATAAGTTCCATTTGAAGATATAACCTAGGCCAGAAACCCACTCAACTGTAGCTCTTAAGCATCATCTGGAGCACACATTCTGGGAACCAGGCAGCAGAGAGCCCAGAAGAGACTGCTCGATTTGAGCTTGTTTCATAGGTGTTTGTCTTCCCTGCAGGGAAACAGTTGCTTAGAGAACTCTTTCTACAGCAGCCTCACACTCTGCCCTAGAGCTGAGAAGCACTGGCTGTAACTTCCCTTTGCAGAAGGAACATGCCTCAGAAAAACACTCTCTCCTAACTCTTAAATTACTATTTCAACTCACATATGCATGGAAACACAGAGTGGAGCACCCGGCGATAGTGTGCAGGACAGTTCAGTAAAAGGGCTGCTCTGCCAGAACAAGGCAGAATGCAGATGCGTGGTTCTCAAGGATATGCTTCTGAGTCTGCTAGAAACTTTGCAGTAGAGCTGAGATGAACTCAGTATAAGTTCCATTTGAAGAAATAACCTAGGCCAGAAACCCACTCAACTGTAGCTCTTAAGCATCATCGGGAGCACACATTCTGGGAACCAGGCATCAGAGACCCCAGAAGAGACTGCTCGATTTGAGCTTGTTTCATAGGTGTTTATCTTCCCTGCAGGGAAACAGTTGCTTAGAGAACTCTTTCTACAGCAGCCACACACTCTGCCCTAGAGCTGAGAAGCACTGGCTGTAACTTCCCTTTGCAGAAGGAACATGCCTCAGAAACACACTCTCTCCTAACTCTTAAGTTACTACTTCAACTCACATATGCATGGAAACACAGAGTGGAGCACCCGGCGATAGTGTGCAGAACAGTTCACTAAAAGGGCTGCTCTACCAGAACAAGGCAGAATGCAGATGCGTGGTTCTCAAGGATATGCTTCTGAGTCTGCTAGAAACTTTGCAGTAGAGCTGAGATGAACTCAGTATAAGTTCCATTTGAAGAAATAACCTAGGCCAGAAACCCACTCAACTGTAGCTCTTAAGCATCATCTGGAGCACACATTCTGGGAACCAGGCAGCAGAGAGCCCAGTGGAAGCTGCTCGATTTGAGCTTGTCTGATAGGTGTTTGTCTTCCCTGCAGGGAAACAGTTGCGTAGAGAACTCTTTCTACAGCAGCCACACACTCTGCCCTAGAGCTGACAAGCACTGGCTGTAACTTCCCTTTGCAGAAGGAACATGACTCAGAAACACACTCTCACCTAACTCTTAAGTTACTACTTCAACTCACATATGCATGGAAACACAGAGTGCAGCACCCGGCAATACTGAGCAGGACAGCTCAGTAAAAGGGCTGCTCTGCCAGAACAAGGCAGAATGCAGATGCATGGTTCTCAAGGATATGCTTCTGAGTCTGCTAGAAACTTTGCAGTAGAGCTGAGATGAACTCAGTATAAGTTCCATTTGAAGAAATAACCTAGGCCCGAAACCCACTCAACTGTAGCTCTTAAGCATCATCTGGAGCACACATTCTGGGAACCAGGCAGCCGAGAGCCCAGTGGAAGCTGCTCGATTTGACCTTGTCTGATAGGTGTTTGTCTTCCCTGCAGGGAAACAGTTGCTTAGAGAACTCTTTCTACAGCAGCCACACACTCTGCCCTAGAGCTGAGAAGCACTGGCTGTAATTTCCCTTTGTAGAAGGAACATGCCTCAGAAACACACTCTCTCCAACTCTTAAGTTACTAATTCAACTCACATATGCATGGAAACACAGAGTGGAGCACCCGGCGATAGTGTGCAGGACAGTTCAGTAAAAGGGCTGCTCTGCG
This sequence comes from Tapirus indicus, assembly GCA_031878705.1. Lineage (NCBI taxonomy): Eukaryota > Metazoa > Chordata > Mammalia > Perissodactyla > Tapiridae > Tapirus > Tapirus indicus. The sequence goes on from CM062942.1 coordinate 49,711,228, forward strand.
AGAACAAGGCAGAATGCAGATGCGTGGTTCTCAAGGATATGCTTCTGAGTCTGCTAGAAACTTTGCAGTAGAGCTGAGATGAACTCAGTATAAGTTCCATTTGAAGAAATAACCTAGGCCAGAAACCCACTCAACTGTAGCTCTTAAGCATCATCTGGAGCACACATTCTGGGAACCAGGCAGCAGAGAGTCCAGTGAAGGCTGCTCGATTTGAGCTTGTCTGATAGGGGTTTGTCTTCCCTGCAGGGAAACAGTTGCTTAGAGAACTCTTTCTACAGCAGCCACACACTCTGCCCTAGAGCTGAGAAGCACTGGCTGTCACTTCCCTTTGCTGAAGGAACATGCCTCTGAAACACACTCTCTCCTAACTCTTAAGTTACTACTTCAACTCACATATGCATGGAAACACAGAGTGGAGCACCCGGCAATACTGAGCAGGACAGTTCAGTAAAAGGGCTGCTCTGCCAGAACAAGGCAGAATGCAGATGCGTGGTTCTCAAGGATATGCTTCTGAGTCTGCTAGAAACTTTGCAGTAGAGCTGAGATGAACTCAGTATAAGTTCCATTTGAAGAAATAACCTAGGCCAGAAACCCACTCAACTGTAGCTCTTAAGCATCATCTGGAGCACACATTCTGGGAACCAGGCAGCAGAGAGCCCAGTGGAAGCTGCTCGATTTGAGCTTGTCTGATAGGTGTTTGTCTTCCCTGCAGGGAAACAGTTGCGTAGAGAACTCTTTCTACAGCAGCCACACACTCTGCCCTAGAGCTGAGAAGCACTGGCTATAACTTCCCTTTGCAGAAGGAACATGCCTCAGAAACACACACTCACCTAACTCTTAAGTTACTACTTCAACTCACATATGCATGGAAACACAGAGTGGAGCACCCGGCGATAGTGTGCAGGACAGTTCAGTAAAAGGGCTGCTCTGCCAGAACAAGGCAGAATGCAGATGCGTGGTTCTCAAGGATATGCTTCTGAGTCTGCTAGAAACTTTGCAGTAGAGCTGAGATGAACTCCGTATAAGTTCCATTTGAAGAAATAACCTAGGCCCGAAACCCACTCAACTGTAGCTCTTAAGCATCATCTGGAGCACACATTCTGGGAACCAGGCAGCAGAGAGCCCAGTGGAAGCTGCTCGATTTGAGCTTGTCTGATAGGTGTTTGTCTTCCCTGCAGGGAAACAGTTGCGTAGAGAACTCTTTCTACAGCAGCCACACACTCTGCCCTAGAGCTGAGAAGCACTGGCTGTAACTTCCCTTTGCAGAAGGAACATGCCCCAGAAACACACTCTCTCCTAACTCTTAAGTTACTACTTCAACTCACATATGCATGGAAACACAGAGTGGAGCACCCGGCGATACTGAGCAGGACAGTTCAGTAAAAGGGCTGCTCTGCCAGAACAAGGCAGAATGCAGATGCGTGGTTCTCAAGGATATGCTTCTGAGTCTGCTAGAATCTTTGCAGTAGAGCTGAGATGAACTCAGTATAAGTTCCATTTGAAGAAATAACCTAGGCCAGAAACCCACTCAACTGTAGCTCTTAAGCATCATCTGGAGCACACATTCTGGGAACCAGGCAGCAGAGAGCCCAGTGGAAGCTGCTCGATTTGAGCTTGTCTGATAGGTGTTTGTCTTCCCTGCAGGGAAACAGTTGCTTAGAGAACTCTTTCTACAGCAGCCACACACTCTGCCCTAGAGCTGAGAAGCACTGGCTGTAACTTCCCTTTGCAGAAGGAACATGCCTCAGAAACACACACTCACCTAACTCTTAAGTTACTACTTCAACTCACATATGCATGGAAACACAGAGTGGAGCACCCGGCGATAGTGTGCAGGACAGTTCAGTAAAAGGGCTGCTCTGCCAGAACAAGGCAGAATGCAGATGCGTGGTTCTCAAGGATATGCTTCTGAGTCTGCTAGAAACTTTGCAGTAGAGCTGAGATGAACTCCGTATAAGTTCCATTTGAAGAAATAACCTAGGCCCGAAACCCACTCAACTGTAGCTCTTAAGCATCATCTGGAGCACACATTCTGGGAACCAGGCAGCAGAGAGCCCAGCGGAAGCTGCTCGATTTGAGCTTGTCTGATAGGTGTTTGTCTTCCCTGCAGGGAAACAGTTGCGTAGAGAACTCTTTCTACAGCAGCCACACACTCTGCCCTAGAGCTGAGAAGCACTGGCTGTAACTTCCCTTTGCAGAAGGAACATGCCTCAGAAACACACTCTCTCCTAACTCTTAAGTTACTACTTCAACTCACATATGCATGGAAACACAGAGTGGAGCACCCGGCAATACTTAGCAGGACAGCTCAGTAAAAGGGCTGCTCTGCCAGAACAAGGCAGAATGCAGATGCGTGGTTCTCAAGGATATGCTTCTGAGTCTGCTAGAAACTTTGCAGTAGAGCTGAGATGAACTCAGTATAAGTTCCATTTGAAGAAATAACCTAGGCCAGAAACCCACTCAACTGTAGCTCTTAAGCATCATCTGGAGCACACATTCTGGACACCAGGCAGCAGAGAGCCCAGTGGAAGCTGCTCGATTTGAGCTTGTCTGATAGGTGTTTGTCTTCCCTGCAGGGAAACAGTTGCGTAGAGAACTCTTACTACAGCAGCCACACACTCTGCCCTAGAGCTGAGAAGCACTGGCTGTAACTTCCCTTTGCAGAAGGAACATGCCTCAGAAACACACACTCACCTAACTCTTAAGTTACTACTTCAACTCACATATGCATGGAAACACAGAGTGGAGCACCCGGCGATACTGAGCAGGACAGTTCAGTAAAAGGGCTGCTCTGCCAGAACAAGGCAGAATGCAGATGCGTGGTTCTCAAGGATATGCTTCTGAGTCTGCTAGAAACTTTGCAGTAGAGCTGAGATGAACTCAGTATAAGTTCCATTTGAAGAAATAACCTAGGCCCGAAACCCACTCCACTGTAGCTCTTAAGCATCATCTGGAGCACACATTCTGGGAACCAGGCAGCAGAGAGCCCAGTGGAAGCTGCTCGATTTGAGCTTGTCTGATAGGTGTTTGTCTTCCCTGCAGGGAAACAGTTGCTTAGAGAACTCTTTCAACAGCAGCCACACACTCTGCCCTAGAGCTGAGAAGCACTGGCTGTAATTTCACTTTGTAGAAGGAACATGCCTCAGAAACACACTCTCTCCAACTCTTAAGTTACTACTTCAACTCACATATGCATGGAAACACAGAGTGGAGCACCCGGCGATAGTGTGCAGAACAGTTCACTAAAAGGGCTGCTCTACCAGAACAAGGCAGAATGCAGATGCGTGGTTCTCAAGGATATGCTTCTGAGTCTGCTAGAAACTTTGCAGTAGAGCTGAGATGAACTCAGTATAAGTTCCATTTGAAGAAATAACCTAGGCCAGAAACCCACTCAACTGTAGCTCTTAAGCATCATCTGGAGCACACATTCTGGGAACCAGGCAGCAGAGAGCCCAGTGGAAGCTGCTCGATTTGAGCTTGTCTGATAGGTGTTTGTCTTCCCTGCAGGGAAACAGTTGCGTAGAGAACTCTTTCTACAGCAGCCACACACTCTGCCCTAGAGCTGACAAGCACTGGCTGTAACTTCCCTTTGCAGAAGGAACATGACTCAGAAACACACTCTCACCTAACTCTTAAGTTACTACTTCAACTCACATATGCATGGAAACACAGAGTGGAGCACCCGGCAATACTGAGCAGGACAGCTCAGTAAAAGGGCTGCTCTGCCAGAACAAGGCAGAATGCAGATGCGTGGTTCTCAAGGATATGCTTCTGAGTCTGCTAGAAACTTTGCAGTAGAGCTGAGATGAACTCAGTATAAGTTCCATTTGAAGAAATAACCTAGGCCCGAAACCCACTCAACTGTAGCTCTTAAGCATCATCTGGAGCACACATTCTGGGAACCAGGCAGCCGAGAGCCCAGTGGAAGCTGCTCGATTTGACCTTGTCTGATAGGTGTTTGTCTTCCCTGCAGGGAAACAGTTGCTTAGAGAACTCTTTCTACAGCAGCCACACACTCTGCCCTAGAGCTGAGAAGCACTGGCTGTAATTTCCCTTTGTAGAAGGAACATGCCTCAGAAACACACTCTCTCCAACTCTTAAGTTACTACTTCAACTCACATATGCATGGAAACACAGAGTGGAGCACCCGGCGATAGTGTGCAGGACAGTTCAGTAAAAGGGCTGCTCTGCGAGAACAAGGCAGAATGCAGATGCGTGGTTCTCAAGGATATGCTTCTGAGTCTGCTAGAAACTTTGCAGTAGAGCTGAGATGAACTCAGTATAAGTTCCATTTGAAGAAATAACCTAGGCCAGAAACCCACTCAACTGTAATTCTTAAGCATCATCTGGAGCACACATTCTGGGAACCAGGCTGCAGAGAGCCCAGTGGAAGCTGCTCGATTTGAGCTTGTCTGATAGGTGTTTGTCTTCCCTGCAGGGAAACAGTTGCGTAGAGAACTCTTTCTACAGCAGCCACACACTCTGCCCTAGAGCTCAGAAGCACTGGCTGTAACTTCCCTTTGCAGAAGGAACATGCCTCAGAAACACACTCTCTCCTAACTCTTAAGTTACTACTTCAACTCACATATGCATGGAAACACAGAGTGGAGCACCTGGTGATAGTGTGCAGGACAGTTCAGTAAAAGGGCTGCTCTGCCAGAACAAGGCAGAATGCAGATGCGTGGTTCTCAAGGATATGCTTCTGAGTCTGCTAGAAACTTTGCAGTAGAGCTGAGATGAACTCAGTATAAGTTCCATTTGAAGAAATAACCTAGGCCAGAAACCCACTCAACTGTAGCTCTTAAGCATCATCTGGAGCACACATTCTGGGAACCAGGCTGCAGAGAGCCCAGTGGAAGCTGCTCGATTTGAGCTTGTCTGATAGGTGTTTGTCTTCCCTGCAGGGAAACAGTTGCGTAGAGAACTCTTTCTACAGCAGCCACACACTCTGCCCTAGAGCTGAGAAGCACTGGCTGTAACTTCCCTTTGCAGAAGGAACATGCCTCAGAAACACACACTCACCTAACTCTTAAGTTACTACTTCAACTCACATATGCATGGAAACACAGAGTGGAGCACCCGGCGATAGTGTGCAGGACAGTTCAGTAAAAGGGCTGCTCTGCCAGAACAAGGCAGAATGCAGATGCGTGGTTCTCAAGGATATGCTTCTGAGTCTGCTAGAAACTTTGCAGTAGAGCTGAGATGAACTCCGTATAAGTTCCATTTGAAGAAATAACCTAGGCCCGAAACCCACTCAACTGTAGCTCTTAAGCATCATCTGGAGCACACATTCTGGGAACCAGGCAGCAGAGAGCCCAGTGGAAGCTGCTCGATTTGAGCTTGTCTGATAGGTGTTTGTCTTCCCTGCAGGGAAACAGTTGCGTAGAGAACTCTTTCTACAGCAGCCACACACTCTGCCCTAGAGCTGAGAAGCACTGGCTGTAACTTCCCTTTGCAGAAGGAACATGCCCCAGAAACACACTCTCTCCTAACTCTTAAGTTACTACTTCAACTCACATATGCATGGAAACACAGAGTGGAGCACCCGGCGATACTGAGCAGGACAGTTCAGTAAAAGGGCTGCTCTGCCAGAACAAGGCAGAATGCAGATGCGTGGTTCTCAAGGATATGCTTCTGAGTCTGCTAGAATCTTTGCAGTAGAGCTGAGATGAACTCAGTATAAGTTCCATTTGAAGAAATAACCTAGGCCAGAAACCCACTCAACTGTAGCTCTTAAGCATCATCTGGAGCACACATTCTGGGAACCAGGCAGCAGAGAGCCCAGTGGAAGCTGCTCGATTTGAGCTTGTCTGATAGGTGTTTGTCTTCCCTGCAGGGAAACAGTTGCTTAGAGAACTCTTTCTACAGCAGCCACACACTCTGCCCTAGAGCTGAGAAGCACTGGCTGTAACTTCCCTTTGCAGAAGGAACATGCCTCAGAAACACACACTCACCTAACTCTTAAGTTACTACTTCAACTCACATATGCATGGAAACACAGAGTGGAGCACCCGGCGATAGTGTGCAGGACAGTTCAGTAAAAGGGCTGCTCTGCCAGAACAAGGCAGAATGCAGATGCGTGGTTCTCAAGGATATGCTTCTGAGTCTGCTAGAAACTTTGCAGTAGAGCTGAGATGAACTCCGTATAAGTTCCATTTGAAGAAATAACCTAGGCCCGAAACCCACTCAACTGTAGCTCTTAAGCATCATCTGGAGCACACATTCTGGGAACCAGGCAGCAGAGAGCCCAGCGGAAGCTGCTCGATTTGAGCTTGTCTGATAGGTGTTTGTCATCCCTGCAGGGAAACAGTTGCGTAGAGAACTCTTTCTACAGCAGCCACACACTCTGCCCTAGAGCTGAGAAGCACTGGCTGTAACTTCCCTTTGCAGAAGGAACATGCCTCAGAAACACACTCTCTCCTAACTCTTAAGTTACTACTTCAACTCACATATGCATGGAAACACAGAGTGGAGCACCCGGCGATACTGAGCAGGACAGTTCAGTAAAAGGGCTGCTCTGCCAGAACAAGGCAGAATGCAGATGCGTGGTTCTCAAGGATATGCTTCTGAGTCTGCTAGAAACTTTGCAGTAGAGCTGAGATGAACTCAGTATAAGTTCCATTTGAAGATATAACCTAGGCCAGAAACCCACTCAACTGTAGCTCTTAAGCATCATCTGGAGCACACATTCTGGGAACCAGGCAGCAGAGAGCCCAGAAGAGACTGCTCGATTTGAGCTTGTTTCATAGGTGTTTGTCTTCCCTGCAGGGAAACAGTTGCTTAGAGAACTCTTTCTACAGCAGCCACACACTCTGCCCTAGAGCTGAGAAGCACTGGCTGTAACTTCCCTTTGCAGAAGGAACATGCCTCAGAAACACACTCTCTCCTAACTCTTAAGTTACTACTTCAACTCACATATGCATGGAAACACAGAGTGGAGCACCCGGCAATACTGAGCAGGACAGCTCAGTAAAAGGGCTGCTCTGCCAGAACAAGGCAGAATGCAGATGCGTGGTTCTCAAGGATATGCTTCTGAGTCTGCTAGAAACTTTGCAGTAGAGCTGAGATGAACTCAGTATAAGTTCCATTTGAAGAAATAACCTAGGCCCGAAACCCACTCCACTGTAGCTCTTAAGCATCATCTGGAGCACACATTCTGGGAACCAGGCAGCAGAGAGCCCAGTGGAAGCTGCTCGATTTGAGCTTGTCTGATAGGTGTTTGTCTTCCCTGCAGGGAAACAGTTGCTTAGAGAACTCTTTCAACAGCAGCCACACACTCTGCCCTAGAGCTGAGAAGCACTGGCTGTAATTTCACTTTGTAGAAGGAACATGCCTCAGAAACACACTCTCTCCAACTCTTAAGTTACTACTTCAACTCACATATGCATGGAAACACAGAGTGGAGCACCCGGCGACAGTGTGCAGAACAGTTCACTAAAAGGGCTGCTCTACCAGAACAAGGCAGAATGCAGATGCGTGGTTCTCAAGGATATGCTTCTGAGTCTGCTAGAAACTTTGCAGTAGAGCTGAGATGAACTCCGTATAAGTTCCATTTGAAGAAATAACCTAGGCCCGAAACCCACTCAACTGTAGCTCTTAAGCATCATCTGGAGCACACATTCTGGGAACCAGGCAGCAGAGAGCCCAGTGGAAGCTGCTCGATTTGAGCTTGTCTGATAGGTGTTTGTCTTCCCTGCAGGGAAACAGTTGCGTAGAGAACTCTTTCTACAGCAGCCACACACTCTGCCCTAGAGCTGAGAAGCACTGGCTGTAACTTCCCTTTGCAGAAGGAACATGCCCCAGAAACACACTCTCTCCTAACTCTTAAGTTACTACTTCAACTCACATATGCATGGAAACACAGAGTGGAGCACCCGGCGATACTGAGCAGGACAGTTCAGTAAAAGGGCTGCTCTGCCAGAACAAGGCAGAATGCAGATGCGTGGTTCTCAAGGATATGCTTCTGAGTCTGCTAGAATCTTTGCAGTAGAGCTGAGATGAACTCAGTATAAGTTCCATTTGAAGAAATAACCTAGGCCAGAAACCCACTCAACTGTAGCTCTTAAGCATCATCTGGAGCACACATTCTGGGAACCAGGCAGCACAGAGCCCAGTGGAAGCTGCTCGATTTGAGCTTGTCTGTTAGGTGTTTGTCTTCCCTGCAGGGAAACAGTTGCATAGAGAACTCTTTCTACAGCAGCCACACACTCTGCCCTAGAGCTGAGAAGCACTGGCTGTAACTTCCCTTTGCAGAAGGAACATGCCTCAGAAACACACACTCACCTAACTCTTAAGTTACTACTTCAACTCACATATGCATGGAAACACAGAGTGGAGCACCCCGCGATAGTGTGCAGGACAGTTCAGTAAAAGGGCTGCTCTGCCAGAACAAGGCAGAATGCAGATGCGTGGTTCTCAAGGATATGCTTCTGAGTCTGCTAGAAACTTTGCAGTAGAGCTGAGATGAACTCAGTATAAGTTCCATTTGAAGAAATAACCTAGGCCAGAAACCCACTCAACTGTAGCTCTTAAGCATCATCTGGAGCACACATTCTGGGAACCAGGCAGCAGAGAGCCCAGTGGAAGCTGCTCGATTTGAGCTTGTCTGATAGGTGTTTGTCTTCCCTGCAGGGAAACAGTTGCGTAGAGAACTCTTTCTACAGCAGCCACACACTCTGCCCTAGAGCTGAGAAGCACTGGCTGTAACTTCCCTTTGCAGAAGGAACATGCCTCAGAAACACACTCTCTCCTAACTCTTAAGTTACTACTTCAACTCACATATGCATGGAAACACAGAGTGGAGCACCCGGCGATACTGAGCAGGACAGCTCAGTAAAAGGGCTGCTCTGCCAGAACAAGGAAGAATGCAGATGCGTGGTTCTCAAGGATATGCTTCTGAGTCTGCTAGAAACTTTGCAGTAGAGCTGAGATGACCTCAGTATAAGTTCCATTTGAAGAAATAACCTAGGCCCGAAACCCACTCCACTGTAGCTCTTAAGCATCATCTGGAGCACACATTCTGGGAACCAGGCAGCAGAGAGCCCAGTGGAAGCTGCTCGATTTGAGCTTGTCTGATAGGTGTTTGTCTTCCCTGCAGGGAAACAGTTGCTTAGAGAACTCTTTCTACAGCAGCCACACACTCTGCCCTAGAGCTGAGAAGCACTGGCTGTAATTTCCCTTTGTAGAAGGAACATGCCTCAGAAACACACTCTCTCCAACTCTTAAGTTACTACTTCAACTCACATATGCATGGAAACACAGAGTGGAGCACCCGGCGATAGTGTGCAGGACAGTTCAGTAAAAGGGCTGCTCTGCGAGAACAGGGCAGAATGCAGATGCGTGGTTCTCAAGGATATGCTTCTGAGTCTGCTAGAAACTTTGCAGTAGAGCTGAGATGAACTCAGTATAAGTTCCATTTGAAGAAATAACCTAGGCCAGAAACCCACTCAACTGTAATTCTTAAGCATCATCTGGAGCACACATTCTGGGAACCTGGCTGTAGAGAGCCCAGTGGAAGCTGCTCGATTTGAGCTTGTCTGATAGGTGTTTGTCTTCCCTGCAGGGAAACAGTTGCGTAGAGAACTCTTTCTACAGCAGCCACACACTCTGCCCTAGAGCTGAGAAGCACTGGCTGTAACTTCCCTTTGCAGAAGGAACATGCCTCAGAAACACACTCTCTCCTAACTCTTAAGTTACTACTTCAACTCACATATGCATGGAAACACAGAGTGGAGCACCTGGTGATAGTGTGCAGGACAGTTCAGTAAAAGGGCTGCTCTGCCAGAACAAGGCAGAATGCAGATGCGTGGTTCTCAAGGATATGCTTCTGAGTCTGCTAGAAACTTTGCAGTAGAGCTGAGATGAACTCAGTATAAGTTCCATTTGAAGAAATAACCTAGGCCAGAAACCCACTCAACTGTAGCTCTTAAGCATCATCTGGAGCACACATTCTGGGAACCAGGCAGCAGAGAGCCCAGTGGAAGCTGCTCGATTTGAGCTTGTCTGATAGGTGTTTGTCTTCCCTGCAGGGAAACAGTTGCGTAGAGAACTCTTTCTACAGCAGCCACACACTCTGCCCTAGAGCTGAGAAGCACTGGCTGTAACTTCCCTTTGCAGAAGGAACATGCCTCAGAAACACACTCTCTCCTAACTCTTAAGTTACTACTTCAACTCACATATGCATGGAAACACAGAGTGGAGCACCCGGCGATACTGAGCAGGACAGTTCAGTAAAAGGGCTGCTCTGCCAGAACAAGGCAGAATGCAGATGCGTGGTTCTCAAGGATATGCTTCTGAGTTTGCTAGAAACTTTGCAGTAGAGCTGAGATGAACTCAGTATAAGTTCCATTTGAAGATATAACCTAGGCCAGAAACCCACTCAACTGTAGCTCTTAAGCATCATCTGGAGCACACATTCTGGGAACCAGGCAGCAGAGAGCCCAGAAGAGACTGCTCGATTTGAGCTTGTTTCATAGGTGTTTGTCTTCCCTGCAGGGAAACAGTTGCTTAGAGAACTCTTTCTACAGCAGCCACACACTCTGCCCTAGAGCTGAGAAGCACTGGCTGTAATTTCCCTTTGTAGAAGGAACATGCCTCAGAAACACACTCTCTCCAACTCTTAAGTTACTACTTCAACTCACATATGCATGGAAACACAGAGTGGAGCACCCGGCGATAGTGTGCAGGACAGTTCAGTAAAAGGGCTGCTCTGCGAGAACAAGGCAGAATGCAGATGCGTGGTTCTCAAGGATATGCTTCTGAGTCTGCTAGAAACTTTGCAGTAGAGCTGAGATGAACTCAGTATAAGTTCCATTTGAAGAAATAACCTAGGCCAGAAACCCACTCAACTGTAATTCTTAAGCATCATCTGGAGCACACATTCTGGGAACCAGGCTGCAGAGAGCCCAGTGGAAGCTGCTCGATTTGAGCTTGTCTGATAGGTGTTTGTCTTCCCTGCAGGGAAACAGTTGCGTAGAGAACTCTTTCTACAGCAGCCACACACTCTGCCCTAGAGCTGAGAAGCACTGGCTGTAACTTCCCTTTGCAGAAGGAACATGCCTCAGAAACACACTCTCTCCTAACTCTTAAGTTACTACTTCAACTCACATATGCATGGAAACACAGAGTGGAGCACCCGGCGATACTGAGCAGGACAGTTCAGTAAAAGGGCTGCTCTGCCAGAACAAGGCAGAATGCAGATGCGTGGTTCTCAAGGATATGCTTCTGAGTCTGCTAGAAACTTTGCAGTAGAGCTGAGATGAACTCAGTATAAGTTCCATTTGAAGATATAACCTAGGCCAGAAACCCACTCAACTGTAGCTCTTAAGCATCATCTGGAGCACACATTCTGGGAACCAGGCAGCAGAGAGCCCAGAAGAGACTGCTCGATTTGAGCTTGTTTCATAGGTGTTTGTCTTCCCTGCAGGGAAACAGTTGCTTAGAGAACTCTTTCTACAGCAGCCTCACACTCTGCCCTAGAGCTGAGAAGCACTGGCTGTAACTTCCCTTTGCAGAAGGAACATGCCTCAGAAACACACTCTCTCCTAACTCTTAAATTACTATTTCAACTCACATATGCATGGAAACACAGAGTGGAGCACCCGGCGATAGTGTGCAGGACAGTTCAGTAAAAGGGCTGCTCTGCCAGAACAAGGCAGAATGCAGATGCGTGGTTCTCAAGGATATGCTTCTGAGTCTGCTAGAAACTTTGCAGTAGAGCTGAGATGAACTCAGTATAAGTTCCATTTGAAGAAATAACCTAGGCCAGAAACCCACTCAACTGTAGCTCTTAAGCATCATCTGGAGCACACATTCCGGGAACCAGGCAGCAGAGAGCCCAGTGGAAGCTGCTCGATTTGAGCTTGTCTGATAGGTGTTTGTCTTCCCTGCAGGGAAACAGTTGCGTAGAGAACTCTTTCTACAGCAGCCACACACTCTGCCCTAGAGCTGAGAAGCACTGGCTGTAACTTCCCTTTGCAGAAGGAACATGCCTCAGAAACACACTCTCTCCTAACTCTTAAGTTACTACTTCAACTCACATATGCATGGAAACACAGAGTGGAGCACCCGGCGATACTGAGCAGGACAGCTCAGTAAAAGGGCTGCTCTGCCAGAACAAGGCAGAATGCAGATGCGTGGTTCTCAAGGATATGCTTCTGAGTCTGCTGGAAACTTTGCAGTAGAGCTGAGATGAACTCAGTATAAGTTCCATTTGAAGAAATAACCTAGGCCAGAAACCCACTCAACTGTAGCTCTTAAGCATCATCGGGAGCACACATTCTGGGAACCAGGCATCAGAGAGCCCAGAAGAGACTGCTCGATTTGAGCTTGTTTCATAGGTGTTTATCTTCCCTGCAGGGAAACAGTTGCTTAGAGAACTCTTTCTACAGCAGCCACACACTCTGCCCTAGAGCTGAGAAGCACTGGCTGTAACTTCCCTTTGCAGAAGGAACATGCCTCAGAAACACACTCTCTCCTAACTCTTAAGTTACTACTTCAACTCACATATGCATGGAAACACAGAGTGGAGCACCCGGCGATAGTGTGCAGAACAGTTCACTAAAAGGGCTGCTCTACCAGAACAAGGCAGAATGCAGATGCGTGGTTCTCAAGGATATGCTTCTGAGTCTGCTAGAAACTTTGCAGTAGAGCTGAGATAAACTCAGTATAAGTTCCATTTGAAGAAATAACCTAGGCCAGAAACCCACTCAACTGTAGCTCTTAAGCATCATCTGGAGCACACATTCTGGGAACCAGGCAGCAGAGAGCCCAGTGGAAGCTGCTCGATTTGAGCTTGTCTGATAGGTGTTTGTCTTCCCTGCAGGGAAACAGTTGTGTAGAGAACTCTTTCTACAGCAGCCACACACTCTGCCCTAGAGCTGACAAGCACTGGCTGTAACTTCCCTTTGCAGAGGGAACATGACTCAGAAACACACTCTCACCTAACTCTTAAGTTACTACTTCAACTCACATATGCATGGAAACACAGAGTGGAGCACCCGGCAATACTGAGCAGGACAGCTCAGTAAAAGGGCTGCTCTGCCAGAACAAGGCAGAATGCAGATGCGTGGTTCTCAAGGATATGCTTCTGAGTCTGCTAGAAACTTTGCAGTAGAGCTGAGATGAACTCAGTATAAGTTCCATTTGAAGAAATAACCTAGGCCCGAAACCCACTCAACTGTAGCTCTTAAGCATCATCTGGAGCACACATTCTGGGAACCAGGCAGCCGAGAGCCCAGTGGAAGCTGCTCGATTTGAGCTTGTCTGATAGGTGTTTGTCTTCCCTGCAGGGAAACAGTTGCTTAGAGAACTCTTTCTACAGCAGCCACACACTCTGCCCTAGAGCTGAGAAGCACTGGCTGTAACTTCCCTTTGCAGAAGGAACATGCCTCAGAAACACACACTCACCTAACTCTTAAGTTACTACTTCAACTCACATATGCATGGAAACACAGAGTGGAGCACCCGGCGATAGTGTGCAGGACAGTTCAGTAAAAGGGCTGCTCTGCCAGAACAAGGCAGAATGCAGATGCGTGGTTCTCAAGGATATGCTTCTGAGTCTGCTAGAAACTTTGCAGTAGAGCTGAGATGAACTCCGTATAAGTTCCATTTGAAGAAATAACCTAGGCCCGAAACCCACTCAACTGTAGCTCTTAAGCATCATCTGGAGCACACATTCTGGGAACCAGGCAGCAGAGAGCCCAGTGGAAGCTGCTCGATTTGAGCTTGTCTGATAGGTGTTTGTCTTCCCTGCAGGGAAACAGTTGCGTAGAGAACTCTTTCTACAGCAGCCACACACTCTGCCCTAGAGCTGAGAAGCACTGGCTGTAACTTCCCTTTGCAGAAGGAACATGCCCCAGAAACACACTCTCTCCTAACTCTTAAGTTACTACTTCAACTCACATATGCATGGAAACACAGAGTGGAGCACCCGGCGATACTGAGCAGGACAGTTCAGTAAAAGGGCTGCTCTGCCAGAACAAGGCAGAATGCAGATGCGTGGTTCTCAAGGATATGCTTCTGAGTCTGCTAGAATCTTTGCAGTAGAGCTGAGATGAACTCAGTATAAGTTCCATTTGAAGAAATAACCTAGGCCAGAAACCCACTCAACTGTAGCTCTTAAGCATCATCTGGAGCACACATTCTGGGAACCAGGCAGCAGAGAGCCCAGTGGAAGCTGCTCGATTTGAGCTTGTCTGATAGGTGTTTGTCTTCCCTGCAGGGAAACAGTTGCTTAGAGAACTCTTTCTACAGCAGCCACACACTCTGCCCTAGAGCTGAGAAGCACTGGCTGTAACTTCCCTTTGCAGAAGGAACATGCCTCAGAAACACACACTCACCTAACTCTTAAGTTACTACTTCAACTCACATATGCATGGAAACACAGAGTGGAGCACCCGGCGATAGTGTGCAGGACAGTTCAGTAAAAGGGCTGCTCTGCCAGAACAAGGCAGAATGCAGATGCGTGGTTCTCAAGGATATGCTTCTGAGTCTGCTAGAAACTTTGCAGTAGAGCTGAGATGAACTCCGTATAAGTTCCATTTGAAGAAATAACCTAGGCCCGAAACCCACTCAACTGTAGCTCTTAAGCATCATCTGGAGCACACATTCTGGGAACCAGGCAGCAGAGAGCCCAGCGGAAGCTGCTCGATTTGAGCTTGTCTGATAGGTGTTTGTCTTCCCTGCAGGGAAACAGTTGCGTAGAGAACTCTTTCTACAGCAGCCACACACTCTGCCCTAGAGCTGAGAAGCACTGGCTGTAACTTCCCTTTGCAGAAGGAACATGCCTCAGAAACACACTCTCTCCTAACTCTTAAGTTACTACTTCAACTCACATATGCATGGAAACACAGAGTGGAGCACCCGGCGATACTGAGCAGGACAGTTCAGTAAAAGGGCTGCTCTGCCAGAACAAGGCAGAATGCAGATGCGTGGTTCTCAAGGATATGCTTCTGAGTCTGCTAGAAACTTTGCAGTAGAGCTGAGATGAACTCAGTATAAGTTCCATTTGAAGATATAACCTAGGCCAGAAACCCACTCAACTGTAGCTCTTAAGCATCATCTGGAGCACACATTCTGGGAACCAGGCAGCAGAGAGCCCAGAAGAGACTGCTCGATTTGAGCTTGTTTCATAGGTGTTTGTCTTCCCTGCAGGGAAACAGTTGCTTAGAGAACTCTTTCTACAGCAGCCACACACTCTGCCCTAGAGCTGAGAAGCACTGGCTGTAACTTCCCTTTGCAGAAGGAACATGCCTCAGAAACACACTCTCTCCTAACTCTTAAGTTACTACTTCAACTCACATATGCATGGAAACACAGAGTGGAGCACCCGGCAATACTTAGCAGGACAGCTCAGTAAAAGGGCTGCTCTGCCAGAACAAGGCAGAATGCAGATGCGTGGTTCTCAAGGATATGCTTCTGAGTCTGCTAGAAACTTTGCAGTAGAGCTGAGATGAACTCAGTATAAGTTCCATTTGAAGAAATAACCTAGGCCAGAAACCCACTCAACTGTAGCTCTTAAGCATCATCTGGAGCACACATTCTGGGAACCAGGCAGCAGAGAGCCCTGTGGAAGCTGCTCGATTTGAGCTTGTCTGATAGGTGTTTGTCTTCCCTGCAGGGAAACAGTTGCGTAGAGAACTCTTTCTACAGCAGCCACACACTCTGCCCTAGAGCTGAGAAGCACTGGCTGTAACTTCCCTTTGCAGAAGGAACATGCCTCAGAAACACACTCTCACCTAACTCTTAAGTTACTACTTCAACTCACATATGCATGGAAACACAGAGTGGAGCACCCGGCAATACTGAGCAGGACAGCTCAGTAAAAGGGCTGCTCTGCCAGAACAAGGCAGAATGCAGATGCGTGGTTCTCAAGGATATGCTTCTGAGTCTGCTAGAAACTTTGCAGTAGAGCTGAGATGAACTCAGTATAAGTTCCATTTGAAGAAATAACCTAGGCCCGAAACCCACTCAACTGTAGCTCTTAAGCATCATCTGGAGCACACATTCTGGGAACCAGGCAGCCGAGAGCCCAGTGGAAGCTGCTCGATTTGAGCTTGTCTGATAGGTGTTTGTCTTCCCTGCAGGGAAACAGTTGCTTAGAGAACTCTTTCTACAGCAGCCACACACTCTGCCCTAGAGCTGAGAAGCACTGGCTGTAATTTCCCTTTGTAGAAGGAACATGCCTCAGAAACACACTCTCTCCAACTCTTAAGTTACTACTTCAACTCACATATGCATGGAAACACAGAGTGGAGCACCCCGCGATAGTGTGCAGGACAGTTCAGTAAAAGGGCTGCTCTGCCAGAACAAGGCAGAATGCAGATGCGTGGTTCTCAAGGATATGCTTCTGAGTCTGCTAGAAACTTTGCAGTAGAGCTGAGATGAACTCAGTATAAGTTCCATTTGAAGAAATAACCTAGGCCCGAAACCCACTCCACTGTAGCTCTTAAGCATCATCTGGAGCACACATTCTGGGAACCAGGCTGCAGAGAGCCCAGTGGAAGCTGCTCGATTTGAGCTTGTCTGATAGGTGTTTGTTTTCCCTGCAGGGAAACAGTTGCGTAGAGAACTCTTTCTACAGCAGCCACACACTCTGCCCTAGAGCTGAGAAGCACTGGCTGTAACTTCCCTTTGCAGAAGGAACATGCCTCAGAAACACACTCTCTCCTAACTCTTAAGTTACTACTTCAACTCACATATGCATGGAAACACAGAGTGGAGCACCCGGCGATACTGAGCAGGACAGCTCAGTAAAAGGGCTGCTCTGCCAGAACAAGGAAGAATGCAGATGCGTGGTTCTCAAGGATATGCTTCTGAGTCTGCTAGAAACTTTGCAGTAGAGCTGAGATGAACTCAGTATAAGTTCCATTTGAAGAAATAACCTAGGCCCGAAACCCACTCCACTGTAGCTCTTAAGCATCATCTGGAGCACACATTCTGGGAACCAGGCAGCAGAGAGCCCAGTGGAAGCTGCTCGATTTGAGCTTGTCTGATAGGTGTTTGTCTTCCCTGCAGGGAAACAGTTGCTTAGAGAACTCTTTCAACAGCAGCCACACACTCTGCCCTAGAGCTGAGAAGCACTGGCTGTAATTTCACTTTGTAGAAGGAACATGCCTCAGAAACACACTCTCTCCAACTCTTAAGTTACTACTTCAACTCACATATGCATGGAAACACAGAGTGGAGCACCTGGTATTAGTGTGCAGGACAGTTCAGTAAAAGGGCTGCTCTGCCAGAACAAGGCAGAATGCAGATGCGTGGTTCTCAAGGATATGCTTCTGAGTCTGCTAGAAACTTTGCAGTAGAGCTGAGATGAACTCAGTATAAGTTCCATTTGAAGAAATAACCTAGGCCAGAAACCCACTCAACTGTAGCTCTTAAGCATCATCTGGAGCACACATTCTGGAAACCAGGCAGCAGAGAGCCCAGTGGAAGCTGCTCGATTTGAGCTTGTCTGATAGGTGTTTGTCTTCCCTGCAGGGAAACAGTTGCGTAGAGAACTCTTTCTACAGCAGCCACACACTCTGCCCTAGAGCTGAGAAGCACTGGCTGTAACTTCCCTTTGCAGAAGGAACATGCCTCAGAAACACACTCTCTCCTAACAATTAAGTTACTACTTCAACTCACATATGCATGGAAACACAGAGTGGAGCACCCGGCGATAGTGTGCAGGACAGTTCAGTAAAAGGGCTGCTCTGCCAGAACAAGGCAGAATGCAGATGCGTGGTTCTCAAGGATATGCTTCTGAGTCTGCTAGAAACTTTGCAGTAGAGCTGAGATGAACTCAGTATAAGTTCCATTTGAAGAAATAACCTAGGCCAGAAACCCACTCAACTGTAGCTCTTAAGCATCATCTGGACCAACATTCCGGGAACCAGGCAGCAGAGAGCCCAGTGGAAGCTGCTCGATTTGAGCTTGTCTGATAGGTGTTTGTCTTCCCTGCAGGGAAACAGTTGCGTAGAGAACTCTTTCTACAGCAGCCACACACTCTGCCCTAGAGCTGAGAAGCACTGGCTGTAACTTCCCTTTGCAGAAGGAACATGCCTCAGAAACACACTCTCTCCTAACTCTTAAGTTACTACTTCAACTCACATATGCATGGAAACACAGAGTGGAGCACCCGGCGATACTGAGCAGGACAGCTCAGTAAAAGGGCTGCTCTGCCAGAACAAGGCAGAATGCAGATGCGTGGTTCTCAAGGATATGCTTCTGAGTCTGCTGGAAACTTTGCAGTAGAGCTGAGATGAACTCAGTATAAGTTCCATTTGAAGAAATAACCTAGGCCAGAAACCCACTCAACTGTAGCTCTTAAGCATCATCGGGAGCACACATTCTGGGAACCAGGCATCAGAGAGCCCAGAAGAGACTGCTCGATTTGAGCTTGTTTCATAGGTGTTTATCTTCCCTGCAGGGAAACAGTTGCTTAGAGAACTCTTTCTACAGCAGCCACACACTCTGCCCTAGAGCTGAGAAGCACTGGCTGTAACTTCCCTTTGCAGAAGGAACATGCCTCAGAAACACACTCTCTCCTAACTCTTAAGTTACTACTTCAACTCACATATGCATGGAAACACAGAGTGGAGCACCCGGCGATAGTGTGCAGAACAGTTCACTAAAAGGGCTGCTCTACCAGAACAAGGCAGAATGCAGATGCGTGGTTCTCAAGGATATGCTTCTGAGTCTGCTAGAAACTTTGCAGTAGAGCTGAGATGAACTCAGTATAAGTTCCATTTGAAGAAATAACCTAGGCCAGAAACCCACTCAACTGTAGCTCTTAAGCATCATCTGGAGCACACATTCTGGGAACCAGGCAGCAGAGAGCCCAGTGGAAGCTGCTCGATTTGAGCTTGTCTGATAGGTGTTTGTCTTCCCTGCAGGGAAACAGTTGTGTAGAGAACTCTTTCTACAGCAGCCACACACTCTGCCCTAGAGCTGACAAGCACTGGCTGTAACTTCCCTTTGCAGAGGGAACATGACTCAGAAACACACTCTCACCTAACTCTTAAGTTACTACTTCAACTCACATATGCATGGAAACACAGAGTGGAGCACCCGGCAATACTGAGCAGGACAGCTCAGTAAAAGGGCTGCTCTGCCAGAACAAGGCAGAATGCAGATGCGTGGTTCTCAAGGATATGCTTCTGAGTCTGCTAGAAACTTTGCAGTAGAGCTGAGATGAACTCAGTATAAGTTCCATTTGAAGAAATAACCTAGGCCCGAAACCCACTCAACTGTAGCTCTTAAGCATCATCTGGAGCACACATTCTGGGAACCAGGCAGCCGAGAGCCCAGTGGAAGCTGCTCGATTTGACCTTGTCTGATAGGTGTTTGTCTTCCCTGCAGGGAAACAGTTGCTTAGAGAACTCTTTCTACAGCAGCCACACACTCTGCCCTAGAGCTGAGAAGCACTGGCTGTAACTTCCCTTTGCAGAAGGAACATGCCTCAGAAACACACACTCACCTAACTCTTAAGTTACTACTTCAACTCACATATGCATGGAAACACAGAGTGGAGCACCCGGCGATAGTGTGCAGGACAGTTCAGTAAAAGGGCTGCTCTGCCAGAACAAGGCAGAATGCAGATGCGTGGTTCTCAAGGATATGCTTCTGAGTCTGCTAGAAACTTTGCAGTAGAGCTGAGATGAACTCCGTATAAGTTCCATTTGAAGAAATAACCTAGGCCCGAAACCCACTCAACTGTAGCTCTTAAGCATCATCTGGAGCACACATTCTGGGAACCAGGCAGCAGAGAGCCCAGTGGAAGCTGCTCGATTTGAGCTTGTCTGATAGGTGTTTGTCTTCCCTGCAGGGAAACAGTTGCGTAGAGAACTCTTTCTACAGCAGCCACACACTCTGCCCTAGAGCTGAGAAGCACTGGCTGTAACTTCCCTTTGCAGAAGGAACATGCCCCAGAAACACACTCTCTCCTAACTCTTAAGTTACTACTTCAACTCACATATGCATGGAAACACAGAGTGGAGCACCCGGCGATACTGAGCAGGACAGTTCAGTAAAAGGGCTGCTCTGCCAGAACAAGGCAGAATGCAGATGCGTGGTTCTCAAGGATATGCTTCTGAGTCTGCTAGAATCTTTGCAGTAGAGCTGAGATGAACTCAGTATAAGTTCCATTTGAAGAAATAACCTAGGCCAGAAACCCACTCAACTGTAGCTCTTAAGCATCATCTGGAGCACACATTCTGGGAACCAGGCAGCAGAGAGCCCAGTGGAAGCTGCTCGATTTGAGCTTGTCTGATAGGTGTTTGTCTTCCCTGCAGGGAAACAGTTGCTTAGAGAACTCTTTCTACAGCAGCCACACACTCTGCCCTAGAGCTGAGAAGCACTGGCTGTAACTTCCCTTTGCAGAAGGAACATGCCTCAGAAACACACACTCACCTAACTCTTAAGTTACTACTTCAACTCACATATGCATGGAAACACAGAGTGGAGCACCCGGCGATAGTGTGCAGGACAGTTCAGTAAAAGGGCTGCTCTGCCAGAACAAGGCAGAATGCAGATGCGTGGTTCTCAAGGATATGCTTCTGAGTCTGCTAGAAACTTTGCAGTAGAGCTGAGATGAACTCCGTATAAGTTCCATTTGAAGAAATAACCTAGGCCCGAAACCCACTCAACTGTAGCTCTTAAGCATCATCTGGAGCACACATTCTGGGAACCAGGCAGCAGAGAGCCCAGCGGAAGCTGCTCGATTTGAGCTTGTCTGATAGGTGTTTGTCTTCCCTGCAGGGAAACAGTTGCGTAGAGAACTCTTTCTACAGCAGCCACACACTCTGCCCTAGAGCTGAGAAGCACTGGCTGTAACTTCCCTTTGCAGAAGGAACATGCCTCAGAAACACACTCTCTCCTAACTCTTAAGTTACTACTTCAACTCACATATGCATGGAAACACAGAGTGGAGCACCCGGCGATACTGAGCAGGACAGTTCAGTAAAAGGGCTGCTCTGCCAGAACAAGGCAGAATGCAGATGCGTGGTTCTCAAGGATATGCTTCTGAGTCTGCTAGAAACTTTGCAGTAGAGCTGAGATGAACTCAGTATAAGTTCCATTTGAAGATATAACCTAGGCCAGAAACCCACTCAACTGTAGCTCTTAAGCATCATCTGGAGCACACATTCTGGGAACCAGGCAGCAGAGAGCCCAGAAGAGACTGCTCGATTTGAGCTTGTTTCATAGGTGTTTGTCTTCCCTGCAGGGAAACAGTTGCTTAGAGAACTCTTTCTACAGCAGCCACACACTCTGCCCTAGAGCTGAGAAGCACTGGCTGTAACTTCCCTTTGCAGAAGGAACATGCCTCAGAAACACACTCTCTCCTAACTCTTAAGTTACTACTTCAACTCACATATGCATGGAAACACAGAGTGGAGCACCCGGCAATACTTAGCAGGACAGCTCAGTAAAAGGGCTGCTCTGCCAGAACAAGGCAGAATGCAGATGCGTGGTTCTCAAGGATATGCTTCTGAGTCTGCTAGAAACTTTGCAGTAGAGCTGAGATGAACTCAGTATAAGTTCCATTTGAAGAAATAACCTAGGCCAGAAACCCACTCAACTGTAGCTCTTAAGCATCATCTGGAGCACACATTCTGGGAACCAGGCAGCAGAGAGCCCTGTGGAAGCTGCTCGATTTGAGCTTGTCTGATAGGTGTTTGTCTTCCCTGCAGGGAAACAGTTGCGTAGAGAACTCTTTCTACAGCAGCCACACACTCTGCCCTAGAGCTGAGAAGCACTGGCTGTAACTTCCCTTTGCAGAAGGAACATGCCTCAGAAACACACTCTCACCTAACTCTTAAGTTACTACTTCAACTCACATATGCATGGAAACACAGAGTGGAGCACCCGGCAATACTGAGCAGGACAGCTCAGTAAAAGGGCTGCTCTGCCAGAACAAGGCAGAATGCAGATGCGTGGTTCTCAAGGATATGCTTCTGAGTCTGCTAGAAACTTTGCAGTAGAGCTGAGATGAACTCAGTATAAGTTCCATTTGAAGAAATAACCTAGGCCCGAAACCCACTCAACTGTAGCTCTTAAGCATCATCTGGAGCACACATTCTGGGAACCAGGCAGCCGAGAGCCCAGTGGAAGCTGCTCGATTTGAGCTTGTCTGATAGGTGTTTGTCTTCCCTGCAGGGAAACAGTTGCTTAGAGAACTCTTTCTACAGCAGCCACACACTCTGCCCTAGAGCTGAGAAGCACTGGCTGTAATTTCCCTTTGTAGAAGGAACATGCCTCAGAAACACACTCTCTCCAACTCTTAAGTTACTACTTCAACTCACATATGCATGGAAACACAGAGTGGAGCACCCCGCGATAGTGTGCAGGACAGTTCAGTAAAAGGGCTGCTCTGCCAGAACAAGGCAGAATGCAGATGCGTGGTTCTCAAGGATATGCTTCTGAGTCTGCTAGAAACTTTGCAGTAGAGCTGAGATGAACTCAGTATAAGTTCCATTTGAAGAAATAACCTAGGCCCGAAACCCACTCCACTGTAGCTCTTAAGCATCATCTGGAGCACACATTCTGGGAACCAGGCTGCAGAGAGCCCAGTGGAAGCTGCTCGATTTGAGCTTGTCTGATAGGTGTTTGTTTTCCCTGCAGGGAAACAGTTGCGTAGAGAACTCTTTCTACAGCAGCCACACACTCTGCCCTAGAGCTGAGAAGCACTGGCTGTAACTTCCCTTTGCAGAAGGAACATGCCTCAGAAACACACTCTCTCCTAACTCTTAAGTTACTACTTCAACTCACATATGCATGGAAACACAGAGTGGAGCACCCGGCGATACTGAGCAGGACAGCTCAGTAAAAGGGCTGCTCTGCCAGAACAAGGAAGAATGCAGATGCGTGGTTCTCAAGGATATGCTTCTGAGTCTGCTAGAAACTTTGCAGTAGAGCTGAGATGAACTCAGTATAAGTTCCATTTGAAGAAATAACCTAGGCCCGAAACCCACTCCACTGTAGCTCTTAAGCATCATCTGGAGCACACATTCTGGGAACCAGGCAGCAGAGAGCCCAGTGGAAGCTGCTCGATTTGAGCTTGTCTGATAGGTGTTTGTCTTCCCTGCAGGGAAACAGTTGCTTAGAGAACTCTTTCAACAGCAGCCACACACTCTGCCCTAGAGCTGAGAAGCACTGGCTGTAATTTCACTTTGTAGAAGGAACATGCCTCAGAAACACACTCTCTCCAACTCTTAAGTTACTACTTCAACTCACATATGCATGGAAACACAGAGTGGAGCACCTGGTATTAGTGTGCAGGACAGTTCAGTAAAAGGGCTGCTCTGCCAGAACAAGGCAGAATGCAGATGCGTGGTTCTCAAGGATATGCTTCTGAGTCTGCTAGAAACTTTGCAGTAGAGCTGAGATGAACTCAGTATAAGTTCCATTTGAAGAAATAACCTAGGCCAGAAACCCACTCAACTGTAGCTCTTAAGCATCATCTGGAGCACACATTCTGGAAACCAGGCAGCAGAGAGCCCAGTGGAAGCTGCTCGATTTGAGCTTGTCTGATAGGTGTTTGTCTTCCCTGCAGGGAAACAGTTGCGTAGAGAACTCTTTCTACAGCAGCCACACACTCTGCCCTAGAGCTGAGAAGCACTGGCTGTAACTTCCCTTTGCAGAAGGAACATGCCTCAGAAACACACTCTCTCCTAACAATTAAGTTACTACTTCAACTCACATATGCATGGAAACACAGAGTGGAGCACCCGGCGATAGTGTGCAGGACAGTTCAGTAAAAGGGCTGCTCTGCCAGAACAAGGCAGAATGCAGATGCGTGGTTCTCAAGGATATGCTTCTGAGTCTGCTAGAAACTTTGCAGTAGAGCTGAGATGAACTCAGTATAAGTTCCATTTGAAGAAATAACCTAGGCCAGAAACCCACTCAACTGTAGCTCTTAAGCATCATCTGGACCAACATTCCGGGAACCAGGCAGCAGAGAGCCCAGTGGAAGCTGCTCGATTTGAGCTTGTCTGATAGGTGTTTGTCTTCCCTGCAGGGAAACAGTTGCGTAGAGAACTCTTTCTACAGCAGCCACACACTCTGCCCTAGAGCTGAGAAGCACTGGCTGTAACTTCCCTTTGCAGAAGGAACATGCCTCAGAAACACACTCTCTCCTAACTCTTAAGTTACTACTTCAACTCACATATGCATGGAAACACAGAGTGCAGCACCCGGCAATACTGAGCAGGACAGCTCAGTAAAAGGGCTGCTCTGCCAGAACAAGGCAGAATGCAGATGCGTGGTTCTCAAGGATATGCTTCTGAGTCTGCTAGAAACTTTGCAGTAGAGCTGAGATGAACTCAGTATAAGTTCCATTTGAAGAAATAACCTAGGCCAGAAACCCACTCAACTGTAGCTCTTAAGCATCATCTGGAGCACACATTCCGGGAACCAGGCAGCAGAGAGCCCAGTGGAAGCTGCTCGATTTGAGCTTGTCTGATAGGTGTTTGTCTTCCCTGCAGGGAAACAGTTGCGTAGAGAACTCTTTCTACAGCAGCCACACACTCTGCCCTAGAGCTGAGAAGCACTGGCTGTAACTTCCCTTTGCAGAAGGAACATGCCTCAGAAACACACTCTCTCCAACTCTTAAGTTACTACTTCAACTCACATATGCATGGAAACACAGAGTGGAGCACCCGGCAATACTGAGCAGGACAGCTCAGTAAAAGGGCTGCTCTGCCAGAACAAGGCAGAATGCAGATGCGTGGTTCTCAAGGATATGCTTCTGAGTCTGCTAGAAACTTTGCAGTAGAGCTGAGATGAACTCAGTATAAGTTCCATTTGAAGAAATAACCTAGGCCAGAAACCCACTCAACTGTAGCTCTTAAGCATCATCTGGAGCACACATTCCAGGAACCAGGCAGCAGAGAGCCCAGTGGAAGCTGCTCGATTTGAGCTTGTCTGATAGGTGTTTGTCTTCCCTGCAGGGAAACAGTTGCGTAGAGAACTCTTTCTACAGCAGCCACACACTCTGCCCTAGAGCTGAGAAGCACTGGCTGTAACTTCCCTTTGCAGAAGGAACATGCCTCAGAAACACACTCTCTCCTAACTCTTAAGTTACTACTTCAACTCACATATGCATGGAAACACAGAGTGGAGCACCCGGCAATACTGAGCAGGACAGCTCAGTAAAAGGGCTGCTCTGCCAGAACAACGCAGAATGCAGATGCGTGGTTCTCGAGGATATGCTTCTGAGTCTGCTAGAAACTTTGCAGTAGAGCTGAGATGAACTCAGTATAAGTTCCATTTGAAGAAATAACCTAGGTCAGAAACCCACTCAACTGTAGCTCTTAAGCATCATCTGGAGCACACATTCTGGGAACCAGGCAGCCGAGAGCCCAGTGGAAGCTGCTCGATTTGAGCTTGTCTGATAGGTGTTTGTCTTCCCTGCAGGGAAACAGTTGCTTAGAGAACTCTTTCTACAGCAGCCACACACTCTGCCCTAGAGCTGAGAAGCACTGGCTGTAATTTCCCTTTGCAGAAGGAACATGCCTCAGAAACACACTCTCTCCAACTCTTAAGTTACTACTTCAACTCACATATGCATGGAAACACAGAGTGGAGCACCCGGCGATAGTGTGCAGGACAGTTCAGTAAAAGGGAGGCTCTGCCAGAACAAGGCAGAATGCAGATGCGTGGTTCTCAAGGATATGCTTCTGAGTCTGCTAGAAACTTTGCAGTAGAGCTGAGATGAACTCAGTATAAGTTCCATTTGAAGAAATAACCTAGGCCCGAAACCCACTCAACTGTAGCTCTTAAGCATCATCTGGAGCACACATTCTGGGAACCAGGCAGCAGAGAGCCCAGTGGAAGCTGCTCGATTTGAGCTTGTCTGATAGGTGTTTGTCTTCCCTGCAGGGAAACAGTTGCGTAGAGAACTCTTTCTACAGCAGCCACACACTCTGCCCTAGAGCTGAGAAGCACTGGCTGTAATTTCCCTTTGAAGAAGGAACATGCCTCAGAAACACACTCTCTCCAACTCTTAAGTTACTACTTCAACTCACATATGCATGGAAACACAGAGTGGAGCACCCGGCGATAGTGTGCAGGACAGTTCAGTAAAAGGGCTGCTCTGCCAGAACAAGGCAGAATGCAGATGCGTGGTTCTCAAGGATATGCTTCTGAGTCTGCTAGAAACTTTGCAGTAGAGCTGAGATGAACTCAGTATAAGTTCCATTTGAAGAAATAACCTAGGCCCGAAACCCACTCAACTGTAGCTCTTAAGCATCATCTGGAGCACACACTCTGGGAACCAGGCAGCAGAGAGCCCAGTGGAAGCTGCTCGATTTGAGCTTGTCTGATAGGTGTTTGTCTTCCCTGCAGGGAAACAGTTGCGTAGAGAACACTTTCTACAGCAGCCACACACTCTGCCCTAGAGCTGAGAAGCACTGGCTGTAATTTCCCTTTGTAGAAGGAACATGCCTCAGAAACACACTCTCTCCAACTCTTAAGTTACTACTTCAACTCACATATGCATGGAAACACAGAGTGGAGCACCCGGCAATACTGAGCAGGACAGCTCAGTAAAAGGGCTGCTCTGCCAGAACAAGGCAGAATGCAGATGCGTGGTTCTCAAGGATATGCTTCTGAGTCTGCTAGAAACTTTGCAGTAGAGCTGAGATGAACTCAGTATAAGTTCCATTTGAAGAAATAACCTAGGCCAGAAACCCACTCAACTGTAGCTCGTAAGCATCATCTGGAGCACACATTCTGGGAACCAGGCAGCACAGAGCCCAGTGGAAGCTGCTCGATTTGAGCTTGTCTGATAGGTGTTTGTCTTCCCTGCAGGGAAACAGTTGCTTAGATAACTCTTTCTACAGCAGCCACACACTCTGCCCTAGAGCTGAGAAGCACTGGCTGTCACTTCCCTTTGCAGAAGGAACATGCCTCAGAAGCACACTCTCTCCTAACTCTTAAGTTACTACTTCAACTCACATATGCATGGAAACACAGAGTGGAGCACCCGGCGATACTGAGCAGGACAGCTCAGTAAAAGGGCTGCTCTGCCAGAACAAGGCAGAATGCAGATGCGTGGTTCTCAAGGATATGCTTCTGAGTCTGCTAGAAACTTTGCAGTAGAGCTGAGATGAACTCAGTATAAGTTCCATTTGAAGAAATAACCTAGGCCAGAAACCCACTCAACTGTAGCTCTTAAGCATCATCTGGAGCACACATTCTGGGAACCAGGCAGCAGAGAGCCCAGTGGAAGCTGCTCGATTTGAGCTTGTCTGATAGGTGTTTGTCTTCCCTGCAGGGAAACAGTTGCTTAGAGAACTCTTTCTACAGCAGCCACACACTCTGCCCTAGAGCTGAGAAGCACTGGCTGTAATTTCCCTTTGTAGAAGGAACATGCCTCAGAAACACACTCTCTCCAACTCGTAAGTTACTACTTCAACTCACATATGCATGGAAACACAGAGTGGAGCACCCGGCGATAGTGTGCAGAACAGTTCACTAAAAGGGCTGCTCTACCAGAACAAGGCAGAATGCAGATGCGTGGTTCTCAAGGATATGCTTCTGAGTCTGCTAGAAACTTTGCAGTAGAGCTGAGATGAACTCAGTATAAGTTCCATTTGAAGAAATAACCTAGGCCAGAAACCCACTCAACTGTAGCTCTTAAGCATCATCTGGAGCACACATTCTGGGAACCAGGCAGCAGAGAGCCCTGTGGAAGCTGCTCGATTTGAGCTTGTCTGATAGGTGTTTGTCTTCCCTGCAGGGAAACAGTTGCGTAGAGAACTCTTTCTACAGCAGCCACACACTCTGCCCTAGAGCTGAGAAGCACTGGCTGTAACTTCCCTTTGCAGAAGGAACATGCCTCAGAAACACACTCTCACCTAACTCTTAAGTTACTACTTCAACTCACATATGCATGGAAACACAGAGTGGAGCACCCGGCAATACTGAGCAGGACAGCTCAGTAAAAGGGCTGCTCTGCCAGAACAAGGCAGAATGCAGATGCGTGGTTCTCAAGGATATGCTTCTGAGTCTGCTAGAAACTTTGCAGTAGAGCTGAGATGAACTCAGTATAAGTTCCATTTGAAGAAATAACCTAGGCCCGAAACCCACTCAACTGTAGCTCTTAAGCATCATCTGGAGCACACATTCTGGGAACCAGGCAGCCGAGAGCCCAGTGGAAGCTGCTCGATTTGAGCTTGTCTGATAGGTGTTTGTCTTCCCTGCAGGGAAACAGTTGCTTAGAGAACTCTTTCTACAGCAGCCACACACTCTGCCCTAGAGCTGAGAAGCACTGGCTGTAATTTCCCTTTGTAGAAGGAACATGCCTCAGAAACACACTCTCTCCAACTCTTAAGTTACTACTTCAACTCACATATGCATGGAAACACAGAGTGGAGCACCCCGCGATAGTGTGCAGGACAGTTCAGTAAAAGGGCTGCTCTGCCAGAACAAGGCAGAATGCAGATGCGTGGTTCTCAAGGATATGCTTCTGAGTCTGCTAGAAACTTTGCAGTAGAGCTGAGATGAACTCAGTATAAGTTCCATTTGAAGAAATAACCTAGGCCAGAAACCCACTCAACTGTAGCTCTTAAGCATCATCTGGAGCACACATTCTGGGAACCAGGCTGCAGAGAGCCCAGTGGAAGCTGCTCGATTTGAGCTTGTCTGATGGGTGTTTGTCTTCCCTGCAGGGAAACAGTTGCGTAGAGAACTCTTTCTACAGCAGCCACACACTCTGCCCTAGAGCTGAGAAGCACTGGCTGTAACTTCCCTTTGCAGAAGGAACATGCCTCAGAAACACACTCTCTCCTAACTCTTAAGTTACTACTTCAACTCACATATGCATGGAAACACAGAGTGGAGCACCCGGCGATACTGAGCAGGACAGCTCAGTAAAAGGGCTGCTCTGCCAGAACAAGGAAGAATGCAGATGCGTGGTTCTCAAGGATATGCTTCTGAGTCTGCTAGAAACTTTGCAGTAGAGCTGAGATGAACTCAGTATAAGTTCCATTTGAAGAAATAACCTAGGCCCGAAACCCACTCCACTGTAGCTCTTAAGCATCATCTGGAGCACACATTCTGGGAACCAGGCAGCAGAGAGCCCAGTGGAAGCTGCTCGATTTGAGCTTGTCTGATAGGTGTTTGTCTTCCCTGCAGGGAAACAGTTGCTTAGAGAACTCTTTCAACAGCAGCCACACACTCTGCCCTAGAGCTGAGAAGCACTGGCTGTAATTTCACTTTGTAGAAGGAACATGCCTCAGAAACACACTCTCTCCAACTCTTAAGTTACTACTTCAACTCACATATGCATGGAAACACAGAGTGGAGCACCTGGTATTAGTGTGCAGGACAGTTCAGTAAAAGGGCTGCTCTGCCAGAACAAGGCAGAATGCAGATGCGTGGTTCTCAAGGATATGCTTCTGAGTCTGCTAGAAACTTTGCAGTAGAGCTGAGATGAACTCAGTATAAGTTCCATTTGAAGAAATAACCTAGGCCAGAAACCCACTCAACTGTAGCTCTTAAGCATCATCTGGAGCACACATTCTGGAAACCAGGCAGCAGAGAGCCCAGTGGAAGCTGCTCGATTTGAGCTTGTCTGATAGGTGTTTGTCTTCCCTGCAGGGAAACAGTTGCGTAGAGAACTCTTTCTACAGCAGCCACACACTCTGCCCTAGAGCTGAGAAGCACTGGCTGTAACTTCCCTTTGCAGAAGGAACATGCCTCAGAAACACACTCTCTCCTAACAATTAAGTTAGTACTTCAACTCACATATGCATGGAAACACAGAGTGGAGCACCCGGCGATAGTGTGCAGGACAGTTCAGTAAAAGGGCTGCTCTGCCAGAACAAGGCAGAATGCAGATGCGTGGTTCTCAAGGATATGCTTCTGAGTCTGCTAGAAACTTTGCAGTAGAGCTGAGATGAACTCAGTATAAGTTCCATTTGAAGAAATAACCTAGGCCAGAAACCCACTCAACTGTAGCTCTTAAGCATCATCTGGACCAACATTCCGGGAACCAGGCAGCAGAGAGCCCAGTGGAAGCTGCTCGATTTGAGCTTGTCTGATAGGTGTTTGTCTTCCCTGCAGGGAAACAGTTGCGTAGAGAACTCTTTCTACAGCAGCCACACACTCTGCCCTAGAGCTGAGAAGCACTGGCTGTAACTTCCCTTTGCAGAAGGAACATGCCTCAGAAACACACTCTCTCCTAACAATTAAGTTAGTACTTCAACTCACATATGCATGGAAACACAGAGTGGAGCACCCGGCGATAGTGTGCAGGACAGTTCAGTAAAAGGGCTGCTCTGCCAGAACAAGGCAGAATGCAGATGCGTGGTTCTCAAGGATATGCTTCTGAGTCTGCTAGAAACTTTGCAGTAGAGCTGAGATGAACTCAGTATAAGTTCCATTTGAAGAAATAACCTAGGCCAGAAACCCACTCAACTGTAGCTCTTAAGCATCATCTGGACCAACATTCCGGGAACCAGGCAGCAGAGAGCCCAGTGGAAGCTGCTCGATTTGAGCTTGTCTGATAGGTGTTTGTCTTCCCTGCAGGGAAACAGTTGCGTAGAGAACTCTTTCTACAGCAGCCACACACTCTGCCCTAGAGCTGAGAAGCACTGGCTGTAACTTCCCTTTGCAGAAGGAACATGCCTCAGAAACACACTCTCTCCAACTCTTAAGTTACTACTTCAACTCACATATGCATGGAAACACAGAGTGGAGCACCCGGCAATACTGAGCAGGACAGCTCAGTAAAAGGGCTGCTCTGCCAGAACAAGGCAGAATGCAGATGCGTGGTTCTCAAGGATATGCTTCTGAGTCTGCTAGAAACTTTGCAGTAGAGCTGAGATGAACTCAGTATAAGTTCCATTTGAAGAAATAACCTAGGCCAGAAACCCACTCAACTGTAGCTCTTAAGCATCATCTGGAGCACACATTCCAGGAACCAGGCAGCAGAGAGCCCAGTGGAAGCTGCTCGATTTGAGCTTGTCTGATAGGTGTTTGTCTTCCCTGCAGGGAAACAGTTGCGTAGAGAACTCTTTCTACAGCAGCCACACACTCTGCCCTAGAGCTGAGAAGCACTGGCTGTAACTTCCCTTTGCAGAAGGAACATGCCTCAGAAACACACTCTCTCCTAACTCTTAAGTTACTACTTCAACTCACATATGCATGGAAACACAGAGTGGAGCACCCGGCAATACTGAGCAGGACAGCTCAGTAAAAGGGCTGCTCTGCCAGAACAACGCAGAATGCAGATGCGTGGTTCTCGAGGATATGCTTCTGAGTCTGCTAGAAACTTTGCAGTAGAGCTGAGATGAACTCAGTATAAGTTCCATTTGAAGAAATAACCTAGGTCAGAAACCCACTCAACTGTAGCTCTTAAGCATCATCTGGAGCACACATTCTGGGAACCAGGCAGCCGAGAGCCCAGTGGAAGCTGCTCGATTTGAGCTTGTCTGATAGGTGTTTGTCTTCCCTGCAGGGAAACAGTTGCTTAGAGAACTCTTTCTACAGCAGCCACACACTCTGCCCTAGAGCTGAGAAGCACTGGCTGTAATTTCCCTTTGCAGAAGGAACATGCCTCAGAAACACACTCTCTCCAACTCTTAAGTTACTACTTCAACTCACATATGCATGGAAACACAGAGTGGAGCACCCGGCGATAGTGTGCAGGACAGTTCAGTAAAAGGGAGGCTCTGCCAGAACAAGGCAGAATGCAGATGCGTGGTTCTCAAGGATATGCTTCTGAGTCTGCTAGAAACTTTGCAGTAGAGCTGAGATGAACTCAGTATAAGTTCCATTTGAAGAAATAACCTAGGCCCGAAACCCACTCAACTGTAGCTCTTAAGCATCATCTGGAGCACACATTCTGGGAACCAGGCAGCAGAGAGCCCAGTGGAAGCTGCTCGATTTGAGCTTGTCTGATAGGTGTTTGTCTTCCCTGCAGGGAAACAGTTGCGTAGAGAACTCTTTCTACAGCAGCCACACACTCTGCCCTAGAGCTGAGAAGCACTGGCTGTAATTTCCCTTTGAAGAAGGAACATGCCTCAGAAACACACTCTCTCCAACTCTTAAGTTACTACTTCAACTCACATATGCATGGAAACACAGAGTGGAGCACCCGGCGATAGTGTGCAGGACAGTTCAGTAAAAGGGCTGCTCTGCCAGAACAAGGCAGAATGCAGATGCGTGGTTCTCAAGGATATGCTTCTGAGTCTGCTGGAAACTTTGCAGTAGAGCTGAGATGAACTCAGTATAAGTTCCATTTGAAGAAATAACCTAGGCCCGAAACCCACTCAACTGTAGCTCTTAAGCATCATCTGGAGCACACACTCTGGGAACCAGGCAGCAGAGAGCCCAGTGGAAGCTGCTCGATTTGAGCTTGTCTGATAGGTGTTTGTCTTCCCTGCAGGGAAACAGTTGCGTAGAGAACACTTTCCACAGCAGCCACACACTCTGCCCTAGAGCTGAGAAGCACTGGCTGTAATTTCCCTTTGTAGAAGGAACATGCCTCAGAAACACACTCTCTCCAACTCTTAAGTTACTACTTCAACTCACATATGCATGGAAACACAGAGTGGAGCACCCGGCAATACTGAGCAGGACAGCTCAGTAAAAGGGCTGCTCTGCCAGAACAAGGCAGAATGCAGATGCGTGGTTCTCAAGGATATGCTTCTGAGTCTGCTAGAAACTTTGCAGTAGAGCTGAGATGAACTCAGTATAAGTTCCATTTGAAGAAATAACCTAGGCCAGAAACCCACTCAACTGTAGCTCGTAAGCATCATCTGGAGCACACATTCTGGGAACCAGGCAGCACAGAGCCCAGTGGAAGCTGCTCGATTGGAGCTTGTCTGATAGGTGTTTGTCTTCCCTGCAGGGAAACAGTTGCTTAGATAACTCTTTCTACAGCAGCCACACACTCTGCCCTAGAGCTGAGAAGCACTGGCTGTCACTTCCCTTTGCAGAAGGAACATGCCTCAGAAGCACACTCTCTCCTAACTCTTAAGTTACTACTTCAACTCACATATGCATGTAAACACAGAGTGGAGCACCCGGCGATACTGAGCAGGACAGCTCAGTAAAAGGGCTGCTCTGCCAGAACAAGGCAGAATGCAGATGCGTGGTTCTCAAGGATATGCTTCTGAGTCTGCTAGAAACTTTGCAGTAGAGCTGAGATGAACTCAGTATAAGTTCCATTTGAAGAAATAACCTAGGCCAGAAACCCACTCAACTGTAGCTCTTAAGCATCATCTGGAGCACACATTCTGGGAACCAGGCAGCAGAGAGCCCAGTGGAAGCTGCTCGATTTGAGCTTGTCTGATAGGTGTTTGTCTTCCCTGCAGGGAAACAGTTGCTTAGAGAACTCTTTCTACAGCAGCCACACACTCTGCCCTAGAGCTGAGAAGCACTGGCTGTAATTTCCCTTTGTAGAAGGAACATGCCTCAGAAACACACTCTCTCCAACTCGTAAGTTACTACTTCAACTCACATATGCATGGAAACACAGAGTGGAGCACCCGGCGATAGTGTGCAGGACAGTTCAGTAAAAGGGCTGCTCTGCCACAACAAGGCAGAATGCAGATGCGTGGTTCTCAAGGATATGCTTCTGAGTCTGCTAGAAAGTTTGCAGTAGAGCTGAGATGAACTCAGTATAAGTTCCATTTGAAGAAATAACCTAGGTCGGAAACCCACTCAACTGTAGCTCTTAAGCATCATATGGAGCACACATTCTGGGAACCAGGCAGCACAGAGCCCAGTGGAAGCTGCTCGATTTGAGCTTGTCTGTTAGGTGTTTGTCTTCCCTGCAGGGAAACAGTTGCTTAGAGAACTCTTTCTACAGCAGCCACACACTCTGCCCTAGAGCTGAGAAGCACTGGCTGTAACTTCCCTTTGCAGAAGGAACATGCCTCAGAAACACACTCTCTCCTAACTCTTAAGTTACTACTTCAACTCACATATGCATGGAAACACAGAGTGGAGCACCCGGCGATACTGAGCAGGACAGCTCAGTAAAAGGGCTGCTCTGCCAGAACAAGGCAGAATGCAGATGCGTGGTTCTCAAGGATATGCTTCTGAGTCTGCTAGAAACTTTGCAGTAGAGCTGAGATGAACTCAGTATAAGTTCCATTTGAAGAAATAACCTAGGCCCGAAACCCACTCAACTGTAGCTCTTAAGCATCATCTGGAGCACACATTCTGGGAACCAGGCAGCAGAGAGCCCAGTGGAAGCTGCTCGATTTGAGCTTGTCTGATAGGTGTTTGTCTTCCCTGCAGGGAAACA
Organism: Tapirus indicus; assembly: GCA_031878705.1. Taxonomy (NCBI): domain Eukaryota; kingdom Metazoa; phylum Chordata; class Mammalia; order Perissodactyla; family Tapiridae; genus Tapirus; species Tapirus indicus. The sequence continues at coordinate 49,745,474 of CM062942.1, forward strand.
GTTGCTTAGAGAACTCTTTCTACAGCAGCCACACACTCTGCCCTAGAGCTGAGAAGCACTGGCTGTAACTTCCCTTTGCAGAAGGAACATGCCTCAGAAACACACTCTCTCCTAACAATTAAGTTAGTACTTCAACTCACATATGCATGGAAACACAGAGTGGAGCACCCGGCGATAGTGTGCAGGACAGTTCAGTAAAAGGGCTGCTCTGCCAGAACAAGGCAGAATGCAGATGCGTGGTTCTCAAGGATATGCTTCTGAGTCTGCTAGAAACTTTGCAGTAGAGCTGAGATGAACTCAGTATAAGTTCCATTTGAAGAAATAACCTAGGCCAGAAACCCACTCAACTGTAGCTCTTAAGCATCATCTGGACCAACATTCCGGGAACCAGGCAGCAGAGAGCCCAGTGGAAGCTGCTCGATTTGAGCTTGTCTGATAGGTGTTTGTCTTCCCTGCAGGGAAACAGTTGCGTAGAGAACTCTTTCTACAGCAGCCACACACTCTGCCCTAGAGCTGAGAAGCACTGGCTGTAACTTCCCTTTGCAGAAGGAACATGCCTCAGAAACACACTCTCTCCAACTCTTAAGTTACTACTTCAACTCACATATGCATGGAAACACAGAGTGGAGCACCCGGCAATACTGAGCAGGACAGCTCAGTAAAAGGGCTGCTCTGCCAGAACAAGGCAGAATGCAGATGCGTGGTTCTCAAGGATATGCTTCTGAGTCTGCTAGAAACTTTGCAGTAGAGCTGAGATGAACTCAGTATAAGTTCCATTTGAAGAAATAACCTAGGCCAGAAACCCACTCAACTGTAGCTCTTAAGCATCATCTGGAGCACACATTCCAGGAACCAGGCAGCAGAGAGCCCAGTGGAAGCTGCTCGATTTGAGCTTGTCTGATAGGTGTTTGTCTTCCCTGCAGGGAAACAGTTGCGTAGAGAACTCTTTCTACAGCAGCCACACACTCTGCCCTAGAGCTGAGAAGCACTGGCTGTAACTTCCCTTTGCAGAAGGAACATGCCTCAGAAACACACTCTCTCCTAACTCTTAAGTTACTACTTCAACTCACATATGCATGGAAACACAGAGTGGAGCACCCGGCAATACTGAGCAGGACAGCTCAGTAAAAGGGCTGCTCTGCCAGAACAACGCAGAATGCAGATGCGTGGTTCTCGAGGATATGCTTCTGAGTCTGCTAGAAACTTTGCAGTAGAGCTGAGATGAACTCAGTATAAGTTCCATTTGAAGAAATAACCTAGGTCAGAAACCCACTCAACTGTAGCTCTTAAGCATCATCTGGAGCACACATTCTGGGAACCAGGCAGCCGAGAGCCCAGTGGAAGCTGCTCGATTTGAGCTTGTCTGATAGGTGTTTGTCTTCCCTGCAGGGAAACAGTTGCTTAGAGAACTCTTTCTACAGCAGCCACACACTCTGCCCTAGAGCTGAGAAGCACTGGCTGTAATTTCCCTTTGCAGAAGGAACATGCCTCAGAAACACACTCTCTCCAACTCTTAAGTTACTACTTCAACTCACATATGCATGGAAACACAGAGTGGAGCACCCGGCGATAGTGTGCAGGACAGTTCAGTAAAAGGGAGGCTCTGCCAGAACAAGGCAGAATGCAGATGCGTGGTTCTCAAGGATATGCTTCTGAGTCTGCTAGAAACTTTGCAGTAGAGCTGAGATGAACTCAGTATAAGTTCCATTTGAAGAAATAACCTAGGCCCGAAACCCACTCAACTGTAGCTCTTAAGCATCATCTGGAGCACACATTCTGGGAACCAGGCTGCGGAGAGCCCAGTGGAAGCTGCTCGATTTGAGCTTGTCTGATAGGTGTTTGTCTTCCCTGCAGGGAAACAGTTGCGTAGAGAACTCTTTCTACAGCAGCCACACACTCTGCCCTAGAGCTGAGAAGCACTGGCTGTAATTTCCCTTTGAAGAAGGAACATGCCTCAGAAACACACTCTCTCCAACTCTTAAGTTACTACTTCAACTCACATATGCATGGAAACACAGAGTGGAGCACCCGGCGATAGTGTGCAGGACAGTTCAGTAAAAGGGCTGCTCTGCCAGAACAAGGCAGAATGCAGATGCGTGGTTCTCAAGGATATGCTTCTGAGTCTGCTAGAAACTTTGCAGTAGAGCTGAGATGAACTCAGTATAAGTTCCATTTGAAGAAATAACCTAGGCCCGAAACCCACTCAACTGTAGCTCTTAAGCATCATCTGGAGCACACACTCTGGGAACCAGGCAGCAGAGAGCCCAGTGGAAGCTGCTCGATTTGAGCTTGTCTGATAGGTGTTTGTCTTCCCTGCAGGGAAACAGTTGCGTAGAGAACACTTTCTACAGCAGCCACACACTCTGCCCTAGAGCTGAGAAGCACTGGCTGTAATTTCCCTTTGTAGAAGGAACATGCCTCAGAAACACACTCTCTCCAACTCTTAAGTTACTACTTCAACTCACATATGCATGGAAACACAGAGTGGAGCACCCGGCAATACTGAGCAGGACAGCTCAGTAAAAGGGCTGCTCTGCCAGAACAAGGCAGAATGCAGATGCGTGGTTCTCAAGGATATGCTTCTGAGTCTGCTAGAAACTTTGCAGTAGAGCTGAGATGAACTCAGTATAAGTTCCATTTGAAGAAATAACCTAGGCCAGAAACCCACTCAACTGTAGCTCGTAAGCATCATCTGGAGCACACATTCTGGGAACCAGGCAGCACAGAGCCCAGTGGAAGCTGCTCGATTTGAGCTTGTCTGATAGGTGTTTGTCTTCCCTGCAGGGAAACAGTTGCTTAGATAACTCTTTCTACAGCAGCCACACACTCTGCCCTAGAGCTGAGAAGCACTGGCTGTCACTTCCCTTTGCAGAAGGAACATGCCTCAGAAGCACACTCTCTCCTAACTCTTAAGTTACTACTTCAACTCACATATGCATGTAAACACAGAGTGGAGCACCCGGCGATACTGAGCAGGACAGCTCAGTAAAAGGGCTGCTCTGCCAGAACAAGGCAGAATGCAGATGCGTGGTTCTCAAGGATATGCTTCTGAGTCTGCTAGAAACTTTGCAGTAGAGCTGAGATGAACTCAGTATAAGTTCCATTTGAAGAAATAACCTAGGCCAGAAACCCACTCAACTGTAGCTCTTAAGCATCATCTGGAGCACACATTCTGGGAACCAGGCAGCAGAGAGCCCAGTGGAAGCTGCTCGATTTGAGCTTGTCTGATAGGTGTTTGTCTTCCCTGCAGGGAAACAGTTGCTTAGAGAACTCTTTCTACAGCAGCCACACACTCTGCCCTAGAGCTGAGAAGCACTGGCTGTAATTTCCCTTTGTAGAAGGAACATGCCTCAGAAACACACTCTCTCCAACTCGTAAGTTACTACTTCAACTCACATATGCATGGAAACACAGAGTGGAGCACCCGGCGATAGTGTGCAGGACAGTTCAGTAAAAGGGCTGCTCTGCCACAACAAGGCAGAATGCAGATGCGTGGTTCTCAAGGATATGCTTCTGAGTCTGCTAGAAAGTTTGCAGTAGAGCTGAGATGAACTCAGTATAAGTTCCATTTGAAGAAATAACCTAGGTCGGAAACCCACTCAACTGTAGCTCTTAAGCATCATATGGAGCACACATTCTGGGAACCAGGCAGCACAGAGCCCAGTGGAAGCTGCTCGATTTGAGCTTGTCTGATAGGTGTTTGTCTTCCCTGCAGGGAAACAGTTGCTTAGAGAACTCTTTCTACAGCAGCCACACACTCTGCCCTAGAGCTGAGAAGCACTGGCTGTAACTTCCCTTTGCAGAAGGAACATGCCTCAGAAACACACTCTCTCCTAACAATTAAGTTAGTACTTCAACTCACATATGCATGGAAACACAGAGTGGAGCACCCGGCGATAGTGTGCAGGACAGTTCAGTAAAAGGGCTGCTCTGCCAGAACAAGGCAGAATGCAGATGCGTGGTTCTCAAGGATATGCTTCTGAGTCTGCTAGAAACTTTGCAGTAGAGCTGAGATGAACTCAGTATAAGTTCCATTTGAAGAAATAACCTAGGCCAGAAACCCACTCAACTGTAGCTCTTAAGCATCATCTGGACCAACATTCCGGGAACCAGGCAGCAGAGAGCCCAGTGGAAGCTGCTCGATTTGAGCTTGTCTGATAGGTGTTTGTCTTCCCTGCAGGGAAACAGTTGCGTAGAGAACTCTTTCTACAGCAGCCACACACTCTGCCCTAGAGCTGAGAAGCACTGGCTGTAACTTCCCTTTGCAGAAGGAACATGCCTCAGAAACACACTCTCTCCTAACAATTAAGTTAGTACTTCAACTCACATATGCATGGAAACACAGAGTGGAGCACCCGGCGATAGTGTGCAGGACAGTTCAGTAAAAGGGCTGCTCTGCCAGAACAAGGCAGAATGCAGATGCGTGGTTCTCAAGGATATGCTTCTGAGTCTGCTAGAAACTTTGCAGTAGAGCTGAGATGAACTCAGTATAAGTTCCATTTGAAGAAATAACCTAGGCCAGAAACCCACTCAACTGTAGCTCTTAAGCATCATCTGGACCAACATTCCAGGAACCAGGCAGCAGAGAGCCCAGTGGAAGCTGCTCGATTTGAGCTTGTCTGATAGGTGTTTGTCTTCCCTGCAGGGAAACAGTTGCGTAGAGAACTCTTTCTACAGCAGCCACACACTCTGCCCTAGAGCTGAGAAGCACTGGCTGTAACTTCCCTTTGCAGAAGGAACATGCCTCAGAAACACACTCTCTCCAACTCTTAAGTTACTACTTCAACTCACATATGCATGGAAACACAGAGTGGAGCACCCGGCAATACTGAGCAGGACAGCTCAGTAAAAGGGCTGCTCTGCCAGAACAAGGCAGAATGCAGATGCGTGGTTCTCAAGGATATGCTTCTGAGTCTGCTAGAAACTTTGCAGTAGAGCTGAGATGAACTCAGTATAAGTTCCATTTGAAGAAATAACCTAGGCCAGAAACCCACTCAACTGTAGCTCTTAAGCATCATCTGGAGCACACATTCCAGGAACCAGGCAGCAGAGAGCCCAGTGGAAGCTGCTCGATTTGAGCTTGTCTGATAGGTGTTTGTCTTCCCTGCAGGGAAACAGTTGCGTAGAGAACTCTTTCTACAGCAGCCACACACTCTGCCCTAGAGCTGAGAAGCACTGGCTGTAACTTCCCTTTGCAGAAGGAACATGCCTCAGAAACACACTCTCTCCTAACTCTTAAGTTACTACTTCAACTCACATATGCATGGAAACACAGAGTGGAGCACCCGGCAATACTGAGCAGGACAGCTCAGTAAAAGGGCTGCTCTGCCAGAACAACGCAGAATGCAGATGCGTGGTTCTCGAGGATATGCTTCTGAGTCTGCTAGAAACTTTGCAGTAGAGCTGAGATGAACTCAGTATAAGTTCCATTTGAAGAAATAACCTAGGTCAGAAACCCACTCAACTGTAGCTCTTAAGCATCATCTGGAGCACACATTCTGGGAACCAGGCAGCCGAGAGCCCAGTGGAAGCTGCTCGATTTGAGCTTGTCTGATAGGTGTTTGTCTTCCCTGCAGGGAAACAGTTGCTTAGAGAACTCTTTCTACAGCAGCCACACACTCTGCCCTAGAGCTGAGAAGCACTGGCTGTAATTTCCCTTTGCAGAAGGAACATGCCTCAGAAACACACTCTCTCCAACTCTTAAGTTACTACTTCAACTCACATATGCATGGAAACACAGAGTGGAGCACCCGGCGATAGTGTGCAGGACAGTTCAGTAAAAGGGAGGCTCTGCCAGAACAAGGCAGAATGCAGATGCGTGGTTCTCAAGGATATGCTTCTGAGTCTGCTAGAAACTTTGCAGTAGAGCTGAGATGAACTCAGTATAAGTTCCATTTGAAGAAATAACCTAGGCCCGAAACCCACTCAACTGTAGCTCTTAAGCATCATCTGGAGCACACATTCTGGGAACCAGGCAGCAGAGAGCCCAGTGGAAGCTGCTCGATTTGAGCTTGTCTGATAGGTGTTTGTCTTCCCTGCAGGGAAACAGTTGCGTAGAGAACTCTTTCTACAGCAGCCACACACTCTGCCCTAGAGCTGAGAAGCACTGGCTGTAATTTCCCTTTGAAGAAGGAACATGCCTCAGAAACACACTCTCTCCAACTCTTAAGTTACTACTTCAACTCACATATGCATGGAAACACAGAGTGGAGCACCCGGCGATAGTGTGCAGGACAGTTCAGTAAAAGGGCTGCTCTGCCAGAACAAGGCAGAATGCAGATGCGTGGTTCTCAAGGATATGCTTCTGAGTCTGCTAGAAACTTTGCAGTAGAGCTGAGATGAACTCAGTATAAGTTCCATTTGAAGAAATAACCTAGGCCCGAAACCCACTCAACTGTAGCTCTTAAGCATCATCTGGAGCACACACTCTGGGAACCAGGCAGCAGAGAGCCCAGTGGAAGCTGCTCGATTTGAGCTTGTCTGATAGGTGTTTGTCTTCCCTGCAGGGAAACAGTTGCGTAGAGAACACTTTCTACAGCAGCCACACACTCTGCCCTAGAGCTGAGAAGCACTGGCTGTAATTTCCCTTTGTAGAAGGAACATGCCTCAGAAACACACTCTCTCCAACTCTTAAGTTACTACTTCAACTCACATATGCATGGAAACACAGAGTGGAGCACCCGGCAATACTGAGCAGGACAGCTCAGTAAAAGGGCTGCTCTGCCAGAACAAGGCAGAATGCAGATGCGTGGTTCTCAAGGATATGCTTCTGAGTCTGCTAGAAACTTTGCAGTAGAGCTGAGATGAACTCAGTATAAGTTCCATTTGAAGAAATAACCTAGGCCAGAAACCCACTCAACTGTAGCTCGTAAGCATCATCTGGAGCACACATTCTGGGAACCAGGCAGCACAGAGCCCAGTGGAAGCTGCTCGATTTGAGCTTGTCTGATAGGTGTTTGTCTTCCCTGCAGGGAAACAGTTGCTTAGATAACTCTTTCTACAGCAGCCACACACTCTGCCCTAGAGCTGAGAAGCACTGGCTGTCACTTCCCTTTGCAGAAGGAACATGCCTCAGAAGCACACTCTCTCCTAACTCTTAAGTTACTACTTCAACTCACATATGCATGTAAACACAGAGTGGAGCACCCGGCGATACTGAGCAGGACAGCTCAGTAAAAGGGCTGCTCTGCCAGAACAAGGCAGAATGCAGATGCGTGGTTCTCAAGGATATGCTTCTGAGTCTGCTAGAAACTTTGCAGTAGAGCTGAGATGAACTCAGTATAAGTTCCATTTGAAGAAATAACCTAGGCCAGAAACCCACTCAACTGTAGCTCTTAAGCATCATCTGGAGCACACATTCTGGGAACCAGGCAGCAGAGAGCCCAGTGGAAGCTGCTCGATTTGAGCTTGTCTGATAGGTGTTTGTCTTCCCTGCAGGGAAACAGTTGCTTAGAGAACTCTTTCTACAGCAGCCACACACTCTGCCCTAGAGCTGAGAAGCACTGGCTGTAATTTCCCTTTGTAGAAGGAACATGCCTCAGAAACACACTCTCTCCAACTCGTAAGTTACTACTTCAACTCACATATGCATGGAAACACAGAGTGGAGCACCCGGCGATAGTGTGCAGGACAGTTCAGTAAAAGGGCTGCTCTGCCACAACAAGGCAGAATGCAGATGCGTGGTTCTCAAGGATATGCTTCTGAGTCTGCTAGAAAGTTTGCAGTAGAGCTGAGATGAACTCAGTATAAGTTCCATTTGAAGAAATAACCTAGGTCGGAAACCCACTCAACTGTAGCTCTTAAGCATCATATGGAGCACACATTCTGGGAACCAGGCAGCACAGAGCCCAGTGGAAGCTGCTCGATTTGAGCTTGTCTGTTAGGTGTTTGTCTTCCCTGCAGGGAAACAGTTGCTTAGAGAACTCTTTCTACAGCAGCCACACACTCTGCCCTAGAGCTGAGAAGCACTGGCTGTAACTTCCCTTTGCAGAAGGAACATGCCTCAGAAACACACTCTCTCCTAACTCTTAAGTTACTACTTCAACTCACATATGCATGGAAACACAGAGTGGAGCACCCGGCGATACTGAGCAGGACAGCTCAGTAAAAGGGCTGCTCTGCCAGAACAAGGCAGAATGCAGATGCGTGGTTCTCAAGGATATGCTTCTGAGTCTGCTAGAAACTTTGCAGTAGAGCTGAGATGAACTCAGTATAAGTTCCATTTGAAGAAATAACCTAGGCCCGAAACCCACTCAACTGTAGCTCTTAAGCATCATCTGGAGCACACATTCTGGGAACCAGGCAGCAGAGAGCCCAGTGGAAGCTGCTCGATTTGAGCTTGTCTGATAGGTGTTTGTCTTCCCTGCAGGGAAACAGTTGCTTAGAGAACTCTTTCTACAGCAGCCACACACTCTGCCCTAGAGTTGAGAAGCACTGGCTGTAATTTCCCTTTGTAGAAGGAACATGCCTCAGAAACACACTCTCTCCAACTCTTAAGTTACTACTTCAACTCACATATGCATGGAAACACAGAGTGGAGCACCCGGCGATAGTGTGCAGGACAGTTCAGTAAAAGGGCTGCTCTGCCAGAACAAGGCAGAATGCAGATGCGTGGTTCTCAAGGATATGCTTCTGAGTCTGCTAGAAAGTTTGCAGTAGAGCTGAGATGAACTCAGTATAAGTTCCATTTGAAGAAATAACCTAGGTCGGAAACCCACTCAACTGTAGCTCTTAAGCATCATCTGGAGCACACATTAAGGGAACCAGGCAGCACAGAGCCCAGTGGAAGCTGCTCGATTTGAGCTTGTCTGATAGGTGTTTGTCTTCCCTGCAGGGAAACAGTTGCGTAGAGAACTCTTTCTACAGCAGCCACACACTCTGCCCTAGAGCTGAGAAGCACTGGCTGTAATTTCCATTTGTAGAAGGAACATGCCTCAGAAACACACTCTCTCCAACTCTTAAGTTACTACTTCAACTCACATATGCATGGAAACACAGAGTGGAGCACCCGGCGATAGTGTGCAGGACAGTTCAGTAAAAGGGCTGCTCTGCGAGAACAAGGCAGAATGCAGATGCGTGGTTCTCAAGGATATGCTTCTGAGTCTGCTAGAAACTTTGCAGTAGAGCTGAGATGAACTCAGTATAAGTTCCATTTGAAGAAATAACCTAGGTCGGAAACCCACTCAACTGTAGCTCTTAAGCATCATTTGGAGCACACATTAAGGGAACCAGGCAGCACAGAGCCCAGTGGAAGCTGCTCGATTTGAGCTTGTCTGATAGGTGTTTGTCTTCCCTGCAGGGAAACAGTTGCGTAGAGAACTCTTTCTACAGCAGCCACACACTCTGCCCTAGAGCTGAGAAGCACTGGCTGTAACTTCCCTTTGCAGAAGGAACATGCCTCAGAAACACACTCTCTCCTAACTCTTAAGTTACTACTTCAACTCACATATGCATGGAAACACAGAGTGGAGCACCCGGCAATACTGAGCAGGACAGCTCAGTAAAAGGGCTGCTCTGCCAGAACAACGCAGAATGCAGATGCGTGGTTCTCGAGGATATGCTTCTGAGTCTGCTAGAAACTTTGCAGTAGAGCTGAGATGAACTCAGTATAAGTTCCATTTGAAGAAATAACCTAGGTCAGAAACCCACTCAACTGTAGCTCTTAAGCATCATCTGGAGCACACATTCTGGGAACCAGGCAGCCGAGAGCCCAGTGGAAGCTGCTCGATTTGAGCTTGTCTGATAGGTGTTTGTCTTCCCTGCAGGGAAACAGTTGCGTAGAGAACTCTTTCTACAGCAGCCACACACTCTGCCCTAGAGCTGAGAAGCACTGGCTGTAATTTCCCTTTGAAGAAGGAACATGCCTCAGAAACACACTCTCTCCAACTCTTAAGTTACTACTTCAACTCACATATGCATGGAAACACAGAGTGGAGCACCCGGCGATAGTGTGCAGGACAGTTCAGTAAAAGGGCTGCTCTGCCAGAACAAGGCAGAATGCAGATGCGTGGTTCTCAAGGATATGCTTCTGAGTCTGCTAGAAACTTTGCAGTAGAGCTGAGATGAACTCAGTATAAGTTCCATTTGAAGAAATAACCTAGGCCCGAAACCCACTCAACTGTAGCTCTTAAGCATCATCTGGAGCACACACTCTGGGAACCAGGCAGCAGAGAGCCCAGTGGAAGCTGCTCGATTTGAGCTTGTCTGATAGGTGTTTGTCTTCCCTGCAGGGAAACAGTTGCGTAGAGAACACTTTCTACAGCAGCCACACACTCTGCCCTAGAGCTGAGAAGCACTGGCTGTAATTTCCCTTTGTAGAAGGAACATGCCTCAGAAACACACTCTCTCCAACTCTTAAGTTACTACTTCAACTCACATATGCATGGAAACACAGAGTGGAGCACCCGGCAATACTGAGCAGGACAGCTCAGTAAAAGGGCTGCTCTGCCAGAACAAGGCAGAATGCAGATGCGTGGTTCTCAAGGATATGCTTCTGAGTCTGCTAGAAACTTTGCAGTAGAGCTGAGATGAACTCAGTATAAGTTCCATTTGAAGAAATAACCTAGGCCAGAAACCCACTCAACTGTAGCTCTTAAGCATCATCTGGAGCACACATTCCAGGAACCAGGCAGCAGAGAGCCCAGTGGAAGCTGCTCGATTTGAGCTTGTCTGATAGGTGTTTGTCTTCCCTGCAGGGAAACAGTTGCGTAGAGAACTCTTTCTACAGCAGCCACACACTCTGCCCTAGAGCTGAGAAGCACTGGCTGTAACTTCCCTTTGCAGAAGGAACATGCCTCAGAAACACACTCTCTCCTAACTCTTAAGTTACTACTTCAACTCACATATGCATGGAAACACAGAGTGGAGCACCCGGCAATACTGAGCAGGACAGCTCAGTAAAAGGGCTGCTCTGCCAGAGCAACGCAGAATGCAGATGCGTGGTTCTCGAGGATATGCTTCTGAGTCTGCTAGAAACTTTGCAGTAGAGCTGAGATGAACTCAGTATAAGTTCCATTTGAAGAAATAACCTAGGTCAGAAACCCACTCAACTGTAGCTCTTAAGCATCATCTGGAGCACACATTCTGGGAACCAGGCAGCCGAGAGCCCAGTGGAAGCTGCTCGATTTGAGCTTGTCTGATAGGTGTTTGTCTTCCCTGCAGGGAAACAGTTGCTTAGAGAACTCTTTCTACAGCAGCCACACACTCTGCCCTAGAGCTGAGAAGCACTGGCTGTAATTTCCCTTTGCAGAAGGAACATGCCTCAGAAACACACTCTCTCCAACTCTTAAGTTACTACTTCAACTCACATATGCATGGAAACACAGAGTGGAGCACCCGGCGATAGTGTGCAGGACAGTTCAGTAAAAGGGAGGCTCTGCCAGAACAAGGCAGAATGCAGATGCGTGGTTCTCAAGGATATGCTTCTGAGTCTGCTAGAAACTTTGCAGTAGAGCTGAGATGAACTCAGTATAAGTTCCATTTGAAGAAATAACCTAGGCCCGAAACCCACTCAACTGTAGCTCTTAAGCATCATCTGGAGCACACATTCTGGGAACCAGGCAGCAGAGAGCCCAGTGGAAGCTGCTCGATTTGAGCTTGTCTGATAGGTGTTTGTCTTCCCTGCAGGGAAACAGTTGCGTAGAGAACTCTTTCTACAGCAGCCACACACTCTGCCCTAGAGCTGAGAAGCACTGGCTGTAATTTCCCTTTGAAGAAGGAACATGCCTCAGAAACACACTCTCTCCAACTCTTAAGTTACTACTTCAACTCACATATGCATGGAAACACAGAGTGGAGCACCCGGCGATACTGAGCAGGACAGCTCAGTAAAAGGGCTGCTCTGCCAGAACAAGGCAGAATGCAGATGCGTGGTTCTCAAGGATATGCTTCTGAGTCTGCTAGAAACTTTGCAGTAGAGCTGAGATGAACTCAGTATAAGTTCCATTTGAAGAAATAACCTAGGCCAGAAACCCACTCAACTGTAGCTCTTAAGCATCATCTGGAGCACACATTCCAGGAACCAGGCAGCAGAGAGCCCAGTGGAAGCTGCTCGATTTGAGCTTGTCTGATAGGTGTTTGTCTTCCCTGCAGGGAAACAGTTGCGTAGAGAACTCTTTCTACAGCAGCCACACACTCTGCCCTAGAGCTGAGAAGCACTGGCTGTAACTTCCCTTTGCAGAAGGAACATGCCTCAGAAACACACTCTCTCCTAACTCTTAAGTTACTACTTCAACTCACATATGCATGGAAACACAGAGTGGAGCACCCGGCAATACTGAGCAGGACAGCTCAGTAAAAGGGCTGCTCTGCCAGAGCAACGCAGAATGCAGATGCGTGGTTCTCGAGGATATGCTTCTGAGTCTGCTAGAAACTTTGCAGTAGAGCTGAGATGAACTCAGTATAAGTTCCATTTGAAGAAATAACCTAGGTCAGAAACCCACTCAACTGTAGCTCTTAAGCATCATCTGGAGCACACATTCTGGGAACCAGGCAGCCGAGAGCCCAGTGGAAGCTGCTCGATTTGAGCTTGTCTGATAGGTGTTTGTCTTCCCTGCAGGGAAACAGTTGCTTAGAGAACTCTTTCTACAGCAGCCACACACTCTGCCCTAGAGCTGAGAAGCACTGGCTGTAATTTCCCTTTGCAGAAGGAACATGCCTCAGAAACACACTCTCTCCAACTCTTAAGTTACTACTTCAACTCACATATGCATGGAAACACAGAGTGGAGCACCCGGCGATAGTGTGCAGGACAGTTCAGTAAAAGGGAGGCTCTGCCAGAACAAGGCAGAATGCAGATGCGTGGTTCTCAAGGATATGCTTCTGAGTCTGCTAGAAACTTTGCAGTAGAGCTGAGATGAACTCAGTATAAGTTCCATTTGAAGAAATAACCTAGGCCCGAAACCCACTCAACTGTAGCTCTTAAGCATCATCTGGAGCACACATTCTGGGAACCAGGCAGCAGAGAGCCCAGTGGAAGCTGCTCGATTTGAGCTTGTCTGATAGGTGTTTGTCTTCCCTGCAGGGAAACAGTTGCGTAGAGAACTCTTTCTACAGCAGCCACACACTCTGCCCTAGAGCTGAGAAGCACTGGCTGTAATTTCCCTTTGAAGAAGGAACATGCCTCAGAAACACACTCTCTCCAACTCTTAAGTTACTACTTCAACTCACATATGCATGGAAACACAGAGTGGAGCACCCGGCGATAGTGTGCAGGACAGTTCAGTAAAAGGGCTGCTCTGCCAGAACAAGGCAGAATGCAGATGCGTGGTTCTCAAGGATATGCTTCTGAGTCTGCTAGAAACTTTGCAGTAGAGCTGAGATGAACTCAGTATAAGTTCCATTTGAAGAAATAACCTAGGCCCGAAACCCACTCAACTGTAGCTCTTAAGCATCATCTGGAGCACACACTCTGGGAACCAGGCAGCAGAGAGCCCAGTGGAAGCTGCTCGATTTGAGCTTGTCTGATAGGTGTTTGTCTTCCCTGCAGGGAAACAGTTGCGTAGAGAACACTTTCTACAGCAGCCACACACTCTGCCCTAGAGCTGAGAAGCACTGGCTGTAATTTCCCTTTGTAGAAGGAACATGCCTCAGAAACACACTCTCTCCAACTCTTAAGTTACTACTTCAACTCACATATGCATGGAAACACAGAGTGGAGCACCCGGCAATACTGAGCAGGACAGCTCAGTAAAAGGGCTGCTCTGCCAGAACAAGGCAGAATGCAGATGCGTGGTTCTCAAGGATATGCTTCTGAGTCTGCTAGAAACTTTGCAGTAGAGCTGAGATGAACTCAGTATAAGTTCCATTTGAAGAAATAACCTAGGCCAGAAACCCACTCAACTGTAGCTCGTAAGCATCATCTGGAGCACACATTCTGGGAACCAGGCAGCACAGAGCCCAGTGGAAGCTGCTCGATTTGAGCTTGTCTGATAGGTGTTTGTCTTCCCTGCAGGGAAACAGTTGCTTAGATAACTCTTTCTACAGCAGCCACACACTCTGCCCTAGAGCTGAGAAGCACTGGCTGTCACTTCCCTTTGCAGAAGGAACATGCCTCAGAAGCACACTCTCTCCTAACTCTTAAGTTACTACTTCAACTCACATATGCATGTAAACACAGAGTGGAGCACCCGGCGATACTGAGCAGGACAGCTCAGTAAAAGGGCTGCTCTGCCAGAACAAGGCAGAATGCAGATGCGTGGTTCTCAAGGATATGCTTCTGAGTCTGCTAGAAACTTTGCAGTAGAGCTGAGATGAACTCAGTATAAGTTCCATTTGAAGAAATAACCTAGGCCAGAAACCCACTCAACTGTAGCTCTTAAGCATCATCTGGAGCACACATTCTGGGAACCAGGCAGCAGAGAGCCCAGTGGAAGCTGCTCGATTTGAGCTTGTCTGATAGGTGTTTGTCTTCCCTGCAGGGAAACAGTTGCTTAGAGAACTCTTTCTACAGCAGCCACACACTCTGCCCTAGAGCTGAGAAGCACTGGCTGTAATTTCCCTTTGTAGAAGGAACATGCCTCAGAAACACACTCTCTCCAACTCGTAAGTTACTACTTCAACTCACATATGCATGGAAACACAGAGTGGAGCACCCGGCGATAGTGTGCAGGACAGTTCAGTAAAAGGGCTGCTCTGCCACAACAAGGCAGAATGCAGATGCGTGGTTCTCAAGGATATGCTTCTGAGTCTGCTAGAAAGTTTGCAGTAGAGCTGAGATGAACTCAGTATAAGTTCCATTTGAAGAAATAACCTAGGTCGGAAACCCACTCAACTGTAGCTCTTAAGCATCATATGGAGCACACATTCTGGGAACCAGGCAGCACAGAGCCCAGTGGAAGCTGCTCGATTTGAGCTTGTCTGTTAGGTGTTTGTCTTCCCTGCAGGGAAACAGTTGCTTAGAGAACTCTTTCTACAGCAGCCACACACTCTGCCCTAGAGCTGAGAAGCACTGGCTGTAACTTCCCTTTGCAGAAGGAACATGCCTCAGAAACACACTCTCTCCTAACTCTTAAGTTACTACTTCAACTCACATATGCATGGAAACACAGAGTGGAGCACCCGGCGATACTGAGCAGGACAGCTCAGTAAAAGGGCTGCTCTGCCAGAACAAGGCAGAATGCAGATGCGTGGTTCTCAAGGATATGCTTCTGAGTCTGCTAGAAACTTTGCAGTAGAGCTGAGATGAACTCAGTATAAGTTCCATTTGAAGAAATAACCTAGGCCCGAAACCCACTCAACTGTAGCTCTTAAGCATCATCTGGAGCACACATTCTGGGAACCAGGCAGCAGAGAGCCCAGTGGAAGCTGCTCGATTTGAGCTTGTCTGATAGGTGTTTGTCTTCCCTGCAGGGAAACAGTTGCTTAGAGAACTCTTTCTACAGCAGCCACACACTCTGCCCTAGAGTTGAGAAGCACTGGCTGTAATTTCCCTTTGTAGAAGGAACATGCCTCAGAAACACACTCTCTCCAACTCTTAAGTTACTACTTCAACTCACATATGCATGGAAACACAGAGTGGAGCACCCGGCGATAGTGTGCAGGACAGTTCAGTAAAAGGGCTGCTCTGCCAGAACAAGGCAGAATGCAGATGCGTGGTTCTCAAGGATATGCTTCTGAGTCTGCTAGAAAGTTTGCAGTAGAGCTGAGATGAACTCAGTATAAGTTCCATTTGAAGAAATAACCTAGGTCGGAAACCCACTCAACTGTAGCTCTTAAGCATCATCTGGAGCACACATTAAGGGAACCAGGCAGCACAGAGCCCAGTGGAAGCTGCTCGATTTGAGCTTGTCTGATAGGTGTTTGTCTTCCCTGCAGGGAAACAGTTGCGTAGAGAACTCTTTCTACAGCAGCCACACACTCTGCCCTAGAGCTGAGAAGCACTGGCTGTAATTTCCATTTGTAGAAGGAACATGCCTCAGAAACACACTCTCTCCAACTCTTAAGTTACTACTTCAACTCACATATGCATGGAAACACAGAGTGGAGCACCCGGCGATAGTGTGCAGGACAGTTCAGTAAAAGGGCTGCTCTGCGAGAACAAGGCAGAATGCAGATGCGTGGTTCTCAAGGATATGCTTCTGAGTCTGCTAGAAACTTTGCAGTAGAGCTGAGATGAACTCAGTATAAGTTCCATTTGAAGAAATAACCTAGGTCGGAAACCCACTCAACTGTAGCTCTTAAGCATCATTTGGAGCACACATTAAGGGAACCAGGCAGCACAGAGCCCAGTGGAAGCTGCTCGATTTGAGCTTGTCTGATAGGTGTTTGTCTTCCCTGCAGGGAAACAGTTGCGTAGAGAACTCTTTCTACAGCAGCCACACACTCTGCCCTAGAGCTGAGAAGCACTGGCTGTAACTTCCCTTTGCAGAAGGAACATGCCTCAGAAACACACTCTCTCCTAACTCTTAAGTTACTACTTCAACTCACATATGCATGGAAACACAGAGTGGAGCACCCGGCAATACTGAGCAGGACAGCTCAGTAAAAGGGCTGCTCTGCCAGAACAACGCAGAATGCAGATGCGTGGTTCTCGAGGATATGCTTCTGAGTCTGCTAGAAACTTTGCAGTAGAGCTGAGATGAACTCAGTATAAGTTCCATTTGAAGAAATAACCTAGGTCAGAAACCCACTCAACTGTAGCTCTTAAGCATCATCTGGAGCACACATTCTGGGAACCAGGCAGCCGAGAGCCCAGTGGAAGCTGCTCGATTTGAGCTTGTCTGATAGGTGTTTGTCTTCCCTGCAGGGAAACAGTTGCGTAGAGAACTCTTTCTACAGCAGCCACACACTCTGCCCTAGAGCTGAGAAGCACTGGCTGTAATTTCCCTTTGAAGAAGGAACATGCCTCAGAAACACACTCTCTCCAACTCTTAAGTTACTACTTCAACTCACATATGCATGGAAACACAGAGTGGAGCACCCGGCGATAGTGTGCAGGACAGTTCAGTAAAAGGGCTGCTCTGCCAGAACAAGGCAGAATGCAGATGCGTGGTTCTCAAGGATATGCTTCTGAGTCTGCTAGAAACTTTGCAGTAGAGCTGAGATGAACTCAGTATAAGTTCCATTTGAAGAAATAACCTAGGCCCGAAACCCACTCAACTGTAGCTCTTAAGCATCATCTGGAGCACACACTCTGGGAACCAGGCAGCAGAGAGCCCAGTGGAAGCTGCTCGATTTGAGCTTGTCTGATAGGTGTTTGTCTTCCCTGCAGGGAAACAGTTGCGTAGAGAACACTTTCTACAGCAGCCACACACTCTGCCCTAGAGCTGAGAAGCACTGGCTGTAATTTCCCTTTGTAGAAGGAACATGCCTCAGAAACACACTCTCTCCAACTCTTAAGTTACTACTTCAACTCACATATGCATGGAAACACAGAGTGGAGCACCCGGCAATACTGAGCAGGACAGCTCAGTAAAAGGGCTGCTCTGCCAGAACAAGGCAGAATGCAGATGCGTGGTTCTCAAGGATATGCTTCTGAGTCTGCTAGAAACTTTGCAGTAGAGCTGAGATGAACTCAGTATAAGTTCCATTTGAAGAAATAACCTAGGCCAGAAACCCACTCAACTGTAGCTCTTAAGCATCATCTGGAGCACACATTCCAGGAACCAGGCAGCAGAGAGCCCAGTGGAAGCTGCTCGATTTGAGCTTGTCTGATAGGTGTTTGTCTTCCCTGCAGGGAAACAGTTGCGTAGAGAACTCTTTCTACAGCAGCCACACACTCTGCCCTAGAGCTGAGAAGCACTGGCTGTAACTTCCCTTTGCAGAAGGAACATGCCTCAGAAACACACTCTCTCCTAACTCTTAAGTTACTACTTCAACTCACATATGCATGGAAACACAGAGTGGAGCACCCGGCAATACTGAGCAGGACAGCTCAGTAAAAGGGCTGCTCTGCCAGAGCAACGCAGAATGCAGATGCGTGGTTCTCGAGGATATGCTTCTGAGTCTGCTAGAAACTTTGCAGTAGAGCTGAGATGAACTCAGTATAAGTTCCATTTGAAGAAATAACCTAGGTCAGAAACCCACTCAACTGTAGCTCTTAAGCATCATCTGGAGCACACATTCTGGGAACCAGGCAGCCGAGAGCCCAGTGGAAGCTGCTCGATTTGAGCTTGTCTGATAGGTGTTTGTCTTCCCTGCAGGGAAACAGTTGCTTAGAGAACTCTTTCTACAGCAGCCACACACTCTGCCCTAGAGCTGAGAAGCACTGGCTGTAATTTCCCTTTGCAGAAGGAACATGCCTCAGAAACACACTCTCTCCAACTCTTAAGTTACTACTTCAACTCACATATGCATGGAAACACAGAGTGGAGCACCCGGCGATAGTGTGCAGGACAGTTCAGTAAAAGGGAGGCTCTGCCAGAACAAGGCAGAATGCAGATGCGTGGTTCTCAAGGATATGCTTCTGAGTCTGCTAGAAACTTTGCAGTAGAGCTGAGATGAACTCAGTATAAGTTCCATTTGAAGAAATAACCTAGGCCCGAAACCCACTCAACTGTAGCTCTTAAGCATCATCTGGAGCACACATTCTGGGAACCAGGCAGCAGAGAGCCCAGTGGAAGCTGCTCGATTTGAGCTTGTCTGATAGGTGTTTGTCTTCCCTGCAGGGAAACAGTTGCGTAGAGAACTCTTTCTACAGCAGCCACACACTCTGCCCTAGAGCTGAGAAGCACTGGCTGTAATTTCCCTTTGAAGAAGGAACATGCCTCAGAAACACACTCTCTCCAACTCTTAAGTTACTACTTCAACTCACATATGCATGGAAACACAGAGTGGAGCACCCGGCGATAGTGTGCAGGACAGTTCAGTAAAAGGGCTGCTCTGCCAGAACAAGGCAGAATGCAGATGCGTGGTTCTCAAGGATATGCTTCTGAGTCTGCTAGAAACTTTGCAGTAGAGCTGAGATGAACTCAGTATAAGTTCCATTTGAAGAAATAACCTAGGCCCGAAACCCACTCAACTGTAGCTCTTAAGCATCATCTGGAGCACACACTCTGGGAACCAGGCAGCAGAGAGCCCAGTGGAAGCTGCTCGATTTGAGCTTGTCTGATAGGTGTTTGTCTTCCCTGCAGGGAAACAGTTGCGTAGAGAACACTTTCTACAGCAGCCACACACTCTGCCCTAGAGCTGAGAAGCACTGGCTGTAATTTCCCTTTGTAGAAGGAACATGCCTCAGAAACACACTCTCTCCAACTCTTAAGTTACTACTTCAACTCACATATGCATGGAAACACAGAGTGGAGCACCCGGCAATACTGAGCAGGACAGCTCAGTAAAAGGGCTGCTCTGCCAGAACAAGGCAGAATGCAGATGCGTGGTTCTCAAGGATATGCTTCTGAGTCTGCTAGAAACTTTGCAGTAGAGCTGAGATGAACTCAGTATAAGTTCCATTTGAAGAAATAACCTAGGCCAGAAACCCACTCAACTGTAGCTCGTAAGCATCATCTGGAGCACACATTCTGGGAACCAGGCAGCACAGAGCCCAGTGGAAGCTGCTCGATTTGAGCTTGTCTGATAGGTGTTTGTCTTCCCTGCAGGGAAACAGTTGCTTAGATAACTCTTTCTACAGCAGCCACACACTCTGCCCTAGAGCTGAGAAGCACTGGCTGTCACTTCCCTTTGCAGAAGGAACATGCCTCAGAAGCACACTCTCTCCTAACTCTTAAGTTACTACTTCAACTCACATATGCATGTAAACACAGAGTGGAGCACCCGGCGATACTGAGCAGGACAGCTCAGTAAAAGGGCTGCTCTGCCAGAACAAGGCAGAATGCAGATGCGTGGTTCTCAAGGATATGCTTCTGAGTCTGCTAGAAACTTTGCAGTAGAGCTGAGATGAACTCAGTATAAGTTCCATTTGAAGAAATAACCTAGGCCAGAAACCCACTCAACTGTAGCTCTTAAGCATCATCTGGAGCACACATTCTGGGAACCAGGCAGCAGAGAGCCCAGTGGAAGCTGCTCGATTTGAGCTTGTCTGATAGGTGTTTGTCTTCCCTGCAGGGAAACAGTTGCTTAGAGAACTCTTTCTACAGCAGCCACACACTCTGCCCTAGAGCTGAGAAGCACTGGCTGTAATTTCCCTTTGTAGAAGGAACATGCCTCAGAAACACACTCTCTCCAACTCTTAAGTTACTACTTCAACTCACATATGCATGGAAACACAGAGTGGAGCACCCCGCGATAGTGTGCAGGACAGTTCAGTAAAAGGGCTGCTCTGCCAGAACAAGGCAGAATGCAGATGCGTGGTTCTCAAGGATATGCTTCTGAGTCTGCTAGAAACTTTGCAGTAGAGCTGAGATGAACTCAGTATAAGTTCCATTTGAAGAAATAACCTAGGCCAGAAACCCACTCAACTGTAGCTCTTAAGCATCATCTGGAGCACACATTCTGGGAACCAGGCTGCAGAGAGCCCAGTGGAAGCTGCTCGATTTGAGCTTGTCTGATAGGTGTTTGTCTTCCCTGCAGGGAAACAGTTGCGTAGAGAACTCTTTCTACAGCAGCCACACACTCTGCCCTAGAGCTGAGAAGCACTGGCTGTAACTTCCCTTTGCAGAAGGAACATGCCTCAGAAACACACTCTCTCCTAACTCTTAAGTTACTACTTCAACTCACATATGCATGGAAACACAGAGTGGAGCACCCGGCGATACTGAGCAGGACAGCTCAGTAAAAGGGCTGCTCTGCCAGAACAAGGAAGAATGCAGATGCGTGGTTCTCAAGGATATGCTTCTGAGTCTGCTAGAAACTTTGCAGTAGAGCTGAGATGAACTCAGTATAAGTTCCATTTGAAGAAATAACCTAGGCCCGAAACCCACTCCACTGTAGCTCTTAAGCATCATCTGGAGCACACATTCTGGGAACCAGGCAGCAGAGAGCCCAGTGGAAGCTGCTCGATTTGAGCTTGTCTGATAGGTGTTTGTCTTCCCTGCAGGGAAACAGTTGCTTAGAGAACTCTTTCAACAGCAGCCACACACTCTGCCCTAGAGCTGAGAAGCACTGGCTGTAATTTCACTTTGTAGAAGGAACATGCCTCAGAAACACACTCTCTCCAACTCTTAAGTTACTACTTCAACTCACATATGCATGGAAACACAGAGTGGAGCACCTGGTATTAGTGTGCAGGACAGTTCAGTAAAAGGGCTGCTCTGCCAGAACAAGGCAGAATGCAGATGCGTGGTTCTCAAGGATATGCTTCTGAGTCTGCTAGAAACTTTGCAGTAGAGCTGAGATGAACTCAGTATAAGTTCCATTTGAAGAAATAACCTAGGCCAGAAACCCACTCAACTGTAGCTCTTAAGCATCATCTGGAGCACACATTCTGGAAACCAGGCAGCAGAGAGCCCAGTGGAAGCTGCTCGATTTGAGCTTGTCTGATAGGTGTTTGTCTTCCCTGCAGGGAAACAGTTGCGTAGAGAACTCTTTCTACAGCAGCCACACACTCTGCCCTAGAGCTGAGAAGCACTGGCTGTAACTTCCCTTTGCAGAAGGAACATGCCTCAGAAACACACTCTCTCCTAACAATTAAGTTAGTACTTCAACTCACATATGCATGGAAACACAGAGTGGAGCACCCGGCGATAGTGTGCAGGACAGTTCAGTAAAAGGGCTGCTCTGCCAGAACAAGGCAGAATGCAGATGCGTGGTTCTCAAGGATATGCTTCTGAGTCTGCTAGAAACTTTGCAGTAGAGCTGAGATGAACTCAGTATAAGTTCCATTTGAAGAAATAACCTAGGCCCGAAACCCACTCAACTGTAGCTCTTAAGCATCATCTGGAGCACACACTCTGGGAACCAGGCAGCAGAGAGCCCAGTGGAAGCTGCTCGATTTGAGCTTGTCTGATAGGTGTTTGTCTTCCCTGCAGGGAAACAGTTGCGTAGAGAACACTTTCTACAGCAGCCACACACTCTGCCCTAGAGCTGAGAAGCACTGGCTGTAATTTCCCTTTGTAGAAGGAACATGCCTCAGAAACACACTCTCTCCAACTCTTAAGTTACTACTTCAACTCACATATGCATGGAAACACAGAGTGGAGCACCCGGCAATACTGAGCAGGACAGCTCAGTAAAAGGGCTGCTCTGCCAGAACAAGGCAGAATGCAGATGCGTGGTTCTCAAGGATATGCTTCTGAGTCTGCTAGAAACTTTGCAGTAGAGCTGAGATGAACTCAGTATAAGTTCCATTTGAAGAAATAACCTAGGCCAGAAACCCACTCAACTGTAGCTCTTAAGCATCATCTGGAGCACACATTCCAGGAACCAGGCAGCAGAGAGCCCAGTGGAAGCTGCTCGATTTGAGCTTGTCTGATAGGTGTTTGTCTTCCCTGCAGGGAAACAGTTGCATAGAGAACTCTTTCTACAGCAGCCACACACTCTGCCCTAGAGCTGAGAAGCACTGGCTGTAACTTCCCTTTGCAGAAGGAACATGCCTCAGAAACACACTCTCTCCTAACTCTTAAGTTACTACTTCAACTCACATATGCATGGAAACACAGAGTGGAGCACCCGGCAATACTGAGCAGGACAGCTCAGTAAAAGGGCTGCTCTGCCAGAGCAACGCAGAATGCAGATGCGTGGTTCTCGAGGATATGCTTCTGAGTCTGCTAGAAACTTTGCAGTAGAGCTGAGATGAACTCAGTATAAGTTCCATTTGAAGAAATAACCTAGGTCAGAAACCCACTCAACTGTAGCTCTTAAGCATCATCTGGAGCACACATTCTGGGAACCAGGCAGCCGAGAGCCCAGTGGAAGCTGCTCGATTTGAGCTTGTCTGATAGGTGTTTGTCTTCCCTGCAGGGAAACAGTTGCTTAGAGAACTCTTTCTACAGCAGCCACACACTCTGCCCTAGAGCTGAGAAGCACTGGCTGTAATTTCCCTTTGCAGAAGGAACATGCCTCAGAAACACACTCTCTCCAACTCTTAAGTTACTACTTCAACTCACATATGCATGGAAACACAGAGTGGAGCACCCGGCGATAGTGTGCAGGACAGTTCAGTAAAAGGGAGGCTCTGCCAGAACAAGGCAGAATGCAGATGCGTGGTTCTCAAGGATATGCTTCTGAGTCTGCTAGAAACTTTGCAGTAGAGCTGAGATGAACTCAGTATAAGTTCCATTTGAAGAAATAACCTAGGCCCGAAACCCACTCAACTGTAGCTCTTAAGCATCATCTGGAGCACACATTCTGGGAACCAGGCAGCAGAGAGCCCAGTGGAAGCTGCTCGATTTGAGCTTGTCTGATAGGTGTTTGTCTTCCCTGCAGGGAAACAGTTGCGTAGAGAACTCTTTCTACAGCAGCCACACACTCTGCCCTAGAGCTGAGAAGCACTGGCTGTAATTTCCCTTTGAAGAAGGAACATGCCTCAGAAACACACTCTCTCCAACTCTTAAGTTACTACTTCAACTCACATATGCATGGAAACACAGAGTGGAGCACCCGGCGATAGTGTGCAGGACAGTTCAGTAAAAGGGCTGCTCTGCCAGAACAAGGCAGAATGCAGATGCGTGGTTCTCAAGGATATGCTTCTGAGTCTGCTAGAAACTTTGCAGTAGAGCTGAGATGAACTCAGTATAAGTTCCATTTGAAGAAATAACCTAGGCCCGAAACCCACTCAACTGTAGCTCTTAAGCATCATCTGGAGCACACACTCTGGGAACCAGGCAGCAGAGAGCCCAGTGGAAGCTGCTCGATTTGAGCTTGTCTGATAGGTGTTTGTCTTCCCTGCAGGGAAACAGTTGCGTAGAGAACACTTTCTACAGCAGCCACACACTCTGCCCTAGAGCTGAGAAGCACTGGCTGTAATTTCCCTTTGTAGAAGGAACATGCCTCAGAAACACACTCTCTCCAACTCTTAAGTTACTACTTCAACTCACATATGCATGGAAACACAGAGTGGAGCACCCGGCAATACTGAGCAGGACAGCTCAGTAAAAGGGCTGCTCTGCCAGAACAAGGCAGAATGCAGATGCGTGGTTCTCAAGGATATGCTTCTGAGTCTGCTAGAAACTTTGCAGTAGAGCTGAGATGAACTCAGTATAAGTTCCATTTGAAGAAATAACCTAGGCCAGAAACCCACTCAACTGTAGCTCGTAAGCATCATCTGGAGCACACATTCTGGGAACCAGGCAGCACAGAGCCCAGTGGAAGCTGCTCGATTTGAGCTTGTCTGATAGGTGTTTGTCTTCCCTGCAGGGAAACAGTTGCTTAGATAACTCTTTCTACAGCAGCCACACACTCTGCCCTAGAGCTGAGAAGCACTGGCTGTCACTTCCCTTTGCAGAAGGAACATGCCTCAGAAGCACACTCTCTCCTAACTCTTAAGTTACTACTTCAACTCACATATGCATGTAAACACAGAGTGGAGCACCCGGCGATACTGAGCAGGACAGCTCAGTAAAAGGGCTGCTCTGCCAGAACAAGGCAGAATGCAGATGCGTGGTTCTCAAGGATATGCTTCTGAGTCTGCTAGAAACTTTGCAGTAGAGCTGAGATGAACTCAGTATAAGTTCCATTTGAAGAAATAACCTAGGCCAGAAACCCACTCAACTGTAGCTCTTAAGCATCATCTGGAGCACACATTCTGGAAACCAGGCAGCAGAGAGCCCAGTGGAAGCTGCTCGATTTGAGCTTGTCTGATAGGTGTTTGTCTTCCCTGCAGGGAAACAGTTGCGTAGAGAACTCTTTCTACAGCAGCCACACACTCTGCCCTAGAGCTGAGAAGCACTGGCTGTAACTTCCCTTTGCAGAAGGAACATGCCTCAGAAACACACTCTCTCCTAACAATTAAGTTAGTACTTCAACTCACATATGCATGGAAACACAGAGTGGAGCACCCGGCGATAGTGTGCAGGACAGTTCAGTAAAAGGGCTGCTCTGCCAGAACAAGGCAGAATGCAGATGCGTGGTTCTCAAGGATATGCTTCTGAGTCTGCTAGAAACTTTGCAGTAGAGCTGAGATGAACTCAGTATAAGTTCCATTTGAAGAAATAACCTAGGCCCGAAACCCACTCAACTGTAGCTCTTAAGCATCATCTGGAGCACACACTCTGGGAACCAGGCAGCAGAGAGCCCAGTGGAAGCTGCTCGATTTGAGCTTGTCTGATAGGTGTTTGTCTTCCCTGCAGGGAAACAGTTGCGTAGAGAACACTTTCTACAGCAGCCACACACTCTGCCCTAGAGCTGAGAAGCACTGGCTGTAATTTCCCTTTGTAGAAGGAACATGCCTCAGAAACACACTCTCTCCAACTCTTAAGTTACTACTTCAACTCACATATGCATGGAAACACAGAGTGGAGCACCCGGCAATACTGAGCAGGACAGCTCAGTAAAAGGGCTGCTCTGCCAGAACAAGGCAGAATGCAGATGCGTGGTTCTCAAGGATATGCTTCTGAGTCTGCTAGAAACTTTGCAGTAGAGCTGAGATGAACTCAGTATAAGTTCCATTTGAAGAAATAACCTAGGCCAGAAACCCACTCAACTGTAGCTCTTAAGCATCATCTGGAGCACACATTCCAGGAACCAGGCAGCAGAGAGCCCAGTGGAAGCTGCTCGATTTGAGCTTGTCTGATAGGTGTTTGTCTTCCCTGCAGGGAAACAGTTGCATAGAGAACTCTTTCTACAGCAGCCACACACTCTGCCCTAGAGCTGAGAAGCACTGGCTGTAACTTCCCTTTGCAGAAGGAACATGCCTCAGAAACACACTCTCTCCTAACTCTTAAGTTACTACTTCAACTCACATATGCATGGAAACACAGAGTGGAGCACCCGGCAATACTGAGCAGGACAGCTCAGTAAAAGGGCTGCTCTGCCAGAGCAACGCAGAATGCAGATGCGTGGTTCTCGAGGATATGCTTCTGAGTCTGCTAGAAACTTTGCAGTAGAGCTGAGATGAACTCAGTATAAGTTCCATTTGAAGAAATAACCTAGGTCAGAAACCCACTCAACTGTAGCTCTTAAGCATCATCTGGAGCACACATTCTGGGAACCAGGCAGCCGAGAGCCCAGTGGAAGCTGCTCGATTTGAGCTTGTCTGATAGGTGTTTGTCTTCCCTGCAGGGAAACAGTTGCTTAGAGAACTCTTTCTACAGCAGCCACACACTCTGCCCTAGAGCTGAGAAGCACTGGCTGTAATTTCCCTTTGCAGAAGGAACATGCCTCAGAAACACACTCTCTCCAACTCTTAAGTTACTACTTCAACTCACATATGCATGGAAACACAGAGTGGAGCACCCGGCGATAGTGTGCAGGACAGTTCAGTAAAAGGGAGGCTCTGCCAGAACAAGGCAGAATGCAGATGCGTGGTTCTCAAGGATATGCTTCTGAGTCTGCTAGAAACTTTGCAGTAGAGCTGAGATGAACTCAGTATAAGTTCCATTTGAAGAAATAACCTAGGCCCGAAACCCACTCAACTGTAGCTCTTAAGCATCATCTGGAGCACACATTCTGGGAACCAGGCAGCAGAGAGCCCAGTGGAAGCTGCTCGATTTGAGCTTGTCTGATAGGTGTTTGTCTTCCCTGCAGGGAAACAGTTGCGTAGAGAACTCTTTCTACAGCAGCCACACACTCTGCCCTAGAGCTGAGAAGCACTGGCTGTAATTTCCCTTTGAAGAAGGAACATGCCTCAGAAACACACTCTCTCCAACTCTTAAGTTACTACTTCAACTCACATATGCATGGAAACACAGAGTGGAGCACCCGGCGATAGTGTGCAGGACAGTTCAGTAAAAGGGCTGCTCTGCCAGAACAAGGCAGAATGCAGATGCGTGGTTCTCAAGGATATGCTTCTGAGTCTGCTAGAAACTTTGCAGTAGAGCTGAGATGAACTCAGTATAAGTTCCATTTGAAGAAATAACCTAGGCCCGAAACCCACTCAACTGTAGCTCTTAAGCATCATCTGGAGCACACACTCTGGGAACCAGGCAGCAGAGAGCCCAGTGGAAGCTGCTCGATTTGAGCTTGTCTGATAGGTGTTTGTCTTCCCTGCAGGGAAACAGTTGCGTAGAGAACACTTTCTACAGCAGCCACACACTCTGCCCTAGAGCTGAGAAGCACTGGCTGTAATTTCCCTTTGTAGAAGGAACATGCCTCAGAAACACACTCTCTCCAACTCTTAAGTTACTACTTCAACTCACATATGCATGGAAACACAGAGTGGAGCACCCGGCAATACTGAGCAGGACAGCTCAGTAAAAGGGCTGCTCTGCCAGAACAAGGCAGAATGCAGATGCGTGGTTCTCAAGGATATGCTTCTGAGTCTGCTAGAAACTTTGCAGTAGAGCTGAGATGAACTCAGTATAAGTTCCATTTGAAGAAATAACCTAGGCCAGAAACCCACTCAACTGTAGCTCGTAAGCATCATCTGGAGCACACATTCTGGGAACCAGGCAGCACAGAGCCCAGTGGAAGCTGCTCGATTTGAGCTTGTCTGATAGGTGTTTGTCTTCCCTGCAGGGAAACAGTTGCTTAGATAACTCTTTCTACAGCAGCCACACACTCTGCCCTAGAGCTGAGAAGCACTGGCTGTCACTTCCCTTTGCAGAAGGAACATGCCTCAGAAGCACACTCTCTCCTAACTCTTAAGTTACTACTTCAACTCACATATGCATGTAAACACAGAGTGGAGCACCCGGCGATACTGAGCAGGACAGCTCAGTAAAAGGGCTGCTCTGCCAGAACAAGGCAGAATGCAGATGCGTGGTTCTCAAGGATATGCTTCTGAGTCTGCTAGAAACTTTGCAGTAGAGCTGAGATGAACTCAGTATAAGTTCCATTTGAAGAAATAACCTAGGCCAGAAACCCACTCAACTGTAGCTCTTAAGCATCATCTGGAGCACACATTCTGGGAACCAGGCAGCAGAGAGCCCAGTGGAAGCTGCTCGATTTGAGCTTGTCTGATAGGTGTTTGTCTTCCCTGCAGGGAAACAGTTGCTTAGAGAACTCTTTCTACAGCAGCCACACACTCTGCCCTAGAGCTGAGAAGCACTGGCTGTAATTTCCCTTTGTAGAAGGAACATGCCTCAGAAACACACTCTCTCCAACTCTTAAGTTACTACTTCAACTCACATATGCATGGAAACACAGAGTGGAGCACCCCGCGATAGTGTGCAGGACAGTTCAGTAAAAGGGCTGCTCTGCCAGAACAAGGCAGAATGCAGATGCGTGGTTCTCAAGGATATGCTTCTGAGTCTGCTAGAAACTTTGCAGTAGAGCTGAGATGAACTCAGTATAAGTTCCATTTGAAGAAATAACCTAGGCCAGAAACCCACTCAACTGTAGCTCTTAAGCATCATCTGGAGCACACATTCTGGGAACCAGGCTGCAGAGAGCCCAGTGGAAGCTGCTCGATTTGAGCTTGTCTGATAGGTGTTTGTCTTCCCTGCAGGGAAACAGTTGCGTAGAGAACTCTTTCTACAGCAGCCACACACTCTGCCCTAGAGCTGAGAAGCACTGGCTGTAACTTCCCTTTGCAGAAGGAACATGCCTCAGAAACACACTCTCTCCTAACTCTTAAGTTACTACTTCAACTCACATATGCATGGAAACACAGAGTGGAGCACCCGGCGATACTGAGCAGGACAGCTCAGTAAAAGGGCTGCTCTGCCAGAACAAGGAAGAATGCAGATGCGTGGTTCTCAAGGATATGCTTCTGAGTCTGCTAGAAACTTTGCAGTAGAGCTGAGATGAACTCAGTATAAGTTCCATTTGAAGAAATAACCTAGGCCCGAAACCCACTCCACTGTAGCTCTTAAGCATCATCTGGAGCACACATTCTGGGAACCAGGCAGCAGAGAGCCCAGTGGAAGCTGCTCGATTTGAGCTTGTCTGATAGGTGTTTGTCTTCCCTGCAGGGAAACAGTTGCTTAGAGAACTCTTTCAACAGCAGCCACACACTCTGCCCTAGAGCTGAGAAGCACTGGCTGTAATTTCACTTTGTAGAAGGAACATGCCTCAGAAACACACTCTCTCCAACTCTTAAGTTACTACTTCAACTCACATATGCATGGAAACACAGAGTGGAGCACCTGGTATTAGTGTGCAGGACAGTTCAGTAAAAGGGCTGCTCTGCCAGAACAAGGCAGAATGCAGATGCGTGGTTCTCAAGGATATGCTTCTGAGTCTGCTAGAAACTTTGCAGTAGAGCTGAGATGAACTCAGTATAAGTTCCATTTGAAGAAATAACCTAGGCCAGAAACCCACTCAACTGTAGCTCTTAAGCATCATCTGGAGCACACATTCTGGAAACCAGGCAGCAGAGAGCCCAGTGGAAGCTGCTCGATTTGAGCTTGTCTGATAGGTGTTTGTCTTCCCTGCAGGGAAACAGTTGCGTAGAGAACTCTTTCTACAGCAGCCACACACTCTGCCCTAGAGCTGAGAAGCACTGGCTGTAACTTCCCTTTGCAGAAGGAACATGCCTCAGAAACACACTCTCTCCTAACAATTAAGTTAGTACTTCAACTCACATATGCATGGAAACACAGAGTGGAGCACCCGGCGATAGTGTGCAGGACAGTTCAGTAAAAGGGCTGCTCTGCCAGAACAAGGCAGAATGCAGATGCGTGGTTCTCAAGGATATGCTTCTGAGTCTGCTAGAAACTTTGCAGTAGAGCTGAGATGAACTCAGTATAAGTTCCATTTGAAGAAATAACCTAGGCCCGAAACCCACTCAACTGTAGCTCTTAAGCATCATCTGGAGCACACACTCTGGGAACCAGGCAGCAGAGAGCCCAGTGGAAGCTGCTCGATTTGAGCTTGTCTGATAGGTGTTTGTCTTCCCTGCAGGGAAACAGTTGCGTAGAGAACACTTTCTACAGCAGCCACACACTCTGCCCTAGAGCTGAGAAGCACTGGCTGTAATTTCCCTTTGTAGAAGGAACATGCCTCAGAAACACACTCTCTCCAACTCTTAAGTTACTACTTCAACTCACATATGCATGGAAACACAGAGTGGAGCACCCGGCAATACTGAGCAGGACAGCTCAGTAAAAGGGCTGCTCTGCCAGAACAAGGCAGAATGCAGATGCGTGGTTCTCAAGGATATGCTTCTGAGTCTGCTAGAAACTTTGCAGTAGAGCTGAGATGAACTCAGTATAAGTTCCATTTGAAGAAATAACCTAGGCCAGAAACCCACTCAACTGTAGCTCTTAAGCATCATCTGGAGCACACATTCCAGGAACCAGGCAGCAGAGAGCCCAGTGGAAGCTGCTCGATTTGAGCTTGTCTGATAGGTGTTTGTCTTCCCTGCAGGGAAACAGTTGCATAGAGAACTCTTTCTACAGCAGCCACACACTCTGCCCTAGAGCTGAGAAGCACTGGCTGTAACTTCCCTTTGCAGAAGGAACATGCCTCAGAAACACACTCTCTCCTAACTCTTAAGTTACTACTTCAACTCACATATGCATGGAAACACAGAGTGGAGCACCCGGCAATACTGAGCAGGACAGCTCAGTAAAAGGGCTGCTCTGCCAGAGCAACGCAGAATGCAGATGCGTGGTTCTCGAGGATATGCTTCTGAGTCTGCTAGAAACTTTGCAGTAGAGCTGAGATGAACTCAGTATAAGTTCCATTTGAAGAAATAACCTAGGTCAGAAACCCACTCAACTGTAGCTCTTAAGCATCATCTGGAGCACACATTCTGGGAACCAGGCAGCCGAGAGCCCAGTGGAAGCTGCTCGATTTGAGCTTGTCTGATAGGTGTTTGTCTTCCCTGCAGGGAAACAGTTGCTTAGAGAACTCTTTCTACAGCAGCCACACACTCTGCCCTAGAGCTGAGAAGCACTGGCTGTAATTTCCCTTTGCAGAAGGAACATGCCTCAGAAACACACTCTCTCCAACTCTTAAGTTACTACTTCAACTCACATATGCATGGAAACACAGAGTGGAGCACCCGGCGATAGTGTGCAGGACAGTTCAGTAAAAGGGAGGCTCTGCCAGAACAAGGCAGAATGCAGATGCGTGGTTCTCAAGGATATGCTTCTGAGTCTGCTAGAAACTTTGCAGTAGAGCTGAGATGAACTCAGTATAAGTTCCATTTGAAGAAATAACCTAGGCCCGAAACCCACTCAACTGTAGCTCTTAAGCATCATCTGGAGCACACATTCTGGGAACCAGGCAGCAGAGAGCCCAGTGGAAGCTGCTCGATTTGAGCTTGTCTGATAGGTGTTTGTCTTCCCTGCAGGGAAACAGTTGCGTAGAGAACTCTTTCTACAGCAGCCACACACTCTGCCCTAGAGCTGAGAAGCACTGGCTGTAATTTCCCTTTGAAGAAGGAACATGCCTCAGAAACACACTCTCTCCAACTCTTAAGTTACTACTTCAACTCACATATGCATGGAAACACAGAGTGGAGCACCCGGCGATAGTGTGCAGGACAGTTCAGTAAAAGGGCTGCTCTGCCAGAACAAGGCAGAATGCAGATGCGTGGTTCTCAAGGATATGCTTCTGAGTCTGCTAGAAACTTTGCAGTAGAGCTGAGATGAACTCAGTATAAGTTCCATTTGAAGAAATAACCTAGGCCCGAAACCCACTCAACTGTAGCTCTTAAGCATCATCTGGAGCACACACTCTGGGAACCAGGCAGCAGAGAGCCCAGTGGAAGCTGCTCGATTTGAGCTTGTCTGATAGGTGTTTGTCTTCCCTGCAGGGAAACAGTTGCGTAGAGAACACTTTCTACAGCAGCCACACACTCTGCCCTAGAGCTGAGAAGCACTGGCTGTAATTTCCCTTTGTAGAAGGAACATGCCTCAGAAACACACTCTCTCCAACTCTTAAGTTACTACTTCAACTCACATATGCATGGAAACACAGAGTGGAGCACCCGGCAATACTGAGCAGGACAGCTCAGTAAAAGGGCTGCTCTGCCAGAACAAGGCAGAATGCAGATGCGTGGTTCTCAAGGATATGCTTCTGAGTCTGCTAGAAACTTTGCAGTAGAGCTGAGATGAACTCAGTATAAGTTCCATTTGAAGAAATAACCTAGGCCAGAAACCCACTCAACTGTAGCTCGTAAGCATCATCTGGAGCACACATTCTGGGAACCAGGCAGCACAGAGCCCAGTGGAAGCTGCTCGATTTGAGCTTGTCTGATAGGTGTTTGTCTTCCCTGCAGGGAAACAGTTGCTTAGATAACTCTTTCTACAGCAGCCACACACTCTGCCCTAGAGCTGAGAAGCACTGGCTGTCACTTCCCTTTGCAGAAGGAACATGCCTCAGAAGCACACTCTCTCCTAACTCTTAAGTTACTACTTCAACTCACATATGCATGTAAACACAGAGTGGAGCACCCGGCGATACTGAGCAGGACAGCTCAGTAAAAGGGCTGCTCTGCCAGAACAAGGCAGAATGCAGATGCGTGGTTCTCAAGGATATGCTTCTGAGTCTGCTAGAAACTTTGCAGTAGAGCTGAGATGAACTCAGTATAAGTTCCATTTGAAGAAATAACCTAGGCCAGAAACCCACTCAACTGTAGCTCTTAAGCATCATCTGGAGCACACATTCTGGGAACCAGGCAGCAGAGAGCCCAGTGGAAGCTGCTCGATTTGAGCTTGTCTGATAGGTGTTTGTCTTCCCTGCAGGGAAACAGTTGCTTAGAGAACTCTTTCTACAGCAGCCACACACTCTGCCCTAGAGCTGAGAAGCACTGGCTGTAATTTCCCTTTGTAGAAGGAACATGCCTCAGAAACACACTCTCTCCAACTCTTAAGTTACTACTTCAACTCACATATG
Organism: Tapirus indicus; assembly: GCA_031878705.1. NCBI lineage: Eukaryota > Metazoa > Chordata > Mammalia > Perissodactyla > Tapiridae > Tapirus > Tapirus indicus. The sequence goes on from CM062942.1 coordinate 49,778,192, forward strand.
CATGGAAACACAGAGTGGAGCACCCCGCGATAGTGTGCAGGACAGTTCAGTAAAAGGGCTGCTCTGCCAGAACAAGGCAGAATGCAGATGCGTGGTTCTCAAGGATATGCTTCTGAGTCTGCTAGAAACTTTGCAGTAGAGCTGAGATGAACTCAGTATAAGTTCCATTTGAAGAAATAACCTAGGCCAGAAACCCACTCAACTGTAGCTCTTAAGCATCATCTGGAGCACACATTCTGGGAACCAGGCTGCAGAGAGCCCAGTGGAAGCTGCTCGATTTGAGCTTGTCTGATAGGTGTTTGTCTTCCCTGCAGGGAAACAGTTGCGTAGAGAACTCTTTCTACAGCAGCCACACACTCTGCCCTAGAGCTGAGAAGCACTGGCTGTAACTTCCCTTTGCAGAAGGAACATGCCTCAGAAACACACTCTCTCCTAACTCTTAAGTTACTACTTCAACTCACATATGCATGGAAACACAGAGTGGAGCACCCGGCGATACTGAGCAGGACAGCTCAGTAAAAGGGCTGCTCTGCCAGAACAAGGAAGAATGCAGATGCGTGGTTCTCAAGGATATGCTTCTGAGTCTGCTAGAAACTTTGCAGTAGAGCTGAGATGAACTCAGTATAAGTTCCATTTGAAGAAATAACCTAGGCCCGAAACCCACTCCACTGTAGCTCTTAAGCATCATCTGGAGCACACATTCTGGGAACCAGGCAGCAGAGAGCCCAGTGGAAGCTGCTCGATTTGAGCTTGTCTGATAGGTGTTTGTCTTCCCTGCAGGGAAACAGTTGCTTAGAGAACTCTTTCAACAGCAGCCACACACTCTGCCCTAGAGCTGAGAAGCACTGGCTGTAATTTCACTTTGTAGAAGGAACATGCCTCAGAAACACACTCTCTCCAACTCTTAAGTTACTACTTCAACTCACATATGCATGGAAACACAGAGTGGAGCACCTGGTATTAGTGTGCAGGACAGTTCAGTAAAAGGGCTGCTCTGCCAGAACAAGGCAGAATGCAGATGCGTGGTTCTCAAGGATATGCTTCTGAGTCTGCTAGAAACTTTGCAGTAGAGCTGAGATGAACTCAGTATAAGTTCCATTTGAAGAAATAACCTAGGCCAGAAACCCACTCAACTGTAGCTCTTAAGCATCATCTGGAGCACACATTCTGGAAACCAGGCAGCAGAGAGCCCAGTGGAAGCTGCTCGATTTGAGCTTGTCTGATAGGTGTTTGTCTTCCCTGCAGGGAAACAGTTGCGTAGAGAACTCTTTCTACAGCAGCCACACACTCTGCCCTAGAGCTGAGAAGCACTGGCTGTAACTTCCCTTTGCAGAAGGAACATGCCTCAGAAACACACTCTCTCCTAACAATTAAGTTAGTACTTCAACTCACATATGCATGGAAACACAGAGTGGAGCACCCGGCGATAGTGTGCAGGACAGTTCAGTAAAAGGGCTGCTCTGCCAGAACAAGGCAGAATGCAGATGCGTGGTTCTCAAGGATATGCTTCTGAGTCTGCTAGAAACTTTGCAGTAGAGCTGAGATGAACTCAGTATAAGTTCCATTTGAAGAAATAACCTAGGCCAGAAACCCACTCAACTGTAGCTCTTAAGCATCATCTGGACCAACATTCCGGGAACCAGGCAGCAGAGAGCCCAGTGGAAGCTGCTCGATTTGAGCTTGTCTGATAGGTGTTTGTCTTCCCTGCAGGGAAACAGTTGCGTAGAGAACTCTTTCTACAGCAGCCACACACTCTGCCCTAGAGCTGAGAAGCACTGGCTGTAACTTCCCTTTGCAGAAGGAACATGCCTCAGAAACACACTCTCTCCTAACTCTTAAGTTACTACTTCAACTCACATATGCATGGAAACACAGAGTGCAGCACCAGGCAATACTGAGCAGGACAGCTCAGTAAAAGGGCTGCTCTGCCAGAACAAGGCAGAATGCAGATGCGTGGTTCTCAAGGATATGCTTCTGAGTCTGCTAGAAACTTTGCAGTAGAGCTGAGATGAACTCAGTATAAGTTCCATTTGAAGAAATAACCTAGGCCAGAAACCCACTCAACTGTAGCTCTTAAGCATCATCTGGAGCACACATTCCGGGAACCAGGCAGCAGAGAGCCCAGTGGAAGCTGCTCGATTTGAGCTTGTCTGATAGGTGTTTGTCTTCCCTGCAGGGAAACAGTTGCGTAGAGAACTCTTTCTACAGCAGCCACACACTCTGCCCTAGAGCTGAGAAGCACTGGCTGTAACTTCCCTTTGCAGAAGGAACATGCCTCAGAAACACACTCTCTCCAACTCTTAAGTTACTACTTCAACTCACATATGCATGGAAACACAGAGTGGAGCACCCGGCAATACTGAGCAGGACAGCTCAGTAAAAGGGCTGCTCTGCCAGAACAAGGCAGAATGCAGATGCGTGGTTCTCAAGGATATGCTTCTGAGTCTGCTAGAAACTTTGCAGTAGAGCTGAGATGAACTCAGTATAAGTTCCATTTGAAGAAATAACCTAGGCCAGAAACCCACTCAACTGTAGCTCTTAAGCATCATCTGGAGCACACATTCCAGGAACCAGGCAGCAGAGAGCCCAGTGGAAGCTGCTCGATTTGAGCTTGTCTGATAGGTGTTTGTCTTCCCTGCAGGGAAACAGTTGCGTAGAGAACTCTTTCTACAGCAGCCACACACTCTGCCCTAGAGCTGAGAAGCACTGGCTGTAACTTCCCTTTGCAGAAGGAACATGCCTCAGAAACACACTCTCTCCTAACTCTTAAGTTACTACTTCAACTCACATATGCATGGAAACACAGAGTGGAGCACCCGGCAATACTGAGCAGGACAGCTCAGTAAAAGGGCTGCTCTGCCAGAACAACGCAGAATGCAGATGCGTGGTTCTCGAGGATATGCTTCTGAGTCTGCTAGAAACTTTGCAGTAGAGCTGAGATGAACTCAGTATAAGTTCCATTTGAAGAAATAACCTAGGTCAGAAACCCACTCAACTGTAGCTCTTAAGCATCATCTGGAGCACACATTCTGGGAACCAGGCAGCCGAGAGCCCAGTGGAAGCTGCTCGATTTGAGCTTGTCTGATAGGTGTTTGTCTTCCCTGCAGGGAAACAGTTGCTTAGAGAACTCTTTCTACAGCAGCCACACACTCTGCCCTAGAGCTGAGAAGCACTGGCTGTAATTTCCCTTTGCAGAAGGAACATGCCTCAGAAACACACTCTCTCCAACTCTTAAGTTACTACTTCAACTCACATATGCATGGAAACACAGAGTGGAGCACCCGGCGATAGTGTGCAGGACAGTTCAGTAAAAGGGAGGCTCTGCCAGAACAAGGCAGAATGCAGATGCGTGGTTCTCAAGGATATGCTTCTGAGTCTGCTAGAAACTTTGCAGTAGAGCTGAGATGAACTCAGTATAAGTTCCATTTGAAGAAATAACCTAGGCCCGAAACCCACTCAACTGTAGCTCTTAAGCATCATCTGGAGCACACATTCCGGGAACCAGGCAGCAGAGAGCCCAGTGGAAGCTGCTCGATTTGAGCTTGTCTGATAGGTGTTTGTCTTCCCTGCAGGGAAACAGTTGCGTAGAGAACTCTTTCTACAGCAGCCACACACTCTGCCCTAGAGCTGAGAAGCACTGGCTGTAATTTCCCTTTGAAGAAGGAACATGCCTCAGAAACACACTCTCTCCAACTCTTAAGTTACTACTTCAACTCACATATGCATGGAAACACAGAGTGGAGCACCCGGCGATAGTGTGCAGGACAGTTCAGTAAAAGGGCTGCTCTGCCAGAACAAGGCAGAATGCAGATGCGTGGTTCTCAAGGATATGCTTCTGAGTCTGCTAGAAACTTTGCAGTAGAGCTGAGATGAACTCAGTATAAGTTCCATTTGAAGAAATAACCTAGGCCCGAAACCCACTCAACTGTAGCTCTTAAGCATCATCTGTAGCACACACTCTGGGAACCAGGCAGCAGAGAGCCCAGTGGAAGCTGCTCGATTTGAGCTTGTCTGATAGGTGTTTGTCTTCCCTGCAGGGAAACAGTTGCGTAGAGAACACTTTCTACAGCAGCCACACACTCTGCCCTAGAGCTGAGAAGCACTGGCTGTAATTTCCCTTTGTAGAAGGAACATGCCTCAGAAACACACTCTCTCCAACTCTTAAGTTACTACTTCAACTCACATATGCATGGAAACACAGAGTGGAGCACCCGGCAATACTGAGCAGGACAGCTCAGTAAAAGGGCTGCTCTGCCAGAACAAGGCAGAATGCAGATGCGTGGTTCTCAAGGATATGCTTCTGAGTCTGCTAGAAACTTTGCAGTAGAGCTGAGATGAACTCAGTATAAGTTCCATTTGAAGAAATAACCTAGGCCAGAAACCCACTCAACTGTAGCTCGTAAGCATCATCTGGAGCACACATTCTGGGAACCAGGCAGCACAGAGCCCAGTGGAAGCTGCTCGATTTGAGCTTGTCTGATAGGTGTTTGTCTTCCCTGCAGGGAACCAGTTGCTTAGATAACTCTTTCTACAGCAGCCACACACTCTGCCCTAGAGCTGAGAAGCACTGGCTGTCACTTCCCTTTGCAGAAGGAACATGCCTCAGAAGCACACTCTCTCCTAACTCTTAAGTTACTACTTCAACTCACATATGCATGTAAACACAGAGTGGAGCACCCGGCGATACTGAGCAGGACAGCTCAGTAAAAGGGCTGCTCTGCCAGAACAAGGCAGAATGCAGATGCGTGGTTCTCAAGGATATGCTTCTGAGTCTGCTAGAAACTTTGCAGTAGAGCTGAGATGAACTCAGTATAAGTTCCATTTGAAGAAATAACCTAGGCCAGAAACCCACTCAACTGTAGCTCTTAAGCATCATCTGGAGCACACATTCTGGGAACCAGGCAGCAGAGAGCCCAGTGGAAGCTGCTCGATTTGAGCTTGTCTGATAGGTGTTTGTCTTCCCTGCAGGGAAACAGTTGCTTAGAGAACTCTTTCTACAGCAGCCACACACTCTGCCCTAGAGCTGAGAAGCACTGGCTGTAATTTCCCTTTGTAGAAGGAACATGCCTCAGAAACACACTCTCTCCAACTCTTAAGTTACTACTTCAACTCACATATGCATGGAAACACAGAGTGGAGCACCCCGCGATAGTGTGCAGGACAGTTCAGTAAAAGGGCTGCTCTGCCAGAACAAGGCAGAATGCAGATGCGTGGTTCTCAAGGATATGCTTCTGAGTCTGCTAGAAACTTTGCAGTAGAGCTGAGATGAACTCAGTATAAGTTCCATTTGAAGAAATAACCTAGGCCAGAAACCCACTCAACTGTAGCTCTTAAGCATCATCTGGAGCACACATTCTGGGAACCAGGCTGCAGAGAGCCCAGTGGAAGCTGCTCGATTTGAGCTTGTCTGATAGGTGTTTGTCTTCCCTGCAGGGAAACAGTTGCGTAGAGAACTCTTTCTACAGCAGCCACACACTCTGCCCTAGAGCTGAGAAGCACTGGCTGTAACTTCCCTTTGCAGAAGGAACATGCCTCAGAAACACACTCTCTCCTAACTCTTAAGTTACTACTTCAACTCACATATGCATGGAAACACAGAGTGGAGCACGCGGCGATACTGAGCAGGACAGCTCAGTAAAAGGGCTGCTCTGCCAGAACAAGGAAGAATGCAGATGCGTGGTTCTCAAGGATATGCTTCTGAGTCTGCTAGAAACTTTGCAGTAGAGCTGAGATGAACTCAGTATAAGTTCCATTTGAAGAAATAACCTAGGCCCGAAACCCACTCCACTGTAGCTCTTAAGCATCATCTGGAGCACACATTCTGGGAACCAGGCAGCAGAGAGCCCAGTGGAAGCTGCTCGATTTGAGCTTGTCTGATAGGTGTTTGTCTTCCCTGCAGGGAAACAGTTGCTTAGAGAACTCTTTCAACAGCAGCCACACACTCTGCCCTAGAGCTGAGAAGCACTGGCTGTAATTTCCCTTTGTAGAAGGAACATGCCTCAGAAACACACTCTCTCCAACTCTTAAGTTACTACTTCAACTCACATATGCATGGAAACACAGAGTGGAGCACCTGGTATTAGTGTGCAGGACAGTTCAGTAAAAGGGCTGCTCTGCCAGAACAAGGCAGAATGCAGATGCGTGGTTCTCAAGGATATGCTTCTGAGTCTGCTAGAAACTTTGCAGTAGAGCTGAGATGAACTCAGTATAAGTTCCATTTGAAGAAATAACCTAGGCCAGAAACCCACTCAACTGTAGCTCTTAAGCATCATCTGGAGCACACATTCTGGGAACCAGGCAGCAGAGAGCCCAGTGGAAGCTGCTCGATTTGAGCTTGTCTGATAGGTGTTTGTCTTCCCTGCAGGGAAACAGTTGCGTAGAGAACTCTTTCTACAGCAGCCACACACTCTGCCCTAGAGCTGAGAAGCACTGGCTGTAACTTCCCTTTGCAGAAGGAACATGCCTCAGAAACACACTCTCTCCTAACAATTAAGTTAGTACTTCAACTCACATATGCATGGAAACACAGAGTGGAGCACCCGGCGATAGTGTGCAGGACAGTTCAGTAAAAGGGCTGCTCTGCCAGAACAAGGCAGAATGCAGATGCGTGGTTCTCAAGGATATGCTTCTGAGTCTGCTAGAAACTTTGCAGTAGAGCTGAGATGAACTCAGTATAAGTTCCATTTGAAGAAATAACCTAGGCCCGAAACCCACTCAACTGTAGCTCTTAAGCATCATCTGGAGCACACACTCTGGGAACCAGGCAGCAGAGAGCCCAGTGGAAGCTGCTCGATTTGAGCTTGTCTGATAGGTGTTTGTCTTCCCTGCAGGGAAACAGTTGCGTAGAGAACACTTTCTACAGCAGCCACACACTCTGCCCTAGAGCTGAGAAGCACTGGCTGTAATTTCCCTTTGTAGAAGGAACATGCCTCAGAAACACACTCTCTCCAACTCTTAAGTTACTACTTCAACTCACATATGCATGGAAACACAGAGTGGAGCACCCGGCAATACTGAGCAGGACAGCTCAGTAAAAGGGCTGCTCTGCCAGAACAAGGCAGAATGCAGATGCGTGGTTCTCAAGGATATGCTTCTGAGTCTGCTAGAAACTTTGCAGTAGAGCTGAGATGAACTCAGTATAAGTTCCATTTGAAGAAATAACCTAGGCCAGAAACCCACTCAACTGTAGCTCGTAAGCATCATCTGGAGCACACATTCTGGGAACCAGGCAGCACAGAGCCCAGTGGAAGCTGCTCGATTTGAGCTTGTCTGATAGGTGTTTGTCTTCCCTGCAGGGAAACAGTTGCTTAGATAACTCTTTCTACAGCAGCCACACACTCTGCCCTAGAGCTGAGAAGCACTGGCTGTCACTTCCCTTTGCAGAAGGAACATGCCTCAGAAGCACACTCTCTCCTAACTCTTAAGTTACTACTTCAACTCACATATGCATGTAAACACAGAGTGGAGCACCCGGCGATACTGAGCAGGACAGCTCAGTAAAAGGGCTGCTCTGCCAGAACAAGGCAGAATGCAGATGCGTGGTTCTCAAGGATATGCTTCTGAGTCTGCTAGAAACTTTGCAGTAGAGCTGAGATGAACTCAGTATAAGTTCCATTTGAAGAAATAACCTAGGCCAGAAACCCACTCAACTGTAGCTCTTAAGCATCATCTGGAGCACACATTCTGGGAACCAGGCAGCAGAGAGCCCAGTGGAAGCTGCTCGATTTGAGCTTGTCTGATAGGTGTTTGTCTTCCCTGCAGGGAAACAGTTGCTTAGAGAACTCTTTCTACAGCAGCCACACACTCTGCCCTAGAGCTGAGAAGCACTGGCTGTAATTTCCCTTTGTAGAAGGAACATGCCTCAGAAACACACTCTCTCCAACTCTTAAGTTACTACTTCAACTCACATATGCATGGAAACACAGAGTGGAGCACCCCGCGATAGTGTGCAGGACAGTTCAGTAAAAGGGCTGCTCTGCCAGAACAAGGCAGAATGCAGATGCGTGGTTCTCAAGGATATGCTTCTGAGTCTGCTAGAAACTTTGCAGTAGAGCTGAGATGAACTCAGTATAAGTTCCATTTGAAGAAATAACCTAGGCCAGAAACCCACTCAACTGTAGCTCTTAAGCATCATCTGGAGCACACATTCTGGGAACCAGGCTGCAGAGAGCCCAGTGGAAGCTGCTCGATTTGAGCTTGTCTGATAGGTGTTTGTCTTCCCTGCAGGGAAACAGTTGCGTAGAGAACTCTTTCTACAGCAGCCACACACTCTGCCCTAGAGCTGAGAAGCACTGGCTGTAACTTCCCTTTGCAGAAGGAACATGCCTCAGAAACACACTCTCTCCTAACTCTTAAGTTACTACTTCAACTCACATATGCATGGAAACACAGAGTGGAGCACCCGGCGATACTGAGCAGGACAGCTCAGTAAAAGGGCTGCTCTGCCAGAACAAGGAAGAATGCAGATGCGTGGTTCTCAAGGATATGCTTCTGAGTCTGCTAGAAACTTTGCAGTAGAGCTGAGATGAACTCAGTATAAGTTCCATTTGAAGAAATAACCTAGGCCCGAAACCCACTCCACTGTAGCTCTTAAGCATCATCTGGAGCACACATTCTGGGAACCAGGCAGCAGAGAGCCCAGTGGAAGCTGCTCGATTTGAGCTTGTCTGATAGGTGTTTGTCTTCCCTGCAGGGAAACAGTTGCTTAGAGAACTCTTTCAACAGCAGCCACACACTCTGCCCTAGAGCTGAGAAGCACTGGCTGTAATTTCACTTTGTAGAAGGAACATGCCTCAGAAACACACTCTCTCCAACTCTTAAGTTACTACTTCAACTCACATATGCATGGAAACACAGAGTGGAGCACCTGGTATTAGTGTGCAGGACAGTTCAGTAAAAGGGCTGCTCTGCCAGAACAAGGCAGAATGCAGATGCGTGGTTCTCAAGGATATGCTTCTGAGTCTGCTAGAAACTTTGCAGTAGAGCTGAGATGAACTCAGTATAAGTTCCATTTGAAGAAATAACCTAGGCCAGAAACCCACTCAACTGTAGCTCTTAAGCATCATCTGGAGCACACATTCTGGAAACCAGGCAGCAGAGAGCCCAGTGGAAGCTGCTCGATTTGAGCTTGTCTGATAGGTGTTTGTCTTCCCTGCAGGGAAACAGTTGCGTAGAGAACTCTTTCTACAGCAGCCACACACTCTGCCCTAGAGCTGAGAAGCACTGGCTGTAACTTCCCTTTGCAGAAGGAACATGCCTCAGAAACACACTCTCTCCTAACAATTAAGTTAGTACTTCAACTCACATATGCATGGAAACACAGAGTGGAGCACCCGGCGATAGTGTGCAGGACAGTTCAGTAAAAGGGCTGCTCTGCCAGAACAAGGCAGAATGCAGATGCGTGGTTCTCAAGGATATGCTTCTGAGTCTGCTAGAAACTTTGCAGTAGAGCTGAGATGAACTCAGTATAAGTTCCATTTGAAGAAATAACCTAGGCCCGAAACCCACTCAACTGTAGCTCTTAAGCATCATCTGGAGCACACACTCTGGGAACCAGGCAGCAGAGAGCCCAGTGGAAGCTGCTCGATTTGAGCTTGTCTGATAGGTGTTTGTCTTCCCTGCAGGGAAACAGTTGCGTAGAGAACACTTTCTACAGCAGCCACACACTCTGCCCTAGAGCTGAGAAGCACTGGCTGTAATTTCCCTTTGTAGAAGGAACATGCCTCAGAAACACACTCTCTCCAACTCTTAAGTTACTACTTCAACTCACATATGCATGGAAACACAGAGTGGAGCACCCCGCGATAGTGTGCAGGACAGTTCAGTAAAAGGGCTGCTCTGCCAGAACAAGGCAGAATGCAGATGCGTGGTTCTCAAGGATATGCTTCTGAGTCTGCTAGAAACTTTGCAGTAGAGCTGAGATGAACTCAGTATAAGTTCCATTTGAAGAAATAACCTAGGCCAGAAACCCACTCAACTGTAGCTCTTAAGCATCATCTGGAGCACACATTCTGGGAACCAGGCTGCAGAGAGCCCAGTGGAAGCTGCTCGATTTGAGCTTGTCTGATAGGTGTTTGTCTTCCCTGCAGGGAAACAGTTGCGTAGAGAACTCTTTCTACAGCAGCCACACACTCTGCCCTAGAGCTGAGAAGCACTGGCTGTAACTTCCCTTTGCAGAAGGAACATGCCTCAGAAACACACTCTCTCCTAACTCTTAAGTTACTACTTCAACTCACATATGCATGGAAACACAGAGTGGAGCACCCGGCGATACTGAGCAGGACAGCTCAGTAAAAGGGCTGCTCTGCCAGAACAAGGAAGAATGCAGATGCGTGGTTCTCAAGGATATGCTTCTGAGTCTGCTAGAAACTTTGCAGTAGAGCTGAGATGAACTCAGTATAAGTTCCATTTGAAGAAATAACCTAGGCCCGAAACCCACTCCACTGTAGCTCTTAAGCATCATCTGGAGCACACATTCTGGGAACCAGGCAGCAGAGAGCCCAGTGGAAGCTGCTCGATTTGAGCTTGTCTGATAGGTGTTTGTCTTCCCTGCAGGGAAACAGTTGCTTAGAGAACTCTTTCAACAGCAGCCACACACTCTGCCCTAGAGCTGAGAAGCACTGGCTGTAATTTCACTTTGTAGAAGGAACATGCCTCAGAAACACACTCTCTCCAACTCTTAAGTTACTACTTCAACTCACATATGCATGGAAACACAGAGTGGAGCACCTGGTATTAGTGTGCAGGACAGTTCAGTAAAAGGGCTGCTCTGCCAGAACAAGGCAGAATGCAGATGCGTGGTTCTCAAGGATATGCTTCTGAGTCTGCTAGAAACTTTGCAGTAGAGCTGAGATGAACTCAGTATAAGTTCCATTTGAAGAAATAACCTAGGCCAGAAACCCACTCAACTGTAGCTCTTAAGCATCATCTGGAGCACACATTCTGGAAACCAGGCAGCAGAGAGCCCAGTGGAAGCTGCTCGATTTGAGCTTGTCTGATAGGTGTTTGTCTTCCCTGCAGGGAAACAGTTGCGTAGAGAACTCTTTCTACAGCAGCCACACACTCTGCCCTAGAGCTGAGAAGCACTGGCTGTAACTTCCCTTTGCAGAAGGAACATGCCTCAGAAACACACTCTCTCCTAACAATTAAGTTAGTACTTCAACTCACATATGCATGGAAACACAGAGTGGAGCACCCGGCGATAGTGTGCAGGACAGTTCAGTAAAAGGGCTGCTCTGCCAGAACAAGGCAGAATGCAGATGCGTGGTTCTCAAGGATATGCTTCTGAGTCTGCTAGAAACTTTGCAGTAGAGCTGAGATGAACTCAGTATAAGTTCCATTTGAAGAAATAACCTAGGCCCGAAACCCACTCAACTGTAGCTCTTAAGCATCATCTGGAGCACACACTCTGGGAACCAGGCAGCAGAGAGCCCAGTGGAAGCTGCTCGATTTGAGCTTGTCTGATAGGTGTTTGTCTTCCCTGCAGGGAAACAGTTGCGTAGAGAACACTTTCTACAGCAGCCACACACTCTGCCCTAGAGCTGAGAAGCACTGGCTGTAATTTCCCTTTGTAGAAGGAACATGCCTCAGAAACACACTCTCTCCAACTCTTAAGTTACTACTTCAACTCACATATGCATGGAAACACAGAGTGGAGCACCCGGCAATACTGAGCAGGACAGCTCAGTAAAAGGGCTGCTCTGCCAGAACAAGGCAGAATGCAGATGCGTGGTTCTCAAGGATATGCTTCTGAGTCTGCTAGAAACTTTGCAGTAGAGCTGAGATGAACTCAGTATAAGTTCCATTTGAAGAAATAACCTAGGCCAGAAACCCACTCAACTGTAGCTCTTAAGCATCATCTGGAGCACACATTCCAGGAACCAGGCAGCAGAGAGCCCAGTGGAAGCTGCTCGATTTGAGCTTGTCTGATAGGTGTTTGTCTTCCCTGCAGGGAAACAGTTGCATAGAGAACTCTTTCTACAGCAGCCACACACTCTGCCCTAGAGCTGAGAAGCACTGGCTGTAACTTCCCTTTGCAGAAGGAACATGCCTCAGAAACACACTCTCTCCTAACTCTTAAGTTACTACTTCAACTCACATATGCATGGAAACACAGAGTGGAGCACCCGGCAATACTGAGCAGGACAGCTCAGTAAAAGGGCTGCTCTGCCAGAGCAACGCAGAATGCAGATGCGTGGTTCTCGAGGATATGCTTCTGAGTCTGCTAGAAACTTTGCAGTAGAGCTGAGATGAACTCAGTATAAGTTCCATTTGAAGAAATAACCTAGGTCAGAAACCCACTCAACTGTAGCTCTTAAGCATCATCTGGAGCACACATTCTGGGAACCAGGCAGCCGAGAGCCCAGTGGAAGCTGCTCGATTTGAGCTTGTCTGATAGGTGTTTGTCTTCCCTGCAGGGAAACAGTTGCTTAGAGAACTCTTTCTACAGCAGCCACACACTCTGCCCTAGAGCTGAGAAGCACTGGCTGTAATTTCCCTTTGCAGAAGGAACATGCCTCAGAAACACACTCTCTCCAACTCTTAAGTTACTACTTCAACTCACATATGCATGGAAACACAGAGTGGAGCACCCGGCGATAGTGTGCAGGACAGTTCAGTAAAAGGGAGGCTCTGCCAGAACAAGGCAGAATGCAGATGCGTGGTTCTCAAGGATATGCTTCTGAGTCTGCTAGAAACTTTGCAGTAGAGCTGAGATGAACTCAGTATAAGTTCCATTTGAAGAAATAACCTAGGCCCGAAACCCACTCAAATGTAGCTCTTAAGCATCATCTGGAGCACACATTCTGGGAACCAGGCAGCAGAGAGCCCAGTGGAAGCTGCTCGATTTGAGCTTGTCTGATAGGTGTTTGTCTTCCCTGCAGGGAAACAGTTGCGTAGAGAACTCTTTCTACAGCAGCCACACACTCTGCCCTAGAGCTGAGAAGCACTGGCTGTAATTTCCCTTTGAAGAAGGAACATGCCTCAGAAACACACTCTCTCCAACTCTTAAGTTACTACTTCAACTCACATATGCATGGAAACACAGAGTGGAGCACCCGGCGATAGTGTGCAGGACAGTTCAGTAAAAGGGCTGCTCTGCCAGAACAAGGCAGAATGCAGATGCGTGGTTCTCAAGGATATGCTTCTGAGTCTGCTAGAAACTTTGCAGTAGAGCTGAGATGAACTCAGTATAAGTTCCATTTGAAGAAATAACCTAGGCCCGAAACCCACTCAACTGTAGCTCTTAAGCATCATCTGGAGCACACACTCTGGGAACCAGGCAGCAGAGAGCCCAGTGGAAGCTGCTCGATTTGAGCTTGTCTGATAGGTGTTTGTCTTCCCTGCAGGGAAACAGTTGCGTAGAGAACACTTTCTACAGCAGCCACACACTCTGCCCTAGAGCTGAGAAGCACTGGCTGTAATTTCCCTTTGTAGAAGGAACATGCCTCAGAAACACACTCTCTCCAACTCTTAAGTTACTACTTCAACTCACATATGCATGGAAACACAGAGTGGAGCACCCGGCAATACTGAGCAGGACAGCTCAGTAAAAGGGCTGCTCTGCCAGAACAAGGCAGAATGCAGATGCGTGGTTCTCAAGGATATGCTTCTGAGTCTGCTAGAAACTTTGCAGTAGAGCTGAGATGAACTCAGTATAAGTTCCATTTGAAGAAATAACCTAGGCCCGAAACCCACTCAACTGTAGCTCGTAAGCATCATCTGGAGCACACATTCTGGGAACCAGGCAGCACAGAGCCCAGTGGAAGCTGCTCGATTTGAGCTTGTCTGATAGGTGTTTGTCTTCCCTGCAGGGAAACAGTTGCTTAGATAACTCTTTCTACAGCAGCCACACACTCTGCCCTAGAGCTGAGAAGCACTGGCTGTCACTTCCCTTTGCAGAAGGAACATGCCTCAGAAGCACACTCTCTCCTAACTCTTAAGTTACTACTTCAACTCACATATGCATGTAAACACAGAGTGGAGCACCCGGCGATACTGAGCAGGACAGCTCAGTAAAAGGGCTGCTCTGCCAGAACAAGGCAGAATGCAGATGCGTGGTTCTCAAGGATATGCTTCTGAGTCTGCTAGAAACTTTGCAGTAGAGCTGAGATGAACTCAGTATAAGTTCCATTTGAAGAAATAACCTAGGCCAGAAACCCACTCAACTGTAGCTCTTAAGCATCATCTGGAGCACACATTCTGGGAACCAGGCAGCAGAGAGCCCAGTGGAAGCTGCTCGATTTGAGCTTGTCTGATAGGTGTTTGTCTTCCCTGCAGGGAAACAGTTGCTTAGAGAACTCTTTCTACAGCAGCCACACACTCTGCCCTAGAGCTGAGAAGCACTGGCTGTAATTTCCCTTTGTAGAAGGAACATGCCTCAGAAACACACTCTCTCCAACTCTTAAGTTACTACTTCAACTCACATATGCATGGAAACACAGAGTGGAGCACCCCGCGATAGTGTGCAGGACAGTTCAGTAAAAGGGCTGCTCTGCCAGAACAAGGCAGAATGCAGATGCGTGGTTCTCAAGGATATGCTTCTGAGTCTGCTAGAAACTTTGCAGTAGAGCTGAGATGAACTCAGTATAAGTTCCATTTGAAGAAATAACCTAGGCCAGAAACCCACTCAACTGTAGCTCTTAAGCATCATCTGGAGCACACATTCTGGGAACCAGGCTGCAGAGAGCCCAGTGGAAGCTGCTCGATTTGAGCTTGTCTGATAGGTGTTTGTCTTCCCTGCAGGGAAACAGTTGCGTAGAGAACTCTTTCTACAGCAGCCACACACTCTGCCCTAGAGCTGAGAAGCACTGGCTGTAACTTCCCTTTGCAGAAGGAACATGCCTCAGAAACACACTCTCTCCTAACTCTTAAGTTACTACTTCAACTCACATATGCATGGAAACACAGAGTGGAGCACCCGGCGATACTGAGCAGGACAGCTCAGTAAAAGGGCTGCTCTGCCAGAACAAGGAAGAATGCAGATGCGTGGTTCTCAAGGATATGCTTCTGAGTCTGCTAGAAACTTTGCAGTAGAGCTGAGATGAACTCAGTATAAGTTCCATTTGAAGAAATAACCTAGGCCCGAAACCCACTCCACTGTAGCTCTTAAGCATCATCTGGAGCACACATTCTGGGAACCAGGCAGCAGAGAGCCCAGTGGAAGCTGCTCGATTTGAGCTTGTCTGATAGGTGTTTGTCTTCCCTGCAGGGAAACAGTTGCTTAGAGAACTCTTTCAACAGCAGCCACACACTCTGCCCTAGAGCTGAGAAGCACTGGCTGTAATTTCACTTTGTAGAAGGAACATGCCTCAGAAACACACTCTCTCCAACTCTTAAGTTACTACTTCAACTCACATATGCATGGAAACACAGAGTGGAGCACCTGGTATTAGTGTGCAGGACAGTTCAGTAAAAGGGCTGCTCTGCCAGAACAAGGCAGAATGCAGATGCGTGGTTCTCAAGGATATGCTTCTGAGTCTGCTAGAAACTTTGCAGTAGAGCTGAGATGAACTCAGTATAAGTTCCATTTGAAGAAATAACCTAGGCCAGAAACCCACTCAACTGTAGCTCTTAAGCATCATCTGGAGCACACATTCTGGAAACCAGGCAGCAGAGAGCCCAGTGGAAGCTGCTCGATTTGAGCTTGTCTGATAGGTGTTTGTCTTCCCTGCAGGGAAACAGTTGCGTAGAGAACTCTTTCTACAGCAGCCACACACTCTGCCCTAGAGCTGAGAAGCACTGGCTGTAACTTCCCTTTGCAGAAGGAACATGCCTCAGAAACACACTCTCTCCTAACAATTAAGTTAGTACTTCAACTCACATATGCATGGAAACACAGAGTGGAGCACCCGGCGATAGTGTGCAGGACAGTTCAGTAAAAGGGCTGCTCTGCCAGAACAAGGCAGAATGCAGATGCGTGGTTCTCAAGGATATGCTTCTGAGTCTGCTAGAAACTTTGCAGTAGAGCTGAGATGAACTCAGTATAAGTTCCATTTGAAGAAATAACCTAGGCCAGAAACCCACTCAACTGTAGCTCTTAAGCATCATCTGGACCAACATTCCGGGAACCAGGCAGCAGAGAGCCCAGTGGAAGCTGCTCGATTTGAGCTTGTCTGATAGGTGTTTGTCTTCCCTGCAGGGAAACAGTTGCGTAGAGAACTCTTTCTACAGCAGCCACACACTCTGCCCTAGAGCTGAGAAGCACTGGCTGTAACTTCCCTTTGCAGAAGGAACATGCCTCAGAAACACACTCTCTCCTAACTCTTAAGTTACTACTTCAACTCACATATGCATGGAAACACAGAGTGCAGCACCAGGCAATACTGAGCAGGACAGCTCAGTAAAAGGGCTGCTCTGCCAGAACAAGGCAGAATGCAGATGCGTGGTTCTCAAGGATATGCTTCTGAGTCTGCTAGAAACTTTGCAGTAGAGCTGAGATGAACTCAGTATAAGTTCCATTTGAAGAAATAACCTAGGCCAGAAACCCACTCAACTGTAGCTCTTAAGCATCATCTGGAGCACACATTCCGGGAACCAGGCAGCAGAGAGCCCAGTGGAAGCTGCTCGATTTGAGCTTGTCTGATAGGTGTTTGTCTTCCCTGCAGGGAAACAGTTGCGTAGAGAACTCTTTCTACAGCAGCCACACACTCTGCCCTAGAGCTGAGAAGCACTGGCTGTAACTTCCCTTTGCAGAAGGAACATGCCTCAGAAACACACTCTCTCCAACTCTTAAGTTACTACTTCAACTCACATATGCATGGAAACACAGAGTGGAGCACCCGGCAATACTGAGCAGGACAGCTCAGTAAAAGGGCTGCTCTGCCAGAACAAGGCAGAATGCAGATGCGTGGTTCTCAAGGATATGCTTCTGAGTCTGCTAGAAACTTTGCAGTAGAGCTGAGATGAACTCAGTATAAGTTCCATTTGAAGAAATAACCTAGGCCAGAAACCCACTCAACTGTAGCTCTTAAGCATCATCTGGAGCACACATTCCAGGAACCAGGCAGCAGAGAGCCCAGTGGAAGCTGCTCGATTTGAGCTTGTCTGATAGGTGTTTGTCTTCCCTGCAGGGAAACAGTTGCGTAGAGAACTCTTTCTACAGCAGCCACACACTCTGCCCTAGAGCTGAGAAGCACTGGCTGTAACTTCCCTTTGCAGAAGGAACATGCCTCAGAAACACACTCTCTCCTAACTCTTAAGTTACTACTTCAACTCACATATGCATGGAAACACAGAGTGGAGCACCCGGCAATACTGAGCAGGACAGCTCAGTAAAAGGGCTGCTCTGCCAGAACAACGCAGAATGCAGATGCGTGGTTCTCGAGGATATGCTTCTGAGTCTGCTAGAAACTTTGCAGTAGAGCTGAGATGAACTCAGTATAAGTTCCATTTGAAGAAATAACCTAGGTCAGAAACCCACTCAACTGTAGCTCTTAAGCATCATCTGGAGCACACATTCTGGGAACCAGGCAGCCGAGAGCCCAGTGGAAGCTGCTCGATTTGAGCTTGTCTGATAGGTGTTTGTCTTCCCTGCAGGGAAACAGTTGCTTAGAGAACTCTTTCTACAGCAGCCACACACTCTGCCCTAGAGCTGAGAAGCACTGGCTGTAATTTCCCTTTGCAGAAGGAACATGCCTCAGAAACACACTCTCTCCAACTCTTAAGTTACTACTTCAACTCACATATGCATGGAAACACAGAGTGGAGCACCCGGCGATAGTGTGCAGGACAGTTCAGTAAAAGGGAGGCTCTGCCAGAACAAGGCAGAATGCAGATGCGTGGTTCTCAAGGATATGCTTCTGAGTCTGCTAGAAACTTTGCAGTAGAGCTGAGATGAACTCAGTATAAGTTCCATTTGAAGAAATAACCTAGGCCCGAAACCCACTCAACTGTAGCTCTTAAGCATCATCTGGAGCACACATTCCGGGAACCAGGCAGCAGAGAGCCCAGTGGAAGCTGCTCGATTTGAGCTTGTCTGATAGGTGTTTGTCTTCCCTGCAGGGAAACAGTTGCGTAGAGAACTCTTTCTACAGCAGCCACACACTCTGCCCTAGAGCTGAGAAGCACTGGCTGTAATTTCCCTTTGAAGAAGGAACATGCCTCAGAAACACACTCTCTCCAACTCTTAAGTTACTACTTCAACTCACATATGCATGGAAACACAGAGTGGAGCACCCGGCGATAGTGTGCAGGACAGTTCAGTAAAAGGGCTGCTCTGCCAGAACAAGGCAGAATGCAGATGCGTGGTTCTCAAGGATATGCTTCTGAGTCTGCTAGAAACTTTGCAGTAGAGCTGAGATGAACTCAGTATAAGTTCCATTTGAAGAAATAACCTAGGCCCGAAACCCACTCAACTGTAGCTCTTAAGCATCATCTGTAGCACACACTCTGGGAACCAGGCAGCAGAGAGCCCAGTGGAAGCTGCTCGATTTGAGCTTGTCTGATAGGTGTTTGTCTTCCCTGCAGGGAAACAGTTGCGTAGAGAACACTTTCTACAGCAGCCACACACTCTGCCCTAGAGCTGAGAAGCACTGGCTGTAATTTCCCTTTGTAGAAGGAACATGCCTCAGAAACACACTCTCTCCAACTCTTAAGTTACTACTTCAACTCACATATGCATGGAAACACAGAGTGGAGCACCCGGCAATACTGAGCAGGACAGCTCAGTAAAAGGGCTGCTCTGCCAGAACAAGGCAGAATGCAGATGCGTGGTTCTCAAGGATATGCTTCTGAGTCTGCTAGAAACTTTGCAGTAGAGCTGAGATGAACTCAGTATAAGTTCCATTTGAAGAAATAACCTAGGCCAGAAACCCACTCAACTGTAGCTCGTAAGCATCATCTGGAGCACACATTCTGGGAACCAGGCAGCACAGAGCCCAGTGGAAGCTGCTCGATTTGAGCTTGTCTGATAGGTGTTTGTCTTCCCTGCAGGGAACCAGTTGCTTAGATAACTCTTTCTACAGCAGCCACACACTCTGCCCTAGAGCTGAGAAGCACTGGCTGTCACTTCCCTTTGCAGAAGGAACATGCCTCAGAAGCACACTCTCTCCTAACTCTTAAGTTACTACTTCAACTCACATATGCATGTAAACACAGAGTGGAGCACCCGGCGATACTGAGCAGGACAGCTCAGTAAAAGGGCTGCTCTGCCAGAACAAGGCAGAATGCAGATGCGTGGTTCTCAAGGATATGCTTCTGAGTCTGCTAGAAACTTTGCAGTAGAGCTGAGATGAACTCAGTATAAGTTCCATTTGAAGAAATAACCTAGGCCAGAAACCCACTCAACTGTAGCTCTTAAGCATCATCTGGAGCACACATTCTGGGAACCAGGCAGCAGAGAGCCCAGTGGAAGCTGCTCGATTTGAGCTTGTCTGATAGGTGTTTGTCTTCCCTGCAGGGAAACAGTTGCTTAGAGAACTCTTTCTACAGCAGCCACACACTCTGCCCTAGAGCTGAGAAGCACTGGCTGTAATTTCCCTTTGTAGAAGGAACATGCCTCAGAAACACACTCTCTCCAACTCTTAAGTTACTACTTCAACTCACATATGCATGGAAACACAGAGTGGAGCACCCCGCGATAGTGTGCAGGACAGTTCAGTAAAAGGGCTGCTCTGCCAGAACAAGGCAGAATGCAGATGCGTGGTTCTCAAGGATATGCTTCTGAGTCTGCTAGAAACTTTGCAGTAGAGCTGAGATGAACTCAGTATAAGTTCCATTTGAAGAAATAACCTAGGCCAGAAACCCACTCAACTGTAGCTCTTAAGCATCATCTGGAGCACACATTCTGGGAACCAGGCTGCAGAGAGCCCAGTGGAAGCTGCTCGATTTGAGCTTGTCTGATAGGTGTTTGTCTTCCCTGCAGGGAAACAGTTGCGTAGAGAACTCTTTCTACAGCAGCCACACACTCTGCCCTAGAGCTGAGAAGCACTGGCTGTAACTTCCCTTTGCAGAAGGAACATGCCTCAGAAACACACTCTCTCCTAACTCTTAAGTTACTACTTCAACTCACATATGCATGGAAACACAGAGTGGAGCACGCGGCGATACTGAGCAGGACAGCTCAGTAAAAGGGCTGCTCTGCCAGAACAAGGAAGAATGCAGATGCGTGGTTCTCAAGGATATGCTTCTGAGTCTGCTAGAAACTTTGCAGTAGAGCTGAGATGAACTCAGTATAAGTTCCATTTGAAGAAATAACCTAGGCCCGAAACCCACTCCACTGTAGCTCTTAAGCATCATCTGGAGCACACATTCTGGGAACCAGGCAGCAGAGAGCCCAGTGGAAGCTGCTCGATTTGAGCTTGTCTGATAGGTGTTTGTCTTCCCTGCAGGGAAACAGTTGCTTAGAGAACTCTTTCAACAGCAGCCACACACTCTGCCCTAGAGCTGAGAAGCACTGGCTGTAATTTCCCTTTGTAGAAGGAACATGCCTCAGAAACACACTCTCTCCAACTCTTAAGTTACTACTTCAACTCACATATGCATGGAAACACAGAGTGGAGCACCTGGTATTAGTGTGCAGGACAGTTCAGTAAAAGGGCTGCTCTGCCAGAACAAGGCAGAATGCAGATGCGTGGTTCTCAAGGATATGCTTCTGAGTCTGCTAGAAACTTTGCAGTAGAGCTGAGATGAACTCAGTATAAGTTCCATTTGAAGAAATAACCTAGGCCAGAAACCCACTCAACTGTAGCTCTTAAGCATCATCTGGAGCACACATTCTGGGAACCAGGCAGCAGAGAGCCCAGTGGAAGCTGCTCGATTTGAGCTTGTCTGATAGGTGTTTGTCTTCCCTGCAGGGAAACAGTTGCGTAGAGAACTCTTTCTACAGCAGCCACACACTCTGCCCTAGAGCTGAGAAGCACTGGCTGTAACTTCCCTTTGCAGAAGGAACATGCCTCAGAAACACACTCTCTCCTAACAATTAAGTTAGTACTTCAACTCACATATGCATGGAAACACAGAGTGGAGCACCCGGCGATAGTGTGCAGGACAGTTCAGTAAAAGGGCTGCTCTGCCAGAACAAGGCAGAATGCAGATGCGTGGTTCTCAAGGATATGCTTCTGAGTCTGCTAGAAACTTTGCAGTAGAGCTGAGATGAACTCAGTATAAGTTCCATTTGAAGAAATAACCTAGGCCAGAAACCCACTCAACTGTAGCTCTTAAGCATCATCTGGACCAACATTCCGGGAACCAGGCAGCAGAGAGCCCAGTGGAAGCTGCTCGATTTGAGCTTGTCTGATAGGTGTTTGTCTTCCCTGCAGGGAAACAGTTGCGTAGAGAACTCTTTCTACAGCAGCCACACACTCTGCCCTAGAGCTGAGAAGCACTGGCTGTAACTTCCCTTTGCAGAAGGAACATGCCTCAGAAACACACTCTCTCCTAACTCTTAAGTTACTACTTCAACTCACATATGCATGGAAACACAGAGTGCAGCACCCGGCAATACTGAGCAGGACAGCTCAGTAAAAGGGCTGCTCTGCCAGAACAAGGCAGAATGCAGATGCGTGGTTCTCAAGGATATGCTTCTGAGTCTGCTAGAAACTTTGCAGTAGAGCTGAGATGAACTCAGTATAAGTTCCATTTGAAGAAATAACCTAGGCCAGAAACCCACTCAACTGTAGCTCTTAAGCATCATCTGGAGCACACATTCCGGGAACCAGGCAGCAGAGAGCCCAGTGGAAGCTGCTCGATTTGAGCTTGTCTGATAGGTGTTTGTCTTCCCTGCAGGGAAACAGTTGCGTAGAGAACTCTTTCTACAGCAGCCACACACTCTGCCCTAGAGCTGAGAAGCACTGGCTGTAACTTCCCTTTGCAGAAGGAACATGCCTCAGAAACACACTCTCTCCAACTCTTAAGTTACTACTTCAACTCACATATGCATGGAAACACAGAGTGGAGCACCCGGCAATACTGAGCAGGACAGCTCAGTAAAAGGGCTGCTCTGCCAGAACAAGGCAGAATGCAGATGCGTGGTTCTCAAGGATATGCTTCTGAGTCTGCTAGAAACTTTGCAGTAGAGCTGAGATGAACTCAGTATAAGTTCCATTTGAAGAAATAACCTAGGCCAGAAACCCACTCAACTGTAGCTCTTAAGCATCATCTGGAGCACACATTCCAGGAACCAGGCAGCAGAGAGCCCAGTGGAAGCTGCTCGATTTGAGCTTGTCTGATAGGTGTTTGTCTTCCCTGCAGGGAAACAGTTGCGTAGAGAACTCTTTCTACAGCAGCCACACACTCTGCCCTAGAGCTGAGAAGCACTGGCTGTAACTTCCCTTTGCAGAAGGAACATGCCTCAGAAACACACTCTCTCCTAACTCTTAAGTTACTACTTCAACTCACATATGCATGGAAACACAGAGTGGAGCACCCGGCAATACTGAGCAGGACAGCTCAGTAAAAGGGCTGCTCTGCCAGAACAACGCAGAATGCAGATGCGTGGTTCTCGAGGATATGCTTCTGAGTCTGCTAGAAACTTTGCAGTAGAGCTGAGATGAACTCAGTATAAGTTCCATTTGAAGAAATAACCTAGGTCAGAAACCCACTCAACTGTAGCTCTTAAGCATCATCTGGAGCACACATTCTGGGAACCAGGCAGCCGAGAGCCCAGTGGAAGCTGCTCGATTTGAGCTTGTCTGATAGGTGTTTGTCTTCCCTGCAGGGAAACAGTTGCTTAGAGAACTCTTTCTACAGCAGCCACACACTCTGCCCTAGAGCTGAGAAGCACTGGCTGTAATTTCCCTTTGCAGAAGGAACATGCCTCAGAAACACACTCTCTCCAACTCTTAAGTTACTACTTCAACTCACATATGCATGGAAACACAGAGTGGAGCACCCGGCGATAGTGTGCAGGACAGTTCAGTAAAAGGGAGGCTCTGCCAGAACAAGGCAGAATGCAGATGCGTGGTTCTCAAGGATATGCTTCTGAGTCTGCTAGAAACTTTGCAGTAGAGCTGAGATGAACTCAGTATAAGTTCCATTTGAAGAAATAACCTAGGCCCGAAACCCACTCAACTGTAGCTCTTAAGCATCATCTGGAGCACACATTCTGGGAACCAGGCAGCAGAGAGCCCAGTGGAAGCTGCTCGATTTGAGCTTGTCTGATAGGTGTTTGTCTTCCCTGCAGGGAAACAGTTGCGTAGAGAACTCTTTCTACAGCAGCCACACACTCTGCCCTAGAGCTGAGAAGCACTGGCTGTAATTTCCCTTTGAAGAAGGAACATGCCTCAGAAACACACTCTCTCCAACTCTTAAGTTACTACTTCAACTCACATATGCATGGAAACACAGAGTGGAGCACCCGGCGATAGTGTGCAGGACAGTTCAGTAAAAGGGCTGCTCTGCCAGAACAAGGCAGAATGCAGATGCGTGGTTCTCAAGGATATGCTTCTGAGTCTGCTAGAAACTTTGCAGTAGAGCTGAGATGAACTCAGTATAAGTTCCATTTGAAGAAATAACCTAGGCCCGAAACCCACTCAACTGTAGCTCTTAAGCATCATCTGGAGCACACACTCTGGGAACCAGGCAGCAGAGAGCCCAGTGGAAGCTGCTCGATTTGAGCTTGTCTGATAGGTGTTTGTCTTCCCTGCAGGGAAACAGTTGCGTAGAGAACACTTTCTACAGCAGCCACACACTCTGCCCTAGAGCTGAGAAGCACTGGCTGTAATTTCCCTTTGTAGAAGGAACATGCCTCAGAAACACACTCTCTCCAACTCTTAAGTTACTACTTCAACTCACATATGCATGGAAACACAGAGTGGAGCACCCGGCAATACTGAGCAGGACAGCTCAGTAAAAGGGCTGCTCTGCCAGAACAAGGCAGAATGCAGATGCGTGGTTCTCAAGGATATGCTTCTGAGTCTGCTAGAAACTTTGCAGTAGAGCTGAGATGAACTCAGTATAAGTTCCATTTGAAGAAATAACCTAGGCCAGAAACCCACTCAACTGTAGCTCGTAAGCATCATCTGGAGCACACATTCTGGGAACCAGGCAGCACAGAGCCCAGTGGAAGCTGCTCGATTTGAGCTTGTCTGATAGGTGTTTGTCTTCCCTGCAGGGAAACAGTTGCTTAGATAACTCTTTCTACAGCAGCCACACACTCTGCCCTAGAGCTGAGAAGCACTGGCTGTCACTTCCCTTTGCAGAAGGAACATGCCTCAGAAGCACACTCTCTCCTAACTCTTAAGTTACTACTTCAACTCACATATGCATGTAAACACAGAGTGGAGCACCCGGCGATACTGAGCAGGACAGCTCAGTAAAAGGGCTGCTCTGCCAGAACAAGGCAGAATGCAGATGCGTGGTTCTCAAGGATATGCTTCTGAGTCTGCTAGAAACTTTGCAGTAGAGCTGAGATGAACTCAGTATAAGTTCCATTTGAAGAAATAACCTAGGCCAGAAACCCACTCAACTGTAGCTCTTAAGCATCATCTGGAGCACACATTCTGGGAACCAGGCAGCAGAGAGCCCAGTGGAAGCTGCTCGATTTGAGCTTGTCTGATAGGTGTTTGTCTTCCCTGCAGGGAAACAGTTGCTTAGAGAACTCTTTCTACAGCAGCCACACACTCTGCCCTAGAGCTGCGAAGCACTGGCTGTAATTTCCCTTTGTAGAAGGAACATGCCTCAGAAACACACTCTCTCCAACTCGTAAGTTACTACTTCAACTCACATATGCATGGAAACACAGAGTGGAGCACCCGGCGATAGTGTGCAGAACAGTTCACTAAAAGGGCTGCTCTACCAGAACAAGGCAGAATGCAGATGCGTGGTTCTCAAGGATATGCTTCTGAGTCTGCTAGAAACTTTGCAGTAGAGCTGAGATGAACTCAGTATAAGTTCCATTTGAAGAAATAACCTAGGCCAGAAACCCACTCAACTGTAGCTCTTAAGCATCATCTGGAGCACACATTCTGGGAACCAGGCAGCAGAGAGCCCTGTGGAAGCTGCTCGATTTGAGCTTGTCTGATAGGTGTTTGTCTTCCCTGCAGGGAAACAGTTGCGTAGAGAACTCTTTCTACAGCAGCCACACACTCTGCCCTAGAGCTGAGAAGCACTGGCTGTAACTTCCCTTTGCAGAAGGAACATGCCTCAGAAACACACTCTCACCTAACTCTTAAGTTACTACTTCAACTCACATATGCATGGAAACACAGAGTGGAGCACCCGGCAATACTGAGCAGGACAGCTCAGTAAAAGGGCTGCTCTGCCAGAACAAGGCAGAATGCAGATGCGTGGTTCTCAAGGATATGCTTCTGAGTCTGCTAGAAACTTTGCAGTAGAGCTGAGATGAACTCAGTATAAGTTCCATTTGAAGAAATAACCTAGGCCCGAAACCCACTCAACTGTAGCTCTTAAGCATCATCTGGAGCACACATTCTGGGAACCAGGCAGCCGAGAGCCCAGTGGAAGCTGCTCGATTTGAGCTTGTCTGATAGGTGTTTGTCTTCCCTGCAGGGAAACAGTTGCTTAGAGAACTCTTTCTACAGCAGCCACACACTCTGCCCTAGAGCTGAGAAGCACTGGCTGTAATTTCCCTTTGTAGAAGGAACATGCCTCAGAAACACACTCTCCCCAACTCTTAAGTTACTACTTCAACTCACATATGCATGGAAACACAGAGTGGAGCACCCCGCGATAGTGTGCAGGACAGTTCAGTAAAAGGGCTGCTCTGCCAGAACAAGGCAGAATGCAGATGCGTGGTTCTCAAGGATATGCTTCTGAGTCTGCTAGAAACTTTGCAGTAGAGCTGAGATGAACTCAGTATAAGTTCCATTTGAAGAAATAACCTAGGCCAGAAACCCACTCAACTGTAGCTCTTAAGCATCATCTGGAGCACACATTCTGGGAACCAGGCTGCAGAGAGCCCAGTGGAAGCTGCTCGATTTGAGCTTGTCTGATAGGTGTTTGTCTTCCCTGCAGGGAAACAGTTGCGTAGAGAACTCTTTCTACAGCAGCCACACACTCTGCCCTAGAGCTGAGAAGCACTGGCTGTAACTTCCCTTTGCAGAAGGAACATGCCTCAGAAACACACTCTCTCCTAACTCTTAAGTTACTACTTCAACTCACATATGCATGGAAACACAGAGTGGAGCACCCGGCGATACTGAGCAGGACAGCTCAGTAAAAGGGCTGCTCTGCCAGAACAAGGAAGAATGCAGATGCGTGGTTCTCAAGGATATGCTTCTGAGTCTGCTAGAAACTTTGCAGTAGAGCTGAGATGAACTCAGTATAAGTTCCATTTGAAGAAATAACCTAGGCCCGAAACCCACTCCACTGTAGCTCTTAAGCATCATCTGGAGCACACATTCTGGGAACCAGGCAGCAGAGAGCCCAGTGGAAGCTGCTCGATTTGAGCTTGTCTGATAGGTGTTTGTCTTCCCTGCAGGGAAACAGTTGCTTAGAGAACTCTTTCAACAGCAGCCACACACTCTGCCCTAGAGCTGAGAAGCACTGGCTGTAATTTCACTTTGTAGAAGGAACATGCCTCAGAAACACACTCTCTCCAACTCTTAAGTTACTACTTCAACTCACATATGCATGGAAACACAGAGTGGAGCACCTGGTATTAGTGTGCAGGACAGTTCAGTAAAAGGGCTGCTCTGCCAGAACAAGGCAGAATGCAGATGCGTGGTTCTCAAGGATATGCTTCTGAGTCTGCTAGAAACTTTGCAGTAGAGCTGAGATGAACTCAGTATAAGTTCCATTTGAAGAAATAACCTAGGCCAGAAACCCACTCAACTGTAGCTCTTAAGCATCATCTGGAGCACACATTCTGGAAACCAGGCAGCAGAGAGCCCAGTGGAAGCTGCTCGATTTGAGCTTGTCTGATAGGTGTTTGTCTTCCCTGCAGGGAAACAGTTGCGTAGAGAACTCTTTCTACAGCAGCCACACACTCTGCCCTAGAGCTGAGAAGCACTGGCTGTAACTTCCCTTTGCAGAAGGAACATGCCTCAGAAACACACTCTCTCCTAACAATTAAGTTAGTACTTCAACTCACATATGCATGGAAACACAGAGTGGAGCACCCGGCGATAGTGTGCAGGACAGTTCAGTAAAAGGGCTGCTCTGCCAGAACAAGGCAGAATGCAGATGCGTGGTTCTCAAGGATATGCTTCTGAGTCTGCTAGAAACTTTGCAGTAGAGCTGAGATGAACTCAGTATAAGTTCCATTTGAAGAAATAACCTAGGCCAGAAACCCACTCAACTGTAGCTCTTAAGCATCATCTGGACCAACATTCCGGGAACCAGGCAGCAGAGAGCCCAGTGGAAGCTGCTCGATTTGAGCTTGTCTGATAGGTGTTTGTCTTCCCTGCAGGGAAACAGTTGCGTAGAGAACTCTTTCTACAGCAGCCACACACTCTGCCCTAGAGCTGAGAAGCACTGGCTGTAACTTCCCTTTGCAGAAGGAACATGCCTCAGAAACACACTCTCTCCTAACAATTAAGTTAGTACTTCAACTCACATATGCATGGAAACACAGAGTGGAGCACCCGGCGATAGTGTGCAGGACAGTTCAGTAAAAGGGCTGCTCTGCCAGAACAAGGCAGAATGCAGATGCGTGGTTCTCAAGGATATGCTTCTGAGTCTGCTAGAAACTTTGCAGTAGAGCTGAGATGAACTCAGTATAAGTTCCATTTGAAGAAATAACCTAGGCCAGAAACCCACTCAACTGTAGCTCTTAAGCATCATCTGGACCAACATTCCGGGAACCAGGCAGCAGAGAGCCCAGTGGAAGCTGCTCGATTTGAGCTTGTCTGATAGGTGTTTGTCTTCCCTGCAGGGAAACAGTTGCGTAGAGAACTCTTTCTACAGCAGCCACACACTCTGCCCTAGAGCTGAGAAGCACTGGCTGTAACTTCCCTTTGCAGAAGGAACATGCCTCAGAAACACACTCTCTCCAACTCTTAAGTTACTACTTCAACTCACATATGCATGGAAACACAGAGTGGAGCACCCGGCAATACTGAGCAGGACAGCTCAGTAAAAGGGCTGCTCTGCCAGAACAAGGCAGAATGCAGATGCGTGGTTCTCAAGGATATGCTTCTGAGTCTGCTAGAAACTTTGCAGTAGAGCTGAGATGAACTCAGTATAAGTTCCATTTGAAGAAATAACCTAGGCCAGAAACCCACTCAACTGTAGCTCTTAAGCATCATCTGGAGCACACATTCCAGGAACCAGGCAGCAGAGAGCCCAGTGGAAGCTGCTCGATTTGAGCTTGTCTGATAGGTGTTTGTCTTCCCTGCAGGGAAACAGTTGCGTAGAGAACTCTTTCTACAGCAGCCACACACTCTGCCCTAGAGCTGAGAAGCACTGGCTGTAACTTCCCTTTGCAGAAGGAACATGCCTCAGAAACACACTCTCTCCTAACTCTTAAGTTACTACTTCAACTCACATATGCATGGAAACACAGAGTGGAGCACCCGGCAATACTGAGCAGGACAGCTCAGTAAAAGGGCTGCTCTGCCAGAACAACGCAGAATGCAGATGCGTGGTTCTCGAGGATATGCTTCTGAGTCTGCTAGAAACTTTGCAGTAGAGCTGAGATGAACTCAGTATAAGTTCCATTTGAAGAAATAACCTAGGTCAGAAACCCACTCAACTGTAGCTCTTAAGCATCATCTGGAGCACACATTCTGGGAACCAGGCAGCCGAGAGCCCAGTGGAAGCTGCTCGATTTGAGCTTGTCTGATAGGTGTTTGTCTTCCCTGCAGGGAAACAGTTGCTTAGAGAACTCTTTCTACAGCAGCCACACACTCTGCCCTAGAGCTGAGAAGCACTGGCTGTAATTTCCCTTTGCAGAAGGAACATGCCTCAGAAACACACTCTCTCCAACTCTTAAGTTACTACTTCAACTCACATATGCATGGAAACACAGAGTGGAGCACCCGGCGATAGTGTGCAGGACAGTTCAGTAAAAGGGAGGCTCTGCCAGAACAAGGCAGAATGCAGATGCGTGGTTCTCAAGGATATGCTTCTGAGTCTGCTAGAAACTTTGCAGTAGAGCTGAGATGAACTCAGTATAAGTTCCATTTGAAGAAATAACCTAGGCCCGAAACCCACTCAACTGTAGCTCTTAAGCATCATCTGGAGCACACATTCTGGGAACCAGGCAGCACAGAGCCCAGTGGAAGCTGCTCGATTTGAGCTTGTCTGATAGGTGTTTGTCTTCCCTGCAGGGAAACAGTTGCGTAGAGAACTCTTTCTACAGCAGCCACACACTCTGCCCTAGAGCTGAGAAGCACTGGCTGTAATTTCCCTTTGTAGAAGGAACATGCCTCAGAAACACACTCTCTCCAACTCTTAAGTTACTACTTCAACTCACATATGCATGGAAACACAGAGTGGAGCACCCGGCAATACTGAGCAGGACAGCTCAGTAAAAGGGCTGCTCTGCCAGAACAAGGCAGAATGCAGATGCGTGGTTCTCAAGGATATGCTTCTGAGTCTGCTAGAAACTTTGCAGTAGAGCTGAGATGAACTCAGTATAAGTTCCATTTGAAGAAATAACCTACGCCAGAAACCCACTCAACTGTAGCTCGTAAGCATCATCTGGAGCACACATTCTGGGAACCAGGCAGCACAGAGCCCAGTGGAAGCTGCTCGATTTGAGCTTGTCTGATAGGTGTTTGTCTTCCCTGCAGGGAAACAGTTGCTTAGATAACTCTTTCTACAGCAGCCACACACTCTGCCCTAGAGCTGAGAAGCACTGGCTGTCACTTCCCTTTGCAGAAGGAACATGCCTCAGAAGCACACTCTCTCCTAACTCTTAAGTTACTACTTCAACTCACATATGCATGTAAACACAGAGTGGAGCACCCGGCGATACTGAGCAGGACAGCTCAGTAAAAGGGCTGCTCTGCCAGAACAAGGCAGAATGCAGATGCGTGGTTCTCAAGGATATGCTTCTGAGTCTGCTAGAAACTTTGCAGTAGAGCTGAGATGAACTCAGTATAAGTTCCATTTGAAGAAATAACCTAGGCCAGAAACCCACTCAACTGTAGCTCTTAAGCATCATCTGGAGCACACATTCTGGGAACCAGGCAGCAGAGAGCCCAGTGGAAGCTGCTCGATTTGAGCTTGTCTGATAGGTGTTTGTCTTCCCTGCAGGGAAACAGTTGCTTAGAGAACTCTTTCTACAGCAGCCACACACTCTGCCCTAGAGCTGAGAAGCACTGGCTGTAATTTCCCTTTGTAGAAGGAACATGCCTCAGAAACACACTCTCTCCAACTCGTAAGTTACTACTTCAACTCACATATGCATGGAAACACAGAGTGGAGCACCCGGCGATAGTGTGCAGGACAGTTCAGTAAAAGGGCTGCTCTGCCACAACAAGGCAGAATGCAGATGCGTGGTTCTCAAGGATATGCTTCTGAGTCTGCTAGAAAGTTTGCAGTAGAGCTGAGATGAACTCAGTATAAGTTCCATTTGAAGAAATAACCTAGGTCGGAAACCCACTCAACTGTAGCTCTTAAGCATCATATGGAGCACACATTCTGGGAACCAGGCAGCACAGAGCCCAGTGGAAGCTGCTCGATTTGAGCTTGTCTGTTAGGTGTTTGTCTTCCCTGCAGGGAAACAGTTGCTTAGAGAACTCTTTCTACAGCAGCCACACACTCTGCCCTAGAGCTGAGAAGCACTGGCTGTAACTTCCCTTTGCAGAAGGAACATGCCTCAGAAACACACTCTCTCCTAACTCTTAAGTTACTACTTCAACTCACATATGCATGGAAACACAGAGTGGAGCACGCGGCGATACTGAGCAGGACAGCTCAGTAAAAGGGCTGCTCTGCCAGAACAAGGCAGAATGCAGATGCGTGGTTCTCAAGGATATGCTTCTGAGTCTGCTAGAAACTTTGCAGTAGAGCTGAGATGAACTCAGTATAAGTTCCATTTGAAGAAATAACCTAGGCCCGAAACCCACTCAACTGTAGCTCTTAAGCATCATCTGGAGCACACATTCTGGGAACCAGGCAGCAGAGAGCCCAGTGGAAGCTGCTCGATTTGAGCTTGTCTGATAGGTGTTTGTCTTCCCTGCAGGGAAACAGTTGCTTAGAGAACTCTTTCTACAGCAGCCACACACTCTGCCCTAGAGCTGAGAAGCACTGGCTGTAATTTCCCTTTGTAGAAGGAACATGCCTCAGAAACACACTCTCTCCAACTCTTAAGTTACTACTTCAACTCACATATGCATGGAAACACAGAGTGGAGCACCCGGCGATAGTGTGCAGGACAGTTCAGTAAAAGGGCTGCTCTGCCAGAACAAGGCAGAATGCAGATGCGTGGTTCTCAAGGATATGCTTCTGAGTCTGCTAGAAAGTTTGCAGTAGAGCTGAGATGAACTCAGTATAAGTTCCATTTGAAGAAATAACCTAGGTCGGAAACCCACTCAACTGTAGCTCTTAAGCATCATCTGGAGCACACATTAAGGGAACCAGGCAGCACAGAGCCCAGTGGAAGCTGCTCGATTTGAGCTTGTCTGATAGGTGTTTGTCTTCCCTGCAGGGAAACAGTTGCGTAGAGAACTCTTTCTACAGCAGCCACACACTCTGCCCTAGAGCTGAGAAGCACTGGCTGTAATTTCCCTTTGTAGAAGCAACATGCCTCAGAAACACACTCTCTCCAACTCTTAAGTTACTACTTCAACTCACATATGCATGGAAACACAGAGTGGAGCACCCGGCGATAGTGTGCAGGACAGTTCAGTAAAAGGGCTGCTCTGCGAGAACAAGGCAGAATGCAGATGCGTGGTTCTCAAGGATATGCTTCTGAGTCTGCTAGAAACTTTGCAGTAGAGCTGAGATGAACTCAGTATAAGTTCCATTTGAAGAAATAACCTAGGTCGGAAACCCACTCAACTGTAGCTCTTAAGCATCATCTGGAGCACACATTAAGGGAACCAGGCAGCACAGAGCCCAGTGGAAGCTGCTCGATTTGAGCTTGTCTGATAGGTGTTTGTCTTCCCTGCAGGGAAACAGTTGCGTAGAGAACTCTTTCTACAGCAGCCACACACTCTGCCCTAGAGCTGAGAAGCACTGGCTGTAACTTCCCTTTGCAGAAGGAACATGCCTCAGAAACACACTCTCTCCTAACTCTTAAGTTACTACTTCAACTCACATATGCATGGAAACACAGAGTGGAGCACCCGGCAATACTGAGCAGGACAGCTCAGTAAAAGGGCTGCTGTGCCAGAACAACGCAGAATGCAGATGCGTGGTTCTCGAGGATATGCTTCTGAGTCTGCTAGAAACTTTGCAGTAGAGCTGAGATGAACTCAGTATAAGTTCCATTTGAAGAAATAACCTAGGTCAGAAACCCACTCAACTGTAGCTCTTAAGCATCATCTGGAGCACACATTCTGGGAACCAGGCAGCCGAGAGCCCAGTGGAAGCTGCTCGATTTGAGCTTGTCTGATAGGTGTTTGTCTTCCCTGCAGGGAAACAGTTGCTTAGAGAACTCTTTCTACAGCAGCCACACACTCTGCCCTAGAGCTGAGAAGCACTGGCTGTAATTTCCCTTTGCAGAAGGAACATGCCTCAGAAACACACTCTCTCCAACTCTTAAGTTACTACTTCAACTCACATATGCATGGAAACACAGAGTGGAGCACCCGGCGATAGTGTGCAGGACAGTTCAGTAAAAGGGAGGCTCTGCCAGAACAAGGCAGAATGCAGATGCGTGGTTCTCAAGGATATGCTTCTGAGTCTGCTAGAAACTTTGCAGTAGAGCTGAGATGAACTCAGTATAAGTTCCATTTGAAGAAATAACCTAGGCCCGAAACCCACTCAACTGTAGCTCTTAAGCATCATCTGGAGCACACATTCTGGGAACCAGGCAGCAGAGAGCCCAGTGGAAGCTGCTCGATTTGAGCTTGTCTGATAGGTGTTTGTCTTCCCTGCAGGGAAACAGTTGCGTAGAGAACTCTTTCTACAGCAGCCACACACTCTGCCCTAGAGCTGAGAAGCACTGGCTGTAATTTCCCTTTGAAGAAGGAACATGCCTCAGAAACACACTCTCTCCAACTCTTAAGTTACTACTTCAACTCACATATGCATGGAAACACAGAGTGGAGCACCCGGCGATAGTGTGCAGGACAGTTCAGTAAAAGGGCTGCTCTGCCAGAACAAGGCAGAATGCAGATGCGTGGTTCTCAAGGATATGCTTCTGAGTCTGCTAGAAACTTTGCAGTAGAGCTGAGATGAACTCAGTATAAGTTCCATTTGAAGAAATAACCTAGGCCCGAAACCCACTCAACTGTAGCTCTTAAGCATCATCTGGAGCACACACTCTGGGAACCAGGCAGCAGAGAGCCCAGTGGAAGCTGCTCGATTTGAGCTTGTCTGATAGGTGTTTGTCTTCCCTGCAGGGAAACAGTTGCGTAGAGAACACTTTCTACAGCAGCCACACACTCTGCCCTAGAGCTGAGAAGCACTGGCTGTAATTTCCCTTTGTAGAAGGAACATGCCTCAGAAACACACTCTCTCCAACTCTTAAGTTACTACTTCAACTCACATATGCATGGAAACACAGAGTGGAGCACCCGGCAATACTGAGCAGGACAGCTCAGTAAAAGGGCTGCTCTGCCAGAACAAGGCAGAATGCAGATGCGTGGTTCTCAAGGATATGCTTCTGAGTCTGCTAGAAACTTTGCAGTAGAGCTGAGATGAACTCAGTATAAGTTCCATTTGAAGAAATAACCTAGGCCAGAAACCCACTCAACTGTAGCTCGTAAGCATCATCTGGAGCACACATTCTGGGAACCAGGCAGCACAGAGCCCAGTGGAAGCTGCTCGATTTGAGCTTGTCTGATAGGTGTTTGTCTTCCCTGCAGGGAAACAGTTGCTTAGAGAACTCTTTCTACAGCAGCCACACACTCTGCCCTAGAGCTGAGAAGCACTGGCTGTCACTTCCCTTTGCAGAAGGAACATGCCTCAGAAGCACACTCTCTCCTAACTCTTAAGTTACTACTTCAACTCACATATGCATGTAAACACAGAGTGGAGCACCCGGCGATACTGAGCAGGACAGCTCAGTAAAAGGGCTGCTCTGCCAGAACAAGGCAGAATGCAGATGCGTGGTTCTCAAGGATATGCTTCTGAGTCTGCTAGAAACTTTGCAGTAGAGCTGAGATGAACTCAGTATAAGTTCCATTTGAAGAAATAACCTAGGCCCGAAACCCACTCAACTGTAGCTCTTAAGCATCATCTGGAGCACACATTCTGGGAACCAGGCAGCAGAGAGCCCAGTGGAAGCTGCTCGATTTGAGCTTGTCTGATAGGTGTTTGTCTTCCCTGCAGGGAAACAGTTGCTTAGAGAACTCTTTCTACAGCAGCCACACACTCTGCCCTAGAGCTGAGAAGCACTGGCTGTAATTTCCCTTTGTAGAAGGAACATGCCTCAGAAACACACTCTCTCCAACTCGTAAGTTACTACTTCAACTCACATATGCATGGAAACACAGAGTGGAGCACCCGGCGATAGTGTGCAGGACAGTTCAGTAAAAGGGCTGCTCTGCCAGAACAAGGCAGAATGCAGATGCGTGGTTCTCAAGGATATGCTTCTGAGTCTGCTAGAAAGTTTGCAGTAGAGCTGAGATGAACTCAGTATAAGTTCCATTTGAAGAAATAACCTAGGCCCGAAACCCACTCAACTGTAGCTCTTAAGCATCATCTGGAGCACACATTCTGGGAACCAGGCAGCAGAGAGCCCAGTGGAAGCTGCTCGATTTGAGCTTGTCTGATAGGTGTTTGTCTTCCCTGCAGGGAAACAGTTGCGTAGAGAACTCTTTCTACAGCAGCCACACACTCTGCCCTAGAGCTGAGAAGCACTGGCTGTAACTTCCCTTTGCAGAAGGAACATGCCCCAGAAACACACTCTCTCCTAACTCTTAAGTTACTACTTCAACTCACATATGCATGGAAACACAGAGTGGAGCACCCGGCGATACTGAGCAGGACAGTTCAGTAAAAGGGCTGCTCTGCCAGAACAAGGCAGAATGCAGATGCGTGGTTCTCAAGGATATGCTTCTGAGTCTGCTAGAATCTTTGCAGTAGAGCTGAGATGAACTCAGTATAAGTTCCATTTGAAGAAATAACCTAGGCCAGAAACCCACTCAACTGTAGCTCTTAAGCATCATCTGGAGCACACATTCTGGGAACCAGGCAGCAGAGAGCCCAGTGGAAGCTGCTCGATTTGAGCTTGTCTGATAGGTGTTTGTCTTCCCTGCAGGGAAACAGTTGCTTAGAGAACTCTTTCTACAGCAGCCACACACT
This sequence comes from Tapirus indicus, assembly GCA_031878705.1. Lineage (NCBI taxonomy): Eukaryota > Metazoa > Chordata > Mammalia > Perissodactyla > Tapiridae > Tapirus > Tapirus indicus. The sequence continues at coordinate 49,813,454 of CM062942.1, forward strand.
CTGCCCTAGAGCTGAGAAGCACTGGCTGTAACTTCCCTTTGCAGAAGGAACATGCCTCAGAAACACACACTCACCTAACTCTTAAGTTACTACTTCAACTCACATATGCATGGAAACACAGAGTGGAGCACCCGGCGATAGTGTGCAGGACAGTTCAGTAAAAGGGCTGCTCTGCCAGAACAAGGCAGAATGCAGATGCGTGGTTCTCAAGGATATGCTTCTGAGTCTGCTAGAAACTTTGCAGTAGAGCTGAGATGAACTCCGTATAAGTTCCATTTGAAGAAATAACCTAGGCCCGAAACCCACTCAACTGTAGCTCTTAAGCATCATCTGGAGCACACATTCTGGGAACCAGGCAGCAGAGAGCCCAGCGGAATCTGCTCGATTTGAGCTTGTCTGATAGGTGTTTGTCTTCCCTGCAGGGAAACAGTTGCGTAGAGAACTCTTTCTACAGCAGCCACACACTCTGCCCTAGAGCTGAGAAGCACTGGCTGTAACTTCCCTTTGCAGAAGGAACATGCCTCAGAAACACACTCTCTCCTAACTCTTAAGTTACTACTTCAACTCACATATGCATGGAAACACAGAGTGGAGCACCCGGCGATACTGAGCAGGACAGTTCAGTAAAAGGGCTGCTCTGCCAGAACAAGGCAGAATGCAGATGCGTGGTTCTCAAGGATATGCTTCTGAGTCTGCTAGAAACTTTGCAGTAGAGCTGAGATGAACTCAGTATAAGTTCCATTTGAAGATATAACCTAGGCCAGAAACCCACTCAACTGTAGCTCTTAAGCATCATCTGGAGCACACATTCTGGGAACCAGGCAGCAGAGAGCCCAGAAGAGACTGCTCGATTTGAGCTTGTTTCATAGGTGTTTGTCTTCCCTGCAGGGAAACAGTTGCTTAGAGAACTCTTTCTACAGCAGCCACACACTCTGCCCTAGAGCTGAGAAGCACTGGCTGTAACTTCCCTTTGCAGAAGGAACATGCCTCAGAAACACACTCTCTCCTAACTCTTAAGTTACTACTTCAACTCACATATGCATGGAAACACAGAGTGGAGCACCCGGCAATACTTAGCAGGACAGCTCAGTAAAAGGGCTGCTCTGCCAGAACAAGGCAGAATGCAGATGCGTGGTTCTCAAGGATATGCTTCTGAGTCTGCTAGAAACTTTGCAGTAGAGCTGAGATGAACTCAGTATAAGTTCCATTTGAAGAAATAACCTAGGCCAGAAACCCACTCAACTGTAGCTCTTAAGCATCATCTGGACCAACATTCCGGGAACCAGGCAGCAGAGAGCCCAGTGGAAGCTGCTCGATTTGAGCTTGTCTGATAGGTGTTTGTCTTCCCTGCAGGGAAACAGTTGCGTAGAGAACTCTTTCTACAGCAGCCACACACTCTGCCCTAGAGCTGAGAAGCACTGGCTGTAACTTCCCTTTGCAGAAGGAACATGCCTCAGAAACACACTCTCTCCTAACTCTTAAGTTACTACTTCAACTCACATATGCATGGAAACACAGAGTGGAGCACCCGGCAATACTGAGCAGGACAGCTCAGTAAAAGGGCTGCTCTGCCAGAACAAGGCAGAATGCAGATGCGTGGTTCTCAAGGATATGCTTCTGAGTCTGCTAGAAACTTTGCAGTAGAGCTGAGATGAACTCAGTATAAGTTCCATTTGAAGAAATAACCTAGGCCAGAAACCCACTCAACTGTAGCTCTTAAGCATCATCTGGAGCACACATTCCGGGAACCAGGCAGCAGAGAGCCCAGTGGAAGCTGCTCGATTTGAGCTTGTCTGATAGGTGTTTGTCTTCCCTGCAGGGAAACAGTTGCGTAGAGAACTCTTTCTACAGCAGCCACACACTCTGCCCTAGAGCTGAGAAGCACTGGCTGTAACTTCCCTTTGCAGAAGGAACATGCCTCAGAAACACACTCTCTCCTAACTCTTAAGTTACTACTTCAACTCACATATGCATGGAAACACAGAGTGGAGCACCCGGCAATACTGAGCAGGACAGCTCAGTAAAAGGGCTGCTCTGCCAGAACAAGGCAGAATGCAGATGCGTGGTTCTCAAGGATATGCTTCTGAGTCTGCTAGAAACTTTGCAGTAGAGCTGAGATGAACTCAGTATAAGTTCCATTTGAAGAAATAACCTAGGCCAGAAACCCACTCAACTGTAGCTCTTAAGCATCATCTGGAGCACACATTCCAGGAACCAGGCAGCAGAGAGCCCAGTGGAAGCTGCTCGATTTGAGCTTGTCTGATAGGTGTTTGTCTTCCCTGCAGGGAAACAGTTGCGTAGAGAACTCTTTCTACAGCAGCCACACACTCTGCCCTAGAGCTGAGAAGCACTGGCTGTAACTTCCCTTTGCAGAAGGAACATGCCTCAGGAACACACTCTCTCCAACTCTTAATTTACTACTTCAACTCACATATGCATGGAAACACAGAGTGGAGCACCCGGCGATAGTGTGCAGGACAGTTCAGTAAAAGGGAGGCTCTGCCAGAACAAGGCAGAATGCAGATGCGTGGTTCTCAAGGATATGCTTCTGAGTCTGCTAGAAACTTTGCAGTAGAGCTGAGATGAACTCAGTATAAGTTCCATTTGAAGAAATAACCTAGGCCCGAAACCCACTCAACTGTAGCTCTTAAGCATCATCTGGAGCACACATTCTGGGAACCAGGCAGCAGAGAGCCCAGTGGAAGCTGCTCGATTTGAGCTTGTCTGATAGGTGTTTGTCTTCCCTGCAGGGAAACAGTTGCGTAGAGAACTCTTTCTACAGCAGCCACACACTCTGCCCTAGAGCTGAGAAGCACTGGCTGTAATTTCCCTTTGAAGAAGGAACATGCCTCAGAAACACACTCTCTCCAACTCTTAAGTTACTACTTCAACTCACATATGCATGGAAACACAGAGTGGAGCACCCGGCGATAGTGTGCAGGACAGTTCAGTAAAAGGGCTGCTCTGCCAGAACAAGGCAGAATGCAGATGCGTGGTTCTCAAGGATATGCTTCTGAGTCTGCTAGAAACTTTGCAGTAGAGCTGAGATGAACTCAGTATAAGTTCCATTTGAAGAAATAACCTAGGCCAGAAACCCACTCAACTGTAGCTCGTAAGCATCATCTGGAGCACACATTCTGGGAACCAGGCAGCACAGAGCCCAGTGGAAGCTGCTCGATTTGAGCTTGTCTGATAGGTGTTTGTCTTCCCTGCAGGGAAACAGTTGCTTAGAGAACTCTTTCTACAGCAGCCACACACTCTGCCCTAGAGCTGAGAAGCACTGGCTGTCACTTCCCTTTGCAGAAGGAACATGCCTCAGAAGCACACTCTCTCCTAACTCTTAAGTTACTACTTCAACTCACATATGCATGGAAACACAGAGTGGAGCACCCGGCGATACTGAGCAGGACAGCTCAGTAAAAGGGCTGCTCTGCCAGAACAAGGCAGAATGCAGATGCGTGGTTCTCAAGGATATGCTTCTGAGTCTGCTAGAAACTTTGCAGTAGAGCTGAGATGAACTCAGTATAAGTTCCATTTGAAGAAATAACCTAGGCCAGAAACCCACTCAACTGTAGCTCTTAAGCATCATCTGGAGCACACATTCTGGGAACCAGGCAGCAGAGAGCCCAGTGGAAGCTGCTCGATTTGAGCTTGTCTGATAGGTGTTTGTCTTCCCTGCAGGGAAACAGTTGCTTAGAGAACTCTTTCTACAGCAGCCACACACTCTGCCCTAGAGCTGAGAAGCACTGGCTGTAATTTCCCTTTGTAGAAGGAACATGCCTCAGAAACACACTCTCTCCAACTCGTAAGTTACTACTTCAACTCACATATGCATGGAAACACAGAGTGGAGCACCCGGCGATAGTGTGCAGGACAGTTCAGTAAAAGGGCTGCTCTGCGAGAACAAGGCAGAATGCAGATGCGTGGTTCTCAAGGATATGCTTCTGAGTCTGCTAGAAAGTTTGCAGTAGAGCTGAGATGAACTCAGTATAAGTTCCATTTGAAGAAATAACCTAGGTCGGAAACCCACTCAACTGTAGCTCTTAAGCATCATATGGAGCACACATTCTGGGAACCAGGCAGCACAGAGCCCAGTGGAAGCTGCTCGATTTGAGCTTGTGTGATAGGTGTTTGTCTTCCCTGCAGGGAAACAGTTGCGTAGAGAACTCTTTCTACAGCAGCCACACACTCTGCCCTAGAGCTGAGAAGCACTGGCTGTAACTTCCCTTTGCAGAAGGAACATGCCTCAGAAACACACTCTCTCCTAACTCTTAAGTTACTACTTCAACTCACATATGCATGGAAACACAGAGTGGAGCACCCGGCAATACTGAGCAGGACAGCTCAGTAAAAGGGCTGCTCTGCCAGAACAAGGCAGAATGCAGATGCGTGGTTCTCAAGGATATGCTTCTGAGTCTGCTAGAAACTTTGCAGTAGAGCTGAGATGAACTCAGTATAAGTTCCATTTGAAGAAATAACCTAGGCCAGAAACCCACTCAACTGTAGCTCTTAAGCATCATCTGGAGCACACATTCCAGGAACCAGGCAGCAGAGAGCCCAGTGGAAGCTGCTCGATTTGAGCTTGTCTGATAGGTGTTTGTCTTCCCTGCAGGGAAACAGTTGCGTAGAGAACTCTTTCTACAGCAGCCACACACTCTGCCCTAGAGCTGAGAAGCACTGGCTGTAACTTCCCTTTGCAGAAGGAACATGCCTCAGAAACACACTCTCTCCAACTCTTAAGTTACTACTTCAACTCACATATGCATGGAAACACAGAGTGGAGCACCCGGCGATAGTGTGCAGGACAGTTCAGTAAAAGGGAGGCTCTGCCAGAACAAGGCAGAATGCAGATGCGTGGTTCTCAAGGATATGCTTCTGAAGCTGCTAGAAACTTTGCAGTAGAGCTGAGATGAACTCAGTATAAGTTCCATTTGAAGAAATAACCTAGGCCCGAAACCCACTCAACTGTAGCTCTTAAGCATCATCTGGAGCACACATTCTGGGAACCAGGCAGCAGAGAGCCCAGTGGAAGCTGCTCGATTTGAGCTTGTCTGATAGGTGTTTGTCTTCCCTGCAGGGAAACAGTTGCGTAGAGAACTCTTTCTACAGCAGCCACACACTCTGCCCTAGAGCTGAGAAGCACTGGCTGTAATTTCCCTTTGAAGAAGGAACATGCCTCAGAAACACACTCTCTCCAACTCTTAAGTTACTACTTCAACTCACATATGCATGGAAACACAGAGTGGAGCACCCGGCGATAGTGTGCAGGACAGTTCAGTAAAAGGGCTGCTCTGCGAGAACAAGGCAGAATGCAGATGCGTGGTTCTCAAGGATATGCTTCTGAGTCTGCTAGAAACTTTGCAGTAGAGCTGAGATGAACTCAGTATAAGTTCCATTTGAAGAAATAACCTAGGTCGGAAACCCACTCAACTGTAGCTCTTAAGCATCATCTGGAGCACACATTAAGGGAACCAGGCAGCACAGAGCCCAGTGGAAGCTGCTCGATTTGAGCTTGTCTGATAGGTGTTTGTCTTCCCTGCAGGGAAACAGTTGCGTAGAGAACTCTTTCTACAGCAGCCACACACTCTGCCCTAGAGCTGAGAAGCACTGGCTGTAACTTCCCTTTGCAGAAGGAACATGCCTCAGAAACACACTCTCTCCTAACTCTTAAGTTACTACTTCAACTCACATATGCATGGAAACACAGAGTGGAGCACCCGGCAATACTGAGCAGGACAGCTCAGTAAAAGGGCTGCTGTGCCAGAACAACGCAGAATGCAGATGCGTGGTTCTCGAGGATATGCTTCTGAGTCTGCTAGAAACTTTGCAGTAGAGCTGAGATGAACTCAGTATAAGTTCCATTTGAAGAAATAACCTAGGTCAGAAACCCACTCAACTGTAGCTCTTAAGCATCATCTGGAGCACACATTCTGGGAACCAGGCAGCCGAGAGCCCAGTGGAAGCTGCTCGATTTGAGCTTCTCTGATAGGTGTTTGTCTTCCCTGCAGGGAAACAGTTGCTTAGAGAACTCTTTCTACAGCAGCCACACACTCTGCCCTAGAGCTGAGAAGCACTGGCTGTAATTTCCCTTTGCAGAAGGAACATGCCTCAGAAACACACTCTCTCCAACTCTTAAGTTACTACTTCAACTCACATATGCATGGAAACACAGAGTGGAGCACCCGGCGATAGTGTGCAGGACAGTTCAGTAAAAGGGAGGCTCTGCCAGAACAAGGCAGAATGCAGATGCGTGGTTCTCAAGGATATGCTTCTGAGTCTGCTAGAAACTTTGCAGTAGAGCTGAGATGAACTCAGTATAAGTTCCATTTGAAGAAATAACCTAGGCCCGAAACCCACTCAACTGTAGCTCTTAAGCATCATCTGGAGCACACATTCTGGGAACCAGGCAGCAGAGAGCCCAGTGGAAGCTGCTCGATTTGAGCTTGTCTGATAGGTGTTTGTCTTCCCTGCAGGGAAACAGTTGCGTAGAGAACTCTTTCTACAGCAGCCACACACTCTGCCCTAGAGCTGAGAAGCACTGGCTGTAATTTCCCTTTGAAGAAGGAACATGCCTCAGAAACACACTCTCTCCAACTCTTAAGTTACTACTTCAACTCACATATGCATGGAAACACAGAGTGGAGCACCCGGCGATAGTGTGCAGGACAGTTCAGTAAAAGGGCTGCTCTGCCAGAACAAGGCAGAATGCAGATGCGTGGTTCTCAAGGATATGCTTCTGAGTCTGCTAGAAACTTTGCAGTAGAGCTGAGATGAACTCAGTATAAGTTCCATTTGAAGAAATAACCTAGGCCCGAAACCCACTCAACTGTAGCTCTTAAGCATCATCTGGAGCACACACTCTGGGAACCAGGCAGCAGAGAGCCCAGTGGAAGCTGCTCGATTTGAGCTTGTCTGATAGGTGTTTGTCTTCCCTGCAGGGAAACAGTTGCGTAGAGAACACTTTCTACAGCAGCCACACACTCTGCCCTAGAGCTGAGAAGCACTGGCTGTAATTTCCCTTTGTAGAAGGAACATGCCTCAGAAACACACTCTCTCCAACTCTTAAGTTACTACTTCAACTCACATATGCATGGAAACACAGAGTGGTGCACCCGGCAATACTGAGCAGGACAGCTCAGTAAAAGGGCTGCTCTGCCAGAACAAGGCAGAATGCAGATGCGTGGTTCTCAAGGATATGCTTCTGAGTCTGCTAGAAACTTTGCAGTAGAGCTGAGATGAACTCAGTATAAGTTCCATTTGAAGAAATAACCTAGGCCAGAAACCCACTCAACTGTAGCTCGTAAGCATCATCTGGAGCACACATTCTGGGAACCAGGCAGCACAGAGCCCAGTGGAAGCTGCTCGATTTGAGCTTGTCTGATAGGTGTTTGTCTTCCCTGCAGGGAAACAGTTGCTTAGAGAACTCTTTCTACAGCAGCCACACACTCTGCCCTAGAGCTGAGAAGCACTGGCTGTCACTTCCCTTTGCAGAAGGAACATGCCTCAGAAGCACACTCTCTCCTAACTCTTAAGTTACTACTTCAACTCACATATGCATGTAAACACAGAGTGGAGCACCCGGCGATACTGAGCAGGACAGCTCAGTAAAAGGGCTGCTCTGCCAGAACAAGGCAGAATGCAGATGCGTGGTTCTCAAGGATATGCTTCTGAGTCTGCTAGAAACTTTGCAGTAGAGCTGAGATGAACTCAGTATAAGTTCCATTTGAAGAAATAACCTAGGCCCGAAACCCACTCAACTGTAGCTCTTAAGCATCATCTGGAGCACACATTCTGGGAACCAGGCAGCAGAGAGCCCAGTGGAAGCTGCTCGATTTGAGCTTGTCTGATAGGTGTTTGTCTTCCCTGCAGGGAAACAGTTGCTTAGAGAACTCTTTCTACAGCAGCCACACACTCTGCCCTAGAGCTGAGAAGCACTGGCTGTAATTTCCCTTTGTAGAAGGAACATGCCTCAGAAACACACTCTCTCCAACTCGTAAGTTACTACTTCAACTCACATATGCATGGAAACACAGAGTGGAGCACCCGGCGATAGTGTGCAGGACAGTTCAGTAAAAGGGCTGCTCTGCCAGAACAAGGCAGAATGCAGATGCGTGGTTCTCAAGGATATGCTTCTGAGTCTGCTAGAAAGTTTGCAGTAGAGCTGAGATGAACTCAGTATAAGTTCCATTTGAAGAAATAACCTAGGCCCGAAACCCACTCAACTGTAGCTCTTAAGCATCATCTGGAGCACACATTCTGGGAACCAGGCAGCAGAGAGCCCAGTGGAAGCTGCTCGATTTGAGCTTGTCTGATAGGTGTTTGTCTTCCCTGCAGGGAAACAGTTGCGTAGAGAACTCTTTCTACAGCAGCCACACACTCTGCCCTAGAGCTGAGAAGCACTGGCTGTAACTTCCCTTTGCAGAAGGAACATGCCCCAGAAACACACTCTCTCCTAACTCTTAAGTTACTACTTCAACTCACATATGCATGGAAACACAGAGTGGAGCACCCGGCGATACTGAGCAGGACAGTTCAGTAAAAGGGCTGCTCTGCCAGAACAAGGCAGAATGCAGATGCGTGGTTCTCAAGGATATGCTTCTGAGTCTGCTAGAATCTTTGCAGTAGAGCTGAGATGAACTCAGTATAAGTTCCATTTGAAGAAATAACCTAGGCCAGAAACCCACTCAACTGTAGCTCTTAAGCATCATCTGGAGCACACATTCTGGGAACCAGGCAGCAGAGAGCCCAGTGGAAGCTGCTCGATTTGAGCTTGTCTGATAGGTGTTTGTCTTCCCTGCAGGGAAACAGTTGCTTAGAGAACTCTTTCTACAGCAGCCACACACTCTGCCCTAGAGCTGAGAAGCACTGGCTGTAACTTCCCTTTGCAGAAGGAACATGCCTCAGAAACACACACTCACCTAACTCTTAAGTTACTACTTCAACTCACATATGCATGGAAACACAGAGTGGAGCACCCGGCGATAGTGTGCAGGACAGTTCAGTAAAAGGGCTGCTCTGCCAGAACAAGGCAGAATGCAGATGCGTGGTTCTCAAGGATATGCTTCTGAGTCTGCTAGAAACTTTGCAGTAGAGCTGAGATGAACTCCGTATAAGTTCCATTTGAAGAAATAACCTAGGCCCGAAACCCACTCAACTGTAGCTCTTAAGCATCATCTGGAGCACACATTCTGGGAACCAGGCAGCAGAGAGCCCAGCGGAATCTGCTCGATTTGAGCTTGTCTGATAGGTGTTTGTCTTCCCTGCAGGGAAACAGTTGCGTAGAGAACTCTTTCTACAGCAGCCACACACTCTGCCCTAGAGCTGAGAAGCACTGGCTGTAACTTCCCTTTGCAGAAGGAACATGCCTCAGAAACACACTCTCTCCTAACTCTTAAGTTACTACTTCAACTCACATATGCATGGAAACACAGAGTGGAGCACCCGGCGATACTGAGCAGGACAGTTCAGTAAAAGGGCTGCTCTGCCAGAACAAGGCAGAATGCAGATGCGTGGTTCTCAAGGATATGCTTCTGAGTCTGCTAGAAACTTTGCAGTAGAGCTGAGATGAACTCAGTATAAGTTCCATTTGAAGATATAACCTAGGCCAGAAACCCACTCAACTGTAGCTCTTAAGCATCATCTGGAGCACACATTCTGGGAACCAGGCAGCAGAGAGCCCAGAAGAGACTGCTCGATTTGAGCTTGTTTCATAGGTGTTTGTCTTCCCTGCAGGGAAACAGTTGCTTAGAGAACTCTTTCTACAGCAGCCACACACTCTGCCCTAGAGCTGAGAAGCACTGGCTGTAACTTCCCTTTGCAGAAGGAACATGCCTCAGAAACACACTCTCTCCTAACTCTTAAGTTACTACTTCAACTCACATATGCATGGAAACACAGAGTGGAGCACCCGGCAATACTTAGCAGGACAGCTCAGTAAAAGGGCTGCTCTGCCAGAACAAGGCAGAATGCAGATGCGTGGTTCTCAAGGATATGCTTCTGAGTCTGCTAGAAACTTTGCAGTAGAGCTGAGATGAACTCAGTATAAGTTCCATTTGAAGAAATAACCTAGGCCAGAAACCCACTCAACTGTAGCTCTTAAGCATCATCTGGACCAACATTCCGGGAACCAGGCAGCAGAGAGCCCAGTGGAAGCTGCTCGATTTGAGCTTGTCTGATAGGTGTTTGTCTTCCCTGCAGGGAAACAGTTGCGTAGAGAACTCTTTCTACAGCAGCCACACACTCTGCCCTAGAGCTGAGAAGCACTGGCTGTAACTTCCCTTTGCAGAAGGAACATGCCTCAGAAACACACTCTCTCCTAACTCTTAAGTTACTACTTCAACTCACATATGCATGGAAACACAGAGTGGAGCACCCGGCAATACTGAGCAGGACAGCTCAGTAAAAGGGCTGCTCTGCCAGAACAAGGCAGAATGCAGATGCGTGGTTCTCAAGGATATGCTTCTGAGTCTGCTAGAAACTTTGCAGTAGAGCTGAGATGAACTCAGTATAAGTTCCATTTGAAGAAATAACCTAGGCCAGAAACCCACTCAACTGTAGCTCTTAAGCATCATCTGGAGCACACATTCCGGGAACCAGGCAGCAGAGAGCCCAGTGGAAGCTGCTCGATTTGAGCTTGTCTGATAGGTGTTTGTCTTCCCTGCAGGGAAACAGTTGCGTAGAGAACTCTTTCTACAGCAGCCACACACTCTGCCCTAGAGCTGAGAAGCACTGGCTGTAACTTCCCTTTGCAGAAGGAACATGCCTCAGAAACACACTCTCTCCTAACTCTTAAGTTACTACTTCAACTCACATATGCATGGAAACACAGAGTGGAGCACCCGGCAATACTGAGCAGGACAGCTCAGTAAAAGGGCTGCTCTGCCAGAACAAGGCAGAATGCAGATGCGTGGTTCTCAAGGATATGCTTCTGAGTCTGCTAGAAACTTTGCAGTAGAGCTGAGATGAACTCAGTATAAGTTCCATTTGAAGAATTAACCTAGGCCAGAAACCCACTCAACTGTAGCTCTTAAGCATCATCTGGAGCACACATTCCAGGAACCAGGCAGCAGAGAGCCCAGTGGAAGCTGCTCGATTTGAGCTTGTCTGATAGGTGTTTGTCTTCCCTGCAGGGAAACAGTTGCGTAGAGAACTCTTTCTACAGCAGCCACACACTCTGCCCTAGAGCTGAGAAGCACTGGCTGTAACTTCCCTTTGCAGAAGGAACATGCCTCAGAAACACACTCTCTCCAACTCTTAATTTACTACTTCAACTCACATATGCATGGAAACACAGAGTGGAGCACCCGGCGATAGTGTGCAGGACAGTTCAGTAAAAGGGAGGCTCTGCCAGAACAAGGCAGAATGCAGATGCGTGGTTCTCAAGGATATGCTTCTGAGTCTGCTAGAAACTTTGCAGTAGAGCTGAGATGAACTCAGTATAAGTTCCATTTGAAGAAATAACCTAGGCCAGAAACCCACTCAACTGTAGCTCTTAAGCATCATCTGGAGCACACATTCTGGGAACCAGGCAGCAGAGAGCCCAGTGGAAGCTGCTCGATTTGAGCTTGTCTGATAGGTGTTTGTCTTCCCTGCAGGGAAACAGTTGCGTAGAGAACTCTTTCTACAGCAGCCACACACTCTGCCCTAGAGCTGAGAAGCACTGGCTGTAATTTCCCTTTGAAGAAGGAACATGCCTCAGAAACACACTCTCTCCAACTCTTAAGTTACTACTTCAACTCACATATGCATGGAAACACAGAGTGGAGCACCCGGCGATAGTGTGCAGGACAGTTCAGTAAAAGGGCTGCTCTGCCAGAACAAGGCAGAATGCAGATGCGTGGTTCTCAAGGATATGCTTCTGAGTCTGCTAGAAACTTTGCAGTAGAGCTGAGATGAACTCAGTATAAGTTCCATTTGAAGAAATAACCTAGGCCAGAAACCCACTCAACTGTAGCTCGTAAGCATCATCTGGAGCACACATTCTGGGAACCAGGCAGCACAGAGCCCAGTGGAAGCTGCTCGATTTGAGCTTGTCTGATAGGTGTTTGTCTTCCCTGCAGGGAAACAGTTGCTTAGAGAACTCTTTCTACAGCAGCCACACACTCTGCCCTAGAGCTGAGAAGCACTGGCTGTCACTTCCCTTTGCAGAAGGAACATGCCTCAGAAGCACACTCTCTCCTAACTCTTAAGTTACTACTTCAACTCACATATGCATGTAAACACAGAGTGGAGCACCCGGCGATACTGAGCAGGACAGCTCAGTAAAAGGGCTGCTCTGCCAGAACAAGGCAGAATGCAGATGCGTGGTTCTCAAGGATATGCTTCTGAGTCTGCTAGAAACTTTGCAGTAGAGCTGAGATGAACTCAGTATAAGTTCCATTTGAAGAAATAACCTAGGCCAGAAACCCACTCAACTGTAGCTCTTAAGCATCATCTGGAGCACACATTCTGGGAACCAGGCAGCAGAGAGCCCAGTGGAAGCTGCTCGATTTGAGCTTGTCTGATAGGTGTTTGTCTTCCCTGCAGGGAAACAGTTGCTTAGAGAACTCTTTCTACAGCAGCCACACACTCTGCCCTAGAGCTGAGAAGCACTGGCTGTAATTTCCCTTTGTAGAAGGAACATGCCTCAGAAACACACTCTCTCCAACTCGTAAGTTACTACTTCAACTCACATATGCATGGAAACACAGAGTGGAGCACCCGGCGATAGTGTGCAGGACAGTTCAGTAAAAGGGCTGCTCTGCGAGAACAAGGCAGAATGCAGATGCGTGGTTCTCAAGGATATGCTTCTGAGTCTGCTAGAAAGTTTGCAGTAGAGCTGAGATGAACTCAGTATAAGTTCCATTTGAAGAAATAACCTAGGTCGGAAACCCACTCAACTGTAGCTCTTAAGCATCATATGGAGCACACATTCTGGGAACCAGGCAGCACAGAGCCCAGTGGAAGCTGCTCGATTTGAGCTTGTGTGATAGGTGTTTGTCTTCCCTGCAGGGAAACAGTTGCGTAGAGAACTCTTTCTACAGCAGCCACACACTCTGCCCTAGAGCTGAGAAGCACTGGCTGTAACTTCCCTTTGCAGAAGGAACATGCCTCAGAAACACACTCTCTCCTAACTCTTAAGTTACTACTTCAACTCACATATGCATGGAAACACAGAGTGGAGCACCCGGCAATACTGAGCAGGACAGCTCAGTAAAAGGGCTGCTCTGCCAGAACAAGGCAGAATGCAGATGCGTGGTTCTCAAGGATATGCTTCTGAGTCTGCTAGAAACTTTGCAGTAGAGCTGAGATGAACTCAGTATAAGTTCCATTTGAAGAAATAACCTAGGCCAGAAACCCACTCAACTGTAGCTCTTAAGCATCATCTGGAGCACACATTCCAGGAACCAGGCAGCAGAGAGCCCAGTGGAAGCTGCTCGATTTGAGCTTGTCTGATAGGTGTTTGTCTTCCCTGCAGGGAAACAGTTGCGTAGAGAACTCTTTCTACAGCAGCCACACACTCTGCCCTAGAGCTGAGAAGCACTGGCTGTAACTTCCCTTTGCAGAAGGAACATGCCTCAGAAACACACTCTCTCCAACTCTTAATTTACTACTTCAACTCACATATGCATGGAAACACAGAGTGGAGCACCCGGCGATAGTGTGCAGGACAGTTCAGTAAAAGGGCTGCTCTGCCAGAACAAGGCAGAATGCAGATGCGTGGTTCTCAAGGATATGCTTCTGAAGCTGCTAGAAACTTTGCAGTAGAGCTGAGATGAACTCAGTATAAGTTCCATTTGAAGAAATAACCTAGGCCCGAAACCCACTCAACTGTAGCTCTTAAGCATCATCTGGAGCACACATTCTGGGAACCAGGCAGCAGAGAGCCCAGTGGAAGCTGCTCGATTTGAGCTTGTCTGATAGGTGTTTGTCTTCCCTGCAGGGAAACAGTTGCGTAGAGAACTCTTTCTACAGCAGCCACACACTCTGCCCTAGAGCTGAGAAGCACTGGCTGTAATTTCCCTTTGAAGAAGGAACATGCCTCAGAAACACACTCTCTCCAACTCTTAAGTTACTACTTCAACTCACATATGCATGGAAACACAGAGTGGAGCACCCGGCGATAGTGTGCAGGACAGTTCAGTAAAAGGGCTGCTCTGCCAGAACAAGGCAGAATGCAGATGCGTGGTTCTCAAGGATATGCTTCTGAGTCTGCTAGAAACTTTGCAGTAGAGCTGAGATGAACTCAGTATAAGTTCCATTTGAAGAAATAACCTAGGCCCGAAACCCACTCAACTGTAGCTCTTAAGCATCATCTGGAGCACACACTCTGGGAACCAGGCAGCAGAGAGCCCAGTGGAAGCTGCTCGATTTGAGCTTGTCTGATAGGTGTTTGTCTTCCCTGCAGGGAAACAGTTGCTTAGAGAACTCTTTCTACAGCAGCCACACACTCTGCCCTAGAGCTGAGAAGCACTGGCTGTCACTTCCCTTTGCAGAAGGAACATGCCTCAGAAGCACACTCTCTCCTAACTCTTAAGTTACTACTTCAACTCACATATGCATGTAAACACAGAGTGGAGCACCCGGCGATACTGAGCAGGACAGCTCAGTAAAAGGGCTGCTCTGCCAGAACAAGGCAGAATGCAGATGCGTGGTTCTCAAGGATATGCTTCTGAGTCTGCTAGAAACTTTGCAGTAGAGCTGAGATGAACTCAGTATAAGTTCCATTTGAAGAAATAACCTAGGCCAGAAACCCACTCAACTGTAGCTCTTAAGCATCATCTGGAGCACACATTCTGGGAACCAGGCAGCAGAGAGCCCAGTGGAAGCTGCTCGATTTGAGCTTGTCTGATAGGTGTTTGTCTTCCCTGCAGGGAAACAGTTGCTTAGAGAACTCTTTCTACAGCAGCCACACACTCTGCCCTAGAGCTGAGAAGCACTGGCTGTAATTTCCCTTTGTAGAAGGAACATGCCTCAGAAACACACTCTCTCCAACTCGTAAGTTACTACTTCAACTCACATATGCATGGAAACACAGAGTGGAGCACCCGGCGATAGTGTGCAGGACAGTTCAGTAAAAGGGCTGCTCTGCGAGAACAAGGCAGAATGCAGATGCGTGGTTCTCAAGGATATGCTTCTGAGTCTGCTAGAAAGTTTGCAGTAGAGCTGAGATGAACTCAGTATAAGTTCCATTTGAAGAAATAACCTAGGTCGGAAACCCACTCAACTGTAGCTCTTAAGCATCATATGGAGCACACATTCTGGGAACCAGGCAGCACAGAGCCCAGTGGAAGCTGCTCGATTTGAGCTTGTCTGTTAGGTGTTTGTCTTCCCTGCAGGGAAACAGTTGCTTAGAGAACTCTTTCTACAGCAGCCACACACTCTGCCCTAGAGCTGAGAAGCACTGGCTGTAACTTCCCTTTGCAGAAGGAACATGCCTCAGAAACACACTCTCTCCTAACTCTTAAGTTACTACTTCAACTCACATATGCATGGAAACACAGAGTGGAGCACCCGGCGATACTGAGCAGGACAGCTCAGTAAAAGGGCTGCTCTGCCAGAACAAGGCAGAATGCAGATGCGTGGTTCTCAAGGATATGCTTCTGAGTCTGCTAGAAACTTTGCAGTAGAGCTGAGATGAACTCAGTATAAGTTCCATTTGAAGAAATAACCTAGGCCAGAAACCCACTCAACTGTAGCTCTTAAGCATCATCTGGAGCACACATTCTGGGAACCAGGCAGCAGAGAGCCCAGTGGAAGCTGCTCGATTTGAGCTTGTCTGATAGGTGTTTGTCTTCCCTGCAGGGAAACAGTTGCTTAGAGAACTCTTTCTACAGCAGCCACACACTCTGCCCTAGAGCTGAGAAGCACTGGCTGTAATTTCCCTTTGTAGAAGGAACATGCCTCAGAAACACACTCTCTCCAACTCTTAAGTTACTACTTCAACTCACATATGCATGGAAACACAGAGTGGAGCACCCGGCGATAGTGTGCAGGACAGTTCAGTAAAAGGGCTGCTCTGCGAGAACAAGGCAGAATGCAGATGCGTGGTTCTCAAGGATATGCTTCTGAGTCTGCTAGAAAGTTTGCAGTAGAGCTGAGATGAACTCAGTATAAGTTCCATTTGAAGAAATAACCTAGGTCGGAAACCCACTCAACTGTAGCTCTTAAGCATCATCTGGAGCACACATTAAGGGAACCAGGCAGCACAGAGCCCAGTGGAAGCTGCTCGATTTGAGCTTGTCTGATAGGTGTTTGTCTTCCCTGCAGGGAAACAGTTGCTTAGAGAACTCTTTCTACAGCAGCCACACACTCTGCCCTAGAGCTGAGAAGCACTGGCTGTAACTTCCCTTTGCAGAAGGAACATGCCTCAGAAACACACTCTCTCCTAACTCTTAAGTTACTACTTCAACTCACATATGCATGGAAACACAGAGTGGAGCACCCGGCGATAGTGTGCAGGACAGTTCAGTAAAAGGGCTGCTCTGCCAGAAGAAGGCAGAATGCAGATGCGTGGTTCTCAAGGATATGCTTCTGAGTCTGCTAGAAACTTTGCAGTAGAGCTGAGATGAACTCAGTATAAGTTCCATTTGAAGAAATAACCTAGGTCGGAAACCCACTCAACTGTAGCTCTTAAGCATCATCTGGAGCACACATTCTGGGAACCAGGCAGCACAGAGCCCAGTGGAAGCTGCTCGATTTGAGCTTGTCTGATAGGTGTTTGTCTTCCCTGCAGGGAAACAGTTGCTTAGAGAACTCTTTCTACAGCAGCCACACACTCTGCCCTAGAGCTGAGAAGCACTGGCTGTAACTTCCCTTTGCAGAAGGAACATGCCTCAGAAACACACTCTCTCCTAACTCTTAAGTTACTACTTCAACTCACGTATGCATGGAAACACAGAGTGGAGCACCAGGCAATACTGAGCAGGAAAGCTCAGTAAAAGGGCTGCTCTGCCAGAACAAGGCAGAATGCAGATGCGTGGTTCTCAAGGATATGCTTCTGAGTCTGCTAGAAACTTTGCAGTAGAGCTGAGATGAACTCAGTATAAGTTCCATTTGAAGAAATAACCTAGGCCAGAAACCCACTCAACTGTAGCTCTTAAGCATCATCTGGAGCACACATTCTGGGAACCAGGCAGCAGAGAGCCCAGTGGAAGCTGCTCGATTTGAGCTTGTCTGATAGGTGTTTGTCTTCCCTGCAGGGAAACAGTTGCGTAGAGAACTCTTTCTACAGCAGCCACACACTCTGCCCTAGAGCTGAGAAGCACTGGCTGTAACTTCCCTTTGCAGAACGAACATGCCTCAGAAACACACATTCACCTAACTCTTAAGTTACTACTTCAACTAACATATGCATGGAAACAGAGTGGAGCACCTGGCGATAGTGTGCAGGACAGTTCAGTAAAAGGGCTGCTCTGCCAGAACAAGGCAGAATGCAGATGCGTGGTTCTCAAGGATATGCTTCTGAGTCTGCTAGAAACTTTGCAGTAGAGCTGAGATGAACTCAGTATAAGTTCCATTTGAAGAAATAACCTAGGCCAGAAACCCACTCAACTGTAGCTCTTAAGCATCATCTGGAGCACACATTCTGGAAACCAGGCAGCAGAGAGCCCAGTGGAAGCTGCTCGATTTGAGCTTGTCTGATAGGTGTTTGTCTTCCCTGCAGGGAAACAGTGGCGTAGAGAACTCTTTCTACAGCAGCCACACACTCTGCCCTAGAGCTGAGAAGCACTGGCTGTAAGTTCCCTTTGCAGAAGGAACATGCCTCAGAAACACACACTCACCTAACTCTTAAGTTACTACTTCAACTCACATATGCATGGAAACAGAGTGGAGCACCCGGCGATAGTGTGCAGGACAGTTCTGTAAAAGGGCTGCTCTGCCAGAACAAGGCAGAATGCAGATGCGTGGTTCTCAAGGATATGCTTCTGAGTCTGCTAGAAACTTTGCAGTAGAGCTGAGATGAACTCAGTATAAGTTCCATTTGAAGAAATAACCTAGGCCAGAAACCCACTCAACTGTAGCTCTTAAGCATCATCTGGAGCACACATTCCGGGAACCAGGCAGCAGAGAGCCCAGTGGAAGCTGCTCGATTTGAGCTTGTCTGATAGGTGTTTGTCTTCCCTGCAGGGAAACAGTTGCGTAGAGAACTCTTTCTACAGCAGCCACACACTCTGCCCTAGAGCTCAGAAGCACTGGCTGTAACTTCCCTTTGCAGAAGGAACATGCCTCAGAAACACACTCTCTCCAACTCTTAAGTTACTACTTCAACTCACATATGCATGGAAACACAGAGTGGAGCACCCGGCAATACTGAGCAGGACAGCTCAGTAAAGGGCTGCTCTGCCAGAACAAGGCAGAATGCAGATGCGTGGTTCTCAAGGATATGCTTCTGAGTCTGCTAGAAACTTTGCAGTAGAGCTGAGATGAACTCAGTATAAGTTCCATTTGAAGAAATAACCTAGGCCCGAAACCCACTCAACTGTAGCTCGTAAGCATCATCTGGAGCACACATTCTGGGAACCAGGCAGCACAGAGCCCAGTGGAAGCTGCTCGATTTGAGCTTGTCTGATAGGTGTTTGTCTTCCCTGCAGGGAAACAGTTGCTTAGAGAACTCTTTCTACAGCAGCCACACACTCTGCCCTAGAGCTGAGAAGCACTGGCTGTAACTTCCCTTTGCAGAAAGAACATGCCTCAGAAACACACTCTCTCCAACTCTTAAGTTACTACTTCAACTCACATATGCATGGAAACACAGAGTGGAGCACCCGGCAATACTGAGCAGGACAGCTCAGTAAAGGGCTGCTCTGCCAGAACAAGGCAGAATGCAGATGTGTGGTTCTCAAGGATATGCTTCTGAGTCTGCTAGAAACTTTGCAGTAGAGCCAAGGTGAACTCAGTATAAGTTCCATTTGAAGAAATAACCTAGGCCCGAAACCCACTCAACTGTAGCTCTTAAGCATCATCTGGAGCACACATTCTGGGAACCAGGCAGCAGAGAGCCCAGTGGAAGCTGCTCGATTTGAGCTTGTCTGATAGGTGTTTGTCTTCCCTGCAGGGAAACAGTTGCGTAGAGAACTCTTTCTACAGCAGCCACACACTCTGCCCTAGAGCTGAGAAGCACTGGCTGTCACTTCCCTTTGCAGAAGGAACATGCCTCAGAAACACACTCTCTCCTAACTCTTAAGTTACTACTTCAACTCACATATGCATGGAAACACAGAGTGGAGCACCCGGCAGTACTGAGCAGGACAGCTCAGTAAAAGGGCTGCTCTGCCAGAACAAGTCAGAATGCAGATGCGTGGTTCTCAAGGATATGCTTCTGAGTCTGCTAGAAACTTTGCAGTAGAGCTGAGATGAACTCAGTATAAGTTCCATTTGAAGAAATAACCTAGGTCAGAAACCCACTCAACTGTAGCTCTTAAGCATCATCTGGAGCACACATTCTGGGAACCAGGCAGCACAGAGCCCAGTGGAAGCTGCTCGATTTGAGCTTGTCTGTTAGGTGTTTGTCTTCCCTGCAGGGAAACAGTTGCGTAGAGAACTCTTTCTACAGCAGCCACACACTCTGCCCTAGAGCTGAGAAGCACTGGCTGTAACTTCCCTTTGCAGAACGAACATGCCTCAGAAACACACATTCACCTAACTCTTAAGTTACTACTTCAACTAACATATGCATGGAAACAGAGTGGAGCACCTGGCGATAGTGTGCAGGACAGTTCAGTAAAAGGGCTGCTCTGCCAGAACAAGGCAGAATGCAGATGCGTGGTTCTCAAGGATATGCTTCTGAGTCTGCTAGAAACTTTGCAGTAGAGCTGAGATGAACTCAGTATAAGTTCCATTTGAAGAAATAACCTAGGCCAGAAACCCACTCAACTGTAGCTCTTAAGCATCATCTGGAGCACACATTCTGGAAACCAGGCAGCAGAGAGCCCAGTGGAAGCTGCTCGATTTGAGCTTGTCTGATAGGTGTTTGTCTTCCCTGCAGGGAAACAGTGGCGTAGAGAACTCTTTCTACAGCAGCCACACACTCTGCCCTAGAGCTGAGAAGCACTGGCTGTAAGTTCCCTTTGCAGAAGGAACATGCCTCAGAAACACACACTCACCTAACTCTTAAGTTACTACTTCAACTCACATATGCATGGAAACAGAGTGGAGCACCCGGCGATAGTGTGCAGGACAGTTCTGTAAAAGGGCTGCTCTGCCAGAACAAGGCAGAATGCAGATGCGTGGTTCTCAAGGATATGCTTCTGAGTCTGCTAGAAACTTTGCAGTAGAGCTGAGATGAACTCAGTATAAGTTCCATTTGAAGAAATAACCTAGGCCAGAAACCCACTCAACTGTAGCTCTTAAGCATCATCTGGAGCACACATTCCGGGAACCAGGCAGCAGAGAGCCCAGTGGAAGCTGCTCGATTTGAGCTTGTCTGATAGGTGTTTGTCTTCCCTGCAGGGAAACAGTTGCGTAGAGAACTCTTTCTACAGCAGCCACACACTCTGCCCTAGAGCTCAGAAGCACTGGCTGTAACTTCCCTTTGCAGAAGGAACATGCCTCAGAAACACACTCTCTCCAACTCTTAAGTTACTACTTCAACTCACATATGCATGGAAACACAGAGTGGAGCACCCGGCAATACTGAGCAGGACAGCTCAGTAAAGGGCTGCTCTGCCAGAACAAGGCAGAATGCAGATGCGTGGTTCTCAAGGATATGCTTCTGAGTCTGCTAGAAACTTTGCAGTAGAGCTGAGATGAACTCAGTATAAGTTCCATTTGAAGAAATAACCTAGGCCCGAAACCCACTCAACTGTAGCTCGTAAGCATCATCTGGAGCACACATTCTGGGAACCAGGCAGCACAGAGCCCAGTGGAAGCTGCTCGATTTGAGCTTGTCTGATAGGTGTTTGTCTTCCCTGCAGGGAAACAGTTGCTTAGAGAACTCTTTCTACAGCAGCCACACACTCTGCCCTAGAGCTGAGAAGCACTGGCTGTAACTTCCCTTTGCAGAAAGAACATGCCTCAGAAACACACTCTCTCCAACTCTTAAGTTACTACTTCAACTCACATATGCATGGAAACACAGAGTGGAGCACCCGGCAATACTGAGCAGGACAGCTCAGTAAAGGGCTGCTCTGCCAGAACAAGGCAGAATGCAGATGTGTGGTTCTCAAGGATATGCTTCTGAGTCTGCTAGAAACTTTGCAGTAGAGCCAAGGTGAACTCAGTATAAGTTCCATTTGAAGAAATAACCTAGGCCCGAAACCCACTCAACTGTAGCTCTTAAGCATCATCTGGAGCACACATTCTGGGAACCAGGCAGCAGAGAGCCCAGTGGAAGCTGCTCGATTTGAGCTTGTCTGATAGGTGTTTGTCTTCCCTGCAGGGAAACAGTTGCGTAGAGAACTCTTTCTACAGCAGCCACACACTCTGCCCTAGAGCTGAGAAGCACTGGCTGTCACTTCCCTTTGCAGAAGGAACATGCCTCAGAAACACACTCTCTCCTAACTCTTAAGTTACTACTTCAACTCACATATGCATGGAAACACAGAGTGGAGCACCCGGCAGTACTGAGCAGGACAGCTCAGTAAAAGGGCTGCTCTGCCAGAACAAGTCAGAATGCAGATGCGTGGTTCTCAAGGATATGCTTCTGAGTCTGCTAGAAACTTTGCAGTAGAGCTGAGATGAACTCAGTATAAGTTCCATTTGAAGAAATAACCTAGGTCAGAAACCCACTCAACTGTAGCTCTTAAGCATCATCTGGAGCACACATTCTGGGAACCAGGCAGCACAGAGCCCAGTGGAAGCTGCTCGATTTGAGCTTGTCTGTTAGGTGTTTGTCTTCCCTGCAGGGAAACAGTTGCGTAGAGAACTCTTTCTACAGCAGCCACACACTCTGCCCTAGAGCTGAGAAGCACTGGCTGTAAGTTCCCTTTGCAGAAGGAACATGCCTCAGAAACACACACTCACCTAACTCTTAAGTTACTACTTCAACTCACATATGCATGGAAACACAGAGTGGAGCACCCGGCAATACTGAGCAGGACAGCTCAGTAAAAGGGCTGCTCTGCCCGAACAAGGCAGAATGCTGATGTGTGGTTCTCAAGGATATGCTTCTGAGTCTGCTAGAAACTTTGCAGTAGAGCTGAGATGAACTCAGTATAAGTTCCATTTGAAGAAATAACCTAGGCCCGAAACCCACTCAACTGTAGCTCTTAAGCATCATCTGGAGCACACATTCTGGGAACCAGGCAGCAGAGAGCCCAGTGGAAGCTGCTCGATTTGAGCTTGTCTGATAGGTGTTTGTCTTCCCTGCAGGGAAACAGTTGCGTAGAGAACTCTTTCTACAGCAGCCACACACTCTGCCCTAGAGCTGAGAAGCACTGGCTGTAACTTCCCTTTGCAGAAGGAACATGCCTCAGAAACACACTCTCTCCAACTCTTAAGTTACTACTTCAACTCACATATGCATGGAAACACAGAGTGGAGCACCCGGCGATAGTGTGCAGGACAGTTCAGTAAAAGGGCTGCTCTGCCACAACAAGGCAGAATTCAGATGCGTGGTTCTCAAGGATATGCTTCTGAGTCTGCTAGAAAGTTTGCAGTAGAGCTGAGATGAACTCAGTATAAGTTCCATTTGAAGAAATAACCTAGGTCGGAAACCCACTCAACTGTAGCTCTTAAGCATCATATGGAGCACACATTCTGGGAACCAGGCAGCACAGAGCCCAGTGGAAGCTGCTCGATTTGAGCTTGTCTGTTAGGTGATTGTCTTCCCTGCAGGGAAACAGTTGCTTAGAGAACTCTTTCTACAGCAGCCACACACTCTGCCCTAGAGCTGAGAAGCACTGGCTGTAACTTCCCTTTGCAGAAGGAACATGCCTCAGAAACACACTCTCTCCTAACTCTTAAGTTACTACTTCAACTCACGTATGCATGGAAACACAGAGTGGAGCACCAGGCAATACTGAGCAGGAAAGCTCAGTAAAAGGGCTGCTCTGCCAGAACAAGGCAGAATGCAGATGCGTGGTTCTCAAGGATATGCTTCTGAGTCTGCTAGAAACTTTGCAGTAGAGCTGAGATGAACTCAGTATAAGTTCCATTTGAAGAAATAACCTAGGCCAGAAACCCACTCAACTGTAGCTCTTAAGCATCATCTGGAGCACACATTCTGGGAACCAGGCAGCAGAGAGCCCAGTGGAAGCTGCTCGATTTGAGCTTGTCTGATAGGTGTTTGTCTTCCCTGCAGGGAAACAGTTGCGTAGAGAACTATTTCTACAGCAGCCACACACTCTGCCCTAGAGCTGAGAAGCACTGGCTGTAACTTCCCTTTGCAGAAGGAACATGCCTCAGAAACACACATTCACCTAACTCTTAAGTTACTACTTCAACTCACATATGCATGGAAACAGAGTGGAGCACCTGGCGATAGTGTGCAGGACAGTTCAGTAAAAGGGCTGCTCTGCCAGAACAAGGCAGAATGCAGATGCGTGGTTCTCAAGGATATGCTTCTGAGTCTGCTAGAAACTTTGCAGTAGAGCTGAGATGAACTCAGTATAAGTTCCATTTGAAGAAATAACCTAGGCCAGAAACCCACTCAACTGTAGCTCTTAAGCATCATCTGGAGCACACATTCCAGGAACCAGGCAGCAGAGAGCCCAGTGGAAGCTGCTCGATTTGAGCTTGTCTGATAGGTGTTTGTCTTCCCTGCAGGGAAACAGTTGCGTAGAGAACTCTTTCTACAGCAGCCACACACTCTGCCCTAGAGCTGAGAAGCACTGGCTGTAACTTCCCTTTGCAGAAGGAACATGCCTCAGAAACACACTCTCTCCTAACTCTTAAGTTACTACTTCAACTCACATATGCATGGAAACACAGAGTGGAGCACCCGGCGATACTGAGCAGGACAGCTCAGTAAAAGGGCTGCTCTGCCAGAACAAGGCAGAATGCAGATGCGTGGTTCTCAAGGATATGCTTCTGAGTCTGCTAGAAACTTTGCAGTAGAGCTGAGATGAACTCAGTATAAGTTCCATTTGAAGAAATAACCTAGGCCAGAAACCCACTCAACTGTAGCTCTTAAGCATCAGCTGGAGCACACATTCTGGGAACCAGGCAGCAGAGAGCCCAGTGGAAGCTGCTCGATTTGAGCTTGTCTGATAGGTGTTTGTCTTCCCTGCAGGGAAACAGTTGCGTAGAGAACTCTTTCTACAGCAGCCACACACTCTGCCCTAGAGCTGAGAAGCACTGGCTGTAACTTCCCTTTGCAGAAGGAACATGCCTCAGAAACACACTCTCTCCTAACTCTTAAGTTACTACTTCAACTCACATATGCATGGAAACACAGAGTGGAGCACCAGGCAATACTGAGCAGGAAAGCTCAGTAAAAGGGCTGCTCTGCCAGAACAAGGCAGAATGCAGATGCGTGGTTCTCAAGGATATGCTTCTGAGTCTGCTAGAAAGTTTGCAGTAGAGCTGAGATGAACTCAGTATAAGTTCCATTTGAAGAAATAACCTTGGTCGGAAACCCACTCAACTGTAGCTCTTAAGCATCATCTGGAGCACACATTCTGGGAACCAGGCAGCACAGAGCCCAGTGGAAGCTGCTCGATTTGAGCTTGTCTGTTAGGTGTTTGTCTTCCCTGCAGGGAAACAGTTGCTTAGAGAACTCTTTCTACAGCAGCCACACACTCTGCCCTAGAGCTGAGAAGCACTGGCTGTAACTTCCCTTTGCAGAAGGAACATGCCTCAGAAACACACTCTCTCCAACTCTTAAGTTACTACTTCAACTCACATATGCATGGAAACACAGAGTGGAGCACCCGGCAATACTGAGCAGGACAGCTCAGTAAAGGGCTGCTCTGCCAGAACAAGGCAGAATGCAGATGTGTGGTTCTCAAGGATATGCTTCTGAGTCTGCTAGAAACTTTGCAGTAGAGCTGAGATGAACTCAGTATAAGTTCCATTTGAAGAAATAACCTAGGCCCGAAACCCACTCAACTGTAGCTCTTAAGCATCATCTGGAGCACACATTCTGGGAACCAGGCAGCAGAGAGCCCAGTGGAAGCTGCTCGATTTGAGCTTGTCTGATAGGTGTTTGTCTTCCCTGCAGGGAAACAGTTGCGTAGAGAACTCTTTCTACAGCAGCCACACACTCTGCCCTAGAGCTGAGAAGCACTGGCTGTAACTTCCCTTTGCAGAAGGAACATGCCTCAGAAACACACTCTCTCCTAACTCTTAAGTTACTACTTCAACTCACGTATGCATGGAAACACAGAGTGGAGCACCAGGCAATACTGAGCAGGAAAGCTCAGTAAAAGGGCTGCTCTGCCAGAACAAGGCAGAATGCAGATGCGTGGTTCTCAAGGATATGCTTCTGAGTCTGCTAGAAACTTTGCAGTAGAGCTGAGATGAACTCAGTATAAGTTCCATTTGAAGAAATAACCTAGGCCAGAAACCCACTCAACTGTAGCTCTTAAGCATCATCTGGAGCACACATTCTGGGAACCAGGCAGCAGAGAGCCCAGTGGAAGCTGCTCGATTTGAGCTTGTCTGATAGGTGTTTGTCTTCCCTGCAGGGAAACAGTTGCGTAGAGAACTCTTTCTACAGCAGCCACACACTCTGCCCTAGAGCTGAGAAGCACTGGCTGTAACTTCCCTTTGCAGAACGAACATGCCTCAGAAACACACATTCACCTAACTCTTAAGTTACTACTTCAACTAACATATGCATGGAAACAGAGTGGAGCACCTGGCGATAGTGTGCAGGACAGTTCAGTAAAAGGGCTGCTCTGCCAGAACAAGGCAGAATGCAGATGCGTGGTTCTCAAGGATATGCTTCTGAGTCTGCTAGAAACTTTGCAGTAGAGCTGAGATGAACTCAGTATAAGTTCCATTTGAAGAAATAACCTAGGCCAGAAACCCACTCAACTGTAGCTCTTAAGCATCATCTGGAGCACACATTCTGGAAACCAGGCAGCAGAGAGCCCAGTGGAAGCTGCTCGATTTGAGCTTGTCTGATAGGTGTTTGTCTTCCCTGCAGGGAAACAGTGGCGTAGAGAACTCTTTCTACAGCAGCCACACACTCTGCCCTAGAGCTGAGAAGCACTGGCTGTAAGTTCCCTTTGCAGAAGGAACATGCCTCAGAAACACACACTCACCTAACTCTTAAGTTACTACTTCAACTCACATATGCATGGAAACAGAGTGGAGCACCCGGCGATAGTGTGCAGGACAGTTCTGTAAAAGGGCTGCTCTGCCAGAACAAGGCAGAATGCAGATGCGTGGTTCTCAAGGATATGCTTCTGAGTCTGCTAGAAACTTTGCAGTAGAGCTGAGATGAACTCAGTATAAGTTCCATTTGAAGAAATAACCTAGGCCAGAAACCCACTCAACTGTAGCTCTTAAGCATCATCTGGAGCACACATTCCGGGAACCAGGCAGCAGAGAGCCCAGTGGAAGCTGCTCGATTTGAGCTTGTCTGATAGGTGTTTGTCTTCCCTGCAGGGAAACAGTTGCGTAGAGAACTCTTTCTACAGCAGCCACACACTCTGCCCTAGAGCTCAGAAGCACTGGCTGTAACTTCCCTTTGCAGAAGGAACATGCCTCAGAAACACACTCTCTCCAACTCTTAAGTTACTACTTCAACTCACATATGCATGGAAACACAGAGTGGAGCACCCGGCAATACTGAGCAGGACAGCTCAGTAAAGGGCTGCTCTGCCAGAACAAGGCAGAATGCAGATGCGTGGTTCTCAAGGATATGCTTCTGAGTCTGCTAGAAACTTTGCAGTAGAGCTGAGATGAACTCAGTATAAGTTCCATTTGAAGAAATAACCTAGGCCCGAAACCCACTCAACTGTAGCTCGTAAGCATCATCTGGAGCACACATTCTGGGAACCAGGCAGCACAGAGCCCAGTGGAAGCTGCTCGATTTGAGCTTGTCTGATAGGTGTTTGTCTTCCCTGCAGGGAAACAGTTGCTTAGAGAACTCTTTCTACAGCAGCCACACACTCTGCCCTAGAGCTGAGAAGCACTGGCTGTAACTTCCCTTTGCAGAAAGAACATGCCTCAGAAACACACTCTCTCCAACTCTTAAGTTACTACTTCAACTCACATATGCATGGAAACACAGAGTGGAGCACCCGGCAATACTGAGCAGGACAGCTCAGTAAAGGGCTGCTCTGCCAGAACAAGGCAGAATGCAGATGTGTGGTTCTCAAGGATATGCTTCTGAGTCTGCTAGAAACTTTGCAGTAGAGCCAAGGTGAACTCAGTATAAGTTCCATTTGAAGAAATAACCTAGGCCCGAAACCCACTCAACTGTAGCTCTTAAGCATCATCTGGAGCACACATTCTGGGAACCAGGCAGCAGAGAGCCCAGTGGAAGCTGCTCGATTTGAGCTTGTCTGATAGGTGTTTGTCTTCCCTGCAGGGAAACAGTTGCGTAGAGAACTCTTTCTACAGCAGCCACACACTCTGCCCTAGAGCTGAGAAGCACTGGCTGTCACTTCCCTTTGCAGAAGGAACATGCCTCAGAAACACACTCTCTCCTAACTCTTAAGTTACTACTTCAACTCACATATGCATGGAAACACAGAGTGGAGCACCCGGCAGTACTGAGCAGGACAGCTCAGTAAAAGGGCTGCTCTGCCAGAACAAGTCAGAATGCAGATGCGTGGTTCTCAAGGATATGCTTCTGAGTCTGCTAGAAACTTTGCAGTAGAGCTGAGATGAACTCAGTATAAGTTCCATTTGAAGAAATAACCTAGGTCAGAAACCCACTCAACTGTAGCTCTTAAGCATCATCTGGAGCACACATTCTGGGAACCAGGCAGCACAGAGCCCAGTGGAAGCTGCTCGATTTGAGCTTGTCTGTTAGGTGTTTGTCTTCCCTGCAGGGAAACAGTTGCGTAGAGAACTCTTTCTACAGCAGCCACACACTCTGCCCTAGAGCTGAGAAGCACTGGCTGTAACTTCCCTTTGCAGAACGAACATGCCTCAGAAACACACATTCACCTAACTCTTAAGTTACTACTTCAACTAACATATGCATGGAAACAGAGTGGAGCACCTGGCGATAGTGTGCAGGACAGTTCAGTAAAAGGGCTGCTCTGCCAGAACAAGGCAGAATGCAGATGCGTGGTTCTCAAGGATATGCTTCTGAGTCTGCTAGAAACTTTGCAGTAGAGCTGAGATGAACTCAGTATAAGTTCCATTTGAAGAAATAACCTAGGCCAGAAACCCACTCAACTGTAGCTCTTAAGCATCATCTGGAGCACACATTCTGGAAACCAGGCAGCAGAGAGCCCAGTGGAAGCTGCTCGATTTGAGCTTGTCTGATAGGTGTTTGTCTTCCCTGCAGGGAAACAGTGGCGTAGAGAACTCTTTCTACAGCAGCCACACACTCTGCCCTAGAGCTGAGAAGCACTGGCTGTAAGTTCCCTTTGCAGAAGGAACATGCCTCAGAAACACACACTCACCTAACTCTTAAGTTACTACTTCAACTCACATATGCATGGAAACAGAGTGGAGCACCCGGCGATAGTGTGCAGGACAGTTCTGTAAAAGGGCTGCTCTGCCAGAACAAGGCAGAATGCAGATGCGTGGTTCTCAAGGATATGCTTCTGAGTCTGCTAGAAACTTTGCAGTAGAGCTGAGATGAACTCAGTATAAGTTCCATTTGAAGAAATAACCTAGGCCAGAAACCCACTCAACTGTAGCTCTTAAGCATCATCTGGAGCACACATTCCGGGAACCAGGCAGCAGAGAGCCCAGTGGAAGCTGCTCGATTTGAGCTTGTCTGATAGGTGTTTGTCTTCCCTGCAGGGAAACAGTTGCGTAGAGAACTCTTTCTACAGCAGCCACACACTCTGCCCTAGAGCTGAGAAGCACTGGCTGTCACTTCCCTTTGCAGAAGGAACATGCCTCAGAAACACACTCTCTCCAACTCTTAAGTTACTACTTCAACTCACATATGCATGGAAACACAGAGTGGAGCACCCGGCAGTACTGAGCAGGACAGCTCAGTAAAAGGGCTGCTCTGCCAGAACAAGTCAGAATGCAGATGCGTGGTTCTCAAGGATATGCTTCTGAGTCTGCTAGAAACTTTGCAGTAGAGCTGAGATGAACTCAGTATAAGTTCCATTTGAAGAAATAACCTAGGTCAGAAACCCACTCAACTGTAGCTCTTAAGCATCATCTGGAGCACACATTCTGGGAACCAGGCAGCACAGAGCCCAGTGGAAGCTGCTCGATTTGAGCTTGTCTGTTAGGTGTTTGTCTTCCCTGCAGGGAAACAGTTGCGTAGAGAACTCTTTCTACAGCAGCCACACACTCTGCCCTAGAGCTGAGAAGCACTGGCTGTAAGTTCCCTTTGCAGAAGGAACATGCCTCAGAAACACACACTCACCTAACTCTTAAGTTACTACTTCAACTCACATATGCATGGAAACACAGAGTGGAGCACCCGGCAATACTGAGCAGGACAGCTCAGTAAAAGGGCTGCTCTGCCCGAACAAGGCAGAATGCTGATGTGTGGTTCTCAAGGATATGCTTCTGAGTCTGCTAGAAACTTTGCAGTAGAGCTGAGATGAACTCAGTATAAGTTCCATTTGAAGAAATAACCTAGGCCCGAAACCCACTCAACTGTAGCTCTTAAGCATCATCTGGAGCACACATTCTGGGAACCAGGCAGCAGAGAGCCCAGTGGAAGCTGCTCGATTTGAGCTTGTCTGATAGGTGTTTGTCTTCCCTGCAGGGAAACAGTTGCGTAGAGAACTCTTTCTACAGCAGCCACACACTCTGCCCTAGAGCTGAGAAGCACTGGCTGTAACTTCCCTTTGCAGAAGGAACATGCCTCAGAAACACACTCTCTCCAACTCCTAAGTTACTACTTCAACTCACATATGCATGGAAACACAGAGTGGAGCACCCGGCGATAGTGTGCAGGACAGTTCAGTAAAAGGGCTGCTCTGCCACAACAAGGCAGAATTCAGATGCGTGGTTCTCAAGGATATGCTTCTGAGTCTGCTAGAAAGTTTGCAGTAGAGCTGAGATGAACTCAGTATAAGTTCCATTTGAAGAAATAACCTAGGTCGGAAACCCACTCAACTGTAGCTCTTAAGCATCATATGGAGCACACATTCTGGGAACCAGGCAGCACAGAGCCCAGTGGAAGCTGCTCGATTTGAGCTTGTCTGTTAGGTGATTGTCTTCCCTGCAGGGAAACAGTTGCTTAGAGAACTCTTTCTACAGCAGCCACACACTCTGCCCTAGAGCTGAGAAGCACTGGCTGTAACTTCCCTTTGCAGAAGGAACATGCCTCAGAAACACACTCTCTCCTAACTCTTAAGTTACTACTTCAACTCACGTATGCATGGAAACACAGAGTGGAGCACCAGGCAATACTGAGCAGGAAAGCTCAGTAAAAGGGCTGCTCTGCCAGAACAAGGCAGAATGCAGATGCGTGGTTCTCAAGGATATGCTTCTGAGTCTGCTAGAAACTTTGCAGTAGAGCTGAGATGAACTCAGTATAAGTTCCATTTGAAGAAATAACCTAGGCCAGAAACCCACTCAACTGTAGCTCTTAAGCATCATCTGGAGCACACATTCTGGGAACCAGGCAGCAGAGAGCCCAGTGGAAGCTGCTCGATTTGAGCTTGTCTGATAGGTGTTTGTCTTCCCTGCAGGGAAACAGTTGCGTAGAGAACTATTTCTACAGCAGCCACACACTCTGCCCTAGAGCTGAGAAGCACTGGCTGTAACTTCCCTTTGCAGAAGGAACATGCCTCAGAAACACACATTCACCTAACTCTTAAGTTACTACTTCAACTCACATATGCATGGAAACAGAGTGGAGCACCTGGCGATAGTGTGCAGGACAGTTCAGTAAAAGGGCTGCTCTGCCAGAACAAGGCAGAATGCAGATGCGTGGTTCTCAAGGATATGCTTCTGAGTCTGCTAGAAACTTTGCAGTAGAGCTGAGATGAACTCAGTATAAGTTCCATTTGAAGAAATAACCTAGGCCAGAAACCCACTCAACTGTAGCTCTTAAGCATCATCTGGAGCACACATTCCAGGAACCAGGCAGCAGAGAGCCCAGTGGAAGCTGCTCGATTTGAGCTTGTCTGATAGGTGTTTGTCTTCCCTGCAGGGAAACAGTTGCGTAGAGAACTCTTTCTACAGCAGCCACACACTCTGCCCTAGAGCTGAGAAGCACTGGCTGTAACTTCCCTTTGCAGAAGGAACATGCCTCAGAAACACACTCTCTCCTAACTCTTAAGTTACTACTTCAACTCACATATGCATGGAAACACAGAGTGGAGCACCCGGCGATACTGAGCAGGACAGCTCAGTAAAAGGGCTGCTCTGCCAGAACAAGGCAGAATGCAGATGCGTGGTTCTCAAGGATATGCTTCTGAGTCTGCTAGAAACTTTGCAGTAGAGCTGAGATGAACTCAGTATAAGTTCCATTTGAAGAAATAACCTAGGCCAGAAACCCACTCAACTGTAGCTCTTAAGCATCAGCTGGAGCACACATTCTGGGAACCAGGCAGCAGAGAGCCCAGTGGAAGCTGCTCGATTTGAGCTTGTCTGATAGGTGTTTGTCTTCCCTGCAGGGAAACAGTTGCGTAGAGAACTCTTTCTACAGCAGCCACACACTCTGCCCTAGAGCTGAGAAGCACTGGCTGTAACTTCCCTTTGCAGAAGGAACATGCCTCAGAAACACACTCTCTCCTAACTCTTAAGTTACTACTTCAACTCACATATGCATGGAAACACAGAGTGGAGCACCAGGCAATACTGAGCAGGAAAGCTCAGTAAAAGGGCTGCTCTGCCAGAACAAGGCAGAATGCAGATGCGTGGTTCTCAAGGATATGCTTCTGAGTCTGCTAGAAAGTTTGCAGTAGAGCTGAGATGAACTCAGTATAAGTTCCATTTGAAGAAATAACCTTGGTCGGAAACCCACTCAACTGTAGCTCTTAAGCATCATCTGGAGCACACATTCTGGGAACCAGGCAGCACAGAGCCCAGTGGAAGCTGCTCGATTTGAGCTTGTCTGTTAGGTGTTTGTCTTCCCTGCAGGGAAACAGTTGCTTAGAGAACTCTTTCTACAGCAGCCACACACTCTGCCCTAGAGCTGAGAAGCACTGGCTGTAACTTCCCTTTGCAGAAGGAACATGCCTCAGAAACACACTCTCTCCAACTCTTAAGTTACTACTTCAACTCACATATGCATGGAAACACAGAGTGGAGCACCCGGCAATACTGAGCAGGACAGCTCAGTAAAGGGCTGCTCTGCCAGAACAAGGCAGAATGCAGATGTGTGGTTCTCAAGGATATGCTTCTGAGTCTGCTAGAAACTTTGCAGTAGAGCTGAGATGAACTCAGTATAAGTTCCATTTGAAGAAATAACCTAGGCCCGAAACCCACTCAACTGTAGCTCTTAAGCATCATCTGGAGCACACATTCTGGGAACCAGGCAGCAGAGAGCCCAGTGGAAGCTGCTCGATTTGAGCTTGTCTGATAGGTGTTTGTCTTCCCTGCAGGGAAACAGTTGCGTAGAGAACTCTTTCTACAGCAGCCACACACTCTGCCCTAGAGCTGAGAAGCACTGGCTGTAACTTCCCTTTGCAGAAGGAACATGCCTCAGAAACACACTCTCTCCTAACTCTTAAGTTACTACTTCAACTCACGTATGCATGGAAACACAGAGTGGAGCACCCGGCAGTACTGAGCAGGACAGGTCAGTAAAAGGGCTGCTCTGCCAGAACAAGTCAGAATGCAGATGCGTGGTTCTCAAGGATATGCTTCTGAGTCTGCTAGAAACTTTGCAGTAGAGCTGAGATGAACTCAGTATAAGTTCCATTTGAAGAAATAACCTAGGTCAGAAACCCACTCAACTGTAGCTCTTAAGCATCATCTGGAGCACACATTCTGGGAACCAGGCAGCACAGAGCCCAGTGGAAGCTGCTCGATTTGAGCTTGTCTGTTAGGTGTTTGTCTTCCCTGCAGGGAAACAGTTGCTTAGAGAACTCTTTCTACAGCAGCCACACACTCTGCCCTAGAGCTGAGAAGCACTGGCTGTAAGTTCCCTTTGTAGAAGGAACATGCCTCAGAAACACACTCTCTCCAACTCTTAAGTTACTACTTCAACTCACATATGCATGGAAACACAGAGTGGAGCACCCGGCAATACTGAGCAGGACAGCTCAGTAAAGGGCTGCTCTGCCAGAACAAGGCAGAATGCAGATGTGTGGTTCTCAAGGATATGCTTCTGAGTCTGCTAGAAACTTTGCAGTAGAGCTGAGATGAACTCAGTATAAGTTCCATTTGAAGAAATAACCTAGGCCCGAAACCCACTCAACTGTAGCTCTTAAGCATCATCTGGAGCACACATTCTGGGAACCAGGCAGCAGAGAGCCCAGTGGAAGCTGCTCGATTTGAGCTTGTCTGATAGGTGTTTGTCTTCCCTGCAGGGAAACAGTTGCGTAGAGAACTCTTTCTACAGCAGCCACACACTCTGCCCTAGAGCTGAGAAGCACTGGCTGTAACTTCCCTTTGCAGAAGGAACATGCCTCAGAAACACACTCTCTCCTAACTCTTAAGTTACTACTTCAACTCACATATGCATGGAAACACAGAGTGGAGCACCCGGCAATACTGAGCAGGACAGCTCAGTAAAAGGGCTGCTCTGCCAGAACAAGGCAGAATGCAGATGTGTGGTTCTCAAGGATACGCTTCTGAGTCTGCTAGAAACTTTGCAGTAGAGCTGAGATGAACTCAGTATAAGTTCCATTTGAAGAAATAACCTAGGCCCGAAACCCACTCAACTGTAGCTCTTAAGCATCATCTGGAGCACACATTCTGGGAACCAGGCAGCAGAGAGCCCAGTGGAAGCTGCTCGATTTGAGCTTGTCTGATAGGTGTTTGTCTTCCCTGCAGGGAAACAGTTGCGTAGAGAACTCTTTCTACAGCAGCCACACACTCTGCCCTAGAGCTGAGAAGCACTGGCTGTAACTTCCCTTTGCAGAAGGAACATGCCTCAGAAACACACTCTCTCCAACTCTTAAGTTACTACTTCAACTCACATATGCATGGAAACACAGAGTGGAGCACCCGGCAATACTGAGCAGGACAGGTCAGTAAAAGGGCTGCTCTGCCAGAACAAGGCAGAATGCAGATGCGTGGTTCTCAAGGATATGCTTCTGAGTCTGCTAGAAACTTTGCAGTAGAGCTGAGATGAACTCAGTATAAGTTCCATTTGAAGAAATAACCTAGGCCAGAAACCCACTCAACTGTAGCTCGTAAGCATCATCTGGAGCACACATTCTGGGAACCAGGCAGCACAGAGCCCAGTGGAAGCTGCTCGATTTGAGCTTGTCTGATAGGCGTTTGTCTTCCCTGCAGGGAAACAGTTGCTTAGAGAACTCTTTCTACAGCAGCCACACACTCTGCCCTGGAGCTGAGAAGCACTGGCTGTAACTTCCCTTTGCAGAAGGAACATGCCTCAGAAACACACTCTCTCCTAACTCTTAAGTTACTACTTCAACTCACATATGCATGGAAACACAGAGTGGAGCACCCGGCAATACTGAGCAGGACAGCTCAGTAAAAGGGCTGCTCTGCCAGAACAAGGCAGAATGCAGATGTGTGGTTCTCAAGGATATGCTTCTGAGTCTGCTAGAAACTTTGCAGTAGAGCTGAGATGAACTCAGTATAAGTTCCATTTGAAGAAATAACCTAGGCCCGAAACCCACTCAACTGTAGCTCTTAAGCATCATCTGGAGCACACATTCTGGGAACCAGGCAGCAGAGAGCCCAGTGGAAGCTGCTCGATTTGAGCTTGTCTGATAGGTGTTTGTCTTCCCTGCAGGGAAACAGTTGCGTAGAGAACTCTTTCTACAGCAGCCACACACTCTGCCCTAGAGCTGAGAAGCACTGGCTGTAACTTCCCTTTGCAGAAGGAACATGCCTCAGAAACACACTCTCTCCTAACTCTTAAGTTACTACTTCAACTCACATATGCATGGAAACACAGAGTGGAGCACCCGGCAGTACTGAGCAGGACAGCTCAGTAAAAGGGCTGCTCTGCCAGAACAAGTCAGAATGCAGATGCGTGGTTCTCAAGGATATGCTTCTGAGTCTGCTAGAAACTTTGCAGTAGAGCTGAGATGAACTCAGTATAAGTTCCATTTGAAGAAATAACCTAGGCCAGAAACCCACTCAACTGTAGCTCTTAAGCATCATCTGAAGCACACATTCTGGGAACCAGGCAGCAGAGAGCCCAGTGGAAGCTGCTCGATTTGAGCTTGTCTGATAGGTGTTTGTCTTCCCTGCAGGGAAACAGTTGCTTAGAGAACTCTTTCTACAGCAGCCACACACTCTGCCCTAGAGCTGAGAAGCACTGGCTGTAATTTCCCTTTGTAGAAGGAACATGCCTCAGAAACACACTCTCTCCAACTCTTAAGTTACTACTTCAACTCACATATGCATGGAAACACAGAGTGGAGCACCCGGCGATAGTGTGCAGGACAGTTCAGTAAAAGGGCTGCTCTGCCAGAACAAGGCAGAATGCAGATGCGTGGTTCTCAAGGATATGCTTCTGAGTCTGCTAGAAAGTTTGCAGTAGAGCTGAGATGAACTCAGTATAAGTTCCATTTGAAGAAATAACCTAGGTCGGAAACCCACTCAACTGTAGCTCTTAAGCATCATCTGGAGCACACATTCTGGGAACCAGGCAGCACAGAGCCCAGTGGAAGCTGCTCGATTTGAGCTTGTCTGTTAGGTGTTTGTCTTCCCTGCAGGGAAACAGTTGCTTAGAGAACTCTTTCTACAGCAGCCACACACTCTGCCCTAGAGCTGAGAAGCACTGGCTGTAACTTCCCTTTGCAGAAGGAACATGCCTCAGAAACACACTCTCTCCAACTCTTAAGTTACTACTTCAACTCACATATGCATGGAAACACAGAGTGGAGCACCCGGCAATACTGAGGAGGACAGCTCAGTAAAGGGCTGCTCTGCCAGAACAAGGCAGAATGCAGATGTGTGGTTCTCAAGGATATGCTTCTGAGTCTGCTAGAAACTTTGCAGTAGAGCTGAGATGAACTCAGTATAAGTTCCATTTGAAGAAATAACCTAGGCCCGAAACCCACTCAACTGTAGCTCTTAAGCATCATCTGGAGCACACATTCTGGGAACCAGGCAGCAGAGAGCCCAGTGGAAGCTGCTCGATTTGAGCTTGTCTGATAGGTGTTTGTCTTCCCTGCAGGGAAACAGTTGCGTAGAGAACTCTTTCTACAGCAGCCACACACTCTGCCCTAGAGCTGAGAAGCACTGGCTGTAACTTCCCTTTGCAGAAGGAACATGCCTCAGAAACACACTCTCTCCTAACTCTTAAGTTACTACTTCAACTCACATATGCATGGAAACACAGAGTGGAGCACCCGGCAGTACTGAGCAGGACAGCTCAGTAAAAGGGCTGCTCTGCCAGAACAAGTCAGAATGCAGATGCGTGGTTCTCAAGGATATGCTTCTGAGTCTGCTAGAAACTTTGCAGTAGAGCTGAGATGAACTCAGTATAAGTTCCATTTGAAGAAATAACCTAGGTCAGAAACCCACTCAACTGTAGCTCTTAAGCATCATCTGGAGCACACATTCTGGGAACGAGGCAGCACAGAGCCCAGTGGAAGCTGCTCGATTTGAGCTTGTCTGTTAGGTGTTTGTCTTCCCTGCAGGGAAACAGTTGCTTAGAGAACTCTTTCTACAGCAGCCACACACTCTGCCCTAGAGCTGAGAAGCACTGGCTGTAAGTTCCCTTTGCAGAAGGAACATGCCTCAGAAACACACACTCACCTAACTCTTAAGTTACTACTTCAACTCACATATGCATGGAAACACAGAGTGGAGCACCCGGCAATACTGAGCAGGACAGCTCAGTAAAAGGGCTGCTCTGAGCGAACAAGGCCGAATGCAGATGCGTGGTTCTCAAGGATATGCTTCTGAGTCTGCTAGAAACTTTGCAGTAGAGCTGAGATGAACTCAGTATAAGTTCCATTTGAAGAAATAACCTAGGCCCGAAACCCACTCAACTGTAGCTCTTAAGCATCATCTGGAGCACACATTCTGGGAACCAGGCAGCAGAGAGCCCAGTGGAAGCTGCTCGATTTGAGCTTGTCTGATAGGTGTTTGTCTTCCCTGCAGGGAAACAGTTGCGTAGAGAACTCTTTCTAGAGCAGCCACACACTCTGCCCTAGAGCTGAGAAGCACTGGCTGTAACTTCCCTTTGCAGAAGGAACATGCCTCAGAAACACACTCTCTCCAACTCTTAAGTTACTACTTCAACTCACATATGCATGGAAACACAGAGTGGAGCACCCGGCAATACTGAGCAGGACAGCTCAGTAAAGGGCTGCTCTGCCAGAACAAGGCAGAATGCAGATGTGTGGTTCTCAAGGATATGCTTCTGAGTCTGCTAGAAACTTTGCAGTAGAGCTGAGATGAACTCGGTATAAGTTCCATTTGAAGAAATAACCTAGGTCAGAAACCCACTCAACTGTAGCTCTTAAGCATCATCTGGAGCACACATTCTGGGAACCAGGCAGCACAGAGCCCAGTGGAAGCTGCTCGATTTGAGCTTGTCTGTTAGGTGTTTGTCTCCCCTGCAGGGAAACAGTTGCTTAGAGAACTCTTTCTACAGCAGCCACACACTCTGCCCTAGAGCTGAGAAGCACTGGCTGTAACTTCCCTTTGCAGAAGGAACATGCCTCAGAAACACACTCTCTCCTAACTCTTAAGTTACTACTTCAACTCACATATGCATGGAAACACAGAGTGGA
This sequence comes from Tapirus indicus, assembly GCA_031878705.1. Classification (NCBI taxonomy): domain Eukaryota; kingdom Metazoa; phylum Chordata; class Mammalia; order Perissodactyla; family Tapiridae; genus Tapirus; species Tapirus indicus. The sequence continues at coordinate 49,851,262 of CM062942.1, forward strand.
GCACCCGGCAGTACTGAGCAGGACAGCTCAGTAAAAGGGCTGCTCTGCCAGAACAAGTCAGAATGCAGATGCGTGGTTCTCAAGGATATGCTTCTGAGTCTGCTAGAAACTTTGCAGTAGAGCTGAGATGAACTCAGTATAAGTTCCATTTGAAGAAATAACCTAGGTCAGAAACCCACTCAACTGTAGCTCTTAAGCATCATCTGGAGCACACATTCTGGGAACGAGGCAGCACAGAGCCCAGTGGAAGCTGCTCGATTTGAGCTTGTCTGTTAGGTGTTTGTCTTCCCTGCAGGGAAACAGTTGCTTAGAGAACTCTTTCTACAGCAGCCACACACTCTGCCCTAGAGCTGAGAAGCACTGGCTGTAAGTTCCCTTTGCAGAAGGAACATGCCTCAGAAACACACTCTCTCCAACTCTTAAGTTACTACTTCAACTCACATATGCATGGAAACACAGAGTGGAGCACCCGGCAATACTGAGCAGGACAGCTCAGTAAAGGGCTGCTCTGCCAGAACAAGGCAGAATGCAGATGTGTGGTTCTCAAGGATATGCTTCTGAGTCTGCTAGAAACTTTGCAGTAGAGCTGAGATGAACTCAGTATAAGTTCCATTTGAAGAAATAACCTAGGCCCGAAACCCACTCAACTGTAGCTCTTAAGCATCATCTGGAGCACACATTCTGGGAACCAGGCAGCAGAGAGCCCAGTGGAAGCTGCTCGATTTGAGCTTGTCTGATAGGTGTTTGTCTTCCCTGCAGGGAAACAGTTGCGTAGAGAACTCTTTCTACAGCAGCCACACACTCTGCCCTAGAGCTGAGAAGCACTGGCTGTAACTTCCCTTTGCAGAAGGAACATGCCTCAGGAACACACTCTCTCCTAACTCTTAAGTTACTACTTCAACTCACATATGCATGGAAACACAGAGTGGAGCACCCGGCAGTACTGAGCAGGACAGCTCAGTAAAAGGGCTGCTCTGCCAGAACAAGTCAGAATGCAGATGCGTGGTTCTCAAGGATATGCTTCTGAGTCTGCTAGAAACTTTGCAGTAGAGCTGAGATGAACTCGGTATAAGTTCCATTTGAAGAAATAACCTAGGTCAGAAACCCACTCAACTGTAGCTCTTAAGCATCATCTGGAGCACACATTCTGGGAACCAGGCAGCACAGAGCCCAGTGGAAGCTGCTCGATTTGAGCTTGTCTGTTAGGTGTTTGTCTCCCCTGCAGGGAAACAGTTGCTTAGAGAACTCTTTCTACAGCAGCCACACACTCTGCCCTAGAGCTGAGAAGCACTGGCTGTAAGTTCCCTTTGCAGAAGGAACATGCCTCAGAAACACACACTCACCTAACTCTTAAGTTACTACTTCAACTCACATATGCATGGAAACAGAGTGGAGCACCTGGCGATAGTGTGCAGGACAGTTCTGTAAAAGGGCTGCTCTGCCAGAACAAGGCAGAATGCAGATGCGTGGTTCTCAAGGATATGCTTCTGAGTCTGCTAGAAACTTTGCAGTAGAGCTGAGATGAACTCAGTATAATTTCCATTTGAAGAAATAACCTAGGCCAGAAACCCACTCAACTGTAGCTCTTAAGCATCATCTGGAGCACACATTCCGGGAACCAGGCAGCAGAGAGCCCAGTGGAAGCTGCTCGATTTGAGCTTGTCTGATAGGTGTTTGTCTTCCCTGCAGGGAAACAGTTGCGTAGAGAACTCTTTCTACAGCAGCCACACACTCTGCCCTAGAGCTGAGAAGCACTGGCTGTAACTTCCCTTTGCAGAAGGAACATGCCTCAGAAACACACTCTCTCCTAACTCTTAAGTTACTACTTCAACTCACATATGCATGGAAACACAGAGTGGAGCACCCGGCAGTACTGAGCAGGACAGCTCAGTAAAAGGGCTGCTCTGCCAGAACAAGTCAGAATGCAGATGCGTGGTTCTCAAGGATATGCTTCTGAGTCTGCTAGAAACTTTGCAGTAGAGCTGAGATGAACTCGGTATAAGTTCCATTTGAAGAAATAACCTAGGTCAGAAACCCACTCAACTGTAGCTCTTAAGCATCATCTGGAGCACACATTCTGGGAACCAGGCAGCACAGAGCCCAGTGGAAGCTGCTCGATTTGAGCTTGTCTGATAGGTGTTTGTCTTCCCTGCAGGGAAACAGTTGCGTAGAGAACTCTTTCTACAGCAGCCACACACTCTGCCCTAGAGCTGAGAAGCACTGGCTGTAACTTCCCTTTGCAGAAGGAACATGCCTCAGAAACACACTCTCTCCTAACTCTTAAGTTACTACTTCAACTCACATATGCATGGAAACACAGAGTGGAGCACCCGGCAATACTGAGCAGGACAGCTCAGTAAAAGGGCTGCTCTGCCAGAACAAGGCAGAATGCAGATGCGTGGTTCTCAAGGATATGCTTCTGAGTCTGCTAGAAACTTTGCAGTAGAGCTGAGATGAACTCAGTATAAGTTCCATTTGAAGAAATAACCTAGGCCAGAAACCCACTCAACTGTAGCTCGTAAGCATCATCTGGAGCACACATTCTGGGAACCAGGCAGCACAGAGCCCAGTGGAAGCTGCTCGATTTGAGCTTGTCTGATAGGTGTTTGTCTTCCCTGCAGGGAAACAGTTGCTTAGAGAACTCTTTCTACAGCAGCCACACACTCTGCCCTGGAGCTGAGAAGCACTGGCTGTAACTTCCCTTTGCAGAAGGAACATGCCTCAGAAACACACTCTCTCCTAACTCTTAAGTTACTACTTCAACTCACATATGCATGGAAACACAGAGTGGAGCACCCGGCAATACTGAGCAGGACAGCTCAGTAAAAGGGCTGCTCTGCCAGAACAAGGCAGAATGCAGATGTGTGGTTCTCAAGGATATGCTTCTGAGTCTGCTAGAAACTTTGCAGTAGAGCTGAGATGAACTCAGTATAAGTTCCATTTGAAGAAATAACCTAGGCCCGAAACCCACTCAACTGTAGCTCTTAAGCATCATCTGGAGCACACATTCTGGGAACCAGGCAGCAGAGAGCCCAGTGGAAGCTGCTCGATTTGAGCTTGTCTGATAGGTGTTTGTCTTCCCTGCAGGGAAACAGTTGCGTAGAGAACTCTTTCTACAGCAGCCACACACTCTGCCCTAGAGCTGAGAAGCACTGGCTGTAACTTCCCTTTGCAGAAGGAACATGCCTCAGAAACACACTCTCTCCTAACTCTTAAGTTACTACTTCAACTCACATATGCATGGAAACACAGAGTGGAGCACCCGGCAGTACTGAGCAGGACAGCTCAGTAAAAGGGCTGCTCTGCCAGAACAAGTCAGAATGCAGATGCGTGGTTCTCAAGGATATGCTTCTGAGTCTGCTAGAAACTTTGCAGTAGAGCTGAGATGAACTCAGTATAAGTTCCATTTGAAGAAATAACCTAGGCCAGAAACCCACTCAACTGTAGCTCTTAAGCATCATCTGGAGCACACATTCTGGGAACCAGGCAGCAGAGAGCCCAGTGGAAGCTGCTCGATTTGAGCTTGTCTGATAGGTGTTTGTCTTCCCTGCAGGGAAACAGTTGCTTAGAGAACTCTTTCTACAGCAGCCACACACTCTGCCCTAGAGCTGAGAAGCACTGGCTGTAATTTCCCTTTGTAGAAGGAACATGCCTCAGAAACACACTCTCTCCAACTCTTAAGTTACTACTTCAACTCACATATGCATGGAAACACAGAGTGGAGCACCTGGCGATAGTGTGCAGGACAGTTCAGTAAAAGGGCTGCTCTGCCAGAACAAGGCAGAATGCAGATGCGTGGTTCTCAAGGATATGCTTCTGAGTCTGCTAGAAAGTTTGCAGTAGAGCTGAGATGAACACAGTATAAGTTCCATTTGAAGAAATAACCTAGGTCGGAAACCCACTCAACTGTAGCTCTTAAGCATATCTGGAGCACACATTCTGGGAACCAGGCAGCACAGAGCCCAGTGGAAGCTGCTCGATTTGAGCTTGTCTGTTAGGTGTTTGTCTTCCCTGCAGGGAAACAGTTGCTTAGAGAACTCTTTCTACAGCAGCCACACACTCTGCCCTAGAGCTGAGAAGCACTGGCTGTAACTTCCCTTTGCAGAAGGAACATGCCTCAGAAACACACTCTCTCCTAACTCTTAAGTTACTACTTCAACTCACATATGCATGGAAACACAGAGTGGAGCACCAGGCAATACTGAGCAGGAAAGCTCAGTAAAAGGGCTGCTCTGCCAGAACAAGGCAGAATGCAGATGCGTCGTTCTCAAGGATATGCTTCTGAGTCTGCTAGAAACTTTGCAGTAGAGCTGAGATGAACTCAGTATAAGTTCCATTTGAAGAAATAACCTAGGCCAGAAACCCACTCCACTGTAGCTCTTAAGCATCATCTGGAGCACACATTCTGGGAACCAGGCAGCAGAGAGCCCAGTGGAAGCTGCTCGATTTGAGCTTGTCTGATAGGTGTTTGTCTTCCCTGCAGGGAAACAGTTGCTTAGAGAACTCTTTCTACAGCAGCCACACACTCTGCCCTAGAGCTGAGAAGCACTGGCTGTAAGTTCCCTTTGCAGAAGGAACATGCCTCAGAAACACACACTCACCTAACTCTTAAGTTACTACTTCAACTCACATATGCATGGAAACAGAGTGGAGCACCTGGCGATAGTGTGCAGGACAGTTCTGTAAAAGGGCTGCTCTGCCAGAACAAGGCAGAATGCAGATGCGTGGTTCTCAAGGATATGCTTCTGAGTCTGCTAGAAACTTTGCAGTAGAGCTGAGATGAACTCAGTATAAGTTCCATTTGAAGAAATAACCTAGGCCAGAAACCCACTCAACTGTAGCTCTTAAGCATCATCTGGAGCACACATTCCGGGAACCAGGCAGCAGAGAGCCCAGTGGAAGCTGCTCGATTTGAGCTTGTCTGATAGGTGTTTGTCTTCCCTGCAGGGAAACAGTTGCGTAGAGAACTCTTTCTACAGCAGCCACACACTCTGCCCTAGAGCTGAGAAGCACTGGCTGTAACTTCCCTTTGCAGAAGGAACATGCCTCATAAACACACTCTCTCCTAACTCTTAAGTTACTACTTCAACTCACATATGCATGGAAACACAGAGTGGAGCACCCGGCAGTACTGAGCAGGACAGCTCAGTAAAAGGGCTGCTCTGCCAGAACAAGTCAGAATGCAGATGCGTGGTTCTCAAGGATATGCTTCTGAGTCTGCTAGAAACTTTGCAGTAGAGCTGAGATGAACTCGGTATAAGTTCCATTTGAAGAAATAACCTAGGTCAGAAACCCACTCAACTGTAGCTCTTAAGCATCATCTGGAGCACACATTCTGGGAACCAGGCAGCACAGAGCCCAGTGGAAGCTGCTCGATTTGAGCTTGTCTGATAGGTGTTTGTCTTCCCTGCAGGGAAACAGTTGCGTAGAGAACTCTTTCTACAGCAGCCACACACTCTGCCCTAGAGCTGAGAAGCACTGGCTGTAACTTCCCTTTGCAGAAGGAACATGCCTCAGAAACACACTCTCTCCTAACTCTTAAGTTACTACTTCAACTCACATATGCATGGAAACACAGAGTGGAGCACCCGGCAATACTGAGCAGGACAGCTCAGTAAAAGGGCTGCTCTGCCAGAACAAGGCAGAATGTAGATGCGTGGTTCTCAAGGATATGCTTCTGAGTCTGCTAGAAACTTTGCAGTAGAGCTGAGATGAACTCAGTATAAGTTCCATTTGAAGAAATAACCTAGGCCAGAAACCCACTCAACTGTAGCTTGTAAGCATCATCTGGAGCACACATTCTGGGAACCAGGCAGCACAGAGCCCAGTGGAAGCTGCTCGATTTGAGCTTGTCTGATAGGTGTTTGTCTTCCCTGCAGGGAAACAGTTGCTTAGAGAACTCTTTCTACAGCAGCCACACACTCTGCCCTGGAGCTGAGAAGCACTGGCTGTAACTTCCCTTTGCAGAAGGAACATGCCTCAGAAACACACTCTCTCCTAACTCTTAAGTTACTACTTCAACTCACATATGCATGGAAACACAGAGTGGAGCACCCGGCAATACTGAGCAGGACAGCTCAGTAAAAGGGCTGCTCTGCCAGAACAAGGCAGAATGCAGATGTGTGGTTCTCAAGGATATGCTTCTGAGTCTGCTAGAAACTTTGCAGTAGAGCTGAGATGAACTCGGTATAAGTTCCATTTGAAGAAATAACCTAGGTCAGAAACCCACTCAACTGTAGCTCTTAAGCATCATCTGGAGCACACATTCTGGGAACCAGGCAGCACAGAGCCCAGTGGAAGCTGCTCGATTTGAGCTTGTCTGATAGGTGTTTGTCTTCCCTGCAGGGAAACAGTTGCGTAGAGAACTCTTTCTACAGCAGCCACACACTCTGCCCTAGAGCTGAGAAGCACTGGCTGTAACTTCCCTTTGCAGAAGGAACATGCCTCAGAAACACACTCTCTCCTAACTCTTAAGTTACTACTTCAACTCACATATGCATGGAAACACAGAGTGGAGCACCCGGCAATACTGAGCAGGACAGCTCAGTAAAAGGGCTGCTCTGCCAGAACAAGGCAGAATGCAGATGCGTGGTTCTCAAGGATATGCTTCTGAGTCTGCTAGAAACTTTGCAGTAGAGCTGAGATGAACTCAGTATAAGTTCCATTTGAAGAAATAACCTAGGCCAGAAACCCACTCAACTGTAGCTCGTAAGCATCATCTGGAGCACACATTCTGGGAACCAGGCAGCACAGAGCCCAGTGGAAGCTGCTCGATTTGAGCTTGTCTGATAGGTGTTTGTCTTCCCTGCAGGGAAACAGTTGCTTAGAGAACTCTTTCTACAGCAGCCACACACTCTGCCCTGGAGCTGAGAAGCACTGGCTGTAACTTCCCTTTGCAGAAGGAACATGCCTCAGAAACACACTCTCTCCTAACTCTTAAGTTACTACTTCAACTCACATATGCATGGAAACACAGAGTGGAGCACCCGGCAATACTGAGCAGGACAGCTCAGTAAAAGGGCTGCTCTGCCAGAACAAGGTAGAATGCAGATGTGTGGTTCTCAAGGATATGCTTCTGAGTCTGCTAGAAACTTTGCAGTAGAGCTGAGATGAACTCAGTATAAGTTCCATTTGAAGAAATAACCTAGGCCCGAAACCCACTCAACTGTAGCTCTTAAGCATCATCTGGAGCACACATTCTGGGAACCAGGCAGCAGAGAGCCCAGTGGAAGCTGCTCGATTTGAGCTTGTCTGATAGGTGTTTGTCTTCCCTGCAGGGAAACAGTTGCGTAGAGAACTCTTTCTACAGCAGCCACACACTCTGCCCTAGAGCTGAGAAGCACTGGCTGTAACTTCCCTTTGCAGAAGGAACATGCCTCAGAAACACACTCTCTCCTAACTCTTAAGTTACTACTTCAACTCACATATGCATGGAAACACAGAGTGGAGCACCCGGCAGTACTGAGCAGGACAGCTCAGTAAAAGGGCTGCTCTGCCAGAACAAGTCAGAATGCAGATGCGTGGTTCTCAAGGATATGCTTCTGAGTCTGCTAGAAACTTTGCAGTAGAGCTGAGATGAACTCAGTATAAGTTCCATTTGAAGAAATAACCTAGGCCAGAAACCCACTCAACTGTAGCTCTTAAGCATCATCTGGAGCACACATTCTGGGAACCAGGCAGCAGAGAGCCCAGTGGAAGCTGCTCGATTTGAGCTTGTCTGATAGGTGTTTGTCTTCCCTGCAGGGAAACAGTTGCTTAGAGAACTCTTTCTACAGCAGCCACACACTCTGCCCTAGAGCTGAGAAGCACTGGCTGTAATTTCCCTTTGTAGAAGGAACATGCCTCAGAAACACACTCTCTCCAACTCTTAAGTTACTACTTCAACTCACATATGCATGGAAACACAGAGTGGAGCACCTGGCGATAGTGTGCAGGACAGTTCAGTAAAAGGGCTGCTCTGCCAGAACAAGGCAGAATGCAGATGCGTGGTTCTCAAGGATATGCTTCTGAGTCTGCTAGAAAGTTTGCAGTAGAGCTGAGATGAACTCAGTATAAGTTCCATTTGAAGAAATAACCTAGGTCGGAAAGCCACTCAACTGTAGCTCTTAAGCATATCTGGAGCACACATTCTGGGAACCAGGCAGCACAGAGCCCAGTGGAAGCTGCTCGATTTGAGCTTGTCTGTTAGGTGTTTGTCTTCCCTGCAGGGAAACAGTTGCTTAGAGAACTCTTTCTACAGCAGCCACACACTCTGCTCTAGAGCTGAGAAGCACTGGCTGTAACTTCCCTTTGCAGAAGGAACATGCCTCAGAAACACACTCTCTCCTAACTCTTAAGTTACTACTTCAACTCACATATGCATGGAAACACAGAGTGGAGCACCAGGCAATACTGAGCAGGAAAGCTCAGTAAAAGGGCTGCTCTGCCAGAACAAGGCAGAATGCAGATGCGTCGTTCTCAAGGATATGCTTCTGAGTCTGCTAGAAACTTTGCAGTAGAGCTGAGATGAACTCAGTATAAGTTCCATTTGAAGAAATAACCTAGGCCAGAAACCCACTCCACTGTAGCTCTTAAGCATCATCTGGAGCACACATTCTGGGAACCAGGCAGCAGAGAGCCCAGTGGAAGCTGCTCGATTTGAGCTTGTCTGATAGGTGTTTGTCTTCCCTGCAGGGAAACAGTTGCTTAGAGAACTCTTTCTACAGCAGCCACACACTCTGCCCTAGAGCTGAGAAGCACTGGCTGTAATTTCCCTTTGTAGAAGGAACATGCCTCAGAAACACACTCTCTCCAACTCTTAAGTTACTACTTCAACTCACATATGCATGGAAACACAGAGTGGAGCACCCGGCGATAGTGTACAGGACAGTTCAGTAAAAGGGCTGCTCTGCCAGAACAAGGCAGAATGCAGATGCGTGGTTCTCAAGGATATGCTTCTGAGTCTGCTAGAAAGTTTGCAGTAGAGCTGAGATGAACTCAGTATAAGTTCCATTTGAAGAAATAACCTAGGTCGGAAACCCACTCAACTGTAGCTCGTAAGCATCATCTGGAGCACACATTCTGGGAACCAGGCAGCACAGAGCCCAGTGGAAGCTGCTCGATTTGAGCTTGTCTGTTAGGTGTTTGTCTTGCCTGCAGGGAAACAGTTGCTTAGAGAACTCTTTCTACAGCAGCCACACACTCTGCCCTAGAGCTGAGAAGCACTGGCTGTAACTTCCCTTTGAAGAAGGAACATGCCTCAGAAACACACTCTCTCCAACTCTTAAGTTACTACTTCAACTCACATATGCATGGAAACACAGAGTGGAGCACCCGGCAATACTGAGCAGGACAGCTCAGTAAAGTGCTGCTCTGCCAGAACAAGGCAGAATGCAGATGTGTGGTTCTCAAGGATATGCTTCTGAGTCTGCTAGAAACTTTGCAGTAGAGCTGAGATGAACTCAGTATAAGTTCCATTTGAAGAAATAACCTAGGCCCGAAACCCACTCAACTGTAGCTCTTAAGCATCATCTGGAGCACACATTCTGGGAACCAGGCAGCAGAGAGCCCAGTGGAAGCTGCTCGATTTGAGCTTGTCTGATAGGTGTTTGTCTTCCCTGCAGGGAAACAGTTGCGTAGAGAACTCTTTCTAGAGCAGCCACACACTCTGCCCTAGAGCTGAGAAACACTGGCTGTAACTTCCCTTTGCAGAAGGAACATGCCTCAGAAACACACTCTCTCCAACTCTTAAGTTACTACTTCAACTCACATATGCATGGAAACACAGAGTGGAGCACCCGGCAATACTGAGCAGGACAGCTCAGTAAAGGGCTGCTCTGCCAGAACAAGGCAGAATGCAGATGTGTGGTTCTCAAGGATATGCTTCTGAGTCTGCTAGAAACTTTGCAGTAGAGCTGAGATGAACTCAGTATAAGTTCCATTTGAAGAAATAACCTAGGCCCGAAACCCACTCAACTGTAGCTCTTAAGCATCATCTGGAGCACACATTCTGGGAACCAGGCAGCAGAGAGCCCAGTGGAAGCTGCTCGATTTGAGCTTGTCTGATAGGTGTTTGTCTTCCCTGCAGGGAAACAGTTGCGTAGAGAACTCTTTCTACAGCAGCCACACACTCTGCCCTAGAGCTGAGAAGCACTGGCTGTAACTTCCCTTTGCAGAAGGAACATGCCTCAGAAACACACTCTCTCCTAACTCTTAAGTTACTACTTCAACTCACATATGCATGGAAACACAGAGTGGAGCACCCGGCAGTACTGAGCAGGACAGCTCAGTAAAAGGGCTGCTCTGCCAGAACAAGTCAGAATGCAGATGCGTGGTTCTCAAGGATATGCTTCTGAGTCTGCTAGAAACTTTGCAGTAGAGCTGAGATGAACTCGGTATAAGTTCCATTTGAAGAAATAACCTAGGTCAGAAACCCACTCAACTGTAGCTCTTAAGCATCATCTGGAGCACACATTCTGGGAACCAGGCAGCACAGAGCCCAGTGGAAGCTGCTCGATTTGAGCTTGTCTGTTAGGTGTTTGTCTTCCCTGCAGGGAAACAGTTGCTTAGAGAACTCTTTCTACAGCAGCCACACACTCTGCCCTAGAGCTGAGAAGCACTGGCTGTAAGTTCCCTTTGCAGAAGGAACATGCCTCAGAAACACACACTCACCTAACTCTTAAGTTACCACTTCAACTCACATATGCATGGAAACAGAGTGGAGCACCTGGCGATAGTGTGCAGGACAGTTCTGTAAAAGGGCTGCTCTGCCAGAACAAGGCAGAATGCAGATGCGTGGTTCTCAAGGATATGCTTCTGAGTCTGCTAGAAACTTTGCAGTAGAGCTGAGATGAACTCAGTATAAGTTCCATTTGAAGAAATAACCTAGGCCAGAAACCCACTCAACTGTAGCTCTTAAGCATCATCTGGAGCACACATTCCGGGAACCAGGCAGCAGAGAGCCCAGTGGAAGCTGCTCGATTTGAGCTTGTCTGATAGGTGTTTGTCTTCCCTGCAGGGAAACAGTTGCGTAGAGAACTCTTTCTACAGCAGCCACACACTCTGCCCTAGAGCTCAGAAGCACTGGCTGTAACTTCCCTTTGCAGAAGGAACATGCCTCAGAAACACACTCTCTCCTAACTCTTAAGTTACTACTTCAACTCACATATGCATGGAAACACAGAGTGGAGCACCCGGCAATACTGAGCAGGACAGCTCAGTAAAAGGGCTGCTCTGCCAGAACAAGGCAGAATGCAGATGCGTGGTTCTCAAGGATATGCTTCTGAGTCTGCTAGAAACTTTGCAGTAGAGCTGAGATGAACTCAGTATAAGTTCCATTTGAAGAAATAACCTAGGCCCAAAACCCACTCAACTGTAGCTCTTAAGCATCATCTGGAGCACACATTCTGGGAACCAGGCAGCAGAGAGCCCAGTGGAAGCTGCTCGATTTGAGCTTGTCTGATAGGTGTTTGTCTTCCCTGCAGGGAAACAGTTGCGTAGAGAACTCTTTCTACAGCAGCCACACACTCTGCCCTAGAGCTGAGAAGCACTGGCTGTAAGTTCCCTTTGCAGAAGGAACATGCCTCAGAAACACACACTCACCTAACTCTTAAGTTACCACTTCAACTCACATATGCATGGAAACAGAGTGGAGCACCTGGCGATAGTGTGCAGGACAGTTCTGTAAAAGGGCTGCTCTGCCAGAACAAGGCAGAATGCAGATGCGTGGTTCTCAAGGATATGCTTCTGAGTCTGCTAGAAACTTTGCAGTAGAGCTGAGATGAACTCAGTATAAGTTCCATTTGAAGAAATAACCTAGGCCAGAAACCCACTCAACTGTAGCTCTTAAGCATCATCTGGAGCACACATTCCGGGAACCAGGCAGCAGAGAGCCCAGTGGAAGCTGCTCGATTTGAGCTTGTCTGATAGGTGTTTGTCTTCCCTGCAGGGAAACAGTTGCGTAGAGAACTCTTTCTACAGCAGCCACACACTCTGCCCTAGAGCTCAGAAGCACTGGCTGTAACTTCCCTTTGCAGAAGGAACATGCCTCAGAAACACACTCTCTCCTAACTCTTAAGTTACTACTTCAACTCACATATGCATGGAAACACAGAGTGGAGCACCCGGCAATACTGAGCAGGACAGCTCAGTAAAAGGGCTGCTCTGCCAGAACAAGGCAGAATGCAGATGCGTGGTTCTCAAGGATATGCTTCTGAGTCTGCTAGAAACTTTGCAGTAGAGCTGAGATGAACTCAGTATAAGTTCCATTTGAAGAAATAACCTAGGCCCGAAACCCACTCAACTGTAGCTCTTAAGCATCATCTGGAGCACACATTCTGGGAACCAGGCAGCAGAGAGCCCAGTGGAAGCTGCTCGATTTGAGCTTGTCTGATAGGTGTTTGTCTTCCCTGCAGGGAAACAGTTGCGTAGAGAACTCTTTCTACAGCAGCCACACACTCTGCCCTAGAGCTGAGAAGCACTGGCTGTAACTTCCCTTTGCAGAAGGAACATGCCTCAGAAACACACTCTCTCCTAACTCTTAAGTTACTACTTCAACTCACATATGCATGGAAACACAGAGTGGAGCACCCGGCAATACTGAGCAGGACAGCTCAGTAAAAGGGCTGCTCTGCCAGAACAAGGCAGAATGCAGATGTGTGGTTCTCAAGGATATGCTTCTGAGTCTGCTAGAAACTTTGCAGTAGAGCTGAGATGAACTCAGTATAAGTTCCATTTGAAGAAATAACCTAGGCCCAAAACCCACTCAACTGTAGCTCTTAAGCATCATCTGGAGCACACATTCTGGGAACCAGGCAGCAGAGAGCCCAGTGGAAGCTGCTCGATTTGAGCTTGTCTGATAGGTGTTTGTCTTCCCTGCAGGGAAACAGTTGCGTAGAGAACTCTTTCTAGAGCAGCCACACACTCTGCCCTAGAGCTAGAAGCACTGGCTGTAACTTCCCTTTGCAGAAGGAACATGCCTCAGAAACACACTCTCTCCAACTCTTAAGTTACTACTTCAACTCACATATGCATGGAAACACAGAGTGGAGCACCTGGCAATACTGAGCAGGACAGCTCAGTAAAAGGGCTGCTCTGCCAGAACAAGGCAGAATGCAGATGCGTGGTTCTCAAGGATATGCTTCTGAGTCTGCTAGAAACTTTGCAGTAGAGCTGAGATGAACTCAGTATAAGTTCCATTTGAAGAAATAACCTAGGCCAGAAACCCACTCAACTGTAGCTCTTAAGCATCATCTGGAGCACACATTCTGGGAACCAGGCAGCACAGAGCCCAGTGGAAGCTGCTCGATTTGAGCTTGTCTGATAGGTGTTTGTCTTCCCTGCAGGGAAACAGTTGCTTAGAGAACTCTTTCTACAGCAGCCACACACTCTGCCCTGGAGCTGAGAAGCACTGGCTGTAACTTCCCTTTGCAGAAGGAACATGCCTCAGAAACACACTCTCTCCTAACTCTTAAGTTACTACTTCAACTCACATATGCATGTAAACACAGAGTGGAGCACCCGGCAATACTGAGCAGGACAGCTCAGTAAAAGGGCTGCTCTGCCAGAACAAGGCAGAATGCAGATGTGTGGTTCTCAAGGATATGCTTCTGAGTCTGCTAGAAACTTTGCAGTAGAGCTGAGATGAACTCAGTATAAGTTCCATTTGAAGAAATAACCTAGGCCTGAAACCCACTCAACTGTAGCTCTTAAGCATCATCTGGAGCACACATTCTGGGAACCAGGCAGCAGAGAGCCCAGTGGAAGCTGCTCGATTTGAGCTTGTCTGATAGGTGTTTGTCTTCCCTGCAGGGAAACAGTTGCGTAGAGAACTCTTTCTACAGCAGCCACACACTCTGCCCTAGAGCTGAGAAGCACTGGCTGTAACTTCCCTTTGCAGAAGGAACATGCCTCAGAAACACACTCTCTCCTAACTCTTAAGTTACTACTTCAACTCACATATGCATGGAAACACAGAGTGGAGCACCCGGCAGTACTGAGCAGGACAGCTCAGTAAAAGGGCTGCTCTGCCAGAACAAGTCAGAATGCAGATGCGTGGTTCTCAAGGATATGCTTCTGAGTCTGCTAGAAACTTTGCAGTAGAGCTGAGATGAACTCAGTATAAGTTCCATTTGAAGAAATAACCTAGGTCAGAAACCCACTCAACTGTAGCTCTTAAGCATCATCTGGAGCACACATTCTGGGAACCAGGCAGCACAGAGCCCAGTGGAAGCTGCTCGATTTGAGCTTGTCTGTTAGGTGTTTGTCTTCCCTGCAGGGAAACAGTTGCTTAGAGAACTCTTTCTACAGCAGCCACACACTCTGCCCTAGAGCTGAGAAGCACTGGCTGTAACTTCCCTTTGCAGAAGGAACATGCCTCAGAAACACACTCTCTCCTAACTCTTAAGTTACTACTTCAACTCACATATGCATGTAAACACAGAGTGGAGCACCCGGCGATACTGAGCAGGACAGCTCAGTAAAAGGGCTGCTCTGCCAGAACAAGGCAGAATGCAGATGCGTGGTTCTCAAGGATATGCTTCTGAGTCTGCTAGAAACTTTGCAGTAGAGCTGAGATGAACTCAGTATAAGTTCCATTTGAAGAAATAACCTAGGCCAGAAACCCACTCAACTGTAGCTCTTAAGCATCATCTGGAGCACACATTCTGGGAACCAGGCAGCAGAGAGCCCAGTGGAAGCTGCTCGATTTGAGCTTGTTTGATAGGTGTTTGTCTTCCCTGCAGGGAAACAGTTGCTTAGAGAACTCTTTCTACAGCAGCCACACACTCTGCCCTAGAGCTGAGAAGCACTGGCTGTAATTTCCCTTTGTAGAAGGAACATGCCTCAGAAACACCCTCTCTCCAACTCTTAAGTTACTACTTCAACTCACATATGCATGGAAACACAGAGTGGAGCACCCGGCGATAGTGTGCAGGACAGTTCAGTAAAAGGGCTGCTCTGCCAGAACAAGGCAGAATGCAGATGCGTGGTTCTCAAGGATATGCTTCTGAGTCTGCTAGAAACTTTGCAGTAGAGCTGAGATGAACTCAGTATAAGTTCCATTTGAAGAAATAACCTAGGCCCGAAACCCACTCAACTGTAGCTCTTAAGCATATCTGGAGCACACATTCTGGGAACCAGGCAGCACAGAGCCCAGTGGAAGCTGCTCGATTTGAGCTTGTCTGTTAGGTGTTTGTCTTCCCTGCAGGGAAACAGTTGCTTAGAGAACTCTTTCTACAGCAGCCACACACTCTGCCCTAGAGCTGAGAAGCACTGGCTGTAACTTCCCTTTGCAGAAGGAACATGCCTCAGAAACACACTCTCTCCTAACTCTTAAGTTACTACTTCAACTCACATATGCATGGAAACACAGTGGAGCACCAGGCAATACTGAGCAGGAAAGCTCAGTAAAAGGGCTGCTCTGCCAGAACAAGGCAGAATGCAGATGCGTCGTTCTCAAGGATATGCTTCTGAGTCTGCTAGAAACTTTGCAGTAGAGCTGAGATGAACCTAGTATAAGTTCCATTTGAAGAAATAACCTAGGCCAGAAACCCACTCAACTGTAGCTCTTAAGCATCATCTGGAGCACACATTCTGGGAACCAGGCAGCAGAGAGCCCAGTGGAAGCTGCTCGATTTGAGCTTGTCTGATAGGTGTTTGTCTTCCCTGCAGGGAAACAGTTGCGTAGAGAACTCTTTCTACAGCAGCCACACACTCTGCCCTAGAGCTGAGAAGCACTGGCTGTAAATTCCCTTTGCAGAAGGAACATGCCTCAGAAACACACTCTCTCCTAACTCTTAAGTTAGTACTTCAACTCACATATGCATGGAAACACAGAGTGGAGCACCCGGCGATAGTGTGCAGGACAGTTCAGTAAAAGGGCTGCTCTGCCAGAAGAAGGCAGAATGCAGATGCGTGGTTCTCAAGGATATGCTTCTGAGTCTGCTAGAAACTTTGCAGTAGAGCTGAGATGAACTCAGTATAAGTTCCATTTGAAGAAATAACCTAGGTCGGAAACTCACTCAACTGTAGCTCTTAAGCATCATCTGGAGCACACATTCTGGGAACCAGGCAGCACAGAGCCCAGTGGAAGCTGCTCGATTTGAGCTTGTCTGTTAGGTGTTTGTCTTCCCTGCAGGGAAACAGTTGCTTAGAGAACTCTTTCTACAGCAGCCACACACTCTGCCCTAGAGCTGAGAAGCACTGGCTGTAACTTCCCTTTGCAGAAGGAACATGCCTCAGAAACACACTCTCTCCAACTCTTAAGTTACTACTTCAACTCACATATGCATGGAAACACAGAGTGGAGCACCCGGCAATACTGAGCAGGACAGCTCAGTAAAGGGCTGCTCTGCCAGAACAAGGCAGAATGCAGATGTGTGGTTCTCAAGGATATGCTTCTGAGTCTGCTAGAAACTTTGCAGTAGAGCTGAGATGAACTCAGTATAAGTTCCATTTGAAGAAATAACCTAGGCCCAAAACCCACTCAACTGTAGCTCTTAAGCATCATCTGGAGCACACATTCTGGGAACCAGGCAGCAGAGAGCCCAGTGGAAGCTGCTCGATTTGAGCTTGTCTGATAGGTGTTTGTCTTCCCTGCAGGGAAACAGTTGCGTAGAGAACTCTTTCTAGAGCAGCCACACACTCTGCCCTAGAGCTGAGAAGCACTGGCTGTAACTTCCCTTTGCAGAAGGAACATGCCTCAGAAACACACTCTCTCCTAACTCTTAAGTTACTACTTCAACTCACATATGCATGGAAACACAGAGTGGAGCACCCGGCAATACTGAGCAGGACAGCTCAGTAAAAGGGCTGCTCTGCCAGAACAAGGCAGAATGCAGATGTGTGGTTCTCAAGGATATGCTTCTGAGTCTGCTAGAAACTTTGCAGTAGAGCTGAGATGAACTCAGTATAAGTTCCATTTGAAGAAATAACCTAGGCCCAAATCCCACTCAACTGTAGCTCTTAAGCATCATCTGGAGCACACATTCTGGGAACCAGGCAGCAGAGAGCCCAGTGGAAGCTGCTCGATTTGAGCTTGTCTGATAGGTGTTTGTCTTCCCTGCAGGGAAACAGTTGCGTAGAGAACTCTTTCTAGAGCAGCCACACACTCTGCCCTAGAGCTAGAAGCACTGGCTGTAACTTCCCTTTGCAGAAGGAACATGCCTCAGAAACACACTCTCTCCAACTCTTAAGTTACTACTTCAACTCACATATGCATGGAAACACAGAGTGGAGCACCCGGCAATACTGAGCAGGACAGCTCAGTAAAAGGGCTGCTCTGCCAGAACAAGGCAGAATGCAGATGCGTGGTTCTCAAGGATATGCTTCTGAGTCTGCTAGAAACTTTGCAGTAGAGCTGAGATGAACTCAGTATAAGTTCCATTTGAAGAAATAACCTAGGCCAGAAACCCACTCAACTGTAGCTCGTAAGCATCATCTGGAGCACACATTAAGGGAACCAGGCAGCACAGAGCCCAGTGGAAGCTGCTCGATTTGAGCTTGTCTGATAGGTGTTTGTCTTCCCTGCAGGGAAACAGTTGCTTAGAGAACTCTTTCTACAGCAGCCACACACTCTGCCCTGGAGCTGAGAAGCACTGGCTGTAACTTCCCTTTGCAGAAGGAACATGCCTCAGAAACACACTCTCTCCTAACTCTTAAGTTACTACTTCAACTCACATATGCATGGAAACACAGAGTGGAGCACCCGGCAATACTGAGCAGGACAGCTCAGTAAAAGGGCTGCTCTGCCAGAACAAGGCAGAATGCAGATGTGTGGTTCTCAAGGATATGCTTCTGAGTCTGCTAGAAACTTTGCAGTAGAGCTGAGATGAACTCAGTATAAGTTCCATTTGAAGAAATAACCTAGGCCCGAAACCCACTCAACTGTAGCTCTTAAGCATCATCTGGAGCACACATTCTGGGAACCAGGCAGCAGAGAGCCCAGTGGAAGCTGCTCGATTTGAGCTTGTCTGATAGGTGTTTGTCTTCCCTGCAGGGAAACAGTTGCGTAGAGAACTCTTTCTACAGCAGCCACACACTCTGCCCTAGAGCTGAGAAGCACTGGCTGTAACTTCCCTTTGCAGAAGGAACATGCCTCAGAAACACACTCTCTCCTAACTCTTAAGTTACTACTTCAACTCACATATGCATGGAAACACAGAGTGGAGCACCCGGCAGTACTGAGCAGGACAGCTCAGTAAAAGGGCTGCTCTGCCAGAACAAGTCAGAATGCAGATGCGTGGTTCTCAAGGATATGCTTCTGAGTCTGCTAGAAACTTTGCAGTAGAGCTGAGATGAACTCAGTATAAGTTCCATTTGAAGAAATAACCTAGGTCAGAAACCCACTCAACTGTAGCTCTTAAGCATCATCTGGAGCACACATTCTGGGAACCAGGCAGCACAGAGCCCAGTGGAAGCTGCTCGATTTGAGCTTGTCTGTTAGGTGTTTGTCTTCCCTGCAGGGAAACAGTTGCTTAGAGAACTCTTTCTACAGCAGCCACACACTCTGCCCTAGAGCTGAGAAGCACTGGCTGTAACTTCCCTTTGCAGAAGGAACATGCCTCAGAAACACACTCTCTCCTAACTCTTAAGTTACTACTTCAACTCACATATGCATGTAAACACAGAGTGGAGCACCCGGCGATACTGAGCAGGACAGCTCAGTAAAAGGGCTGCTCTGCCAGAACAAGGCAGAATGCAGATGCGTGGTTCTCAAGGATATGCTTCTGAGTCTGCTAGAAACTTTGCAGTAGAGCTGAGATGAACTCAGTATAAGTTCCATTTGAAGAAATAACCTAGGCCAGAAACCCACTCAACTGTAGCTCTTAAGCATCATCTGGAGCACACATTCTGGGAACCAGGCAGCAGAGAGCCCAGTGGAAGCTGCTCGATTTGAGCTTGTTTGATAGGTGTTTGTCTTCCCTGCAGGGAAACAGTTGCTTAGAGAATTCTTTCTACAGCAGCCACACACTCTGCCCTAGAGCTGAGAAGCACTGGCTGTAATTTCCCTTTGTAGAAGGAACATGCCTCAGAAACACCCTCTCTCCAACTCTTAAGTTACTACTTCAACTCACATATGCATGGAAACACAGAGTGGAGCACCCGGCGATAGTGTGCAGGACAGTTCAGTAAAAGGGCTGCTCTGCCAGAACAAGGCAGAATGCAGATGCGTGGTTCTCAAGGATATGCTTCTGAGTCTGCTAGAAACTTTGCAGTAGAGCTGAGATGAACTCAGTATAAGTTCCATTTGAAGAAATAACCTAGGCCCGAAACCCACTCAACTGTAGCTCTTAAGCATATCTGGAGCACACATTCTGGGAACCAGGCAGCACAGAGCCCAGTGGAAGCTGCTCGATTTGAGCTTGTCTGTTAGGTGTTTGTCTTCCCTGCAGGGAAACAGTGGCGTAGAGAACTCTTTCTACAGCAGCCACACACTCTGCCCTAGAGCTGAGAAGCACTGGCTGTAACTTCCCTTTGCAGAAGGAACATGCGTCAGAAACACACTCTCTCCTAACTCTTAAGTTACTACTTCAACTCACATATGCATGGAAACACAGAGTGGAGCACCAGGCAATACTGAGCAGGAAAGCTCAGTAAAAGGGCTGCTCTGCCAGAACAAGGCAGAATGCAGATGCGTCGTTCTCAAGGATATGCTTCTGAGTCTGCTAGAAACTTTGCAGTAGAGCTGAGATGAACTCAGTATAAGTTCCATTTGAAGAAATAACCTAGGCCAGAAACCCACTCAACTGTAGCTCTTAAGCATCATCTGGAGCACACATTCGGGGAACCAGGCAGCAGAGAGCCCAGTGGAAGCTGCTCGATTTGAGCTTGTCTGATAGGTGTTTGTCTTCCCTGCAGGGAAACAGTTGCGTAGAGAACTCTTTCTACAGCAGCCACACACTCTGCCCTAGAGCTGAGAAGCACTGGCTGTAAATTCCCTTTGCAGAAGGAACATGCCTCAGAAACACACTCTCTCCTAACTCTTAAGTTAGTACTTCAACTCACATATGCATGGAAACACAGAGTGGAGCACCCGGCGATAGTGTGCAGGACAGTTCAGTAAAAGGGCTGCTCTGCCAGAAGAAGGCAGAATGCAGATGCGTGGTTCTCAAGGATATGCTTCTGAGTCTGCTAGAAACTTTGCAGTAGAGCTGAGATGAACTCAGTATAAGTTCCATTTGAAGAAATAACCTAGGTCGGAAACTCACTCAACTGTAGCTCTTAAGCATCATCTGGAGCACACATTCTGGGAACCAGGCAGCACAGAGCCCAGTGGAAGCTGCTCGATTTGAGCTTGTCTGTTAGGTGTTTGTCTTCCCTGCAGGGAAACAGTTGCTTAGAGAACTCTTTCTACAGCAGCCACACACTCTGCCCTAGAGCTGAGAAGCACTGGCTGTAACTTCCCTTTGCAGAAGGAACATGCCTCAGAAACACACTCTCTCCAACTCTTAAGTTACTACTTCAACTCACATATGCATGGAAACACAGAGTGGAGCACCCGGCAATACTGAGCAGGACAGCTCAGTAAAGGGCTGCTCTGCCAGAACAAGGCAGAATGCAGATGTGTGGTTCTCAAGGATATGCTTCTGAGTCTGCTAGAAACTTTGCAGTAGAGCTGAGATGAACTCAGTATAAGTTCCATTTGAAGAAATAACCTAGGCCCGAAACCCACTCAACTGTAGCTCTTAAGCATCATCTGGAGCACACCTTCTGGGAACCAGGCAGCAGAGAGCCCAGTGGAAGCTGCTCGATTTGAGCTTGTCTGATAGGTGTTTGTCTTCCCTGCAGGGAAACAGTTGCGTAGAGAACTCTTTCTAGAGCAGCCACACACTCTGCCCTAGAGCTGAGAAACACTGGCTGTAACTTCCCTTTGCAGAAGGAACATGCCTCAGAAACACACTCTCTCCAACTCTTAAGTTACTACTTCAACTCACATATGCATGGAAACACAGAGTGGAGCACCCGGCAATACTGAGCAGGACAGCTCAGTAAAGGGCTGCTCTGCCAGAACAAGGCAGAATGCAGATGTGTGGTTCTCAAGGATATGCTTCTGAGTCTGCTAGAAACTTTGCAGTAGAGCTGAGATGAACTCAGTATAAGTTCCATTTGAAGAAATAACCTAGGCCCGAAACCCACTCAACTGTAGCTCTTAAGCATCATCTGGAGCACACATTCTGGGAACCAGGCAGCAGAGAGCCCAGTGGAAGCTGCTCGATTTGAGCTTGTCTGATAGGTGTTTGTCTTCCCTGCAGGGAAACAGTTGCGTAGAGAACTCTTTCTACAGCAGCCACACACTCTGCCCTAGAGCTGAGAAGCACTGGCTGTAACTTCCCTTTGCAGAAGGAACATGCCTCAGAAACACACTCTCTCCTAACTCTTAAGTTACTACTTCAACTCACATATGCATGGAAACACAGAGTGGAGCACCCGGCAGTACTGAGCAGGACAGCTCAGTAAAAGGGCTGCTCTGCCAGAACAAGTCAGAATGCAGATGCGTGGTTCTCAAGGATATGCTTCTGAGTCTGCTAGAAACTTTGCAGTAGAGCTGAGATGAACTCGGTATAAGTTCCATTTGAAGAAATAACCTAGGTCAGAAACCCACTCAACTGTAGCTCTTAAGCATCATCTGGAGCACACATTCTGGGAACCAGGCAGCACAGAGCCCAGTGGAAGCTGCTCGATTTGAGCTTGTCTGTTAGGTGTTTGTCTTCCCTGCAGGGAAACAGTTGCTTAGAGAACTCTTTCTACAGCAGCCACACACTCTGCCCTAGAGCTGAGAAGCACTGGCTGTAAGTTCCCTTTGCAGAAGGAACATGCCTCAGAAACACACACTCACCTAACTCTTAAGTTACTACTTCAACTCACATATGCATGGAAACAGAGTGGAGCACCTGGCGATAGTGTGCAGGACAGTTCTGTAAAAGGGCTGCTCTGCCAGAACAAGGCAGAATGCAGATGCGTGGTTCTCAAGGATATGCTTCTGAGTCTGCTAGAAACTTTGCAGTAGAGCTGAGATGAACTCAGTATAAGTTCCATTTGAAGAAATAACCTAGGCCAGAAACCCACTCAACTGTAGCTCTTAAGCATCATCTGGAGCACACATTCCGGGAACCAGGCAGCAGAGAGCCCAGTGGAAGCTGCTCGATTTGAGCTTGTCTGATAGGTGTTTGTCTTCCCTGCAGGGAAACAGTTGCGTAGAGAACTCTTTCTACAGCAGCCACACACTCTGCCCTAGAGCTCAGAAGCACTGGCTGTAACTTCCCTTTGCAGAAGGAACATGCCTCAGAAACACACTCTCTCCTAACTCTTAAGTTACTACTTCAACTCACATATGCATGGAAACACAGAGTGGAGCACCCGGCAATACTGAGCAGGACAGCTCAGTAAAAGGGCTGCTCTGCCAGAACAAGGCAGAATGCAGATGTGTGGTTCTCAAGGATATGCTTCTGAGTCTGCTAGAAACTTTGCAGTAGAGCTGAGATGAACTCAGTATAAGTTCCATTTGAAGAAATAACCTAGGCCCAAAACACACTCAACTGTAGCTCTTAAGCATCATCTGGAGCACACATTCTGGGAACCAGGCAGCAGAGAGCCCAGTGGAAGCTGCTCGATTTGAGCTTGTCTGATAGGTGTTTGTCTTCCCTGCAGGGAAACAGTTGCGTAGAGAACTCTTTCTACAGCAGCCACACACTCTGCCCTAGAGCTGAGAAGCACTGGCTGTAACTTCCCTTTGCAGAAGGAACATGCCTCAGAAACACACTCTCTCCTAACTCTTAAGTTACTACTTCAACTCACATATGCATGGAAACACAGAGTGGAGCACCCGGCAATACTGAGCAGGACAGCTCAGTAAAAGGGCTGCTCTGCCAGAACAAGGCAGAATGCAGATGTGTGGTTCTCAAGGATATGCTTCTGAGTCTGCTAGAAACTTTGCAGTAGAGCTGAGATGAACTCAGTATAAGTTCCATTTGAAGAAATAACCTAGGCCCAAAACCCACTCAACTGTAGCTCTTAAGCATCATCTGGAGCACACATTCTGGGAACCAGGCAGCAGAGAGCCCAGTGGAAGCTGCTCGATTTGAGCTTGTCTGATAGGTGTTTGTCTTCCCTGCAGGGAAACAGTTGCGTAGAGAACTCTTTCTAGAGCAGCCACACACTCTGCCCTAGAGCTAGAAGCACTGGCTGTAACTTCCCTTTGCAGAAGGAACATGCCTCAGAAACACACTCTCTCCAACTCTTATGTTACTACTTCAACTCACATATGCATGGAAACACAGAGTGGAGCACCCGGCAATACTGAGCAGGACAGCTCAGTAAAAGGGCTGCTCTGCCAGAACAAGGCAGAATGCAGATGCGTGGTTCTCAAGGATATGCTTCTGAGTCTGCTAGAAACTTTGCAGTAGAGCTGAGATGAACTCAGTATAAGTTCCATTTGAAGAAATAACCTAGGCCAGAAACCCACTCAACTGTAGCTCGTAAGCATCATCTGGAGCACACATTCTGGGAACCAGGCAGCACAGAGCCCAGTGGAAGCTGCTCGATTTGAGCTTGTCTGATAGGTGTTTGTCTTCCCTGCAGGGAAACAGTTGCTTAGAGAACTCTTTCTACAGCAGCCACACACTCTGCCCTGGAGCTGAGAAGCACTGGCTGTAACTTCCCTTTGCAGAAGGAACATGCCTCAGAAACACACTCTCTCCTAACTCTTAAGTTACTACTTCAACTCACATATGAATGGAAACACAGAGTGGAGCACCCGGCAATACTGAACAGGACAGCTCAGTAAAAGGGCTGCTCTGCCAGAACAAGGCAGAATGCAGATGTGTGGTTCTCAAGGATATGCTTCTGAGTCTGCTAGAAACTTTGCAGTAGAGCTGAGATGAACTCAGTATAAGTTCCATTTGAAGAAATAACCTAGGCCCGAAACCCACTCAACTGTAGCTCTTAAGCATCATCTGGAGCACACATTCTGGGAACCAGGCAGCAGAGAGCCCAGTGGAAGCTGCTCGATTTGAGCTTGTCTGATAGGTGTTTGTCTTCCCTGCAGGGAAACAGTTGCGTAGAGAACTCTTTCTACAGCAGCCACACACTCTGCCCTAGAGCTGAGAAGCACTGGCTGTAACTTCCCTTTGCAGAAGGAACATGCCTCAGAAACACACTCTCTCCTAACTCTTAAGTTACTACTTCAACTCACATATGCATGGAAACACAGAGTGGAGCACCCGGCAGTACTGAGCAGGACAGCTCAGTAAAAGGGCTGCTCTGCCAGAACAAGTCAGAATGCAGATGCGTGGTTCTCAAGGATATGCTTCTGAGTCTGCTAGAAACTTTGCAGTAGAGCTGAGATGAACTCAGTATAAGTTCCATTTGAAGAAATAACCTAGGTCAGAAACCCACTCAACTGTAGCTCTTAAGCATCATCTGGAGCACACATTCTGGGAACCAGGCAGCACAGAGCCCAGTGGAAGCTGCTCGATTTGAGCTTGTCTGTTAGGTGTTTGTCTTCCCTGCAGGGAAACAGTTGCTTAGAGAACTCTTTCTACAGCAGCCACACACTCTGCCCTAGAGCTGAGAAGCACTGGCTGTAACTTCCCTTTGCAGAAGGAACATGCCTCAGAAACACACTCTCTCCTAACTCTTAAGTTACTACTTCAACTCACATATGCATGTAAACACAGAGTGGAGCACCCGGCGATACTGAGCAGGACAGCTCAGTAAAAGGGCTGCTCTGCCAGAACAAGGCAGAATGCAGATGCGTGGTTCTCAAGGATATGCTTCTGAGTCTGCTAGAAACTTTGCAGTAGAGCTGAGATGAACTCAGTATAAGTTCCATTTGAAGAAATAACCTAGGCCAGAAACCCACTCAACTGTAGCTCTTAAGCATCATCTGGAGCACACATTCTGGGAACCAGGCAGCAGAGAGCCCAGTGGAAGCTGCTCGATTTGAGCTTGTTTGATAGGTGTTTGTCTTCCCTGCAGGGAAACAGTTGCTTAGAGAACTCTTTCTACAGCAGCCACACACTCTGCCCTAGAGCTGAGAAGCACTGGCTGTAATTTCCCTTTGTAGAAGGAACATGCCTCAGAAACACCCTCTCTCCAACTCTTAAGTTACTACTTCAACTCACATATGCATGGAAACACAGAGTGGAGCACCCGGCGATAGTGTGCAGGACAGTTCAGTAAAAGGGCTGCTCTGCCAGAACAAGGCAGAATGCAGATGCGTGGTTCTCAAGGATATGCTTCTGAGTCTGCTAGAAACTTTGCAGTAGAGCTGAGATGAACTCAGTATAAGTTCCATTTGAAGAAATAACCTAGGCCCGAAACCCACTCAACTGTAGCTCTTAAGCATATCTGGAGCACACATTCTGGGAACCAGGCAGCACAGAGCCCAGTGGAAGCTGCTCGATTTGAGCTTGTCTGTTAGGTGTTTGTCTTCCCTGCAGGGAAACAGTTGCTTAGAGAACTCTTTCTACAGCAGCCACACACTCTGCCCTAGAGCTGAGAAGCACTGGCTGTAACTTCCCTTTGCAGAAGGAACATGCCTCAGAAACACACTCTCTCCTAACTCTTAAGTTACTACTTCAACTCACATATGCATGTAAACACAGAGTGGAGCACCCGGCGATACTGAGCAGGACAGCTCAGTAAAAGGGCTGCTCTGCCAGAACAAGGCAGAATGCAGATGCGTGGTTCTCAAGGATATGCTTCTGAGTCTGCTAGAAACTTTGCAGTAGAGCTGAGATGAACTCAGTATAAGTTCCATTTGAAGAAATAACCTAGGCCAGAAACCCACTCAACTGTAGCTCTTAAGCATCATCTGGAGCACACATTCTGGGAACCAGGCAGCAGAGAGCCCAGTGGAAGCTGCTCGATTTGAGCTTGTTTGATAGGTGTTTGTCTTCCCTGCAGGGAAACAGTTGCTTAGAGAACTCTTTCTACAGCAGCCACACACTCTGCCCTAGAGCTGAGAAGCACTGGCTGTAATTTCCCTTTGTAGAAGGAACATGCCTCAGAAACACCCTCTCTCCAACTCTTAAGTTACTACTTCAACTCACATATGCATGGAAACACAGAGTGGAGCACCCGGCGATAGTGTGCAGGACAGTTCAGTAAAAGGGCTGCTCTGCCAGAACAAGGCAGAATGCAGATGCGTGGTTCTCAAGGATATGCTTCTGAGTCTGCTAGAAACTTTGCAGTAGAGCTGAGATGAACTCAGTATAAGTTCCATTTGAAGAAATAACCTAGGCCCGAAACCCACTCAACTGTAGCTCTTAAGCATATCTGGAGCACACATTCTGGGAACCAGGCAGCACAGAGCCCAGTGGAAGCTGCTCGATTTGAGCTTGTCTGTTAGGTGTTTGTCTTCCCTGCAGGGAAACAGTTGCTTAGAGAACTCTTTCTACAGCAGCCACACACTCTGCCCTAGAGCTGAGAAGCACTGGCTGTAACTTCCCTTTGCAGAAGGAACATGCCTCAGAAACACACTCTCTCCTAACTCTTAAGTTACTACTTCAACTCACATATGCATGGAAACACAGAGTGGAGCACCCGGCGATACTGAGCAGGACAGCTCAGTAAAAGGGCTGCTCTGCCAGAACAAGGCAGAATGCAGATGCGTGGTTCTCAAGGATATGCTTCTGAGTCTGCTAGAAACTTTGCAGTAGAGCTGAGATGAACTCAGTATAAGTTCCATTTGAAGAAATAACCTAGGCCAGAAACCCACTCAACTGTAGCTCTTAAGCATCATCTGGAGCACACATTCTGGGAACCAGGCAGCAGAGAGCCCAGTGGAAGCTGCTCGATTTGAGCTTGTCTGATAGGTGTTTGTCTTCCCTGCAGGGAAACAGTTGCGTAGAGAACTCTTTCTACAGCAGCCACACACTCTGCCCTAGAGCTGAGAAGCACTGGCTGTAAATTCCCTTTGCAGAAGGAACATGCCTCAGAAACACACTCTCTCCTAACTCTTAAGTTAGTACTTCAACTCACATATGCATGGAAACACAGAGTGGAGCACCCGGCGATAGTGTGCAGGACAGTTCAGTAAAAGGGCTGCTCTGCCAGAAGAAGGCAGAATGCAGATGCGTGGTTCTCAAGGATATGCTTCTGAGTCTGCTAGAAACTTTGCAGTAGAGCTGAGATGAACTCAGTATAAGTTCCATTTGAAGAAATAACCTAGGTCGGAAACTCACTCAACTGTAGCTCTTAAGCATCATCTGGAGCACACATTCTGGGAACCAGGCAGCACAGAGCCCAGTGGAAGCTGCTCGATTTGAGCTTGTCTGTTAGGTGTTTGTCTTCCCTGCAGGGAAACAGTTGCTTAGAGAACTCTTTCTACAGCAGCCACACACTCTGCCCTAGAGCTGAGAAGCACTGGCTGTAACTTCCCTTTGCAGAAGGAACATGCCTCAGAAACACACTCTCTCCTAACTCTTAAGTTACTACTTCAACTCACATATGCATGGAAACACAGAGTGGAGCACCAGGCAATACTGAGCAGGAAAGCTCAGTAAAAGGGCTGCTGTGCCAGAACAAGGCAGAATGCAGATGCGTCGTTCTCAAGGATATGCTTCTGAGTCTGCTAGAAACTTTGCAGTAGAGCTGAGATGAACTCAGTATAAGTTCCATTTGAAGAAATAACCTAGGCCAGAAACCCACTCAACTGTAGCTCTTAAGCATCATCTGGAGCACACATTCTGGGAACCAGGCAGCAGAGAGCCCAGTGGAAGCTGCTCGATTTGAGCTTGTCTGATAGGTGTTTGTCTTCCCTGCAGGGAAACAGTTGCGTAGAGAACTCTTTCTACAGCAGCCACACACTCTGCCCTAGAGCTGAGAAGCACTGGCTGTAACTTCCCTTTGCAGAAGGAACATGCCTCAGAAACACCCTCTCTCCAACTCTTAAGTTACTACTTCAACTCACATATGCATGGAAACACAGAGTGGAGCACCTGGCGATAGTGTGCAGGACAGTTCTGTAAAAGGGCTGCTCTGCCAGAACAAGGCAGAATGCAGAAGCGTGGTTCTCAAGGATATGCTTCTGAGTCTGCTAGAAACTTTGCAGTAGAGCTGAGATGAACTCAGTATAAGTTCCATTTGAAGAAATAACCTAGGCCAGAAACCCACTCAACTGTAGCTCTTAAGCATCATCTGGAGCACACATTCCGGGAACCAGGCAGCAGAGAGCCCAGTGGAAGCTGCTCCATTTGAGCTTGTCTGATAGGTGTTTGTCTTCCCTGCAGGGAAACAGTTGCGTAGAGAACTCTTTCTACAGCAGCCACACACTCTGCCCTAGAGCTCAGAAGCACTGGCTGTAACTTCCCTTTGCAGAAGGTACATGCCTCAGAAACACACTCTCTCCTAACTCTTAAGTTACTACTTCAACTCACATATGCATGGAAACACAGAGTGGAGCACCCGGCGATACTGAGCAGGACAGCTCAGTAAAAGGGCTGCTCTGCCAGAACAAGGCAGAATGCAGATGCGTGGTTCTCAAGGATATGCTTCTGAGTCTGCTAGAAACTTTGCAGTAGAGCTGAGATGAACTCAGTATAAGTTCCATTTGAAGAAATAACCTAGGCCAGAAACCCACTCAACTGTAGCTCTTAAGCATCATCTGGAGCACACATTCTGGGAACCAGGCAGCAGAGAGCCCAGTGGAAGCTGCTCGATTTGAGCTTGTCTGATAGGTGTTTGTCTTCCCTGCAGGGAAACAGTTGCGTAGAGAACTCTTTCTACAGCAGCCACACACTCTGCCCTAGAGCTGAGAAGCACTGGCTGTAAATTCCCTTTGCAGAAGGAACATGCCTCAGAAACACACTCTCTCCTAACTCTTAAGTTAGTACTTCAACTCACATATGCATGGAAACACAGAGTGGAGCACCCGGCGATAGTGTGCAGGACAGTTCAGTAAAAGGGCTGCTCTGCCAGAAGAAGGCAGAATGCAGATGCGTGGTTCTCAAGGATATGCTTCTGAGTCTGCTAGAAACTTTGCAGTAGAGCTGAGATGAACTCAGTATAAGTTCCATTTGAAGAAATAACCTAGGTCGGAAACTCACTCAACTGTAGCTCTTAAGCATCATCTGGAGCACACATTCTGGGAACCAGGCAGCACAGAGCCCAGTGGAAGCTGCTCGATTTGAGCTTGTCTGTTAGGTGTTTGTCTTCCCTGCAGGGAAACAGTTGCTTAGAGAACTCTTTCTACAGCAGCCACACACTCTGCCCTAGAGCTGAGAAGCACTGGCTGTAACTTCCCTTTGCAGAAGGAACATGCCTCAGAAACACACTCTCTCCTAACTCTTAAGTTACTACTTCAACTCACATATGCATGGAAACACAGAGTGGAGCACCAGGCAATACTGAGCAGGAAAGCTCAGTAAAAGGGCTGCTGTGCCAGAACAAGGCAGAATGCAGATGCGTCGTTCTCAAGGATATGCTTCTGAGTCTGCTAGAAACTTTGCAGTAGAGCTGAGATGAACTCAGTATAAGTTCCATTTGAAGAAATAACCTAGGCCAGAAACCCACTCAACTGTAGCTCTTAAGCATCATCTGGAGCACACATTCTGGGAACCAGGCAGCAGAGAGCCCAGTGGAAGCTGCTCGATTTGAGCTTGTCTGATAGGTGTTTGTCTTCCCTGCAGGGAAACAGTTGCGTAGAGAACTCTTTCTACAGCAGCCACACACTCTGCCCTAGAGCTGAGAAGCACTGGCTGTAACTTCCCTTTGCAGAAGGAACATGCCTCAGAAACACCCTCTCTCCAACTCTTAAGTTACTACTTCAACTCACATATGCATGGAAACACAGAGTGGAGCACCTGGCGATAGTGTGCAGGACAGTTCTGTAAAAGGGCTGCTCTGCCAGAACAAGGCAGAATGCAGAAGCGTGGTTCTCAAGGATATGCTTCTGAGTCTGCTAGAAACTTTGCAGTAGAGCTGAGATGAACTCAGTATAAGTTCCATTTGAAGAAATAACCTAGGCCAGAAACCCACTCAACTGTAGCTCTTAAGCATCATCTGGAGCACACATTCCGGGAACCAGGCAGCAGAGAGCCCAGTGGAAGCTGCTCCATTTGAGCTTGTCTGATAGGTGTTTGTCTTCCCTGCAGGGAAACAGTTGCGTAGAGAACTCTTTCTACAGCAGCCACACACTCTGCCCTAGAGCTCAGAAGCACTGGCTGTAACTTCCCTTTGCAGAAGGTACATGCCTCAGAAACACACTCTCTCCTAACTCTTAAGTTACTACTTCAACTCACATATGCATGGAAACACAGAGTGGAGCACCCGGCGATACTGAGCAGGACAGCTCAGTAAAAGGGCTGCTCTGCCAGAACAAGGCAGAATGCAGATGCGTGGTTCTCAAGGATATGCTTCTGAGTCTGCTAGAAACTTTGCAGTAGAGCTGAGATGAACTCAGTATAAGTTCCATTTGAAGAAATAACCTAGGCCAGAAACCCACTCAACTGTAGCTCTTAAGCATCATCTGGAGCACACATTCTGGGAACCAGGCAGCAGAGAGCCCAGTGGAAGCTGCTCGATTTGAGCTTGTCTGATAGGTGTTTGTCTTCCCTGCAGGGAAACAGTTGCGTAGAGAACTCTTTCTACAGCAGCCACACACTCTGCCCTAGAGCTGAGAAGCACTGGCTGTAAATTCCCTTTGCAGAAGGAACATGCCTCAGAAACACACTCTCTCCTAACTCTTAAGTTAGTACTTCAACTCACATATGCATGGAAACACAGAGTGGAGCACCCGGCGATAGTGTGCAGGACAGTTCAGTAAAAGGGCTGCTCTGCCAGAAGAAGGCAGAATGCAGATGCGTGGTTCTCAAGGATATGCTTCTGAGTCTGCTAGAAACTTTGCAGTAGAGCTGAGATGAACTCAGTATAAGTTCCATTTGAAGAAATAACCTAGGTCGGAAACTCACTCAACTGTAGCTCTTAAGCATCATCTGGAGCACACATTCTGGGAACCAGGCAGCACAGAGCCCAGTGGAAGCTGCTCGATTTGAGCTTGTCTGTTAGGTGTTTGTCTTCCCTGCAGGGAAACAGTTGCTTAGAGAACTCTTTCTACAGCAGCCACACACTCTGCCCTAGAGCTGAGAAGCACTGGCTGTAACTTCCCTTTGCAGAAGGAACATGCCTCAGAAACACACTCTCTCCTAACTCTTAAGTTACTACTTCAACTCACATATGCATGGAAACACAGAGTGGAGCACCAGGCAATACTGAGCAGGAAAGCTCAGTAAAAGGGCTGCTGTGCCAGAACAAGGCAGAATGCAGATGCGTCGTTCTCAAGGATATGCTTCTGAGTCTGCTAGAAACTTTGCAGTAGAGCTGAGATGAACTCAGTATAAGTTCCATTTGAAGAAATAACCTAGGCCAGAAACCCACTCAACTGTAGCTCTTAAGCATCATCTGGAGCACACATTCTGGGAACCAGGCAGCAGAGAGCCCAGTGGAAGCTGCTCGATTTGAGCTTGTCTGATAGGTGTTTGTCTTCCCTGCAGGGAAACAGTTGCGTAGAGAACTCTTTCTACAGCAGCCACACACTCTGCCCTAGAGCTGAGAAGCACTGGCTGTAACTTCCCTTTGCAGAAGGAACATGCCTCAGAAACACCCTCTCTCCAACTCTTAAGTTACTACTTCAACTCACATATGCATGGAAACACAGAGTGGAGCACCTGGCGATAGTGTGCAGGACAGTTCTGTAAAAGGGCTGCTCTGCCAGAACAAGGCAGAATGCAGAAGCGTGGTTCTCAAGGATATGCTTCTGAGTCTGCTAGAAACTTTGCAGTAGAGCTGAGATGAACTCAGTATAAGTTCCATTTGAAGAAATAACCTAGGCCAGAAACCCACTCAACTGTAGCTCTTAAGCATCATCTGGAGCACACATTCCGGGAACCAGGCAGCAGAGAGCCCAGTGGAAGCTGCTCCATTTGAGCTTGTCTGATAGGTGTTTGTCTTCCCTGCAGGGAAACAGTTGCGTAGAGAACTCTTTCTACAGCAGCCACACACTCTGCCCTAGAGCTCAGAAGCACTGGCTGTAACTTCCCTTTGCAGAAGGTACATGCCTCAGAAACACACTCTCTCCTAACTCTTAAGTTACTACTTCAACTCACATATGCATGGAAACACAGAGTGGAGCACCCGGCGATACTGAGCAGGACAGCTCAGTAAAAGGGCTGCTCTGCCAGAACAAGGCAGAATGCAGATGCGTGGTTCTCAAGGATATGCTTCTGAGTCTGCTAGAAACTTTGCAGTAGAGCTGAGATGAACTCAGTATAAGTTCCATTTGAAGAAATAACCTAGGCCAGAAACCCACTCAACTGTAGCTCTTAAGCATCATCTGGAGCACACATTCTGGGAACCAGGCAGCAGAGAGCCCAGTGGAAGCTGCTCGATTTGAGCTTGTCTGATAGGTGTTTGTCTTCCCTGCAGGGAAACAGTTGCGTAGAGAACTCTTTCTACAGCAGCCACACACTCTGCCCTAGAGCTGAGAAGCACTGGCTGTAAATTCCCTTTGCAGAAGGAACATGCCTCAGAAACACACTCTCTCCTAACTCTTAAGTTAGTACTTCAACTCACATATGCATGGAAACACAGAGTGGAGCACCCGGCGATAGTGTGCAGGACAGTTCAGTAAAAGGGCTGCTCTGCCAGAAGAAGGCAGAATGCAGATGCGTGGTTCTCAAGGATATGCTTCTGAGTCTGCTAGAAACTTTGCAGTAGAGCTGAGATGAACTCAGTATAAGTTCCATTTGAAGAAATAACCTAGGTCGGAAACTCACTCAACTGTAGCTCTTAAGCATCATCTGGAGCACACATTCTGGGAACCAGGCAGCACAGAGCCCAGTGGAAGCTGCTCGATTTGAGCTTGTCTGTTAGGTGTTTGTCTTCCCTGCAGGGAAACAGTTGCTTAGAGAACTCTTTCTACAGCAGCCACACACTCTGCCCTAGAGCTGAGAAGCACTGGCTGTAACTTCCCTTTGCAGAAGGAACATGCCTCAGAAACACACTCTCTCCTAACTCTTAAGTTACTACTTCAACTCACATATGCATGGAAACACAGAGTGGAGCACCAGGCAATACTGAGCAGGAAAGCTCAGTAAAAGGGCTGCTGTGCCAGAACAAGGCAGAATGCAGATGCGTCGTTCTCAAGGATATGCTTCTGAGTCTGCTAGAAACTTTGCAGTAGAGCTGAGATGAACTCAGTATAAGTTCCATTTGAAGAAATAACCTAGGCCAGAAACCCACTCAACTGTAGCTCTTAAGCATCATCTGGAGCACACATTCTGGGAACCAGGCAGCAGAGAGCCCAGTGGAAGCTGCTCGATTTGAGCTTGTCTGATAGGTGTTTGTCTTCCCTGCAGGGAAACAGTTGCGTAGAGAACTCTTTCTACAGCAGCCACACACTCTGCCCTAGAGCTGAGAAGCACTGGCTGTAACTTCCCTTTGCAGAAGGAACATGCCTCAGAAACACCCTCTCTCCAACTCTTAAGTTACTACTTCAACTCACATATGCATGGAAACACAGAGTGGAGCACCTGGCGATAGTGTGCAGGACAGTTCTGTAAAAGGGCTGCTCTGCCAGAACAAGGCAGAATGCAGAAGCGTGGTTCTCAAGGATATGCTTCTGAGTCTGCTAGAAACTTTGCAGTAGAGCTGAGATGAACTCAGTATAAGTTCCATTTGAAGAAATAACCTAGGCCAGAAACCCACTCAACTGTAGCTCTTAAGCATCATCTGGAGCACACATTCCGGGAACCAGGCAGCAGAGAGCCCAGTGGAAGCTGCTCCATTTGAGCTTGTCTGATAGGTGTTTGTCTTCCCTGCAGGGAAACAGTTGCGTAGAGAACTCTTTCTACAGCAGCCACACACTCTGCCCTAGAGCTCAGAAGCACTGGCTGTAACTTCCCTTTGCAGAAGGTACATGCCTCAGAAACACACTCTCTCCTAACTCTTAAGTTACTACTTCAACTCACATATGCATGGAAACACAGAGTGGAGCACCCGGCGATACTGAGCAGGACAGCTCAGTAAAAGGGCTGCTCTGCCAGAACAAGGCAGAATGCAGATGCGTGGTTCTCAAGGATATGCTTCTGAGTCTGCTAGAAACTTTGCAGTAGAGCTGAGATGAACTCAGTATAAGTTCCATTTGAAGAAATAACCTAGGCCAGAAACCCACTCAACTGTAGCTCTTAAGCATCATCTGGAGCACACATTCTGGGAACCAGGCAGCAGAGAGCCCAGTGGAAGCTGCTCGATTTGAGCTTGTCTGATAGGTGTTTGTCTTCCCTGCAGGGAAACAGTTGCGTAGAGAACTCTTTCTACAGCAGCCACACACTCTGCCCTAGAGCTGAGAAGCACTGGCTGTAAATTCCCTTTGCAGAAGGAACATGCCTCAGAAACACACTCTCTCCTAACTCTTAAGTTAGTACTTCAACTCACATATGCATGGAAACACAGAGTGGAGCACCCGGCGATAGTGTGCAGGACAGTTCAGTAAAAGGGCTGCTCTGCCAGAAGAAGGCAGAATGCAGATGCGTGGTTCTCAAGGATATGCTTCTGAGTCTGCTAGAAACTTTGCAGTAGAGCTGAGATGAACTCAGTATAAGTTCCATTTGAAGAAATAACCTAGGTCGGAAACTCACTCAACTGTAGCTCTTAAGCATCATCTGGAGCACACATTCTGGGAACCAGGCAGCACAGAGCCCAGTGGAAGCTGCTCGATTTGAGCTTGTCTGTTAGGTGTTTGTCTTCCCTGCAGGGAAACAGTTGCTTAGAGAACTCTTTCTACAGCAGCCACACACTCTGCCCTAGAGCTGAGAAGCACTGGCTGTAACTTCCCTTTGCAGAAGGAACATGCCTCAGAAACACACTCTCTCCTAACTCTTAAGTTACTACTTCAACTCACATATGCATGGAAACACAGAGTGGAGCACCAGGCAATACTGAGCAGGAAAGCTCAGTAAAAGGGCTGCTGTGCCAGAACAAGGCAGAATGCAGATGCGTCGTTCTCAAGGATATGCTTCTGAGTCTGCTAGAAACTTTGCAGTAGAGCTGAGATGAACTCAGTATAAGTTCCATTTGAAGAAATAACCTAGGCCAGAAACCCACTCAACTGTAGCTCTTAAGCATCATCTGGAGCACACATTCTGGGAACCAGGCAGCAGAGAGCCCAGTGGAAGCTGCTCGATTTGAGCTTGTCTGATAGGTGTTTGTCTTCCCTGCAGGGAAACAGTTGCGTAGAGAACTCTTTCTACAGCAGCCACACACTCTGCCCTAGAGCTGAGAAGCACTGGCTGTAACTTCCCTTTGCAGAAGGAACATGCCTCAGAAACACACAATCACCTAACTCTTAAGTTACTACTTCAACTCACATATGCAGGGAAACAGAGTGGAGCACCTGGCGATAGTGTGCAGGACAGTTCTGTAAAAGGGCTGCTCTGCCAGAACAAGGCAGAATGCAGAAGCGTGGTTCTCAAGGATATGCTTCTGAGTCTGCTAGAAACTTTGCAGTAGAGCTGAGATGAACTCAGTATAAGTTCCATTTGAAGAAATAACCTAGGCCCGAAAGCCACTCAACTGTAGCTCTTAAGCATCATCTGGAGCACACATTCTGGGAACCAGGCTGCAGAGAGCCCAGTGGAAGCTGCTCGATTTGAGCTTGTCTGATAGGTGTTTGTCTTCCCTGCAGGGAAACAGTTGCGTAGAGAACTCTTTCTACAGCAGCCACACACTCTGCCCTAGAGCTGAGAAGCACTGGCTGTAACTTCCCTTTGCAGAAGGAACATGCCTCAGAAACACACTCTCTCCTAACTCTTAAGTTACTACTTCAACTCACATATGCATGGAAACACAGAGTGGAGCACCCGGCGATACTGAGCAGGACAGCTCAGTAAAAGGGCTGCTCTGCCAGAAGAAGGCAGAATGCAGATGCGTGGTTCTCAAGGATATGCTTCTTAGTCTGCTAGAAACTTTGCAGTAGAGCTGAGATGAACTCAGTATAAGTTCCATTTGAAGAAATAACCTAGGCCAGAAACCCACTCAACTGTAGCTCTTAAGCATCATCTGGAGCACACATTCTGGGAACCAGGCAGCAGAGAGCCCAGTGGAAGCTGCTCGATTTGAGCTTGTCTGTTAGGTGTTTGTCTTCCCTGCAGGGAAACAGTTGCGTAGAGAACTCTTTCTACAGCAGCCACACACTCTGCCCTAGAGCTGAGAAGCACTGGCTGTAACTTCCCTTTGCAGAAGGAACATGCCTCAGAAACACACTCTCTCCTAACTCTTAAGTTACTACTTCAACTCACATATGCATGGAAACACAGAGTGGAGCACCCGGTGATAGTGTGCAAGACAGTTCAGTAAAAGGGCTGCTCTGCCAGAACAAGGCAGAATGCAGATGCGTGGTTCTCAAGGATATGCTTCTGAGTCTGCTAGAAACTTTGCAGTAGAGCTGAGATGAACTCAGTATAAGTTCCATTTGAAGAAATAACCTAGGCCCGAAACCCACTCAACTGTAGCTCGTAAGCATCATCTGGAGCACACATTCTGGGAACCAGGCAGCCGAGAGCCCAGTGGAAGCTGCTCGATTTGAGCTTGTCTGATAGGTGTTTGTCTTCCCTGCAGGGAAACAGTTGTTTAGAGAACTCTTTCTACAGCAGCCACACACTCTGCCCTAGAGCTGAGAAGCACTGGCTGTAATTTCCCTTTGTAGAAGGAACATGCCTCAGAAACACACTCTCTCCAACTCTTAAGTTACTACTTCCACTCACATATGCATGGAAACACAGAGTGGAGCACCCGGCGATAGTGTGCAGGACAGTTCAGTAAAAGGGCTGCTCTGCCAGAACAAGGCAGAATGCAGATGCGTGGTTCTCAAGGATATGCTTCTGAGTCTGCTAGAAACTTTGCAGTAGAGCTGAGATGAACTCAGTATAAGTTCCATTTGAAGAAATAACCTAGGCCCGAAAGCCACTCAACTGTAGCTCTTAAGCATCATCTGGAGCACACATTCTGGGAACCAGGCTGCAGAGAGCCCAGTGGAAGCTGCTCGATTTGAGCTTGTCTGATAGGTGTTTGTCTTCCCTGCAGGGAAACAGTTGCGTAGAGAACTCTTTCTACAGCAGCCACACACTCTGCCCTAGAGCTGAGAAGCACTGGCTGTAACTTCCCTTTGCAGAAGGAACATGCCTCAGAAACACACTCTCTCCTAACTCTTAAGTTACTACTTCAACTCACATATGCATGGAAACACAGAGTGGAGCACCCGGCGATACTGAGCAGGACAGCTCAGTAAAAGGGCTGCTCTGCCAGAAGAAGGCAGAATGCAGATGCGTGGTTCTCAAGGATATGCTTCTGAGTCTGCTAGAAACTTTGCAGTAGAGCTGAGATGAACTCAGTATAAGTTCCATTTGAAGAAATAACCTAGGCCAGAAACCCACTCAACTGTAGCTCTTAAGCATCATCTGGAGCACACATTCTGGGAACCAGGCAGCACAGAGCCCAGTGGAAGCTGCTCGATTTGAGCTTGTCTGATAGGTGTTTGTCTTCCCTGCAGGGAAACAGTTGCGTAGAGAACTCTTTCTACAGCAGCCACACACTCTGCCCTAGAGCTGAGAAGCACTGGCTGTCACTTCCCTTTGCAGAAGGAACATGCCTCAGAAACACACTCTCTCCTAACTCTTAAGTTACTACTTCAACTCACATATGCATGGAAACACAGAGTGGAGCACCCGGCAGTACTGAGCAGGACAGCTCAGTAAAAGGGCTGCTCTGCCAGAACAAGGCAGAATGCAGATGCGTGGTTCTCAAGGATATGCTTCTGAGTCTGCTAGAAACTTTGCAGTAGAGCTGAGATGAACTCAGTATAAGTTCCATTTGAAGAAATAACCTAGGCCAGAAACCCACTCAACTGTAGCTCTTAAGCATCATCTGGAGCACACATTCTGGGAACCAGGCAGCCGAGCGCCCAGTGGAAGCTGCTCGATTTGAGCTTGTCTGATAGGTGTTTGAGTTCCCTGCAGGGAAACAGTTGCTTAGAGAACTCTTTCTACAGCAGCCACACACTCTGCCCTAGAGCTGAGAAGCACTGGCTGTAATTTCCCTTTGCAGAAGGAACATGCCTCAGAAACCCACTCTCTCCAACTCTTAAGTTACTACTTCAACTCACATATGCATGGAAACACAGAGTGGAGCACCCGGCAATACTGAGCAGGACAGCGCAGTAAAAGGGCTGCTCTGCCAGAACAAGGCAGAATGCAGATGCGTGGTTCTCAAGGATATGCTTCTGAGTCTGCTAGAAACTTTGCAGTAGAGCTGAGATGAACT
The DNA here is from genome assembly GCA_031878705.1 of Tapirus indicus. Taxonomy (NCBI): domain Eukaryota; kingdom Metazoa; phylum Chordata; class Mammalia; order Perissodactyla; family Tapiridae; genus Tapirus; species Tapirus indicus. Next base: position 49,889,557 of record CM062942.1, read on the forward strand.
CAGTATAAGTTCCATTTGAAGAAATAACCTAGGCCAGAAACCCACTCAACTGTAGCTCTTAAGCATCATCTGGAGCACACATTCTGGGAACCAGGCAGCAGAGAGCCCAGAAGAGACTGCTCGATATGAGCTTGTTTCATAGGTGTTTGTCTTCCCTGCAGGGAAACAGTTGCTTAGAGAACTCTTTCTACAGCAGCCACACACTCTGCCCTAGAGCTGAGAAGCACTGGCTGTAACTTCCCTTTGCAGAAGGAACATGCCTCAGAAACACACTCTCTCCTAACTCTTAAATTACTATTTCAACTCACATATGCATGGAAACACAGAGTGGAGCACCCGGCGATAGTGTGCAGGACAGTTCAGTAAAAGGGCTGCTCTGCCAGAACAAGGCAGAATGCAGATGCGTGGTTCTCAAGGATATGCTTCTGAGTCTGCTAGAAACTTTGCAGTAGAGGTGAGATGAACTCAGGATAAGTTCCATTTGAAGAAATAACCTAGGCCCGAAACCCACTCAACTGTAGCTCTTAAGCATCATCTGGAGCACACATTCTGGGAACCAGGCAGCAGAGAGCCCAGTGGAAGCTGCTCGATTTGAGCTTGTCTGATAGGTGTTTGTCTTCCCTGCAGGGAAACAGTTGCGTAGAGAACTCTTTCTTCAGCAGCCACACACTATGCCCTAGAGCAGAGAAGCACTGGCTGTAATTTCCCTTTGTAGAAGGAACATGCCTCAGAAACACACTCTCTCCAACTCTTAAGTTACTACTTCAACTCACATATGCATGGAAACACAGAGTGGAGCACCCGGCGATAGTGTGCAGGACAGTTCAGTAAAAGGGCTGCTCTGCCAGAACAAGGCAGAATGCAGATGCGTGGTTCTCAAGGATATGCTTCTGAGTCTGCTAGAAACTTTGCAGTAGAGCTGAGATGAACTCAGTATAAGTTCCATTTGAAGAAATAACCTAGGCCCGAAACCCACTCAACTGTAGCTCTTAAGCATCATCTGGAGCACACATTCTGGGAACCAGGCAGCAGAGAGCCCAGTGGAAGCTGCTCGATTTGAGCTTGTCTGATAGGTGTTTGTCTTCCCTGCAGGGAAACAGTTGCGTAGAGAACTCTTTCTACAGCAGCCACACACTCTGCCCTAGAGCTGAGAAGCACTGGCTGTAATTTCCCTTTGTAGAAGGAACATGCCTCAGAAACACACTCTCTCCAACTCTTAAGTTACTACTTCAACTCACATATGCATGGAAACACAGAGTGGAGCACCCGGCGATAGTGTGCAGGACAGTTCAGTAAAAGGGCTGCTCTGCGAGAACAAGGCAGAATGCAGATGCGTGGTTCTCAAGGATATGCTTCTGAGTCTGCTAGAAACTTTGCAGTAGAGCTGAGATGAACTCAGTATAAGTTCCATTTGAAGAAATAACCTAGGCCCGAAACCCACTCAACTGTAGCTCTTAAGCATCATCTGGAGCACACATTCTGGGAACCAGGCTGCAGAGAGCCCAGTGGAAGCTGCTCGATTTGAGCTTGTCTGATAGGTGTTTGTCTTCCCTGCAGGGAAACAGTTGCGTAGAGAACTCTTTCTACAGCAGCCACACACTCTGCCCTAGAGCTGAGAAGCACTGGCTGTAACTACCCTTTGCAGAAGGAACATGCCTCAGAAACACACTCTCTCCTAACTCTTAAGTTACTACTTCAACTCACATATGCATGGAAACACAGAGTGGAGCACCCGGCGATACTGAGCAGGACAGTTCAGTAAAAGGGCTGCTCTGCCAGAACAAGGCAGAATGCAGATGCGTGGTTCTCAAGGATATGCTTCTGAGTCTGCTAGAAACTTTGCAGTAGAGCTGAGATGAACTCAGTATAAGTTCCATTTGAAGAAATAACCTAGGCCAGAAACCCACTCAACTGTAGCTCTTAAGCATCATCTGGAGCACACATTCTGGGAACCAGGCAGCAGAGAGCCCAGAAGAGACTGCTCGATTTGAGCTTGTTTCATAGGTGTTTGTCTTCCCTGCAGGGAAACAGTTGCTTAGAGAACTCTTTCTACAGCAGCCACACACTCTGCCCTAGAGCTGAGAAGCACTGGCTGTAACTTCCCTTTGCAGAAGGAACATGCCTCAGAAACACACTCTCTCCTAACTCTTAAATTACTGTTTCAACTCACATATGCATGGAAACACAGAGTGGAGCACCCGTCGATAGTGTGCAGGACAGTTCAGTAAAAGGGCTGCTCTGCCAGAACAAGGCAGAATGCAGAGGCGTGGTTCTCAAGGATATGCTTCAGAGTCTGCTAGAAACTTTGCAGTAGAGCTGAGATGAACTCAGTATAAGTTCCATTTGAAGAAATAACCTAGGCCAGAAACCCACTCAACTGTAGCTCTTAAGCATCATCTGGAGCACACATTCCGGGAACCAGGCAGCAGAGAGCCCAGTGGAAGCTGCTCGATTTGAGCTTGTCTGATAGGTGTTTGTCTTCCCTGCAGGGAAACAGTTGCGTAGAGAACTCTTTCTACAGCAGACACACACTCTGCCCTAGAGCTGAGAAGCACTGGCTGTAACTTCCCTTTGCAGAAGGAACATGCCTCAGAAACACACTCTCTCCTAACTCTTAAGTTACTACTTCAACTCACATATGCATGGAAACACAGAGTGGAGCACCCGGCAATACTGAGCAGGACAGCTCAGTAAAAGGGCTGCTCTGCCAGAACAAGGCAGAATGCAGATGCGTGGTTCTCAAGGATATGCTTCTGAGTCTGCTAGAAACTTTGCAGTAGAGCTGAGATGAACTCAGTATAAGTTCCATTTGAAGAAATAACCTAGGTCAGAAACCCACTCAACTGTAGCACTTAAACATCATCTGGAGCACACATTCTGGGACCAGGCAGCACAGAGCCCAGTGGAAGCTGCTCGATTTGAGCTTGTCTGTTAGGTGTTTGTCTTCCCTGCAGGGAAACAGTTGCGTAGAGAACTCTTTCTACAGCAGCCACACACTCTGCCCTAGAGCTGAGAAGCACTGGCTGTAACTTCCCTTTGCAGAAGGAACATGCCTCAGAAACACACTCTCTCCTAACTCTTAAGTTACTACTTCAACTCACATATGCATGGAAACACAGAGTGGAGCACCCGGCGATACTGAGCAGGACAGTTCAGTAAAAGGGCTGCTCTGCCAGAACAAGGCAGAATGCAGATGCGTGGTTCTCAAGGATATGCTTCTGAGTCTGCTAGAAACTTTGCAGTAGAGCTGAGATGAACTCAGTATAAGTTCCATTTGAAGAAATAACCTAGGCCAGAAACCCACTCAACTGTAGCTCTTAAGCATCATCTGGAGCACACATTCCGGGAACCAGGCAGCAGAGAGCCCAGTGGAAGCTGCTCGATTTGAGCTTGTCTGATAGGTGTTTGTCTTCCCTGCAGGGAAACAGTTGCGTAGAGAACTCTTTCTACAGCAGCCACACACTCTGCCCTAGAGCTGAGAAGCACTGGCTGTAACTTCCCTTTGCAGAAGGAACATGCCTCAGAAACACACTCTCTCCTATCTCTTAAGTTACTACTTCCACTCACATATGCATGGAAACACAGAGTGGAGCACCCGGCGATAGTGTGCAGGACAGTTCACTAAAAGGGCTGCTCTGCCAGAACAAGGCAGAATGCAGATGCGTGGTTCTCAAGGATATGCTTCTGAGTCTGCTAGAAACTTTGCAGTAGAGCTGAGATGAACTCAGTATAAGTTCCATTTGAAGAAATAACCTAGGCCCGAAACCCACTCAACTGTAGCTCTTAAGCATCATCTGGAGCACACATTCTGGGAACCAGGCTGCAGAGAGCCCAGTGGAAGCTGCTCGATTTGAGCTTGTCTGATAGGTGTTTGTCTTCCCTGCAGGGAAACAGTTGCGTAGAGAACTCTTTCTACAGCAGCCACACACTCTGCCCTAGAGCTGAGAAGCACTGGCTGTAACTTCCCTTTGCAGAAGGAACATGCCTCAGAAACACACTCTCTCCTAACTCTTAAGTTACTACTTCAACTCACATATGCATGGAAACACAGAGTGGAGCACCCGGCGATACTGAGCAGGACAGCTCAGTAAAAGGGCTGCTCTGCCAGAAGAAGGCAGAATGCAGATGCGTGGTTCTCAAGGATATGCTTCTGAGTCTGCTAGAAACTTTGCAGTAGAGCTGAGATGAACTCAGTATAAGTTCCATTTGAAGAAATAACCTAGGCCAGAAACCCACTCAACTGTAGCTCTTAAGCATCATCTGGAGCACACATTCTGGGAACCAGGCAGCACAGAGCCCAGTGGAAGCTGCTCGATTTGAGCTTGTCTGATAGGTGTTTGTCTTCCCTGCAGGGAAACAGTTGCGTAGAGAACTCTTTCTACAGCAGCCACACACTCTGCCCTAGAGCTGAGAAGCACTGGCTGTAACTTCCCTTTGCAGAAGGAACATGCCTCAGAAACACACTCTCTCCTAACTCTTAAGTTACTACTTCAACTCACATATGCATGGAAACACAGAGTGGAGCACCCGGCAGTACTGAGCAGGACAGCTCAGTAAAAGGGCTGCTCTGCCAGAACAAGGCAGAATGCAGATGCGTGGTTCTCAAGGATATGCTTCTGAGTCTGCTAGAAACTTTGCAGTAGAGCTGAGATGAACTCAGTATAAGTTCCATTTGAAGAAATAACCTAGGCCAGAAACCCACTCAACTGTAGCTCTTAAGCATCATCTGGAGCACACATTCTGGGAACCAGGCAGCCGAGCGCCCAGTGGAAGCTGCTCGATTTGAGCTTGTCTGATAGGTGTTTGAGTTCCCTGCAGGGAAACAGTTGCTTAGAGAACTCTTTCTACAGCAGCCACACACTCTGCCCTAGAGCTGAGAAGCACTGGCTGTAATTTCCCTTTGCAGAAGGAACATGCCTCAGAAACACACTCTCTCCAACTCTTAAGTTACTACTTCAACTCACATATGCATGGAAACACAGAGTGGAGCACCCGGCGATAGTGTGCAGGACAGTTCAGTAAAAGGGAGGCTCTGCCAGAACAAGGCAGAATGCAGATGCGTGGTTCTCAAGGATATGCTTCTGAGTCTGCTAGAAACTTTGCAGTAGAGCTGAGATGAACTCAGTATAAGTTCCATTTGAAGAAATAACCTAGGCCAGAAACCCACTCAACTGTAGCTCTTAAGCATCATCTGGAGCACACATTCTGGGAACCAGGCAGCAGAGAGCCCAGTGGAAGCTGCTCGATTTGAGCTTGTCTGATAGGTGTTTGTCTTCCCTGCAGGGAAACAGTTGCGTAGAGAACTCTTTCTACAGCAGCCACACACTCTGCCCTAGAGCTGAGAAGCACTGGCTGTAATTTCCCTTTGTAGAAGGAACATGCCTCAGAAACACACTCTCTCCAACTCTTAAGTTACTACTTCAACTCACATATGCATGGAAACACAGAGTGGAGCACCCGGCAATACTGAGCAGGACAGCGCAGTAAAAGGGCTGCTCTGCCAGAACAAGGCAGAATGCAGATGCGTGGTTCTCAAGGATATGCTTCTGAGTCTGCTAGAAACTTTGCAGTAGAGCTGAGATGAACTCAGTATAAGTTCCATTTGAAGAAATAACCTAGGCCCGAAACCCACTCAACTGTAGCTCGTAAGCATCATCTGGAGCACACATTCTGGGAACAAGGCAGCAGAGAGCCCAGTGGAAGCTGCTCGATTTGAGCTTGTCTGTTAGGTGTTTGTCTTCCCTGCAGGGAAACAGTTGCGTAGAGAACTCTTTCTACAGCAGCCACACACTCTGCCCTAGAGCTGAGAAGCACTGGCTGTAACTTCCCTTTGCAGAAGGAACATGCCTCAGAAACACACTCTCTCCTAACTCTTAAGTTACTACTTCAACTCACATATGCATGGAAACACAGAGTGGAGCACCCGGCAGTACTGAGCAGGACAGCTCAGTAAAAGGGCTGCTCTGCCAGAACAAGGCAGAATGCAGATGCGTGGTTCTCAAGGATATGCTTCTGAGTCTGCTAGAAACTTTGCAGTAGAGCTGAGATGAACTCAGTATAAGTTCCATTTGAAGAAATAACCTAGGCCAGAAACCCACTCAACTGTAGCTCGTAAGCATCATCTGGAGCACACATTCTGGGAACCAGGCAGCACAGAGCCCAGTGGAAGCTGCTCGATTTGAGCTTGTCTGATAGGTGTTTGTCTTCCGTGCAGGGAAACAGTTGCTTAGAGAACTCTTTCTACAGCAGCCACACACTCTGCCCTAGAGCTGAGAAGCACTGGCTGTAACTTCCCTTTGCAGAAGGAACATGCCTCAGAAACACACTCTCTCCTAACTCTTAAGTTACTACTTCAACTCACATATGCATGGAAACACAGAGTGGAGCACCCGGCGATAGTGTGCAGGACAGTTCAGTAAAAGGGCTGCTCTGCCAGAACAAGGCAGAATGCAGATGCGTGGTTCTCAAGGATATGCTTCTGAGTCTGCTAGAAACTTTGCAGTAGAGCTGAGATGAACTCAGTATAAGTTCCATTTGAAGAAATAACCTAGGCCCGAAACCCACTCAACTGTAGCTCGTAAGCATCATCTGGAGCACACATTCTGGGAACCAGGCAGCCGAGAGCCCAGTGGAAGCTGCTCGATTTGAGCTTGTCTGATAGGTGTTTGTCTTCCCTGCAGGGAAACAGTTGTTTAGAGAACTCTTTCTACAGCAGCCACACACTCTGCCCTAGAGCTGAGAAGCACTGGCTGTAATTTCCCTTTGTAGAAGGAACATGCCTCAGAAACACACTCTCTCCAACTCTTAAGTTACTACTTCCACTCACATATGCATGGAAACACAGAGTGGAGCACCCGGCGACAGTGTGCAGGACAGTTCAGTAAAAGGGCTGCTCTGCCAGAACAAGGCAGAATGCAGATGCGTGGTTCTCAAGGATATGCTTCTGAGTCTGCTAGAAACTTTGCAGTAGAGCTGAGATGAACTCAGTATAAGTTCCATTTGAAGAAATAACCTAGGCCCGAAAGCCACTCAACTGTAGCTCTTAAGCATCATCTGGAGCACACATTCTGGGAACCAGGCTGCAGAGAGCCCAGTGGAAGCTGCTCGATTTGAGCTTGTCTGATAGGTGTTTGTCTTCCCTGCAGGGAAACAGTTGCGTAGAGAACCCTTTCTACAGCAGCCACACACTCTGCCCTAGAGCTGAGAAGCACTGGCTGTAACTTCCCTTTGCAGAAGGAACATGCCTCAGAAACACACTCTCTCCTAACTCTTAAGTTACTACTTCAACTCACATATGCATGGAAACACAGAGTGGAGCACCCGGCAATACTGAGCAGGACAGCTCAGTAAAAGGGCTGCTCTGCCAGAACAAGGCAGAATGCAGATGTGTGGTTCTCAAGGATATGCTTCTGAGTCTGCTAGAAACTTTGCAGTAGAGCTGAGATGAACTCAGTATAAGTTCCATTTGAAGAAATAACCTAGGCCAGAAACCCACTCAACTGTAGCTCTTAAGCATCATCTGGAGCACACATTCTGGGAACCAGGCAGCACAGAGCCCAGTGGAAGCTGCTCGATTTGAGCTTGTCTGTTAGGTGTTTGTCTTCCCTGCAGGGAAACAGTTGCTTAGAGAACTCTTTCTACAGCAGCCACACACTCTGCCCTAGAGCTGAGAAGCACTGGCTGTAACTTCCCTTTGCAGAAGGAACATGCCTCAGAAACACACTCTCTCCTAACTCTTAAGTTACTACTTCAACTCACATATGCATGGAAACACAGAGTGGAGCACCAGGCAATACTGAGCAGGAAAGCTCAGTAAAAGGGCTGCTCTGCCAGAACAAGGCAGAATGCAGATGCGTGGTTCTCAAGGATATGCTTCTGAGTCTGCTAGAAACTTTGCAGTAGAGCTGAGATGAACTCAGTATAAGTTCCATTTGAAGAAATAACCTAGGCCAGAAACCCACTCAACTGTAGCTCTTAAGCATCATCTGGAGCACACATTCTGGGAACCAGGCAGCAGAGAGCCCAGTGGAAGCTGCTCGATTTGAGCTTGTCTGATAGGTGTTTGTCTTCCCTGCAGGGAAACAGTTGCGTAGAGAACTCTTTCTACAGCAGCCACACACTCTGCCCTAGAGCTGAGAAGCACTGGCTGTAACTTCCCTTTGCAGAAGGAACATGCCTCAGAAACACACACTCACCTAACTCTTAAGTTACTACTTCAACTCACATATGCATGGAAACAGAGTGGAGCACCTGGCGATAGTGTGCAGGACAGTTCAGTAAAAGGGCGGCTCTGCCAGAACAAGGCAGAATGCAGATGCGTGGTTCTCAAGGATATGCTTCTGAGTCTGCTAGAAACTTTGCAGTAGAGCTGAGATGAACTCAGTATAAGTTCCATTTGAAGAAATAACCTAGGCCAGAAACCCACTCAACTGTAGCTCTTAAGCATCATCTGGAGCACACATTCTGGAAAACAGGCAGCAGAGAGCCCAGTGGAAGCTGCTCGATTTGAGCTTGTCTGATAGGTGTTTGTCTTCCCTGCAGGGAAACAGTTGCGTAGAGAACTCTTTCTACAGCAGCCACACACTCTGCCCTAGAGCTGAGAAGCACTGGCTGTAACTTCCCTTTGCAGAAGGAACATGCCTCAGAAACACACTCTCTCCTAACTCTTAAGTTACTACTTCAACTCACATATGCATGGAAACACAGAGTGGAGCACCCGGCGATACTGAGCAGGACAGCTCAGTAAAAGGGCTGCTCTGCCAGAAGAAGGCAGAATGCAGATGCGTGGTTCTCAAGGATATGCTTCTGAGTCTGCTAGAAACTTTGCAGTAGAGCTGAGATGAACTCAGTATAAGTTCCATTTGAAGAAATAACCTAGGCCAGAAACCCACTCAACTGTAGCTCTTAAGCATCATCTGGAGCACACATTCTGGGAACCAGGCAGCACAGAGCCCAGTGGAAGCTGCTCGATTTGAGCTTGTCTGATAGGTGTTTGTCTTCCCTGCAGGGAAACAGTTGCGTAGAGAACTCTTTCTACAGCAGCCACACACTCTGCCCTAGAGCTGAGAAGCACTGGCTGTCACTTCCCTTTGCAGAAGGAACATGCCTCAGAAACACACTCTCTCCTAACTCTTAAGTTACTACTTCAACTCACATATGCATGGAAACACAGAGTGGAGCACCCGGCAGTACTGAGCAGGACAGCTCAGTAAAAGGGCTGCTCTGCCAGAACAAGGCAGAATGCAGATGCGTGGTTCTCAAGGATATGCTTCTGAGTCTGCTAGAAACTTTGCAGTAGAGCTGAGATGAACTCAGTATAAGTTCCATTTGAAGAAATAACCTAGGCCAGAAACCCACTCAACTGTAGCTCTTAAGCATCATCTGGAGCACACATTCTGGGAACCAGGCAGCCGAGCGCCCAGTGGAAGCTGCTCGATTTGAGCTTGTCTGATAGGTGTTTGAGTTCCCTGCAGGGAAACAGTTGCTTAGAGAACTCTTTCTACAGCAGCCACACACTCTGCCCTAGAGCTGAGAAGCACTGGCTGTAATTTCCCTTTGCAGAAGGAACATGCCTCAGAAACCCACTCTCTCCAACTCTTAAGTTACTACTTCAACTCACATATGCATGGAAACACAGAGTGGAGCACCCGGCAATACTGAGCAGGACAGCGCAGTAAAAGGGCTGCTCTGCCAGAACAAGGCAGAATGCAGATGCGTGGTTCTCAAGGATATGCTTCTGAGTCTGCTAGAAACTTTGCAGTAGAGCTGAGATGAACTCAGTATAAGTTCCATTTGAAGAAATAACCTAGGCCAGAAACCCACTCAACTGTAGCTCTTAAGCATCATCTGGAGCACACATTCTGGGAACCAGGCAGCAGAGAGCCCAGAAGAGACTGCTCGATATGAGCTTGTTTCATAGGTGTTTGTCTTCCCTGCAGGGAAACAGTTGCTTAGAGAACTCTTTCTACAGCAGCCACACACTCTGCCCTAGAGCTGAGAAGCACTGGCTGTAACTTCCCTTTGCAGAAGGAACATGCCTCAGAAACACACTCTCTCCTAACTCTTAAATTACTATTTCAACTCACATATGCATGGAAACACAGAGTGGAGCACCCGGCGATAGTGTGCAGGACAGTTCAGTAAAAGGGCTGCTCTGCCAGAACAAGGCAGAATGCAGATGCGTGGTTCTCAAGGATATGCTTCTGAGTCTGCTAGAAACTTTGCAGTAGAGCTGAGATGAACTCAGTATAAGTTCCATTTGAAGAAATAACCTAGGCCCGAAACCCACTCAACTGTAGCTCTTAAGCATCATCTGGAGCACACATTCTGGGAACCAGGCAGCAGAGAGCCCAGTGGAAGCTGCTCGATTTGAGCTTGTCTGATAGGTGTTTGTCTTCCCTGCAGGGAAACAGTTGCGTAGAGAACTCTTTCTTCAGCAGCCACACACTATGCCCTAGAGCAGAGAAGCACTGGCTGTAATTTCCCTTTGTAGAAGGAACATGCCTCAGAAACACACTCTCTCCAACTCTTAAGTTACTACTTCAACTCACATATGCATGGAAACACAGAGTGGAGCACCCGGCGATAGTGTGCAGGACAGTTCAGTAAAAGGGCTGCTCTGCCAGAACAAGGCAGAATGCAGATGCGTGGTTCTCAAGGATATGCTTCTGAGTCTGCTAGAAACTTTGCAGTAGAGCTGAGATGAACTCAGTATAAGTTCCATTTGAAGAAATAACCTAGGCCCGAAACCCACTCAACTGTAGCTCTTAAGCATCATCTGGAGCACACATTCTGGGAACCAGGCAGCAGAGAGCCCAGTGGAAGCTGCTCGATTTGAGCTTGTCTGATAGGTGTTTGTCTTCCCTGCAGGGAAACAGTTGCGTAGAGAACTCTTTCTACAGCAGCCACACACTCTGCCCTAGAGCTGAGAAGCACTGGCTGTAATTTCCCTTTGTAGAAGGAACATGCCTCAGAAACACACTCTCTCCAACTCTTAAGTTACTACTTCAACTCACATATGCATGGAAACACAGAGTGGAGCACCCGGCGATAGTGTGCAGGACAGTTCAGTAAAAGGGCTGCTCTGCGAGAACAAGGCAGAATGCAGATGCGTGGTTCTCAAGGATATGCTTCTGAGTCTGCTAGAAACTTTGCAGTAGAGCTGAGATGAACTCAGTATAAGTTCCATTTGAAGAAATAACCTAGGCCCGAAACCCACTCAACTGTAGCTCTTAAGCATCATCTGGAGCACACATTCTGGGAACCAGGCTGCAGAGAGCCCAGTGGAAGCTGCTCGATTTGAGCTTGTCTGATAGGTGTTTGTCTTCCCTGCAGGGAAACAGTTGCGTAGAGAACTCTTTCTACAGCAGCCACACACTCTGCCCTAGAGCTGAGAAGCACTGGCTGTAACTACCCTTTGCAGAAGGAACATGCCTCAGAAACACACTCTCTCCTAACTCTTAAGTTACTACTTCAACTCACATATGCATGGAAACACAGAGTGGAGCACCCGGCGATACTGAGCAGGACAGTTCAGTAAAAGGGCTGCTCTGCCAGAACAAGGCAGAATGCAGATGCGTGGTTCTCAAGGATATGCTTCTGAGTCTGCTAGAAACTTTGCAGTAGAGCTGAGATGAACTCAGTATAAGTTCCATTTGAAGAAATAACCTAGGCCAGAAACCCACTCAACTGTAGCTCTTAAGCATCATCTGGAACACACATTCTGGGAACCAGGCAGCAGAGAGCCCAGAAGAGACTGCTCGATTTGAGCTTGTTTCATAGGTGTTTGTCTTCCCTGCAGGGAAACAGTTGCTTAGAGAACTCTTTCTACAGCAGCCACACACTCTGCCCTAGAGCTGAGAAGCACTGGCTGTAACTTCCCTTTGCAGAAGGAACATGCCTCAGAAACACACTCTCTCCTAACTCTTAAATTACTGTTTCAACTCACATATGCATGGAAACACAGAGTGGAGCACCCGTCGATAGTGTGCAGGACAGTTCAGTAAAAGGGCTGCTCTGCCAGAACAAGGCAGAATGCAGAGGCGTGGTTCTCAAGGATATGCTTCAGAGTCTGCTAGAAACTTTGCAGTAGAGCTGAGATGAACTCAGTATAAGTTCCATTTGAAGAAATAACCTAGGCCAGAAACCCACTCAACTGTAGCTCTTAAGCATCATCTGGAGCACACATTCCGGGAACCAGGCAGCAGAGAGCCCAGTGGAAGCTGCTCGATTTGAGCTTGTCTGATAGGTGTTTGTCTTCCCTGCAGGGAAACAGTTGCGTAGAGAACTCTTTCTACAGCAGACACACACTCTGCCCTAGAGCTGAGAAGCACTGGCTGTAACTTCCCTTTGCAGAAGGAACATGCCTCAGAAACACACTCTCTCCTAACTCTTAAGTTACTACTTCAACTCACATATGCATGGAAACACAGAGTGGAGCACCCGGCAATACTGAGCAGGACAGCTCAGTAAAAGGGCTGCTCTGCCAGAACAAGGCAGAATGCAGATGCGTGGTTCTCAAGGATATGCTTCTGAGTCTGCTAGAAACTTTGCAGTAGAGCTGAGATGAACTCAGTATAAGTTCCATTTGAAGAAATAACCTAGGTCAGAAACCCACTCAACTGTAGCACTTAAACATCATCTGGAGCACACATTCTGGGAACCAGGCAGCACAGAGCCCAGTGGAAGCTGCTCGATTTGAGCTTGTCTGTTAGGTGTTTGTCTTCCCTGCAGGGAAACAGTTGCGTAGAGAACTCTTTCTACAGCAGCCACACACTCTGCCCTAGAGCTGAGAAGCACTGGCTGTAACTTCCCTTTGCAGAAGGAACATGCCTCAGAAACACACTCTCTCCTAACTCTTAAGTTACTACTTCAACTCACATATGCATGGAAACACAGAGTGGAGCACCCGGCGATACTGAGCAGGACAGTTCAGTAAAAGGGCTGCTCTGCCAGAACAAGGCAGAATGCAGATGCGTGGTTCTCAAGGATATGCTTCTGAGTCTGCTAGAAACTTTGCAGTAGAGCTGAGATGAACTCAGTATAAGTTCCATTTGAAGAAATAACCTAGGCCAGAAACCCACTCAACTGTAGCTCTTAAGCATCATCTGGAGCACACATTCCGGGAACCAGGCAGCAGAGAGCCCAGTGGAAGCTGCTCGATTTGAGCTTGTCTGATAGGTGTTTGTCTTCCCTGCAGGGAAACAGTTGCGTAGAGAACTCTTTCTACAGCAGCCACACACTCTGCCCTAGAGCTGAGAAGCACTGGCTGTAACTTCCCTTTGCAGAAGGAACATGCCTCAGAAACACACTCTCTCCTATCTCTTAAGTTACTACTTCCACTCACATATGCATGGAAACACAGAGTGGAGCACCCGGCGATAGTGTGCAGGACAGTTCACTAAAAGGGCTGCTCTGCCAGAACAAGGCAGAATGCAGATGCGTGGTTCTCAAGGATATGCTTCTGAGTCTGCTAGAAACTTTGCAGTAGAGCTGAGATGAACTCAGTATAAGTTCCATTTGAAGAAATAACCTAGGCCCGAAACCCACTCAACTGTAGCTCTTAAGCATCATCTGGAGCACACATTCTGGGAACCAGGCTGCAGAGAGCCCAGTGGAAGCTGCTCGATTTGAGCTTGTCTGATAGGTGTTTGTCTTCCCTGCAGGGAAACAGTTGCGTAGAGAACTCTTTCTACAGCAGCCACACACTCTGCCCTAGAGCTGAGAAGCACTGGCTGTAACTTCCCTTTGCAGAAGGAACATGCCTCAGAAACACACTCTCTCCTAACTCTTAAGTTACTACTTCAACTCACATATGCATGGAAACACAGAGTGGAGCACCCGGCGATACTGAGCAGGACAGCTCAGTAAAAGGGCTGCTCTGCCAGAAGAAGGCAGAATGCAGATGCGTGGTTCTCAAGGATATGCTTCTGAGTCTGCTAGAAACTTTGCAGTAGAGCTGAGATGAACTCAGTATAAGTTCCATTTGAAGAAATAACCTAGGCCAGAAACCCACTCAACTGTAGCTCTTAAGCATCATCTGGAGCACACATTCTGGGAACCAGGCAGCACAGAGCCCAGTGGAAGCTGCTCGATTTGAGCTTGTCTGATAGGTGTTTGTCTTCCCTGCAGGGAAACAGTTGCGTAGAGAACTCTTTCTACAGCAGCCACACACTCTGCCCTAGAGCTGAGAAGCACTGGCTGTAACTTCCCTTTGCAGAAGGAACATGCCTCAGAAACACACTCTCTCCTAACTCTTAAGTTACTACTTCAACTCACATATGCATGGAAACACAGAGTGGAGCACCCGGCAGTACTGAGCAGGACAGCTCAGTAAAAGGGCTGCTCTGCCAGAACAAGGCAGAATGCAGATGCGTGGTTCTCAAGGATATGCTTCTGAGTCTGCTAGAAACTTTGCAGTAGAGCTGAGATGAACTCAGTATAAGTTCCATTTGAAGAAATAACCTAGGCCAGAAACCCACTCAACTGTAGCTCTTAAGCATCATCTGGAGCACACATTCTGGGAACCAGGCAGCCGAGCGCCCAGTGGAAGCTGCTCGATTTGAGCTTGTCTGATAGGTGTTTGAGTTCCCTGCAGGGAAACAGTTGCTTAGAGAACTCTTTCTACAGCAGCCACACACTCTGCCCTAGAGCTGAGAAGCACTGGCTGTAATTTCCCTTTGCAGAAGGAACATGCCTCAGAAACACACTCTCTCCAACTCTTAAGTTACTACTTCAACTCACATATGCATGGAAACACAGAGTGGAGCACCCGGCGATAGTGTGCAGGACAGTTCAGTAAAAGGGAGGCTCTGCCAGAACAAGGCAGAATGCAGATGCGTGGTTCTCAAGGATATGCTTCTGAGTCTGCTAGAAACTTTGCAGTAGAGCTGAGATGAACTCAGTATAAGTTCCATTTGAAGAAATAACCTAGGCCAGAAACCCACTCAACTGTAGCTCTTAAGCATCATCTGGAGCACACATTCTGGGAACCAGGCAGCAGAGAGCCCAGTGGAAGCTGCTCGATTTGAGCTTGTCTGATAGGTGTTTGTCTTCCCTGCAGGGAAACAGTTGCGTAGAGAACTCTTTCTACAGCAGCCACACACTCTGCCCTAGAGCTGAGAAGCACTGGCTGTAATTTCCCTTTGTAGAAGGAACATGCCTCAGAAACACACTCTCTCCAACTCTTAAGTTACTACTTCAACTCACATATGCATGGAAACACAGAGTGGAGCACCCGGCAATACTGAGCAGGACAGCGCAGTAAAAGGGCTGCTCTGCCAGAACAAGGCAGAATGCAGATGCGTGGTTCTCAAGGATATGCTTCTGAGTCTGCTAGAAACTTTGCAGTAGAGCTGAGATGAACTCAGTATAAGTTCCATTTGAAGAAATAACCTAGGCCCGAAACCCACTCAACTGTAGCTCGTAAGCATCATCTGGAGCACACATTCTGGGAACAAGGCAGCAGAGAGCCCAGTGGAAGCTGCTCGATTTGAGCTTGTCTGTTAGGTGTTTGTCTTCCCTGCAGGGAAACAGTTGCGTAGAGAACTCTTTCTACAGCAGCCACACACTCTGCCCTAGAGCTGAGAAGCACTGGCTGTAACTTCCCTTTGCAGAAGGAACATGCCTCAGAAACACACTCTCTCCTAACTCTTAAGTTACTACTTCAACTCACATATGCATGGAAACACAGAGTGGAGCACCCGGCAGTACTGAGCAGGACAGCTCAGTAAAAGGGCTGCTCTGCCAGAACAAGGCAGAATGCAGATGCGTGGTTCTCAAGGATATGCTTCTGAGTCTGCTAGAAACTTTGCAGTAGAGCTGAGATGAACTCAGTATAAGTTCCATTTGAAGAAATAACCTAGGCCAGAAACCCACTCAACTGTAGCTCGTAAGCATCATCTGGAGCACACATTCTGGGAACCAGGCAGCACAGAGCCCAGTGGAAGCTGCTCGATTTGAGCTTGTCTGATAGGTGTTTGTCTTCCGTGCAGGGAAACAGTTGCTTAGAGAACTCTTTCTACAGCAGCCACACACTCTGCCCTAGAGCTGAGAAGCACTGGCTGTAACTTCCCTTTGCAGAAGGAACATGCCTCAGAAACACACTCTCTCCTAACTCTTAAGTTACTACTTCAACTCACATATGCATGGAAACACAGAGTGGAGCACCCGGCGATAGTGTGCAGGACAGTTCAGTAAAAGGGCTGCTCTGCCAGAACAAGGCAGAATGCAGATGCGTGGTTCTCAAGGATATGCTTCTGAGTCTGCTAGAAACTTTGCAGTAGAGCTGAGATGAACTCAGTATAAGTTCCATTTGAAGAAATAACCTAGGCCCGAAACCCACTCAACTGTAGCTCGTAAGCATCATCTGGAGCACACATTCTGGGAACCAGGCAGCCGAGAGCCCAGTGGAAGCTGCTCGATTTGAGCTTGTCTGATAGGTGTTTGTCTTCCCTGCAGGGAAACAGTTGTTTAGAGAACTCTTTCTACAGCAGCCACACACTCTGCCCTAGAGCTGAGAAGCACTGGCTGTAATTTCCCTTTGTAGAAGGAACATGCCTCAGAAACACACTCTCTCCAACTCTTAAGTTACTACTTCCACTCACATATGCATGGAAACACAGAGTGGAGCACCCGGCGACAGTGTGCAGGACAGTTCAGTAAAAGGGCTGCTCTGCCAGAACAAGGCAGAATGCAGATGCGTGGTTCTCAAGGATATGCTTCTGAGTCTGCTAGAAACTTTGCAGTAGAGCTGAGATGAACTCAGTATAAGTTCCATTTGAAGAAATAACCTAGGCCCGAAAGCCACTCAACTGTAGCTCTTAAGCATCATCTGGAGCACACATTCTGGGAACCAGGCTGCAGAGAGCCCAGTGGAAGCTGCTCGATTTGAGCTTGTCTGATAGGTGTTTGTCTTCCCTGCAGGGAAACAGTTGCGTAGAGAACCCTTTCTACAGCAGCCACACACTCTGCCCTAGAGCTGAGAAGCACTGGCTGTAACTTCCCTTTGCAGAAGGAACATGCCTCAGAAACACACTCTCTCCTAACTCTTAAGTTACTACTTCAACTCACATATGCATGGAAACACAGAGTGGAGCACCCGGCAATACTGAGCAGGACAGCTCAGTAAAAGGGCTGCTCTGCCAGAACAAGGCAGAATGCAGATGTGTGGTTCTCAAGGATATGCTTCTGAGTCTGCTAGAAACTTTGCAGTAGAGCTGAGATGAACTCAGTATAAGTTCCATTTGAAGAAATAACCTAGGCCAGAAACCCACTCAACTGTAGCTCTTAAGCATCATCTGGAGCACACATTCTGGGAACCAGGCAGCACAGAGCCCAGTGGAAGCTGCTCGATTTGAGCTTGTCTGTTAGGTGTTTGTCTTCCCTGCAGGGAAACAGTTGCTTAGAGAACTCTTTCTACAGCAGCCACACACTCTGCCCTAGAGCTGAGAAGCACTGGCTGTAACTTCCCTTTGCAGAAGGAACATGCCTCAGAAACACACTCTCTCCTAACTCTTAAGTTACTACTTCAACTCACATATGCATGGAAACACAGAGTGGAGCACCAGGCAATACTGAGCAGGAAAGCTCAGTAAAAGGGCTGCTCTGCCAGAACAAGGCAGAATGCAGATGCGTGGTTCTCAAGGATATGCTTCTGAGTCTGCTAGAAACTTTGCAGTAGAGCTGAGATGAACTCAGTATAAGTTCCATTTGAAGAAATAACCTAGGCCAGAAACCCACTCAACTGTAGCTCTTAAGCATCATCTGGAGCACACATTCTGGGAACCAGGCAGCAGAGAGCCCAGTGGAAGCTGCTCGATTTGAGCTTGTCTGATAGGTGTTTGTCTTCCCTGCAGGGAAACAGTTGCGTAGAGAACTCTTTCTACAGCAGCCACACACTCTGCCCTAGAGCTGAGAAGCACTGGCTGTAACTTCCCTTTGCAGAAGGAACATGCCTCAGAAACACACACTCACCTAACTCTTAAGTTACTACTTCAACTCACATATGCATGGAAACAGAGTGGAGCACCTGGCGATAGTGTGCAGGACAGTTCAGTAAAAGGGCGGCTCTGCCAGAACAAGGCAGAATGCAGATGCGTGGTTCTCAAGGATATGCTTCTGAGTCTGCTAGAAACTTTGCAGTAGAGCTGAGATGAACTCAGTATAAGTTCCATTTGAAGAAATAACCTAGGCCAGAAACCCACTCAACTGTAGCTCTTAAGCATCATCTGGAGCACACATTCTGGAAAACAGGCAGCAGAGAGCCCAGTGGAAGCTGCTCGATTTGAGCTTGTCTGATAGGTGTTTGTCTTCCCTGCAGGGAAACAGTTGCGTAGAGAACTCTTTCTACAGCAGCCACACACTCTGCCCTAGAGCTGAGAAGCACTGGCTGTAACTTCCCTTTGCAGAAGGAACATGCCTCAGAAACACACTCTCTCCTAACTCTTAAGTTACTACTTCAACTCACATATGCATGGAAACACAGAGTGGAGCACCCGGCGATAGTGTGCAGGACAGTTCAGTAAAAGGGCTGCTCTGCCAGAAGAAGGCAGAATGCAGATGCGTGGTTCTCAAGGATATGCTTCTGAGTCTGCTAGAAACTTTGCAGTAGAGCTGAGATGAACTCAGTATAAGTTCCATTTGAAGAAATAACCTAGGTCGGAAACCCACTCAACTGTAGCTCTTAAGCATCATCTGGAGCACACATTCCGGGAACCAGGCAGCACAGAGCCCAGTGGAAGCTGCTCGATTTGAGCTTGTCTGTTAGGTGTTTGTCTTCCCTGCAGGGAAACAGTTGCTTAGAGAACTCTTTCTACAGCAGCCACACACTCTGCCCTAGAGCTGAGAAGCACTGGCTGTAACTTCCCTTTGCAGAAGGAACATGCCTCAGAAACACACTCTCTCCTAACTCTTAAGTTACTACTTCAACTCACATATGCATGGAAACACAGAGTGGAGCACCCGGCGATAGTGTGCAGGACAGTTCAGTAAAAGGGCTGCTCTGCCAGAAGAAGGCAGAATGCAGATGCGTGGTTCTCAAGGATATGCTTCTGAGTCTGCTAGAAACTTTGCAGTAGAGCTGAGATGAACTCAGTATAAGTTCCATTTGAAGAAATAACCTAGGCCGGAAACCCACTCAACTGTAGCTCTTAAGCATCATCTGGAGCACACATTCTGGGAACCAGGCAGCACAGAGCCCAGTGGAAGCTGCTCGATTTGAGCTTGTTTGTTAGGTGTTTGTCTTCCCTGCAGGGAAACAGTTGCTTAGAGAACTCTTTCTACAGCAGCCACACACTCTGCCCTAGAGCTGAGAAGCACTGGCTGTAACTTCCCTTTGCAGAAGGAACATGCCTCAGAAACACACTCTCTCCTAACTCTTAAGTTACTACTTCAACTCACATATGCATGGAAACACAGAGTGGAGCACCCGGCGATAGTGTGCAGGACAGTTCAGTAAAAGGGCTGCTCTGCCAGAACAAGGCAGAATGCAGATGCGTGGTTCTCAAGGATATGCTTCTGAGTCTGCTAGAAACTTTGCAGTAGAGCTGAGATGAACTCAGTATAAGTTCCATTTGAAGAAATAACCTAGGTCGGAAACCCACTCAACTGTAGCTCTTAAGCATCATCTGGAGCACACATTCTGGGAACCAGGCAGCAGAGAGCCCAGTGGAAGCTGCTCGATTTGAGCTTGTCTGTTAGGTGTTTGTCTTCCCTGCAGGGAAACAGTTGCTTAGAGAACTCTTTCTACAGCAGCCACACACTCTGCCCTAGAGCTGAGAAGCACTGGCTGTAACTTCCCTTTGCAGAAGGAACATGCCTCAGAAACACACTCTCTCCTAACTCTTAAGTTACTACTTCAACTCACATATGCATGGAAACACAGAGTGGAGCACCAGGCGATACTGAGCAGGAAAGCTCAGTAAAAGGGCTGCTCTGCCAGAACAAGGCAGAATGCAGATGCGTGGTTCTCAAGGATATGCTTCTGAGTCTGCTAGAAACTTTGCAGTAGAGCTGAGATGAACTCAGTATAAGTTCCATTTGAAGAAATAACCTAGGCCAGAAACCCACTCAACTGTAGCTCTTAAGCATCATCTGGAGCACACATTCTGGGAACCAGGCAGCAGAGAGCCCAGTGGAAGCTGCTCGATTTGAGCTTGTCTGACAGGTGTTTGTCTTCCCTGCAGGGAAACAGTTGCGTAGAGAACTCTTTCTACAGCAGCCACACACTCTGCCCTAGAGCTGAGAAGCACTGGCTGTAACTTCCCTTTGCAGAAGGAACATGCCTCAGAAACACACACTCACCTAACTCTTAAGTTACTACTTCAACTCACATATGCATGGAAACACAGAGTGGAGCACCCGGCGATACTGAGCAGGACAGCTCAGTAAAAGGGCTGCTCTGCCAGAACAAGGCAGAATGCAGATGCGTGGTTCTCAAGGATATGCTTCTGAGTCTGCTAGAAACTTTGCAGTAGAGCTGAGATGAACTCAGTATAAGTTCCATTTGAAGAAATAACCTAGGCCAGAAACCCACTCAACTGTAGCTCTTAAGCATCATCTGGAGCACACATTCTGGGAACCAGGCAGCAGAGAGCCCAGTGGAAGCTGCTCGATTTGAGCTTGTCTGATAGGTGTTTGTCTTCCCTGCAGGGAAACAGTTGCGTAGAGAACTCTTTCTACAGCAGCCACACACTCTGCCCTAGAGCTGAGAAGCACTGGCTGTAACTTCCCTTTGCAGAAGGAACATGCCTCAGATACACACACTCACCTAACTCTTAAGTTACTACTTCAACTCACATATGCATGGAAACAGAGTGGAGCACCTGGCGATAGTGTGCAGGACAGTTCAGTAAAAGGGCTGCTCTGCCAGAACAAGGCAGAATGCAGATGCGTGGTTCTCAAGGATATGCTTCTGAGTCTGCTAGAAACTTTGCAGTAGAGCTGAGATGAACTCAGTATAAGTTCCATTTGAAGAAATAACCTAGGCCAGAAACCCACTCAACTGTAGCTCTTAAGCATCATCTGGAGCACACATTCCGGGAACCAGGCAGCAGAGAGCCCAGTGGAAGCTGCTCGATTTGAGCTTGTCTGATAGGTGTTTGTCTTCCCTGCAGGGAAACAGTTGCGTAGAGAACTCTTTCTACAGCAGCCACACACTCTGCCCTAGAGCTCAGAAGCACTGGCTGTAACTTCCCTTTGCAGAAGGAACATGCCTCAGAAACACACTCTCTCCTAACTCTTAAGTTACTACTTCAACTCACATATGCATGGAAACACAGAGTGGAGCACCCGGCGATACTGAGCAGGACAGCTCAGTAAAAGGGCTGCTCTGCCAGAACAAGGCAGAATGCAGATGCGTGGTTCTCAAGGATATGCTTCTGAGACTGCTAGAAACTTTGCAGTAGAGCTGAGATGAACTCAGTATAAGTTCCATTTGAAGAAATAACCTAGGCCAGAAACCCACTCAACTGTAGCTCTTAAGCATCTTCGGGAGCACACATTCTGGGAACCAGGCAGCAGAGAGCCCAGAAGAGACTGCTCGATTTGAGCTTGTTTCATAGGTGTTTGTCTTCCCTGCAGGGAAACAGTTGCTTAGAGAACTCTTTCTACAGCAGCCACACACTCTGCCCTAGAGCTGAGAAGCACTGGCTGTAACTTCCCTTTGCAGAAGGAACATGCCTCAGAAACACACTCTCTCCTAACTCTTAAGTTAGTACTTCAACTCACATATGCATGGAAACACAGAGTGGAGCACCCGGCGATAGTGTGCAGAACAGTTCACTAAAAGGGCTGCTCTACCAGAACAAGGCAGAATGCAGATGCGTGGTTCTCAAGGATATGCTTCTGAGTCTGCTAGAAACTTTGCAGTAGAGCTGAGATGAACTCAGTATAAGTTCCATTTGAAGAAATAACCTAGGCCCGAAACCCACTCAACTGTAGCTCTTAAGCATCATCTGGAGCACACATTCTGGGAACCAGGCTGCAGAGAGCCCAGTGGAAGCTGCTCGATTTGAGCTTGTCTGATAGGTGTTTGTCTTCCCTGCAGGGAAACAGTTGCGTAGAGAAATCTTTCTACAGCAGCCACACACTCTGCCCTAGAGCTGAGAAGCACTGGCTGTAACTTCCCTTTGCAGAAGGAACATGCCTCAGAAACACACTCTCTCCTAACTCTTAAGTTACTACTTCAACTCACATATGCATGGAAACACAGAGTGGAGCACCCGGCAGTACTGAGCAGGACAGCTCAGTAAAAGGGCTGCTCTGCCAGAACAAGGCAGAATGCAGATGCGTGGTTCTCAAGGATATGCTTCTGAGTCTGCTAGAAACTTTGCAGTAGAGCTGAGATGAACTCAGTATAAGTTCCATTTGAAGAAATAACCTAGGCCAGAAACCCACTCAACTGTAGCTCGTAAGCATCATCTGGAGCACACATTCTGGGAACCAGGCAGCACAGAGCCCAGTGGAAGCTGCTCGATTTGAGCTTGTCTGATAGGTGTTTGTCTTCCGTGCAGGGAAACAGTTGCTTAGAGAACTCTTTCTACAGCAGCCACACACTCTGCCCTAGAGCTGAGAAGCACTGGCTGTAACTTCCCTTTGCAGAAGGAACATGCCTCAGAAACACACTCTCTCCTAACTCTTAAGTTACTACTTCAACTCACATATGCATGGAAACACAGAGTGGAGCACCCGGCGATAGTGTGCAGGACAGTTCAGTAAAAGGGCTGCTCTGCCAGAACAAGGCAGAATGCAGATGCGTGGTTCTCAAGGATATGCTTCTGAGTCTGCTAGAAACTTTGCAGTAGAGCTGAGATGAACTCAGTATAAGTTCCATTTGAAGAAATAACCTAGGCCCGAAACCCACTCAACTGTAGCTCGTAAGCATCATCTGGAGCACACATTCTGGGAACCAGGCAGCCGAGAGCCCAGTGGAAGCTGCTCGATTTGAGCTTGTCTGATAGGTGTTTGTCTTCCCTGCAGGGAAACAGTTGTTTAGAGAACTCTTTCTACAGCAGCCACACACTCTGCCCTAGAGCTGAGAAGCACTGGCTGTAATTTCCCTTTGTAGAAGGAACATGCCTCAGAAACACACTCTCTCCAACTCTTAAGTTACTACTTCCACTCACATATGCATGGAAACACAGAGTGGAGCACCCGGCGACAGTGTGCAGGACAGTTCAGTAAAAGGGCTGCTCTGCCAGAACAAGGCAGAATGCAGATGCGTGGTTCTCAAGGATATGCTTCTGAGTCTGCTAGAAACTTTGCAGTAGAGCTGAGATGAACTCAGTATAAGTTCCATTTGAAGAAATAACCTAGGCCCGAAAGCCACTCAACTGTAGCTCTTAAGCATCATCTGGAGCACACATTCTGGGAACCAGGCTGCAGAGAGCCCAGTGGAAGCTGCTCGATTTGAGCTTGTCTGATAGGTGTTTGTCTTCCCTGCAGGGAAACAGTTGCGTAGAGAACCCTTTCTACAGCAGCCACACACTCTGCCCTAGAGCTGAGAAGCACTGGCTGTAACTTCCCTTTGCAGAAGGAACATGCCTCAGAAACACACTCTCTCCTAACTCTTAAGTTACTACTTCAACTCACATATGCATGGAAACACAGAGTGGAGCACCCGGCAATACTGAGCAGGACAGCTCAGTAAAAGGGCTGCTCTGCCAGAACAAGGCAGAATGCAGATGTGTGGTTCTCAAGGATATGCTTCTGAGTCTGCTAGAAACTTTGCAGTAGAGCTGAGATGAACTCAGTATAAGTTCCATTTGAAGAAATAACCTAGGCCAGAAACCCACTCAACTGTAGCTCTTAAGCATCATCTGGAGCACACATTCTGGGAACCAGGCAGCACAGAGCCCAGTGGAAGCTGCTCGATTTGAGCTTGTCTGTTAGGTGTTTGTCTTCCCTGCAGGGAAACAGTTGCTTAGAGAACTCTTTCTACAGCAGCCACACACTCTGCCCTAGAGCTGAGAAGCACTGGCTGTAACTTCCCTTTGCAGAAGGAACATGCCTCAGAAACACACTCTCTCCTAACTCTTAAGTTACTACTTCAACTCACATATGCATGGAAACACAGAGTGGAGCACCAGGCAATACTGAGCAGGAAAGCTCAGTAAAAGGGCTGCTCTGCCAGAACAAGGCAGAATGCAGATGCGTGGTTCTCAAGGATATGCTTCTGAGTCTGCTAGAAACTTTGCAGTAGAGCTGAGATGAACTCAGTATAAGTTCCATTTGAAGAAATAACCTAGGCCAGAAACCCACTCAACTGTAGCTCTTAAGCATCATCTGGAGCACACATTCTGGGAACCAGGCAGCAGAGAGCCCAGTGGAAGCTGCTCGATTTGAGCTTGTCTGATAGGTGTTTGTCTTCCCTGCAGGGAAACAGTTGCGTAGAGAACTCTTTCTACAGCAGCCACACACTCTGCCCTAGAGCTGAGAAGCACTGGCTGTAACTTCCCTTTGCAGAAGGAACATGCCTCAGAAACACACACTCACCTAACTCTTAAGTTACTACTTCAACTCACATATGCATGGAAACAGAGTGGAGCACCTGGCGATAGTGTGCAGGACAGTTCAGTAAAAGGGCGGCTCTGCCAGAACAAGGCAGAATGCAGATGCGTGGTTCTCAAGGATATGCTTCTGAGTCTGCTAGAAACTTTGCAGTAGAGCTGAGATGAACTCAGTATAAGTTCCATTTGAAGAAATAACCTAGGCCAGAAACCCACTCAACTGTAGCTCTTAAGCATCATCTGGAGCACACATTCTGGAAAACAGGCAGCAGAGAGCCCAGTGGAAGCTGCTCGATTTGAGCTTGTCTGATAGGTGTTTGTCTTCCCTGCAGGGAAACAGTTGCGTAGAGAACTCTTTCTACAGCAGCCACACACTCTGCCCTAGAGCTGAGAAGCACTGGCTGTAACTTCCCTTTGCAGAAGGAACATGCCTCAGAAACACACTCTCTCCTAACTCTTAAGTTACTACTTCAACTCACATATGCATGGAAACACAGAGTGGAGCACCCGGCGATAGTGTGCAGGACAGTTCAGTAAAAGGGCTGCTCTGCCAGAAGAAGGCAGAATGCAGATGCGTGGTTCTCAAGGATATGCTTCTGAGTCTGCTAGAAACTTTGCAGTAGAGCTGAGATGAACTCAGTATAAGTTCCATTTGAAGAAATAACCTAGGTCGGAAACCCACTCAACTGTAGCTCTTAAGCATCATCTGGAGCACACATTCCGGGAACCAGGCAGCACAGAGCCCAGTGGAAGCTGCTCGATTTGAGCTTGTCTGTTAGGTGTTTGTCTTCCCTGCAGGGAAACAGTTGCTTAGAGAACTCTTTCTACAGCAGCCACACACTCTGCCCTAGAGCTGAGAAGCACTGGCTGTAACTTCCCTTTGCAGAAGGAACATGCCTCAGAAACACACTCTCTCCTAACTCTTAAGTTACTACTTCAACTCACATATGCATGGAAACACAGAGTGGAGCACCCGGCGATAGTGTGCAGGACAGTTCAGTAAAAGGGCTGCTCTGCCAGAAGAAGGCAGAATGCAGATGCGTGGTTCTCAAGGATATGCTTCTGAGTCTGCTAGAAACTTTGCAGT
This sequence comes from Tapirus indicus, assembly GCA_031878705.1. Taxonomy (NCBI): domain Eukaryota; kingdom Metazoa; phylum Chordata; class Mammalia; order Perissodactyla; family Tapiridae; genus Tapirus; species Tapirus indicus. Next base: position 49,915,150 of record CM062942.1, read on the forward strand.
AGAGCTGAGATGAACTCAGTATAAGTTCCATTTGAAGAAATAACCTAGGCCGGAAACCCACTCAACTGTAGCTCTTAAGCATCATCTGGAGCACACATTCTGGGAACCAGGCAGCACAGAGCCCAGTGGAAGCTGCTCGATTTGAGCTTGTTTGTTAGGTGTTTGTCTTCCCTGCAGGGAAACAGTTGCTTAGAGAACTCTTTCTACAGCAGCCACACACTCTGCCCTAGAGCTGAGAAGCACTGGCTGTAACTTCCCTTTGCAGAAGGAACATGCCTCAGAAACACACTCTCTCCTAACTCTTAAGTTACTACTTCAACTCACATATGCATGGAAACACAGAGTGGAGCACCCGGCGATAGTGTGCAGGACAGTTCAGTAAAAGGGCTGCTCTGCCAGAACAAGGCAGAATGCAGATGCGTGGTTCTCAAGGATATGCTTCTGAGTCTGCTAGAAACTTTGCAGTAGAGCTGAGATGAACTCAGTATAAGTTCCATTTGAAGAAATAACCTAGGTCGGAAACCCACTCAACTGTAGCTCTTAAGCATCATCTGGAGCACACATTCTGGGAACCAGGCAGCAGAGAGCCCAGTGGAAGCTGCTCGATTTGAGCTTGTCTGTTAGGTGTTTGTCTTCCCTGCAGGGAAACAGTTGCTTAGAGAACTCTTTCTACAGCAGCCACACACTCTGCCCTAGAGCTGAGAAGCACTGGCTGTAACTTCCCTTTGCAGAAGGAACATGCCTCAGAAACACACTCTCTCCTAACTCTTAAGTTACTACTTCAACTCACATATGCATGGAAACACAGAGTGGAGCACCAGGCGATACTGAGCAGGAAAGCTCAGTAAAAGGGCTGCTCTGCCAGAACAAGGCAGAATGCAGATGCGTGGTTCTCAAGGATATGCTTCTGAGTCTGCTAGAAACTTTGCAGTAGAGCTGAGATGAACTCAGTATAAGTTCCATTTGAAGAAATAACCTAGGCCAGAAACCCACTCAACTGTAGCTCTTAAGCATCATCTGGAGCACACATTCTGGGAACCAGGCAGCAGAGAGCCCAGTGGAAGCTGCTCGATTTGAGCTTGTCTGACAGGTGTTTGTCTTCCCTGCAGGGAAACAGTTGCGTAGAGAACTCTTTCTACAGCAGCCACACACTCTGCCCTAGAGCTGAGAAGCACTGGCTGTAACTTCCCTTTGCAGAAGGAACATGCCTCAGAAACACACACTCACCTAACTCTTAAGTTACTACTTCAACTCACATATGCATGGAAACACAGAGTGGAGCACCCGGCGATACTGAGCAGGACAGCTCAGTAAAAGGGCTGCTCTGCCAGAACAAGGCAGAATGCAGATGCGTGGTTCTCAAGGATATGCTTCTGAGTCTGCTAGAAACTTTGCAGTAGAGCTGAGATGAACTCAGTATAAGTTCCATTTGAAGAAATAACCTAGGCCAGAAACCCACTCAACTGTAGCTCTTAAGCATCATCTGGAGCACACATTCTGGGAACCAGGCAGCAGAGAGCCCAGTGGAAGCTGCTCGATTTGAGCTTGTCTGATAGGTGTTTGTCTTCCCTGCAGGGAAACAGTTGCGTAGAGAACTCTTTCTACAGCAGCCACACACTCTGCCCTAGAGCTGAGAAGCACTGGCTGTAACTTCCCTTTGCAGAAGGAACATGCCTCAGATACACACACTCACCTAACTCTTAAGTTACTACTTCAACTCACATATGCATGGAAACAGAGTGGAGCACCTGGCGATAGTGTGCAGGACAGTTCAGTAAAAGGGCTGCTCTGCCAGAACAAGGCAGAATGCAGATGCGTGGTTCTCAAGGATATGCTTCTGAGTCTGCTAGAAACTTTGCAGTAGAGCTGAGATGAACTCAGTATAAGTTCCATTTGAAGAAATAACCTAGGCCAGAAACCCACTCAACTGTAGCTCTTAAGCATCATCTGGAGCACACATTCCGGGAACCAGGCAGCAGAGAGCCCAGTGGAAGCTGCTCGATTTGAGCTTGTCTGATAGGTGTTTGTCTTCCCTGCAGGGAAACAGTTGCGTAGAGAACTCTTTCTACAGCAGCCACACACTCTGCCCTAGAGCTCAGAAGCACTGGCTGTAACTTCCCTTTGCAGAAGGAACATGCCTCAGAAACACACTCTCTCCTAACTCTTAAGTTACTACTTCAACTCACATATGCATGGAAACACAGAGTGGAGCACCCGGCGATACTGAGCAGGACAGCTCAGTAAAAGGGCTGCTCTGCCAGAACAAGGCAGAATGCAGATGCGTGGTTCTCAAGGATATGCTTCTGAGACTGCTAGAAACTTTGCAGTAGAGCTGAGATGAACTCAGTATAAGTTCCATTTGAAGAAATAACCTAGGCCAGAAACCCACTCAACTGTAGCTCTTAAGCATCTTCGGGAGCACACATTCTGGGAACCAGGCAGCAGAGAGCCCAGAAGAGACTGCTCGATTTGAGCTTGTTTCATAGGTGTTTGTCTTCCCTGCAGGGAAACAGTTGCTTAGAGAACTCTTTCTACAGCAGCCACACACTCTGCCCTAGAGCTGAGAAGCACTGGCTGTAACTTCCCTTTGCAGAAGGAACATGCCTCAGAAACACACTCTCTCCTAACTCTTAAGTTAGTACTTCAACTCACATATGCATGGAAACACAGAGTGGAGCACCCGGCGATAGTGTGCAGAACAGTTCACTAAAAGGGCTGCTCTACCAGAACAAGGCAGAATGCAGATGCGTGGTTCTCAAGGATATGCTTCTGAGTCTGCTAGAAACTTTGCAGTAGAGCTGAGATGAACTCAGTATAAGTTCCATTTGAAGAAATAACCTAGGCCCGAAACCCACTCAACTGTAGCTCTTAAGCATCATCTGGAGCACACATTCTGGGAACCAGGCTGCAGAGAGCCCAGTGGAAGCTGCTCGATTTGAGCTTGTCTGATAGGTGTTTGTCTTCCCTGCAGGGAAACAGTTGCGTAGAGAAATCTTTCTACAGCAGCCACACACTCTGCCCTAGAGCTGAGAAGCACTGGCTGTAACTTCCCTTTGCAGAAGGAACATGCCTCAGAAACACACTCTCTCCTAACTCTTAAGTTACTACTTCAACTCACATATGCATGTAAACACAGAGTGGAGCACCCGGCGATACTGAGCAGGACAGCTCAGTAAAAGGGCTGCTCTGCCAGAACCAGGCAGAATGCAGATGCGTGGTTCTCAAGGATATGCTTCTGAGTCTGCTAGAAAGTTTGCAGTAGAGCTGAGATGAACTCAGTATAAGTTCCATTTGAAGAAATAACCTAGGTCGGAAACCCACTCAACTGTAGCTCTTAAGCATCATCTGGAGCACACATTCTGGGAACCAGGCAGCACAGAGCCCAGTGGAAGCTGCTCGATTTGAGCTTGTCTGTTAGGTGTTTGTCTTCCCTGCAGGGAAACAGTTGCTTAGAGAACTCTTTCTACAGCAGCCACACACTCTGCCCTAGAGCTGAGAAGCACTGGCTGTAACTTCCCTTTGCAGAAGGAACATGCCTCAGAAACACACTCTCTCCTAACTCTTAAGTTACTACTTCAACTCACATATGCATGGAAACACAGAGTGGAGCACCAGGCAATACTGAGCAGGAAAGCTCAGTAAAAGGGCTGCTCTGCCAGAACAAGGCAGAATGCAGATGCGTGGTTCTCAAGGATATGCTTCTGAGTCTGCTAGAAACTTTGCAGTAGAGCTGAGATGAACTCAGTATAAGTTCCATTTGAAGAAATAACCTAGGCCAGAAACCCACTCAACTGTAGCTCTTAAGCATCATCTGGAGCACACATTCTGGAAACCAGGCAGCAGAGAGCCCAGTGGAAGCTGCTCGATTTGAGCTTGTCTGATAGGTGTTTGTCTTCCCTGCAGGGAAACAGTTGCGTAGAGAACTCTTTCTACAGCAGCCACACACTCTGCCCTAGAGCTGAGAAGCACTGGCTGTAACTTCCCTTTGCAGAAGGAAATGCGTCAGAAACACACTCTCTCCTAACTCTTAAGTTAGTACTTCAACTCACATATGCATGGAAACACAGAGTGGAGCACCCGGCGATAGTGTGCAGGACAGTTCAGTAAAAGGGCTGCTCTGCCAGAAGAAGGCAGAATGCAGATGCGTGGTTCTCAAGGATATGCTTCTGAGTCTGCTAGAAACTTTGCAGTAGAGCTGAGATGAACTCCGTATAAGTTCCATTTGAAGAAATAACCTAGGTCGGAAACCCACTCAACTGTAGCTCTTAAGCATCATCTGGAGCACACATTCTGGGAACCAGGCAGCAGAGAGCCCAGTGGAAGCTGCTCGATTTGAGCTTGTCTGATAGGTGTTTGTCTTCCCTGCAGGGAAACAGTTGCGTAGAGAACTCTTTCTACAGCAGCCACACACTCTGCCCTAGAGCTGAGAAGCACTGGCTGTAACTTCCCTTTGCAGAAGGAACATGCCTCAGAAACACACACTCACCTAACTCTTAAGTTACTACTTCAACTCACATATGCATGGAAACAGAGTGGAGCACCTGGCGATAGTGTGCAGGACAGTTCAGTAAAAGGGCTGCTCTGCCAGAACAAGGCAGAATGCAGATGCGTGGTTCTCAAGGATATGCTTCTGAGTCTGCTAGAAACTTTGCAGTAGAGCTGAGATGAACTCAGTATAAGTTCCATTTGAAGAAATAACCTAGGCCAGAAACCCACTCAACTGTAGCTCTTAAGCATCATCTGGAGCACACATTCTGGAAACCAGGCAGCAGAGAGCCCAGTGGAAGCTGCTCGATTTGAGCTTGTCTGATAGGTGTTTGTCTTCCCTGCAGGGAAACAGTTGCTTAGAGAACTCTTTCTACAGCAGCCACACACTGTGCCCTAGAGCTGAGAAGCACTGGCTGTAACTTCCCTTTGCAGAAGGAACATGCGTCAGAAACACACTCTCTCCTAACTCTTAAGTTAGTACTTCAACTCACATATGCATGGAAACACAGAGTGGAGCACCCGGCGATAGTGTGCAGGACAGTTCAGTAAAAGGGCTGCTCTGCCAGAACAAGGCAGAATGCAGATGCGTGGTTCTCAAGGATATGCTTCTGAGTCTGCTAGAAACTTTGCAGTAGAGCTGAGATGAACTCCGTATAAGTTCCATTTGAAGAAATAACCTAGGTCGGAAACCCACTCAACTGTAGCTCTTAAGCATCATCTGGAGCACACATTCTGGGAACCAGGCAGCACAGAGCCCAGTGGAAGCTGCTCGATTTGAGCTTGTTTGTTAGGTGTTTGTCTTCCCTGCAGGGAAACAGTTGCTTAGAGAACTCTTTCTACAGCAGCCACACACTCTGCCCTAGAGCTGAGAAGCACTGGCTGTAACTTCCCTTTGCAGAAGGAACATACCTCAGAAACACACTCTCTCCTAACTCTTAAGTTACTACTTCAACTCACATATGCATGGAAACACAGAGTGGAGCACCCGGCGATAGTGTGCAGGACAGTTCAGTAAAAGGGAGGCTCTGCCAGAACAAGGCAGAATGCAGATGCGTGGTACTCAAGGATATGCTTCTGAGTCTGCTAGATACTTTGCAGTAGAGCTGAGATGAACTCAGTATAAGTTCCATTTGAAGAAATAACCTAGGCCCGAAACCCACTCAACTGTAGCTCTTAAGCATCTTCTGGAGCACACATTCTGGGAACGAGGCAGCAGAGAGCCCAGTGGAAGCTGCTCGATTTGAGCTTGTCTGATAGGTGTTTGTCTTCCCTGCAGGGAAACAGTTGCGTAGAGAACTCTTTCTACAGCAGCCACACACTCTGCCCTAGAGCTGAGAAGCACTGGCTGTAATTTCCCTTTGTAGAAGGAACATGCCTCAGAAACACACTCTCTCCAACTCTTAAGTTACTACTTCAACTCACATATGCATGGAAACACAGAGTGGAGCACCCGGCGATAGTGTGCAGGACAGTTCAGTAAAAGGGCTGCTCTGCCAGAACAAGGCAGAATGCAGATGCGTGGTTCTCAAGGATATGCTTCTGAGTCTGCTAGAAACTTTGCAGTAGAGCTGAGATGAACTCAGTATAAGTTCCATTTGAAGAAATAACCTAGGCCAGAAACCCACTCAACTGTAGCTCTTAAGCATCATCTGGAGCACACATTCTGGGAACCAGGCAGCAGAGAGCCCAGTGGAAGCTGCTCGATTTGAGCTTGTCTGATAGGTGTTTGTCTTCCCTGAAGGGAAACAGTTGCGTAGAGAACTCTTTCTACAGCAGCCACACACTCTGCCCTAGAGCTGAGAAGCACTGGCTGTAACTTCCCTTTGCAGAAGGAACATGCCTCAGAAACACACTCACTCCTAACTCTTAAGTTACTACTTCAACTCACATATGCATGGAAACACAGAGTGGAGCACCCGGCAATACTGAGCAGGACAGCTCAGTAAAAGGGCTGCTCTGCCAGAACAAGGCAGAATGCAGATGTGTGGTTCTCAAGGATATGCTTCTGAGTCTGCTAGAAACTTTGCAGTAGAGCTGAGATGAACTCAGTATAAGTTCCATTTGAAGAAATAACCTAGGCCCGAAACCCACTCAACTGTAGCTCTTAAGCATCATCTGGAGCACACATTCTGGGAACCAGGCAGCAGAGAGCCCAGTGGAAGCTGCTCGATTTGAGCTTGTCTGATAGGTGTTTGTCTTCCCTGCAGGGAAACAGTTGCGTAGAGAACTCTTTCTACAGCAGCCACACACTCTGCCCTAGAGCTGAGAAGCACTGGCTGTAACTTCCCTTTGCAGAAGGAACATGCCTCAGAAACACACACTCACCTAACTCTTAAGTTACTACTTCAACTCACATATGCATGGAAACAGAGTGGAGCACCTGGCGATAGTGTGCAGGACAGTTCAGTAAAAGGGCTGCTCTGCCAGAACAAGGCAGAATGCAGATGCGTGGTTCTCAAGGATATGCTTCTGAGTCTGCTAGAAACTTTGCAGTAGAGCTGAGATGAACTCAGTATAAGTTCCATTTGAAGAAATAACCTAGGCCAGAAACCCACTCAACTGTAGCTCGTAAGCATCATCTGGAGCACACATTCTGGGAACCAGGCAGCACAGAGCCCAGTGGAAGCTGCTCGATTTGAGCTTGTCTGATAGGTGTTTGTCTTCCCTGCAGGGAAACAGTTGCTTAGAGAACTCTTTCTACAGCAGCCACACACTCTGCCCTAGAGCTGAGAAGCACTGGCTGTAACTTCCCTTTGCAGAAGGAACATGCCTCAGAAACACACTCTCTCCTAACTCTTAAGTTACTACTTCAACTCACATATGCATGGAAACACAGAGTGGAGCACCCGGCAATACTGAGCAGGACAGCTCAGTAAAAGGGCTGCTCTGCCAGAACAAGGCAGAATGCAGATGTGTGGTTCTCAAGGATATGCTTCTGAGTCTGCTAGAAACTTTGCAGTAGAGCTGAGATGAACTCAGTATAAGTTCCATTTGAAGAAATAACCTAGGCCCGAAACCCACTCAACTGTAGCTCTTAAGCATCATCTGGAGCACACATTCTGGGAACCAGGCAGCAGAGAGCCCAGTGGAAGCTGCTCGATTTGAGCTTGTCTGATAGGTGTTTGTCTTCCCTGCAGGGAAACAGTTGCGTAGAGAACTCTTTCTACAGCAGCCACACACTCTGCCCTAGAGCTGAGAAGCACTGGCTGTAACTTCCCTTTGCAGAAGGAACATGCCTCAGAAACACACACTCACCTAACTCTTAAGTTACTACTTCAACTCACATATGCATGGAAACAGAGTGGAGCACCTGGCGATAGTGTGCAGGACAGTTCAGTAAAAGGGCTGCTCTGCCAGAACAAGGCAGAATGCAGATGCGTGGTTCTCAAGGATATGCTTCTGAGTCTGCTAGAAACTTTGCAGTAGAGCTGAGATGAACTCAGTATAAGTTCCATTTGAAGAAATAACCTAGGCCAGAAACCCACTCAACTGTAGCTCTTAAGCATCATCTGGAGCACACATTCTGGAAACCAGGCAGCAGAGAGCCCAGTGGAAGCTGCTCGATTTGAGCTTGTCTGATAGGTGTTTGTCTTCCCTGCAGGGAAACAGTTGCGTAGAGAACTCTTTCTACAGCAGCCACACACTCTGCCCTAGAGCTGAGAAGCACTGGCTGTAACTTCCCTTTGCAGAAGGAACATGCGTCAGAAACACACTCTCTCCTAACTCTTAAGTTAGTACTTCAACTCACATATGCATGGAAACACAGAGTGGAGCACCCGGCGATAGTGTGCAGGACAGTTCAGTAAAAGGGCTGCTCTGCCAGAAGAAGGCAGAATGCAGATGCGTGGTTCTCAAGGATATGCTTCTGAGTCTGCTAGAAACTTTGCAGTAGAGCTGAGATGAACTCCGTATAAGTTCCATTTGAAGAAATAACCTAGGTCGGAAACCCACTCAACTGTAGCTCTTAAGCATCATCTGGAGCACACATTCTGGGAACCAGACAGCACAGAGCCCAGTGGAAGCTGCTCGATTTGAGCTTGTTTGTTAGGTGTTTGTCTTCCCTGCAGGGAAACAGTTGCTTAGAGAACTCTTTCTACAGCAGCCACACACTCTGCCCTAGAGCTGAGAAGCACTGGCTGTAACTTCCCTTTGCAAAAGGAACATGCCTCAGAAACACACTCTCTCCTAACTCTTAAGTTACTACTTCAACTCACATATGCATGGAAACACAGAGTGGAGCACCCGGCGATAGTGTGCAGGACAGTTCAGTAAAAGGGAGGCTCTGCCAGAACAAGGCAGAATGCAGATGCGTGGTTCTCAAGGATATGCTTCTGAGTCTGCTAGATACTTTGCAGTAGAGCTGAGATGAACTCAGTATAAGTTCCATTTGAAGAAATAACCTAGGCCCGAAACCCACTCAACTGTAGCTCTTAAGCATCATCTGGAGCACACATTCTGGGAACCAGGCAGCAGAGAGCCCAGTGGAAGCTGCTCGATTTGAGCTTGTCTGATAGGTGTTTGTCTTCCCTGCAGGGAAACAGTTGCGTAGAGAACTCTTTCTTCAGCAGCCACACACTATGCCCTAGAGCAGAGAAGCACTGGCTGTAATTTCCCTTTGTAGAAGGAACATGCCTCAGAAACACACTCTCTCCAACTCTTAAGTTACTACTTCAACTCACATATGCATGGAAACACAGAGTGGAGCACCCGGCGATAGTGTGCAGGACAGTTCAGTAAAAGGGCTGCTCTGCCAGAACAAGGCAGAATGCAGATGCGTGGTTCTCAAGGATATGCTTCTGAGTCTGCTAGAAACTTTGCAGTAGAGCTGAGATGAACTCAGTATAAGTTCCATTTGAAGAAATAACCTAGGCCCGAAACCCACTCAACTGTAGCTCTTAAGCATCATCTGGAGCACACATTCTGGGAACCAGGCAGCAGAGAGCCCAGTGGAAGCTGCTCGATTTGAGCTTGTCTGATAGGTGTTTGTCTTCCCTGCAGGGAAACAGTTGCGTAGAGAACTCTTTCTACAGCAGCCACACACTCTGCCCTAGAGCTGAGAAGCACTGGCTGTAATTTCCCTTTGTAGAAGGAACATGCCTCAGAAACACACTCTCTCCAACTCTTAAGTTACTACTTCAACTCACATATGCATGGAAACACAGAGTGGAGCACCCGGCAATACTGAGCAGGAAAGCTCAGTAAAAGGGCTGCTCTGCCAGAACAAGGCAGAATGCAGATGCGTGGTTCTCAAGGATATGCTTCTGAGTCTGCTAGAAACTTTGCAGTAGAGCTGAGATGAACTCAGTATAAGTTCCATTTGAAGAAATAACCTAGGCCAGAAACCCACTCAACTGTAGCTCTTAAGCATCATCTGGAGCACACATTCTGGGAACCAGGCAGCACAGAGCCCAGTGGAAGCTGTTCGATTTGAGTCTGTCTGATAGGTGTTTGTCTTCCCTGCAGGGAAACATTTGCTTAGAGAACTCTTTCTACAGCAGCCACACACTCTGCCCTAGAGCTGAGAAGCACTGGCTGTAACTTCCCTTTGCAGAAGGAACATGCCTCAGAAACACACTCTCTCCTAACTCTTAAGTTACTACTTCAACTCACATATGCATGGAAACACAGAGTGGAGCACCCGGCAATACTGAGCAGGACAGCTCAGTAAAAGGGCTGCTCTGCCAGAACAAGGCAGAATGCAGATGTGTGGTTCTCAAGGATATGCTTCTGAGTCTGCTAGAAACTTTGCAGTAGAGCTGAGATGAACTCAGTATAAGTTCCATTTGAAGAAATAACCTAGGCCCGAAACCCACTCAACTGTAGCTCTTAAGCATCATCTGGAGCACACATTCTGGGAACCAGGCAGCAGAGAGCCCAGTGGAAGCTGCTCGATTTGAGCTTGTCTGATAGGTGTTTGTCTTCCCTGCAGGGAAACAGTTGCGTAGAAAACTCTTTCTACAGCAGCCACACACTCTGCCCTAGAGCTGAGAAGCACTGGCTGTAACTTCCCTTTGCAGAAGGAACATGCCTCAGAAACACACTCTCTCCTAACTCTTAAGTTACTACTTCAACTCACATATGCATGGAAACACAGAGTGGAGCACCCGGCGATAGTGTGCAGGACAGTTCAGTAAAAGGGCTGCTCTGCCAGAAGAAGGCAGAACGCAGATGCGTGGTTCTCAAGGATATGCTTCTGAGTCTGCTAGAAACTTTGCAGTAGAGCTGAGATGAACTCAGTATAAGTTCCATTTGAAGAAATAACCTAGGCCAGAAACCCACTCAACTGTAGCTCTTAAGCATCATCTGGAGCACACATTCTGGGAACCAGGCAGCAGAGAGCCCAGTGGAAGCTGCTCGATTTGAGCTTGTCTGTTAGGTGTTTGTCTTCCCTGCAGGGAAACAGTTGCTTAGAGAACTCTTTCTACAGCAGCCACACACTCTGCCCTAGAGCTGAGAAGCACTGGCTGTAACTTCCCTTTGCAGAAGGAACATGCCTCAGAAACACACTCTCTCCTAACTCTTAAGTTACTACTTCAACTCACATATGCATGGAAACACAGAGTGGAGCACCCGGCGATAGTGTGCAGGACAGTTCAGTAAAAGGGCTGCTCTGCCAGAACAAGGCAGAATGCAGATGCGTGGTTCTCAAGGATATGCTTCTGAGTCTGCTAGAAACTTTGCAGTAGAGCTGAGATGAACTCAGTATAAGTTCCATTTGAAGAAATAACCTAGGCCCGAAACCCACTCAACTGTAGCTCTTAAGCATCATCTGGAGCACACATTCTGGGAACCAGGCAGCACAGAGCCCAGTGGAAGCTGCTCGATTTGAGTCTGTCTGATAGGTGTTTGTCTTCCCTGCAGGGAAACAGTTGCTTAGAGAACTCTTTCTACAGCAGCCACACACTCTGCCCTAGAGCTGAGAAGCACTGGCTGTAACTTCCCTTTGCAGAAGGAACATGCCTCAGAAACACACTCTCTCCTAACTCTTAAGTTACTACTTCAACTCACATATGCATGGAAACACAGAGTGGAGCACCCGGCGATAGTGTGCAGGACAGTTCAGTAAAAGGGCTGCTCTGCCAGAAGAAGGCAGAACGCAGATGCGTGGTTCTCAAGGATATGCTTCTGAGTCTGCTAGAAACTTTGCAGTAGAGCTGAGATGAACTCAGTATAAGTTCCATTTGAAGAAATAACCTAGGCCAGAAACCCACTCAACTGTAGCTCTTAAGCATCATCTGGAGCACACATTCTGGGAACCAGGCAGCACAGAGCCCAGTGGAAGCTGCTCGATTTGAGCTTGTCTGTTAGGTGTTTGTCTTCCCTGCAGGGAAACAGTTGCTTAGAGAACTCTTTCTACAGCAGCCACACACTCTGCCCTAGAGCTGAGAAGCACTGGCTGTAACTTCCCTTTGCAGAAGGAACATGCCTCAGAAACACACTCTCTCCTAACTCTTAAGTTACTACTTCAACTCACATATGCATGGAAACACAGAGTGGAGCACCCGGCGATAGTGTGCAGGACAGTTCAGTAAAAGGGCTGCTCTGCCAGAACAAGGCAGAATGCAGATGCGTGGTTCTCAAGGATATGCTTCTGAGTCTGCTAGAAACTTTGCAGTAGAGCTGAGATGAACTCAGTATAAGTTCCATTTGAAGAAATAACCTAGGCCAGAAACCCACTCAACTGTAGCTCTTAAGCATCATCTGGAGCACACATTCTGGGAACGAGGCAGCAGAGAGCCCAGTGGAAGCTGCTCGATTTGAGCTTGTCTGATAGGTGTTTGTCTTCCCTGCAGGGAAACAGTTGCGTAGAGAACTCTTTCTACAGCAGCCACACACTCTGCCCTAGAGCTGAGAAGCACTGGCTGTAACTTCCCTTTGCAGAAGGAACATGCCTCAGAAACACACTCTCTCCTAACTCTTAAGTTACTACTTCAACTCACATATGCATGGAAACACAGAGTGGAGCACCCGGCGATAGTGTGCAGGACAGTTCAGTAAAAGGGCTGCTCTGCCAGAACAAGGCAGAATGCAGATGCGTGGTTCTCAAGGATATGCTTCTGAGTCTGCTAGAAACTTTGCAGTAGAGCTGAGATGAACTCAGTATAAGTTCCATTTGAAGAAATAACCTAGGCCAGAAACCCACTCAACTGTAGCTCTTAAGCATCATCTGGAGCACACATTCCGGGAACCAGGCAGCAGAGAGCCCAGTGGAAGCTGCTCGATTTGAGCTTGTCTGATAAGTGTTTGTCTTCCCTGCAGGGAAACAGTTGCGTAGAGAACTCTTTCTACAGCAGCCACACACTCTGCCCTAGAACTGAGAAGCACTGGCTGTAACTTCCCTTTGCAGAGGGAACATGCCTCAGAAACACACTCTCCTAAATCTTAAGTTACTACTTCAACTCACATATGCATGGAAACACAGAGTGGAGCACCCGGCAATACTGAGCAGGACAGCTCAGTAAAAGGGCTGCTCTGCCAGAAAAAGTCAGAATGCAGATGCGTGGTTCTCAAGGATATGCTTCTGAGTCTGCTAGAAACTTTGCAGTAGAGCTGAGATGAACTCAGTATAAGTTCCATTTGAAGAAATAACCTAGGTCAGAAACCCACTCAACTGTAGCTCTTAAGCATCATCTGGAGCACACATTCTGGGAACCAGGCAGCAGAGAGCCCAGTGGAAGCTGCTCGATTTGAGCTTGTCTGTTAGGTGTTTGTCTTCCCTGCAGGGAAACAGTTGCTTAGAGAACTCTTTCTACAGCAGCCACACACTCTGCCCTAGAGCTGAGAAGCACTGGCTGTAACTTCCCTTTGCAGAAGGAACATGCCTCAGAAACACACTCTCTCCTAACTCTTAAGTTACTACTTCAACTCACATATGCATGGAAACACAGAGTGGAGCACCCGGCGATAGTGTGCAGGACAGTTCAGTAAAAGGGCTGCTCTGCCAGAGGAAGGAAGAATGCAGATGCGTGGTTCTCAAGGATATGCTTCTGAGTCTGCTAGAAACTTTGCAGTAGAGCTGAGATGAACTCAGTATAAGTTCCATTTGAAGAAATAACCTAGGTCGGAAACCCACTCAACTGTAGCTCTTAAGCATCATCTGGAGCACACATTCTGGGAACCAGGCAGCACAGAGCCCAGTGGAAGCTGCTCGATTTGAGCTTGTCTGATAGGTGTTTGTCTTCCCTGCAGGGAAACAGTTGCGTAGAGAACTCTTTCTACAGCAGCCACACACTCTGCCCTAGAGCTGAGAAGCACTGGCTGTAATTTCCCTTTGTAGAAGGAACATGCCTCAGAAACACACTCTCTCCAACTCTTAAGTTACTACTTCAACTCACATATGCATGGAAACACAGAGTGGAGCACCCGGCAATACTGAGCAGGACAGCTCAGTAAAAGGGCTGCTCTGCCAGAACAAGGCAGAATGCAGATGCGTGGTTCTCAAGGATATGCTTCTGAGTCTGCTAGAAACTTTGCAGTAGAGCTGAGATGAACTCAGTATAAGTTCCATTTGAAGAAATAACCTAGGCCAGAAACCCACTCAACTGTAGCTCTTAAGCATCATCTGGAGCACACATTCCGGGAACCAGGCAGCAGAGAGCCCAGTGGAAGCTGCTCGATTTGAGCTTGTCTGATAGGTGTTTGTCTTCCCTGCAGGGAAACAGTTGCGTAGAGAACTCTTTCTACAGCAGCCACACACTCTGCCCTAGAGCTGAGAAGCACTGGCTGTAACTTCCCTTTGCAGAAGGAACATGCCTCAGAAACACACTCTCTCCTAACTCTTAAGTTAGTACTTCAAGTCACATATGCATGGAAACACAGAGTGGAGCACCCGGCGATAGTGTGCAGGACAGTTCAGTAAAAGGGCTGCTCTGCCAGAAGAAGGCAGAATGCAGATGCGTGGTTCTCAAGGATATGCTTCTGAGTCTGCTAGAAACTTTGCAGTAGAGCTGAGATGAACTCAGTATAAGTTCCATTTGAAGAAATAACCTAGGCCAGAAACCCACTCAACTGTAGCTCTTAAGCATCATCTGGAGCACACATTCCGGGAACCAGGCAGCAGAGAGCCCAGTGGAAGCTGCTCGATTTGAGCTTGTCTGATAGGTGTTTGTCTTCCCTGCAGGGAAACAGTTGCGTAGAGAACTCTTTCTACAGCAGCCACACACTCTGCCCTAGAGCTGAGAAGCACTGGCTGTAACTTCCCTTTGCAGAAGGAACATGCCTCATAAACACACTCTCTCCTAACTCTTAAGTTACTACTTCAACTCACATATGCATGGAAACACAGAGTGGAGCACCCGGCAGTACTGAGCAGGACAGCTCAGTAAAAGGGCTGCTCTGCCAGAACAAGTCAGAACGCAGATGCGTGGTTCTCAAGGATATGCTTCTGAGTCTGCTAGAAAGTTTGCAGTAGAGCTGAGATGAACTCAGTATAAGTTCCATTTGAAGAAATAACCTAGGTCGGAAACCCACTCAACTGTAGCTCTTAAGCATCATCTGGAGCACACATTCTGGGAACCAGGCAGCAGAGAGCCCAGTGGAAGCTGCTCGATTTGAGCTTGTCTGTTAGGTGTTTGTCTTCCCTGCAGGGAAACAGTTGCTTAGAGAACTCTTTCTACAGCAGCCACACACTCTGCCCTAGAGCTGAGAAGCACTGGCTGTAACTTCCCTTTGCAGAAGGAACATGCCTCAGAAACACACTCTCTCCTAACTCTTAAGTTACTACTTCAACTCACATATGCATGGAAACACAGAGTGGAGCACCCGGCGATAGTGTGCAGGACAGTTCAGTAAAAGGGCTGCTCTGCCAGAACAAGGCAGAATGCAGATGCGTGGTTCTCAAGGATATGCTTCTGAGTCTGCTAGAAACTTTGCAGTAGAGCTGAGATGAACTCAGTATAAGTTCCATTTGAAGAAATAACCTAGGCCAGAAACCCACTCAACTGTAGCTCTTAAGCATCATCTGGAGCACACATTCCGGGAACCAGGCAGCAGAGAGCCCAGTGGAAGCTGCTCGATTTGAGCTTGTCTGATAGGTGTTTGTCTTCCCTGCAGGGAAACAGTTGCGTAGAGAACTCTTTCTACAGCAGCCACACACTCTGCCCTAGAGCTGAGAAGCACTGGCTGTAACTTCCCTTTGCAGAAGGAACATGCCTCAGAAACACACTCTCTCCTAACTCTTAAGTTACTACTTCAACTCACATATGCATGGAAACACAGAGTGGAGCACCCGGCGATACTGAGCAGGACAGCTCAGTAAAAGGGCTGCTCTGCCAGAACAAGGCAGAATGCAGATGCGTGGTTCTCAAGGATATGCTTCTGAGTCTGCTAGAAACTTTGCAGTAGAGCTGAGATGAACTCAGTATAAGTTCCATTTGAAGAAATAACCTAGGCCAGAAACCCACTCAACTGTAGCTCTTAAGCATCATCTGGAGCACACATTCTGGGAACCAGGCAGCAGAGAGCCCAGTGGAAGCTGCTCGATTTGAGCTTGTCTGATAGGTGTTTGTCTTCCCTGCAGGGAAACAGTTGCTTAGAGAACTCTTTCTACAGCAGCCACACACTCTGCCCTAGAGCTGAGAAGCACTGGCTGTAACTTCCCTTTGCAGAAGGAACATGCCTCAGAAACACACTCTCTCCTAACTCTTAAGTTACTACTTCAACTCACATATGCATGGAAACACAGAGTGGAGCACCCGGCGATACTGAGCAGGACAGCTCAGTAAAAGGGCTGCTCTGCCAGAACAAGGCAGAATGCAGATGCGTGGTTCTCAAGGATATGCTTCTGAGTCTGCTAGAAACTTTGCAGTAGAGCTGAGATGAACTCAGTATAAGTTCCATTTGAAGAAATAACCTAGGCCAGAAACCCACTCAACTGTAGCTCTTAAGCATCATCTGGAGCACACATTCTGGGAACCAGGCAGCAGAGAGCCCAGTGGAAGCTGCTCGATTTGAGCTTGTCTGATAGGTGTTTGTCTTCCCTGCAGGGAAACAGTTGCTTAGAGAACTCTTTCTACAGCAGCCACACACTCTGCCCTAGAGCTGAGAAGCACTGGCTGTAATTTCCCTTTGTAGAAGGAACATGCCTCAGAAACACACTCTCTCCAACTCTTAAGTTACTACTTCAACTCACATATGCATGGAAACACAGAGTGGAGCACCCGGCGATAGTGTGCAGGACAGTTCAGTACAAGGGCTGCTCTGCCAGAACAAGGCAGAATGCAGATGCGTGGTTCTCAAGGATATGCTTCTGAGTCTGCTAGAAACTTTGCAGTAGAGCTGAGATGAACTCAGTATAAGTTCCATTTGAAGAAATAACCTAGGTGGGAAACCCACTCAACTGTAGCTCTTAAGCATCATCTGGAGCACACATTCTGGGAACCAGGCAGCACAGAGCCCAGTGGAAGCTGCTCGATTTGAGCTTGTCTGTTAGGTGTTTGTCTTCCCTGCAGGGAAACAGTTGCTTAGAGAACTATTTCTACAGCAGCCACACACTCTGCCCTAGAGCTGAGAAGCACTGGCTGTAACTTCCCTTTGCAGAAGGAACATGCCTCAGAAACACACTCTCTCCTAACTCTTAAGTTACTACTTCAACTCACATATGCATGGAAACAGAGTGGAGCACCTGGCGATAGTGTGCAGGACAGTTCAGTAAAAGGGCTGCTCTGCCAGAACAAGGCAGAATGCAGATGCGTGGTTCTCAAGGATATGCTTCTGAGTCTGCTAGAAACTTTGCAGTAGAGCTGAGATGAACTCAGTATAAGTTCCATTTGAAGAAATAACCTAGGCCAGAAACCCACTCAACTGTAGCTCTTAAGCATCATCTGGAGCACACATTCTGGAAACCAGGCAGCAGAGAGCCCAGTGGAAGCTGCTCGATTTGAGCTTGTCTGATAGGTGTTTGTCTTCCCTGCAGGGAAACAGTTGCGTAGAGAACTCTTTCTACAGCAGCCACACACTCTGCCCTAGAGCTGAGAAGCACTGGCTGTAACTTCCCTTTGCAGAAGGAACATGCCTCAGAAACACACTCTCTCCTAACTCTTAAGTTACTACTTCAACTCACATATGCATGGAAACACAGAGTGGAGCACCCGGCGATAGTGTGCAGGACAGTTCAGTAAAAGGGCTGCTCTGCCAGAAGAAGGCAGAATGCAGATGCGTGGTTCTCAAGGATATGCTTCTGAGTCTGCTAGAAACTTTGCAGTAGAGCTGAGATGAACTCAGTATAAGTTCCATTTGAAGAAATAACCTAGGCCCGAAACCCACTCAACTGTAGCTCTTAAGCATCATCTGGAGCACACATTCCGGGAACCAGGCAGCAGAGAGCCCAGTGGAAGCTGCTCGATTTGAGCTTGTCTGATAGGTGTTTGTCTTCCCTGCAGGGAATCAGTTGCGTAGAGAACTCTTTCTACAGCAGCCACACAATCTGCCCTAGAGCTGAGAAGCACTGGCTGTAACTTCCCTTTGCAGAAGGAACATGCCTCAGAAACACACTCTCTCCTAACTCTTAAGTTACTACTTCAACTCACATATGCATGGAAACACAGAGTGGAGCACCCGGCAATACTGAGCAGGACAGCTCAGTAAAAGGGCTGCTCTGCCAGAACAAGGCAGAATGCAGATGCGTGGTTCTCAAGGATATGCTTCTGAGTCTGCTAGAAACTTTGCAGTAGAGCTGAGATGAACTCAGTATAAGTTCCATTTGAAGAAATAACCTAGGCCAGAAACCCACTCAACTGTAGCTCTTAAGCATCATCTGGAGCACACATTCTGGGAACCAGGCAGCCGAGAGCCCAGTGGAAGCTGCTCGATTTGAGCTTGTCTGATAGGTGTTTGTCTTCCCTGCAGGGAAACAGTTGCTTAGAGAACTCTTTCTACAGCAGCCACACACTCTGCCCTAGAGCTGAGAAGCACTGGCTGTAACTTCCCTTTGCAGAAGGAACATGCCTCAGAAACACACTCTCTCCTAACTCTTAAGTTACTACTTCAACTCACATATGCATGGAAACACAGAGTGGACCACCCGGCAATAGTGTGCAGGACAGTTCAGTAAAAGGGCTGCTCTGCCAGAACAAGGCAGAATGCAGATGCGTGGTTCTCAAGGATATGCTTCTGAGTCTGCTAGAAACTTTGCAGTAGAGCTGAGATGAACTCAGTATAAGTTCCATTTGAAGAAATAACCTAGGCCAGAAACCCACTCAACTGTAGCTCTTAAGCATCATCTGGAGCACACATTCCGGGAACCAGGCAGCAGAGAGCCCAGTGGAAGCTGCTCGATTTGAGCTTGTCTGATAGGTGTTTGTCTTCCCTGCAGGGAAACAGTTGCGTAGAGAACTCTTTCTACAGCAGCCACACACTCTGCCCTAGAGCTGAGAAGCACTGGCTGTAACTTCCCTTTGCAGAAGGAACATGCCTCAGAAACACACTCTCTCCTAACTCTTAAGTTACTACTTCAACTCACATATGCATGGAAACACAGAGTGGAGCACCCGGCGATAGTGTGCAGGACAGTTCAGTAAAAGGGCTGCTCTGCCAGAACAAGGCAGAATGCAGATGCGTGGTTCTCAAGGATATGCTTCTGAGTCTGCTAGAAACTTTGCAGTAGAGCTGAGATGAACTCAGTATAAGTTCCATTTGAAGAAATAACCTAGGCCCGAAACCCACTCAACTGTAGCTCTTAAGCATCATCTGGAGCACACATTCTGGGAACCAGGCAGCAGAGAGCCCATTGGAAGCTGCTCGATTTGAGCTTGTCTGATAGGTGTTTGTCTTCCCTGCAGGGAAACAGTTGCGTAGAGAACTCTTTCTACAGCAGCCACACACTCTGCCCTAGAGCTGAGAAGCACTGGCTGTAACTTCCCTTTGCAGAAGGAACATGCCTCAGAAACACACTCTCTCCAACTCTTAAGTTACTACTTCAACTCACCTATGCATGGAAACACAGAGTGGAGCACCAGGCAATACTGAGCAGGACAGCTCAGTAAAAGGGCTGCTCTGCCAGAACAAGGCAGAATGCAGATGCGTGGTTCTCAAGGATATGCTTCTGAGTCTGCTAGAAACTTTGCAGTAGAGCTGAGATGAACTCAGTATAAGTTCCATTTGAAGAAATAACCTAGGCCAGAAACCCACTCAACTGTAGCTCTTAAGCATCATCTGGAGCACACATTCTGGGAACCAGGCAGCAGAGAGCCCAGTGGAAGCTGCTCGATTTGAGCTTGTCTGATAGGTGTTTGTCTTCCCTGCAGGGAAACAGTTGCGTAGAGAACTCTTTCTACAGCAGCCACACACTCTGCCCTAGAGCTGAGAAGCACTGGCTGTAACTTCCCTTTGCAGAAGGAACATGCCTCAGAAACACACTCTCTCCTAACTCTTAAGTTACTACTTCAACTCACATATGCATGGAAACACAGAGTGGAGCACCTGGCGATAGTGTGCAGGACAGTTCAGTAAAAGGGCTGCTCTGCCAGAACAAGGCAGAATGCAGATGCGTGGTTCTCAAGGATATGCTTCTGGGTCTGCTAGAAACTTTGCAGTAGAGCTGAGATGAACTCAGTATAAGTTCCATTTGAAGAAATAACCTAGGCCCGAAACCCACTCAACTGTAGCTCTTAAGCATCATCTGGAGCACACATTCTGGGAACCAGGCAGCAGAGAGCCAGGTGGAAGCTGCTCGATTTGAGCTTGTCTGATAGGTGTTTGTCTTCCCTGCAGGGAAACAGTTGCTTAGAGAACTCTTTCTACAGCAGCCACACACTCTGCCCTAGAGCTGAGAAGCACTGGCTGTAATTTCCCTTTGTAGAAGGAACATGCCTCAGAAACACACTCTCTCCAACTCTTAAGTTACTACTTCAACTCACATATGCATGGAAACACAGAGTGGAGCACCCGGCGATAGTGTGCAGGACAGTTCAGTAAAAGGGCTGCTCTGCCAGAACAAGGCAGAATGCAGATGCGTGGTTCTCAAGGATATGCTTCTGAGTCTGCTAGAAAGTTTGCAGTAGAGCTGAGATGAACTCAGTATAAGTTCCATTTGAAGAAATAACCTTGGTCGGAAACCCACTCAACTGTAGCTCTTAAGCATCATCTGGAGCACACATTCCGGGAACCAGGCAGCAGAGAGCCCAGTGGAAGCTGCTCGATTTGAGCTTGTCTGATAGGTGTTTGTCTTCCCTGCAGGGAATCAGTTGCGTAGAGAACTCTTTCTACAGCAGCCACACAATCTGCCCTAGAGCTGAGAAGCACTGGCTGTAACTTCCCTTTGCAGAAGGAACATGCCTCAGAAACACACTCTCTCCTAACTCTTAAGTTACTACTTCAACTCACATATGCATGGAAACACAGAGTGGAGCACCCGGCAATACTGAGCAGGACAGCTCAGTAAAAGGGCTGCTCTGCCAGAACAAGGCAGAATGCAGATGCGTGGTTCTCAAGGATATGCTTCTGAGTCTGCTAGAAACTTTGCAGTAGAGCTGAGATGAACTCAGTATAAGTTCCATTTGAAGAAATAACCTAGGCCAGAAACCCACTCAACTGTAGCTCTTAAGCATCATCTGGAGCACACATTCTGGGAACCAGGCAGCCGAGAGCCCAGTGGAAGCTGCTCGATTTGAGCTTGTCTGATAGGTGTTTGTCTTCCCTGCAGGGAAACAGTTGCTTAGAGAACTCTTTCTACAGCAGCCACACACTCTGCCCTAGAGCTGAGAAGCACTGGCTGTAACTTCCCTTTGCAGAAGGAACATGCCTCAGAAACACACTCTCTCCTAACTCTTAAGTTACTACTTCAACTCACATATGCATGGAAACACAGAGTGGACCACCCGGCAATAGTGTGCAGGACAGTTCAGTAAAAGGGCTGCTCTGCCAGAACAAGGCAGAATGCAGATGCGTGGTTCTCAAGGATATGCTTCTGAGTCTGCTAGAAACTTTGCAGTAGAGCTGAGATGAACTCAGTATAAGTTCCATTTGAAGAAATAACCTAGGCCAGAAACCCACTCAACTGTAGCTCTTAAGCATCATCTGGAGCACACATTCCGGGAACCAGGCAGCAGAGAGCCCAGTGGAAGCTGCTCGATTTGAGCTTGTCTGATAGGTGTTTGTCTTCCCTGCAGGGAAACAGTTGCGTAGAGAACTCTTTCTACAGCAGCCACACACTCTGCCCTAGAGCTGAGAAGCACTGGCTGTAACTTCCCTTTGCAGAAGGAACATGCCTCAGAAACACACTCTCTCCTAACTCTTAAGTTACTACTTCAACTCACATATGCATGGAAACACAGAGTGGAGCACCCGGCGATAGTGTGCAGGACAGTTCAGTAAAAGGGCTGCTCTGCCAGAACAAGGCAGAATGCAGATGCGTGGTTCTCAAGGATATGCTTCTGAGTCTGCTAGAAACTTTGCAGTAGAGCTGAGATGAACTCAGTATAAGTTCCATTTGAAGAAATAACCTAGGCCCGAAACCCACTCAACTGTAGCTCTTAAGCATCATCTGGAGCACACATTCTGGGAACCAGGCAGCAGAGAGCCCATTGGAAGCTGCTCGATTTGAGCTTGTCTGATAGGTGTTTGTCTTCCCTGCAGGGAAACAGTTGCGTAGAGAACTCTTTCTACAGCAGCCACACACTCTGCCCTAGAGCTGAGAAGCACTGGCTGTAACTTCCCTTTGCAGAAGGAACATGCCTCAGAAACACACTCTCTCCAACTCTTAAGTTACTACTTCAACTCACCTATGCATGGAAACACAGAGTGGAGCACCAGGCAATACTGAGCAGGACAGCTCAGTAAAAGGGCTGCTCTGCCAGAACAAGGCAGAATGCAGATGCGTGGTTCTCAAGGATATGCTTCTGAGTCTGCTAGAAACTTTGCAGTAGAGCTGAGATGAACTCAGTATAAGTTCCATTTGAAGAAATAACCTAGGCCAGAAACCCACTCAACTGTAGCTCTTAAGCATCATCTGGAGCACACATTCTGGGAACCAGGCAGCAGAGAGCCCAGTGGAAGCTGCTCGATTTGAGCTTGTCTGATAGGTGTTTGTCTTCCCTGCAGGGAAACAGTTGCGTAGAGAACTCTTTCTACAGCAGCCACACACTCTGCCCTAGAGCTGAGAAGCACTGGCTGTAACTTCCCTTTGCAGAAGGAACATGCCTCAGAAACACACTCTCTCCTAACTCTTAAGTTACTACTTCAACTCACATATGCATGGAAACACAGAGTGGAGCACCTGGCGATAGTGTGCAGGACAGTTCAGTAAAAGGGCTGCTCTGCCAGAACAAGGCAGAATGCAGATGCGTGGTTCTCAAGGATATGCTTCTGGGTCTGCTAGAAACTTTGCAGTAGAGCTGAGATGAACTCAGTATAAGTTCCATTTGAAGAAATAACCTAGGCCCGAAACCCACTCAACTGTAGCTCTTAAGCATCATCTGGAGCACACATTCTGGGAACCAGGCAGCAGAGAGCCAGGTGGAAGCTGCTCGATTTGAGCTTGTCTGATAGGTGTTTGTCTTCCCTGCAGGGAAACAGTTGCTTAGAGAACTCTTTCTACAGCAGCCACACACTCTGCCCTAGAGCTGAGAAGCACTGGCTGTAATTTCCCTTTGTAGAAGGAACATGCCTCAGAAACACACTCTCTCCAACTCTTAAGTTACTACTTCAACTCACATATGCATGGAAACACAGAGTGGAGCACCCGGCGATAGTGTGCAGGACAGTTCAGTAAAAGGGCTGCTCTGCCAGAACAAGGCAGAATGCAGATGCGTGGTTCTCAAGGATATGCTTCTGAGTCTGCTAGAAAGTTTGCAGTAGAGCTGAGATGAACTCAGTATAAGTTCCATTTGAAGAAATAACCTTGGTCGGAAACCCACTCAACTGTAGCTCTTAAGCATCATCTGGAGCACACATTCTGGGAACCAGGCAGCACAGAGCCCAGTGGAAGCTGCTCGATTTGAGCTTGTCTGTTAGGTGTTTGTCTTCCCTGCAGGGAAACAGTTGCTTAGAGAACTCTTTCTACAGCAGCCACACACTCTGCCCTAGAGCTGAGAAGCACTGGCTGTAACTTCCCTTTGCAGAAGGAACATGCCTCAGAAACACACTCTCTCCTAACTCTTAAGTTACTACTTCAACTCACATATGCATGGAAACACAGAGTGGAGCACCAGGCAATACTGAGCAGGAAAGCTCAGTAAAAGGGCTGCTCTGCCAGAACAAGGCAGAATGCAGATGCGTGGTTCTCAAGGATATGCTTCTGAGTCTGCTAGACACTTTGCAGTAGAGCTGAGATGAACTCAGTATAAGTTCCATTTGAAGAAATAACCTAGGCCAGAAACCCACTCAACTGTAGCTCTTAAGCATCATCTGGAGCACACATTCTGGGAACCAGGCAGCCGAGAGCCCAGTGGAAGCTGCTCGATTTGAGCTTGTCTGATAGGTGTTTGTCTTCCCTGCAGGGAAACAGTTGCTTAGAGAACTCTTTCTACAGCAGCCACACACTCTGCCCTAGAGCTGAGAAGCACTGGCTGTAACTTCCCTTTGCAGAAGGAACATGCCTCAGAAACACACTCTCTCCTAACTCTTAAGTTACTACTTCAACTCACATATGCATGGAAACACAGAGTGGACCACCCGGCAATAGTGTGCAGGACAGTTCAGTAAAAGGGCTGCTCTGCCAGAACAAGGCAGAATGCAGATGCGTGGTTCTCAAGGATATGCTTCTGAGTCTGCTAGAAACTTTGCAGTAGAGCTGAGATGAACTCAGTATAAGTTCCATTTGAAGAAATAACCTAGGCCAGAAACCCACTCAACTGTAGCTCTTAAGCATCATCTGGAGCACACATTCCGGGAACCAGGCAGCAGAGAGCCCAGTGGAAGCTGCTCGATTTGAGCTTGTCTGATAGGTGTTTGTCTTCCCTGCAGGGAAACAGTTGCGTAGAGAACTCTTTCTACAGCAGCCACACACTCTGCCCTAGAGCTGAGAAGCACTGGCTGTAACTTCCCTTTGCAGAAGGAACAAGCCTCAGAAACACACTCTCTCCTAACTCTTAAGTTACTACTTCAACTCACATATGCATGGAAACACAGAGTGGAGCACCCGGCGATAGTGTGCAGGACAGTTCACTAAAAGGGCTGCTCTGCCAGAACAAGGCAGAATGCAGATGCGTGGTTCTCAAGGATATGCTTCTGAGTCTGCTAGAAACTTTGCAGTAGAGCTGAGATGAACTCAGTATAAGTTCCATTTGAAGAAATAACCTAGGCCCGAAACCCACTCAACTGTAGCTCTTAAGCATCATCTGGAGCACACATTCTGGGAACCAGGCAGCAGAGAGCCCAGTGGAAGCTGCTCGATTTGAGCTTGTCTGATAGGTGTTTGTCTTCCCTGCAGGGAAACAGTTGCGTAGAGAACTCTTTCTACAGCAGCCACACACTCTGCCCTAGAGCTGAGAAGCACTGGCTGTCACTTCCCTTTGCAGAAGGAACATGCCTCAGAAACACACTCTCTCCAACTCTTAAGTTACTACTTCAACTCACCTATGCATGGAAACACAGAGTGGAGCACCAGGCAATACTGAGCAGGACAGCTCAGTAAAAGGGCTGCTCTGCCAGAACAAGGCAGAATGCAGATGCGTGGTTCTCAAGGATATGCTTCTGAGTCTGCTAGAAACTTTGCAGTAGAGCTGAGATGAACTCAGTATAAGTTCCATTTGAAGAAATAACCTAGGCCAGACACCCACTCAACTGTAGCTCTTAAGCATAATCTGGAGCACACATTCTGGGAACCAGGCAGCAGAGAGCCCAGTGGAAGCTGCTCGATTTGAGCTTGTCTGATAGGTGTTTGTCTTCCCTGCAGGGAAACAGTTGCGTAGAGAACTCTTTCTACAGCAGCCACACACTCTGCCCTAGAGCTGAGAAGCACTGGCTGTAACTTCCCTTTGCAGAAGGAACATGCCTCAGAAACACACTCTCTCCTAACTCTTAAGTTACTACTTCAACTCACATATGCATGGAAACACAGAGTGGAGCACCTGGCGATAGTGTGCAGGACAGTTCAGTAAAAGGGCTGCTCTGCCAGAACAAGGCAGAATGCAGATGCGTGGTTCTCAAGGATATGCTTCTGAGTCTGCTAGAAACTTTGCAGTAGAGCTGAGATGAACTCAGTATAAGTTCCATTTGAAGAAATAACCTAGGCCCGAAACCCACTCAACTGTAGCTCTTAAGCATCATCTGGAGCACACATTCCGGGAACCAGGCAGCAGAGAGCCCAGTGGAAGCTGCTCGATTTGAGCTTGTCTGATAGGTGTTTGTCTTCCCTGCAGGGAAACAGTTGCGTAGAGAACTCTTTCTACAGCAGCCACACAATCTGCCCTAGAGGTGAGAAGCACTGGCAGTAATTTCCCTTTGTAGAAGGAACATGCCTCAGAAACACACTCTCTCCAACTCTTAAGTTACTACTTCAACTCACCTATGCATGGAAACACAGAGTGGAGCACCCGGCAATACTGAGCAGGACAGCTCAGTAAAAGGGCTGCTCTGCCAGAACAAGGCAGAATGCAGATGCGTGGTTCTCAAGGATATGCTTCTGAGTCTGCTAGAAAGTTTGCAGTAGAGCTGAGATGAACTCAGTATAAGTTCCATTTGAAGAAATAACCTTGGTCGGAAACCCACTCAACTGTAGCTCTTAAGCATCATCTGGAGCACACATTCCGGGAACCAGGCAGCAGAGAGCCCAGAAGAGACTGCTCGATTTGAGCTTGTCTGATAGGTGTTTGTCTTCCCTGCAGGGAAACAGTTGCGTAGAGAACTCTTTCTACAGCAGCCACACACTCTGCCCTAGAGCTGAGAAGCACTGGCTGTAACTTCCCTTTGCAGAAGGAACATGCCTCAGAAACACACTCTCTCCTAACTCTTAAGTTACTACTTCAACTCACATATGCATGGAAACACAGAGTGGAGCACCTGGCGATAGTGTGCAGGACAGTTCAGTAAAAGGGCTGCTCTGCCAGAACAAGGCAGAATGCAGATGCGTGGTTCTCAAGGATATGCTTCTGAGTCTGCTAGAAACTTTGCAGTAGAGCTGAGATGAACTCAGTATAAGTTCCATTTGAAGAAATAACCTAGGCCAGAAACCCACTCAACTGTAGCTCTTAAGCATCATCTGGAGCACACATTCTGGGAACCAGGCAGCAGAGAGCCCAGTGGAAGCTGCTCGATTTGAGCTTGTCTGATAGGTGTTTGTCTTCCCTGCAGGGAAACAGTTGCTTAGAGAACTCTTTCTACAGCAGCCACACACTCTGCCCTAGAGCTGAGAAGCACTGGCTGTAACTTCCCTTTGCAGAAGGAACATGCCTCAGAAACACACTCTCTCCTAACTCTTAAGTTACTACTTCAACTCACATATGCATGGAAACACAGAGTGGAGCACCCGGCGATAGTGTGCAGGACAGTTCAGTAAAAGGGCTGCTCTGCCAGAACAAGGCAGAATGCAGATGCGTGTTTCTCAAGGATATGCTTCTGAGTCTGCTAGAAACTTTGCAGTAGAGCTGACATGAACTCAGTATAAGTTCCATTTGAAGAAATAACCTAGGCCCGAAACCCACTCAACTGTAGCTCTTAAGCATCATCTGGAGCACACATTCCGGGAACCAGGCAGCAGAGAGCCCAGTGGAAGCTGCTCGATTTGAGCTTGTCTGATAGGTGTTTGTCTTCCCTGCAGGGAATCAGTTGCGTAGAGAAATCTTTCTACAGCAGCCACACAATCTGCCCTAGAGCTGAGAAGCACTGGCTGTAACTTCCCTTTGCAGAAGGAACATGCCTCAGAAACACACTCTCTCCTAACTCTTAAGTTACTACTTCAACTCACATATGCATGGAAACACAGAGTGGAGCACCCGGCAATACTGAGCAGGACAGCTCAGTAAAAGGGCTGCTCTGCCAGAACAAGGCAGAATGCAGATGCGTGGTTCTCAAGGATATGCTTCTGAGTCTGCTAGAAACTTTGCAGTAGAGCTGAGATGAACTCAGTATAAGTTCCATTTGAAGAAATAACCTAGGCCAGAAACCCACTCAACTGTAGCTCTTAAGCATCATCTGGAGCACACATTCCGGGAACCAGGCAGCAGAGAGCCCAGTGGAAGCTGCTCGATTTGAGCTTGTCTGATAGGTGTTTGTCTTCCCTGCAGGGAAACAGTTGTGTAGAGAACTCTTTCTACAGCAGCCACACACTCTGCCCTAGAGCTGAGAAGCACTGGCTGTAACTTCCCTTTGCAGAAGGAACATGCCTCAGAAACACACTCTCTCCTAACTCTTAAGTTACTACTTCAACTCACATATGCATGGAAACACAGAGTGGAGCACCCGGCGATAGTGTGCAGGACAGTTCAGTAAAAGGGCTGCTCTGCCAGAACAAGGCAGAATGCAGATGCGTGGTTCTCAAGGATATGCTTCTGAGTCTGCTAGAAACTTTGCAGTAGAGCTGAGATGAACTCAGTATAAGTTCCATTTGAAGAAATAACCTAGGCCAGAAACCCACTCAACTGTAGCTCTTAAGCATCATCTGGAGCACACATTCTGGGAACCAGGCAGCAGAGAGCCCAGTGGAAGCTGCTCGATTTGAGCTTGTCTGATAGGTCTTTGTCTTCCCTGCAGGGAAACAGTTGCTTAGAGAACTCTTTCTACAGCAGCCACACACTCTGCCCTAGAGCTGAGAAGCACTGGCTATAACTTCCCTTTGTAGAAGGAACATGCCTCAGAAACACACTCTCTCCAACTCTTAAGTTACTACTTCAACTCACATATGCATGGAAACACAGAGTGGAGCACCAGGCAATACTGAGCAGGAAAGCTCAGTAAAAGGGCTGCTCTGCCAGAACAAGGCAGAATGCAGATGCGTGGTTCTCAAGGATATGCTTCTGAGTCTGCTAGAAATTTTGCAGTAGAGCAGAGATGAACTCAGTATAAGTTCCATTTGAAGAAATAACCTAGGCCAGAAACCCACTCAACTGTAGCTCTTAAGCATCATCTGGAGCACACATTCTGGGAACCAGGCAGCCGAGAGCCCAGTGGAAGCTGCTCGATTTGAGCTTGTCTGATAGGTGTTTGTCTTCCCTGCAGGGAAACAGTTGCGTAGAGAACTCTTTCTACAGCAGCCACACACTCTGCCCTAGAGCTGAGAAGCACTGGCTGTCACTTCCCTTTGCAGAAGGAACATGCCTCAGAAACACACTCTCTCCTAACTCTTAAGTTACTACTTCAACTCACATATGCATGGAAACACAGAGTGGAGCACCCGGCGATAGTGTGCAGGACAGTTCAGTAAAAGGGCTGCTCTGCCAGAACAAGGCAGAATGCAGATGCGTGGTTCTCAAGGATATGCTTCTGAGTCTGCTAGAAACTTTGCAGTAGAGCTGAGATGAACTCAGTATAAGTTCCATTTGAAGAAATAACCTAGGCCAGAAACCCACTCAACTGTAGCTCTTAAGCATCATCTGGAGCACACATTCTGGGAACCAGGCAGCAGAGAGCCCAGTGGAAGCTGCTCGATTTGAGCTTGTCTGATAGGTCTTTGTCTTCCCTGCAGGGAAACAGTTGCTTAGAGAACTCTTTCTACAGCAGCCACACACTCTGCCCTAGAGCTGAGAAGCACTGGCTATAACTTCCCTTTGTAGAAGGAACATGCCTCAGAAACACACTCTCTCCAACTCTTAAGTTACTACTTCAACTCACATATGCATGGAAACACAGAGTGGAGCACCAGGCAATACTGAGCAGGAAAGCTCAGTAAAAGGGCTGCTCTGCCAGAACAAGGCAGAATGCAGATGCGTGGTTCTCAAGGATATGCTTCTGAGTGTCTAGAAACTTTGCAGTAGAGCAGAGATGAACTCAGTATAAGTTCCATTTGAAGAAATAAACTAGGCCAGAAACCCACTCAACTGTAGCTCTTAAGCATCATCTGGAGCACACATTCTGGGAACCAGGCAGCAGAGAGCCCAGTGGAAGCTGCTCGATTTGAGCTTGTCTGATAGGTGTTTGTCTTCCCTGCAGGGAAACAGTTGCGTAGAGAACTCTTTCTACAGCAGCCACACACTCTGCCCTAGAGCTGAGAAGCACTGGCTGTAACTTCCCTTTGCAGAAGGAACATGCCTCAGAAACACACTCTCTCCTAACTCTTAAGTTACTACTTCAACTCACATATGCATGGAAACACAGAGTGGAGCACCCGGCGATAGTGTGCAGGACAGTTCAGTAAAAGGGCTGCTCTGCCAGAACAAGGCAGAATGCAGATGCGTGGTTCTCAAGGATATGCTTCTGAGTCTGCTAGAAACTTTGCAGTAGAGCTGAGATGAACTCAGTATAAGTTCCATTTGAAGAAATAACCTAGGCCAGAAACCCACTCAACTGTAGCTCTTAAGCATCATCTGGAGCACACATTCTGGGAACCAGGCAGCAGAGAGCCCAGAAGAGACTGCTCGATTTGAGCTTGTTTCATAGGTGTTTGTCTTCCCTGCAGGGAAACAGTTGCTTAGAGAACTCTTTCTACAGCAGCCACACACTCTGCCCTAGAGCTGAGAAGCACTGGCTGTAACTTCCCTTTGCAGAAGTAACAGGCCTCAGAAACACACTGTCTCCTAACTCTTAAGTTACTACTTCAACTGACATATGCATGGAAACACAGAGTGGAGCACCCGGCGATAGTGTGCAGGACAGTTCAGTGAAAGGGGTGCTCTTCCAGAACAAGGCAGAATGCAGATGCGTGGTTCTCAAGGATATGCTTCTGAGTCTGCTAGAAACTTTGCAGTAGAGCTGAGATGAACTCAGTATAAGTTCCATTTGAAGAAATAACCTAGGCCAGAAACCCACTCAACTGTAGCTCTTAAGCATCATCTGGAGCACACATTCTGGGAACCAGGCAGCAGAGAGCCCAGTGGAAGCTGCTCGATTTGAGCTTGTCTGATAGGTCTTTGTCTTCCCTGCAGGGAAACAGTTGCTTAGAGAACTCTTTCTACAGCAGCCACACACTCTGCCCTAGAGCTGAGAAGCACTGGCTATAACTTCCCTTTGTAGAAGGAACATGCCTCAGAAACACACTCTCTCCAACTCTTAAGTTACTACTTCAACTCACATATGCATGGAAACACAGAGTGGAGCACCAGGCAATACTGAGCAGGAAAGCTCAGTAAAAGGGCTGCTCTGCCAGAACAAGGCAGAATGCAGATGCGTGGTTCTCAAGCATATGCTTCTGAGTCTGCTAGAAACTTTGCAGTAGAGCTGAGATGAACTCAGTATAAGTTCCATTTGAAGAAATAACCTAGGCCAGAAACCCACTCAACTGTAGCTCTTAAGCATCATCTGGAGCACACATTCTGGGAACCTGGCAGCAGAGAGCCCAGTGGAAGCTGCTCGATTTGAGCTTGTCTGATAGGTGTTTGTCTTCCCTGCAGGGAAACAGTTGCGTAGAGAACTCTTTCTAGAGCAGCCACACACTCTGCCCTAGAGCTGAGAAGCACTGGCTGTAACTTCCCTTTGCAGAAGGAACATGCCTCAGAAACACACTCTCTCCTAACTCTTAAGTTACTACTTCAACTCACATATGCATGGAAACACAGAGTGGAGCACCCGGCGATAGTGTGCAGGACAGTTCAGTAAAAGGGCTGCTCTGCCAGAAGAAGGCAGAATGCAGATGCGTGGTTCTCAAGGATATGCTTCTGAGTCTGCTAGAAACTTTGCAGTAGAGCTGAGATGAACTCAGTATAAGTTCCATTTGAAGAAATAACCTAGGCCAGAAACCCACTCAACTGTAGCTCTTAAGCATCATCTGGAGCACACATTCTGGGAACCAGGCAGCAGAGAGCCCAGTGGAAGCTGCTCGATTTGAGCTTGTCTGATAGGTGTTTGTCTTCCCTGCAGGGAAACAGTTGCGTAGAGAACTCTTTCTACAGCAGGCACACACTCTGCCCTAGAGCTGAGAAGCACTGGCTGTAACTTCCCTTTGTAGAAGGAACATGCCTCAGAAACACACTCTCTCCAACTCTTAAGTTACTACTTCAACTCACATATGCATGGAAACACAGAGTGGAGCACCAGGCAATACTGAGCAGGAAAGCTCAGTAAAAGGGCTGCTCTGCCAGAAGAAGGCAGAATGCAGATGCGTGGTTCTCAAGGATATGCTTCTGAGTCTGCTAGAAACTTTGCAGTAGAGCTGAGATGAACTCAGTATAAGTTCCATTTGAAAAAATAACCTAGGCCAGAAACCCACTCAACTGTAGCTCTTAAGCATCATCTGGAAAACACATTCTGGGAACCAGGCAGCAGAGAGCCCAGTGGAAGCTGCTCGATTTGAGCTTGTCTGATAGGTGTTTGTCTTCCCTGCAGGGAAACAGTTGCGTAGAGAACTCTTTCTACAGCAGCCACACACTCTGCCCTAGAGCTGAGAAGCACTGGCTGTCACTTCCCTTTGCAGAAGTAACAGGCCTCAGAAACACACTCTCTCCTAACTCTTAAGTTACTACTTCAACTCACATATGCATGGAAACACAGAGTGGAGCACCCGGCGATAGTGTGCAGGACAGTTCAGTAAAAGGGCTGCTCTGCCAGAACAAGGCAGAATGCAGATGCGTGGTTCTCAAGGATATGCTTCTGAGTCTGCTAGAAACTTTGCAGTAGAGCTGAGATGAACTCAGTATAAGTTCCATTTGAAGAAATAACCTAGGCCAGAAACCCACTCAACTGTAGCTCTTAAGCATCATCTGGAGCACACATTCTGGGAACCAGGCAGCAGAGAGCCCAGTGGAAGCTGCTCGATTTGAGCTTGTCTGATAGGTGTTTGCCTTCCCTGCAGGGAAACAGCTGCTTAGAGAACTCTTTCTACAGCAGCCACACACTCTGCCCTAGAGCTGAGAAGCACTGGCTGTAACTTCCCTTTGCAGAAGGAACATGCCTCAGAAACACACTCTCTCCTAACTCTTAAGTTACTACTTCAACTCACATATGCATGGAAACACAGAGTGGAGCACCCGGCGATAGTGTGCAGGACAGTTCAGTAAAAGGGCTGCTCTGCCAGAAGAAGGCAGAATGCAGATGCGTGGTTCTCAAGGATATGCTTCTGAGTCTGCTAGAAACTTTGCAGTAGAGCTGAGATGAACTCAGTATAAGTTCCATTTGAAGAAATAACCTAGGCCAGAAACCCACTCAACTGTAGCTCTTAAGCATCATCTGGAGCACACATTCCGGGAACCAGGCAGCAGAGAGCCCAGTGGAAGCTGCTCGATTTGAGCTTGTCTGATAGGTGTTTGTCTTCCCTGCAGGGAAACAGTTGCGTAGAGAACTCTTTCTACAGCAGCCACACACTCTGCCCTAGAGCTGAGAAGCACTGGCTGTAACTTCCCTTTGCAGAAGGAACATGCCTCAGAAACACACTCTCTCCTAACTCTTAAGTTACTACTTCAACTCACATATGCATGGAAACACAGAGTGGAGCACCCGGCAATACTGAGCAGGACAGCTCAGTAAAAGGGCTGCTCTGCCAGAACAAGGCAGAATGCAGATGCGTGGTTCTCAAGGATATGCTTCTGAGTCTGCTAGAAACTTTGCAGTAGAGCTGAGATGAACTCAGTATAAGTTCCATTTGAAGAAATAACCTAGGCCAGAAACGCACTCAACTGTAGCTCTTAAGCATCATCTGGAGCACACATTCTGGGAACCAGGCAGCAGAGAGCCCAGTGGAAGCTGCTGGATTTGAGCTTGTCTGATAGGTGTTTGTCTTCCCTGCAGGGAAACAGTTGCTTAGAGAACTCTTTCTACAGCAGCCACACACTCTGCCCTAGAGCTGAGAAGCACTGGCTGTAACTTCCCTTTGTAGAAGGAACATGCCTCAGAAACACACTCTCTCCAACTCTTAAGTTACTACTTCAACTCACATATGCATGGAAACACAGAGTGGAGCACCAGGCAATACTGAGCAGGAAAGCTCAGTATAAGGGCTGCTCTGCCAGAACAAGGCAGAATGCAGATGCGTGGTTCTCAAGGATATGCTTCTGAGTCTGCTAGAAACTTTGCAGTAGAGCTGAGATGAACTCAGTATAAGTTCCATTTGAAGAAATAACCTAGGCCAGAAACCCACTCAACTGTAGCTCTTAAGCATCATCTGGAGCACACATTCTGGGAACCAGGCAGCAGAGAGCCCAGTGGAAGCTGCTCGATTTGAGCTTGTCTGATAGGTGTTTGTCTTCCCTGCAGGGAAACAGTTGCGTAGAGAACTCTTTCTAGAGCAGCCACACACTCTGCCCTACAGCTGAGAAGCACTGGCTGTAACTTCCCTTTGCAGAAGGAACATGCCTCAGAAACACACTCTCTCCTAACTCTTAAGTTACTACTTCAACTCACATATGCATGGAAACACAGAGTGGAGCACCCGGCGATAGTGTGCAGGACAGTTCAGTAAAAGGGCTGCTCTGCCAGAAGAAGGCAGAATGCAGATGCGTGGTTCTCAAGGATATGCTTCTGAGTCTGCTAGAAACTTTGCAGTAGAGCTGAGATGAACTCAGTATAAGTTCCATTTGAAGAAATAACCTAGGCCAGAAACCCACTCAACTGTAGCTCTTAAGCATCATCTGGAGCACACATTCTGGGAACCAGGCAGCAGAGAGCCCAGTGGAAGCTGCTCGATTTGAGCTTGTCTGATAGGTGTTTGCCTTCCCTGCAGGGAAACAGCTGCTTAGAGAACTCTTTCTACAGCAGCCACACACTCTGCCCTAGAGCTGAGAAGCACTGGCTGTAACTTCCCTTTGCAGAAGGAACATGCCTCAGAAACACACTCTCTCCTAACTCTTAAGTTACTACTTCAACTCACATATGCATGGAAACACAGAGTGGAGCACCCGGCGATAGTGTGCAGGACAGTTCAGTAAAAGGGCTGCTCTGCCAGAAGAAGGCAGAATGCAGATGCGTGGTTCTCAAGGATATGCTTCTGAGTCTGCTAGAAACTTTGCAGTAGAGCTGAGATGAACTCAGTATAAGTTCCATTTGAAGAAATAACCTAGGCCAGAAACCCACTCAACTGTAGCTCTTAAGCATCATCTGGAGCACACATTCCGGGAACCAGGCAGCAGAGAGCCCAGTGGAAGCTGCTCGATTTGAGCTTGTCTGATAGGTGTTTGTCTTCCCTGCAGGAAACAGTTGCGTAGAGAACTCTTTCTACAGCAGCCACACACTCTGCCCTAGAGCTGAGAAGCACTGGCTGTAACTTCCCTTTGCAGAAGGAACATGCCTCAGAAACACACTCTCTCCTAACTCTTAAGTTACTACTTCAACTCACATATGCATGGAAACACAGAGTGGAGCACCCGGCGATAGTGTGCAGGACAGTTCAGTAAAAGGGCTGCTCTGCCAGAACAAGGCAGAATGCAGATGCGTGGTTCTCAAGGATATGCTTCTGAGTCTGCTAGAAACTTTGCAGTAGAGCTGAGATGAACTCAGTATAAGTTCCATTTGAAGAAATAACCTAGGCCAGAAACCCACTCAACTGTAGCTCTTAAGCATCATCTGGAGCACACATTCCGGGAACCAGGCAGCAGAGAGCCCAGTGGAAGCTGCTCGATTTGAGCTTGTCTGATAGGTGTTTGTCTTCCCTGCAGGGAAACAGTTGCGTAGAGAACTCTTTCTACAGCAGCCACACACTCTGCCCTAGAGCTGAGAAGCACTGGCTGTAACTTCCCTTTGCAGAAGGAACATGCCTCAGAAACACACTCTCTCCTAACTCTTAAGTTACTACTTCAACTCACATATGCATGGAAACACAGAGTGGAGCACCCGGCAATACTGAGCAGGACAGCTCAGTAAAAGGGCTGCTCTGCCAGAACAAGGCAGAATGCAGATGCGTGGTTCTCAAGGATATGCTTCTGAGTCTGCTAGAAACTTTGCAGTAGAGCTGAGATGAACTCAGTATAAGTTCCATTTGAAGAAATAACCTAGGCCAGAAACGCACTCAACTGTAGCTCTTAAGCATCATCTGGAGCACACATTCTGGGAACCAGGCAGCAGAGAGCCCAGTGGAAGCTGCTCGATTTGAGCTTGTCTGATAGGTGTTTGTCTTCCCTGCAGGGAAACAGTTGCTTAGAGAACTCTTTCTACAGCAGCCACACACTCTGCCCTAGAGCTGAGAAGCACTGGCTGTAACTTCCCTTTCCAGAAGGAACATGCCTCAGAAACACACTCTCTCCTAACTCTTAAGTTACTACTTCAACTCACATATGCATGGAAACACAGAGTGGAGCACCCAGCAATAGTGTGCAGGACAGTTCAGTAAAAGGGCTGCTCTGCCAGAACAAGGCAGAATGCAGATGCGTGGTTCTCAAGGATATGCTTCTGAGTCTGCTAGAAACTTTGCAGTAGAGCTGAGATGAACTCAGTATAAGTTCCATTTGAAGAAATAACCTAGGCCAGAAACCCACTCAACTGTAGCTCTTAAGCATCATCTGGAGCACACATTCCGGGAACCAGGCAGCAGAGAGCCCAGTGGAAGCTGCTCGATTTGAGCTTGTCTGATAGGTGTTTGTCTTCCCTGCAGGGAAACAGTTGCTTAGAGAACTCTTTCTAGAGCAGCCACACACTCTGCCCTAGAGCTGAGAAGCACTGGCTGTAACTTCCCTTTGCAGAAGGAACATGCCTCAGAAACACACTCTCTCCTAACTCTTAAGTAACTACTTCAACTCACATATGCATGGAAACACAGAGTGGAGCACCCGGCGATAGTGTGCAGGACAGTTCAGTAAAAGGGCTGCTCTGCCAGAACAAGGCAGAATGCAGATGCGTGGTTCAAAGGATATGCTTCTGAGTCTGCTAGAAACTTTGCAGTAGAGCTGAGATGAACTCAGTATAAGTTCCATTTGAAGAAATAACCTAGTTCAGAAACCCACTCAAATGTAGCTCTTAAGCATCATCTGGAGCACACATTCTGGGAACCAGGCAGCAGAGAGCCCAGTGGAGACTGCTCGATTTGAGCTTGTTTGATAGGTGTTTGTCTTCCCTGCAGGGAAACAGTTGCTTAGAGAACTCTTTCTACAGCAGCCACACACTCTGCCCTAGAGCTGAGAAGCACTGGCTGTAACTTCCCTTTGCAGAAGGAACATGCCTCAGAAACACACTCTCTCCTAACTCTTAAGTTACTACTTCAACTCACATATGCATGGAAACACAGAGTGGAGCACCCGGCAATACTGAGCAGGACAGTTCAGTAAAAGGGCTGCTCTGCCAGAACAGGGCAGAATGCAGATGCGTGGTTCTCAAGGATATGCTTCTGAGTCTGCTAGAAACGTTGCAGTAGAGCTGAGATGAACTCAGTATAAGTTCCATTTGAAGAAATAACCTAGGCCAGAAACCCACTCAACTGTAGCTCTTAAGCATCATCTGGAGCACACATTCTGGGAACCATGCAGCAGAGAGCCAAGAAGAGACTGCTCGATTTGAGGTTGTTTCATAGGTGTTTGTCTTCCCTGCAGGGAAACAGTTGCTTAGAGAACTCTTTCTACAGCAGCCACACACTCTGCCCTAGAGCTGAGAAGCACTGGCTGTCAATTCCCTTTGCAGAAGTAACAGGCCTCAGAAACACACTCTCTCCTAACTCTTAAGTTACTACTTCAACTCACATATGCATGGAAACACAGAGTGGAGCACCCGGCGATAGTGTGCAGGACAGTTCAGTAAAAGGGCTGCTCTGCCAGAACAAGGGAGAATGCAGATGCGTGGTTCTCAAGGATATGCTTCTGAGTCTGCTAGAAACTTTGCAGTAGAGCTGAGATGAACTCAGTATAAGTTCCATTTGAAGAAATAACCTAGGCCAGAAACCCACTCAACTGTAGCTCTTAAGCATCATCTGGAGCACACATTCTGCGAACCAGGCAGCAGAGAGCCCAGTGGAAGCTGCTCGATTTGAGCTTGTCTGATAGGTGTTTGTCTTCCCTGCAGGGAAACAGTTGCTTAGAGAACTCTTTCTACAGCAGCCACACACTCTGCCCTAGAGCTGAGAAGCACTGGCTGTAACTTCCCTTTGTAGAAGGAACATGCCTCAGAAACACACTCTCTCCAACTCTTAAGTTACTACTTCAACTCACATATGCATGGAAACACAGAGTGGAGCACCAGGCAATACTGAGCAGGAAAGCTCAGTAAAAGGGCTGCTCTGCCAGAACAAGGCAGAATGCAGATGCGTGGTTCTCAAGGATATGCTTCTGAGTCTGCTAGAAACTTTGCAATAGAGCTGAGATGAACTCAGTATAAGTTCCATTTGAAGAAATAACCTAGGCCCGAAACCCACTCAACTGTAGCTCTTAAGCATCATCTGGAGCACACATTCTGGGAACCAGGCAGCAGAGAGCCCAGTGGAAGCTGCTCGATTTGAGCTTGTCTGATAGGTGTTTGTCTTCCCTGCAGGGAAACAGTTGCGTAGAGAACTCTTTCTACAGCAGCCACACACTCTGCCCTAGAGCTGAGAAGCACTGGCTGTAACTTCCCTTTGCAGAAGGAACATGCCTCAGAAACACACACTCACCTAACTCTTAAGTTACTACTTCAACTCACATATGCATGGAAACACAGAGTGGAGCACCCGGCAATGCTGAGCAGGACAGCTCAGTAAAAGGGCTGCTCTGCCAGAACAAGGCAGAATGCAGATGCGTGGTTCTCAAGGATATGCTTCTGAGTCTGCTAGAAACTTTGCAGTAGAGCTGAGATGAACTCAGTATAAGTTCCATTTGAAGAAATAACCTAGGCCAGAAACCCACTCAACTGTAGCTCTTAAGCATCATCTGGAGCACACATTCTGGGAACCATGCAGCAGAGAGCCAAGAAGAGACTGCTCGATTTGAGGTTGTTTCATAGGTGTTTGTCTTCCCTGCAGGGAAACAGTTGCTTAGAGAACTCTTTCTACAGCAGCCACACACTCTGCCCTAGAGCTGAGAAGCACTGGCTGTCACTTCCATTTGCAGAAGTAACAGGCCTCAGAAACACACTCTCTCCTAACTCTTAAGTTACTACTTCAACTCACATATGCATGGAAACACAGAGTGGAGCACCCGGCGATAGTGTGCAGGACAGTTCAGTAAAAGGGCTGCTCTGCCAGAACAAGGCAGAATGCAGATGCGTGGTTCTCAAGGATATGCTTCTGAGTCTGCTAGAAACTTTGCAGTAGAGCTGAGATGAACTCAGTATAAGTTCCATTTGAAGAAATAACCTAGGCCAGAAACCCACTCAACTGTAGCTCTTAAGCATCATCTGGAGCACACATTCCGGGAACCAGGCAGCAGAGAGCCCAGTGGAAGCTGCTCGATTTGAGCTTGTCTGATAGGTGTTTGTCTTCCCTGCAGGGAAACAGTTGCGTAGAGAACTCTTTCTACAGCAGCCACACACTCTGCCCTAGAGCTGAGAAGCACTGGCTGTAACTTCCCTTTGCAGAAGGAACATGCCTCAGAAACACACTCTCTCCTAACTCTTAAGTTACTACTTCAACTCACATATGCATGGAAACACAGAGTGGAGCACCCGGCAATACTGAGCAGGACAGCTCAGTAAAAGGGCTGCTCTGCCAGAACAAGGCAGAATGCAGATGCGTGGTTCTCAAGGATATGCTTCTGAGTCTGCTAGAAACTTTGCAGTAGAGCTGAGATGAACTCAGTATAAGTTCCATTTGAAGAAATAACCTAGGCCAGAAACCCACTCAACTGTAGCTCTTAAGCATCATCTGGAGCACACATTCTGGGAACCAGGCAGCAGAGAGCCCAGTGGAAGCTGCTCGATTTGAGCTTGTCTGATAGGTGTTTGTCTTCCCTGCAGGGAAACAGTTGCGTAGAGAACTCTTTCTACAGCAGCCACACACTCTGCCCTAGAGCTGAGAAGCACTGGCTGTAACTTCCCTTTGTAGAAGGAACATGCCTCAGAAACACACTCTCTCCTAACTCTTAAGTTACTACTTCAACTCACATATGCATGGAAACACAGAGTGGA
The DNA here is from genome assembly GCA_031878705.1 of Tapirus indicus. Lineage (NCBI taxonomy): Eukaryota > Metazoa > Chordata > Mammalia > Perissodactyla > Tapiridae > Tapirus > Tapirus indicus. The sequence continues at coordinate 49,954,609 of CM062942.1, forward strand.
GCACCCGGCGATAGTGTGCAGGACAATTCAGTAAAAGGGCTGCTCTGCCAGAACAAGGCAGAATGCAGATGCGTGGTTCTCAAGGATATGCTTCTGAGTCTGCTAGAAACTTTGCAGTAGAGCTGAGATGAACTCAGTATAAGTTCCATTTGAAGAAATAACCTAGGCCAGAAACCCACTCAACTGTAGCTCTTAAGCATCATCTGGAGCACACATTCTGGGAACCAGGCAGCAGAGAGCCCAGTGGAAGCTGCTCGATTTGAGCTTGTCTGATAGGTGTTTGTCTTCCCTGCAGGGAAACAGTTGCGTAGAGAACTCTTTCTACAGCAGCCACACACTCTGCCCTAGAGCTGAGAAGCACTGGCTGTAACTTCCCTTTGCAGAAGGAACATGCCTCAGAAACACACACTCACCTAACTCTTAAGTTACTACTTCAACTCACATATGCATGGAAACAGAGTGGAGCACCTGGCGATAGTGTGCAGGACAGTTCAGTAAAAGGGCTGCTCTGCCAGAACAAGGCAGAATGCAGATGCGTGGTTCTCAAGGATATGCTTCTGAGTCTGCTAGAAACTTTGCAGTAGAGCTGAGATGAACTCAGTATAAGTTCCATTTGAAGAAATAACCTAGGCCAGAAACCCACTCAACTGTAGCTCTTAAGCATCATCTGGAGCACACATTCTGGAAACCAGGCAGCAGAGAGCCCAGTGGAAGCTGCTCGATTTGAGCTTGTCTGATAGGTGTTTGTCTTCCCTGCAGGGAAACAATTGCGTAGAGAACTCTTTCTACAGCAGCCACACACTCTGCCCTAGAGCTGAGAAGCACTGGCTGTAACTTCCCTTTGCAGAAGGAACATGCCTCAGAAACACACTCTCTCCTAACTCTTAAGTTACTACTTCAACTCACATATGCATGGAAACACAGAGTGGAGCACCCGGCAATACTGAGCAGGACAGCTCAGTAAAAGGGCTGCTCTGCCAGAACAAGGCAGAATGCAGATGCGTGGTTCTCAAGGATATGCTTCTGAGTCTGCTAGAAACTTTGCAGTAGAGCTGAGATGAACTCAGTATAAGTTCCATTTGAAGAAATAACCTAGGCCAGAAACCCACTCAACTGTAGCTCTTAAGCATCATCTGGAGCACACATTCTGGGAACCAGGCAGCAGAGAGCCCAGTGGAAGCTGCTCGATTTGAGCTTGTCTGATAGGTGTTTGTCTTCCCTGCAGGGAAACAGTTGCGTAGAGAACTCTTTCTACAGCAGCCACACACTCTGCCCTAGAGCTGAGAAGCACTGGCTGTAACTTCCCTTTGCAGAAGGAACATGCCTCAGAAACACACTCTCTCCTAACTCTTAAGTTACTACTTCAACTCACATATGCATGGAAACACAGAGTGGAGCACCCGGCGATAGTGTGCAGGACAGTTCAGTAAAAGGGCTGCTCTGCCAGAAGAAGGCAGAATGCAGATGCGTGGTTCTCAAGGATATGCTTCTGAGTCTGCTAGAAACGTTGCAGTAGAGCTGAGATGAACTCAGTATAAGTTCCATTTGAAGAAATAACCTAGGCCCGAAACCCACTCAACTGTAGCTCTTAAGCATCATCTGGAGCACACATTCTGGGAACCAGGCAGCAGAGAGCCCAGTGGAAGCTGCTCGATTTGAGCTTGTCTGATAGGTGTTTGTCTTCCCTGCAGGGAAACAGTTGCGTAGAGAACTCTTTCTACAGCAGCCACACACTCTGCCCTAGAGCTGAGAAGCACTGGCTGTAACTTCCCTTTGTAGAAGGAACATGCCTCAGAAACACACTCTCTCCAGCTCTTAAGTTACTGCTTCAACTCACATATGCATGGAAACACAGAGTGGAGCACCAGGCAATACTGAGCAGGAAAGCTCAGTAAAAGGGCTGCTCTGCCAGAACAAGGCAGAATGCAGATGCGTGGTTCTCAAGGATATGCTTCTGAGTCTGCTAGAAACTTTGCAGTAGAGCAGAGATGAACTCAGTATAAGTTCCATTTGAAGAAATAACCTAGGCCAGAAACCCACTCAACTGTAGCTCTTAAGCATCATCTGGAGCACACATTCTGGGAACCAGGCAGCAGAGAGCCCAGTGGAAGCTGCTCGATTTGAGCTTGTCTGATAGGTGTTTGTCTTCCCTGCAGGGAAACAGTTGCGTAGAGAACTCTTTCTACAGCAGCCACACACTCTGCCCTAGAGCTGAGAAGCACTGGCTGTAACTTCCCTTTGTAGAAGGAACATGCCTCAGAAACACACTCTCTCCTAACTCTTAAGTTACTACTTCAACTCACATATGCATGGAAACACAGAGTGGAGCACCCGGCGATAGTGTGCAGGACAGTTCAGTAAAAGGGCTGCTCTGCCAGAAGAAGGCAGAATGCAGATGCGTGGTTCTCAAGGATATGCTTCTGAGTCTGCTAGAAACTTTGCAGTAGAGCTGAGATGAACTCAGTATAAGTTCCATTTGAAGAAATAACCTAGGCCAGAAACCCACTCAACTGTAGCTCTTAAGCATCATCTGGAGCACACATTCTGGGAACCATGCAGCAGAGAGCCAAGAAGAGACTGCTCGATTTGAGGTTGTTTCATAGGTGTTTGTCTTCCCTGCAGGGAAACAGTTGCTTAGAGAACTCTTTCTACAGCAGCCACACACTCTGCCCTAGAGCTTAGAAGCACTGGCTGTCACTTCCCTTTGCAGAAGTAACAGGCCTCAGAAACACACTCTCTCCTAACTCTTAAGTTACTACTTCAACTCACATATGCATGGAAACACAGAGTGGAGCACCTGGCGATAGTGTGCAGGACAGTTCAGTAAAAGGGCTGCTCTGCCAGAACAAGGCAGAATGCAGATGCGTGGTTCTCAAGGATATGCTTCTGAGTCTGCTAGAAACTTTGCACCACAGCTGAGATGAACTCAGTATAAGTTCCATTTGAAGAAATAACCTAGGCCAGAAACCCACTCAACTGTAGCTCTTAAGCATCATCTGGAGCACACATTCTGGGAACCAGGCAGCAGAGAGCCCAGTGGAAGCTGCTCGATTTGAGCTTGTCTGATAGGTGTTTGTCTTCCCTGCAGGGAAACAGTTGCGTAGAGAACTCTTTCTACAGCAGCCACACACTCTGCCCTAGAGCTGAGAAGCACTGGCTGTAACTTCCCTTTGTAGAAGGAACATGCCTCAGAAACACACTCTCTCCTAACTCTTAAGTTACTACTTCAACTCACATATGCATGGAAACACAGAGTGGAGCACCCGGCGATAGTGTGCAGGACAATTCAGTAAAAGGGCTGCTCTGCCAGAACAAGGCAGAATGCAGATGCGTGGTTCTCAAGGATATGCTTCTGAGTCTGCTAGAAACTTTGCAGTAGAGCTGAGATGAACTCAGTATAAGTTCCATTTGAAGAAATAACCTAGGCCAGAAACCCACTCAACTGTAGCTCTTAAGCATCATCTGGAGCACACATTCTGGAAACCAGGCAGCAGAGAGCCCAGTGGAAGCTGCTCGATTTGAGCTTGTCTGATAGGTGTTTGTCTTCCCTGCAGGGAAACAATTGCGTAGAGAACTCTTTCTACAGCAGCCACACACTCTGCCCTAGAGCTGAGAAGCACTGGCTGTAACTTCCCTTTGCAGAAGGAACATGCCTCAGAAACACACTCTCTCCTAACTCTTAAGTTACTACTTCAACTCACATATGCATGGAAACACAGAGTGGAGCACCCGGCAATACTGAGCAGGACAGCTCAGTAAAAGGGCTGCTCTGCCAGAACAAGGCAGAATGCAGATGCGTGGTTCTCAAGGATATGCTTCTGAGTCTGCTAGAAACTTTGCAGTAGAGCTGAGATGAACTCAGTATAAGTTCCATTTGAAGAAATAACCTAGGCCAGAAACCCACTCAACTGTAGCTCTTAAGCATCATCTGGAGCACACATTCTGGGAACCAGGCAGCAGAGAGCCCAGTGGAAGCTGCTCGATTTGAGCTTGTCTGATAGGTGTTTGTCTTCCCTGCAGGGAAACAGTTGCGTAGAGAACTCTTTCTACAGCAGCCACACACTCTGCCCTAGAGCTGAGAAGCACTGGCTGTAACTTCCCTTTGCAGAAGGAACATGCCTCAGAAACACACTCTCTCCTAACTCTTAAGTTACTACTTCAACTCACATATGCATGGAAACACAGAGTGGAGCACCCGGCGATAGTGTGCAGGACAGTTCAGTAAAAGGGCTGCTCTGCCAGAAGAAGGCAGAATGCAGATGCGTGGTTCTCAAGGATATGCTTCTGAGTCTGCTAGAAACGTTGCAGTAGAGCTGAGATGAACTCAGTATAAGTTCCATTTGAAGAAATAACCTAGGCCCGAAACCCACTCAACTGTAGCTCTTAAGCATCATCTGGAGCACACATTCTGGGAACCAGGCAGCAGAGAGCCCAGTGGAAGCTGCTCGATTTGAGCTTGTCTGATAGGTGTTTGTCTTCCCTGCAGGGAAACAGTTGCGTAGAGAACTCTTTCTACAGCAGCCACACACTCTGCCCTAGAGCTGAGAAGCACTGGCTGTAACTTCCCTTTGCAGAAGGAACATGCCTCAGAAACACACACTCACCTAACTCTTAAGTTACTACTTCAACTCACATATGCATGGAAACAGAGTGGAGCACCTGGCGATAGTGTGCAGGACAGTTCAGTAAAAGGGCTGCTCTGCCAGAACAAGGCAGAATGCAGATGCGTGGTTCTCAAGGATATGCTTCTGAGTCTGCTAGAAACGTTGCAGTAGAGCTGAGATGAACTCAGTATAAGTTCCATTTGAAGAAATAACCTAGGCCAGAAACCCACTCAACTGTAGCTCTTAAGCATCATCTGGAGCACACATTCCGGGAACCAGGCAGCAGAGAGCCCAGTGGAAGCTGCTCGATTTGAGCTTGTCTGATAGGTGTTTGTCTTCCCTGCAGGGAAACAGTTGCGTAGAGAACTCTTTCTACAGCAGCCACACACTCTGCCCTAGAGCTGAGAAGCACTGGCTGTAACTTCCCTTTGCAGAAGGAACATGCCTCAGAAACACACTCTCTCCTAACTCTTAAGTTACTACTTCAACTCACATATGCATGGAAACACAGAGTGGAGCACCCGGCGATAGTGTGCAGGACAGTTCAGTAAAAGGGCTGCTCTGCCAGAACAAGGCAGAATGCAGATACGTGGTTCTCAAGGATATGCTTCTGAGTCTGCTAGAAACTTTGCAGTAGAGCTGAGATGAACTCAGTATAAGTTCCATTTGAAGAAATAACCTAGGCCAGAAACCCACTCAACTGTAGCTCTTAAGCATCATCTGGAGCACACATTCTGGGAACCAGGCAGCAGAGAGCCCAGTGGAAGCTGCTCGATTTGAGCTTGTCTGATAGGTGTTTGTCTTCCCTGCAGGGAAACAGTTGCGTAGAGAACTCTTTCTACAGCAGCCACACACTCTGCCCTAGAGCTGAGAAGCACTGGCTGTAACTTCCCTTTGTAGAAGGAACATGCCTCAGAAACACACTCTCTCCAGCTCTTAAGTTACTGCTTCAACTCACATATGCATGGAAACACAGAGTGGAGCACCAGGCAATACTGAGCAGGAAAGCTCAGTAAAAGGGCTGCTCTGCCAGAACAAGGCAGAATGCAGATGCGTGGTTCTCAAGGATATGCTTCTGAGTCTGCTAGAAACTTTGCAGTAGAGCAGAGATGAACTCAGTATAAGTTCCATTTGAAGAAATAACCTAGGCCAGAAACCCACTCAACTGTAGCTCTTAAGCATCATCTGGAGCACACATTCTGGGAACCAGGCAGCAGAGAGCCCAGTGGAAGCTGCTCGATTTGAGCTTGTCTGATAGGTGTTTGTCTTCCCTGCAGGGAAACAGTTGCGTAGAGAACTCTTTCTACAGCAGCCACACACTCTGCCCTAGAGCTGAGAAGCACTGGCTGTAACTTCCCTTTGTAGAAGGAACATGCCTCAGAAACACACTCTCTCCTAACTCTTAAGTTACTACTTCAACTCACATATGCATGGAAACACAGAGTGGAGCACCCGGCGATAGTGTGCAGGACAGTTCAGTAAAAGGGCTGCTCTGCCAGAAGAAGGCAGAATGCAGATGCGTGGTTCTCAAGGATATGCTTCTGAGTCTGCTAGAAACTTTGCAGTAGAGCTGAGATGAACTCAGTATAAGTTCCATTTGAAGAAATAACCTAGGCCAGAAACCCACTCAACTGTAGCTCTTAAGCATCATCTGGAGCACACATTCTGGGAACCATGCAGCAGAGAGCCAAGAAGAGACTGCTCGATTTGAGGTTGTTTCATAGGTGTTTGTCTTCCCTGCAGGGAAACAGTTGCTTAGAGAACTCTTTCTACAGCAGCCACACACTCTGCCCTAGAGCTTAGAAGCACTGGCTGTCACTTCCCTTTGCAGAAGTAACAGGCCTCAGAAACACACTCTCTCCTAACTCTTAAGTTACTACTTCAACTCACATATGCATGGAAACACAGAGTGGAGCACCTGGCGATAGTGTGCAGGACAGTTCAGTAAAAGGGCTGCTCTGCCAGAACAAGGCAGAATGCAGATGCGTGGTTCTCAAGGATATGCTTCTGAGTCTGCTAGAAACTTTGCACCACAGCTGAGATGAACTCAGTATAAGTTCCATTTGAAGAAATAACCTAGGCCAGAAACCCACTCAACTGTAGCTCTTAAGCATCATCTGGAGCACACATTCTGGGAACCAGGCAGCAGAGAGCCCAGTGGAAGCTGCTCGATTTGAGCTTGTCTGATAGGTGTTTGTCTTCCCTGCAGGGAAACAGTTGCGTAGAGAACTCTTTCTACAGCAGCCACACACTCTGCCCTAGAGCTGAGAAGCACTGGCTGTAACTTCCCTTTGTAGAAGGAACATGCCTCAGAAACACACTCTCTCCTAACTCTTAAGTTACTACTTCAACTCACATATGCATGGAAACACAGAGTGGAGCACCCGGCGATAGTGTGCAGGACAATTCAGTAAAAGGGCTGCTCTGCCAGAACAAGGCAGAATGCAGATGCGTGGTTCTCAAGGATATGCTTCTGAGTCTGCTAGAAACTTTGCAGTAGAGCTGAGATGAACTCAGTATAAGTTCCATTTGAAGAAATAACCTAGGCCAGAAACCCACTCAACTGTAGCTCTTAAGCATCATCTGGAGCACACATTCTGGGAACCAGGCAGCAGAGAGCCCAGTGGAAGCTGCTCGATTTGAGCTTGTCTGATAGGTGTTTGTCTTCCCTGCAGGGAAACAGTTGTGTAGAGAACTCTTTCTACAGCAGCCACACACTCTGCCCTAGAGCTGAGAAGCACTGGCTGTAACTTCCCTTTGCAGAAGGAACATGCCTCAGAAACACACACTCACCTAACTCTTAAGTTACTACTTCAACTCACATATGCATGGAAACAGAGTGGAGCACCTGGCGATAGTGTGCAGGACAGTTCAGTAAAAGGGCTGCTCTGCCAGAACAAGGCAGAATGCAGATGCGTGGTTCTCAAGGATATGCTTCTGAGTCTGCTAGAAACTTTGCAGTAGAGCTGAGATGAACTCAGTATAAGTTCCATTTGAAGAAATAACCTAGGCCAGAAACCCACTCAACTGTAGCTCTTAAGCATCATCTGGAGCACACATTCTGGAAACCAGGCAGCAGAGAGCCCAGTGGAAGCTGCTCGATTTGAGCTTGTCTGATAGGTGTTTGTCTTCCCTGCAGGGAAACAATTGCGTAGAGAACTCTTTCTACAGCAGCCACACACTCTGCCCTAGAGCTGAGAAGCACTGGCTGTAACTTCCCTTTGCAGAAGGAACATGCCTCAGAAACACACTCTCTCCTAACTCTTAAGTTACTACTTCAACTCACATATGCATGGAAACACAGAGTGGAGCACCCGGCAATACTGAGCAGGACAGCTCAGTAAAAGGGCTGCTCTGCCAGAACAAGGCAGAATGCAGATGCGTGGTTCTCAAGGATATGCTTCTGAGTCTGCTAGAACCTTTGCAGTAGAGCTGAGATGAACTCAGTATAAGTTCCATTTGAAGAAATAACCTAGGCCAGAAACCCACTCAACTGTAGCTCTTAAGCATCATCTGGAGCACACATTCTGGGAACCAGGCAGCAGAGAGCCCAGTGGAAGCTGCTCGATTTGAGCTTGTCTGATAGGTGTTTGTCTTCCCTGCAGGGAAACAGTTGCGTAGAGAACTCTTTCTACAGCAGCCACACACTCTGCCCTAGAGCTGAGAAGCACTGGCTGTAACTTCCCTTTGCAGAAGGAACATGCCTCAGAAACACACTCTCTCCTAACTCTTAAGTTACTACTTCAACTCACATATGCATGGAAACACAGAGTGGAGCACCCGGCGATAGTGTGCAGGACAGTTCAGTAAAAGGGCTGCTCTGCCAGAAGAAGGCAGAATGCAGATGCGTGGTTCTCAAGGATATGCTTCTGAGTCTGCTAGAAACGTTGCAGTAGAGCTGAGATGAACTCAGTATAAGTTCCATTTGAAGAAATAACCTAGGCCCGAAACCCACTCAACTGTAGCTCTTAAGCATCATCTGGAGCACACATTCTGGGAACCAGGCAGCAGAGAGCCCAGTGGAAGCTGCTCGATTTGAGCTTGTCTGATAGGTGTTTGTCTTCCCTGCAGGGAAACAGTTGCATAGAGAACTCTTTCTACAGCAGCCACACACTCTGCCCTAGAGCTGAGAAGCACTGGCTGTAACTTCCCTTTGTAGAAGGAACATGCCTCAGAAACACACTCTCTCCAACTCTTAAGTTACTACTTCAACTCACATATGCATGGAAACACAGAGTGGAGCACCAGGCAATACTGAGCAGGAAAGCTCAGTAAAAGGGCTGCTCTGCCAGAACAAGGCAGAATGCAGATGCGTGGTTCTCAAGGATATGCTTCTGAGTCTGCTAGAAACTTTGCAGTAGAGCTGAGATGAACTCAGTATAAGTTCCATTTGAAGAAATAACCTAGGCCAGAAACCCACTCAACTGTAGCTCTTAAGCATCATCTGGAGCACACATTCTGGGAACCAGGCAGCAGAGAGCCCAGTGGAAGCTGCTCGATTTGAGCTTGTCTGATAGGTGTTTGTCTTCCCTGCAGGGAAACAGTTGCGTAGAGAAGTCTTTCTACAGCAGCCACACACTCTGCCCTAGAGCTGAGAAGCACTGGCTGTAACTTCCCTTTGCAGAAGGAACATGCCTCAGAAACACACACTCACCTAACTCTTAAGTTACTACTTCAACTCACATATGCATGGAAACAGAGTGGAGCACCTGGCGATAGTGTGCAGGACAGTTCAGTAAAAGGGCTGCTCTGCCAGAACAAGGCAGAATGCAGATGCGTGGTTCTCAAGGATATGCTTCTGAGTCTGCTAGAAACGTTGCAGTAGAGCTGAGATGAACTCAGTATAAGTTCCATTTGAAGAAATAACCTAGGCCAGAAACCCACTCAACTGTAGCTCTTAAGCATCATCTGGAGCACACATTCCGGGAACCAGGCAGCAGAGAGCCCAGTGGAAGCTGCTCGATTTGAGCTTGTCTGATAGGTGTTTGTCTTCCCTGCAGGGAAACAGTTGCGTAGAGAACTCTTTCTACAGCAGCCACACACTCTGCCCTAGAGCTGAGAAGCACTGGCTGTAACTTCCCTTTGCAGAAGGAACATGCCTCAGAAACACACTCTCTCCTAACTCTTAAGTTACTACTTCAACTCACATATGCATGGAAACACAGAGTGGAGCACCCGGCGATAGTGTGCAGGACAGTTCAGTAAAAGGGCTGCTCTGCCAGAACAAGGCAGAATGCAGATACGTGGTTCTCAAGGATATGCTTCTGAGTCTGCTAGAAACTTTGCAGTAGAGCTGAGATGAACTCAGTATAAGTTCCATTTGAAGAAATAACCTAGGCCAGAAACCCACTCAACTGTAGCTCTTAAGCATCATCTGGAGCACACATTCTGGGAACCAGGCAGCAGAGAGCCCAGTGGAAGCTGCTCGATTTGAGCTTGTCTGATAGGTGTTTGTCTTCCCTGCAGGGAAACAGTTGCGTAGAGAACTCTTTCTACAGCAGCCACACACTCTGCCCTAGAGCTGAGAAGCACTGGCTGTAACTTCCCTTTGTAGAAGGAACATGCCTCAGAAACACACTCTCTCCAGCTCTTAAGTTACTGCTTCAACTCACATATGCATGGAAACACAGAGTGGAGCACCAGGCAATACTGAGCAGGAAAGCTCAGTAAAAGGGCTGCTCTGCCAGAACAAGGCAGAATGCAGATGCGTGGTTCTCAAGGATATGCTTCTGAGTCTGCTAGAAACTTTGCAGTAGAGCAGAGATGAACTCAGTATAAGTTCCATTTGAAGAAATAACCTAGGCCAGAAACCCACTCAACTGTAGCTCTTAAGCATCATCTGGAGCACACATTCTGGGAACCAGGCAGCAGAGAGCCCAGTGGAAGCTGCTCGATTTGAGCTTGTCTGATAGGTGTTTGTCTTCCCTGCAGGGAAACAGTTGCGTAGAGAACTCTTTCTACAGCAGCCACACACTCTGCCCTAGAGCTGAGAAGCACTGGCTGTAACTTCCCTTTGTAGAAGGAACATGCCTCAGAAACACACTCTCTCCTAACTCTTAAGTTACTACTTCAACTCACATATGCATGGAAACACAGAGTGGAGCACCCGGCGATAGTGTGCAGGACAGTTCAGTAAAAGGGCTGCTCTGCCAGAAGAAGGCAGAATGCAGATGCGTGGTTCTCAAGGATATGCTTCTGAGTCTGCTAGAAACTTTGCAGTAGAGCTGAGATGAACTCAGTATAAGTTCCATTTGAAGAAATAACCTAGGCCAGAAACCCACTCAACTGTAGCTCTTAAGCATCATCTGGAGCACACATTCTGGGAACCATGCAGCAGAGAGCCAAGAAGAGACTGCTCGATTTGAGGTTGTTTCATAGGTGTTTGTCTTCCCTGCAGGGAAACAGTTGCTTAGAGAACTCTTTCTACAGCAGCCACACACTCTGCCCTAGAGCTGAGAAGCACTGGCTGTCACTTCCCTTTGCAGAAGTAACAGGCCTCAGAAACACACTCTCTCCTAACTCTTAAGTTACTACTTCAACTCACATATGCATGGAAACACAGAGTGGAGCACCTGGCGATAGTGTGCAGGACAGTTCAGTAAAAGGGCTGCTCTGCCAGAACAAGGCAGAATGCAGATGCGTGGTTCTCAAGGATATGCTTCTGAGTCTGCTAGAAACTTTGCACCACAGCTGAGATGAACTCAGTATAAGTTCCATTTGAAGAAATAACCTAGGCCAGAAACCCACTCAACTGTAGCTCTTAAGCATCATCTGGAGCACACATTCTGGGAACCAGGCAGCAGAGAGCCCAGTGGAAGCTGCTCGATTTGAGCTTGTCTGATAGGTGTTTGTCTTCCCTGCAGGGAAACAGTTGCGTAGAGAACTCTTTCTACAGCAGCCACACACTCTGCCCTAGAGCTGAGAAGCACTGGCTGTAACTTCCCTTTGCAGAAGGAACATGCCTCAGAAACACACACTCACCTAACTCTTAAGTTACTACTTCAACTCACATATGCATGGAAACAGAGTGGAGCACCCGGCGATAGTGTGCAGGACAGTTCAGTAAAAGGGCTGCTCTGCCAGAAGAAGGCAGAATGCAGATGCGTGGTTCTCAAGGATATGCTTCTGAGTCTGCTAGAAACTTTGCAGTAGAGCTGAGATGAACTCAGTATAAGCTCCATTTGAAGAAATAACCTAGGCCAGAAACCCACTCAACTGTAGCTCTTAAGCATCACCTGGAGCACACATTCTGGGAACCAGGCAGCAGAGAGCCCAGTGGAAGCTGCTCGATTTGAGCTTGTCTGATAGGTGTTTGTCTTCCCTGCAGGGAAACAGTTGCGTAGAGAACTCTTTCTACAGCAGCCACACACTCTGCCCTAGAGCTGAGAAGCACTGGCTGTAACTTCCCTTTGCAGAAGGAACATGCCTCAGAAACACACTCTCTCCTAACTCTTAAGTTACTACTTCAACTCACATATGCATGGAAACACAGAGTGGAGCACCCGGCGATAGTGTGCAGGACAGTTCAGTAAAAGGGCTGCTCTGCCAGAACAAGGCAGAATGCAGATGCGTGGTTCTCAAGGATATGCTTCTGAGTCTGCTAGAAACTTTGCAGTAGAGCTGAGATGAACTCAGTATAAGTTCCATTTGAAGAAATAACCTAGGCCAGAAACCCACTCAACTGTAGCTCTTAAGCATCATCTGGAGCACACATTCTGGGAACCAGGCAGCAGAGAGCCCAGTGGAAGCTGCTCGATTTGAGCTTGTCTGATAGGTGTTTGTCTTCCCTGCAGGGAAACAGTTGCGTAGAGAACTCTTTCTACAGCAGCCACACACTCTGCCCTAGAGCTGAGAAGCACTGGCTGTCACTTCCCTTTGCAGAAGGAACATGCCTCAGAAACACACTCTCTCCTAACTCTTAAGTTACTACTTCAACTCACATATGCATGGAAACACAGAGTGGAGCACCCGGCAATACTGAGCAGGACAGCTCAGTAAAAGGGCTGCTCTGCCAGAACAAGGCAGAATGCAGATGCGTGGTTCTCAAGGATATGCTTCTGAGTCTGCTAGAAACTTTGCAGTAGAGCTGAGATGAACTCAGTATAAGTTCCATTTGAAGAAATAACCTAGGCCAGAAACCCACTCAACTGTAGCTCTTAAGCATCATCTGGAGCACACATTCTGGGAACCAGGCAGCAGAGAGCCCAGTGGAAGCTGCTCGATTTGAGCTTGTCTGATAGGTGTTTGTCTTCCCTGCAGGGAAACAGTTGTGTAGAGAACTCTTTCTACAGCAGCCACACACTCTGCCCTAGAGCTGAGAAGCACTGGCTGTAACTTCCCTTTGTAGAAGGAACATGCCTCAGAAACACACTCTCTCCAACTCTTAAGTTACTACTTCAACTCACATATGCATGGAAACACAGAGTGGAGCACCAGGCAATACTGAGCAGGAAAGCTCAGTAAAAGGGCTGCTCTGCCAGAACAAGGCAGAATGCAGATGCGTGGTTCTCAAGGATATGCTTCTGAGTCTGCTAGAAACTTTGCAGTAGAGCTGAGATGAACTCAGTATAAGTTCCATTTGAAGAAATAACCTAGGCCAGAAACCCACTCAACTGTAGCTTTTAAGCATCATCTGGAGCACACATTCTGGGAACCAGGCAGCAGAGAGCCCAGTGGAAGCTGCTCGATTTGAGCTTGTCTGATAGGTGTTTGTCTTCCCTGCAGGGAAACAGTTGCGTAGAGAACTCTTTCTACAGCAGCCACACACTCTGCCCTAGAGCTGAGAAGCACTGGCTGTAACTTCCCTTTGCAGAAGGAACATGCCTCAGAAACACACTCTCTCCTAACTCTTAAGTTACTACTTCAACTCACATATGCATGGAAACACAGAGTGGAGCACCCGGCGATAGTGTGCAGGACAGTTCAGTAAAAGGGCTGCTCTGCCAGAAGAAGGCAGAATGCAGATGCGTGGTTCTCAAGGATATGCTTCTGAGTCTGCTAGAAACTTTGCAGTAGAGCTGAGATGAACTCAGTATAAGCTCCATTTGAAGAAATAACCTAGGCCAGAAACCCACTCTACTGTAGCTCTTAAGCATCATCTGGAGCACACATTCTGGGAACCATGCAGCAGAGAGCCAAGAAGAGACTGCTCGATTTGAGGTTATTTCATAGGTGTTTGTCTTCCCTGCAGGGAAACAGTTGCTTAGAGAACTTTTTCTACAGCAGCCACACACTCTGCCCTAGAGCTGAGAAGCACTGGCTGTCACTTCCCTTTGCAGAAGTAACAGGCCTCAGAAACACACTCTCTCCTAACTCTTAAGTTACTACTTCAACTCACATATGCATGGAAACACAGAGTGGAGCACCCGGCGATAGTGTGCAGGACAGTTCAGTAAAAGGGCTGCTCTGCCAGAACAAGGCAGAATGCAGATGCGTGGTTCTCAAGGATATGCTTCTGAGTCTGCTAGAAACTTTGCAGTAGAGCTGAGATGAACTCAGTATAAGTTCCATTTGAAGAAATAACCTAGGCCCGAAACCCACTCAACTGTAGCTCTTAAGCATCATCTGGAGCACACATTCTGGGAACCAGGCAGCAGAGAGCCCAGTGGAAGCTGCTCGATTTGAGCTTGTCTGATAGGTGTTTGTCTTCCCTGCAGGGAAACAGTTGCGTAGAGAACTCTTTCTACAGCAGCCACACACTCTGCCCTAGAGCTGAGAAGCACTGGCTGTAACTTCCCTTTGCAGAAGGAACATGCCTCAGAAACACACTCTCTCCTAACTCTTAAGTTACTACTTCAACTCACATATGCATGGAAACACAGAGTGGAGCACCCGGCGATAGTGTGCAGGACAGTTGAGTAAAAGGGCTGCTCTGCCAGAAGAAGGCAGAATGCAGATGCGTGGTTCTCAAGGATATGCTTCTGAGTCTGCTAGAAACTTTGCAGTAGAGCTGAGATGAACTCAGTATAAGTTCCATTTGAAGAAATAACCTAGGCCAGAAACCCACTCAACTGTAGCTCTTAAGCATCATCTGGAGCACACATTCTGGGAACCAGGCAGCAGAGAGCCCAGTGGAAGCTGCTCGATTTGAGCTTGTCTGATAGGTGTTTGTCTTCCCTGCAGGGAAACAGTTGCGTAGAGAACTCTTTCTACAGCAGCCACACACTCTGCCCTAGAGCTGAGAAGCACTGGCTGTAACTTCCCTTTCTAGAAGGAACATGCCTCAGAAACACACTCTCTCCAACTCTTAAGTTACTACTTCAACTCACATATGCATGGAAACACAGAGTGGAGCACCAGGCAATACTGAGCAGGAAAGCTCAGTAAAAGGGCTGCTCTGCCAGAACAAGGCAGAATGCAGATGCGTGGTTCTCAAGGATATGCTTCTGAGTCTGCTAGAAACTTTGCAGTAGAGCTGAGATGAACTCAGTATAAGTTCCATTTGAAGAAATAACCTAGGCCAGAAACCCACTCAACTGTAGCTTTTAAGCATCATCTGGAGCACACATTCTGGGAACCAGGCAGCAGAGAGCCCAGTGGAAGCTGCTCGATTTGAGCTTGTCTGATAGGTGTTTGTCTTCCCTGCAGGGAAACAGTTGCGTAGAGAACTCTTTCTACAGCAGCCACACACTCTGCCCTAGAGCTGAGAAGCACTGGCTGTAACTTCCCTTTGCAGAAGGAACATGCCTCAGAAACACACTCTCTCCTAACTCTTAAGTTACTACTTCAACTCACATATGCATGGAAACACAGAGTGGAGCACCCGGCAATACTGAGCAGGACAGCTCAGTAAAAGGGCTGCTCTGCCAGAACAAGGCAGAATGCAGATGCGTGGTTCTCAAGGATATGCTTCTGAGTCTGCTAGAAACTTTGCAGTAGAGCTGAGATGAACTCAGTATAAGCTCCATTTGAAGAAATAACGTAGGCCAGAAACCCACTCAACTGTAGCTCTTAAGCATCATTTGGAGCACACATTCTGGGAACCAGGCAGCAGAGAGCCCAGTGGAAGCTGCTCGATTTGAGCTTGTCTGATAGGTGTTTGTCTTCCCTGCAGGGAAACAGTTGCGTAGAGAACTCTTTCTACAGCAGCCACACACTCTGCCCTAGAGCTGAGAAGCACTGGCTGTAACTTCCCTTTGCAGAAGGAACATGCCTCAGAAACACACTCTCTCCTAACTCTTAAGTTACTACTTCAACTCACATATGCATGGAAACACAGAGTGGAGCACCCGGCGATAGTGTGCAGGACAGTTCAGTAAAAGGGCTGCTCTGCCAGAAGAAGGCAGAATGCAGATGCGTGGTTCTCAAGGATATGCTTCTGAGTCTGCTAGAAACTTTGCAGTAGAGCTGAGATGAACTCAGTATAAGTTCCATTTGAAGAAATAACCTAGGCCAGAAACCCACTCAACTGTAGCTCTTAAGCATCATCTGGAGCACACATTCTGGGAACCAGGCAGCAGAGAGCCCAGTGGAAGCTGCTCGATTTGAGCTTGTCTGATAGGTGTTTGTCTTCCCTGCAGGGAAACAGTTGCGTAGAGAACTCTTTCTACAGCAGCCACACACTCTGCCCTAGAGCTGAGAAGCACTGGCTGTAACTTCCCTTTGCAGAAGGAACATGCCTCAGAAACACACTCTCTCCTAACTCTTAAGTTACTACTTCAACTCACATATGCATGGAAACACAGAGTGGAGCACCCGGCAATACTGAGCAGGACAGCTCAGTAAAAGGGCTGCTCTGCCAGAACAAGGCAGAATGCAGATGCGTGGTTCTCAAGGATATGCTTCTGAGTCTGCTAGAAACTTTGCAGTAGAGCTGAGATGAACTCAGTATAAGTTCCATTTGAAGAAATAACCTAGGCCAGAAACCCACTCAACTGTAGCTCTTAAGCATCATCTGGAGCACACATTCTGGGAACCAGGCAGCAGAGAGCCCAGTGGAAGCTGCTCGATTTGAGCTTGTCTGATAGGTGTTTGTCTTCCCTGCAGGGAAACAGTTGTGTAGAGAACTCTTTCTACAGCAGCCACACACTCTGCCCTAGAGCTGAGAAGCACTGGCTGTAACTTCCCTTTGCAGAAGGAACATGCCTCAGAAACACACTCTCTCCAACTCTTAAGTTACTACTTCAACTCACATATGCATGGAAACACAGAGTGGAGCACCAGGCAATACTGAGCAGGAAAGCTCAGTAAAAGGGCTGCTCTGCCAGAACAAGGCAGAATGCAGATGCGTGGTTCTCAAGGATATGCTTCTGAGTCTGCTAGAAACTTTGCAGTAGAGCTGAGATGAACTCAGTATAAGTTCCATTTGAAGAAATAACCTAGGCCAGAAACCCACTCAACTGTAGCTCTTAAGCATCATCTGGAGCACACATTCTGGGAACCAGGCAGCAGAGAGCCCAGTGGAAGCTGCTCGATTTGAGCTTGTCTGATAGGTGTTTGTCTTCCCTGCAGGGAAACAGTTGCGTAGAGAACTCTTTCTACAGCAGCCACACACTCTGCCCTAGAGCTGAGAAGCACTGGCTGTAACTTCCCTTTGCACAAGGAACATGCCTCAGAAACACACTCTCTCCTAACTCTTAAGTTACTACTTCAACTCACATATGCATGGAAACACAGAGTGGAGCACCCGGCGATAGTGTGCAGGACAGTTCAGTAAAAGGGCTGCTCTGCCAGAAGAAGGCAGAATGCAGATGCGTGGTTCTCAAGGATATGCTTCTGAGTCTGCTAGAAACTTTGCAGTAGAGCTGAGATGAACTCAGTATAAGCTCCATTTGAAGAAATAACCTAGGCCAGAAACCCATTCAACTGTAGCTCTTAAGCATCATCTGGAGCACACATTCTGGGAACCATGCAGCAGAGAGCCAAGAAGAGACTGCTCGATTTGAGGTTGTTTCATAGGTGTTTGTCTTCCCTGCAGGGAAACAGTTGCTTAGAGAACTTTTTCTACAGCAGCCACACACTCTGCCCTAGAGCTGAGAAGCACTGGCTGTCACTTCCCTTTGCAGAAGTAACAGGCCTCAGAAACACACTCTCTCCTAACTCTTAAGTTACTACTTCAACTCACATATGCATGGAAACACAGAGTGGAGCACCCGGCGATAGTGTGCAGGACAGTTCAGTAAAAGGGCTGCTCTGCCAGAACAAGGCAGAATGCAGATGCGTGGTTCTCAAGGATATGCTTCTGAGTCTGCTAGAAACTTTGCAGTAGAGCTGAGATGAACTCAGTATAAGTTCCATTTGAAGAAATAACCTAGGCCAGAAACCCACTCAACTGTAGCTCTTAAGCATCATCTGGAGCACACATTCTGGGAACCAGGCAGCAGAGAGCCCAGTGGAAGCTGCTCGATTTGAGCTTGTCTGATAGGTGTTTGTCTTCCCTGCAGGGAAACAGTTGCTTAGAGAACTCTTTCTACAGCAGCCACACACTCTGCCCTAGAGGTGAGAAGCACTGGCTGTAACTTCCCTTTGTAGAAGGAACAGGCCTCAGAAACACACTCTCTCCAACTCTTAAGTTACTACTTCAACTCACATATGCATGGAAACACAGAGTGGAGCACCAGGCAATACTGAGCAGGAAAGCTCATTAAAAGGGCTGCTCTGCCAGAATAAGGCAGAATGCAGATGCGTGGTTCTCAAGGATATGCTTCTGAGTCTGCTAGAAACTTTGCAGTAGAGCTGAGATGAACTCAGTATAAGTTCCATTTGAAGAAATAACCTAGGCCAGAAACCCACTCCACTGTAGCTCTTAAGCATCATCTGGAGCACACATTCTGGGAACCAGGCAGCAGAGAGCCCAGTGGAAGCTGCTCGATTTGAGCTTGTCTGATAGGTGTTTGTCTTCCCTGCAGGGAAACAGTTGCGTAGAGAACTCTTTCTACAGCAGCCACACACTCTGCCCTAGAGCTGAGAAGCACTGGCTGTAACTTCCCTTTGCAGAAGGAACATGCCTCAGAAACACACTCTCTCCTAACTCTTAAGTTACTACTTCAACTCACATATGCATGGAAACACAGAGTGGAGCACCCGGCGATAGTGGGCAGGACAGTTCAGTAAAAGGGCTGCTCTGCCAGAACAAGGCAGAATGCAGATGCGTGGTTCTCAAGGATATGCTTCTGAGTCTGCTAGAAACTTTGCAGTAGAGCTGAGATGAACTCAGTATAAGTTCCATTTGAAGAAATAACCTAGGCCAGAAACCCACTCAACTGTAGCTCTTAAGCATCATCTGGAGCACACATTCTGGGAACCAGGCAGCAGAGAGCCCAGTGGAAGCTGCTCGATTTGAGCTTGTCTGATAGGTGTTTGTCTTCCCTGCAGGGAAACAGTTGCGTAGAGAACTCTTTCTACAGCAGCCACACACTCTGCCCTAGAGCTGAGAAGCACTGGCTGTAACTTCCCTTTGCAGAAGGAACATGCCTCAGAAACACACTCTCTCCTAACTCTTAAGTTACTACTTCAACTCACATATGCATGGAAACACAGAGTGGAGCACCCGGCGATAGTGTGCAGGACAGTTCAGTAAAAGGGCTGCTCTGCCAGAACAAGGCAGAATGCAGATGCGTGGTTCTCAAGGATATGCTTCTGAGTCTGCTAGAAACTTTGCAGTAGAGCTGAGATGAACTCAGTATAAGTTCCATTTGAAGAAATAACCTAGGCCCGAAACCCACTCAACTGTAGCTCTTAAGCATCATCTGGAGCACACATTCTGGGAACCAGGCAGCAGAGAGCCCAGTGGAAGCTGCTCGATTTGAGCTTGTCTGATAGGTGTTTGTCTTCCCTGCAGGGAAACAGTTGCGTAGAGAACTCTTTCTACAGCAGCCACACACTCTGCCCTAGAGCTGAGAAGCACTGGCTGTAACTTCCCTTTGCAGAAGGAACATGCCTCAGAAACACACTCTCTCCTAACTCTTAAGTTACTACTTCAACTCACATATGCATGGAAACACAGAGTGGAGCACCCGGCAATACTGAGCAGGACAGCTCAGTAAAAGGGCTGCTCTGCCAGAACAAGGCAGAATGCAGATGCGTGGTTCTCAAGGATATGCTTCTGAGTCTGCTAGAAACTTTGCAGTAGAGCTGAGATGAACTCAGTATAAGTTCCATTTGAAGAAATAACCTAGGCCAGAAACCCACTCAACTGTAGCTCTTAAGCATCATCTGGAGCACACATTCTGGGAACCAGGCAGCAGAGAGCCCAGTGGAAGCTGCTCGATTTGAGCTTGTCTGATAGGTGTTTGTCTTCCCTGCAGGGAAACAGTTGCGTAGAGAACTCTTTCTACAGCAGCCACACACTCTGCCCTAGAGCTGAGAAGCACTGGCTGTAACTTCCCTTTGCAGAAGGAACATGCCTCAGAAACACACTCTCTCCTAACTCTTAAGTTACTACTTCAACTCACATATGCATGGAAACACAGAGTGGAGCACCCGGCGATAGTGTGCAGGACAGTTCAGTAAAAGGGCTGCTCTGCCAGAACAAGGCAGAATGCAGATGCGTGGTTCTCAAGGATATGCTTCTGAGTCTGCTAGAAACTTTGCAGTAGAGCTGAGATGAACTCAGTATAAGTTCCATTTGAAGAAATAACCTAGGCCAGAAACCCACTCAACTGTAGCTCTTAAGCATCATCTGGAGCACACATTCTGGGAACCAGGCAGCAGAGAGCCCAGTGGAAGCTGCTCGATTTGAGCTTGTCTGATAGGTGTTTGTCTTCCCTGCAGGGAAACAGTTGCGTAGAGAACTCTTTCTACAGCAGCCACACACTCTGCCCTAGAGCTGAGAAGCACTGGCTGTAACTTCCCTTTGCAGAAGGAACATGCCTCAGAAACACACTCTCTCCTAACTCTTAAGTTACTACTTCAACTCACATATGCATGGAAACACAGAGTGGAGCACCCGGCGATAGTGTGCAGGACAGTTCAGTAAAAGGGCTGCTCTGCCAGAACAAGGCAGAATGCAGATGCGTGGTTCTCAAGGATATGCTTCTGAGTCTGCTAGAAACTTTGCAGTAGAGCTGAGATGAACTCAGTATAAGTTCCATTTGAAGAAATAACCTAGGCCAGAAACCCACTCAACTGTAGCTCTTAAGCATCATCTGGAGCACACATTCCGGGAACCAGGCAGCAGAGAGCCCAGTGGAAGCTGCTCGATTTGAGCTTGTCTGATAGGTGTTTGTCTTCCCTGCAGGGAAACAGTTGCGTAGAGAACTCTTTCTACAGCAGCCACACACTCTGCCCTAGAGCTGAGAAGCACTGGCTGTAACTTCCCTTTGCACAAGGAACATGCCTCAGAAACACACTCTCTCCTAACTCTTAAGTTACTACTTCAACTCACATATGCATGGAAACACAGAGTGGAGCACCCGGCGATAGTGTGCAGGACAGTTCAGTAAAAGGGCTGCTCTGCCAGAACAAGGCAGAATGCAGATGCGTGGTTCTCAAGGATATGCTTCTGAGTCTGCTAGAAACTTTGCAGTAGAGCTGAGATGAACTCAGTATAAGTTCCATTTGAAGAAATAACCTAGGCCCGAAACCCACTCAACTGTAGCTCTTAAGCATCATCTGGAGCACACATTCTGGGAACCAGGCAGCAGAGAGCCCAGTGGAAGCTGCTCGATTTGAGCTTGTCTGATAGGTGTTTGTCTTCCCTGCAGGGAAACAGTTGCGTAGAGAACTCTTTCTACAGCAGCCACACACTCTGCCCTAGAGCTGAGAAGCACTGGCTGTAACTTCCCTTTGCAGAAGGAACATGCCTCAGAAACACACTCTCTCCTAACTCTTAAGTTACTACTTCAACTCACATATGCATGGAAACACAGAGTGGAGCACCCGGCGATAGTGTGCAGGACAGTTCAGTAAAAGGGCTGCTCTGCCAGAACAAGGCAGAATGCAGATGCGTGGTTCTCAAGGATATGCTTCTGAGTCTGCTAGAAACTTTGCAGTAGAGCTGAGATGAACTCAGTATAAGTTCCATTTGAAGAAATAACCTAGGCCAGAAACCCACTCCACTGTAGCTCTTAAGCATCATCTGGAGCACACATTCTGGGAACCAGGCAGCAGAGAGCCCAGTGGAAGCTGCTCGATTTGAGCTTGTCTGATAGGTGTTTGTCTTCCCTGCAGGGAAACAGTTGCGTAGAGAACTCTTTCTACAGCAGCCACACACTCTGCCCTAGAGCTGAGAAGCACTGGCTGTAACTTCCCTTTGCAGAAGGAACATGCCTCAGAAACACACTCTCTCCTAACTCTTAAGTTACTACTTCAACTCACATATGCATGGAAACACAGAGTGGAGCACCCGGCGATAGTGTGCAGGACAGTTCAGTAAAAGGGCTGCTCTGCCAGAACAAGGCAGAATGCAGATGCGTGGTTCTCAAGGATATGCTTCTGAGTCTGCTAGAA
Source organism: Tapirus indicus (assembly GCA_031878705.1). Taxonomy (NCBI): domain Eukaryota; kingdom Metazoa; phylum Chordata; class Mammalia; order Perissodactyla; family Tapiridae; genus Tapirus; species Tapirus indicus. Next base: position 49,976,601 of record CM062942.1, read on the forward strand.
ACTTTGCAGTAGAGCTGAGATGAACTCAGTATAAGTTCCATTTGAAGAAATAACCTAGGCCAGAAACCCACTCAACTGTAGCTCTTAAGCATCATCTGGAGCACACATTCTGGGAACCAGGCAGCAGAGAGCCCAGTGGAAGCTGCTCGATTTGAGCTTGTCTGATAGGTGTTTGTCTTCCCTGCAGGGAAACAGTTGCTTAGAGAACTCTTTCTACAGCAGCCACACACTCTGCCCTAGAACTGAGAAGCACTGGCTGTAACTTCCCTTTGCAGAAGGAACATGCCTCAGAAACACACTCTCTCCTAACTCTTAAGTTACTACTTCAACTCACATATGCATGGAAACACAGAGTGGAGCACCCGGCAATACTGAGCAGGACAGCTCAGTAAAAGGGTTGCTCTGCCAGAACAAGGCAGAATGCAGATGCGTGGTTCTCAAGGATATGCTTCTGAGTCTGCTAGAAACTTTGCAGTAGAGCTGAGATGAACTCAGTATAAGTTCCATTTGAAGAAATAACCTAGGCCAGAAACCCACTCAACTGTAGCTCTTAAGCATCATCTGGAGCACACATTCTGGGAACCAGGCAGCAGAGAGCCCAGTGGAAGCTGCTCGATTTGAGCTTGTCTGATAGGTGTTTGTCTTCCCTGCAGGGAAACAGTTGCTTAGAGAACTCTTTCTACAGCAGCCACACACTCTGCCCTAGAGCTGAGAAGCACTGGCTGTAACTTCCCTTTGCAGAAGGAACATGCCTCAGAAACACACTCTCTCCTAACTCTTAAGTTACTACTACAACTCACATATGCATGGAAACACAGAGTGGAGCACCCGGCAATAGTGTGTAGGACAGTTCAGTAAAAGGGCTGCTCTGCCAGAACAAGGCAGAATGCAGATGCGTGGTTCTCAAGGATATGCTTCTGAGTCTGCTAGAAACTTTGCAGTAGAGCTGAGATGAACTCAGTATAAGTTCCATTTGAAGAAATAACCTAGGCCAGAAACCCACTCAACTGTAGCTCTTAAGCATCATCTGGAGCACACATTCTGGGAACCAGGCAGCAGAGAGCCCAGTGGAAGCTGCTCGATTTGAGCTTGTCTGATAGGTGTTTGTCTTCCCTGCAGGGAAACAGTTGCGTAGAGAACTCTTTCTACAGCAGCCACACACTCTGCCCTAGAGCTGAGAAGCACTGGCTGTAACTTCCCTTTGCAGAAGGAACATGCCTCAGAAACACACTCTCTCCTAACTCTTAAGTTACTACTTCAACTCACATATGCATGGAAACAGAGTGGAGCACCTGGCGATAGTGTGCAGGACAGTTCAGTATAAGGGCTGCTCTGCCAGAACAAGGCAGAATGCAGATGCGTGCTTCTCAAGGATATGCTTCTGAGTCTGCTAGAAACTTTGCAGTAGAGCTGAGATGAACTCAGTATAAGTTCCATTTGAAGAAATAACCTAGGCCAGAAACCCACTCAACTGTAGCTCTTAAGCATCATCTGGAGCACACATTCCGGGAACCAGGCAGCAGAGAGCCCAGTGGAAGCTGCTCGATTTGAGCTTGTCTGATAGGTGTTTGTCTTCCCTGCAGGGAAACAGTTGCGTAGAGAACTCTTTCTACAGCAGCCACACACTCTGCCCTAGAGCTGAGAAGCACTGGCTGTAACTTCCCTTTGCAGAAGGAACATGCCTCAGAAACACACTCTCTCCTAACTCTTAAGTTACTACTTCAACTCACATATGCATGGAAACACAGAGTGGAGCACCCGGCGATAGTGTGCAGGACAGTTCAGTAAAAGGGCTGCTCTGCCAGAACAAGGCAGAATGCAGATGCGTGCTTCTCAAGGATATGCTTCTGAGTCTGCTAGAAACTTTGCAGTAGAGCTGAGATGAACTCAGTATAAGTTCCATTTGAAGAAATAACCTAGGCCAGAAACCCACTCAACTGTAGCTCTTAAGCATCATCTGGAGCACACATTCCGGGAACCAGGCAGCAGAGAGCCCAGTGGAAGCTGCTCGATTTGAGCTTGTCTGATAGGTGTTTGTCTTCCCTGCAGGGAAACAGTTGCGTAGAGAACTCTTTCTACAGCAGCCACACACTCTGCCCTAGAACTGAGAAGCACTGGCTGTAACTTACCTTTGCAGAAGGAACATGCCTCAGAAACACACTCTCTCCTAACTCTTAAGTTACTACTTCAACTCACATATGCATGGAAACACAGAGTGGAGCACCCGGCAATACTGAGCAGGACAGCTCAGTAAAAGGGCTGCTCTGCCAGAACAAGGCAGAATGCAGATGCGTGGTTCTCAAGGATATGCTTCTGAGTCTGCTAGAAACTTTGCAGTAGAGCTGAGATGAACTCAGTATAAGTTCCATTTGAAGAAATAACCTAGGCCAGAAACCCACTCAACTGTAGCTCTTAAGCATCATCTGGAGCACACATTCTGGGAACCAGGCAGCAGAGAGCCCAGTGGAAGCTGCTCGATTTGAGCTTGTCTGATAGGTGTTTGTCTTCCCTGCAGGGAAACAGTTGCGTAGAGAACTCTTTCTACAGCAGCCACACACTCTGCCCTAGAGCTGAGAAGCACTGGCTGTAACTTCCCTTTGCAGAAGGAACATGCCTCAGAAACACACTCTCTCCTAACTCTTAAGTTACTACTTCAACTCACATATGCATGGAAACACAGAGTGGAGCACCCGGCGATAGTGTGCAGGACAGTTCAGTAAAAGGGCTGCTCTGCCAGAACAAGGCAGAATGCAGATGCGTGCTTCTCAAGGATATGCTTCTGAGTCTGCTAGAAACTTTGCAGTAGAGCTGAGATGAACTCAGTATAAGTTCCATTTGAAGAAATAACCTAGGCCAGAAACCCACTCAACTGTAGCTCTTAAGCATCATCTGGAGCACACATTCCGGGAACCAGGCAGCAGAGAGCCCAGTGGAAGCTGCTCGATTTGAGCTTGTCTGATAGGTGTTTGTCTTCCCTGCAGGGAAACAGTTGCGTAGAGAACTCTTTCTACAGCAGCCACACACTCTGCCCTAGAACTGAGAAGCACTGGCTGTAACTTCCCTTTGCAGAAGGAACATGCCTCAGAAACACACTCTCTCCTAACTCTTAAGTTACTACTTCAACTCACATATGCATGGAAACACAGAGTGGAGCACCCGGCAATACTGAGCAGGACAGCTCAGTAAAAGGGCTGCTCTGCCAGAACAAGGCAGAATGCAGATGCGTGGTTCTCAAGGATATGCTTCTGAGTCTGCTAGAAACTTTGCAGTAGAGCTGAGATGAACTCAGTATAAGTTCCATTTGAAGAAATAACCTAGGCCAGAAACCCACTCAACTGTAGCTCTTAAGCATCATCTGGAGCACACATTCGGGGAACCAGGCAGCAGAGAGCCCAGTGGAAGCTGCTCGATTTGAGCTTGTCTGATAGGTGTTTGTCTTCCCTGCAGGGAAACAGTTGCGTAGAGAACTCTTTCTACAGCAGCCACACACTCTGCCCTAGAGCTGAGAAGCACTGGCTGTAACTTCCCTTTGCAGAAGGAACATGCCTCAGAAACACACTCTCTCCTAACTCTTAAGTTACTACTTCAACTCACATATGCATGGAAACACAGAGTGGAGCACCCGGCGATAGTGTGCAGGACAGTTCAGTAAAAGGGCTGCTCTGCCAGAACAAGGCAGAATGCAGATGCGTGGTTCTCAAGGATATGCTTCTGAGTCTGCTAGAAACTTTGCAGTAGAGCTGAGATGAACTCAGTATAAGTTCCATTTGAAGAAATAACCTAGGCCAGAAACCCACTCAACTGTAGCTCTTAAGCATCATCTGGAGCACACATTCTGGGAACCAGGCAGCAGAGAGCCCAGTGGAAGCTGCTCGATTTGAGCTTGTCTGATAGGTGTTTGTCTTCCCTGCAGGGAAACAGTTGCGTAGAGAACTCTTTCTACAGCAGCCACACACTCTGCCCTAGAGCTGAGAAGCACTGGCTGTAACTTCCCTTTGCAGAAGGAACATGCCTCAGAAACACACTCTCTCCTAACTCTTAAGTTACTACTTCAACTCACATATGCATGGAAACACAGAGTGGAGCACCCGGCAATACTGAGCAGGACAGCTCAGTAAAAGGGCTGCTCTGCCAGAACAAGGCAGAATGCAGATGCGTGGTTCTCAAGGATATGCTTCTGAGTCTGCTAGAAACTTTGCAGTAGAGCTGAGATGAACTCAGTATAAGTTCCATTTGAAGAAATAACCTAGGCCAGAAACCCACTCAACTGTAGCTCTTAAGCATCATCTGGAGCACACATTCTGGGAACCAGGCAGCAGAGAGCCCAGTGGAAGCTGCTCGATTTGAGCTTGTCTGATAGGTGTTTGTCTTCCCTGCAGGGAAACAGTTGCGTAGAGAACTCTTTCTACAGCAGCCACACACTCTGCCCTAGAGCTGAGAAGCACTGGCTGTAACTTCCCTTTGCAGAAGGAACATGCCTCAGAAACACACTCTCTCCTAACTCTTAAGTTACTACTTCAACTCACATATGCATGGAAACACAGAGTGGAGCACCCGGCGATAGTGTGCAGGACAGTTCAGTAAAAGGGCTGCTCTGCCAGAACAAGGCAGAATGCAGATGCGTGCTTCTCAAGGATATGCTTCTGAGTCTGCTAGAAACTTTGCAGTAGAGCTGAGATGAACTCAGTATAAGTTCCATTTGAAGAAATAACCTAGGCCAGAAACCCACTCAACTGTAGCTCTTAAGCATCATCTGGAGCACACATTCCGGGAACCAGGCAGCAGAGAGCCCAGTGGAAGCTGCTCGATTTGAGCTTGTCTGATAGGTGTTTGTCTTCCCTGCAGGGAAACAGTTGCGTAGAGAACTCTTTCTACAGCAGCCACACACTCTGCCCTAGAACTGAGAAGCACTGGCTGTAACTTCCCTTTGCAGAAGGAACATGCCTCAGAAACACACTCTCTCCTAACTCTTAAGTTACTACTTCAACTCACATATGCATGGAAACACAGAGTGGAGCACCCGGCAATACTGAGCAGGACAGCTCAGTAAAAGGGCTGCTCTGCCAGAACAAGGCAGAATGCAGATGCGTGGTTCTCAAGGATATGCTTCTGAGTCTGCTAGAAACTTTGCAGTAGAGCTGAGATGAACTCAGTATAAGTTCCATTTGAAGAAATAACCTAGGCCAGAAACCCACTCAACTGTAGCTCTTAAGCATCATCTGGAGCACACATTCGGGGAACCAGGCAGCAGAGAGCCCAGTGGAAGCTGCTCGATTTGAGCTTGTCTGATAGGTGTTTGTCTTCCCTGCAGGGAAACAGTTGCGTAGAGAACTCTTTCTACAGCAGCCACACACTCTGCCCTAGAGCTGAGAAGCACTGGCTGTAACTTCCCTTTGCAGAAGGAACATGCCTCAGAAACACACTCTCTCCTAACTCTTAAGTTACTACTTCAACTCACATATGCATGGAAACACAGAGTGGAGCACCCGGCGATAGTGTGCAGGACAGTTCAGTAAAAGGGCTGCTCTGCCAGAACAAGGCAGAATGCAGATGCGTGGTTCTCAAGGATATGCTTCTGAGTCTGCTAGAAACTTTGCAGTAGAGCTGAGATGAACTCAGTATAAGTTCCATTTGAAGAAATAACCTAGGCCAGAAACCCACTCAACTGTAGCTCTTAAGCATCATCTGGAGCACACATTCTGGGAACCAGGCAGCAGAGAGCCCAGTGGAAGCTGCTCGATTTGAGCTTGTCTGATAGGTGTTTGTCTTCCCTGCAGGGAAACAGTTGCGTAGAGAACTCTTTCTACAGCAGCCACACACTCTGCCCTAGAGCTGAGAAGCACTGGCTGTAACTTCCCTTTGCAGAAGGAACATGCCTCAGAAACACACTCTCTCCTAACTCTTAAGTTACTACTTCAACTCACATATGCATGGAAACACAGAGTGGAGCACCCGGCGATAGTGTGCAGGACAGTTCAGTAAAAGGGCTGCTCTGCCAGAACAAGGCAGAATGCAGATGCGTGGTTCTCAAGGATATGCTTCTGAGTCTGCTAGAAACTTTGCAGTAGAGCTGAGATGAACTCAGTATAAGTTCCATTTGAAGAAATAACCTAGGCCAGAAACCCACTCAACTGTAGCTCTTAAGCATCATCTGGAGCACACATTCTGGGAACCAGGCAGCAGAGAGCCCAGTGGAAGCTGCTCGATTTGAGCTTGTCTGATAGGTGTTTGTCTTCCCTGCAGGGAAACAGTTGCGTAGAGAACTCTTTCTACAGCAGCCACACACTCTGCCCTAGAGCTGAGAAGCACTGGCTGTAACTTCCCTTTGCAGAAGGAACATGCCTCAGAAACACACTCTCTCCTAACTCTTAAGTTACTACTTCAACTCACATATGCATGGAAACACAGAGTGGAGCACCCGGCGATAGTGTGCAGGACAGTTCAGTAAAAGGGCTGCTCTGCCAGAACAAGGCAGAATGCAGATGCGTGGTTCTCAAGGATATGCTTCTGAGTCTGCTAGAAACTTTGCAGTAGAGCTGAGATGAACTCAGTATAAGTTCCATTTGAAGAAATAACCTAGGCCAGAAACCCACTCAACTGTAGCTCTTAAGCATCATCTGGAGCACACATTCTGGGAACCAGGCAGCAGAGAGCCCAGTGGAAGCTGCTCGATTTGAGCTTGTCTGATAGGTGTTTGTCTTCCCTGCAGGGAAACAGTTGCGTAGAGAACTCTTTCTACAGCAGCCACACACTCTGCCCTAGAGCTGAGAAGCACTGGCTGTAACTTCCCTTTGCAGAAGGAACATGCCTCAGAAACACACTCTCTCCTAACTCTTAAGTTACTACTTCAACTCACATATGCATGGAAACACAGAGTGGAGCACCCGGCGATAGTGTGCAGGACAGTTCAGTAAAAGGGCTGCTCTGCCAGAACAAGGCAGAATGCAGATGCGTGGTTCTCAAGGATATGCTTCTGAGTCTGCTAGAAACTTTGCAGTAGAGCTGAGATGAACTCAGTATAAGTTCCATTTGAAGAAATAACCTAGGCCAGAAACCCACTCAACTGTAGCTCTTAAGCATCATCTGGAGCACACATTCTGGGAACCAGGCAGCAGAGAGCCCAGTGGAAGCTGCTCGATTTGAGCTTGTCTGATAGGTGTTTGTCTTCCCTGCAGGGAAACAGTTGCGTAGAGAACTCTTTCTACAGCAGCCACACACTCTGCCCTAGAGCTGAGAAGCACTGGCTGTAACTTCCCTTTGCAGAAGGAACATGCCTCAGAAACACACTCTCTCCTAACTCTTAAGTTACTACTTCAACTCACATATGCATGGAAACACAGAGTGGAGCACCCGGCGATAGTGTGCAGGACAGTTCAGTAAAAGGGCTGCTCTGCCAGAACAAGGCAGAATGCAGATGCGTGGTTCTCAAGGATATGCTTCTGAGTCTGCTAGAAACTTTGCAGTAGAGCTGAGATGAACTCAGTATAAGTTCCATTTGAAGAAATAACCTAGGCCCGAAACCCACTCAACTGTAGCTCTTAAGCATCATCTGGAGCACACATTCTGGGAACCAGGCAGCAGAGAGCCCAGTGGAAGCTGCTCGATTTGAGCTTGTCTGATAGGTGTTTGTCTTCCCTGCAGGGAAACAGTTGCGTAGAGAACTCTTTCTACAGCAGCCACACACTCTGCCCTAGAGCTGAGAAGCACTGGCTGTAACTTCCCTTTGCAGAAGGAACATGCCTCAGAAACACACTCTCTCCTAACTCTTAAGTTACTACTTCAACTCACATATGCATGGAAACACAGAGTGGAGCACCCGGCGATAGTGTGCAGGACAGTTCAGTAAAAGGGCTGCTCTGCCAGAACAAGGCAGAATGCAGATGCGTGGTTCTCAAGGATATGCTTCTGAGTCTGCTAGAAACTTTGCAGTAGAGCTGAGATGAACTCAGTATAAGTTCCATTTGAAGAAATAACCTAGGCCAGAAACCCACTCAACTGTAGCTCTTAAGCATCATCTGGAGCACACATTCTGGGAACCAGGCAGCAGAGAGCCCAGTGGAAGCTGCTCGATTTGAGCTTGTCTGATAGGTGTTTGTCTTCCCTGCAGGGAAACAGTTGCTTAGAGAACTCTTTCTACAGCAGCCACACACTCTGCCCTAGAACTGAGAAGCACTGGCTGTAACTTCCCTTTGCAGAAGGAACATGCCTCAGAAACACACTCTCTCCTAACTCTTAAGTTACTACTTCAACTCACATATGCATGGAAACACAGAGTGGAGCACCCGGCAATACTGAGCAGGACAGCTCAGTAAAAGGGTTGCTCTGCCAGAACAAGGCAGAATGCAGATGCGTGGTTCTCAAGGATATGCTTCTGAGTCTGCTAGAAACTTTGCAGTAGAGCTGAGATGAACTCAGTATAAGTTCCATTTGAAGAAATAACCTAGGCCAGAAACCCACTCAACTGTAGCTCTTAAGCATCATCTGGAGCACACATTCTGGGAACCAGGCAGCAGAGAGCCCAGTGGAAGCTGCTCGATTTGAGCTTGTCTGATAGGTGTTTGTCTTCCCTGCAGGGAAACAGTTGCTTAGAGAACTCTTTCTACAGCAGCCACACACTCTGCCCTAGAGCTGAGAAGCACTGGCTGTAACTTCCCTTTGCAGAAGGAACATGCCTCAGAAACACACTCTCTCCTAACTCTTAAGTTACTACTACAACTCACATATGCATGGAAACACAGAGTGGAGCACCCGGCAATAGTGTGTAGGACAGTTCAGTAAAAGGGCTGCTCTGCCAGAACAAGGCAGAATGCAGATGCGTGGTTCTCAAGGATATGCTTCTGAGTCTGCTAGAAACTTTGCAGTAGAGCTGAGATGAACTCAGTATAAGTTCCATTTGAAGAAATAACCTAGGCCAGAAACCCACTCAACTGTAGCTCTTAAGCATCATCTGGAGCACACATTCCGGGAACCAGGCAGCAGAGAGCCCAGTGGAAGCTGCTCGATTTGAGCTTGTCTGATAGGTGTTTGTCTTCCCTGCAGGGAAACAGTTGCGTAGAGAACTCTTTCTACAGCAGCCACACACTCTGCCCTAGAGCTGAGAAGCACTGGCTGTAACTTCCCTTTGCAGAAGGAACATGCCTCAGAAACACACTCTCTCCTAACTCTTAAGTTACTACTTCAACTCACATATGCATGGAAACACAGAGTGGAGCACCCGGCAATACTGAGCAGGACAGCTCAGTAAAAGGGCTGCTCTGCCAGAACAAGGCAGAATGCAGATGCGTGGTTCTCAAGGATATGCTTCTGAGTCTGCTAGAAACTTTGCAGTAGAGCTGAGATGAACTCAGTATAAGTTCCATTTGAAGAAATAACCTAGGCCAGAAACCCACTCAACTGTAGCTCTTAAGCATCATCTGGAGCACACATTCCGGGAACCAGGCAGCAGAGAGCCCAGTGGAAGCTGCTCGATTTGAGCTTGTCTGATAGGTGTTTGTCTTCCCTGCAGGGAAACAGTTGCGTAGAGAACTCTTTCTACAGCAGCCACACACTCTGCCCTAGAGCTGAGAAGCACTGGCTGTAACTTCCCTTTGTAGAAGGAACATGCCTCAGAAACACACTCTCTCCAACTCTTAAGTTACTACTTCAACTCACATATGCATGGAAACACAGAGTGGAGCACCAGGCAATACTGAGCAGGAAAGCTCAGTAAAAGGGCTGCTCTGAGAGAACAAGGCAGAATGCTGATGCGTGGTTCTCAAGGATATGCTTCTGAGTCTGCTAGAAACTTTGCAGTAGAGCTGAGATGAACTCAGTTTAAGTTCCATTTGAAGAAATAACCTAGGCCAGAAACCCACTCAACTGTAGCTCTTAAGCATCATCTGGAGCACACATTCTGGGAACCAGGCAGCAGAGAGCCCAGTGGAAGCTGCTCGATTTGAGCTTGTCTGATAGGTGTTTGTCTTCCCTGCAGGGAAACAGTTGCGTAGAGAACTCTTTCTACAGCAGCCACACACTCTGCCCTAGAGCTGAGAAGCACTGGCTGTAACTTCCCTTTGCAGAAGTAACAGGCCTCAGAAACACACTCTCTCCTAACTCTTAAGTTACTACTTCAACTCACATATGCATGGAAACACAGAGTGGAGCACCCGGCGATAGTGTGCAGGACAGTTCAGTGAAAGGGGTGCTCTTCCAGAACAAGGCAGAATGCAGATGCGTGGTTCTCAAGGATATGCTTCTGAGTCTGCTAGAAACTTTGCAGCAGAGCTGAGATGAACTCAGTATAAGTTCCATTTGAAGAAATAACCTAGGCCAGAAACCCACTCAACTGTAGCTCTTAAGCATCATCTGGAGCACACATTCCGGGAACCAGGCAGCAGAGAGCCCAGTGGAAGCTGCTCGATTTGAGCTTGTCTGATAGGTGTTTGTCTTCCCTGCAGGGAAACAGTTGCGTAGAGAACTCTTTCTACAGCAGCCACACACTCTGCCCTAGAGCTGAGAAGCACTGGCTGTAACTTCGCTTTGCAGAAGGAACATGCCTCAGAAACACACTCTCTCCTAACTCTTAAGTTACTACTTCAACTCACATATGCATGGAAACACAGAGTGGAGCACCCGGCAATACTGAGCAGGACAGCTCAGTAAAAGGGCTGCTCTGCCAGAACAAGGCAGAATGCAGATGCGTGGTTCTCAAGGATATGCTTCTGAGTCTGCTAGAAACTTTGCAGTAGAGCTGAGATGAACTCAGTATAAGTTCCATTTGAAGAAATAACCTAGGCCAGAAACCCACTCCACTGTAGCTCTTAAGCATCATATGGAGCACACATTCTGGGAACCAGGCAGCAGAGAGCCCAGTGGAAGCTGCTCGATTTGAGCTTGTCTGATAGGTGTTTGTCTTCCCTGCAGGGAAACAGTTGCTTAGAGAACTCTTTCTACAGCAGCCACACACTCTGCCCTAGAGCTGAGAAGCACTGGCTGTAACTTCGCTTTGCAGAAGGAACATGCCTCAGAAACACACTCTCTCCTAACTCTTAAGTTACTACTTCAACTCACATATGCATGGAAACACAGAGTGGAGCACCCGGCAATACTGAGCAGGACAGCTCAGTAAAAGGGCTGCTCTGCCAGAACTAGGCAGAATGCAGATGCGTGGTTCTCAAGGATATGCTTCTGAGTCTGCTAGAAACTTTGCAGTAGAGCTGAGATGAACTCAGTATAAGTTCCATTTGAAGAAATAACCTAGGCCAGAAACCCACTCCACTGTAGCTCTTAAGCATCATATGGAGCACACATTCTGGGAACCAGGCAGCAGAGAGCCCAGTGGAAGCTGCTCGATTTGAGCTTGTCTGATAGGTGTTTGTCTTCCCTGCAGGGAAACAGTTGCTTAGAGAACTCTTTCTACAGCAGCCACACACTCTGCCCTAGAGCTGAGAAGCACTGGCTGTAACTTCGCTTTGCAGAAGGAACATGCCTCAGAAACACACTCTCTCCTAACTCTTAAGTTACTACTTCAACTCACATATGCATGGAAACACAGAGTGGAGCACCCGGCAATACTGAGCAGGACAGCTCAGTAAAAGGGCTGCTCTGCCAGAACAAGGCAGAATGCAGATGCGTGGTTCTCAAGGATATGCTTCTGAGTCTGCTAGAAACTTTGCAGTAGAGCTGAGATGAACTCAGTATAAGTTCCATTTGAAGAAATAACCTAGGCCAGAAACCCACTCAACTGTAGCTCTTAAGCATCATCTGGAGCACACATTCCGGGAACCAGGCAGCAGAGAGCCCAGTGGAAGCTGCTCGATTTGAGCTTGTCTGATAGGTGTTTGTCTTCCCTGCAGGGAAACAGTTGCGTAGAGAACTCTTTCTACAGCAGCCACACACTCTGCCCTAGAGCTGAGAAGCACAGGCTGTAACTTCGCTTTGCAGAAGGAACATGCCTCAGAAACACACTCTCTCCTAACTCTTAAGTTACTACTTCAACTCACATATGCATGGAAACACAGAGTGGAGCACCCGGCAATACTGAGCAGGACAGCTCAGTAAAAGGGCTGCTCTGCCAGAACAAGGCAGAATGCAGATGCGTGGTTCTCAAGGATATGCTTCTGAGTCTGCTAGAAACTTTGCAGTAGAGCTGAGATGAACTCAGTATAAGTTCCATTTGAAGAAATAACCTAGGCCAGAAACCCACTCAACTGTAGCTCTTAAGCATCATCTGGAGCACACATTCTGGGAACCAGGCAGCAGAGAGCCCAGTGGAAGCTGCTCGATTTGAGCTTGTCTGATAGGTGTTTGTCTTCCCTGCAGGGAAACAGTTGCGTAGAGAACTCTTTCTACAGCAGCCACACACTCTGCCCTAGAGCTGAGAAGCACTGGCTGTAACTTCCCTTTGCAGAAGGAACATGCCTCAGAAACACACTCTCTCCTAACTCTTAAGTTACTACTTCAACTCACATATGCATGGAAACACAGAGTGGAGCACCCGGCGATAGTGTGCAGGACAGTTCAGTAAAAGGGCTGCTCTGCCAGAACAAGGCAGAATGCAGATGCGTGGTTCTCAAGGATATGCTTCTGAGTCTGCTAGAAACTTTGCAGTAGAGCTGAGATGAACTCAGTATAAGTTCCATTTGAAGAAATAACCTAGGCCAGAAACCCACTCCACTGTAGCTCTTAAGCATCATATGGAGCACACATTCTGGGAACCAGGCAGCAGAGAGCCCAGTGGAAGCTGCTCGATTTGAGCTTGTCTGATAGGTGTTTGTCTTCCCTGCAGGGAAACAGTTGCGTAGAGAACTCTTTCTACAGCAGCCACACACTCTGCCCTAGAGCTGAGAAGCACTGGCTGTAACTTCCCTTTGCAGAAGGAACATGCCTCAGAAACACACTCTCTCCTAACTCTTAAGTTACTACTTCAACTCACATATGCATGGAAACACAGAGTGGAGCACCCGGCGATAGTGTGCAGGACAGTTCAGTAAAAGGGCTGCTCTGCCAGAACAAGGCAGAATGCAGATGCGTGGTTCTCAAGGATATGCTTCTGAGTCTGCTAGAAACTTTGCAGTAGAGCTGAGATGAACTCAGTATAAGTTCCATTTGAAGAAATAACCTAGGCCCGAAACCCACTCAACTGTAGCTCTTAAGCATCATCTGGAGCACACATTCTGGGAACCAGGCAGCAGAGAGCCCAGTGGAAGCTGCTCGATTTGAGCTTGTCTGATAGGTGTTTGTCTTCCCTGCAGGGAAACAGTTGCGTAGAGAACTCTTTCTACAGCAGCCACACACTCTGCCCTAGAGCTGAGAAGCACTGGCTGTAACTTCCCTTTGCAGAAGGAACATGCCTCAGAAACACACTCTCTCCTAACTCTTAAGTTACTACTTCAACTCACAAATGCATGGAAACACAGAGTGGAGCACCCGGCGATAGTGTGCAGGACAGTTCAGTGAAAGGTGTGCTCTTCCAGAACAAGGCAGAATGCAGATGCGTGGTTCTCAAGGATAGGCTTCTGAGTCTGCTAGAAACTTTGCAGCAGAGCTGAGATGAACTCAGTATAAGTTCCATTTGAAGAAATAACCTAGGCCAGAAACCCACTCAACTGTAGCTCTTAAGCATCATCTTGAGCACACATTCTGGGAACCAGGCAGCAGAGAGCCCAGTGGAAGCTGCTCGATTTGAGCTTGTCTGATAGGTGTTTGTCTTCCCTGCAGGGAAACAGTTGCTTAGAGAACTCTTTCTACAGCAGCCACACACTCTGCCCTAGAGCTGAGAAGCACTGGCTGTAACTTCCCTTTGCAGAAGGAACATGCCTCAGAAACACACTCTCTCCTAACTCTTAAGTTACTACTTCAACTCACATATGCATGGAAACACAGAGTGGAGCACCCGGCAATAGTGTGCAGGACAGTTCAGTAAAATGGCTGCTCTGCCAGAACAAGGCAGAATGCAGATGCGTGGTTCTCAAGGATATGCTTCTGAGTCTACTAGAAACTTTGCAGTAGAGCTGAGATGAACTCAGTATAAGTTCCATTTGAAGAAATAACCTAGGCCAGAAACCCACTCAACTGTAGCTCTTAAGCATCATCTGGAGCACACATTCCGGGAACCAGGCAGCAGAGAGCCCAGTGGAAGCTGCTCGATTTGAGCTTGTCTGATAGGTGTTTGTCTTCCCTGCAGGGAAACAGTTGCGTAGAGAACTCTTTCTACAGCAGCCACACACTCTGCCCTAGAGCTGAGAAGCACTGGCTGTAACTTCGCTTTGCAGAAGGAACATGCCTCAGAAACACACTCTCTCCTAACTCTTAAGTTACTACTTCAACTCACATATGCATGGAAACACAGAGTGGAGCACCCGGCAATACTGAGCAGGACAGCTCAGTAAAAGGGCTGCTCTGCCAGAACAAGGCAGAATGCAGATGCGTGGTTCTCAAGGATATGCTTCTGAGTCTGCTAGAAACTTTGCAGTAGAGCTGAGATGAACTCAGTATAAGTTCCATTTGAAGAAATAACCTAGGCCAGAAACCCACTCAACTGTAGCTCTTAAGCATCATCTGGAGCACACATTCTGGGAACCAGGCAGCAGAGAGCCCAGTGGAAGCTGCTCGATTTGAGCTTGTCTGATAGGTGTTTGTCTTCCCTGCAGGGAAACAGTTGCGTAGAGAACTCTTTCTACAGCAGCCACACACTCTGCCCTAGAGCTGAGAAGCACTGGCTGTAACTTCCCTTTGCAGAAGGAACATGCCTCAGAAACACACTCTCTCCTAACTCTTAAGTTACTACTTCAACTCACATATGCATGGAAACACAGAGTGGAGCACCCGGCGATAGTGTGCAGGACAGTTCAGTAAAAGGGCTGCTCTGCCAGAACAAGGCAGAATGCAGATGCGTGGTTCTCAAGGATATGCTTCTGAGTCTGCTAGAATCTTTGCAGTAGAGCTGAGATGAACTCAGTATAAGTTCCATTTGAAGAAATAACCTAGGCCAGAAACCCACTCCACTGTAGCTCTTAAGCATCATATGGAGCACACATTCTGGGAACCAGGCAGCAGAGAGCCCAGTGGAAGCTGCTCGATTTGAGCTTGTCTGATAGGTGTTTGTCTTCCCTGCAGGGAAACAGTTGCGTAGAGAACTCTTTCTACAGCAGCCACACACTCTGCCCTAGAGCTGAGAAGCACTGGCTGTAACTTCCCTTTGCAGAAGGAACATGCCTCAGAAACACACTCTCTCCTAACTCTTAAGTTACTACTTCAACTCACATATGCATGGAAACACAGAGTGGAGCACCCGGCGATAGTGTGCAGGACAGTTCAGTAAAAGGGCTGCTCTGCCAGAACAAGGCAGAATGCAGATGCGTGGTTCTCAAGGATATGCTTCTGAGTCTGCTAGAAACTTTGCAGTAGAGCTGAGATGAACTCAGTATAAGTTCCATTTGAAGAAATAACCTAGGCCCGAAACCCACTCAACTGTAGCTCTTAAGCATCATCTGGAGCACACATTCTGGGAACCAGGCAGCAGAGAGCCCAGTGGAAGCTGCTCGATTTGAGCTTGTCTGATAGGTGTTTGTCTTCCCTGCAGGGAAACAGTTGCGTAGAGAACTCTTTCTACAGCAGCCACACACTCTGCCCTAGAGCTGAGAAGCACTGGCTGTAACTTCCCTTTGCAGAAGGAACATGCCTCAGAAACACACTCTCTCCTAACTCTTAAGTTACTACTTCAACTCACAAATGCATGGAAACACAGAGTGGAGCACCCGGCGATAGTGTGCAGGACAGTTCAGTAAAAGGGCTGCTCTGCCAGAACAAGGCAGAATGCAGATGCGTGGTTCTCAAGGATATGCTTCTGAGTCTGCTAGAAACGTTGCAGTAGAGCTGAGATGAACTCAGTATAAGTTCCATTTGAAGAAATAACCTAGGCCCGAAACCCACTCAACTGTAGCTCTTAAGCATCATCTGGAGCACACATTCTGGGAACCAGGCAGCAGAGAGCCCAGTGGAAGCTGCTCGATTTGAGCTTGTCTGATAGGTGTTTGTCTTCCCTGCAGGGAAACAGTTGCGTAGAGAACTCTTTCTACAGCAGCCACACACTCTGCCCTAGAGCTGAGAAGCACTGGCTGTAACTTCCCTTTGCAGAAGGAACATGCCTCAGAAACACACTCTCTCCTAACTCTTAAGTTACTACTTCAACTCACATATGCATGGAAACACAGAGTGGAGCACCTGGCGATAGTGTGCAGGACAGTTCAGTAAAAGGGCTGCTCTGCCAGAACAAGGCAGAATGCAGATGCGTGGTTCTCAAGGATATGCTTCTGAGTCTGCTAGAAACTTTGCAGTAGAGCTGAGATGAACTCAGTATAAGTTCCATTTGAAGAAATAACCTAGGCCCGAAACCCACTCAACTGTAGCTCTTAAGCATCATCTGGAGCACACATTCCGGGAACCAGGCAGCAGAGAGCCCAGTGGAAGCTGCTCGATTTGAGCTTGTCTGATAGGTGTTTGTCTTCCCTGCAGGGAAACAGTTGCGTAGAGAACTCTTTCTACAGCAGCCACACACTCTGCCCTAGAGCTGAGAAGCACTGGCTGTCACTTCCCTTTGCAGAAGGAACATGCCTCAGAAACACACTCTCTCCTAACTCTTAAGTTACTACTTCAACTCACAAATGCATGGAAACACAGAGTGGAGCACCCGGCGATAGTGTGCAGGACAGTTCAGTAAAAGGGCTGCTCTGCCAGAACAAGGCAGAATGCAGATGCGTGGTTCTCAAGGATATGCTTCTGAGTCTGCTAGAAACTTTGCAGTAGAGCTGAGATGAACTCAGTATAAGTTCCATTTGAAGAAATAACCTAGGCCAGAAACCCACTCAACTGTAGCTCTTAAGCATCATCTGGAGCACACATTCTGGGAACCAGGCAGCAGAGAGCCCAGTGGAAGCTGCTCGATTTGAGCTTGTCTGATAGGTGTTTGTCTTCCCTGCAGGGAAACAGTTGCGTAGAGAACTCTTTCTACAGCAGCCACACACTCTGCCCTAGAGCTGAGAAGCACTGGCTGTCACTTCCCTTTGCAGAAGGAACATGCCTCAGAAACACACTCTCTCCTAACTCTTAAGTTACTACTTCAACTCACATATGCATGGAAACAGAGTGGAGCACCTGGCGATAGTGTGCAGGACAGTTCAGTAAAAGGGCTGCTCTGCCAGAACAAGGCAGAATGCAGATGCGTGGTTCTCAAGGATATGCTTCTGAATCTGCTAGAAACTTTGCAGTAGAGCTGAGATGAACTCAGTATAAGTTCCATTTGAAGAAATAACCTAGGCCAGAAACCCACTCAACTGTAGCTCTTAAGCATCATCTGGAGCACACATTCTGGAAACCAGGCAGCAGAGAGCCCAGTGGAAGCTGCTCGATTTGAGCTTGTCTGATAGGTGTTTGTCTTCCCTGCAGGGAAACAGTTGTGTAGAGAACTCTTTCTACAGCAGCCACACACTCTGCCCTAGAGCTGAGAAGCACTGGCTGTAACTTCCCTTTGCAGAAGGAACATGCCTCAGAAACACACTCTCTCCTGACTCTTAAGTTAGTACTTCAACTCACATATGCATGGAAACACAGAGTGGAGCACCCGGCGATAGTGTGCAGGACAGTTCAGTAAAAGGGCTGCTCTGCCAGAACAAGGCAGAATGCAGATGCGTGGTTCTCAAGGATATGCTTCTGAGTCTGCTAGAAACTTTGCAGTAGAGCTGAGATGAACTCAGTATAAGTTCCATTTGAAGAAATAACCTAGGCCAGAAACCCACTCAACTGTAGCTCTTAAGCATCATCTGGAGCACACATTCTGGGAACCAGGCAGCAGAGAGCCCAGTGGAAGCTGCTCGATTTGAGCTTGTCTGATAGGTGTTTGTCTTCCCTGCAGGGAAACAGTTGCGTAGAGAACTCTTTCTACAGCAGCCACACACTCTGCCCTAGAGCTGAGAAGCACTGGCTGTCACTTCCCTTTGCAGAAGGAACATGCCTCAGAAACACACTCTCTCCTAACTCTTAAGTTACTACTTCAACTCACATATGCATGGAAACACAGAGTGGAGCACCCGGCGATAGTGTGCAGGACAGTTCAGTAAAAGGGCTGCTCTGCCAGAACAAGGCAGAATGCAGATGCGTGGTTCTCAAGGATATGCTTCTGAGTCTGCTAGAAACTTTGCAGTAGAGCTGAGATGAACTCAGTATAAGTTCCATTTGAAGAAATAACCTAGGCCCGAAACCCACTCAACTGTAGCTCTTAAGCATCATCTGGAGCACACATTCCGGGAACCAGGCAGCAGAGAGCCCAGTGGAAGCTGCTCGATTTGAGCTTGTCTGATAGGTGTTTGTCTTCCCTGCAGGGAAACAGTTGTGTAGAGAACTCTTTCTACAGCAGCCACACACTCTGCCCTAGAGCTGAGAAGCACTGGCTGTAACTTCCCTTTGCAGAAGGAACATGCCTCAGAAACACACTCTCTCCTGACTCTTAAGTTAGTACTTCAACTCACATATGCATGGAAACACAGAGTGGAGCACCCGGCGATAGTGTGCAGGACAGTTCAGTAAAAGGGCTGCTCTGCCAGAACAAGGCAGAATGCAGATGCGTGGTTCTCAAGGATATGCTTCTGAGTCTGCTAGAAACTTTGCAGTAGAGCTGAGATG
This sequence comes from Tapirus indicus, assembly GCA_031878705.1. Lineage (NCBI taxonomy): Eukaryota > Metazoa > Chordata > Mammalia > Perissodactyla > Tapiridae > Tapirus > Tapirus indicus. The sequence goes on from CM062942.1 coordinate 49,995,258, forward strand.
AACTCAGTATAAGTTCCATTTGAAGAAATAACCTAGGCCAGAAACCCACTCAACTGTAGCTCTTAAGCATCATCTGGAGCACACATTCTGGGAACCAGGCAGCAGAGAGCCCAGTGGAAGCTGCTCGATTTGAGCTTGTCTGATAGGTGTTTGTCTTCCCTGCAGGGAAACAGTTGCGTAGAGAACTCTTTCTACAGCAGCCACACACTCTGCCCTAGAGCTGAGAAGCACTGGCTGTCACTTCCCTTTGCAGAAGGAACATGCCTCAGAAACACACTCTCTCCTAACTCTTAAGTTACTACTTCAACTCACATATGCATGGAAACACAGAGTGGAGCACCCGGCGATAGTGTGCAGGACAGTTCAGTAAAAGGGCTGCTCTGCCAGAACAAGGCAGAATGCAGATGCGTGGTTCTCAAGGATATGCTTCTGAGTCTGCTAGAAACTTTGCAGTAGAGCTGAGATGAACTCAGTATAAGTTCCATTTGAAGAAATAACCTAGGCCCGAAACCCACTCAACTGTAGCTCTTAAGCATCATCTGGAGCACACATTCCGGGAACCAGGCAGCAGAGAGCCCAGTGGAAGCTGCTCGATTTGAGCTTGTCTGATAGGTGTTTGTCTTCCCTGCAGGGAAACAGTTGCATAGAGAACTCTTTCTACAGCAGCCACACACTCTGCCCTAGAACTGAGAAGCACTGGCTGTCACTTCCCTTTGCAGAAGGAACATGCCTCAGAAACACACTCTCTCCTAACTCTTAAGTTACTACTTCAACTCACATATGCATGGAAACACAGAGTGGAGCACCCGGCAATACTGAGCAGGACAGCTCAGTAAAAGGGCTGCTCTGCCAGAACAAGGCAGAATGCAGATGCGTGGTTCTCAAGGATATGCTTCTGAGTCTGCTAGAAACTTTGCAGTAGAGCTGAGATGAACTCAGTATAAGTTCCATTTGAAGAAATAACCTAGGCCCGAAACCCACTCAACTGTAGCTCTTAAGCATCATCTGGAGCACACATTCCGGGAACCAGGCAGCAGAGAGCCCAGTGGAAGCTGCTCGATTTGAGCTTGTCTGATAGGTGTTTGTCTTCCCTGCAGGGAAACAGTTGCATAGAGAACTCTTTCTACAGCAGCCACACACTCTGCCCTAGAACTGAGAAGCACTGGCTGTCACTTCCCTTTGCAGAAGGAACATGCCTCAGAAACACACTCTCTCCTAACTCTTAAGTTACTACTTCAACTCACATATGCATGGAAACACAGAGTGGAGCACCCGGCGATAGTGTGCAGGACAGTTCAGTAAAAGGGCTGCTCTGCCAGAACAAGGCAGAATGCAGATGCGTGGTTCTCAAGGATATGCTTCTGAGTCTGCTAGAAACTTTGCAGTAGAGCTGAGATGAACTCAGTATAAGTTCCATTTGAAGAAATAACCTAGGCCCGAAACCCACTCAACTGTAGCTCTTAAGCATCATCTGGAGCACACATTCTGGGAACCAGGCAGCAGAGAGCCCAGTGGAAGCTGCTCGATTTGAGCTTGTCTGATAGGTGTTTGTCTTCCCTGCAGGGAAACAGTTGCGTAGAGAACTCTTTCTACAGCAGCCACACACTCTGCCCTAGAGCTGAGAAGCACTGGCTGTAACTTCCCTTTGCAGAAGGAACATGCCTCAGAAACACACTCTCTCCTAACTCTTAAGTTACTACTTCAACTCACATATGCATGGAAACACAGAGTGGAGCACCCGGCGATAGTGTGCAGGACAGTTCAGTAAAAGGGCTGCTCTGCCAGAACAAGGCAGAATGCAGATGCGTGGTTCTCAAGGATATGCTTCTGAGTCTGCTAGAAACTTTGCAGTAGAGCTGAGATGAACTCAGTATAAGTTCCATTTGAAGAAATAACCTAGGCCAGAAACCCACTCAACTGTAGCTCTTAAGCATCATCTGGAGCACACATTCCGGGAACCAGGCAGCAGAGAGCCCAGTGGAAGCTGCTCGATTTGAGCTTGTCTGATAGGTGTTTGTCTTCCCTGCAGGGAAACAGTTGCATAGAGAACTCTTTCTACAGCAGCCACACACTCTGCCCTAGAACTGAGAAGCACTGGCTGTAACTTCCCTTTGCAGAAGGAACATGCCTCAGAAACACACTCTCTCCTAAATCTTAAGTTACTACTTCAACTCACATATGCATGGAAACACAGAGTGGAGCACCCGGCAATACTGAGCAGGACAGCTCAGTAAAAGGGCTGCTCTGCCAGAACAAGGCAGAATGCAGATGCGTGGTTCTCAAGGATATGCTTCTGAGTCTGCTAGAAACTTTGCAGTAGAGCTGAGATGAACTCAGTATAAGTTCCATTTGAAGAAATAACCTAGGCCAGAAACCCACTCAACTGTAGCTCTTAAGCATCATCTGGAGCACACATTCTGGGAACCAGGCAGCAGAGAGCCCAGTGGAAGCTGCTCGATTTGAGCTTGTCTGATAGGTGTTTGTCTTCCCTGCAGGGAAACAGTTGCGTAGAGAACTCTTTCTACAGCAGCCACACACTCTGCCCTAGAGCTGAGAAGCACTGGCTGTCACTTCCCTTTGCAGAAGGAACATGCCTCAGAAACACACTCTCTCCTAACTCTTAAGTTACTACTTCAACTCACATATGCATGGAAACACAGAGTGGAGCACCCGGCAATAGTGTGCAGGACAGTTCAGTAAAAGGGCTGCTCTGCCAGAACAAGGCAGAATGCAGATGCGTGGTTCTCAAGGATATGCTTCTGAGTCTGCTAGAAACTTTGCAGTAGAGCTGAGATGAACTCAGTATAAGTTCCATTTGAAGAAATAACCTAGGCCAGAAACCCACTCAACTGTAGCTCTTAAGCATCATCTGGAGCACACATTCTGGGAACCAGGCAGCAGAGAGCCCAGTGGAAGCTGCTCGATTTGAGCTTGTCTGATAGGTGTTTGTCTTCCCTGCAGGGAAACAGTTGCGTAGAGAACTCTTTCTACAGCAGCCACACACTCTGCCCTAGAGCTGAGAAGCACTGGCTGTCACTTCCCTTTGCAGAAGGAACATGCCTCAGAAACACACTCTCTCCTAACTCTTAAGTTACTACTTCAACTCACATATGCATGGAAACAGAGTGGAGCACCTGGCGATAGTGTGCAGGACAGTTCAGTAAAAGGGCTGCTCTGCCAGAACAAGGCAGAATGCAGATGCGTGGTTCTCAAGGATATGCTTCTGAATCTGCTAGAAACTTTGCAGTAGAGCTGAGATGAACTCAGTATAAGTTCCATTTGAAGAAATAACCTAGGCCAGAAACCCACTCAACTGTAGCTCTTAAGCATCATCTGGAGCACACATTCTGGAAACCAGGCAGCAGAGAGCCCAGTGGAAGCTGCTCGATTTGAGCTTGTCTGATAGGTGTTTGTCTTCCCTGCAGGGAAACAGTTGTGTAGAGAACTCTTTCTACAGCAGCCACACACTCTGCCCTAGAGCTGAGAAGCACTGGCTGTAACTTCCCTTTGCAGAAGGAACATGCCTCAGAAACACACTCTCTCCTGACTCTTAAGTTAGTACTTCAACTCACATATGCATGGAAACACAGAGTGGAGCACCCGGCGATAGTGTGCAGGACAGTTCAGTAAAAGGGCTGCTCTGCCAGAACAAGGCAGAATGCAGATGCGTGGTTCTCAAGGATATGCTTCTGAGTCTGCTAGAAACTTTGCAGTAGAGCTGAGATGAACTCAGTATAAGTTCCATTTGAAGAAATAACCTAGGCCAGAAACCCACTCAACTGTAGCTCTTAAGCATCATCTGGAGCACACATTCTGGGAACCAGGCAGCAGAGAGCCCAGTGGAAGCTGCTCGATTTGAGCTTGTCTGATAGGTGTTTGTCTTCCCTGCAGGGAAACAGTTGCGTAGAGAACTCTTTCTACAGCAGCCACACACTCTGCCCTAGAGCTGAGAAGCACTGGCTGTCACTTCCCTTTGCAGAAGGAACATGCCTCAGAAACACACTCTCTCCTAACTCTTAAGTTACTACTTCAACTCACATATGCATGGAAACACAGAGTGGAGCACCCGGCGATAGTGTGCAGGACAGTTCAGTAAAAGGGCTGCTCTGCCAGAACAAGGCAGAATGCAGATGCGTGGTTCTCAAGGATATGCTTCTGAGTCTGCTAGAAACTTTGCAGTAGAGCTGAGATGAACTCAGTATAAGTTCCATTTGAAGAAATAACCTAGGCCCGAAACCCACTCAACTGTAGCTCTTAAGCATCATCTGGAGCACACATTCCGGGAACCAGGCAGCAGAGAGCCCAGTGGAAGCTGCTCGATTTGAGCTTGTCTGATAGGTGTTTGTCTTCCCTGCAGGGAAACAGTTGCATAGAGAACTCTTTCTACAGCAGCCACACACTCTGCCCTAGAACTGAGAAGCACTGGCTGTCACTTCCCTTTGCAGAAGGAACATGCCTCAGAAACACACTCTCTCCTAACTCTTAAGTTACTACTTCAACTCACATATGCATGGAAACACAGAGTGGAGCACCCGGCAATACTGAGCAGGACAGCTCAGTAAAAGGGCTGCTCTGCCAGAACAAGGCAGAATGCAGATGCGTGGTTCTCAAGGATATGCTTCTGAGTCTGCTAGAAACTTTGCAGTAGAGCTGAGATGAACTCAGTATAAGTTCCATTTGAAGAAATAACCTAGGCCCGAAACCCACTCAACTGTAGCTCTTAAGCATCATCTGGAGCACACATTCCGGGAACCAGGCAGCAGAGAGCCCAGTGGAAGCTGCTCGATTTGAGCTTGTCTGATAGGTGTTTGTCTTCCCTGCAGGGAAACAGTTGCATAGAGAACTCTTTCTACAGCAGCCACACACTCTGCCCTAGAACTGAGAAGCACTGGCTGTCACTTCCCTTTGCAGAAGGAACATGCCTCAGAAACACACTCTCTCCTAACTCTTAAGTTACTACTTCAACTCACATATGCATGGAAACACAGAGTGGAGCACCCGGCGATAGTGTGCAGGACAGTTCAGTAAAAGGGCTGCTCTGCCAGAACAAGGCAGAATGCAGATGCGTGGTTCTCAAGGATATGCTTCTGAGTCTGCTAGAAACTTTGCAGTAGAGCTGAGATGAACTCAGTATAAGTTCCATTTGAAGAAATAACCTAGGCCCGAAACCCACTCAACTGTAGCTCTTAAGCATCATCTGGAGCACACATTCTGGGAACCAGGCAGCAGAGAGCCCAGTGGAAGCTGCTCGATTTGAGCTTGTCTGATAGGTGTTTGTCTTCCCTGCAGGGAAACAGTTGCGTAGAGAACTCTTTCTACAGCAGCCACACACTCTGCCCTAGAGCTGAGAAGCACTGGCTGTAACTTCCCTTTGCAGAAGGAACATGCCTCAGAAACACACTCTCTCCTAACTCTTAAGTTACTACTTCAACTCACATATGCATGGAAACACAGAGTGGAGCACCCGGCGATAGTGTGCAGGACAGTTCAGTAAAAGGGCTGCTCTGCCAGAACAAGGCAGAATGCAGATGCGTGGTTCTCAAGGATATGCTTCTGAGTCTGCTAGAAACTTTGCAGTAGAGCTGAGATGAACTCAGTATAAGTTCCATTTGAAGAAATAACCTAGGCCAGAAACCCACTCAACTGTAGCTCTTAAGCATCATCTGGAGCACACATTCCGGGAACCAGGCAGCAGAGAGCCCAGTGGAAGCTGCTCGATTTGAGCTTGTCTGATAGGTGTTTGTCTTCCCTGCAGGGAAACAGTTGCATAGAGAACTCTTTCTACAGCAGCCACACACTCTGCCCTAGAACTGAGAAGCACTGGCTGTAACTTCCCTTTGCAGAAGGAACATGCCTCAGAAACACACTCTCTCCTAAATCTTAAGTTACTACTTCAACTCACATATGCATGGAAACACAGAGTGGAGCACCCGGCAATACTGAGCAGGACAGCTCAGTAAAAGGGCTGCTCTGCCAGAACAAGGCAGAATGCAGATGCGTGGTTCTCAAGGATATGCTTCTGAGTCTGCTAGAAACTTTGCAGTAGAGCTGAGATGAACTCAGTATAAGTTCCATTTGAAGAAATAACCTAGGCCAGAAACCCACTCAACTGTAGCTCTTAAGCATCATCTGGAGCACACATTCTGGGAACCAGGCAGCAGAGAGCCCAGTGGAAGCTGCTCGATTTGAGCTTGTCTGATAGGTGTTTGTCTTCCCTGCAGGGAAACAGTTGCGTAGAGAACTCTTTCTACAGCAGCCACACACTCTGCCCTAGAGCTGAGAAGCACTGGCTGTCACTTCCCTTTGCAGAAGGAACATGCCTCAGAAACACACTCTCTCCTAACTCTTAAGTTACTACTTCAACTCACATATGCATGGAAACACAGAGTGGAGCACCCGGCAATAGTGTGCAGGACAGTTCAGTAAAAGGGCTGCTCTGCCAGAACAAGGCAGAATGCAGATGCGTGGTTCTCAAGGATATGCTTCTGAGTCTGCTAGAAACTTTGCAGTAGAGCTGAGATGAACTCAGTATAAGTTCCATTTGAAGAAATAACCTAGGCCAGAAACCCACTCAACTGTAGCTCTTAAGCATCATCTGGAGCACACATTCTGGGAACCAGGCAGCAGAGAGCCCAGTGGAAGCTGCTCGATTTGAGCTTGTCTGATAGGTGTTTGTCTTCCCTGCAGGGAAACAGTTGCGTAGAGAACTCTTTCTACAGCAGCCACACACTCTGCCCTAGAGCTGAGAAGCACTGGCTGTCACTTCCCTTTGCAGAAGGAACATGCCTCAGAAACACACTCTCTCCTAACTCTTAAGTTACTACTTCAACTCACATATGCATGGAAACAGAGTGGAGCACCTGGCGATAGTGTGCAGGACAGTTCAGTAAAAGGGCTGCTCTGCCAGAACAAGGCAGAATGCAGATGCGTGGTTCTCAAGGATATGCTTCTGAATCTGCTAGAAACTTTGCAGTAGAGCTGAGATGAACTCAGTATAAGTTCCATTTGAAGAAATAACCTAGGCCAGAAACCCACTCAACTGTAGCTCTTAAGCATCATCTGGAGCACACATTCTGGAAACCAGGCAGCAGAGAGCCCAGTGGAAGCTGCTCGATTTGAGCTTGTCTGATAGGTGTTTGTCTTCCCTGCAGGGAAACAGTTGTGTAGAGAACTCTTTCTACAGCAGCCACACACTCTGCCCTAGAGCTGAGAAGCACTGGCTGTAACTTCCCTTTGCAGAAGGAACATGCCTCAGAAACACACTCTCTCCTGACTCTTAAGTTAGTACTTCAACTCACATATGCATGGAAACACAGAGTGGAGCACCCGGCGATAGTGTGCAGGACAGTTCAGTAAAAGGGCTGCTCTGCCAGAACAAGGCAGAATGCAGATGCGTGGTTCTCAAGGATATGCTTCTGAGTCTGCTAGAAACTTTGCAGTAGAGCTGAGATGAACTCAGTATAAGTTCCATTTGAAGAAATAACCTAGGCCAGAAACCCACTCAACTGTAGCTCTTAAGCATCATCTGGAGCACACATTCTGGGAACCAGGCAGCAGAGAGCCCAGTGGAAGCTGCTCGATTTGAGCTTGTCTGATAGGTGTTTGTCTTCCCTGCAGGGAAACAGTTGCGTAGAGAACTCTTTCTACAGCAGCCACACACTCTGCCCTAGAGCTGAGAAGCACTGGCTGTAACTTCCCTTTGCAGAAGGAACATGCCTCAGAAACACACTCTCTCCTAACTCTTAAGTTACTACTTCAACTCACATATGCATGGAAACACAGAGTGGAGCACCCGGCGATAGTGTGCAGGACAGTTCAGTAAAAGGGCTGCTCTGCCAGAACAAGGCAGAATGCAGATGCGTGGTTCTCAAGGATATGCTTCTGAGTCTGCTAGAAACTTTGCAGTAGAGCTGAGATGAACTCAGTATAAGTTCCATTTGAAGAAATAACCTAGGCCCGAAACCCACTCAACTGTAGCTCTTAAGCATCATCTGGAGCACACATTCTGGGAACGAGGCAGCAGAGAGCCCAGTGGAAGCTGCTCGATTTGAGCTTGTCTGATAGGTGTTTGTCTTCCCTGCAGGGAAACAGTTGCGTAGAGAACTCTTTCTACAGCAGCCACACACTCTGCCCTAGAGCTGAGAAGCACTGGCTGTCACTTCCCTTTGCAGAAGGAACATGCCTCAGAAACACACTCTCTCCTAACTCTTAAGTTACTACTTCAACTCACATATGCATGGAAACACAGAGTGGAGCACCCGGCGATAGTGTGCAGGACAGTTCAGTAAAAGGGCTGCTCTGCCAGAACAAGGCAGAATGCAGATGCGTGGTTCTCAAGGATATGCTTCTGAGTCTGCTAGAAACTTTGCAGTAGAGCTGAGATGAACTCAGTATAAGTTCCATTTGAAGAAATAACCTAGGCCAGAAACCCACTCAACTGTAGCTCTTAAGCATCATCTGGAGCACACATTCCGGGAACCAGGCAGCAGAGAGCCCAGTGGAAGCTGCTCGATTTGAGCTTGTCTGATAGGTGTTTGTCTTCCCTGCAGGGAAACAGTTGCTTAGAGAACTCTTTCTACAGCAGCCACACACTCTGCCCTAGAGCTGAGAAGCACTGGCTGTAACTTCCCTTTGTAGAAGGAACATGCCTCAGAAACACACTCTCTCCAACTCTTAAGTTACTACTTCAACTAACATATGCATGGAAACACAGAGTGGAGCACCAGGCAATACTGAGCAGGAAAGCTCAGTAAAAGGGCTGCTCTGCCAGAACAAGGCAGAATGCAGATGCGTGGTTCTCAAGGATATGCTTCTGAGTCTGCTAGAAACTTTGCAGTAGAGCTGAGATGAACTCAGTATAAGTTCCATTTGAAGAAATAACCTAGGCCCGAAACCCACTCAACTGTAGCTCTTAAGCATCATCTGGAGCACACATTCTGGGAACCAGGCAGCAGAGAGCCCAGTGGAAGCTGCTCGATTTGAGCTTGTCTGATAGGTGTTTGTCTTCCCTGCAGGGAAACAGTTGCGTAGAGAACTCTTTCTACAGCAGCCACACACTGTGCCCTAGAGCTGAGAAGCACTGGCTGTAACTTCCCTTTGCAGAAGTAACATGCCTCAGAAACACACTCTCTCCTAACTCTTAAGTTACTACTTCAACTCACATATGCATGGAAACACAGAGTGGAGCACCCGGCAATAGTGTGCAGGACAGTTCAGTAAAAGGGCTGCTCTGCCAGAACAAGGCAGAATGCAGATGTGTGGTTCTCAAGGATATGCTTCTGAGTCTGCTAGAAACTTTGCAGTAGAGCTGAGATGAACTCGGTATAAGTTCCATTTGAAGAAATAACCTAGGTCAGAAACCCACTCAACTGTAGCTCTTAAGCATCATCTGGAGCACACATTCTGGGAACCAGGCAGCAGAGAGCCCAGTGGAAGCTGCTCGATTTGAGCTTGTCTGATAGGTGTTTGTCTTCCCTGCAGGGAAACAGTTGCGTAGAGAACTCTTTCTACAGCAGCCACACACTCTGCCCTAGAGCTGAGAAGCACTGGCTGTCACTTCCCTTTGCAGAAGGAACATGCCTCAGAAACACACTCTCTCCTAACTCTTAAGTTACTACTTCAACTCACATATGCATGGAAACAGAGTGGAGCACCTGGCGATAGTGTGCAGGACAGTTCAGTAAAAGGGCTGCTCTGCCAGAACAAGGCAGAATGCAGATGCGTGGTTCTCAAGGATATGCTTCTGAATCTGCTAGAAACTTTGCAGTAGAGCTGAGATGAACTCAGTATAAGTTCCATTTGAAGAAATAACCTAGGCCAGAAACCCACTCAACTGTAGCTCTTAAGCATCATCTGGAGCACACATTCTGGAAACCAGGCAGCAGAGAGCCCAGTGGAAGCTGCTCGATTTGAGCTTGTCTGATAGGTGTTTGTCTTCCCTGCAGGGAAACAGTTGTGTAGAGAACTCTTTCTACAGCAGCCACACACTCTGCCCTAGAGCTGAGAAGCACTGGCTGTAACTTCCCTTTGCAGAAGGAACATGCCTCAGAAACACACTCTCTCCTGACTCTTAAGTTAGTACTTCAACTCACATATGCATGGAAACACAGAGTGGAGCACCCGGCGATAGTGTGCAGGACAGTTCAGTAAAAGGGCTGCTCTGCCAGAACAAGGCAGAATGCAGATGCGTGGTTCTCAAGGATATGCTTCTGAGTCTGCTAGAAACTTTGCAGTAGAGCTGAGATGAACTCAGTATAAGTTCCATTTGAAGAAATAACCTAGGCCAGAAACCCACTCAACTGTAGCTCTTAAGCATCATCTGGAGCACACATTCTGGGAACCAGGCAGCAGAGAGCCCAGTGGAAGCTGCTCGATTTGAGCTTGTCTGATAGGTGTTTGTCTTCCCTGCAGGGAAACAGTTGCGTAGAGAACTCTTTCTACAGCAGCCACACACTGTGCCCTAGAGCTGAGAAGCACTGGCTGTAACTTCCCTTTGCAGAAGTAACATGCCTCAGAAACACACTCTCTCCTAACTCTTAAGTTACTACTTCAACTCACATATGCATGGAAACACAGAGTGGAGCACCCGGCAATAGTGTGCAGGACAGTTCAGTAAAAGGGCTGCTCTGCCAGAACAAGGCAGAATGCAGATGTGTGGTTCTCAAGGATATGCTTCTGAGTCTGCTAGAAACTTTGCAGTAGAGCTGAGATGAACTCGGTATAAGTTCCATTTGAAGAAATAACCTAGGTCAGAAACCCACTCAACTGTAGCTCTTAAGCATCATCTGGAGCACACATTCTGGGAACCAGGCAGCAGAGAGCCCAGTGGAAGCTGCTCGATTTGAGCTTGTCTGATAGGTGTTTGTCTTCCCTGCAGGGAAACAGTTGCGTAGAGAACTCTTTCTACAGCAGCCACACACTCTGCCCTAGAGCTGAGAAGCACTGGCTGTCACTTCCCTTTGCAGAAGGAACATGCCTCAGAAACACACTCTCTCCTAACTCTTAAGTTACTACTTCAACTCACATATGCATGGAAACAGAGTGGAGCACCTGGCGATAGTGTGCAGGACAGTTCAGTAAAAGGGCTGCTCTGCCAGAACAAGGCAGAATGCAGATGCGTGGTTCTCAAGGATATGCTTCTGAATCTGCTAGAAACTTTGCAGTAGAGCTGAGATGAACTCAGTATAAGTTCCATTTGAAGAAATAACCTAGGCCAGAAACCCACTCAACTGTAGCTCTTAAGCATCATCTGGAGCACACATTCTGGAAACCAGGCAGCAGAGAGCCCAGTGGAAGCTGCTCGATTTGAGCTTGTCTGATAGGTGTTTGTCTTCCCTGCAGGGAAACAGTTGTGTAGAGAACTCTTTCTACAGCAGCCACACACTCTGCCCTAGAGCTGAGAAGCACTGGCTGTAACTTCCCTTTGCAGAAGGAACATGCCTCAGAAACACACTCTCTCCTGACTCTTAAGTTAGTACTTCAACTCACATATGCATGGAAACACAGAGTGGAGCACCCGGCGATAGTGTGCAGGACAGTTCAGTAAAAGGGCTGCTCTGCCAGAACAAGGCAGAATGCAGATGCGTGGTTCTCAAGGATATGCTTCTGAGTCTGCTAGAAACTTTGCAGTAGAGCTGAGATGAACTCAGTATAAGTTCCATTTGAAGAAATAACCTAGGCCAGAAACCCACTCAACTGTAGCTCTTAAGCATCATCTGGAGCACACATTCTGGGAACCAGGCAGCAGAGAGCCCAGTGGAAGCTGCTCGATTTGAGCTTGTCTGATAGGTGTTTGTCTTCCCTGCAGGGAAACAGTTGCGTAGAGAACTCTTTCTACAGCAGCCACACACTCTGCCCTAGAGCTGAGAAGCACTGGCTGTAACTTCCCTTTGCAGAAGGAACATGCCTCAGAAACACACTCTCTCCTAACTCTTAAGTTACTACTTCAACTCACATATGCATGGAAACACAGAGTGGAGCACCCAGCGATAGTGTGCAGGACAGTTCAGTAAAAGGGCTGCTCTGCCAGAACAAGGCAGAATGCAGATGCGTGGTTCTCAAGGATATGCTTCTGAGTCTGCTAGAAACTTTGCAGTAGAGCTGAGATGAACTCAGTATAAGTTCCATTTGAAGAAATAACCTAGGCCCGAAACCCACTCAACTGTAGCTCTTAAGCATCATCTGGAGCACACATTCTGGGAACGAGGCAGCAGAGAGCCCAGTGGAAGCTGCTCGATTTGAGCTTGTCTGATAGGTGTTTGTCTTCCCTGCAGGGAAACAGTTGCGTAGAGAACTCTTTCTACAGCAGCCACACACTCTGCCCTAGAGCTGAGAAGCACTGGCTGTAACTTCCCTTTGCAGAAGGAACATGCCTCAGAAACACACTCTCTCCTAACTCTTAAATTACTACTTCAACTCACATATGCATGGAAACACAGAGTGGAGCACCCGGCGATAGTGTGCAGGACAGTTCAGTAAAAGGGCTGCTCTGCCAGAACAAGGCAGAATGCAGATGCGTGGTTCTCAAGGATATGCTTCTGAGTCTGCTAGAAACTTTGCAGTAGAGCTGAGATGAACTCAGTATAAGTTCCATTTGAAGAAATAACCTAGGCCAGAAACCCACTCAACTGTAGCTCTTAAGCATCATCTGGAGCACACATTCCGGGAACCAGGCAGCAGAGAGCCCAGTGGAAGCTGCTCGATTTGAGCTTGTCTGATAGGTGTTTGTCTTCCCTGCAGGGAAACAGTTGCTTAGAGAACTCTTTCTACAGCAGCCACACACTCTGCCCTAGAGCTGAGAAGCACTGGCTGTAACTTCCCTTTGTAGAAGGAACATGCCTCAGAAACACACTCTCTCCAACTCTTAAGTTACTACTTCAACTAACATATGCATGGAAACACAGAGTGGAGCACCAGGCAATACTGAGCAGGAAAGCTCAGTAAAAGGGCTGCTCTGCCAGAACAAGGCAGAATGCAGATGCGTGGTTCTCAAGGATATGCTTCTGAGTCTGCTAGAAACTTTGCAGTAGAGCTGAGATGAACTCAGTATAAGTTCCATTTGAAGAAATAACCTAGGCCCGAAACCCACTCAACTGTAGCTCTTAAGCATCATCTGGAGCACACATTCTGGGAACCAGGCAGCAGAGAGCCCAGTGGAAGCTGCTCGATTTGAGCTTGTCTGATAGGTGTTTGTCTTCCCTGCAGGGAAACAGTTGCGTAGAGAACTCTTTCTACAGCAGCCACACACTGTGCCCTAGAGCTGAGAAGCACTGGCTGTAACTTCCCTTTGCAGAAGTAACAGGCCTCAGAAACACACTCTCTCCTAACTCTTAAGTTACTACTTCAACTCACATATGCATGGAAACACAGAGTGGAGCACCCGGCGATAGTGTGCAGGACAGTTCAGTGAAGGGGTGCTCTTCCAGAAAAAGGCAGAATGCAGATGCATGGTTCTCAAGGATATGCTTCTGAGTCTGCTAGAAACTTTGCAGTAGAGCTGAGATGAACTCAGTATAAGTTCCATTTGAAGAAATAACCTAGGCCAGAAACCCACTCAACTGTAGCTCTTAAGCATCATCTGGAGCACACATTCTGGGAACCAGGCAGCAGAGAGCCCAGTGGAAGCTGCTCGATTTGAGCTTGTCTGATAGGTGTTTGTCTTCCCTGCAGGGAAACAGTTGCTTAGAGAACTCTTTCTACAGCAGCCACACACTCTGCCCTAGAGCTGAGAAGCACTGGCTGTAACTTCCCTTTGCAGAAGGAACATGCCTCAGAAACACACTCTCTCCTAACTCTTAAGTTACTACTTCAACTCACATATGCATGGAAACACAGAGTGGAGCACCCGGCAATAGTGTGCAGGACAGTTCAGTAAAAGGGCTGCTCTGCCAGAACAAGGCAGAATGCAGATGCGTGGTTCTCAAGGATATGCTTCTGAGTCTGCTAGAAACTTTGCAGTAGAGCTGAGATGAACTCAGTATAAGTTCCATTTGAAGAAATAACCTAGGCCCGAAACCCACTCAACTGTAGCTCTTAAGCATCATCTGGAGCACACATTCTGGGAACCAGGCAGCAGAGAGCCCAGTGGAAGCTGCTCGATTTGAGCTTGTCTGATAGGTGTTTGTCTTCCCTGCAGGGAAACAGTTGCGTAGAGAACTCTTTCTACAGCAGCCACACACTCTGCCCTAGAGCTGAGAAGCACTGGCTGTAACTTCCCTTTGCAGAAGTAACATGCCTCAGAAACACACTCTCTCCTAACTCTTAAGTTACTACTTCAACTCACATATGCATGGAAACACAGAGTGGAGCACCCGGCGATAGTGTGCAGGACAGTTCAGTAAAAGGGCTGCTCTGCCAGAACAAGGCAGAATGCAGATGCGTGCTTCTCAAGGATATGCTTCTGAGTCTGCTAGAAACTTTGCAGTAGAGCTGAGATGAACTCAGTATAAGTTCCATTTGAAGAAATAACCTAGGCCAGAAACCCACTCAACTGTAGCTCTTAAGCATCATCTGGAGCACACATTCTGGGAACCAGGCAGCAGAGAGCCCAGTGGAAGCTGCTCGATTTGAGCTTGTCTGATAGGTGTTTGTCTTCCCTGCAGGGAAACAGTTGCTTAGAGAACTCTTTCTACAACAGCCACACACTCTGCCCTAGAGGTGAGAAGCAGTGGCTGTAACTTCCCTTTGTAGAAGGAACATGCCTCAGAAACACACTCTCTACAACTCTTAAGTTACTACTTCAACTCACATATGCATGGAAACACAGAGTGGAGCACCCGGCAATACTGAGCAGGACAGCTCAGTAAAAGGGCTGCTCTGCCAGAACAAGGCAGAATGCCGATGCGTGGTTCTCAAGGATATGCTTCTGAGTCTGCTAGAAACTTTGCAGTAGAGCTGAGATGAACTCAGTATAAGTTCCATTTGAAGAAATAACCTAGGCCAGAAACCCAATCCACTGTAGCTCTTAAGCATCATCTGGAGCACACATTCTGGGAACCAGGCAGCACAGATCCCAGTGGAATCTGCTCGATTTGAGCTTGTCTGATAGGTGTTTGTCTTCCCTGCAGGGAAACAGTTGCTTAGAGAACTCTTTCTACAGCAGCCACACACTCTGCCCTAGAGCTGAGAAGCACTGGCTGTAACTTCCCTTTGCAGAAGGAACATGCCTCAGAAACACACTCTCTCCTGACTCTTAAGGTACTACTTCAACTCACATATGCATGGAAACACAGAGTGGAGCACCCGGCGATAGTGTGCAGGACAGTTCAGTAAAAGGGCTGCTCTGCCAGAACAAGGCAGAATGCAGATGCGTGGTTCTCAAGGATATGCTTCTGAGTCTGCTAGAAACTTTGCAGTAGAGCTGAGATGAACTCAGTATAAGTTCCATTTGAAGAAATAACCTAGGCCAGAAACCCACTCAACTGTAGCTCTTAAGCATCATCTGGAGCACACATTCTGGGAACCAGGCAGCAGAGAGCCCAGTGGAAGCTGCTCGATTTGAGCTTGTCTGATAGGTGTTTGTCTTCCCTGCAGGGAAACAGTTGCGTAGAGAACTCTTTCTACAGCAGCCACACACTCTGCCCTAGAGCTGAGAAGCACTGGCTGTAACTTCCCTTTGCAGAAGGAACATGCCTCAGAAACACACTCTCTCCTAACTCTTAAGTTACTACTTCAACTCACATATGCATGGAAACACAGAGTGGAGCACCCGGCGATAGTGTGCAGGACAGTTCAGTAAAAGGGCTGCTCTGCCAGAACAAGGCAGAATGCAGATGCGTGGTTCTCAAGGATATGCTTCTGAGTCTGCTAGAAACTTTGCAGTAGAGCTGAGATGAACTCAGTATAAGTTCCATTTGAAGAAATAACCTAGGCCCGAAACCCACTCAACTGTAGCTCTTAAGCATCATCTGGAGCACACATTCTGGGAACCAGGCAGCAGAGAGCCCAGTGGAAGCTGCTCGATTTGAGCTTGTCTGATAGGTGTTTGTCTTCCCTGCAGGGAAACAGTTGCGTAGAGAACTCTTTCTACAGCAGCCACACACTCTGCCCTAGAGCTGAGAAGCACTGGCTGTAACTTCCCTTTGCAGAAGGAACATGCCTCAGAAACACACTCTCTCCTAACTCTTAAGTTACTACTTCAACTCACATATGCATGGAAACACAGAGTGGAGCACCCGGCGATAGTGTGCAGGACAGTTCAGTAAAAGGGCTGCTCTGCCAGAACAAGGCAGAATGCAGATGCGTGGTTCTCAAGGATATGCTTCTGAGTCTGCTAGAAACTTTGCAGTAGAGCTGAGATGAACTCAGTATAAGTTCCATTTGAAGAAATAACCTAGGCCAGAAACCCACTCAACTGTAGCTCTTAAGCATCATCTGGAGCACACATTCCGGGAACCAGGCAGCAGAGAGCCCAGTGGAAGCTGCTCGATTTGAGCTTGTCTGATAGGTGTTTGTCTTCCCTGCAGGGAAACAGTTGCATAGAGAACTCTTTCTACAGCAGCCACACACTCTGCCCTAGAACTGAGAAGCACTGGCTGTAACTTCCCTTTGCAGAAGGAACATGCCTCAGAAACACACTCTCTCCTAAATCTTAAGTTACTACTTCAACTCACATATGCATGGAAACACAGAGTGGAGCACCCGGCAATACTGAGCAGGACAGCTCAGTAAAAGGGCTGCTCTGCCAGAACAAGGCAGAATGCAGATGCGTGGTTCTCAAGGATATGCTTCTGAGTCTGCTAGAAACTTTGCAGTAGAGCTGAGATGAACTCAGTATAAGTTCCATTTGAAGAAATAACCTAGGCCAGAAACCCACTCAACTGTAGCTCTTAAGCATCATCTGGAGCACACATTCTGGGAACCAGGCAGCAGAGAGCCCAGTGGAAGCTGCTCGATTTGAGCTTGTCTGATAGGTGTTTGTCTTCCCTGCAGGGAAACAGTTGCGTAGAGAACTCTTTCTACAGCAGCCACACACTCTGCCCTAGAGCTGAGAAGCACTGGCTGTCACTTCCCTTTGCAGAAGGAACATGCCTCAGAAACACACTCTCTCCTAACTCTTAAGTTACTACTTCAACTCACATATGCATGGAAACACAGAGTGGAGCACCCGGCAATAGTGTGCAGGACAGTTCAGTAAAAGGGCTGCTCTGCCAGAACAAGGCAGAATGCAGATGCGTGGTTCTCAAGGATATGCTTCTGAGTCTGCTAGAAACTTTGCAGTAGAGCTGAGATGAACTCAGTATAAGTTCCATTTGAAGAAATAACCTAGGCCAGAAACCCACTCAACTGTAGCTCTTAAGCATCATCTGGAGCACACATTCTGGGAACCAGGCAGCAGAGAGCCCAGTGGAAGCTGCTCGATTTGAGCTTGTCTGATAGGTGTTTGTCTTCCCTGCAGGGAAACAGTTGCGTAGAGAACTCTTTCTACAGCAGCCACACACTCTGCCCTAGAGCTGAGAAGCACTGGCTGTCACTTCCCTTTGCAGAAGGAACATGCCTCAGAAACACACTCTCTCCTAACTCTTAAGTTACTACTTCAACTCACATATGCATGGAAACAGAGTGGAGCACCTGGCGATAGTGTGCAGGACAGTTCAGTAAAAGGGCTGCTCTGCCAGAACAAGGCAGAATGCAGATGCGTGGTTCTCAAGGATATGCTTCTGAGTCTGCTAGAAACTTTGCAGTAGAGCTGAGATGAACTCAGTATAAGTTCCATTTGAAGAAATAACCTAGGCCAGAAACCCACTCAACTGTAGCTCTTAAGCATCATCTGGAGCACACATTCTGGGAACCAGGCAGCAGAGAGCCCAGTGGAAGCTGCTCGATTTGAGCTTGTCTGATAGGTGTTTGTCTTCCCTGCAGGGAAACAGTTGCGTAGAGAACTCTTTCTACAGCAGCCACACACTCTGCCCTAGAGCTGAGAAGCACTGGCTGTAACTTCCCTTTGCAGAAGGAACATGCCTCAGAAACACACTCTCTCCTAACTCTTAAGTTACTACTTCAACTCACATATGCATGGAAACACAGAGTGGAGCACCCGGCGATAGTGTGCAGGACAGTTCAGTAAAAGGGCTGCTCTGCCAGAACAAGGCAGAATGCAGATGCGTGGTTCTCAAGGATATGCTTCTGAGTCTGCTAGAAACTTTGCAGTAGAGCTGAGATGAACTCAGTATAAGTTCCATTTGAAGAAATAACCTAGGCCCGAAACCCACTCAACTGTAGCTCTTAAGCATCATCTGGAGCACACATTCTGGGAACGAGGCAGCAGAGAGCCCAGTGGAAGCTGCTCGATTTGAGCTTGTCTGATAGGTGTTTGTCTTCCCTGCAGGGAAACAGTTGCGTAGAGAACTCTTTCTACAGCAGCCACACACTCTGCCCTAGAGCTGAGAAGCACTGGCTGTCACTTCCCTTTGCAGAAGGAACATGCCTCAGAAACACACTCTCTCCTAACTCTTAAGTTACTACTTCAACTCACATATGCATGGAAACACAGAGTGGAGCACCCGGCGATAGTGTGCAGGACAGTTCAGTAAAAGGGCTGCTCTGCCAGAACAAGGCAGAATGCAGATGCGTGGTTCTCAAGGATATGCTTCTGAGTCTGCTAGAAACTTTGCAGTAGAGCTGAGATGAACTCAGTATAAGTTCCATTTGAAGAAATAACCTAGGCCAGAAACCCACTCAACTGTAGCTCTTAAGCATCATCTGGAGCACACATTCCGGGAACCAGGCAGCAGAGAGCCCAGTGGAAGCTGCTCGATTTGAGCTTGTCTGATAGGTGTTTGTCTTCCCTGCAGGGAAACAGTTGCTTAGAGAACTCTTTCTACAGCAGCCACACACTCTGCCCTAGAGCTGAGAAGCACTGGCTGTAACTTCCCTTTGTAGAAGGAACATGCCTCAGAAACACACTCTCTCCAACTCTTAAGTTACTACTTCAACTAACATATGCATGGAAACACAGAGTGGAGCACCAGGCAATACTGAGCAGGAAAGCTCAGTAAAAGGGCTGCTCTGCCAGAACAAGGCAGAATGCAGATGCGTGGTTCTCAAGGATATGCTTCTGAGTCTGCTAGAAACTTTGCAGTAGAGCTGAGATGAACTCAGTATAAGTTCCATTTGAAGAAATAACCTAGGCCCGAAACCCACTCAACTGTAGCTCTTAAGCATCATCTGGAGCACACATTCTGGGAACCAGGCAGCAGAGAGCCCAGTGGAAGCTGCTCGATTTGAGCTTGTCTGATAGGTGTTTGTCTTCCCTGCAGGGAAACAGTTGCGTAGAGAACTCTTTCTACAGCAGCCACACACTGTGCCCTAGAGCTGAGAAGCACTGGCTGTAACTTCCCTTTGCAGAAGTAACATGCCTCAGAAACACACTCTCTCCTAACTCTTAAGTTACTACTTCAACTCACATATGCATGGAAACACAGAGTGGAGCACCCGGCAATAGTGTGCAGGACAGTTCAGTAAAAGGGCTGCTCTGCCAGAACAAGGCAGAATGCAGATGTGTGGTTCTCAAGGATATGCTTCTGAGTCTGCTAGAAACTTTGCAGTAGAGCTGAGATGAACTCGGTATAAGTTCCATTTGAAGAAATAACCTAGGTCAGAAACCCACTCAACTGTAGCTCTTAAGCATCATCTGGAGCACACATTCTGGGAACCAGGCAGCAGAGAGCCCAGTGGAAGCTGCTCGATTTGAGCTTGTCTGATAGGTGTTTGTCTTCCCTGCAGGGAAACAGTTGCGTAGAGAACTCTTTCTACAGCAGCCACACACTCTGCCCTAGAGCTGAGAAGCACTGGCTGTCACTTCCCTTTGCAGAAGGAACATGCCTCAGAAACACACTCTCTCCTAACTCTTAAGTTACTACTTCAACTCACATATGCATGGAAACAGAGTGGAGCACCTGGCGATAGTGTGCAGGACAGTTCAGTAAAAGGGCTGCTCTGCCAGAACAAGGCAGAATGCAGATGCGTGGTTCTCAAGGATATGCTTCTGAATCTGCTAGAAACTTTGCAGTAGAGCTGAGATGAACTCAGTATAAGTTCCATTTGAAGAAATAACCTAGGCCAGAAACCCACTCAACTGTAGCTCTTAAGCATCATCTGGAGCACACATTCTGGAAACCAGGCAGCAGAGAGCCCAGTGGAAGCTGCTCGATTTGAGCTTGTCTGATAGGTGTTTGTCTTCCCTGCAGGGAAACAGTTGTGTAGAGAACTCTTTCTACAGCAGCCACACACTCTGCCCTAGAGCTGAGAAGCACTGGCTGTAACTTCCCTTTGCAGAAGGAACATGCCTCAGAAACACACTCTCTCCTGACTCTTAAGTTAGTACTTCAACTCACATATGCATGGAAACACAGAGTGGAGCACCCGGCGATAGTGTGCAGGACAGTTCAGTAAAAGGGCTGCTCTGCCAGAACAAGGCAGAATGCAGATGCGTGGTTCTCAAGGATATGCTTCTGAGTCTGCTAGAAACTTTGCAGTAGAGCTGAGATGAACTCAGTATAAGTTCCATTTGAAGAAATAACCTAGGCCAGAAACCCACTCAACTGTAGCTCTTAAGCATCATCTGGAGCACACATTCTGGGAACCAGGCAGCAGAGAGCCCAGTGGAAGCTGCTCGATTTGAGCTTGTCTGATAGGTGTTTGTCTTCCCTGCAGGGAAACAGTTGCGTAGAGAACTCTTTCTACAGCAGCCACACACTCTGCCCTAGAGCTGAGAAGCACTGGCTGTAACTTCCCTTTGCAGAAGGAACATGCCTCAGAAACACACTCTCTCCTAACTCTTAAGTTACTACTTCAACTCACATATGCATGGAAACACAGAGTGGAGCACCCGGCGATAGTGTGCAGGACAGTTCAGTAAAAGGGCTGCTCTGCCAGAACAAGGCAGAATGCAGATGCGTGGTTCTCAAGGATATGCTTCTGAGTCTGCTAGAAACTTTGCAGTAGAGCTGAGATGAACTCAGTATAAGTTCCATTTGAAGAAATAACCTAGGCCCGAAACCCACTCAACTGTAGCTCTTAAGCATCATCTGGAGCACACATTCTGGGAACGAGGCAGCAGAGAGCCCAGTGGAAGCTGCTCGATTTGAGCTTGTCTGATAGGTGTTTGTCTTCCCTGCAGGGAAACAGTTGCGTAGAGAACTCTTTCTACAGCAGCCACACACTCTGCCCTAGAGCTGAGAAGCACTGGCTGTAACTTCCCTTTGCAGAAGGAACATGCCTCAGAAACACACTCTCTCCTAACTCTTAAGTTACTACTTCAACTCACATATGCATGGAAACACAGAGTGGAGCACCCGGCGATAGTGTGCAGGACAGTTCAGTAAAAGGGCTGCTCTGCCAGAACAAGGCAGAATGCAGATGCGTGGTTCTCAAGGATATGCTTCTGAGTCTGCTAGAAACTTTGCAGTAGAGCTGAGATGAACTCAGTATAAGTTCCATTTGAAGAAATAACCTAGGCCAGAAACCCACTCAACTGTAGCTCTTAAGCATCATCTGGAGCACACATTCCGGGAACCAGGCAGCAGAGAGCCCAGTGGAAGCTGCTCGATTTGAGCTTGTCTGATAGGTGTTTGTCTTCCCTGCAGGGAAACAGTTGCTTAGAGAACTCTTTCTACAGCAGCCACACACTCTGCCCTAGAGCTGAGAAGCACTGGCTGTAACTTCCCTTTGTAGAAGGAACATGCCTCAGAAACACACTCTCTCCAACTCTTAAGTTACTACTTCAACTAACATATGCATGGAAACACAGAGTGGAGCACCAGGCAATACTGAGCAGGAAAGCTCAGTAAAAGGGCTGCTCTGCCAGAACAAGGCAGAATGCAGATGCGTGGTTCTCAAGGATATGCTTCTGAGTCTGCTAGAAACTTTGCAGTAGAGCTGAGATGAACTCAGTATAAGTTCCATTTGAAGAAATAACCTAGGCCCGAAACCCACTCAACTGTAGCTCTTAAGCATCATCTGGAGCACACATTCTGGGAACCAGGCAGCAGAGAGCCCAGTGGAAGCTGCTCGATTTGAGCTTGTCTGATAGGTGTTTGTCTTCCCTGCAGGGAAACAGTTGTGTAGAGAACTCTTTCTACAGCAGCCACACACTCTGCCCTAGAGCTGAGAAGCACTGGCTGTAACTTCCCTTTGCAGAAGGAACATGCCTCAGAAACACACTCTCTCCTGACTCTTAAGTTAGTACTTCAACTCACATATGCATGGAAACACAGAGTGGAGCACCCGGCGATAGTGTGCAGGACAGTTCAGTAAAAGGGCTGCTCTGCCAGAACAAGGCAGAATGCAGATGCGTGGTTCTCAAGGATATGCTTCTGAGTCTGCTAGAAACTTTGCAGTAGAGCTGAGATGAACTCAGTATAAGTTCCATTTGAAGAAATAACCTAGGCCAGAAACCCACTCAACTGTAGCTCTTAAGCATCATCTGGAGCACACATTCTGGGAACCAGGCAGCAGAGAGCCCAGTGGAAGCTGCTCGATTTGAGCTTGTCTGATAGGTGTTTGTCTTCCCTGCAGGGAAACAGTTGCGTAGAGAACTCTTTCTACAGCAGCCACACACTCTGCCCTAGAGCTGAGAAGCACTGGCTGTAACTTCCCTTTGCAGAAGGAACATGCCTCAGAAACACACTCTCTCCTAACTCTTAAGTTACTACTTCAACTCACATATGCATGGAAACACAGAGTGGAGCACCCGGCGATAGTGTGCAGGACAGTTCAGTAAAAGGGCTGCTCTGCCAGAACAAGGCAGAATGCAGATGCGTGGTTCTCAAGGATATGCTTCTGAGTCTGCTAGAAACTTTGCAGTAGAGCTGAGATGAACTCAGTATAAGTTCCATTTGAAGAAATAACCTAGGCCCGAAACCCACTCAACTGTAGCTCTTAAGCATCATCTGGAGCACACATTCTGGGAACGAGGCAGCAGAGAGCCCAGTGGAAGCTGCTCGATTTGAGCTTGTCTGATAGGTGTTTGTCTTCCCTGCAGGGAAACAGTTGTGTAGAGAACTCTTTCTACAGCAGCCACACACTCTGCCCTAGAGCTGAGAAGCACTGGCTGTCACTTCCCTTTGCAGAAGGAACATGCCTCAGAAACACACTCTCTCCTAACTCTTAAGTTACTACTTCAACTCACATATGCATGGAAACACAGAGTGGAGCACCCGGCGATAGTGTGCAGGACAGTTCAGTAAAAGGGCTGCTCTGCCAGAACAAGGCAGAATGCAGATGCGTGGTTCTCAAGGATATGCTTCTGAGTCTGCTAGAAACTTTGCAGTAGAGCTGAGATGAACTCAGTATAAGTTCCATTTGAAGAAATAACCTAGGCCAGAAACCCACTCAACTGTAGCTCTTAAGCATCATCTGGAGCACACATTCCGGGAACCAGGCAGCAGAGAGCCCAGTGGAAGCTGCTCGATTTGAGCTTGTCTGATAGGTGTTTGTCTTCCCTGCAGGGAAACAGTTGCTTAGAGAACTCTTTCTACAGCAGCCACACACTCTGCCCTAGAGCTGAGAAGCACTGGCTGTAACTTCCCTTTGTAGAAGGAACATGCCTCAGAAACACACTCTCTCCAACTCTTAAGTTACTACTTCAACTAACATATGCATGGAAACACAGAGTGGAGCACCAGGCAATACTGAGCAGGAAAGCTCAGTAAAAGGGCTGCTCTGCCAGAACAAGGCAGAATGCAGATGCGTGGTTCTCAAGGATATGCTTCTGAGTCTGCTAGAAACTTTGCAGTAGAGCTGAGATGAACTCAGTATAAGTTCCATTTGAAGAAATAACCTAGGCCCGAAACCCACTCAACTGTAGCTCTTAAGCATCATCTGGAGCACACATTCTGGGAACCAGGCAGCAGAGAGCCCAGTGGAAGCTGCTCGATTTGAGCTTGTCTGATAGGTGTTTGTCTTCCCTGCAGGGAAACAGTTGCGTAGAGAACTCTTTCTACAGCAGCCACACACTGTGCCCTAGAGCTGAGAAGCACTGGCTGTAACTTCCCTTTGCAGAAGTAACATGCCTCAGAAACACACTCTCTCCTAACTCTTAAGTTACTACTTCAACTCACATATGCATGGAAACACAGAGTGGAGCACCCGGCAATAGTGTGCAGGACAGTTCAGTAAAAGGGCTGCTCTGCCAGAACAAGGCAGAATGCAGATGTGTGGTTCTCAAGGATATGCTTCTGAGTCTGCTAGAAACTTTGCAGTAGAGCTGAGATGAACTCGGTATAAGTTCCATTTGAAGAAATAACCTAGGTCAGAAACCCACTCAACTGTAGCTCTTAAGCATCATCTGGAGCACACATTCTGGGAACCAGGCAGCAGAGAGCCCAGTGGAAGCTGCTCGATTTGAGCTTGTCTGATAGGTGTTTGTCTTCCCTGCAGGGAAACAGTTGCGTAGAGAACTCTTTCTACAGCAGCCACACACTCTGCCCTAGAGCTGAGAAGCACTGGCTGTCACTTCCCTTTGCAGAAGGAACATGCCTCAGAAACACACTCTCTCCTAACTCTTAAGTTACTACTTCAACTCACATATGCATGGAAACAGAGTGGAGCACCTGGCGATAGTGTGCAGGACAGTTCAGTAAAAGGGCTGCTCTGCCAGAACAAGGCAGAATGCAGATGCGTGGTTCTCAAGGATATGCTTCTGAATCTGCTAGAAACTTTGCAGTAGAGCTGAGATGAACTCAGTATAAGTTCCATTTGAAGAAATAACCTAGGCCAGAAACCCACTCAACTGTAGCTCTTAAGCATCATCTGGAGCACACATTCTGGAAACCAGGCAGCAGAGAGCCCAGTGGAAGCTGCTCGATTTGAGCTTGTCTGATAGGTGTTTGTCTTCCCTGCAGGGAAACAGTTGTGTAGAGAACTCTTTCTACAGCAGCCACACACTCTGCCCTAGAGCTGAGAAGCACTGGCTGTAACTTCCCTTTGCAGAAGGAACATGCCTCAGAAACACACTCTCTCCTGACTCTTAAGTTAGTACTTCAACTCACATATGCATGGAAACACAGAGTGGAGCACCCGGCGATAGTGTGCAGGACAGTTCAGTAAAAGGGCTGCTCTGCCAGAACAAGGCAGAATGCAGATGCGTGGTTCTCAAGGATATGCTTCTGAGTCTGCTAGAAACTTTGCAGTAGAGCTGAGATGAACTCAGTATAAGTTCCATTTGAAGAAATAACCTAGGCCAGAAACCCACTCAACTGTAGCTCTTAAGCATCATCTGGAGCACACATTCTGGGAACCAGGCAGCAGAGAGCCCAGTGGAAGCTGCTCGATTTGAGCTTGTCTGATAGGTGTTTGTCTTCCCTGCAGGGAAACAGTTGCGTAGAGAACTCTTTCTACAGCAGCCACACACTCTGCCCTAGAGCTGAGAAGCACTGGCTGTAACTTCCCTTTGCAGAAGGAACATGCCTCAGAAACACACTCTCTCCTAACTCTTAAGTTACTACTTCAACTCACATATGCATGGAAACACAGAGTGGAGCACCCGGCGATAGTGTGCAGGACAGTTCAGTAAAAGGGCTGCTCTGCCAGAACAAGGCAGAATGCAGATGCGTGGTTCTCAAGGATATGCTTCTGAGTCTGCTAGAAACTTTGCAGTAGAGCTGAGATGAACTCAGTATAAGTTCCATTTGAAGAAATAACCTAGGCCCGAAACCCACTCAACTGTAGCTCTTAAGCATCATCTGGAGCACACATTCTGGGAACGAGGCAGCAGAGAGCCCAGTGGAAGCTGCTCGATTTGAGCTTGTCTGATAGGTGTTTGTCTTCCCTGCAGGGAAACAGTTGCGTAGAGAACTCTTTCTACAGCAGCCACACACTCTGCCCTAGAGCTGAGAAGCACTGGCTGTAACTTCCCTTTGCTGAAGGAACATGCCTCAGAAACACACTCTCTCCTAACTCTTAAGTTACTACTTCAACTCACATATGCATGGAAACACAGAGTGGAGCACCCGGCGATAGTGTGCAGGACAGTTCAGTAAAAGGGCTGCTCTGCCAGAACAAGGCAGAATGCAGATGCGTGGTTCTCAAGGATATGCTTCTGAGTCTGCTAGAAACTTTGCAGTAGAGCTGAGATGAACTCAGTATAAGTTCCATTTGAAGAAATAACCTAGGCCAGAAACCCACTCAACTGTAGCTCTTAAGCATCATCTGGAGCACACATTCCGGGAACCAGGCAGCAGAGAGCCCAGTGGAAGCTGCTCGATTTGAGCTTGTCTGATAGGTGTTTGTCTTCCCTGCAGGGAAACAGTTGCTTAGAGAACTCTTTCTACAGCAGCCACACACTCTGCCCTAGAGCTGAGAAGCACTGGCTGTAACTTCCCTTTGTAGAAGGAACATGCCTCAGAAACACACTCTCTCCAACTCTTAAGTTACTACTTCAACTAACATATGCATGGAAACACAGAGTGGAGCACCAGGCAATACTGAGCAGGAAAGCTCAGTAAAAGGGCTGCTCTGCCAGAACAAGGCAGAATGCAGATGCGTGGTTCTCAAGGATATGCTTCTGAGTCTGCTAGAAACTTTGCAGTAGAGCTGAGATGAACTCAGTATAAGTTCCATTTGAAGAAATAACCTAGGCCCGAAACCCACTCAACTGTAGCTCTTAAGCATCATCTGGAGCACACATTCTGGGAACCAGGCAGCAGAGAGCCCAGTGGAAGCTGCTCGATTTGAGCTTGTCTGATAGGTGTTTGTCTTCCCTGCAGGGAAACAGTTGCGTAGAGAACTCTTTCTACAGCAGCCACACACTGTGCCCTAGAGCTGAGAAGCACTGGCTGTAACTTCCCTTTGCAGAAGTAACAGGCCTCAGAAACACACTCTCTCCTAACTCTTAAGTTACTACTTCAACTCACATATGCATGGAAACACAGAGTGGAGCACCCGGCGATAGTGTGCAGGACAGTTCAGTGAAGGGGTGCTCTTCCAGAAAAAGGCAGAATGCAGATGCATGGTTCTCAAGGATATGCTTCTGAGTCTGCTAGAAACTTTGCAGTAGAGCTGAGATGAACTCAGTATAAGTTCCATTTGAAGAAATAACCTAGGCCAGAAACCCACTCAACTGTAGCTCTTAAGCATCATCTGGAGCACACATTCTGGGAACCAGGCAGCAGAGAGCCCAGTGGAAGCTGCTCGATTTGAGCTTGTCTGATAGGTGTTTGTCTTCCCTGCAGGGAAACAGTTGCTTAGAGAACTCTTTCTACAGCAGCCACACACTCTGCCCTAGAGCTGAGAAGCACTGGCTGTAACTTCCCTTTGCAGAAGGAACATGCCTCAGAAACACACTCTCTCCTAACTCTTAAGTTACTACTTCAACTCACATATGCATGGAAACACAGAGTGGAGCACCCGGCAATAGTGTGCAGGACAGTTCAGTAAAAGGGCTGCTCTGCCAGAACAAGGCAGAATGCAGATGCGTGGTTCTCAAGGATATGCTTCTGAGTCTGCTAGAAACTTTGCAGTAGAGCTGAGATGAACTCAGTATAAGTTCCATTTGAAGAAATAACCTAGGCCCGAAACCCACTCAACTGTAGCTCTTAAGCATCATCTGGAGCACACATTCTGGGAACCAGGCAGCAGAGAGCCCAGTGGAAGCTGCTCGATTTGAGCTTGTCTGATAGGTGTTTGTCTTCCCTGCAGGGAAACAGTTGCGTAGAGAACTCTTTCTACAGCAGCCACACACTCTGCCCTAGAGCTGAGAAGCACTGGCTGTAACTTCCCTTTGCAGAAGGAACATGCCTCAGAAACACACTCTCTCCTAACTCTAAAGGTACTACTTCAACTCACATATGCATGGAAACACAGAGTGGAGCACCCGGCGATAGTGTGCAGGACAGTTCAGTAAAAGGGCTGCTCTGCCAGAACAAGGCAGAATGCAGATGCGTGGTTCTCAAGGATATGCTTCTGAGTCTGCTAGAAACTTTGCAGTAGAGCTGAGATGAACTCAGTATAAGTTCCATTTGAAGAAATAACCTAGGCCAGAAACCCACTCAACTGTAGCTCTTAAGCATCATCTGGAGCACACATTCTGGGAACCAGGCAGCAGAGAGCCAAGAAGAGACTGCTCGATTTGAGGTTGTTTCATAGGTGTTTGTCTTCTCTGCAGGGAAACAGTTGCTTAGAGAACTCTTTCTACAGCAGCCACACACTCTGCCCTAGAGCTGAGAAGCACTGGCTGTCACTTCCCTTTGCAGAAGTAACATGCCTCAGAAACACACTCTCTCCTAACTCTTAAGTTACTACTTCAACTCACATATGCATGGAAACACAGAGTGGAGCACCCGGCGATAGTGTGCAGGACAGTTCAGTAAAAGGGCTGCTCTGCCAGAACAAGGCAGAATGCAGATGCGTGCTTCTCAAGGATATGCTTCTGAGTCTGCTAGAAACTTTGCAGTAGAGCTGAGATGAACTCAGTATAAGTTCCATTTGAAGAAATAACCTAGGCCAGAAACCCACTCCACTGTAGCTCTTAAGCATCATCTGGAGCACACATTCTGGGAACCAGGCAGCAGAGAGCCCAGTGGAAGCTGCTCGATTTGAGCTTGTCTGATAGGTGTTTGTCTTCCCTGCAGGGAAACAGTTGCTTAGAGAACTCTTTCTACAGCAGCCACACACTCTGCCCTAGAGGTGAGAAGCAGTGGCTGTAACTTCCCTTTGTAGAAGGAACATGCCTCAGAAACACACTCTCTACAACTCTTAAGTTACTACTTCAACTCACATATGCATGGAAACACAGAGTGGAGCACCAGGCAATACTGAGCAGGAAAGCTCAGTAAAAGGGCTGCTCTGCCAGAACAAGGCAGAATGCAGATGCGTGGTTCTCAAGGATATGCTTCTGAGTCTGCTAGAAACTTTGCAGTAGAGCTGAGATGAACTCAGTATAAGTTCCATTTGAAGAAATAACCTAGGCCAGAAACCCACTCAACTGTAGCTCTTAAGCATCATCTGGAGCACACATTCTGGGAACCAGGCAGCAGAGAGCCCAGTGGAAGCTGCTCGATTTGAGCTTGTCTGATAGGTGTTTGTCTTCCCTGCAGGGAAACAGTTGCGTAGAGAACTCTTTCTACAGCAGCCACACACTCTGCCCTAGAGCTGAGAAGCACTGGCTGTAACTTCCCTTTGCAGAAGGAACATGCCTCAGAAACACACACTCACCTAACTCTTAAGTTACTACTTCAACTCACATATGCATGGAAACAGAGTGGAGCACCTGGCGATAGTGTGCAGGACAGTTCAGTAAAAGGGCTGCTCTGCCAGAACAAGGCAGAATGCAGATGCGTGGTTCTCAAGGATATGCTTCTGAGTCTGCTAGAAACTTTGCAGTAGAGCTGAGATGAACTCAGTATAAGTTCCATTTGAAGAAATAACCTAGGGCAGAAACCCACTCAACTGTAGCTCTTAAGCATCATCTGGAGCACACATTCTGGAAGCCAGGCAGCAGAGAGCCCAGTGGAAGCTGCTCGATTTGAGCTTGTCTGATAGGTGTTTGTCTTCCCTGCAGGGAAACAGTTGCGTAGAGAACTCTTTCTACAGCAGCCACACACTCTGCCCTAGAGCTGAGAAGCACTGGCTGTAACTTCCCTTTGCAGAAGGAACATGCCTCAGAAACACACTCTCTCCTAACTCTTAAGTTAGTACTTCAACTCACATATGCATGGAAACACAGAGTGGAGCACCCGGCGATAGTGTGCAGGACAGTTCAGTAAAAGGGCTGCTCTGCCAGAAGAAGGCAGAATGCAGATGCGTGGTTCTCAAGGATATGCTTCTGAGTCTGCTAGAAACTTTGCAGAAGAGCTGAGATGAACTCAGTATAAGTTTCATTTGAAGAAATAACCTAGGCCAGAAACCCACTCAACTGTAGCTCTTAAGCATCATCTGGAGCACACATTCTGGGAACCAGGCAGCCGAGAGCCCAGTGGAAGCTGCTCGATTTGAGCTTGTCTGATAGGTGTTTGTCTTCCCTGCAGGGAAACAGTTGCTTAGAGAACTCTTTCTACAGCAGCCACACACTCTGCCCTAGAGCTGAGAAGCACTGCCTGTAACTTCCCTTTGCAGAAGGAACATGCCTCAGAAACACACTCTCTCCTAACTCTTAAGTTACTACTTCAACTCACATATGCATGGAAACACAGAGTGGAGCACCCGGCAATACTGAGCAGGACAGCTCAGTAAAAGGGCTGCTCTGCCAGAACAAGGCAGAATGCAGATGCGTGGTTCTCAAGGATATGCTTCTGAGTCTGCTAGAAACTTTGCAGTAGAGCTGAGATGAACTCAGTATAAGTTCCATTTGAAGAAATAACCTAGGCCAGAAACCCACTCAACTGTAGCTCTTATGCATCATCTGGAGCACACATTCCGGGAACCAGGCAGCAGAGAGCCCAGTGGAAGCTGCTCGATTTGAGCTTGTCTGATAGGTGTTTGTCTTCCCTGCAGGGAAACAGTTGCGTAGAGAACTCTTTCTACAGCAGCCACACACTTTGCCCTAGAGCTCAGAAGCACTGGCTGTAACTTCCCTTTGCAGAAGGAACATGCCTCAGAAACACACTCTCTCCTAACTCTTAAGTTACTACTTCAACTCACATATGCATGGAAACACAGAGTGGAGCACCCGGCGATAGTGTGCAGGACAGTTCAGTAAAAGGGCTGCTCTGCCAGAACAAGGCAGAATGCAGATGCGTGGTTCTCAAGGATATGCTTCTGAGTCTGCTAGAAACTTTGCAGTAGAGCTGAGATGAACTCAGTATAAGTTCCATTTGAAGAAATAACCTAGGCCAGAAACCCACTCAACTGTAGCTCTTAAGCATCATCTGGAGCACACATTCTGGGAACCAGGCAGCAGAGAGCCCAGTGGAAGCTGCTCGATTTGAGCTTGTCTGATAGGTGTTTGTCTTCCCTGCAGGGAAACAGTTGCTTAGAGAACTCTTTCTACAGCAGCCACACACTCT
Organism: Tapirus indicus; assembly: GCA_031878705.1. Taxonomy (NCBI): domain Eukaryota; kingdom Metazoa; phylum Chordata; class Mammalia; order Perissodactyla; family Tapiridae; genus Tapirus; species Tapirus indicus. The sequence continues at coordinate 50,026,199 of CM062942.1, forward strand.
GCCCTAGAGCTGAGAAGCACTGGCTGTAACTTCCCTTTGTAGAAGGAACATGCCTCAGAAACACACTCTCTCCAACTCTTAAGTTACTACTTCAACTCACATATGCATGGAAACACAGAGTGGAGCACCAGGCAATACTGAGCAGGAAAGCTCAGTAAAAGGGCTGCTCTGCCAGAAGAAGGCAGAATGCAGATGCGTGGTTCTCAAGGATATGCTTCTGAGTCTGCTAGAAACTTTGCAGTAGAGCTGAGATGAACTCAGTATAAGTTCCATTTGAAGAAATAACCTAGGCCAGAAACCCACTCAACTGTAGCTCTTAAGCATCATCTGGAGCACACATTCCGGGAACCAGGCAGCAGAGAGCCCAGTGGAAGCTGCTCGATTTGAGCTTGTCTGATAGGTGTTTGTCTTCCCTGCAGGGAAACAGTTGCGTAGAGAACTCTTTCTACAGCAGCCACACACTCTGCCCTAGAGCTGAGAAGCACTGGCTGTAACTTCGCTTTGCAGAAGGAACATGCCTCAGAAACACACTCTCTCCTAACTCTTAAGTTACTACTTCAACTCACATATGCATGGAAACACAGAGTGGAGCACCCGGCGATAGTGTGCAGGACAGTTCAGTAAAAGGGCTGCTCTGCCAGAACAAGGCAGAATGCCGATGCGTGGTTCTCAAGGATATGCTTCTGAGTCTGCTAGAAACTTTGCAGTAGAGCTGAGATGAACTCAGTATAAGTTCCATTTGAAGAAATAACCTAGGCCAGAAACCCAATCCACTGTAGCTCTTAAGCATCATCTGGAGCACACATTCTGGGAACCAGGCAGCACAGAGCCCAGTGGAAGCTGCTCGATTTGAGCTTGTCTGATAGGTGTTTGTCTTCCCTGCAGGGAAACAGTTGCTTAGAGAACTCTTTCTACAGCAGCCACACACTCTGCCCTAGAGCTGAGAAGCACTGGCTGTAACTTCCCTTTGCAGAAGGAACATGCCTCAGAAACACACTCTCTCCTAACTCTTAAGTTACTACTTCAACTCACATATGCATGGAAACACAGAGTGGAGCACCCGGCAATACTGAGCAGGACAGCTCAGTAAAAGGGCTGCTCTGCCAGAACAAGGCAGAATGCAGATGCGTGGTTCTCAAGGATATGCTTCTGAGTCTGCTAGAAACTTTGCAGTAGAGCTGAGATGAACTCAGTATAAGTTACATTTGAAGAAAAACCTAGGCCAGAAACCCACTCCACTGTAGCTCTTAAGCATCATCTGGAGCACACATTCTGGGAACCAGGCAGCAGAGAGCCCAGTGGAAGCTGCTCGATTTGAGCTTGTCTGATAGGTGTTTGTCTTCCCTGCAGGAAAACAGTTGCTTAGAGAACTCTTTCCACAGCAGCCACACACTCTGCCCTAGAGCTGAGAAGCACTGGCTGTAACTTCCCTTTGCAGAAGGAACATGCCTCAGAAACACACTCTCACCTAACTCTTAAGTTACTACTTTAACTCACATATGCATGGAAACACAGAGTGGAGCACCCGGCAATACTGAGCAGGACAGCACAGTAAAAGGGCTGCTCTGGCAGAACAAGGCAGAATGCAGATGCGTGGTTCTCAAGGATATGCTTCTGAGTCTGCTAGAAACTTTGCAGTAGAGCTGAGATGAACTCAGTATAAGTTCCATTTGAAGAAATAACCTAGGCCAGAAACCCACTCCACTGTAGCTCTTAAGCATCATCTGGAGCACACATTCTGGGAACCAGGCAGCACAGAGCCCAGTGGAAGCTGCTCGATTTGAGCTTGTCTGATAGGTGTTTGTCTTCCCTGCAGGGAAACAGTTGCTTAGAGAACTATTTCTATAGCAGCCACACACTCTGCCCTAGAGCTGAGAAGCACTGGCTGTAACTTCCCTTTGCAGAAGGAACATGCCTCAGAAACACACTCTCTCCTAACTCTTAAGTTACTACTTCAACTCACATATGCATGGAAACACAGAGTGGAGCACCCGGCAATACTGAGCAGGACAGCTCAGTAAAAGGGCTGCTCTGCCAGAACAAGGCAGAATGCAGATGCGTGGTTCTCAAGGATATGCTTCTGAGTCTGCTAGAAACTTTGCAGTAGAGCTGAGATGAACTCAGTATAAGTTCCATTTGAAGAAATAACCTAGGCCAGAAACCCACTCCACTGTAGCTCTTAAGCATCATCTGGAACACACATTCTGGGAACCAGGCAGCAGAGAGCCCAGTGGAAGCTGCTCGATTTGAGCTTGTCTGATAGGTGTTTGTCTTCCCTGCAGGGAAACAGTTGCTTAGAGAACTCTTTCTACAGCAGCCAGACACTCTGCTCTAGAGCTGAGAAGCACTGGCTGTAACTTCCCTTTGCAGAAGGAACATGCCTCAGAAACACACTGTCTCCTAACTCTTAAGTTACTACTTCAACTCACATATGCATGGAAACACAGAGTGGAGCACCCGGCGATAGTGTGCAGGACAGTTCAGTAAAAGGGCTGCTCTGCCAGAACAAGGCAGAATGCAGATGCGTGGTTCTCAGGGATATGCTTCTGAGTCTGCTAGAAACTTTGCAGTAGAACTGAGATGAACTCAGTATAAGTTCCATTTGAAGAAATAACCTAGGCCAGAAACCCACTCAACTGTAGCTCTTAAGCATCATCTGGAGCACACATTCCGGGAACCAGGCAGCAGAGAGCCCAGTGGAAGCTGCTCGATTTGAGCTTGTCTGATAGGTGTTTGTCTTCCCTGCAGGGAAACAGTTGCGTAGAGAAGTCTTTCTACAGCAGCCACACACTCTGCCCTAGAGCTGAGAAGCACTGGCTGTAACTTCCCTTTGCAGAAGGAACATGCCTCAGAAACACACTCCCTCCTAACTCTTAAGTTACTACTTCAACTCACATATGCATGGAAACACAGAGTGGAGCACCCGGCGATAGTGTGCAGGACAGTTCAGTAAAAGGGCTGCTCTGCCAGAACAAGGCAGAATGCAGATGCGTGGTTCTCAAGGATATGCTTCTGAGTCTGCTAGAAACTTTGCAGTAGAGCTGAGATGAACTCAGTATAAGTTCCATTTGAAGAAATAACTTAGGCCAGAAACCCAATCCACTGTAGCTCTTAAGCATCATCTGGAGCACACATTCTGGGAACCAGGCAGCACAGAGCCCAGTGGAAGCTGCTCGATTTGAGCTTGTCTGATAGGTGTTTGTCTTCCCTGCAGGGAAACAGTTGCTTAGAGAACTCTTTCTACAGCAGCCACACACTCTGCCCTAGAGCTGAGAATCACTGGCTGTAACTTCCCTTTGCAGAAGGAACATGCCTCAGAAACACACTCCCTCCTAACTCTTAAGTTACTACTTCAACTCACATATGCATGGAAACACAGAGTGGAGCACCCGGCGATAGTGTGCAGGACAGTTCAGTAAAAGGGCTGCTCTGCCAGAACAAGGCAGAATGCCGATGCGTGGTTCTCAAGGATATGCTTCTGAGTCTGCTAGAAACTTTGCAGTAGAGCTGAGATGAACTCAGTATAAGTTCCATTTGAAGAAATAACCTAGGCCAGAAACCCAATCCACTGTAGCTCTTAAGCATCATCTGGAGCACACATTCTGGGAACCAGGCAGCACAGAGCCCAGTGGAAGCTGCTCGATTTGAGCTTGTCTGATAGGTGTTTGTCTTCCCTGCAGGGAAACAGTTGCTTAGAGAACTCTTTCTACAGCAGCCACACACTCTGCCCTAGAGCTGAGAAGCACTGGCTGTAACTTCCCTTTGCAGAAGGAACATGCCTCAGAAACACACTCTCTCCTAACTCTTAAGTTACTACTTCAACTCACATATGCATGGAAACACAGAGTGGAGCACCCGGCAATACTGAGCAGGACAGCTCAGTAAAAGGGCTGCTCTGCCAGAACAAGGCAGAATGCAGATGCGTGGTTCTCAAGGATATGCTTCTGAGTCTGCTAGAAACTTTGCAGTAGAGCTGAGATGAACTCAGTATAAGTTACATTTGAAGAAAAACCTAGGCCAGAAACCCACTCAACTGTAGCTCTTAAGCATCATCTGGAGCACACATTCTGGGAACGATGCAGCAGAGAGCCCAGTGGAAGCTGCTCGATTTGAGCTTGTCTGAGAGGTGTTTGTCTTCCCTGCAGGGAAACAGTTGCGTAGAGAACTCTTTCTACAGCAGCCACACACTCTGCCCTAGAGCTGAGAAGCACTGGCTGTAACTTCCCTTTGCAGAAGGAACATGCCTCAGAAACACACTCTCACCTAACTCTTAAGTTACTACTTGAACTCACATATGCATGGAAACACAGAGTGGAGCACCCGGCAATACTGAGCAGGACAGCACAGTAAAAGGGCTGCTCTGGCAGAACAAGGCAGAATACAGATGCGTGGTTCTCAAGGATATGCTTCTGAGTCTGCTAGAAACTTTGCAGTAGAGCTGAGATGAACTCAGTATAAGTTCCATTTGAAGAAATAACCTAGGCCAGAAACCCACTCCACTGTAGCTCTTAAGCATCATCTGGAGCACACATTCTGGGAACCAGGCAGCACAGAGCCCAGTGGAAGCTGCTCGATTTGAGCTTGTCTGATAGGTGTTTGTCTTCCCTGCAGGGAAACAGTTGCTTAGAGAACTCTTTCTATAGCAGCCACACACTCTGCCCTAGAGCTGAGAAGCACTGGCTGTAACTTCCCTTTGCAGAAGGAACATGCCTCAGAAACACACTCTCTCCTAACTCTTAAGTTACTACTTCAACTCACATATGCATGGAAACACAGAGTGGAGCACCCGGCAATACTGAGCAGGACAGCTCAGTAAAAGGGCTGCTCTGGCAGAACAAGGCAGAATGCAGATGCGTGGTTCTCAAGGATATGCTTCTGAGTCTGCTAGAAACTTTGCAGTAGAGCTGAGATGAACTCAGTATAAGTTCCATTTGAAGAAATAACCTAGGCCAGAAACCCAATCCACTGTAGCTCTTAAGCATCATCTGGAGCACACATTCTGGGAACCAGGCAGCACAGAGCCCAGTGGAAGCTGCTCGATTTGAGCTTGTCTGATAGGTGTTTGTCTTCCCTGCAGGGAAACAGTTGCTTAGAGAACTCTTTCTACAGCAGCCACACACTCTGCCCTAGAGCTGAGAAGCACTGGCTGTAACTTCCCTTTGCAGAAGGAACATGCCTCAGAAACACACTCCCTCCTAACTCTTAAGTTACTACTTCAACTCACATATGCATGGAAACACAGAGTGGAGCACCCGGCGATAGTGTGCAGGACAGTTCAGTAAAAGGGCTGCTCTGCCAGAACAAGGCAGAATGCCGATGCGTGGTTCTCAAGGATATGCTTCTGAGTCTGCTAGAAACTTTGCAGTAGAGCTGAGATGAACTCAGTATAAGTTCCATTTGAAGAAATAACCTAGGCCAGAAACCCAATCCACTGTAGCTCTTAAGCATCATCTGGAGCACACATTCTGGGAACCAGGCAGCACAGAGCCCAGTGGAAGCTGCTCGATTTGAGCTTGTCTGATAGGTGTTTGTCTTCCCTGCAGGGAAACAGTTGCTTAGAGAACTCTTTCTACAGCAGCCACACACTCTGCCCTAGAGCTGAGAAGCACTGGCTGTAACTTCCCTTTGCAGAAGGAACATGCCTCAGAAACACACTCTCTCCTAACTCTTAAGTTACTACTTCAACTCACATATGCATGGAAACACAGAGTGGAGCACCCGGCAATACTGAGCAGGACAGCTCAGTAAAAGGGCTGCTCTGCCAGAACAAGGCAGAATGCAGATGCGTGGTTCTCAAGGATATGCTTCTGAGTCTGCTAGAAACTTTGCAGTAGAGCTGAGATGAACTCAGTATAAGTTACATTTGAAGAAAAACCTAGGCCAGAAACCCACTCAACTGTAGCTCTTAAGCATCATCTGGAGCACACATTCTGGGAACGATGCAGCAGAGAGCCCAGTGGAAGCTGCTCGATTTGAGCTTGTCTGAGAGGTGTTTGTCTTCCCTGCAGGGAAACAGTTGCGTAGAGAACTCTTTCTACAGCAGCCACACACTCTGCCCTAGAGCTGAGAAGCACTGGCTGTAACTTCCCTTTGCAGAAGGAACATGCCTCAGAAACACACTCTCACCTAACTCTTAAGTTACTACTTTAACTCACATATGCATGGAAACACAGAGTGGAGCACCCAGCAATACTGAGCAGGACAGCACAGTAAAAGGGCTGATCTGGCAGAACAAGGCAGAATACAGATGCGTGGTTCTCAAGGATATGCTTCTGAGTCTGCTAGAAACTTTGCAGTAGAGCTGAGATGAACTCAGTATAAGTTCCATTTGAAGAAATAACCTAGGCCAGAAACCCACTCAACTGTAGCTCTTAAGCATCATCTGGAGCACACATTCTGGGAACCAGGCAGCAGAGAGCCCAGTGGAAGCTGCTCGATTTGAGCTTGTCTGATAGGTGTTTGTCTTCCCTGCAGGGAAACAGTTGCTTAGAGAACTCTTTCTACAGCAGCCACACACTCTGCCCTAGAGCTGAGAAGCACTGGCTGTCACTTCCCTTTGCAGAAGGAACATGCCTCAGAAACACACTCTCTCCTAACTCTTAAGTTACTACTTCAACTCACATATGCATGGAAACACAGAGTGGAGCACCCGGCGATAGTGTGCAGGACAGTTCAGTAAAAGGGCTGCTCTGCCAGAACAAGGCAGAATGCAGATGCGTGGTTCTCAGGGATATGCTTCTGAGTCTGCTAGAAACTTTGCAGTAGAACTGAGATGAACTCAGTATAAGTTCCATTTGAAGAAATAACCTAGGCCAGAAACCCACTCAACTGTAGCTCTTAAGCATCATCTGGAGCACACATTCCGGGAACCAGGCAGCAGAGAGCCCAGTGGAAGCTGCTCGATTTGAGCTTGTCTGATAGGTGTTTGTCTTCCCTGCAGGGAAACAGTTGCGTAGAGAAGTCTTTCTACAGCAGCCACACACTCTGCCCTAGAGCTGAGAAGCACTGGCTGTAACTTCCCTTTGCAGAAGGAACATGCCTCAGAAACACACTCCCTCCTAACTCTTAAGTTACTACTTCAACTCACATATGCATGGAAACACAGAGTGGAGCACCCGGCAATACTGAGCAGGACAGCTCAGTAAAAGGGCTGCTCTGCCAGAACAAGGCAGAATGCCGATGTGTGGTTCTCAAGGATATGCTTCTGAGTCTGCTAGAAACTTTGCAGTAGAGCTGAGATGAACTCAGTATAAGTTCCATTTGAAGAAATAACCTAGGCCAGAAACCCAATCCACTGTAGCTCTTAAGCATCATCTGGAGCACACATTCTGGGAACCAGGCAGCACAGATCCCAGTGGAATCTGCTCGATTTGAGCTTGTCTGATAGGTGTTTGTCTTCCCTGCAGGGAAACAGTTGCTTAGAGAACTCTTTCTACAGCAGCCACACACTCTGCCCTAGAGCTGAGAAGCACTGGCTGTAACTTCCCTTTGCAGAAGGAACATGCCTCAGAAACACACTCCCTCCTAACTCTTAAGTTACTACTTCAACTCACATATGCATGGAAACACAGAGTGGAGCACCCGGCGATAGTGTGCAGGACAGTTCAGTAAAACGGCTACTCTGCCAGAACAAGGCAGAATGCCGATGCGTGGTTCTCAAGGATATGCTTCTGAGTCTGCTAGAAACTTTGCAGTAGAGCTGAGATGAACTCAGTATAAGTTCCATTTGAAGAAATAACCTAGGCCAGAAACCCAATCCACTGTAGCTCTTAAGCATCATCTGGAGCACACATTCTGGGAACCAGGCAGCACAGAGCCCAGTGGAAGCTGCTCGATTTGAGCTTGTCTGATAGGTGTTTGTCTTCCCTGCAGGGAAACAGTTGCTTAGAGAACTCTTTCTACAGCAGCCACACACTCTGCCCTAGAGCTGAGAAGCACTGGCTGTAACTTCCCTTTGCAGAAGGAACATGCCTCAGAAACACACTCTCTCCTAACTCTTAAGTTACTACTTCAACTCACATATGCATGGAAACACAGAGTGGAGCACCCGGCAATACTGAGCAGGACAGCTCAGTAAAAGGGCTGCTCTGCCAGAACAAGGCAGAATGCAGATGCGTGGTTCTCAAGGATATGCTTCTGAGTCTGCTAGAAACTTTGCAGTAGAGCTGAGATGAACTCAGTATAAGTTACATTTGAAGAAAAACCTAGGCCAGAAACCCACTCAACTGTAGCTCTTAAGCATCATCTGGAGCACACATTCTGGGAACGATGCAGCAGAGAGCCCAGTGGAAGCTGCTCGATTTGAGCTTGTCTGAGAGGTGTTTGTCTTCCCTGCAGGGAAACAGTTGCGTAGAGAACTCTTTCTACAGCAGCCACACACTCTGCCCTAGAGCTGAGAAGCACTGGCTGTAACTTCCCTTTGCAGAAGGAACATGCCTCAGAAACACACTCTCACCTAACTCTTAAGTTACTACTTGAACTCACATATGCATGGAAACACAGAGTGGAGCACCCGGCAATACTGAGCAGGACAGCACAGTAAAAGGGCTGCTCTGGCAGAACAAGGCAGAATACAGATGCGTGGTTCTCAAGGATATGCTTCTGAGTCTGCTAGAAACTTTGCAGTAGAGCTGAGATGAACTCAGTATAAGTTCCATTTGAAGAAATAACCTAGGCCAGAAACCCACTCCACTGTAGCTCTTAAGCATCATCTGGAGCACACATTCTGGGAACCAGGCAGCACAGAGCCCAGTGGAAGCTGCTCGATTTGAGCTTGTCTGATAGGTGTTTGTCTTCCCTGCAGGGAAACAGTTGCTTAGAGAACTCTTTCTATAGCAGCTACACACTCTGCCCTAGAGCTGAGAAGCACTGGCTGTAACTTCCCTTTGCAGAAGGAACATGCCTCAGAAACACACTCTCTCCTAACTCTTAAGTTACTACTTCAACTCACATATGCATGGAAACACAGAGTGGAGCACCCGGCAATACTGAGCAGGACAGCTCAGTAAAAGGGCTGCTCTGGCAGAACAAGGCAGAATGCAGATGCGTGGTTCTCAAGGATATGCTTCTGAGTCTGCTAGAAACTTTGCAGTAGAGCTGAGATGAACTCAGTATAAGTTCCATTTGAAGAAATAACCTAGGCCAGAAACCCAATCCACTGTAGCTCTTAAGCATCATCTGGAGCACACATTCTGGGAACCAGGCAGCACAGAGCCCAGTGGAAGCTGCTCGATTTGAGCTTGTCTGATAGGTGTTTGTCTTCCCTGCAGGGAAACAGTTGCTTAGAGAACTCTTTCTACAGCAGCCACACACTCTGCCCTAGAGCTCAGAAGCACTGGCTGTAACTTCCCTTTGCAGAAGGAACATGCCTCAGAAACACACTCCCTCCTAACTCTTAAGTTACTACTTCAACTCACATATGCATGGAAACACAGAGTGGAGCACCCGGCGATAGTGTGCAGGACAGTTCAGTAAAAGGGCTGCTCTGCCAGAACAAGGCAGAATGCCGATGCGTGGTTCTCAAGGATATGCTTCTGAGTCTGCTAGAAACTTTGCAGTAGAGCTGAGATGAACTCAGTATAAGTTCCATTTGAAGAAATAACCTAGGCCAGAAACCCAATCCACTGTAGCTCTTAAGCATCATCTGGAGCACACATTCTGGGAACCAGGCAGCACAGAGCCCAGTGGAAGCTGCTCGATTTGAGCTTGTCTGATAGGTGTTTGTCTTCCCTGCAGGGAAACAGTTGCTTAGAGAACTCTTTCTACAGCAGCCACACACTCTGCCCTAGAGCTGAGAAGCACTGGCTGTAACTTCCCTTTGCAGAAGGAACATGCCTCAGAAACACACTCTCTCCTAACTCTTAAGTTACTACTTCAACTCACATATGCATGGAAACACAGAGTGGAGCACCCGGCAATACTGAGCAGGACAGCTCAGTAAAAGGGCTGCTCTGCCAGAACAAGGCAGAATGCAGATGCGTGGTTCTCAAGGATATGCTTCTGAGTCTGCTAGAAACTTTGCAGTAGAGCTGAGATGAACTCAGTATAAGTTACATTTGAAGAAAAACCTAGGCCAGAAACCCACTCAACTGTAGCTCTTAAGCATCATCTGGAGCACACATTCTGGGAACGATGCAGCAGAGAGCCCAGTGGAAGCTGCTCGATTTGAGCTTGTCTGAGAGGTGTTTGTCTTCCCTGCAGGGAAACAGTTGCGTAGAGAACTCTTTCTACAGCAGCCACACACTCTGCCCTAGAGCTGAGAAGCACTGGCTGTAACTTCCCTTTGCAGAAGGAACATGCCTCAGAAACACACTCTCACCTAACTCTTAAGTTACTACTTTAACTCACATATGCATGGAAACACAGAGTGGAGCACCCAGCAATACTGAGCAGGACAGCACAGTAAAAGGGCTGATCTGGCAGAACAAGGCAGAATACAGATGCGTGGTTCTCAAGGATATGCTTCTGAGTCTGCTAGAAACTTTGCAGTAGAGCTGAGATGAACTCAGTATAAGTTCCATTTGAAGAAATAACCTAGGCCAGAAACCCACTCAACTGTAGCTCTTAAGCATCATCTGGAGCACACATTCTGGGAACCAGGCAGCAGAGAGCCCAGTGGAAGCTGCTCGATTTGAGCTTGTCTGATAGGTGTTTGTCTTCCCTGCAGGGAAACAGTTGCTTAGAGAACTCTTTCTACAGCAGCCACACACTCTGCCCTAGAGCTGAGAAGCACTGGCTGTCACTTCCCTTTGCAGAAGGAACATGCCTCAGAAACACACTCTCTCCTAACTCTTAAGTTACTACTTCAACTCACATATGCATGGAAACACAGAGTGGAGCACCCGGCGATAGTGTGCAGGACAGTTCAGTAAAAGGGCTGCTCTGCCAGAACAAGGCAGAATGCAGATGCGTGGTTCTCAGGGATATGCTTCTGAGTCTGCTAGAAACTTTGCAGTAGAACTGAGATGAACTCAGTATAAGTTCCATTTGAAGAAATAACCTAGGCCAGAAACCCACTCAACTGTAGCTCTTAAGCATCATCTGGAGCACACATTCCGGGAACCAGGCAGCAGAGAGCCCAGTGGAAGCTGCTCGATTTGAGCTTGTCTGATAGGTGTTTGTCTTCCCTGCAGGGAAACAGTTGCGTAGAGAAGTCTTTCTACAGCAGCCACACACTCTGCCCTAGAGCTGAGAAGCACTGGCTGTAACTTCCCTTTGCAGAAGGAACATGCCTCAGAAACACACTCCCTCCTAACTCTTAAGTTACTACTTCAACTCACATATGCATGGAAACACAGAGTGGAGCACCCGGCAATACTGAGCAGGACAGCTCAGTAAAAGGGCTGCTCTGCCAGAACAAGGCAGAATGCCGATGTGTGGTTCTCAAGGATATGCTTCTGAGTCTGCTAGAAACTTTGCAGTAGAGCTGAGATGAACTCAGTATAAGTTCCATTTGAAGAAATAACCTAGGCCAGAAACCCAATCCACTGTAGCTCTTAAGCATCATCTGGAGCACACATTCTGGGAACCAGGCAGCACAGATCCCAGTGGAATCTGCTCGATTTGAGCTTGTCTGATAGGTGTTTGTCTTCCCTGCAGGGAAACAGTTGCTTAGAGAACTCTTTCTACAGCAGCCACACACTCTGCCCTAGAGCTGAGAAGCACTGGCTGTAACTTCCCTTTGCAGAAGGAACATGCCTCAGAAACACACTCCCTCCTAACTCTTAAGTTACTACTTCAACTCACATATGCATGGAAACACAGAGTGGAGCACCCGGCGATAGTGTGCAGGACAGTTCAGTAAAACGGCTACTCTGCCAGAACAAGGCAGAATGCCGATGCGTGGTTCTCAAGGATATGCTTCTGAGTCTGCTAGAAACTTTGCAGTAGAGCTGAGATGAACTCAGTATAAGTTCCATTTGAAGAAATAACCTAGGCCAGAAACCCAATCCACTGTAGCTCTTAAGCATCATCTGGAGCACACATTCTGGGAACCAGGCAGCACAGAGCCCAGTGGAAGCTGCTCGATTTGAGCTTGTCTGATAGGTGTTTGTCTTCCCTGCAGGGAAACAGTTGCTTAGAGAACTCTTTCTACAGCAGCCACACACTCTGCCCTAGAGCTGAGAAGTACTGGCTGTAACTTCCCTTTGCAGAAGGAACATGCCTCAGAAACACACTCTCTCCTAACTCTTAAGTTACTACTTCAACTCACATATGCATGGAAACACAGAGTGGAGCACCCGGCAATACTGAGCAGGACAGCTCAGTAAAAGGGCTGCTCTGCCAGAACAAGGCAGAATGCAGATGCGTGGTTCTCAAGGATATGCTTCTGAGTCTGCTAGAACTTTGCAGTAGAGCTGAGATGAACTCAGTATAAGTTACATTTGAAGAAAAACCTAGGCCAGAAACCCACTCAACTGTAGCTATTAAGCATCATCTGGAGCACACATTCTGGGAACGAGGCAGCAGAGAGCCCAGTGTAAGCTGCTCGATTTGAGCTTGTCTGATAGGTGTTTGTCTTCCCTGCAGGGAAACAGTTGCGTAGAGAACTCTTTCTACAGCAGCCACACACTCTGCCCTAGAGCTGAGAAGCACTGGCTGTAACTTCCCTTTGCAGAAGGAACATGCCTCAGAAACACACTCTCTCCTAACTCTTAAGTTACTACTTCAACTCACATATGCATGGAAACACAGAGTGGAGCACCCGGCAATACTGAGCAGGACAGCTCAGTAAAAGGGCTGCTCTGCCAGAACAAGGCAGAATGCAGATGCGTGGTTCTCAAGGATATGCTTCTGAGTCTGCTAGAAACTTTGCAGTAGAGCTGAGATGAACTCAGTATAAGTTACATTTGAAGAAAAACCTAGGCCAGAAACCCACTCAACTGTAGCTCTTAAGCATCATCTGGAGCACACATTCTGGGAACCAGGCAGCAGAGAGCCCAGTGGAAGCTGCTCGATTTGAGCTTGTCTGATAGGTGTTTGTCTTCCCTGCAGGAAAACAGTTGCTTAGAGAACTCTTTCCACAGCAGCCACACACTCTGCCCTAGAGCTGAGAAGCACTGGCTGTAACTTCCCTTTGCAGAAGGAACATGCCTCAGAAACACACTCTCTCCTAACTCTTAAGTTACTACTTCAACTCACATATGCATGGAAACACAGAGTGGAGCACCCGGCAATACTGAGCAGGACAGCTCAGTAAAAGGGCTGCTATGGCAGAACAAGGCAGAATGCAGATGCGTGGTTCTCAAGGATATGCTTCTGAGTCTGCTAGAAACTTTGCAGTAGAGCTGAGATGAACTCAGTATAAGTTCCATTTGAAGAAATAACCTAGGCCAGAAACCCACTCCACTGAAGCTCTTAAGCATCATCTGGAGCACACATTCTGGGAACCAGGCAGCAGAGAGCCCAGTGGAAGCTGCTCGATTTGAGCTTGTCTGATAGGTGTTTGTCTTCCCTGCAGGGAAACAGTTGCTTAGAGAACTCTTTCTACAGCAGCCACACACTCTGCCCTAGAGCTGAGAAGCACTGGCTGTAACTTCCCTTTGCAGAAGGAACATGCCTCAGAAACACACTCTCTCCTAACTCTTAAGTTACTACTTCAACTCACATATGCATGGAAACACAGAGTGGAGCACCCGGCGATAGTGTGCAGGACAGTTCAGTAAAAGGGCTGCTCTGCCAGAACAAGGCAGAATGCAGATGCGTGGTTCTCAGGGATATGCTTCTGAGTCTGCTAGAAACTTTGCAGTAGAGCTGAGATGAACTCAGTATAAGTTCCATTTGAAGAAATAACCTAGGCCAGAAACCCACTCCACTGTAGCTCTTAAGCATCATCTGGAGCACACATTCTGGGAACCAGGCAGCACAGAGCCCAGTGGAAGCTGCTCGATTTGAGCTTGTCTGATAAGTGTTTGTCTTCCCTGCAGGGAAACAGTTGCTTAGAGAACTCTTTCTACAGCAGGCACACACTCTGCCCTAGAGCTGAGAATCACTGGCTGTAACTTCCCTTTGCAGAAGGAACATGCCTCAGAAACACACTCTCTCCTAACTCTTAAGTTACTACTTCAACTCACATATGCATGGAAACACAGAGTGGAGCACCCGGCAATACTGAGCAGGACAGCTCAGTAAAAGGGCTGCTCTGCCAGAACAAGGCAGAATGCAGATGCGTGGTTCTCAAGGATATGCTTCTGAGTCTGCTAGAAACTTTGCAGTAGAGCTGAGATGAACTCAGTATAAGTTCCATTTGAAGAAATAACCTAGGCCAGAAACCCACTCCACTGTAGCTCTTAAGCATCATCTGGAGCACACATTCTGGGAACCAGGCAGCACAGAGCCCAGTGGAAGCTGCTCGATTTGAGCTTGTCTGATAGGTGTTTGTCTTCCCTGCAGGGAAACAGTTGCTTAGAGAACTCTTTCTACAGCAGCCACACACTCTGCCCTAGAGCTGAGAAGCACTGGCTGTCACTTCCCTTTGCAGAAGGAACATGCCTCAGAAACACACTCTCTCCTAACTCTTAAGTTACTACTTCAACTCACATATGCATGGAAACACAGAGTGGAGCACCCGGCGATAGTGTGCAGGACAGTTCAGTAAAAGGGCTGCTCTGCCAGAACAAGGCAGAATGCAGATGCGTGGTTCTCAGGGATATGCTTCTGAGTCTGCTAGAAACTTTGCAGTAGAACTGAGATGAACTCAGTATAAGTTCCATTTGAAGAAATAACCTAGGCCAGAAACCCACTCAACTGTAGCTCTTAAGCATCATCTGGAGCACACATTCCGGGAACCAGGCAGCAGAGAGCCCAGTGGAAGCTGCTCGATTTGAGCTTGTCTGATAGGTGTTTGTCTTCCCTGCAGGGAAACAGTTGCGTAGAGAAGTCTTTCTACAGCAGCCACACACTCTGCCCTAGAGCTGAGAAGCACTGGCTGTAACTTCCCTTTGCAGAAGGAACATGCCTCAGAAACACACTCCCTCCTAACTCTTAAGTTACTACTTCAACTCACATATGCATGGAAACACAGAGTGGAGCACCCGGCGATAGTATGCAGGACAGTTCAGTAAAAGGGCTGCTCTGCCAGAACAAGGCAGAATGCCGATGCGTGGTTCTCAAGGATATGCTTCTGAGTCTGCTAGAAACTTTGCAGTAGAGCTGAGATGAACTCAGTATAAGTTCCATTTGAAGAAATAACCTAGGCCAGAAACCCAATCCACTGTAGCTCTTAAGCATCATCTGGAGCACACATTCTGGGAACCAGGCAGCACAGAGCCCAGTGGAAGCTGCTCGATTTGAGCTTGTCTGATAGGTGTTTGTCTTCCCTGCAGGGAAACAGTTGCTTAGAGAACTCTTTCTACAGCAGCCACACACTCTGCCCTAGAGCTGAGAAGCACTGGCTGTAACTTCCCTTTGCAGAAGGAACATGCCTCAGAAACACACTCCCTCCTAACTCTTAAGTTACTACTTCAACTCACATATGCATGGAAACACAGAGTGGAGCACCCGGCGATAGTGTGCAGGACAGTTCAGTAAAAGGGCTGCTCTGCCAGAACAAGGCAGAATGCCGATGCGTGGTTCTCAAGGATATGCTTCTGAGTCTGCTAGAAACTTTGCAGTAGAGCTGAGATGAACTCAGTATAAGTTCCATTTGAAGAAATAACCTAGGCCAGAAACCCAATCCACTGTAGCTCTTAAGCATCATCTGGAGCACACATTCTGGGAACCAGGCAGCACAGAGCCCAGTGGAAGCTGCTCGATTTGAGCTTGTCTGATAGGTGTTTGTCTTCCGTGCAGGGAAACAGTTGCTTAGAGAACTCTTTCTACAGCAGCCACACACTCTGCCCTAGAGCTGAGAAGCACTGGCTGTAACTTCCCTTTGCAGAAGGAACATGCCTCAGAAACACACTCTCTCCTAACTCTTAAGTTACTACTTCAACTCACATATGCATGGAAACACAGAGTGGAGCACCCGGCAATACTGAGCAGGACAGTTCAGTAAAAGGTCTGCTCTGCCAGAACAAGGCAGAATGCAGATGCGTGGTTCTCAATGATATGCTTCTGAGTCTGCTAGATACTTTGCAGTAGAGCTGAGATGAACTCAGTATAAGTTCCATTGGAAGAAATAACCTAGGCCAGAAACCCACTCCACTGTAGCTCTTAAGCATCATCTGGAGCACACATTCTGGGAACAAGGGCAGCACAGAGCCCAGTGGAAGCTGCTTGATTTGAGCTTGTCTGATAGGTGTTTGTCTTCCCTGCAGGGAAACAGTTGCTTAGAGAACTCTTTCCACAGCAGCCACACACTCTGCCCTAGAGCTGAGAAGCACTGGCTGTCACTTCCCTTTGCAGAAGGAACATGCCTCAGAAACACACTCTCTCCTAACTCTTAAGTTACTACTTGAACTCACATATGCATGGAAACACAGAGTGGAGCACCAGGCAATACTGAGCAGGAAAGCTCAGTGAAAGGGCTGCTCTGCCAGAACAAGGCAGAATGCAGATGCGTGGTTCTCAAGGATATGCTTCTGAGTCTGCTAGAAACTTTGCAGTAGAGCTGAGATGAACTCAGTATAAGTTCCATTTGAAGAAATAACCTAGGCCCGAAACCCACTCAACTGTAGCTCTTAAGCATCATCTGGAGCACACATTCTGGGAACCAGGCAGCCGAGAGCCCAGTGGAAGCTGCTCGATTTGACCTTGTCTGATAGGTGTTTGTCTTCCCTGCAGGGAAACAGTTGCGTAGAGAACTCTTTCTACAGCAGCCACACACTCTGCCCTAGAGCTGAGAAGCACTGGCTGTAACTTCCCTTTGCAGAAGGAACATGCCTCAGAAACACACTCTCTCCTAACTCTTAAGTTACTACTTCAACTCACATATGCATGGAAACACAGAGTGGAGCACCTGGTGATAGTGTGCAGGACAGTTCAGTAAAAGGGCTGCTCTGCCAGAACAAGGCAGAATGCAGATGCGTGGTTCTCAAGGATATGCTTCTGAGTCTGCTAGAAACTTTGCAGTAGAGCTGAGATGAACTCAGTATAAGTTCCATTTGAAGAAATAACCTAGGCCAGAAACCCACTCAACTGTAGCTCTTAAGCATCATCTGGAGCACACATTCTGGGAACCAGGCAGCAGAGAGCCCAGTGGAAGCTGCTCGATTTGAGCTTGTCTGATAGGTGTTTGTCTTCCCTGCAGGGAAACAGTTGCGTAGAGAACTCTTTCTACAGCAGCCACACACTCTGCCCTAGAGCTGAGAAGCACTGGCTGTAACTTCCCTTTGCAGAAGGAACATGCCTCAGAAACACACTCTCTCCTAACTCTTAAGTTACTACTTCAACTCACATATGCATGGAAACACAGAGTGGAGCACCTGGCGATACTGAGCAGGACAGTTCAGTAAAAGGGCTGCTCTGCCAGAACAAGGCAGAATGCAGATGCGTGGTTCTCAAGGATATGCTTCTGAGTCTGCTAGAAACTTTGCAGTAGAGCTGAGATGAACTCAGTATAAGTTCCATTTGAAGATATAACCTAGGCCAGAAACCCACTCAACTGTAGCTCTTAAGCATCATCTGGAGCACACATTCTGGGAACCAGGCAGCAGAGAGCCCAGAAGAGACTTCTCGATTTGAGCTTGTTTCATAGGTGTTTGTCTTCCCTGCAGGGAAACAGTTGCTTAGAGAACTCTTTCTACAGCAGCCTCACACTCTGCCCTAGAGCTGAGAAGCACTGGCTGTAACTTCCCTTTGCAGAAGGAACATGCCTCAGAAACATACTCTCTCCTAACTCTTAAATTACTATTTCAACTCACATATGCATGGAAACACAGAGTGGAGCAGCCGGCGATAGTGTGCAGGACAGTTCAGTAAAAGGGCTGCTCTGCCAGAACAAGGCAGAATGCAGATGCGTGGTTCTCAAGGATATGCTTCTGAGTCTGCTAGAAACTTTGCAGTAGAGCTGAGATGAACTCAGTATAAGTTCCATTTGAAGAAATAACCCAGGCCAGAAACCCACTCAACTGTAGCTCTTAAGCATCATCTGGAGCACACATTCCGGGAACCAGGCAGCAGAGAGCCCAGTGGAAGCTGCTCGATTTGAGCTTGTCTGATAGGTGTTTGTCTTCCCTGCAGGGAAACAGTTGCGTAGAGAACTCTTTCTACAGCAGCCACACACTCATCCCTAGAGCTGAGAAGCACTGGCTGTAACTTCCCTTTGCAGAAGGAACATGCCTCAGAAACACACTCTCTCCTAACTCTTAAGTTACTACTTCAACTCACATATGCATGGAAACACAGAGTGGAGCACCCAGCAACACTGAGCAGGACAGCTCAGTAACAGGGCTGCTCTGCCAGAACAAGGCAGAATGCAGATGCGTGGTTCTCAAGGATATGGTTATGAGTCTGCTAGAAACTTTGCAGTAGAGCTGAGATGAACTCAGTATAAGTTCCATTTGAAGAAATAACCTAGGCCAGAAACCCACTCCACTGTAGCTCTTAAGCATCATCTGGAGCACACATTCTGGGAACCAGGCAGCACAGAGCCCAGTGGAATCTGCTCGATTTGAGCTTGTCTGATAGGTGTTTGTCTTCCCTGCAGGGAAACAGTTGCTTAGAGAACTCTTTCTACAGCAGCCACACACTCTGCCCTAGAGCTGAGAAGCACTGGCTGTAACTTCCCTTTGCAGAAGGAACATGCCTCAGAAACACACTCCCTCCTAACTCTTAAGTTACTACTTCAACTCACATATGCATGGAAACACAGAGTGGAGCACCCGGCAATACTGAGCAGGACAGCTCAGTAAAAGGGCTGCTATGGCAGAACAAGGCAGAATGCAGATGCGTGCTTCTCAAGGATATGCTTCTGAGTCTGCTAGAAACTTTGCAGTAGAGCTGAGATGAACTCAGTATAAGTTCCATTTGAAGAAATAACCTAGGCCAGAAACCCACTCCACTGTAGCTCTTAAGCATCATCTGGAGCACACATTCTGGGAACCAGGCAGCAGAGAGCCCAGTGGAAGCTGCTCGATTTGAGCTTGTCTGATAGGTGTTTGTCTTCCCTGCAGGGAAACAGTTGCTTAGAGAACTCTTTCTACAGCAGCCACACACTCTGCCCTAGAGCTGAGAAGCACTGGCTGTAACTTCCCTTTGCAGAAGGAACATGCCTCAGAAACACACTCTCTCCTAACTCTTAAGTTACTACTTCAACTCACATATGCATGGAAACACAGAGTGGAGCACCCGGCGATAGTGTGCAGGACAGTTCAGTAAAAGGGCTGCTCTGCCAGAACAAGGCAGAATGCAGATGCGTGGTTCTCAGGGATATGCTTCTGAGTCTGCTAGAAACTTTGCAGTAGAGCTGAGATGAACTCAGTATAAGTTCCATTTGAAGAAATAACCTAGGCCAGAAACCCACTCCACTGTAGCTCTTAAGCATCATCTGGAGCACACATTCTGGGAACCAGGCAGCACAGAGCCCAGTGGAAGCTGCTCGATTTGAGCTTGTCTGATAAGTGTTTGTCTTCCCTGCAGGGAAACAGTTGCTTAGAGAACTCTTTCTACAGCAGGCACACACTCTGCCCTAGAGCTGAGAATCACTGGCTGTAACTTCCCTTTGCAGAAGGAACATGCCTCAGAAACACACTCTCTCCTAACTCTTAAGTTACTACTTCAACTCACATATGCATGGAAACACAGAGTGGAGCACCCGGCAATACTGAGCAGGACAGCTCAGTAAAAGGGCTGCTCTGCCAGAACAAGGCAGAATGCAGATGCGTGGTTCTCAAGGATATGCTTCTGAGTCTGGTAGAAACTTTGCAGTAGAGCTGAGATGAACTCAGTATAAGTTCCATTTGAAGAAATAACCTAGGCCAGAAACCCACTCCACTGTAGCTCTTAAGCATCATCTGGAGCACACATTCTGGGAACCAGGCAGCACAGAGCCCAGTGGAAGCTGCTCGATTTGAGCTTGTCTGATAGGTGTTTGTCTTCCCTGCAGGGAAACAGTTGCTTAGAGAACTCTTTCTACAGCAGCCACACACTCTGCCCTAGAGCTGAGAAGCACTGGCTGTCACTTCCCTTTGCAGAAGGAACATGCCTCAGAAACACACTCTCTCCTAACTCTTAAGTTACTACTTCAACTCACATATGCATGGAAACACAGAGTGGAGCACCCGGCGATAGTGTGCAGGACAGTTCAGTAAAAGGGCTGCTCTGCCAGAACAAGGCAGAATGCAGATGCGTGGTTCTCAGGGATATGCTTCTGAGTCTGCTAGAAACTTTGCAGTAGAACTGAGATGAACTCAGTATAAGTTCCATTTGAAGAAATAACCTAGGCCAGAAACCCAATCCACTGTAGCTCTTAAGCATCATCTGGAGCACACATTCTGGGAACCAGGCAGCAGAGAGCCCAGTGGAAGCTGCTCGATTTGAGCTTGTCTGATAGGTGTTTGTCTTCCCTGCAGGGAAACAGTTGCTTAGAGAACTCTTTCTACAGCAGCCACACACTCTGCCCTAGAGCTGAGAAGCACTGGCTGTAACTTCCCTTTGCAGAAGGAACATGCCTCAGAAACACACCCTCTCCTAACTCTTAAGTTACTAATTCAGCTCACATACGCATGGAAACACAGAGTGGAGCACCCGGCAATACTGAGCAGGACAGTTCAGTAAAAGGGCTGCTCTGCCAGAACAAGGCAGAATGCAGATGCGTGGTTCTCAAGGATATGCTTCTGAGTCTGCTAGAAACTTTGCAGTAGAGCTGAGATGAACTCAGTATAAGTTCCATTTGAAGAAATAACCTAGGCCAGAAACCCACTCCACTGTAGCTCTTAAGCATCATCTGGAGCACACATTCTGGGAACCAGGCAGCAGAGAGCCCAGTGGAAGCTGCTCGATTTGAGCTTGTCTGATAGGTGTTTGTCTTCCCTGCAGGGAAACAGTTGCTTAGAGAACTCTTTCTACAGCAGCCACACACTCTGCCCTAGAGCTGAGAAGCACTGGCTGTAACTTCCCTTTGCAGAGGAAACATGCCTCAGAAACACACTCTATCCTAACTCTTAAGTTACTACTTCAACTCACATATGCATGGAAACACAGAGGGGAGCACCCGGCGATAGTGTGCAGGACAGTGCAGTAAAAGGGCTGCTCTGCCAGAACAAGGCAGAATGCAGATGCGTGGTTCTCAAGGATATGCTGCTGAGTCTGCTAGAAACATTGCAGTAGAGCTGAGATGAACTCAGTATAAGTTCCATTTGAAGAAATAACCTAGGCCAGAAACCCACTCAACTGTAGCTCTTAAGCATCATCTGGAGCACACATTCTGGGAACCAGGCAGCAGAGAAGCCAGAGCAAGCTGAGCGATTTGAGCTTGTCTGATAGGTGTTTGAATCCCTGCAGGGAAACAGTTGCTTAGAGAACTCTTTCTACAGCAGCCCCACACTCTGCCCTAGAGCTGAGAAGCACTGGCTGTAACTTCCCTTTGCAGAAGGAACATGCCTCAGCAACACACTCTCTCCTAACTCTTAAGTTACTACTTCAACTCACATACGCATGGAAACACAGAGTGGAGCACCCGGCAATACTGAGCAGGACAGTTCAGTAAAAGGGCTGCTCTGCCAGTCAAGGCAGAATGCAGATGCGTGGTTCTCAAGGATATGCTTCTGAGTCTGCTAGAAACTTTGCAGTAGAGCTGAGATGAACTCAGTATAAGTTCCATTTGAAGAAATAACCTAGGCCAGAAACCCACTCCACTGTAGCTCTTAAGCATCATCTGGAGCACACATTCTGGGAACCAGGCAGCAGAGAGCCCAGTGGAAGCTGCTCGATTTGAGCTTGTCTGATAGGTGTTTGTCTTCCCTGCAGGGAAACAGTTGCGTAGAGAACTCTTTCTACAGCAGCCACACACTCTGCCCTAGAGCTGAGAAGCACTGGCTGTCACTTCCCTTTGCTGAAGTAACATGCCTCAGAAACACACTCTCTCCTAACTCTTAAGTTACTACTTCAACTCACATATGCATGGAAACACAGAGTGGAGCACCCGGCAATACTGAGCAGGACAGCTCAGTAAAAGGGCTGCTCTGCCAGAACAAGGCAGAATGCAGATGCGTGGTTCTCAAGGATATGCTTCTCAGTCTGCTAGAAACTTTGCAGTAGAGCTGAGATGAACTCAGTATAAGTTCCATTTGAAGAAATAACCTAGGCCAGAAACCCACTCAACTGTAGCTCTTAAGTATCATCTGCAGCACACATTCTGGGAACCAGGCAGCAGAGAGCCCAGTGGAAGCTGCTCGATTTGAGCTTGTCTGATAGGTGTTTGTCTTCCCTGCAGGGAAACAGTTGCTTAGAGAACTCTTTCTACAGCAGCCACACACTCTGCCCTAGAGCTGAGAAGCACTGGCTGTAACTTCCCTTTGCAGAAGGAACATGCCTCAGAAACACACTCTCTCCTAACTCTTAAGTTACTACTTCAACTCACATATGCATGGAAACACAGAGTGGAGCACCCGGCGATAGTGTGCAGGACAGTTCAGTAAAAGGGCTGCTCTGCCAGAACATGGCAGAATGCAGATGCGTGGTTCTCAAGGATATGCTTCTGAGTCTGCTAGAAACTTTGCAGTAGAGCTGAGATGAACTCAGTGTAAGTTCCATTTGAAGAAATAACCTAGGCGAGAAACCCACTCAACTGTAGCTCTTAAGCATTATCTGGAGCACACATTCTCGGAACCAGGCAGCAGAGAGCCCAGTGGAAGCTGCTCGATTTGAGCTTGTCTGATAGGTGTTTGTCTTCCCTGCAGGGAAACAGTTGCTTAGAGAACTCTTTCTACAGCAGCCACACACTCTGCCCTAGAGTTGAGAAGCACTGGCTGTAACTTCCCTTTGCAGAAGGAACATGCCTCAGAAACACACTCTCTCCTAATGGTTAAGTTACTACTTCAACTCACATATGCATGGAAACACAGAGTGGAGCACCCGGCAATACTGAGCAGGACAGCTCAGTAAAAGGGCTGCTCTGCCAGAAAAAGGGAGAATGCAGATGCGTGGTTCTCAAGGATATGCTTCTGAGTCTGCTAGAAACTCTGCAGTAGATCTGAGATGAACTCAGTATAAGTTCCATTTGCAGAAATAACCTAGGCCAGAAACCCACTCCACTGTAGCTCTTAAGCATCATCTGGAGCACACATTCTGGGAACCAGGCAGCACAGAGCCCAGTGGAAGCTGCTCGATTTGAGCTTGTCTGATAGGTGTTTGTCTTCCCTGCAGGGAAACAGTTGCTTAGAGAACTCTTTCTACAGCAGCCACACACTCTGCCCTAGAGCTGAGAAGCACTGGCTGTAACTTCCCTTTGCAGAAGGAACATGCCTCAGAAACACACTCTCTCCTAACTCTTAAGTTACTACTTCAACTCACATATGCATGGAAACACAGAGTGGAGCACCCGGCAATACTGAGCAGGACAGCTCAGTAAAAGGGCTGCTCTGCCAGAACAAGGCAGAATGCAGATGCGTGGTTCTCAAGGATATGCTTCTGAGTCTGCTAGAAACTTTGCAGTAGAGCTGAGATGAACTCAGTATAAGTTCCATTTGAAGAAATAACCTAGGTCAGAAACCCACTCCACTGTAGCTCTTAAGCATCATCTGGAGCACACATTCTGGGAACCAGGCAGCAGAGAGTCCAGTGGAAGCTGCTCGATTTGAGCTTGTCTGATAGGTGTTTGTCTTCCCTGCAGGGAAACAGTTGCTTAGAGAACTCTTTCTACAGCAGCCACACACTCTGCCCTAGAGCTGAGAAGCACTGGCTGTAACTTCCCTTTGCAGAAGGAACATGCCTCAGAAACACACTCTCTCCTAACTCTTAAGTTACTACTTCAACTCACATATGCATGGAAACACAGAGTGGAGCACCCGGCGATAGTGTGCAGGACAGTTCAGTAAAAGGGCTGCTCTGCCAGAACAAGGCAGAATGCAGATGCGTGGTTCTCAAGGATCTGCTTCTGAGTCTGCTAGAAACTTTGCAGTAGAGCTGAGATGAACTCAGTATAAGTTCCATTTGAAGAAATAACCTAGGTGAGAAACCCACTCAACTGTAGCTCTTAAGCATCATCTGGAGCACACATTCTGGGAACTAGGCAGCAAAGAGCCCAGTGGAAGCTGCTCGATTTGAGCTTGTCTAATAGGTGTTTGTCTTCCCTGCAGGGAAACAGTTGCTTAGAGAACTCTTTCTACAGCAGCCACACACTCTGCCCTAGAGCTGAGAAGCACTGGCTGTAACTCCCCTTTGCAGAAGGAACATGCCTCAGAAACACACTCTCTCCTAACTCTTAAGTTACTACTTCAACACACATATGCATGGAAACACAGAGTGGAGCACCTGGCGATAGTGTGCAGGACAGTTCCGTAAAAGGGCTGCTCTGCCAGAACAAGGCAGAATGCAGATGCGTGGTTCTCAAGGATATGCTTCTGAGTCTGCTAGAAACTTTGCAGTAGAGCTGAGATGAACTCAGTATAAGTTCCATTTGAAGAAATAACCTAGGCCAGAAACCCACTCCACTGTAGCTCTTAAGCATCATCTGGAGCACACATTCTGGGAACCAGGCAGCAGAGAGCCCAGTGGAAGCTGCTCGATTTGAGCTTGTCTGATAGGTGTTTGTCTTCCCTGCAGGGAAACAGTTGCTTAGAGAACTCTTTCTACAGCAGCCACACACTCTGCCCTAGAGCTGAGAAGCACTGGCTGTAACTTCCCTTTGCAGAAGTAACATGCCTCAGAAACACACTCTCTCCTAACTCTTAAATTACTACTTCAACTCACATATGCATGGAAACACAGAGTGGAGCACCCGGCAATACTGAGCAGGACAGCTCAGTAAAAGGGCTGCTCTGCCAGAACAAGGCAGAATGCAGATGCGTGGTTCTCAAGGATATGCTTCTGAGTCTGCTAGAAACTTTGCAGTAGAGCTGAGATGAACTCAGTATAAGTTCCATTTGAAGAAATAACCTAGGTCAGAAACCCACTCAACTGTAGCTCTTAAGCATCATCTGGAGCACACATTCTGGGAACCAGGCAGCAGAGAGCCCAGTGGAAGCTGCTCGATTTGAGCTTGTCTGATAGGTGTTTGTCTTCCCTGCAGGGAAACAGTTGCTTAGAGAACTCTTTCTACAGCAGCCACACACTCTGCCCTAGAGCTGAGAAGCACTGGCTGTAACTTCCCTTTGCAGAAGGAACATGCCTCAGAAACACACTCTCTCCTAACTCTTAAGTTACTACTTCAACTCACATATGCATGGAAACACAGAGTGGAGCACCCGGCAATACTGAGCAGGACAGCTCTGTAAAGGGGCTGCTCTGCCAGAACCAGGCAGAATGCAGATGCGTGGTTCTCAAGGATATGCTTCTGAGTCTGCTAGAAACTTTGCAGTAGAGCTGAGATGAACTCAGTATAAGTTCCATTTGAAGAAATAACCTAGGCCAGAAACCTACTCCACTGTAGCTCTTAAGCATCATCAGGAGCACACATTCTGGGAACCAGGCAGCAGAGAGCCCAGTGGAAGCTGCTCGATTTGAGCTTGTCTGATAGGTGTTTGTCTTCCCTGCAGGGAAACAGTTGCTTAGAGAACTCTATCTACAGCAGCCACACACTCTGCCCTAGAGCTGAGAAGCACTGGCTGTCACTTCCCTTTGCAGAAGGAACATGCCTCAGAAACACACTCTCTCCTAACTCTTAAGTTACTACTTCAACTCACATATGCATGGAAACACAGAGTGGAGCACCCGGCAATACTGAGCAGGACAGCTCAGTAAAAGGGCTGCTCTGCCAGAACAAGGCAGAATGCAGATGCGTGGTTCTCAAGGATATGCTTCTGAGTCTGCTAGAAATTTTGCAGTAGAGCTGAGATGAACTCAGTATAAGTTCCATTTGAAGAAATAACCTAGGCCAGAAACCCACTCCACTGTAGCTCTTAAGCATCATCTGGAGCACACATTCTGGGAACCAGGCAGCACAGAGCCCCGTGGAGACTGCTCGATTTGAGCTTGTCTGATAGGTGTTTGTCTTCCCTGCAGGGAAACAGTTGCTTAGAGAACTCTTTCTACAGCAGCCACACACTCTGCCCTAGAGCTGAGAAGCACTGGCTGTAACTTCCCTTTGCAGAAGGAACATGCCTCAGAAACACACTCTCTCCTAACTCTTAACTTACTACTTCAACTCACATATGCATGGAAACACAGAGTGGAGCACCCGGCGGTATTGTGCAGGACAGTTCAGTGAAAGGGCTGCTCTGCCAGAACAAGGCAGAATGCAGATGCGTGGTTCTCAAGGATATGCTTCTGAGTCTGCTAGAAACTTTGCAGTAGAGCTGAGATGAACTCAGTATAAGTTCCATTTGAAGAAATACCCTAGGCCAGAAACCCACTCCACTGTAGCTCTTAAGCATCATCTGGAGCACACATTCTGGGAACCAGGCAGCAGAGGGACCAGTGGAAGCTTCTCAATTTGAGCTTGTCTGATAGGTGTTTGTCTTACCTGCAGGGAAACATTTGATTAGAGAACTCTTTCCACAGCAGCCACACACTCTGCCCTAGAGCTGAGAAGCTCTGGCTGTCACTTCCCTTTGCAGAAGGAACATGCCTCAGAAACACACTCTCTCCTAACTCTTAAGTTACTACTTCAACTCACATATGCATGGAAACACAGAGTGGAGCACCGGGCGATAGTGTGCAGGACAGTTCAGTAAAAGGGCTGCTCTGCCAAAACAAGGCAGAATGCAGATGCGTGGTACTCAAGGGTATGCTTCTGAGTCTGCTAGAAACTTTGCAGTAGAGCTGAGATGAACTCAGTATAAGTTCCATTTGAAGAAATAACCAAGGTCAGAAACCCACTCAACTGAAGCTCTAAAGCATCATCTGGAGCACACATTCTGGGAACCAGGCAGCAGAGAGCCCAGTGGAAGCTGCTCGATTTGAGCTTGTCTGATATGTGTTTGTCTTCCCTGCAGGGAAACAGTTGCTTAGAGAACTCTTTCTACAGCAGCCACACACTCTGCCCTAGAGCTGAGAAGCACTGGCTGTCACTTCCCTTTGCAGAAGTAACATGCCTCAGAAACACACTCCCTCCTAACTCTTAGGTTACTACTTCAACTCACATATGCATGGAAACACAGAGTGGAGCACCCGGCAATACTGAGCTGGACAGCTCAGTAAAAGGGCTGCTCTGCCAGAAAAAGGCAGAATGCAGATGCGTGGTTCTCAAGGATATGCTTCTGAGTCTGCTAGAAACTTTGCAGTAGAGCTGAGATGAACTCAGTATAAGTTCCATTTGAAGAAATAACCTAGGCCAGAAACCCACTCCACTGTAGCTCTTAAGCATCATCTGGAGCACACATTCTGGGAACCAGGCAGCAGAGAGCCCAGTGGAAGCTGCTCGATTTGAGCTTGTCTGATAGGTGTTTGTCTTCCCAGCATGGAAACAGTTGCGTAGAGAACTTTTTCCACAGCAGCCACACACTCTGCCCTAGAGCTGAGAAGCACTGGCTGTAACTTCCCTTTGCAGAAGGAACATGCCTCAGAAACACACTCTCTCCTAACTCTTAAGTTACTACTTCAACTCACATATGCATGGAAACACAGAGTGGAGCACCCGGCGGTATTGTGCAGGACAGTTCAGTAAAAGGGCTGCTCTGCCAGAACAAGGCAGAATGCAGATGCGTGGTTCTCAAGGATATGCTTCTGAGTCTGCTAGAAACTTTGCAGTAGAGCTGAGATGAACTCAGTATAAGTTCCATTTGAAGAAATAACCTAGGCCAGAAACCCACTCCACTGTAGCTCTTAAGAATCATCTGGAGCACACATTCTGGGAACCAGGCAGCAGAGAGTCCAGTGGAAGCTGCTCGATTTGAGCTTGTCTGATAGGTGTTTGTCTTCCCTGCAGGGAAACAGTTGCTTAGAGAACTCTTTCTACAGCAGCCACACACTCTGCCCTAGAGCTGAGAAGCACTGGCTGTCACTTCCCTTTGCAGAAGTAACATGCCTGAGAAACACACTCTCTCCTAACTCTTAAGTTACTACTTCAACTCACATATGCATGGAAACACAGAGTGGAGCACCCGGCAATACTGAGCAGGACAGTTCAGTAAAAGGCCTGCTCTGCCAGAACAAGGCAGAATGCAGATGCGTGGTTCTCAAGGATATGCTTTTGAGTCTGCTAGATACTTTGCAGTAGAGCTGAGATGAACTCAGTAT
Source organism: Tapirus indicus (assembly GCA_031878705.1). Classification (NCBI taxonomy): domain Eukaryota; kingdom Metazoa; phylum Chordata; class Mammalia; order Perissodactyla; family Tapiridae; genus Tapirus; species Tapirus indicus. The sequence goes on from CM062942.1 coordinate 50,054,414, forward strand.
AAGTTCCATTTGAAGAAATAACCTAGGCCAGAAACCCACTCCACTGTAGCTCTTAAGCATCATCTGGAGCACACATTCTGGGAACCAGGCAGCAGAGAGCCCAGTGGAAGCTGCTCGATTTGAGCTTGTCTGATAGGTGTTTGTCTTCCCTGCAGGGAAACAGTTGCTTAGAGAACTCTTTCTACAGCAGCCACACACTCTGCCCTAGAGCTGAGAAGCACTGGCTGTCACTTCCCTTTGTAGAAGGAACATGCGTCAGAAACACACTCTCTCCTAACTCTTAAGTTACTACTTCAACTCACATATGCATGGAAACACAGAGTGGAGCACCGGGCGATAGTGTGCAGGACAGTTCAGTAAAAGGGCTGCTCTGCCAAAACAAGGCAGAATGCAGATGCGTGGTTCTCAAGGGTATGCTTCTGAGTCTGCTAGAAACTTTGCAGTAGAGCTGAGATGAACTCAGTATAAGTTCCATTTGAAGAAATAACCAAGGTCAGAAACCCACTCAACTGAAGCTCTAAAGCATCATCTGGAGCACACATTCTGGGAACCAGGCAGCAGAGAGCCCAGTGGAAGCTGCTCGATTTGAGCTTGTCTGATAGGTGTTTGTCTTCCCTGCAGGGAAACAGTTGCTTAGAGAACACTTTCTACAGCAGCCACACACTCTGCCCTAGAGCTGAGAAGCACTGGCTGTCACTTCCCTTTGCTGAAGGAACATGCCTCTGAAACACACTCTCTCCTAACTCTTAAGTTACTACTTCAACTCACATATGCATGGAAACACAGAGTGGAGCACCCGGCGATAGTGTGCAGGACAGTTCAGTAAAAGGGCTGCTCTGCCAGAACAAGGCAGAATGCAGATGCGTGGTTCTCAAGGATATGCTTCCGAGTCTGCTAGAAACGTTGCAGTAGAGCTGAGATGAACTCAGTATAAGAGCCATTTGAAGAAATATCTTAGGCCAAAAACCCACTCAACTGTAGCTCTTAAGATTCATCTGGAGCACACATTCTGGGAACCAGGCAGCAGAGGGACCAGTGGAAGCTTCTCGATTTGGGCTTGTCTGATAGGTGTTTGTCTTCCCTGCAGGGAAACATTAGCTTAGAGAACTCTTTCCACAGCAGCCACACACTCTGCCCTAGAGCTGAGAAGCACTGGCTGTAACTTACCTTTACAGAAGGAACATGCCTGAGAAACACACTCTCTCCTAACTCTTAAGTTACTACTTCAACTCACATATGCATGGAAACACAGAGTGGAGCACCTGGCGATAGTGTGCAGGACAGTTCAGTAAAAGGGCTGCTCTGCCAGAACAAGGCAGAATGCAGATGCTTGGTTCTCAAGGATATGCTTCTGAGTCTGCTAGAAACTTTGCAGTAGAGCTGAGATGAACTCAGTATAAGTTCCATTTGAAGAAATAACCTAGGCCAGAAACCCACTCCACTGTAGCTCTTAAGCATCATCTGGAGCACACATTCTGGGAACCAGGCAGCTGAGAGCCCAGTGGAAGCTAATCGATTTGAGCTTGTCTGATAGGTGTTTGTCTTCCCTGCAGGGAAACAGTTGCGTAGAGAACTCTTTCTACAGCAGCCACACACTCTGCCCTAGAGCTGAGAAGCACTGGCTGTAACTTCCCTTTGCAGAAGGAACATGCCTCAGAAACACACTCTCTCCTAACTCTTAAGTTACTACTTCAACTCACATATGCATGGAAACACAGAGTGGAGCACCCGGCGATAGTGTGCAGGACAGTTCAGTAAAAGGGCTGCTCTGCCAGAACAAGGCAGAATGCAGATGCGTGGTTCTCAAGGATATGCTTCTGAGTCTGCTAGAAACTTTGCAGTAGAGCTGAGATGAACTCAGTATAAGTTCCATTGGAAGAAATAACGTAGGCCAGAAACACACTCAACTGTAGCTCTTAAGCATCATCTGGAGCACACATTCTGGGAACCAGGCAGCAGAGAGCCCAGTGGAAGCTGCTCGATTTGAGCTTGTCTGATAGGTGTTTGTCTTCCCTGCAGGGAAACAGTTGCGTAGAGAACTTTTTCCACAGCAGCCACACACTCTGCCCTAGAGCTGAGAAGCACTGGCTGTCACTTCCCTTTGCAGAAGGAACATGCCTCAGAAACACACTCTCTTCTAACTCTTAAGTTACTACTTCAACTCACATATGCATGGAAACACAGAGTGGAGCACCCGGCGATAGTGTGCAGGACAGTTCAGTAAAAGGGCTGCTCTGCCAGACCAACGCAGAATGCAGATGCGTGGTTCTCAAGGATATGCTTCTGAGTCTGCTAGAAACTTTGCAGTAGAGCTGAGATGAACTCAGTATAAGAGCCATTTGAAGAAATAACTTAGGCCAAAAACCCACTCAACTGTAGCTCTTAAGATTCATCTGGAGCACACATTCTGGGAACCAGGCAGCAGAGGGACCAGTGGAAGCTTCTCAATTTGAGCTTGTCTGATAGGTGTTTGTCTTCCCTGCAGGGAAACATTTGCTTAGAGAACTCTTTCCACAGCAGCCACACACTCTGCCCTAGAGCTGAGAAGCACTGGCTGTAACTTCCCTTTGCAGAAGGAACATGCCTCAGAAACACACTCTCTCCTAACTCTTAAGTTACTACTTCAACTCACATATGCATGGAAACACAGAGTGGAGCACCCGGCGATAGTGTGCAGGACAGTTCAGTAAAAGGGCTGCTCTGCCAGACCAACGCAGAATGCAGATGCGTGGTTCTCAAGGATATGCTTTTGAGTCTGCTAGATACTTTGCAGTAGAGCTGAGATGAACTCAGTATAAGTTCCATTTGAAGAAATAACCTAGGCCAGAAACCCACTCCACTGTAGCTCTTAAGCATCATCTGGAGCACACATTCTGGGAACCAGGCAGCAGAGAGCCCAGTGGAAGCTGCTCGATTTGAGCTTGTCTGATAGGTGTTTGTCTTCCCTGCAGGGAAACAGTTGCTTAGAGAACTCTTTCTACAGCAGCCACACACTCTGCCCTAGAGCTGAGAAGCACTGGCTGTCACTTCCCTTTGTAGAAGGAACATGCGTCAGAAACACACTCTCTCCTAACTCTTAAGTTACTACTTCAACTCACATATGCATGGAAACACAGAGTGGAGCACCGGGCGATAGTGTGCAGGACAGTTCAGTAAAAGGGCTGCTCTGCCAAAACAAGGCAGAATGCAGATGCGTGGTTCTCAAGGGTATGCTTCTGAGTCTGCTAGAAACTTTGCAGTAGAGCTGAGATGAACTCAGTATAAGTTCCATTTGAAGAAATAACCAAGGTCAGAAACCCACTCAACTGAAGCTCTAAAGCATCATCTGGAGCACACATTCTGGGAACCAGGCAGCAGAGAGCCCAGTGGAAGCTGCTCGATTTGAGCTTGTCTGATAGGTGTTTGTCTTCCCTGCAGGGAAACAGTTGCTTAGAGAACACTTTCTACAGCAGCCACACACTCTGCCCTAGAGCTGAGAAGCACTGGCTGTCACTTCCCTTTGCTGAAGGAACATGCCTCTGAAACACACTCTCTCCTAACTCTTAAGTTACTACTTCAACTCACATATGCATGGAAACACAGAGTGGAGCACCCGGCGATAGTGTGCAGGACAGTTCAGTAAAAGGGCTGCTCTGCCAGAACAAGGCAGAATGCAGATGCGTGGTTCTCAAGGATATGCTTCCGAGTCTGCTAGAAACGTTGCAGTAGAGCTGAGATGAACTCAGTATAAGAGCCATTTGAAGAAATATCTTAGGCCAAAAACCCACTCAACTGTAGCTCTTAAGATTCATCTGGAGCACACATTCTGGGAACCAGGCAGCAGAGGGACCAGTGGAAGCTTCTCGATTTGGGCTTGTCTGATAGGTGTTTGTCTTCCCTGCAGGGAAACATTAGCTTAGAGAACTCTTTCCACAGCAGCCACACACTCTGCCCTAGAGCTGAGAAGCACTGGCTGTAACTTACCTTTACAGAAGGAACATGCCTGAGAAACACACTCTCTCCTAACTCTTAAGTTACTACTTCAACTCACATATGCATGGAAACACAGAGTGGAGCACCTGGCGATAGTGTGCAGGACAGTTCAGTAAAAGGGCTGCTCTGCCAGAACAAGGCAGAATGCAGATGCTTGGTTCTCAAGGATATGCTTCTGAGTCTGCTAGAAACTTTGCAGTAGAGCTGAGATGAACTCAGTATAAGTTCCATTTGAAGAAATAACCTAGGCCAGAAACCCACTCCACTGTAGCTCTTAAGCATCATCTGGAGCACACATTCTGGGAACCAGGCAGCTGAGAGCCCAGTGGAAGCTAATCGATTTGAGCTTGTCTGATAGGTGTTTGTCTTCCCTGCAGGGAAACAGTTGCGTAGAGAACTCTTTCTACAGCAGCCACACACTCTGCCCTAGAGCTGAGAAGCACTGGCTGTAACTTCCCTTTGCAGAAGGAACATGCCTCAGAAACACACTCTCTCCTAACTCTTAAGTTACTACTTCAACTCACATATGCATGGAAACACAGAGTGGAGCACCCGGCGATAGTGTGCAGGACAGTTCAGTAAAAGGGCTGCTCTGCCAGAACAAGGCAGAATGCAGATGCGTGGTTCTCAAGGATATGCTTCTGAGTCTGCTAGAAACTTTGCAGTAGAGCTGAGATGAACTCAGTATAAGTTCCATTGGAAGAAATAACGTAGGCCAGAAACACACTCAACTGTAGCTCTTAAGCATCATCTGGAGCACACATTCTGGGAACCAGGCAGCAGAGAGCCCAGTGGAAGCTGCTCGATTTGAGCTTGTCTGATAGGTGTTTGTCTTCCCTGCAGGGAAACAGTTGCGTAGAGAACTTTTTCCACAGCAGCCACACACTCTGCCCTAGAGCTGAGAAGCACTGGCTGTCACTTCCCTTTGCAGAAGGAACATGCCTCAGAAACACACTCTCTTCTAACTCTTAAGTTACTACTTCAACTCACATATGCATGGAAACACAGAGTGGAGCACCCGGCGATAGTGTGCAGGACAGTTCAGTAAAAGGGCTGCTCTGCCAGACCAACGCAGAATGCAGATGCGTGGTTCTCAAGGATATGCTTCTGAGTCTGCTAGAAACTTTGCAGTAGAGCTGAGATGAACTCAGTATAAGAGCCATTTGAAGAAATAACTTAGGCCAAAAACCCACTCAACTGTAGCTCTTAAGATTCATCTGGAGCACACATTCTGGGAACCAGGCAGCAGAGGGACCAGTGGAAGCTTCTCAATTTGAGCTTGTCTGATAGGTGTTTGTCTTCCCTGCAGGGAAACATTTGCTTAGAGAACTCTTTCCACAGCAGCCACACACTCTGCCCTAGAGCTGAGAAGCACTGGCTGTAACTTCCCTTTGCAGAAGGAACATGCCTCAGAAACACACTCTCTCCTAACTCTTAAGTTACTACTTCAACTCACATATGCATGGAAACACAGAGTGGAGCACCCCGCAATACTGAGAAGGACAGCTCAGTAAAAGGGCTGCTCTGCCAGAACAAGGCAGAATGCAGATGCGTGGTTCTCAAGGATATGCTTCTGAGTCTGCTAGAAACTTTGCAGTAGAGCTGAGATGAACTCAGTATAAGTTCCATTTGAAGAAATAACCTAGGCCAGAAACCCACTCCACTGTAGCTCTTAAGAATCATCTGGAGCACACATTCTGGGAACCAGGCAGCAGAGAGCCCAGTGGAAGCTGCTCGATTTGAGCTTGTCTGATAGGTGTTTGTCTTCCCTGCAGGGAAACAGTTGCGTAGAGAACTTTTTCCACAGCAGCCACACACTCTGCCCTAGAGCTGAGAAGCACTGGCTGTCACTTCCCTTTGCAGAAGGAACATGCCTCAGAAACACACTCTCTTCTAACTCTTAAGTTACTACTTCAACTCACATATGCATGGAAACACAGAGTGGAGCACCCGGCGATAGTGTGCAGGACAGTTCAGTAAAAGGGCTGCTCTGCCAGACCAACGCAGAATGCAGATGCGTGGTTCTCAAGGATATGCTTCTGAGTCTGCTAGAAACTTTGCAGTAGAGCTGAGATGAACTCAGTATAAGAGCCATTTGAAGAAATAACTTAGGCCAAAAACCCACTCAACTGTAGCTCTTAAGATTCATCTGGAGCATACATTCTGGGAACCAGGCAGCAGAGGGACCAGTGGAAGCTTCTCAATTTGAGCTTGTCTGATAGGTGTTTGTCTTCCCTGCAGGGAAACATTTGATTAGAGAACTCTTTCCACAGCAGCCACACACTCTGCCCTAGAGCTGAGAAGCACTGGCTGTAACTTCCCTTTGCAGAAGGAACATGCCTCAGAAACACACTCTCTCCTAACTCTTAAGTTACTACTTCAACTCACATATGCATGGAAACACAGAGTGGAGCACCCCGCAATACTGAGGAGGACAGCTCAGTAAAAGGGCTGCTCTGCCAGAACAAGGCAGAATGCAGATGCGTGGTTCTCAAGGATATGCTTCTGAGTCTGCTAGAAACTTTGCAGTAGAGCTGAGATGAACTCAGTATAAGTTCCATTTGAAGAAATAACCTAGGCCAGAAACCCACTCCACTGTAGCTCTTAAGAATCATCTGGAGCACACATTCTGGGAACCAGGCAGCAGAGAGCCCAGTGGAAGCTGCTCGATTTGAGCTTGTCTGATAGGTGTTTGTCTTCCCTGCAGGGAAACAGTTGCGTAGAGAACTTTTTCCACAGCAGCCACACACTCTGCCCTAGAGCTGAGAAGCACTGGCTGTCACTTCCCTTTGCAGAAGGAACATGCCTCAGAAACACACTCTCTTCTAACTCTTAAGTTACTACTTCAACTCACATATGCATGGAAACACAGAGTGGAGCACCCGGCGATAGTGTGCAGGACAGTTCAGTAAAAGGGCTGCTCTGCCAGACCAACGCAGAATGCAGATGCGTGGTTCTCAAGGATATGCTTCTGAGTCTGCTAGAAACTTTGCAGTAGAGCTGAGATGAACTCAGTATAAGAGCCATTTGAAGAAATAACTTAGGCCAAAAACCCACTCAACTGTAGCTCTTAAGATTCATCTGGAGCACACATTCTGGGAACCAGGCAGCAGAGGGACCAGTGGAAGCTTCTCAATTTGAGCTTGTCTGATAGGTGTTTGTCTTCCCTGCAGGGAAACAGTTGCTTAGAGAACTCTTTCCACAGCAGCCACACACTCTGCCCTAGAGCTGAGAAGCACTGGCTGTAACTTCCCTTTGCAGAAGGAACATGCCTCAGAAACACACTCTCTCCTAACTCTTAAGTTACTACTTCAACTCACATATGCATGGAAACACAGAGTGGAGCACCCCGCAATACTGAGAAGGACAGCTCAGTAAAAGGGCTGCTCTGCCAGAACAAGGCAGAATGCAGATGCGTGGTTCTCAAGGATATGCTTCTGAGTCTGCTAGAAACTTTGCAGTAGAGCTGAGATGAACTCAGTATAAGTTCCATTTGAAGAAATAACCTAGGCCAGAAACCCACTCCACTGTAGCTCTTAAGAATCATCTGGAGCACACATTCTGGGAACCAGGCAGCAGAGAGCCCAGTGGAAGCTGCTCGATTTGAGCTTGTCTGATAGGTGTTTGTCTTCCCTGCAGGGAAACAGTTGCTTAGAGAACTCTTTCTACAGCAGCCACACACTCTGCCCTAGAGCTGAGAAGCACTGGCTGTCACTTCCCTTTGCAGAAGTAACATGCCTCAGAAACACACTCCCTCCTAGCTCTTAGGTTACTACTTCAACTCACATATGCATGGAAACACAGAGTGGAGCACCCGGCAATACTGAGCAGGACAGCTCAGTAAAATGGCTGCTCTGCCAGAAAAAGGCAGAATGCAGATGCGTGGTTCTCAAGGATATGCTTCTGAGTCTGCTAGAAACTTTGCAGTAGAGCTGAGATGAACTCAGTATAAGTTCCATTTGAAGAAATAACCTAGGCCTGAAACCCACTCCACTGTAGCTCTTAAGCATCATCTGGAGCACACATTCTGGGAACCAGGCAGCAGAGAGCCCAGTGGAAGCTGCTCGATTTGAGCTTGTCTGATAGGTGTTTGTCTTCCCTGCAGGGAAACAGTTGCTTAGAGAACTCTTTCTACAGCAGCCACACACTCTGCCCTAGAGCTGAGAAGCACTGGCTGTAACTTCCCTTTCAGAAGGAACATGCCTCAGAAACACACTCTCTCCTAACTCTTAACTTACTACTTCAACTCACATATGCATGGAAACACAGAGTGGAGCACCCGGCGGTATTGTGCAGGACAGTTCAGTGAAAGGGCTGCTCTGCCAGAACAAGGCAGAATGCAGATGCGTGGTTCTCAAGGATATGCTTCTGAGTCTGCTAGAAACTTTGCAGTAGAGCTGAGATGAACTCAGTATAAGTTCCATTTGAAGAAATACCCTAGGCCAGAAACCCACTCCACTGTAGCTCTTAAGATTCATCTGGAGCACACATTCTGGGAACCAGGCAGCAGAGGGACCAGTGTAAGCTTCTCAATTTGAGCTTGTCTGATAGGTGTTTGTCTTCCCTGCAGGGAAACATTTGATTAGAGAACTCTTTCCACAGCAGCCACACACTCTGCCCTAGAGCTGAGAAGCACTGGCTGTAACTTCCCTTTGCAGAAGGAACATGCCTCAGAAACACACTCTCCCCTAACTCTTCAGTTACTACTTCAACTCACATATGCATGGAAACACAGAGTGGAGCACCGGGCGATAGTGTGCAGGACAGTTCAGTAAAAGGGCTGCTCTGCCAAAACAAGGCAGAATGCAGATGCGTGGTTCTCAAGGGTATGCTTCTGAGTCTGCTAGAAACTTTGCAGTAGAGCTGAGATGAACTCAGTATAAGAGCCATTTTAAGAAATAACCTAGGCCAGAAACCCACTCAACTGTAGCTCTTAAGCATCATCTGGAGCACACATTCTGGGAACCAGGCAGCAGAGAGCCCCGTGGAAGCTGCTCGATTTGAGCTTGTCTGATAGGTGTTTGTCTTCCCTGCAGGGAAACAGTTGCTTAGAGAACTCTTTCTACAGCAGCCACACACTCTGCCCTAGAGCTGAGAAGCACTGGCTGTCACTTCCCTTTGCAGAAGTAACATGCCTCAGAAACACACTCCCTCCTAAATCTTAGGTTACTACTTCAACTCACATATGCATGGAAACACAGAGTGGAGCACCCGGCAATACTGAGCAGGACAGCTCAGTAAAAGGGCTGCTCTGCCAGAACAAGGCAGAATGCAGATGCGTGGTTCTCAAGGATATGCTTCTGAGTCTGCTAGAAACTTTGCAGTAGAGCTGAGATGAACTCAGTATAAGTTCCATTTGAAGAAATAACCTAGGCCAGAAACCCACTCCACTGTAGCTCTTAAGCATCATCTGGAGCACACATTCTGGGAACCAGGCAGCAGAGAGCCCAGTGGAAGCTGCTCGATTTGAGCTTCTCTGATAGGTGTTTGTCTTCCCTGCAGGGAAACAGTTGCTTAGAGAACTCTTTCTACAGCAGCCACACACTCTGCCCTAGAGCTGAGAAGCACTGGCTGTCACTTCCCTTTGCAGAAGGAACATGCCACAGAAACACACTCTCTCCTAACTCTTAAGTTACTACTTCAACTCACATATGCATGGAAACACAGAGTGGAGCACCCGGCAATACTGAGCAGGACAGCTCAGTAAAAGGGCTGCTCTGCCAGAACAAGGCAGAATGCAGATGCGTGGTTCTCAAGGATATGCTTCTGAGTCTGTTAGAAACTTTGCAGTAGAGCTGAGATGAACTCAGTATAAGTTCCATTTGAAGAAATAACCTAGGTCAGAAACCCACTCAACTGAAGCTCTAAAGCATCATCTGGAGCACACATTCTGGGAACCAGGCAGCAGAGGGACCAGTGGAAGATTCTCAATTTGAGCTTGTCTGATAGGCGTTTGTCTTCCCTGCAGGGAAACATTTGCTTAGAGAACTCTTTCCACAGCAGCCACACACTCTGCCCTAGAGCTGAGAAGCTCTGGCTGTCACTTCCCTTTGCAGAAGGAACATGCCTCAGAAACACACTCTCTCCTAACTCTTAAGTTACTACTTCAACTCACATATGCATGGAAACACAGAGTGGAGCACCGGGCGATAGTGTGCAGGACAGTTCAGTAAAAGGGCTGCTCTGCCAAAACAAGGCAGAATGCAGATGCGTGGTACTCAAGGGTATGCTTCTGAGTCTGCTAGAAACTTTGCAGTAGAGCTGAGATGAACTCAGTATAAGTTCCATTTGAAGAAATAACCAAGGTCAGAAACCCACTCAACTGAAGCTCTAAAGCATCATCTGGAGCACACATTCTGGGAACCAGGCAGCAGAGAGCCCAGTGGAAGCTGCTCGATTTGAGCTTGTCTGATAGGTGTTTGTCTTCCCTGCAGGGAAACAGTTGCTTAGAGAACTCTTTCCACAGCAGCCACACACTCTGCCCTAGAGCTGAGAAGCACTGGCTGTAACTTCCCTTTGCAGAAGGAACATGCCTCAGAAACACACTCTCTCCTAACTCTTAAGTTACTACTTCAACTCACATATGCATGGAAACACAGAGTGGAGCACCCGGCGGTATTGTGCAGGACAGTTCAGTAAAAGGGCTGCTCTGCCAGAACAAGGCAGAATGCAGATGCGTGGTTCTCAAGGATATGCTTCTGAGTCTGCTAGAAACTTTGCAGTAGAGCTGAGATGAACTCAGTATAAGTTCCATTTGAAGAAATAACCTAGGCCAGAAACCCACTCCACTGTAGCTCTTAAGAATCATCTGGAGCACACATTCTGGGAACCAGGCAGCAGAGAGTCCAGTGGAAGCTGCTCGATTTGAGCTTGTCTGATAGGTGTTTGTCTTCCCTGCAGGGAAACAGTTGCTTAGAGAACTCTTTCTACAGCAGCCACACACTCTGCCCTAGAGCTGAGAAGCACTGGCTGTCACTTCCCTTTGCAGAAGTAACATGCCTCAGAAACACACTCCCTCCTAACTCTTAGGTTACAACTTCAACTCACATATGCATGGAAACACAGAGTGGAGCACCCGGCAATACTGAGCAGGACAGCTCAGTAAAAGGGCTGCTCTGCCAGAAAAAGGCAGAATGCAGATGCGTGGTTCTCAAGGATATGCTTCTGAGTCTGCTAGAAACTTTGCAGTAGAGCTGAGATGAACTCAGTATAAGTTCCATTTGAAGAAATAACCTAGGCCAGAAACCCACTCCACTGTAGCTCTTAAGCATCATCTGGAGCACACATTCTGGGAACCAGGCAGCAGAGAGCCCAGTGGAAGCTGCTCGATTTGAGCTTGTCTGATAGGTGTTTGTCTTCCCTGCAGGGAAACAGTTGCGTAGAGAACTCTTTCTACAGCAGCCACACACTCTGCCCTAGAGCTGAGAATCACTGGCTGTAACTTCCCTTTGCAGAAGGAACATGCCTCAGAAACACACTCTCTCCTAACTCTTAAGTTACTACTTCAACTCACATATGCATGGAAACACAGAGTGGAGCACCCGGCGATAGTGTGCAGGACAGTTCAGTAAAAGGGCTGTTCTGCCAGACCAACGCAGAATGCAGATGCGTGGTTCTCAAGGATATGCTTCTGAGTCTGCTAGAAACTTTGCAGTAGAGCTGAGATGAACTCAGTATAAGAGCCATTTGAAGAAATATCTCAGGCCAAAAACCCACTCAACTGTAGCTCTTAAGATTCATCTGGAGCACACATTCTGGGAACCAGGCAGCAGAGGGACCAGTGGAAGCTTCTCGATTTGAGCTTGTCTGATAGGTGTTTGTCTTCCCTGCAGGGAAACATTTGCTTAGAGAACTCTTTCCACAGCAGCCACACACTCTGCCCTAGAGCTGAGAAGCACTGGCTCTAACTTCCCTTTGCAGAAGGAACATGCCTCAGAAACACACTCTCTCCTAACTCTTAAGTTACTACTTCAACTCACATATGCATGGAAACACAGAGTGGAGCACCCGGCGATAGTGTGCAGGACAGTTCAGTAAAAGGGCTGCTCTGCCAGAACAAGGCAGAATGCAGATGCCTGGTTCTCAAGGATATGCTTCTGAGTCTGCTAGAAACTTTGCAGTAGAGCTGAGATGAACTCAGTATAAGTTCCATTTGAAGAAATAACCTAGGTCAGAAACCCACTCAACTGTAGCTCTTAAGCATCATCTGGAGCACACATTCTGGGAACCAGGCAGCAGAGAGCCCAGTGGAAGCTGCTCGATTTGAGCTTGTCTGATAGGTGTTTGTCTTCCCTGCAGGGAAACAGTTGCTTAGAGAACTCTTGCTACAGCAGGCACACACTCTGCCCTAGAGCTGAGAAGCACTGGCTGTAAATTCCCTTTGCAGAAGGAACATGCCTCAGAAACACACTCTCTCCTAACTCTTAGGTTACTACTTCAACTCACATATGCATGGAAACACAGAGTGGAGCACCCGGCAATACTGAGCAGGACAGCTCAGTAAAAGGGCTGCTCTGCCAGAAAAAGGCAGAATGCAGATGCGTGGTTCTCAAGGATATGCTTCTGAGTCTGCTAGAAACTTTGCTTTAGAGCTGAGATGAACTCAGTATAAGTTCCATTTGAAGAAATAACCTAGGCCAGAAACCCACTCAACTGTAGCTCTTAAGCATCATCTGGAGCACACATTCTGGGAACCAGGCAGCAGAGAGCCCAGTGGAAGCTGCTCGATTTGAGCTTGTCTGATAGGTGTTTGTCTTCCCTGCAGGGAAACAGTTGCGTAGAGAACTTTTTCCACAGCAGCCACACACTCTGCCCTAGAGCTGAGAAGCACTGGCTGTCACTTCCCTTTGCAGAAGGAACATGCCTCAGAAACACACTCTCTCCTAACTCTTAAGTTACTACTTCAACTCACATATGCATGGAAACACAGAGTGGAGCACCCGGCGATAGTGTGCAGGACAGTTCAGTAAAAGGGCTGTTCTGCCAGACCAACGCAGAATGCAGATGCGTGGTTCTCAAGGATATGCTTCTGAGTCTGCTAGAAACTTTGCAGTAGAGCTGAGATGAACTCAGTATAAGAGCCATTTGAAGAAATAACTTAGGCCAAAAACCCACTCAACTGTAGCTCTTAAGATTCATCTGGAGCACACATTCTGGGAACCAGGCAGCAGAGGGACGAGTGGAAGCTTCTCAATTTGAGCTTGTCTGATAGTTGTTTGTCTTCCCTGCAGGGAAACAGTTGCGTAGAGAACTCTTTCTACAGCAGCCACACACTCTGCCCTAGAGCTGAGAAGCACTGGCTGTAACTTCCCTTTGCAGAAGGAACATGCCTCAGAAACACACTCTCTCCTAACTCTTAAGTTACTACTTCAACTCACATATGCATGGAAACACAGAGTGGAGCACCCGGCGATAGTGTGCAGGACAGTTCAGTAAAAGGGCTGCTCTGCCAGAACAAGGCAGAATGCAGATGCGTGGTTCTCAAGGATATGCTTCTGAGTCTGATAGAAACTTTGCAGTAGAGCTGGGATGAACTCAGTATAAGTTCCATTTGAAGAAATAACCTAGGCCAGAAACACACTCAACTGTAGCTCTTAAGTATCATCTGGAGCACACATTCTGGGAACCAGGCAGCAGAGAGCCCAGTGGAAGCTGCTCGATTTGAGCTTGTCTGATAGGTGTTTGTCTTCCCTGCAGGGAAACAGTTGCTTAGAGAACTCTTTCTACAGCAGCCACACACTCTGCCCTAGAGCTGAGAAGCACTGGCTGTCACTTCCCTTTGCAGAAGGAACATGCCTCAGAAACACACTCTCTCCTAACTGTTAATTTACTACTTCAACTCACATATGCATGGAAACACAGAGTGGAGCACCCGGCGATAGTGTGCAGGACAGTTCAGTAAAAGGGCTGCTCTGCCAGAACAAGGCAGAATGCAGATGCGTGGTTCTCAAGGATATGCTTCTGAGTCTGCTAGAAACTTTGCTTTAGAGCTGAGATGAACTCAGTATAAGTTCCATTTGAAGAAATAACCTAGGCCAGAAACCCACTCAACTGTAGCTCTTAAGCATCATCTGGAGCACACATTCTGGGAACCAGGCAGCAGGGAGCCCCGTGGAAGCTGCTCGATTTGAGCTTGTCTGATAGGTGTTTGTCTTCCCTGCAGGGAAACATTTGCTTAGAGAACTCTTTCCACAGCAGCCACACACTCTGCCCTAGAGCTGAGAAGCACTGGCTGTAACTTACCTTTACAGAAGGAACATGCCTGAGAAACACACTCTCTCCTAACTCTTAAGTTACTACTTCAACTCACATATGCATGGAAACACAGAGTGGAGCACCCGGCGATAGTGTGCAGGACAGTTCAGTAAAAGGGCTGCTCTGCCAGAACAAGGCAGAATGCAGATGCTTGGTTCTCAAGGATATGCTTCTGAGTCTGCTAGAAACTTTGCAGTAGAGCTGAGATGAACTAAGTATAAGTTCCATTTGAAGAAATAACCTAGGCCAGAAACCCACTCCACTGTAGCTCTTAAGCATCATCTGGAGCACACATTCTGGGAACCAGGCAGCTGAGAGCCCAGTGGAACCTAATCGATTTGAGGTTGTTTGATAGGTGTTTGTCTTCCCTGCAGGGAAACAGTTGCTTAGAGAACTCTTTCTACAGCAGCCACACACTCTGCCCTAGAGCTGAGAAGCACTGGCTGTAACTTCCCTTTGCACAAGGAACATGCCTCAGAAACACACTCTCTCCTAACTCTTAAGTTACTTCTTCAACTCACATATGCATGGAAACACAGAGTGGAGCACCCGTCGATAGTGTGCAGGACAGTTCAGTAAAAGGGCTGCTCTGCCAGAACAAGGCGGAATGCAGATGCATGGTTCTCAAGGATATGCTTCTGAGTCTGCTAGAAACTTGGCAGTAGAGCTGAGATGAACTCAGTATAAGTTCCATTGGAAGAAATAACGTAGGCCCGAAACCCACTCAACTGTAGCTCTTAAGCATCATCTGGAGCACACATTCTGGGAACCAGGCAGCAGAGAGCCCAGTGGAAGCTGCTCGATTTGAGCTTGTCTGATAGGTGTTTGTCTTCCCTGCAGGGAAACAGTTGCGTAGAGAACTTTTTCCACAGCAGCCACACACTCTGCCCTAGAGCTGAGAAGCACTCGCTGTCACTACCCTTTGCAGAAGGAACATGCCTCAGAAACACACTCTCTCCTAACTCTTAAGTTACTACTTCAACTCACATATGCATGGAAACACAGAGTGGAGCACCCGGCGATAGTGTGCAGGACAGTTCAGTAAAAGGGCTGTTCTGCCAGACCAACGCAGAATGCAGATGCGTGGTTCTCAAGGATATGCTTCTGAGTCTGCTAGAAACTTTGCAGTAGAGCTGAGATGAACTCAGTATAAGAGCCATTTGAAGAAATATCTCAGGCCAAAAACCCACTCAACTGTAGCTCTTAAGATTCATCTGGAGCACACATTCTGGGAACCAGGCAGCAGAGGGACCAGTGGAAGCTTCTCGATTTGAGCTTGTCTGATAGGTGTTTGTCTTCCCTGCAGGGAAACATTATCTTAGAGAACTCTTTCCACAGCAGCCACACACTCTGCCCTAGAGCTGAGAAGCACTGGCTCTAACTTCCCTTTGCAGAAGGAACATGCCTCAGAAACACACTCTCTCCTAACTCTTAAGTTACTACTTCAACTCACATATGCATGGAAACACAGAGTGGAGCACCCGGCGATAGTGTGCAGGACAGTTCAGTAAAAGGGCTGCTCTGCCAGAACAAGGCAGAATGCAGATGCCTGGTTCTCAAGGATATGCTTCTGAGTCTGCTAGAAACTTTGCAGTAGAGCTGAGATGAACTCAGTATAAGTTCCATTTGAAGAAATAACCTAGGTCAGAAACCCACTCAACTGTAGCTCTTAAGCATCATCTGGAGCACACATTCTGGGAACCAGGCAGCAGAGAGCCCAGTGGAAGCTGCTCGATTTGAGCTTGTCTGATAGGTGTTTGTCTTCCCTGCAGGGAAACAGTTGCTTAGAGAACTCTTTCTACAGCAGCCACACACTCTGCCCTAGAGCTGAGAAGCACTGGCTGTCACTTACCTTTGCAGAAGGAACATGCCTCAGAAACACACTCTCTCCTAACTCTTAAGTTACTACTTCAACTCACATATGCATGGAAACACAGAGTGGAGCACCCGGCAATATTGAGCAGGACAGCTCAGTAAAAGGGCTGCTCTGCCAGAAAAAGGCAGAATGCAGATGCGTGGTTCTCAAGGATATGCTTCTGAGTCTGCTAGAAACTTTGCTTTAGAGCTGAGATGAACTCAGTATAAGTTCCATTTGAAGAAATAACCTAGGCCAGAAACCCACTCAACTGTAGCTCTTAAGCATCATCTGGAGCACACATTCTGGGAACCAGGCAGCAGAGAGCCCAGTGGAAGCTGCTCGATTTGAGCTTGTCTGATAGGTGTTTGTCTTCCCTGCAGGGAAACAGTTGCTTAGAGAACTCTTTCTACAGCAGCCACACACTCTGCCCTAGAGCTGAGAAGCACTGGCTGTAACTTCCCTTTGCAGAAGGAACATGCCACAGAAACACACTCTACCCTAACTCTTAAGTTACTATTTCAACTCACATATGCATGGAAACACAGAGTGGAGCACCCGGCAATACTGAGCAGGACAGCTCAGTAAAAGGGCTGCTCTGCCAGAACAAGGCAGAACGCAGATGCGTGGTTCTCATGGATATGCTTCTGAGTCTGCTAGAAACTTTGCAGTAGAGCTGAGATGAACTCAGTATAAGTTCCATTTGAAGAAATAACCTAGGCCTGAAACCCACTCAACTGTAGCTCTTAAGCATCATCTGGAGCACACATTCTGGGAACCAGGCAGCAGGGAGCCCACTGGAAGCTGCTCGATTTGAGCTTGTCTGATAGGTGTTTGTCTTCCGTGCAGGGAAACAGTTGCTTAGAGAACTCTTTCTACAGCAGCCACACACTCTGCCCTAGAGCTCAGAAGCACTGGCTGTCACTTCCCTTTGCAGAAGGAACATGCCTCAGAAACACACTCTCTCCTAACTCTTAAGTTACTACTTCAACTCACATATGCATGGAAACACAGAGTGGAGCACCTGGCAATACTGAGCAGGACGGTTCAGTAAAAGGGCTGCTCTGCCAGAACAAGGCAGAATGCAGGTGCGTGGTTCTCAAGGATATGCTTCTGAGTCTGCTAGAAACTTTGCAGTAGAGCTGAGATGAACTCAGTATAAGTTCCATTTGAAGAAATAACCTAGGCCAGAAACCCACTCAACTGTAGCTCTTAAGCATCATCTGGAGCACACATTCTGGGAACAAGGCAGCAGAGAGTCCAGTGAAGGCTGCTCGATTTGAGCTTGTCTGATAGGTGTTTGTCTTCCCTGCAGGGAAACATTTGCTTAGAGAACTCTTTCCACAGCAGCCACACACTCTGCCCTAGAGCTGAGAAGCACTGGCTGTAACTTCCCTTTGCAGAAGGAACATGCCTCAGAAACACACTCTCTCCTAACTCTTAAGTTACTACTTCAACTCACATATGCATGGAAACACAGAGTGGAGCACCCGGCGATAGTGTGCAGGACAGTTCAGTAAAAGGGCTGCTCTGCCAGAACAAGGCAGAATGCAGATGCGTGGTTCTCAAGGATATGCTTCTGAGTCTGCTAGAAACTTTGCAGTAGAGCTGAGATGAACTCAGTATAAGTTCCATTTGAAGAAATAACCTAGGCCAGAAACCCACTCCACTGTAGCTCTTAAGCATCATCTGGAGCACACATTCTGGGAACCAGGCAGCAGAGAGCCCAGTGGAAGCTGCTCGATTTGAGCTTGTCTGATAGGTGTTTGTCTTCCCTGCAGGGAAACAGTTGCTTAGAGAACTCTTTCTACAGCAGCCACACACTCTGCCCTAGAGCTGAGAAGCACTGGCTGTAACTTCCCTTTGCAGAAGGAACATGCCTCAGAAACACACTCTCTCCTAACTCTTAAGTTACTACTCCAACTCACATACGCATGGAAACACAGAGTGGAGCACCCGGCAATACTGAGCAGGACAGCTCAGTAAAAGGGCTGCTCTGCCAGAACAACGCAGAATGCAGATGCGTGGTTCTCAAGGGTATGCTTCTGAGTCTGCTAGAAACTTTGCAGTAGAGCTGAGATGAACTCAGTATAAGTTCCATTTGAAGAAATAACCTAGGCCAGAAACCCACTCCACTGTAGCTCTTAAGCATCATCTGGAGCACACATTCTGGGAACCAGGCAGCAGAGAGCCCAGTGGAAGCTGCTCGATTTGAGCTTGTCTGATAGGTGTTTGTCTTCCCTGCAGGGAAACAGTTGCTTAGAGAACTCTTTCTACAGCAGCCACACACTCTGCCCTAGAGCTGAGAAGCACTGGCTGTAACTTCCCTTTGCAGAAGGAACATGCCTCAGAAACACACTCTCTCCTAACTCTTAAGTTACTACTTCAACTCACATATGCATGGAAACACAGAGTGGAGCACCCAGCAATACTGAGCAGGACAGTTCAGTAAAAGGGCTGCTCTGCCAGAACATGGCAGAATGCAGATGCGTGGTTCTCAAGGATATGCTTCTGAGTCTGCTAGAAACTTTGCAGTAGAGCTGAGATGAACTCAGTATAAGTTCCATTTGAAGAAATAACCTAGGCCAGAAACCCACTCCACTGTAGCTCTTAAGCATCATCTGGAGCACACATTCTGGGAACCAGGCAGCAGAGAGCCCAGTGGAAGCTGCTCGATTTGAGCTTGTCTGATAGGTGTTTGTCTTCCCTGCAGGGAAACAGTTGCTTAGAGAACTCTTTCTACAGCAGCCACACACTCTGCCCTAGAGCTGAGAAGCACTGGCTGTAACTTCCCTTTGCAGAAGGAACATGCCTCAGAAACACACTCTCTCCTAACTCTTAAGTTACTACTTGAACTCACATATGCATGGAAACACAGAGTGGAGCACCCGGCAATACTGAGCAGGACAGTTCAGTAAAAGGGCTGCTCTGCCAGAACAAGGCAGAATGCAGATGCGTGGTTCTCAAGGATATGCTTCTGAGTCTGCTAGAAACTTTGCAGTAGAGCTGAGATGAACTCAGTATAAGTTCCATTTGAAGAAATAACCTAGGCCAGAAACCCACTCCACTGTAGCTCTTAAGCATCATCTGCAGCACACATTCTGGGAACCAGGCAGCAGAGAGCCCAGTGGAAGCTGCTCGATTTGAGCTTGTCTGATAGGTGTTTGTCTTCCCTGCAGGGAAACAGTTGCTTAGAGAACTCTTTCTACAGCAGCCACACACTCTGCCCTAGAGCTGAGAAGCACTGGCTGTAACTTCCCTTTGCAGAAGGAACATGCCTCAGAAACACACTCTCTCCTAACTCTTAAGTTACTACTCCAACTCACATACGCATGGAAACACAGAGTGGAGCACCCGGCAATACTGAGCAGGACAGTTCAGTAAAAGGGCTGCTCTGCCAGAACAAGGCAGAATGCAGATGCGTGGTTCTCAAGGATATGCTTCTGAGTCTGCTAGAATCTTTGCAGTAGAGCTGAGATGAACTCAGTATAAGTTCCATTTGAAGAAATAACCTAGTTCAGAAACCCACTCAACTGTATCTCTTAAGCATCATCTGGAGCACACATTCTGGGAACCAGCCAGCAGAGAGCCCAGTGGAAGCTGCTCGATTTGAGCTTGTCTGATAGGTGTTTGTCTTCCCTGCAGGGAAACAGTTGCTTAGAGAACTCTTTCTAGAGCAGCCACACACTCTGCCCTAGAGCTGAGAAGCACTGGCTGTCACTTCCCTTTGCAGAAGGAACATGCCTCAGAAACACACTCTCTCCTAACTCTTAAGTTACTACTTCAACTCACATATGCATGGAAACACAGAGTGGAGCACCCGGCAATACTGAGCAGGACAGCTCAGTAAAAGGGCTGCTCTACCAGAACAAGGCAGAATGCAGATGCGTGGTTCTCAAGGATATGCTTCTGAGTCTGCTAGAAACTTTGCAGTAGAGCTGAGATGAACTCAGTATAAGTTCCATTTGAAGAAATAACCTAGGTCAGAAACCCACTCAACTGTAGCTCTTAAGCATCATCTGGAGCACACATTCTGGGAACCAGGCAGCACAGATCCCAGTGGAAGCTGCTCGATTTGAGCTTGTCTGTTAGGTGTTTGCCTTCCCTGCAGTCAAACAGTTGCTTTGAGATCTCTTTCTACAGCAGCCACACACTCTGCCCTAGAGCTGAGAAGCACTGGCTGTAACTTCCCTTTGCAGAAGGAACATGCCTCAGAAACACACTCTCTCCTAACGCTTAAGTTACTACTTCAACTCACATATGCATGGAAACACAGAGTGGAGCAGCGGGCAATAGTGAGCAGGACAGTTCAGTAAAAGGGGTGCTCTCCCAGAACAAGGCAGAATGCAGATGCGTGGTTCTCAAGGATATGCTTCTGAGTCTGCTAGAAACTTTGCAGTAGAGCTGAGATGAACTCAGTATAAGTTCCATTTGAGGAAATAACCTAGGCCAGAAACCCACTCCACTGTAGCTCTTAAGCATCATCTGGAGCACACATTCTGGGAACCAGGCAGCAGAGAGCCCAGTGGAAGCTGCTCGATTTGAGCTTGTCTAATATGTTTGTCTTCCTTGCAGGGAAACAATTGCGTAAGGAACTCTTTCTACAGCAGCCACACACTTTGCCGTAGAGCTGAGAAGCAATGGCTGTCACTTCCCTTTGCAGAAGGAACATGCCTCAGAAACACACTCTCTCCTAACTCTTAAGTTACTACTTCAACTCACATATGCATGGAAACACAGAGTGGAGCACCCGGCGATAGTGTGCAGGACAGTTCAGTAAAAGGGCTGCTCTGCCAGAACAAGGCAGAATGCAGATGCGTGGTTCTCAAGGATATGCTTCTGAGTCTGCTAGAAACTTTGAAGTAGAGCTGAGATGAACTCAGTATAAGTTCCATTTGAAGAAATAACCTAGGTCAGAAACCCACTCCACTGTAGCTCTTAAGCATCATCTGGAGCACACATTCTGGTAACCAGGCAGCAGAGAGCCCAGTGGAAGCTGCTCGATTTGAGCTTGTCTGATAGGTGTTTGTCTTCCCTGCAGGGAAACATTTGCTTAGAAAACTCTTTCTACAGCAGCCACACACTCTGCCCTAGAGCTGAGAAGCACTGGCTGTAACTTCCCTTTGCAGAAGGAACATGCCTCAGAAACACACTCTCTCCTAACTGTTAATTTACTACTTCAACTCACATATGCATGGAAACACAGAGTGGATCACCCGGCAATACTGAGCAGGACAGCTCAGTAAAAGGGCTGCTCTGCCAGAACAAGGCAGAATGCAGATGCGTGGTTCTCATGGATATGTTTCTGAGTCTGCTAGAAACTTTGCAGTAGAGCTGAGATGAACTCAGTATAAGTTCCATTTGAAGAAATAACCTAGGACAGAAACCCACTCCACTGTAGCTCTTAAGCATCATCTGGAGCACACATTCTGGGAACCAGGCAGCAGAGAGCCCAGTGGAAGCTGCTCGATTTGAGCTTGTCTGATAGGTGTTTGTCTTCCCTGCAGGGAAACAGTTGCTTAGAGAACTCTTTCTACAGCAGCCACACACTCTGCCCTAGAGCTGAGAAGCACTGGCTGTAACTTCCCTTTGCAGAAGAAACATGCCTCAGAAACACACTCTCTCCTAACTCTTAAGTTACTACTTCAACTCACATATGCATGGATACACAGAGTGGAGCACCCGGCGATAGTGTGCAGGACAGTTCAGTAAAAGGGCTGCTCTGCCAGAACAAGGCAGAATGCAGATGCGTGGTTCTCAAGGATATGCTTCTGAGTCTGCTAGAAACTTTGCAGTAGAGCTGAGATGAACTCAGTATAAGTTCCATTTGAAGAAATAACCTAGGCCAGAAACCCACTCAACTGTAGCTCTTAAGCATCATCTGGAGCACACATTCTGGGAACCAGGCAGCAGAGAGCCCAGTGGAAGCTGCTCGATTTGAGCTTGTCTGATAGGTGTTTGTCTTCCCTGCAGGGAAACAGTTGCTTATAGAACTCTTTCTACTGCAGCCACACACTCTGCCCTAGAGCTGAGTAGCACTGGCTGTAACTTCCCTTTGCAGAAGGAACATGCCTCAGAAACACACTCTCTCCTAACTCTTAAGTTACTACTTCAACTCACATATGCATGGAAACACAGAGTGGAGCACCTGGCAATTGTGAGCAGGACAGTTCAGTAAAAGGGCTGCTCTGCCAGAACAAGGCAGAATGCAGATGCGTGGTTCTCAAGGATATGCTTCTGAGTCTGCTAGAAACTTTGCAGTAGAGCTGAGATGAACTCAGTATAAGTTCCATTTGAAGAAATAACCTAGGCCAGAAACCCACTCCACTGTAGCTCTTAAGCATCATCTGGAGCACACATTCTGGGAACCAGGCAGCAGAGGGCCCAGTGGAAGCTGCTCCATTTGCGCTTGTCTGATAGGTGTTTGTCTTCCCTGCAGGGAAACATTTGCTTAGAGAACAATTTCTACAGCTGCCACACACTCTGCCCTACAGCTGAGAAGCACTGGCTGTAACTTCCCTTTGCAGAAGGAACATGCCTCAGAAACACACTCTCTCCTAACTCTTAAGTTACTACTTCAACTCACATATGCATGGAAACACAGAGTGGAGCACCCCGCAATACTGAGAAGGACAGCTCAGTAAAAGGGCTGTTCTGCCAGAACACGGCAGAATGCAGATGCGTGGTTCTCATGGATGTGCTTCTGAGTCTGCTAGAAACTTTGCAGTAGAGCTGAGATGAACTCAGTATAAGTTCCATTTGAAGAAATAACCTAGTTCAGAAACCCACTCAACTGTTTCTCTTAAGCATCATCTGGAGCACACATTCTGGGAACCAGCCAGCAGAGAGCCCAGTGGAAGCTGCTCGATTTGAGCTTGTCTGATAGGTGTTTGTCTTCCCTGCAGGGAAACAGTTGCTTAGAGAACTCTTTCTACAGCAGCCACACACTCTGCCCTAGAGCTGAGAAGCACTGGCTGTAACTTCCCTTTGCAGAAGGAACATGCCTCAGAAACACACTCTCTCCTAACGCTTAAGTTACTACTTCAACTCACATATGCATGGAAACACAGAGTGGAGCAGCGGGCAATACTGAGCAGGACAGTTCAGTAAAAGGGGTGCTCTCCCAGAACAAGGCAGAATGCAGATGCGTGGTTCTCAAGGATATGCTTCTGAGTCTGCTAGAAACTTTGCAGTAGAGCTGAGATGAACTCAGTATAAGTTCCATTTGAAGAAATAACCTAGGCCAGAAACCCACTCCACTGTAGCTCTTAAGCATCATCTGGAGCACACATTCTGGGAACCAGTCAGCAGAGAGCCCAGTGGAAGCTGCTCGATTTG
Source organism: Tapirus indicus (assembly GCA_031878705.1). NCBI lineage: Eukaryota > Metazoa > Chordata > Mammalia > Perissodactyla > Tapiridae > Tapirus > Tapirus indicus. The sequence goes on from CM062942.1 coordinate 50,077,833, forward strand.
AGCTTGTCTAATATGTTTGTCTTCCTTGCAGGGAAACAATTGCGTAAGGAACTCTTTCTACAGCAGCCACACACTTTGCCGTAGAGCTGAGAAGCAATGGCTGTCACTTCCCTTTGCAGAAGGAACATGCCTCAGAAACACACTCTCTCCTAACTCTTAAGTTACTACTTCAACTCACATATGCATGGAAACACAGAGTGGAGCACCCGGCGATAGTGTGCAGGACAGTTCAGTAAAAGGGCTGCTCTGCCAGAACAAGGCAGAATGCAGATGCGTGGTTCTCAAGGATATGCTTCTGACTCTGCTAGATACTTTGCAGTAGAGCTGAGATGAACTCAGTATAAGTTCCATTTGAAGAAATAACCTAGGTCAGAAACCCACTCCACTGTAGCTCTTAAGCATCATCTGGAGCACACATTCTGGGAACCAGGCAGCAGAGAGCCCAGTGGAAGCTGCTCGATTTGAGCTTGTCTGATAGGTGTTTGTCTTCCCTGCAGGGAAACAGTTGCTTATAGAACTCTTTCTACAGCAGCCACACACTCTGCCCTAGAGCTGAGAAGCACTGGCTGTAACTTCCCTTTGCAGAAGGAACATGCCTCAGAAACACACTCTCTCCTAACTCTTAAGTTACTACTTCAACTCACATATGCATGGAAACACAGAGTGGAGCACCCGGCGATAGTGTGCAGGACAGTTCAGTAAAAGGGCTGCTCTGCCAGAACAAGGCAGAATGCAGATGCGTGGTTCTCAAGGATATGATTCTGACTCTGCTAGATACTTTGCAGTAGAGCTGAGATGAACTCAGTATAAGTTCCATTTGAAGAAATAACCTAGGTCAGAAACCCACTCCACTGTAGCTCTTAAGCATCATCTGGAGCACACATTCTGGGAACCAGGCAGCAGAGAGCCCAGTGGAAGCTGCTCGATTTGAGCTTGTCTGATAGGTGTTTGTCTTCCCTGCAGGGAAACAGTTGCTTAGAGAACTCTTTCTACAGCAGCCACACACTCTGCCCTATAGCTGAGAAGCACTGGCTGTAACTTCCCTTTGCAGAAGGAACATGCCTCAGAAACACACTCTCTCCTAACTCTTAAGTTACTACTTCAACTCACATATGCATGGAAACACAGAGTGGATCACCCGGCAATACTGAGCAGGACAGCTCAGTAAAAGGGCTGCTCTGCCAGAACAAGGCAGAATGCAGATGCGTGGTTCTCATGGATATGTTTCTGAGTCTGCTAGAAACTTTGCAGTAGAGCTGAGATGAACTCAGTATAAGTTCCATTTGAAGAAATAACCTAGGCCAGAAACCCACTCCACTGTAGCTCTTAAGCATCATCTGGAGCACACATTCTGGGAACCAGGCAGCAGAGAGCCCAGTGGAAGCTGCTCGATTTGAGCTTGTCTGATAGGTGTTTGTCTTCCCTGCAGGGAAACAGTTGCTTAGAGAACTCTTTCTACAGCAGCCACACACTCTGCCCTAGAGCTGAGAAGCACTGGCTGTAACTTCCCTTTGCAGAAGAAACATGCCTCAGAAACACACTCTCTCCTAACTCTTAAGTTACTACTTCAACTCACATATGCATGGATACACAGAGTGGAGCACCCGGCGATAGTGTGCAGGACAGTTCAGTAGGGGGGTGCTCTGCCAGAACAAGGCAGAATGCAGATGCGTGGTTCTCAAGGATATGCTTCTGAGTCTGCTAGAAACTTTGCAGTAGAGCTGAGATGAACTCAGTATAAGTTCCATTTGAAGAAATAACCTAGGCCAGAAACCCACTCAACTGTAGCTCTTAAGCATCATCTGGAGCACACATTCTGGGAACCAGGCAGCAGAGAGCCCAGTGGAAGCTGCTCGATTTGAGCTTGTGTGATAGGTGTTTGTCTTCCCTGCAGGGAAACAGTTGCTTATAGAACTCTTTCTACAGCAGCCACACACTCTGCCCTAGAGCTGAGAAGCACTGGCTGTAACTTCCCTTTGCAGAAGGAACATGCCTCAGAAACACACTCTCTCCTAACTCTTAAGTTACTACTTCAACTCACATATGCATGGAAACACAGAGTGGAGCACCTGGCAATACTGAGCAGGACAGCTCAGTAAAAGGGCTGCTCTACCAGAACAAGGCAGAATGCAGATGCGTGGTTCTCAAGGATATGCTTCTGAGTCTGCTAGAAACTTTGCAGTAGAGCTGAGATGAACTCAGTATAAGTTCCATTTGAAGAAATAACCTAGGCCAGAAATCCAGTCAACTGTAGCTCTTAAGCATCATCTGGAGCACACATTCTGGGAACCAGGCAGCAGAGAGCCCAGTGGAAGCTGGTCGATTTGAGCTTGTCTGATAGGTGTTTGTCTTCCCTGCAGGGAAACATTTGCTTAGAGAACTCTTTCTACAGCAGCCACACACTCTGCCCTAGAGCTGAGAAGCACTGGCTGTAACTTCCCTTTGCAGAAGGAACATGCCTCAGAAACACACTCTCTCCTAACTCTTAAGTTACTACTTCAACTCACATATGCATGGAAACACAGAGTGGATCACCCGGCAATACTGAGCAGGACAGCTCAGTAAAAGGGCTGCTCTGCCAGAACAAGGCAGAATGCAGATGCGTGGTTCTCATGGATATGTTTCTGAGTCTGCTAGAAACTTTGCAGTAGAGCTGAGATGAACTCAGTATAAGTTCCATTTGAAGAAATAACCTAGGCCAGAAACCCACTCAACTGTAGCTCTTAAGCATCATCTGGAGCGCACATTCTGGGAACCAGGCAGCAGAGAGCCCAGTGGAAGCTGCTCGATTTGAGCTTGTCTGTTAGGTGTTTGTCTTCCATGCAGTGAAACAGTTGCTTAGAGATCTCTTTCTACAGCAGCCACACACTCTGCCCTAGAGCTGAGAAGCACTGGCTGTAACTTCCCTTTGCAGAAGGAACATGCCTCAGAAACACACTCTCTCCTAACTCTTAAGTTACTACTTCAACTCACATATGCATGGAAACACAGAGTGGAGCACCCGGCGATAGTGTGCAGGACAGTTCAGTAAAAGGGCTGCTCTGCCAGAACAAGGCAGAATGCAGATGCGTGGTTCTCAAGGATATGCTTCTGAGTCTGCTAGAAGCTTTGCAGTAGAGCTGAGATGAACTCAGTATAAGTTCCATTTGAAGAAATAACCTAGGCCAGAAACCCACTCCACTGTAGCTCTTAAGCATCATCTGGAGCACACATTCTGGGAACCAGGCAGCAGAGGGCCCAGTGGAAGCTGCTCCATTTGCGCTTGTCTGATAGGAGTTTGTCTTCCCTGCAGGGAAACATTTGCTTAGAGAACAATTTCTACAGCAGCCACACACTCTGCCCTACAGCTGAGAAGCACTGGCTGTCACTTCCCTTTGCAGAAGGAACATGCCTCAGAAACACACTCTCTCCTAACTCTTAAGTTACTACTTCAACTCACATATGCATGGAAACACAGAGTGGAGCACCCCGCAATACTGAGAAGGACAGCTCAGTAAAAGGGCTGCTCTGCCAGAACACGGCAGAATGCAGATGCGTGGTTCTCATGGATGTGCTTCTGAGTCTGCTAGAAACTTTGCAGTAGAGCTGAGATGAACTCAGTATAAGTTCCATTTGAAGAAATAACCTAGTTCAGAAACCCACTCAACTGTTTCTCTTAAGCATCATCTGGAGCACACATTCTGGGAACCAGCCAGCAGAGAGCCCAGTGGAAGCTGCTCGATTTGAGCTTGTCTGATAGGTGTTTGTCTTCCCTGCAGGGAAACAGTTGCTTAGAGAACTCTTTCTAGAGCAGCCACACACTCTGCCCTAGAGCTGAGAAGCACTGGCTGTAACTTCCCTTTGCAGAAGGAACATGCCTCAGAAACACACTCTCTCCTAACGCTTAAGTTACTACTTCACCTCACATATGCATGGAAACACAGAGTGGAGCAGCGGGCAATACTGAGCAGGACAGTTCAGTAAAAGGGGTGCTCTCCCAGAACAAGGCAGAATGCAGATGCGTGGTTCTCAAGGATATGCTTCTGAGTATGCTAGAAACTTTGCAGTAGAGCTGAGATGAACTCAGTATAAGTTCCATTTCAAGAAATAACCTAGGCCAGAAACCCACTCCACTGTAGCTCTTAAGCATCATCTGGAGCACACATTCTGGGAACCTGGCAGCAGAGAGCCCAGTGGAAGTTGCTCGATTTGAGCTTGTCTAATATGTTGGTCTTCCTTGCAGGGAAACAATTGCGTAAGGAACTCTTTCTACAGCAGCCACACACTTTGCCGTAGAGCTGAGAAGCAATGGCTGTCACTTCCCTTTGAAGAAGGAACATGCCTCAGAAACACACTCTCTCCTAACTCTTAAGTTACTACTTCAACTCACATATGCATGGAAACACAGAGTGGAGCACCCGGCGATAGTGTGCAGGACAGTTCAGTAAAAGGGCTGCTCTGCCAGAACAAGGCAGAATGCAGATGCGTGGTTCTCAAGGATATGCTTCTGAGTCTGCTAGAAACTTTGCAGTAGAGCTGAGATGAACTCAGTATAAGTTCCATTTGAAGAAATAACCTAGGTCAGAAACCCACTCAACTGTAGCTCTTAAGCATCATCTGGAGCGCACATTCTGGGAACCAGGCAGCACAGATCCCAGTGGAAGCTGCTCGATTTGAGCTTGTCTGTTAGGTGTTTGTCTTCCCTGCAGTGAAACAGTTGCTTTGAGATCTCTTTCTACAGCAGCCACACACTCTGCCCTAGAGCTGAGAAGCACTGGCTGTAACTTCCCTTTGCAGAAGGAACATGCCTCAGAAACACACTCTCTCCTAACGCTTAAGTTAGTACTTCAACTCACATATGCATGGAAACACAGAGTGCAGCAGCGGGCAATACTGAGCAGGACAGTTCAGTAAAAGGGGTGCTCTCCCAGAACAAGGCAGAATGCAGATGCGTGGTTCTCAAGGATATGCTTCTGAGTCTGCTAGAAACGTTGCAGTAGAGCTGAGATGAACTCAGTATAAGTTCCATTTCAAGAAATATCCTAGGCCAGAAACCCACTCCACTGTTGCTCTTAAGCATCATCTGGAGCACACATTCTGGGAACCAGGCAGCAGAGAGCCCAGTGGAAGCTGCTCGATTTGAGCTTGTCTTATAGGTGTTTGTCTTCCCTGCAGGGAAACAGTTGCGTAGAGAACTCTTTCTACAGCAGCCACACACTCTGCCCTAGTGCTGAGAAGCACTGGCTGTAACTTCCCTTTGCAGAAGGAACATGCCTCAGAAACAAACTCTCTCCTAACTCTTAAGTTACTACTTCAACTCACATATGCATGGAAACACAGAGTGGAGCACCCGGCAATACTGAGCAGGACAGTTCAGTAAAAGGGCTGCTCTGCCAGAACAAGGCAGAATGCAGATGAGTGGTTCTCAAGGATACGCTTCTGAGTCTGCTAGAAACTTTGCAGTAGAGCTGAGATGAACTCAGTATAAGTTCCATTTGAAGAAATAACCTAGGCCAGAAACCCAGTCCACTGTAGCTCTTAAGCATCATCTGGAGCACACATTCTGGGAACCAGGCAGCAGAGAGCCCAGTGGAAGCTGCTCGATTTGAGCTTGTCTGATAGGTGTTTGTCTTCCCTGCAGGGAAACAGTTGCTTAGAGAACTCTTTCTAGGGCAGCCACACACTCTGCCCTAGAGCTGAGAAGCACTGGCTGTCACTTCCATTTGCACAAGGAACATGCCTCAGAAACACACTCTCTCCTAACTCTTAAGTTACTACTTCAACTCACATATGCATGACAACACAGAGTGGAGCACCCGGCAATAGTGTGCAGGACAGTTCAGTAAAAGGCCTGCTCTGCCAGAACAAGGCAGAATGCAGATGCGTGGTTCTCAAGGATATGCTTCTGAGTCTGCTAGAAACTTTGCAGTAGAGCTGAGATGAACTCAGTATAAGTTCCATTTGAAGAAATAACCTAGGCCAGAAACCCACTCCACTGTAGCTCTTAAGCATCATCTGGAGCACACATTCTGGGAACCAGGCAGCAGAGAGCCCAGTGGAAGCTGCTCGATTTGAGCTTGTCTGATAGGTGTTTGTCTTCCCTGCAGGGAAACAGTTGCTTAGAGAACTCTTTCTACAGCAGCCACACACTCTGCCCTAGAGCTGAGAAGCACTGGCGGTAACTTCCCTTTGCAGAAGGAACATGCCTCAGAAACACACTCTCTCCTAACTCTTAAGTTACTACTTCAACTCACATATGCATGGAAACACAGAGTGGAGCACCCGGCAATACGGAGCAGGAGAGCTCAGTAAAAACGCTGCTCTGCGAGAACAAGGCAGAATGCAGATGCGTGGTTCTCAAGGATATGCTTCTGAGTCTGCTAGAAACTTTGCAGTAGAGCTGAGATGAACTCAGTATAAGTTCCATTTGAAGAAATAACCTAGGCCAGAAACCCACTCCACTGTAGCTCTTAAGCATCATCTGGAGCACACATTCTGGGAACCAGGCAGCAGAGAGCCTAGTGGAAGCTGCTCGATTTGAGCTTGTCTGATAGGTGTTTGTCTTCCCTGCAGGGAAACAGTTGCTAAGGGAACTCTTTCTACAGCAGCCACACACTCTGCCCTAGAGCTGAGAAGCACTGGCTGTAACTTCCCTTTGCAGAAGGAACATGCCTCAGAAACACACTCTCTCCTAACTCTTAAGTTACTACTTCAACTCACATATGCATGGAAACACAGAGTGGAGCACCCGGCGGTATTGTGTAGGACAGTTCAGTAAAAGGGCTGCTCTGCCAGAACAAGGCAGAATGCAGATGCATGGTTCTCAAGGATATGCTTCTGAGTCTGCTAGAAACTTTGCAGTAGAGCTGAGATGAACTCAGTATATGTTCCATTTGAAGAAATAACCTAGGCCGGAAACCCACTCCACTGTAGCTCTTAAGAATCATCTGGAGCACACATTCTGGGAACCAGGCAGCAGAGAGTCCAGTGGAAGCTGCTCGATTTGAGCTTGTCTGATAGGTGTTTGTCTTCCCTGCAGGGAAACAGTTGCTTAGAGAACTCTTTCTACAGCAGCCACACACTCTGCCCTAGAGCTGAGAAGCACTGGCTGTCACTTACCTTTGCAGAAGGAACATGCCTCAGAAACACGCTCCCTCCTAACTCTTAGGTTACTACTTCAACTCACATATGCATGGAAACACAGAGTGGAGCACCCGGCAATACTGAGCAGGACAGCTCAGTAAAAGGGCTGCTCTGCCAGAACAAGGCAGAATGCAGATGCGTGGTTCTCAAGGATATGCTTCTGAGTCTGCTAGAAACTTTGCAGTAGAGCTGAGATGAACTCAGTATAAGTTCCATTTGAAGAAATAACCTAGGCCAGAAACCCACTCAACTGTAGCTCTTAAGCATCATCTGGAGCACACATTCTGGGAACAAGGCAGCAGAGAGTCCAGTGAAGTCTGCTCGATTTGAGCTTTTCTGATAGGTGTTTGTCTTCCCTGCAGGGAAACATTTGCTTAGAGAACTCTTTCCACAGCAGCCACACACTCTGCCCTAGAGCTGAGAAGCACTGGCTGTAACTTCCCTTTGCAGAAGGAACATGCCTCAGAAACACACTCTCTCCTAACTCTTAAGTTACTACTTCAACTCACATATGCATGGAAACACAGAGTGGAGCACCCGGCGATAGTGTGCAGGACAGTTCAGTAAAAGGGCTGCTCTGCCAGAACAAGGCAGAATGCAGATGCGTGGTTCTCAAGGATATGCTTCTGAGTCTGCTAGAAACGTTGCAGTAGAGCTGAGATGAACTCAGTATAAGAGCCATTTGAAGAAATATCTCAGGCCAAAAACCCACTCAACTGTAGCTCTTAAGATTCATCTGGAGCACACATTCTGGGAACCAGGCAGCAGAGAGCCCAGTGGAAGCTGCTCGATTTGAGCTTGTCTGATAGGTGTTTGTCTTCCCTGCAGGGAAACTGTTGCTTAGAGAACTCTTTCTACAGCAGCCACACACTCTGCCCTAGAGCTGAGAAGCACTGGCTGTCACTTCCCTTTGCAGAAGGAACATGCCTCAGAAACACACTCTCTCCTAACTCTTAAGTTACTACTTCAACTCACATATGCATGGAAACACAGAGTGGAGCACCCGGCGATAGTGTGCAGGACAGTTCAGTAAAAGGGCTGCTCTGCCAGAACAAGGCAGAATGCAGATGCGTGGTTCTCAAGGATATGCTTCTGAGTCTGCTAGAAACTTTGCAGTAGAGCTGAGATGAACTCAGTATAAGTTCTATTTGAAGAAATAACCTAGGTCAGAAACCCACTCAACTGTAGCTCTTAAGCATCATCTGGAGCACACATTCTGGGAACCAGGCAGCAGAGAGCCCAGTGGAAGCTGCTCGATTTGAGCTTGTCTGACAGGTGTTTGTCTTCCCTGCAGAGAAACAGTTGCTTAGAGAACTCTTTCTACAGCAGCCACACACTCTGCCCTAGAGCTGAGAAGCACTGGCTGTAACTTCCCTTTGCAGAAGGAACATGCCTCAGAAACACACTCTCTCCTAACTCTTAAGTTACTACTTCAACTCACATATGCATGGAAACACAGAGTGGAGCACCCGGCGGTATTGTGCAGGACAGTTCAGTAAAAGGGCTGCTCTGCCAGAACAAGGCAGAATGCAGATGCGTGGTTCTCAAGGATATGCTTCTGAGTCTGCTAGAAACTTTGCAGTAGAGCTGAGATGAACTCAGTATATGTTCCATTTGAAGAAATAACCTAGGCCAGAAACCCACTCCACTGTAGCTCTTAAGCATCATCTGGAGCACACATTCTGGGAACCAGGCAGCAGAGAGCCCAGTGGAAGCTGCTCGATTTGAGCTTGTCTGATAGGTGTTTGTCTTCCGTGCAGGGAAACAGTTGCTTAGAGAACTCTTTCTACAGCAGCCACACACTCTGCCCTAGAGCTCAGAAGCACTGGATGTCACTTCCCTTTGCAGAAGGAACATGCCTCAGAAACACACTCTCTCCTAACTCTTAAGGTACTACTTCAACTCACATATGCATGGAAACACAGAGTGGAGCACCCGGCGATAGTGTGCAGGACAGTTCAGTAAAAGGGCTGCTCTGCCTGAACAAGGCAGAATGCAGATGCGTGGTTCTCAAGGATATGCTTCTGAGTCTGCTAGAAACGTTGCAGTAGAGCTGAGATGAACTCAGTATAAGAGCCATTTGAAGAAATATCTCAGGCCAAAAACCCACTCAACTGTAGCTCTTAAGATTCATCTGGAGCACACATTCTGGGAACCAGGCAGCAGAGAGCCCAGTGGAAGCTGCTCGATTTGAGCTTGTCTGATAGGTGTTTGTCTTCCCTGCAGGGAAACAGTTGCTTAGAGAACTCTTTCTACAGCAGCCACACACTCTGCCCTAGAGCTGAGAAGCACTGGCTGTCACTTCCCTTTGCAGAAGGAACATGCCTCAGAAACACACTCTCTCCTAACTCTTAAGTTACTACTTCAACTCACATATGCATGGAAACACAGAGTGGAGCACCCGGCAACACTGAGCAGGACAGTTCAGTAAAAGGGCTGCTCTGCCAGAACAAGGCAGAATGCAGATGCGTGGTTCTCAAGGATATGCTTCTGAGTCTGCTAGAAACTTTGCAGTAGAGCTGAGATGAACTCAGTATAAGTTCCCTTTCAAGAAATAACCTAGGCCAGAAACCCACTCCACTGTAGCTCTTAAGCATCATCTGGAGCACACATTCTGGGAACCAGGCAGCAGAGAGCCCAGTGGAAGCTGCTCGATTTGAGCTTGTCTGATAGGTGTTTGTCTTCCCTGCAGGGAAACAGTTGCTTAGAGAACTCTTTCTAGGGCAGCCACACACTCTGCCCTAGAGCTGAGAAGCACTGGCTGTCACTTCCCTTTGCACAAGGAACATGCCTCAGAAACACACTCTCTCCTAACTCTTAAGTTACTACTTCAACTCACATATGCATGACAACACAGAGTGGAGCACCCGGCGATAGTGTGCAGGACAGTTCAGTAAAAGGGCTGCTCTGCCAGAACAAGGCAGAATGCAGATGCGTGGTTCTCAAGGATATGCTTCTGAGTCTGCTAGAAACTTTGCAGTAGAGCTGAGATGAACTCAGTATAAGTTCCATTTGAAGAAATAACCTAGGCCAGAAACCCACTCCACTGTAGCTCTTAAGCATCATCTGGAGCACACATTCTGGGAACCAGGAAGCAGAGAGCCCAGTGGAAGCTGCTCGATTTGAGCTTGTCTGATAGGTGTTTGTCTTCCCTGCAGGGAAACAGTTGCTTAGAGAACTCTTTCTACAGCAGCCACACACTCTGCCCTAGAGCTGAGAAGCACTGGCTGTAACTTCCCTTTGCAGAAGGAACATGCCTCAGAAACACACTCTCTCCTAACTCTTAAGTTACTACTTCAACTCACATATGCATGGAAACACAGAGTGGAGCACCCGGCAATACTGAGCAGGACAGCTCAGTAAAAGGGCTGCTCTGCCAGAACAAGGCAGAATGCAGATGCGTGGTTCTCAAGGATATGCTTCTGAGTCTGCTAGAAACTTTGCAGTAGAGCTGAGATGAACTCAGTATAAGTTCCATTTGAAGAAATAACCTAGGCCAGAAACCCACTCCACTGTAGCTCTTAAGCATCATCTGGAGCACACATTCTGGGAACCAGGCAGCAGAGAGCCCAGTGGAAGCTGCTCGATTTGAGCTTGTCTGATAGGTGTTTGTCTTCCCTGCAGGGAAACAGTTGCTTAGAGAACTCTTTCTACAGCAGCCACACACTCTGCCCTATAGCTGAGAAGCACTGGCTGTCACTTCCCTTTGCAGAAGGAACATGCCTCAGAAACACACTCTCTCCTAACTCTTAAGTTACTACTTCAACTCACATATGCATGGAAACACAGAGTGGAGCACCCGGCGATAGTGTGCAGGACAGTTCAGTAAAAGGGCTGCTCTGCCAGAACAAGGCAGAATGCAGATGCGTGGTTCTCAAGGATATGCCTCTGAGTCTGCTAGAAACTTTGCAGTAGAGCTGAGATGAACTCAGTATAAGTTCCATTTGAAGAAATAACCTAGGCCAGAAACCCACTCCACTGTAGCTCTTAAGCATCATCTGGAGCACACATTCTGGGAACCAGGCAGCAGAGAGCCCAGTGGAAGCTGCTCGATTTGAGCTTGTCTGATAGGTGTTTGTCTTCCCTGCAGGGAAACAGTTGCTAAGGGAACTCTTTCTACAGCAGCCACACACTCTGCCCTAGAGCTGAGAAGCACTGGCTGTCACTTCCCTTTGCAGAAGGAACATGCCTCAGAAACACACTCTCTCCTAACTCTTAAGTTACTACTTCAACTCACATATGCATGGAAACACAGAGTGGAGCACCCGGCAATACTGAGCAGGACAGTTCCGTAAAAGGGCTGCTCTGCCAGAACAGGGCAGAATGCAGATGCGTGGTTCTCAAGGATATGCTTCTGAGTCTGCTAGAAACTTTGCAGTAGAGCTGAGATGAACTCAGTATAAGTTCCATTTGAAGAAATAACCTAGGCCAGAAACCCACTCCACTGTAGCTCTTCAGCATCATCTGGAGCACACATTCTGGGAACCAGGCAGCAGAGAGCCCAGTGGAAGCTGCTCGATTTGAGCTTGTCTGATAGGTGTTTGTCTTCCCTGCAGGGAAACAGTTGCGCAGAGAACTCTTTCTACAGCAGCCACACACTCTGCCCTAGAGCTGAGAAGCACTGGCTGTCACTTCCCTTTGCAGAAGGAACATGCCTCAGAAACACACTCTCTCCTAACTCTTAAGTTACTACTTCAACTCACATATGCATGGAAACACAGAGTGGAGCACCCGGCAATACTAAGCAGGACGGTTCAGTAAAAGGGCTGCTCTGCCAGAAAAAGGCAGAATGCAGATGCGTGGTTCTCAAGGATATGCCTCTGAGTCTGCTAGAAACTTTGCAGTAGAGCTGAGATGAACTCAGTATAAGTTCCATTTGAAGAAATAACCTAGGCTAGAAACCCACTCAACTGTAGCTCTTAAGCATCATCTGGAGCACACATTCTGGGAACCAGGCAGCAGAGAGCCCAGTGGAAGCTGCTCGATTTGAGCTTGTCTGATAGGTGTTTGTCTTCCCTGCAGGGAAACAGTTGCTTAGAGAACTCTTTCTACAGCAGCCACACACTCTGCCCTAGAGCTGAGTTGCACTGGCTGTAACTTCCCTTTGCATAAGGAACATGCCACAGAAACACACTCTATCCTAACTCTTAAGTTACTACTTCAACTCACATATGCATGGAAACACAGAGTGGAGCACCCGGCAATACGGAGCAGGACAGCTCAGTAAAAGGGCTGCTCTGCCAGAACAAGGCAGAACGCAGATGCGTGGTTCTCATGGATATGCTTCTGAGTCTGCTAGAAACTTTGCAGTAGAGCTGAGATGAACTCAGTATAAGTTCCATTTGAAGAAATAACCTAGGCCAGAAACCCACTCCACTGTAGCTCTTAAGAATCATCTGGAGCACACATTCTGGGAACCAGGCAGCAGAGAGTCCAGTGGAAGCTGCTCGATTTGAGCTTGTCTGATAGGTGTTTGTCTTCCCTGCAGGGAAACAGTTGCTTAGAGAACTCTTTCTACAGCAGCCACACACTCTGCCCTAGAGCTGAGAAGCACTGGCTGTAACTTCCCTTTGCAGAAGAAACATGCCTCAGAAACACACTCTCTCCTAACTCTTAAGTTACTACTTCAACTCACATATGCATGGATACACAGAGTGGAGCACCCGGCGATAGTGTGCAGGACAGTTCAGTAAAAGGGCTGCTCTGCCAGAACAAGGCAGAATGCAGATGCGTGGTTCTCAAGGATATGCTTCTGAGTCTGCTAGAAACTTTGCAGTAGAGCTGAGATGAACTCAGTATAAGTTCCATTTGAAGAAATAACCTAGGCCAGAAACCCACTCAACTGTAGCTCTTAAGCATCATCTGGAGCACACATTCTGGGAACCAGGCAGCAGAGAGCCCAGTGGAAGCTGCTCGATTTGAGCTTGTCTGATAGGTGTTTGTCTTCCCTGCAGGGAAACAGTTGCTTATAGAACTCTTTCTACTGCAGCCACACACTCTGCCCTAGAGCTGAGTAGCACTGGCTGTAACTTCCCTTTGCAGAAGGAACATGCCTCAGAAACACACTCTCTCCTAACTCTTAAGTTACTACTTCAACTCACATATGCATGGAAACACAGAGTGGAGCACCTGGCAATTGTGAGCAGGACAGTTCAGTAAAAGGGCTGCTCTGCCAGAACAAGGCAGAATGCAGATGCGTGGTTCTCAAGGATATGCTTCTGAGTCTGCTAGAAACTTTGCAGTAGAGCTGAGATGAACTCAGTATAAGTTCCATTTGAAGAAATAACCTAGGCCAGAAACCCACTCCACTGTAGCTCTTAAGCATCATCTGGAGCACACATTCTGGGAACCAGGCAGCAGAGGGCCCAGTGGAAGCTGCTCCATTTGCGCTTGTCTGATAGGTGTTTGTCTTCCCTGCAGGGAAACATTTGCTTAGAGAACAATTTCTACAGCTGCCACACACTCTGCCCTACAGCTGAGAAGCACTGGCTGTAACTTCCCTTTGCAGAAGGAACATGCCTCAGAAACACACTCTCTCCTAACTCTTAAGTTACTACTTCAACTCACATATGCATGGAAACACAGAGTGGAGCACCCCGCAATACTGAGAAGGACAGCTCAGTAAAAGGGCTGTTCTGCCAGAACACGGCAGAATGCAGATGCGTGGTTCTCATGGATGTGCTTCTGAGTCTGCTAGAAACTTTGCAGTAGAGCTGAGATGAACTCAGTATAAGTTCCATTTGAAGAAATAACCTAGTTCAGAAACCCACTCAACTGTTTCTCTTAAGCATCATCTGGAGCACACATTCTGGGAACCAGCCAGCAGAGAGCCCAGTGGAAGCTGCTCGATTTGAGCTTGTCTGATAGGTGTTTGTCTTCCCTGCAGGGAAACAGTTGCTTAGAGAACTCTTTCTACAGCAGCCACACACTCTGCCCTAGAGCTGAGAAGCACTGGCTGTAACTTCCCTTTGCAGAAGGAACATGCCTCAGAAACACACTCTCTCCTAACGCTTAAGTTACTACTTCAACTCACATATGCATGGAAACACAGAGTGGAGCAGCGGGCAATACTGAGCAGGACAGTTCAGTAAAAGGGGTGCTCTCCCAGAACAAGGCAGAATGCAGATGCGTGGTTCTCAAGGATATGCTTCTGAGTCTGCTAGAAACTTTGCAGTAGAGCTGAGATGAACTCAGTATAAGTTCCATTTGAAGAAATAACCTAGGCCAGAAACCCACTCCACTGTAGCTCTTAAGCATCATCTGGAGCACACATTCTGGGAACCAGTCAGCAGAGAGCCCAGTGGAAGCTGCTCGATTTGAGCTTGTCTAATATGTTTGTCTTCCTTGCAGGGAAACAATTGCGTAAGGAACTCTTTCTACAGCAGCCACACACTTTGCCGTAGAGCTGAGAAGCAATGGCTGTCACTTCCCTTTGCAGAAGGAACATGCCTCAGAAACACACTCTCTCCTAACTCTTAAGTTACTACTTCAACTCACATATGCATGGAAACACAGAGTGGAGCACCCGGCGATAGTGTGCAGGACAGTTCAGTAAAAGGGCTGCTCTGCCAGAACAAGGCAGAATGCAGATGCGTGGTTCTCAAGGATATGCTTCTGACTCTGCTAGATACTTTGCAGTAGAGCTGAGATGAACTCAGTATAAGTTCCATTTGAAGAAATAACCTAGGTCAGAAACCCACTCCACTGTAGCTCTTAAGCATCATCTGGAGCACACATTCTGGGAACCAGGCAGCAGAGAGCCCAGTGGAAGCTGCTCGATTTGAGCTTGTCTGATAGGTGTTTGTCTTCCCTGCAGGGAAACAGTTGCTTATAGAACTCTTTCTACAGCAGCCACACACTCTGCCCTAGAGCTGAGAAGCACTGGCTGTAACTTCCCTTTGCAGAAGGAACATGCCTCAGAAACACACTCTCTCCTAACTCTTAAGTTACTACTTCAACTCACATATGCATGGAAACACAGAGTGGAGCACCCGGCGATAGTGTGCAGGACAGTTCAGTAAAAGGGCTGCTCTGCCAGAACAAGGCAGAATGCAGATGCGTGGTTCTCAAGGATATGATTCTGACTCTGCTAGATACTTTGCAGTAGAGCTGAGATGAACTCAGTATAAGTTCCATTTGAAGAAATAACCTAGGTCAGAAACCCACTCCACTGTAGCTCTTAAGCATCATCTGGAGCACACATTCTGGGAACCAGGCAGCAGAGAGCCCAGTGGAAGCTGCTCGATTTGAGCTTGTCTGATAGGTGTTTGTCTTCCCTGCAGGGAAACAGTTGCTTAGAGAACTCTTTCTACAGCAGCCACACACTCTGCCCTATAGCTGAGAAGCACTGGCTGTAACTTCCCTTTGCAGAAGGAACATGCCTCAGAAACACACTCTCTCCTAACTCTTAAGTTACTACTTCAACTCACATATGCATGGAAACACAGAGTGGATCACCCGGCAATACTGAGCAGGACAGCTCAGTAAAAGGGCTGCTCTGCCAGAACAAGGCAGAATGCAGATGCGTGGTTCTCATGGATATGTTTCTGAGTCTGCTAGAAACTTTGCAGTAGAGCTGAGATGAACTCAGTATAAGTTCCATTTGAAGAAATAACCTAGGCCAGAAACCCACTCCACTGTAGCTCTTAAGCATCATCTGGAGCACACATTCTGGGAACCAGGCAGCAGAGAGCCCAGTGGAAGCTGCTCGATTTGAGCTTGTCTGATAGGTGTTTGTCTTCCCTGCAGGGAAACAGTTGCTTAGAGAACTCTTTCTACAGCAGCCACACACTCTGCCCTAGAGCTGAGAAGCACTGGCTGTAACTTCCCTTTGCAGAAGAAACATGCCTCAGAAACACACTCTCTCCTAACTCTTAAGTTACTACTTCAACTCACATATGCATGGATACACAGAGTGGAGCACCCGGCGATAGTGTGCAGGACAGTTCAGTAGGGGGGTGCTCTGCCAGAACAAGGCAGAATGCAGATGCGTGGTTCTCAAGGATATGCTTCTGAGTCTGCTAGAAACTTTGCAGTAGAGCTGAGATGAACTCAGTATAAGTTCCATTTGAAGAAATAACCTAGGCCAGAAACCCACTCAACTGTAGCTCTTAAGCATCATCTGGAGCACACATTCTGGGAACCAGGCAGCAGAGAGCCCAGTGGAAGCTGCTCGATTTGAGCTTGTGTGATAGGTGTTTGTCTTCCCTGCAGGGAAACAGTTGCTTATAGAACTCTTTCTACAGCAGCCACACACTCTGCCCTAGAGCTGAGAAGCACTGGCTGTAACTTCCCTTTGCAGAAGGAACATGCCTCAGAAACACACTCTCTCCTAACTCTTAAGTTACTACTTCAACTCACATATGCATGGAAACACAGAGTGGATCACCCGGCAATACTGAGCAGGACAGCTCAGTAAAAGGGCTGCTCTGCCAGAACAAGGCAGAATGCAGATGCGTGGTTCTCATGGATATGTTTCTGAGTCTGCTAGAAACTTTGCAGTAGAGCTGAGATGAACTCAGTATAAGTTCCATTTGAAGAAATAACCTAGGCCAGAAACCCACTCAACTGTAGCTCTTAAGCATCATCTGGAGCGCACATTCTGGGAACCAGGCAGCAGAGAGCCCAGTGGAAGCTGCTCGATTTGAGCTTGTCTGTTAGGTGTTTGTCTTCCATGCAGTGAAACAGTTGCTTAGAGATCTCTTTCTACAGCAGCCACACACTCTGCCCTAGAGCTGAGAAGCACTGGCTGTAACTTCCCTTTGCAGAAGGAACATGCCTCAGAAACACACTCTCTCCTAACTCTTAAGTTACTACTTCAACTCACATATGCATGGAAACACAGAGTGGAGCACCCGGCGATAGTGTGCAGGACAGTTCAGTAAAAGGGCTGCTCTGCCAGAACAAGGCAGAATGCAGATGCGTGGTTCTCAAGGATATGCTTCTGAGTCTGCTAGAAGCTTTGCAGTAGAGCTGAGATGAACTCAGTATAAGTTCCATTTGAAGAAATAACCTAGGCCAGAAACCCACTCCACTGTAGCTCTTAAGCATCATCTGGAGCACACATTCTGGGAACCAGGCAGCAGAGGGCCCAGTGGAAGCTGCTCCATTTGCGCTTGTCTGATAGGAGTTTGTCTTCCCTGCAGGGAAACATTTGCTTAGAGAACAATTTCTACAGCAGCCACACACTCTGCCCTACAGCTGAGAAGCACTGGCTGTCACTTCCCTTTGCAGAAGGAACATGCCTCAGAAACACACTCTCTCCTAACTCTTAAGTTACTACTTCAACTCACATATGCATGGAAACACAGAGTGGAGCACCCCGCAATACTGAGAAGGACAGCTCAGTAAAAGGGCTGCTCTGCCAGAACACGGCAGAATGCAGATGCGTGGTTCTCATGGATGTGCTTCTGAGTCTGCTAGAAACTTTGCAGTAGAGCTGAGATGAACTCAGTATAAGTTCCATTTGAAGAAATAACCTAGTTCAGAAACCCACTCAACTGTTTCTCTTAAGCATCATCTGGAGCACACATTCTGGGAACCAGCCAGCAGAGAGCCCAGTGGAAGCTGCTCGATTTGAGCTTGTCTGATAGGTGTTTGTCTTCCCTGCAGGGAAACAGTTGCTTAGAGAACTCTTTCTAGAGCAGCCACACACTCTGCCCTAGAGCTGAGAAGCACTGGCTGTAACTTCCCTTTGCAGAAGGAACATGCCTCAGAAACACACTCTCTCCTAACGCTTAAGTTACTACTTCACCTCACATATGCATGGAAACACAGAGTGGAGCAGCGGGCAATACTGAGCAGGACAGTTCAGTAAAAGGGGTGCTCTCCCAGAACAAGGCAGAATGCAGATGCGTGGTTCTCAAGGATATGCTTCTGAGTATGCTAGAAACTTTGCAGTAGAGCTGAGATGAACTCAGTATAAGTTCCATTTCAAGAAATAACCTAGGCCAGAAACCCACTCCACTGTAGCTCTTAAGCATCATCTGGAGCACACATTCTGGGAACCTGGCAGCAGAGAGCCCAGTGGAAGTTGCTCGATTTGAGCTTGTCTAATATGTTGGTCTTCCTTGCAGGGAAACAATTGCGTAAGGAACTCTTTCTACAGCAGCCACACACTTTGCCGTAGAGCTGAGAAGCAATGGCTGTCACTTCCCTTTGAAGAAGGAACATGCCTCAGAAACACACTCTCTCCTAACTCTTAAGTTACTACTTCAACTCACATATGCATGGAAACACAGAGTGGAGCACCCGGCGATAGTGTGCAGGACAGTTCAGTAAAAGGGCTGCTCTGCCAGAACAAGGCAGAATGCAGATGCGTGGTTCTCAAGGATATGCTTCTGAGTCTGCTAGAAACTTTGCAGTAGAGCTGAGATGAACTCAGTATAAGTTCCATTTGAAGAAATAACCTAGGTCAGAAACCCACTCAACTGTAGCTCTTAAGCATCATCTGGAGCGCACATTCTGGGAACCAGGCAGCACAGATCCCAGTGGAAGCTGCTCGATTTGAGCTTGTCTGTTAGGTGTTTGTCTTCCCTGCAGTGAAACAGTTGCTTTGAGATCTCTTTCTACAGCAGCCACACACTCTGCCCTAGAGCTGAGAAGCACTGGCTGTAACTTCCCTTTGCAGAAGGAACATGCCTCAGAAACACACTCTCTCCTAACGCTTAAGTTAGTACTTCAACTCACATATGCATGGAAACACAGAGTGCAGCAGCGGGCAATACTGAGCAGGACAGTTCAGTAAAAGGGGTGCTCTCCCAGAACAAGGCAGAATGCAGATGCGTGGTTCTCAAGGATATGCTTCTGAGTCTGCTAGAAACGTTGCAGTAGAGCTGAGATGAACTCAGTATAAGTTCCATTTCAAGAAATATCCTAGGCCAGAAACCCACTCCACTGTTGCTCTTAAGCATCATCTGGAGCACACATTCTGGGAACCAGGCAGCAGAGAGCCCAGTGGAAGCTGCTCGATTTGAGCTTGTCTTATAGGTGTTTGTCTTCCCTGCAGGGAAACAGTTGCGTAGAGAACTCTTTCTACAGCAGCCACACACTCTGCCCTAGTGCTGAGAAGCACTGGCTGTAACTTCCCTTTGCAGAAGGAACATGCCTCAGAAACAAACTCTCTCCTAACTCTTAAGTTACTACTTCAACTCACATATGCATGGAAACACAGAGTGGAGCACCCGGCAATACTGAGCAGGACAGTTCAGTAAAAGGGCTGCTCTGCCAGAACAAGGCAGAATGCAGATGAGTGGTTCTCAAGGATACGCTTCTGAGTCTGCTAGAAACTTTGCAGTAGAGCTGAGATGAACTCAGTATAAGTTCCATTTGAAGAAATAACCTAGGCCAGAAACCCAGTCCACTGTAGCTCTTAAGCATCATCTGGAGCACACATTCTGGGAACCAGGCAGCAGAGAGCCCAGTGGAAGCTGCTCGATTTGAGCTTGTCTGATAGGTGTTTGTCTTCCCTGCAGGGAAACAGTTGCTTAGAGAACTCTTTCTAGGGCAGCCACACACTCTGCCCTAGAGCTGAGAAGCACTGGCTGTCACTTCCATTTGCACAAGGAACATGCCTCAGAAACACACTCTCTCCTAACTCTTAAGTTACTACTTCAACTCACATATGCATGACAACACAGAGTGGAGCACCCGGCAATAGTGTGCAGGACAGTTCAGTAAAAGGCCTGCTCTGCCAGAACAAGGCAGAATGCAGATGCGTGGTTCTCAAGGATATGCTTCTGAGTCTGCTAGAAACTTTGCAGTAGAGCTGAGATGAACTCAGTATAAGTTCCATTTGAAGAAATAACCTAGGCCAGAAACCCACTCCACTGTAGCTCTTAAGCATCATCTGGAGCACACATTCTGGGAACCAGGCAGCAGAGAGCCCAGTGGAAGCTGCTCGATTTGAGCTTGTCTGATAGGTGTTTGTCTTCCCTGCAGGGAAACAGTTGCTTAGAGAACTCTTTCTACAGCAGCCACACACTCTGCCCTAGAGCTGAGAAGCACTGGCGGTAACTTCCCTTTGCAGAAGGAACATGCCTCAGAAACACACTCTCTCCTAACTCTTAAGTTACTACTTCAACTCACATATGCATGGAAACACAGAGTGGAGCACCCGGCAATACGGAGCAGGAGAGCTCAGTAAAAACGCTGCTCTGCGAGAACAAGGCAGAATGCAGATGCGTGGTTCTCAAGGATATGCTTCTGAGTCTGCTAGAAACTTTGCAGTAGAGCTGAGATGAACTCAGTATAAGTTCCATTTGAAGAAATAACCTAGGCCAGAAACCCACTCCACTGTAGCTCTTAAGCATCATCTGGAGCACACATTCTGGGAACCAGGCAGCAGAGAGCCTAGTGGAAGCTGCTCGATTTGAGCTTGTCTGATAGGTGTTTGTCTTCCCTGCAGGGAAACAGTTGCTAAGGGAACTCTTTCTACAGCAGCCACACACTCTGCCCTAGAGCTGAGAAGCACTGGCTGTAACTTCCCTTTGCAGAAGGAACATGCCTCAGAAACACACTCTCTCCTAACTCTTAAGTTACTACTTCAACTCACATATGCATGGAAACACAGAGTGGAGCACCCGGCGGTATTGTGTAGGACAGTTCAGTAAAAGGGCTGCTCTGCCAGAACAAGGCAGAATGCAGATGCATGGTTCTCAAGGATATGCTTCTGAGTCTGCTAGAAACTTTGCAGTAGAGCTGAGATGAACTCAGTATATGTTCCATTTGAAGAAATAACCTAGGCCGGAAACCCACTCCACTGTAGCTCTTAAGAATCATCTGGAGCACACATTCTGGGAACCAGGCAGCAGAGAGTCCAGTGGAAGCTGCTCGATTTGAGCTTGTCTGATAGGTGTTTGTCTTCCCTGCAGGGAAACAGTTGCTTAGAGAACTCTTTCTACAGCAGCCACACACTCTGCCCTAGAGCTGAGAAGCACTGGCTGTCACTTACCTTTGCAGAAGGAACATGCCTCAGAAACACGCTCCCTCCTAACTCTTAGGTTACTACTTCAACTCACATATGCATGGAAACACAGAGTGGAGCACCCGGCAATACTGAGCAGGACAGCTCAGTAAAAGGGCTGCTCTGCCAGAACAAGGCAGAATGCAGATGCGTGGTTCTCAAGGATATGCTTCTGAGTCTGCTAGAAACTTTGCAGTAGAGCTGAGATGAACTCAGTATAAGTTCCATTTGAAGAAATAACCTAGGCCAGAAACCCACTCAACTGTAGCTCTTAAGCATCATCTGGAGCACACATTCTGGGAACAAGGCAGCAGAGAGTCCAGTGAAGTCTGCTCGATTTGAGCTTTTCTGATAGGTGTTTGTCTTCCCTGCAGGGAAACATTTGCTTAGAGAACTCTTTCCACAGCAGCCACACACTCTGCCCTAGAGCTGAGAAGCACTGGCTGTAACTTCCCTTTGCAGAAGGAACATGCCTCAGAAACACACTCTCTCCTAACTCTTAAGTTACTACTTCAACTCACATATGCATGGAAACACAGAGTGGAGCACCCGGCGATAGTGTGCAGGACAGTTCAGTAAAAGGGCTGCTCTGCCAGAACAAGGCAGAATGCAGATGCGTGGTTCTCAAGGATATGCTTCTGAGTCTGCTAGAAACGTTGCAGTAGAGCTGAGATGAACTCAGTATAAGAGCCATTTGAAGAAATATCTCAGGCCAAAAACCCACTCAACTGTAGCTCTTAAGATTCATCTGGAGCACACATTCTGGGAACCAGGCAGCAGAGAGCCCAGTGGAAGCTGCTCGATTTGAGCTTGTCTGATAGGTGTTTGTCTTCCCTGCAGGGAAACTGTTGCTTAGAGAACTCTTTCTACAGCAGCCACACACTCTGCCCTAGAGCTGAGAAGCACTGGCTGTCACTTCCCTTTGCAGAAGGAACATGCCTCAGAAACACACTCTCTCCTAACTCTTAAGTTACTACTTCAACTCACATATGCATGGAAACACAGAGTGGAGCACCCGGCGATAGTGTGCAGGACAGTTCAGTAAAAGGGCTGCTCTGCCAGAACAAGGCAGAATGCAGATGCGTGGTTCTCAAGGATATGCTTCTGAGTCTGCTAGAAACTTTGCAGTAGAGCTGAGATGAACTCAGTATAAGTTCTATTTGAAGAAATAACCTAGGTCAGAAACCCACTCAACTGTAGCTCTTAAGCATCATCTGGAGCACACATTCTGGGAACCAGGCAGCAGAGAGCCCAGTGGAAGCTGCTCGATTTGAGCTTGTCTGACAGGTGTTTGTCTTCCCTGCAGAGAAACAGTTGCTTAGAGAACTCTTTCTACAGCAGCCACACACTCTGCCCTAGAGCTGAGAAGCACTGGCTGTAACTTCCCTTTGCAGAAGGAACATGCCTCAGAAACACACTCTCTCCTAACTCTTAAGTTACTACTTCAACTCACATATGCATGGAAACACAGAGTGGAGCACCCGGCGGTATTGTGCAGGACAGTTCAGTAAAAGGGCTGCTCTGCCAGAACAAGGCAGAATGCAGATGCGTGGTTCTCAAGGATATGCTTCTGAGTCTGCTAGAAACTTTGCAGTAGAGCTGAGATGAACTCAGTATATGTTCCATTTGAAGAAATAACCTAGGCCAGAAACCCACTCCACTGTAGCTCTTAAGCATCATCTGGAGCACACATTCTGGGAACCAGGCAGCAGAGAGCCCAGTGGAAGCTGCTCGATTTGAGCTTGTCTGATAGGTGTTTGTCTTCCGTGCAGGGAAACAGTTGCTTAGAGAACTCTTTCTACAGCAGCCACACACTCTGCCCTAGAGCTCAGAAGCACTGGATGTCACTTCCCTTTGCAGAAGGAACATGCCTCAGAAACACACTCTCTCCTAACTCTTAAGGTACTACTTCAACTCACATATGCATGGAAACACAGAGTGGAGCACCCGGCGATAGTGTGCAGGACAGTTCAGTAAAAGGGCTGCTCTGCCTGAACAAGGCAGAATGCAGATGCGTGGTTCTCAAGGATATGCTTCTGAGTCTGCTAGAAACGTTGCAGTAGAGCTGAGATGAACTCAGTATAAGAGCCATTTGAAGAAATATCTCAGGCCAAAAACCCACTCAACTGTAGCTCTTAAGATTCATCTGGAGCACACATTCTGGGAACCAGGCAGCAGAGAGCCCAGTGGAAGCTGCTCGATTTGAGCTTGTCTGATAGGTGTTTGTCTTCCCTGCAGGGAAACAGTTGCTTAGAGAACTCTTTCTACAGCAGCCACACACTCTGCCCTAGAGCTGAGAAGCACTGGCTGTCACTTCCCTTTGCAGAAGGAACATGCCTCAGAAACACACTCTCTCCTAACTCTTAAGTTACTACTTCAACTCACATATGCATGGAAACACAGAGTGGAGCACCCGGCAACACTGAGCAGGACAGTTCAGTAAAAGGGCTGCTCTGCCAGAACAAGGCAGAATGCAGATGCGTGGTTCTCAAGGATATGCTTCTGAGTCTGCTAGAAACTTTGCAGTAGAGCTGAGATGAACTCAGTATAAGTTCCCTTTCAAGAAATAACCTAGGCCAGAAACCCACTCCACTGTAGCTCTTAAGCATCATCTGGAGCACACATTCTGGGAACCAGGCAGCAGAGAGCCCAGTGGAAGCTGCTCGATTTGAGCTTGTCTGATAGGTGTTTGTCTTCCCTGCAGGGAAACAGTTGCTTAGAGAACTCTTTCTAGGGCAGCCACACACTCTGCCCTAGAGCTGAGAAGCACTGGCTGTCACTTCCCTTTGCACAAGGAACATGCCTCAGAAACACACTCTCTCCTAACTCTTAAGTTACTACTTCAACTCACATATGCATGACAACACAGAGTGGAGCACCCGGCGATAGTGTGC
This sequence comes from Tapirus indicus, assembly GCA_031878705.1. Lineage (NCBI taxonomy): Eukaryota > Metazoa > Chordata > Mammalia > Perissodactyla > Tapiridae > Tapirus > Tapirus indicus. The sequence goes on from CM062942.1 coordinate 50,101,812, forward strand.
AGGACAGTTCAGTAAAAGGGCTGCTCTGCCAGAACAAGGCAGAATGCAGATGCGTGGTTCTCAAGGATATGCTTCTGAGTCTGCTAGAAACTTTGCAGTAGAGCTGAGATGAACTCAGTATAAGTTCCATTTGAAGAAATAACCTAGGCCAGAAACCCACTCCACTGTAGCTCTTAAGCATCATCTGGAGCACACATTCTGGGAACCAGGAAGCAGAGAGCCCAGTGGAAGCTGCTCGATTTGAGCTTGTCTGATAGGTGTTTGTCTTCCCTGCAGGGAAACAGTTGCTTAGAGAACTCTTTCTACAGCAGCCACACACTCTGCCCTAGAGCTGAGAAGCACTGGCTGTAACTTCCCTTTGCAGAAGGAACATGCCTCAGAAACACACTCTCTCCTAACTCTTAAGTTACTACTTCAACTCACATATGCATGGAAACACAGAGTGGAGCACCCGGCAATACTGAGCAGGACAGCTCAGTAAAAGGGCTGCTCTGCCAGAACAAGGCAGAATGCAGATGCGTGGTTCTCAAGGATATGCTTCTGAGTCTGCTAGAAACTTTGCAGTAGAGCTGAGATGAACTCAGTATAAGTTCCATTTGAAGAAATAACCTAGGCCAGAAACCCACTCCACTGTAGCTCTTAAGCATCATCTGGAGCACACATTCTGGGAACCAGGCAGCAGAGAGCCCAGTGGAAGCTGCTCGATTTGAGCTTGTCTGATAGGTGTTTGTCTTCCCTGCAGGGAAACAGTTGCTTAGAGAACTCTTTCTACAGCAGCCACACACTCTGCCCTATAGCTGAGAAGCACTGGCTGTCACTTCCCTTTGCAGAAGGAACATGCCTCAGAAACACACTCTCTCCTAACTCTTAAGTTACTACTTCAACTCACATATGCATGGAAACACAGAGTGGAGCACCCGGCGATAGTGTGCAGGACAGTTCAGTAAAAGGGCTGCTCTGCCAGAACAAGGCAGAATGCAGATGCGTGGTTCTCAAGGATATGCCTCTGAGTCTGCTAGAAACTTTGCAGTAGAGCTGAGATGAACTCAGTATAAGTTCCATTTGAAGAAATAACCTAGGCCAGAAACCCACTCCACTGTAGCTCTTAAGCATCATCTGGAGCACACATTCTGGGAACCAGGCAGCAGAGAGCCCAGTGGAAGCTGCTCGATTTGAGCTTGTCTGATAGGTGTTTGTCTTCCCTGCAGGGAAACAGTTGCTAAGGGAACTCTTTCTACAGCAGCCACACACTCTGCCCTAGAGCTGAGAAGCACTGGCTGTCACTTCCCTTTGCAGAAGGAACATGCCTCAGAAACACACTCTCTCCTAACTCTTAAGTTACTACTTCAACTCACATATGCATGGAAACACAGAGTGGAGCACCCGGCAATACTGAGCAGGACAGTTCCGTAAAAGGGCTGCTCTGCCAGAACAGGGCAGAATGCAGATGCGTGGTTCTCAAGGATATGCTTCTGAGTCTGCTAGAAACTTTGCAGTAGAGCTGAGATGAACTCAGTATAAGTTCCATTTGAAGAAATAACCTAGGCCAGAAACCCACTCCACTGTAGCTCTTCAGCATCATCTGGAGCACACATTCTGGGAACCAGGCAGCAGAGAGCCCAGTGGAAGCTGCTCGATTTGAGCTTGTCTGATAGGTGTTTGTCTTCCCTGCAGGGAAACAGTTGCGCAGAGAACTCTTTCTACAGCAGCCACACACTCTGCCCTAGAGCTGAGAAGCACTGGCTGTCACTTCCCTTTGCAGAAGGAACATGCCTCAGAAACACACTCTCTCCTAACTCTTAAGTTACTACTTCAACTCACATATGCATGGAAACACAGAGTGGAGCACCCGGCAATACTAAGCAGGACGGTTCAGTAAAAGGGCTGCTCTGCCAGAAAAAGGCAGAATGCAGATGCGTGGTTCTCAAGGATATGCCTCTGAGTCTGCTAGAAACTTTGCAGTAGAGCTGAGATGAACTCAGTATAAGTTCCATTTGAAGAAATAACCTAGGCTAGAAACCCACTCAACTGTAGCTCTTAAGCATCATCTGGAGCACACATTCTGGGAACCAGGCAGCAGAGAGCCCAGTGGAAGCTGCTCGATTTGAGCTTGTCTGATAGGTGTTTGTCTTCCCTGCAGGGAAACAGTTGCTTAGAGAACTCTTTCTACAGCAGCCACACACTCTGCCCTAGAGCTGAGTTGCACTGGCTGTAACTTCCCTTTGCATAAGGAACATGCCACAGAAACACACTCTATCCTAACTCTTAAGTTACTACTTCAACTCACATATGCATGGAAACACAGAGTGGAGCACCCGGCAATACGGAGCAGGACAGCTCAGTAAAAGGGCTGCTCTGCCAGAACAAGGCAGAACGCAGATGCGTGGTTCTCATGGATATGCTTCTGAGTCTGCTAGAAACTTTGCAGTAGAGCTGAGATGAACTCAGTATAAGTTCCATTTGAAGAAATAACCTAGGCCAGAAACCCACTCCACTGTAGCTCTTAAGAATCATCTGGAGCACACATTCTGGGAACCAGGCAGCAGAGAGTCCAGTGGAAGCTGCTCGATTTGAGCTTGTCTGATAGGTGTTTGTCTTCCCTGCAGGGAAACAGTTGCTTAGAGAACTCTTTCTACAGCAGCCACACACTCTGCCCTAGAGCTGAGAAGCACTGGCTGTCACTTCCCTTTGCAGAAGGAACATGCCTCAGAAACACGCTCCCTCTTAACTCTTAGGTTACTACTTCAACGCACATATGCATGGAAACACAGAGTGGAGCACCCGGCAATACTGAGCAGGACAGTTCAGTAAAAGGGCTGCTCTGCCAGAACAAGGCAGAATGCAGATGCGTGGTTCTCAAGGATATGCTTCTGAGTCTGCTAGAAACTTTGCAGTAGAGCTGAGATGAACTCAGTATAAGTTCCATTTGAAGAAATAACCTAGGCCAGAAATCCAGTCAACTGTAGCTCTTAAGCATCATCTGGAGCACACATTCTGGGAACCAGGCAGCAGAGAGCCCAGTGGAAGCTGCTCGATTTGAGCTTGTCTGATAGGTGTTTGTCTTCCCTGCAGGGAAACATTTGCTTAGAGAACTCTTTCTACAGCAGCCACACACTCTGCCGTAGAGCTGAGAAGCACTGGCTGTAACTTCCCTTTGCAGAAGGAACATGCCTCAGAAACACACTCTCTCCTAACTCTTAAGTTACTACTTCAAATCACATATGCATCGAAACACAGAGTGGATCACCCGGCAATACTGAGCAGGACAGCTCAGTAAAAGGGCTGCTCTGCCAGAACAAGGCAGAATGCAGATGCGTGGTTCTCATGGATATGTTTCTGAGTCTGCTAGAAACTTTGCAGTAGAGCTGAGATGAACTCAGTATAAGTTCCATTTGAAGAAATAACCTAGGCCAGAAACCCACTCAACTGTAGCTCTTAAGCATCATATGGAGCACACATTCTGGGAACCAGGCAGCAGAGAGCCCAGTGGAAGCTGCTCGATTTGAGCTTGTCTGATAGGTGTTTGTCTTCCCTGCAGGGAAACAGTTGCTTAGAGAACTCTTTCTACAGCAGCCACACACTCTGCCCTAGAGCTGAGAAGCACTGGCTGTCACTTCCCTTTGCAGAAGGAACATGCCTCAGAAACACACTCTCTCCTAACTCTTAAGTTACTACTTCAACTCACATATGCATGGAAACACAGAGTGGAGCACCCGGCGATAGTGTGCAGGACAGTTCAGTAAAAGGGCTGCTCTGCCAGAACAAGGCAGAATTCAGATGCGTGGTTCTCAAGGATATGCTTCTGAGTCTGCTAGAAACTTTGCAGTAGAGCTGAGATGAACTCAGTATAAGTTCTATTTGAAGAAATAACCTAGGTCAGAAACCCACTCAACTGTAGCTCTTAAGCATCATCTGGAGCACACATTCTGGGAACCAGGCAGCAGAGAGCCCAGTGGAAGCTGCTCGATTTGAGCTTGTCTGACAGGTGTTTGTCTTCCCTGCAGAGAAACAGTTGCTTAGAGAACTCTTTCTACAGCAGCCACACACTCTGCCCTAGAGCTGAGAAGCACTGGCTGTAACTTCCCTTTGCAGAAGGAACATGCCTCAGAAACACACTCTCTCCTAACTCTTAAGTTAATACTTCAACTCACATATGCATGGAAACACAGAGTGGAACACCCGGCGATAGTGTGCAGGACAGTTCAGTAAAAGGGCTGCTCTGCCAGAACAAGGCAGAATGCAGATGCGTGGTTCTCAAGGATATGCTTCTGAGTCTGCTAGAAACTTTGCAGTAGAGCTGAGATGAACTCAGTATAAGTTCCATTTCAAGAAATAACCTAGGCCAGAAACCCACTCCACTGTAGCTCTTAAGCATCATCTGGAGCACACATTCTGGGAACCAGGCAGCAGAGAGCCCAGTGGAAGCTGCTCGATTTGAGCTTGTCTTATAGGTGTTTGTCTTCCCTGCAGGGAAACAGTTGCGTAGAGAACTCTTTCTACAGCAGCCACACACTCTGCCCTAGAGCTGAGAAGCACTGGCTGTAACTTCCCTTTGCAGAAGGAACATGCCTCAGAAACACACTCTCTCCTAACGCTTAAGTTACTACTTCAACTCACATATGCATGGAAACACAGAGTGGAGCAGCGGGCAATACTGAGCAGGACAGTTCAGTAAAAGGGGTGCTCTCCCAGAACAAGGCAGAATGCAGATGCGTGGTTCTCAAGGATATGCTTCTGAGTCTGCTAGAAACTTTGCAGTAGAGCTGAGATGAACTCAGTATAAGTTCCATTTGAAGAAATAACCTAGGCCAGAAACCCACTCCACTGTAGCTCTTAAGCATCATCTGGAGCACACATTCTGGGAACCAGGCAGCAGAGAGCCCAGTGGAAGCTGCTCGATTTGAGCTTGTCTAATATGTTTGTCTTCCTTGCAGGGAAACAATTGCGTAAGGAACTCTTTCTACAGCAGCCACACACTTTGCCGTAGAGCTGAGAAGCAATGGCTGTCACTTCCCTTTGCAGAAGGACTATGCCTCAGAAACACACTCTCTCCTAACTCTTAAGTTACTACTTCAACTCACATATGCATGGAAACACAGAGTGGAGCACCCGGCGATAGTGTGCAGGACAGTTCAGTAAAAGGGCTGCTCTGCCAGAACAAGGCAGAATGCAGATGCGTGGTTCTCAAGGATATGCTTCTGAGTCTGCTAGATACTTTGCAGTACAGCTGAGATGAACTCAGTATAAGTTCCATTTGAAGAAATAACCTAGGTCAGAAACCCACTCCACTGTAGCTCTTAAGCATCATCTGGAGCACACATTCTGGGAACCAGGCAGCAGAGAGCCCAGTGGAAGCTGCTCGATTTGAGCTTGTCTGATAGGTGTTTGTCTTCCCTGCAGGGAAACAGTTGCTTAGAGAACTCTTTCTACAGCAGCCACACACTCTGCCCTATAGCTGAGAAGCACTGGCTGTCACTTCCCTTTGCAGAAGGAACATGCCTCAGAAACACACTCTCTCCTAACTCTTAAGTTACTACTTCAACTCACATATGCATGGAAACACAGAGTGGAGCACCCGGCAATACTGAGAAGGACAGTTCAGTAAAAGGGCTGCTCTGCCAGAACAAGGCAGAATGCAGATGCGTGGTTCTCAAGGATATGCTTCTGAGTCTGCTAGAAACTTTGCAGTAGAGCTGAGATGAACTCAGTATAAGTTCCATTTGAAGAAATAACCTAGGCCAGAAACCCACTCCACTGTAGCTCTTAAGCATCATCTGGAGCACACATTCTGGGAACCAGGCAGCAGAGAGCCCAGTGGAAACTGCTCGATTTGAGCTTGTCTGATAGGTGTATGTCTTCCCTGCAGGGAAACATTTGCTTAGAGAACTCTTTCTACAGCAGCCACACACTCTGCCCTAGAGCTGAGAAGCACTGGCTGCAACTTCCCTTTGCAGAAGGAACATGCCTCAGAAACACACTCTCTCCTAACTCTTAAGTTACTACTTCAACTCACATACGCATGGAAACACAGAGTGGAGCACCCTGCAATACAGAGCAGGACAGCTCAGGCAAAGGGCTGCTCTGCCAGAACAAGGCAGAATGCAGATGCGTGGTTCTCAAGGATATGCTTCTGAGTCTGCTAGAAACTTTGCAGTAGAGCTGAGATGAACTCAGTATAAGTTCCATTTGAAGAAATAACCTAGGCCAGAAACACACTCCACTGTAGCTCTTAAGCATCATCTGGAGCACACATTCTGGGAACCAGGCAGCAGAGGGCCCAGTGGAAGCTGCTCGATTTGAGCTTGTCTGATAGGTGTTTGAATCCCTGCAGGGAAACAGTTGCTTAGAGAACTCTTTCTACAGCAGCCACACACTCTGCCCTAGAGCTGAGATTCACTGGCTGTAACTTCCTTTTGCAGAAGGAACATGCCTCAGAAACACACTCTCTCCTAACTCTTAAGTTACTACTTCAACTCACATATGCATGGAAACACAGAGTGGAGCACCCGGCGATAGTGTGCAGGACAGTTCAGTAAAAGGGCTGCTCTGCCAGAACAAGGCAGAATGCAGATGCGTGGTTCTCAAGGATATGCCTCTGAGTCTGCTAGAAACTTTGCAGTAGAGCTGAGATGAACTCAGTATAAGTTCCATTTGAAGAAATAACCTAGGCCAGAAACCCACTCCACTGTAGCTCTTAAGCATCATCTGGAGCACACATTCTGGGAACCAGGCAGCAGAGAGCCCAGTGGAAGCTGCTCGATTTGAGCTTGTCTGATAGGTGTTTGTCTTCCCTGCAGGGAAACAGTTGCTAAGGGAACTCTTTCTACAGCAGCCACACACTCTGCCCTAGAGCTGAGAAGCACTGGCTGTCACTTCCCTTTGCAGAAGGAACATGCCTCAGAAACACACTCTCTCCTAACTCTTAAGTTACTACTTCAACTCACATATGCATGGAAACACAGAGTGGAGCACCCGGCAATACTGAGCAGGACAGTTCCGTAAAAGGGCTGCTCTGCCAGAACAGGGCAGAATGCAGATGCGTGGTTCTCAAGGATATGCTTCTGAGTCTGCTAGAAACTTTGCAGTAGAGCTGAGATGAACTCAGTATAAGTTCCATTTGAAGAAATAACCTAGGCCAGAAACCCACTCCACTGTAGCTCTTCAGCATCATCTGGAGCACACATTCTGGGAACCAGGCAGCAGAGAGCCCAGTGGAAGCTGCTCGATTTGAGCTTGTCTGATAGGTGTTTGTCTTCCCTGCAGGGAAACAGTTGCGCAGAGAACTCTTTCTACAGCAGCCACACACTCTGCCCTAGAGCTGAGAAGCACTGGCTGTCACTTCCCTTTGCAGAAGGAACATGCCTCAGAAACACACTCTCTCCTAACTCTTAAGTTACTACTTCAACTCACATATGCATGGAAACACAGAGTGGAGCACCCGGCAATACTGAGCAGGACGGTTCAGTAAAAGGGCTGCTCTGCCAGAAAAAGGCAGAATGCAGATGCGTGGTTCTCAAGGATATGCCTCTGAGTCTGCTAGAATCTTTGCAGTAGAGCTGAGATGAACTCAGTATAAGTTCCATTTGAAGAAATAACCTAGGCTAGAAACCCACTCAACTGTAGCTCTTAAGCATCATCTGGAGCACACATTCTGGGAACCAGGCAGCAGAGAGCCCAGTGGAAGCTGCTCGATTTGAGCTTGTCTGATAGGTGTTTGTCTTCCCTGCAGGGAAACAGTTGCTTAGAGAACTCTTTCTACAGCAGCCACACACTCTGCCCTAGAGCTGAGTTGCACTGGCTGTAACTTCCCTTTGCATAAGGAACATGCCACAGAAACACACTCTATCCTAACTCTTAAGTTACTACTTCAACTCACATATGCATGGAAACACAGAGTGGAGCACCCGGCAATACTGAGCAGGACAGCTCAGTAAAAGGGCTGCTCTGCCAGAACAAGGCAGAACGCAGATGCGTGGTTCTCATGGATATGCTTCTGAGTCTGCTAGAAACTTTGCAGTAGAGCTGAGATGAACTCAGTATAAGTTCCATTTGAAGAAATAACCTAGGCCAGAAACCCACTCCACTGTAGCTCTTAAGAATCATCTGGAGCACACATTCTGGGAACCAGGCAGCAGAGAGTCCAGTGGAAGCTGCTCGATTTGAGCTTGTCTGATAGGTGTTTGTCTTCCCTGCAGGGAAACAGTTGCTTAGAGAACTCTTTCTACAGCAGCCACACACTCTGCCCTAGAGCTGAGAAGCACTGGCTGTCACTTCCCTTTGCAGAAGGAACATGCCTCAGAAACACGCTCCCTCTTAACTCTTAGGTTACTACTTCAACTCACATATGCATGGAAACACAGAGTGGAGCACCCGGCAATACTGAGCAGGACAGTTCAGTAAAAGGGCTGCTCTGCCAGAACAAGGCAGAATGCAGATGCGTGGTTCTCAAGGATATGCTTCTGAGTCTGCTAGAAACTTTGCAGTAGAGCTGAGATGAACTCAGTATAAGTTCCATTTGAAGAAATAACCTAGGCCAGAAATCCAGTCAACTGTAGCTCTTAAGCATCATCTGGAGCACACATTCTGGGAACCAGGCAGCAGAGAGCCCAGTGGAAGCTGCTCGATTTGAGCTTGTCTGATAGGTGTTTGTCTTCCCTGCAGGGAAACATTTGCTTAGAGAACTCTTTCTACAGCAGCCACACACTCTGCCGTAGAGCTGAGAAGCACTGGCTGTAACTTCCCTTTGCAGAAGGAACATGCCTCAGAAACACACTCTCTCCTAACTCTTAAGTTACTACTTCAAATCACATATGCATCGAAACACAGAGTGGATCACCCGGCAATACTGAGCAGGACAGCTCAGTAAAAGGGCTGCTCTGCCAGAACAAGGCAGAATGCAGATGCGTGGTTCTCATGGATATGTTTCTGAGTCTGCTAGAAACTTTGCAGTAGAGCTGAGATGAACTCAGTATAAGTTCCATTTGAAGAAATAACCTAGGCCAGAAACCCACTCAACTGTAGCTCTTAAGCATCATATGGAGCACACATTCTGGGAACCAGGCAGCAGAGAGCCCAGTGGAAGCTGCTCGATTTGAGCTTGTCTGATAGGTGTTTGTCTTCCCTGCAGGGAAACAGTTGCTTAGAGAACTCTTTCTACAGCAGCCACACACTCTGCCCTAGAGCTGAGAAGCACTGGCTGTCACTTCCCTTTGCAGAAGGAACATGCCTCAGAAACACACTCTCTCCTAACTCTTAAGTTACTACTTCAACTCACATATGCATGGAAACACAGAGTGGAGCACCCGGCGATAGTGTGCAGGACAGTTCAGTAAAAGGGCTGCTCTGCCAGAACAAGGCAGAATTCAGATGCGTGGTTCTCAAGGATATGCTTCTGAGTCTGCTAGAAACTTTGCAGTAGAGCTGAGATGAACTCAGTATAAGTTCTATTTGAAGAAATAACCTAGGTCAGAAACCCACTCAACTGTAGCTCTTAAGCATCATCTGGAGCACACATTCTGGGAACCAGGCAGCAGAGAGCCCAGTGGAAGCTGCTCGATTTGAGCTTGTCTGACAGGTGTTTGTCTTCCCTGCAGAGAAACAGTTGCTTAGAGAACTCTTTCTACAGCAGCCACACACTCTGCCCTAGAGCTGAGAAGCACTGGCTGTAACTTCCCTTTGCAGAAGGAACATGCCTCAGAAACACACTCTCTCCTAACTCTTAAGTTAATACTTCAACTCACATATGCATGGAAACACAGAGTGGAACACCCGGCGATAGTGTGCAGGACAGTTCAGTAAAAGGGCTGCTCTGCCAGAACAAGGCAGAATGCAGATGCGTGGTTCTCAAGGATATGCTTCTGAGTCTGCTAGAAACTTTGCAGTAGAGCTGAGATGAACTCAGTATAAGTTCCATTTCAAGAAATAACCTAGGCCAGAAACCCACTCCACTGTAGCTCTTAAGCATCATCTGGAGCACACATTCTGGGAACCAGGCAGCAGAGAGCCCAGTGGAAGCTGCTCGATTTGAGCTTGTCTTATAGGTGTTTGTCTTCCCTGCAGGGAAACAGTTGCGTAGAGAACTCTTTCTACAGCAGCCACACACTCTGCCCTAGAGCTGAGAAGCACTGGCTGTAACTTCCCTTTGCAGAAGGAACATGCCTCATAAACACACTCTCTCCTAACGCTTAAGTTACTACTTCAACTCACATATGCATGGAAACACAGAGTGGAGCAGCGGGCAATACTGAGCAGGACAGTTCAGTAAAAGGGGTGCTCTCCCAGAACAAGGCAGAATGCAGATGCGTGGTTCTCAAGGATATGCTTCTGAGTCTGCTAGAAACTTTGCAGTAGAGCTGAGATGAACTCAGTATAAGTTCCATTTGAAGAAATAACCTAGGCCAGAAACCCACTCCACTGTAGCTCTTAAGCATCATCTGGAGCACACATTCTGGGAACCAGGCAGCAGAGAGCCCAGTGGAAGCTGCTCGATTTGAGCTTGTCTAATATGTTTGTCTTCCTTGCAGGGAAACAATTGCGTAAGGAACTCTTTCTACAGCAGCCACACACTTTGCCGTAGAGCTGAGAAGCAATGGCTGTCACTTCCCTTTGCAGAAGGACTATGCCTCAGAAACACACTCTCTCCTAACTCTTAAGTTACTACTTCAACTCACATATGCATGGAAACACAGAGTGGAGCACCCGGCGATAGTGTGCAGGACAGTTCAGTAAAAGGGCTGCTCTGCCAGAACAAGGCAGAATGCAGATGCGTGGTTCTCAAGGATATGCTTCTGAGTCTGCTAGATACTTTGCAGTACAGCTGAGATGAACTCAGTATAAGTTCCATTTGAAGAAATAACCTAGGTCAGAAACCCACTCCACTGTAGCTCTTAAGCATCATCTGGAGCACACATTCTGGGAACCAGGCAGCAGAGAGCCCAGTGGAAGCTGCTCGATTTGAGCTTGTCTGATAGGTGTTTGTCTTCCCTGCAGGGAAACAGTTGCTTAGAGAACTCTTTCTACAGCAGCCACACACTCTGCCCTATAGCTGAGAAGCACTGGCTGTCACTTCCCTTTGCAGAAGGAACATGCCTCAGAAACACACTCTCTCCTAACACTTAAGTTACTACTTCAACTCACATATGCATGGAAACACAGAGTGGAGCACCCGGCAATACTGAGAAGGACAGTTCAGTAAAAGGGCTGCTCTGCCAGAACAAGGCAGAATGCAGATGCGTGGTTCTCAAGGATATGCTTCTGAGTCTGCTAGAAACTTTGCAGTAGAGCTGAGATGAACTCAGTATAAGTTCCATTTGAAGAAATAACCTAGGCCAGAAACCCACTCAACTGTAGCTCTTAAGCATCATCTGGAGCACACATTCTGGGAACCAGGCAGCAGAGAGCCCAGTGGAGACTGCTCGATTTGAGCTTGTCTGATAGGTGTATGTCTTCCCTGCAGGGAAACATTTGCTTAGAGAACTCTTTCTACAGCAGCCACACACTCTGCCCTAGAGCTGAGAAGCACTGGCTGCAACTTCCCTTTGCAGAAGGAACATGCCTCAGAAACACACTCTCTCCTAACTCTTAAGTTACTACTTCAACTCACATACGCATGGAAACACAGAGTGGAGCACCCTGCAATACAGAGCAGGACAGCTCAGGCAAAGGGCTGCTCTGCCAGAACAAGGCAGAATGCAGATGCGTGGTTCTCAAGGATATGCTTCTGAGTCTGCTAGAAACTTTGCAGTAGAGCTGAGATGAACTCAGTATAAGTTCCATTTGAAGAAATAACCTAGGCCAGAAACACACTCCACTGTAGCTCTTAAGCATCATCTGGAGCACACATTCTGGGAACCAGGCAGCAGAGGGCCCAGTGGAAGCTGCTCGATTTGAGCTTGTCTGATAGGTGTTTGAATCCCTGCAGGGAAACAGTTGCTTAGAGAACTCTTTCTACAGCAGCCACACACTCTGCCCTAGAGCTGAGATTCACTGGCTGTAACTTCCTTTTGCAGAAGGAACATGCCTCAGAAACACACTCTCTCCTAACTCTTAAGTTACTACTTCAACTCACATATGCATGGAAACACAGAGTGGAGCACCCGGCAACACTGAGCAGGACAGTTCAGTAAAAGGGCTGCTCTGCCAGAACAAGGCAGAATGCAGATGCGTGGTTCTCAAGGATATGCTTCTGAGTCTGCTAGAAACTTTGCAGTAGAGCTGAGATGAACTCAGTATAAGTTCCATTTGAAGAAATAACCTAGGCCAGAAACCCAGTCCACTGTAGCTCTTAAGCATCATCTGGAGCACACATTCTGGGAACCAGGCAGCAGAGATCCCAGTGGAAGCTGCTCGATTTGAGCTTGTCTGATAGGTGTTTGTCTTCCCTGCAGGGAAACAGTTGCTTAGAGAACTCTTTCTAGGGCAGCCACACACTCTGCCCTAGAGCTGAGAAGCACTGGCTGTCACTTCCCTTTGCAGAAGGAATATGCCTCAGAAACACACTCTCTCCTAACTCTTAAGTTACTACTTCAACTCACATATGCATGACAACACAGAGTGGATCACCCGGCAATAGTGTGCAGGACAGTTCAGTAAAAGGGCTGCTCTGCCAGAACAAGGCAGAATGCAGATGCGTGGTTCTCATGGATGTGCTTCTGAGTCTGCTAGAAACTTTGCAGTAGAGCTGAGATGAACTCAGTATAAGTTCCATTTGAAGAAAAACCTAGGCCAGAAACCCACTCAACTGTAGCTCTTAAGCATCATCTGGAGCACACATTCTGGGAACCAGGCAGCACAGATCCCAGTGGAAGCTGCTCGATTTGAGCTTGTCTGTTAGGTGTTTGCCTTCCCTGCAGTGAAACAGTTGCTTTGAGATCTCTTTCTACAGCAGCCACACACTCTGCCCTAGAGCTGAGAAGCACTGGCTGTAACTTCCCTTTGCAGAAGGAACATGCCTCAGAAACACACTCTCTCCTAACGCTTAAGTTACTACTTCAACTCACATATGCATGGAAACACAGAGTGGAGCAGCGGGCAATACTGAGCAGGACAGTTCAGTAAAAGGGGTGCTCTCCCAGAACAAGGCAGAATGCAGATGCGTGGTTCTCAAGGATATGCTTCTGAGTCTGCTAGAATCTTTGCAGTAGAGCTGAGATGAACTCAGTATAAGTTCCATTTGAAGAAATAACCTAGGCCAGAAACCCACTCCACTGTAGCTCTTAAGCATCATCTGGAGCACACATTCTGGGAACCAGGCAGCAGAGAGCCCAGTGGAAGCTGCTCGATTTGAGCTTGTCTGATAGGTGTTTGTCTTCCCTGCAGGGAAACAGTTGCTTAGAGAACTCTTTCTACAGCAGCCACACACTCTGCCCTAGAGCTGAGAAGCACTGGCTGTAACTTCCCTTTGCAGAAGGAACATGCCTCAGAAACACACTCTCTCCTAACTCTTAAGTTACTACTTCAACTCACATATGCATGGAAACACAGAGTGGAGCACCCGGCAATACTGAGCAGGACAGCTCAGTAAAAGGGCTGCTCTGCCAGAACAAGGCAGAATGCAGATGCTTGGTTCTCATGGATATGCTTCTGAGTCTGCTAGAAACTTTGCAGTAGAGCTGAGATGAACTCAGTATAAGTTCCATTTGAAGAAATAACCTAGGCCAGAAACCCACTCCACTGTAGCTCTTAAGCATCATCTGGAGCACACATTCTGGGAACCAGGCAGCAGAGAGCCCAGTGGAAGCTGCTCGATTTGAGCTTGTCTGATAGGTGTTTGTCTTCCCTGCAGGGAAACAGTTGCTTAGAGAACTCTTTCTAGGGCAGCCACACACTCTGCCCTAGAGCTGAGAAGCACTGGCTGTCACTTCCCTTTGCAGAAGGAACATGCCTCAGAAACACACTCTCTCCTAACTCTTAAGTTACTACTTCAACTCACAAATGCATGACAACACAGAGTGGATCACCCGGCAATAGTGTGCAGGACAGTTCAGTAAAAGGGCTGCTCTGCCAGAACAAGGCAGAATGCAGATGCGTGGTTCTCATGGATGTGCTTCTGAGTCTGCTAGAAACTTTGCAGTAGAGCTGAGATGAACTCAGTATAAGTTCCATTTGAAGAAATAACCTAGGCCAGAAATCCAGTCAACTGTAGCTCTTAAGCATCATCTGGAGCACACATTCTAGGAACCAGGCAGCAGAGAGCCCAGTGGAAGCTGCTCGATTTGAGCTTGTCTGATAGGTGTTTGTCTTCCCTGCAGGGAAACATTTGCTTAGAGAACTCTTTCTACAGCAGCCACACACTCAGCCCTAGAGCTGAGAAGCACTGGCTGTTACTTCCCTTTGCAGAAGGAACATGCCTCAGAAACACACTCTCTCCTAACTCTTAAGTTACTACTTCAACTCACATATGCATGGAAACACAGAGTGGATCACCCGGCAATACTGAGCAGGACAGCTCAGTAAAAGGGCTGCTCTGCCAGAACAAGGCAGAATGCAGATGCGTGGTTCTCGTGGATATGTTTCTGAGTCTGCTAGAAACTTTGCAGTAGAGCTGAGATGAACTCAGTATAAGTTCCATTTGAAGAAATAACCTAGGCCAGAAACCCACTCCACTGTAGCTCTTAAGCATCATCTGGAGCACACATTCTGGGAACCAGGCAGCAGAGAGCCCAGTGGAAGCTGCTCGATTTGAGCTTGTCTGATAGGTGTTTGTCTTCCCTGCAGGGAAACAGTTGCTTAGAGAACTCTTTCTACAGCAGCCACACACTCTGCCCTAGAGCTGAGAAGCACTGGCTGTAACTTCCCTTTGCAGAAGAAACATGCCTCAGAAACACACTCTATCCTAACTCTTAAGTTACTACTTCAACTCACATATGCATGGATACACAGAGTGGAGCACCCGGCGATAGTGTGCAGGACAGTTCAGTAAAAGGGCTGTTCTGCCAGAACAAGGCAGAATGCAGATGCGTGGTTCTCAAGGATATGCTTCTGAGTCTGCTAGAAACTTTGCAGTAGAGCTGAGATGAACTCAGTATAAGTTCCATTTGAGGAAATAACCTAGGCCAGAAACCCACTCAACTGTAGCTCTTAAGCATCATCTGGAGCACACATTCTGGGAACCAGGCAGCAGAGAGCCCAGTGGAAGCTGCTCGATTTGAGCTTGTCTGATAGGTGTTTGTCTTCCCTGCAGGGAAACAGTTGCTTATAGAACTCTTTCTACTGCAGCCACACACTCTGCCCTAGAGCTGAGAAGCACTGGCTGTAACTTCCCTTTGCAGAAGGAACATGCCTCAGAAACACACTCTCTCCTAACTCTTAAGTTACTACTTCAACTCACATATGCATGGAAACACAGAGTGGAGCACCCGGCAATACTGAGCAGGACAGCTCATTAAAAGGGCTGCTCTACCAGAACAAGGCAGAATGCAGATGAGTGGTTCTCAAGGATATGCTTCTGAGTCTGCTAGAAACTTTGCAGTAGAGCTGAGATGAACTCAGTATAAGTTCCATTTGAAGAAATAACCTAGGCCAGAAACCCACTCCACTGTAGCTCTTAAGCATCATCTGGAGCACACATTCTGGGAACCAGGCAGCAGAGAGCCCAGTGGAAGCTGCTCGATTTGAGCTTGTCTAATATGTTTGTCTTCCTTACAGGGAAACAATTGCGTAAGGAAATCTTTCTACAGCAGCCACACACTTTGCCGTAGAGCTGAGAAGCAATGGCTGTCACTTCCCTTTGCAGAAGGAACATGCCTCAGAAACACACTCTCTCCTAACTCTTAAGTTACTACTTCAACTCACATATGCATGGAAACACAGAGTGGAGCACCCGGCGATAGTGTGCAAGACAGTTCAGTAAAAGGGCTGCTCTGCCAGAACAAGGCAGAATGCAGATGCGTGGTTCTCAAGGATATGCTTCTGAGTCTGCTAGAAACTTTTAAGTAGAGCTGAGATGAACTCAGTATAAGTTCCATTTGAAGAAATAACCTAGGTCAGAAACCCACTCAACTGTAGCTCTTAAGCATCATCTGGAGCACACATTCTGGGAACCAGGCAGCACAGATCCCAGTGGAAGCTGCTCGATTTGAGCTTGTCTGTTAGGTGTTTGTCTTCCCTGCAGGGAAACAGTTGCTTAGAGAACTCTTTCTACAGCAGCCACACACTCTGCCCTAGAGCTGAGAAGTACTGGCTGTAACTTCCCTTTGCAGAAGGAACATGCCTCAGAAACACACTCTCTCCTAACTCTTAAGTTACTACTTCAACTCACATATGCATGGAAACACAGAGTGGAGCACCCGGCAATACTGAGCAGGACAGCTCAGTAAAAGGGCTGCTCTGCCAGAACAAGGCAGAATGCAGATGCGTGGTTCTCAAGGATATGCTTCTGAGTCTGCTAGAAACTTTGCAGTAGAGCTGAGATGAACTCAGTATAAGTTACATTTGAAGAAAAACCTAGGCCAGAAACCCACTCAACTGTAGCTCTTAAGCATCATCTGGAGCACACATTCTGGGAACGAGGCAGCAGAGAGCCCAGTGTAAGCTGCTCGATTTGAGCTTGTCTGATAGGTGTTTGTCTTCCCTGCAGGGAAACAGTTGCGTAGAGAACTCTTTCTACAGCAGCCACACACTCTGCCCTAGAGCTGAGAAGCACTGGCTGTAACTTCCCTTTGCAGAAGGAACATGCCTCAGAAACACACTCTCTCCTAACTCTTAAGTTACTACTTCAACTCACATATGCATGGAAACACAGAGTGGAGCACCCGGCAATACTGAGCAGGACAGCTCAGTAAAAGGGCTGCTCTGCCAGAACAAGGCAGAATGCAGATGCGTGGTTCTCAAGGATATGCTTCTGAGTCTGCTAGAAACTTTGCAGTAGAGCTGAGATGAACTCAGTATAAGTTACATTTGAAGAAAAACCTAGGCCAGAAACCCACTCAACTGTAGCTCTTAAGCATCATCTGGAGCACACATTCTGGGAACCAGGCAGCACAGAGCCCAGTGGAAGCTGCTCGATTTGAGCTTGTCTGATAGGTGTTTGTCTTCCCTGCAGGAAAACAGTTGCTTAGAGAACTCTTTCCACAGCAGCCACACACTCTGCCCTAGAGCTGAGAAGCACTGGCTGTAACTTCCCTTTGCAGAAGGAACATGCCTCAGAAACACACTCTCTCCTAACTCTTAAGTTACTACTTCAACTCACATATGCATGGAAACACAGAGTGGAGCACCCGGCAATACTGAGCAGGACAGCTCAGTAAAAGGGCTGCTATGGCAGAACAAGGCAGAATGCAGATGCGTGGTTCTCAAGGATATGCTTCTGAGTCTGCTAGAAACTTTGCAGTAGAGCTGAGATGAACTCAGTATAAGTTCCATTTGAAGAAATAACCTAGGCCAGAAACCCACTCCACTGTAGCTCTTAAGCATCATCTGGAGCACACATTCTGGGAACCAGGCAGCAGAGAGCCCAGTGGAAGCTGCTCGATTTGAGCTTGTCTGATAGGTGTTTGTCTTCCCTGCAGGGAAACAGTTGCTTAGAGAACTCTTTCTACAGCAGCCACACACTCTGCCCTAGAGCTGAGAAGCACTGGCTGTAACTTCCCTTTGCAGAAGGAACATGCCTCAGAAACACACTCTCTCCTAACTCTTAAGTTACTACTTCAACTCACATATGCATGGAAACACAGAGTGGAGCACCCGGCGATAGTGTGCAGGACAGTTCAGTAAAAGGGCTGCTCTGCCAGAACAAGGCAGAATGCAGATGCGTGGTTCTCAGGGATATGCTTCTGAGTCTGCTAGAAACTTTGCAGTAGAGCTGAGATGAACTCAGTATAAGTTCCATTTGAAGAAATAACCTAGGCCAGAAACCCACTCCACTGTAGCTCTTAAGCATCATCTGGAGCACACATTCTGGGAACCAGGCAGCACAGAGCCCAGTGGAAGCTGCTCGATTTGAGCTTGTCTGATAAGTGTTTGTCTTCCCTGCAGGGAAACAGTTGCTTAGAGAACTCTTTCTACAGCAGGCACACACTCTGCCCTAGAGCTGAGAATCACTGGCTGTAACTTCCCTTTGCAGAAGGAACATGCCTCAGAAACACACTCTCTCCTAACTCTTAAGTTACTACTTCAACTCACATATGCATGGAAACACAGAGTGGAGCACCCGGCAATACTGAGCAGGACAGCTCAGTAAAAGGGCTGCTCTGCCAGAACAAGGCAGAATGCAGATGCGTGGTTCTCAAGGATATGCTTCTGAGTCTGCTAGAAACTTTGCAGTAGAGCTGAGATGAACTCAGTATAAGTTCCATTTGAAGAAATAACCTAGGCCAGAAACCCACTCCACTGTAGCTCTTAAGCATCATCTGGAGCACACATTCTGGGAACCAGGCAGCACAGAGCCCAGTGGAAGCTGCTCGATTTGAGCTTGTCTGATAGGTGTTTGTCTTCCCTGCAGGGAAACAGTTGCTTAGAGAACTCTTTCTACAGCAGCCACACACTCTGCCCTAGAGCTGAGAAGCACTGGCTGTCACTTCCCTTTGCAGAAGGAACATGCCTCAGAAACACACTCTCTCCTAACTCTTAAGTTACTACTTCAACTCACATATGCATGGAAACACAGAGTGGAGCACCCGGCGATAGTGTGCAGGACAGTTCAGTAAAAGGGCTGCTCTGCCAGAACAAGGCAGAATGCAGATGCGTGGTTCTCAGGGATATGCTTCTGAGTCTGCTAGAAACTTTGCAGTAGAACTGAGATGAACTCAGTATAAGTTCCATTTGAAGAAATAACCTAGGCCAGAAACCCACTCAACTGTAGCTCTTAAGCATCATCTGGAGCACACATTCCGGGAACCAGGCAGCAGAGAGCCCAGTGGAAGCTGCTCGATTTGAGCTTGTCTGATAGGTGTTTGTCTTCCCTGCAGGGAAACAGTTGCGTAGAGAAGTCTTTCTACAGCAGCCACACACTCTGCCCTAGAGCTGAGAAGCACTGGCTGTAACTTCCCTTTGCAGAAGGAACATGCCTCAGAAACACACTCCCTCCTAACTCTTAAGTTACTACTTCAACTCACATATGCATGGAAACACAGAGTGGAGCACCCGGCGATAGTATGCAGGACAGTTCAGTAAAAGGGCTGCTCTGCCAGAACAAGGCAGAATGCCGATGCGTGGTTCTCAAGGATATGCTTCTGAGTCTGCTAGAAACTTTGCAGTAGAGCTGAGATGAACTCAGTATAAGTTCCATTTGAAGAAATAACCTAGGCCAGAAACCCAATCCACTGTAGCTCTTAAGCATCATCTGGAGCACACATTCTGGGAACCAGGCAGCACAGAGCCCAGTGGAAGCTGCTCGATTTGAGCTTGTCTGATAGGTGTTTGTCTTCCCTGCAGGGAAACAGTTGCTTAGAGAACTCTTTCTACAGCAGCCACACACTCTGCCCTAGAGCTGAGAAGCACTGGCTGTAACTTCCCTTTGCAGAAGGAACATGCCTCAGAAACACACTCCCTCCTAACTCTTAAGTTACTAATTCAACTCACATATGCATGGAAACACAGAGTGGAGCACCCGGCGATAGTGTGCAGGACAGTTCAGTAAAACGGCTACTCTGCCAGAACAAGGCAGAATGCCGATGCGTGGTTCTCAAGGATATGCTTCTGAGTCTGCTAGAAACTTTGCAGTAGAGCTGAGATGAACTCAGTATAAGTTCCATTTGAAGAAATAACCTAGGCCAGAAACCCAATCCACTGTAGCTCTTAAGCATCATCTGGAGCACACATTCTGGGAACCAGGCAGCACAGAGCCCAGTGGAAGCTGCTCGATTTGAGCTTGTCTGATAGGTGTTTGTCTTCCCTGCTGGGAAACAGTTGCGTAGAGAACTCTTTCTACAGTAGCCACACACTCTGCCCTAGAGCTGAGAAGCACTGGCTGTAACTTCCCTTTGCAGAAGGAACATGCCTCAGAAACACACTCTCTCCTAACTCTTAAGTTACTACTTCAACTCACATATGCATGGAAACACAGAGTGGAGCACCCGGCGATAGTGTGCAGGACAATTCAGTAAAAGGGCTGCTCTGCCAGAACAAGGCAGAATGCAGATGCGTGGTTCTCAAGGATATGCTTCTGAGTCTGCTAGAAACTTTGCAGTAGAGCTGAGATGAACTCAGTATAAGTTCCATTTGAAGAAATAACCTAGGCCAGAAACCCACTCAACTGTAGCTCTTAAGCATCATCTGGAGCACACATTCTGGGAACCAGGCAGCACAGAGCCCAGTGGAAGCTGCTCGATTTGAGCTTGTCTGATAGGTGTTTGTCTTCCCTGCAGGGAAACAGTTGCTTAGAGAACTCTTTCTATAGCAGCCACACACTCTGCCCTAGAGCTGAGAAGCACTGGCTGTAACTTCCCTTTGCAGAAGGAACATGCCTCAGAAACACACTCTCTCCTAACTCTTAAGTTACTACTTCAACTCACATATGCATGGAAACACAGAGTGGAGCACCCGGCAATACTGAGCAGGACAGCTCAGTAAAAGGGCTGCTCTGCCAGAACAAGGCAGAATGCAGATGCGTGGTTCTCAAGGATATGCTTCTGAGTCTGCTAGAAACTTTGCAGTAGAGCTGAGATGAACTCAGTATAAGTTCCATTTGAAGAAATAACCTAGGCCAGAAACCCACTCAACTGTAGCTCTTAAGCATCATCTGGAGCACACATTCTGGGAACCAGGCAGCACAGAGCCCAGTGGAAGCTGCTCGATTTGAGCTTGTCTGATAGGTGTTTGTCTTCCCTGCAGGGAAACAGTTGCTTAGAGAACTCTTTCTATAGCAGCCACACACTCTGCCCTAGAGCTGAGAAGCACTGGCTGTAACTTCCCTTTGCAGAAGGAACATGCCTCACAAACACACTCTCTCCTAACTCTTAAGTTACTACTTCAACTCACATATGCATGGAAACACAGAGTGGAGCACCCGGCAATACTGAGCAGGACAGCTCAGTAAAAGGGCTGCTCTGCCAGAACAAGGCAGAATGCAGATGCGTGGTTCTCAAGGATATGCTTCTGAGTCTGCTAGAAACTTTGCAGTAGAGCTGAGATGAACTCAGTATAAGTTCCATTTGAAGAAATAACCTAGACCAGAAACCCACTCAACTGTAGCTCTTAAGCATCATCTGGAGCACAAATTAACGGAACCAAGCAGCAGAGAGCCCAGTGGAGACTGCTCGATTTGAGCTTGTCTGATAGGTGTTTGTCTTCCCTGCAGGGAAACAGTGGCGTAGAGAACTCTTTCTACAGCAGCCACACACTCTGACCTAGAGCTGAGAAGCACTGGCTGTCACTTCCCTTTGCAGAAGGAACATGCCTCAGAAACACACTCTCTCCTAACTCTTAGGTTACTACTTCAACTCACATATGCATGGAAACACAGAGTGGAGCACGTGGCAATACTGAGCAGGACAGCTCAGTAAAAGGGCTGCTCTGCCAGAACAAGGCAGAATGCAGATGCGTGGTTCTCAAGGATATGCTTCTGAGTCTGCTAGAAACTTTGCAGTAGAGCTGAGATGAACTCAGTATAAGTTCCATTTGAAGACATAACCTAGGCCAGAAACCCACTCAACTGTAGCTCTTAAGCATCATCTGGAGCACACATTCTGGGAACCAGGCAGCAGAGAGCCCAGTGGAAGCTGCTCGATTTGAGCTTGTCTGATAGGTGTTTGTCTTCCCTGCAGGGAAACAATTGCGTAGAGAACTCTTTCTACAGCAGCCACACACTCTGCCCTAGAGCTGAGAAGCACTGGCTGTAACTTCCCTTTGCAGAAGGAACATGCCTCAGAAACACACTCTCACCTAACTCTTAAGTTACTACTTCAACTCACATATGCATGGAAACACAGAGTGGAGCACCCGGCAATACTGAGCAGGACAGCTCAGTAAAAGGGCTGCTCTGCCAGAAGAAGGCAGAATGCAGATCCGTGGTTCTCAAGGATATGCTTCTGAGTCTGCTATAAACTTTGCAGTAGAGCTGAGATGAACTCAGTATAAATTCCATTTGAAGAAATATCCTAGGCAAGAAACCCACTCAACTGTAGCTCTTAAGCATCATCTGGAGCACACATTCTGGGAACCAGGCAGCACAGAGCCCAGTGGAAGCTGCTCGATTTGAGCTTGTCTGATAGGTGTTTGTCTTCCCTGCAGGGAAACAGTTGCGTAGAGAACTCTTTCTACAGCAGCCACACACTCTGCCCTAGAGCTGAGAAGCACTGGCTGTAACTTCCCTTTGCAGAAGGAACATGCCTCAGAAACACACTCTCACCTAACTCTTAAGTTACTACTTCAACTCACATATGCATGGAAACACAGAGTGGAGCACCCGGCAATACTGAGCAGGACAGCACAGTAAAAGGGCTGCTCTGGCAGAACAAGGCAGAATGCAGATGCGTGGTTCTCAAGGATATGCTTCTGAGTCTGCTAGAAACTTTGCAGTAGAGCTGAGATGAACTCAGTATAAGATCCATTTGAAGAAATAACCTAGGCCAGAAACCCACTCCACTGTAGCTCTTAAGCATCATCTGGAGCACACATTCTGGGAACCAGGCAGCAGAGAGCCCAGTGGAAGCTGCTCGATTTGAGCTTGTCTGATAGGTGTTTCTCTTCCCTGCAGGGAAACAGTTGCGTAGAGAACTCTTTCTACAGCAGCCACACACTCTGCCCTAGAGCTGAGAAGCACTGGCTGTAACTTCCCTTTGCAGAAGGAACATGCCTCAGAAACACACTCTCTCCTAACTCTTAAGTTACTACTTCAACTCACATATGCATGGAAACACAGAGTGGAGCACCCGGCAATACTGAGCAGGACAGCTCAGTAAAAGGGCTGCTCTGCCAGAACAAGGCAGAATGCAGATGCGTGGTTCTCAAGGATATGCTTCTGAGTCTGCTAGAAACTTTGCAGTAGAGCTGAGATGAACTCAGTATAAGTTCCATTTGAAGAAATAACCTAGGCCAGAAACCCACTCAACTGTAGCTCTTAAGCATCATCTGGAGCACACATTCTGGGAACCAGGCAGCAGAGAGCCCAGTGGAAGCTGCTCGATTTGAGCTTGTCTGATAGGTGTTTGTCTTCCCTGCAGGGAAACAGTTGCGTAGAGAACTCTTTCTACAGCAGCCACACACTCTGCCCTAGAGCTGAGAAGCACTGGCTGTAACTTCCCTTTGCAGAAGGAACATGCCTAAGAAACACACTCTCACCTAACTCTTAAGTTACTACTTCAACTCACATATGCATGGAAACACAGAGTGGAGCACCCGGCAATACTGAGCAGGACAGCTCAGTAAAAGGGCTGCTCTGCCAGAACAAGGCAGAATGCAGATGCGTGGTTCTCAAGGATATGCTTCTGAGTCTGCTAAAAACTTTGCAGTAGAGCTGAGATGAAGTCAGTATAAATTCCATTTGAAGAAATATCCTTGGCCAGAAACCCACTCAACTGTAGCTCTTAAGCATCATCTGGAGCACACATTCTGGGAACCAGGCAGCACAGAGCCCAGTGGAAGCTGCTCGATTTGAGCCTGTCTGTTAGGTGTTTGTCTTCCCTGTAGGGAAACAGTTGCTTAGAGAACTCTTTCTACAGCAGCCACACACTCTGCCCTAGAGCTGAGAAGCACTGGCTGTAACTTCCCTTTGCAGAAGGAACATGCCTCAGAACCACACTCTCTCCTAACTCTTAAGTTACTACTTCAACTCACATATGCATGGAAACACAGAGTGGAGCACCCGGCAATACTGAGCAGGACAGCTCAGTAAAAGGGCTGCTCTGCCAGAAGAAGGCAGAATGCAGTTGCGTGGTTCTCATGGATATGCTTCTGAGTCTGCTAGAAACATTGCAGTAGAGCTGAGATGAACTCAGTATAAGTTCCATTTGAAGAAATAACCTAGGCCAGAAACCCACTCCACTGTAGCTCTTAAGCATCATCTGGAGCACACATTCTGGGAACAAGGCAGCAGAGAGCCCAGTGGAAGCTGCTCGATTTGAGCTTGTCTGATAGGTGTTTGTCTTCCCTGCAGGGAAACAGTTGCTTAGAGAACTCTTTCTACAGCAGCCACACACTCTGCCCTAGAGCTGAGAAGCACTGGCTGTAACTTCCCTTTGCAGAAGGAACATGCCTCAGAAACACACTCTCTCCTAACTCTTAAGTTACTACTTCAACTCACATATGCATGGAAACACAGGGTGGAGCACCCGGCGATAGTGTGCAGGACAGTTCAGTAAAAGGGCTGCTCTGCCAGAACAAGGCAGAATGCAGATGCGTGGTTCTCAAGGATATGCTTCTGAGTCTGCTAGAAACTTTGCAGTAGAGCTGAGATGAACTCAGTATAAGTTCCATTTGAAGAAATAACCTAGGCCTGAAACCCACTCCACTGTAGCTCTTAAGCATCATCTGGAGCACACATTCTGGGAACCAGGCAGCAGAGAGATCAGTGGAAGCTGCTCGATTTGAGCTTGTCTGATAGGTGTTTGTCTTCCCTGCAGGGAAACAGTTGCTTAGAGAACACTTTCTACAGCAGCCACACACTCTGCCCTAGAGGTGAGAAGCACTGGCTGTCACTTACCTTTGCAGAAGGAACATGCCTCAGAAACACACTCTCTCCTAACTCTTAAGTTACTACTTCAACTCACATATGCATGGAAACACAGAGTGGAGCACCCGGCAATACTGAGCAGGACAGTTCAAAAAGGGCTGCTCTGCCAGAACAAGGCAGAATGCAGATGCGTGGTTCTCAAGGATATGCTTCTGAGTCTGCTAGAAACTTTGCAGTAGAGCTGAGATGAACTCAGTATAAGTTCCATTTGAAGAAATAACCTAGGCCAGAAACCCACTCCACTGTAGCTCTTAAGCATCATCTGGAGCACACATTCTGGGAACCAGGCAGCAGAGAGCCCAGTGGAAGCTGCTCGATTTGAGCTTGTCTGATAGGTGTTTGTCTTCCCTGCAGGGAAACAGTTGCTTAGAGAACTCTTTCTACAGCAGCCACACACTCTGCCCTAGAGCTGAGAAGCACTGGTTGTAACTTCCCTTTGCAGAAGGAACATGCCTCAGAACCACACTCTCTCCTAACTCTTAAGTTACTACTTCAACTCACATATGCATGGAAACACAGAGTGGAGCACCCGGCAATACTGAGCAGGACAGCTCAGTAAAAGGGCTGCTCTGCCAGAAGAAGGCAGAATGCAGTTGCGTGGTTCTCATGGATATGCTTCTGAGTCTGCTAGAAACATTGCAGTAGAGCTGAGATGAACTCAATATAAGTTCCATTTGAAGAAATAACCTAGGCCAGAAACCCACTCCTCTGTAGCTCTTAAGCATCATCTGGAGCACACATTCTGGGAACAAGGCAGCAGAGAGCCCAGTGGAAGCTGCTCGATTTGAGCTTGTCTGATAGGTGTTTGTCTTCCCTGCAGGGAAACAGTTGCTTAGAGAACTCTTTCTACAGCAGCCACACACTCTGCCCTAGAGCTGAGAAGCACTGGCTGTAACTTCCCTTTGCAGAAGGAACATGCCTCAGAAACACACTCTCTCCTAACTCTTAAGTTACTACTTCAACTCACATATGCATTCGAACACAGGGTGGAGCACCCGGCGATAGTGTGCAGGACAGTTCAGTAAAAGGGCTGCTCTGCCAGAACAAGGCAGAATGCAGATGCGTGGTTCTCAAGGATATGCTTCTGAGTCTGCTAGAAACTTTGCAGTAGAGCTGAGATGAACTCAGTATAAGTTCCATTTGAAGAAATAACCTAGGCCTGAAACCCACTCCACTGTAGCTCTTAAGCATCATCTGGAGCACACATTCTGGGAACCAGGCAGCAGAGAGATCAGTGGAAGCTGCTCGATTTGAGCTTGTCTGATAGGTGTTTGTCTTCCCTGCAGGGAAACAGTTGCTTAGAGAACACTTTCTACAGCAGCCACACACTCTGCCCTAGAGGTGAGAAGCACTGGCTGTCACTTACCTTTGCAGAAGGAACATGCCTCAGAAACACACTCTCTCCTAACTCTTAAGTTACTACTTCAACTCACATATGCATGGAAACACAGAGTGGAGCACCCGGCAATACTGAGCAGGACAGTTCAAAAAGGGCTGCTCTGCCAGAACAAGGCAGAATGCAGATGCGTGGTTCTCAAGGATATGCTTCTGAGTCTGCTAGAAACTTTGCAGTAGAGCTGAGATGAACTCAGTATAAGTTCCATTTGAAGAAATAACCTAGGCCAGAAACCCACTCCACTGTAGCTCTTAAGCATCATCTGGAGCACACATTCTGGGAACCAGGCAGCAGAGAGCCCAGTGGAAGCTGCTCGATTTGAGCTTGTCTGATAGGTGTTTGTCTTCCCTGCAGGGAAACAGTTGCTTAGAGAACTCTTTCTACAGCAGCCACACACTCTGCCCTAGAGCTGAGAAGCACTGGTTGTAACTTCCCTTTGCAGAAGGAACATGCCTCAGAACCACACTCTCTCCTAACTCTTAAGTTACTACTTCAACTCACATATGCATGGAAACACAGAGTGGAGCACCCGGCAATACTGAGCAGGACAGCTCAGTAAAAGGGCTGCTCTGCCAGAAGAAGGCAGAATGCAGTTGCGTGGTTCTCATGGATATGCTTCTGAGTCTGCTAGAAACATTGCAGTAGAGCTGAGATGAACTCAGTATAAGTTCCATTTGAAGAAATAACCTAGGCCAGAAACCCACTCCACTGTAGCTCTTAAGCATCATCTGGAGCACACATTCTGGGAACAAGGCAGCAGAGAGCCCAGTGGAAGCTGCTCGATTTGAGCTTGTCTGATAGGTGTTTGTCTTCCCTGCAGGGAAACAGTTGCTTAGAGAACTCTTTCTACAGCAGCCACACACTCTGCCCTAGAGCTGAGAAGCACTGGTTGTAACTTCCCTTTGCAGAAGGAACATGCCTCAGAACCACACTCTCTCCTAACTCTTAAGTTACTACTTCAACTCACATATGCATGGAAACACAGAGTGGAGCACCCGGCAATACTGAGCAGGACAGCTCAGTAAAAGGGCTGCTCTGCCAGAAGAAGGCAGAATGCAGTTGCGTGGTTCTCATGGATATGCTTCTGAGTCTGCTAGAAACATTGCAGTAGAGCTGAGATGAACTCAGTATAAGTTCCATTTGAAGAAATAACCTAGGCCAGAAACCCACTCCACTGTAGCTCTTAAGCATCATCTGGAGCACACATTCTGGGAACAAGGCAGCAGAGAGCCCAGTGGAAGCTGCTCGATTTGAGCTTGTCTGATAGGTGTTTGTCTTCCCTGCAGGGAAACAGTTGCTTAGAGAACTCTTTCTACAGCAGCCACACACTCTGCCCTAGAGCTGAGAAGCACTGGCTGTAACTTCCCTTTGCAGAAGGAACATGCCTCAGAAACACACTCTCTCCTAACTCTTAAGTTACTACTTCAACTCACATATGCATGGAAACACAGAGTGGAGCACCCGGCAATACTGAGCAGGACAGTTCAAAAAGGGCTGCTCTGCCAGAACAAGGCAGAATGCAGATGCGTGGTTCTCAAGGATATGCTTCTGAGTCTGCTAGAAACTTTGCAGTAGAGCTGAGATGAACTCAGTATAAGTTCCATTTGAAGAAATAACCTAGGCCAGAAACCCACTCCACTGTAGCTCTTAAGCATCATCTGGAGCACACATTCTGGGAACCAGGCAGCAGAGAGCCCAGTGGAAGCTGCTCGATTTGAGCTTGTCTGATAGGTGTTTGTCTTCCCTGCAGGGAAACAGTTGCTTAGAGAACTCTTTCTACAGCAGCCACACACTCTGCCCTAGAGCTGAGAAGCACTGGTTGTAACTTCCCTTTGCAGAAGGAACATGCCTCAGAAACACACTCTCTCCTAACTCTTAAGTTACTTCTTCAAATCACATATGCATGGAAACACAGAGTGGAGCACCCGGCAATACTGAGCAGGACAGCTCAGTAAAAGGGCTGCTCTGCCAGAACAAGGCAGAATGCAGATGCGTGGTTCTCATGGATATGCTTCTGAGTCTGCTAGAAACTTTGCAGTAGAGCTGAGATGAACTCAGTATAAGTTCCATTTGAAGAAATAACCTAGGCCAGAAACCCACTCCACTGTAGCTCTTAAGCATCATCTGGAGCACACATTCTGGGAACCAGGCAGCACAGAGCCCAGTGGAAGCTGCTCGATTTGAGCTTGTCTGATAGGTGTTTGTCTTCCCTGCAGGGAAACAGTTGCTTAGAGAACTCTTTCTACAGCAGCCACACACTCTGCCCTAGAGCTGAGAAGCACTGGCTGTAACTTCCCTTTGCAGAAGGAAAATGCCTCAGAAACACACTCTCTCCTAACTCTTAAGTTACTACTTCAACTCACATATGCATGGAAACACAGAGTGGAGCACCCGGCAATACTGAGCAGGACAGCTCAGTAAAAGGGCTGCTCTGCCAGAACAAGGCAGAATGCAGATGCATGGTTCTCATGGATATGCTTCTGAGTCTGCTAGAAACTTTGCAGTAGAGCTGAGATGAACTCAGTATAAGTTCCATTTGAAGAAATAACCTAGGCCAGAAACCCACTCCACTGTAGCTCTTAAGCATCATCTGGAGCACACATTCTGGGAACCAGGCAGCAGAGAGCCCAGTGGAAGCTGCTCGATTTGAGCTTGTCTGATAGGTGTTTGTCTTCCCTGCAGGGAAACAGTTGCTTAGAGAACTCTTTCTACAGCAGCCACACACTCTGCCCTAGAGCTGAGAAGCACTGGCTGTCACTTCCCTTTGCAGAAGGAACATGCCTCAGAAACACACTCTCTCCTAACTCTTAAGTTACTTCTTCAAATCACATATGCATGAAAACACAGAGTGGAGCACCCGGCGATAGTGTGCAGGACAGTGCAGTAAAAGGGCTGCTCTGCCAGAACAAGGCAGAATGCAGATGCGTGGTTCTCAAGGATATGCTTCTGAGTCTGCTAGAAACTTTGCAGTAGAGCTGAGATGAACTCAGTATAAGTTCCATTTGAAGAAATAACCTAGGCCAGAAACCCACTTAACTGTAGCTCTTAAGCATCAACTGGAGCACATATTCTGGGAACCAGGCAGCAGAGAGCCCAGTGGAAGCTGCTCGATTTGAGCTTGTCTGATAGGTGTTTGTCTTCCCTGCAGGGAAACAGTTGCTTAGAGAACTCTTTCTACAGCAGCCACACACTCTGCCCTAGAGCTGAGAAGCACTGGCTGTAACTTCCCTTTGCAGAAGGAACATGCCTCAGAAACACACCCTCTCCTAACTCTTAAGTTACTAATTCAGCTCACATACGCATGGAAACACAGAGTGGAGCACCCGGCAATACTGAGCAGGACAGTTCAGTAAAAGGGCTGCTCTGCCAGAACAAGGCAGAATGCAGATGCGTGGTTCTCAAGGATATGCTTCTGAGTCTGCTAGAAACTTTGCAGTAGAGCTGAGATGAACTCAGTATAAGTTCCATTTGAAGAAATAACCTAGGCCAGAAACCCACTCCACTGTAGCTCTTAAGCATCATCTGGAGCACACATTCTGGGAACCAGGCAGCAGAGAGCCCAGTGGAAGCTGCTCGATTTGAGCTTGTCTGATAGGTGTTTGTCTTCCCTGCAGGGAAACAGTTGCTTAGAGAACTCTTTCTACAGCAGCCACACACTCTGCCCTAGAGCTGAGAAGCACTGGCTGTAACTTCCCTTTGCAGAGGAAACATGCCTCAGAAACACACTCTATCCTAACTCTTAAGTTACTACTTCAACTCACATATGCATGGAAACACAGAGGGGAGCACCCGGCGATAGTGTGCAGGACAGTGCAGTAAAAGGGCTGCTCTGCCAGAACAAGGCAGAATGCAGATGCGTGGTTCTCAAGGATATGCTGCTGAGTCTGCTAGAAACATTGCAGTAGAGCTGAGATGAACTCAGTATAAGTTCCATTTGAAGAAATAACCTAGGCCAGAAACCCACTCAACTGTAGCTCTTAAGCATCATCTGGAGCACACATTCTGGGAACCAGGCAGCAGAGAAGCCAGAGCAAGCTGAGCGATTTGAGCTTGTCTGATAGGTGTTTGAATCCCTGCAGGGAAACAGTTGCTTAGAGAACTCTTTCTACAGCAGCCCCACACTCTGCCCTAGAGCTGAGAAGCACTGGCTGTAACTTCCCTTTGCAGAAGGAACATGCCTCAGAAACACACTCTCTCCTAACTCTTAAGTTACTACTTCAACTCACATACGCATGGAAACACAGAGTGGAGCACCCGGCAATACTGAGCAGGACAGTTCAGTAAAAGGGCTGCTCTGCCAGTCAAGGCAGAATGCAGATGCGTGGTTCTCAAGGATATGCTTCTGAGTCTGCTAGAAACTTTGCAGTAGAGCTGAGATGAACTCAGTATAAGTTCCATTTGAAGAAATAACCTAGGCCAGAAACCCACTCCACTGTAGCTCTTAAGCATCATCTGGAGCACACATTCTGGGAACCAGGCAGCAGAGAGCCCAGTGGAAGCTGCTCGATTTGAGCTTGTCTGATAGGTGTTTGTCTTCCCTGCAGGGAAACAGTTGCGTAGAGAACTCTTTCTACAGCAGCCACACACTCTGCCCTAGAGCTGAGAAGCACTGGCTGTAACTTCCCTTTGCTGAAGTAACATGCCTCAGAAACACACTCTCTCCTAACTCTTAAGTTACTACTTCAACTCACATATGCATGGAAACACAGAGTGGAGCACCCGGCAATACTGAGCAGGACAGCTCAGTAAAAGGGCTGCTCTGCCAGAACAAGGCAGAATGCAGATGCGTGATTCTCAAGGATATGCTTCTGAGTCTGCTAGAAACTTTGCAGTAGAGCTGAGATGAACTCAGTATAAGTTCCATTTGAAGAAATAACCTAGGCCAGAAACCCACTCCACTGTAGCTCTTAAGCATCATCTGGAGCACACATTCTGGGAACCAGGCAGCAGAGAGCCCAGTGGAAGCTGCTCGATTTGAGCTTGTCTGATAGGTGTTTGTCTTCCCTGCAGGGAAACAGTTGCGTAGAGAACTCTTTCTACAGCAGCCACACACTCTGCCCTAGAGCTGAGAAGCACTGGCTGTCACTTCCCTTTGCAGAAGTAACATGCCTCAGAAACACACTCTCTCCTAACTCTTAAGTTACTACTTCAACTCACATATGCATGGAAACACAGAGTGGAGCACCCGGCGATAGTGTGCAGGACAGTTCAGTAAAAGGGCTGCTCTGCCAGAACATGGCAGAATGCAGATGCGTGGTTCTCAAGGATATGCTTCTGAGTCTGCTAGAAACTTTGCAGTAGAGCTGAGATGAACTCAGTGTAAGTTCCATTTGAAGAAATAACCTAGGCGAGAAACCCACTCAACTGTAGCTCTTAAGCATTATCTGGAGCACACATTCTCGGAACCAGGCAGCAGAGAGCCCAGTGGAAGCTGCTCGATTTGAGCTTGTCTGATAGGTGTTTGTCTTCCCTGCAGGGAAACAGTTGCTTAGTGAACTCTTTCTACAGCAGCCACACACTCTGCCCTAGAGTTGAGAAGCACTGGCTGTAACTTCCCTTTGCAGAAGGAACATGCCTCAGAAACACACTCTCTCCTAACTGTTAAGTTACTACTTCAACTCACATATGCATGGAAACACAGAGTGGAGCACCCGGCAATACTGAGCAGGACAGCTCAGTAAAAGGGCTGCTCTGCCAGAAAAAGGCAGAATGCAGATGCGTGGTTCTCAAGGATATGCTTCTGAGTCTGCTAGAAACTCTGCAGTAGATCTGAGATGAACTCAGTATAAGTTCCATTTGCAGAAATAACCTAGGCCAGAAACCCACTCCACTGTAGCTCTTAAGCATCATCTGGAGCACACATTCTGGGAACCAGGCAGCACAGAGCCCAGTGGAAGCTGCTCGATTTGAGCTTGTCTGATAGGTGTTTGTCTTCCCTGCAGGGAAACAGTTGCTTAGAGAACTCTTTCTACAGCAGCCACACACTCTGCCCTAGAGCTGAGAAGCACTGGCTGTAACTTCCCTTTGCAGAAGGAACATGCCTCAGAAACACACTCTCTCCTAACTCTTAAGTTACTACTTCAACTCACATATGCATGGAAACACAGAGTGGAGCACCCGGCAATACTGAGCAGGACAGCTCAGTAAAAGGGCTGCTCTGCCAGAACAAGGCAGAATGCAGATGCGTGGTTCTCAAGGATATGCTTCTGAGTCTGCTAGAAACTTTGCAGTAGAGCTGAGATGAACTCAGTATAAGTTCCATTTGAAGAAATAACCTAGGTCAGAAACCCACTCCACTGTAGCTCTTAAGCATCATCTGGAGCACACATTCTGGGAACCAGGCAGCAGAGAGTCCAGTGGAAGCTGCTCGATTTGAGCTTGTCTGATAGGTGTTTGTCTTCCCTGCAGGGAAACAGTTGCTTAGAGAACTCTTTCTACAGCAGCCACACACTCTGCCCTAGAGCTGAGAAGCACTGGCTGTAACTTCCCTTTGCAGAAGGAACATGCCTCAGAAACACACTCTCTCCTAACTCTTAAGTTACTACTTCAACTCACATATGCATGGAAACACAGAGTGGAGCACCCGGCGATAGTGTGCAGGACAGTTCAGTAAAAGGGCTGCTCTGCCAGAACAAGGCAGAATGCAGATGCGTGGTTCTCAAGGATCTGCTTCTGAGTCTGCTAGAAACTTTGCAGTAGAGCTGAGATGAACTCAGTATAAGTTCCATTTGAAGAAATAACCTAGGTGAGAAACCCACTCAACTGTAGCTCTTAAGCATCATCTGGAGCACACATTCTGGGAACCAGGCAGCAAAGAGCCCAGTGGAAGCTGCTCGATTTGAGCTTGTCTAATAGGTGTTTGTCTTCCCTGCAGGGAAACAGTTGCTTAGAGAACTCTTTCTACAGCAGCCACACACTCTGCCCTAGAGCTGAGAAGCACTGGCTGTAACTTCCCTTTGCAGAAGGAACATGCCTCAGAAACACACTCTCTCCTAACTCTTAAGTTACTACTTCAACACACATATGCATGGAAACACAGAGTGGAGCACCTGGCGATAGTGTGCAGGACAGTTCCGTAAAAGGGCTGCTCTGCCAGAACAAGGCAGAATGCAGATGCGTGGTTCTCAAGGATATGCTTCTGAGTCTGCTAGAAACTTTGCAGTAGAGCTGAGATGAACTCAGTATAAGTTCCATTTGAAGAAATAACCTAGGCCAGAAACCCACTCCACTGTAGCTCTTAAGCATCATCTGGAGCACACATTCTGGGAACCAGGCAGCAGAGAGCCCAGTGGAAGCTGCTCGATTTGAGCTTGTCTGATAGGTGTTTGTCTTCCCTGCAGGGAAACAGTTGCTTAGAGAACTCTTTCTACAGCAGCCACACACTCTGCCCTAGAGCTGAGAAGCACTGGCTGTAACTTCCCTTTGCAGAAGTAACATGCCTCAGAAACACACTCTCTCCTAACTCTTAAATTACTACTTCAACTCACATATGCATGGAAACACAGAGTGGAGCACCCGGCAATACTGAGCAGGACAGCTCAGTAAAAGGGCTGCTCTGCCAGAACAAGGCAGAATGCAGATGCGTGGTTCTCAAGGATCTGCTTCTGAGTCTGCTAGAAACTTTGCAGTAGAGCTGAGATGAACTCAGTATAAGTTCCATTTGAAGAAATAACCTAGGTGAGAAACCCACTCAACTGTAGCTCTTAAGCATCATCTGGAGCACACATTCTGGGAACCAGGCAGCAGAGAGCCCAGTGGAAGCTGCTCGATTTGAGCTTGTCTAATAGGTGTTTGTCTTCCCTGCAGGGAAACAGTTGCTTAGAGAACTCTTTCTACAGCAGCCACACACTCTGCCCTAGAGCTGAGAAGCACTGGCTGTAACTTCCCTTTGCAGAAGTAACATGCCTCAGAAACACACTCTCTCCTAACTCTTAAGTTACTACTTCAACTCACATATGCATGGAAACACAGAGTGGAGCACCCGGCGATAGTGTGCAGGACAGTTCAGTAAAAGGGCTGCTCTGCCAGAACAAGGCAGAATGCAGATGCGTGGTTCTCAAGGATATGCTTCTGAGTCTGCTAGAAACTTTGCAGTAGAGCTGAGATGAACTCAGTATAAGTTCCATTTGAAGAGATAACCTAGGCCAGAAACCCACTCAACTGTAGCTCTTAAGCATCATCTGGAGCACACATTCTGGGAACCAGGCAACACAGAGCCCAGTGGAAGCTGCTCGATTTGAGCTTGTCTGATAGGTGTTTGTCTTCCCTGCAGGGAAACAGTTGCTTAGAGAACTCTTTCTACAGCAGCCACACACTCTGCCCTAGAGCTGAGAAGCACTGGCTGTAACTTCCCTTTGCAGAAGGAACATGCCTCAGAAACACACTCTCTCCTAACTCTTAACTTACTACTTCAACTCACATATGCATGGAAACACAGAGTGGAGCACCCGGCGGTATTGTGCAGGACAGTTCAGTGAAAGGGCTGCTCTGCCAGAACAAGGCAGAATGCAGATGCGTGGTTCTCAAGGATATGCTTCTGAGTCTGCTAGAAACTTTGCAGTAGAGCTGAGATGAACTCAGTAGAAGTTCCATTTGAAGAAATACCCTAGGCCAGAAACCCACTCCACTGTAGCTCTTAAGCATCATCTGGAGCACACATTCTGGGAACCAGGCAGCTGAGAGCCCAGTGGAAGCTCATCGATTTGAGCTTGTCTGATAGGTGTTTGTCTTCCCTGCAGGGAAACAGTTGCGTAGAGAACTCTTTCTACAGCAGCCACACACTCTGCCCTAGAGCTGAGAAGCACTGGCTGTAACTTCCCTTTGCAGAAGGAACATGCCTCAGAAACACACTCCCTCCTAACTCTTAGGTTACTACTTCAACTCACATATGCATGGAAACACAGAGTGGAGCACCCGGCAATACTGAGCTGGACAGCTCAGTAAAAGGGCTGCTCTGCCAGAAAAAGGCAGAATGCAGATGCGTGGTTCTCAAGGATATGCTTCTGAGTCTGCTAGAAACTTTGCAGTAGAGCTGAGATGAACTCAGTATAAGTTCCATTTGAAGAAATAACCTAGGCCAGAAACCCACTCCACTGTAGCTCTTAAGCATCATCTGGAGCACACATTCTGGGAACCAGGCAGCAGAGAGCCCGGTGGAAGCTGCTCGATTTGAGCTTGTCTGATAGGTGTTTGTCTTCCCAGCATGGAAACAGTTGCGTAGAGAACTTTTTCCACAGCAGCCACACACTCTGCCCTAGAGCTGAGAAGCACTGGCTGTAACTTCCCTTTGCAGAAGGAACATGCCTCAGAAACACACTCTCTTCTAACTCTTAAGTTACTACTTCAACTCACATATGCATGGAAACACAGAGTGGAGTACCCGGCGATAGTGTGCAGGACAGTTCAGTAAAAGGGCTGCTCTGCCAGAACAAGGCAGAATGCAGATGCGTGGTTCTCAAGGATATGCTTCTGAGTCTGCTAGAAACTTTGCAGTAGAGCTGAGATGAACTCAGTATAAGAGCCATTTGAAGAAATATCTTAGGCCAAAAACCCACTCAACTGTAGCTCTTAAGATTCATCTGGAGCACACATTCTGGGAACCAGGCAGCAGAGGGACCAGTGTAAGCTTCTCAATTTGAGCTTGTCTGATAGGTGTTTGTCTTCCCTGCAGGGAAACATTTGCTTAGAGAACTCTTTCCACAGCAGCCACACACTCTGCCCTAGAGCTGAGAAGCTCTGGCTGTCACTTCCCTTTGCAGAAGGAACATGCCTCAGAAACACACTCTCTCCTAACTCTTAAGTTACTACTTCAACTCACATATGCATGGAAACACAGAGTGGAGCAGCGGGCAATACTGAGCAGGACAGTTCAGTAAAAGGGGTGCTCTCCCAGAACAAGGCAGAATGCAGATGCGTGGTTCTCAAGGATATGCTTCTGAGTCTGCTAGAAACTTTGCAGTAGAGCTGAGATGAACTCAGTATAAGTTCCATTTGAAGAAATAACCAAGGTCAGAAACCCACTCAACTGAAGCTCTAAAGCATCATCTGGAGCACACATTCTGGGAACCAGGCAGCAGAGAGCCCAGTGGAAGCTGCTCGATTTGAGCTTGTCTGATAGGTGTTTGTCTTCCCTGCAGGGAAACAGTTGCTTAGAGAACTCTTTCCACAGCAGCCACACACTCTGCCCTAGAGCTGAGAAGCACTGGCTGTAACTTCCCTTTGCAGAAGGAACATGCCTCAGAAACACACTCTCTCCTAACTCTTAAGTTACTACTTCAACTCACATATGCATGGAAACACAGAGTGGAGCACCCGGCGGTATTGTGCAGGACAGTTCAGTAAAAGGGCTGCTCTGCCAGAACAAGGCAGAATGCAGATGCGTGGTTCTCAAGGATATGCTTCTGAGTCTGCTAGAAACTTTGCAGTAGAGCTGAGATGAACTCAGTATAAGTTCCATTTGAAGAAATAACCTAGGCCAGAAACCCACTCCACTGTAGCTCTTAAGAATCATCTGGAGCACACATTCTGGGAACCAGGCAGCAGAGAGTCCAGTGGAAGCTGCTCGATTTGAGCTTGTCTGATAGGTGTTTGTCTTCCCTGCAGGGAAACAGTTGCTTAGAGAACTCTTTCTACAGCAGCCACACACTCTGCCCTAGAGCTGAGAAGCACTGGCTGTCACTTCCCTTTGCAGAAGTAACATGCCTCAGAAACACACTCCCTCCTAACTCTTAGGTTACTACTTCAACTCACATATGCATGGAAACACAGAGTGGAGCACCCGGCAATACTGAGCAGGACAGCTCAGTAAAAGGGCTGCTCTGCCAGAAAAAGGCAGAATGCAGATGCGTGGTTCTCAAGGATATGCTTCTGAGTCTGCTAGAAACTTTGCAGTAGAGCTGAGATGAACTCAGTATAAGTTCCATTTGAAGAAATAACCTACGCCAGAAACCCACTCCACTGTAGCTCTTAAGCATCATCTGGAGCACACATTCTGGGAACCAGGCAGCAGAGAGCCCAGTGGAAGCTGCTCGATTTGATCTTGTCTGATAGGTGTTTGTCTTCCCTGCAGGGAAACAGTTGCTTAGAGAACTCTTTCTACAGCAGCCACACACTCTGCCCTAGAGCTGAGAAGCACTGGCTGTCACTTCCCTTTGCAGAAGGAACATGCCTCTGAAACACACACTCTCTTAACTCTTAAGTTACTACTTCAACTCACATATGCATGGAAACACAGAGTGGAGCACCCGGCGATAGTGTGCAGGACAGTTCAGTAAAAGGGCTGCTCTGCCAGAACAACGCAGAATGCAGATGCATGGTTCTCAAGGATATGCTTCTGAGTCTGCTAGAAACGTTGCAGTAGAGCTGAGATGAACTCAGTATAAGAGCCATTTGAAGAAATAACTTAGGCCAGAAACCCACTCAACTGTAGCTCTTAAGATTCATCTGGAGCACACATTCTGGGAACCAGGCAGCAGAGGGACCAGTGGAACATTCTCAATTTGAGCTTGTCTGATAGG
Source organism: Tapirus indicus (assembly GCA_031878705.1). Lineage (NCBI taxonomy): Eukaryota > Metazoa > Chordata > Mammalia > Perissodactyla > Tapiridae > Tapirus > Tapirus indicus. The sequence continues at coordinate 50,139,331 of CM062942.1, forward strand.
CGTTTGTCTTCCCTGCAGGGAAACATTTGCTTAGAGAACTCTTTCCACAGCACCCACACACTCTGCCCTAGAGCTGAGAAGCACTGGCTGTAACTTCCCTTTGCAGAAGGAACATGCCTGAGAAACACACTCTCTCCTAACTCTTAAGTTACTACTTCAACTCACATATGCATGGAAACACAGAGTGGAGCACCCGGCAATACTGAGCAGGACAGTTCAGTAAAAGGCCTGCTCTGCCAGAACAAGGCAGAATGCAGATGCGTGGTTCTCAAGGATATGCTTTTGAGTCTGCTAGATACTTTGCAGTAGAGCTGAGATGAACTCAGTATAAGTTCCATTTGAAGAAATAACCTAGGCCAGAAACCCACTCCACTGTAGCTCTTAAGCATCATCTGGAGCACACATTCTGGGAACCAGGCAGCAGAGAGCCCAGTGGAAGCTGCTCGATTTGAGCTTGTCTGATAGGTGTTTGTCTTCCCTGCAGGGAAACAGTTGCTTAGAGAACTCTTTCTACAGCAGCCACACACTCTGCCCTAGAGCTGAGAAGCACTGGCTGTCACTTCCCTTTGTAGAAGGAACATGCGTCAGAAACACACTCTCTCCTAACTCTTAAGTTACTACTTCAACTCACATATGCATGGAAACACAGAGTGGAGCACCGGGCGATAGTGTGCAGGACAGTTCAGTAAAAGGGCTGCTCTGCCAAAACAAGGCAGAATGCAGATGCGTGGTTCTCAAGGGTATGCTTCTGAGTCTGCTAGAAACTTTGCAGTAGAGCTGAGATGAACTCAGTATAAGTTCCATTTGAAGAAATAACCAAGGTCAGAAACCCACTCAACTGAAGCTCTAAAGCATCATCTGGAGCACACATTCTGGGAACCAGGCAGCAGAGAGCCCAGTGGAAGCTGCTCGATTTGAGCTTGTCTGATAGGTGTTTGTCTTCCCTGCAGGGAAACAGTTGCGTAGAGAACTTTTTCCACAGCAGCCACACACTCTGCCCTAGAGCTGAGAAGCACTGGCTGTCACTTCCCTTTGCAGAAGGAACATGCCTCAGAAACACACTCTCTTCTAACTCTTAAGTTACTACTTCAACTCACATATGCATGGAAACACAGAGTGGAGCACCCGGCGATAGTGTGCAGGACAGTTCAGTAAAAGGGCTGCTCTGCCAGACCAACGCAGAATGCAGATGCGTGGTTCTCAAGGATATGCTTCTGAGTCTGCTAGAAACTTTGCAGTAGAGCTGAGATGAACTCAGTATAAGAGCCATTTGAAGAAATAACTTAGGCCAAAAACCCACTCAACTGTAGCTCTTAAGATTCATCTGGAGCACACATTCTGGGAACCAGGCAGCAGAGGGACCAGTGGAAGCTTCTCAATTTGAGCTTGTCTGATAGGTGTTTGTCTTCCCTGCAGGGAAACATTTGCTTAGAGAACTCTTTCCACAGCAGCCACACACTCTGCCCTAGAGCTGAGAAGCACTGGCTGTAACTTCCCTTTGCAGAAGGAACATGCCTCAGAAACACACTCTCTCCTAACTCTTAAGTTACTACTTCAACTCACATATGCATGGAAACACAGAGTGGAGCACCCCGCAATACTGAGAAGGACAGCTCAGTAAAAGGGCTGCTCTGCCAGAACAAGGCAGAATGCAGATGCGTGGTTCTCAAGGATATGCTTCTGAGTCTGCTAGAAACTTTGCAGTAGAGCTGAGATGAACTCAGTATAAGTTCCATTTGAAGAAATAACCTAGGCCAGAAACCCACTCCACTGTAGCTCTTAAGCATCATCTGGAGCACACATTCTGGGAACCAGGCAGCAGAGAGCCCAGTGGAAGCTGCTCGATTTGAGCTTGTCTGATAGGTGTTTGTCTTCCCTGCAGGGAAACAGTTGCGTAGAGAACTTTTTCCACAGCAGCCACACACTCTGCCCTAGAGCTGAGAAGCACTGGCTGTCACTTCCCTTTGCAGAAGGAACATGCCTCAGAAACACACTCTCTTCTAACTCTTAAGTTACTACTTCAACTCACATATGCATGGAAACACAGAGTGGAGCACCCGGCGATAGTGTGCAGGACAGTTCAGTAAAAGGGCTGCTCTGCCAGACCAACGCAGAATGCAGATGCGTGGTTCTCAAGGATATGCTTCTGAGTCTGCTAGAAACTTTGCAGTAGAGCTGAGATGAACTCAGTATAAGAGCCATTTGAAGAAATAACTTAGGCCAAAAACCCACTCAACTGTAGCTCTTAAGATTCATCTGGAGCATACATTCTGGGAACCAGGCAGCAGAGGGACCCGTGGAAGCTTCTCAATTTGAGCTTGTCTGATAGGTGTTTGTCTTCCCTGCAGGGAAACATTTGATTAGAGAACTCTTTCCACAGCAGCCACACACTCTGCCCTAGAGCTGAGAAGCACTGGCTGTAACTTCCCTTTGCAGAAGGAACATGCCTCAGAAACACACTCTCTCCTAACTCTTAAGTTACTACTTCAACTCACATATGCATGGAAACACAGAGTGGAGCACCCCGCAATACTGAGGAGGACAGCTCAGTAAAAGGGCTGCTCTGCCAGAACAAGGCAGAATGCAGATGCGTGGTTCTCAAGGATATGCTTCTGAGTCTGCTAGAAACTTTGCAGTAGAGCTGAGATGAACTCAGTATAAGTTCCATTTGAAGAAATAACCTAGGCCAGAAACCCACTCCACTGTAGCTCTTAAGAATCATCTGGAGCACACATTCTGGGAACCAGGCAGCAGAGAGCCCAGTGGAAGCTGCTCGATTTGAGCTTGTCTGATAGGTGTTTGTCTTCCCTGCAGGGAAACAGTTGCTTAGAGAACTCTTTCTACAGCAGCCACACACTCTGCCCTAGAGCTGAGAAGCACTGGCTGTCACTTCCCTTTGCAGAAGTAACATGCCTCAGAAACACACTCCCTCCTAACTCTTAGGTTACTACTTCAACTCACATATGCATGGAAACACAGAGTGGAGCACCCGGCAATACTGAGCAGGACAGCTCAGTAAAAGGGATGCTCTGCCAGAAAAAGGCAGAATGCAGATGCGTGGTTCTCAAGGATATGCTTCTGAGTCTGCTAGAAACTTTGCAGTAGAGCTGAGATGAACTCAGTATAAGTTCCATTTGAAGAAATAACCTAGGCCAGAAACCCACCCCACTGTAGCTCTTAAGCATCATCTGGAGCACACATTCTGGGAACCAGGCAGCAGAGAGCCCAGTGGAAGCTGCTCGATTTGAGCTTGTCTGATAGGTGTTTGTCTTCCCTGCAGGGAAACAGTTGCTTAGAGAACTCTTTCTACAGCAGCCACACACTCTGCCCTAGAGCTGAGAAGCACTGGCTGTAACTTCCCTTTCAGAAGGAACATGCCTCAGAAACACACTCTCTCCTAACTCTTAACTTACTACTTCAACTCACATATGCATGGAAACACAGAGTGGAGCACCCGGCGGTATTGTGCAGGACAGTTCAGTGAAAGGGCTGCTCTGCCAGAACAAGGCAGAATGCAGATGCGTGGTTCTCAAGGATATGCTTCTGAGTCTGCTAGAAACTTTGCAGTAGAGCTGAGATGAACTCAGTATAAGTTCCATTTGAAGAAATACCCTAGGCCAGAAACCCACTCCACTGTAGCTCTTAAGATTCATCTGGAGCACACATTCTGGGAACCAGGCAGCAGAGGGACCAGTGTAAGCTTCTCAATTTGAGCTTGTCTGATAGGTGTTTGTCTTCCCTGCAGGGAAACATTTGATTAGAGAACTCTTTCCACAGCAGCCACACACTCTGCCCTAGAGCTGAGAAGCACTGGCTGTAACTTCCCTTTGCAGAAGGAACATGCCTCAGAAACACACTCTCCCCTAACTCTTCAGTTACTACTTCAACTCACATATGCATGGAAACACAGAGTGGAGCACCGGGCGATAGTGTGCAGGACAGTTCAGTAAAAGGGCTGCTCTGCCAAAACAAGGCAGAATGCAGATGCGTGGTTCTCAAGGGTATGCTTCTGAGTCTGCTAGAAACTTTGCAGTAGAGCTGAGATGAACTCAGTATAAGAGCCATTTTAAGAAATAACCTAGGCCAGAAACCCACTCAACTGTAGCTCTTAAGCATCATCTGGAGCACACATTCTGGGAACCAGGCAGCAGAGAGCCCCGTGGAAGCTGCTCGATTTGAGCTTGTCTGATAGGTGTTTGTCTTCCCTGCAGGGAAACAGTTGCTTAGAGAACTCTTTCTACAGCAGCCACACACTCTGCCCTAGAGCTGAGAAGCACTGGCTGTCACTTCCCTTTGCAGAAGGAACATGCCTCAGAAACACACTCCCTCCTAACTCTTAGGTTACTACTTCAACTCACATATGCATGGAAACACAGAGTGGAGCACCCGGCAATACTGAGCAGGACAGCTCAGTAAAAGGGCTGCTCTGCCAGAACAAGGCAGAATGCAGATGCGTGGTTCTCAAGGATATGCTTCTGAGTCTGCTAGAAACTTTGCAGTAGAGCTGAGATGAACTCAGTATAAGTTCCATTTGAAGAAATAACCTAGGCCAGAAACCCACTCCACTGTAGCTCTTAAGCATCATCTGGAGCACACATTCTGGGAACCAGGCAGCAGAGAGCCCAGTGGAAGCTGCTCGATTTGAGCTTCTCTGATAGGTGTTTGTCTTCCCTGCAGGGAAACAGTTGCTTAGAGAACTCTTTCTACAGCAGCCACACACTCTGCCCTAGAGCTGAGAAGCACTGGCTGTCACTTCCCTTTGCAGAAGGAACATGCCATAGAAACACACTCTCTCCTAACTCTTAAGTTACTACTTCAACTCACATATGCATGGAAACACAGAGTGGAGCACCCGGCAATACTGAGCAGGACAGCTCAGTAAAAGGGCTGCTCTGCCAGAACAAGGCAGAATGCAGATGCGTGGTTCTCAAGGATATGCTTCTGAGTCTGTTAGAAACTTTGCAGTAGAGCTGAGATGAACTCAGTATAAGTTCCATTTGAAGAAATAACCTAGGTCAGAAACCGACTCAACTGAAGCTCTAAAGCATCATCTGGAGCACACATTCTGGGAACCAGGCAGCAGAGGGACCAGTGGAAGATTCTCAATTTGAGCTTGTCTGATAGGCGTTTGTCTTCCCTGCAGGGAAACATTTGCTTAGAGAACTCTTTCCACAGCAGCCACACACTCTGCCCTAGAGCTGAGAAGCTCTGGCTGTCACTTCCCTTTGCAGAAGGAACATGCCTCAGAAACACACTCTCTCCTAACTCTTAAGTTACTACTTCAACTCACATATGCATGGAAACACAGAGTGGAGCACCGGGCGATAGTGTGCAGGACAGTTCAGTAAAAGGGCTGCTCTGCCAAAACAAGGCAGAATGCAGATGCGTGGTACTCAAGGGTATGCTTCTGAGTCTGCTAGAAACTTTGCAGTAGAGCTGAGATGAACTCAGTATAAGTTCCATTTGAAGAAATAACCAAGGTCAGAAACCCACTCAACTGAAGCTCTAAAGCATCATCTGGAGCACACATTCTGGGAACCAGGCAGCAGAGAGCCCAGTGGAAGCTGCTCGATTTGAGCTTGTCTGATAGGTGTTTGTCTTCCCTGCAGGGAAACAGTTGCTTAGAGAACTCTTTCCACAGCAGCCACACACTCTGCCCTAGAGCTGAGAAGCACTGGCTGTAACTTCCCTTTGCAGAAGGAACATGCCTCAGAAACACACTCTCTCCTAACTCTTAAGTTACTACTTCAACTCACATATGCATGGAAACACAGAGTGGAGCACCCGGCGGTATTGTGCAGGACAGTTCAGTAAAAGGGCTGCTCTGCCAGAACAAGGCAGAATAAAGATGCGTGGTTCTCAAGGATATGCTTCTGAGTCTGCTAGAAACTTTGCAGTAGAGCTGAGATGAACTCAGTATAAGTTCCATTTGAAGAAATAACCTAGGCCAGAAACCCACTCCACTGTAGCTCTTAAGAATCATCTGGAGCACACATTCTGGGAACCAGGCAGCAGAGAGTCCAGTGGAAGCTGCTCGATTTGAGCTTGTCTGATAGGTGTTTGTCTTCCCTGCAGGGAAACAGTTGCTTAGAGAACTATTTCTACAGCAGCCACACACTGTGCCCTAGAGCTGAGAAGCACTGGCTGTCACTTCCCTTTGCAGAAGTAACATGCCTCAGAAACACACTCCCTCCTAACTCTTAGGTTACTACTTCAACTCACATATGCATGGAAACACAGAGTGGAGCACCCGGCAATACTGAGCAGGACAGCTCAGTAAAAGGGCTGCTCTGCCAGAAAAAGGCAGAATGCAGATGCGTGGTTCTCAAGGATATGCTTCTGAGTCTGCTAGAAACTTTGCAGTAGAGCTGAGATGAACTCAGTATAAGTTCCATTTGAAGAAATAACCTAGGCCAGAAACCCACTCCACTGTAGCTCTTAAGCATCATCTGGAGCACACATTCTGGGAACCAGGCAGCAGAGAGCCCAGTGGAAGCTGCTCGATTTGAGCTTGTCTGATAGGTGTTTGTCTTCCCTGCAGGGAAACAGTTGCGTAGAGAACTCTTTCTACAGCAGCCACACACTCTGCCCTAGAGCTGAGAATCACTGGCTGTAACTTCCCTTTGCAGAAGGAACATGCCTCAGAAACACACTCTCTCCTAACTCTTAAGTTACTACTTCAACTCACATATGCATGGAAACACAGAGTGGAGCACCCGGCAATACTGAGCAGGACAGCTCAGTAAAAGGGCTGCTCTACCAGAACAAGGCAGAATGCAGATGCGTGGTTCTCAAGGATATGCTTCTGAGTCTGCTAGAAACTTTGCAGTAGAGCTGAGATGAACTCAGTATAAGTTCCATTTGAAGAAATAACCTAGGTCAGAAACCCACTCACAACTGTAGCTCTTAAGCATCATCTGGAGCACACATTCTGGGAACCAGGCAGCAGAGAGCCCAGTGGAAGCTGCTCGATTTGAGCTTGTCTGATAGGTGTTTGTCTTCCCTGCAGGGAAACAGTTGCTTAGAGAACTCTTTCTACAGCAGCCACACACTCTGCCCTAGAGCTGAGAAGCACTGGCTGTAACTTCCCTTTGCAGAAGGAACATGCCTCAGAAACACACTCTCTCCTAACTGTTAAGTTACTACTTCAACTCACATATGCATGGAAACACAGAGTGGAGCACCCGGCGGTATTGTGCAGGACAGTTCAGTAAAAGGGCTGCTCTGCCAGAACAAGGCAGAATGCAGATGCATGGTTCTCAAGGGTATGCTTCTGAGTCTGCTAGAAACTTTGCAGCAGAGCTGAGATGAACTCAGTATAAGTTCCATTTGAAGAAATAACCAAGGTCAGAAACCCACTCAACTGAAGCTCTAAAGCATCATCTGGAGCACACATTCTGGGAACCAGGCAGCAGAGAGCCCAGTGGAAGCTGCTCGATTTGAGCTTGTCTGATAGGTGTTTGTCTTCCCTGCAGGGAAACAGTTGCTTAGAGAACTCTTTCTACAGCAGCCACACACTCTGCCCTAGAGCTGAGAAGCACTGGCTGTAACTTCCCTTTGCAGAAGGAACATGCCTCAGAAACACACTCTCTCCTAACTCTTAAGTTACTACTTCAACTCACATATGCATGGAAACACAGAGTGGAGCACCCGGCAACACTGAGCAGGACGGTTCAGTAAAAGGGCTGCTCTGCCAGAACAAGGCAGAATGCAGATGCGTGGTTCTCAAGGATATGCTTCTGAGTCTGCTAGAAACTTTGCAGTAGAGCTGAGATGAACTCAGTATAAGTTCCATTTGAAGAAATAACCTAGGCCAGAAACCCACTCAACTGTAGCACTTAAGCATCATCTGGAGCACACATTCTGGGAACCAGGCAGCAGAGAGTCCAGTGAAGGCTGCTCGATTTGAGCTTGTCTGATAGGGGTTTGTCTTCCCTGCAGGGAAACAGTTGCGTAGAGAACTCTTTCTACAGCAGCCACACACTCTGCCCTAGAGCTGAGAATCACTGGCTGTAACTTCCCTTTGCAGAAGGAACATGCCTCAGAAACACACTCTCTCCTAACTCTTAAGTTACTACTTCAACTCACATATGCATGGAAACACAAAGTGGAGCACCCGGCAACACTGAGCAGGACGGTTCAGTAAAAGGGCTGCTCTGCCAGAACAAGGCAGAATAAAGATGCGTGGTTCTCAAGGATATGCTTCTGAGTCTGCTAGAAACTTTGCAGTAGAGCTGAGATGAACTCAGTATAAGTTCCATTTGAAGAAATAACCTAGGCCAGAAACCCACTCAACTGTAGCTCTTAAGCATCATCTGGAGCACACATTCTGGGAACCAGGCAGCAGAGAGTCCAGTGAAGGCTGCTCGATTTGAGCTTGTCTGATAGGTGTTTGTCTTCCCTGCAGGGAAACAGTTGCTTAGAGAACTCTTTCTACAGCAGATACACACTCTGCCCTAGAGCTGAGAAGCACTGGCTGTCACTTCCCTTTGCTGAAGGAACATGCCTCTGAAACACACTCTCTCCTAACTCTTAAGTTACTACTTCAACTCACATATGCATGGAAACACAGAGTGGAGCACCCGGCAATACTGAGCAGGACAGTTCACTAAAAGGGCTGCTCTGCCAGAACAAGGCAGAATGCAGATGCGTGGTTCTCAAGGATATGCTTCTGAGTCTGCTAGAAACATTGCAGTAGAGCTGATATGAACTCAGTATAAGTTCCATTTGAAGAAATAACCTAGGCGAGAAACCCACTCCACTGTAGCTCTTAAGCATCATCTGGAGCACACATTCTGGGAACCAGGCAGCAGAGAGTCCAGTGAAGGCTGCTCGATTTGAGCTTGTCTGATAGTGGTTTGTCTTCCCTGCAGGGAAACAGTTGCTTAGAGAACTCTTTCTACAGCAGCCACACACTCTGCCCTAGAGCTCAGAAGCCCTGGCTGTCACTTTCCTTTGCAGAAGGAACATGCCTCAGAAACACACTCTCTCCTAACTCTTAAGTTACTACTTCAACTCACATATGCATGGAAACACAGAGTGGAGCACCCGGCAATACTGAGCAGGACAGTTCAGTAAAAGGCCTGCTCTGCCAGAACAAGGCAGAATGCAGATGCGTGGTTCTCAAGGATATGCTTCTGAGTCTGCTAGATACTTTGCAGTAGAGCTGAGATGAACTCAGTATAAGAGCCATTTGAAGAAATATCTTAGGCCAAAAACCCACTCAACTGTAGCTCTTAAGATTCATCTGGAGCACACATTCTGGGAACCAGGCAGCAGAGGGACAAGTGGAAGCTTCTCAATTTGAGCTTGTCTGATAGGTATTTGTCTTCCCTGCAGGGAAACATTTGCTTAGAGAACTCCTTCCACAGCAGCCACACACTCTGCCCTAGAGCTGAGAAGCACTGGCTCTAACTTCCATTTGCAGAAGGAACATGCCTCAGAAACACACTCTCTCCTAACTCTTAAGTTACTACTTCAACTCACATATGCATGGAAACACAGAGTGGCGCACCCGGCGATAGTGTGCAGGACAGTTCAGTAAAAGGGCTGCTCTGCCACAACAAGGCAGAATGCAGATGCGTGGTTCTCAAGGATATGCTTCTGAGTCTGCTAGAAACTTTGCAGTAGAGCTGAGATGAACTCAGTATAAGTTCCATTTGAAGAAATAACCTAGGTCAGAAACCCACTCACAACTGTAGCTCTTAAGCATCATCTGGAGCACACATTCTGGGAACCAGGCAGCAGAGAGCCCAGTGGAAGCTGCTCGATTTGAGCTTGTCTGATAGGTGTTTGTCTTCCCTGCAGGGAAACAGTTGCTTAGAGAACTCTTTCTACAGCAGCCACACACTCTGCCCTAGAGCTGAGAAGCACTGGCTGTAACTTCCCTTTGCAGAAGGAACATGCCTCAGAAACACACTCTCTCCTAACTGTTAAGTTACTACTTCAACTCACATATGCATGGAAACACAGAGTGGAGCACCCGGCGGTATTGTGCAGGACAGTTCAGTAAAAGGGCTGCTCTGCCAGAACAAGGCAGAATGCAGATGCATGGTTCTCAAGGGTATGCTTCTGAGTCTGCTAGAAACTTTGCAGCAGAGCTGAGATGAACTCAGTATAAGTTCCATTTGAAGAAATAACCAAGGTCAGAAACCCACTCAACTGAAGCTCTAAAGCATCATCTGGAGCACACATTCTGGGAACCAGGCAGCAGAGAGCCCAGTGGAAGCTGCTCGATTTGAGCTTGTCTGATAGGTGTTTGTCTTCCCTGCAGGGAAACAGTTGCTTAGAGAACTCTTTCTACAGCAGCCACACACTCTGCCCTAGAGCTGAGAAGCACTGGCTGTAACTTCCCTTTGCAGAAGGAACATGCCTCAGAAACACACTCTCTCCTAACTCTTAAGTTACTACTTCAACTCACATATGCATGGAAACACAGAGTGGAGCACCCGGCAACACTGAGCAGGACGGTTCAGTAAAAGGGCTGCTCTGCCAGAACAAGGCAGAATGCAGATGCGTGGTTCTCAAGGATATGCTTCTGAGTCTGCTAGAAACTTTGCAGTAGAGCTGAGATGAACTCAGTATAAGTTCCATTTGAAGAAATAACCAAGGCCAGAAACCCACTCAACTGTAGCACTTAAGCATCATCTGGAGCACACATTCTGGGAACCAGGCAGCAGAGAGTCCAGTGAAGGCTGCTCGATTTGAGCTTGTCTGATAGGGGTTTGTCTTCCCTGCAGGGAAACAGTTGCGTAGAGAACTCTTTCTACAGCAGCCACACACTCTGCCCTAGAGCTGAGAAGCACTGACTGTCACTTCCCTTTGCTGAACTAACATGCCTCTGAAACACACTCTCTCCTAACTCTTAAGTTACTACGTCAACTCACATATGCATGGAAACACAGAGTGGAGCACCCGGCGATAGTGTGCAGGACAGTTCAGTAAAAGGGCTGCTCTGCCAGAACAAGGCAGAATGCAGATGCGTGGTTCTCAAGGATATGCTTCTGAGTCTGCTAGAAACGTTGCAGTAGAGCTGAGATGAACTCAGTATAAGAGCCATTTGAAGAAATATCTTAGGCCAAAAACCCACTCAACTGTAGCTCTTAAGATTCATCTGGAGCACACATTCTGGGAACCAGGCAGCAGAGGGACCAGTGGAAGCTTCTCGATTTGAGCTTGTCTGATAGGTGTTTGTCTTCCCTGCAGGGAAACATTTGCTTAGAGAACTCTTTCCACAGCAGCCACACACTCTGCCCTAGAGCTGAGAAGCACTGGCTGTAACTTACCTTTACAGAAGGAACATGCCTGAGAAACACACTCTCTCCTAACTCTTAAGTTACTACTTCAACTCACATATGCATGGAAACACAGAGTGGAGCACCCGGCGATAGTGTGCAGGACAGTTCAGTAAAAGGGCTGCTCTGCCAGAACAAGGCAGAATGCAGATGCTTGGTTCTCAAGGATATGCTTCTGAGTCTGCTAGAAACTTTGCAGTAGAGCTGAGATGAACTAAGTATAAGTTCCATTTGAAGAAATAACCTAGGCCAGAAACCCACTCCACTGTAGCTCTTAAGCATCATCTGGAGCACACATCCTGGGAACCAGGCAGCTGAGAGCCCAGTGGAACCTAATCGATTTGAGCTTGTTTGATAGGTGTTTGTCTTCCCTGCAGGGAAACAGTTGCTTAGAGAACTCTTTCTACAGCAGCCACACACTCTGCCCTAGAGCTGAGAAGCACTGGCTGTAACTTCCCTTTGCACAAGGAACATGCCTCAGAAACACACTCTCTCCTAACTCTTAAGTTACTTCTTCAACTCACATATGCATGGAAACACAGAGTGGAGCACCCGTCGATAGTGTGCAGGACAGTTCAGTAAAAGGGGTGCTCTGCCAGAACAAGGCGGAATGCAGATGCATGGTTCTCAAGGATATGCTTCTGAGTCTGCTAGAAACTTGGCAGTAGAGCTGAGATGAACTCAGTATAAGTTCCATTGGAAGAAATAACGTAGGCCCGAAACCCACTCAACTGTAGCTCTTAAGCATCATCTGGAGCACACATTCTGGGAACCAGGCAGCAGAGAGCCGAGTGGAAGCTGCTCGATTTGAGCTTGTCTGATAGGTGTTTGTCTTCCCTGCAGGGAAACAGTTGCGTAGAGAACTTTTTCCACAGCAGCCACACACTCTGCCCTAGAGCTGAGAAGCACTGGCTGTCACTTCCCTTTGCAGAAGGAACATGCCTCAGAAACACACTCTCTCCTAACTCTTAAGTTACTACTTCAACTCACATATGCATGGAAACACAGAGTGGAGCACCCGGCGATAGTGTGCAGGACAGTTCAGTAAAAGGGCTGTTCTGCCAGACCAACGCAGAATGCAGATGCGTGGTTCTCAAGGATATGCTTCTGAGTCTGCTAGAAACTTTGCAGTAGAGCTGAGATGAACTCAGTATAAGAGCCATTTGAAGAAATAACTTAGGCCAAAAACCCACTCAACTGTAGCTCTTAAGATTCATCTGGAGCACACATTCTGGGAACCAGGCAGCAGAGGGACGAGTGGAAGCTTCTCAATTTGAGCTTGTCTGATAGTTGTTTGTCTTCCCTGCAGGGAAACAGTTGCGTAGAGAACTCTTTCTACAGCAGCCACACACTCTGCCCTAGAGCTGAGAAGCACTGGCTGTAACTTCCCTTTGCAGAAGGAACATGCCTCAGAAACACACTCTCTCCTAACTCTTAAGTTACTACTTCAACTCACATATGCATGGAAACACAGAGTGGAGCACCCGGCGATAGTGTGCAGGACAGTTCAGTAAAAGGGCTGCTCTGCCAGAACAAGGCAGAATGCAGATGCGTGGTTCTCAAGGATATGCTTCTGAGTCTGATAGAAACTTTGCAGTAGAGCTGGGATGAACTCAGTATAAGTTCCATTTGAAGAAATAACCTAGGCCAGAAACACACTCAACTGTAGCTCTTAAGTATCATCTGGAGCACACATTCTGGGAACCAGGCAGCAGAGAGCCCAGTGGAAGCTGCTCGATTTGAGCTTGTCTGATAGGTGTTTGTCTTCCCTGCAGGGAAACAGTTGCTTAGAGAACTCTTTCTACAGCAGCCACACACTCTGCCCTAGAGCTGAGAAGCACTGGCTGTCACTTCCCTTTGCAGAAGGAACATGCCTCAGAAACACACTCTCTCCTAACTGTTAATTTACTACTTCAACTCACATATGCATGGAAACACAGAGTGGAGCACCCGGCGATAGTGTGCAGGACAGTTCAGTAAAAGGGCTGCTCTGCCAGAACAAGGCAGAATGCAGATGCGTGGTTCTCAAGGATATGCTTCTGAGTCTGCTAGAAACTTTGCTTTAGAGCTGAGATGAACTCAGTATAAGTTCCATTTGAAGAAATAACCTAGGCCAGAAACCCACTCAACTGTAGCTCTTAAGCATCATCTGGAGCACACATTCTGGGAACCAGGCAGCAGGGAGCCCCGTGGAAGCTGCTCGATTTGAGCTTGTCTGATAGGTGTTTGTCTTCCCTGCAGGGAAACATTTGCTTAGAGAACTCTTTCCACAGCAGCCACACACTCTGCCCTAGAGCTGAGAAGCACTGGCTGTAACTTACCTTTACAGAAGGAACATGCCTGAGAAACACACTCTCTCCTAACTCTTAAGTTACTACTTCAACTCACATATGCATGGAAACACAGAGTGGAGCACCCGGCGATAGTGTGCAGGACAGTTCAGTAAAAGGGCTGCTCTGCCAGAACAAGGCAGAATGCAGATGCTTGGTTCTCAAGGATATGCTTCTGAGTCTGCTAGAAACTTTGCAGTAGAGCTGAGATGAACTAAGTATAAGTTCCATTTGAAGAAATAACCTAGGCCAGAAACCCACTCCACTGTAGCTCTTAAGCATCATCTGGAGCACACATTCTGGGAACCAGGCAGCTGAGAGCCCAGTGGAACCTAATCGATTTGAGGTTGTTTGATAGGTGTTTGTCTTCCCTGCAGGGAAACAGTTGCTTAGAGAACTCTTTCTACAGCAGCCACACACTCTGCCCTAGAGCTGAGAAGCACTGGCTGTAACTTCCCTTTGCACAAGGAACATGCCTCAGAAACACACTCTCTCCTAACTCTTAAGTTACTTCTTCAACTCACATATGCATGGAAACACAGAGTGGAGCACCCGTCGATAGTGTGCAGGACAGTTCAGTAAAAGGGCTGCTCTGCCAGAACAAGGCGGAATGCAGATGCATGGTTCTCAAGGATATGCTTCTGAGTCTGCTAGAAACTTGGCAGTAGAGCTGAGATGAACTCAGTATAAGTTCCATTGGAAGAAATAACGTAGGCCCGAAACCCACTCAACTGTAGCTCTTAAGCATCATCTGGAGCACACATTCTGGGAACCAGGCAGCAGAGAGCCCAGTGGAAGCTGCTCGATTTGAGCTTGTCTGATAGGTGTTTGTCTTCCCTGCAGGGAAACAGTTGCGTAGAGAACTTTTTCCACAGCAGCCACACACTCTGCCCTAGAGCTGAGAAGCACTCGCTGTCACTACCCTTTGCAGAAGGAACATGCCTCAGAAACACACTCTCTCCTAACTCTTAAGTTACTACTTCAACTCACATATGCATGGAAACACAGAGTGGAGCACCCGGCGATAGTGTGCAGGACAGTTCAGTAAAAGGGCTGTTCTGCCAGACCAACGCAGAATGCAGATGCGTGGTTCTCAAGGATATGCTTCTGAGTCTGCTAGAAACTTTGCAGTAGAGCTGAGATGAACTCAGTATAAGAGCCATTTGAAGAAATATCTCAGGCCAAAAACCCACTCAACTGTAGCTCTTAAGATTCATCTGGAGCACACATTCTGGGAACCAGGCAGCAGAGGGACCAGTGGAAGCTTCTCGATTTGAGCTTGTCTGATAGGTGTTTGTCTTCCCTGCAGGGAAACATTTGCTTAGAGAACTCTTTCCACAGCAGCCACACACTCTGCCCTAGAGCTGAGAAGCACTGGCTCTAACTTCCCTTTGCAGAAGGAACATGCCTCAGAAACACACTCTCTCCTAACTCTTAAGTTACTACTTCAACTCACATATGCATGGAAACACAGAGTGGAGCACCCGGCGATAGTGTGCAGGACAGTTCAGTAAAAGGGCTGCTCTGCCAGAACAAGGCAGAATGCAGATGCCTGGTTCTCAAGGATATGCTTCTGAGTCTGCTAGAAACTTTGCAGTAGAGCTGAGATGAACTCAGTATAAGTTCCATTTGAAGAAATAACCTAGGTCAGAAACCCACTCAACTGTAGCTCTTAAGCATCATCTGGAGCACACATTCTGGGAACCAGGCAGCAGAGAGCCCAGTGGAAGCTGCTCGATTTGAGCTTGTCTGATAGGTGTTTGTCTTCCCTGCAGGGAAACAGTTGCTTAGAGAACTCTTGCTACAGCAGGCACACACTCTGCCCTAGAGCTGAGAAGCACTGGCTGTAAATTCCCTTTGCAGAAGGAACATGCCTCAGAAACACACTCTCTCCTAACTCTTAGGTTACTACTTCAACTCACATATGCATGGAAACACAGAGTGGAGCACCCGGCAATACTGAGCAGGACAGCTCAGTAAAAGGGCTGCTCTGCCAGAAAAAGGCAGAATGCAGATGCGTGGTTCTCAAGGATATGCTTCTGAGTCTGCTAGAAACTTTGCTTTAGAGCTGAGATGAACTCAGTATAAGTTCCATTTGAAGAAATAACCTAGGCCAGAAACCCACTCAACTGTAGCTCTTAAGCATCATCTGGAGCACACATTCTGGGAACCAGGCAGCAGAGAGCCCAGTGGAAGCTGCTCGATTTGAGCTTGTCTGATAGGTGTTTGTCTTCCCTGCAGGGAAACAGTTGCTTAGAGAACTCTTTCTACAGCAGCCACACACTCTGCCCTAGAGCTGAGAAGCACTGGCTGTCACTTACCTTTGCAGAAGGAACATGCCTCAGAAACACACTCTCTCCTAACTCTTAAGTTACTACTTCAACTCACATATGCATGGAAACACAGAGTGGAGCACCCGGCAATATTGAGCAGGACAGCTCAGTAAAAGGGCTGCTCTGCCAGAAAAAGGCAGAATGCAGATGCGTGGTTCTCAAGGATATGCTTCTGAGTCTGCTAGAAACTTTGCTTTAGAGCTGAGATGAACTCAGTATAAGTTCCATTTGAAGAAATAACCTAGGCCAGAAACCCACTCAACTGTAGCTCTTAAGCATCATCTGGAGCACACATTCTGGGAACCAGGCAGCAGAGAGCCCAGTGGAAGCTGCTCGATTTGAGCTTGTCTGATAGGTGTTTGTCTTCCCTGCAGGGAAACAGTTGCTTAGAGAACTCTTTCTACAGCAGCCACACACTCTGCCCTAGAGCTGAGAAGCACTGGCTGTAATTCCCTTTGCAGAAGGAACATGCCACAGAAACACACTCTACCCTAACTCTTAAGTTACTATTTCAACTCACATATGCATGGAAACACAGAGTGGAGCACCCGGCAATACTGAGCAGGACAGCTCAGTAAAAGGGCTGCTCTGCCAGAACAAGGCAGAACGCAGATGCGTGGTTCTCATGGATATGCTTCTGAGTCTGCTAGAAACTTTGCAGTAGAGCTGAGATGAACTCAGTATAAGTTCCATTTGAAGAAATAACCTAGGCCTGAAACCCACTCAACTGTAGCTCTTAAGCATCATCTGGAGCACACATTCTGGGAACCAGGCAGCAGGGAGCCCACTGGAAGCTGCTCGATTTGAGCTTGACTGATAGGTGTTTGTCTTCCGTGCAGGGAAACAGTTGCTTAGAGAACTCTTTCTACAGCAGCCACACACTCTGCCCTAGAGCTCAGAAGCACTGGCTGTCACTTCCCTTTGCAGAAGGAACATGCCTCAGAAACACACTCTCTCCTAACTCTTAAGTTACTACTTCAACTCACATATGCATGGAAACACAGAGTGGAGCACCTGGCAATACTGAGCAGGACGGTTCAGTAAAAGGGCTGCTCTGCCAGAACAAGGCAGAATGCAGGTGCGTGGTTCTCAAGGATATGCTTCTGAGTCTGCTAGAAACTTTGCAGTAGAGCTGAGATGAACTCAGTATAAGTTCCATTTGAAGAAATAACCTAGGCCAGAAACCCACTCAACTGTAGCTCTTAAGCATCATCTGGAGCACACATTCTGGGAACAAGGCAGCAGAGAGTCCAGTGAAGGCTGCTCGATTTGAGCTTGTCTGATAGGTGTTTGTCTTCCCTGCAGGGAAACATTTGCTTAGAGAACTCTTTCCACAGCAGCCACACACTCTGCCCTAGAGCTGAGAAGCACTGGCTGTAACTTCCCTTTGCAGAAGGAACATGCCTCAGAAACACACTCTCTCCTAACTCTTAAGTTACTACTTCAACTCACATATGCATGGAAACACAGAGTGGAGCACCCGGCGATAGTGTGCAGGACAGTTCAGTAAAAGGGCTGCTCTGCCAGAACAAGGCAGAATGCAGATGCGTGGTTCTCAAGGATATGCTTCTGAGTCTGCTAGAAACTTTGCAGTAGAGCTGAGATGAACTCAGTATAAGTTCCATTTGAAGAAATAACCTAGGCCAGAAACCCACTCCACTGTAGCTCTTAAGCATCATCTGGAGCACACATTCTGGGAACCAGGCAGCAGAGAGCCCAGTGGAAGCTGCTCGATTTGAGCTTGTCTGATAGGTGTTTGTCTTCCCTGCAGGGAAACAGTTGCTTAGAGAACTCTTTCTACAGCAGCCACACACTCTGCCCTAGAGCTGAGAAGCACTGGCTGTAACTTCCCTTTGCAGAAGGAACATGCCTCAGAAACACACTCTCTCCTAACTCTTAAGTTACTACTCCAACTCACATACGCATGGAAACACAGAGTGGAGCACCCGGCAATACTGAGCAGGACAGCTCAGTAAAAGGGCTGCTCTGCCAGAACAACGCAGAATGCAGATGCGTGGTTCTCAAGGGTATGCTTCTGAGTCTGCTAGAAACTTTGCAGTAGAGCTGAGATGAACTCAGTATAAGTTCCATTTGAAGAAATAACCTAGGCCAGAAACCCACTCCACTGTAGCTCTTAAGCATCATCTGGAGCACACATTCTGGGAACCAGGCAGCAGAGAGCCCAGTGGAAGCTGCTCGATTTGAGCTTGTCTGATAGGTGTTTGTCTTCCCTGCAGGGAAACAGTTGCTTAGAGAACTCTTTCTACAGCAGCCACACACTCTGCCCTAGAGCTGAGAAGCACTGGCTGTAACTTCCCTTTGCAGAAGGAACATGCCTCAGAAACACACTCTCTCCTAACTCTTAAGTTACTACTTCAACTCACATATGCATGGAAACACAGAGTGGAGCACCCAGCAATACTGAGCAGGACAGTTCAGTAAAAGGGCTGCTCTGCCAGAACAAGGCAGAATGCAGATGCGTGGTTCTCAAGGATATGCTTCTGAGTCTGCTAGAAACTTTGCAGTAGAGCTGAGATGAACTCAGTATAAGTTCCATTTGAAGAAATAACCTAGGCCAGAAACCCACTCCACTGTAGCTCTTAAGCATCATCTGGAGCACACATTCTGGGAACCAGGCAGCAGAGAGCCCAGTGGAAGCTGCTCGATTTGAGCTTGTCTGATAGGTGTTTGTCTTCCCTGCAGGGAAACAGTTGCTTAGAGAACTCTTTCTACAGCAGCCACACACTCTGCCCTAGAGCTGAGAAGCACTGGCTGTAACTTCCCTTTGCAGAAGGAACATGACTCAGAAACACACTCTCTCCTAACTCTTAAGTTACTACTTGAACTCACATATGCATGGAAACACAGAGTGGAGCACCCGGCAATACTGAGCAGGACAGTTCAGTAAAAGGGCTGCTCTGCCAGAACAAGGCAGAATGCAGATGCGTGGTTCTCAAGGATATGCTTCTGAGTCTGCTAGAAACTTTGCAGTAGAGCTGAGATGAACTCAGTATAAGTTCCATTTGAAGAAATAACCTAGGCCAGAAACCCACTCCACTGTAGCTCTTAAGCATCATCTGCAGCACACATTCTGGGAACCAGGCAGCAGAGAGCCCAGTGGAAGCTGCTCGATTTGAGCTTGTCTGATAGGTGTTTGTCTTCCCTGCAGGGAAACAGTTGCTTAGAGAACTCTTTCTACAGCAGCCACACACTCTGCCCTAGAGCTGAGAAGCACTGGCTGTAACTTCCCTTTGCAGAAGGAACATGCCTCAGAAACACACTCTCTCCTAACTCTTAAGTTACTACTCCAACTCACATACGCATGGAAACACAGAGTGGAGCACCCGGCAATACTGAGCAGGACAGTTCAGTAAAAGGGCTGCTCTGCCAGAACAAGGCAGAATGCAGATGCGTGGTTCTCAAGGATATGCTTCTGAGTCTGCTAGAATCTTTGCAGTAGAGCTGAGATGAACTCAGTATAAGTTCCATTTGAAGAAATAACCTAGTTCAGAAACCCACTCAACTGTTTCTCTTAAGCATCATCTGGAGCACACATTCTGGGAACCAGCCAGCAGAGAGCCCAGTGGAAGCTGCTCGATTTGAGCTTGTCTGATAGGTGTTTGTCTTCCCTGCAGGGAAACAGTTGCTTAGAGAACTCTTTCTAGAGCAGCCACACACTCTGCCCTAGAGCTGAGAAGCACTGGCTGTCACTTCCCTTTGCAGAAGGAACATGCCTCAGAAACACACTCTCTCCTAACTCTTAAGTTACTACTTCAACTCACATATGCATGGAAACACAGAGTGGAGCACCCGGCAATACTGAGCAGGACAGCTCAGTAAAAGGGCTGCTCTACCAGAACAAGGCAGAATGCAGATGCGTGGTTCTCAAGGATATGCTTCTGAGTCTGCTAGAAACTTTGCAGTAGAGCTGAGATGAACTCAGTATAAGTTCCATTTGAAGAAATAACCTAGGTCAGAAACCCACTCAACTGTAGCTCTTAAGCATCATCTGGAGCACACATTCTGGGAACCAGGCAGCACAGATCCCAGTGGAAGCTGCTCGATTTGAGCTTGTCTGTTAGGTGTTTGCCTTCCCTGCAGTCAAACAGTTGCTTTGAGATCTCTTTCTACAGCAGCCACACACTCTGCCCTAGAGCTGAGAAGCACTGGCTGTAACTTCCCTTTGCAGAAGGAACATGCCTCAGAAACACACTCTCTCCTAACGCTTAAGTTACTACTTCAACTCACATATGCATGGAAACACAGAGTGGAGCAGCGGGCAATAGTGAGCAGGACAGTTCAGTAAAAGGGGTGCTCTCCCAGAACAAGGCAGAATGCAGATGCGTGGTTCTCAAGGATATGCTTCTGAGTCTGCTAGAAACTTTGCAGTAGAGCTGAGATGAACTCAGTATAAGTTCCATTTGAGGAAAAAACCTAGGCCAGAAACCCACTCCACTGTAGCTCTTAAGCATCATCTGGAGCACACATTCTGGGAACCAGGCAGCAGAGAGCCCAGTGGAAGCTGCTCGATTTGAGCTTGTCTAATATGTTTGTCTTCCTTGCAGGGAAACAATTGCGTAAGGAACTCTTTCTACAGCAGCCACACACTTTGCCGTAGAGCTGAGAAGCAATGGCTGTCACTTCCCTTTGCAGAAGGAACATGCCTCAGAAACACACTCTCTCCTAACTCTTAAGTTACTACTTCAACTCACATATGCATGGAAACACAGAGTGGAGCACCCGGCGATAGTGTGCAGGACAGTTCAGTAAAAGGGCTGCTCTGCCAGAACAAGGCAGAATGCAGATGCGTGTTTCTCAAGGATATGCTTCTGAGTCTGCTAGAAACTTTGCAGTAGAGCTGAGATGAACTCAGTATAAGTTCCATTTGAAGAAATAACCTAGGCCAGAAACCCACTCCACTGTAGCTCTTAAGCATCATCTGGAGCACACATTCTGGGAACCAGGCAGCAGAGAGCCCAGTGGAAGCTGCTCGATTTGAGCTTGTCTGATAGGTGTTTGTCTTCCCTGCAGGGAAACAGTTGCTTAGAGAACTCTTTCTACAGCAGCCACACACTCTGCCCTAGAGCTGAGAAGCACTGGCTGTAACTTCCCTTTGCAGAAGGAACATGCCTCAGAAACACACTCTCTCCTAACTCTTAAGTTACTACTTGAACTCACATATGCATGGAAACACAGAGTGGAGCACCCGGCAATACTGAGCAGGACAGTTCAGTAAAAGGGCTGCTCTGCCAGAACAAGGCAGAATGCAGATGCGTGGTTCTCAACGATATGCTTCTGAGTCTGCTAGAAACTTTGCAGTAGAGCTGAGATGAACTCAGTATAAGTTCCATTTGAAGAAATAACCTAGGCCAGAAACCCACTCCACTGTAGCTCTTAAGCATCATCTGCAGCACACATTCTGGGAACCAGGCAGCAGAGAGCCCAGTGGAAGCTGCTCGATTTGAGCTTGTCTGATAGGTGTTTGTCTTCCCTGCAGGGAAACAGTTGCTTAGAGAACTCTTTCTACAGCAGCCACACACTCTGCCCTAGAGCTGAGAAGCACTGGCTGTAACTTCCCTTTGCAGAAGGAACATGCCTCAGAAACACACTCTCTCCTAACTCTTAAGTTACTACTCCAACTCACATACGCATGGAAACACAGAGTGGAGCACCCGGCAATACTGAGCAGGACAGTTCAGTAAAAGGGCTGCTCTGCCAGAACAAGGCAGAATGCAGATGCGTGGTTCTCAAGGATATGCTTCTGAGTCTGCTAGAATCTTTGCAGTAGAGCTGAGATGAACTCAGTATAAGTTCCATTTGAAGAAATAACCTAGTTCAGAAACCCACTCAACTGTTTCTCTTAAGCATCATCTGGAGCACACATTCTGGGAACCAGCCAGCAGAGAGCCCAGTGGAAGCTGCTCGATTTGAGCTTGTCTGATAGGTGTTTGTCTTCCCTGCAGGGAAACAGTTGCTTAGAGAACTCTTTCTAGAGCAGCCACACACTCTGCCCTAGAGCTGAGAAGCACTGGCTGTCACTTCCCTTTGCAGAAGGAACATGCCTCAGAAACACACTCTCTCCTAACTCTTAAGTTACTACTTCAACTCACATATGCATGGAAACACAGAGTGGAGCACCCGGCAATACTGAGCAGGACAGCTCAGTAAAAGGGCTGCTCTACCAGAACAAGGCAGAATGCAGATGCGTGGTTCTCAAGGATATGCTTCTGAGTCTGCTAGAAACTTTGCAGTAGAGCTGAGATGAACTCAGTATAAGTTCCATTTGAAGAAATAACCTAGGTCAGAAACCCACTCAACTGTAGCTCTTAAGCATCATCTGGAGCACACATTCTGGGAACCAGGCAGCACAGATCCCAGTGGAAGCTGCTCGATTTGAGCTTGTCTGTTAGGTGTTTGCCTTCCCTGCAGTCAAACAGTTGCTTTGAGATCTCTTTCTACAGCAGCCACACACTCTGCCCTAGAGCTGAGAAGCACTGGCTGTAACTTCCCTTTGCAGAAGGAACATGCCTCAGAAACACACTCTCTCCTAACGCTTAAGTTACTACTTCAACTCACATATGCATGGAAACACAGAGTGGAGCAGCGGGCAATAGTGAGCAGGACAGTTCAGTAAAAGGGGTGCTCTCCCAGAACAAGGCAGAATGCAGATGCGTGGTTCTCAAGGATATGCTTCTGAGTCTGCTAGAAACTTTGCAGTAGAGCTGAGATGAACTCAGTATAAGTTCCATTTGAGGAAAAAACCTAGGCCAGAAACCCACTCCACTGTAGCTCTTAAGCATCATCTGGAGCACACATTCTGGGAACCAGGCAGCAGAGAGCCCAGTGGAAGCTGCTCGATTTGAGCTTGTCTAATATGTTTGTCTTCCTTGCAGGGAAACAATTGCGTAAGGAACTCTTTCTACAGCAGCCACACACTTTGCCGTAGAGCTGAGAAGCAATGGCTGTCACTTCCCTTTGCAGAAGGAACATGCCTCAGAAACACACTCTCTCCTAACTCTTAAGTTACTACTTCAACTCACATATGCATGGAAACACAGAGTGGAGCACCCGGCGATAGTGTGCAGGACAGTTCAGTAAAAGGGCTGCTCTGCCAGAACAAGGCAGAATGCAGATGCGTGTTTCTCAAGGATATGCTTCTGAGTCTGCTAGATACTTTGCAGTAGAGCTGAGATGAACTCAGTATAAGTTCCATTTGAAGAAATAACCTAGGTCAGAAACCCACTCCACTGTAGCTCTTAAGCATCATCTGGAGCACACATTCTGGTAACCAGGCAGCAGAGAGCCCAGTGGAAGCTGCTCGATTTGAGCTTGTCTGATAGGTGTTTGTCTTCCCTGCAGGGAAACATTTGCTTAGAAAACTCTTTCTACAGCAGCCACACACTCTGCCCTAGAGCTGAGAAGCACTGGCTGTAACTTCCCTTTGCAGAAGGAACATGCCTCAGAAACACACTCTCTCCTAACTGTTAATTTACTACTTCAACTCACATATGCATGGAAACACAGAGTGGATCACCCGGCAATACTGAGCAGGACAGCTCAGTAAAAGGGCTGCTCTGCCAGAACAAGGCAGAATGCAGATGCGTGGTTCTCATGGATATGTTTCTGAGTCTGCTAGAAACTTTGCAGTAGAGCGGAGATGAACTCAGTATAAGTTCCATTTGAAGAAATAACCTAGGACAGAAACCCACTCCACTGTAGCTCTTAAGCATCATCTGGAGCACACATTCTGGGAACCAGGCAGCAGAGAGCCCAGTGGAAGCTGCTCGATTTGAGCTTGTCTGATAGGTGTTTGTCTTCCCTGCAGGGAAACAGTTGCTTAGAGAACTCTTTCTACAGCAGCCACACACTCTGCCCTAGAGCTGAGAAGCACTGGCTGTAACTTCCCTTTGCAGAAGAAACATGCCTCAGAAACACACTCTCTCCTAACTCTTAAGTTACTACTTCAACTCACATATGCATGGATACACAGAGTGGAGCACCCGGCGATAGTGTGCAGGACAGTTCAGTAAAAGGGCTGCTCTGCCAGAACAAGGCAGAATGCAGATGCGTGGTTCTCAAGGATATGCTTCTGAGTCTGCTAGAAACTTTGCAGTAGAGCTGAGATGAACTCAGTATAAGTTCCATTTGAAGAAATAACCTAGGCCAGAAACCCACTCAACTGTAGCTCTTAAGCATCATCTGGAGCACACATTCTGGGAACCAGGCAGCAGAGAGCCCAGTGGAAGCTGCTCGATTTGAGCTTGTCTGATAGGTGTTTGTCTTCCCTGCAGGGAAACAGTTGCTTATAGAACTCTTTCTACTGCAGCCACACACTCTGCCCTAGAGCTGAGTAGCACTGGCTGTAACTTCCCTTTGCAGAAGGAACATGCCTCAGAAACACACTCTCTCCTAACTCTTAAGTTACTACTTCAACTCACATATGCATGGAAACACAGAGTGGAGCACCTGGCAATTGTGAGCAGGACAGCTCAGTAAAAGGGCTGCTCTCCCAGAACAAGGCAGAATGCAGATGCGTGGTTCTCAAGGATATGCTTCTGAGTCTGCTAGAAACTTTGCAGTAGAGCTGAGATGAACTCAGTATAAGTTCCATTTGAAGAAATAACCTAGGCCAGAAACCCACTCCACTGTAGCTCTTAAGCATCATCTGGAGCACACATTCTGGGAACCAGGCAGCAGAGGGCCCAGTGGAAGCTGCTCCATTTGGGCTTGTCTGATAGGTGTTTGTCTTCCCTGCAGGGAAACATTTGCTTAGAGAACAATTTCTACAGCTGCCACACACTCTGCCCTACAGCTGAGAAGCACTGGCTGTAACTTCCCTTTGCAGAAGGAACATGCCTCAGAAACACACTCTCTCCTAACTCTTAAGTTACTACTTAAACTCACATATGCATGGAAACACAGAGTGGAGCACCCCGCAATACTGAGAAGGACAGCTCAGTAAAAGGGCTGTTCTTCCAGAACACGGCAGAATGCAGATGCGTGGTTCTCATGGATGTGCTTCTGAGTCTGCTAGAAACTTTGCAGTAGAGCTGAGATGAACTCAGTATAAGTTCCATTTGAAGAAATAACCTAGTTCAGAAACCCACTCAACTGTTTCTCTTAAGCATCATCTGGAGCACACATTCTGGGAACCAGCCAGCAGAGAGCCCAGTGGAAGCTGCTCGATTTGAGCTTGTCTGATAGGTGTTTGTCTTCCCTGCAGGGAAACAGTTGCTTAGAGAACTCTTTCTACAGCAGCCACACACTCTGCCCTAGAGCTGAGAAGCACTGGCTGTAACTTCCCTTTGCAGAAGGAACATGCCTCAGAAACACACTCTCTCCTAACGCTTAAGTTACTACTTCAACTCACATATGCATGGAAACACAGAGTGGAGCAGCGGGCAATACTGAGCAGGACAGTTCAGTAAAAGGGGTGCTCTCCCAGAACAAGGCAGAATGCAGATGCGTGGTTCTCAAGGATATGCTTCTGAGTCTGCTAGAAACTTTGCAGTAGAGCTGAGATGAACTCAGTATAAGTTCCATTTGAAGAAATAACCTAGGCCAGAAACCCACTCCACTGTAGCTCTTAAGCATCATCTGGAGCACACATTCTGGGAACCAGTCAGCAGAGAGCCCAGTGGAAGCTGCTCGATTTGAGCTTGTCTAATATGTTTGTCTTCCTTGCAGGGAAACAATTGCGTAAGGAACTCTTTCTACAGCAGCCACACACTTTGCCGTAGAGCTGAGAAGCAATGGCTGTCACTTCCCTTTGCAGAAGGAACATGCCTCAGAAACACACTCTCTCCTAACTCTTAAGTTACTACTTCAACTCACATATGCATGGAAACACAGAGTGGAGCACCCGGCGATAGTGTGCAGGACAGTTCAGTAAAAGGGCTGCTCTGCCAGAACAAGGCAGAATGCAGATGCGTGGTTCTCAAGGATATGCTTCTGACTCTGCTAGATACTTTGCAGTAGAGCTGAGATGAACTCAGTATAAGTTCCATTTGAAGAAATAACCTAGGTCAGAAACCCACTCCACTGTAGCTCTTAAGCATCATCTGGAGCACACATTCTGGGAACCAGGCAGCAGAGAGCCCAGTGGAAGCTGCTCGATTTGAGCTTGTCTGATAGGTGTTTGTCTTCCCTGCAGGGAAACAGTTGCTTATAGAACTCTTTCTACAGCAGCCACACACTCTGCCCTAGAGCTGAGAAGCACTGGCTGTAACTTCCCTTTGCAGAAGGAACATGCCTCAGAAACACACTCTCTCCTAACTCTTAAGTTACTACTTCAACTCACATATGCATGGAAACACAGAGTGGAGCACCCGGCGATAGTGTGCAGGACAGTTCAGTAAAAGGGCTGCTCTGCCAGAACAAGGCAGAATGCAGATGCGTGGTTCTCAAGGATATGATTCTGACTCTGCTAGATACTTTGCAGTAGAGCTGAGATGAACTCAGTATAAGTTCCATTTGAAGAAATAACCTAGGTCAGAAACCCACTCCACTGTAGCTCTTAAGCATCATCTGGAGCACACATTCTGGGAACCAGGCAGCAGAGAGCCCAGTGGAAGCTGCTCGATTTGAGCTTGTCTGATAGGTGTTTGTCTTCCCTGCAGGGAAACAGTTGCTTAGAGAACTCTTTCTACAGCAGCCACACACTCTGCCCTATAGCTGAGAAGCACTGGCTGTAACTTCCCTTTGCAGAAGGAACATGCCTCAGAAACACACTCTCTCCTAACTCTTAAGTTACTACTTCAACTCACATATGCATGGAAACACAGAGTGGATCACCCGGCAATACTGAGCAGGACAGCTCAGTAAAAGGGCTGCTCTGCCAGAACAAGGCAGAATGCAGATGCGTGGTTCTCATGGATAT
The DNA here is from genome assembly GCA_031878705.1 of Tapirus indicus. Classification (NCBI taxonomy): domain Eukaryota; kingdom Metazoa; phylum Chordata; class Mammalia; order Perissodactyla; family Tapiridae; genus Tapirus; species Tapirus indicus. Next base: position 50,166,167 of record CM062942.1, read on the forward strand.
GTTTCTGAGTCTGCTAGAAACTTTGCAGTAGAGCTGAGATGAACTCAGTATAAGTTCCATTTGAAGAAATAACCTAGGCCAGAAACCCACTCCACTGTAGCTCTTAAGCATCATCTGGAGCACACATTCTGGGAACCAGGCAGCAGAGAGCCCAGTGGAAGCTGCTCGATTTGAGCTTGTCTGATAGGTGTTTGTCTTCCCTGCAGGGAAACAGTTGCTTAGAGAACTCTTTCTACAGCAGCCACACACTCTGCCCTAGAGCTGAGAAGCACTGGCTGTAACTTCCCTTTGCAGAAGAAACATGCCTCAGAAACACACTCTCTCCTAACTCTTAAGTTACTACTTCAACTCACATATGCATGGATACACAGAGTGGAGCACCCGGCGATAGTGTGCAGGACAGTTCAGTAGGGGGGTGCTCTGCCAGAACAAGGCAGAATGCAGATGCGTGGTTCTCAAGGATATGCTTCTGAGTCTGCTAGAAACTTTGCAGTAGAGCTGAGATGAACTCAGTATAAGTTCCATTTGAAGAAATAACCTAGGCCAGAAACCCACTCAACTGTAGCTCTTAAGCATCATCTGGAGCACACATTCTGGGAACCAGGCAGCAGAGAGCCCAGTGGAAGCTGCTCGATTTGAGCTTGTGTGATAGGTGTTTGTCTTCCCTGCAGGGAAACAGTTGCTTATAGAACTCTTTCTACAGCAGCCACACACTCTGCCCTAGAGCTGAGAAGCACTGGCTGTAACTTCCCTTTGCAGAAGGAACATGCCTCAGAAACACACTCTCTCCTAACTCTTAAGTTACTACTTCAACTCACATATGCATGGAAACACAGAGTGGAGCACCTGGCAATACTGAGCAGGACAGCTCAGTAAAAGGGCTGCTCTACCAGAACAAGGCAGAATGCAGATGCGTGGTTCTCAAGGATATGCTTCTGAGTCTGCTAGAAACTTTGCAGTAGAGCTGAGATGAACTCAGTATAAGTTCCATTTGAAGAAATAACCTAGGCCAGAAATCCAGTCAACTGTAGCTCTTAAGCATCATCTGGAGCACACATTCTGGGAACCAGGCAGCAGAGAGCCCAGTGGAAGCTGGTCGATTTGAGCTTGTCTGATAGGTGTTTGTCTTCCCTGCAGGGAAACATTTGCTTAGAGAACTCTTTCTACAGCAGCCACACACTCTGCCCTAGAGCTGAGAAGCACTGGCTGTAACTTCCCTTTGCAGAAGGAACATGCCTCAGAAACACACTCTCTCCTAACTCTTAAGTTACTACTTCAACTCACATATGCATGGAAACACAGAGTGGAGCACCCCGCAATACTGAGAAGGACAGCTCAGTAAAAGGGCTGCTCTGCCAGAACACGGCAGAATGCAGATGCGTGGTTCTCATGGATGTGCTTCTGAGTCTGCTAGAAACTTTGCAGTAGAGCTGAGATGAACTCAGTATAAGTTCCATTTGAAGAAATAACCTAGTTCAGAAACCCACTCAACTGTTTCTCTTAAGCATCATCTGGAGCACACATTCTGGGAACCAGCCAGCAGAGAGCCCAGTGGAAGCTGCTCGATTTGAGCTTGTCTGTTAGGTGTTTGTCTTCCCTGCAGTGAAACAGTTGCTTTGAGATCTCTTTCTACAGCAGCCACACACTCTGCCCTAGAGCTGAGAAGCACTGGCTGTAACTTCCCTTTGCAGAAGGAACATGCCTCAGAAACACACTCTCTCCTAACGCTTAAGTTAGTACTTCAACTCACATATGCATGGAAACACAGAGTGCAGCAGCGGGCAATACTGAGCAGGACAGTTCAGTAAAAGGGGTGCTCTCCCAGAACAAGGCAGAATGCAGATGCGTGGTTCTCAAGGATATGCTTCTGAGTCTGCTAGAAACGTTGCAGTAGAGCTGAGATGAACTCAGTATAAGTTCCATTTCAAGAAATATCCTAGGCCAGAAACCCACTCCACTGTTGCTCTTAAGCATCATCTGGAGCACACATTCTGGGAACCAGGCAGCAGAGAGCCCAGTGGAAGCTGCTCGATTTGAGCTTGTCTGATAGGTGTTTGTCTTCCCTGCAGGGAAACAGTTGCGTAGAGAACTCTTTCTACAGCAGCCACACACTCTGCCCTAGTGCTGAGAAGCACTGGCTGTAACTTCCCTTTGCAGAAGGAACATGCCTCAGAAACACACTCTCTCCTAACTCTTAAGTTACTACTTCAACTCACATATGCATGGAAACACAGAGTGGAGCACCCGGCAATACTGAGCAGGACAGTTCAGTAAAAGGGCTGCTCTGCCAGAACAAGGCAGAATGCAGATGAGTGGTTCTCAAGGATACGCTTCTGAGTCTGCTAGAAACTTTGCAGTAGAGCTGAGATGAACTCAGTATAAGTTCCATTTGAAGAAATAACCTAGGCCAGAAACCCAGTCCACTGTAGCTCTTAAGCATCATCTGGAGCACACATTCTGGGAAGCAGGCAGCAGAGAGCCCAGTGGAAGCTGCTAGATTTGAGCTTGTCTGATAGGTGTTTGTCTTCCCTGCAGGGAAACAGTTGCTTAGAGAACTCTTTCTAGGGCAGCCACACACTCTGCCCTAGAGCTGAGAAGCACTGGCTGTCACTTCCATTTGCACAAGGAACATGCCTCAGAAACACACTCTCTCCTAACTCTTAAGTTACTACTTCAACTCACATATGCATGACAACACAGAGTGGAGCACCCGGCAATAGTGTGCAGGACAGTTCAGTAAAAGGCCTGCTCTGCCAGAACAAGGCAGAATGCTGATGCGTGGTTCTCAAGGATATGCTTCTGAGTCTGCTAGAAACTTTGCAGTAGAGCTGAGATGAACTCAGTATAAGTTCCATTTGAAGAAATAACCTAGGCCAGAAACCCACTCCACTGTAGCTCTTAAGCATCATCTGGAGCACACATTCTGGGAACCAGGCAGCAGAGAGCCCAGTGGAAGCTGCTCGATTTGAGCTTGTCTGATAGGTGTTTGTCTTCCCTGCAGGGAAACAGTTGCTTAGAGAACTCTTTCTACAGCAGCCACACACTCTGCCCTAGAGCTGAGAAGCACTGGCTGTAACTTCCCTTTGCAGAAGGAACATGCCTCAGAAACACACTCTCTCCTAACTCTTAAGTTACTACTTCAACTCACATATGCATGGAAACACAGAGTGGAGCACCTGGCAATACTGAGCAGGACAGCTCAGTAAAAGGGCTGCTCTGCCAGAACAAGGCAGAATGCAGATGCGTGGTTCTCAAGGATATGCTTCTGAGTCTGCTAGAAACGTTGCAGTAGAGCTGAGATGAACTCAGTATAAGTTCCATTTGAAGAAATAACCTAGGCCAGAAACCCACTCCACTGTAGCTCTTAAGCATCATCTGGAGCACACATTCTGGGAACCAGGCAGCAGAGAGCCCAGTGGAAGCTGCTCGATTTGAGCTTGTCTGATAGGTGTTTGTCTTCCCTGCAGGGAAACAGTTGCTTAGAGAACTCTTTCTACAGCAGCCACACACTCTGCCCTAGAGCTGAGAAGCACTGGCGGTAACTTCCCTTTGCAGAAGGAACATGCCTCAGAAACACACTCTCTCCTAACTCTTAAGTTACTACTTCAACTCACATATGCATGGAAACACAGAGTGGAGCACCCGGCAATACGGAGCAGGAGAGCTCAGTAAAAACGCTGCTCTGCGAGAACAAGGCAGAATGCAGATGCGTGGTTCTCAAGGATATGCTTCTGAGTCTGCTAGAAACTTTGCAGTAGAGCTGAGATGAACTCAGTATAAGTTCCATTTGAAGAAATAACCTAGGCCAGAAACCCACTCCACTGTAGCTCTTAAGCATCATCTGGAGCACACATTCTGGGAACCAGGCAGCAGAGAGCCTAGTGGAAGCTGCTCGATTTGAGCTTGTCTGATAGGTGTTTGTCTTCCCTGCAGGGAAACAGTTGCTAAGGGAACTCTTTCTACAGCAGCCACACACTCTGCCCTAGAGCTGAGAAGCACTGGCTGTAACTTCCCTTTGCAGAAGGAACATGCCTCAGAAACACACTCTCTCCTAACTCTTAAGTTACTACTTCAACTCACATATGCATGGAAACACAGAGTGGAGCACCCGGCGGTATTGTGTAGGACAGTTCAGTAAAAGGGCTGCTCTGCCAGAACAAGGCAGAATGCAGATGCATGGTTCTCAAGGATATGCTTCTGAGTCTGCTAGAAACTTTGCAGTAGAGCTGAGATGAACTCAGTATATGTTCCATTTGAAGAAATATCTCAGGCCAAAAACCCACTCAACTGTAGCTCTTAAGATTCATCTGGAGCACACATTCTGGGAACCAGGCAGCAGAGAGCCCAGTGGAAGCTGCTCGATTTGAGCTTGTCTGATAGGTGTTTGTCTTCCCTGCAGGGAAACTGTTGCTTAGAGAACTCTTTCTACAGCAGCCACACACTCTGCCCTAGAGCTGAGAAGCACTGGCTGTCACTTCCCTTTGCAGAAGGAACATGCCTCAGAAACACACTCTCTCCTAACTCTTAAGTTACTACTTCAACTCACATATGCATGGAAACACAGAGTGGAGCACCCGGCGATAGTGTGCAGGACAGTTCAGTAAAAGGGCTGCTCTGCCAGAACAAGGCAGAATGCAGATGCGTGGTTCTCAAGGATATGCTTCTGAGTCTGCTAGAAACTTTGCAGTAGAGCTGAGATGAACTCAGTATAAGTTCTATTTGAAGAAATAACCTAGGTCAGAAACCCACTCAACTGTAGCTCTTAAGCATCATCTGGAGCACACATTCTGGGAACCAGGCAGCAGAGAGCCCAGTGGAAGCTGCTCGATTTGAGCTTGTCTGACAGGTGTTTGTCTTCCCTGCAGAGAAACAGTTGCTTAGAGAACTCTTTCTACAGCAGCCACACACTCTGCCCTAGAGCTGAGAAGCACTGGCTGTAACTTCCCTTTGCAGAAGGAACATGCCTCAGAAACACACTCTCTCCTAACTCTTAAGTTACTACTTCAACTCACATATGCATGGAAACACAGAGTGGAGCACCCGGCGGTATTGTGCAGGACAGTTCAGTAAAAGGGCTGCTCTGCCAGAACAAGGCAGAATGCAGATGCATGGTTCTCAAGGATATGCTTCTGAGTCTGCTAGAAACTTTGCAGTAGAGCTGAGATGAACTCAGTATATGTTCCATTTGAAGAAATAACCTAGGCCAGAAACCCACTCCACTGTAGCTCTTAAGCATCATCTGGAGCACACATTCTGGGAACCAGGCAGCAGAGAGCCCAGTGGAAGCTGCTCGATTTGAGCTTGTCTGATAGGTGTTTGTCTTCCGTGCAGGGAAACAGTTGCTTAGAGAACTCTTTCTACAGCAGCCACACACTCTGCCCTAGAGCTCAGAAGCACTGGATGTCACTTCCCTTTGCAGAAGGAACATGCCTCAGAAACACACTCTCTCCTAACTCTTAAGTTACTACTTCAACTCACATATCCATGGAAACACAGAGTGGAGCACCCGGCAATACTGAGAAGGACAGATCAGTAAAAGGGCTGCTCTGCCAGAACAAGGCAGAATGCAGATGCGTGGTTCTGAAGGATGTGCTTCTGAGTCTGCTAGAAACTTTGCAGTAGAGCTGAGATGAACTCAGTATAAGTTCCATTTGAAGAAATAACCTAGGCCAGAAACCCACTCAACTGTAGCTCTTAAGCATCATCTGGAGCACACATTCTGGGAACCAGGCAGCAGAGAGTCCAGTGAAGTCTGCTCGATTTGAGCTTGTCTGATAGGTGTTTGTCTTCCCTGCAGGGAAACATTTGCTTAGAGAACTGTTTCCACAGCAGCCACACACTCTGCCCTAGAGCTGAGAAGCACTGGCTGTAACTTCCCTTTGCAGAAGGAACATGCCTCAAAAACACACTCTCTCCTAACTCTTAAGGTACTACTTCAACTCACATATGCATGGAAACACAGAGTGGAGCACCCGGCGATAGTGTGCAGGACAGTTCAGTAAAAGGGCTGCTCTGCCTGAACAAGGCAGAATGCAGATGCGTGGTTCTCAAGGATATGCTTCTGAGTCTGCTAGAAACGTTGCAGTAGAGCTGAGATGAACTCAGTATAAGAGCCATTTGAAGAAATATCTCAGGCCAAAAACCCACTCAACTGTAGCTCTTAAGATTCATCTGGAGCACACATTCTGGGAACCAGGCAGCAGAGAGCCCAGTGGAAGCTGCTCGATTTGAGCTTGTCTGATAGGTGTTTGTCTTCCCTGCAGGGAAACTGTTGCTTAGAGAACTCTTTCTACAGCAGCCACACACTCTGCCCTAGAGCTGAGAAGCACTGGCTGTCACTTCCCTTTGCAGAAGGAACATGCCTCAGAAACACACTCTCTCCTAACTCTTAAGTTACTACTTCAACTCACATATGCATGGAAACACAGAGTGGAGCACCCGGCCATACTGTGAAGGATAGTTCAGTAAAAGGGCTGCTCTGCCAGAACAAGGCAGAATGCAGATGCATGGTTCTGAAGGATATGCTTCTGAGTCTGCTAGAAACTTTGCAGTAGAGCTGAGATGAACTCAGTATAAGTTCCATTTGAAGAAATAACCTAGGCCAGAAACCCACTCAACTGTAGCTCTTAAGCATCATCTGGAGCACACATTCTGGGAACCAGGCAGCAGAGAGTCCAGTGAAGTCTGCTCGATTTGAGCTTGTCTGATAGGTGTTTGTCTTCCCTGCAGGGAAACATTTGCTTAGAGAACTCTTTCCACAGCAGCCACACACTCTGCCCTAGAGCTGAGAAGCACTGGCTGTAACTTCCCTTTGCAGAAGGAACATGCCTCAGAAACACACTCTCTCCTAACTCTTAAGTTACTACTTCAACTCACATATGCATGGAAACACAGAGTGGAGCACCCGGCGATAGTGTGCAGGACAGTTCAGTAAAAGGGCTGCTCTGCCTGAACAAGGCAGAATGCAGATGCGTGGTTCTCAAGGATATGCTTCTGAGTCTGCTAGAAACGTTGCAGTAGAGCTGAGATGAACTCAGTATAAGAGCCATTTGAAGAAATATCTCAGGCCAAAAACCCACTCAACTGTAGCTCTTAAGCATCATCTGGAGCACACATTCTGGGAACCAGGCAGCAGAGAGCCCAGTGGAAGCTGCTCGATTTGAGCTTGTCTGATAGGTGTTTGTCTTCCCTGCAGGGAAACAGTTGCTTAGAGAACTCTTTCTACAGCAGCCACACACTCTGCCCTAGAGCTGAGAAGCACTGGCTGTCACTTCCCTTTGCAGAAGGAACATGCCTCAGAAACACATTGTCTCCTAACTCTTAAGTTACTACTTCAACTCACATATGCATGGAAACACAGAGTGGAGCACCCGGCGATAGTGTGCAGGACAGTTCAGTAAAAGGGCTGCTCTGCCAGAACAAGGCAGAATTCAGATGCGTGGTTCTCAAGGATATGCTTCTGAGTCTGCTAGAAACTTTGCAGTAGAGCTGAGATGAACTCAGTATAAGTTCCATTTGAAGAAATAACCTAGGCCAGAAACCCACTCCACTGTAGCTCTTAAGCATCATCTGGAGCACACATTCTGGGAACCAGGCAGCAGAGAGCCCAGTGGAAGCTGCTCGATTTGAGCTTGTCTGATAGGTGTTTGTCTTCCCTGCAGGGAAACAGTTGCTTAGAGAACTCTTTCTACAGCAGCCACACACTCTGCCCTAGAGCTGAGAAGCACTGGCTGTCACTTCCCTTTGCACAAGGAACATGCCTCAGAAACACACTCTCTCCTAACTCTTAAGTTACTACTTCAACTCACATATGCATGGAAACACAGAGTGGAGCACCCGGCAATACTGAGAAGGACAGTTCAGTAAAAGGGCTGCTCTGCCAGAACAAGGCAGAATGCAGATGCGTGGTTCTCAAGGATATGCTTCTGAGTCTGCTAGAAACTTTGCAGTAGAGCTGAGATGAACTCAGTATAAGTTCCATTTGAAGAAATAACCTAGGCCAGAAACCCACTCCACTGTAGCTCTTAAGCATCATCTGGAGCACACATTCTGGGAACCAGGCAGCAGAGAGCCCAGTGGAGACTGCTCGATTTGAGCTTGTCTGATAGGTGTATGTCTTCCCTGCAGGGAAACAGTTGCTTAGAGAACTCTTTCTACAGCAGCCACACACTCTGCCCTAGAGCTGAGAAGCACTGGCTGTAACTTCCCTTTGCAGAAGGAACATGCCTCAGAAACACACTCTCTCCTAACTCTTAAGTTACTACTTCAACTCACATACGCATGGAAACACAGAGTGGAGCACCCGGCAATACTGAGCAGGACAGCTCAGGCAAAGGGCTGCTCTGCCAGAACAAGGCAGAATGCAGATGCGTGGTTCTCAAGGATATGCTAGTGAGTCTGCTAGAAACTTTGCAGTAGAGCTGAGATGAACTCAGTATAAGTTCCATTTGAAGAAATAACCTAGGCCAGAAACCCACTCCACTGTAGCTCTTAAGCATCATCTGGAGCACACATTCTGGGAACCAGGCAGCAGAGGGCCCAGTGGAAGCTGCTCTATTTGAGCTTGTCTGATAGGTGTTTGAATCCCTGCAGGGAAACAGTTGCTTAGAGAACTCTTTCTACAGCAGCCACACACTCTGCCCTAGAGCTGAGAAGCACTGGCTGTAACTTCCTTTTGCAGAAGGAACATGCCTCAGAAACACACTCTCTCCTAACTCTTAAGTTACTACTTCAACTCACATATGCATGGAAACACAGAGTGGAGCACCCGGCAACACTGAGCAGGACAGTTCAGTAAAAGGGCTGCTCTGCCAGAACAAGGCAGAATGCAGATGCGTGGTTCTCAAGGATATGCTTCTGAGTCTGCTAGAAACTTTGCAGTAGAGCTGAGATGAACTCAGTATAAGTTCCCTTTCAAGAAATAACCTAGGCCAGAAACCCACTCCACTGTAGCTCTTAAGCATCATCTGGAGCACACATTCTGGGAACCAGGCAGCAGAGAGCCCAGTGGAAGCTGCTCGATTTGAGCTTGTCTAATATGTTTGTCTTCCTTGCAGGGAAACAATTGCGTAAGGAACTCTTTCTACAGCAGCCACACACTTTGCCGTAGAGCTGAGAATCAATGGCTGTAACTTCCCTTTGCAGAAGGAACATGCCTCAGAAACACACTCTCTCCTAACTCTTAAGTTACTACTTCAACTCACATATGCATGGAAACACAGAGTGGAGCACCCGGCAATACTGAGCAGGACAGTTCCGTAAAAGGGCTGCTCTGCCAGAACAGGGCAGAATGCAGATGCGTGGTTCTCAAGGATATGCTTCTGAGTCTGCTAGAAACTTTGCAGTAGAGCTGAGATGAACTCAGTATAAGTTCCATTTGAAGAAATAACCTAGGCCAGAAACCCACTCCACTGTTGCTCTTAAGCATCATCTGGAGCACACATTCTGGGAACCAGGCAGCAGAGAGCCCAGTGGAAGCTGCTCGATTTGAGCTTGTCTGATAGGTGTTTGTCTTCCCTGCAGGGAAATAGTTGCTTAGAGAACTCTTTCTACAGCAGCCACACACTCTGCCCTAGAGCTGAGAAGCACTGGCTGTCACTTCCCTTTGCACAAGGAACATGCCTCAGAAACACACTCTCTCCTAACTCTTAAGTTACTACTTCAACTCACATATGCATGGAAACACAGAGTGGAGCACCCGGCGATAGTGTGCAGGACAGTTCAGTAAAAGGGCTGCTCTGCCAGAACAAGGCAGAATGCAGATGCGTGGTTCTCAAGGATATGCTTCTGAGTCTGCTAGAAAATTTGCAGTAGAGCTGAGATGAACTCAGTATAAGTTCCATTTCAAGAAATAACCTAGGCCAGAAACCCACTCCACTGTAGCTCTTAAGCATCATCTGGAGCACACATTCTGGGAACCAGGCAGCAGAGAGCCCAGTGGAAGCTGCTCGATTTGAGCTTGTCTTATAGGTGTTTGTCTTCCCTGCAGGGAAACAGTTGCGTAGAGAACACTTTCTACAGCAGCCACACACTCTGCCCTAGAGCTGAGAAGCACTGGCTGTAACTTCCCTTTGCAGAAGGAACATGCCTCAGAAACACACTCTCTCCTAACTCTTAAGTTACTACTTCAACTCACATATGCATGGAAACACAGAGTGGAACACCCGGCAATACTGAGCAGGACAGTTCAGTAAAAGGGCTGCTCTGCCAGAACAAGGCAGAATGCAGATGAGTGGTTCTCAAGGATACACTTCTGAGTCTGCTATAAACTTTGCAGTATAGCTGAGATGAACTCAGTATAAGTTCCATTTGAAGAAATAACCTAGGCCAGAAACCCAGTCCACTGTAGCTCTTAAGCATCATCTGGAGCACACATTCTGGGAACAAGGCAGCAGAGAGCCCAGTGGAAGCTGCTCGATTTGAGCTTGTCTGATAGGTGTTTGTCTTCCCTGCAGGGAAACAGTTGCTTAGAGAACTCTTTCTACAGCAGCCACACACTCTGCCCTAGAGCTGAGAAGCACTGGCTGTCACTTCCCTTTGCACAAGGAACATGCCTCAGAAACACACTCTCTCCTAACTCTTAAGTTACTACTTCAACTCACATATGCATGACAACACAGAGTGGAGCACCCGGCAATAGTGTGCAGGACAGTTCAGTAAAAGGGCTGCTCTGCCAGAACAAGGCAGAATGCAGATGCGTGGTTCTCAAGGATATGCTTCTGAGTCTGCTAGAAACTTTGCAGTAGAGCTGAGATGAACTCAGTATAAGTTCCATTTGAAGAAATAACCTAGGCCAGAAACCCACTCCACTGTAGCTCTTAAGCATCATCTGGAGCACACATTCTGGGAACCAGGAAGCAGAGAGCCCAGTGGAAGCTGCTCGATTTGAGCTTGTCTGATAGGTGTTTGTCTTCCCTGCAGGGAAACAGTTGCTTAGAGAACTCTTTCTACAGCAGCCACACACTCTGCCCTAGAGCTGAGAAGCACTGGCTGTAACTTCCCTTTGCAGAAGGAACATGCCTCAGAAACACACTCTCTCCTAACTCTTAAGTTACTACTTCAACTCACATATGCATGGAAACACAGAGTGGAGCACCCGGCAATACTGAGCAGGACAGCTCAGTAAAAGGGCTGCTCTGCCAGAACAAGGCAGAATGCAGATGCGTGGTTCTCAAGGATATGCTTCTGAGTCTGCTAGAAACTTTGCAGTAGAGCTGAGATGAACTCAGTATAAGTTCCATTTGAAGAAATAACCTAGGCCAGAAACCCACTCCACTGTAGCTCTTAAGCATCATCTGGAGCACACATTCTGGGAACCAGGCAGCAGAGAGCCCAGTGGAAGCTGCTCGATTTGAGCTTGTCTGATAGGTGTTTGTCTTCCCTGCAGGGAAACAGTTGCTTAGAGAACTCTTTCTACAGCAGCCACACACTCTGCCCTATAGCTGAGAAGCACTGGCTGTCACTTCCCTTTGCAGAAGGAACATGCCTCAGAAACACACTCTCTCCTAACTCTTAAGTTACTACTTCAACTCACATATGCATGGAAACACAGAGTGGAGCACCCGGCGATAGTGTGCAGGACAGTTCAGTAAAAGGGCTGCTCTGCCAGAACAAGGCAGAATGCAGATGCGTGGTTCTCAAGGATATGCCTCTGAGTCTGCTAGAAACTTTGCAGTAGAGCTGAGATGAACTCAGTATAAGTTCCATTTGAAGAAATAACCTAGGCCAGAAACCCACTCAACTGTAGCTCTTAAGCATCATCTGGAGCACACATTCTGGGAACCAGGCAGCAGAGAGCCCAGTGGAAGCTGCTCGATTTGAGCTTGTCTGATAGGTGTTTGTCTTCCCTGCAGGGAAACAGTTGCTAAGGGAACTCTTTCTACAGCAGCCACACACTCTGCCCTAGAGCTGAGAAGCACTGGCTGTCACTTCCCTTTGCAGAAGGAACATGCCTCAGAAACACACTCTCTCCTAACTCTTAAGTTACTACTTCAACTCACATATGCATGGAAACACAGAGTGGAGCACCCGGCAATACTGAGCAGGACAGTTCCGTAAAAGGGCTGCTCTGCCAGAACAGGGCAGAATGCAGATGCGTGGTTCTCAAGGATATGCTTCTGAGTCTGCTAGAAACTTTGCAGTAGAGCTGAGATGAACTCAGTATAAGTTCCATTTGAAGAAATAACCTAGGCCAGAAACCCACTCCACTGTAGCTCTTCAGCATCATCTGGAGCACACATTCTGGGAACCAGGCAGCAGAGAGCCCAGTGGAAGCTGCTCGATTTGAGCTTGTCTGATAGGTGTTTGTCTTCCCTGCAGGGAAACAGTTGCGCAGAGAACTCTTTCTACAGCAGCCACACACTCTGCCCTAGAGCTGAGAAGCACTGGCTGTCACTTCCCTTTGCAGAAGGAACATGCCTCAGAAACACACTCTCTCCTAACTCTTAAGTTACTACTTCAACTCACATATGCATGGAAACACAGAGTGGAGCACCCGGCAATACTGAGCAGGACGGTTCAGTAAAAGGGCTGCTCTGCCAGAAAAAGGCAGAATGCAGATGCGTGGTTCTCAAGGATATGCCTCTGAGTCTGCTAGAAACTTTGCAGTAGAGCTGAGATGAACTCAGTATAAGTTCCATTTGAAGAAATAACCTAGGCTAGAAACCCACTCAACTGTAGCTCTTAAGCATCATCTGGAGCACACATTCTGGGAACCAGGCAGCAGAGAGCCCAGTGGAAGCTGCTCGATTTGAGCTTGTCTGATAGGTGTTTGTCTTCCCTGCAGGGAAACAGTTGCTTAGAGAACTCTTTCTACAGCAGCCACACACTCTGCCCTAGAGCTGAGAAGCACTGGCTGTCACTTCCCTTTGCACAAGGAACATGCCTCAGAAACACACTCTCTCCTAACTCTTAAGTTACTACTTCAACTCACATATGCATGGAAACACAGAGTGGAGCACCCGGCAATACTGAGAAGGACAGTTCAGTAAAAGGGCTGCTCTGCCAGAACAAGGCAGAATGCAGATGCGTGGTTCTCAAGGATATGCTTCTGAGTCTGCTAGAAACTTTGCAGTAGAGCTGAGATGAACTCAGTATAAGTTCCATTTGAAGAAATAACCTAGGCCAGAAACCCACTCCACTGTAGCTCTTAAGCATCATCTGGAGCACACATTCTGGGAACCAGGCAGCAGAGAGCCCAGTGGAGACTGCTCGATTTGAGCTTGTCTGATAGGTGTATGTCTTCCCTGCAGGGAAACAGTTGCTTAGAGAACTCTTTCTACAGCAGCCACACACTCTGCCCTAGAGCTGAGAAGCACTGGCTGTAACTTCCCTTTGCAGAAGGAACATGCCTCAGAAACACACTCTCTCCTAACTCTTAAGTTACTACTTCAACTCACATACGCATGGAAACACAGAGTGGAGCACCCGGCAATACTGAGCAGGACAGCTCAGGCAAAGGGCTGCTCTGCCAGAACAAGGCAGAATGCAGATGCGTGGTTCTCAAGGATATGCTAGTGAGTCTGCTAGAAACTTTGCAGTAGAGCTGAGATGAACTCAGTATAAGTTCCATTTGAAGAAATAACCTAGGCCAGAAACCCACTCCACTGTAGCTCTTAAGCATCATCTGGAGCACACATTCTGGGAACCAGGCAGCAGAGGGCCCAGTGGAAGCTGCTCTATTTGAGCTTGTCTGATAGGTGTTTGAATCCCTGCAGGGAAACAGTTGCTTAGAGAACTCTTTCTACAGCAGCCACACACTCTGCCCTAGAGCTGAGAAGCACTGGCTGTAACTTCCTTTTGCAGAAGGAACATGCCTCAGAAACACACTCTCTCCTAACTCTTAAGTTACTACTTCAACTCACATATGCATGGAAACACAGAGTGGAGCACCCGGCAACACTGAGCAGGACAGTTCAGTAAAAGGGCTGCTCTGCCAGAACAAGGCAGAATGCAGATGCGTGGTTCTCAAGGATATGCTTCTGAGTCTGCTAGAAACTTTGCAGTAGAGCTGAGATGAACTCAGTATAAGTTCCCTTTCAAGAAATAACCTAGGCCAGAAACCCACTCCACTGTAGCTCTTAAGCATCATCTGGAGCACACATTCTGGGAACCAGGCAGCAGAGAGCCCAGTGGAAGCTGCTCGATTTGAGCTTGTCTAATATGTTTGTCTTTCTTGCAGGGAAACAATTGCGTAAGGAACTCTTTCTACAGCAGCCACACACTTTGCCGTAGAGCTGAGAATCAATGGCTGTAACTTCCCTTTGCAGAAGGAACATGCCTCAGAAACACACTCTCTCCTAACTCTTAAGTTACTACTTCAACTCACATATGCATGGAAACACAGAGTGGAGCACCCGGCAATACTGAGCAGGACAGTTCCGTAAAAGGGCTGCTCTGCCAGAACAGGGCAGAATGCAGATGCGTGGTTCTCAAGGATATGCTTCTGAGTCTGCTAGAAACTTTGCAGTAGAGCTGAGATGAACTCAGTATAAGTTCCATTTGAAGAAATAACCTAGGCCAGAAACCCACTCCACTGTTGCTCTTAAGCATCATCTGGAGCACACATTCTGGGAACCAGGCAGCAGAGAGCCCAGTGGAAGCTGCTCGATTTGAGCTTGTCTGATAGGTGTTTGTCTTCCCTGCAGGGAAATAGTTGCTTAGAGAACTCTTTCTACAGCAGCCACACACTCTGCCCTAGAGCTGAGAAGCACTGGCTGTCACTTCCCTTTGCACAAGGAACATGCCTCAGAAACACACTCTCTCCTAACTCTTAAGTTACTACTTCAACTCACATATGCATGGAAACACAGAGTGGAGCACCCGGCGATAGTGTGCAGGACAGTTCAGTAAAAGGGCTGCTCTGCCAGAACAAGGCAGAATGCAGATGCGTGGTTCTCAAGGATATGCTTCTGAGTCTGCTAGAAAATTTGCAGTAGAGCTGAGATGAACTCAGTATAAGTTCCATTTCAAGAAATAACCTAGGCCAGAAACCCACTCCACTGTAGCTCTTAAGCATCATCTGGAGCACACATTCTGGGAACCAGGCAGCAGAGAGCCCAGTGGAAGCTGCTCGATTTGAGCTTGTCTTATAGGTGTTTGTCTTCCCTGCAGGGAAACAGTTGCGTAGAGAACACTTTCTACAGCAGCCACACACTCTGCCCTAGAGCTGAGAAGCACTGGCTGTAACTTCCCTTTGCAGAAGGAACATGCCTCAGAAACACACTCTCTCCTAACTCTTAAGTTACTACTTCAACTCACATATGCATGGAAACACAGAGTGGAACACCCGGCAATACTGAGCAGGACAGTTCAGTAAAAGGGCTGCTCTGCCAGAACAAGGCAGAATGCAGATGAGTGGTTCTCAAGGATACACTTCTGAGTCTGCTATAAACTTTGCAGTATAGCTGAGATGAACTCAGTATAAGTTCCATTTGAAGAAATAACCTAGGCCAGAAACCCAGTCCACTGTAGCTCTTAAGCATCATCTGGAGCACACATTCTGGGAACAAGGCAGCAGAGAGCCCAGTGGAAGCTGCTCGATTTGAGCTTGTCTGATAGGTGTTTGTCTTCCCTGCAGGGAAACAGTTGCTTAGAGAACTCTTTCTAGGGCAGCCACACACTCTGCCCTAGAGCTGAGAAGCACTGGCTGTCACTTCCCTTTGCACAAGGAACATGCCTCAGAAACACACTCTCTCCTAACTCTTAAGTTACTACTTCAACTCACATATGCATGACAACACAGAGTGGAGCACCCGGCAATAGTGTGCAGGACAGTTCAGTAAAAGGGCTGCTCTGCCAGAACAAGGCAGAATGCAGATGCGTGGTTCTCAAGGATATGCTTCTGAGTCTGCTAGAAACTTTGCAGTAGAGCTGAGATGAACTCAGTATAAGTTCCATTTGAAGAAATAACCTAGGCCAGAAACCCACTCCACTGTAGCTCTTAAGCATCATCTGGAGCACACATTCTGGGAACCAGGAAGCAGAGAGCCCAGTGGAAGCTGCTCGATTTGAGCTTGTCTGATAGGTGTTTGTCTTCCCTGCAGGGAAACAGTTGCTTAGAGAACTCTTTCTACAGCAGCCACACACTCTGCCCTAGAGCTGAGAAGCACTGGCTGTAACTTCCCTTTGCAGAAGGAACATGCCTCAGAAACACACTCTCTCCTAACTCTTAAGTTACTACTTCAACTCACATATGCATGGAAACACAGAGTGGAGCACCCGGCAATACTGAGCAGGACAGCTCAGTAAAAGGGCTGCTCTGCCAGAACAAGGCAGAATGCAGATGCGTGGTTCTCAAGGATATGCTTCTGAGTCTGCTAGAAACTTTGCAGTAGAGCTGAGATGAACTCAGTATAAGTTCCATTTGAAGAAATAACCTAGGCCAGAAACCCACTCCACTGTAGCTCTTAAGCATCATCTGGAGCACACATTCTGGGAACCAGGCAGCAGAGAGCCCAGTGGAAGCTGCTCGATTTGAGCTTGTCTGATAGGTGTTTGTCTTCCCTGCAGGGAAACAGTTGCTTAGAGAACTCTTTCTACAGCAGCCACACACTCTGCCCTATAGCTGAGAAGCACTGGCTGTCACTTCCCTTTGCAGAAGGAACATGCCTCAGAAACACACTCTCTCCTAACTCTTAAGTTACTACTTCAACTCACATATGCATGGAAACACAGAGTGGAGCACCCGGCGATAGTGTGCAGGACAGTTCAGTAAAAGGGCTGCTCTGCCAGAACAAGGCAGAATGCAGATGCGTGGTTCTCAAGGATATGCCTCTGAGTCTGCTAGAAACTTTGCAGTAGAGCTGAGATGAACTCAGTATAAGTTCCATTTGAAGAAATAACCTAGGCCAGAAACCCACTCAACTGTAGCTCTTAAGCATCATCTGGAGCACACATTCTGGGAACCAGGCAGCAGAGAGCCCAGTGGAAGCTGCTCGATTTGAGCTTGTCTGATAGGTGTTTGTCTTCCCTGCAGGGAAACAGTTGCTAAGGGAACTCTTTCTACAGCAGCCACACACTCTGCCCTAGAGCTGAGAAGCACTGGCTGTCACTTCCCTTTGCAGAAGGAACATGCCTCAGAAACACACTCTCTCCTAACTCTTAAGTTACTACTTCAACTCACATATGCATGGAAACACAGAGTGGAGCACCCGGCAATACTGAGCAGGACAGTTCCGTAAAAGGGCTGCTCTGCCAGAACAGGGCAGAATGCAGATGCGTGGTTCTCAAGGATATGCTTCTGAGTCTGCTAGAAACTTTGCAGTAGAGCTGAGATGAACTCAGTATAAGTTCCATTTGAAGAAATAACCTAGGCCAGAAACCCACTCCACTGTAGCTCTTCAGCATCATCTGGAGCACACATTCTGGGAACCAGGCAGCAGAGAGCCCAGTGGAAGCTGCTCGATTTGAGCTTGTCTGATAGGTGTTTGTCTTCCCTGCAGGGAAACAGTTGCGCAGAGAACTCTTTCTACAGCAGCCACACACTCTGCCCTAGAGCTGAGAAGCACTGGCTGTCACTTCCCTTTGCAGAAGGAACATGCCTCAGAAACACACTCTCTCCTAACTCTTAAGTTACTACTTCAACTCACATATGCATGGAAACACAGAGTGGAGCACCCGGCAATACTGAGCAGGACGGTTCAGTAAAAGGGCTGCTCTGCCAGAAAAAGGCAGAATGCAGATGCGTGGTTCTCAAGGATATGCCTCTGAGTCTGCTAGAAACTTTGCAGTAGAGCTGAGATGAACTCAGTATAAGTTCCATTTGAAGAAATAACCTAGGCTAGAAACCCACTCAACTGTAGCTCTTAAGCATCATCTGGAGCACACATTCTGGGAACCAGGCAGCAGAGAGCCCAGTGGAAGCTGCTCGATTTGAGCTTGTCTGATAGGTGTTTGTCTTCCCTGCAGGGAAACAGTTGCTTAGAGAACTCTTTCTACAGCAGCCACACACTCTGCCCTAGAGCTGAGTTGCACTGGCTGTAACTTCCCTTTGCATAAGGAACATGCCACAGAAACACACTCTATCCTAACTCTTAAGTTACTACTTCAACTCACATATGCATGGAAACACAGAGTGGAGCACCCGGCAATACTGAGCAGGACAGCTCAGTAAAAGGGCTGCTCTGCCAGAACAAGGCAGAACGCAGATGCGTGGTTCTCATGGATATGCTTCTGAGTCTGCTAGAAACTTTGCAGTAGAGCTGAGATGAACTCAGTATAAGTTCCATTTGAAGAAATAACCTAGGCCAGAAACCCACTCCACTGTAGCTCTTAAGAATCATCTGGAGCACACATTCTGGGAACCAGGCAGCAGAGAGTCCAGTGGAAGCTGCTCGATTTGAGCTTGTCTGATAGGTGTTTGTCTTCCCTGCAGGGAAACAGTTGCTTAGAGAACTCTTTCTACAGCAGCCACACACTCTGCCCTAGAGCTGAGAAGCACTGGCTGTCACTTCCCTTTGCAGAAGGAACATGCCTCAGAAACACGCTCCCTCTTAACTCTTAGGTTACTACTTCAACTCACATATGCATGGAAACACAGAGTGGAGCACCCGGCAATACTGAGCAGGACAGTTCAGTAAAAGGGCTGCTCTGCCAGAACAAGGCAGAATGCAGATGCGTGGTTCTCAAGGATATGCTTCTGAGTCTGCTAGAAACTTTGCAGTAGAGCTGAGATGAACTCAGTATAAGTTCCATTTGAAGAAATAACCTAGGCCAGAAATCCAGTCAACTGTAGCTCTTAAGCATCATCTGGAGCACACATTCTGGGAACCAGGCAGCAGAGAGCCCAGTGGAAGCTGCTCGATTTGAGCTTGTCTGATAGGTGTTTGTCTTCCCTGCAGGGAAACATTTGCTTAGAGAACTCTTTCTACAGCAGCCACACACTGTGCCGTAGAGCTGAGAAGCACTGGCTGTAACTTCCCTTTGCAGAAGGAACATGCCTCAGAAACACACTCTCTCCTAACTCTTAAGTTACTACTTCAAATCACATATGCATCGAAACACAGAGTGGATCACCCGGCAATACTGAGCAGGACAGCTCAGTAAAAGGGCTGCTCTGCCAGAACAAGGCAGAATGCAGATGCGTGGTTCTCATGGATATGTTTCTGAGTCTGCTAGAAACTTTGCAGTAGAGCTGAGATGAACTCAGTATAAGTTCCATTTGAAGAAATAACCTAGGCCAGAAACCCACTCAACTGTAGCTCTTAAGCATCATATGGAGCACACATTCTGGGAACCAGGCAGCAGAGAGCCCAGTGGAAGCTGCTCGATTTGAGCTTGTCTGATAGGTGTTTGTCTTCCCTGCAGGGAAACAGTTGCTTAGAGAACTCTTTCTACAGCAGCCACACACTCTGCCCTAGAGCTGAGAAGCACTGGCTGTAACTTCCCTTTGCAGAAGGAACATGCCTCAGAAACACACTCTATCCTAACTCTTAAGTTACTACTTCAACTCACATATGCATGGATACACAGAGTGGAGCACCCGGCGATAGTGTGCAGGACAGTTCAGTAAAAGGGCTGCTCTGCCAGAACAAGGCAGAATGCAGATGCGTGGTTCTCAAGGATATGCTTCTGAGTCTGCTAGAAACGTTGCAGTAGAGCTGAGATGAACTCAGTATAAGTTCCATTTGAAGAAATAACCTAGGCCAGAAACCCACTCAACTGTAGCTCTTAAGCATCATCTGGAGCACACATTCTGGGAACCAGGCAGCAGAGAGCCCAGTGGAAGCTGCTCGATTTGAGCTTGTCTGATAGGTGTTTGTATTCCCTGCAGGGAAACAGTTGCTTAGAGAACTCTTTCTACAGCAGCCACACACTCTGCCCTAGAGCTGAGAAGCACTGGCTGTAACTTCCCTTTGCAGAAGGAACATGCCTCAGAAACACACTCTCTCCTAACGCTTAAGTTACTACTTCAACTCACATATGCATGGAAACACAGAGTGGAGCAGCGGGCAATACTGAGCAGGACAGTTCAGTAAAAGGGGTGCTCTCCCAGAACAAGGCAGAATGCAGATGCGTGGTTCTCAAGGATATGCTTCTGAGTCTGCTAGAAACTTTGAAGTAGAGCTGAGATGAACTCAGTATAAGTTCCATTTGAAGAAATAACCTAGGCCAGAAACCCACTCCACCTAGCTCTTAAGCATCATGGGGAGCACACATTCTGGGAACCAGGCAGCAGAGAGCCCAGTGGAAGCTGCTCGATTTGAGCTTGTCTGTTAGGTGTTTGCCTTCCCTGCAGTGAAACAGTTGCTTTGAGATCTCTTTCTACAGCAGCCACACACTCTGCCCTAGAGCTGAGAAGCACTGGCTGTAACTTCCCTTTGCAGAAGGAACATGCCTCAGAAACACACTCTCTCCTAACGCTTAAGTTACTACTTCAACTCACATATGCATGGAAACACAGAGTGGAGCAGCGGGCAATACTGAGCAGGACAGTTCAGTAAAAGGGGTGCTCTCCCAGAACAAGGCAGAATGCAGATGCGTGGTTCTCAAGGATATGCTTCTGAGTCTGCTAGAAACGTTGCAGTAGAGCTGAGATGAACTCAGTATAAGAGCCATTTGAAGAAATATCTCAGGCCAAAAACCCACTCAACTGTAGCTCTTAAGATTCATCTGGAGCACACATTCTGGGAACCAGGCAGCAGAGAGCCCAGTGGAAGCTGCTCGATTTGAGCTTGTCTGATAGGTGTTTGTCTTCCCTGCAGGGAAACAGTTGCTTAGAGAACTCTTTCTACAGCAGCCACACACTCTGCCCTAGAGCTGAGAAGCACTGGCTGTCACTTCCCTTTGCAGAAGGAACATGCCTCAGAAACACACTCTCTCCTAACTCTTAAGTTACTACTTCAACTCACATATGCATGGAAACACAGAGTGGAGCACCCGGCGATAGTGTGCAGGACAGTTCAGTAAAAGGGCTGCTCTGCCAGAACAAGGCAGAATTCAGATGCGTGGTTCTCAAGGATATGCTTCTGAGTCTGCTAGAAACTTTGCAGTAGAGCTGAGATGAACTCAGTATAAGTTCTATTTGAAGAAATAACCTAGGTCAGAAACCCACTCAACTGTAGCTCTTAAGCATCATCTGGAGCACACATTCTGGGAACCAGGCAGCAGAGAGCCCAGTGGAAGCTGCTCGATTTGAGCTTGTCTGACAGGTGTTTGTCTTCCCTGCAGAGAAACAGTTGCTTAGAGAACTCTTTCTACAGCAGCCACACACTCTGCCCTAGAGCTGAGAAGCACTGGCTGTAACTTCCCTTTGCAGAAGGAACATGCCTCAGAAACACACTCTCTCCTAACTCTTAAGTTACTACTTCAACTCACATATGCATGGAAACACAGAGTGGAGCACCCGGCGGTATTGTGCAGGACAGTTCAGTAAAAGGGCTGCTCTGCCAGAACAAGGCAGAATGCAGATGCATGGTTCTCAAGGATATGCTTCTGAGTCTGCTAGAAACTTTGCAGTAGAGCTGAGATGAACTCAGTATATGTTCCATTTGAAGAAATAACCTAGGCCAGAAACCCACTCCACTGTAGCTCTTAAGCATCATCTGGAGCACACATTCTGGGAACCAGGCAGCAGAGAGCCCAGTGGAAGCTGCTCGATTTGAGCTTGTCTGATAGGTGTTTGTCTTCCGTGCAGGGAAACAGTTGCTTAGAGAACTCTTTCTACAGCAGCCACACACTCTGCCCTAGAGCTGAGAAGCACTGGCTGTAACTTCCCTTTGCAGAAGGAACATGCCTCAGAAACACACTCTCTCCTAACTCTTAAGTTACTACTTCAACTCACATACGCATGGAAACACAGAGTGGAGCACCCGGCAATACTGAGCAGGACAGCTCAGTAAAAGGGCTGCTCTGCCAGAACAAGGCAGAATGCAGATGCGTGGTTCTCAAGGATATGCTTCTGAGTCTGCTAGAAACTTTGCAGTAGAGCTGAGATGAACTCAGTATAAGTTCTATTTGAAGAAATAACCTAGGCCAGAAACCCACTCAACTGTAGACTTAAGCATCATCTGGAGCACACATTCTGGGAACCAGGCAGCAGAGAGCCCAGTGGAACCTGTTCGATTTGAGCTTGTCTGATAGGTGTTTGTCTTCCCTGCAGGGAAACAGTTGCTTAGAGAACACTTTCTACAGGAGCCACACACTCTGCCCTAGAGGTGAGAAGCACTGGCTGTCACTTACCTTTGCAGAAGGAACATGCCTCAGAAACACACTCTCTCCTAACTCTTAAGTTACTACTTCAACTCACATATGCATGGAAACACAGAGTGGAGCACCCGGCAATACTGAGCAGGACAGTTCTGTAAAAGGGCTGCTCTGCCAGAACAAGGCAGAATGCAGATGCGTGGTTCTCAAGGATATGCTTCTGAGTCTGCTAGAAACTTTGCAGTAGAGCTGAGATGAACTCAGTATAAGTTCCATTTGAAGAAAGAACCTAGGCCAGAAACCCACTCCACTGTAGCTCTTAAGCATCATCTGGAGCACACATTCTGGGAACCAGGCAGCAGAGAGCCCAGTGGAAGCTGCTCGATTTGAGCTTGTCTGATAGGTGTTTGTCTTCCCTGCAGGGAAACAGTTGCTTAGAGAACTCTTTCTACAGCAGCCACACACTCTGCCCTAGAGCTGAGAAGCACTGGCTGTCACTTCCCTTTGCAGAAGGAACATGCCTCAGAAACACACTCTCTCCTAACTCTTAAGTTACTACTTCAACTCACATATGCATGGAAACACAGAGTGGAGCACCCGGCAATACTGAGAAGGACAGTTCAGTAAAAGGGCTGCTCTGCCAGAACAAGGCAGAATGCAGATGCGTGGTTCTCAAGGATATGCTTCTGAGTCTGCTAGAAACTTTGCAGTAGAGCTGAGATGAACTCAGTATAAGTTCCATTTGAAGAAATAACCTAGGCCAGAAACCCACTCCACTGTAGCTCTTAAGCATCATCTGGAGCACACATTCTGGGAACCAGGCAGCAGAGAGCCCAGTGGAGACTGCTCGATTTGAGCTTGTCTGATAGGTGTATGTCTTCCCTGCAGGGAAATAGTTGCTTAGAGAACTTTTTCTACAGCAGCCACACACTCTGCCCTAGAGCTGAGAAGCACTGGCTGCAACTTCCCTTTGCAGAAGGAACATGCCTCAGAAACACACTCTCTCCTAACTCTTAAGTTACTACTTCAACTCACATACGCATGGAAACACAGAGTGGAGCACCCTGCAATACAGAGCAGGACAGCTCAGGCAAAGGGCTGCTCTGCCAGAACAAGGCAGAATGCAGATGCGTGGTTCTCAAGGATATGCTTCTGAGTCTGCTAGAAACTTTGCAGTAGAGCTGAGATGAACTCAGTATAAGTTCCATTTGAAGAAATAACCTAGGCCAGAAACCCACTCCACTGTAGCTCTTAAGCATCATCTGGAGCACACATTCTGGGAACCAGGCAGCAGAGGGCCCAGTGGAAGCTGCTCGATTTGAGCTTGTCTGATAGGTGTTTGAATCCCTGCAGGGAAACAGTTGCTTAGAGAACTCTTTCTACAGCAGCCACACACTCTGCCCTAGAGCTGAGATGCACTGGCTGTAACTTCCTTTTGCAGAAGGAACATGCCTCAGAAACACACTCTCTCCTAACTCTTAAGTTACTACTTCAACTCACATATGCATGGAAACACAGAGTGGAGCACCCGGCAACACTGAGCAGGACAGTTCAGTAAAAGGGCTGCTCTGCCAGAACAAGGCAGAATGCAGATGCGTGGTTCTCAAGGATATGCTTCTGAGTCTGCTAGAAACTTTGCAGTAGAGCTGAGATGAACTCAGTATAAGTTCCATTTCAAGAAATAACCTAGGCCAGAAACCCACTCCACTGTAGCTCTTAAGCATCATCTGGAGCACACATTCTGAGAACCAGGCAGCAGAGAGCCCAGTGGAAGCTGCTCGATTTGAGCTTGTCTGATAGGTGTTTGTCTTCCCTGCAGGGAAACAGTTGCGTAGAGAACTCTTTCTACAGCAGCCACACACTCTGCCCTAGAGCTGAGAAGCACTGGCTGTAACTTCCCTTTGCAGAAGTAACATGCCTCAGAAACACACTGTCTCCTAACTCTTAAGTTAATACTTCAACTCACATATGCATGGAAACACAGAGTGGAACACCCGGCGATAGTGTGCAGGACAGTTCAGTAAAAGGGCTGCTCTGCCAGAACAAGGCAGAATGCAGATGAGTGGTTCTCAAGGATACGCTTCTGAGTCTGCTAGAAACTTTGCAGTATAGCTGAGATGAACTCAGTATAAGTTCCATTTGAAGAAATAACCTAGGCCAGAAACCCAGTCCACTGTAGCTCTTAAGCATCATCTGGAGCACACATTCTGGGAACCAGGCAGCAGAGATCCCAGTGGAAGCTGCTCGATTTGAGCTTGTCTGATAGGTGTTTGTCTTCCCTGCAGGGAAACAGTTGCTTAGAGAACTCTTTCTAGGGCAGCCACACACTCTGCCCTAGAGCTGAGAAGCACTGGCTGTCACTTCCCTTTGCAGAAGGAATATGCCTCAGAAACACACTCTCTCCTAACTCTTAAGTTACTACTTCAACTCACATATGCATGACAACACAGAGTGGATCACCCGGCAATAGTGTGCAGGACAGTTCAGTAAAAGGGCTGCTCTGCCAGAACAAGGCAGAATGCAGATGCGTGGTTCTCATGGATGTGCTTCTGAGTCTGCTAGAAACTTTGCAGTAGAGCTGAGATGAACTCAGTATAAGTTCCATTTGAAGAAATAACCTAGGTCAGAAACCCACTCAACTGTAGCTCTTAAGCATCATCTGGAGCACACATTCTGGGAACCAGGCAGCACAGATCCCAGTGGAAGCTGCTCGATTTGAGCTTGTCTGTTAGGTGTTTGCCTTCCCTGCAGTGAAACAGTTGCTTTGAGATCTCTTTCTACAGCAGCCACACACTCTGCCCTAGAGCTGAGAAGCACTGGCTGTAACTTCCCTTTGCAGAAGGAACATGCCTCAGAAACACACTCTCTCCTAACGCTTAAGTTACTACTTCAACTCACATATGCATGGAAACACAGAGTGGAGCAGCGGGCAATACTGAGCAGGACAGTTCAGTAAAAGGGGTGCTCTCCCAGAACAAGGCAGAATGCAGATGCGTGGTTCTCAAGGATATGCTTCTGAGTCTGCTAGAATCTTTGCAGTAGAGCTGAGATGAACTCAGTATAAGTTCCATTTGAAGAAATAACCTAGGCCAGAAACCCACTCCACTGTAGCTCTTAAGCATCATCTGGAGCACACATTCTGGGAACCAGGCAGCAGAGAGCCCAGTGGAAGCTGCTCGATTTGAGCTTGTCTAATATGTTTGTCTTCCTTGCAGGGAAACAATTGCGTAAGGAACTCTTTCTACAGCAGCCACACACTTTGCCGTAGAGCTGAGAAGCAATGGCTGTCACTTCCCTTTGCAGAAGGAACATGCCTCAGAAACACACTCTCTCCTAACTCTTAAGTTACTACTTCAACTCACATATGCATGGAAACACAGAGTGGAGCACCCGGCGATAGTGTGCAGGACAGTTCAGTAAAAGGGCTGCTCTGCCAGAACAAGGCAGAATGCAGATGCGTGGTTCTCAAGGATATGCTTCTGAGTCTGCTAGATACTTTGCAGTACAGCTGAGATGAACTCAGTATAAGTTCCATTTGAAGAAATAACCTAGGCCAGAAACCCACTCCACTGTAGCTCTTAAGCATCATCTGGAGCACACATTCTGGGAACCAGGCAGCAGAGAGCCCAGTGGAAGCTGCTCGATTTGAGCTTGTCTGATAGGTGTTTGTCTTCCCTGCAGGGAAACAGTTGCTTAGAGAACTCTTTCTACAGCAGCCACACACTCTGCCCTATAGCTGAGAAGCACTGGCTGTAACTTCCCTTTGCAGAAGGAACATGCCTCAGAAACACACTCTCTCCTAACTCTTAAGTTACTACTTCAACTCACATATGCATGGAAACACAGAGTGGAGCACCCGGCAATACTGAGCAGGACAGCTCAGTAAAAGGGCTGCTCTGCCAGAACAAGGCAGAATGCAGATGCTTGGTTCTCATGGATATGCTTCTGAGTCTGCTAGAAACTTTGCAGTAGAGCTGAGATGAACTCAGTATAAGTTCCATTTGAAGAAATAACCTAGGCCAGAAACCCACTCCACTGTAGCTCTTAAGCATCATCTGGAGCACACATTCTGGGAACCAGGCAGCAGAGAGCCCAGTGGAAGCTGCTCGATTTGAGCTTGTCTGATAGGTGTTTGTCTTCCCTGCAGGGAAACAGTTGCTTAGAGAACTCTTTCTAGGGCAGCCACACACTCTGCCCTAGAGCTGAGAAGCACTGGCTGTCACTTCCCTTTGCAGAAGGAACATGCCTCAGAAACACACTCTCTCCTAACTCTTAAGTTACTACTTCAACTCACATATGCATGACAACACAGAGTGGATCACCCGGCAATAGTGTGCAGGACAGTTCAGTAAAAGGGCTGCTCTGCCAGAACAAGGCAGAATGCAGATGCGTGGTTCTCATGGATGTGCTTCTGAGTCTGCTAGAAACTTTGCAGTAGAGCTGAGATGAACTCAGTATAAGTTCCATTTGAAGAAATAACCTAGGCCAGAAATCCAGTCAACTGTAGCTCTTAAGCATCATCTGGAGCACACATTCTAGGAACCAGGCAGCAGAGAGCCCAGTGGAAGCTGCTCGATTTGAGCTTGTCTGATAGGTGTTTGTCTTCCCGGCAGGGAAACATTTGCTTAGAGAACTCTTTCTACAGCAGCCACACACTCAGCCCTAGAGCTGAGAAGCACTGGCTGTTACTTCCCTTTGCAGAAGGAACATGCCTCAGAAACACACTCTCTCCTAACTCTTAAGTTACTACTTCAACTCACATATGCATGGAAACACAGAGTGGATCACCCGGCAATACTGAGCAGGACAGCTCAGTAAAAGGGCTGCTCTGCCAGAACAAGGCAGAATGCAGATGCGTGGTTCTCGTGGATATGTTTCTGAGTCTGCTAGAAACTTTGCAGTAGAGCTGAGATGAACTCAGTATAAGTTCCATTTGAAGAAATAACCTAGGCCAGAAACCCACTCCACTGTAGCTCTTAAGCATCATCTGGAGCACACATTCTGGGAACCAGGCAGCAGAGAGCCCAGTGGAAGCTGCTCGATTTGAGCTTGTCTGATAGGTGTTTGTCTTCCCTGCAGGGAAACAGTTGCTTAGAGAACTCTTTCTACAGCAGCCACACACTCTGCCCTAGAGCTGAGAAGCACTGGCTGTAACTTCCCTTTGCAGAAGAAACATGCCTCAGAAACACACTCTATCCTAACTCTTAAGTTACTACTTCAACTCACATATGCATGGATACACAGAGTGGAGCACCCGGCGATAGTGTGCAGGACAGTTCAGTAAAAGGGCTGCTCTGCCAGAACAAGGCAGAATGCAGATGCGTGGTTCTCAAGGATATGCTTCTGAGTCTGCTAGAAACTTTGCAGTAGAGCTGAGATGAACTCAGTATAAGT
The DNA here is from genome assembly GCA_031878705.1 of Tapirus indicus. Taxonomy (NCBI): domain Eukaryota; kingdom Metazoa; phylum Chordata; class Mammalia; order Perissodactyla; family Tapiridae; genus Tapirus; species Tapirus indicus. The sequence continues at coordinate 50,193,704 of CM062942.1, forward strand.
TCCATTTGAGGAAATAACCTAGGCCAGAAACCCACTCAACTGTAGCTCTTAAGCATCATCTGGAGCACACATTCTGGGAACCAGGCAGCAGAGAGCCCAGTGGAAGCTGCTCGATTTGAGCTTGTCTGATAGGTGTTTGTCTTCCCTGCAGGGAAACAGTTGCTTATAGAAGTCTTTCTACTGCAGCCACACACTCTGCCCTAGAGCTGAGAAGCACTGGCTGTAACTTCCCTTTGCAGAAGGAACATGCCTCAGAAACACACTCTCTCCTAACTCTCAAGTTACTACTTCAACTCACATATGCATGGAAACACAGAGTGGAGCACCTGGCAATACTGAGCAGGACAGCTCAGTAAAAGGGCTGCTCTACCAGAACAAGGCAGAATGCAGATGCGTGGTTCTCAAGGATATGCTTCTGAGTCTGCTAGAAACTTTGCAGTAGAGCTGAGATGAACTCAGTATAAGTTCCATTTGAAGAAATAACCTAGGTCAGAAACCCACTCAACTGTAGCTCTTAAGCATCATCTGGAGCACACATTCTGGGAACCAGGCAGCACAGATCCCAGTGGAAGCTGCTCGATTTGAGCTTGTCTGTTAGGTGTTTGTCTTCCCTGCAGTGAAACAGTTGCTTAGAGATCTGTTTCTACAGCAGCCACACACTCTGCCCTAGAGCTGAGAAGCACTGGCTGTAACTTCCCTTTGCAGAAGGAACATGCCTCAGAAACACACTCTCTCCTAACGCTTAAGTTACTACTTCAACTCACATATGCATGGAAACACAGAGTGGAGCACCCGGCGATAGTGTGCAGGACAGTTCAGTAAAAGGGCTGCTCTGCCAGAACACGGCAGAATGCAGATGCATGGTTCTCATGGATGTGCTTCTGAGTCTGCTAGAAACTTTGCAGTAGAGCTGAGATGAACTCAGTATAAGTTCCATTTGAAGAAATAACCTAGTTCAGAAACCCACTCAACTGTTTCTCTTAAGCATCATCTGGAGCACACATTCTGGGAACCAGCCAGCAGAGAGCCCTGTGGAAGCTGCTCGATTTGAGCTTGTCTGATAGGTGTTTGTCTTCCCTGCAGGGAAACAGTTGCTTAGAGAACTCTTTCTAGAGCAGCCACACACTCTGCCCTAGAGCTGAGAAGCACTGGCTGTCACTTCCCTTTGCAGAAGGAACATGACTCAGAAACACACTCTCTCCTAACTCTTAAGTTACTACTTCAACTCACATATGCATGGAAACACAGAGTGGAGCACCCGGCAATACTGAGCAGGACAGCTCATTAAAAGGGCTGCTCTACCAGAACAAGGCAGAATGCAGATGAGTGGTTCTCAAGGATATGCTTCTGAGTCTGCTAGAAACTTTGCAGTAGAGCTGAGATGAACTCAGTATAAGTTCCATTTGAAGAAATAACCTAGGTCAGAAACCCACTCAACTGTAGCTCTTAAGCATCATCTGGAGCACACATTCTGGGAACCAGGCAGCACAGATCCCAGTGGAAGCTGCTCGATTTGAGCTTGTCTGTTAGGTGTTTGCCTTCCCTGCAGGGAAACAGTTGCTTTGAGATCTCTTTCTACAGCAGCCACACACTCTGCCCTAGAGCTGAGAAGCACTGGCTGTAACTTCCCTTTGCAGAAGGAACATGCCTCAGAAACACACTCTCTCCTAACGCTTAAGTTACTACTTCAACTCACATATGCATGGAAACACAGAGTGGAGCAGCGGGCAATACTGAGCAGGACAGTTCAGTAAAAGGGGTGCTCTCCCAGAACAAGGCAGAATGCAGATGCGTGGTTCTCAAGGATATGCTTCTGAGTCTGCTAGAAACTTTGCAGTAGAGCTGAGATGAACTCAGTATAAGTTCCATTTGAAGAAATAACCTAGGCCAGAAACCCACTCCACTGTAGCTCTTAAGCATCATCTGGAGCACACATTCTGGGAACCAGGCAGCAGAGAGCCCAGTGGAAGCTGCTCGATTTGAGCTTGTCTAATATGTTTGTCTTCCTTACAGGGAAACAATTGCGTAAGGAAATCTTTCTACAGCAGCCACACACTTTGCCGTAGAGCTGAGAAGCAATGGCTGTCACTTCCCTTTGCAGAAGGAACATGCCTCAGAAACACACTCTCTCCTAACTCTTAAGTTACTACTTCAACTCACATATGCATGGAAACACAGAGTGGAGCACCCGGCGATAGTGTGCAAGACAGTTCAGTAAAAGGGCTGCTCTGCCAGAACAAGGCAGAATGCAGATGCGTGGTTCTCAAGGATATGCTTCTGAGTCTGCTAGAAACTTTTAAGTAGAGCTGAGATGAACTCAGTATAAGTTCCATTTGAAGAAATAACCTAGGTCAGAAACCCACTCAACTGTAGCTCTTAAGCATCATCTGGAGCACACATTCTGGGAACCAGGCAGCACAGATCCCAGTGGAAGCTGCTCGATTTGAGCTTGTCTGTTAGGTGTTTGTCTTCCCTGCAGTGAAACAGTTGCTTTGAGATCTCTTTCTACAGCAGCCACACACTCTGCCCTAGAGCTGAGAAGCACTGGCTGTAACTTCCCTTTGCAGAAGGAACATGCCTCAGAAACACACTCTCTCCTAACGCTTAAGTTACTACTTCAACTCACATATGCATGGAAACACAGAGTGGAGCAGCGGGCAATACTGAGCAGGACAGTTCAGTAAAAGGGGTGCTCTCCCAGAACAAGGCAGAATGCAGATGCGTGGTTCTCAAGGATATGCTTCTGAGTCTGCTAGAAACGTTGCAGTAGAGCTGAGATGAACTCAGTATAAGTTCCATTTGAAGAAATAACCTAGGCCAGAAACCCACTCAACTGTAGCTCTTAAGCATCATCTGGAGCACACATTCTGGGAACCAGGCAGCAGAGAGCCCAGTGGAAGCTGCTCGATTTGAGCTTGTCTAATATGTTTGTCTTCCTTGCAGGGAAACAATTGCGTAAGGAACTCTTTCTACAGCAGCCACACACTTTGCCGTAGAGCTGAGAAGCAATGGCTGTAACTTCCCTTTGCAGAAGGAACATGCCTCAGAAACACACTCTCTCCTAACTCTTAAGTTACTACTTCAACTCACATATGCATGGAAACACAGAGTGGAGCACCCGGCAATACTGAGCAGGACAGCTCAGTAAAAGGGCTGCTCTGCCAGAACAAGGCAGAATGCAGATGCGTGGTTCTCAAGGATATGCTTCTGAGTCTGCTAGAAACGTTGCAGTAGAGCTGAGATGAACTCAGTATAAGTTCCATTTGAAGAAATAACCTAGGCCAGAAACCCACTCCACTGTAGCTATTAAGCATCATCTGGAGCACACATTCCGGGAACCAGGCAGCAGAGAGCCCAGTGGAAGCTGCTCGATTTGAGCTTGTCTGATAGGTGTTTGTCTTCCCTGCAGGGAAATAGTTGCTTAGAGAACTCTTTCTACAGCAGCCACACACTCTGCCCTAGAGCTGAGAAGCACTGGCTGTCACTTCCCTTTGCACAAGGAACATGCCTCAGAAACACACTCTCTCCTAACTCTTAAGTTACTACTTCAACTCACATATGCATGGAAACACAGAGTGGAGCACCCGGCGATAGTGTGCAGGACAGTTCAGTAAAAGGGCTGCTCTGCCAGAACAAGGCAGAATGCAGATGCGTGGTTCTCAAGGATATGCTTCTGAGTCTGCTAGAAACTTTGCAGTAGAGCTGAGATGAACTCAGTATAAGTTCCATTTGAAGAAATAACCTAGGCCAGAAACCCACTCCACTGTAGCTCTTAAGCATCATCTGGAGCACACATTCTGGGAACCAGGCAGCAGAGGGCCCAGTGGAAGCTGCTCGATTTGAGCTTGTCTGATAGGTGTTTGAATCCCTGCAGGGAAACAGTTGCTTAGAGAACTCTTTCTACAGCAGCCACACACTCTGCCCTAGAGCTGAGAAGCACTGGCTGTAACTTCCTTTTGCAGAAGGAACATGCCTCAGAAACACACTCTCTCCTAACTCTTAAGTTACTACTTCAACTCACATATGCATGGAAACACAGAGTGGAGCACCCGGCAACACTGAGCAGGACAGTTCAGTAAAAGGGCTGCTCTGCCAGAACAAGGCAGAATGCAGATGCGTGGTTCTCAAGGATATGCTTCTGAGTCTGCTAGAAACTTTTCAGTAGAGCTGAGATGAACTCAGTATAAGTTCCATTTCAAGAAATAACCTAGGCCAGAAACCCACTCCACTGTAGCTCTTAAGCATCATCTGGAGCACACATTCTGGGAACCAGGCAGGAGAGAGCCCAGTGGAAGCTGCTCGATTTGAGCTTGTCTGATAGGTGTTTGTCTTCCCTGCAGGGAAACAGTTGCGTAGAGAACTCTTTCTACAGCAGCCACACACTCTGCCCTAGAGCTGAGAAGCACTGGCTGTAACTTCCCTTTGCAGAAGTAACATGCCTCAGAAACACACTGTCTCCTAACTCTTAAGTTAATACTTCAACTCACATATGCATGGAAACACAGAGTGGAACACCCGGCGATAGTGTGCAGGACAGTTCAGTAAAAGGGCTGCTCTGCCAGAACAAGGCAGAATGCAGATGCGTGGTTCTCAAGGATATGCTTCTGAGTCTGCTAGAAACTTTGCAGTAGAGCTGAGATGAACTCAGTATAAGTTCCATTTCAAGAAATAACCTAGGCCAGAAACCCACTCCACTGTAGCTCTTAAGCATCATCTGGAGCACACATTCTGGGAACCAGGCAGCAGAGAGCCCAGTGGAAGCTGCTCGATTTGAGCTTGTCTTATAGGTGTTTGTCTTCCCTGCAGGGAAACAGTTGCGTAGAGAACTCTTTCTACAGCAGCCACACACTCTGCCCTAGAGCTGAGAAGCACTGGCTGTAACTTCCCTTTGCAGAAGGAACATGCCTCAGAAACACACTCTCTCCTAACTCTTAAGTTACTACTTCAACTCACATATGCATGACAACACAGAGTGGAGCACCCGGCAATAGTGTGCAGGACAGTTCAGTAAAAGGGCTGCTCTGCCAGAACAAGGCAGAATGCAGATGCGTGGTTCTCAAGGATATGCTTCTGAGTCTGCTAGAAACTTTGCAGCAGAGCTGAGATGAACTCAGTATAAGTTCCATTTGAAGAAATAACCTAGGCCAGAAACCCACTCCACTGTAGCTCTTAAGCATCATCTGGAGCACACATTCTGGGAACCAGGCAGCAGAGAGCCCAGTGGAAGCTGCTCGATTTGAGCTTGTCTGATAGGTGTTTGTCTTCCCTGCAGGGAAACAGTTGCGTACAGAACTCTTTCTACAGCAGCCACACACTCTGCCCTAGAGCTGAGAAGCACTGGCTGTAACTTCCCTTTGCAGAAGGAACATGCCTCAGAAACACACTCTTTCCTAACTCTTAAGTTACTACTTCAACTCACATATGTATGGAAACACAGAGTGGAGCTCCCGGCGAAGTGTGCAGGACAGTTCAGTAAAAGGGCTGCTCTGCCAGAACAAGGCAGAATGCAGATGCGTGGTTCTCAAGGATATGCTTCTGAGTCTGCTAGAAACTTTGCAGTAGAGCTGAGATGAACTCAGTATAAGTTCCATTTGAAGAAATAACCTAGGCCAGAAACCCACTCCACTGTAGCTCTTAAGCATCATCTGGAGCACACATTCTGGGAACCAGGCAGCAGAGAGCCCAGTGGAAGCTGCTCGATTTGAGCTTGTCTAATATGTTTGTCTTCCTTGCAGGGAAACAATTGCGTAAGGAACTCTTTCTACAGCAGCCACACACTTTGCCGTAGAGCTGAGAAGCAATGGCTGTCACTTCCCTTTGCAGAAGGAACATGCCTCAGAAACACACTCTCTCGTAACTCTTAAGTTACTACTTCAACTCACATATGCATGGAAACACAGAGTGGAGCACCCGGCGATAGTGTGCAAGACAGTTCAGTAAAAGGGCTGCTCTGCCAGAACAAGGCAGAATGCAGATGCGTGGGTCTCAAGGATATGCTTCTGAGTCTGCTAGAAACTTTTAAGTAGAGCTGAGATGAACTCAGTATAAGTTCCATTTGAAGAAATAACCTAGGTCAGAAACCCACTCAACTGTAGCTCTTAAGCATCATCTGGAGCACACATTCTGGGAACCAGGCAGCACAGATCCCAGTGGAAGCTGCTCGATTTGAGCTTGTCTGTTAGGTGTTTGTCTTCCCTGCAGTGAAACAGTTGCTTTGAGATCTCTTTCTACAGCAGCCACACACTCTGCCCTAGAGCTGAGAAGCACTGGCTGTAACTTCCCTTTGCAGAAGGAACATGCCTCAGAAACACACTCTCTCCTAACGCTTAAGTTACTACTTCAACTCACATATGCATGGAAACACAGAGTGGAGCAGCGGGCAATACTGAGCAGGACGGTTCAGTAAAAGGGCTGCTCTGCCAGAAAAAGGCAGAATGCAGATGCGTGGTTCTCAAGGATATGCTTCTGAGTCTGCTAGAAACTTTGCAGTAGAGCTGAGATGAACTCAGTATAAGTTCCATTTGAAGAAATAACCTAGGCCAGAAACCCACTCCACTGTAGCTCTTAAGCATCATCTGGAGCACACATTCTGGGAACCAGGCAGCAGAGAGCCCAGTGGAAGCTGCTCGATTTGAGCTTGTCTTATAGGTGTTTGTCTTCCCTGCAGGGAAACAGTTGCGTAGAGAACTCTTTCTACAGCAGCCACACACTCTGCCCTAGAGCTGAGAAGCACTGGCTGTCACTTCCCTTTGCAGAAGGAACATGCCTCAGAAACACACTCTCTCCTAACTCTTAAGTTACTACTTCAACTCACATATGCATGGAAACACAGAGTGGAACACCCGGCAATACTGAGCAGGACAGTTCAGTAAAAGGGCTGCTCTGCCAGAACAAGGCAGAATGCAGATGAGTGTTTCTCAAGGATACGCTTCTGAGTCTGCTAGAAACTTTGCAGTATAGCTGAGATGAACTCAGTATAAGTTCCATTTGAAGAAATAACCTAGGCCAGCCACCCAGTCCACTGTAGCTCTTAAGCATCATCTGGAGCACACATTCTGGGAACCAGGCAGCAGAGAGCCCAGTGGAAGCTGCTCGATTTGAGCTTGTCTGATAGGTGTTTGTCTTCCCTGCAGGGAAACAGTTGCTTAGAGAACTCTTTCTACAGCAGCCACACACTCTGCCCTAGAGCTGAGAAGCACTGGATGTAACTTCCCTTTGCAGAAGGAACATGCCTCAGAAACACACTCTCTCCTAACTCTTAAGTTACTACTCCAACTCACATACGCATGGAAACACAGAGTGGAGCACCCGGCAATACTGAGCAGGACAGTTCAGTAAAAGGGCTGCTCTGCCAGAACAAGGCAGAATGCAGATGCGTGGTTCTCAAGGATATGCTTCTGAGTCTGCTAGAAACTTTGCAGTAGAGCTGAGATGAACTCAGTATAAGTTCCATTTGAAGAAATAACCTAGGCCAGAAACCCACTCCACTGTAGCTCTTAAGCATCATCTGGAGCACACATTCTGGGAACCAGGCAGCAGAGAGCCCAGTGGAAGCTGCTCGATTTGAGCTTGTCTGATAGGTGGTTGTCTTCCCTGCAGGGAAACAGTTGCTTAGAGAACTCTTTCTACAGCAGCCACACACTCTGCCCTAGAGCTGAGAAGCACTGGCTGTAACTTCCCTTTGCAGAAGGAACATGCCTCAGAAACACACTCTCTCCTAACTCTGAAGTTACTACTCCAACTCACATACGCATGGAAACACAGAGTGGAGCACCCGGCAATACTGAGCAGGACAGTTCAGTAAAAGGGCTGCTCTGCCAGAACAAGGCAGAATGCAGATGCGTGGTTCTCAAGGATATGCTTCTGAGTCTGCTAGAAACTTTGCAGTAGAGCTGAGATGAACTCAGTATAAGTTCCATTTGAAGAAATAACCTAGGCCAGAAACCCACTCCACTGTAGCTCTTAAGCATCATCTGGAGCACACATTCTGGGAACCAGGCAGCAGAGAGCCCAGTGGAAGCTGCTCGATTTGAGCTTGTCTGATAGGTGTTTGTCTTCCCTGCAGGGAAACAGTTGCTTAGAGAACTCTTTCTACAGCAGCCACACACTCTGCCCTAGAGCTGAGAAGCACTGGCTGTAACTTCCCTTTGCAGAAGGAACATGCCTTAGAAACACACTCTCTCCTAACTCTTAAGTTACTACTTCAACTCACATATGCATGGAAACACAGGGTGGAGCACCCGGCGATAGTGTGCAGGACAGTTCAGTAAAAGGGCTGCTCTGCCAGAACAAGGCAGAATGCAGATGCGTGGTTCTAAAGGATATGCTTCTGAGTCTGCTAGAAACTTTGCAGTAGAGCTGAGATGAACTCAGTATAAGTTCCATTTGAAGAAATAACCTAGGCCTGAAACCCACTCCACTGTAGCTCTTAAGCATCATCTGGAGCACACATTCTGGGAACCAGGCAGCAGAGAGCCCAGTGGAAGCTGCTCGATTTGAGCTTGTCTGATAGGTGTTTGTCTTCCCTGCAGGGAAACAGTTGCTTAGAGAACACTTTCTACAGCAGCCACACACTCTGCCCTAGAGGTGAGAAGCACTGGCTGTCACTTACCTTTGCAGAAGGAACATGCCTCAGAAACACACTCTCTCCTAACTCTTAAGTTACTACTTCAACTCACATATGCATGGAAACACAGAGTGGAGCACCCGGCAATACTGAGCAGGACAGTTCAAAAAGGGCTGCTCTGCCAGAACAAGGCAGAATGCAGATGCGTGGTTCTCAAGGATATGCTTCTGAGTCTGCTAGAAACTTTGCAGTAGAGCTGAGATGAACTCAGTATAAGTTCCATTTGAAGAAATAACCTAGGCCAGAAACCCACTCCACTGTAGCTCTTAAGCATCATCTGGAGCACACATTCTGGGAACCAGGCAGCAGAGAGCCCAGTGGAAGCTGCTCGATTTGAGCTTGTCTGATAGGTGTTTGTCTTCCCTGCAGGGAAACAGTTGCTTAGAGAACTCTTTCTACAGCAGCCACACACTCTGCCCTAGAGCTGAGAAGCACTGGCTGTAACTTCCCTTTGCAGAAGGAACATGCCTCAGAAACACACTCTCTCCTAACTCTTAAGTTACTACTTCAACTCACATATGCATGGAAACACAGAGTGGAGCACCCAGCAATACTGAGCAGGACAGCTCAGTAAAAGGGCTGCTCTGCCAGAACAAGGCAGAATGCAGATGCGTGGTTCTCATGGATATGCTTCTGAGTCTGCTAGAAACGTTGCAGTAGAGCTGAGATGAACTCAGTATAAGTTCCATTTGAAGAAATAACCTAGGCCAGAAACCCACTCCACTGTAGCTCTTAAGCATCATCTGGAGCACACATTCTGGGAACCAGGCAGCAGAGAGCGCAGTGGAAGCTGCTCGATTTGAGCTTGTCGGATAGGTGTTTGTCTTCCCTGCAGGGAAACAGTTGCTTAGAGAACTCTTTCTACAGCAGCCACACACTCTGCCCTAGAGCTGAGAAGCACTGGCTGTAACTTCCCTTTGCAGAAGGAACATGCCGCAGAAACACACTCTCTCCTAACTCTTAAGTTACTACTTCAACTCACATATGCATGGAAACACAGAGTGGAGCACCCGGCAATACTGAGCAGGACAGCTCAGTAAAAGGGCTGCTCTGCCAGAACAAGGCAGAATGCAGATGCGTGGTTCTCATGGATATGCTTCTGAGTCTGCTAGAAACTTTGCAGTAGAGCTGAGATGAACTCAGTATAAGTTCCATTTGAAGAAATAACCTAGGCCAGAAACCCACTCCACTGTAGCTCTTAAGCATCATCTGGAGCACACATTCTGGGAACCAGGCAGCAGAGAGCCCAGTGGAAGCTGCTCGATTTGAGCTTGTCTGATAGGTGTTTGTCTTCCCTGCAGGGAAACAGTTGCTTAGAGAACTCTTTCTACAGCAGCCACACACTCTGCCCTAGAGCTGAGAAGCACTGGCTGTAACTTCCCTTTGCAGAAGGAACATGCCTCAGAAACACACTCTCTCCTAACTCTTAAGTTACTACTTCAACTCACATATGCATGGAAACACAGAGTGGAGCACCCGGCAATACTGAGCAGGACAGCTCAGTAAAAGGGCTGCTCTGCCAGAAAAGGCAGAATGCAGATGCTTGGTTCTCATGGATATGCTTCTGAGTCTGCTAGAAACTTTGCAGTAGAGCTGATATGAACTCAGTATAAGTTCCATTTGAAGAAATAACCTAGGCCAGAAACCCACTACACTATAGCTCTTAAGCATCATCTGGAGCACACATTCTGGGAACCAGGCAGCAGAGAGCCCAGTGGAAGCTGCTCGATTTGAGCTTGTCTGATAGGTGTTTGTCTTCCCTGCAGGGAAACAGTTGCTTAGAGAACTCTTTCCACAGCAGCCACACACTCTGCCCTAGAGCTGAGAAGCACTGGCTGTAACTTCCCTTTGCACAAGGAACATGCCTCAGAAACACACTCTCTCCTAACTCTTAAGTTACTACTTCAACTCACATATGCATGGAAACACAGAGTGGAGCACCCGGCAATACTGAGCAGGACAGCTCAGTAAAAGGGCTGCTCTGCCAGAACAAGGCAGAATGCAGATGCGTGGTTCTCAAGGATATGCTTCTGAGTCTGCTAGAAACTTTGCAGTAGAGCTGAGATGAACTCAGTATAAGTTCCATTTGAAGAAATAACCTAGGCCAGAAACCCACTCCACTGTAGCTCTTAAGCATCATCTGGAGCACACATTCTGGGAACCAGGCAGCAGAGAGCCCAGTGGAAGCTGCTCGATTTGAGCTTGTCTGATAGGTGTTTGTCTTCCCTGCAGGGAAACAGTTGCGTAGAGAACTCTTTCTACAGCAGCCACACACTCTGCCCTAGAGCTGAGAAGCACTGGCTGTAACTTCCCTTTGCAGAAGGAACATGCCTCAGAAACACACTCTCTCCTAACTCTTAAGTTACTACTTCAACTCACATATGCATGGAAACACAGAGTGGAGCACCCGGCGATAGTGTGCAGGACAGTGGAGTAAAAGGGCTGCTCTGCCAGAACAAGGCAGAATGCAGATGCCTGGTTCTCAAGGATATGCTTCTGAGTCTGCTAGAAACATTGCAGTAGAGCTGAGATGAACTCACTATAAGTTCCATTTGAAGAAATAACCTAGGCCAGAAACCCACTGAACTGTAGCTCTTAAGATTCGTCTGGAGCACACATTCTGGGAACCAGGCAGCAGAGAGCCCAGTGGAAGCTGCTCGATTTGAGCTTGTCTGATAGGTGTTTGTCTTCCCTGCAGGGAAACAGTTGCTTAGAGAACTCTTTCTACAGGAGCCACACACTCTGCCCTAGAGCTGAGAAGCACTGGCTGTAACTTCCCTTTGCAGAAGGAACATGCCTCAGAAACACACTCTCTCCTAACTCTTAAGTTACTACTTCAACTCACATATGCATGGAAACACAGAGTGGAGCACCCGGCAATACTGAGCAGGACAGTGCAGTAAAAGGGCTGCTCTGCCAGAACAAGGCAGAATGCAGATGCGTGGTTCTCAAGGATATGCTGCTGAGTCTGCTAGAAACATTGCAGTAGAGCTGAGATGAACTCAGTATAAGTTCCATTTGAAGAAATAACCTAGGCCAGAAACCCACTCAACTGTAGCTCTTAAGCATCATCTGGAGCACACATTCTGGGAAACAGGCAGCAGAGAAGCCAGAGGAAGCTGAGCGATTTGAGCTTGTCTGATAGGTGTTTGAGTCCCTGCAGGGAAACAGTTGCTTAGAGAACTCTTTCTACAGCAGCCACACACTCTGCCCTAGAGCTGAGAAGCACTGGCTGTCACTTCCCTTTGCAGAAGGAACATGCCTCAGAAACACACTCTCTCCTAACTCTTAAGTTACTACTTCAACTCACATATGCATGGAAACACAGAGTGGAGCACCCGGCAATACTGAGAAGGACAGTTCAGTAAAAGGGCTGCTCTGCCAGAACAAGGCAGAATGCAGATGCGTGGTTCTCAAGGATATGCTTCTGAGTCTGCTAGAAACTTTGCAGTAGAGCTGAGATGAACTCAGTATAAGTTCCATTTGAAGAAATAACCTAGGCCAGACCCACTGAACTGTAGCTCTTAAGATTCGCCTGGAGCACACATTCTGGGAACCAGGCAGCAGAGAGCCCAGTGGAAGCTGCTCGATTTGAGCTTGTCTGATAGGTGTTTGTCTTCCCTGCAGGGAAACAGTTGCTTAGAGAACTCTTTCTACAGCAGCCACACACTCTGCCCTAGAGCTGAGAAGCACTGGCTGTAACTTCCCTTTGCAGAAGGAACATGCCTCAGAAACACACTCTCTCCTAACTCTTAAGTTACTACTTCAACGCACATATGCATGGAAACACAGAGTGGAGCACCCGGCAATACTGAGCAGGACAGCTCAGTAAAAGGGCTGCTCTGCCAGAACAAGGCAGAATGCAGATGCGTGGTTCTCATGGATATGCTTCTGAGTCTGCTAGAAACTTTGCAGTAGAGCTGAGATGAACTCAGTATAAGTTCCATTTGAAGAAATAACCTAGGCCAGACCCACTGAACTGTAGCTCTTAAGATTCGTCTGGAGCACACATTCTGGGAACCAGGCAGCAGAGAGCCCAGTGGAAGCTGCTCGATTTGAGCTTGTCTGATAAGTGTTTGTCTTCCCTGCAGGGAAACAGTTGCTCAGAGAACTCTTTCTATAGCAGGCACACACTCTGCCCTAGAGCTGAGAAGCACTGGCTGTCACTTCCCTTTGCAGAAGGAACATGCCTCAGAAACACACTCTCTCCTAACTCTTAAGTTACTACTTCAACTCACATATGCATGGAAACACAGAGTGGAGCACCCGGCGATAGTGTGCAGCACAGTTCAGTAAAAGGGCTGCTCTGCCAGAACAAGGCAGAATGCAGATGCGTAGTTCTCAAGGATATGCTTCTGAGTCTGGTAGAAACTTTGCAGTAGAGCTGAGATGAACTCAGTATAAGTTCCATTTGAAGAAATAACCTAGGCCAGAAACCCACTCCACTGTAGCTCTTAAGCATCATCTGGAGCACACATTCTGGGAACCAGGCAGCAGAGAGCCCAGTGGAAGCTGCTCGATTTGAGCTTGTCTGATAGGTGTTTGTCTTCCCTGCAGCGAAACATTTGCTTAGAAAACTCTTTCTACAGCAGCCACACACTCTGCCCTAGAGCTGAGAAGCACTGGCTGTAACTTCCCTTTGCAGAAGGAACATGCCTCAGAAACACACTCTCTCCTAACTCTTAAGTTACTACTTCAACTCACATATGCATGGAAACACAGAGTGGATCACCCGGCAATACTGAGCAGGACAGCTCAGTAAAAGGGCTGCTCTGCCAGAACAAGGCAGAATGCAGATGCGTGGATCTCATGGATATGTTTCTGAGTCTGCTAGAAACTTTGCAGTAGAGCTGAGATGAACTCAGTATAAGTTCCATTTGAAGAAATAACCTAGGCCAGAAACCCACTCAACTGTAGCTCTTAAGCATCATCTGGAGCACACATTCTGGGAACCAGGCAGCAGAGAGCCCAGTGGAAGCTGCTCGATTTGAGCTTGTCTGATAGGTGTTTGTCTTCCCTGCAGGGAAACAGTTGCTTAGAGAACTCTTTCTACAGCAGCCACACACTCTGCCCTAGAGCTGAGAAGCACTGGCTGTAACTTCCCTTTGCAGAAGGAACATGCCTCAGAAACACACTCTCTCCTAACGCTTAAGTTACTACTTCAACTCACATATGCATGGAAACACAGAGTGGAGCAGCGGGCAATACTGAGCAGGACAGTTCAGTAAAAGGGGTGCTCTCCCAGAACAAGGCAGAATGCAGATGCGTGGTTCTCAAGGATATGCTTCTGAGTCTGCTAGAAACTTTGCAGTAGAGCTGAGATGAACTCAGTATAAGTTCCATTTGAAGAAATAACCTAGGCCAGAAACCCACTCAACTGTAGCTCTTAAGCATCATCTGGAGCACACATTCTGGGAACCAGGCAGCAGAGAGCCCAGTGGAAGCTGCTCGATTTGAGCTTGTCTGATAAGTGTTTGTCTTCCCTGCAGGGAAACAGTTGCTCAGAGAACTCTTTCTATAGCAGGCACACACTCTGCCCTAGAGCTGAGAAGCACTGGCTGTCACTTCCCTTTGCAGAAGGAACATGCCTCAGAAACACACTCTCTCCTAACTCTTAAGTTACTACTTCAACTCACATATGCATGGAAACACAGAGTGGAGCACCCGGCGATAGTGTGCAGCACAGTTCAGTAAAAGGGCTGCTCTGCCAGAACAAGGCAGAATGCAGATGCGTGGTTCTCAAGGATATGCTTCTGAGTCTGCTAGAAACTTTGCAGTAGAGCTGAGATGAACTCAGTATAAGTTCCATTTCAAGAAATAACCTAGGCCAGAAACCCACTCCACTGTAGCTCTTAAGCATCATCTGGAGCACACATTCTGAGAACCAGGCAGCAGAGAGCCCAGTGGAAGCTGCTCGATTTGAGCTTGTCTGATAGGTGTTTGTCTTCCCTGCAGGGAAACAGTTGCGTAGAGAACTCTTTCTACAGCAGCCACACACTCTGCCCTAGAGCTGAGAAGCACTGGCTGTAACTTCCCTTTGCAGAAGTAACATACCTTAGAAACACACTGTCTCCTAACTCTTAAGTTACTACTTCAACTCACATATGCATGGATACACAGAGTGGAGCACCCGGCGATAGTGTGCAGGACAGTTCAGTAAAAGGGCTGCTCTGCCAGAACAAGGCAGAATGCAGATGCGTGGTTCTCAAGGATATGCTTCTGAGTCTGCTAGAAACATTGCAGTAGAGCTGAGATGAACTCAGTATAAGTTCCATTTGAAGAAATAACCTAGGTCAGAAACCCACTCCACTGTAGCTCTTAAGCATCATCTGGAGCACACATTCTGGGAACCAGGCAGCAGAGAGCCCAGTGGATGCTGCTCGATTTGAGCTTGTCTGATAGGTGTTTGTCTTCCCTGCAGGGAAACAGTTGCTTAGAGAACTCTTTCTACAGCAGCCACACACTCTGCCCTATAGCTGAGAAGCACTGGCTGTAACTTCCCTTTGCAGAAGGAACATGCCTCAGAAACACACTCTCTCCTAACTCTTAAGTTACTACTTCAACTCACATATGAATGGAAACACAGAGTGGAGCACCCGGCAATACTGAGCAGGACAGTTCAGTAAAAGGGCTGCTCTGCCAGAACAAGGCAGAATGCAGATGCGTGGTTCTCAAGGATATGCTTCTGAGTCTGCTGGAAACTTTGCAGTAGAGCTGAGATGAACTCAGTATAAGTTCCATTTGAAGAAATAACCTAGGCCAGAAATCCAGTCAACTGTAGCTCTTAAGCATCATCTGGAGCACACATTCTGAGAACCAGGCAGCAGAGAGCCCAGTGGAAGCTGCTCGATTTGAGCTTGTCTGATAGGTGTTTGTCTTCCCTGCAGGGAAACAGTTGCGTAGAGAACTCTTTCTACAGCAGCCACACACTCTGCCCTAGAGCTGAGAAGCACTGGCTGTAACTTCCCTTTGCAGAAGTAACATACCTTAGAAACACACTGTCTCCTAACTCTTAAGTTACTACTTCAACTCACATATGCATGGATACACAGAGTGGAGCACCCGGCGATAGTGTGCAGGACAGTTCAGTAAAAGGGCTGCTCTGCCAGAACAAGGCAGAATGCAGATGCGTGGTTCTCAAGGATATGCTTCTGAGTCTGCTAGAAACTTTGCAGTAGAGCTGAGATGAACTCAGTATAAGTTCCATTTGAAGAAATAACCTAGGTCAGAAACCCACTCCACTGTAGCTCTTAAGCATCATCTGGAGCACACATTCTGGGAACCAGGCAGCAGAGAGCCCAGTGGATGCTGCTCGATTTGAGCTTGTCTGATAGGTGTTTGTCTTCCCTGCAGGGAAACAGTTGCTTAGAGAACTCTTTCTACAGCAGCCACACACTCTGCCCTATAGCTGAGAAGCACTGGCTGTAACTTCCCTTTGCAGAAGGAACATGCCTCAGAAACACACTCTCTCCTAACTCTTAAGTTACTACTTCAACTCACATATGAATGGAAACACAGAGTGGAGCACCCGGCAATACTGAGCAGGACAGTTCAGTAAAAGGGCTGCTCTGCCAGAACAAGGCAGAATGCAGATGCGTGGTTCTCAAGGATATGCTTCTGAGTCTGCTAGAAACTTTGCAGTAGAGCTGAGATGAACTCAGTATAAGTTCCATTTGAAGAAATAACCTAGGCCAGAAATCCAGTCAACTGTAGCTCTTAAGCATCATCTGGAGCACACATTCTGGGAACCAGGCAGCAGAGAGCCCAGTGGAAGCTGCTCGATTTGAGCTTGTCTTATAGGTGTTTGTCTTCCCTGCAGGGAAACATTTGCTTAGAGAATTCTTTCTACAGCAGCCACACACTCTCCGTAGAGCTGAGAAGCACTGGCTGTAACTTCCCTTTGCAGAAGGAACATGCCTCAGAAACACACTCTCTCCTAACTCTTAAGTTACTACTTCAACTCACATATGCATGGAAACACAGAGTGGATCACCCGGCAATACTGAGCAGGACAGCTCAGTAAAAGGGCTGCTCTGCCAGAACAAGGCAGAATGCAGATGCGTGGTTCTCATGGATATGTTTCTGAGTCTGCTAGAAACTTTGCAGTAGAGCTGAGATGAACTCAGTATAAGTTCCATTTGAAGAAATAACCTAGGCCAGAAACCCACTCAACTGTAGCTCTTAAGCATCATCTGGAGCACACATTCTGGGAACCAGGCAGCAGAGAGCCCAGTGGAAGCTGCTCGATTTGAGCTTGTCTGATAGGTGTTTGTCTTCCCTGCAGGGAAACAGTTGCGTAGAGAACTCTTTCTACAGCAGCCACACACTCTGCCCTAGAGCTGAGAAGCACTGGCTGTAACTTCCCTTTGCAGAAGGAACATGCCTCAGAAACACACTGTCTCCTAACTCTTAAGTTAATACTTCAACTCACATATGCATGGAAACACAGAGTGGAACACCCGGCGATAGTGTGCAGGACAGTTCAGTAAAAGGGCTGCTCTGCCAGAACAAGGCAGAATGCAGATGAGTGGTTCTCAAGGATACGCTTCTGAGTCTGCTAGAAACTTTGCAGTATAGCTGAGATGAACTCAGTATAAGTTCCATTTGAAGAAATAACCTAGGCCAGAAACCCAGTCCACTGTAGCTCTTAAGCATCATCTGGAGCACACATTCTGGGAACCAGGCAGCAGAGAGCCCAGTGGAAGCTGCTCGATTTGAGCTTGTCTGATAGGTGTTTGTCTTCCCTGCAGGGAAACAGTTGCTTAGAGAACTCTTTCTAGGGCAGCCACACACTCTGCCCTAGAGCTGAGAAGCAGTGGCTGTCACTTCCCTTTGCAGAAGGAACATGCCTCAGAAACACACTCTCTCCTAACTCTTAAGTTACTACTTCAACTCACATATGCATGACAACACAGAGTGGAGCACCCGGAAATAGTGTGCAGGACAGTTCAGTAAAAGGGCTGCTCTGCCAGAACAAGGCAGAATGCAGATGCGTGGTTCTCAAGGATATGCTTCTGAGTCTGCTAGAAACTTTGCAGTAGAGCTGAGATGAACTCAGTATAAGTTCCATTTGAAGAAAGAACCTAGGCCAGAAACCCACTCCACTGTAGCTCTTAAGCATCATCTGGAGCACACATTCTGGGAACCAGGCAGCAGAGAGCCCAGTGGAAGCTGCTCGATTTGAGCTTGTCTGATAGGTGTTTGTCTTCCCTGCAGGGAAACAGTTGCGTAGAGAACTCTTTCTACAGCAGCCACACACTCTGCCCTAGAGCTGAGAAGCACTGGCTGTAACTTCCCTTTGCAGAAGGAACATGCCTCAGAAACACACTCTCTCCTAACTCTTAAGTTACTACTTCAACTCACATATGCATGGAAACACAGAGTGGAGCACCCGGCAATACTGAGCAGGACAGCTCAGTAAAAGGGCTGCTCTGCCAGAACAAGGCAGAATGCAGATGCGTGGTTCTCAAGGATATGCTTCTGAGTCTGCTAGAAACTTTGCAGTAGAGCTGAGATGAAATCAGTATAAGTTCCATTTGAAGAAATAACCTAGGCCAGAAACCCACTCCACTGTAGCTCTTAAGCATCATCTGGAGCACACATTCTGGGAACCAGGCAGCAGAGAGCCCAGTGGAAGCTGCTCGATTTGAGCTTGTCTGATAGGTGTTTGTCTTCCCTGCAGGGAAACAGTTGCGTACAGAACCCTTTCTACAGCAGCCACACACTCTGCCCTAGAGCTGAGAAGCACTGGCTGTCACTTCCCTTTGCAGAAGGAACATGCCTCAGAAACACACTCTCTCCTAACTCTTAAGTTACTACTTCAACTCACATATGCATGGAAACACAGAGTGGAGCACCCGGCAATACTGAGCAGGACGGTTCAGTAAAAGGGCTGCTCTGCCAGAAAAAGGCAGCATGCAGATGCGTGGTTCTCAAGGATATGCTTCTGAGTCTGCTAGAAACTTTGCTTTAGAGCTGAGATGAACTCAGTATAAGTTCCATTTGAAGAAATAACCTAGGCCAGAAACCCACTCAACTGTAGCTCTTAAGCATCATCTGGAGCACACATTCTGGGAACCAGGCAGCACAGAGCCCAGTGGAAGCTGCTCGATTTGAGCTTGTCTGATAGGTGTTTGTCTTCCCTGCAGGGAAACAGTTGCTTAGAGAACTCTTTCTACAGCAGCCACACACTCTGCCCTAGAGCTGAGAAGCACTGGCTGTAACTTCCCTTTGCAGAAGGAACATGCCACAGAAACACACTCTCTCCTAACTCTTAAGTTACTACTTCAACTCACATATGCATGGAAACACAGAGTGGAGCACCCGGCAATACTGAGCAGGAAGGTTCAGTAAAAGGGCTGCTCTGCCAGAACAAGGCAGAATGCAGATGCGTGGTTCTCAAGGATATGCTTCTGAGTCTGCTAGAAACGTTGCAGTAGAGCTGAGATGAACTCAGTATAAGAGCCATTTGAAGAAATATCTCAGGCCAAAAACCCACTCAACTGTAGCTCTTAAGATTCATCTGGAGCACACATTCTGGGAACCAGGCAGCAGAGAGCCCAGTGGAAGCTGCTCGATTTGAGCTTGTCTGATAGGTGTTTGTCTTCCCTGCAGGGAAACAGTTGCGTAGAGAACTCTTTCTACAGCAGCCACACACTCTGCCCTAGAGCTGAGAAGCACTGGCTGTCACTTCCCTTTGCAGAAGGAACATGCCTCAGAAACACACTCTCTCCTAACTCTTAAGTTACTACTTCAACTCACATATGCATGGAAACACAGAGTGGAGCACCCGGCGATAGTGTGCAGGACAGTTCAGTAAAAGGGCTGCTCTGCCAGAACAAGGCAGAATTCAGATGCGTGGTTCTCAAGGATATGCTTCTGAGTCTGCTAGAAACTTTGCAGTAGAGCTGAGATGAACTCAGTATAAGTTCTATTTGAAGAAATAACCTAGGTCAGAAACCCACTCAACTGTAGCTCTTAAGCATCATCTGGAGCACACATTCTGGGAACCAGGCAGCAGAGAGCCCAGTGGAAGCTGCTCGATTTGAGCTTGTCTGACAGGTGTTTGTCTTCCCTGCAGAGAAACAGTTGCTTAGAGAACTCTTTCTACAGCAGCCACACACTCTGCCCTAGAGCTGAGAAGCACTGGCTGTAACTTCCCTTTGCAGAAGGAACATGCCTCAGAAACACACTCTCTCCTAACTCTTAAGTTACTACTTCAACTCACATATGCATGGAAACACAGAGTGGAGCACCCGGCGGTATTGTGCAGGACAGTTCAGTAAAAGGGCTGCTCTGCCAGAACAAGGCAGAATGCAGATGCATGGTTCTCAAGGATATGCTTCTGAGTCTGCTAGAAACTTTGCAGTAGAGCTGAGATGAACTCAGTATATGTTCCATTTGAAGAAATAACCTAGGCCAGAAACCCACTCCACTGTAGCTCTTAAGCATCATCTGGAGCACACATTCTGGGAACCAGGCAGCAGAGAGCCCAGTGGAAGCTGCTCGATTTGAGCTTGTCTGATAGGTGTTTGTCTTCCGTGCAGGGAAACAGTTGCTTAGAGAACTCTTTCTACAGCAGCCACACACTCTGCCCTAGAGCTGAGAAGCACTGGCTGTAACTTCCCTTTGCAGAAGGAACAAGCCTCAGAAACACACTCTCTCCTAACTCTTAAGTTACTACTTCAACTCACATACGCATGGAAACACAGAGTGGAGCACCCGGCAATACTGAGCAGGACAGCTCAGTAAAAGGGCTGCTCTGCCAGAACAAGGCAGAATGCAGATGCGTGGTTCTCAAGGATATGCTTCTGAGTCTGCTAGAAACTTTGCAGTAGAGCTGAGATGAACTCAGTATAAGTTCCATTTGAAGAAATAACCTAGGCCAGAAACCCACTCCACTGTAGCTCTTAAGCATCATCTGGAGCACACATTCTGGGAACCAGGCAGCAGAGAGCCCAGTGGAACCTGTTCGATTTGAGCTTGTCTGATAGGTGTTTGTCTTCCCTGCAGGGAAACAGTTGCTTAGAGAACACTTTCTACAGCAGCCACACACTCTGCCCTAGAGGTGAGAAGCACTGGCTGTCACTTACCTTTGCAGAAGGAACATGCCTCAGAAACACACTCTCTCCTAACTCTTAAGTTACTACTTCAACTCACATATGCATGGAAACACAGAGTGGAGCACCCGGCAATACTGAGCAGGACAGTTCTGTAAAAGGGCTGCTCTGCCAGAACAAGGCAGAATGCAGATGCGTGGTTCTCAAGGATATGCTTCTGAGTCTGCTAGAATCTTTGCAGTAGAGCTGAGATGAACTCAGTATAAGTTCCATTTGAAGAAAGAACCTAGGCCAGAAACCCACTCCACTGTAGCTCTTAAGCATCATCTGGAGCACACATTCTGGGAACCAGGCAGCAGAGAGCCCAGTGGAAGCTGCTCGATTTGAGCTTGTCTGATAGGTGTTTGTCTTCCCTGCAGGGAAACAGTTGCTTAGAGAACTCTTTCTACAGCAGCCACACACTCTGCCCTAGAGCTGAGAAGCACTGGCTGTCACTTCCCTTTGCAGAAGGAACATGCCTCAGAAACACACTCTCTCCTAACTCTTAAGTTACTACTTCAACTCACATATGCATGGAAACACAGAGTGGAGCACCCGGCAATACTGAGAAGGACAGTTCAGTAAAAGGGCTGCTCTGCCAGAACAAGGCAGAATGCAGATGCGTGGTTCTCAAGGATATGCTTCTGAGTCTGCTAGAAACTTTGCAGTAGAGCTGAGATGAACTCAGTATAAGTTCCATTTGAAGAAATAACCTAGGCCAGAAACCCACTCCACTGTAGCTCTTAAGAATCATCTGGAGCACACATTCTGGGAACCAGGCAGCAGAGAGCCCAGTGGAGACTGCTCGATTTGAGCTTGTCTGATAGGTGTATGTCTTCCCTGCAGGGAAACAGTTGCTTAGAGAACTCTTTCTACAGCAGCCACACACTCTGCCCTAGAGCTGAGAAGCACTGGCTGCAACTTCCCTTTGCAGAAGGAACATGCCTCAGAAACACACTCTCTCCTAACTCTTAAGTTACTACTTCAACTCACATACGCATGGAAACACAGAGTGGAGCACCCGGCGGTATTGTGCAGGACAGTTCAGTAAAAGGGCTGCTCTGCCAGAACAAGGCAGAATGCAGATGCATGGTTCTCAAGGATATGCTTCTGAGTCTGCTAGAAACTTTGCAGTAGAGCTGAGATGAACTCAGTATATGTTCCATTTGAAGAAATAACCTAGGCCAGAAACCCACTCCACTGTAGCTCTTAAGCATCATCTGGAGCACACATTCTGGGAACCAGGCAGCAGAGAGCCCAGTGGAAGCTGCTCGATTTGAGCTTGTCTGATAGGTGTTTGTCTTCCCTGCAGGGAAACAGTTGCTTAGAGAACTCTTTCTACAGCAGCCACACACTCTGCCCTAGAGCTGAGAAGCACTGGCTGTCATTTCCCTTGGCAGAAGGAACATGCCTCAGAAACACACTCTCTCCTAACTCTTAAGTTACTACTTCAACTCACATATGCATGGAAACACAGAGTGGAGCACCCGGCGGTATTGTGTAGGACAGTTCAGTAAAAGGGCTGCTCTGCCAGAACAAGGCAGAATGCAGATGCATGGTTCTCAAGGATATGCTTCTGAGTCTGCTAGAAACTTTGCAGTAGAGCTGAGATGAACTCAGTATATGTTCCATTTGAAGAAATAACCTAGGCCAGAAACCCACTCCACTGTAGCTCTTAAGAATCATCTGGAGCACACATTCTGGGAACCAGGCAGCAGAGAGTCCAGTGGAAGCTGCTCGATTTGAGCTTGTCTGATAGGTGTTTGTCTTCCCTGCAGGGAAACACTGCTTAGAGAACTCTTTCTACAGCAGCCACACACTCTGCCCTAGAGCTGAGAAGCACTGGCTGTCACTTCCCTTTGCAGAAGGAACATGCCTCAGAAACACGCTCCCTCCTAACTCTTAGGTTACTACTTCAACTCACATATGCATGGAAACACAGAGTGGAGCACCCGGCAATACTGAGCAGGACAGCTCAGTAAAAGGGCTGCTCTGCCAGAAAAAGACAGAATGCAGATGCGTGGTTCTCAAGGATATGCTTCTGAGTCTGCTAGAAACTTTGCTTTAGAGCTGAGATGAACTCAGTATAAGTTCCATTTGAAGAAATAACCTAGGCCAGAAACCCACTCCACTGTAGCTCTTAAGCATCATCTGGAGCACACATTCTGGGAACCAGGCAGCAGAGAGCCCAGTGGAAGCTGCTCGATTTGAGCTTGTCTGATAGGTGTTTGTCTTCCCTGCAGGGAAACAGTTGCTTAGAGAACTCTTTCTACAGCAGCCACACACTCTGCCCTAGAGCTGAGAAGCACTGGCTGTAACTTCCCTTTGCAGAAGGAACATGCCACAGAAACACACTCTATCCTAACTCTTAAGTTACTACTTCAACTCACATATGCATGGAAACACAGAGTGGAGCACCCGGCAATACTGAGCAGGACAGCTCAGTAAAAGGGCTGCTCTGCCAGAACAAGGCAGAACGCAGATGCGTGGTTCTCATGGATATGCTTCTGAGTCTGCTAGAAACTTTGCAGTAGAGCTGAGATGAACTCAGTATAAGTTCCATTTGAAGAAATAACCTAGGTCAGAAACCCACTCAACTGTAGCTCTTAAGCATCATCGGGAGCACACATTCTGGGAACCAGGCAGCAGGGAGCCCAGTGGAAGCTGCTCGATTTGAGCTTGTCTGATAGGTGTTTGTCT
This sequence comes from Tapirus indicus, assembly GCA_031878705.1. Taxonomy (NCBI): domain Eukaryota; kingdom Metazoa; phylum Chordata; class Mammalia; order Perissodactyla; family Tapiridae; genus Tapirus; species Tapirus indicus. The sequence goes on from CM062942.1 coordinate 50,217,128, forward strand.
TCCGTGCAGGGAAACAGTTGCTTAGAGAACTCTTTCTACAGCAGCCACACACTCTGCCCTAGAGCTCAGAAGCACTGGCTGTCACTTCCCTTTGCAGAAGGAACATGCCTCAGAAACACACTCTCTCCTAACTCTTAAGTTACTACTTCAACTCACATATGCATGGAAACACAGAGTGGAGCACCCGGCAATACTGAGCAGGACGGTTCAGTAAAAGGGCTGCTCTGCCAGAACAAGGCAGAATGCAGATGCGTGGTTCTCAAGGATATGCTTCTGAGTCTGCTAGAAACTTTGCAGTAGAGCTGAGATGAACTCAGTATAAGTTCGATTTGAAGAAATAACCTAGGCCAGAAACCCACTCAACTGTAGCTCTTAAGCATCATCTGGAGCACACATTCTGGGAACCAGGCAGCAGAGAGTCCAGTGAAGGCTGCTCGATTTGTGCTTGTCTGATAGGTGTTTGTCTTCCCTGCAGGGAAACATTTGCTTAGAGAACTCTTTCCACAGCAGCCACACACTCTGCCCTAGAGCTGAGAAGCACTGGCTGTAACTTCCCTTTGCACAAGGAACATGCCTCAGAAACACACTCTCTCCTAACTCTTAAGTTACTACTTCAACTCACATATGCATGGAAACACAGAGTGGAGCACCCGGCGATAGTGTGCAGGACAGTTCAGTAAAAGGGCTGCTCTGCCAGAACAAGGCAGAATGCAGATGCGTGGTTCTCAAGGATATGCTTCTGAGTCTGCTAGTAACGTTGCAGTAGAGCTGAGATGAACTCAGTATAAGAGCCATTTGAAGAAATATCTCAGGCCAAAAACCCACTCAACTGTAGCTATTAAGATTCATCTGGAGCACACATTCTGGGAACCAGGCAGCAGAGAGCCCAGTGGAAGCTGCTCGATTTGAGCTTGTCTGATAGGTGTTTGTCTTCCCTGCAGGGAAACAGTTGCGTAGAGAACTCTTTCTACAGCAGCCACACACTCTGCCCTAGAGCTGAGAAGCACTGGCTGTAACTTCCCTTTGCACAAGGAACATGCCTCAGAAACACACTCTCTCCTAACTCTTAAGTTACTACTTCAACTCACATATGCATGGAAACACAGAGTGGAGCACCCGGCGATAGTGTGCAGGACAGTTCAGTAAAAGGGCTGCTCTGCCAGAACAAGGCAGAATGCAGATGCGTGGTTCTCAAGGATATGCTTCTGAGTCTGCTAGAAACTTTGCAGTAGAGCTGAGATGAACTCAGTATAAGTTCCATTTGAAGAAATAACCTAGGCCAGAAACCCACTCCACTGTAGCTCTTAAGCATCATCTGGAGCACACATTCTGGGAACCAGGCAGCAGAGAGCCCAGTGGAAGCTGCTCGATTTGAGCTTGTCTGATAGGTGTTTGTCTTCCCTGCAGGGAAACAGTTGCTTAGAGAACTCTTTCTACAGCAGCCACACACTCTGCCCTAGAGCTGAGAAGCACTGGCTGTCACTTCCCTTTGCAGAAGGAACATGCCTCAGAAACACACTCTCTCCTAACTCTTAAGTTACTACTTCAACTCACATATGCATGGAAACACAGAGTGGAGCACCCGGCAATACTGAGAAGGACAGTTCAGTAAAAGGGCTGCTCTGCCAGAACAAGGCAGAATGCAGATGCGTGGTTCTCAAGGATATGCTTCTGAGTCTGCTAGAAACTTTGCAGTAGAGCTGAGATGAACTCAGTATAAGTTCCATTTGAAGAAATAACCTAGGCCAGAAACCCACTCCACTGTAGCTCTTAAGCATCATCTGGAGCACACATTCTGGGAACCAGGCAGCAGAGAGCCCAGTGGAGACTGCTCGATTTGAGCTTGTCTGATAGGTGTATGTCTTCCCTGCAGGGAAACAGTTGCTTAGAGAACTCTTTCTACAGCAGCCACACACTCTGCCCTAGAGCTGAGAAGCACTGGCTGTCACTTCCCTTTGCAGAAGGAACATGCCTCAGAAACACACTCTCTCCTAACTCTTAAGTTACTACTTCAACTCACATACGCATGGAAACACAGAGTGGAGCACCCGGCAATACTGAGCAGGACAGCTCAGGCAAAGGGCTGCTCTGCCAGAACAAGGCAGAATGCAGATGCGTGGTTCTCAAGGATATGCTTCTGAGTCTGCTAGAAACTTTGAAGTAGAGCTGAGATGAACTCAGTATAAGTTCCATTTGAAGAAATAACCTAGGCCAGAAACCCACTCCACCTAGCTCTTAAGCATCATGGGGAGCACACATTCTGGGAACCAGGCAGCAGAGAGCCCAGTGGAAGCTGCTCGATTTGAGCTTGTCTGATAGGTGTTTGTCTTCCGTGCAGGGAAACAGTTGCTTAGAGAACTATTTCTACAGCAGCCACACACTCTGCCCTATAGCTCAGAAGCACTGGCTGTCACTTCCCTTTGCAGAAGGAACATGCCTCAGAAACACACTCTCTCCTAACTCTTAAGTTACTACTTCAACTCACATATGCATGGAAACACAGAGTGGAGCACCCGGCAATACTGAGCAGGACGGTTCAGTAAAAGGGCTGCTCTGCCAGAACAAGGCAGAATGCAGATGCGTGGTTCTCAAGGATATGCTTCTGAGTCTGCTAGAAACTTTGCAGTAGAGCTGAGATGAACTCAGTATAAGTTCCATTTGAAGAAATAATCTAGGCCAGAAACCAACTCAACTGTAGCTCTTAAGCATCATATGGAGCACACATTCTGGGAACCAGGCAGCACAGAGACCAATGGAAGCTGCTCGATTTGAGCTTGTCTGATAGGTGTTTGTCTTCCCTGCAGGGAAACAGTTGCGTAGAGAACTCTTTCTACAGCAGCCACACACTCTGCCCTAGAGCTGAGAAGCACTGGCTGTAACTTCCCTTTGCAGAAGGTACGTGCCTCAGAAACACACTCTCTCCTAACTCTTAAGTTACTACTTCAACTCACATATGCATGGAAACACAGAGTGGAGCACCCGGCAATACTGAGCAGGACGGTTCAGTAAAAGGGCTGATCTGCCAGAACAAGGCAGAATGCAGATGCGTGGTTCTCAAGGATATGCTTCTGAGTCTGCTAGAAACTTTGCAGTAGAGCTGAGATGAACTCAGTATAAGTTCCATTTGAAGAAATAACCTAGGCCAGAAACCCACTCCACTGTAGCTCTTAAGCATCATCTGGAGCACACATTCTGGGAACCAGGCAGCAGAGAGCCCAGTGGAAGCTGCTCGATTTGAGCTTGTCTGATAGGTGTTTGTCTTCCCTGCAGGGAAACAGTTGCTTAGAGAACTCTTTCTACAGCATCCACACACTCTGCCCTAGAGCTGAGAAGCACTGGCTGTCACTTCCCTTTGCAGAAGGAACATGCCTCAGAAACACACTCTCTCCTAACTCTTAAGTTACTACTTCAACTCACATATGCATGGAAACACAGAGTGGAGCACCCGGCAATACTGAGAAGGACAGTTCAGTAAAAGGGCTGCTCTGCCAGAACAAGGCAGAATGCAGATGCGTGGTTCTCAAGGATATGCTTCTGAGTCTGCTAGAAACTTTGCAGTAGAGCTGAGATGAACTCAGTATAAGTTCCATTTGAAGAAATAACCTAGGCCAGAAACCCACTCCACTGTAGCTCTTAAGCATCATCTGGAGCACACATTCTGGGAACCAGGCAGCAGAGAGCCCAGTGGAGACTGCTCGATTTGAGCTTGTCTGATAGGTGTATGTCTTCCCTGCAGGGAAACAGTTGCTTAGAGAACTCTTTCTACAGCAGCCACACACTCTGCCCTAGAGCTGAGAAGCACTGGCTGTCACTTCCCTTTGCAGAAGGAACGTGCCTCAGAAACACACTCTCTCCTAACTCTTAAGTTACTACTTCAACTCACATATGCATGGAAACACAGAGTGGAGCACCCGGCAATACTGAGCAGGACGGTTCAGTAAAAGGGCTGATCTGCCAGAACAAGGCAGAATGCAGATGCGTGGTTCTCAAGGATATGCTTCTGAGTCTGCTAGAAACTTTGCAGTAGAGCTGAGATGAACTCAGTATAAGTTCCATTTGAAGAAATAACCTAGGCCAGAAACCCACTCCACTGTAGCTCTTAAGCATCATCTGGAGCACACATTCTGGGAACCAGGCAGCAGAGAGCCCAGTGGAAGCTGCTCGATTTGAGCTTGTCTGATAGGTGTTTGTCTTCCCTGCAGGGAAACAGTTGCTTAGAGAACTCTTTCTACAGCAGCCACACACTCTGCCCTAGAGCTGAGAAGCACTGGCTGTCACTTCCCTTTGCAGAAGGAACATGCCTCAGAAACACACTCTCTCCTAACTCTTAAGTTACTACTTCAACTCACATATGCATGGAAACACAGAGTGGAGCACCCGGCAATACTGAGAAGGACAGTTCAGTAAAAGGGCTGCTCTGCCAGAACAAGGCAGAATGCAGATGCGTGGTTCTCAAGGATATGCTTCTGAGTCTGCTAGAAACTTTGCAGTAGAGCTGAGATGAACTCAGTATAAGTTCCATTTGAAGAAATAACCTAGGCCAGAAACCCACTCCACTGTAGCTCTTAAGCATCATCTGGAGCACACATTCTGGGAACCAGGCAGCAGAGAGCCCAGTGGAGACTGCTCGATTTGAGCTTGTCTGATAGGTGTATGTCTTCCCTGCAGGGAAACAGTTGCTTAGAGAACTCTTTCTACAGCAGCCACACACTCTGCCCTAGAGCTGAGAAGCACTGGCTGTCACTTCCCTTTGCAGAAGGAACATGCCTCAGAAACACACTCTCTCCTAACTCTTAAGTTACTACTTCAACTCACATACGCATGGAAACACAGAGTGGAGCACCCGGCAATACTGAGCAGGACAGCTCAGGCAAAGGGCTGCTCTGCCAGAACAAGGCAGAATGCAGATGCGTGGTTCTCAAGGATATGCTTCTGAGTCTGCTAGAAACTTTGAAGTAGAGCTGAGATGAACTCAGTATAAGTTCCATTTGAAGAAATAACCTAGGCCAGAAACCCACTCCACCTAGCTCTTAAGCATCATGGGGAGCACACATTCTGGGAACCAGGCAGCAGAGAGCCCAGTGGAAGCTGCTCGATTTGAGCTTGTCTGATAGGTGTTTGTCTTCCGTGCAGGGAAACAGTTGCTTAGAGAACTATTTCTACAGCAGCCACACACTCTGCCCTATAGCTCAGAAGCACTGGCTGTCACTTCCCTTTGCAGAAGGAACATGCCTCAGAAACACACTCTCTCCTAACTCTTAAGTTACTACTTCAACTCACATATGCATGGAAACACAGAGTGGAGCACCCGGCAATACTGAGCAGGACAGATCTGTAAAAGGGCTGCCTTGCCAGAACAAGGCAGAATGCAGATGCGTGGTTCTCAAGGATATGCTTCTGAGTCTGCTAGAAACTTTGCAGTAGAGCTGAGATGAACTCAGTATAAGTTCCATTTGAAGAAATAATCTAGGCCAGAAACCAACTCAACTGTAGCTCTTAAGCATCATCTGGAGCACACATTCTGGGAACCAGGCAGCACAGAGACCAATGGAAGCTGCTCGATTTGAGCTTGTCTGATAGGTGTTTGTCTTCCCTGCAGGGAAACAGTTGCGTAGAGAACTCTTTCTACAGCAGCCACACACTCTGCCCTAGAGCTGAGAAGCACTGGCTGTAACTTCCCTTTGCAGAAGGAACGTGCCTCAGAAACACACTCTCTCCTAACTCTTAAGTTACTACTTCAACTCACATATGCATGGAAACACAGAGTGGAGCACCCGGCAATACTGAGCAGGACGGTTCAGTAAAAGGGCTGATCTGCCAGAACAAGGCAGAATGCAGATGCGTGGTTCTCAAGGATATGCTTCTGAGTCTGCTAGAAACTTTGCAGTAGAGCTGAGATGAACTCAGTATAAGTTCCATTTGAAGAAATAACCTAGGCCAGAAACCCACTCCACTGTAGCTCTTAAGCATCATCTGGAGCACACATTCTGGGAACCAGGCAGCAGAGAGCCCAGTGGAAGCTGCTCGATTTGAGCTTGTCTGATAGGTGTTTGTCTTCCCTGCAGGGAAACAGTTGCTTAGAGAACTCTTTCTACAGCAGCCACACACTCTGCCCTAGAGCTGAGAAGCACTGGCTGTCACTTCCCTTTGCAGAAGGAACATGCCTCAGAAACACACTCTCTCCTAACTCTTAAGTTACTACTTCAACTCACATATGCATGGAAACACAGAGTGGAGCACCCGGCAATACTGAGAAGGACAGTTCAGTAAAAGGGCTGCTCTGCCAGAACAAGGCAGAATGCAGATGCGTGGTTCTCAAGGATATGCTTCTGAGTCTGCTAGAAACTTTGCAGTAGAGCTGAGATGAACTCAGTATAAGTTCCATTTGAAGAAATAACCTAGGCCAGAAACCCACTCCACTGTAGCTCTTAAGCATCATCTGGAGCACACATTCTGGGAACCAGGCAGCAGAGAGCCCAGTGGAGACTGCTCGATTTGAGCTTGTCTGATAGGTGTATGTCTTCCCTGCAGGGAAACAGTTGCTTAGAGAACTCTTTCTACAGCAGCCACACACTCTGCCCTAGAGCTGAGAAGCACTGGCTGTCACTTCCCTTTGCAGAAGGAACATGCCTCAGAAACACACTCTCTCCTAACTCTTAAGTTACTACTTCAACTCACATACGCATGGAAACACAGAGTGGAGCACCCGGCAATACTGAGCAGGACAGCTCAGGCAAAGGGCTGCTCTGCCAGAACAAGGCAGAATGCAGATGCGTGGTTCTCAAGGATATGCTTCTGAGTCTGCTAGAAACTTTGAAGTAGAGCTGAGATGAACTCAGTATAAGTTCCATTTGAAGAAATAACCTAGGCCAGAAACCCACTCCACCTAGCTCTTAAGCATCATGGGGAGCACACATTCTGGGAACCAGGCAGCAGAGAGCCCAGTGGAAGCTGCTCGATTTGAGCTTGTCTGATAGGTGTTTGTCTTCCGTGCAGGGAAACAGTTGCTTAGAGAACTATTTCTACAGCAGCCACACACTCTGCCCTATAGCTCAGAAGCACTGGCTGTCACTTCCCTTTGCAGAAGGAACATGCCTCAGAAACACACTCTCTCCTAACTCTTAAGTTACTACTTCAACTCACATATGCATGGAAACACAGAGTGGAGCACCCGGCAATACTGAGCAGGACGGTTCAGTAAAAGGGCTGCTCTGCCAGAACAAGGCAGAATGCAGATGCGTGGTTCTCAAGGATATGCTTCTGAGTCTGCTAGAAACTTTGCAGTAGAGCTGAGATGAACTCAGTATAAGTTCGATTTGAAGAAATAACCTAGGCCAGAAACCCACTCAACTGTAGCTCTTAAGCATCATCTGGAGCACACATTCTGGGAACCAGGCAGCAGAGAGTCCAGTGAAGGCTGCTCGATTTGTGCTTGTCTGATAGGTGTTTGTCTTCCCTGCAGGGAAACATTTGCTTAGAGAACTCTTTCCACAGCAGCCACACACTCTGCCCTAGAGCTGAGAAGCACTGGCTGTAACTTCCCTTTGCACAAGGAACATGCATCAGAAACACACTCTCTCCTAACTCTTAAGTTACTACTTCAACTCACATATGCATGGAAACACAGAGTGGAGCACCCGGCGATAGTGTGCAGGACAGTTCAGTAAAAGGGCTGCTCTGCCAGAACAAGGCAGAATGCAGATGCGTGGTTCTCAAGGATATGCTTGTGAGTCTGCTAGAATCTTTGCAGTAGAGCTGAGATGAACTCAGTATAAGTTCCATTTGAAGAAATAACCTAGGCCAGAAACCCACTCCACTGTAGCTCTTAAGCATCATCTGGAGCACACATTCTGGGAACCAGGCAGCAGAGAGCCCAGTGGAAGCTGCTCGATTTGAGCTTGTCTGATAGGTGTTTGTCTTCCCTGCAGGGAAACAGTTGCTTAGAGAACTCTTTCTACAGCAGCCACACACTCTGCCCTAGAGCTGAGAAGCACTGGCTGTCACTTCCCTTTGCAGAAGGAACATGCCTCAGAAACACACTCTCTCCTAACTCTTAAGTTACTACTTCAACTCACATATGCATGGAAACACAGAGTGGAGCACCCGGCAATACTGAGCAGGAGAGCTCAGTAAAAACGCTGCTCTGCGAGAACAAGGCAGAATGCAGATGCGTGGTTCTCAAGGATATGCTTCTGAGTCTGCTAGAAACTTTGCAGTAGAGCTGAGATGAACTCAGTATAAGTTCCATTTGAAGAAATAACCTAGGCCAGAAACCCACTCCACTGTAGCTCTTAAGCATCATCTGGAGCACACATTCTGGGAACCAGGCAGCAGAGAGCCTAGTGGAAGCTGCTCGATTTGAGCTTGTCTGATAGGTGTTTGTCTTCCCTGCAGGGAAACAGTTGCTAAGGGAACTCTTTCTACAGCAGCCACACACTCTGCCCTAGAGCTGAGAAGCACTGGCTGTAACTTCCCTTTGCAGAAGGAACATGCCTCAGAAACACACTCTCTCCTAACTCTTAAGTTACTACTTCAACTCACATATGCATGGAAACACAGAGTGGAGCACCCGGCAATACTGAGCAGGACAGTTCCGTAAAAGGGCTGCTCTGCCAGAACAGGGCAGAATGCAGATGCGTGGTTCTCAAGGATATGCTTCTGAGTCTGCTAGAAACTTTGCAGTAGAGCTGAGATGAACTCAGTATAAGTTCCATTTGAAGAAATAACCTAGGCCAGAAACCCACTCCACTGTAGCTCTTCAGCATCAACTGGAGCACACATTCTGGGAACCAGCCAGCAGAGAGCCCAGTGGAAGCTGCTCGATTTGAGCTTGTCTGATAGGTGTTTGTCTTCCCTGCAGGGAAACAGTTGCGTAGAGAACTCTTTCTACAGCAGCCACACACTCTGCCCTAGAGCTGAGAAGCACTGGCTGTCACTTCCCTTTGCAGAAGGAACATGCCTCAGAAACACACTCTCTCCTAACTCTTAAGTTACTACTTCAACTCACATATGCATGGAAACACAGAGTGGAGCACCCGGCAGTACTGAGCAGGACGGTTCAGTAAAAGGGCTGCTCTGCCAGAAAAAGGCAGAATGCAGATGCGTGGTTCTCAAGGATATGCTTCTGAGTCTGCTAGAAACTTTGCTTTAGAGCTGAGATGAACTCAGTATAAGTTCCATTTGAAGAAATAACCTAGGCCAGAAACCCACTCCACTGTAGCTCTTAAGCATCATCTGGAGCACACATTCTGGGAACCAGGCAGCAGAGAGCCCAGTGGAAGCTGCTCGATTTGAGCTTGTCTGATAGGTGTTTGTCTTCCCTGCAGGGAAACAGTTGCTTAGAGAACTCTTTCTACAGCAGCCACACACTCTGCCCTAGAGCTGAGAAGCACTGGCTGTAACTTCCCTTTGCAGAAGGAACATGCCACAGAAACACACTCTCTCCTAACTCTTAAGTTACTACTTCAACTCACATATGCATGGAAACACAGAGTGGAGCACCCGGCAATACTGAGCAGGACGGTTCAGTAAAAGGGCTGCTCTGCCAGAACAAGGCAGAATGCAGATGCGTGGTTCTCAAGGATATGCTTCTGAGTCTGCTAGAAACTTTGCAGTAGAGCTGAGATGAACTCAGTATATGTTCCATTTGAAGAAATAACCTAGGCCAGAAACCCACTCAACTGTAGCTCTTAAGCATCATCTGGAGCACACATTCTGGGAACCAGGCAGCAGAGAGTCCAGTGAAGTCTGCTCGATTTGAGCTTGTCTGATAGGTGTTTGTCTTCCCTGCAGGGAAACAGTTGCTTAGAGAACTCTTTCTACAGCAGCCACACACTCTGCCCTAGAGCTGAGAAGCACTGGCTGTAACTTCCCTTTGCAGAAGGAACATGCCACAGAAACACACTCTATCCTAACTCTTAAGTTAGTACTTCAACTCACATATGCATGGAAACACAGAGTGGAGCACCCGGCAATACTGAGCAGGACAGCTCAGTAAAAGGGCTGCTCTGCCAGAACAAGGCAGAACGCAGATGCGTGGTTCTCATGGATATGCTTCTGAGTCTGCTAGAAACTTTGCAGTAGAGCTGAGATGAACTCAGTATAAGTTCCATTTGAAGAAATAACCTAGGTCAGAAACCCACTCAACTGTAGCTCTTAAGCATCATCGGGAGCACACATTCTGGGAACCAGGCAGCAGGGAGCCCAGTGGAAGCTGCTCGATTTGAGCTTGTCTGATAGGTGTTTGTCTTCCGTGCAGGGAAACAGTTGCTTAGAGAACTCTTTCTACAGCAGCCACACACTCTGCCCTAGAGCTCAGAAGCACTGGCTGTCACTTCCCTTTGCAGAAGGAACATGCCTCAGAAACACACTCTCTCCTAACTCTTAAGTTACTACTTCAACTCACATATGCATGGAAACACAGAGTGGAGCACCCGGCAATAGTGAGCAGGACGGTTCAGTAAAAGGGCTGCTCTGCCAGAACAAGGCAGAATGCAGATGCGTGGTTCTCAAGGATATGCTTCTGAGTCTGCTAGAAACTTTGCAGTAGAGCTGAGATGAACTCAGTATAAGTTCGATTTGAAGAAATAACCTAGGCCAGAAACCCACTCAACTGTAGCTCTTAAGCATCATCTGGAGCACACATTCTGGGAACCAGGCAGCAGAGAGTCCAGTGAAGGCTGCTCGATTTGTGCTTGTCTGATAGGTGTTTGTCTTCCCTGCAGGGAAACATTTGCTTAGAGAACTCTTTCCACAGCAGCCACACACTCTGCCCTAGAGCTGAGAAGCACTGGCTGTAACTTCCCTTTGCACAAGGAACATGCCTCAGAAACACACTCTCTCCTAACTCTTAAGTTACTACTTCAACTCACATATGCATGGAAACACAGAGTGGAGCACCCGGCGATAGTGTGCAGGACAGTTCAGTAAAAGGGCTGCTCTGCCAGAACAAGGCAGAATGCAGATGCGTGGTTCTCAAGGATATGCTTCTGAGTCTGCTAGAAACGTTGCAGTAGAGCTGAGATGAACTCAGTATAAGAGCCATTTGAAGAAATATCTCAGGCCAAAAACCCACTCAACTGTAGCTATTAAGATTCATCTGGAGCACACATTCTGGGAACCAGGCAGCAGAGAGCCCAGTGGAAGCTGCTCGATTTGAGCTTGTCTGATAGGTGTTTGTCTTCCCTGCAGGGAAACAGTTGCGTAGAGAACTCTTTCTACAGCAGCCACACACTCTGCCCTAGAGCTGAGAAGCACTGGCTGTAACTTCCCTTTGCACAAGGAACATGCCTCAGAAACACACTCTCTCCTAACTCTTAAGTTACTACTTCAACTCACATATGCATGGAAACACAGAGTGGAGCACCCGGCAATACTGAGCAGGACGGTTCAGTAAAAGGGCTGCTCTGCCAGAACAAGGCAGAATGCAGATGCGTGGTTCTCAAGGATATGCTTCTGAGTCTGCTAGAAACTTTGCAGTAGAGCTGAGATGAACTCAGTATAAGTTCCATTTGAAGAAATAACCTAGGCCAGAAACCCACTCCACTGTAGCTCTTAAGCATCATCTGGAGCACACATTCTGGGAACCAGGCAGCAGAGAGCCCAGTGGAAGCTGCTCGATTTGAGCTTGTCTGATAGGTGTTTGTCTTCCCTGCAGGGAAACAGTTGCTTAGAGAACTCTTTCTACAGCAGCCACACACTCTGCCCTAGAGCTGAGAAGCACTGGCTGTCACTTCCCTTTGCAGAAGGAACATGCCTCAGAAACACACTCTCTCCTAACTCTTAAGTTACTACTTCAACTCACATATGCATGGAAACACAGAGTGGAGCACCCGGCAATACTGAGAAGGACAGTTCAGTAAAAGGGCGGCTCTGCCAGAACAAGGCAGAATGCAGATGCGTGGTTCTCAAGGATATGCTTCTGAGTCTGCTAGAAACTTTGCAGTAGAGCTGAGATGAACTCAGTATAAGTTCCATTTGAAGAAATAACCTAGGCCAGAAACCCACTCCACTGTAGCTCTTAAGCATCATCTGGAGCACACATTCTGGGAACCAGGCAGCAGAGAGCCCAGTGGAGACTGCTCGATTTGAGCTTGTCTGCTAGGTGTATGTCTTCCCTGCAGGGAAACAGTTGCTTAGAGAACTCTTTCTACAGCAGCCACACACTCTGCCCTAGAGCTGAGAAGCACTGGCTGTAACTTCCCTTTGCAGAAGGAACATGCCTCAGAAACACACTCTCTCCTAACTCTTAAGTTACTACTTCAACTCACATACGCATGGAAACACAGAGTGGAGCACCCGGCAATACTGAGCAGGACAGCTCAGGCAAAGGGCTGCTCTGCCAGAACAAGGCAGAATGCAGATGCGTGGTTCTCAAGGATATGCTTCTGAGTCTGCTAGAAACGTTGCAGTAGAGCTGAGATGAACTCAGTATAAGTTCCATTTGAAGAAATAACCTAGGCCAGAAACCCACTCCACCTAGCTCTTAAGCATCATGGGGAGCACACATTCTGGGAACCAGGCAGCAGAGAGCCCAGTGGAAGCTGCTCGATTTGAGCTTGTCTGATAGGTTTTTGTCTTCCCTGCAGGGAAACATTTGCTTAGAGAACTCTTTCTACAGCAGCCACACACTCTGCCCTAGAGCTGAGAAGCACTGGCTGTAACTTCCCTTTGCAGAAGGAACATGCCTCAGAAACACACTCTCTCCTAACTCTTAAGTTACTACTTCAACTCACATATGCATGGAAACACAGTGTGGAGCACCGGGCGATAGTGTGCAGGACAGTTCAGTAAAAGGGCTGCTCTTCCAGAACAAGGCAGAATGCAGATGTGTGGTTCTCAAGGATATGCTTCTGAGTCTGCTAGAAACTTTGCAGTAGAGCTGAGATGAACTCAGTATAAGTTCCATTTGAAGAAATAACCTAGGCCAGAAAGCCACTCCACTGTAGTTCTTAAGCATCATCTGGAGCACACATTCTGGGAACCAGGCAGCAGAGAGCCCAGTGGAAGCTGCTCGATTTGAGCTTGTCTGATAGGTGTTTGTGTTCCCTGCAGGGAAACAGTTGCTTAGAGAACTCTTTCTACAGCAGCCACACACTCTGCCCTAGAGCTGAGAAGCACTGGCTGTAACTTCCCTTTGCAGAAGGAACATGCCTCAGAAACACACTCTCTCCTAACTCTTAAGTTACTACTTCAACTCACATATGCATGGAAACACAGAGTGGAGCACCCGGCAATACTGAGCAGGACAGCACAGTAAAAGGGCTGCTCTGCCAGAACAAGGCAGAATGCAGATGCGTGGTTCTCAAGGACATGCTTCTGAGTCTGCTAGAAACTTTGCCCTAGAGCTGAGATGAACTCAGTATAAGTTCCATTTGAAGAAAGAACCTAGGCCAGAAACCCACTCAACTGTAGCTCTTAAGCATCATCTGGAGCACACATTCTGGGAACCAGGCAGCAGAGAGCCCAGTGGAACCTGCTCGATTTGAGCTTGTCTGATAGGTGTTTGTCTTCCCTGCAGGGAAACAGTTGCTTAGAGAACTGTTTCTACAGCAGCCACACACTCTGCCCTAGAGCTGAGAAGCACTGGCTGTAACTTCCCTTTGCAGAAGGAACATGCCTCAGAAACACACTCTCTCCTAACTCTTAAGTTACTACTTCAACTCACATATGCATGGAAACACAGAGTGGAGCACCCGGCAATACTGAGCAGGACAGATCTGTAAAAGGGCTGCCTTGCCAGAACAAGGCAGAATGCAGATGCGTGGTTCTCAAGGATATGCTTCTGAGTCTGCTAGAAACTTTGCAGTAGAGCTGAGATGAACTCAGTATAAGTTCCATTTGAAGAAATAACCTAGGCCAGAAACCCACTCAACTGTAGCTCCTAAGCATCATATGGAGCACACATTCTGGGAACCAGGCAGCAGAGAGCCCAGTGGAAGCTGCTCGATTTGAGCTTGTCTGATAGGTGTTTGTCTTCCCTGCAGGGAAACAGTTGCTTAGAGAACTCTTTCTACAGCAGCCACACACTCTGCCCTAGAGCTGAGAAGCACTGGCTGTCACTTCCCTTTGCAGAAGGAACATGCCTCAGAAACACACTCTCTCCTAACTCTTAAGTTACTACTTCAACTCACATATGAGTGGAAACACAGAGTGGAGCACCCGGCAATACTGCGCAGGACAGTTCAGTAAAAGGACTGCTCTGCCAAAACAAGGCAGAATGCAGATGCGTGGTTCTCAAGGATATGCTTCTGAGTCTGCTAGAAACTTTGCAGTAGAGCTGAGATGAACTCAGTATAAGTTCCATTTGAAGAAATAACCTAGGCCAGAAACCCAGTCCACTGTAGCTCTTAAGCATCATCTGGAGCACACATTCTGGGAACAAGGCAGCAGAGAGCCCAGTGGAAGCTGCTCGATTTGAGCTTGTCTGATAGGTGTTTGTCTTCCCTGCAGGGAAACAGTTGCTTAGAGAACTCTTTCTACAGCAGCCACACACTCTGCCCTAGAGCTGAGAAGCACTGGCTGTCACTTCCCTTTGCAGAAGGAACATGCCTCAGAAACACACTCTCTCCTAACTCTTAAGTTACTACTTCAACTCACATATGAGTGGAAACACAGAGTGGAGCACCCGGCAATACTGCGCAGGACAGTTCAGTAAAAGGACTGCTCTGCCAAAACAAGGCAGAATGCAGATGCGTGGTTCTCAAGGATATGCTTCTGAGTCTGCTAGAAACTTTGCAGTAGAGCTGAGATGAACTCAGTATAAGTTCCATTTGAAGAAATAACCTAGGCCAGAAACCCAGTCCACTGTAGCTCTTAAGCATCATCTGGAGCACACATTCTGGGAACAAGGCAGCAGAGAGCCCAGTGGAAGCTGCTCGATTTGAGCTTGTCTGATAGGTGTTTGTCTTCCCTGCAGGGAAACAGTTGCTTAGAGAACTCTTTCTACAGCAGCCACACACTCTGCCCTAGAGCTGAGAAGCACTGGCTGTCACTTCCCTTTGCAGAAGGAACATGCCTCAGAAACACACTCTCTCCTAACTCTTAAGTTACTACTTCAACTCACATATGCATGGAAACACAGAGTGGAGCACCCGGCACTATTGAGCAGGACAGCTCAGTAAAAGGTCTGCTCTGCCAGAACAAGGCAGCATGCAGATGCGTGGTTCTCATGGATATGCTTCTGAGTCTGCTAGAAACTTTGCAGTAGAGCTGAGATGAACTCAGTATAAGTTCCATTTGAAGAAATAACCTAGGCCAGAAACCCACTCCACTGTAGCTCTTAAGCATCATCTGGAGCACACATTCTGGGAACCAGGCAGCAGAGAGCCCAGTGGAAGCTGCTCGATTTGAGCTTGTCTGATAGGTGTTTGTCTTCCCTGCAGGGAAACAGTTACGTAGAGAACTCTTTCTACAGCAGCCACACACTCTGCCCTAGAGCTCAGAAGCACTGGCTGTCACTTCCCTTTGCAGAAGGAACATGCCTCAGAAACACACTCTCTCCTAACTCTTAAGTTACTACTTCAACTCACATATGCATGGAAACACAGAGTGGAGCACCCGGCAATACTGAGCAGGACAGTTCAGTAAAAGGGCTGCTCTGCCAGAACAAGGCAGAATGCAGATGCGTGGTTCTCAAGGATATGCTTCTGAGTCTGCTAGAAACTTTGCAGTAGAGCTGAGATGAACTCAGTATAAGTTCCATTTGAAGAAATAACCTAGGCCAGAAACCCACTCCACTGTAGCTCTTAAGCATCATCTGGAGCACACATTCTGGGAACCAGGCAGCAGAGAGCCCAGTGGAAGCTGCTCGATTTGAGCTTGTCTGATAGGTGTTTGTCTTCCCTGCAGGGAAACAGTTGCGTAGAGAACTCTTTCTACAGCAGCCACACACTCTGCCCTAGAGCTGAGAAGCACTGGCTGTAACTTCCCTTTGCAGAAGGAACATGCCTCAGAAACACACTCTCTCCTAACTCTTAAGTTACTACTTCAACTCACATATGCATGGATACACAGAGTGGAGCACCCGGCAATACTGAGTAGGACAGTTCAGTAAAAGGGCTGCTCTGCCAGAACAAGGCAGAATGCAGATGCGTGGTTCTCAAGGATATGCTTCTGAGTCTGCTAGAAACTTTGCAGTAGAGCTGAGATGAACTCAGTATAAGTTCCATTTGAAGAAATAACCTAGGCCAGAAACACACTCCACTGTAGCTCTTAAGCATCATCTGGAGCACACATTCTGGGAACCAGGCAGCAGAGAGCCCAGTGGAAGCTGCTCGATTTGAGCTTGTCTGATAGGTGTTTGTCTTCCCTGCAGGGAAAGAGTTGCTCAGAGAACTCTTTCTACAGCAGCCACACACTCTGCCCTAGAGCTGAGAAGCACTGGCTGTCACTTCCCTTTGCAGAAGGAACATGCCTCAGAAACACACTCTCTCCTAACTCTTAAGTTACTACTTCAACTCACATATGCATGGAAACACAGAGTGGAGCACCCGGCGATAGTGTGCAGGACAGTGCAGTAAAAGGGCTGCTCTGCCAGAACAAGGCAGAATGCAGATGCGTGGTTCTCAAGGATATGCTGCTGAGTCTGCTAGAAACATTGCAGTAGAGCTGAGATGAACTCAGTATAAGTTCCATTTGAAGAAATAACCTAGGCCAGAAACCCACTCCACTGTAGCTCTTAAGCATCATCTGGAGCACACATTCTGGGAACCAGGCAGCAGAGAAGCCAGAGGAAGCTGATTGATTTGAGCTTGTCTGATAGGTGTTTGAATCCCTGCAGGGAAACAGTTGCTTAGAGAACTCTTTCTACAGCAGCCACACACTCTGCCCTAGAGCTGAGATGCACTGGCTGTAACTTCCCTTTGCAGAAGTAACATGCCTCAGAAACACACTCGCTCCTAACTCTTAAGTTACTACTTCAACTCACATATGCATGGAAACACAGAGTGGAGCACCCGGCAATACTGAGCAGGACAGCTCAGTAAAAGGGCTGCTCTGCCAGAACAAGGCAGAATGCAGATGCGTGGTTCTCAAGGATATGCTTGTGAGTCTGCTAGAAACTTTGCAGTAGAGCTGAGATGAACTCAGTATAAGTTCCATTTGAAGAAATAACCTAGGCCAGAAACCCACTGAACTGTAGCTCTTAAGATTCGTCTGGAGCACACATTCTGGGAACCAGGCAGCAGAGAGCCCAGTGGAAGCTGCTCGATTTGAGCTTGTCTGATAGGTGTTTGTCTTCCCTGCAGGGAAACAGTTGCTTAGAGAACTCTTTCTACAGCAGCCACACACTCTGCCCTAGAGCTGAGAAGCACTGGCTGTAACTTCCCTTGGCAGAAGGAACATGCCTCAGAAACACACTCTCTCCTAACTCTTAAGTTACTACTTCAACTCACATATGCATGGAAACACAGAGTGGAGCACCCGGCAACACTGAGCGGGACAGTTCAGTAAAAGGGCTGCTCTGCCAGAACAAGGCAGAATGCAGATGCGTGGTTCTCAAAGATATGCTTCTGAGTCTGCTAGAAACTTTGCAGTAGAGCTGAGATGAACTCAGTATAAGTTCCATTGGAAGAAATAACCTAGGCCAGAAACCCACTGAACTGTAGCTCTTAAGATTCGTCTGGAGCACACATTCTGGGAACCAGGCAGCAGAGAGCCCAGTGGAAGCTGCTCGATTTGAGCTTGTCTGATAGGTGTTTGTCTTCCCTGCAGGGAAACAGTTGCTCAGAGAACTCTTTCTATAGCAGGCACACACGCTACCCTAGAGCTGAGAAGCACTGGCTGTCACTTCCCTTTGCAGAAGGAACATGCCTCAGAAACACACTCTCTCCTAACTCTTAAGTTACTACTTCAACTCACATATGCATGGAAACACAGAGTGGAGCACCCGGCAATACTGAGCAGGACAGCACAGTAAAAGGGCTGCTCTGCCAGAACAAGGCAGAATGCAGATGCTTGGTTCTCATGGATATGCTTCTGAGTCTGCTAGAATCTTTGCAGTAGAGCTGAGATGAACTCAGTATAAGTTCCATTTGAAGAAATAACCTAGGCCAGAAACCCACTCAACTGTAGCTCTTAAGCATCATCTGGAGCACACATTCTGGGAACCAGGCAGCACTGAGACCAGTGGAAGCTGCTCGATTTGAGCTTGTCTGATAGGTGTTTGTCTTCCCTGCAGGGAAACAGTTGCTTAGAGAACTCTTTCTACAGCAGCCACACACTCTGCCCTAGAGCTGAGAAGCACTGGCTGTAACTTCCCTTTGCAGAATGAACATGCCTCAGAAACACACTCTCTCCTAACTCTTAAGTTACTACTTCAACTCACATATGCATGGAAACACAGAGTGGAGCACCCGGCAATACTGAGGAGGAGAGCTCAGTAAAAACGCTGCTCTGCCAGAACAAGGCAGAATGCAGATGCGTGGTTCTCAAGGATATGCTTCTGAGTCTGCTAGAAACTTTGCAGTAGAGCTGAGATGAACTCAGTATAAGTTCCATTTGAAGAAATAACCTAGGCCAGAAACCCAGTCCACTGTAGCTCTTAAGCATCATCTGGAGCACACATTCTGGGAACCAGGCAGCAGAGAGCCCAGTGCAAGCTGCTCGATTTGAGCTTGTCTGATAGGTGTTTGTCTTCCCTGCAGGGAAACAGTTGCGTAGAGAACTCTTTCTACAGCAGCCACACACTCTGCCCTAGAGCTGAGAAGCACTGGCTGTAACTTCCCTTTGCAGAAGTAACATGCCTCAGAAACACACTCTCTCCTAACTCTTAAGTTACTACTTCAACTCACATATGCATGGAAACACAGAGTGGAGCACCCCGCAATACTGAGCAGGACAGCTCAGTAAAAGGGGTGTTCTGCCAGAACAAGGCAGAATGCAGATGCGTGGTTCTCATGGATATGCTTCTGAGTCTGCTAGAAACGTTGCAGTAGAGCTGAGATGAACTCAGTATAAGTTCCATTTGAAGAAATAACCTAGGTCAGAAACCCACTCCACTGTAGCTCTTAAGCATCATCTGGAGCACACATTCTGGGAACCAGGCAGCAGAGAGCCCAGTGGAAGCTGCTCGATTTGAGCTTGTCTGATAGGTGTTTGTCTTCCCTGCAGGGAAACAGTTGCTTAGAGAACTCTTTCTACAGCAGCCACACACTCTGCCCTAGAGCTGAGAAGCACTGGCTGTAACTTCCCTTGGCAGAAGGAACATGCCTCAGAAACACACTCTCTCCTAACTCTTAAGTTACTACTTCAACTCACATATGCATGGAAACACAGAGTGGAGCACCCGGCAACACTGAGCAGGACAGTTCAGTAAAAGGGCTGCTCTGCCAGAACAAGGCAGAATGCAGATGCGTGGTTCTCAAAGATATGCTTCTGAGTCTGCTAGAAACTTTGCAGTAGAGCTGAGATGAACTCAGTATAAGTTCCATTGGAAGAAATAACCTAGGCCAGAAACCCACTCCACTGTAGCTCTTAAGCATCATCTGGAGCACACATTCTGGGAACCAGGCAGCAGAGAGCCCAGTGGAAGCTGCTCGATTTGAGCTTGTCTGATAGGTGTTTGTCTTCCCTGCAGGGAAACAGTTGCTTAGAGAAGTCTTTCTACAGCAGCCACACACTCTGCCCTAGAGCTGAGAAGCACTGGCTGTAACTTCCCTTTGCAGAAGGAACATGCCTCAGAAACACACTCTCTCCTAACTCTTAAGTTACTACTTCAACTCACATATGCATGGAAACACAGAGTGGATCACCCGGCAATACTGAGCAGGACAGCTCAGTAAAAGGGCTGCTCTGCCAGAACAAGGCAGAATGCAGATGCGTGGTTCTCATGGATATGTTTCTGAGTCTGCTAGAAACGTTGCAGTAGAGCTGAGATGAACTCAGTATAAGTTCCATTTGAAGAAATAACCTAGGCCAGAAACCCACTCCACTGAAGCTCTTAAGCATCATCTGGAGCACACATTCTGGGAACCAGGCAGCAGAGAGCCCAGTGGAAGCTGCTCGATTTGAGCTTGTCTGATAGGTGTTTGTCTTCCCTGCAGGGAAACAGTTGCTCAGAGAACTCTTTCTATTGCAGGCACACACTCTGCCCTAGAGCTGAGAAGCACTGGCTGTAACTTCCCTTTGCAGAAGTAACATGCCTCAGAAACACACTCTCTCCTAACTCTTAAGTTACTACTTCAACTCACATATGCATGGAAACACAGAGTGGAGCACCCGGCAATACTGAGTAGGACAGTTCAGTAAAGGGCTGCTCTGCCAGAACAAGGCAGAATGCAGATGCGTGGTTCTCAAGGATATGCTTCTGAGTCTGCTAGAAACTTTGCAGTAGAGCTGAGATGAACTGAGTATAAGTTCCATTTGAAGAAATAACCTAGGCCAGAAACCCACTCCACTGTAGCTCTTAAGCATCATCTGGAGCACACATTCTGGGAACCAGGCATCAGAGAGCCCAGTGGAAGCTGCTCGATTTGAGCTTGTCTGATAGGTGTTTGTCTTCCCTGCAGGGAAACAGTTGCTTATAGAACTCTTTCTACTGCAGCCACACACTCTGCCCTAGAGCTGAGAAGCACTGGCTGTCACTTCCCTTTGCAGAAGGAACATGCCTCAGAAACACACTCTCTCCTAACTCTTAAGTTACTACTTCAACTCACATATGCATGGAAACACAGAGTGGAGCACCTGGCAATACTGAGCAGGACAGCTCAGTAAAAGGCCTGCTCTGCCAGAACTAGGGAGAATGTAGATGCGTGGTTCTCAAGGATATGCTTCTGAGTCTGCTAGAAACTTTGCAGTAGAGCTGAGATGAACTCAGTATAAGTTCCATTGGAAGAAATCACCTAGGCCAGAAACCCACTCAACTGTAGCTCTTAAGATTCATCTGGAGCACACATTCTGGGAACCAGGCAGCACAGATCCCAGTGGAAGCTGCTCGATTTGAGCTTGTCTGTTAGGTGTTTGTCTTCCCTGCAGTGAAACAGTTGCTTAGAGATCTCTTTCTACAGCAGCCACACACTCTGCCCTAGAGCTGAGAAGCACTGGCTGTAACTTCCCTTTGCAGAAGGAACATGCCTCAGAAACACACTCTCTCCTAACGCTTAAGTTACTACTTCAACTCACATATGCATGGAAACACAGAGTGGAGCACCCGGCGATAGTGTGCAGGACAGTTCAGTAAAAGGGCTGCTCTGCCAGAACAAGGCAGAATGCCGATGCGTGGTTCTCAAGGATATGCTTCTGAGTCTGCTAGAAACTTTGCAGTAGCGCTGAGATGAACTCAGTATAAGTTCCATTTGAAGAAATAACCTAGGCCAGAAACCCACTCAACTGTAGCTCTTAAGCATCATCTGGAGCACACATTCTGGGAACCAGGCAGCAGAGAGCCCAGTGGAAGCTGCTCGATTTGAGCTTGTCTAATATGTTTGTCTTCCTTGCAGGGAAACAATTGCGTAAGGAACTCTTTCTACAGCAGCCACAAAATTTGCCGTAGAGCTCAGAAGCACTGGCTGTAACTTCCCTTTGCAGAAGGAACATGCCTCAGAAACACACTCTCTCCTAACTCTTAAGTTACTACTTCAACTCACATATGCATGGAAACACAGAGTGGAGCACCCGGCAACACTGAGCAGGACAGTTCAGTAAAAGGGCTGCTCTGCCAGAACAAGGCAGAATGCAGATGCGTGGTTCTCAAGGATATGCTTCTGAGTCTGCTAGAAACTTTGCAGTAGAGCTGAGATGAACTCAGTATAAGTTCCATTTCAAGAAATAACCCAGGTCAGAAACACACTCAACTGTAGCTCTTAAGCATCATCTGGAGCACATATACTGGGAACCAGGCAGCACAGAGCCCAGTGGAGGCTGCTTGATTTGAGCCTGTCTGATAGGTGTTTGTCTTCCCTGCAGGGAAACAGTTGCGAAGAGAACTCTTTCTACAGCAGCCACACACTCTGCCCTAGAGCTGAGAAGCACTGGCTGTCACTTCCCTTTGCAGAAGGAACATGCCTCAGAAACACACTCTCTCCTAACTCTTAAGTTACTACTTCAACTCACATATGCATGGAAACACAGAGTGGAGCACCCGGCAATACTGACCAGGACAGCTCAATAAAAGGGCTGCTCTCCCAGAACAAGGCAGAATGCAGATGCGTGGTTCTCAAGGATATGCTTCTGAGTCTGCTAGAAACTTTGCAGTAGAGCTGAGATGAACTCAGTATAAGTTCCATTTGAAGAAATAACCTAGGCCAGAAACCCACTCCACTGTAGCTCTTAAGCATCATCTGGAGCACACATTCTGGGAACCAGGCAGCAGAGAGCCCAGTGGAAGCTGCTCGATTTGAGCTTGTCTGATAGGTGTTTGTCTTCCCTGCAGGGAAACAGTTGCGTAGAGAACTCTTTCTACAGCAGCCACACACTCTGCCCTAGAGCTGAGAAGCACTGGCTGTAACTTCCCTTTGCAGAAGGAACATGCCTCAGAAACACACTCTCTCCTAACTCTTAAGTTACTACTTCAACTCACATATGCATGGAAACACAGAGTGGAGCACCCGGCAATAGTGTGCAGGACAGTTCAGTAAAAGGGCTGCTCTGCCAGAACAAGGCAGAATGCAGATGCGTGGTTCTCAAGGATATGCTTCTGAGTCTGCTAGAAACTTTGCAGTAGAGCTGAGATGAACTCAGTATAAGTTCCATTTGAAGAAATAACCTAGGCCAGAAACCCACTCCACTGTAGCTCTTAAGCATCATCTGGAGCACACATTCTGGGAACCAGGCAGCAGAGAGCCCAGTGGAAGCTGCTCGATTTGAGCTTGTCTGATAGGTGTTTGTCTTCCCCGCAGGGAAACAGTTGCTTAGAGAACTCTTTCTACAGCAGCCACACACTCTGCCCTAGAGCTGAGAAGCACTGGCTGTAACTTCCCTTTGCAGAAGGAACATGCCTCAGAAACACACTCTCTCCTAACTCTTAAGTTACTACTTCAACTCACATATGCATGGAAACACAGAGTGGAGCACCCGGCAATACTGAGCAGGACAGCTCAGTAAAAGGGCTGCTCTGCCAGAACAAGGCAGAATGCAGATGCGTGGTTCTCAAGGATATGCTTCTGAGTCTGCTAGAAACTTTGCAGTAGAGCTGAGATGAACTCAGTATAAGTTCCATTTGAAGAAATAACCTAGGCCCGAAACCCACTCAACTGTAGCTCTTAAGCATCATCTGGAGCACACATTCTGGGAACCAGGCAGCAGAGAGCCCAGTGGAAGCTGCTCGATTTGAGCTTGTCTGATAGGTGTTTGTCTTCCCTGCAGGGAAACAGTTGCTTAGAGAACTCTTTCTACAGCAGCCACACACTCTGCCCTAGAGCTGAGAAGCACTGGCTGTATCTTCCATTTGCAGAAGGAACATGCCTCAGAAACACACTCTCTCCTAACTCTTAAGTTACTACTTCAACTCACATATGCATGGAAACACAGAGTGGAGCACCCGGCGATAGTGTGCAGGACAGTTCAGTAAAAGGGCTGCTCTGCCAGAACAAGGCAGAATGCAGATGCGTGGTTCTCAAGGATATGCCTCTGAGTCTGCTAGAAACTTTGTAGTAGAGCTGAGATGAACTCAGTATAAGTTCCATTTGAAGAAATAACCTAGGCCAGAAACCCACTCCACTGTAGCTCTTAAGCATCATCTGGAGCACACATTCTGGGAACCAGGCAGCAGAGAGCCCAGTGGAAGCTGCTCGATTTGAGCTTGTCTGATAGGTGTTTGTCTTCCCTGCAGGGAAACAGTTGCTTAGAGAACTCTTTCTACAGCACCCACACACTCTGCCCTAGAGCTGAGAATCACTGGCGGTAACTTCCCTTTGCAGAAGGAACATGCCTCAGAAACACACTCTCTCCTAACACTTAAGTTACTACTTCAACTCACATATGCATGGAAACACAGAGTGGAGCACCCGGCAATACTGAGAAGGACAGCTCAGTAAAAGGGCTGCTCTGCCAGAACAAGGCAGAATGCAGATGCGTGGTTCTCAAGGATATGCTTCTGAGTCTGCTAGAAACTTTGCAGTAGAGCTGAGATGAACTCAGTATAAGTTCCATTTGAAGAAATAACCTAGGCCAGAAACCCACTCCACTGTAGCTCTTAAGCATCATCTGCAGCACACATTCTGGGAACCAGGCAGCACAGAGCCCAGTGGAAGCTGCTCGATTTGAGATTGTCTGATAGGTGTTTGTCTTCCCTGCAGGGAAACAGTTGCGTAGAGAACTCTTTCTACAGCAGCCACACACTCTGCCCTAGAGCTGAGAAGCACTGGCTGTAACTTCCCTTTGCAGAAGGAACATGCCTCAGAAACACACTCTCTCCTAACTCTTAAGTTACTACTTCAACTCACATATGCATGGAAACACAGAGTGGAGCACCCGGCGATAGTGTGCAGGACAGTTCGGTAAAAGGGCTGCTCTGCCAGAACAAGGCAGAATGCAGATGCGTGGTTCTCAAGGATATGCTTGTGAGTCTGCTAGAAACTTTGCAGTAGAGCTGAGATGAACTCAGTATAAGTTCCATTTGAAGAAATAACCTAGGCCAGAAACCCACTCCACTGTAGCTCTTAAGCATCATCTGGAGCACACATTCTGGGAAGCAGGCAGCAGAGAGCCCAGTGGGGGTTGCTCGATTTGAGCTTGTCTGATAGGTGTTTGTCTTCCCTGCAGGGAAACAGTTGCGTAGAGACCTCTTTCTACAGCAGC
This sequence comes from Tapirus indicus, assembly GCA_031878705.1. Classification (NCBI taxonomy): domain Eukaryota; kingdom Metazoa; phylum Chordata; class Mammalia; order Perissodactyla; family Tapiridae; genus Tapirus; species Tapirus indicus. The sequence continues at coordinate 50,241,863 of CM062942.1, forward strand.
CACACACTCTGCCCTAGAGCTGAGAAGCACTGGCTGTCACTTCCCTTTGCAGAAGGAACATGCCTCAGAAACACACTCTCTCCTAACTCTTAAGTTACTACTTCAACTCACATATGCATGGAAACACAGAGTGGAGCACCCAGCAATACTGAGCAGGAGAGCTCAGTAAAAACGCTGCTCTGCGAGAACAAGGCAGAATGCAGATGCGTGGTTCTCAAGGATATGCTTCTGAGTCTGCTAGAAACTTTGCAGTAGAGCTGAGATGAACTCAGTATAAGTTCCATTTGAAGAAATAACCTAGGCCAGAAACCCACTCCACTGTAGCTCTTAAGCATCATCTGGAGCACACATTCTGGGAACCAGGCAGCAGAGAGCCCAGTGGAAGCTGCTCGATTTGAGCTTGTCTGATAGGTGTTTGTCTTCCCTGCAGGGAAACAGTTGCGTAGAGAGCTCTTTCTACAGCAGCCACACACTCTGCCCTAGAGCTGAGAAGCACTGGCTGTCACTTCCCTTTGCAGAAGGAACATGCCTCAGAAACACACTCTCTCCTAACTCTTAAGTTACTACTTCAACTCACATATGCATGGAAACACAGAGTGGAGCACCCGGCAATACTGAGCAGGACAGTTCAGTAAAAGGGCTGCTCTGCCAGAACAGGGCAGAATGCAGATGCGTGGTTCTCATGGATATGCTTCTGAGTCTGCTAGAAACTTTGCAGTAGAGCTGAGAATAACTCAGTATAAGATCCATTTGAGGAAATAACCTAGGCCAGAAACCCACTCCACTGTAGCTCTTAAGCATCATCTGGAGCACACATTCTGGGAACCAGGCAGCAGAGAGCCCAGTGGAAGCTGCTCGATTTGAGCTTGTCTGATAGGTGTTTGTCTTCCCTGCAGGGAAACAGTTGCGTAGAGACCTCTTTCTACAGCAGCCACACACTCTGCCCTAGAGCTGAGAAGCACTGGCTGTAACTTCCCTTTGCAGAAGGAACATGCCTCAGAAACACACTGTCTCCTAACTCTTAAGTTACTACTTCAACTCACATATGCATGGAAACACAGAGTGGAGCACCCGGCAATACTGAGCAGGAGAGCTCAGTAAAAACGCTGCTCTGCCAGAACAAGGCAGAAGGCAGATGCGTGGTTCTCAAGGATATGCTTCTGAGTCTGCTAGAAACTTTGCAGTAGAGCTGAGATGATCTCAGTATAAGTTCCATTTGAAGAAATAACCTAGGCCAGAAACCCACTCAACTGTAGCTCTTAAGCATCATCTGGAGCACACATTCTGGGAACCAGGCAGCAGAGAGCCCAGTGGAAGCTGTTCGATTTGAGCTTGTCTGATAGGTGTTTGTCTTCCCTGCAGGGAAACAGTTGCTTAGAGAACTCTTTCTACAGCAGCCACACACTCTGCCCTAGAGCTGAGAAGCACTGGCTGTAACTTCCCTTTGCACAAGTAACATGCCTCAGAAACACACTGTCTCCTAACTCTTAAGTTACTACTTCAACTCACATATGCATGGAAACACAGAGTGGAACACCCGGCGTTAGTGTGCAGGACAGTTCAGTAAAAGGGCTGCTCTGCCAGAACAAGGCAGAATGCAGATGCGTGGTCCTCAAGGATATGCTTCTGAGTCTGCTAGAAACTTTGCAGTAGAGCTGAGATGAACTCAGTATAAGTTCCATTTCAAGAAATAACCTAGGCCAGAAACCCACTCCACTGTAGCTCTTAAGCATCACCTGGAGCACACATTCTGGGAACCAGGCAGCAGAGAGCCCAGTGGAAGCTGCTCGATTTGAGCTTGTCTGATAGGTGTTTGTCTTCCCTGCAGGGAAACAGTTGCTTAGAGAACTCTTTCTACAGCAGCCACACACTCTGCCCTAGAGCTGAGAAGCACTGGCTGTCACTTCCCTTTGCAGAAGGAACATGCCTCAGAAACACACTCTCTCCTAACTATTAAGTTACTACTTCAACTCACATATGCATGGAAACACAGAGTGGAGCACCCGGCAATACTGAGCAGGACAGTTCAGTAAAATGGCTGCTCTGCCAGAACAAGGCAGAATGCAGATGCGTGGTTCTCAAGGATATGCTTCTGAGTCTGCTAGAAACTTTGCAGTAGAGCTGAGATGAACTCAGTATAAGTTCCATTTGAAGAAATAACCTAGGCCAGAAACCCACTCCACTGTAGCTCTTAAGCATCATCTGGAGCACACATTCTGGGAACCAGGCAGCAGAGAGCCCAGTGGGGGTTGCTCGATTTGAGCTTGTCTGATAGGTGTTTGTCTTCCCTGCAGGGAAACAGTTGCGTAGAGACCTCTTTCTACAGCAGCCACACACTCTGCCCTAGAGCTGAGAAGCACTGGCTGTCACTTCCCTTTGCAGAAGGAACATGCCTCAGAAACACACTCTCTCCTAACTCTTAAGTTACTACTTCAACTCACATATGCATGGAAACACAGAGTGGAGCACCCGGCAATACTGAGCAGGACAGTTCAGTAAAAGGGCTGCTCTGCCAGAACAGGGCAGAATGCAGATGCGTGGTTCTCATGGATATGCTTCTGAGTCTGCTAGAAACTTTGCAGTAGAGCTGAGAAGAACTCAGTATAAGATCCATTTGAGGAAATAACCTAGGCCAGAAACCCACTCCACTGTAGCTCTTAAGCATCATCTGGAGCACACATTCTGGGAACCAGGCAGCAGAGAGCCCAGTGGAAGCTGCTCGATTTGAGCTTGTCTGATAGGTGTTTGTCTTCCCTGCAGGGAAACAGTTGCTTAGAGAACTCTTTCTACAGCAGCCACACACTCTGCCCTAGAGCTGAGAAGCACTGGCTGTCACTTCCCTTTGCAGAAGGAACATGCCTCAGAAACACACTCTCTCCTAACTATTAAGTTACTACTTCAACTCACATATGCATGGAAACACAGAGTGGAGCACCCGGCAATACTGAGCAGGACAGTTCAGTAAAAGGGCTGCTCTGCCAGAACAAGGCAGAATGCAGATGCGTGGTTCTCAAGGATATGCTTCTGAGTCTGCTAGAAACTTTGCAGTAGAGCTGAGATGAACTTAGTATAAGTTCCATTTCAAGAAATAACCTAGGCCAGAAACCCACTCCACTGTAGCTCTTAAGCATCATCTGGAGCACACATTCTGAGAACCAGGCAGCAGAGAGCCCAGTGGAAGCTGCTCGATTTGAGCTTGTCTGATAGGTGTTTGTCTTCCCTGCAGGGAAACAGTTGCGTAGAGACCTCTTTCTACAGCAGCCACACACTCTGCCCTAGAGCTGAGAAGCACTGGCTGTAACTTCCCTTTGCAGAAGGAACATGCCTCAGAAACACACTCTCTCCTAACTCTTAAGTTACTACTTCAACTCACATATGCATGGAAACACAGAGTGGAGCACCCGGCAATACTGAGCAGGAGAGCTCAGTAAAAACGCTGCTCTGCCAGAACAAGGCAGAAGGCAGATGCGTGGTTCTCAAGGATATGCTTCTGAGTCTGCTAGAAACTTTGCAGTAGAGCTGAGATGAACTCAGTATAAGTTCCATTTGAAGAAATAACCTAGGCCAGAAACCCACTCAACTGTAGCTCTTAAGCATCATGTGGAGCACACATTCTGGGAACCAGGCAGCAGAGAGCCCAGTGGAAGCTGCTCGATTTGAGCTTGTCTGATAGGTGTTTGTCTTCCCTGCAGGGAAACAGCTGCGTAGAGAACTCTTTCTACAGCAGCCACACACTCTGCCCTAGAGCTCAGAAGCACTGGCTGTAACTTCCCTTTGCAGAAGGAACATGCCTCAGAAACACACTCTCTCCTAACTCTTAAGTTACTACTTCAACTCACATATGCATGTAAACACAGAGTGGAGCACCCGGCAATACTGAGCAGGAGAGCTCAGTAAAAACACTGCTCTGCCAGAACAAGGCAGAATGCAGATGCGTGGTTGTCAAGGATATGCTTCTGAGTCTGCTAGAAACTTTGCAGTAGAGCTGAGATGAACTCAGTATAAGTTCCATTTGAAGAAATAACCTAGGCCAGAAACCCACTCAACTGTAGCTCTTAAGCATCATCTGGAGCACACATTCTGGGAACCAGGCAGCAGAGAGCCCAGTGGAAGCTGCTCGATTTGAGCTTGAATGATAGGTGTTTGTCTTCCCTGCAGGGAAACAGTTGCTTAGAGAACTCTTTCTACAGCAGCCACACACTCTGCCCTAGAGCTGAGAAGCACTGGCTGTAACTTCCCTTTGCAGAAGTAACATGCCTCAGAAACACACTGTCTCCTAACTCTTAAGTTACTACTTCAACTCACATATGCATGGAAACACAGAGTGGAACACCCGGCGATAGTGTGCAGGACAGTTCAGTAAAAGGGCTGCTCTGCCAGAACAAGGCAGAATGCAGATGCGTGGTCCTCAAGGATATGCTTCTGAGTCTGCTAGAAACTTTGCAGTAGAGCTGAGATGAACTCAGTATAAGTTCCATTTGAAGAAATAACCTAGGCCAGAAACCCACTCCACTGTAGCTCTTAAGCATCATCTGGAGCACACATTCTGGGAACCAGGCAGCAGAGAGCCCAGTGGAAGCTGCTCGATTTGAGCTTGTCTGATAGGTGTTTGTCTTCCCTGCAGGGAAACAGTTGCGTAGAGAACTCTTTCTACAGCAGCCACACACTCTGCCCTAGAGCTGAGAAGCACTGGCTGTAACTTCCTTTTGCAGAAGGAACATGCCTCAGAAACACACTCTCTCCTAACTCTTAAGTTACTACTTCAACTCACATATGCAGGGAAACACAGAGTGGAGCACCCGGCAATACTGAGCAGGACAGTTCAGTAAAAGGGCTGCTCTGCCAGAACAGGGCAGAATGCAGATGCGTGGTTCTCATGGATATGCTTCTGAGTCTGCTAGAAACTTTGCAGTAGAGCTGAGAAGAACTCAGTATAAGATCCATTTGAGGAAATAACCTAGGCCAGAAACCCACTCCACTGTAGCTCTTAAGCATCATCTGGAGCACACATTCTGGGAACCAGGCAGCAGAGAGCCCAGTGGAAGCTGCTCGATTTGAGCTTGTCTGATAGGTGTTTGTCTTCCCTGCAGGGAAACAGTTGCTTAGAGAACTCTTTCTACAGCAGCCACACACTCTGCCCTAGAGCTGAGAAGCACTGGCTGTCACTTCCCTTTGCAAAAGGAACATGCCGCAGAAACACACTCTCTCCTAACTCTTAAGTTACTACTTCAACTCACATATGCATGGAAACACAGAGTGGAGCACCCGGCAATACTGAGCAGGACAGTTCAGTAAAAGGGCTGCTCTGCCAGAACAGGGCAGAATGCAGATGCGTGGTTCTCATGGATATGCTTCTGAGTCTGCTAGAAACTTTGCAGTAGAGCTGAGATGAACTCAGTATAAGTTCCATTTGAAGAAATAACCTAGGCCAGAAACCCACTCCACTGTAGCTCTTAAGCATCATCTGGAGCACACATTCTGGGAACCAGGCAGCAGAGAGCCCAGTGGAAGCTGCTCGATTTGAGCTTGTCTGATAGGTGTTTGTCTTCCCTGCAGGGAAACAGTTGCGTAGAGAACTCTTTCTACAGCAGCCACACACTCTGCCCTAGAGCTGAGAAGCACTGGCTGTAACTTCCCTTTGCAGAAGGAACATGCCTCAGAAACACACTCTCTCCTAACTCTTAAGTCACTACTTCAACTCACATATGCATGGAAACACAGAGTGGAGCACCCGGCGATAGTGTGCAGGACAGTTCAGTAAAAGGGCTGCTCTGCCAGAACAAGGCAGAATGCAGATGCGTGGTTCTCAAGGATATGCTTCTGAGTCTGCTAGAAACTTTGCAGTAGAGCTGAGATGAACTCAGTATAAGTTCCATTTGAAGAAATAACCTAGGCCAGAAACCCACTCAACTGTAGCTCTTAAGCATCATCTGGAGCACACATTCTGGGAACCAGGCAGCAGAGAGCCCAGTGGAGACTGCTCGATTTGAGTTTGTCTGATAGGTGTTTGTCTTCCCTGCAGGGAAACAGTTGCTTAGAGAACTCTTTCTACAGCAGCCACACACTCTGCCCTAGAGCTGAGAAGCACTGGCTGTCACTTCCCTTTGCAGAAGGAACATGCCTCAGAAACACACTCTCTCCTAACTCTTAAGTTACTACTTCAACTCACATATGCATGGAAACACAGAGTGGAGCACCCGGCGATACTGAGCAGGACAGTTCAGTAAAAGGGCTGCTCTGCCAGAACAAGGCAGAATGCAGATGCGTGGTTCTCAAGGATATGCTTCTGAGTCTGCTAGAAACTTTGCAGTAGAGCTGAGATGAACTCAGTATAAGTTCCATTTGAAGAAATAACCTAGGCCAGAAACCCACTCAACTGTAGCTCTTAAGCATCATCTGGAGCACACATTCTGGGAACCAGGCAGCAGAGAGCCCAGTGGAAGCTGCTCGATTTGAGCTTGTCTGATAGGTGTTTGTCTTCCCTGCAGGGAAACAGTTGCTTAGAGAACTCTTTCTAGAGCAGCCACACACTCTGCCCTAGAGCTGAGAAGCACTGGCTGTCACTTCCCTTTGCAGAAGGAACATGCCTCAGAAACACACTCTCTCCTAACTCTTAAGTAACTACTTCAACTCACATATGCATGGAAACACAGAGTGGAGCACCCGGCGATAGTGTGCAGGACAGTTCAGTAAAAGGGCTGCTCTGCCAGAACAAGGCAGAATGCAGATGCGTGGTTCAAAGGATATGCTTCTGAGTCTGCTAGAAACTTTGCAGTAGAGCTGAGATGAACTCAGTATAAGTTCCATTTGAAGAAATAACCTAGGCCAGAAACCCACTCCACTGTAGCTCTTAAGCATCATCTGGAGCACACACTCTGGGAACCTGGCAGCAGAGAGCCCAGTGGAAGCTGCTCGATTTGAGCTTGTCTGATAGGTGTTTGTCTTCCCTGCAGGGAAACAGTTGATTAGAGAACTCTTTATACAGCAGCCAGACACTCTGCCCTAGAGCTGAGAAGCACTGGCTGTAACTTCCCTTTGCAGAAGGAACATGCCTCAGAAACACACTCTCTCCTAACTCTTAAGTTACTACTTCAACTCACATATGCATGGAAACACAGAGTGGAGCACCCGGCAATACTGAGCAGGACAGCTCAGTAAAAGGGCTGCTCTGCCAGAACAAGGCAGAATGCAGATGCGTGGTTTTCAAGTATATGCTTCTGAGTCTGCTAGAAACTTTGCAGTAGAGCTGAGATGAACTCAGTATAAGTTCCATTTGAAGAAATATCCTAGGCCAGAAACTCACTCCACTGGAGCTCTTAAGCATCATCTGGAGCACACATTCTGGGAACCAGGCAGCAGAGAGCCCAGTGGAAGCTGCTCGATTTGAGCTTGTCTGATAGGTGTTTGTCTTCCCTGCAGGGAAACAGTTGTTTAGAGAACTCTTTCTAGGGCAGCGACACTCTCTGCCCTAGAGCTGAGAAGCACTGGCTGTAACTTCCCTTTGCAGAAGGAACATGCCTCAGAAACACACTCTCTCCTAACTCTTAAGTTACTACTTCAACTCACATATGCATGGAAACACAGAGTGGAGCACCCGGCAATACTGAGCAGGACAGCTCAGTAAATGGGCTGCTCTGCCAGAACAAGGCAGAATGCAGATGCGTGGTTCTCAAGGATATGCTTCTGAGTCTGCTAGAAACTTTGCAGTAGAGCTGAGATGAACTCAGTATAAGTTCCATTTGAAGAAATAACCTAGGCCAGAAACCCACTCCACTGTAGCTCTTAAGCATCATCTGGAGCACACATTCTGGGAACCAGGCAGCAGAGAGCCCAGTGGAAGCTGCTCGATTTGAGCTTGTCTGATAGGTGTTTGTCTTCCCTGCAGGGAAACAGTTGCTTAGAGAACTCTTTCTACAGCAGCCACACACTCTGCCCTAGAGCTGAGAAGCACTGGCTGTCACTTCCCTTTGCAGAAGGAACATGCCTCAGAAACACACTCTCTCCTAACTCTTAAGTTACTACTTCAACTCACATATGCATGGAAACACAGAGTGGAGCACCCGGCAATACTGAGAAGGACAGTTCAGTAAAAGGGCTGCTCTGCCAGAACAAGGCAGAATGCAGATGCGTGGTTCTCAAGGATATGCTTCTGAGTCTGCTAGAAACTTTGCAGTAGAGCTGAGATGAACTCAGTATAAGTTCCATTTGAAGAAATAACCTAGGCCAGAAACCCACTCCACTGTAGCTCTTAAGCATCATCTGGAGCACACATTCTGGGAACCAGGCAGCAGAGAGCCCAGTGGAGACTGCTCGATTTGAGCTTGTCTGATAGGTGTATGTCTTCCCTGCAGGGAAACAGTTGCTTAGAGAACTCTTTCTACAGCAGCCACACACTCTGCCCTAGAGCTGAGAAGCACTGGCTGTCACTTCCCTTTGCAGAAGGAACATGCCTCAGAAACACACTCTCTCCTAACTCTTAAGTTACTACTTCAACTCACATACGCATGGAAACACAGAGTGGAGCACCCGGCAATACTGAGCAGGACAGCTCAGGCAAAGGGCTGCTCTGCCAGAACAAGGCAGAATGCAGATGCGTGGTTCTCAAGGATATGCTTCTGAGTCTGCTAGAAACTTTGAAGTAGAGCTGAGATGAACTCAGTATAAGTTCCATTTGAAGAAATAACCTAGGCCAGAAACCCACTCCACCTAGCTCTTAAGCATCATCTGGAGCACACATTCTGGGAACCAGGCAGCAGAGAGCCCAGTGGAAGCTGCTCGATTTGAGCTTGTCTGATAGGTGTTTGTCTTCCGTGCAGGGAAACAGTTGCTTAGAGAACTATTTCTACAGCAGCCACACACTCTGCCCTATAGCTCAGAAGCACTGGCTGTCACTTCCCTTTGCAGAAGGAACATGCCTCAGAAACACACTCTCTCCTAACTCTTAAGTTACTACTTCAACTCACATATGCATGGAAACACAGAGTGGAGCACCCGGCAATACTGAGCAGGACAGATCTGTAAAAGGGCTGCCTTGCCAGAACAAGGCAGAATGCAGATGCGTGGTTCTCAAGGATATGCTTCTGAGTCTGCTAGAAACTTTGCAGTAGAGCTGAGATGAACTCAGTATAAGTTCCATTTGAAGAAATAATCTAGGCCAGAAACCAACTCAACTGTAGCTCTTAAGCATCATCTGGAGCACACATTCTGGGAACCAGGCAGCACAGAGACCAATGGAAGCTGCTCGATTTGAGCTTGTCTGATAGGTGTTTGTCTTCCCTGCAGGGAAACAGTTGCGTAGAGAACTCTTTCTACAGCAGCCACACACTCTGCCCTAGAGCTGAGAAGCACTGGCTGTAACTTCCCTTTGCAGAAGGAACGTGCCTCAGAAACACACTCTCTCCTAACTCTTAAGTTACTACTTCAACTCACATATGCATGGAAACACAGAGTGGAGCACCCGGCAATACTGAGCAGGACGGTTCAGTAAAAGGGCTGATCTGCCAGAACAAGGCAGAATGCAGATGCGTGGTTCTCAAGGATATGCTTCTGAGTCTGCTAGAAACTTTGCAGTAGAGCTGAGATGAACTCAGTATAAGTTCCATTTGAAGAAATAACCTAGGCCAGAAACCCACTCCACTGTAGCTCTTAAGCATCATCTGGAGCACACATTCTGGGAACCAGGCAGCAGAGAGCCCAGTGGAAGCTGCTCGATTTGAGCTTGTCTGATAGGTGTTTGTCTTCCCTGCAGGGAAACAGTTGCTTAGAGAACTCTTTCTACAGCAGCCACACACTCTGCCCTAGAGCTGAGAAGCACTGGCTGTCACTTCCCTTTGCAGAAGGAACATGCCTCAGAAACACACTCTCTCCTAACTCTTAAGTTACTACTTCAACTCACATATGCATGGAAACACAGAGTGGAGCACCCGGCAATACTGAGAAGGACAGTTCAGTAAAAGGGCTGCTCTGCCAGAACAAGGCAGAATGCAGATGCGTGGTTCTCAAGGATATGCTTCTGAGTCTGCTAGAAACTTTGCAGTAGAGCTGAGATGAACTCAGTATAAGTTCCATTTGAAGAAATAACCTAGGCCAGAAACCCACTCCACTGTAGCTCTTAAGCATCATCTGGAGCACACATTCTGGGAACCAGGCAGCAGAGAGCCCAGTGGAGACTGCTCGATTTGAGCTTGTCTGATAGGTGTATGTCTTCCCTGCAGGGAAACAGTTGCTTAGAGAACTCTTTCTACAGCAGCCACACACTCTGCCCTAGAGCTGAGAAGCACTGGCTGTCACTTCCCTTTGCAGAAGGAACATGCCTCAGAAACACACTCTCTCCTAACTCTTAAGTTACTACTTCAACTCACATACGCATGGAAACACAGAGTGGAGCACCCGGCAATACTGAGCAGGACAGCTCAGGCAAAGGGCTGCTCTGCCAGAACAAGGCAGAATGCAGATGCGTGGTTCTCAAGGATATGCTTCTGAGTCTGCTAGAAACTTTGAAGTAGAGCTGAGATGAACTCAGTATAAGTTCCATTTGAAGAAATAACCTAGGCCAGAAACCCACTCCACCTAGCTCTTAAGCATCATGGGGAGCACACATTCTGGGAACCAGGCAGCAGAGAGCCCAGTGGAAGCTGCTCGATTTGAGCTTGTCTGATAGGTGTTTGTCTTCCGTGCAGGGAAACAGTTGCTTAGAGAACTATTTCTACAGCAGCCACACACTCTGCCCTATAGCTCAGAAGCACTGGCTGTCACTTCCCTTTGCAGAAGGAACATGCCTCAGAAACACACTCTCTCCTAACTCTTAAGTTACTACTTCAACTCACATATGCATGGAAACACAGAGTGGAGCACACGGCAATACTGAGCAGGACGGTTCAGTAAAAGGGCTGCTCTGCCAGAACAAGGCAGAATGCAGATGCGTGGTTCTCAAGGATATGCTTCTGAGTCTGCTAGAAAATTTGCAGTAGAGCTGAGATGAACTCAGTATAAGTTCGATTTGAAGAAATAACCTAGGCCAGAAACCCACTCAACTGTAGCTCTTAAGCATCATCTGGAGCACACATTCTGGGAACCAGGCAGCAGAGAGTCCAGTGAAGGCTGCTCGATTTGTGCTTGTCTGATAGGTGTTTGTCTTCCCTGCAGGGAAACATTTGCTTAGAGAACTCTTTCCACAGCAGCCACACACTCTGCCCTAGAGCTGAGAAGCACTGGCTGTAACTTCCCTTTGCACAAGGAACATGCATCAGAAACACACTCTCTCCTAACTCTTAAGTTACTACTTCAACTCACATATGCATGGAAACACAGAGTGGAGCACCCGGCGATAGTGTGCAGGACAGTTCAGTAAAAGGGCTGCTCTGCCAGAACAAGGCAGAATGCAGATGCGTGGTTCTCAAGGATATGCCTCTGAGTCTGCTAGAAACTTTGCAGTAGAGCTGAGATGAACTCAGTATAAGTTCCATTTGAAGAAATAACCTAGGCCAGAAACCCACTCCACTGTAGCTCTTAAGCATCACCTGGAGCACACATTCTGGGAACCAGGCAGCAGAGAGCCCAGTGGAAGCTGCTCGATTTGAGCTTGTCTGATAGGTGTTTGTCTTCCCTGCAGGGAAACAGTTGCTTAGAGAACTCTTTCTACAGCAGCCACACACTCTGCCCTAGAGCTGAGAAGCACTGGCTGTCACTTCCCTTTGCAGAAGGAACATGCCTCAGAAACACACTCTCTCCTAACTCTTAAGTTACTACTTCAACTCACATATGCATGGAAACACAGAGTGGAGCACCCGGCAATACTGAGCAGGAGAGCTCAGTAAAAACGCTGCTCTGCGAGAACAAGGCAGAATGCAGATGCGTGGTTCTCAAGGATATGCTTCTGAGTCTGCTAGAAACTTTGCAGTAGAGCTGAGATGAACTCAGTATAAGTTCCATTTGAAGAAATAACCTAGGCCAGAAACCCACTCCACTGTAGCTCTTAAGCATCATCTGGAGCACACATTCTGGGAACCAGGCAGCAGAGAGCCTAGTGGAAGCTGCTCGATTTGAGCTTGTCTGATAGGTGTTTGTCTTCCCTGCAGGGAAACAGTTGCTAAGGGAACTCTTTCTACAGCAGCCACACACTCTGCCCTAGAGCTGAGAAGCACTGGCTGTAACTTCCCTTTGCAGAAGGAACATGCCTCAGAAACACACTCTCTCCTAACTCTTAAGTTACTACTTCAACTCACATATGCATGGAAACACAGAGTGGAGCACCCGGCAATACTGAGCAGGACAGTTCCGTAAAAGGGCTGCTCTGCCAGAACAGGGCAGAATGCAGATGCGTGGTTCTCAAGGATATGCTTCTGAGTCTGCTAGAAACTTTGCAGTAGAGCTGAGATGAACTCAGTATAAGTTCCATTTGAAGAAATAACCTAGGCCAGAAACCCACTCCACTGTAGCTCTTCAGCATCAACTGGAGCACACATTCTGGGAACCAGCCAGCAGAGAGCCCAGTGGAAGCTGCTCGATTTGAGCTTGTCTGATAGGTGTTTGTCTTCCCTGCAGGGAAACAGTTGCGTAGAGAACTCTTTCTACAGCAGCCACACACTCTGCCCTAGAGCTGAGAAGCACTGGCTGTCACTTCCCTTTGCAGAAGGAACATGCCTCAGAAACACACTCTCTCCTAACTCTTAAGTTACTACTTCAACTCACATATGCATGGAAACACAGAGTGGAGCACCCGGCAGTACTGAGCAGGACGGTTCAGTAAAAGGGCTGCTCTGCCAGAAAAAGGCAGAATGCAGATGCGTGGTTCTCAAGGATATGCTTCTGAGTCTGCTAGAAACTTTGCTTTAGAGCTGAGATGAACTCAGTATAAGTTCCATTTGAAGAAATAACCTAGGCCAGAAACCCACTCCACTGTAGCTCTTAAGCATCATCTGGAGCACACATTCTGGGAACCAGGCAGCAGAGAGCCCAGTGGAAGCTGCTCGATTTGAGCTTGTCTGATAGGTGTTTGTCTTCCCTGCAGGGAAACAGTTGCTTAGAGAACTCTTTCTACAGCAGCCACACACTCTGCCCTAGAGCTGAGAAGCACTGGCTGTAACTTCCCTTTGCAGAAGGAACATGCCACAGAAACACACTCTCTCCTAACTCTTAAGTTACTACTTCAACTCACATATGCATGGAAACACAGAGTGGAGCACCCGGCAATACTGAGCAGGACGGTTCAGTAAAAGGGCTGCTCTGCCAGAACAAGGCAGAATGCAGATGCGTGGTTCTCAAGGATATGCTTCTGAGTCTGCTAGAAACTTTGCAGTAGAGCTGAGATGAACTCAGTATATGTTCCATTTGAAGAAATAACCTAGGCCAGAAACCCACTCAACTGTAGCTCTTAAGCATCATCTGGAGCACACATTCTGGGAACCAGGCAGCAGAGAGTCCAGTGAAGTCTGCTCGATTTGAGCTTGTCTGATAGGTGTTTGTCTTCCCTGCAGGGAAACAGTTGCTTAGAGAACTCTTTCTACAGCAGCCACACACTCTGCCCTAGAGCTGAGAAGCACTGGCTGTAACTTCCCTTTGCAGAAGGAACATGCCACAGAAACACACTCTATCCTAACTCTTAAGTTAGTACTTCAACTCACATATGCATGGAAACACAGAGTGGAGCACCCGGCAATACTGAGCAGGACAGCTCAGTAAAAGGGCTGCTCTGCCAGAACAAGGCAGAACGCAGATGCGTGGTTCTCATGGATATGCTTCTGAGTCTGCTAGAAACTTTGCAGTAGAGCTGAGATGAACTCAGTATAAGTTCCATTTGAAGAAATAACCTAGGTCAGAAACCCACTCAACTGTAGCTCTTAAGCATCATCGGGAGCACACATTCTGGGAACCAGGCAGCAGGGAGCCCAGTGGAAGCTGCTCGATTTGAGCTTGTCTGATAGGTGTTTGTCTTCCGTGCAGGGAAACAGTTGCTTAGAGAACTCTTTCTACAGCAGCCACACACTCTGCCCTAGAGCTCAGAAGCACTGGCTGTCACTTCCCTTTGCAGAAGGAACATGCCTCAGAAACACACTCTCTCCTAACTCTTAAGTTACTACTTCAACTCACATATGCATGGAAACACAGAGTGGAGCACCCGGCAATAGTGAGCAGGACGGTTCAGTAAAAGGGCTGCTCTGCCAGAACAAGGCAGAATGCAGATGCGTGGTTCTCAAGGATATGCTTCTGAGTCTGCTAGAAACTTTGCAGTAGAGCTGAGATGAACTCAGTATAAGTTCGATTTGAAGAAATAACCTAGGCCAGAAACCCACTCAACTGTAGCTCTTAAGCATCATCTGGAGCACACATTCTGGGAACCAGGCAGCAGAGAGTCCAGTGAAGGCTGCTCGATTTGTGCTTGTCTGATAGGTGTTTGTCTTCCCTGCAGGGAAACATTTGCTTAGAGAACTCTTTCCACAGCAGCCACACACTCTGCCCTAGAGCTGAGAAGCACTGGCTGTAACTTCCCTTTGCACAAGGAACATGCCTCAGAAACACACTCTCTCCTAACTCTTAAGTTACTACTTCAACTCACATATGCATGGAAACACAGAGTGGAGCACCCGGCGATAGTGTGCAGGACAGTTCAGTAAAAGGGCTGCTCTGCCAGAACAAGGCAGAATGCAGATGCGTGGTTCTCAAGGATATGCTTCTGAGTCTGCTAGAAACGTTGCAGTAGAGCTGAGATGAACTCAGTATAAGAGCCATTTGAAGAAATATCTCAGGCCAAAAACCCACTCAACTGTAGCTATTAAGATTCATCTGGAGCACACATTCTGGGAACCAGGCAGCAGAGAGCCCAGTGGAAGCTGCTCGATTTGAGCTTGTCTGATAGGTGTTTGTCTTCCCTGCAGGGAAACAGTTGCGTAGAGAACTCTTTCTACAGCAGCCACACACTCTGCCCTAGAGCTGAGAAGCACTGGCTGTAACTTCCCTTTGCACAAGGAACATGCCTCAGAAACACACTCTCTCCTAACTCTTAAGTTACTACTTCAACTCACATATGCATGGAAACACAGAGTGGAGCACCCGGCAATACTGAGCAGGACGGTTCAGTAAAAGGGCTGCTCTGCCAGAACAAGGCAGAATGCAGATGCGTGGTTCTCAAGGATATGCTTCTGAGTCTGCTAGAAACTTTGCAGTAGAGCTGAGATGAACTCAGTATAAGTTCCATTTGAAGAAATAACCTAGGCCAGAAACCCACTCCACTGTAGCTCTTAAGCATCATCTGGAGCACACATTCTGGGAACCAGGCAGCAGAGAGCCCAGTGGAAGCTGCTCGATTTGAGCTTGTCTGATAGGTGTTTGTCTTCCCTGCAGGGAAACAGTTGCTTAGAGAACTCTTTCTACAGCAGCCACACACTCTGCCCTAGAGCTGAGAAGCACTGGCTGTCACTTCCCTTTGCAGAAGGAACATGCCTCAGAAACACACTCTCTCCTAACTCTTAAGTTACTACTTCAACTCACATATGCATGGAAACACAGAGTGGAGCACCCGGCAATACTGAGAAGGACAGTTCAGTAAAAGGGCGGCTCTGCCAGAACAAGGCAGAATGCAGATGCGTGGTTCTCAAGGATATGCTTCTGAGTCTGCTAGAAACTTTGCAGTAGAGCTGAGATGAACTCAGTATAAGTTCCATTTGAAGAAATAACCTAGGCCAGAAACCCACTCCACTGTAGCTCTTAAGCATCATCTGGAGCACACATTCTGGGAACCAGGCAGCAGAGAGCCCAGTGGAGACTGCTCGATTTGAGCTTGTCTGCTAGGTGTATGTCTTCCCTGCAGGGAAACAGTTGCTTAGAGAACTCTTTCTACAGCAGCCACACACTCTGCCCTAGAGCTGAGAAGCACTGGCTGTAACTTCCCTTTGCAGAAGGAACATGCCTCAGAAACACACTCTCTCCTAACTCTTAAGTTACTACTTCAACTCACATACGCATGGAAACACAGAGTGGAGCACCCGGCAATACTGAGCAGGACAGCTCAGGCAAAGGGCTGCTCTGCCAGAACAAGGCAGAATGCAGATGCGTGGTTCTCAAGGATATGCTTCTGAGTCTGCTAGAAACGTTGCAGTAGAGCTGAGATGAACTCAGTATAAGTTCCATTTGAAGAAATAACCTAGGCCAGAAACCCACTCCACCTAGCTCTTAAGCATCATGGGGAGCACACATTCTGGGAACCAGGCAGCAGAGAGCCCAGTGGAAGCTGCTCGATTTGAGCTTGTCTGATAGGTTTTTGTCTTCCCTGCAGGGAAACATTTGCTTAGAGAACTCTTTCTACAGCAGCCACACACTCTGCCCTAGAGCTGAGAAGCACTGGCTGTAACTTCCCTTTGCAGAAGGAACATGCCTCAGAAACACACTCTCTCCTAACTCTTAAGTTACTACTTCAACTCACATATGCATGGAAACACAGTGTGGAGCACCGGGCGATAGTGTGCAGGACAGTTCAGTAAAAGGGCTGCTCTTCCAGAACAAGGCAGAATGCAGATGTGTGGTTCTCAAGGATATGCTTCTGAGTCTGCTAGAAACTTTGCAGTAGAGCTGAGATGAACTCAGTATAAGTTCCATTTGAAGAAATAACCTAGGCCAGAAAGCCACTCCACTGTAGTTCTTAAGCATCAGCTGGAGCACACATTCTGGGAACCAGGCAGCAGAGAGCCCAGTGGAAGCTGCTCGATTTGAGCTTGTCTGATAGGTGTTTGTGTTCCCTGCAGGGAAACAGTTGCTTAGAGAACTCTTTCTACAGCAGCCACACACTCTGCCCTAGAGCTGAGAAGCACTGGCTGTAACTTCCCTTTGCAGAAGGAACATGCCTCAGAAACACACTCTCTCCTAACTCTTAAGTTACTACTTCAACTCACATATGCATGGAAACACAGAGTGGAGCACCCGGCAATACTGAGCAGGACAGCACAGTAAAAGGGCTGCTCTGCCAGAACAAGGCAGAATGCAGATGCGTGGTTCTCAAGGACATGCTTCTGAGTCTGCTAGAAACTTTGCCCTAGAGCTGAGATGAACTCAGTATAAGTTCCATTTGAAGAAAGAACCTAGGCCAGAAACCCACTCAACTGTAGCTCTTAAGCGTCATCTGGAGCACACATTCTGGGAACCAGGCAGCAGAGAGCCCAGTGGAACCTGCTCGATTTGAGCTTGTCTGATAGGTGTTTGTCTTCCCTGCAGGGAAACAGTTGCTTAGAGAACTGTTTCTACAGCAGCCACACACTCTGCCCTAGAGCTGAGAAGCACTGGCTGTAACTTCCCTTTGCAGAAGGAACATGCCTCAGAAACACACTCTCTCCTAACTCTTAAGTTACTACTTCAACTCACATATGCATGGAAACACAGAGTGGAGCACCCGGCAATACTGAGCAGGACAGATCTGTAAAAGGGCTGCCTTGCCAGAACAAGGCAGAATGCAGATGCGTGGTTCTCAAGGATATGCTTCTGAGTCTGCTAGAAACTTTGCAGTAGAGCTGAGATGAACTCAGTATAAGTTCCATTTGAAGAAATAACCTAGGCCAGAAACCCACTCAACTGTAGCTCCTAAGCATCATATGGAGCACACATTCTGGGAACCAGGCAGCAGAGAGCCCAGTGGAAGCTGCTCGATTTGAGCTTGTCTGATAGGTGTTTGTCTTCCCTGCAGGGAAACAGTTGCTTAGAGAACTCTTTCTACAGCAGCCACACAGTCTGCCCTAGAGCTGAGAAGCACTGGCTGTCACTTCCCTTTGCAGAAGGAACATGCCTCAGAAACACACTCTCTCCTAACTCTTAAGTTACTACTTCAACTCACATATGCATGGAAACACAGAGTGGAGCACCTGGCAACCCTGAGAAGGACAGTTCAGTAAAAGGGCTGCTCTGCCAGAACAAGGCAGAATGCAGATGCGTGGTTCTCAAGGATATGCTTCTGAGTCTGCTAGAAACTTTGCAGTAGAGCTGAGATGAACTCAGTATAAGTTCCATTTGAAGAAATAACCTAGGCCAGAAACCCAGTCCACTGTAGCTCTTAAGCATCATCTGGAGCACACATTCTGGGAACAAGGCAGCAGAGAGCCCAGTGGAAGCTGCTCGATTTGAGCTTGTCTGATAGGTGTTTGTCTTCCCTGCAGGGAAACAGTTGCTTAGAGAACTCTTTCTACAGCAGCCACACACTCTGCCCTAGAGCTGAGAAGCACTGGCTGTCACTTCCCTTTGCAGAAGGAACATGCCTCAGAAACACACTCTCTCCTAACTCTTAAGTTACTACTTCAACTCACATATGCATGGAAACACAGAGTGGAGCACCCGGCACTATTGAGCAGGACAGCTCAGTAAAAGGTCTGCTCTGCCAGAACAAGGCAGCATGCAGATGCGTGGTTCTCATGGATATGCTTCTGAGTCTGCTAGAAACTTTGCAGTAGAGCTGAGATGAACTCAGTATAAGTTCCATTTGAAGAAATAACCTAGGCCAGAAACCCACTCCACTGTAGCTCTTAAGCATCATCTGGAGCACACATTCTGGGAACCAGGCAGCAGAGAGCCCAGTGGAAGCTGCTCGATTTGAGCTTGTCTGATAGGTGTTTGTCTTCCCTGCAGGGAAACAGTTACGTAGAGAACTCTTTCTACAGCAGCCACACACTCTGCCCTAGAGCTCAGAAGCACTGGCTGTCACTTCCCTTTGCAGAAGGAACATGCCTCAGAAACACACTCTCTCCTAACTCTTAAGTTACTACTTCAACTCACATATGCATGGAAACACAGAGTGGAGCACCCGGCAATACTGAGCAGGACAGTTCAGTAAAAGGGCTGCTCTGCCAGAACAAGGCAGAATGCAGATGCGTGGTTCTCAAGGATATGCTTCTGAGTCTGCTAGAAACGTTGCAGTAGAGCTGAGATGAACTCAGTATAAGTTCCATTTGAAGAAATAACCTAGGCCAGAAACCCACTCCACTGTAGCTCTTAAGCATCATCTGGAGCACACATTCTGGGAACCAGGCAGCAGAGAGCCCAGTGGAAGCTGCTCGATTTGAGCTTGTCTGATAGGTGTTTGTCTTCCCTGCAGGGAAACAGTTGCGTAGAGAACTCTTTCTACAGCAGCCACACACTCTGCCCTAGAGCTGAGAAGCACTGGCTGTAACTTCCCTTTGCAGAAGGAACATGCCTCAGAAACACACTCTCTCCTAACTCTTAAGTTACTACTTCAACTCACATATGCATGGATACACAGAGTGGAGCACCCGGCAATACTGAGTAGGACAGTTCAGTAAAAGGGCTGCTCTGCCAGAACAAGGCAGAATGCAGATGCGTGGTTCTCAAGGATATGCTTCTGAGTCTGCTAGAAACTTTGCAGTAGAGCTGAGATGAACTCAGTATAAGTTCCATTTGAAGAAATAACCTAGGCCAGAAACACACTCCACTGTAGCTCTTAAGCATCATCTGGAGCACACATTCTGGGAACCAGGCAGCAGAGAGCCCAGTGGAAGCTGCTCGATTTGAGCTTGTCTGATAGGTGTTTGTCTTCCCTGCAGGGAAAGAGTTGCTCAGAGAACTCTTTCTACAGCAGCCACACACTCTGCCCTAGAGCTGAGAAGCACTGGCTGTCACTTCCCTTTGCAGAAGGAACATGCCTCAGAAACACACTCTCTCCTAACTCTTAAGTTACTACTTCAACTCACATATGCATGGAAACACAGAGTGGAGCACCCGGCGATAGTGTGCAGGACAGTGCAGTAAAAGGGCTGCTCTGCCAGAACAAGGCAGAATGCAGATGCGTGGTTCTCAAGGATATGCTGCTGAGTCTGCTAGAAACATTGCAGTAGAGCTGAGATGAACTCAGTATAAGTTCCATTTGAAGAAATAACCTAGGCCAGAAACCCACTCCACTGTAGCTCTTAAGCATCATCTGGAGCACACATTCTGGGAACCAGGCAGCAGAGAAGCCAGAGGAAGCTGATTGATTTGAGCTTGTCTGATAGGTGTTTGAATCCCTGCAGGGAAACAGTTGCTTAGAGAACTCTTTCTACAGCAGCCACACACTCTGCCCTAGAGCTGAGATGCACTGGCTGTAACTTCCCTTTGCAGAAGTAACATGCCTCAGAAACACACTCGCTCCTAACTCTTAAGTTACTACTTCAACTCACATATGCATGGAAACACAGAGTGGAGCACCCGGCAATACTGAGCAGGACAGCTCAGTAAAAGGGCTGCTCTGCCAGAACAAGGCAGAATGCAGATGCGTGGTTCTCAAGGATATGCTTGTGAGTCTGCTAGAAACTTTGCAGTAGAGCTGAGATGAACTCAGTATAAGTTCCATTTGAAGAAATAACCTAGGCCAGAAACCCACTGAACTGTAGCTCTTAAGATTCGTCTGGAGCACACATTCTGGGAACCAGGCAGCAGAGAGCCCAGTGGAAGCTGCTCGATTTGAGCTTGTCTGATAGGTGTTTGTCTTCCCTGCAGGGAAACAGTTGCTTAGAGAACTCTTTCTACAGCAGCCACACACTCTGCCCTAGAGCTGAGAAGCACTGGCTGTAACTTCCCTTGGCAGAAGGAACATGCCTCAGAAACACACTCTCTCCTAACTCTTAAGTTACTACTTCAACTCACATATGCATGGAAACACAGAGTGGAGCACCCGGCAACACTGAGCGGGACAGTTCAGTAAAAGGGCGGCTCTGCCAGAACAAGGCAGAATGCAGATGCGTGGTTCTCAAAGATATGCTTCTGAGTCTGCTAGAAACTTTGCAGTAGAGCTGAGATGAACTCAGTATAAGTTCCATTGGAAGAAATAACCTAGGCCAGAAACCCACTGAACTGTAGCTCTTAAGATTCGTCTGGAGCACACATTCTGGGAACCAGGCAGCAGAGAGCCCAGTGGAAGCTGCTCGATTTGAGCTTGTCTGATAGGTGTTTGTCTTCCCTGCAGGGAAACAGTTGCTCAGAGAACTCTTTCTATAGCAGGCACACACGCTACCCTAGAGCTGAGAAGCACTGGCTGTCACTTCCCTTTGCAGAAGGAACATGCCTCAGAAACACACTCTCTCCTAACTCTTAAGTTACTACTTCAACTCACATATGCATGGAAACACAGAGTGGAGCACCCGGCAATACTGAGCAGGACAGCACAGTAAAAGGGCTGCTCTGCCAGAACAAGGCAGAATGCAGATGCTTGGTTCTCATGGATATGCTTCTGAGTCTGCTAGAATCTTTGCAGTAGAGCTGAGATGAACTCAGTATAAGTTCCATTTGAAGAAATAACCTAGGCCAGAAACCCACTCAACTGTAGCTCTTAAGCATCATCTGGAGCACACATTCTGGGAACCAGGCAGCACTGAGACCAGTGGAAGCTGCTCGATTTGAGCTTGTCTGATAGGTGTTTGTCTTCCCTGCAGGGAAACAGTTGCTTAGAGAACTCTTTCTACAGCAGCCACACACTCTGCCCTAGAGCTGAGAAGCACTGGCTGTAACTTCCCTTTGCAGAAGGAACATGCCTCAGAAACACACTCTCTCCTAACTCTTAAGTTACTACTTCAACTCACATATGCATGGAAACACAGAGTGGAGCACCCGGCAATACTGAGGAGGAGAGCTCAGTAAAAACGCTGCTCTGCCAGAACAAGGCAGAATGCAGATGCGTGGTTCTCAAGGATATGCTTCTGAGTCTGCTAGAAACTTTGCAGTAGAGCTGAGATGAACTCAGTATAAGTTCCATTTGAAGAAATAACCTAGGCCAGAAACCCAGTCCACTGTAGCTCTTAAGCATCATCTGGAGCACACATTCTGGGAACCAGGCAGCAGAGAGCCCAGTGCAAGCTGCTCGATTTGAGCTTGTCTGATAGGTGTTTGTCTTCCCTGCAGGGAAACAGTTGCGTAGAGAACTCTTTCTACAGCAGCCACACACTCTGCCCTAGAGCTGAGAAGCACTGGCTGTAACTTCCCTTTGCAGAAGTAACATGCCTCAGAAACACACTCTCTCCTAACTCTTAAGTTAATACTTCAACTCACATATGCATGGAAACACAGAGTGGAGCACCCCGCAATACTGAGCAGGACAGCTCAGTAAAAGGGGTGTTCTGCCAGAACAAGGCAGAATGCAGATGCGTGGTTCTCATGGATATGCTTCTGAGTCTGCTAGAAACGTTGCAGTAGAGCTGAGATGAACTCAGTATAAGTTCCATTTGAAGAAATAACCTAGGCCAGAAACCCACTCCACTGTAGCTCTTAAGCATCATCTGGAGCACACATTCTGGGAACCAGGCAGCAGAGAGCCCAGTGGAAGCTGCTCGATTTGAGCTTGTCTGATAGGTGTTTGTCTTCCCTGCAGGGAAACAGTTGCGTAGAGAACTCTTTCTACAGCAGCCACACACTCTGCCCTAGAGCTGAGAAGCACTGGCTGTAACTTCCCTTTGCAGAAGGAACATGCCTCAGAAACACACTCTCTCCTAACTCTTAAGTCACTACTTCAACTCACATATGCATGGAAACACAGAGTGGAGCACCCGGCGATAGTGTGCAGGACAGTTCAGTAAAAGGGCTGCTCTGCCAGAACAAGGCAGAATGCAGATGCGTGGTTCTCAAGGATATGCTTCTGAGTCTGCTAGAAACTTTGCAGTAGAGCTGAGATGAACTCAGTATAAGTTCCATTTGAAGAAATAACCTAGGCCAGAAACCCACTCAACTGTAGCTCTTAAGCATCATCTGGAGCACACATTCTGGGAACCAGGCAGCAGAGAGCCCAGTGGAGACTGCTCGATTTGAGTTTGTCTGATAGGTGTTTGTCTTCCCTGCAGGGAAACAGTTGCTTAGAGAACTCTTTCTACAGCAGCCACACACTCTGCCCTAGAGCTGAGAAGCACTGGCTGTCACTTCCCTTTGCAGAAGGAACATGCCTCAGAAACACACTCTCTCCTAACTCTTAAGTTACTACTTCAACTCACATATGCATGGAAACACAGAGTGGAGCACCCGGCGATACTGAGCAGGACAGTTCAGTAAAAGGGCTGCTCTGCCAGAACAAGGCAGAATGCAGATGCGTGGTTCTCAAGGATATGCTTCTGAGTCTGCTAGAAACTTTGCAGTAGAGCTGAGATGAACTCAGTATAAGTTCCATTTGAAGAAATAACCTAGGCCAGAAACCCACTCAACTGTAGCTCTTAAGCATCATCTGGAGCACACATTCTGGGAACCAGGCAGCAGAGAGCCCAGTGGAAGCTGCTCGATTTGAGCTTGTCTGATAGGTGTTTGTCTTCCCTGCAGGGAAACAGTTGCTTAGAGAACTCTTTCTAGAGCAGCCACACACTCTGCCCTAGAGCTGAGAAGCACTGGCTGTCACTTCCCTTTGCAGAAGGAACATGCCTCAGAAACACACTCTCTCCTAACTCTTAAGTAACTACTTCAACTCACATATGCATGGAAACACAGAGTGGAGCACCCGGCGATAGTGTGCAGGACAGTTCAGTAAAAGGGCTGCTCTGCCAGAACAAGGCAGAATGCAGATGCGTGGTTCAAAGGATATGCTTCTGAGTCTGCTAGAAACTTTGCAGTAGAGCTGAGATGAACTCAGTATAAGTTCCATTTGAAGAAATAACCTAGGCCAGAAACCCACTCCACTGTAGCTCTTAAGCATCATCTGGAGCACACACTCTGGGAACCTGGCAGCAGAGAGCCCAGTGGAAGCTGCTCGATTTGAGCTTGTCTGATAGGTGTTTGTCTTCCCTGCAGGGAAACAGTTGATTAGAGAACTCTTTCTACAGCAGCCAGACACTCTGCCCTAGAGCTGAGAAGCACTGGCTGTAACTTCCCTTTGCAGAAGGAACATGCCTCAGAAACACACTCTCTCCTAACTCTTAAGTTACTACTTCAACTCACATATGCATGGAAACACAGAGTGGAGCACCCGGCGATAGTGTGCAGGACAGTTCAGTAAAAGGGCTGCTCTGCCAGAACAAGGCAGAATGCAGATGCGTGGTTCTCAAGGATATGCTTCTGAGACTGCTAGAAACTTTGCAGTAGAGCTGAGATGAACTCAGTATAAGTTCCATTTGAAGAAAAAACCTAGGCCAGAAACCCACTCCACTGTAGCTCTTAAGCATCATCTGGAGCACACATTCTGGGAACCAGGCAGCAGAGAGCCCAGTGGAAGCTGCTCGATTTGAGCTTGTCTGATAGGTGTTTGTCTTCCCTGCAGGGAAACAGTTGCTTAGGGAACTCTTTCTACAGCAGCCACACACTCTGCCCTAGAGCTGAGAAGCACTGGCTGTAACTTCCCTTTGCAGAAGGAACGTGCCTCAGAAACACACTCTCTCCTAACTCTTAAGCTACTACTTCAACTCACATATGCATGGAAACACAGAGTGGAGCACCCGGCAATACTGAGCAGGACAGCTCAGTAAAAGGGCTGCTCTGCCAGAACAAGGCAGAATGCAGATGCGTGGTTTTCAAGTATATGCTTCTGAGTCTGCTAGAAACTTTGCAGTAGAGCTGAGATGAACTCAGTATAAGTTCCATTTGAAGAAATATCCTAGGCCAGAAACTCACTCCACTGGAGCTCTTAAGCATCATCTGGAGCACACATTCTGGGAACCAGGCAGCAGAGAGCCCAGTGGAAGCTGCTCGATTTGAGCTTGTCTGATAGGTGTTTGTCTTCCCTGCAGGGAAACAGTTGTTTAGAGAACTCTTTCTAGGGCAGCGACACTCTCTGCCCTAGAGCTGAGAAGCACTGGCTGTAACTTCCCTTTGCAGAAGGAACATGCCTCAGAAACACACTCTCTCCTAACTCTTAAGTTACTACTTCAACTCACATATGCATGGAAACACAGAGTGGAGCACCCGGCAATACTGAGCAGGACAGCTCAGTAAATGGGCTGCTCTGCCAGAACAAGGCAGAATGCAGATGCGTGGTTCTCAAGGATATGCTTCTGAGTCTGCTAGAAACTTTGCAGTAGAGCTGAGATGAACTCAGTATAAGTTCCATTTGAAGAAATAACCTAGGCCAGAAACCCACTCCACTGTAGCTCTTAAGCATCATCTGGAGCACACATTCTGGGAACCAGGCAGCAGAGAGCCCAGTGGAAGCTGCTCGATTTGAGCTTGTCTGATAGGTGTTTGTCTTCCCTGCAGGGAAACAGTTGCTTAGAGAACTCTTTCTACAGCAGCCACACACTCTGCCCTAGAGCTGAGAAGCACTGGCTGTAACTTCCCTTTGCAGAAGGAACATGCCTCAGAAACACACTCTCTCCTAACTCTTAAGTTACTACTCCAACTCACATATGCATGGAATCACAGAGTGGACCACCCGGCGATAGTGTGCAGGACAGTTCAGTGAAAGGGCTGCTCTGCCAGAACAAGGCAGAATGCAGATGCGTGGTTCTCAAGGATATGCTTCTGAGTCTGCTAGAAACTTTGCAGTAGAGCTGAGATGAACTCAGTCTAAGATCCATTTGAAGAAATAACCTAGGCCTGAAACCCACTCCACTGTAGCTCTTAAGCATCATCTGGAGCACACATTCTGGGAACCAGGCAGCAGAGAGCTTAGTGGAAGCTGCTCGATTTGAGCTTGTCTGATAGGTGTTTGTCTTCCCTGCAGGGAAACAGTTGCTTAGGGAACTCTTTCTACAGCAGCCACACACTCTGCCCTAGAGCTGAGAAGCACTGGCTGTAACTTCCCTTTGCAGAAGTAACATGCCTCAGAAACACACTCTCTCCTAACTCTTAAGTTACTACTTCAACTCACATATGCATGGAAACACAGAGTGGAGCACCCGGCAATACTGAGCAGGACAGTTCAGTAAAAGGGCTGCTCTGCCAGAACAGGGCAGAATGCAGATGCGTGGTTCTCAAGGATATGCTTCTGAGTCTGCTAGAAACTTTGCAGTAGAGCTGAGATGAACTCAGTATAAGTTCCATTTGAAGAAATAACCTAGGCCAGAAACCCACTCCACTGTAGCTCTTAAGCATCATCTGGAGCACACATTCTGGGAACCAGGCAGCAGAGAGCCCAGTGGAAGCTGCTCGATTTGAGCTTGTCTGATAGGTGTTTGTCTTCCCTGCAGGGAAACAGTTGCTTAGAGAACTCTTTCTACAGCAGCCACACACTCTGCCCTAGAGCTGAGAAGCACTGGCTGTAACTTCCCTTTGCAGAAGGAACATGCCTCAGAAACACACTCTCTCCTAACTCTTAAGTTACTACTCCAACTCACATATGCATGGAATCACAGAGTGGACCACCCGGCGATAGTGTGCAGGACAGTTCAGTGAAAGGGCTGCTCTGCCAGAACAAGGCAGAATGCAGATGCGTGGTTCTCAAGGATATGCTTCTGAGTCTGCTAGAAACTTTGCAGTAGAGCTGAGATGAACTCAGTCTAAGATCCATTTGAAGAAATAACCTAGGCCTGAAACCCACTCCACTGTAGCTCTTAAGCATCATCTGGAGCACACATTCTGGGAACCAGGCAGCAGAGAGCTTAGTGGAAGCTGCTCGATTTGAGCTTGTCTGATAGGTGTTTGTCTTCCCTGCAGGGAAACAGTTGCTTAGGGAACTCTTTCTACAGCAGCCACACACTCTGCCCTAGAGCTGAGAAGCACTGGCTGTAACTTCCCTTTGCAGAAGTAACATGCCTCAGAAACACACTCTCTCCTAACTCTTAAGTTACTACTTCAACTCACATATGCATGGAAACACAGAGTGGAGCACCCGGCAATACTGAGCAGGACAGTTCAGTAAAAGGGCTGCTCTGCCAGAACAGGGCAGAATGCAGATGCGTGGTTCTCAAGGATATGCTTCTGAGTCTGCTAGAAACTTTGCAGTATAGCTGAGATGAACTCAGTATAAGTTCCATTTGAAGAAATAACCTAGGCCAGAAACCCACTCCACTGTAGCTCTTAAGCATCATCTGGAGCACACATTCTGGGAACCAGGCAGCAGAGAGCCCAGTGGAAGCTGCTCGATTTGAGCTTGTCTGATAGGTGTTTGTCTTCCCTGCAGGGAAACAGTTGCATAGAGAACTCTTTCTACAGCAGCCACACACTCTGCCCTAGAGCTGAGAAGCACTGGCTGTAACTTCCCTTTGCAGAAGGAACATGCCTCCGAAACACACTCTCTCCTAACTCTTAAGTTACTACTTCAACTCACATATGCATGGAAACACAGAGTGGAGAACCCGGCAATACTGAGCAGGACAGCTCAGTAAAAGGGCTGCTCTGCCAGAACAAGGCAGAATGCAGATGCGTGGTTCTCAAGGATATGCTTCTGAGTCTGCTAGAAACTTTGCAGTAGAGCTGAGATGAACTCAGTATAAGATCCATTTGAAGAAATAACCTAGGTCAGAAACCCACTCAACTGTAGCTCTTAAGCATCATCTGGAGCACACATTCTGGGAACCAGACAGCACAGAGCCCAGGGGAGACTGCTCGATTTGAGCTTGTCTGTTAGGTGTTTGTCTTCCCTGCAGGGAAACAGTTGCGTAGAGAACTCTTTCTACAGCAGCCACACAATCTGCCCTAGAGCTGAGAAGCACTGGCTGTAACTTCCCTTTGCAGAAGGAACATGCCTCAGAAACACACTCTCTCCTAACTCTTAAGTCACTACTTCAACTCACATATGCATGGAAACACAGAGTGGAGCACCCGGCGATAGTGTGCAGGACAGTTCAGTAAAAGGGCTGCTCTGCCAGAACAAGGCAGAATGCAGATGCGTGGTTCTCAAGGATATGCTTCTGAGTCTGCTAGAAACTTTGCAGTAGAGCTGAGATGAACTCAGTATAAGTTCCATTTGAAGAAATAACCTAGGCCAGAAACCCAGTCAACTGTAGCTCTTAAGCATCATCTGGAGCACACATTCTGGGAACAAGGCAGCAGAGAGCCCAGTGGAGACTGCTCGATTTGAGTTTGTCTGATAGGTGTTTGTCTTCCCTGCAGGGAAACAGTTGCTTAGAGAACTCTTTCTACAGCAGCCACACACTCTGCCCTAGAGCTGAGAAGCACTGGCTGTCACTTCCCTTTGCAGAAGGAACATGCCTCAGAAACACACTCTCTCCTAACTCTTAAGTTACTACTTCAACTCACATATGCATGGAAACACAGAGTGGAGCACCCGGCAATACTGAGCAGGACAGTTCAGTAAAAGGGCTGCTCTGCCAGAACAAGGCAGAATGCAGATGCGTGGTTCTCAAGGATATGCTTCTGAGTCTGCTAGAAACTTTGCAGTAGAGCTGAGATGAAATCAGTATAAGCTCCATTGGAAGAAATAACCTAGGCCAGAAACCCACTCCACTGTAGCTCTTAAGCATCATCTGGAGCACACATTCTGGGAACCAGGCAGCAGAGAGCCCAGTGGAAGCTGCTCGATTTGAGCTTGTCTGATAGGTGTTTGTCTTCCCTGCAGGGAAAGAGTTGCGTAGAGAACTCTTTCTACAGCAGCCACACACTCTGCCCTAGAGCTGAGAAGCACTGGCTGTAACTTCCCTTTGCAGAAGGAACAGACCTCAGAAACACACTCTCTCCTAACTCTTAAGTTACTACTTCAACACACATATGCATGGAAACACAGAGTGGAGCACCCGGCAATACTGAGCAGGACAACTCTGTAAAAGGGCTGCTCTGCCAGAACAAGACAGAATGCAGATGCGTGGTTCTCATGGATATGCTTCTTAGTCTGATAGAATCTTTGCAGTAGAGCTGAGATGAACTCAGCATAAGATCCATTTGAAGAAATAACCTAGGTCAGAAACCCACACAACCGTAGCTCTTAAGCATCATCTGGAACACACATTCTGGGAACCAGGCAGCACAGACCCCAGTGGAATCTGCTCGATTTGAGCTTGTCTGATAGGTGTTTGTCTTCCCTGCAGGGAAACAGTTGCTTAGAGAACTCTTTCTACAGCAGCCGCACACTCTGCCCTAGAGCTGAGAAGCACTGGCTGTCACTTCCCTTTGCAGAAGGAACATGCCTCAGAAACACACTCTCTCCTAACTCTTAAGTTACTACTTCAACTCACATATGCATGGAAACACAGAGTGGAGCACCCGGCAATACTGAGCAGGACAGTTCAGTAAAAGGGCTGCTCTGCCAGAACAAGGCAGAATGCAGATGCGTGGTTCTCAAGGATATGCTTCTGAGTCTGCTAGAAACTTTGCAGTAGAGCTGAGATGAAATCAGTATAAGCTCCATTGGAAGAAATAACCTAGGCCAGAAACCCACTCCACTGTAGCTCTTAAGCATCATCTGGAGCACACATTCTGGGAACCAGGCAGCAGAGAGCCCAGTGGAAGCTGCTCGATTTGAGCTTGTCTGATAGGTGTTTGTCTTCCCTGCAGGGAAAGAGTTGCGTAGAGAACTCTTTCTACAGCAGCCACACACTCTGCCCTAGAGCTGAGAAGCACTGGCTGTAACTTCCCTTTGCAGAAGGAACAGACCTCAGAAACACACTCTCTCCTAACTCTTAAGTTACTACTTCAACACACATATGCATGGAAACACAGAGTGGAGCACCCGGCAATACTGAGCAGGACAACTCTGTAAAAGGGCTGCTCTGCCAGAACAGGACAGAATGCAGACGCGTGGTTCTCATGGATATGCTTCTTAGTCTGATAGAATCTTTGCAGTAGAGCTGAGATGAACTCAGCATAAGATCCATTTGAAGAAATAACCTAGGTCAGAAACCCACACAACCGTAGCTCTTAAGCATCATCTGGAACACACATTCTGGGAACCAGGCAGCACAGACCCCAGTGGAATCTGCTCGATTTGAGCTTGTCTGATAGGTGTTTGTCTTCCCTGCAGGGAAACAATTGCTTAGAGAACTCTTTCTACAGCAGCCGCACACTCTGCCCTAGAGCTGAGAAGCACTGGCTGTCACTTCCCTTTGCAGAAGGAACATGCCTCAGAAACACACTCTCTCCTAACTCTTAAGTTACTACTTCAACTCACATATGCATGGAAACACAGAGTGGAGCACCCGGCAATACTGAGCAGGACAGTTCAGTAAAAGGGCTGCTCTGCCAGAACAAGGCAGAATGCAGATGCGTGGTTCTCAAGGATATGCTTCTGAGTCTGCTAGAAACTTTGCAGTAGAGCTGAGATGAAATCAGTATAAGCTCCATTGGAAGAAATAACCTAGGCCAGAAACCCACTCCACTGTAGCTCTTAAGCATCATCTGGAGCACACATTCTGGGAACCAGGCAGCAGAGAGCCCAGTGGAAGCTGCTCGATTTGAGCTTGTCTGATAGGTGTTTGTCTTCCCTGCAGGGAAAGAGTTGCGTAGAGAACTCTTTCTACAGCAGCCACACACTCTGCCCTAGAGCTGAGAAGCACTGGCTGTAACTTCCCTTTGCAGAAGGAACAGACCTCAGAAACACACTCTCTCCTAACTCTTAAGTTACTACTTCAACACACATATGCATGGAAACACAGAGTGGAGCACCCGGCAATACTGAGCAGGACAACTCTGTAAAAGGGCTGCTCTGCCAGAACAAGACAGAATGCAGATGCGTGGTTCTCATGGATATGCTTCTTAGTCTGATAGAATCTTTGCAGTAGAGCTGAGATGAACTCAGCATAAGATCCATTTGAAGAAATAACCTAGGTCAGAAACCCACACAACCGTAGCTCTTAAGCATCATCTGGAACACACATTCTGGGAACCAGGCAGCACAGACCCCAGTGGAATCTGCTCGATTTGAGCTTGTCTGATAGGTGTTTGTCTTCCCTGCAGGGAAACAGTTGCTTAGAGAACTCTTTCTACAGCAGCCGCACACTCTGCCCTAGAGCTGAGAAGCACTGGCTGTCACTTCCCTTTGCAGAAGGAACATGCCTCAGAAACACACTCTCTCCTAACTCTTAAGTTACTACTTCAACTCACATATGCATGGAAACACAGAGTGGAGCACCCGGCGATCGTGTGCAGGACAGTTCAGTAAAAGGGCTGCTCTGCCAGAACAAGGCAGAATGCAGATGCGTGGTTCTCAAGGTTATGCTTCTGAGTCTGCTAGAAACTTTGCAGTAGAGCTGAGATGAACTCAGTATAAGTTCCATTTGAAGAAATAACCTAGGCCAGAAACCCACTCCACTGTAGCTCTTAAGCATCATCTGGAGCACACATTCTGGGAACCAGGCAGCAGAGAGCCCAGTGGAAGCTGCTCGATTTGAGCTTGTCTGATAGGTGTTTGTCTTCCCTGCAGGGAAACAGTTGCTTAGAGAAATCTTTCTACAGCAGCCACACACTCTGCCCTAGAGCTGAGAAGCACTGGCTGTAACTTCCCTTTGCAGGAGGAACATGCCTCAGAAACACACTCTCTCCTAACTCTTAAGTTACTACTTCAACTCACATATGCATGGAAACACAGAGTGGAGCACCCGGCGATAGTGTGCAGGACAGTTCAGTAAAAGGGCTGCTCTGCCAGAACAAGGCAGAATGCAGATGCGTGGTTCTCAAGGATATGCTTCTGAGTCTGCTAGAAACTTTGCAGTAGAGCTGAGATGAACTCAGTATAAGTTCTATTTGAAGAAATAACCTAGGCCAGAAACCCACTCCACTGTAGCTCTTAAGCATCATCTGGAGCACGCATTTTGGGAACCAGGCAGCAGAGAGCCCAGTGGAAGCTGCTCGATTTGAGCTTGTCTGATAGGTGTTTGTCTTCCCTGCAGGGAAAGAGTTGCGTAGAGAACTCTTTCTACAGCAGCCACACACTCTGCCCTAGAGCTGAGAAGCACTGGCTGTAACTTCCCTTTGCACAAGGAACAGGCCTCAGAAACACACTCTCTCCTAACTCTTAAGTTACTACTTCAACTCACATATGCATGGAAACACAGAGTGGAGCACCCGGCAATACTGAGCAGGACAGTTCAGTAAAAGGGCTGCTCTGCCAGAACAAGGCAGAATGCAGATGCGTGGTTCTCAAGGATATGCTTCTGAGTCTGCTAGAAACTTTGCAGTAGAGCTGAGATGAACTCAGTATAAGTTCCATTGGAAGAAATAACCTAGGCCAGAAACCCACTCAACTGTAGCTCTTAAGCATCATCTGGAGCACACATTCTGGGAACCAGGCAGCAGAGAATCCAGTGAAAGCTGCTCGATTTGAGCTTGTCTGATAGGTGTTTGTCTTCCCTGCAGGGAAACAGTTGCATAGAGAACTCTTTCTACAGCAGCCACACACTCTGCCCTAGAGCTGAGAAGCACTGGCTGTAACTTCCCTTTGCAGAAGTAACATGCCTCAGAAACACACTCTCTCCTAACTCTTAAGTTACTACTTCAACTCACATATGCATGGAAACACAGAGTGGAGCACCCGGCAATACTGAGCAGGACAGTTCAGTAAAAGGGCTGCTCTGCCAGAAAAAGGCAGAATGCAGATGCGTGGTTCTCAAGGATATGCTTCTGAGTCTGCTAGAAACTTTGCAGTAGAGCTGGGATGAACTCAGTATAAGTTCCATTTGAAGAACTAACCTAGGCCAGAAACCCACTCCACTGTAGCTCTTAAGCATCATCTGGAGCACACATTCAGAGAACCAGGCAGCAGAGAGCCCAGTGGAAGCTGCTCGATTTGAGCTTGTCTGATAGGTGTTTGTCTTCCCTACAGGGAAACAGTTGTTTAGAGAACTCTTTCTGAAGCAGCCACACACTCTGCCCTAGAGCTGAGAAGCACTGGCTGTAACTTCCCTTTGCAGAAGGAACATGCCTCAGAAACACACTCTCTCCTAACTCTTAAGTTACTACTTCAACTCACATATGACTTAAAACACAGAGTGGAGCACCCGGCGATAGTGTGCAGGACAGTTCAGTAAAAGAGCTGCTCTGCCAGAACAAGGCAGAATGCAGATGCGTGGTTCTCAAGGATATGCTTCTGAGTCTGGTAGAAACTTTGCAGTAGAGCTGAGATGAACTCAGTATAAGTTCCATTTGAAGAAATAACCTAGGCCAGAAACCCACTCAACTGTAGCTCTTAAGCATCAACTGGAGCACACCTTCTGGGAACCAGGCAGCAGAGAGCCCAGTGGAAGCTGCTCGATTTGAGCTTGTCTGATAGGTGTTTGTCTTCTCTGCAGGGAAACAGTTGATACGGACCTCTTTCTACACCAGCCACACACTCTGCCCTAGAGCTGAGAAGCATTGGCTGTAACTTCCCTTTGCAGAAGGAGCATGCCTCAGAAACACACTCTCTCCTAACTCTTAAGTTACTACTTCCACTCACATATGCATGGAAACACAGAGTGGAGCACCCGGCAATACTCAGCAGGACAGTTCAGTAAAAGGGCTGCTCTGCCAGAACAAGGCAGAATGCAGATGCGTGGTTCTCAAGGATATGCTTCTGAGTCTGCTAGAAACTTTGCAGTAGAGCTGAGATGAACTCAGTATAAGATCCATTTGAAGAAATAACCTAGGTCAGAAACCCACTCCACTGTAGCTCTTAAGCATCATCTGGAGCACACATTCTGGGAACCAGGCAGCAGAGAGCCCAGTGGAAGCTGCTCGATTTGAGCTTGTCTGATAGGTGTTTGTCTTCCCTGCAGGGAAACAGTTGCTTAGAGAACTCTTTCTACAGCAGCCACACACTCTGCCCTAGAGTGAGAAGCACTGGCTGTAACTTCCCTTTGCAGGAGGAACATGCCTCAGAAACACACTCTCTCCTAACTCTTAAGTTACTACTTCAACTCACATATGCATGGAAACACAGAGTGGAGCACCCGGCGATAGTGTGCAGGACAGTTCAGTAAAAGGGCTGCTCTGCCAGAACAAGGCAGAATGCAGATGCGTGGTTCTCAAGGATATACTTCTGAGTCTGCTAGAAACTTTGCAGTAGAGCTGGGATGAACTCAGTATAAGTTCCATTTGAAGAACTAACCTAGGCCAGAAACCCACTCCACTGTAGCTCTTAAGCATCATCTGGAGCACACATTCAGAGAACCAGGCAGCAGAGAGCCCAGTGGATGCTGCTCCATTTGAGCTTGTCTGATAGGTGTTTGTCTTCCCTGCAGGGAAACAGTTGTTTAGAGAACTATTTCTGAAGCAGCCACACACTCTGCCCTAGAGCTGAGAAGCACTGGCTGTAACTTCCCTTTGCAGAAGGAACATGCCTCAGAAACACACTCTCTCCTAACTCTTAAGTTACTACTTCAACTCACATATGACTTAAAACACAGAGTGGAGCACCCGGCGATAGTGTGCAGGACAGTTCAGTAAAAGAGCTGCTCTGCCAGAACAAGGCAGAATGCAGATGCGTGGTTCTCAAGGATATGCTTCTGAGTCTTCTAGAAGCATTGCAGTAGAGCTGAGATGAACTCGGTATAAGATACATTTGAAGAAATAACCTAGGCCAGAAACCCACTCAACTGTAGCTCTTAAGCATCATCTGGAGCACACATTCTGGGAACCAGGCAGCAGAGACACCAGTGGAAGCAGCTCGATTTGAGCTTGTCTGATAGGTGTTTGTCTTCCCTGCAGGGAAACAGTTGCTTAGAGAACTCTCTCTATAGCAGCCACACACTCTGCCCTAGAGCTGAGAAGCACTGGCTGTAACTTCCCTTTGAAGAAGTAACATGCCTCAGAAACACACTCTCTCCTAACTCTTAAGTTACTACTTCCACTCACATATGCATGGAAACACAGAGTGGAGCACCCGGCAATACTGAGCAGGACAGTTCAGTAAAAGAGCTGCTCTGCCAGAACAAGGCACAATGCAGATGCGTGGTTCTCAAGGATATGCTTCTGAGTCATCTAGAAGCATTGCAGTAGAGCTGAGATGAACTCAGTATAAGTTCCATTTGAAGAAATAACCTAGGCCAGAAACCCACTCCACTGTAGCTCTTAAGCATCATCTGGAGCACACATTCTGGGAACCAGGCAGCAGAGAGCCCAGTGGAAGCTGCTCGATTTGAGCTTGTCTGATAGGTGTTTGTCTTCCCTGCAGGGAAACAGTTGCTTAGAGAACTCTTTCTACAGCAGCCACACACTCTGCCCTAGAGCTGAGAAGCACTGGCTGTCACTTCCCTTTGCAGAAGGAACATGCCTCAGAAACACACTCTCTCCTAACTCTTAAGTTACTACTTCAACTCACATATGCATGGAAACACAGAGTGGAGCACCCGGCGATAGTGTGCAGGACAGTTCAGTAAAAGGGCTGCTCTGCCAGAACAAGGCAGAATGCAGATGCGTGGTTCTCAAGGATATGCCTCTGAGTCTGCTAGAAACTTTGCAGTAGAGCTGAGATGAACTCAGTATAAGTTCCATTTGAAGAAATAACCTAGGCCAGAAACCCACTCCACTGTAGCTCTTAAGCATCATCTGGAGCACACATTCTGGGAACCAGGCAGCAGAGAGCCCAGTGGAAGCTGCTCGATTTGAGCTTGTCTGATAGGTGTTTGTCTTCCCTGCAGGGAAACAGTTGCTTAGAGAACTCTTTCTACAGCAGCCACACACTCTGCCCTATAGCTGAGAAGCACTGGCGGTAACTTCCCTTTGCAGAAGGAACATGCCTCAGAAACACACTCTCTCCTAACACTTAAGTCACTACTTCAACTCACATATGCATGGAAACA
The DNA here is from genome assembly GCA_031878705.1 of Tapirus indicus. Taxonomy (NCBI): domain Eukaryota; kingdom Metazoa; phylum Chordata; class Mammalia; order Perissodactyla; family Tapiridae; genus Tapirus; species Tapirus indicus. The sequence continues at coordinate 50,277,397 of CM062942.1, forward strand.
CAGAGTGGAGCACCCGGCGATAGTGTGCAGGACAGTTCAGTAAAAGGGCTGCTCTGCCAGGACAAGGCAGAATGCAGATGCGTGGTTCTCAAGGATATGCTTCTGAGTCTGCTAGAAACTTTGCAGTAGAGCTGAGATGAACTCAGTATAAGTTCCATTTGAAGAAATAACCTAGGCCAGAAACCCACTCCACTGTAGCTCTTAAGCATCATCTGGAGCACACATTCTGGGAACCAGGCAGCAGAGAGCCCAGTGGAAGCTGCTCGATTTGAGCTTGTCTGATAGGTGTTTGTCTTCCCTGCAGGGAAACAGTTGATACGGACCTCTTTCTACAGCAGCCACACACTCTGCCCTAGAGCTTAGAAGCACTGGCTGTCACTTCCCTTTGCAGAAGGAACATGCCTCTGAAACACACTCTCTCCTAACTCTTAAGTTACTACTTCCACTCACATATGCATGGAAACAGAGAGTGGAGCACCCGGCAATACTAATCAGGACAGTTCAGAAAAAATGCTGCTCTGCCGGAACAAGGCAGAATGCACATGTGTGGTTCCCAAGGATATGCTTCTGAGTCTGCTAGAAACTTTGCAGTACAGCAAGGATGAACTCAGTATAAGTTCCATTTGAAGAAATAACCTAGGCCAGAAACCCACTCAACTGTAGCTCTTAAGATTCATCTGGAGCACACATTCTGGGAACCAGGCAGCAGAGAGCCCAGTGGAAGCTGCTCGATTTGAGCTTGTCTGATAGGTTTTGTCTTCCCTGCAGGGAAACAGTTGCTTAGAGAACTCTTTCTACAGCAGCCACACAGTCTGCCCTAGAGCTGAGAAGCACTGGCTGTCACTTCCCTTTGCAGAAGGAACATTCTGCAGAAACACACTCTCTCCTAACTCTTAAGTTACCACTTCAACTCACATATGCATTGAAACACAGAGTGGAGCACCCGGCAATAGTGAGCAGGACAGTTCAGTAAAAGGTCTGCTCTGCCAGAACAAGGCAGAATGCAGATGCGTGGTTCTCAAAGATATGCTGCTGAGTCTGCTGGAAAGATCGCAGTAGAGCTGAGATGAACTCAGTGTAAGTTCCATTTGCAGAAATATTCTAGGCCAGAAACCCACTCAACTGTAGCTCTTCAGATTCATCTGGAGCACACATTCTGGGAACCAGGCAGCAGAGAGCCCAGTGGAAGCAGCTCGATTTGAGCTTGTCTGATAGGTGTTTGTCTTCCCTGCAGGGAAACAGTTGCTTAGAGAACTCTTTCTACAGCAGCCACACACTCTGCCCTAGAGCTGAGAAGCACTGGCTGTAACGTCCCTTTGCAGAAGGAACATGCCTCAGAAACACACTCTCTGCTAACTCTTAATTTAGTAATTCAACTCACATATGCATGGAAACACAGAGTGGAGCACTCGGCGGTAGTGTGCAGGACAGTTCAGTAAAAGGGCTGCTCTGCCAGAACATGGCATAATGCAGATGCATGGTTCTCAAAGATATGCTGCTGAGTCTGCTGGAAAGATCGCTGTAGAGCTGAGATGAACTCAGTATAAGTTCCATTTGCAGAAATATCCTAGGCCAGGAACCCACTCAACTGTAGCTCTTAAGATTCTTCTGGAGCACACATTCTGGGAAGCAGGCAGCAGAGAGCCCAGTGGAAGCTGCTCGATTTGAGCTTGTCTGATAGGTGTTCGTCATCCCTGCAGGGAAACAGTTGCTTAGAGAACTCTTTCTACAGCAGCCACACACTCTGCCCTAGAGCTGAGAAGCACTGGCTGTAACTTCCCTTTGCAGAAGGAACATGCCTCAGAAACACACTCTCTCCTAACTCTTAAGTAACTACTTCAACTCACATATGCATGGAAACACAGAGGGGAGCCCCCGGCAATACTGAGCAGGACAATTCAGTAAAAGTTCTGCTCTGCCAGAACAAGGCAGAATGCAGATGCGTGCTTCTCAAGGATTTGCGTCTGAGTCTGCGAGAAACTTTGCAGTAGAGCTGAGATGAACTCAGTAAAAGTTCCATATGAAGAAATAACCTAGGCCAGAAACCCACTCCACTGTAGCTCTTAAGCGTCATCTGGAGCACACATTCTGGGAACCAGGCAGCAGAGAGCCCAGTGGAAGCTGCTCGATTTGAGCTTGTCTGATAGGTGTTTGTCTTCCCTGCAGGGAAACAGTTTCTTAGAGAACTCTTTCTACAGCAGCCACAAACTCTGCCTTAGAGCTGAGAAGCACTGGCTGTAACTTCCCTTTTGCAGAAGTAATATGCCTCAGAAACACACTCTCACCTGACTCTTAAGTTACTACTTCAACTCACATATGCATGGAAACACAGAGTGGAGTGCCCGGCAATACTGATCAGGACAGTTCAGTAAAAGTGCTGCTCTGCCAGAACAAGGCAGAATGCAGATACGTGGTTCTCAAGGATATGCTTCTGAGTCTGCTAGAAGCTTTGGAGTAGAGCTGAGGTGAAATCAGTATAAGTTCCATTTGAAGAAGGAAGCTAGGCCAGAAACCCACTCAACTGTAGCTCTTAAGCATCATCTAGAGCACACATTCTGGGAACCAGGCAGCAGAGAGCCCAGAAGAAGCAGCTCGATTTGAGCTTGTCTGATAGGTGTTCGTCTTCCCTGAAGGGAAACAGTTGCTTAGAGAACTCTTTCTACAGCAGCCACACACTATGCCCTAGAGCTGAGAAGCACTGGCTGTGACTTCCACTTGCAGAAAGAACATTCTGCAGAAACACACTCTCTCCTAACTCTTAAGTTACTACTTCAACTCACATATGCATGGAAACACAGAGTGGAGCCCCCGGCAATACTGAGCAGGACAGTTCAGTAAAACGGCCGCTCTGCCAGAACAAGGCAGAATGCAGATGCGCGGTTCTCAAGGATATCCTGCTGAGTCTGCAGGAAAGATTGCAGTAGAGCTGAAATGAACTCAGTATAAGTTCCATTTGAGGAAACAACCTAGGCCAGAAACCCACTCAACTGTGGCTCTTAAGATTCATGGGTAGCACACATTCTGGGAACCAGGCAGCTGAGAGCCCAGTGGACGCGGCTCGATTTCATCTTGTGGGATAGGTGTTTGTCTTCCCTGCAGGGAAACACTTGCTTAGAGAACTCTTTCCACAGCAGCCACTCACTCTGCCCTAGTGCTGAGAAGCACTGGCTGTAACTTCCCTTTGCCGAAGGAACATTCAGCAGACACACACTCTCTCCTAACTCTTACGTTACTACTTCAACTCAGATATGCATGGAAACACACAGTGGTGTACACGGCGAAATCTCTTGCTTGGATCCTAACAGAAGGCTCTGTGTGACTTTGGCTTGCATGTGCCTGCATAGGAATCTCTTTGCACAGCAAGTACAGGCTCTTCATTATAGCTGAGATGGAATGGGGAGAACTTCCCTTTGAAGAACAAACAGGGTGCAGAAACATATGCAATTCTAGCCCTAAGGGGCGTCCTCCACACAATTACTGGGGAGTGTGCCAAAGACTTCAGTAAAAGCCTGCTCTGCTATAACAAGGCAGAATGCTGATGAAAACCCGCTTGGGACGAAATTCCCTAGTATATTCTTCTGAGTCTGCTAGAAACTTTGGCGTAGAGCTGAGATGAACTCCGCATAAGTTCCATTTGAGGAAATATCCTAGGCCAGAAACCCACGCAGCTCTAGCTGTTACGATTCATCTGGAGCACACATTCTGGGAACCAGGCAGCAGAGTTCCCTGTGGAAGCTGCTCGATCGAGCTTGTCTGATAGCTGTTTGTCTTCCCTGTCGAGATAGGTTTGCTTAGAGAACTCTTTCTACAGCAGCCACACACTCTGCCCTAGAGCCGTGAAACACTGGCTGTAACTTCCCTTTGCAGAAGTCACATTCTCCAGAAACACACTCTCTCCTAACTCTTAAGTTACTACTTCAACTCACATATGCATGGAAACTCAGAGTGGATCACCCGGCGATAGTGTGCAGGACAATTCGGTAAAAGGACCGCTCTGCCAGAACAAGGCAGAATGCAGATGCGTGGTTCTCAGGGATATGCTTCTGAGTCTGCTACAATGTTTGCAGTAGAGCTGAGATGAACTCAGTATAAGTTCCATTTGTCGAAATAACCTAGGCCAGAATCCCACTTAACTGGAGCTCTTAAGATTCATCTGGAGCACACATTCTGGGAAGCACCAGCAGAGAACCCTATTGAAGCGACTCCATTTGAGCTTGTCTGATAGCTGTTTGTCTTCCCTGCAGAGAAACACTTGCTTAGAGAACTCTTTCTACAGCAGCCACACACTCTGCCCTAGAGCTGAGAATCAGTGGCTGTAACTTCCCTTTTGCAGAAGTCACATTCTGCAGAAACACACTCTCTCCTAACTCTTAAGTTACTACTTCACCTCAGATATGCATGGAAACACAGAGTGGAGCACACGGTGAAAGCTCTTGCTTGGATCCTGGCAGAAGGCTCTGTGTGACAGTGGCTTGGAAGTACCTGCATAGGAATCTCCTTGCACAGCAATTACAAGCTTCTCACTACAGCTGAGACGGACTGGGCAGAACTTCCCTTTGAAGAAGTAACAGTGTGCAGAAACACACTCAGTTCTAGCTCTTAAGGGGCTTCCTCCCCACACTTACTGGGGAGTGTGCAGGATAGTTCAGTGTAAATGCCACTCTGCCTGAACAAGGCAGAATGCAGATGGGATCCCGCCTGGGATGAAATTCCCAAGGATATTCTTCTGAGTCTGCTGGAATCTTTGCAGTAGAGCTCAGATTAATTTGGTATAAGTTCTATTTGAAGAAATATCCTAGGCAGAAACCCACTCAGCAGTAGCTGTTGAGATTCATCTGGAGCACACATTTCGGGCATCAGGCAGCAGAGTGCCCTGCAGAAGCTCCTTGATTTGAGCTTGTCTTATAGGTGTTTGTCTTTCAGGCAAACAAACTGTTGCCTAGAGAACTCTTTCTCCAGCAGCCACACACTCTTCCCTAGAGCTGAGAATCACTTGCTGTTACTTCTTTTTGCAGACGTAACTTTCTCCCGAAATACTCTCTCTCCTATATCTTAAGGCTCTCCTTCACCTCAGATATACATGGGAGCACTGAGTGAAGCACCTGAAGACAGCTCTTTCTTAGATTTTGATGCTGCAGAAAGATCTGTTTGATCTGGGTTTGGAAGTAGCTGCCCAAGAATCTATTGACACAGCAGCTAAATCCTTCTCACTGGAGCTGAGATAGACTCTGACCACCTTCCCTTTGACGAAGTAACATTGTGCAGCACACTCAGGTCTAACTGAGAAGATGCCTCTTCAGGACACATTCTGGGAGGTTTTCAACAGAGGGGACTGAAAACCCCGTTCTGACACAGGACTTCATAATGCACTTGGAATCCCGGCCTGACAGTGGTCCTGAGGAAATTCTTGTATATCTGCAAGAAAATTTTAAGTAGAGATGAGATGGACTCTCTGTAAGTTCCCTTTCGGGAAGTAAGCTTGTGCAGAAACCCCCTCATTTCTGGACCTTGAGATTCACCTTCACCACACCATCTGGGAACCTGGCAACAGATTGCAGTGTGAAGGCCTCTCTCTGGGATCCTGTCAGACCCGTCTCTCTGCACTCAGCAGGCAAGCTGGTGATTAGAATACTCTTCCTACTGCAGCTACATGCTCTTCAATACAGCTGAGGTGCTGTGTGTAACTTCCATTTGAAGAAGTATGTATCTCCAGAAACAGGCTCCCTTCTAACTCTTTAGATTCCACTTCATGACATACATGAGAACCCTGCTGTGGGGCTCATGGAGAAAGCTGCTTTTTGATGCTGGCAGAAGGCTCTGTGTGATGTGGGTTTGAAAGTAGCTGCTTAGGAGTCTATTGGCACAGCAGCTACAACCTTCTCCCTGGAGCTGAGGTAGACTCTGACCACCTTCCCTTTGAGGAAGTAACATTGTGCAGCAACACACTCAGTTCTAACTGAGAAGACGCCTCTTCAGGACACATTCTGGAAAGTGTGCAAGAGAGGGCACTGAAAGGGCCGTTCTGGCACAGGACATCAGAATGCAATTGGAATCCCGGCTCGGATATCAGTCCTGAGGAAATTCTTGTATATCTGTGAGAAAGTTTTAAGTAGAGATGAGATGGACTCTGTGTAAGATCCCTTTGGGAAAGTAAGCTTGTACAGAAAAGCCCTCACTTCTAGCCCTTTAGATTCACCTTCACCACACCGTCTGGGAACCTGGCAGTGGAGTGCCGTGTTAAGGCCTCTCTCTGGGATCCTGTCAGACCAGTCTCTCTGCACTCAGCAGGGAAGCCGTTGATTAGAATCCTCTTCCTACAGCAGCTAGACACTCATCACTACAGCTGAGAAGCTGTGTGTGTAACTTCCCATTGAAGAAGTAACTATCTCCAGAAACAGACTCCCTTCTAACTCTTAAGGTTCCCCTTCATGACACACATTGAGAACCCTGCCTTGGGGCTCATGGAGAAAGCTGCTTTTTGATGCTGGCAGAAGGCTCTGTGTGATGTGGGTTTGGAAGTAGCTGCGTAGGAATCTATTGGCACAGCAGCTAGAAGCTTCTCACTGGAGCTGAGATAGACACTGTACAGCTTCCCTTTGAGGAAGTAACATTGTGCAGAAACACAGTCAGTTCTAAATGAGAAGAGGCCTCTTCAGCACACATTCTGGGACGTGTGCAGCAGAGGGCGCTGAAAAGGCCATTCTGGCGCAGGTCGTCAGAATGCAATTGGAGTCCCAGCTCGGACGTCGTTCCTGAGGAAATTCTTGTATATCTGTGAGAAATTTTTATGTAGAGATGAGAATAACTCTGTGTAAGTTCCCTTTGGGGAAGTAAGGCTGTACAGAAAACCCCTCAGTTCCAACCCTTTAGATTCATCTGCACCACACATACTTGGAACCTGGCAGCAGAGTTCAGTGTGAAGGCCTCTCTCTGGGATCCTGTCAGACCAGTCTCTCTGCACCCAGCAGCTAAGCCGGTGATTAGAATACTCTTCCTACAGCAGGTACAGGCTCTTCTCTACAGCTGAGATGCCCTGTGTCTAACTTCCCTAAGAAGATGTAACTATCTCCAGAAACACACTCTCCTCTATCTCTTAAGATTCTCCTTCATGACGTACAGTGGGAACCCTGCCGTGGGGCACATTGAGAATGCTGCTCCTTTGATGCTGGCAGAAGGCTCTGAGTGATGTAGTTTTCGAAGTAGCTTCTTAGGAATCTATTTGCACAGCAGCAACAACCTTCAATGGAGCTGAGATAGACCCTGTACAGCTGCCCTTTGAGGAAGTAACATTGTGCAGAAACACAGTCAGTTCTAACTGAGAAGAGGCCTCTTCAGCACACATTCTGGGAAGTGTGCAGGAGAGGGCACTGAAAAGGCCGTTCTGGCACAGGACGTCAGAATGCTATTGGGATCCCAGCTCGAACGTCGGTCCTGAGGAAATTCTTGCATATCTGTGAGAAAGTGTTAAGTAGAGATGAGATGGACTGTGATCAAGTTCCCTTTGGAGAAGTAAGCTTGTACAGAAACCCCTTCAGATCTAGCTCTTTAGATTCATCCTCACCACACATTCTTTGAACCTGGCAGCAGAGTGTACTGTGAAGGCCTCTCTCTGGGAACCCGCCAGACCCTTCTCTATGCTTCCAGCAGGGAAGCAGGTGATTAGAAACTGTTCCTACAGCAGCTACAGTCTCTTCCCTACAGCTGAGATACCCTGTGTCTATCTTCCCTTTGAAGAAGTAACTAGCCTCCGGAAACAGACTGTCTTTTCACTCTTAAGTGTCTCCTCCCTGACTTACAGTGGGAACCCTGCCATGGGCCTCAAGGGGAAAGCTGCTCCTTTGATGCTGGCAGAAGGCTCTGTGTGATGTGAGTATGGAAGTAGCTGCTGAAGAATCTATTTGCACAGCAGCTACCACCTTCCCCCTGCAGCTGAGATACACTCTGTACATCTTCCATGTGAGGAAGTAAAATTGTGCAGAAAAACAGTCAGTTCTAACCTACAAGAGGCCTCTTCAGTGCACATTCTGAGAAGTGTGCAGGAGTGGGCACTGTAAAGGCCTTTCTGGCACAAGACATCAGAATGCAATTGGGATCCTGCCTCAGACTTCGGACCTGAGGATATTCTTGCATATCTGTGAGAAAGTTTTAAGTAGACATCAGATGGACTCTGTGTAAGTTCCCTTTTGGGAAGTAAGCTTGTACAGAAACCCCCTCAGATCTAGCTCTTTAGATTCATTCTCACCACACATTCTAGGAAGTTGGCAGCAGAGTAGCACTGTGAAGGCCTCTCTCTGGAATCCTGTCTGGCTTGTCTCTCTGCTCCCAGCAGGGAAGCAGCTGATTTGAATATTCTTCCTACAGCACCTACACGCTCTTCGCTACACTGAGATCCCCTGTGTCTAACTTCCAGTTGAAGAAGTAACTATCTCCAGAAACAAACTTTCTTCTATCTCTTAAGTGTCTCCTTCCTGATACACTAGGGGAACACTGCTGTGGGGCTCATGGAGAAAGATGCTTCTTTGATACTGGCAGAAGGCTCTGTGTGATGTGGGTTTGGAAGTAGCTGGTTAGGATTCTATTTGCACAGCAGCTGCCACCTTCACACTGGTGGTGAGATAGACTCTGTACAGCTTGCCTTTGAGGAGGTAACATTGTGCAGAAACACAGTAGGTTCTAACTGACAAGAGCCCTCTTCAGAACACATTCTGGGAAGTGTGCCGGAGAGGGCACTGAAAAGGCCGTCCTGGCACAAGGCATCAGAATGCAATTGGGATCCCGGCTCAGATGTCGGTCCTGAGGATATTCTTACATATCTGCGAGAATGTAAGTAGAGATGAGATGGACACTGTGTACATTCCCTTTGGGAAAGTAAGCTTGTACAGAAACCCCCTCAGTTCTAGCTCTTTAGATTCATCTTCACCACACATTTTTGGAACCTGGCAGCAGAGTGCACTGGGAAGGCCTCTCTCTGGGATCCTGGCAGGCCACTCTATCTGCTCCCAGCTGGGAAGCAGTGGCTTAGAATACTCCTCCTAGAGAAGCTCCAAGCTCTTCACTACAGCTGAGATGCCCTGTGTGTAACTTCTCTTTGAAGACATAATATTCTCCAGAAACAGACTCTCTTCTAACTCTTAAGATTCTCCTTCATGACCTACATTGGGAACATTGCCATGGGTCTCACCGAGAAAGCTTGTTCTTCAATCTTGACAGAAGGCTGTATGTGATGTGTGTTTGGAAGTAACTGCTTAGGAATGTATTGGCAGAACAGCTACAACCTTCTCACCGGACCTGAGATAGACTCTGTACAGATTCCCTTTCACAAAGTAACATTGTCCAGAAATACACTCACTTGTAGCTGATATAAGGCCTCTTCAGCACACATTCTGGTAAGTGTGCAGGACAGGGAACTGTAAATGCCTTTCTGGCACAAGATGTCAGAAGGCAATTGGTATCCCGGCTCAGATGTCATTCACGAGGAAATTCTTGCATATCTGCTAGAAAGTGTTAAGTAGAGCTAATATGCACTCTCTATAAGTTCCCTTCGGGGAAGTAAACTTTACAGAAACCCCCTAAGTTCCAGCTCTTTACATTTATCCACCACACATTCCGGGAACCCGGCAACAGAATGCACCACACCAGCCTCTCTGGGATCCTGTCAGACTGGTCTTTGTCTTCCCAGCAGACAAACTGGTGCTTAGAGAACACTTCCTCCAGCTGGGGCTACACTCCCTGCCCTAGAGCTGAGATGTACTGGGTGTAACTTCCCTTGGCAGAGGTAACATTCTGCAGAAACACACTCCCTCCTAACGCTTCAGATTCTTCTTCATCACATACATACACTGGGAACAGTGCAGTGTGGTTCACAGAGAAAGCTGCTTCTTCTAGCCTGACAGAAGGCTCTGTGTGATGTGGGTTTGGAAGTAGCTGTTTAGGAATCTATTTGCACAGAAGCTACAAGCTTCTCACGAGAGCTGAGATAGACCAGGAAGAACTTGCCTTTGAACCACTAACATTGTCCAGAAAGACACTGACTTCTAGCTATTAAGGGACTTCTTCACCACACATTCTGTGAAGTTTGCAGGAAAGTGCCCTGAAAAGGCCGCTCCACTAGAACAAGGCAGAATGAAGATTGGGATCCCGTCTCAGACATTGTTCCTGAACGAATTCTTGTATGTCTGCTACACACTTTCTAGTAGAGCTGAGATGGACTCTGTGCAAGTTCTCGGAAGAAATAACCATGTACAGAAACCCACTCAGCTGTAGCTCTTAAGATTCAGACGACACATTCTGGGAACCTAGCAGCAGAGTGCCCTGTGGAGGCCGCTCTCTCGGAGCTTGTGAGACCGGTCTTTGTCTTCCCAGCACACAAGCTGCTGCTTAGAGAACTCTTCCTACCGCTGGGGCTACACCCCCTGCCATAGAACTGAGATGCACTGGGTTAACTTCCCTTGGCAGAATTAACATTCTCCAGAAACACACTCTCACCCATCTCTTCAGATTCTCCTTCACCACATACATACACTGGGAACACTGCCGTGGGACTCAGGGGAAAGTTGCTTCTTCAATCCTGACAAAATGCTCTTTTGGATGTGAGGTTGGAAGTAGTTGCTTAGGAATCTATTTGCACTACAGCTGCAGCCTTCTCAGGAGAGCAGAGATAGATTCTGTACAGCTTCCCTTTGATGAAGTAACAATGTCCAGAAACCCAGTCAGTTCTAGCTGAGAGGAGGACTCTTCAGCACACATTCTGGAAAGTGTGCAGTAGAGTGCACTGAGAAGGCCATTCTGCCAAAAGACGTCAGAAGGCAATTGGCATCCCACCTCGGATGCCAGTCCTGAGGAGATTCTTGCATATCTGCTAGAAAGTTTTAAGTAGAGCTGAGATGGACTCTGTAGAAGGTCCATTTGGGCAAGTAAGCTTGTAAAGAAACCTCCTCCGTTCTAGCTCTTTGGGTTCATCTTCACCACACATTCTGGTAACCTGGCAGCAGAGTGCACTGGAAAGGCCTCTCTGTGGCATCCCATCAGACCAGTCTCTCTGCCCCCAGCAGGGAAGCAGTTGCCTAGATAATTCTTCCTACAGCAGCTCCAAACTCTTCTCTTTAGTTGAGATGCCCTGTGTCTAACTTCCTTTTGAGAAAGTAACGCTCTCCAGAAACTAACTCTCTTCTAACACTTAAGATTCTCCTTCATGGCACTCACTGTGAACACTACCATGGGACTCACTTAGAAAGCTGCTTCTTCCATCCTGACAGAAGGCTCTGTGGGATGTAGGTTTGGAAGTAGCTGATTAGGAGTCTATTTGCACAGCAGCTACAAACTTCTCACTGGAGCTGACATAGGCTCTGTACAGCTTCCAATTGAAGAACTAACATTGTCCAGAAACACACTCAGTTCTAGCTCTTAAGAGGCTTCTTCAGCACTCATTCTGGGGCGTTTGCCATAGAGTTCACTGAAAAGGCATTCCTGGCAGAACACATGAGAATGCAGACTGGGGTCCTGGCTGGGACATAGTTCCTGAGGACATTCTGGTATATCTGCTGGAAACTTTTGAGTAGAGGTGAGATGGACTCTGTGTAAGTTCCCTTTGAAGATGGAAGCTTGCTCAGAAGCCCACTCAGTTCTAGCTCTTAAGATTCATCTTCACCAAACATTCTGGGAACCTAGCAGCAGAGTGCACCCCAAAGGCCGCTCTCTCAGATCCTGTCAAAACAGTCTTTGTGTTCTTGGCAGAGAAGCTGTTGCTTACACAACTCTTCCTACAGCAGCTGCCAAGTCTTCACTAGAGCTGAGATGCACTCTGTGTGACTTCCCTTTGAGGAAGTGACAATCTCCTGAAACACTATCTTGCAATTCTTAGGCTTCTCCTTCACAAACTAGACTTGCCACACTGAAGTGTGGCTCATGGAGAAAGTGACTTCTTTGATCGTGACCGAAGGCTCTGGGTTTTGTGGGTCTGGAAGTAGCTTAGTAGTCTATTTGCAAGTCAACTACAAGATTATCCCTAGGGCCGAGATGGACTGAATATAACTTGCCTTTGAAGAACTAACATTGTCCAGAAACACACTCAGTTCTAGCTGTGAAGAGACTTCTTCACCACACATGCTAGTAATTTTGCAGTAGAGGGCACTGAAAAGTTCGTTCTCCAAGAACACATCAGAATGCAGATTGGAATCCCAGCTTGGACATAGTTCTTGAGGAAATAATTGCTTATCTAACCGAATCTTTTGAGGAAAGCTGAGGTGGACTCTGTAGAAGTTCCCTTTGAAGGTTAACCTCGTACAGAAACCACTCAGTTCTAGCTTTTAAGATTCATCTTCACCACACCGTCTGGGAACCTAGCAGCAGAGTGTACTGAGAAGGCCCCTCTCTCTGATCCTGTCTGAATGGTCTTTGTGTTCCCTGCAGAGAAGACGTTGCTTAGAAAACTATTTCCACAGCATCTACAAACACTTCAGTAGAGCTGTAATGCACTGTGTGTAACTTGTGTTTGAAGAAGTAACATTATTAAGAAACACGCTCACTTCTAACTTTTAAGATTCTCCTTCACAAATTACACAGGGAATTGTGCTTTGGGGCTCATGGAGAAAGGTCCTTCTTCATTCCTGATGGAAGTCTCTGGTGATGTGGGTTTGGAAGTAGCTGCTTAGGAATCTACTTGCACAGCAGCTGCAAGCTTCTCACTACAGCTGAGATAGACTCTGTATAATTTCCCTTTGAAGAACTAACATTGTCCAGAAACACACTCAGTTCTACCTGTAAGGAGAATTTTTCAACACACCATATGGGAAGTTTGCAGTCGAGTGCCCTGAAAATGCCATTTTTCAAGAATAAGTTAGAAGGCAGATTGGGATCTTCGCCCAAATGTACTTCCTATGGAATATCTTGTATATCTGCCAGAAAATTTTACATGGAGCTCCCTTTGAAGAAGTAAGGTTGTACAGAAACCCACTCAGTTCTAGCTCTTAAATTTCATTTCACCACACCTTCTGGGAATCTAGCAGCACAGTGCACGGAGAAGGCCACTCACTCTGATCCCATGTGACCAGTCTTTGTGTTCCCAGCAGAGAAGCAGTTGCTTAGAAAACTGTTTCTACAGCAGCTACAAACTCTTCAGTAGAGCTGAGATGCATTGTGTGTAACATTATCCAGAAACAGACTCCCTTCTACCTCTTAAGATTCTCCTTCACAACATTAACTGGGAACAGTGCAGTTGGGCTCACGGAGAAACCTGCTTCATTGAAATGAGAGAAGGCTCTGTGTGATGTGGGTTTGGAAACAGCTCGCTGGAATCTGCTGGCACAACAGCTACAAGCTTCTCACTACAGCTGAGACAGACTCTGTTTAACTTCCCTTTTAAGAAATATCATTGACCAGAAACACACTCAGTTCTAGCTGTGAAGAGGCTTCTTCACCACATGCTGGGAAGTTTGCAGTAGAGTGCGCTGAAACGTCCATTCTGCCAGAACATGTCAGAACGCAGGTAAGGATCTCATCTTGGATGTAGTTCCTGAGGAAATTCTTGTATATTAGCCAGAAACTTTTGAGTAGAGCTGAGATGGACTATGTAGAAGTTTCCTTTGAGGAGGGAAGCTTCTACAGAATCCCACTGTTTTCTTGCTCTTAAGGGTCATCTTCCCCACACAGTCTGGGAATCCAGCAGCAGAGGGCACTGAGAAATCTGCTCTCTGGTCCTGTGAGAACGGTCTTTGTGTTCCCAGCAGAGAAGCAGTTGCTTGGAAAACTATTTCTACAGCATCTACAAACTCTTCAGTAGAACTGAGACGCACTGTGGTCAACTCACCTTTGAAGAAGCAACATTATCCAGAAACACACTCTCTTCTATCTCTTAAGATTCTCCCTCACAACATACACAGGGAACATTGCAGTGGGGCTCAGGGAGAAAGCTGCTTCTTCAATCCTGACAGACGGCTATGTGTGATGTGGGTTTGCAAGTAGCGGCTTTGAATCTAATGCACAGCAGCTAGAAGCATGTCACCACAGCTGAGATAGACTTTGTATAACTTCCCTTTGAAGAACTCATGTTGTCCAGAAACACACTCAGTTCTACCTGTCACAAGGTTTCTTCACCACATATCCTGGGAACTTTGCAGTAGAGTGCACTGAAAAGGCTGTTCTGCCAAAACATGTTACAAGTCAGTTCAGGATCCGACTCGGGCATAAGTCCTGAGGAAATTCTTGTATATCTGCCTGAAACTTTTGAGTATAGCTGAGATGGTCTCTGTAGAGGCTCTCTTTGAAGAAGTAACCTGCTACAGAAACCCACTCAGTTGTAGCTCTTAATATTCATCTTCACCACACATTCTGGGAACCTAGCAGCAGAAGCACCGAGAAGGACGCTGTCTCTGATCCTGTGGGAATGGTCTTTGTGTTCCCAGCGAGAAGCAGTTGCTTACAAAACTATTTCTACAATGCTACAAACTCTTCAGTATTGCTGAGATGCACTGTGTGTAACTTCCCTTTGAAGAAGCATCAATATCCAGAGACACACTGTCTTCTAACTCTTAAGATCCTCCTTCACAACACACACTGAGAACATGGCAGTGGGCCTCATGGAGAAAGTTGCTTCTTCCTTCCTGAGAGAAGTGTCTGTATGATGTGGGTTTGGAAGTAGCCACTTAGAATCTACTTGCACAGCAGCTACAAGCTTCTCACTATAGCTGAGATAGACTGTGTATAACTTCCCTTTGAAGAACTCAAGTTGGCCTGAAATACATTCAGTTCAAGCTATGAAGAGGCTTCTTCACCACACATCTAGGAAGTTTGCAGTAGAGTGCAGTGAAAAGCCTGTTTTTCCAGAACACGTTATAAGGCAGATTGGGATCCCAGCCCAGATGTAATTCCTATGAAAATTCTTCTATATTTGCCAGAACCTTGAGTGGATCTGAGATGGACTCAATATAACTTCTTTTCCAGAGCTAACATTGGCCAGAAACACACTCAGATCTAGCTGTGAAAAGGGTTTCAGCAATCATGTTGGGAAGTTAGCAGTAGAGTGCACTGAAAAGGCTGTTCTTCCAGAATACATTACAAGGCAGATTGGGATCCCAGCTCAGAAGTAGTTCCTGGGGAAATTCTTGAGTTTCTGCCAGAAACTTTTGAGTAGAGCTGAGAAGGACTCTGTAGAAGTTTCCTTTGAAGAAGTAACATTGTACAGAATCCCACTCAGTTCCAGCTCTAAAGATTCATCTTCATCACACATTCTTGGAACCTAGCAGCAGAGTGTGCTGAGAATACTGCTCTCTCTAATCCTGTGAGGACGGGCTTTGTGTTCCCAGGAGAGAAGTAGTTGCTTAGAAAACTATTTCTACAGCACCTACAAACGCTTAAGTATAGTTGAGATGCACTGTGTCTAACTTCCCTTTGAGGAAGTAACATTTTCCAGAAACACACTCCCTACTAACTCTTAATATTCTACTTCACAACATACACTGGGAACACAGCAGTGGGGCTCACAGTGAAAGCTGCTTCTTCGATCCAAACAGAAGGCTCTGTATGATGTGGGTTTGGAATTAGCTGCTTCGAATCTAACGCACAGCAGCTACAAGCTTCTTACTACATCTGAGGTAGGCTCTGTATAACTTCCAATTGAAGAACTAAAGTTGGCCAGAAACACTCTCAGTTCTACCTCTTAAGATTCCTTGTCCCCACACATTCTGGGAACCTAGCCGCACAGTGCACTGAGAAGGCCACTCTCTCTTAACCCCTTAGACCCATCTTTCTGTGACCAGCAGACTAGCAGTTGCTTAGAAAAGTATTTCTAAGCAGCTATAAACTCTCCAGTGGAGCTGAAATTCACTGCATATCTTCCCTTTGAAGAAGTAACATTATCCAGAAACACGCTCTTTTCTATCTCTGGAGATTCCCCCTCACAATCTACTCAGGGAACACTGCACTGGGGTAAGGGAGAAAGCTGCTTCTCTGGTCCTGACAGAAGGCTCTGTGTGATGTTGGTTTGGAAATAGCCTCTTAGGCGCAGCCAGAAGCTTCTTATTACAGCTGAGATCAACTCTGTATAACGTCCCTGTCAAGAACTAATGTTGGCTAGACACACACTCAGTTCTGGCACTGCAGAGGCTTCTTCACTACACATGATGGGTAGTTGGCAGCAGAGTGCACAGAATATGCTGTTCTACCAGAACTTGTCAGAATGCAGATTGGGATCCCGGCTCAGAGTAGTTCCTTAGGAAATTGTTTTATATCTGCCACAAACTTTTGAGTACAGCTGAGATGGATTCTGTAGAAGTTACCTTTGAAGAAGTAACCTTGTACACAAACCCACTCAGTTCTAACTCTTAAGAGTCATCTTCACCACACATTCTGTGAACCTAGCAGCAGAGGGCACTGAGAAGGCCACTCTCTCTGATCCCAACATACCAGTCTTTGTGTTCCCAGCAGTGAAGCCGTTGCTTAGAAAACTATTTCCACAGCAGCTACGAACTCTTCACTAGAGCTGAAATCTTCACAAGATTTCCCTTTTCTCTATATCTCACCAACACTTATCTCTTATCTTCTTGATGATAGCCATTCTAACCAGTGTGAATTGATACCTCATTGTGGTTTTGATTTGCATTTCCCTGATTATTGGAGATTTTGACCATCTTTTCATGTACTTGTTGGCCATTTGGATGTCGCCTTTGGAAAATTGTCCAGTTTCTCTGCCCATATTTTAATGGGCAGAGGGGGTTTTTTGGCTGTTGAGTTGTATGAGTTCCTTATATATTTTGTATATTAACCCCTTAGTCAACATATTCTTTGCAAATATTTCCTCCCATTTCATAGGTTGCCTTTATGGTTTGTTGATTGTTTCTTTTGCTATTCAGAAGCATTTTAGTTTGACGTAGTCCCAATTGTAGATTTTTGCTTTTGTAGATTGGGCTTTTGTTGTCATAGCCATAAAATCATTGCTAATACCTATGTCAAGAAGCTTCTTCCCTGTTTTCTTCTTGGAGTTTTATGGTATCAAGTCTAGTGTTAAAGTCTTTAATCTATTTTCAGGTAATTTTTGTGAGTGCTGTAAGATAGAATCCAATTTCATTTTTCTGCATGGAGTTATCCAATTTTCCCACCACCATTTCTTGAAGAGACCATCCTCCCCCCATTCACAATAGTATCAAAAAAAAAATAAAATAAAATACTTAGGAATAAATTTAACAAAGGAAGTGAAAACTATAAGACTTTGATGAAAGAAACTGAAGACACAAACAAATAGAAAGATATCCTGTGTTCATCGATTGGAATAATCAATATAATTAAAATGTCCATACTCCCCAAAGCCATCTACAGATTCAATGCAATATCTATCATCAAAATCCAATGGCATTTTTCACACATACAGAAAAAACAATCCTAAAATTTGTATGGAACCCCAAAAGACCCCAAATAGCCAAAGTAATCCTAAGAAAGAACATATCTGGAGGCATTACACTTCATGATTCAGACTATATTACAAAGATCTCATAATCAAAACAGTATGGTACTGGCATAAAAACAGACACATAGACCAATGGAACAGAATGGAGAGCCCAGAAATAAGCCCCTGCATATAACATCAACTAATATTTCAGAAGGGAATCAAGAACACTTAATGAGGAAAGGATAGTGTCATCAACAAATGATACTGGGAGAACTGAAAAACCACTTTTAATTTTTGAGGAACCCTATACTGTTTTTCATAGTGGCTGTAGTAATTTACACCCCCAATAGCAGTGCACTAAAAGGATTTCGTTTTCTCTACATCCTTGCCAACATGTTATCTCTTGTCTTTGCAACTATAGCAGTTCTAACAGGTGTGAGATGATATTTCTTTGTGGTTTTGATTTACATTTCCCTGTAATTTTGAATTAATCATGATGTTGACTTTTTCACAGATATAGAAAAAAGAAAACAATCCTAAATTTGATATAGAACCACAAAAGACCCCAAATAGCCAAAGCAGTCTTGAGAAAGAAAAACAAAGCTGAAGGCATCACACTTTTTGGTTTCAAATTATACCATAAAGCTTTGGTAATCAAAACAGTATGGAGCTGGCATAAAAACAGATGTATAGACCAGTTGAACAGAAAAGAGAGCCCATAACTATACCCACACATATATGGTCAACTAATCTTTCACAAAGGTGCCAAAAACTACACAATAGGAAAATGATAGTCTCTTCAATAAATGGTTTTTGTGAAAAGTGGATTTCCACATGCAAAAGAATGAAATTGGACCTTTACCTTACACCATACACAAAAATTGACACAAAATGGATTAAAAACTTAAATACAAGACCTGAAACTGTAAAACCCCTAGATGAAAACAGAAAAAAGCTCCTTGATATTGGTCTTGGCAAAGATTCTTTAGCCATGACACCCAAAGCTCCTTGATGTTGATCTTGTCAATTATAATTTGGATATGACCCCAAAAATACAACAAAAGAAAGGATAAACAAGTGGGGCTACATCCAAATAAAAAGCTTGCACACAGCAAATGATACTATCAACAAAATGTGAAGAAAACCTAAGGAATGGGAGAAAATATTGCAAGTCATGTGTCAGATAAGGGATTAGTACCCAAAATATATAAGGATCTCATACAACTCAATAGCAAAACAAACAACTCATTTAAAAAATGAGCAAAGGACCTGAATAGACATTTTCCCAAAGAACGTGTACAAATGGTCAATAGGTATATGCTCAACATCATTAATCATCAGAGAAATGCAAATCAAAACCACAATGAGATATTAACTCACAACTGTTAGTATGGCTATAATTGAAAAGATAAGAGATAACAAGCATTGGCAAGAATATGGACAAAGGGAAACCTGTGCACTGTTGGTAGGAATATAAATTGGTGCAGCCATTAAGGAAAACAATATGCAGTCTCCTCAAAAAATTAAAAATAATTCTACCATAGGCTCCAGAAGTTCTACTACTGCTTATATATATCCAAAGGAAAAGAAATCAGTATCTAAGAGCTATCTGCACTCCCATGTTTATTTCAGCATTATTCACAGTAGCCAAGATTTGGTAACAACCTACATGTCCAGTGATGGATGAATAGATGAAGAAAATGTGATCTATCTGTCTATAATGGAATATTATACAGGCATAAAAAAGAAAGAAATCCTTCCATTTTGACAACATGAATGAATCTAGCGGCCATATCATGCTACCTGAATTAAGCCAGACATAGAAAGACAAATATTGTATGTTCTTGCTTGTATGTGGAATCTTAAAAAATAGAACTCAGAAAAACTGAAATGAGAATGGAGGTTGCCAGGAGGTGGGGGTTGTGTGAAATGGGGAGAAGTTGGTCATTGGATAAAAACTTTCAGCTATAAGATGAATAACTTCTGGGGAATCTAATGTACACCATGGAGAATATAGTTAGTAATACTATGTTATGTACTTTAAATTTGCTAGGAGAGTAGATTGTCAGTGCTCTCACCACAGGAAAAAAGGCATCTCTGTGAGGTAGTGAATGTTAATTAGCTTGATTGTGGTATCATTTCTCAATGTATATGTATATCAAACCATCCCATTGTACACCTTAAATATATACAATTTTGTCATTGTACCTCAGTGAAGCAGGAAAAAGATTTATTCATTGGGATATCTTTATTAATATAGAGATCACCCATAGTAAATCAAGAGGTGAGTGGCATGTGAGGAGATTGTAATTAAGTGTGTACTTCTCTTTCAGTTTTTTCATCAAGGGGAACAAAGACCTGGGCATAAACTAGAGAGACATTAGTTCAGAGAATGCTTTTGTTTCAAGAATGAAGCAATTGAGTGAGTTTAAGGGGATGGATTGGGAAGCTATGGGGAGGTTGCTGGTAAAGGATATTCAGTTTATAATTAACAAAAAGTCTTTGAGGGAGCAGGAGAGAAAGGGATACGTTAGAGAAATTAGAGATAATTATAACTGATGCTTGGAGGTCCCAGAGAAAACTGACAATGGAAACCTCACTGTAGGATGGGTAAGGCTATGGGCATCCTTCTGTATAGAGTTATCATGGGTCCTTGGATGGTGTTTCTGGACCATCTGCCCTTCTACCTTGTAGTGAACACAATGAACGTGTAGAGATAAGAGAGAGAGACTGCACCTGTAAATCAATGTTCTCTACTAAGTCTGTTCAGTTCTGCAGAATGGTCACCATTGCTTCATCATTCTCCACCTTTAAATAATAATATACTTATTATTTATGTGTATTGAGTGTTTATTATAAAGAGAGCACTTTGCAAATTAGCTCAGTGAATCTCTCAACTTTTGTAACAGGTTGTTAAGCCATTTGACGAAGGAGAAAGGTAACTGTCATAATCACAGTTATATGTCACAGGCAATGGATATTGCTTGCTTTGTGATGAGTCTGGGATTTACTTGAAATGGTTAAGAAGGAGAGTTTAGTTATGTTTTCTCAAGATGAAAACTTATAATAATATACTATATTATATACACCAGTATGAAAGTGAGATTTACCACATTTTTGGAATTGTCTGGGTTATTTCACATTGCTCATGATGTGTTATTCCCTTATAGTGTGGCTAATGTCTTAAGGCTGTGTAAATACTGTATATATCTTTGTGGTTATTTATGAACAGCACATGCCAGATCAGTATAGGGAAGCATTTGACTGGAATTCCAAACAGGGTTTAAGCTTTCTTTACCTACAGCCCCTTTTCCCCAGCACTATCATGTCAACTATACCTCCTTCAACCTTGGTAGATCTGGCCCTGTCTGAATCAGAATGTCCATAATGTTTTAGGAATCAGTGACCTTGAAGGATGTGGTTGTGGACTTCACCCAAGAAGAGTAGGCTTTGGTGGGCACATCCCAAAGAAAGCTGCACAGAGATGTGACGCTGGAGAACATCAGTCATCTTTTCTCCTGGGTGAGTCTGTCGACACTGAATTATTTATTCAATAGATATCCAGAACAGTTTCCACATATCATCCTCCCCTCTCAGCCCTCATTCATATTCTTTCATACCACTTACAACTACATGAAGGTGATCTGTTTATTTACTGATTTACTGACATGTACTTTGTCCCTCCTCTAGAATATAGTCTTCCTGACCACAGTTTCATGTCTTTGTTGCTGGTCTATCGCCAGGACCCAGAACAGTGCTGGAAACTCAATGGATATTTTTAACGACTAAGCAATAAGACTAAACATTTCCAAAATAATTACTCTGTTCTAAGCACTAAGCCCAGAGTTTGAGACCACAGTAGAAAAAAGAGCAGGCAACATAAACCTAGATTGTTCTTGTGGAGCTTATATATATTGAATTACTTTTGGACATAAAATTTTATATGAAGAAACATTAACTAGAAACATTAAATTCCTCCCTTATTGAAAACAGTGAGGGTCTTTACTCTGTGAACTTGCTCATGCACACCTACAACAAGAGCTCCTCAGTGCTTTGGCTCAGTGTCAGGGTGTTCTTCCTGCTCTGCTCAGGGACCTACAATGTTTTCTTCAATGTTTACTTTGTCTTTCATTGGTAGCCTGTCCTGGACTTGAAGAATATATATGGTTCTTAACACAGAATTCAAAATCCATGTACCTTTTCCACATGAACACGGTGACAGCTCTCCAAATCAGATGGAATTTTCCAGTTGGAGCAAGGAGAGGATTTGTGGAGGGAAGAAAGAGGATTTTTTTCTGAGGCCTCAGGCTGGGTAAGCTTCAGGCATGTGTGTTCATTATGAGGAGAAGCCTGGTCAGTGAGGGAACAGAGCCTTGGTAATGCCAACTGCAGATTTCCTTAAGTCAATGGTCTTTTCAGAAAAGTATGAGAAGCCAGTGGGGAGAAAATCTTCAATGGTGTCAGTATCCCTAGCACTTATCAATTCCTCTTTATTTATAGTTTATGTCCTCATTGGAGTGAAAGTTTCATGTCGTGGTCTTTGCGCTCATCCCTTCCCTTTGATAATTTCTTCTCTCATAACCTTACCAAAATCCCATCTTAATTTTCTCTTCAATCCTGAAAACATTTTGCAATTGGCAGCGCCCTAAACCATGTTTCCACTCACTGGTGCATTACTCCACTTTGCATTCTTTCCCTGTGTAAGGGTCAATATTTGAAATGTCCTCACATTTGCCTTGCATGCTTTACAACATTTTGGTTTCCTAATGCCTCTCTAGATGTTTAGTTTTTAAATAAATTACTTACTTTAGGCAGGAGAAGTGACCTTAAAAACCAAGAAATGATACCTATACCAGATATCTGCAGGGAGGATGCATCTAACTGTATGCCAGTCATAAGTTTCATGGGAGTGAACCCTGGTCCCCAATGTTAGAGACCCAGGAATGGCATGATTACTAATATGACACAATAGCATGACTATAATTAGAGTTGAGTGTAACTGCTGCCCCAGCAGAAAGTTGTGCATAGTTTGAATTTAGGCAAAAAGTTAACCTGAGCTCAGAACTATAACCTGAGTTCTTATAAAAGGAAATTGCATAAACATGGCTTGTGTACTTAGTCTTTGAAACACAATGAAGGTACAAAATAAATCAAGTGTACAGTTGAGATATTACAAAGGATAAATCTCTGTGCATGCAAGAGAGTAACACACCATGTGTATTTAACTTACACGGGAAAGGTTTTTAACTGGGAACTGTGACTGATTAGCCTAGAATTCATATGTAGAGGAAAGAAAGAATGAATGTGTGTGGGCAATCCTTTAAATGCCTCTTATCTTCTTCCATCAGCAGAAATCTCACACTGGGGAGGAACCCATTGAATAAAATGAGTGTGAGATGTTTTCACTCACAGATTTATAGTTGACAACATTTGTTGAATCACATGGGCCCAGGAGGCCCACCTTGATAAACTGTTGGACCAACTGAGGCAATGAAGCCATGAGGAAACACTGGAGAGTTTCTTCTTCATTCAGAAAAGCCCAAAGATTTTCTCCAGCACATGAAAGCCAGATAGGCAGACCAGATCTCAAAAGACAGAAGAGGGTGGCCTGGAATCCATAATTAAGGTCAGAGTCAGACTGCTTAGGAGCCCAGGGGTGTGCCCAGGAAGCTCAAGATGAAAATCTTGCCTCTAACTTTGGAGAGTGTTGTGGTCCTTTGTTGCTCTGCTTTCAGACAACTCAGAAGATTCCAAGGAGAACTTCGATCTGATGAGCTTATGGAGGGAGGTTTCAAGGCCTTGTAGTTTAAAGGTCAAGAGCTTGGGTTCTCCCCCCACCTCTTTAAAATTTAAACATATATGCTGTTCGTTGAAGAAAAAACAGTCAACCAATACAAACATGTAGAAATGTTCCCCTATCCCTGCTCAACTCTTTCTTCTTATGGACATATACATTTCTATACAGCCGCACATTACTTAATGACAGGGATCCATTCTGAGAAATGCATCTTTAGGCAATTTTGTCATTGTGTGAAGATCACAGAGTGTACTTACACAAGCCTAGGTGGTATTGCCTATTACAAACCTAGGCTATATGGTGCTAACCTTGTGGGACCATCATTGTATATGTGGTCTGTCATTGACCAAAACCTTGTTATGTAGCGCATGACTGTATATGGATATGTGCACATATATGGTACTTTTTACATAGAGTTTGGAAAATACTATGCAAATTGTTCTATAATTGCAGATATATTTCCATTTTTAAATGACCATTTAGAATTCATTCATATGGATGCTTCATAATGATACAAGCATCCTCCAATTGATTGGCTTTTTAAGATTGGCTTTAATTTCTCAATATGAAAAATAGTTCTCTGTGAACTCCCTAGTATCTTTGTGCCTTTGTACAACTAATTCTGTAAGGATCATCCACAGAAAAGGAATTGCACTGACAATTGATTGTAGTACTTAGATTCAGAAGTATAACTTGAGACAACTGAGTCACCCCCTGAGCCTTCATCTCTTTACCTGAGAAAGAGGGAAATGTCTGGGCCTTGTGGCATTGGAAGATTTGACGGGATAATGTAAGTAAAGTTCAGGGACAGGATTAGGACAGGACATGAAATGGAAACTCATCAGAAGAAGCAGAAATCTCTTTCGTGTATGCTTTCCAAACATTCTACAAAAAGCATGTATTCTTTGTATGATCTGAAAAACTGCAAAACAAACCAAGGACTGTTATTGTAAAAGGAAACCCACTGAGCAGCTCTGGGTAGAGCCAAATGCCAGGTTCCAGACCCCTTCAGTGGGATCAGGGTGTAGCTCTTGGCTGGGGTCTCCCACACTCATTCAAACTCCCCTTAGGCAGTGGTCTCACCTACCTACCTTGCAGGTAAGAATGTTTTCTCATCCTCCTGACAAAGGAAGTAATGGAGTCCCCAGTGGTCATACTGAAAGAACCCAATGCCTACAACTCCACTCTCAGCAGAAACTTCTTGTTCATTAACTCTTTGAATGGGTATGAAGAGGAATACAAAAAATACCCCAGAAAATCACCAGGAAGCAAGAAGGAGAGATGACTTCAAGTTCTGAGCTGTTTTGACTTTGAACACCTACCCTAGCCATGCAGAGCTAGAATCTATATCAAGACATCGAGTCAGAAGCTGAAAGTGTTTCTAAAAGAGACTACCTCTTTCTCAGTTTAAAAGAGGTTGAGGGTTCAGAATTCAGGGCTCAAGGCTTGGATGAGATTGTAGTGGAAAGGCTAATTTATGTGGCATTTTGCATTCCATTTGTCCAACCCATCACTGCCACAGAATCATCTTAAGCCACAGCTCTGAGCTTCCCTCTCTCCTGCTTACAGATCCCTCCCCAACTCTGCAGCCCCAACCACATCCAAGCCACAGTTCCTACATGACCACAGAACCACCTACACTCTAGTTCCCACCTTGACTTTCCCTGCTTCAGCAAACTCCTCATTCTTCCTGCGTATGCCCCTTGCCACCTGCCTTTCCTCATCCTACTCCACTGCAGGGATCCTTCTCTCTCCACATGGCCAAACTCAGCCATTTTTTCCAGTCCACTATCAGTGGCAAGTATCCCATCCACTCAGCCTGGCCCCTCATCTCACCTTCCTCATGCACTGTCACATCTCTCTCTGAACATGCATATATGTTGGTTGGTGTCAAATATGGGAGTTCAGAGCATCCAACTAGAATGTGTTTCCTGAAGAGCAAGTATGACTTACTAATTTTGATTCAACTTCGATTGCCCTTAGCACAGTGTCTTGCACATAAGACACAAAGTCTTGCTCATCAGACACAATGAGTGCTCCCTGGGTAAATGCATGAATGCTAGGAATGTCCTGGTCTGGCGGTCCCAGAGTTTCTCTCTTTTCCCACACACCCAGCCAGATTTCTGCATGGTCAGAGCTGAAAACACTTCTGGTTGACATTGAACCTGGCTGAGGGTTTTCCATTTATACAGGATAGCTGGCTCCTCAGAGAATCCCTCCTCTTGGCAGGGATCCCTGTTCCAATGGCTAATTAACACTGCCTGTGCCAACTTCCCGGAACAAATGATCAAATCCATCAAGACTAGTTTCAGAAATAAACAGTGAGTAGACAGCCATTTTCCTCTCCTTTGGTACTGGATTTTTTGAATAAAGTGAGATATTGTAGCAGAAGATCAGAGTAATTTTAGCTGGAAAAAGAGTGTAGGTGATTGAGAGAAGAGGTGACAAACACAATAAAAATAGGAAATGTCCAGGACTGATGAGCAGTCAATGATATGTCTGTCCTGACCCAGGGTGACCTGCCGGCTTTGTCCTTATGCGTCAGAAACACTCTTTTCCTGCCCAGATGGTTTCTGGGTTCCTGATATTTTTGAGTTGGTGGGTGTTTTTTTTAATATATGGATATAAATATATAGGCATGAATACATAATGTGTGGTGTTCTGTTCTGATTAAGGGGCACATTTATTTCAGAAAATGAGAAAACAGAGAAAAATCAGTGGAGAAAACAAAAATACCCCACAATCCCGACACTGAAAATTGATCTCCCTTCACTCTCAAGCTTCTGGTCCTTTGTGTTTGAGTTTGGATCAAATGTAGACATTTGTTTTTGGCTTTTTGGTGACATTTGCACTGCCTTGCTGACTCTGTGATGTTATAGCTAGAGTTCACCTGGTTAGTCCACCTTCCATGTTTAGAGATGAAAAGGAGCCCAGAGACAGGAAGTGGAAGGAGTGAAGGCAAACTTCTGGTCTCTTTTTCCTTCACCTCAAAGTCATATCTTTCCCCTTACTCTTCACCTTCAAAATGTCTCTTGACTCAAACCTAATCATTCTCCTTTCTTTTCCATGGGCCATGGTCCGTCTTCTCCAAGGACCATGGAGAAAGCCAAAAGGACAACTCCAAGACCTAATATTTATTGAAGAGGATTATTAATATTAATAAACAATAACCATGAGAGAGGTACTGTAATTAACCCATTTTACAGATGATGACATGAGCTCAGAGAGTTAGTAACTTGGCCAGGATCTCTGAGATAGGAAGTGCTGAGATCCAGGATATGAATCTAGTCTGTGTAAAGCCAGAGTCTTGAAGCAATCACTATGCTATCTGGCCATAAGACTAACCAGAAAAATAAATTTCTGGATCCAACTAATTGGATTTGTGTGTTAAACCATAGTATACATACTTAAAAGTATGGAAATAATAGATGTTAAGCTTTATGGATTATCTGAAGGGGACACACCTGGGAACCAGTACCTACAAGAAATAGAACATTGCCAACTCTCCAGGAGCCTCTCATGTACACATCCCAAGTCACTACCCTCTCTTCCCCAAGAATAACAAAATTCTCACTTCTTTATTAGTCTTCCTTGTTTTTGAACTTAATTTAAATGGAATCATACAGAATGTACTCCTTTATGTCAGACTTCTTTCATTATGTTTGTGAATTTCAAACATAATTATAAATGTGGATGTAGTTCATTTTTATTTCTGTATAGTGTGACATTATGAAAAGTGTAACCTATTTTGTTTATCCTTTCTATTATTGATGCACATCTGGGTTGTTTCAAGTTTAGAACATTACAAATAATGCTGCTCTGAACGTTCTTTTGCAATGAACATATGTAGGAATTTCTATTGGGTATTTACTTAAGAGGAAAATTTGGGGGTCATAAAGCATGTGTAAGTCGGTCTTTAGGAGATCCTAACGGAGAGTTTTTCAAAGTGGTTGTAACAGTTCACACCATTTCAGTGTATGAAGGCCCAGTTACTCTCATCCTCACAAGCAATATAGTCAGTGGTTTTTATTTTGATCTTTGTTTATTGGTATCACATCGTGGTTTTAATTTGCGTTTTCCTGACAAGCAACAATGTTGTGCACCTTTTTGAATGCATGTTAGCTGTTTGGTTATCTTTTTGTGAAATGCCTAGTCAAATCTGTGTGTGTGTGTGTGTGTGTGTGTGTGTGTGTGTGTGTGTTAGCCCTGGGCTAACACCTGTGCCCATCTCCCTCTACTTTGTATGGGACACCACCACAGCATGGCTTGACAAGTGATGCATCAGTCCATGCCCAGCATCTGAACCTGTGAACCCTGGGCCACCAGAAGCGGAGCATGCAAACTTAACCACTATGCCACTGGGCCAGCCCCGCTTGTTAAATGTTTTGACCAGTTTTTCTGGCAAATTGTCTGGTATTTTTCTTAATAATTTATAGGAATTAGTTACATATCCTATATGAGGCTTTTTCCAGATAAAATATGGCAAGTGTTTATTCCCATACTGTTCTTGCCTTCTTACTCTATTCCAGGTGTCTTTTGCTGAAGACAAGTTCTTAATTGTAATAAGGTCCTATTTATTAATTTTTGTCTTTAAGTTTAGTCTACCCTAGGGCCTATCTAAGAAATCTTTGTCAGCCCCAAAGTCATGAAAATATTCTACTGTGTCCTCTACTACAAATGTCATTGTTTTAAACATCAACATTTGGATGTAAAATCCATCTGGAATTGACTTTTGTTTATGGTGTAAGGCAGGGGTCAAGATGAATTTCTTTCTTATATGAGTAACCAGTGCCCCTGGGCCACTTACTGAGAAGACACTCTTCTCCACAGTGTTCCGCCTCCCTCTTCTGTCACATACTAATGTTTGTATGTGTGGGTCTCAGGAGGGCTCTCTATTCTTTCTACTTCTCCTTGTGGCTGTCCTTGCACTGTGACAGCACACTGCCCTGATGACTGTAGCTTTATACTAAGGCTTCATATCTGGTAGTGGAAGCCCTCCAACTTTGTTCTCCTTCAAGTTTGTCTGGACTATATGTGGCCACTTGTATTTCTATGGAAATTTTGAAATTGGATAGTCAGTGTCCACAAGATATCCGCTGAGACACCTTATTGTGATTGTATCAATCCATAAATCAATGAAGGAAGAAGTGTCATCTTGACAACACATAGCAAAACAAACAACCCCCCCAAAAAAACCCAGACCCAAACCAAAACATCATAGTGAAAAAGGAAGAAATGATAAACTGGGAAGAAATATATGCAATTCATATAACAAAACTGCTCAAATTCCCAATATGTAAAAAGTTCCTAGAAATTGATAAGAAAGAAAATAAATAGTAGAAAAATTGGCAAAAGACATGAACCCACAGTTCATAGAAAAAATATATAAATAGTCCTAAATATATGAAAATAAGCTCAGGCTCCGTCATACTGTGACAAAATTGTTGAATTCCAAATGTGTCAAAGTTGGGGGGAAAGTAGAAAAAGGATTTCCTTCTGTCCAGGCTCTGCAGGCCCACCAGGTCCAGCATCCTGAGGACACACCTGACTGCAATCAGGGTGCCATGGGGCTCTAGAAAATATGGGGTGCTCAGAGGCTGAAGGTGGGAGATCACAAAGAATTCACCTCAGGAGCAGAACAGCTGGTGCAGTGTACATGCCAGAATCAAGGCAGGGCCAGGTGCACTCACTGTCCTGGGGCCACTTGTGATCACTGGGCCCTTGACAGCAGGCCCAGCTGCTCCTGCTCCATGTACACCGGCATCTGCCCATGTTAGGAGGCCTGTGCACCTGTGCCCACTCAAGCCTAATCACTCAGACACCCCATCCAGTGTTGATGGAGCCTGACAATGTGTCCTACTCTGCATGCCCTTATGAAGTTGTACATCCAGCCCCTCTTTGTATAATTGAGAAACTGAGGCCAAAAAAGAAGCAGGGACTGGCCCAGAGCACAGTACGTGGGCAGAGTCAAGAAGAAAAGTGAGGATGCTGGCTTCCTGGGCCCAGGACCAACCCCTTCAACCACATTTACTTTGAAAATGAGAGCCCCCAAGACCCTGGGGAACTCTGCTCTACTCCTCCCAATTTGGGCCATTTCCCTCCCCACATACCCACAAGCACACAGGCATGCACAAACAGAAGCCAGCTTCACAGTTGGGGATCATGGAGAGGTGGTTAAGAAGAGCAGACACCCTGTAAGTGACAAGGGAAAGAGGAGAAAGGGGTTGCAGACAGCTCTGCAATGGAGTTGGGACATCCATTCTCCTGGCAACATGTCCAGAGGTCTGTAGCATGAGGGTGATCCTCAAATTTCCCACAATCCTGCTGCCTGGGCGGAGGCCAACTCCATAGTGGTCTCGAGAGGACATGGCCTGGGATCCTGCAGTCCACCACTCTGGGCTCCTGGAACTGGGCTGAGCACACCCCATCCCCCAGTACAGATAGGGGCTACAGGAGAGAAGTTCTAAGTTTCCTTCTGTACAAATTGGGCACTTGCAGTGGCTGACCCCAATGGTCCTGCATGCTTGGAAAGTCTGTAGACTTTGGTTTTCTACCAATGACCCATTGTGCTCTGAGGACATGGGCAAATGCTTTCCACTCCCTTAAGGTTCCTCAGGGCAGAGAGGAGCTTGGGGAATGAGGACTTGGAGTAGGGCAGAATGAAGCAGAGCTGTGGACTGAGAGCCAGGGGTCCAGGAACAAGACCACTCATAGTTGGATCTTCAGGGTCTTCATTTGAAGTAGGAGGAAGCATTGTCCTGGATGAGGAGATGATGTCTTGTGAGAAAACTAAATACTCCAGAAGGGAAAGGCAAGGAGCAGACCAAGAACATCTTCTGAGGTTTCTTCCACAGCTCTGAAAGCCTGCAGGTCCTACTCCTTTACCCCTGGGACTCAGAGAGCCTCTGCATTGAGGACACCCAAGTAAAGATTCCCACCTGGGGCTGCAGTGCTAGTGCTGTCCACCAGGGGCAGGCAGCCTCCTGTTTCAGTGGTGCCCACTGAGATTTTTTTGGAGCAACTGGGGCAGGAAGAGTCATGCAGAGGTCATTCTGGCCATGCTCCTGCCTCAGAAACAACATGTACCTCCTATGATTAGTGATCATCTCTACAGAATGAATCCATCAGAGGCAGGAAGAAAAGCTCCAAGATCTTCCCATTAATTTATTCAGAGACTGTGCCCTGAGAACTCACCCTGTGCTGGGTGCCTTGGAGGGTCCAAGTTCAGTGCTGAAAATGGTCAAGTGGTCTCTCTTCCAGGAGCTTTCAGTCTGAAGGAGAGAAGGAGAAAGCACAGAAGCAAGACATGTGAAAGAAAAGAGTAAGTGCTGGGGGCCAACCCAGTGGTGTAGTGGTTAAGTTCAGTGCATTCCACTTCAGTGGCCTGGATTTGCAGGTTTGGATCACAGGCATGGACCTACACCACTCATTAAGCCATGCTCTGGAGGCCCACATACAAAATAGATGAGGATTGGCCCAGATGTTAGCTCAGGACTGATCTTCCTCAAGCAACAAGA
Organism: Tapirus indicus; assembly: GCA_031878705.1. Lineage (NCBI taxonomy): Eukaryota > Metazoa > Chordata > Mammalia > Perissodactyla > Tapiridae > Tapirus > Tapirus indicus. Next base: position 50,308,088 of record CM062942.1, read on the forward strand.
GGAAGATTGGCAACAGATGTCAGCTCAGGGCCAATCTTCTTCACCAAAAGAAAGTAAGTGCTAACCCCCAAATAAAGCAGGGTGTTGTGAGGGAGGACTGGGGGGGTCACTGGGTAGGAGGGTCTGAAAGGCCTCACTACAGTGATATTTACTGGGACCAGAATGACAAAAGGGAGCCGGCCCTGCACAAGTCTGGGAGCAGTGTGTCAGGGGGAAGGCACCACTGGTGCAGAGACTCACAGGCAGAAGTGAGCTTGACCAGAGGAGGTTAGAAAGGTGGCCATTGTGTCTCAAGGGAGCCTGGGATGAGCAAAAAGGAAATGGGATTGATGGTAGGGCCAGGTCCTGGGGCCTGGTAGGCTGTGTTAGCTATCTTTCTCTCTGGCAAAATTACACCAAAACTTAGCCCTTATAAAGCATGACTATGCAATAGCTCACAATTTCTCTGGATCAGGAATCTTGGCACAGCTTAGCTGGGAGCCTCTGCCTCAAGGTCTCTATGCAGTTGGAACTGTGCCTCAGCTGAGGTTCTACGGTGGAGGATTTGCTCCAGGTGACTGACTCACTCACGTGACTATCATCAGGGCTCAGTTTGGTCTGAGAGCTGAGTTCCCTCTGTCTGTTGGCTGGGCAATCCCTCAGGTCTCTCTTATGTGGGCATCTCCATAGGGCAGCTCCTAACATTGATGCTTGATTCCCCAGATCCATGGGTGCTACAGAGAGAGAGGGAGAGGGAGAGATAGAGAGAGAAAAAACAAGACAGGGTAACAGGGAAGTGACAACCATTTTATCATTAACACTTAGAGATGACACCCCATCACTTTGGCTGTATTCTGTTGGTCAGAAGCCCATTACTAACCACTTAGTGGTTACACAGAGACGTGTATAGCAGGGGTGGGGACGACTGCATGCCATTGTGGAGGGAATATGGTGATATATTCACTACAATTCACCAAGACCAAGAAACTGAGGCAAGACTTAAATTAATGATGAAGATTAAAGGTTACAATGTGCTCACTGGGAGTCATAATCAGGGTCTCATCAGGCTGATCATCAATCTACATTAAAGGTGAATAAAAAGTCCAAGGGCAACAATAAAGTATGGCATTAGGGAAGGAGCAGGACCTGCCTCAGTGCTCATGTACAAGGTAACTTTCCATGGCACTTATATGCATTAGAGAATTTCACTCAAATAACTCATGTTAGAGGTATACTCCTCTGGTTTTTAAATTATACTAGGTTATGTGTCTTAATAAAGTAATTAAAAAACAATTTGCATCACTTGTTTCATGGCTTAAGCAATCTTTGGTCGCTTGCAGTCATCAAATATCAGAGCTGCAAAAGCTTTTGGAAGATATTTAGCATCCCTATCTACCCCCATTCTACAGATAAGTAAACTGAGGCCCAATGAGCACAACACCTGAACAATGACACAAGTAAAGTTCTCTGACACCTGGCTTAGGTTCCTTGCTCATTGAGGAAGAGTGAAGATCTTTCCTTCCTCCAAGGTCAATGGACATATCTGTTGAATGTATCATTTTTAAAGAAAAATGACATTAAGTCAACAGTTTTTTTTTTTTTTTGTGAGGAAGACCAGCCCTGAGCTAACTTCCATAGCTAATCCTCCTCTTTTTGCTGAGGAAGACTGGCCCTGGGCTAACATCCGTGCCCATCTTCCTCTACTTTATATGGGACGCCGCCACAGCATGGCTGCCAAGCGGTGCGTCGGCGGGCGCCCGGGATCCGAACCAGCGAACCTCGGGCTGCCAAGTGCGGACTAAACCGCTGCGCCACTGGGCCAGCCCCCGAAGTCAACATTTTAAACATACATATAAATTCATCAGATTATCTCAAAGTCAAAGATCAGTGTTTTATTTTTTGAAAATGGAAAATATAGAAGGATTATTGTTCTTCTCACTAGCATTGAGACAAAATTGACTATTAAGATTTGGAAATTCTCAGGACATGTTGCCCTTTTCAGTTAACCTCTCAATAGGTTTTTTAAAAAGTCCTCAATTCCAGCCCCCTTGCCCTTCTAGTCAATTGCGGGCACCATAACAGGGTGGTAACACATTTTTCTCCAATGCGAGTCACCTTCTATATGTAGTACCAATACTAGCAACAAGTGGTGTGCACCCGACACCAGTTACAAGTCCCCTCTCAGTTTCCCACATGGGCAGCACGAACAGTGGTGGAAGGACGGTTTTACCTTTGGTGACATTGATCAGTTCTTTCACTGGCAAGATGACAGGTCATTGTCCTCATCTCACACATGGAAATGATGTAGCACTCCAGCACTCCTTTAACGGTGTCCAGCTCATCTCCCCCATAAAGGAACATGAAGAACTCAATGGAAATGCACAGTGGACACAGAGAAAATGTTTAAAGGTCTCACCTGAGTCCAGCTGAAAACATAAATAACATAAAGTTCTCTGTTTGGGTTTGATCCCAGTGTCTTCCAGTCATTCTAAACTCTTTTGAAATTGACTACAGACTTTGGCTACACCAAGATTAGAGGGACTATGAGTTCTTTGGAGACAGCTGTCACCCCACACTCTATTCATCACCCTACAGCATTCAAGGCTAGGCACCCCATGGGCTGAAGAAACTTCAAACATTAATGGAATCAGAGTAAAATTGAATGGCTAACTTTGAAGAATGGCTGACATTGGGGAAAATTCCAGCCATATCTCCCACTGCTCCTATCATCCATTTAGGCAGTACACAAATCAGAGGAGGTACCATTCTCTGTACATATCTCATGCTTGCCCGCCCCCCATATTCATATCATGCCATCACATATCATCATGGCCCCATCCTCATGCCATTGCTTCTAGACTTCAGGCAGCTGCCTTACTCCATCAACCAAATATCTTTTATCTCTGAAATTGGAGCTTAATGATAATCACCTTCAGCAACTTCAGAAAATAGGATTTGACAATAATTTAATGGATATTACACCCAAGCACAGGCCAGAAAGGAAAAAGTTCACAAATTGGGCCTCATGAATATTCAAACTATGCCTGAAAAGACATTATCAACAGAGTAAAAACACAATTCACAGGATGAGAGACCAAATTTTCAAGCCATATATCTGATGAGGGCTTAATATCTGGAATAGAGAGAAAACTCCTAAGGTCAACAACAACAAAAATAACCCAAATCAAACATGAGCAAAGGATGTGAATAGATATTTCCTCAAAGATCTACACGTGGCCAATAAGCATATGAAAAGATGCTTAACATCACTAATCATTGGGGAAACACACATCAAAACCACAATGAGATACCACCTCACATCCATTAGAACGGCTCCTATTAAAAAAAAGAAATGAAGAAAAGAACCAGTGTCGGTAAAGACGTGGAGAAATTGGAACACTTGGGCACCATAGTGGGAATGTAAAATGGTGTAGCTGCTGTGGAAATCGGTATGACAGTTCCTCAAAAAAATTAAAAATAGAATTACCATATGACCCAGGAATTCCACTTCTGGGTATATACACAAAAGAATTCAAAGAACAGTCTCAAAGACATATCTGCACACCCGTGTTCATAGCATCATCATTCATAATAGTGAAAACATGGAAGCAACCCAAATATCTGTCCAGGGAAGAATGGATAAGCAAAATGTGGTATATTATTCATTCTTCAAAAGGAAGGAAATACTGACATATGCTGCAACATGGATGAACTTTCAGCATATTATACTGAGTGAAATAAGCCAGTCACAAAAATACAAACCTTGTGTGATTCAACTTATATGAGGTACCTAGAATAGTCAAATTCATGGAGACAGAAAGTAGAATGGTGTTTCCCAGGGGCTGGGAGTGGGGGTAAGGGAAAGTTATTGATTAGTGGGTGTAGAGTTTTAGTTTTGCAAGACAAGAAGAGTTCTGACGATGGATTGTGGTGACAGTTGTGCAACAATGTAAACGTATTTAGTACATATAATGTATTTAATCAACTTAATATGCTTAATGGCATGTACATCTAAAACTGGTTAAGATGGTAAATTTTTCATTATGTCTATTTTACACCAATAAAAAGCATATTTTATTTAAAAAGCACAAATACAGAGAAATGAGCAGATCACAATTTAGTCTTGCCATTTTTACTCTTCCATTTTGACCCTGATATTTTGTCAAGTCATTTTACCTGAGACAACTTTTACCAAACAAAATGTTCTGATTCTGTGCCTAACAAAACCTTGAAAATCAGAATTATATAAAACACCAAAAGTATTGGTTGACAATGTATTTTTCAAAGATAATTAGACATTTTAATTCCATGCTCATTTTTTTAAAATATAGGAGAGTAAAAAATTCTAGTTTATTCACATTTGTTTTCAATTCAATGAATTTACTTTTATCAAAATCAATTATCTTTTTATGAAAATAATGTTTTGTCCACATCATAATGTACTGACTACAGATTGTGTTATTTTAAGTTTGTGTCATTATTTCTATCAAGTCAACTTTCCTGACACTTATTATGAATATCAAACTGTTTTCTTTTTTTATCCAGTTTTACTGAGGTAAAATTGAGATATAGCACTGTATAAGTTTAAGATATACAGCATAATTATTTGACTTACATATGTTGTGAGGTGACTATCACAATAAATTTAGTTAACATCCATCATCTCATACAAATACAAAAGAAGAAAAAGAGTTTTTTGTGATGAGAATTCTTAGGATTTGCTTTCTTAACACCTTTCAAATATATCATACAGCAGTGTAAGCTACAGTCATTTTGTTGTACATTACATCCCTAGTACTTATGTATCTTTACCTGGAAGTCTGCATCTTTTGACCACCTTCCTCCAATTCCCCCTCCCCGCACTGCCCACCTATGGGTACCACAAATCTGATCTCTATTTTTATGAGTTTTTTTCCCTTTTTACTTTTCTTCCTTTTAGATTTCACATATGAGTGAGATAATACAGTATTTGTCTTTCTCTGTCTTATTTACTTATCATAATGCCCTCGAAGTCCATCCACGTTGTAGCAAAAGGCAGGAGTTCCTCTTTTTTATGGCTGAATAACATGCTTTTGTGTATATATACCACAACTTCTTCATCCATTCATTCATTTATGGACACTTTGCTTGTTTCCATGTCTTGGATATTGTAAATAATGCTGCGATGAACATGAGGGTGCAGATATCTCTTCTATATAGTGTTTTGATTGTCTTCACATATGTTCCCAGGAGTGGAATTGGTAGATCATGCAATAGTTTTGCTTTTAATTTTTGGAGGAACTTCCATACTGTTTTCCATAGTGGCTGGACCAATTTTCAATCCCACCAACAGTGCAGAAGGGTTCCCTTTTCTCCACTTCCTCATCAGCATTTATTTCTTGTCTTTTTATAGTATCCATTAGGACATGTGTGAGATGCTAGTTCATTGTGTTTTGATTTGCGCTTCCCTTGTGATTACTGATGTTGAGCACCCTATCACCTGCCTGATGGCCATTTGTGTATCTTCTTTGGGAAAATGTCTATTCAGGTCCTTTGCCCATTTTTTAATTGAATTATTTGGGGTTTTTTTGCTATGGAGTTGTATGAGTTTTTCAGCTATTTTGATATTAACCCCTTCTCAGATATATACAAATATATCCAAATATTTTTCCCATTCCATATGTTGTCTTTTCATTGTGATGATCATTTCTTTTGCTGTGCAGATCAAAATGTATTTTCAAATGTGTTTTTTCTTCTATCAGTGTTTAGTCAATGACAAATTTTACTATGTGCAATGGTAAAATGCAAAATCACAATGATAAAATACCAGAATTTGTATAACCATTTGATTTTAACCATTGCCAGTTTTATTTAGTGTGGATTATTTTAACTAATAATATTCCACATGTCAGTTTGATGTCTCCATGGAGAGTATATGGTGGGGTTCAAGCACTGTATTTCTTTGATACACAAGGATTCAATTTTGACTCAGGTTTTTAGGAATGTATGGTTGCCTAAAAGGCTCCACAACCTCAGACCTGCCCCACTCCATTTATAAAAGAGAAAGGATCTACTCAGATCTACTTACAAACTTTAGGAAGATGGAAGCCACACAGTGGGTCTGATCATTCTGCTGGGAACAGAAAGCAGGAATCCCAGTCATATATCCTACCTTGGAAGCAAGACTGTGTTTTCTCTATGAATGAATGAACAACTAGAAAAGAGAGGCTGTGGTATGTGAACAAGTGCCTGATTTGTCTGAAAATTTCATCATCTCCTCCTCTTCAACCTGAAGGTTAGTGCACAGAGAGGGTATTGGTGGTTTCCACGGTTTTCATTCTCCCTCAACCTTAAGAACAGAATCAGTTTTCTTTCAGGCAGAAATTCAACAAACTAAAAGATCATATTCCCAGCCTGTCTTGCAGCCAAGAGTGACCACAGGAAGTTCAGGCCAGTGATATGCAACTAGAAGTCTGGTGTGGGACTGTGAGGAGACTGGGATTAATTTGTCCTGCCTGCCTCTAGGGGTCTTTTGTATGAGAAAGAAACAACTGTCTCCTGTTTGTGCAACTATTTAAGGTTTTCTAGACAATGTAGCCAAATATAATTGTATCTAAAGTACGAGTTTTGTCATTGGATCATTGTGTGACCTTGGACAGACAGGTCCCTTCTCTGGGCCATATCCCCTTGTGTAAGTGGCAGATGCAGGTGCAGAGACAGATTATGTGATTCTGATATCTGATGCTTTTGCCTGACTGACACCATGTCCTCTTCTATTGGGAATAGAAGGAGTGACAGGGGGTGAGATGGGGGTCAAGGGCACTGAGACCTGCCTCATGAGCAAGGTTTTGGTATATTGTCCATGTGTGCATGGCAAGACAGGGCTCTCATGCCCAAACTGTGTTCAGGCTGGCACATAGTCCTTTCTGTCTGCCCGGTGTTGGACATGAGGCCTGACTGACTGGTTGGTGTTCTCCTAATGCCACCCTGTACTAGGGAGCCTTCTGTGCATCAATGACTCACTGGGCTCTGAAAGCCTGGGAAAATGCTTTCCACTCCCTGTAGGTCCTTTAGAGCAGAGAGAGGCTTGGGTGGTTGAGGACTTTGGATAGGAAAGAACATTCCAGAATACTGTACACCAAGACTGGGGTCCAGGAACATGACCAGTCTTTTTTGGACTCTCAAGTTTCCCATTTGGATGTGGGGGAGTTCATTGTCTGTGTTGAGGTGGGGATGCCTCATGACTAAAGTATGCAGCAACTGTGAACCAAGCTCTCACCCTGTGCCAGGTGCTTGGGTGGTCCTAGGGCAGGGCTGAAAATGGAGAAGTGGTCCCTGCCTGCCAGGAGCTCACAGTCTGGAGGGGAGATGGACAAAAGCACCAAAGCAAAGAGATAAGAAGGAAAAGGGCAAGTGCTGGTGTGAAACACAGCAGGGGGCTGTGAGGGAGGGCAGGGGGTCACCAGTGAGAGGGTCAGAAAGGCCTCACTGGATTGACATTTGTTGGGACCAGAATGACAAGAGGGAGCCAGCCCTACACAAGCCTGGGAGCAATGTATCAGGGAGAAGACACCACTGGTGCAGAGACTCACAGGCAGAAGTGAGTTTGGCCAGAGGAGGTTACAAAGATGGCCAGTGTGGATGGAGGGCATCTGGGAGAAGAGAGGAGGATAGGGAGGAGGGCAGGTCCAGATCATGGGGCCTGGCAGACTATTAGTATCCCTTCCTCTCTGGAAACATTGCCCCAATACCTTGCACCTTAAAACTACAAGTATTTAAATCTCACAAATTTTGTGGATGAGGAATCCAGGCACAGATTAGCTTGGTTCCTCTGTTCAGGATGTTTCACAGGCTGGGGCTGCAGCCTCAACTGAGGCTCTACTGGCAGAAGATTTGCTCCCAAGCTCACTCAATGGATTCAGGATGTAGCTTGGACACAGAGCGTGAGTTCCTTTCTGTCGGTTGGCCTGGGCACTGCCTCGGTTCTCTCCTATGTCAGCCTCTACTTAGGGCAGCTCAAAACATCTGTGCTTTTTCCTCAGTTCAGGTATATGACAGAGAGAGACAGAGAGATAGAGAGACACAGAGACACAGAGAAAGGCAGAAAACAGACGAGGGAGTAAGAAGGAAGTGAGAGACTTTTTGTAACTAAAAGTCAGACACGGTGTCCCATCAATTTGGCTGAATTCTATTAGTAGAACCCAGTCACTCACCACTTAGTGGTTACACAGGGATGTGTATACCACAGGCAGGGATCACTGGGAGTCATTGTGGAGACTGCCCACCTCATAGGCTGAGATGAGGCGATTGGGTCTCATTCTAAATATAGCAGGAAACAATTGACAGGTTTTAATCCTGAGGATGACGGTGTCTGAATTTCATTCATTCACCCCCTCATGGTTTTGACATTCAAATGAGGCCAAATTAGAAGTTACTGTTCCAATATCACATTGCTGGAACCCAGGCCTGTTTTGAGTGGGGTCCCATGCCAACCCCTTCTTGTAATTCTTCCATTGCTAAGTTTGTGCCTTAGATACACATGACACAACCCATGAGTGTTATAGATATTATCTCACATCCAGCTGATGTTGTCCCTAGGAACTAGATTCTAGCCTCATCCCCATTGTGCAGGTTTGGAGACTGGGGAGGACCTGAGAGGCACGATGAGTTTTCTAGGTCAGAGAACAGATAAGAAAAAGGAAGTGGCTATTCAGCTCTATCTCCTCAAAGCTAGGACCCTAGTTATATTTCCAGGGAACTGTGTGTAGGGCTCTGCTGACTCATTGTGTATAGTTCAGGAGGTGACATGGGAGAGGAGGGTATAACAGCCCAGAGGGGGCTTTGGGTAGTCTGACTGAAGGTAATGGAATCTTGAAAAAGTCACCTCACTTCCTTGGTGTTAGACTCCAACAGAACTTAGAAATCTGGTCACCAGGCTCCCATAGCCCCCATCAAGCTCATTTGACTGGAGGCCCTCCAGAGAACAAGAGATTCAGCTGTTGTGTCCCAAACTTCAAAGCCTTTGGGCTAAGGAAAGCCCAGAGTGAGAGACTTTTTGGTTTCTGTAGACGTTGGCTCAACCCTCATCCCTGTTGCCACTGGCCATATAGCAGGAGGCACCCAAAGGTAACACAGGGAATCCCAGGGCAGGTCAGTGCAGAGCTGGCCACAACTGTGGACTCTTGAGCAGCCCCACAACCCTGGCCCTTCACTGTGTGTGTGTGTGTGTGTGTGTGTATGTGCTGAGGGGAGAAGGCATGGGATGAGGGGTATGCCCTTCCTGGGCAGGAGCAGGTGGTTATGATTTGGAAGCCTGGTGAATGTGTCATGTTTATACCCCAGGTCATAACTGGCAGCTTGAGAAGGTGAGCTCTTCTACTCATATGTGACCTGAGCTGTAGAAGTTTCACCTCCTTCCCTCCCTGACCAGACTTCTTTGCAAATGCCCCTCTGTGCCAGAACTGAGGAAAGAATTTCTCTTGGCAGTTTCCCTGGTGGCAAAGTCCAATCAGCCTCCTGATTCCTCCTAGCCTGGCTCCAGGGCATTCTTTGGAGAACTCCACTCAGGACATCATGGAGGAGCTGGCAGATGGGCTCAACTACTCTAATTCCCTAGACAAGGGGCACCAGGCCACCAACACCATCCAGTACTGATCTGAGGTGAGAATGGGTGCAGAGAGGTCTCCACACCCAAGAACCCAAGATGATCAGGTTGGGCCAGAAACCAGATTCAAATCTGGGGACTCTCCTGGGTCCTTCCCAGGACTTTCCCACCTGAGTTTCTCATAGGTGGGCTCCCAAAGGAATCTGGACCTCCACACATAACCCATTTGTTATGTGGTAAAGTAGGAATACACTCTTCACATACTTGTTGGAATAGTAGAGAAAGTATTTAATGTTCTTTTCACTTTTCCTTTTCGTGAGGCCACGACTATCTTAGCATTTTGTACCGTTTTGATTGTTTTAACTACCCAGTTAGGTATCCTGTGGAGCAGTCAGCTCCACTGTCCTTGCAGACTTCTCCAAGCCTTACAAATTATCACACTCTGTAGGGAAATTTATACACAAAGGAGGGGGTGGGATGGGATTACTTGATTATATACATTTCCCTGCAACTTGTGATCATAGAGAACACATCAAATCATTGTAGCCCTGTCAAGTCAGGAGTTGTGGCTTTATATGATTTCCTAAGATCCCATAAAGGAGGTCATTTGCCACAGCCATTCAGCCTTTCAATGTTTTTGGATGTTCACATGATTCAATTGTGTTGACATTTCAGCAGTGGTGCAGGGGACGTGTTAAATGTGACTTCATAGACTGTGTTAGTTTGCTGGGTCTGCCATAACACATGACCACTGATTGGGTGGAACCCCCTAAGGCCTACTGGACTGATCCTGGGCTCTGTCTTTGAAGAGCATTGTCAAGGGGCTGGTCCATGGGTGCAACTACTCCAACTCATTAGACAAGGGGCAGTTCATCAGGTGACCGACAATGGCCAACACTGGTCTGGGGTAAGAGCGCCCACAGAGGGGGCTCCACACCCAGGACCCTGAGATGACTGGGGTGGACCCAGAATCCAGGCTGGAATCTGGAATCTCCACTAGGGTCCTCCAAGGAATGTGGTTTCCCCAGAGCCTGCCTCTCCATATCAGGAGCAGACAAAGCCTCACGTAGTTGAAAGGGAATGTCATGCAGCCCACGCTATGGAAAGTTCTCAGTTCTGACCTGTGTGATCTTGAGCAGCCAGTTGAAATCCCAAACCCTCTGCTTCCCAATGTCTACAATGGGGAAGTTTGTTGATGACTCACTGGGATAATGCTCTTAATACAGGCTATTAATACAGGGAGGTGCTATTATTTCTCAGCTAACACAAAGCCTTAACGTCCCGGTTGTTTGTGATTTCCCCCCAAAATCAAACTATGATTTTAAAGCCTAGAACCTTTTTCTGTGTGGGCCCTCATGTCCCTCCTCTTGCCCAAGTTCCTAAATTAATGGGAGTTTCTATTCTGAGCCTCAGACCCTTATCCTCCTGATGGCTTATTACAGTTATGCCACTGATGAGATGTCCCTCCTTGTCCACCTGGTGTGAAATAGAGTCAATCCTGTCACTGGAGGAGGCCAGCAGGATGCTGACCCCCAATGCAGACACAATGGAGGAGGTGGGAGATTCCCTGGTACCAGCATCCCCAGACAAAGACATCCCCTATGTTGATTCCTATGAGGGCTGAGGTCTGGTGGCTTCCACTCCAGGAGGACAGGAGTCAAAGAGAGCTGTGGGTGGGGTCCCAGGACCCCTGGGAAAAAGAGGGGAGGTTGGAATGAGTTGTACTCAAGGGGCCTACTCCCACTACAGTCCCATCTTGCTCTGCCTCCCCTTCTCCACACCCAACCCTTCTGACAACCACCACCAGGCCCAGAACAGGAGGTGTGTGGGCAACCTTCTCACAAATCTGCCTCAGTCCTCAATCCAGTTGCCCAGGGAGATGGAAACCTGGGTGACTGCCCAGGTGCATTTAGAGAAGAGTGTCAGTGGGAAGAAGAAATTCACACAGACTCTGTGTTCAACCTGCTGGATGAGCAGGCCTCCCACTGCCAGTATGGCCACACTGGGGTCGGGGCTGGGATGGGGATCTCCCTTGGATGGAAGGGGCAGGCATAGGTCCCCAGACTCAAACAAGGGTGCTTTGGGTGGGCAGTGTGGAAGGAAAGGGCAGGCCTCTGACTCTGGAGCCCATCTTCCTCCCCTCAGCTCTATCTTTTATATGGTGGGAACTTGGCTGGACCACATGCATGATTTCTGGGATCCCCTGTACTTTCTCTATTTCAAGCTGAAATGTACATGTCAATTTGCCTGGCTCAGACATGGAGGGCCATGCTGACGATCTCCAGATTCACCTTGAACATCTAGAGCCCATTGAGGCAGAACTAGACAGTGAGGGGACTTCAGTCTGACAAGACTACCTGTGCTGGGGTTCAAGGGCTGGAATTCCCTTGAAGGCAATGGCTTCTTTCCTGCTTTTGGAAAGGCACAGGGAAAGTCATGTATGTGGGATAAACTTCTCTTTATCCTGCTCCAGTGCCAGCTCCAGAACTCCTGCCAAGTCCTGGGCTAGAGCCAGCTTCAGTTCTAGTTTCACCACCTCTGCTAGAGCTTGAGCCAGAGTCACCTCCATCAGCCCCTCCAAGGCTGGACCAAGTGTCAACCTCAATTTCAGCCCCAGTGACAGCTCCTGAGATGGAGCCAGATGGACCATGGGCTCTAATGTGAATTCCACCTCCAGCTGAAGAAATAACAACATAGCCAGATCCAGCCCCAGAGCCTGCCAGTCTCTGGGCTGTGACCACCAGGAACCTTTTGAGAAGCCTAACTTCTTGGAGTTTCCTCCCCACTTGGTGGCAGAATAGTTGATGCTGATGGATGCAGTTAGCAGTGGGGCTTGCAGGGTGGGTGGGGCCGGCCTTCCCCATGCCACCAGATTCCCAGACCTTCCATTCCCTGATCTGGAATTTGATGGTCTGGGTCTAAATCCCAGCCCTCCCACTTATCAACACTATGACCTGGGCAGCTTTCTTAACCCTGAAGCATTCAGTGTCCTCACATTGGACAGTAGAGATGGACACTAAGAGCACCTGATGCACAGAGTGGATTTGCCGATGAATGAGATGGAACAAAGAGGAAACTGAGCAGAGTCTGGCCCTTTTGTGGGGGAGGGGAGCTCACTGAAGTGCTGCCAGGTCCTTGGGTCGATAACCCATTTGCCCAGGAGGCCTCAACAGTCTCAGCACTTGTTAGGCACCTGATGTGTACTTGAGTACATGGAAGACAAACAAAGCCCGTGGTTGTTGCTGCCTCAGGGGAATGTGCATCTGAAAGAGGAGTTGGACCCAAGGAGAGATCAGAATGGGAGTAGGATCCCCCTTGAGATGGGCAGGTGAGAACTGGGTCTGGTGCTTTGGTGAAGTGAGGCTTTCTTGGGAGTAAATGCCGCTTCCATTCCTCACAGTACTGTGTCCTGGGTCATCCTGTGCTGGGCACCCTCAGTGGACATACACAAAACACAGGAACTCCGACAAGTCTCAGACCACATCCTCAGCTTCCTGAGCTCTGGCTCTGACCACTGGCCCTGCCTGGGGCTGTGGGGGACTGTGGGTGCTGCGCTGGGGTATGGCAAGGCCAGGTGACAATCCCCATCCTCCTCAGGAGCTGGTCAAGAAGGTGGTGCTCTCCCACTGCCTGCACATCTTCTGGTTCTGTTGGGATGACAGGGAAAATGAGTACCTTGTGCCCAGCATCCATGCCACCATCACACACTTCAACATTGTGGCCAACTGCATCATCACTACCTGCCTCAGGGACCCAAGCATGATGGCCCAGGACAGGGCAAGGGTGGTGGAGCTCTGGATCCATGTGGCCAAGGAAAGATGTGAGAGGCCCAGGGCATCCATGTGTGGAGTCATGGGAACTTCCTCTTCCTTTTTTCAGCTCTCAGGATTGACTCTGTGATCTGAGCCCTGCATCCCTAGGGCCCTCCTGTTAGGGCCATGCTGACCTTGGCTCCCAGTCCCAGTGATGACAAACTCACTTCCTTTCTGGGCTCCTTCCTTGGGTTGAGCTCAAATCCTCCTTCCAGGGAATGTCACTCATCAGGTCCCACCTGTGCTGCCCCCAGTTTCCCTGGGCATCTGACTCACGCAGGACAGGAGAAGTCCATGGTGGGACAGAAGCCAGAGGAAGCAGGGCTCCAGCTCCCCCTCACAGCTCCTTCTGTTCCCTTCCCCAGGAGTGCCAAGTCCTCAGGAATTTCTCCTCACTAAACACCTTTGCCTCTGCTCTGCAGAGCCCCTCAATTCATCATTTGAAGAAGAGGTGGGCATAATTTTCCAGGTGGGTCTCAGTCTCTCCATTGTCATCAGAGAGGGTTGGGCTAGAAGGGCTCTGGTGTAAGATCCCCTGTGACCCCTGCTGTGGAGCCCAGATCCTGGCCCAGATCCAAGTCCTATTTTTGGAAGTGTCTGCCCACTGGCAGCTGTGCAACATGAGGAGATGTGGGGATGCAGGCTAGTTATGGGCTAAGAGGGCTGTTTCTGATGGACTTTGGCATTGCCTTGAAAGTGTTGGTGGGTGTTAGTCACTCAGTTGAAACCCATAAGAGGAAAAATTGAGATTTTCTGGTGAAGAAAAATTATGTCTCAGATGACAGTTTAAAACCCTGCTGAGTTTCTAATCTGCTGGCCTTCCCTACAAATCCAACATGCCACCTCCCACAATCAAAGAATAATTCCATGAAATAAATCTCTTTATATGTATTTCTCTGTGTGACTACATATACATACACATAAATATACAGTCATGTGCCCCATAATGACATTTCCCTCAATGATGGACCACATATATGATGGTGGTCCCATAAGGTTAGTACCATATATCCTAGGAGTGTAGTAGGCTACACCATCTAGATTTGTGTAAGTACACTCTATGATGTTCACACAATTATTAAATCACCTAATGAAGCACATCTCAGAATGTATCCCTGTCATTAACCTATGTATGACTGTATGTATGGAGGTACAAATGTATATGTTCATGCTATAAATATGTACATTCCTGTTCTCTGGAAAACTCTAATAAAGATTTTGGTACTGAGGATGGTTCCAGAGGAACAGAATCATAAAGATGTGTTTTCTGAAGTGGTTCTGGGGTTTCTGGAATTGGTTCTCTTATTTCCAGTGTTAAAGAGGGCACTGATAGTCCATAGCAGAGGATGTGGCAACAGAGATATACAAAATATCACCACTGGATATTCCTAGCCAAATATTTATAAGAGGCAATGTTCTCAGTGACCATGTACTTGATACTATAGATCATTTTTGACAAACTAAAAGATGTAATGAAATTCACTAATGCTCCTCATTGCACAAGATTAAAGGAAGAAAGAAAATATGAGCTCAGGGTGTCAAATTCCCAGGTCAGCTCAAGCACCATAAGTGGCCTGAGGTTTCTATATCTTCCCTGAAATAAACAGTTATTTCCTGTAGCTACAGAGCTGAGATTTCTGAAAACCTAGCTCACAATCTCTTCCTGCAAGTGGCTGAATTACAACACAAATTGAATTTCCATACACACAGCAGTGAAGATGATGGATTTGATTTAGAAGAAATGGGGTCCTGAAAATTGGAATGGGCATGTACAGGCAGTTCCTGATTCCGCTGGGACATTAGACTCCAAAATTGTGCAGTTGGCCTTGTCAATAGAAGCAGCCCTCCTCCTCCTGTCTGAGGAGTTTATCTCTGCTTTTCCTGAGGATCCTGTCATGGTCTCCCTTGAGGTCATTGCCTGGCAAGACACTGCTGATCCACCTCAGGACCTACAGCCTCCTTGGATTCTAGACCAAGGCTCCATCAAGGTGAACTCAACTCTCAGCAAGCACCAAGGCATGAGGTACAAAAGGGGACTCATGGGAATTGTGCTCCAACCAAAATAACTGTATCCTTTTCCCAGTTCACACAGACAGAAATCTAGGAAAACTGTGAAGAAATGGGATAGTAAGGGTTTGGGATAATGGTGGAAGGAACACACAGTTGGAATTGGGGGAATGCATTGATTTGGCCCAACTAAGCAGAGGCTCTCTGTTCAACGTTGTGCCTTGAGAGAGTACAGAAAGCTCTGACAGTCTGTTCAGTTAGTTGGCTCTAACATGGACCAAAAGGTGAAGAACACGAGCTAAAATTAAACAGCTCTGGTGTACTGTGGAAGAAGGTACCAAAATATTCATTCAAAAGCAGCTCAAGAGCTACAAGAAAACACAGATAAACAATTTAATGAAATGATGTAAACAGGCCAAGAACAAAAGGAAAAGCTCAAAAACAGGGAAAAAAGAAACAAAAAAGTTTTGGTGATTAGAATATATATTAAAAAATTAATATGTGACCCTCGCTGCTAACATGGGTCTGTGCTGGGTGGCTGTCAGTGCATTTTGGCCAGTGGATGCCCAAAGATATAATAAATTGTCCCTCCTCTGACATATGGTTAGCCTGAGACTTATTAAATGTTGCTACATGCTGGGTCTGCTCTCAGGAGCCTCACAGTCCTGCAGGAGAAACCCTTTGGACAGGGTGCCTTCCTCCAGGCCCTGGACTAGCCCTGGGACCTGGCACTTCTCTTTCTCTTTGGAGGGAAAGTACAGTCCTCCTGGTCTTTCCTTTAGCAAATCACATTCCTGGATGGCTGTGTTCTGTCAAGAAGGGCCTGGGCTGCTGGAACCAGGATTTATCCACAGCTGCTGGCTGTCCTGAGAAGGCCTGTCTGGAGGAGTCCAGCCTGTTGTATGTCTGGGTGACACCTCCAGCCTTCAGGAAGTGGGGGATAACTCGGAAGTGCCAAGCAATTCATTTTGCCCTTGTCTTACAGGCTGTTTCCAGGAGAAGATGTTCAAAATGCCAGGTGGTAACCCTTTAGCTCCTGGTCAGGGGCCAGGTTCTTGGGGTGAGCTCAGAGCTGTGTCTGTTTACTTCCCAGGTGGGAATCATTTCAGTATTTTAATTGGTAAGACTGTGTCCATGCACATCCATGGATTATCAGTTTGGTGGCATCCCCTGCTGGACCCACACCCACACCCCTCTCAGGCCTCATCTTTCAAAGCTCCCAACAGGAAAGGTTCACACCCCCATGGCATAACCACAGTACAAGACTATGGAAAAGAACATAGCCATCCCAGGGGCTGCATACTGTGTGGGCTCCAGCCCAGCAGTCCCTTTAGGATGAGTCAGTAACAACAAGACTGAGTGTGTAAACTGGTGATTATCTGAGACAATGGACCCCAGAACCACATGGGCCCAGATGACTTAGTCTGGGAAGCAAGGGAGAGTGTGGATCTTTCACTTGCCAGGATTATGCTCCATTATCCAAGCAAACCAGGGCCCACCCATGATCCATCAGACCCAGCCAGGGAGGAGTGGTCATGGTGTACCTGACAGAGAGGCTGGGGGCCTTCTGGGGAATGTCTGCTCTGAAAAGAATTGTTTAAGGAAGTGCAGGGATTCTGAAAGTTCTAGTTCACAGGGAGCAGTGATGTTTATGGAATGAAGCCCAGATGCAGTCCTAAATGCTGCATCACAAATCTTCCTCTCTGGACATGAAACAAGCAGGAAAAGGACTTTGGAGTCATGGACCAGGATCCTAGGAGGATTCAGATCTAAATAAGGGTAAACACAGAGCTCCTAGAAGGGGCCTGAAGAGAGAAAGTGCTGCCTGCACTTAGTCCATCTACAAATGACCTTCCTCTGGTCTTGTTCATTCCATATAATTTTTATGCTTTTCCCCACTTAGTGCTGCACAATCCAGAGTTTGAAATAGAAAACTACAAGTTTCTAATATTTTGTCAGAAGAAACATCAACAAGAGAAGCAGAAGACATTCCTTCTTCCTCCAAAGTTGTGGAAAAGCAGCAAATCTCGTAGGGCAGGACACCATCATATGTAAGTGCAACTTTTAAGGACACCCATTTTCAGTGGTTGTTGCTCTGCCTATGAAACTACCTCCAACCTCTAAATCCCAGGAGTTCTGAGGGGCTGTCTCTTCTCCTGGCTCAGGTGAACCATGCTGAAATGAACCTGTCTTCTGAGGAAGGAGGGCTTGGGTGTGTCCTTCAGCAGCTCGGGAGGGGAGCTGGCTCTTTTCCCTTCTCCCACATACAATAAGCTGAGACCCTGCAAGATTCCTTAATTCAAGGAGGAATGTGAGATTCTGTGCCCACTTCCATGGGCACAGGAAATGGAAGAACCACACCATCACTCCCAGGCTGTAAAAGAGACAGGATTTTAATATAATATTTAAATCTAACATTTATTATTTAGAACAAATAACCATTTCCCCTCCCCTATAGGTACCTAGGAGCTGGAATAGAGATGTCAGAGAGTTGGGGCAGGGCATCCCCTCTCTCTTGGGCTTCAGGGACACCAGGAAAAGGTTTATAAGGTTCTCCTTCTCATCAGGGTGGGAGGAACTGACCCAAAGCACTCCGAGTGTCCCAGCTGTGTCCCCGCTGCTGAGGAAGAGGCTGCACTTGATCTGGTCTCAGGAGTGTGATCTGCCTCTGGTTCAGGCTCTGTGCTGGGGGTCTGGTGACTGTCTAGAAGAGACTGATTGTTGTGGGGCCTCCTCTGTATCATGGCCCACCTCCCTACCCCCACTGCACTGTGTGCTCCAAACTCTGTGCTGTGAGCTCAATCAACAGCACCCCATTTATCCCTGAGATGGGAGATGTCATTTAGTATTACCTATTTCACAGAGGAGGAAACCAAGTCCCAGAAAGATGAAGGGAATCACCTATCAGAGGGCTGCTCAGTAGTGGCTCAGAGGGCTCCTAGCACTGGCTGCCTGGATCCCCAGGACCATGCTCACCCCCAAATCTTTACTGAGCCCCTGGATTCAGCCACTGCCAGTCAGGACACTCACTCAGGCCTAAGCTGGAAGATGGCGGGTACTTCTTCACCTTGAAGAACATTTGAATCTTGCTGGCCCACTGGAATGGGGACTCCAGCTGGCCAGACAAGCTGTAGCTACAGGACAGACTGAAGCTGTGAGCTACCAGGAGCCACACATCAGGTGTCCCTCCCAGAGCCTGCCAGCAGCTGGAGTCATAGTGACCCAGGGGTCACCATGCAACAAGGTCTGGGGCTGATGAGGGAGCTACAGTCACAAGCTCTGGAGCTGGCCATCAGGGAGAGTCCACCCTGCCCTCACTCAACTCATCCCTCATCCTTGCTAAGGGGCTCTGTGGCCTGGAACCAGGCCCCAAATTCTCCTTATGTTCAATGTTGTATTGATTTGAGGCCTCCTGGAGCAGCTGAATCTCTGTAATTACTTTGATTTGCTGGGACAGAGGAAGGACAGGATACCGATAGAACCTGGGTGGGGGACCCTGCAGGGGCATTGTGGGAGGTAGGGAGAGGGGCAAGGAGCCAGTTTGGGGTGCTTGCTCACACTGGGAACCTTCTTCCCTCCAATTCCATCCAGAACTTGCCTGTCTTCACAGTTGGGTTGAAATAGCTTCTCCTCCAGGAAGGCGGTTTTGATGCCAGCCCCTCCCCGACCTGCCAATGTGATGGGATCCCAAACTCTGTGTACCTAACTCATCCAATGAATGTAAGAGCTAAGGGATAGGGCCAGCAGGGCTCGTGAACAAGGGGGTCTCTGATTTCCACACCCACACCCTCCCCACAGTGAGATCACAACTGCTTACCTTGCCCCATTTCTGGAAGTTGGTGCTCCAAAGTCAGCTGATTGTAGATGTGTTTGATTAAATAACCGGGTGGTATAACCTAGTCAAATGGATACGTAAGAATAACCATCGCAAATAGTAAGAGTTCTTTATATATTCTGAATATTATTATTATTTGAAAATATTTTCTCCCTTCCATGGTGTAGTGAGTGGAAGCCCTGAGAGTTTTTTTTTTTTTTTTTTTCTTTTTCGTAATGCAAGTCCCTGACTTAAGCTTTGATTGCGGAGCCATCCATTTCAGAGAGACATCCACTTCAAAGATGGCTATATCAAATAAACATGTTGCTGACACAGACTCAATAAAGAGCCAGGCCACTTCCTCCCACCAAGGCTCCTTTCTTTTAGAGATCTTGGTTGATTTAGATAACTGGTCATTTGGGCCACTTGGGTTTTTGTTTTCTTTTTCTCTCTTCTCATGCTTTACGTTCTCACTCTTATGTTTTAAATTCATGGATAAAGAGTGAGCCCATGAAACCCTAGAATCCCACCCTCCACCCCAATAAAAGCAGAACCCCGGCGCATTCTCTCTCTCTAACTAAAGCCTCGATGTATGGCCCCAGGTGTGTTGTGTAATTTCCAGGTCCTGTGAGCATTAAACCTTTATTTTTTTCAATGTTTCCTGATGGTTATTGCTGAAGGGCATCTTGCAGTCACAATGAGAACCACAAGGGCTGGTCTCACCACAACACAGGTTACTGATAGGCTCAGACTGGCACAGAACAGCTTATTAAGTTTTAGGAGTTCTGTATATACTCTGAGTACAAGTTCTTTTTCAGAGATAGGATTTGCAAATTATTTTCCCAGGTTGTAACTTGTCTTTTCATCCTCTCTATAGTGTCTTTCAAAGAGCAGAAGTTTTTAATATTGATAAATCTCAATTTATTAATTTGTTCTTTTGTAGATTGTGCTTTTGGTGTCATATCTAAGACCTCATCCAAAATTACAAAGAATTTCTCCTTTATTTTCTTGTAGACATTTTATACTTTCATGTTTTGCAGTTAGGCCTATGGTCCATTTAAAGGTCATTTTTTTAATATAGTACAAGGCATGGATTGAAGTCCTTGTGTTTACATATGGATCTGTAATGGTTCCAGTACCATTTGTTCAAATGACTATCTTTTCTCCATTGAGTTGCCTTTGCAACTTTTTTTGAAAACCAGTGTTCTGTATATGTCTGGTCTACTTCTCTACACATGCAATGTAAATACCACACTGTCTTGACAATTAGCTTTATAATAATCTTGAAATCAAGTGCTGCTAGTCCTCCAAATTTATTCTTCAAAGTTGTTATGGCCGTTTTGGATGCTTTGTATGTTAATATGAATTATGAATGAATTTTCCAATTTCTAACAAAAAAAAAGTCTGTCTGGATTTGGATTGAGGTTACCTTGAATCTGTAGATCAATTTGGGAAGAAATGACATTTTAAAAATATTCAGTCTTCCAACCCATGAACAAAGTATGTGTATTTTTTCCATTTATTTAAAACTTTTTCTTTGCAATGCTTTGTATGTTTTCCATGTGCAAGTTTTTACATCTTTTCATAGATTCATCCTCAAGTATTTCATATTTTTTGATATACTGCAAAGGACATTTTTATATCATTTTGATTGTTCATTGCTAGTATGTAGAAATAAACCTTATGTTTAGAACACTCAGATTAAAGGAGAGTCATTCTAAGAGAGAATATAAGACATGACCTTGGTAACAGTTTTCATAAATATCTATTTTTAGGGTTCCAGTGAGCTAACATAGAACAAGTCTGCATTTGACCCATATTCTGCATTAACAATATCAAAAATCCATGGCCCTTTATTTGAAGTAGTTTTTAGAGAAGAAGATTGGATAAGCAAAAATGGGCAACTTTTCAAAGTGGGGGAAGAACTCTAGACATGAAAGAGGACAATGATGTGTTAGCTTGAAGCAGGCTCACAACACACTGCCCTCAAGGCCCAGAAATCTGCCCCTGCCTTGTGGGTATATGACCCTCCAAATGTACTTGCAGGACTTGCCTGGTAGTTTTCTTAGTTAAGCGCACACACACACACACACATGTGCACACACAGGTGTACACACATGCACATACACAGAGGGAAAATATGTTCATAGAGCTCTGCACAGAGATATTTCTCAGCATAGAAAGACCAATTTTTATTTTCTTTCATTCTTACTTTTGAGAAGTCCATACTTCTATCTTGCAGTAAAAATATGTGAACCCAAGTACCTGCCAGTCTCTACTTTCTGTTTCATTTCTTAGAAAATGACCAAATTAAGTGAAAATATGTGGAAATCACTTTTGCAAATATATTGGGTATTTTCTCTTGAGTCTGATTGCCTCCCAAACTCTCCCCACTTGTGTAAGCAATGTTGTGGGGTAATCAAACATCTACTCCCTACATTGAAGGACCTCAGTTTGTGAAGGGTATTGAATCTAGAAGCGATGTAGATAGTCATGTAAGCAGGAGTCAAGAGCCAAATTTGACTTCAGAAAGGTTTTGATCAGCTGTTGCGATGTTAGAAGGAGGAAGAGGAAGATTTAAGCAACTTTTGGCGGGACAAGCACTCTTCAACTTATCACAGAAAATATCCCTAATATCATATATACCAGGATTCTGCACAGAGTTACCATCTTTCATGGTACCTAAGATCCTTTTATATCATTGTGCCCAAATCCTTTTAGTTTGTAACTGAGATTTTATGGTCAGAGATGTAAAGTTATTGGTTGCCACAAAGTCCTCCTGATAACTAGGGGTTGGATTCAGTATTCCAGGGCACTGGCACAGCACTGCTCAACTCCAATTGTACATCAGAATCATCTGAAAGTGCTTTTAGAAATACCTTCACCTGAGACTTAAATTCAGCCATTCTGATTAAATTGACCTGGGATGGGGTCTTGGAATTTGTGATTCCGATATGCAGCCTGGGTGGAAATACTGCCAGACCACCATAGGGGAGCTTTCTATTCCAGAATGAAGATCAAGAGAGGGATGCTTCTCACAGGAAAATTTTAATTCCTTTGCAGAAACACCCACAGTGTGTGTAAAATTCACTTTGTGTGAAACTCATTAAAAGAGCCTGATTTTGTATTGTCAAACATTGGCATACATAAAGGAATATGCCTTTTATGTATATCACACTGAAAAACTAGAAGCAAGTGAACATTGAACACGAGGGGTATGGGTTTAAAAATACAATAAGACATGGATCCAGGATTTAAAAATAAAACCTCGTGTATATAATATATGTATGGCAAGAAGGACAAAGGGTCATGTTCACCAGCTAGAAACTGGAAACAATCCCAGGGTCCCTAATAAATTAAAAATACAAACTTTTGTTTATACACAAATACAAGCAGACTCCCTCTAGAATTGCTTTATGGCCTACAGTGAAAGTAGGATTGTGTCACCTCAGAAGGGAGGTGTGGTGTCTAATAAGATTCAGCCCGGGAAAGGGGATTGGACCCTGAGGTCATAAAGTCACAAACATTATGTTATTGAAATAGGTCCTGGAAACATCGATTTCAAAGTAGTTATAGTATTTATCCAGGAAATAGTTCAGGGTGCATAGAGGGGTCCACTCTTGTGGAAGAATGTATTTCCCAAAGGTGACCACACCAATATATTTATCCCATTCCACATGCACTTCTTACAATTTAACTGACACCCTTTCTCCTGATAGGTGGGGGTCTATGTTCCCTCCCTTTGAATCTGCCCCATTGGGGAATCTAACTGATGCTGTATTGCTTCTGAGGCTAGGTCACCAAACATGATACAGATTTGGTTGGCTTGCCATGGTGGAACACTGCTTCTGTGCAGAGAAGAAGCCCAGCATCACCCATGAGGAAACACTGAGGGGAAAGGGAATGAAATCCCTGGGCCATAGTCAGAATCAAACCCCAGAAATGGGATTGAACTTGATTTCACATGACTCCATCCCAGTCTTTGAGTCTTCCTGCTAAGGCCCAGACATCACAGAGGGGAAACAAGCCACCCCCTCTGTACCTTATTGACAGTCTCAACCCACAGAATCTGCAAACATAATAAATCTCATCATTCTAAGCCCCTAACTTTTAGGGTGGTTGTTTTGCAGCCCTAGATAATTAGTGCAACCATGTTTACCCAGGGGAGTCAAATATTAAGGAGATCTTTGACAGCTTTGGTAAATATGGACACCATGTAATTATAGTTGGGATAATTTCTTCATCAACAGTCATATGTTGAAGTGCACTGCTGTTATAATGTAATATTTATTGACACAATTACACACACACACAGTCCTTGCTTTACAGGGTAGTGCGGGACCATAAAACTACCATGAAGGCATTTAAAAATCAATGGGAAAAATACAATTGTTTTACAACATTCAAAATTTTTGGTTAAAACATTACAAACTGTCTTGCAATTAAAAATATATAGGGAGAGTGATGTCAGCATCATGGTGGAGTGAGATTCCCTCTTTGAATCTCTGCCCCCTATGACACAATGAAAACATCATTCGCATTCCAACAGAGCTCAATCAAACACTACAAAGGACTTCTCAGAAACACCTGCTGCCATACATTGGACGGTGGAGGCATGGGAAGCCCAAAAGGACATGAGGAGAGATAAGAATTTGTACTCCCCCTCCCCAATTGATCGGCAAAGACAGCACGGGTCACAGACAGAGGGGGGAGGGGCAGACCACAGCAGGGAAACTATGGCCATCCAGGTACTCTCACAGACTGTCGAGAGATCTCCACAGGGAAGCAATGACGGACTGTTAAGTGGGTGTAGCAAACACCCTAAGAGAGCCAGAAAGGAAATCCCCAGGTCAAGCAGGAGAAAGAGAGGACCCCTCCCCCCACACACACCGCATTTCAGCATAATCCCTCCGGGGGCTGCAGCGGGCTCAGAGCATACCGCTCATGATCTCCATCCAGTGGCAGCAGGGGGAAACTGCAGGACCAACTTTATCATGAGGGGAAAAAATAAGGCCATCCCTGTTGGATGCTTGCGACAATTTGTTATGGCTACAGACCAAAAGGAAAATGACAAACACCCAGAAACCAACCCTGAAGGCACAGAATTTGATAACCTGAATGACAGAGAATTCAAAATAGCTATCATAAACAAACTCAATGAAATACAAGAGAACACACAGAAACAAATCAACGAATTCAGGGATTTTGTCACAAAAGAGATTGAAACCATAAAGGAAAACCAATCAGAATTATTGGAGATGAAAAACAAAATCAATGAGATAGTGGAAAAAATGGAGTCTTTAAAGAGCAGAACTGACAATACGGAGGAACGAATTAGCACTATTGAGGATAGCCATGCAGAAATGCTCCAGATAGAGGAGGAGAGAGAGCTAAGACTAAAAAGAAATGAAGAAATTCTTTGAGAAATATCAGACTCAATGAGGAAAAGCAACATAAGGATAATAGGTATTCCAGAAGGAGAAGAAAGAGAAAAAGGAGCAGAGAGTTTGTTCAAAGAAATAATAGCTGAGAACTTCCCCAACCTAGGGAATGAGAGGGAAATAGTGAATGAAATCAATAGATCACCTAAATATATAAACAGGAATAAATCATCTCGCCACATAGTAGCAAACTTGGAAAATACCCGTGACAAGGAAATAATATTAAGGGCAGCTAAACAAAATAACATACAAAAGAAACCCCATCAGGCTCTCAGCTGATTTCTCAACAGAAACTCTACAGGCTAGGAGAGACTGGAATAATATATTCAAAATCATGAAAAACAAAAACTTTCAGCCAAGAATACTTTATCCAGCAAAAATATCCTTCAAACACAATGGAGAAATAATAACTCTCCCTGATAAACAAAAGCTAAGAGAGTTCATCACCACAAACCCCCACTACAAGAAATGCTCAAGAAGGCACTTAGGCCTGAAAAAAACAAATGAGAAAGGGGATACAAAGATTTCAGCAAGGAGAAAAGCAAGGACACTAAACCGGAACAAACTACAGTTGGATAACATCAAAAATTAATTCAAGCTCATCACTGGAAACACACATTCATGACTCAATCTGGAATAAAGAGATAACAAATAAGGAGGGGAAGAGGTAAGGGATTGAATTGACCCAGCCTCAGGAAAAAAGAGGCATCTGAAAATGTACTTTCTTATCCAGGAGATCGCTTATATAAACCTCATGGTAACCACTAAACAAATGACCAGAAGAGAACCACACATGACAAATAAAGAGAAAACCAAGAGAATGAGCATGCAGAAATACCAAATTGAATTTGCAGTCAGAAACACAAGGGACAAGAAATGAAGGAAATGCAAAAGAACCAGAAAATGAACAATAAAATAGCAACATTAAACCCTCATATATCAATAATCACTCTAAATGTAAATGGATTGAATTCTCCAATCAAAAGACACAGAGTGGCGGGATGGATTAAAAACCAAGATCCAACAATCTGCTGCCTCCAGGAAACACATCTCAGCTCTAAAGACAAACACAGACTCAAAATAAAAGGATGGAAAACAATACTCCAAGCTAATGGCAAACAAAAGAAAGCAGGAGTAGCCATACTTATGTCAGACAAAGTAGACTTCAAGATAAAAAAGGTAATGAGAGACAAAGAAGGGCAATATATAATGATGAAAGGGACACTTCACCAAGAAGACATAACACTTATAAATATCTATGCACCCAACACAGGAGCACCAAAGTACTTAAACAACTGCTAAAAAACCTTAAAGGAGATATTGACAATAACACAATAATAGTAGGGGATCTTAACATCCCGCTTACATCAATGGATAGATTATCCAGACAAAAAGTCAATAAGGAAATAATGGACTTAAACGAAAAACTAGACGCAATGGGCTTAATAGATAAATACAGAGCACTCCACCCAAAAAAAGCAGAGTACACATTCTTCTCAAGTGCACATGGAACATTCTCAAGGATAGACCATATATTAGGAAACAAGGCAAACCTCTATAAATTTAAGAAGATTGAAATCATTACAAGCATCTTTTCTGATCATAATGCTGTGAAACTAGAAATCAACTGCAAGAAAAAAACTAGGAAAGGGACAAAGATGTGGAGACTAAACAACATACTACTGAACAACAAATGGGTTGTTGATGAAATTAAAGGAGAAATCAAAAGCTATCTGGAGACAAATGAAAAGGAAAATACACCATACCAACTCATATGGGATGCAGCAAAAGTGGTCCTGAGAGGGAAATTCATAGCAATACAAGCTCAACTTAACAAACAAGAAAAATCCCAAATAAGTAACCTTAAATTGCACCTAACAGAATTAGAAAAAGAAGAACAGACAAAGCCCTGAATCAGCAGAAGGAGGGAAATAATAAAAATCAGAGCAGAAATAAATGAAATTGAAACCAGAAAAAACAGTAGAAAGGATCAATGAAACAAAGAGCTGGTTCTTTGAGAAGATAAATAAAATTGACAAACCCTTAGCCAGACTCACTAAGAAAAAAAGGGAGAAGACTCAAATAAATAAAATTAGAAATGAAAGAGGAGAGATTACAACAGAAATCACAGAAATACAAGGGATAATTAGGGAATACTATGAAAAACTTGACACCAACAAATTGGACAACCTAAAGGAAATGGACAAATTCTTGGAAGCATACAACCTCCCAAAACTGAATCAAGAAGAAATAGAGAATCTGAACAGATCAATCACAAGTAAAGAGATTGAAACAGTAATCAAAAACCTCCCAAAAAATAAAAGCCCAGGACCAGATGGCTTCCCTGGAGAATTTTATTAATCGTTCAAAGATTTAGCACCTATCCTTCTCAAACTATTCCAAAAAATAGAGGAAGATGGAATACTACCCAACACATTCTATGAGGCTGACATCATCCTGATACCAAAGCCAGACAAGGACAATGCAAAGAAGGAAAACTACAGGCCAATATCACTGATGAACATAGATGCAAAAATCCTCAACAAAATATTGGCAAACCGAGTACAGCAATACATCAAAAAGATCATACACCACGATCAAGTGGGATTTATACCAGGGACACAGGGAAGGTTCAACATCCGCAAATCAATCAACGTAATGCACCACATTAACAAAATGAAGAATAAAAACCACATGATCATCTCAATCGATGCAGAGAAGGCATTTGACAAGATCCAGCATCCATTTATGATAAAAACTCTCAACAAAGTGGGTATAGAAGGAAAGTACCTCAACATAATAAGGGCCATATATGACAAACCTACAGCAAGCATCCTACTCAACAGGGAAAAACTGAAAGCCATTCCTTTGAGGACAGGAACAAGACAAGGGTGCCCACTCTCACCACTCTTATTCAACATAGTACTGGAAGTTCTGGCCAGAGCAATTAGGCAAGAAAAAGGAATGAAAGGACTCCAAATAGGCAATGAAGAAGTGAAACTCTCACTATTTGCAGACAACATGATCTTATACATAGAAAACCTAAAAAATTCCATTGGAAAACTACTAGAAATAATCAACAACTATAGTAAGGTGGCAGGGTACAAAATCAACTTACAAAAATCAATTGCATTTCTATACACTAACAATGAACCAACAGAAAGAGAACTCCCAAAGACAATCCCATTTACAATTGCAACAAAAAGAATAAAATATCTCAGAATAAATTTAACCAAGTAGGTAAAAGACCTATACAATGAAAACTATAAGACACTATTGAAAGAAATCGAGGAAGACATAAAGAAATGGAAAAATATTCCATGCCCATGGATTGGAATAATAAATATAGTTAAAATGTCCATTCTACCTAAAGCAATCTACAGATTCAATGCAATCCCAATCAGAATCCCAATGTTATTCTTCACGGTAATAGAACCAAAACTACTGAAATTTGTATGGGGCAACAAAAGAGCCCGAATAGCTAAAGCAATTCCGAAAAAAAAAGAACAAAGCTGGATCCATCACAATCCCTGATTTCAAAATATACTATAAAGCTATAGTAATCAAAACAGCATGGTACTGGTACAAGAATAGACACACAGATCAATGGAACGGAATTGAAAGCCCAGAAATAAAACCACACACCTTTGGACAGCTAATCTTCGACAAAGGAGCAAAAAACATACAATGGAGAGAGGGAAGTCTCTTCAATACATGGTGCTGGGAAAATTGGACAGCAACATGCAAAAGAATGAAAGTAGACCATCTCCTATCGCCATATACAAAAATCAATTCAAAATGGATCAAGGACCTGAAAGTGAGACCTGAAACTATAAAACTCCTGGAAGAAAATATAGGCAGTACACTAATTGAGATTGGACATAAAGGGATCCTTTCAGATTCCATGTCTACTCGGACAAGGGAAACAAAAGAAAAAATAACCAAGTGGGACCTCATCAGACTAAAGAGCTTATACAAGGCAAATGAAACCAGGATCAAAATGAATAAACAACCCGCCAGCTGGGAGAAAATATTTGCAAATCATTTGTCCGACAAAGGATTAATCTCAGTAATATATAAAGATCTCATACAACTGAGCAAGAAAACAACAAACAACCCGATCAAAAAATGGGCAGAGGATATGAACAGACATTTTTCCAAGGAAGGGATACAGATGGCCAATAGACACATGAAAAGATGTTCAACATCACTAATCATCAGGGAGATGCAAATCAAAACTACACTAAGATATCACCTTACACTGGTTAGAATGGCTATAATCACAAAGACGAATAACAACAAATGCTGGAGAGGTTGTGGAGAAACGGGGACCCTCATTCAATGCTGGTGGGAATGCAAACTGGTGCAGCCTCTATGGACAACAGTATGGAGAGTCCTCAAAAAATTAAAAATAGAAATACCGTATGATCCAGCAATACCACTCTTGGGCATCTACCCAATGGACATGAAATCAACCATCACAAGAGGCGTATGCACCCCTATGTTCATTGCAGCATTATTCACTATAGCCAAGAAGTGGAAGCAACCCAAGTGTCCCTCAACTGATTATTGGTTAAAGAAGATGTGGTATATACATACAATGGAATACTACTCAGCCATAAGAAAAGACACAATTGTCCCATTTGCAACAACATGGAAGGACCTAGAGGGTATTATGTTAAGTGAAATAAGCCAGAGAGAGAAGGACAGACACTGCATGAACTCACTCATATATGGAATATAAGTGAACACACGGACAGAGAGAACTGATTGGTGCTTACCAAGGGGAAGAGAGGTGGGGGGTGGGCACAGGGGTAAAGGGTTACATCCACAAGATGACGGACAAACAAAAATGTACAACTAAAACCCCACAGTGTTATAAACTATTAAGATATCAATTAAAAATGGTAAAAAAAAGTGTAGGGAAATTTAAGCTACTATGTATTTAGTATACTGTAAGTAAAACATTGAAAATTAAAGTGTCCAATTTCTTTTTGAAAAATCTTATTAAAGGTAGTCTGAGCAGTGTTTCCTTCTTTGCATCTTATCTTTTCTCTGTCTTGCTGGGTTGTCATATTTTTTCTAAGTTTAGATCAGCTTCTATCATTTTACCCTTTGCACTTTCAATTTCATGAAATCTCTCAGAATTTCATTACTGTAAAATGTACACCAGTGTCCCTTCCCCAGGATGTCCTCACCCTGTCCTCCTTTATATTGATAAGCTCCCTGCACTCACTTCCTCTGGCCACACACCTACTGTCTCTCACATGGTGGCAGTGTCATCATATTCATGCTCAGCAGTCTTCTTGTCACATCCAAGTTCACTTCCAGCATCATCACTTTTTGTTTCTTTGCTGCACTTTTATCCTTCTCGGGCAATTCCCTCTTTTGATCATCCATTTTTTAGAGGAGACAGGGAGGCAACACAACTAAACAGTTTGCTGTGTGTGTGTGTGTGACCCGAATAACAGCCACACATCAAGCAGTCATAGGCAGGCTCTGAGGGAAGATTGGTCGTTGATCGTTATGCGCGTCTGGTGTTGATGTAGTGACTGCAGACTGAACAGGCTGAAGTCAACCTGGTCCTTCATGCAATCACAGCTAATAAAACTGTGGTGCCTGTAATCTGAATCACATTATTGGGGTACTGCTGTTATTTAACAAAACCATAGTAATTGAAATTTGTGCATAGTGGAAACATGCAAAATGAGGACTCCTTTTTTTCTCTCTCTATTTATAGAATAACATCTCCTGGAACGTGTTTTTGATCTAACATTGTAATGAAGAATTGCTAGGCCAAGATCTCAGATAAAACAGAAATCCAGAGCATTACACCTGACATTTTCCAACTGCCTTTGCCTTATGGCCATTTACAAATCTAGAGGAGGTAGATGAGAGGCCAACCTCCACTTCCAGCACAGGGACAAGGTTAGGGGGACACATGTTTGGGTCCAGAGCCCACCGAGGCTGGCATTTTGGTAATCCTCTTCCTAGGAACTTGGACTGGGACCCTGAACAGCCACACTTTAGGAATAAAGGTGAGCCAGAAATAATTAAGCTCTCATAAGGTCTGCACACGACTTTGAGCTCTCTTGGCCCATGAAAAATCTGTTTCTAACACTGGATTGAGGAGATTCCAGATTGATGATCCTCCCTCAAGCACTGGAAGAAGATATCTTAGGCCTTAAATTATTTCCACAAATAACTTTGCAAATAAAATATGTAGCTCAACATCAAAGATAACTAGGCTAATGTGGAGATGTGACAACATAAAGGAGAGCATAAGAAACATCAATAATAGAACCAGATGAGTAGTGTCCCCAGGTATTAGAATTACTAGGCATAAGCTGAGGAGTCATAATGTGTGCTTTAGACTGAATGTTTGTGTCCCCCAAAATTCATACGTTGAAGACCTAATGCCCAATGTGATGGTATTTGGTGGGGCCTCTGAGAGATAATTAGGTTTAGATGATGTCATGAGGTGGAGCCCCATGACGGAATTAGTGCCCTTATTAAAAGAGGAAGAGAACAGACCCCACTCTCTCTCTCTGCCATATGAGGACACACTGAGAAGATAGCCATCCACGAACCAGGAAGATGGGCATCCATGAACCAGGAAGCAGGCCCTTGTGAGACACTAAATCTGCCATCAACTTGATCTTGAACTCTCCACTTCCAGAACTGTGAGAAATAAATATGTGTTGTTTAAACCAACCAGTCTATGGTATTTGGTTATAGCAAAACAAATGGACTAAGACACTCTGTGCAATTTTTCAGGGCTGACCATGGGTAATTACAAAGGCTTTACCTAACTGGCCTCACTGGGGAAGCTGCCTTCCCTACTCCAGACTTGGGACATGGCCAGTGCACTGTGGTA
The DNA here is from genome assembly GCA_031878705.1 of Tapirus indicus. Classification (NCBI taxonomy): domain Eukaryota; kingdom Metazoa; phylum Chordata; class Mammalia; order Perissodactyla; family Tapiridae; genus Tapirus; species Tapirus indicus. Next base: position 50,339,601 of record CM062942.1, read on the forward strand.
TCTGAAGGGAGCTGCAGTCAAGGACTCAGCCTCTCCAGCCAGGCATGCTCTTCCTATATTTGCACTCCTGGCCATGTAGCCTCCACTCCTATGTCTCTTTCTCTGAGGCCTCCAACAGAGGTCTTCCCCAGGCACCTCTGCTGAAGACTCCTTATGGGTGGAGGAGCGGAAAAACTTGAAGACACTTTTCCCCTCTCTGACTCAGTACACCCTATTTTCCCACTCCTAGCCCATGCCCCTAAGCCTCTCCCAGACCCCAGTTTCCACCAAAAAACCGAGGCCTTTTTGCGGGCTCTCTAAGACCCCCACATCTCTGCTGATCCACATGACCCTCAACCAGTAAGCCATTCTGGGTGTGGGGAGGGTGAAATAGGAGGAGTTGATATTTTCTCCAGTTTTAGTCTCTTGCTTATACCATCACAGTAAGTAATTACAGGCTTAACTCTTTCATTTTGGATTTGTTGATTGAATTGACTACTCTGACACCTAGCAGTTCATCTCTCTCTCTCTCAGACCAGTTGATCTCTTGACACTAGCTGTTTAAGGTGGTGGCTTCAGCCATTATGGCAAGTTATTCAGTTTTCCTGGCTTTCTTCCATGTACACATGTTATTAACCTTTATATGATTTTCTCCTGTTATTCTGACTCATGTCAATTTAATTAGACCAGCCAGAAGGACCTAGAGGTCAGAGGAAAATTTCTTGCTTCCCTCTAATATCAAACTAAAGGATAATAGTGAAGGATATTTTTTAAGAAGAAGTCAGGAAATTCCAGATAACAGGATGGGGAACTAGGAACAAATTAAGAACAACAAAATTAATAAATATGTGCATAGCTCCAAATAATTCATGTATAAGACAGAGATAATATTTGATATGCTTTAAATATATATTTATGTATATTATATTTATATAGTTATAATTTAAGTAAAAATCAATAACAATGTAGAAGTCAGGAAGGGGCAAATGGGGTCTTTGCACACTCTGGAAAGAAGGTATAAGTACCAATTAATGTTAGACTTTGATAAAGTAGGGTAGTCACTAGGATAATAGAAAAAAATATTTATGTCTCTGGGAAGAGAGAGCACACAGGAAAGACAAGGGGGTGAGAATTACTAGAGATGTCTTGGAGGAGGAAGAGTAGGAGAAGGAAGATAGAGTGATGGGGAGGGAACCCAGGAGAGAAGGGGGTCTGGAAATTCAGAGGAAAGTGTTTCAAGGAGGAAGTGTTCAATTGTATCATCTGTGTCAAATGCACCTGAAAGACTGAGACAGGAACAGAAACTTAACCTTGAGTTTAGCAAAAGGAAAATCATTGGTGACCTGGATAAAAGCCATTTCAGTGAAGTGTGCAGAAAGCTGGAATGGAACCAGTTCAGGACAGAATGTGAGAAGAGGCACCCTGAATGGAGCAGAGATGCAGAATGGTAAATGGAGAGGAATCTGGGGTCAAAGGGGGGTCTGTATGTTTAAGGTACAACATTAGGGCAGGTTTGTATGTGGATGTCGGCAAGTGATCATCACAGACACAGGACTCCAGAACTCTGGGATGCAGCCTAAAAGGACTTCCCAGACCAAGTTTACCCAAAGTTACAACTTTAATCTTCAACATTGATGGGATTTTTGCCATCTATTTCATAATACAGGTATATCCCACAGAACTTATCTCCAATAAAAATTTTCCTGGAAGAACACGTTAGTTTTTAATACCCAAACTGTATGCAGCTACTTAGTGCTCAGTACATTTTTCAGCTGATATTTATATAATATCTGATGTTGCTGGTCTAAGACAGGCCACAGCTACTGCACAAAGCAATGGTATGTTAACAACCATATTGACTGGGAGTGACAAAGAAGCCATGTTTTAAGCGTTTTACATCCTAACATGATATTTGTAACTTATATCTAGATGCCATATTGTGACTTAGTAAACTGGTAGGGTTTCTCCAGGACTTGCTGTGTCTTACAATTTTTGCTAAAGTAATGGGAAATTAGTTCTCCTTAGTTTTTTTCTCTGAGAAAACCTAACATTTCAAGCACAAATTACTGGCAGTTATTGATGGCAGCTGACTTCCCAGTCTTGTTTTAGTTTTAAATTTTTAATTACTTACCTCAGAAATTACTTAACTTTTTTGTTCCAAATCTTGTAGTAAAATTGATGTTCCAGAAAGATGTACCACATATTCTGTTTTGCATTCTCCCTGAACAGAATTGGGACTGTCAATATTCATTTGAGAAGCAGGTAGTAATGTAGAACTTGGAATTATTAGAGAAACAAAATGGGAAAATGACTTAAGAGAATTATCAGAGTAACCCCCCAGCAACAAATTAGTTAAAGTGATTCCAAAAGGATATTTAAGAAGGGATGCTTGAAGTGGTTTCAAAGCAGCTGTATTGCAGGGCAGAAATGTTGAAATTGTGTATTACCTTCCTACACAATCTTCCCTAACATTTTGGGAAGGACCAGTCAGAACTTCTGGTCCTGTTGCCTGTGATAATTAGGCCAAGAGGCCCACACTGGAATAAGGAAGCCCAGTGAACCATCCATGTGGGGCATCAGAGAACGGGCTTAGGTGGTCACTTACTGGGCACTTGAGTTCCTTTCTGTATAATGCAGGAATTGGGGCTGTCCACTGTGATGTTTTCTTCTTTTATAACATGGCTGTGGCAGTCTTTCTAAGAGGTCTGACCAAGGTATGGTCTGTTCAGCTGGGTGGAGTCCAAGGGGCACTCTGCATTGATCCTGACCACAGGGTCCAGAGTGAGGATCTTGGCAGCCCAGAGGGATGGTGGAAAATGTGGTTTTGAAGGCAAGTTCCATGTCCCCAGGTCCCTGGTATTTCCATTTTAGCCAGTAAAATTATGCTTTCAAATATTGGCCAGGGAGAGTTTGCTTGGGTTCTAAGCAGCGTCAGCAATGGCCAGGACCATGGATGCTGTTAGCTCCACCCCCACCTGGGTGCCAGCCTCAATGTGTGGAACACTGAGACGTTGCATATGCCTGTGTGGGCAGGGCGTGGAGAGTGGGTGTAGTGAAGAGAAGGGGCTTGGTGGAGGGGAGGGTGGGATGGGGCATGGTGGAGGGCTGGGCTGGAAGGAGGGAATGGCGGAGGGAAGGGCTGGTGTAGGGAGCTCATGGAGGGCCAGTTGTATCAATGACTACACGGGCAAGGTGCCAGAGGTGTTAGGGCACTCACTGGTCTACAAGAAGTCCAAATTCTCGAGGTTGAGGAGACTTGGGGAGTTTCACGCTCAGCTAAGCATGCTGGGACTGCCCTCAGAAGGCCAAGGGGCATGATGGGAGAGGGGGCTCCTTGCTGCACATGCTGGGAGCTGTATTCTTTTAACCGCTATCAGTGGAAGCTTGAAGGGTAAAGGACTACAACTCCCAGGATGCACCCTCCTTGGGGGTGATTGCTCAGCACTCAAGGGTAGGGCAAGGCTGTGTGGGCCCAGCCACGGTCCAAAGCCCTTGGACTGCAGACCCTGTTGCTGCACCCACCCCACGTGGACTGAGTCTCAGGGAAGGATGTGAGGGGCAGGATGGGGACCAAGGAGTTAGAAGCATGTCAGGGCTATGACGTGCAGGGGCGGGACTGCTGCGTGCAACTCGCTTTTGCCCTGAATCAAGGACTGGACTTGGGCCTCTTCCCCACCATCTCTCCACAGCATCCTTCCTCAGTTGACTTCTTCCACCTGTGTGCCTGTGCATCTGAACAGAGCATCACCCTAGTCCAGGCCTAGAAAGCTACTTGCTTATGGGAAGAGGTTTGACATATCAGGAACTTTCCACTTTGCCTGCTATCCTCTGCTTTCTCCAGCCAAAGTGTGCCATTTTGGCAACTTTGGGGAGAAATTCACCATTATGGCCCCGATCAAAAGTACAACTTAAGAGTTTATGGCAGGGGGGTAACATTGGCTATTGTTTCCTGAAAAATGTCACCCTTGTGGGGTGCATTTTTCACAAGTGTGGAAGTTGAGGCATTTATGAAGCTAATCATTGGTTTACCCAGGATCTGCTGAGAGTATAAGAGAACAACAATAATTCCCAGGCAAGTATCTAGTAGGCCATTTCTACCAACATTTTCAAGTGCAGAATCCTCCAAGAAAAACTCAACCTTAAAATGATTTACACTTTAAATTGATGAGCCTAATCTCAACTCATGCCTGACTGGCCAATTTCTTAGAGACACAAGTAGTGACTCTGATCCCTCAGGAAAAGACAGACTGTGTTAGAGCTTGGGAGAGCCATGTTCAAGGTGTGGAGCATCTGGGAAGGATTTGAAACCTGTCAGGTTTAACATCTCTGCTTTAGAGGAAAGCTCATCAGGCAGCAGTCAGTGATGTAGACCTTAACTTTCCTGCTCTGATCTGTTGAAGTTCTCTGTTTGGAAATGGAAACATCCAGGAGCACTCCTGCTTCCACTTGTCCTCTTGAAAATTGATGTCCATAAATTCTTTATGCCCTAACGGAAAGCTCCTTTGATTGAAGGGTGGTACTAAGATAAACACATCCAGGGATATTCAATTATACCATATTTCCTTAAAAATTAGAGTAGTGAAAGGAACAGGACATAAAATATACTGCTCATTTGCAAAAAATAAACGGCAAGCAAGATCTTCTCATTGATTTTTTCTGTTCATTCTCTTCACTGTACTGTGCATTTGAATGCAAAAACGAAAACCTTGAACTGTCAAATTTCTCTTTGCCTGAGTTTGGTAAAAGTTAACTTAGGAGTTTTAAGTGTTTTGTTGAGAGCTGTGGAGGAATTGTTAGCAACTGTCATGATTTATCTCATTCCTAGAAACCTAGGTGCTGATCTCCATGAAAATAAGACCTTGCTTGCATTACACATTCTATCAGAATCTAATTCTGATTCCTGATGGTGCTGTACTATCAAAGGGACTGAAAAAAACTGGTCATGGAAACTGAATCCTGTTACTTTGTGAAGAATTTACTTCTCCATGAATTAAGTACACATGAATTCATCAACACCTTTGTAAAGAAAGAAAGAAAAACCGTGTAGTGTCTATGAATGTGGCAAGATGAGGAAGTCTAGTTAGACCACATCACATTCCTAGGGTTCTTCTCTTGTGTTATATGGGGTGCGGGTGGTAGTCTGTGTGGTCAAGTGCAGTGCTGCTCCCCCACTCAGTATTCTATCCTACTCTGTCCTGTACCTTCTTTATGGGGGTTCTGATTACACTTGTCCATTAGTGTTGGATGGGGCTGTTGTAACATGAGGGTTTCTGTCATATTAAAATAAGGATTAATGGAGAGGGAAGTCTCGGGGTCTGTGTGTTCACATACGCTGCTATTGGGTGTGTGGCAGCAATGACCACTGTGCTCCCAGCGGTCCCTAATATGGCTGTCTCAAAAGGTTGTTCTCCTGATGCAACCACAGCAGCTGTTTGCAGAGAGGCTTCTGTATCTTCTGTTAGATTCTGTGTGGCCTGCTCACCCCATTCCCATTCCTACCTGCTGGGTTGATTGCTTTGTTCCAGTCACCATGGTTTCCTAGACACTGTGTGTAACTGTGTTTTGCTGTGTCTTTTGGGATTCCACCCTCACTACATGAGTTACTGTATGATAGGCACTTCCTGATGTTGTTGTAGCCCCAGGTTCATCCTCTCCAGTGGAGCTGTGAAGAACCCTAGTTACTTCCAGCTCCTCTCATTCTCATGCTGCTGGGGCTGCTTACAAAGCTGGGCATCTCAGCTTTCATCTCATTGACATTATTCTTTTCATTGATTCTGAAGTCTGAGAGTACTTTGTTACTAAGGTGGACACTGGCTGTCACAGGCACTTTTACATATCTTACCCAACAGCGCTTTTCTCCACACGCAGTTATCATACAGTGGGTGTTAACAATAATCTGTACCAGCTGTCATGAAAACTTTTAAAGCACTCAGAGGATGATGTTCCTTGCAGCTACCGGCAAGCTGGGTTCATGAAGAACATCCTTTTGTTACATTTGAGAGAGAGACTACTGAAGGATGTGAACTACACATGGCAAATTCAATATTCAAGGGGTTCTGAAACAGCTACAGGCAATAGAGTTCCTCCACACTGTCCTTCCTTTCCACGGATGTTATAGAGAGTCTCTGCCAGCCACTGTGACTATTTGAAACCCCTCTCTTGGAAGATGTTCCTAAACAGCGACTTCCAAGCTGAGTTCAGCAAGACCATTATTTCATTCCATGGGAGAGAGATCCTGAGCATAGCCTGTGGCCTTTAACGTTTGAAAGGACACTCTTCTAGATGATCCTAAACAGCAACAATGCAGAGTTCTTCTCCACAGTGTAGCTTCATTGAACGGCTGTTCTTGATATCCTCTTTCAGCTGCCCTGGAAAGTAGAAATCCTGTCATAGGAAGATGTTCCTTACACCTGCTGGCAAGCTGGGTTCAGCAAGAGAGTTCTTGCATGATATGCTGGTGAGAGCCTAGAGGTAGGTGGAGCTGCCTGTGTATTGATTGTCACACGTCATGACGATCCAAGAAACCCAGAGGCAAAATGGTTCCTCCTCACTAGGCTTTCATTGAATGGATGTTATAGATATTTTCTCCCAGCTCTAGGGAAAAGATTAAAGGCTCCCATAGGAAGATGGGACTTACAGCTAATGGCATGCTGAGTTCAGGACTAGTGTTCTCTCATGATTTGCTTGTGAGTGGATGTATTTGTGGTTGACCAGCAGGGTATTAAAAGTCACTAATCAAGATGTTCCTAATCAGCTGCAAGAAGACATTTTTCTCCACTCTTGTCTTCATGGGATGGATGTCCCAGATAATCTGAATCACTTAGAGCAAAACATTTAAAAGCTCGCCTAGGAAGATGTCCTCTACAGCTACTGGCTCCCTAAGTTCTGCAGGAGCATTCCTTTATGACATCAGAGAGGAAGCCTGACCATAGGCCATGAAATGCAGTGTTTGAAAAGGCAGTTTTCAAGTTGATCTGTAAGAGCTCCAAGCAAGAGATTTCCTCCACAATGGGCTTCCTTTGCATGGGTGTTTTACGTATTCACTCCCAGCTGTTGTGAAAAGGTTTCAAATTCTCATGGGAGCATGTTACTTATAGCTGCTTGAAGCAGAATTTATCAGTAGTGTTGTTTCATCATATCCCAGAGAGAGCCTGTATGTAGGCTTGACCTGCAGTGTTTTAAAGTCAATTATCAAGATGAACCTAAGCAGCTCAGTATGATTGCATGGAGTGGACGGTGTGGAGGTTCTGGCCCAATGGTAGGGAGGGGTTTAAAGGCTCTCACTGGAAGATGTTCCTAGCAGCTGCTGGAACACGAGGGTTAGCAGTGGGGTGTTTTCCTTACATCAGAGACAAAGCCTGAGTGCAGGCAATGAACTGCCAAATTGTAAAGGCACTTTCCAATAGGGTCCTCAAAAGCTAAAAGGAAGAGTTTTTCTCCACAGAGTACTTTCACAGCACGGATGTTATTGAGAGTCTCTCTCAGCTGCAGTGCAAAGCTTAGAAGTTCTCAGAAGAAGATAACTATCAAAGCTCCTTGCAAGCTGAGTTCAGCGAGAACTTTCATTCAGGCCATGGGAGAGCAAGCCTGAATGAAGGTCCTTAAGTATCATGTGCGAGGAATTGGAATTGGTTACCCCAAAATGTGAAGATTATTTGACAGAAAGATTTTGACCTGAAATCTGCAGACAGGAAAAAGACTCTGAAATACAAGTAGAAGTTACCTTTTGTGAGAGACATTTACATTTGTAAAGAAATCTCCATTTGTAAAGGTATCTCTTTCTCTGTACCAGGAAGAAGGGAGGATGACTTTATCTCTAGGGATCTTGTCAGTGCGGAGGGTGAAAACTTAAATCCGCATAGTCTTGTTTACTGTGCTTTGCTTATACTCCCTCATGGCTGACACCCCCATTCCTCCCCAAGTCTTCCTTTGTCTATATAAGAGGAGAACCTTCACCATTCTGGTGAGAGATACTCAATTTCCCTGAGTCTCCATCATGTATACATATTATAAAGCTTTGATTTTCTCCTGCTATTCAGCCTCATGTCAATTTAATTTGTAGCCCAGCCAGAAAGGACCCAGTGTGGGTAGAGAAATCTTTTTCTCCACTTCAGTTTGGTGATGAGGATGGAATAAAAATTCACTGGCTGGATGTTCCTCCCTCCTGGAACTGCTGCAGCTGAGAGATCCCAGACCACTGTCTAGAGCCAGTAGGAGGTGAGAGTTCTTACCACATCAGTCTCCCAGGTCTCTGCCTGTAGGGTCCAGTGGAAGTAAATGGTGGTGAGGTTTTTGCTCTTTTCTAAATTTAGAATAGAAGGAGAAAATCTTGGTGAGGCTAGCTTCTTATCCTCAGTGACTCTAGGATATGGTTGACTACTCACTGGTTTTGATTAATTTCCCCCTAGAAATACTCACTATTTCTGTCTTTTTGCTTTTGTCTTGTTCTATGTCTTGAGAGTTTGACTTTGTGAATGTTCTAGTCTCCACCATCCAGAGGATGCATGTGCTGGCAGGCTTCATGCCAGCCAGTTGAATTAGACTGGGATTCTGGGACACACTCTTTATCCAGCTGTGTCTGCTCTCAGGGGATTGTCATGAGGGGTCCCATTTGCTTTCATCAGGGGCCTTTCTTGTCTAACCTTTGTTCTTTCTTAGACTATTTTGGGAATGAAATTCTCTGGATCACTTTTGGGGATGCCTCCTGCATCCATAGATATAAGCTTTGGTGAGTCGCTGTTAAGGTTAAGATCCTACTTGTCAATAAGGCCAGATGATGGATCATTTAAATTGGGAAAACTTCTAAATTGGGGGAAAATTGTGAGAGCTCTCATCATAATTGTTTTTATTGGTAATTATGAAAAGGCCAGATTAAAGAAAAAAAGGAAAAAAAATTGACTAGCCTTGTACATACCCTAGGTAAGGGAATCCTAAAGGGAAATTTCCCAGGCCAGAGGAGCCTCAGGGGAACTTTGGAGTGAATGGGGCAGGCTGACCTATTTTGGCTTTAAATTTGAAATAATTGTGTTTATAAAGTGTGAACAAAGTCCTTAGGCATTGTTCAGACTTTATAGCAAAACAAAACTAAAAGAAAAGTAGGAAATCAAGCTTCTAAAATCCCACCAGTTCCCTACTGGGTGGCCTTCCCCTCCAAACTCTGGTTGGCTTCATGCTGAGACCTGCACAAGTGCCTAACAAAAAGGGCCTAAGACAGAAAAGAAAATGTAAAAGTGTAAGCGTTGATAAGAGTATAAATGTTGGAATGTTTGAGCTAATTTTTACCAAGACCTATTGATAAAGTCCTAATGAAAAACTATGATTACAGGTATAAGAGATGATGGAATTCAAATGAAAATTTGTAGAAAAACTGATATTTTTATGGGTTTTATGTGAAGTGATTATATCTCTTTTGCCTGATTGTGTTACAGGTAGACATTACATCTCACTGAGAAAAGGGAACATTTTTCCCTGCCTGATTGTAAGACAGCATATAAATCTGCCCTTATGACAGTGGTAATTAAACTTACAAAATGGAAGTCAGTAGTGCTGCCTGAGCCCACACTGTATGAAATAAAAACCAGAGGCTAATATCAGGATAATAAAGTCCCCCCTGCCAAGGTAAATTTGTTTAGGATTAAACTGTACACTGAAAGAGGTGTAAACTTTTAAAGGTGTGACACATTGTCCTGAAGTTTTAGAAGGTACAAATCTTTATTTCACCTCTTAAGTTAAAATTTTCCCTGATGTAAAAAAGGGCAATTGAAGAAAAAAATGTAGCTGGAAGGGTGGGTGAATTTCTTTGTCATTTTAGCTGTGATCTAGCTCTTTGAGGAACTGGAAGCAACCATCTTTGTCTTACAAATCTTTGCAAGGCCAGAGGTATGGTTTAAAAAAAAAACTTGAGTGGTTTTTCTGTGTCTTTAAGATGTAGGTTTTCTGCTCCCATCTTCTCTAGGACCTGAGAGCCATTCTTTGAAATGCAAATTTCAAACATACAAGTGTCTATATGTATGTTAAGTATGTGTGATATTTTACCTCTGGATGGTATGGCTAAAATTAAGAGCTCTATTTAATTGGCTTAAAGTAAGCACTTAACAAAAATAATTTCTAAATGCAAGTAACCCAAATGTCTTTCAAGTTAACGTGATATACTATTACAAAACTGGTTAAAAAAAATAATAACTTCAAGCAATAGTTGATTTTGGGGGGCCGCCCAGTGGCGCAGGGTTAAGTTTGCTCTTGGCAGCCTGGGGTTCGTGGGTTCAGATCCCGGGCACCTGCCAACGCACTGCTTGTCAGCCATGCCATGGCAGCGTCCCATATAAAGTAGAGGAAGATGGGCACTGATGTTAGCCCAGGTCCAGTCTTCCTCAGCAAAAAGAGGAGGGTTGGCAGTGGATGTTAGCTCAGGGCTGGTCTTCTTCACATACACAAAAAAGTTGATTTTGTCTGAATGGGAGAAAGAGCATTCTCTACCCACTCTGGATCCTTTCTGGCTGAACTACAAATTAAATTGACATGAGGCCAAACAGCAGGAGAAAATCTAATGAAGCTTTATAACATGTACACATGGGAGAGACTCAGGGAAACTGAGTATCTCTCGACAAAATGGCAGAGGTTCTACTCTTAAATAGACAAAGGAGGATATTGGGGGTTGGGTCAGTTATGGGAGATTACTAGAAAAGTGCAGTAAGGTTATTATGCAGATTTAATGCCTGGCCTTCCACACTGACAAGTTTCTAGAGGTGAGGTCATCCACCCTTCTTCCCAGTACAGAGAAGGAGATACCTTTACAAATGGAGATTTTCCTTACAAATGTAAATGTCTGTAAACAGAACTTTGATAAGAATGGGCCCAGCAAAGACCCCTCCAGTCTATCAATACCCAGAGGTATCCATAGTGGTGGCCTGTCCCCAGGGCAGGCCTTCCATCCCAAATCCCTTCAGACAGTTAGTGGGGGCAGGGAAGGTCAAAGCATCCTTCAGTGCTTGGTGTGGCCAATTCTGGTCCCCACAGGTCCAATGACTCATGAAGTTTTCTTGGGAAATCTAAAACATAATTGTTGAGAACAAATGATTTAGATGTAAGTGATTTAGAGTTTATAGATAAACTTTTAGCAATAAATACAGTTGGTGACATGTGTACTTAACTTCTAAAATCTCTTTGGTAACTTACAACTTTGAAGTTTACTGGGTTAAAATAATTTAAATGATAAAAACTCATTGAATATCTGGGTCATTTCCAAATAAGATAAAATATTAGGCATTAATTATGTTTATCTACTTTTGGCTTCTTACTACCGAAAAACTAAAAGGTGTTTTGGGGTCTATTGGTAAACATGTCCTGTGTTTTATTAAGATTGTACTATAAAGTAACATGTTTCCAGAAATTGTGAAAACTGTTTATAGGATTGTCAAGACACCCAACGTTAATGTAAATGACAGTTTATAATTGCATACTTAGTTTTATTTAAAAATTAAGGTTTCTCAGGGTTAAAAATTCTAATGTGTGATTAAGTCTACTGAAAATTAAGGAAATATGTTTGTATTCAAAAGAAAGGTAAAGGTTTTTAGTAAAAAAAAAAAAAGGTATGAAAAATGGAAATACTTTTGTTTGTTTTCTTAAGATAAATTTTTCCTAAAGTACTAGAAGGGGGAAAAAAAAGGAAAAGCATGGCACAAATCCTGAATATAGAAAGAAAGTTATAAGAGGTTTCTGGAAGAGAAATTCTAAAAAAGGTTTTTTGCATGGTCAAGTTGGCTAAGATTAAAATAAATCCAATTAACTTGATGAGTTTTAATGTCAAAAAGTAAACTGGTACAAAATTAAAATTTGGTTTTCTCTTTCTCTTAAAAGGATCATTTAATTTCCTTCAACGTTTAGCCTGCTCTTGGTAATGAGATTTTAAAAGGTCTTTTCTTTGAGTAGTTTACCAGAAGGGTAAGGATTTTGTGTTTTATCACAATAAATTTCCTGTATTGTTTTTATCAGGTCTTTAATCGCAGGTGCATTTGCCTAAATATCTTTAACTGTCATCCTGGCTAAATGGATAACTAAGCATTGTTTCACAGGAAGCTATGATATTGTGTGGGTAAATGTTATTAATGTAAGTGTTTAAAAAATTATTATATAACATTCCTAAAATCCTGATCTGTCCTGGTTTCCAGTCTAGTTCTGGTTATTATTTTGTAGTGTTGTATGTCACAAAAAATAGCCACGTTTCTTTGTCAATTGTCATTTTTAAGTCTTTTGTTGTTTACAGACATTATTGTTTTACTCTGGTTTTTGCAAATATGTTTCATCTTCAGAGAGATTTATGGAAAAGACTATGATATTTACTCTAGAATACAGGTTTCTAACAAACTTTCAGATCATAAAACTGAACTGGGTAGGAAATTACAGAACTCTAATGGGGAAACTGATGATTTTATGAAACTGCTAACAGGAGGTTAAGATCAAGGATCTATTACACAGGACTGAATAAACTGATGAGGATGATTATAATTTTTATGATTTTTTAATTTAAAATATTGCTTATTTTTTAATGTTTTATTGTTTCAGACTTCAGGAAAACTTTTTCTATTTTCTCTCGAGCTAACTTTGGCTTATAGCAGTTTGGTGAATTATACCTTTGTAAGCAGAATTGAGACATCTATGTTTTTCTCTCTCCCTGATCCCTCCAGAATTTCAAAACTCTTAGTAGGTAAATATTCTTATTTCATGGCAATATAGTTATTTGTAAAAGTTCAATAAGAATCTGTTCTCCTTATTACAGGACACAATTGGAAACATTGGTTATATTATCAAAGCTGGGATGTCACATTTGAAAAGCATACAGACTCTGATATGATAAGACAGTTGTGAGAGACAATGACTGGACTTTGTGGAATAAAGCCATGTGGAAATATTGGCCTGGTGCCTGATGCACAGTGTTCCAAGCAACACTTACTGGATAAGTATGGAATGTCACGTATCTGGCAGGTGCAAGGAACCTCAATATTTTGGGAGACCTCGAGAAGAGAGGAATCCACCCAAATCTGTAGGCATTTCAGACAGGTCCAATGACAACACTCTTGGCTTGGCTTTCCTGGCCTCAAGAGGCCTTTGAAGTTCAATCTGAGACTCCTTATAAAAAGTTCCAGCAAAGCAGATCTAAAACCACCTATATAATCAGTTGCTATTCTTGCTGTGCTTATGTAAATAATTGGGCCAATTTTATTAAAACTAGACTTATTTTACAAACTAGTTAGTCTTAATTTGGCTGTCTTTGGTAAATATGAGGGTGATTTGGGAGAGAAAAATTGTTTCAGTGGAAACTATAGTACACATTTATGGATATTAGATCCTAGTTTTGCTAATTGTCTTTCAGATTTTTGTTTTCTACCCATAAACTGGACTGGACCCTGAATTCTTGTAGTCTCCTGAATTATCTGGCTACAAATCAGAATTGATGTTTTAAATTTTCCCATCATTTTTATTTGGAATCATTGAGAATTGAACTTACACTTTTTCCTGAAGCCCTGCAAACTGAAGCTGGATAAATTGATATAAACTTGAGAGATCACCATGATAGCATGCCTGTTGATGGCATCATCAGGGACATTTTAGGCTGCAAAGATGCTATGATGCTGACATCTAAAAATCTTCTGAATGGGCTGTCCTCTGAACTCAGAAACTGGTTTAAAACTTGCTCCATTAAACTTATTTTCCTTTTGTTTCCAAAGAAATGCTTCTAACTGATACCTGATTGCTTGCTTCCACAATATAGGACTCATTGCAGGAGCCCACCTACATCACTGCCTTCTAAAATGAATTGACTAATCATATGGTAAAGTGCCTTTACAACATTGCAGTTCATTGCCTGCACTCAGGCTTTTTCTCTGATGTAAGGTAAACACGCCACTGCTAAACCTAGTTTGCCAGTCACTGTGAGGAACATCTTCCAATGAAACCTTTTAAACATCTCACCACAACTGGGATAGAACCTCCAAACCAAACTGGATATTCAATGCATGTCCCCTGTGGGGAACACATCTTCTTGGAGCTGTTTAGGGTCATCTTGATAAGTGACTTTTAAAACACTGCAGGTCAAGTCTGCATACAGGCTGTCTCTAGGATATCTGGAAACACTACTGATGAAATCTGCTTCTAGCCACTGTAAGTAACTTGCTCCTATGAGAGATTTAAACCTTCTCATGACAGCTGGGAGAGAATATCTATAACATCTATTCAAAGGAAGTCCATTGTAGAGGAAATCTCTGCTTGGAGCTCTTACAGATCAACTTGAAAACTGCCTTTTCAAACATTGCAGTTCATGGCCTGCAGTCAGGCTTTCTCTCTGATGTCATAAATGAATGCTCCTGCTGAACCTAGGGAGCCAGTAGCTGTACAGAACATCTTCCTATGCGAGCTTTTCAACTTTTCACTCTAAGTTGTGTTGACACAAATAATCTATAGACAATCTATGAATCAAAATTGGGGTGAGTTTATTATGAGCTAAATTTTGAGGACCATATAGCCCAGGGCCTTCCTTCCCCAAGGAAGGAAGGGCACTAAAGAGTTGGGGTGTACAGAGAGGTTATATACCATCAAAGAGAATATATCGCATATGATTGCAATATCCTTTTTACAATAGTCATGAGATTGCCCTGTTGGCACAGTGATGATGGTCACAGCAGGTAGCAGGTCTGTTGTCTCGAGTTGGGTGGTCACAGGATGAGCATAACAATCAAATCCCAGCCTAGGGAGAAGTGCTCATCTTTAAGGAAATGCCAGTGTGGGGGAAGTTGCATCCTTATCTTAAGGGCATTTGTTCTTGTCTCTGGGAGATGGTAAATGCTCAAAGCAGATATACAATGCATGTTCAATGGTCAGTCAAGCCCTTTTGGAAAAACAAGGTCAGGCCAAATTAGTTTTACACCAAATGGTTTCTTCATATATTCCAATATATCCTATTGCTTGCCATTTTATATATCACTGGCTCAGATTAAGTGGATCATCCATCCCATGAAAGTCAACAGTGGAGAAAAACGTCTGCTTGCAGCTGATTATGATCATCTTGATGAGTGACTTTTTATTCACTACAGGTCAAACCTACATACAGGCTCTCACAAGCACATCATGAAAGAACACCAGTGTTGAACTCAGCATGCCATTAGCTGTAAGTTACATAATCATATGAGAGCTTTTAATCCCTCCTCTACAGGTGGGACAGAATATCTATAACATCCATTGAATGAAAGTGAAGTGTGGAGTAAACCATTTGCCTGTAGTTTTTTTGGATGATCTTTAAGTGTGAGAGTTAATACACTGCAGTTCAAACTACATCCAGGTTCTCATTGGCATATCATGAAAGAAATCTGTTGCTGAACACAGCTTGCCAGCAGCTGTAAGAAATGTCTTCCTATGACAGGACTTATAAAACCAGGGTAGCTGAGAGACGATGTCTAGAACATCCATTCAAAGACAGTACACTGTGAGGAAGAACTCTTCCTTGTTTCTGTTTAGGATCATCTTGAAATGTGTCCTTTCAAACATTGAAGGTCACAGACCACACTCAGGATTTCTCCCACCAGGAATGAAATAGTAGTCTTGCTGAACTCAGTTTGGGAGTAGCTGTTTAGGAACATCTTCTAAGACAGAGGATTCAAATATTCACAGCAGCTGGGAGAGACTATGGATAACCTCAATGCAAAGGAAGGATAGTGTGGTGGGAAAGTCATGCTTGGAGTTATTTAGGATCAATTGGAAAAGTGCCTTTTGAAACATTACAATTCATGGCCTACAGTCAGGGTTTGTCTCTAATGTCATAAATGAATGCACCTGCAGAACCTAGGGAGTCAGTAGCTGTAGGAGACATCTTCCAAGTCAACCTTTTAAACTTTTTCCTCTAAGTGGTTCAGATTATCTGGGACATCCATCCCATGAAGACAAGAGTGGAGAAAAATGTCTTCTTGCAGCTGATTAGGATCATCTTGATAAGTGACTTAATCCACTACTGATCCACCCTGCATGCATTCTCTCCCAAGCAAATCATGAAAGAACACTAGTCCTGAACTCAGCATGCCATTAGCTGTAAGTCCCATCTTCCTATGGGAGCCTTTAATCTTTTCCCTAGAGCTGGGAGAAAATATCTATAACATCCATTCAATGAAAGCCTAGTGAGGAGGAACCATTTTGCCTCTGGGTTTCTTGGATCATCATGACGTGTGACAATCAATACACAGGCAGCTCCACCTACCTCTAGGCTCTCACCAGCATATCATGCAAGAACTCTCTTACTGAACCCAGCTTGCCAGCAGGTGTAAGGAACACCTTCTTATGACAGGATTTCTACTTTCCAGGGCAGCTGAAAGAGGATATCAAGAACAGCCGTTCAATGAAGCTACACTGTGGAGAAGAACTCTGCATTGTTGCTGTTTAGGATCATCTAGAAGAGTGTCCTTTCAAACGTTAAAGGCCACAGGCTATGCTCAGGATCTCTCTCCCATGGAATGAAATAATGGTCTTGCTGAACTCAGTTTGGAAGTCGCTGTTTAGGAACATCTTCCAAGAGAGGGGTTTCAAATAGTCACAGTGGCTGGCAGAGACTCTCTATAACATCCGTGGAAAGGAAGGACAGTGTGGAGGAACTCTATTGCCTGTAGCTGTTTCAGAACCCCTTGAATATTGAATTTGCCATGTGTAGTTCACATCCTTCAGTAGTCTCTCTCTCAAATGTAAAAAAAAAATGTTCTTCGTGAACCCAGCTTGCCGGTAGCTGTAAGGAGCATGCTTCTCTGAGATCTTTAAATGTTTTCACGACAGCTGGTACAGATTATAGTTAACGTCCATTCCATGATAGTTGAGCACCTTCACTTTTCCTATTTTGCCCCTCTTCCCAGGCTAGCACAGCATAGCACCTGAGAGTTACCCTGGGCCTACCATTTCTCCACAGGAAAAGTGAGAGCCCAAAGTGGACATCCAGCTTTCCCAGAATTGTGGAACACTTTTTAGAAGGCCCAGTTTGGTCTTACCTCATGGGGATCACTGGATAATCAGCAATGTTGCACCACATGTAATCACATAAAGACAGAGAGTGGGGGGCTTATGGCAATAAACACACAGATATTAGCATACTACATTTCTGCAGGTGGGGGCCAGGAGCCCAGTGAGCAGTTCTGCCTGTTTTCAGTCCCAAGCTTGCAGTCATGCCCAATCACAGAGTCCAACCAGAAATACTACCTCACCACAAGACAGAGTCTGCTAATCCCTCTGACCAGAGGTGATTGAAAATTCAGCCCGTGGCCCCATCTGAGCTTGGGACACAGTCTACAAACCTGCCTCAATAGGAAACACAGACAGTAGCCCTGCTTCAACATGGAGCCCAGCCAGCAGTCCCTCCCCTGACCTCATAGTACAGACAGAGGCTTCACCAACTAGAGACCTCAACTTCACACCCTACATACCTCCCAATGCTACCAGAGGAATTATTCAGAACTCCAAAATTAGTTGAATGATAAAGATCTTTTTCTGCCAAAGCAAATCTGTAAAGTATGGAAGAGAAGACCATTTACTCAAATGTCAGATACCAATGCAAGAATAGCAGGATCAGAAAGAATCAGGTAAATATGACATTAACAAAGGAAACTAATATAGCTCCAATAACTGACTCTAAATAAACTTAGATCTATGAATGGTCTGATAAAGAATCAGATGAATCCTTTTAAAGAAGTTCAGTGAAATACAAGAACTCATAGGTAGAGAACTAAACAAAATTAGAAAAACAATGCATGAAAACAATAAGTTCAACAAAGAAATATAAATCATCAAAGAAACAAATTCAAGAGCTGAAGAATACAATGACTAAGCTGGAAAATTCAATATAGAGTTTCAATAACAAAGCTGGGAGAAGGGGCAAAATAGTCAAAGTGAAGGTGCTCTTTTTACCTTACTAATGTGGTCATTCTCTGTCTCTGTAGTCCAAGGGGTTTCTTTAGCCTCACCCCCAGTTTCTGGGATTTTCACAAAGATGTATTTCTATGGATAGTCACTAGTTGTTTTCATTGTGATGGGGAATGAATTCAGGAGCAACTTATTCCACAATCTTGAACAAGCAGAAAAAAATCAATGAACTAAAAAATGTTATTTTAAAAAATTATACAATCAGAGCAGCAAAAAGAAAAAAGAATGAAATAGAGTAAAGATAGCCTAAAGGACTTATATGACTTTTCCCAGCAAAATAATATACACATTATGGGAATTCCAGAAAGAGAAGAGAGAAAGAGAAAGGGACAGGAAAGTCTCTTTAAAGCAAAAATGAATGAAAACTTTCCAAACTTGGAGAGAAAAATGAACCTACAGATTCATGAGAACTAAAGGTCCTCAAATAGGTTGAACCCAAAAAAGGGCTATATCAAGATAAATTGTAATTAAATTATCAACACTCAAAGACAAAGAGTGTTTTGAAAGTAGCAACAGAAAATGACTTCATCTTCAACAAATCTTCCATAAGACTATCAGCAGTTTTGTAGCAGAAATCTTGCAGCTCAGGAAAATGTGTGACAATATATTTAAAATGTCGAAACAAAAAAGAAATGCCAATGAAGAATACTATAACTGTCAAAGCTCTCATTCAGAAATGAAGGACACATAAAGGCATTTCCAAATGTACTAAAGCTGAGGGATTTCATCACCAACAGATCTGCCTTACAAGAAATGCTGAAGAAAGTTCTTCAAAATAAAATTAAAACACCCTAATTAAAAACACAAAACCATATGAATGTATAAAACTCACCAGTAAAGTTAAATATATAGTCACAGTCAGATTCACAAATATTGTAATGGTGGTACATAAATCCCTTTCAACTCTTATGTAAAAGTTAAAAAGCAAATGCATTCAAAATAACTAAAATTGCAATAACTTGTTAGTTAATACACAATATTAAAAATGTAATTGTGACATTAATAACCTAAAATTTGAGAGGGAGAAGTAAAAATATGATGTTTCTGTATGCTATCAAAGTTAAGTTGTTGTTAGCTTAAAATAGGATGTTATAACTCTAAGATATTTTATGTAAGCCTTATAGCAACCACAAAGGAAAAACTCCTTACTAGAAACATAAAAGGTTAAGATACAGTAATCAAAGAATTCCATCATAAAATGTCATTAAATTATAAGGGATGACAGCAAGAAAGGAAGAGAGGAACAAAAGAAAACCAAAACAGTGAGAAAAAACTAATAAAATGGCAATAGTGTCCTTACCTATCAATAATTACTTTAATGGTAGGTAGATTAAATTCTCCAATTAAAAAAACATAGAATGGCTGAATGCATAAAGAAAACAAGATTCAATGATATGCTGTGTATAAGAGACTCACTTTAGGCTTAAGGACACACAGAGACTGAAAATGTACATATGAAAAAAGGCATTTCAAATAAATGGGAAGCAAAATGCAAGTGTAGCTGTAATTATATCAGACCAATTAGACATTAAATTGTCAAAGAGACAAATAAGGTAATTATATAATGATAAAGAGATGAATTAAGAAGGTATGACAATTATAAATATTTATTCACCCAACACGAGCACCTAAATAAATAAATGTATAAAGCAAACACTAACAAAACTAAATGGAGAAATAATCAGCAATACAATAATAGTAGAGGATTTTCATATCCCACTATCGACAATGGATAGAACATTGTCGAAAAGAAAATCAATAAGGAAACAGACGAATTGAACAACATTATAGAATAAATGATCTAAAAGACATACACAGAACGTTTCATCCAACTGCAGCAGACTATACATTTTTTACAAGTACTCACAGAAAATTCTCCAGAATAAATCATGATAGACTAAAAAACAAGTCTCAACAAAATCAAGAAGGTAGAAATTATATTAAGTATCTTTCCAACCACAATAGTACGGAACTAGAAATCAACAAAGGCAGGAAAATAAGAAAACTTACATGTATATGGAAATTAAACAACACATTCTTGAACAACCAAAAAATCAAAGAAGAAATGAAAATTATCTTGATAAAAACAATAATGCTAACACAACTTACCAAATTTATGGGCTTCAGGAAAAGCAATACCAAGAGGAAAGTTTAAAACTGTAAATGCCAACATAAAACAAGATCTCAAATAAACAACCTAATGTAATGTTCCTAGTTCCTCAAGGAACTAGAAAAAGAACAAACTAAGTCAAAAGTTAGCAGAAGGAAGGAAACCATAAAAATTAGAAGAGAAACTAATGAAATAGAAAAGAGGAAAACAATAGAAATTATGAACACAGGAAAGATTTTTTTAAATGATTAACAAAAGTGACAAAATTTTAGCTAGAATAATCAAAAAATACAAAGAACCCAAATAAATATAACTCAAAGATGGGACATTACAAATGATACCACTGATACACAAAGACCATAAGAAAATATAATAAAAAAATTATATGCCAAAAAATTGGACAACCTTGAAGAAATGGATAAATTTCTAGAAAGATACACCTACCAAGACAGAATCACAAAGAAATATAAGCTCTGAACAGACAAATAGCAAGTAAGGAGATAGAAGCTGTGATCAAACATCTCAACAAAGAAAAGGCCAAGATCAGATTGTATCACTGGCGAATCTACCTAACAATTAAAAAAGAGTTAACAGCAATCCTTTTCAAACTTCTCCAAAAAATTGAAGAAGAGAGAACACTCCCAAATTTATTTAACTAAACCAGCATTACTCTGACACTAAAGCCAGATAAGGAGACTACAAGAAAAAAAGAAAAGTACAGACTGATAACCTTAACAAATATAGATGCAAAAATTCTCAACAAAACATAAGCAAACTGAAGTCAATAGCACACTAAAAGAATCATTCATCACTATCAAGTGGCACTTGTCTCTGGGATACAAAAATGTTCAACATATGCAAATCAATAAATTTGATACACTACATTTATAAAATAAAAGATAAAAATCTTATTCCTCTCTCAATACATGCAGAAAAATCATTTGAAAAAAATTTAACTTCATTTTATAATAAAAACTGTCAACTAATTGAGTAAAGAAATAATGTACTTGAACATAATAAAGGTCATATATGTCAAGTCTATACTAATGTCATATCCAATGCTGAAAGTTTGAGAGGTTTTCATCTAAAATCATGAACAAGTAAAACATGCACACTCTCATCACTCCCACTCAACATAGTACTGGAAGTTTTAGCCAGAGCAATTAATTAAGGAAAAGAAATAACAGCATCAAAATCAGAAAGTTAATTTTTTTTCTGTTTGTAGACAACATAATCTTATGTCTGCAAATCCTAAACACTCAATCAAAAAATTGTTAGAATAAATGAATTCAGTTAAGTTGCAGGATGCAAAATTGATCAACATAAAAAATAGTTTTATTCCTATATACTAACACCATAATATATGGAAAAGATGTAAAAAATCAATCTTATTTATAATGCCATCAATAACAATAAAATACTTCGAAATAAACTTAACCAAGTAGGTGAGAAATCTATACACTCTAACCTATAAGAAAAACTATGAAAAAGACAAAAACAAATGGAAAGACATCCCATATTCATGGATCAGAAGAGATAATATTGTTAAAATGTCAATACTATCCAAAGCCATCTATATATTCAATTGTAATCTCTATCAAAATTCCAATAACATTTTTCACAGACATAGAAAAAAAATCCTGAAATTTGTATGGAATCACAAAAGACACTGAATATCTAAAGCAATCTTGAGAAAAAATAACATAGCCGAAGGCATCACACTTTCCGATTTCAAACTATATTGCAAGACTATGCTAATCAAAAGTAGATGGTATTGATATAAAAATAAACATATACAACAATGGAACAGAATTGACAGCCCATCAATAGATCCTTGCATATATGGTCTACTAATATTTGACAAGGAAGCCAAGAATCCTTAATGAAGGAAAGGATAGTCTCTTCAATAAGTGGCATTTGAAATACTGGGCATTCACACACAATTAAATAAAATTGGACCCCTATCTTATACCACTTACAAAAATTAACTGGAAATGATTTAAAGACTTTAATATAACACCTAAAATGATAAAACTCTTAGAAGACAAGGTCTTAGAAGACCTTGGCATTGGTTTCGGCAAAGATTATTTTGGATATAGCACTGAAAGCATAGGCAAAAATAAGCAAAAATCAACAAACAGGACTACATCAATCTAAAACCTTCTGCACAATAATCAATAAAATGAGAAGGCAACATACTAAAAAAATAAAATATTTGCAAATAATATATGTGATGAGAGGTTAATATCCAAAATGAATATGGAACCCCTATAATTTAATAGAAAAAATACAAATAACCTGATTTAAAAAATGGACAAAGAAATAGACATTTTTCCAAAGAAGACATATAAATGGCAAAAAATAATACACAAGAAGGTGCTTAAAATCACTAATCATAAGGGAAATGCAAATCAAAACCACAATGAGATATCACTTTACATCTGTTAGAATGAAAATCATCAAAAAGGCAAGACATAACAAGTGCTAACAAGGGTATGAAGTAAAGGGAGATTTGTGCAGTGTTTTTGGTAATGTAAATTGGTACAGCCACTATGGAAAGGTGAGTGAAGATTCCTCAAATAATTGAAAATAGAACTACCATATGATCCAGTGATCCAACTTATAGGTATATATCCAAATGAAATGAAATCAGAAACTCAAAGAGGTATCTGTACACCCATGTTTATTGCAGCATTATTCACAACAGCAAACACCTGGAAAAAACTTGTTTCTTGTATATATATATATATATATATTCATATTCATATTTAACTTCATTATAGTCAGATAACTGGTCTATATTGTTTCTCTGAAATGTATTGCTATTTTTATTAATGTCTTATGTTTGCATGGATATATATATAGAGAGAGATACATACATATGCAATGGAATATTACTAAGCCATAATAAAGAAGGAAATGAGCATTTGTGACAACACTGATTGACTTTGTGGGTATTATGATAAATTAAAATTAGACAGAGTGAGAAAAATACTATATGATCTCACTCATATATGGAATTTCAAAAAGCAATATGGATCTCTAAAACATAATATTGAGCAAAAGAAGCATGGTGTAGTTAATGATGATATGTTAGAATAGTAATTGCCTTTTTGGAGTTTTTTGATGGGGAAAAATCAAAAGGAAGACTCCAAGGGTACTAGATATATGGGATATTCTGAATCTTGACCTTTGCTGTAGTTACATAGGCATCTACATGTATAAAGTTCATCCAACTGTACACTTGAGATTTGTAGTAACTGCATTAACTAAAAACTATATTAACTGTAAGTAAATTATACCTTATATTCAAGGTAATTCCCTAATTCAAATTTTCTTACTATTCATGCATTCATATATACTGCCCCTACATGATATTTCTTTGTTTTTAGACATCAATGGAAAACATATCAGTAGTACCTTTGAAATTTTCTATGTAGACATTTCAAAAGAAATCTAAACAATAAAATGATGGACACAGAATTTTCAAAACTATTTTGAAATTATTTTTGTTATTTTTGATTTCATATTTGACTTCACTACAGTCAGATAACTAGTTTATATTATTGTATTGCTATTTTTACAAGTATATGGTCAATTTTTATTAAAGTCTTACATTTGCTTGGGGATAATGTCATTCTGTTATTGTTTCTTTTGTTTGTTTGAGTTTTCTCCTATAGATCAGGCTGAACAGTGTCTTGTTGAAATATTTTAATCTTACCAAATTTTATGGAGTTAGTATACCATTTTCTAATTGATATGTTTTCAAATCCACTTTTCAGATGGTAAATGAATCTGGTACAAACAATGAAATTTTCATGACTGCATTTATTTGTCAATTTCATTCATTGTAAGAGATGAAAAATTTTTGATGGCATAATCGACAATATTAGCAATTATGTTCCTTTTTTTATCCTAACACTACTAAAATGCAGTGTTCCCTGAATAATCTCTCTGGGCATGGACCCAGGATTGACACTCATTGGTTAAGGTAAGATCACAAATATGAACGTGTTATCGGTACTTGCATCTCTATGTGCAGCTGGAAATTTTCTATGTTGCCCTAAAATATTCATGTTGGAATTGAGGTGGACTTGAAATGCCATTTTAACTCACAGAAACTCACATTTCAGATTCATTGTCCATGGAAGCTCTTTCTGGAGTTATTTTTCTGTGTACGTTTAAACTTTATTTTTTTGTTACAACTATAGAAAATTCAGGCTCCGTCATAACATTCTCTAAGCCAACTTGTTATGTGGTTTCTGATTATTACTTGGCTTTGATGACCACAGCTTTCTGTCATATCTGTCTGGCTTGTGTCTTCATCTAACATATAGAAGAAATAGTCTTACTTCTTCTCTTTTCAAAGACCCCAATCCTTGAGGAGTGTCCTGTATTTTGCATGATAAATAGTTCTAGTTATCCGGGCATTTGCAGAGGTAAGGTGATCCATAGAACTTATAAGAAACAGATCGTTGCCTCTTACTCAGGTTTGATAACTCATTATCATCATGTGTTCTATAAAGACTAAGTATGTTTATGTATCTGAATTCATATCCATGGACTGCATGTCTATCATAAATCAACATAACATTTAAACATCATGGACACAATCAATTCCAAGAAAGAGAATTTAGTTGTGGTGTACTTTAAAACAGATTGGCCATTGCAATTACAACTAGAGCCTGGGGGAAGATCTATATTACTTAAATGAAAAGTTGCATGAATTAAAAAGTTTTGCCTTCAAACTCTAAATAAAACAGACTGTGGAAGACTGTTTTGAAAAAATAGTGACAATATGACACCTATTTAAATTGTACACTTTTCCCTCTCCTATGGGCCTGTATTTTAAATTATAGCTAAAAAGTAGTGTTCTCATTTGTCTTTGGTGGAATTACTATATTTAGCTGTTAGAAATACATGGAGCAAAGATATAGAAAACATAGTGTTCAAAATAAATTACTGGACAGAAATAAAATATACCAGGTTAGGGGACAATCTTGGAAGTCACATTTTAACATTTACTTGCTGTGTGATATTGGTAACAATATTTAATTTTCCATGCCTGCATTTTCTCATTTAGAAAATGGGTGTCAAAGTACTTATATCAGACAGTTGTTAATAGGATAAAAAATAATCTATAAAATTTCTTAGTGTGGAGCATAGCAAATAGTGAGTACTCAAGAAATAGTATCTCTCAGTATAGTGTTCTCACATAATTCTTAACTTCCTATTATATTGATCAATGAATTGAATTTTCTCTTAATGCATTACTAAAGGAGAGAGAATTACAACATGTTTAAATGTTAACAACTTCAGGAAACTAGACTAATTTAGTATTGTATAGTCTTGAAGAGTGAGACTAAGTTTGCTGGCATTTTAAATTTGCACATTTTTCCAGCCACCTTTTCAAGGCTCCCTTGACCTCACTGTTCCTCAGACTGTAGATGAGGGGGTTCAGTACAGGGGTGAAGATAGTACGGAATGCTGACACAACCTTATCATCGTTAGCTGACCTGTAGGATTTTGGTCTCATGTAAATAAAAATAGCAGCTCCATAAAAGACTCCCACCAAAGTCAAATGTGAGGAGCAGGTAGTAAAAGCCTTCTTGCGGGATTCTCTAGAATGCCTCTGGAGAACAGCAGAGAGGATGAGACTGTAGGAGGTTAGGATGAGGGAAAAGGGGACCAGAAGCATTAACACAGAGCAGATATACATGACATTTTGAAAGACTGACGTGTCAGCACAAGCCAAACTCACCAGCATGGGGGCCTCACAGAAGAAATGATCGATCTCATGAGCACTGCAAAATGGGAAGCTCAGGGTAGCAGCAGCTTGCATGAGCCCATCAGCTGCCCCCAGGAACCAAGACCCCAAATTCATTTGCAAACATAACTGCCACCCATGAGGACAGGGTACGCAGTAGGTGGCAAACAGCCACATAATGGTCATAAGACATTGCTGCTAAGAGGAAACTCTCTCCACTGCCCAGTGTGAGTGAAACAAAGATCTGCAACCCACAGCCAGCAGGGGAGATGGACTTCTTGCCAGACAAGTTGTCATCAGCCATTTGGGGCACAATGGTAGCCACCAGCATCATATCCATGAGGGAGAGCTGACTCGGTAGGAAGTACATGGGTATGTGGAGCCGGGGGTCCCAGTAAATCAGGAGGAGCCTGAGGACTTGCCCATCAAAGAAGCAATGGCCATTGTCAGCACCATCATGAAGAGGAAGAGGTGGGATCTTGTGTGTTTAAAGAGTCCTAGAAGAATGAAGTCTGAGGTTGTGTTTCTCTTCTCCATGATTTCTTCCGGTGTTATACTGTGAATGGAAAAATAGAGAAGGAAGGGGCTTTCATCATCGAAAAACCTTAGTTTGACTTCATAACTTCTGGGCATATACTGGGTATGGAATCCAAGGTCCTGATTGAAAGCCCTACCTCCTAGTTAAGATGGCTTCACTTGATCTTTCATGCCACTTCTCTTTAACTCAACTTTTTAATGTTTTAAATGAGGTTAGTCTATATATTTCACACAAGGATATATTGGTTGATTGAGATAATAGATCAAAATGGATTACAAGTAGAAAAAACTGTCAAGGACTATAAAATTATAGATACTTTGGCTATTTTTTATATTATTATTATTGTGATTTCATTATGTGTATCAAAACCAAAATTAACCAGTTGAAAAAATAAACACTCATTAAACAGTTTATCATTTATATTTGTTTGTCAGATTTTTTTTTCAAATTTTGGAAATCTTAATATACTTCAATTAGTTGTTTTTTAATAAATAAGAAATTATAGTTGTTTCACTGTGGGTTACAAGGACAACAGAATGGAACAGATGAGTATAAGTAAAACAAAATTTCCCCACTGAAGGAAGACAATATCCCCAATAATTGATGAAAATGTTCTTTCTTCCTCTCATTGTATACCTATTTTTACTTACCTGACTTTTAAAATGCAGCCATTCTAGTTCATCACCCCCTGCTCTGAAACCTTCAGTGGAGTCCCACCACACTGGGAATCAATGCAAATGTCTTTCCCAGCTTACCAGGACTTGGAGCCATGCCCACGCGCATTTCACCACACAGCGCACTGCCCTGGAGACTTTCAATGACCGGGTGACTATGAAAGGCAAGCATGAGAGGATCTTTGATGTCAATTAATTCTTGGAGATAATGGCAATAACTATAACAAGGAGTAAAATAATTAAAAGGACAAGGAAGCAATTTTAAAACAATTTTATTACCACGAAGCATAATTATTAGTCATAGGTAAAGTATAAATATATCTGAAAAGAAAAAAAGTAATTTATTTTAAAAATACCTAAACTACATGTTTGGCCTATCTTTTGAAGGTAGTTTAGTGTTTAACAAAGTAGACCTATTTTCTTAGGAGACACAATCCAAATGACTGAGCCCACAGAAATGAGCATGGCTTTATTAGGAAGGGTTTGCAGGTCGAGAGCTGTTATCACTGAACAAAGTAAGGTTTTTTAGTGTTTGCCATCCTTTAAACTCCATACTAAGAACAAAATTTGTAAACTCATAAAGAGCAGAAGAGCACATAAGTGCAAGGAGCCAATTCTCCTCTTTTATTAGCAGAAAGATGCACAAATTTACCACTTTTGTTCATGTACAGATTTGCAGACCTCTTTGTTTCTGATATAGACAGACCAGAAATAGTTCATCCAAAGCTTTAGAGACATAATCTCTGAGCCTGTTTTCTGGAATAGTCTATTAATTGATCACTACAGAGACAGAGGTAGTGATGATGTTTTATAACCTGAAGGGTTTGAATTTATGAATACCCTAATGCTTTAAAAATAAGGTGGTGGACAGAGCCCACCTCTTGCAGAGCCATCTCATACACAGGCAATCTCCTTAAGGGACCTGTGGAAAGTCAGTGCCTTTGGCTCATTAAATTGCTGCCTCCACCACATGAGCATTCACATGTGAGCTGGCATAACAACTCACAGTAACACCATCATCTTTGTTTAAGCATTGATGTCAGACAAAAAAGCAGTCTGCTTTACCTAATCAAGGCATTGCTACACCTTGGTGATTTGCACTACCTTCTATCTAGTATACTCAGCCCCTTGTTGTATATACTATTTAAGATATCTTTCTCCTGTTATTGCCACAGCCCCCTGACTCCTTGCCTGCAGACTCCCTCTGCCTCCATTATAACTTTAAACCACCCTCAGATGATGTGGGGATGTATGGATAAAGAACTCTGGACTTTGGGTACAGAAGTCCTGGTTTAAGAATTATTTCTTTTATTTTCAGTATATGTGATGAGGAGTCAGTTACTTATCCTTTTCTTGTTCTGTATATTTATATGTTTTCAATTATAAACCTTCTTAACAGATTACTCAGATAATTAAAATATATTTTGTGCATGAATGAGTTTTTATATAGTTTCCCAAGTCATTTTGTACATTGAAACAAATTTTTAATTTTAATTTAATTTATTAATCTATATCATTAGTTGCTATTTTCCCCCACATTAACAGTAGCTAGAAAGTCATACACAAAATGTCAATTTGATCACCTTACTGAATGTTCTGGAACCATGAAGGTGAAATCCTAAGGTAAATAGATAGATGATATAGATACACACCCATGCACACACACACACACACACAATTTGTGTGTCTAAATAAATAACAATATAATTTGGGACCATGACTCTTTACATTAAAATGAATATGTAGTAAATAAATAAGTAAATCAATAATATTCTCCTCTGTTGTGAAAAATTGTGATGTATAATATCTTAACAAATTATGCTTTTGAACATACTATAATAGATAATTTAATAGAAAGGTCAGTTTAAATGTATTACTTAATTCTTTCACATATATAGAGTTAATGCAGCTTGATCTTTTTCACTAAATATCCTACAAAGCATTTTCAATAAGGAATTTATTGGCCTTATGCATATATAAATGCATTTACTTGCTAAGTGAAACATTTAGCCCTTAATTAAAAGTCTGTATTAACTCAGCAAATTATGAGAATATGTACAGATGTTTATAAGTATTTTTTCTTTAGGTCAATTGTGAACCAAATTAATGTTAGGCTATTAAATAAGGTAACTGAAATTGAGTGAAACCTTTTTCTAAAACAATATACATATGTATTTTCCAGGAGTGGGAGAAATATTTCCCTTCCAGGAATAGGTGATGGATAGCTTTCTAGGTGTATATCCTTCAGAGAAAGAAAAGGAAAGTTTTCTTCACTGTTTTTAAAGCAATGTCTTGCCCCCAGTATTTTTCTTGTTTATTCTAGTCCTTATTTAGAGGAATTCTGTGTCTATTAAACCTCAAATCATGCCTTTTCTGATGCTGGTAGGGAAATTGATTATATACTCCTCCATATTGGTAAATAAAATGGCAAGCAATAGGATATATTGGAGTATATGAGGAAGCCATTTGGTGTAAAACTAATTCAGCCTGACCTTGCTTTTCCAAAAGGGCCTGACTGGCCTTTGAACACGCATTATATATCTGCTTTGAATATTTGCCATGTCCCAGAGACAAGAACAAATGCCCTTAAGATAAGGATGCAACATCCCCCACATTGGCATTTCCTTAAGGGTAAGCATTTCTCCCTAGGTGAGGATTCAATTGCTGTGCTCATCCTGTGATGACCCAGCTCCAGATAGCAGACCTGCTACCTGCAGTGTTCATCAATGGCTGTGCCAGCAGGGCAATCTTGTGACTATTGTAAAAAGGACATTGCATTCATATGTGATATATTCTCTTTGATGGTATATAAGCACTCTGTACACCCCACTTCTTTGGTGCCGTTCCTTCCTTGGGGAAGGAAGGCCCTGGGCCATATGGTCCTCAAAATTTGGCTCATAATAAATTCACCCCAATTTTGATTTATAGATTGGCTATGGATTATTTGCATCGACAATATTCACACTGACTTATGAGCACAGAGATCATTGTTATGAACTAACAGAGTTTTCTTCCACAATCTCCTTTTCTCTTCCTGCTGCCGCTCTGCCTTCTACAAAGAAAGTGCCTCTATGTCCACAAGATATTGATAGAACATGGTTAATTTATTGAAACAGCCACACTGTTCAGTGAAAAAATCCACTATTATGAACACAGTAATTTGAATGAATTGACTGCTTATTTGAGAAGATCTATTAGCCTACTCATTCTGAGTGGACCAGCCCATGTCTTACATGTTCATAATATATGTGGACAATATGAAGACTTTTATTTTGTATTATTTGTGGATGAAATTTTACATGTCACTGTGCAACTCATATTTCACATGTAAAATACCAAACATTTAATAAACATGAATCATTTGAAATGACTTCCTAATGTAATAGAAAAATAAATTTCAAATTATACTCATCTCCATGGTAGAGTCACAATCCATGGAACATACATGTGGTACTGGATCTTTTAAATAGGTTGACTACAAGTGTTTGCTTACATCAGTGTTGAGGGTACTGCTTTCTGCTCCTGGTCTCATGCCACACTTATTTGGAAGTCCTATATGACCACTTAACGTTCCCTGCACCTACAAAATACCTTCCCTGGGGCAATGACACCTTCAAAGGCAAGTCACCTCGGGCAGGGGAGCACAGATTTAAGTGTTTCTTAAGAGTAAATGATGCAATGAACTAGTTTACCTCCCAGGTTTTCCTGAAGGCAAAATAACCCTGAATGGCAAGGTGAATAGATGTGGCACTGTAAGGATAACAGCAAATGCAAGGACTTTTTGAAGGCAAAAACAGGAAATGTGCTACTTGAACTAAACAAATGAGACAATTGCCTGAAGTATACAGATTATTCATTTTATCAACTATTTGATGATAATAATAGATTTTATTTAATAAGCATTTCTACATGTTACCCAATATGCTTAGCATTTTACATACATTTCTTGCATTTTATTTAATCTTTAAAACAGCCCTTTGATCTATGAACTTCTGCATTCTACCAGAATGCAAACAATGTTAATGTTTTTAAGTAACATACCTATATTTAACTGTCCTGAGGTAGAAGAGTGGAAGAATTTATGGTTAAATCACCTCACATTTGTGGTTCTCAAGCTTTGGGGAACATCTGAATCACTCAAAGGTGTTGTTAATTGCACTTTGAGAAACACATTGTTAAATAAGCCATCTAAAGTTGACTTTTGACTCTATTCTGAACTGGTCTTCAATGCTTTGACAGCCTCTAAACTCACTGATTTCCAATTTTGTGTGTGTTTTTAAATCCTTTTTCTATTCCTTACCCATTTCATGATCTTAGTTTAGCATTATAGATGAGTTTCGTGTTCCTCTTCTATAAAATGTGTATAGTAAGATTGCTTACTTTGTAGCATCATTAGAAGGATTAAATAAAATATCTGTAAATTACCTAGAGGATTATTTGGCCCTTTATAAATGGTGTATCAATGGTCATTGTTATCATCATTGTGATCATTTCCAATGGGGAAAAAAAACATATCTTGAAAGCAGCCTCAATTTAATATATCTTGGTCTCATTTATTTTCACCATAACTTCTTGGGATATATTTGAATTTCTGAATCTGGGGACTCATATCATTTATTATTCTTATAGTTAGTTTTTTGAATATTTTCTCCTGTATTTTAGAGAAGGAATAGAGTTTTTTGCATTTTTGAAATATGCAAATATATGTATACTATATTAATATATGTTTATGCCACTGTAGTTTCCAACATTTTATTATTTTCATTATTAAGAATATCAACATCAGTTATGCACTTCCCATCTACAAATGGACATTATGATTTGTATGGTGCTGATATTGTGCTGAGGTTCTGTGAGCATCTGTATAAAACTGGGTAGAGAACAGGGATTGTTTCAGTGTGTGGTCATTGAAATTATAGAAAAAGACTGTAATATTAGTCTGCAAAACATTTGAATATGTAGAATCCAGGATATTCATACTTATATTTGAAGTAAACAATGAGTTCTTCATCAAGATAAGAAAATCTGAACTGAGGTTTTTAAGGTTAAATGACGTAGCAAAATTCCCAAAAATAAATAATGACAAAACTTTGTCCACAAGTACTATTTATGTAGAATTTTGGTCATAAGTTTCATTCAAGGAATATTATTTGTATTGCCTTCCTAAAATGTTCTAGTGTAATGTGGTAAAAAAGGAAGCTTTAATATATAATAAGATGTTTCCAAAAATAAATAAAAAGAATAAATACATGTCTGAGCATCTCTCTAAGTTGGATTTGCATAGAGGTAAAGGGAAATCAAATAAGTGAGTAAAATTCCACAAATAATGAGGAGCTCTTGGAATTATGCTAATGTCACATTTACTATGTCACTTCTAAGTGCCTTAGAAGCTTTAAGACATTTAAAACATTATAACAACCATATGAATTAAGTACTATTATGATTATGATTCTCATTCTGCAGCTATAGGAACTGAGGAATAATGGGGCTATTAAGGACTTATTCTGAAATCTCCCTCTTGCTGACTGGTGGGGCCTAGATTCATATCTGTGCTCTCCAAGGCCAAGTGTCTGCTCCACTGTGACTCCTGTCCTGCTGGCATTTAGTGGGAGTTTCCACCCAAACATTGTTTCTAAGGAGTAAGAATACAAATGTTGATTCTCAACAATGTTTTACTAAATGGTGATTGAGAAAATGTCACTTCCAGCATCGTTGGGTGTTATGTCTGTATTTTGCTTTGGAAGTTGCATCTTCTATTGAAGATAGTAAATTCGACTGCCTCTTGTTTTAAAAAATATTAAAATAATTCATTTGGAAAAGACAAAATGGAAGCAGACTATAGTTATGGTAGCCATTTTGTTGGAAATGCAAATTTAATTACAAATGTTACTTGTTAAAGAATTGATCTGTCTGAAATAGAAAATAAAGATAAATTACATTAGATACCTCATGAGATGTGTTTATCTCAGGTATAGAAATTGCACAGTGATGTCAACTTCCTTTGATGATGTTCAGAAATAAAAAGTAACCACAATAAAACAGAAGTAGAGTACTGGCTATCTAACATGGTAGATACAGTAATTCTCACCAAAAACCCAGAAATGAATACAATGACATTGCCAGCATCTCATTGCAACCTTGAAGTTATGAAATCTTTGTATATATTTTGTAAGCTAATATAAGTATATTGATTCATAAATAAATATAATCCTATTAATATAAATTAAGACAGACATTGAAATGTTATGAACTTATATAAAAATTTAGACTCAAGAAATAGAGAAATAAAATATTATAGGAATACTACTTTTGCTTCAAGATTTCAGTACTCATTAAAATACCAGGACACAAGGTGTCCCTGGATGAGCAAAGGAAAATGTACAGGCCTGTATCAATCAGAGTTTCCACCAATAGGATGTTGGCATGTATACGATATATATCTATTTAGTAGAGTTTATTTATATATATGGTTTATTTCAAGGAATTGGTTCTCAAAGCAATGGAGGCTGAGAAGACCCAAGATCTGCAGGTGGCAAGCTGAGACCCAGGAG
Organism: Tapirus indicus; assembly: GCA_031878705.1. Lineage (NCBI taxonomy): Eukaryota > Metazoa > Chordata > Mammalia > Perissodactyla > Tapiridae > Tapirus > Tapirus indicus. The sequence continues at coordinate 50,373,163 of CM062942.1, forward strand.
AGACATTTGTGTAGTTCCAGTCTGAAAGCTGGCATGCTCTAGATCCACATAGAGCTAATATTCAGTGTGAGTTTGGAGGCAGGAAAAAAATTATTTCCCAACTTGAAGGAAGTCAGGCAAAAGAAATTCTCTCTTACTCAGCCTGTATGTTCCATTCAGGCCGTCATCTGATTGTATGAGGCATATCCACATTAGGAAAGGCAACAGGTTTTACTTAGATTACAGGTTGAAATATTATTCTCATCCAGAAGTACCCTCAGAAACACACCCAGAGTTATGTCAACCAAATATCTAGGCCCTGATGAATAAATGAAAAGCAGTAAGAAAATTTAATCTATTGAGGTATATGAGGAAGCCATTTGGTTTAAAACTAATTCAACCTGATCTTGTTTTTCTGGAAAGGCCTGACATGGCCCGTCAAGCATGTGTTGTGCACCTGCTTTAAACATTTACAGTATCCCAATGCAAAGAATGATCCTTTAAAGATAGGGATGTGTGCTTCCCCTCCATATCAACATTTCTTTAAAGATAAGCATTTCTTCCCAGAAACTAAGGGCCAAATGACCCACTGTGCTCATCTTGTGACCACTGACCTACTGTGCCAGCAAAACATCTTGTGACTGTAGTAAAAAGAGATATTCCTGTCATACATGATGTATGTTCCTTGTTCCAAGATAGTATATAACCACACTGTACACCTTGCTTATTTGGAGTGCTTCCTTCTTTGGTAAAGGTTGTTCTCCTGGGCTATAGTCCTCAGATTGGCTCATATAATAAACTCACCCCAATTTTGATGTATAGATTGATTATTGATCATTTGTGTGAACAGCTCCATCAAGTTGACACCTAAAATTAACTGTTACAGATCTAAGACCAAACCTTATTTACACCTTTGTACAAATCTCAGTGTTAAGATTTTGGTAATCTCTTGGAAGAATTATGATATATATTCCATGATTGAGGCATTTAATTCAAAACAAGGAAAGATAGTCTTTGGCACAATGTTTTTTCAGTATTGTTCATTGAAGTTTTTAGACTAAAAATGACTAAATGGAACTCCAAAGCTTAAGAAACAATATGGATTTAAAAAATACTGCAGAAGCATCTGTTAAAGTCTATCAAGGAATTACCCATTTTTGTTTACTTAAGAATTAGCTCAGAGCATCGAGTCTTTACAATGTAGTTTAAATACATCGATCCACTCTCAGTTTGGCCAGAAAGTGTCCCTAATAGAAAACAGTTCAACTTGTGGCATATAAGGTAAATGTGTTTCCATCATTATCCTCAGATTGAATAAGTCTCCTCCTGATTTAGCAGAGCACAGGCCATCTTCAACCTACTGCTTCTATGAAAAGCACTGCTAGTACATATACTCACATACACTAGCAAGTTTACATAGAGAGGAACAGGCAGTGATGTTTAGCAGAGTGGTGTATCCATTCATTCATTTAGTCATTCAGGTGGTGCCTTTCTTCAGAGCCTACTAAGTTCCAGGTTCTACTCCAGGTATAAATTCACAGAAGGAAAATAGCCATAAGGATATGTGGACCATGGACATTCCAGGAAAGGGAATGCAGCTAGGATCCCTGAATTCTGAGGGTCTGGTCAGTATGAGAAAGTGAGAGGAGGCCCATAGGTTATAGTGGAGTAAACCAAGCCACAACACCAGGTAAAGCTAGGCAAACCTTTTAAAAAGTGAGATTGGAACCTTTTAAGGAGAGGGCTGTGAGCAGAACAATGACAAGATATGATTGTCAGGAGAAAAAGGCAGTTGCCTGGCCATGATTCCTTCCCCATTCTTCTTAAATGCATCCATCAGTGCAACCCACACCTGCCCCCCTATGAATGTCATGGGTTCACTGTTTGTAAAGATTTTCATCCAAAATGGCCATATCTCTAGATACTTGGGCATAAACAGTAGTAACCAACCTGATACAACCCTAATAGCAGGCCAAATTCTAAAAGACTCAAGTCAAGAAGCTTCAATTCTATATTATTAATCTATTTTCTTGGCAATCTGAACTAATTGTTCTCTACTTAAAACTAAATGAAATACACTAAATATTAGTTTACCCTATAAATATGCCTGCAATATGGGAAATATCGTATGCATAGAATTATCCATTGCACAATTGTTTATAATAAAAAGCAATCCAAGATTTCATCAATAAGGTGCTGGTTAATATATTCATGAATTGGTATATTTTATCTTCATATAATAGAATACTATGTAGAATTTTTTAAATTAGAAATATTTTATGTAATTATAGATAAAAATCTTGATATATTACTTGTTAGATGAAAGCAAACTGCACAACAGTAAGGATGTTGAGGGTTTCTTTTCTCTTCCTGATGCTGGCCCTGATATCAGTTCCCCTACATTGAACCCAGCATATATGAGGTTAAAACCAAAAGCACTCATTCCCTGTCTCATCTCCTCTAAGTTACATTCACATGTAGATATTTGTTGTTTTAAAACTTTGTATCCCTGAACTTCACAAGGCAAATAGAAGTAACAAATTTTTACAGCCCAGGTGGCCCTATGTTGGGGGGGCACACTGAAGTTTGGTTAGTCAAGGGTCTTTTGAAGTCTTGTTACAGGGAAACTGATGTCCAGAGAATATCAAACAGCTGAAGCTGAAGCTTCACCAACTCTTTGGCTTCCTGGCACCGAGATCCACCATTCATCATGGAGGCTGACACCTACAAATTCTCTTATTGTCCCAAAATGCAGGCTGATGGGAGGATGCCAAACTATGAGGCCACAGCTCCCCCTCCCCTATCTAAAACCCTGTAAACTTTGTAACTGTTAATTGGTGGCAGTTTCTTTCTTCTCCCTGGGCCCAATTTCAGGTGGCCCTGCAAGATTATCAATGGAGCCCTAAATCTCCTGCTGTAGGGATAACAACTGGGGCAGCACCAGAACATCTGGGACCCTCATAAATTTTCTCTCACCAGATGGTAAAGTCATGTAGACAGCACATTCCTGCCCATAGATTTTCATTTAAAAACACCAGCTCCTGGGGCCTCAGGAGGTCTGTGGACTTTGCAGCACAAGCCCGCTGCAGCCTCATTTTGCTGGCAAAATTAAGCTTTTTTCTCTTCCTCAATCCCTTGTCATTGTGTTCATTGATTTGGCCATGATGACAGAGTCCCAGTTTTCCAGCAACAGTTCTTACTTTCTTTGAACTTTTAAAGAAAGTAGGATTCCTGAATTCTCTTCAGCATCAGCTCCATTGACTATTTAATTGCTTTTTTATTAATTGAGCAGCCACAGCTTGGATGGAGGAATTACAGTGAAATCATTAAAGGAATTTACATAGATTTTCCCAGAATTAGATTATTGGTTTCTAAGAAACCTCAAATCATTGCAATAGTTTTTGGTAGAAACTACATTTAGCAGCAAGTAACAAAAACACAAGCAGTTGCTCAAATATTTAGAGAAGCTGTTATTCTTAAGTAGCTAGAGACCCTGAGGGTGTAGTTGCTTCTTCCTTCCAGCAGCTTAAGGATGTGTGCTTGCAAGTCTCTGAAATGTTCATGATCTTTTCTTCATTGTCCTGATAAAGAAGCTGCTTCCATGGGCATCAGATCTGCATTTCCTCAGGGTAAGTATGAGAGAATTAGGCCCATTTAAGGAGAAATTATCTAATTGGAAACTTACATTTTCAAGAAGGCTGGGAGGGTAATGTTTTTACCTGGTCACATTACCATCCACAAAACATATGGGTGCTGTTAGTATCAAAAGGAGAGCACAGAAACTGGGCAGGAAAATAAAGGTCTCCGACATACTCTGCTTCATAAATACACTAAATACTTTAATATAGTTTTTCATAATGAAATGAGTGCTTAAATTGAATCTTTGAAAAGAAGTTGTGAGATCAAATCTGTTAAGATGAAGCATGCCTCTTTCCCCGTCCAACATCTATATGTATCCTTTTTCCCGTTCATAGAAAACACTTAACCCCTCCTCATAATAAAAATAGACTCCAAATTCTAATCCAGTTATTGTATTCATCTCAATATCCAGATATCTGGATGATGTTCGGTCCTCATCAAGACGTCGAGTTTTAGCTTCTTAGGTTGGAAAATTCCTAACTTAAGAAAAATTTTAGACTCTCAACAATCATATAAAAAATGATGCAGGCAAAACAGGAAAACTTCAGTATAAATTCACACCCAGAAATGGATAGAATGGGAAATACAAAGTGGCCAATTGTTCATATTATCAACCCATACTAGGTGGGGAAGTAATTATCATATCATATTGGGTGGAGTAGTTTAAACCTTTATTTTCACCCTAGTGGTGGTGTGTTGGGTTTCTCCCTTAGCCCATGAAATAACCCCTGAATCTCTTCTCTTGTGGGTCTTCTTGTCTATTGTCCATTGTGGAACTGCACTCTACCCTCTGTGATTTTTTCCCCTGGTTTATTATTCCCCAATGCTCTATTTGAGGTGGACATTTCTGAAGTTGTCCTTCCTGAAATCTCCAGCAGGTTTTCAACACAAATCATGTGGGTGTACATTCAGGAACCTAACAATTGCTTTAAGGTGGAATCATGAGAGAATGTTGACTACAAAACTTGGAGTTTCTGAAGTCTCTTTAGTAATAAAGTCTATCTTCTGGGGAAAAATAACAAAAAATAAACAAATGAATAACTCTAGTCAATTCCATATGAGAATAAGCACAGCAAATGTTTTGCTACAGACATATTGTGAGTTTAAATGCATATGTCTTTATTCCCAGTCTCTGTACTTTGCATTCACTCCAGTAAAATGCTACTGTCCTCTAGATAATTTGAAATAGTAGGCTCAGCTTGGAAAACAACACTTGTTAATTATTTTTTTCTGCTAGGCTTGCTCTTATTTTCTGCAGGAAAATAGCAATAGTGTTTCAAGAGGATTTGTTTTGTCATCTAAAACATTTCCATAGGTTGATGGTTTCATAAGCTCAAGGGTCAGTTAGAGGTCTCTTTGATTTTCTTTACTATACAAATATATAAACATTACCTCTAGATATTATGACCACATTACAGGTAAAGGCATGCATAAAGTGAGGAAGGTTAAACAAGGAATTCATTAACTCAACCAAACTCTTTTAAACTTTTCACCTGAAGACATTCAAAAGACCTTTTCTTGCATCTCATTTACATCTCATTGAGAGGCAGCTGTAGCATAGTTTTATAAAGCTGAACCTGTGATTGGTCCAAAACTGGCCTCTACCCTTCTAGTTGCTGTCCTTGAAAAGTCTCTAAATCTTGGTTTTCTTCAGTTCCTGTATGAGACAGAGTCTCCAGGGGAAACAGGATCAAGATACTCAGTTGAATAAATTTTAGGAGGATATAATCAACAGATAATATAACAACATTGTGAGAAGTGAGATCATAAAGGATTTCACAGAACCTGAGACTAGGAGCAAAGGCAACTTTACCACTTCAACATGTAGCTATTGGAATTTTCAAAGTGAGTATAGTATGGAGGTGATGTCCTGACAGAGGAGCTACGACCTTTGGTCAAAGGATTCAGCTTAACCTGGGACAACCTGATGGGAACAAGCTGGGGAAAGAAATGCCCATTTTTCAGCTGCCTCCCTGCACCTAAAACCTCCAGAGCTCCCCAATGACTAACCAAACTGAAATCAGATAGCTGGAGAGACTATTGTACCATCCATTCAGAGCAGTGCACTTTGGCACAGCACAGGGTGGCCTGGGGTGGAGAAAGAATTTAGAAGAGCAAATGAAAAATACCCAGCAAAACCCATCCAGCCTTTAAGAAGGTGAAATCTTTCCCTTTCTAATACTGAGTGAGGCTCCCATTTTTCAGTCTAGCATGTAAGGAGCTTGAAGTTGTCGCTACTGTTCTAACAAACATAAAAGCTGAGCAAATTAAAAATCAACAACTCTCCTTAGATCCATTAGACAACTGAAGTCACAGGCAAATTATGACTGCTCCCAAATTGCAGAGACACACAGGCAAATTCTGAGAATAATGACTTCCTGGAGAAAAATCTCCAAAGCAGAAATCTCAATGGGAAATAGTACTGGCACAGCATCTCCAGCTTTCAACAAAAAGTTACAAAATATACTAAAAGCCAAAAATCACAGTTCAAAGAGACAAAATAAGCACCAGAAGCAGACTCAAGTATGAAGGAGGTGTAGGAATTATCAGATCAGAAAACTAAAACAACTATGGTTAGTATCCTAAGGGCTTTAATGGAAAAGTTGGGTAATATGTAAGAATAGATGGGTAATGTAATCAAGCAGATGCAGACTAAGAAAGAAAAAATGGAGACTCTAGAGACCAAAAACACTTTAAAAGAGTGAAGAATGCCTTTGATAATTTCACAAATAGACTGGATATGTCTGGAGATTAAAGTGATGAGCTTGAGAAATAGCAATAAAAATTTCCAAAACTGAGATGAAAACAGAAGAATGAAAAACACAGAACAAAATAAACAAGAATTGTGGGAGAATTGCAAAAGGTGTAACATATCAATAATGGGAATACCAGAAGGATAAGAAAGAGAGCAAGAATCAAAAGAAATATTTGACAGAATGATAACTTTGAATTTCCCAATAGTGGTTGGGAATTACCAAAGCACACTTCCAGAAAGCTCAGAAAACACCAAACAGGATACATGCCAAAAAGCTGTGCCTTGGCATATCATATTCAAACTGCAGAAAAACAAAAGACAAAGAGAAAATTTTGAAAGAATGCAGAGGTGGGGAAAGCACCTTACTTATAGAGGGGCAAGAATAGCAATTACATCAAAATTCTCTTCAGATACAATGCAAGAAGAGAGTGGAGTGAAATATTTAAAGTGTTGGGGAAAAAAACACATCACACACCTAGAATGTTCTATCCAGCAAAATTATTCTTCAGAATAAAAGAGAAATAAAAACTTTCTCAAAAATATAAAATTTCAGCAAATTTGTTGCCAATAGAACCACCTTGCAAAAAACGTGAAATTAAATTATTCAGAAACAAGGAAAATAAGATAGACAAGAAACTCAAATCTATATAGGGAAATAAAGAGAATTAAAAGGGAATAAATGAAGGTAAATTAAAATCTTTTATTTTTTCTTATTCTTAATTCATCTAAGAGACAGTGTTCAAAGTAAGAATAGCAACATATTCAGTGATTATAGCTTATGGATAAGTGAAATGAAAGACAGCAGAGCCATAAGGGATGGGAGGGAGGAATTGGGAATACTCGGTTGTAAGGTGCTTACACTACTCATGACGTGCTGTAGTGTTATTTGAAAGAAGATGTGGATTAGTTTTAAATGTATATTGCAAACTCAGGGCAATCACACAAAAAAAGTAAAACAAGTAGTATTATTAATATGCTAAGAGAAGAGAATAAATGGATTATATAAATGTTTGATTAAAACCAGATTAGGCAAAAAAGAGTGGGAAATAAAAAATGAAACAAAAAATAAGGGCAACAAATAGAAAGTAACAAATATAGTAGGTATTTATATGACTACGTCAATAATCACTTGGAACATCAATGGTCTAAATATACACCAATTAAAAGACAGAGACTGTCAAAGTGGATTAAAAAACAAGACCTAACAATATGTTTTTTCTAAGAAACCCATTTTAAATATAAAAACACTTATAGACTAATAACAAAGGATGAAAAATTATACCATATTAACAATAATCAAAACAAATCTTTGTTAGTAGGTTTGCTAATTTCAAACCAAGACAACTTCAGAACAAGGAAAATTGTCAGGGATAGAAAAAGGGCATATTGATAAAGAGTTGTCTCAAAGAACACGTAATCTTTAATGTGTATGTGCCTAATAACAGTGCCAAAATATGTAAGGAAAAACTTACAGAAATTTAAGGAAAAGAGATGAATCTACTATCATGTTTGGAGACTTCAACAACTCTCTATCAGTGATTGATAGATCCAACAGGAAGAAAACCTATAAGGCCATAGTTTAACTGAACAGCACCATTGGTCAATTGGAAATAATTGACATCTATAGACTTCTTCCTCCAACTGTAAGAGAAGACAAATTCTTCTGAAGAAGAGAACATTCAAGATAGACCACATTCTGGGCCATAAAAAAGACCTTAACAAATTTAAAAGAATAGAAGTAATACAAGATCTGCCCTCAGACCACAATAGAATTAGACAAGAAATCAATAACAGAAAGCTGGAAAATCCACAAATACTTGGATTTTAAACAAGGCACTTTTAAATAACACAGGGTTCAAGAAATCCTAATAGAATTCAAAAATATTTTCAACTAAGACAGGATGACAGAAATTTGGCTGTACTCCCACATAAAACATAAAATCAAAACTCACCACTAGTATTCTTCATGTGGGAGGAGGGAAAATACTTAATCAATATAAATATAAATACTATAGACACTTTTTCTCTAGCTAAATACAAACCCTAAGTTAATTATGGCTGTCTTCTTTTATCACATATTCCAAGTTCCCCTTATCATCTGACAGTATTTAGTGTGGTTAAGATTGTATAGGGGGCCGCCCGGTGGCGCAGAGGTTTGTTTCACACTTGGCAGCCTGGGGTTCATGAGTTCGGAACCTGGGCGCCCGCCAACACACTGCTTGTCAGCCATGCCCTGGCGGCGTCCCATATAAAGTGGAGGAAGATGGGCACGGATGTTAGCCCAGGGCCAGTCTTCCTCAGCAAAAAGGGGAGGATTGGCAACAGATGTTAGCTCAGGGCTAGTCTTCCCCCCCACACACAAAAATATTGTAGTATAATCCAAATCTTCATTTCTGTTGAATCTGAATCTTTTTCTTGTTGTTGTTGAATGCATATGTTTTTAAAATTTACCAGGACCATTCAGCAAGGAAAAATTAACAGTGCCATTTAATCCTCTAGATTCTAAACATGTTGGTCCTTGTCCCTGGGTGACAGCAGTACACTTTACCCATGTTAATTAAGATTAATTACCCCTAACAGTATATTTACACTGTTTTCAACGTTCTAGTTAAGGAGCATGAGAAGCACAAAATGACTGCAAATAGTTTCAATTCAAATCAGTGAGATCCAGCATTGTGATCTGTGCAACTGAGTATTTATTTCCCCCTTGAACATTAGAACTGATTCGTTCACTGACCCAAGGTCCTAGGAACAGAAAGCAAAATATATTTAAGTGGGTCATTTGTGTAGTAATGACAACAGTTACTTCTACTTTGTTTGGCAATGAAACCCAGCATGAAGGAGACACTATCACATATTGACTGTAGATTTAATTCATAAATTATAGCCTGTAGAAAAACACATTGTAGAGTGATTTTCCCAGTTGGCATCCTAACTGATGTTTCACCATAAATTTCCACTCTTATGTCAGGACAGATATTTTGGGGTGATGGTGCATGTGATAAAAACCAGTGGCTTCCATGGGAATGAGTCCATTGGTGGCTTTCTTTTCCTAAAAACCTGTCTACTGGCCAAAAGCCACATACTATAAGACCCCATGAGTAAGGTACTATGTATATCCATGAGTGGTGGAATCGTACAGGTTCTTGGAGGGACTTATCTGGAAAGTTAAACAAAAAGGCTCTTAAATACAAAAGCTGAAATATGTGCACATAAGATGAAGAAAACAATTTCTGTCCCCCATAGGATGAAAGAGTCCAATATAATCAGGCTACCCCCAGGTGGTTGACTCATTCCCTCAGTGAATGTTGTCATAATAGTGGCTTATCTTTGACTTACCTTGTTGGGAGATTGGGCATTAACCAAATCAGCCTTGGTGAGGCCAAGTTCATGCCACTGAGCTCATCCATTGACTCCATCCAAGCCACAATAGTCACTGTGTACAGAGACCCATGAAGTAAGCACCAGGTTGCCTGGAGAAAGAAGCTGCATATCCTAGGAAAAGTAAACATACCCACCACATTGTTGGGGCCTTCTATAAAGTGATGTTATCCTGAGGGGAGCACATGGGTATATTCACAACCTGTACCTAGCTCAAAAAGTCACCATTTTTTATTGTTGTTTTTCCCAAATCCCTGACTAACCATCTAACCATCTAGCCATTATTTACATTAATGATCTCTTACTAATCTCTACCCTGCCTCATTTAGTCCCTTCTCTCTGCCCTCCTAGACTTCCACAACCATCCACTATAGTCCTTTAAATAGTGTCTATTATCACCAAGGTTCCCTGTACTCACAAAGTCTTCTCAGAAGGGCCTCTTCACCCCAGGTAACCCAAAACCTGGGTGTCCCTTAAGAAAGTGCAAAGAATCTTTCAATTCATTCTAAACCCCTGGAATCCTTTGAGATGCCATCACAGAGTAAGTCATTTCACTCTGGATTCTCTCATTGATCATAGCTCTTATCCATAATATCCACCCTTATCCATAATGCCCACCACCACTCCACCTTAAAAATGAGCAACTTCCATTTCCACAAACAGAAAGAGATGCTCAAGCTTGGGTAAGAGCCTCCGATTTTTATATTAGCTTGAAGAGCAAGATCAAATCCTCTACAGCCATATTTTTTTCTCTAAAGAACATATTTTTATGTGCTGATGAGGATAATCCAACAGAGAGAAAAGTGGAAAGAGGAGAGGGTGAGAGGGGATGAGCTCCATGCAAAAACAGAGGAGTGGACTTGTGCAAGTGCAGGGTCATTTCATGCACCACCACAGACAACAAGACTAAGTATATGGGTCCACAGTACCATAGACTAATACATTTAGTGGCAGAAGAATTTGAGTTCTGATTGATCGTGTCTTCTTGAGACATTTATTTTGTTTTCCCAGGTATGTAGAAATTTGTTGGAGTTTGGCAGAGGGAAGAAGATGTAGATTACTGGTTTGGAGAAAGTCCACTGAGAGTTGGACATGTTGTGACATTGCAAAGGAGCCAACTTGAGATCTGTTTTCATAAATTTGAGGTGAGGTCTGTTAGCATGGTTCTGGCTTTCCTCCAGCTGTGATTCACTGCCCTGAAAGGATCTTGCAGCTTGATAATAGGCTGAGAGCAAAATTGAAGTAGATTAGAGTTTTCCCAAGTAAATGCAAAAGGGGTGCACCCTGTCAGAGGGGAGACACAGATGTTATCAATAAAAGACTGATAATAGCAAAAATTTTTGTATGAGTTTATAACTTATTCTCTCCTCAAAGGTAAAGCAGTGGAACCAATTTTTCTAGTTTTGTATTTCATCGTATTTGCATCATATATATACATATATATATATATCATACATATGTATGAAGCACTGATATGTACATACTATGAAATATTTGTTAAATAATATTTTTGGATTTTTACTTTGATAAGTGACCCCATTTAAAACAAAGGCAAGCATCCAAAATTACTTCAAATGTACATTTCTCTGGGTTAAAAATCTGTGGATTGAATGGGGTAATAAGAGATCCTAAAATCTATTGAGCCATTCTTCAGTGGCAGGCACTATGTAAACATATGGCATGTATCATCCCACTTAATCCTTAGAACAATTTTAAAGACTTGCCAATAAGCTAATCTCTTAAGTAATCTTCCCCAGTCAACTTCCTAATCAGTGGTGGGCTAGACTCTTCTCTTTGAGTCTAAATTCTCATTTTATTACACTCTCTAAAAGTTAACTTGCCACTTCAGTAGAACAGCTGACTGCATTAATATTTTTATGGATCAATTTTCTTACTCTCCTAGAAACAGAAGAAAATATTTTGACAGAACATAATTTAATTTAGCCACAGTCACCAATAATTTCCTCTGAAAACTCTCTAGACAGTAGGCAGGAAGCTGTCCCTGACACTAATTCTGCTATTATTTAGCTGAGTACTCATAAGTACTTCTTGCATTTCTATTAAAGAGGATTAACCCTAGTTCTCTAACTTACAAAATTTCAATAAGCATAATCTGACATCTCATCTAAAATCATCTTCTGGAATAATCAAGTGTATTGCCTTTTGGTCTTATTCTAGGCATCAGCAGAATGCAACATTAATTTGGTTGATTGCTTTGCTTTATCTAAGTGCAGAACTGAGTAGATTTGCAAATATGCAAAATCAAGTGAATTGCCCAAAATTTTGACCCCTATGGACTTGGACATTGGGGATCAATTACAGAAGAAAGAGGAATATCTAAGAGTTGACGATGTAAGGTTCTGCATACAGAATATAGTAACTCATCCTTCTGTCTTCCAACAGTACTTCAGGGAATTATGTGTAAAATATCTTAATTTGCATTTACTGGAACAAAGTAGGGAAGGGAGATGTTTTAACTAAGCAATACATATGCAAATGGAGAAATATCTCACTAGGGAGTGAAGTTGTTTTCTCTTTCCAATAAGTCCTGGACAACAGGACCCTAAATGTGGCCATAAGTTTTATGTTAAAGAGAATAGTGAGCAGTAGGAGAGTTAGGAATAGATATTACAGTGTCCTCAGGAATTTTCTTCTCATGAATTTTAGCAAATAAAGGAAAGGTTCTCATGTCAGAAGGAGAGTTTTGATTTGATACAGAGCCTATTGATCAGTGACATGATGTTGTAGCATAGCTGAAGAGACTATATCAGCAAAATCTGGTGCTTAAACATTTAAAGTAATTAGATGGCTGTTAGCAGAAAATGGTGTCATTAAAAATCTACTTCTTCTCCCAAAATACAAACTCAAGAACTTGAGACAAGTTGAGTCATAGTAATATTATTAAACTATATTGATTTGGGTTAGCTTTAATTCAGAGAGATAGTTTGGAGATGTAGTTTTCCTGTCTTAGAGAAATATTTTCTGTTGCACAGAGAATAGGCAGTTCCATAACAAACTGGAAAAGCCAATGGTGAACTTAAAAGATAAAAAGAGGTAATATGAATCTGTTAGAATTCTATGATGTGCGGCCATGGAGTGATGTGTGTGATCTTAATTAGGACACTTAATTTCTCCGGACCTGAGGCCTCTGAATGGTTCACATATGGAATTAACAAAGGATACTGACACTTATTGGGGACCTACTGTGTGCTGAACATACAGAGTTCACTTAATTCCATCTTCACAGCTGTTCTATAAAGTGGTTGGAGTCGAGTTAGCTGAGGCTCAGACAAACAATTTGTTTATTGGTCTTGGGCTTATTGTCTATAAGACTTTTTAAAGCACACTTAACCTGTAACTTTTGCAAAATCTATTCAGGACCCTGAAACTGGCACATTTACAGATAGTAGGTCCTGTAAGTCTAGTAATTTTCCTTTTGGCTCTATAAACATCAGCAATATGCTTCTTAAGATGATCAAGGGAGGCATTAATCATAGACCCAACTTGTAGCTACAGTCATATTGTAACCAGAAGGTGGTGTTTCATGCAACTTTAGTGCATTAAATAATGTCCCACACTCAATAAAGAAATCTGTTTGGCATCAATGAAAATAGACTCTGAACTCTAGCTCCTATGTTTCATGTATTAAAAACTTTAAATCCTAGATTTACAGGATCCTGAAAGTAACTATTGGTTTCCATTTCCTGACAAGATGCCAGTTTTCTTTTCTTTTTTGTTTTTTGAGGAAGATTGTCCCTGAGCTAACATCTGTTGCCAATCTTCCTCTTTTTCTTTTTTCTCCTCAAAGCCCCATTACCCAGTTGCATATCCTAGTTGTGTGTCCTTCTAGTACTTCTCTGTGGTATGCTGCCTCAGTGTGGCTTAATGGGCAGTGAGTAGGTCCATGCTCAGGATCCAAACTCCAAACCCCAGGCCGCTGAAGCAGAAAATGTGAACCCAACTGCTATGCCATCAGGCAGGCCTCAGATGCCAATTTTCAATTTAGTAAACAAAATAGTCATCATAACTATCATCAAATAATTTTTATGATACTCTTTGCTTTAATTTATGCAGCAGAGAATCAAAATGCAAACTTGTCTCTCTTCTAAACATGGATATATAGAGCCAGCTATATTTGTTCAGTACCTGCTATTGGAAACACACCTCCTGGGAGGATTGGTTAGTACATTTCTTCCCCCGAATTTAAACCTATATTAAACAAAGGGAGAGGAAAGTACCCCAAGAGGCACTTCTCTCCTATTTTCAGGACACATATGCTAAAGACTGTTTTTTAAACTAGATTGGTCACATTTATCAGTATGAACTATCATATTAATTTAGTTCTACAGCAAAACTTTGGTTCATCAGGCAGATAAAATGTTGAGAGCCACTATGCATTAGTCAATGTGCAAGGCCATAGATAAAGAATGGTTCACCAGGTACTGCTCTTTCCCTGAATGGGTGACCAACTGCCCTGATTTGCCCAGGCCTTAGAACTTTCTGTTTTAAACTCAGGACCTATGTTGATTGCAGCATTATTCACTATAGCCAAGAAGTGGAAGCAACCCAAGTGTCCCTTGACTGATGGTTGGATAAATAAGATGTAGCTTATATGTACAATGGAATACTACTCAGCCATAAAAAAGATAGAATTATCCCATATGCAACAACATGGATGGACTTAGAGGGTATTATGTTAAGTGAAATTAGCCAGAGAGAGAAGGACAAACACCACATGATTTCATTCATATGTGGAATATAAATGAACACTTGGACAGAGATAACTGGCTGGTGATTACCAAGGGGAAGGAGGGTGGGGGGTGGGCACAGGGGTGAAGGGATGCATCCACATGATGATGGACAAATAACAATGTACAACTAAAACCCTACAATATTATAAACTATTAAGAAATCAACAAAAATGAAAAAAAATCAGGACGATCCCCATCATAAAGGGACCATCTCAAAAGTCAGGTGAGGGAGACAGACACAAACAAATGAAGAGATATGCAACCATTTCACTGATGTTCCTGTATCAGCAACCTGGTAAAGGTCATAATAGGTTAAGAATAGTGATTGCTAGGCATCGTGCACTCACAGCCAGGGTCTATGCCAAGGCATATGCATTTATTATTGAACTTAATTCTCACAAGAAGAAACAACAACATTAAATGTGTACAGAATCAACACCCCATGAGTAACTCTGATCCCACCATCTGGAAAATCTTCCATAGTTTATTTCCAGGGCTGTTTCCATTCCTTCCTAGTCTCCTACTCCTCCTTACAACTCTCTGCTCACACAGAGCATCTTGTGTGAGTTCTAGAAATGTACCTAAAATCATGCCAATATCACCGGCTTCTCATCCCACCCAAAACAAATTCAAGTCCTTATCACAGCCTGGTATTTCCTACACAAATGTCCTAATGTCCTGTCCTTCAAAAACCCTGGTCTCATTGCTATTGTCCTGAGCAACTAGATTTTACTTTTTACTTGCGTTTACTCCAAGTTGAAAATTCTTTAACCAGACCTGCTTGAATATTGTATCTGCATAGTGGCTTATTTTTGAGTGCTCTAATCCATCTATCTCTTTATCCCTTTACCCTACTTTATTTATAGTGCTAATCACTACATGACATCAGATTGAAAGCTATAGTTTTCTGACCTATTGTCTGTACATTCTCTAAATTTTAACTCCATAACTGTAGAGTCTTGTGTGTGTTAATAACCAAAGCATTTCAGCACCTAGTTGCACTGACAAAAAATAGAAACAGTGAATATCATTTGAGGGAATGATTGTATTATAATGATTGCGACTGTATATTTTATCTTCATCTGTTAGGTCATCAGTTTTTTTTCTAGAAAGTTATAAAACATACAGAATGTCTACAATCCCATCTAGCTTCCACATCCAACAAAAGTATGCCCCTTTTATGTTCTTGACTTTGCACTTTTCATTGTTAGCCTTTGTTGACTAAACAGTTATAGAAGTGAGTTTCAATCACTGTATGGAAATTTCTTTTTCACAATTTTGTTCATGCTGAAAAATTATATGAAGTAACAAATGATTTTAAGTTGCTAAATGTGAATAATTGCAACAAAGCATTAATTGTTGTTCTTTAAAGTTGAAAATCAGTAATCCAAGATTATAACCCAAATCAATATCTTGGACATAATGTGGCATCAGATGTCTCCTTCAGACACACGAGCATACATAAAACAGGAAATCCCACATGGAGACACAGCAAAGGAAGAAATCAAGCATATATTGAAATTTTAAGAAGTGCAACAATCACAGTTCATATATGTTTGAGAAACTGAGTGAAGGAAAGAACGATTTGCCAGAATTGAGGTGACATAAGAGAAAAGGGCTATAAAAAGTTGAATGACACACACAAAAAATTACCAAAGGAAAGGTATAAGCATAAAAACAGAAAAATTCTCCAGAAAGGAAAATTTATTCATTTTTACCTCTTCTTGTTTTTCCTTCTAAACAATTAATATGTGATTTTAATTTTGCTGCTCTACTTAATCAATTAAGTCTGAAGAGGGTAAGTACAAACATATGTAGAATATAAGTCACGAGCTCCCTCCTGCTCAGACCTGCTTTTCTAGTGGAACAACTTTGCAATTGCTTGATTCTGTTTTCACTGACAGTAAAGAAACTAAACTACAGGGAGAAGAAATAAATATCCCATCTAATCTCAGTATGCTTTGACCAACTCTGAAATCTGAAATGAAACCTGATCTTTTGCAAAAGAGTAATAATTACACTATTAGATTTGAATAGGGCATGGTACACAGAGCAATGTGCTTACCAAACAATTAGGAAGCTTGGAATATTGAAATGACCAGAAATTTGAAGTAGTCACACAGGTTCAAAATCTGACTGGATCACTGACTGTATTTGAGAAGACTATTTTCCACATCTATGAATACTACTTTTCTTATTGAAAAAATAGGGATACTCATATTTAAATTAACAGAATTTTGGTTGGGGAAGAATTATAATAAATGATGTAATGTGAAGAACATCTCACATGATTTATGGCAGCTCAAAGATATACAAGAGAGATAGATAAATCTAGATATATAGATATCAATAGAGATAGAGATAGAGAGTATATATAGAGATTGAAAGCAATTGCCATACTCTTTTTACACTTTCATTATCATACTAGTTATTGCTTGAAGCCGTGGAAAATGGAATGCAAAAATATATATTGTGTAATCTGTGAATTTTATCATGTGTACTTTACCTAATGAAGAAAAGTAACGATGTAACTGTAGATTCTTGTGTTTTAATAACCAAAGCATTTCAGCACCTAGTTGCACTGACAAAAAATAGACACTTAGTGAATATCATTTGAGGGGATGATTGTATTATAATGATGGTGACTGTATGTTTTATATTTATCTTAGGTCATCAGTTTATAAAAATCTGTGCATTTGATTTTGAATTCTGTAGGGCTTCAGAAAATGGAAACATCATTATTGAAGAGAAAATATTCAAATATTTTATAATTAAGATAGATCTTGTAGGGCATGCAATACATACCTTTATAGTTCAAGGACATTGATTTTGGGTGGTGGGTACATTTTTATGAAAGGCATTGAAGTTACAAAGAACATGAGAGGTAGGGAATTGAGATTTGTCTGACTGGAGTAGTGGCAGTAGGGAAAGAAGAAGAGAAATTAAAGATGTAGAAGAGGACTAGGCAGTAAAGGACTTAGAATTTAAGGATGCAAAAGTTTCTGAGTCATGTCTACTATTTACTGTTGTCAATATGATGTGTTAAATTGACAGATGTTCAGGAATGCAGAGATTCCTGTGACTTATTGATAAATTGTGAATGATGTGCCTGGCCAGGTGTTATCTAGAGAGGAAAGCTTTGGTTATCTTGTTTATCTTTGCTGGTTATAATACTAGACTTTATACTTTAAGACCACTTGCTGAAATGCTTACTAGGAAAATTGGAAGGGGAACATTCATTTCAGATATTGAAATCAATTGAATGAAAGCTGCAGTATTGAAAGAAAAACAATTCATTCTAAACAAACATTAATAAAATCAGAGTCCCTTCTTATGTTCCTGTTTTGTTTCATGTTCTGTGCTTTGTTTTTGTTTTTATTTTTCTTTCAAGGCAGTTAAAGCAGTGAGTTTTCCTGGAGAAATGGAATTCAACTTCAAATGACTTCATTTTGCTGAGGTTGTTTCCCCCAAATCAAACTGGACTGTTTCTCTTGTCCCTCATCATCCTCATAATCCCTCCAACCTCAGTAGATAACTCAGCCATAATTCACCTCATGAAACCATGCAAACAGCCATTTGATGATTAAACAGCTAGTAATGGGGGGTGGAATTGGCCACCCCAAAATATGTCTCTGCCTGCTGGAAAGATACTTTAACTCCCAACCCCCACTAACTGACCAAAAGAGTTTGGGCTGGGAGGCCTGCTCACAGAACAGGCCATCACCATAGACATCACTGGGTATCAGGGGTTCCTTGCTAAGCCCATTCTTACTCCTGGTTACCCTTTGTAAGAGACATTTACATTTGGAAAGGAAATCTCCATTCCTAAATGTGTCTTCTTCCCTGTACCAGGAAGAAGGGTGGGGAAGGCCTAACCCAGAAACTTGTCAGAATGGAAGGCAAGGACTTAAACTTGCATGACAAACCTACCCATTGTTAATTGTGCTGTTTGGGCAATATGCCATCTGACTCCCACTAGGTTCCTATAGACAACAACCCCCTGGGGCCTGGGTCACCATGGTAATGAATTTTTGAGCTATTTGTTCAGGAGCTGCCATTCTGTGGACACACCTCCTAAGAAGAGGCCTGAAGCCTGACTATGCTTGTGCAGATCATCAATTACCTCATCTCTCCTCACCTCCAATCATTTCAGATCACCTTGTCCCATACCCCAGAAATATCCCTGAGTCCCTGTTTTGGGGGAAGTGGATTTGAGATTCATTCTCCTGTTTCTTCACTTGGCTGCCTTGTGATTAAACTGTCTCTCTGCTGCAGTCTCATCGCCTCAGTGTTTGACTTTCTGGGCAGTGGGCAAAACGGACCTGGTGCAGTAACACTCATATGCTCAGATCCCCAGCTCCACACACCAATGTACCTTTTCCTCAGCCAGCTCTCCCTCATGGACCTGAGGTACATCTATACCACCATCCTCAAGATGGTGTTCAACTTCCACTCTGGCCAGAAAGTCATCTCCTACCTGGGGTTAAGGGTGCAAAGCTGCTTCTTCCTGACCACAGCATGTTCTGAAGGCTTACTACTGGCCCTCATAGCCTATGACTCTTACATGGCTATTTGCCACTCCGTCCATTATTCCATCTGAATGAGTAAAAGAACGCATGTAAAAATGATGGTAGGATCTCAGTTTTGGGATTTATCAACTCTTTGGCACACCCAGTCTATACCCTCCATATTTCTTACTGCAGGTCCAGAGCCATTGATCAATTCTTTTGCAATATCTCAGCCATGTTGTCTCTGGTCTGTATGGATACCTGGGTCTATAAGTACACGGCTTTTGTGAGCACAAGCCTCTTTTTCCTTTCTTTCTTTCCTTGGTGTCACTGCTTTCTATGGCTGGGTCCTTTTTGCTGTCTGCCATATGCACTCAAAAGAGGGAAGAAAAACAGTCTTCACCATCTGTTCAACGCATTAAACTATAAAGACCTTTTACTATGCACATAGGTATTATCTTTGGCCTAGGGATCTCTGCTCGCCAGCACAATATGAGATTTTAGCAGTCTTCTACACCATCCTCATCCCCATGGCCAAAAATGAGGAAGTCCCAGGGGCCATAATGAGAATGTTTGAGATATTCTTTTCTATAAAGGAATAATCATGGCTGCCCTCACTTTGCTTTATTTCCCTTTACATGTCAATTAGAACACCCTAGAGCAGCACTGTCTAATAGAAATACAAGGTGAGCCACACGTAATTTAAAATTTTCTTGTAGCCACATTTAAAAAGTGAATTTGGTTTAAATGACATGTTGATTCAATGCAAAACAACATTATAATCAATATTGATATTAACAACATTGATATTAATACAATATATGATATTACATATATGTTTGTACATATGTTACTATTGCTATAATGATATTTATGCTTATATTGGTATATTATCATTTCTTTATTAATCAACATAAGATTATTAATATGATCTCTTATGTTGTTTTGAATCTAAATTTTCATAATCTTGTGTGTATTTTATACTTAGAGAACATTGCACTTTTGATTATACATGTTTCAAGTGCCCAGTTGCCACATGGGGCCAGTGGCTACTGCATTGGACAGCACAGCCTTAGAGCATCCAATAAAATATTTTTAAAATTATATATATGTGGTATATAGAATGTATCTGTGATATACAAAATATAGATAATGGAAGTAAGAGAAGTAACAAACAAAACAAGCATGCAAATGTGGTTTTTATAAGTTTGCTTACCTGTTTTGCTTTATCTTGATTGTAATTGATATCTGGAGTCAATCCTATCCTAATATCTTTTTGTAAAACAATTTTGAAGGGGATTATTTGATTTACAGTATTTCTGATTTCAATTAAAATATTGAGATTAAGTGACCTGCATAGGGATGTGGGAATAATCGACAATTTATTCTACATTTAAATTAAGAAAACTATATATTTAAATGACCTGAAAGTAGTTCTTTGTATTTAAAGAAACTGTTTAATTAAAGGCATGGAGACAAATGACTAGGTAGTTACAGCATGTGATATATGAAGTAAAACAGAAACTTCAGGTTTTAGCTACAACATGTAAAATATAAATACAACTTTTCATAGGTTGAAATTCTATGCTAATGTAGAGGGAAAAGAAATATTCCTCTACTCTTCTAGGTCCTACTGGCTGGTCTAAAAATTAAATTGACTGGAGACAGAATAACAGGAGAAAGTCAAACAAGTTTAATAACATGTATATGTGGAAGAACACAGGAAATTGATTAACAGACCAGAATGGCCAAAGTCACCACCTTAAATACAATCTTCAGCTAAAGACAAA
The DNA here is from genome assembly GCA_031878705.1 of Tapirus indicus. Lineage (NCBI taxonomy): Eukaryota > Metazoa > Chordata > Mammalia > Perissodactyla > Tapiridae > Tapirus > Tapirus indicus. The sequence continues at coordinate 50,393,966 of CM062942.1, forward strand.
AGATGATGTTGGTGGCAGTTGTTTGGGACTCCAAAGGGGAGGAAGGCAATTCACATGGAGATGGGAAAGTACATATTTTGTAAACAAATGCTTGGCATACCTTGCAAAGATGATGGGAAATGGAGAAGACTTTGGTCAAATGGGCCTTGCTAGGTTCCTCCCTGTCCACCAACATCTAGTTGATATTATACTATAGTTATCTAGGGTGATATTTCCTCCTTAGAACAGGCCTTCTGTCTTAAATTCTTTTAGTCAGTTAGATGAAAGAACAAAGTTTCTTCCTCAGTATTTTGTTCTTAAAAATAATCCAGCCAAAGGGAGACACATTTAGGGGTAGCAAATTCTGATCCTGTACATTAATATGTCATAATGTGTTTAACAAAACTTTCACTACCGCTTTACTAATACACAATATGAATACACACTAATACTGCTTTTACTCCTTTATTAATACACTGAAAGTTACTTCAAGCCACGAAGGGAGTTATGTAGGAGTTTCAATGATTATAGAAAGAAAATGAAAGCTTTAGAGTCCATCCCTGCAACTCTCCATTTATTGCCCAAGTTTACACTCTCAATATCTTCCCCTGGCCTCTTAAATACCTTTTCAAGTGCTTTTGTGAGTAGAGTGCACTTCAAACTTAAAATATATCCTATACATTTCCATCCAAGTTTTTTTCTAAACTTATAAATATATTTTCATTCCATGATCTATAATTCCCTGTTCAATTCACAAAACTTTCCAAACTTAAATTCATATTCAAGTACTTCCAAAATGTGCATTGTCTACCCTTGCCTGTTACTACCCCACAATCCACACACAGTGCCATGGTTATCTTAGATCTCTAGCCTGTGCCTACAGCCCTCCATCACCCTGCACATCTGAAGCTTAGCTCAGGTCATTTCCCACTTTCAGAAAGTTGTGCTTCACATTTTTTAAGACTGCCAATCTGAGACATATCATTTTCTTAACACATAACTTACAATTCACCTCCCATCTTTTCACATCTATAACCAACTAATGTTGCCCACCCCCACACCTCTACTCCTATAGTTATTATGATGACATATTTTACTGATACATTTTCATGTCTAATTCTGAGTCTACTTTTAAATTGAAGTCATGGAATATAGTAGTAATTAGGATGATAATGTTAACTAGCATTTAGTATGTGTAAAGGCTTTGGCCTGCATTAAACTTAGCATTTACTACAATACTATAGTTCTAATATTTGCTCCACTTTGAGTGAGCTCATTGAAGCTTTGAGAGATGAAAAGTTCTGCCTTAGGTCAGAGAACTGGGAAGAGTAGGTCTCTATTTGGAAGAGAGTTTTTTTTTCTTTTCCCACTTTTTTTTTATTGCAGTAACATTGGTTTATAACATTATATAAATTTCAGTTGTACATCATTATATTTTGATTTCAGTGTAGATTACACCATGTTCACCACCCAAACACTAATTACAATCCATCATCATACACATGTACCTAGTCACCCTTTTCACCCTCCTCCCTCTCCCCTCCCCCTCTGGTAACCACCAATCCAATCTCTGTCTCTATGTGCTTTGTTGTTGTTTTTATCTTCTACTTATGAGTGAGATTATACAATGTTTTACTTTTTCCTTCTGACATATGGCTTAGTATAATACACTCAAGGTCCATCCATGTTGTCACAAATGGCCAGATTTCATCTTTTTTATGGCTGAATAGTATTCCATTGTGTGTGTCCCATATCTTGTTTATATATTCATCCCTTGATGGGCACCTAGGTTGCTTCCAAGTCTTGGCTATTGTGAATAATGCTGCAATGAACATTGGAGTGTATGTATCATTATGCATTCATGTTTTCAGGTTCTTTGGATAAATACCCAGCAGTGGAATAGCTGAATCATATGGTAGTTCTATTCTTAATTTTTTGAGGAATCTCCAAAATATTTTCCATAATGGCTGCATCAGTATGCACTCCCACCAGCAGTGTATGAGAGTTCTCTTTTCTCTACATCATCTCCAAAACTTGTTATTTCCTGTCTTGTTAATTATAGCCATTCTTATGGGAGTGAGGTAATATCTCATTGTAGTTTTGGTTTGCATTTCCCTGATAGTTACTGATGTTGAACATCTTTTCATGCGTCTGTTGGCCATCTGTGTATCTTATTTGGAGAAATATCTGTTCAGATCATTTGTCCATTTTTAATTGGGTTGTTACTTTTTTGTTGTTAAGATCTATGAGTTTTTATATGTTTTGGATATTAACCCCTTATCAGATAAATGGTTTGCAAATATCTTCTCCCAATTATTAGGTTGTCTTTTCATTTTGTTTATTATTTCCTTTGCTGTGCAGAAGCTTTTTAGTTTAATGTAGAACCACTTGTTTATTTTTTCTATTGTTTCCCTTGCCTAGTCAGATATGGTACTTGATAATATGCTGCTAAGACTGATGTTGAGTAGCCTACTGCCTATTTTTCTTGATGAAATCTGGCCATTTGTGACAATATGGATGGACCTTGAAGGTACTATACTAAGCAATAGACATTTCATGAATTCAGGTCTTACATTCAGGTATTATTTCTAAGCCATACTCACCAAGTAAAAGAGAGAGAAGGCTCAAATAAATAAAATGAGAAATGAAAGAGGGGAAATTACAATGGGCCTCTTAGAAATACAAAAGAATACAAGAGAATACCATGAAAAGCTATATGCCAACACACTGGATAATTTGTAAGAAATGGATAAATTCTTAGAATCATACAACCTTCCAAAACTGAAACAAGAAGAAATAGAGAATTTGAATACACCAATCACTAGTAAGGAGATTGAAATGGTAATCAAAAATCTCCCAAAAAGTAAAAGTCCAGGACCAGATGACTTCCCTGGTGAATTCTGCCAAATATTCAAATATTTAATACCTATCCTTCTCAAACTCTTCCAAAAATTTGAAGAGGAGGGAAAGCATCCTAACTCGTTCTACAAAGCCAAACTTACCCTGATACCAAAACCAGACAAGGACAACAGAAAAAAAAGAAAATTACAGGCCAATATCACTGATGAACATCGATGCAAAATTCCTCAGCAAAATACTAGCAAATCAAATACAACAATACATTAAGAAGACCATACCCCAGGATCATGTGGGATTTATTCCAGGGATGCAGAGATGGTTCAACATCTGCAAATCAATCAACATGGTACACCACATTAACAAAATGAAGAATAAAAATCATATGATCATCTCGATAGATGCAGAGAAAACATTTGACAAGATACAGCATCCATTTATGATAAAAACTGAATAAAATGGGTATGGAAGGAAAGTACATGAATGTAAGAAAGACCATATATGACAAAGCCACAGCTAATATCATTCTCAATGGAGAAAAACTGAAATCTATCCCTCAAAGAACAGAAACTATACAAGGATGCCACTTTCACCACTCTCACTTAACAGCATATTGGAAGTCCTAGCGAGAGAAATCAGCCAATAAAAATAAATAAAAGGGATCCAAATTGGAAAGGAAAAAATGAAACTGTCACTACTTGCAGAGGACATGATTTTATAAATAGAAAACCCTAAAGAATCCACCAAAATACTTTTAGAAATAATAAATGAATATGGCAAATTTGCAGGATATAAAGTCAACATACAAAAATCAGTTGTGTATCCATACACTAATAACCATGTAGCAGAAAGAGAAATTAAGAATACAATCCCACTCACCATTGCAACAAAAAGAATAAAATACCTAGGAATAAATTTAGCCAAAGAGGAGAATGATCTGTACACTGAATACTATAAAATATTGTTGAAAGAAATTGAAGAAGACATGAAGAAATGGAAAGATATCCCATGCTCTTGGATTGGAAGAATTAACATAATTAAAATGTCCATACTTCCTAAAGCAATCTACAGATTCATTGAAATCCTTATCAAAGTTCCAAGGACATTTTTCACAGAAATAGAACAAAGAATCCTAAAATTTATATAGAACAACAAAAGACCCTGAATAGCCAAAGGAATCCTGAGAAAAAGGAACACAGCTGTAGGTATTACACTCCCTGATTTCAAAATATACTACAAAGCTGTAGTAACCAAGACAGCATGGTACTGGCACAAAAACAGACACACAGATCAATGGAACAGAATCAACAGCCCAAAAATAAACCCACACCTCTATGGACAGCTAATTTTTGACAAAGCAGCCAAGAACATACAATGGAGAAAGGAAAATCTCTTCAATAAATGGTGTTAGGAGAACTGGACAGTCACATGCAAAAGAAAGTAGACCATTATCTTACACCATACACAAAAATTCACCCGAAATGAAAGGCAGTTTTTAATCTGAGCTGAGGTGCTTAGTCTCCACTTTACCCCGATTCTGCATGAATAAGAAACTGATCTTTTGATCTTTGTTTCTATGATTTTGTGATGTATAATAAGAAATATGTATTTGGTCTTCATCATTCCCCATTCCTGGCACAGAGCTCCTAAAACTCTTGGAATTTCCTCAGTGATTACGTCTATAAAGATGTATTTTGTTACATAATGAGATTATTTTTAGAGAATAAATAAATAACCTATGGATGGGGGATTGTTGCCAGGTGGTGCAAGCGGGTAATTGGAGGGCTGGATCTTTCACTCTCACCTCCATGACCTCCAGGATGGGGAGAGGGGCTGGAGATTGAGTTCAATCGGCAGTGACCAATGATTTAATCAATCATTTCTATGCAGTGAAGCCTCCTTAAGAACCCAAAAGGACTGGGATCAGAGAGCTTCCAGGTTGGTAAATCAGAATGCATCCAGATGCAGATCCCCATGCTCTTCTGTTTGGGACTCTTCAAGACTTCACCCTATGTATCTTTTCATCTGGCTATTTAGTCACATCCTTTAATGTTCTTTGTAATAAACCTGTAATCTTGTAAATAAACCATTTTCCTGAGTTTTTTGAGCTACTTGAGCAAATTAATCAAACCTGAGGAGGGACTCATGGGGACCTCTGATTTACAGTCCACAGACCAGAAGCACTGGTACTTGAACTTGCAATTGGTATCTAAAGTGGGGGCAGTCTGTTTGGACTGAGCCCTTACCTATGGAATCTGATGCTATCTTCAGGTAGATAGTGTCAGAATTTAGTTAAATTTGTGGGACAGCTAGTCAGTGTCTTGGGAGAATTGAATTAATTGCTTGATGGTGTAGGAAAAAAATACATACTGTAGTGCCTCCTACAGAAGAACAGGCTGCTATGCCATGCAAATGCTAGAGACATTTATTTGTGATGTGTTATTTGTACACTCATCTGAGCATATTGAAATGTGACACAATTTAAGGAAAATTGTGAACATGCTGCATGACAAATCTGAAGGAAAATATAGCCAGATAATCTCTCTACACAAAGGTAAGTGTTCATTGATTTGATTTTCCCTTTGTCCTTCAAATGAGCAATGAACTGTGAGCCAGATTCCTCAGACTATGATACAATTTACTTATTTGCTTTACCTGAGCCAGTTTTTCTTCTTGAATTAAAAAATATATATATGTGCATTTTCCTGTTCTTGATACCAGCTCAAGGCAAGGTTGACACAAGGGACTTTGTGTAAGGTAACTTTGAATGACTTCTGATTAACTAGCCCAGACATGCTCTGTGGCTTTTATGGCCCCTGCCAGCTGCTATAAGTTGATAACTTTGTTCTTTTGGGTTCCTTAGGAATGTAACGACCACCCCAGCAGAGAGCCTATGCTGATAGCCATCATCAAGGACAACTGAAAGGTCAGGGTATAGGGCATTGCTCTGGTCTCTGATGCATAGCCAGTAAAACCAAAGACTATCAGGAACTAAAACCAGATGTCTGCCCCCACCTGGAGATCAGATGCCTCCCCCACCTGGAGACCAATCCCCTATATAACTGGCCTGTAATCTTTGTTCTGTAAGATGGTTCTTTTGGACATGAGTGAGTCAGCCATCTTCCCTCTTGCTGGCAAGCTATAATGAAAAAAGTCCTTTCTCTCCTACCACCTGGCCTCATGACTATTGGCATGTCTTGCAGTGGCCAGTGAACCACCTTTTTGGGCAGTAACATTCTGAATATGACCTCTAGGATTAGTTTTTGGGTTTTGGCCTTGGTGTTTTGGTATTTCTATCATTGATTTGATCTCTAAAAGTCACCAATGATATGATTCCTCATTTAGTAAAAAACAAAACAATATTTCCTGGTGTATCCTGGACAAATTAAATGATCAACTCATCTTTGTACAACAGCAAGAACAACAGATGCTGATGAGATAATGTCAAACTAAAAAAAAATGGTCCCCAAGATTCCCACCAGTCACATTCAATTGGGAGGTTGTTATGGAAATTCATTCACCTCCATTTACTCTTTATTAATTCAACGTATGTATTGAACCCTTTTTGTGTGATAGTCATGGTTCTTGTTACAATGGGTAAAGTGATGGACAAGAAGATACAGCCTCTGACCTTGTGGAGTCCAAACGTTGGTGTGAGCTATAAACACCTAAACAACACATTATATAGTCACACTGGGTATTGATGAAGTCAGGGAGAAAAGTGGCACATGATTTATCACATAGAGTTATCAGGGAGGCCACCGTGACATGATGAAGAGACTGACCTTTTAAACCTCAGGGAAAGAACTCTCAAAGACCTCAAATGACTGAGGAATAAGAGCAGCTGGAAGCTGTGCGTGGGAGAAGAGTAAAACATGCAGATCAGAGCAGCCTCACAGCCAGGTCAGGGTAAGAGATGTGGACTGCTTCTAAATATAGTGGGAGCTTTGCATGGAAATGTCTTTTAAAGGACAAATGTCCAAATCCACTTGGGCATTCAATTGGAGTGAGTGCTGGATAAATATTTGAATGTGCAGCAAAATGGAAACCTCTATCACAGCCACTGCTTCCAAAGACTTGCAGTCTGCACCCTTGAAAACATTATTTGTTTTCTTTTAAGTTTTAGGTTTTGCTCTTACAGAAATATTAAACTATAAGGACCTCGAAGGAACCACAATCACTTACATTTCTAATTATTCTCCTGAAAAATAACAAATAGTAAAATAACAAATAATAAATAATAAAAGCCTAAAGATGCTATTTCTGTCATGAGGCCAGATGCTACACTTTTCCATCTCAATCTCCCTTCTAATTCCAAGAACAGGTCATCAACATAATCACAGGGTGAAACAGGAATGGAGTGTTATCATGACAACTCACTAACCTCCTGAGGAAATAGTCAATGACATTTACATTTCTAATTTCTTCCAACTAAAAGACTGTAGTCCAGGACAGAAAAAATTTTGTCACAGGCCATCCACCTTCTAGGGACAGGTAATTATTGAAAATTATATTCTGCCAGTTCTCCCAGAGCAAAACCAATCATAAGATATTTTAATGCACATCTCAGAGATTTTATAGTAGATCCCAGAACAAATTCACCATTAATCTCCGAACAAGAAGTCCACTTATTCAAAGCAAACATAAGTGGATGCATTCAAAGTTATTGTTCTTCACATCAATTTAGGCAAAGGAGAGTTCTAACTCCCTAAAAAATTAATGATTTTTGTGGTCATTATCCACCCACTCAGCTTGGTCAGATTTTTATCCCATTATCACCTTCTCAAGTAGGCTGTTCTTAAGTTAATAATTTAAAACTACAACAGTATCCTCCATTTTGTACCCCCTCTACCTGCATTGCCTTCCTGAATAGCACATTTATCCTCCCAATTTACTTTATTTATGAATCCACTTTATTGTCTGCTTCCCCCATAACATTTCTTAACAGCTATTTCATCACCGCTAGTATCTGGGAAATAGTAGGAACTCAATAAAACACTTAGTGAATTACATCACTCTGATATAACTAAATTCATAGAGAGGCATATAACCTACTTATACTGAGTATGAAGATTAGGATAACTTATGGGAAATAGATATTCTCCCTGGTGCGTTGCAGAGAAGAGGAGAATATACTTAAGAGTTTATCTAAGATTTGAGCTGAAAGAAAATAATCAGAGTCAAGGAATATATGTATGTAGATATCTGAAATAAAGATAGAAAGATGAAGAAAAATTGATAAGGAGCTGGAAGAAAGCAATTGGAGGTGAAGATTTGTGTGGCATTTAAGGGACATAATTTTTCTTTCAAAAGGCTGTATTAATATAAGGAGACAGTACAATTGATTTTAAAATTTATCTTTTAAATTTAGTATGATCTCAATAATATGCTAATATAGAACTTCAAAAAACAGTTAAGCTGCTTCTAAAGTTCATTACATGCAAAGTTAATATGCAAAAATTGAAAAATTTTGCAAAGATGGACTATTACTGATTTAGAGCATTTTAATATTATAAAACTATGAATTAAAATTACATTGTGCTGGTACATAAATTGAGACAGATCAATTTAATATACTGGAGGTTCCAGAACAGACTAAAATTAAGTTAATTTATATTAAATTAAGTTATGATAAAGTTGCCATTTTGAACTGTAAGAGAAAATAGAGCTTCTTTAATAAACCACGTTTGGACAACTGGTTAACCAGAAGCAAAAAAGTTAAGTTGATGCCAACACTAAGCTATGCACCAAAATAAACTGCAAATGAGCATTAGATTTAAATTAATAAAAAGCTGAAAATATGAGGAAAAGATTAAAAAATAATCTTAGAGAACAAAAAACAAAGTTATATTTTTCAAAAATATACAAAATAGATTATTTATAAAAATATATTGATAAATTTTACTATTTCTAAATATCTCTAAGTAGCAGTGATTTTATAAAGGAAGACAATAGACAAATAAAATTTACAAGAATATTTAATTATATTACACACAGATTTATATTGGAAATATAAGATGTTCCAAACATCAATTAAGAGAAAAAAATCTACAACTCAATAAAAAAATGGGTAAAATTCACAAAAAAAACCCCACAAATGGTTATAAGGAATAGGTAAAGATCAATGGCATCAAAAAATAAAACACTTAAAAATAAATTTAACCAAGGAGGTGAAAGATCTATATGCTAGATGGGATGCTGCCTGGTTGAATAAAGCCAATAAAATCTTTAAAATTTACTCAGTTGAATTTGTTTTTTTAACATTACTTAGGATGTAAAGTTAGTATGTGCAGAATGTCAGGGATGACTGTGGGAATGTCCTTGATATTCCTAATTCCCACTAATTCAACCAAACCTTTGAATGACCCATCTTAAAATTAACTTCACCATTTCCTTGACTTCTGTTATCACCTCCAAGTTTTCATTTTTGAACCTGATGTATACTTGATATTAAATCTCTTCCCTAGAATTCACCACCCTAAAAGAAAAATAAACCCGTCATATTCCATTCAGAGCTGTATAAAGACTTCAGAATCCCTGATGACGTTTCAGCTAAATCCCTGTAATAAGTTTCTATAAATTGAAAGAAAGACTAACTGGTACAGGTAAGCTATGGGTCTACTATGAGAAGAACAAGAAGTCTTCTGACTTTCAATTAGATCTTGACATTCAGGAAACGTTTATTTTTCTGCTTTAGAAACATTTGAAAATAGTAAAACTTCTATGATGAATGATAACTTCAGGTAGACTGTTTCCATTTTCATTTTTACATGACAAAGAACCATTTTCATTGACAGCATATCAGGAAAAAATAAATGAATTTGAAATTTATTAGGAAAAGCACCATGAAGAAAAAAGGGTAAGGCTTGGACTTTATTTATTTATTTTTTGGAAGATAATTTTGTCCAGACATGAATGATTTTCTTCTCCTCTAAATTAATTTTAGTCCTTGCACTCTAAGTGTAAAATAACATTTTAAATTACTGTACACTGATGAGTGAGCTTATACTCAAGTCCTAGGTACACATGCAAAAAGTTTTGTCTACATTTTCACAGTGTAGATTCTCTGAATGACTCTTCTTAGGGCCCCCATCACCTCTTGGTTTCTCAGGCTGTAAATAATGGGGTTGAGAATTGGGGTCAAGATGGTGTAGAATACAGCCAGAACCTTGTCCTCTGTTGGAGATCTGAGGAATCTCAGGCATAGATAAGTGTAAGCAAAGGAAGCATAATAGAAAGTCAACACAGTGGGGTGTGTGCTGCAGGTTGAATAGGTCTTTTTCCTCCCTTCTGCTGAGTGCATGTTATAGACAATGAGGAGAACCCGGCCATAGGAACATGCAATACCAATAAAAGGCAACACGAGGAAGAGGGTAGTGCTCACAATCACTGTATACTCACAGACCCAGGTATCCATGCAGGCCAGAGTTAACATAGCAGGGACATCACAAAGAAATGGTTGATGGCCCTGGATCTGCAATAAGGGATGTGGAGGGCATATGTGGTATGGGCACAAGAGTTGATAGAATGCATTATCCAAGATCATAGTATCATCAGCACACACACTCTTTTGCTCATATGAATGGGATAGTGGAAAGGAAAGCAAATAGCTGCATAATGATCATAGGCCATAGATGTCAAGCACAGTGCTTCTGCAGCAGCTGAAGTCAAGAAGAAGAAGCTCTGAACCCCACATCCAATGAAAGAGATAGACTTGTTTCCAAACAGAAAGTTGGAAGCCATTTTGGGGAAAATGGTGGAAATGTAGCTCTGATCCATGAGGGAGAGCTGACTAAGTAGGAAATACATGGGTGTGTGGAGATGGGTGTCCAGGAAGATGAGAAGGATCATGGACAGATGCCAAACAGAGTCATTAGGAAAATGAGAACAATGAGAATGAAGAGGAACAGGCCAATTTTTGATGGTGGGAAAAACCCCAATATGATGAAATCAGTTGATGTATGATTATAATTTTCCATGGGGACACTGATATGATTTTTCCTAGAGGCAGACAAAAGAGTAAGTTAAGTACAGAACTATAAACTATTTTTAACTTATTTTTGTAGTCAGACTCTATTATTTAAAATTTTTTGGCTTTTAAATGAAGATGTGAACTTATCTATTTTGGAAGAAAGAAACCTTATTTTCTTACCCAGAGATTAAAATTTGAATATGTAAGCATGTGTGGCCAAAGTGTTTTCTAAGAAATCTTTAAAGTTATTTTAAAAACAGCATTTCTACTATGATTATTTTAGGATAAATATGCTTTGCTGCCCTACAAAAACTCATATGTCATCAAAATAAAGATTTTGTATTCAAAACATAAGCATAGAAATCTGTGTAAATGTATACATTGTACAGCTCTAGGATCAATAAATGTTTACAACTCTTAAGGGATGATTTTTCTTTCATATTTAAGCCCTAAAACTTACCTCTAAAACTAAAGTAGCCTATCAGCTCATGTAGAGGAGTTATATTTCTTTCTTAAGTCTACTTTGCAAAGTAACACCAAATCAAGGTTTTTTTTTTTTTTGAGGAAGATTGGCCCTGAGCTAACATCTGTTGCCAGTCTTCCTCTTTTTCTTTTTTCTCCCCAAATCTCCAGTACATAGTTGTAGATCCTTCTAGTTCTTCTATGTGGGATACCACCTCAGCATGACTTGATGAACAGTGGGTATGTCTGTGCCTAGGATTCAAACTGGTGAACCCAGGGCTGCTGAAGTGGAATGCATGAACCTAACTGCCACACCACCAGGCCAGACCCTAAATCAAGTTTTCTTAAAGTCAAGTATTATTTGGTTCATTTGTTCTGAAATATTGCATGAATCCTTACTGTCAAGTGCCACTTACACAAAATCATTATCTTCTAACTCCTCACTCAGGTTCTGAATGCTGCTGTTAAAGAAGACCCTTAAACATCTGTATGCCATGCTCATTGTAGCTTTCATGACTTAGCTCAAGCTCTTCCAAACAGCATATGTTTTCTGTCTCTCTACTTCTCTAATGTTTATATAATATTATGATTACTTATGACACTTTGTCTTACTCATTCCTTTCCTCCCTTTGGTTTTCTTGTATTTAAAATTATTTCCAAATCTAGATAGGTGTGTGAATTTAAGCACATATATTTATCATCTATCCCTCTTAAAACCCAATTATTATGATGATAAACAAATATGTCACAAATTAAAAGACAGCAGGTTAGCAAATGCACAGTGACAGATGAAATAATTCAAGACTCTGAAAGAAGGAATTTGGATAGAGGAACGGTCAGTCACTTAAATGGAAAAAAGGAAATGGCATCCTGACAGTTCTTCATGAAGGTAGGAGGAGGAATTCTTCTCCAGAGGCATCATAAGTGAACAAGGTTTACAAAGTATGTAAAGTTTTAGTCTTAAATATTGTTCTGGGGCCAAATGTTACCAGACTTTTAAGGAAGTTTCCAATATGAAAGAGGAAGATGCACAAATGTACCTACATACACACACACAAAAACACATACATATTCACACACATTCTGCACAAGTATAGAGTGAGTTATATATGGGTGGGAAAATGTAGAAAGAAAACATATTTTTTAAAAATAGGATTCATATCTTCAAAGAATCATGACATATTATTTATTCTACAATATAGATATTATTAGATATATAAAAAAGTTTCAGGTAACAAGAAAGTCTGTTTCAAATTATAAAAATATGACAATTGGCAAAAAGATCAAGTGAAAGTTTCAAAGACAAAATGAAAATATCTTTCAGAATGAAAAGAAAGTAACAGCAACATAAAAAGATTGTCATTTTGAAAGTGTAGGAGAATGGAAAAATTAATACAGGGAAACAAATGTATGCTTATTGTCCTTCCTAGAAAGCATATAACAAAAGAATAATGGAGTTAACAATATCAAAATTTTTTTTCAGAATTGATATATATGATTTTCATATTCAAACAGCATGAACAAAACACAGAAAAGTAAATGAGAAGTACTTTATTGAAAGATATTTTCTTGAAAATCCTAAATGTTTTCTTAAAAATATTTTCTGAAAGTTGTCAATATTGCCTATAAATTCATGGCCCTAAAATTGCCTTGACAGAGAAAATAGTAATAATAATGAGAACTATATATAGAAATAGTAACTAAAATATCATCAGGTTTTACAGTAATTTTTATTTTTGTATTTTAGCAATAAATACTAGAAAATTGAACAATGCTGTCAACCTCACCACCCTAGACACAAAGTGGATGGAACTATGTTGAAAGGATGAAAAAGGGAAAAAGAGGTCAAGATGGTGGTATGTGGAGTGAGAAGGTCTCCATTCTAAGGAGTCCACCAAAAATCTGTTAAAACTAATAATAAAATTCAGCAATATTGCAAAATACAAAAACATTTGTATTTCTCTACACTAATAATGTACAATCCTAAGAATAGTTTAAGAAAACAATGACATTTATAATATCATCAAAAAGGATATAATACTTTGGAATAAACTTAACAAGGAAGACATAAACTTGTGCACTGAAAATCACAAAATATTGCTGAAAGAAATTGAAGAAGAGACAGATAAATAGAAAAGCATCTTATGTTCATGGATTGGAAAACTTAATATTATTAAGATGCCAATACTACCATAAACAAACTTCATATTCATTGAAATGCCTATCATAATCCCAAGGAGGATTTTTGCAGAAATAGAAAAATATATCTTAAAATTCATGTAGAATCTCAAGGTACCTCAAATAGCCAAAACAACCTTATAAAATATTTTTGGATTCAAAACTTACTACAAAGCTACAATAATAAAGACACTGTAGTATTGGCATAAAGACAGACATAAATCAATAAAATAGTATAGAGATACCAGAAAAAAACCTTCACATATGTGGTCAAATGATTTTTGACAAGGGTCTCAAAATCATTCAATGGCAATGTTTTTTCAACAAATGGCACTGAGAAAACTGGTTATCCACATGCAAATAATGAAATTGTACCATTACTTTGCACAAACAAAAAAATTAACTTAAATGGATCACAGAGCTAAAACTATAAAATTGTAGAAGAAAACACAGGGGAAATTTTTCATGATATTGGATTTAGCCATGCTTTTGGGATATGACACCAAAAGCACATGCAACAACAAAAATATAGATAAATTGGATTTCATCAAATTAAAAACTTTTTTGCATCAAAAAACTTTATCAGGGGCTGGCCCTGCAGAATAGTGGTTAAGTTTGTGTGCTCCACTTCAGCCGCCCGTGGTTTGCAGGTTCAGATCCCAGGTCTGGACCTACACATCACTCAACAAGCCATGCTGTGGCAGCTTCTCATATACAAAATAGAGGAAGATGGGCATAGACGTTGGCTCATGGCCAATCTCCCTCATTAAAAAAAAAAGACTTTATTGGCAGAGTAAATCAGTAACACACAGAACAGAAAAATATTTACAAAATATATATCAGATAAGGGATTGATACAGGGAATATATAAACAACTACAACTCAACAACAACAGAAAAGCTAATTTAATAATGAGGGAAGAACTTGAGCAAGCATTTCTCTGAAGAAGATGTACAGATGGCCAATAAAATGGGAAAAGATACTCAATATCACTAATTATTAGGGAAATTCAAATCAAAACTGCAATAAGATGCCACCTCTCAACCATTAGGATAGCTACTATAAAAAAAAAGAAAGAAAATAACAAGTGTTGGTGAGGATGTGAAGAATTTATAACACTTGTGCAATTCTGGTGAGAATGCAAAATGGTGCAACCACTGTAGAAAATACTATGGCAATTTCTCAAAAAAACAAAAATAGAATCACCACATGATATGGCAATTACACATATGAGTATGTGTCCAAAAGGACTGAAAGCAGAGTTTAGAACATATATTTGTACATCCATGTTCATAGCAGCTTTATTCACAATAGCTCAAAGGTAGCAGCAACACGAGTATCCATTGACAGATTAATGGATAAACAAAACATGGTATATATATATAATGGAATATTAATCAGTCTTAAAAAGGAAGGAAATTTTGCTACATGCTACAACATGGATAAAACTTGTAGATATTATGCTAATTGAAATAAGGCAGTCATGACAATAAATACACATATTTCCACATATGTGAGTTACCCAGAGTAGTCAAATTCATACAGATGAAAGTGCAATGGTGGTCATCAGGAGCTGGGAGTTAAAAGGAATGGGGAGATGTGTATAATGGGCACAGAGTCTCAGCTGGGTAAGATGAAAATGTGCTGGGGGTGATGATGGTAATGGTTACACGATAATGTGAATGTATATTATGTCATTGCACTATACACTTAAAAATAGATAAAATGGTAAATTTTCTAGAGTGTATACTCACCACAATAAAAATTTCAAAATTAGAATTTAAATATAACTTTAAAAATTCCACATTTGAGGGGCCACCCGGTGGCGCAGCGGTTTAGTTCACCCTTGGCAGCCCGGGATTCGCGAATTCAGATCCCGGGCGCCCGCCGACGCACTGCCTGTCAGCCATGCCGTGGTGGCATCCCATATAAAGTGGAGGAAGATGGGCACAGATGTTAGCCCAGGGCCAGTCTTCCTCAGCAAAAAGGGGAGGATTGGCAACAGATGTTAGCTCAGGGCTGGTTCCCCCCCACACACAAAAAATTCCACTTTTGAAACTGCAAATGTATTATACAAAACCTACAGCAGGGTCCTAAACTTGTGCAGATCAGTTAATTGTTGAATAGTGTGTAGCCTCTGACAACTTGCGAAGGAAAAAGAGAGCAAAGTTTTTCATAAGTATTATTTGGATTCAACATGACATAGCATTTTAGACCAATTCCATAGTATATAGTTTATGTTAGTAATTTAATTATTGAAAGGTAAAAAATTGTGGTATTTGAAATTACCAATGAAATTATGATCATTCCTATCACATGTATTTTATATAGGGTTATCTATGACAAAGTTTACATGAGGTACTTAATATTAGTCCACTCTAAAGTTAAAAAGAAAATCAGCATGGAACATAAATAATGAACAAAAACCCATAAACAATAAATACCATTATATACCATGTATATACCAGATCTGAATGGTACATCAGATCTGAGATTTGATGCCATGTATCATGACAGCCAATGGAGTATTATTTCTTTGATTTTTCATGTTGTAATGTTCTAATATCCTGTCATGTGATATTATTTAAAAGACCCGTGTATTTGACAGGAGACAGTCTCAATTGTTGAATATCAGCCTTGAATATTTCAACATCTAAAGTGAAGGGGGCATTTTTGCTTAGGTAAAAGTAAATCCAAATAGCTTATTTTTGTGCCTTTTATTTTGTTTTTCTCCACTAGAAGAACAATAAACAATCTACTTCTGGCCCATTTTACAAAACATTTTCAATCTTTTTGATTTTTTAAATATACCTATAATCTTAGCAATCTAGACTTCAGCATTAACAACATTATTCATAGGAGGAAAGAACTAGCAGAAAAAATTCTGGTGAAGTTCTCATAGTGAACAGAAGAAACAAGCCTTGAATCTGGAGCATGTCTTACATGGTAAAGAAGATAATTGTATAAACATGCATCAACCGTTTACGTAGGTTAGTACATGCAATGTGTCAGGATATGTTCTAGGATTAAATTGCATTTAATATTGACCAGTAATTGTTGAACATCATATCACTACTAACATTTTATAGATGACCAAGTTGAGGTTAAGAGATTTTGAGTGGTTTACCTTAAAATACACAGTTGGGTAGCTGGATTCCCAGATCTATCTATCTAAATGCATCCCTTATCTTATCCCTCAAATATTAAGAATTTTGAAGTAATGAATCTGAAATAAGGGTGAGTCACTTTTTATCCACCAACACAAATGAACTGAAAGGGAAGAAATGAAAAATAAATTAAAGTTATTAAAATAGAAATTCTATATAGGTGGTGCAAATATCCTTAAAACACAAATAAAATTATTTTAATGTTTACAGTTTACTCATTTCAACATTCACATTCTTCTATTCTCTCATATACACTGGCTTTACAGCATTTTCACTTGGCCACACAACAAACACACTTTGTCTTACAAAAATGGTCTCTCAAAGCCTCTAAATAAAATCCAATTCATGTCTTTCTTCCAATACAAAAGTAACCCTACCCAAAAGGTTGTGCTTGCAAAGGAACACCCATAACATCTCCTGTGTAATATAGATTGTAGATGTATATATTCTGCATGATGAGTAAAACCATCCAAATGCTATCCATTTCAAAATGAATTACATACTACCATCTTTTGAAGTCAATATGCATCAATTTCATTGCAGACCTCTTTTTTCCTATGTTTTCATATTTAGAGTTGGATATAAAATACTGAAAAAAACTTGTTTTAGTGATTTATATGTTTATAGGATACCCAGTTTTTAAAACTACAGTCTAGTTATTAAAAGATAAAAACCAAATCACAGAGATATGAAGTGAATCATTTAAGACTGTAAAGTGGCCTAGTGATGGAGTTGGAAAATATGGAGAAGTGTCCCTCAGAGCCTAGATAATGCAGAATTTTCCACTGAAGCACAGATTTTTATACTGTACAAGCTCCTAACTTTTGATCAAAACTATTCCCAAAGATCACTGTTGATCAAAAATAAGGCTGGTATAATCATTTACAGGGTGCAGCAAGTGTGAGGACTTACCTAGGAAGTCTCCTTAAGTTGGCTTTGCTGGAAGTGTTATAAAAAGTTAGACTTTTAAAAGCCTCTAAAGTATAAGACACTCTCTCCCAGGTTTCACAGAAATTTGGATCACTTCTTATCTTCTCATGCTTCCTGATATATCCTAAAATGCTGGACCTTCCCCAAAGTGACCTTCCTTGCTCATTTGTAGGGCTGAGAAACAAGTAATCCAGGGTACCAAGTCAGCTTTACTGGGAAGGCTTTGAACACATTAGCTACATAAAGTCAATCTTAGTTCCTAAAAATTGTCTGATGATGTCCCAATCTGCATGTCTACAATAAGAATTACTTTACGTTGCATCAGTTATACAGTACTTACAGCATTGTAAAATGGTTTTCATAGAATCAGAATCAGATGACCCAGATGAGAGTCCTCTGGAGTCTAGACAAGCATAGTTCTCCACAGTATCCTTACTTGGATCCTAACTTGAGAGTCCATCTTCCTACCAATTTTTCCACAATAGTTTCTACTGCAGAGGAGACAAAGTGTACATAATGGTTTACTGAATTAGGAATTTTAACAATAGTATTTAATATTCAAGCAATGTGTATTTAAATTTTTTATAATGTATACATTTTGAGAATCATATTTTTTTAGCTTACAAAGAGATCTAGAATACACGGTGAATATTAGTGTGTGTGCATGTTTGTGTACTTCTAATTGATATATTTCCATGATATTCCACAATGGTGAATCAACAGTAATAGGTAAATAGATAATTATGTGGGCAGGTGTTTTCAAAGACAGAAACTGATTACAAGAATATTTTCTTTGAATTTTGTTTTGCAGTGAGAATGGGTTTATTCTGCATCATTGCATAAGTACACTGGAAAGAGTTTAGGTTTAAAACTAGATCTAATTCTAGCTCACCTACTTAGAAGAAATGTAAGCTTGGATTAAAGAATTTAATTATCTAAGCCTGATCTTTTATGTAGAACATATACAAAGGAACATGGATATTACAAGCTATCTCTGAGATAAAACATAATGAAAATTCAGTGCATGACTGGGTATAAATTATCATTGAAGAGTAGATGCAGATTTTAGCATCCTTATCATTATCATTGTCATCACTATCACTTACATTCACCTCACTTGTCATCCACTATAACTGTATGATGATATGGTTTTCCAAATGTTTCTGTATGCTACACCATTTGGTTCTCACAAAAATCTCTTGGAGGGGTCTTAATGCAGATACTATTGATTATTCCACTGGAAATGTATTGATGCATAAAACAAGTGAAAAACAAGTAAATAAAATGAAAAGTTAAAAGCATAAAACACTTCATTTTCACACAGCATGTGTTTAAAAACAAAACAAAAAATTTTGTAACCATAACTAAACATGTGGTTACCTGGATTATTTTCAAACATTGTCTTCACAGGCAAGTAATAGTAGCCATTCTTTTTTTTCCCTTCACTATATATTCCATTCTATATTTTCATATAAAATCTAGGTAAGTAATTAATAGATTTTAATTAAAAAGAGTGGATTTATGTAGAGTAAAAGAGCAAGTAGGAAGCAATATTAAGATTACCACAGGTGCCATTTAACCACAGTTCTTTCATGGAAAAAATAATAATAAAAAAGCAAGAACTAAGAAAGGCTGTCCTTTACAATCCTTATTGAGGACTTAGACCCTTAAGTGTTAGGTTTATTCTTCAAGTATCACTCGAACACATCCAAAGCCTACCCCAATGTGATTAGGCCCTACCTCTTCCAATGATCCTCATCTCATTTCCCATTTAGAGAGCCCATTTATGAATCAGCTCCAAAACCACTTTCTCTTGCCTATTTCAATCTCTACTATTTCTTCTGAACAGTGAAGAAGTGCAGCCACTAACTCGACCTTAAAAGGCATTTCAAATGTTCTATTTCTTAACTAACTCTTACATAGATTGTATCACTCATTTCCTAAACAGATCACCTTAAATCCTGAATGATTTCAATCCAAACAGTGACCAACACTACCAAAAGAGTTAACACAATGGAATCAACACCTATGTGATCACATCATGTGCTTGCATGAAAGCATCTCTACACCTGAAAAATATAATGCATGTTACATATGCTGTTTTCAAGCATTTTTGACTTGGCTGCAATCTTCCCCATTTTCAGAGGATACATCACAGACTGCAGATACAATGCACCCTCTTGTCTTTAGTGAATATTGGTTATCCTTAAACTTTCTTCTTTTCTATAAATCTTAGTTCAATAATCACAAAATAAATTATTCTCACATTTGAAGTACCATTTAAATTCATATAAACTCTTTTATATATTTTATCATAGAGTATCATAAGCATTTTTAATTATATTCCAGAATTGGTATAGTTGAGTCCAGGCCCAGGTATTGTTCACCATAAATTCAAAACAGTAGTTCACAGACAAAATTGGCAGCTGCCTTTTTTAAAATCAATTTTATTGTTTTATTGTCATTTCACAATCATTCACGAGTAGATCAATTCTTAGAATTGTATAACATCACATTTTAGGTTTAAAAAGAGCTCATGTCTTAAAAATCATGAACAAGTGTTCAAGCACCCTGTTCATTATTTTTTATTTTTAAGGATATATATTTAAATATGAATTATTTATATATCTTGTTTAAACCCACTATATTCAAATAAAATTTCCTTTTTGGAGTTCCCTAGTGCATGAATGTATCCATTAAGTACAAAAGTACTTAATTCTGAATAAATTGCTCTTAAGCATTTGCTGAAGAGTTCTTATGTGGTGAATAAAAATAAAAATACAATTAACATTAGTACCTTTTATTATTTTCACAAACTCACAGGCTTGGCTTTCTGACAGCAGTCCAATCATCATCACATGAACAAAATCATTTTCTATAAACTTCCTTGAATATTTTCCAAACAAATGTACATGTTAAACTTTCATCTCTACACTTGATATTTTAGATACTTGCAATGAAACTCAGCAGCAACAATGATTATAGGACTTCTTTACCTGGAGTTTCAGTCTAAAGCTTTGTTTTTGTATTCACTTGGGAACGTTCCCTGAGGCTTGGACATTGTAGGTTAAAAGTCACTAATAGCCCAGGATGGCCACAAGCCAAGGTTGGGGAAGAAGTTCTGATAATTTCTTTAGATTTTTTTAAACACGTGTGTTAAGGATTAATTCAGTGGAGAATGAAACAAATATATTTATTCAAATTTCTCCAATATTATTGTTTTCAAAGTTTTATGGATCATATATTTTATATATAGTTCAGTAAGTGCAAGTAATGAAATATCTTCATATATTAATTTATTTCCCAGTTTTGATTATATTGGCCTACAAATGTAATAAATTAAATGGAATGTGGTTAAATAAAAACATACAAGCAGAAATTTTTAAAATGTCACACATAGGAGTTATCTTTCATTTATTTCACTTATTACATGTTTTCAAATACTTCCATTCTGTTAGAAAAATCCATTAAATTATGAAATAATTTTCACTTATTAAACTAAATAAAATAATGATGTTACTCACTTTGGTGCAATTATATTTGCAAAATACTTACCAACACAATTTTATTCCAGATAATACCTTAATTGTTCTTATATTTCTCATGCATTCCAGTCACTGAATTAATTACACCTTTCACTTGAGAAGGTGAAATATTGGTCTAATTAAAAATTTTTCTAAAGATTTTTAAAATATTTGAATTTTTGATTATAATGTATCCTAGTGAAGACTTCTTTTTTTCAATCTATTTTGACTTCCTTAGGCCTCGTGGATCTGGGTGTTCTTTTCCCTCCCCAGATTTGGGAAAATTTCTGTCATTATTTCTTTAAATAAGCTTTCTGCCCCTTTCTCTGTTTGCTCCTTCTGGGATCCCATGATGCAAATATTAGTGTGCATATGGATTCCTGAAAGTCCTGTAGCCGTTTTAATTGTTTTTCATTCTAGTTTCTTTTTGTTCTTCTGACTAATTATAAATGATCTGTCTTTGAGCTCACTGATTCTTTCTTTTGCTTGATCAAGTCTGTTGTTCAGACTTTATTGATTTTTTTCAGTTCAGTCACCATGATCGTCACTTCTAGAATTTATGTTTGGTTCTCTTTTATTTTCTGTTTGTTTTATATTTTAAGGTTTTGATCTCTTTGTTGAACTTCTAATTTTGTTCAAATATTGTTTTCCTTATTTTGTTTAGTTGTCTATATGTGTTCTCTTTTAGCTCAGTAAGTTTCTTTATGATACATATTCTGAATTCTTTGTCAGGCAATTTTTAGATCTCCATTTCTTTTGGACCAGTTGGTTGTGCTTTATTTTGTTCATTTGGTACTGTCATATTTCTCTGGCCCTTTGTGAACTTTGTAATCTTTCATTGGTATCTGCATATTTGAAGTAGTCAGTTTTTCCAGTTTTACAGACTGGGTTTGACAGAAAAAACCTTTTACCAGTCAGCCCAGCAAGAGATTTTGCACAGGCCAGCAGGCATGTACTATGGGTGGGCCTGCTCACAGGGTTCAAGGATGTGTGGGCATGATGCCTGGGTCTACAGTTATATCAAATGCTCACTTGACTCTCTTTTCCCCATGGGAGAGCTCTAAAGGAGAGGAAGACTCTCTCTACTCTTTGCTGCATTGTATAGGGGGAAGGTGACTCAAGTAAAGTGAAACTATCCTTTCTACCCTCTTCAATGTGTCTTTTCCCATTTCTATTCTCCAGCCAAGTGATATAGAGCTCTGATGAAGGTAAGTTCATGCATGTATGGTTATTTATATCCATGTTTCTGTGAAAGGATGCAGACTAGAACCTCCTATGCCACCATTTTTCTGACAAAATAATCAAGTGTGGACAGGTCAAGATAGCTCTGTGCTCAGTCAGAGAACTGTTGAGTGAGTCCCTCACAGCCCTAACACACCCCAGGAAACCCAGGGAATAAAGTGATCCTGAAAAACCTCTATACTCTGCAAGAGTACAGTGAAAGAAGGTAGGGACTGTGTGCTGCATACTTCCCCAGGAGACACCTCAAAACCAAGCATGACATGGGACTATGCCATTTGGTTTATCTTGAGAGAAAAAAGAAGAGTATGAAACAAATAAAATCTTGAGCTATTTTCTTAAATTTCTGTGTTCAGTCCAGTTGAATTTTTCATAAAAGCATACAGCTCTTACATCAACAATCACATTTACTGATTTTGAAAAAGAACTGATAGTCTGTGTCCCAAAAAAGCAAAATTCAGGTGATAAGTATTTTCATAAAAGTTTTTTGAAAATATCCATGAGATCATAAAAGAAAAAACATTTCCATACTAATTTAGTAGAATGTGGAGGTGTTTGTAGCCTTTATAAATTGACATATATGTGGAGAGATATGTTTTGTTAATAAATTGAGTCAACATGGAAAAGATTTCCTCTTCCCACAAATTATCATCCTAATTGTATGCAATCACAATCAAAATCCCAAGTTTTGGTGGGAATTTTAGAAACTAATTCTGATAATTATGTGGAAATGCAATGGGCTAAGAATAACCAAGACATGATCTGAGGTGCAAATATTTTGAAGATAGAAAAAGCACTCCATAAGCAAGATCTGGGCATATGAAGAAGAAAAAAGCAAGCCATTGATGGTTAACAGTTAATGGTTCATTCATATATCAAATCCTCATGTTGTACAATTTAAATACAGACAATTTTTGTCAATTGTACCTCAATTAAGCTGAGGGGAAAAAGATAAACATAAGCTTGTCCAACGACCTAGAACTTCCACTCCTAGGTCATTTCCAACAGAATTTTTTTTAATACAGTCTCTAATAGACATGCACTAAAACATTCATAGCAGCAGCATTTCTAATAGTTAAACTGTACAATATTCACATATATCCTTTAACAAAAATGAGTAAATAAGTAGAGGATAGTTACTGAATGGAGAATTCAGTAGCAATGTGAATTACTGATCTACAAATGCACAAATGACTGGAATGAACTTAACAGAAAAAATGTGAACAAAAAGAAGCCAGGTACAGAGGCAGCCCTGATGGCTTAGTGCTTAAGGTTTCATGAACTCCACCCCAGCCGCCTGGGATCAGTTCTTGGGAACAGAACCATGCCACTTTCTGACAGTAGCCATGCAGTGGCAGCAGCTCACATAGAAGAACTAGGAGGATTTACAACTAGAATATATACAAGCATGTACTGGGGCTTTGGGGAGAAATAAAAAGAAGACAGATTATCAACAGATATTAACTCAGGGTGAATCCTTCCCTGCAAAAAAAATTAAATAAAAAAATAAAGGCAAAAACACATTAAAAAAAAAAGACAGATACAAAAAGGCACCTGATATACAAATTAAAAAATTAAATGATAAAATCAGTCTATGCTAACAGAAGTTGTAAAAAGGGCTAATTTGGGGTGATAATGAAAGAGGGTGCAGAGTTAGCTTATGATGTATTTTCATGTCTACTCTCCAATAAAGGTGCCAGTTGCACTAGTTTCAATTTGTGAAAATCTACCAAGAATTTGTATGTTATATTTCAATAATTTTTTGAAAAGGAGAAAAACAGTTAATGGTCCATGCAGTGATAGTAAAAAAGACAATTATAAAGAAAGTGATGTCAGCATCATGGAAGATTAAGCTATTCCCTTAGTCTCTTCCCACCAGCTTAACATCAAATGGACATTCATTAACCAACATAGGATTCCCTACAGGGCATAATAGGACATCTGAGAGACCGACACAACCATACACCTAAAGGTGGGGTGCTGGGTCCCTGGGAAGCAGTGGAAGGAGGTGAGTGGTGAGTGGCAGCAATCTATGTTGTGGGTCCTCACACAGCACCCAGTCCACAGCTGCAGGAGGAGGTGGGGGTGCAGGCAGGTCTGTGTGTGAACACTTTTGCTTTTGGAGTACCACCCAGCTCATGGGAGCCCTCCACATTAGGTGTCACAGCCCAGCCACCACATGGGTACCCCCACCAAGCACAGAAGCCCAGGAAAACTATGGGTCAGAGCAGAGCAGCACATGCACATGCACAAGAAAGCCCACCCACCAGTTAGTGCACCAGCTTGGCTGGTCCCCAGTCAAGGAAGCAGTTCTGCACCAGAGTGCTTGCATGTGTGTGTGTGACATGCCAGGTGGCTGTGGTCAGTGGGTAGATGCAAATGAGCCCTGTTGGCATAACTTCCAGTGGATGCAGCAGGCTCAGAAAACAGCCACTGCCCCCCACCAGAAGTGGTAGGTGCAATCTGCAATCTGAAACTACCACTATGTGCCAGCAAAGGATCACTTCATCAAACACCATGAAGAATTACATTAAGACTCCAAAGCAGAAGGAAAATGACGTCTCCACAAACCAATCCTGAAGTCACAGAAATTTACAATCTAAATGACAGAGAATTCAAAATAGTTGCCATAAAGAAACTCAATGAGTTACAAGAAAACTCAGAATGATAGTTCAATGAACTCAGGGACAAAATTAATGAGCAAAAGGAATTCTTCACCAAAAATATTGAAACTCTAAAAAAAGAAACAGAAATTCTAGAAGTGAGCAACACAAAGAATGAGATAAAAAACAAGATTTTCTTTAGCCTTAAAAAAAAAGCTGACATTATGGAAGAATGGAATGGAATTAGTAATTTAGAGAACAGGAATGCTTCAGGTGGATGAGGAGACAAAACTAAGACTTAAAAAAAAGAAACTCTTTGAGAAATATGCAACTCAATTAGGAAATGCAATGTAAGGATTATAGGTATTCCAGAGGGAGAGTGGAAGGAGAAAGGAGCAGATAGCTTTTTAAAGAAATAAGAGAAGAGAAGTTCTCAAACCTGTAGAAAAACTCCTAATTACATCAATGCAAAAACCTTCTCCAAGGCATATAATAATAATACTGTCAAAAGTCAGTGACAAAGAAAAAACATTAAGGGAAGCAAGGCAGAAGTGAATAATTTACAAAGGAACCCCTATTAAGCTTTCAGTGGATTTCTCAGCAGAAACTTTACAGGCTAGGATAGAGTGGAATGATATATTCAAAATACTGAAAGACAAAACCTTTCAGCCAAGAATACTCTATCCAGCAAAATTATCCTTCATATATGATGGAGAAATAAAAGCTTTCCCAGATAAATAAAAGCTGAGGGGTTCATTGCCAGAAGATCTCCCACACAAGAAATGATCAAGAATGTGCTCATACCTGAAACAAAAAGGAAATGGTTTACAAAGCCTTGAGCAAGGAGATAAGTAGACAGAAAAAAATCAGAAAATTGCAGGTCTCTATTAGAACTGGTTAACAACCACTTAATTATAACATTAAAGATAAAGGGAAGGAAAGCATCAAAAATAAATATAAACCCTTCATTTTAATCACAAACTCACAACAGAAAACAGAATAATTCTTGACAACAATAACTTAGAAGGGAAAGAGGAAAGGGATGGAATCTGCATAGGCTAATGGAGATAAAAGGCTATCAGTAAATAGACTATCTCATCTATGAGATCTTATATACAAACCTCATGGTAACTGCTAAACAAAAAATCAGAACTGAGACACAAATCATAAATAAAGAGAAAACTGAGAAAAGCATCATAGAAAAACACCAACCTGAAATGGCAGAAATACAAGGGAAGAGAAACATGGGAAATATAGAACTGGACAACAAGAGATAAAATGGCAGTATTAAACCCTCATATACAAATAATAACTCTAAATGTAAATGGATTTGAATTCTCCAATCAAAAGACACATAGTGGCGGGATGATTTAAAAACAAGACCCAAGAATATGTTGCCTCCAGGAAACACAGCTCTAAAGACAAACACAGGCTCAGAGAGAAGGGATGGAATATGATACTCCAAGCAAATGGCAAGCAAAAGAAAACAGGTGTTGCCATACTTATATTGGACAGAACAGATTTCAAGATAAAAAAGGCAGTGAGAGACAAAGACGGAAATTATATAATGATAAAAGAGAAATTCCATGAAGAGGACATAACACTTATGAATATGTATGCACCAAACACAGGAGCACCAAAGTATATAAAGCAACTAGTAACAGACCTAAAGGGAGAAATTAGCAACAACACAATAATAGTAGGGGACCTCAACACCCTACATACATCAATGGATAGACCATCCAGACAGAAAGTCAACAAGGAAATAGTGGATTTAAATGAAACACTTGAGCAGATGGACTTAATAGATATATATAGAGAATATTCCATCCAAAAACAGCAGAATACACATTCTTCTCAAGTGCACATGGAACATTCTCAAAGATAGACGATATATTGGAAAACAAGGCAAGCTTCAATAAATATAGGAAAGTTGAAATCATATCAAGCATCTTTTCTGACTTTCAATGCTATGAAACTAGAAATCAACTGCAAGAGAAAACCTGGGGAAGTCATAAATATGTGGAGAGTAAACAACATGCTAGTGAACAACCATTGGATAAATGAAGAAATCAAAGGGGAAATCAAAAAACACCTGGAGTCAAATGAAAATGAAAATACATTATACCAACTCTTATGGTTCAGCAAAATCATTTCTAAAAGGGAAATTCATAGCAATACAGGCCCATCTCAACAAAAAGAAAAATCTCAAACAAGTAATCTTAAACTACATCTAACGGAACTAGAAAAGAAGAACACAAAAAGGCCAAAGTCAGCAGAAGGAGGGAAATGATAAAAATTAGAGAAGTAAATGAAATAGAGACCAAATAAACAGTAGAAAGGAGCAATGAAATGAAAAGTTGGTTCTCTGAGAAGATAAACAAAATTGATGAACCTTCAGTCAGACTCACTAAGAAAAAAGGAGAGAAGTCTCCAATAAACAAAATTAGAAAAGAAAAAGGAGAAATTATAACAAATACCACAGAAATCCAAAGGATGATAAGAGAATACTGTGAAAAATTATATGCCAACAAATTGGGTAACCAAGAAGAAATGGTTAAATTATTAGACTCACACAACCTCCCATCTGAATCAAGAAGTACTAAACAACATGAATAGACCAAACACAAGTAAAGAGATTGAATCAGTAATACAAAACCTTCCCCAAAACAAAAGTCCAGGACTATATGGCTTCTCTGGAGAATTCTACCAAACATTCAAAGAAGATTTAAAATCTATCCTTCTCAAACTATTCTAAAAAATTGAAGAAGACAGAATGCTTGCCATCATTCTTTTTTTGTGTGTGAGGAGGACCAGCCCTGAGCTAACATCTGTTGCTAACCCTCCTCCTTTTGCTGAGGAAGACTGGCCCTGGGCTAACATCCATGCCCATCTTCCTCTACTTTATATGGGACACTGTCACAGCATGGCTGACAGGCAATGCGTTGGCAGGCGCCCGGGATCTGAACCCGCAAACCCCGGGTTGCCAAGCACGAACTAAACAGCTGCGCCACTGGGCCGGCCCCAGCTTGCCATCACTCTTTGAGGCCAACATCACCTTGATCCCCAAACCAGACAAGGACAACACAAAGAAGGAAAATTACAGGCCAATATCACGGAAGAACATAGATGCAAAAATCCTTAACCAAATATTGGCAAACCAAACACAGCAATACATTAGAAGGATCATACACCATGATTAAGTGTGATTTATACCAAGAACACGGGGATGGTTCAATGTCTGCAAATCAATCAATGTGATACACCACATTAACAAAATGAGGAATGAAAATCCCATGATCATCTCAATACATGAAGAGAAAGCATTTGATAAGATCCAACATCCATTTGTGACAAAAGCTTTCAATAAAATAGGTATAGAAGGAAAGTACCTCAACATACTAAAGGCCGTAGATGGCAAAACCACAGCCAACATCATACATAATGGTGAAAAACTGAAAGGCATGCCTCTGAGAAGAGGTACAAGACATGGGTGCCCACACTTGCCACTTCTATTCAACATAGTACTGGAGGTTTGGGCCAGAGCAATTACACAAGGGAAAAAAATATCCAAATTGGAAAGGAAGAAATGAAACTCTTGCTGTTTGCAGGTGACATCATCCTATATATAGAAAACCCTAAAGGATCCACCAGAAAACTATTAGAAATAATTAACAATTACAGCAAACGTGCAGGGTACAAAATCAACTTACAAAAATCAGTTGCATTTCTATACACTAGTAACGAACTAGCAGAAAGCAAAGTCCAGAACAATCCCATTTACAATTATTACAAA
The DNA here is from genome assembly GCA_031878705.1 of Tapirus indicus. NCBI lineage: Eukaryota > Metazoa > Chordata > Mammalia > Perissodactyla > Tapiridae > Tapirus > Tapirus indicus. Next base: position 50,422,672 of record CM062942.1, read on the forward strand.
AAGAATAAACTATCTAGGAATAAATTTAACCAAAGAGATGAAAGTCTTATGAACTGAAAAGTATAATGTCTTATACTTTTGTAGTTTGTCATACTTAAAGTATAAGACATTATGCTTTTCAAGACATTGAAAGGAATCAAATGACATAAAGAAATGGAAACATTTTCCATGCTCATGAATTGGAAGAATAAACATAATTAAAATGTTCATATTACCTAAAGCAATCTACAGATTCAATGTAATCCCAACTAGAATCCCAATGACATTCTTCATGGAAATAGAACAAAGAACGCTAAAATTTATTTGGAACAACAAATGACCCCAAATAGCCAAGGCAATCCTGAGAAAAAAGAACAAAGTTGGAGGCATAACAATCCCTGACTTCAAAACATACTACAAAGCTCTAGTAATGAAAACAGCATGATACTGCCAGGAAAACAGACACACAGAACAATGGAACAGAATTGAAAGCCCATAAATAAAACCACACATCTATGGACAGCTAATCCTCAACAAAGAAGCAAAGGACATACATTGGAGAAAGGAATGTCTCTTAAATAAGTGATGTTGGGAAAACTGGACAGCCACATGTAAAAGAATGAAAATAGATCATTATCTTACATCCTACAAACAAAGTTAACTCAGGGTGTATTAAAAACTTTAAGGGAAGACCTGAAAGCCTAAAATTTCTAGAGGGAAACATAGGCAGTAAACTCTTTGACATCTGTCTTAGCAGCATATTTTTGAATACCATGTCCACCCAGCTATGGGAAACAAAAGAAAAAAAATAAACAATTGGGACTACACCAGACTAAAGAGCTTCTGCAAGTCAAAGGAATCCATGAACAAAACAAAAAGAGAACCCATCAACTGAGAGAAAATATTTGCAAATCATATATGCAACAAGGGATTAATTTCCAAAATATATAAAGATCTCATTCAACTCAACAGTAAAGAAACAAACAACCTGATCAAAAAGTGGGCAGAGGATATGAATAGACATTTTTCCAAAGAGGATACACAGGTGGCCAACAGACACATGAAAAGATATTTACCATCAGTAATTATTAGGGACATGCAAATCCAAACTACCATGAGATATCACCTTACACCTGTCAGAATGGCTATAATTATGAAGACAAAAAATAACAAATGTTGGAGAAGATGTGGGGAAAAGGGAACCCTCGTATGCTGCTGGTGGGAATGCAAACTAGTGCAGCCACTATGGAAGACAGTATGGAAATTTCTCAAAAAGTAAAAAATAGAAATACCATATGATCTAGCTATTCCACTACTGGTTATTTATTCAAAGAACTTGAAATCAACAATTAACAGAGATTTATGCACCCCTATGTTCATTGTAGCATTATTCACAATAGTCAAGGTGTGGAAGCAACCCAAGTACCCATCAAGTGATGAATGGATAAAGAAGGTGTGGTGTATATACACAATGGAATATTACTCAGACATAAAAAAGACAAAATCATCCCATTTGCAACAACATTGATGGAAGTTGAGAGTATGATGTTAAGCAAAATAAGCCAGACAGAGAAAGACAAATACTGCATGATTTCACTCATATGTGGAAAATAAACACATGGATAAAGAGAACAGATTAGTGGTTACCAGAAGAGAAGGGGGTTTGGGGGTGGGAAAAAGGGATAAAGTGGAACATATATATGGTGAAGGATAAACATTAGACTATTGGTGGTGAGCAGGATGCAGTCTATACAGAAACTGATAAATAATAAGTTACACCTGAAATTACACAATCTTGTTAACCATTATGACCTCAATAAAATAATTTTTGATAAAAAGATCATTACAATATGGTAATGACATGTTTTATTAGCAGGCATATTGGAATCAATGGAAACAGAGAAGAAGGGTGTATCATCCTTATGTAAACAATACCTGATCTCAAACTTGAGAACTGTATGAAATATAAACAATCCAGTCAAAGAACTTTATATGAGGATAGTGGACAATATATTGAAGATACAGGCCATTGTATGTCTGGTACAATTGTGACATCAAAACTTGTTTACAGAACTGTATTCAATTTGGCATGAAGAGAACATAACGTTTTAGGTAGGACAATGCATCATCCTGCAAATGCACGGATGCACCAGCTAAAGGAGCCAATTGCTTACCATACTAAGGAAATTAACATCACCAATATGTATTTTAGATAAATAACTCCAAAAGCAACTTCAAGCCAGTCTGGATTTAAAGAGAGATAGAAGAGAAATAGACTTATTTGGGGAAACTAGGGTAATAGTAACACAATTATCTCCAAAGTCTCTTTACCTTGTGAGAATAAATAAGAATGGTTGGATCCTCCCTAGGAAGGTATCATACCAGAAATTTTGAGAGATGCAGGCCAAGGAGAGTGAGAGACTTTCTTGCACTGTTGTTATGTTCATCACTGATATGTAGATATGGCCTTTATACACAACTCTGGGTCACATTAGATCACCAGCCCTTAGAGGCACCAATGCTCATACACTAATTTCACAAACTTCATGATAGGTGCGTTTTCTCTGCTTCCTTTTTACTGTCTCTATCCAAATAGGGTCATAGGAAGTCTTTGTGGACTAATTAACAAATAGAGACCAAATCATTTTTATTTTTTCCATCTCTCATGTCTCTTTCTTCAAACATTGTCCCTAAACCAAATTTCTCATGTATTCCTATATCTCACTCATAAAGGCTCATGTAAATAGATAAATGAAGGGCCACATGACTCCTGGTTAAGCAGAAAGTCTAGAATCCATTTATTATTATTTTTATCTGAACTCTCTTTTGACATGTCTTAGAGAGCAAACATTTTAATATCTATAATAGAACCTAAATGCTCACTTCCCTGCTTGACTTATAGCTATGGCCCAAACATATGCCTACAATATGCATTACATTCCTTATTTGCAGGCTTTAACTTGGGATTGGGTCACTCAAAGAACCAGGGCAAGTGCACAACCTCTGAGGGAATAAGGGTGCAACAGAAATAAATTCATGAATTTTCTAGAGGAGCCCATCATATGGTTCTGAGGCTATAAATTGCACCCAGAAGGGGCAAAAGTGATATCTTCACAAGATTCCTTCTCAGGCTTATATTGGGCATTCCTCATGGTTGCAGTCTTCAGACTTGATCCATCTCCATTTCTGGAGATTCTATAAATATTTCAAAGATTTTTAGTGTTACATTATCAGTTTATATTACATTGAATTTGTTTCTCTTTTTGCAGTTAAGAATCCTAGTGATAAAATCAGGTTCCAAATTCAATTTTAATTCAGTTGGAAAATCTTTCTAGGAAATACTCTAGGAAAGAGAGGAAGAAGACCTGGAGTAAGGCAGTCATTACAGAAATTGAGGAAGACAGCTTAAAAATGTTCAAGTAGAAAACATGGAGAAAATTCTGTGAATGGTTTATTGCAATGAAAAAAGAAAAGGTTTACGTTAACTTGCAAGTGTCATTATTTTATGTGAAATGTGTTTTTGTGTCCCTCACAATGTGTGAAGTGCTTAGGAAGTTTTTGGTCATTGGTCTTAGGCAACAATTGTATTTTTTGTCTTTTTAATATTTTTGTCCTTAATAATGTTTTTCAAATTTCTCCAAATTCTAGAGTCATACAGTTAAGTGAGATGAAGTAAATCTTTCAACAACAAGCAATTATTACATTTTCCACATTAGTATGACATTATCATTCAGTTGTTTGTGAAGAAAAATTCCACTTAATTTAAATTTGGAGAGAAGCAAGATATAACCACTTGTCATTCTAAAAGTCAAGCTTTAATCAGTTAGTACTCTAGCAAACACTAAATGCTTAATTGACATGGGTGTAAAAATATCAAAATTTATATCATGTATTCAAATCTCTCCACTGTTGATGGAATGTAAATTGGCACAGTCGTTATGGAAAAATACTATAGAGGTTCTTCAAAAAATAAAAAATAGAACCACCATATTATCCAGCAATCGGTCTTCTGGGTATATATCTAAAGGAAATGAAATCACTATCTTGAAGAAGTATCTGCACTCCCACATTTATTGCAGCATTATTCACAATAGCCAAGACATGGAAACAACATAAGTGCCTATTAATGGATGAATGGATGAAGAAAAGGGGCAAACATATATAATGTATGTTTATATATATATATAATGAAATATTATTCAGCCTTAGAAAAGAAAGAAATCTTGTCACTGTGACATGGATGAACCTGGAGGACATTATGCTAAGTGATATAAGCCAGACACAGAAAGACAAATACTGTATCTTGTCACTTATAAGTGGAATCTAAAAAAGTCAAACTCAGAAATAGAGAGTAGACTGGTTTTTACCAGAGGCTGGGGGATGTGGGAATGGAGGAATTTTAGTCAAAGCGTACATAGTTTCTGATATGCAGGATAAAAAGTTCTAGAGCTCTACTGTAGAGTTCCAGAAGTGTGTTATCTATGTGAAATTTCCTAAGAAATTAGGTCTCAACTGTTCCCACCCCCCAAAAAAGTAACTATGTAATGTGATGGATATGTTAATTGGCTTGATTGTGGTGATGATTTCACAGTGTGTATACATATCAAATCATCACACTGTACACCTTAAAAATATGCAATTTTATTTGTCAATTATACTTCTATAAAGGTGAAAAAAGTATATATTATTATGCAAATAAATAAAATATTACTTTGTTTCCAATTAGATCAGGTCCATCCTAAATCATTCATTGTCTTTGGCTCTAACTTACTAATTTTAGAGATAAAAAAGTATTGTAGAACTGGTATGCTGAATGATATCATCAATTATGGATTTCTCCATTTTCATTTATACATGTTAATAAAACATTTTTGCCCATAATTTAATGGAAAATACATTCCCTTTATATGGATGGAAAAATAAGGATCACAAAGAAAAACAAAAATAATGCCTGAGAATATACAATTATTGTGTGAAATCTTTTTTTAATCTTCTAGATTAATTTCATTTTCCTAATTCTAGGCATGGGATATTTTTCTACATGACTGGACACATCTGAATTTAACACCCAATGAAAGAGATATACTTGTTTCCCAACAAAAAATTGGAAGCCATTTTGGGGATAATAGAAAACCTTATTATCTCAATGTAAAAAAAGAACTTCTCCAAGACACCTTATAATAAACCTGTCAAAAATCAGTGGTAAAGAAAGAATTTTAATGTCAGCCAGGGGAAAAAAGAAAGTAACCTACAAAGGAACCCTTATTAGGCTATCAATGGATTTCTCAGAAGAAACTCACATTCCAGGAGAGAGTGGAATGACATATTTGATGTGTTGAAAGATAAAAATTGCCAGTCCAGAATGCTTTACCTGACAAAGTTATCCTTCATATGTGAAGAAGAAATAAAGACTTTCCTAGACAAACCAAAGCTCAGAGAGTTAACCTCCACAAGACCAGACTTTGAAGAAATGTTAAAAGGAGTTCTTCAAGCAGAAATAAAAAGGCACTAACTGGTGACATGAAAACATATGGAAGTACACATCACTCTAGTAAAGCTAAAAAATAAATAACCAGAATTAGAAAACTGTAAGTCTATATTAGAATGGTGTTTTACCCAGTTAACTATAATATAAAGGAAAGAGCAAAAGAATATTAAGAATATTTACAGCTACTCTAATTTGTTAATAAATATACAGCATAAAAAGAGGTCAATTGTGACATCAAAAATATAAAATGAGTGGAGTATAAAGGTGGAGGCTTTATAGGTGAACAAAGACAATCTGCTATCAGGCTTAAATGGAATATTGTGTGTGTGTGTGTGTGTGTGTGTGTGTGTGTGTGTGTGAGGAAGACTAGCCCTGAGCTAACATCCATTGCCAATCCTCCTCTTTTTTGCTGAGGAAGACTGGCCCTCAGCTAATATCCATGCCCACATTTATCTACTTTATATGGGATGCCGCCACAGCATGGCTTGACAAGCAGTGTGTCTGTCTGTGCCTGGGATCTGAACCTCTGAACCCCAGGCCACTGAAACAGAGCATGCAAACTTAACCTCTATGCCACAGGGCCAGCCCCTTAAATGGACTATTTTATCTATGAGATATTTGATATTAGCCTCATGGTAACCACAAAGCAAAAATTAGAGTGGAGTCAAAAACATTAAAAAAGGGACACTGAGCATACCATCATGGAAAACCATTAATTTACACAGGTAGAGAGAAACAGAGGAAAAAGAGAAAATGGAGATAACAAAACAAGAAGCCAAACAATAAGATGTCAGTAGTAAGTCCTCCCACATCAATAATCACTTTAAATGCAAATGGATTGAATTCATCATTCAGAAGGCACAAAGTGACTGGATGGATAAAAACAAAATGAACTGTATACTAGCTACAGGAGACTCATTTCAGCTCTAAAGGCACACATAGACTCCATTTGAAGAAGGTATTCCATGAAACTGGAAAACTAAAGAAAGAGAAGGTAGGCATACTTATATCAAACAAAATAGACTTCAAGCCAAAAATGGTAAGAAAGGACAAAGAAGGTAATTATATAATGATAAAGAGGTCAATACTTCAAGAAGATATAACAATTGTAAATATATACAATCCAACATCAGAGCAACTATATATAACAAGCAAATACTAACAGATCTGAAGGTAAAAATAGATAACAATACAATAATAGTAGGGGACTTCCATACATCATTGTAAGCAATGGATCAATTATCCACAGAAAATCAAAAAAGACACATTGAAATTGAATCATACTTCAGACAAATGACATAACACACATACATAGAACATTTCATTGAAGAGCAGGAGACTATATATTCTTCATAAGTGCACATGGAACTTTCTCCAGGATAAATCATATGATAGGACATGAAACAAATCTTAGCTTATTTAAGAAGGTTTAAATTATACCAACTCTCCTTTCTGATCACAATGGTATGAAACTAGAAATTAACAACAAGAGAAAAACCGGAAAATCTACAAATATGTGGAAAACAGCAATACACTTCTGAATAACAAATGGGTCAAAGAAGAAACCATAGAGGAAATAAAATTATTTCAAACAACAGAAAATGGAAATACAACACAACAAACATGAGATGCAGCAAAGCAGTTCTGAGAGGAAACTTTATAGTGATAGATGATTAATATTAAGAAATTAGGAAGATGTAAAGTAAACCTAAATTTGCAATTCAAGGAACTAGGGAAAAAAGCAAATCAAGCACAAAGTTAGAAGGAAAATATTATAAAGATCAGAGCAAAATGAATAGAGACCAGAAAACCAATACAAAGGTTCAAGAAAACTAACAGCTGCTTTTTGAAAAGATAAATAAAATTGACAAACCTTTAACTAGACTAAGAAAGAAAAGAGAACATTCAAATAAATACAATTAGAAATGAAAGAGGAGGCATTACAGAATGATACTATAGAAATGCATAGGATCATGAGACTACTATAAACAATTATATGCCAACAAATTAGATAACATAAGAAATGGACAAATTTCTAAAAACTCACACCCCCCCAATACTGAATCAGAAAGAAGTAGAAAATCTGAACAGGCCAATAATGACTAAGGAGATTAAATCAGCAATCACAACCCTCCCAACACAGAAAAACCCAGTACCATATATGCTTTACAGGCAAATTTTACCAAACTTTTGAAGAAGAATTAACACCAAATGTTAAACTTTTCCAAAAAATTGAAGTGGAGTAAACACTTCCAAATTCATTCTGAGGCCAGCATTACCCTTATACAAAAGCCATATAAGAATGCTAGGAGAAAAGAAAACAATAGACCAATATCCCTGATAAATATAGATGCAAAAATTCTCAACAAAATATTAGCAAAACAAAGTCAAGAACACATTAAAGGATTACACACCATAACCAAGTGTGACTTATCCTGGGATGCAAGAAAGTTTCAATATATGCAAATCAATAAGTGTAATCCATCAGATTAATATAATAAAAGACAAAAATCACATGATTATTGTAGTAAATGCAGAAAAAGCATTGGACAAAATAAAACATCCTTTTATGATTAAAATTCTCAACAGATTGGGTATAGAAGTAATGTACCTCAACATAATAAAGGCCATAGATGACAAGTTCACAGCTAATGTTATACTCAATGGAGAAAAACTGAAAGCTTTCTAAGATCAAAAGCAAGAAAAGGATGTCCGCTCCATCACTTTTATTTGACAGTATTAGAAGTGCTAGCTGGAAAATTAGACAACACAAAGAAATAAAAAGCATCCAAATTGGACAGGAAGAAGTAAAATTGTCACTATTTGCATGTGATATGATTTTGTATATAGAAATCTCAAAGACTCACCAAAAAACTGTTGGAAGTACTCAACAATTTCAGTAAAGCTCCAAGATATAAAATCAGCGTACATAAATCAGTTGCATTTCTATATACTAATAATGAAATATGTAAAAATGAAATTTAAAAAAGACTATCCCTTTCACAACAGCATCAGAAACAATAAAGCACCTAGAGATAAATTTAACAAAGAAAGTGAAAGTTCTCTACAACAAACAGAGAAGAAAAAAGACTTTCTGGAAAGAAGTCAAAGAAGATACAGATAAATGGAAGGACATCTTGTGTTCATGGATCAGAAGAATTAATATTTTTTAAATGTCCATACTGCCAAAAGCCATCTATAGATTCAATGCAATACCTATCAGAATTCTAATGGTTTTCTTCACAGAAATAGAAAAACAATCCTAAAATTTGTATAACATCCCCAAAGACACTGGATAGTCTAAGCAATCCTGAGAAAGAAGAACAAAGCTGAAGTTATCATACTTTCTGATTTTAAACTACACTACAGTGCTATTGTAATAAAAAACTCTATGGTACTAGCACAAAAAATAGACTTAAAGACAAGTGGAACAGAATAGAGAGCCCCAAATTAAACCCCCACATATATGGCCAATTAATATTCAGGAAGGGAACCAAGAACACATAATGGGAAAAGGATAGTCTCTTCAACAAATGATGTTGAGAAAACTGGACAAACACATGCAGAATAAAGAAATCGGAGTCTTATCTTACACTTCTCACAAAAAATAATTCAAAATATATCAAATAATAAAATGTAAGACCTGATATCATTAAACTCCTAGAAGAAAACAGAGGAAAGAAGCTAGTTGACATTGGTCATGGTGATGATTTTTTGGATATGACATCAAAAGCACAAATAACAAAAGCAAAAATTAGCAAATGGGAATACATTAAACTTAAAAGATTATGAATAGCAGAAGAAACAATGAACCAATTGAAAAGGCAAGGTACAGAATGGGAGAAAATTTTTGCAAAGCATATATTGGCTAAGGGGTTAATATCCAAAATATATAAAGAACTCACAACACAATTTTAAGAAGCAAATGATCTGATTAAAAAATGGACAAAGGAACTAAATAGAATCTTTTCCAAAACGGAGAGATGTAATGTACCTGGCAAACAGATACGTGAAAAGAGTCTCAATGTCACTAATCATCAGGGAAATTCAAATCAAAACCACAGTGAATGGCTATCATCAAGACAAGAGATAAGAAGTATTGGTGAGGATGTGGAAGACAAGAGAATCCTTTTACACTCTTGGTGGGAATGTAACTATGGAAAACAATATAGAATTTCTTCAAAAAATAAATATAAAGCCAGCATATGATCCAGCAATTCCACTTTTGAATATATATACCAAAGGAAATGAAATCAGAATATTGAAGAGATATACGCACTTCCAGGTGCACTGCACCATTATTCAAAATAGCCAAGCTATGAAAACAACTTAAGTGTATATCTACAGATGAATGGATAAAATAGATGTGATACATACATACAAATAGCAATATAATTCAACCATGAGTTAGAAGGACATCCTGCTAATTGCTACAACATGGATGGACCTTGAACACACACTACATGAGATGTCAGCCAGAAAAAGACAAGTGCTGTATGATATCACTCATACGTTGAATCTTAAAATGTTGAATCATAAAAATAAAGAGTAAATGGTGGTTACCAACAGATGGGACATAGGGAGATAAGAAAGACATTGTTTAAGGGTACAAACTTGCAATGTGTAGTAAAGAAGGGCTAGAGATCTAATGCACAGTATAGTGAATATAGACAGTAACATTGTATTATAATCATCAAACTTGAGGCTAGAACTTAATTATTCAAACCACTAAGCAGAAATGATAATTACATAGCATGACAGAAGTACTAACAATTACTACAATGGCAGTCATATTACAATATATAAATGTATCAAGTTAACTTGTTGTACACCTTTATTTACATGATGTTATGTCAAATGTTTTCATTAAAAAAATCCTAAAGAACACATTAAAAAACTATTAAAACTATAAGAACAAAGTAGGAGGACTCATACTTCCCAATTTCAAAACTGACTACAAAACTACGGTAATCAGGGCGCACCCCAGTGGCCTAACAGATGGGTTTGGTGCACTCTGCTTCACTGGCCTGGGTTCCGTTCCTGAGTGTGGGCCTACACCACTTGTCAGTGGCCATGCTCTGATGGTGGCCCACATACAAAGTGAAAGAAGATTGGTGGCAGATGTAAGCTCAGGGTGAGTCTTCCTCACCAAGAAAAAAATACAGTAATCAGAAAGTGTAGTGCTCACATAAGGATGGACATGTAGATCAATGAAATGGAAATGAAAATCCATACATTTACAGTCAGATGATTTTCAACAAGGGTCTCAAGACAAATCATTGTAGATAGAAATGTCTTTCCAAGAAATCATGCCAGTACAATTGAATATCCACAAGCAAAAGGATGGCATCACTACAGACCTCTTTCTTAAACCTTAACAAAAGTTTACTCAAAACACATCATAGACCTAAAGAAGAGCTAAAATTACAAAAATAAGAAATAGTCATAGGAGTGTATTTTCATGACACTGGGTTAGGCAAAGCCTTTTTGGATACCACACAACAAGCACAAGAAACAAATGAAAAAATAGGCATCTCTAACTCATCAACTTAAAAGAAAATTGTGCTGCAAACGATGCCATCAAGAAAATGAAAAGAGAATCCACAGAACAGGAAAAAAATCTTGAAAATTATACTTCTTAAAAGGAGCTTGTATCCAGAATACACAAAAACCTCTTACAACAAAATAATAAAAATGTAATCCAACTAAGACTTAGGCAAAGCAACATGTCATATGAATAGACATGTTTCCAAAGAAGCTATACAAATGGCTGATAAGTCCATTAAGAAACTCAACAGCATTACTCATTAAATGAATGCAAGGCAACACCACAATGAGATACCATATTATGCACACTGGAATGGTGACTTTAAAAAAATGGAGAAAGAAGAAAAAATAAAATAACACGTGTTGAAGAGGAAATGGGGAGTGACTGATAATGGGTGCATGTTTTTGTTTGGAGTTATTAAAATGTTCTCAAAACACTGCAAAATGGTATGGCAGTTTCTTATCAATGAAACAGAAAATACATGGTCCAGCAATTTTAGTCTTGGGCAATTTTTTTATCCCTAAGAAATAAAAATACACGTTCACAATAAATTGTTTTATGAATGTTCATAGAAGCTTTATTTATAACAGCCAAAACTGGAAAGAATCCAAATGTATTTTAATGAGAGGATGTTTAATCAAACTGTGATACATATGCACCATGTAACACTACTAAAAACTAAACAGGAATAAACTATAGATAACACGACTTGGATAAATCTTGATGAAGTTTTGTTGAGCAAAAATAGTCTAATTTCCATTACCATGTATGCGCCTAACTATGTGAGGCAAAAACTAATAGAACTGCAAGGAGAAATAAATGAATTTACTGTTATGGTTAGAGACTTCAGCATTCTTGTCTCAGAAATGGAAATAGCCCAGCAGGGAGAAAGTCAGTAAGGACTTAGTCGAACTTAGCAAGACCATCAATCAATTGGATATAATGGACATCTATAGACTACTTTACACAACAACAAAATACATGTTTTTCACAAGCTCACATGAAACATAAAGCAAGATAGACCACATTCTGGGCCATAAAACACATGAACTAGAGAAGGAAGTGTACATTAAATCTAAAATAAGCAGAAGAAAAGAAAGAATCAGAGCAGAAATCAAAGAAATTAAAAATAGGAAATCAATGGAGAAGATCAATTAAACCAAAAGCTGGTACTTTGAAAAGATCAGTAAAATTGATAAGCCTTTAGTCAGGTGAACTAAGAAAAATATAGAGACGACACACATTATTGATATCGGAAAGAAAGAGGATAGACTATCACTACAATTAGCTACATTAAAAGGATAATAAAAGGATACTATGACCAAATCTATGCCCACTAATTTGATAACCCAGATAACGTGGACCAATTCTTGAAAGAGACAATTTGTCAAAACTCACACAAAAAGAAATAAACAATCTTAATTGACTTATATCTATTGAAGAAGTTGAATCATTAATACGTAATCTTCCAAACCAAAAAACCTCAGGTGCAGATGGGTCCCCTTGAGTTCTACCAAACATTTAAAGAATAAGTTATATTAATTCTCTACAATTTCTTTTAGAAGATAGATGTGGAGGTGACACTTCCTAACTCAGTCTGTGAGGCCAACATTTCCCAAATACCAAACCAAGATAAAGACACTACAAGAAAAAAAAAAAAAAAACCCTACAGGCCATTATCTTCCCTGAATATAGATATAAAAATCCTCAACAAAATATAAGCAAATTGAATCCAACAATGTAGAAAAAAATTATACATTGTGACCAAATGAGATTATTCTCAGGTATGCAAGACTGGTCCAACGTTTGAAAAAGTTAAAATAATGCGTTATAATAACATGCTCAAAAAGATAATCACGTGATCATATCAATAGCTGCAGAAAATGCTTCTAACAAAATCTAACACCAATTAATGATAAAAACTCTCAGTAAATGAGGAACACTTTGACATAAAGAATACCCACAAAAACCCTAGAGCTAACGTTATACTTAGTGGTAAGAAACTTGAAGGTTTCTCACCAAGGTCAGGTACAAGAAAAATATGTCCCCTCTCACCACTCTTTTTCAACATTGTACTGGACGTTCTTATTTTTGCAATAAGACAAGAGAGGAAAGCAAAAGGGGTAAAGATTGGGAATGCAGAAATAAAATTGTGTTTGTCTGCAGATAACATGATAGTCTATATAGAAAATCTGAAAAAATTGACCAAAAAAATTCCTGAAACTAATAAGTGTTCATAGTTGGTTGCAGGATACAAGGTTAATATACAAAAGTCAATCACTTTTCTGTATATCACCAATGAACAAGTGGAAATTGAAATTAAAAACACAATTCCATTTACATAAGCACCAAAAGATGATATACACAGGTATAAATCTAACAAAATATGCACAAGATCTGTATTAGAAAAACTACAAATCTTTGATGATTGAAATCAAAGAACTAAATAAATGGAGTCATTTCATGCTAATGGACAGAAAGACTCAATATTTTCATGATGTCGTTTTCTCCCAACTTGATTTCCAGATTCAATGCAATCCCAATCAAAATCTCACCAAGTAATTTGAAGATATCAACAAGCTGATTCTAAAGTGTATGTGGAGTGACGTTAGCATCATGGAGGTATAACACATCCCTCTTTTATGTCCCTCTTTTTAAACAACTAAGCATTCATCCATGAATAAAAGTGCCTCTGTGGGAGTTATGGGATCCAGTACCATATGCCAAGGGACCCAGGAGGAGTCTTTCACACCTGTGCATCCAGTAAGGGGAAGACAAAACTCAGGATGGGCTGCAGAACCAGTGGAGCCAGCAAACATGCCCCAACCCCTCTCAATCACAGTTGGGGCAAATCTAGAGATTGCTGACTTGGGCAGATATCTATGGATGAGAGAGGCCTCATAGAAGGCCAACCTTACCAAGGGTAGATTCCTGCACATGCAGCAAATATATATATACATAATTGAATGCAGTGGAGAGAGTAAGAAGAAGCTTTGCCAGTTCTTCACATTGCCCAAGGTTATTAACTATCTAGTGACAACCTCTCCCATGTGGGTAAAAGGAGAGTGGTGAGTGAGTGCTAGGCTATTCCAGTTGTGTAGGTCATGGATGGAGAAACTCATTTCTCTCCGGCAGCACTCAGAGTACTCAGGTGGAACCTATACAACTGTTGGGAAGAAGGAGATTGGAAAGAGGCAGATAAGAATATCAAAGGTCATTAAAGAGATGCAGTTCCTGCTGGCTGCACTCAGGACTTCAGTGGGATATCTGCCCATGAACCACTAGAAGAACCTCACCCAAGGATCTCCCCACTGAGACCACAGGCATCCTCACTTCCCAGAGTGCTAAATCCAAATTTCTCCCACTTTGTCGCTGGCACTTGTGCATGTTCCCAAGTGAAGAAGAAATCTGAGAAGAAATGAGAAGAAATCTGGTAAATGGCAAACACTGTGATATTAGAACAGACAAATCTTTGCGGAAGGGAGAAATGTCAAATATGAGTTGTAGCACCACTTTCTGTAAAACAAAATGGAGGTTTCCAGCAGCCAGACTGGCAAGTTGTAAGACCCAGAGAAGACACAAAGCTTAAGCTTTCTGCCATTGAAGGAAAAGTGTGGAACAGGTGTATTCATACAAAGGTGGAGAAAACCCCACTATAACAGGAGTAATAAAAAAGTATATCCATCTGAAGTCATCTAGTAAAGATTTAAGGAGGTATCTACTACTCCAAATGTGAAAGCATAAATGCAAAACTGCAAAGACCATGAAGAGTTAAGGAAATATGTTATCACCAAAAGATAAAAATAATCCTCTAATAACAAAGCTCAAAGACACAGAATCTTGTTCTCTGGCTGAAAGAAATTAAAATAGCTGTTCTGATGAATTAGTTAAAAGAAAACACAGAAAGACAATTCAATGATATCAGGAAAAAAAATACATGAGCAAAATGAGAAATTTAACAGAGAAGTAGAAGTCATAAAAAAGAAGCAAACAGAAATTCTGAAGCTGAAGCATTCAATGAATAAAATTAAAAATGTAATAGCATCTGCTGCAGCAGAGTAGAGCAAATGAAAGTCAGAATAAGAGAGCTAGAGCACATAATTTTGGAAGGAATTCATTCAGAGAAGAATAAACAAAAAAGAATGAAAAGGAGCAAATAAAATCTGTATGACCTGTGGGACTACAACAAAAGAAGGTATTGGAATAATCAGATTTCAGAAAGAGAAGAGAAGGAGAAAGGGGCAGAATTTTTTAAAGAAATAGTGCTGAAGGGCCAGCCCCAGTGGCCTAGTGGTTAAGTTCAGTGCACTCCACTTCAGTGGCTTGGGTTCAGTTCCTGGACACAGACCTACAGCACTCATCTGTCAGTGGTCATGCTGTGGGGGCAGCTCACACACAAAAAAGAGGAAGATTGGCAACAGATGTTAGCTAAGGGTGACTCTTCCTCAGCAAAGAAGAAAGAAAGAAAGAATAGCTGAGGACTTCCCAAACCTAGGGAGAGACTTGGATGTCCTAGAACAGGAAGGTAATGCATCACTCTACTGTCTCAATGGAAAAAGAACCTCTCCAAGACACATTATAATCTGTCAAAAATCAAAGAGAGAACTCCCAAAATAGCCAGAGAAATAAGATGGTATCCTACAAAGGAACCTTCATTTGACTATCATTCAATTTCTCAGCATAAACTCTACAGGCTAGGAAAGAATAGAATGACAAATTCAAAGTGTGGAAGAAAAAAATTGCCAGCCTAGGATACTCTGTCAAGGAAAGTTATCCTTCAGATATGAAGAAGAAAAAGACTCCAGCAGATAAACAAAAGCTGAAGGAGTTCACTACTACTAGCATATCTGCCTTGCAAGAAATGCTGAAAAGTATTCTTCCAGCTCAAATGAAAAGATGTTAATCTTTGATATGGAAACATATAATAGTATAAAACAAAGTGGTAAAAGTGAATATACAGTCAGACTAAAAATAATCTAATTCTGTAATAGAATGTTGTGTTAATCACTTAACTTTAGTGTAAAGGTTAAAGGAAAAGAGTATTAGCAATAACTGTATTTTGTAATTTGTTAAAAAATACACAATCTATAAAAGGGAAATTGTGACATCAGAAATATAAAAGGTGAAGTGATAAAGAACAGAGCTTTTGTATGTGATAAAAGTTAAGTTGCTCTGAGCTTAAAATTGACTATTTTAGCTATGAGTTGTTTTATGTAAGCTTCATGGTAATTATAAAGCAAAAACCAAGAGCAGATGCACAAAAGATAAAGAATAGGGAAACAGAGCATAACGCCACAGAAAATCACCAATTTACAAAGTTAGGCAGAAACAGAGGGAAATAAAAACAACAGAAATACACAACAACCATATGGCAATTAACAGGATAGTTTTGTTAAGTCCTTACATACCAATAACTACTCTAAATGTAAATAGATTGGATTCAGCAATAGTAAGGTGCAGAGTGGCTGGATGGAAAAAAAAAACACCCAACTACAGAAGAGTAATTTCAGATTTAAGAACACATATAGGATAAAGGTGAAGGGATGGAAAAGATAGCCATTCAAGTGGAAACCAAAAGAATGCAGGGGTAGAAATACTTATGTCACACAAAATAGACTTTAAGCCATAAATAGTAATAAGAGAGAAAGATGGTCATTATATAATGAAAAAAGGGTCAGATCACCAAGAAGATGTGACAATCATGAACATATGCACCCAAAATCAAAGAACTTAAATATATTGAGGAAATACTAACATACCTGAAGCAAGAAATACACAACAATACTCTACCATTAGCAGACTTCAATACCCAATTTTTAGCAACGGATATATCTTTCAAATAAAAAATCAACAGGCAAATGTTGGAGTTTAATCATACGGTAGAACCATGGACCTAACAGGTATTTGTAGAACATTCCATCCAACAGCAGCAGAGTACACATTCTTCTCAAGTGCACACGAGGCATTCTCCAGAATAGATCATATGACAGGACACAAAACGAGTCTTAGGAAATTTAAGAAGATTGAAATCATACCAAGTTTTTTCTGACCAAAGTGGTATGAAATTAAAAATAAACAACATGAGTATATCTTTAAAAATTCTAGAAATATGTGGAAATTAAAGAACACACTCTTGAACAACCAATGGGTCAAAGGAGAAATGAAAGGGAAAATAAGAAAATGTATTGAAACAAATGAAAATGGAAATACAATATACCAAAGCCTATATGATGTTGCAAAAGCAGTTCTGAAAGGAAAATATATGATGATAACTACATATATTAAACAACAGGAAGATTCAAACAACCTAACTTTACCCCTGAATGAACTAGAAAGAGAAGAGCAAAATTAATCCCAAAGCTATCAGAAAAAAATTCCAATGACATTCTTCACAAAAAAACAGAATAAACAATCTCAAAATTCGCATTGAATCTCAAAAGACCATGAATAAGCAAAGCATCCTGAGGAAAAACTGGAGGCATCACACTTCCTTATTTAAAACTATACCACAAAGCTATAGTAACTAAAACAGTATGATACAGGCTTAAAAATAGACACATAGACGAAAGTAACAGAATAGAGAGCCCAAGAAAAACCCTAACATAAATGGTCAACTAATATTTGACAAAGAAGTCAAGAACACTCAATGGGGAAAAGATGGTCTCTTCAACAAATTGTGTTGGAAAAATTGGATAAACATATGCACGAAAATAAAATTGAACTCTATCATACATCACTTATAAAAGTGAACTCAAAATAGATTAGAGTCACACATAAGACCTGATATTTTAAAACTCCTGGGAGAAAACATAGGGAAGAATCTCCTTGATGTTAGTCTTGGAAATTATCATTTTTTATATATGACACCAAAAGCACAAGCAACTAAAGCAAAAAATCAACAATTGGAAGTACATCAAACTAAAAAGCTTCTGCACAGCACAAGAAACAACAAAATGAAAAAGCAACTTATGGAATAGGAGAAAATGTTTGAAACCATGTATGAGAGAGGCAGTTAATATCCAAAATATGTAAACAACTCATACAACTCAATTTAAAAAATGGGCAAATAAATTACATAAACATTTTCCAAAAAGTCGCCCAAAATCCAGTGTGTAGATGAAAAGATGCTCAACACCACTAATCATCAGGGAAATGCAAATGAAAACCATAATGGGAGATCATCTCAGATCTTTTAGGATGGCTATCATCAAGAAGGCAAGAGATAAATATCAGTGAGGAAATGGAGATAAGGGGAGCATCGTGCATTTTTGGTGAAAACGTAAATTGGTTCAACCACAGTGAAAAACAGTAAACGGTTCTTAAAATATTTAAAAGTACAACTGCATTATAATCCAGCATTTCTTCTTCTGGGTATATATCTAAAGGAATTGAAAACAGGTTATCAAATAGATATCTGCACTCCCATGTTTATTGCATAATTATTCACAATAGCCAAAATAGAGAAACAAATTAAGTGTCTCTCAGTGAATGAATGGATAAAAAACATGTGAGAGATATATATAATATGTAACAAATATATGTGAAATTATATGTGTATATATAATCATGAGAAGGAAGGAATTCCTGCTATTTGTAACAAGAGGGATATACCTTCAGGATATTATACAAAGAGAAATAAGTAGGACAGAGAAGGACAAATACTGCATGATATCACTTATTTGTGTAATTCTGAAAACGTGGAATTCATAAAAACAAAGAGTAGGTGGTTACTAGGGCCTGGAGATTAGGAGAATTGTGATTATGTTGTTTAAGTTTATAAACTTGTAGTAGTAGATAAATAATTTTTGGAGATCTAATGCACAGCATACTGATTATAGTCAAAAATACTGTATTATAAACTTCAAAGTTCCTAAGAGACTGCATCTTAACTGTTCTCATCACAAAAAAGAAATGATAATTATGTGATATAGGAGGTGTTGGTTAATGTTATAATGGTAATCACACTGCAATATATAAATGTATGAAATCAACATATTGTACAAATTAAAGTTATAAATTATAAGTTTATAAATAAATTATATCAATTTAATAAATAAAACAATTATAAAGTATATGTGGAGTGGCAAAAGACTCGATATAGCCAACAGAGTATTGAAGAAAAACAAATTTAGAGGACTGACACTACTCAACTTGAAGACTTACTATAAAGTTACTGTAATCAAGATAGCATGGTATTGTAGAAAGAATAGACAAGTAGATCAATGCAACAGAATAGAAACCCCAGACATAGATCCAGATAAATATAATCAACTGATTTGACAAAGGAGCAAAGGCAACACAATGGAGTGAAGATAGTTTTTTCCATAAATGGTGCTGGAACAAGTGGATATCAACAACATGCAGAAAAAAAAGAATCTAAACACAGACATTACATACTTCACAAAAATAACTCAAAATGTATCACAGATTCAATGCAAAACACAAAACTAGTAGAAGCTAACATATGAGAAAACCTAGATGACCTTGAGTATGGCAATGAGTTTTGAGATGAAACAAAAAAGGCACGAAGTATGAAGGACATAACTGATTAGCTGGGCTTCATTAAAATTAAAATCTTCTTCTCTGTGAAATACAGTGTCAAAAGAATGACAAGACAAGCCACAGATTTGGGGAAGCTATTTTCAAAAGATGCATCTGGTAAAGTACTGTTATCTAAGATATAAAGAAAGAGAACTCAAAATTCAACAATAGGAAAATGCCATTAAATTCTTTTTCATAGTCCTTGACCGATATCTCACCAGGAAGATATACAGAGGGCAAACAGACATATGAAATGATGCTCCACTTCATAGGTTATCAGGGAAATGCAAATTAAAATATCAGTGTGTTACAATTTCACACCTATTAGAATGGCCAATATCTGTAACACTGATAACACCAATGCTAGGGAGGAATTGCAGCAACAGAAACTCTCGTTCATTGCTGGTAGGAATGCAATATAGTGCAGCCACTTTGGAATATAGTTAGGTGATTTCTTATAAAACTAAACATACTCTTACCATGTTATTGAGCAGTCACATTCTTTGGTATTTATCCAAAAATATCAAAATGCATGACCCCACAAAAATCTGAAAACATATTTTTATAGAGGCTTTATTCATAATTACCAAAACTTGCTACCATGATGTCCTTCAGTAGGTGAATGGATAAATAAACTGTGGTATGTAAAGACAATGGAATATTTTTTTGTTTGTTTTGTTTTTTTATTGATGTCTTAATAGTTTATAACACTGTGCAGTTTTAGTTGTACATTATTGTTTGTCCATCACCATGTAGATGTAACCCTTCACCCCTTGTGCCCACCCCCCTTCCCCTTGGTAACCAACAATCAGTTCTCTCTGTCCGTGTGTTCATTTATATTCCATATATGAGTGAGTTCATGCAGTGTCTGTCCTTCTTTCTCTGGAATATTTCACTTAACATAATACCCTCTAGGTCCATCCATGTTGTTGCAAATGGGATAATTGTGTCTTTTCTTATGGCTGAGTAGTATTCCATTGTATGTATATACCACATCTTCTTTAACCAATCATCAGTCGAGGGACACTTGGGTTGCTTCCACTTCTTGGCTATAGTGAATAATGCTGCAATGAACATAGGGGTGCATACACCTCTTGTGATGGTTGATTTCATGTCCATTGGGTAGATGCCCAAGAGTGGTATTGCTGGATCATACGGTATTTCTATTTTTAATTTTTTGAGGACTCTCCATACTGTTGTCCATAGAGGCTGCACCAGTTTGCATTCCCACCAGCATTGAATGAGGGTCCCCGTTTCTCCACAACCTCTCCAGCATTTGTTGTTATTCGTCTTTGTGATTATAGCCATTCTAACCAGTGTAAGGTGATATCTTAGTGTAGTTTTGATTTGCATCTCCCTGATGATTAGTGATGTTGAACATCTTTTCATGTGTCTATTGGCCATCTGTATCCCTTCCTTGGAAAAATGTCTGTTCATATCCTCTGCCCATTTTTTGATCGGGTTGTTTGTTTTTTTCTTGCTCAGTTGTATGAGATCTTTATATATTACTGAGATTAATCCCTTGTTGGACAAAAGATTTGCAAATATTTTCTCCCAGCTGGTGGGTTGTCTATTCATTTTGATCCTGGTTTCATTTGCCTTGTAGAAGCTCTTTAGTCTGATGAGGTCCCACTTGTTTATTTTTTCTTTTGTTTCCCTTGTCTGAGTAGACATGGAATCTGAAAGGATCCCTTTATGTCCAATCACAATTAGTGTACTGCTTATATTTTCTTCCAGGAGTTTCATAGTTTCAGGTCTCACTTTCAGGTCCTTGATCCATTTTGAATTGATTTTTGTATATGGCAATAGGAGATGGTCTACCTTCATTCTTTTGTATGTTGTTGTCCAATTTTCCCAGCACCATTTATTGAAGAGACTTCCCTATCTCCATTGTCTGTTCTTTGCTCCTTTGTCAAAGGTTAGCTGTCCATAGGTGTGTGGTTTTATTTCTGGGCTTTCAATTCTATTCCATTGATCTGTGTGTCTATTTTTGTATCAGTACCATGCTGTTTTGATTAATATAGCTTTATAGTATATTTTGAAATCAGGGATTGTGATGCCACCACCTTTGTTCTTTTTTTGCAGAATTGCTTTAGCTATTCAGGGTCTTTTGTTGTCCCATACGAATTTCAGTAATTTTTGTTCTATTGCCATGAAGAATGACATTGGGATTATGATTGGGATTGCATTGAATTTGTAGATTGCTTTAGGTAGAATGGACATTTTAACTATATTTATTCTTCCAATCCATGTGCATGGAATATTTTTCCATTTCTTTATGTTCTCCTCGATTTCTTTCAATAGTGTCTTATAGTTTTCATTGTATAGGTCTTTTACCTCCTTGGTTAAATTTATTCTGAGATATTTTATTTTTTTTGTTGCAATCGTAAATGAGATTGTCTTTTTGAGTTCTCTTTCTGTTAGTTCATCATTAGTGTATAGAAATGCAATTGATTTTTGTAAGTTAATTTTATACCCTGTCACTTTACTCTAGTTGTTGATTATTTCTAGTAGTTTTCCAATGGAATTTTTTGGGTTTTCTGTGTATAAGATCATGTCGTCTGCAAATAGTGAGAGTTTCACTTCTTCATTGCCTATTTGGAGTCCTTTTATTCCTTTTTCTTGCCTAATTGCTCTGGCCAGAACTTCCAGTACTATGTTGAATGAGAGTGGTGAGAGTGGGCACCCTTGTCTTCTTCCTGTCCTCAAAAGAATGGCTTTCAGTTTTTCCCCATTGAGTAGGATGTTTGCTGTAGGCTTGTCATATATGGCCCTTATTATGTTGAGGTTCCTTCTATACCCATTTTGTTGAGAGTTTTTTCATAAATGGATGCTGGATCTTGTGGAATGCCCTCTCTGCATTGATTGAGATGATCATGTAGTTTTTATTCTTCATTTTGTTAATGTGGTGTATTACATTGATTGATTTGCTGATGTTGAACCTTCCCTGTGTCCCTGGTATAAATCCCACTTGATCATGGTGTATGATCTTTTTGATGTATTGCTGTACTCGGTTTGCCAACATTTTGTTGAGGATTTTGCGTCTATGTTCATCAGTGATATTGACCTGTAGTTTTCCTTCTTTGTATTGTCCTTGTCTGGCTTTGGTATCAGGATGATGTCGGCATCATAGAATGTGTTGGGAAGTATTCCATCTTCCTCTATTTTTTGGAATAGTTTGAGAAGGATAGGTGCTAAATCTTCTTTGAACATTTGATAAAATTCTCCAGGGAAGCCATCTGGTCCTGGGTTTTTATTTTTTGGGAGGTTTTTGATTACTGTTTCAATCTCTTGTGATTGGTCTGTTCACACTCTCTATTTCTTCTTGATTCAGTTTTGGGAGGTTGTATGCATCCAAGAATTTGTCCATTTCCTTTAGGTTGTCCAATTTGTTGGCGTCAAGTTTTTCATAGTATTCCCTAATAATCCCTTGTATTTCTGTGGTATCTGTTGTAATTTCTCCTCTTTCACTTCTAATTTTATTTATTTGAGTCTTCTCCGTTTTTTTCTTAGTGAGTCTGGCTAAGGGTTTGTCAATTTTATCTTCTCAAAGAACCAGCTCTTTGTTTCATTGATCCATTCTACTGTTTTTTTCTGGTTTCAATTTCATTTATTTCTTCTCTAATTTTTATTATTTCCCTCCTTCTGCTGATTTTGGGGCTTTGTCTTTTCTTCTTTTTCTAATTCTGTTAGGTGCAATTTAAAGTTATTTATTTGGGATTTTTCTTGTTTGTTAAGCTGTGCTTGTATTGCTGTGAATTTCCCTCTCAGGACCACTTTTGCTGCATCCCACATGAGTTGGTATGCTGTATTTTCTTTTTCATTTGTCTCCAGATAGCTTTTGATTTCTCCTTTAATTTCATCAACAACCCATTTGTTGTTCAGTAGTATGTTGTTTAGTCTCCACATCTTTGTCCCTTTCCTAGTTTTTTCCTTGCAGTTGATTTCTAGTTTCACAGAGTTATGATCAGAAAACATGCTTGTAATGATTTCAATCTTCTTAAATTTATAGAGGTTTGCCTTGTTTCCTAATATATGGTCTATCCTTGAGAATGTTCCATGTGCACTTGAGAAGAATGTGTGCTCTGCTTTTTTTGGGTGGAGTGCTCTGTATATATCTATTAAGTCCATTGCATCTAGTTTTTCATTTAAGTCCATTATTTCCTTATTGACTTTTTGTCTGGATGATCTATCCATTGATGTAAGGCGGGTGTTAAGATCCCCTACTATTATTGTCCTATTGTTAATAACTCCTTTTAGGTTTTTTAGCAGTTGTTTTATGTACTTTGGTGCTCCTGTGTTCAGTGCATAGATATTTATGATTGTTATGTCTTGTTGGTGAAGTGTCCCTTTTATCATTATATATTGCCCTTCTTTGTCTCTCATTACCTTTTTTATCTTGAAGTCTACTTTGTCTAAGTATGGTAACTCCTGCTTTCTTTTGTTTGCCATTGGCTTGGAGTATTGTTTTCCATCCTTTTATTTTGAGTCTGTGTTTGTCTTTAGAGCTGAGATGTGTTTCCTGGAGGCAGCAGATTGTTGGATCTTGGTTTTTAATCCATCCCGCCACTCTGTGTCTTTTGATTGGAGAATTCAATCCATTTACATTTACAGTGATTATTGATATATGAGGGTTTAATGTTGCTATTTTATTGTTCATTTTCTGGTTCTTTTGCATTTCCTTCATTTCTTGTCCCTTGTGTTTCTGACTGCAAATTCAATTTGGTATTTCTGCATGCTCATTCTCTTGGTTTTCTCTTTATTTGTCATGTGTGGTTCTCTTCTGGTCATTTGTTTAGTGGTTACTGTGAGGTTTATATAAGCGATCTCCTGGCTAAGAAAGTACATTTTCAGATGTCTCCTTTTTCCTGAGGCTGGGTTGATTCAATCCCTTACCTCTTCCCCTCCTTATTTGTTATCTCTTTATTCCATTTTGTGTCATGAATGTGTGTTTCCAGTGATGAGCTTGAATTAATTTTTGATGTTATCCAACTGTAGTTTGTTCTGGTTTAGTCTCCTTGCTTTTCTCCTTGCTGAAATCTTTGTATCCCCTTTCTCATTTTTTTTTCAGGCCTAAGGGCCTTCTTAATCATTTCTTGTAGTGAGGGTCTTGTGGTGATGAACTCTCTTAGCTTTTGTTTATCAGGGAGAGTTATTATTTCTTCATCATATTTGAAGGATATTGTTGCTAGATAAAGTATTCTTGGCTGAAGGTTTTTGTCTTTCATGATTTTGAATATATCATTCCAGTCTCTCCTAGACTGTAGAGTTTCTGTTGAGAAATCAGCTGAGAGCCTGATGGGGTTTCCTTTGTATGTTATTTTGTTTTTTTGTTTAGCTGCCCTTAATATTATTTCCTTGTCATGGATATTTTTCAAGTTTGCTACTATGTGGCGAGATGAATTTTTATTCCTGTTTATATATTTAAGGTGATCTATTGATTTCATTCAGTGTTATTTCCCTCTCGTTCCCTAGGTTGGGGAACTTAGCTATTATTTCTTTGATCAAACTTTCTGCTCCTTTTTCTCTTTCTTCTCCTTCTGGAATACCTATTATCCTTATGTTGCTTTTCCTCATTGAGTCTGATATTTCTCAAAGAATTTCTTCATTTCTTTTTAGTCTTAGCTCTCTCTCCTCCTCTATCTGGAGCATTTCTGTGTGGCTATCCTTGATAATGCTGATTCATTCCTCCATATTGCCAGTTCTGCTCTTTAAAGACTCCATTTTTTCTACTATCTCATTCATTTTGTTTTTCATCTCCAATATTTCTGATTGCTTTTTCTTTATGGTTTCAATCTCTTTTGTGACCAAATCCCTGAATTCATTGATTTGTTTCTGTGTGTTCTCTTGTATTTTGTTGAGTTTGTTTATGATAGCTATTTTGAATTCTCTGTCATTCAGGTTTTCGAATTCTGTGCCTTCAGGGTTGGTTTCTGGGTGTTTGTCATTTTCCTTTTGGATCCATGCAATAACAAACCATTGCATGGATCTGATGGTGATGGCTTTACTTTTTCCTCACATCTTGAAGTTCGTCCTGCAGTTTCCACCTGCTGCCACTGGATGGAGATCGCAAGCAGTATGCTCTGAGCCCACTGCAGTCCCCAGAGGGATTATGCTGAAATGAGGGGTGTGTGGGGGGAGGGGTTCTCTCTTTCTCCTGCTCCACCCAGGGTTTTCCTTTCTGGCTCTCTTAGGGTGTTTGCTACACCCCCGAAACAGTCTGTCATCGCTTCCTGGTGGAGATCTCTTGACAGTCTGTGAGAGCATCTGGAGGGTGGTAATTTTCCCGTGGGCCGCCCCTTCCCCTCTGTCTGTGAGCCATGCTGTCTGTCTTTGCTGATCGATTGGGGAGGATGAGTACAACTTCTTACCTCTCCTCACGTCATTTCGGGCTTCATGCTTGCACCATCTGACGTATGGCAGCAGGTGTTTCTTAGAAGTCCTTTGTAGTGTTTGACTTAGCTCTGTTGGAATGTGAATGATGTTTTCATTGTGTCTTAGGGGGCAGAGATTCAAAGAGGGAATCTCACTCCTCCATAATGCTGACGTCACTGCTCAAGACAATGGAATATTATTCAGTGCTAAAGATAAGTCAGCTATCAAGCTATTGAAAGACATGGATGAATCCTAAATGCATATTACTAAGTAAAAATAACCTCTATGAGAAGGCTACATATTTTATGATTTCAATTTATGACATTCTGGAAAAGGGAACTCTATGGAGACAGTAAAGAGATCAGTGGTTACTAGGGGTTGGTGCATGGGAGAGTGAAAAGGTGCAGCTCTGGGAGTTTTTAGGGCAGTGAAAATACTCTGTATGAATACCATACAGATGAATGCATGTCATTATACATTTGTTCAATCTCATAGAATGTATAATACCAAAAATGAACCCTAATGTAAACTATGGGGTTTAAGTAATTACAATGTGTCAATGTAGGTTCATCAAATGTAACTAATGCCCCACTTTGGTGGGATATGTTAATAATGGTGATGTCTATGCATCTATGGATGTATGGGGATATATGGGAAATTTCTGTACTCTTCCCTCAATTTTGCTGTGAATCTAAAACTGCTCTAAATAATTGTCTTAATAAAAAAATCAGCTCTCAAAAGTTTACATATTATTCGATTCCCTTTATACACCTTTATTGCAATGGTTACATTTTAGAAATAGAGAACAGTTTAGTGATTGCTAGGGTTTACTGAAGGGTATAGAGTAGATGTAGATATAAAAGGGATTCTTGTAGTGATGGTACTGTTCTGTATCTTGTCTGTATCAATGACAATATCCTGCTTGTGATATTTTGCTATAGTTTTGAAAGATGTCATCATTGGGAAAATTGGGTACAAAGGACCTCACTTTGCATTATTTTTTAAATGGCATATAAATATACTATTATGTCAAAATAAAAATTTAGTTACAATTGAGGCATCAAATCCATGATCATGTTATTTCCTTCCTTTTAGTAACCTCTTCTATTTCTCTCAGTAGTATTTTATATTTATTGTATGTGTGTGCATTGCAGAGGTTCTCCATATCTCATATCTTAGATTTGCTCTTTTCTACATGTTCCAATCAATGCTTATCTCCCCCTTTACAGATCTCTTACCTCAAACTCTAACCTGAGTCTCCCTCCACAGCTATCAACTCAACTGTTAATACATGAAATTCCTTAAAGTTTCAAGTGAGGGAATGAAGAATAGCAGAATATGACACCCCAAAATATGCCATTTTGTCATATTAACTATTTTGAGCTGAAGACAGTTAAGAAAAAGCAGATACAAGAAAAGCTCTCTGTCCTACTTCAAAATGCCTGAAAGCAGGACATAAAATTGTAAAGGTTTTCCCCTTCTTCTTTCTACCAAGAGGGACAAAACTTTATCACTAAAGACAACTCTAGACCCATATCATCCTAGATAGCACCAGAGGAGTCTAAATTTCAAACTTTTTGACATAACAAATCTTTCTAAAACTAGCCCTTATCTATCATTAGTTTCCCACATATTTGCTTTCCCACAATTTGCCACACTTAGAAGCCCAAAGTCCTTTTCCTTTGTCTTGTCAGTCCTCCACAAAATTAGTGTTCTCTGCTAAGAAGTTATATAAAGTCAAGTTCTAGCCACTCCTTTGAGTTACTCACCATTGAGTAGTCTCAAGCGTATGTGTGATGCACTTGTTAATAAATTTCTGTTTGTTTTCTCTTGTTAACCTGTCTTTTGCAACTCCAATTTGCAGAACCTCAGACAATGAATCTAAGATGGGTAGAGAAAAAGGTTTTTTCCCTCCCCTAGAACTGGCAATAAGGAGCCCAGGCATTAACTACTATGGTCATATTGTTTAAAATTGCCCTCATTTAGGCTATTATAATCTAGTGATTAATAAAATCAAGGCATCTGTGACCTTGGATACTACATTTCCTCATACTCTCTGACTTATAAGTTTTTGTAACCTGCAACCTATTTGAAAATCTGTAAAGCATTTAGAAGAAGAAATACCATGTAAATGTTATTACTTTTGTTATTCTCATTAACCTACTCATGCATTGAAAGCCAACAACTACATTGAAGTACCTTCATAATACATCAGTACAGCCCCTTTCTTTTGTTCCAAGATATCTTCTATATCACATCTTTATTCACCTTTCTTGGTGACTTCAACCTTCCTATGACTGATTCATCTTGACCCATGAGCTTTTTGAACCTGACTTGCTTAACTCCATCATTCTTCCTCCATCCTCCTCAGGTGACCAACCACATAATCATCTTTTGCACCTAGAATAAAGTATGGCTACACAGAATCATAAACTAGACCTACCTCCAAGAGAGGTTGATTAAATTAACCTGGGTAACAACTTCATCATTAGTTTTCTTTAATTCTGCATAATGTGATTTCAGTTGAGGGCTTTCACTTTAGAGCCCATTGTCAATAACAGTGCACTTCAGGAAGGGACTTCAGATTTACCAGTCTCTGACAACTGACTATGTAGTAGAATCATCCTCATCATTAATAGAATTTTGATATTTTGATGGGGGAAGCAGATAGCTAAAATTATTAACTTTTCCAGGTGTCCACTCAGCTAGAGATGACCAAAGAAATTCAAATAGGAGATATTGGATGAGTTTTGCCAGAAACTGGTGTGAAAGGGAGTAATTAAGCTCTTAAAGCCCATTGATCACTTGTTTTCTTTCTCATGTTTTTTGCCTTTGATGCTGATGGTCATTTGGAGGTGCAGAAGCCTTCTTATGACCATGAAAAAACAGTCATGAAAGTGAAGTTATTCTAAGACTGACAGACAGGAATTGCAAATAGCATAGGTTGCCTCTGTGCTAACTTCTTTTCAGGTTATAAAATAAAGTGCCTTCATTTTTTCTGATCTATTTTTGCTCTGCTTCTCTGTTATCACAAAATTAATTATTCACGTACCTTCACACCAACCATTTTGACCACTCCAGAGCTCCAATCCCTGGTTAATGTCATTTCCAAGCAATAGTAACATAAATTCTTGATGCCAAACTGTAAATGGGGATGTGCTTTCTCTTCTGTCATACACAATTGGCAAATCCTCATACAAGGAACAAAACCACTGTCTGCTAACATTTCACTAGCATATGAAAAGCTTCATCCCTCTGAAGAATTATTTCCAAATTGTGCTAATTTGTTTCATTTTAAATGCGTGTCCACAAATAACAAAAGGACAGAAAACAATGCAAGAAATAGGTTTATGTGTACAAAAACATTGCAATTTTTCAGTTCAAGACTATATTTTACCTTCTCTTCACTCTTCAAACCATCCTACATCCTCTGCCACTAGTCACCTTTTTACCATGCTTCAACTGGTGACTAATTCTTGCACTATAATGAGGAAACAGAAGCATTATCTCCATAAAGACACATACTCTTTTGCATCTGTTTATTACACTATTGTCTAGCCTATTCCAACTGAGAAATGTGTTGGTTTCTACTGAAAGCCTCAAATTCACCAAGCTTAGCCATTGAAAGACTAATCCTTATACCAGACCCTTCCTCTGGCATCAGCAGATTCTGCCTCTCCATTGAAATATTTGCTTCAATTTACAAACACATTTACATATCCCATCTTTAAAAATGAATCAAAACATCCATAATGAGGCACTGACTCATTTATCCGTTTCCTTTTTATACCACAGAGTATTCTATAAGCAAAACCTCTGTTTTTGCATCTCCCTTCTTCACCACACTCCAACTGGGATTTTATTCTTAACTCATCCTCTGAAAGTATTATCAAAGTTACCAACACCTTTTCATTGAAAAATCTCACAGTCATTTACATGCCCCCTTTTGTAAGTTTCTTAGCAGCATTCCAAACAGTCAATGACACCATCTAGAACTTGGTTCACAAAAAGCAAAAAACTCCTGATTTTCCTTTTATTTCACTTGCTGTTATTTATTGCTACAAACCAAATCACCCTCAAACCCAGTGGCTTAAAATAACTACAATATTGCTGTCTAATGTACAATATTCAAGAGTCTGAAGTCTTGACAGGGCTTTGCAGGAAAGGCTCATCTCTGCTCCATATTCTGGCTGTAAGGGCCAATTGCAAGGCTGCATTTGGTGGGTGTTTGGCTCTGGTTAGATGACCTCATTCACAATGCTGGAGGCTGGAATGACTGGGTTCTGGTGGAACCTATCTTGCTCCATGTCATCTTTCATCATTCAGCAGTGTGGTCTGAGTTTCTTTACATGGAGCCTAGATCCCAAGAGAACAAAAATAGTAGCTGCAAGCCTCCAGTGACCTGGGTCCAGAATTGATACTGTATGAGAATAGCCACACTCTGTTGACCAAAGCAAGTCACATGGCCAGAGCATATTGAAAGGCTTGTTTCTGGGTGGAAGGAGCAGCATACATGTATAGAATGGGAGAAACTGGTAACAGTCACCTTTGGAAATAATTTACACACTGCCTATTCTAATATATTTTGCTGTCTCTTCCTCTGACTGATTTCTTTGTTTTTGTTTTTGTTTTTGTTTTTTGAGGAAGACTAGCCCTGAGCTAACATCCATTGCCAATACTCCTCTTTTTTTGCTGATGAAGACTGGCCCTGGACTAACACCCGTGCCCATCTTCCTCTACTTTACCTGGGATGCTGCCACAGCATGGCTTGTCAAGTGGTGCATCTGTCCGCACCAGGGATCTGAACCTGTGAACTCCGGGCCGCTGAAGTGGAGTGCGCGAACTTAACTGCTACACCACGGGGCCAGCCCCTCCTCTGCCTGATTTCTAAATATTAGTTCATTTTAGACTCAAGTCCAGTCTTTCTATTTTCTTTACCTGAATTTAATTTGTTTACTTCACTTATTCATTTCTACCCCATAAATAGGCAGTAAAATTTGAGACCTTTAAATAACATCTTTATACTTACTGGTGAATTTCGAATTAATATCGCCAACCTTGCTTTTCTCAAGTGAAGTTTTGACCGTTACATCTAAACACCATATTGATGTCCCCATTTGACTATTATTTATTTCAAACATAGTTTGTCTAAGAGGGAACCTTTGAATTCTCAAAACAACTGCATATCTGCTTTTACTCCAGTTACTCCCATTCCAGACAAGCTTTCAGTAACTACCTAATTGCCCAAATTACGAATGTAGGAATCATTCTTGATCTTTAATCTTTTCTCACCCTACAAGTTCCATTAGAAAATATTCTTGACTTGATCTCTAAAATACGTCTTTTGACTTACAAATTTTCTCTTTCACTGGTAATTCTTCAGTGCAAACCACCACCTGCCTTTGCTTGATTTACTGTAGTAGCCTCTTTTGCTTCCACCTTTTCCCATAATATCCATTCTCTGCACAGCAGATGAAGTGGACATGTAAGTTGTAAATCAGATTATTTAACTTAAACTTTTTTCATGCTTGCACTTAAAGTTTCTATTCTTTATCATGGCTTTACAAGACCTTTCCTGCTCTGGCCCCCTTTTTTTCTCTCTGATGGCAGCTCCAATTATTTTCTCCCTAGAACTTCAGTTTAGGAACAATGGCCTAGAGTCTTCTGATCTCTAAGCATGCCAACGTCACTGTCACCTGAGGAAGCTTGAACATGACATCGTTTCTCCTGGAGTGATTAGTGCAGTTCTTTCTTTTCATCATCAAGGTGCAGGTGAAATATTATTTTATCAGAGGCCTTTCCAGAACATCCTATATAATGCTTCCCAACTCGATGGTTACTTTCCATAATATTACTACATTTTTATTTACATTTATAACTAAATGATAGCTTTATTCTTTGTTATTTTTTTCCTGTGGCACACACATTAGCACGGTGTCCTAAATTTCACACATTTAGGTACCTTGTAAATCTTGATCAGATGTTTAATCCCAGCACCTAGAGCATTATCAGGAACAGAAAAGCCATTCAATAATTATTGTTAAATGAATAAATTGATAAAAAGAAATGATAGCCACATTTTGCTGAGAGTATTTTTTGTTGCTGTTGGTTCTGTGGTAAGATGGTGAAAGTGGGATATAAAATTTTGTTAATGCTAATAGAATCTTGTCAAGATTTGTAAAAGTGAATAAAAAAATGAAATAATCATTGTGCTTTAAGTAATGGCTAAACATTTCAGAAAGTCTGGGTAAGAGAAATTCCACTTCTACTTCCTCCCTTTTCTTTCTTACCTGACTAGAAAGCATGGCATTACTCATTGTCTCTAGCTTCTGAGAACAGTGTGAGAACCATATAGACATATGTGCATCAGCAATGATCAACAGACTTTACTTTGGAAGTTTTTTTTTTTTTAATATGGTGTGTACATCACTGGATTTTAACTTCTGAATAGACTACATCACTTTCATCACCAAAAGTCTAGTTGCCATCCATCACCAACAAATGTGCTGCTTCATCCATTTTGCCCTCCCCCTCCCGCCTTCCCCTCTGGCAACCACCAAACTGTTCTCTGTATCTATATGTTTGTTTGTTGTTATTGTTTTTTATCTTCCACATATGAGTGAAATCATATGGTATTTGGCATTCTCAATCTAATTTATTTCACTTAGCGTAATACCCTCAAGTTCTATCCATGTTGTCACAAATGATAAGATCTCAACTTTTTTTCATGGCTGAGTAGTATTCCATTGTGTGTGTGTGTATACCACATCTTCTTGCTTCATTCATGGGCACTTAGGTTGTTTCTAAGTCTTGGTTATTGTAAATAATGCTGCAATGAACAGAGGGGTGTATGTATCATTTTGAATTAGTGTTTTCATGTTCTTTGGATAAATACCCAAAACTGAAATAGGTGGATCATATGGTAGTTCTATTTTTAACTTTTTGAGTAACCTTCATACTGTTTTCCATAGTGGCTGCAAGAATTTATATATCCACCAGCAATATACAAGGGTTTATTTTTGTCCACATCCTCTCCAACACTTACTTTTCATCTTTTTAATATTAGCCATTCTGATGGGCATGAGATATATCTCATTGTAGTTTTGATTTGCATTTTTCTAAAAATTAATGATGTTGGACATCTTTTCATGATCCTGTTGGGCATCTGTATATCTTCTTTGGAAAAATGTCTGTTCAGATCTTCTGCTTATTTTTTAATTGGATTGTTTAGTTTTGTTCTTGAGTTGTATGAGTTGTTTATATATTTTGAATATTAACCTTTTATCAGATATATGATTTGTAGATATCTTCTCCCAATCTGTAGGTTGTCTTTTCATTTTGTTGATGGTTTCCTTTGCTGTGCAGAAGCTTTTTAGTTTGATGTAGTCTCATTTGTTTATTTTTGTTTGTTTGTTTCCCTTGCCTGAGGAGATATTTCCAAAAAGATATTGCCAAGATCAATGTCAAAGAGTGTATTGCCTTTGTTTTCTTCTAAGAATTTTATGGTTCCAGGACTTACATCCACGTCTTGAATCCATCTTGAGTTAATTTTTGTATATGGTGTAAGATAGTGGTCTACTTTCATTCTTTTCCATGTGGCTGTCCAGGTTTTCCAACACTATTTACTGAAGGGACATTGTTTTCTCCACTGAATGTTCTTGGCATTTTTTGTTAAAAAAATAGCTGTCCATAAATGTATAGGTTTATTTCTGTGCTCTTAAATATGTTCCATTAATCTGTATGCCTTTTTTTGTTCCAGTACCATGCTGTTTTAAGATAGCTTGGCTGTATGTTTTGAAACCAAGAAGTCTGATGCCTCCAGCTTTGTTCTTTGTTCTCAGGATTGCTTTGGCTATTTGGGGTCTTTCGTTGTTCCACATAAATTTTAGGATTCTTTGTTTTATTTCTGTAAAAAAATGTTATTGGGACTTAGAAGGGATTTCATTGAATCTATATATTGCTAAATATTGCTGCAAAATATTTTTCCATTTCTTTGATTTCTTTCAACAATGTCTTATAGTTTCAGTGTACAGGTCTTAACTCCTTGGCTAACCTTATTCCTAGGTATTTTATTCTCTTTGTTATGATTATAAATGGGATTGTAATCTTGATTTCTCTTTGTTCTGTTTTGCTGTTAGTATTTGGAAACAAAACCGATTTTTGTGTGTTGATTTTTGTACCCGAAAATTTATCATTTATAATAATTTTTTGGTGGATTCTTTGGTGTTTTCTATAAGAAACCATGTCATCTGCAAATAATGACAGTTTTATTTCTTTTTTTATTCCAATTTGGATACTTGTTATTTTTTTAATTGCCTAATTTCTCTGACTAGATCTTCTAATACTTTGTTGAATAAGAGTGGGTCTTGTTTCTGTTCTTAGAGGGATAGCTTTCAGATTTTCAACATTGAATATGATGTTAGGTGTGCATTCGACATACATGGCTTTTATTATGTTGAGACAATTTTATTCTATACCCATTTTATTCAAAGTTTTTATAAATGGGTGCTGAATCTTGTCAAATGCTTTCTCTGCATTTATTGAGATGATAATGTGATTTTTTCCTTTATTTTGTTAATATGGTGTATCAGGTTGATTGACTTGCAGAGGTTGAACCATCCATGCATCCCTAGAATAAATCCCACTCAATCATGCTGTATGATCTTTTTAATGTATCATTGTATTCGGTTTGCTAACATTTTGTTGAGGATTTTTGCATCTATGTTTATCAGTGGTATTGGCTTGCAATTTTCTTTTATTGTGTTGTCCTTGTCTGGTTGGGGCATCAGTGTAATGTTGGCCTTATAAAATGAGTTAGGAAGTGTCCCCTTCTCTTCAATATTTATAAGAATTTGAGAGAAATAGGTGTTAAATCATGTTTGAATATTTTATAGTCTTCACTGGGGAAGCCATCTGGTCCTGGAATTTTACTTTTGGGGAGGTTTTAGATTACTTTTTAAACATTTTTACTAGTGATGGTCTGTTCAGGTTCTCAGTTTCTTCTTGAATCAGTTTTGGGAAGTTGTATGGTTCTAAGAATGTATTTCTTCTAGGTAATCCAATATTTTGTAATCCTTTGTATTTCTGTGTATATTTCTGTATATCTGTTGTAATTTCTCCTCTTTTATTTCTGATTTTATTTGAGCCTTCTCTCTTTTTTCTTAGTGAGTCTAGCTAAAGGTTTGCCAATTTTGTTTACCTTTTCAAAGGGAAGTTTCTTAGATTCATTGATCTTTTCTATTGTCTTTTCATTCTCTATTTCATCTGCTTCCATCCTATTATTATTTTCTTCCTACTAACTTTGGGCTCCATTTGTTTTTCTGTTTCTAGTTCCTTTAGGTCTCCTGTTAGATATTATTTATTGGAGATATTTTCTTGTTTCTTGTTTCTTGAAGTGAGTCTGTATTGCTATAAACTTCCCTTATAGTATTACTGTTGCTACATCCAATAGATTTTGGTATGCTGTATTTTTATTTTCATTTCTCTCCTGGTATTTTTTGACTTATCCTTTGATTTCTTCATTGACCAAATAGCTGTCCAGTAAAGTTTTTTATAATCCTCATATTTTGTGAATTTTCCAGTTTTATTCTTGTAGATGATTTCTAGTTTCGTACCACTGTGGTTGGAAAAGATGCTTGATATTATTTCTATCTTCTTTAATTTATTGAGCCTTGTTGTGTGGCCTAATATGTAATCTATCCTGGAGAATCTTCCGTTTGCATTTTAAAAGGATGTGTATTCTGCTATTTTTTGATGAAATGTTCTGTATATATCTATTAAGTCCATCAGGTCTAATGTGTCATTTAAGGCCAATGTTTCCTTATTGATCTTCTGTCAGGATGATGTATCCACTGATATAAGTGTGGTGTTAAAGTCTCCTACTATAATTGTGTTACTGGAATTTATTTTTTGTATGTTAAAATTTGTTTTATATATTTAGGTCTTTCTATGTTGGGCACATAGATATTTACAAGTGTTATATCCTCTTGTTGAATTGATTCCTTCATCATTATGTAATGCCCTTCTTTGTCTCTTGTTACAGTTTTTGTTTCAAAGTCTTTTTTGTCTGATATAAATATTGCTATCCCAGGTTTCTTTTCATTTCCATTTGCATGGAATATCTTTTCCCATTCCTTCACATTCAGTTTGTGAGTGTCTTCAGACCTGAAGTGTGTCTCTTGTATGTAACATATATATATATATATATATATATATATATATATATATATATATATATAGGTCTTATTTTTTTAATTCATTCAGCCATTGTATGTCTTTTAATTGGAGCATTAATTCTTTTTTACTTAAAGTAGTTATTGATAGGTATGTACTTATTGCCATTTTATTATTTTTTTCTGGATTGTTTTTTTAGTTCTTCTTTGTTCCTTTCTCCTTCTCTTGCTCTCTTTTTTGTGATTTGATGACTTTATTGTTATGTTTGGGTTCATTTCTCTTTATTGTTAATGTAATTATTATAAGTTTTTATTTTGTGGTTACTGTGAGGTTCACATGTAAAAACTTATGTATATAACTATCTATGTTTAGTTGATGGTCTTTTAAATTCGATCTCATGCTAAAAGCCCTACATTTTTACTCCACCCCACATTTTATGTTTTTCACATCATTTTTTACCTCTTTTAATTTTATGTACCCCTCAATCCCTACAATAAGATTGTAGATAAAGGTAATTTCAGTACTTTTGTATTTTGACATTTATGCTAGTTTTGAACATCACAATTGTACACCTGCATGATTCTCACAAAAGAAAAATAAGGAAATAAAATTAAGAAAAATAAATAAAGGAAAATAAAGTCTGTGATGAATTCTGCCCAAACTCTGACATATGGTGGTCATGTAAGATAATGGTTAAACATTCCACATTTTGTAATGTTTTACCATAAGAAGGAGTTTCATTCATTGTCTATTATAATTTCTTCCATAAACCTAGATTTTCCAAGATCAATTTCTCAGTGCCTCCTTCTCCTTTTTTGTTTGTGAAAGTGTAGACCAGGGGATTAGGAGTGGCATGATTATGCTGTGGAAGAGGGTGAGAAACTTGCCCTAGTCCTTAGAGGAGCTGGTTTCTGATTGCATGCACATGTAAATAATGTTTCCATAAAAAAGTGAGACCACTATGAGATGGAAGCCACAGGAATTAAAGGCCTTGTGCCTCCCTGAGGATGGCTTAATATTTAATATAACTCTCACAGTATAGTCCTCAGAGATCAGGATAAACACCAGGAGTGACAGCACAATACCCACTTCCAGAATAAAATCAATGCCTTTGATGGCAGCTATGTTGGCACAGGGCATCCAGATCAGGGCAGGCATCTCAAACAGGAAGTAGTCAAACTTGCAGTACCCACAACAGGATAATGGCAGGCTCATTGGAGACATAATCAAGGAGTTGGCCACTTCAGAGCCACAAGCAAGGGATATTAACCCAGGCAGAGCTGTGGATTCATCATCATCATGTAGTACAGGGGATTGCAGACTGTAACAAAATGATCATACACCATGACATCCAGGGGCGGGCACTCCATGCCATCCAGAAATAGGAAGTAGGAAGTAATGGGAACAGCTGGATGGCATAGTCTATGTAGCTAATGGTCTCTTCATATCCACTCAGGTTATAGAGCAGCTGGGGATCGAGCTGATTATGAGACTGACACCCAGGAAGGAGAGGTGTGTTGGAAAGAAGTACAGGAGGTTGTGCAGATGGGAGTCCAGCCCAGACACCAGAATGATACTGGTGTTGCCACTAGGGTCAGGAGATATGCAATCAAGATATTCATAAAGAGGATCCTCTCCAAATGGGAGCAGTCAGAAAACCCCAAAAGGATGAAATTTCCCTTGACACTGTCATTGGTTCCATCCATCTCTACTGCACCTCAGGAGAAAGTAAAATTTGAGAAAAAAAGTAATCCACAACCACTAGCCACTCTGCATATCTATTATACTAAAAACATTTGAAACTTCTAATTAAAATGTGTGTGTATGTATTTGCATAGCTTAAAATAGGCACAATTGGATGGAAAAAAATATATTTGGGGCATAAGAAGTCTATTCAAATCAAAACATGAATCTTCAATATCATTTGAAAAAGAACAAAAATTTTGGTGAAAATTCAAAATGAAAACATTTTTAAAGAGAAAAAAAGAGTAAGTAGAGTAAATTGAAGAGCAACATACTGGGGATATTTTCCTAAAAATGGACAATATTTTTAGAGTGTGCACAAATCTTACAAAAGTTTAAGGAAATAATTTCTAAAAATAGAAAATTTGTATGTTCTTCCTCTAGCCCCTGAATACTCTGAACCAGGCTACTTGTGAAATGTAAAATTTCTTTGTTTTTGTTATACATTACCATAAGGAGAAAGTTAGGATATCATCCTATGATTAGATTCACTTCCTCCCCTTTTCTGTAAATGCACTTTCTGAGAGTTCCAGAAGCTGGTTAGAAGTAGTTGATAACTATTGGCAGTCATTAACTTCTGGGAAAGGTCAACTCCTTCCAAACTTGTGCACAAAATCTCAGACTTGAGAGAACATATATTTGGATGTCTGGATCTCTGTGATCTTTAGCTACCAGGACCAGATGTGAATTTATCCACCTTGTAGACACTACCACACATTATAATTTCACTTGTCATCTATGATCAATGTTTTAGAAACTTAATGTCTAACTTAGTCATACCCATACACCATAGTTTTCATATGGTGATACAGTGCCTTATGAATCTAACTCTCTTAAATTACCCCCAGTCTCCCTTCCAGATCCAACTTTTGAAGATGTGGATTATTGTTAGGTTCATCCCACAACTCCAATACCTGCTATCTGCCCTGCATTTAGTAGGAAAACCACAATGATTCACATTTTAATTAATTATTGCCATAGTTACTGACTTCCCAATGGACCTAGAGGAAAGATTGTCTTTAGACTACATTTTTAAAATGAGAAAAGTTACATAAAATGTTACTTACAAATTTATGACAGATTTTAATTGAAATAATCATTCAAATATACACTTCCGTTTTTGTTTTTTAATATATCCTAGTGAAATGAAAGGTTAAGTCCTTGACAAAAGTGGGGAAATTGCTCTTTTGTGCCTCTTTTCCTTGTTATCACTGTCATTTTTCTCCACTCTGGAGCAATCTTTGATTTTTTTCTGGTTTTCCATTTATTTGCCTCATCTGGATACAAATAACTTTTCCCTAAGACTTGACCATTTGTCAATTTAGTAGTAGATCAGATTCCAGTCAACTAAAACACTACCTTTAAATCTCATACATATTGAAGTGATTATTTTTTCTGAATTAATTATAATTTTAAAAACACCATCTGAATCACAGTTTTATATAAAATAGGATTTTAGACTCCATATTACTAATAATTTAAAAAGCCTTAAAGGCAAACTTTTTCAGTTTTCAAAGAATAGAACAATAGTAGAAGAATGACAGAGTAGGGCTAATAATTTGTATTGAGGAATCCTGCCCAATTCTCTGTCTAATCACAG
This sequence comes from Tapirus indicus, assembly GCA_031878705.1. Taxonomy (NCBI): domain Eukaryota; kingdom Metazoa; phylum Chordata; class Mammalia; order Perissodactyla; family Tapiridae; genus Tapirus; species Tapirus indicus. Next base: position 50,462,119 of record CM062942.1, read on the forward strand.
TGTGTACACTTGACTGTCTGCTCATGTGTTAGATGTTGGACTTTTTCTTATGTTTGGTGTCCTCCTCCTCCTCTCTTTCATGCCTCCTTCAACTCTTCCCTTCTTAAATTTTCCTTAACTTTGTTAACTACCTTCAGTTGCTCTTCCGAATTATCACTCTTTCCAAATTGTTTAAATGGTTTTCTTTACTTAACTACTGAATAATCCCCAAACATATTAACTTGGTTTTCAAGAACCTGACAATTTGCACTAGCTTACATTTAAACTTAATTCTTCACTAATATCCTGGATATCTCCTGTCCCTCCAATTACTCTCTGGATCTAAGCATTGCCTAAATTCTGTGGCACATATGCTGCTGTCTCCACTTACAATTCCCTTATCTAATCCATCATTACTGGGCAAAATTTGTCACGCCCTCTTTTCCTTCCTGGCACTTGGAGCTCTTCTATAGAGTAGCCTATGGGAAATGACATAGCAGTCTATTTTCATAGACTGCAGTGAAGAATATGAATTGTTCAGTTTAATTCCTTCTGGATTTGCAAGGGGAGTGTCAACACATATGCACTAATGCTTTAGCTGCAAAAGACGACTGGGTAAATTTGAGTTAGCCATCTATCCTGTTATGCAGCAACATTTGTTATGAAAATATATTCCTAATTATCTTATAGAGTTTTCAAAAAAAAAAGATAAAGTAGTTTAATAACTAGGTATATCAATCAACCCAGAAATTTCACAGAAATAAAATCTTCAGACATATCATTTAATAAATAAAACTAACCAGGAAAATCATTCAAAATCTTCAACTTGTTAGTCCTATGATTTCAAGTAAATAAAAGATACCTTGGCCTTTTTCTCCTCCTAGTACAAAAGACAGGTCTCACTAGGAGTGATGAAGCATGCAAGAAATAAGCTAACATTAATGTCTGGGTGGAGGTCGGGAGGGAAGAAGATGAGAAGGAGGAGGCAGAGGAGTTAGCAGAGGGGAGGTGATGGGAGTCAGCAAGGACATGACTCCTGAAGAAAGAAATTTTTAAAAATAATAATTACAAAATTAAAAAAAATATGCTAATTGCCTGCTGGCGACAGAAGGAAATAGAAACAGTTTAATGAGTCCCAGTGCCAACTGTTCTTCCCCAGGAGACTGCACATTCACAATTCTAAATTTTCTCAGAATATTCTCTCCATGAAAGGGAATTTTCATTCAGTCTCCCATACAGGCTCACATATAGCATTCTGTCTATATCTCTGTAGGCTGGACTTCTCACAATAAAAAATAATCAGTGGATTTATTTAATTTAAGTCAAATAAATAATAAAAATCTTTCTATGTTTTTTATCTGAACAAGGTCATTCTATTTTATTTTCCCTGGCAGACTTCACAGCATAGCTTAGGAAAAGCTAAAGCCCATCTCCATTTCCACTGATATTAGAATATAGAAGAATGCTAGCAATAACAATAGTCAATATTAAGATTATGCCAAAGACAAAATAAATACTAGTATGGTTAGGAAATCTGTAGAATATTTTAAAATTGTGAATTGGATGCTCCAAAAGAGAGGATTCAAACATGTAAAATAACAGAAAGAAAAATAAACTAACCTATACAGTATAGGTGGGGAACATATTACTTTGTTATTTTTGAACAGAGAGTTTTGAGAATCTTGTATGAGTTTATCACAAACAGTTTTTATCCTTAAATTCATGTTTTGAGTGTAGGAAATCAAGAAAATACATATTGTATGATTTTTATATGCCTAAAAAAAGATGATGTAAGGCAGCATACATCTTGTATAAGAACTGGTATGTATCTGGTTGGGGATGGTTGATCTGCTTCAACCTGATCTGGTTGTCCTCTACATTTGATGCAAAAGTGACACTTGTGATCCTCAATCCCCTTCTTTTCCTGTTGTGTTGGATCTCCAGTTTTCTATGGCCCACATCTTCTTTCTTCATTGTTTACTCTTTATTTTTAGAGCAGCATATCTTTCTTTAAAAAGTTTGCTGGAGAGGTCAAATTTTTGAGATGCTAGATATCTTTATTTTAGCCCTCTACATGAGTGATATTTTGGCTAGATATAATAGTCTACTGTGAAAATTTCTCAATTGTCTTTCAGTTTGTTATTGAAAAGTTGGAAGCCATTTTGCTTCCTGACACTGTTTTTTCCTCTCAAGAAGCTTGTGAATCTATTATTTGTCTTGAGCATACTGAATAGTACAATATTTCATTCACTGAGCTAAGGGCTCTTAGGAAGCCCCTCAATATAACTACACATGACTTTCAGCTATGGGAAATGTTCTTAATTTATTCACTTGATTTCATTTATTTATTCTATTTCCTCTGTTCTCCAGTTAAAGAACTGCTGTTGCTCAGTATTGGATTTACTGTACTAATTTTCTATTCTTTCTTTTATCTCTTATTTTCATTCTTTCATTTTTTATATGATCTTCTTGAATATTTTCAGATTTTGATCATCTAATCCCTCTATTGATTATTTTTATTGAAGGACATTTGACATACAATATTATATTAGTTTCAGGTGTACAACATAGTGATTTGACATTTATATGCATTACAAAATGCTCACCATGACAAGTCTAGTAACCATCTGTCATCATAAAAATTATTACACTATTATAAACTACATTCCCTTGGTGCACATTACATCCCTGTAATTTATTTATTTTGTAACTGAAAGTTTCTACCTTTTAGTCTTCTTCACCTATTTCACCATTCTTCCCTAGCCCCCCTCCCTTCCACTGACCACTGATACGTTCTTTATATCTATGGGTTTGTTTCTGTTTTGTTTTGTTTTTTGTATCCCACAAATAAGTGAAATCATATGGTATTTGTCTTTGCCTGTCATATTTCACTTAATATTCATGTTGTGAATGACAATATTTCATTCTTTTTTATGGCTGAGTAATATTTTATTGTATGTAAATATATATCTCCCATCTCCCATTCATCTATTGATGGAAGCTTAGATTGCTTCTATATCTTGGCTATTGTAAACAACGCTGCAATGGACATAGGGGAGGATATATCTTTTTGAATTAATGTCTTCATTTTCTTTGGATAAATACTCAAAAGCAGAATTGCTGAATCATATGGTAGTCCTATTTTTAATTTTTTGAAGATCCTCCATACATTTTCCTTTGCAGCTGCACCAGTTTACATTCCCACCAACAGTGTACAAGAGTTCCCTTTTCTCCACATTCTTGCCAACAGTTATTTATTGTATTTTTTATAATAACTATCTTACAGGTTTATGGTTTTGATTTGCATTTTCCTTATGATTAGTGATGTTGAACGTTATTTCACATGTCTATTGGCCATCTGTATGTCTTCTTCAGAAAAATGTCAAGTCCTCTTCCCATTTTTTAATCATATTGTTTTTTGACATTGAGTTGTATGAGTTCTTTATATATTTTGAATATTAGTCTCATATCAGATATATTATTTGCAAATCGATTCTGCCATTCAGTAGGTTGCTTTTTTTCTTGTTGATGTAGAAAAGCTTTTTACTTTGATGTAGTTCCATTTTAAAATTTTTGCTTGTGTTGCCTTTCCCTGAGGAGGCAGATCCAAAAAAAATATTTCTAAGACTGTAAGACTTTGTCAAAAAGCACACTGCCTATGTTTTCCTCTAGGATTTTTATGTTTTCAGGCCTTACATTTAATTCTTTAAGTCATCTTGAGTTTATTTTTGCATATGGTTTAAGAAAGTGTCCAGTTTTATTCTTTTGCATATAGCTGCCCATTTTCCCTCAGCATTACTTATTGAAGAGACTGTCTTTTCCTCAGCGTATATTCTTGCCTCCTTTGTCACAGATTAGTTGACCATATAAACATTGGCTTATTTCTCGGCTCTCTAATTTGTTACCTTAATTTATGTGTCTGGTTTTGTACCAGTACTATATAGTTTTGATTACTCTAGCTTTGTAGTACAGTTTGAAAGCAGAGTGTGATACCTTCAGCTTTCTTCTTCTTTCCTCAGATTGCTTTAGCTATTCAACATCTTTTTTGGTTCCACACAAACTTTAGAACTATTTATTCTAGTTATGTGAAAATGCCATTGATATTTTGATAGAGATTGCATTGAACCTGTAGATTGCTTTGGGTAGTATTGATATTTTAACAAAATTAATTCTTTCAATCTATGAGCACAGTATATCTTTCCATTTATTTGGGTCCTCTTCAATTTCTTTCATCAATGTATTATAGTTTTCAGAATACAGATCTTTCACCTCTTTGGTTAAATTTCTTTCTAGATATTTTATTCTTTTTGATGCAGTTGTAAATGAGATTGTTTTCATAATTTCTCTTTTTGTTTGTTTGTCATTAGTGTATGGAAACACAACAGATTTCAGTATATTGATTTTGTGTCCTGCAACTTTACTGAATTACTGAATTCATTTACCAGTTCTAATATATATTTTTGTGGAGTCTTTAGAATTTTCTGTATGTAGTGTCATGTTATATGCAAAAAGTGACAATTTGACTTCTTTCCTTCCAATTTGAATGCTTTTTATTTCATTTTCATTTCTGATTGATGTGGCTAGGACTTCCAATACTATGTGGAATAAAAGTGGTGAGAGTTCCCATTTTTGTCTTATTCCTAACCTTAGAGAAAATACTTTCAGCTTTTCATCATTGAGTATGATGTTAGATGTGTGCTTCTCATATATGCTTTATTATGTTGAGGTATGTTCCATGACCAGTTTATTGAGAATTTTTTTCATAATTGGATGTTGAATTTTCTCAAATGCTTTTTCTGCATCTATTGAGATGGTTTTTATCTTTCATTTTGTTAATATGGTGTATCACATCGATTGATTTGCCAATATTGAAGCATTTTTGTATCCCTGAGATAAATCTCACTTGATCATGTTGTATGATCCTTTTAATGTATTGTTGAATCTGATTTCATTATACTTTCTTGAGGACTTTTAAATTAACGTTTGTCAGAGATAATGGTCTGTAATTTTCTTTTTTTGTGTGTGACAGCTCTCTCGTTTCAGTATGAGAGTAATTCTGGCTCCAAAGGATGAATTTGGAAGTGTTCCTTCCTCTTTAATTTTTTAGAAGACTTTGATAATGATAGACATCAACTCTTCTTTAAATATTTGGTGGAATTCACCTGTGAAGCTGTTTGTGGACTTTTGTTTGTTGGGATTTTTTTATTACTCATTCAATTTTATGACGAGTAATTGGTCTGTTTAAATTTTCTATTTCTTCCTGATGCCGTCGTGGAAGATTGTATGTTTCTAGGAGTTTATTCAGTTTTTTTAGGTTGTCCAATTTATTGCATATAATTGTTCATAGTAATCTATGATGATTCTTTTTATTTCTTTAGTATTGATTGTAAAATCTACTCTTTTATTTCTGATTTTATTTATTTGGGCCCTCTCTCTTTTCCTTCATGAGTCTGGCTAACTGTATATATTTTTTACCTTTTCAAAGAACCAGCTTAGTTTCATTGATTTTTTAAATTAATTTATATGTCTCTATTTCATTTATTTCCACTCTGCTCTTTATTATTTCCTTTCTTCTACTAACTTTGGGCTTTGTTCTTTTTTTTCTAGTTCCTTTAGATGTAAGGTGAGATTATTTATTTCAGACTTTTCTTGTTTCCTGAGGTAGGCATGTATCACTACAAACTTTCCACTTAGAACTGCTTTTGCTATGTCTTATAGATTTTGGAAATGTGTTTCCATTTTTATTTGTTTCAAGGTTTTAAAAATTTCCTCTTTGATTTCTTTGTTGAACCATTATTGTTTAGTAGCATGTTATTTAGGTTCCATGTATTTGTGTTTTTCCCAGTTTTCTTCTTGTAATCAATGTGTAGTTTCATACCAGTGTGGTCGGAAAAGATGCTTGATATACTTTCAATATTTTTAAATATATTGAGACTTGTTTTGTGGCCTAAGATGTGATCTATCCTGGAGAATCTTCCATGTCCACTTGAAAAGAATTATATTCTACTCTTTTTGGATGGAATGGTCTGTATATATTTGTTAAGTCCATCTGGTCTAATGTGTCATTTAAGACCAGTGTTTTCTTGTTGATTTTCTTTGTGGATGATCTTTTAATTGATGTTAGTGTGGTGTTAAAGTTCTCTACACTTACTTTTCTCCTGAACATTTTTCTCTTTCTCTCTTCCTATGAACCTACCAGTGCTTCTTCCTTTAAAATGATGCCTTCTGAAGATCCAAAGGCTAAACTCAAAATTTCTTATACTCCCTGGACTGAAGCTGAACTTTAAGCCATTGTCAAAGATATTCCCAGAGCAACCAAAAATCCTTACAGATTTGCTGAGGAATTTAATATAGTCATTCAAACTTATCAATCTGGTTTCTTGGATTTATATCAGCTAGTTTATATGTTTGTTGGTAAAGGCTAGGCCCAGCATTTGATAAAAACCATTAAATTGGGAAAATCCTGAACTGTCTCTAGAATTACAATCAGGAGACCAACCTGCTGACCTGTGGTAGGATAAGAATTGGGCAATCACTAGACATCTTAATTGAGCAATTCTTAGGGCTTGCAAAGTCTGTTGATTGGAACAAAATTCACCCTTGTGCACAAAAACCTGATGAACCTGTTCATGGCTATTACAATTAACTTCAGGTTGTTTTAAAGAAAATTTGGTTTTCCTTCAGTTGTTGATTCCACACTGGGAGATTAACTCTATGTTTATTAATGGGCTGAATCAGGATTTTTCCCTTCTAGTAAAAGAACCAGAATAGAATGAGAAACCGCATTCACTCCAGATTTAGTTAATTTGATAGACCAACTCTTTTGAGCCCTAAATGAGTCACCTAAAAGATAGGTGATGTAAATTCTTAATCTGCAACTCTAGCAAATGAAGTTACCTTTATGAAATAAAAAGCCTTCTAGTTTCTGCTATTATTGCAAAAGCCAGGACATTGGGAAATAAATTGTTACAAATGTAAGTGCTTCAAGTGCCTTCAGCCCTCTCACTAGCCTTTCCAAAGTCCTCCAAATTCTCAATGATGGGGCTCTGAGGAGCTACAGGGGCTCTTTGCTATCCTCCCTGTTAATCAGCTTGCAGAAGCATTTCTCCAGATTGGAGATGAATCTCTTTCTTTCCTAGTTGATACTGGAGCCACACTCTTGGTGCTCAATCTCACTACTATAAAGCAGTCCCACCTTGGAGTACTAAAACAGTTCAATAGTGGGGATCACTAATAAATCTCAAAAGCTTCCTGTTTCTGAACGTATTCCATTTGTTTAGGCCCTTTGAGAGACTTACATCCTTTTCTCTTTGGTTCTTCTGCCCCTATGCATTTATTAAGCTGATACTTCTTGGAAAAGTATACTAAAACTTCTTTCTCCCACAAAGAGGAAATAATTCTAGAATTTGACAGTAGTCATCAAAACAGCCAACCAAGTGAATTAAATGACCCTTTGACATCTTTCATTTTCTCTGTTTCTGATGATACTACAGCTGATTCTAGAAACATTAACATATAACATATAACACACCAGTTATAACCAGAACAAAGTAACATGGGCTTCTAGTAAGCCATTCCTCACTGGACTTAAGTAGACATTTCTGATCAGTTAATGGCACTTGATTTAACAAACTATGCATAGACTTAATGACACACTTCATCATATCCAGAATGCTAGTTTCCAAACCTCAATTAGCATAACCACAGAACTCTCTTTTTCTATCACTTAACACTCCCTGAATTTCTTTTGTTTGTGAAACAGTTTGTGAATTTACTTACTGGTGTCTTCCATTTCCTTTTAAGTTAGTAGACCCAGATATGTATTTAGCTTTGGAAATATTTGTTTTATTTTTAAACTATCTTCTAAGATTTTGACCTTCCCAAAAGTATTTTAAAAGGAAATATCCATTGCACGAAAAATTGTGCTTTAAAGGAAAGATATGTATGGTTTATATCACATCTTCCAGGTTATCTGATTCTAATCTTTTACTTTTTTTGAGCTAGTTTACAACTTTGTCAGTTTAACCACGTATCTCTAGCCAATAAAGTTAACATTGGTAAAATGAATGATCTATTGGTTAAACTCTTGTCCTTATATAAAGAATGCCACTAATATTTTACTTATTTTACCTCTAGCTTCTTTTTCCTCATATCAATTATACTGTTCAAACCATACTTTAAAAAGAACCAAAAATTCCTGTAAAATTAAATAGCTATATTACCTTTGATGGTTTTATCTATGGTGATATAAATGTAACTAATTATTTTGTTGGAATTTTTATCTTTCATAGGATTACCTATCTGTCTAGAATCTGGCAATTACTGAGTAATTTTTTAAAATCATCTTCAGTCTCAGGACATTAGGTTTGCAATATTTTTATTACAATAAGTCCACAGGGTGGGATAGACATTTCTGGAAATACAGATGAAGGCTTTCTACATAGTAATATGAGAAATAGTCATCAAATGAAGATAGTATATAGGAGAATAGAGTCAGGCCAATTCAAATGTGTTAGAAAATATGACTTTTGGAAATCTATATGTGTTTGTTCACCTGCCCACTGTAGTGCCTTGAAAGCAAAGCAACCAGACAATGGAACAAATTCTGTCTCTGGGTCTGGTACCTCAAATGCCATGACTAAGGCTCCTTCTCTCTTATATTCCTGAAGTTCTTCATGGTTTTCTGAATACTGCTATTTGTCTAAATTTCTACTATTTCCTGAGAGAAGTACCATTTTCTTGAATAACTACTGATTCAATATTTTCCTCAAGACTTTGCAGTTAGCAAAGTGCCCCCTGCTGGCTATCATGTATTATGGCCTCTAATTTTACATGACTCCCACTGTGATATTTAATGTCCCACAGACTTCATATATAAGGTGGTTTGTCTTTTCTGAGTGCATTGTTCAATATCTTCATCAATGTATTTCCCCTGTACTTCCAGGGAAATCAGAGTTTTTTATTGTGATATCCCTTCAATAGGAAAAGTATCAGTGCCGATATCTTTCTTTATCAAATGGTGACTTTTCAATTTTATGATATGTAAAGTATGCCTCCATACAGCTGTTAAATTTTAATTAAAGGTCGTTTTTAAGTGACCTTGCTTTTCTTTCTTCCACTTCCTCATCATCTTATATGGACATATTTGCTCCATGGTTTGGGGGAAAGAAACACTTTGACAATCTCTCACATTATTGTGATGTTCTTCTATGGAGCTACCAAGACCCAGTGCTTTATATTAAAACTGGACTAAGTTTCTGTTTATACTTCATTATCACACCTATGATCAATCCCTAATATTATGACCTTTGAACTAGGGGCTTGCTGGAGAATGTAAGGAGAAAGTTTAATTTATTCCATAAAGACTACTTACAGGTAGGACAGGAGCTGTAGCAGAGATCACCATCTATTTATATTTCTGATAATAAATTGTCATTTCTAAGACCAAATCTGCATTGGAGAAAGTAAGAAATGTGTTGCTGTTGCAAGTATTTCCACCCCCAAATCTTTTAACTATAGGATAAATCTCTAATCTTTCTCGTTCCCCCAGATGGCAGCATTGTTTAGCCTTTTGACCATAAAAGACCTCCATGGGCCAGGAAGTCAGTGTAAGCATTTCAGAAATTTCTGAGTCTGTGTTTCAATTATTTTCTCTTGGATGGGAAAATAAGCACTGTGTTTTTATTAAGACAATTTCAAACTGTTTGCCACCTTATGTCCATAATAAGCCAAACATTAATAATTTATCACAGTTAGCATTTATTTATCCAGCAAAATGTGCACTTACATTTCCCTATGCATATTTATTAGTATAAATAGTCAGAAGTCCCTTAGAAGAAGTCAGAACAAGAATTCCAGTAAAATCTTTGGGGATAAGTAGAGAGTCATTCAGCAAGTATACCTGGCCTCACTTCTAGTCTAATTCTCTTTATTTAGTAACTGACTCTAGTCAAATATTTTGGTGAAAGATTGCAGTTTTCTCTCAGCTGGCTCAAGCCATGACCCTGTTTACCCAAATCAGACTATTGTTGGTTTTCAAATCCTATAAAAACTCCTTAGGTGGCCCAGAAATTTTATTCCTACTATGACAAAAGCAGATGACTATAATCACTGATCTCTTCAGGCAAAAACAGACTTAGAATTGTAATAAGACCTGTGCCTGGCCATCATGTTACTCTCTCTGGCCTTGTATCTTGTTATCCTCCCACTTCAAGTAGAACATGAGAATCTTCTTCAACCAGAGCTCCTCAAACCCATTCCCAGAACAAAAGGAAAGCAAATAAAATAACTTTTAAAGATTCTGGTTTTAAATACCAGCTCTGCCTCTTTCTAGATATGGAAGTTACTCAACACACATATGCTTCAATTTATTTTTCTATAATTGGGGCATAATAATAGTGAGGAACTCATATTATTATTATTCAGGTTAAGCTAACTAGAGACAGCAAGCTGGAAATCATAAAACCATTTCTGTGGATGTTAGGGAACCTCATCCCACAGCCATTGCATTGCTTGCTCCATGGGCCCAGGTACAAGGTGGCCATGATGTCAATGAAGGGGGTCAGGCACTTGCTTAACAATGTGGTCTTTCTTACATCATTACTCTGTTTGCTACAACTGCTGTGTGTCCCATATGATAAAGCTGGAGGTCACTGCAGGGTTCCTGATTGGCACCATGTCCCTCGGGACACAGCCTGGTAGTCAGTAGATTACAATGGACTTCATCATGGAGGGAGTAGTAATTTGTCTTCACAATTATGGTTGCAAAATTCACATGCAGATTGGTCACCACTTGCCAGGGTAACATCTATCTGCTCACTTATCTGTAGATGTACATGGTGTCATATCCAAAGTGACTGCATCCCATCATCAGGCACACTTTATGACTAACAGAATATAGCAGCAGCTCAAGTTCTTGTGATACACCAGTCTTACTTAGAAGGGGCTGGCTTGATAGAGCAGTGCAATGCCCTGTTGATGGCTCAATTACAGCACCAGTTTGTAGAGAACACAATGGGTCCTGTCTGCCTAATGTAGAACACATTTCAAAACAGTAGTGGATATGTGGTGCTGACTCTCCCTTAGGAAGATTGTAGAGGCCTGAAAAGAAGTTGTGAGTGACCATGCTCACTCTTACATTTAATATCCCCTTTGAAGCATTTTTGATCCCCATAAATATATCACTGGGGTCAGCAGGTATGGACAATCTGGTGTTCTTGGGAGGAATGATTTCATCAGGGAAAGCAGCCATGTGTCTGTTCAATTAAAAGCTGAGTGTGTCTCCTGGTTATTTGGCTCTTCATGGCACTGAACCAATAAGCAAGAAAGGAGGTCACAAAGCTGGATGGGATAATTGATCCTGAAGGGGAGCAGAATGTGCTACCTCAAAATGTACCACTTTGACATGTGGATTATTTTGAGCTGAAGGCAATCAAAACCCAGCAGATTCCAGAATGTTTTTTACCTCCCCCTTGACTGCCTAAAAGTAATCAGAAGGGGGGTCCTCTACCAGAAAGAGAGCTATTACCAGAGATAATGTTTCTTCTGAGAGATTTAACTCCATGGCAGGGCAAACATTTGCTCTTCTCCCCTTCCTGTGAATTGAATTTCTTCCCTTTGAATCCCCAGAGCCCTTTCCCTTTCTTTGACTCAGGACAGTATATAAACCATAATTTCCTGACTGCCTTTTGGGTCTCATATCTTTGTGGGTACAAAACTTAAGTGTGATTTTCTCCTGTAAATCTATAATTTATTACAGGAGGGGGATCAGTCAAGAATCTAAAAAGGTAGGGGAAATTATTTTTTCTCTCCTACAATCTCAATTATAAGGGGATGTAGAGCTGCTGCCACACAATGCTTATACAGTGTACTCAAAGGCTCCACAGGGGCATCTCTTAATACTCCATGTCCAGTGACCCTGGTCAATGACAATGATAAGCAGCAAAATAAAGACAAGGCTATAAAGACTAAGATCCTGCAGAAATAAAGGTTTGGGGTCACATCACTACTGAGGTGTTGGCAAAGCATAAAGAGAACATAGAATAGGAGTTGGGAGATGAGAGCTGTAAGTAGTACTTTTGGCCTCATCACTAGCTAAAGAAATGTGGAGTAGAGCAGCATTGTTTATACTATTTACTTGTTTGTTTGTTGTTTTTTCTAAAAGTCCTGGATATTGTTTTAAATTTCAGGTGAGACTATGACCAGGCAATTTATTCTGCCACAGCAGTAGCTGATGAAAATGTGTGCACCCCCTGACCTTATGTGGGGACTTGTAATTTTTACCCAGGCAAAGGAAAAGAGTAGATGCTGAGGGCCAAAGTGGCTAGATTGTTCTAGATGTCTTCTGCATGTATGCTTCACCCTGTAGGGACAAAACAAAAACTTCTCTGTGCCTCTTGGCTTTAAATTGGGTTTGGCAAATGGAAAATCACAGTATATGGCAGGGAGAGAGGAGCTTAAACTGAGTAATTATTCCTCTGGCTCCTTTCCTGCAAGATCACTTCAGGGTGAGTGTGCCTCTTATCCAAAAGTCATTGATCCTGATATGGCAGCTGCATTAATTCTCCATCATGTGAAACAAATTGTCACCATTTAGTGACTTAAAACTAAACATACACTTATTTATTGTGTCTCAGTTTCCATGGTCCAGCAGCCTGGGTAGAGCATAGCTGGATCCTCTGCAACTCAGAAGGCTGAAAACAAAATGTTGACTCCATTGTGTTTTCATCTGGAGGCTCAACTGGGGATGATTCCACTTCCAAGTTCATGTGGTTGTTGGCAGAATTTATTTTCTAGGGGTTCTAGAACTCATGGCACCTTTCTTCTTTGAAACAAGCAGGAATTAAACTCTCTGATCTCAGAGAAAGTCCAGTATCTCATTTTAGGATTTTCATCTGATTAAGTCAGAGCCACTCAGGAAAATCTCCTTTTTTATTACCTCAAAATCATAAACTTAGAATCTTAATTACATTTGCAAAATATCTTCAACTTAACCATACAACATTACTTAATCAATAAAGTGACAACCCACCACCTTTGTCATAATCTACTGGCTAGAAAGAAGTCACAGATCCAACCTGTACTCCAGGGGAGAAGAGCACAGAAAAGTGTGGGAATTGAGAGGGAAGATCATTGGGGATCACTTTAAGGTCTACTACAGTAGCCAAATCAGCAAGACTATCTTTGAAGTTCAGGTAATCATGTTCCATGTCTCAATTAATCTTACTCTGAGTGGGCCAGCTATTCAGGAGCCAACCTGGTGGACATCAACTTTCCACAGATGTAAAAGTGAAGTTAAGAACTAATTTCCAGTACATACAGATGTATTTCCCAAACACTCTGCTGCCTCCACGAAGAAATAAAACATTCTTCAGCCCATGCTTATCTCCTTTGTTAAATAGATGAAAAACCTAGCCTTAAGTTGGTATCATTGTTCCTATTATTTTTGATTGCCTATTTCAAGTTATTGTAGTACTGAAACCCACTATTTAGAATATGATTCATATCAATTGATTTTATTAGAGGCTTATATTTCTTTTTTATAGGCCCTTTGCTAGTGTCTATTCCAAGGAACTTTTCAATGATTCTGATGCTGTGAGAGAGAGCACACATTTGCCCCTGCTCCTTGCCTGTCATGACCATGATTACACAGTCTGTGATGATGGGGAATAACACACTAAAAACAAGAAGCATGTGGATGAACACTTGACATTATAGATGTTATAATGAGTGTTTTTCCTAAGAGTTTTCAGTTTTGTCTTCAAATTAAAGCTGAGTAGCTTTCTTGGGGGAAAAAGGAGGTTGAAGGTTCTTGGTCTTTTGTTCTGATGAAGTGAATGTCACAGTGAATGACAGCAAAGAACAAAAAAGCACTCACTATTGTGTTGGAGTGGATTCTAGCAGATGACGTCACTGTTTGCCATCAGTTCTGAGTCCCACATCAATTTTCTGTGACTTTTGATAAAATAATGTAAAAAGCATTTAGCAAAGTACTGGGACAAGTAAATCTTCCCTGGATGGTAGTTTCTGTTGTTATTACTTGTAGCCAAGTGCTTCTTCTCTCCTTCTTTCTGTAACTACAAAACAGAAAAGGTCCTTCATCCTGGAAAAGCTGATTTCCACATGTGTACCCTGCTCCTCTTTTTCTCCTCTTTCCTTAGGGAATTGCCTTCTGCATCTTCAGTCTTTCCCTGTCTCCTACATCCTTTGCATCAGCAGTTAAAGATATTCTAGGGTCAGTTACTCAGGTATTCATTCATTACTTTACTACCTCAATCATTCAAAAACATTTCATGAGGACTTAACGCCCATCAGCTCCTGGAGATGAGAAGTCAACAAGACTCTACCTTTATGAAATTTACACTTTTGAACGGGTCTATTTTTCTTTCTGATTAGCAAAATTTTGTTTCTGTTAGAGATAACCTCTAGCAGTTTTCCTCTTGTGATTCAATGTTTTTAAATTTATTTATTTTTATTATATGACTTAAAATGTGAATTAGACCATATCTATCAAAACTTTTCTTTTATTCTCCATGTGTTATTGATCCCATTATCTCTCCTCTTTAATTTATAATCAAAATTATTATTATAGTAATCAGAGGACTTCAATCTCAACATCCTCTACTAACAGTTTTTCAAGAAAGAAAAACACTTCTGTTGGGACAGGACTCACCTGCTCCCCATTTCTGACTCTGGGCAGCTTTATAGTTCCCCTCCCTTCTCATAAAAGCACATTAAAAAGGAGTAGTCTCATCTTGTCTCCTATAACACTCCAGAACCTAGACATCTGGCTTCTTCTCCTAACACTTTCCTAAAACTGCTTTGACAGAAGTTTTCAATGTCCTTGGGATTGCCACTTTTAATCCTTTGGGGATTCTGTAATTTTCTTTACTGACTCTCTGACATGGATGCTTTTTCCTTTGGAAATTTTTCTCAATCACATAGCTTGGCTCTATACCATCTTAGTCACTTCCTTTTTCTTTCTTTCTTTTTATTCCTCATGAAGTCTTTTGCTTCAACTGACCACATCAGTATTTACCATTTCTTTCATTACTTCCTTGGCTTCATTCCCTGGCATAATTTTATTTTCCTAATGGTTTTTACTACAATTTTAAAAGCAATTCTCAGATAAATATCTGGCATTGGTTTTATATGGAATTTCAGACTGTTTTGTAGGAAATAGAATTCCCAAAGTGCACTCTAACTCGATATGTTGAAATCAAAACTCAGTGTTTACAACCTGCGCATAGACACCTTGCCTGAACTGTATTACCTGTGCTTCCTTCATTTAGCAGTTTTCACATCTGTAATTACCTTGCTTATTTATATTTTATGTCTATATATGTGTGTTACAATTTTCTCCAATTGCAAGAACCTTAGCAGTCATATTTGCTGCTGTAACTCTAGTCTCTGAAATAGTAATTGGCACATAGGTGAGAAACAATTGAGTGAGTATGAAACTCATCTTGGCAGAACGGTGTGGAACAAAACACAACTTAATACAACCTCCTAGCTCATGCCTCAATTTTTTTCTGCAAATGCCTATGTCTTCTGTGGTATGAGATCTTTGACATTTTTCATGACAAAAGGGCAAAGCTTTGGTGCCAAAGAGAAGATTACAGTTATGCTAATGAAGTTTTGGTAGGTCAGGAGAGATTTTGAAAGGCTATTTTCCTTAAGCAGTGTTTGGAATAAACAAACGGGGAGGATAGGTAGAATTGAAAAAGAAGGGCTTAGAATAATCAAATGTTTGGAAGAAAAGACCACAAGGCACTTTAGGTTTTCAAACTGGAAAGAAAGCTGTGACAAAAGTAAGATTTAAATGAGCCAAAGAATTGTTGAGAATTTGAGGCTAACATATACTGAGTCGGTTGATCCATGAGTTTTACAACTGTTGACTACAAAATATGGACAAAATAAGCCAAAGAATATGGCATAGTTCTTGTTCATTTGACTGCTACAATACTCCAAATAATAATTATATGAAACAACACAAATGACTTGTTTTTCTCCATTACTGTTACCCAAGAAGTATAATTTATATATACATTATTACTTGTACCAAGTTTCCTAAGTAATTGCTCTATTTAAAATACACTCACACACAGACAAAAGAATGACATATATATATATATACACACACACATATATATATATATATATATATATATATATATATATAAGCACAAATGTATACACATATGTGCATAGATATATTTGGCTTCTCAAGAAACTTAAAAGGTTCATGCTCTAAATTTTCTATAAAGACTATGGGAACTTTGTTCATCTAGCAGACATATTTTCTGCTAGATCTGATGATATAATTGGTGAGATCACCCCTAAGGGGCAAACATTGGTCCTAGGAGTTTAGAAATATCTCAGCTATTGCAACAGTTTTTGGCCCTACATAGATAGACAGTATATTATATTTGTAGTATTAAAATTTGGTGTGGTAGAGTGATCAGAAAAAAATAATTAAAGGCTCTTTGAGGGCAGTGATAATTAAAAATAGATTGAGAAACACTGAGACCATTCAGGAACAAAAGAAAGTGTGAAATATTGTACATGTACATTTATTAATTTACACTGATGGAGTTCAGGACATGCTACCCCAAAATATGTCACTTTGGTATATTGAATATCTTAAGCTGAAAGAGTATGAGAAAATGGCAAAAGCAAGAAGGTCACTCTGACTTCCCCTCCCTCACCTTTCTTCTCTGAAAGCAGGAGATAAATCTCCCAAGTAAAGGTACCCTTCCTGTACCAGGAAGAAGGGAGACATTCTTATTACCTGTTAAAAACAAGGCAATGGACCCAAAATGGCAACACTTATGCTAAGCCCCAAGTCACTAAGCATAGACTTACTTAATTACAGCTTCAGCTCTCCCAGAAATGAAATCTTAAACCACTCAATTAGGAATCACCTGATCAGCACTAGTTAGATAATCTGCCTGGTAGACCCCTGCCATCCACTAAAGGAAAGTAGCTTTGCAACAACCAACACACTTTTTTTTGCCAGTATAAGTACATTTTCCCTGCTCTCTTTTGCCCAGAAAAGTTTTTAATTTTATACAGATCCTCTGAGCTCCTTTTTATCTGCTACATCTGATGCTGCCCAATTCAAATTGGTTTTTGCTCTAATAAACTCTTAAAAATCTTAATATGCCTCAGTTTATCTAACATACCAGAGACAGGAAATTTAGGCTGAGAAGGCTTTATGAAAAAAATATTGTTACCTCTTCACCATTTTACACCCCCTAGCCCCAATCCCTTTATCTTGTCAATTCTTCACAAACATTGTTTCTTTGTCTGAAATATATAGAAGTTTCCTGTTCTGGTCACTTCTTTGGGTCTTCATTCTCTTGTGAAGGTTCCCATATACATTCAACTAAACACACACTTTTTTCCAGTTCCTCTGTCTTTGTCAGTTTAATTTGCAGATCCAGCCAGGGTCTCTAAGAGGGTTGAGAAGAATTTTTCCCTCCCATACACAAGTGCCATATATTGAGAAATATTTAGAGGATTCAGTGGAGGGTGTTGATGGTGGGAGGAGGAAACATTATTCTGGTTAAAACAAAATGAAACTACCACCTCCCCAGGTGGAAAACACTATAATTCTTTTACAATCTGGAGCCTGCAAGATTTACTATGATTTGGTCTTTGGGGGAGGAAGAAGTTTTCCTGGCCTGTTTTAGGGTCCCTTGCTGGTCTGATAATTAAACTGACAAAGACGGGTTAACAGGAGAAAAGCATACAAATTTATTTAATATAAGTTTTACATGATACAGCATACTTCATAAGGAAGTGAAGACCTAAAGGAACAGATCTATGTATTTTTATGGTAGGCTTGATGAAGAGTGGACAGTCATAGAGGAATATGATAGGTTAAGGAATAAGAAGTAATTGTAGTAAGTGGGGAAAACTTAGCAACTCTGTTAGGATTCTTCTTGAGGTCCCTTTGTCTTTGGAGATAAGGATGCTCCTTTCCTCTAGGTGTGGGGAGGGCACCTATTACATGAGGGCTTTATGACCTGTTTCAGGTAAGATAGTGGGCAGAAGGTCAGAGTGATCTTCCCACTTCTGCTATTTTTCTCAAACTCCTTCAGCTTAAAATATTCAATATGTCAATGCCATTTTTTGGGGGGAGTAGCATTTCCTAAACCCCATCAGCCTGTTCAGGGCTTCATATAAGTAGTATAGTGGCTATACTATTGCATTCCCACTGTTCCAGGGACTGGATATTAAAATCTCTGAGACTTAACTTTCTCGAGTTTAAAATTGATGTGATATTTCTTGCCTAGATATCATTCTTGAGGATTCAATGAGTAAATACAGGTAAAACCCTAAGAGTGGCAGCTGGATATGAAGCAACTCAAATGTGCTATTATTAATAATGTAGAAAAAAAAAGTTGTGTTCCAATAGAAAGCTATGCATTATCTATGGCACACTCTCTGGCTATCAGATTCTAGTGCCATTTCCTTGGGTTTGAGCTATTTTGCACTTCTTGTAAGTTGTAGGCCACCAATAGATAGGCAAATTATGCCACGTCTAGTGAGTAAAGGAATATTGACCTGAATTGTAAAACTCTTTTTTCCACTGGGAGCAGATTGTTCTATTGGAACTGCATTGACAAACCTTTCATTTGACTCCCTTTGAAACTAGACTGTTGTATCGGAACTGTGTTGATTCAGGTGTTGATACACCTGAATAAAATTAGACTGTTTCTTAGAACTAGCTCTTTTAGGCCTGCAGACTGTTTAAACCATTTAAGTATTTTGACCTGTTGGGGTTGTAAAAAAAATTATTCCTTTTCTCTAGAGAAAAACCTCTAAGTAATGTGACCTCAGTTATCTAAAGGGGCTTTCCTACACAGACTCTGGCTGATTTTATGTTTAAAAACTGCAGTCATTCCTCATAAACATTTTCAACTAAATGGACTGATTTAAATGGAATTGGACAAGCATAGCCCTGTAATTTCCAAAACTGAATGGAATACCTATTTTGAGGAAGGCTTGACTTTCCCACTAAGCTGGTTACACCACCCACCTAATTGCCTCAGATCTTGTGGGTAAAATAGGCTGAAAATCAGACTAATGCTAGCATAATTTCAGTAGAAATACTCTGGTTCCAAAAAGAACCAGGCCACTCTCTCAGATCTTAAGATTCACCTTCACAAAACATATTGGGAACATTATAGTGGAGTACATGGAGAAGGCTGCCCCCTCTGATTGGGAAATACGGCTCTGTGTGATATAGGCTTGGAAGTCGTTGTTTAGCAAGCTATTTGTATTTCAGCTACAATCTTTCCACTAGAGCTGAGAGACACTCTGTATAACTTCCCTCTGAGGAACTAACATTGTCCAGGAAACACTCAGTTCTAGATATTAAGATACTTCTTCATGACACATTTGGGGAAGTTAGCCATATTGTGCACTCAAAAGGCCACTCAGGGGGCCGGCCCGGTGGCGCAGCGGTTTCGTCCGCGCTTGGCAGCCCGGGGTTCGCCGGTTCGGATCCCGGGCGCCCGCCGACGCACTGCCTGTCAGCTACGCCGTGGCGGCGTCCCATATAAAGTAGAGGAAGATGGGCACGATGTTAGCCCAGGGCCAGTCTTCCTCAGCAAAAAGAGGAGGATTAGCAACGGATGTTAGCTCAGGGCTGGTCTTCCTCACCAAAAAAAAAAAAAAAAAAAAAAAGCCACTCAGTCAGACCCATAAGAACACAGATTAGGATCCAGGCTCAGAAGTAGTTCCAGAGCAAAATTGTGTATATCAGCTAGAAACTTTTCATAAGAGCTGAGATGGAATCTGCATAAATACCCCTTGAAGAGGTAACATTGTAGAGAAACACACAATTCTAGCTCTTAAGATTCATCTTGAGGGGCCACCCAGTGGCGCAGCGGTTTAGTTCACGCTTGGCAGCCCGGGGTTTGCGAGTTCGGATCCCGGGCGCCTGTCGACGCACTGCTTGTCAGCCATGCCGTGGCGGCATCCCATATAAAGTAGAGGAAGATGGGCACGGATGTTAGCCCAGGGCCAGTCTTCCTCAGCAAAAAGGGGAGGATTGGCAATGGACGTTAGCTCAGGGCTGGTCTTCCCCACAAAAAAAAAAAAAAAAGATTAATCTTGACAACACATTCTGGGAACGTAGCAACAAAGTGCACTGAGAAATCCTCTCTCTCAGATCCTGTCAGAATGCTCTTTGTGTTCCTGGCGTAGGCACAGTTGCTTAGAAAAGTATTTGTACAGCAGCTACAAACACTTCACTAGAGCTCAGATGCACTCTGTGTGACATCCCTGTGAAGCAGTAACATTGTCCAGAAACACATTCTGTTCTAACTCTTAGATTCACGTTCACAACATACACTAGGAAAATTGCAGTAGGGTGCAGGGAGAAGGCTGCTCCCTCCAATCCTGAAAGAAGACTGTGCCTGATGTGGACTTGGAATTAGTTTCTTAGGAATCTAGTGGTACATCAGCTACAAACTTTTCACTAGAGCTGAGATAGACTATCTATAAATTCCCTCTGAAGAACTAACAATGTCCAGAAACACACTCAGTTCTACCTCTTAAGATTTTCATTCAGAACACATTCCAGGAACTTTGCTGAAGAGTGCAGTGAGAAGGCTGCTCTGTCAGAACCCGTAGGAATGCAGATTGGGATCCCGGCTTGGAAGTAGTTCCTGAGCAAAACCTTGTATATCAGCTAGAAACTTTTCAGTAGAGCTGAGATGGACTCAATATAACTTCCCTTTGAAGAACTAACATTGTTCAGAAGCACACTCAGGTCTAGCTCTTAAGATTCATCTTCACAACACATTCTGGGAAGTTTGCCCAAGAGTGCACTGAGAAGGCTGCTCTGTCAGAACCCATAGGAATGCAGATTGGGAACCCAGCTTGGATATAGTTCCTGAGCAAAATCTTGTACATCAACTAGAAACTTTTCACTACAGCTGAGATGAACTCTGAATAAGTTCCCCTTGAAGAAGTAATATTGTACAGAAACAAGCTCAGTTCTAGTTCTTAAGATTGATCTTCACAACACATTCTGGGTACCTTGCAGGAAAGTGAACCGAGAAAGCTGCTCTCTCAGATCCTGTCAGAATGCTCTTTGTGTTCCCTGCATCAAAGCAGTTCCTTGGCAACCTGTTTGTACAGCAGCTACAAACTCTTCACTAGAGCTGAGATAGACTCTGTGTAACCTCACATTCAAGAAGCATCATTGTCCAGAAACACACTCTTTGTAACTCTTAATGTTCAACCTAACAACATACACTGGAGACACTGCAGTGGAGGACATAGAAAAGGCTGCTTTCTCTGATTCTCAAAGAAGGCTCTTTGTTAGGTGGGCTTGGAAGTTGTTGCTTAGCACTCTATTTCAACATCAGCTACAAACTTTTCACTAGAGCTGAGATAGACTCTCTATTACTTCCCTTTGTAGACCTATCATTGCCCAGAAACACACTCAGTTCTAGCTCTTCATGTTCTTCTTCTCAACACATTCTGGGAAATTTGCCATAGAGTGCACTGAAAAGGCCACTCTGTCAGAATCCATAAGAATGCAGATTGGGATCCAGGGTCAGACGTACTTCCTAAGGAGAATCTTGTACAGCAGCTACAAACTCTTCACTAGAGTGGAGAGGCACTCTGTGCAACTTCCCTGTGAAGAAGTAACATTGTCCCAAAACACACTCTGTTCTGACTTTTAAGATTCACCTTCACAGCCTACACTGGGAACATCATTGCAGTGGAGTACACAGAGAAGGCTGCTCCCTCAGATCCCGAAAGAAGGCTGTGTTGGATGTGGGCTTGGAATAGTTGCTTAGGAATCTAGTGGTGCATCAGCTACAAACTTTTCACTAGAGCTGAGATAGACTCTGCATAACTTCCCTTCAAAGAACTAATATTGTCCAGAAACACACTCAGTTTTAGCTCTTAAGATTCTGATTCATGACACATTCTGGGAAGTTTGCTTAACAGTGCACTGAGAAGGCCGCTCTGTCAGAACCTATAGGAATGCAGACTGGGATCCTGGATCAGATGTAGTTCCTGATCAAAATCTTGTATATCAGGTAGAAACTTTTCACTGGAGCTGAGATGGACTCTGTATAAGTTCCCCTTGAAGAAGTAACATTGCACAGAAACACACTCAGTTCTAGCTCTTAAGATTCATCTTCACAACACATTCTAGGAACCTAGCAGCAGAGTGCACTGAGAAGGCCTCTCTCTCAGACCATGTCAGAACGCTCTTTGTGTTCCCAGCATAGAAGCAGTTGCATAAGAACCTATTTGCATAGCAGCTACAAACTGTGCTACAGCTGAGATGCACTCTGTGCAACTTCCTTCCCTGTGAAGAAGTAACTTTGTCCAGAAACACAATCTGTTCTAACTCTTAAGGTTCACCTTCACAACATACACTGGGAACATTGCAGTAGAGTACACAGAGAAGGCTGCTCCCTCAGATCCCAAAAGAAGGTTGTGTCAGATGTGGGCTTGGAAGTAGTTTCTTAAGAATCTAGTGGTGCACCAGCTACAAACTTTTCACTAGAGCTGAGATAGGCTCTGTATAACTTTCCTTTGAAGAACTAACATTGTCCAGAAACACACTCAGTTCTAGGTTTTAAGAATCTTATTCACAACAAAATCTGAGTGGTTTGCCAAAGAGTGCACTAAAAAGGCCACTCTGTCAGAACCCATAAGAACCCAGACTGTTATTCCAGCTCAGAAGTATTTCCAGAGGAAAATCTTGTATATCAGCTAGAAACTTTTCCCTAGAGGTGAGATGGACGCTGTATAAGTAAGTTCCCAGTGAAAAGTAACATGGTCCAGAAATGCACTGAATCCAGTTCTAAAGATTCATCTTCACAGCACTTTCTGGGAACCTAGCAGCAGAGTGCACTGAGAAGGCTGCTGTCTTGGATCCTGTCAGAATACTCTGTGTTCCTGGAGCCAAAGGAGTTGCTTGGGAACATATTTGTATAGCAGCTACAAAGTCTTCACTACAGCTGAGATAGACTCTGTGTAAGCTCACATTAAATAAGTAACATGGTCCAGAAACACACTCACATGTAGCTCTAAATATTTATCTTCACAACACCTTCTGGAACCTATGAGCAGAGCACACTGTGAAGGCCGCTTTCTCAGGTACTCTCAGAACACTCTTTGTGTTGCTGGTTCACAGCAGTAGCTTAGGAAACTATTTGTACAGCAGCTACAAACTCTTCACTAGAGCTGAGATGGATGCTGTGTAACTTCCCTTTGAAGAAGGAAGATTGAGAAGAAACACACTCTGTTCTAACTCTGCACGGTCCCCTTCACAACATACACTGAGAATATTGGAATGGAGTACCCGGAGAAGGCTGCTCCATCTGATCCAAAAAGGAGGCTCTGTGTGATGTTGGCTTGGAAGTCGTTTTTAGGAATCTACTTGTACAGCAGCTAGAAGCTTCTCACTAAAGCAGAGAGAGAGACTCTGTATAACTTCCTTTGAAGAACTAACATTGCCCAGAAACATACTCATTTCTAGCTCTTCAGAGTCTTCTTCACAACACATTCTGGGAAGTTTGCAGTAGAGTGCCCTCAAAAGGCCACTCTGTCAGAAGCCAGATGAAGGCAGATTGGGATGCTGGCTCGGACGTAGTTCCTGCAGAAAATCTTGTACATCAGCTAGCATCTTTTCACTAGAGCTGAGACTGACTCTGTATAAGTTCCCTTTGAAGAAGTATCATGGTCCAGAAACACACTCACATCTAGCTCTAAAGATTCATCTTCACCACACCTTCTGGGAATCTAGCAGCAGCGTGCATTAAGGTTGCTGTCTCAGATCCTGTCAAAACGCTCTGTGTTGCCGGCTTCAATGCAGTTGCTTAGGAAACTATTTGTACAGCAGCTACAAACTCTTCACTAGAACTGAGATGGATGCTGTGTAACTTCCCTTTGAAGAAATAACAGAAACACACTCTGTTCTAACTCTTCAGATTCCCCTTCACAACATACATTGGGAACATTGCAGTGGAGTACACAGAGAAGGCTGCTCCGTCTGATCCTGAAGGAAGGCTCTGTGTCATGTTAGCTTGGAAGTAATTGCTTAGGAATCTATTTGTACAGCAGCTATAAACTTCTCAGTAGAGCTGAGGTAGATGCTCTATAACTTCCTTTTGAAGAACTAACATTGTACAGAAACACACTCAGGTTAGCTCTTCAGATTCTTCTTCACAACACATTCTGGGAAGTTTGTAGTAGAGTGCCCTGAAAAGGCCGCTCTGTCAGAAGCCAGAAGAACACAGATTTGCTTCCTGGCTCAGATATTTTTCCTGAGGATAATCTTTTATATCAGCTAGAAATGCTAGAGCTGAGATGGACTCTGTATAATTTGGGATCCCAGCTCAGATGTAGCTGCTGTATAAATAGTTTCCTAAGCAAGTGGAGAATGTTAGGTCATCAAAGGTAAGTTATATAGAGTCTATCTCAGCTCTTCAGAAAAGTTTGTAGCTGATGTATAAAGAGATTCCTAAGCAACTGCTTCCAAGCCGATGTCACACAGAGCCTTCTTTCAGGATCAGTTGGAGCAGCCTCCTCCATGTCCTCCACTGCTATATTCCCAGTGTATGTTGTGAAGCTGAATCTTTTTTTGGGGGGGGAGGAAGACCAGCCCTGAGTTAACATCCATTGCCAGTTCTCCTCTTTTTTGCAGAGGAAGCCTGGCCCTGGGATAACATCCATTTTCACCTTCCTCTACTTTATATGGGATGCCACCACAGCATGGCTGACAACCACTGCATCAACAGGCGCTCAGGATCCGAACCCCCGAACCCCAGGCTGCCAAAGCGTGAACTAATCCTCTGCTCCACCAGCTGGCCCCAAGGTGAATGTTTAGAGTTAGAACAGAGAGTGTTTCTGTACAATGTTACTTCTTCAAAGGGAATTTACACAGCATTCATCTCAGCTCTAGTAAAGAGTTTATAGCTTCTGTACAAATAGGTTTCTAAGCAACTGCTTCTAAGCCGGGAACACAAAGAGCGTTCTGACAGGATCTGAGAGAGTGGCCTTCTCAGTCCACTCTGCTGCTGGGTTCCCAGAATGTGTTGTGAAAATAAATCTTATGAGCTAGAAGTGAGAGTGTTTCTGAACTATGTTACTTCTTCAAAGGAAACTACACCCGAGCCGGGATCCCAATCTGTGTTCCTATGACTTCTATCAGAGTGGCCTTTTCAGGGCACTCCACTGCAAACTTCCCAGTGTGTTGTGAAGAAGACTCTGAAGAACTAGAACTGAGTGTGTTTCTGGACAATGTTAGTTCTTCAAAGGGAAGTTATACAGAGTTTATCTCAGCTCTAGTGAAAAGTTTGTAGCTGATATACAAATAGATTCTTAAGGAACCACTGCCAGCCAACCTCACCCAGAGCCTTCTTTTGGGATCAGATGGGGCATCCTTCTCCATGTACTACACTGCAATTTTCCCAGTGTATGTTGTGAAGGTGAATATTTAGAGTTAGAACAGAGTGTGTTTCTGTACAATGTTACTTCTTCAAAGGAAAGTTACATAGCACCCATCTCAGCTCTAGTGAAGAGTTTGTAGCTGCTGAAGAAATAGTTTCCTATGCAACTTCTTCTAAGGGGGAACACAAAGAGCATTCTGACAGGATCTGAGAGAGCAACTTTTGCAGTGTGCTCTGCTGTCAGATTCCCAGAATATGTTGTGAAGATGAATCTTAAGATATAGAAGTGACTGTGTTTCTGTACAAGGTTACTCCTTCAAAGGGAACTTACAGAGTCCATCTCACCTCTAGGGAAAAGTTTCCAGCTGATATACAAGATTTTGCTCAATGATTACTTTCGAGCTAGGATCCCAATCTGCATTCTTAAGGCTTGTGACAGAGTGGCATTTTCAGTTCACTATACTGCAAACTTCCCAGAATGTGTTGTAAGGAAAAATCTGAAGAGCTACAACTGAGTGTGTTTCTGGACACTGTTATTTCTTCAACGGGAAATTATACAGAAACCATCTCAGCTCTAGTGAAAAGTTTGTTGGAGATTTTCAAATACGTTCCTAAGGAAGTAATTCCAAGGCTACATCACACAGAATGTTCTCACAGGATCTGACAGAGCAGCCTTCTGGGTTTACTGTACCCTAACCTTAACTCTAACCATAACTTTAGCCCAAACCCCAACCCTGAACTTAACCCTCATTCTAGACCTACTCCTAAACCTAACTTTTACTCTGACTCTGCCATGAGATGATCTTAGCCCTAACACTAAACCTATGCCTAAGCCTAATCCTAACCCTGGCCTTAACCCCTACATGAACCTGACTGTAACACTAGCCCAAGCCCTACCCCTAACTCCAGTCTAAGCCTAACCTAACCCTAACCTTATCATTAATGCCAACCCTAGCCCTAATCCTGGCCCAAACCCTAACCCTAAATCTTATCCTAAATCCAGACCTAACCCTCACATAACTGTAAGCCTAACACTACCCCTAACCCTAGCCCTAACTCTAGCCCTAACCTTAACCCTAACACTAGCTTTAACTGCAACCTAGCCCTAACCCTAACCCAGCCTGAACCCTAGGTCAAACCCTAATAATAATAAAGCCACCAGTAACCCTAGCCCTAACCCTAGCCTTAACCCTAACACTAACCCTATACCTAAACCTACCCCAAGACTTAACACTGACCACAATCTGGAACCTAGCCCTCATCGTGAACTAGCCCCTAACTCTAACCCTAACCTAAACCCATCGCTAGCCCTAATGCTAACACCAGCCTTAAATGCAAACATAAACAGTCCTAATCTTAACCCTAGCCAAAACCTAAGGATAACTGTAATGCTAACCCTCTACTCAACCCTAGACCCAGCCCTACTCCTACCCCTAACCCTAACCCTGACCCTAGACCAAGTGCAAACCATATCCCTAGCCATAACCTAAATTTAATGGTAACACAATCCTGGGTCCAACCCTAACCCTAAATCTACCCCTAATCCTAGACCTAACCCTAACCCTACACCAAAACCTATACCTAGCCCAAGCCCTAGACATACCTCTAACCCTAGCTATAACCCTAAATGTAGTGCTAACCCTAAACTTAAACCTAGCACAAGCCCTAAACCTAACCTTAAACCAATCCCAAAATGTAACACTAATCCTACGCATGACCCTAGCCCAAGCCTTATCCCTAACCCTAAAGTAAGCCCTAACCCTAACCTTAAATCTAAACCTAACCTAGCCTTGACTGTAAACCTAGCCACAAGCCTAACCCTAACACAAGACATGACCCTAATCCTAACCCTAGTCCTAGCCCTAACACTAACCCTAAAGCAAATGGTAAACATAACCCTAACCCTAGCCCTAATCTTAACCCTAACCCTTACCCTAACCAAAACCTAACCCTAAACCCAATGCTAATCCTAACCCTAACCCTAACCACAAATCTTGCCATAATCCTAAAGGTAACCACAACCCACAGCCCTAACCCTAACCACAATGTTAACCCTAACCAGAATGCTAACCCTAACCTCAACCCTAACCCCAACCTTAGTCCTAACCCTAACTCTAAATCTGACTCTAACTCTAACCCTAACACTAAACCTACCCCTAACCTTTACCCTATCTCTAGGTCTAATCCTAACACTAACGGTAACCCTCAACCAAGCCCAAGCCCTAACACTAACTGTAACCACAGCCCTAACCAGAAAGGTGGACCTAACTGTAACCCTGATTCTACTTCTAAACCTAAACCTAATCCTAACCCCATCAAAAAACTGAACCCTAATCCTAACACTAAATATGACACTAACACTAGACCTAGCCCCAAGTCTAACACTGACTGTACTCCTAACCCTAATCATAACACTAAACCTAGAACTACCCCTAGCCCTAAACCAATCCCTAAACCTAGACCAATCCCTAACCCTAACCATGACCCTAAACCTAACCACAAACCTAACACTAACACTAACCCTAATCACAACCCTAAACCTAAACCTAACCCTAAACAGAACACTATATCTAACCCCAAATCTAACCAAAACTCTAAACCTAACACTAAACCTAACCCTAAACCTAAGCACAACACTAGCCCTAGCCCTACCACAACACTAAACCTAGTCCTAAACCTAACCACAACCCTAACTGTAGCCCTAAACCTAATCACAACACTAACCCTAAACATAACCCTTTACACTAAGCCTAATCCTAACCATAACCCTAGCCCTAGCCCAGCCCTAACCTAACACTTAATGCAGAACATAACCCCAACCCTTACCCTAAAATTAACCCTAACCTTAATCCTATACTGAAACCTAGACCCATCCTTAAATCTAACCCTAACCATAAGATTATTCCTCTAAATAAACATAACCCTAACCCAATGCTAAAGCTAAACCTACACTCAGCCATAAACATAAAACTAACCATAGCCCTAACCCAGCCCTAGCCCTAGCACTAACCCTAACCCTAACACTTGCCCTAAAACTAACTGAACACCGAATGCTAAACATAACCCCAATCCTAGGCCTACACGTAATGCTAACCCTAAACCTAGCCTTAACCCCAACTCTAACCCTAACCAATACATTAGCCCATGCCCTAACCAAAAACTAACCCTAACCCCAGGCTTAACAGTATCACCAACCCTAGCCATAACACTAGATCTAAACCTAACCCTAAACTTTCCCCTAAACCTAGACCTAACCATAACACTAACCATAACCCTAACTTCTAACAGTAACTATAGCCCAAACCTTAACCTCGCCCTAAGCCTAACATTTGCCTTAAACCCTAACCCTAACTCTAACCCAAACCCTAACACTAGCCCTAGATATAACATTAACCCAACACTTACCAATAAACATAACCCCAACTCTAGCCCTAAACCTAACCCTAAGCTTACCTTAACCCCAACACTAACACTAACCCTAACATTTGCCTTAAACCAACTGTAACCCTAGCCCTAACCCTAACCATAAAAATAGCCCAAATCCTGACCCTAATCTTAGCCCTAACCCTAACCCCAAAACTAACATCAAACCTCTCCTTAAACTTAACACTAACCCTAACCCTTACTCCAACCATAGCCCTAGACCTCAGCCAAACCATCACACTAACACTGCACCTAACCCTAGACACAGTCATAACCATAACCCTAGCCTTAACCTTAATCCACCCTAGCCTAACACAAACTCTAACATAAACTCTAACCCAAACCCTAACACTAGCCCTAGATATAACATTAACCCAACACTTACCAATAAACATAACCCCAACTCTAGCCCTAAACCTAACCCTAAGCTTACCTTAACCCCAACACTAACACTAACCCTAACACTAGCCTTAATACCAACACTACTCTAACCCTAACCCTAGCCCAAGCCCTAAGCCTAATATTAACCCTAACACAAGCCTTAACACCAACACTAGCACTAACCCTAAAACTGGCCCAAACTCTAAACAAAAATAAAGCTACCTGTAATCCCCACACTAATCCTAGCCTTATCCATAACCCTAATCCCAAACCTAACAATGGCTCAAGCCCTAAACCTAACCATAAGGCCAGCACTAACATTAGCCCTAGCCCTAGCCTTAATGCCAAGGCTAATCCTATACCTAAACCTAGCCCAAGACCGAACACTAACCCAACCCTAACCCTAAACCTAATCCTGACCCTAGCCCTAACCCTAACACTAACCCACATTATAAGCCTAGACTTAACCCTAACTGTAAACCTAACCCAGCCATAACACTAATCCTAGCCCTGAACGCAAACCTAAACAGAGCCCTAATACTAACCCTAGCCTAAAACTAAGGATAACCAAAATGCTAACACTATACCCACACCTATATCCAGCCCTAACCCTAACCTGACACTAACCCTAGCCCTAGGCTTAACACTAATCCTAAACCTAACACTAAACATAACCTGAACACTAGCCCTAATCCTAACCCTAATGATAATCCTAGCCTTGCCCCAACACTAAACCTAACCCTAACCCTAGCTCAAGCCCTAAGCCTATCCCTAGCACTAACCCTAACCCTAGACCTATCCCCAAACCTAACCCTAACCCTAGTCCTAAACCTTGACCTAGACCTAACATAACCCTTACACTAACCCTAAACCTGGACATTGCCCCAAATCTAACACTAACTCTAACCCTAAGCCTAATGCTAAACAAAACCCTAACCCTAACCTTCACCCTAACCATAGCCTTAACTGTAATTCTAACCCTATCCCAAACCCTCTCCTGAACCCTACCATGATCCTAACTCTAGACCTAACCCTAACTCTAACCATAATCCTCATAACCTGATAAAACTAACCCCAACCCTAAACCTGACCAGCCCTAGTCCTAAATCAAATCTTAACCCTAACACTTATGCTAGGCTTAAAGGCAACCCGCAACCTAGCCATAATCCTAATCCAAGACAAAACACTAACCATAAACCTAGCCCAAGCCCTAACATTACCCTAACCATAATCCTGAACCTAACTCTGACCATAAGACTATTCCTCTATGCAAACATAACCCTAATTCTAACCCTAAACCCAAACCTAAACATAACCCCACACCTAAGCTAAACAGAATCCCAACACTAGCCCTAAACCTAACCCGAAATTTAACCATAAACCTAACCGTAACTGTAAGACTAACCCTGGCCCAAGACCTAACCCTAAACCCAACCCTAAACCTAGCCTTAAATGTAATGCAAACCCTAGTCCTAACCCTATCCCTAACTCTACCCCAAACACTAACCATAGCCTTAAACCTCACCATGTCCCTAACCCTAATGCTAGCCCTATCCCTAACACTATCCCTGAACCTAATCCTAGCACAAGAACTAACCCTACCCCTACCCCTAGCCCTAACGCTAACACCAAACCTAACCCTAATCCAAAACCCAACTCTAGCCCTAACCCTAACCCCAACCTTAACATTAATGGAACCCTAACCCTAACCTTAAACCTAGTGCTAACCCTAACTGGAACCCTAACCATAAACTTAGACCTAACCCTAGCCTTAACCATAAGGCAAGCCTAAACCTAACCCTAACAATAGCACTAACCATAACACTAGCCCTATCTGTAACCCTAGCCCAAGCCCTAACCCTAACCCTAAACCTAAATCTAAACCTAGCCCAATCCCTCACCTTAAACCTAACCCTAACCCTAACACTAACCCTAGGCTTAACTGTAATGTTAACCCTAGCCATAAACCGACCAATAAGCATAGCCCTAACCCTAGACCAAGTCCTAATCCTAACACTAGCATTAAACATAATGCTACCCTGAGAACAACCCTAACTCAAGGCTATCCCTAACCCTAGCTCTAAACCTAACACATACCCAAACTTGAAACCTAAACACAGACCCATCCCGAACTCTAACCCTAAGCCTAACCCTAACCATAAACCCAACACAGGCCCTAACCCTAAACCTAAATGTAACCCTAAAACTAATCATAACAGGGATTCGGCAGAGTGTCCTTCTCAGTGAACTCTACTGCAATGTTCCCAGAATGTGTTGCGAAGATGAAACTTAAGAGCTAGAATTGAGTGTGTTTCTGTACAATGTTAGTTCTTGAATGGGAACTAAACATTGTCTATCTCAGCTATGGTGAAAACTTTGTAGCTGATATACAAAAATTTCCTCCATAACTACATCCCAGTCAGGATCACAAATTGCATTCTGACAAGATCTGACAGAGTGGCCTCTTCAGTGCACTGTACTGCAAACTTCCCAGAATGTGCTGTGAAGAAGAATCTTAAGAGCTAGAACTCAGTTTGTTTCTGGACATTGTGAGTTCTTCAAAAGTAAGTTATTCACAGTCTATCTCAGCTCTAGTGAAAAGTTTGTATCTGATACACAAGATAATCTTCAGTAACTACGTCCATGCCGGGATCACAAACTGCAATCTGAAGGGATTCGACAGAGTGTCTTTCTCAGTACACTCTACTGCAATGTTCCCAGAATGTGCTGTGAAGATGAGTCTTAAGAGGCGAACTGAGTGTGTTTCTCTATAATGTTAGTTTTTCAAAGGGAAATTATACCTAGTCTATCTCAGCTCCTGTGAAAAGTTTGCAGTTGATGTTCAAATATTTGCCTAAACAACTATTTCCAAGCTGATATTACAGAGTTTTTTTAAGGAAACTGACAGAGAGGACTTCTCAGTGCACTCTTCTGCAACGTTGCCAGAATGTGTTGTGAAGATGAATCTTAAGAGCTCGAACTGAGTGTGACTCTGTACAATGTGAGTCCTTCAAAGGGAAGTTATACAGAGTCCATGCCAGCTGTAGTGAAAAGTTTCTGGCTGATATACAAGATTTTCCTCAGTAACTATGTTGCAGCCAGGATCCCAATCTGCTTTCTTATGGGTTCTGACAGAATGGCCTTTACAGTGCACTCTACTGCATACTTCCCAGAATGTGTTGTGAAGACGAATCTTAAGAGCTAGTACTGAGTGTGTTTCTGGACAATGTTTGTTCTTCAAAGGGAAGTTATACAGAGTCCATCTCAGCTCTAGTGAAAAGTTTGTAGTTGTTGTACAAAGAGATTCCTAAGCAACTACTTCCAAGATGACATCACACAGAGCCTTCTTTCAGGATCAGGCAGAGCAGCATTCTCCATGTCCTCCATTGCAATGTTCCCAGTTTATGTGGTGAAGGTGAATCTTAAGAGTTAGAACAGAGTTTGTTTCTGTACAATATTACCTCTTCAAAGGGAAGTTACACAGAGTCTATCTCAGCTCTAGTGAAGAGTTTGTAGCTGCTGTACAAAAAGTTTTCTAAGCAACTACTTCTAATCCAGGAACACAAAGAGTGTTCTGACAGAACCTGAGAGAGCAGCCTTCTCAGTGCACTCTGCTGCAAGGTTTCCAGAATGTGTTGTGAAGACGAATGTTAAGAGCTAGAAGTTAGTGTGTTTCTGTAAGTGTTACTTCTTCAAAGGTAACTTATACTGAGTCCGTGTCAGCTCTAGGGAAAAGTTTCTAGCTGATATACAAGATTTTCCTCAGTAACTACATCTGAGCCAGGATCCCACTAGGTGTTCTTATGGCATGTGAAAGAGCCGCCTTTATAGTGCACTGTACTGCAAACTTCCCAGGATATGTTGTGAAGGTGAATCTTAAGAGTTAATAATGAGTGTGTTTCTGGACAATGTTGCTTCTTCAAATGGAAGTTATGCTTAGTCTATCTCAGCTCTACACAGAAGTTTGGAACTGATATGCAAAGATGTTCTTAAATAACTACTTTCCATCCTGGTTCAGAGAAAGTGTTCTTACTGAAAGAGAGTGAGAGGGCTCTCAATGCACTGTACTGCAACATTCCAGGAAGGTTATGTGAAGGTGAATCTTTAGAGCTAGACGTGGGTTTGTTTCTGTACAATTTTACTTCCTAGAATGGAAGTTATACATGGTGTATCTCAGCTGTAGTGATAGTTTGTAAGTGAGATACAAAGATGTTCCTAAGCAACGAATTCAATGCTGGTTTCACAGAGAGAGTTCTCAGTGAATGTGAGTGAAAAGTGTTCTGAATGCACTATACTGCTGTTTTCCAAGAATGTTATGTGACTCTGAATCTTCCAAATTAGAAGTGAGTGTGCTTCTGTAAAATATACTTCCTCAAATGGGAGTTATACATGATCTATCTCAGCTCTACTAAAATGTTTGGAACAGTTATACAATGATGTTCCTGAGCAACTACTTCCAAGCCGGGTTCACAGAGAGCATTCTTGCTGAATGTGAGATAGAGTCCTTCTGAATGCACTGTACTGCAATGTTCCAGAATGATATGTGAAGGTGAATCTTTAGAACTAGAGGTGAGTGTGTTTCTGTAGAATGTTACTTTCTCAAATGGAAGTTATACATCATCTATCTCAGCTCTACTAAGAGGTTTGACACTGATATACAAAGAGGTTCCTAAGCAACTACTTCCCATCTGGATTCACAGAGAGTAACCTTACTGAATGAGAGTGAGAGGCCTCTCAATGCCCTGTACTGCAATGTTCCAGGAATGTTATGTCAAGGTGAATCGTTAGAGCTAGAAGTGAGTGTATTTTTCTACAAGGTTATTTCCTAGAATGGAATTTATACATGGGAACATCTTTGCATATCAATTCCAAACTTCTTTGTAGAGCTGAGATGGTTGATGTATAACTTCCATTTGAAGAAGTAACATGGTACAGAAACACACTCACTTCAAGCTCTGAAGATTTAAGTTCACATAACATTCTTGGAACACTGTGGTACAGTGCATTGAGAAGGTTACTCTCTCATGTCCACTTATAAGGCTTTCTGTGAACCCGGCTTGGAAGTAGTTGCTTAGGAACACCTTTGTATGTCACTTCCAAACTATCACTAGAGCTGAGATAGACTATGTATAATATCCATTCTAGGAAATAACCTTGTGCAGAAACAAACTCAATTTTAGCTCTAAAGATTTGTCTTCACATAACATTCCTGGAACATCGCAGTACAGTGCAAAGAGAATGCCTCTAAGTCACATTCATTAAGAAAGCTAAGTGTGACTCCATCTTGCAAAGAGTTGCTTTAGAACATCTTTGTATACCAGTTCCAAACTTTTCACCAGAGCTGAGATAGACTATGTATAACTTGAATTCTAAGAAACAATCTTGTACAGAGATACATTAAATTCTAGCACTGAAGATTCATCTTCACATAACATTCTTGGAACTTTGCAGTACAGTGCATTGAGAAGGCCCTTCATTCACCTTCAATAAGAGTGCTCTTTGTGAACCCAGCTTGGAAGAAGTTGCTTAGGAACATCTTTGTTTATCAGTTACAAACTTTTCACTAGAGCTGAGATAGCCATTTTAAGAAATAACCTTGTACAGAAACACTCACTTCTACCTCTAAATTTTCTTCTTCACATAACATTCTGGGGACATTGCTGTCCAGTGTGTCTAGAAGGCATCTCACTCACATTCAGTAAGCACACTCTCTCTGAACTCAGATTGAAAGTAGTTGTTTAGGAACATCTTTGTATATCAGGTCCAAACTCCTCAGTAAATCTGAGATAGACTATGTATAACTTCCATTTGAAGAAGTATCATTGTGAAGAAACACCCTCATTTCCAGCTCTGAGGATTCATTTTCACATAATATTCTTGGAACATTGCACTACAGTGCACTGAGATGGCCTCTCAGTCACATTCATTAAAAACACTAAATGTGAACCCAGCTTGCAAGTAGTTGTTTTTGAACATCTTTGTATATCAGTTCAAAACTTTCCACTAGAGCTGAGAAAGAGTATGTATGACATTTGAAGAAGAAACATGACACAAAAACACACTCAATTCTATCTCTAAAGATTCATCTTCACATAATATTCTGGTAATGTTGCAGTATATTGCACTGAGAAGCCCTCTCACTAACAGTGAGTAAGAAAGCTCTTTCTGAACCTGGCTTGGACATAATTGCATAGGAACATTTTTGTATATCAGTTCCAAACTTTTCAGTACAGCTGAGACAGAGTATGTATAACTTCACTTGAAGAAGTAACTTTGTACACAAACATACTGACTTCTAGCTCTGAAGATTCATCTTCACATAATATTCTTGGAACATTGCAGTACAGTGCATTGAGAAGCCCTCTCAGTCACATTTAGTAAAATCACTAAATACGAACCCACTTGCAAGTAGTTGCTGTGGAACATCTTTGTATGTCAGTTCCAAACTTTTCACCAGAAATGAGATAGGCTATGTGTAAACTGCATTTGAAGAAGTAACATGGAAGAGAAACACACTCACTTCTAGCTCTAAAGATTCATCTTCACATAACATCCCTGGAAGATTACAGTACAGTAAATTGAGAAGGCCTCTCATTCACATTAAGTAAGAACACTCTCTGTGAACCTAGCTTGGAAGTAGTTCCTTAGGGACATCTTTGTATATAAGCTCCAAACTTTTCAGTAGAGCTGAGATAGACTATGTACACCTTCCATTTCAAGAAGTAACACAGTACAGATGCACAATCTATTCTAGCTCTGAAAATTCATCTTCACATAACATTCTTGGAACATTGCAGTACAGTGCATTGACAAGCCCTCTCAGTCACATTCACTAAGAATGCCAATGTGAATCCAGCTCAATGGGACAAAGAGAGTCTCTTCAATATATGGTGCTGGGAAATCTGAACAGCCACATGCAAAAGAATGATAGTAAAGCTCTATCTTACACCGTACACAAAAATAAACTCAAAATGGGTTAAAGATTTAAACATAAGAACTAAAACCATAAAACTCCTAAAAAAAAAAAGCAAAGGGAAAAATGTCCTTGAAGTCGGTGTTGTCAATATACAAGTGGCCAACAAGTACAGGAAAAGATGCTCAATGTCAGTAATCATCAAGGAAATGCAAATCAAAACCACAATAAGATATCACCTTACACCTGTAAGAACAGCTATCATCAAAAAGTCAAGACATAACAAATGTTAGCTAGAATGTGGATAAAAGGGAAACCTTGCTCATTGTTGGTGGAAGTGTAAATTATTACAGCCAGTATGGGAAACAGTACAGAGGTTTCTCAAAAAAATAAATAAATAAAAATAGAACTACCATATGACACAGCAATCCCACTTCTGGGTATATATCTGCAGGGAATAAAATCACTATCTCAAAGAGATGTCTATGCACCCATGTTCATTGTAGAATTGCTCACAATTGCCAAGATATGGAAACAACCTAAGTATGCACTGATGAATAAATGGATAAAGAAAATGTGGTATATATAAATACTTTGGAATATTATTCAGCCATAAAAAAGGAAATCCTGCCATTTGCAGCATCATGGATGGACCTTGAGGACATTATGTTAAGTTAAAAAAGTCAGACAGAGAAAGGTAAATACTATATAATGTCACTTATACATGAAATCTAAAAAAGAAACTCATGGAAACAGAGAGTAGATTGGTGGTTGTCAGGGGTGGGGTGGTCAGGGAAATGGGTGAGGTTGGTCAAAGGGTAGAAACGTCAATTTATAAGATCAATCAATTCTCGGGATCTAATGTGGAGCATGGTAACAATAGTTAACAATATTGTACCGTAGACTTAAAGCTGATAAAAGAGTTTATCTTAAATCTTCTTCACCACAAAGAAAAAGGTGACTATGCGAGGTGATGGATGTGTTAACTAACCTTATCGTTATAATCACACACATATATATATTCATCACATTTTACATATTTAAGTTACACAGTGTTATATGTCAATATATCCTAATAAAGCTGGAAAAAAATGAAGAAATATCTCAAAAAAACACAACTGAATGTTGACCTCAAAGAATGAGGAAAAGAAGAACAAACAAAGCCCCAAGTTAGAAAAAGGCAGGATATAATAAAAATTAGAACACAAGCAAAATACAGATTTAAAAAATTGAAAAGTCAACAAAACTATGAATTCGTTTTTTGAAAATACATACAAAATTGACAAAGCTTTAGACAAGCTAAAAAAAAGAAGAAATGTTCAAATAAAAACAGAAATAAAAGAGTAGACATTACAACTGATGCCACTGAAATAAAAAGGATCATAAGAGACTACTATAAACAATTGTACACCAATGATGTAGATAACCTAGAAGTATAAATTCCTAGAAACACAACATGCCAAGACTGAATCATGAAGTTATTTAAAATCTGGACAGATTAACAATGAGTAAGGAGATAATCAAACCAGTAATCAAAAACCTATCAACAAGGAAAAGTCAAAGATCAGATGGCTTCAGTAGTAAATTCTAGCAAACATTTAAAGAATAATTAATTCTCAA
Organism: Tapirus indicus; assembly: GCA_031878705.1. NCBI lineage: Eukaryota > Metazoa > Chordata > Mammalia > Perissodactyla > Tapiridae > Tapirus > Tapirus indicus. Next base: position 50,499,871 of record CM062942.1, read on the forward strand.
ACTCTTCTAAAATATTAAAGATATGGGACACTTTCAAACTTATTTTGCGAAGTGAGTATTAGCCTAATACCAAGCCAGACAAAAACACTATAAGGACAGAAAACCACAGGCCAGTATTCTTGATGACCAGATTCAGAATTCTTCAACAAAATACTAGCAAATCAAATTAAACAGCACATTAAAAGGATAACACAACTATTAAATGGGAATTATCCCTGTGATGTAAAGTTGGTTCCTCATATGCAAATCAGTCAATGTAATACACCACATTAATAGAGTGAAGGATAAAGATTACACAATCATCTCAATAGGTGCAGAAAAATTATTTGACATAATTCAACATCCTTTGATGATAAGAACACTGAACAAACTAGGTATAAAAGGAGCATATCTTAACACAATAAAGGCTATACATGACAAGCCCATAGCTAACAGCATATTCAATGGTGAAAAACTGAAAACTTTCCTTTAAAATCAGGAACTTGACAAGAATAGCTACTCTCACATTTCTCTTCAATGGTACCGGATATCCTAGCCAAGGCAATTAATTAAGGTAAAGAAACGAAAGGCATCCAAATCAGAAAGTAAGAGTGAAATTATCCTTCTCTGATGATTATGTGATCTTACATGTAGAAAATCCTAAATATCCCACAGGAAAAATATTTGTTAGAAATAATGAAGGAATTCAGTCCCAGGATACTAACTCACTGTATAAAAATTAGTTCTGTTTCTATACACTAGCAATAAACAATCTGAAAATAAAATTAAGAAAACACTCCCATTTACAGTAGCAACAAAAAGAATAAAATACTTAGGACTAATTTTAACCAAGCAGGTGAAAGAATTGTACACTGAAAACTGCAAAATAGTGATGAAATTAAAGAAAACACAAATAAATGGAAACATATCCAATGTTCATGGATTGAAGACTTAACATTACTAAATTGTCCCTGATACCCAAAGAGATCTACAGGTTCAATGGTATCCCTATCAAAATCCCAATGGCATTTTTACAGAAATAGGAAAAACAATTCTGAAATTCTTATGGAACCACAAAAGACTGAGGTTGGCCAAAGCAATCTTGAGAAAGAAGCAAATAGTGGGAGGTCTTACAGTTCTTGTAATATATTACAAAGGTTTGGTAGTTAAAACAATATGATACTGGCTTAAAGACAGACCTACAGACCAATGCAACAGTACAGACAGCCCAGAGTTAAACCCATGCATATACAGTCAATTGACCTTCAGCAATGATGCTAAAAATACACAATAGGATAAGAATAGTTTCTTAGCATTAGGAAAATTAGATATCCACAGGCAAAAAAAAAGAAATTGGCCGCTATCTTAAACCACACACAAAAATCAACTCGAAAACTATTTTTTGAAAGTAAGACCTGAACTATAAAACTATAGAAGAACTATAAAACTTCTAGAGGAAAACATTGGGGAAAATCTTTTTGAAGTTGGTCTTGGCAATGATTTCATAGATACGACACTGAAAGCACAGGCAACAAACGTGAAATAGACAAGTGGGACTACATTAAAGTAAAAAGCTTCTCTTCAGCAAAGGAAACAACTAATAGAATAAAAAGGAAACCTACAGAATGAGAGAAATCTTTGTAAACCATACATCAGACAAAAGTTAATATCCAAATCACATAAGAAACTTATATAACTCGATGATAAAAACCCAAATAACCCTATTTAAAAATGAGCAAACAACTTGAATAGATATTTCTCCAAAAAAGACATACAAATGGCCAACAAATGTATGAAAAGATGCTCAACATAACTAATTATCAGGTAAATGAAAATTAAAACTACAATGAGATAGGGCCTCACACCTTTTAGGATTGTTATTATCAAAAACAAAACAAAATGAAAAATAAAAGGTATTCATGAGTATGTGAAGAAATTTGAACCCTTGTACACTGTCGATGGAATATAAAGTGGTACAGCCACTATGGAAAACAGCGTGGAGGTTCTTCAAAAAATTATAAGTAGAACTACCATATGATCCAGCAATCCAACATCTGGGTACATATCTAAAAGTATTGAAATCAGGATATTGAAGACATATCCGCAGTATCATGTTCATTGCAGCAATATTCACAACAGTCATGATATGTAAGCAACCCCAAAAGTCCTTTGATATATAAAGAAAGAAAGAAAATGTGGTATACAAGAGTATATGCTTCAGTCTTAAAACCTCCAGCTGGATTGGACAGGAAAGTAAAAAGAAAAGAAACACAAATAATTACATCAGGAATGCAAGAGATGACATTTCCAAATATTCTACAGGTTTTAAAAGGATAATATGGGAGCCAGCCCCATGGCCTAGTGGTTGGGTTTGGCACACTCTGCTTCAGTGGCCTGGGTTCATGGGTTCCGATCCCAGGTGCAGATACACACTACTTGTCACCTATGCTTTGGTGGCGACCCACATGTAAAGTAGAGGAACATTGGCATGGATTTTAGCTCAGGACTAATCTTCCTCAGCCAAAAAAAAGGATAATATGTAAAAATTATAAGCAATTTTATGCCAATGAATTAAACAACTTCACTGAAATAAGCATAATCCTTGAATGGCATAAAGTAACAAAGCTTACTCAAGAAAAATATAACCTGAATAGCCCTATATCTATTATAGAAATTAAATTTATTATTAAACATGATCCCTTAAAGAAAATTCTAGGCCATGATGTATTCACTGATGAATTTATGAAGCTTTCATGGAAAAAAATAATAGAATTCTATATAGATGTTTCCAGAATGTTGACAGGAAGATAATACTTCACAAAGCATTTCGTGAGACTACCATTACCCTGCTACCCAAATCAGGCAAAAACATTGCAAGTAAATGTAAGAAAAAATACACACAACTACCCGTCAAGATAATGGGGACAAAAATCCTCAACCAAATATTATAAAATTTAAGCCAACATTATACAAGTAGAATTCATCATAACCACATATAAGAAAAACCTAATCATGACCACTAGAAACAATCCCTGGAATACAAGGTTTACTTAACTTTCAAAATTCAGTAAATTTAATTGACCATTTTAATAGACTAAAGTAGAAAAAAAATGACTATCTTAAATAATCTATCTTAAATAAAGACTACCTTAAAGCAAAAATCTGGCCAAATCCAACTTACATTCTCTCTATATATAATAATAGGTATATATAATTTTAAAAACCTACCTAGTTTTTGTTTTAAGAGTAAACTATTCATTTTCTCACCATTCAATATTACGTTACTTTTTGCAAGTGGAGAACATACCCTCTTGCTGCAAGATTGCTTATATATGTATATGTATGTGTGTGTATATACTTTTATAATACTATAATAACATTTTAATTGATCACTTCTGTAAAAATATCTGTTCAAGTCTGCTTTCAATTCTTTAGGGTGTATACTCAGAAGTAGAATTGCCAGATAATATGGTAATTTTATGTTTAATTATTTGAGAAACTGCCATACTGTTCTCTACAGTGGCTGTACCATTTTACATTCTCACTAGCAATGCAAAGGGATTCTAATTTTTCAACATCCATGCAAAGATTATTTGTTGAAAATACAGTTTTTGCCCATTGAATAGCATTGGCACCCTTGTAGAAAAATTTTAGACCATATATGGAAGACTTTATTTCTGGCCTCTCTATTCAGTTAAGTAGGCCTCTATGTCTGTCTTTATGCCAGTGTTACAATGTTTTGATTACTCTAGCTTTACAGTAGGTTTTGAAATCAGAAAGTGTTAGTCCTCCAACTTTGTTCTTTTAATGTGTATTAACTTGTTTTGTGGTCTGATAAATGGCCTATCATGGAGAATGTTGCATGTGCACTTAAAAAATCTGTATTCTACTTTTGTTAGGTAGTGTTCTGTTTATACCTCTTAGGTCCAATAGGTTTATAGTGTTATTCAAGTCCTCTATTTCCTATAACATTTAGAGTAAATATTATCCATATTGAAAATAGGATATTGAAATCTCCTGCTATTATTGTAGAGCTGGCTCTTTTCCACTTAAATACGGTCAGTGTTTCTTTCATGTATTTTGGAACTCTGATGTTTGGTGCATATATATTCATTATTGTTATATCATCTTGGTGAATTGCAATTGATCAATGTGTAATGAGCTTTATCTCTTGTGATAGTTTTTGACTTAAAGTCTATTCTGTCTGATATTGGTATACCATCCCTGCTCAAGTTTGGTTACTATTTGCATTGATTTTATATTTCCCTCATTTCACTTTTAACCTATTCAGGTCTTTATATCTAAAGTGAATCTCTTGTAGATAGAATATAGTTGAATCATGATTCTTTTTCCCACGTTGCCAGTCTATGACTTTTGATTGTGGAATTTAATTCATTTAGATTTAAAGTAATTGTCAATAGGGGAAGACTTGCTTTTGTTATTTTGTTGTTTCCTTTATATCTCATAGCTTTTTGTGCTTCATTTCCTCAATTACTGCCTTTTTTCTATCCAGCTTATTTTTTATAGTGACATATTTTGATTAATTCTTATGTCCTTTTGTGTGTAATTTACAGATATTTTCTTTTTAGTTACTATGGGGATTATATATAATGTCCTAAATTTATAAATCTACAGCTCCTACACCCCATATTTTGATATTGATTTCACAAATTACATATTTATACGTTGTGCAGCCATTAATATAGATATACAATTATTTTATATATTTTTTCTTTCTTGTCAAGAATAAAAGTTGTAGTTACAAACCAAAATTACAATAATACTGACATTCATATTTGGCCATATATTTACTTTTCTGATGATCTTTATAGCCTCATATGGCTTTCAGTTACTGCCTAGAATCCTTTCATTTCTGCCTGATGAAGCTCTTTAGCATTTCTTGTAGGGTAGGTTTAGGGGTAGTGAACTTCTATGGATTTTGTTTATCCTGGGAAGTCTTAATTTCTCCTTCATATTGGAAAAACACTTTTGATGGGTACAGGATTCTTGCTAGACAGTTTTTTCTTTCAGCACTTTAAATTTATCATTTCATTGACTTCTGGGCTCCTGACCCTTGTACATGATGGCTTGTGTTACTCTTGTTGTTTTCAAAATTCTTTGTCTTTGTGTGTTTATATTTTAATTAAAGTATGTCTCAGTGTGAGATTTTTTGGGTTTGTGAACTTCTTTTATTTTTAGGTACATGTATTTCTTCATATTTGAGAAGTTTTTGGCTGTTGTTTCTTTAAATAATCTCCCTGCAATTGTCTGTCTTCTCATTTTGGGAAACCCATAATGCATATGTTGATTCACTTAAACTGTCCTAAAAGTCCCATAGGTTCTATTAATTCTTTTTTATTTGGTTCCTCAAACTCAATAATTTCAAATTTTGTATACTTACATTCACTAATTGTTTATTTTGCTATTCAAATCTGCTATTAAAACTCTAGTAAAATTTTTAATTCAGTTATGTTTTTATCTGAAGAATTTTTGTTTGGTTCCTTTATAATTTTAATGTCTTTGTTGATATTCTTATTTCGTTCATATCTTGTTTTCCTAATTTCTTTTGTTCTTGGTCTGTATTTTTCTTTAGCTCTTTGAGCATATTTAAGGTAGTTGTTTGAAAGTCTTTGTCCAGTAGGTTTAAGGCCTGTGCTTCCTCAAGGATGGTTTTTGCCACTCTACTTTCTTTCTTTGAATGGTCCACAATTTCCTATTACTTTGTATACCTTGTAATTTTTCTGTTTTTGGTTAAAGTACACATTTGAAAAAAGCATCCACATTTCTCAGTCTTTGCAGATGCCTCTGTGTTGGGGAAGTCCTTCATAATTACGTGGCCCTGCTGTGAGCTTTTAGATCAACTTGAGGTGGAAGCTTAAGGACTTCTCAGATCTTTTCTGGACATGTATCTTTTCTGGGCCTGTGTGGAATTTTCACTCCCTCATTTTAATTGCTGCTTTTGAGTGAAAATTTCCCAAAGAATCTCATGATAGGTTCTCCTTCAGGGCTTAGGTGTTCTATTTTATGTCTCTGTCTAAGTCTGTTCTAGCAGCTATAACAATTTACCACAGACTGAATGGCTCATAAACAACAAATATTTATTTCCCACAGTTCTGGAGGCTGGAAGTCCAAGATCAAGGTGTCAGCAGATTCAGTGTCTGGTGAGAGCCTGCTTTCTGATTTATAGAAGGCCATATTTGTGTGTTCTCACATGGCAGAAGAGAAAGGGGGTCTCAGTCCTCTTTTAAAAGGGCACTAATCCTATTTATGAGGGCTCTGCCATCATGATCTAATCATCTTCTGAAGGTGCTACCTCCTAAAACTATCACCTTGGGGGTTAGAATTTCAACATATAAAAGTTGGGAGTATACCAATGTTTAGTCTATGGCATTTCACTGGGTCTCAAAATTTATGTCTTTGTCACATGCAAAACACATTCATTGCTTCCCAAGAATCCCAAAAGTCTTAACATATTCCAGCATTAACACAAAATTCTAAATTACCAAGTCTAATCTAAATATCTAAATCAGATATGAATGAGACTCGAGGCATGTTTCAACCTTAGGCAAACTATTTTCCAATTGTGAATGTTTGAAATCAAACATTGTGTTCTGGGGCTGGCTCTGTTGCTGAGTGGCTAAAGTTCTGCATGCTCCACTTTGGCAGCCAGGGTTTGCTGATTTGGATCCCATGTGTGGACCTACATCACTCACCAGCCATGCTGTGATGGTGTCTCACATAGAAAAAACAGAGGAAGATTGGCACAGATGTTAGCTCAGGGCTGATCTTCCTCAACCAAAAAAAGAAGAAGATTGGCAACAGATATGAGCACAGGGTGAATGTTCTTCGGCAAAAAGCAAAACAACAAAAACACGTTGTGTTCTGTACATATAATGGAAGTTACGCACTGCTAAAATACAATGGAGGGACAGGCATAGGATAGACATTCCTACTTGGAAAGAGATAAATTGGAAAAAATCAAGGAGAGGTCCTGAGCAAGTCTAAAACCCAACAGAGCAAATACCATTAAACTTCAAGCCTCAAAAATAATCTTTGACTTGATATTCTGCCTTCCAGTCCTACTGGGATGGAGGTCTCACCTTCCAGACACACTGGGGCTGGAGTCCCACACTGCATACCCACTGGGGCATAGAGTTCTGCTCCCTCAGTTTTTCCAGGCAGGAATTGGGCCCTCACTGCTTTGGATAGCCCTGCTTCCATGGCTTTGGGTGGTCTTGACTCCATGGCTCTACTGAGCATTGTGTTACCTGTAGCTTTCCTTGAACTTCACCTTTGTGACAGCCTAGGTCACAAGCCTGCAACTCCAAGTGGTTCCATCCTTCAAAATCTAGGTGGAAGCAGCCATGTCACCATAGCCCTGCTAGGTGCAGTCCCTGTTGCACCAGAGCCCACTGGAGCAGTATCTGGGGTGGCCAAGGAGCATGGCACAAGGCAGAGGGATCTGAGGTTGTATATGAATAGGAGGCCCCTCCTTTGCAATTTTTCTCCCTAAAAGCCCTTGAACACTGGGCCTATGATGGGAGGGGCAGCCATGATGATCTCTGAATGGCCTCTGTGGTTATTCTTCCTTTGTCTTAGACAATAATGCCTGCCTTCTGTTTAGATGGCTGACTAATCTCCTTATCAAATAGGTATTTGGCCAGACCCTTCATGTTCTCTCCTCAACAGACTTCTTATTCTTTCCAATATGGTTAGGGTAAGAATATTCCAAATCTTTAGATTTTGCTACCCTTTTGATTGACAATTCTGTCACTTTAAGTCATTTCTCTCTTCTCATATTACACTATAAGCAGTCAAAAGAAACCAGGCTTCTCCTTCAACATTGTGCTTATAAATTGCCTTACCTAAATATTCAATTTCATTGCTTTCAAATTCTGCCTTACACAAAAGACTAGGACACTAACACACTTCAGTCAAGTTATTTGCCACTTTATATAAGATGGCTTTTCCTCAATTGTCCAGTAACATGGTCCACATTTCCACCTGAGACTTTATCAGAATAGCCTTTACCATCCATATTTCTACAACATTCTCTTCAGGATTTTTTTACATATTCTCTAAGAGTCTTGAGGCTTTCTCTAAAGCTCCCCTCTCTTTCTTTGGAGCCCTAAAAAGAATCACCTTTAAAGATGAAAGCAATGTAGGCTTTTTACAGCATACATCACAAAACTCTTCCAGACTTAACTCATTACCCAGTTCCAAAGAGGAGTCTCTCTCAAGCCTTTGTTCTAAGGGCATTAATCTCACTCATGAGGGCTCTGCCGTCATGACCTAATCACCTTCCAAAGGCCGCATCTTCTAATACCATCACCTTGGGAATTAGGATTTCAACATATTAATTTGGGGGAACACAAACAACCTCTTTCTGTAATTTCTTGCCTTTTGTATTCAGTCTTTGTCCCCCCGTAGTTTTCCAGAGCAGCACTTACTGCATCTCTTCACCTGAGATCTGAGTTAGGCAAAAAATAGATCACTCCTTCAGGAAGTCTCCAGACCAGTTAGAATACTGTAAGTAAGATCTTCTCTGTCCCCTCAACTTTGAATAAGAGAGTTAGAAATTAGGTTGATTATGCTTCCCACTTTGTAAAGTGAAGGAGGTCTGCTCAAGATGGTGACAGCCCTCTTGGAGTTCCTGAACTCACCGACTCCCATGGGCACACTGAATCTACAGCTACATGTGGAAAAATTTCCTCTGATGAAGAACTGAAAACTAGTTGAGCAACTCCTTCACATGGGAAAATGAGGAGAGACTGAAATGTGGTTTCACCATAAACCTGAACCCCAAAGCAACAACCTACAAACAGGACAAAATTCACAAACCTGGACCTTCTCCCTGAGGAGTGAAGCATTTGTACTCCACATCAGGCACCCCAACTTTTAAGACATGCATCTGAGAGGCAAGCCCCACAAACATCTGGCTTTTAAAACCAACAGAGCTCATATTTATGAGACCCAAATGGCTGTATCAAACTAAGAAACACCTCTTAAAGGGTTTATGTGCAGACTCACTCACCTCAAAGCCCAGGGCTGAAGCAGCTATTTGAGAAGCACCCAGACTTTATGTGAAAGAGATTCATTTGCTAATCTTAAAGTGTTGGCCTGAGGGGCTGGGGCCTGTTGGGATCCTCTCTGAGGATGGAAATGCTGGCAGGTGCCATTTTCATGCTCTCCCTATACCTTACTAAAGCTAATAGGCAACATCTTTTTTTACTCCAGATTTTTTTCTCACTGGATGCCATCTTTACTCTATGTCAAGTCACATTTTTGTGCTCTCCCTCTGCTATGCTCCACAGCATGATTATCTCTCAGAGGGGGGCTTTTGCCGATGTCAGGTGCACCAGTTTTTGCAGGTACATTACAGGGGCCACCCCTTGATTGCCTGGCTCTGGAAGACAGGGGGGCTGTGTTATGGGACCCACAGGACTGTAAAAATAAGAGAGACAATTCTTGGCAGGCTACTACCCCCAGGGCACTACACAGAGAGCAGACTGAAACACACCCTATATTTCTGTGAAAGAAGCTGAGTTGTTTGTCCTAACGTTTCAGTCTGAGAAGTAGGATTTGGACTTGGAACACATTTAGAGGCCTAAGAAGGTGCTCTCAGGGAATATAAGCTGGAGGACACCATCTTTGTGCTCTCTCTCTCTGCCTCACTATAGCTCACTACTGCCTCCCAGAAAAGTGCTTATACACTCATAAGGATCCTGAATTTTTGCAACTGTCAACCATGGGACACCTGCAGATCACCTGGTCTAGTGGCCGGCAGGGCTCACACTTCCAATCCCACAGGATTGCATACTTTAAAAGCTGCTTCCTGAAGGCCTAGCTTCCAATAACTCTGAAAGTATGTACTGGCTGAGATCCACCCCTTTGGGACACTGACAAGTCTTGGCACACCCTCAACAACTAGGAGCTATTAAAAATAAAGTAGGCAGCTCAGACGATCACAAAGGTTCAAGAGAGAATCCAAAAGAAAGAGCAAGATTAAATGATAAGGTTTATCACCTACATGAGATAATTCCTTCAGGACCATGAGAGATGGCTGTTTCATCCAATACATAGGAAAAAAAACCCACACACAGAGTCAACCAAAAACAAAAAAAAAAAAAGAAAGAAACAAAAGAATATGTTCCAAACAAAATAACAAGATAAAACCTCCAAAAATCCTTAATGACAGAGATAAGTAATTTACCTGACGAACGGTTCAAAGTATTGTAAAAAGGTGCTCATTGACCTTGAGAGAAGAATGGATGCACACAGTGAGAACTTCAACAAAAGGAAAAGAAAATATAAGAAAGTACCAAAAAGAAGCCAAAGAGCTGAAGAATGCAATAAGTAAACTGAAAAATACACTAGAGGGGTTCAACAGCAGATGGCATGAAGCAGAAGGATCACTGGAGCAGAAGACAGGGCAGAAGAATTAACCCAATAGAGCAGAAAAAAAAGAATTTAAAAAACTAAAGATAGCTTAAAGGACTTATGGGACAACATCAGAAAGAATAACATTTGCTTTATAGGGGTTCCAGAAGGAGAAGAGAGAGAAAGGTGCAGAATATCTACTTGAAGAAATAATGCCTGAAAATTTCTCTAATTTGGTGGAAGGAAACACACATACAGTCCAGGAAGCCCAGAGTGTTCCAAATAACATGAACCCCCAAAGCCCTGCACAAAGACACATTATAATTCAAATGTCAAAAGTTAAAGACAAGGAGAGAATCTGAAAAGCAGCAAGAGAAAAACAACTTGTTACACACAAGGGAATCCCCATAAGACTATGAGCAGGTTTTTTAGCAGAAATTTTGCAGGCCAGAAGGAAGTGGCTCAATATATTCAAAGGTTGATGGAAAAAACTTCCAACCAAGAATACTCTACCTGGCAAAGTTATCATTCAGAATTGCAATAGAGATAAAGAGTTTGGGAGACAAACACAAGCTAAAGAAGTTCATCACCACTAAACTGGCCTTACAAGAAATGTTAAAGCAACTTCTTTAAGCTGAAAAGAAAAGGCACTAATTAGTAAGAGGAAAACATATGAAAGTATAAATCTCATTGGTAAAGGTAAATATACAGTAAAGACAGTGGATTAATCCCTTCTAAAGCTAGTATGAAGGTTAAAAGACAAAGGTAGTAAAAATAGCTATAACTACAATAATTAAAGGGGTTAAAAAATGTAAAATGTGACATCAAAAGCATAAAACATGGAAGGTGAAGGGCAAAAATTTATAACTTTAGAATGCTTTAAAACACATGTTGTTATCAACTTAAAATAAACTGATATATATACATGTTGTTATAGGTAAGCCTCATGGTAACCATAAAGCAAAAACACATTTAGTAAATACACAAAAGATAATGAGAAAGGAATCTAAACACGTCACTAAGAAAAGTCGTCAAACCACAAAAAAGAGAAAAAAACCCACAGAAAAAAAAAAAAACAGCCAGAAAACAATTAACAAAATGGCAATAAGTACACACATAGCAATAATTAGCTTAAATGTAAATTGAACAAATTCTCCATTGAAAAGACATAGAGAGACTGACTGTATATAAAAAAACAAGACCCATTTATGTGCTGCCTACAAGGACTCACTTCAAGTGTAAGAGCGCAAACAAAGCTTGAAAGTGAAGGGATGGGATGATGTGCTGAATTCAAATAAAACCCAAACAAAAAAGCTGGGGTAGCTATACTTATATCAGACAAAACAGACTTTAAAACAATAACTGTAAAAAGGGACAAAGAAGTGCATTACATAATCATAAAAAGGTCAATCCAGAAAAAGAATATAATATCATTTGTAAATATTTATGCACTCAATGTAGGAGCACCTAAATATATAGAGCAAATATTAGCAGATCTAAAGAGAGAAAGAGACCTCAATTCAACAATAGTAGGGGAATTTAATACCCCAATTGCATCAAAGGTTAGATAATAGAGACAGAATGTCAACAAGAAACATCAGTGCTAAATGACAGATTAGATCAGATGGACTTAAATGATATACAGATAGCATTCTACCCGAAAACAGAAGAATATACATTCTTCTCAAATACACATGGAATATTCTCCAGAATGGATCATATGTTAGCCCACAAAACAAGTCATAATAAATTTAAGATTGAAATCATACCAAGCATCTTTCATGACCACAGTGGTATGAAACTAGAAATTAATTACAAGAAGAAAACTGGAAAATTCACAACTATATGATGTTTAAACAATATGCTACTGAGGAAACACTGGGTCAACAAAGAAATCAACAGAAAACAAAAACTACTTTGACATAAATGAAAATGAAAATAAAACATACCAAAATTTATGGGATGTAGCAAAAGCAGTCCTAAGAAAGACGTTCATAGCAATAAATGCCTACCCCATGAAGTAAGAAAATTCTCAAACAACCTAACTTTAAAACTCAAGGAACTACAAAAAGAATAACAAACAAACACCAAAGTTAGTAGAGAGAAGGAAATAATACAGATCAGAGTGGAAATAAATGAAATGGACAAGAAAAACAATAGAAAAGATCAACAAAATGGAGCTGGTTCTTTGAAAAGATAAACAAAATTGACAAAAGTTTAGTGAGACTCACTAAGAAAAAAGAGATCAGATGCAAATAAACAAAATGAGAAATGAAATAGGAGACATTACAGTTAATACCACAGAAGTGTATAGGATCACAAGAGACTACTATAAAATATATATTCCAACAAAATGAACAACCTAGAAGAAATGAATACATTTCTAGAAATAAACAACCTTCCAAGAATGAATCATGAAGAAATAGAAATCTGAACAGATATTAATGAGTAAAGAGATTGAATCAGTAATCAAAACACTCCCAACAAACAAAAGCCTAGGACCAGATGGCTTCATTAGTGAATTCTACCAAACAATCAAAGAAGAATTAACATCAATCCTTCTCAAACTCTTTCAAAAATTTAAAACAAGAGAACATTTCCAAACTCATTTTACAAGGCCAGCATTACACTGCTACCAAAATCAGATAAGGATATCAGAAGCAAAGAAAAATACAGGCCAGTATCCCCAATAAATATAGATGCAAAAATTATGAACAAAATATTAGCAAAACAAATTCAAGAATACATTAAAAGGATCATACACCATGATCAAGTGGCATTTTTTCCAGGGATGAAAGAATGGTTCAACATCGGCAAATCAATCAATGTGATATATCACATTAACAAAATGAGGATAAAAATCACATGATCATCTCAACAGATGCAAAAAAGATCCTTTCATAATAAAAACTCTTAACAGATTGGGCATAAAAGAAATATATCTTAATATAATGAAGGCCATAAAAGTGACAAGCCCACACCTAACATTAAACTCAATGGAGAAAAACTGAAAGCTTTTCTTCCAAGATAAGAAACAAAACAAGGATGTCCATTCTTACTATTCCTATTCAATATAGTACAGGAAGTCCAGGATAGAGAAATATGAGGCAAGACAAAGAAATAAAAGGCATCCAAATCAGAAAGGAAAAGGGAAAATTGTCACTAATGGCTGATGATACAATCTTATACAAAGAAAATCCCAAAAAGTCAATCAAATTGTTGGAAAAGACCAACAATTTTAGTAAAGTTGCAGAATACAAAATCAACATACAGAAATCAGCTGCATTCTTTTACACTAATGATAAAACATCTGAAAAAAATAAAGAAAATTATCCATTTGCAATAGCATCAAAAACAACAAAATAGTTAAATTTAATCAAGAAAGTGGAAGATCTGCACAATGAAAAGTACAAAACTTTGCTGAAAGAAATAGAAGACACAAACAAATGGAAAAACATTTTGTATTAATGGACTGGAAGAATTAATACTATTAAAATGTTCATACTACCCAAAACCATCTACAGATTTGATGCAATCCCCATGAAAATACCAAAGGCATTCTTCACAGAAATAGAAGAAAGAATCCTAAAATTTTTGTGAAACCAAAAAAGGTCCCAAACAGCCAAAGCAATCCTGACAGAAAAAGAACGCAGTCAGAGGTATCACACTTCCTGGTTTCAAACTATAGTACAAAACCATAGTAATAAAGAAGTCTGGTACTGGCAGAAAAAGAAACACATAGATTAATGAAACAGAATAGAGAGCCCAGAATTGAATCCCAGCATATACAGTCAACTAATATTCAATAAGGGAGCCAAGAACATCCAATGGAGAAAGGACAGTCTCTTCAACAAATGGTGCTGGGGAAAATGGAGAAATATGTGCAGAACAATGAAACTGGATGCTTACCTCACACCACTCACAAAACTTAACAAAAAATGACTAAAAGAATTAAACATAAGACCTGATACCATGAAACTCCTAGAAGAAGTAGGAAATGACCTCCTTAATGTTGGACTTGGCAATGAATTTTTGACATGATGCCAAAAGGAAAAACAACAAAAGCAAAAATCAACAAATGGGACTACATCAATCTCAAAAATTTCTGCAGAGCAAAAAGACAACAAAATGAAACTGCAACCTACAGAATAGGATAAAGTTGTTGCAAATCACATATCACAATAGGGGTTAACATCCAAAATATATAAAGAGCTCATGCAACTTAATCACAAAAAAGAAAACAATCCAATTTAAAAATGAGCAGAATAACTAAATAAACATTTTTCCAAAGAGGACATCAAAATGGCCAACAGACACATGGAATTATGCTCAACATCACTAATCAGGGCAGTGCAATTCAAAACCACAATGAGATATCACCACACACCTGTTAGAACAACTATCAACAAGAAGACAAGAAAGAACAGGTGCTGGCAAGGATGTGGTGAAAAGCGAACCCTTATACACTGTTGGTGGGAATGTAAATTGGTCCAACCACTATGGAAAACAATATGGAGGTTCCCCCCCAAAATTAAAACTAGGCCTCCCATATGATCCAGCAATTTCACTTCTGGGTATATACCCAAAAGAAATGGAGACAGGATTTCAAAGTGATACCTGCACTCCCATGATTATTGCAGCATTATTCCCAATAGCCAAGATATGGAAATAACTTAAGTGCCCATCAATGGGTGAATGGATAAAGAAGATGTGGTATGTACACTCAAAGGAATATTATTCAGCCATGAGAAAGGAGGATATCCTGCCATTTGTGAAAACATGGATGGACTTTGAGCACTTTATGCTAACTGAGATGAGTCAGTGAAAGACAAGAACTGTATTGCCATTTGTAACAACATAGATGGAAGTTGAGAGCTTTATGCTAAGTGAAATAAGTCAGGCAGAGAAAGAAAAATACTGTATGATCTCACATATATGAAATCTAAAAGCAACAATAAAACCAAAATTCATAGAAAAAGAGATCAGATTTGTGGTTACCAGAGGTGGGGGGTGGGGGGTCTTTGGATGAAGGTGTTCAAAAGGTAAAAACTTTCAGTTATTAGATAAATAAGTACTGAGAATATTATGTACAACATGATGACTACAGTTAACACTGCTGTTTGGTATATTTGAATGTTGATAAGAGAGTAAATCCTAAAAGTTCTCATCATGAGGAAAAAAGCAGTTTATTCTTTTATTTTTGTATCTATATGAGGTGACAGATGTTAACTAAACATATCATGGTAATCATTTATAAGTACAGGTAAGTCATTATGCTTTAAATCTTAAAATTATATAGTGCTGAATGGTAAATATATCTCAATAAAACTGGAAAAACAAAAAACACAAACATTTTAAAAAGTAAACTGAAATCTTTATCTAGTAGGTCCACTGTCTAGGACTTTTGAGGAACAGTTTACACTTGTTACTTTTATCTTATGGATGGGAAACACTTTTTTGTTTCTATGCATGAATCACATTTTTGTTTAAAAATGGAAATTTAAGTAATAAATTGTGGTCACCCTGGAAAACAAATTATTCCTACTCAGGGTTTGTTGACATTACTGTTATTTTAAAGAAGTCCTAAAACTCAACAATTACAAAAACCAAGCATGTCAATACTAAAATGTGCAAAGGACTTGAATAGCCATTTTTGCAAAGAAGATATAAAACTTATCAATGACCAAAGGATACAATAATCATCATCATTAATAATTAAGGAACTTCAAATCAAAAACACAGCGAGATACCACCTCACAACATTTAGGAAGCCAATTGTATGAAAAAAGCTGAAAAAAAAACTATTGATGTGCAGAAAATGAAACCCTTGTGCCTTGCTGGTGGGAATGCAAACAGGCAAAGCAGCTGTGGGAAACAGTATGGTGATTACTCAAAAAATTAAACTTAGAATTACCATATGATCCAGTAACTCCCCTTCTAGGTATATACCCACAGAATAGAAAGCAGGCTCTCTAGCACATATTAACACACCCATATGCATGGAATCCTTATTCACAAGAGCAAAAAGATGAAAACAACCGAAACATCCTTTGATGGATGAACTGATTAACAACAAATGGTATATTCAGAGCAACATCAGCAAGATAGTGGAATAAGATGTCTGAGCTTTCATTCCCCAAAAGAGAAGTCTACCATCCAGTTAAGAATTTCCAGGAGTGATGTCACCAAGATAGTGGCATAGGTCATTCCTGACTTTGCTTCCCCTCACAAGAAGAACTAACAAATATTCATGGACAAGAGATCACTGAGAGAATACTAAAACATGGGAGTGAGGTTGAAGCGCCCCCTGCACCACATAGACCAAGATAGACTGCATTAGAAGGGCGAGAGAAGCAACTACATGCTGAGTGCATGGCACCTCCCCCAGGCTGGTGCAGCACAATGCCAAGAATGGCATAAATTCTATAATTTGATTCAATGCCCTGATCCTATGGTTACTCCAGTGGGGAAAAAGAGCCCAGTGGTGACATCCAGACCCCCAGCAGTGAGGGTCAGTTTGTGGGAGCACCTACTCTGGTCTTGCCCCACAGAAATTTCCCCCAGGGAAATCTGCAGGGCTCAACCACTGGGAATTTGTGATGGATAAGTGGGGAGGGGCTTCCAACAACTGTCACTTGGATATGGCAGAACTGCAGAGCCCAAGTAGTGGTTCCAACTAGTGGCTTTGCTTATAAAGCAGAAACAAGTCAGTGGTGCAGTCTGAACAGGGCCCTCAGTGGGGTGCAGATCTGCCTGATTAAGGTCCTCAAACAAGGAGTTTTGCAGGCCCTAGAGCCTGGTCTGCCCATGCCCAAAAGAAGAGGTGAGTCATAGCCCCACCTGCTGCAGAGAATAGCTGGCAGTCATCCCAACAAGAAAGCCTGCTTGTGGAAAATTTGGGAGTTGTCCAAAGTGGACCCTCCCAATCCTGCCCAGGCAGGAGAGCTCAGTCATAGTGCCAACTGCTGTGGACCATGGCCCCCAGCCCCATCTGACAGGAAGGGCTGGTGGGAACAACTGACAGCTATATAATCCAGCAATACTTGAGCTGAGAGGCAGGCAGGCACAGCTGATTGCACAGAGAGCATAGCTAGTGGCCCTGTTTAGCCAGAAAACTTGGGAGTTTGGGTTAGCTTGAGTCAAGACCACAAACAAAGAGCTTTAGTGGCCTTGGAGTTGCTTCTCCTGGTACACCTGAGCAGGAAAACTAACTCGTGGCTCTACTCTTGCTACTCTACTCTTGCAAAACTGGTGGCCTCACCTGACCAGGATATCCAGTGCACACTCTTGCCTGATTTGAGTCCATAAACAATGAGCCATTGAGATCATGGGTATCCTCCTGCTGCCCTGCCAAGGCAGGGAAGCTACTTTATAACTCCACCTACTGCTGAGTATAGTACTCAGTTCTGACCATCTAGTAAGCCTGACCACAGAGACTGGGCAAATGCAGAGCCCATCCTAAAGCCTCACTTGGGCATGGAACTAGACTAGCAGTCCTATACAGCTGTTCTCAACCGTGGCACACCTCCCTACCTCTGAACTCAGAGCTCAGACAGTTGCCTCACTGAAAAACAGACCCTAATACCAGGCCCTCCTGCCCAAGCATGTTACCAGCAGACACATCCAGAAATCCAAACTGAGCTGACAGGTGAGGAACTGCCTTGGTCAAGGCAAACTTGCAACATCTGGAAGATGAGATAACTTACTAAAATGTGCAGATATGAATGTAAGAAATCATGGATCACAAAAAAAATCATGTAAATATATGACACTATCAGAGGAAACTAATAAAGTTCTAATAACGGACAATAAAGAAGTAGAGATCTATGAACCATCAGACAAAGAATTCAGAATAATTCTCTTAAAGGAATTTAGAGAACCACAAGAACACATAGATAACCAAACAAAATTGGGAAACCAATGCATGAGCAAAAATAGAAGTTCAACAAAGGAATAGAAACAGTACAAAAAAAAAAAAAAAAAACCACAAACAAATCCTAGAGCTGAAAAACATAATAACTGAACTAAAGAATTCAATACAGAGTTTCAAAAGCAGAATAAAGAAGCAGTGACTTGTAAGATAGGGCATTTGAAATTATTCAGTCAGAGGAGCAAAAAGAATGAAAAAGAGTGAAGAAAGTCTATGAGACTTATAAGAAACAATCAAAAGAAATAATATTCACATTATGGGAATTCCAGAAGGCGATGAGAGAAAGGAAGGGACAGAAAGTATATTTAAAGCAATAGCGGCTGAAAATTTCCCAAACCTGGGGAGACAAATAGACAGACAAATCCAAGAGCCCAAATAGAATGAACTTAAATTAGGTTACATAGACACACATTATAATTAAATTGTCAGAAGTGAAAGACAAAAAATAAATCTTAAAAGCAGAAAGAGAAAAGAGAGAAGTTATATACAAGGAAAACCCCATAAAACTATCAGTGGATTTCTCAACATAAACTTTAACTGCCAGAAGAGAATGGGATGACATATTCAAAATATTTAAAGAAAAATACTGTCTACCAAGAATGCTATACCTGGTGAAGCTGTCCTTCAGAAATGAAGGAGGGATAAAGACGTTCCTGAAAAAACAAAAGCTGTGGGAATTCATCACCACTAGACCTGCTTTACAGGAAATGCTAAAGGGGATTCTTTGAATGGAAATAAGAGTACACAAATTAACATCATACAAACATAAGGAGACAGTGTAAAACTCGCTGGAAGTGGCAAATATATAGTCAAAGTCAGATTCTATAATATGATCATGGTGGTGCATAATTCACTTACAACTCTAGTTTAAGTTAAAAAATAAATGTAGTAAAAATTACCATAACTACATTAATCTGTTACTAGCTACACAATGTACACAAAAAAACATGTAAATTGTAACCTCAATAAGCTAAAATGTGAGGGAGAGGAAAAGTAAAAGTATAAAGTGTAGGAATTCTATTGAAGTTTAGTTGCTACTAGTTCAAAGGAGGGTGCTATAATTTTAATATGTTTTACATAAGCCTCATGGTACCCACAAGGGAAAAACCTGTAGCAATTACACAAAACAGCATGATAAGGAAGCCATAGAATACTGACACCACAAGGCATCAACACACACACAAAAAAAGACAGCAAGACAAGAACCGTGGGACAGTGGATCTACAAAATAGTCAGAAAACATTTGACAAAATGACAATGGTAAGTTTTTACTTATCAACAATTACATTAAACCTAAACAAATTAATTTCTTCAATCAAAAGGCATAGGATGGCTTAATGGATAAAAATACAAGATCCAATGTTATGCTGCCTAGAAAAGACTCACTTTAGCCTTAAAGACACACACTGACTGAGAGTGAAGGGATAGGAAAAGGTAACTCAAGCAAATGGTAACCCAGAAAAGGAAAGCGAGGGTAGCTATACTTAGACAAAATTGACTTTAAAGTAAAAGTGCTAAAAAGAGACAAAGAAGTCCATTATATAATGATAAAGTGATCAATACAACAAGAATATATAAAAATTGTAAATATGCACTGTACATCAGAGTACCTGAATGCAGAAAGCAAAAAATAACAGAGCTAAAAGGAGAAATCAACAACAAAACAATAGCAGTTAGGAATGTTAAACCCCACTCTCAAGAATGGATCTATCCGGAGAACCATTAAGGAAACAGTGGATTTGAAAAACACTATGGACCAAATGGAACTAACAACCATATACAGAACATTCCCATCTGACAGAGCAGAATACACATTCTTCTCAAGGGTACATGGAACATTTTCTAGTATACACTATATGTTACCCCACAAAATAAGTCTTAGCAAATACAAGAAGACTAAAATCATACCAAGTATCTTCTCTGACCATAATGGCATGAAATTATAAATCAATAACAAGAGGGAAACCGGAAAGTTCATGAACACATTGAAATTAAACACTCTCTGGAAAACCAATGGGTCAGAGAAGAAATTAAAGGGGAAATAAGAAAGTATTTTGAGACAAACGAAAATGAAAACACAACATACCAAAACTTATGGGAAGCAGCAAAAGCAGTTCTAAGAGAGAAGTTCATAGGACTAGATGCCTACATTAAGAAGCAAGAAAGATCTTAAGTAAACAACCTGACTTTATGCCTTAATGAAGGAGAAAAAGAAAAACAAATTGAGCCTAAAGTTAGGTGAAGGAAGGAAATAATAAAGATTAGAGCAGGAATAAATGAAATAGAGAATAGGAAAGCAACAGAAAAGATTAACTAAGAGTTGGTTCTTTGAAAAGATACACAAAATTGACAAATCTTTAGATAAACTAATGAAGGAAAAAAATAGAAAAGACCCAAATCAAAATGCTAAATTAAAAATTACACAGCAGGGGTCAGCCTGGTGGCCTAGTGGTTAAGTTCAGCATGCTCCACTTCAGCAGCCTGGGTTCATGGGATCAGATCCAGGGCACGGACCTACACCACTTATGAAGCCATGTGGTGACAGTGACCCACATACAAAATAGGGATATATTGACACAGATGTTAGCTCAGGGCCAATCTTCCTCAAGCAAAAAAGAGGAGGATTGGTAACAGGTGTTGGCTCAGGGCCATTCTTCCTCACCCCCACCCCAAAAAAGACACAGTACAACTGACACCACAGAAATACAAAGGATCTATGAGGCTACTATAAACATGTATACACCAACACACTGGACAACCTAGAAGAAATGGAAAAATTCTTGGAAAGGTTCAAACTACCAAGACTGAATCAGAAAGAAATAGAAAGTCTGAACAGACCAATGACTAGTAAGGAGATTAAATCAGTAATCAAAAATCTCCCAATGAAGAAAAGCCCAGAACCAGATGGCTTCACTGGTGAATTTTACCAAACATTTAAAAAAGAACCAACATCCATCCTTCTCAAACTCTTCCAAAAAAATCAAAAAGGAGGGAACACTCCCAAACTCATTTTACAAGGCCAACATTATCCTGATACCAAAGGCAGAAAAGGATACAGCCAGAAAAGAAAACTACATACCTCTATCCCTGATGAATACAGAGGTAATAATTTTCAATAAAATACTAGCAAATTAAATTCAGCAGCACATTAAAAGGATCATTCCCCATGGTCAAGTGGGATTTATACCTGGAATGCAAAGATAGTTCAACATATGCAAATCAATCGATGTGATACATCATCTTAACAGAATGAAAGTAAAAAGTCATACAATCATCTCTATAGATGCAGAAAAAGCATTTGACAAAATTCAACATCTGTTCATGATTAAAAACTCTAAAAAAATTAGGTATAGAAAGAATGCATATCAACATAATAAAGGCCACATATGATAAGCACACAGCTAATGTCATACTCAATGGTGGAAGGTTGAAAGATCCTAAGACCAGGAATCAAGACAAGGGTTCCCATTCTCACTGCTCCTATTCAACAGAGTACCGATGTCCTTGCCAGTGCAATCAAGCAAGAAAAAGAAATAAAGGGCATCAGAATTAGAAAGGAAGAAGTAACATTTTCTCTATTTGCAGATGGCCCAATTTTATATAGAGAAAGTCCTAAAGACTTCATCCAAAACTGTTAGATCTAACCAGCAAATTTAGTAAAGATGTAAGATACAAAACTGTCAGACAAAAATCATTGGCATTTCTATACATTAGCAATAAAATCATCTGAAAAAGAAGTAAAGAAAACAATCCCATTTACAATAGCGTCAACCACAACAAAATACTTAGGAAGAAACTTAACCAAGGAGCTGAAAGATCTCTACATTGAAAATTACAGGACATTGATAAAAGAAATTGAATAAGACACAAATAAATGAAAAGGTACCCCTTGTTCATGGATTGGAAGATTTAATTTTGTTAAAATATCAATACTACCAAAAGCCATCTATGTATTCAATGCAGTCCCTAGCAAGATTTCAATGGCATTGTTTTTCCACAGAAGTAGATAGAAAAATCCTAACATTTACACGGAAGCACAAAAGACCCCCCAAAGCAATCCAAAAAAGGAGGAAGAAGAAGAAGAAGAAGAAGAAGAAGAAAAGAAGAAGAAGAAGAAGAAGGAGAAGAAGGAGAAGAAGGAGAAGAAGGAGAAGAAGGAGAAGAAGAAGAAGAAGAAGAAGAAGAAGAAGAAGAAGAAGAAGAAGAAGAAGAAGAAAGCAGGAGGCCTCACACTTTCTGATTTCAAGCTATCCTATAAGGATGTAGTAATTAAAACAGTATGATACTGGCATAAAAACAGAAAAAAGGACCAATGAAACAGAGTTGAGAGCCCAGAAATAAACCCAGCCATATAATGTCAGCTAATATTTGACAAGGGAGCCAAGAATACTCATTGGAGAAAAGACAGTCTCTTCAATAAATGGCACTTGAAAAATTGGGTATTCACATGTAAAAGAATGAAACTAGACCTCTATCTTACACCACTGACAAAAATTAACTCAAAATGGATTAAAGCCTTAAATGTAAGACCTGAAACCATGAAACTCCTTGGAAAAAAATAGGAAAAACTCCTTGACATGGGTCTTGACAATTATTTTGGGGGTATGACACCCAAAGCTCAAGCAACAAAATAAAAAACAAACAAATGGGACTAGGTCAAACTAAAATGCTTCTGCACAGCAAAAGTAACAATCAAAAAAGTGAAAAGACAACCTAGGGAATTGGAAAAAATATTTGCAAACCATACATCTGGTCAGGGGTTAATATCCAAAATATATAAAGACCTCATACAACTGGATAGCAAAAGACAAATAATTCATACCAAAAATGGGCAAAAGACCTGAAAAGACATTTTTCAAAAGAAGATATACAAATAGCCAGCAGGTACATGAAAAGACGCTCAACATCACTAGTCTTTAGGGAAATGCAAATCAAAAGCACAGCGATACATCACCTCATGCCTGTTAGAATGGCCATCATCAAAAAGACAGGAGATAAATGCTGGTGAGGATGAGGAGAAAAGGAAACCCTTTTGCACTGTTGGTGGGATTGTTAACTAGGACAGCCACTATGGAAAACAGTATGGCAGATCCTCACAAAATTAAACATAGAACTACCATATGATCCAGCCATTCTACTTCTGAGAATATATCCAAAGGAAATGGAAACACTAACTCAAGAAGATATCTGCACCCCCATGTTCATAGCAGCATTATTTACAATAACCAAGACATTGAAACAACTTAAGTGTCAGTTGATGTGTGAATGGATAAAGAAGTTTTGGTATATATACATATATATACAATAAAGTATTATTTGGCCACAGTAAACGAGGAATTTCTGGCAGTAGTGACAACATGGACGGACCTTGAGGGCATTATGCTAAGTAAAATAAGTTACACTGAGAAAGATAAATTTTGTTTTATCTCATTTATATGTGAAATCTTAAAAAAATAAAAAAAAAAACACTTCACAGAAAGAGAGATCAGATTTTTGGTTAGCAGAAGTGGAGGATGGGTGAAGGGGGAATTGTAGGAAGGTGGTCAAAAGGTACAAACTTCAAGTTCCAGTTAAGTAAGTACTACAGACGTAATATACCACATGATGACTGTAGTTAACACTGCTTTATGATATATAGGAAAGTTGTTAAGAAAGTAAGTCCTAAGAGTTCTCATCACAAGGAAAGAAAAGTTTTTTGTGTGTCCATGTGAGATGATGGATGCTAACTAAACTTATTATGGTAATCTCATAAAACATATAAGTCAAACCTTTATGCTGCACACTTTAAACTTATGCAGCAATGCATGTTAATTATATGCCAATAAAACTGGAAAAATAAAATAAATAAATAATATTTTACCATGATCCAGATAAGTGCAAAACGGAGAAAAATAGCATTGAAATGGGTAAAAAAAAAAAAAATTCCACTTTACTCGTGCCAGTCCCATACTGAAGCGAGCACTGCTCAGCACCAAGTGATTGTCTGGACCTGTGACCTCTCCCTCATGGGGAGAGAAAGAGTGAAGTGTACCTCCATTATCCTGTCCTTTCTTTGTGCTGCTCAAGGGGCTGGTCCCTATCTCATCACAATGTGAATGCTGATGCAACTGGCTTAGTTCATATGCCTGGGGGAAGGGAAGAATAAAGGAAAAGAGGCAGACAGTTTGTTGAAGCTGGCATGGTTTTGTGAAACTGAGAAGGCTCAGAACCTAAGGCTTCTCCCCAAGAAAGGATGGTGGGGAATGGGGCATGCCTCCAAGATCCTGAAATTTCAGTGCACAGCCCAAGGGGACAGTTTCTATCACACCTCACTCAAAGTGTTGACAAAACTGGCATAGTTTGGTGGGGGTAGCTAAATACAAAGGAAAAGGGATGGATGATGTACTGTACCTAGCACAGCTCTATGAGATCGGGAGAAGGCTCAGAACTCAAGGCTTCTCCACAGGAAATGAGGGAGAGGAGTAGAATGTGTCTCCAATATTCTGGCCCCCAGTACAGCAGTCAGATACCAGAGAGAGCAAGATTATGGGCTCCAGGAAAAAAAGAAACCAGTAAATCCCTCTGGTTAAGAATCTACAAACACAATTCCAGAACATAAACATCCATAGAAAAGGTTGGAGGGCGTCCCAGAATGTAAAGATGGACTGATGAATGAAGGTCTTTCCATGTCAAAGTAAGTCCATAAGGACTACAACAAGCAGCTCTTCTTTCAAATGTGCAGACATCAATGTTAAGCTATGACAAATACAAAGAACAGGGAAACTTGACACAATCCAAAGAATAAAATAAACCTCTAGCAACTGACCTTAAGGAAGTGTAGATCTACAAATTACCTGACCAAAAATTGGAAATATTTGTCTTAAAGAAGCTGAGAAAGTTACAAGACAACACAAATAGACAATTAAGTGAAGTCAGGCAAATAATCCATCATCAAAATGAGAATATCAACTAAGAGGTGCAAACTATAAAAAAGAACAAAACAAATTCTGGAGCTGATGAATGCAAAAAATAAACTTGAAAAATCACAATAAAGCATCAAAAGCAGACTTAACCAATCAGAAGAAAAAATCTGCAAACCTAAAGATAAGTCATTTGAAATTATCCAGTCAGAGGAGCAAAAAGAAGAAGAATCAAGAAGAATAAAGTCTATGCTACTTATGGGTTATCATCAAGAGAACCAATATATGCATTATAGAGGTCCCAGAAGAAGAGCGAGGCAGAAAGCTTCTGTAGGGAAATAATGACCAAAAATTTCACAAATCAGTGGAGGAAAATGGACATTCAGACTCATGAAGCCCAAAAGGCCTCAAACAGCATGAACTTAAAGAAGGCTACACAGACATGTATTATAATTCAATTTTCCAAAGTCAAAGACAAAGATAATTTTGAGAACATCAAGAGAAAAGTTGCTCAATGTGTACAAGGGAGCACTCATAAGACTTTCAGTGGATTTCTCATCAGGACCCTTGTAGGCCAGAAGGAGTCAGCACATATTCAAAGAGCTGAATGAAAAAGCTGCCAAGCAAGAATAGGATATCTGGAAAAACTGTCCTTCAGAAATAAAGGAGAGATAAAGACTTTCCCAGACAAACAAAAGCAGAGAGAATTAGTCACCACTAGACCTGCCTTACAAGAAATACTAAAGGGAGTTCAAGTTGAAATGAAAGGATGCTAAACAGCAACATGAAAACTTTTGAAAGTATTAAACTCATCAGGAAAGGTAAATATAAAGACATATTCAGAAAAATGTAATACTTCAAGGGTGGTTTGTTAATTACATATTCTACTAAAAAAGTTAAAATACAAAAGTATTTGTAATAACAATAACTATAAAGATTTGTTAAAAGATAAACATATAGGGGCCAGCCCAGTGACGCAGCAGTTAAGTTTTCACGCTCCACTTCTGGTGGCCCAGGGTTTGCAGGTGTGGATCCTTGGTGCGGACCAATGCACTGCTTGTCAAGCCATCCTGTGGTGGCATCCCATATAAAGTAGAGGAAGATGGGCACGGATGTTAGCCTAAGGCCAGTCTTCCTCAGCAAAAAGAGGAGGATTGGCAATGGATGCTAGTTCAGGGCTACTCTTCTTCACCCACACACGAAAAAGATAAACATATAAAAGGATGTACATTGCAGCAGCTATTACATAAAGTTTAGGGGGATAAAAGTGTAGAGCTTTTGTGTTCAATTGAAGTTAAGTTGCAATCAGGTTAAAATAGACTGTGATACCTATGAGATATGTTATGTAAGCCTCATGGTAACCTCAAAGAAAATAAGTGTAGAATATACATGAAAATAAAAGAGAAATAAATCACAGTATATCACTACATAAAAAACAACAAATCACAAAGGAATTCAGGAGAACAAAAGAGGAACAAAGGAACTACAGGATTGACAGAAAACAATTAACAAAGTGGCAATAGTAAGTCCTTACTGATCAATAATTACTTTAAATCTAAATTATTTAACTCCCCAGGCTAAACACATAGAGTCACAAAATGGATAAAACAACAAAACAAACAAAAACCCAACAAGCTCCAACCATATACTGTCTACAAGAGACTCATTTTAGATTTAAGGACACACACAGGCTGAAAGTGTAGGGGTGGAGAAAGATATCCCATGCAAATAGTAAGCAAAAGATGGCTATACATTGTCAATGCAAATAATCAATAGCCAATCTATAAATAAGAAAGATAAGGTGAGTTTTATTTTAGCCAAGCTGAGGAATATAGCTTGGAAGTGCAGTCTCCACCAGAGAAGAAAGCAGTCTAGAGAAGCATGGTTTGCAGTTTGATTATATACCATTTCAGAACAAAGAACATACATCAAACATGACAGGTTTCATAAGGAAACATTTTGCTGCAGTTTAGCATGTGTACAGCAGGTCCACTTGACCCTGGTTTCTAGGAAGAAAAACATCTTCAAAAGAGTACTGGTATTGATGTCAGAGGAAAGGAGTCATTCATCCCTATCTTCAAAGAGTGCATTCTTTGCTTTGGGATAACGTTTGATGTTTAAAGCAGATGTACAATTTGTATTACTAGGCCATAAGTCAGGCTGATCTTGGGAAAAATAAACTAGGCCAAATCAGGTTTAAACCAGAATGACTTCCCCATATACCTCAATATGTGAAAATTCCTTATTATTTTCAACTTACATCAGACAAATTAGTCCTTAAGTCAAAAATGATCACAAGAGAAAAAGAAGAGCATTATATAATGAAAAAAGGAACAAATCATCAGGAAGATATAACAATTAAAATATATATGCACACATATATATTATGCCAGAGTACCTAAATATAAAAAGCAAACATAGACAGATAGAAGAAACAGACAGCAATACAACAATAATAGAAGATTTCAATTTCCCACTTTCAACAATAGACAGAATATCCAGAGAGAAAAATCAATCCAGAAAGAACAAATGGGTCTAAGAGAAATACAAAGAACATGCCACAAAACAGCAGCAGAACATACATTCTTCCCAAACACACGTGGAACATTCTACAGAACAGATCATGTGTTAGATCACATAGCAAGTCTTAAATTTAAAGATTGAAATCACACAAAGTATGTTCTGTGATCACAAAGGAATGAAACTAGAAATCAATAACAGGAGGAATAGTAGGAAATTCACAAATGTGTGGAAATTATACAACATAGTCTTACACAAACAATGAGTCCAAGAAGAAATCAAAGGGAAATCAGAAAATATATAGTCATGTGCTGCATAATGACACTTTGGTCAACAATGGACCACATACATGTCGGTGGTCCCATAAGATTATAATGGAGCTGAAAAATTCCTATCACCTGATGACGGAGACATTGCAACATCACAGCACAATGCATTTCTCAAGTGTTTGTGGTGATTCTGCTGTAAACTAACCTACTGTGCTTCCAGTTGTATAAAAGTATGACACATACAATTATGTACAGTACTAATATATGATAATATTAAATGACATATTACTGGTTTACATAGTTACTATACTATACTTTTTGTTATTTTAGAGTGTACTCTTTCTGCTTTAAAAAAAGTTTACTGTGAAACAGTAGGCTGTTATGCCAGCTGCAGCCTCATACTTCTCATGTTTACCGTGTCTCTTGATTGCCTCACTTTCTGTGGTGCTTGATTTAATCTTGTGTTGTTTTGTTCATCATGGCCCCTAAGTTTACAAAATCCACTGCTAGTGTTGCCAGTAGAGACCACATTGAGTGATTGACCTGGAAATGAAATTAAGTCATTAAGGACTATGAAAGTGAAAAATCAGTGATGGTTATTGCTTGCCACTCAGGCATGTCCCATTCCACCACAGCTATGATATGGAAGAACAAGAACAAAGTGACAGAAGCTGTTAAACCATCTGCTTCATTGAAGGCAATGAGGCTAACAAAAATTTTAAAAGGGCCTATATCAGACATGGGGAAAATTCCAATGACCTGGATTGAAGAACAGACACAGCAGGGTATCTCTCTCAGCACCAAGATAATCACAGCCAAAGCAAAAATTCACGAGGTTGAAAGAAAAGGCTGGACTTGACTATGATGTTGAGTTTACTGCTAGCACTGGGTGGTTTAAACAATTCAAGAATTGTTATTCATTGCATAATGTGTGAGTGGTGAGTCTTTGAGTGCTGATGTGAAGGCAGCTGAACAATTTGTGGAAACTTTAGATAAGTTGATTGTGGAGAAAAATTACTTGCCAGAGCAAATATTAAACATGGCTAAATCCTCTCTATTTTTGAAGTGGATGCCTGAAAGGACTCTCATCCTTAAGGAGACCAAGTCAATGCCAGGTTTCAAGGCTTTTAAGGACAGGATAACATTCTTGCTTGGGGACAATGTTGCAGGCTACAAATTGAAGCCCTTTGTGACCTGGCACAGTGAGAACTCCAGGGCCTTCAAGCATATCAATAGCACACACTGCCAGTGTACTACAGGAGTGATAAGAAGTCATGGATGACCCAGCTCCTCTCCCAAGATGCCCTCCTGAATTGCTATGTCAGTGAAATGGTGATATACTATTTGGAGACTGACATACCTTTCAAGATTTTGCTTATTGTTGATAATGCTCTCGCATATCCTCCTTTCATTGGTGATCTTCCTCCCAATATCCCAATTAAAAAAGCAATGTTTCTCCCTCCAAACACCACTTCCTTGGTCCGACCAATAGATCAAGGAGTTATTGCACCTTTTAAGGCCTACTACCTGAGGAGGACATTTGCCCAGGTTATTGCTGCAACTGAGAATGACACCAAGAAGAGACTGATGCAAGTCTGGAAGGATTACAACATCTATGACTGCATCAAGAACCTTGCAATGGGCTTGGGATGATGTCACCAAGGAGTGTATGAATGGCATCTGGAAGAAGACACTCAAGAATTTCATCCATGCCTACAAAGGATTTGACAAGGATGAGGAGGTTACAGAAATCAACAAAGCTGTGGTTGAGATGACAAACAATTTTAACCTGGGTGTGGATGAGGATGGCATTGAGGAGGTCCCGAGGGGGTTCCTGAGGAATTGACTGCTGATGAGAAAGAGAAAAGGAAAATTCAGGAGAAGAAAAAGAAGAATCTCTGAGAAAATTCACAGTGAAGTGTTTAACAGATGACCTCCACAAGCTCCTTAAAATGTTTGAAAACTGGACTCCAACACCAAAAGGTTTTCATTAATAGAGAGGAATGTTCATAATGCAGTATCTGCTTACAAGCAAATCTATGATGAAAACAAGAAACAAACCAAGCAAACCACCATGGACATATTACTGAAAAGAGTGATACCTCCTCAAGATGAGCCTCAGCCAGGTTCTTCAGGAGGTATTCCAGAAGAAGGCATTGTTATCATAAGAGATGACAACTCCATGTGTGCTACTGCCCCGAAGAACTTCCAGTGGGACAAGATGTGGAGATGGAAGACAGTGATATTGATGATCCTGAACCTGTGTAGGCCTAGGCTAACGTGTGTGTTTGTGTCTCAGTTTTCAAGGAAAAAGTTTAAAAAGATTAAAAAACAATGGAAAAAAGCTTATGGAATAAGGATATAAAGACAGAAAATATTTTTGTACAGCTGTACAATGTGTTTGTGTTTTAAGGTAAGTGTAATTTCAAAAGAGTCAAAAAGTTTAAAAATTTTGAAAGTTTATAAAGTAAAAAAAGTTACAGTAAGCTGTGTTTTATTATTGAAGAATGAAACATGTTTTTTATTAATTTAGTGTAGCTTAGGTGTCCAGTGTTTATCAAGTCTACAGCAGTGTACAGTAATATCCTAGGCCTTCATGTTCACTCACCACTCAGTCACTGACTCATCAAGAGCAACCTCTAGTCCTGCAAGATCCCTTTATGGTAAGTGCCTTATACAGGGGTACTAACTTTTATCTTTTATACTGTATTTTTACTGTACCTTTTCTATATTTAGATATGTTTAGATACACAAATACCATTGAGTTACAATTGCCTACAGTATTCAGTAGAGTAGCATGCTGTACATGTTTTTAGCCTAGGAGCAATAAGCTATACATACAGCCTAGGCATGTAGTAGGCTATGCCATCTAGGTTTGTGTACATGCACTCTATAATGTTCACACAATGACAAAATCACCTGATGATGCATTTCTCAGAACTTATCCACATCATTAAGCAATGCATGAGTGTATTGAGACAAATGAAAATGAAAACACAACATAACAAAACTTCTGAGATGCTGCAAAAGAAATTCTAAGAAGGAACTTTATAGCAATAAATGCCTACATTAAAAAAGAAGAGAGAGAGGCCAGCCCAGTGGCATAGCAGTTGGGTTCATGCACTCTGCTTCAGTGGTCCAGGGTTCGCAGGTTCGGATCCTGGACATGGACCAATGCACCGCTTGTCAAGCCATGATGTGGCAGTGTCCCATATGAAGTAGAGGAGGATGGGCACAGATGTTAGCTCAGGGCTAATCCTCCTCACAATAAAGAAGAGAGACATCAAATAAACAACCTAACTTTACACCTCAAGGAACTAGAAAAAGGAAAACAAAATAAGCCCAAAATTATAAGGAAGAAAATAATAAATATTAGAGCATAAATTAATGAAATAGAGAATGGAAAATTAAAAGAAAATCAATGAAAATAATAGTTCCTATTTTAAAAAATAAAGAAAACTGACACACCCTTAGGCAGACTAAGAAAAAAACAGAGAAGACCAAAAAAAAAAAAAAAAGAAATGAAAGAGGCAACATTAAGCTGATGACAGAGAAGTAAAAAGGGTCAAAAAAGACTACCCTGAGCAATGAAAGAACAACAAATTGGATAACATAGAAAAAAAATGAATAAGTTCCTAAAAACATACAACTTATCAAGGGTTAATCATGGTTAATCATAATCCTTCATAACAAGTAAGGAGATTGTATCAGTAATCAAAAACTTGCAAGCACAGTGACATCACCTAGATGGTGGAATAGACGTCCCCCATTCATATCCCCCATCAGCAACGATAATTTGGCAGCCATTAAGGGACAGGAGAGCATTTGTGGGAGCCTTTGGATCAAAGTAGGAGATTGTGAAGCTCAGGTGGATCCAAACAACAAGGAGATTCACTTTGAGAAGGCAGGCCTGCCCCCAAGTGGTTCACACAAATGACTGCGATCCCGGCTGCACATATGGAAACAGCTCCATACTCCTGTAGACTCAGCTACAGCCCATTGTGGAAATGGTCCTGCCACCAGCACCATAAGCCAAGGGTCCTGGGAGGAGTCATGCCCACTGGTGTCCAGGGTAATAAACCAGAAGACTTTGGTCCTGGGACTGTACTCAGAAGCGGCATGTGACCCAGCTCAAGCCCCTTGTAGCTGCAGTCCAGGGCCCCTTGTGGGAAGCCCACTAAACTCGATGTGATTACAGGTCCTAAAATGGCCCTGTAACTTGGCTCCAGCCCTCTCACCCATAGTCAGGAAGCATCCTGCCTGCCCAGGGACCTGATGTGAGCCACACCTGTCTGCTCACCAAGTAATAGGCACACAGTCAAAGGACCCAAGTGTAGTGCCTGAAGTGGACACTTGTCCCAGCACCACCATAGTGAGCAAACTCCTGGAGACACTCCAGTCCACCGAGGGACAAGACGAGGTCTATGCCTGCACAAGTCCCTAGAAATCAGCCCTGAAACTGTGAACCCCACTACAGATGTAGCAACAGCTTCTTGACTCTAGCCGTAAATATTCACCTTCCCATAACATTCTTGGAACACCGCAGTACAGTGCATGGAGAAGCCCTCTCACTCACATTCAGTATGAACGCTCTTTGTGAACCCAGCTTGGAAGTTGTTGCCTAAGAACAGCTTTTTATATAAGTTCCAAACTTTTCACCAGAGCTGAGATAGACTACACGTTACTTTGATTCTTAGAAATAACGTTGTACAGAAAGTCACTCACATCTAACTCTAAAGATTCATCTTCGCATAGCATACCTGGAACATTGCAGTACAGTGCATTGAGAAGCCCTCTCTGTCACATTCAGTAAGAATGCTCATTGTGAACCCAGCTTGGAAGCAGTTGCTTAGGAACCTCTTTGTTTATCATTTCCAGAGTGTTCAGTAGAGCTGAGATAGACTATGTATAACTTTCATTTGAAGAAGTAACTTTGTGCAGCTACACACTCATTTGTAGCTCTGAAGTTTCTTCTTCACATAATATTCTTGCAACACTACAGCACAGTTCTTTGAGAAGGACTCTCAGTCACATTCAGTAAAAAAGCTAAATCTGAACGAACTTGCAAGTAGTTTCTGTGGAAGATCTTTGTATATCAGTTCCAATCTTTTCACTAGAGCTCAGATAGACTATGCATAACTTCCATTCTATGAAATAACCCAGTAAAGAAACACACTTAGTTCTGGCTCTAAGTTTTCTTCTTCACATGATATTCTGGGGATATTGCAGTGCAGTGCATTGAGAAGGCCTCTCAGTCACATTCAGTCAGACTGCTCTTTGTGAACCAGCTTGGAAGTAGTTGCTTAGGAAGAGGTCTGTATATAAGTTCCAAACATTTCAGTAGAGCTGAGATAGCTACTTATAACCTCCTTTCTAAAAGACAACCTTGTATAGAAACACACTCACTCCTTTCTCTGAAGATTTATCTTCACATAGCATTTCTGAAACATTCCACTACAGTGCATTGAGAAGGCCTCTCACTCACATTCAGTAAGAACACTCTTTGTGAACCTGGCTTGCCAGCTCCAGCCCAGCACAAGTGCAATTGCAGAGCTAATCCCATCAGCCCAGGGAACTGATAGGATTAGATCTTCAGCTGCCAAAACCAGCCTATAAAGATGGGGAGAGGTGTTTTCCCCTTCAGATACACAGACACCCAGGAAAAGCTACATGGATTATGAAGAATCGGGCAAATAAGACACCACCAAGGGAAAATAATAAAGCTCCACTAACCGACCCCAAAGAAATGGAGCTCTGTGAATTGCCTGAAAAGGAATTCGAAATGGTCATCCTTAAAAACTCAATGGAATGAAAAAAATACAGATAGACCACCCAAACGAGATCAGGAAAACAACGCATGAAGAAACTGAGATTTTAATGAAGAAATAGAAACCATGTGAAAGAACCAAACGGAAATCGTGAAGTTGAAGAAATCATGGACAGAACTAAAAAGATCAATAGAGAGCTTCAATAGCAAACAACAGCACATGAAAGAGAGAAGCAGACAACTGGAAGATGGGACATTTGAAATTAGCCGGTGAGAGGAACAAAAAATAAAGAAAGAAAGAAAAGAAAAAGAAAAAGAATGAAGAAGAGTCAAGAAAGTCTATATGAATTATGGGACACCATTCAAGTGAACAAATATTTGCATCATGAGAGGTGCAAAAGAGAAGAGAGAGAGAGAGAGAGAGAGAGAGAGAGAGAGAGAGAGAGAGAGAGAGAGAGAGAGAGAGAGAGAGAGAAAGGGCCAGAAAGCTTATTTAAGGAAGTAATAGCTCAAACTTCCAAAACATTGGGAGAGATATGGACATTCGGGTTCATGAAGCTCGTAGGACTCCAAGTACGATCAACCCAAAGAAGATTACCAGAGACATATTATAGTCAAAATGTTAAAAGTCAAAGGCAAAAACAGAAATTTGAAAGCAACTCATCGCATCCAAGGGAAACTGCCCTAAGACTATCAGTGGATTTCTCATCGGAAATCTTGCAGGCCAGGAGGGAGTGAGATGATATAGGCCAAAAAATGATGATACATTTATTTTTTTAAAAAGCCTTCCAACCAGGAATACGATACCCAGCAAAACTGTCCTTCAGAAATGAAGGTGAGATAAAGACTGTCCCAGACAAACAAAAGCTGAGGGGTTTCATCACCAATAGATCTACCTTAGGAGAAACGATAAAGGGAGTTCTTCAGGTTGAAATCAAAGGACGCTAAGTAGCAACATGAAAACTTATAAAACTTAAAACAAGTGCAAAACTTTTTATAAAAACATAAAAGTACAGAACTCACTGGTAAAGGTAAATATATAGGGAAATTCAAAATACCGTAATGATGGTGCATAAATCACATTTTTCTCTAGTATAAAAGTTGAAAGACAATGATATTAAAGATAACCATACCTACAATAACTTGTTAATGGATGCACAATATAAAAAGATATAAAGTGGGATATCAGTAGTATAAAATGTGGGGGTAGGGAGAAGTAAAAGTGTAGAGCTTTTGTATGATATTAAAGGTAAGCTGTTAGCTTAAATAGTAGTCTGTTATCAGACTGTTATATCTATAAGATGTTTAATGTAGGCCTCATGCTAACCACAAAGAAAAAGCATCTAGTAGATATGCAAAAGGTAAGGGGAAAGGAATTAAAGCGTATCACAACAAAAACCCAAAAGGAAGACAGCAAGAGAGGAAAAAAATGGAACAAAGGAATGTCAAAGCAGTCCAAAAACCATGAACAAAGTGACAATAGAAAATCCTTGCCTTTCAATAATCACTATAAAGGTAAATCAATTAAATTCTCCAATTGTAAGACATAGTGTGGATGAATGGATACAAAAACAAGTTTCAAAAATTTGCTGCATGCAGGAGACTCGCTTTAGCTTTAAGGACACGAATAGTCTGAAAGTGAGGGGGTGGAAAAATATATTCCATGCAAATGAAAACCAAAAAAGAGCAGGAGTGGCTACGCTTATATCAGATAAAATAAACTTTTGGTCAAAATTGGTCACAAGAGACAAAGAGGGGCACTATATACTGATAAAGGTGCCAATTCATCAATGTGATACAACAACTGTAACCTCGAGGACATTATGCTAAGTGAAATTAACCAGACGGGGAAGGACAAATACCAGATAATCTCACTTATATGCACAATCATAAACTATGGTACTCATAGAAGCAGAGAGTGGAAAAACAGTTACCAGGGGCTGCAGGTTGGGGAAAATAGACAGAAGTTGGTCAAAGGGTACAAAATTTCAGTTATATGATGAATAAGTTCTAGGAATATAATGTTCAGCATAGTGACCAGAGTTAATAACATTGTGTTGTATACTTGAAATTTGCTAAGAGAGTAGACTCTAAGTGTTCTCATCATACTGAAAAAAAAGGTAATTATGTGAGGTGATGTGTTAATTAGCTTGACTGTAGTAATCACTTCACAATGTATATGTATATCAAACCATCACGTTGTACACCTTAAACATATACGGTTTTTATTTGTTAATTACACCCCCAATAAGCTGGTGGGGAAAAAAATACCCTCCCAACAAACAAAGCCTAGAACAAGATGGCTTCACTGGTGAATTCCACCAAACATTTAAAGAAAAATTAATACCCACACTTCTTAAAAATCTTTCAAAAAATGAAGATTAGGCATCACTTTGAAACTCATTTTTTGAGGCCAACATTACTCTGACACCAAAATCAGACAAAGACACTACAAGAAAAGAAAACTACAGGCCATTGTCCCTGATGAGCATAGATGCAAAAATCCTCAACAAAATACTAGCAAATCGAATTCAGCAGTGCATTAAAAGGATCACACAACATGACTAAGTGACATTTATCCCTGGAATGTAAGGATGGTTCATCTTATGCAAATCAACTAATGTGATACATCACATTAACAGAATGAAGGGTGAAAAATCACATGACTACATCAATAGATACAGAAAAGGCATTTGTCAAAACCCAATACCCTTTCATGGCAAAAACTCTCAACAAACTAGATATAGAAGGATTGTACCTCAAACACAATACAGACCATACATGACAAGCCCACAACTAGCATCCTACTCAATGGTAAAAAAATGAAAGCTTCTCCTCTAAGATCAAGAACAATACAAAAGTGCTTACTTTCACCACTCCTGTTCAACATAGTTCAACATAGCCCGAGCATTTAGGCGAGAAAACAGAAAGGAAAGGCATCCAAGTCAGAAAGACAGAAGTAAAATTATCTGTTTGCAGATGACATGTTTTTATATGTAGAAAAACCTTAAAGAATCCAAAAACACTGTTAGAACTAATGAATAAATTCAGTTAAGTACCAGGATACAAAATTAACATACAAAAATCAGTTAGTTTCTATGGACTAACAAGGAAGTCTCTGAAAATTAAGAAAACAATCCCATTTCCAATAGCAACATGAAGAAAAAAATATTTAAGAACAAACTTAATCAAGGTGGTGACAGACTCTGAAAACTGCAAAATGAGGGAAGACACAAATATATGGAAAGATATCTCATGTTCATGGGTTGGAAAACTTAATATTGTTAAAATGCCTGTACTATCCAAAGCGATCTACAGATTCAGTGTAATCCCTATCAGAATCCCAATGGCATTGTTCACAGAAATAGAAAACAATCCGAACATTCACATGGAACCACAAAATACCCCAAATAGCCAAAGCAATCTTGAGAAAGGATAACTTACCCAGAGTCACTGCACTTCCTGACTTCAAAATGCATTGCAGAGCAAAAGTAATTAAAACAGCACGGTACTGGCATAAAAACAGACATATAGTCCAACAAAACAGAATAGAAATCCAAGAAATAAACCCACACGCATATGGTCAACTGATCTCTGGAAAGGATGCCAAAAATACACCATGGAGAAAGGATAGTCTCTCCAACCAATGGTGTTGGGAAAAATGGACATCCAGAAGTAAAAGAATGAAACTAGACCCTTGTCTTACACCATACCCCAAAATCTACTCAAAATGGATTAAAGATTTAAATGTAAGACCTGAAACTGTAAATCTGCTGGAAGAAAACTTAGAGAAAAACCTTCATGACATTGGTCTAGGCAACGATTTCTTGGATATGACACCAAAAGCACAACAACAAAAGTAAAAATAGACAAGTGGGACTACATCAAACTAAAAAGTTTCTGCATGGCATAGCAAACAATCAACAGAGTGAAAAGGCAACCTATGGAAAGGCAGAAAATATTTGCAAACCATATATCTGAAAAGGGGTTAATATCCAAAATATATGAGGAACTCTTACAACTCAATAGCAAAGAAACACATAATCCAATTAAAAATGGGCAAAGGACCTATCTGAATAGACGTTTCTCCAAAGAAGACATACAAATGTCCATCAGGTATATAAAAGGGTGATTGGCATCACCAAAGATCAGAGAAATGCAAATCAAAACCATAATGAGGTATCAGTTCACACCTGTTAGGATGGTTGTTACAAAAAAATGTGGTAAGTGTTCATGAGGGGCCGGGGTAATCTGAACTTTTGTGCACTGTTGGTGGGAAGGTAAAATGGTGAAGCTGCTATGGAAAATGGCATTTAGGTTTCTCAAAAATTTAAACATAGAACTAACATTTGATCCTGAGTCCCACTTCTGAGTATATATCCAAAAGAGCTGAAATCAGGATATCAAAGAGATATCTGCACTCCACGTTCATTGCAGCATTATTCACGATACCCAGGATAAGGAAACAACCAAAATTTTCATCAGCAGATGAATGCATAAAGAGAATTTGGTACATACAGACAGTGGAATATTATTCAGCCTTAAAAACAGAAGGAAATCCTATCTTATGTGACAACATGTATGTACCTGGAGGACATTATGCTGAGTGAAATAAGCTGATCACAGGACAAATACTGCATGATTCCACTTATATGAGGTACCTAGGATAGTCAACCTCATAGAAACAGAGAGAAGAATGGTGGTTACCAGGGGCTAGAGGGAGGGGGAAATGGGGAATTGGTGTCCAACGGGTATAAAGTTACAGTTATACAAGATTAATAATTTCTAGAGATCCGCTGTACACCATTGTGCCTATAGTCAACAATACTGTATTGTGCACTTAAAAAATATTGTTATGAGGGTAGATCTCATGTTAAGTGTTTGCACCACAATAAAAAAGTGTAGTATATACATACAATGAAATGTTATCCAGCCTTACAAAGGAATAAAATTCTGATACATGCTGCAACGTGGGTGAGCCTTGAGGACACTACACTAATTGAAATAAGCCAGATACAAAAGGACAAATACTGTATGATTCCACTTAGGTGAAGTACATAGAATAGTCAAATATATAGAGACAGAAAGTAGTACAGTAGTTAGTTACCAGGGGCTAGGGCTAGGAGAGAATGGGGAGTTATTGTTTAATGGGTACAGAGTTTCAGTATAGGATGGTGAAAAAGTTCTGGAGATGGATAGTAGTGATGGTTACACAACAATGTGAATGTACTTAATGCCACTGAACCGTACACTCAAAAATGGTTAAAATGGCAAATTTTATGTTATGCATATTTTGCCACAATAAAGATAAAACATAGTTGACTCTTTAAGCAAAAATGATAACAATGTGCTGTGGGGTTTATAAAATATGTAATAGTAATGTATATGGCAAGATAACATAAAGGACATATGGGGAGAAATGGAAGTTTAGTAGTATAAATTTCTAACAGTATTTGTGAAATGGTATAATGCCACTTGAAGGAAGACAATGATAAAGTAAGGCTGTGTATTACAAACCTTAAAGCAACCACTAAAATAGCAAAATAAATAGTTTTAGCTGGTAAGCCAACAAAAGAGATAACTTGGAATCATAAAAATAGTCAATTAATCCAAAAGAAGGTAAAAAAAGAGGGAAAAGGTAATAAAGGAAAGATGGAAAGGTAAGAAACAAGGAGCATAAAACATAACCATATCAATAATCACATGAAATGTAAATGGTCTAAGTCAAGGCCTGCCAAACCTTGTCTTAAAGGGCCACACAGTAAATATTCTAGACTCACAGGCCTTATGTTCTCTGTGCAGCTACTCGAATCTGCCACTGGACTCAAAAGCAGTTCACAGTCAACACATAAACGAGTGGGCATGGCTGTGTTCCAAAATAAACTTTATTTGTAAAAATACGCCAGTGGGCATTGTTGGCAGACCCCTGTAAATGGCCAAAATACTCCAAATAAAAGGCAGATATTGTGAGATTGGATAAAAGAGCAAGACCAAACAATGTGCTGGTGAAAATAAGCACAATTCAAATATGAAGACTCAAATAGGTAAAAAGTAACATACACATATATAATGCTAATGGTAATCACAAGAAACCTGGAGCAGCTATATTAATCTCAGACAAAACAGACCTCAAAACAAAAAATATCAATATGCTTAAAGGAGATTGTGTCATAAGGGTGAAGGGGTCAATTCATCAAGAGGACATAGGAATCCTAAACATTTCTGCATCTAACAGAGCTTCAACACACAAGAAGCAAAAACTGAGGAAGCTACAAGGAGAAATAGTAAAATCCACAATTACAGCTAGAGATTTCAACAGTCCTCTCTCAGTAATAGGTAGAACAAGTAGAAAATCAGCAATGAGGTGGAAGATCTGAGCAATGCCATCAATCAAATGAAGTGTATTGACATTTAGAGCATGCTTCATCCATGGAAAGGAGAATACAAACTATATTCAAGAGCATATGGAACATTCACCAAAATAGACCATACCTTGGTTCATGAAACAAGCCTCACCAGATTTAAAAGAATGGAAATCACACAAAGTGTGTTCTCAGACTATGATGGAATTAAACTAGAAATTAGTGGTGGAAAAATCTCCTTACACTTCGAATCAAACAGAACACCTCAAAATAATCCTTAGGTCAAGAAGGAAGTCTCAGCTGAAATTAGAAACTATTTTGACCTGAACAATAATGAAAACACAATATATCAAAATTTGTAGGAAGCAGCTAAGGCAGTGCTTATATATAAATTTAATTTGTAGGATTAAATGCTTATGTTAGAAAAGAAGGAAGGGCTCAAATTAGTAATCTAAGATTCACTCTTAGGAAAAGGAGACAAAGAGAAACAAAGTAAAGTCAAATCACGCAGAAGGAAGGAAATAAAAGCCAAAATTAATGCAACTGAGACAGAAAAGCAATAGAGAAAATCAATAAAACAAAAAAGTTTTTCTTGGCTTGGAAAAGATTAACAAATTGGTAAACCTCTGGCAAGAGTGACAAATATGAAAGGTGTGAAGACACAAATATCAATATAAAGAATGAAAAAAGGAGATATCACTATTGACTTGGAAACACTAAAACAAAATACCACAAATGACTCCAAGATGAAAACTAGACAGTTTAGGTAAAGATGAACTAATTCCTCAAAGAACAAAAACTACAAAAATGCCCCCAAGGTCAAATAGATAACATGAATATTTTTATAACTATTAAATAAATTGAATTTGTAGTCAAAAACATTCCAAAAAGGAAATCTCCATGTACTCCATGTGATTTAATTGGAAAATCTTTCCAAACAGTTAAAAGAAGAAATAACACCCACTGTATACACACTCATGCAGAAAATTGAAGAGGAAGGAATACTTCACAGCACCACAACTCATTTTATGAGGCTGAAATTACCCTGATACTAAAACCAGATAAAGACATCACCAAAGAAGTGATCTATAGTCCAATACCCCTAAAGAACATGGACGCAAAAAGCTGTCAAGAAAATATCAGCAGATCATATCCAGCAACATAGTGAAAAGAATGATACACCATGACCAAGAGAAATGTATCATCAGAATGCAAGGTTGGTTCAATATTTGGAAATCAATCAATGTAATCCACCATATTAACAGATTAAAGAAGGTAAACAACATGATCATCACAACAGAGGCAGGAAAAGCAGCTGACAAAGTGTACCATGCACTCATGATTAAAACTCTCATAAATGTAGGAAAAGAAGGGTGCTTCCTCAAACAGGTAAAATATATTTACAAAAAAACCTACGGCTAAAATTATACTTAACAGTTGTTGAATTACTGAATGCATTTCCCCTGAGATCAGGAACAAGGTAAAGAAGTTCTCTCTTAACAGTGCTATTCAACATTGCACTGAAAGTCTGAGCCAATGAAATAAGGCAAGACAAAGAAACAAACATGCCTAGATTGGAAAGGAAGAAGTGACACGATTCTTCCTCACAGTTGACATGATTGTCTACATACAAACCTGAAAGAATCCACAAAAAAACTTCTAAAACCAGTAAGGGAGTTTAACAAGGTGGCAGGATACAAGGTCAACACACAAACATCAAACTTATTTCTATACTCTAGGAATGTCCAATCGTATGCAAAACAATGAACCTCCACATGAGCCTGACACCTTATGCAAAAACTAACTCAAAGTGGATCAAAGGTTTAGATGTAAACTGTAAAACTATGAAACTTTCAGAATAAAGCAGAAGGGAATACCTTCATAAATTAGGGCTAGGCAAGGGCTTCTTACATGTGACATCAAAATCATGATCCATAAATGAAACAATTGATAAACTGGACAACCTCAAGACTAAAAACTTCCATTATCCTAAAGACACTATTAATGAAGGAAAGAATAGCTATGGCCTGGAAGAAAATATTCACAAATCAAATATTGCGAATATCTGGAAAGGATTTGTCTGCAGAATATATCAGGAACTCTTAAAACTCAACAATAAGTAAACAAACAATCTAGTTGTAAAGTGAGCAAAAGACATCGAGACTTCAACTAAGATGACATAAGGATGGCACATAAGCACGTGAACAGTGTTCAACATCACCAGCTATTAGGAAAATGCAAGCAAAGCTAACATGAGATACCAACACACACCTATTGGGATGACTAAAATCTCTCTCTCTCTCTCTCTCTCTCTCTCTCTCTCTCTCGCGCGCGCGCGCGCACGCGCACACACACACACACACACACACACTCACACACATACACAATGCATTACCAAGTGTTGGGGATGATGTACAGCTACTGGAACTCTCAGACATCGCTGATGTGAACGCTAAAAGTTGGAACCACCCTGGAACATGGTTTGGCAATTTCTTCCAAATTTAAATCTCCACTTACCATAAGATCCAGCAATCCAACTCCTGGGTATCTAACCTAGAAAACCGAAAACTTATGTTCACTAAAATACCTGTATGCAAATGTTTATGGCAGGTCTATGCATATGTCACAGAAACTAGAAACAACCCAAAGGACTTTCAATGGTGAATGAATAAAACTAACTATGGCACGTCCATACAATAAATTGAATGGAACTATTGATGCATGCAACAACTTGCATGGATTACAAGGTACTATATGATTTCACTTATATATCATTCTCAAGATGACAAAATTATGCTGATGGAGAATACATCAGCGGTTGCCAGGAGTTGGGGCCAAGGTAGTGGCATGATGGAAGAGTTCCATATCCTGATTGTAGCGATGGTTACACTAACGTATACATTTGTTAAAAATCATAGAACTTTATGCCAAAGAAAAAAAAACCCATAAAATTTACTGTGTGATAATTTGAAAAAATAAAAATTATGCACACACACACACACACACACACACACACACACACACAATATACCACTACACACCTATTGGAATGGCTAAAGTTAAAAATGTTGATTTTATCAAGTGCTGGAAAGAATGTGGAGGAACTAAACCTTGAATACACTGCTGGTGGGAATGTAAAATGGTAAAACTACATTGGAAAAGTGCTTGGCAGTGTTCTCAGTCCAATCAGGCTGCTAGAATAAAATGCCACAGACTGGGTGGCTTATAAACAACAGAAATGTATTTCTTACACTTCTGGAGGCTGGGAAGTCCAAGATCAAGGAGCAAGCATAGTCACATTCTGGTGAGGGCCCTCTTGCTGGTTCATACCAGGCGCCTTCTCACTGTGTTCTCACATGGTGGAAGGGGTGAGCTAGCTCTCTGGAGCCTCTTTTACAAGGGCATTAATGCCACTCATGAGAGCTCCACCATCATGACCTAATCACTTTCCAAGGCCTCACCTCCTAATACCATCACATTGGCATTAGGGTTTCAACACATGAATTTTGGGGGCGACACAAGCATTCAGACCATAGTAGGCAGTTTCTTAAAATATTATGCATACATCTACCACATGATCAAAACATTCTACCCCTAGAAATTTACCAAGAAACAGGAAAGCACATGTACAAACAGAGACATGTGTATGAATGTTCAGAGCTGCTTTATTTGTAATAGCCAAATAATGAAACATCCCTAAAGTCCGTCAACACACGAATGGATAAGCAAACTGTGGTATTTCCATATAATGGAATACTCCTAGCAATAAAAGGGGATGAGCTATTATTGATACATGTTACAACATCAATGATTCTCAATATGCTGAGTGTAAGAAGCCAGATGAAAATGAATAAATAACCTATGATTAAATTTATGTAAAACTCCAGAAAGTGCAAAGTAATACATATTGACAGAAAACAGATCAGTGGTTGCCTGAGGACTGGAGGGAGCGAGGAGAGGCAGGAAGCAGGGATTACAAAGGAGCAGGAGCAGAAAATTCACCACATCAAAATGTCACATTAGTGGTTATCCCCTGGAGGCTGGCATGTGAAAGGAAAGGGCAGTGAAGTAGGGTTGCACTGGGTGTCTCCAAGTTAGTCACAAGATTCTAGTCCTTACTGAGGGCAGTGATCATGCATTCCGCCTGATTAACATACAAATTACAAAAAAGTTTTATACACCCTTGTGCATGTGTGAAACATTTAAGAAAATACATGTGAACATCACAAAAATCATACATATGTATATATACATATACATACATATCTCAAACAACTGTAACTATAGAATTATTTTTTAGACCAGGGATTCATACAGTTTTAGAGATGGATGGAGTACTATGATCAACT
The DNA here is from genome assembly GCA_031878705.1 of Tapirus indicus. Classification (NCBI taxonomy): domain Eukaryota; kingdom Metazoa; phylum Chordata; class Mammalia; order Perissodactyla; family Tapiridae; genus Tapirus; species Tapirus indicus. Next base: position 50,544,326 of record CM062942.1, read on the forward strand.
GTGAACCCCTCAGTTTACATTGAGAATAGGGAAAGAACTTGCCTGAGGTCAAACAACTAAAACTTAACCCTCCCTACTCCCACGGGAGTGCTCTTTTCATCACTCCACCTTCCTGTTCTCATCTCTTGAGCTAGCTCTCTTTCTGTGACTTCAGTTAAACCTTCTTCCCCCCACCCCACAAATAAAAACATGCCTACATACATATATAAAGATATACATACATACATATATGGTGTGCTATTGATGTTTAACAACCAGATCTGTGGGAGGGAGACAAATTTGTAGCACATACTTACCAATTTCTCTGATCTAATTTCTCCCACCATGGCTGGTTTCAAGCTATCAACGTGATGTCACCGAATGTGGAGTTTTGGAAGAGATGTGCAGTAGAACACCATTTACAGTTTTCATGCCATAAAGATTTAGTAGACGAAAATAACCTCAAGACCACAGATTAATAGTAAAATGATTGGGAAAAGATGAGTTTTGAGCGTTTACTATCTTTGGCTATAATAAAACTTATTTAATTGTAAGTTTATAAAATTTGATATTTGCTAATGGTATGCTTACCAGCTGGCTCACAATACTTCCTAAAATTTTCATGATCGACTATCACCAGCTGGTTTGAGCTGGCTCTAGCATACCACTGCTGCATAAATAAATGCAAACTTTGCATCAGAAGTCCCTTAGAGAATTTCTCCCCCACTACAAAGCAAACAGAGTAAGCTTGCATTGCCCTGATTTACAACATTTCAGAATTTGACAAAATAGCAGGTTAGTTTTATGGACCATTCTTTGATCATCCTTACCAAATAAATGGTAGAATTGAATAGCCACCATGTATGTAGAGTCCATAACATGAATGTACATACTATACATACATTAGTGTCTTTAAATACAATAAAATTAGAGAGCCAATTCCAGAACCACACAACCAATTCAGAAAACTCTGAAAGATTCTGTTCTTTAGAACCAGTCCTGGTACCAAAATCTGCATGAATCAGGGCTCCCAGAGAAACAGAACCAATAGGATGTATAAGAGAGAGAGAGAGAGAGAGAGAGAGAGAGAGAGAGAGAGAGAGAGTGTGTGTGTGTGTGTGTGTGTGTGTGTGTGTGTAGAAAGAAAGAGAGAGAGAGATTTATTTCAATGAATTAGATCATGCAATTATGGAGGCTGACAGGATGGGCTCACAGACTAGAGACCAAAGGGAGAGCCAATGCTGCAGTTCAAGCCCAAAGGGTGTCAAGCTGGAGACCCAGAGAAGAGCCAATGCTGCAGTTTAAGTCTGAGGGCCATCTGATGCAGAATTCCCTCTTGTTTGGAGGGGGTCAATCTCTTGTTCTCTTTAGGCCTTCACTTGATTGGATGAGGCCCACCCACATTATAGAGGGCAATTTGCTTTACTTAAAATCCACAGACTTAAAAGTTATTCTCATCCAAAAACACACTCACAGAGTCATGCATAATGATGTTTGACCACGTGCCTGGGCACCAGATATGGCATCCAGCCAAACTGACACATAAAATTAACCATCACACTTTCTTTCTGTCCTTCTTTCTCTCTTTTTATTCTTTTTAACACAGATAGTATTTTATGGCAAGATGTTTATGGCTTATGGTTTATGTTTCTTTTCAGATATTCTATGTAATTGCCACCACAACCCTATGAACTAGATAGAGAAGGAATTCATATTTCCTTTTTACATGTGAGAAGACCACATCTCAGAGAGGTGAGGTGATTTGCTCAAGGCTAAACAGCCAACATTTGGCCATTCCAGGAGTCAAACCTAGACCTTCTGACTTAAGAATCCTGGCTCTTTCTAATGATTTTTACTTGCCCCAACCTCAGCTGAGAGCGCACTGAAGATTGCAACACTGCCCATATTTTAAACCACTTATTGACATCCATAGTATCCCTGGAGTCACCCTAGCTTTTATGATGTGTCATTTGCAGGGTGTGGGGCAAGGGTGGGCATTCTCACTGCCATTTTCTAGATTCCCTTTTATTATTTCTGCATGTATCATATTAGCTTTCTGTTGCCTTGGGGAGTTAGCAGCAATCAAGAGATGCTGGAATTGATGGTGTGGTTCCGGAAGGAGTAAGATGGATAAGGTCTTCCTTTCCCTTCAGCCCATTTACCTTTCAAACAGGAACCGCCAGTGAGTCAGCAAGAAAAAGGGGGCCTGGAACATTTTCCTCCCCTCATAAGGATGCCATCTTGTTTACTCCTCACATTAGATAATGTTATCGCCTTTTATAATGAGCCTGGATGGACTCTGCTGTCTCAGGTTCAGCGCCATTTTGTGGCTGAAGCAGCAGACAAAGATTTTATTTTTAAATGATAGGCCCAAGGATCAGACAGTGTATTTTGAACCTGGATTAACCTCCATTTCATTGACAGCTCTTAAATAATAGGAATTAAGCAATATGCTTCACAGTATGAATGGAGAGAAGTGCAAAATAAAAACAAAAGAGAGAGAGAGAGAGACAGAACCTGATGGTTTCAATAAAAATAATACAACGGCCTCAGCAAATTAAGCCTTGAGCTTGAACTAGTAATTCATATCATATTAGTATTCTTTTCACAAAGCATTTCTTCTTGCACAAAATACACACAAACCCGGGAAGTTTAATGGATCTCCACGATGGCTCCAAAGCACTTTTCTGTATATCATGAACACAACAATAGGGGATTCAAGAAGACATATTCAGTCCAATTCACTGAATCTCGTTAGCATCTTCTTTGTGCCTGGCACTGCGCTAGCGACTGTAATGAATTCAAGGATGTAGCCCCTTCGAAGGGGACAAAAGGCATAGATTTAATTCACAAGCACACATTTGTTGGTGGCCCTTTATACAGCCAGCACTGTTCCAGGCACCGTGGTACTCAGAGAGGAAACTGAGAGAAGAAACTTAAAGAGTTCACTCTTTTTAGTGAGCTTTAGTGAGTTTAGAGTATAGCTGAGAATAATGGTGAGACAGAAAACCTTACGTGTAGGAAAGAAGTAGAGTAGCCGTTAATCGACAGGCTGTAAGTGCAGCTAGGTTTCCAAGAAGAAAGAGATCGAGGTGGACAGGTGCATTTGGAAAGGTGGCGAGAGGGGATTACAAAACTGGGACTAGAAGGGCAGGTAAGATTTATACAGACTAGAGGAGAGGAGAAAAGGTATTCCTAGGAGAATGAGGAAAAAAGTGAACACAGGCACAGAGATGGGAATGAGCATAGCAAATGTGGGAAGCAGCAAGGAGAGCTATCAGGACATGAAAGAAACAATTGTTGACGGCATCATAAAAGTGGCCTCCTGGGGCCATGGAAGGCACGGTGGTCTAGGAACCAGAGGGCCCGAAGGCCCAAGGGTATTATCCTGGCTCTGCACGTACTGCGTGGGTGGCCATGGTTAGGTCAGTTAGCTGCTTCGTGCCCTGGTGCCCTGGTTTACTCGCTGTCACGTGAGGATACTGACAGTAGCCTGCTGCTCTCTCGCGCTTGTTGTAAAAACTAAAAGAGATGATGCCTAAAGAAGTGCATTTTTCTTTCAAACAGTACAGTCAAAATCAAGACTCCTTCTTCCATTTTGTAATACACCAGCATGGTGAAGAAATGGTTCCTGAGTCTACAGTAGGGTTTGTTTTCTAGTCGACTGTAGGCAGAAGGTCACTGCGTGTGGGGACAGGGGGCTCTAATTATTTGATATGAAGGCAATTTTTGCCACTGGAGAGGGCCAGGCCCAGGAGCCTGGACACAGGGGAGACAGATCAGCTACGGGAGAGGTGTTTCTTGGGTTCTTTTCTGAAATGTATGAGCCCATGACCTCTCTGAAAGAGGTCCCTGGTCTCTGACATCAGATGAAACAGGTGACAAAACTGTACATGAAGGCCAGTGAGATGTGATGGAAAGAGACCTGGACCTGGAGTGAAATCTATCTGAGATGAGATTTTAGGGTTCACCCCACACTAAATAGGTGAATGTAAGCAAGCAACTTCCTATCTCTGGGCCCTGGTTCCCTCATCTGTCAAACTGAAGTAAAAACAGCACCTGTCCCACTTCCTTATAGGCTGGGGTTGCTGCAAGGATCAAATCTACAACATGTGAGAGGTTCCTGTAAACTCTAAAATGGTAGGCTCACTTGGCTTATTTTTGTTTTTCTTATTAGTAAATGAAAACCAAGTTATCTGACCAGTTACAATCTACCATTTTAGCATGCTCTGTCATCACTTCAGAAAGGTTTTATTTCAGAGAGCTAGCTGTACCTTAGCACAGTATCGGCACTGCAGTTAGGCTGAATTCTTAGGGTTTCAGCCTAAGAAATTGGGCTGAAATTTCTTTTAGGGTGAAGGGTGAAGATCACAGACTCATAAGCTATTTGAAAAGGAAAGAAAAAAGTTTGAATCTGCAGTTAAACACAAGGGCAAATTCACTCAGCTCTATTTTACTCTGCCTGATCGTTTGCTTTATGTAGGCAAGAACACAGAGCTCAACAGGGTTTTCAGAATATTCTAGTTACAAAAGTGTTCCCACTCAGCTTCACTACTTTACAACCCTAACACCAGTCTGGATAAACCTGTGCCAGTTCAGTGTCCTCTCAGTGCTAGCATTCTAGCCCTGGCAGGCTTCCTCTGTCCCTCTGCAGGAAAGCAAAACAAACAAACAAAAAAACACAGTGGGATTCTTTGATTGGGTCTTAATTTCATGAGGTTGTCACCTTGCCTCAAGTTACACAAAATGCCTCATCCACATAGAGGGGATACAAGGGGTTGGAAGAAGACCAGGGTTTTGTGAGAGAGTATTTAGAGAGTGCCCTTAGAAGGCTGTGAATCTCCCCAACCAAGGGAGAGAGGTGGAAGGTGGGTCCTCTCTTCACATCCACTCAAGGAAACAAGAGGGTTTTCAAGAAGACCACTCCCTAGAGCTTCAAGTGTGCCCCCTCTCCAGGAGGGACCAAGAGGTGCTGTGACGTGGCACCAGGAGCACTGGGCAGAGCACATCTGCCCCCGCCCCTAAGCTCCAGCCCCCTCCAGGACCCCCATTGAGACGTCACCACCGGCAGCCACTGTTGGCGCCCTTCCTGTTGCCCCAGGAGACGCCACAGGCCTCTCCAAGAGTCTCAGAGCAGAGCCAGGGAGTCCTCGGCCCTGACTCCCAAGACCCTCCCAGAGGGAGGCTCCTGCCTCCAGACTGCCCCCCTGCCCCCCAATCCAATCGTGGAGGGCCAAATTTCCCTCAGATTCTCTGAGAAAGGAGAGCAAAGACGGCCTCATTAGTGAGGCCGGAGAGACCACCCTCACAGAGGTGGCCGCCTCAGTCAGCCCCCAATCGACACAGAAAGACCTGGTGTCCTTGGAAGGTGGAGATCCTCCTTGAGCCCTAGTAGCCGGTTCTATCAGCGGGGATGGGATCCCCAAGGCCACCGCGGCAGTGGGTGTCAAGGGGAAGGCGCCCAAGAAGGTCATTGCAGAGAGGGTGTGAGGCCCTGTCAAGCGGTTTAACGTGACAAATGGGTATGGTTTCATCAGCAGGCAGGATACCCAGGAAGATGTATTCGTTCACCAGACGGCCATCATATGGAACAACCCTCACAAGTATCAACACAGCGACAGTGACGGCAAGATGGTGGAGGTTGTTGTGGTGACAGGGCCAGCGGGCCCCCCAGTGAGGGGCTGCCTGCTGATGAAACCGGCCATCTGTGCTCTCCGTCTGGTGAATGAACACATCTTCCTGGGTATCCTGCCTGCTGATGAAACCATACCCATTTGTCACGTTAAACCGCTTGACAGGGCCTCACACCCTCTCTGCAATGACCTTCTTGGGCGCCTTCCCCTTGACACCCACTGCCGCGGTGGCCTTGGGGATCCCATCCCCGCTGATAGAACCGGCTACTAGGGCTCAAGGAGGATCTCCACCTTCCAAGGACACCAGGTCTTTCTGTGTCGATTGGGGGCTGACTGAGGCGGCCACCTCTGTGAGGGTGGTCTCTCCGGCCTCACTAATGAGGCCGTCTTTGCTCTCCTTTCTCAGAGAATCTGAGGGAAATTTGGCCCTCCACGATTGGATTGGGGGGCAGGGGGGCAGTCTGGAGGCAGGAGCCTCCCTCTGGGAGGGTCTTGGGAGTCAGGGCCGAGGACTCCCTGGCTCTGCTCTGAGACTCTTGGAGAGGCCTGTGGCGTCTCCTGGGGCAACAGGAAGGGCGCCAACAGTGGCTGCCGGTGGTGACGTCTCAATGGGGGTCCTGGAGGGGGCTGGAGCTTAGGGGCGGGGGCAGATGTGCTCTGCCCAGTGCTCCTGGTGCCACGTCACAGCACCTCTTGGTCCCTCCTGGAGAGGGGGCACACTTGAAGCTCTAGGGAGTGGTCTTCTTGAAAACCCTCTTGTTTCCTTGAGTGGATGTGAAGAGAGGACCCACCTTCCACCTCTCTCCCTTGGTTGGGGAGATTCACAGCCTTCTAAGGGCACTCTCTAAATACTCTCTCACAAAACCCTGGTCTTCTTCCAACCCCTTGTATCCCCTCTATGTGGGTGAGGCATTTTGTGTAACTTGAGGCAAGGTGACAACCTCATGAAATTAAGACCCAATCAAAGAATCCCACTGTGTTTTTTTGTTTGTTTGTTTTGCTTTCCTGCAGAGGGACAGAGGAAGCCTGCCAGGGCTAGAATGCTAGCACTGAGAGGACACTGAACTGGCACAGGTTTATCCAGACTGGTGTTAGGGTTGTAAAGTAGTGAAGCTGAGTGGGAACACTTTTGTAACTAGAATATTCTGAAAACCCTGTTGAGCTCTGTGTTCTTGCCTACATAAAGCAAACGATCAGGCAGAGTAAAATAGAGCTGAGTGAATTTGCCCTTGTGTTTAACTGCAGATTCAAACTTTTTTCTTTCCTTTTCAAATAGCTTATGAGTCTGTGATCTTCACCCTTCACCCTAAAAGAAATTTCAGCCCAATTTCTTAGGCTGAAACCCTAAGAATTCAGCCTAACTGCAGTGCTGATACTGTGCTAAGGTACAGCTAGCTCTCTGAAATAAAACCTTTCTGAAGTGATGACAGAGCATGCTAAAATGGTAGATTGTAACTGGTCAGATAACTTGGTTTTCATTTACTAATAAGAAAAACAAAAATAAGCCAAGTGAGCCTACCATTTTAGAGTTTACAGGAACCTCTCACATGTTGTAGATTTGATCCTTGCAGCAACCCCAGCCTATAAGGAAGTGGGACAGGTGCTGTTTTTACTTCAGTTTGACAGATGAGGGAACCAGGGCCCAGAGATAGGAAGTTGCTTGCTTACATTCACCTATTTAGTGTGGGGTGAACCCTAAAATCTCATCTCAGATAGATTTCACTCCAGGTCCAGGTCTCTTTCCATCACATCTCACTGGCCTTCATGTACAGTTTTGTCACCTGTTTCATCTGATGTCAGAGACCAGGGACCTCTTTCAGAGAGGTCATGGGCTCATACATTTCAGAAAAGAACCCAAGAAACACCTCTCCCGTAGCTGATCTGTCTCCCCTGTGTCCAGGCTCCTGGGCCTGGCCCTCTCCAGTGGCAAAAATTGCCTTCATATCAAATAATTAGAGCCCCCTGTCCCCACACGCAGTGACCTTCTGCCTACAGTCGACTAGAAAACAAACCCTACTGTAGACTCAGGAACCATTTCTTCACCATGCTGGTGTATTACAAAATGGAAGAAGGAGTCTTGATTTTGACTGTACTGTTTGAAAGAAAAATGCACTTCTTTAGGCATCATCTCTTTTAGTTTTTACAACAAGCGCGAGAGAGCAGCAGGCTACTGTCAGTATCCTCACGTGACAGCGAGTAAACCAGGGCACCAGGGCACGAAGCAGCTAACTGACCTAACCATGGCCACCCACGCAGTACGTGCAGAGCCAGGATAATACCCTTGGGCCTTCGGGCCCTCTGGTTCCTAGACCACCGTGCCTTCCATGGCCCCAGGAGGCCACTTTTATGATGCCGTCAACAATTGTTTCTTTCATGTCCTGATAGCTCTCCTTGCTGCTTCCCACATTTGCTATGCTCATTCCCATCTCTGTGCCTGTGTTCACTTTTTTCCTCATTCTCCTAGGAATACCTTTTCTCCTCTCCTCTAGTCTGTATAAATCTTACCTGCCCTTCTAGTCCCAGTTTTGTAATCCCCTCTCGCCACCTTTCCAAATGCACCTGTCCACCTCGATCTCTTTCTTCTTGGAAACCTAGCTGCACTTACAGCCTGTCGATTAACGGCTACTCTACTTCTTTCCTACACGTAAGGTTTTCTGTCTCACCATTATTCTCAGCTATACTCTAAACTCACTAAAGCTCACTAAAAAGAGTGAACTCTTTAAGTTTCTTCTCTCAGTTTCCTCTCTGAGTACCACGGTGCCTGGAACAGTGCTGGCTGTATAAAGGGCCACCAACAAATGTGTGCTTGTGAATTAAATCTATGCCTTTTGTCCCCTTCGAAGGGGCTACATCCTTGAATTCATTACAGTCGCTAGCGCAGTGCCAGGCACAAAGAAGATGCTAACGAGATTCAGTGAATTGGACTGAATATGTCTTCTTGAATCCCCTATTGTTGTGTTCATGATATACAGAAAAGTGCTTTGGAGCCATCGTGGAGATCCATTAAACTTCCCGGGTTTGTGTGTATTTTGTGCAAGAAGAAATGCTTTGTGAAAAGAATACTAATATGATATGAATTACTAGTTCAAGCTCAAGGCTTAATTTGCTGAGGCCGTTGTATTATTTTTATTGAAACCATCAGGTTCTGTCTCTCTCTCTCTCTCTTTTGTTTTTATTTTGCACTTCTCTCCATTCATACTGTGAAGCATATTGCTTAATTCCTATTATTTAAGAGCTGTCAATGAAATGGAGGTTAATCCAGGTTCAAAATACACTGTCTGATCCTTGGGCCTATCATTTAAAAATAAAATCTTTGTCTGCTGCTTCAGCCACAAAATGGCGCTGAACCTGAGACAGCAGAGTCCATCCAGGCTCATTATAAAAGGCGATAACATTATCTAATGTGAGGAGTAAACAAGATGGCATCCTTATGAGGGGAGGAAAATGTTCCAGGCCCCCTTTTTCTTGCTGACTCACTGGCGGTTCCTGTTTGAAAGGTAAATGGGCTGAAGGGAAAGGAAGACCTTATCCATCTTACTCCTTCCGGAACCACACCATCAATTCCAGCATCTCTTGATTGCTGCTAACTCCCCAAGGCAACAGAAAGCTAATATGATACATGCAGAAATAATAAAAGGGAATCTAGAAAATGGCAGTGAGAATGCCCACCCTTGCCCCACACCCTGCAAATGACACATCATAAAAGCTAGGGTGACTCCAGGGATACTATGGATGTCAATAAGTGGTTTAAAATATGGGCAGTGTTGCAATCTTCAGTGCGCTCTCAGCTGAGGTTGGGGCAAGTAAAAATCATTAGAAAGAGCCAGGATTCTTAAGTCAGAAGGTCTAGGTTTGACTCCTGGAATGGCCAAATGTTGGCTGTTTAGCCTTGAGCAAATCACCTCACCTCTCTGAGATGTGGTCTTCTCACATGTAAAAAGGAAATATGAATTCCTTCTCTATCTAGTTCATAGGGTTGTGGTGGCAATTACATAGAATATCTGAAAAGAAACATAAACCATAAGCCATAAACATCTTGCCATAAAATACTATCTGTGTTAAAAAGAATAAAAAGAGAGAAAGAAGGACAGAAAGAAAGTGTGATGGTTAATTTTATGTGTCAGTTTGGCTGGATGCCATATCTGGTGCCCAGGCACGTGGTCAAACATCATTATGCATGACTCTGTGAGTGTGTTTTTGGATGAGAATAACTTTTAAGTCTGTGGATTTTAAGTAAAGCAAATTGCCCTCTATAATGTGGGTGGGCCTCATCCAATCAAGTGAAGGCCTAAAGAGAACAAGAGATTGACCCCCTCCAAACAAGAGGGAATTCTGCATCAGATGGCCCTCAGACTTAAACTGCAGCATTGGCTCTTCTCTGGGTCTCCAGCTTGACACCCTTTGGGCTTGAACTGCAGCATTGGCTCTCCCTTTGGTCTCTAGTCTGTGAGCCCATCCTGTCAGCCTCCATAATTGCATGATCTAATTCATTGAAATAAATCTCTCTCTCTCTTTCTTTCTACACACACACACACACACACACACACACACACTCTCTCTCTCTCTCTCTCTCTCTCTCTCTCTCTCTCTCTCTCTCTCTCTTATACATCCTATTGGTTCTGTTTCTCTGGGAGCCCTGATTCATGCAGATTTTGGTACCAGGACTGGTTCTAAAGAACAGAATCTTTCAGAGTTTTCTGAATTGGTTGTGTGGTTCTGGAATTGGCTCTCTAATTTTATTGTATTTAAAGACACTAATGTATGTATAGTATGTACATTCATGTTATGGACTCTACATACATGGTGGCTATTCAATTCTACCATTTATTTGGTAAGGATGATCAAAGAATGGTCCATAAAACTAACCTGCTATTTTGTCAAATTCTGAAATGTTGTAAATCAGGGCAATGCAAGCTTACTCTGTTTGCTTTGTAGTGGGGGAGAAATTCTCTAAGGGACTTCTGATGCAAAGTTTGCATTTATTTATGCAGCAGTGGTATGCTAGAGCCAGCTCAAACCAGCTGGTGATAGTCGATCATGAAAATTTTAGGAAGTATTGTGAGCCAGCTGGTAAGCATACCATTAGCAAATATCAAATTTTATAAACTTACAATTAAATAAGTTTTATTATAGCCAAAGATAGTAAACGCTCAAAACTCATCTTTTCCCAATCATTTTACTATTAATCTGTGGTCTTGAGGTTATTTTCGTCTACTAAATCTTTATGGCATGAAAACTGTAAATGGTGTTCTACTGCACATCTCTTCCAAAACTCCACATTCGGTGACATCACGTTGATAGCTTGAAACCAGCCATGGTGGGAGAAATTAGATCAGAGAAATTGGTAAGTATGTGCTACAAATTTGTCTCCCTCCCACAGATCTGGTTGTTAAACATCAATAGCACACCATATATGTATGTATGTATATCTTTATATATGTATGTAGGCATGTTTTTATTTGTGGGGTGGGGGGAAGAAGGTTTAACTGAAGTCACAGAAAGAGAGCTAGCTCAAGAGATGAGAACAGGAAGGTGGAGTGATGAAAAGAGCACTCCCGTGGGAGTAGGGAGGGTTAAGTTTTAGTTGTTTGACCTCAGGCAAGTTCTTTCCCTATTCTCAATGTAAACTGAGGGGTTCACAGTTGATCATAGTACTCCATCCATCTCTAAAACTGTATGAATCCCTGGTCTAAAAAATAATTCTATAGTTACAGTTGTTTGAGATATGTATGTATATGTATATATACATATGTATGATTTTTGTGATGTTCACATGTATTTTCTTAAATGTTTCACACATGCACAAGGGTGTATAAAACTTTTTTGTAATTTGTATGTTAATCAGGCGGAATGCATGATCACTGCCCTCAGTAAGGACTAGAATCTTGTGACTAACTTGGAGACACCCAGTGCAACCCTACTTCACTGCCCTTTCCTTTCACATGCCAGCCTCCAGGGGATAACCACTAATGTGACATTTTGATGTGGTGAATTTTCTGCTCCTGCTCCTTTGTAATCCCTGCTTCCTGCCTCTCCTCGCTCCCTCCAGTCCTCAGGCAACCACTGATCTGTTTTCTGTCAATATGTATTACTTTGCACTTTCTGGAGTTTTACATAAATTTAATCATAGGTTATTTATTCATTTTCATCTGGCTTCTTACACTCAGCATATTGAGAATCATTGATGTTGTAACATGTATCAATAATAGCTCATCCCCTTTTATTGCTAGGAGTATTCCATTATATGGAAATACCACAGTTTGCTTATCCATTCGTGTGTTGACGGACTTTAGGGATGTTTCATTATTTGGCTATTACAAATAAAGCAGCTCTGAACATTCATACACATGTCTCTGTTTGTACATGTGCTTTCCTGTTTCTTGGGTAAATTTCTAGGGGTAGAATGTTTTGATCATGTGGTAGATGTATGCATAATATTTTAAGAAACTGCCTACTATGGTCTGAATGCTTGTGTCGCCCCAAAATTCATGTGTTGAAACCCTAATGCCCAATGTGATGGTATTAGGAGGTGAGGCCTTTGGAAAGTGATTAGGTCATGATGGTGGAGCTCTCATGAGTGGCATTAATGCCCTTGTAAAAGAGGCTCCAGAGAGCTAGCTCACCCCTTCCACCATGTGAGAACACAGTGAGAAGGCGCCTGGTATGAACCAGCAAGAGGGCCCTCACCAGAATGTGACTATGCTTGCTCCTTGATCTTGGACTTCCCAGCCTCCAGAAGTGTAAGAAATACATTTCTGTTGTTTATAAGCCACCCAGTCTGTGGCATTTTATTCTAGCAGCCTGATTGGACTGAGACACTGCCAAGCACTTTTCCAATGTAGTTTTACCATTTTACATTCCCACCAGCAGTGTATTCAAGGTTTAGTTCCTCCACATTCTTTCCAGCACTTGATAAAATCAACATTTTTAACTTTAGCCATTCCAATAGGTGTGTAGTGGTATATTGTGTGTGTGTGTGTGTGTGTGTGTGTGTGTGCATAATTTTTATTTTTTCAAATTATCACACAGTAAATTTTATGGGTTTTTTTTTCTTTTGGCATAAAGTTCTATGATTTTTAACAAATGTATACGTTAGTGTAACCATCGCTACAATCAGGATATGGAACTCTTCCATCATGCCACTACCTTGGCCCCAACTCCTGGCAACCGCTGATGTATTCTCCATCAGCATAATTTTGTCATCTTGAGAATGATATATAAGTGAAATCATATAGTACCTTGTAATCCATGCAAGTTGTTGCATGCATCAATAGTTCATTCAATTTAATTGTATGGACGTGCCATAGTTAGTTTTATTCATTCACCATTGAAAGTCCTTTGGGTTGTTTCTAGTTTCTGTGACATATGCATAGACCTGCCATAAACATTTGCATACAGGTATTTTAGTGAACATAAGTTTTCGGTTTTCTAGGTTAGATACCCAGGAGTTGGATTGCTGGATCTTATGGTAAGTGGAGATTTAAATTTGGAAGAAATTGCCAAACCATGTTCCAGGGTGGTTCCAACTTTTAGCGTTCACATCAGCGATGTCTGAGAGTTCCAGTAGCTGTACATCATCCCCAACACTTGGTAATGCATGTGTATGTGTGTGAGTGTGTGTGTGTGTGTGTGTGTGTGCGCGTGCGCGCGCGCGCGCGAGAGAGAGAGAGAGAGAGAGAGAGAGAGAGAGAGAGATTTTAGTCATCCCAATAGGTGTGTGTTGGTATCTCATGTTAGCTTTGCTTGCATTTTCCTAATAGCTGGTGATGTTGAACACTGTTCACGTGCTTATGTGCCATCCTTATGTCATCTTAGTTGAAGTCTCGATGTCTTTTGCTCACTTTACAACTAGATTGTTTGTTTACTTATTGTTGAGTTTTAAGAGTTCCTGATATATTCTGCAGACAAATCCTTTCCAGATATTCGCAATATTTGATTTGTGAATATTTTCTTCCAGGCCATAGCTTATTCTTTCCTTCATTAATAGTGTCTTTAGGATAATGGAAGTTTTTAGTCTTGAGGTTGTCCAGTTTATCAATTGTTTCATTTATGGATCATGATTTTGATGTCACATGTAAGAAGCCCTTGCCTAGCCCTAATTTATGAAGGTATTCCCTTCTGCTTTATTCTGAAAGTTTCATAGTTTTACAGTTTACATCTAAACCTTTGATCCACTTTGAGTTAGTTTTTGCATAAGGTGTCAGGCTCATGTGGAGGTTCATTGTTTTGCATACGATTGGACATTCCTAGAGTATAGAAATAAGTTTGATGTTTGTGTGTTGACCTTGTATCCTGCCACCTTGTTAAACTCCCTTACTGGTTTTAGAAGTTTTTTTGTGGATTCTTTCAGGTTTTGTATGTAGACAATCATGTCAACTGTGAGGAAGAATCGTTTCACTTCTTCCTTTCCAATCTAGGCATGTTTGTTTCTTTGTCTTGCCTTATTTCATTGGCTCAGACTTTCAGTGCAATGTTGAATAGCACTGTTAAGAGAGAACTTCTTTACCTTGTTCCTGATCTCAGGGGAAATGCATTCAGTAATTCAACAACTGTTAAGTATAATTTTAGCCGTAGGTTTTTTTGTAAATATATTTTACCTGTTTGAGGAAGCACCCTTCTTTTCCTACATTTATGAGAGTTTTAATCATGAGTGCATGGTACACTTTGTCAGCTGCTTTTCCTGCCTCTGTTGTGATGATCATGTTGTTTACCTTCTTTAATCTGTTAATATGGTGGATTACATTGATTGATTTCCAAATATTGAACCAACCTTGCATTCTGATGATACATTTCTCTTGGTCATGGTGTATCATTCTTTTCACTATGTTGCTGGATATGATCTGCTGATATTTTCTTGACAGCTTTTTGCGTCCATGTTCTTTAGGGGTATTGGACTATAGATCACTTCTTTGGTGATGTCTTTATCTGGTTTTAGTATCAGGGTAATTTCAGCCTCATAAAATGAGTTGTGGTGCTGTGAAGTATTCCTTCCTCTTCAATTTTCTGCATGAGTGTGTATACAGTGGGTGTTATTTCTTCTTTTAACTGTTTGGAAAGATTTTCCAATTAAATCACATGGAGTACATGGAGATTTCCTTTTTGGAATGTTTTTGACTACAAATTCAATTTATTTAATAGTTATAGAAATATTCATGTTATCTATTTGACCTTGGGGGCATTTTTGTAGTTTTTGTTCTTTGAGGAATTAGTTCATCTTTACCTAAACTGTCTAGTTTTCATCTTGGAGTCATTTGTGGTATTTTGTTTTAGTGTTTCCAAGTCAATAGTGATATCTCCTTTTTTCATTCTTTATATTGATATTTGTGTCTTCACACCTTTCATATTTGTCACTCTTGCCAGAGGTTTACCAATTTGTTAATCTTTTCCAAGCCAAGAAAAACTTTTTTGTTTTATTGATTTTCTCTATTGCTTTTCTGTCTCAGTTGCATTAATTTTGGCTTTTATTTCCTTCCTTCTGCGTGATTTGACTTTACTTTGTTTCTCTTTGTCTCCTTTTCCTAAGAGTGAATCTTAGATTACTAATTTGAGCCCTTCCTTCTTTTCTAACATAAGCATTTAATCCTACAAATTAAATTTATATATAAGCACTGCCTTAGCTGCTTCCTACAAATTTTGATATATTGTGTTTTCATTATTGTTCAGGTCAAAATAGTTTCTAATTTCAGCTGAGACTTCCTTCTTGACCTAAGGATTATTTTGAGGTGTTCTGTTTGATTCGAAGTGTAAGGAGATTTTTCCACCACTAATTTCTAGTTTAATTCCATCATAGTCTGAGAACACACTTTGTGTGATTTCCATTCTTTTAAATCTGGTGAGGCTTGTTTCATGAACCAAGGTATGGTCTATTTTGGTGAATGTTCCATATGCTCTTGAATATAGTTTGTATTCTCCTTTCCATGGATGAAGCATGCTCTAAATGTCAATACACTTCATTTGATTGATGGCATTGCTCAGATCTTCCACCTCATTGCTGATTTTCTACTTGTTCTACCTATTACTGAGAGAGGACTGTTGAAATCTCTAGCTGTAATTGTGGATTTTACTATTTCTCCTTGTAGCTTCCTCAGTTTTTGCTTCTTGTGTGTTGAAGCTCTGTTAGATGCAGAAATGTTTAGGATTCCTATGTCCTCTTGATGAATTGACCCCTTCACCCTTATGACACAATCTCCTTTAAGCATATTGATATTTTTTGTTTTGAGGTCTGTTTTGTCTGAGATTAATATAGCTGCTCCAGGTTTCTTGTGATTACCATTAGCATTATATATGTGTATGTTACTTTTTACCTATTTGAGTCTTCATATTTGAATTGTGCTTATTTTCACCAGCACATTGTTTGGTCTTGCTCTTTTATCCAATCTCACAATATCTGCCTTTTATTTGGAGTATTTTGGCCATTTACAGGGGTCTGCCAACAATGCCCACTGGCGTATTTTTACAAATAAAGTTTATTTTGGAACACAGCCATGCCCACTCGTTTATGTGTTGACTGTGAACTGCTTTTGAGTCCAGTGGCAGATTCGAGTAGCTGCACAGAGAACATAAGGCCTGTGAGTCTAGAATATTTACTGTGTGGCCCTTTAAGACAAGGTTTGGCAGGCCTTGACTTAGACCATTTACATTTCATGTGATTATTGATATGGTTATGTTTTATGCTCCTTGTTTCTTACCTTTCCATCTTTCCTTTATTACCTTTTCCCTCTTTTTTTACCTTCTTTTGGATTAATTGACTATTTTTATGATTCCAAGTTATCTCTTTTGTTGGCTTACCAGCTAAAACTATTTATTTTGCTATTTTAGTGGTTGCTTTAAGGTTTGTAATACACAGCCTTACTTTATCATTGTCTTCCTTCAAGTGGCATTATACCATTTCACAAATACTGTTAGAAATTTATACTACTAAACTTCCATTTCTCCCCATATGTCCTTTATGTTATCTTGCCATATACATTACTATTACATATTTTATAAACCCCACAGCACATTGTTATCATTTTTGCTTAAAGAGTCAACTATGTTTTATCTTTATTGTGGCAAAATATGCATAACATAAAATTTGCCATTTTAACCATTTTTGAGTGTACGGTTCAGTGGCATTAAGTACATTCACATTGTTGTGTAACCATCACTACTATCCATCTCCAGAACTTTTTCACCATCCTATACTGAAACTCTGTACCCATTAAACAATAACTCCCCATTCTCTCCTAGCCCTAGCCCCTGGTAACTAACTACTGTACTACTTTCTGTCTCTATATATTTGACTATTCTATGTACTTCACCTAAGTGGAATCATACAGTATTTGTCCTTTTGTATCTGGCTTATTTCAATTAGTGTAGTGTCCTCAAGGCTCACCCACGTTGCAGCATGTATCAGAATTTTATTCCTTTGTAAGGCTGGATAACATTTCATTGTATGTATATACTACACTTTTTTATTGTGGTGCAAACACTTAACATGAGATCTACCCTCATAACAATATTTTTTAAGTGCACAATACAGTATTGTTGACTATAGGCACAATGGTGTACAGCGGATCTCTAGAAATTATTAATCTTGTATAACTGTAACTTTATACCCGTTGGACACCAATTCCCCATTTCCCCCTCCCTCTAGCCCCTGGTAACCACCATTCTTCTCTCTGTTTCTATGAGGTTGACTATCCTAGGTACCTCATATAAGTGGAATCATGCAGTATTTGTCCTGTGATCAGCTTATTTCACTCAGCATAATGTCCTCCAGGTACATACATGTTGTCACATAAGATAGGATTTCCTTCTGTTTTTAAGGCTGAATAATATTCCACTGTCTGTATGTACCAAATTCTCTTTATGCATTCATCTGCTGATGAAAATTTTGGTTGTTTCCTTATCCTGGGTATCGTGAATAATGCTGCAATGAACGTGGAGTGCAGATATCTCTTTGATATCCTGATTTCAGCTCTTTTGGATATATACTCAGAAGTGGGACTCAGGATCAAATGTTAGTTCTATGTTTAAATTTTTGAGAAACCTAAATGCCATTTTCCATAGCAGCTTCACCATTTTACCTTCCCACCAACAGTGCACAAAAGTTCAGATTACCCCGGCCCCTCATGAACACTTACCACATTTTTTTGTAACAACCATCCTAACAGGTGTGAACTGATACCTCATTATGGTTTTGATTTGCATTTCTCTGATCTTTGGTGATGCCAATCACCCTTTTATATACCTGATGGACATTTGTATGTCTTCTTTGGAGAAACGTCTATTCAGATAGGTCCTTTGCCCATTTTTAATTGGATTATGTGTTTCTTTGCTATTGAGTTGTAAGAGTTCCTCATATATTTTGGATATTAACCCCTTTTCAGATATATGGTTTGCAAATATTTTCTGCCTTTCCATAGGTTGCCTTTTCACTCTGTTGATTGTTTGCTATGCCATGCAGAAACTTTTTAGTTTGATGTAGTCCCACTTGTCTATTTTTACTTTTGTTGTTGTGCTTTTGGTGTCATATCCAAGAAATCGTTGCCTAGACCAATGTCATGAAGGTTTTTCTCTAAGTTTTCTTCCAGCAGATTTACAGTTTCAGGTCTTACATTTAAATCTTTAATCCATTTTGAGTAGATTTTGGGGTATGGTGTAAGACAAGGGTCTAGTTTCATTCTTTTACTTCTGGATGTCCATTTTTCCCAACACCATTGGTTGGAGAGACTATCCTTTCTCCATGGTGTATTTTTGGCATCCTTTCCAGAGATCAGTTGACCATATGCGTGTGGGTTTATTTCTTGGATTTCTATTCTGTTTTGTTGGACTATATGTCTGTTTTTATGCCAGTACCGTGCTGTTTTAATTACTTTTGCTCTGCAATGCATTTTGAAGTCAGGAAGTGCAGTGACTCTGGGTAAGTTATCCTTTCTCAAGATTGCTTTGGCTATTTGGGGTATTTTGTGGTTCCATGTGAATGTTCGGATTGTTTTCTATTTCTGTGAACAATGCCATTGGGATTCTGATAGGGATTACACTGAATCTGTAGATCGCTTTGGATAGTACAGGCATTTTAACAATATTAAGTTTTCCAACCCATGAACATGAGATATCTTTCCATATATTTGTGTCTTCCCTCATTTTGCAGTTTTCAGAGTCTGTCACCACCTTGATTAAGTTTGTTCTTAAATATTTTTTTCTTCATGTTGCTATTGGAAATGGGATTGTTTTCTTAATTTTCAGAGACTTCCTTGTTAGTCCATAGAAACTAACTGATTTTTGTATGTTAATTTTGTATCCTGGTACTTAACTGAATTTATTCATTAGTTCTAACAGTGTTTTTGGATTCTTTAAGGTTTTTCTACATATAAAAACATGTCATCTGCAAACAGATAATTTTACTTCTGTCTTTCTGACTTGGATGCCTTTCCTTTCTGTTTTCTCGCCTAAATGCTCGGGCTATGTTGAACTATGTTGAACAGGAGTGGTGAAAGTAAGCACTTTTGTATTGTTCTTGATCTTAGAGGAGAAGCTTTCATTTTTTTACCATTGAGTAGGATGCTAGTTGTGGGCTTGTCATGTATGGTCTGTATTGTGTTTGAGGTACAATCCTTCTATATCTAGTTTGTTGAGAGTTTTTGCCATGAAAGGGTATTGGGTTTTGACAAATGCCTTTTCTGTATCTATTGATGTAGTCATGTGATTTTTCACCCTTCATTCTGTTAATGTGATGTATCACATTAGTTGATTTGCATAAGATGAACCATCCTTACATTCCAGGGATAAATGTCACTTAGTCATGTTGTGTGATCCTTTTAATGCACTGCTGAATTCGATTTGCTAGTATTTTGTTGAGGATTTTTGCATCTATGCTCATCAGGGACAATGGCCTGTAGTTTTCTTTTCTTGTAGTGTCTTTGTCTGATTTTGGTGTCAGAGTAATGTTGGCCTCAAAAAATGAGTTTCAAAGTGATGCCTAATCTTCATTTTTTGAAAGATTTTTAAGAAGTGTGGGTATTAATTTTTCTTTAAATGTTTGGTGGAATTCACCAGTGAAGCCATCTTGTTCTAGGCTTTGTTTGTTGGGAGGGTATTTTTTTCCCCACCAGCTTATTGGGGGTGTAATTAACAAATAAAAACCGTATATGTTTAAGGTGTACAACGTGATGGTTTGATATACATATACATTGTGAAGTGATTACTACAGTCAAGCTAATTAACACATCACCTCACATAATTACCTTTTTTTTCAGTATGATGAGAACACTTAGAGTCTACTCTCTTAGCAAATTTCAAGTATACAACACAATGTTATTAACTCTGGTCACTATGCTGAACATTATATTCCTAGAACTTATTCATCATATAACTGAAATTTTGTACCCTTTGACCAACTTCTGTCTATTTTCCCCAACCTGCAGCCCCTGGTAACTGTTTTTCCACTCTCTGCTTCTATGAGTACCATAGTTTATGATTGTGCATATAAGTGAGATTATCTGGTATTTGTCCTTCCCCGTCTGGTTAATTTCACTTAGCATAATGTCCTCGAGGTTACAGTTGTTGTATCACATTGATGAATTGGCACCTTTATCAGTATATAGTGCCCCTCTTTGTCTCTTGTGACCAATTTTGACCAAAAGTTTATTTTATCTGATATAAGCGTAGCCACTCCTGCTCTTTTTTGGTTTTCATTTGCATGGAATATATTTTTCCACCCCCTCACTTTCAGACTATTCGTGTCCTTAAAGCTAAAGCGAGTCTCCTGCATGCAGCAAATTTTTGAAACTTGTTTTTGTATCCATTCATCCACACTATGTCTTACAATTGGAGAATTTAATTGATTTACCTTTATAGTGATTATTGAAAGGCAAGGATTTTCTATTGTCACTTTGTTCATGGTTTTTGGACTGCTTTGACATTCCTTTGTTCCATTTTTTTCCCCTCTTGCTGTCTTCCTTTTGGGTTTTTGTTGTGATACGCTTTAATTCCTTTCCCCTTACCTTTTGCATATCTACTAGATGCTTTTTCTTTGTGGTTAGCATGAGGCCTACATTAAACATCTTATAGATATAACAGTCTGATAACAGACTACTATTTAAGCTAACAGCTTACCTTTAATATCATACAAAAGCTCTACACTTTTACTTCTCCCTACCCCCACATTTTATACTACTGATATCCCACTTTATATCTTTTTATATTGTGCATCCATTAACAAGTTATTGTAGGTATGGTTATCTTTAATATCATTGTCTTTCAACTTTTATACTAGAGAAAAATGTGATTTATGCACCATCATTACGGTATTTTGAATTTCCCTATATATTTACCTTTACCAGTGAGTTCTGTACTTTTATGTTTTTATAAAAAGTTTTGCACTTGTTTTAAGTTTTATAAGTTTTCATGTTGCTACTTAGCGTCCTTTGATTTCAACCTGAAGAACTCCCTTTATCGTTTCTCCTAAGGTAGATCTATTGGTGATGAAACCCCTCAGCTTTTGTTTGTCTGGGACAGTCTTTATCTCACCTTCATTTCTGAAGGACAGTTTTGCTGGGTATCGTATTCCTGGTTGGAAGGCTTTTTAAAAAAATAAATGTATCATCATTTTTTGGCCTATATCATCTCACTCCCTCCTGGCCTGCAAGATTTCCGATGAGAAATCCACTGATAGTCTTAGGGCAGTTTCCCTTGGATGCGATGAGTTGCTTTCAAATTTCTGTTTTTGCCTTTGACTTTTAACATTTTGACTATAATATGTCTCTGGTAATCTTCTTTGGGTTGATCGTACTTGGAGTCCTACGAGCTTCATGAACCCGAATGTCCATATCTCTCCCAATGTTTTGGAAGTTTGAGCTATTACTTCCTTAAATAAGCTTTCTGGCCCTTTCTCTCTCTCTCTCTCTCTCTCTCTCTCTCTCTCTCTCTCTCTCTCTCTCTCTCTCTCTCTCTCTCTCTCTCTCTCTTCTCTTTTGCACCTCTCATGATGCAAATATTTGTTCACTTGAATGGTGTCCCATAATTCATATAGACTTTCTTGACTCTTCTTCATTCTTTTTCTTTTTCTTTTCTTTCTTTCTTTATTTTTTGTTCCTCTCACCGGCTAATTTCAAATGTCCCATCTTCCAGTTGTCTGCTTCTCTCTTTCATGTGCTGTTGTTTGCTATTGAAGCTCTCTATTGATCTTTTTAGTTCTGTCCATGATTTCTTCAACTTCACGATTTCCGTTTGGTTCTTTCACATGGTTTCTATTTCTTCATTAAAATCTCAGTTTCTTCATGCGTTGTTTTCCTGATCTCGTTTGGTGGTCTATCTGTATTTTTTTCATTCCATTGAGTTTTTAAGGATGACCATTTCGAATTCCTTTTCAGGCAATTCACAGAGCTCCATTTCTTTGGGGTCGGTTAGTGGAGCTTTATTATTTTCCCTTGGTGGTGTCTTATTTGCCCGATTCTTCATAATCCATGTAGCTTTTCCTGGGTGTCTGTGTATCTGAAGGGGAAAACACCTCTCCCCATCTTTATAGGCTGGTTTTGGCAGCTGAAGATCTAATCCTATCAGTTCCTTGGGCTGATGGGATTAGCTCTGCAATTGCACTTGTGCTGGGCTGGAGCTGGCAAGCCAGGTTCACAAAGAGTGTTCTTACTGAATGTGAGTGAGAGGCCTTCTCAATGCACTGTAGTGGA
Organism: Tapirus indicus; assembly: GCA_031878705.1. Taxonomy (NCBI): domain Eukaryota; kingdom Metazoa; phylum Chordata; class Mammalia; order Perissodactyla; family Tapiridae; genus Tapirus; species Tapirus indicus. The sequence goes on from CM062942.1 coordinate 50,566,608, forward strand.
ATGTTTCAGAAATGCTATGTGAAGATAAATCTTCAGAGAAAGGAGTGAGTGTGTTTCTATACAAGGTTGTCTTTTAGAAAGGAGGTTATAAGTAGCTATCTCAGCTCTACTGAAATGTTTGGAACTTATATACAGACCTCTTCCTAAGCAACTACTTCCAAGCTGGTTCACAAAGAGCAGTCTGACTGAATGTGACTGAGAGGCCTTCTCAATGCACTGCACTGCAATATCCCCAGAATATCATGTGAAGAAGAAAACTTAGAGCCAGAACTAAGTGTGTTTCTTTACTGGGTTATTTCATAGAATGGAAGTTATGCATAGTCTATCTGAGCTCTAGTGAAAAGATTGGAACTGATATACAAAGATCTTCCACAGAAACTACTTGCAAGTTCGTTCAGATTTAGCTTTTTTACTGAATGTGACTGAGAGTCCTTCTCAAAGAACTGTGCTGTAGTGTTGCAAGAATATTATGTGAAGAAGAAACTTCAGAGCTACAAATGAGTGTGTAGCTGCACAAAGTTACTTCTTCAAATGAAAGTTATACATAGTCTATCTCAGCTCTACTGAACACTCTGGAAATGATAAACAAAGAGGTTCCTAAGCAACTGCTTCCAAGCTGGGTTCACAATGAGCATTCTTACTGAATGTGACAGAGAGGGCTTCTCAATGCACTGTACTGCAATGTTCCAGGTATGCTATGCGAAGATGAATCTTTAGAGTTAGATGTGAGTGACTTTCTGTACAACGTTATTTCTAAGAATCAAAGTAACGTGTAGTCTATCTCAGCTCTGGTGAAAAGTTTGGAACTTATATAAAAAGCTGTTCTTAGGCAACAACTTCCAAGCTGGGTTCACAAAGAGCGTTCATACTGAATGTGAGTGAGAGGGCTTCTCCATGCACTGTACTGCGGTGTTCCAAGAATGTTATGGGAAGGTGAATATTTACGGCTAGAGTCAAGAAGCTGTTGCTACATCTGTAGTGGGGTTCACAGTTTCAGGGCTGATTTCTAGGGACTTGTGCAGGCATAGACCTCGTCTTGTCCCTCGGTGGACTGGAGTGTCTCCAGGAGTTTGCTCACTATGGTGGTGCTGGGACAAGTGTCCACTTCAGGCACTACACTTGGGTCCTTTGACTGTGTGCCTATTACTTGGTGAGCAGACAGGTGTGGCTCACATCAGGTCCCTGGGCAGGCAGGATGCTTCCTGACTATGGGTGAGAGGGCTGGAGCCAAGTTACAGGGCCATTTTAGGACCTGTAATCACATCGAGTTTAGTGGGCTTCCCACAAGGGGCCCTGGACTGCAGCTACAAGGGGCTTGAGCTGGGTCACATGCCGCTTCTGAGTACAGTCCCAGGACCAAAGTCTTCTGGTTTATTACCCTGGACACCAGTGGGCATGACTCCTCCCAGGACCCTTGGCTTATGGTGCTGGTGGCAGGACCATTTCCACAATGGGCTGTAGCTGAGTCTACAGGAGTATGGAGCTGTTTCCATATGTGCAGCCGGGATCGCAGTCATTTGTGTGAACCACTTGGGGGCAGGCCTGCCTTCTCAAAGTGAATCTCCTTGTTGTTTGGATCCACCTGAGCTTCACAATCTCCTACTTTGATCCAAAGGCTCCCACAAATGCTCTCCTGTCCCTTAATGGCTGCCAAATTATCGTTGCTGATGGGGGATATGAATGGGGGACGTCTATTCCACCATCTAGGTGATGTCACTGTGCTTGCAAGTTTTTGATTACTGATACAATCTCCTTACTTGTTATGAAGGATTATGATTAACCATGATTAACCCTTGATAAGTTGTATGTTTTTAGGAACTTATTCATTTTTTTTCTATGTTATCCAATTTGTTGTTCTTTCATTGCTCAGGGTAGTCTTTTTTGACCCTTTTTACTTCTCTGTCATCAGCTTAATGTTGCCTCTTTCATTTCTTTTTTTTTTTTTTTTGGTCTTCTCTGTTTTTTTCTTAGTCTGCCTAAGGGTGTGTCAGTTTTCTTTATTTTTTAAAATAGGAACTATTATTTTCATTGATTTTCTTTTAATTTTCCATTCTCTATTTCATTAATTTATGCTCTAATATTTATTATTTTCTTCCTTATAATTTTGGGCTTATTTTGTTTTCCTTTTTCTAGTTCCTTGAGGTGTAAAGTTAGGTTGTTTATTTGATGTCTCTCTTCTTTATTGTGAGGAGGATTAGCCCTGAGCTAACATCTGTGCCCATCCTCCTCTACTTCATATGGGACACTGCCACATCATGGCTTGACAAGCGGTGCATTGGTCCATGTCCAGGATCCGAACCTGCGAACCCTGGACCACTGAAGCAGAGTGCATGAACCCAACTGCTATGCCACTGGGCTGGCCTCTCTCTCTTCTTTTTTAATGTAGGCATTTATTGCTATAAAGTTCCTTCTTAGAATTTCTTTTGCAGCATCTCAGAAGTTTTGTTATGTTGTGTTTTCATTTTCATTTGTCTCAATACACTCATGCATTGCTTAATGATGTGGATAAGTTCTGAGAAATGCATCATCAGGTGATTTTGTCATTGTGTGAACATTATAGAGTGCATGTACACAAACCTAGATGGCATAGCCTACTACATGCCTAGGCTGTATGTATAGCTTATTGCTCCTAGGCTAAAAACATGTACAGCATGCTACTCTACTGAATACTGTAGGCAATTGTAACTCAATGGTATTTGTGTATCTAAACATATCTAAATATAGAAAAGGTACAGTAAAAATACAGTATAAAAGATAAAAGTTAGTACCCCTGTATAAGGCACTTACCATAAAGGGATCTTGCAGGACTAGAGGTTGCTCTTGATGAGTCAGTGACTGAGTGGTGAGTGAACATGAAGGCCTAGGATATTACTGTACACTGCTGTAGACTTGATAAACACTGGACACCTAAGCTACACTAAATTAATAAAAAACATGTTTCATTCTTCAATAATAAAACACAGCTTACTGTAACTTTTTTTACTTTATAAACTTTCAAAATTTTTAAACTTTTTGACTCTTTTGAAATTACACTTACCTTAAAACACAAACACATTGTACAGCTGTACAAAAATATTTTCTGTCTTTATATCCTTATTCCATAAGCTTTTTTCCATTGTTTTTTAATCTTTTTAAACTTTTTCCTTGAAAACTGAGACACAAACACACACGTTAGCCTAGGCCTACACAGGTTCAGGATCATCAATATCACTGTCTTCCATCTCCACATCTTGTCCCACTGGAAGTTCTTCGGGGCAGTAGCACACATGGAGTTGTCATCTCTTATGATAACAATGCCTTCTTCTGGAATACCTCCTGAAGAACCTGGCTGAGGCTCATCTTGAGGAGGTATCACTCTTTTCAGTAATATGTCCATGGTGGTTTGCTTGGTTTGTTTCTTGTTTTCATCATAGATTTGCTTGTAAGCAGATACTGCATTATGAACATTCCTCTCTATTAATGAAAACCTTTTGGTGTTGGAGTCCAGTTTTCAAACATTTTAAGGAGCTTGTGGAGGTCATCTGTTAAACACTTCACTGTGAATTTTCTCAGAGATTCTTCTTTTTCTTCTCCTGAATTTTCCTTTTCTCTTTCTCATCAGCAGTCAATTCCTCAGGAACCCCCTCGGGACCTCCTCAATGCCATCCTCATCCACACCCAGGTTAAAATTGTTTGTCATCTCAACCACAGCTTTGTTGATTTCTGTAACCTCCTCATCCTTGTCAAATCCTTTGTAGGCATGGATGAAATTCTTGAGTGTCTTCTTCCAGATGCCATTCATACACTCCTTGGTGACATCATCCCAAGCCCATTGCAAGGTTCTTGATGCAGTCATAGATGTTGTAATCCTTCCAGACTTGCATCAGTCTCTTCTTGGTGTCATTCTCAGTTGCAGCAATAACCTGGGCAAATGTCCTCCTCAGGTAGTAGGCCTTAAAAGGTGCAATAACTCCTTGATCTATTGGTCGGACCAAGGAAGTGGTGTTTGGAGGGAGAAACATTGCTTTTTTAATTGGGATATTGGGAGGAAGATCACCAATGAAAGGAGGATATGCGAGAGCATTATCAACAATAAGCAAAATCTTGAAAGGTATGTCAGTCTCCAAATAGTATATCACCATTTCACTGACATAGCAATTCAGGAGGGCATCTTGGGAGAGGAGCTGGGTCATCCATGACTTCTTATCACTCCTGTAGTACACTGGCAGTGTGTGCTATTGATATGCTTGAAGGCCCTGGAGTTCTCACTGTGCCAGGTCACAAAGGGCTTCAATTTGTAGCCTGCAACATTGTCCCCAAGCAAGAATGTTATCCTGTCCTTAAAAGCCTTGAAACCTGGCATTGACTTGGTCTCCTTAAGGATGAGAGTCCTTTCAGGCATCCACTTCAAAAATAGAGAGGATTTAGCCATGTTTAATATTTGCTCTGGCAAGTAATTTTTCTCCACAATCAACTTATCTAAAGTTTCCACAAATTGTTCAGCTGCCTTCACATCAGCACTCAAAGACTCACCACTCACACATTATGCAATGAATAACAATTCTTGAATTGTTTAAACCACCCAGTGCTAGCAGTAAACTCAACATCATAGTCAAGTCCAGCCTTTTCTTTCAACCTCGTGAATTTTTGCTTTGGCTGTGATTATCTTGGTGCTGAGAGAGATACCCTGCTGTGTCTGTTCTTCAATCCAGGTCATTGGAATTTTCCCCATGTCTGATATAGGCCCTTTTAAAATTTTTGTTAGCCTCATTGCCTTCAATGAAGCAGATGGTTTAACAGCTTCTGTCACTTTGTTCTTGTTCTTCCATATCATAGCTGTGGTGGAATGGGACATGCCTGAGTGGCAAGCAATAACCATCACTGATTTTTCACTTTCATAGTCCTTAATGACTTAATTTCATTTCCAGGTCAATCACTCAATGTGGTCTCTACTGGCAACACTAGCAGTGGATTTTGTAAACTTAGGGGCCATGATGAACAAAACAACACAAGATTAAATCAAGCACCACAGAAAGTGAGGCAATCAAGAGACACGGTAAACATGAGAAGTATGAGGCTGCAGCTGGCATAACAGCCTACTGTTTCACAGTAAACTTTTTTTAAAGCAGAAAGAGTACACTCTAAAATAACAAAAAGTATAGTATAGTAACTATGTAAACCAGTAATATGTCATTTAATATTATCATATATTAGTACTGTACATAATTGTATGTGTCATACTTTTATACAACTGGAAGCACAGTAGGTTAGTTTACAGCAGAATCACCACAAACACTTGAGAAATGCATTGTGCTGTGATGTTGCAATGTCTCCGTCATCAGGTGATAGGAATTTTTCAGCTCCATTATAATCTTATGGGACCACCGACATGTATGTGGTCCATTGTTGACCAAAGTGTCATTATGCAGCACATGACTATATATTTTCTGATTTCCCTTTGATTTCTTCTTGGACTCATTGTTTGTGTAAGACTATGTTGTATAATTTCCACACATTTGTGAATTTCCTACTATTCCTCCTGTTATTGATTTCTAGTTTCATTCCTTTGTGATCACAGAACATACTTTGTGTGATTTCAATCTTTAAATTTAAGACTTGCTATGTGATCTAACACATGATCTGTTCTGTAGAATGTTCCACGTGTGTTTGGGAAGAATGTATGTTCTGCTGCTGTTTTGTGGCATGTTCTTTGTATTTCTCTTAGACCCATTTGTTCTTTCTGGATTGATTTTTCTCTCTGGATATTCTGTCTATTGTTGAAAGTGGGAAATTGAAATCTTCTATTATTGTTGTATTGCTGTCTGTTTCTTCTATCTGTCTATGTTTGCTTTTTATATTTAGGTACTCTGGCATAATATATATGTGTGCATATATATTTTAATTGTTATATCTTCCTGATGATTTGTTCCTTTTTTCATTATATAATGCTCTTCTTTTTCTCTTGTGATCATTTTTGACTTAAGGACTAATTTGTCTGATGTAAGTTGAAAATAATAAGGAATTTTCACATATTGAGGTATATGGGGAAGTCATTCTGGTTTAAACCTGATTTGGCCTAGTTTATTTTTCCCAAGATCAGCCTGACTTATGGCCTAGTAATACAAATTGTACATCTGCTTTAAACATCAAACGTTATCCCAAAGCAAAGAATGCACTCTTTGAAGATAGGGATGAATGACTCCTTTCCTCTGACATCAATACCAGTACTCTTTTGAAGATGTTTTTCTTCCTAGAAACCAGGGTCAAGTGGACCTGCTGTACACATGCTAAACTGCAGCAAAATGTTTCCTTATGAAACCTGTCATGTTTGATGTATGTTCTTTGTTCTGAAATGGTATATAATCAAACTGCAAACCATGCTTCTCTAGACTGCTTTCTTCTCTGGTGGAGACTGCACTTCCAAGCTATATTCCTCAGCTTGGCTAAAATAAAACTCACCTTATCTTTCTTATTTATAGATTGGCTATTGATTATTTGCATTGACAATGTATAGCCATCTTTTGCTTACTATTTGCATGGGATATCTTTCTCCACCCCTACACTTTCAGCCTGTGTGTGTCCTTAAATCTAAAATGAGTCTCTTGTAGACAGTATATGGTTGGAGCTTGTTGGGTTTTTGTTTGTTTTGTTGTTTTATCCATTTTGTGACTCTATGTGTTTAGCCTGGGGAGTTAAATAATTTAGATTTAAAGTAATTATTGATCAGTAAGGACTTACTATTGCCACTTTGTTAATTGTTTTCTGTCAATCCTGTAGTTCCTTTGTTCCTCTTTTGTTCTCCTGAATTCCTTTGTGATTTGTTGTTTTTTATGTAGTGATATACTGTGATTTATTTCTCTTTTATTTTCATGTATATTCTACACTTATTTTCTTTGAGGTTACCATGAGGCTTACATAACATATCTCATAGGTATCACAGTCTATTTTAACCTGATTGCAACTTAACTTCAATTGAACACAAAAGCTCTACACTTTTATCCCCCTAAACTTTATGTAATAGCTGCTGCAATGTACATCCTTTTATATGTTTATCTTTTTCGTGTGTGGGTGAAGAAGAGTAGCCCTGAACTAGCATCCATTGCCAATCCTCCTCTTTTTGCTGAGGAAGACTGGCCTTAGGCTAACATCCGTGCCCATCTTCCTCTACTTTATATGGGATGCCACCACAGGATGGCTTGACAAGCAGTGCATTGGTCCGCACCAAGGATCCACACCTGCAAACCCTGGGCCACCAGAAGTGGAGCGTGAAAACTTAACTGCTGCGTCACTGGGCTGGCCCCTATATGTTTATCTTTTAACAAATCTTTATAGTTATTGTTATTACAAATACTTTTGTATTTTAACTTTTTTAGTAGAATATGTAATTAACAAACCACCCTTGAAGTATTACATTTTTCTGAATATGTCTTTATATTTACCTTTCCTGATGAGTTTAATACTTTCAAAAGTTTTCATGTTGCTGTTTAGCATCCTTTCATTTCAACTTGAACTCCCTTTAGTATTTCTTGTAAGGCAGGTCTAGTGGTGACTAATTCTCTCTGCTTTTGTTTGTCTGGGAAAGTCTTTATCTCTCCTTTATTTCTGAAGGACAGTTTTTCCAGATATCCTATTCTTGCTTGGCAGCTTTTTCATTCAGCTCTTTGAATATGTGCTGACTCCTTCTGGCCTACAAGGGTCCTGATGAGAAATCCACTGAAAGTCTTATGAGTGCTCCCTTGTACACATTGAGCAACTTTTCTCTTGATGTTCTCAAAATTATCTTTGTCTTTGACTTTGGAAAATTGAATTATAATACATGTCTGTGTAGCCTTCTTTAAGTTCATGCTGTTTGAGGCCTTTTGGGCTTCATGAGTCTGAATGTCCATTTTCCTCCACTGATTTGTGAAATTTTTGGTCATTATTTCCCTACAGAAGCTTTCTGCCTCGCTCTTCTTCTGGGACCTCTATAATGCATATATTGGTTCTCTTGATGATAACCCATAAGTAGCATAGACTTTATTCTTCTTGATTCTTCTTCTTTTTGCTCCTCTGACTGGATAATTTCAAATGACTTATCTTTAGGTTTGCAGATTTTTTCTTCTGATTGGTTAAGTCTGCTTTTGATGCTTTATTGTGATTTTTCAAGTTTATTTTTTGCATTCATCAGCTCCAGAATTTGTTTTGTTCTTTTTTATAGTTTGCACCTCTTAGTTGATATTCTCATTTTGATGATGGATTATTTGCCTGACTTCACTTAATTGTCTATTTGTGTTGTCTTGTAACTTTCTCAGCTTCTTTAAGACAAATATTTCCAATTTTTGGTCAGGTAATTTGTAGATCTACACTTCCTTAAGGTCAGTTGCTAGAGGTTTATTTTATTCTTTGGATTGTGTCAAGTTTCCCTGTTCTTTGTATTTGTCATAGCTTAACATTGATGTCTGCACATTTGAAAGAAGAGCTGCTTGTTGTAGTCCTTATGGACTTGCTTTGACATGGAAAGACCTTCATTCATCAGTCCATCTTTACATTCTGGGACGCCCTCCAACCTTTTCTATGGATGTTTATGTTCTGGAATTGTGTTTGTAGATTCTTAACCAGAGGGATTTACTGGTTTCTTTTTTTCCTGGAGCCCATAATCTTGCTCTCTCTGGTATCTGACTGCTGTACTGGGGGCCAGAATATTGGAGACACATTCTACTCCTCTCCCTCATTTCCTGTGGAGAAGCCTTGAGTTCTGAGCCTTCTCCCGATCTCATAGAGCTGTGCTAGGTACAGTACATCATCCATCCCTTTTCCTTTGTATTTAGCTACCCCCACCAAACTATGCCAGTTTTGTCAACACTTTGAGTGAGGTGTGATAGAAACTGTCCCCTTGGGCTGTGCACTGAAATTTCAGGATCTTGGAGGCATGCCCCATTCCCCACCATCCTTTCTTGGGGAGAAGCCTTAGGTTCTGAGCCTTCTCAGTTTCACAAAACCATGCCAGCTTCAACAAACTGTCTGCCTCTTTTCCTTTATTCTTCCCTTCCCCCAGGCATATGAACTAAGCCAGTTGCATCAGCATTCACATTGTGATGAGATAGGGACCAGCCCCTTGAGCAGCACAAAGAAAGGACAGGATAATGGAGGTACACTTCACTCTTTCTCTCCCCATGAGGGAGAGGTCACAGGTCCAGACAATCACTTGGTGCTGAGCAGTGCTCGCTTCAGTATGGGACTGGCACGAGTAAAGTGGAATTTTTTTTTTTTTACCCATTTCAATGCTATTTTTCTCCGTTTTGCACTTATCTGGATCATGGTAAAATATTATTTATTTATTTTATTTTTCCAGTTTTATTGGCATATAATTAACATGCATTGCTGCATAAGTTTAAAGTGTGCAGCATAAAGGTTTGACTTATATGTTTTATGAGATTACCATAATAAGTTTAGTTAGCATCCATCATCTCACATGGACACACAAAAAACTTTTCTTTCCTTGTGATGAGAACTCTTAGGACTTACTTTCTTAACAACTTTCCTATATATCATAAAGCAGTGTTAACTACAGTCATCATGTGGTATATTACGTCTGTAGTACTTACTTAACTGGAACTTGAAGTTTGTACCTTTTGACCACCTTCCTACAATTCCCCCTTCACCCATCCTCCACTTCTGCTAACCAAAAATCTGATCTCTCTTTCTGTGAAGTGTTTTTTTTTTATTTTTTTAAGATTTCACATATAAATGAGATAAAACAAAATTTATCTTTCTCAGTGTAACTTATTTTACTTAGCATAATGCCCTCAAGGTCCGTCCATGTTGTCACTACTGCCAGAAATTCCTCGTTTACTGTGGCCAAATAATACTTTATTGTATATATATGTATATATACCAAAACTTCTTTATCCATTCACACATCAACTGACACTTAAGTTGTTTCAATGTCTTGGTTATTGTAAATAATGCTGCTATGAACATGGGGGTGCAGATATCTTCTTGAGTTAGTGTTTCCATTTCCTTTGGATATATTCTCAGAAGTAGAATGGCTGGATCATATGGTAGTTCTATGTTTAATTTTGTGAGGATCTGCCATACTGTTTTCCATAGTGGCTGTCCTAGTTAACAATCCCACCAACAGTGCAAAAGGGTTTCCTTTTCTCCTCATCCTCACCAGCATTTATCTCCTGTCTTTTTGATGATGGCCATTCTAACAGGCATGAGGTGATGTATCGCTGTGCTTTTGATTTGCATTTCCCTAAAGACTAGTGATGTTGAGCGTCTTTTCATGTACCTGCTGGCTATTTGTATATCTTCTTTTGAAAAATGTCTTTTCAGGTCTTTTGCCCATTTTTGGTATGAATTATTTGTCTTTTGCTATCCAGTTGTATGAGGTCTTTATATATTTTGGATATTAACCCCTGACCAGATGTATGGTTTGCAAATATTTTTTCCAATTCCCTAGGTTGTCTTTTCACTTTTTTGATTGTTACTTTTGCTGTGCAGAAGCATTTTAGTTTGACCTAGTCCCATTTGTTTGTTTTTTATTTTGTTGCTTGAGCTTTGGGTGTCATACCCCCAAAATAATTGTCAAGACCCATGTCAAGGAGTTTTTCCTATTTTTTTCCAAGGAGTTTCATGGTTTCAGGTCTTACATTTAAGGCTTTAATCCATTTTGAGTTAATTTTTGTCAGTGGTGTAAGATAGAGGTCTAGTTTCATTCTTTTACATGTGAATACCCAATTTTTCAAGTGCCATTTATTGAAGAGACTGTCTTTTCTCCAATGAGTATTCTTGGCTCCCTTGTCAAATATTAGCTGACATTATATGGCTGGGTTTATTTCTGGGCTCTCAACTCTGTTTCATTGGTCCTTTTTTCTGTTTTTATGCCAGTATCATACTGTTTTAATTACTACATCCTTATAGGATAGCTTGAAATCAGAAAGTGTGAGGCCTCCTGCTTTCTTCTTCTTCTTCTTCTTCTTCTTCTTCTTCTTCTTCTTCTTCTTCTTCTTCTTCTTCTTCTTCTTCTTCTTCTTCTTCTTCTTCTCCTTCTTCTCCTTCTTCTCCTTCTTCTCCTTCTTCTCCTTCTTCTTCTTCTTCTTCTTTTCTTCTTCTTCTTCTTCTTCTTCTTCTTCTTCTTCTTCCTCCTTTTTTGGATTGCTTTGGGGGGTCTTTTGTGCTTCCGTGTAAATGTTAGGATTTTTCTATCTACTTCTGTGGAAAAACAATGCCATTGAAATCTTGCTAGGGACTGCATTGAATACATAGATGGCTTTTGGTAGTATTGATATTTTAACAAAATTAAATCTTCCAATCCATGAACAAGGGGTACCTTTTCATTTATTTGTGTCTTATTCAATTTCTTTTATCAATGTCCTGTAATTTTCAATGTAGAGATCTTTCAGCTCCTTGGTTAAGTTTCTTCCTAAGTATTTTGTTGTGGTTGACGCTATTGTAAATGGGATTGTTTTCTTTACTTCTTTTTCAGATGATTTTATTGCTAATGTATAGAAATGCCAATGATTTTTGTCTGACAGTTTTGTATCTTACATCTTTACTAAATTTGCTGGTTAGATCTAACAGTTTTGGATGAAGTCTTTAGGACTTTCTCTATATAAAATTGGGCCATCTGCAAATAGAGAAAATGTTACTTCTTCCTTTCTAATTCTGATGCCCTTTATTTCTTTTTCTTGCTTGATTGCACTGGCAAGGACATCGGTACTCTGTTGAATAGGAGCAGTGAGAATGGGAACCCTTGTCTTGATTCCTGGTCTTAGGATCTTTCAACCTTCCACCATTGAGTATGACATTAGCTGTGTGCTTATCATATGTGGCCTTTATTATGTTGATATGCATTCTTTCTATACCTAATTTTTTTAGAGTTTTTAATCATGAACAGATGTTGAATTTTGTCAAATGCTTTTTCTGCATCTATAGAGATGATTGTATGACTTTTTACTTTCATTCTGTTAAGATGATGTATCACATCGATTGATTTGCATATGTTGAACTATCTTTGCATTCCAGGTATAAATCCCACTTGACCATGGGGAATGATCCTTTTAATGTGCTGCTGAATTTAATTTGCTAGTATTTTATTGAAAATTATTACCTCTGTATTCATCAGGGATAGAGGTATGTAGTTTTCTTTTCTGGCTGTATCCTTTTCTGCCTTTGGTATCAGGATAATGTTGGCCTTGTAAAATGAGTTTGGGAGTGTTCCCTCCTTTTTGATTTTTTTGGAAGAGTTTGAGAAGGATGGATGTTGGTTCTTTTTTAAATGTTTGGTAAAATTCACCAGTGAAGCCATCTGGTTCTGGGCTTTTCTTCATTGGGAGATTTTTGATTACTGATTTAATCTCCTTACTAGTCATTGGTCTGTTCAGACTTTCTATTTCTTTCTGATTCAGTCTTGGTAGTTTGAACCTTTCCAAGAATTTTTCCATTTCTTCTAGGTTGTCCAGTGTGTTGGTGTATACATGTTTATAGTAGCCTCATAGATCCTTTGTATTTCTGTGGTGTCAGTTGTACTGTGTCTTTTTTGGGGTGGGGGTGAGGAAGAATGGCCCTGAGCCAACACCTGTTACCAATCCTCCTCTTTTTTGCTTGAGGAAGATTGGCCCTGAGCTAACATCTGTGTCAATATATCCCTATTTTGTATGTGGGTCACTGTCACCACATGGCTTCATAAGTGGTGTAGGTCCGTGCCCTGGATCTGATCCCATGAACCCAGGCTGCTGAAGTGGAGCATGCTGAACTTAACCACTAGGCCACCAGGCTGACCCCTGCTGTGTAATTTTTAATTTAGCATTTTGATTTGGGTCTTTTCTATTTTTTTCCTTCATTAGTTTATCTAAAGATTTGTCAATTTTGTGTATCTTTTCAAAGAACCAACTCTTAGTTAATCTTTTCTGTTGCTTTCCTATTCTCTATTTCATTTATTCCTGCTCTAATCTTTATTATTTCCTTCCTTCACCTAACTTTAGGCTCAATTTGTTTTTCTTTTTCTCCTTCATTAAGGCATAAAGTCAGGTTGTTTACTTAAGATCTTTCTTGCTTCTTAATGTAGGCATCTAGTCCTATGAACTTCTCTCTTAGAACTGCTTTTGCTGCTTCCCATAAGTTTTGGTATGTTGTGTTTTCATTTTCGTTTGTCTCAAAATACTTTCTTATTTCCCCTTTAATTTCTTCTCTGACCCATTGGTTTTCCAGAGAGTGTTTAATTTCAATGTGTTCATGAACTTTCCGGTTTCCCTCTTGTTATTGATTTATAATTTCATGCCATTATGGTCAGAGAAGATACTTGGTATGATTTTAGTCTTCTTGTATTTGCTAAGACTTATTTTGTGGGGTAACATATAGTGTATACTAGAAAATGTTCCATGTACCCTTGAGAAGAATGTGTATTCTGCTCTGTCAGATGGGAATGTTCTGTATATGGTTGTTAGTTCCATTTGGTCCATAGTGTTTTTCAAATCCACTGTTTCCTTAATGGTTCTCCGGATAGATCCATTCTTGAGAGTGGGGTTTAACATTCCTAACTGCTATTGTTTTGTTGTTGATTTCTCCTTTTAGCTCTGTTATTTTTTGCTTTCTGCATTCAGGTACTCTGATGTACAGTGCATATTTACAATTTTTATATATTCTTGTTGTATTGATCACTTTATCATTATATAATGGACTTCTTTGTCTCTTTTTAGCACTTTTACTTTAAAGTCAATTTTGTCTAAGTATAGCTACCCTCGCTTTCCTTTTCTGGGTTACCATTTGCTTGAGTTACCTTTTCCTATCCCTTCACTCTCAGTCAGTGTGTGTCTTTAAGGCTAAAGTGAGTCTTTTCTAGGCAGCATAACATTGGATCTTGTATTTTTATCCATTAAGCCATCCTATGCCTTTTGATTGAAGAAATTAATTTGTTTAGGTTTAATGTAATTGTTGATAAGTAAAAACTTACCATTGTCATTTTGTCAAATGTTTTCTGACTATTTTGTAGATCCACTGTCCCACGGTTCTTGTCTTGCTGTCTTTTTTTGTGTGTGTGTTGATGCCTTGTGGTGTCAGTATTCTATGGCTTCCTTATCATGCTGTTTTGTGTAATTGCTACAGGTTTTTCCCTTGTGGGTACCATGAGGCTTATGTAAAACATATTAAAATTATAGCACCCTCCTTTGAACTAGTAGCAACTAAACTTCAATAGAATTCCTACACTTTATACTTTTACTTTTCCTCTCCCTCACATTTTAGCTTATTGAGGTTACAATTTACATGTTTTTTTGTGTACATTGTGTAGCTAGTAACAGATTAATGTAGTTATGGTAATTTTTACTACATTTATTTTTTAACTTAAACTAGAGTTGTAAGTGAATTATGCACCACCATGATCATATTATAGAATCTGACTTTGACTATATATTTGCCACTTCCAGCGAGTTTTACACTGTCTCCTTATGTTTGTATGATGTTAATTTGTGTACTCTTATTTCCATTCAAAGAATCCCCTTTAGCATTTCCTGTAAAGCAGGTCTAGTGGTGATGAATTCCCACAGCTTTTGTTTTTTCAGGAACGTCTTTATCCCTCCTTCATTTCTGAAGGACAGCTTCACCAGGTATAGCATTCTTGGTAGACAGTATTTTTCTTTAAATATTTTGAATATGTCATCCCATTCTCTTCTGGCAGTTAAAGTTTATGTTGAGAAATCCACTGATAGTTTTATGGGGTTTTCCTTGTATATAACTTCTCTCTTTTCTCTTTCTGCTTTTAAGATTTATTTTTTGTCTTTCACTTCTGACAATTTAATTATAATGTGTGTCTATGTAACCTAATTTAAGTTCATTCTATTTGGGCTCTTGGATTTGTCTGTCTATTTGTCTCCCCAGGTTTGGGAAATTTTCAGCCGCTATTGCTTTAAATATACTTTCTGTCCCTTCCTTTCTCTCATCGCCTTCTGGAATTCCCATAATGTGAATATTATTTCTTTTGATTGTTTCTTATAAGTCTCATAGACTTTCTTCACTCTTTTTCATTCTTTTTGCTCCTCTGACTGAATAATTTCAAATGCCCTATCTTACAAGTCACTGCTTCTTTATTCTGCTTTTGAAACTCTGTATTGAATTCTTTAGTTCAGTTATTATGTTTTTCAGCTCTAGGATTTGTTTGTGGTTTTTTTTTTTTTTTTTTTGTACTGTTTCTATTCCTTTGTTGAACTTCTATTTTTGCTCATGCATTGGTTTCCCAATTTTGTTTGGTTATCTATGTGTTCTTGTGGTTCTCTAAATTCCTTTAAGAGAATTATTCTGAATTCTTTGTCTGATGGTTCATAGATCTCTACTTCTTTATTGTCCGTTATTAGAACTTTATTAGTTTCCTCTGATAGTGTCATATATTTACATGATTTTTTTTGTGATCCATGATTTCTTACATTCATATCTGCACATTTTAGTAAGTTATCTCATCTTCCAGATGTTGCAAGTTTGCCTTGACCAAGGCAGTTCCTCACCTGTCAGCTCAGTTTGGATTTCTGGATGTGTCTGCTGGTAACATGCTTGGGCAGGAGGGCCTGGTATTAGGGTCTGTTTTTCAGTGAGGCAACTGTCTGAGCTCTGAGTTCAGAGGTAGGGAGGTGTGCCACGGTTGAGAACAGCTGTATAGGACTGCTAGTCTAGTTCCATGCCCAAGTGAGGCTTTAGGATGGGCTCTGCATTTGCCCAGTCTCTGTGGTCAGGCTTACTAGATGGTCAGAACTGAGTACTATACTCAGCAGTAGGTGGAGTTATAAAGTAGCTTCCCTGCCTTGGCAGGGCAGCAGGAGGATACCCATGATCTCAATGGCTCATTGTTTATGGACTCAAATCAGGCAAGAGTGTGCACTGGATATCCTGGTCAGGTGAGGCCACCAGTTTTGCAAGAGTAGAGTAGCAAGAGTAGAGCCACGAGTTAGTTTTCCTGCTCAGGTGTACCAGGAGAAGCAACTCCAAGGCCACTAAAGCTCTTTGTTTGTGGTCTTGACTCAAGCTAACCCAAACTCCCAAGTTTTCTGGCTAAACAGGGCCACTAGCTATGCTCTCTGTGCAATCAGCTGTGCCTGCCTGCCTCTCAGCTCAAGTATTGCTGGATTATATAGCTGTCAGTTGTTCCCACCAGCCCTTCCTGTCAGATGGGGCTGGGGGCCATGGTCCACAGCAGTTGGCACTATGACTGAGCTCTCCTGCCTGGGCAGGATTGGGAGGGTCCACTTTGGACAACTCCCAAATTTTCCACAAGCAGGCTTTCTTGTTGGGATGACTGCCAGCTATTCTCTGCAGCAGGTGGGGCTATGACTCACCTCTTCTTTTGGGCATGGGCAGACCAGGCTCTAGGGCCTGCAAAACTCCTTGTTTGAGGACCTTAATCAGGCAGATCTGCACCCCACTGAGGGCCCTGTTCAGACTGCACCACTGACTTGTTTCTGCTTTATAAGCAAAGCCACTAGTTGGAACCACTACTTGGGCTCTGCAGTTCTGCCATATCCAAGTGACAGTTGTTGGAAGCCCCTCCCCACTTATCCATCACAAATTCCCAGTGGTTGAGCCCTGCAGATTTCCCTGGGGGAAATTTCTGTGGGGCAAGACCAGAGTAGGTGCTCCCACAAACTGACCCTCACTGCTGGGGGTCTGGATGTCACCACTGGGCTCTTTTTCCCCACTGGAGTAACCATAGGATCAGGGCATTGAATCAAATTATAGAATTTATGCCATTCTTGGCATTGTGCTGCACCAGCCTGGGGGAGGTGCCATGCACTCAGCATGTAGTTGCTTCTCTCGCCCTTCTAATGCAGTCTATCTTGGTCTATGTGGTGCAGGGGGCGCTTCAACCTCACTCCCATGTTTTAGTATTCTCTCAGTGATCTCTTGTCCATGAATATTTGTTAGTTCTTCTTGTGAGGGGAAGCAAAGTCAGGAATGACCTATGCCACTATCTTGGTGACATCACTCCTGGAAATTCTTAACTGGATGGTAGACTTCTCTTTTGGGGAATGAAAGCTCAGACATCTTATTCCACTATCTTGCTGATGTTGCTCTGAATATACCATTTGTTGTTAATCAGTTCATCCATCAAAGGATGTTTCGGTTGTTTTCATCTTTTTGCTCTTGTGAATAAGGATTCCATGCATATGGGTGTGTTAATATGTGCTAGAGAGCCTGCTTTCTATTCTGTGGGTATATACCTAGAAGGGGAGTTACTGGATCATATGGTAATTCTAAGTTTAATTTTTTGAGTAATCACCATACTGTTTCCCACAGCTGCTTTGCCTGTTTGCATTCCCACCAGCAAGGCACAAGGGTTTCATTTTCTGCACATCAATAGTTTTTTTTTCAGCTTTTTTCATACAATTGGCTTCCTAAATGTTGTGAGGTGGTATCTCGCTGTGTTTTTGATTTGAAGTTCCTTAATTATTAATGATGATGATTATTGTATCCTTTGGTCATTGATAAGTTTTATATCTTCTTTGCAAAAATGGCTATTCAAGTCCTTTGCACATTTTAGTATTGACATGCTTGGTTTTTGTAATTGTTGAGTTTTAGGACTTCTTTAAAATAACAGTAATGTCAACAAACCCTGAGTAGGAATAATTTGTTTTCCAGGGTGACCACAATTTATTACTTAAATTTCCATTTTTAAACAAAAATGTGATTCATGCATAGAAACAAAAAAGTGTTTCCCATCCATAAGATAAAAGTAACAAGTGTAAACTGTTCCTCAAAAGTCCTAGACAGTGGACCTACTAGATAAAGATTTCAGTTTACTTTTTAAAATGTTTGTGTTTTTTGTTTTTCCAGTTTTATTGAGATATATTTACCATTCAGCACTATATAATTTTAAGATTTAAAGCATAATGACTTACCTGTACTTATAAATGATTACCATGATATGTTTAGTTAACATCTGTCACCTCATATAGATACAAAAATAAAAGAATAAACTGCTTTTTTCCTCATGATGAGAACTTTTAGGATTTACTCTCTTATCAACATTCAAATATACCAAACAGCAGTGTTAACTGTAGTCATCATGTTGTACATAATATTCTCAGTACTTATTTATCTAATAACTGAAAGTTTTTACCTTTTGAACACCTTCATCCAAAGACCCCCCACCCCCCACCTCTGGTAACCACAAATCTGATCTCTTTTTCTATGAATTTTGGTTTTATTGTTGCTTTTAGATTTCATATATGTGAGATCATACAGTATTTTTCTTTCTCTGCCTGACTTATTTCACTTAGCATAAAGCTCTCAACTTCCATCTATGTTGTTACAAATGGCAATACAGTTCTTGTCTTTCACTGACTCATCTCAGTTAGCATAAAGTGCTCAAAGTCCATCCATGTTTTCACAAATGGCAGGATATCCTCCTTTCTCATGGCTGAATAATATTCCTTTGAGTGTACATACCACATCTTCTTTATCCATTCACCCATTGATGGGCACTTAAGTTATTTCCATATCTTGGCTATTGGGAATAATGCTGCAATAATCATGGGAGTGCAGGTATCACTTTGAAATCCTGTCTCCATTTCTTTTGGGTATATACCCAGAAGTGAAATTGCTGGATCATATGGGAGGCCTAGTTTTAATTTTGGGGGGGAACCTCCATATTGTTTTCCATAGTGGTTGGACCAATTTACATTCCCACCAACAGTGTATAAGGGTTCGCTTTTCACCACATCCTTGCCAGCACCTGTTCTTTCTTGTCTTCTTGTTGATAGTTGTTCTAACAGGTGTGTGGTGATATCTCATTGTGGTTTTGAATTGCACTGCCCTGATTAGTGATGTTGAGCATAATTCCATGTGTCTGTTGGCCATTTTGATGTCCTCTTTGGAAAAATGTTTATTTAGTTATTCTGCTCATTTTTAAATTGGATTGTTTTCTTTTTTGTGATTAAGTTGCATGAGCTCTTTATATATTTTGGATGTTAACCCCTATTGTGATATGTGATTTGCAACAACTTTATCCTATTCTGTAGGTTGCAGTTTCATTTTGTTGTCTTTTTGCTCTGCAGAAATTTTTGAGATTGATGTAGTCCCATTTGTTGATTTTTGCTTTTGTTGTTTTTCCTTTTGGCATCATGTCAAAAATTCATTGCCAAGTCCAACATTAAGGAGGTCATTTCCTACTTCTTCTAGGAGTTTCATGGTATCAGGTCTTATGTTTAATTCTTTTAGTCATTTTTTGTTAAGTTTTGTGAGTGGTGTGAGGTAAGCATCCAGTTTCATTGTTCTGCACATATTTCTCCATTTTCCCCAGCACCATTTGTTGAAGAGACTGTCCTTTCTCCATTGGATGTTCTTGGCTCCCTTATTGAATATTAGTTGACTGTATATGCTGGGATTCAATTCTGGGCTCTCTATTCTGTTTCATTAATCTATGTGTTTCTTTTTCTGCCAGTACCAGACTTCTTTATTACTATGGTTTTGTACTATAGTTTGAAACCAGGAAGTGTGATACCTCTGACTGCGTTCTTTTTCTGTCAGGATTGCTTTGGCTGTTTGGGACCTTTTTTGGTTTCACAAAAATTTTAGGATTCTTTCTTCTATTTCTGTGAAGAATGCCTTTGGTATTTTCATGGGGATTGCATCAAATCTGTAGATGGTTTTGGGTAGTATGAACATTTTAATAGTATTAATTCTTCCAGTCCATTAATACAAAATGTTTTTCCATTTGTTTGTGTCTTCTATTTCTTTCAGCAAAGTTTTGTACTTTTCATTGTGCAGATCTTCCACTTTCTTGATTAAATTTAACTATTTTGTTGTTTTTGATGCTATTGCAAATGGATAATTTTCTTTATTTTTTTCAGATGTTTTATCATTAGTGTAAAAGAATGCAGCTGATTTCTGTATGTTGATTTTGTATTCTGCAACTTTACTAAAATTGTTGGTCTTTTCCAACAATTTGATTGACTTTTTGGGATTTTCTTTGTATAAGATTGTATCATCAGCCATTAGTGACAATTTTCCCTTTTCCTTTCTGATTTGGATGCCTTTTATTTCTTTGTCTTGCCTCATATTTCTCTATCCTGGACTTCCTGTACTATATTGAATAGGAATAGTAAGAATGGACATCCTTGTTTTGTTTCTTATCTTGGAAGAAAAGCTTTCAGTTTTTCTCCATTGAGTTTAATGTTAGGTGTGGGCTTGTCACTTTTATGGCCTTCATTATATTAAGATATATTTCTTTTATGCCCAATCTGTTAAGAGTTTTTATTATGAAAGGATCTTTTTTGCATCTGTTGAGATGATCATGTGATTTTTATCCTCATTTTGTTAATGTGATATATCACATTGATTGATTTGCCGATGTTGAACCATTCTTTCATCCCTGGAAAAAATGCCACTTGATCATGGTGTATGATCCTTTTAATGTATTCTTGAATTTGTTTTGCTAATATTTTGTTCATAATTTTTGCATCTATATTTATTGGGGATACTGGCCTGTATTTTTCTTTGCTTCTGATATCCTTATCTGATTTTGGTAGCAGTGTAATGCTGGCCTTGTAAAATGAGTTTGGAAATGTTCTCTTGTTTTAAATTTTTGAAAGAGTTTGAGAAGGATTGATGTTAATTCTTCTTTGATTGTTTGGTAGAATTCACTAATGAAGCCATCTGGTCCTAGGCTTTTGTTTGTTGGGAGTGTTTTGATTACTGATTCAATCTCTTTACTCATTAATATCTGTTCAGATTTCTATTTCTTCATGATTCATTCTTGGAAGGTTGTTTATTTCTAGAAATGTATTCATTTCTTCTAGGTTGTTCATTTTGTTGGAATATATATTTTATAGTAGTCTCTTGTGATCCTATACACTTCTGTGGTATTAACTGTAATGTCTCCTATTTCATTTCTCATTTTGTTTATTTGCATCTGATCTCTTTTTTCTTAGTGAGTCTCACTAAACTTTTGTCAATTTTGTTTATCTTTTCAAAGAACCAGCTCCATTTTGTTGATCTTTTCTATTGTTTTTCTTGTCCATTTCATTTATTTCCACTCTGATCTGTATTATTTCCTTCTCTCTACTAACTTTGGTGTTTGTTTGTTATTCTTTTTGTAGTTCCTTGAGTTTTAAAGTTAGGTTGTTTGAGAATTTTCTTACTTCATGGGGTAGGCATTTATTGCTATGAACGTCTTTCTTAGGACTGCTTTTGCTACATCCCATAAATTTTGGTATGTTTTATTTTCATTTTCATTTATGTCAAAGTAGTTTTTGTTTTCTGTTGATTTCTTTGTTGACCCAGTGTTTCCTCAGTAGCATATTGTTTAAACATCATATAGTTGTGAATTTTCCAGTTTTCTTCTTGTAATTAATTTCTAGTTTCATACCACTGTGGTCATGAAAGATGCTTGGTATGATTTCAATCTTAAATTTATTATGACTTGTTTTGTGGGCTAACATATGATCCATTCTGGAGAATATTCCATGTGTATTTGAGAAGAATGTATATTCTTCTGTTTTCGGGTAGAATGCTATCTGTATATCATTTAAGTCCATCTGATCTAATCTGTCATTTAGCACTGATGTTTCTTGTTGACATTCTGTCTCTATTATCTAACCTTTGATGCAATTGGGGTATTAAATTCCCCTACTATTGTTGAATTGAGGTCTCTTTCTCTCTTTAGATCTGCTAATATTTGCTCTATATATTTAGGTGCTCCTACATTGAGTGCATAAATATTTACAAATGATATTATATTCTTTTTCTGGATTGACCTTTTTATGATTATGTAATGCACTTCTTTGTCCCTTTTTACAGTTATTGTTTTAAAGTCTGTTTTGTCTGATATAAGTATAGCTACCCCAGCTTTTTTGTTTGGGTTTTATTTGAATTCAGCACATCATCCCATCCCTTCACTTTCAAGCTTTGTTTGCGCTCTTACACTTGAAGTGAGTCCTTGTAGGCAGCACATAAATGGGTCTTGTTTTTTTATATACAGTCAGTCTCTCTATGTCTTTTCAATGGAGAATTTGTTCAATTTACATTTAAGCTAATTATTGCTATGTGTGTACTTATTGCCATTTTGTTAATTGTTTTCTGGCTGTTTTTTTTTTTTTCTGTGGGTTTTTTTCTCTTTTTTGTGGTTTGACGACTTTTCTTAGTGACGTGTTTAGATTCCTTTCTCATTATCTTTTGTGTATTTACTAAATGTGTTTTTGCTTTATGGTTACCATGAGGCTTACCTATAACAACATGTATATATATCAGTTTATTTTAAGTTGATAACAACATGTGTTTTAAAGCATTCTAAAGTTATAAATTTTTGCCCTTCACCTTCCATGTTTTATGCTTTTGATGTCACATTTTACATTTTTTAACCCCTTTAATTATTGTAGTTATAGCTATTTTTACTACCTTTGTCTTTTAACCTTCATACTAGCTTTAGAAGGGATTAATCCACTGTCTTTACTGTATATTTACCTTTACCAATGAGATTTATACTTTCATATGTTTTCCTCTTACTAATTAGTGCCTTTTCTTTTCAGCTTAAAGAAGTTGCTTTAACATTTCTTGTAAGGCCAGTTTAGTGGTGATGAACTTCTTTAGCTTGTGTTTGTCTCCCAAACTCTTTATCTCTATTGCAATTCTGAATGATAACTTTGCCAGGTAGAGTATTCTTGGTTGGAAGTTTTTTCCATCAACCTTTGAATATATTGAGCCACTTCCTTCTGGCCTGCAAAATTTCTGCTAAAAAACCTGCTCATAGTCTTATGGGGATTCCCTTGTGTGTAACAAGTTGTTTTTCTCTTGCTGCTTTTCAGATTCTCTCCTTGTCTTTAACTTTTGACATTTGAATTATAATGTGTCTTTGTGCAGGGCTTTGGGGGTTCATGTTATTTGGAACACTCTGGGCTTCCTGGACTGTATGTGTGTTTCCTTCCACCAAATTAGAGAAATTTTCAGGCATTATTTCTTCAAGTAGATATTCTGCACCTTTCTCTCTCTTCTCCTTCTGGAACCCCTATAAAGCAAATGTTATTCTTTCTGATGTTGTCCCATAAGTCCTTTAAGCTATCTTTAGTTTTTTAAATTCTTTTTTTTCTGCTCTATTGGGTTAATTCTTCTGCCCTGTCTTCTGCTCCAGTGATCCTTCTGCTTCATGCCATCTGCTGTTGAACCCCTCTAGTGTATTTTTCAGTTTACTTATTGCATTCTTCAGCTCTTTGGCTTCTTTTTGGTACTTTCTTATATTTTCTTTTCCTTTTGTTGAAGTTCTCACTGTGTGCATCCATTCTTCTCTCAAGGTCAATGAGCACCTTTTTACAATACTTTGAACCGTTCGTCAGGTAAATTACTTATCTCTGTCATTAAGGATTTTTGGAGGTTTTATCTTGTTATTTTGTTTGGAACATATTCTTTTGTTTCTTTCTTTTTTTTTTTTGTTTTTGGTTGACTCTGTGTGTGGGTTTTTTTTCCTATGTATTGGATGAAACAGCCATCTCTCATGGTCCTGAAGGAATTATCTCATGTAGGTGATAAACCTTATCATTTAATCTTGCTCTTTCTTTTGGATTCTCTCTTGAACCTTTGTGATCGTCTGAGCTGCCTACTTTATTTTTAATAGCTCCTAGTTGTTGAGGGTGTGCCAAGACTTGTCAGTGTCCCAAAGGGGTGGATCTCAGCCAGTACATACTTTCAGAGTTATTGGAAGCTAGGCCTTCAGGAAGCAGCTTTTAAAGTATGCAATCCTGTGGGATTGGAAGTGTGAGCCCTGCCGGCCACTAGACCAGGTGATCTGCAGGTGTCCCATGGTTGACAGTTGCAAAAATTCAGGATCCTTATGAGTGTATAAGCACTTTTCTGGGAGGCAGTAGTGAGCTATAGTGAGGCAGAGAGAGAGAGCACAAAGATGGTGTCCTCCAGCTTATATTCCCTGAGAGCACCTTCTTAGGCCTCTAAATGTGTTCCAAGTCCAAATCCTACTTCTCAGACTGAAACGTTAGGACAAACAACTCAGCTTCTTTCACAGAAATATAGGGTGTGTTTCAGTCTGCTCTCTGTGTAGTGCCCTGGGGGTAGTAGCCTGCCAAGAATTGTCTCTCTTATTTTTACAGTCCTGTGGGTCCCATAACACAGCCCCCCTGTCTTCCAGAGCCAGGCAATCAAGGGGTGGCCCCTGTAATGTACCTGCAAAAACTGGTGCACCTGACATCGGCAAAAGCCCCCCTCTGAGAGATAATCATGCTGTGGAGCATAGCAGAGGGAGAGCACAAAAATGTGACTTGACATAGAGTAAAGATGGCATCCAGTGAGAAAAAAATCTGGAGTAAAAAAAGATGTTGCCTATTAGCTTTAGTAAGGTATAGGGAGAGCATGAAAATGGCACCTGCCAGCATTTCCATCCTCAGAGAGGATCCCAACAGGCCCCAGCCCCTCAGGCCAACACTTTAAGATTAGCAAATGAATCTCTTTCACATAAAGTCTGGGTGCTTCTCAAATAGCTGCTTCAGCCCTGGGCTTTGAGGTGAGTGAGTCTGCACATAAACCCTTTAAGAGGTGTTTCTTAGTTTGATACAGCCATTTGGGTCTCATAAATATGAGCTCTGTTGGTTTTAAAAGCCAGATGTTTGTGGGGCTTGCCTCTCAGATGCATGTCTTAAAAGTTGGGGTGCCTGATGTGGAGTACAAATGCTTCACTCCTCAGGGAGAAGGTCCAGGTTTGTGAATTTTGTCCTGTTTGTAGGTTGTTGCTTTGGGGTTCAGGTTTATGGTGAAACCACATTTCAGTCTCTCCTCATTTTCCCATGTGAAGGAGTTGCTCAACTAGTTTTCAGTTCTTCATCAGAGGAAATTTTTCCACATGTAGCTGTAGATTCAGTGTGCCCATGGGAGTCGGTGAGTTCAGGAACTCCAAGAGGGCTGTCACCATCTTGAGCAGACCTCCTTCACTTTACAAAGTGGGAAGCATAATCAACCTAATTTCTAACTCTCTTATTCAAAGTTGAGGGGACAGAGAAGATCTTACTTACAGTATTCTAACTGGTCTGGAGACTTCCTGAAGGAGTGATCTATTTTTTGCCTAACTCAGATCTCAGGTGAAGAGATACAGTAAGTGCTGCTCTGGAAAACTACGGGGGGACAAAGACTGAATACAAAAGGCAAGAAATTACAGAAAGAGGTTGTTTGTGTTCCCCCAAATTAATATGTTGAAATCCTAATTCCCAAGGTGATGGTATTAGAAGATGCGGCCTTTGGAAGGTGATTAGGTCATGACGGCAGAGCCCTCATGAGTGAGATTAATGCCCTTAGAACAAAGGCTTGAGAGAGACTCCTCTTTGGAACTGGGTAATGAGTTAAGTCTGGAAGAGTTTTGTGATGTATGCTGTAAAAAGCCTACATTGCTTTCATCTTTAAAGGTGATTCTTTTTAGGGCTCCAAAGAAAGAGAGGGGAGCTTTAGAGAAAGCCTCAAGACTCTTAGAGAATATGTAAAAAAATCCTGAAGAGAATGTTGTAGAAATATGGATGGTAAAGGCTATTCTGATAAAGTCTCAGGTGGAAATGTGGACCATGTTACTGGACAATTGAGGAAAAGCCATCTTATATAAAGTGGCAAATAACTTGACTGAAGTGTGTTAGTGTCCTAGTCTTTTGTGTAAGGCAGAATTTGAAAGCAATGAAATTGAATATTTAGGTAAGGCAATTTATAAGCACAATGTTGAAGGAGAAGCCTGGTTTCTTTTGACTGCTTATAGTGTAATATGAGAAGAGAGAAATGACTTAAAGTGACAGAATTGTCAATCAAAAGGGTAGCAAAATCTAAAGATTTGGAATATTCTTACCCTAACCATATTGGAAAGAATAAGAAGTCTGTTGAGGAGAGAACATGAAGGGTCTGGCCAAATACCTATTTGATAAGGAGATTAGTCAGCCATCTAAACAGAAGGCAGGCATTATTGTCTAAGACAAAGGAAGAATAACCACAGAGGCCATTCAGAGATCATCATGGCTGCCCCTCCCATCATAGGCCCAGTGTTCAAGGGCTTTTAGGGAGAAAAATTGCAAAGGAGGGGCCTCCTATTCATATACAACCTCAGATCCCTCTGCCTTGTGCCATGCTCCTTGGCCACCCCAGATACTGCTCCAGTGGGCTCTGGTGCAACAGGGACTGCACCTAGCAGGGCTATGGTGACATGGCTGCTTCCACCTAGATTTTGAAGGATGGAACCACTTGGAGTTGCAGGCTTGTGACCTAGGCTGTCACAAAGGTGAAGTTCAAGGAAAGCTACAGGTAACACAATGCTCAGTAGAGCCATGGAGTCAAGACCACCCAAAGCCATGGAAGCAGGGCTATCCAAAGCAGTGAGGGCCCAATTCCTGCCTGGAAAAACTGAGGGAGCAGAACTCTATGCCCCAGTGGGTATGCAGTGTGGGACTCCAGCCCCAGTGTGTCTGGAAGGTGAGACCTCCATCCCAGTAGGACTGGAAGGCAGAATATCAAGTCAAAGATTATTTTTGAGGCTTGAAGTTTAATGGTATTTGCTCTGTTGGGTTTTAGACTTGCTCAGGACCTCTCCTTGATTTTTTCCAATTTATCTCTTTCCAAGTAGGAATGTCTATCCTATGCCTGTCCCTCCATTGTATTTTAGCAGTGCGTAACTTCCATTATATGTACAGAACACAACGTGTTTTTGTTGTTTTGCTTTTTGCCGAAGAACATTCACCCTGTGCTCATATCTGTTGCCAATCTTCTTCTTTTTTTGGTTGAGGAAGATCAGCCCTGAGCTAACATCTGTGCCAATCTTCCTCTGTTTTTTCTATGTGAGACACCATCACAGCATGGCTGGTGAGTGATGTAGGTCCACACATGGGATCCAAATCAGCAAACCCTGGCTGCCAAAGTGGAGCATGCAGAACTTTAGCCACTCAGCAACAGAGCCAGCCCCAGAACACAATGTTTGATTTCAAACATTCACAATTGGAAAATAGTTTGCCTAAGGTTGAAACATGCCTCGAGTCTCATTCATATCTGATTTAGATATTTAGATTAGACTTGGTAATTTAGAATTTTGTGTTAATGCTGGAATATGTTAAGACTTTTGGGATTCTTGGGAAGCAATGAATGTGTTTTGCATGTGACAAAGACATAAATTTTGAGACCCAGTGAAATGCCATAGACTAAACATTGGTATACTCCCAACTTTTATATGTTGAAATTCTAACCCCCAAGGTGATAGTTTTAGGAGGTAGCACCTTCAGAAGATGATTAGATCATGATGGCAGAGCCCTCATAAATAGGATTAGTGCCCTTTTAAAAGAGGACTGAGACCCCCTTTCTCTTCTGCCATGTGAGAACACACAAATATGGCCTTCTATAAATCAGAAAGCAGGCTCTCACCAGACACTGAATCTGCTGACACCTTGATCTTGGACTTCCAGCCTCCAGAACTGTGGGAAATAAATATTTGTTGTTTATGAGCCATTCAGTCTGTGGTAAATTGTTATAGCTGCTAGAACAGACTTAGACAGAGACATAAAATAGAACACCTAAGCCCTGAAGGAGAACCTATCATGAGATTCTTTGGGAAATTTTCACTCAAAAGCAGCAATTAAAATGAGGGAGTGAAAATTCCACACAGGCCCAGAAAAGATACATGTCCAGAAAAGATCTGAGAAGTCCTTAAGCTTCCACCTCAAGTTGATCTAAAAGCTCACAGCAGGGCCACGTAATTATGAAGGACTTCCCCAACACAGAGGCATCTGCAAAGACTGAGAAATGTGGATGCTTTTTTCAAATGTGTACTTTAACCAAAAACAGAAAAATTACAAGGTATACAAAGTAATAGGAAATTGTGGACCATTCAAAGAAAGAAAGTAGAGTGGCAAAAACCATCCTTGAGGAAGCACAGGCCTTAAACCTACTGGACAAAGACTTTCAAACAACTACCTTAAATATGCTCAAAGAGCTAAAGAAAAATACAGACCAAGAACAAAAGAAATTAGGAAAACAAGATATGAACGAAATAAGAATATCAACAAAGACATTAAAATTATAAAGGAACCAAACAAAAATTCTTCAGATAAAAACATAACTGAATTAAAAATTTTACTAGAGTTTTAATAGCAGATTTGAATAGCAAAATAAACAATTAGTGAATGTAAGTATACAAAATTTGAAATTATTGAGTTTGAGGAACCAAATAAAAAAGAATTAATAGAACCTATGGGACTTTTAGGACAGTTTAAGTGAATCAACATATGCATTATGGGTTTCCCAAAATGAGAAGACAGACAATTGCAGGGAGATTATTTAAAGAAACAACAGCCAAAAACTTCTCAAATATGAAGAAATACATGTACCTAAAAATAAAAGAAGTTCACAAACCCAAAAAATCTCACACTGAGACATACTTTAATTAAAATATAAACACACAAAGACAAAGAATTTTGAAAACAACAAGAGTAACACAAGCCATCATGTACAAGGGTCAGGAGCCCAGAAGTCAATGAAATGATAAATTTAAAGTGCTGAAAGAAAAAACTGTCTAGCAAGAATCCTGTACCCATCAAAAGTGTTTTTCCAATATGAAGGAGAAATTAAGACTTCCCAGGATAAACAAAATCCATAGAAGTTCACTACCCCTAAACCTACCCTACAAGAAATGCTAAAGAGCTTCATCAGGCAGAAATGAAAGGATTCTAGGCAGTAACTGAAAGCCATATGAGGCTATAAAGATCATCAGAAAAGTAAATATATGGCCAAATATGAATGTCAGTATTATTGTAATTTTGGTTTGTAACTACAACTTTTATTCTTGACAAGAAAGAAAAAATATATAAAATAATTGTATATCTATATTAATGGCTGCACAACGTATAAATATGTAATTTGTGAAATCAATATCAAAATATGGGGTGTAGGAGCTGTAGATTTATAAATTTAGGACATTATATATAATCCCCATAGTAACTAAAAAGAAAATATCTGTAAATTACACACAAAAGGACATAAGAATTAATCAAAATATGTCACTATAAAAAATAAGCTGGATAGAAAAAAGGCAGTAATTGAGGAAATGAAGCACAAAAAGCTATGAGATATAAAGGAAACAACAAAATAACAAAAGCAAGTCTTCCCCTATTGACAATTACTTTAAATCTAAATGAATTAAATTCCACAATCAAAAGTCATAGACTGGCAACGTGGGAAAAAGAATCATGATTCAACTATATTCTATCTACAAGAGATTCACTTTAGATATAAAGACCTGAATAGGTTAAAAGTGAAATGAGGGAAATATAAAATCAATGCAAATAGTAACCAAACTTGAGCAGGGATGGTATACCAATATCAGACAGAATAGACTTTAAGTCAAAAACTATCACAAGAGATAAAGCTCATTACACATTGATCAATTGCAATTCACCAAGATGATATAACAATAATGAATATATATGCACCAAACATCAGAGTTCCAAAATACATGAAAGAAACACTGACCGTATTTAAGTGGAAAAGAGCCAGCTCTACAATAATAGCAGGAGATTTCAATATCCTATTTTCAATATGGATAATATTTACTCTAAATGTTATAGGAAATAGAGGACTTGAATAACACTATAAACCTATTGGACCTAAGAGGTATAAACAGAACACTACCTAACAAAAGTAGAATACAGATTTTTTAAGTGCACATGCAACATTCTCCATGATAGGCCATTTATCAGACCACAAAACAAGTTAATACACATTAAAAGAACAAAGTTGGAGGACTAACACTTTCTGATTTCAAAACCTACTGTAAAGCTAGAGTAATCAAAACATTGTAACACTGGCATAAAGACAGACATAGAGGCCTACTTAACTGAATAGAGAGGCCAGAAATAAAGTCTTCCATATATGGTCTAAAATTTTTCTACAAGGGTGCCAATGCTATTCAATGGGCAAAAACTGTATTTTCAACAAATAATCTTTGCATGGATGTTGAAAAATTAGAATCCCTTTGCATTGCTAGTGAGAATGTAAAATGGTACAGCCACTGTAGAGAACAGTATGGCAGTTTCTCAAATAATTAAACATAAAATTACCATATTATCTGGCAATTCTACTTCTGAGTATACACCCTAAAGAATTGAAAGCAGACTTGAACAGATATTTTTACAGAAGTGATCAATTAAAATGTTATTATAGTATTATAAAAGTATATACACACACATACATATACATATATAAGCAATCTTGCAGCAAGAGGGTATGTTCTCCACTTGCAAAAAGTAACGTAATATTGAATGGTGAGAAAATGAATAGTTTACTCTTAAAACAAAAACTAGGTAGGTTTTTAAAATTATATATACCTATTATTATATATAGAGAGAATGTAAGTTGGATTTGGCCAGATTTTTGCTTTAAGGTAGTCTTTATTTAAGATAGATTATTTAAGATAGTCATTTTTTTTCTACTTTAGTCTATTAAAATGGTCAATTAAATTTACTGAATTTTGAAAGTTAAGTAAACCTTGTATTCCAGGGATTGTTTCTAGTGGTCATGATTAGGTTTTTCTTATATGTGGTTATGATGAATTCTACTTGTATAATGTTGGCTTAAATTTTATAATATTTGGTTGAGGATTTTTGTCCCCATTATCTTGACGGGTAGTTGTGTGTATTTTTTCTTACATTTACTTGCAATGTTTTTGCCTGATTTGGGTAGCAGGGTAATGGTAGTCTCACGAAATGCTTTGTGAAGTATTATCTTCCTGTCAACATTCTGGAAACATCTATATAGAATTCTATTATTTTTTTCCATGAAAGCTTCATAAATTCATCAGTGAATACATCATGGCCTAGAATTTTCTTTAAGGGATCATGTTTAATAATAAATTTAATTTCTATAATAGATATAGGGCTATTCAGGTTATATTTTTCTTGAGTAAGCTTTGTTACTTTATGCCATTCAAGGATTATGCTTATTTCAGTGAAGTTGTTTAATTCATTGGCATAAAATTGCTTATAATTTTTACATATTATCCTTTTTTTTGGCTGAGGAAGATTAGTCCTGAGCTAAAATCCATGCCAATGTTCCTCTACTTTACATGTGGGTCGCCACCAAAGCATAGGTGACAAGTAGTGTGTATCTGCACCTGGGATCGGAACCCATGAACCCAGGCCACTGAAGCAGAGTGTGCCAAACCCAACCACTAGGCCATGGGGCTGGCTCCCATATTATCCTTTTAAAACCTGTAGAATATTTGGAAATGTCATCTCTTGCATTCCTGATGTAATTATTTGTGTTTCTTTTCTTTTTACTTTCCTGTCCAGTCCAGCTGGAGGTTTTAAGACTGAAGCATATACTCTTGTATACCACATTTTCTTTCTTTCTTTATATATCAAAGGACTTTTGGGGTTGCTTACATATCATGACTGTTGTGAATATTGCTGCAATGAACATGATACTGCGGATATGTCTTCAATATCCTGATTTCAATACTTTTAGATATGTACCCAGATGTTGGATTGCTGGATCATATGGTAGTTCTACTTATAATTTTTTGAAGAACCTCCACGCTGTTTTCCATAGTGGCTGTACCACTTTATATTCCATCGACAGTGTACAAGGGTTCAAATTTCTCCACATACTCATGAATACCTTTTATTTTTCATTTTGTTTTGTTTTTGATAATAACAATCCTAAAAGGTGTGAGGCCCTATCTCATTGTAGTTTTAATTTTCATTTACCTGATAATTAGTTATGTTGAGCATCTTTTCATACATTTGTTGGCCATTTGTATGTCTTTTTTGGAGAAATATCTATTCAAGTTCTTTGCTCATTTTTAAATAGGGTTATTTGGGTTTTTATCATCGAGTTATATAAGTTTCTTATGTGATTTGGATATTAACTTTTGTCTGATGTATGGTTTACAAAGATTTCTCTCATTCTGTAGGTTTCCTTTTTATTCTATTAGTTGTTTCCTTTGCTGAAGAGAAGCTTTTTACTTTAATGTAGTCCCACTTGTCTATTTCACGTTTGTTGCCTGTGCTTTCAGTGTCGTATCTATGAAATCATTGCCAAGACCAACTTCAAAAAGATTTTCCCCAATGTTTTCCTCTAGAAGTTTTATAGTTCTTCTATAGTTTTATAGTTCAGGTCTTACTTTCAAAAAATAGTTTTCGAGTTGATTTTTGTGTGTGGTTTAAGATAGCGGCCAATTTCTTTTTTTTTGCCTGTGGATATCTAATTTTCCTAATGCTAAGAAACTATTCTTATCCTATTGTGTATTTTTAGCATCATTGCTGAAGATCAATTGACTGTATATGCATGGGTTTAACTCTGGGCTGTCTGTACTGTTGCATTGGTCTGTAGGTCTGTCTTTAAGCCAGTATCATATTGTTTTAACTACCAAACCTTTGTAATATATTACAAGAACTGTAAGACCTCCCACTATTTGCTTCTTTCTCAAGATTGCTTTGGCCAACCTCAGTCTTTTGTGGTTCCATAAGAATTTCAGAATTGTTTTTCCTATTTCTGTAAAAATGCCATTGGGATTTTGATAGGGATACCATTGAACCTGTAGATCTCTTTGGGTATCAGGGACAATTTAGTAATGTTAAGTCTTCAATCCATGAACATTGGATATGTTTCCATTTATTTGTGTTTTCTTTAATTTCATCACTATTTTGCAGTTTTCAGTGTACAATTCTTTCACCTGCTTGGTTAAAATTAGTCCTAAGTATTTTATTCTTTTTGTTGCTACTGTAAATGGGAGTGTTTTCTTAATTTTATTTTCAGATTGTTTATTGCTAGTGTATAGAAACAGAACTAATTTTTATACAGTGAGTTAGTATCCTGGGACTGAATTCCTTCATTATTTCTAACAAATATTTTTCCTGTGGGATATTTAGGATTTTCTACATGTAAGATCACATAATCATCAGAGAAGGATAATTTCACTCTTACTTTCTGATTTGGATGCCTTTCGTTTCTTTACCTTAATTAATTGCCTTGGCTAGGATATCCGGTACCATTGAAGAGAAATGTGAGAGTAGCTATTCTTGTCAAGTTCCTGATTTTAAAGGAAAGTTTTCAGTTTTTCACCATTGAATATGCTGTTAGCTATGGGCTTGTCATGTATAGCCTTTATTGTGTTAAGATATGCTCCTTTTATACCTAGTTTGTTCAGTGTTCTTATCATCAAAGGATGTTGAATTATGTCAAATAATTTTTCTGCACCTATTGAGATGATTGTGTAATCTTTATCCTTCACTCTATTAATGTGGTGTATTACATTGACTGATTTGCATATGAGGAACCAACTTTACATCACAGGGATAATTCCCATTTAATAGTTGTGTTATCCTTTTAATGTGCTGTTTAATTTGATTTGCTAGTATTTTGTTGAAGAATTCTGAATCTGGTCATCAAGAATACTGGCCTGTGGTTTTCTGTCCTTATAGTGTTTTTGTCTGGCTTGGTATTAGGCTAATACTCACTTCGCAAAATAAGTTTGAAAGTGTCCCATATCTTTAATATTTTAGAAGAGTTTGAGAATTAATTATTCTTTAAATGTTTGCTAGAATTTACTACTGAAGCCATCTGATCTTTGACTTTTCCTTGTTGATAGGTTTTTGATTACTGGTTTGATTATCTCCTTACTCATTGTTAATCTGTCCAGATTTTAAATAACTTCATGATTCAGTCTTGGCATGTTGTGTTTCTAGGAATTTATACTTCTAGGTTATCTACATCATTGGTGTACAATTGTTTATAGTAGTCTCTTATGATCCTTTTTATTTCAGTGGCATCAGTTGTAATGTCTACTCTTTTATTTCTGTTTTTATTTGAACATTTCTTCTTTTTTTTAGCTTGTCTAAAGCTTTGTCAATTTTGTATGTATTTTCAAAAAACGAATTCATAGTTTTGTTGACTTTTCAATTTTTTAAATCTGTATTTTGCTTGTGTTCTAATTTTTATTATATCCTGCCTTTTTCTAACTTGGGGCTTTGTTTGTTCTTCTTTTCCTCATTCTTTGAGGTCAACATTCAGTTGTGTTTTTTTGAGATATTTCTTCATTTTTTTCCAGCTTTATTAGGATATATTGACATATAACACTGTGTAACTTAAATATGTAAAATGTGATGAATATATATATGTGTGTGATTATAACGATAAGGTTAGTTAACACATCCATCACCTCGCATAGTCACCTTTTTCTTTGTGGTGAAGAAGATTTAAGATAAACTCTTTTATCAGCTTTAAGTCTACGGTACAATATTGTTAACTATTGTTACCATGCTCCACATTAGATCCCGAGAATTGATTGATCTTATAAATTGACGTTTCTACCCTTTGACCAACCTCACCCATTTCCCTGACCACCCCACCCCTGACAACCACCAATCTACTCTCTGTTTCCATGAGTTTCTTTTTTAGATTTCATGTATAAGTGACATTATATAGTATTTACCTTTCTCTGTCTGACTTTTTTAACTTAACATAATGTCCTCAAGGTCCATCCATGATGCTGCAAATGGCAGGATTTCCTTTTTTATGGCTGAATAATATTCCAAAGTATTTATATATACCACATTTTCTTTATCCATTTATTCATCAGTGCATACTTAGGTTGTTTCCATATCTTGGCAATTGTGAGCAATTCTACAATGAACATGGGTGCATAGACATCTCTTTGAGATAGTGATTTTATTCCCTGCAGATATATACCCAGAAGTGGGATTGCTGTGTCATATGGTAGTTCTATTTTTATTTATTTATTTTTTTGAGAAACCTCTGTACTGTTTCCCATACTGGCTGTAATAATTTACACTTCCACCAACAATGAGCAAGGTTTCCCTTTTATCCACATTCTAGCTAACATTTGTTATGTCTTGACTTTTTGATGATAGCTGTTCTTACAGGTGTAAGGTGATATCTTATTGTGGTTTTGATTTGCATTTCCTTGATGATTACTGACATTGAGCATCTTTTCCTGTACTTGTTGGCCACTTGTATATTGACAACACCGACTTCAAGGACATTTTTCCCTTTGCTTTTTTTTTTTTAGGAGTTTTATGGTTTTAGTTCTTATGTTTAAATCTTTAACCCATTTTGAGTTTATTTTTGTGTACGGTGTAAGATAGAGCTTTACTATCATTCTTTTGCATGTGGCTGTTCAGATTTCCCAGCACCACATATTGAAGAGACTATCTTTCTCCCATTGAGTATTATTGCTTCCCTTGTTGAATATTAGTTGACTGTATATGCATGGGTGTTTATCTTGGCTCTTGAGTCTGTTCCACTGGTCTATGTGTCTATATCTTTGCCAGTACGATACTGTTTTGTATACTATAGTTTTGTAGTATAGTTTGAAATTAGGGAGTTTGATAACTCCACCTTTGTTTTTCTTTCTCAAGATTGCTGTGGCCATTTGGGTCTTTTGTGGTTCCCCAAAAATTGTAGGATTGTTTTTTCTACTTCTGTAAAAACTGTCATTGGATTTTTCATAGAGATTGCATTGAACATATGGATGGCTTTCGGTAGTATGAATATTTACACAATATTAATTCTTCTAATTCATGAAAATGGGATATTTTTCCATTTACGTGTGTCTTCTTCAACTTATTTCATCAATGTCTTAATGTTTTCAGGGACCAGATCTCTCACTACCCTGGTTAAATTTATTCCTAAGTATTTTAATGTTTTTAATGCTATTGTGAATGAGACTGTTTTCTTTACTTTTTAGCCAGTTTGTTGTTAGTATATAGAAACACAACGATTGCTGTATGTTGCATTTGTATCCTGCTATTTAGCTGAATTCAATGCTTAATTCTGACAGCTTTTTTGATGGCGTCTTTAGGGTTTTCTTTGTAAGGACAAGTCATCTGCAAACAGAGAAAATTTTATTTCTTTCCCAATTTGGATGCCTTTTATATATTTTCCTTGCCTGTTTTCTGTGACCAAAAGTTCCAGTACTATGTTGAATAGGAGTGGTGAGAGTGGGAAAACGTGGCTTGTTCCTTATCTTAGAGGTAAAGCTTTCAACCTAGCACTGTTGAGTATGATGTTAGCTATGGGTTTGTCATACATGACTTTTCTTATGGTGAGGTTCATTCCTTCTACATGAAATTTGTTGAGAGTTTTTATCATAAAAAGATGTTTAACTTTGTCCAATGTTCTTTCTGAATCTTTTGAGATATTCGTATGATTTTTATCTTTCATTTTATTAATGTGACGTGTCACATTTATTGATTTGTATTTGTTGAACCATTCTTGCATCCCAAGGATGAATCCCATTTGATCATGGTGTATGGCCCTTTTAATGTGCTATTAAATTTGGTTTACTAGTATTTTGTTGAGAAATTTTTCATCTACGTTAATCTGGGATATTAGACTGCAGTTTTCTTTTCTTGTAGTGTCCTTATCTGGCTTTTCTATGAGGGTAATGCTGGGAATTTGGGAGTGTAACTTCAGTTTTTTTGAAGAGCTTTATAAGAATTGGCATTAATTCCTCTTTAAATGTTTGGTCGAATTCACCAATTACACATTCTCTTTCTGGGCTTTTCTTTATTGGGAGATAGTTGCTTACTAACAAAATCTCCATACTCATTATTAGTCTGTTTTTATTCTCTGTTTTCTTCATGATTCAGTTTTGGTAAGTCATATATTCCTAGGAATGTATCCATTTCTTTTAGGTTATCCAATTTGTTGGCATGTAATTGCTTATACTAGTCTATATGATCCTTTGTATTTCTGTGATGCCAGATAATGTCTCATCTTTTATTTTGAAATGTGAGTTCTTTTTCTTGGCTTAGTCTAGCTAAAGTTGTTAATCTTTTCAAAGAACCAACTCCTATTTTAATCTTTTCTACTGTTTTCTTATTCTCTATTTTATTTCCACTGTAATCTTTATTATTACTTTCCTTCAGTTAACTTTGGGCTGTTTGTTCTTCTCGTTCTAGGTCCTCAAGATGTAAGTTTAGATTGTTTATTTGAGACCTTTTCTTTTTCTTTTGTTTGTGAGGAAGCCCAGCCCTGAGCTAACATCTGTTGCCAATCCTCCTCTTTTTGCGGAGGGAGACTGGCCCTGGGCTAACATATGTGCCCATCTTCCTCTACTTTATATGGGACGCCTCCAGGGCATGGCTGACGTGCAGTGCGTCGGGGGGTGCCCACGATCTGAACCCGTGAACCCCGGGCTGCCAAGCGTGAACTAAACCACTGCACCACTGGGCGGCCCCCTTTTTCTTTTTTCTTAATGTGTGTATTTATCTGTATAAACTTCCCTCTTAGACTTAAAATTTTGGTATGTTATGTTTTTACTTTTATTTGTCTCAAGACATATTCTGATTCCTTCTTAATTTCTTCCTTGATGCATTGGATGTTCAGGAAGATGTTGTTTAATTGCCACTTACTTGTGATTTTTCTGACTTTCCTCCTGTTATTCATTTCTAGCTTCATGCCATGGTGACCAGAAAAGATACTTGATATTATTTCTATCTTCTTGAATTTGTTGAGACTTGTTTTTTAGCCTAACATGATCTATCCTAGGAAGTGTTCTGTATGTGCTTGAGATTAATGTGTATTCTGCTGCTGTTAGATGAAATGTTCTGTATGTGTGTTAAATTTGCTCTATGGTGTTATTCAGGTCTGGTATTTCCTTATTGATTCTCTGTCTGGATGATCTATGCACTATTGACAGTGGAGTATTAAAGCCTCCAAGTATTATTTTATAGCTGTTTATTTCTCCTTTTACTTATGAATTATTTGCTATATATATTTAGGTGACCATTGTTGGGAGCATAAATATTTAAACTTATTTGTTCTTGATTAATTGACTGCTTTACCATTATATAATAATCTTCTTTATCTCTTGTCATTTTTTCTTAAAATCTATTTTATCTGATATAAGTATAGCTATCCTTGCTTTCTTTTGTGTAACCATTGCTTGGAATATCATTTTTTTAATCCCTTCACTCTCAGCATATGTATGTTCTTAAGGCTAAATTTGTCTCTTGTATGCAGCATATCATTGATTCTTGGTTTTTATTTCTTTCAGCAATTCTGTGTCTTTTGATTGGAGAATTTAATCCATTTACTTTAAAGTAATTATTAATAGTTAAGAACATACTATTGCCATTTTGTTAATTGTTTCTGACTCTTTTGTAGATCCTTTTTTCCCCTTTCTAGTTGTTGCTTTGTCTAGATTTTCTATAAATTCATGATTCAGTCTTGGCATTTTGTATCTTTTTGGGAAATTATCATATTTTCTAGGTTAACAAATGTGTCAGCTTATAATTTTTATAGTACTTTTCTGTGATCTCTTTTGTTACTGTAGCTCAAGTGCATTCAATTGCAATGTCTCATTTTTGATTTTTATTTTATTTTCTTCTACTTTTTCTTAGTCTTCTAAAAGTTTGTCAATTTAACTTATCTTTTCAAAAAACCAACTCTTGATTTCATTGATTTTTTTGATTGTTTTTCTAGTCTGCATATCAATTATTTTTTCTCCAATTCTTACTATATCCTGCCTTCTCCTAAATTTGGGCTTAGTTTATTTTTAAATTTTTCCTTTTGGTGTATAATTAGGTTGTTTGAGATCTTCATTTTTAGTATAGGCATTTATTGCCATAAACTTCCATTTCATACTTATCCCATAAGTTTTGGTATTTTCTGTTTTTATTTTCATTTGTTTAAATACATATTTTGATTTTCTTCATAATTTCTTCTTTGACCCATTAGTTGTTTAGGAGGGTGCTGTTTAATTTTCACATATTTGTGATCATTTCAATTTTCCTTCTGTTGTTGATTTCAACTTTTATACCATTGTGGTTGGCAAAGATACTTGGTATGATTTTAGTCTTCTTAAATATGTTGACTTGTTTTGTGACCTAATTAGTGATCTATTCCAGGGAATGTGACCTGTGCTCTTGAGAAACAGGTGTGTCTTGCTCCTGTTAGGTAAATTGTTTTGTATATGTGTGTTTCTTCCATCTGGTCTGTAGTGTTCAAGTGAACCAGTTCCTTGTTGAATTTTTGTCTGGATGTTCTACCTATTTTTGAAAGTGGACTATTGAAGTGTCCTACTATTATTTTATTGCTCTCCATTTCTCCCTTCAGCTCTGTCATGTTTGCTTTATTTGTATATTTACATGCTCTGATGTTGGGTACACATATATTCATTTTTTAATATTTCTGATGAGCTAATCTTTATATAGTGTCCTTCTTTGTCTCATGTGACCATTTTTGACTTAACGACTATTATGTTGGATATAAATATAGCCAGCTCTACTCTCTTATCCTTACGATTGTGTGGAATATCTTTTCCATCCTTTCATTTTCAGCCTTTGTGTGTCCTTAAATGTAAAGTATTTCTTTTGTAGACAGCCTATAGTTGTATCCAGGTTTTTTCTTATTATTCTGCCATTCTTTTTTTGTGTGTGTGTGAGGAGGACCAGACCTGAGCTAACGTCCGTTGCCAATCCTCCTTTTTTTTGCTGAGGAAGACTGGCCCTGGGCTAACATCCGTGCCCATCTTCCTCTACTTTATATGGGACACTGCCATGGCAGGGCTGATGAGCAGTGCATCGGCCTGTGCCCAGAATCTGAACCTGCGAACCCTAAGCTGGCAAAGTGTGAACTAACCTGCTGTGCCACCGGGCAGGCCCCTATTCTGCCATTCTGTGACTTTTGATTTGAGGCTTCAGTCCATTTACATTTAAATCAATCATTGATAGCAAAGGACTTACTATTGCCATTTTTCTTTAGTCTTATTATTTTGTTTCTTTTCCCCTCACTTGCTGTCTTCCTTTGTTTCATTGATTTTTTGTAATGATTTTTTACATACTTTTCTTTTTCTTTTGTGTATCTTTTGTAGGTATTACACTTGTGGTTACCATTCAGTTTACATTCAGCATCTTATAGTTATAAGAGTGTATTTTAAGCTGAGAATATGTTCAATCACATAGAAAAGTTCTACACTTTTATTTCTCCTCTCCTACACATTGTCTTAATATCACACATTTCATTGTTTTACATTGTGTGTCTTTTAATAAAATTTGTAGTTGTAATTATTTGTAATGTTTTTCTCTTTTAAGTTTTATACTAAAATTAAAATATTTTACTCACCACCATTACAGTATTTTGTATTTGTCTATTTATTTACTTTTAGTTATTAGTTTTATAGTTTCATATGCTTTTGTATTGTTTTGCATCCTTTTGTTTCAACTTGAAGAACTCTAGAATTTCTTGTTAGGCAAGTCTTCTAATGACAAACTCCATTAGCTTTTATTTGTCTGGGAACAGCTTTATCTCTTCTTCATTTTTGAAGTACACTCTTCCCCAGTATAATATTATTCTTTGGCAATTTTTTTTCTTTCAGCACTTTGAATATATCTCACCATCCCTTCTGACATAAAAGGTTTCTGCTGAGAAATCTGCTTATAGTATTATGGGGCTCCCTTGTACAAGGTGAGTTACTTTAATCTTGCAGCTTTTAAAATTGTCTATCTTAACTTTTGACAATTTTATTATATCTCAGTGTAGGCCTTTTAAAATCATCTCATTGGCAGATATTATTGGGCTTTATTAATCTGAATATCTACTTTCCTCCCCTGATTTGGGAAAATTTCCATCATGAATTAAGCTTTCTGCCCCTTTACATTCTCTCTTCTTCCTCTGGAACTCCCATGATTATATTGGTCTTATTAATGGTGCCCTATAAGTTCTATAGGCTTTTCTTCACTCTTTTTTTTTATTCTTCTATATTTCTTCCCCTCTGGATAATTTCAAATGACTTATGTTCAAGTTCTCTGATTCTTTCTTCTGTTTGATTGATTATGCTTTTGAAGCTCTCTACTGAATATTTCAGTTTAGTTATTGTATTCTTTAGCACCCCAATTTTTGTTTTTATGGTTTCTCTCTCTTTGTTGATATTCTCATTTTGTCCATGTATCATTTTCTTGATTTCATTTACTTGTCTATGTTCTCTTGTAGTTCACTGAGCTTCTTTAGGTAATTATTTTGTATTCTTTGTCAGGCAATTCATAGATCTCCATTTCTATAAGGTTGGGTACTGGAGATTTGTTTTGTTCCTTCGATTGTATTATAGTTTCCTGACTTCATGATATATGTAGCTTTGTGCTGATGTAAGCACATTTGAAGAAGCAGCCACTTCTTTTAGTATTTACCAACCAGTGTCTGCATGGCAAGGTCTTCACCAATCAGCCTGGCTAGAGATTCTGGGGACCTCTCAATTGTTCTATATGGATATGCATACTCTACTCCTCTCCTTCCTTCCTTGAGGAGAAGTTTTGGGTTTGTGTGCTTTCTCCCAATTTCACAGAACCATACTGGCTGCCAAAAGTCACTCTCCTCTTTTTTCTAGAGCAGTGCACTGAAATACTAAGATGTTAAATGCACACTCCATGCCTCTCCCTCCCCCCTACAGTAGAACTCTCAGTGTTATATGCAGATAGCAATGTTGCCAAGACACGTGGTTCTCTGTAAACCACCCACCCACTTTCTCTAGGGAAATACACTGAAACAGTGAACAGAAAAGATCAGGACATTGGGTGCAAGACCCCCTCCTATCCCTTCACTCCTAAAAGAATATAAGGACTTTGTGGTTTCTCCCAGTCTTGTAGAGCTGTCAGGGCTTTATGAACCACTCACCACTTTTCCCTAGGTCAGTGCACTGAAAGTCTGGGGCTATTTATGCAAGTTCCACTTCTCCCTCTCCCTCTTGAAGGAGAAGTGTCAAGGGAGTGCACTTTCTTATTTCACAGAGTTGTGCTAGCTACTGAGAGCCACCTGCTCCTTTTCACTAAAGCAGTACACTGAAATGCTGGGATTTTGGGTGCCTCCCACACTCTTCTCTCTATGGGTGAGTAATTGGAAAGAGTATGTGCTCTCCTCTTGGTGAAGTATTCTATAAGTGTTAGGTCAAATATGTTGATAGTATGGTTCAAGTCTTCTATAATGAGATTTTGTTGCTGATTATGTCAATGATTGAGCAAGGGGCATTGAAATCTCTGAGTATAATGCTGAATTTGTCAATTTCTCCTTGCAATTCTATCAGTTTTTGTTTCATGTAATTTGAAGCCCTGTTATCAGGTCTTGAATATTTCAAATTGATTTGTCTTCTTGATGAATTGAACACTTTATCACTGTGAAATAAACGTGTATATTTCTCATAATACATATTTTCTCTGAAATCTAGTTTTTCTGACATTAATATTGCCCTCCAGTTACCTGTTTACTAGTGTTAGCATAGTATATCTTTTTCCACAGTTCTACTTTTAACCTTCTTGTGTTTTTATATTTAAAGTGTATTTCTTAGACAGCATATAGTAGTATTCTGCTGTTTTATCAAATCTGATAATCACTACCATATAATTGGGGTATTTTTGTCTTTTGCATTTAATCTGATTTTTGAAATAATTAGGTTAAAATCTGTCTTGCTATTTGTTTTCTTTTTGGCCCATCCTTTTGTTGTTCTAGTTTTCTCTTTTTTGTTCCTTATTTTGGATTAACTGAATACATTTTATGATTTTATTTTTTCTCCTTTTTTGCCTTGTTAGCTAAAATATTTCTTTCTTAATTTTCATGTTTGCTTTAGGGTTTCTATATGCACATTTAACTTATCACAGTCAACTGTTGATTTAATTTATACCATTTTACTTCCTGAATAGGAACCTTAGAATAGTATATTGTTTTTTTTTCTCTCCAACCTTTATGCTATCATTTTCATACTTTTTTCTTCTAAATTTGTAATAAATCTCACTAGACATTGTTATAATTTTTGCTTTAAAGAATCATTGTAATGTGTACTACATAATAAGAAAAATACTTTATATTTACAAATATAGTTATTTCTCGTGTTCTGTATTCTTTTGTGTATATCCATATTTCCACCTGGTATCATTTCCTTTCTGCAAGAAGGCCTTTTAACATTTTTTTATAGTGCAGGTCTACTGGTGATGAATGCATTCAGCATTTCTATAACAGCAAAAGTCCTTATTTTGCCTTTATTTTCATATCTTTCCCTGGTTAAATAATTATAGATTTGTAGTTTTTATTCATTCCAGTGATTTAAATATGTTGCTC
Source organism: Tapirus indicus (assembly GCA_031878705.1). Lineage (NCBI taxonomy): Eukaryota > Metazoa > Chordata > Mammalia > Perissodactyla > Tapiridae > Tapirus > Tapirus indicus. The sequence continues at coordinate 50,609,631 of CM062942.1, forward strand.
CACTATCTTCCCCCTTGCTCTGTTTCAAAGCAAAATCTGCTCTCATTTTGTCTTTGTTCCTCCATATACTGCATGTCTATTTTTCTTTGGCTTCTTTTAAGATATTCTTTTTACTATTTCTTTTGAGGAATTGTATTATATGCATTGGTTTAGTTTTCTTCCTGTTCCTTATGCTTGGAGTTTATAGAAATTCTTGCAAGTGTGGTTTTATAGATTTATCAAATTTAGAAAATTATTGCTCATTATTTCTTCAAATATTTTCCGTTCACATCTACTCCTTTGGAAATCAATTACATATATTTTACTGCTTCAAATTGTTCCACAACTCACTAGTGCTCTGATCACTCTTTATTTTTTCTCTGTATATTTAACATTGAATAGTTTCTATTGCTGCATCCTTACATTCACTAATCTTTTGCTCTGCAGTATCTGTAATGCCATCAACTCCATCCAGTGTATTTGTCATCTCAAACATTGTAGATTTATATCTCTGGACATTTAATTTGAGTCTTTTGATATCTTTCAATACTCTACTTGACATGCTTGATCTTTCCTTTAGCTTTGTTTAAATATGGAATATCATTATAACTTCTTTCATTTCCATATTTGCGATTTCTAACAGCTGCATCAGTCCTGGATCCTTTTCAGCTGATTGATTTTTCTCATTATGAGTTTTATTTTCCTACTTATGTGCATACCAGGTACTTTTTTATTAGATGGAAAACATTGTGAATTTTCCTTGCTTGGTGCTGGATATTTTTTTATTCCTACAAACATTCTTGAGCTTTGTATGTGAATCTTAGCACTGGCCTGGAAAATTATGAGTGCATAATAAAGGATAAATACTATCACTGTTATGGGGGGACAAGGGGATTTTGTCTGAACAGTGAAAACTTGATTTCCTAAAGAAATTTGTAAATGCAATAATGCTTACAAGTTGTTATATTTCTAAAAGTGTATATTCTGTTAATAATTTTAGAAGATAGGTGAGTTGTTTGAAAGTGTTCAGCCTTTCTTGGTTAAGAGCTATGACTAACTCAATTAGTCTTACAAAAGCAGAAGCTGTCTAATTTTCTTCCAGGGACAGATTGACTTTCTCCTTTCCCATCTCTCTGTATTTAGTGGGAACCACACACTGCCTGGAGAAGTTATACATTTAAGCATTACTCTCCTATGACTTAGTTGTCTTTGAAGTTTTCTCCAGTGGAGTTAGGGGATGGCAGAAAGCCATCTGTTTCCACTGATAGTGATCCACTAGAAAAGGGTGGAAATTTTGCTCTTTTATTCTAGAGTAGTGGTCAGAAAACTATTGCCAAATTAGACACAATATCTCTTTTGTAAATAAATTTTTATTGGAACACAGCCATGCCCATTCAGTTATGCATTGTCTATGGCTGATTTTACACTACAGCAGCAGAGTTGAGCAGTAGCAACTGAGACAATATGCACCACAAACCTTAAAATATTTACTGTCTGGCTCTTTACAGAAAATATCTGCTCACTTCTTTTCTAGAGAAAGCATAGTTTTGTGGTTTACCAGCTCAGGCATTACACCAAACTTATTGGAATAAAATTCTGGTTCTTATACTTATTAGCTGTGTGTTTTTAAGCACTTGTATAGCCCTCCTGTGCCTCAGCCTGCTCATCTTAAAAATGGGATTACTTTTTACCTACTTGCACACTGACATCTTAAGGATATCAACAGGTCTAAGTGTGTGACAAATGTAAATCCCTTGGAGAAAGGCTGACCCAGTGTAAACACCCAAGAAACATAAGCTATTATTTGTTCCATCCTTGGCTCTAGGAAATCAGTCTTTAACCAAATAAATGGGCCTTTTTGAGATTTTAATATTAATTCTATATGAGGAGTTGACTTGCTGCAGTCTACAGCACAACCAAAAGGGATGAGAAATCCCAGAAAACCTGGATACTTTGTTTGGAATTGCAGAACTGCATATTATAGTAGCACTGCTCATAATGGGCCAAAACTTAACACAGATATTTATCAACAGTAATATACATAGATAATTAGAGGTATATCTACAAAATGCAATACTATAAAACAATTAAAATTAGTGAACCCTCCCAAGTAACAATGTGGATAAATTTCACATGCATAATGTTGGGTGAGAGAAGCTAGGCACTAAAGTATATGGACTATATGATTCTATTTATTTGAAGTTCAAAAACATAAGAATCATATCTATGTTTTAGCAGGATTCTTGTCAATTTTGGGTGATGGGAGCATGGGGTGCTGGTAATGCTCAATTTTTTATTTGCACTGGTTACACACATGTGTACACTTTGTGATAATTTATTGAACTGTAAACTCATGATGTTTGCATTTTTATCCATAAAATTATCCATTTCAATTGAAATATTTATTTAAAATATGTACAAGTTTTTCCTACTAATATTTATTTGAATAAAATTCCTAATACAAAAGGAGTAAATGATACCATGTAGACACAGGTATTAAATTGGAGAACTTTTCCCATTAATATATTCATACATGGATCCATACTGAGTACCTCTATGGTTCAATGTAAAACTCCAAAACTATCTGCTCTTTGTTTCAGACAAGGGCATGAACCTACATTAAGACGACTAATTTGGCTCCCTAGACTGATCGAGTAGTTGGCAGGAATGCAGCCTTCAGGACCAAATGTTCTTAAATAATAATAATAATAACATACCCTACACAGGAAGTTACCATTTATTTACTAAAATGGGAGTTATTAAAAAATAACAGAAAGTCAGAAGTAATTATAGGTATGTCAGTTAAACCAGTTCTGTGCATACTTGGGATTTTAATCACAGTAAGACAATCTTGGGATTTCCCTTTATCCTGGAGGTGAAGGAGAGCAACCGGGCTTAGACTTGTGAAATTTGACAGTGATATTAAAACTATACAGCAAAGGCACCTAATAATCAATAATATGACTAATTTAAATATAATGAGTATTAATTTGGAAAAGTAATGTTTTTTCCCTTTAGAAAATTAAATTAATAATGGAGATTATTACTTTAGGATATTGTCTGCAGATGGTACAGCTAATTTAGCAGTATCCACAATGGCTCACAAACAGTAGAAAAAAGTGTTGGCAAAAAAATTCAAAGGTATGCTTAGGTAAGTGCTGCACATATTAGAAAAAATAGAGCTATTGCCAGAAATAACCAATTAACTCCAAGGATTCCTTTAATTTTCTGTCAGTAATTAGTTTTGCTCATTTATAAATTATTTCAATTCATGAAGATGTCAAGATATGGGTTTTGGTCAAAAATTTATTTCTGATCCATACAATGGAGATTTTCTTGGCAGAATTGCAGTCTCTCTTAGCTTTATATCTTTTTTGCATTAACATGATAAATATAGACTCTGCTTGAGAATAAACACATTTGCCGAACATAATGTCAAACTGTCTACACATGGGATAAATGTTGAACCTATTTGAAAGCTTAAATTCATTAAAAAAATCTACACCAGAACTACAATTAGATTACTTAAACATTGAAAATCTCTCCAAAGTAAATTCCCAAGTAAAATGACTAGCTCAAGGTTCAGAAATTACAAAACTCAAAGGGATTCAAGATGCCATGAATGAAAGCCAACAGAAATGATAGCCAAAACAGACATTTGACAGTTTTCACTTTTTAGAGTTATCATCAAACCAAATATATAATTTATTTAATTTAAAAATATAAACAAGACGGTCAAAAATATGAGCAACAGTGGAGTGGTATAGTAAAAAAGGCAAACATATTCTTAAAAAAGTAGAACCTACAGAAATGAAAAACCAAAATAAGTAATACTAAATACAACAGATAAATGGTGGGTCAAGTGGACATGTAAAGAATTAAGGATGTGAAAGATATTTCTGATAAAATACTTATAATACAGTATAGAGAAAAATGATAGAAAATATGAGCATTTAAGAATGTGGAGAATCCAATGAGAAGGTAAAACATTAATTCTGGTATATTTGTTCTTGAAACATAAAAAAAAGGAGGGGCTGGCCCAGTGGCTTAGTTGTTAAGTTCACATGCTACACTTCAGCAGCCTGGGGTTCACAGGTTCAGATCCCAGGAGTGGACCTACACACCACTTATCAAGCCATGCTGTGGCAGGCATCCCACATATAGAGTAGAGGAAGAGGGGCACAGATGTTAGCCCAGGGCCAATCTTCCTCAGCAAAAAGAGGAGGATTGGCAACATTTGTTATCTCAGGGTGAATCTTCCTCAAACAAAAAAAGGAGAGCAAGGTAATATTCAAAGAGAAAATGGAAGAGTTTTGCAAAATTTTGAAAGACACCAATCCTCAGATATGGGAAGACCAAAAATCTTAAGGATAAATAATAAAATAAAAGTAAATCTAAACCTTCCCACTTTACATTGACACTTCATAAGGCCAAACATACACAGAAAATGTGATTGAAAGTAGAGAGTCACATAGCATACAACTACCAAAATAGGAAATGCCAGGCAGATTGAGCAACTTATCAACATGCAGAGTTCCAAAATGAAATGAGAAAAAGAAAGAAGACAATTATTTTTTTAAAAAGGGAGAAATGACACCAGCAAAATCATGGGGTACACAGCTGCAAGCTCTCGTATAGAAACAATGAAAAACAGGAAAACTTCCAGAAACAACTTTTTTAGAATTCTGGAAAACAGTCAAAACTTTACAGCAACCAAGAAAATGCTGAATCAAGAAAGAGGCAAATTAAAAGAAAGTGTAAAAGATTTGTAGCAATTTTACATGCCTTTGTTTTATCCTTTTCCTGGCATGAAGGTAGTGTAGGTAACCCATTTTCACAGAGTGGGACACTGGTCCTTGGTTTCTGAGGGAGAAGAGCAAACCTTTGGCAATTATTATGTATAATTTTTCTAACTTATCCGGGGTTACCTGAGGGACTGAAGCAAAGTGCTCATCTCAGTTTTTCCTAACCCAGAACTAAGACAAATAAAGTGTTTAGCATTACTTGAAAATCCTGCAAGTTAGAAGTAACAACCTGAATATACCTGGGGCAAGAGATTACTGTTGGTACATACAATAGACTTCCTAACTGGGGAGGAAAAATGGGAGATTTTTTTTGGAAATTAGGACACTCAAAAGCACCCATGTATATAGAGAAATTTAGAAAGCTAGGCATGCTCAAAAAAGACCAGAGACAACCCTAAGCTTTTATCTCAGGCTGACCTCTAGGCTTAGTGTAACGCTGACTAATTGTTGGAGTGCCACAGCAGAGAGCAAATCAGCAATGACTGGGAAAGATAGTGGTCTAAAAAGACCACTTGTGTGTCTGTGTATGTTTAAATGAGAGAGAAGGAGAGAGGATTTAGCTCCAGGCCTCAAAGGAATTCTTTGTAAAACCATTATCTGAACATTAGCTAAAAGAAAAGAGACTTCAGTGACCACACATGAAAAACAATACAATCTTTGCAACAATAGTTTGGAAACATCACTAAAAAAATAAACATCAACAATAAAATAAAAGAGCAATCTCTGGGGAAGGGAAAAGCTGCTTTCCAGAGTTTAAATATCATGATGTACAAATTTCCATTTTTGAAAAAAAAATCACAAGGCATACAAAGAAACAGGAAAGTATGACCCATTCAAGGGGGAAAAAATAAATTGACAGAAACCATTCATGAGAAAATCCGAACATCAGAGTTACTAGACAAAAACATTAAAACAACTGCCTAAAATATACTCAAGGAGCTAAAAGAAAACCTGGAAAAAGAACTAAAGGAAATCATGAAACCAATATATGACCAAATGAGAATATCAATAAAAAGATAAATATTATGAAATGTGCTAAACTGAAAGTCTGGAGCTCAAAAATACAATATCTAAAGGGAAAATTTATTAAAGATCTCAACAGTAGATTTAAGCAGACAGAAGAAAGAATCAGTGAGTTTGAAGATACAATTGAAATTATGAAGCCTGAGGGACAGAAAGTAAAAAGAGTGAAAGAAAATCAATGGAACTTAAGGATTCTGTGGGATACTATAAAGTGGTACAACATAGAAATTATGGGAGTCCCAGGAGAAGGAGGGAGAGAGAGGCAAAAAAATATTTGCAGAAAAAATACCAACTTACCAAATTTGATATGACATGAATCTACAAATGCCAGAAGTTCAATGAACTCCAACTAAGGTAAACTCAAAGACCAACACTGAGACACATTGTAATCAAAGAGTGGAAAGGTAAAGAAATAGAGAAAATTTTGAAAACAGTGATAGAGAAGAAATAAAAGATCCTCAATAAATTAATGTCCAATTTTTTATCAAAAATCATGGAGATCAGAAGATAGTGGGGTAACATATTTAAATGCGGGAAGAAAACTGTCAACCAAGAAATCAATATCTGGCAAAACTGTCCTTCAAAAATGAGGAAGACATTAAGACATTCCCAGACAAAAGTGGAAGGAGTTTGTTACCATCCCTACCAAAAAATGCTGAAGAGTGTTCCTGAAATTGAAATGAAAGGACACTAGAGTAATGCAAAGCTGTATAAAGAAATCTGGTGAAGGTAAATAGTTAAAAAATAAATTTAAAGCAGGCATTATAATTCTGGCTTGTAATTCCAAACTTTTAATTTACAACATGATTTTAAAGACATGCATGGAGAAAGATCCTGTTTGTGGGTACTGTGAAAACCTGTGGAAAGAAAGTTTTGGGAGGGGAATGGCCAAATTAAAATAACTGTAGAAAGCAAAGAGAACACTGGGTTCTTTAACTCCCCTAGGCTGGCCAGGGCAAAGAGAGGAAATCTTACCTGCCAGAGGCCATAAGTGAGGAGGACCATGGAAATGGGGATGGTAGTGCTAGATAGCGTGGGTGGAGGGCAATGCTATATCCAGAGTTGTAGAATACCTTGACCACAGGAAGCAAGGTGGACAGTAGCCAGTGGATGTTATCCTTCCAGTGGGAGTACAGGATGTAAAAGAGTTCCTTGCCCAGCTCAGTGCTGAAACAGAACAGGCTGATGTTGCCAGCTTCCCTCTGTTGTACACTGACTTGGAGAAGACATGATCCTGGTGCCAGCTTTGACAGGGCCATTGGTCAAGCACTGGATATGTTGTTGGCACAGAATCAAATGGTGAATGGTGAATAAACGCAAACTAAACACCATATATCCAGAGTCATTTGACTCAAGTAATTACAACATTCTCTCTGATTATTGATGTCCCAAAAGCTGTGTGCCAATTGACCAGTGGTGGCAAGACCAGACAGATCTCAGGACAACACTGGATCAGTTGATCAAATATTTTGGTATAAGTTAAGAGATCACGGTTATTCTTAACTTAAAGGTAGAATTTCCTTTTAATAAATTCTAATAGCTAGGGGGCTTGCACAGAAGAAATGTTACTGGTGGCTGAATGCTGTATGTAGATTTTTTTATTTGATAACGCTGATTTAGAGACAACTTCCATGTCTCACAGGTTAAAACTTGACTTTTAGAGAGAATAGTTTTTATTAAGTCTCTGAATGCTAATTCCAAAAGGTTATTTCAGGTAAGGTGAATGTCTGTAATTTAAAAATTTGAAATTTCTGCAAGAAACAGGATAGAAAATTCCCTTGCCCTTATGTCATTAGAAATATTTGTTATTCCCCAGGGAGGGTTATTCTCTTACTGCTACTCCACTTCTTAGGCTGTGGCCACAGAAAAATGAATAAATTTTCACCCCTGCCCTCAAGTTGCAGACAGCATAAATGGCAGCCAGAGATAGGTTCACCTCTAGAGAACAGAGCAGATAGTAAGTGCTAAATAGAGACATAACATTCCTTGGAAAGGAGAAGAAACGTTCATTGGTGACAGCAAGAAAGATGTTAAGGGGCGATCATATTGAGCTGGGTTTTACTTAAAGAGCAAGATATAAATAGAAGGAGCAGCTCATCTTATAAAAAGAGATAATAAATAAATACAGGGGATGGGAATGTGCAAAGCTGTGTTTTGTAAACAATACCTCATGGAATACAGAGTAGGAAAGGTAAGTGATTGGAATGAGGTGAGAAAGGGAAGATAGGGCCAGATTTTATAGGCCTTGAATGCCAAGCTGTGGATTTTCCTTTGTAGGCAATGGGGAGCCATGGAAGGCTTCTAAGCAAGGAAGTGACACCATTAGAGCTGTGTTTTAGAAAGATAACTGGGAAGGAAATCAAAGATGAATCACCAAAGGTCAGAGACCAGAGAAGGCCAGGTAAATAATTTCAGTAATCAAGTGAGAGAGGATGAGGGCTTGAAGTAGAACCATGGTTCTGGGAATTGGAAGGAAGTGGATAGATTTGAATAGGATTTTGGAACTAGGAAAAAGTTAAAGCATTTCATTTAAATTTATACATCTGCAGCAAATACTAGTCTATCACTAATTGGAACACATTGTTTCTAATATTGAGGAATGTACAATGTAGTAAAGGAGACAAAACATGAGAAAAACATGTAAGTATATGCAAAGAAGATGTAAAGCCAGGCATACTAAACAGCACTAGGAAATGAGACACAAGCAATCACTACATGGAGTAAGCAGAGAGGCAGCATTGGGTTATCTTGAATCCTTTTTTGAAATAAATGATTAGTTGACATTTGAAAACAAGAAGAAACTTGATCTGTAGAGAAAAAGAAGGGAAGAGCCTTGGTGAGGCAGTTCACACATGCTTTTCCATCAAAATAATTTGTTTGCAAGGGAATTATTCAGATTCATCCAAGGAATTTCCAATTTTGGGGGCTATTTAGCTAAAAGATAGGAGAGAATAAGGAAAGTGTGTAAAACAAAGTAGAAGGTGATCTTTACTTTCCATGGCTAAATTATGACTATTTCAGCACTGGCATATTTTGTGAGAATGCAATATTCTTTCTAAAACTAATGGGGAGAAAGTTGCTGGGGACACAGAAATTTGACCTATGATTGCACTAAAGAGAAAAAAAGAATGTGAGTTGACAAAACTTCAAGGGGTGTCAACTAGTCCTGCTGGTGCAATAAATCTGTTAATAATGACAAGGATTTAGCTATAAACTAAAGGATCATGGTAAAAACAATAGTAGTTCTATTTACATTCACTCTGAACTTTTCATAATAGAATATCTTAAAACTTAATAGAAATTTAACTATACCAAAAGATTCAAATATAAACAATTTGTGACAATAATTTCTCTAAAAAAGCATAAACATTTTTAAAAGAAAAAAATATTACTACCACTAAGGATATGACTATCCTGTTGTGATTCAATGTCTTGCCTGCAAAGCCAAATGTCTTAATCCATGTTTCATAATTAGGAAGTTAAATACATTTTGTTACATCTTTTATGTATAATTTAAAAAACCAAATGCATAGAAATAACTATAAATCTGTAAGACTGAACACAAAATGTATAAAGATGTGATTTGTGACCACAATAACTAAAAGGTGGTGGAGGAGTAGAGAAGGAGAGCATTTTATGGTATTAAAGTTAAATTGGTATCAATTACAATTAGATTATTATAAATTTAGGATGTTAAGTGCAATACTCATGGTAACCACAAAGAATATACTTAAAATATATATACGAAAAGAAGTGTGAAAAAAAATCAAAATTTTCACTCCAAGAAGCAATTAAACACAAAAGAAGTCAGTGATGGAGGAAATAAAGGCCAAAAAAGGTATGATAGACATAAACATAGAGCAAAATGGCAGAGGAAATGCTTATTATCAGTAATTTTTTTAAATGTAAATTGATTAAACTCTTCAATCAAAAGGGAGAGATTGGTTGAATGGATTAAAAAATGATCAAACTGAATGCTGTCTACAAGAGACTCACTTTATTTCTTTTTTTTACTTTCCAGTTTTGTTGAGGTATAATTGGTATACTACACTGTATAAGTTTAAGATGTACAGCATACTTGACATACTTATATTGTGAAATGATTACTGCAATAAGTTTAGTTAATATCCATCACCTCATATAGTTAAAATTTTTTTGTAATGAGAATTTGTAGGATATACTCTCTTAGCAACAATCACATACACCATACAACAGTGTTAACTATACCCATCATGTTGTACATTACATCCCCATTACTTATTTATCTTAAAATCTGAAGTTTGAACTTTTTGACAACCTTCACACAATTTTTCCACCTCCAATTTTGCATGTTTGGCAACCCAAAATCTGATCCCTGTTACTATGAGTTTGTTTTTTTTAATTCCACACATAAGTTAGATCATACAGTATTTGTCTTTCTCTGTCTAACATTTCACTTACCATTATACCCTCAAAGTCCATCCATGTTATCTCAAATGGCAGGATTTCCTTATGTTTTTACAGCTGGATAGTATTCTTAACAACAGTGCACAAGGGTTTCCTTTTTTCCACATTCTCACCAGCATTTGTTATCTTTTACTTTTTTGATAGCCATTCTGACAGGAGTGAGGTGATATCTCATTGCAGTTTTGATCTGCATTTCCCTAATGATTAGTGATGATGAGCACCTTTTCATGCACCTGTCGATCATTTGAATATTGTCCTTCAGAAAAGTCCTTCAGGTCTTTTGTCCATTTTTAATTGGATTATCTGTATTTTGCCATTGGGTTCTTTATATATTTTTGATATTAACTCCTTATCGGATATAAGATTTGCAAATATCTCTCCCATTTTGTAGGTTGACTTTTCATTTTATTGATGGTCTCATTTGTTGTGCAGAAGCATTTTACCTTGATGTAGTCCCACTTGTTGATTTTTTATTTTGTTGCTTGTGTTTTAGGTGTCATATCCAGAAAATCACTGCCAAGACCTATGTCAAGAAGATTTTGCTCTATGTTTTCTTCTAGAAATTTTGTAGTTTCAGGTTTTACATTTAAGTCCTTAATCAATTTTCAGTGAATTTTTGTCTAGTTTATTTCTTTTACGTGTGAATATCTGATTTTCCCAGCACCATTTGTTGAAGGGACTGTCTTTTCTCCATTGAGTATACTTGGCCCCCTTGTCAAATATTAGTTGACCATACACGCCTGAGTTTATTTCTGGGCTCACAATTCCATTCAATTGGTTTATGTGTCTGTTTTTATGGCAGTACCATACTGTCTTGATTATATAGCTTTATAATATAGCTTAAAATCAGGAAGTGTGATGCTTCCCACTTTGTTCTTCTTTCTCAAGATTGCTTTGGCTATTCAGAGTCTTGTGGCTTCATGCGAATTATAGAATTGATTTTTCTACTTCTGTAAAAACAAATGCCATTGAAATCTTGATAGGGATTTCATTGAATCTACGGGTGGCTTTAGATAATATGGACATTTTAACAATATTAAGTCTTCCAATCCATGAACACGGTACAAATTTTGATTTATTTGTAAGTTCTTCAATTTCTTTTATCAATCTCTTGTAGTTTTCAGTGTAGATATCTTTCACCTCCTTCATTAAATTTATTTCTAGGCATTTTATTTTTTTGAGGCAGTTGTAAATGAGATCATTTTCTTTATTACTTTTTACTTAATCCATTGTTATTGTATAGGAACACAACTGATTGTTTAATGTTGAATTTGTATCTTGTTGTTTTCCTAAATTTGTTTCTTTTAATTCTAATGGTTTTTTGATAGAGTCTTTGGGATTTCTACATATAAGATGATGTTATCTGCAAACAGAGACAATTTTATTTTCCAATTTAGGTGCTTTTCATATATTTTTCTTGACTGATTGCTATGTCTATGACACCCAATACTATATTGAAAAGGAGTAGTAAGAGTGGGCACCCTTGTCTTGAGCCTGATCTTAGAGGAAAAGATTTCAGCCTTTCACCATTGAATTTGATGATAGCTTTTGGCTTGTTGGGTATGGCATTTATTATGTTTAATTGTGTTCCTTTTATAACTGATTTGTTGAGCTTTTTTATGAATAAATGAGCTTGTCAAAAGCTTTTCCTGCATCTATGGTAAAGATTATATTATCTTTCATTCTATTAATGTGATGTATCACAGATATTGATTTGCATATGTTGAACCATCCTTGCATCCCAAGGATGAATGCCACTTGATCATGGTGTATGATCTTGTTAATGTATTGCTTAATTCAGTTTGCCAGTATTTTGTTGATAATTTTTTCATCTATATTCATTAAGGATATTTGCTTGTAGTTTTCTTTTCTTGCAGTATCCTTCTCTGGCTTTGGTATCAGGGTAATGCTGGCCTTGTAAAATCAGTTTGGAAGTGTTTCTTCCATTTTGATTTTTTTGGGAGAGACTGAGGATTACTATTAATTCTTTAAATGTTTGGTAAAATTTACTAGTGTAGCCATCTGCTCCTGAGCTTTTCTTTATTGGAAGATTTTGATTACTGATTCATTCTCATTACTAGTAATTGGTCTGTGCAGATTTTCTGTTTCTTCCTGGTTCTGTCTTGGTAGGTTGTATGTTTCTAGGAATTTATCCATTTCTTCTAGATTTCTCAGTTTGTTGGTGTGCAGTTGTTCATAGTAGCTGCTCATAATCCTTTGTATTTCTGCAGTATTGGTTGTAATGTCTACTCTGTCATTTCTAATTTTATTGATTTTGGTTTTCTCTCTTTTTTTCTTGGTTAGTCTAGCTAAAGGTTAGTAAATTTTGTTTATCTTTTCAAAGAACCAACTTTTATTTTGTTAATTTTTATATCGTTTTCCTTTTATCTATTTATTTCTGCACTAATCTTTATTATTTCCTTCTTTCTGTTAACTTTGGGCTTGGTTTGTTTTTCTTTTTCTAGTACCTTCTGGTGTAAAGTTAGGTTGTTTATTTGAGATCTTTCTATTTTCTTGATGTATGCATTTATAGCTATAAACATTCCTCTTTGAACTGCTTTTGTTTTATCTCATCTTTTGGAATGTTGTTTTTTCCATTTCTGTTAGTCTCAAGATACTTTTTGTTTCCCTTTTAATTTCTTCTTTGATTCATTGGTTGTTCAAGAAAGTGTTGTGTAATTTCCATGTATTCAAGAAGTTTCCAGTTTTCCTCTGGTTTTTGATTTATAGTTTCATACCATTTTGGTTAAAGAAGATATGTGGTATGATTTCCATCTTATTGAATTTGCTAAGATTTGTTTTGTGGCCTAACATATGATCTATTCTAGAAAATATTCCATGTGTGCTTGAGAAAAATGTGTATTATGCTGCTTTTGAATAGAATGTTCTGCATATATCTGTTAGGTATATTTGGTCTGTGTTGTTCAAATCCACTGTTTCTTTATTGATTCTCTGTCCGGATGAGGTAGCCATTGTTGAGCATGGAGTAGTAAAGTCCTCAACTATCACTGTATTGTGGTTTACTTCTCCTTTTAGTTCTGTTAATATTTGCTTTATATATTTAGGTACTCCAAGGGTGGGTGCATATTTACAATTGTTACATCTTTCTGATGGATTGACCCATTTATTATTAATGACCTTTGTTTCTTTTGACTATTTTTAGCTTAAAGTCTATTTTGCCTGATATAAAATAGGTACCCCTGATTTTTTCTTCCTATTGGCTTAAAGTATCTTTTCCATCCCTCCACTCTCAGTCCATGTGTGTCTTTAAGGCTACTACAGTGAGCCTCTTGTAGGCAGCATATGTTGGACCTTGTTTTTTTAATCCATTCAGCCACTTATGCTTTTTGACTGGAGAATTTAATCCATTTATGTTAAAGTAATTATTGATAGGTAAGGACTTACTATTGCCATTTTGTTAATTGTTTTCTGACTGTTTAGTAGGTCCATTCTTCCTTTCATCTTATCTTCCTTCTTTTGTGATTTGATTACATTTTATATTAGTATGCTTTGACTTTATCATTATAACCTTTTGTGTAACCACTACTGGTTTTTCCTTAGTGGGTTCCATGAGTCTTACATAAAATATCCTAAAATTATAACACCCTACTTTAAGCTGATAACAACTTAGCTTTAATAGCATTCCTAAACATATAGCTTTTACTTCTCCACCCTCTCACATTTTATGTTTTGGTGTTTATATATTTTTATATTGTGTACCCAATAATAGATTTGTTAGATATGGTTATTTTTAATGCATTTTTTAACTTTTAAACTAGAGATGTAAGTGAATTATGCACCATATTTACTATATTCAAATCTGACTTTGACTACATATTTCCCATTACCAGTGAGTTTTACACTAGCTTCATATGTTTTTAGGATGTCAATTAGCTGTCTTTTATTTCTGCTTGTACAACTCCCTTTAACATTTATTATAAGGCAGGTCTAGTGGTAATGAACTCTCTCGCTTTTGGTTTGTTTAGGAAAGTCTTTATCTTCTCTTCACTTCTAAAGGATCACTTTACCAGATATAGTATTCTTGGTTGAAAGGTTCTTTTTTATTTTAATATTTTGAATATTTCATCCCATTGTCTTCTGGCTTGAAAAGCTTCTGTTGAGAAATTCATCAATAGTCTTATGGGTGTTCCCTTGTAAGTAATTTATCTTTTTTTCTCTTGCTTCTTTCCAATTTTTTTCTCTGTCTTTGACTTTTGACAATTTAATTATAATGTGCCTTGATGTAGCCCTATTCAGGTTCAAACTATTTGAGGTCTTTTGGGCCTCATGGATCTGGACATCCATTTCTCTCCCCAGGTTTGGGACATTTTCAGCCACTATTGTTTTAAATATACTTTCCTGTCCTTTTATTTTTCTCTTCTCCCTCTGGAAGTCCAATTATGTATATATTGTTTCTCCACATTGTGTCTCATAAGTCCATGGGTTTTCTTCACTCTGTTTCACTACTTTTACTTTTCGCTACTAAGACTGGATAATTTTAAATGCCAAATCATCTAGATCACTGATTCTTTCTTCTGCATGGTGAAGTCTGCTGCTGAAGCTCTCTATTGAATTCTTCAGTTCAGTCATTGTATTCTTCAGCTCTAGAATTTGTTTGGTTTCCTATGGTTTCTTTTTCTTTGTTGAACTACTCTTTTTGTTCATGCATTGTCTTCCTAATTTTCTTTTGTTGTCTTTGTGTCCTTGTCGTTCACTAAATTTTAGGAGGATTATCCTGAATTCTTTGTCTGACAGTTCATAGATCTCCATTTCTTAATGGCTAGTTATTGGAGCCTTATTAATTTCCTTTTGTGATTTCATGTTTACTTGATTTTTTTTGTGATTCTTTATTTCTTTTTTTTTTGTGAGGAAGACCAGCCCTGAGCTAACATCTCTTGCTAATCCTCCTCTTTTGCTGAGGAAGACTGGCCCTGGGCTAACATCTGTGCCTGTCTTCCTCTACTTTGTATGGGATGCCGCCACAGCATGGCTGACAAGCGGTGCATCAGTGGACGCCCAGGATCCGAACTCGTGAACCCCGGGCTGCCAAGTGTGAACTAAACCGCTGCGCCACTGGGCCGGCCCTGTGATTCTTTATTTCTTATATTGGTATCTGCACATTTGAGTAAGCAGTCTCCCCTTCCAGTTTTTACAGGTTTACTTTGGCAGAGACAGTTCTTCCCAGGTCCACTCAGCTGGGTTCTGAACCAGGGTTCTGGATGGGTCAGCTGGTAGTGTTCTTGGGCAGCTGGAGTTAGTGTCTATTTGGGGCAAGAGCACTGCCCAAGTTCTGAGGTTGGGGGGTGCCACTGTCTGAGAACAGTTGGATTTGATTATTAGTTTGTTTCCCTGCACAAGTGCACCTGTAAGATGGGTTCTGCAGTTGCCTGAATTCTCTGGTTAGGCTTCCTAAGTGGGTAGAACTGGGTACTTTACTCAGCAGTAGGTGGGGCTATAAATTAGCTTGCCTGGGCAGGGAAGGAAAATGGCTCCTAAGGCCAGAATGGGTAGCTGTTTGGGGACACAAATAAGACAGGCCTTTGCACTAAATTTACCGGCCAGACAAGGCCACAAGTTTTGCTCTGCAGATGGGTAAAGCTAGTGGCTGTACTCTGTGCTCATGTGCCACTTTAAGTGGTGTTGTAAGATGAGCAATGCAGCTTCCTGTGGACTCTGGTTAGGTTCCCAGTTCAGGCAGTTTGGAGGCTGTATTTAGCAGTGGGCAGGGCTATAAATTAGCTTCCCTCCTCAGACAGGACTACAGAAGAGACTCTAGGGCACACAAGTTTATTTGTTTGGGGACCAAAATCAGGCAGAACCACACACTAAGCTCCCTGGCCAGATGGAGCCACCACCATGGCTCTGCAGATGCAGGGCTGCAGGCTGGGCTCTTCAATCAAGTACCACAACAATTGAGGTAGCAAGGTCAGATACACAGATTCCCAGGACCATTGGTTAGATTTCTTGGTTGGCAGTGTTGGAGGCTGTATTCAGCAGTTGGGATGGCTATAAATGAGATTCCTTGCCCAGACAGGGCCACAGGCATCAAGGCATTGAGGCTGTCAAGACTCTTCTGTGGGGAGCAAATCAGGCAGAACTGTGCACCAGGATGTCTGTGCAGACAGGGCTTCTGGCTTGGCTCTGAGACAAGCAGCACTTCCAGCTGGGCTCTCTGCTCAAATGTCTTGTCAGTGAATAGTCTTCTTTTGAGATGGACTGTTTGTTTGGGGGAATGATCCATGTCACCATCTTGATGGTGTCATTCCCAAAAGACTCACATTAGATCTAAGGACACCAACAAGTTGAAAGTGAAAACTAGAAAAATATATCTCATGTAAATAGCAACCAAAAGAGAATTTGGGTGGTGTATTATCAGATTTCTCTAGAGAAACAGGAATTATGTATATATATATACACACACACCACATATATATATATACACACACACACACATACACAAACATACAACAAAAAGGAAGAAATACTCTTAATAACAATCACATATTTATAACTACCTTCTTCCAGTGCCCATTCCATATTCCCTTTGTGTTCATCAAGCAACTCAACAGACTGTGATTCTTTACCAAGTGAGGTGATGCAAACCTGTATCCTGAATGGTCTGGGCCTTTAGTATTCCTACCTTTTGGTTTTTGTAGTTTAGCATTGATTGTAATCAATCACAGAGTATGATAATACTAAGAGACACCCTAAGGTGTCTGCTGTATTCCAGACTTACACTTCCCCACCACTATTGTGGAGTAGCTGTCCAATTTCTGCTTGGTAGTCAGGATCAATAACCTCAGCCAGCACAACCTTCCTCCTTTGCCTGCTGATTCAGAGGCATGAGGAGCCCAAAGTGGGCAGTTGGCAGTCATCTTTCAGTTCAATGGAATTATTGTTGTGTCCTCTGGTGGAAGCATTCTTCTCTTCAGATCAAAGACTTCTATTCTAGAAGAATATAAGGTTGTGAGAACAGGAAGAAAAAATTGTGCCCGTGATATACTAGGGGTATCACTCTTGTTTCCACTCCCACTCCCATTTTCATCTTTGATTCCTGGACCCATGAATTTTAGTTATGCAAGAAACAATCACATATTATACACTGATTCACAGCATATAGGTCTCCCTAGAGAACTTTGACCTAACGCTCCAAGGTATTGTCACCTGGTGGATACTATAACTGAGTTTTCAAAATGCCATTCCACTGTTCTATCAAGCTGTATGCTTCAGGATGGTAGAGAGCCTGGTAAGACCATTACATCCCATGGACATGGGCCCAATGCCACACTGATCAGAGCAATGATGTATGGAATATCATGACAGTGGATAAGGCATTCTGTATATTCCTGGATGGTAGTTTTGGCAGAATCATTGTAGGCAGGGAAGTCAAATCTGTATACAGAATATGTCTATTCTGGTAAGAACTAAACACTGCCCTTTTCATGACAGAAGTGGTCCAATGTAATCAACCGGCCACCAAGTAGCTAGCTGATTATCCCAGGGGATGGAGCCATATTAGGCATACAGTGTTTGTCTCTACTTCTGGTCAATTGGGCACTCAACAGTGGCTGTAGCCATGTCAGCCTTGGTGAGCAGAATTCCATATTGATAAGCCCATGCATTAATTCCTCCAACACTCCCACCATGGCTACTCTGTTTATGGGCACATTGAGCAATGACAGAGATGGCTGAAGAAAAAGCTCACTGGTATTCACAGAATGGGTTGCTCTATTTATTTTATTTTTAAAATCCTCCTATAATGAGGATAAATAATCATTTACATGGGACACAAATATCTTCAGGTTTTTCATCAGAGTTCTATCCACATACCACTGCCCAGAATCTCTTGTCACCAATTTTCTAATTATATTCTTTCCAAGTCCCTGACCAGCCAGCCAAAACATTGGCCACAGCCCATGAAACAGCATATAATTTCATGTCTGGCCATTGATTCTTCCAAGCAAGGTGAACAACTAGGTGCACTTCTTGATGTTCTGTCCACTGAGAAGATTTCCTTTCACCACTGTACTCCAAGAATGCCCCAGAAAGGGGCTTTATTGCCACAGCTGTGTACTTTTGAATGGTGCCTGAATATCTTGCAGTACCATCTGTAAACCAGGCCCAATTTGTCTCTTTCTCTATCAATTGATCTTATGGAACTCCCCATGGGACCATCAGTGCAGGCTGAGAAAGAAAAAGTAGTGTATCATGAGTGGGGACAATGGATATTTGGGCCACTTTTTAATGTAAATTGCTTGTGCCTCAGGGCCTGCTTGAACCCAATCTCATATATACTACTTCAGTTTGATGATGTAGTGTTGCTATGCATGCCCAAATTTATGGTTTCATGGGTCAGAGAACACTCAGTTTGTAGTGGGTAGCTCAAGTCATGTAGTAACTCGTTGATCATGATTAAGTGTTCAGTCTCTACTAAGATCCAGTAGCAGACCAAGAGCTGTTTCTCAAAAGGAGAGTAGTTATCTGCAGAGGATGGCAGAGCTTTTACCCAAAATCTTAAGTGTCTGTGCTGCAGTTCCCTTATAGGGGCCTGTCAAAAGCTCCAAACAGCATCCCTATCTGCCACTGCCACTCCAGGCACCATTGGATGTTCTGGATTATATGGCTCAAGTGGTAGAGAAGCTTGTACAGCAGCTGGGACCTGTTTCAGAGTCTTCTTTTGTTCTGGACCCTACTCAAAACTAGCAACTTCTCACATCACTGGGTAAATGGGACAGAATAATGCACAAAAAGGAATATGTTGCCTCCAAAATTCAAATAGGCCCACTAGGCAATGTACCACTTTCTTAGTTGCTGGAGAGGGCAAATGCAACAATTTACCCTTCATCTTTAAAGTGATATCATAACATGCCCCACACCACTGGACATCTAGAAATATCACTGAAGTAGAAGGCTCATGAATTTTGGCAGACTTATTAAGTACCTTTTGACACACAAATGTCTTGCCAACTACCTTAGATTTATTGTTACTTCTTTCTTACCAGGTTGAATCAGCATAATGTCATCAGTGTAATGGATCAGTGTAATATCTCTTGGAAGGTAAAGCTAATCAAGATCTCTGCAAACTAAATTATGAAAAAGGGCTGGAGAGTTGATATACCCTTGAAGTAGGACAGTGAAAGTGTATTTCTGGCCTTGCCACCTGAAAGCAAAGTGCTTCCAGTAGCCCATCTATCCCCCAGGAGCTGACAAGGATTACTGTTGCTGGTGCAAATTGAAATAGTTGGCACTGCCCCCAGCAGCCAGAGTAAATCCCAGCAGCCAGTGAGAATATCAGTGGTAGGTGTGGAACTCAGCAGCCAATGAATATCACACAAGTTTGACTCAGCTCTGCAGAATTGGGAGAAGGCACACATTCCTGAGACTTCTCTTCAGGAGGGAGAAAGAAAAGTGAATCTTGTAGTCAAGACCCTGTATCTCTGTCCACTATCCTATTTCAAAGGGGAGGATACTCTCAGTACCCAGCACTGCTCAGCAAGGTTGAGTGAAAGCACACAATTCTGGGTTTTCTCCTACATGAGGGTAGAGGGAAATGGAGCTTACACTCAACATCATGACATTTAGATTAGCTGTAATAGGAAAAATAGATATTTGGCTCTCAGTACCTTGAATGGTTCTGCAAGTTTGGAAGAAGGTATGCAATCCTGAGAGTTCTCCCACAGGAAGGATAAAAAGAGCAGTACATACACGTGCATTAAAAAAGATTGAGTGATTCTCAGAATCCCTAGCTGGGCTGATTGGTAAATGTATTTTCCTGCAAAGATCAGTCCATAAAGACTGGAATAGGTGGCTTCCTTAAATGCACAGACACTAATGCAAAGCAACAAAGAAAATGAAAAATCAGGGAAATATGACGCTACTAAAGTAACAAATAAGTTTCCAAGAACTGACCCTAAAGAAATAGAAGCCTATGAATTACCTGTGAAAGAATTCAAAACAATGGTCTTAAAGAAGCTCAGTGAGTTATAAGAGAACACAATTAAACCAAATCAATATGAGCAAAATGATATCAAAAAGAGATAGGAACCATAAAAAAGAAGCAAACCAAATTTTTTGAGCTGAAGAATAAAATAGCTGAACTGAAAAACTCAACAGAGAGCTTTGACAGGATAATTAATGAAACAGAAGAAAAAATCAGAAGACTTGAAGACAGGACACTTGAAATTACCCAGAGGATAAAAAAGAAAAAAGTCAAGAAAGCCTAAGGGACTTATGGGTACTAACAAAATGACCAAAATAGATATTATGAGACTCCCAGAAAAAGAGGATTTTGAAAAGAGTAGAAACATTATTTAAAAAAATAACCTCCTTAAACTTCTGAAATCTGGAGTGGAAAATTGACGTCTAGATTAATGAAGCCCAAAATACTCAAACAGGATGACCTTAAAGAAGTCTAGAGACACATATTACAACCAAATTGTCAAAAATCAAAGACAGAGAATTTTGAAATCAGCAAGAGAAAACAAATCACTATGTACAAGGGAGCTCCCCTGAGACCATGAGTCTGATTTCTCATCACTCGCAGGAAGGGAGTGGGATGATATATTCAAGCTGCTGAAGAAAGAAAAACAACTGCCAACTGAGAATACTTTACACATCAAATCTATCATTTTAAAAAATAAAGGAGAGATGAAGATATTTAAAAAAAAAATCCACAATACCTGCTGCTATAGATTGAATGTTTGTGCCCTCTCAAAATCCATAGGTAGAAATTCTAACCCCAAAAGTGATGGTATCAGGAGGTAGAGACTTTGGTGGATGATTAGGTCATGAGGCAGAGACATCAAGCAAAGGATTAGTGCACTTATAAAAGAGGGTCCAGAGAGATCCCTCACCTATTCTGCCATATAAAGGCAGAAAAGAGATGGATATCTATGAACCAGAAAGTGGGCTCTCACCAGACACTGAATCCACAAGCACCTTGATCTTGGACTTTCAGTCTCTATAACTGTGAGCAGCAAATCTGTGTTGTTGATAAGCCACCCAGTCTGATGTATTTTGTTATAGCAGCCCAAAGGGGCTAAGACATCTTCCTTATATGAAATACTAAAGGGAGTTCTTCCTGTTGAAATGAAAGGACACTAACAAAAGAAACACTAGATAATTATAACTACAAAAATTTGTAAAAGGATGCATAATATAAAAAGATTTAAATTATCACATTAATAAAAAATTGTAGGTAAGGTATAAAGTGTAAACAGAATTGAAGTTAAAATGTTCTTAGCTTAAAATACACTGTTAACCCATAAGATATTTTATGTAAGCCTCATGGTAACCACACAAAAAATACATATAGAAGATACACAAAAGAAAAAGAGAAAGTGATCAAGCAATATCACTATAAAAATAAATGAAATATAAAGGAAGACAGCAAGAGAGAAAAAGAGGGAAAAAAGGTCTACAAAGACTACCATAAATAATTACAAAATGGCAATATAAAGTTCTTACCTATCAATAATTCCTTTAAATGTAAATGGATCTCCAATCAAAAGACACAGAATTGCTGACTGATTAAACAAAAGAAAACAAGATCCAACTATATGCTCTCTACAATAGACTCACTTTAGACTTATGGGCTCCCATAGGCTGAAAGAGAAGGGATGGAAAGGATATTCCATGTAAATGGTAAGCAAAAGAGAACAGGTCTGGTTATACATACATCTGACATAATAAGCTTTAAGTAAAAAATGGTCACAAGAGGCAAAGAAGAGCATTATATAGTGATAAAAGATCAACTCATTAGGAAGAAATAACAATTATAAACATATGCACATAACATCAGAGCACCTAAATGTATAAAGCAAACATTGACAAAACTGAAGGGAAAAATAGCAATACAATAATAAAGAGACTTCAACACCACACTTTCAAAAATAAATAACATTCAGAAAATCAACAAGGAAACAAGGGACATAACACTGCAAATACTGACTAGAAAGACAATAGAAAAAATCAACAAAACTGAAAGGTTTTTTTTTTTGAAAAAAATAAAATGGACAAGCTATTTAGTAACAAAAAACCTCCAAACAAGGAAAATACCAAGACCAAATGGCTTCACTGGTAAATTCTACTAAACATTTAAAAAATAATTAATGTCAATATTTCTCAAACTGTTCCAAAAAAGTGAGGAAAAGGGACTACTTCCAAACTCATTTTATGAGGCCAATCTTTTCCGGGTACCAAAGCCAGACAAAGACAATGCAAGAAAAAAAAGCTACAAACCAATATCCCTGTAGAACATAGATGCAAAAATCTCCAACATAATACTAGCAAACTGAATTCAACAGTATATTAATGGGATTATGCACCACGATTAAGTGAGATTTATCCATGGGATGCAAGGATGGTTCAACATACACAAATCAAATAATGTGATACACCACATTAATAGAATGAATGATAAAAAGCACTTGATCATGTCAATAGATGCAGAAAAAAACATTTGACAAAATTCAACAAGTTTCATGATAAAAAACACAACAAACTAGGCAAAGAAACATTGTAATTTAACATAATAAAGGCCATATATGATAAGCCCCCATCTAACATTATACTCAACGGTGAAAAACTGCAAGGGTTTAAGATCCAGAACAAGAAAAGGATGTCCACTCTCACCACTTCTCTGCAACATAGTATCAAAAGTTCTAGCCAGAGTAACTAGGGAAGAAAAAAAAGCATCCGAAACAGAAAGAAAAAGTAAAGTCTATTTTCAGATAACATAATATTATACATAACAAACCTTAAAGACTCCACACACAAAAAATTATTAGTAATAGTAAATGGGTTCAGTAAAGTTGCAGGACACAAAATCAATGTACAAAAATCAGTTGTGTTTCCCTACATTAACAATAAGTATTCAAAAAGGAAATTAAGAAAATATCCATTTATAATATTCTCAAAAAGAATGAAATATTTAGGAATATACTTAACCAAATTGGTGAAACACTTGTATAATGAAAACTTTATTACATTGATGAAAGAATTTATAGAAGACACAAACAAATGGAAAGTCACCCCATGTTCATAGATTGAAAGATCTAATATTGTTAAAATATCTACATTATACAAAGCAACCTACAGATACTATGCTACTCCCATCAAAATTCCAATGACACTTTTTTAAAGAAATATAAAAAAATCCTAAAATTCATATGGAACCACAAAAGACTCAGAATAGCCAGAGTGATCTTGAGAAAAAGCACAAAGTTGGAGGCTACACCCTTCCTCATTTCAAAATATATTACCAATAAGCAGTAATTATAATAGTATTGTATAGGCATAAAGACAGATACTTAGATCTATGGTACAAAAGAGACCCCAGAAATAAACCGTGCAAATGCAGTCAACTGATCTTTGACAGGAATTTAAGAATACACAATGGGGAAAGGATAGTCTTTTCAACAAATGGTGCTTGGAAAACTGGATATACACATGCAAAAGAATGTATTTCAACTTAAATTATTCAAAAAATCAACACAAAATGATTTACGAACTTAAGCATAAAGCCTGAAATTATAAAACTCCTAGAAGAAAATATAGGGGGAACCCTTATGACATAGATCTTGGCAATGATTTCCTGGATGTGATAAGCAAGAAAAGCAAATATAGACAAGTGGGACTACATAAAACTAAAATATTTCTGCACAGCAAAGGAAACAATAAATATAGTGAAAAGGTAGCCTCGGAATGGGTGAAAATATTTGTAAACTGTACATCTGATAAAGGGTGAATTTCCAACATATATTAGGAACTCCTGCAACTCAATAGAAAAACAAACAAGCAAATAAACAAATAACCCAATGTAAAAATAAAGAACTTGAAAGAACATTTTTCCAAAAAGACATACAAATGACTATTAGATATATGAAAAGCTGTTCAATATGACTAATAGACAGGGAATGCAAATCAAAACCACAAGTAGATATAAGCTCACAACTCCTAGGTTGGCTATTATAAAAAGAAACAAAATATGACAAGTATTGGGGAGGTTGTGGAGAAATTAGAACCCCTGAACGCTGTTGGTGGTAATGTAAAATGGTGCAGCCACTATGGAAAACAGTGTAGATGTTCCTCCAAAAATTAAAAATGGATCTACCATATGATCGAACAATCCTGCTTCTGGTTATATATCCAAAGTAATTGAAACAAGGGTCTCAAAGAGATATGTGCGCTGCTGTGTTCATTGCAGAACTTTCAAAATAGCCAAGATATGGAAAAAATGTAAATTGACAGATTAGTGAATCAAACAAATGTGGTATATAGACATACAGCGGAATATTATTCAACCTTAAAAATAAAAGAAATACTACCATTTTTGACAATTGCATGGACACTGATGACTATGCTAAATGAACTAAGTCAGTCACAGAAAGACAAATACAGAATGATTCTACTTATATGAGGTATCTAAAACAGACCATCTTGTAGAAGCAGAAAATAAAATAGTGATTGTTAGGAGATGGGAGAGGGTTAAATAGGTAGTTATGTTCAATGTGTGTAATGTTATGGTTATACAAAATGAATAAGTTCTAGAGATCTGCTCTACAACATAGTGCCTACAGTTAACAATGCAGTATTGTGCACTTAAAAAGTTGTTAAGAAGGTAGATGTCGTGTTAAGTGTTTTTACAAAAAAAAAAAGGACAAAAGAAACTTTTGGAGGTGATGGATATGTTTTTTGCCTTGATTGTCATGACGGTTTAATGGAAGTATGTATATGTCCAAACTCATCAGATTGCATACACTAAAATATGTGTAGTTTTCTGCATATCAATTGTACCTCAATAAAATTGTTAATAAAAAATTATAAATATATTCAAAGCAAAAAACAGACCACAAAATTTGTGATGCAAACATTGAAAGAATTAATAGGAGTTATGCACAATTCTACAATAATAGTTGGAAACTTTAATACTCCACTTTGATAATGGTAGAAACCTAGACTGAAGATCAGTAAGGAAGTAGAGGACTTGACCAACATTATCAAACAACCAGAACTAACAGAAATATAGAACAACAGTAGAATACTCATTTGTCTCAAGTGAACATGGAAAAGTCTCCAGAATTGACCATAAATTTGGCCACAAACAAGACTCAATTTTTTTAAAGATTAATATCATAAGAAGTATCTCTCTGATTACAATGAATTAATGAAGCTAGAAATTAAAATTGAAAAAACCGGAAAATTTAAAACTATGTGGAAAATAACACAAGTTTTGCTCAGAAAAAAAAATGGTGATGTTGAAGACATCAGCCTTATGATCCCACTACAAAGATCAACAATTAGACAACTACCTACAAACAAAAACAGTTCTGGGAGAGCTCTGGAGTCCAACTAAGAAATTGGAGCAACAAAGTGGAATAAAACAAAACTGCAGATAATTGCACACGAGGAGAAGGAAGGCATCTTTGTTTTGCCCGCATCACCCCATACCCCAAGCTGGAATTTTTCAGTGCCAAGAGAAAACTTCCAAGCTAAAAAGAGTTCCCCTCACCAGGGAAAGAAGAGTGGGGTGAGTGATCAGCTTCTCTAGCCTTTTGAGTCACCACATAAAGGCCCTACTGTAGTTTCACCCCACCAAGACTGGAAAAATTGAGATGTATATAGATAGGAACAAGGAAGAAAAACAGGGGCTGCTACTAGAAGCCACACAGCAGGAGTAATTATGATTTATGTTGAGCTGTTCCAGACAAATTGAGCAGATTTCACCAATGACAAAACCAATAGCCAGCAAAGCTGCTGCAGAACCACTACAGATTTCATAAGCTTTCACTCCGCAGGTATTCATGTTCACAGAATCTAGCTGCCTGAGTCCCTCCCTGCTCCCTCCCACCACCTCCTGCCCATGCCAGAGCCCAGGAATCACACTGGCAGCCAGATCAGGAATCTGTGGCTACATGAGTGCAACATGCCATGCTAGACTCCTCTGGCTGAACTCACTACCATGTACACACTCAGGGCTAGTTTCTCCATCTGTGCACTTTCACACTGCTGGCCTGATGCCTGTCACTGACCTCTACTGCAATGCACATACCAGGAGGGAGGGTATGCAGCCATGGGGAAGCATGCTGACAGCCAGGGCTCCCACAAATGCCTGTGGACCTGTATCAGGCCCTGTCTTTTGTCACTGGCCTGCACCAACACGCACAGCAGTAGCTAGCCTCTCAACCTTTCACCTGTATGCCCCTGGCCTCATCCCCGTCACCAGCCTCCACTACAGTCTACATGCCCAGGTGAAGAGTGTGCAGCCATGTGAGAGAATACTGAAAGACAGGACCCCCACAGCTGCCAGTGAATTCTTAGTTACCCTGGCCCTTGCTGCCTGTACTAGCCCCCACCACTACATGTGCATCTGCAACTGGCCCTTGCCCCTAAAGCTGAGTGAGTGTATTATGACTGGCTCTGGTCCCTAGCTGCTGATCATGTAGGTACTGCTGGTGACCTTAACAGCCCTTGCAGCCACTGTAGACCTCCCACAGTGCTTGCCAAGGTCCACACACTTGTCAATGTTGTGGACTCCAGTAACTTGAGTGAAACAGACATTGTGCCCCCCAGATCTGGTGCTGCCACACCCCCCACACATGGTGCCCTGTATCACTAGACTCAGGGTCATAGCACACTCCAGCAAGCCCCCAACTTCAGGTGAAA
This sequence comes from Tapirus indicus, assembly GCA_031878705.1. Lineage (NCBI taxonomy): Eukaryota > Metazoa > Chordata > Mammalia > Perissodactyla > Tapiridae > Tapirus > Tapirus indicus. Next base: position 50,636,549 of record CM062942.1, read on the forward strand.
TATTTCCTTACTGAAGCCAGTCTATGAAGGCCGGAAGAAGTGACCACTTCCTCAAATGTGAAAACACCTGTGCAAGGCTTTAGGGATCAAGAATAATGAGGGAAATGTGACTCCACTAAACAAATACAGTAAACCTCCAGCAACCAGCCCCATGGAAATGGAGATACAGAAATAGCCTGACAAAGAATTCAAAATAATTTTTCTAAAGGTGCTCAGAGAGCTACAAGAGAACACAGATAAACAATTTAACAATATCATGAAAACAATATGAGAACCAAAAGGAAAGTTCAACACAGATATAGAAAACATAAAGAAGAACCAAACAGGAATTTTGGAGTTGAAGAACACAATAACTGAACTGAAGAATTCAATTGAGAGCTACAACTGCAGATGCAGCCAAGCAGAAGAAAGAATCAATGATCTAGAAGACAGATCAATTAAATTTGTCAAATCAAAAGAACAAAAATATAAAAAATGAAGAGGAATAAAGAAAGCCTATGAGACTTATGGGACACTATCAAGAAAAATAATTTACTCATAATTAGAGTATAAGAAGGAGAAGAGGTAAAGAAAGTATAGAAACATTATTTAAAGAAATAATGGTTGAGAACTTCCCAAAACTGGGGAAAGTTTGCACATCCAACTTTACAAAGTTAATAGGTCACCTAAAAATTTCATTCTAAAATTATCTTCTCCAAGACACATTATATTAAAACTGTCTAAAATTTAAAAAAGAGAGAATTTTAAAAGCAGCAATGAAAAAAAATCTCTTGGGAACCTCCGAAGGCTATGAGCAGATTGCTCAGCAGAGACTAGCAGACCAGGAGAGGATGAGATGATGGATCAAAAGTGCTGAAAGAAAGAAACCATCAGTCATGAATACTTTACTCAGTATGGCTGTCCTTCAGAAATGAAAGAGAGATAAAGACATTCTCTACTAAGCAAAGCTGAGAGAATTCATCACCATTAACTGACTTACAAGAAATGCTAAAGAAGAAATACCAATTTCAAGCTGAAATTAAAAGACGCCAATTAGTGACATGAAAACATAAGCAAATATACATACTGGTAAAAGTAAGAATATAGTCTGATTCAGAATATTCTAATACTGTAATATGATGATGTGTTAACTACTTAACTCTGGTATAAAGGTTAAAGGGCAAAACTACCCAAAATATCTATAATTACAACTTGAAAGAAAATATAAAAAGACATAAATTGTGACATCAAAGCATAAAAGGGCAGTAAGTAAAAGGGTAGAAGTTTTGTATGTAATTGAATTAAACTACTATCAGCATAAAATATATATACATATATATGATTTATGTAAGCCTCATTGTAACAAAGGAAAATTCTACAGTAAATCCAGAAAAAAGAAGGAATTGAAAACATATCAATACAAAAAAATCAACAAATCACAAAGGAATACAGCTAGACATTAAAAGAGGGACAAAAGAACTATAAGGCTGACAAAAAAACCATTAACAAAGTGGCAATAGTAATTCTTTAACTATCAACAATTACATTAAGTGTAAATGGATTAAATTATCCAATCAAAAGGAATAGAAGAAGGGAAAATAACTAATGATTGCATAAACGTTAAAAGGACAATAAAAGAATAATACAAATAATAGTATGCTCATAATTTTGATAACTTACATGAATGGGTCTATACCTTGAGAGACATGAACCATCAAAACTCACACAAGAAGAAAAACATAAGTTGAATAGACATAGATATTAAGAAAACAAAATAAAAAATTAATATTTCCAAAAAAGGAAGCAGTGAGTGCAGTTGATTTTACTGGTGAATTTTTCCAAACGTTTAAAGGAAAATAACAGCAATTCTTGACAATATATTCCAGAAAATAGAAGAAGAAATAATACTTTCTAACATGTTCTATGAATCCAACATTATTCAGATAAAAATATTCATTTTATTCAGTTTTATTGAGATATAAATGACATAGAGCACTTTATAAGTTTAAGGTGTACAGCATAATGAGTTGACTTACATATATCATGAAATAATTACCACAATAAGTTCAATTAACATCCATCATCTCATTTCAATACAAAAAAAAGAAAAAGAAGTTTCCTTGTGATGAGAACTTTTATGATCTACTCTCTTAGCAACTATCAAATATAACACACGGCAGTGTTCACAATACTCATCATGTACATTATTCTCCAGTACTTATTTATCTTATTACTGGAAGTAGGTGCCTTTTGACCACCTTCATCCAATTCCCCTACCACCCACCCACTGCCTCTGGTAACAACAAATTTATCTCCTTTTCTTTGAGGGTTTTTTTTAGATTCCACACATAAGTGATAATCATACAGTATTTGTCTTTGTCTGACTTATTTCACTTAGTGTAATGCCTTCAGGATCCATCCATGTTGTCACAAATGGCAGAATTTTCTTCTTTTTTATGGCTGAATAATATTCCATTATATATATATATATATATATATAATATAATATATATATATATATACACACACACATATATATATATCTCACAACTTCATCTGTTCATTCCTCAATGGACACTTAGGTTTTTTCCACGTCTTGGCCATTTTAAATAGTGCTGCAATGAACATGGGGTTGCAGATATCTCTTTAAGTCTTTTCATTTCCTTTGGATATGTACCCAGAAGTGGAATTGCTGGATCATAGGTAGTTTTATTTTCAATTTTTTGAGGAACCTCCATACTGTTCTCCATAGTGGGTTTACCAATTTACAATCCCACAAGAGTTTCCTTTTCTCCACTTCCTTACTAGCATTTGTTATCTCTTTCTTTTTGGTGATAGTAATTCCAATAGGTGGGATGTGGTATCTTATTGTGTTTTTTATTTGCATTTCTCTGATGATTACTGATGTTGAGCACCTTTTCATGTACTTTTGTTTATTTGTATATCTTCTTTGGAAAAATGTCTATTCAGGTCCATAGCCCATTTTTAATTGTTTCTGAGTTTTTTCCTATTGAGTTGTATGAGCTCTTTCATATGTTGGATATTAACCCCTTATCAGATATATGGTTTGCAAATATTTTTTCCCATTCCATAGGTTGTCTTTTCATTTGGATGACAGTTTCTTTTGCTGTGCAAAGACTTTCAGTTTCAATTTATTGCTTGTGCTTCAGGTGTCTTATCCAAAAAATCATTGCCAAGGCCCATTTCAAGGAGCTTTTGTCCTGTGTTTTCTTCTAGGATATATGTTGCTTTGGGCCTACATTTAAATCTAATCCATTTCAAGTTAATTTTTGTGAGTGCTGTAAGAAAAGTGTCTAGTTCCATTCTTTTACTTGTGAAAACTGAATTTTCCTAGCACCATTTATTGAAAAGACTGTCTTTTCTCCATTGAGTATTCTTGTCTCACTTGTCAAATCTTAGTAGACTGTGTATGTGTGGATTTATTTCTGGCATCTCAGTTCTGTTCCATTGGTCTCTGAGTCTATTTTTATACCAGTAGTGTACTGTTTTCATTACTATAGCTTTATAATATAACTTGCAATCAGGAAGAGTGATGTCACCCACTTTGTTCTTTCTAAGGATCGCTTGGCAATTGAGATTCTTTTCTGGTTCCATTTAAATTTTAACACTTTCTTTTCTACTTCTGTAAAAAAATACCATTGAATCTACGTAGGTATTACATTGAATTTATAGATGACTTTTGGTACTATGGACATTTTACAAGTATTAAATTTTTCAATCCATGAACACAGAATATGTTTCCATTTATTTTTCTCTTCTTCAATTTTGTTCACCAGTGTCTTGTAATTCTCAGCGTAGAGGTCTTTTACCTACTTGGCCAAATTTATTCCTATGTATTTTATTATTTTTGATACTTTTGTTGATGGCATCATTGTCTTTATTTTTTTTCAGATAATTCATTATTAGTGCATAGAAATGCTATTGATTTTTGTATATTAATTTTGCATCTTATGACTTTACTGAATTTGTTGATTAGATCTAACAGTTTTCTGGTGGAATCTTTAGGATTTTCTATATATAAAATCATGTCATCTACAAATAGAGACAATTTTACTTCTTCCTTTCCAATTCTGATGTCTTTTATTTCTTTTTCTTACCTAATGGCTCTGGCTGGGACTTCTAGTACTATGTTGAATAGAAGTGGTGAGAGTGGGCACCCTTGTCTTCTTTCAGATCTTAGAGGAAAAGATATCGACCTTTCACCATTGAGTATGATGTCAGATGTGGGATTGTCATATATGGCTTTTATTATGTTGAGTTATATGTCTTCTACACTTAACTTATTAAGAATTTTTATCATGAACAATGTTAAATCTTGTTAAATGCTATTTCTACTTCTATTGAGATCATATATTTTTCTTTCATTCTATTAAAGTGATATATTGCATTTATTAATTTGCATGCTTTACCATTCTTGTGTTCCAAAGATAAATTCCACTTGATCAGGCTGAATGATCTTTTTTTTAAGGGCTGCTGAATTTAGTTTGCTAGTATTTTATTGAGAATTTTTACATTTATATTCATCAGGGATACTGGCCTGTAGTTTTCTTTTCTTGTGTTATTCTATTATTGCTTTGGTATCCAGATAAACCCAGCCTCACAAAATGAGTTTGGGAGTGCTCTTTCCTGTTTGACTTTTTGGAAGATTTTGAGAGGGATGTTTGGTAAAATATTTGGTAAAATTTATCCATGAAGACATCTGTTCTTGAGCTTTTCTTTATTGGGAGATTTTTTGGTTACTGACACAATGCCTTACAAGAAATCTGCATGTTCAGATTTTTTATTTCTTCCTGATTTAGTCTTCATAGGTTGTACCTTTCTAAGGATTTTTCCATTACTTCTAGGTTGTCTGGGTTCTTGGTGTATAGTTGTTCATAGTAGCATTTTATGATCCATTGTGTTTCTGTGATATCAGTTTCAATGTCTCCTCTTTTATATATAATTTTGTTGATTCGTGTCTTCCTTATTTTTTCCTTTGTTAGTTTAACTAAAGGTTTCCCAATGTTGTTTATCTTTTAAAAGAAGCAACTATTAGTTTTGTTGATGTTTTCTATTGATTTCCCATTCTGTGTTTCATTTATTTGTGCTCTAATCTTTATTACTTCCTTCTTCACATAAGTTTGGCTTAGTTTGTTCTTCTTTTTCTAGTTCCTTGAGTCATTGAACTAGGTTGTTTATTTGGTATCTTTCTTGTTTCTTATTTTAGGTGTTTATTGCTGTGAACTTTCCTCTTAGAACTGTTTTTGCTGCATCACATAAGTTTTGGTATGTTGTGTTTCCATTTCCATTTGTTTCAAGACACTTTTTAAATTTTCCCTTTAGTTTCTTCTTTCATCAATTGGTTGTTCAGGAGAGTGTTGTTTAATTTCCATGTATTCATGCGTTTTTCAGTTTTTATCTTTTTATTGATTTCTAGTTTCATGCCAATGTGGTCCGAGAAGATACTTGATATGATTTCTAACTTCTTGAATTTTCTAAGATTTGTTTTTTAGTCTAACAAATTATCTATTTTTAGAAAATGTTCTATGTGTACTTGAGAAGAATGTTTATTTTGTTGGATACAATGTTCTGTATATGTCTGTTATTTGATCTATAGTGTTGTTCAAATCCACTGGTTCCTTGCTGATTCTCTGTCTGGATGATCTATCCATCACTGAGAGTGGGGTATTAAAGTCTCCAGCTATTACTATATTGCAGTATACTTCTCCTTTTATTTCTCTTAGTATTCACTTTATATATTTAGGTGGTCTGATGTTGGGTGCATACATATTTACAATTATATTATATCTTTCTGATGGATAGACCTCTTTATCATTATATAATGACCTTCTTTGCCTTTTTTGACCATTTTTACTTCAAAGCCTATTTTATATAATATTAAGTATACCTACCCTTGCTTTTTGTGGTTACCATTTGCTTGAAATATCTATTTTAATCCCTTCTCTTCCAGTCTATGTGTGTCTTTAAGTCTAAAGTAATTCTATTTTAAGCAGCATATTGTTCAATCTTGTTTTTTTATCCATTCAGCCATTTATCTTTTGATTGGATAATTTAATCCATTTATGTATAAGGTAAATTGATACATAATAAGTACTTACTATTGACATTTGTTAATTGTTCTCTGGCTGTTTTATAGATCTATTGTTCCTTGCTTCTTATCCTACTGTCTTTTGTATGTTTTGGTGTCATTTTGCATCAGTATGCTTTGTCTTCTTTATCATGTTCCTTTTTGTAACTACAGGTATTTTTAGTGCTTGTGGTATTACTGTAGACTTCCTCACTCTTTTTAATTTTTTCTCTTTTTGCTCCTCCAACTGGATTATTTCAAATGTCCTGTCTTCTAGGTCACTGATTCTTTCTTCAGCATGATCAAGTCTGCTATTGAAGGTCTCTATTGAATTATTCAGTTCAGTTATTATATTTATTAGCTCTAGGATTTCTGATTGGTTTTATTTGTTGATAGTTTCTATTTCTTAGTTAAACTTCTCATTTTTTACTTGCATTGTTTCCCTATTTTTGTTTAGTTTTCTGTCTGTGTGTTCTTGTTTCCTAAAGTACTTTAAGAGGATTATTCTGAATTCTTTCTCTGATAGTTTATAGACATCCATTTTTTAGGGTCAGTTGTTGGAGCTTTACTAGTTTCATTTTGTTGCTCCCTGTTCACTTTTTTTGTGATCCTTGATTCCTAATTTTGGTATCTGCACAGTTGTTTAAGCAGTTTCCTTTTCCAGTCTTCACATGTTCACTTTGGCTAAGGCAGTTCTTCATCAGTCTACTCAGCTTGGTGTTCTGAATGTGTCAGCAGGTAATCTCCTTGGACAAGTGGGACTTGCTGTCAGGATCTCTTTTGGGGTGATGCTAGTGCCTGTGCTGTGAGGTAGGTGGTTAGGGAGAATCACTGGCTGAGATCTGTTGGTAGAACTGCTGGCTTGGTTTCTTGCCCAAGTGAAGCTATAGGACTGGTTCCACAGTTGTCTGGGTTCTCTGGTCAGGCTTCCTAGATGATTGGGACTAGACTGGGAGCTACACTCAGCAGTATACAAAGCTGGTAATTGTCTTCCCTGCCCTGGGGAGACAGTAGACCCAGTCTGAATGTAGGCACTGCTCGCCTGAATCAGGCTCGATTGTGCACTAAATTTCCTGGCCAGAAGGGGCCATTAGTTTTGCTTTGCAGACAGAAAGAGCCTTCAACTGTGCTCTATGTTCAAGTGCCACTGTAAGCAGGGCTATAGGATGGGCAACAGTTTCCTTTCTTCTCTGCTTAGTACCCATGGTCAGGCAGGCCGAGGCTGTATTCAGTAGTGGGTGGGGCTACAAATTAGTTTTTCTGCCTGAGTAGGGATCCACACAGATCCCAAGGCTGGCAAAGCTCTTGTTTGAGAATCAAATTAGGCAGAGCTATGCAAGTTCCCAGGCCTGATGGACCACTATTTTAGTATTGCAGATTGGTAGGGCCACTGGCCACATTCTCCCCTCAATTTGTGCTGTAATCAAACTTGTGAGATATTATACACAGATTCCAAGGAGCTCTGGTTAGGTTTCCTGGTTGGGTTGGCCTGGAGGCTGTATTCAGTTTTAGACAGAGCTATAAATTAGCTTTCTGGCCTAGTTGGGTCTGCTGAACAGATCTCATGAGCAGCAAGGCTCTTTGGTAATATAATTAAACATATCTGTGCACTTAGCTCCCTGAGCAGACCAGGCTGTGTAAATACAAATCAGCTGGTTAGCTTCTCCACTCAAGTGCCAATTTAATCGGGGCTGCAGGGTGGGCTACCAAGATTCCTGGGAGCTCTGCTTAGGATTCCTGGCTGGCAGGGTTCAAAGCTGTATTCAGCAATAGGCGAGTAAGGATTACTTTCCTGCCCAGAGTGGGGGCAACTGTGCAAGCCCCAAGCCTGATGAGATTCTTGTTTAAGGAGTTAATTAGGCACACCTTTGCACCACACTCTCTGGCCAGACTTGTTCACTGGTTTGACTTTGAAAATGGGCAAAGCCATTGGCAAGTGTCTCTACTTGAGTGCTGCTGGGCCAAGCCATTTTACTCTGCTCAGGCCAAGCTTCCTAGTCATGTGGGGTTGAAAGAACCCTCAGAGTGGGTGAGGTTATGAATTAACTCCCCTGCCTGGGCAGGGTGGCAGAAGTGACTCTAAGGCTGGAAATGCTCTGTGATGGGGGTCTTAAGCAGAACCATGCCCCAAGTTCTCTGGCAAAATGGCCACCTGCTTTGCTCTTCTTATGGGCAGTTCTGTTGGCCAGACTCACCACTAGACAGTCTCTGTGCTACACAGCTTCCCAGGTACTCAGGCCAGGCTTCCTGGTTGGATAGGGCTGGGAGCTATGCTCAACAGTGGGCAAGGCTATGAATTAGCTTCTCTGCCCAGAAAGAGCTAGAGAGCTAACTCCAAAGCCAGAAAGCCTCTACGTTTGTTGTCTTGACTCAAGCTGACTTGCACTTCAAGTTCCCTAGCTGAGTGGTGTCACTTGATTTGCACTGTGGATGATTAGCTTTGCCTGCTGTACTTTCTGCTTGAGCATTGCTGAACTGCATAGCCTCCAGCTGTTCTGGTGAGGCTGGCTGGCTGGCAGGGTTGGGAGCTACACTGAGCAGTAGGCAGGGCAATGACTCAGCTACCCTGCCTGCGCTTGGGGGCAGATTAGCTTCCAGAGCTAGGAATGCTGTTCATTTAAGGTCCCTAACAAGGAAACCTGCGCTCTGCCAAGTTCCCTGGTCAGACTGTACCACTGTCTTGACCCTGCAGATGAGCAAAACCACTGGTTTGGGCTATTACTTGGGTGCTGCAGGTAGAAACTTGTTCTGCTGTGATCCAAGTCCTGGCTGTTGCAATTCCCAATTCCTTTGTCTGTGACAATATTATTCCCAGTGGTCAAGCCCACAGATTCCCCTGTGATCCCTGTGAGGTGAGACCACATTGGGGACCTCCAAAAAGCAACTCACAAAGCTGGGGGAGCTGATTTTCCACCCTGGGCTCCCTTTCTCTTTTCCCACTGGAGGAACCATAGGCTCAGGGGAGACCTCTCAGCATGGTGCTGCACCAGCCTGGGGAAGGGGCCATGTGGTCAGCATGTTGCCACTCCTGTTACCCTTCTAATATGATCTGTCTCAGTCTTGGTTGTGCAGAGGGGTACTGCAGCCTCACTCCTTTGTTCTAGGATTTTCTGTGTTTTCTTGTTTGTGAATAGTTGTTAGTTCCTCTTGTGAGGGGAAGGAAAGTCAGCTACTATCTATGTGACATCTGTGAGCCAGAAGTATTTAATAAAAAAATTATAGGCCAATATCTGTCATGAACATAGATAAGAATTCCTTTACAAAATATTTGCAAATCATATCCCACAATGCATAAAAATAATTATACACCATGACCTAGTATGCAAAGATGAAGCAACATTTGAAAACAAGTCAATGTAATCCACTACATCAGGCTAAAAAGAAAAATCATATAATGATATCAATGATAGAAATATCATATAATGATATTTTACACAATATCAATGTGTAAAAAGCATTTGACAAAATGTAGCACATTTATGTTAAAAAGTCTCAGCAAACTAGAAATATATGGTAACTTCCTCAAAAACCTAGAGTAATCATCATACTTAATGGTAGAAGACTACATGATTTCCCTCTAATACGAGGGGAAAAGCAACTATCTCTTATTTTACCATACGTATTCAACATTTTACTGGAAGTCGTAGCTGATACAATAAGAAAAAGAGACATAAAAGGAATTGAGATTGTAAAGGATGAAATAAAACTATCTTTATTCAAAGATGACATGAGCATATATGTAGAAAACAACAAAAATTATACACATACACAAATACACAAAACATCTGAAATCAATTTTTCATCCTCAGGCTTAATGTGACAATGTTTAAGTGATTAAAAAATAATCCTGCTTGGAAAATGTTGAAAAGCTATGAGCACATGGAGTAGAAAAATATGGTACCAAAACCAATTCTGAAATTAAGCCAGCATGACATTTTCAATGTGATTCTCTCTTTTAGAGTTGATGAATGTCACACATATAAAAGTTATACTTAGGTTTCAAAGTTAATTACTGGATTATTCATTTATCTTTCTCCATAGACCAAATTTTTATATATGATTATTGTTAAATATTAGTGTCATCAATATTCTTTTTAGTTTTGGCCCATTTTCAAATTCTTAGAAATGAGTAACCAGGGGCCAGCCCAGTGGTGTAGTGGTTTAGTTTGCACTTTGGCAGCTGGGGGTTCAGAGGTTCAGCTCCCAAGTGCCAGCTGATGCACTGCTTGTCAGCCATGCTGTGGCAGCATCCCATATAAAGTAGAGGAAGATAGGCACAGATGTTAGCCCAGGGCCAGTCTTCCTCAGCAAAAAAAGAGAAGGATTGGCAATGGATATTAGCTCAGGGCTGGTCTTCCTCACAAGAAATAAATAAAAAAATGAAGGTCAACCTAGCTGGAAGGGGTAGGGTAAAAAAAGAAAAAAAATGAGTAATCTGTTGCAAAGAGAATTGTACAGCAGATTATTTTGACAAATTGGAATAGTTATATTATATAGTTATATAGAAATGAAAATGTAAGTCTTTGTGATTAGTTGTCCCCAATGCTTTTGAAATCTGTTTTGAATCATGAGAATGGTCCAATAAATACCTATCTTGCTATCCTTAAAAAGTTGATTAAATCCTCCTGACTAAAATCACTTAAAAAAAGGATGAAACATAGGACCCAACAGCTTTTAAGATACAGTACACATGACACCAAAGAACAGTGATCCCTGAGAAACAGTAAAAAAAAAATGGTGAGCCCTATGATTGCCCTAATTTACTGCCATGAGAGTTTGCAGATTTTAAGAATTTAGCTAAAATATTCCTTAATGTTTCTGCCTCAGCATTCATTATGTGTGGTCAAGTGGCCTGGCCTGCAGGGACCTTGAACTTACACTAGCCTCTTCTGGGGCCACATACCCTAAATAACAGCCCACAGAGGCACAAGTAAATGTAAGTTCCTGATATGACTTCCCCAACCACCTTTGTGATAAGCATTTTCCCCTACCTAGCAGGGTCTTCATCTTGTGTATACCTTAAGTAATACCCTGCAAAGCTTACCAAAACCCCACTCTTTGGGGTTTGAATTGACCAATCTGGGCTTGCCCAGGAACTCCAAAGCACTACACTCATGTACACTAATAAAGGCACATTCTCCAGGTCCTGCTTCCTCCTCTCTGCCTGCACCCTGCCTTGACCTACCCACATGGCCCCTTAAGGGGTGTCATGTAGCTCCTCCAGGACCTGTATTATTACCCATTGCTACAGTACCACTTCTCTATTTCAATTCTCTTGTGTTCTTTCTTTGAACTGAGGCTCACCATCCAGTGCCCTGGGGCTCTACACAACAAATGTTAACTTAACAAAGTCACAACAGCAGGTGACAGTATAAAAAAGGAAAATACAAGTAGAGGCCAGCAGAATCCCTAAGTTGAAGAGATGGAGCTTAGCATCTGGGAAGATCAAAGTGGAAATAATTCATAAAGCAGAGATCCAAAAGAGAGGGTGGCACAGAGAGAGATTTTCAGAGGTCTTGAGTTTCAGAGATCTTGAGTATTCAGCTGACTACTGACCAGTACCTGTGTGTGATAATACAACCCGAGGGAAGGGAAATAACTAACTGAAAGAGTTAAAAGTAACAATACCCTGCATTCACTGGGTTGAGAACAGTGGACTGAAAAAAGTCATAATCCATAGAGCATTGGATATAGCCATTAGGAAGGTCAGTAGTGAGTAATAATTTGTCTGCACTGCTCAGGACCTGCCTAACAAATTGCCAAAAAATACACAAAAAGATCAAACTGTTTCCAGGTACCTTAACTGCATCTACCCCAAAAGGCTGAAGAAAATATAAAGAGGTGTAAAATACACATCACACCAAAAGGTAAATTGACATTATCTAGTTTTAAAGCAAGGATTACCAATCACACAAAAAAATTTTAAACCTGACCCATACTATAGAATAATCAGTCAATTGAAACAAATCAAGAAATGGCACAGATGTTAGTATTAAGAGGCAAGGACATTTAAACAGTTATTGTAATTGTATTTCATATGTTCAAGTTCATTTCATACATTCTATGTGAGTAGAGACATGGAATATATAAAAACAGACCCAAATCAATATTTAGAGATAAAATTAAAATGTGAGATATAAAATGTGATTAACAGCAGATTAAAATTTGGAAAAAAAAAAGATTAGTGGCCTTGAAAACAAAGCAATAGAAACTATCTGCAATGAAACATGCAGAGAAAAGATAATTTTAAAAAGGGAGAAGAAGAAAGAAGTGGAGGAGGAGGAGTAAGAAGAGGAAGAGGAAGTGGTAGCAGTGGTAGTAGTAATAGTATTAGTAGAGGGAGGATGAGGAATAGAGGAAGAAGGAGGAAACAGAGGAGAAAATGAAGAGAGCATTAGTGAATTGTGGGACAAATTCAAGCAGTCTAGTATACTACTAATTGAAGTTCCTGAAAACGAGAGAGAGACAGAAGAAAACTTTTGATTAAAAATGCAAATTATCTTTTAATTTCCCAGTTTTATTTTCCTTTAACAATTTGGAAATGAAAATAATATGGTTGAGATAAAAGTACTTCCCAAATTGATTTACGGATTCAATAGATATTTTTATTACCATGTGGTAATATTCCCCAAAGTGATTTACATGTTCAACAAAATTTCTACGAAAATCCCAGCTGGTATCTTTTGCAATATTTACAAGCTTATCCTAAAGTTTTTGAGGAAATACAAAGGACCCAAATAGCCAAATCAATATTTTCTTTTTTCCCAGTTTTATTGATATATAATTGACATGTAACATTTTATAAGTTTAAGGTGTACAACATAATAATTTGATATATGTATATACTGAAAATGATTGCCACAGTAAGTTTAGTTAACATCAATAACCTCACAATAGATATAAAATGTTTTTTCTTTGTGATGAGGACTTTTAAGATATACTCTCAGTATTGTTAGCTATAATCATCATGTTGTACATTATATCAGCAAAACTTATTTGTCTTATAACTGGAAGTTTTTACCTTTTGACAACCTTCACTCAATTCCCCACTCCAATGCCCCCATCTCTGGCAATCACAAATCTGACTTCTGTTTCTATGAACTTTATTTTTTTAGGTTCAACATAAGGGTGAGATCACACAGTCTTTCTCTCTGTGACATTTCACTTAGCATAATGTCCTCGAGGTTCCTCCATATTATTGCAAATAGCAGAATTCCTTTACTATTGATGGGTCATGTATATATACATACCATGTTTTCTTTATTCATTTATCCATTAATGAACACTTAGATTGTTTCCATATCTTGGCTATTATAAATAATGCTGCAGTAAACATGAGGATGCAGATAGCTCTTAGACATAGTGATTTTACTTACTTCAAATATATAGCAAGAAGTGGAATTGCTGGATGATATGGTAGTTCTACTTTTAATTTTTTGAAGAACCTCCATACATTTTTCCATAGTGGCTGTGTCAATTTACATCTCTACCAATAGTGCACAAGGGTTCCCTTTTCCCCACATCCTCACCAGCATTTGTTATTTCTTGTGTTTTTAATAATAGCCATCCTAACAAGTGAGATAATATTTTAATGTCTGCTGAATTTGGAATGCTAATGTTCTGTTGAGAGTTTTTGCATCTATATTTATCTGGGATACTGGCCTGTAGTTTTCTTTTCTTGTACTCTCCTTATCTTGCTTTGTTAGGAGTGTAACACTGGACTTGTAAAATTAGTTTGGCTGTGTAATCTCCTCTTCAATTTTTGGAAGACTTTGAGAAGTATTGACAATTCTTTTTTAAATGTTTTGTAAAGTTCACCCATGAAGCCATCTGGTCCTGGGCTTTTCTGTGTTGGAGGCTCTGGATTACTGATTCAATCTCCTTACTCATTATTGGCCTATTCATGTTTTTTATTTCTCCAATTCAGTCTTGATAGGTAGTATAATTGTAGGAAATTATCCATTTCTTCTGCAATGTCCATTTGTGGGTCTATAGTTGCTTATCATAATGTTTTATGATATTTTGTATATCTGTGGTATCAGTTTTAATGTCTGCTATGTCATTTCTAATTTATTGTTTGAGCCCTTATATTTTTCTTGGTTAATCTAGCTAAAAGTTTTGTCAACTTTATTTTTTCAAATAACCGACTGTTCTGTTAATCTTTTCCTGTGTTTTCATGTTCTTGTTCACTTATTTCTGTTCTGATCTTTGTTATCTTCTAACTTTGGGCTTAGTTTTTTCTTCTGTTCCTAGTGCCTTGAGGTGTAAAATTAGGTTATTTATTTGAGATCTTTCTATTTTCTTGATATATGCATTTATGGCTACAATCTTTCCCCTTAGAACTGCTTTTGTTGCATCCCATTAGTTTTGCTATGTTGTGTTTCCATTTCCATTTGTCTCAAGTTACTTTTTTATTCCCTTGTAAGTAATTCATTGGTCTATTGGTTGTCCAAAAGTGTGTTGTTTAATTAACATGCATTTATGAATTTTCCAGTTTTCCTCTTGTTATTGATTTTTAGTTTCATACCATTTTGGTCAGAAGTTACTTGATATGATTTCAATTTTCCTAAATTTGCTAAGATTTGTTTAGTGTCCTAATATGTAGTCTATCCTAGAAAATATTACTTGTGTACTTGAGAGTGTTTATTCTGCTGTATATGTCTGTTAGGTCCATTTGATCTATAGTGTTTAAATCCACTGTTTCCTTATTGATTCTCTGTCTGGATGATCTATCTATTGTTGGAAGTGGAATATTGAAGACCACAACTATTATTATTATTGTTTCTTTCTTCTTTTAGTTGGTTTAATATTTGCTTTATATGTTTAAGTGTTCTGAGATTGGATGCAGAGATATTTACAATTGTTATATATTCTTGATGAATTGACACCTTTAACATTATATAATGGCCTTCCTCATCTCTTTAGACCATTTGTAGCTTAAAGTCTGTTGACCTTAAACAAAAAGACAGACAGTTATTTCTCCAGAAAAATGGATATATTTGGGATCAGCAAAGAATTTCAATTTCAGTTCTGCAACCAATGTTAACCATGTGAGAGTTCCCAGCAATAAAGGGAGGAGAAACTTTTATAGGGGGAAGAGAAAGTTGAGAGGGCTATTGTAAACAAAAAGTCTATTGGAAGAAATGAGCATTTGAAGTGTAATGGCTTTCATTGGATGGGTTGTGACAATCTCTCATTGGCTGGGTTTCTTGCTGGTCAAGAAGAGGAAGTCTTTCTTCTTCCTATTGGATAGTGCTATTAACATAAGGTGTGACAGCTCCCCCTTTTGGCCTCTCAACTCCATTTTAAAGAGGTTCCAGTTTATTAATTTTCCCATTTTCCTCTTTTTATTGACATCTTTCTCTGAAGGCATCACAGATCAAGAGTCAGATATTTTTAGTTTTAACAGCATTTTGTCTCTTGGTACCAGCCTTTTGTCCCATGACACATTTCCTGGGTGTCATTTCCTGCATAAGAGGAAAAGTGCACAGACTGGAAACCTATTGTGGCCACATTTGAGTAACAAGGATGGGTGGAAGGAATAACACCCAGGCATTTTTCTTTTCTAAAATCCATGTTATCAAAATCATGGACATTAAAGATCATCTGAAGCATATGTCATCCTCAAATGTTTGGCAGACAGACTTCCAACAGGCCTGGTCTAGACTTCTTGGGAAAGTGCTCTCATCAAATGTCCACCTCAATTCTGGAAAACCTTTACTTTTAAACCACAAGAGGAAGTGCAGGTCCAGTCAGGCTTTAGTGCTTTCTTTAAATGTGTCATGTGAATCCAAGAGTCTATGGCCTTGGAGTTTTATGGCACAAGGATTAGTTAACAGCATTTGCTAGGGATCTTTCCAGTGAGTTTGAGGAGAGCCTTTCTGTAGGTGTCTTTTCAATAGATGAAATCATCAGGTGGCAAAGTGTGATGCTTAAGCTCTTTATCTCCCTGGAATGCATTGTGAAAAGATTGCTCTACCAAAACATGGTTATTTTTAATAGAAGCAATTAGGCCTTTGCAATATTGGATCATGTCTTCTTTTATCTGTGGGTCAAAAGAGGAATGAGTCAAATGCATTGGGAGTCGTGATTATCTCAAAAGATGAGAGTAATGGGCTCCAAAAGGGGTGGATCTGAGATTTAGAAAGACTGAAAACAATGCTTCTAGCCAAAGTGTTTGGAGGTTCTCTAAAAACTTTGCCAACTGAGTCTTAATAATGTTAACGGGGAGGTTTTAGCATGGCAGAAATTTTCAACTTTAACTGAAACTTGAGGAATCCAAGGACCAATCTCTTGAAGATTTCTGTTTTGCTAGTTGGCAGAACTGCCTGATATTGATCTTTCCACTGGGGTCTTTCTCTGATGTCTCTTACAGAAAACCAGGGAGTTTGGGAGATGGTGGCATAAGAGGATCCTGATCTCACCTCCTCCCATGGACTCAAAAAACTACAACTACCCATGGAAAAATTTACTCAGAGAGAGTTCTGGAAACTGGTTTCAAAAAAACTCTCCACAACAAGGGTCAACACAGACAGGGATGGAGGAGGCAGAAATACAGCCCTGCTGAGGAACAAACACACCCTAGGCATGGCACTTCAGGGCCAGGAGTGATCTCAAAGGTATGGAGCTTTTCCTGGAGGAGTAGGGGATTTGAGCTCCACATTAGGAACCCTAGCCTTAGATTCAGCACAAGAGAGATGAGATCCCATAATACCTGGCTTTGAAAACCAGTGGGGATTACACCAAGGAAAACTATAGAACTTTAGGGAAAGAGAGACCTTTTCTTAAAGGGCTCATGCACAGACTCACTTGACCCAGAATCCAGCACAAAAACACCACACAGAAAAGTGCATAGTCCATTAGTTAAAGAGCCTCACTGGGCCTGGAACACATTCTGGAGAGGCAGGAGGCAGTGAGGCCCAACACTCAGGGACTGAGACACTGGAGGCAGCTATTATTGTGACCTAGTTTGGTCATCCCAACATAAGATGGCAGGCACCATTGTAATCCTCTCTATAGTCTGTTAGCATAGGGCTTTCCCCACCCACCAGGGAATCAGAGGCAATTGAGTCCAGCTGGGCAGCAGGCAGCTTGCCTCAGGGACTGGCACCATCCCAAAAGCCTCCAGTGGACTTGTGGGCCTGCAACAGTCTTGTGCTGTTGGCTATCACAAATGGCCACATGGGATCCATTCCTCTTTCAAGCACTTGAAACAGTTGTGTACTGTCATGCCTGGGGCATGCCCTGCCCATCAGCCAATTATTATCAGATGCCTTCTCCACCCAAAAGCAAGCTGACAATAGTCATTCATGCTGCACAGCTGGCCTCACCTGAAACCTGTCCCACCCCATACCCACCAAAATAGAGATAGCTGAGCACTGCAGGGAGCCACACCAGGAGCCTGCAGCACTTGTGTGCCCCTGGGCCTAGCAACCAGCCACATTGGGGGCCTGACTCCCTTCCCAACAAAACGGCAGTAGTTGTGTGGTACTGAGCTTGCAGCAAGCTGTGCCGGGGGCTGGCCCTGCCCAATAAAGTTCCCTATCAACCATACATGGCCAAGCCACACAAGGAGACAGCCCAGGGGCCAGGTGAGCCTATCCATGTGCCTGCAGCAATAGCAACCCTGCCACAACAGAAAGGCATATGCAGCTAAAACAGGGGACACTGCTGGAACATTTGGCATGGGTGATGAGAGAGGAGCACACTGCTGGGCCCTATAAGACCTTGGCTACATAAGGCTGCATTTCCAAGTTCAGGAGACAAAGACAATTTACCTAATACATAGAAATAAGCACAGAGAAGAAAACAATGTGAGAAAACAAAGGAATATATTCCAAATAAGGGAATAGGACACATCCTCAGAAAAAGACCTAAACATAACAGAGATAATCTCTCTGATAAAGAGTACAAACTAATAGTCATAAGGATGTTCACAGACCTGGGAGAAGGATAGGTGAAAACAGTGAGAACTTCAACAAATAGAAAATACACAAAAAATATTCAGAGCTGAAGAATAAAATAACGGAGATGAAAAATTCACTGGAGGAAATCAACAGGAGAGTAGATGGCACAGAAGAATGATCAGCAATCTGGATGAAAAAGTAGATGTAATCACCTAAGCTGAACAGAAAAAATGAGAAAAGAATGAAAAAGTACAAGGAGAGTCTAAGGACCTCTGGGACAACATCAAGTGTATTGACATTCACATTATAGGTGTCCCAGAAGGTGAAGAGAGAAACAAAGGTGCAGAGAACTTATTTGAAGAAATAATATCTGAAGAATTCCCTAAGCTGGAGAAGGAAATAGACATCTAGGAAGAGGAAGCACAGAGAGTACAAAACAAGATGAACCCAAAGAGATCCACACCAAGACACACTATAATTAAAATGTCAAGAATTAAAGATAGAGGATCCTAAAAGCTGCAAGAGAAAATTAACAAGCTATATGTAAAGAAAAAATCATAAGGCTATCAGATGACTTTTTAGGAGAGACCTTACAGGCTAGAAGGGAGTGACATGATTTACTCAAAGTGCTGAAAGGAAGGAACCTACAACCAAGAATACCTTACACAGCAAGGTTATTCAAAATGTAAGGAGAAATAAAGAGCTTTGAAAACAATGAAAAACTAAAGGAGTTCATCAACACTAAACTGGCCTTACAAGAAATGATAAAGGGACCTACTTATGTGGAAAAGAACAGGTGACAAACAGAAATAAGAAAATTACAAAGAAAAAATCACTGATATAGGCAAATATACAGGACAGGTAGTGGATCTACCACCTATAAAACTAGTATGAAGACCAAAAGACAAAGTACTAATAACATCTATATCTATGATAAGAGGTTAAGGGATACACAGAAATAAAACAGGTAAAATATGACATCAAAAACAAAATGTGGGGGGAGGGGAGAAAAAGTGTAGGGCTTTTAGTAAGAGGGCAAGCTTCAGAGACTATTAACTTACTATAGATTGCTATTTACATGGGTTTTTATATATGAACCTCATAGTAACCACAAACCAGCAACCTATAAGACACAAAAAATAAAGCGAAAGAAACCCAGACATAACACTAAATATAGCCATCAAACCATAGGGAAGGGAGCAAGAGAAGAAGAAAGGAACAGAGAAGAACACAAAAACATCAAGAAAAAAAGAAACAAAATGGCAATAAGTACGTACTTATTAATGTTTACTTTAAAAGTAAATGGACTAAATGTTCCTATCAAATGACATAGGGTGGCTGAGGGATAAAAGAACAAGACTCATATATATATACTCTAGACAAGAGACACACTTCAGACCTAAAGACACACAAACTGAAAGTGAAGAGATGGAAAACGATATTTGATGAAAATGCAAAAAAAAAAAAAAAGCAAGCTGGGGTAGCAATACTCATATCAGACAAAATAGACTTTAAAACAAAAACTGTAACAAGAGACAAAGAAGGGCATTATGTAATGATAAAGGTAACAATCCAACAAGAGGACATAACACTGGTAAATATCTATGTATCCGACATAGGAACACCTAAATACATAAAGCAAACATTAACAGTCATAAAAGGAGAAATTGACAATAACACAATAATAGTAGGGGACAGTAACACCCCACTTACATTAATGGCTAGATCATCCAAACAGAAGATCAATAAAGAAACATTGACTTTAAATGACACATTAGACCAGATGGACTTAGTGGATATATACAGAACATTCCATCCAAAAACTTCAGAATACACATTCTTTTCGAATGCATATGGAACATTCTCCAGGATAGATCACATATTAGGCCACAAAACAAGTTTCATTAAATTGAAGAACACTGAAATAATACCAGGCATCTTTTCTGGTCACAACCATATAAAGCTAGAAATCAACTACAAGAAGAAAACAGGAAAAGTCACAAATACGTGGAGATTAAGTGAAATGCTACTGAATAACCATCAGGTCAATGAAGGAATCAAAGGAGAAATTAAAAAATACCTGGAGACAAATGAAAATGAAAATGTAACATGCAAAAATTTATGGGATACAGCAAAAGCAGTACTAAGAGAGAAGTTTACAGCAATACAGGCCTGCCTAAAACCAGAAAAATCTCAAATAACAATCTAACAATACACCTAAAGGAAGAAGAAAAAGAAGAACAGATAAAGCCCAAAATCAGTAGAAGGAAGGAAATAATAAAAATAAGAGTGGAAATAAATAAAATAGAGACAATGAGGCAATAGAAAAGAAAAACGAAACTAAGAACAGTTTCTTTAGAAAGATAAAGAAAATTGACAAACATTTAGCTAGACTCACCAAGAGAAAAGAAGCCTCAAATAAATAAAAGCAGGAATGAAAGAGGAGAAATTACAACAGACCACAGAAATACAAAGGAATAGAAAAGAATACTATGAAAAGCTATATGCAAACAAATTGGTTAATCTAGACAAAATGGATAAATTCTTAGACTCATACAACCTTCCAAAACTGAATTAAGAAGAAATAGAGAATCTGAATAGAAGAATCAGAAGTAAAGCGATCAAAACCATAATCAAAAAATTCCCAAAAAACAAAAGCCAGGACCCAGATGGCTTCTCTGGTGAATTCTGGCAAATATTCAAAGAAGATTTAATACCTATTCCTCTCAAACTCTTCCAAAGATTGAAGGGGGTGGCACTTCCTAACTCATTCTATGAGACCAACATCACTCTGATTCCAAAACCAGACAAGGACAACACAATAAAAGAAAATTACAGGCCAATATCACTGATGAACTTACATGAAAAATCCTCAACAAAACACTACCAAATCAAAGGCAGCAATGCATTAAATAGATGATGATCCAGTGGAATTTATTCCAGGCATGCAAGGATGGTTCAACATCCACAAATCAAGCAATGAGATACACCACATTAGCAATATGAAAAATAAAAATCTCATGAACATCTCAATAGATTCAGAGAAAGCATTCAACAAGTTACAGCATCCATTTATGATAAAAGCTCTGAATAAAATGAGTGTAGAAGGAAATTATCTCAACATGATAAAAGCCATCTATGACAAATCCACAGCTAACATCACAGTCTATAGTGAAAAACTGAAAGCTATACATCTAACAGGAACAAGAGAAGGATGCCTATTCTCACCACTCTTATTTAACATAGTAGTCCTAAGCAGAGCAATTAGGAAAGAACCCCCCCCAAAAGGAAGCGTTCAGAGTGATGTCAGCATCATGGTGGAGTGAGTTGTTTCCTTTGTCTCTCCCCTCTAAGTTATAACAAACTGGACATCCATTAATCAGAAGAGGATTCCCTACACAGCACAACATGATGTATGAGAGATCCATACAGCTATACATCTGAAGGTGTGTGGACTGAACCTCCAGGAAGCAGTGGAATGAGGGGAGCATCTTGCTTTCCCTTCCAAACAGCAGAGATCCAGGTTGTGGATCCTCATGCAGTGGCCAGCACAACTGTGAGTGGAGGTGGGGGCAGCCTTTCCCATGTGGAAATGTTTTCTGAGTGGTGGTGGCCTGGGCCATGGAAGCACCCCCTATGCTGCAGTGGCCCTGCACATGGGAACACTCCCTGTTGGGCAGCTGCTGCCTGGCCCATATGAATGCAAAGCAGCCAACAGGCACAACTATGAGCACGTGGGGCAGGAACAGAAACAAAAGCCCCTACCACCCCAATGGTGGTGAGGGGAATCTGTGGCAAGAATCAACAGGAATCAGAACAGAACCAGTGATCCAGCCCTCAGTGGTGGCAACACTGACACCAACTTAACCAGCAGCAGGGGCAGTATACAAGTTCCTGGACCCCCAGGCCTCCACCACCAGCATGAACCCAACACCTCTGACAGCAGTGCAGCCATCACCCCAAGACAACTGACGAATAGCAGTGCAGGTGGAGCATGGGATAGCAGCATCCAAGCCTACAGAAAGCCAATGGAGGAACATGATACCCAGGTGACCAGAACCAGAGTAAACAAAGCTGTATCCAAATAAAATGTGATTACTACCACAAATGTACTGGCAGAGGATCAATTCATCAAACATCATGAAGAACTACAGAAACAAAGCAGCCCAGAAGGGAAATGACAACTCTCCAGAAACCAAACCTGAAGTCACAAAAGCCTACAATCTAACTGACAGAGAATTCAAAATAGCTATCATGAAGAAACTCAATGAGTTACAAGAAAACTCAAAAGACAGTCCAATGAGGTCAGGAATAAAATCAATGAACAGAAGGAATACTTCTCCAAATAGATTGAAGCTCTAAAAGAAAAAAACAAACAGGAACTCTGGATCTGAAGAACACAATGAGATAAAAAATAATGTAGAAATCATAAAAATAGAGTAGATTTTATGGAGCAGAGAATGAGTGACCTCACAGATAGAAACCTAGAAATGCTTCAGGTGGAGGAGGAGAGACAACTAAGATTTAAAATAAATGAAGAAATTATTTGAGAAATATCCGACACAGTTAGGAAAAGTAACATAAGGATTATAGGTACCCCAGAGGGAGAAGGGAGGGAGAAAGGATCAGAGAGATTGTTTAAAGATATAAGAGCTGAGAACTTCCCAAACTTGTGGAAGGAACTGGACATAAAAGTACACAAAGCCAATAGAACTCCTAATTATATAAATAAAAAAGACCTTATCCAAGGCATATAATATTAAAACTGTCTAAAGTCAATGACAGAAAGAAAATATTAAGGGCAGCAAGAGAGAAGAAAATAACCTACAAAGGAACCCCCATCAGGCTTTCAGGGGATTTCTCAGGAGAAACCTTACAGGCTAGGAAATAATGGAATTATATATTCAAAATACTGAAAGACAGAATCTATCAGCCAAGAATACACTATCCAGCAAAATTATCCTTCAGATATGATGGAGAAATAAAACCTTTTCTAGATAAACAAAAGTAGAGGGAGTTCATTGCAACTAGACCTACCTTATAAGAAATGATGAAGGGAAGTCTCATACCTGAAAGAAAAATGCAAAGGTATACAAAGCGCTTAGCAAGGAGATAGACAGACAAAATCAGAAAATTGCAGCTCTATCAGAATAGGTCAGCGATCATCATATAAAAGATAAAGGGAAAGAAAACATCAAAAGTAACTATAAACAATTCAATTTAGTCACAAACTCACAACACAAAAAAGAATAATTTGTGACCACAAAACCATAGAATGAGAAAAGGAAAGGGATGGAACCTGCTTAGCCTAATGGAGATGAGATGATCAGAAAATGGACTATCTCATCTATGAGATCTTTTATACAAACCTCATGGTAACCACAATATGAAAAATCAGGGCAGAGTCCCAAACCATAAATAAAGAGAAAATTGATAAAACCATCACAGACTGAAATGGCAGTCAGAAATACAAGGGAAGAGAAACAATGGAAATATAGAATAACTGGAAAACAAGAGGTAAGATGGCAATATTAAGCCCTCATATATCAATAATCACTCTAAATGTAAATGGACTGAATTCACCAAAGTACAGAGTGGCTGAACAGATTGAAAAAATAGACCCAACAATATGCTGCCTCCAGAAAGCACTTAGCTCTAAAGAAAAACATAGGCTCAGAGTGAAGGGATGCAGAATGATGCTCCAAGCAAATGACAAACAAAAGAAAGAGGATGTAGCCATATTTACATCAGAAAAAGCAGACTTCAAGATAAAAAAGATAATGAGAGACAAATTTGGACATTATATAATGATAAAAGGGGCATTCCACCAAGAAGACATAATGCATATTAATATATATGCACCTAACACAGCAGCACCAAAGTATATAAAACAATGATTGACAGACCAAATGGGAGAAACTGACAGCAACACAATGATAGTAGGGGAGCTCAACATTCAACTTACATCTAAGAATAGATCATTCAGACAGAAAGCCAACAAGGAAACAGTGGCCTTAAAGGAAGCACTGGACCAAATGGACTTAATAGATATAGATAGAATATGCCAACCAAAACAGGAGAATATACATTCTTCCCAATTGCACATGGAACATTCTCAAACATAGACCACATGTTGGGAAATGAGGCAAGTCTCAATAAATTTAAGAAGACTGAAATCATGTCAAGCATCTTTTCTGACCACAATGTTATGAAACTAGAAATCAAATATAAGGAAAAAGTTGGGAAAGTCACAAATATGTGGAGACTAAACAACATGCTACTGAAAAACCTTGTATCAAAGGATAAATATAAAAACTCCTAGAGACAAATGAAAATGAAAACACAACGTACCAACTCTTATGAGAGGCAGCAAAAGCAGTACAAAGAGGGAAATTTATAACCATACAGGCCTACATCAACAAACAAGAAAATCTCAAATATGTAATTTTAAACTACACCTGAAAGAACTAAAAAAAAGAACAAATAAAGCCCAAAGTCAGTAGAATGGGGAAATAATAAAAAATCAGCACAAAAATAAATGAAACAGAGACTTAAAAAAACAATAGAGAAGATCAATGACTCTTAGAGCTGGTTCTTTGAGAAGATAAACAAAATTGACAAACCCTTAGCCAGATTCACTAAGAAAAAAAGAAGACTGAAATAAATAAAATCAGAAATGAAAGAGGAGAAATTATAATGGATATCACAGAAATACAATGGATTATAAAAGAATACTATGAGAAGCTATATGCCAACAAATTGGACAACCTAGAAGAAATGGATAAATTCTTAGAATCATACAAGCTCCCAAAACTGAATCAAGAAGAAACAGAGAATCTGAATAGACCAATCACAAGAGGTTGAAACAGTAATCAAAAGACTCCCCAAAAACAAGAGTCTAGGACCGGATGGCTTCTCTGGTGAATTCTACCAAACAGTCAAGGCAGATTTAATACCCATCCTTCTCAAACTATTCCAAAATATTGAAAATGATGGGACACAGCCTAACTCATTCTATGAGGTCATCATTGCCCTGATACCAAAACCAAACAAGGACAACACAAAAAAGGAAAATTATAGGTTAGTATTGCAGATCAACACAGATGCAAAAATTTTCAACAACATACTAGCAAATGAAATACAAAGATACATTAAAAGGGTCATACACTGTGATCAAGTGGGACTTATTCCAGGGATGCAGGGATGGCTTGACACCCACAAATCAACCAATATGATACACCACATTAACAAAATTAGGAATAAAGATGACATGATCATCTCAATAGATGCAGAGAAAGCATTTGACAAGATTCATCATATATTTATGATAAAAACTCTCAATAAAATGGGTATAGAAGGAAAGTACCTCAACATAATAAAGGTCATATATGACAAATCCACAACCAACATCATACTCACTGGTGAAAAATGAAAACCATCCCTCTGAGAACAGGAACAAGACAAGGGTGCCCACTCTCACCACTCTTATTCAACATAGTATTGACAGTTTTAGCCAGAGCACTAAGGCAAGAAAAAGAAATGAAAGGGATCCAAACGTGAATGGAAGAAGTAAAACTCTCACTATTTTCAGATGACATGGTGCTATGTAGAGAGAAAGCCTGAAAGAATCCACCAGAAAACTACTAGAAACAATCAACAACTACAGCAAAGTTGCAGGGTACAAAATCAACATACAAAAATCAGTGGCATTTCTATACACTAGTAATAAACTAGCAGAAAGAGAAGTCAAGAATACAATCCCACTTACGATCACGACAAAAAAGAATAAAATACCTAGGAATGAATATAACCAAGGAGGTGAAAGACCTATACACTGAACATTATGAGACATTATTGAAAGAAATTGAAAAAGAAATTGCAAGATATTCCATGCTCATGGATGGGAAGAATAAATGTATTAGAATGTCCATACTATCTAAAGCAGTCTACAGATTCAATGCAAGCCCAATGACATTCTGCACAGAAATAGAACAAATAATCCTAAAATTTATATGGAACAACAAAAGACCCCAAATAGCCAAAGCAATCCTGAGAAAAAAGAACAAAGCTGGAGGTATCACAACCCCTGACTTCAAAATATGCTACAAGGCTATGGTTATCAAAACAGTATGGTACTGGCAGAAAAACAAAGATCAATGGAACGGAATTGAAAGCTCAGAAATGAGCCCACACATCTGTGGACAGCTAATTTTTGACAAAAGAGCCAAGAACATACAATGCAGAAAGGAAATTCTCTTCAATAAATGGTGTTGGGAAAACTGAAATCCATGTGCAAAAGAATGAAAGTAGACCATTACCTTACACCATACACAAAAATTAAGTCAAAGTGGATTAAAGACTTGAATGTAAGACAGGAAACCATAAAACCCCTAGAAGAATATATAGACAGTACACTCTTTGACACTGATCTTCACAGTATCTTTTTGAATACCATGTCTGCTCAAGCAAGGGAAACAAAAGAAAAAAACAAATGGGACTACATCAGACTAAAAAGCTTCTGCACAGCAAAGGAAATCATGAAAAAAACGAAAAGACAACCCACCATCTGGGAGAAAATTTTGCACATCATATAATCGACAAAGGATTAACTTCCAAAATATATAAAGAACACATACAACTCAAGAACAAGAAAGCAAACAGCCCAATTAAAAAATGGGCGGAGGATATGAACAGACATTTTTCCAAAGAAGATATACAGATGGCCAACAGTCACATGAAAAGACATTCAACATCACTAATTACTGGGGAAATGCAAATCAAAACTACAATGAGATATCACCTCACACCCATCAGAATGGCTATAATTAACAAGACAAGAAATAACGAGTGTTGGATAGGATGTTGAGAAAAGGGAACCCTCATACACTGCTGGTGGGAATGCAAACTGGTGCAGCTACTACGGAAAAGAGTATGGAGATTTCTCAAAAAATTAAAAATAAAAATACCACATGATCCTGCTATCCCACTGCTGGTTATTTATCCAAAGACCATGAAATCAACAATCCAAAGGGATTTGTGCATCCCTATGTTCATCACAGCATTATTCACAATAGCCAAGTTGTGGAAGCAACCCAAGCACCCATCAATATATGAATGGATAAAGAAGATATGGTATATACACAATGGACTACTACTCAACCACAAAAAAAGATAAGATCGTGCCTTTTGCAACAACGTAGATGAGCCTTGTGAGTATTATGCTAAGCAAAATAAGCTAGACAGAGAAAGAGAAATACCATATTATTTCACCCATATGCGGAAGATAAACACATGGATAAGGAGAATATATTAGTGGTTACCAGAGGAGAAGGGGGTGGGGGTAGGGTGAAAGGAGTAAAGGGGCACATATTTATGGTGACGGATAAAAACTACACTATTGGTGGTGAACAAGATACAGTCTATAGAGAAACTGATGTATAATAATGTACACCTGAAATAACAGTGTTATAAGACAATATGACCTCCATAAAATAATTTAAATAAAAATTTTATACTCTGACCTGACTCTATAATAATCCATTCTTTATTTTTTCTCACTCACGCATACTTACTTCTATCTCTATTAAGGACAACTATGGTTTTCAATAACACTTTTTATCATCACAAGTTTTGTTAACATAGTTAGAAATAATATCAAGGGGATAAGGATGTGCTTCCAGCATGGCTTTCCTCACTACCTCAGTATTGAGTGCTCTTGTGGTGCTTTGGCTTTTCATTTTCTTTCTGTGTTTCTTTGTTTCTAGAATAAATATGTCAAAAGTTATGTCATGGAAAATCAGCAAAGGACACAAAAAATTCTGAAAAGGGGGAATATAAATGGTTAATAAGCATTGAAAATTATTTAATCTTTAAAGATTTCATACTTTGTTGGTGGGAGTATAAACTCATACCATATTTTTGGAAAGCAATTCAGTGATAGGTATCACAAACTTAAATCTATTCCTTGAAATCTGCTCTAAAGAGACATCCAAAATGCAATGATTTATGCCAAAAACTGCTTATCACAGCTTTATTTATAAAGCAAAATAGAAAAAGACTGGCCTAAATGTCTAACCATAGGGAAGTGATTAAGTAAAGCATTGTATAGCCATTAAATTGGTTATTTCGAAGGCATCAAAAATGTTTACAAATAATTTTAGTGACATGGGGAAATGTTTAAGTAAAAATGATGTTAAAGAAAAATGGGAAATAAAAATTTTTATCAGTATGATCTCAATTAATGTAGAGCAATATCAAGAGAAGGAAAGAAACTCACCAAAATGATAACAACAGTTATCTTGGGCATTGGGGAGGAGTTACTAATGATTTATTGATTTTCTTCTTTATATTTTTTGAAGTTTTATACAAGAGATATTTTTGCTTTTACTTTTATAATCAGACTAGAACTTTGTTTAAAGAACTTCATTCCCTTTGATTAAGGTACTGCTATGATCTCTATTTTTTTCTTATAAATTTTTCTCATCTCCCTCTCCAACTAAACTGTAAAAAGCCTAAGGACAAATAGTATATGATTGTTTTTTGATATATCTGACAAACTTTGGTACCGGACTCTTGCTGGAATTTTTCGATGAAGTTTCCCATCCTGTGCTTTAATGTTCCCTAAGCATACTACAAGCACGTAAATATTCATGCAGGGCTACTTTTGAGGGGAAAGGTGCCAGTACCTCTTTCTCAGAGTTACATAAGCCAGACCAACAATCTGGAATGTCAATAGCTAGTTTTTAACAAATCAGAATAAATTTAATGTTCAAATGAAGTAAAATATTTGCATGCATTTAAAATCTCCCTATGTAGTAAAAGGCATCTTATTCTCTGTATGCTTTTCTTAAATCAGTGTATCACTTCCTACTTCCTTTGAATCTGATACAAGAAACTTATCACACAATCTATTTCTATGGTGAAAAGCCATTAAAGAGAAAGAAAATGGAAAATAGGGAGGTTGAGTATTTATTAGTTTATGATACTTGTGATTACGTGGCAAACTCCACTGTACCTTTCTCCCAAAATTCTACGATGGTGATGGATAAAAGTTAAGCTATTGGTGGTGAGCACAATGCAATCTATACAGAAACAGATAATAATGTACACCTGAAATTTCACGATGTTATAACCCATTATGACCTCAATAAAATAATTTTAAAAATTTCAAAAAAACCTGCTGCTAATATAGATGCAAAATTTTTCAATGAATACTAGTAAACTGAATATAGAAACATATTGAAAGTATTATACACCATACCCAGGTGGGATTTAGATCAGGAACACATGGTTGGTTCAACACATTAAAATTTATCAGCACATTAAGGAAATAAAGGAAACACACGCACACACACAATCACCTCAACTGATGCAGGAAATGTGCTTGAGAAAATTTAACATTCTTTTATAATAAAAATTTTCAACACACTAGGGATAGTTGGAAATTTCCTCAGTGTGATAAAAAACATTTTGGAAAAACCCACACATAACTTTATACTCAATGGTGAAAGACTGATGCTTTTCTCCTTGATATCATGAACAAGACAAAGATGCCCACTTTTGCCAATGCTATTCCACATCATACAGAAAAATCTTGCCAAAGCAGTTTTAGGCAAGCAAAAAAATATAAAATGCATCAGCTTGAAAAGGAAGAAGTAAAATCATATCTATTCACAAATGTCACAATTTTGTACACAGAAAATTCAGTAGATTACTCAGTACAAATATTAGAGCTAATAAATTAATTGGTACAGGTTGTAGGATCAAAGATTAACACAAAAATTAGTTATATTTCTATAAATTACCAATGAAGAATCTGAAAAATAAAGACTACAATTTCATTTTAAAAGCATCAAATAGAATGAACTTCTGAGAAAAAATTAACAAAGGAAGTATAAGACTCTTCATAAAACTACAATACATTGCTCAAAGAAATTCTAAAATAATGGAAACAAATCTTGTGTTCATGGATTGAAAAAAATAATATTGTTAAGATGGCAACATTCAAAAGGTGATTGACCAATTCAAAAATCCAAATGGCCTTTTTTGAAGAGTGGAAAACCTGGCCCTAATATATATGTGAAATTTTAAGGGATCCCAGATAGGCAAAATAATTTTGCAAAAGGACAAATTTGGATGATTGCTACTTTACAATATCAAAGCTACAGTAATCTGTGTGGCACTGGCACAAGGATGGACATAGAGAAAAATGGAATAAAATTGAGAGTCAGGAAATAAACCCAAGCACCCCCTGTCAATTTATTTTTGAAATGACTGACAAGACTCTTCAATGGGAAAAGAGCATTCTTTTCAATAAATGGTGCTGGGCCAACTGGATATTGACATTCACAGTAATGAATTTGAACCTTGTTTTCATATCATACACAAAAATTATAGAGTACTCTAAGAAAAACTTAGAACACATATGAATAAATCTTCATGACCCTGTATTTGACAAATATTTCTTCGATATGAAATCAAAAACGCAAGCAAGAAAAAAGTAGATCAATTATACTTTATGAAAATATAAACTTTTTGTGCCTCAAAAAACACTATCAGTAAAGTAAAAGTCAATCCACACAATGGGAGAAAATATTTACAAATCATATATCTAATAAGGGATTAATATTAGAATATATAAAACCTCCTAAAACTTAGCAACAAAATAACAATCCCATTCAAAAATGGACAAAAGGCTTGAATGGACATTTTTCCAAAGAAGATATTCAGATGACCAATAAGCACATGAAAGGATGCTCATCACTAATCATTACAAAAATGAAAATCACAATGACAAGATAGTTCACACCCGTTAGAATGGGTATTATTCAAAAAATAGAAAATAACAAATGTTAGCAAGAATGTGGAGAAATGGACTCCTTGTGCTTTGCTGGCAAAAATGTGAAGTGATACATCCACTGTGGAAAACAGTATAGTGGTTCCTCAAGATTTAAACTTAGAATTATATGACCCAGCAATTCCATTGCTAAGAATGTACTCAAACGGATTAAAAGCAGGTGCTCAAGCAAAACCTTGTGTTCAAATGTTCATAGTGGCACTATTTGCAACAGCTAGAAGGTGGGAACAAACAATGTCCCTCAATTGATGGATAGATAAAATACTAGGTTGGTAATAGTGCTTGTTTCCACTAGCTAGACTGGAAAAACTCATAATTCATGGGGCACTGGGTAGAGTAACCAGGAAAGTCACTAATGGGTAATAGTTATCCTTAGACTGAGCACTGCTCAGCAACTAACAAATCATCAAAGCAAAACCTAGAAGGATTAAACTGTTTCCAAGTAAATTCCATAGATTCGGGTCTTAAATTTAAGTCTTTAATCCATTTCAAGTTAATTTTTGTGAATGGTGTAAGACAGGAGTCTAGTTTCATTTTTTTACATGTGAATATCTAATATTCTCAGCACCATTTATTGAGGAGACTGTCTTTTCTCCATTGAGTATTCTTGGCTCCCTTGTAAAGTATTAGTTGGTTATATATCCTTGGATTTATTTTTGGGATCTCAATTCCATCCTATTGATCCATTTGTCTGTTTTATGCCAGTGCCATAATGTTTTGATTACTATAGCTTTATAGTATAGCTTGAAATCAGAAAGAGTGATGCCTCCCACTTTGTTCTTCTTTGTCGTGATTGCTTTGGCTATTCAGGGTCTTTTGTGGTTCCATATAAATTTTAGGACTGTTTTTTCTACTTCTTTAAAATGCCATTGTAATATTAATAGGCACAGAAGTTTTTATTTTGATGCAGCTTAATTTATTTTTTTCTTTTGCCGCCTGTGATTTTTATGTTATATTCAAGAAGTCATTGCCAAATGGAATATTATGAATCTTTCCCTTATGTTTTCTTCTAGGAGTTTTAAAGTTTAGGTCTTATATTTAGATCTTTGTTTTATTTTAAGGTAATTTTCTTATATGGTGTAAGGTAAAGGTCCAGCTTCATTGTTTTGCATATGGATATTCTGTTTTCCCGACACCATTTGTTGAAGAGAGAGTGTTTTCCCCCATTGAATGCTCTTGGAACCCTCATCAAAAACCATTTGACCATGTATGCAAGGGTTTATGACTATGTTCTCTATTCTCTTCCATTGCTCTATATGTCCGTCTTTATGCTAGTACCACACTGTTTTGATGACGGTAGCTTTGCAGTAAATTTTGAAAGGAGAAATTGTCAGAACTCAATCTTTGTTCTTTTCTCAAGATTGTTTTTACTACTCAGGGTCCCATGAGATTTCATATAAATTGTTGGACTGGTTTTTCAATTTCTGAAAGAAAGTTGGGATTTTGATAGACTTTGCATTGAATCTGTAGATCACTTTGGGTTGTACTGACATCTTAACAACATTAACTCTTCCAATTCATGAACACAGGGTGTTTTTTTCCATTCATTTGTGTCTTCTTTAACATCTATCAGAAATATTTTGTAGTTTTCAGCATACAAGTCTATCACCTTCTTGGTTAAGTTTATTTCTAAGTGTTTTATTGTTAATATTATTTATTGAGGTAAATTGGTTTATAACATTAAATAATTTTCAGGTGTGCAACCTTGTAATTGGACTTCTGTTTATACTACAGTGTTCTCAATATTAAAAGTCTAATTTCCATCCATCACCTGTACACTGAAAACTATAACACACTGTTAAAAGAAGTTTAACATATTATTATTTTGATTTAATATTATTAATTAATTATTGACTGATTTTATATTAATTTTATTGATTTAATATTATTAATTATTTAAATATTTTTATTATTACATCTACTATTGTAAATGGAATGTTTTCCTAATTTTTTTAGTATTCTTCATTGTTACTGTATAAAAACGTAACTAATTTTTACATGTCAATTTTGTGTCCTGCAAACTTGCTGATTTATTTATTAGTGCTAGCAGATTATTTGTGGAATCTTTATGGTTTTCTACATATAAGATCACCTGTCTGCAAATTGATACTTTTACTTCTTTCTTTCTAATTTGGAAGGCTTTTATTTCTTTTTCTTGCATGATTGCTCTAGCTAGGCTTTCTGGTAGTATGTTGAATAGATATGGCAAAAACGTGAAATGTTTTCTTGTTCCTGAACTTAGAGGAAAAGCTTTCAGTCTTTCACCATTGAGCATCATGTTTGCTGTGGCCTTTTCACACATGGCCTTTATTGTGTTTAACTCGTTTCCTTCTATGGCTAGTTGTTTTGGTTTTTTTATATCATGAAAAGATGTTTAATAATGTTAAATACATTTTTCTGCATCCATTGAGATGATGGTGAATTTTTTCCTTTCATTTTGTTAGTGTATTATTATGACTTTCATGTGTTGAGCCATCCTTCCATTCCATGAATAAGTGCCACCTGATTATATTGTATACCTTCCTAATGTGTCTTGAATTCTGTTTATTAGTATTTTGTTGAGGATTTTTGCATCAATATTAATCAGGCTTATTGATATGTAGTTTTAGTTTCTTATAATATCCTTTTCTGCTTTGGCATCAGGGTAAAGGACCCCTTATAGATTGAGTTTGGATGTGTTCCCTTCTCTTCAATTGTTTGGAAGA
Organism: Tapirus indicus; assembly: GCA_031878705.1. Lineage (NCBI taxonomy): Eukaryota > Metazoa > Chordata > Mammalia > Perissodactyla > Tapiridae > Tapirus > Tapirus indicus. Next base: position 50,670,083 of record CM062942.1, read on the forward strand.
GTTTGAGGTGGATTGGTTTTAATTCTTCTTTAAATGTTCAGTTGAATTTACCAGCAAAGCTAGATGTCCTGGGGTTTTTTGTTGTTGGGAAATTTTTGATTATTGATTCAATCTCCTTACTAGTCATAGATCTGGTTCTATTTTCTACTTCATTATAATTCAGGTATTCTTTTGTATTTATAGAAATTTAGCCTTTTCATCTACTTAATCCAATTTGTTGGCATATAATTTTTCATAGTACTTTCTTGTAATTCTTTTTATACCTGTAAGATCAGTTATGATGTTCTCTCTTTCACTTCTCATTTTAGCTATTTGTCTTCTCTTTTTATTTCATCAATCTTGCTAAAGTTTTTTTAATTTTGTTGATTTTGCTAAAAACTAACCCTTGGTTTCATTTTTTCTATTGTTTTTCTATTGTCTATTATGTTTAATATTTTGAAGAACTGTCAAACAGTTTTCCAAGTGGCTGCGAGGTTTTACAATCCCACCTACAATGGATGGGAGGTCTTATTTCCTCAAACGTTCAACAGTGTCAGTTATAGACTTTCTTTCTGATTGTAGCCACACGAGTGGTTATAAAGAGGTTTGTCATAGTTGTGTTGATTTCATTTTCCTATTAAATAATGATATTGAGTATTTTCATGTGTTTATAGGAAATTTTTACATATTACTTGAAGAAATGTCTTTTCAAATCCTCTGCCCATTTTCAGTTGAGGTGTCTTTTTAAGCATCCTTTACAAAAAGTTGTAAGCATCCTTTATATGAAAATATAATTGAAGAGACTATCCTTTGCCCACTGTAGGTTCTTGGTGCCCTTGTCGAAAATTAGTTGACTGTATATGCAAGTGTGTTTTTTTGTGGGCTTTCTTATGTTCCACTGATCTATGTGCCTGTTTTTATGCCAGTACCATACTGTTTTGGATTATTATAACATTGCAATAGAGTTTGAAATCAGGAAGAGTGACACCTCCAGCTTTGTTCTTCTTTCTCAGGATTGTTTTGGCTATTTGAGGTCTTTTGTGGTTCCATAAAATTTTATTTCTTTTTCTAGCCTAATTGCTATGGCTAGGACTTGCAGTACTTTGTTGAATAGAAATGGCAAGAATGAGCAGCCTTGTTTTCTTCCTTATCTTAGAGGAAAGTCTTTTAACTTTTCACCATTAAGCATGATGTTAGCTTTGGCCTATCATATATGGCCTTTATTATGTTGAGGAACATTCATTCTATATCTATTTTCTTGAGTATTTTTATCATAAAAAATGATAAATTCTGTCAAGTGCTTTTTCTCCATCTACTGAAATGATCACATGATTTTTATCCTTCATTCTGTTAATGTGGTCTATCACGTATTTTGATTTGCATATGTTGAATTGTCCTTGCATCCTTATTATGAATCCCTCTTAATCATGGTGTATGATCCTTTTAATGTGCTGTTGAGTTCAGTTTAGTAGTATTTTGTTGAGGATTTTTGCGTCTATGTTCATCAGGGATATTGGCCTCTAATTTTATTTTCTTGTAGTGCTCTTATCTAACTATGGTATCAGGGTAATGCTGGCCTCATAGAATGAGTTTGGGAGTGTTCCCTCTTCAACTTTTTGGAAAAGTTTGAGAGAGATTGGTATTAATACTTCTTTAAATGTTTGGTAGAATTTTCCTGTGAAGCCATCCGGGCCTTGGCTTTTATTTGTTGGGAGATTTTTTGATTGTTGATTTAAACTACTTGTTTGCTATTGGTCTGTTCAGTTTTTCTATTAATTCATGCTTCATCCTTTGTAAGTTGTGTGTTTCCAGGAAGTTATCCATTTCTTCCAAGTTATCCAATTTGTTGGCATATATATGTTCGTAATAGTCCCATATGATGCTTTATTTTTCCGTTGCATCATGTGTAATGTCTCCTCTTTCGTTCGTAATTTTGTCAGTTTGAATCATCTCTCTCTTTTCCTTGATAAATACAGCTAAATGTTCGTCAGGTTTTTTATCTTATCAAAAAACCAACTCTTATTTTTGTTGATCTTTTCTATTGTCTCTTTAGTCTATACTTCCTTTATTTCTGCCTTAATCTTTATTATTTCCTTCCTTCTGCTAACTTTGGAATTGATTTTTTCTTCCTTTTCTAGTTCCTCGAGATGTAAGGCAAGATTGTCCAGTTGAGATCTTTCCTTTTTCTTAATAAAAGTGGCTATCACCATAAAATTCCCTCTTAGAACTGCCTTTGCTGCCTCTTGTAAGTTTTGGCATGTTGGGTTTCCATTTTCATTTGTCTCAAGATATATATGTATATATACATATTTTATTTCTCCTTTGGTGTCTTTTTGACCCATTGGTTGTTCAGAAGTGTGTTGCTTAATTTCCACATAATTTTGAATTTTCTAGCTTTCTTCTTGTTATTGATTTCTGGTTTCATACCATTCTTGTTGGAAAAGACTTCTTAAATTTGTTGAGCCTCCTTTTGTGACTTAATGTATGATCTTTCTTCGAGAATGTTCCATGTGTGCTTGAAAAGGATGCATATGTGCTGCTGTTGGATAGAATGTTGTGTATATGTCTGTTAAGTTCACTTGGTCTAAAGTATAGTGTAAGTCACATATTTCCGTATTGATTTTCTGTCTGGATGATTGATCCATTGTTGAAAATGCGGTATAGAAGTTCCCTATTATTATTGTATTATTGTCTATTATTCCCTTCAGATCTGTTGGTGTTTGCTTAATGTATTCAGGTACTCCAATTTGGGTGCATATATATATTATTACATCCTCTTGGTGAATCAGTACCTTTGTCATTATATAAAGATCTTCTTTGTCCCTTGTTACAACTTTTGATTTACAGTCTGTCTGCTGTAAGTATAGTGACCCCTGCTCTCTTTTGGTTTTCACTTGCATGGGATATTTTTTACATCCCTTCACTTTCTTCCTATGAATGTCCTTAAAGCTTAAGTGAGTCTATTGTAGGCAACATATAGTTGTGTTTTTTAATCTTTTAATTGGAGAATTTAAACCATTTACATTTCGAGGAATTATTGATAGTTCGAGACTTACAATCGCCATTTTGCAAGTCGCTTTCTGATTTCCTTTTGGTCCTTGATTTCTCTCTCACTGTCTTTTTTGTGAGTTGGTGATTTTTTTGTAGTCGTGCGCTCTGATTCTTTTCTCTTTATCATTTGTATATCTTGTAGGTTTTTGCTTAGTGATTACCATGAGGCTTTAATAATATATCTTTTAGTTATAACAGTCTATTTTAAGCTGATAACTTAATTTTGATTGCATAATAATGTTCTACAAGTTTACTTGCCTTCCTGAAACTAATGTTGCCGAAGTCCCAATTTACATCTTTTCATATTGTGTATCCATTAGCATATATTGTAGCTATAATTATTTTTAGTATTTTTGTCTCTTAACCAATATGCTAGAGTTCAATGTGATTTACATACCACCATTGCAGAATTAGGGTATTTTGAATTTGACCATATATTTACCGTTACCTGTGAATTTTATACTTTTATACGTTTACTTGTTACTAATCAGTATCACTTCGTTTCAGCTTGAACTCCCTTTATCATTTTTGGTAAGGCAGGTCTACTGGTAAATTTTCTCAGCTTCTGTTTGCCTGGGAAAGTCTTTATCTCTCCTTCATTTCTGAAGGGCAACATTCCTGGGTGAAGTATTCTTAGTTGAGAGGGGTTATTTTTTCTTTGAGCACTTTTAATATATCGTCCCACTCTCTCTTAGCCTGGAAGGTTTCTGCTGAGAAATTTTTTTTTTAATCAGGAAGACCAGCCCTGAGCTAAAATCTGTTGCCAATCCCCCTCTTTTTGCTGAGGAAGACTGGCCCTGGGCTAACATCCGTGCCCATCTTCCTCCACTTTATATGGGACGCCACCACGGCATGGCTGACAAGTGGTGCGTCGGCAGGCGCCCGGGATCCAAACCCGTGAACCCCGGGCTGCCAAGCATGAACTAAACTGCTGAGTCACCAGGCGGCCCCTTCTGCTGAGAAATTTGCTTTTATCCTCATTGGGATTCCCTTGTATGTGATGAGTCATTTTTCTCTTCCTGCTTTCAAAATTCTCTTTGTCTTTAATTTTTGAGAGCTTGTTTGAGAGCTCAGTGAAAATCTCTTTGGGTTGAATCTGTTTGGGGATCTTTGAGCTTCAGGTATATGGATGTCCATATCTCTCCCCAGATTTGGGGGAGATTTCAGCCCTAATTACTTTAACTAAGTTTTCTGTCCTGTTCTCTCTCTCTTCTCCTTCTGGGACTCCCATAATATGGATATTGTTCCATCTGATGGTGTCTCATAATTCTCATAGGCTTTCTTCACTCTTTTTCTTTCTAATTTATTTTTTCTCCTCTAACTTTCTTCAAGTTCATGGATTCTTTCTTCTGCCTGTTGAACCTGTGCTGAAGCTCCCTATTACATATTTCATTTCATTCGTTGTATTCTTCAGCTCCAGAATTTCTGTGTGGTTCTTTTTTTGTGATTTCTATCTCTTTGTTGAGTTTCTCATTTTGTTCATGCATTATTTCTTTTGAGGTCATGGAGTTGTCTATCTGTGTTTTCTTGAATATCACCGAGCTTCATTAAAATAGTTATTTTGAATTCTTTATTGTGTAATTCACAGATCTCCATTTATTTTGGATCAGTTACTGGACAATTGTTATCTTCCTTGGTGATGTCTTATTTCCTATATTTTTCATGTTTCTGATCGCTTTGTGCTGATGTCTGCCCATTTGAGGGGCCAGCCTTCACACTGGCATCTGTGCAAAAGACTTTCACCTGAATGTGGCTGTGAGGGCACTGGCTGAATGGGATGCAGCATCTTTGGTTCCTGGGAGCACACAGTGGCATAGACTCCATCCAGCTTCATCAGCTGATGTCAACACCAATGCAGGTGATGCAGGTAAAGTGCTTCCTATGCCTTTATATGCAGCTACCCTCAGTTTTTGAGCTCTGTGGGTTTTTTGTTGCTTCTTTGTGCCATTTTCATCAGTTTCTTGTTGTCTATTTATTGTTTTTGTTGTTTATTTGGGGGGGAGGACCTCCTAGTCTTCCATCTTGCTGACTTCTCAACAATTCTATCTTTAAGTCATGTCTCTCTTCCTGCATTTGACTACAAGCAGTCAAGGGGAACCAGGGCACGCCTTCAACACTTTGCTTAAAATTAGCTCCAGTTAAATATAAAATTTCATCATTTCCAAGTTCTACTTTCCCCAAACCACTAGGCCACAAACATAATTCAGCCAAGTTTTTTGCCAGTTTGTAACAAGGATCACTTCCTCCAGTTTCCAATAGAATGTTCCTCATTTCCACCTGACTTGATCAGAATGATCTTTACTGTCCATATATCTACCAATATTCTGTTCAGGGTTACTTAGGTATTCTCTAAGAAGATTGAGGCTCCCTCCCCAGCTTTCCTCTTTTCTTTCTGAGCCCTTACCAGAATTGCCCTTAAAAGTTCATGCACAGCAATATAGGCTTTTTCTAACATGCACCTCAAAACTCTTCCAGCCCCTAGCCGGTAACCAGTTCCAAAGTCACTTCTACATTTTTAGGTTTTTGTTACAGCAGCACACCCACATCTTCATACCAATTTCCTATCTTAGTCTGTTCAGGCTGTGATAACAAAAATACCATTGACTGGGTGTGTTGTAAACAACAGAAATATATCTCACAGTTCTGGAGACTGGGAATGCCAATATTAAGGCACGGGGAGATTCAGTGTCAGATTAGGGCCTGCATCCTAGTTTATATCTGACTGTCTTCTTGCTATAATTTCACATGGCAGAAGGGGGCAAGGGGGCACTCTGAGGTCTCTTTTATAAAGGCAGTAGTCTCATCCTTGAGTGTTCCACCCTTGTGACCTAATCGGCTCCCAAAGGCCCCATCTCCCAATATCATCACAATTGGGATTAGCTTTTAGCATAAAACTTTGGAGGGCACGAGCGTTCAGGCTGTAGCAAAACTCATGACCCCTGCTCTGTCAATCTCTCCAGACATAACACTGATATAAGCATATTAGGTACAGCATGAAATATAGGTACATGTCAATCACCTACATGTCAGCAGTAATGAATCTGTTATATAGAACTTGATTCAGAAGGGTGAAATGACATGCATTCATAGGAACCCTTCTTCATTTATGTGACTGAAGATGAGAATCACCACATTATAGAGGCTTCCAGAGCCAGTAGCTACAAGAAGAATCAGCTTACAAATTGAGGAACAGAAGAATAACCTTATGTTTTAAGAGTGGAACTTAATACAGAACCATTTATGATCTATTAAGGTTAAAAGAATCTGAATACACACTCTGGGTCACAAAACAAACCTTAAACATTTAAAAGAATAGAACTCATGGAAACTATATTTTCAGACCACAATAAAATTAAACTAAAATCAATAACAGAAATATAGCTGGAATATTTCCCAGGTACCTGGACATTACACAACAGACTTCTAAGTGACTCATGGGTCACAAGAAGATGTGCCAAAGGCAATTTAAAAAATAATTTGAACTAACTAAAAATATAAAATAGTATATCAAAATGTTCGGATTACAGCAAAGGCAGTATTTAGAAGTATTATTATAGCATTAAATGCATACATTTGAAAAGGAGAAAAATCTAACCTCCATAAGCCTACACTTCCATCTTAGGAAGGTAGAGAAGGAAAAACAAATTAAGCTTAAGGCTAGTAGATGAAAAGTAATAATAAAAATAACAGCAACAATCAATGAAAGTGAAAACAGGAAAACAATAGAGAAAATTGTCCAAGCCCAAAGCTGATTCTGTGAAAAGATCAATAAAATTACTTAACATCTAACCAGGCAAAGCAAGGAAAATAGCAAGAAGAAAGAACTCACATTACCAATATCAGAAATGAAAAATAGCTAATATCTATCTCATGTACATTAAAAGGATAATAAAGAACATTAACAACACTGTGTGCATAAATTTGATAATTTGAATGTAATGGACCAATTTCTTAAAAGACTTAAACTTGCAAGAAGACTCATACAACAATAAATGACAAAAATAGCTGTATATCTATTTAACATTGAATTTGCAATTAACAACCTTCCAAAAAAGAAAGCACCAGGCACAGATGGCTTTGTTGGTAAATTAAACCAAAGATTTGAAAAAGAAATATGAGGAAAGATATCAACAAGGTGGTGGAATAGGAAGCCCTAGGCCATACTTACCCCTCACCAACGTGTCAATTAAGCAAGAACTCGTAGACAAATTCCCTTTTCAAGAAATCCAGAAACTAAGTGAAATGCTCCTAGACTCTGGGCACTTGCAAAACCAGATTCACAGAAGATGGTAAGAATATTTGGTAAGATTATTTGGTGGTACGAATACCCTCTCACTGTAGTCCCTCCCTCCAGCACAGCATTACATGATCAGAAAGACTACCCCTAGCTCCTGCCTTCTCCCAGAGTAGGGCGGGTGTTTGTTCATGAAGCTCAGATGGGTCCACCACAATCTAGTAGGCTATAAGAGAACAGAGACAGCAGCTCAGTCTCATAGACATCATAGCACCCCCTCCTGCTAAGCATAAGACAAGCAGATGAACAAGGAAGCTCTCAACTTACCCCTGGGAATAGAAAGTGTAATACCGTGTACCCAGTGCCACAACATCTCTGATGGGGCTCGCCAGCACTCTGATCTCAGTCCTGCCAGTCTTGGAGCTTGGATGGGTCCATCACAGGCTAGCAGCCTGACCCTAGCTCCCCCTCCTGCTCAGCAAAGAGCAAGTGGGTGAAAAAGCCATGCTCTCAGCTTCCCTATGGGGAGAGAAAGACTAGATCTATGCACATAGTGCCCCAACTTCTCCAAGGGGGATCCCCAGATGACTGACCTCTGTCCTGATAATCTTAGAGCTCAGATGGGTCTCACATAGTCTAGCAGCCTGGAGGAGTACAGAGACGACAGCTTGAATCGGAAGACACCATGTCTCTCCCTCCTGGCTCACCACAGAGTGAGCTGACAAAAAACAAAGCAGCTCACTTCTCCTTGGGGAGGGAAAGAGTTTGTAGAGTCTCCTGGAAATTGTGGCCAGACTGACTGGTGAGGGTCATCTCTGGTATGAGGCCAGTCTGTGAAGACTGGGAGAGTCAAGAAAAGTGAACAATCAAAGATGATTCAAACAAAGGAACAAGATAAATCTCCAGAAACTGATCCTAATGAAATGGAGGTATGCAATTTATCTGAGAGCATTCACAATAGCTGTCATAAAGATGCTCACTGAGGTCAAGAGATCAACACATGAACAAGATGTGAATTTCAACAAAGACATAGAAAATATCTTTCAATGATCAAACAACAATTAGAGTGCTTAAGAATGCAGCAAAAACTGGAAAAGGTCACTACAGTGGCTCAACAGGACACTAAATATATCAGAAGAAAAGATTAGCAAACTCAAAGAGAGGTCACTGGAAATAATTCAGAAGGGAAAAAAGAATGGAAAAAGGTGAAGATAGCTTAGGGAACCTATGGGACACCATCAAGGTGACCAATATATGCACTACAAGAAACCCAGGAGAAAAGAGAGAGAAAGAAGTAGAAAGCTTTTTCAAAGAAATAATGGCTGAAAATTTCCCAAATCTGGAAAATGAAAGGGACATACAGTTCTGAGAAGCCTAAAAGTCACCAAATAAAATGAACCCAAAAAATCCACGTTGAGACACATAAATATCAAATTGTCAAAAGTCAAAGACTAAAAGAATCCTGAAAGTGGCAAGAGAAAAGCAATGTTCATGTATAAGGGAGGACTGATAAAGATATCAGTAAATTTCTCAGCAGAAACCTTGCAGGCCAGAAGGGAGTGAGAGGATATACTCAAAGTGCTGATAGCAAAGGAAAAATCCTGCCAACCAAGACTACTATATCCCACAAATCTGTCCTTCAAAAGTGGAAGACAGATAAACACTTTCACAGACAAATAAACACTGAGGGATTTCATCACCACTAGACCCGCCTTACAAAGGATGCTAATCCTATAGGGAATTCTTCAAGTTGAAACAAAATGATGCTAAATGGCACTACTATAGCATAGGAAGATGTAAAACTGTATGGTAAAGGTAAATATATAGACAAATATAGAATACTAACATACTGTAATGCCGGTGGGTAAATAACATTTAATTCAAATATAAAAGTTGAAAGTCAGAAATATTAAAAATAACAATAACAAAACGTGTATTTAAAGATACAAAATATAAACGGGTGTATATTGTAATAACAATAACATAAAGTGGGGTGCGGAGCTAAAGTGTAGAGCTTTTGCATGCAATTGAACTTAAGTTGTTGTCAGCTTAAATTAGACTGTTACAATGATATCTTATAAAATATTCAAGATAACAACAAAAATATACCTGTTGAGCATACACACAAGAAAAGAGAAAGGAAGAAATCAAAGAACATTAACACAACAAATCAACAAAACACAAGGAAGACAGCAATGAAGGAAAGGACAGAGAAAAAAACTGGAAGTCTAACATTAAACAACTAAAAAAAGGCATTAGTAAATCTTTTCCTGTCAATAATTAATTGTAAATGGATTAAATTCCCCAATCAAATAAATAAAGTGGCTGAACTGACAAAAAAAACCAATGAAACAAAAATGACCCAAATATATGCTCCCTACGAGAATCTCACTTTAGATTTAAGGACACGCATAGGCTGAAAGTGAAGGGATGAAATAAGATATTCCATGGCAATGGTAACCAAAACAGAACAGGGATGGCTATACTTATATCAGCTAAACTAAACTTTAAGTCAACAACCATCCCAAGAGACAAAGAAAGACCTTACATAATGATAAAAGGGTCAATCCACCAAGAAGATATAACATATACAAATGTATATGAACCCAACATCAGAACAACTAAACATATAAAGCAAACACTGAGAGATGTTAAGGGAGAAAAAGACAGCAATACAGTAAGAGTAGGAGACTTCACTATTTCACTTTCAATATGGCATCCAGACAGAAGATCAATAGGGAAACAGAGGACTTGAACAACACTAAAGACCAAGTGAACATAACAGACATATGCAGAAGAGTCCACCCAAGAGCAGCAGGATATACATTCTTCTCAAGTGCACATGGATCTTTTTTCAGGATAGATCATATGTTAGTTCACAAAAAATTCTCAGCAAATTTATAAAGATTGAAATTATACCAAGAATCTTTTCTGACCATAATGGAATCAAACTAGAAATTAATAGCAGAAAAACAACTGGAAACATCACAAAAATGTAGAAAGTAAACAACACCCTCTAGAACAACATTTGGGTTAAAAAAGAAATAAAAAAGAAAATTTGAGAACACCTCAAGACAAATGAAAATGAAAGCACAGCATACCAAAACTTATGGCATGCAGTAAAAGCAGTACTAAGAGGTAAGTTCATAGCCATAAACATGTACATCAAAAAAGAAGAAGAAGAAGAAGAAAGACCTCAAATAAACAACTTATCTTTTCATCTCAAAGAGCTAGAAAAGAAAGACCAAACCAAGCCCAGTGTTAGCAGGAAAAAGGAAATGAAAAATATTAGAGCAGAAAGAGAAAATAGAAAATATTAGAAAAAAAATAAAACTGAGTTGTTTCTTGAAAAGTTAAAAATGGTCAACACTTAGCTGGACTAACTAAGACAAAAAGAGAGAAGCCACAAATAAATAAAATAAGAAATGAAAGAAGAGACATTACAACCGATGACACAGAAATAGGAGGCTATGGTGAACAGCTACACAACAACAAATTAGATAATCTAGAAGAAATGGATAAATTCCTAGAAACATGAATCATGAAGAAATAGAGAATCTGAATGGATCTATCACTAGTAAGGAAGTTGAATCAGTAATCAAAAATTTTCCAACAAAGAAAAGCCCAGCGCCAGAATTTGGTGTATTCCACTAAACCTCTAAAGAAGAATTAACGCCAATCCTTCTCAAACTCTTCCCAAAAATTTAAGAGAGAGCACTTCCAAACTCATTTAAAGAGTCCAGCATTACTGTGATATGAAAGCCAAAGATACTACAAGAAAGGAAAACTACACGCCAATATCTGTAATGAATATAGATGCAAAAATCCTCAACAAAATACTAGCAAACTGAATCCTAGAGCACATTTGCTATAGACTGAATGTTTTTGTCTCCACAAAATTCATATGTTGAAATCCTAACCCCAAGGTGATGGCATTATGAGGTGGGGCCTTGGGGAGGTGATTAGGTCTTGAGGAAGTAGCCCTCATGATTGGGACTAGTGCTCTTATAAAAGAGACCCCAAAGAACTAGCTCACTACTGCTACCATGTGAGGACACAGTGAGAAGTGTGCAACACAGAAGAGGATCTTTGCCAGAACCTGATCATGCTGGCACCCTGATCTTGGACTTCCAGCCTCCAGAACTGTGAGAATAAATTTCTGTTGTTTATAAACTCCTCAGTGTGTGGTATTTTGTTATAGTAGCCCAAATGGAGTAAGACACATTAAAAGGATCATACACCATGACCAAGTGAAATTTATCCCAGGGATGCAAGGATAGTTAAGTATATGAAAATCAAGGAATGTGGTACACCACATCAACAGAATAAAGGATAAAAATCACATGATTGTCTCAATAGATGCAGAAAAAGTATTTGACAGAATCGACACTCTTTCATGATAAGAAATTCTCAATCTAGGCATAGAAAGAAAATATTTCAACATAATAAAGGCCATATGTAAAAAACCCACAGCTAAAATCATCCTTAACTGTGAAAAGCTAAAAGCTTTTCCTCTAAAATCAGGAATAAGGCAAGGATGCCCACTCTCATCAGTTCTATTTTTTTAATTCAAATTTTATTGGGGGTAATTGTAGATTTACATGCAGTTTTTTTTTATTCTTTTTTTTTCTTTCTTTTTTTTTTGTGAGGAAGACCAGCCCTGAGCTAACATCCATCGCCAATCTTCCTCTTTTTGCTGAGGAAGACTGGCCCTGGGCTAACATCGTGCCCATCTTCCTCTGCTTTATATGGGACGCCACCACGGCATGGCTGATGAGCAGTGCGTCGGCGGGCGACCGGGATCCGAACCCGCGAACCCGGGCTGCCAAGCGCGGACTAAACCGCTGCACCACCGGGCGGCCCCTACATGCAGTTTTAACAAATAATACAGAGATCCTTCATACTTTGCCCAGTTTCCCCTAATGGTAACATTTTGCAAAACTATAGTATAATATTAAAGCCAGATCACTGACAATGCTACAATCCACTGATCTTATTAAGATTTCCTCAAATTTACCGGTACTCATTTGTGCACATGGGGGAGTGTTTGTGTGTGTGTGAATGTTTATTGAGATCTATACAGTTTTATCACCTGCATAGGTGCATGTATCCACCAACAGTCAACATATGGAATAGCTTCAACACTGCAAGGATCTCCATTGTGTTCTACTTTTGTAACCACATCTACCTTTCTGCTGCCCCAACCCAACTCTCACCACCAAGTCCCTCAACCTGGCATTCGTCTGTGCTCCACTTCTAAAATTTTGTTATTTAAAAAATGTTACACAAATGGAATCATATTGTATAGAATGTATCTTTTTGGGACTGACTTTTTCCACTCAGTAGAATTCCCTGGTGATTCATCCAAGCTCTTGTGCATATCAATAGCTCATTTCCTTGTATTGCTGGGTAGTATTCCATGGTATGGATGTTCCACAGTTTGCTTGATCATTTACCTGCTGAAGGACATCTGGGCTGATTCCAGTTTTGCCCATTAGAAATAAGGATTCTATGAATTTTCATGTACAAGATTTTGGGTGAATATAAGTGTTCATTTCTCTGTGATAAATGCTGAAGAGTACTATTGCTAGGTCATATGGTAATTGCATGTTTAATTTTCTAAGAAGTTGTCAAACTGTTTTCTGGAGTGGCTGTATGATTTAATATTTCCAACAGCGATGTATGAGTAATCCACTCTCTCTATATCCTCACAAGCATTTAGTGTTGAGACATTTTTATATTAGCCATTCTGATAGGTATGTAGTGATATCTCTTTGTAGTTTTAATTTGCATTTCCCTGAGGGCTAGTGATGTTGAACATCTTTTTTTTTTTCCGCCACTTATACTTAACACAGTACTGGAAGTCCTAGTCAGGGCAATTAGACAAGAAAAAGAAATAAAGGCATCCATATTGGAAAGGAATAAGGGAAATTATCTCTGTTTGCACACTACATAATCTTATATAGAGAAAATCCCAAAGACGCCATTACAAAAAACCTGTTAGAACTAATAAATTAAGTAAAGTTGCAGAATACAAAGTCAGTCCCCCAAAATCAGTTGTGTTCCTATATGCTAACAAGCTATCTGAAAAGAAAATTAGGAAAACAATCCCATTTACAATAGCACCCCCAAAAATAAAGTACTTAGGAATAAAGTTAGCTAAGGAAGGGAAAGATTAATATGCTGAAAACTACAAAACAATGCAGAAAGAAATCAAATCAGACACAAAAAAATGGAAAAATAGTTTGTGTTGATGAATTGAAAAAATTAATATTGTTAAAATGTCCCTACTAGCCAAAGTAGTCTATCAATTCAATGTAATCCCTATCCAAATCCCAAAGCCATTTTTTTTGCAGAAATTAAAAAAAAAAATTCTACAATTCATACGGAACCAAAAAGACCACACATCGCCAAACTGATGCTGAGAATGAAGAACAGCACCACAATTCCAGATTTCAAAATATATTATGAAGCTACAGTAATCAAGACAGTATGATACTGGCATAAATACAGGCATGTAGACCAATGGAACAGAATAGAAAGCCCATAAGCAAACCCATGTGTATATAGTCAAGTGATCTTTGACAAGGGTGCCAAGAATACACAGTGGGGAAAGGCTAGTCTCTTCAACAAATGGTCTTGGAAAAACTGGATAGCCACATGTAAAAGAATGAAATTTGACACTTATCATAAACCACACACAAAAGTCAACTCAAAATGAATTAAAGACTTAAATGTAAGACCTGAAACTGTAAAAACTCTTAGAAGAAAACATAGGGAACATAGGGGAAAAGATTAATGACAATGGACTTGGCAATGATTTCATGGATATGACACCAAAAGCACAGGCAACAAAAACTAAAATAAGTGGGACTATATCAAACTAATAAGCTTCTGCATAGGAAAGGAAACAAAGAGTGGAAATATGACCTACAGAATGGGAGAAGATATTTGCAAACCACACATCTCATAAGAGGTTAATCTCCAAAGTGTATAAGGCACTCATACAACCCAATAACAAAAAAAGACTAGCAACCTGATAAAAAAAATGGGCTAGGACTTGAATAGACATTTATCTAAAGAAGACATACAAATGACCAACAGATGTATGAAAAACTGCTCATCGTCACTAATCATCAGGGAAATATAAATCAAAACCACAATGACATATCACCTCGCACCTGTCAGGATGGCTATCATAAGAAAGAAAGAAAGAAAAGAAAGAAAGAAAAAGAAAGAAAGAAAAAGACAGCAAGTGTCGACAGGATGGACAGGATGTGGAGATGTTGGAACACCTGCACACTGTTGGTAGGAATGCAAAATGGTGAAGCCATTATGGAAAACAGTATGGAGGCTCCTCAAAAAATTAAATATAGAAATACCATATGATCCAGCAACCATACACCATCCACTTCTGGGTTCCTATGCTAAAGAATTGAAATCAGGATGTCAAAGAAATGCCTGCACTTCTGTTTTCACTGCAGCACTATTCACAATGCTAAGATGTGAAAAACAACCTAAATTTCAAATGACTAATGAATGGATTAAGAAAATGTGGCATATACATACAATGGAATACTATCCAGCCCTAAAAAGAAGGAAATTCTACAATATGCAACAACGTGATTGGACATTGTGGACATTATGTGAAGTGAAAGAAGCCAAATACATAAAGATATGTGCTGCATGAGTCCACTTACATGAGTTATCTAAAAGAGTCTAATTCATAAAATCAAAGACTGGAAGGAGTGTTACCAGGGGCTTGGGGAAAGGAGAAATGAGGAGTTATTAATCAACTGGCATAAAGTTTCAGTTAAGCAAGATGAATAAGCTCTGGAGACCTACTGTACAATATTGTGCCTATACTCAATAATATAGTAGTATACACTTCAAGTTTGTAGAGAAGATAGATCTCAGGTCAATTATTCTTAATAATCACTATCCTAATACCAAAACTAAATAAAGAAATTACCAGAGTGATGAAAGCAAGATGGCAGTGTAAGACATTCCTCATTTATATCCCCCTTTTAAATCAGCAAATTAGATATCTATACAGGAACAAAAGTGCCTTGGTGGGTGTTTTGGGATCTAGCAGCTTACTCTAAGGGACCCAAGAGGAGTCTCAGCCACCAGTGCAGCCAGTAAAAGACAGAGAAACTTCCACATGAGCTGTAGAACTGGTGGAGACAGTGAAACTTCCCAGACCCCTCTCACGACTGTCAGGTAAAAATTGGGTATTGACCAGGGCAGGCACTCACGTGCAAGAGAACTTGCAGAAGTCCAGGAAAAAATGTGACTTTGGTTGCAGTGGAGGTGGTAAGAGAAACTTTCCAGGCACCACACCTCCCTCAAGAAGACACTGAACAGAGCTGATTTATCTGGTGGAGGCAACCTTTCCCACAGGGAAAAGGAAGGCAGGAAGTGAGTGCCCAGCTACCCGAGCTGGGCATATCACAGCTGGAGAAACCCTTTTCCCTCTACCAACACCCAGAGTACTAAGGTGGGAACTCTTCACTGGGGGAGGGAGGATATTGGGAAAGAGGCAGATAAGAATTTCAAAGGGTGTCAAAGGAATTGCACTGGGCAGGAAGTCCACCCACAAGCCTCTGGGAGTACCACCCCCAGGATTTCACTACAGGGTCCATGGGCATGCTCAATGAACCAAGTGCTAAACCCACATGTCCCCCCACTCTGCTGCCAGCTCATTGTGTGCACTCCCAAATGCATCCACGAGAGTGAGCTTGGGTAGACATGGAGCACACTCAGAAAACAAGCTATGGTCTCTGGACAAGAGAGAAACTACAAACTTGAACTACAGCTCCACCTTCTGAGAAACAATAGCCAGACTCTAAGTTGTAAGAGCCAGAGAAGACATAAAAGCTAAAAACTTCAACCATAAGAGAGAGCAAGAAGAGTGGAGCAGGCACACATTCACAAACACAGAGGAAATATCAGGTAATAACAATACCATAGACCATAACACCACATATGCTGAGGGCAATGAGGAAAGAGTTAAGGAGGTGTCTGCTACTTAAAAAACAAAAGCACCAACACAACCAAAAAGAATAGAAAAATCAAGGAAATATGGCATCACAAAAATAATAATAATTCTCCCCCAACCGAGCTAAAAGGCATGGAACATAGCACTCTAATTGATAAAGAATTCAAAATAGCAGGTATGAAGAAACTCAGCAAGTTACAAGAAAACTCAGAAACAAAATTCAATGAAATCAGGAGTGAAATATGTGAACGGGATTAATTCTTTACCCAGAAATTGAAATTATAAAAAGGGACCAAACAGAAATTCTGGAGCTGAAGAATTCAATGAATTAGATTTAAAATGCAATAGTGAGCATGTATAGCAGAGCATACCATATACGAGAAAGAGTAAGTGACTTTGAGGATAGGAATTTTGAACTAACACAGTTAGAAGAGAAGAAAGAACAAAGATTTAAAAAGAGCAAAGAAAGCTTATGTGAGCCATGGAAACCATAAAAAAACAAATATCAGCATAATCAGGGTACCAGAAAGAGAAGAGGGGGAGAAGGGGGCAGAGAGTTTATTTAAAGAAATAGTATCTGAGAGCTACCCAAACCTGGGGAAGGACTTGGACATAGAAATCCATGAAGCTAATAGAACACCCTATTCTCTCAATGCTAAAAAACTTCCTCAATACACATTATATTGAAACTGTCAAAGGGCAATGATAAAGAAAGAATCTTAAAGGCACCAAGGAAGAAAGAAAGTCACCTACAAAGGAACCCCCATTAAGCTATCAGTGTATTTCTCAGCAGAAACCCTACAGGCCAGGAGAGAGTGAACTGATATATTCAAAGTGTTGAAAGATAATAATTGCCAGGCCAGAAAATAATTGCCAGGCTTTACCTGGCACATTTATCCTACAGATATGAAGGAGAAATAAAGGCTCTCCAAGACAAACAAAAGGTGAGGGAGATCAACACCACTGGATCTGCCTTGCAAGAAATGCTGAAAGGAGTTCTTCAAGCCAAAATGAAAAGACACTAATCAAAAATGTGAAACATACAAAAGTACACAAGTACAAAAACACACAGGTAAGGGTGAAAAATAGACAGTCAGGCTTAGAAAACTCGAACTCTATATTAGGATGGTAAGTTAACCACTCAAGTATAGTATAAAAATTAAAGGAAAAGAGAGGTTAAAATAACTACACCTACCATAAATTGTTAACAAAGAAACAACATAAAAAGAGGTAAGTTGTGACATCAATAACATGAAAGGGAGAAGTAAAAGAGTGGAGCCTTTATAGGAGAATAAAGATAAGTTGCTATCAGCATAAAATGGACTATTTTATCTATGAGATGTTTTATGTAAGCTTCATGGTAACCACAAAGCAAAATTCTAGAGTAGATTTGTGAACATAAAAGGGAACACAGAGCATTCCACCATGGAAAACCACCAATATACAAAGGTAGGCAGAAACAGAGGGAAAAAGAAACAATGGAAATACAAAACAACCAGAAAGCAATTAATAAGGAGGCACTAGTAAGACCTTACATATCTATTGCACTGTACAATCTTATTACAATCAATAAGTTGTAAATAGATTGAATTCCCCAATCAAATTTCACTGGATTGAAGTCACCAATCAAAGGCACAGAGTGGCTGGATGGATTGAAAAAAAGAAAAACAAAATAAGACCCAATTATATGCTGCCTACAAGAGACTCACTTCACCCTTAGGATGCACATAGACTCATAGTGAAGGAAAGGAAAAGGTACTTCACACAAGTGAAAACCAAATGAAAGTAGAGGGAGCTATACTTACATCAGACACAACAGACGTTAAGCCAAAAATGGTAATAAGGTACAAGAAAGGTCATTATATAATTATAAGGGGATCAATGCATCAAGAAGATGCAACAATCATATATATATATATGCACCCAACATCAGAGCACCTAAATATATTCAGCAAACAATAACAGATATGAAGGGGGGAAATAACAATATAATAAGAGTAGTAAAAGCTCAGTACCCCATTTTCAACAATGAATAGATCATCCAGACAGAAAATCATCAAGGAAATGAGGGACTTGAACCACACATTAGATCAAATGGACCTAAACAGACATCTATAGAACATTCCATCCAACAGCAGCAGAATACATGTTCTTCTCGAGTACACATGGAACATTCTCCAGAATAGATCATATGATAGGGCCCATAACAAATCTTAGCAAATTTAAGAAGAGTGAAATCATACCAACTATCTTTTCTGACCACAATGGTATGAGACTAGAAATCAACATGAGGAAAGCTGAAAAACCTGCACACATGTGGAAACTAAACAACATACTCTCAAACAACCAATAGGTCAAAGAATAAATCAAAAGGGAAAGCAAATAACTCAAACCATTGAAAATGTAAAAACACAATATACCAAAACCTATGGGATGCTGTGAAAGCAGTACTGAGAGGGAAGTTTATAGTGATAAATGCATATATTAAGAAATGAGAAAGATTGCAAATAAATGACCTAACTTTAGTCCTTAAGAAACTAGAAAAAGAAGAGCAAACTAAGCCCAAAGTTAACAGAAGGAAGGAAATAATCAAGATCAGGATGGAAATAAATGAAATAGAGACCAGAAAAAATCAATGACACTAAGGGCTGATTTGTTAACAAGATAAACAAACTTGACAAAACTTTAGCAAGACTAAGAAAGAGGAAGACTCACATAAATAAAAACAGAAATGAAAGAGGAGAAATTACAACTGACACTACAGAAATACATAGGATCATGAGACTACTATGAACAATCATACACCAACAAATTAGATAACCTTGAAGAAATAGACAAGTTCCTAGAGTCATACAACCTACTGAGACTGAACCAGGAAGAAATAGAAAGTCTAAACAGACCAATAACAAGTAAGGAGATTGAATCAGTAATCAAAAACCTCCCAACACAGAAAACCTCAGAAACAGACGGTTTCACTGGTGAATATTACCAAACATTTAAAGAATTAATGCCAATCTTTCTCAAACTCTTCCAAAAAATTGGAGAGGAGGGGACACTTCCAAACTCATTCTACAAGGCCAGCATTACCCTGATGCCGAATCCAGATAAGGACACTACAAGAAATGAAAACTATAGACCAATATCCCTGATGAACATAGATGCAAAATTTCCCAACAAAATATTAGCAAACCGAATTCAAAAACTCACTAAAAGGATTATACACCATGACCAATTGGGATTTATCTCTGAGCTGCAAGACTGGATTAACATATGGAAATCAATAAATATGATACACCACATTAATAGAATGAATGATAAAAATCACATGATCATCTCAATAGATGCAAAAAAAAAAGCTTTTGACAAAATACAACATCCTTTCGTGATAAAAACTCTCAACAGATTGGGTGTAGAAGGAACATACCTCAATGTAATAAAGCCCATATATGACAAACCCACATGACACACCCACAGCTAACATTATACTTAATGGAGAAAAATAGAAAGCTTTTCCTCTAAGATCAGGAACAAGACAATGGTGCCCACTCTCACTACTCTTATTCAACATAATACTGCCAGTCCTAGCTAGAGCAATCAGGCAAGACAAATAAATAAAAGGAATCCAAATTGGAAAGGAATAAGTAAAGTTGTTGTTATTTGCAGATGATATGATCTTATACATAGAGAATTCCAAAGACTCAACTAAAAACTCTGGGATCTAATCAATGAATTCAGTAAATTTTCAGGACATAAAACCAATACACAGAAAGCAGTTGCTTTAATATACACTAACAAATGAAACAGCTGAAAAAGAAATAAAACTATGCCATTCATAACAGCATCAAAAACAATAAAATGCCTAGGAATAAATTTCACCAAGGAAGTGAAAGATCTGTACAATGAAAACTACAAGTCTTTGATGGAAGAAATCAGAGGACACAAACAAGTGGAAGGACACCCCATGTTCATGGATTGGCAGAGTTAATATTGTTTAAATACCCATGCTACCCAAAGCCATCTGTAGATTCAACACAATCCCTTTCAAAATTCTAATGGAAATTTTCACAGAAATGGAAAAAAAGTCCTAAAATTTGTATAGAACTACAAAATAGCCAAAGCGATCATGGGAAAGAAGAACAAAACCAGAGGCATCACACTGCCCGATCTCAAGCTATACTACAAAAGCTGTAGTAATTAAAACAGTATGGTACTGGCGTAAAAACAGACACACGGACCAATGGAACAGAATAGAGAGCCCAGAATTAAACCCCATCATATGGAGTCAACTAATACTTGATAAGGGAGCCAAGATCATCCAATGGGGAAAGACTGTCTTTTCAACAAATGGTGCTGGGAAAACTGGATTACTGCATGCAGAAAAATGAAATTGGACCCCTGTCTTACACCACTCACAAAAATTAGCTCAAAATAGATCAAAGACTTAAATGTAAGACCCAATACTATAAAACTCCTAGAAGAAAACACAGGGAAGAAGCTCCTTAAAATGTGTTTTGGCAATGATTTTTGGATATGACACCAAAAACATAAACAACAAAAGAAAAAAAAAATCAATCAATGAGAGTACATCAGACTTGAAAGCTTCTGCACTGCAAAGAAACAATTAACCTACGGAATGGGAGAGACTATTTGTAAACCATGTATCAAATAAGGGGATAAGATCCAAAATTTATAAAGAACACATACATCTCAATAACAACTACAACAACAAAAATAACAAAGCAATCTGATTAAAAAATGGGCAGAGGGGGCCAACCTGGTGGCATAGTGGTTAAGTTCATGTGCTCTGCTTCAGCATCCTGGGGTTCGCAGGTTCAAATCCTGGGTGCAGACCGATGCACCGCTCATCAAGCCATGCTGTGGTGGCATCCCACATACAAATAGAGAAAGATGGGCACAGATGTTAGCTCACAGTAAATCTTTCTCAGCAAAAAGAGGAAGATTGGCAACAGATGTTAGCTCAGGGCCAATCTTCCTCACCTCCCCCCAAAATGGGCAGAGGAGCTAAATAGACATTTTTCCAAAGAAGGTATGAAAGTGGCCAAAAGGCACATGAAAAGGTGCACAATGTGTTGGTAATGAAGTGGAGAAAAGGGAATCATTGTTCACTGTGGGTGGGATTGTAAGTGGTTATGGCATAGTGGTTCAGCCACTATGGTGAACAGTATGGAGCTTCCTCAAAAAATTTAAAAGAGAACTATCATATGATCCATCAATCCCACTTCTGGGTATATATCCAAAAGACATAAAACCAGGTTATTGAAGAGATATATGCACTTCCATGTCCATAGCAGCATTATTCACAATAGCCAAGATATGGAAACAAATTAAGTGTCCATCAAGGGATGAATAAAGAAGATGTGAGATGGAATATATACATTCCATATATTTACAATGGAATACTATTCAGCCATGAGATAAATGGAAATCCTGCCATTTGTGACACATGGATGGACCTTGAGAAAATTATGCTAAGTGAGATAACTCAGACAGAGAAAGGCAACTGCTGTATGATATCTCTTATATGTGGAATCTAAAAACAAAAAAACCACTAAACTCAAAAAAACAGAGTGGAACGGTGGTTACCAGGGGCTGGGGGGTGGGGGAATGGGAAAGATGTTGTTTAAGGTTACATACCTCCAACTAGTAGGCAGATAAGTTCTGGAGGTCTAATACACAGTGCAGTGATTATAGATACCAAATTTGTGTTACAAACATTAAACTTGCTAAGAGACTAGACCTTAATTTTTCCCACCACCAGAACAAATAATCATATCGCAACATAAACGTATCAAATCAATATGTTGTGCACCTTAAATTCACATGATGTTATACATCAATTATATCTCAATAAAAAAATAAATTACCAGAGGGCCGGCCCTGTGGCCTACTGGTTAAGTTCAGTGCACTCTGCTTTGGAGGCCTGGGTTCGGTTCCCAGGTGCAGACCTACACCGCTCATCCATGGCCATGCCATGGCAGTGACCCACACACAAAATAGAGGAAGATTGGCACAGATGTTGGTTTAGGGCGAATCTTCCTCAGCAATAAATAAATAGCCAGAAAATAAAAATACCTACCAGTATCTTTTATGAATATAGATGCAAAATTCTTCAATGAAATATATGCAAATTAAATACAACATTGGATAAAAATAATTAGACACCACGATCAATTGGCATTTATTTCAGTCATGAAAGACTGAGTTCACAATGCAAAATCATTCAATATAATCCACCATATCAACAGGCTAAAGAAATAAAAAAATATGACATTATCATAACAATTGATGCAGAAAAAGCATTTGACAAAATCCAACACTCTCAGTAACTCAAACTAGGAACAGAGGGTTCATTCCTCAGCTTGATAAGGAGCATCTACTAAAAACTTAGAACTAACGTAATACTTAATGCTGAGAGGCTGGAAACTTTCCTCTCATAATTGGAAATAAGCAAGGATTTCCTCTGTCTACTCCTATGCAATGTATTACATACTATGAGTTCTAGCTACTGTAGCAAGAAATGAAAGAGAAGTCAAATGTATAGAGGTTATAAAGGAAGAAATAAAACTCTCCTAATCCACAGATGACAAGTTTTCTGTGTAGAAAGCCACAAATAGTGTATAAAAAACCTCCTGTAGCTAATAAGCAGGTATACCAATGTTTCAAGATCCAGGGTCAATATAAAAAAGTTAATTGTTTTGTTTTCTTATCTACTACCAACAAACAACTGGAATTTGAAGTTTTAAAAAATATGATTTAAAATAGCAACTAACAAATAAATGCATAGGCATAAATCTAACAAAATACGTACAGGGTCTAAAGGAGGAAAACTTCAAAACTCACTAATCATCAGGGAAATTCAAATCAAAACCACAATGAGCTATCACCTCACACCTGTTAGGATTTTTTTTTTTAGTTTTTATTTTTATTTGTTTACTTTTAATTTACTCTTTATTGCAGTAACACTGGTTTATAACATTGTATAAATTTCAGGTGTACGTCATTATACTTCTGTTTCTGAATAGATTACATCGTGTTCACCACGCAAATACTAATTGCAATCCATCAACACATATGTGCCTAATCATCCCTTTTGCCCTCCTCCCTCCTGCTTCCCCTCAGGTAACCAACCACCAATCCGATCTCTGTCTCTATATGATTGTTTGCTGTTGTTTTTCTCTCTTACTTATGAATGAGATCATACGGTATTAGACTTTCTCCCTCTGACTTATTTTGCTTAGCATATTACCCTCAAGGTATGGCTGGATTTCATCAATTCTTATGGCTCAGTTGTATTCCATTGTGTATGTATACCACATATTCATTATCCATTTGTCCCTTGATGGACATCTAGGTTGCTCCCAAGTCTTGGCTATTGTGAATAATGCTGCAATGAACATAGGGGCGCATGTATCTTTACGCATTTGTGTTTTCATGTTCCTTGGATAAATACCCAGCAGTGGAATAGCTGGATCATATGGCAGTTCTATTCTTAATTTTTTGAGGAATCTCCATACTGTTTTCCATAGTGGCTGCACCAGTTTGCACTCCCACCAGCAGTGTATGAGAGTTCCCTTCTCTCCACATCTTCTCCAACACGTGTTTCCTGTCTTGTTCATTACAGCCATTCAGACGGGCAGGAGGTGATATCTCATTGTAGTTTTGGTTTGCATTTCCTTGATAGTGATGTTGAACATTGTTTCATGTGCCTGTTGGCCACCTGTATATCTTCTTTGGAGAAATGTCTGTTCAGATCTTTTGCCCATTTTTTTAATTGAGTTGTTGGGTTTTGTTGTTGAGATGTATGAGTTCTTTACATATTTTGGATATTAACCCCTTATCAGATATATGGTTTGCAAATATCTTCTCTCAATGGTTAGGTTGTCTTTTCATTTTGTTGATGGTTTCCTTTGCTGTGCAGAAGCTTTTTAGTGTTATGTAGTCCCATTTGTTTATTTTTTCTATTGTTTCCCTTGCCCTGTCAGACACGGTACTTGAAAATATGTTACTAAGACCCATGTCAAAGAGTGTGCTACCAATGATTTTTCTAGACGTTTAATGGTTTCAGATCTTACATTCAAGTCTTTAATCCACTTTGAGTTAATTTTTGTGCATGGTGTAAGATAATGGTGTACCTCCATTCTTTTGCATGTGGCTGTCCAGTTTTCCCAACACCATTTATTGAAGAGACTTTCCTTTCTCCATTGTATGTTCTTGGTTCCCTTGTCAAAAATTAGCTGACCAAAGATGTGTGGGTTTATTTCTGGGCTCTCGATTCTGTTCCATTGATCTGTGTGTCTGTTTTTGTGCCAGTACCATGCTGTTTTTGGTACTATAGCTTTGTAATATATTTTGAAATCAGGGAATATGATACCTCCAGCTTTGTTCTTTTTTCCCAGGATTCCTTTGGCTATTCGGAGTCTCTTGTTTCCACATAAGTTTTAGGATTCTTTGCTCTATTTCTGTGAAAAATGTTGTTGGGACTTTGATAGGGATTACATTGAATCTGTAGATTGCTTTAGGAAGTATGGGCATTTTAACCATGTTAATTCTTCCAGTCCAAGAGTGCAGAATATCTTTCCACTTCTTTGTGTCTTCTTCAGTTTCTTTCAGCAATGTTTTACAGTTTTTGGTGTACAGATCTTTCACCTCTTTGCTTAAGTTTATTCCTAGGTATTTTATTCTTTTTGTTGCAATTGTAAATGGGGTTCTATTCTTAATTTCTCTTTCTGATACTTCGTTCTTAGTGTATAGAAACACAACTGATCTTTGTATGTTGATTTTGTATCCTGCAACTTCATCATATTCATTTATTACTTCTAAAAGTTTTTTGGTGGATCCTTTAGGGTTTTCTATATACAAAACCTTGTCATCTGCAAATAATGACAGCTTCACGTCTTCCTTTCCAATTTGCATCCCTTTCCTTTCATTTTCTTGCCTGAATGCTCTGGCTAGGACTTCCAATACTATGTTAAATAAGAGTGGTGAAAGTGGGCATCCTTGTCTGGTTCCTGTTCTTAGACGGATAGCTTTCACCTTTTCTCCATTGAGAATGATATTAGCTGCAGGTTTGTCATATATGGCCTTTATTATGTTGAGGTATGTTCCATGTATACCCACTTTATTCAGATTTTTTATCATAAATGGATGCTGTATCTTGTCAAATGCTTTCTCTGCATCTACTGAGAGGAGTATGTGATTTTTATTCTCCATTTTCTTAATGTGGTGTATCAGGTTGATTGATTTGCGGATGTTGAACCATCCTTGCATCCCTGGAATAAATCCCACTTGATCATGGTGTATGATCTTTTTAATGTATTGCTGTATTTTATTTCCTAGTATTTTATTGAGGATTTTTGCATCAATGTTCACCAGAGATATTGGCCTGTAATTTTCTTTTTTGGTGTTGTCCTTGTCTGGTTTGGGTATCAGGGTAATGTTGGCTTCCTAGAATGAGGTAGGAAGCTTCCCCTCCTCTTCAAATTTTTGGAAGAGTTTGAGAAGGATAGGCAGTAAGTCTTCTTTGGATGTTTTTTAGAATTCACCAGGGAAGCCATCAGGTCCTGGACTTTTATTTTTGGGGAGGTTTTTGATTACTGTTTCAATGCCCTTACTGGTGATTGGTCTATTCAAATTCTCTATTTCTTCTTGATTCAGTTTTGGAAGGTTGCATGATCCTAAGAATTTATCCATTTCTTCTAGATTATCCAATGTGTTGGCGTATAGCTTTTGATAGCATTCTCTTATAATCTTCTGTATTTCCGAGGTGTCTGTTGTAATTTCTCCTCTTTCATTTCTGATTTCCTTTATTTGAGCCTTCTCTCTTTTTTCTTGTGAGTCTAGTTAAAGGTTTGTCAATTTTGTTTATCTTTTCAAAGACCCATCTCTTGGTTTCATTGATTTTTTTCAAGTCTCTATTTCATTTATTTCTGCTCTGATTTTTATTATTTCCTTCCTTCTACTGATTTTGGGCTTTGTTTGTTCTTTTTCCAGTTCCTTTAGGTGCACTGTTAGATTGCTTATTTGAGATTTTTCTTGTTTGTTGAGGTTGGCCTGTATTGCTTTAAACTTCCCTCTTAGAACCGCCTTTGCCATATCCCATAAATTCTGACGTGTTGTTTTTTCATTTTCATTTGTCTCCAGGCATTTTTTGATTTCTTCATTAACCCAATCATTGATCAGTAGCATTTTTTTTTAATCCCCACATATTTGTGGCTTTTCTGATTTTCTTCCTGTAGTTGATTTCTAGTTTCATAGAGTTGTGGTCAGAAAAGATGCTTGGTATTATTTCAATCTTAAGTTTATTGAGACTTGTTTTGTGGCCTAATATGTGATCAATCCTGGAGAATGTTCCATGTGAATTTGAAAACAATGTGCATTCTTCAGTTTTCTTGATGGAATGTTCTGTATATATCAACTAAGTCCATCTGCTCTAGTGTGTCGTTTAAGGCCAATGTTTCCTTATTGATCCTCTGTTTGAGTGATGTATCCATTGGTGTAAGTGGAGGGTTATAGTCCCCTCCTATTGTTGTGTTACTGTCTATTTCTCCTTTTATGTCTGTTAATAATTGCTTTATATATTTAGGTGCTCCTAGGTTGGGTGCATAGATATTTACATTTGTCATATCCTCCTGTTGGATTGTTCCCTTGATCATTACGTAGTGCCCTTCTTTGCCTCTTGTTACAGTTTTTGTTTTAAAGTCTATTTTGTCTGATGTAGGTATTGCTACTCCAGCTTTCTTTTCATTGCCATTCATGGAGTATCTTTTTCCATCCCTTCACTTTCAGTTTGTGAGTGTCTTTAGGTCTGAAGCGTGTCTCTTGTATGCAGCATATGTATGGGTCTTGTTATTTTATCCAATCAGCCACCCTATGCCATTTGATTGGAGCATTTAGTCCATTGACATTTAAAGTAGCTATTGGTAAGTATGTACTTATTGCCATTTTCTTACATTTTTTTCTGGGTGTTTTAGTAGTTCTTTTCTGTTCCTTTCTTCTCTTGCTCTCTTCCTTTGTGGTTTGATGGCTTTCTTCAGTATTACGTTTGGGTTTCTTTCTCTTAGTTCTTTGTGTATTTATTATCAGTTTCTGGTTTCTGATTACCACAAGGCTCATATATAATAACCTATGTATGTAGCAATCTATATTAAGCTGATAGTCTCTTTGGTTTGACCTCTTTCTAAAAGCTCTACTCTTTTACTCCCCTCCTCCCACATTTTATGTTTTTGATATCATATCTAACCTCTTGGTTGTGCCTTTGTATCCATTACCCTCTTATCATGGAAATAGATATTTTTTTTCCTATTTGTGGTCTCCTCTTTCCCCCTTAAATAAGTTCATTTAGCATTTCTTGTAGGACTGATTTCTTGGTGATAAACTCCTTTAATTTTTGCTTGTCGAGGAAATTATTTCTCTCTCTTTCAATTGTGAATGTTAACCTTGCCGGCTAGAGTATTCTTGGCTGTAAGTTTTTTCCTTTCATCACTTTAAGTATATTGTGCCATTCCCTTCTAGCCTGTAAGGTTTCTGCTGAGAAGTCAGCTGATAGCCTTATGGGGTTTCCTTTGTATGTAACTTGTTGCCTTTCTCTTCTGGCTTTTAGGATTCTCTCCTTATCTTTAATTCTGGACATTTTAATTATGACATGTCTTAGTGTGGGCCTCTTTGGGTTTATCTTTTTTGGTGTTTTCTGTACCTGGATGTCTGTTTCCTTCCTTAGGTTAGGAAAGTTTTCAGCTATTATTTCTTCAAATAGATTCTCTGCCACTGTGTCTCTCTCTTCTCCTTCTGGGACACCCATGATACGAATGTTAGTGAGCTTGTCCGAGAGGTCCCTTAGACTGTCCTCATTCTTTTAAATTCTTTTTTTCTTTTAGCCCTTCAGCTTGGGTGATTTCCTCTAGTCTTTCATCCAGCTTGCTGAGCCGTTCTTCTGTATCATCTACTTGGGTCTTGAGTCCCTCTAGTGAATTTGTCATTTCCAGTATTATATTCCTCACTTCTGATTGGTTCTTTTTTGTATTTTTCCAATTCATTGTTGATGTTTTCACTGAGTTCATCCATTCTTCTCCCAAGATCAGTGAGCATCCTTATTACTCCTTGTTTGAACCCTTTGTCAGGTACAGTGCTCATTTCTGTTTCACTGAGCTCTTTTCCTGGGGTTTTGTCCTGTTCCCTTACTTGGAATGTATTCCTTTGCCTCCTCATTTTACCTCTTTCTCTGTGCTTGTATGTATGTATTAGGTACATCTCCTGATGTATCAGCTACATCTCCTGATCTTGGAGAGGTGGCCTTATGTAAGTGATGCCATATGAGGCCCAGCTGTGTGCTTCCCTCTTGTCACCAGTTCCAAATGTTCCAGGAGTGACCCCCATGTGGGCTACATGTGTCCTTCTGGTGTGGCAGGGCTGCTCTTGCTGCAGGTGCCCAAGTAGGGTGGGCTGTCCCCCTGGCCAGCTGCTTGTGATGCTTAGCTTTGTGTGGCTGCTATGGACCCTTCAGTCTCTTTATCTGGTGTGGGAGCCCCAGCACAGTTGGCTGCAAGTTCTAATAGCACATCCCTGTTGCATTTTTTTTCTGTTAAGTGAGTAGTCCCCCAACGTGGCTGGTTTTTAGGCTCAGGGGCCTACAAGGCTCTTGTCTGCTCTCTTAGGATTGCAGCTGAGGTGGTCTGACTCTAGGCAAGGGAGCACCCAATTATTTCAGGCTTTGGAAGGTGAGGCTGATCCCTTATGTGGCTGTTTGAGAAGCATAAGTCTTCTGCAGCTGACAAGCCCTGCCACCCACAGGGCCACACACAGTCAACACAGTCCTGCCCCATGCAAGTGCCCTGACCCCTTGAAGTGGACCCAGTCACCCCACTGCAGAGGCCCCACACACTCCACCCACTCCTTGTGCAAGCCCTGCCCTGCGGAGTTGGACCCACTCATCTGGCTTCAGAGAATCCAGTCACCTAGCCTATGCAGGCCCAGAAGTTGCCCAAAGGCTTGCTGTTGGGTGGGGCTAGTCCCTAGGGTGAGCTGCCTGCCCTGGCTGAGCTGGATTAAATCAGTGCTCTGGTGAGCGGAGCAGACCCTGGGCTGAGAGGCCAGGGGAAGAACTCCGATGGTGTCTGCCAGCATCTGTGTCAGCATACCTACACCAGGTCACAACAATTGACCTGCTGTCAATGTCTCAGTCCCTGGAGAGGTCTCACCTCTCATGGAGATGCATCCAGAGCCTATGACGTGAGTCTTTTTTCACCAAAGGACTGTGCACTGTTCTTTCTGGTGATTTTAGGTTGCTTTCTGAAATCAGTGAATTTGTGCCTGGGCCCTTGAAGAGTGGACTTTTTTTCCCTTGTGTCCAATAGCTTTTCTGGGGGTAGCCCCCATTGTTGTTGGTATCCAGCAAGGACACATATTATGACACTCATCTAGGTTTTTCCTTGTCCCCAAAATGCTTATAGTGGCAATGCTTCCTGATCAGGTCCCCCACTCCTCCAGGGAAGGCTGTGTACATTTGGATTGCTCCTGGGTGGCCATGAAGCACTGTGGCTTGTGAAGGTGGCTTTTATTTTCTCTCCAGAAGGAAATTTCTGCCTCTTTCACCTCAGTCAGGACTGTCCCTTGTTGCAGGGGTTCCCCTTATTCAGTTTTCAGTTCTCTCTCAGGGCTAATTGTTCCAAGAGTAGTTGTAAATCTGTTGTGTCCATGGTAGGAGGTGAGTTCAGAGGCTGCCTATGCCACCATCTTGAAACCAACTTGGGATGGACATTCTTTTAGACCTACACTTTACATTGTGTCTTTGGTTTTTTTTTTTTGACAACAATCTGCAAATGACAGAGTGGGCAAAAATGATGAGAGGGGCCACACCACTTAGGATGAAGTCAACCATTAATTGACTATTTGTCTATGCTCAAAAAGTTATGATGCAGTGAACTAATTGCTAAAGGATCTGTTGAAAGTGACACCAGCCATAGGCATACAGGTGAAAAGGGCAAGAATCTAAGTGTAGTAATAAACTACTTCCACTTTGGAAACTGATTACCAGCCATTGCAGCCAGAAACTAATGGGAATTTTTATCTTGCAGAAGATGGGAATTCACTTTGAAAAAATTTTAAAAGACATTACCTAAATCAATATTTAATCACATATAATCAACATGCTTTAAACTAAATAGAGCTCATTTCTCAATATGAGCAGAGGTATAGAAAGACATTCATAGTGGTATCTTGGGGTGGGTGTGGAGGAGACAATAACTTCTTCCTAAACATGTTCATTGAAAATTAAACTTCTACACGTGTCTGTGTTTTAGAAAAAAAATTTCGCCTGAATAGGTTTTCTGAGCATTTCATGTGCTACGATTATATAAACATTCTATGGCCTGTCAAAATAAACCTGCTATGAATTGTCACTTATTTGTCATTTCATGAACTTCAAAACATAAACAGAGATTTTCAGGAGAACTCTAGCCTATTTGGGAGCCTTACAGCAACATGTCATACCACTCACTCAGATGGTAGATAATAGCTGATCAGTGTGTGTTTATATATTTATATATATATATATATATATATATATATAGCTGATATAATATATAAATATATTATTTATATGTATGTATATAAATAATAGCTGATTAGTGTGTGTTTATATATATATATATATATATATATATATATGTATATAGTCACTAGAAATGGCTTGTTCTAAAAATGCGGATGAAAGCCTGTTTTAGAATTGGTGCACATTTTCAGAAGGAAATGTTATTTTTCATTCAGAAACCATGATTTCCCTCCATAATGCAGCAAAATTCAAACACTGGACTTAGTTTAAGGCCTGTAAAATGGTAGTATGCTGGAGTGTAGAGGAAGAAAATAATCTGTACCCATTCATGCTAAGATGTGAGTGAAAGGCCCTTAATTTTCCCAGAGGTATTTGTCATTCAAATGGAAAAGGCACGGAAAGGAAATGAAAACCATCTGATTCATTCGGTTTAGCCTGTTTGAAATATGTAGGATTTTAGTAAGAACTGCAGTTAAGTAAATAAGATTTTTTTAAGCAGTCAGGAAGAGGATATTTTGGGTAGGGGCAATGGATCAACCTTCAGTGGCAGAGGCTGCCTTGTTATGAAGTCTTCCTCCTGAATCAGTTGCCCTAAGCAATTCTTATTTTCCCATCTACTTCTGGATTTACTGGTTGTCTACTAGATAACATTATACTTTTTAAAATGATTCTGCTCTCTAAGTGGGTTGGTGATATTTGTGAGGGTGAAGAGAAGTTAGAAAAAAGGAAATACAAAGTGTTCACATTTGGATTTACAGGGTCTTACTTGTTTCATTGTGCACTGAGAGATGTTATGGAGCTTCAGGACTGGCTTGGGGAAGGCTGAGTGGCTGATGGCCATCATATTAAGGGATGGTTTGTTCTGAAACTCTGGACTGCTTGTTCTCTGGAACTTGAGACTTTTGATTCTGCCTTCTATGGTCCACAGGGAGGTCAGATCATCACCTCAAACTCATTGTCCAAAACGCAACTGTGCTATCCTCCTCCCATGCTGCTAACATGAAAATCTACATTCGGGATATTTTCTCTTTGATTTATAACCATTCTTATCATTAATGTTAACATCATTATTCTAGCCTTCTTCTCAGGCTAAAATACTGGAGTTGTCAGTTGTGATGATGCAGAAGAGTCTTTGTAAACTGAGAATTAATTTAGAAATGTTCCGGTATGAGGTCATCATCATCATTACATTTATTTCTTCACTTTGCTTAGTCATCAAGTCCAATCTGATATAAGTTCTTGATGTTCTCTCTGCTCTTGCATGTCTTACTCCTCTTGATCAGAATATCTTTTGAATTCTTCCTTTCTTTTCCCAGCCCTCCAGGCTTAGACCAGACTGTCATTTCTCCATTCCTGATTTTATTGAGCAGCTCCTTTTCTTGATAGATGCTTCTTGAATTTAATGCATTAAATTAACAAGTAAATGCAATATAAAGAAACTAGAGAGAAATGCTGTCACAGGAAGAATGGGGGAGAAGGAGATAGAGGGAGAAGGAGAGAGAATGAAGAAAAATAGAAACGAATCATAAAATTGAGAGATAAATATCATCTAGCTCAGAGTTGAAAATTGGTGGTCTGTGGGCCAAATTTGACTTACAGGCATGTTTTGTTGGGTCTGCATGGTATTAAAACTTTGTTTCCTTCTAATGTCTCCATTACACTGCTGCCCATCTAACCTTTCTGTAACTCATCTTACCTAGTCATGGTCTGCCCCATGGTGTTTCCTTTTCCTCCACCACAGCCCACTTTTCAATTAGGGATACTCTTAGGCTACACTGTCAGGTTCCTTATATAAACCATTCCTATTTACAACTGGAATGTTTTTGCTCATGCTATTCATACCCTGTATTTGAATTTTGAATAGGTTTCATTTCCCTCATGAGTATTCTAACACTTCCTACTTCATTTTTCTCCAGAGAGAACTCTGACCTGAAATCATATCACCCTTATAATCAGGGATCTTGCTACCCATTACTTGATGTGGGCTTCATTTTATTGGTTTCTGGTTCTGTTTATCTTAGGACCCCATCTAGGCTGCAGATTCCATGAGCATAAGAAACAATGCCAATGAAACCTGATGAGCTATGAAGTTTGAATATCATAGAGTCATCATCAGAGTAGATCTTAGCATTTCTATTCACCTAACTCACTCAGTATTTACCTAAATACTTGCATCTACAGTGTCAGTACCTTCTGTTCCATTATGGGCTACTTCTAAAATTGTCTTTCTTTTGAGTAGAAACTCGCCTTTCTTTCTACTCATTTATCATTCTTTGGCTTCCTGGAGCAATTTATTATATTTTTCTTCGAGACATCTCTTTAATTTTTTTTTACTTACACACACACACACACACACACACACACACACACGTTTTCTATTTTATTGGTTTATAACCTGTTTAATTTCATATAACACTATACTGAATATCTTTCCTTGTCAACTTTAATTCCACCATTTTGTTGTTGGAAAACTTTTCACTGTTATACAAGACTGCTACAAAGAGCATCCTAATCATTTCTCTTTACACATCCTTAATATCCTTAGAATAAATTTGTGGGAATAGAATTACTAGATTCCAAGGAATATGTAACATTTTAAGATGTTTGACACATAGTGTTAAACTGACCTCCAGAAAGTTTATACCATTTCACAGTTTCATCTACAGTACATGGCTGCTATTATAAACATGAGGATTGGGATAGTCAGTAAGACACAGTGGGTTTTGTGAGATATTTATCTGCTTTAATTATTGCCTTCTAGAATTTTATCACAGTAAATGTCTAACTTCTACAAAATAATGATTTCAAATAGACTGAGAATTCAGTTACTGCCCATAAGTTTCCAACATGGTAGTGGAGTTTTACAACACTTATGTTGTATTTATTTTCATCTGTATGCCCTTGGCTGGTGTAATTTTCAATAGTAACCATGTACTTTTTTTCCACTATAGAGCAATAACCCATTATCAAGTGGTTTCACCTTAAGTAGTGTGATCATTGTGATCTCTTTTGAGCACTCTGATGTTTGTAGATTCAGATCAAACACAAATAAAATTCAGAGACATATTATAAAACTTAACTTTATGGAATACATCCTATTATTCCATGAACTTTGTGTCATGAAGACATTGATGTTTCCAATGCAAAATTTTGCAGGTAAAAGACTAAAGTTTTTATCAAAACTGGAATTTTTCATTTAAATTACATAATAGTAAAATGAACAATCCTCTCTAAGTTTACCAGGGTTTATTTTGAACCTGGGGTTCTTCCCAGAAGAGTTATCTTAGAATATGCCAATGGCATGTGAAAATTCCCACAATATCAAGTGAAAAATGCAAAATGCAAAACTGAATACACAGCATGAACTATGTTTTAAAAATAAAAATCCCCACTATGTGCCAGCTTCTATCCTAATGCCAACCTTGCTACAGGCCTATGAGAATGGGTACACTGTACACATTTTGATCCTTAAGGAACTTGCACAACTTGTGGAAGCTGTGGCAGACAGGGACAGTAAGTTGCAAAGTGTGATATCTGACAATAAAGGGCATAGCAAAAGGGAACACAGAGCAGAGCAGCCAGGAGTTATTTAGCAAAGGGACAAAATAGGCCCTCTACTCACTTTTGGCCTTTGAAGCTGCCTTTTTATTAATTCTGAAGAACTATTAAAATTGGTGTTCTCCGGGGTAATTTTGAGTAATCAAGGTAAAACTGCATTGGATTCCATACACTTTTTGCAAGACAGACAACAATTTAATTATAGAAGTCCAATCTTTCAGAGGATTAAACTTTTGGTCCTTAAAGTGGTAAGCTTCTGGTGTATTAAAATATGTGGAGTACTTCTTCCCTTGGACTCTGTTGATGAATGGGCATTACTTTAGTACTGAAGCAAATGTATTCATGCAAACAAAAATGACATAGGCAAAACTGAATGAAACAAAAGCACAAGCTTTTTAAAAAGCAAACAGACAAATGCTGCAGTAGACTGTTTAATTTTATCCCACATCCCTTGGATGCTCTGTTCTCTTTTTGTTTGTTCTGTTTTGTTTTGTGGGTGTTTTGATCCACTCTTTTTCCTCTTTGAGTTTCAGTTTAATTTCTACCAGTCCATATTCAAGTTCTCTGATTCTTTTCCCAACTGTGAAGTCTAGTGATGAGCCCAGTGAAGACATTCTTCATCTCTGTTACTGGGCTTTTCACATCTAGCATTTCCATTTCTATTTGCTCCTTAAAGTTTCCATCTCTCTGCTGAAATTACCCATCTGAAACTGTATTGCCCATCTTTTTCTATGAGGTCTTTAACGTGCAGTTCTTTTCAATTCCCTATCAGATATTTCCAACATCTATGTAATATCCAAGGCTGATTATGATGATTGCTTTGTCTCTTGGCTGTTTGTCATTTTTTTAAAGAACATTTTTGTTTGAGGAAGATTGGCAATAGATGTTAGTGTAGGGCCAATCTTCCTCTTTTTGTTCTTTTTTCTCCCCAAAGCCCCACGCATAGTTGTGTGTCATAGTTGTCTTCTATATGGTACACCACTTCAGCATGGCTTGATGAGCAGTTGAGTAGGTCCATGCCCAGGATCAGAATGAGTGAACCCCAGGCCACCAAAGCAGAACGTGCAAACTTAACCACTATGCCACCGGGGCAGCCCTGGCTGTTTGTCATTTTTATTTGCTTTTTTGCATGCCTTGAAATTTTTGTTGTTGTTGAAAGCCAGACATCTTGAGTAGGGCAGTGGAGACTAAGGTCAATAGTTTTTATGTCTAAAAATGGGCATACCTTTCCTTCCGCTAGTCTTTTGGTCTGGATGTTTGAAATAATCTATTCAGGAGGTGGGTTCGGTTTGTGGTTTGTTGTTGTTATGCATGCTCAGTAACTACAGGTTTCACATTACTCTAGTGATGCCTTGTCTTTAGGGTGGTAGAAGAGTGATTTATCAGAAGATTTTTCTTAATGCCTGCTCTGCTTACATCTTTAGATCCTCTCTTTGTGCAATGCCCTCTGTTGAAGACTACATGTCTTCCTAGACATAGACCAGATGAAATTTAAGAAGATGCCAGCATCTCCTTGTTAAAAGTCTTCTGATAGAACTTTGTACTCCTTCATTTCTTCATTCTTTACCTTGCAGTTGAGTATTCCTCCTGGTCTCTTTCTTCCTGACTCCATCCCTCTGTCCACTAGTGGTGGAATCAACCATACAAAGACAGATAGAGAATGACAGCTAGAGAGACATGAACAGGCAGTCAGAGAGACACAGGTAGACAAAAGACAGACAGTGACAGACAGACAGACTGACAGAGAGAGAGAGAGAGAGAGAGAGAGAGAGAGAGAGAGAGTGAGAGGCAGACAGAGACAGAGAGAGATATAGATACAGACAAAGAGAGGGGCAAGCAGATGGATCAAGATATACAGACAGACAGAAACAAAAAAACAGAGAGACATATAGACAGAGACAGAAATAAACAGAGATGGGCAGAGAGACTGAGAGGCAGAGATTAACAGATGCAAACAAACAGACAGGTATAGAGGCAGACAGGCAGACAGAGAGAAAGATAGATAGGAACACAGAAAAAGGGATATTTAGGCAGACCAATGGAGAAAGAGATGGAGACAAGCAGGCGAACAGACAAAAAGAGACAGATGAACCAAATGAAAGAGACAGGCAGAGACAGAACAACACACAGAAGCAGAAACAAAGGCAGGTGGGGTAAGGCAAAAAACATAGAGAGGCATAAAGAGACAGACAGACAGAGAAAGATAGAGGAAGACAGAGACAATCAGACAGAGGGCCAGGGACAGATTTGATTTGATAACCAATTCAAAGACAACCAGAGAGACACAGACATACGGACAGAACCTGACAGAGAGAGACATATCAAAGAAAGAGTGAGGCAGACAGAGACAGGCAGAGTCAGACAGATAGACAGGCTAACAAAGAGAGTCAGATGGGGAGAAACAGACACAGAGAAATAGAAAAGCAGATTGAGATAGACAGAGACAGAGAGAAGGGGGTTCAGGAAGAGACAGAGGCAGAGACAGAGACAGAATGACAGAGACAGATAAAGACACACAAAAAGAGAGAGATTTAGACAGATGGTCTGAGGTTAAAGGACAGATAAGGAAGTGAGACAGAGAAAGACAGACAGAGACTGACAGGCCAAAGGAGACAGAAAGCTCACCAAAAGGACAGAGATACAGATAGAGAAAGGGAGAAAAATAAAGACTTACAGAAAGAGAACGACAGTGAGAGAAACAGAAAGACAAAGATGAATGAAAAATGAGCAATAGGCAGACAGAGACAGACAGATGAGACAGACACAAAGAGAGAAAACACACAAAGACAGATGAAACAGGAAGACACAGGCAGACAGGCAGAGAAAGATAGAGTGGCATAAAGAAAAAGACAGAAAGAAAAGGACAGAGAGAGATAGTCGGAAACAGAGTCATAGACAGAGACATAACCAGAGATAGATTCATTTAGAGAGGCAGAGGCAGAGAGAAAAACAAAGAGTGATCCAGACACAGGCAGAAAGACAGACAGTCAGAGGTAGACACACAAACACAAACAAACACATGGAGAAAGAAACCTAGGCAGAGGCAGACACCGCATGTCAGATAGAGACAGACAAAAATGCATACATTCAGACAAACACAGACAGACAAGGTTAGAGACAGAATCAGAGACATGCAGAGACAGAGAGAGACAGAGTCGGGGCAGGCACAGAAAGAGAGAGATATGCAAACATAAAGAGAGATAGACAGACAAACATACAGACTAAGAGAGACAGAGATTGGTGGACACATAGACAGATGGCCAGAGGCAGAGACTGACATAAACCAATAGACAAAGACAGACAGAGACAAATAGATAGACAGAAACAGAGAGACAGACTAAAACCAGGCACCCAAACAGACAAAGACAGGCAGAAAGAAATAGAAGACAGAGTCAAAGACAGACAGATTGAGACAAAGAAAGACAGACAGAGATAAACGCTGCCAGACAGAGACAGAGAAACAGAGATAAAGACAGAGACCGATAGAAAGAGATAATACATACAGAGGAATTCAGAGACAGAGAACAACAGTAACAGATAGAGAGACAGAGGCACAGAGGCAGACAGAAACAGAGACAGGGAAAAAGACAGGTAGACAGACACACACGGAAAGGGACAGACAGAGACAGACTGACAGAGAGACAGAGAAAGACAGACAGATACAGACAGGTAAATCGATAGTCAGACAGTGACAGAAAAAGATTCAGACACAGTCAGATACAGACAGAGAGAGACAGAGGAAGACGTAGACAAACAGATAGAGACAGAAAGAGATTAACAGAGACAGAAATATTCAGACAGAGACAGACATAGATATACAAAGCTGGTCATTCAGAGGCCATTTCTTGATCATGTCTGAACACAGATGAAACATGAATCCTTTCCAAGCCGCAAAATACCAAATATTCTCCTCTCCTGGCTAATGTGCTGCTGCTTTACCAATTATAGCTTTAGTCTCACTCTAGTCTGCTCTCCCCATACATAAGGCTTATTAAAATACTCAATCATAGAATTACCTCTGCTTCCTGACATCAGCCAATCCAGAGCATAGCTCTTCTTCCTTAATCCCTCCCCCAAATCACTTCACATAGACTAAATCCTATGAGCATTGCTCCCCATGGTGTGTGTTCTCCCTTACTACAGTGAGTGATAAAACCAACTTGCCTAACTAAGGTGTACTCCTGGTGGTCTTTGGATGGAGGGCATTGACATGACACTTTACAGTGCTATTACAAAACTTAATGCATTTTCTCTGTATGTGGAACAGAGCAAACAAAATTGCTGAAACAATCAACTGCTCTGAGTTCCTGTCAGGGAGAGGCTTCTTTCCATTTCCATCTGGCCCTTAAATATGTGGTGGGTAAAGTGCTGACAGTGGAAACCCACCATCATGGTGCAGGAGAGCCCTCTGTTGTAGACTACACACACTCTTTCCTCATGGGTAGAAGACTTAAAAGAATTTAAGATGTCAGAAGCTCTTTGTCAAAAGTTTTCTGATATAACTTGGTACCACTTTATCTTTCCATTCTTTACCTTAAAAAGTGGGTTCTCCCGCTGTTCTCACTTTCTTCCAAGCTCCACTCCTGTATCCTCTGATAGTGGGTGTTCAGGTCTCCATTGTGTAAAACCAGGGAACAGGTTTTGCGGTTGTCAGTAAATAAACCATAGCATTATTTACACATTGGCACCCAGGCCAAGAACACACGTGTTGAGTGGAGATAACTGATTTTACACCAGACTAAAGAGTTCATCCACCATTGACATTTGGAAGTCCCTAATCATCCTCTCTTTTCATGCACAAGTATCTCCAGAAGAGGAGTAGATTGCTCGCTGAGATCAAGAGCTTGACTTGGGAGGTCTTTCCAGCCTGCTCAGGGATGAAGGTGAGGAGATTTGGGGTCCTTCTCTAAGACCCAAGGAACAAGTGGTGGGAATATATTTCTGGGGAGGTCAGAGCAGACCCACCCAGGCAGTCACAGAGGTACCTGACCTTTCTGTGCAAACTCTGTCTTCATAATGGGACACAGACCACCTCGCCCCCATTTTCATGCAGGAAAGTCCCCGGACCCTCTTGTCTCCTTCTGCTGGGGCTGCATGGGACACATCTCAATAAGACATGAAGAGTTTTGAGAGTCTGTCACTGCAATTCATGACAATGGAAAATGTTAGATATTGTCTCCACACAACTGCAGAAGAAGGTGAAAGCATTATTTATTCAGCAGGACATCGTACAATGTGTTGACAAAGCTGTAACGAGAAAGGGAGTTCAGACTATCTTACTGCCTTAACTTGGGTCTATTACTACAGAAGAATTTGTATCTATCATTTGTCTTAGAAATACTCACTCATCTGCTCTCCAGGTAAAAGTTAAAGAAATTCATGCATGATAATTAGAGAAATGTCAGTGTAATTCATTTGCTATCAGATACGTCTGCATTATAGCCAGGTGGTCAGTTGTGGCAGTGAGTTGCTGATTTTGCCTGCGTTTTTGCTCCTGTCGGAATGGATCACATCTCAATTTTAGAGGCCTACAGGGATGTAAACTCAACAGTCCTTACTCTGAGTCTTCTCCTTCCTAAGCAAACTCTAACTTGTCTGAGTTCCTATTAAGTGCCCTACTCACTAGAGTCAATATAGCACTCTGAGTGTGGTCTGCTGAGTGAGGAGCAGAAGAAAATTCATCACTCTTCTGTTTGGGACACAATATTTCTTTTAAAGTAGGCTCAGCCTCTGTTATCTCTGAGGGCTGCCACATCCCTACTGGACTTCCTTTCAGCTGAATGCCCTACGGCCGTCTCGCACATAATGCTGACGCCTACTCCTGAGAGGAAATGGGGCAGGATTATTTGGCTGGTCCTTGCTGACTCTTGGTGGTCACCACATCTTCTCCTGAGTGCTCACAAACCATTCTTCTGTTTCATCCTAGAATCTTGTTTAGTGGTGACACCAAGAGCCCTGGTCTATAGGTGAGTTGAGATAGCCTCACTGTCCTCATTTTTGCTCACCACCTGTAGTGGATTGAATAGTGTCCCCCCAAAAATACATGCCCACATGGAACCTCAGAATGTTAACCTATTTGGAAGTAGGGTCTTTGTAGATGTAATTAGTTAGGTTAAGATGAGGTCACTTTGAATTAGGGTGGTAATTTGCTATGGCAATCCTAGGCAACTAATGCACTACCTTTGCTTACCCCTAGACTTCCTGTGTACCTCCCAATACTTCTTCTTAAAAGGACACTAAGCCTTGGGCCAGCAATCGCCTGTCCAGCATCTCCCAGTGCCCAGGGATACAATTTGTCCAGGTCCTGAGATGTGAACCAGCTAAAAACTACTAGGAATTTCCTTAGACCCTTCTCTCCTTCTTCCCATCCCTGGGTTCGTTTCCTTAGTTTCAAAGTTTGTTCTCTCTCTCTCTCTTTCTCTCTCTCTTTTTAAACAATTTTGGTTTCCTTGACATAGATGGTAGAAGCTAGATGGAAATTAAGGAGGGGTGTGTGTGCGCGCGTGCGTGTATGTGTGGGTTTGCTTTTGGTTTGTCCATATGTTTGTTTTAATTCCACACATCAGTGTTTCCCCATCAGCTTCAAGTGTCAGGCTGATCTCATTCTCAGTTTTTTTTCTATTTTTGACTTCTCTAAAGATCATTTGGTGCTATTTAAAACTATTACCAAACTAAAAGGGCAATTTAACTTCTCAGTACATCAATAGCCTTTCAAAGTCTCTCTTGGGCTCTGGGATTTCTAGTTGATTTTCAAAGGATCATCTTGTCTTTATGACTGGCAGGAATTCGTTCTTGGAAGGTATTCCCTGTTGGTATTTGTGGTCACATTACAAATTTAGATTTCAGATTTCAATGATAAAGGGCAAGTTCTTTTCCTACAGTGTGGCCCTCACATGCCAAGGCTGCCTGATTCATGTGACTCTGAGTTCCATACATAAGGATTTTACTTTTTTAATATTTAATCTGAGACCAAAGTAATATAACATAATACTTTTCACTTGTTGAGCTTATTTATTTTCCATTTATCAAGCTGGCCAATTGACATTCCTTGTTTCACAGAATTCACATGTTCGGGTGTGCATTACCATGCTCAATTTACAGATGAAAAAAGTGAGGTTCAAACAGAATGAGGGATAGCAAAGGTAGGGAGCTGGTTAGCAGCAGAGCTGGGATTTTAAGCCAGGTGTGTGTGTGTCTAAACCCCAGGAACACTTTAGTATAGCATCTGCCTCCTCACTCTGAATACTTGGCTCATTACCAATTCAGGAATCCTCTAGTACAAAGGTACGTTTGTTCTCTAGGCAATATTTCAGCATGTCACTCGGAAACGAGACACTTGGAGTATCCATCTGAGGAAAATAACAAGGAAACATTAAGTTAATTTATAACCTTTCCCAGTCATCCTCCACTCAGCTAATGTTCATTGAGTTGAATGAAATAAAACATATGCTGTGGAGGGCATGTGAACACAAGAAGGTTGTGCAACTGATTCTTGATTACCTACTACTGGACAGGAGAATCTCAGATAAATCTGAGCATGATTATTTGGATGTTAAATGCAGGGAGGGGGAAAGTGAGCAGAAAATTATAGTAGTGCAATACAAACTGATGAGGACAAGTTCAGGAGTATTAAAAGGTAAGGAGGGATTGCAGAAGAAGGAAGGGCATGTTTTGTTGGGGTCAGTTGGAGGTGGGAGAATTCTTGAGAATTTCAAGTAACAAAGTGATGTTTGTTTGTTTTTAATTGAGATAAAATTCACATACCAAAAAATTCACCCTTTTAAAATGTACAATTCAGTAGTTTTTAGTATATTTGGAAAGGTGTGCAACAATCACCACTATCTAATTCCAGAACATTTTCATCAATCCGGAAAGAAACTCCATACCTGTTAGCAGTCGGTCCCCATCCTCCCTCCCCCTCTTCCTAGCCCCTGGCAACCAATAAATCTCTGTTCTGTCTCTATGGACTTGCCCCTTCTGGACAGTTCACAAGAGTGGAATTATACAATATGCAGCCATTTGTGACTGGATTCTTTCATTTAGCATAATGTTGTCAATGTTCATCCATGTTGTAGCATGTATCAGTACTTCCTTCCTTTTTATCAATGAATAATATTCCACCGTGGGGAGGTACCGCAATTTATTTATCCATTCATCAGTTGATGGGCATTTTGGTTGTTTCCACTTTTTAGGTATTATGAATAATGCTGTTATACAAGTATTTGTTTGAACCTTGTTTTCAGTTGGGAGTGGAGTAGCTAGCTGGATCACATGGTAAATCGACACTTAACTTTTTGAGGAAATGTCAAACTGTTTTCCAAGGTGGAGGCACCGTTTTACATTCTCACCGGCACTGTATGAGGGTTTATGATCTCTCCACATGTTTTCCAACGCGTGTTATTTTCTGTAGTTTTTATCATAGCCATCCTAGTGGGTGTGAAGGGGTATCTCATTGTGGTTTTGGTTTGCATTTTTTAATGACTAATAATGTTGATCATCTTATCATGTGCTTATTGGTCATTTATATATCTTTTTTACTGAGGAAATGTCTACTCAAATCCTTTTCACACTTTTAAATTGGATTATTTATCTTTTTAATGTTGAGTTGTTAGGGTTATTTATATGTTCTGAATACTAGACCTTTATCAGGTATATGACTTGCACAAATTTTCTCATGTCTGTGGGTTGTCTTTTCATTTTTGTGGGAATCACAAAAGTTTTTTGTTTAGATAAAGTCCAATTTATCAAAATCTTTTTGGTTGCTTGTGCTTTTAGTGTCATTCTAAGAAACCAATGCCTAAATGGAGTCACAAAGAGTTACACTCAAGCTGTCTCCTAAGAGTTGTATAAGTCTGACACTTATATTTAGGTCTGATCCATAATAATACATTAATTTTTGTATATAGTGTTATTTAAGGGCCCAATCTCATTATTTTTGCATGTGGATACCCAGTTGTCCGTGCACCATTTCTTGAAAATACTTTTTCCATTGAATTGTCTTGGCACCTTTGTTGAAAATTGATTGACCATAAACATATGGATGTATTCCTGGGCTCTCAATTCTACTCCATTGGTCTCTATACCTGTCTTTATGCCAGTGCCACACAGGCTTGATTACTGTAGCTTTGTAGCAGGTTTTGAAAACAGGAAGAGTGAGTCCTCTAACTTTGTCCTTTTTTTTTTTTAAGACTATTTTG
This sequence comes from Tapirus indicus, assembly GCA_031878705.1. NCBI lineage: Eukaryota > Metazoa > Chordata > Mammalia > Perissodactyla > Tapiridae > Tapirus > Tapirus indicus. The sequence goes on from CM062942.1 coordinate 50,713,669, forward strand.
GCAATTCTGGTTTCCTTGCATTTCCATATGAATTTTAGCATCAGTTTTTCAATATCGGTGAGGAAGCCAACTAGGATTTTGGCAGGGTTTGCATTTAATCTGTAGAGGCATTTGGCAAGTATTGCCATCTTAATAATATTAAGTCTTCTGATCTCTGAACAGAGGATGTTCAATGATGTTTTGTAGCTTTCAGTGTACAAACCTTTGCACCTCTTCTGTTAAATTTAGTCCTAAGTATGTTATGCTTTTAGGTGCTGCTGGAAATGGAATTGTCTTCTTTATTCTATTTTCAGTACTAGTGTATAAATGCATAAGTGATTTTTCTTTACTGATCTTGTATCCTGTAACCTTGCTGAACTTGTTTATTAGCTCTAATTTTCAAAATTTATTTTATTGGGGTCATACTGGCTTATAACATTGTGTACATTTCAGGTGTGCATTATGATACTCCACCTTCTGTGTAGACTGCATTGTGTTCGCCACCAATGGTCTAGATTTTATCCATCACTGTACACATGTTCCCCTTAACCCCTTTTGCCCTTCCCCCTTCCCCCCCAGTAACCACCGATCTGTTCTCCTTATCTATGTGTTTGTTTGTTTGTTTATCTTCCACATATGAGTGAAATCATATAGTATTTGTCTTTCTCTCTCCGACTTATTTTGCTTGGCATAATATCCTCAAGGTCCATCCACATGTTGTCGCGATTTTGTCCTTTTTTCTGTGACTGAGTGCTATTCCATTGTGTATATACATACCACATCTTCTTTATCCATTCATCCACTGATGGGCACTTGGGTTGCTTCCATGTCCTGGCTGTTGTGAATAATGCTGTGAAGAACATAGGGGTACATATATCTTTTTGAATTGTTGATTTTTTTTCTTTTGGTGATTCTTTTGGATTCACTACATACAAGATCACATCATCTTCAAATAAAAAAAGTTTTACTTGTTCCTTTCCAATCTGGATGCCTTGTATTTATTTTCATTTCCTAATTCTCCTGTCTAGAACCTCCAGTACAATGCAGAATAGAAGTGATGAGAGCAGACATCGTGTTTGTTCCTGATCTTAGGTGGAAAGCCTTCAGTCTATCACCACTAAGTATGGTGTTAGCTGTGGGGTTTTCTTAGATGCCCTTTATCAGGTTAATGAAGTCCCTACTGTTTTTTAGTTTTTAAAGTGTTTTTTCTTTTATCATGAAATGGTGTTAGATGTTGTGAAATGCTTTTTCTTCATTTATTGAGGTGATCATGTGTTTTTGTTCTTTATTCTATTAATATAGTGTAACGACCTGATTGATTTTGGTATGTTGAGGCAACCTTGGATTCCTGGAGTAAATCCCACTTGCTTATGGTGTATAGACCTTTTTATATGTTGCTAGATTCAGACTGCTAGTATTTCCTTGAACACTTCTGTCATAAGAGATATTGGTCCATAGTTTTCTTTCGTTCTGATGTTTTTGTCTGTTTTGGTATCATGGTAAGACTGGTCTCATAGAATGGAAGAGTTTGTGACAGGTTGGTGTTAATTCTTCTTCAGATGTTTGGTAGAATTCATCAGTGAAGCCATCTGATGCTGGACTTTTGCATGTGGGACGTTTATTGATTTCTAATAGCATCTGTTTTGTTATTTCATTTGGTTTATCTAGTTATTCTTCCTAGCCACTTTTGACACTATGGGGCTTTCTAGGAATTTGTCCATTTGGTTTAGGTTATCTCATTTGTTGACATACAATTTTTCGTAGTATTCCCTATGACACTTTCTATTTTTGTAAGTTTGGTAGTAATGTCCCATCTTTCATTCTTGATTTTAAGTTTTTAAATCTACTCTATTTTTTCCTTTTTTTGGCTAGTCTTGTTAAAGATGTGTCAATTTTGCTGATCTTTTTAAAGAACCAGGTTTCGGTTATGTTAACATTTTCTATTGGTTCTCTATTTCCACTCTAATCCTTATTATTTCTTTTCTTCTGCTTGCTTTGCACTTAGTTTGGTCCTTTTCTTCTAGTTTCTTAAGGTGCAAGTTTATGTTATTGATTTAAGGTCTTTCTTCTTTTTTTAAATATAGGTGTTTGCAGCTATAAATCTCTTCTAAGCACCGCTTTCACTGCATCACTTAAGCTTTGATATGTTGTGATTATGTTTTCATTCATCTCAAAGTATTTTTTAACTGCCCTTGTGGTTTCTCCTTTCCACATTGTTGCTTTAGGGTTGTGTTTTAATTTCCGCATACTTGTAAATTTCCTTCTATTATTTATTTCTAATTTCATCCATTTTGGTTGGAGAACATACTTTGTATAATTTTGATCATTTTAAATTAATTAAAACTTGTTTTATGGCCCTGTATGTGGTCTATCCTGGATAATGTTTCATGTGCACTTGAAATTAATGTGTACTCACCTATTGTTGGGTGCAGTGTTCTATTGACGTCTGTCGGGTCCAGTTTGTTCATAGTGTCATTCCAATCTTCTCTTTCTTTTTTGATCTTCTGTCTAGTTGTCCTATCCATTATTGAAGTTAGGCAATGAAGTCTCCAGCTATTACTGCTGAATTGTCTATTACTCTCATCACTTCTGTCAGTTTTTGCTTCATGTATTTGGGGGTCTGTTGTATGGTTGCATATATGGCTGTAATGGTTATATCTCACCAATGGATTGACCATTTTTATCATTATAAAATGCCCTTCTTTGTTTTTAGTAACAATTTTTGTCTTAAAGTCTATTTTGTGTGATATTAGTATAGCCACTCCAGCTCTATTTCACTGACTTTGCATGGTATATCTTTTTCCATCGTTTTTTTTTTTAAACTGCTTTATGTCTTTGAGTGTGTTTCTTGTAGACAGCATATAATCAGCTTATTTTTTAAATCTATTCTGCCACCAATATCTGCCTTTATTCCAATCACTTATAAGTTAGGATTTTTATCTGCCATTTTGCTTTGCTTTCTATATAATCTCTGTTGTTCCTCTATTCCTCAATGACTGCCTTGTTTGTATTTAAATATATATTTTCTAAGGTAGTATTTCAATTTTCTTGTCAATTATTTGACTATGTTTTTGAGTTATTTGTTTAATGGTTTCCATGGGGATTACAATTAATATCTGAATTTATAACAATCTAGTTCAGATTAACACCAACCCAATTTTAATATGTAACATAAACTTTGCCCCTCTATAGCTCCATGTTCCCCCCTTTCCTTTTATGTGTTATTGCCACACCATTATATCTTTATACCTTGTGCCCTTTAAACACAGATCTATCATTATTGCTTTATGCCATTGTCTTTTAAATCAGATGGGGGGGAGTGTTAAGACAAAAAAAAGTATGTATATCGCATTTTTGTATTCTGTTATATAGTTACCTCTACTGGTGTTATTCATCTATTCATGCAGAGTCCAGTTGCTATCTAGTGCCCTTTCATTTCAGCCTGAAGGACTCCCTTTACTATTTCTCATGTGGCAGGTTTACTAGCAGCAAATTTTCTCAGTTTTTGTTTTTCTGAGAATGTCTTCATTTTCCCACAATTTCTTTAAAGGATAGTTTTGCTGGATATAGATTTCTTGCTTGAGAGTCTTTTTCTTTCAACTCTGACTATTCCGCTCCCCTGCCTTCTGGTGCCCATGGTTTCTGTTGAGAAATCAGCTGACAACCTTACTGTGAGTCACTTGTACATGATGAGTTGCTTCTATCTTGCTGCTTTCAAGATTGTCTCTTTGTCTTAGATTTTCAACAGTTTGTTTATGATGTATCTAGGTGTGGATCTGTTTGAGTGTATGCCACTTGGAGTTCGTTGGATGTGTAGAGTGATGTTTTTCAACAAATTTGGGACATTTTCATCCATTTCTTTCGGAAATGTATTATTAAAAATACAATATACCACCAATATTAAAAGAATATGTTGTGTTTTAAAAAAAGACTGCCACAGTCCTATCCATTATATAACTATTTACAGTTTTGCAAATCCCATTCTTAGACTTAGTCCACTTTATGAATATTTTATAAAGAGTCAACAATCATAATATACAAGTGATTTAGTATTTTCATTTTTTCACTGGAAATTGTAGCAAGAACTTTTCTACCAGCTTTATAATTTATTGACTTTTTCATAGAAGTGAAATTCACAAAACATAAAATTATCCAGTTTAAAGTGTACAATTCAGTGGTATTTACTACTTTCACAATGCTGTGCAACTACCACCCCTATCTAATTCTAAAATGTTTTCATCTTTCCAAAAGAAAACCCCTACCCATCAAGCAAGCAGTCCCCATTCTACCCTCCCCCCAGCACCTGGCAATGAACAATTTGCTTTCTAGTCCCTATGGAGTCACCTATTCCAGCCACTTCCTATAATGGGATCATTTTGTATCTCACTTCTCCAACTTGGCCTGTTTTTGAGGTTTATCCATATTGTCACATGTATCAGTATTTCACGAAATGTTTTATGGCCAAATAATATTCTGTTGCATGTATATACCACATTAAGATTATCCATTGATGGACTTGCTGGTTATTTCTACCATTTGGCTATTGTCAGTAGTGCTGCTATGAAAATTCACATACAAGGATTTGTTTAACAGTTTTCAATTATTTTAGGTATAAACCTAAGAGTGGAATTGCTGGGTCATAGGGTAATTTGGTTTAAGTTTTTGAAAAACTGCCAAACTGTTTTCCACAGTGGCTGCCATTTTACATTTTCACTAGCAAAGTACAAGGGTTCCGGTTTCTCCACATTCTTGCCAGCACCTCTTGGTTTCTGTCTTTCTGATTATAGACATCTTTGTGTGTATCAAGTGATAGCTCATTGTGGTTTGGATTTGCATGTCCATAATGTTAAATGATGTTGAGCATCTTTTCACGTGTTTGTTAGACATCAGTATATCTTTTTTGGAGAACTGCCTATTTTGGTCCTTTGCTGATTTTTAATTGGATTGTTAGTCTTTTTGTTGTTGGTTTGTGTTCTTTACATATTCTGCATACTAGACGCTTATCAGACATGTTTTTAAAATCTTTCTCCCATTCCATGGGTTGTCTCTTCATTTAGGACCAAATGTCAAAGACATATAGGTCTTTGATCCATTTTCTAGTTATTTTCTGTTTATGGTGTGAGGTGAGGTCCAACTCCATTCTTTTGCATGTACATATCCAGTGGTCCCTCTCAGGAGCTCGGTTGAGCTGGAGATAGCTTAGCTGCCCGGTGTCAGAGTAGCCAGTCAAAAACAACAAGCCAAAACTGAAAGTAACAATCAAGCCTTTAGTCATTTACTGTGATGGTATAAGCAAGAATCTATACCAGAGAAAGCACTGACCCTTCCCCCAGTTCCATTTCCAGTCCTGGACTAGCACACTGGTTGATGGTCATGGTGGAGAAGTGCTGACACGGGGGTCATCTCACTGCCAAGGGAGCCCCAAACAAAGATTTGTTGAAGAGACTATTCCTTCCCAACCGAGTGGAATTGGCACCCTTGTCAAAAATAATTTGGCAGATATGTGTGGGTTTACTTCTAGACTCTCAATTCTGTTCTATTGTTCTATATGTCTCTCCTCATGCCAAGAGCACACTGTTTTGTTGGCAGTAGTTTGCAGTACATTTGGAAATTGGAAAGTGTTAATGTTTTGTTGAGGATTTTTGTATCTAGCTTTATCAGGGTTTTTAGCTAGCTAGCTATATAATTTTTCCCCTGGTGGTGTATCTGTCTGTCTTTGGTGTCAGGTAAGGCTGGCCCCATAGAATGAGTTAGGAAGTATACACCGATCTATTTTTTGGCAGAGTTTGAGAAGGATTGCTGTTAATTCTTCCTTATATGCTTGATAAAATTCACCAGCGAAGCCAGCCAGTTCAGGGATTTTCTTTGTTGGGAGGTTTTTGATAACTGATTCAATCACTTTACTTGTTATAGGTCTACACAGATTTTTCTATTTTTTTTTTCCCTTGGCTCAGCTTTGTTAACTTGTGGGTTGCTGGGAATAGGTCCATTTCATCTAGGTTATCTAACTGGTTGGCATTCAATTGTTCGTAGTAATCATAACCCCTTATAATCCTTTCATAACTTTATGGTTGGTAGTAATGTTCCTATTTTCAATTCTGATTTTAGTTATTTGCATCTTCTCTCTTCTTTTCCTAGGCAGTCTTGTTAAAGTTTTTGCCAATTTTGCTGATCTTTTCAAAGAACTAACTTTTGGTTGCATTGAGTTTCTGTATTGTTTTTCAATTCCATATTTTGTTTACCTCTGCTCTAGTCTTTATTATTTCTTTCCTTCTGCTAGCTTTGAGTTTAGTTTGCTCTACTTTTTCTAGTGTTAAGCAACTAGTTTTGAGTTAGGTTGTTGATATGAGATCTTCCTTCTTTTCAATGTAGGCCTTTACAGCTATAAAATTTCCCCTGAGCACTGCTTTTGCTGCACCCCAAAGGTTTTGGTATCTGCTATTTTCATTTTCATGTTTCTCAAAGTACTTTCTAATATCCCTTATGATTTATTCTTTGAATCATTGGTTGTTCAAGAGTGTGTTTAATTTCCACACATTTGTGAATTTTCCCATATCCCTTATGTTTTTGATTTCCAGATTCAGTTTATTATGATCAGAGAAGATATTTTGTATGATTTGAATCTTTTTAAATATATCGAGACTTATTTTGCGGCCTATCCTAATACATGGTCTGTTCTGGATAATGTTCCATGTGAATGTGAGAATAATTTATATTCTGCTCTTGTTGGATGGAGTGTTCTGTACATGTCTGCTAGGTCTAGGTTTTTTATAGTGTTATTCAAGTCCTCTGTTTCCTTACTGATCATCTGTCTAGATGTTCCATGCATTATTGAAACTGGAGTATTGAATTCACCAGTTATACTATTGTTAAACTGTCTGTTTCTCCCCACAATTCTTCCCACACTGGCTTCATATGCTGTAGTGTGGTGTGCATATATTTATAACTGTCATATCTCCTTGATGAATTGATCCTTATATCAATTTATAATGACCTTTTATCCATTTTTTACCTAAAATCGATTTTTTTTCATATTTGTAAAGCTGTCTTTTGTCGACTATTTCCATGGAATATATTTTTTCCATCCCTTCACCTCAACCCATGTCTGTGTTTGGATCTAACATGACTCTCTTGTGGACAGAATAGAGTTGAATCATATTTTTTAATCCATTCTACACACCTGTGTCTTCTAATTGGTGAGTTTAATCCATTTACATTTTTAATAGACTTTATTTCTTAAAACAGTCTTAAGTTCACAATAAAATTGAGTGGAAGTTACAGAGATTTCTCATATAGCCCCCTGTCCCCACACATGCATAGCCACCCCCGTTGTCAACACCCCCCACCAGAGTGGTACATTTGTTACAATTGGTGAACCTGCATTGATACATCATTATCACCAGAGTCCATGGTTTACATTAGGGTACGTTACATTGGTGGTGTACATTCTATGGGTTTGGACAAACGTGTAATGCCATGTATCCACCATTATAGTATCATATGGAGTAGTTTCACTGCCCTAAAAGTCCTCTGTGCTCCACTTACTGGTCCTCCCTCCCCACTAACCACTGGCAGCCACAGATCTTCTTAATGTTTCCATAGTTTTGCCTTTTCCAGAATGTCATATAGTTGGAATCTTATAGTATGTAGCCTTTCCAGATTGGCTTCGTTCACTTAGTAACATGCATTTAAGTTTACTCCATGACTTTTCATGCCTTGACAACTCATTCCTTTTTAGTACCAAATAATATTCAGTGTTCTGGATTTTGGATATCCTAATAGGTGTATAATGGTAGTGCCATGCAAATAAAAACCACAATGAGATATCATCTCACACCTGTTAGGATGGCTATTATAAACAAACACACAAAAAAGATAACAAGTGTTGGCAAGGATGTGGGGAAAAGGGAATCCTTGTAGACTGCTGGTGAGGATGTAAATTGGTGCAGCCATTATGGAAAACAGTATGGAGGTTCCTCAAAAAATTAAAAATAGAATTACCATATGATACAGCAATCTCACTTCTGGGTATTTTTCAAAGGGATTGAAATTAGTATCTTGAAGAGATACCTGCACTCCCATTTTCATTTCAGCATTATTGCCAATAGCCAACATACAGAAAGAACCTAAATGTCCATCAACAGATGACTGGATAAGAAAAATGTGGTATACACATACAATGGAATATTATTCAGCCTTAAGAAAGAAGTTAATCCTGCCATTTGTACCACATGAATGGACCAAAAGGACGTTATGCTGAGGGAAATAAGCCAGATACAGAAAGACAAATACTGTATGATACCACTTATATGTGGAATACATGAAAATAAAAAAATAGTCAAACTCATAGAAGCAGAGAGTAGAATGGTGGTTGCCAGGGTCTGGGGCGGGGAGGGGTAAATGGAGAGATAGCGGTCAAAGGGTACAAACTTTCAGTTGTGCAAGATAAACAAGTTCTGGAGACCTACTATGCAGCATATTGCCTATAGCTAACGACACTGTATTGTATACTTAAAGTTTGCCAAGAGGGTAGATCTTATATTCAGTGTTTTTACCTACAAAAAGAAAGTAATCATGATGACAAAGGGGGCAGGAGAAAACTTTGGGAGGCAATGGTTATGTCTGTGGCCTTGATGGTGGTGATGGTTTCACAGATATATGCTTATCCCCAAACTTATTGAGTTGTATATATTAGATACATACAGCTTTTTACATGTCAATTATAACTGAATAAAGTAGATTAAAAATTGCATTTCCCTGATGACATATGACGTGGAGCATCTTTTCATATGCCTATTTGGCATCTGCATACCTTCTTGGTGAGTTGTCTGTTAAGGTCTTTGGGCCATTTTAAAATCAAGTTGTTTGTTTTCTTATTGTTGTATTTTAAGAGTTCTTTGTATATTTTGGATAACAGTCCTTTTTCAGGTATATCCTTGGCAAATATTTTCTCCCAGTCCATGGCTAGTCTTTTCATGCTCTTGACAGGAAGAGCAGAAATTTTTAATTGTAATGAATTCCAGCTTATCAACTCTCAGTTTCACTGATCGTGCCATTGGTGTCCTATCTGAAAAGTCGGCTCCAAACCCAGGGTCATCTAGGTGCTCTCTTATGTTATCTTCTAGGGGTATTATTTAAGTTTGTGATCCATTTTGATCACAATTGCTTTGTGAAGGGTGTAAGATCAGTGTCTATATTCATTGTTTTTTTTGCATATGGATGGATGTCCCGTTGTTCCAGAGTCATTTGTTGAAAAGATTAACTTTGCTCCATTGTGTTGTCTTTGCTCCATTGTCAAAGATCAGTTGACTATATTTATGTGAGTCTGTTTCTGGGCTCTCTATTCTGTTCCCTTGATCTATTTGCCTATTCTTTCAACAATACCACGCCATCTTGATTACTGCAGCTTTACGATAAGTCTTAAAGTTGAGTAGTGTCAGTCCTTCATCTTTGTTCTTCTCCTGGACTATTGTGTTGAATATTCTGGGCCTTTTGCCTTTCCATATAAACTTTAGAATCATTTTGTCACTATCCACAAAATAACTTGCTGAGATTTTGATTGTGTTACATTGAATCTATGGATCAAGTTGGGAAGAACTGACATCTTGACAGTATCAAGTCTTCCTATCCATAAACATGGAATGTCTCTCCCTTTATTTAGTTCTTTGATTTTGTTCATCAGAGTTTTGTAGTTTTCCTCATGTAGATCTTGTACATATTTTGTTAGAGTTATATCTAAGTGTTTCATTCTGGAGGGGTCTATTGTAATAGTATTGTCTTTTTAATTTCAAATTCCACTTGTTTATTGCTGGTATAAAGGAAACTGGTTGACTTTTGTATACTAACCTTGTACCCAGCAACGTTGCTCTAACGGCTTCTTAGTTCTAGGCAGTTTTTGGTTGATTTTGGACTTCCTACGTAGATGATCATGTTATCTGTGAACAAAGACAGCTTTATTTCTTCTTTTCTGATCCATATACATTTTATTACCTATTTTTGTCTTATTGCATTAGCTTACAACATCCAGTACAATGTTGAAAAGCAGTGGTGAGAGTGGGCATCTGTGCCTTGTTCCTGATCTTAGTGGGAAGGCTTCGAGTTTCTCATCATTATGCATGATGGTTGCTGTAGCTTTCTTGTAGATATTCTTTATCAAGTTGAGGAAGTCCCCCTCTATTCCTAGTTTACTGAGAATTTTTATCACAAACGGGTGTTGGATTTTGTCAATAGCTTTTTCAGCATCTATTGCTAATGATATCGTGATTTTTCTTCTTTAGCCTTCTGATGTGATGGATTACCTTGACTGATGTTTGAATGTTGAACTAGCCTTGCATACATGGGATAAATTCCTCTTGGTCTTCGTATATAATTTTTTTGTACATTGTTGTATTTGATTTGCTAATATTTCGTGGAGGATTTTTTGCATGCATGTTCATGAGAGATATTGGTCTGCAGTTTGTCTGTTTTTTTTTTTTTTTTTTTTTGTAATGTCTATCTGGTTTTGGTATTAAGGTAATGCTGGTCTCATAGAATGAGTTAGGAAGTATTCCTTCTGCTTCTATCATCTGATAGACATGTAGAGAATTGGTATAATTTCTTACTTATATGTTTGGTAGAGTTCATCAGTGAACCCATTCTAGCATGGTGCTTTTTATTTTGGAAGGTTATTAATTATTGATTCAATTGCTTAAATAGATATAGGCCCATTCAGATTGTCTATCTCTTCTTGTGTGGGTTTTGGCACCTTGTGTCTTTTGATAAATTGGCCCATTTCTTCTAGGTTATCAAATTTGCAAGCATAGAGTTGTTCGTAGTACTCTTCATTTTTTCGCTCTTAGTGCCCATGGGATCCCTAGTGCTCTATTCTATGTTCTATATTCTGATATTGGCAAATACGTCCTCTCTCTCTTTTTTCTTAGTTAGCCTGGTTAGAGTCTTATCAATTTTGTTGATCTTTTCAAAGAACCAGCTTACAGTTTTGTTGATTATCTCTATTGATTTCCTGTTTTTCAATTTCACTGATTTCTCATCTGATTTTTATTATTTCTTTTCTCCTGCTTACTTTGGATTTAATCTGCTCTTCTTCCTCCAGTTTCCTAAGGTGGAAGCTTAGGTGATTGATTTTAGATCTTTCCTCTTTTCTATATATGTTTCCATTCCTATTAATCTCCCTCTAAGTGCTGCTTTCACTGCATCCCACACATTTTGATAAGTTGTGCTTTTATTTTCATTTAGTTCAGAATATTTTTAAATTTCTCAGTATTTCTTTTTTGACCCATGTGTTATTTAGACGTGTTTTGTTTGATCTCCAAGTATTTGGGGGATTTTCCAGCTATCTTTCTGTCACTGATTTCTAGTTTAATTCCACTGTGGTCTGAGAGCAGAGATGATATGATTTCTATTCTTTTAAATTTGTTAAGCTGTGTTTTATGGCCCAGAACGTGGTCTATCTTGGTGAATGCTCTGTATGAGCTTGAAAAGAATGTGTATTCCGCCGACGTTGGGTGAACTAGTCTATAGATATCCATTATACACAATTGACTGGTGGTGGTGTTAGTTCAACTATGCCCTTACTGATGTTCTGCCTGCTGAATGTGTCTGTTTCTGAAGAGAGGGACATTGACGTCTCCAACTATAATAGTGGATTCATCTATTTCTCCTTGCCATTCTATCAGGTTTGTCTCATGTATTTTGATGCTCTGTTGTTAGGCACGTACACGTTAAGGATTGTTATGTCTTCTTGGGGAGTTGACCCTTTTATCATTTTGTCGCATCTCTCTTCTTCCCCAATAACTTTCCTTGGTCTGAAGTCTGCTCTGCCTGAAATTAACATAGCCACTCCTGCTTTCTTTTGATTAGTGTTAGCATGGTACATCTTTGTCCATCCATTTACTTTTAATCTATATGTCTTTATGTTTAAAGTGGGTTTCTGGTAGACAACATACATGTTTTTGATCCACTGTGTCCTTTAATAAGTGCATTTAGACCCTTGACATTCAAAGTGATTGTTGATATGATTGGCTTGATATCTACCATATTTGTTACTGTTTTCTATTTGTTTCCTTTTAATTTGTTCCTGTTTTAGTCCTCCACCTTTTTCTGCCTTCTGTGATTTTAATTGAGCATTTTCTACTACTTCACTTTCTCTCCACCCTTAACATATCAGTTATACTCTTTCTTTTAGTTTTTTTACTGGTTGCCTTAGGGTCTGCAATATAAATTTACAACTAATCCCAGCCTACTCTCAAATAACATTATGCCACTTCACGGGTAATGTGAGTGCCTTATAATAACAACATAATTTTAATCCCTCCTGCCCTCCCCTTGTATCATCACTGTCATTCACTTCACTTATACATAATCAAGTGCATTGTTGCTATTATTATTTTTGAATAAACGGTTATCTTAGATCACTTAAGAATAAGAAACATAAACATTTTTGTTTTACCTTCACATATTTCTTCTCTGATGCTCTTCTTTTCTTTATGTAGACTGCAATTTCTGACATATCATTTTCCTTTTCTCTAAAGGACTTTCTTTTAACATTTCTTGAAAGGCTGGTGGGCTGGCAACAAAGTCTCTCAATCTTTCATTGTCCAAGAAAGTCTTTCTCCTTCACTTTCAAATGATAATTCCACAAGGTAAAGAATTCTAGAATAGTGGCTGGTTTTTTAATCTCAACACTTTCAATATTTAATTCCACTCTCTTCCTGCCTGCATGGCTTCTGAGGAGAAGTTGGATGTAATTATTGTCTTTGTTCTTCTATAGGTAAGGTGTCTGTTTTTCCTCTGGCTTCTTTCAGGACTTTTTCTTTATCTTTGATTTTCTGTAATTTGAAAATGAAATGTCTCGGTTTAGCTTTTTTGACATTTATCCTGCTTGGTGTTCTCTAAGCTTCCTGACTCTGTGGTTTGGTGTCTGCTGTTAATTTGTGGAAATCATCAGTCATTATTGCTTCAAATACTTCTGTTCCTTTCTCTTCTTCTTCACCTTTTGGTATTCCCATTAGGTGTATGTTACAACTTTTGTACTTGTCCCACAGTTCTTGGATATTCTGCTCTGTTTTCTTTTCCAGTTTTTTTTTCTGTTTTCTTTTCATTTTTAGAGGCCCCTGTGGAGATATACTCAGGCTCAGAAATTCTTTAATCAACTATATCCCGTCAACCAATAAGCTCACCAAAGGTATTCTTCATTTCTGTTATGGTGGGGTTTTTTGTGTGTGTGTGAGGAAGACCAGCCCTGAGCTAACATCCGTTGCTAATCCTCCTCTTTTTGGTGAGGAAGACTGGCCCTGGGCTAACATCCGTGCCTATCTTCCTCTACTTTATATGGGATGCCGCCACAGCAGGGCTGACAAGCAGTGCGTCGGCGGGCGCCCGGGGTCCGAACCCGCGAACCCTGGGCTGCCAAGCGCGAAGTAAACCACTGCGCCAGCGGGCCGGCCCCTCTGTTATGGTGTTTTTGATCTCCAACATTTCTTTTTGATTATATCTTAGAATTTCCATCTCTCTGCTTAACTTACCCACTTGTTCTTGCATGCTGTCTGCTTTATCCATTAGAGCCCTTAGCATATTAGTCATAGTTGTTCTAAATACCCAGTCTGTTAATTTTAGCATCCCTGCCATATCTGAGTCTGGTTCTGATGCTTGCCTTATCTCTTCAATTTGAGATTTTGTTTTTCCTTTTAGTATGTCTTGTAACGTTTTTGTGATAGTCTCACATGAGGTACTTGGTAGAAGGAACTTCTGTAAATGGGCTTTTAGGAGTGTGGTGGTAACATGTGAAGAAATTGGAGGAGTTCTATAGTCCCGTGATTAGGTCTCAGTCTTTTAGTGAGCATTTGCCTCTGGACTGTGAATTTCACATGGTCTTTCCATTTTTTAAATTTTTTGTTTCCTTAGGTGGGATGGGATGGCTAGAGTGAGCTGGAGTTGGATATCTCCCCTCTCCCACGTGGAAGGCTAGAGGAGCCTGATGTCAAATATTTCCCTTTCTCCATGCAGAAGGCTAGAACTGGTTGGAGTTAGGTATCTCACTTCCCCCAGTTCAGTTAGACTCTGATTAAAGAAGTTCTCTTAAGGGAAGACCTTGTTAAGAAGAACAGAATGTTCTGGCTTATTTTGAATAGCTCTTTTCCCCTCCCCCTGCCAGAAGCATGAGGGGATTCTTCTTCAAAATTCACTGTAAAAACCTGGTGAGCTCCTGGAGGTAATACTCATAAATGTTTGGGGGCCCTCTGATGAATGGGTCTCACTGGAATTTTCATCTCTCAGTATTGCCCACACTGAGCCTCCATCAATTCCTCAATTACTGTTTAGGTTTTCCTGCTCTATCACTGGTTCTCGAGAAGACTTCAGCTCATGGGTTTCTGTGATTCTCTGTATTAGCTTGTCCATCTCTCCAATTTGGGGGCAGTGGTTTGCTCTGTGATCTCAAGTCTTCTATGGATCTAAGAAGACTTGTTGTTTTTTTACTTTCTTCAGTGTTTTACTTGTTGTTAAGATGGAGTGGCAACTTCCAAGCTTCTTACATGCTGGACTGGAAAGCAGATGTCTGTACACGTTTAAAGTGATTACTGATTAAGTAAGCATGTTGCTTCTGTCTTTTAGCCATTTGTTTCACACACCTATCATTCCTGAATTTTTCCAACCCTGACTTCTCTTTTGTTTGACTGATTATTTTTCTAATTATACCATTTTGTTTCCCTCCTTGTTTCCTTCTCTGTATATTTTTTAAGTTATTTCCTTAGTGATTATCCTGGTGATTACAATTATCTTCCTAATTTAATAACAGTCTAGGTGAATTGACACCAATTTAACTTCAATAGCATATGAAAACACTCCTCCTAAATAGCTGCCCCCAAGTATGTTGTTGTTTTCACAAATTACATCTTTACATGCATATATTTCATGTTCATTAACATAAATTTATAATTAGTGCCTTATACTTTTGTCTTATAAATCATATAGCAAACAGAAAGAGACTTGAAGAGCCAGGAACATAATTATACTGGCTTTTATATTTATCTATGCAGTTAGCTTTACTGGTGATCTTTATTTCTTCATAAGACTTCAATATACTCTCTAGGGTCCTTTCACTTTAGCCTGAAAGACTCCCTGCAATAACACTGTAGGACAGATCTTCTACCAATGAACTCCCTCAGTTTTTGTTTATCGGGGAATGTCTTCATGTCTCCTTCATTTTGAATGATAATTTTGCTGAATAAGAAATTCCTGTTGGATGCCCCCCCCCCAGCTGAGGTATAATGAACAAATAAAATTGTATATATTTAAAGTGTACAATTTGATGATTTGACATACGGATGCATAGCGAAATGATTACCACAATCTAGTTAACTAACATATCCGTCATCTCACATGGTGACCTCTTGCTTCTTTCTTTTTTTGTGAGAACACTTGCAATCTACTCTCTTGGCAAATTTCAAGCATATAATATGTTATTAATAACTATATTCAGCATGCTGTACATTAGATCCTCAGAAGTTATTCATCTTAGATCTGAAAGTTTGTAACCTTTGTAACCAACGTCTCTTCATTGCACCTGCACCCCCAGCCCCGGTAACAACCATTCTACTTTCTGCTTTTATGAATTCAACTTTTTTTTTCTTTTGATCCCACATATAAGTGAAATCATAGCATTTGTCTTTCTCTGTCTGGCTTATTTCACTGAGCACAATGTCCTCCATTTGTTGTAAAAGGCAGGATTTCCTTCTTTCTCACGGCTGAATAATATTCCATTGTATACATATACTACATCTTCTTGATCCACTCATCTGTCTACAGACACTTTTGTTGTTTCCATATCTTGGCTATCATGTGTAATACTGCAATGAACGTGAGAGCGCAGGTATACCTTCAAGATACTGATTTTGTTTCTTTTGGATATATGCCCAGAATTGGGATTGCTGGATCATACACCAGTTCTGTTTTTAGGTTTTTGAGACACTTTCATACTGTTTTCCGTACAGCTGTGCCAATTTACATTCCTGCCAAGAGTGCACAAGGGTTCCCTTTTCTCCACATTCTTGCCAACATTTATTATCTCTTGTCTTTTTGATAATAGCCATCCTAGCAGATATGAAGTGATATCTAACTGTGGTTTTGACTTGCATTTCCCTGATGATTGATGTTGTTGAGCACCTTTTTGTGTACATGTTGGCATTTCTGTATCTTCATTGGAAAATTATCTGTTTGGGTCCTCTGTCCATGTTTTAACTGGATTGTTTGTTTGTTTGCTTTTAATTGAGGTACATGCATTCCTTATATATTCTAGACATTAGCCCCTTATTAGATATATGGCTTGAAAATATTTTCTCCCTTTTCATAGGTTACCATTTCATTTGTTGATGGGCTCCTTTGCTGTGCAGAAACTTTTTAGTTTAATGTAGTCCCGCTTGCTTATTTTTGCTTTTGTTGCTTGAGATTTTGGTGTCATGTCCAAAAAAATCATTGCCAAGAACAATGTCAAGGAGCTTTTTCCCGGTGTTTTCTTCTAGCAGTTTTATAATTTCAGGTCTTACATTTAAGTCTTTAATCCATTTCAAGTTAACTTCTGTGAGTGGTGTAAGGTAGGAGTCCAGTGTCATTCTTTTGCATTTGGATATCCAGTTTTCCCAAAACAGTTTATTAAAAAGACAATCCCTTCCCCATCACATGTTCTTGGTGCACTTGTTAAGGATTAGTTGGGTTTATTTCTGGGCTCTCTATTCTGTTCCTTTGGTCTATGTGTCCGCTTTTATGCCAGCACCATTCTGTTTTGATTAACTATCGCTTTGTAATACAGTTTGAAATCAGAGAGTGTGCCTCTTTCCCAAGATTGCTTTGGCTGTTCAAGTTTGTGTGTGTGTGTGTGTGTGTGTGTGTGTGTGTGTGGTTTCATATGAATTTTAGGATTGTTTATCCTATTTCTGTGAAAACTACCATTGGAATTTTGATAGGGATCGCATTGAATCTGTAGATGGCTTTAGTAGTATGGATATCTTAACAATATTAACTCTTCCAATGCAAGTATATGGAAGAATCTTTTCATTTATATGTGTCTTATTTAATTTCTTTCAGCAATGTCTTATTGTTTTCAGTGTACAGGTCTTTAACCCACTTGGTTAGATTTATTCCTAAGTATTTTATTGTTTTTGATGGTATTGTAAATGCGATTACTTTCTTAATTTCTCTTTCATATCTTCCGTTCTTAGTGTATAGAACACAACTGACTATTCCATGTTGGTTTTGTACCCTGCAACTATACTGAATTAATGTATTAGTTCTCACTTTATTTTTGGTGTGGTCTTAAGGACTTTCTGTACAGAATATCATGTCATCTGCAAACAGAGGCAATCTTACTTCTTCCTTTCCAATTTGGATGCTTTTTGTTTCTTTTTCTTGCCTAATTGCTCTGGCTGGGACTTCCACTACTATATTGAATAGAAGTGGTGAGGCGGGCACCTTTTTCTTGTCCTGATCTTAGAGTAAAAGCAATCAGATTTGCATTATTGGTCATGATGTTAGATGTGTGCTTGTCATATATGGCCCTTGTTATGTTTAGGTTCATTCCTTCTATACCTGATTGGTTGAAAGTTATTATTATGAAAGGATGTAGAATTTTGTCAAATGGTTTTTCTGCATCTATTGAGATGATGGTATGATTTTTATTCTTCGCCCTGTTAATGTGGTGTATCACATTTTTGATTTTCATATGATAAGCCATCCTTGCATCCCAGGGGTAAATCCCACTTTATCATGGTGTGTGCTTACTTTAACGTGCTGTTGAATTTGGATCACGAGTATTTTCTTGAAGATTTTTGCGCGTATGTTCACCGGGGATATCGGCATGTAATTTTCTTTGTATTGTCTATGTCTGGCTTTGGTGTCAGGGTAAGGCTGGCCTCTTGAAATGAGCTTGGCAGTGTTCCCTCCTTTTCAAATTTTTGGAAGGGTTTGAGAAGGATTACCATTAATTCATCTTTAAATGTTTGGTAGAATTCACCAGTGAAGCCAGCCTTTCTCTGGTCCTAAGCTTTTCTTTGTTGGGAGAATTTTGAATAGGAGGACTCAATCTCCTTACTAGTTTTAGGTCTATTCAGATTTTCTATTTCTTCACGAATCAGTCTTGGTAGATTGTATGTTTGCAGAGCTTTATCATTTTCTTTTAGGTTATTCTATTTGTTGGCATATTATTGCTCGTAGTAGTCTATTATGGTCCCTTGTATTTATGCATTATCGGTTGTAGTGTCTCCTCCTTCATTTCGGATTTTATTTATTTCCATCTTCTCTCTTTTTTTATTGGTTAGTCTAGCTAAAAGTTTGTCAATTTTGTTTATTATTTCAAGAAGCCAAATCTTGTTTCATTGGTTTTTCTAGTACTGTTTCATTTATTGCTGTTCTGATCTTTGTTATTGTCTTCTTCTGTTAACATAGGGCTTAATTTGTTCTTCTTTTTCTAGTTTCTTGAGGTGGAAAATTAGGTTGTCTGAGATCTTTTTTTTTTTCTTACTATAGGCATTTATTGCTGTAAACTTTCCTCTTAGAACTGCTGTTGCTGCATCCCATAATTTTTGGTGCGTTGCATTTCCATTTTCGTTTGCTTCAAGATTTTTTTTTAAATTTCCCTTTCGATTTCTTCTTTGGTTCACTTGTTGTTCAGAAGAGTGTTGTTTAATTTCTACATATTTGTGCATTTTCCAGCTTTCCTTCTGTTGTTGATTTTTAGTTTCATACCACTGTGGTTGGAAAATATACTGGATGTGATTTCAATCTTCTTAAATTTGTTAAGACTTGTTTTGTGGCCTAACATATGATCTATCCTGGAGAATGTTCCATGTTCACATGAGAAGAATGTGTATTCTGCTGCTCCTGTTGGTTGGAATGTTCTGCATGTTTCTAAGTCCATTTGGTCTATAGTGTTGTTCAAGTTTGCTGTTTCCTTATTGATTTTCTGTCTGGATGATATACCCATTGTTGACAGCGGGGTTTTGGAGTCTCTTACTATTATTGTATAGCAGTGTATTTCTCCCTTCAGTTTTGCAAATATTTGCTTTATATATTTAAGTGCTCTGATGTTGAGTGCATATATATTTGCAATTGCTATATCTGCTTGGTGAATTGATTCCTTTATCTTCCATAGTGACCTTCCTTATCTCTTTGGCAGTTTTTGACTTAAAGTCTTTTGTCCAATAGAAGTAGAGCCACCCCTTCTCTCTTTTGGTTACAATTTGCATGGAATATCTTCTTTTTATCCCTTCACTTTCAGCCTATGTGTGTCCTTAAAGCGGAAGTGAATCTCTTACATGCAGCATAGAGTTGGGTCTTGTTTTTTATTTATTTTTTTAACCCATTTAGCCACTGTTTGTCTTTTGATTGCAGAATTTAATCCATTTACATTTAAAATAATTGTTGATCAGTAAGGACTTGCTCTTCCCATCTTGTTAATTGTTTTCTGGCTCTTTTGTAGTTCCTTTGTTCCTTTATTCCTGTCTTGCTGTCTTCCTTTGTGACTTGACGATTTTCCATAGTGGTAAGCTTTGATTCCCTTCCCTTTTATCCACTCTAGGTTTTTGCTTTGTGAGTACCATGAGGCTTACATAAAACATCTCATAGACATAACAGTCCATTTTAAGCTCATAACAACTTAACTTCTACCGCATACAAAAACTCTACACTTTAACTTCTCCTCCTCCCATGTTTTATGTTATTGATATGAGAATTTACATCTTTTATGTGTGGTGTATCCATTAACACATTACTGTACCTTTAGATATTTCTAATATGTTTGTCTTTTAACTTTTATACTAGAGTTAAAAGTGATTTATGTACCACTATTACAGTATTAGTCTTCTGAATTTGACTATATTCTTACCTGCACAGTGAGTCTTATACTTTCATATGTTGTCATGTTACTAACTAGCATTCTTTCATTTCAACTTGAAAAATTCCCTTTAATATTTCTTGTGGGGCAGGTCTAGTGATGGTGGACTCCCATAGCTTTTGTTTCTCTGGGAAAGCCTTTATCTCTCCTTCATTTCTGAAAGGCAACTTTGCTGGGTAAAGTATTCTTGTTTGGCAGTGTTTTCCCTCAGCACTTTGAATATATCTTCCCAGTCTCTCCTGGCCTGCAAGGTTTCTGCCAAGAAATCCACTGACAGCCATATGGGGGTTCCCTTGTATGTGAGGATTTTTTTCCCCCTCTTGCTGCTTTCAAGATTCTCTCTTTGTCTTTGATTTTTAGACATTTTTATTATAATGTGTCTTGGAGAAGACCTTTTTGGAATGAATCTTATGGGGAACCTATGAGTTTTATGAACTTGGATATCCAGATTTGGGGAGTTCTCACCCATTGTTTCTTCAAATAAGCTGTCTGCCCGTGTCTTCTTCTTTTCTCCTTCTGGGACTCCAATAGTGTGTGGATTGTTTCTCTTAAGGGTACCCAATAATTGACTTAGGCTTTCTTAACTCTTTTTCATTCTTTTTTTTTTTTTTCCTTTTTGTTCCTCTGACTGGATAATTTCAGAAGAGTTTCGAGTTCATTGATTCTTCTGCTTCATCAAGTCTGTTGTTGAAGCTCTCTATTGAATTCTTCAGTTCAGTCATGGTACTCTTTAACTCTCGGTTTTCTGTTTGGTTTTATTTTAATGGTTTCTGTTTCTTTGTTGAACTTCTCATTTTGTTCATGTATTGTTTCCCCAATTTCATTTAATTGTCTGTCTGTGTATTCTTTTAGTTCACTGAATTTCTTTAGGAGGATTATCCTTAATACTTTGCCAGACGACTCATAGATTCTGCTTCTCTAAGGTCAGTTATTGGAGCTTTATTAGTTTCCTTGGTGGTGTCATGTTTCCTTGGTTATCCGTGATCTTTGTGGCCTTGTGTTAGTGTCTGCTCACTTGGAGAAGTTGGCGTCTCTTCCAATCTTTGTATATGGGCTTTGGCAGAGAAAGTCCTTCACCAGCCAGCCTGTCTGAGATTCCGGGTGTCTCTCTGGTGGTTTCCACAGGCAGGCTTGCTGCTGGAGTCTGGGGCCTGGGTCAGCAACTGGGTAGTCCTGGCAGTTGGGTCCATAGGGACTGGACTGTTGCTTGGATCCACAGGGGCTGGCATGGTGCCTGGGTCTGTGGGGGCAGACCTGGAGTGTGGGTCCATTGGAGCAGGCCAGGAGCTTGGGTCTGCATGGTAGGCCTGGTGTCAGAGTTCAGGGTGGTGGGTCTGGGACCTTGGTCCATGAAGGCAAACCTGGATCCTGGATCCATGGTTGCTGACAAGGCACTGGGTGCCACTGGAGGTCTTGGTTACTGGGGCCCACAGGGGCGGGCCAGTACTGTTGTGAACTGGGAGCCTGGGTCTTCAGGAACCAGCCTGGTGGCTGGGGCCATGGATGTCTGCTTGACTCTGAGGCAGGCTGGGAGCCTGGGTCTGTGGGGGCAGCCTGGAGCTGGGGAAATCTTGGAGACTGGGGCCAAGGGAGTTGGCCTGGAGGCTGGGGCTGTGCGGGCTGACCAGATGCCAGGAACCACTGTGGTGGGCCTGGCAACTGGGTCCCTGAGGGCTGGCTTAGCCCTGGGGCAGACTAGGAGCCTGGAGCCACAAGAACCTGCCTGGAGCTTGGGTCCATGGGAGCCAGGCTGGTGCTGGGGTGAGTATATAGGCTGGGTTGTGGGAGTTGGCCTGGAGCCTGAGGCCACAGGGGCTGGCCTGGTGCTTGTGTGGGTCTGGTGCTGGGGTACACAGTGAAGTCAGGTGCTCACTTCATTCTCCTTCCCCCACAGGGAGAGCGTCTCTCTGCACTGGGCTGCTGGGGTTTGAGGAAGGGGTGCTGGAGGTAATGTGAAACTGGCTTTCCTACCCTCCTCAATGCACCTTTTCTTATTTCTGTGCTCCACCCAGTTGCTATAATCCCTCACTTGGAAACCTTAGCTCTTGAGAAAGTATTTTCGCATGTGGATAGTTGTCCAAATTGCTGTTTCTAGAAGGGTACAAGTGCTGAAAACTCCTATTCTGCTAGCTTGTTGAAGTCACTCTCTTTCCTTCAGTTTTTTTGCACATCTTAAAATAGAAGATTTAAATATTTGGCTAGTAAGTCCAATATCTGGGCTTCTCCAGAGATGGTTTCTATTGATTTCATCATTTTCCTGTGTTTGGGATTTATTTTCTTGTTTCACTGTATGTCTCCTGACTTTTTTTCTTGAAAACCGGATGTATCATGTAATATACTGTGGTAACTCTGGAAATCAGAGTTCCGCTCCACACCTGCCCAGGTTGTTGTTGTTGATATTGTTGTTATAGTTCTATTTGTATAACGATTTTCTGAAATAATTATGTAAAGTCTTTATTCTTTGTCATGTGTGGCCACTGAAGTCTCTGCCTGGTTAGTCAGTGGCCAGCTAATCATTGGACAGAGATTTCCTTAAATGTCTGGAATCAATAAGTCTCCTAGTCTGCCAGTGGGATCCATGTACGTGTTGGGACATGCCTTCAACCCTCAGCCAGTCAATCGACAGCTCTGCATTAGCCTCCACTTCCTCCTTGCACAGAGCTACAAGGCCAGTCTGAACAGGGAGCTTAAGATCTTCTCAAGTCTTTCCTGAACATGGGCACGGCCCTATGCATGGCCTTCTACATTCCCAGGAATATGTAGGAACTTATCAAAGCCCCGTAGGGACACCTCAATTCCCTGACTTTCCTTTTAGCTTTTTGGTTAGTCTATTGTTTTCCCCATCTGTTTATCCCCTGCCAGAGGCAGCTGTGATCATAAACCATTGCCCCTGGGGAAAAAGCATTTGCCATTGGGCGAGCTCTGAGTAAGGTCAAATAAAGACAACCTTGTGAGTGGGGTCTTCCAGGGAGCCACCAGACAGGTCAAATAATAACAACTCTCTGGGAATGGATCTTTGATGGAACTCCAAACCTGTTCTGCTCCCTCTGGTGGCTACCAGGCTACTGGTGTTCACTGCAATTTCAGGCTACTGTTTCTCAAAGTTACCATGAAGCTGGGAGAAGGGTGGAAACAGGGCAAATTAAAGCAGCAGAAAGCTTGCTGTTCTTTTAATATTCAGCCATTTTTTAGAAAATAAATGCTCCCCGGATTTTTTCGAGCATTCAGTCATTTTTCCTGAGTTCTGAAAAATGTTCACGCTGACAATTTTTGCCAGCTTTCTCCTTACTTTTAAAAAGGCACTAATTTCCCAGAGGTCCTTACTCTTCCCTTTTCACTGATGTAATCCTTAATTTGGGTCTGAAGGAGGGATAGAGGTTCTCCAGGTAAACGAGAGGGGCTGAGTAAATTATTCTATGCACCGGGAGACATTTTTCATAGGAAATTGGTATGCAAGAAAACCTGAGGAGGGGAGTAGAATGATGTGAATTCTGAGATTAATAAAATTTGAGCCTTTTCAGGATATACACCACCGAATTGAGGAGGTGTTCTGTGCTCTTCTTTCTGTGCACTTTCCCCTATATCATCCTGACCCTGGGCCTCTTTGTACACTTTCTTTGTAAGAGACACCAGCTGATACTCAGGCTTGCCTCCTTGGTGCACAAGAGGGTTGAGAGGTAAATGAATACGTGAAGGGATTTTCTCATCTTGGAGTAGTGTCTGTCACAAGCTCCAAAATAACCTGTAACTTCTGGATCTCTAAAATAATGATGATGATGATGATGATGATAGAAATAATAGCTAACACTTGCTGAGTGCTTCCTATCAGCCAAGGATTGTTGTAAGTGTTGACTAGTTTGGACACAATGCATCCTCACAAGGACACCATGAGGCAGGTACTGTTATACGACCCAATTTGAAATGATGGACAAATAAGTTTACTTCTGTAACTATTCACAAAATTCCCATGAATTCCAAAAACATATTCAATTGGGTGTGTTCTATCGGCCACTCAAACACCACAAGTTGCAGTTGCTTTCAGAGATATGATTTTCTGAAAGGGTGAGCAATTATTGGTAAAGCTGCAAAAGAAAAACAAAATACAATGTCCATTCCATATATAATATAGAAAAGTCAGTCTATATTAAAACTGTGCAAAATGTATAATTTGTGGTTATATGTAAAATGGAGTTCGTTTCTACCTTGAGATGATTTTAAATGGTTTTTCACCTCAATAAATATTCAGTAGGCAATTTGATGATCATGCTATCTGGGACATCCTTCCACAAGTGGGGATGTCCTGCACATCCCTGATTCTGGCACAATGAATACCAGTAATGCCCCCATCCTTTTGACATTCAAAAATACCCACACGAATTTCCAAAACATGCAGTGGGGGTGGAAATTATTCCTCTGTTGAGAATATTTTCCCAGACTGTGTCATCAACACTAACTGAAAACCCTCTATCATCTCACTTTGAAGCACTACACTCTCCTAATAGATACTTCCTCTCTTCAGCCCATTTCCACAAGAACCCTGAAACTGGCAGTTCTACAACCCCAGTGAGACCTACTATCCAGTAACCCTACAACCTTTTTACTGTCCCGCAACCTTCCCACATCTTCATTTCCCTCCGTACCCAGTTTCAGGTCTTTGATCAATTATTCTAGTACCCCTCCTATGTACGTATTACTTCAAATCCCTTGCTTCTCTCTCGCGCTCACCAAAGTTCAATTTTGGTTAAATCAACTCTCTACCTACTTAAAACTTGCAGTCCTCCAGTCTCTAGCTGAATGTAGCTGGAGAAAGACACAAGACACGACCATGCTAAATGGTACCACCTTAAGTCCATGACCATGAACCTCAAGTGGGTCTTTAAAGTTGTCTGGCGATAATACTACATTTCCCTAGTCCAGTTGTTTCCAATCCTGGCTGAATATTAGAATACAATACAGAGCTTTTAGTAATACCAATGGCCTGGCTCTACCCCTAGAAATTCTGCATTAATTCGTAGCCCAAATTGTGAACAGCTTTCCAGGTGATTTTTAAAATCCTTTTCCAGTTTTACTGAGATAAAATTGACATATAGCACTGTATAAGTTTAAAGTGTATAGCATTATGACTTGATTTACATATATTGTGAAATGATTACCACCATAAATTTGGCGGCCAACTAATATTTGACAAGGGAGTCAAGAATACTCAGTGGGGAAAAGGCAGTCTCTTCAATAAATGGTGCTGGGAAACTTAGATGTTTACATGTAAAAGAGTGAAACTAGACTCCTATCTTCTCCAGGTGGTTCTAATGTGATGCTGGAGTTAAGAACCAGCACCCTCGCTCATTCATTCTCCCACTCTCTTGAATGACCCTTTCCTACCTTTTCTGCTTTCTTCATACTTCCGTCGGCTTGTCTCCCATCCTCATTCACAGCCAGTGACCTTGTTTTCCACTTCACTAATAACATAGAAGCAATAAGAGGGTAACTTCCATAAGCTCCCACTGCCATGCCACGCCACCTGTGCCCATAATACTCTGCACTTCCTCCTGTTTTTCAGATGAACTCTATTAGGGCTTCTGTCTAAAGCCATTCGATTCCACTTGTGCACTAGATCCCATTCATACTCCACAATTTCCCAAGGAAATTGCTCCAGAAACTGTCCCACCCCCCTCTCTCGTATCATCAAGTTTCCTTCTTTTTTTCTATCATCCTCGTTAGTGAAGAGACATGATGCAACTTCTCCCACTTACCCCTCCAGCTACCACACCATTTTTCTCCTCCCTTTTCTGGCAAATATCCCTCAAAGATGTGTCTATATTCACTGTCTCCAAATCCTTTCCTCCCGTTCTCATGTAAACACACTCCATTCAGGCTTTCTCCCCAATACTCCACTGAAACTGTTTGTATCAAGGTCACAAATGACCTCCATGTTGCTAGATCCAGTTGCCATTTCACCAGTCCTCCTCTTACTTGACCTTCTCAGCTGCATTTGAGACAACAGATCACCCCTTCTTCCTTGAAGCTTTTTCTTTATTTGGTTTCTAGAAAAACCACCTTTTCCTGGTGTTCCTCCTACGTCACTGACTGCTGTGTCTCAGATTTTGCTGGCTTTCTTCTTCTTGATCTTGAAATGTGGTTGGCCCTGAGCTCCAACTTTAGACTTCTTCACTTCTCTAGTTACTCTCACTCCCATGGAGAGCTCATCCAGTGTAGTGACTTTGAACACCACCTGGAGCAGGGTTTTTGCATCGTGACAAAGTTCTGGCCAATGCATTATTCCAGAACCCCCTTCCTGAGTAAAAAGACAAAGCCTCACGAGGGAAAACGAGTGAACAAACGAACAAACAACTTTTTGCCCCTTTGTCCTTTCCCTCTATTCCTGCTAGTTAGGACACTCACACATGATATTATATCTATCATGTTATACTAAGTATGTTTGCATTTTCTTTTGTTTTCTATGCGTTGCTATATGGTGGGTGTGTTTGCCAATTTTCTCTTTATCTAGCCTGCTCATTTGTAAGATACTCATCCTACTTTAGCTCTACTCTTGGTGTCTCTAGGCCAGTGGGTTTCAAAGTGTGGTCCCTGCACCAGCAGCATCAGCATCACCTGGGAACTTTTCAGAAATTCAAATTTACAGTACCCATCCCGGACTCACTGAATCAGAAACTCTAAAAAATAACAATCTGAGTTTTCACATACCCGTCTGGGTGTTACTAATGTATACAAAATTTGAGAATCTCTGTTTATGTCTCTAATTCTCAGTTAACGTCAGAAACAAAACAGTATATACTGGCTGCCCTGTATGAAAGCTGAAAATTTAGTGCCTTTATACTTCTCATATCTACCCATATCCTGCCCTCCCTTTAAATGTTTTTTGGTTGCTATCCTCTCAGACTGAGGGACATATTGTCATGTTGGTATAATTATTCCTATAGCAGCTTCTTTCCTGCCCACTCCTGGTCATAGTATATTGTTGAACACTTAGATTGTTTGCTATTATTTATATTACGGGGATGCATATTTGTGTTGTTATTTCATGTTGGCCAGGAGCATAGTCCCCATGTGTAGTTTGAATTGGCCTAGCTAGATTATATGGTTTACTCTTCTTCACCTTTCAGCAAACTCACCTGGTTGTGAGACTAGAAACTAGTCAAAAGTAGTGTTTGTGGGCCTGTGGTCATGTTTGTGGAAGAGTCTGGCCTGCATCCTAAATTCTCTCTGTGTTTCATTCAGTCTCTTTACAATGTTTCTGTTCTCTCGTGGTCTTTCTTCTCTAAATGTAGAGCTTCACCCAAAGATTGAGGTTAGAAATTTACATGCATGCAGGAAATCATACCTGGGCCAATTTTACTGGTGGTTTGGATGCTGTGATTCTGATTCTGGGGAGGGGAACTCCTGACATTTTATGAGTTCCTATGAGAGTTTCTCTCCATCCTCAGTATATGTATTGCGGCAATTAGAAAATTTGGGGAAGCGTTAAGGTGAATGTATCCACCACCCAGAATCTCTTTGCCCAGAGAAAATCACTGCAAAGATGTTAGTGTATTTCATTCACTCCTTTTTCTCCACAAAACGTGTATGGAAATATGTAAACATATTTTTTACACTACCCTGTGGAATAAAAAGAATTTATAATACTCTTTTATCATTCAATACAATGAAAAACTTAATTTTATGGATACATAAAAATCCATCAAATGTTTTTACTATAATTATTTAACTATTTTCCTATTTATTTCTACTACAATTAATACTATGTTGAGTATCTTTGTTCATAAATATTTTGGGGCATCTGTTTCCTTTATTAAGTTAATCAAGTAGGGTCATTGCTGGATTAAGGTTTAAGATCTGTTACAAGACAATGATTTAAGTGATTCAAATAGAGG
Source organism: Tapirus indicus (assembly GCA_031878705.1). NCBI lineage: Eukaryota > Metazoa > Chordata > Mammalia > Perissodactyla > Tapiridae > Tapirus > Tapirus indicus. Next base: position 50,741,419 of record CM062942.1, read on the forward strand.
TGAGAGGCTTCATTCCACAGATATGCCTCAGGGAGCAAATGAATAGCGGGAGACTCCTCAATTTAAGCAAGGTCAGAGTTTTATAGGGTAGTGGGATAGGTGTTCTTGCTGTTCTGGATTAGGCAGCAGTTTTCTCTTTTAACTGCAACTCCTGCTTGGAGGTAGTTCCTGTTTTTGTGCTCTTTGCTTGGGCTCATTGGTGCAATCTCAGTAAACAATGCAACAGCATTTTCTGAGAATGGTGTTTTAAAGCCTTGCAGTTTATCTTCCAGCCAAAGTTTGCAGAGTGGGGGAGGGAGAGAGAGAGAAGGAGGGAAGGAAGGAAGGAAGGTAGGAGAAAGGAAGAAGGAAAGGAGGAAACTGGGGACCTTTTATCATGCCTCTTTTAGTCCTTTTACAGTCCCCTTGGCCAAAATGAATTCTTTTTTCATCACTGGCCCATCTAGAAGACGATATATAGATCAGTAAGGCTGTTCAGGAGTTAGAGTGAAAGGAATTTCTTGAGTAGAGGTGGAAGAGGCTTGTTATTTGGTCTTTTGTTTTCCTTGATTGTGGCTTGGATCATCTGCTTGGTATTACTGCTCTTGGTTAGATGTGATAGGACTGACATAATGAGGGGTCACTAGCTGTCAAAGGAAAAAAGTGTATAAGGAGGGACTTCAGCCCTATTTGGAATACGTAGGAAAAGATGTCCCATCCCCTGCCACCTGAAGCCAACCCAAAATGTCCCAGAGGTCAGGACAATATCATTCACTTATTGAATGTTATCTTCCCAGATGTGTTAACTCACCAAAAAGGCATGATAAAGATTTCTGGAACTCCACTTGCAGCAGTCATCACCAATGGCTGTACATGTTCCTTCCCCGGTGCCAGGATGATGCCAGTTGATGACGGAAGACAGCCTTCTGGAGTCTTTGCATTTATCAAGCAAATATGTCAATATTGATAATGGTATCATTGGTGGCTCACATAACTTCATAGATGATGACATGGAATACTCAGGCATTATATCCACCCACTGTGTAATTATGTAGTCTGGAGGGCACCCCTCAGGTGATAACTGCAGCATAAAATCCATTCTGAGCCGTGGTGAGTCCCTCAAAATTCATGCCTCATCTTTTGGCTTCTTTACACAGTTCCTTTTCTTCATCAGGTGATAATGCATGTTTTTCAGAAGGGTCTACCTGCCCTTAACCAGATTACTCCTCTGGTTTGGCAGTGAGGGTTTAGCTCTGACCTAAAGACACAACAAATTGATTCAATTGGTGAGATTAAATGATTCAATTGGTGAGATTAAATGTCTTAAAAGGGAAAATGCTGAGCAAGGAAACAGAATACTATCTCATTGGTAGAGGAACGCCAGTAGGCATTTGAGCCTCAAATTAAATGCAATTTAATACAGATTATAATACAATAAACATTAAATAGATTATTATTAAATATTAGATATCAATATTAAATTAATATTAAGCTAAGTAATAACTAAATTATTAAACTAATATTAGATAGTAAATAATGTAAATATAAATATATTTAATATAGAGTCATTTGGGGGCTCTCCCCATGTATATAGAAACTCATCAGAGAGGAGACATAGTTTTCTGCCTGAGCTAGACTATGTGTAGGCTCCTCCTTCAGTAGGGCCTTCTGTCGGGAAGGTTTCATCACAGCAAACTAATCCCATAAATTTGGAATTAGAGACCCAGGATACATCTCTAAAACAAGACTCTCCTCTCTGAGAGTATATAGTATAAGGGGTGTTTATTATGGAAGTTATTGTTGCAGTCCTAACTCAGGAGGGGTTGCATCCTAACCTGCAGTGGTGATGAGAGAGAGATTCCCAGCAGAGTAACTGACAGATATTTGCAAAGGGACCACAGATCCCGCAGCAAGGGTGAGCCAAAGTAGCAGTTATAAGTGACATTAGCTTCGTAATTGTAGGCCTGTCTTAGAAAATGCCAGCGGTTTTGCATGTTTGAGAAAGGAGAGGAAATGAAAGAGACAGGAAGAGAAAAGATAAGCAGAGGAAGCAGAAACAGCGTGATGAGGAGTTTTTGGAAACATCTTCTTGATCGGCACTTGGAGGTAACTCTGCAGAGATGCACAAATTCAGGCTTAAGGATGTAAATAATGAGTAGCAGAGTTAGGATATAAAACAAGGTAACGAAACAAAGATCTTATTCTATTGTCTTGGGTGGCAGGTGTTCACTCTTCAAGGTCATCTGCTCGTTTTGATTTTCTTGGTAAGGCTGTCTCCTTCTTGGAGTTGGATGCTTTGGGAGTATTCCGAGAAACCCTCAGTCAAAGGTTTCTGGTTAAAGTAGAAATACAATCAGTCTAGGAGGTTGACGTTTTCTTAGCTGGGAAACAGGAACCCAAAGATCTATTCCCTGTAGCTTGACTGCAGTGTTGGTGATAAAGAGCAACTTAATAAGGGCCCTTCCAATGAGGCTCCAGAGGGGATGTTTGTTGGTGTCTCTCCCAGGAGACAAAACTTTTTGGTTTTAAGTTGTGTACATGCTTAGAAGACAGCTCCTTCAGAAGGGTGGCTTACACCTATTGGGGGTAAGTCTGAGTATATGGCATTAGTCCCTTACAGAATTTGGCCATATCTGCTTGCAACAAAGTGGCGTCCAAGAGGACATTATGTCCAGTCTCACTTGTCTGTCTGTGACAAATTCATAAGGTGAAAATCTATGATTGGTAGAGGGAGATGACTCGATGGCCATTGATACCAACGGGAATACCTTAGGCTATGGTGGTTGTAAGTCTTCAGAGAGTTTAGCAAGTTTTAATTTTAAAGTAGTACCGTTGGTTTTTTATATATTTATATATACACATATGTGTTAAAAAATATATATATATATATATATTTCCCCTCCCCCCTCCCCCCGGAGTGTCAAGGATGGTAAGGACAGTGTAGCTTTTGACCAATGGGTAAGACCTTACAAAGTTCCTTAATTATGGTCCCAGTAAAATGAATATTTCTGTCACTAGAAAGATAAATTAGGTATTCCCCAAGTGGGAAAAACAAAGGTATAATAGATTTCTCGACAAAGTAAGAGCTATTGCCTTTTGGCAAGTGGAAGCGTCTAGCCATCTCTGGAAAGGCAGACGATCGTGGCGAGTTGTGTAAATTCCATTTGCAAATATTCAAAAGGTCTTGAGGCTGTGGTTCCTGTCCATGTCCCACCTTCACAGATTTTCCAGGTTTATGACTCTGGTGGGTGCAATATGCACTGGGGATATCCTCTCCTATCCAATTAAAATATTCCCACCAATGTTGCCCCAGCATAATTTTTAAGTCCATTTACTTCTTGGGTCACAGCGTGCACGTTTTTGTTTTTGCTTTTGTATTGGGCTTCGGTGAGAGCAGCCTCTTTAGAATAGTGGTCAGACAAAGTGTTTTCGTTTGCCTCATGGGTGTGTTCCCTAGTAAGAGCTTTCAGCTTAAATGTATGCCATTGCTTAGGAAGGAGCAAGGCATCTAGTAAAGCTCAAACTTGCTGACCATGCTTAATGGGAGTAGCAGCAACAGCTAGGAAAGAAACCCCAGTTGTTTCCATAGCATGCCGGAATCATGAACCACTCTGAAGGCGTAGCTGCTGCTGTGTCTATGCTAACACGGCATGCTATGCCTCTCTAGCTAACAGGCTCGAGTCAAGTCTGTAAGTTTGGCTAGCTGTGCTGACTGGACTTCAGGAAGGAGATTGGATTCTATAAGCCCTTGGGAGGTGGTGACTGCATGGTCAGCTGGAAAATATCCTTGTCCTGCCTTAAGGTTTGACCTGCCTACAGATATGTCTGGGCCTTGTAAAAGAGTTTCAGGGAGATCAGAGTGAGCCAGGGAAAGTTCTTGGGTTAAGGTTAGGCAATCATGAGTGTATGAGTTAGCTAGAGCTGCCATAGCAAAGTACCACAGACTGGATGGCTTAAACAACAGAAATTTATTTTCTCAGTTCTGGAGGCTAGAAGTCTGAGATCAAGGTGCCACCAGGGTTGGTTCCTTCTGAGGGCTATGAGGAAAGGATCTGTTCCAGGCTGCTCTCCTTGGCTTTTGGATGTCTGTCTTCTCCCTGTGCCTTTGCATCATCTTCCCTCTGTGCATGTCTGTCTCCCAATTTCCTCTTCTTATATGGACACCTGTCATACTGGTTTAGGGCCCACACTAATGACGTCATTTTAAATAAATTACCTCTGTGAAGACCCTATCTCCAATTATGGTCACATTCTGAGATACTGGGGGTTAAAATTTCGACTCATGAATTTGGAGGGGGGGCATATTCAGCCCATAAAAATGATGTTCTCCCTCCTCTGAAAGAGGGAGTAAGGTAGCCAGAAAAGGAGTATGACATCTGTGGAGTGTATAGTACCTGTGGACTGTGAAGTGTGCTGGAGACAGCAGCTGAAATTCACAGGGAGTGAGTCTGGTGAGTCTCGCAGTGGAGGGATGTTGGCACTCTCTCTCTCTCTCGGTGTGTGTGTGTGTGTGTGTGTGTGTGTGTGTGTGTGTGTGTGTGTCTCCATCTGTCTCTCTCACATTCTGTCTGTCTCTGTCTGACTCTCTTTTACTGCCTGCCTCTGTCTCTGACTGTCTTTGTCTGTCTCTGACAATCTGTCTGTCTAACTTCCTCTGTCTCTGTCCCCTTAACTCTGTATGTGTGTGCCTGCATGTGTGTGACTCTGTCTGTCTCTCTTTCTGTTTCTCTCTCTCTCTGTCTGTCTCTTTCTGACTCTCTTTCTCTGCCTGTCTCTGCCCCAGTTTGTGTCTCTCTGTCTTGTCTCTGACTGTTTCTGTCTCTATCTCTGTCTTATCCAACTCTATCTGTCTCTTTGCCCCTATCTGCGTGCGTCCGCCTCCACCTTCGCCCCTGTAAGCCTACCTCTGCTCATCTGCTTGGCCCCTCCTCCTCAGTCAGTGTTGCTGGTCCCTGCTCCCACACTGGACATCTAAATATGAGGGTGCCCCAGGAATCTATCTTCAGCCTTCCTCTCTACCTACACCCTCCCTAGGTGATACTATCCTGTCCTGTGGCTTAAATACCAAATTTTTACCTCTCACTCTACCTCTGCCCTGAGGCATATCTAAATGCCTCCTCAACATCTCCACATGGATACAAAGCATCAGAGAATGGGCAAGTCCAAAATAGGACTCTTGATTTTCCACACAATTTGCTCCTCTCTAGGTCTCCCCTGTCTCAGCAAGTGTTATCATCATTCACCACACATCCAATCTTTGACATTATCCTGTTGGCTCTACCTTCAAATTATGTCTAGCATTGGAACACTCTTTCCTAACTCCAAGGCTAGTCGCTCTTGTCCAAAGTTACCTTCCTCTCTTGCCTGGATTACTGTAATAGCTTTGTAAACTGGACTCCTTGCTTCTGCTCTTATATCAGTATTGAGTGGTTGTGGTTGCACACAATAATGGCTAAAGCAAATTAAAAGTTGTGGGTTTCTTTTTCTTTTTTTTCCTCTCACATGAAAGAAGTCTGGAGATTGCCAGTCCAGGGCAGGTATGAAGGCTCCATAGAGTCATGAGGGACTGAGATACCATCTTTCTGCTCCACCACCACCTGTGTGCATGAATTCAAGCCTCAGGGTCCCGTTACGATCCAGAGTGGCTGCTAGAATTCCAGCCATCATGCCAATGTTGTGTGCCTGAAGAAAATGGTCATGCAAAAGGGAAAATAGGGGCCCTTCTCAGCTGAGTACATTCCACTTAAGCTGCCTTCCAAGGAATCACTCCCAACACTTTTGGATGTAATATTTTGTTCCAGGCAGCAAAGTGTCTGGCAAAAACTGAGGGAAGGGATAATGACTGTTGGTGTGGGCAAGGGGCAATATCTGCTATGCCCAGCAACAGTTTTCTCTCCACATGGCAGACAGTGTGACCATCCCAAAGCCTAAATTTGTTCCCATCACTTGCTGGCATAAAATCCTATAATGGCTTCTCTTTACTCTAAGAATAAAACTCGATCCCCCATCGTGGCCTACAAGGCCCTGAGTTGTCAGATCCCTGACTATCTCTTGGACCTCATCTCCTATCATTCTCCCCTTTGTTCACTATGGAATCACCACATGGGATTTTGTTCTGTTCATAAAACATGCCAACTTCACTCCCTTCTGACACACCCGGCAATTGACTCTTACTCCAGATTTTCACATGGCTGCCCCCTTGTCATTTAGGACTGAGTTCAGATGCCACACGTCCCTCAACACCCTTAGTATAGTATGATAACTAGTCACTTTCCATCCCATTGCCCATTGGCCTGAAAGTGTCTCTTGTGTTTAGGTTTTATCATCTCCTGCCAACAGAATGTAAATTTCTGAGAGCAGGAACTTGGCCTCTCTTGTTCACCACTGTATCTTCTCTACTTCCCAGAACAGGATGAGACACACTCATTAGGTGCTCAGCAAGTATTTCTTGAGTAAATGACTGAATGCATGAATATACACATGACATGGTTCCCACTTGCAACAGGGAAGCCTGCAAAGGTAGGATTTCTTACATCCTCTTAAATCCCTAATTTTAGTCCTTTCACAGAAACCTGAATTTAGAGAGGGAAGTAGGCGCAACATGCACTGGGAGCATCCCTCTGTAGTCCAATTATAAATTTCCCAACCATGTCCCAGAATAATTTTCAAGTTGGTTTACTGTGATAGGTCATACCGTGTGAATTTTTCACCAAGCTCCATTTTAGAGTGTGTAGCGAGACCAAGCAGCCATCTTGGTGGCTCCATAATCCATCTAATTGGGGGCCATTACCAGATTTCTCCCAATATATTTTTACAGTATCTGGTGCTTGTGATTGAAGTTTGCTCAAGGTTTCAGAGGAATGATCCAGAGTAGCCAGATTGTCTTTAACTTGTTGAACCAATCAAACTTGAGTGAGGACAGCCTCTTCAGCATAGTGGTCAGCCAAAACGTCTCCTTTTGCTTCATGGGTTTGTTCCCTAGTATGAACTTCCAGATTAATCACATCCAAATTCTTGGGAAGGAGCAAGGCATCTGAGATAAAGATTAAAATTCTGACATACAGTTTAAAAGTGTTGTTCCCATAGGATGACAAAATCATGAAACACACAAAAGGCTTATCTGCTGCCATGTCTATGTTAGCTCTTTTATCCCTTGCTAGCTGACAGATTCGAGTCAAGTCTATAAGTTTAGCTAGTTGTGCTGACTTGGCTTCGGGAAGGAGCTTGGTTTCTATAAGCTCTTGGGAAGTGGTGACTGCATAACCAGCTTGAAAATATCCTTGTCCTGTCTCAGAATGTGCCCTGCCTACAGAGACTTCTATGTCTGGGCCTTGTAAAAGAGTTTTAAGGAGACCAGAGTGAGGCAGGGGAAGTTCTTTGGTTCAGATTAGACAGTCATGAGGTTCTCCCTCCTCTGAAAGAGAGAGTAAGTTACTCAGAATGAGGGTATGTCATCTATGGACTGTGATGTGCACTGGATAGAAGCTGCAATTTATAGACAGCGATTGTGGAAGTGAAGAGAGGTTGGGTGCATTTGGTGAGGCACGGGGTATCATTAGCTGGAGAGGTGACATCAAGATTAAATCAGAAGTGTCTTCTACTAACTTTGCAGTTGTACCCATTGCCTTGAGGCAAAGGGGTTATGACTTTGACTACTGGGATGAGAAAAACTAATACCCAATGGACCTTTTGATTTCCAGGTTTCAGAAATGTGTCTGGAGTCCAAAGTCACAGGAGTATGAAGAATTGCTCTTGTCCCGAACCCTAACAGACTCCCCCTGGAAGGTAAGTGATTCACTTTCCACCTGGTCTGTCAGTGGAAATTTTCTGCGGTTTTGTAAATATCATGAAACAAAACACTGCCATTGGGGTCAGTGCTTTCCGTGTGCCGACCATGATACATACAATAACCCATCTACTCCTCATGTCAATGCTCCAGGAAGGCATTGTTTGACCATTTTAGAGATGAGTGGGCTCAGAGGGGCTGAGGAATTTGTCTGAGGTCACACAACTGGTGAGCAAGTAGGGCCTCTGAACTCTGAACCCAGTCTGAACAGTTCTTAAGTGTTCTGTGCCGTCCATTGCCAGCTATACAGTGTCCCTGGTTCACAACCAGTTCATGGTGGTGCCTCCTCCTCCTGAATTCTGTCGTTAACCTCCTTCATTGAGACCACTACAAGAAGGGAACAAGTGTTAAATAATACTTTAAAGTGTTTCTTTATTTTGTAATAATTACACAGAATTTAAATATAATTTAATTTTAAAATGAAAGTATAATTTAATAAAAATTTAAATAACATTTTAAAATACTGCATGCACTTCTAGTTCTGGGACAAGATGGAGTAGACACACTTCTCCCACTAAGAGCAGCTAAACAGCCCAGACATTATATATAAAACAAATATAACAAGACTCTGAAAGGTATTGAGAAGAAGGCTGACCAGCCTTGGGACCTTGGGACCTGTAAAACAACAGGGTGGTGAGTGCCCTGGTCTTTAGTTTTGCCTCATATATCCTGGACTGGGTGCTAGAGATGGCAGCAACTTGGAAATGACAATGGACACAGAGAAGAAAAGCCTGCTTTCACTTGCCAAAGGCCCAATGAAAGGGACAGCCTAGCAAGACAGAAAACTTTTACACAATAACTTCCCTACTCCAGCCAAACACCACAGAAAAACAGCGGCCACACCCCCCTACTCGTGCCAACAAACACCGGGTGGGGAGCTTAGGTTTCTACTCTCACATGGCTGCAAGGAGGTGCCCCAAACTCCCCCCTCCCTGCTAAAGTAGTGTCAAAGAAGATGGGGTGGGAAGCCAGGTCATTTATTCACACTGAGCAAAAATGAAGTGCCCCTCACCTTCCTCACTGGGATGATGTCAGAAAAGGCCTAGTGGAGAGTCATGACTTATACCACTGCTGTGGTAGGCAAAATAATGGCTCCTCAAATATGTCCATGTCCTAATCCCCAGAACCAGTGAATATGTTATGTTACATGGCAAAGTGGAATTAATGTTGCAGATGGACTTGGAAGTTCCTAATCAGCTGACCTTAAAATAGGGAGATTTTCCTGCATTATCTGGGTGGGCCCAATGTAAGCACATGAGCTCCCAAAAGTGTAAGTGGGAGGCAGAAGAATGGGTAACGATTCTGCACCCAATTCCAACATGTGGCTTCCCCCCCCCCCACACACCAAACAATTCTTGGACACCAGATGGATGTCCCACAATTCAACTCAATTCTGACACTATCTACCTGGAGACAGCATCAGATTCCACAGGTTAAGGGTTCAGTCCTACAAGACTGCTCCCCTCACCCCCAATTCAGATGCCAATCATCACAAGTCCAGGTTGTTACCTGGGCTTCTGACTGACCAACTGGCTATAGATTAGAGGTTCCAACGACTCCCTCCTTGGGTTCAACAGAACGCAGAAAAGCATTTTACTTACTAGATTACGAATTTATTATAAAGGAATATAACTCAGGAACAGCCAGATGGAAAAGATGCATAGGGCAAGGTATGTGGGAAGGGGTGCGGAGCTTCCATGCCCTCTCCAGGTGTGCTAGTCTCCCTCCCTCTGCACGTGTTCACCACCCAGAAGCTCTCTGAACCCCGTCCCTTTGGGTTTTTATGGAGGCTTCATTACACAGGCATGATTGATTAATTCACTGGCCATTGGTGATTGATTCAACCTCCAGCCCCCTTCCCCTCCCCAGAGGTCAAGGGGGTGGGACTGAAAGTTGCAACGCTCTAATCACATGGTTGTTTCCCCTGACAACCAGTCCCCATCCTTAGGTGCTTTCCAGAACTTCCTCATTAACATAACCAAAGACACCTTTATCACTCTCATCACAGGAAATTCCAAAGGTTTCAGGAGCCCTGTGCAAGGAACAGGGCCAGGGGCAAAACAGACATTTCTTATTGTAAATCACAATGTCACAATGGGTTAGAGAGATGCGATGGGAGAAGGACTTGACCCGCCATTGCTGGCTTTGAAGTTGGAGAAAGGGGGCCGCGAGCCAAGGAATTTGGCAGCCTCTAGAAGCTGGGATTGGGCCCTCAACTTGCAGCCAGTATGAAAAACAGGGACCTCAAGTCCTAGGACTGCAAGGAATTGAATTCCACCAACAACCCAAATGAGCAGGAAATAGAGTCTCCCCAGAGCCTCCAGAAAGGAACATGGCCGGCTGACACCTCGATTTTAGCCCAGTAGGACCCCTACCTGACCTAAAAATCTGGAAGATGATAAATGTATGCTATTTTAAGCCACTAAATTTGTGATAATTTGTTACAGCAACAATAGGAAATACATACAACCTTCCAGGGGTAACAAGCCCTCCACCTCACATGCGCTTTCAGTGCAGGCCATATGGACGGCAGTAATGAGGCACCTGCCTCCCTCGGGGTGTCAACACAGGCCTAGTGGGGAACCTGGATTTCCACCCCCACTTGGCAGTAGTGAGGCGGTGACCCTCCTTCATCTGCTGTTATGGTGTCAGAGGAGGTCTGCTAAAACAGAAGAATTGAATAATACACAGGGCTTCATATCATCCAAAGTGTCAGGGATACAGTCGAAAATTACTCATCATGCCCAAAACCAGAGAAAGCTCAACTTGAATGGGAAGGACAATCAACAGATGTCAACACCAAGATGACACATATGTTAGAATTATCTGATGAGGATTTTAGAGCAGCCATTATTAAAATGCTTCAATGAGCAGTTACAAACACTTGAAACAAATGAAAAACAAAAACAGAAATGTTCAGCAAAGATATAGAAGATACAAGAAGGAGAAAAAAAAAAAAAAAAACAAGATCCCAGTGGAAATTTTAGAACTGAAAAGATGCGACAGTCAAAATAAAAAATTAATTAATTTAAAACTCAGTGGATGGACTCAGTAGCAAAATAGAGAGGATAGAGGAGAGAATCAGTGAACTTAAAGACAGAACAATAGAAATTACCCAGTCTGACTAAGAGAGAGAAGATATAAACTGGAAACAAAAATGAACAGAGCCTCTGAGACTTGTGAGACTATAACCAAAGATCTGATGTTCCTGTTATTGGCGTCTGAGTGGATTGCTCATCAGAAACCATGGTGGCCGGAAGAAAGTGGTATAATATTTCTCAAGTGCTGACAGAAATGAACTGTCATCCCGGAACCTCATAAATGGTGGAAATATCTTCTAGCAATGAAAGAAATAAACACATTCTCAGGCAAAGGAAAACTAAGAGAATTTGTTGCCAGCAGACCTGCCTAAAAAATGGCTAAAGGAAGTCCCTGAAACAGAAAGTAAACGATAAAAGAAGGAGTCTTGGAACATCAGGAAGGAAAAAGGAACAACAGAAAGAGTAAAAATATGTGTAAATACAATGGGCTTTCCTTCTCCTCTTGAGTTTTCTACATTCTGTTTGATGATTAAAGCAAAAAAATTAAAACATCGTCTGTGATTCTCAATGTAGAAAAATTATATGAAGATGCAATATTTTCATTAACCATTTTGTAATAGAAATGATGTATAAATTCTCAATGTATTGAGTGCCTAGCACATGTTAGGAATATTTTCTGTTATCTCAATTTTTTTTCTTTTTGCCTTTGGTGAGGGTAGAGGTAGCCCTACTTTGCAGATGTGGAATCTGAGGCTTTGGGCCTCCAGTGTGTGTGGGGGCGGGGGGAGTGACTTGCTAAGCAAAGATGTTAGTTAGCAGCTTAAGATGAACTTTGGGACGAAGGCAGAACATAGATAAAGAAATAGGTATTTGTGAGTAGTCAAGAAATCTAGCACACTATTTGTGTATACACTTTTTGTATCTGTACATGTGGCGGTCACTGGAGACCATCTCTCTCTCTCTCTAAGAAAGCCAAGAGTTCAACAGGTAACTGGTAAGGTGGACAAAGTGATGGCACGTAACCCATGAAAGGCGTTAAACATAGTTTTCTCTTTTCTGCAAAAATTGATGGAGGATGGATTATCTGCAATTGTGTGGCAGAGGCAGTTTTGCAGCAAAAAAAAAAAAAAAAAAAACCAAACAATAAAACCCACTCACTTTGCTGTGGTTGGATTTCTCTTGTTAAAGGACATGACCCAGGTTCCATAAGTTTAACTGTTCAACACGAGAGGCCACATGTGGCTACATTTTATGTACCTACCTTTGAAGACAATGTGGAATAGTGGAAAACCCCTGAAATTTACAGTCAAAGGGACCGAGATTTACATCCTCACTCCAGAAATTACTAGCTATGTCATAAGCGAAAGGTTACCTAACCTCTCTGAGTCTCATTTTTCCCATTTCAAATGCGGATATAAGAATGAATACCTGGTATGGGGTTTGCAAGGGTCAAATGAGAAAAATGCATATAAAGTGCCTAGAATATTAAAGCTGTTCAGTAAATGTTAGCTCCCTGCCCTACCACAATCCTCCCACCTCCAAGTCAAAACAACTGGGTTTAAATCTTTGCAGTGATGTCCATTAGATTGTGTTAAGGTCTTAAATTTTGCCCTAAGAAACACTGGTTTAGGGTAGAACAGTCTGTGAACAGGCATTTAACTCATGGCATCATACCTGACGTGGCAACTTTAGCGAGCGTGTTAAAATGTCACAGGTGAACTGGACAAATAGAAATAGGATATATAACTTCCAAATCACTAGAGGGAATGAGGCACTAAAGAACACTCAGTCCACCCAATGGAAACTCATTCGATCCAATAGAAAAAGAGAATATTGCATGAGAAGCATAGGAAAAAAATCACGATAAATAGGAAGCAGAAATAAGATGACAGAAACAACTGCAAAGATAGAGATTACTGGGAAAAACTCAAAATGGAGTCATATGACCTTTAAAAGAGAAGTATCTAAATTATAAGGACACTAAAGGGTTAAAAGCAAATAGTTGTGAACATAAATATATATATATTTTATGATTTCAATTCTTAAATGACTCAAAAGAGGGATTCAAGGTGCATAGACGGCATTTCTAATTATTGTGCATGTAATTCCGAAGCCTCAAAGTATACATGTACCAAATATTCACTGAAATTGGCAAATTCACAGAGTGGGAGCTTTTGGTATATCTCTCAGTAACTGATCGACTAAGAAAACAGTAACTATTAGCAATGATAAGGAAGATCTGAAGAACCCTATTAAAATCCTGATCTAATGTATAGAATACTAGGCCCAACAAGTAGAAAATATATATTCCTTGGAAGCACAAATGAAACATTTAGAAAAACTGATCATACACCAGGCCACAAATGTATGACAGCAATTATCAAAAAGAGTTGTTAAGGTGCAAGTCATGCTCTCTGAACACAATGCAATTAAGTCAAAAAATAACAACCCAAGGAAAACAGAAACGAACCACCTAGGGTGGGCGTATTTGAAAATACGATCTGAATCAAGTGATAAATATGACCAGCGAGTGATAAATGGTAATTATTAATCAAAATGGAAATTAGGAAATATTGGAACCAAATGATAATGAAAATAGTACCTATAAAATCTTGTGGAATACACCAAAGAGGTAGTTTGAGGGACATTTATAACACCAAATGCTTACATCAGAAAAAAAAGAAAAACCACAATTTAATGAGGTAAGTGACCAAAATATGAAATTAGAATGAGAATAACAGAGTGAATGCAAGAAAGTTGAAGGAAGGAATACTTACCAATATTACATAAAGAGAAAACAAAAATCCATAAAGAAGTTCAAGCAAACCAAATGCTTGTTGTTAGGAAATGCAAATGAAATCGATAAATGTCCAGCAATGGTTATCGAGAGAGAGAGAGCGCGCGTACAAATAAAAGATATTAGGAATAAGAAAAGGAGTCATGATTACAGACACAATAAATATCTTCGTAGGTAATGTACTACTTAATTTGAATTACTTAATTTTAAAACATAGATGAAATGAATAATTTTGTCAACCTACCAAAATTAAATCAAATAGAAATAGCCTGATCATTTCTATAATACAAATTTAATCCATCATAAATATGAAATTCTAAAATTACTAAAGCTCTTGAAAACTCTTTCATGGCCTCAAGTACTACCGTTAACTTTAATGTCTATAAGATCAACCCCATCTGGGACTCACAGTTTATCTACTTATTAATTCATATCAGGCCACCCCATACATTTGGGACCCCCATCCCCAATTTTGGATTCTACCCTTTAGCAAGCTGATGTGATTGATTACTTCAAAGTACTCATATGATACCTCCAGCTTTGTCATGCAGATATGAGCCGCATTTCCAAAACACTCACGTAAACAGCCTTTAAGTGATCTGCAACCTGCAGACTTGGTCTTCTGAAATAGGCATCAGAAAAATCTGCTCTTGAGCCTAGGTAAAAAAGATCTTATCAGGTACCCTTAACAACTAACATCAGTAAAAGTCCAAGGTGTTGGTCCTTGAATTAATGTTTCTCATCACATCTCCCTGTCTACTGGCTATCCACTCCATCTGAAGACCATAAACCTAGGATTCACAGCAACCTTCCAGGTGATGCTGACTTCAGAAGTGGACAGATTCCTCTATCCGAAGATGACAGAATAAGATGCATTTTCTGATTCTCCAACACCTTCTTCTCCCCCTTTACTCTACTATTAATTACCTATTATTGCAATGTGATGTCTTCTAGAACATCATTATGACCTTCCCTTATCTTCATCCTATTATTTTTTTAACTCCTATGGTCTCCTGCCACTTAAGGAAAAACATCTGACATTCCCCATCTGACCCTGCTGACAAAAACAAAAACAAAAGCAAAAACAAACAAATGCTGTTCCATTAAGCACTCCGAAAGGCAGATTTCTTTTTGAAGGCCCCTTCTGATATGTCACTTTCCCTTGCAGCATTAGCCCCAACCTTCAGTCTTATAAAAATTGGATCTAGATCTCACGTCAATAAAATACTCCTGCTGAGGTCGTTACAATCCTATGAGCAAGGCCTACTCAATCAGGAGTAAGCTCCAATATTGGGGCCATCCTGACCCTGACAGTCACTTTGTTCGTGGTATTCAGTTTGTTCATGATAGTCAGCCTGCTCTGTGAAACTGATTGACTCTGATAAATACATTGTCCATCTCGAGGGACACAAAATTGGCTTTCTCTTCTTGTGATAAATGATACTTATGCTCCCAATACAGTCTGTGTCACACTAGGGTACTACTCCTTATGGAGTCTTACATATATGCCATCTTACATAAATGCCCATATGGCACATGCTAACGTATCCTGTGTATTCAGGATAATTGTTAG
Source organism: Tapirus indicus (assembly GCA_031878705.1). Taxonomy (NCBI): domain Eukaryota; kingdom Metazoa; phylum Chordata; class Mammalia; order Perissodactyla; family Tapiridae; genus Tapirus; species Tapirus indicus. Next base: position 50,756,655 of record CM062942.1, read on the forward strand.
AGACTTTCAGACATTCCAGTGGATCTTGTTTCCCTGGGGGAAAAAAAATTATCCAGAAATAATCAAACCACTTTCTTTAAAAAACTCTCAGGAAGAATAACTCACTCCCTCTTCATATATGCCATGTGATCTGCAAGTCCCACATTAGGGATAGTAATAACTAGCAAGGATGGCCCCAAACTTGTCTTTGACTCTAACAAAAGTCATGTGGCTCTCAGAAACAGGCCCAGCTGGATTCATTGCCTGGGTTTTATAATCTAGGCCCTCGAATTCAAGACTAGTTTCAAGGACTAATAATCATCCTGTTTCGCATGGTACTTGTTTTGCAGTTGCCCAAGGCTTCCTGTCCAGAGTCTTAAATGCTATTGCACAGCCAATGTCACGTCAGGGGATTCAACAATGTATCCTACAACAAAAGGAGCAAGAGAGACCGACCCATGTCCAACTACAGACTACATTCTCTAAACAAACTCCCGATCAGCAAAATCAGAGTAATGGTGAAAATCTAGACAACGTGGGTGAATGTCTGTGGCCTAATGTCGTCTGTCCTTGGCCAAAAGGCAGTGCTGAAGAAGAAAAAAGGAGCAAATCTCTTGACATCCAGGCTAGGACATGTTATTCTCCTATTGGACATTAAAAATTCTCGCAGAATGCCAACTTCAGACAAGGTCACTCCGAGACCACAATAAAGTGAGACAAAACAAAGGCCACTCCATAACTTTCTTTCTAAGCACAGACAAAAGCAAGATTACTGTACAAACCACCATATATCCCTCCACTAGCTAACAGAGTGACTGCTAGTTTGGGGCTTCTTTTTTCTTTGTGTGTTTGTCTGTTTTTACCAATTACAACTTTAACCTCACTCTAATCTGTTCTCTCTACACGAGAGGTTTATAAAGATACTCAGTCATAGGAATACCCTCTTTTCCTGACAGCACCCAATCCAGATCAAAACTCTGCTTCCTTAAACCCTCACTCAAATCACCTAACACAAGCCGAAATCCCTTAGTATGCCTTTTCTATCACCTTCTTACTTATATGGCCCACATTTCCCCATTGTGTGCATGCTCCCTCACTGCAACGAATAATAAACCCAACTTGTTCAACTACAAATGTGATTCAACTACCTGGTGGTCTTTAGCAGGAAGGCGTTGACATATTGTATCACGTTAAACTTGATGACAAAGCAAAATGAAGAATCAAATATGATTACTACAATAACCCCCATATGCTAATATTTCTAAAGTAATTTTTACTTTACAAAGACATTCATTTTGTATCCTCTCAATCAACAATTCCAAGGCCCCGAGACTGAAAAGAGGGCTGGTGTAATGGTAGAGATATTAACAATAAGAATGGTAAAATAATTGAACATAAAAATATATTGAAAATGGATTCTCATGCTAGTGGGATGGGAGAAGGAAAGCAAAGTTGAATTTTGGACAGTGAGTTTGAGATGATGATCTGACCACCAGTTGATGCTCTATGGGCCACAGAAGGCAAGACCCAAATTCCTCAAGTTCCAGAGAACAGGGTTGCAGAACAAACCACCCCTTTGGATGGCTACCAACTTTCCCCAAGCCTCCATAACATCTCAACAAGCACAATGAGACAAATGAGACCCTATAAATCTAAATGTGACCACTTTGTATTTCTATTTTTCTAACTCCTCCCCACCCTCACAATTATCACCAACCCACTTAGTGGTTAGCCAGACAACCTATATATTCAGAAGTAGAAGGAAAGGTAAAATTCACTTGGGGAAACTGATTATAGAACAGCACTATCTAACAGAACTCTCTGCACTGAATTTTCTATGTTTGTGCTGTATGCAGTGCAGTGGCCACTACTTGCATGCAGCTATTGAGCACTTCAAATGTGGCTAGTGAGAGACTGAATTTTCGATTTTATTTAATTTTAATCAATTTAAATAGTCACATATGACTAGTGGCTACCATATTAGAGAATGCTACTCTAGAGGAAGTCTCCTCTCCTGCTGGTGGACCATACTCAACCACTTGCCTTCATCCAAAACATGCTCTCCATGACTGCTTGGAGAATTTTAATTCACTTAGAGCCACAGTTCTTCATAAAATTCCACGTACTTCAAGCATGCTCATCAAAACCATCAGCTGCTTGTAGCTTTCTATTTTTATCATTGCCTTGTTTTTTCTTTCAATTTTTTTTAAATAAATGACAGGTATCAACAATGTAATGCATTGTGTTCATGTGATGAATACTTCTCAGAGAATTAAGGATCTTTTAGGAATTCAAACCTTAGCATGAATTTGCCCAGATTGTTTTCATCCTTTCCACTGCATCAGATCACCCTGCTCCTAGGCCTTAAACCAAATTTGATAGTTGAATTTTGCTACAATATGGAGTGAAATCATCCTTTGGTGTCTAACCTGGGGATCTAATCGTAACAATTGATGTAGAAGATGTGTTCACAGTCTAAACCAAACTTTCACCTGCACTGTTAGAACAAATCAGTCCCAAAGACTGTTCATGTATCAGTCTAAATATGACTGATTTATTGTCTAAATATGAGGTAAAGTTCAGTTCCCTTGTCTACTAGAAAAAAATGCTGTCTATCTTCAGAACACCATGAACAGACAAATACTCCTCTGCCCCTGATATATTTCTACACTCTATAAGACATTAGATGTCTTATCAGGTAAGATACCTATTGGGGCAAATTTTTACTTCTGAAACACAAACACTTGAGGAAGTATAACTTTCAGCAAACGTCTTGGTTACTATCTCTTTACCACTGTCAGTGTCTTTCCATTCATTTATTCAAATGAGAAAGAAAGCTACACTTAGATTGAAATTTGTTGCCTGGACCACAAGTTACATTTTGTTCCTTTGTAGATGGCAGCACCTTTGAGATTTCCAAACTGTGGAGCAGACTATTGGATATAGGTCTGGGGTCAAGGAAGAGGTGTGTGCATGGGCTATGAATTTGAGAGTTTATGACATTTAGATGGTGATTGAAGTCAAGCAAGTAAACCTTGGAACATGGGGCAGCTGACACACCCCTTTCAAGAGCTTTATCTTGAATAAAGGGAAGGACATCAAGGCCCAGGTAGCTGAGTGGACAAGGGAAGGGTGGGCTCATAAAATATAAATGTCTTAGGAGTCATGTTACCAGCTGAACAGGTGATGGCATCGAAAGCTTTGGTTTTGTTTCAATTCACTTATTTCAATGTGTTTTTACTGACCCCAATTCAAAGTCATAAATTTAATCCCATGGATTGGGTTATATACTTATAGAATAGGTGTGTTTCGCTATTTTAACTCTCATCAAGCAGCTTTATTTCCAAATTCTGTAGTTGAGACTTGGCGAGCACCTGCCTGTGGATAGACACTCCCCCTCCTTTTTCTTTTCCTCTTAAAAAGATGGTTTTCTTTTTCTAGCACATTGATGGATCTTTCGTCAAAATTCCAATGTCATCGTTGTGCTGTTTATATATGGACCCTTGCCACAGTAGCATACTTCACACTGGTCTGCTGTCTGTGTCCATCCCACCTACATCCTTGGGGCACCTCTTTCTCCTTCATAGGACATTGTCTACTTAGGTCCCTTTTATCTTTGAACATGAGCCCTAGGACTGCTAACCTCTATTTTCTTACAGACTATTGAATCTGTCTCAGGGACGCCACTAGAAAGGAACGTAACAGTAGAGGGTTTGTGTACTGAATTGTAATCACATTTCAGTCCCGCCTCCTTAAAACAGGCAGAGACAGAGACACCTTAACAAAAGACCTAACAGAGCCAGAGACAGGACAGCCTGACAGACAAACAGACAGCTGGTCGGAGAGACAGAGACAGCCCAAAAGCTGGGCAGAGCCAGACAGGTAGACAGGGTTGCACAGAAAGGGGCAGACAGAGATGGACAGAAACGGAGACCGGGAGACAGAGAAAGACAGACAGACACAGACAGGGACAGACAGAGCCATGTACAAACTAGGACAGACAGCGACATTTACTGACAGAGACAAGGAGACAGGCAGAGACTGATAGACACAGATAGAAAGTCGGAGACAGACAGACTGAGAAACAGACACAGAGACAGAGAAAGACAAACAGAGAAAGAGAGAGGCACACGGAAAGAGAGAGGTAGAGATAGTGACAGGGAGAGAGAGAGATAATCAGAGACAGACTGAGACAGAGACAGACCGAGACAGAAAGGGGAAGACAGAGACAGACAGATGGAGAAAGGGACACACGGACAGAGAAAGAGGGACAGAGACACACAAAGACAGACACTGACCAAAGCAACAGAGAGATACAGAGAGAGAAAGATAGACACCCAGACAGACACAGATCGACAGAGACAGACAGGAACAGAGACAGTAAGACAGAGACAAAGTAGACAAAGGCAGAGCTGGACAAGAGATACACAAAGATGCAGACAGAGACAGTAGAGACAGAGATAGGGAATGACAGAGAGACAGAGACAGACATACAGAGAGGAAAAGACAAAGACAGAGATAAATCCTCATCGTTGTGAAGGACTGCATTGCATCCCACAGCGGTATATCTCCTTTGGTGTGGCTTTTAGTTTTGCTGTTATTTAGTTTGTTTCGTGTAGCATTACCATGACTATACATCTTGTCCTGCCTCCCCATCTCCCCAATCCTTTACTGGGAGGCTGTAAAACAACATGAGCATTAATGTGGGACGCTTTCCTCCTCAGCCTCAGCAGTCAAATAAATCAATAAATAATAGATGATCAATTGATCGATAGATAGGTAAAGTGAAAAAATAAAGACTGCTATTGGATAAATGGCCCAACCTGACAAATGGCAACAGCCAGGGCCTGTGAGAGTTTAAATGTTTAAATGAGTATATTTCAGCTGTCACTATTTGTACGTTGTTGAACAGCTTTCCATTGTAAACAGCAGAAAGCAATTTAAAGATTTAAAGCTAGTTGGGTAGGAAAACAAAAGCAGATCTCTCAGTCAAGGTGCATTTCTAGCTAAGGAGTCTCTGAATTTCCCAAGTGAGTATACTTCTTTTTTGATGAAATCGTGTCCTGGCATTCAGTTTGAGGAAAAGTGATTTGAAATTGCTTAGAAAGTTTATATAAAGAAAGTGAAATTGTTACAGGAAAAGAAAAACTAATTTTTCACCCTTCTACTGAATCACTACTTACTCTTTCCCCAACTTTGGTTATTAAAAAAAGAAAAAAAATTGAAATGAGGGCATGTTATTTGTAGTTGATTAGGTATACAGAGTATAAGAGGAAAAAGGGGGAAAATGCAAAATTAAGGGCAAACATCAAAGGGTGCAACAGCAGCTTCCTGATTGAGCCATTTCATATGACTGTTAACGTACTTATTACTCTAACACTAATATGTGGGTTTTGGACAATGAAGTCTTTCAAACTTCCTTAAAGAGTAAAAATAAACAAACAAATAAATAGTCAAAAATAATTTGTTCACTGGATGACAAAGGATAAAATCTAATCGAGAAGAGAAATATAAACCAGTAAGGAGAATTCCGGTTTCAACTAAGTAAAACGTTAAATCTGTTGATTATTTGTTTTATTTGTTCAACTTGTATTAGTTTTTTACATTCTTTCCAAGCATGTATTTATTATCTGGACGGATTCTTAAACAGAGTTTTCAATTCTTTGACCTTTAACAACAAAAATCACTCAATAAAATGCAAACAAGTAGGGCATTTTGGAGGGAAGGGGAGGGTAGCAGTTTTCAAAGTAGCAGTAATCAGAAACCAGCATATTCAAATCATGACTAGTGTGTTTCTCCTTTTTTGACAAAAACACTTTCTACCTTACCCTTTTGATTACTAGCTTGGACTTCTCATCTTTTGATCCCATTTCCAGATGCCAAGTAATTCCCATTATAATTCAAAGGCATTCCGTTCCAGAGGTGGCCAGTCCTGCTCTTAAGCAGGGAAACAATCTTTCCAAATACAATTTGAACATCAAATATTTCTGAAGAGCAAAGGCCATCAACTTGCTTAAAGAGTACTTTCTGGTGCCTAAATAATTCATGACTGTATGCCACAGGAAAAAAAAAACTATATTTAGCAAAGGAATATCCTCACAGAATTGAACTGCTTCCTTCCACTCTACCCCCAATATCGGGTCTTATAAAGTTTGAAATGTCTTTCTGGGGTTAAAATGCTAGAAAAGTTAACGTAAAGTCTAACTAACATCAGGATATTCTTAGGTTGAAGAACAACCAACAAAAAGGTCATCAGTGTAGTCTGGGTGTGTTCACGTAGTGAGAGACCATGGAAACCAAGTACTACACTCAGTGGAAGCAATGCTTCCGAAGGGGGAGCAATCCGAATGAAACCAGTGGTACTGGTGGTAATGAGTGGAGCAGGGCAGCTCTAAACACACCAACCGAAAGAGAAATCAAAATATTCCTTTAACATTCACTTAAACTAAAGGAAATGCACGTTTTAAAGATTTTCACCTAGAGTAGTAGCGTAGGTAGGCTCACAGTTTCTCTCTAAAGTCAATTGGTCTTTGTGTTTGCAGAAATGATGTAGGGGGTCGATGGATGATAAACCAGGAGGGCAGGCTGCCCCATTAACAGCACGAATGAGTCCTAGAGTTGTTTTGGGGGCTTTAAGACTTGTCCTCTTCGTATGCACCCGCAAACAGTCTCAAGTGTTACGTGCTACGGTTCACCAAAGCCTCTGACAGAGTTGGTCACCAGTGATGGGCAAGGCCGGTTGGTCTCACAGAGGGAGCTGGCATCTCGAGCAAGCTGGCCACCCCTGTCTCCAGGGAAAGGCTGCTCAGCTCTCTGAGCTTTTCACACAGGACCTCACTCTGGGCAGCGCCCCTCTCGGGGGAGGTACAGGAAGTTACAGGCCACATATATGGGGAAGACCACATCTTGGTTCTCCAGGTTCACTACCTCTAGCTCTTGATCCTTTCCCAGGGAAAGGATCTGGTATTCTGTGTCCTTCCTGAAAACGGCTCTTCCAGCCCTGTCCAAGGAGGCCAGGCGCAGGCGGAACGCGACCTTTCTCTGCCAGAGTAAGCTGACACATCACTGTTCCTAAATCACTTTTGGTCTTCTCATAGTTGAAAAAAGCTCTCTTGGGAACTGAATGAGACAATTGAGATCGACTATAAACATCTCCCACTTTTGCAAACAGGAAAGCCAATTATTCATGTTTAATTTTGCGAAGTATGATTGTTCTTAAATCTGATTATTGTCTGTCAACCAATGCAGTCTATACTTCACTTGAATTTTCTTCGTAGTTGTGTGGCGCAGGGCTGTATCTTTTTGAATAAGCAGAGCTTCTTTCATCACTCATCTAGATGCAGCCCAATCCATGAATCTCTCACTTGTCTCTATTCCTTAGCCTCTGGGGAATGATCCTTTATCTTCTTTGTGCAGATAAGCTTTTGAGATGTTAAACTATATACTTGCCCTTCCTTCTCTCCACTCCCTTTTATATACTCTCAACTTGCTTTTCTATTGCAACGTTTATTTAGACCCTCTTAATCAGCCTCTCTGTAAAACCCCATAACAGAGAATATTTGAAGTGTAACTAACTTAACGTTATACTACGATATATAAATTTGGAGAACATTCTACTTCAGTCAGAGTCAAATGACCAAAGAGTCTTCCCAGAGTCAAGGTTTTTTGTTTTTGTTTTTGTTTTTTTTTTAGTAATACCATTTCTTAGACTTGTATCTCTTCAATAAATCATGTTACCAATTCAGAAAGTTTGTATTTCTCCTCATATTTTATTCCTTGCCATTAAAAGGTTCAGATTCCCTCTGCAACATATCATCTGTTTAGAGTATTACACTTGTCCACACAATATTTAATATTCCTCATTTCCTCAAAAATGGAAAACTATCTCATTAATTCCTCATTTTCTTCATTGTATATTTGTTACAAGCTAGACTTGGTGCCTGGTGCTGGTCATCCAGAGTCCTTGCCTCAAGCATTCAAAAATATAGTGGCGAAAAAAACAAAAAAGATATACAAAGAAATAACTGCAGCCATATGGGGAGAAACCATTGATCAAGGCCTAATGAGAGTACAGTTGAGGAAAGATGTATCTCTGCCTTGAAGGTGTGAGTAAAGGAGGTATGAGCAAAGGAATGGGTACTTATTTGGAAGAAATATGGAAAGTGCCACAGGCAGAGAGCTCAAGATGTGCAAACAGGTGGAGGGTGAAAAACCAACATAAATAAAGCTAAAAAGTATTCTGGGAACTTAAGATCTTCCCCAAAGCTAAAGGTTTGTGTGCCTATGGAAAATGGAGGCATGAACACAAAAGCAGCTGATTGAACACACAGAGTTTTAAAATGGTTTTATAACTGGAAACACTATTTAAAAACAAAGAGCAAATCAAAGACTAGGGAAAAAATTACTACCTTTATCACAGAAAATGGTTTCACCGCTTCAAGTGAAGAGATTTCTTTAATAATGGAAATTAAAGTTCATAGGGGACAAAGCTGGGACCAAGATGTAATTCTCCAAAAATAAATGATCACTAAATATTTTAGATGGGGTAGAGAAAATTGTGTTCTTGAAAGTAATGGGAAAAATTCACACAAAAAGACCTCTGTTCCACCATCAGCCTGTGAAGGGAGCATCAGAGCAATCACCACAGGAGGGAAAGGGGCAAGTGTGGTCTTCCTACTTGGACGTTTCCTGTCCTGTGGGCGGGGCCTGGGGGGTGTGGCTTACCATGGCGTCATAGGTGACGTCAGGGCAGAGGTCAGCTTTACCCAGCAGCACCCTGGGCTGAGCTAGCGCCAGTGGCAGCTGCGCATGGTGAGGAAGTGTGTCTTTTGCGTTCTTCAGGTACAGGCTATGGGAGCACTAAGCAGTCGGGTGCTATGGCGCAGGGAGGGGCGTGCCCCAGAAGAGTCAGGTGCCCCTGGGGAGGAGGAGGAGGCAGTGGAGGCAGCAGTGGCAGTGGTAGAGGAGGAGGAAGAGGAGAGCAAAGACACAGAACCCACTACCACTCGGGGCAGACGCAAGCGCAAGACAGGCCCAGGAGGGCCCCTTTCAAAAGCACCCCGCCGGAAGTGTGCCAAAGACAGTGCACGGACCATTTACGAGGCGCTCTTTCTGAGGGGGGAAGACAGTGATGTACAGATCCGCGCACTGGGGGAGGAGTGGAACTTGCACAGGGCCTACTTGTGCCAGTCCAGGTACTTCGCTAGCATGTTCAGTGGTGCTTGGCGAGAGACAACCATGAAAACTATAGAGTTGCAAATGCCTGATGAGAACATTGATCCCGAGGCACTGCATGAGGCTTTAGGCTCTCTGTACCGAGACTCTGTGCTCATCTCACCCAGCCGAGTCATCGCCATGCTGGCCACGGCCAGCATGCTGCAGCTGGACGAACTGATTCAGCAGTGCGGGGAGGTCATGAAGGAGACTGTCTGTGCCCAAACCGTATGCAGCTACTACTACTCTGCTGAGAGCTACGGCCTCCAGAACATCAGGACCATGTGCCTCCAGTGGCTGCTGGACAACCTGATGACCCAGCGTAGTGAGGAGCTATTGCGAGAAGTCAGCCTGGATCTCATGAAAGAGCTCATCGCCTCATCAGAGCTCTTGGTGTTGGAGGTGGAGATGGATGTGTACACCACGCTGAAAAAGTGGATGTTCCTGCAGCTGCAGCCGACATGGAGGGGCCCCTGCAGAGCCCTATTGCCTGACGCCGACTTGTGGTTTGCCAGGTCCAGGAGGGAGCGGGAGGGTGCCCCTTTCCTGGAGACCGAGCAGGGCAGAGCCTTCGTGCCAGTGTTCCAGCAGCTGCGGCTCGCTTACATAATCTGCGACCTTCCTTCAGCGCGTGTCATCGACCGGGATGCACTCATCCCTGCCTCATGGGTGACCCCAGTGTACAGGGAGCAGTGGCTTGCCCTCCTCCGGGCTGAGCAGACCAGGGATCTCGGGCCCGTGGACGTCTACGTCTCCGACCTGCAGGGAAACAGCATGCGGTGCGGGGGCCAGCTCCACAAGGACGAGCAGTGCAGCTGGCGATGGGCTGGTTTCAACTTCGGCTGGGACCTGGTGGTGTGCTACACCAACCGGCGCATCATTTTCCGGCGCAGCGCACTGAACAAGTCGTGCGGCCTCGGGGTCAGTTTACTCTGGCAGAGAAAGGTCGCGTTCCGCCTGCGCCTGGCCTCCTTGGACAGGGCTGGAAGAGCCGTTTTCAGGAAGGACACAGAATACCAGATCCTTTCCCTGGGAAAGGATCAAGAGCTAGAGGTAGTGAACCTGGAGAACCAAGATGTGGTCTTCCCCATATATGTGGCCTGTAACTTCCTGTACCTCCCCCGAGAGGGGCGCTGCCCAGAGTGAGGTCCTGTGTGAAAAGCTCAGAGAGCTGAGCAGCCTTTCCCTGGAGACAGGGGTGGCCAGCTTGCTCGAGATGCCAGCTCCCTCTGTGAGACCAACCGGCCTTGCCCATCACTGGTGACCAACTCTGTCAGAGGCTTTGGTGAACCGTAGCACGTAACACTTGAGACTGTTTGCGGGTGCATACGAAGAGGACAAGTCTTAAAGCCCCCAAAACAACTCTAGGACTCATTCGTGCTGTTAATGGGGCAGCCTGCCCTCCTGGTTTATCATCCATCGACCCCCTACATCATTTCTGCAAACACAAAGACCAATTGACTTTAGAGAGAAACTGTGAGCCTACCTACGCTACTACTCTAGGTGAAAATCTTTAAAACGTGCATTTCCTTTAGTTTAAGTGAATGTTAAAGGAATATTTTGATTTCTCTTTCGGTTGGTGTGTTTAGAGCTGCCCTGCTCCACTCATTACCACCAGTACCACTGGTTTCATTCGGATTGCTCCCCCTTCGGAAGCATTGCTTCCACTGAGTGTAGTACTTGGTTTCCATGGTCTCTCACTACGTGAACACACCCAGACTACACTGATGACCTTTTTGTTGGTTGTTCTTCAACCTAAGAATATCCTGATGTTAGTTAGACTTTACGTTAACTTTTCTAGCATTTTAACCCCAGAAAGACATTTCAAACTTTATAAGACCCGATATTGGGGGTAGAGTGGAAGGAAGCAGTTCAATTCTGTGAGGATATTCCTTTGCTAAATATAGTTTTTTTTTTCCTGTGGCATACAGTCATGAATTATTTAGGCACCAGAAAGTACTCTTTAAGCAAGTTGATGGCCTTTGCTCTTCAGAAATATTTGATGTTCAAATTGTATTTGGAAAGATTGTTTCCCTGCTTAAGAGCAGGACTGGCCACCTCTGGAACGGAATGCCTTTGAATTATAATGGGAATTACTTGGCATCTGGAAATGGGATCAAAAGATGAGAAGTCCAAGCTAGTAATCAAAAGGGTAAGGTAGAAAGTGTTTTTGTCAAAAAAGGAGAAACACACTAGTCATGATTTGAATATGCTGGTTTCTGATTACTGCTACTTTGAAAACTGCTACCCTCCCCTTCCCTCCAAAATGCCCTACTTGTTTGCATTTTATTGAGTGATTTTTGTTGTTAAAGGTCAAAGAATTGAAAACTCTGTTTAAGAATCCGTCCAGATAATAAATACATGCTTGGAAAGAATGTAAAAAACTAATACAAGTTGAACAAATAAAACAAATAATCAACAGATTTAACGTTTTACTTAGTTGAAACCGGAATTCTCCTTACTGGTTTATATTTCTCTTCTCGATTAGATTTTATCCTTTGTCATCCAGTGAACAAATTATTTTTGACTATTTATTTGTTTGTTTATTTTTACTCTTTAAGGAAGTTTGAAAGACTTCATTGTCCAAAACCCACATATTAGTGTTAGAGTAATAAGTACGTTAACAGTCATATGAAATGGCTCAATCAGGAAGCTGCTGTTGCACCCTTTGATGTTTGCCCTTAATTTTGCATTTTCCCCCTTTTTCCTCTTATACTCTGTATACCTAATCAACTACAAATAACATGCCCTCATTTCAATTTTTTTTCTTTTTTTAATAACCAAAGTTGGGGAAAGAGTAAGTAGTGATTCAGTAGAAGGGTGAAAAATTAGTTTTTCTTTTCCTGTAACAATTTCACTTTCTTTATATAAACTTTCTAAGCAATTTCAAATCACTTTTCCTCAAACTGAATGCCAGGACACGATTTCATCAAAAAAGAAGTATACTCACTTGGGAAATTCAGAGACTCCTTAGCTAGAAATGCACCTTGACTGAGAGATCTGCTTTTGTTTTCCTACCCAACTAGCTTTAAATCTTTAAATTGCTTTCTGCTGTTTACAATGGAAAGCTGTTCAACAACGTACAAATAGTGACAGCTGAAATATACTCATTTAAACATTTAAACTCTCACAGGCCCTGGCTGTTGCCATTTGTCAGGTTGGGCCATTTATCCAATAGCAGTCTTTATTTTTTCACTTTACCTATCTATCGATCAATTGATCATCTATTATTTATTGATTTATTTGACTGCTGAGGCTGAGGAGGAAAGCGTCCCACATTAATGCTCATGTTGTTTTACAGCCTCCCAGTAAAGGATTGGGGAGATGGGGAGGCAGGACAAGATGTATAGTCATGGTAATGCTACACGAAACAAACTAAATAACAGCAAAACTAAAAGCCACACCAAAGGAGATATACCGCTGTGGGATGCAATGCAGTCCTTCACAACGATGAGGATTTATCTCTGTCTTTGTCTTTTCCTCTCTGTATGTCTGTCTCTGTCTCTCTGTCATTCCCTATCTCTGTCTCTACTGTCTCTGTCTGCATCTTTGTGTATCTCTTGTCCAGCTCTGCCTTTGTCTACTTTGTCTCTGTCTTACTGTCTCTGTTCCTGTCTGTCTCTGTCGATCTGTGTCTGTCTGGGTGTCTATCTTTCTCTCTCTGTATCTCTCTGTTGCTTTGGTCAGTGTCTGTCTTTGTGTGTCTCTGTCCCTCTTTCTCTGTCCGTGTGTCCCTTTCTCCATCTGTCTGTCTCTGTCTTCCCCTTTCTGTCTCGGTCTGTCTCTGTCTCAGTCTGTCTCTGATTATCTCTCTCTCTCCCTGTCACTATCTCTACCTCTCTCTTTCCGTGTGCCTCTCTCTTTCTCTGTTTGTCTTTCTCTGTCTCTGTGTCTGTTTCTCAGTCTGTCTGTCTCCGACTTTCTATCTGTGTCTATCAGTCTCTGCCTGTCTCCTTGTCTCTGTCAGTAAATGTCGCTGTCTGTCCTAGTTTGTACATGGCTCTGTCTGTCCCTGTCTGTGTCTGTCTGTCTTTCTCTGTCTCCCGGTCTCCGTTTCTGTCCATCTCTGTCTGCCCCTTTCTGTGCAACCCTGTCTACCTGTCTGGCTCTGCCCAGCTTTTGGGCTGTCTCTGTCTCTCCGACCAGCTGTCTGTTTGTCTGTCAGGCTGTCCTGTCTCTGGCTCTGTTAGGTCTTTTGTTAAGGTGTCTCTGTCTCTGCCTGTTTTAAGGAGGCGGGACTGAAATGTGATTACAATTCAGTACACAAACCCTCTACTGTTACGTTCCTTTCTAGTGGCGTCCCTGAGACAGATTCAATAGTCTGTAAGAAAATAGAGGTTAGCAGTCCTAGGGCTCATGTTCAAAGATAAAAGGGACCTAAGTAGACAATGTCCTATGAAGGAGAAAGAGGTGCCCCAAGGATGTAGGTGGGATGGACACAGACAGCAGACCAGTGTGAAGTATGCTACTGTGGCAAGGGTCCATATATAAACAGCACAACGATGACATTGGAATTTTGACGAAAGATCCATCAATGTGCTAGAAAAAGAAAACCATCTTTTTAAGAGGAAAAGAAAAAGGAGGGGGAGTGTCTATCCACAGGCAGGTGCTCGCCAAGTCTCAACTACAGAATTTGGAAATAAAGCTGCTTGATGAGAGTTAAAATAGCGAAACACACCTATTCTATAAGTATATAACCCAATCCATGGGATTAAATTTATGACTTTGAATTGGGGTCAGTAAAAACACATTGAAATAAGTGAATTGAAACAAAACCAAAGCTTTCGATGCCATCACCTGTTCAGCTGGTAACATGACTCCTAAGACATTTATATTTTATGAGCCCACCCTTCCCTTGTCCACTCAGCTACCTGGGCCTTGATGTCCTTCCCTTTATTCAAGATAAAGCTCTTGAAAGGGGTGTGTCAGCTGCCCCATGTTCCAAGGTTTACTTGCTTGACTTCAATCACCATCTAAATGTCATAAACTCTCAAATTCATAGCCCATGCACACACCTCTTCCTTGACCCCAGACCTATATCCAATAGTCTGCTCCACAGTTTGGAAATCTCAAAGGTGCTGCCATCTACAAAGGAACAAAATGTAACTTGTGGTCCAGGCAACAAATTTCAATCTAAGTGTAGCTTTCTTTCTCATTTGAATAAATGAATGGAAAGACACTGACAGTGGTAAAGAGATAGTAACCAAGACGTTTGCTGAAAGTTATACTTCCTCAAGTGTTTGTGTTTCAGAAGTAAAAATTTGCCCCAATAGGTATCTTACCTGATAAGACATCTAATGTCTTATAGAGTGTAGAAATATATCAGGGGCAGAGGAGTATTTGTCTGTTCATGGTGTTCTGAAGATAGACAGCATTTTTTTCTAGTAGACAAGGGAACTGAACTTTACCTCATATTTAGACAATAAATCAGTCATATTTAGACTGATACATGAACAGTCTTTGGGACTGATTTGTTCTAACAGTGCAGGTGAAAGTTTGGTTTAGACTGTGAACACATCTTCTACATCAATTGTTACGATTAGATCCCCAGGTTAGACACCAAAGGATGATTTCACTCCATATTGTAGCAAAATTCAACTATCAAATTTGGTTTAAGGCCTAGGAGCAGGGTGATCTGATGCAGTGGAAAGGATGAAAACAATCTGGGCAAATTCATGCTAAGGTTTGAATTCCTAAAAGATCCTTAATTCTCTGAGAAGTATTCATCACATGAACACAATGCATTACATTGTTGATACCTGTCATTTATTTAAAAAAAATTGAAAGAAAAAACAAGGCAATGATAAAAATAGAAAGCTACAAGCAGCTGATGGTTTTGATGAGCATGCTTGAAGTACGTGGAATTTTATGAAGAACTGTGGCTCTAAGTGAATTAAAATTCTCCAAGCAGTCATGGAGAGCATGTTTTGGATGAAGGCAAGTGGTTGAGTATGGTCCACCAGCAGGAGAGGAGACTTCCTCTAGAGTAGCATTCTCTAATATGGTAGCCACTAGTCATATGTGACTATTTAAATTGATTAAAATTAAATAAAATCGAAAATTCAGTCTCTCACTAGCCACATTTGAAGTGCTCAATAGCTGCATGCAAGTAGTGGCCACTGCACTGCATACAGCACAAACATAGAAAATTCAGTGCAGAGAGTTCTGTTAGATAGTGCTGTTCTATAATCAGTTTCCCCAAGTGAATTTTACCTTTCCTTCTACTTCTGAATATATAGGTTGTCTGGCTAACCACTAAGTGGGTTGGTGATAATTGTGAGGGTGGGGAGGAGTTAGAAAAATAGAAATACAAAGTGGTCACATTTAGATTTATAGGGTCTCATTTGTCTCATTGTGCTTGTTGAGATGTTATGGAGGCTTGGGGAAAGTTGGTAGCCATCCAAAGGGGTGGTTTGTTCTGCAACCCTGTTCTCTGGAACTTGAGGAATTTGGGTCTTGCCTTCTGTGGCCCATAGAGCATCAACTGGTGGTCAGATCATCATCTCAAACTCACTGTCCAAAATTCAACTTTGCTTTCCTTCTCCCATCCCACTAGCATGAGAATCCATTTTCAATATATTTTTATGTTCAATTATTTTACCATTCTTATTGTTAATATCTCTACCATTACACCAGCCCTCTTTTCAGTCTCGGGGCCTTGGAATTGTTGATTGAGAGGATACAAAATGAATGTCTTTGTAAAGTAAAAATTACTTTAGAAATATTAGCATATGGGGGTTATTGTAGTAATCATATTTGATTCTTCATTTTGCTTTGTCATCAAGTTTAACGTGATACAATATGTCAACGCCTTCCTGCTAAAGACCACCAGGTAGTTGAATCACATTTGTAGTTGAACAAGTTGGGTTTATTATTCGTTGCAGTGAGGGAGCATGCACACAATGGGGAAATGTGGGCCATATAAGTAAGAAGGTGATAGAAAAGGCATACTAAGGGATTTCGGCTTGTGTTAGGTGATTTGAGTGAGGGTTTAAGGAAGCAGAGTTTTGATCTGGATTGGGTGCTGTCAGGAAAAGAGGGTATTCCTATGACTGAGTATCTTTATAAACCTCTCGTGTAGAGAGAACAGATTAGAGTGAGGTTAAAGTTGTAATTGGTAAAAACAGACAAACACACAAAGAAAAAAGAAGCCCCAAACTAGCAGTCACTCTGTTAGCTAGTGGAGGGATATATGGTGGTTTGTACAGTAATCTTGCTTTTGTCTGTGCTTAGAAAGAAAGTTATGGAGTGGCCTTTGTTTTGTCTCACTTTATTGTGGTCTCGGAGTGACCTTGTCTGAAGTTGGCATTCTGCGAGAATTTTTAATGTCCAATAGGAGAATAACATGTCCTAGCCTGGATGTCAAGAGATTTGCTCCTTTTTTCTTCTTCAGCACTGCCTTTTGGCCAAGGACAGACGACATTAGGCCACAGACATTCACCCACGTTGTCTAGATTTTCACCATTACTCTGATTTTGCTGATCGGGAGTTTGTTTAGAGAATGTAGTCTGTAGTTGGACATGGGTCGGTCTCTCTTGCTCCTTTTGTTGTAGGATACATTGTTGAATCCCCTGACGTGACATTGGCTGTGCAATAGCATTTAAGACTCTGGACAGGAAGCCTTGGGCAACTGCAAAACAAGTACCATGCGAAACAGGATGATTATTAGTCCTTGAAACTAGTCTTGAATTCGAGGGCCTAGATTATAAAACCCAGGCAATGAATCCAGCTGGGCCTGTTTCTGAGAGCCACATGACTTTTGTTAGAGTCAAAGACAAGTTTGGGGCCATCCTTGCTAGTTATTACTATCCCTAATGTGGGACTTGCAGATCACATGGCATATATGAAGAGGGAGTGAGTTATTCTTCCTGAGAGTTTTTTAAAGAAAGTGGTTTGATTATTTCTGGATAATTTTTTTTCCCCCAGGGAAACAAGATCCACTGGAATGTCTGAAAGTCTCTAACAATTATCCTGAATACACAGGATACGTTAGCATGTGCCATATGGGCATTTATGTAAGATGGCATATATGTAAGACTCCATAAGGAGTAGTACCCTAGTGTGACACAGACTGTATTGGGAGCATAAGTATCATTTATCACAAGAAGAGAAAGCCAATTTTGTGTCCCTCGAGATGGACAATGTATTTATCAGAGTCAATCAGTTTCACAGAGCAGGCTGACTATCATGAACAAACTGAATACCACGAACAAAGTGACTGTCAGGGTCAGGATGGCCCCAATATTGGAGCTTACTCCTGATTGAGTAGGCCTTGCTCATAGGATTGTAACGACCTCAGCAGGAGTATTTTATTGACGTGAGATCTAGATCCAATTTTTATAAGACTGAAGGTTGGGGCTAATGCTGCAAGGGAAAGTGACATATCAGAAGGGGCCTTCAAAAAGAAATCTGCCTTTCGGAGTGCTTAATGGAACAGCATTTGTTTGTTTTTGCTTTTGTTTTTGTTTTTGTCAGCAGGGTCAGATGGGGAATGTCAGATGTTTTTCCTTAAGTGGCAGGAGACCATAGGAGTTAAAAAAATAATAGGATGAAGATAAGGGAAGGTCATAATGATGTTCTAGAAGACATCACATTGCAATAATAGGTAATTAATAGTAGAGTAAAGGGGGAGAAGAAGGTGTTGGAGAATCAGAAAATGCATCTTATTCTGTCATCTTCGGACAGAGGAATCTGTCCACTTCTGAAGTCAGCATCACCTGGAAGGTTGCTGTGAATCCTAGGTTTATGGTCTTCAGATGGAGTGGATAGCCAGTAGACAGGGAGATGTGATGAGAAACATTAATTCAAGGACCAACACCTTGGACTTTTACTGATGTTAGTTGTTAAGGGTACCTGATAAGATCTTTTTTACCTAGGCTCAAGAGCAGATTTTTCTGATGCCTATTTCAGAAGACCAAGTCTGCAGGTTGCAGATCACTTAAAGGCTGTTTACGTGAGTGTTTTGGAAATGCGGCTCATATCTGCATGACAAAGCTGGAGGTATCATATGAGTACTTTGAAGTAATCAATCACATCAGCTTGCTAAAGGGTAGAATCCAAAATTGGGGATGGGGGTCCCAAATGTATGGGGTGGCCTGATATGAATTAATAAGTAGATAAACTGTGAGTCCCAGATGGGGTTGATCTTATAGACATTAAAGTTAACGGTAGTACTTGAGGCCATGAAAGAGTTTTCAAGAGCTTTAGTAATTTTAGAATTTCATATTTATGATGGATTAAATTTGTATTATAGAAATGATCAGGCTATTTCTATTTGATTTAATTTTGGTAGGTTGACAAAATTATTCATTTCATCTATGTTTTAAAATTAAGTAATTCAAATTAAGTAGTACATTACCTACGAAGATATTTATTGTGTCTGTAATCATGACTCCTTTTCTTATTCCTAATATCTTTTATTTGTACGCGCGCTCTCTCTCTCTCGATAACCATTGCTGGACATTTATCGATTTCATTTGCATTTCCTAACAACAAGCATTTGGTTTGCTTGAACTTCTTTATGGATTTTTGTTTTCTCTTTATGTAATATTGGTAAGTATTCCTTCCTTCAACTTTCTTGCATTCACTCTGTTATTCTCATTCTAATTTCATATTTTGGTCACTTACCTCATTAAATTGTGGTTTTTCTTTTTTTTCTGATGTAAGCATTTGGTGTTATAAATGTCCCTCAAACTACCTCTTTGGTGTATTCCACAAGATTTTATAGGTACTATTTTCATTATCATTTGGTTCCAATATTTCCTAATTTCCATTTTGATTAATAATTACCATTTATCACTCGCTGGTCATATTTATCACTTGATTCAGATCGTATTTTCAAATACGCCCACCCTAGGTGGTTCGTTTCTGTTTTCCTTGGGTTGTTATTTTTTGACTTAATTGCATTGTGTTCAGAGAGCATGACTTGCACCTTAACAACTCTTTTTGATAATTGCTGTCATACATTTGTGGCCTGGTGTATGATCAGTTTTTCTAAATGTTTCATTTGTGCTTCCAAGGAATATATATTTTCTACTTGTTGGGCCTAGTATTCTATACATGCCCATTAGATCAGGATTTTAATAGGGTTCTTCAGATCTTCCTTATCATTGCTAATAGTTACTGTTTTCTTAGTCGATCAGTTACTGAGAGATATACCAAAAGCTCCCACTCTGTGAATTTGCCAATTTCAGTGAATATTTGGTACATGTATACTTTGAGGCTTCGGAATTACATGCACAATAATTAGAAATGCCGTCTATGCACCTTGAATCCCTCTTTTGAGTCATTTAAGAATTGAAATCATAAAATATATATATATTTATGTTCACAACTATTTGCTTTTAACCCTTTAGTGTCCTTATAATTTAGATACTTCTCTTTTAAAGGTCATATGACTCCATTTTGAGTTTTTCCCAGTAATCTCTATCTTTGCAGTTGTTTCTGTCATCTTATTTCTGCTTCCTATTTATCGTGATTTTTTTCCTATGCTTCTCATGCAATATTCTCTTTTTCTATTGGATCGAATGAGTTTCCATTGGGTGGACTGAGTGTTCTTTAGTGCCTCATTCCCTCTAGTGATTTGGAAGTTATATATCCTATTTCTATTTGTCCAGTTCACCTGTGACATTTTAACACGCTCGCTAAAGTTGCCACGTCAGGTATGATGCCATGAGTTAAATGCCTGTTCACAGACTGTTCTACCCTAAACCAGTGTTTCTTAGGGCAAAATTTAAGACCTTAACACAATCTAATGGACATCACTGCAAAGATTTAAACCCAGTTGTTTTGACTTGGAGGTGGGAGGATTGTGGTAGGGCAGGGAGCTAACATTTACTGAACAGCTTTAATATTCTAGGCACTTTATATGCATTTTTCTCATTTGACCCTTGCAAACCCCATACCAGGTATTCATTCTTATATCCGCATTTGAAATGGGAAAAATGAGACTCAGAGAGGTTAGGTAACCTTTCGCTTATGACATAGCTAGTAATTTCTGGAGTGAGGATGTAAATCTCGGTCCCTTTGACTGTAAATTTCAGGGGTTTTCCACTATTCCACATTGTCTTCAAAGGTAGGTACATAAAATGTAGCCACATGTGGCCTCTCGTGTTGAACAGTTAAACTTATGGAACCTGGGTCATGTCCTTTAACAAGAGAAATCCAACCACAGCAAAGTGAGTGGGTTTTATTGTTTGGTTTTTTTTTTTTTTTTTTTTGCTGCAAAACTGCCTCTGCCACACAATTGCAGATAATCCATCCTCCATCAATTTTTGCAGAAAAGAGAAAACTATGTTTAACGCCTTTCATGGGTTACGTGCCATCACTTTGTCCACCTTACCAGTTACCTGTTGAACTCTTGGCTTTCTTAGAGAGAGAGAGAGATGGTCTCCAGTGACCGCCACATGTACAGATACAAAAAGTGTATACACAAATAGTGTGCTAGATTTCTTGACTACTCACAAATACCTATTTCTTTATCTATGTTCTGCCTTCGTCCCAAAGTTCATCTTAAGCTGCTAACTAACATCTTTGCTTAGCAAGTCACTCCCCCCGCCCCCACACACACTGGAGGCCCAAAGCCTCAGATTCCACATCTGCAAAGTAGGGCTACCTCTACCCTCACCAAAGGCAAAAAGAAAAAAAATTGAGATAACAGAAAATATTCCTAACATGTGCTAGGCACTCAATACATTGAGAATTTATACATCATTTCTATTACAAAATGGTTAATGAAAATATTGCATCTTCATATAATTTTTCTACATTGAGAATCACAGACGATGTTTTAATTTTTTTGCTTTAATCATCAAACAGAATGTAGAAAACTCAAGAGGAGAAGGAAAGCCCATTGTATTTACACATATTTTTACTCTTTCTGTTGTTCCTTTTTCCTTCCTGATGTTCCAAGACTCCTTCTTTTATCGTTTACTTTCTGTTTCAGGGACTTCCTTTAGCCATTTTTTAGGCAGGTCTGCTGGCAACAAATTCTCTTAGTTTTCCTTTGCCTGAGAATGTGTTTATTTCTTTCATTGCTAGAAGATATTTCCACCATTTATGAGGTTCCGGGATGACAGTTCATTTCTGTCAGCACTTGAGAAATATTATACCACTTTCTTCCGGCCACCATGGTTTCTGATGAGCAATCCACTCAGACGCCAATAACAGGAACATCAGATCTTTGGTTATAGTCTCACAAGTCTCAGAGGCTCTGTTCATTTTTGTTTCCAGTTTATATCTTCTCTCTCTTAGTCAGACTGGGTAATTTCTATTGTTCTGTCTTTAAGTTCACTGATTCTCTCCTCTATCCTCTCTATTTTGCTACTGAGTCCATCCACTGAGTTTTAAATTAATTAATTTTTTATTTTGACTGTCGCATCTTTTCAGTTCTAAAATTTCCACTGGGATCTTGTTTTTTTTTTTTTTTTTCTCCTTCTTGTATCTTCTATATCTTTGCTGAACATTTCTGTTTTTGTTTTTCATTTGTTTCAAGTGTTTGTAACTGCTCATTGAAGCATTTTAATAATGGCTGCTCTAAAATCCTCATCAGATAATTCTAACATATGTGTCATCTTGGTGTTGACATCTGTTGATTGTCCTTCCCATTCAAGTTGAGCTTTCTCTGGTTTTGGGCATGATGAGTAATTTTCGACTGTATCCCTGACACTTTGGATGATATGAAGCCCTGTGTATTATTCAATTCTTCTGTTTTAGCAGACCTCCTCTGACACCATAACAGCAGATGAAGGAGGGTCACCGCCTCACTACTGCCAAGTGGGGGTGGAAATCCAGGTTCCCCACTAGGCCTGTGTTGACACCCCGAGGGAGGCAGGTGCCTCATTACTGCCGTCCATATGGCCTGCACTGAAAGCGCATGTGAGGT
This sequence comes from Tapirus indicus, assembly GCA_031878705.1. Lineage (NCBI taxonomy): Eukaryota > Metazoa > Chordata > Mammalia > Perissodactyla > Tapiridae > Tapirus > Tapirus indicus. The sequence continues at coordinate 50,778,730 of CM062942.1, forward strand.
GGAGGGCTTGTTACCCCTGGAAGGTTGTATGTATTTCCTATTGTTGCTGTAACAAATTATCACAAATTTAGTGGCTTAAAATAGCATACATTTATCATCTTCCAGATTTTTAGGTCAGGTAGGGGTCCTACTGGGCTAAAATCGAGGTGTCAGCCGGCCATGTTCCTTTCTGGAGGCTCTGGGGAGACTCTATTTCCTGCTCATTTGGGTTGTTGGTGGAATTCAATTCCTTGCAGTCCTAGGACTTGAGGTCCCTGTTTTTCATACTGGCTGCAAGTTGAGGGCCCAATCCCAGCTTCTAGAGGCTGCCAAATTCCTTGGCTCGCGGCCCCCTTTCTCCAACTTCAAAGCCAGCAATGGCGGGTCAAGTCCTTCTCCCATCGCATCTCTCTAACCCATTGTGACATTGTGATTTACAATAAGAAATGTCTGTTTTGCCCCTGGCCCTGTTCCTTGCACAGGGCTCCTGAAACCTTTGGAATTTCCTGTGATGAGAGTGATAAAGGTGTCTTTGGTTATGTTAATGAGGAAGTTCTGGAAAGCACCTAAGGATGGGGACTGGTTGTCAGGGGAAACAACCATGTGATTAGAGCGTTGCAACTTTCAGTCCCACCCCCTTGACCTCTGGGGAGGGGAAGGGGGCTGGAGGTTGAATCAATCACCAATGGCCAGTGAATTAATCAATCATGCCTGTGTAATGAAGCCTCCATAAAAACCCAAAGGGACGGGGTTCAGAGAGCTTCTGGGTGGTGAACACGTGCAGAGGGAGGGAGACTAGCACACCTGGAGAGGGCATGGAAGCTCCGCACCCCTTCCCACATACCTTGCCCTATGCATCTTTTCCATCTGGCTGTTCCTGAGTTATATTCCTTTATAATAAATTCGTAATCTAGTAAGTAAAATGCTTTTCTGCGTTCTGTTGAACCCAAGGAGGGAGTCGTTGGAACCTCTAATCTATAGCCAGTTGGTCAGTCAGAAGCCCAGGTAACAACCTGGACTTGTGATGATTGGCATCTGAATTGGGGGTGAGGGGAGCAGTCTTGTAGGACTGAACCCTTAACCTGTGGAATCTGATGCTGTCTCCAGGTAGATAGTGTCAGAATTGAGTTGAATTGTGGGACATCCATCTGGTGTCCAAGAATTGTTTGGTGTGTGGGGGGGGGGGAAGCCACATGTTGGAATTGGGTGCAGAATCGTTACCCATTCTTCTGCCTCCCACTTACACTTTTGGGAGCTCATGTGCTTACATTGGGCCCACCCAGATAATGCAGGAAAATCTCCCTATTTTAAGGTCAGCTGATTAGGAACTTCCAAGTCCATCTGCAACATTAATTCCACTTTGCCATGTAACATAACATATTCACTGGTTCTGGGGATTAGGACATGGACATATTTGAGGAGCCATTATTTTGCCTACCACAGCAGTGGTATAAGTCATGACTCTCCACTAGGCCTTTTCTGACATCATCCCAGTGAGGAAGGTGAGGGGCACTTCATTTTTGCTCAGTGTGAATAAATGACCTGGCTTCCCACCCCATCTTCTTTGACACTACTTTAGCAGGGAGGGGGGAGTTTGGGGCACCTCCTTGCAGCCATGTGAGAGTAGAAACCTAAGCTCCCCACCCGGTGTTTGTTGGCACGAGTAGGGGGGTGTGGCCGCTGTTTTTCTGTGGTGTTTGGCTGGAGTAGGGAAGTTATTGTGTAAAAGTTTTCTGTCTTGCTAGGCTGTCCCTTTCATTGGGCCTTTGGAGTGAAAGCAGGCTTTTCTTCTCTGTGTCCATTGTCATTTCCAAGTTGCTGCCATCTCTAGCACCCAGTCCAGGATATATGAGGCAAAACTAAAGACCAGGGCACTCACCACCCTGTTGTTTTACAGGTCCCAAGGTCCCAAGGCTGGTCAGCCTTCTTCTCAATACCTTTCAGAGTCTTGTTATATTTGTTTTATATATAATGTCTGGGCTGTTTAGCTGCTCTTAGTGGGAGAAGTGTGTCTACTCCATCTTGTCCCAGAACTAGAAGTGCATGCAGTATTTTAAAATGTTATTTAAATTTTTATTAAATTATACTTTCATTTTAAAATTAAATTATATTTAAATTCTGTGTAATTATTACAAAATAAAGAAACACTTTAAAGTATTATTTAACACTTGTTCCCTTCTTGTAGTGGTCTCAATGAAGGAGGTTAACGACAGAATTCAGGAGGAGGAGGCACCACCATGAACTGGTTGTGAACCAGGGACACTGTATAGCTGGCAATGGACGGCACAGAACACTTAAGAACTGTTCAGACTGGGTTCAGAGTTCAGAGGCCCTACTTGCTCACCAGTTGTGTGACCTCAGACAAATTCCTCAGCCCCTCTGAGCCCACTCATCTCTAAAATGGTCAAACAATGCCTTCCTGGAGCATTGACATGAGGAGTAGATGGGTTATTGTATGTATCATGGTCGGCACACGGAAAGCACTGACCCCAATGGCAGTGTTTTGTTTCATGATATTTACAAAACCGCAGAAAATTTCCACTGACAGACCAGGTGGAAAGTGAATCACTTACCTTCCAGGGGGAGTCTGTTAGGGTTCGGGACAAGAGCAATTCTTCATACTCCTGTGACTTTGGACTCCAGACACATTTCTGAAACCTGGAAATCAAAAGGTCCATTGGGTATTAGTTTTTCTCATCCCAGTAGTCAAAGTCATAACCCCTTTGCCTCAAGGCAATGGGTACAACTGCAAAGTTAGTAGAAGACACTTCTGATTTAATCTTGATGTCACCTCTCCAGCTAATGATACCCCGTGCCTCACCAAATGCACCCAACCTCTCTTCACTTCCACAATCGCTGTCTATAAATTGCAGCTTCTATCCAGTGCACATCACAGTCCATAGATGACATACCCTCATTCTGAGTAACTTACTCTCTCTTTCAGAGGAGGGAGAACCTCATGACTGTCTAATCTGAACCAAAGAACTTCCCCTGCCTCACTCTGGTCTCCTTAAAACTCTTTTACAAGGCCCAGACATAGAAGTCTCTGTAGGCAGGGCACATTCTGAGACAGGACAAGGATATTTTCAAGCTGGTTATGCAGTCACCACTTCCCAAGAGCTTATAGAAACCAAGCTCCTTCCCGAAGCCAAGTCAGCACAACTAGCTAAACTTATAGACTTGACTCGAATCTGTCAGCTAGCAAGGGATAAAAGAGCTAACATAGACATGGCAGCAGATAAGCCTTTTGTGTGTTTCATGATTTTGTCATCCTATGGGAACAACACTTTTAAACTGTATGTCAGAATTTTAATCTTTATCTCAGATGCCTTGCTCCTTCCCAAGAATTTGGATGTGATTAATCTGGAAGTTCATACTAGGGAACAAACCCATGAAGCAAAAGGAGACGTTTTGGCTGACCACTATGCTGAAGAGGCTGTCCTCACTCAAGTTTGATTGGTTCAACAAGTTAAAGACAATCTGGCTACTCTGGATCATTCCTCTGAAACCTTGAGCAAACTTCAATCACAAGCACCAGATACTGTAAAAATATATTGGGAGAAATCTGGTAATGGCCCCCAATTAGATGGATTATGGAGCCACCAAGATGGCTGCTTGGTCTCGCTACACACTCTAAAATGGAGCTTGGTGAAAAATTCACACGGTATGACCTATCACAGTAAACCAACTTGAAAATTATTCTGGGACATGGTTGGGAAATTTATAATTGGACTACAGAGGGATGCTCCCAGTGCATGTTGCGCCTACTTCCCTCTCTAAATTCAGGTTTCTGTGAAAGGACTAAAATTAGGGATTTAAGAGGATGTAAGAAATCCTACCTTTGCAGGCTTCCCTGTTGCAAGTGGGAACCATGTCATGTGTATATTCATGCATTCAGTCATTTACTCAAGAAATACTTGCTGAGCACCTAATGAGTGTGTCTCATCCTGTTCTGGGAAGTAGAGAAGATACAGTGGTGAACAAGAGAGGCCAAGTTCCTGCTCTCAGAAATTTACATTCTGTTGGCAGGAGATGATAAAACCTAAACACAAGAGACACTTTCAGGCCAATGGGCAATGGGATGGAAAGTGACTAGTTATCATACTATACTAAGGGTGTTGAGGGACGTGTGGCATCTGAACTCAGTCCTAAATGACAAGGGGGCAGCCATGTGAAAATCTGGAGTAAGAGTCAATTGCCGGGTGTGTCAGAAGGGAGTGAAGTTGGCATGTTTTATGAACAGAACAAAATCCCATGTGGTGATTCCATAGTGAACAAAGGGGAGAATGATAGGAGATGAGGTCCAAGAGATAGTCAGGGATCTGACAACTCAGGGCCTTGTAGGCCACGATGGGGGATCGAGTTTTATTCTTAGAGTAAAGAGAAGCCATTATAGGATTTTATGCCAGCAAGTGATGGGAACAAATTTAGGCTTTGGGATGGTCACACTGTCTGCCATGTGGAGAGAAAACTGTTGCTGGGCATAGCAGATATTGCCCCTTGCCCACACCAACAGTCATTATCCCTTCCCTCAGTTTTTGCCAGACACTTTGCTGCCTGGAACAAAATATTACATCCAAAAGTGTTGGGAGTGATTCCTTGGAAGGCAGCTTAAGTGGAATGTACTCAGCTGAGAAGGGCCCCTATTTTCCCTTTTGCATGACCATTTTCTTCAGGCACACAACATTGGCATGATGGCTGGAATTCTAGCAGCCACTCTGGATCGTAACGGGACCCTGAGGCTTGAATTCATGCACACAGGTGGTGGTGGAGCAGAAAGATGGTATCTCAGTCCCTCATGACTCTATGGAGCCTTCATACCTGCCCTGGACTGGCAATCTCCAGACTTCTTTCATGTGAGAGGAAAAAAAAGAAAAAGAAACCCACAACTTTTAATTTGCTTTAGCCATTATTGTGTGCAACCACAACCACTCAATACTGATATAAGAGCAGAAGCAAGGAGTCCAGTTTACAAAGCTATTACAGTAATCCAGGCAAGAGAGGAAGGTAACTTTGGACAAGAGCGACTAGCCTTGGAGTTAGGAAAGAGTGTTCCAATGCTAGACATAATTTGAAGGTAGAGCCAACAGGATAATGTCAAAGATTGGATGTGTGGTGAATGATGATAACACTTGCTGAGACAGGGGAGACCTAGAGAGGAGCAAATTGTGTGGAAAATCAAGAGTCCTATTTTGGACTTGCCCATTCTCTGATGCTTTGTATCCATGTGGAGATGTTGAGGAGGCATTTAGATATGCCTCAGGGCAGAGGTAGAGTGAGAGGTAAAAATTTGGTATTTAAGCCACAGGACAGGATAGTATCACCTAGGGAGGGTGTAGGTAGAGAGGAAGGCTGAAGATAGATTCCTGGGGCACCCTCATATTTAGATGTCCAGTGTGGGAGCAGGGACCAGCAACACTGACTGAGGAGGAGGGGCCAAGCAGATGAGCAGAGGTAGGCTTACAGGGGCGAAGGTGGAGGCGGACGCACGCAGATAGGGGCAAAGAGACAGATAGAGTTGGATAAGACAGAGATAGAGACAGAAACAGTCAGAGACAAGACAGAGAGACACAAACTGGGGCAGAGACAGGCAGAGAAAGAGAGTCAGAAAGAGACAGACAGAGAGAGAGAGAAACAGAAAGAGAGACAGACAGAGTCACACACATGCAGGCACACACATACAGAGTTAAGGGGACAGAGACAGAGGAAGTTAGACAGACAGATTGTCAGAGACAGACAAAGACAGTCAGAGACAGAGGCAGGCAGTAAAAGAGAGTCAGACAGAGACAGACAGAATGTGAGAGAGACAGATGGAGACACACACACACACACACACACACACACACACACACACACACACACCGAGAGAGAGAGAGAGTGCCAACATCCCTCCACTGCGAGACTCACCAGACTCACTCCCTGTGAATTTCAGCTGCTGTCTCCAGCACACTTCACAGTCCACAGGTACTATACACTCCACAGATGTCATACTCCTTTTCTGGCTACCTTACTCCCTCTTTCAGAGGAGGGAGAACATCATTTTTATGGGCTGAATATGCCCCCCCTCCAAATTCATGAGTCGAAATTTTAACCCCCAGTATCTCAGAATGTGACCATAATTGGAGATAGGGTCTTCACAGAGGTAATTTATTTAAAATGACGTCATTAGTGTGGGCCCTAAACCAGTATGACAGGTGTCCATATAAGAAGAGGAAATTGGGAGACAGACATGCACAGAGGGAAGATGATGCAAAGGCACAGGGAGAAGACAGACATCCAAAAGCCAAGGAGAGCAGCCTGGAACAGATCCTTTCCTCATAGCCCTCAGAAGGAACCAACCCTGGTGGCACCTTGATCTCAGACTTCTAGCCTCCAGAACTGAGAAAATAAATTTCTGTTGTTTAAGCCATCCAGTCTGTGGTACTTTGCTATGGCAGCTCTAGCTAACTCATACACTCATGATTGCCTAACCTTAACCCAAGAACTTTCCCTGGCTCACTCTGATCTCCCTGAAACTCTTTTACAAGGCCCAGACATATCTGTAGGCAGGTCAAACCTTAAGGCAGGACAAGGATATTTTCCAGCTGACCATGCAGTCACCACCTCCCAAGGGCTTATAGAATCCAATCTCCTTCCTGAAGTCCAGTCAGCACAGCTAGCCAAACTTACAGACTTGACTCGAGCCTGTTAGCTAGAGAGGCATAGCATGCCGTGTTAGCATAGACACAGCAGCAGCTACGCCTTCAGAGTGGTTCATGATTCCGGCATGCTATGGAAACAACTGGGGTTTCTTTCCTAGCTGTTGCTGCTACTCCCATTAAGCATGGTCAGCAAGTTTGAGCTTTACTAGATGCCTTGCTCCTTCCTAAGCAATGGCATACATTTAAGCTGAAAGCTCTTACTAGGGAACACACCCATGAGGCAAACGAAAACACTTTGTCTGACCACTATTCTAAAGAGGCTGCTCTCACCGAAGCCCAATACAAAAGCAAAAACAAAAACGTGCACGCTGTGACCCAAGAAGTAAATGGACTTAAAAATTATGCTGGGGCAACATTGGTGGGAATATTTTAATTGGATAGGAGAGGATATCCCCAGTGCATATTGCACCCACCAGAGTCATAAACCTGGAAAATCTGTGAAGGTGGGACATGGACAGGAACCACAGCCTCAAGACCTTTTGAATATTTGCAAATGGAATTTACACAACTCGCCACGATCGTCTGCCTTTCCAGAGATGGCTAGACGCTTCCACTTGCCAAAAGGCAATAGCTCTTACTTTGTCGAGAAATCTATTATACCTTTGTTTTTCCCACTTGGGGAATACCTAATTTATCTTTCTAGTGACAGAAATATTCATTTTACTGGGACCATAATTAAGGAACTTTGTAAGGTCTTACCCATTGGTCAAAAGCTACACTGTCCTTACCATCCTTGACACTCCGGGGGGAGGGGGGAGGGGAAATATATATATATATATATATTTTTTAACACATATGTGTATATATAAATATATAAAAAACCAACGGTACTACTTTAAAATTAAAACTTGCTAAACTCTCTGAAGACTTACAACCACCATAGCCTAAGGTATTCCCGTTGGTATCAATGGCCATCGAGTCATCTCCCTCTACCAATCATAGATTTTCACCTTATGAATTTGTCACAGACAGACAAGTGAGACTGGACATAATGTCCTCTTGGACGCCACTTTGTTGCAAGCAGATATGGCCAAATTCTGTAAGGGACTAATGCCATATACTCAGACTTACCCCCAATAGGTGTAAGCCACCCTTCTGAAGGAGCTGTCTTCTAAGCATGTACACAACTTAAAACCAAAAAGTTTTGTCTCCTGGGAGAGACACCAACAAACATCCCCTCTGGAGCCTCATTGGAAGGGCCCTTATTAAGTTGCTCTTTATCACCAACACTGCAGTCAAGCTACAGGGAATAGATCTTTGGGTTCCTGTTTCCCAGCTAAGAAAACGTCAACCTCCTAGACTGATTGTATTTCTACTTTAACCAGAAACCTTTGACTGAGGGTTTCTCGGAATACTCCCAAAGCATCCAACTCCAAGAAGGAGACAGCCTTACCAAGAAAATCAAAACGAGCAGATGACCTTGAAGAGTGAACACCTGCCACCCAAGACAATAGAATAAGATCTTTGTTTCGTTACCTTGTTTTATATCCTAACTCTGCTACTCATTATTTACATCCTTAAGCCTGAATTTGTGCATCTCTGCAGAGTTACCTCCAAGTGCCGATCAAGAAGATGTTTCCAAAAACTCCTCATCACGCTGTTTCTGCTTCCTCTGCTTATCTTTTCTCTTCCTGTCTCTTTCATTTCCTCTCCTTTCTCAAACATGCAAAACCGCTGGCATTTTCTAAGACAGGCCTACAATTACGAAGCTAATGTCACTTATAACTGCTACTTTGGCTCACCCTTGCTGCGGGATCTGTGGTCCCTTTGCAAATATCTGTCAGTTACTCTGCTGGGAATCTCTCTCTCATCACCACTGCAGGTTAGGATGCAACCCCTCCTGAGTTAGGACTGCAACAATAACTTCCATAATAAACACCCCTTATACTATATACTCTCAGAGAGGAGAGTCTTGTTTTAGAGATGTATCCTGGGTCTCTAATTCCAAATTTATGGGATTAGTTTGCTGTGATGAAACCTTCCCGACAGAAGGCCCTACTGAAGGAGGAGCCTACACATAGTCTAGCTCAGGCAGAAAACTATGTCTCCTCTCTGATGAGTTTCTATATACATGGGGAGAGCCCCCAAATGACTCTATATTAAATATATTTATATTTACATTATTTACTATCTAATATTAGTTTAATAATTTAGTTATTACTTAGCTTAATATTAATTTAATATTGATATCTAATATTTAATAATAATCTATTTAATGTTTATTGTATTATAATCTGTATTAAATTGCATTTAATTTGAGGCTCAAATGCCTACTGGCGTTCCTCTACCAATGAGATAGTATTCTGTTTCCTTGCTCAGCATTTTCCCTTTTAAGACATTTAATCTCACCAATTGAATCATTTAATCTCACCAATTGAATCAATTTGTTGTGTCTTTAGGTCAGAGCTAAACCCTCACTGCCAAACCAGAGGAGTAATCTGGTTAAGGGCAGGTAGACCCTTCTGAAAAACATGCATTATCACCTGATGAAGAAAAGGAACTGTGTAAAGAAGCCAAAAGATGAGGCATGAATTTTGAGGGACTCACCACGGCTCAGAATGGATTTTATGCTGCAGTTATCACCTGAGGGGTGCCCTCCAGACTACATAATTACACAGTGGGTGGATATAATGCCTGAGTATTCCATGTCATCATCTATGAAGTTATGTGAGCCACCAATGATACCATTATCAATATTGACATATTTGCTTGATAAATGCAAAGACTCCAGAAGGCTGTCTTCCGTCATCAACTGGCATCATCCTGGCACCGGGGAAGGAACATGTACAGCCATTGGTGATGACTGCTGCAAGTGGAGTTCCAGAAATCTTTATCATGCCTTTTTGGTGAGTTAACACATCTGGGAAGATAACATTCAATAAGTGAATGATATTGTCCTGACCTCTGGGACATTTTGGGTTGGCTTCAGGTGGCAGGGGATGGGACATCTTTTCCTACGTATTCCAAATAGGGCTGAAGTCCCTCCTTATACACTTTTTTCCTTTGACAGCTAGTGACCCCTCATTATGTCAGTCCTATCACATCTAACCAAGAGCAGTAATACCAAGCAGATGATCCAAGCCACAATCAAGGAAAACAAAAGACCAAATAACAAGCCTCTTCCACCTCTACTCAAGAAATTCCTTTCACTCTAACTCCTGAACAGCCTTACTGATCTATATATCGTCTTCTAGATGGGCCAGTGATGAAAAAAGAATTCATTTTGGCCAAGGGGACTGTAAAAGGACTAAAAGAGGCATGATAAAAGGTCCCCAGTTTCCTCCTTTCCTTCTTCCTTTCTCCTACCTTCCTTCCTTCCTTCCCTCCTTCTCTCTCTCTCCCTCCCCCACTCTGCAAACTTTGGCTGGAAGATAAACTGCAAGGCTTTAAAACACCATTCTCAGAAAATGCTGTTGCATTGTTTACTGAGATTGCACCAATGAGCCCAAGCAAAGAGCACAAAAACAGGAACTACCTCCAAGCAGGAGTTGCAGTTAAAAGAGAAAACTGCTGCCTAATCCAGAACAGCAAGAACACCTATCCCACTACCCTATAAAACTCTGACCTTGCTTAAATTGAGGAGTCTCCCGCTATTCATTTGCTCCCTGAGGCATATCTGTGGAATGAAGCCTCTCACCTCTATTTGAATCACTTAAATCATTGTCTTGTAACAGATCTTAAACCTTAATCCAGCAATGACCCTACTTGATTAACTTAATAAAGGAAACAGATGCCCCAAAATATTTATGAACAAAGATACTCAACATAGTATTAATTGTAGTAGAAATAAATAGGAAAATAGTTAAATAATTATAGTAAAAACATTTGATGGATTTTTATGTATCCATAAAATTAAGTTTTTCATTGTATTGAATGATAAAAGAGTATTATAAATTCTTTTTATTCCACAGGGTAGTGTAAAAAATATGTTTACATATTTCCATACACGTTTTGTGGAGAAAAAGGAGTGAATGAAATACACTAACATCTTTGCAGTGATTTTCTCTGGGCAAAGAGATTCTGGGTGGTGGATACATTCACCTTAACGCTTCCCCAAATTTTCTAATTGCCGCAATACATATACTGAGGATGGAGAGAAACTCTCATAGGAACTCATAAAATGTCAGGAGTTCCCCTCCCCAGAATCAGAATCACAGCATCCAAACCACCAGTAAAATTGGCCCAGGTATGATTTCCTGCATGCATGTAAATTTCTAACCTCAATCTTTGGGTGAAGCTCTACATTTAGAGAAGAAAGACCACGAGAGAACAGAAACATTGTAAAGAGACTGAATGAAACACAGAGAGAATTTAGGATGCAGGCCAGACTCTTCCACAAACATGACCACAGGCCCACAAACACTACTTTTGACTAGTTTCTAGTCTCACAACCAGGTGAGTTTGCTGAAAGGTGAAGAAGAGTAAACCATATAATCTAGCTAGGCCAATTCAAACTACACATGGGGACTATGCTCCTGGCCAACATGAAATAACAACACAAATATGCATCCCCGTAATATAAATAATAGCAAACAATCTAAGTGTTCAACAATATACTATGACCAGGAGTGGGCAGGAAAGAAGCTGCTATAGGAATAATTATACCAACATGACAATATGTCCCTCAGTCTGAGAGGATAGCAACCAAAAAACATTTAAAGGGAGGGCAGGATATGGGTAGATATGAGAAGTATAAAGGCACTAAATTTTCAGCTTTCATACAGGGCAGCCAGTATATACTGTTTTGTTTCTGACGTTAACTGAGAATTAGAGACATAAACAGAGATTCTCAAATTTTGTATACATTAGTAACACCCAGACGGGTATGTGAAAACTCAGATTGTTATTTTTTAGAGTTTCTGATTCAGTGAGTCCGGGATGGGTACTGTAAATTTGAATTTCTGAAAAGTTCCCAGGTGATGCTGATGCTGCTGGTGCAGGGACCACACTTTGAAACCCACTGGCCTAGAGACACCAAGAGTAGAGCTAAAGTAGGATGAGTATCTTACAAATGAGCAGGCTAGATAAAGAGAAAATTGGCAAACACACCCACCATATAGCAACGCATAGAAAACAAAAGAAAATGCAAACATACTTAGTATAACATGATAGATATAATATCATGTGTGAGTGTCCTAACTAGCAGGAATAGAGGGAAAGGACAAAGGGGCAAAAAGTTGTTTGTTCGTTTGTTCACTCGTTTTCCCTCGTGAGGCTTTGTCTTTTTACTCAGGAAGGGGGTTCTGGAATAATGCATTGGCCAGAACTTTGTCACGATGCAAAAACCCTGCTCCAGGTGGTGTTCAAAGTCACTACACTGGATGAGCTCTCCATGGGAGTGAGAGTAACTAGAGAAGTGAAGAAGTCTAAAGTTGGAGCTCAGGGCCAACCACATTTCAAGATCAAGAAGAAGAAAGCCAGCAAAATCTGAGACACAGCAGTCAGTGACGTAGGAGGAACACCAGGAAAAGGTGGTTTTTCTAGAAACCAAATAAAGAAAAAGCTTCAAGGAAGAAGGGGTGATCTGTTGTCTCAAATGCAGCTGAGAAGGTCAAGTAAGAGGAGGACTGGTGAAATGGCAACTGGATCTAGCAACATGGAGGTCATTTGTGACCTTGATACAAACAGTTTCAGTGGAGTATTGGGGAGAAAGCCTGAATGGAGTGTGTTTACATGAGAACGGGAGGAAAGGATTTGGAGACAGTGAATATAGACACATCTTTGAGGGATATTTGCCAGAAAAGGGAGGAGAAAAATGGTGTGGTAGCTGGAGGGGTAAGTGGGAGAAGTTGCATCATGTCTCTTCACTAACGAGGATGATAGAAAAAAAGAAGGAAACTTGATGATACGAGAGAGGGGGGTGGGACAGTTTCTGGAGCAATTTCCTTGGGAAATTGTGGAGTATGAATGGGATCTAGTGCACAAGTGGAATCGAATGGCTTTAGACAGAAGCCCTAATAGAGTTCATCTGAAAAACAGGAGGAAGTGCAGAGTATTATGGGCACAGGTGGCGTGGCATGGCAGTGGGAGCTTATGGAAGTTACCCTCTTATTGCTTCTATGTTATTAGTGAAGTGGAAAACAAGGTCACTGGCTGTGAATGAGGATGGGAGACAAGCCGACGGAAGTATGAAGAAAGCAGAAAAGGTAGGAAAGGGTCATTCAAGAGAGTGGGAGAATGAATGAGCGAGGGTGCTGGTTCTTAACTCCAGCATCACATTAGAACCACCTGGAGAAGATAGGAGTCTAGTTTCACTCTTTTACATGTAAACATCTAAGTTTCCCAGCACCATTTATTGAAGAGACTGCCTTTTCCCCACTGAGTATTCTTGACTCCCTTGTCAAATATTAGTTGGCCGCCAAATTTATGGTGGTAATCATTTCACAATATATGTAAATCAAGTCATAATGCTATACACTTTAAACTTATACAGTGCTATATGTCAATTTTATCTCAGTAAAACTGGAAAAGGATTTTAAAAATCACCTGGAAAGCTGTTCACAATTTGGGCTACGAATTAATGCAGAATTTCTAGGGGTAGAGCCAGGCCATTGGTATTACTAAAAGCTCTGTATTGTATTCTAATATTCAGCCAGGATTGGAAACAACTGGACTAGGGAAATGTAGTATTATCGCCAGACAACTTTAAAGACCCACTTGAGGTTCATGGTCATGGACTTAAGGTGGTACCATTTAGCATGGTCGTGTCTTGTGTCTTTCTCCAGCTACATTCAGCTAGAGACTGGAGGACTGCAAGTTTTAAGTAGGTAGAGAGTTGATTTAACCAAAATTGAACTTTGGTGAGCGCGAGAGAGAAGCAAGGGATTTGAAGTAATACGTACATAGGAGGGGTACTAGAATAATTGATCAAAGACCTGAAACTGGGTACGGAGGGAAATGAAGATGTGGGAAGGTTGCGGGACAGTAAAAAGGTTGTAGGGTTACTGGATAGTAGGTCTCACTGGGGTTGTAGAACTGCCAGTTTCAGGGTTCTTGTGGAAATGGGCTGAAGAGAGGAAGTATCTATTAGGAGAGTGTAGTGCTTCAAAGTGAGATGATAGAGGGTTTTCAGTTAGTGTTGATGACACAGTCTGGGAAAATATTCTCAACAGAGGAATAATTTCCACCCCCACTGCATGTTTTGGAAATTCGTGTGGGTATTTTTGAATGTCAAAAGGATGGGGGCATTACTGGTATTCATTGTGCCAGAATCAGGGATGTGCAGGACATCCCCACTTGTGGAAGGATGTCCCAGATAGCATGATCATCAAATTGCCTACTGAATATTTATTGAGGTGAAAAACCATTTAAAATCATCTCAAGGTAGAAACGAACTCCATTTTACATATAACCACAAATTATACATTTTGCACAGTTTTAATATAGACTGACTTTTCTATATTATATATGGAATGGACATTGTATTTTGTTTTTCTTTTGCAGCTTTACCAATAATTGCTCACCCTTTCAGAAAATCATATCTCTGAAAGCAACTGCAACTTGTGGTGTTTGAGTGGCCGATAGAACACACCCAATTGAATATGTTTTTGGAATTCATGGGAATTTTGTGAATAGTTACAGAAGTAAACTTATTTGTCCATCATTTCAAATTGGGTCGTATAACAGTACCTGCCTCATGGTGTCCTTGTGAGGATGCATTGTGTCCAAACTAGTCAACACTTACAACAATCCTTGGCTGATAGGAAGCACTCAGCAAGTGTTAGCTATTATTTCTATCATCATCATCATCATCATCATTATTTTAGAGATCCAGAAGTTACAGGTTATTTTGGAGCTTGTGACAGACACTACTCCAAGATGAGAAAATCCCTTCACGTATTCATTTACCTCTCAACCCTCTTGTGCACCAAGGAGGCAAGCCTGAGTATCAGCTGGTGTCTCTTACAAAGAAAGTGTACAAAGAGGCCCAGGGTCAGGATGATATAGGGGAAAGTGCACAGAAAGAAGAGCACAGAACACCTCCTCAATTCGGTGGTGTATATCCTGAAAAGGCTCAAATTTTATTAATCTCAGAATTCACATCATTCTACTCCCCTCCTCAGGTTTTCTTGCATACCAATTTCCTATGAAAAATGTCTCCCGGTGCATAGAATAATTTACTCAGCCCCTCTCGTTTACCTGGAGAACCTCTATCCCTCCTTCAGACCCAAATTAAGGATTACATCAGTGAAAAGGGAAGAGTAAGGACCTCTGGGAAATTAGTGCCTTTTTAAAAGTAAGGAGAAAGCTGGCAAAAATTGTCAGCGTGAACATTTTTCAGAACTCAGGAAAAATGACTGAATGCTCGAAAAAATCCGGGGAGCATTTATTTTCTAAAAAATGGCTGAATATTAAAAGAACAGCAAGCTTTCTGCTGCTTTAATTTGCCCTGTTTCCACCCTTCTCCCAGCTTCATGGTAACTTTGAGAAACAGTAGCCTGAAATTGCAGTGAACACCAGTAGCCTGGTAGCCACCAGAGGGAGCAGAACAGGTTTGGAGTTCCATCAAAGATCCATTCCCAGAGAGTTGTTATTATTTGACCTGTCTGGTGGCTCCCTGGAAGACCCCACTCACAAGGTTGTCTTTATTTGACCTTACTCAGAGCTCGCCCAATGGCAAATGCTTTTTCCCCAGGGGCAATGGTTTATGATCACAGCTGCCTCTGGCAGGGGATAAACAGATGGGGAAAACAATAGACTAACCAAAAAGCTAAAAGGAAAGTCAGGGAATTGAGGTGTCCCTACGGGGCTTTGATAAGTTCCTACATATTCCTGGGAATGTAGAAGGCCATGCATAGGGCCGTGCCCATGTTCAGGAAAGACTTGAGAAGATCTTAAGCTCCCTGTTCAGACTGGCCTTGTAGCTCTGTGCAAGGAGGAAGTGGAGGCTAATGCAGAGCTGTCGATTGACTGGCTGAGGGTTGAAGGCATGTCCCAACACGTACATGGATCCCACTGGCAGACTAGGAGACTTATTGATTCCAGACATTTAAGGAAATCTCTGTCCAATGATTAGCTGGCCACTGACTAACCAGGCAGAGACTTCAGTGGCCACACATGACAAAGAATAAAGACTTTACATAATTATTTCAGAAAATCGTTATACAAATAGAACTATAACAACAATATCAACAACAACAACCTGGGCAGGTGTGGAGCGGAACTCTGATTTCCAGAGTTACCACAGTATATTACATGATACATCCGGTTTTCAAGAAAAAAAGTCAGGAGACATACAGTGAAACAAGAAAATAAATCCCAAACACAGGAAAATGATGAAATCAATAGAAACCATCTCTGGAGAAGCCCAGATATTGGACTTACTAGCCAAATATTTAAATCTTCTATTTTAAGATGTGCAAAAAAACTGAAGGAAAGAGAGTGACTTCAACAAGCTAGCAGAATAGGAGTTTTCAGCACTTGTACCCTTCTAGAAACAGCAATTTGGACAACTATCCACATGCGAAAATACTTTCTCAAGAGCTAAGGTTTCCAAGTGAGGGATTATAGCAACTGGGTGGAGCACAGAAATAAGAAAAGGTGCATTGAGGAGGGTAGGAAAGCCAGTTTCACATTACCTCCAGCACCCCTTCCTCAAACCCCAGCAGCCCAGTGCAGAGAGACGCTCTCCCTGTGGGGGAAGGAGAATGAAGTGAGCACCTGACTTCACTGTGTACCCCAGCACCAGACCCACACAAGCACCAGGCCAGCCCCTGTGGCCTCAGGCTCCAGGCCAACTCCCACAACCCAGCCTATATACTCACCCCAGCACCAGCCTGGCTCCCATGGACCCAAGCTCCAGGCAGGTTCTTGTGGCTCCAGGCTCCTAGTCTGCCCCAGGGCTAAGCCAGCCCTCAGGGACCCAGTTGCCAGGCCCACCACAGTGGTTCCTGGCATCTGGTCAGCCCGCACAGCCCCAGCCTCCAGGCCAACTCCCTTGGCCCCAGTCTCCAAGATTTCCCCAGCTCCAGGCTGCCCCCACAGACCCAGGCTCCCAGCCTGCCTCAGAGTCAAGCAGACATCCATGGCCCCAGCCACCAGGCTGGTTCCTGAAGACCCAGGCTCCCAGTTCACAACAGTACTGGCCCGCCCCTGTGGGCCCCAGTAACCAAGACCTCCAGTGGCACCCAGTGCCTTGTCAGCAACCATGGATCCAGGATCCAGGTTTGCCTTCATGGACCAAGGTCCCAGACCCACCACCCTGAACTCTGACACCAGGCCTACCATGCAGACCCAAGCTCCTGGCCTGCTCCAATGGACCCACACTCCAGGTCTGCCCCCACAGACCCAGGCACCATGCCAGCCCCTGTGGATCCAAGCAACAGTCCAGTCCCTATGGACCCAACTGCCAGGACTACCCAGTTGCTGACCCAGGCCCCAGACTCCAGCAGCAAGCCTGCCTGTGGAAACCACCAGAGAGACACCCGGAATCTCAGACAGGCTGGCTGGTGAAGGACTTTCTCTGCCAAAGCCCATATACAAAGATTGGAAGAGACGCCAACTTCTCCAAGTGAGCAGACACTAACACAAGGCCACAAAGATCACGGATAACCAAGGAAACATGACACCACCAAGGAAACTAATAAAGCTCCAATAACTGACCTTAGAGAAGCAGAATCTATGAGTCGTCTGGCAAAGTATTAAGGATAATCCTCCTAAAGAAATTCAGTGAACTAAAAGAATACACAGACAGACAATTAAATGAAATTGGGGAAACAATACATGAACAAAATGAGAAGTTCAACAAAGAAACAGAAACCATTAAAATAAAACCAAACAGAAAACCGAGAGTTAAAGAGTACCATGACTGAACTGAAGAATTCAATAGAGAGCTTCAACAACAGACTTGATGAAGCAGAAGAATCAATGAACTCGAAACTCTTCTGAAATTATCCAGTCAGAGGAACAAAAAGGAAAAAAAAAAAAAGAATGAAAAAGAGTTAAGAAAGCCTAAGTCAATTATTGGGTACCCTTAAGAGAAACAATCCACACACTATTGGAGTCCCAGAAGGAGAAAAGAAGAAGACACGGGCAGACAGCTTATTTGAAGAAACAATGGGTGAGAACTCCCCAAATCTGGATATCCAAGTTCATAAAACTCATAGGTTCCCCATAAGATTCATTCCAAAAAGGTCTTCTCCAAGACACATTATAATAAAAATGTCTAAAAATCAAAGACAAAGAGAGAATCTTGAAAGCAGCAAGAGGGGGAAAAAAATCCTCACATACAAGGGAACCCCCATATGGCTGTCAGTGGATTTCTTGGCAGAAACCTTGCAGGCCAGGAGAGACTGGGAAGATATATTCAAAGTGCTGAGGGAAAACACTGCCAAACAAGAATACTTTACCCAGCAAAGTTGCCTTTCAGAAATGAAGGAGAGATAAAGGCTTTCCCAGAGAAACAAAAGCTATGGGAGTCCACCATCACTAGACCTGCCCCACAAGAAATATTAAAGGGAATTTTTCAAGTTGAAATGAAAGAATGCTAGTTAGTAACATGACAACATATGAAAGTATAAGACTCACTGTGCAGGTAAGAATATAGTCAAATTCAGAAGACTAATACTGTAATAGTGGTACATAAATCACTTTTAACTCTAGTATAAAAGTTAAAAGACAAACATATTAGAAATATCTAAAGGTACAGTAATGTGTTAATGGATACACCACACATAAAAGATGTAAATTCTCATATCAATAACATAAAACATGGGAGGAGGAGAAGTTAAAGTGTAGAGTTTTTGTATGCGGTAGAAGTTAAGTTGTTATGAGCTTAAAATGGACTGTTATGTCTATGAGATGTTTTATGTAAGCCTCATGGTACTCACAAAGCAAAAACCTAGAGTGGATAAAAGGGAAGGGAATCAAAGCTTACCACTATGGAAAATCGTCAAGTCACAAAGGAAGACAGCAAGACAGGAATAAAGGAACAAAGGAACTACAAAAGAGCCAGAAAACAATTAACAAGATGGGAAGAGCAAGTCCTTACTGATCAACAATTATTTTAAATGTAAATGGATTAAATTCTGCAATCAAAAGACAAACAGTGGCTAAATGGGTTAAAAAAATAAATAAAAAACAAGACCCAACTCTATGCTGCATGTAAGAGATTCACTTCCGCTTTAAGGACACACATAGGCTGAAAGTGAAGGGATAAAAAGAAGATATTCCATGCAAATTGTAACCAAAAGAGAGAAGGGGTGGCTCTACTTCTATTGGACAAAAGACTTTAAGTCAAAAACTGCCAAAGAGATAAGGAAGGTCACTATGGAAGATAAAGGAATCAATTCACCAAGCAGATATAGCAATTGCAAATATATATGCACTCAACATCAGAGCACTTAAATATATAAAGCAAATATTTGCAAAACTGAAGGGAGAAATACACTGCTATACAATAATAGTAAGAGACTCCAAAACCCCGCTGTCAACAATGGGTATATCATCCAGACAGAAAATCAATAAGGAAACAGCAAACTTGAACAACACTATAGACCAAATGGACTTAGAAACATGCAGAACATTCCAACCAACAGGAGCAGCAGAATACACATTCTTCTCATGTGAACATGGAACATTCTCCAGGATAGATCATATGTTAGGCCACAAAACAAGTCTTAACAAATTTAAGAAGATTGAAATCACATCCAGTATATTTTCCAACCACAGTGGTATGAAACTAAAAATCAACAACAGAAGGAAAGCTGGAAAATGCACAAATATGTAGAAATTAAACAACACTCTTCTGAACAACAAGTGAACCAAAGAAGAAATCGAAAGGGAAATTTTAAAAAAAATCTTGAAGCAAACGAAAATGGAAATGCAACGCACCAAAAATTATGGGATGCAGCAACAGCAGTTCTAAGAGGAAAGTTTACAGCAATAAATGCCTATAGTAAGAAAAAAAAAAAGATCTCAGACAACCTAATTTTCCACCTCAAGAAACTAGAAAAAGAAGAACAAATTAAGCCCTATGTTAACAGAAGAAGACAATAACAAAGATCAGAACAGCAATAAATGAAACAGTACTAGAAAAACCAATGAAACAAGATTTGGCTTCTTGAAATAATAAACAAAATTGACAAACTTTTAGCTAGACTAACCAATAAAAAAAGAGAGAAGATGGAAATAAATAAAATCCGAAATGAAGGAGGAGACACTACAACCGATAATGCATAAATACAAGGGACCATAATAGACTACTACGAGCAATAATATGCCAACAAATAGAATAACCTAAAAGAAAATGATAAAGCTCTGCAAACATACAATCTACCAAGACTGATTCGTGAAGAAATAGAAAATCTGAATAGACCTAAAACTAGTAAGGAGATTGAGTCCTCCTATTCAAAATTCTCCCAACAAAGAAAAGCTTAGGACCAGAGAAAGGCTGGCTTCACTGGTGAATTCTACCAAACATTTAAAGATGAATTAATGGTAATCCTTCTCAAACCCTTCCAAAAATTTGAAAAGGAGGGAACACTGCCAAGCTCATTTCAAGAGGCCAGCCTTACCCTGACACCAAAGCCAGACATAGACAATACAAAGAAAATTACATGCCGATATCCCCGGTGAACATACGCGCAAAAATCTTCAAGAAAATACTCGTGATCCAAATTCAACAGCACGTTAAAGTAAGCACACACCATGATAAAGTGGGATTTACCCCTGGGATGCAAGGATGGCTTATCATATGAAAATCAAAAATGTGATACACCACATTAACAGGGCGAAGAATAAAAATCATACCATCATCTCAATAGATGCAGAAAAACCATTTGACAAAATTCTACATCCTTTCATAATAATAACTTTCAACCAATCAGGTATAGAAGGAATGAACCTAAACATAACAAGGGCCATATATGACAAGCACACATCTAACATCATGACCAATAATGCAAATCTGATTGCTTTTACTCTAAGATCAGGACAAGAAAAAGGTGCCCGCCTCACCACTTCTATTCAATATAGTAGTGGAAGTCCCAGCCAGAGCAATTAGGCAAGAAAAAGAAACAAAAAGCATCCAAATTGGAAAGGAAGAAGTAAGATTGCCTCTGTTTGCAGATGACATGATATTCTGTACAGAAAGTCCTTAAGACCACACCAAAAATAAAGTGAGAACTAATACATTAATTCAGTATAGTTGCAGGGTACAAAACCAACATGGAATAGTCAGTTGTGTTCTATACACTAAGAACGGAAGATATGAAAGAGAAATTAAGAAAGTAATCGCATTTACAATACCATCAAAAACAATAAAATACTTAGGAATAAATCTAACCAAGTGGGTTAAAGACCTGTACACTGAAAACAATAAGACATTGCTGAAAGAAATTAAATAAGACACATATAAATGAAAAGATTCTTCCATATACTTGCATTGGAAGAGTTAATATTGTTAAGATATCCATACTACTAAAGCCATCTACAGATTCAATGCGATCCCTATCAAAATTCCAATGGTAGTTTTCACAGAAATAGGATAAACAATCCTAAAATTCATATGAAACCACACACACACACACACACACACACACACACACAAACTTGAACAGCCAAAGCAATCTTGGGAAAGAGGCACACTCTCTGATTTCAAACTGTATTACAAAGCGATAGTTAATCAAAACAGAATGGTGCTGGCATAAAAGCGGACACATAGACCAAAGGAACAGAATAGAGAGCCCAGAAATAAACCCAACTAATCCTTAACAAGTGCACCAAGAACATGTGATGGGGAAGGGATTGTCTTTTTAATAAACTGTTTTGGGAAAACTGGATATCCAAATGCAAAAGAATGACACTGGACTCCTACCTTACACCACTCACAGAAGTTAACTTGAAATGGATTAAAGACTTAAATGTAAGACCTGAAATTATAAAACTGCTAGAAGAAAACACCGGGAAAAAGCTCCTTGACATTGTTCTTGGCAATGATTTTTTTGGACATGACACCAAAATCTCAAGCAACAAAAGCAAAAATAAGCAAGCGGGACTACATTAAACTAAAAAGTTTCTGCACAGCAAAGGAGCCCATCAACAAATGAAATGGTAACCTATGAAAAGGGAGAAAATATTTTCAAGCCATATATCTAATAAGGGGCTAATGTCTAGAATATATAAGGAATGCATGTACCTCAATTAAAAGCAAACAAACAAACAATCCAGTTAAAACATGGACAGAGGACCCAAACAGATAATTTTCCAATGAAGATACAGAAATGCCAACATGTACACAAAAAGGTGCTCAACAACATCAATCATCAGGGAAATGCAAGTCAAAACCACAGTTAGATATCACTTCATATCTGCTAGGATGGCTATTATCAAAAAGACAAGAGATAATAAATGTTGGCAAGAATGTGGAGAAAAGGGAACCCTTGTGCACTCTTGGCAGGAATGTAAATTGGCACAGCTGTACGGAAAACAGTATGAAAGTGTCTCAAAAACCTAAAAACAGAACTGGTGTATGATCCAGCAATCCCAATTCTGGGCATATATCCAAAAGAAACAAAATCAGTATCTTGAAGGTATACCTGCGCTCTCACGTTCATTGCAGTATTACACATGATAGCCAAGATATGGAAACAACAAAAGTGTCTGTAGACAGATGAGTGGATCAAGAAGATGTAGTATATGTATACAATGGAATATTATTCAGCCGTGAGAAAGAAGGAAATCCTGCCTTTTACAACAAATGGAGGACATTGTGCTCAGTGAAATAAGCCAGACAGAGAAAGACAAATGCTATGATTTCACTTATATGTGGGATCAAAAGAAAAAAAAAGTTGAATTCATAAAAGCAGAAAGTAGAATGGTTGTTACCGGGGCTGGGGGTGCAGGTGCAATGAAGAGACGTTGGTTACAAAGGTTACAAACTTTCAGATCTAAGATGAATAACTTCTGAGGATCTAATGTACAGCATGCTGAATATAGTTATTAATAACATATTATATGCTTGAAATTTGCCAAGAGAGTAGATTGCAAGTGTTCTCACAAAAAAAGAAAGAAGCAAGAGGTCACCATGTGAGATGACGGATATGTTAGTTAACTAGATTGTGGTAATCATTTCGCTATGCATCCGTATGTCAAATCATCAAATTGTACACTTTAAATATATACAATTTTATTTGTTCATTATACCTCAGCTGGGGGGGGGGCATCCAACAGGAATTTCTTATTCAGCAAAATTATCATTCAAAATGAAGGAGACATGAAGACATTCCCCGATAAACAAAAACTGAGGGAGTTCATTGGTAGAAGATCTGTCCTACAGTGTTATTGCAGGGAGTCTTTCAGGCTAAAGTGAAAGGACCCTAGAGAGTATATTGAAGTCTTATGAAGAAATAAAGATCACCAGTAAAGCTAACTGCATAGATAAATATAAAAGCCAGTATAATTATGTTCCTGGCTCTTCAAGTCTCTTTCTGTTTGCTATATGATTTATAAGACAAAAGTATAAGGCACTAATTATAAATTTATGTTAATGAACATGAAATATATGCATGTAAAGATGTAATTTGTGAAAACAACAACATACTTGGGGGCAGCTATTTAGGAGGAGTGTTTTCATATGCTATTGAAGTTAAATTGGTGTCAATTCACCTAGACTGTTATTAAATTAGGAAGATAATTGTAATCACCAGGATAATCACTAAGGAAATAACTTAAAAAATATACAGAGAAGGAAACAAGGAGGGAAACAAAATGGTATAATTAGAAAAATAATCAGTCAAACAAAAGAGAAGTCAGGGTTGGAAAAATTCAGGAATGATAGGTGTGTGAAACAAATGGCTAAAAGACAGAAGCAACATGCTTACTTAATCAGTAATCACTTTAAACGTGTACAGACATCTGCTTTCCAGTCCAGCATGTAAGAAGCTTGGAAGTTGCCACTCCATCTTAACAACAAGTAAAACACTGAAGAAAGTAAAAAAACAACAAGTCTTCTTAGATCCATAGAAGACTTGAGATCACAGAGCAAACCACTGCCCCCAAATTGGAGAGATGGACAAGCTAATACAGAGAATCACAGAAACCCATGAGCTGAAGTCTTCTCGAGAACCAGTGATAGAGCAGGAAAACCTAAACAGTAATTGAGGAATTGATGGAGGCTCAGTGTGGGCAATACTGAGAGATGAAAATTCCAGTGAGACCCATTCATCAGAGGGCCCCCAAACATTTATGAGTATTACCTCCAGGAGCTCACCAGGTTTTTACAGTGAATTTTGAAGAAGAATCCCCTCATGCTTCTGGCAGGGGGAGGGGAAAAGAGCTATTCAAAATAAGCCAGAACATTCTGTTCTTCTTAACAAGGTCTTCCCTTAAGAGAACTTCTTTAATCAGAGTCTAACTGAACTGGGGGAAGTGAGATACCTAACTCCAACCAGTTCTAGCCTTCTGCATGGAGAAAGGGAAATATTTGACATCAGGCTCCTCTAGCCTTCCACGTGGGAGAGGGGAGATATCCAACTCCAGCTCACTCTAGCCATCCCATCCCACCTAAGGAAACAAAAAATTTAAAAAATGGAAAGACCATGTGAAATTCACAGTCCAGAGGCAAATGCTCACTAAAAGACTGAGACCTAATCACGGGACTATAGAACTCCTCCAATTTCTTCACATGTTACCACCACACTCCTAAAAGCCCATTTACAGAAGTTCCTTCTACCAAGTACCTCATGTGAGACTATCACAAAAACGTTACAAGACATACTAAAAGGAAAAACAAAATCTCAAATTGAAGAGATAAGGCAAGCATCAGAACCAGACTCAGATATGGCAGGGATGCTAAAATTAACAGACTGGGTATTTAGAACAACTATGACTAATATGCTAAGGGCTCTAATGGATAAAGCAGACAGCATGCAAGAACAAGTGGGTAAGTTAAGCAGAGAGATGGAAATTCTAAGATATAATCAAAAAGAAATGTTGGAGATCAAAAACACCATAACAGAGGGGCCGGCCCGCTGGCGCAGTGGTTTACTTCGCGCTTGGCAGCCCAGGGTTCGCGGGTTCGGACCCCGGGCGCCCGCCGACGCACTGCTTGTCAGCCCTGCTGTGGCGGCATCCCATATAAAGTAGAGGAAGATAGGCACGGATGTTAGCCCAGGGCCAGTCTTCCTCACCAAAAAGAGGAGGATTAGCAACGGATGTTAGCTCAGGGCTGGTCTTCCTCACACACACACAAAAAACCCCACCATAACAGAAATGAAGAATACCTTTGGTGAGCTTATTGGTTGACGGGATATAGTTGATTAAAGAATTTCTGAGCCTGAGTATATCTCCACAGGGGCCTCTAAAAATGAAAAGAAAACAGAAAAAAAAACTGGAAAAGAAAACAGAGCAGAATATCCAAGAACTGTGGGACAAGTACAAAAGTTGTAACATACACCTAATGGGAATACCAAAAGGTGAAGAAGAAGAGAAAGGAACAGAAGTATTTGAAGCAATAATGACTGATGATTTCCACAAATTAACAGCAGACACCAAACCACAGAGTCAGGAAGCTTAGAGAACACCAAGCAGGATAAATGTCAAAAAAGCTAAACCGAGACATTTCATTTTCAAATTACAGAAAATCAAAGATAAAGAAAAAGTCCTGAAAGAAGCCAGAGGAAAAACAGACACCTTACCTATAGAAGAACAAAGACAATAATTACATCCAACTTCTCCTCAGAAGCCATGCAGGCAGGAAGAGAGTGGAATTAAATATTGAAAGTGTTGAGATTAAAAAACCAGCCACTATTCTAGAATTCTTTACCTTGTGGAATTATCATTTGAAAGTGAAGGAGAAAGACTTTCTTGGACAATGAAAGATTGAGAGACTTTGTTGCCAGCCCACCAGCCTTTCAAGAAATGTTAAAAGAAAGTCCTTTAGAGAAAAGGAAAATGATATGTCAGAAATTGCAGTCTACATAAAGAAAAGAAGAGCATCAGAGAAGAAATATGTGAAGGTAAAACAAAAATGTTTATGTTTCTTATTCTTAAGTGATCTAAGATAACCGTTTATTCAAAAATAATAATAGCAACAATGCACTTGATTATGTATAAGTGAAGTGAATGACAGTGATGATACAAGGGGAGGGCAGGAGGGATTAAAATTATGTTGTTATTATAAGGCACTCACATTACCCGTGAAGTGGCATAATGTTATTTGAGAGTAGGCTGGGATTAGTTGTAAATTTATATTGCAGACCCTAAGGCAACCAGTAAAAAAACTAAAAGAAAGAGTATAACTGATATGTTAAGGGTGGAGAGAAAGTGAAGTAGTAGAAAATGCTCAATTAAAATCACAGAAGGCAGAAAAAGGTGGAGGACTAAAACAGGAACAAATTAAAAGGAAACAAATAGAAAACAGTAACAAATATGGTAGATATCAAGCCAATCATATCAACAATCACTTTGAATGTCAAGGGTCTAAATGCACTTATTAAAGGACACAGTGGATCAAAAACATGTATGTTGTCTACCAGAAACCCACTTTAAACATAAAGACATATAGATTAAAAGTAAATGGATGGACAAAGATGTACCATGCTAACACTAATCAAAAGAAAGCAGGAGTGGCTATGTTAATTTCAGGCAGAGCAGACTTCAGACCAAGGAAAGTTATTGGGGAAGAAGAGAGATGCGACAAAATGATAAAAGGGTCAACTCCCCAAGAAGACATAACAATCCTTAACGTGTACGTGCCTAACAACAGAGCATCAAAATACATGAGACAAACCTGATAGAATGGCAAGGAGAAATAGATGAATCCACTATTATAGTTGGAGACGTCAATGTCCCTCTCTTCAGAAACAGACACATTCAGCAGGCAGAACATCAGTAAGGGCATAGTTGAACTAACACCACCACCAGTCAATTGTGTATAATGGATATCTATAGACTAGTTCACCCAACGTCGGCGGAATACACATTCTTTTCAAGCTCATACAGAGCATTCACCAAGATAGACCACGTTCTGGGCCATAAAACACAGCTTAACAAATTTAAAAGAATAGAAATCATATCATCTCTGCTCTCAGACCACAGTGGAATTAAACTAGAAATCAGTGACAGAAAGATAGCTGGAAAATCCCCCAAATACTTGGAGATCAAACAAAACACGTCTAAATAACACATGGGTCAAAAAAGAAATACTGAGAAATTTAAAAATATTCTGAACTAAATGAAAATAAAAGCACAACTTATCAAAATGTGTGGGATGCAGTGAAAGCAGCACTTAGAGGGAGATTAATAGGAATGGAAACATATATAGAAAAGAGGAAAGATCTAAAATCAATCACCTAAGCTTCCACCTTAGGAAACTGGAGGAAGAAGAGCAGATTAAATCCAAAGTAAGCAGGAGAAAAGAAATAATAAAAATCAGATGAGAAATCAGTGAAATTGAAAAACAGGAAATCAATAGAGATAATCAACAAAACTGTAAGCTGGTTCTTTGAAAAGATCAACAAAATTGATAAGACTCTAACCAGGCTAACTAAGAAAAAAGAGAGAGAGGACGTATTTGCCAATATCAGAATATAGAACATAGAATAGAGCACTAGGGATCCCATGGGCACTAAGAGCGAAAAAATGAAGAGTACTACGAACAACTCTATGCTTGCAAATTTGATAACCTAGAAGAAATGGGCCAATTTATCAAAAGACACAAGGTGCCAAAACCCACACAAGAAGAGATAGACAATCTGAATGGGCCTATATCTATTTAAGCAATTGAATCAATAATTAATAACCTTCCAAAATAAAAAGCACCATGCTAGAATGGGTTCACTGATGAACTCTACCAAACATATAAGTAAGAAATTATACCAATTCTCTACATGTCTATCAGATGATAGAAGCAGAAGGAATACTTCCTAACTCATTCTATGAGACCAGCATTACCTTAATACCAAAACCAGATAGACATTACAAAAAAAAAAAAAAAAAAAAAACAGACAAACTGCAGACCAATATCTCTCATGAACATGCATGCAAAAAATCCTCCACGAAATATTAGCAAATCAAATACAACAATGTACAAAAAAATTATATACGAAGACCAAGAGGAATTTATCCCATGTATGCAAGGCTAGTTCAACATTCAAACATCAGTCAAGGTAATCCATCACATCAGAAGGCTAAAGAAGAAAAATCACGATATCATTAGCAATAGATGCTGAAAAAGCTATTGACAAAATCCAACACCCGTTTGTGATAAAAATTCTCAGTAAACTAGGAATAGAGGGGGACTTCTTCAACTTGATAAAGAATATCTACAAGAAAGCTACAGCAACCATCATGCATAATGATGAGAAACTCGAAGCCTTCCCACTAAGATCAGGAACAAGGCACAGATGCCCACTCTCACCACTGCTTTTCAACATTGTACTGGATGTTGTAAGCTAATGCAATAAGACAAAAATAGGTAATAAAATGTATATGGATCAGAAAAGAAGAAATAAAGCTGTCTTTGTTCACAGATAACATGATCATCTACGTAGGAAGTCCAAAATCAACCAAAAACTGCCTAGAACTAAGAAGCCGTTAGAGCAACGTTGCTGGGTACAAGGTTAGTATACAAAAGTCAACCAGTTTCCTTTATACCAGCAATAAACAAGTGGAATTTGAAATTAAAAAGACAATACTATTACAATAGACCCCTCCAGAATGAAACACTTAGATATAACTCTAACAAAATATGTACAAGATCTACATGAGGAAAACTACAAAACTCTGATGAACAAAATCAAAGAACTAAATAAAGGGAGAGACATTCCATGTTTATGGATAGGAAGACTTGATACTGTCAAGATGTCAGTTCTTCCCAACTTGATCCATAGATTCAATGTAACACAATCAAAATCTCAGCAAGTTATTTTGTGGATAGTGACAAAATGATTCTAAAGTTTATATGGAAAGGCAAAAGGCCCAGAATATTCAACACAATAGTCCAGGAGAAGAACAAAGATGAAGGACTGACACTACTCAACTTTAAGACTTATCGTAAAGCTGCAGTAATCAAGATGGCGTGGTATTGTTGAAAGAATAGGCAAATAGATCAAGGGAACAGAATAGAGAGCCCAGAAACAGACTCACATAAATATAGTCAACTGATCTTTGACAATGGAGCAAAGACAACACAATGGAGCAAAGTTAATCTTTTCAACAAATGACTCTGGAACAACGGGACATCCATCCATATGCAAAAAAAACAATGAATATAGACACTGATCTTACACCCTTCACAAAGCAATTGTGATCAAAATGGATCACAAACTTAAATAATACCCCTAGAAGATAACATAAGAGAGCACCTAGATGACCCTGGGTTTGGAGCCGACTTTTCAGATAGGACACCAATGGCACGATCAGTGAAACTGAGAGTTGATAAGCTGGAATTCATTACAATTAAAAATTTCTGCTCTTCCTGTCAAGAGCATGAAAAGACTAGCCATGGACTGGGAGAAAATATTTGCCAAGGATATACCTGAAAAAGGACTGTTATCCAAAATATACAAAGAACTCTTAAAATACAACAATAAGAAAACAAACAACTTGATTTTAAAATGGCCCAAAGACCTTAACAGACAACTCACCAAGAAGGTATGCAGATGCCAAATAGGCATATGAAAAGATGCTCCACGTCATATGTCATCAGGGAAATGCAATTTTTAATCTACTTTATTCAGTTATAATTGACATGTAAAAAGCTGTATGTATCTAATATATACAACTCAATAAGTTTGGGGATAAGCATATATCTGTGAAACCATCACCACCATCAAGGCCACAGACATAACCATTGCCTCCCAAAGTTTTCTCCTGCCCCCTTTGTCATCATGATTACTTTCTTTTTGTAGGTAAAAACACTGAATATAAGATCTACCCTCTTGGCAAACTTTAAGTATACAATACAGTGTCGTTAGCTATAGGCAATATGCTGCATAGTAGGTCTCCAGAACTTGTTTATCTTGCACAACTGAAAGTTTGTACCCTTTGACCGCTATCTCTCCATTTACCCCTCCCCGCCCCAGACCCTGGCAACCACCATTCTACTCTCTGCTTCTATGAGTTTGACTATTTTTTTATTTTCATGTATTCCACATATAAGTGGTATCATACAGTATTTGTCTTTCTGTATCTGGCTTATTTCCCTCAGCATAACGTCCTTTTGGTCCATTCATGTGGTACAAATGGCAGGATTAACTTCTTTCTTAAGGCTGAATAATATTCCATTGTATGTGTATACCACATTTTTCTTATCCAGTCATCTGTTGATGGACATTTAGGTTCTTTCTGTATGTTGGCTATTGGCAATAATGCTGAAATGAAAATGGGAGTGCAGGTATCTCTTCAAGATACTAATTTCAATCCCTTTGAAAAATACCCAGAAGTGAGATTGCTGTATCATATGGTAATTCTATTTTTAATTTTTTGAGGAACCTCCATACTGTTTTCCATAATGGCTGCACCAATTTACATCCTCACCAGCAGTCTACAAGGATTCCCTTTTCCCCACATCCTTGCCAACACTTGTTATCTTTTTTGTGTGTTTGTTTATAATAGCCATCCTAACAGGTGTGAGATGATATCTCATTGTGGTTTTTATTTGCATGGCACTACCATTATACACCTATTAGGATATCCAAAATCCAGAACACTGAATATTATTTGGTACTAAAAAGGAATGAGTTGTCAAGGCATGAAAAGTCATGGAGTAAACTTAAATGCATGTTACTAAGTGAACGAAGCCAATCTGGAAAGGCTACATACTATAAGATTCCAACTATATGACATTCTGGAAAAGGCAAAACTATGGAAACATTAAGAAGATCTGTGGCTGCCAGTGGTTAGTGGGGAGGGAGGACCAGTAAGTGGAGCACAGAGGACTTTTAGGGCAGTGAAACTACTCCATATGATACTATAATGGTGGATACATGGCATTACACGTTTGTCCAAACCCATAGAATGTACACCACCAATGTAACGTACCCTAATGTAAACCATGGACTCTGGTGATAATGATGTATCAATGCAGGTTCACCAATTGTAACAAATGTACCACTCTGGTGGGGGGTGTTGACAACGGGGGTGGCTATGCATGTGTGGGGACAGGGGGCTATATGAGAAATCTCTGTAACTTCCACTCAATTTTATTGTGAACTTAAGACTGTTTTAAGAAATAAAGTCTATTAAAAATGTAAATGGATTAAACTCACCAATTAGAAGACACAGGTGTGTAGAATGGATTAAAAAATATGATTCAACTCTATTCTGTCCACAAGAGAGTCATGTTAGATCCAAACACAGACATGGGTTGAGGTGAAGGGATGGAAAAAATATATTCCATGGAAATAGTCGACAAAAGACAGCTTTACAAATATGAAAAAAAATCGATTTTAGGTAAAAAATGGATAAAAGGTCATTATAAATTGATATAAGGATCAATTCATCAAGGAGATATGACAGTTATAAATATATGCACACCACACTACAGCATATGAAGCCAGTGTGGGAAGAATTGTGGGGAGAAACAGACAGTTTAACAATAGTATAACTGGTGAATTCAATACTCCAGTTTCAATAATGCATGGAACATCTAGACAGATGATCAGTAAGGAAACAGAGGACTTGAATAACACTATAAAAAACCTAGACCTAGCAGACATGTACAGAACACTCCATCCAACAAGAGCAGAATATAAATTATTCTCACATTCACATGGAACATTATCCAGAACAGACCATGTATTAGGATAGGCCGCAAAATAAGTCTCGATATATTTAAAAAGATTCAAATCATACAAAATATCTTCTCTGATCATAATAAACTGAATCTGGAAATCAAAAACATAAGGGATATGGGAAAATTCACAAATGTGTGGAAATTAAACACACTCTTGAACAACCAATGATTCAAAGAATAAATCATAAGGGATATTAGAAAGTACTTTGAGAAACATGAAAATGAAAATAGCAGATACCAAAACCTTTGGGGTGCAGCAAAAGCAGTGCTCAGGGGAAATTTTATAGCTGTAAAGGCCTACATTGAAAAGAAGGAAGATCTCATATCAACAACCTAACTCAAAACTAGTTGCTTAACACTAGAAAAAGTAGAGCAAACTAAACTCAAAGCTAGCAGAAGGAAAGAAATAATAAAGACTAGAGCAGAGGTAAACAAAATATGGAATTGAAAAACAATACAGAAACTCAATGCAACCAAAAGTTAGTTCTTTGAAAAGATCAGCAAAATTGGCAAAAACTTTAACAAGACTGCCTAGGAAAAGAAGAGAGAAGATGCAAATAACTAAAATCAGAATTGAAAATAGGAACATTACTACCAACCATAAAGTTATGAAAGGATTATAAGGGGTTATGATTACTACGAACAATTGAATGCCAACCAGTTAGATAACCTAGATGAAATGGACCTATTCCCAGCAACCCACAAGTTAACAAAGCTGAGCCAAGGGAAAAAAAAAATAGAAAAATCTGTGTAGACCTATAACAAGTAAAGTGATTGAATCAGTTATCAAAAACCTCCCAACAAAGAAAATCCCTGAACTGGCTGGCTTCGCTGGTGAATTTTATCAAGCATATAAGGAAGAATTAACAGCAATCCTTCTCAAACTCTGCCAAAAAATAGATCGGTGTATACTTCCTAACTCATTCTATGGGGCCAGCCTTACCTGACACCAAAGACAGACAGATACACCACCAGGGGAAAAATTATATAGCTAGCTAGCTAAAAACCCTGATAAAGCTAGATACAAAAATCCTCAACAAAACATTAACACTTTCCAATTTCCAAATGTACTGCAAACTACTGCCAACAAAACAGTGTGCTCTTGGCATGAGGAGAGACATATAGAACAATAGAACAGAATTGAGAGTCTAGAAGTAAACCCACACATATCTGCCAAATTATTTTTGACAAGGGTGCCAATTCCACTCGGTTGGGAAGGAATAGTCTCTTCAACAAATCTTTGTTTGGGGCTCCCTTGGCAGTGAGATGACCCCCGTGTCAGCACTTCTCCACCATGACCATCAACCAGTGTGCTAGTCCAGGACTGGAAATGGAACTGGGGGAAGGGTCAGTGCTTTCTCTGGTATAGATTCTTGCTTATACCATCACAGTAAATGACTAAAGGCTTGATTGTTACTTTCAGTTTTGGCTTGTTGTTTTTGACTGGCTACTCTGACACCGGGCAGCTAAGCTATCTCCAGCTCAACCGAGCTCCTGAGAGGGACCACTGGATATGTACATGCAAAAGAATGGAGTTGGACCTCACCTCACACCATAAACAGAAAATAACTAGAAAATGGATCAAAGACCTATATGTCTTTGACATTTGGTCCTAAATGAAGAGACAACCCATGGAATGGGAGAAAGATTTTAAAAACATGTCTGATAAGCGTCTAGTATGCAGAATATGTAAAGAACACAAACCAACAACAAAAAGACTAACAATCCAATTAAAAATCAGCAAAGGACCAAAATAGGCAGTTCTCCAAAAAAGATATACTGATGTCTAACAAACACGTGAAAAGATGCTCAACATCATTTAACATTATGGACATGCAAATCCAAACCACAATGAGCTATCACTTGATACACACAAAGATGTCTATAATCAGAAAGACAGAAACCAAGAGGTGCTGGCAAGAATGTGGAGAAACCGGAACCCTTGTACTTTGCTAGTGAAAATGTAAAATGGCAGCCACTGTGGAAAACAGTTTGGCAGTTTTTCAAAAACTTAAACCAAATTACCCTATGACCCAGCAATTCCACTCTTAGGTTTATACCTAAAATAATTGAAAACTGTTAAACAAATCCTTGTATGTGAATTTTCATAGCAGCACTACTGACAATAGCCAAATGGTAGAAATAACCAGCAAGTCCATCAATGGATAATCTTAATGTGGTATATACATGCAACAGAATATTATTTGGCCATAAAACATTTCGTGAAATACTGATACATGTGACAATATGGATAAACCTCAAAAACAGGCCAAGTTGGAGAAGTGAGATACAAAATGATCCCATTATAGGAAGTGGCTGGAATAGGTGACTCCATAGGGACTAGAAAGCAAATTGTTCATTGCCAGGTGCTGGGGGGAGGGTAGAATGGGGACTGCTTGCTTGATGGGTAGGGGTTTTCTTTTGGAAAGATGAAAACATTTTAGAATTAGATAGGGGTGGTAGTTGCACAGCATTGTGAAAGTAGTAAATACCACTGAATTGTACACTTTAAACTGGATAATTTTATGTTTTGTGAATTTCACTTCTATGAAAAAGTCAATAAATTATAAAGCTGGTAGAAAAGTTCTTGCTACAATTTCCAGTGAAAAAATGAAAATACTAAATCACTTGTATATTATGATTGTTGACTCTTTATAAAATATTCATAAAGTGGACTAAGTCTAAGAATGGGATTTGCAAAACTGTAAATAGTTATATAATGGATAGGACTGTGGCAGTCTTTTTTTAAAACACAACATATTCTTTTAATATTGGTGGTATATTGTATTTTTAATAATACATTTCCGAAAGAAATGGATGAAAATGTCCCAAATTTGTTGAAAAACATCACTCTACACATCCAACGAACTCCAAGTGGCATACACTCAAACAGATCCACACCTAGATACATCATAAACAAACTGTTGAAAATCTAAGACAAAGAGACAATCTTGAAAGCAGCAAGATAGAAGCAACTCATCATGTACAAGTGACTCACAGTAAGGTTGTCAGCTGATTTCTCAACAGAAACCATGGGCACCAGAAGGCAGGGGAGCGGAATAGTCAGAGTTGAAAGAAAAAGACTCTCAAGCAAGAAATCTATATCCAGCAAAACTATCCTTTAAAGAAATTGTGGGAAAATGAAGACATTCTCAGAAAAACAAAAACTGAGAAAATTTGCTGCTAGTAAACCTGCCACATGAGAAATAGTAAAGGGAGTCCTTCAGGCTGAAATGAAAGGGCACTAGATAGCAACTGGACTCTGCATGAATAGATGAATAACACCAGTAGAGGTAACTATATAACAGAATACAAAAATGCGATATACATACTTTTTTTTGTCTTAACACTCCCCCCCATCTGATTTAAAAGACAATGGCATAAAGCAATAATGATAGATCTGTGTTTAAAGGGCACAAGGTATAAAGATATAATGGTGTGGCAATAACACATAAAAGGAAAGGGGGGAACATGGAGCTATAGAGGGGCAAAGTTTATGTTACATATTAAAATTGGGTTGGTGTTAATCTGAACTAGATTGTTATAAATTCAGATATTAATTGTAATCCCCATGGAAACCATTAAACAAATAACTCAAAAACATAGTCAAATAATTGACAAGAAAATTGAAATACTACCTTAGAAAATATATATTTAAATACAAACAAGGCAGTCATTGAGGAATAGAGGAACAACAGAGATTATATAGAAAGCAAAGCAAAATGGCAGATAAAAATCCTAACTTATAAGTGATTGGAATAAAGGCAGATATTGGTGGCAGAATAGATTTAAAAAATAAGCTGATTATATGCTGTCTACAAGAAACACACTCAAAGACATAAAGCAGTTTAAAAAAAAAAACGATGGAAAAAGATATACCATGCAAAGTCAGTGAAATAGAGCTGGAGTGGCTATACTAATATCACACAAAATAGACTTTAAGACAAAAATTGTTACTAAAAACAAAGAAGGGCATTTTATAATGATAAAAATGGTCAATCCATTGGTGAGATATAACCATTACAGCCATATATGCAACCATACAACAGACCCCCAAATACATGAAGCAAAAACTGACAGAAGTGATGAGAGTAATAGACAATTCAGCAGTAATAGCTGGAGACTTCATTGCCTAACTTCAATAATGGATAGGACAACTAGACAGAAGATCAAAAAAGAAAGAGAAGATTGGAATGACACTATGAACAAACTGGACCCGACAGACGTCAATAGAACACTGCACCCAACAATAGGTGAGTACACATTAATTTCAAGTGCACATGAAACATTATCCAGGATAGACCACATACAGGGCCATAAAACAAGTTTTAATTAATTTAAAATGATCAAAATTATACAAAGTATGTTCTCCAACCAAAATGGATGAAATTAGAAATAAATAATAGAAGGAAATTTACAAGTATGCGGAAATTAAAACACAACCCTAAAGCAACAATGTGGAAAGGAGAAACCACAAGGGCAGTTAAAAAATACTTTGAGATGAATGAAAACATAATCACAACATATCAAAGCTTAAGTGATGCAGTGAAAGCGGTGCTTAGAAGAGATTTATAGCTGCAAACACCTATATTTAAAAAAAGAAGAAAGACCTTAAATCAATAACATAAACTTGCACCTTAAGAAACTAGAAGAAAAGGACCAAACTAAGTGCAAAGCAAGCAGAAGAAAAGAAATAATAAGGATTAGAGTGGAAATAGAGAACCAATAGAAAATGTTAACATAACCGAAACCTGGTTCTTTAAAAAGATCAGCAAAATTGACACATCTTTAACAAGACTAGCCAAAAAAAGGAAAAAATAGAGTAGATTTAAAAACTTAAAATCAAGAATGAAAGATGGGACATTACTACCAAACTTACAAAAATAGAAAGTGTCATAGGGAATACTACGAAAAATTGTATGTCAACAAATGAGATAACCTAAACCAAATGGACAAATTCCTAGAAAGCCCCATAGTGTCAAAAGTGGCTAGGAAGAATAACTAGATAAACCAAATGAAATAACAAAACAGATGCTATTAGAAATCAATAAACGTCCCACATGCAAAAGTCCAGCATCAGATGGCTTCACTGATGAATTCTACCAAACATCTGAAGAAGAATTAACACCAACCTGTCACAAACTCTTCCATTCTATGAGACCAGTCTTACCATGATACCAAAACAGACAAAAACATCAGAACGAAAGAAAACTATGGACCAATATCTCTTATGACAGAAGTGTTCAAGGAAATACTAGCAGTCTGAATCTAGCAACATATAAAAAGGTCTATACACCATAAGCAAGTGGGATTTACTCCAGGAATCCAAGGTTGCCTCAACATACCAAAATCAATCAGGTCGTTACACTATATTAATAGAATAAAGAACAAAAACACATGATCACCTCAATAAATGAAGAAAAAGCATTTCACAACATCTAACACCATTTCATGATAAAAGAAAAAACACTTTAAAAACTAAAAAACAGTAGGGACTTCATTAACCTGATAAAGGGCATCTAAGAAAACCCCACAGCTAACACCATACTTAGTGGTGATAGACTGAAGGCTTTCCACCTAAGATCAGGAACAAACACGATGTCTGCTCTCATCACTTCTATTCTGCATTGTACTGGAGGTTCTAGACAGGAGAATTAGGAAATGAAAATAAATACAAGGCATCCAGATTGGAAAGGAACAAGTAAAACTTTTTTTATTTGAAGATGATGTGATCTTGTATGTAGTGAATCCAAAAGAATCACCAAAAGAAAAAAAATCAACAATTCAAAAAGATATATGTACCCCTATGTTCTTCACAGCATTATTCACAACAGCCAGGACATGGAAGCAACCCAAGTGCCCATCAGTGGATGAATGGATAAAGAAGATGTGGTATGTATATACACAATGGAATAGCACTCAGTCACAGAAAAAAGGACAAAATCGCGACAACATGTGGATGGACCTTGAGGATATTATGCCAAGCAAAATAAGTCGGAGAGAGAAAGACAAATACTATATGATTTCACTCATATGTGGAAGATAAACAAACAAACAAACACATAGATAAGGAGAACAGATCGGTGGTTACTGGGGGGGAAGGGGGAAGGGCAAAAGGGGTTAAGGGGAACATGTGTACAGTGATGGATAAAATCTAGACCATTGGTGGCGAACACAATGCAGTCTACACAGAAGGTGGAGTATCATAATGCACACCTGAAATGTACACAATGTTATAAGCCAGTATGACCCCAATAAAATAAATTTTGAAAATTAGAGCTAATAAACAAGTTCAGCAAGGTTACAGGATACAAGATCAGTAAAGAAAAATCACTTATGCATTTATACACTAGTACTGAAAATAGAATAAAGAAGACAATTCCATTTCCAGCAGCACCTAAAAGCATAACATACTTAGGACTAAATTTAACAGAAGAGGTGCAAAGGTTTGTACACTGAAAGCTACAAAACATCATTGAACATCCTCTGTTCAGAGATCAGAAGACTTAATATTATTAAGATGGCAATACTTGCCAAATGCCTCTACAGATTAAATGCAAACCCTGCCAAAATCCTAGTTGGCTTCCTCACCGATATTGAAAAACTGATGCTAAAATTCATATGGAAATGCAAGGAAACCAGAATTGCCAAAATAGTCTTAAAAAAAAAAAAGGACAAAGTTAGAGGACTCACTCTTCCTGTTTTCAAAACCTGCTACAAAGCTACAGTAATCAAGCCTGTGTGGCACTGGCATAAAGACAGGTATAGAGACCAATGGAGTAGAATTGAGAGCCCAGGAATACATCCATATGTTTATGGTCAATCAATTTTCAACAAAGGTGCCAAGACAATTCAATGGAAAAAGTATTTTCAAGAAATGGTGCACGGACAACTGGGTATCCACATGCAAAAATAATGAGATTGGGCCCTTAAATAACACTATATACAAAAATTAATGTATTATTATGGATCAGACCTAAATATAAGTGTCAGACTTATACAACTCTTAGGAGACAGCTTGAGTGTAACTCTTTGTGACTCCATTTAGGCATTGGTTTCTTAGAATGACACTAAAAGCACAAGCAACCAAAAAGATTTTGATAAATTGGACTTTATCTAAACAAAAAACTTTTGTGATTCCCACAAAAATGAAAAGACAACCCACAGACATGAGAAAATTTGTGCAAGTCATATACCTGATAAAGGTCTAGTATTCAGAACATATAAATAACCCTAACAACTCAACATTAAAAAGATAAATAATCCAATTTAAAAGTGTGAAAAGGATTTGAGTAGACATTTCCTCAGTAAAAAAGATATATAAATGACCAATAAGCACATGATAAGATGATCAACATTATTAGTCATTAAAAAATGCAAACCAAAACCACAATGAGATACCCCTTCACACCCACTAGGATGGCTATGATAAAAACTACAGAAAATAACACGCGTTGGAAAACATGTGGAGAGATCATAAACCCTCATACAGTGCCGGTGAGAATGTAAAACGGTGCCTCCACCTTGGAAAACAGTTTGACATTTCCTCAAAAAGTTAAGTGTCGATTTACCATGTGATCCAGCTAGCTACTCCACTCCCAACTGAAAACAAGGTTCAAACAAATACTTGTATAACAGCATTATTCATAATACCTAAAAAGTGGAAACAACCAAAATGCCCATCAACTGATGAATGGATAAATAAATTGCGGTACCTCCCCACGGTGGAATATTATTCATTGATAAAAAGGAAGGAAGTACTGATACATGCTACAACATGGATGAACATTGACAACATTATGCTAAATGAAAGAATCCAGTCACAAATGGCTGCATATTGTATAATTCCACTCTTGTGAACTGTCCAGAAGGGGCAAGTCCATAGAGACAGAACAGAGATTTATTGGTTGCCAGGGGCTAGGAAGAGGGGGAGGGAGGATGGGGACCGACTGCTAACAGGTATGGAGTTTCTTTCCGGATTGATGAAAATGTTCTGGAATTAGATAGTGGTGATTGTTGCACACCTTTCCAAATATACTAAAAACTACTGAATTGTACATTTTAAAAGGGTGAATTTTTTGGTATGTGAATTTTATCTCAATTAAAAACAAACAAACATCACTTTGTTACTTGAAATTCTCAAGAATTCTCCCACCTCCAACTGACCCCAACAAAACATGCCCTTCCTTCTTCTGCAATCCCTCCTTACCTTTTAATACTCCTGAACTTGTCCTCATCAGTTTGTATTGCACTACTATAATTTTCTGCTCACTTTCCCCCTCCCTGCATTTAACATCCAAATAATCATGCTCAGATTTATCTGAGATTCTCCTGTCCAGTAGTAGGTAATCAAGAATCAGTTGCACAACCTTCTTGTGTTCACATGCCCTCCACAGCATATGTTTTATTTCATTCAACTCAATGAACATTAGCTGAGTGGAGGATGACTGGGAAAGGTTATAAATTAACTTAATGTTTCCTTGTTATTTTCCTCAGATGGATACTCCAAGTGTCTCGTTTCCGAGTGACATGCTGAAATATTGCCTAGAGAACAAACGTACCTTTGTACTAGAGGATTCCTGAATTGGTAATGAGCCAAGTATTCAGAGTGAGGAGGCAGATGCTATACTAAAGTGTTCCTGGGGTTTAGACACACACACACCTGGCTTAAAATCCCAGCTCTGCTGCTAACCAGCTCCCTACCTTTGCTATCCCTCATTCTGTTTGAACCTCACTTTTTTCATCTGTAAATTGAGCATGGTAATGCACACCCGAACATGTGAATTCTGTGAAACAAGGAATGTCAATTGGCCAGCTTGATAAATGGAAAATAAATAAGCTCAACAAGTGAAAAGTATTATGTTATATTACTTTGGTCTCAGATTAAATATTAAAAAAGTAAAATCCTTATGTATGGAACTCAGAGTCACATGAATCAGGCAGCCTTGGCATGTGAGGGCCACACTGTAGGAAAAGAACTTGCCCTTTATCATTGAAATCTGAAATCTAAATTTGTAATGTGACCACAAATACCAACAGGGAATACCTTCCAAGAACGAATTCCTGCCAGTCATAAAGACAAGATGATCCTTTGAAAATCAACTAGAAATCCCAGAGCCCAAGAGAGACTTTGAAAGGCTATTGATGTACTGAGAAGTTAAATTGCCCTTTTAGTTTGGTAATAGTTTTAAATAGCACCAAATGATCTTTAGAGAAGTCAAAAATAGAAAAAAAACTGAGAATGAGATCAGCCTGACACTTGAAGCTGATGGGGAAACACTGATGTGTGGAATTAAAACAAACATATGGACAAACCAAAAGCAAACCCACACATACACGCACGCGCGCACACACACCCCTCCTTAATTTCCATCTAGCTTCTACCATCTATGTCAAGGAAACCAAAATTGTTTAAAAAGAGAGAGAGAAAGAGAGAGAGAGAGAACAAACTTTGAAACTAAGGAAACGAACCCAGGGATGGGAAGAAGGAGAGAAGGGTCTAAGGAAATTCCTAGTAGTTTTTAGCTGGTTCACATCTCAGGACCTGGACAAATTGTATCCCTGGGCACTGGGAGATGCTGGACAGGCGATTGCTGGCCCAAGGCTTAGTGTCCTTTTAAGAAGAAGTATTGGGAGGTACACAGGAAGTCTAGGGGTAAGCAAAGGTAGTGCATTAGTTGCCTAGGATTGCCATAGCAAATTACCACCCTAATTCAAAGTGACCTCATCTTAACCTAACTAATTACATCTACAAAGACCCTACTTCCAAATAGGTTAACATTCTGAGGTTCCATGTGGGCATGTATTTTTGGGGGGACACTATTCAATCCACTACAGGTGGTGAGCAAAAATGAGGACAGTGAGGCTATCTCAACTCACCTATAGACCAGGGCTCTTGGTGTCACCACTAAACAAGATTCTAGGATGAAACAGAAGAATGGTTTGTGAGCACTCAGGAGAAGATGTGGTGACCACCAAGAGTCAGCAAGGACCAGCCAAATAATCCTGCCCCATTTCCTCTCAGGAGTAGGCGTCAGCATTATGTGCGAGACGGCCGTAGGGCATTCAGCTGAAAGGAAGTCCAGTAGGGATGTGGCAGCCCTCAGAGATAACAGAGGCTGAGCCTACTTTAAAAGAAATATTGTGTCCCAAACAGAAGAGTGATGAATTTTCTTCTGCTCCTCACTCAGCAGACCACACTCAGAGTGCTATATTGACTCTAGTGAGTAGGGCACTTAATAGGAACTCAGACAAGTTAGGGTTTGCTTAGGAAGGAGAAGACTCAGAGTAAGGACTGTTGAGTTTACATCCCTGTAGGCCTCTAAAATTGAGATGTGATCCATTCCGACAGGAGCAAAAACGCAGGCAAAATCAGCAACTCACTGCCACAACTGACCACCTGGCTATAATGCAGACGTATCTGATAGCAAATGAATTACACTGACATTTCTCTAATTATCATGCATGAATTTCTTTAACTTTTACCTGGAGAGCAGATGAGTGAGTATTTCTAAGACAAATGATAGATACAAATTCTTCTGTAGTAATAGACCCAAGTTAAGGCAGTAAGATAGTCTGAACTCCCTTTCTCGTTACAGCTTTGTCAACACATTGTACGATGTCCTGCTGAATAAATAATGCTTTCACCTTCTTCTGCAGTTGTGTGGAGACAATATCTAACATTTTCCATTGTCATGAATTGCAGTGACAGACTCTCAAAACTCTTCATGTCTTATTGAGATGTGTCCCATGCAGCCCCAGCAGAAGGAGACAAGAGGGTCCGGGGACTTTCCTGCATGAAAATGGGGGCGAGGTGGTCTGTGTCCCATTATGAAGACAGAGTTTGCACAGAAAGGTCAGGTACCTCTGTGACTGCCTGGGTGGGTCTGCTCTGACCTCCCCAGAAATATATTCCCACCACTTGTTCCTTGGGTCTTAGAGAAGGACCCCAAATCTCCTCACCTTCATCCCTGAGCAGGCTGGAAAGACCTCCCAAGTCAAGCTCTTGATCTCAGCGAGCAATCTACTCCTCTTCTGGAGATACTTGTGCATGAAAAGAGAGGATGATTAGGGACTTCCAAATGTCAATGGTGGATGAACTCTTTAGTCTGGTGTAAAATCAGTTATCTCCACTCAACACGTGTGTTCTTGGCCTGGGTGCCAATGTGTAAATAATGCTATGGTTTATTTACTGACAACCGCAAAACCTGTTCCCTGGTTTTACACAATGGAGACCTGAACACCCACTATCAGAGGATACAGGAGTGGAGCTTGGAAGAAAGTGAGAACAGCGGGAGAACCCACTTTTTAAGGTAAAGAATGGAAAGATAAAGTGGTACCAAGTTATATCAGAAAACTTTTGACAAAGAGCTTCTGACATCTTAAATTCTTTTAAGTCTTCTACCCATGAGGAAAGAGTGTGTGTAGTCTACAACAGAGGGCTCTCCTGCACCATGATGGTGGGTTTCCACTGTCAGCACTTTACCCACCACATATTTAAGGGCCAGATGGAAATGGAAAGAAGCCTCTCCCTGACAGGAACTCAGAGCAGTTGATTGTTTCAGCAATTTTGTTTGCTCTGTTCCACATACAGAGAAAATGCATTAAGTTTTGTAATAGCACTGTAAAGTGTCATGTCAATGCCCTCCATCCAAAGACCACCAGG
The DNA here is from genome assembly GCA_031878705.1 of Tapirus indicus. Taxonomy (NCBI): domain Eukaryota; kingdom Metazoa; phylum Chordata; class Mammalia; order Perissodactyla; family Tapiridae; genus Tapirus; species Tapirus indicus. Next base: position 50,821,811 of record CM062942.1, read on the forward strand.
AGTACACCTTAGTTAGGCAAGTTGGTTTTATCACTCACTGTAGTAAGGGAGAACACACACCATGGGGAGCAATGCTCATAGGATTTAGTCTATGTGAAGTGATTTGGGGGAGGGATTAAGGAAGAAGAGCTATGCTCTGGATTGGCTGATGTCAGGAAGCAGAGGTAATTCTATGATTGAGTATTTTAATAAGCCTTATGTATGGGGAGAGCAGACTAGAGTGAGACTAAAGCTATAATTGGTAAAGCAGCAGCACATTAGCCAGGAGAGGAGAATATTTGGTATTTTGCGGCTTGGAAAGGATTCATGTTTCATCTGTGTTCAGACATGATCAAGAAATGGCCTCTGAATGACCAGCTTTGTATATCTATGTCTGTCTCTGTCTGAATATTTCTGTCTCTGTTAATCTCTTTCTGTCTCTATCTGTTTGTCTACGTCTTCCTCTGTCTCTCTCTGTCTGTATCTGACTGTGTCTGAATCTTTTTCTGTCACTGTCTGACTATCGATTTACCTGTCTGTATCTGTCTGTCTTTCTCTGTCTCTCTGTCAGTCTGTCTCTGTCTGTCCCTTTCCGTGTGTGTCTGTCTACCTGTCTTTTTCCCTGTCTCTGTTTCTGTCTGCCTCTGTGCCTCTGTCTCTCTATCTGTTACTGTTGTTCTCTGTCTCTGAATTCCTCTGTATGTATTATCTCTTTCTATCGGTCTCTGTCTTTATCTCTGTTTCTCTGTCTCTGTCTGGCAGCGTTTATCTCTGTCTGTCTTTCTTTGTCTCAATCTGTCTGTCTTTGACTCTGTCTTCTATTTCTTTCTGCCTGTCTTTGTCTGTTTGGGTGCCTGGTTTTAGTCTGTCTCTCTGTTTCTGTCTATCTATTTGTCTCTGTCTGTCTTTGTCTATTGGTTTATGTCAGTCTCTGCCTCTGGCCATCTGTCTATGTGTCCACCAATCTCTGTCTCTCTTAGTCTGTATGTTTGTCTGTCTATCTCTCTTTATGTTTGCATATCTCTCTCTTTCTGTGCCTGCCCCGACTCTGTCTCTCTCTGTCTCTGCATGTCTCTGATTCTGTCTCTAACCTTGTCTGTCTGTGTTTGTCTGAATGTATGCATTTTTGTCTGTCTCTATCTGACATGCGGTGTCTGCCTCTGCCTAGGTTTCTTTCTCCATGTGTTTGTTTGTGTTTGTGTGTCTACCTCTGACTGTCTGTCTTTCTGCCTGTGTCTGGATCACTCTTTGTTTTTCTCTCTGCCTCTGCCTCTCTAAATGAATCTATCTCTGGTTATGTCTCTGTCTATGACTCTGTTTCCGACTATCTCTCTCTGTCCTTTTCTTTCTGTCTTTTTCTTTATGCCACTCTATCTTTCTCTGCCTGTCTGCCTGTGTCTTCCTGTTTCATCTGTCTTTGTGTGTTTTCTCTCTTTGTGTCTGTCTCATCTGTCTGTCTCTGTCTGCCTATTGCTCATTTTTCATTCATCTTTGTCTTTCTGTTTCTCTCACTGTCGTTCTCTTTCTGTAAGTCTTTATTTTTCTCCCTTTCTCTATCTGTATCTCTGTCCTTTTGGTGAGCTTTCTGTCTCCTTTGGCCTGTCAGTCTCTGTCTGTCTTTCTCTGTCTCACTTCCTTATCTGTCCTTTAACCTCAGACCATCTGTCTAAATCTCTCTCTTTTTGTGTGTCTTTATCTGTCTCTGTCATTCTGTCTCTGTCTCTGCCTCTGTCTCTTCCTGAACCCCCTTCTCTCTGTCTCTGTCTATCTCAATCTGCTTTTCTATTTCTCTGTGTCTGTTTCTCCCCATCTGACTCTCTTTGTTAGCCTGTCTATCTGTCTGACTCTGCCTGTCTCTGTCTGCCTCACTCTTTCTTTGATATGTCTCTCTCTGTCAGGTTCTGTCCGTATGTCTGTGTCTCTCTGGTTGTCTTTGAATTGGTTATCAAATCAAATCTGTCCCTGGCCCTCTGTCTGATTGTCTCTGTCTTCCTCTATCTTTCTCTGTCTGTCTGTCTCTTTATGCCTCTCTATGTTTTTTGCCTTACCCCACCTGCCTTTGTTTCTGCTTCTGTGTGTTGTTCTGTCTCTGCCTGTCTCTTTCATTTGGTTCATCTGTCTCTTTTTGTCTGTTCGCCTGCTTGTCTCCATCTCTTTCTCCATTGGTCTGCCTAAATATCCCTTTTTCTGTGTTCCTATCTATCTTTCTCTCTGTCTGCCTGTCTGCCTCTATACCTGTCTGTTTGTTTGCATCTGTTAATCTCTGCCTCTCAGTCTCTCTGCCCATCTCTGTTTATTTCTGTCTCTGTCTATATGTCTCTCTGTTTTTTTGTTTCTGTCTGTCTGTATATCTTGATCCATCTGCTTGCCCCTCTCTTTGTCTGTATCTATATCTCTCTCTGTCTCTGTCTGCCTCTCACTCTCTCTCTCTCTCTCTCTCTCTCTCTCTCTCTCTCTGTCAGTCTGTCTGTCTGTCACTGTCTGTCTTTTGTCTACCTGTGTCTCTCTGACTGCCTGTTCATGTCTCTCTAGCTGTCATTCTCTATCTGTCTTTGTATGGTTGATTCCACCACTAGTGGACAGAGGGATGGAGTCAGGAAGAAAGAGACCAGGAGGAATACTCAACTGCAAGGTAAAGAATGAAGAAATGAAGGAGTACAAAGTTCTATCAGAAGACTTTTAACAAGGAGATGCTGGCATCTTCTTAAATTTCATCTGGTCTATGTCTAGGAAGACATGTAGTCTTCAACAGAGGGCATTGCACAAAGAGAGGATCTAAAGATGTAAGCAGAGCAGGCATTAAGAAAAATCTTCTGATAAATCACTCTTCTACCACCCTAAAGACAAGGCATCACTAGAGTAATGTGAAACCTGTAGTTACTGAGCATGCATAACAACAACAAACCACAAACCGAACCCACCTCCTGAATAGATTATTTCAAACATCCAGACCAAAAGACTAGCGGAAGGAAAGGTATGCCCATTTTTAGACATAAAAACTATTGACCTTAGTCTCCACTGCCCTACTCAAGATGTCTGGCTTTCAACAACAACAAAAATTTCAAGGCATGCAAAAAAGCAAATAAAAATGACAAACAGCCAGGGCTGCCCCGGTGGCATAGTGGTTAAGTTTGCACGTTCTGCTTTGGTGGCCTGGGGTTCACTCATTCTGATCCTGGGCATGGACCTACTCAACTGCTCATCAAGCCATGCTGAAGTGGTGTACCATATAGAAGACAACTATGACACACAACTATGCGTGGGGCTTTGGGGAGAAAAAAGAACAAAAAGAGGAAGATTGGCCCTACACTAACATCTATTGCCAATCTTCCTCAAACAAAAATGTTCTTTAAAAAAATGACAAACAGCCAAGAGACAAAGCAATCATCATAATCAGCCTTGGATATTACATAGATGTTGGAAATATCTGATAGGGAATTGAAAAGAACTGCACGTTAAAGACCTCATAGAAAAAGATGGGCAATACAGTTTCAGATGGGTAATTTCAGCAGAGAGATGGAAACTTTAAGGAGCAAATAGAAATGGAAATGCTAGATGTGAAAAGCCCAGTAACAGAGATGAAGAATGTCTTCACTGGGCTCATCACTAGACTTCACAGTTGGGAAAAGAATCAGAGAACTTGAATATGGACTGGTAGAAATTAAACTGAAACTCAAAGAGGAAAAAGAGTGGATCAAAACACCCACAAAACAAAACAGAACAAACAAAAAGAGAACAGAGCATCCAAGGGATGTGGGATAAAATTAAACAGTCTACTGCAGCATTTGTCTGTTTGCTTTTTAAAAAGCTTGTGCTTTTGTTTCATTCAGTTTTGCCTATGTCATTTTTGTTTGCATGAATACATTTGCTTCAGTACTAAAGTAATGCCCATTCATCAACAGAGTCCAAGGGAAGAAGTACTCCACATATTTTAATACACCAGAAGCTTACCACTTTAAGGACCAAAAGTTTAATCCTCTGAAAGATTGGACTTCTATAATTAAATTGTTGTCTGTCTTGCAAAAAGTGTATGGAATCCAATGCAGTTTTACCTTGATTACTCAAAATTACCCCGGAGAACACCAATTTTAATAGTTCTTCAGAATTAATAAAAAGGCAGCTTCAAAGGCCAAAAGTGAGTAGAGGGCCTATTTTGTCCCTTTGCTAAATAACTCCTGGCTGCTCTGCTCTGTGTTCCCTTTTGCTATGCCCTTTATTGTCAGATATCACACTTTGCAACTTACTGTCCCTGTCTGCCACAGCTTCCACAAGTTGTGCAAGTTCCTTAAGGATCAAAATGTGTACAGTGTACCCATTCTCATAGGCCTGTAGCAAGGTTGGCATTAGGATAGAAGCTGGCACATAGTGGGGATTTTTATTTTTAAAACATAGTTCATGCTGTGTATTCAGTTTTGCATTTTGCATTTTTCACTTGATATTGTGGGAATTTTCACATGCCATTGGCATATTCTAAGATAACTCTTCTGGGAAGAACCCCAGGTTCAAAATAAACCCTGGTAAACTTAGAGAGGATTGTTCATTTTACTATTATGTAATTTAAATGAAAAATTCCAGTTTTGATAAAAACTTTAGTCTTTTACCTGCAAAATTTTGCATTGGAAACATCAATGTCTTCATGACACAAAGTTCATGGAATAATAGGATGTATTCCATAAAGTTAAGTTTTATAATATGTCTCTGAATTTTATTTGTGTTTGATCTGAATCTACAAACATCAGAGTGCTCAAAAGAGATCACAATGATCACACTTCTTAAGGTGAAACCACTTGATAATGGGTTATTGCTCTATAGTGGAAAAAAAGTACATGGTTACTATTGAAAATTACACCAGCCAAGGGCATACAGATGAAAATAAATACAACATAAGTGTTGTAAAACTCCACTACCATGTTGGAAACTTATGGGCAGTAACTGAATTCTCAGTCTATTTGAAATCATTATTTTGTAGAAGTTAGACATTTACTGTGATAAAATTCTAGAAGGCAATAATTAAAGCAGATAAATATCTCACAAAACCCACTGTGTCTTACTGACTATCCCAATCCTCATGTTTATAATAGCAGCCATGTACTGTAGATGAAACTGTGAAATGGTATAAACTTTCTGGAGGTCAGTTTAACACTATGTGTCAAACATCTTAAAATGTTACATATTCCTTGGAATCTAGTAATTCTATTCCCACAAATTTATTCTAAGGATATTAAGGATGTGTAAAGAGAAATGATTAGGATGCTCTTTGTAGCAGTCTTGTATAACAGTGAAAAGTTTTCCAACAACAAAATGGTGGAATTAAAGTTGACAAGGAAAGATATTCAGTATAGTGTTATATGAAATTAAACAGGTTATAAACCAATAAAATAGAAAACGTGTGTGTGTGTGTGTGTGTGTGTGTGTGTAAGTCAAAAAAAATTAAAGAGATGTCTCGAAGAAAAATATAATAAATTGCTCCAGGAAGCCAAAGAATGATAAATGAGTAGAAAGAAAGGCGAGTTTCTACTCAAAAGAAAGACAATTTTAGAAGTAGCCCATAATGGAACAGAAGGTACTGACACTGTAGATGCAAGTATTTAGGTAAATACTGAGTGAGTTAGGTGAATAGAAATGCTAAGATCTACTCTGATGATGACTCTATGATATTCAAACTTCATAGCTCATCAGGTTTCATTGGCATTGTTTCTTATGCTCATGGAATCTGCAGCCTAGATGGGGTCCTAAGATAAACAGAACCAGAAACCAATAAAATGAAGCCCACATCAAGTAATGGGTAGCAAGATCCCTGATTATAAGGGTGATATGATTTCAGGTCAGAGTTCTCTCTGGAGAAAAATGAAGTAGGAAGTGTTAGAATACTCATGAGGGAAATGAAACCTATTCAAAATTCAAATACAGGGTATGAATAGCATGAGCAAAAACATTCCAGTTGTAAATAGGAATGGTTTATATAAGGAACCTGACAGTGTAGCCTAAGAGTATCCCTAATTGAAAAGTGGGCTGTGGTGGAGGAAAAGGAAACACCATGGGGCAGACCATGACTAGGTAAGATGAGTTACAGAAAGGTTAGATGGGCAGCAGTGTAATGGAGACATTAGAAGGAAACAAAGTTTTAATACCATGCAGACCCAACAAAACATGCCTGTAAGTCAAATTTGGCCCACAGACCACCAATTTTCAACTCTGAGCTAGATGATATTTATCTCTCAATTTTATGATTCGTTTCTATTTTTCTTCATTCTCTCTCCTTCTCCCTCTATCTCCTTCTCCCCCATTCTTCCTGTGACAGCATTTCTCTCTAGTTTCTTTATATTGCATTTACTTGTTAATTTAATGCATTAAATTCAAGAAGCATCTATCAAGAAAAGGAGCTGCTCAATAAAATCAGGAATGGAGAAATGACAGTCTGGTCTAAGCCTGGAGGGCTGGGAAAAGAAAGGAAGAATTCAAAAGATATTCTGATCAAGAGGAGTAAGACATGCAAGAGCAGAGAGAACATCAAGAACTTATATCAGATTGGACTTGGTGACTAAGCAAAGTGAAGAAATAAATGTAATGATGATGATGACCTCATACCGGAACATTTCTAAATTAATTCTCAGTTTACAAAGACTCTTCTGCATCATCACAACTGACAACTCCAATATTTTAGCCTGAGAAGAAGGCTAGAATAATGATGTTAACATTAATGATAAGAATGGTTATAAATCAAAGAGAAAATATCCCGAATGTAGATTTTCATGTTAGCAGCATGGGAGGAGGATAGCACAGTTGCGTTTTGGACAATGAGTTTGAGGTGATGATCTGACCTCCCTGTGGACCATAGAAGGCAGAATCAAAAGTCTCAAGTTCCAGAGAACAAGCAGTCCAGAGTTTCAGAACAAACCATCCCTTAATATGATGGCCATCAGCCACTCAGCCTTCCCCAAGCCAGTCCTGAAGCTCCATAACATCTCTCAGTGCACAATGAAACAAGTAAGACCCTGTAAATCCAAATGTGAACACTTTGTATTTCCTTTTTTCTAACTTCTCTTCACCCTCACAAATATCACCAACCCACTTAGAGAGCAGAATCATTTTAAAAAGTATAATGTTATCTAGTAGACAACCAGTAAATCCAGAAGTAGATGGGAAAATAAGAATTGCTTAGGGCAACTGATTCAGGAGGAAGACTTCATAACAAGGCAGCCTCTGCCACTGAAGGTTGATCCATTGCCCCTACCCAAAATATCCTCTTCCTGACTGCTTAAAAAAATCTTATTTACTTAACTGCAGTTCTTACTAAAATCCTACATATTTCAAACAGGCTAAACCGAATGAATCAGATGGTTTTCATTTCCTTTCCGTGCCTTTTCCATTTGAATGACAAATACCTCTGGGAAAATTAAGGGCCTTTCACTCACATCTTAGCATGAATGGGTACAGATTATTTTCTTCCTCTACACTCCAGCATACTACCATTTTACAGGCCTTAAACTAAGTCCAGTGTTTGAATTTTGCTGCATTATGGAGGGAAATCATGGTTTCTGAATGAAAAATAACATTTCCTTCTGAAAATGTGCACCAATTCTAAAACAGGCTTTCATCCGCATTTTTAGAACAAGCCATTTCTAGTGACTATATACATATATATATATATATATATATATATATATATAAACACACACTAATCAGCTATTATTTATATACATACATATAAATAATATATTTATATATTATATCAGCTATATATATATATATATATATATATATATAAATATATAAACACACACTGATCAGCTATTATCTACCATCTGAGTGAGTGGTATGACATGTTGCTGTAAGGCTCCCAAATAGGCTAGAGTTCTCCTGAAAATCTCTGTTTATGTTTTGAAGTTCATGAAATGACAAATAAGTGACAATTCATAGCAGGTTTATTTTGACAGGCCATAGAATGTTTATATAATCGTAGCACATGAAATGCTCAGAAAACCTATTCAGGCGAAATTTTTTTTCTAAAACACAGACACGTGTAGAAGTTTAATTTTCAATGAACATGTTTAGGAAGAAGTTATTGTCTCCTCCACACCCACCCCAAGATACCACTATGAATGTCTTTCTATACCTCTGCTCATATTGAGAAATGAGCTCTATTTAGTTTAAAGCATGTTGATTATATGTGATTAAATATTGATTTAGGTAATGTCTTTTAAAATTTTTTCAAAGTGAATTCCCATCTTCTGCAAGATAAAAATTCCCATTAGTTTCTGGCTGCAATGGCTGGTAATCAGTTTCCAAAGTGGAAGTAGTTTATTACTACACTTAGATTCTTGCCCTTTTCACCTGTATGCCTATGGCTGGTGTCACTTTCAACAGATCCTTTAGCAATTAGTTCACTGCATCATAACTTTTTGAGCATAGACAAATAGTCAATTAATGGTTGACTTCATCCTAAGTGGTGTGGCCCCTCTCATCATTTTTGCCCACTCTGTCATTTGCAGATTGTTGTCAAAAAAAAAAAACCAAAGACACAATGTAAAGTGTAGGTCTAAAAGAATGTCCATCCCAAGTTGGTTTCAAGATGGTGGCATAGGCAGCCTCTGAACTCACCTCCTACCATGGACACAACAGATTTACAACTACTCTTGGAACAATTAGCCCTGAGAGAGAACTGAAAACTGAATAAGGGGAACCCCTGCAACAAGGGACAGTCCTGACTGAGGTGAAAGAGGCAGAAATTTCCTTCTGGAGAGAAAATAAAAGCCACCTTCACAAGCCACAGTGCTTCATGGCCACCCAGGAGCAATCCAAATGTACACAGCCTTCCCTGGAGGAGTGGGGGACCTGATCAGGAAGCATTGCCACTATAAGCATTTTGGGGACAAGGAAAAACCTAGATGAGTGTCATAATATGTGTCCTTGCTGGATACCAACAACAATGGGGGCTACCCCCAGAAAAGCTATTGGACACAAGGGAAAAAAAGTCCACTCTTCAAGGGCCCAGGCACAAATTCACTGATTTCAGAAAGCAACCTAAAATCACCAGAAAGAACAGTGCACAGTCCTTTGGTGAAAAAAGACTCACGTCATAGGCTCTGGATGCATCTCCATGAGAGGTGAGACCTCTCCAGGGACTGAGACATTGACAGCAGGTCAATTGTTGTGACCTGGTGTAGGTATGCTGACACAGATGCTGGCAGACACCATCGGAGTTCTTCCCCTGGCCTCTCAGCCCAGGGTCTGCTCCGCTCACCAGAGCACTGATTTAATCCAGCTCAGCCAGGGCAGGCAGCTCACCCTAGGGACTAGCCCCACCCAACAGCAAGCCTTTGGGCAACTTCTGGGCCTGCATAGGCTAGGTGACTGGATTCTCTGAAGCCAGATGAGTGGGTCCAACTCCGCAGGGCAGGGCTTGCACAAGGAGTGGGTGGAGTGTGTGGGGCCTCTGCAGTGGGGTGACTGGGTCCACTTCAAGGGGTCAGGGCACTTGCATGGGGCAGGACTGTGTTGACTGTGTGTGGCCCTGTGGGTGGCAGGGCTTGTCAGCTGCAGAAGACTTATGCTTCTCAAACAGCCACATAAGGGATCAGCCTCACCTTCCAAAGCCTGAAATAATTGGGTGCTCCCTTGCCTAGAGTCAGACCACCTCAGCTGCAATCCTAAGAGAGCAGACAAGAGCCTTGTAGGCCCCTGAGCCTAAAAACCAGCCACGTTGGGGGACTACTCACTTAACAGAAAAAAAATGCAACAGGGATGTGCTATTAGAACTTGCAGCCAACTGTGCTGGGGCTCCCACACCAGATAAAGAGACTGAAGGGTCCATAGCAGCCACACAAAGCTAAGCATCACAAGCAGCTGGCCAGGGGGACAGCCCACCCTACTTGGGCACCTGCAGCAAGAGCAGCCCTGCCACACCAGAAGGACACATGTAGCCCACATGGGGGTCACTCCTGGAACATTTGGAACTGGTGACAAGAGGGAAGCACACAGCTGGGCCTCATATGGCATCACTTACATAAGGCCACCTCTCCAAGATCAGGAGATGTAGCTGATACATCAGGAGATGTACCTAATACATACATACAAGCACAGAGAAAGAGGTAAAATGAGGAGGCAAAGGAATACATTCCAAGTAAGGGAACAGGACAAAACCCCAGGAAAAGAGCTCAGTGAAACAGAAATGAGCACTGTACCTGACAAAGGGTTCAAACAAGGAGTAATAAGGATGCTCACTGATCTTGGGAGAAGAATGGATGAACTCAGTGAAAACATCAACAATGAATTGGAAAAATACAAAAAAGAACCAATCAGAAGTGAGGAATATAATACTGGAAATGACAAATTCACTAGAGGGACTCAAGACCCAAGTAGATGATACAGAAGAACGGCTCAGCAAGCTGGATGAAAGACTAGAGGAAATCACCCAAGCTGAAGGGCTAAAAGAAAAAAAGAATTTAAAAGAATGAGGACAGTCTAAGGGACCTCTCGGACAAGCTCACTAACATTCGTATCATGGGTGTCCCAGAAGGAGAAGAGAGAGACACAGTGGCAGAGAATCTATTTGAAGAAATAATAGCTGAAAACTTTCCTAACCTAAGGAAGGAAACAGACATCCAGGTACAGAAAACACCAAAAAAGATAAACCCAAAGAGGCCCACACTAAGACATGTCATAATTAAAATGTCCAGAATTAAAGATAAGGAGAGAATCCTAAAAGCCAGAAGAGAAAGGCAACAAGTTACATACAAAGGAAACCCCATAAGGCTATCAGCTGACTTCTCAGCAGAAACCTTACAGGCTAGAAGGGAATGGCACAATATACTTAAAGTGATGAAAGGAAAAAACTTACAGCCAAGAATACTCTAGCCGGCAAGGTTAACATTCACAATTGAAAGAGAGAGAAATAATTTCCTCGACAAGCAAAAATTAAAGGAGTTTATCACCAAGAAATCAGTCCTACAAGAAATGCTAAATGAACTTATTTAAGGGGGAAAGAGGAGACCACAAATAGGAAAAAAAATATCTATTTCCATGATAAGAGGGTAATGGATACAAAGGCACAACCAAGAGGTTAGATATGATATCAAAAACATAAAATGTGGGAGGAGGGGAGTAAAAGAGTAGAGCTTTTAGAAAGAGGTCAAACCAAAGAGACTATCAGCTTAATATAGGTTGCTACATACATAGGTTATTATATATGAGCCTTGTGGTAATCAGAAACCAGAAACTGATAATAAATACACAAAGAACTAAGAGAAAGAAACCCAAACGTAATACTGAAGAAAGCCATCAAACCACAAAGGAAGAGAGCAAGAGAAGAAAGGAACAGAAAAGAACTACTAAAACACCCAGAAAAAAATGTAAGAAAATGGCAATAAGTACATACTTACCAATAGCTACTTTAAATGTCAATGGACTAAATGCTCCAATCAAATGGCATAGGGTGGCTGATTGGATAAAATAACAAGACCCATACATATGCTGCATACAAGAGACACGCTTCAGACCTAAAGACACTCACAAACTGAAAGTGAAGGGATGGAAAAAGATACTCCATGAATGGCAATGAAAAGAAAGCTGGAGTAGCAATACCTACATCAGACAAAATAGACTTTAAAACAAAAACTGTAACAAGAGGCAAAGAAGGGCACTACGTAATGATCAAGGGAACAATCCAACAGGAGGATATGACAAATGTAAATATCTATGCACCCAACCTAGGAGCACCTAAATATATAAAGCAATTATTAACAGACATAAAAGGAGAAATAGACAGTAACACAACAATAGGAGGGGACTATAACCCTCCACTTACACCAATGGATACATCACTCAAACAGAGGATCAATAAGGAAACATTGGCCTTAAACGACACACTAGAGCAGATGGACTTAGTTGATATATACAGAACATTCCATCAAGAAAACTGAAGAATGCACATTGTTTTCAAATTCACATGGAACATTCTCCAGGATTGATCACATATTAGGCCACAAAACAAGTCTCAATAAACTTAAGATTGAAATAATACCAAGCATCTTTTCTGGCCACAACTCTATGAAACTAGAAATCAACTACAGGAAGAAAATCAGAAAAGCCACAAATATGTGGGGATTAAAAAAAAATGCTACTGATCAATGATTGGGTTAATGAAGAAATCAAAAAATGCCTGGAGACAAATGAAAATGAAAAAACAACACGTCAGAATTTATGGGATATGGCAAAGGCGGTTCTAAGAGGGAAGTTTAAAGCAATACAGGCCAACCTCAACAAACAAGAAAAATCTCAAATAAGCAATCTAACAGTGCACCTAAAGGAACTGGAAAAAGAACAAACAAAGCCCAAAATCAGTAGAAGGAAGGAAATAATAAAAATCAGAGCAGAAATAAATGAAATAGAGACTTGAAAAAAATCAATGAAACCAAGAGATGGGTCTTTGAAAAGATAAACAAAATTGACAAACCTTTAACTAGACTCACAAGAAAAAAGAGAGAAGGCTCAAATAAAGGAAATCAGAAATGAAAGAGGAGAAATTACAACAGACACCTCGGAAATACAGAAGATTATAAGAGAATGCTATCAAAAGCTATACGCCAACACATTGGATAATCTAGAAGAAATGGATAAATTCTTAGGATCATGCAACCTTCCAAAACTGAATCAAGAAGAAATAGAGAATTTGAATAGACCAATCACCAGTAAGGGCATTGAAACAGTAATCAAAAACCTCCCCAAAAATAAAAGTCCAGGACCTGATGGCTTCCCTGGTGAATTCTAAAAAACATCCAAAGAAGACTTACTGCCTATCCTTCTCAAACTCTTCCAAAAATTTGAAGAGGAGGGGAAGCTTCCTACCTCATTCTAGGAAGCCAACATTACCCTGATACCCAAACCAGACAAGGACAACACCAAAAAAGAAAATTACAGGCCAATATCTCTGGTGAACATTGATGCAAAAATCCTCAATAAAATACTAGGAAATAAAATACAGCAATACATTAAAAAGATCATACACCATGATCAAGTGGGATTTATTCCAGGGATGCAAGGATGGTTCAACATCCGCAAATCAATCAACCTGATACACCACATTAAGAAAATGGAGAATAAAAATCACATACTCCTCTCAGTAGATGCAGAGAAAGCATTTGACAAGATACAGCATCCATTTATGATAAAAAATCTGAATAAAGTGGGTATACATGGAACATACCTCAACATAATAAAGGCCATATATGACAAACCTGCAGCTAATATCATTCTCAATGGAGAAAAGGTGAAAGCTATCCGTCTAAGAACAGGAACCAGACAAGGATGCCCACTTTCACCACTCTTATTTAACATAGTATTGGAAGTCCTAGCCAGAGCATTCAGGCAAGAAAATGAAAGGAAAGGGATGCAAATTGGAAAGGAAGACGTGAAGCTGTCATTATTTGCAGATGACAAGGTTTTGTATATAGAAAACCCTAAAGGATCCACCAAAAAACTTTTAGAAGTAATAAATGAATATGATGAAGTTGCAGGATACAAAATCAACATACAAAGATCAGTTGTGTTTCTATACACTAAGAACGAAGTATCAGAAAGAGAAATTAAGAATAGAACCCCATTTACAATTGCAACAAAAAGAATAAAATACCTAGGAATAAACTTAAGCAAAGAGGTGAAAGATCTGTACACCGAAAACTGTAAAACATTGCTGAAAGAAACTGAAGAAGACACAAAGAAGTGGAAAGATATTCTGCACTCTTGGACTGGAAGAATTAACATGGTTAAAATGCCCATACTTCCTAAAGCAATCTACAGATTCAATGTAATCCCTATCAAAGTCCCAACAACATTTTTCACAGAAATAGAGCAAAGAATCCTAAAACTTATGTGGAAACAAGAGACTCCGAATAGCCAAAGGAATCCTGGGAAAAAAGAACAAAGCTGGAGGTATCATATTCCCTGATTTCAAAATATATTACAAAGCTATAGTACCAAAAACAGCATGGTACTGGCACAAAAACAGACACACAGATCAATGGAACAGAATCGAGAGCCCAGAAATAAACCCACACATCTTTGGACAGCTAATTTTTGACAAGGGAACCAAGAACATACAATGGAGAAAGGAAAGTCTCTTCAATAAATGGTGTTGGGAAAACTGGACAGCCACATGCAAAAGAATGGAGGTACACCATTATCTTACACCATGCACAAAAATTAACTCAAAATGGATTAAAGACTTGAATGTAAGATCTGAAACCATTAAACGTCTAGAAAAATCATTGGTAGCACACTCTTTGACATGGGTCTTAGTAACATATTTTCAAGTACCGTGTCTGACAGGGCAAGGGAAACAATAGAAAAAATAAACAAATGGGACTACATAACACTAAAAAGCTTCTGCACAGCAAAGGAAACCATCAACAAAATGAAAAGACAACCTAACCATTGAGAGAAGATATTTGCAAACCATATATCTGATAAGGGGTTAATATCCAAAATATGTAAAGAACTCATACATCTCAACAACAAAACCCAACAACTCAATTAAAAAAATGGGCAAAAGATCTGAACAGACATTTCTCCAAAGAAGATATACAGATGGCCAACAGGCACATGAAACAATGTTCAACATCACTATCAAGGAAATGCAAACCAAAACTACAATGAGATATCACCTCCTGCCCGTCTGAATGGCTGTAATGAACAAGACAGGAAACACGTGTTGGAGAAGATGTGGAGAGAAGGGAACTCTCATACACTGCTGGTGGGAGTGCAAACTGGTGCAGCCACTATGGAAAACAGTATGGAGATTCCTCAAAAAATTAAGAATAGAACTGCCATATGATCCAGCTATTCCACTGCTGGGTATTTATCCAAGGAACATGAAAACACAAATGCGTAAAGATACATGCGCCCCTATGTTCATTGCAGCATTATTCACAATAGCCAAGACTTGGGAGCAACCTAGATGTCCATCAAGGGACAAATGGATAATGAATATGTGGTATACATACACAATGGAATACAACTGAGCCATAAGAATTGATGAAATCCAGCCATACCTTGAGGGTAATATGCTAAGCAAAATAAGTCAGAGGGAGAAAGTCTAATACCGTATGATCTCATTCATAAGTAAGAGAGAAAAACAACAGCAAACAATCATATAGAGACAGAGATCGGATTGGTGGTTGGTTACCTGAGGGGAAGCAGGAGGGAGGAGGGCAAAAGGGATGATTAGGCACATATGTGTTGATGGATTGCAATTAGTATTTGCGTGGTGAACACGATGTAATCTATTCAGAAACAGAAGTATAATGACGTACACCTGAAATTTATACAATGTTATAAACCAGTGTTACTGCAATAAAGAGTAAATTAAAAGTAAACAAATAAAAATAAAAACTAAAAAAAAAAATCCTAACAGGTGTGAGGTGATAGCTCATTGTGGTTTTGATTTGAATTTCCCTGATGATTAGTGAGTTTTGAAGTTTTCCTCCTTTAGACCCTGTACGTATTTTGTTAGATTTATGCCTATGCATTTATTTGTTAGTTGCTATTTTAAATCATATTTTTTAAAACTTCAAATTCCAGTTGTTTGTTGGTAGTAGATAAGAAAACAAAACAATTAACTTTTTTATATTGACCCTGGATCTTGAAACATTGGTATACCTGCTTATTAGCTACAGGAGGTTTTTTATACACTATTTGTGGCTTTCTACACAGAAAACTTGTCATCTGTGGATTAGGAGAGTTTTATTTCTTCCTTTATAACCTCTATACATTTGACTTCTCTTTCATTTCTTGCTACAGTAGCTAGAACTCATAGTATGTAATACATTGCATAGGAGTAGACAGAGGAAATCCTTGCTTATTTCCAATTATGAGAGGAAAGTTTCCAGCCTCTCAGCATTAAGTATTACGTTAGTTCTAAGTTTTTAGTAGATGCTCCTTATCAAGCTGAGGAATGTCCCCTCTGTTCCTAGTTTGAGTTACTGAGAGTGTTGGATTTTGTCAAATGCTTTTTCTGCATCAATTGTTATGATAATGTCATATTTTTTTATTTCTTTAGCCTGTTGATATGGTGGATTATATTGAATGATTTTGCATCGTGAACTCAGTCTTTCATGACTGAAATAAATGCCAATTGATCGTGGTGTCTAATTATTTTTATCCAATGTTGTATTTAATTTGCATATATTTCATTGAAGAATTTTGCATCTATATTCATAAAAGATACTGGTAGGTATTTTTATTTTCTGGCTATTTATTTATTGCTGAGGAAGATTCGCCCTAAACCAACATCTGTGCCAATCTTCCTCTATTTTGTGTGTGGGTCACTGCCATGGCATGGCCATGGATGAGCGGTGTAGGTCTGCACCTGGGAACCGAACCCAGGCCTCCAAAGCAGAGTGCACTGAACTTAACCAGTAGGCCACAGGGCCGGCCCTCTGGTAATTTATTTTTTTATTGAGATATAATTGATGTATAACATCATGTGAATTTAAGGTGCACAACATATTGATTTGATACGTTTATGTTGCGATATGATTATTTGTTCTAGTGGTGGGAAAAATTAAGGTCTAGTCTCTTAGCAAGTTTAATGTTTGTAACACAAATTTGGTATCTATAATCACTGCACTGTGTATTAGACCTCCAGAACTTATCTGCCTACTAGTTGGAGGTATGTAACCTTAAACAACATCTTTCCCATTCCCCCACCCCCCAGCCCCTGGTAACCACCGTTCCACTCTGTTTTTTTGAGTTTAGTGGTTTTTTTGTTTTTAGATTCCACATATAAGAGATATCATACAGCAGTTGCCTTTCTCTGTCTGAGTTATCTCACTTAGCATAATTTTCTCAAGGTCCATCCATGTGTCACAAATGGCAGGATTTCCATTTATCTCATGGCTGAATAGTATTCCATTGTAAATATATGGAATGTATATATTCCATCTCACATCTTCTTTATTCATCCCTTGATGGACACTTAATTTGTTTCCATATCTTGGCTATTGTGAATAATGCTGCTATGGACATGGAAGTGCATATATCTCTTCAATAACCTGGTTTTATGTCTTTTGGATATATACCCAGAAGTGGGATTGATGGATCATATGATAGTTCTCTTTTAAATTTTTTGAGGAAGCTCCATACTGTTCACCATAGAGGCTGAACCACTATGCCATAACCACTTACAATCCCACCCACAGTGAACAATGATTCCCTTTTCTCCACTTCATTACCAACACATTGTGCACCTTTTCATGTGCCTTTTGGCCACTTTCATACCTTCTTTGGAAAAATGTCTATTTAGCTCCTCTGCCCATTTTGGGGGGAGGTGAGGAAGATTGGCCCTGAGCTAACATCTGTTGCCAATCTTCCTCTTTTTGCTGAGAAACATTTACTGTGAGCTAACATCTGTGCCCATCTTTCTCTATTTGTATGTGGGATGCCACCACAGCATGGCTTGATGAGCGGTGCATCGGTCTGCACCCAGGATTTGAACCTGCGAACCCCAGGATGCTGAAGCAGAGCACATGAACTTAACCACTATGCCACCAGGTTGGCCCCCTCTGCCCATTTTTTAATCAGATTGCTTTGTTATTTTTGTTGTTGTAGTTGTTATTGAGATGTATGTGTTCTTTATAAATTTTGGATCTTATCCCCTTATTTGATACATGGTTTACAAATAGTCTCTCCCATTCCGTAGGTTAATTGTTTCTTTGCAGTGCAGAAGCTTTCAAGTCTGATGTACTCTCATTGATTGATTTTTTTTTCTTTTGTTGTTTATGTTTTTGGTGTCATATCCAAAAATCATTGCCAAAACACATTTTAAGGAGCTTCTTCCCTATGTTTTCTTCTAGGAGTTTTATAGTATTGGGTCTTACATTTAAGTCTTTGATCTATTTTGAGCTAATTTTTGTGAGTGGTGTAAGACAGGGGTCCAATTTCATTTTTCTGCATGCAGTAATCCAGTTTTCCCAGCACCATTTGTTGAAAAGACAGTCTTTCCCCATTGGATGATCTTGGCTCCCTTATCAAGTATTAGTTGACTCCATATGATGGGGTTTAATTCTGGGCTCTCTATTCTGTTCCATTGGTCCGTGTGTCTGTTTTTACGCCAGTACCATACTGTTTTAATTACTACAGCTTTTGTAGTATAGCTTGAGATCGGGCAGTGTGATGCCTCTGGTTTTGTTCTTCTTTCCCATGATCGCTTTGGCTATTTTGTAGTTCTATACAAATTTTAGGACTTTTTTTCCATTTCTGTGAAAATTTCCATTAGAATTTTGAAAGGGATTGTGTTGAATCTACAGATGGCTTTGGGTAGCATGGGTATTTAAACAATATTAACTCTGCCAATCCATGAACATGGGGTGTCCTTCCACTTGTTTGTGTCCTCTGATTTCTTCCATCAAAGACTTGTAGTTTTCATTGTACAGATCTTTCACTTCCTTGGTGAAATTTATTCCTAGGCATTTTATTGTTTTTGATGCTGTTATGAATGGCATAGTTTTATTTCTTTTTCAGCTGTTTCATTTGTTAGTGTATATTAAAGCAACTGCTTTCTGTGTATTGGTTTTATGTCCTGAAAATTTACTGAATTCATTGATTAGATCCCAGAGTTTTTAGTTGAGTCTTTGGAATTCTCTATGTATAAGATCATATCATCTGCAAATAACAACAACTTTACTTATTCCTTTCCAATTTGGATTCCTTTTATTTATTTGTCTTGCCTGATTGCTCTAGCTAGGACTGGCAGTATTATGTTGAATAAGAGTAGTGAGAGTGGGCACCATTGTCTTGTTCCTGATCTTAGAGGAAAAGCTTTCTATTTTTCTCCATTAAGTATAATGTTAGCTGTGGGTGTGTCATGTGGGTTTGTCATATATGGGCTTTATTACATTGAGGTATGTTCCTTCTACACCCAATCTGTTGAGAGTTTTTATCACGAAAGGATGTTGTATTTTGTCAAAAGCTTTTTTTTTGCATCTATTGAGATGATCATGTGATTTTTATCATTCATTCTATTAATGTGGTGTATCATATTTATTGATTTCCATATGTTAATCCAGTCTTGCAGCTCAGAGATAAATCCCAATTGGTCATGGTGTATAATCCTTTTAGTGAGTTTTTGAATTCGGTTTGCTAATATTTTGTTGGGAAATTTTGCATCTATGTTCATCAGGGATATTGGTCTATAGTTTTCATTTCTTGTAGTGTCCTTATCTGGATTCGGCATCAGGGTAATGCTGGCCTTGTAGAATGAGTTTGGAAGTGTCCCCTCCTCTCCAATTTTTTGGAAGAGTTTGAGAAAGATTGGCATTAATTCTTTAAATGTTTGGTAATATTCACCAGTGAAACCGTCTGTTTCTGAGGTTTTCTGTGTTGGGAGGTTTTTGATTACTGATTCAATCTCCTTACTTGTTATTGGTCTGTTTAGACTTTCTATTTCTTCCTGGTTCAGTCTCAGTAGGTTGTATGACTCTAGGAACTTGTCTATTTCTTCAAGGTTATCTAATTTGTTGGTGTATGATTGTTCATAGTAGTCTCATGATCCTATGTATTTCTGTAGTGTCAGTTGTAATTTCTCCTCTTTCATTTCTGTTTTTATTTATGTGAGTCTTCCTCTTTCTTAGTCTTGCTAAAGTTTTGTCAAGTTTGTTTATCTTGTTAACAAATCAGCCCTTAGTGTCATTGATTTTTTCTGGTCTCTATTTCATTTATTTCCATCCTGATCTTGATTATTTCCTTCCTTCTGTTAACTTTGGGCTTAGTTTGCTCTTCTTTTTCTAGTTTCTTAAGGACTAAAGTTAGGTCATTTATTTGCAATCTTTCTCATTTCTTAATATATGCATTTATCACTATAAACTTCCCTCTCAGTACTGCTTTCACAGCATCCCATAGGTTTTGGTATATTGTGTTTTTACATTTTCAATGGTTTGAGTTATTTGCTTTCCCTTTTGATTTATTCTTTGACCTATTGGTTGTTTGAGAGTATGTTGTTTAGTTTCCACATGTGTGCAGGTTTTTCAGCTTTCCTCATGTTGATTTCTAGTCTCATACCATTGTGGTCAGAAAAGATAGTTGGTATGATTTCACTCTTCTTAAATTTGCTAAGATTTGTTATGGGCCCTATCATATGATCTATTCTGGAGAATGTTCCATGTGTACTCGAGAAGAACATGTATTCTGCTGCTGTTGGATGGAATGTTCTATAGATGTCTGTTTAGGTCCATTTGATCTAATGTGTGGTTCAAGTCCCTCATTTCCTTGATGATTTTCTGTCTGGATGATCTATTCATTGTTGAAAATGGGGTACTGAGCTTTTACTACTCTTATTATATTGTTATTTCCCCCCTTCATATCTGTTATTGTTTGCTGAATATATTTAGGTGCTCTGATGTTGGGTGCATATATATATATATGATTGTTGCATCTTCTTGATGCATTGATCCCCTTATAATTATATAATGACCTTTCTTGTACCTTATTACCATTTTTGGCTTAACGTCTGTTGTGTCTGATGTAAGTATAGCTCCCTCTACTTTCATTTGGTTTTCACTTGTGTGAAGTACCTTTTCCTTTCCTTCACTATGAGTCTATGTGCATCCTAAGGGTGAAGTGAGTCTCTTGTAGGCAGCATATAATTGGGTCTTATTTTGTTTTTCTTTTTTTCAATCCATCCAGCCACTCTGTGCCTTTGATTGGTGACTTCAATCCAGTGAAATTTGATTGGGGAATTCAATCTATTTACAACTTATTGATTGTAATAAGATTGTACAGTGCAATAGATATGTAAGGTCTTACTAGTGCCTCCTTATTAATTGCTTTCTGGTTGTTTTGTATTTCCATTGTTTCTTTTTCCCTCTGTTTCTGCCTACCTTTGTATATTGGTGGTTTTCCATGGTGGAATGCTCTGTGTTCCCTTTTATGTTCACAAATCTACTCTAGAATTTTGCTTTGTGGTTACCATGAAGCTTACATAAAACATCTCATAGATAAAATAGTCCATTTTATGCTGATAGCAACTTATCTTTATTCTCCTATAAAGGCTCCACTCTTTTACTTCTCCCTTTCATGTTATTGATGTCACAACTTACCTCTTTTTATGTTGTTTCTTTGTTAACAATTTATGGTAGGTGTAGTTATTTTAACCTCTCTTTTCCTTTAATTTTTATACTATACTTGAGTGGTTAACTTACCATCCTAATATAGAGTTCGAGTTTTCTAAGCCTGACTGTCTATTTTTCACCCTTACCTGTGTGTTTTTGTACTTGTGTACTTTTGTATGTTTCACATTTTTGATTAGTGTCTTTTCATTTTGGCTTGAAGAACTCCTTTCAGCATTTCTTGCAAGGCAGATCCAGTGGTGTTGATCTCCCTCACCTTTTGTTTGTCTTGGAGAGCCTTTATTTCTCCTTCATATCTGTAGGATAAATGTGCCAGGTAAAGCCTGGCAATTATTTTCTGGCCTGGCAATTATTATCTTTCAACACTTTGAATATATCAGTTCACTCTCTCCTGGCCTGTAGGGTTTCTGCTGAGAAATACACTGATAGCTTAATGGGGGTTCCTTTGTAGGTGACTTTCTTTCTTCCTTGGTGCCTTTAAGATTCTTTCTTTATCATTGCCCTTTGACAGTTTCAATATAATGTGTATTGAGGAAGTTTTTTAGCATTGAGAGAATAGGGTGTTCTATTAGCTTCATGGATTTCTATGTCCAAGTCCTTCCCCAGGTTTGGGTAGCTCTCAGATACTATTTCTTTAAATAAACTCTCTGCCCCCTTCTCCCCCTCTTCTCTTTCTGGTACCCTGATTATGCTGATATTTGTTTTTTTATGGTTTCCATGGCTCACATAAGCTTTCTTTGCTCTTTTTAAATCTTTGTTCTTTCTTCTCTTCTAACTGTGTTAGTTCAAAATTCCTATCCTCAAAGTCACTTACTCTTTCTCGTATATGGTATGCTCTGCTATACATGCTCACTATTGCATTTTAAATCTAATTCATTGAATTCTTCAGCTCCAGAATTTCTGTTTGGTCCCTTTTTATAATTTCAATTTCTGGGTAAAGAATTAATCCCGTTCACATATTTCACTCCTGATTTCATTGAATTTTGTTTCTGAGTTTTCTTGTAACTTGCTGAGTTTCTTCATACCTGCTATTTTGAATTCTTTATCAATTAGAGTGCTATGTTCCATGCCTTTTAGCTCGGTTGGGGGAGAATTATTATTATTTTTGTGATGCCATATTTCCTTGATTTTTCTATTCTTTTTGGTTGTGTTGGTGCTTTTGTTTTTTAAGTAGCAGACACCTCCTTAACTCTTTCCTCATTGCCCTCAGCATATGTGGTGTTATGGTCTATGGTATTGTTATTACCTGATATTTCCTCTGTGTTTGTGAATGTGTGCCTGCTCCACTCTTCTTGCTCTCTCTTATGGTTGAAGTTTTTAGCTTTTATGTCTTCTCTGGCTCTTACAACTTAGAGTCTGGCTATTGTTTCTCAGAAGGTGGAGCTGTAGTTCAAGTTTGTAGTTTCTCTCTTGTCCAGAGACCATAGCTTGTTTTCTGAGTGTGCTCCATGTCTACCCAAGCTCACTCTCGTGGATGCATTTGGGAGTGCACACAATGAGCTGGCAGCAGAGTGGGGGGACATGTGGGTTTAGCACTTGGTTCATTGAGCATGCCCATGGACCCTGTAGTGAAATCCTGGGGGTGGTACTCCCAGAGGCTTGTGGGTGGACTTCCTGCCCAGTGCAATTCCTTTGACACCCTTTGAAATTCTTATCTGCCTCTTTCCCAATATCCTCCCTCCCCCAGTGAAGAGTTCCCACCTTAGTACTCTGGGTGTTGGTAGAGGGAAAAGGGTTTCTCCAGCTGTGATATGCCCAGCTCGGGTAGCTGGGCACTCACTTCCTGCCTTCCTTTTCCCTGTGGGAAAGGTTGCCTCCACCAGATAAATCAGCTCTGTTCAGTGTCTTCTTGAGGGAGGTGTGGTGCCTGGAAAGTTTCTCTTACCACCTCCACTGCAACCAAAGTCACATTTTTTCCTGGACTTCTGCAAGTTCTCTTGCACGTGAGTGCCTGCCCTGGTCAATACCCAATTTTTACCTGACAGTCGTGAGAGGGGTCTGGGAAGTTTCACTGTCTCCACCAGTTCTACAGCTCATGTGGAAGTTTCTCTGTCTTTTACTGGCTGCACTGGTGGCTGAGACTCCTCTTGGGTCCCTTAGAGTAAGCTGCTAGATCCCAAAACACCCACCAAGGCACTTTTGTTCCTGTATAGATATCTAATTTGCTGATTTAAAAGGGGGATATAAATGAGGAATGTCTTACACTGCCATCTTGCTTTCATCACTCTGGTAATTTCTTTATTTAGTTTTGGTATTAGGATAGTGATTATTAAGAATAATTGACCTGAGATCTATCTTCTCTACAAACTTGAAGTGTATACTACTATATTATTGAGTATAGGCACAATATTGTACAGTAGGTCTCCAGAGCTTATTCATCTTGCTTAACTGAAACTTTATGCCAGTTGATTAATAACTCCTCATTTCTCCTTTCCCCAAGCCCCTGGTAACACTCCTTCCAGTCTTTGATTTTATGAATTAGACTCTTTTAGATAACTCATGTAAGTGGACTCATGCAGCACATATCTTTATGTATTTGGCTTCTTTCACTTCACATAATGTCCACAATGTCCAATCACGTTGTTGCATATTGTAGAATTTCCTTCTTTTTAGGGCTGGATAGTATTCCATTGTATGTATATGCCACATTTTCTTAATCCATTCATTAGTCATTTGAAATTTAGGTTGTTTTTCACATCTTAGCATTGTGAATAGTGCTGCAGTGAAAACAGAAGTGCAGGCATTTCTTTGACATCCTGATTTCAATTCTTTAGCATAGGAACCCAGAAGTGGATGGTGTATGGTTGCTGGATCATATGGTATTTCTATATTTAATTTTTTGAGGAGCCTCCATACTGTTTTCCATAATGGCTTCACCATTTTGCATTCCTACCAACAGTGTGCAGGTGTTCCAACATCTCCACATCCTGTCCATCCTGTCGACACTTGCTGTCTTTTTCTTTCTTTCTTTTTCTTTCTTTCTTTCTCTTTCTTTCCTTTCTTTCTTTCTTTTCTTTCTTTCTTTTCTTTCTTTCTTTCTTATGATAGCCATCCTGACAGGTGCGAGGTGATATGTCATTGTGGTTTTGATTTATATTTCCCTGATGATTAGTGACGATGAGCAGTTTTTCATACATCTGTTGGTCATTTGTATGTCTTCTTTAGATAAATGTCTATTCAAGTCCTAGCCCATTTTTTTTATCAGGTTGCTAGTCTTTTTTTGTTATTGGGTTGTATGAGTGCCTTATACACTTTGGAGATTAACCTCTTATGAGATGTGTGGTTTGCAAATATCTTCTCCCATTCTGTAGGTCATATTTCCACTCTTTGTTTCCTTTCCTATGCAGAAGCTTATTAGTTTGATATAGTCCCACTTATTTTAGTTTTTGTTGCCTGTGCTTTTGGTGTCATATCCATGAAATCATTGCCAAGTCCATTGTCATTAATCTTTTCCCCTATGTTCCCTATGTTTTCTTCTAAGAGTTTTTACAGTTTCAGGTCTTACATTTAAGTCTTTAATTCATTTTGAGTTGACTTTTGTGTGTGGTTTATGATAAGTGTCAAATTTCATTCTTTTACATGTGGCTATCCAGTTTTTCCAAGACCATTTGTTGAAGAGACTAGCCTTTCCCCACTGTGTATTCTTGGCACCCTTGTCAAAGATCACTTGACTATATACACATGGGTTTGCTTATGGGCTTTCTATTCTGTTCCATTGGTCTACATGCCTGTATTTATGCCAGTATCATACTGTCTTGATTACTGTAGCTTCATAATATATTTTGAAATCTGGAATTGTGGTGCTGTTCTTCATTCTCAGCATCAGTTTGGCGATGTGTGGTCTTTTTGGTTCCGTATGAATTGTAGAATTTTTTTTTTTAATTTCTGCAAAAAAAATGGCTTTGGGATTTGGATAGGGATTACATTGAATTGATAGACTACTTTGGCTAGTAGGGACATTTTAACAATATTAATTTTTTCAATTCATCAACACAAACTATTTTTCCATTTTTTTGTGTCTGATTTGATTTCTTTCTGCATTGTTTTGTAGTTTTCAGCATATTAATCTTTCCCTTCCTTAGCTAACTTTATTCCTAAGTACTTTATTTTTGGGGGTGCTATTGTAAATGGGATTGTTTTCCTAATTTTCTTTTCAGATAGCTTGTTAGCATATAGGAACACAACTGATTTTGGGGGACTGACTTTGTATTCTGCAACTTTACTTAATTTATTAGTTCTAACAGGTTTTTTGTAATGGCGTCTTTGGGATTTTCTCTATATAAGATTATGTAGTGTGCAAACAGAGATAATTTCCCTTATTCCTTTCCAATATGGATGCCTTTATTTCTTTTTCTTGTCTAATTGCCCTGACTAGGACTTCCAGTACTGTGTTAAGTATAAGTGGCGGAAAAAAAAAAAGATGTTCAACATCACTAGCCCTCAGGGAAATGCAAATTAAAACTACAAAGAGATATCACTACATACCTATCAGAATGGCTAATATAAAAATGTCTCAACACTAAATGCTTGTGAGGATATAGAGAGAGTGGATTACTCATACATCGCTGTTGGAAATATTAAATCATACAGCCACTCCAGAAAACAGTTTGACAACTTCTTAGAAAATTAAACATGCAATTACCATATGACCTAGCAATAGTACTCTTCAGCATTTATCACAGAGAAATGAACACTTATATTCACCCAAAATCTTGTACATGAAAATTCATAGAATCCTTATTTCTAATGGGCAAAACTGGAATCAGCCCAGATGTCCTTCAGCAGGTAAATGATCAAGCAAACTGTGGAACATCCATACCATGGAATACTACCCAGCAATACAAGGAAATGAGCTATTGATATGCACAAGAGCTTGGATGAATCACCAGGGAATTCTACTGAGTGGAAAAAGTCAGTCCCAAAAAGATACATTCTATACAATATGATTCCATTTGTGTAACATTTTTTAAATAACAAAATTTTAGAAGTGGAGCACAGACGAATGCCAGGTTGAGGGACTTGGTGGTGAGAGTTGGGTTGGGGCAGCAGAAAGGTAGATGTGGTTACAAAAGTAGAACACAATGGAGATCCTTGCAGTGTTGAAGCTATTCCATATGTTGACTGTTGGTGGATACATGCACCTATGCAGGTGATAAAACTGTATAGATCTCAATAAACATTCACACACACACAAACACTCCCCCATGTGCACAAATGAGTACCGGTAAATTTGAGGAAATCTTAATAAGATCAGTGGATTGTAGCATTGTCAGTGATCTGGCTTTAATATTATACTATAGTTTTGCAAAATGTTACCATTAGGGGAAACTGGGCAAAGTATGAAGGATCTCTGTATTATTTGTTAAAACTGCATGTAGGGGCCGCCCGGTGGCGCAGCGGTTTAGTCCGCGCTTGGCAGCCCGGGTTCGCGGGTTCGGATCCCGGTCGCCCGCCGACGCACTGCTCATCAGCCATGCCGTGGTGGCGTCCCATATAAAGCAGAGGAAGATGGGCACGATGTTAGCCCAGGGCCAGTCTTCCTCAGCAAAAAGAGGAAGATTGGCGATGGATGTTAGCTCAGGGCTGGTCTTCCTCACAAAAAAAAAAGAAAGAAAAAAAAAGAATAAAAAAAAACTGCATGTAAATCTACAATTACCCCCAATAAAATTTGAATTAAAAAAATAGAACTGATGAGAGTGGGCATCCTTGCCTTATTCCTGATTTTAGAGGAAAAGCTTTTAGCTTTTCACAGTTAAGGATGATTTTAGCTGTGGGTTTTTTACATATGGCCTTTATTATGTTGAAATATTTTCTTTCTATGCCTAGATTGAGAATTTCTTATCATGAAAGAGTGTCGATTCTGTCAAATACTTTTTCTGCATCTATTGAGACAATCATGTGATTTTTATCCTTTATTCTGTTGATGTGGTGTACCACATTCCTTGATTTTCATATACTTAACTATCCTTGCATCCCTGGGATAAATTTCACTTGGTCATGGTGTATGATCCTTTTAATGTGTCTTACTCCATTTGGGCTACTATAACAAAATACCACACACTGAGGAGTTTATAAACAACAGAAATTTATTCTCACAGTTCTGGAGGCTGGAAGTCCAAGATCAGGGTGCCAACATGATCAGGTTCTGGCAAAGATCCTCTTCTGTGTTGCACACTTCTCACTGTGTCCTCACATGGTAGCAGTAGTGAGCTAGTTCTTTGGGGTCTCTTTTATAAGAGCACTAGTCCCAATCATGAGGGCTACTTCCTCAAGACCTAATCACCTCCCCAAGGCCCCACCTCATAATGCCATCACCTTGGGGTTAGGATTTCAACATATGAATTTTGTGGAGACAAAAACATTCAGTCTATAGCAAATGTGCTCTAGGATTCAGTTTGCTAGTATTTTGTTGAGGATTTTTGCATCTATATTCATTACAGATATTGGCGTGTAGTTTTCCTTTCTTGTAGTATCTTTGGCTTTCATATCACAGTAATGCTGGCCTCTTTAAATGAGTTTGGAAGTGCTCTCTCTTAAATTTTTGGGAAGAGTTTGAGAAGGATTGGCGTTAATTCTTCTTTAGAGGTTTAGTGGAATACACCAAATTCTGGCGCTGGGCTTTTCTTTGTTGGAAAATTTTTGATTACTGATTCAACTTCCTTACTAGTGATAGATCCATTCAGATTCTCTATTTCTTCATGATTCATGTTTCTAGGAATTTATCCATTTCTTCTAGATTATCTAATTTGTTGTTGTGTAGCTGTTCACCATAGCCTCCTATTTCTGTGTCATCGGTTGTAATGTCTCTTCTTTCATTTCTTATTTTATTTATTTGTGGCTTCTCTCTTTTTGTCTTAGTTAGTCCAGCTAAGTGTTGACCATTTTTAACTTTTCAAGAAACAACTCAGTTTTATTTTTTTTCTAATATTTTCTATTTTCTCTTTCTGCTCTAATATTTTTCATTTCCTTTTTCCTGCTAACACTGGGCTTGGTTTGGTCTTTCTTTTCTAGCTCTTTGAGATGAAAAGATAAGTTGTTTATTTGAGGTCTTTCTTCTTCTTCTTCTTCTTTTTTGATGTACATGTTTATGGCTATGAACTTACCTCTTAGTACTGCTTTTACTGCATGCCATAAGTTTTGGTATGCTGTGCTTTCATTTTCATTTGTCTTGAGGTGTTCTCAAATTTTCTTTTTTATTTCTTTTTTAACCCAAATGTTGTTCTAGAGGGTGTTGTTTACTTTCTACATTTTTGTGATGTTTCCAGTTGTTTTTCTGCTATTAATTTCTAGTTTGATTCCATTATGGTCAGAAAAGATTCTTGGTATAATTTCAATCTTTATAAATTTGCTGAGAATTTTTTGTGAACTAACATATGATCTATCCTGAAAAAAGATCCATGTGCACTTGAGAAGAATGTATATCCTGCTGCTCTTGGGTGGACTCTTCTGCATATGTCTGTTATGTTCACTTGGTCTTTAGTGTTGTTCAAGTCCTCTGTTTCCCTATTGATCTTCTGTCTGGATGCCATATTGAAAGTGAAATAGTGAAGTCTCCTACTCTTACTGTATTGCTGTCTTTTTCTCCCTTAACATCTCTCAGTGTTTGCTTTATATGTTTAGTTGTTCTGATGTTGGGTTCATATACATTTGTATATGTTATATCTTCTTGGTGGATTGACCCTTTTATCATTATGTAAGGTCTTTCTTTGTCTCTTGGGATGGTTGTTGACTTAAAGTTTAGTTTAGCTGATATAAGTATAGCCATCCCTGTTCTGTTTTGGTTACCATTGCCATGGAATATCTTATTTCATCCCTTCACTTTCAGCCTATGCGTGTCCTTAAATCTAAAGTGAGATTCTCGTAGGGAGCATATATTTGGGTCATTTTTGTTTCATTGGTTTTTTTTGTCAGTTCAGCCACTTTATTTATTTGATTGGGGAATTTAATCCATTTACAATTAATTATTGACAGGAAAAGATTTACTAATGCCTTTTTTTAGTTGTTTAATGTTAGACTTCCAGTTTTTTTCTCTGTCCTTTCCTTCATTGCTGTCTTCCTTGTGTTTTGTTGATTTGTTGTGTTAATGTTCTTTGATTTCTTCCTTTCTCTTTTCTTGTGTGTATGCTCAACAGGTATATTTTTGTTGTTATCTTGAATATTTTATAAGATATCATTGTAACAGTCTAATTTAAGCTGACAACAACTTAAGTTCAATTGCATGCAAAAGCTCTACACTTTAGCTCCGCACCCCACTTTATGTTATTGTTATTACAATATACACCCGTTTATATTTTGTATCTTTAAATACACGTTTTGTTATTGTTATTTTTAATATTTCTGACTTTCAACTTTTATATTTGAATTAAATGTTATTTACCCACCGGCATTACAGTATGTTAGTATTCTATATTTGTCTATATATTTACCTTTACCATACAGTTTTACATCTTCCTATGCTATAGTAGTGCCATTTAGCATCATTTTGTTTCAACTTGAAGAATTCCCTATAGGATTAGCATCCTTTGTAAGGCGGGTCTAGTGGTGATGAAATCCCTCAGTGTTTATTTGTCTGTGAAAGTGTTTATCTGTCTTCCACTTTTGAAGGACAGATTTGTGGGATATAGTAGTCTTGGTTGGCAGGATTTTTCCTTTGCTATCAGCACTTTGAGTATATCCTCTCACTCCCTTCTGGCCTGCAAGGTTTCTGCTGAGAAATTTACTGATATCTTTATCAGTCCTCCCTTATACATGAACATTGCTTTTCTCTTGCCACTTTCAGGATTCTTTTAGTCTTTGACTTTTGACAATTTGATATTTATGTGTCTCAACGTGGATTTTTTGGGTTCATTTTATTTGGTGACTTTTAGGCTTCTCAGAACTGTATGTCCCTTTCATTTTCCAGATTTGGGAAATTTTCAGCCATTATTTCTTTGAAAAAGCTTTCTACTTCTTTCTCTCTCTTTTCTCCTGGGTTTCTTGTAGTGCATATATTGGTCACCTTGATGGTGTCCCATAGGTTCCCTAAGCTATCTTCACCTTTTTCCATTCTTTTTTCCCTTCTGAATTATTTCCAGTGACCTCTCTTTGAGTTTGCTAATCTTTTCTTCTGATATATTTAGTGTCCTGTTGAGCCACTGTAGTGACCTTTTCCAGTTTTTGCTGCATTCTTAAGCACTCTAATTGTTGTTTGATCATTGAAAGATATTTTCTATGTCTTTGTTGAAATTCACATCTTGTTCATGTGTTGATCTCTTGACCTCAGTGAGCATCTTTATGACAGCTATTGTGAATGCTCTCAGATAAATTGCATACCTCCATTTCATTAGGATCAGTTTCTGGAGATTTATCTTGTTCCTTTGTTTGAATCATCTTTGATTGTTCACTTTTCTTGACTCTCCCAGTCTTCACAGACTGGCCTCATACCAGAGATGACCCTCACCAGTCAGTCTGGCCACAATTTCCAGGAGACTCTACAAACTCTTTCCCTCCCCAAGGAGAAGTGAGCTGCTTTGTTTTTTGTCAGCTCACTCTGTGGTGAGCCAGGAGGGAGAGACATGGTGTCTTCCGATTCAAGCTGTCGTCTCTGTACTCCTCCAGGCTGCTAGACTATGTGAGACCCATCTGAGCTCTAAGATTATCAGGACAGAGGTCAGTCATCTGGGGATCCCCCTTGGAGAAGTTGGGGCACTATGTGCATAGATCTAGTCTTTCTCTCCCCATAGGGAAGCTGAGAGCATGGCTTTTTCACCCACTTGCTCTTTGCTGAGCAGGAGGGGGAGCTAGGGTCAGGCTGCTAGCCTGTGATGGACCCATCCAAGCTCCAAGACTGGCAGGACTGAGATCAGAGTGCTGGCGAGCCCCATCAGAGATGTTGTGGCACTGGGTACACGGTATTACACTTTCTATTCCCAGGGGTAAGTTGAGAGCTTCCTTGTTCATCTGCTTGTCTTATGCTTAGCAGGAGGGGGTGCTATGATGTCTATGAGACTGAGCTGCTGTCTCTGTTCTCTTCTAGCCTACTAGATTGTGGTGGACCCATCTGAGCTTCATGAACAAACACCCGCCCTACTCTGGGAGAAGGCAGGAGCTAGGGGTAGTCTTTCTGATCATGTAATGCTGTGCTGGAGGGAGGGACTACAGTGAGAGGGTATTCGTACCACCAAATAATCTTACCAAATATTCTTACCATCTTCTGTGAATCTGGTTTTGCAAGTGCCCAGAGTCTAGGAGCATTTCACTTAGTTTCTGGATTTCTTGAAAAGGGAATTTGTCTACGAGTTCTTGCTTAATTGACACGTTGGTGAGGGGTAAGTATGGCCTAGGGCTTCCTATTCCACCACCTTGTTGATATCTTTCCTCATATTTCTTTTTCAAATCTTTGGTTTAATTTACCAACAAAGCCATCTGTGCCTGGTGCTTTCTTTTTTGGAAGGTTGTTAATTGCAAATTCAATGTTAAATAGATATACAGCTATTTTTGTCATTTATTGTTGTATGAGTCTTCTTGCAAGTTTAAGTCTTTTAAGAAATTGGTCCATTACATTCAAATTATCAAATTTATGCACACAGTGTTGTTAATGTTCTTTATTATCCTTTTAATGTACATGAGATAGATATTAGCTATTTTTCATTTCTGATATTGGTAATGTGAGTTCTTTCTTCTTGCTATTTTCCTTGCTTTGCCTGGTTAGATGTTAAGTAATTTTATTGATCTTTTCACAGAATCAGCTTTGGGCTTGGACAATTTTCTCTATTGTTTTCCTGTTTTCACTTTCATTGATTGTTGCTGTTATTTTTATTATTACTTTTCATCTACTAGCCTTAAGCTTAATTTGTTTTTCCTTCTCTACCTTCCTAAGATGGAAGTGTAGGCTTATGGAGGTTAGATTTTTCTCCTTTTCAAATGTATGCATTTAATGCTATAATAATACTTCTAAATACTGCCTTTGCTGTAATCCGAACATTTTGATATACTATTTTATATTTTTAGTTAGTTCAAATTATTTTTTAAATTGCCTTTGGCACATCTTCTTGTGACCCATGAGTCACTTAGAAGTCTGTTGTGTAATGTCCAGGTACCTGGGAAATATTCCAGCTATATTTCTGTTATTGATTTTAGTTTAATTTTATTGTGGTCTGAAAATATAGTTTCCATGAGTTCTATTCTTTTAAATGTTTAAGGTTTGTTTTGTGACCCAGAGTGTGTATTCAGATTCTTTTAACCTTAATAGATCATAAATGGTTCTGTATTAAGTTCCACTCTTAAAACATAAGGTTATTCTTCTGTTCCTCAATTTGTAAGCTGATTCTTCTTGTAGCTACTGGCTCTGGAAGCCTCTATAATGTGGTGATTCTCATCTTCAGTCACATAAATGAAGAAGGGTTCCTATGAATGCATGTCATTTCACCCTTCTGAATCAAGTTCTATATAACAGATTCATTACTGCTGACATGTAGGTGATTGACATGTACCTATATTTCATGC
Organism: Tapirus indicus; assembly: GCA_031878705.1. Taxonomy (NCBI): domain Eukaryota; kingdom Metazoa; phylum Chordata; class Mammalia; order Perissodactyla; family Tapiridae; genus Tapirus; species Tapirus indicus. Next base: position 50,854,393 of record CM062942.1, read on the forward strand.
TGTACCTAATATGCTTATATCAGTGTTATGTCTGGAGAGATTGACAGAGCAGGGGTCATGAGTTTTGCTACAGCCTGAACGCTCGTGCCCTCCAAAGTTTTATGCTAAAAGCTAATCCCAATTGTGATGATATTGGGAGATGGGGCCTTTGGGAGCCGATTAGGTCACAAGGGTGGAACACTCAAGGATGAGACTACTGCCTTTATAAAAGAGACCTCAGAGTGCCCCCTTGCCCCCTTCTGCCATGTGAAATTATAGCAAGAAGACAGTCAGATATAAACTAGGATGCAGGCCCTAATCTGACACTGAATCTCCCCGTGCCTTAATATTGGCATTCCCAGTCTCCAGAACTGTGAGATATATTTCTGTTGTTTACAACACACCCAGTCAATGGTATTTTTGTTATCACAGCCTGAACAGACTAAGATAGGAAATTGGTATGAAGATGTGGGTGTGCTGCTGTAACAAAAACCTAAAAATGTAGAAGTGACTTTGGAACTGGTTACCGGCTAGGGGCTGGAAGAGTTTTGAGGTGCATGTTAGAAAAAGCCTATATTGCTGTGCATGAACTTTTAAGGGCAATTCTGGTAAGGGCTCAGAAAGAAAAGAGGAAAGCTGGGGAGGGAGCCTCAATCTTCTTAGAGAATACCTAAGTAACCCTGAACAGAATATTGGTAGATATATGGACAGTAAAGATCATTCTGATCAAGTCAGGTGGAAATGAGGAACATTCTATTGGAAACTGGAGGAAGTGATCCTTGTTACAAACTGGCAAAAAACTTGGCTGAATTATGTTTGTGGCCTAGTGGTTTGGGGAAAGTAGAACTTGGAAATGATGAAATTTTATATTTAACTGGAGCTAATTTTAAGCAAAGTGTTGAAGGCGTGCCCTGGTTCCCCTTGACTGCTTGTAGTCAAATGCAGGAAGAGAGACATGACTTAAAGATAGAATTGTTGAGAAGTCAGCAAGATGGAAGACTAGGAGGTCCTCCCCCCCAAATAAACAACAAAAACAATAAATAGACAACAAGAAACTGATGAAAATGGCACAAAGAAGCAACAAAAAACCCACAGAGCTCAAAAACTGAGGGTAGCTGCATATAAAGGCATAGGAAGCACTTTACCTGCATCACCTGCATTGGTGTTGACATCAGCTGATGAAGCTGGATGGAGTCTATGCCACTGTGTGCTCCCAGGAACCAAAGATGCTGCATCCCATTCAGCCAGTGCCCTCACAGCCACATTCAGGTGAAAGTCTTTTGCACAGATGCCAGTGTGAAGGCTGGCCCCTCAAATGGGCAGACATCAGCACAAAGCGATCAGAAACATGAAAAATATAGGAAATAAGACATCACCAAGGAAGATAACAATTGTCCAGTAACTGATCCAAAATAAATGGAGATCTGTGAATTACACAATAAAGAATTCAAAATAACTATTTTAATGAAGCTCGGTGATATTCAAGAAAACACAGATAGACAACTCCATGACCTCAAAAGAAATAATGCATGAACAAAATGAGAAACTCAACAAAGAGATAGAAATCACAAAAAAAGAACCACACAGAAATTCTGGAGCTGAAGAATACAACGAATGAAATGAAATATGTAATAGGGAGCTTCAGCACAGGTTCAACAGGCAGAAGAAAGAATCCATGAACTTGAAGAAAGTTAGAGGAGAAAAAATAAATTAGAAAGAAAAAGAGTGAAGAAAGCCTATGAGAATTATGAGACACCATCAGATGGAACAATATCCATATTATGGGAGTCCCAGAAGGAGAAGAGAGAGAGAACAGGACAGAAAACTTAGTTAAAGTAATTAGGGCTGAAATCTCCCCCAAATCTGGGGAGAGATATGGACATCCATATACCTGAAGCTCAAAGATCCCCAAACAGATTCAACCCAAAGAGATTTTCACTGAGCTCTCAAACAAGCTCTCAAAAATTAAAGACAAAGAGAATTTTGAAAGCAGGAAGAGAAAAATGACTCATCACATACAAGGGAATCCCAATGAGGATAAAAGCAAATTTCTCAGCAGAAGGGGCCGCCTGGTGACTCAGCAGTTTAGTTCATGCTTGGCAGCCCGGGGTTCACGGGTTTGGATCCCGGGCGCCTGCCGACGCACCACTTGTCAGCCATGCCGTGGTGGCGTCCCATATAAAGTGGAGGAAGATGGGCACGGATGTTAGCCCAGGGCCAGTCTTCCTCAGCAAAAAGAGGGGGATTGGCAACAGATTTTAGCTCAGGGCTGGTCTTCCTGATTAAAAAAAAAATTTCTCAGCAGAAACCTTCCAGGCTAAGAGAGAGTGGGACGATATATTAAAAGTGCTCAAAGAAAAAATAACCCCTCTCAACTAAGAATACTTCACCCAGGAATGTTGCCCTTCAGAAATGAAGGAGAGATAAAGACTTTCCCAGGCAAACAGAAGCTGAGAAAATTTACCAGTAGACCTGCCTTACCAAAAATGATAAAGGGAGTTCAAGCTGAAACGAAGTGATACTGATTAGTAACAAGTAAACGTATAAAAGTATAAAATTCACAGGTAACGGTAAATATATGGTCAAATTCAAAATACCCTAATTCTGCAATGGTGGTATGTAAATCACATTGAACTCTAGCATATTGGTTAAGAGACAAAAATACTAAAAATAATTATAGCTACAATATATGCTAATGGATACACAATATGAAAAGATGTAAATTGGGACTTCGGCAACATTAGTTTCAGGAAGGCAAGTAAACTTGTAGAACATTATTATGCAATCAAAATTAAGTTATCAGCTTAAAATAGACTGTTATAACTAAAAGATATATTATTAAAGCCTCATGGTAATCACTAAGCAAAAACCTACAAGATATACAAATGATAAAGAGAAAAGAATCAGAGCGCACGACTACAAAAAAATCACCAACTCACAAAAAAGACAGTGAGAGAGAAATCAAGGACCAAAAGGAAATCAGAAAGCGACTTGCAAAATGGCGATTGTAAGTCTCGAACTATCAATAATTCCTCGAAATGTAAATGGTTTAAATTCTCCAATTAAAAGATTAAAAAACACAACTATATGTTGCCTACAATAGACTCACTTAAGCTTTAAGGACATTCATAGGAAGAAAGTGAAGGGATGTAAAAAATATCCCATGCAAGTGAAAACCAAAAGAGAGCAGGGGTCACTATACTTACAGCAGACAGACTGTAAATCAAAAGTTGTAACAAGGGACAAAGAAGATCTTTATATAATGACAAAGGTACTGATTCACCAAGAGGATGTAATAATATATATATGCACCCAAATTGGAGTACCTGAATACATTAAGCAAACACCAACAGATCTGAAGGGAATAATAGACAATAATACAATAATAATAGGGAACTTCTATACCGCATTTTCAACAATGGATCAATCATCCAGACAGAAAATCAATACGGAAATATGTGACTTACACTATACTTTAGACCAAGTGAACTTAACAGACATATACACAACATTCTATCCAACAGCAGCACATATGCATCCTTTTCAAGCACACATGGAACATTCTCGAAGAAAGATCATACATTAAGTCACAAAAGGAGGCTCAACAAATTTAAGAAGTCTTTTCCAACAAGAATGGTATGAAACCAGAAATCAATAACAAGAAGAAAGCTAGAAAATTCAAAATTATGTGGAAATTAAGCAACACACTTCTGAACAACCAATGGGTCAAAAAGACACCAAAGGAGAAATAAAATATGTATATATACATATATATCTTGAGACAAATGAAAATGGAAACCCAACATGCCAAAACTTACAAGAGGCAGCAAAGGCAGTTCTAAGAGGGAATTTTATGGTGATAGCCACTTTTATTAAGAAAAAGGAAAGATCTCAACTGGACAATCTTGCCTTACATCTCGAGGAACTAGAAAAGGAAGAAAAAATCAATTCCAAAGTTAGCAGAAGGAAGGAAATAATAAAGATTAAGGCAGAAATAAAGGAAGTATAGACTAAAGAGACAATAGAAAAGATCAACAAAAATAAGAGTTGGTTTTTTGATAAGATAAAAAACCTGACGAACATTTAGCTGTATTTATCAAGGAAAAGAGAGAGATGATTCAAACTGACAAAATTACGAACGAAAGAGGAGACATTACACATGATGCAACGGAAAAATAAAGCATCATATGGGACTATTACGAACATATATATGCCAACAAATTGGATAACTTGGAAGAAATGGATAACTTCCTGGAAACACACAACTTACAAAGGATGAAGCATGAATTAATAGAAAAACTGAACAGACCAATAGCAAACAAGTAGTTTAAATCAACAATCAAAAAATCTCCCAACAAATAAAAGCCAAGGCCCGGATGGCTTCACAGGAAAATTCTACCAAACATTTAAAGAAGTATTAATACCAATCTCTCTCAAACTTTTCCAAAAAGTTGAAGAGGGAACACTCCCAAACTCATTCTATGAGGCCAGCATTACCCTGATACCATAGTTAGATAAGAGCACTACAAGAAAATAAAATTAGAGGCCAATATCCCTGATGAACATAGACGCAAAAATCCTCAACAAAATACTACTAAACTGAACTCAACAGCACATTAAAAGGATCATACACCATGATTAAGAGGGATTCATAATAAGGATGCAAGGACAATTCAACATATGCAAATCAAAATACGTGATAGACCACATTAACAGAATGAAGGATAAAAATCATGTGATCATTTCAGTAGATGGAGAAAAAGCACTTGACAGAATTTATCATTTTTTTATGATAAAAATACTCAAGAAAATAGATATAGAATGAATGTTCCTCAACATAATAAAGGCCATATATGATAGGCCAAAGCTAACATCATGCTTAATGGTGAAAAGTTAAAAGACTTTCCTCTAAGATAAGGAAGAAAACAAGGCTGCTCATTCTTGCCATTTCTATTCAACAAAGTACTGCAAGTCCTAGCCATAGCAATTAGGCTAGAAAAAGAAATAAAATTTTATGGAACCACAAAAGACCTCAAATAGCCAAAACAATCCTGAGAAAGAAGAACAAAGCTGGAGGTGTCACTCTTCCTGATTTCAAACTCTATTGCAATGTTATAATAATCCAAAACAGTATGGTACTGGCATAAAAACAGGCACATAGATCAGTGGAACATAAGAAAGCCCACAAAAAAACACACTTGCATATACAGTCAACTAATTTTCGACAAGGGCACCAAGAACCTACAGTGGGCAAAGGATAGTCTCTTCAATTATATTTTCATATAAAGGATGCTTACAACTTTTTGTAAAGGATGCTTAAAAAGACACCTCAACTGAAAATGGACAGAGGATTTGAAAAGACATTTCTTCAAGTAATATGTAAAAATTTCCTATAAACACATGAAAATACTCAATATCATTATTTAATAGGAAAATGAAATCAACACAACTATGACAAACCTCTTTATAACCACTCGTGTGGCTACAATCAGAAAGAAAGTCTATAACTGACACTGTTGAACGTTTGAGAAAATAAGACCTCCCATCCATTGTAGGTGGGATTGTAAAACCTCGCAGCCACTTGGAAAACTGTTTGACAGTTCTTCAAAATATTAAACATAATAGACAATAGAAAAACAATAGAAAAAATGAAACCAAGGGTTAGTTTTTAGCAAAATCAACAAAATTAAAAAAACTTTAGCAAGATTGATGAAATAAAAAGAGAAGACAAATAGCTAAAATGAGAAGTGAAAGAGAGAACATCATAACTGATCTTACAGGTATAAAAAGAATTACAAGAAAGTACTATGAAAAATTATATGCCAACAAATTGGATTAAGTAGATGAAAAGGCTAAATTTCTATAAATACAAAAGAATACCTGAATTATAATGAAGTAGAAAATAGAACCAGATCTATGACTAGTAAGGAGATTGAATCAATAATCAAAAATTTCCCAACAACAAAAAACCCCAGGACATCTAGCTTTGCTGGTAAATTCAACTGAACATTTAAAGAAGAATTAAAACCAATCCACCTCAAACTCTTCCAAACAATTGAAGAGAAGGGAACACATCCAAACTCAATCTATAAGGGGTCCTTTACCCTGATGCCAAAGCAGAAAAGGATATTATAAGAAACTAAAACTACATATCAATAAGCCTGATTAATATTGATGCAAAAATCCTCAACAAAATACTAATAAACAGAATTCAAGACACATTAGGAAGGTATACAATATAATCAGGTGGCACTTATTCATGGAATGGAAGGATGGCTCAACACATGAAAGTCATAATAATACACTAACAAAATGAAAGGAAAAAATTCACCATCATCTCAATGGATGCAGAAAAATGTATTTAACATTATTAAACATCTTTTCATGATATAAAAAAACCAAAACAACTAGCCATAGAAGGAAACGAGTTAAACACAATAAAGGCCATGTGTGAAAAGGCCACAGCAAACACGATGCTCAATGGTGAAAGACTGAAAGCTTTTCCTCTAAGTTCAGGAACAAGAAAACATTTCACGTTTTTGCCATATCTATTCAACATACTACCAGAAAGCCTAGCTAGAGCAATCATGCAAGAAAAAGAAATAAAAGCCTTCCAAATTAGAAAGAAAGAAGTAAAAGTATCAATTTGCAGACAGGTGATCTTATATGTAGAAAACCATAAAGATTCCACAAATAATCTGCTAGCACTAATAAATAAATCAGCAAGTTTGCAGGACACAAAATTGACATGTAAAAATTAGTTACGTTTTTATACAGTAACAATGAAGAATACTAAAAAAATTAGGAAAACATTCCATTTACAATAGTAGATGTAATAATAAAAATATTTAAATAATTAATAATATTAAATCAATAAAATTAATATAAAATCAGTCAATAATTAATTAATAATATTAAATCAAAATAATAATATGTTAAACTTCTTTTAACAGTGTGTTATAGTTTTCAGTGTACAGGTGATGGATGGAAATTAGACATTTAATATTGAGAACACTGTAGTATAAACAGAAGTCCAATTACAAGGTTGCACACCTGAAAATTATTTAATGTTATAAACCAATTTACCTCAATAAATAATATTAACAATAAAACACTTAGAAATAAACTTAACCAAGAAGGTGATAGACTTGTATGCTGAAAACTACAAAATATTTCTGATAGATGTTAAAGAAGACACAAATGAATGGAAAAAAACACCCTGTGTTCATGAATTGGAAGAGTTAATGTTGTTAAGATGTCAGTACAACCCAAAGTGATCTACAGATTCAATGCAAAGTCTATCAAAATCCCAACTTTCTTTCAGAAATTGAAAAACCAGTCCAACAATTTATATGAAATCTCATGGGACCCTGAGTAGTAAAAACAATCTTGAGAAAAGAACAAAGATTGAGTTCTGACAATTTCTCCTTTCAAAATTTACTGCAAAGCTACCGTCATCAAAACAGTGTGGTACTAGCATAAAGACGGACATATAGAGCAATGGAAGAGAATAGAGAACATAGTCATAAACCCTTGCATACATGGTCAAATGGTTTTTGATGAGGGTTCCAAGAGCATTCAATGGGGGAAAACACTCTCTCTTCAACAAATGGTGTCGGGAAAACAGAATATCCATATGCAAAACAATGAAGCTGGACCTTTACCTTACACCATATAAGAAAATTACCTTAAAATAAAACAAAGATCTAAATATAAGACCTAAACTTTAAAACTCCTAGAAGAAAACATAAGGGAAAGATTCATAATATTCCATTTGGCAATGACTTCTTGAATATAACATAAAAATCACAGGCGGCAAAAGAAAAAAATAAATTAAGCTGCATCAAAATAAAAACTTCTGTGCCTATTAATATTACAATGGCATTTTAAAGAAGTAGAAAAAACAGTCCTAAAATTTATATGGAACCACAAAAGACCCTGAATAGCCAAAGCAATCACGACAAAGAAGAACAAAGTGGGAGGCATCACTCTTTCTGATTTCAAGCTATACTATAAAGCTATAGTAATCAAAACATTATGGCACTGGCATAAAACAGACAAATGGATCAATAGGATGGAATTGAGATCCCAAAAATAAATCCAAGGATATATAACCAACTAATACTTTACAAGGGAGCCAAGAATACTCAATGGAGAAAAGACAGTCTCCTCAATAAATGGTGCTGAGAATATTAGATATTCACATGTAAAAAAATGAAACTAGACTCCTGTCTTACACCATTCACAAAAATTAACTTGAAATGGATTAAAGACTTAAATTTAAGACCCGAATCTATGGAATTTACTTGGAAACAGTTTAATCCTTCTAGGTTTTGCTTTGATGATTTGTTAGTTGCTGAGCAGTGCTCAGTCTAAGGATAACTATTACCCATTAGTGACTTTCCTGGTTACTCTACCCAGTGCCCCATGAATTATGAGTTTTTCCAGTCTAGCTAGTGGAAACAAGCACTATTACCAACCTAGTATTTTATCTATCCATCAATTGAGGGACATTGTTTGTTCCCACCTTCTAGCTGTTGCAAATAGTGCCACTATGAACATTTGAACACAAGGTTTTGCTTGAGCACCTGCTTTTAATCCGTTTGAGTACATTCTTAGCAATGGAATTGCTGGGTCATATAATTCTAAGTTTAAATCTTGAGGAACCACTATACTGTTTTCCACAGTGGATGTATCACTTCACATTTTTGCCAGCAAAGCACAAGGAGTCCATTTCTCCACATTCTTGCTAACATTTGTTATTTTCTATTTTTTGAATAATACCCATTCTAATGGGTGTGAACTATCTTGTCATTGTGATTTTCATTTTTGTAATGATTAGTGATGAGCATCCTTTCATGTGCTTATTGGTCATCTGAATATCTTCTTTGGAAAAATGTCCATTCAAGCCTTTTGTCCATTTTTGAATGGGATTGTTATTTTGTTGCTAAGTTTTAGGAGGTTTTATATATTCTAATATTAATCCCTTATTAGATATATGATTTGTAAATATTTTCTCCCATATGGTACTGGCATAAAAACAGGCACATAGATCAGTGGAACATAAGAGAGCCCACAAAAAAACACACTTGCATATACTTTCAACTAATTTTTGACAAGGGCACCAAGAACATACATTGGGGAAATTATAACCTCTTCAATAAATGATCCTGGGGAAACTGGATATCCACATGCAAGAGAACGATACTGGACCCCTGTCTTAAATCACCCACAAAAATTAACTTGAAATAGTTCAAAGACTTAAATATAAGACTTGAAACTGTAAAATACCCAGAAGAAAACATACAGAAAATGCTTCTTCTCATGGGTCTTGGCAGTGATTTCTTGGACAAAATACCAAAAGCATAGGCAGCAAAAGCTTAAATAAACAAGTGGGATTACATCGACCTAAAGAGCTTCTACATAGCAAAGGAAAAAAAAATCAATAAATTGAAAAGGCAACCTAGAGAATGGGAGAAAATATTTACAAACCGTATATCTGATAATGGGATAATATTTAAAATATATAAAGAACTCATACAATCCAATAGCAATAAAAGCCTATAATCAAATTAATTAATGGGGAAAGAACCTGAATAGACATTTTTCCAAAGAAGATATACAGATGGCCAATAGATATATGAAAAGATGCTCAACACCACTAATAATCAGGGAAATGCAAATCAAAACCACAATGAGATATAATCTCACATCTGTTAGGATGGCTATTATCAAAAAGGCAAGAGATGACAAATGTTGCTGAGGATATGGAGAAAGGGAAAACCTTGTACACAGTCGTTGGGAATATAAATTGGTACAGCCACTATGGAAAACAATAGGTGGTTTCTCAAGATCAAAAAATAAACTACTATATGATCCAGCAATCCACTCCTGGGTATATATTGAAAGGAACTGAAATCAGTATGTCAAATTGACTTCTACACACCCATTTTCATTGCAACATTATTCACAGTAGCCAAGATATGGAAAGAAATGTCTTTACTCAAATAAGTGAATAAAGAAAATATAATATATATGGCACATATATGTCACATATGGCAGGATTTCCTTTTTTAATATTATCATTAATATTAATATTAATTAATCTTTAAAAGAATATATAAAATATTATATATGTATTATATATAATAATAGTATAAATAATATTAAAATGAATGAAACCCTGCCATATGTGATGACGTGTATGAACCTGGAGGGCATTGTACTAAGTGAAATAAGCCAGACAACGACAAATAGCATATGGTATCACATATATATGGAATTTAAAAAAAGCCTATTTCATATATAGAGAAAATAGAATGGTGGTTACCAGGCACTGGGGGGAGGCAGAAACAGGGTGATGTAGATGAAAGGGTACAAATTTTCAGTTCTAATAAGAATAAGATTGGAGGATCTAATGAACAGTGTGTTGACTAGAGTTAACAGTATGGTATTATACACTTGAAAGTTGCTGAAAGTGGATCTTAAGCATTCTTACCCCACACACAAAAAAGTGTTAACTATGTGAGTTAATGGATGTGTTGATTATCTTGATCATGGTAATCATTCCACAATGTATATGTATGTCCAAACATGTTGCACACTTTAAATATTTACAATTATATTTGTCAGTTACTCCTCAAAAAGTTAAAAAAATATATAAAAGAATTTTTAATCAAACGGGAAGCAGAACTTAAAGATTTTTAAAAAATTTCAGCATATTCACATTGAAAAGAATCAGAAAGCCTTTCTGGAAGAGAGCAATAAAGATGTGACCAAGAGACCTTTTGATAAGGAGATTAGTATGGATTAGTCATCTCAACAGAAGCCAGACACTATTCATCAAGACAATGGGAAGATTAGTATAGATCAGATATTTTAACAGAAACCAGGAACTATTCTCCAAAAACAATGGAAGATGACCCTGAAGTCAATTCAGTGATAATCAGGGCTGACCCTCCTGTCACAGACTCAGAGTGCAAGGGTCATGGGGGCAAAGCAGTTAAAAAGGAGAAGTTGCCAGTGCATGCAGGACTTTGGCACACACTGCCTGGCGCTGCTTCACATTCTGGGATCTACTCCCCACACTCTGGTGCCGCACTTCTCAGCCACCACGGATGTGACTCTGGTGTGCCACAGCATGGTGTAGGCCATAGTCGCTGTCCTTTCAGAGGGCACAGACAGCAAACTTTGGTGGAGTTCATGCAGCACTGTCTCTGCTGGTATTCAGAGTGCAAGGGCCTGAGGGGTATGGCTGCCTTCTCCTGTATTTCAAAGGATGGGACATGAAGGCATGCCCACTGCAGAGAGACCCTATTAGAGCAATGCCCAGCAAGCCATGGGACCAGGCTGCTCCACTAATTCCAGACTGGCAAAGCCCCCAGTAAGCAATTCCAGCCTGGGAGAGACACAGGCATGCCAATCCAGTTGGGAAGAGGGTCAGAGGCAGAATCACCACCAACCCTTGAGAGCTGTGGAGTTGGGACCCCAGCCCCAGTGGATCTGGAAGGCATACCATTAAACCAAAGAGGATTATTTTCAAGCTGTAAGTTTTCATGGAATTTGCTTAGTAGTTTAGACTGACTTTGAGACCTGTCACTCCATTCTTCTTTCTTATTTCACCCTTTTGGAATGAAAATGTCCATCCTAGGCCTCCCGACAATTGTATTTTAGAAAAACATAACTCATTTGGGTCTACAGGTTCACAGCTAGGGAGAAATTTGCCTCAGGATGAATCATACCTTTAGTCTCACTCATACCTAATTTAGATATTTAGATTTATAATTGCTGCTAGAACAAGTTAAGAATTTGGGGTTATCAGGATACAACTAATGTGTTTTTCATGTGAGAAGGACATGAATTTTGGGGAGCCAGTGGTTGAAAGCTGTAGACTGAATGTATCCACCCAAAATTCACATGTTGAATCTTAATCCCCAATGTGATGATATTCGGAGGTGGTGCCCTTGAGAGGTAATTGTCACAAGGGTGAAACCCTCATTAATTGGATTAGTGACCTTATAAAAGCGACTCCAAAGAGCTCCTTTGCCCCTTTCTGCCACATGAGGTTATAGCCAGAAGATGACAATTTATAAACCAGGAAGCTGACTCTCATCAGACACTGAATCTGCTAATGCCTTGATCTCAGACTTCCCAGCCTCCAGAACTGTGAGAAAATAATTTCTGTTGTTTATAAGTCACCTAGTCTATGATACTTTTGTTCTATCAGCCAAGCAGACTAAGAAAGCTGTATAATTCCTATTAAATACGAGGATAATGCATTTAAAGACAAAATAGGGCAAGTCTCTTACAAATGAGAATTTATACCCACCATTTTAAAAGCAACCTTTCCTAAATTATAATATTTAAGGATGTAAGGAAAGGATTAAGACCTTAGAATGAGCATTCTTTAAATGGAATATTAGAGACTTCAAGTATCAAATGATTCAACAGGGATATGTGCTTTTGTCTTTATCTACACTACTTCACAATTTTATAAGTTGTAGATATGTTAACAATGCAAATAATTCCATCTGTAGATATGCAGAAATAATCTGTCCAGTGGAAGTTTAATTGACTGCTCTCTTTTACTGTGGAACACATCAGTTTTGCATCTATTTTATAGTTTTAGGTTTTATACTTAGACATTTGATCAATAATTGAATTAATTATCATATATGGTGAGACCAATCAATGATAGTTTGTTCTTAGTGACATCCAATAGTTCCAGCACCACTTGTGGGAAAGAATGACCTTTCCCAAATGAATTGCCTTTGCATCTATGTTGAAAATCAGTTGCCTTTATATGTGTGGGTCTGTTTCTGGACAGTCTATTCTGTTTAACTGACATGTCTTGGCTTTGAGAGAAATAATGCAATCTCCTGATTATTGCAGCTTTCTAGTAAGCCTTGAGATCAGGTAGTGTTAATCCTTCAAATTTATTATTTTACAAAGATGTTTTGGCTATTTAAGTTCCTTTGCATTTCCATATTAATTTTAGAATTGGCTGGTCCCTTTCTACAAGGGCCTGTTGGGATTTTAATCAGAATAGTGTTGAATGTATAGATCAATTTGGGGAGAATTAATGTCTTAAAAATATTAGGCCTTCTGGTAAATAGAGAAAATGATGAACCAGGCAGCTCCAAAGCCTCATTCCCCTATGGAACCATCAAATATCAACCAAAATCTGGCTTAAATAACCTTGTAGGAGCTGTGGAAAACAGTCAAAGTTCTACATAACCCAAGTCAACACCCACTGTAGAAAATGGCACGTTCAAAATGGTAAGAAATTTTATGGCATTTTTATTTGCATTTGTCCCACATTGTCCCTGATGCAGTGTGGTCTTGCTCTGGTGGAAGAAGCACTTCAATTCACAATTCTATCCTTTGAGCAGGAGGGGCAGAATGCACTTTATTTTTAATACTATAACCAGCCCAGGGGCTGTTTGAAGGATGGACTCTTTTTTACCTCACTTGGGTTTCAGATAGGGGTTAGCACTGCTCTTGAAACCTGCAGGGAGCCTAAGATCACAGGTACCTGGGGTAAGAGATTATGGTGATGAGACTTACAACAGATCATCCATATCCCAAAGGAGAAGCTGAGGTGGGACTATTTGGGAAGTTAAGACATTCAGAGCAGGCATTTATATTAGAGAATCAAAAGAGACATATACACAGGTCCAGAGACGACACATGCATAGAAAGACATGAGAAAAATGTAAGCATTTATGTCCAGAATATCCCAAGGCTCAAAGTATGACCAGCTAAATCATGAAGGACTTCCCAGGCACACAGCCAGTCTGCAAAGACAAAGAGGAAACTGTTTTTTTTCAAACAGCCAATTTTCAACAACAATGAAAAAATCACAAGAAAAAGGAAAATATGGCCTATTGAAAGGAAAAAGAATAAAGTGGCAGAAACCATCCCTGAATAAGCACATTCATCAAACTTACTAGAAAAACACTTTCAAATAAACATCTTAAATATGCTCAAAGAAAACAGACAAGGACTTAAAGGAAATGAAAACAACATATGAACCAAATGAGAATATCAAGAAAGAGATAGAAATTATAAAAAGGAAACAAAAAATTCTGGAGCTAAAAAAGTACAATAACTTAATTGAAAAATTCTCTAAAGGCATTAGAGAACTTGGAGGTAGGGTATTTGAAATCACTGATCCTGAGGAGTAGAAAGAAAGAAGAATGAACAAAAGTGAACAGAGCCTAAAGGACTTGTGGGACATCATCAAGTAGACCAATACATACAATTAAGGGTCCCAGAAGGAGAAGAAAGAGATAAAAGGGCAGAGAGATTATTTGGAGAAAGGATGGATAAAAATTTGCCAAACTGAGAAAAAGCATGAATCTATAAGTCCAATAAACTCAAAGAACTCCAAGTAGGAAAAACCCAGAGAGACCCACACCAAAACATATTATAATCAAACTGTTGAAAGACAAAGACAGAGAAAAAATTTTGAAAGAAGCAAGACTATAGTGACTCATCCTGTAAAAGGAATCCACAATAAGGTTATTGGTCAAATTCTCAGTAGAAACTTTGGAGACAAAAAGGCATTGAGATGATACATACAAAACATTGAAAGAAAAATAATGTCAAGTGAAAATTCTACACCCTGCAAAATTATCCTTCAAAAATGAGAAGAAATTAAGACATTCCCAGATAAAAGATGAGGGAGTTTATTTCCACTAGACCTGCCCTACAAGAAATGCTAAAAGGAGTCCTCAAGTTGAAATGAAAGGATGATAACAAGTAATTCAAAGTTATATGATGATATAATATTCTCCATTGAAGTAAATAGTAGGTAAGTACAAAAACTATCGTTGAAATTTTGGGTTGTGCTTACAATTTTTATTCTCTACAGAAATTAAAAGAAAATGCATAAAATAATTATAAATCTATGTTAATGGGTACACAATGTATAAAGATGTAATTCGTGACATCAGTAACAAAGTGGGTTGGACATAGATGTAAAAGTGTAGAGATTTTGTATGCAATTGAAGTTAAGTGTATGTCAATTCAAAATAGATTGAAATAGTTTTAGGATGTCATATGTAATTCCCATGGTAACCACAAAAAATCCATAAAATATACACAATATATAAATGAGAAGGGAATCAAAATATGTTACTAAAAAATAAACTAAACACAAAGGAAGGCAGTAAATGAAGACCAAAAAGCTATAAGACATGAAGAAAACAATGAACAAAATGATAATAGAAAGTCCTTCTCTACAGTAATTACATTAAACCTAAATCAATTAAATTTCTCAATCAAAAGAGATAGACTGGCTGAATGAATTAAAAAGCAGGATCCAGATATGTGCTCTCTACAAGAGACTTTGATCTAAGACCACACATAGGTTGAAAGTGAAATGAGAGAAAAAGTTATTCCATGCAAATAATAACCAAAAGAGAGCAGGGGTAGCTGTACTAATATGAGACAAAATAGACTTTAACACAAAAATTGTTACAAGAGACAAAGGATCTTATTGATAAAAGATTCAATTCCCCAAGAAAATATAACAATGATGAATATGCATGCCTCAAACTTTAGAGCTTCGAGATACATGAAGCAAACATTGACAGAATTGAAGGTAAAAATAGACACCTCTACAATAAATGTTGGAGACTTCAATAACCATTTTCAATATGAATATACCGAATACACAGAAGATCAATAAGAAAATAGAAGACTTCAATGACATTAGAAACCAATAAGAAATAACATACACATACAGAAGTCTCCATCCAACAACAGTAGAATAGATATTTTTTCTGAAATGCACATGGAATATTCTCCAGGGTAGACTATATATGAGGCCACAAAAAAAGTGCTAATAAATTTTAAAAGATTGATAATACTCAATGTATCATTCCTGATCCCAATGGAATAGAACTATAAATCAAAAGGACAAGAAATCCTTAAAAAATTACAAATGTGTGGAAATTAGCACATTCATAAACGTGCGACCTAAAATTTTTTAAATATAAGAAGAAATCCTTTGTAAAAACCTTCATAACTTTGAATTTGGTAATGCTTTCTTGGATATGACACCAAAAGTGCAATCAACAAAAGTAAAAATCAATAAATTAGACTACATCAATATTGAAAATATTTGTGCATCAAAGGAAACAATAAGACATCAGGAAGATGGTGGAATGGCATTTCCAGCCCTCATAGCCCCTCTGAAACACCAATTTAGCAACCATCCATGGATGAAAGTATCTTTATGAGCATTCTGGAGTCCACCTAAGAGGTCCTAGCACTGTGGTGAAATACAAAATCTGAGATCAACTGTATTGAAAAGAGTAATAAAAATAGTTTTGCTTTAATCACATCACCCCTCCTCCAAGCTGGAACAGATTAGCACTGACAAACATTACCCTGACCTGTGACTCTCCCACAGAGAAAGAGAGAGCAAGGTGAGTATGTGCTTCCCCTGCCTTTTTGGCAGTGCCCTAGAGACCTGCTTCAGTCTCACAGCATGTAGAACAATGAGGAAATCACACATGGATTGTCAGGGGGCAGCTAAGATCAAAGACAAGAGGTGGAGGCTTGCAGCAACTGATGTGCAGATCTCAAAAACTGTCCTGTGTGCCGCCACAGCCAATGCACTGCACACCTCCAAATGTGGCACTCTGTGTACCTCTGCAGCCAATGCCATGAATGCCCCCAGAGATGGCCTGCAGATCTCAGCGCCTGGCACCAATTTTAGCAGCTGGTTTAATTTGGCAGGATTGGGAGAAGGCACACAACTTTGAGACTGCTCTTTCAGGAGGAAGGGATAAACTTGAAGCTTGCACCCATGTTCATGGCATCTCAGACCACTGCTCTAAGGAGAAGGGGCAGAAGACTTGCAGCATTAAACACAGCTCTGCAGGGTAGTAAGATGCAGAATTCTAAGACATCTCCTTCAGGAGGGAGGAAGAGAGGTAGAGCTTACACCCAAAGCTCTAGTACATCAGAGCACTTCCCTAAAGAAAAGTAGCAGGTGGCTTTCAGTAGCTGGCATAGTTTTGTGGGATACAGAGAGAAGGCACACAATCTTAAGACATTGTCACCAGAGGGGAGTGAGAGGAGACAAGGGGACACATTCATAGAAAAGGTTTGAGAGACCCCCCAAGAAACTTTAGCTGGCTTTCTGGTGAAGTTCTTTCCCTCATGAAGGCAGTATATAAAGACTTTAAGAGATGAATGCTTCTGCAAGTGATCAGACACCAACACAAGGCTAAATGTATCATGAATAACCAGGGTAACATGACACTAAAAAAGGAACAAAATGAAGCTTCAGTAATTGACCCAAGGAAATGGTGCTCTTTGAATTTCCTGACAAATAATCAACATAGTCACTGTAAAGGGGCTCAGGAGCCTTAAGTGCACACAAATAGATGACTAAACAATATCAGGAAAACAATACATGAAAAAAAGGAGAGAGAATTTCAACAGACAGAAACCATAAAAATGAACCAAACAGAAGTTCTGGAGATGAAAAATACAATGACTGCACTGGAAATTTCAGTTGAGAGCTTCAACATCAGCCTTGATCAAACAGAAGAAAGAATCAGTGAATTTGAAATAGGTCATTTTAAATTATCCAGTCAGGGAGCAAAAAAAGAAAAGAAAAGAAAAAGAGTGAAGAAACCCTACTGGACTAGTAGGGCATTAACAAGAGGACCAATGCATATTTGTGGGAGTAACCAGAAGAATGAGAGAGAAAAAGTGGCAGTGAGCTCATTTAAAGAAATAATGACTCAAAAGTAATTCTGGGAAGGGAAATGTAAATCAACATTCATGAAGCCCAAGAGACTCTAAATATGTTGAACATAGAGAGGTCTATAGGAAGACACATTTTACTAAAATTATCAAAAGTCAAGGGCATAGAGATAATTTTGAAAGCAGAGAGTGAAAAGTGACTCATCACATACTAAGGTGACCCCATAAGACTATCGGTAGACCTTTCAGCAGACATCTTGCAGGACAGTAAAGAATGATATGATATATTCAAAGGATTGAAAGAAAAAATGTCAACTGAGAAAATTATACCCAGTAAAACTGTTCCTTAGAAATGAAGGAGAGGAAAAAGCATTATTTATGTCTATTCAGCATAATACTGGAATTCCTACCCAGAGCAATTAAGCAAGAAAAGAAAATAAAAGGCATTCAAAAAGAAAAAGAAGAATCAAAATTATATCTGTTTGCCCATGACATGAGCATATAAGAAGAAAACCCTTAAGACTCCCTCAAAAAAACATTAAAACTGGGGCTGGCCCCATGGTGTAGTGGTTAACATTTGCATTCTCTGCTTTGGTGGCCTGGGTTTGAGAGTTCAAATCCTGGGCATGGACTTACTCCACTCATCAGTCATGCTGTGGCAGTGGTCCACATACAAAATAGAGGAAGATTGGCATAGATGTTAGCTCAGGGCTAATCTTCCTCAAGCAAAAAAAAAAGAGGAAGATTGGCAACATATGTTAGCTCAGGGAGAATATTCTTCAGCAAAATAAACCCATTAAATCTAATAAACACATTCAATAAAGTTGCAAGACACAAAATCAATGTACAAAATTTAGCTGCATGATTATACACTAAAAATGAACTATCTGAAAGGAAAAATCAAGAAAGCAATCCTATTTCCATTAGCATCAGTAAGAATAAAATACTTAGGAATAAACCTAATAAAGGAGGTGAAAGACTTGAACAGTGAAACTATGAAACATTCATAAAAGAAATTTAAGAAGACACAAATAAATGGAAACACAGGCTGTGTCCATGGATTGGAAGAATTTATATTTTTGAAATGTCCATGCTATTCAAAACAATCTATAGATTCAACACAAATCATATCAAAACTCTACTGGCATTTTTTAAAGAAATAGAAAAAATATATAAAATTCATATGGAACCACAAGACCTTGAATAGCCAAAGAAATCTTTAGAAAGCAGAGCAAAGCTAGAGTCATCATACTTTGTAATTTAAAGATATATTACAAAGCCATTCAAAAATAAAAATAGTATGCCTCTGGCATAAAAATAGACATATAGATCAATAGAACAGAATAGAGAGCCTAGAAATATACTCACACATATACAATCAACTGATGTTAAACAAGGGTGTCAAGAGTACACAATGGGGAAAAGATAGTCTCTTTAATAATTGGTGTTGGGAAAACTGGACATCCACATTGAAAAGAATGAAGTTGGACCCTTATTTTACACAATACATAAAAGTCAACTCAAAGTGAATGAAAGAATTAAACATAATACCTGAAACCATAAAAATCCTAGAAGAAAGCATAGGGACAAAGCTCCTTGACATTAGCCTTGGCAATGATTTCCTGGATATGACACCAAATACACAGGCAACTAAAGCAAAACTAGGCAGTGGGACTACACCAAATTGAAAAATGTCTGCACACAAAAGAAACAATCAAGATGAAAATGCAACCTACAGAATGGGTGAAAATATTTTCAAGCCATATATCTGATAAGGTGTTAATATCCAAAATATATAAGGGATTTCTACAAGTCAATAGCAAACATCAAGTAACCTAATTATAAAATGGGCAACATAACTGAAGAGACATTTCTTCAAAGAAGACATGCAAATAGGCAACAGTTATATGAAAAGGTGCTCAATATCACTAATACTCAAGGAACTGCAAATCAAAATTACAATGAAACATCACCTCACATCTGATAGCATAGCTATTATCAAAAACCAAAATGTAACTAGTGTTGGCAAGGATGGGTAGAAAAGAGAATGCTTGTACACTGTTGGTGAGAATGTAAGTTGGTATGGTCTCTATGGAATATCATATAGAGGTTTCTCAGAAAATTAGAAATAGAACTGCCATATGATCCAACCATTCCACTTCTGAGTACATATACAAAGGAATTGAAATCAGGATCTCAAATAAATATCTGCACTCTCATGTTCATTGTACCATTATTCACGATAGCCAACATGGAAACAACATAATTAGGCCCATCAATGAATTAATAAATAAAGGAAATATGTCACAAAAATTATTCAGCCTTAAAAAAGGAAATCCTACCATTTGCAATGATATGGGTGAACATGGAGGACATTATACTAAGTGAAATAAGTCAGACACAAAAGGACAAATATTACATGGTACCACTCACAAGAAGAATCTAAAATAGTCAAATTCATAGAAACAGAAAGTAGAATGGTGATTTCAAGGAACTGGGGAGACAGGGAAATTAGGATGTGTTAGTCAAAGGGTACAAAGTTCAGTTGTACAAGACGAATAAGTCTTAGAGATCTTCTGTACAGTGTAGTGCCTATAGTTAACAATATTTTAATATTACTCAAACTTTTTCCTAAGAGAGTAGATCTTATGTTGTGTTCTTTTCTCAAAAAATAATAAATAAAATGGGCAGATGGAAACTTCTGATGGTGATGGCTATGTTTATGGCACCGATTGTGTTGATGGTTTCACAGGTGTGTACTCTTCTCCAAACTCATTAAGTTGCATACATTAAATATGTGCAGCTTTTTGTATGTCAATTATATCTCAATAAAATATTTTTTAAGGAACACAATAAATAGAGGGAAAAGGCAACCTATGGAATAGAAGAAAATATTTTCAAATCATATATTTTGATAATGGGTTAATATCCAGAATATATAAGGAATTCCTACAGCTCAACAATAAAAAAAATCAAATAATTCAATTTAAAAGTAGGCAAAGGACTTAAACAGGCATTTCTTCAAAGAAGATATGCAAATGGCCAACAAGCATATGAAAATATGGTAAATGTCACTAATCATTAGGGAAATGCAAATCAAAACCACAATGAGATATCACCTCACACCCATTAGAATCAATGTTAAAAAAATACAGAAAATAGTAAATGTTGGGAAGGATGTGATGAATTAGGAACCCTTGTGCACTGTTGAATTGGAATGTAAAATGATGCAGACACTATGGAAAATAGTATCATAGTTCTTTTAAAAAATTAAACATAGAATTACCATATGATCTAGCTATTCCACTTCTGGGTATATATCCAAAATTATTGAAAGTAGAGTCTTGAAGAGATATTTATACACCCATATTCATAGCAGCATTATTCATATTAGCCAAGAGGTAGAAGCAATCAACATCCATTGAGGGATGAATGGATAAACAAAATGTGGTACATACACACAATAACATTTTATTCAACCTTATAAAGGAAGCAAATTTGACACATGCTACAATCTGGATGAGCCTTGATTCTAAATGGAATATGCTAGGCACAAAAGGACAAATACTATTTGATTCCACTTATATGAGGCATGTATAATAGTCAATTTCATAGTGACAGAAAGTAGGATGTTGGCTAAGAGTGGCTGGTAACAGAGGAGATAATGAAGAGTTGTCATTGGGTACAGGGTTAGTTTTCAAAGATGAGAAAAAGTTCTGGGGATGAATTGTGGTGATGGTTGCTTGACAATGTAAATGTACTTAATGCCACTGAACCATAAAATGTAAACTGCTTAAATGGCTAATTTTATGTACATTTTAACACAATTAAAAATACTCAAAAGCAATTACATTTAATGAAATTATTTACTTTATTTGTGATAGCCATAAACTGGTAATAATGGGTGAATGGTTAAACAATCTGTGGTATATCAATACTATGGAATGCTACCCGGCAATAAAAAGAAACAAACTATTGAGAGACACAGTAAATTTGCTTGATTTGAAGGGCACTATGCTGAATTTAAAAAGCCAATCTGAACAGGTAATATACACTATGATTCCATTTACTTAACATTCTCAAAATGACAACATTATAGAGACAGAAAACAGCTGTTAGTGAGTATGAAGGTGAGGGTGGAGGGGTGAAAATGAAGTATAATGAGGCAAATCTTTGGGTTGTTGGAATAGTCATGTATCTTGATTGTGATGGTGGTTTCAGGAATCTACATATGTTACTAAATGGCATAAAACTATACACATATGATAGCAATATTGACTTCCTTATTATGATATTGTACTATACTTGAGTAAAATATGACCTTAGGGGGAAACTGGGTGAAGGTTACATGTGATGTCTGTATACTATATTTACAACTTTCTGCTAAGCTATGATTATTTGACAATAAAAATTTAAAAAGGAAAAAAACATATAAGCATGAGAGAATTAAAAAACATTGGATGGTAGGCTTTTTGGAAATTGATTGGTAGAATCCTATTGCTAGAAATGGATTGGGTTTGGTTCTCTTCTGTGGTGTAAAAGTGTGTTTCTATATAGGTCTCCCCGATAACACAGCAATTATTACAAAAAGACTAGTACTAATCCTGTTTCAGTTTGCATAAGGAGCTGTCATTTTCTCTGCCTCTTATAATGGACTTTTCAGAATTTTTCTAAAATTTCATTCATTAATTCATCAAATCTTTATTGACTGCCTACTATTTCCCATGGTCAATATTTTGTCCTGGGGATAAAAGAGTAGACAAGATAGTTGCTGTTCCAAGCACTCAAAATTTTGGAAGACACAAGCAAGTAAACAGGAGCTTAAACTGCACAGCATTAAGTGTTCTGATAGCAGTAGGTACAGTGTGATCTGAGAATACATAGAGAAGCACCTAATCCAATCTATGAATAGATTCCCAGAGAAGATAATGCTTAAGCAGAGACTTAGGATGAGAAGATTTAAACAAGCAAGGGAGGCTAGGAAGGACTCTCCACCTCTAGGGAAATAGCATGTGCAAAAGTCCAGAAGTGAGGAGAGGTTTGTGTATAGTTTAGATCACACTGTGGCTCTGTAGAGTGTGAAGAGGGGAAGTGCTGACACATGTAGCTAAAGAGGTAAGCAGAAGTCAGATCTAAGAGGGCCTTATAACAAATGTTGAGGAGTTTAGTCATTAACTTGAAGAAAATGGGGGATAATGATGAGCCTTTAGATGAAAAAGAAAATACACTGAATTTTATCCTTTAGGTATGTGAGAGAAGGCTAATGAGAGAAAGGGATATACTTTTAAAATGGAAGCCCATAATACCTACTTCTGTTGAGGAAATTCATTAGGATTTTCTTCATGTAACCCTGACATGAATGATATGGAATAGGAACACAGAAAATCAGAGAGATACATAGGTTTAACTTCAAGGGAAAATATTAGTAATGACAAACATAGGTATAGGACACCCCACCTAGCAGAGAAAACCCTCACTCAACTCAACAAAATAGCTGCTTACTAAGAAAGAAAAAATATATCTTCTTCAGTTTACTTGTGAGAAATTTATTTATATTTATATTATGATCATATATATGCAACCTTATATATATTTATGTCATATGATTATTTACCAAATTATTTTTAATGTATACACTTCACCCTTCTCCCCACTATAAATGCCATGAGAGCAGGGATGTCAACTTTGTTTACTACTGCATCTAGGTATCTAGAATCATTCCTGATATGCATTTGTTGAGCAAATGTGTGAACCAATACAGTAACCCCTGAGTAAACATCACCTACATTTATGATACATCCAACCAACCTACATTCAACTCCAGATATATGGTAAATGGTCAATAAATACTCATTGGTTGGTTGAATTATTTGAGTGAGGCCAGGAGGAACTTAAATATATTCTAAACACCAAGATATATCAGTTAAAACCATTAGAATTTATCTATACAATTAAACAAATCAAGAACTATAGCAATTATATAAATAAACTAATCGTAAAAGTTATATACTCCAAAAATCAAAAGAAAATGTGATTTAAGTTTTTGTTTATCTTTAGTCATACTTTTCTGGATTACCTAGATAATTGCCTCAGCCCTATACTTCCATTTGCAGTTTAATCACAGATTAAAAGAAGGCATCGCATGCTAAGTTCTGCATTGCACAAAATGGGAAATAAGTTAACAAATTCAGAAAAACTGACAATTTTATGTTTCCCTGAATGATAGAGGTAATTCCAATTTGTATATACTTCACCACATCAGATTATCTTGTATGTTTTGTCTAATGATAATTAGATTTTGGAGATATTGCAATATTTTTATATTTTTGTTTACTGTATTACTAACTATAGATATGTGTTCACGTTCTCACATATGCAGTCTCATGCTCACCATTTTGTTTTAGGAAAAAAAGCCAAATTGGAAGTAACCTTTCTAGTGATACACAGAAAATCTTTTTTTCCAAGGCCACCTTTTTAGGGGTTTCACTTCTGCACTGAGCTCAGGAGAATTTTCTCTCCTTATATACTTAAAGAGAGCCAATTACTTCCTTCCAGATTTTTTTTTTCTTTTGAGGGTGTGCTGTTTAAGAAATATGTTTTCTTATAAATTTCCCTGTTTAGTAAGGATATTTCATAATAGAGTTAGATTCCCTTGGCACACGTGCATTTTTTCCTGGACTTTCTAAATAATTTTTTTAATTACCCATATTAAGGTTTATTATTTGTGTTGCAAAATTCTACGGGTTTTGGCAGCTGCATAATGTTGTGCATCCACTATTACAGTATCATTTGGAATTGCTTCACTGCCCTAAAATCACCTGTGCTTCACCTATTTGACCATTCTCCTGCTCCTCAAACCTCTAGCAACCACTGATCATTTTATAGCCATTATATTTTTGCATTTTCCAGGCTGTCATACAATTGAAATTATACAGTATATGAAATTATACAGTTGCCCTTTCAGATTGGCTTCTATCACTTAGCAATATGCATTTAAGAATCATCCATGACTCTTTGTGGCCTGATACCTCATTTATTTTTATCATTGACTGACATTCCATTGCATGGATTTTATCCATTCACCTGTTGTAAAACATTTTGATTGGTTTGAGTTTGCTATAAACATTTGCATGCAAGGTTTTTTTTTTGATAGACATAAGTTTTCACATCAGTTTGGTTAATACCTAGGAGAGCTATTGCTGGATAGTATGGTAAGACTGTGTTTACTTTTATAAGAAACTGCCAAAATGTCTTCCTAAGTGGTGATAACATTTTGCATTCCCACTGGCAATGAATGAGAGGTCCTCACCAGCATGTGGCATTGTCTATTTGTTTTAGATTTTAGCCATTCTAACATGTGTGTAGTAATTGTTTTAATTTACATTTTTCTAATGACAAATAATGTTGAGCAAATTTTCATATACATATTGTCAACTGTATGTCTTCATTGGTGAGGTGTCTATTCAGATCTTTTGCTCATTTTTAATTGGTTGTTCATTTTTCTATTGTTGAGTTTTAAGAGTTCACATATTTTAGAGATCATTTCTTATCAGATACACGTATTGGGAATATTTTCTCCCAGTCTGTGGGATTTTATCATTTTCATAACAGCATCTGTTTTAGAGCATAAGCTTTTAATTTTAATGGAGTCCAATTCATCAATTTTTTCTTTCATTGGATCATGGGGTTTTCTTGTGTGTTGTACGCAAATTGTCATCACCAAACACAAGTAAAACTTAGATTTGTCCTGTGTTATCTTCTGAGAGTTTGATAGTATTGCATTTTACTTTTATGTCTGATTCATTTTGAGTAGTTTTCTTGTGAAAGATGTAAAGCCTATGTATACATTCATTATTTTCATGAGAATGTCCAGTTGTTCCAGCATCACTTGTTGACAAGACTATCCTTTCCCCATACAATTGCCTTTGCACATTTGTCAAATATATCACATTTGTCAATTGACTACATTTGAGTGGGCCTATTTCTAGGCTCTCTATTTTTTTCCATTGATTTATTTGACTATTTCTTAGCCAATACACCACTCTTTGAATATTGTAGCATTATAGTAAGTTTTGAAGTTGGGTATAGTCAGTCCCCCAAATTTGTTTTCATTCAATATTGTGTTGGTGGTGACATCAGCATCATGGCAGAGTGAGATTGCCTCTTTGAATCTCTGTCCCCTATGACACAACGAAAACATCATTCACATTCTGACAGAGCTCAAACACTACAAAGGACGTCTAAGAAACCCCTGCTGCCATACATCGGACGGTGGAGGCATGGGAAGCCCAAAAGGATGTGAGGAGAGATAAGAATTTGTACTCCCCCTCCCCAATCAATCAGCAAAGACAGAGCGGCTCACAGACAGAGGGGGGAGGGGCGGCCCACAGCGGGGAAAACTATCGCCATCCAGGTGCTCTCACAGACTGTTGAGAGATCCCCACTGGGAAGCAATGATGGACTGTTTAGGGGGTGTAGCAAACAGCCTAAGAGAGCCAGAAAGGAAACCCCCAGGTCGAGCAGGAGAAAGAGAGGACCCCTCACCCCACACACCCTGCATTTCAGCATAATCCCTCCAGGGGCTGCAGCGGGCTCAGAGCATACCGCTCACGATCTCCATCCAGTGGCAGCAGGGGGAAACTGCAGGACCAACTTTATCATGAGGGGAAAAAATAAGGCCATCCCCATTGGATCCTTGTGACAATTTGTTACGGCTACAGACCAAAAGGAAAATGACAAACACCCAGAAACCAACCCTGAAGGCACAGAATTTGATAACCTGAATGACAGAGAATTCAAAATAGCTATCATAAACAAACTCAATGAAATACAAGAGAACACACAGAAACAAATCAACAAATTCAGGGATTTTGTCACAAAAGAGATTGAAACTATAAAGAAAACCCAATCAGAATTATTGGAGGTGAAAAACAAAATCAACAAGATAGTGTAAAAAATGGAGTCTTTAATGAGCAGAACTGACAATATGGAGGAACGAATTAGCACTATTGAGGATAGCCATGCGGAAATGCTCCAGATAGAGGAGGAGAGAGAGCTAAGACTAAAAAGAAATGAAGAAATTCTTCGAGAAATATCAGACTCAATGAGGAAAAGCAACATAAGGATAATAGGTATTCCAGAAGGAGAAGAAAGAGAAAAAGGAGCAGAGAGTTTGTTCAAAGAAATAATAGCTGAGAACTTCCCCAACCTAGGGAACGAGAGGGAAATAACAGTGAATGAAATCAATAGATCACCTAAATACATAAACAGGAATAAAAAATCATCTCGCCACATAGTAGCAAACTTGAAAAATAACCGTGACAAGGAAATAATATTGAAGGCAGCTAAACAAAAAAACAAAATAACATACAAAGGAAACCACATCAGGCTCTCAGCTGATTTCTTGACAGAAACTCTACAGGCTAGGAGAGACTGGAATGATATATTCAAAATCATGAAAGACAAAAACCTTCAGCCGAGAACACTTTATCCAGCAAAAATATCCTTCAAATAAGATGGAGAAATAATAACTCTCCCTGATAAACAAAAGCTAAGAGAGTTCATCACCACAAGACCCCCACTACAAGAAATGCTCAGGAAGGCCCTTAGGCCTGAAAAAAAAACAAATGAGAAAGGGGATACAAAGATTTCAGCAAGGAGAAAAGCAAGGAGACTAAACCAGAACAAACTACAGTTGGATAACATCAAAAATTAATTCAAGCTCATCACTGGAAACACACATTCATGACACAAAATGGAATAAAGAGATAACAAATAAGGAGGGGAAGAGGTAAGGGATTGAATCAACCCAGCCTCAGGAAAAAGGAGACATCTGAAAATGTACTTTCTTAGCCAGGAGATCGCTTATATAAACCTCACAGTAACCACTAAACAAATGACCAGAAGAGAACCACACATGACAAATAAAGAGAAAACCAAGAGAATGAGCATGCAGAAATACCAAATTGAATTTGCAGTCAGAAACACAAGGGACAAGAAAGGAAGGAAATGCAAAAGAACCAGAAAATGAACAATAAAATAGCAACATTAAACCCTCATATATCAATAATCACTCTAAATGTAAACGGATTGAATTCTCCAATCAAAAGACACAGAGTGGCGGGATGGATTAAAAACCAAGGTCCAACAATCTGCTGCCTCCAGGAAACACATCTCAGCTCTAAAGACAAACACAGACTCAAAATAAAAGGATGGAAAACAATACTCCAAGCTAACGGCAAACAAAAGAAAGCAGGAGTAGCCATACTTACACAAAGTAGACTTCAAGATAAAAAAGATAATGAGAGACAAAGAAGGGCAATATATAATGATAAAAGGGACACCTCACCAAGAAGACATAACACTTATAAATATCTATGCACCCAACACAGGAGCACCAAAGTACATAAAACAACTGCTAAAAAACCTTAAAGGAGATATTAACAATAACACAATAATAGTAGGGGATCTTAACACCCCCCTTACATCAATGGATAGACCACCCAGACAAAAAGTCAATAAGGAAATAATGGAATTAAATGAAAAACTAGACGCAATGGACTTAATAGATATATACAGAGCACTCCACCCAAAAAAAGCAGAGTACACATTCTTCTCAAGTGCACATGGAACATTCTCAAGGATAGACCATATATTAGGAAACAAGGCTAACCTCTATAAATGTAGGAAGATTGAAATCATTACAAGCATCTTTTCTGATCATAATGCTGTGAAACTAGAAATCAACTGCAAGGAAAAAACTAGGAAAGGGACAAAGATGTGGAGACTAAACAACATGCTACTGAACAACAAATGGGTCGTTGATGAAATTAAAGGAGAAATCAAAAGCTATCTGGAGACAAATGAAAAGGAAAATACACCATACCAACTCATATGGGATGCAGCAAAAGCAGTCCTGAGAGGGAAATTCATAGCAATACAAGCTCACCTTAACAAACAAGAAAAATCCCAAATAAATAACCTTAAATTGCACCTAACAGAATTAGAAAAAGAAGAACAGACAAAGCCCCAAATCAGCAGAAGGAGGGAAATAATAAAAATCAGAGCAGAAATAAATGAAATTGAAACCAGAAAAAACAGTAGAAAGGGTCAATGAAACAAAGAGCTGGTTCTTTGAGAAGATAAATAAAATTGACAAACCCGTAGCCAGACTCACTAAGAAAAAAAGGGAGAAGACTCAAATAAATAAAATTAGAAATGAAAGAGGAGAAATTACAACAGACACCGCAGAAATACAAGGGATTATCAGGGAATACTATGAAAAACTTGACGCCAACAAATTGGACAACCTAAAGGAAATGGACAAATTCTTGGAAGTGTACAACCTCCCAAAACTGAATCAAGAAGAAATAGAGAATCTGAACAGACCAATCACAAGTAAAAAGATTGAAACAGTAATCAAAAACCTCCCCAAAAATAAAAGCCCAGGACCAGATGGCTTCCCTGGAGAATTTTATCAAACGTTCAAAGAAGATTTAGCACCTATCCTTCTCAAACTATTCCAAAAAATAGAGGAAGATGGAATACCTCCCAACACATTCTATGAGGCCGACATCATCCTGATACCAAAGCCAGACAAGGACAATACAAAGAAGGAAAACTACAGGCCAATATCACTGATGAACATAGACGCAAAAATCCTCAACAAAATATTGGCAAACCGAATACAGCAATCCATCAAAAAGATCATACACCACGATCAAGTGGGATTTATACCAGGGACACAGGGATGGTTCAACATCCGCAAATCAATCAACGTGACACACCACATTAACAAAATGAAGAATAAAAACCACATGATCATCTCAATCGATGCAGAGAAGGCATTCAACAAGATCCAGCATCCATTTATGAGAAAAACTCTCAACAAAATGAGTATAGAAGGAAAGTACCTCAACCTAATAAGGGCCATATATGACAAACCTACAGCAAACATCCTACTCAATGGGGAAAAACTGAAAGCCATTCCTTTGAGGACAGGAACAAGACAAGGGTGCCCACTCTCACCACTCTTATTCAACATAGTACTGGAAGTTCTGGCCAGTGCAATTAGGCAAGAAAAAGGAATAAAAGGACTCCAAATAGGCAATGAAGAAGTGAAACTCTCACTATTTGCAGACGACATGATGTTATACATAGAAAACCAAAAAAATTCCATCAGAAAACTACTATAAATAATCAACAACTACAGTAAAGTGGCAGGGTATAAAATCAACTTACAAAAATCAATTGCATTTCTATACACTAACGATGAACCAACAGAAAGAGAACGCAAAAAGACAATCCCATTTACAATTGCAACAAAAAGAATAAAATATCTGGGAATAAATTTAACCAAGGAGGTAAAAGACCTATACAATGAAAACTATAAGACACTAATGAAAGAAATCGAGGAAGACATAAAGAAATGGAAAAATATTCCATGCACGTGGATTGGAAGAGTAAATATAGTTAAAATGTCCATTCTACCTAAAGCAATCTACAGATTCAATGCAATCCCAATCAGAATCCCAATGTCATTCTTCACGGTAATAGAACAAAAACTACTGAAATTCGTATGGGGCAACAAAAGAGCCCAAATAGCTAAAGCAATTCTGAAAAAAAAAGAACAAAGCTGGAGGCATCACAATCCCTGATTTCAAAATATACTATAAAGCTATAGTAATCAAAACAGCATGGTAGTGGTACAAGAATAGACACACAGATCAATGGAATAGAATTGAAAGCTCAGAAATAAAACCATACACCTATGGACAGCTAATCTTCAACAAAGGAGCAAAGAACATACAATGGAGAGAGGGAAGTCTCTTCAATAAATGGTGCTGGGAAAATTGGATAGCAACATGCAAATGAATGAAAGTAGACCATCTCCTATCGCCATATACAAAAATCAATTCAAAATGGATCAAGGACCTGAAAGTGAGACCTGAAACTATAAAACTCCTGGAAGAAAATATAGGCAGTACACTAATTGAGATTGGACATAAAGGGATCCTTTCAGATTCCATGTCTACTCGGACAAGGGAAACAAAAGAAAACATAACCAAGTGGGACCTCATCAGACTAAAGAGCTTCTACAAGGCAAATGAAACCAGGATCAAAATGAATAAACAACCCACCAGCTGGGAGAAAATATTTGCAAATCATTTGTCCGACAAAGGGTTAATCTCAGTAATATATAAAGATCTCATACAACTGAGCAACAAAAAAACAAAAAATGGGCAGAGGATGTGAACAGACATTTTCCCATACAGATGGCCAATAGACACATGAAAAGATGTTCAACATCACTAATCATCAGGGAAATGCAAATCAAAACTACACTAAGATCTCACCTTACACCGGTTAGAATGGCTATAATCACAAAGATGAATAACAACAAATGCTGGAGAGGTTGTGGAGAAACGGGGACCCTCATTCACTGCTGGTGGGAATGCAAACTGGTGCAGCCTCTATGGAAAACAGTATGGAGAGTCCTCAAAAAATTAAAAATAGAAATACCGTATGATCCAGCAATCCCACCCTTGGGCATCTACCCAATGGACATGAAATCAACCATCACAAGAGGCATATGCACCCCTATGTTCATTGCAGCATTATTCACTATAGCCAAGAAGTGGAAGCAACCCAAGTGTCCCTCGACTGATGATTGGTTAAAGAAGATGTGGTATATACATACAATGGAATACTACTCAGCCATAAGAAAACACACAATTGTCCCATTTGCAACAACATGGAAGGACCTAGAGGGTATTATGTTAAGTGAAATAAGCCAGAGAGAGAAGGACAGACACTGCATGAACTCACTCATATATGGAATATAAGTGAACACACGGACAGAGAGAACTGATTGGTGGTTACCAAAGGGAAGGGGGATGGGGGGGCACAAGAGGTGAAGGGTTACATCCACAAGGTGACGGACAAACAAAAATGTACAACTAAAACCCCACAGTGTTATAAACTATTAAGACATCAATTTAAAAATGGTAAAAAAAAAAAAAAAAAGCATTGCATGACAGCATGCAATGAACACTCTCTTAGAACCTTTGAATACATCAAGAAAGCCTATTGAAGCTAGCCTCTGAAATATCTCGATGATGGCTAATTGCCTGTATAGCAAAGAAATAGCAAGTTTCAGGCTCAGAAGCTTGACAAGGAACAGTATACAGTTAGACTATGGTAACATTATTTCCTCTAGCTGCATGTACTTTATAGTTACCTATGTTTTGACACTGGAGTTTTATTCACAGTATTGATACAGAGTTTCTATCTTAAACACTTTTATTTAAGCAAACAAGGCTGAGTCGCTGTTAAGAAAAACATTAAGCCAATAAAGTACAGGTGGTAGAGCCATTTAGCAAAAATCACGACATTGGAACAAGAGTAATTGAAATTTGGAAAACCTTGGTTTAGAGGTCATGTATGTGCTGCAAGATTTTGATTACATAATATGCACTCAATAAACCAAAGCTGATGTTAAAAAAAAAATAGAACTGCCATGTGATCCAGCAATTCCACTTCTGAGTAATATCTGAAGAAAACTAAAACACTAACTCAAAAAATATATGCACTCCCTTGTTCACTGCAACATTATTTACAATAGCCAAGATAAGGAAACAACTTATGTGTCCATTGATGGATGAATGGACAAAGAAAATGTGGTATATATACAATGAAATATTATTCAGCTATAAAAAGAATAAAATCTTGCCATTTGTAACAACGTGGATGGGCCTCAAGGGCATTATATTAAGTGAAATAAGTCAGATAGAGAAAGACAAATGCTATATGCTCTCACTTATATGTGGAATCTAAATCAAGAAAATCCACCCCGTAGATACAAACAACAGATTGGTGGTTGCCAAAGGTGGGGGCTGGGATGGGTGAAATGGATGAAGGGGGTCAAAAAGTACAAACTTTCAGTTATAAAATAAATGTCATGATCCAGCAATCCCACTCTTGGGCATCTACCCAATGGACGTGAAATCAACCATCACAAGAGGCGTATGCACCCCTATGTTCATTGCAGCATTATTCACTATAGCCAAGAAGTGGAAGCAACCCGTGTCCCTCGACTGAGGATTGGTTAAAGAAGATGTGGTATATACATACAATGGGATACTACTCAGCCATAAGAAAACACACAATTGTCCCATTTGCAACAACATGGATGGACCTAGAGGGTATTATATTAAGTGAAATAAGCCAGAGAGAAGGACAGACACTGTATGAACTCACTCATATATGGAATATAAGTGAACACACGGACAGAGAGAACTGATTGGTGGTTACCAAGGGGAAGGGGGGTGGGGGCTGGGCACAAGAGGTGAAGGGTTACATCCACAAGGTGACGGACAAAGAAAAATGTACAACTAAAACCCCACAGTGTTATAAACTATTAAGACATCAATAAAAAATGGTAAAAAAAAAATATTGTGTTGGCTATTCTGTTTTATTTTATTTTTTTGCTTTTCTATATATACTTTAGGATCAGTTTGTTGAGGATCAGCAAGATAACTTGCTGGATTTTGGTTGGGATTGCATTGAATCTGTAGATCAAGTTGGGAATAACTGACATCTTGACAATATTCAGTCTCCCTATCTATGTACCTGGAATATGTCTCCAATTTTTTTAGATCTAGTTTGATTTCTTTCATGAGTTTGTAGTTTTCCTCATAAAGGTCATATACATATTTTGTTAGATTTATACCAAAATATTTCTCTTTTTTTGGTGCTAATGTAAATGGTATTGTGTTTTTAATGTCAAATTCCAATTGATCATTGCTGATATATAAGAAAGCAATTGATTAGTTCCAGGACAGTTTTTGTTGATACTTTGGGATTTTCTAAATATACAATCATGTGTTTTGTGAACAAAGACATTTTTTTTTCACAATCTGTATGCGTTTTATTTTCTTTTGATGTATTGTTGTGCTAGCTATAAGACTTCCAGTACAGTATTGAATAGGAGTAGTGAGATCACACATCCTAGATCTTTCTGATCTTAGCAAGAAAGGATTTAGTCTCTCCTTATTTAATATAATGTTAGCTGTTGATTTTTTTGTAAATGTTCTTTATCAAGTTGAGAAAGTTTCTCTCTCCTCTATACCTAGTTTATGGAAAGTTTTAATAATGAATGGATGATGGATATCATCAAATGCTTTTTCTGCATTTATTGACATTATCATGCGATTTTTCTTCTTTAGCCTGTTCATGTGATGGATTCCATTAATTGATTCTTGAATATTCAACCAGTCTTGCATACCTGGAACAAATCCAATTGGTGCTGCTTTGTAATTCTATTTATACATTGTTGAGTTCAATTGCAAATATTGCATGGATAATATTTGTATCTATGTCCATGACAGATATTGATCTTTAGTTTTCTTTTCCTATAATGTTTTTGTTTGGT
Organism: Tapirus indicus; assembly: GCA_031878705.1. Lineage (NCBI taxonomy): Eukaryota > Metazoa > Chordata > Mammalia > Perissodactyla > Tapiridae > Tapirus > Tapirus indicus. Next base: position 50,888,531 of record CM062942.1, read on the forward strand.
TTTAGTGTTAGGGTAATCCTGGCTTCATAGAATCAGTTAAACATTATTCCCTCTGCTTCTCTTTTCTGGAAGATGTTGTAGATAATTGGTATAATTTCTTCCTTAAATGTTTTGGTAGAATACACCAATGAACCCATATGAGCCTTGTGAATTCTGTTTTGGAAGGTTATTAATTATTAATTTAATTTCATTAATAGATATGAGCCTACTCAGGTTGAATGTTTCTCCTTGTGTGAGTTTTGGTAGATTTTGCCTTTCAAAGAATTGATCCATTTCATCTAGGTTATCAAGTTTGTGGGCATAGAGTTGTTCATAGTATTCCCTTATGTATTTATCCTTTCAATTTGCTTAGGACCAGTAGTGATGGCCCCCCTTTTATTTCTCATATTAGTAATTTGTGTCTTCTCTCCTTTTTCTTAGTTAACTTAGCTAGAGGCTTTTCAAATTGGTATTCTAAGAACTTGCTTTTGGTTTTATTGATTTTCTCTATTAATTTCCTGTTTTCAAATTCATTGATTTCTGCTCTAAATATCAGTATTCATGTTCTTCTGTTTACTTTGGGTTATTAAACCCAAACACATTAGTGTTCTTCTTTTTCTAGTTTCCCCGAGCAAACCATAGATTACTGATTTTAGGTCTTTCTTGTTTTCTGATATATGCATTCAATGTTATAATTTCTCTCTAAGCACTGTTTTCATTGCATCTCACAAATTTTGATAAGTTGTATTTTCATTTTCATTTAATTTGAAATATTTTAAATTTCTCTCAAAACTTCTTTGACCCATGTGTTATATAGAAGTGTGTTGTTTAGTCTCCAAGTATTTGGGGGGGGGGGTTCCAGCAATCTTTCTATTTTTGATTTCTAGTTTAATTCCACTGTGGTCTGAAAGTATACTTTATATAACTTCTATTCTTTTAAAAATGCTAATGTATCTTTTATGGTCCAGAACATCATCTATCTTGGTGAAAGTTTCATGTGAAGAATGTGTATTCTGGTGTTGTTGGCTAACATATTCTATTGATGTCAATTTGATCCAGTTGATTAATGATGTACAGTTCAACTATGGATTTCCTGCTGGATCTGCCTGCTGGATCCTTCAATTTCTGAAAGAGGGGTGTTGATATCTTCAGTTATAATATTGGTTTCATCTATTTCTCCTTACTTTTCTATCAGGTGATCTCTCATGTGTTTTGACACTCTGTGTTAGGCACATGCACATTAAAGATATTTATGCCTTCTTGAAGAATTGTCCTCTTTATCATTATGTAATGCCCCTCCCATTATTTCTGATCATTTTCCTGGGTCTGAAGTTGGCTTTGTCTGACGTTCATATAGCCACTCTAGTTTTCTTTTGGTATTGTTCACATAGTGTATCTAACTCTATCCTTTTCCTTTTGAATTTAGAGTGTACAATTCAATAAGTTTTGACATATGTATGTATCCATAAAACCATCACCACAATCAAGATAGTGAACATGTTCATCACCTCCAAAATTTTTTTGTGCCCCTTTGCCTGGCTTTTTTCACTCAACATAATGATTTTGAGTTTCATCCATATTGTAGTGTATAACAATAGTTCATTCTTTTTTATGGATGAGTAGTATTCCATTGTATGGATGTGCCACAGCTTGCTTATTGTTTCACTTGTTGATGGAAATAGACATATACAGAACTTTTCATTCAATAAAAGCAGAATAGACATTTTTCTCAAATGCACATGGAATGTTCTCCATGATGGATCATAGAAAACAAGTCACCAAATTTTAAAAGATTTGAATAATACAAATTATCTTTAGTGATCCCAATGGAATGGAACTAAAAATCAAAAAGAGAAAACAAACTGAAAAATTCACAGATATGTGGGAAAGTAAGCCGCATATTCATTAACATCTATGAGTCAAAAAATTACAAATATCATGTGATAAATGAGACAAATAAATATAAAAACACAACATGTCAAAACTCTAGGATGCAATAAATCAGTGCTGAGGGAAGAAATTCATAGCATTAAACACATAATAAAAGAAAAAAGAACTTAACCTATCTTTACACTGTAAGTCACTAGAAAAAGAAAAACCAAACCCACAGTTATCAGAAGGAAGCTAATAATAAACAGAGGAGCAAAGATAAACAAAATGAGGAATAAAGAAAATCAACCAAACCAAGAGTTGGTTTTTTTAAAAGGTCAATAAAGTTGACTACTATGAAAAATTGTATGGCAATAAGGTCAATAATCTAGATTAAATAGATAAATTCCTAAAAAGACACAACCTATCCAGACTGAATTGGGAAGAAATAGAAAATCTGATCAGAAATACAAGTAAAGAGACTGAATCAGTTATCAAAAACCTCATAGTAAAGAAAAACCCAAGACCACATGGCTTGACTGTGAATTCTACCAAACATTTAAATAGGAATTAACACTCTCCTCTTCAAAATTTTGCAAAAATTTAAACAGGAGAGAAAACTTCCACTCATTTTATCAGGCTGTAACTACCCTGATATTAAAGTCAGACAAAGAAACTACAGGAAAAAAAATGCAATGAAGAGGCTATTCAAGATGGAAGCATATGAAGGTCCTGAATTCACCTTCTGCCACAGAGACAACAAATCTAAAGCTTCACATGGAACAATTCTCTCTGAAAAAGACCTGGAAACTGGCTTAACAGTTCCTCCACAAAAAAGGATAAAAGGGCACTTTGAAATGGATAGGAAAGGTAGAGATGCAGTCTCACCAAAAAACACACCCTGGGTGTGGTGACCCACAATCAGGAGGGATCTCACAAATATAGAGCTTCTCCCTGAGGAGCAAGGATTTTATTGCCCCACATCAAGCACTCCAACCCTTGAGACCTGTGATAGTGAGACAAGCCCTCAAAACATCTGGCTTTGAAAACCAATGGAACTTATGTCCAGGGGAACCATAGGGCAGTAAGGAACAGACATTCCATTCTTAAAGGGTTCACATGCAGACTCACTCACCCCACGATCCAACACAAAGGCAAAAGTTTGGAAAGTGCCTAGACCACATGTGAAGGATACTCATCTACTAATCTTAAACCATCTGCCGGAGGGGCAGAAATCTGTTGGGACTGTCTCCCCAAAGATGGAGGTGCAGGCAGGTGCCATTTTTGCATTCTCCCTCTACCTTGCTAATGCTAGCACTGGAGGGCACCATTTTTTCACTCTCCCTATAATCTGCTAGCACTGGTGGGCACAACCAGCCCCCATGCCACTCCCGCAGCCTTGCCAAAGCCAATGGGTGCACACCCCACCCCTGTACCTTTCCTGCATTCCTGCCAAAGCTGGTGGATCAATGCCCTGCCTGGTGCCACTGTCAAACCACACAAAAGCAGATGGATGCACACAGCACACACAGGGGACACCCTTTGAGCACCTGGCTCTGGTAGCCAGGGAGGATTGTGTTTCTGGTATGAAACAATTGGAGAGATAGTGCTTGGCAGGCTACCACCCCCAGGGCACTGCACAGACAGCAGACTGAAACACATCCTCAGCCTTCCTATAAAAAAGGCCTATTTGTTAGTTCTGAAACTTCAGCCTGAGGGGCATGCTTCATGTTCACTACACATCTAGAGGCTACAGAAATGTTGTCAGGGAACATAGACCAAGGTACACCATCATTGTGCTTTCCCTTGGCCTCACTACAGCTCACCAGTGACTCCAAGAAAGGAGCTCAAACACATGTCTGGAGCCCTGATTTTCCCCACTGTCACCAAGGGGACACTTCCAAGTTGCCCATCTGGAGGCCAGCAGGGTTTATGATTGCAGTCCCAGAAGACTGTATATATTTGTAGAACTTAAAAGCTGCTGCCTGAGGGTCTAGCTTCCAATTTTCTTTAAACTAGAAGCTGACTGAAATCCTTCAGTCTGGAACACTCACAGATCTTGGCACACCTTCAACAGCTGGGACCTATAATAAATCATGCTGCTTAGACAATCACAAGATTCAAGAGACAACTAAGTGCTAGGTTAAGGTTAAACAATAAGATTCATCTCCTACACAAAGCCACTACTTCAAGACTTGGAGTGATAGCTCTTTTGCCCAATATGTAGAAACAAACACAGAGTCAAGCAAAGTGAGGAGAAAATAGAATATATTTCAAACAAAAGAACAAGAAAAAAAGCAGTAAAACACCTTAATAAAGTGGAGATAAGGAATTTATCTGATAAATAGTTCAAAGTACAGTCACGTGCCACATAAAGACATTTAGGTCAGTGATGAACCAGATATATGACAGTGGTCCCATAAGATTATAATGGAGCTGAAAAATTCCTATTACGTAATGATACCATAGCCACTGTAATGTAATAGTGCAATGCATTGCTCAAGTGTTTGTGGTGATGCTGGTGTAAACAAATCTACTGTGCTGCCAGTCTTAAGAAAGTATAGCACATACAGTTATGCACAATACATAATACTTGATAATGATTAAAAAGACTGTTACTGGTTTATGTATTTTTACTTTAAAAAAGTTTACTTTAAAACAATATGCAATGTTATACTGGCAGCAGCCTCATACATGTCATGTTTTCCTTGCCTCTTGATTGCATTATTTTCTCCCCTGCTTGATTTAATCTCAAGTTGTTTTGTTCATCATGGCCCTTAAACATAAAATATCAACTGCAAATGTTGCTGGTAAGAGTCCACATTGAGTGATTGACCTGGAAACAAAATTAAAAGTGATTAACAACTACTATAAATGTGGAAAAATCAGTGATGGTTGCTGCTTGCTACTAGACATGTCCCATTCCACCATAGCTATAACATTGAGGAACAAGAACAAGGTGACAGAAGCTATTAAAGGATCTGCTTCACTGAAGGCAGTGAAACTAACAAAAATTAAAGAAAGACCTATATCAGACATGGAGAAACTTCTAATGTCCTGAATTAAAGACCAGGCAGAGAAGCATATACCTCTCAGCACCATGATGATCACAGCTGAAGAAAAATGTTTGTCTGTGATGTTGAAAGAAAAGGATTACCTGACTACAATTCAGTAAACCTGAATTTACTGCTAGCTCTGGGGGGTTTAAACAATTAAAGAATCATTATTCATTACATAATGTGAAAGTGAGCGGTGAGTCTGCAAGCGCTGATGTGAAGGCCACTGAAAACTATTTGGAAACTCTAGATAAGCTAGTTATGGTTGAAAATTACTTGCCAGAGCAAATATTCAATATGGATGAGAACTCCCTATTCTGGAAACAGGTGCCTGAAAGAACTTTCATCCATAAGGAGGTCAAGCCAATGTGAGGTTTCAAGGCTTTTAAGGACAGGAAAACAGTCTTGCTTGGGGGCACTGTTGTAGGCTACAGATTGAAACCCATTGTGATCTGGCACAGTGAGAACCCAGGGCCTTCAAGCATATCAATATGTATACACTGCCAGTGTACTACAGAAGCAATAAGAAGTCATGGATGGACCTTTTAGTTCCTCTTCCAAGATGCCTTCCTGAATTGCTATACCAGTGAAATGGACAAGTACTATTTGGAGAATAACATACCTTTCAAGATTTTGCTTATTGCGGATAATGCTCCTGGATGTCCTCCATTTATTGCTGATCTTCATCCAAATGTCAAAGCAATATTTCTCCCTCCAAACACCGCCATTTTGATCCAACCAATGAATCAAGGAGTTATAGTAGCTTTTAAGGCCTACTACCTGAGGGGGACCTTTGCCTAGGCTATTGCTGCCACTGAGAAGACACTGATGTAATTCAGGAAGGAATATGGTGTCTATGACTGCATGAAGAATCCTGCTAGAGCTTGAGATGATGTCACCAAGGAGTGTATGAGTGGCGTTTGGCAGAAGACACTGAAGAGGTTTATCCATGACTTCAAAGGATTTGCAAGGATGAGGAGGTTGTGTGACTCAACGAGGCTCTGGATGAAATGAAAAACAATTTTAACCTGAGTGTGGATGAGAATGACACAGAGGAACTCCTAGAGGTAGTTCCTGAGGAATTAACTGATGAAGAGTTGTTGAAACTGGAACAGGAACACATAAACAAGAGGCAAGAGCAAAGGAAACAGCAGGAGAAGAAAAAGAAGAACCCCCGGGAAAATTCATAGTGAAGGGTTCAGCAGAAACTTTTGCAGAACTCAACAAGCTCCTTAAAAAAGTGAAAGCATGAACCCCAACACTTAAAGGTTTTTGTTAATAGAGAGAAATGCTCATGGTGCATTATCTGCTTATGAACAAATATGATGATTAAAAAAAGAAACAAACCAAGCAAACTACCATAGACATATTTCTGAAAAGAGTGACAGCTCCTCAAGAAGAGCCTCAGCTAGGTGCTTCAGAAAGTATTCCAGAAGAAGGCATCATTATCATAGGAGATGACAACTCCATGCATGTTATTGCCCCTGGAGACCTTTTAGTGGGACAAGATGTGGAGGTGGAAGACAGTGATATTGATGATCCTGACCCTGTGTAGGCCTAGGTTAATGTGTGTGTTTGTGTCTTAGTTCTTAACAAAATCTTTTAAAAAGTAAAAATACATATAAATAGAAAAAAAGCTTGTAGAATAAAGAGGTAAAGAAAATACTTTTGTACAGCTGTCCAATATATTTGTGTTTTAAGCTAAGTGTTATTATAAGAGACAAAATTTAAAAAAATTAAAAGTTTATAAACTAAAAAAGTTATAGTAAGCTAAGGTTAATTTATTATTCAAAAAGCTTTTTTATGAATTTCTTGCAGCCTAAGTGTACAGTGTTTATAAAATCTAGAGTAGTATACAGTAAGGTCCTAGGCACTCCCATTCACTCACCACTCACTCACTGACTTAGCCAGAGCAACTTCCAGTCCTGCAAGCTTCATTCATAGTAAGTGCCCTATGTTACAAGTGTAACATTTTAAAATTTTTATACTGTATTTTTACTGTACCTTTTCCATGTTTAGATACACAAATACTTACCATTATGTTATAGTTGCCTACAATATTGAGTACAGAAACATTCTGTGCAAATTTGTAGCATATGAGCTATAGGCTATACTAGGCAGCCTAAGTATGGGTTAGGCTATACCATCTAGGTTTGTGTAAGTACACACTATGATGTTTGCACAACAACAAAATCATCTAACCATGCATTTCTCAGAATGTATAACTATCATTAATGATGCATGGCTGTAATATTCATAAAGATGCTCACCAAACTTTAGAGAAGAAGTGATGAACACAGTGAGAACTTCAAAGTGCCAGAACATATAAGAAAGTACCAAATGAAAGTCATAGAGTTGAAGAATACAGTAGCTGAATGGAAAAAATACAATAGAGGAGTTCAACAGCAGACTAGATGAAGTAGAAGAAAGAATTAGTGAACTGGAAGAAAAAACAATGTAACTCACCCAGAGCAGCAAAAAGAAAAAAGAATTTTAAAAAGTGAAGATAGCCTAAGGAAACAATGGGGCAACATCAAGCAAAATAACATTTGCATAATAGGGGTCCTAGCAGGAGGAGAGAGAGAGAAAGAGGCAGAAAACTTGTTTGAAGAAATAAAACCTGAAGACTTCCCTACCCTTGGGAAGGAAACAGACATACTGATCCAGGATGTCCAGAGAAATCCAAATAAGATGAACCCCAAAACACCCACACCAAGACACATTATAGTTAAAATGTCAAAAACTAGAGACAAGGAGAAAATCTGAAAAGCAACAAGGGAAAAACAACTTGTTACATACAATGAAACCCCTATAAGCAAATTTTTCAGCAAAAACTTTTCAGGCCAAAAGGGAGTGGCACAATATATTCAAAGTGCAGAAAGAAAAAAACCTCCAACCAAGAATACTCTACCTGGTGCAGTCATCATTCTGATTTGCAGTAGAAATAAAGAATTTTGCAGACAAACAAAAGCTAAAGGAGTTGATCATCACTAAACTGGCCTTACAAGAAATGTTAAAGTAACTGGGTTAAGCTGAAAGAAAAGGTGCTAATTAGTAACATGAAAACATAAATATCACAGCTCAAGGTAAATATATAGTAAATGTAGTCATTTAAATCATTTATAAATCTAGTATGCAGGTTAAAAGACAAAAGTAGCAAAAATAAATATAACTATAATAATTAGTTAAGGGATACACAAGATAAAAAATGTAAAATGTGACATGAAACACATAAATGTGGAGGGAGAGGGTAAAATTTAGAGTTTTGAATGCATTTAAAAATAAGTTGTTATCAACATAAAACATGTTATATGTTAAGCCTCATGGTAACCAGAAAGCAAAAAACATTTAGAAAATACACCTAGGATAATGAGAAAAGAATCTAAGAATACCTATAAAGAAAGTTATCAAATCACAAAGTAAGAGAGCAAGAGAAGAAGAAAGAGAGGAACTACAAAACAGCCAAAAAATAATGAATAAAATGGCAACAAGTACATACCTATCTATGATTACTTTAAATGTAAATAAACTAAAGTCCCCAGTCAAAAGACATTAAGTGGTTGAATGAATAAAAAACAAGATCCATCTATATGCTGCCTACAAGAAACTCATTTTAGATATAAGGCTACAAACAGACTGAAAGTGAAGGGATGGTAAAAGAAGTTTTCATGAAAATGGAAACCAAAAGAAAGTTGGGGTAGCTGTACTTATATCAGACAAAACAGACTTTAAACAAAGCCTGTAATGAAAGACAAATATGGGTATTATATATTGATAAAGGGGCCAATCCAGCAAGAAGATATAACACATTTAAATATGTATGTACCCAACAAAGGAGCACCTAAATATATGAAGCAAATATTAACACTGAAAGGAGAAATGGACAGCAATACAATAATTGTAGGGAACTTTAATACCACACTTAAATCAATGGGTAGATCATTCAGACAAGAAGTCAATAAGGAATCATCAGCTTTAAATGACACATTAGACAAGATGAACTTAATAGATATATACAGAATATTCTATTCAAAATCAGCAGAATACTCTGTCTTCCCAAGTGCACATGGAACGTTCTCCAGGATAGATCATATGTCAGGACACAAAACAAGTCTCAGTAAATATAAGAAGATTGAAATCACATCAAACATCTTTTCCAATCACAGTGGTATGAAACTAGAAACCAATTACAAGAAGAAATCTGGAAAAATAAAAAATATGTGAAGATTAAACAATGTGGTCCTGAACAACCAAAGGATCAGTGAAGAAATCAAAGGAGAAATCAAAAACTGTATTGAGACAAATTAAAATGGAAATACAATATATCAAAATCTCTGGGATGTAGTAAAAGCAGTTCTAAGAGAGAAGTTTATAGTGATACAGGCTTTCTCAAGAAACAAGAAAAATCTCGAACAATCTGATTTTACATCTAAAGAATTAGAAAAAGAAGAACCAAGAAGTACAAAGTTAGTAGAAGGAAGGAAATAATAAAGATCAGAGTGGAAATAAATAAAATAGAGAGTAAGAGACAGTAGAAAAGATCAATGAAACATAGAGGTTCTTCTTTGAAAATATAAAAAAAAATTGACAAATCTTTAGCTAGACTAAGAAAAAAAGAGAGGGGGCTCAAGTAATTAAAATCAGAAATGAAACAGGAATAATTACAACAGATACTAAGAAATACAAATGATCATAAGAGACTGCCATGAAAAATTATACACCAAAAAATGACAACCTAGAAAAAAATGGATACATTCCTAGAAACATAAAATCTTTCAAGACTGAATCATGAGGAAATAGAAAATCTGAATAGACTCATTACTAGTAAGGAGACTGAATCAGTAAGCAAAAACCTCCCAATAAACCAAAGTTCAGCACCAGACAGCTTCACTGATGAATTCTACCAAACATTCAAATAAGACGTAATACTCATTCTTCTCAAACTCTTCCAAAAAGTTGAAGAGGGGAGAGTGTTTCTTAACTCATTTTGTGAGGCCAGCATTACCTTAATACCAAAAGCAGACAAGGACACCACACAGAAAAGAAAATTACAGGCCAATATCCTTGATGAACATAGATACAAAAATCCTCAACAAAATATTAGCAAACCAAATTCAACAACACATTATAAGGAATACACACCCTGATCAAGTGGGATTTAGTCCATGAATGCAAAGATGGCTCAACATGAGTAAATCAATCAATGTGATACACTATGTTAACAAAATGAAGGTTAAAAATTATATGATCATACAAATAGATGCTGAAAAAGCATTTAATAAAATTTGGCATCCATTTATGATAAAAACTCTCAACTGAATGAGTACATAAGGAATTTACCTCAACATAATAAAAGCCATATATGACAAGTCCACAGTAACATCATACTCAAGTGTAAAAAGCTGAAAACTTTTCAGCTAAGATCATGAAGAAGACAAGAATGCCCACTCTCACCATTTTTCACTTAACATAGTTTTGGGAATCCCAGCCAGACCAATTAGGCATAAAAATTTTAATATATCTAAACTAAAAAACAAAAACAGTTTATGTATTTCTCCCACTCCCCACCACCCATCTCTGGCAACAACCAATCTGTTCACTATATCTATGAGCTAGGTTTTCTTGTAATATAAATATATATATATATATTTTTAGATTCTACATCTAAGAGAGATCATACAATATTTATCTTTCTCTGTCTTAGTTCACTTAGTATAATGCCCTCGAGATCCATTCTTGTCTCAAATGGCAAGATTTTATTCTTTTTTATGGCTGAACAATATTTTATTGTATACATATATGTATGTCTCATTTTCTTAATCAATTCATTCATCAATGGACACTTAGGTTGTTTTTATGTCTTGGCAATTGTGAACAATGCTGCAATGAAGATGGGTGTACAGATATCTCTTTGACATGGTGATTTCATTTCCTTCAGATATACACCCAGAAGTGGAATTGCTGGATCATATGGTAGTTCTATATGGCATTCTTGTCTAGTTTTACTATCAGGGTAATGCTGACCAATAAAATGAGTTGGGAAGTATTTCCACCTCTTCTATTTTGGGGAAGAGTTTGAGAAGGATTGGTATTAATTTTTCTTTAACTATTTAGTACAATTCACCAGTGAAGCTGTTTGGTCCCAGACTTTTGTTTGTTGGAAGATTTTTGATTACTAATTCAATCTCCTTACTAGTAATCAATCTTTTCAGATTTTCTATTTCATCGTGATTCAGTCTTGGAAGGTTATATGTTTCTAGGAATTTATCCATTTCTTCTAGCTTGCCCAGTTTGTTACTACATAATTGTTTATAGTAACGTCTTATGATCCTTTGTATTTCTGTGGTATCTGTTGTAATATCTCTTCTTTCTTTTCTGATTTTATTTTTTTGAGTCCTCTCTCTCCTTTTCTTGGTTAGTCTAGCTAAAGCTTTGTCAACTTTGTTTATCTTTTCAAAGAATCAGCTTGGTTTCATCGATCTTTTCTGTTGTCTTTTTAGTCTCTATGTCACTTATTTCTGCTCTAGTCAGTTCCTTCCTACTACTAACTTTGAGTTTCATTTGTTCTTTTTCTATTTCCTTTATGTGTAAAGTTATTTGAGACTTTCTTGTGTCTTGAATTAGACATTTATTGCAATGGGCTTCTCTCTTACAACTACTTTTGCTGCATCCCATAAATTATTGTATGTTACATTTTCATTTTCATTTGTCTTAAGTTATTTTTGATTTCTCCTTTGACCCATTGGTGATTCTGTAGCATGTTGTTTAATCCACATTTGAGAAACATTCAGGGTGTTTTTTTTTGTAATTAATTTCTAGTTTCATACCACTGTGGTCAGAAAAGATGCTTGACATGATTTCAATCTTCTTACATTTATTAAGACTTGTTTTGTGGCCTAACATATGATCTATCCTGAAACATGTTTCATGTGCACTTGAGAAGAATATGTATTTTATTGCTTTTGGGTGGAATGTTCTGTAAATATCTGTTAAGTCCATCTGGTCTAATGTGTCTTTTAAGGCTGATGTTTCTTTATTGATTTTCTGTCTGGATGATATATTCAATGTTGTAAGTGGGGTATTAAAGTCCCCTACTATTACTGTATTGCTGCCTAATGTGTGTCTTATGGTCCAGAATATCATCCATCTTGGTGAAAGTTTCATGTGAAGAATGTGTATTCTAGTGTTGTTGAATGACATAATCTATTGATGTCAATTTGATCCAGTTGATTAATGGCTCTGTTCAGTTCAACTATGGCTTTCTTGATTTTCTGCCTTCTGTGTCAATTTCTGAAAGAGGGGTGTTGTCATCTCCAGCTGTAATATTGAATTCATCTATGTCTCCTTGCAGTTCTATTGGTTTTTGCCTCATGTATTTTGACATTCTGTTGTTAGGCACATGCACATTACAGGTATGTATGGCTTCTTGAAAAATTGACCTCTCTATCATTATATAATGTCCCTCCCATTATTTCTGATAGTTTTCTTGGATCTGAAGTTGCCTTTGCCTGAAATTCGTATAGCTACTCCAGTTTCCTTTTGATATAGTTCACATATTATATCTTTCTTTATCCCTTTACCTTTGTTTTCATTTGAAATGTACAATTTAATGTCTTGATATATGTATACATCCATGAAACCATCATGGTGAATATAATATATAATATAATAATATAATATAATAAATATAATAAATATTCACCACCTCCAAGTCTTTCCTTGTGCCCCTTTGTTTGGCTTTTTTTTCACTCAATATAATGATTTTGAGTTTCATCCATATTGGTGTAACAATAATTCATTATCTTTTATGGCTGAGTAGTATTCCATCATATGGATGTACCACAATTTTTTTTATTTCACTTGTTGATGGACATTTTGTTTTTAACACTTTTTGGTATTTCAAATAAAGCTACTATGAATATTTGTGTACAGGTCTTTATATGAATATTTGCTTTAATTTCTCTTGGGTAAATACCATCATTGAAAAGTTTGCATCTTATGTTAGGTGTATAACTTTATGAGACACTGCCAAGTGATTTTTCTAAAGTGTCATTGTAATATTTTACATTTCTACATGCATTGTATGAGAGCCCAATTGATATACATCCTCGCCAACGTGTGGTATGGCTATTTTAAAATTTAGAAATTCTAATAAGTGTTGGTGGGGTGTCATTGTGGTTTTAATCTGCATTTATCTAATGTCTAATGTTGTTGAGCATCTTCTCATGTGTTTATTTGCCATTTCTGTATCTTCTCTCATAAGGTTTCTGCTCAAATGTTTTTCCCCAATTTTTTGATTGATATTTTTTCTTTTTATTGAGTTTTGATGGTTTTAAAAAATATATTCTGGATACAAGTCTTACAACAGTTAAGTAAATTTGTAAATATTTTCTCACAGTATGCAGCTTGTCTCTTCATTTTCTTAAGATTTCTCTAAAGGAGCAAAAGTTTTTAATTTTGCTGAAGTATAACATCAATTTTTTCTTTTATATATTATCCATTTGGTGACATATCTAAGAAAGCTTAGCCTAACCTAAAGTCACAAAGATTTTCTAAAAGTTGTATAGTTTTAGATTTTGCATTTAGGTCTGTAATACATTTTGAGTTAATATTTGTATATAGTGTGAGGTATAGATTGAAGTTCATTATTTTTACTTATGTATATCTAATTATCACAGCATCATTTTTTGAAAATAATATCCTTGAGAGAATTGCTTTTGCAAGTTTGTTAAAAATCAGTTTTCCCTAATATATCTATTAATCATTTTCCCCCCACTAGTCACTGAGGCCTTTATATTTTGCACACAAACCACTGAGAAACGTGCCTGTGGACACTTCAGAGATTTCACTGTAGATATACATGGCACCAGACAGTTAGTGAGAAGGACGGTGAGGGGAAAAAAATGATTTGGGCCCATCACATAATTATAGAGCTAGGGTTTCCAGAAGAGTTCCAGATGGTCAAGCTTAGCTTCTGTAGCAGTTCTAAGGAAGCAGTGAGAACATCACAGGGATGAGAGAGGAGAGTTAACTATCAGACCCCCCTTAAAGTATCGGTGGGGACCTTGAGCTGCCTGTGCAAACATCAGGAGCAAGGGTCTAATTAGCTATCTAGTGACTGAAGGACTCAGGGCCTCATCTGCCCAGAACTTACTTGGCTAAGGTGTTTCTGAATTTCCTTCTGGCAAACTTAGGCTTGCTGCCCAATTCATCTTCACTTCTGAGGAGCTGGTTGTACTTGGCCAAGTGCTCAGATGGCAAGTTGCACCAGTCCTGATCTGCCCTGGGCAGAGCCCCACAACCAGGTCAGCAATGAAGGTATCTTTATTTTCCCCAGAGCAATGAGTCACCATGACCCACCACCCATTAGACTGGGCCAGCTTGTATGCCTGGAGAAACTCAATCACAGAGCCAATCTGATTCACTTAAAGCAAAAGGCAGTTGCACAATTTCTCACCCACAGCCCTGGAAATATGCCTTGGGTTAGTCACTGGAAGATTACCCCCAACACTTGGATTTGTGCACTAGAAGTGAACTTCTGCCAAGCTTCCCAGTCATCCTGGTTAAAGGGGTCTTTGATAGACACCACTGGGTAGTTCTTGAAGATGGATTTGTACAGGTTGGCTGGCTTGTCAGGTGTGATGTACCTGCTGGGGTCATTGGGTCCAGGTCATACTCCCCAATCTGAAGAATTCAGAGGCGGATACATCCATGCCAATGACAGCTTTATTTGTGTAGCTAGATTTCCTGATGGCAATCTTCAGCAGCTCCAGAACTTCCTTATGCTTCAGGCTGTTAGGAGCAAATCTACTTTCATCTCCCACCTTAGTGGCTTCTTTCCCATATTTCTCCTGGATGACATTCTTCAGGTTGTGGTAAATCTCTTCTCCAATGGACATGGATTCCCTAAAGTTTGCTGCTTCAATTGAGAGGATCATGAACTCCTGAATGACCAGCTTGTTGTCAGCATGAGAACCACTGATGATCACGTTGAAAGCCAGAATTGGCAGGATGACTTCTGAATTGCCAGCCAAGTCAGCAGTGTGGTGGTACAGGGGTACACCCTTCTCAACAGTTCCAGCCTTGCAGACAGCCAGGGACACTCATAGAATAGCATTTGCACCAAATTTAGATTTATTTTCTGTTCCATTCATCTATCATCAATTTGTCAATCATCTCCTGTTCCATGATACTCAGTAGTTTTTTGATAGCCAGGGCAGGCAAAATAGTTTTATTGACATGCTTTAAAGCCTTTGAGACACCTTTCCTCATATAGCACATCTTATAATTGTCCCAGAGCTCTAGGGCCTCCTAGAAACCAGTTGAGTTACGGCTGAAAACAGCAGCTCTGAAGAGATCTTTTGAGGTGCAGAGATCAACCTCAACAGTGGGATTCCCATGGGAGTTGAAGATCTCTCTCTCTCTCTCTCTCTCTCTCTCTCTCTCTCTCTCTCTCTCTCTCTCTCTCTCTGGCATGGATCTTGAAAAAGACATGGTGAATTTCTGTCCCCCAGATATTGTCACCTGGGAAAGAAGCAGAGAATGCTACAGACACCAGGGGCTAGCATTAAGCTGCAAGATTTAGGCACTCCAAATCCCCAGAGCTCCTGGTCAATTTTATTGAGATATTCACATACCATAAAATATACCCATTCCAGGTTTACCTTTCAATGGCTTTTGGTACATTCACTGATTTGTGCAATCATCACCACGATCAGTTTCAGAACACTTTTATCACTTCAAAAAGAAACTCTCTATGCATTAGCAGTCACTTATAAACTTTTCTGTAAATTAATATTTATGGAAAAGTTGAAATATTGTTCTGGTACTGCCCCTGCCCACCCCCCAAATTTTTATAATTATTTATGTCTTTATTTTATTGTTCATCCAAATACCACTGGCTGATCAATAGAATACAGATGTATGCATTAATTGTTTGGCCATCTTTATCATGTTATTGCTTTTCAGTTAAGTAAAATCCATAATTATACCTACACTTCTAAAAATAGATTTCATTTTTAGAGCAGTTTTAGGTTCACGGCAAAATTGAGTGAAAAGAGAGATTTTCCACACACCCCCTGCCCCACACATGCATAGCTTCCCCTACTATCAAAATTCCCCATCAGAGTGGTACATTTGTTACAATCGACGAGCCTACATTGTCACATTGTTATCACCCAAACCATACTTTATACTAGGGTTCACTTTTGGTGGTGCACATTTTATGGATTTGGACAAATTTATGATGACGTGTTCATCATCATACTATCATATAGAGTAGTTTCACTGCCCCCAAATCCTCTTTGCTCTGCCTATTTATCCTTTCCTCTCCTCTAATGCCTGGAAACCCCTGATCTTTTTATTCTGTTCATAGTTTTGCATTTTCCAGAATGTCATATAGTTGGAATCACACACTATCTAGCCTTTTCAGATTGACTTTTTCACTTAGTAACATAATTTAGGGTTCCATTTTTTTTCTTTTCACGGATTAATAACTCTTTTTTAACACCAAATGATATTCCATTGTCTGGATATACCACAATTTATTTATCCATTCACCTACTAAAGGGCATCTTGGTTGCTTACAAGTTTTGACAATTATGAATAAAGTTCCTATAAACATTCACGTGTAGGTATTTGTATACAAAAATTTTCAGCTCCTTTGGGTAAATACCAAGGAGCACAATTGCTGGATTATATGATAGGAGTTTGTTTAGTTTTGTAAGATACCACCAAACTGCCTTCCAAAGTGGCTGTAGCATTTTGCATTCCCACCAGCAACAAATGAGAGTCCCTGTTTCTCTCCATCCTTGTCAACATTTGGTATTGTCTGTGTTCTGGATTTTGGCTATTCTAATAGGTGTGTAGTGGTATCTCATTGTTGTGTCAGTATGCATTTCCTTGATGATGTGTGATGGGGAGCTCCTTTTCATATGCTCATCTGCCATCTGTATATCTTTTTGATGAGATATCAATACCTTTGGTCCATTTTTAATTGTGTTCTTTATTTTCTGAATGTTTAGTTATGAGTTCTCTGCATATTTGCAATAACAGTCTTTTACCATATATGTCTTGTGCAAAATTTTCTTCCAAACTGCACAGTGTTTTTCACAGAGCAGAAGTTTTTAATTTTAATAAAGTCCAGATTATCAATTATTTCTTTCATGGATTATGACTTTTAGGTTGTATCTATAAAGTTCTCGTGAAATTCAAGGTCATCTAAATTTTCTCCTATGTTATCATCTAGGAGTTTTATAATTTGTGTCTTACATTTAGGTCTGTGATCCATTTTGAGGTAATTTTTGTGAAGGGTATAAGGTCTGTGTCTAGATTCATTTTTTTTCACGTGTATGTGCAGTTGTTCCAATACCTTTGAAAAGACTGTCTTTGCTCTATTGTATTACCTTTGCTCCAATGTCAAAGATCAGTTGACTATGTTTATGTGGATCTATTTCTCGCCTCTATATTCTGTTCCATTGATCTATTTGTCTATTCTTTCACCAATACCACTCTCACTGCCACAGCCAAGGTTTGTTTCCCAGTCAGGGAACCACACCACCCATCTATCAGTTATCATATAGTGGTGGCTGTGTTTTGCTGTGATGCTGAAAGCTATTCCACTGGTACTTCAAATACCAGCAGAGTCACCCATGGTGGACAGGTTTCCACAGAGCTTCCAGACTGGACAGACTAGGAAGAAGGATCTGGCCACCCACTTCCAAAAATATTAGCCATGAAAACCTTATGAATGGCAGTGGAACATTGTCTGATATAGTGCCAGAAGATGAGAAGATGGTGCAAAAAAACCAAATAGGGTTCTGCTCTGCTGTACACAGGGTCACTAGGAGTTGGAATCGACCTGATGGCACTAACAAGATACTTCTTACATCTGGAACCAGAGTATTTGTCCTTTTTTGACTGGCTTATTTCACTTCATGTAACGTCCTCAGGGTTCCTCTATGTTTTAACATTTGATGGGATTTCTTTCTTTTTTAAGTCAGCACAATATTCCACTGTACATCTATACCACGTTTTCTTTACCCATTCACTTGTTGATGGATACTTGGGTTGTTTTCACCTCTTGGCTATTGCAAGTAATGCTGGAATGAACATAGATGTGAAAAAATCTCTTTGAGATCATGACTTTGTTTACTTTGGACATATGCCCAGAAGTGGGATTGATTGATCATGTGGTAATTATATTTTTCATTTTTTGGAACCTCCATATTGTTTTCCATAGTGGCTGCACCATCATACATTCCCACCAACAGTACACCAGGATTCCAGTCTCTCCACGTTCTAACACTTATTTTCTGTTCTTTAGGTACTGGCCATTCTAATAGGTGTGAGGATATCTCATTGTGGTTTTGATTTGCATTGTTGTTATGATTAGTGATGTTGAGCATACTTTTATATGTATGTTGAACATTTGTCTGTATTCCTTGGAGAATTTTCTATCGAATTTTTTTGACTGTATTTAATTGGGTTATCTTTTGTTGTCATTGAGTTGTAGAAGTTTCTTATGTGTTTGGAATATAAACTCATTATCAGATATATGATTTGCAAATATTTTCTCCCATTCCATAGTTTGCCTATTCACTCTTGATTGTTTTATTTTTTATGCACAGAAGGTTTTAAGTTTCATGTAGTCTCATTTCTCTATTTTTGCTTCTATTTCCTGTGCCTTGGTGTCATATCCCCAAAATAATTGACAAGTCCAATATCCTGAAGTATTTTCCCTAAGTTGTCTTATCGAAGTTTTATAATTTTAGGTCTTTAATCCATTTTGAGTTAATATTTGAATATAGTGTAAGTAAGGGTCCAACTTCCTTCTTTTGCATGAGGATATTCAGATTTTTCAACATCATTTGTTGAAATGACTTTTCTTTTCCTATTGTGTGTCTAGGTACCCTACTTGAAAATCATTTGCCCATATATATGCATGGGTTTATTTCAGGGTTTTCTATTCTGTTTTGTTGGCATATCTATATCTATATCTGCACATGTATCTATATTTTTATGCCAATACCACACTGTCTTAATTACTATTGATTTGTAGTATGTTTTGAAATCAGGAAGAGTGAGACGTCCAATTTTGATCTTAATTTTTAAGATTGTCTTGGCTATATGGAATTCATTAGGTTTCCATATGAATTTTAGGATTGTTTTTTCTATTTCTGCAAAAAAGTGCCATTGGACTTTGATATGGATTGCAATAAATCTGCAAATCACTTTGGGCAATATGTATATTTTAACAATACTGATTCTTCCAATCCATGAGCATGGGATATCTTTTCACTAATTTGTATCCTTTGATTATGTGTAGCAATATTTTGTACTTTTCAATGTAAAAGATTTTCATCTCCTTAGTTAAGTTTTTATCCTCTTGATGCTATAGTAAATGGGATTATTTTCCTATTTTCCTTTTCAGAGATGTCATTGTTAGTGTATAGAAATGCTATTGGTTTTGTGTGTTCGTTTTGCATCCTGAAACTGTTGAAATTTGGTTTTTTTGTTGTAACAGCTTTTTTGTGATATCTTTACAGTTTTTTTATATAAGATCTTGTCATCTGTGAACAGAGATGGTTTTACTTTATCTTTTCCAATATGGATGCCTTTTGTGTTGTCTAATTGCTGTGGTAAGGATTCCTAGTATCTTTGCCTCATTTCTGATCTTAGAAGGAAAGCTTTCAATCTTTTATCAATGAGTGTGATATTAGCTGTGGGCTTTTCCTATATGGTTTTTTATTATTTTGAGGTAGTTTCCTTCAATTCCTGGTTTGTTGAGTGTTTTTACCATGGAAGAGTTTTGAATTTTGTCAAACATTTTTCTGCATTGAGATGATCATGTGGCTTCTCCCTTTCAGTTTGTTAATGTGCTGTATTACATGGATTGTTTATTGATTGCTGAACCATCCCTGCATTTCAGGGATAATTCCAACTTGGTTATGGCATATGATCCTTGCAATATGCTTTTAAATTTGGTTGCTAGTATTTTATTGAGGATTTTTGGATTATTATTCAACAAGAGTAATAGTATATGGTTTTATTTTCCTGTGTCTTTATCTGGGTTTGATATCAGAATAATGCTAGCCTCATAAAATGAATTTTGTAGTACTCCCTTCTCTTTAATTATTTTGAAGAGTTTGAGGAGAATTTGTGTGAATTCTTCTATAAATGTTTGCTAGATCCCCAGTGAGCCATCTGGTCCTGGGCTTTTCTTTGTTGGGAGGTTTTGATTACTGCTTCAATCTCCTTAATTTTATAGGTCTGCTTAGATTTTTTATTTCTTTATGATTCAATCTCAGTAGGTTTTATGTTTTTAGGAATTTATCCTTTTCTTCTAGGTTATCCAACTTATTGGCATATAATTTTTCATAGTAGTCTCATAATTTTATTTCTGTAATATCATTTATAATGACTCCTCTTTCATTTCTAATTTTACTTATTGGAGTCTTCTCTTTTTTCTTAGTCTAGCTAAGGTTTTGTCAATTTCATTGGCCTTTCCAAAAGAAAAAAGAACAACTCTTGGTTTCATTGATTTTTTTTTCAATTTTTTGGTCTCTATTTCATTTATCTGTGTTCTATTATTTATAATTTCCTCCTTTCTGTTAATTTTGGATTTAGTTTTTTTCTTTTTATTCCAGTTTCTTGAGGTGTAAGGTTAGGTTGTTGATTTAAGATCTTTCTCCTTTTTTAATGTAAGCATTTGGCACTATAAACTTTCCTCTTAGAACTGGTTTTGCTGCGTCCCATATGATTTGGTATGTTGGGCTTTCATTTTCATTTGTCTCTAGATATATTCTAAATTCCCACGTGATTTCTTCTTTATCTCATTGGTTGATTAGGAGTGGGTTGTTTAATTTCCACACATTTGTGGATTTCCTTATTTTTCTTCTGGTATTGATCTCTAGTTTCATTCCATTGTGGTCAGAGGAGATACTATATGTGATTCAATCTTATAAATTTTGTTAAAATTTGTTTTGTGGCTTATCATGTGGTTCATCTTGGATTATATTCCATGTGTACATGAAAAGATTGTGTCTTCTGCTGTTGTTGGGTGGAGTGTTCAGTATATGTCTGTTAGATCTGATTGGTCTATAGTTTTGTTCAAGTACCCTATTTCCTTCTTAATCTTCTCTCTGGTTGTTCTATCCATAACTAAAAGAGGGGTATTGAAACCTCCTATTATTATTTGATGCTTTCTATTTCTTCTTTCAGCTTTGTCAATGTTTATTTCATATTGTTTGGAACTTTAAAGATAGGTGCATATATAACTGTTATTTCTTCCTGGTGAATTGATCCTTGTCTTTTGTGAGTTTTTGTGTTAAAGTATATTTTATGTGATATAAGTATGTCCAGTCCTGATCTCTGTAGGTTCCTGTTTGCATGGAATATCTTTTTCCATCCTTTCACTTTTAACCTATGTGTGTCCTTGATGCAATGTGTATCTCTTGTTGACAGCATATAGTTAGATCTGTTTTTATCCATTCAGCCACTCTATTTGTAAAGTTTAGTCCATTTACATTTAAAGCAATTGTTAATAGAAAAATACTTTATTTTGTTAATTTTTTTCTGCATATCGTGTAGCTTTTTTGTCCCTTCCTTCTTCCCTTGCTGTCTTCTTTTGTTTCATTGATTTTTTGTAGTGACATACCTTGATTCTCTTCTGATTTCACTTTCTGTATTTCTATAGATATTTTCCTGGTGTTTACCATTGCAACTACATAAAATTTCTTTAATTTTTGACAATAGAATATCTATTTTAAACTGTTAACTTAACTTCAATGTATATGAAATCTATACCCTTTTACCTCTGTGCCTCCCACTTTAAATTATTGATGAAAAAATTAATTTGTTTTTTATTGCTTATCCATTAATCTAGATTTAAAATTACTTTTTATTCTTTTGTTTTAAAATTCTGTACCAGATTTAAAATGATTTCCACACCCCTATTGCAATATAACAGACTTCTGTATTTGTCTTTATATTTACCTTTACCTGAGAGCTTTATATTTTCACATGGTTTTGTGTAGCTGTAACTTCAGCTTGAAGGGTTCCCTTCAGCATTTATTGTAGGGCAGGGGTAGAGGTGATGAACTTCATCAGCTTTTGCTTATCAGGGAAAGTCTTAATTTGTCCCTTATTTGAAGGACAGTTTTTGCTGGATAGAGTATTCTTAGTTGGCAGTGTTTGTTTTTCGTTCACTACTTTGAATTTATCACCCTACTCCCTTCTAGCTTGTGAAATTTCTGCTGAGAAATGTGCTGATAATCAAATAGGAGCTTCATTGTACATGAAGAGTTACTTTTCTGTTGTTTTCAAGACACTTCCTTTGTCACTTTTTGACCATTTGATTATGATGTGTCTCAGTGTAGATCTCTTTAGATTTTTTTTTAGTTGGAGTTCTTTGAGCTTCTTGAATTTGTATATCTATTTATCTCCTCAGATTGTCTCCTCTTTTTCTCTTTCTTCTCTTTCTGGGACTCCCATAGTATGTGTGTTGTTCCAGTTGATGTTGTCCCAAAACTCCATTTGGCTCACCTCATTTTTTAACTTATGTTTTCTTTGTGTTTCCTATTTAATTCTGAAATTTTTGCCTTTGAATTCACTGATTCTATCTTCTACTTGGTCAGTCTGCTATTGAGTCCTTCTAGAAAATTTTTTAGTTCAGTTATTGTATTCCTCAGTTCCAGAATTTCTGTTTGGTTCTTCTTCATAGCTTCAATCTCTGTTGACATTCTCATTTTGTTTATGCATCATTTTCTTGATTTCATTTAGTTGTCAATGTACTCTCTTTCAATTTATTGAACATCTTTATGATGGTCATTTTGATTTCTTTGTACGGTAATTCAATAATCTCCATTTTTTTAGAGACAGTTTCAGTAGAGTTAATTTGTTCCTTTAAATGGGCCACATTTCCCTGCTTATTTGTATGTCTTGTTACATTCTGTTTGGATTTTGCCATTTAAAAAATCAGCCACTTCTCCTAGATTTTGTGGTCTGGTTTTATACAAGAGGGTGGTTTCCACGTAGTCTGGCTATCGATACTGGAGATCTCTCAAGCCTTTTCTGGGGGTGTGTACTCTCTGGCCTTGTGTGTGTAGTCTCCTAATTGAAGTTTGTCTATTTCTCAGGAGTTTCCTCTGGTTTCTTTCTGCAATACTCCAAGTTCTCTGGGTTGTAAGAAGCTGGAATATTGGAGCTCCACTTAGTGCCTATCTGTGGTAGTGCAGACCCAGGTGGCCTTTGGTCATCTTTGTTCTCAGAGGCCTCCAACCTTGTGCCAGTTCCTGTCAGTCGTTTATTTGAGATATTTCTAATTTCTTAATATATATGTTAAGAAATATATGTGTATTTACACACATATAATAAACACAATAAATATATGCGTTTATTGTAATGAACTTTACTTTCAGAACTGCTTTTCCTGCATCCCACAAAATTTGATATATCTTATTTTCAATTTCATTTGTTTCAAGATGATTTTTTTACCTTTTGATTTCTTCTTTAACCTATTAGTTGTCTAGAAATGTCCTATTTAGTTTCCACATATTTGTAGATCTACTTACTTTCTTCTTCTTGTTGATTTCTAACTTCCTCCCATTGTAGTCAGAGAAGATAGTTGCTATGATTTCAATCTTTTTAAATTGAAAATTTTAAATTGGAACAGATTTGCTTTTGGCCTATCATAAGGCCTATCCTTGTGAAATGTTCCATGTGGACTTGAGAAGAATGTGTATTCTGCTGCTGTTGGGTGAAATGTTCTGTATATATTTGTTAATTTCATTTGTTCTTAAGCGTGGTTATTTCCAACTTTTTTGGTGAGTTTGTGTCTAGATATTGTAGCAACTGCTGATAGTGGAGTATTGAAATTTGCTACTGTTATTGTATTGTTGTTTATTTCTAGATTCCTCTCTTCCAGCTCACTTATTCTCTCTTCCATTTGACCTGCTCTATTTCCAATTCTTTCTAATGAATTCTTCATCTTATTCATTAAGTTCTTCAGCTTCAGATTTCTGTTTGTTTTTTTATAATTTTATCATTTCAATCTTTTTCATATAGTACTCCTTCTGTTCATTAATTTTATTCTTGAGTTTATTGAATTTCTTCTTTGAGTTTACTTGTAGTTTATTGAATTTCTTCATAATGGCTATTTTGAATTTTCTATCAGTTACATTGCAATCTTTCATGACTTTGGGTTTGGTTGCTGGAGAATTGTCATTTTCTTTTTGAGACATCATAATACCACAATTATTTATGGTGTTTGATGAGATGTACCTCAGCCAGTACATTCAAAATAATGAACAGCTTCCTTATTTAGTTAAAGCTTTTTTACTTTGATTCTAGGAGTTCAATAAGTTGACAATAAAAGGACTTCCTTTGTTTTTCAGTAGGTGGTGCTATGGCACAAGTTTTTAGTTTCTCCTACCAGAGCTGCTCTGTGGTTATATTTGGGAGTGTGCCCAAAAGGGGGGGGAAGAAGGGCTGGCAGCAGAGTTGGGGAGAGGTGTGCTTAGCCCTGGGGGGTTTGGGTGTGCCACCACCCACTAGGGAAGTCTTCAAGTGAAGGTGTCCTGGAGGTCCTTGGTAGTCTCCTTGCCGAACTCCTGAGAAAGACATCAGGAAATGTGTTCCTTTTTATCTGCCTCTTTCCCTTTCCTTGCCCCCACAGGCACAGATGTCTCTCCTCAAAGGTTTGGGAACTAGTGAAGAGCAATGGGACCCACCAGCTGCAGCACACAGAGCTGGGTAAATTTTCATTCACCACTTTCTGGCCACCACACACTGTGCCAGAGGGGTTGTTGATACTGTTGCCACTGCTGGTGCTGCCAGGATCACCACTGCCAGTGCCACTGGGGTTGCTGCTGCTGGTGCTGCCTGGATCACCATCACTGCCATCACTGCCAGTGCTTCCACCTCTGTTTGCCCAGTTCTGCAGCCTCCACATGGCCCAATCCATCCACTTTCAGTTGTACAGATAGATGGATCTTTCTGGTGTCCTAGGTTTCTGTGCAAAGTAAGCATTTTGGGGTTATGGATGTCCTATGAATCATAAATTGAATGGGAGAGACAGAGAATGACTCATACCATCATGATGCTGATGTTACTCAGGATTATTTTCTTTTCCAGATAATTCATTGTTAATGTGTAGAAACACTACTGATTTTTGTATGTTAATTTTGTATCCTGCAACTTTACTAAATTCATTTATGAATTCTGACAGGTTTTGGGTAGAGTCTTTAGGATTTTCTATATATAAAATTGTGTCATCTGCAACTAGAGACAGTTTTACTACTTCTTTTCCAATTCTGCTAACTTTTATTTCTTTTTCTTGTTTGATTACTTTGGGAAGGATTTTCAGTACTATATTCAATAGAAGTGGTGACAGTGGGCATCATTCTCTTATTCCTGATACTACAGGAAAAGCTTTCAACCATTCATCATTAAGTATGATCTTAGCTGTGGGCTTATCATATATGGCCTTTATCATGTTGGGATATGTTCCTTCTATAACTAATTTTTAAAGAATTTTTATCATGAACTGGTGTTGAATTTGTCAAATACTTTTTCTGCATCTATGGAGATGATCATATGATTTTTTTTCCATTCTATTAAGTGAAGTAGTACATTAGTTGATTTGTGTATGTTGAATCATACTTGCATCCCAGGTACAAATCCCACTTGATCATGGTGAATGAACCTTTTAATATACTGCTGATTTCAGTTTCCTAGTATTTTATTGAGAACATTTACATCTATATCTCTCAGGGATACTAGTCTTTAGTTTTCTTTTCTGATAGTGTCCTTTTTGGGCTTTGGCCTCAGAGTAATGCTGGCCTTGCAATATTTTTGAAAAATTTGAGAAGTATTGGCATTAATTATTGTTAAATTATTTGGTAAAATTCACTACCAGTGAAGCCATCTGGTCCTTGGTTTTTCTTTGTTGGAAGATTTTGATTACTGATTCAATTTTCTTACTAGTAATTAGTACATTCAGACTTTCTATTTTTTCCTGATTTAGCCTGGGTTGTTTGTTTCTGAGAATTTTTTACATCTTCTTGATTGTCCAGTTTGTTGGCATATAGTTGCCATAGTACCTTATTATGATTCTTTGCATTTCTCTGGTATCAGTTGTAATGTCTCTTTTTATTTATAATTTTGTTGATTTGGGCCCTCTTTTGTCTTTAGTTATTCTAGCTAAAGATTTGTCAATTTTGCATATCTTTTCAAATAACCAACTCTTATCTTGGTTAATCTTTTCTATTGTTCTCCTGTTCTCTATTTCATTTATTTCTGCTCTGACCTTTATTATTTTCTTTCTTGTGCTAACTTTGGGCTCAGTTTGTTCTTCTTTTTCTAAGTTCCTTAAATCCTAGAGTTAAGTGGTTTATTTGAGATCATTGTTACCTCTTAACATTGGCATTTATTGCTATGAACTTCTCTCTTAAAACTGCTTTTGATATATCCTATAATAATTTTTGATGTATTGACCATTTTATAATTA
The DNA here is from genome assembly GCA_031878705.1 of Tapirus indicus. Lineage (NCBI taxonomy): Eukaryota > Metazoa > Chordata > Mammalia > Perissodactyla > Tapiridae > Tapirus > Tapirus indicus. Next base: position 50,914,943 of record CM062942.1, read on the forward strand.
CATAATGACCTTCCTTGCCTCTTTTGATTTTAATTTTAAAGTCTATTTTGTCTGATATAAGTATAGCTACTATTGCTTTTTATTGTCTACCACTTGCTTGACACATCTTTTTCCATCCCTTCCCCTTCAATGTGTATCTTTAGGCTAAAGTGAGTCTGTTGTAGGCATCACCTCACTGGATTTTTTAAAAATCTATTCTACCATTCTATGTCTTTTGATTTTAGAACTTGATCTGTTTAGGTTTGAGTAAGTATTAACAAATAAAAATAATTATTGCCATTTTGTTAATTGTTTTCTGGTTGTTTTGTAAATCCATTGTTCCTTGTCTCCTATCCTACTACCTTTTTGTGTGTTTTGATGTATTGTGGCATCAGTATGCTTTGTCCTTTTTATCATGTTCTTTTATGTAATTACTAACTTTTTTTTCTTGTGGTTACCTCGACGCTTACATAAAACATCTTAAAATTATAAAACCTTATTTTAAACTAATAACAAATTCATTGGAATTCCTAAGCTTTACACTTTTACTTCTCCTCCCCATCACATTTTAGGTTATTAATGTTACAGAGTACATATCTATTAAATTATGTAACTAATAAAAATAATTGTAGCTATGGTTACTTTTACTGATTTTATTTTTTAACTTTTAAACTATAGTTTTAAATGAATTATGCACCACCATTACCATAGTACAGAATCCAAATTTGACTATATACTTACCATTACTGGTGAGTTTACACTGCTTTCTTATGTGTTTATGATGTTAATTAGCATCTTTTTATTTCTACTCAATGAACTCATTTTAGAATTTCTTGTAAAGCAGGTCTAGTGGTGATGAATTCCCTCAGCTTTTGTTTGTTTAGAAGAGTATTTATACTTCCTTTATTTCTGAAGGACAGCTTTGCCAGGTATAGTCTTCTTTGTTGATAGTTTTTTCCTTTCAATATTTTGAATATGTCATTTCATTCTCTTCTGGCTTGAAGTTTCTCTTGAGAAATCTGATGACAATCCCCTTGTATACAACTTATCTCTTCTTTTGCTGCTTTTAAAATTCTTTCTTTGCCTTTGACTTTTAATAATTTAATTATAATGTGTCTTTGTGTACTCCTTTTCAGTTTCAACCTATTTGGCATCTTCTGGGCTTCTTGGAATTGGATGTCTGTGTTTGTCCGCAGGCATGGGAAGTTTTCAGTTATTATTGTTTTAAATATACTTTCTGCTCCTTTTTCTTTCTCTTCTTATTCTGGAACTTCCATAATGTGAATATTACTTTTTTCAGTATGTCCCATAATTCCCATAGCCCCATAGGCTTTCTTTACTTGTTTTTATTCTTTTTTTTTTTTTGGCTTCTCTGACTGGATAATTTCAAATGCCCTATCTTCTGCATGGTTGAGTCTGCTTTTGAAGCTTTTTATTTAATTCTTCAATTCGGTTATTGTATTTTTTGTGTGTGTGAGAGGAAGACCAGCCCTGAACTAACATCCATTGCTAATCCTCCTCTTTTTGCTGAGGAAGACTGGCCCTGGGCTAACATCCATGCCCATCTTCCTTTACTTTATATGGGACGCCACCACAGCATGGCTGACAAGTGGTGTGTCAGCAGGTGCCTGGGATCCGAACTGGTAAACCCCGGGCTGCCAAGCATGAACTAAACTGCTGCACCAATGGGCCAGTCCCTGGTTGTTGTATTTTTTATCTCTAGGATTGCTGATTGTTTTTTTTTATAGTTTCTGTTTCTATGTTGAATTTCTCATTTTGTTCATGCATTGTTTTCCTAAACTTTTTTAGTTGTCTGTGTGTTCTTGTAGTTCACTAAAGATCTTTAATGGATTATTCTGTGTTCTTTGGCAGTTCATAGATCTCCATTCCTTTATGATTAGTTATTAGAGCTTTATTTGTTCTCTTTGGTGGTGTCATATTTACCTGGTTCTCTGTGATCCTTGATTCCTTACATTGGTATCTGTGCACTTGAGTAAGTAGTCTCCATTTCCAGATTTTGCAGGTTTGCTTTGGCAGAGACATTTCTTCACCAGAGCTCAGTTTGGGTATCTGGATGTGTCTGCTGGTAACGTCCTTGGGCAGCTGGGGCCTGTCATTAGGTTCTATTTTTCAATGAGGTGACTGAGTTCTGAGGTTGAGGGTCTGGAAGTGTGCCACTGGCTGAGAACAGCTCTATAAGACTTCTGGCTTGGTTTCCAGCCCAAGTGAGTGTGTAGGATGGGGTTTCCAGTTGCCTTGATTCTCTAGTGAGGTTTTCTACACAGTCACAATTGGGTACTATACTCAGCAGTAGGTGGGGCTATGAATTAACCTTCTTGCCCTGGTGAGACAGCAGGACCCAGGGCCTGCACCAATTATTGTTTGGGGACCCAAATAAGGCAAGTATGTGCACTGAATATCCTGGTCAAGTGAGGCCATCAGTTTTGCTCTACACAGAGGGAATGCCATGGGCTGTGCTCTCTGTTCAAGTGCCACTGTAAGCAGGGTGTTAGATGAGCTATGCAGCTTCCTGTGTGCTCTGATAAGGTTCCCTGTTTGGGCAGTCTGAAGGATGTGTTCAGCAATCAGTATGGCTATGAATTAGTTTCCCTTCTTGAGCGCAGCAAGAGAAGTAGCTCCAAGGACATTAATGCTCTTTATTTTGGGTCTTTACTCAAACTGACCCATGTCCCAAGTTCCTTAGCCAAATAAAGCCACTGGCTTTGCTCTGGGGGCAATCAACTCTGCCTGCTCATCTGTTGGCTCAAGAGTTGCCGGGTTGTGCACCTTCCAGGTGTTCTTACCAGCACTTCCTTTCAGAAGATGCTGGGGCCATGCTTCACAGAGATGGGGCTATGACTCAGGCTTCTGCCTGGGCAGGATTGGGAGGGCCCATTTCAGGCAACTCCCCAATTTTTCTAAACAGGCTTTCTGGTTGGGAGGGGCGAGGATCCATGATCCTCAGAGAGTGGGGCTATTACTTAGGCTCCTGCCTGAGTGGGACTGGGAGGGTCCATTTCAGGCACCTCCCAAATTTTCCAAATAGACTTTTGGTCAGGAGAGGCTGGGAACTACAATCACAGCTGATGGGGCTATAACTCAGCTTTTCTGCCTGGGTGTGTGCAGATCGGGCTCCAGATCTGGCAAAACTCCTCCTTTGGGGACCTAATATTGGTAGACTTGCACCCTGAGTTCTCTGGTTAGGCTGTGCCCCAAACTTGGCTCTGCAAATGAGCAAAGCCACTGATTGGGACTACCACTTGGGCTCTGCAGGTAGGAATTTGGTCTGTCAAGATACAAATCCTGGTTGTTGGAAGCCCCTCCTTCTTTGTCACAATCAGATTTGCAGTGGTTGGGTCCTGCAAATTCACCTGCAATCCCCATGGGGCAAAACTAGAGTAAGGGTCCCACAAAGCAACTCACAATGCTGGGAGTGCTGGATGTCACCCTTGAGCTCTCTTTTCCCTCTGGAGGAAACACAGGATTGGGGGGGTCCTCTCAACATGATGCTTCACCAGCCTGGGGGAGGGGCAATGCAGCCAGCATGTAGCTGTTTCTCTTACCCTTCTAATGCAGTCTATCTTGGTCTATGTGGTGCAGGGGAGGTGCTTCAGCTTCACTCCCATGTTCTAGAATTCTCTCAGTGGTGTCTTGCTCATGAATAGTTAGGTGTTCTTGTGAGGAGGAATGAAGTTAGGGAGGATCTATGTCACCATCTTGGTGACATCACTCCCTCTAATTTCTTAGTATATGAATTTGTTGTTATAAAACTCTCTTTTAGAACTGCTTTTGCAGCCTCCCATAGGTTTTAGTATGTCGTGTTTCCATTGTCATTTGTTCAAGATTTTAAAAGAATTTTCCTTAGGATTTCTTCTTTGACTCTATATGTTCAGGAGTGTATTGTTTAGTTTCCACATATTTGTAGATTCTCCATCATTCTTGTTGTTAATTTCTAGTTTTATACTATTGTGGTAGAAAAGATTATGGTATGATTTCAATCTCTTAAATTTGCTGAGAATTGTTTTGTGTTCTATGGTCTATCCTGGAGAAGGTTCCATGTGCACTTGAGAAGAATATGTATGCTCTGCTGTTGGATGGAATGTGCTATATGTGTTTGTTAGGTTTATTTTGCCTAAAGTATGGTTAAATGCCAATGCTTCCTTGTGATTTTCTGACTAAAGGATCCATTCATTGCTGAAAATTTTTATCGAATTCTCCAACTATTATTGCTTTGTTGACTATTTCTCCCTTCATAACTGTTAGTATTTGCTTAATATATTTAGGTGCTGTGATGTTGGTTGTGTATATGATTGTTATATCTTCTTGATGTACTGACCTCTTTATTATTATATAACTTTCTTTGTCTCCTGTTACCATTTTTAGCTTAAAATCTATTTTTTCTGATATAAGTATAGCTACCCTCACTTTCTGTTGGTTTCTGGTTGCATGGAATATGTTTTTTCATCCTTTCACTTTGAGCCTATGTGTGTCCTGACAGCTGCAGTGAGTCTCTTGCAGGCAGCGTATAGTTGGGTCTTGGTTTTTTTTTTTTTTTTTAAATCCATACAGTCACTCTGCCTTTTGATTGGTGAATTCAATCCATTTACATTTAGAGTAATTATTGACACATAAGGACTTACCAATGCCATCTTACTGATTGCTTTCTGGTTGTTTTGTATTTCCACTGTTTCTTTAACCCTTTGTCTCTGTCTCCTTTTATAAATTGGTGATTTTTCATCAGTGTTATCTGTTTCTCCTTTTTAAATTTTATTTCTTATGAATCTACTCTAGATTTCTCTTTGTGGTTACCATGAGGCTTGCAGAAACATCTCATAGATAAAATAGTCCATTTTAAGCTGATAGCAACTTATTCTCAATCCCCTACAAATCTCCATCCTTTTACTCTTTTATATCTTTGATGTCACAATTAACCTCTTTTTATGCTGAATATTCATTAACTAATTATAAGAGGTATAGTTTTTTAGATCCCTTTTTAAACCTTTACACTATAGTTAAGTGGTATACTATACTAACAAGCCACACTGTTATAGAATTAGCATTTTCTGTATCTGACTGTATGTTTTTCACCTTTGAGATTGTGTAGTATATTTTCATGTTTTTATATCACTAATTAGAGTCTTTTCATTTCAGCTTGAAGAACTCCTTTAAGTATTTCTTGCAAGGCAGACCTAATGATGATGAACTCCTTCAGCTTATGTTTGTCTGGGATAGTCTTTATTTCTCCTTCATATCTGAAGGATAATTTTGCAAAAGAGAGTACCTTTGGCTGGCAATTTTTATTTTTCAACACATTGAATATGTCATTCCTCTTCCCCCTGGCCTGTATGGGTACTGCTGAGAAATCCACTGAGAGCATAATGGGGGTTCTTTTTAAGTTACACTCTTTTTCCCTAGGTTTGGGAAGTTCTCAGCTATTACTTCTTTGAATAACCTTTCTGCCCTTTTCTCTTACTCTTCTCTTTCTGGAATCCTCATTGTTCTAATATTTGTTCTATTGATAGAATCCCATAGATTACATAGGGTTTCTTCACTCTTTCTTTTTCTTTGTTTTTTTCTAATTGTTTTATTTCAAAATTTCTATCTTCTAACTCATTTATTCCATCTCCCATATGCTCTACTCTACTACAGAAATTCTCTATTGCATTCTTTATCTCATTCATTACATTTTTTAGCTGCAGAGTTTTGGTTTGGTTCTTTTTTATGATTTCTATCTCTTTGGTAAACTCATTTTGTTCATGTAATTTTAGTCCTGGTATTATTTAAGTGTCTTTCTGCATTTTTTTGTAGGTTGTTGAGTTTCTTTAAAACAGCTAATTCTTTATCAGCTAGATCACAATATTGCATGACTTTGAGATTGGTTGTTGAATTATCAATATCTTTTGGTAATGACATATTTCCTTGATTTTTTATGTTCCTTGTAGCTTTGTGTTGCTGCTTTTGCATTTGAAGTAGAAGACACCTGCTTATATCTTTAGTGGTTGCTTTCAGATGGCATACTGTTCATTGATGTTGTATACCTAGGGTCCTAAGTTTTGTATGGGTAAATGTGCTCCACTCTTCTTGTTGTCTCTTGTGGCAAAAATCTTATGCTTATATCTTCTCTTGTTTTTACAATTCACCAGGTTGGCTGTTGGAAACCTCTCCTTTGTATTCCAGAATGTGGCATTATAACTCAAGTTTGTTGTTTCTCTCTTGTACACAGACCATGGTCCATTTTTCTGAGAGCATTTCAATTTACTGAACATACTCTCACTGCCACACTCAGAACGTGCACAATGATCTGGCCACAGAGTGGAGGAAAGTGTGCATTTAGCACTTGAGGCACTGAGGGTGCCCATGGACCTGGTGGAGAGATCCTCAGGTGAGCATCTCCCAGAGGCTTGTGGGCAGACTTGCAATAAACATTTACAACTAAGTTCACTTTCAAATAACCCTATGCCACTCAAGAGTAATATGAGTACTTTATAATGACAAAATAATTCTAATTCTTCCCTCCCTTCCCTTGTGTCATTACTGTTATTCATTTCACTTATTATATAAGCATATATATAATATCTACATAAGCATCATTAATTTAATACATTATTATTTGGCAAAAATTATCTGTTAGATCAATAAAAATAAGAAAAAGTTTTTAATTTTACCTTATTTCTTTTCCAACGTTTTTTCTTTATGTAGATTCAAGTTTCTGAACTATATTATTTTCCTTATCTATGAAGAACTTCTTTTAACATTTCTTGCAAGCAAGTCTACTGGTAACAAATTCTCTCAGTTTTTGTTTGTCTAAAAGTCTTTATTCTTCCTTCACTTTTAAATAATAATTTCACAGGGTACTGAATTCTAGGTTGTGAGTATTTTTCTCAACATTCTAATATTTCATTCCACTCTTTTCTTGCTTGCATGGTTTCTGAGGAAAAGTTGGATGTAATTCTTATCTTTGCTCCTCTATAGGTATCTTTTCCCCTCTAGCTTCTTTCAGGATTTTTTCTTTATTTTTAATTTTTGGTAATTTGATATGTATGCCTAAGTGTAGTGCTTTTGGCACTTTTCTTGCTTGGTGTTTTCTGAGCTTCCTGGATGTGTGGTTTGGTGTCTGACATTAATTTGTGGAAATTACCAGTCATTATTGTTTCAAATATTTGGGTTTTTTTCTCTCTTTGTTCTCCTTCTGCTATTTACATTATGCCTATGTTACACTTTTGTAGTTGTCCCAGAGTCCTTGGATATTCTGTTCTCTGTTTTTAGTCTTTGTTCTCTTTGCTTTTCAGTTTTGGAGATTTCTATTGTGATATAGTCAAGCTCAGAGATTCTTTTCTTAGCTGTGACCAATCTACTCATAAACCCATCAAAGGCATTCTTCATTTTTGTTACAGTGTTTTTGGTCTCTTTTATTTTTGTTCTTTTTTAGAATTCCCATCTATTTGCTGGCATTGTTCATCTGTCCTTGCATGCTATCTTTGTATCCATTACAGCCCCTAGCATATTAATCATAGTTGGTTTCTTCAAGTTTCAGTGAGATATAATTGATATGACATAACATTGTATTAGTTTGAGGTGTATAACATAGTTGATACATATATACACATTGTGAAATGATTACCACAATAAGTTTAGTTAACATTCATCACCTCAGGCAGTTACAATTTTTTAATGAAATCTTTTAAGATCTACTCTTTTAGCATTTTTCAACTATACAATACAGTATTGTTAACCATACTCACCATGATGTACTAATGTACAGCATCCTCAGAATTTGCCTTATAACAGGAATTTGGCATCTTTTGACCATCTTCACCTATATTCCCCATCCTCCACACCTCACTTCTGGTAACCTTCAATCTGTTTTCTGTTTCTATGAGTTTGTTTTTTTATATTCCACATATAAGTGAAATTATACAGTATTTGTTTCTCTGTCTGACTTTTCAATGCCTTCAAGCCTTATTCACATTGTTGCAAATGTCAGAATTTCCTTCTTTTTTGTGAATTTATATATATATACATATATAATATATATTCACATTTTCTTCATTCATTCAGCTGTCAACAGAGAATTAGTTTGTTTCCATGTCTTGACTACTGCAAATAATGCTGCAATGAACATGGGGGTGCACATATCTCTTAGAGATAGTCATTTTATGTCATTGTTTTAAATTCCCAGTCTGATAATTACAACATTCCTTCAATGTGTGGATCTGGTGCTTGCTCTGCCACTTCACATTGTGTTTTTTGTCTTTTAGTATGACTTTTAATTTTTTTCTTGATAGCCAGATATGATATACTAGGTAAAAACAATTGCTGTGAGTACGACTTTAGTAATGTGGTCGTGAGGTTTAGGGGAGTGAAAGTGTTCTATAATCCTATAATTAGGTCTCAGTGTTTTAGTGAGCTTATGCCTCTGTAATGTGAATCTTATGTGTTTTTCAGTTTTTTCTCCCCCTATAGGTGGGACAGGATGGCTAGTGTGGGCTGGAGCTGGGTATTTGCCTCCTCCTACATGAAAAGCTAGCATGGGCTTGACTTGGGTATTTTCTTTCTTACATATTGAAGACTAGATCTGACTCATGTTGGAGATTTTCCTTCACTCAGGTCAGTTCGAGTCTGAGAATACTCAAGCAGCTTAAGTTCTGGTCAACTAGTTTCTCCTGATGGTAGGCCTTGTTAAGAAGAACAAAAGTTTTCTGGAATATTTCAAAATTTTTATTTTTCCCATCCTGCTGTCAGAGATATGAGGGAATTTTTCTCAGATATTTACTCTGAGAATCCGGTCAAGCTTTTAGAGGTAAATCTCACAAAATTGTGGGGCCCCCTATGACTGGGTCTTCCTGGAATTTATAACTCTCAGAATTGTCCACACTGACAAAAATTCATCAATTACATTTCAGGTTTTCCTACCCTGACATTGGTTCTCATGGTGGATTCTTCTTGTGAGTCTCTGCTCTAGTAATGACTCCCTGTATTCACCTGTCTGTCTTTCCAATTTGGGGTCAGCAGTTTGTCCTGTGTCCTCACCTCCCTTATAGACCCTAGAAGAGTTGTTGATTTTTCAATCTGTCCCACTTTTTATTTGTTGTTAGGATAAAGTGGCAACTTCCAAGCTTTTTATATCTGTAACCTGAATCTATAACTCCTATATAGGACTCATAAAAACACATGATTTTGTTCCAGAGAAAAATAGTAGGGCAATTAGCAAGGCTTATGCATAAAACCAATAATATTATGATAGCATTGTGAGAAGAGAGTAAACTGTAAATATTGGTTCAAAGAGAAAATGAAACAATTCAAAATTTGACTGTTTAAAAAGAACTTGTTCATATATTTTTATTTAAAAGGATAGTGGTGGGTATCATATCACTGTTTGTTTTATATTCCATTGAACACATTTTAAAAGGTGATGCAACTGTTTCAAAATAAGATTTACAATGTTAATTATTAAATAACTTGCAACCGCTTAAACTTATGACACAAACTTGCTAATATTAAATTACAAATATGTGATATATCTCATAATAACTTTAGGGTTATGTAATCAAAATATATAAAGCCCACTGGTGAGGTCTGGTTGCCTTCCCCAAGTGAATTCCACCTCCCTGGTGTGTACACTACCCAGCAGTTTTGGTAGGACTGACATCTACATAGATACATGAGTGGGACCTACTTAAACTAAACCAATAAGGGTAATCACTCTTCTCTTGCCATAGTAATTCATTCAAGTTTGGAAATGGTGAAAGGTTTACTAAGATGCAAGTCTTTGATTTCTGTTAAATAGATACTGTATCTTGGTGAATGTTAACAAGAAAGTATGTAGTCCTGTATTATACACTTCAAAGCTAAGAGACTAGATCTTAAATGTTCTCACCACACACAAAAAAATAATTATGTGATGTGATAGAAGTGTTAGCTAACACTATGGTGGTAATCATATTGTAGTGTATGTGTATCAAATCAACATGTTTTGCACCTTAAATTTACACAATGTTATATGTCATTTATATCTTAATGTAAATAAATAAATCTTTAAAAAATGAAAGAAAAGAAAACATGTAGCCCTGAGAGCTACTGAAAACTATATTCAGAGGAATAAGAACTTTACTATGAAACAGATGCTGCAAAAGAAAGCACAAAAAAAAGAAAAGAAGTTGGGTTTTTGCTGTTAGTTTCATTCACTAGATTAATCCAACCCTGAGGAGAGCTGTACTCTTTATATTCTCATTATGTGACCAATGTATTTCTGTTTTAATTAAGACAATTGATTGGGGATTTCCATTACCTGCAACAAAAATCATCATATTTGGTATCTATTGATAAAAGAGAAATTATTTTGTCTGAGAGAAGCTACCTGAAGAAGAGTTTGGGAGGACTACAAAAGACCACTCCAGAGAACATTTGTATTAAACGTCATATATTAGAACAATTTTGGATTTACATAAAAATTGAAAAGATAGTACAGGGAGTTTCTATATGCCTACACAAGTTTCTCATGCTGTTCACATCTTACATTAATATGCTACATTTGTTACAACTAAAGAATAAGCTTTGATATATTACTGTTAATGTAAGTCCATTGTTTGTTCAGATAACCTTAGTTTTTACCTAATTTTCTTTCTCTGTTCCAGGATCTCCTTCTGAATATTATATTATATTTAATTATGAGGTTTTCTTAGCTCAACTTTGCTGTGATAGTTTTTCATACTTTCCTTGTTTTTGATGACCTTGGCAGTTTTTGAAGAGTACTGGTCAGATATTCTATAGAACGTCCCAGAGTTGGGATTTCTCTGATGATTTTTTTCTCATGATTAGGCTGCATTTATATGTTTCTGGGAGGAAAAACACAGAGATAAAGTATATTTCTTATTACACCATATCAGTGGTACATATTGTCAACATAAGTAATTCATATTAACCTTATTACCTGCCTATTTTGCTCTTTTATTCCTTTATCCATTTTGTACTCCATGGAAGGAAGTTACTATGTGAAGCTTGGGCTTAAGGACTGGGGAGTTATGTTTTACCTCCTTGAGGATGTGTTATTATTATTTATTTACATATTCAGCTAGTTGTTTATGTCAATATGGACTTATATATATTTATTTCATACTTTGAGTTATAATCCAATACTATTGTTTTTAATTTTTTTTCCAATAGTTGTAGCTTTGATTATTGGAAGCTTTTTCAGTTGGCTCTTGTGCTTCTTTGAAATACCTCCAATTATTGTGTTGTTTGGTTTTCTTAGCACTTTCTTTCTGGTACTACAAGATACTCCAAGCTCACTTTGTACATTTCTTTCCTCAGTCCTAGAATCAGCCATTTATCCAAGGATTTCTGGTTCCTTTTATTGAAAATGGTATTAGAAACCAAGATGTGAATGCTACATGTGCTCATTGCTACTGGGGTGTCATTTGCTTCTAGGTCCTTTCAGGTGGCAGAACAGAAAAAATTATGCTTGCATAGTAACACAAGTACATTCATATATGTATAAATATTTCTATATGTAACTATTTGTACCTATATTCAGCTAAACATGAGTTCATACTAATTTCTCAAACTCTAATCGATTAGTATATGGTTTACTTTAGCCTCTTTTACTTACTTAAAACTCACATCCCAACATTGAGACACCAAGCTCCCACGTCTATCATTCATTTACTTAATTGCTCAAGTTCGGTATACGAGTGGTATGAGAGTTGTTAACCCATATTCCTCTGAGAAACAAACATCAACTAGAAAGAAGCACTTATGTACAGTTTCTTTAGCCTTTACTCATATACTTGTTCATTTCCAAAGTTATTTACGTCAGCACCTTTCCCCACACCCCATCAGTGAAGTTGTTTCCAACATCTGTAATATAGTTAGCTTCATTTTCATTTCATTCTGAATTCCATTCTAGAATCCTCCAACCTCTTAAATAATATTTAAAAAATAGTTCATATGTTAGGGTTCACACTTTGTGCTGTAAATTTCTATGGATTTTGACAAATGTAGTGACGTATCCCCCAACAAAGTAACATACAGATAGTTTCACTGCCCTGTGCTTACCCCATTCAACCCTCCATCAAAACCCTGGTCAGCCACTGTTATATTTTTTATCTATTCAATTGTGCAATTTCCAGAATTCTTATAATTGTAATTATACAATGCATACTCTCTTTAGACTGGCTTCTTTCACTTAACGAGATGCAATCAAGATGCATTCATGTCTTTTTGAGCCTTGACATATTTTTCCTTTTATTGCTGAATAATATTTCATTGTATGGATGAATAATAATTTACCTACACATTTGTGAAGGCTCTTCACATCCAGGCACTTCCAGTTCAATTTTGGAATTTGGAATATTCTCAGACATTATTATATCAAGTATTTTTTCAGATCCATTCGTTTTTCTATTCTGGCATTCTAATTACATGCATGTTACATTTTTGAAGCTATCTCACAGTTGTTGGAGTTTTTTTATTTTTATTGAGGTAATATTGGTTTATAACATTATATCAATTTCAGGTGTAAATCATTATATTTCTATTTCCATGTAGAAAACATCATGTTCACAACCCAAAGACTACATACCATCCATCACTGTGCCCTTTTGCCTTTTGGTCTCCCCCCTCCCCCCTTCCCATCTATATCTATGTGTTTGTCATTGTTGTTTTGTCATCTTCCAATTATGAGTGAAATCATATGGTATTTGGCTTTCTCTGTCTGATATATTTCACTTAATACCCTCAAGGTCCATCCATGTTGTCACAAATGGCAAGATTTCATCTTTTTTATAGCTGAGTAATATTCCATTGTGTGTGAGATATATATCTCACATCTTCTTTATCCATTCATCCATTGATGGGCACTTCGGTTGTTTCCAAGTCTTGGCTATTGTGAATAATGCTGCAATGAACATAGGGGTACAAATATCTTTTTGCATTCGTGTTTTCATGTTCTTTGGATAAATACCTAGAAGTGGAATAGCTGGATCATATGGTAGTTATATTCTTAAATTTTGAGGAATCTCCATACTCTTTTCTATAGTGTCTGCAACAGTTTACATTCCCACCAGCAGTGTATGAGAGTTCCCTTTTCTCCACATCCTCTCCAACACTCATTTCTTGTCTTGTTAGTTATAGCCAATGTGATGGGTGTGAGTTTATATCTCATTGTAGTTTTGAAATGCATTTCCCTAATAATTAGTGATGTTGAGCATCTTTTGATGTCCCTGTTGGCCATCTATATATTTTCTTTGGAAAAATATCTGATTAGATTTTTTCCCATTTTTAAACTGAGTTGTTTGTTTTTTGTTATTGTTGAGTTGTATCAGTTCTTTACATAATTTGGACATTAATCCCTTATCAGATGTATGGTCTGCAAAATAGCTTCTCCCAATTGTTAGGTTGTCTTTTCATTTTGTTGATGGCTTCCTTTGCTCTGCAGAGCTTTTTAGGTTGATGTAATTCCATTTGTTTTTTTTTTTCTTTTGTTTCCCTTCCTTGGTGAGACAAGATATTCAAAAAATACTGCTAAGACTGATACTGCATATGCTTTTTTCTAGAAGTTTTATGGTTTCAGGTGTTACATTCAAGTCCAATCCATTTTGAGATAATTTTTGTGTACAGTGTAAGATAATGGTCTACTTTTATTCTTTTGAATGTGGCTGTCCAGTTTTCCCAACACTATTTATTAAAGAGACTTTCCTTTCTCCATTGGATGTTCTTGGCTTCTTTGTCAAAAATTACCTATCCATAGATATGTAGGTTTATTTCTGGGCTCTTGATTCTGTTCCATTGATTTGTGTGTCTCTTTTTGTGCCAATGTCATGCTGTTGTGAGCACTATAGCTTTGTAGTATATTTTGAATTCAGAGAGTGGGATACCTCTGGCTTTGTTCCTTTTTCTCAGGGTTACTTTGGCTATTCAGGGTCTTTTGTTGTGCCATATAAATTTTAGAATTCTTTGTTCTAGTTCCATAAAAAATGTTGTTGGGACTTTGATATGGCTAGTATTGAATCTGTAGATTCCTTTAGGAAGTATAGACATTTTAACTATGTTAATTCTTCCTACCCTTGAGCATGGAATATCTTTCTATTTCTTTGTGTCTTCTTTATTTCTTTCAACAATGTTTTATAGTTTTCAGTCTTTCATATCTTTGGTTAAATTTATACCTAGATATTTTCTTTTTGTTGCAATTGTAAATGGGATTGAATTCTTAATTTCTCTTTCTGCTTTTTCATTGCTATTGTATAGAAACAACGGATTTTGGTATGTTGATTTTGCACCCTGCAATGTTACTGTATTCATTTATTATTTCTAAAAGTTTTTTTGGTGGATTCTTTAGGGTTTCCTATATACAAAATCATGTCACCTGCAAACAGTGACAGTTTCACTTCCTCCTTTCCAATTTGGATCCCTTTGATTTCTTTTTCTTGCTGATTGCTCTGGCTAGAAATTCCAACACAATGTTAAATAAGAATGGTGAAAGTGGGCATTCTTGTTCTTGTTCTTGGAGGTAGAGCTTTCAGTTTTTCACCACTGAGTATTATGTTAGCTGTGGGTTTGTCATATATGGCCTTTATTATGTTGAGGCACTTTTTTATACCCATTTTATTGGGTGTTTATCACAAATGTATCTTGGATCTTGTCAAATGCTTTCTCTGCATCTATTGAGATGATCATGTGATTTTTATTATTTTATTTTGTTAATGTGGTGTATCATGTTGATTGATTTGTGCATATTGAACTATCCTTGCATCCCTGAAATAAATCCCACTTGATCATGGTGTTTAATCCTTTTAATGTATTGTTGTATTCACTTTGCTAGTGTTTTGTTGAGGATATTTTCATCTATGTTCATCAGAGATACTGGCCCATAGTTTTCTTTTTTTATCCTTGTCTGGTTTTGGTATCAGGGTAATGTTGGCCTCATAAAATGAGTTAGGCAGGATCCCCTCCTCTTTAAATTTTTGGAAGAGTTTGAGAAAAATAGGTAGTAAGTCTTCTTTGAATGTTTGGTAGAATTCACCAGGGAAACTGTCTGGTCCTGGACTCTTATTTTTTGGGATGTTTTTGATATTACTGTTTTGATCTCCTTACTAGTGATCAGTTTACTCAGATACTCTACTTCTTCTTGAGTCAGTTTTGGAAGGTTATATAATTCGAAGAACTTACACATTTCTTCTAGATTATCCAATTTGTTGGTGTATAGCTTTTTAAAGTATTTTCTTATAATCATTTTTATTTCTGTGGTGTCAGTTGTAATTTCTCATCTTTTGTTTCTGATTTTATTGAGACTTCTCTCTTTGTTTTCTGGCTGAGTCCAGTTAAAGGTTTGTCAATTTTGTTTATGTTTTCAATGAGCCAGTTCTTAGTTATATTGTTTTTTTTTCTTTTTTTTCAGTCTCTATTTCATTCATTTCTGCTGATTTTTAAATTTCCTTCCTTTTACTTATTTGGGTTTCATTTGTTTTCTTTTTCTAGCTTCTTCAGATTGTTTATTTGAGATTTTTCTTGTTTCTTGAGGTAGGCCTACATTGCTATAAAGTTCCCTCTTACTACCACTTTTGCTGTATCCCATAAATTTTGATATATCATATTTTTTATTTTCACTTGTCTTTAGGTATTTTTTGATTTCTCCTTTGATTTCTTCATTAACCCAAAAGTTGTTCAGTATCATTTTGTTTAATCTCCACATATTTGTGGTATTCCCAGTTTTCTTCTTGTTTATTTCGTTTCATACCGTTGTGGTCAGAAAACATGCTTGGTATTATTTCAATCTTCTTAAATATATTGAGACATTTTGTGGCCTAGTATGTGATCTATCCTAGAGAATGTTCCATGTGCATTTGATAAGAATGTGATGTTCTACAGTTTTTTGATGGAATGTGCTGTATATATCTACTAAGTCCATGTGGTCTAATGTGTCACTTAAGGGCAATATTTCCTTATTGAGCTTCTGTTTGGGTGATGTATCCATTGATGTAAGTGGAGTGTTAAAATCCCCTAATATTATTGTGTTACTGTCTTCTCCTTTTATGTCAGTTAATAATTGCTTTAAGTAATTAGGTGCTCCTATGTTGGGTGCATAGATATTTACAAGTATTATATTCTCTTGTTGGATTGTTCCCCTTATCCTTATATCTATTGTCCTTCTTTGTCTCTTGTTACAGTTTTTGCTTCAAAGTCTATTTTGTCTGGTGAAAGTATTGCTACCCTAGCTTTCTTTTCATTGCCATTTTCATGGAGCTTGTTTTTCCATCCCTTTACTTTAAGTTTGTTAGTGTCTTTAGGTCTGAGATGTGTCTCTTGAATGCAGCATATATATGGGTTTTCCTTTTTATCCATTCAGCCACGTTATGTCTTTTGATTGGAACACTCAGTCCTTTTATATTTAAAGTAGCTATTGATAAGTATGTACCTATTGTCATTTTGTTGCTTTTTTCTCGATGTATTTGTAGCTCTTCTCTGGTCCTTTCTTCTCTTGCTCTCTTCCCTTGTGATTTGATGACTTTCGTTAGTATTATGTTTGGGTTCATTTCTCTATTTTTTCTGTATTTATTTAGGTTTTTGGTTTGTGATTATCAGGTTCATTTATAATAACCTATGTAAACAGCAATCTATATTAAGTTCATGTTCTTCTAACTTTGACGTTTTTCTAAAAGCCCTACACTTTTACTCCCCCCTCACATTTTATTTTCTTTATATCATATTTTACCTTTTTTTAAATTTTTGTGTATCCTTTAACCTCTTATTATAGAAAAAGATAATTTTAGTTCTTTTGTTTTTTGACCTTTATACTAGCTTTTTAGGTGGTTGCCTTTTACTGTATTTTTGCCTTTACCAGTAATATTTTTTGATAATTTTCTTATTTCTATTTGTGGTCATCTCTTTTCTACTTAAATAAGTCCCTTTAACGTTTATTGTAAGGCCAGTTTAGTGGTGATGAACTCCTTAAATTTTTGCTTATCTGGGAAACTCTTTATCTCTGAATTATATCTCTATCATTCTTAATGATAACCTTGCCAGGCATAGTATTTTTGGCTGCAGGTTTTTTCTTTTCAGCACTTAGAGTATATTATGCCACACCTTTCTAGCCTGTAAGGTTTGGCTGAGAAGTCAGCTGATGATAGCCTTATAGGGTTTCTTTTGTATGTAACTTGTTGCCTCTCTCTTGCCAATTTTAGGATTCTCTCTTTCTCTTTAGTTCTTGACATTTAATTATAATGTGTCTTGGTGTGGACCTCTTTGGGATTGCCTTGTTTGGTGTGGTCTGTGCTCCCTATAGCTTCATGTCTGTTTCCTTCCTCAGGTTTGGAAAATTTTCAACTGTTCTTCAAATAGGTTCTCTGCCCCTTTGTCTTTCTCTTCCCCTTCTGGGACACCTATAATATGGATGTTAGTATGCTTGATGTTGTCCCAGAAGTCCTTTTGAGTGCCCTCATTCATTTTTTTTCTGTTCAGCTTGTGTGATTTCCTCTACTCTTTCATCCTGATTGCTGATCCATTCTTCTATGTCATCTACTCTGCTATTGATTCCCTCTAGTGAATTTTTCATGTCTCTTATTTTATTCTTCAGTTCTGATTGGTTCTTCATTAAAGTTCCCACTGTGTTCACCTATTCTCCAAAGATCAGTGAGCATCCTTATGACTACTGCTTTGTACTCTTTATCATGTAGATTGTTTATCTCTGTTTTGTTTAGTTCTTTTTCTGAGGATTCATTCTGTTCCCTTATTTGGAATATATTCCTTTGTCTCATCTTTCTTCCTACTTCTCTGTGTTTATATCTATTTCTTAGGTAGGTCAGCTATGTCTCCAAATCTTGGAAATGTGGCTTTATGTCAGAGATGCATTATGGGGCCCAGAAATATGTTCCCCTCTTGTCACCCATGCCAAATGTTTCAGGAGTGTCCCCTGAGTGGGCTACATGTGCCGTTCTGTTGTGGTGGGGTTGCTCTTGCTGTGGGCACACAGGTAGGCTAGGCTAGCCCCTGGGCCGTATGGTTGAAAGGTTTAGCCAGGTGATGCTTCTATTGTCACTTTATTAGGTGGCATAAGCCATGGCACAGTGGGCCATGAGGTCTAATATTGCACAACTACTGCTGTTTTGTTGTTAAGTGAGTCAGGCCCCCAGTGTGGCTGGTTGCTAGGCTCAGGGGCTTTCAATTGCTACAGGCCTTTGGTGTGGCTCCCTGTGGCACATGGCTATTGTTGGCTCTCTCAGGAGGGCAGATGGGTAGAGCCAACCCCAGGCATGGCAGTGCACAATTGTTTCAGGCATTGGAAGGCAGGGTAGATCCCCTGTGTGGCTGTTTGTGATGGGCAGTGGCACAAATCTGATGCAGGTCCACATGCTCCTCCAACACAGGCCCACATGCATGCCCCACCAATGTGGACCCACTCATCTTGCCACAGAGGTCCCACACCACCCAACCTACGTGTGCCCACAAGTTTTCCATGGGCTTGCTGGTGGGTGTAGTCAGTCCCTTGGCTGGCCTGCCTGCCACTTGGTTGCACTCAATTGCCTCAGGCACTCTAGTGGGCATGGTAGGCTCCTGCACTAAAAGGCTAAAGAAATCCAATAGTGGCTGCCAGTGTCTGTGTCAGCACCACTGAACCAGGTCACAATAATGGCTTCTGCCAGTGTCTCAGTCCCTGGGGGATGGGCTCAGCCACCTCCCTCTCTGAGGTGTGCTCCAAGCTTAGTAAGTGAGTCTCTTTTACCAAGGGACTATGCACTTTTCTTTCTGGTGTTTTGTGTTGGATTCCAGATCAGATGAATCTGTGTATGAGCCCATTTAGAGCAGGTTTTTCTTTCTCTGAAGTTCTATAGATTTCTTGCCATATTCCCCATTGGTTTTCAAAGCCAGCAAAGCCAGGTATTATGGAATCCTGTCTCAGTTGTGCAGAATCTAAGGGGTGGGATGCCTATTGTGGCATAGATCCCCTGCTCTTCCAGGAAAAGATCTTTACCTTTGATATTGCTCCCAGCCATGAAGGGCCACAGCTAGGATATGTCTTTTTCCTCAGTGGAGCTGTATTTCCACTTCTTCCATTCCATCAGTGTTGTCCCTTGCTGTCAGGGTTCTTTTTATCCAGTTTCCAGACCTCTCTCAGAGGAAATTGTTCCACAGGTAGTTGTAGATTTACTGTGTCTGTGGGAGGAGGTGAGTTCAGTGTTCTTCTATGCCACCATCTTCCAAAGTCTCCCTGTTGGTGTTCTTTTCTGCCTTTTTCCCACTCATTTTCCTCTTTTTATTTCAGTTTGGTAAATTGCTATTGACCTATTTCTAGGTTCATTGATTTTTTTCCCACATCATTTCCAGTCTATTAAGTTTATTCTTCATTTCTGTTACAGTACTTTTTATTCCTAGCATTTCTTTTGTTTTTTTTCCTCAAAATATCCATTTCTCTGCTTACATTACCTATCTGTTCTTGCATGTCTATTTGTTCCACTAGAGCACTTAACATATTAATCATAGTTATTTTAAATTTTCTGCCAGATAATTCTAATATCTATGGCATATATTAATCTGGTTCTGATACTTACTTTGTCTCTTCAGACTGTTTTTTCCTGTGTTTTAGCATGTCATAATTTTTTGTTGGAAGCCAAAAAAAAAAGAAGCCATATTAGGAAAGAAAGATGGAGGCAATATTGGCTGTTTCTAAAAGGTTTTTAATTATTCTAGTGTCCTTGCTTTTGTCTCTTCTCTTCATTTTTTTTTTTTGCTTCCCTCAGTATTCTTCATTAGAAAGAGTTTGTCCCATGCATTTCTTTTAGCAGCTGTGATCTACTGTTATATAGGAATTCTGTTGGTGTGGTGGTAAGGTGTGGGGCAAGGGAAAGGTTCTATAATGTTTGATTAAATTTCAGACTTTTAGTGAGTCTGTGTCACGAGGCTATGTTCTTCACATGTGTTTCTCCAGAAATATAGATGCTTGCACCTCCTTTTGTAAGTCAAGAAAGGTAGAGGTGGCTTAAGTGGGAGCAATAATATTTCCTTAGCTGGGACAAGGATCTGGTAAACACTTTTTTTTAAGGAGTAGACAATTGTTATAGAGAAGACTCTGAGTGTAGTTCTCTTTTATTAATTTTTCTTTTTTATTCTGCCAGAGCCATGAGGGTATCTTTATCATATATTCAAAATGAGAACTTAGTCAGGTTCCCAGAGTAAGACCCAAGAGAGTGTAACAATCTTTCTTAGGCTACAGCCTCTGGGAAATTTTTATTCTCATGCTATTTCACACTCAGCCTCTATAAATTGATCAAAATTACCATTTAAGTGTTCCTACCAGTTTATGGCTCCAGTAACTTCTGCTCTAGTAAAGCAGATCTCAAAGTGATTATGGATTTGGCTTTCTATCCTTATGTCAGGGTGGTGGTTTTCCCTGCAACATCAGTTTTCTAATGATTCTTAGAAAAATAGTTGGTTTTCAGTTTGTTCAGCTTTTCTTATTGTATGGAAGAGAGTGACAACTTATAAGCTTTTTACATGTCACAGATTAATCCCAAAGTCCATCTCAGATATTTTGATACTTATGTTGAATCTTGAATGATGAGGATGATTAGGAGTTTTCTAGGCAGACAAGATAAGAAAGGCCAAGGGAACAGCACAGGAATATAAATTTCAATATAAATAGCATAGCTTACAGGAGGGTGACCAGACAGTTGAGTATGAATGTGAAAAAGAAAGAGGGAGTGAAAAAGAAAGGAGTGAAAAAGAAAGAGGGAGCAGAGACTTTAGGAAATCCCAATCTAGAGGGCTCATGGGTGGGCTTCATGGAGATTAATGTACCTTATGATATGTATTATAAAATGTTAAACATATGTGCACTTTCCTAGTTTATAGCTCTCATTAAATTGAAGCAATATATCACCAAAGAAATTTTGTAGTTCACAAAGACTTTTGATTGTTATAAAACCTTACATTATAGCTTTATGCCAGTAAGGAACATTTCCTAGTTAATTAGGAAGTAATGTTCAAATTTGTGTTGAAATAGCATCATTCTGGCAATTGAAAAAGTAAGGCACCATATCTTAGCTACCATTGTATTCTCTAAACTTCTTAACAAATATTGATTACTCCTTACCTCTTCAGTTTCATATGGGTATTGCCTATTTTTAAGAATTCACAGAGTCTGCTTGGACTTTTGCCCAGTTTTCTACTCAAATCCTTGTGGTTTGGTCTACCTAACAGGCACCAGGTCCCTGGACAAAGATAAAAAATCTTCATAACTTTCTAAGAAAACCTTGTTATGGAAACAGTGAGCCTTAAAAGCAAATGCTTGACTGATGACTTCACTTAAATAAGTGAATTCTGCTATAGGATTCTGTTTTGATATACTTTCTAGAATGGTAGAAGAGTCTACCCTGGGACCAAATTAGGATATTATTGATCATTTAGTATCTAGAGTTCTGTCCATAAAGTACTTTGAATTAATAATAAACAAGTATATTAGAAGAGAAATGATGAGATTAATTAAAAAATAATAAGCATTATTCTCAAGGTCCTAATGGTGATCATAGCTTCTAAGGTTGCAAACTCTTCTTGATTAGCCATTGTTAGCTTGTGCTTATATAAAAGTTGCTTTAACTGACTTTTTTCAAGTGTACACAATAGATTAGTGACAAAGAAGACATATTATCCAGAACCAGCTTTGAAAAATGGCAAGGCAGTTAGGTTAGAACACATATTTTAAAAACATTTTATTAAAACCTTGCCATTTGCAACAGCATGGATGGACCTTAAGGGTATTATGGTAAGCAAAATAAGTCAGATGGAGAAAGACAAACACCATCTGATTTCACTCAATAAAAACAACAACAAGAGCAAACAACATATAGATACAGGGAATAGATTGGTGGTTACAAGAGGGGAATGGGGCGGGGGGAACATTTGTACACTGATGGATGGAAACTAGACTTTTGTTGGTGAACATGATGTAGTCTATACAGAAGTCAAAATACAATGATGTACACCTGAAATGTACATAATGTTATAAAGAAATTTTACCTCAATAAAAAAAGGTACACTGCTAGAAATTAGATGTTTCATTGAGATTTGAAAACAGTCATAATAGCCAATTAGTAATAGTGCTTTGAAAATTTTCTAGCCCCAAATCATCTTCAAATTTTATATTAGTGATGTTCTTATGTGCATGTTTAAGATAGGAGGTGCAGGGAGGGTGAGAGCCCACTGGAAGAAATGATGAGGGGAAATATAAAAATTTTGAGAAGGAATGACTTCAAACTATACACACTACCTGGAGAAAATGATGTGTACCTTCTCCACCTATACTCTTGAAAATTGTTACAAGAGATAAAAGATGTAACTGGTGGGAGTGTGTTATGTGAATGTTATGTAAGGAAATGGAGTAAAGTAGACAAAGGTCTAACCTTAAGGTTAAATTGAAATTCAGCCAGCTCAAAGACTGAATATATTATAGTGAGTTTCATAATTTTTTTTCACTTTACTCAAATTAGTTTATTACTAAAAGGTTTTTCAAACTGTTTAGGGATTTCAGCAGGTTCCAAAATAAGTCTGGTAGCATATTATTTTTAATGATAATAATAAACAGTCAAGATTTATTGTACTATGCATTATGCTCAGAATGCTATTTTGTATATGAAAATACAATAAATGTGTTTTGCCACCAGAAAAAAAAATATTACCTCAGTAAAGCAAAAAAAGAAAATATATAATAAATGAAGTTACAGGGAAATTAAAATAATGTACTAAAAAAATATCTTTAATACAAAAAAGCAGTAATGGAGGAACAGATGAACAAAAAGAAGACATTTAGAAATGCAATCGAAAATGACAATAAATTCCACCTTATCTATTACTACATTAAACATAAATGGATTAAAAACTCCAATTTAATGGCAAAGATTGGCAGAGTTGATTTTATAAAATAATTCTACTATATGCTATTTATAATACACATAATTTAGTTTATAAGACATAAATAAGTTGAAAGTTATAAAATGGAAAAAGACATACCATGCAAACAGTAGCCAAAAGAGAATGAGGATAGCTTTACTAATAATAGACCAAATTGACATAAGACAAAAATTGTTACTATAGACAAAGAAGGGCATCATATAACGACAAAAGATTCAATATGGAAGGTATAACAATTATAAACATATATGCACATCACTTCAAAGCCACAAAATACATGGAACAAAAACTGATGAAGTTGAAGGGAGAAATAGACAATTCAGCAATAATTGAAACTTAAATTTTGTCATTGATTGCTTCAGGAGAAAGAGGATATTTATAGAGCCTCAAAGATTCTCCCCCCAAATATTTACCAATTGCTATGAAGGCTTTAAAATGTTTTAGATCTCTTCCCTGGAGCAGGTGGAGTTTAATTCCAGTCTCCTTGAATTTCAACTTGATTTAGGTCCTATATTTTACAAAAAAAAGAGTTTGAAATTGAAAAATAATAACCTTCCAGTGGAAAATATCACCTTACCAAATGATCAATCTTAACATCACCAACAGTAAATCTTGTTAACATAATGTAAACCCTGATTTATGCAATGAGAAGGACATATCTCCTCTGTGGTATTCTTGCCAAAAATACAAACTTCCACTCTATTCATGAGAAAAACACCAGATAATCCCAAATTCAGAAGCATTTTACAAAATATCTAATAAATACTCCTTAAAGCTATCAAGGCCATAAAAATTGAAAGCTTGAGAAATTATCACCAAGGAGACTACAAAGGCATGATAAATAATGGAATTTGGTACTGAATTGGGTCCTGAAACAAAAATAAACCAAAGAAGAATATTAGTTTTGTAAAAAGTAGAGGAAAAAAATAAGAACAAGGTTGAAGTACTTATATTATCAGATTTTAAACATCACATGAATCTACATTAATCAAGATAGTACACTAATGTCATAAGAATAGACAAATAGATCTACTAAACAGAATAGAGTACAGGAATAAAACCACATGTAAATTAATTTTATAAAAGACACCAATAAAACTCAGTGATGAAATCAATGTTTTTTAAGTAAATTTTGCTGAGATAATATGATTGAAAAATAAACTATGTATATGTATGTATGTATCTATCTATTTGGGCTCATACATCACACTCTAAACAAAAATTAACTCAGAGTGGATCAGGATGTAAACACGGAAGCTAAAACTATAAAGTTCGTATGAAACACATAGGAGATCTTTGGAACTTTAGAGTATGAAAAGATATCTTAAAATGCAAAAAAATTAATAAAGTTGACTTCATCAAATTTGGACATTTTGCTCATTAAAATACAGCATTACAAAAATAAATAGGTAACAGAGACAAGGAGAAAACATTACAGTTCCTATATGTGATAAAGAATTTGTATTCAGAACATATAAAGACCTGATACAACAAAGCTACAATAAGACAAAGTACCCAATAAAAAATGGAAGAAAAAGACTTGAAAGAGACATTTGACAAAAAAGAGCCAATGATCACATGAAAAGTTGCTCAACATGATTAGTTGTCACGGAAATGTAAGTTAAATCTGAATGAGAATGTGATATCAGCAAAATGGCAGAGTAGGCAGCTCACAGCTCTAGTTGCTCCATGGAAACAGAGCAACAAGTAGAACTTGTGAGAAGCAATTTTGTCAGAACTCTGAAAAACAGTCAAAATTTACTACAACCAAGCAAATTCTGAATCAAGAAAAAGGCTATTCAAAACTTTACAAATTGTGTTTATTTGCCCTTGCCACAGTCCCTTCCCGGCACTATAGTGGTCTTGTTTTGGAAGCCACAATAGCCTGCATTGCCAGTATGGGGACATTTTCCTGGTTCTAGGGGGATAAAAGCAAACCTTAATAAAAATTATTGTACCTGTGTATTCTAAACTTTCTAAGCACTACCTGAAGGATTAGCACAAGGGTCTTATTTCTGTTTCAGCTAATGTGAAACTTAGGCCAAAAAGCAGCAAGAATTGACAGGAGGATTCTAGGAAGATGATGGAACAAGAAGCATCAAGAATCTCTCTCCACCTAGACAATAATTTCACTGACAGAATCTCTCTGATGTAATTCTTTTGGAACACTGGAGAATATTGAAGGCTTGCAATTTCCAGGGGAAAGCTTGGATGGTACATTGTGGTTTTGTTCAATATCAGCTCTTAGCATAGTAGCAGCTACCCAAGCCCCACCTACAGCCCCATGGAAGGCAGATGTGCACGATTTCCTGTAGCAGCTTGCATGCAGTTTGTGAAACCCAAGGTGGACAAAATGACCCTGTCCTCCAATTATTGGGAAACTGCACTCTGCTGATTGCTGCTACCGATCACAGAGATGCAGACAAAGAGGGTAACGATTGCTGTTGCACCTCCACCCATTGTTGCCCCTCGTCCTCAGGCAGAGTGATTTCCAGGGTATTTTTACCCCTTTATTTCTCCATTTTTTCCTCGTTCAGGAGCCAGACGATAAAGACTAAGACATTACAAAACAACTGCATATATGGGGAAAATTAGAACACGACCATGCATGCTCAGTGCAAGATTCAGAAAAGATCTGAAGAAATCTCAAGTTTACATCTCAGGCTGATACTTGGCCCAGAGACCCAATAGTCCAATAATGAAAAACCACCAAACAATTGCAAAAACTGGGGAAGGGAGATAATCTGATCTCCAGAGTTACCATATTATTAGATTCAAATGTAAAGTTTTCAACAAGAAAATCACAAGGCATAAAATGTAAAAGGAAAGTATCACTCATTTAAAGGGGAAAAATAACTGAAACTCTCCCTGTGAAAGTCCTGATGGTAGCTATACTCAACAAAGATTTTCAAACAACTATTTTAAAGATGCTCAAAGAACTAAAGAAAGTTGTGGAGAAAGTCAAGAAAACAATGTCTGAACAAAATGGAAATATCAGTACAGAGATTTAAAAATTAAAAAGATAGCAAAAAGAAATTCTGGACTAAAATATACAATATCTGAAATGAAAAAATCACTAGAGGGACTCTAAGTCAGATATGAAAAGGCAGAAAAAAATTCATGAACTTGAAGATAGGACAATGGAAATTATTACTTCTGAACAACAGAAAGAAAAAAGATTGAAGAAAAGTGAATAGAGTCTAAAGAACCTGTGGAAGGCCATCAAGTGGCTCAATACACATATTGTGGAAGTCCCAGAAGGGGAAGCAAGAAAGAAAAAAGCAGAGAGAAAATTTGAAGAAATAATGGCTGAATACTTCAAAAATTTAATGAAAGATGAATATAAACATCCAAGAAGCTCAACAAACTCCAAGTAAGATGAACTCAAAGAGACCCACATTAAGACATATTATAATCAAACTTCAAAAGACAAAGAGAGAGAATCTTCAAAGCAGCAAGAGAGAAGCAACTCATCACATGCAAGGGATCCTCAATAAGGCTATCAGATTTCTCATCAAAAACTTTGGAGGCCAAAAGGCAGTGTGCTGATATATTCAAACTGCTAAAAGGGGGAAAAAACTGTCAACCAAGAATCCTATATCTGGTGAAACTTTTCTTCAAAAGTGAGGGAGAAGTTAAGACATTGCCAGATAAACAAAAGCTGAAAAAGTGTGTTACCACTATGCCTGCCCTACAAGAAATGCTCAAAAGACCTGCAGGACACTAGACAGTAACTTGAAATTTAATGAAGAAATAGACCTCAATAAAGGTAAATACATGGGCAAGTATAAAATCTAGTAATATTGTAACAATGGTTTGTAACTCCACTTTTTATTTTCTACATGATTTAAGGGACTAATACATTTAAGAAAAAAACAAGTGTATGTCTAAAAGTTAGTATTATTGTAACTTTGGTTTGTAACTTCACATTTTATTTCCTACATCACTTAAGAGACTAATGCAATTAAAATATTAGTTTATATTTTGGGGCACACACTGTATAAAGATGTAATTTGGTGATATCAACTACCTAAAGGAGTGGGGATAAAACTGTAAAAAGACAGTTTTTGTATATTATTGAAGTCAAGCTGGTATAAATTCAAATAAGAATGTTATAACTTTGTGATGTTAAGTGTAATCCCCACAGTAACCACAAATACAATAGGTGTAGATTATAGACAAAATAAAATAAGAAAAATTTAAACATATTGCTACAAAAAATAAAGTAAACCCAAAGAATACAGTAATGCAAGAAATGAGAGACAAAAAAGCTATAAGGCACATAGGAAACAATTAGCACAATGACAGAAATCCCTCCGTATCAGTATCTATCAGTAATTAATTTACATGTAAATTGATTAAACCCCCTAATCAAAAGACAGAGATTGACAGAATAGATTAAACCACACAATCCAACTATATGCTGTCTACAAGTGACTCACTTGAGATACAAAGACACAAATAGATTGAAAGGCAAAGAATGGAAAAAGCCATTCTATGCAACTAGTAACCAAAAGAGAGCAGGGGTGGCTAAACCAATATCAGAAAATAGACATTAAATCAAAAAAGGTTACAAGAGACAAAGAACATTACATATAAAAAAGGTTTAAAATAGCAAGAATATACAAAAATTATAAACATTTATGCTCCTAATGGCAAACCATAAAAATGTATGAAGGAAAAATTGACAGAATTGAAGGAAGAAATAGACAGGTCTACAATTATAACTGGAGACTTCAATATCCCACTCACAATAATAGAATAACCAGACAGAAGATATTAAGGAAGTAAAAGAATTAACACAAAACATCAGCTATATCTAGCAGACATACACAGAATGCTCTACCCAACAACAACAGCATGCACAATCTTCTCAAGCATGCATAGGGCTTTTTCTAGGACAGACCATATGTTAGGCCACAAAGTAAGTCTCAATAGATTTAAAAAGATAGACATCATACAAAGTGTTTCCTCTGACCACAACAGGA
The DNA here is from genome assembly GCA_031878705.1 of Tapirus indicus. Classification (NCBI taxonomy): domain Eukaryota; kingdom Metazoa; phylum Chordata; class Mammalia; order Perissodactyla; family Tapiridae; genus Tapirus; species Tapirus indicus. The sequence continues at coordinate 50,942,806 of CM062942.1, forward strand.
TAAAGCTAGAAATCCATAACAGAAGTTAAACTGAAACATTCACAAATTTGTGGAAGTGAAAAAAACCATTCTTAAATAACCAATGGACCAAAGAAGAAATTAGAAAATACTTTGAGACAAATGAATATAAAAACAGAACATACCAAAGCTTACGGGACAATAAAAGCAGTGCTAAGGAAGAAATTTCTTAGCTTACATTAACAAAAGAAACATCTCAAATCAACACCTAACTTTACAAATTAAGAAAACAGAAACAAGAAGAGCAAACTAAACCCAAAATTAGCATAAGAAAGAAAATAAATATTAGAGCAGAGATAAATAAAATAGAGAATAGAAAATTTATTGAAAAAATTAATAAAAGCAAAAATCGACTCTTTGGAATGATCAATAAAATAAACAAATCTTTAAATAGAATGACTAAGAATAAAAGAGAGAGAACAAAAATCAATACACAACGTTAACAGAAAAAAGGGAAAAATCACAGAACCTTCTCAATTTATGCATAAAAAGCATTTGACAAAATTTAACACACACTTTCATGATAAAAAAAGAACACTGAACAAAGTAAATTTAGAAGGAAACTACCAGAACATAATAAAAGCCATATATGCAAAAACCCACAGCCTACATTATACTCAGTGGTGAAAGATTGAAAGTTTTTCCTCTAAGATCAGGAACAAGGCAAGGATGCCTAGTTTTACACTTCTGTTCAACATAGTACTGGAAGTTTTGGTCAGAGAAATTAGGCAAGAAAAATAAATAAAAGACATTTAAATTGGAAAGGAAGAAATAGAATCTCCATTTGCAGATGATATGATCTTATAGGTAGAAAATCCTAAATATTTCACAAAACAGTTGTTACAACTTATAAATAAATTGAGCAAAGTAGCAGTATAAAAAGTAAACATGCAAAAATCAGTTGCATTTTTCTACATGAACAACTAACAATCTAAAAAAGAAATTATGAATACAATTCCACTTACGATAGCATCAAAAAGAATAAAATATTTAGGAGTTTACTTAACCAAGAAGGTGACAGACTTGTATAATGAAAACTACAGAACATTGCTGAAAAAAGTTAAAGACATAAATAAATGGAACATCTCATGTTCATGGATTGGAAGACAATATTATTAAGATGTCAATACTATCCAAAGTGATCTACAGATTTAATGAAATCTCTATGAAAATTCCAATATTTTTTGCAGGAAAAGAAAAACCTACCTTAAAATTCATATGGAATGTCAAGGGACATAGGATAGCCAAAACAATCTTGAATGAGAAGAACAAAGCTGGAGGCATCATACTTCCTGATTTAAAACTATGCTACAAAACTACAGTAATCAAAACTGGCATAAAAATAGATACTTAGTTGAATGGAAGAGAATAAAGAACCTAGAAAAAAACCCACACATAAACAGTCAAGTAATATTTAATGCAGGTGCCATGAATACACAATGGGGAAATCATAGCCTTTCTGACAACTGGTGCTGGGAAAACTGGATATCAACATGCAATAAAAGAAAGTTGGATTCTTATCTTACACCATACGCAAAATTCTACTGAAAATGGAATAAAGATTTAAACGTAACACCTGAAACCTTAAAACTCTTAGGAGAAAAAATAGGGGAAAATCTCCTTAACATCAGCCTTGGCAATAATTTTTTGATATGACACCAAAAGTACAGGCAACAAAAGCAAAAATATACAAGTGGGATCACACCACTAAAAAGCTTCTGCACAATAAAAGAAACAAACAACAAAATGAAAAATCAGTCCATGCACTGGGAGAAAATATTTGCAAATCATATTTGTGATAAGGGTGTAGTATCCAAAATATATAAGGAATTCATACAACTCAGCGAAATCACAAATATCCTAATTAAAAGTGGGCAAAGGACCTGAATAGATATTTTTTCAACATATAAATTGTCAACAGGTATATGAAAAAGGTGCTCAATATCACTAATCATCAGGAAAATGCAAACAAAAACTACAATGAAATATCACCTCACACCTGTTAGAATGGCTATTGTTAAAAAGACAAAAGATAACAGGTGTTTGCAAGGATATGGAGCAAAGGGAATCTTTGTACAGTTGCAAGGAATGTAAGTTGGTGCAGCCTTTGTGGAAAACAGTATGCATATTCCTGAAAAGATAAAAAATAGAACTACCATTTGATCCAGCAATCCTACTTCTGGATATATTTCCAAAGGAAACAAAAATACTAAAAGAGATATCTGCATTCCCATATTCTTCACAACATTATTCACAGTAGCCAAGATATGGAAACAACCTAAGTGTCCATCAATGCATGATGGATAAAGAGATAAGAAATTTCTTATTTCACACATACACACAGTGGAATATTATTCATCCTTTTAAATGTTAACCCTACCATTTGGCATAAAATGGATGAACTTGTAAGACATTATGCTAACTGAAATAAGCCAGACATAAAAAGAAAATTATTGCATAATCTCACTTATATGTGGAATCTAAAATAGCGGAATTCATAGAAACAGAGAGTAGAATGGAGGAATACAGGGGTGGGGGAGTGGGGAAAATGAGGACGTGTTGGTCAAAGGGTAAAAAATTTTGGTTATGTAGAATGAATAAACTCTAGAGATCTAATGTACAGCATGGTGACTATAGTTAATAATACTGTACTGTATAACTAAAAGTTGCTAAGAGGGTAGATCTTAAGAGCTCTCACCACACAAACAAAAATGGTATGTAAGGTGATAGATATGTTAATCACCTTGACTGGATTAATAATTTCACAGTATTTATATATTAAAACATGTTGTATACCTTATATATATATGCAACTATTATAAAAATAATAAATATATTTTAAAACTTTTTTGAAAAATTAAGTGAGTGATAGACAGTCACACAGTAATATTTGGAGACTTAAATACACCATATTCAAAAATGTATAGAACATCTAAGCAGAATGTCAATAGAAAATAGAGGATTTGAACAAAACTATAAACCAACTAGATATAACACATTTAGAACACTCCACCCAACAACAGCAGAATATACATTTTTCTCTAGTGCACATGGAATATTCTCCAGGATGGACCAAATGTTAAGCCACAAAACAAGTCTCAATACATTTAAAAAATATTGAAATTATATAAAATATATTTTATTACTAAAATAGAATGAAGCTAGAAATCAATAACAGAAGGAAACTGAAAAATTCAAAAATATATGGGAATTAACACACTTTTAAATAGTCTATGATCAATGGGTCAAAGAGAAATCATAAGGGAAATTAGAAAGTACTTACAGATGAAAGAAAACAAATTTTCAATATGCCAAAATTTAAGTGATGCAGCAAACATAGTGCTCAGAGGAAAATTTACAGATATAAAGACCTACATTAAAAAAGTAGAAAGATCTCAAATAAATAACCTAAAATCATACTTTGAGGAACTAGATAAAGTAGAGAAAACTAAATCCAAATCTAGCAAAAGAAAGGAAACAATAAACTTTAGAGCAGAGATAAATACAATAGAAAAAAATAATAGAATCAACAAAACCAAAAGTAGGTTCTTTAAAAATATCAATTAAATTGACAAACCTTCACTAGACTGACAAACAAAAAAGAGAGAAAATACAAATAACAAAATTCAGAAATTAAAGTGGGGACATTATTACCTTGCATAAATAGAAAGGATTATAGGAGAATAATATGAAGACTTTTAAACCAACATATTGGATAACGTATATAAACAGACAAATTCGTAAAAACACACAATTACATAAACTGACTCAAAAATAAATAGAAAATATGAACAGATGTATGGCAAGTAAAGAAATTGAGTCAGTGATGAAAACCACTCAACAAAGAAAAGTCCTGTACCAGATGGCTTCAATGGTGAACTCTGCCAAGTATCTAACAATGAATTAACACCAATCCTTCTCAAGATCTTCCAAAAAATAGAAGAGAAAGTAATACTTCCTAACTCATTCTACACAGCCAGCCTTTCCTTCACACCAAGGCCAGATAAAGATGCCACAGAAAATAGAAGTTTTAAACTTAAAAGAGCCAGTTATTTTATCAGCAAAATGGATTTATTTGAGAATAGCAGAGAATTACAGTTTGGGATAGGTGTGCTATAGCAAAAACTAGAGGCAAACCCAGCAAACAAAGGAGGGGAGCATTACTTTATAAAGAAAAAAGGAGGAAGGTGGGAAGGGGTGTTTTGAACAAAAACCCATTGGAGGAAAGTGAGAGGTCAGGGTGGTGATGGCTTCTCATTGGCTGAGTTGTGATGGTTCCCATTGACCGAGTGTATTGCTGGGCAAGAAAAAATCTTCCTTCTTCCTTCTGGGGTGGTAAAGTAGACAACTTCCTGCTGGTTCTGTAAGGTACCTCTCTTCCTGTTGGGATCTATAATTGACATTTCTTCCTCCATTGGAAGGAAGAAATCCATATCTATATCCACATTCATAATTGATATGGAGTGGTAGTGTGTAAGAACTCCCCCTTCTGGCCTCCTGACTCCATTTTAAATGAGGTTTCCTTTATTCAGTTTCACATTTCCTTTTGATCAAACTCTTTCTCTGAAAGTGTCGCTGATCAAGAGTCAGGTTTCCTGAGCTCAGTAGCCTTTGTCCCTCAGTGCCACAAAGGACCTTTCCTGAGAGTCATGTCCCACGTTAGAGAGAAAATGTATGGATTGGAAACCTATTGTGGTTACAGTTAAGTAAAAAGGAGGGATAAGAGGAAGAACTCTCAGGCATTTTCCATCTAAAGTCTATATCTTATCAAGATTGCAAGCATTGGAGATCATCTTGAAGTATTGAGCCAGGATCACTTTATTGGGTACATCATTTTTATAAAGGTTTGATAGGTTACAGGTATAAACTTAAAAATAATTATACAAAACAAAATTAAAGGTAACATGACCATTTCAAATGGTATGATGGTTCCAAATCAGGAGCCCAAATCTGAAGGTAACCAACCAAATAGATCAAAAGACCAGGGGTCATCAGGTGAAATTTGTTGTAGCCAATGTGCTTGTTACCTAATTTTATGCAATTGAGCTTTACTTCCACAGAGTAGTTAATCCATGTGCAACAGGTGGTGCTTGCTATTGCACAAACACTCCCTTGTTCAGCAAGTACATAATCGAGGGCTATGTGATTGTCCAAAACTACCTTAGCTAACAAGGTTAAGTGATTGTTGTTGGGCTGCTACTATTTTGGCTGTGGAATCAGCTAGTTCACCTAATTTTAGGGAGGATTCTAATCATGTTTTCATTGGAACTTACTCTGACCCAGGGAAGAAAAGCTCTTCCTATGGAGACAAATCCAGAGCCATGTATGCCTCCTGGAAGTTTCCACTTAAGGCAGCCATGAAGGCTTAGTGAAGTGGATCAATGGCAGTCTTCCATTTTGTTATGAAGAGAAAACAGAACAGTGAATACAGCAAGAGCACATTCAAACTGAAGTAACTGAACAAATGCATTGGGAAGACAAAATTCAGGAACAAACATGAAGCAATAGCTGATAAACACTTCACAAAAATAATAAAACTTCAAAGACATATTGAAACAGTATTGTTGGGGCCAGCCCAGTGGCAGAGTGGTGAAATTCAGTGCACTCCACTTCAGTGGCCTGGGTTTGTGGGTTTGGATCCTGGGTGTGGACTTAAGACTACACATCAAGCCATGCTGTGGTGGTGACCCACATACAAAATAGAGGAAAGATTGGCACAGATGTTAGCTCAGGGCAAATCTTCCTCAAGCAAAAAAGAGGAAGATTGGCAACAGATGTTAGCTCAGGGCCAATCTCCCTCACCAAAAAAAACAAACCAAACCAAAACAAAACCCACATTGTTGTTATCTTAAAATAATTGCTTGGAACCAAATGTGTTATCTAGTAATATAGCCTGTTAGGTTGCAAATTCAGAGACCATGAATTTGGAAAAGAATCCAAAGTCAGTAAATTGTCCAGATGAAAGAAAGAATTCTGTGAATTTGGAACCTTCTAACTCTTCAGAAAAAGCAACTGAAAAGATTAATTTGTCACAGGATCATGAGAAAACTGTTTCTGAAAGGCCATAATCAAAAGATGTTTTCCCCTTTTGCAAGGGATTGGGAAATGCGGACAAGGGCATTGTCTTTCCACAAAAAAGAGGGAAGAAGCAACAGTGAGGAAAATGTATACAGGGCTGGTCTGGACATCTTGGGAAGGATGTCATCTGCTTCAATTCCAGGAAATCTTTACTTTCAGGTCACCAGATGGTGTGCAGGCCCAGTCAGGGTTTGGTGCTTTCTTTTGATGTGACATGTGAATCCAAGAATCCAAGAGTGTATTCCCTGGAGTTTGGCAACATAAAAGTTGGTTAACAGTACCTGATAGGGGCCTTTCCAGTGAGGTGCAAGAGAGTCTTTCTGGAGGTGTCTTTACCAGTAGACGAAATCTCCAGGCTGCACGGTACGATGCTTAAGGTCTTCATCTTCTGGGAATGTGCTGTGAAAATATTGCTTCACCAAATCATAATTATATTGAATAGAAGAAATTAGGCCTTTACACTATTGAAATACATCTCCTTTTATTAGCTGCAGACCAAAAGAGGCAGAGGCCAGGTGCATTGGATGTCCTGTTACTATCTCAAAGGGTGAGAGTTTATGAGTTCCCAAAGGGGTGGATCTGAGATTTAGAAGGACCAATGGCAATGCTTTTGGCCAAGGTATTTAGAGGGTCTCTAGAAATTTTGCCAACTGATTCTTAATGGTGCCATTAGTGTGATCAACTAACCCTGAGGATTGAGGATGGTAAGCACAGTGAAAATGTTTTAAAACTGGGCAAACAGCACAGATTTATCGAATTATCTGATGAGTAAAATGTGTTTCCCAATTACTATGAAATTTGAGAGGGGTACCCCAGGTAGGGGTAATCTTTTCTAACAGAATTTTAGCCACAAAAAAGCAGTGGCCTTTCTACAAGGGAAAACTTTTGTCCAGTGAGAAAACCTACAAATGATGACTAATACATATTTATATCCACAAGATGGGAGAAGCTGTATGAAATCCATTTCTCAAACCTCAAATGGCTTATTAGGTAATTCAAAGTGTCCAGGAACAGTGGGAACAGGCTGCCCTGGCTTGTATTTTGGACAGGTGAGACAAGAGAGGTTGACACTTTTTGCAGCCTTATTAATATTTTCCTGCCAATATTTGTTCATGAATGCTATCATTTTGTCAGTAGACCAATCATTTAATGCATGTACAGTGGTAAGTAGTGGAACTTTTAGAATTTCTAAGACCAGATTGTTGTCTGGCCCAAACCAGAGTTCTTTTTTCATCAAGCAAACAGTTATTTGATTTCCAAGACTGTTTTTTTTTTTTTCCTTTTCTGGGGCCAATTGTTGGGTATCTTTAGTCAATTTTTCCAAATTATCACCTGGGGAAACATCCTTTTGGACCATGACAGAGACTTGGTTTCTTTGAAAGCAGCATTTTTGGTAGAAATATCAACAAGGTTGTTTCCTTTAGCCTCTAAGGAGTCAAGTGTGAAATGCCCAGGAATCTTAATAATAGCCAAGGCAGCTCGCAAGAGTATAGAATCTAACAGATTTTGGACATAAGAGCCATTTTTAATCTTTTCCTCATCACAGTTTCCACAGCATCCCAAAGTCATGTGCTACCTCAAAGGCATACCATCTATTGGTATAAATGCCTGCAGTTTTGCCTTTGGCTGAGGTACAAGGTCAAATAAGAGTGTGAAATTCAGCCTGAGGAGCCAAGATAGCTAAAGGCAAAGGTGCTTCTTTGACGACTTCAAAGAGAGTTGCAATAGCATACCCAGCACAATATTTACCATTTTAAGCCTTTAAATAAGAACCACCAGTAAACCATGAAAGATCTGACTTGATTAAAGGAGTTTCTTGTAAATTATTAAAGGGAATCAAGAGGTGATTTGTCAGCATTAACCAGTTGTGAGGGGTTTTGTCAGTGAAGGAGGGGAGAAGAATAGCAGGGTTAAATTTATTATAGTGAGAAAGTATTATATGAGTAGCAGTTAGCCACAGGATTTCATAGGAGGTCAGATAACTGGCTGAAAAGTGTTGAGTGTAACGAAAATTCAGGAGAGCTTCTACTGCATAGGATACAAAGATGGTTAGAGGGACTCCTATGATTATTTCCTCAGTGGCCTTAACCAAAAGAGCAGTGGCAGGAATGGCTCTAAGACAAGGAGTCTTCATGCCACAGGGTCCAGTGTTGGCTATAATACCCTATGGGTCATGTTTTTGGGTGAGTACTCCAAGGGCATTCCTTTCTTTCTCATATACAAAGAGGAAAAAGGAAAGCTGATAATTGGGGTGTCCAAGGGCAGGGGGCTTTATTAAGATTCTATTCAAGGTCCCAAAGGCTATGTCATTCTGATCTTTCCAAATAATAGGGTCAAGTCTGTTTTATTTTAGTAAAACATATAGTGATTGTGCCATAAGAAAAAAAGTTTGGAATCCAATTTTGACAGTAGCCAGCTAGCCTGAGAAAAATCACATAATTGATGCTTAGTTTTAGGGTTTGGGATGTTCAGGATGTGATGAAGCCTCCCTGGGTCTAAAGGTAGCCCTTGTTCCAAGATCAGTCGCCCCAAGTATCAAACCACGGTTTGAGCAAATTGCAATATTTCTTTGGAGACCATACATTCCTTTAAGGTCAAAAGTTTTTAACAGGTGGATGTTGTGAAGAGGTTTGAGAAGGGGAGTAGAGAAGTAAATCATCTACATATTCTAACAAAGTAGAGCCTGCAGAAAAACTTTATATCATACAAATCAGCCTTTAAGGTTTGTAAAAAATAAGAAGGACTTTCTGGGAAACCCTGGCACATTACTGTCTTGGTGTATTGTCATTCTTCCTAAGTGAAGGCAAAAAGATATTGGTTAGCATTATCAATTGGAATACTAAAGAGCACACTGCATAGATCAATTACAGTGACAAATTTGCTTTACGTGGGAATGGATTTCAGTAGCTTATAGGGCTTAGGAACAACAGGGTGCTGAGGCATAACAATGTTATTCATTACTCAGAGGCACTGAACAAACCTCCATCCTCAGCCATTGGGTTTTCTCACAGGCAAAATAGGAGTGTTACAGGGACTAGTGCAGGGAATAATGAGGCCCTGAGCCTTGTAATCTTCTATTATGGGATGGATGCCTTAAAGAGCTTCTTTACTTATAGGATTTAAAATTCTGGGGAGAGATTTTAAGGAGACTATCTGAATCTTGATGGGAGGTGCACTGTGTATTCTGCCAATATCAGTGGAAGATTTTACCCATAAATAAAGTGGTAGCTGATGGAATAGTGTCAAATGATTAGTGTTCCTAGGATCAGCTATAGTGCTATCAGAGATGGAGCAAATAAAAGATGTTGAAGTGTCATTTAATTCACTTGGTTGGCTATTTTGATTGCTACTGTCAAATTCTAGAATTATATTCCCCTTTTGAGAGAAGGAAATTCCAGCATGATACTTTTTGAACAAGTCTCAGTGAAATAAACGAATAGGGGTGGAGGAACTAAGGAGAAAAGAGTGGGTATTTCTCAAAGGGCCTAAACAAAAGGGAATAGGTTCAGAGGCAGGAACCTGTTGATGTTCATTACAGACTCCCACTATTCGAACTGTTTTAGTACTCTTGAGGCAGGAGCTGCTTTATAGCAGTGGGGTTGAGCACCTAGAGTGTAGCTCCAGTGTCAATAGGACAGAGGGAGTTTCATTCCCAATCTGGAAAGTTGTTTCTCTAAGCCAATTAAGAGAGAGGATTGGGAAGAACCCCTATAGTTCCCTGGAGCCTCATAATTGTGAATTAGGAGGACATTGGAAAGATTGACTAGAGGCTGAAGGTGTCTGGAGTGCCTAAGTTTGTAACAATCTTCTTTTTAATGTCCTGGCTTTTTACAATAGTGGCAGAAACTAGGAGGATTTTGGTTTTGTTTAGGGGTCTCCATTCGTTGGAGTTGAAAATTATGAATTTTAGTGGTCTTTCTTTTAATTTAAAATTTAGGATGCAGGTGAGCTGTTTTGTTAAACTGACTAAATCTGGGGTGCATATAGTTTCCCATTCTATCCTGGATCTTCCAACTAGAAAAGAAAGATCCTGGTTCAGCCTATTATTAAACCTAGAGTTAAAGGCCACCTGAGGGGATTCAACATCTACAGGAAGACCAGAATTTTCTTTAAAAGACAATTTGGAATTGATTGTAATAGTCATGAACAGGTTCATCAGGTTTTTGCATGCAAGCCTGAATTTTGTTCCAATCAACAGGCTTAAGAAAAGCAAGTGTAATCATTCAGTGAAGCTCTCTAGTGAGTGTTTGAGTATCTTTCCAAAAGTTTATGTCATTTTTTTCTAAATCCCTTTCAGGGTTTTCCCTTTGGGCAAGTTTTATCCAAGGTGGGGACCTGACCTTCACCAACAAGCCTGTGGACTAGTTAATATAAATCTGAGAAGCCGGGTTGATAAGTTTGAATAACTATGTTAAATTCTTCAGCAAACCTATGGGGGTCCTCAGTTACTTCAGGAAACTCTTTAACTATGGGATTATTTGGATCTTCAAAAGACTTACCTTTAAAGGAGCAGGTTCTGATAGGTTCTAAAGAGGAGGGAATGGAGAGAGGCTCAGAGAAAAAGGGAAGTTCCCCAAGAGAGGAAGATGGCATCAGAGGCAAGTCCTGAGCATAAGATGGTTGCCTTCCATCTGGAAACAAAGAAGATGAGGGAGGGGAAAAAGAGGCCTCAGAACGCATTTTGTTTTTCTTTAATTGTTTGCTTGCCTCAGTTAATTTAGAAATTGTATTTTGCAGAGAGGCAATTTTAGAGTCCTGAAAAGTTTGGAAGCCTCAAGATACCAATCTAAATAGATGTCCCATTAGTTTTTCCAATTTTAGAGCCATGGATGACTAATTCAGTTTTGGGGAATTTGAAAGTACCCCATAATGGCCATTGGGGTTCTAAATTACTATTGATTGTCAGACCATTTAGCTAGAAATACTGATGAGGAGGGTTCAACAACTTGGAAACATAAAACTGGCTGGGGTACCGAAGGGGGAGGTCCCTTTAGAGCATTTAGATGACTGAGATCCCATTTCTCAGAGGTTTTTCTCTAGAGTGAAAAAAATTCCCAAACAGCCTGATTCCAAGGAAATTACAGTCATGGTGGGGGTACATTCTGAGAAATGCATCATCAGGCAATTTTGTCATTGTGCAAACATCATATAGTGTGCACAAACCTAGATGGTATAGCCTACTACACACTTAGACTATATGATATAGCCTATTGCTCCCAGAGTACAAACCTGTACAGCATGTTACTGTACTGAATATTGTAAGCAATTATAACACAATGTTAAGTATTTATGTATCTAAACATATCTAAACATAGAAAAGGTACAGTGAAAATATGGTATAAAAGATAAAAAGTGGTAAACCTGTATAGGGCGCTTACCATGAAGGGAGTTTGCGGGACTGGAAGTTGCTCCGGATGAGTCAGTGAGAGAGTGATGAGTGAATGTGAAGGCCTAGGACATCACTGTACACCACTGTAGAATTTGTAAACACTGTACCCTTAGGCTACACTAAATTTATAAAATATTTTCTTTCTTCAATAATAAATTAAACAGCTTACGGTAACATAAACTTTTTATTTTTTTAAACTTTTTGATTATTTTTAAATAATATTTAGCTTAAAACATAAATACACCATACAGTTGTACAAAATATTTTCTTTCTTTATATCTTTATACTATAAGCTTTTTTTCTATTTTTAATTTTTTTCTACTTTTTAAACTTTTTTGTTACAAACTAAGACACACATACGTTAGCCTAGGCCTACTAGAGTCAGGATCATCAATATCATTGCCTTCCACCTCTATGTCTTGTCCCACTGGAAGTTCTTCAGGGCCAATAACATGCATAAAGCTGTCATCTCCTATGATAATAATGCTGTCTTCTGGAATACCTCCTGAAGGAACTGCCTGAGGCTGTTCTTGAGGAGGTGTCACTCTTCAGAAATATGTCCATGGTGGTTTGCTTGGTTTGTTTCTTTTTTTCATCATAGATTTGATTGTAAGCAGATAACGCACCATAAACATTCCTCTCTATTAATGAAAACCTTCTGGTGTTGAGGTCCATGTTTTCAAAAATTTTAAGGATCTTGTTGAGGTCTGCAAAAGCTTCTGCTAAACGTTTTGCTGTGAATTTTCCTAGGGTTCTTTTTCTTCTCCTGCAGTTTCTTTTTCTCTTGCCTCTTCTTCAGCTATGCATTCCTGTTCCAGTTCTAACAACTCCTCAAGAACCATCTCTAGGAGCTCCTCAGTGTCATCCTCATCCACACCTAGATTGAAATTGTTTGCCATCTCAACCACAGCTTTGTTGATTTTTGCAACCTCCTCATCCTTGGCAAATCCTTTGATGTCATGGATGAACCTCTCGAGTGTGTTCTTCTAGATGCCATTCAAACACTTCTTGGTGACATCACGCCAAGCCCAATCCAGGTTCTTGATGCAGTCATAAATGTTGTGATACTTCCATAATTGCATCAGTATCTTCCTCATTCACAGCAGTAGCCTGGGCAAAGGTCCTTCTCACGTAGTAGGCTTTAAAAGCTGCTATAACTCCTTGATCCATTGGCTGGATCAAAGAGGTGGTATTTGGAGGGAGAAATACCACTTTGCTATTGGGATTAAGATGACCAATATAAGGAAGATGCCTGGGAGCACAGTTAACAATAAGCAAAATCTTGAAAGGTACATTATTCTCCAAACAGTACTTCTTTACTTTGCTGGCATAGCAATTTAGGAGGGCATCTTGGAAGAGTACCTGGGTCATTCAGGACTTCTTATTGCTCCCGTGAAGGCCCTGGGGTTCTCACTGTGCAAGATCACAAAGAGTTTCAATTTGTAGCCTGCAACATTGCCCCCAAGCAAGACTGTTGTCCTGTCCTTAAAAGCCTTGAAACCTCACATTGACGTGGGCTTTTGGAAGAAAGTCCTTTCAAACATCTGTTTCCAGAATAGGGAGGTTTTATCCATATTGAATATTTGCTCTGGCAAGTAATTTTTGTCCCCAATCAGCTTATCTAGAGTTTCCAAATAGTCTTCAGCTGCCTCCACTTTAGCATTCACAGACTCACCACTCACTTTCACATTATGTAATGAATAACTATTCTTGAATTGTTTAATCCACTCATAGCTAGCAGTAAACTCAACATCATAGTCAGGTCCAGCCTTTCTTTCCCCCGTATCACAAAGGAACTTTTTGCTTTGGCCATGATTATTATGGTACTGAAATGGACATGTTTCTGTGTCTGGTCTTCAATCCGTGTCATGAGTGGTTTCTCCATGTCTGATATAAGCCCTTCTTGAATGTTAGTCTCATTACTTTCAATGAAGCAGATCCTTTAACAGCTTCTCTCACTCTGTTCCTGTTCTTCAAGATCATAGCTATGGTGGAATGGGACATGACCAACTGGCAAGCAATAACCATCACTGATTTTCCACCTTCGTAGTCCTTAATCAGTTTTAAATTTGTTTCTAGGTCAATCACTTCATGTAGCCTCTTACATTAGTGATCGATTTTGTATGCTTAGGGGCCATGATGAAACAACATGAGATGAAATCAAGCACAAGAAAAAATGATGCAATCATGAAATGTGGTAAACCCAAGATGTATGAGGCTGCTGCTAGCATAACACTGTTATACAGTAAAATTTTTTAAAATAAGTAGAAAGAGTACACTCTAAAATAATGATAAAAAGTGTAGTATAGTAAATACATAAACCAGTAACATAGTCTTTTATTATCATTACCAAGTATTAAATACTGTACATAATTTTATGTGCTATACTTTTATATTACTGCCAGTGCAGTAGGTTTGTTTATACAAGTATCACCCCAAACTTGTGAGTAATGCATTGTGCTACAATGTTATGATGGCTATAACATCACTAGGCAATGGGAATTTTTCAGTTCCATTATAATCTTATGGGACCACCATTGTATATGCTGTCCATTGTTGACTGAAATGTCACTTTGCACTGCATGACTGTATACTGAACGCTAGCACACTTGCAATAGGAGAAAAAAAATGAGTGGTCACAATAAGGACAAAGCCTTTACAGAAAGGACAAAGCTTTATACAGAAAGGATAAAGCCTTTATAAAAACAGATCCCAAATAAAGCTGGAGAGCTCAAAATGCAAAGATAGTGGAGCTCAAATCCAGGAGAAACTTATCCTCAGACTCCAATTTGACAAGAAAGCAGTGAGCTCAATGGGCTCTGTGGGTACCAGCACCTGTTTGCTCACCAGCCTCAGAGTTGTTAGGGATCTTCTCTGGATCCCATGTTTGATCACCATGTAAAGTCAACCTTAAAAATAAAAGCCAGTTTTTTCTTTTTATCAGCAAAATGAGTTTATTTGAGAATAGCAGAGCATTGCAATTTGGGACAAGCATGCTATAGCAAAAACTATAGGCAAGTCCAGCAAACAAAGGAGAGAAATGCTACTTTATAAAGAAAAAGGAAGAAGTTGGGAGGGGGTGCTTTGAACAACAGTCCATTGGAGGAAAGCAAGAGTTCAGGGTGGTGATGGATTCTCATTGGCTGAGTTCTGACAGCTCCCTTTGGTTAGGTGTGTTGCTGGGTAAGGAGAAATCTTCCTTCCTCCTGCTGGGGTAGTAGAGACACTTTCCTGCCAGGAGTGCAAGGTACATCTCTTCCTGTTGGGGTCTGTAATTGACACATCTTCTTGTTCGGAAGTGTAATTGACATCAAATGGTATTGTGTGAGAGCTCCTGTTCTGACCTCCTGACTCCATTTTAAATGAGATTTTCTTTATTAACAAAGTACAGCCTAATACCTCTTTTGAATATAAATGTAAAAATTCTGTGCAAATGAATCCAATAGCATATTAAAAGAACCATGGCCAAGAGGGATTTATACTCTTGAAATAAAGCGTACAAGGATAGTTCAACAAAAGGGAAACAACCCAATTAAAAATGGGCAAAGGACTTGTACAGACATTTCTCCAAAGAAGATACACAAATAGCCAATAAGTACTCAAAAAATATTCAACATCCATAGTCATTAGGAAAATGCAAACCAAAAACAAAATGAATTTCACACTTACAAAACCATTTCACACTTACTAAGATGGCTATAATAAAAAAAGAAAACAAGTGTTGATGAGGATGTGGAGAAATTGGAATCCTCATATATTGTTGATAGGGATGTAAAATGGTACAGCCACTATGGAAAAGTTTGGCAGTTCCTCAAAAGGCTAAGTGTAGAATTACTATATGACCTACCAATTCCACTCCCAGGTATATAGTCAAAAGAACTGAAAACAAATACTTGTATGCCAGTGTTCATTGCAATATGATTCACAGCAACCAAAAGGTAGAACTAACCCAAGTGTTCATCAACAAATAAATGGATAAACAAAACATGGTATATACATATAATGGAATATTATTCACTCATAAATAGTAATTAAGTTCTGATACATAGATGAGCCTTATAAACATTATGCTAAGTGAAATTAGCCAAACAAAAAAGGACAAATATGGTATTATTCCACTTATATGAATTTTCTAGAATAGGAAAATTCATAGAGATAGAAAGTATATTAGAGCTTACCAGGGGCTGGGGGAAGGGGTTAATGGAGTGTTATTGCTTAGTGGTTATACAGTTTCTATTTGGGGTGGTGAAAAAGTTTTGGAAACAGCAGTGAGGGTTGCATAAACATGTGAATGTAACTAATGCCATTGAATTGTACATAAAAATGGTTAAAATGACAAATTTTATGATATATATGTTTTACCACGATAAAAAACCCCCAAACTTTCAAAAAAATGAGACACAACTACACACCCACTAAATGCCTAAAATTAAAAAGACTGACAAGGATATAGAGCAACTGGAACTCTCAAACTTGGCTACTACATGCATAAAATTGTAAAAGTACTTTGGAAAACAATGTTTCAGTGTCTTAAAAAGTTAAACACACAATTACCATAGAACCTAACCATTCCACTCCTAGATATTTACCCCCCTCAAAAAATATATGATCACATAAATACTTGTATAAGAAAGTTCATAGCTTCTTATCCTTATAGTTTAGGTATCATTATACCTACTGAAAACTAGAAACAATCTAAATATCCAATAATGGAAAATGGATAAACAAATTATAGTATATTAATACAGTGGAATAGTATAAAAGAAACAAATTACTTATATCTGTTTCAACATACATAAATCTAAAAAAACTAATGCTGAGTGAAAGAAGCCAGACTCAATACTACATATGTATTATTCTATTTGTATAAGTTCTAAAACAGGCAAAATTAATCTATTTTGGAAAAAGATCAGAAAAGGGGCAAGTCAGGGGATGGCAGGTAATTGATTATGAATCAACATCAGGCAACTTTCTGAGATTATGGGAATTTTGATAGTGTTACAGGTTACACAAGTATATGTACTTGTCAAAAGTCAGTGAATTAAATATTCAAGATCTATGCATTATACTATATGTAGTTATACCTTAATAATATCTATATCTATATGCCTATGTCTATGTCTCTATCTATCTATAACTTTGCCATGTCAGGACTAATTAATCATCAATGAGAAACTCCTTTGCCTGCTGTGATGGATAATTTTATATGTCAACTTGACTAGGTTAAGGGATTACCAGATACCTGGTAAAACGTTATTTCTGGGTGTGTCTGTGAGGGTATTTATGGACAAGATTAGCATTTGAATTGGTAGACTGAGTAAAGAAGATCACCCTCATCAATGTAGGTGGGAAATATCCAATCCAGTGAGGGCCCAAATAGAACAAAGAGGCAGAGGATGGGCAAATTTGCTCTCTGCCTGAGCTGGGACACCCATCTTCTCCTACTCTGGGACTTTGATGCTCTTGGTTCTCAGGCCTTCAGACTTCGACTGTGACTTACACCTTTGGCTCCCATTCTCTGGTCTTAAGACTCAGACTGAATTATACCACTGGCTTTCCCAGTTCTCCAGATTGCGGAGAGAAGATTGTGGGACTTCTCTGCCTCCATAATCACTTGAGACAATTTCAATAATAATAATTATATAAATATCCTATTGGTTCTGTTTCTCTGGAGACCTCTGAGTATAACAGATTTTGGTACGGAGAGTGGCTCTAGAGGAACAGAATGTTAAGAATGAGTTTTCTGAAATGGTTCTGGGATTTCTGGAATTGGCTCTCTAATCTGATTAGATTCAAATAAGCTGGTTACTCTATTTCCAATAGTAAAAAGGAGTACTGGTAGTCCATGACATGAACTGATAGAGATATGTAAAATATCTACATTGGATACTCCTAATCAAACACTAATAAGGATCCAGGAGCTAAGTGACTCTATATGATACTTTCAAACATTTGGATTGCTCGTAATATTGCTGGATAAAGTGGTGAAAGAGAAGGAGGAACTCAGGGATTCAAATTTCAGCTCAAGAGCTGCATAATGACCTAAGAGCTTCTATGTGTGCTCTGAAAGAGTCCCTTATCTCCTCCTGTAGCCACAAGGCTGAAATTGCTGAAAATCATATGCAGATTTTCATCCTGTATTAGATGAATTGCATTGCAAATTGAATACCCAGCCTTTCAGGGTGTCTACAGTTAACGTGAGGGCAAATATTGGGAAAAAATGGGATCCTGTAAATTGGGATGGGGATGTGTGGGAAGATCTTGATGAAGCAGGGAACATTGAGCTCCTAAATCCTGATGAGTTTTTATTGCCAGTAGAAGAGGTCTCCCCACTCCCAGTGGAAGTGGCCTCCTCTCGCCCAGCAAAAACGGCCTCCACAACCTCAGTGGAAATGACCTCCTGCCCCCTAGTGGCAGGGGCATCACCATCCCCAGTGGTATAGGCCTCCTCACCAACAGTGGTATCAGCCTTTCTACCTCTGTCTAAAGGAATTAACCCTACATTGCCTGAGGAAATGATAATGGCCTCCCTTGAGGTAGTTGCCAAGCAAGACAATGATGATTTTCCTCAGGACTCACCTCCATTACCCCCTTTTGCTTCTAGATCTACAACTAGACTCAAGTGCCAGGAGGCTTTTAAAGGTGAAGTACAAAGTGTGACCCACGAGGAAGTGTGCTACACTCCGAAAGAACCACTTGAGTTTTCTAATTTATACAAGCAGAAATCCTGGGAACTTATTTGGGAATGGATATTATGGGTGTGGGATAACGGTGGAAGGAAAATAAAGTTGAATCAGGCTAAATTTATTGATATAGGCTCATTAAGCAGATATTCTGCATTTAATGTTGAAACTTAGGGAGTTAGAAAGGGCTGTAACAGTTTGTTTGTTTGGTTGGCTAAAACATGGACCAAGAGATAGCCCACTTTGAATGAATTGGAAATGACCAACCTCTCTTGGTTTAATGTAGAGGAAGGGATTTAGAGGCTTAGGGAGATTGGAATTTTAGAGTAGATTTATCATTTAAGAACTACTCACACACACTGAGAGTCCAGAAGGCATACTTTTCTCCAGTACTTTGAGAAATAAATCTGTGAGGGGAGCCCCAGCATTCTTGATGAACTTTGTGATCACTCTTCTCTGCAGGCCAGCCCTTAAAGTGGGAACCACAGCCACTCAATTGGAAAACATAAATGTGACCGAGGCAATTTGACTAGGGTGTCAGGGGCCAAGTGGTGGCGCTCAACTGCTAAAGGCAAGGTGGACGTGATTACCATAATGAACAACAGAGTCAAAGCAGCAATCAGAATAGTCTGACTTACACTGACCTACAGAATTGGC
This sequence comes from Tapirus indicus, assembly GCA_031878705.1. NCBI lineage: Eukaryota > Metazoa > Chordata > Mammalia > Perissodactyla > Tapiridae > Tapirus > Tapirus indicus. Next base: position 50,961,631 of record CM062942.1, read on the forward strand.
TAGTTGATCATGGTGTTCCCAGAAGTGCAATAGATAGGAAGCCTACTAAATTCTTACTTGGTCTGCATAAGCAGAAAAGTTCTAGGTAAATAAACAAAAGTATAACTTGAATCATAAAAACAGAGAGTCACAGGCCCTCAATCAATTCCCAGAATTGAGCCAATTAACATACCCAGAACCTCTTGAATTAGGGGGAGGCTGGATCTCCTTAAGGCAGAACCCTGATACACTACTGAAAATTTATACTGTTAATCATCCCCAAAGGAACTTTCTCAAAGAGACCTCTGGCCTTTAACCAGGGTAACTGTACCTCGACGAAAAGGAAATAACCAGAACTTTTGGGGACTACTGGACACTGGCTCTGAACTGTCACTGATTCCAAGAGACCCAAAACATCACTGTAACCCTCCAGTCAGAGTAGGGGCTTATAAAGATCAAGTGACCAATGGAGTTTTAGTTCAGGTCTGTCTCATAGTGGGTCCAGTGGGTACCTGAAGTCATCCCGTGGTTATTTTCCCAGTTTCAGAATGCATAATTGGAATAAACATACTTAGCAGTTGGCAGAATCCCCACATAAGTTCCCTGACCTGTGGAGTGAGGAATATAAAGGTGGGAAAGGCTAAGTGGAAGCCATTAGAATTGCCTCTACCTAGGAAACTGGTAAATTAAAAGGAATGCTCCATTCCTAGAGGGATTACAAAGATTAGTGTCACCATCAAGTACTTCAAAGATGCAGGAGTAGTGATGCCCACCACATCCCCATTTAACTCTCCTATATGGCCTGTGCAGAAGACATATAGATCTTAACGATGTCAGTGGATTATCACAAGTTGAAGCAGGTGGTGACTCTGATTGACGCTGGTGTACCAGATGTGGTTTTATTGCTTGAGCAAATTAACACATTCCCCAGTACCTGGTATGCAGCTATTGATCGGGCAAATGCCTTTTTCTCCATTTTTGTCCATAAGATCCACCAGAAGTAGTAAGCACCATGGGAGCAAGGACTTTGTTTCCGGCTATTTCCCCCTCTTAAAACAGTGCCATAACCATTGTCAGTCCTGCCTCTTATCCAGTACCAAAATATGAAAGAACTCCAATATCACCATGGAACAATATAAGACCTGATTCTAGACTGGTGGCCCAAGGAAGAGGGGATGACTGTCTATCTTCCCAGTATGATATAAGCTCCAAGAGAATAGAGACTGACAGTTTTGTTCACTGCCTGCTCAAGGCTGAGCCTCCCTGACTCAAAGCAAGCAAGTGTGATATCAGTAATACTAGCAGGGAATGATCTGAAATTTGGTTCTAGTCTAGGAGCCCAGAAAGTTAGGGGTAAAGGCATAGTTGAACACAGTACTCTGTACCGATTTTTTTTCTGCCTTCCTCCCACTAACATAGTGCCATATTTTGCTCACTGCTATGTACTCAATCTCTAAAACAATGTTAGGACTAAGGTGAAACCTTGCTCTGACTAACAAGTTGTGGGGTATCCCCAAATCACTGTGAGACAATATAAGGCTTAAGGGCCAGGGGTGTAAGCGTGGTGGTGGCTGCCCCCCCCAAATAGGATATATGCTCTAAATGAACAGGAATTTTGTCTAGATTTTTCACTGTTCTATCCCCAGGCCCTAGGCCAGGACTGAATCTCTCTCTTACTGTGTCATCATGGAAGAATATAATGCTTGGTTCAGGGCTTGGGGTCTAGTGGGAGAGTAGGAACTAGGAAGCATTATTATATATCTAAAATGTATATCCATTTGTATTTTTTGTTGTCTAAAGACAAACTCTATATCCTATATATACTAGTTTGTCACATTGTATACATGCACTCTCTGTCTTTAAGTATATTTATCACATTCATTTATCTTGTTTTATACCCATCTTACATCTTTGTTATTAGTCTGAAGGCTACTCGAGGATAAAAGACCCGGTGTTAAAAAAGGAAGGTTTTTGTTTTGTCCACTGCTATGTTCCAAACTCTTAAAACAGTGCCAGGATTAGGGCCAGCCTCCCTCAGAGTGTCAGAATGTGGGATAACCCCAATATTATTATGGGAAAATATAAGGCCTATTTCTGGTCTCGGGGTCAGGGGTGGGTGGTGGATATCGGCCCTGCTACAGCCAGCATAGAATCTCCATGAGAGCTGAAATTTTGTCTTTTTTAGTCAATCACCAGTGCTGTGGCTAGGGCCAAGCCTCCTTGAGTGTCAGGAGTGGTAAAAGTACCTAGAATAGCAACTAGCATTCTAAGGTCAGTGTTATTGGTTGTTTTTGTTGTTGCAATCCATTTCCCAATTGGAATAAAAGAACATCCCTACAACAGAAACCGAAATAAATTCCACGTGGTTTAAAGTTTTTCATGTTGAAATTTTTAACAAACACAAAAAAAATCAATACTATCATCAATTATGATTATTATTTGCTTAGACAGGATTCACACCAAATTCATGATAGCGTCCGCCTCTGCAGAGGAAGGAAATGTTATGGTACTGGGAAAGAGATTTATTATCTGTGATGTTCTGACTTTTTAAAAATATAAATCTATATCTAAGCAAATATGCCAAAATGTTGACATTTTTAATTTTAGGTAAAGGTAAACAAATATTTGTTATATCATTCAGATTTTCTATTTATTTCATATTTCAAAATAAATAAAATACAAAGAGAATTTAAAACACCATTATTGTTGATGATTTTATTACAATGTTTTCAGAACTGAACATATCTAGGACATATATGCATGAAAGGACATAAAGCATCTGAATAATACAATCAAGAATCTTGATAATAAAGAAAACTTTAAACTTGGTATTTCACAGAGAATATACATTCCTTTTTAATAGAAAGCTTGAATAAACCAATTACCATTGAAGAGATAAGAAAGCTGATTTACCATCAAAAGTGTCAACAGGATTAGATTGTTTTACAGTTTAGTACCAGCTAATTTTTAAAGAACAAATACTTCTAATGCTATTTAAACTATTCCAGACCACAGAAAAAGACTGAAAACTCACTAATTCATTTTTTAAAGATAGCACAACTTTAAAGATAATAAAACTTGAAAATGACAGTGTAAGAAAAAAAATACAATTTCACTTTGGAATGTAAACGCAATAATTCTAAATTGAATATTGATAAATAAAATCTAGCAATGTATCAAATGATTATTACACCATGACCAAGTAAGATTTATTCCAGAAACATAAGTTTGGTTCAACATCAAATACCTACTAATCTAATTCAACAAATTAAAGGGAAAAAAATCAAATGATTTTATCAATAGGTGCTGAAAAGACATTTGATAAAATTCAGGAGTCACTTTTAGTAATGATGCTATGTAAAACAGGAATAGAAGAAACTTCCTAAACATGTTAATGGTTAATGACAATTTACCAATAACCAACAATAAACGTCATATTAATAGGGAATACTAAAGACAATTTCACAAAAATTAAGAATCAGACAGGCATGTATGTCATAATCATTATTTTGGAGAATCCTGCTGATGTAGTAATAATCAATATAATTATTAGAAAAAATAAAATTCTTTATTTGCAGGTGAAATGATTGTATATCTAAAAAGTTGAAAATATTCTATTTAAAAAATCCAGTGTAATTTAGAGGATTTAGTAAGTTGATTAAATAGAAGGTAAAAATGTTAAAAGATCTGTAGTTTGTCTATATTGCCAAAAATAGCAAGTTACAAATGAGGAGGAAAAAATACTCAATTCAAAATGCGACAAAAACTGTAAAAATATTTAGAAACAAATATAATCAGATCTGATGGATCTATATGAAGAACATTAAAAAAAACCGATTTTAATGATGTACCAAAACTCTTGAGTGTTAAGGATTAATATTATTAAAATGAACCTCTAAACAAAAATGCAGAAATGTAATACACTTCTAAGATATCAAAATTCTTTTAAATGTGGAAAGAATGTTTTCAATTTTCATATGAAATAATGAATGTCTAGGACAAGTTATACAAAAAAAGAAAAGAGAAAAGAAGCTAATGAGAGGGGCACTTGCTTTACCAGAGTCCAAAATTTATGGTCAAGCCACTATAGTTAAGACAATGTGACACTGGCTCAGGAACATGAGAATGGGTGGTTTATTTAATTAATGTGATAGCATAATCAGGTATCCAATGTGAACAAAATGTACAGTTGGACCTCTCATCTTGTATACCATATACAAACATAATTCCAAATGGATCAAACAGTTAAGCCTTAAAATTAATAAAAAAATTTTAGAAAAACAATGTAGGTGAATATTTGTATGACTTAGGTAGGGACATTTATCTGAAAAAGACAGGAAACCAAAAGCTAAAAAGGAGATGGTAGTCTATCTGAAAACTTAAAAAAAAATCTGTAAAGTAGAAGACACCATCAGTAAAATCACGATTAATAATAGAATGTAAAATAATCATACCACATACGGTCTACAAATGATTAATATGCACCATACAGTAAATATAGTAAGAATTCCTACAAATTTATAAGAAAAAGAGCAAAGATTCAATAGATAAATGAGCAAAGGATAAGTACTGGCAAATCACAAAAGAGAAAAATCCAAATAGTTAAAAAACCCTCACTGAGTTTGTCACTTAAACAACATTATGTAATTTTTCACCCTTCAGATTTGCAAACATTAGAGTGCTGGAGAGGATGCCAGAAAATGAGCACTTTCATTCTGGATGGTAATTTTGTAATATCTCTTAAAATCAAATATACACCTACCTAGCAATCCCATTTCTGGGAGTGCACCCTATAGCTAGAAAAGCACCAATATGTATTGCAGCAGTGCTATGGTGCAACAAGGAAAGGAAATAACTTAAATGACCATCAATAATGGAATGCTTGAATACCTTTTTGGTACATAAACATGTACTGTATATACAGCTGTTAGTGAGAGGGAGGAGGAGAGGGAGAAAAAGAGGGAGGAGAGGGAGGGAGGAAATGGGTGATTTATTTAATAAATGTGATGGCAAAATTAAGTAACTAATATGAACAAAACGTATAGTTGGACCTCTATCTTATACCATATACAAAAATAAATCCCAGAGGGAAAGAGGTAGAAGGAGAGGAGAGGAGGGGGAAGGGGAGAGGGAGAGGCATCTGCAGCTACTGATCAGAAGGGTTGTCATGGATATATACCAGTGAGAAAAGCAATTAGAGAGAAATGATGTGCCTTGTCATTTTTATAGAAACCACTACAACAAACATCCTCTTTCTGTAAGAGGATGGGGAAAACATGGAAGGGTATACATCATGTTCTTAACACTTGTTACCTGGGGAGAAGAAAGAGGGAAGATAAGGAAATAGAAGAAAGAACATGGTGTGGGGTTACACCATTAATTTTTCTTTACCTAGTTTTTCTTTGTTCCAATGGTCGCGAACACTTTTCAATTTTCTATTAGCACCTAATTCAAATTTTCAATTACAGAACAAGGCAATATCAAAAGTACCAAAGTACCCTTGGGGCAAAACTGTGGAACTAGTGAATGTAAGATTTGGAGGCACAATAAGTAATAATAAACTCTTGAATCTGTGACACCAAAATTGTTCTCAAAAGTTCACGAGAACACGACATATTTTACATTTAATAGTTCCACAACTTTTGCAAAGAGCAAAATGAATTTAGGGGGTTTTCACCAAACCATAGACATAAATGTGAATATCATCATCAAACTTAATGAAGTAGACGGACGGCTTGGCCACCACTTGATGGATGAAAATGCCGGTTCTCTTGGACCCGTCATCTTTGGCGTGCTCCACTTGTTTGCCCACGAGGCTGTCGACCACTTCTCCAGGCTCTCGTTCTGCTGTAGGGAAGTAGTAATTGGAATCTGGAATGATGCGCAGGTCACCATCTTTATAGTCATCCAGCAGCGTGTACATATAAAGGACCGGATCTTTCTCGTAGGTGATATAAAACCAAGTGTCCATTACCGGAGCTCGCGCCAGGACCATGCCCTTCCATTCATCTTTCCTACCGTGCTCACCCTCAAACACATGCCCCACTGCTTTGCCAATCAGGGAATCTGCCAGGCGCGAATCAATGCGATGAGTTGGCACTCTCTCAGGAAGGATCTCTAGCGCTAAAACTCTCTTATCTCGGTGCAGTTCTAGTCCATACACACTATCTTTGCCATCATATTTGATGATGTAGAGCGTGGGCTTCACGGAAACCTGCTCGAGCACAGTGCCCTTCCACTGCTCCACGGGCTCGTTGCCTTCCTTCCAGCCGTGTTGAATGCGGCAGCCCACGATGTTCCTACGGGTGAGGAAAGTGGGCTTGCGCCGCTGCTTCCTGTGGGTGTGCCTTTTCTTCATCAGGTATGCGGACACGCCATCTACGCCCATCGGAGGCACAGTTGGGGGCGACATGGCTCGGGGTTTTTAAGGAGGCTCTAGCAAAGCTGCGACTTGCTTGATTAAGCTGACAAAAAGTCAACACTATCCAATGAGATCTTTTATCGTGATCTCTGAGTTCCCGTCCGTCCTCCCTTCCCCAGGAGCAAGGCTCTCACCAAGGCTTGGCAGAAGCGTTCTAACTCTGACGGTAGGCACTGAGACAGCGTGAACCTCTTTACAGTGTTCTCCTCTCCCGCCTGGGCGGGCTGCCTGCAAGCAGTGGCGGTTGCCGCAGGAGATGGCGGGCTCGCGTGTGCTGCCCGCGCCTTGCGCCCGCCCCGACTCCCAACCCCAAGTCCCTGAATTGACCACTTAGCTTTTATCGATGCTGCTACGGCTCCGGAACGGCGATGGAGAAGGAGACCACGCGAAAGGTAGGCAAGGGATAAAAGAGATGGCTGCAGCAGCAAAGGCGCAGGCGGCGACAGGTCTGTGACGAGTCCGCGCGGCCTCGGCTTCGCAGCGCTGCTATGCTCGGCCTAGCTCTGGCGCCGGGGTTTTTGCGGCTTTGGGAATTCGACCCCTCTGAGCCCGCCTGCATTTCGGCCCCGCCCCCCGCCATTCCTCCTTCCGCTCTGCCTGCAGCAGCAGGGCGGGTCAATGCGCGCACCCGCGTTCAGTCTACACAGTCACAGGCGCTCGCTCTTTCATTTCCTCACTCAACCCCCGACCGCTTCCCTAAAACCGGAGCCAGACTGGCCGGCTCTCCTCCTCCTTTTCTCTGGCCTCCTCTCGCCCACCAGCCTCCTCCACAGCCGCTCCATCTGCTTTCTATCTTCCAGGAATTACTCACAAAGCCTTTTTTAAAAAAAAATAATATTCAACACATACATACAAACACAGAGTTTGTCCATACAAATTATTTTCTTTCAGTTTAAGGAATATGAAACTGGAGAAGAAAAAGCTTGTGTACCGTCCACCATCTTGATCCAAGCTCTCCTTTATATTTTCTATCTGATCACTCCTGGTATGGTAATACTTTTTAAATAATTTTTTTCCTAAATGTAAAAGAAATGTGCTGATATTGTGGATATTCTCTGAAATTAAGTGAAATAAAAGACGAAACTAACCTTAATCTTACCGTCTAGACATACACCAAATGTTAACAGTTCTGATTTCTCTCATTAATAAATCTATGGTTATATTTTATAAAATTGGAAGCAGATTTCATACCTTTAATAGCTTGCTTTTGTCATTTATATCATGAGCATTTTCCAAGGTTATTAAATACTCTGAAAACGTGATTTTTAATGGTTGCATAATGCTTCTTTGTATGGTTGGTCCATTATTTATTCTAAATGGTCTATGACAGAATACATAATAAATTAGTTTACTTTTATATATGGAGTTATTGAGAGTATAAACCATATTTTCAAAGAATACTTAGTGACATGGAGATCTACATATGAGATAAGAACACTGTGTGAAAAAGCAGGATATTGAAACAAAATCGTGGCCCCAATTTTGTAGGGAGAGAAAAATGAAATGGTTTTTGTGGTATATATTTACTGTTTTTCCTGATTATAAAAGTATTGCATGCTCATATGGAAAATCTGAAAGATATAAAAGAAAGTATCCATAATTTCACCTACCTCAAGTCACAGAGATGTTATGAGGATTAAATGAGAATGTCTATAAAACTTTTAGCCCTGTATCCTACTTACAAGGTGGCAATAAAAACTAGGGAGTCTAGGCCCCTCATTTTCATTCCTCCGCCCTTCACTGGTGGTTAAGAGAAGGCCTCATATCCTCATGGATAGAAAAAGGCCATTGATTCATCTGGGAATGTAGGAAAGCCAAGGAGAAAGATGCAAGGCAGCAATACTGGCTGCCTCCACATTTCATTACCTTCCAAGGCAGGGACAGAAAAACCTAGTCCTCACACAATTTAATAGCTGATTGGGCAGAATATGTGTGGATTCCCCAATTCCCCATGTTTTCCAGGTCAAGGATTTTGGAGATTAGATAACTCTCCAATACTATACTACAAGAAAGTAATTCCAAGAAAGCAAGAAAACTACATATACTAAAAGCTATTTTCAAACTCTTTGGAATGATGTAGTGGCATGTACACATACACATATATACAATGTACACACTGAAAATCAGAAGGTAAGTGTAAATGTCATGACATTATGTTCCACAAATAATGACCCCCAAGTAATTTTCTAGACCAAGATATGCCAAGCTCTCTTTGCTTAGAAGAGCACTTGACAGGTGGGAGAAAAAGACCACCCACAGGGCACACAAACGCAGAGCAAACAATTCACTCAGGCTTTATGGTTACTTACTTCAATGGAATTCTTGCTTACAGCCATATAAAACAGCTTGAGGAGACAAAAGAATTTCTAATATCCTTTCTTCTCTAAAACAATGATTCTGATGTTTAGATTGTTTCCTAACATTATGGATTCAATGGGCCTTACCACACTATGATATAGTGTTTACTTTGTATGTCTGCCCACTAGCCTATAAACCCATTCAAGAAAGGACTTTTATCTTGCATCTCAAATGCCTTACACAGAGTAGGTACTCAATAAATATTTGTTAAATGAGTAAATAAGTGCTTTCAGCTGCTCTGTTCCAAACCAAAGAAATCCTCCCAAATGAAACAAGTAGTCTTAGACAAGCCTCTGAAGACTGCAGTCCTGGTGACTCAAAATCTCCCATGGCAGCTTTATTTATCCCTTCAGAACACCCAGATCACTGACCCTGTGAATATGTGTCTATAAGTCTGAAAATGATTAAAAGAATACCATCAATCTGCAATATGTAGATAATAATATCTACCTCAAAGGGTAGCTGTGAAGATTAAATGAAATAAATAGAAGTAAATTTCTTAGCACATGAACTGGCTCATGGTAAGTACTCATAGTCTCTTAACCAGTCATTCCCTAAAACCAGCCCCTTTCTCTTACTAGGTCTGTCTACAAACTACCTAGCTCTACAAACTGCAGCTCATGCCCCATCACTGAACCTTTGCTCTATTTTATACTCAAGCCCTCTTGGTCAGGGCCTGAGTGTAAATCAAGGAGGCACTGTGGCAGAATTTTGTCCCTTATAGCCAGTTTCAGAGCAGTCATTCAAATGCTGCACATTTCTGGAAGCCCAAATTCTGGATAAATAAAACATTGTTGAAAATAAATTTTAGAGCTACAGATAATTTATAACTGGAGGGGTGGTAGAGATAGGCATAAATGTGGTTTATTCCATGGTACAAGGCAGAGTATAATAAATGCTGTGAGAAGTACAAATTAAGCACTGGGGACCCAAAGGAGGTAGTGATTTGTTATGGCTGGGGAGATTGGAAAGGACAACTTGAAAGGGTAAGACAAGAAAAGGAAGACATTCAGAAGGTGGTAGAATAGTGAAGCCTTTTTAGTCTAAGCAGAAAACAGCTGGAGGAAAGGCACAGAGGGATGAATGAGCATAGGATATGTGACAAACTGATTAAGAGCTATGGCTGGAGGAGCGGAGGATGCTAGGCTAAGGAATAGGGGATGTGGTTTGTGGTGGGAAACAAGGTTAGTCAACAGCCTCAAATGCAGGGAATTGATCTTCCATCCACTCCTGGGTAGAAGCAGATGATGTTCCAATTCCTCTGACAGTGTAGTGTTGGCACGACCAAGTAGAGAGCTGATCTTCCATGTCCCATCTGGCAGAACCAGGCAGTGCTTCTCTAAGCAGGCAGTGCTTCCCTGTCATAGTAGTATAGGTGGTGCTGAGCACAGAGCTGATCTTTCATCCCCCACTTAGTAGAAGCAAGCAGTGTGGCACTCTGATTCCTTTGCCAGAGTAGTGTCAGTGAGGCTTAATGATGAGTTGTTCCTTCACAGTCACCTGGAGGTAGTGCTCGTGATCTCTATGCTATTGCCTTTCCTCACCCTCTCTTCATATCAACACAGCAGCAATGAGACTGAACACAGAGGGTAGTCAGCACCCTGGTTCCCCACAGCTTTGGTGTTGGTGAAACCCAGTGAGGAGCTGAGCTTTTATCCCCATCCACCACCGATGATACTGAATGAGGGGAACAAGATGGAACTAGATGGTACTCAGGTTTCCCTACACCCTTGGTGTCAGTAAGGCCCAGATAAGCCTTCACTCCCACTGGGAGGCAGTAAGACGGTATAAGTCAGTACCTAAGTTTCACCATGAAGCTACTGGCATATCTGAGAAGGGAGCTAAACTTCTATCTATTCCACCCATATGCAATGAGGCAGTGTGACTCAGTGCTCCACTTTTGCAAAGACGGTGTCAGGAGATCCGACAAGAAGCTGAACATGAACACACACTGAACCCGCCAGCTACATAAAAACAGGGGCACTGTCTGATAAAAAAGGTTAAGTAGACTATAGAGTGTCATAATATAATATCAAAATGACAAGAATGCAATGAAAATCACACATCATACAAAGAACAAGTGAAATCACAACTTGAATGAGGTAAGACACTTAATAGATGCCAAAACTGAGATAAATCAAATACTGAAATTATCTGAAATAGATTTTAAAGCGGCTATCATAAAAATGCTTCAATAAGCAATTATGAATTATCTTGAAATAAATGGAAATAATAGAAAACCTCAGCAAAGAAATAGAAGTTATAAAAAAGAACCAAATGGAAATTTTAGAATTGAAAAATGAAATAACCAAAATAAAAATCTCCTGGGACGAGATTAATATAAGACTGGAGATGACAGAAGATAGAATCCGCAAACTTGAGGTCAGAAAAATAGAATTTACCCAGTGTAAACAACAGAAAGAAAACAGACTGAGAAGAAAAAAAAAGTCTCAGGAACCTGAGACAATAACAAAAGAGCTAACACTTACAATTGCTTTAAAGGAAGTTAAATTCTTAGATACAGAAACATGTACCAGATCTGCATATTGAAAATTAAAAATGTTAATGCCGGACATTAAAGAATACCTAAATAAATGGAAAGACACACCATGTTCATGGATTGGAAGACTTAACATAGTAAAGATATTAATTCTCTCCAAATTTATCTATAAGCCTAATGCAATTTCTAGGAAAATTCAAGCAAGGATTTTTATAGAAGTACACAGGATTATTCTTAAATTTATATGAAAATGCACAATATCTAGAATAGCTAAAATAGTTCTGAAAGAGAAGTATACAGTAGAAAGAATCATTTTACCTGATGTTAAGGCTTACTGCACAGCTACAGTAATCAAGAAAGTGTGGCGTTTACAAACCAATAGACATATAGATCAATGACACAGAAGACAGACCCAGAAATTGACTCACACAAATATGTCCAACTGATTTTTGACAGAAGTTCAAAAGCAATTCAATGGAGAAAGGATAGCCTTTGTAACAAATGGTCCTGGAGGAATTGGACGTCCAAAGGCAAAAAAAAAAAAGACCTAGACCTAACCCTCTTACCTTATACAAAAATTAACTCAAAATAGAAAACTGAGTAAAATGTAAAGTGTAAAGCTATAAAACTTTTACCAGAAACAGAGGGGAAAATCTTTGGGACCTAGCACTAGCTGAGGGATTCTTATACTTTACACCAAAAGCAGCATCATTCAAAGGAACAATTGATAAATTTGACCTTATTAAAAAAAAAAAACTTTTGCTCTATGAAAGACTCTGTTAAGAGCATGAATACACAAGCTACAGAGAGGGAGAAAATATTTGCAAATCACATATCTAACGAAAGCCTGTATCTCAAAAATATAAAGAGCTCTGAAAACTCCACAGTAAAATAGCCACAAATCCAATTAAAAAATGGTAAAAGATATGAACAAATATTTCACAAAGAGGATATGGAGTTAGCAAATAAGCACATGAAGAGATCATTAGCCCTTAGGGAAATATAAATTATGACCATAATGAGATATCACTACACACCTATTAGAATAGCTAAAATTAAAAAATAGTGACTATATCAAATTTTGGCCAGGATGCAGAGAAACTGGTTCTCTTACATTGATGGTTCGAATGTAAAATTATGTACTCTCTTTGGAAAACATTTGGCAATTTCTTAAAAAAGTAAACATGGAAATACTATACAACCTAGCAATCATACACTTAAGCATGTATCCTAGAGAAATAAAAACTCATGTTCACAAAAAATCATGTAGTACATAAATGGTCATAGAAGCTTTTTTCATAATTCATAAAATCTGGAAACAAACCACATGTCTTCCAAAGGGTGAATGACTTCAAAAAAACATTGATATATCCATAGTGTGTAATATTACTCTGCAATAAAAAGGAACAAACTATTGAGACAAGCCAAAATTTGGATGAATCCTAAGGGAACTGTACTGACAAAAAAAGGCCAATCCCAAAAGGTTGCATACTGTATTCTTATATTTACAAAGCATTCTTGAAATGACAAAATTATAGTTTAATGGCTTCCAAGGATTAGGGAGCTGAAGTGGGAGGGAGATGGCTGTAGTTATAAATGGGTAGTAGGGGGATCTTTGTGATGGAACTCTTCTTTTATTTTGACTGTGAGGATTGTCACGCTAGTTTACACATGTGATAAGATTGCATAGTACTAAATACACACAAACGAGTCTATGTATAACTGGTGAAACTGAATAGGTTTGATAGATTTTATCAATATCAATTTCCTGTTGTGATTTTTTACCATAAAAATGCCAGATGTTACCACTGAGAAAATTGGGCAAAAAGTACACAGGATCTTTCTATATTATTTCTTACAACTGCATGTGAATCCACAATTATCTCAATATATTTTTTCTTTTTTTATTGATGTTATAATAGTTTATCACATTGTGAATTTTTATTTGTACATTATTGTCAGTCACCATATAAATGTATCCCTTCACCCCTTGTGCCCACCCCCCAACCCCTTCCCCCTGGTAACCACCAAACTGTTCTCTCTGTTAGTTTATCTTCCACATATGAGTGAAATCATGCTATGTTTGTCTTTCTCAGTCTGGTTTATTTTGCTTAACATAATACCCTCTAGGTCCATCCATGTTGTTGCAAATGGGATGGCTTTGTCTTTTTTATGGCCGAGTAGTATTCCATTGTGTATATATATATATACCACATCTTCTTTATCCAATCATCAGTGGAGGGACCCTTGGGTTGCTTCCACTTCTTGGCCACAGTTAATAATGCTGCAATGAACATAGGGGTGCACAAGCCTCTTTGGATTGTTGATTTCAGGATCTTTGGATAAATACCCAATAGTGGGATAGCTGGATCATAAGGTATTTCTATTTTTAATTTTTTGAGAAATCTCCATACTGTTTTCCGTAGAGGCTGTCCCAGTTTGCATTCCCACCAGCAGTGAATTAGGGTTCCTGTTTCTCTACAACCTCTCCAACATTTGTTATTTCAAAATATTTTTTAAAGTAATAGAAGTGCAGCTGTAATATGTAATAGATAAAGTTATTCAATATATATTTCTGAATAATGAAAGAGATGTAGACAATTATATATTATATGATAATATTTCTTATTAAAGTAAATAATGTTATTTTATGTATGGGAAAAAAATAATTATGCAACTTCGAGTAAGTCATTGAATCTCTCTTTGCTTCTATTTCATCAGACAAAGAATAAGAGATTTGGACTAATTCATCTCTAAAATTCCTTCTTACTCCAAACTTCTATGATTCAATGGAAAATGTAAAGCTGGGAAAGAGAAGTAGTATTAAGAAATGGATCTGAGTTGTAGTTATTCAGTGCGTGTAAATTTTATATAGGGAGAAAATGCAGCTAGGTAAGCTTAGGGCAAAGTGATAGACAACTTTAAAATCAACAGATCAAGATTATTGTTTTCTCTGTTAGATAATTCAGAACTGTAGAGATATTTGTGGAGCTGCTAAATTGCCTGTAAAAATTCAATCTTGTCACAGTATTTTAGCAGGATTGAATGTGAGAGTTGATGAGAAGAGTAAAACTCTGTTAGTTGGTCAGTTACATATATCCTGAATAAAGGCTTTGGCTCTGATTAATGAAGGTGTTGGTTCAGGATTTGACAATGTTCACTCAGATATCAAAGATTTCCTCTAAGTACTGGATTTAAGATGGAGACCAGTGATTAAAAACCAAGCAACTTTGCTCTGTTTGATTCCTAAATATAGTTATTGATATTTTTCTTATTTTTGCAAAAATAACTTTTTAAAGGTATAAAAGAATGGGTAAAATCAATGAGCAGAGAGAGAAAACCCTCTATATTATGGAGAATAATAAACTGGCACTAAAAGTCCTGGGTTTTATTATTTGACTGTGTTACTAAATTGCTGTATGACTCATACTTTCTGTGCCATAGTTTAGTATATATAAAAGAGGGGAAATACTATCCACTTCTTAATTTTCAGAAAACTATATGGAATTTAATTAGGTAGAAGGCCTGTTTAATGTTTTAAGCTACATAAAGAATAATGCTATGTAAATATAGGATCTGTGAAATGAATAAGAAACACCTCAACTAAATTGGAGTCAGGAAAGCCCGTAGGTGGAGCTCTCATGCCCTATCATACATCCTCAATTACTCCAAACAGGAATAAACATATGCTTGCATCTCCGACAGGAAGTACAACTACTTAGCTACTGAAGGAAGATTTCTCTCTCAACCTGGCGACAGCCCAGCCAATGAGAAGCACTGCAGCTCAGCCAATGAGAAGCTGTCGACACCTGTCCTCCAATGGAATTTGGTTTAGAACAGCCCCTCTCTATTCCCCTTTTGGCTCTATAAAAGCAAGTTCCCCTCCTTTGCTCTCCAGATTTGCCTACCATCCACCATAACATGTACATCCTGAATTGCAATTCTTTTGGCTATTCCCAAACAAATTCATTTTGTGGATAAAGTTATGGCCAATTTATTTTTAAGTTGACAGATCACTTCAATTTTTTTTATAATATGGAGAAATAGCAAATAAATTTTGAAAAATGACCTTATAAAATAGAATGTCAAAGCTTACTTTACTGGTTCACTAAGAGTAATGAATTTGACTACTGCTTTTTTTTTAAAAGTTCTTATTTATTACAAAATCAGATTAGGTTCAATTACTATGAATATCGATATGTCCTACTTTCTATGTAATACATAAACAAAGCTATTACCACCCTGAAGTCTAAGGCAAAGAGTAAAATGAAACCGTTATTTTTCAGATATTTTTTTGAAAATTATTTTGAAAACAATAAGTTCTGTGATTAATGAGAATTATCTGAGGGAATAGTCCTTGGATTTTTTCCCTTGATACATGAATTTTCTTTTATAAAACAAAGAACAATGACACAATAGAACCCCCACCATAATCCTGTAAGTGGGGTACAAAAAGAAAAAAAAACTTTTAAAATGAAGGGCTTTATTATTATGAGATTAATAAAAAAATAATTTTCTGTCGGTCTGCACTGAAACAAAGCACAGATATAAAGTTAATGAAACTTAAACTGGACACAACTGAACTGAAAAATTCCTAAATGGTCATTCAGGAGTTGCTTCCCAATCCCATAGCTGAGATACGAACTTTAGAGCATGCTCTTTGAGAATGGAGGCTGGGTAGAGGAAGGGAGATACAAGCTCACTATAAGAAACTCAAACTACATATAAAAGTGTAAAGATGAAAGAAAAAAAAGAACGAAAACATCACACCAAACCTCACCACCCATACATGTGTTTTCCAGGAGATATGACAGTTTGTATTCCCATATTGTTTAGAGCTCCATATTAGATGACCTCTATAGAAGCAAAATTATAGCATACATATGTGCTTGGGAAAGGGACAGTCTTTAAAAACAAAAAAGCAATTGAAACTCAGCCTTATATTTCTTCAAAGGAATGCTCTGACAAAAGAAATGCCAATAAAAATAAATTGGTATTTACATCTGTTTAAAGAAATTCAGAGAACTGAAATTCATACCTATCCACTAAGATATACTCCCCATTCTCAATAACTTTTGCAAAGTCTGTTTGATACAGGCCAAAAAGGAGATCTGGCTTGGAGCCAGTCTGATGTGGAACCAAAGATCATGCTTTAAGGCAGTGGATCTCTAACTTTTAGCATGCATTAGAATTTGGTGGAAAGCTTGCAAAATAAGCAGATTCCAGGTCTCATCCCTCAGAGACTCTGATCCAGAAGGTCTGTGGTGGATTCTATAACCATACTTGTTTTGCAAGCTTCCCAGGCTTTTACTCTGAGAATCATTTCAATAAAGCCACTTGAATCCATTTCCCTACGCTTCTGTTCCCAAAGGCTTTGATGTGTAAATATTCTTTCCTTGATTCATCATGTATCAATCATTTAACTGTTTCAGGTTTTCCATATACTCAGAAGGTCATGATCATTTTGTAACTAAAACCTACTATTAAAATGTGTAGTAATGGCAGGGCAACTCGGGCATTACAACTTGGGCATTACCCTTTTATGGGAAAATATCCTCTTAATTTTCAATGGGTTAGAATAATTTCCTTTATGATATGAACACATATCATAAAAATGTTAAAATTACACTTTTTAAAGCCAAGAGAGTTTATGAACACCAAGATATGAAAAAAATAATATGTGATTTCTAATTCATCCTCCCTCAGTCTCTTCATACTAGAACTGCTAAACTCATCATTGCCACTTTATCTAGTCAACATCTCTTTAAGTAAATGCCATATTCTTTGCTCAATGAATCAAGTCTAAGATAGTAATGAGGCTTCTCCTGCTTGTGTCCATACCAATGATAGCCCACTGTCTATTTTTGGTGAAGCTCCCATTCATTTCTGTCTTTATAGCCCATGTACTTATTTAAACAAGGAATTAGTGGCATCAACTCTAACCCATGCCCGCTCAATCTCAGTCCTTTGGTCAACAGTATCGACTGCTGCAAAAAAAGGTCCAGACAGTGACAATGATATTGGGTTGGAAGTCACTGGTGACCTTTATGGAAGCAGAAAACATAAAACATTTTTAAATAGCTTAAAATTAGGAAATACATGCAAATTTATACATGAACATTCCATAGCATACATTTCTAACCCACTGATGGGATCAGCTAAAATGAAATCCTCCTCTGAGTGGACTTAACAAAGCATAGAAGAATTGTGTCAATGCTCTTGACTGTGTTATAATTGTACGTATATGACTCAAAAAGAATGTTAGAGAAGGCTAGTCAAGTTGAGCCAAAGCTGGCTATATCCCAAAGTTAAGTAGAATAGAGTTACCACCCAAATACTCATTTCACTCAGTCCAAGCCTTGGCAGTGTTCCCTGTCTTACTGAAAAGTTAAGCATAACCAACCCAATAGGAAATGTTAGCAGGGTGGGAGGTGGTGGATTATTGTTATTCTCTCAACTCATTTCTATTTTTTAAATTCAGCTTTATTGAGGTATAATTGACAAATAAAATTATATATAATTAAACTATGCAACTTGATTTTTATATATGTATACATTGTGAAATAAACACAATCAAACTAATTAACATATACATTACCTCATATAGTTACCATCTTTTTGTGGTGAGACCACTTAAGATCTACCACCTTAGCAAATTTCAAGTATACAACACAGTATTGTTAACTATAGTCACTATTAGATTTCTAAAATGTATACGTCTTGCATAACTGAAACTGTACCCTTTGACCAACATTTCCTCTTTTTTCCCAGCCCCAAACCCTGGCAACCACCATTCTACTCTGCTACTGTGAATTGCAATATTTTAGATGCCACATATTAAGTGAGATCATGCAGTATTTGTCTTTCTGTGGCTTTCATTATTATTTCATTTAACATAATGTTCTCCAGTTTCATCCATGTTATCACGTGGCAGGATTTTATTCTTTTTTAAGGCTGATACTATTCCACTGTGTGTGTGTACCACGTTATCTTTATCCATTCATCTATTGATGGACACTTAGGTTGTTTCCCTATCTTGGCCACTATGAATAATGCTGCAATGAACATGGGAGTGCAGATATCTCTTCCAGATACTGATTTCATTTCCTTTGAATATTTTCCCAGAGATGGAATTGCTGGATCATAAAATTCTATTTTTAATTTTGTGAGGAACCTCCATACTGTTTTCTATAATGGCTGTTCCAGTTTATATTTCCAGCAACAGTGTAGAAGTGTTTCCTTTTCTCTACATCCTTGCCAACATGTATCTTTTGTCTTCTTGATAATAGCCATTCTAATAGGTGTGACATGATATCTCATTGTGGTTTTGATTTGCATTTCCCTGATGAATAGCGATGTTGATCACATTTCCATATACTTGTTGGCCCTTTTCAGGTCTTCTTTAGAGAAATGTCTATTCAGGTCATTTGCCCATATTTTAATTGGGTTACTTGGGGCTTTTCTTTTGCTTTGAGTTATACGAGTTCCTTAAATATTTTGGATATTAACTCTTATCAGACATATGGTTTGAAATTTTTTTCTCCCATTCTGTGGGTTGATTTTTTATTCTGTTGATTGTTTTCTCTGTTGTTCAGAAGCTTTTTGCTTGATGCAATCCCACTTATCCTTTTGCTTTTATTGCGTGTGCTTTTGGTATTATATCCCAAAAAAGCATCGCCAAAATCAATGTCAAAGAGCTTTTCCCCTATGTTTTCTTCTAGTCATTTACTGTTGAGGTGTTGCACTTAAGTCTTTAATGCATTTTTGAGTTGAGTTTTGTATATGATGTGAGATAACAGTCCAATTTCATTTTTCTGCATGTGTATATCCAACTTTCCCAACAGCATTTACTGAAGAAACTATCCTTTTTCTGTCGTCTGTTCTTGGCACTCTTGTTAAAGATCAGTTGACTGTAAATGCATAGGTTTATTTCTGGGCTCTCTACTCTGTTGCATTGATCTATATGTCTATTTTAATGCCAGTTCCATACTCTTTTGATATCTGTAGCTTTGTAATCCTAACTCAGTTCTTAAATTACCTTTTCATACAGGCAAAATATGCCTTCTAAAGGCCCAGGTCAGCTGCCTTGGCATCTTTGGTTGCCCATGTGGCTTGTCCTAAAAACCTATAACTTCAAGTGTTTGCTAGGATTACCTACTGGACCAGCCACAAGTTTTGGCCTTGTCTCCAGTAAGGAGTTGGATTTCTGACTGCAATGAGAGCTAGCAAATGATTGCAAAGAATGAAGTGCTGCTAATTTCATCTCTTTTGAAGTTATTTTCCCAATGTAGCAGTTAACAAGGTTTCATTACTTTCTTATGCACTTACTTAACAAGTGGTATTTGCTATGGGGAAGTCTCTCTAATTGTTATTATTAGCCTAAGGCAATAGAGATGCCCTCATTTATTTGTCCTGCTTAGCAACACAAGTCTAGCCACTTCCTAAAATAAAAGGAGTCATGGGAAGCCCTCTTCCTGTGCCATGTCAGAATGGTTGTTTATTGTTTTATTGTGAGAAGTTTAAAAACAACAGAAACAAATTAAAAGTTGTTAAAAATACTGAGAGAGGGAGATATAAAACTGTTGCAAGGCATAACTTCAGTTTAATATTTAATATAGACAAGGGTGATTTTGAGTTTTTTAAATGTTGAGATTATGGACATGAAAGAACCAAATTTTCTGAATTTTAACATTTTAGCAGTCTAATATAAATTTAGAGTGATTAGTAGATGATGAATAACAAAATGGCTGTGTTTGTTTGCAAAAGGACCATATAACTCAAAATTATAGAGGAAACCCTCTTACAGGAGAGTAGCTAGGAGATGTTACCCAGAATGTCCAAGTAGATATAATGGGAACTCATTATTCTGTTTAACATTGGCTCTCCAACAATGCCATGTAAGCCAAATCTTTTGTTTATACCAGGAGTCTAAAATATGTATGATCTAAAAATCTAACAATGTCAAGAATATGGAAGAAAAGTCAGAGGAAAAATTCAAGAGGATTTTTTTCCCCAAGCATCAGCAGCAAACACTCTAGGCATAAAAATTTATAACACCATATTAATTATCTTTTAAAAAGCCACCTTGGTTATGCACCAGTGTGACAAATTAGGGAAATGTACTGTAGCTATACTACAGGATAGTGCAGTATTGTGTGATTTCCAAGACACTCTTTTGCCAATGTTTAAAACAATGTACAGAGAAAGTAAATTCCCCCTGTTCACACATCTTGAGTAATGTAAAGAGAAAATTGGAAAAAGGTAAGGGCTTTCCAGCTGCTTCCCACAGTCTCTTGTGTAGTTTGCCCTTGATTGCTGTCATTGGCTTTAAATAATGTGTTACTCTGTTTATTCCTGTCTCCTTTCTTTTGATGAAGGCCAGAAGTTAAAAAGATAGAATGATCCAAACCAAACCAATAAAGCCCTCTGCGTATATTTTGAGGGATTTTAACCTGTCACAATGCTATATAAATTTTAGAGGAATTCAAAACCCTTAGAATTTTCTTGATCCAAGAACAACCCCTTCAGGAACCAGGAAGCTATGGGCATTTTCAGTATTTTAAGTTAGGAATAGTTCATGCTAAAAAAGTGTGTAGAGAAATATTTTTTTTATTTCTGAAAATTTACTAGTTTTTGTTTCTTAAGAATATGTTTTAAAAGTAGGCTAAAGGGGTGCTGGCCCAGTGGCTTAGTGGTTAAGTTCACATGCTCTGCTTCAGCTGCCTGGGGTTCTCAGGTTCGAATCCCAGGCACGGACCTACACATCGCTTATCAAGCCATGCTGTGGCAGGCATCCCACATATAAAATAGAGGAAGATGCGTGTGGATGTTAGCTCAGGGCCAATCTTCCTCACCAAAAAAAAAAAAGTAGGCTAAAGGTAACTCTTACATTAACAAAAATTAAGACAATATTAATTTATTTGGAAAGACGGTTCTTCCACTATGGAACTAAAACCTAGAAAAATTACATATGACTTTTCATATTGTTTTAGAAAAGACATTAATATAAAAGTTGATATTCTTCTATAGTTTCACTTTGCCAACAATAATAATAAAGTTTTCTACAATAGACATCCTTTAGTCTCTAAAAGGTGTCAAAGATAAACAAAGCCAGACAGTAGTTAAAGTGGTAAGGACAGATGTTTTTCCAGTGTTATTATGATATAATTGACATATAGTGCTGCATAAGTTTAAGGTGTACAGCATAATGATTTGATTTTTATATATTGTGAAATGATTACCACAATAAGTTTAGTTAACATTCATCATCTCGTCATCTCATATAGATACAAAACAAGAAAAAGAAGAAAAAAATGTTTTTTTCATGATAAGAATGCTTGAGATCTACTCTCTTAACAACTTTCAAATGTACCATATGGCAGTGTTAACTATAGTCATCATGTTGTACATTACATCCCCAATACTTATCTTTTTTATAAAAGGAAGTTTGTACCTTTTGATGACCTTCATCCAATTCTCCCATCCCTTACCCCCTGCCTCTGGTAACCACAAATCTCATCTCTTTTTCTGAGGTTTTTTTTTTTTTTTTTTTCAGATTCCACATATAAGTGAGATCATACAGCATTTCTCTTTCTCTGACTTATTTCACTGAGCATGATGACCTCAGTCCATCATGTTGTCACAGATGGCAGGATTTCCTTCTTTTTATGTATGAATAATATTCCATTGTATACATATAGACCACATCTTCTTTATACATTCATCAGTCAATGGACATTTGGGTTGTTTCCATGTTTTGGCTATTGTAAACAATGCTGCAGTGAACATGGGGGTGCAGATATCTCTTTGACATAGTGTTTTTGTTTCCTTTGGATGTATTCCCAGAACTGGAATTGCTGGATCATATGGTAGTTCTATTTTTCATTTTTTGAGGAACCTCCATACTGTTTTCCATAATGGCTGTACCAATTTACATTCCCACCAACAGTGCACCAAGGTTCCCTTTTCTCCACATCCTTACCAACATTTATCTCTTGTCTTTTTGATGATAGACATTCTAACAGGTGTGAGGTAATATCTCATTGTGGTTTTTATTTGCATTTCCCTAATTATTAGTGATTTTGAGCAACTTTTCATGTACCTGTTGGTCATTCATACATCTTCTTTGGAAAAATGTCTACTCAGGTCCTTTGCCCATTGTTTGTTTGTTTTTGCTATTGAGTTGTATGAGTTCTTTATGTATTTGAGCTATTAACCTCTTATATGATATATGGTTTGAAAATCTTTTTTTCCCATCCCATAAGTTGTTGATCATATCTTTTATTTTGTTGATCATATCTTTTGCTGTACAAAAGTTTTTTAGTTTGATGTAGTTCCACTTCTTTACTTTTGGTTTTGTTGCTTGTGCTTTAGGTGTCATATCCAAAAAGTCATTGCCAAGACCTGCCTCAAGGAGCTTTTTTCTTATGTATTCTTCTAAGAGTTTTACAGTTTCCAGTTTTATATTTAAGTTTTTAACCCATTTCAAGTTAATTTTTGTGAGTAGTGTAAGATTGGGGTCTAGTTTCAATCTTCTACAGTGAATATCCAATTTTCTCAGCACCATTTATTAAAGAGACTGTCTTTTAAATTATTAATATAATATTGCAATAAATAATAGAGTCCAGCATGAATTGAACTCAACTTTGATTTGTACAGAGGTGACAGGGCATTTTAAAGGAGAATGAAGGGCTAGGAAGGGGGATGAACAGAGGCCTAACAGAGTCAGGAAAGTGAAAAATTTTAAAAACTAGGAAGAGACTGGGTTGGTTCATGTGAAATCTACCTGGATTTGCTAACTGGTGCTTATTAAAGTTACGTTCCTACCCTCCCACACAGACTGGGAGACAGGCGTTCTGTCTTCAGGTACTGGCTGGAACAAATAGTAAATTATTTTGAAAACTTTCAGTTTTCTCAGGTAAGCACTTTAAGGGGGACTAGAGTCATCCTAGAGATGTGGCCTTAAACTGTTAAAAACTATATCAGTGTTTCTTTAAGTTTTTATAGGCCAAGGTTGAGGACTAGTCTAGAAGAGGGTTCAGAGTAACCTGGCTAGAGTTTCATTAGGGAAAGAATTTTTGTCAAAGGTCTTGTAGGTAAATATATGTTTCACATGAATAACCTCGCCACCAGCAAGTACTTCATTTTGGTAAACTACTTGAAACAATTGGCATTCCCTTGTTCTATAGCTCTTCTGGGGACTGATCAGTAAGCCAAACAGAGTCTTTGCTCTCAAGGGGCTCATATTCTGGTGAATGAACAAACTGATAAGCATTTAAACAAGTAAATATATAATATTAAATTGTAATACAAAGTATGAAAAATAAAAGGCATAAGGGAAAAGAGAAAGATGTGATGTGGGTAGTCAATATTACAAAGGACAGTCAAAACAACATTCGACGTGAATGGAGCCTGCCATAGGAAAATCTGGTGGAAATGCATCCCAGGCAATTGGAACAGCAAATGTAAAAGCTCTGAGACTGGTGTGAACTTGATGTTTTAGAGAACAGAAAGGTGAGAATAGCTGGAATAGAGTGATCAAAGGAAAGACTATTATGACCTATAGTCAGCAGGCAACCAAGCACCAGATCATAGAGGGCCTTGTAGGTTTGTCTCATGTGTGTCAAAAGAAACCAACCCTCTTACTTCATCAATACTAACAAACAGGAATTCTTATCTGAGGTGATGGAGAGGAGGGAAGTCCATCCTTCCACAAGGTGGTTTGATGTGAAACATTGTCCAGTATTAAATCACAACAAATCGATCCACTCAGATTCTCTCTCCTATGAAGGTGAATCCAGGAATACAAAGTACAACACTGAGCTACATACATATTACGGATGAGAAAATGAGCTGTTGTTGTGATTCTCACTCTAGGAAGCCTAGTCTTAGAAATGCTTAGGCCCAGGGTGACTAGATGGTTGTCAGAATGGTTCCCCCTGCTACCTCAGTTTTCTATGTAACAATAATAAATCCTCTTCATTGAAGGTAATATGGGCAAGCATATGTACTCTGTGTGACTTTAAATGGCCTAATACAGGCACCTTATATGGTTTAATAGTCCTCCATCCTTTGTTTTGTGTGTATGCACTTTTCTGTTATTTAATTAGGATAAAAATTATGGTCTCCAAGCTTTTTAGTTTCTCTCTCTTTGCCTAGCAAAGATAGTGCTTTGATTAGCCAGTTGCAGAAGTCTAGCAGAACAGAGGCCTAGAGCATTCTATTTTAACGTCTTTATGTAACCAAATAGATGATAAATGAACAAATAGGTGGGTAGTTAATTACCTTAGAAATCTCTTCAGACAATGAATATCAAATGGCTCAAGTAAGTGAAGTTATAATTGCCTTGAAAGGATTTTGATATAAGCCAGAGACAGCATTCTGAAAGTATTTAAAAGAAGTATTGTGTTAGCCAGTGCTATGGTCTGATCTATTTGATTATTTTTTTTAGTTTTCAGAAATGTCCTTTTCCAAGTGGCTCAACCATAAGTACTATTTTTTTCTCTATTGAGTGATGTTAATGTAAGAAAAAAGATTTATATCTACAGGTCTTGCATTTGAGTTTACCCCGTAATATTTTAAAGCTAATAACTGGACATTAAAATAATTTTCTCTGTTCCATGACTAATTTTTGTCACCAATTTGCTGTGATTTCTCTCTCCACTGATGACATACCTCACTTTTATAAGGAAGTGCTTTTGGATCCCTTCGAATATGATGTGTGGAAAAACAATCGAAACAATTATAGATTGCTAATTACTATGATAAACAGAAAATTAATAAAACATCCTAAATATACAATAGGGCAATTTTGAAGTAAATTCTAGCATATTCATTCAATACCATATAGCCATTAAAATCATTGATAATTAATAATACTTGAGAAAATTGAAAAAGATAAATTCATATGTATATTATAAGCATAATTATGTAAAAAGGAAAATTTTAAGTATTTAAAAAATGGAAGAAAATAAAATGGAATTAAATTTAATGTTAATAGTGATTCTGTACGGCAGAATTTTGAGTATTTTTTCTTTCTTCTACATGTTTTAATTTTTCAAATTTTATATAATTTGACATATTGTTTTTTATAGTAGAGAGAAACAAAACTTTAATCAAAAAGTAAATAGTTTTGGGGTTGGTCCCATGGCCTAGTGGTTAAATTTGGCACACTGTTTCAGCAGCCCAGGTTCTGTTCCTGAGTGCAAACCTACACCACTCATTTGCAGCCATGCTGTGGCAGTGACCCACATACAAGATAGAGGAAGACTGGCACAGATGTTAGCTCAGGCTGTATCTTCCTCAGCAAAAAAAAGGTAAAAAGTCTAAATATACTTTTCCTCCTAAACACGCTATTACCTGAGGCTCCAGGTCATATATCTGAGCATCCCAGTTCCCATTCCTTGATTCCGTGAGATTATATATGAAACTGTAGGAACAAGAGATCAGGATATCCAGGATACATACAAACACACACATACACACACTGTGGAAGTAGTGGTAACTTATTAGATTTCCTATAAATTGAATAAAAGACGAAATCTTGTTAATTGAAGGTTCTGGTAGTTTTGTTCCTATTTAATATAGGGTTTTATCATCCTATGTTTTGTTTCAATTAAGTCTGGGAATACACAGAGCTATGATAGCAGACATATTTAAACAATTTTTTTTCTCCTCCAGTTTAGAATACTTAGTATTTCAAAAGGTTATTCTCCCATACACTCAAGAATCATTCTCTAATTTATTTGAGTTAATTTATGGTCTAGACAAATCACTCTGTAAATAATGTTTTACTGCCATAGTCACATCTATTTGTTTAGGTATTATCTATGACTGCTTTCATGCTATAAGCACAGGCAGAGCTAAGCAGTTGTGACAGTAACCTGGAAAGGCTAAAATATTTACCATCTGGCTCTTTGCAGAAGTAGTTTGCTGAAAACTGGTCAGCAATATAGTAGGCACAAACCGCATGTGAATACTAACCACTTGAAATGTGGCTAT
Source organism: Tapirus indicus (assembly GCA_031878705.1). Taxonomy (NCBI): domain Eukaryota; kingdom Metazoa; phylum Chordata; class Mammalia; order Perissodactyla; family Tapiridae; genus Tapirus; species Tapirus indicus. The sequence continues at coordinate 50,987,889 of CM062942.1, forward strand.
TGTAACTGAAGAATGGAATTTTTAGTTTTAATTAATTTAAATTTAAAACACATGTGACTAGCACTTATTAGACAGTGCAGATTTAGAGAATGAAAACATTATTGTTTTATTGCAAGATAAGGAAGAAAATGAGTTAGAGAATATAGAATAAAACCAAGGAAATGTGAATATGATTTTGAATCCAGAAAATCAACAGGAAACATGAATTTTACCAGATACAGCATAGTATTTGATAAAATGTTCCTCTATCTTTATGGTTTGCTTTAATGGCTCTCAGGACTGTGAAGTGGGTTTCTCAAACTTGAGAATGGTTTTATATGGCTGATTGTTAGCTCCTGCTAGTGGTTTCCTTTGGAAATTAAAACAAGTGTTAGAGACGCAGATATCTAATATTACTGCAACTATGCAAAACAATCAAAACAATAGAAATATTGAAAAATTCTCAAGCACCACTAATGATTACTGCAAGTTCTGCAGTGTGGAGAGCTAGGAGGAGGAGGGTCACTGGGAGATCAACAAATCCTTAGCTTACACTTACCTTCCTGTTCCTCCTTTAAAAAATGCACCAAAGAAGACCAAACAATAAAGGAAAAAAAGAATGAAAAGTCAGCCCATGAAAACCATTTTTTATGCAACCAGAAAGACCTCCTAGTTAGATCTTTGCTTATATCTAGTGGTATGCTGATAAACTGGCTCTTTAGGGGGGAAAAAGCCCTAATTTGTAGTGTTTGCTCATTTCCATGGCATAAATATTCCCACCTTGGCCAATTTCAAGATATGAATACTGTTAACAGTCAAATTCCTGAATATTTGGCAATCTGTCCAGACCACTGCCCATTATTAGACTAGTTCAGATCTCAAGAGGTACAGACATGTGTGTATATGTGTATACATGTAGTAGAAGAGGTATTTGCCCTCCATGACAGAAATGCTTCATTACTTCATCTCTCTAGATCTCTGTTTCTGCTCATACATATGTATTTGAAATCAGAAAGCAAGAAATACAGAGTACAAAAGTATAATAAGGCATATTTAACACATGGTAAATTTTCTTCCCTTTTAGCTTCAAAAGCCAAAACTTAAAAATTAGGGTGATTTGTTTCTCTATAAATTATTGGGGGAATTGTAACAAAAACTCTTTGACCAAAATTTAGACTGTCTCCTCTGTGCTCTCTTTTAAACTAGGCCTCATGCCTGAGCACTGTCTTTGGCTTGCCTAGTGCAGTTGGAGCAGGAATCCTGCTAAGTTAGTTTAATGAGTGTCTCCCACCCTTGAAATCTTATTTCCCTCAATATCTGATCAAATTCCTCATCCCCCACCCTTGACGTCTGATCACCCTGGTCTGCCTTCAAAAAGAATCCTGTTAAGTCAGTTTAGCAAGAATCCCCCCATCCTTGATGTTTTCTTTTAGTAATTCTCTATTCACTGATCTCACTCTGCTCATTGGCTATAAATCCCCAGCTGTCTTTGCTGTATTCAAAGTTGAGTCCAATCTCTCCTATTGCAATAGTCTTGACACCTATAGCAATAGCCCTGAATGAACTCTTCTTTACAATTTTAACATGAGTCAGAATATTTTTTCTTTAATAGTTATGGGGCTGCAACTTGGGCAGGATCAGATTCATCACTGGAATCCTGAACCTTTCACCCAGGACTCCAAAAGTCCACCATTGAAGCCTTGGTCATCACTCCTGACTGATCAGGGACCCCATTGGTGAGTCTGACTCCTGAGCCAGTGCTCCAGATAATGGTTCCTTAAAGCACAATAAGGACAGATTTTGATTCCTAAGATTCTGAGTGTACATCCTGAAGCTGTGTTAAAGTCTCAGTCTTCTTTGTTTGAAAGGTACCTCCTAGGATCTAAGTTCTTCCTGGCTTCTTCTTGTGAGTGGGGGTTCACTGACTCCTGGACTGGAAATATTTTTGCTGGCTCCCCGTGAGGCCTCTTTGTTGTTTTTGATCATGCTTTTCCCATGGGAATGTCTCAGTCAACTGAAACACTCCTTCTCAAAACCCTTAAAACTCTATGTTCCACCACTATGGCACTAACTCTGTCCACTTCCTTTCTTGTTGATAGGATTTTACTAAGGACAGTTTGGGATTTCATTGGCTTCTTTAGGAAACTTAAGATCTCCCCAAACTGGCTCCTAGAAGACCTCTCCCTTCCTATCACTTCCCCCTTTTCCTCCTTTTATCACTTTTGACCTTCCCTTCAGGTCCCTTGAATCCTTTGATATGTTCCCCTTCAAGCCCTTATCTCCTCTGTCTGTACCTGCCCGACTTTTTCCTTCCCATTTCAACCTCTCAACTCCCTACAGCCTTTAGGCCCTTTGCCCCCATCAGAGGCTCTCAAGGGATTCAGGAACTCCCAAAGCAACTCCATATCAGGGCAAAAGAAATCTTAAAATCTCTTCCATAAATATTAGTAAAAAGAATTAGCCCTCATATTGAGAGTAACCTTAATTTGTTACATCTGCCAGGAACACAATTCAGATAAAAATATAAAGTGGAACAAAGATGAGAGCTGACTATTTTATATAAACTATTGAGTTTTGTATTACTGTGTTTAATGACCAATATTTTAGAATGAAAGAAGCTATAAGGTCTCCATTTGCATCTGTCCGTATGCTTATGTATGTATGAAAGTAAGTTATGTATATGTAATATTTTCCTGCCTCCAGATGGTAATACCAAATTAATTCATAAAATCTTATGAAGGAGCTCTATTCTTATTGACTTAGAGATATAAATAAGCACTTAGATGGATTAAATATTCCTAAAACTCCCAGAAATATGGAAACTACCACAGATGTTTTTCAAGTTCACCTAATTTTGGTATATATTTGGTAAATAAGACTTGTTTGGCATTATTGGTTTAATAAGAACTGGTATATCTTCTGAGTTGTCAGCATTAAGCATAATTCAAACATACATTTTTATTATACTTGGGTTTATTAGTGAAATAAAGTAATATATCTACTAGATGTCTAAGATCATAAAAACAATAGATTCAACCTAAGAACAAATGTAAAGATGCAGTAAAAATGAATTATTTGATGCATGTCAAGCACACCAGTAAAACAAAAAGACACATATTTAACTTTTTTTAGTGTTTTTGATTTTCAATACTTGCCTAACCCCCATGTGCTGCAAAAATAGTTAACAGGGAAATAACTTGAGATGATGGCTATATTTGCTTAATCCTATAATATTTCTGCTTAAAAGTAGTTTCCAAAATCTTTTTGGTAACCTGCAATCTTAAAATTATGCTAAGCAATAAATATTCATTAAATATCTAGATCATTTCTTTCTTTCTTTTTTTTTTTTGCTTGAGGAAGATTTGCCCTGAGCTAACATCTGTGCCAATCTTCCTCTATTTTGTGTGTGGGTCACCACCACAGCATGGCCACTGAGTGATGTAGGTCTGTATCCAGGAACTAAAGGTGGGACACCAAAGCAGAGTGCACCTAACTTAACTAGGCCATGGGGTAGGCCCCATAGATCATTTCTAAGTAAGATACAATACTGAAGTAATCATAAGTTTCTTTATATACTTTTAGCTTCTTATTTTTATATGGTACAAAGATGCTAAATGTATTTGAGTCTGTTAGTAAACATGTTCTTTTTGCCATATTGAAAAACTGTACTAGAAAACGTGCCTATAAAATTGTGAGTGAGTATGTTCATAAAATTTAGTAGTCTGCTACAAAATTCTGGTATGTGATAGACAATTCACAATTGTCTACTTCCTAGTTTTCTCTATAAAAAAAGGTTACTGTTGGTTAAAAATTATAATCAATGTATGAAAACAAAACTAGTAGAAACAATGAGAGTGAAGGGAAATGACTTTGTATGCAAAGTATGCAATGAAGGTAGGATATGTTTTTGATAAGGAAACATATACATGATATAAAGGATTATTTTAAGGTAAAAAGAGGGAAGTTTTGTCCTAAAGTAAAATGATTGGTTTTTCCAGAATGAGAAAGAGGAAAATATAGGGTAAAAGCTGAATAGATATAAAAGATTGTAGAACGTTTGTGGAAAAGGAATCTTATTTTGTGTGGTCAAAGCTGGCAAAGGTTGAACGGGCTTATTTATAATGTGTTTTTTTTAATGAACTTTAATAATAAAAGTACACTGATGCAAGACCAGAGTTTGGTATTCTCTCTTAAAAGGACAAAGTTTTCTTGGATTATTGGTCTCCTCTTAAAGAAATTGTGAAAGGTTTTTTGTTATCTTTTAAGTAGTCAGCATAGGAAACCAAGATTTTGTGTCTCATCAGAATAATTTCCTGAGCTTTATGTTAACCTTTATGGTGTCCTTGATTATTTAAGAGAATGGGGTTTTCCCACTTTCTATAAGATTTAAGGTTTTTAACAACCATGTTGTCTCCTATAGTAACTTTTGAATCATTTTATTGTCACTTTGTTTAATAGATAGTCAAATATTGTTTCATAGTGACCTAGGATGTTATTTAGTCCAGTGTTCAAAAATTTTTTACATTGACAACTTTTGATATTTTCACTTCTCCAAATTAAATCATAGGTGAAATCCTGCTTTTGAACTAAACTTGAGGCTTCCTATAGGGCTCCTGGAAAATATCAAAGGATTTGTTATTTTATGAAAAGAGAGATGTTAAACATAATTAGGTTTATTTAATATGTTGAATTGCATAAAAAGTGTTGCCAAATAAGAAGAGATGCTTAACTTTCCCCAAGTTTTATTTGTATAGGTAAATGTTATTAATATAAATATTTCAGAAGTATGAAGTTCATAGAAATTTGTCAATGTACTCAATGCCCATGATATGTGCTGGTATAATGTTATCAGTCATAGTTCCACTTATTTTAAAATGTTGTATGCCACAAAAATAACCAAATTTCTTTGTTAATTCTGTTATTTTTATGATAAACATTCATCAGATCTCTAACTATGACCATTTTAAGTCTTTTGTTACTCTCAGGTAGTTTTTGTTTTACTATTATTCTTCTAAGAAAGAATTTGCAATCAGCTACAGGCCAGAGTGCTTCATCTTCAACAAATAGGGACTATCTCAGAGACCCATGGAAAGTACTATGACAGGTCTTTGGGGTACAGGCTTCTGATAGTGTTGCTTAAATAACTGAGACCATACCACTGTACTGAGTAGGTGTTTCCACAACTCTAGTGGAGAAACAGATGGGTTCATAAAACTCTAACTCAAGATCAAGCAGAACAAGCATCAATTACATGGGACTGAATGAACTGATGAAGAATGATTATGATTTTTTTATGACTTTTAGTTTGGAACATTGCTTGTTCTTTAATATTGTATTTTCTGGACAAAGAGAATCCCTTTCCATTTTCTCCTGTTATCTATAATATGTAACAATTAGTAGAATATATATTTGTAAACACAAATGAAATGAACATTTATCTTTAGCCCAAGCTGATCCCTCCAGTTTTATCTTTATCCCAAGCTGATCCCTTCAACAAATCTTATTTGGTGTTATTTCATGGCAATATAATTATTTGCATAAGTTCAATAAGAATTTGTCCTTGAAACAGGGCATAATTGGAACCATTGGTTATATAACCAAAGCTTTGAATGGAATATCATATTTTAGAATGATGTGTATAGACTCAGATATGAGCACACAGCATTAAGGAACTAAGCCCTCTTGGAAAAATTAGCTTGGCATCTGACTTACAGGGTTCTCAACCTTATGGGTGAGTAAAAAAGGTCACTCTCTGCAGGGCCAGGAACCCTAGGATATTTTGGGGACATTGACAAGAGAGGAATTCACCCAAATCTATACTACTTCAAGTGAAGTCTGGTGGTAAGTTCTTGACTTAGCTTCTTACCCTCAAGAGGCTTTTAAAAGTCTAATCTGAGAATCCTTGTGAAAACTTACAGCAAAGCAAACTTAAAAAGGCCAATATGGAGTGACATCAGGAACATGGCAGAGTGAGCTGTTCCCTTTGTCTCTCCCCCTTTGAACTAAAACTAAAAGGACATTCATTGATCAGCAAAGGATACCCACACAGCATACCAGGATGCCTGATAGACCCTTGCAGCTACACATCTGAAGGTGAATGGACTATCCCCCAAGGAGGTGGTGGAAAAAGTTGAGCATCCTCTGGACCCCAGGCAGCCCAGTGCATGTGTGCAGCTGCTTTCCCAGCTGGAGCAATCATAACACCACTGCAGTACCAAGGGTGGGAGCATGCCTCAGCACAACTGTGGAAACAGGTGACAGCGGCCCTGAGCCCCCATGTGATCACTTCCCCAGCTGGTGGGAGAGTCCTCAGGGCCACATGGCCCACAGAGAGTGGTGCAGGCTTGGACCCAGTGGGGAAGCCCTGCCCACCAAGTACACAGGCTGATGCAACCTAGGAGCAGACTATGGTGGCACAGCTGCCACCTGGGGCAAACAAGCCCCCAGCTGCTGTGAATGCCCATAGTACTGCTGCAGCTCTGAAGAGGGGAAATGTGTCTCAGTGGGTCTGTGGGAGCAGGTGGCAGCAGTGCCAAGACCCGTGTGATCACTCTCTCATCTGGTGAGAGAGTCCACAATCCCACTGCAGTCCCAGGGAGTGGTTTTCTTTCAGTCCCAGATGGGAGGTTCCACCCACCAAGCACAAAGGCTGGTGAGACCTAGGAGCAGAGGGCAGATGCACTCTGAGTCCAGATGAACAAGCTCCCAGCTGCCATGAACACCCATAGTACTGCTGTGATCCTGAATGGGGGAGCAGAACTCTGTGGGACTGTGGGAGCAGGTGGCAGGAGCCCTGAACCCCCATGTGGTCACTCTCTCCTCTGGTGGGGGAGTCCACAATCCCACCTCAGTCCCAGGGAGTGGCTTTGGCTTGGTCCCAGAGGAGAGGTCCCACCCACCAAGCACAACAGCTGGTGCAACCTAGGAGCAGACAGTGGCTGAGCTCCAAGTCCAAGCAAAAAGCTCCCAGCTGCCATGAACACCCATAGCACTTCTGCAATCTTAGGGGGGAGTACAACTCAGCAACACTGTGGGAGCAGGTGGCAGCAGCCCTGGACCCCCATGTAATCACTCTCTCATCTGGTGGGAGAATCCACAATCCCACCACAGTCCCAGGGAGTGGTTTTGGCTCAATTCCAGAGGGGAGATACCACTCACCAAGCACAACAGCTGTTGTAACCTAGGAGAAGACAGTGGCAGAAGCCAAACAAGCTCCCAGCAGCCATGAATGCCCATAGCACCACGATAACCCTGAGTGGGGGACCACAACTCAGCAGGACTGTGGGAGCAGGCAACAGCAGCCCTGAGCCCCCCATGTGACTACTTTCTCTTTCAGAGGGAGATGCACAGGGCCAGTGTGACCGCAAGGAGTTGCCCAAGCTCAGAGAGGCACAGTTGACAGGGATCATGGCTGTGGGCTCATATCACACAGCTCTTGAACCCTCCCAAGTCGTGGTAGGTGGAACCTGTGTCCAGAAACTATCCCTATGCACTCGCATGAATCAACTCAAATGGTATAAAGAAATATATTAATACTCCAGATCAGAAGGAAAAAGTCAAACACCCAGAAATCAATCTTGAAGACATGGAAATCTACAATCTAAGTGACACAGAATTCAAGACAGCCATCATAAGAAAACTCAATAAGTTACAAGAGAATTCTGAAAGAAAGTGCAATGAAATCAGGAACCAAATTACTGAACAGAGGGAATTCTTCACAAAAGAGATCAAAACTATAAAGAAGAACCAATCAGAATTGGTAGAAATGAAAAACACGGATGCCATAAAAATCTGGGGTCCTTAAACAACAGAACTGACAATATGGAGGATACAATTAGCAATCTAGAGGATAGGAATATAGAAATGCTTTGGAGGGAGGAGGAGAGAGAACTTAGACTAAAAAGAAATGAAGAAACTCTCTGAGAAATATCTGACTCAATTAGAAAATGCGACATAAGGGTTATAGGTATTCCAGAGGGATAAGAGAGGGAGAAAGGAGCAGAGAGCTTGTTCAAAGAAATAATAACTGAGAACTTCCCAAACCTGGAGAAAGAGCTGGAATTACATGTAAAAGAAGCCAACAGAACTCCTAATTACATCAATGTAAAAAGACCTTCTCCAAGTAAAGCTGGCACAAGTCAGTGACAAAGAAAAAATATTAGGGGCAGCAAGACAAAAGAAATTAACCTACAAAGGAAGCCCTATCAGGCTTTCAGCAGATTTTTCAGCGGAAACCTTACAGGCTAGAAGAAAGTGGAATGATATATTCAAAATTTTGAAAGACAAAAACCTTCAGCCAAGAATACTATATTGACTGAAAATATCCCTCAGATATGATGGAGAAATAAAAACTTTCCCAGATAAACAAAAGATGAGGGAGTTCATTGCCACAAGAACCCCCCTACAAGATTTGACCAAGAAGGCCCTCTTACCTGGAAAAAAAGAAAGTGTGCACAAAGCCTTGAGCAAGGGGATAAATATGCAGACAAAATCAGAAAATAGAAACTCTTTACCAGAAGAGATTAGCAATTAATTATAACTCTAAAGATAAAGTGAAGGAAAACATCAAAAATAAATATAATCACTTCATTATACCACGAATTCACAACACATAACGGAATAATTTGTGACAACAACTAAGAAGGGGGTATAGCAATGAAACCTGCTTAGACTAGGGGAACAAGAGGCTATCAGGGAATGGACTATCTCATCTATGAGATCTTTTATACAAACCTCATGGTAACCACTAAACAAAAAATCAGAACAAAGACACAAATGATAAATAAAGAGAAAACCATCATAGAAAGCCACCAAACTCAATTAGTAGTCTGAAATACACTGGATGAGAAACAAGGGAAATATATAACAACTGAAAAACAAGTATAAAATGGCAGCATTAAGCCCTCATACATCAATAATCACTCTAAATGGAAATGGATTGAATTTCCCAAATAAAACACAAGTGGCAGGATGGATTAAAAAACAAGACCCAACAATTTGCTGCCTGCAGGAAACACATCTCAGCTCTAAAGACAAACACAGGCTTCAAGTGAAGGGATGGAAGATGACACTCAAAGCTAATGGGAAACAAGAAAGTAGGTGTTGCCATATAAATATCAGACAAAGTAGACTTCAAGATAAAAAAAGTAATGAGAGACAAAGATGTGCAATATATAATGATAAAGGGGACACTCCACCAAGAAGACATATCACTTATAAAAATATATGCAGCCAACACAGGAGCACCAAGGTACATAAAGTAACTATTAAACCTTAAAGGAGATATTAACAACACAATAATATAGGGGACTTTAACATCCCACTTACATCATTGGATAGATCATCCAGACAGAAAGTCAATAAGGAAATAGTGGACTTAAATGAGAAACTAGACCAGTTGGACTTAAAAATATATATAGATCACTCTATCCAAACACAAAAGAATACACATTCTTCTCACGTGGACATGGATATGTTCTTCTTCTCAAGGATAGACCATATATTGGGACACAAGGCAAGCCTCTATAAATTTAAGAAGATTGAAATTATAAGAAGCATCTTTTCTGACCACAATGCAACAAAATTAGAAATCAATTACAAGAAAAACACCTGGGAAAGTGACAAAGATGTGGAGACTAAACAAAATGCTACTGAACAACGAATGGATCATTGATGAAATTAAAGGAGAAATCAAAAAATATCTGCAGACAAATGAAAATACACCATAGCAACTCATATGGGATGCAGCAAAGCAGTCCTGAGAGGAAAACTCACAGCAATACAGGCCCACCTTAACAAACAAGAAAGATCTCAAATAAGCAACCTCAAACTACATGTAACAGAACTAGAAAAATAAGAACAAACAAAGCCCAAAGTCAGAAGGAGGGAAATAATAAAAATTAGAGCAGAAATAAGTGAAATTGAAAGCACAAAAACAGTAGAAAGGATCAATGAAACAAAGAGCTGGTTCTTTGAGAAGATAAACAAAATTGACAAACCCTTAGCCAGACTCACCAAGAAAAAAAGAGAGAAGGCTCAAATAAATAAAATTAGAAGTGAAAGAGGAGAAATCACAAAGGATATCACAGATATACCAGGATTATAAGAGAATACTATGAAAAACTATACGCCAACAAATTGGACAATCTAGAAGAAATGGATAAATTCTTCGACTCATACAACCTCCCAAAACTGAATCAAGAAGAAATACAGAATCTGAATAGTCCAATCACAAGTAAAGAGATTGAAACAGTAATCAAAACCTCCCACAAAATAAAAGCCCAGGACCAGATGGCTTCTCTGGAGAATTTTACCAAACATTCAAAGAAGATTTAATACCTAGCCTTCTAAAACTATTCCAAAAAATAGAGGAAGATGGAATACTTCCTAACACATTCTACGAGGCCAACATCACCCTGATACCAAAGCCAGAAAAGGACAACACAAAGAAGGAAAATTACAGGCCAATATTACTGATGAACATAGATGCAAAAATCCTCAACAAAATACTAGCAAACCAAATACAGCAATATATTAAAAAGATCATACACCATGATCAAGTGGGATTTATACCAGCAACAAAGGGATGGTTCAACATCCACAAATCAATGTGATTCACCACATTAACAGAATGAGGAATATAAACCACATGATCATCTCAGTAGATGCAGAGAAAGCATTTGACAAGATCCATCATCCATTTATGATAAAAACTCTCAACAAAATGGGTATAGAAGGAAAGCACCTCAACATAATAAAGGCCATATGTGACAAACCCACAGCCAACGTCATACTCAACAGGGAAAAACTGAAAGCCATCCCTCTGAGAACAGGAACAAGACAAGGTTGCCCACTCTCACCACTCTTATTTAACATAGTACTGGAAGTTTTGGCCAGAGCAATTAGTCAAGAAAAAGGAATAAAAGGATTCCAAATAGGCAATGAAGAAGTGAAACTCTCACTGTTTGCAGATGACATGATTTTATGTATAGAAAACCCTAAAGAATCCATTGGAAAATTATTAGAAATAATCAACAAATACAGCAAAGTTGCAGGGTACAAAATCAACTTACAAGTATTGGTTGCATTTCTATACTCTAATAATGAACTAACAGAAAGAGAACTCAAGAAGACAATTTACAATCATAATGAAAAGAATGAAATACCTAGGAATAAATTTAACCAAGGAGATGAAAGACCTATACATTGAAAACTATTAGACATTATTGAAAGGAATTGATGATGACATCAAGAAATGGAAAGACATCCCATGTATGTGGATTGGAAGAATAAACATAGTTAAAATGTCCATATTACCTAAAGCAATCTACAGATTCAATGCAATCCCAGTCAGAATCCCAATGACATTCTTCACAGAAATAGAACAAAGAATACTAAAATTCATATCAGGCAACAAAAGACCCTGAATAGCTAAAGCAATCCTGAGAAAAAAACAACAGTGCTGGAAGCATCACAATCACTGACTTCAAAATATACTACAAAGCTATAATAATAAATAATAATAATAAAAGCATGATACTGGTACAAAAACAGACACACAGATCAATGGGACAGAATTGAATGCCCAGAAATAAAACCACACATCTACAGACAGCTAATCTTTGACAAAGGAACTAAGAACATACAATGGAGAAAGGGAAGTCTCTTCAATAAATGGTGCTAGGAAAACTGGACAGCCACATGCAAAAGAATGAAAGTAGACTATTTTCTTTTGCCATACACAAAAATCAACTCAATATGGATCAAAGACTTGAAGGCAAGACCTTAAACTATAAAACTCCTGGAAGAAAACATAGGCAGTCCACTCTTTGACCTTGGTCATAGAGGGCTTTTTTTGCATTCCATGTCTGCTCAGACAAGGGAAGCAAGAGAAAAAATAAACAAGTGGGCCTTCGTCAGACTAAAGAGCTTCAGCAAGGCAAATGAAACCAGGATCACAATGAAAAGACAACCCACCAGCTGGGAGAAAATATTTGCAAATCATGTATCTGACAAGGGGTGGTTCTCCGTAAAATATAAAGAATTCACAGAACTGAACAACAAAAACCTGATCAAAAAATAGCCAGAGGATATGAACACACATTTTTCCAAGGAAGATATACAGATGGCCAATAGGCACACGAAAAGATGTTCAACATCACTAATCATCAGAGATATGCAAATCAAAACTACACTAAGATATCACCTTACAACTGTTAGAATGGCTATAATCACCAAGGCAAAAAATAACAAATGTTGGAGAGGTTGTGGAGAAACAGGGACCCTCATTCACTGCTGGTGGGAATGCAAACTGGTGCAGCCTCCATGGAAAACAGTGTGGAGATTCATCAAAAAACTAAAAATAGAAACACCTTATGATCCAGCTATCCCACTACTGGGTATTTATCCAAAGATCCTGAAATCAACAATCCAAAGAGGCTTGTATCCTTATGTTCATTTCAGCATTATTCACTATAGCCCAAAGTGGAAGCAAACCAAGGGTCCCTTGACTGATGACTGGATAAAGAAGATGCGGTGTGTATATACACACACACACACACACACAATGGAATTCTACTCAGCCATTAAAAATGACAAAATTGTCCCATTTACAACAACATGGAAGGACCTGGAGGGTATTATGTTAAGTGAAATAAGTCAGACAGAGAAAGACAAACACTGCATGAATTCAGTCATATGTGGAAGATAAGCTAACACACAGAGAGAACAGTTTGGTGGTTACCAGGGGGAAGGGCATTGGGGGGTGGGCACAAGGGGTGAAGGAATACATTTATATGGTGACTGACAAACAATAATGTACAACTAAAATTTCACAATGTGATAAACTATTACGACATCAATAAAAAAAGAGAAAAAAAGGCCTATATGGTTAATTAACATTCTTGTTGACCTTATGTAAATAATCAGGCCAAATATAAAACCAGACTTATTTTGTAAAAAAGAATCAAAAAGGGGAATGACTAGAGAGAAAAATTTAATGTTTCAAAGGCAAAACTATAGCATACTCTGTGTCATATTAGATTTTAGTCCCATTTGTTGCCTTTAAGGTTTCATTACCTACCTGTAAAGTGGACAATCCTACTGTCTTGCACACTTTGTCATTCTTTATCAAATTCTCAATTCTAGTTTCCTCCACTATCTAGCTACAACTCTCCAAACTGATGTTTCTAATTTTTCTCCCACTCCCTTGACTTGGCATCACTAACAACTAAAACCTGACTGCCCTGTATGTTCTTCTTTGGATCACAAGAAGCCCTGTGTGTAGAAGCTGGGCACTCCTATGATCTGCTCTGGGAAATGATCATGACTGTGATACTGATGTTTATTCCATCACCACAGACATTCAATCTGGAAACCAGGAAATCAGACTGCTACTGCTGTTCTCACTCCACCATCTGAAGAAGATTTGAGCCTAAAATCTAGAAATCTCCCAACATCTAAAAATCTTCTCAACTGACTGCCCTCTGGACTCAGAGAATGGGTTCATAGCCTGCTTTAACCATTAATCTTTGTTGTCCTTTTATTTTCATAAACCTCCCTCTCTTAAATACTTGATGGTTTGCACCACCTAGCAAATATCCTCTACCACTAAGTCCCAACAGATGGTTCAGCTGGTCCTTAATGAGCAAAAGGCAACCAAATGACAAACTAACATATTGTTCAAACGAAAGAAGAATGTCTCTTCTTTCTTTGAACAAGAGGAGGAACTGACAAAGACTCCCCCCTTGACCAGGTTTTAGACAGACTCCTCTGGGCCCTCTTTTAAACCAGGCCTCATCCTTTGGCCCCATCTTCAGCCTGCCTAGTCCAGTTGTAGCAAAAATCCTGCTAAGTCAGTTTAAAGAGCTTCCTCCACCTTTGATACCTGATCACCTTGGCCTGCATTCTTTCAGAAGAATCCGATTAAGTTGGTTTAACAAGAAACCCCCTACCCTTAATGTCTCCTTTTAGTAGTTTTCCACTTAATGATCCCCTCACTCTGCTCATTGGCTACAAATTCCCAGTTGTCTTTGCTGTATTCAGAGTCCAGCCTGATCTCTTTCCTCTATTGTGAAAGTTTTGACACAAATAGCAATAATCCTAAATAAAGTCTTTCTTACTTTTTTAGCAAGTGTAAGAATAAGTTTTCTTTAACAATTGAAACAACAGGATATCACAGAAAGTGCTGTATACTTATTCCGAAGGAGAATAAAGAAATTGTGGCTTTAAATGATTTCACACTGAACATGTGCTGAATAAGAATGTGTGTACTAATCAATGCTATATGCAAGTAGGGAACTCATTTGCCAGAAAAATCCATATGGTTCCAAAATTAAGTATTTTTCTAGAATTGAAAAATTATCACAGATGCACTCCAATATGGTCACAGAAAAATATCTGTGAAGAGTGTTGACACAAATAATCCAAAATCAATCTATAAATCAAAATTGGGTTGAGTTTATTATAAGCCAAACCTAAGGACCATATAGCCTGAGAGAATACCTTCATGAAGGAAGGAAGCACTCTGAAGAAGTGGGGGGTACAGAGCGTTTACCTTTGAACAAGATATCGTGGAATATCCCTTTTACAACAATCATGAGATTGCTTTGCTGGCACAACAGGTCAGTGGTCCCAAGGTGAACACAGCAAGTCAGCAATTAATCCTTAGTTTCTGGAAAGAGATGCTTACCTTTAAGGAAATGCCAACATAGGGGAGCCACATCCCTATCTTTAAGGGCATCATTCTTGGCTTTGGGACATTGTAAATGTTTAAAGCAGATGTACAATGCATACTCAACAGGCCACATCAGGCCTTTCTGGAAATCAGGCTGAATTAGTTCTAAACCAAATGGTTTCCTCATATGCTCCAATATATCCTATTGCTTGTCACTTATTCATCAAGAGCAAAAGGTAGGATTAAACTGAAGCCAGGTACCTGGGGGGTACTGTAGATATTAAATCAATTTGCTGTTTTTCCTGTTTAACCTGAGGGGTGACTCAGAAGTCTCAAGGATTTGTGAGCTTATTTTCCAGAGGTCTTGTGAGCATGTTTTGCAGGAGAAAGAAAATGTCTTCAGGGAGGTTGCAATCACCAGATGGCTGGCCCTCAGCAGCTGTTGAAGCCCAGAAGTCAGATTGCTCAGAGGTTTATTGGGAGTGACCCCTTTGTTTCCCTGAAGCCCCTCTTGCCAAGCTCTATATAACTCCCCTGCTTTCTGTTCTTGGGAGGTGGATTTGAGTGAACCCAGGCCAATTGGAATAAATCTTGCTCAATCTCCCACCAATGTCTCAGTGTTTGGCTTTCTGGGCATTAGGCGCATGAACCTGAGATTAAAAGATTTGGTGTCAAAACAAAGTCACAAAATTTTGCCTGGTGCCAGAAGTTTTCTAGATGGCATTAATTCAAGTCTTGGCCTTGACAGGTATCCACAAAATTTAGGCAAAGGGCCTTTTTAAGTTAATATGTCCTAGGTTACTTTTCATAGAGTTTACTCAAGTTCTTTCCTTTTTTAAGTAACTCAGATACCCATTTTATCTAACAATTGATGTCATTGATATCTCATAAAATGCAAGTTCTCCTAACATGCTTTATTGAAAATACCATGACACTTTAACATATTTTAACATAAATCTTACATATGCATTCATCCAAGACAGGAAAAGGCAATTCTTTTTAAATCTGTTGCTATCCTTAGTAGTTAACTCTGAAAAAAGCTTAAATTCTAGATAGAAATTTTCCTTTATTCTCAACTGTAAAATCATGCAAAGAAGATGAGATTAAACAAATTAAATGTACACTCTAAACATGTTTTCAGAATTCAGTGGGAAGTGCTGATTAAATCTGGTGAAGTGACATGCATTTAAATCTGGCTCAGTAAGAAGGAAAGATAAAGGAGATCAAGTTGAAGTTTCCAGTTATATAAGGGGCAAAACAGGAAATAATTAACTAGAGAGTAATGGTATTCAGGAAACTCTGTCCCAAAATATGGCACCTTGACATATTAAGTATTTTAAGCTGAAGGAGTTTGAGGAAATGGCAGAAGTGGGAAGATGACTGAGTCCTCTTTCCCCCTCCTTCCCTGGAACAGGCCATAAAACTCTGTGAGAAGTGCCCTCCCCTATACTCAGAAGAAAGGAACATCCTTATCTCCAAAGAGAGAGACACCAAGAATTCTAACAAACAGGCCTTGCTAAGTTCCCCCCAGTTAACTACAATCACCTCATATTCTTTAACCTATTATGTTCCTTCATGATTGTGTACTATCCATTATATATAGCATAAAAATACACATGCCTGTTTCCTTGGGCCCTCATTTCCTTACAAAAGATCTTGTGTTATATAAAACTTATATTAAATAAATATGTATGCTTTTCACCTGTTAATCTATATTTGTCAATTTAATTTTGAGATCCAGCCAGTGATCCTAAGAGGGTTGAGGAAATTTTTTTCCCTCCCCTATAAGAGTTAGTTCTCAGAAAGCACTAGTCTGAGAAAGGGAGGGGAAATACAAAACTAGGTTTCAAGTCCAGCAACTTTGGTGTCTCAAAGAAAAGATAGAGAAACAGAATTTAACAAAACCTTATAATATAAAAAGGTTTCAGGGGTGGGGTAAATAGGAGGAGGAAAGGGGAAAGAGAGAGGATGGTGGTAAAGGAGTAAAACTCTAAGCAAGCCTAAGATAATAGTACCCGATTTGCAAAACAATGTAACATTCATTGTCACCTACTATTTCTCTCATTTTAATTTGATGACAGGGAATAAAGCAAACTTTAAAGTGGCTACTTCAAGGCCTCTCAATGCCTTATGGATTAAAACAATCATTTTCCTTTTAGTCTTATCCCTTTTGATATATATGCAGTCAAATACAAGGTTCCAATTCTCTTTCTGGATCTTAGCAATGCATGAAGTCAGCCACCTAACCCTGCAGACTCTGCTCTTTCTCTTGAGTGATGCTATAAATCCTATAAATATTTGCTGGGTTGAAACCAAACAAATGTTCAATAGCAGAACTTGGAAATTTTCATTTCACAAACCTCACCCAAATCACCACCTTCCATATTACAAATCCTCTGGTTTTGTTTCAGGAAGGAGCTATCGACATTCTGTCTTACCTGTACTCTTTCCTGCCTAGAGTGAGGGAAGATAAATGCAAGAAAGTGAGGCAGTGATTCCAATAATAAATATTCACATGTCAACAAATTCTATTGAAATTTTTTCCACTTTTTTACTAGTTGTACCTCTTTGGCTAAAAGGTCCACTCTATAAACTCATTCCAGAGTTATATCTAATAATATTAAGGTCACTTATTTTCCCTTTCAAAAACAACCCCTCAAAAAAGCTTCTAATTACACTGGACTTAATATCAAATAAAATTTATATTTAAAAATCATGTTAACCAATTTTTTGAAGAAATAATCGTCCCTGTTTTTCGTAACATAGTAATCAATATTAAAATTTAATCTTACACATAAAGCTCTGTAAAATGTTCTCCAATAAATCAAATAGCTGAATTTTGTCTGAGGCCAAGAGAACTTCCTGCCAGTTCATTTTTACCCTCTGGAGCACTGGTGTAAAAGGTCCTTTGGTTATTTATCATGGTGGCTTGTCAGGGCTATTTCACTTCAGGAATCATTCCAGTGATTATTTGATAGCCTATAGTTGCTGAAGTAATTTTGCTTCAATGACTTTAGAATACTTTGTTTCTACAGAGAAGATACCAGAAATAGAAAAAGAAAGAAACAGACCCTAAAGTTTTATCCTAATGATTAGTGAATATAACCCATCCCCTCACCAATCACCCCCTCTTTGGAAATAATTCACTCTTCACTTTACTTTTGCTAGTCACCTCAGAATATACATTATTTAGGCAAATTTGAATATAAGATTTAATTGGTTTATTAGCTGTCAGCTAAAGTTTGGTTGCCCTAATAACATTTACCAGTTTTGTACCTTTAACAACTCAATTAGATTGCCAGGAAAGTCCTTATGAATAGAAATTTTTAATTTATCTGGGAAGATATAAATTAGCCATGAAGGAAATTTAGAGAGGAGGGTTGGTTGAATCCTGAATCAAAATTTCACAAAGTATCTATGATAATATTTGAAATGTTGAGAATTCTTAGTATTTCAGATTTATTCAAATATAATTTCCAAAAATGCATTTCAACTCCAAATGGATTTTAATTATCCACTCTTTTACTTATATTTAACATGGTGTAGTAAATTGAGGAGGACCTGGATTTCCCATGTTTATTTTTTCTTATGTTATCTGTATTAGAGTAATTTTCTTTTATATGAGATGGTTTTTCATAAGGTCTTTTTAAAAATTATTTTCTGGAGAGTTTTTTGAGGTATAATTGAAATGAAATAAACTGCACATATTTAATATGTACAAATTCATAAGTTTTGACAGCTGAGAAACCATCACTACAATCAGAAGAGTGAACATTTCCATCACCTCCAAAAGCTTCCTCATTTCCTCATGTCTTTTTCTTTTTTCACCTTCACTTACATCCTCTCCCTAAGCAACAACTTATGTGCTTTCTGTCATTACAAATTAGTTTGAATTTTCTGGAGTTTCATATAAATGCAATCATAGAATGTGTGCTCTTTATTTTCTTGCTTCTTTCAGCATAGTTATTTTTATATTCATCAACATTTAGTGTACAGTCATGTGTCACAACGACAGGGATACATTCTGAGAAATGTATCACTGGCAATTTAGTAGTTGTGTAGATGTCATAGAGTGTACTTACACAAACCTATATGGTATAGTCTACTACACACCTAGCTTATGTGGTTCTAATTTTATGGCACCACCATCATATATGTGGTCGATCATTGACTGAAACATAATTATGTGGTACATGACTGCATTGATAGTTCATTCATCTTTATTGCTGAATAGTATTCAACCCTATAAATATACCCCAATTTGTTCATTCACACATTGATAGATATTTGAGTTGTTTCCAGTTTTGGACTATTACAGACAAAGGTGCTATGAACATTCATGTCCATGTCTTTGTATGGACAGGCATTTCTTCTTTCCCTTGGGTAAATATCTAGGAGTGGAATGTCTGGATCACATGTTAGGTGTATATTTAAATTTTTAAGAAACTGTCAAACTTCCAAAGTGGTTGTGTCCACTACATTTCCACTAGCAGTTCCTGCACATCCTTGACAACACTTGGTATGATCAGGCTTTTTCAATTTTAGCTATTCAAATAGGTTTGTATTGCTATCTCATTGTGGTTTAATTTGCATTTCCATTATACCTAATGATGCTGAACTTCTTTTTATGTGTTTACTTACCATTCATATATTTTCACTGATAAAGTATCTATTCAAATATTTTGCTGAAGTTGATTAGGTTGTGGGTTGTTTGTTTAGTTTAGAGGCTTCTTTATATATTCTGGATCCAAGTCCTTTATCAGATATATGATTTGCAAAGATCTTTTCCTAATCTATGGCTTATCTTTTAATTCTCTTAATAGTGTCTTTCAAAGAGCAGAGGTTTTAAATTTTGATGCAGTGAAATTTATTCTTTTATAGATTATGCTTTTTGTGTGGTATGTAAAGTCTTTGCCTAAATCAAGGTCACAAAGATTTTCTCCTAGGAGTTTTATAGTTTTAGGCTTCCCATTTAGGTGTGTGATCTGAACAATTTTTGTATATAGTGTAAGGATGGATCAAAGTTCATAATATTTGCATAAAGATATCAATTTGCTCCATCACCACTTGTTTACAAAACAGTTTTCTCCACTGAATTGCCTTTGAACCTTTGTAAAAAATCAGTTGTCCTTCTGGGTGTGGGTTTATTTCTGGATTATGTCTTATGTTCAATGGGTCTATTTCTGTCTTTAGACTAATACAACACTGTTTTGATTACTGTAGTTTTATTATGATTCTTGAAATTAGGTTGAGTTAGCCCTACAACTTTGTTCTTTTTGAAAACTGATTTGGCCATTCTAGCACCTTTGCATTTCCATATGAAATGTATAATAATCTTGTCAATTTCTAAAATAATAATAATAATAATATGTTGGGATTTTGATTGGGATTGCATTGAATTTATAGATGAATTTAAAGAGAAATGATATCTTAACAATATTGAGTCTTCTGACTAATGAATAAAATATCCCTCTCAGTTTATTTAGGTCTTATTAAATTTCTTTTAGCAATGTTTTATAGTTTTGTGTATATGTCTTTCACATCTTTTGTCATATTTACCCCTAGATATTTCATATTTTTGATGTTATAAATGGCATTGTTTTTAAATTTCACTTTCCCATTTTTCATTGCTAGTATACAATTGAATATTGCATATTGATCTTATGTATTGCAACCTTGCTAAACTCACATATTAGTATTAGGGACTTTTTTGTGTATTCCATTAGATTTTCTAAATAGGTGATCATATTGTCTGGTAAAGAAGACAATTTTACTAACTCCTTCCAAATCTAGGTGTCTTTTATTTTTCTTGCCATATTTCACTGGTTAGAAACTCCAATTTAACGCTGAATAGAAGTCAAAAGATCAAATCTCCCTGTATTGTTCCTAGTCTTAGGGGGAAGAATGCAGTCTTCCATGCTCCAGTATGACGTTAGTTGCATGTTTTGTGTAGAGGCTGTTTATCAGGTTGAGGAAGTTCCCTTCTGTTGCTATTATGCTGAGAATTTTCATGAAGAATGGATGATGGATTTTGCCATATTTTTTCCAGTGACTATTGAGATGATCATATGGTGTTCTTTAATTTATTAATATGGAGAAATACTATGATTGATTTTAAATATTAATATAATCCTCCATTCCTGGGGTGAATCCCACTTGATCATGATATTTTATCTTTTTAATATATTGTAGGATTCAATTTGCTAAGATTTGTTTTATAAGTTTACAACTACGTTCGTGTGGGATACTGATCTGCAGTTTTCATTTCTTGTAATGTCTTTGGTTTGGGGATCAGGGTAATGCTGGCCTCAGTTAATGATTGGAGAAGTATTCGCTGTGTTTCAATTTTTTGGACAAGTTAGAGTAGAACTGGTGTTACATATTTGGTAAAAGATACAGTGAATTAATTTGGGGCTGGTGTTTTCTTTTTGGGAAGATTTTTCTTTACAATTTCAATTTATTTAATAGCCATAAGGTTATTCATATTATGTATTTCTTCTTGAGTAAGTTTTGGTAGTTTCTATTTTTCAGGGAATCTGTCCATTTCATCTAAGTTGTGAAATTTATTGGCATACAGTTGTTCATAGTATTTTCTTAATATCCTTTTGTAATATTGTAAAACATGCATAATATTTACCATCTTAACCATTTCTAAGTGTACAATTCAGTTGTATTAACTGCATGCATGTTATTGTGTAATCATTACCATCACCCATATCCAGAACTTTTTCAGCTTCACAAACTGAAACTCTGTACCCATTAAACAATAACTCCCCATTTATCCCTCCCTCAGACCCTGAAAACTACATTTATACTTTTCGAATCTATAAATTTGAATACTCTAGGAGCCTCATATAAGTGAAACAATGCACTATTTGTCCTTTTGTGTCTGAATTGTTTCACTTAGCATAATATTTTCAAGGTTCATCCATGTTGTAGAATGCATCAGAACTTCATTCCTTTTTAAGGCTAACATTCCATTGTATGTATACACCACATCTGTTCATTCGTCTGTCATTGGACATTTGGATTTTTGCTACTTTTTGGTTATTGTAAATAATGCTGCTATGAACATTGCTGTAAAAATAACTGTTCAGGTCTCTGCTTTCAATTATTTTGGGTGTATACCCACAAGTGGTAATGCTAGGTCATATGATAACTCTGTTTAATTTTTTGAGGAGCTGCCACACTGTTTTCTTACAGTGGCTGCACCATTTTAAATTCAAGCCAGCAAACCCAAGGGTTCCAATTTCTCTACATGCACAAAACATGTTATTATATGGTTTTTGATAATAGTCAACCAAATGCCTTATGAGTGTGAAGTGGTATCTCATTTTGGTTTTGATTTGCATTTCCCTGATATTAGTGATGTTAAGTGTCTTTTCCTGTGCTTACTGGTCATCTGTATATCCTTTTTGGAAAATGTCTGTTATAGTCCCTCATCCACTTCTGAATTGGGTTGTTTTGTTGTTGCTGAGTTTTAAGTGTTCTTTATATATTCTAGATATTAATCCCTTATCATATATATGATTTTCAAATATTTTCTCACAATTACTTCCATTATGTGGGCTACATTTTCACTTTATTGATATTGTCTTTTGATTCATAAAAGTTTTTAATTTTGATGAAATCCAATATATTTATTTCATTGCTTGTGTTTTTGTATCATATTCAATAACTCATTGAGAATTCCAATATCATGAAGATTTTACAGTTTTAGATCTTGCATTTAGGTTTTCTGATGCAATTTGAGTTAATTGCTGATGGCATAAGGCAAAAGTCCAGATTCATTCTTTTGCATGTGTATATCCAGTTTTCCTAGCACCATTAATTAAAAGCACTGTCTTTGCCTATTGAATGGTCATGGCATACATGTTGAAAATAATTTAATAATATATATGAGGGTTTACTCCTGGGCTCTCTGTTTTATTCCATTGGGCTACATGTCTATCTTTATGCCAGTACCACACTATTTTGATTACTGTAGATTTGCAATAACTTTTAAAATCAGCAAGTATGAGACCTCCAATTTTGTTCTTGTTTTTTTTAAAGACCATTTTGGCAATTTAGAATCCCTTGAGATTTAATATAAATTTTACAATGGATTTTTCTATTTCTGCAAAAATTCTCTGGTACTTTGATAGGGATAGCACAAAATCTGTAGTTCACTTTGGGTAGTATTGGCATCCTAACAATATTAAATCTTCCAGTACATAAACTCTGAACTTCATTCTATTTATCTTTAATTTCTTTTACTTTATATGTGAGGAAGATTAGCCCTGAGTTAACATCCATTGCCAATCCTCCACTTTGTGCTGAGGAATATTGGCCCTGGGCTAACATCCATGCCCATCTTCCTCTACTTTATATGGGGCATGCCACATCATGGCTTGACAAGTGGTGTGTTGGTCCATGCCCAGGATCCAAACCTGCAAACCCAAGGCCACAAGAAGCAGAGCACACAAACTTACTGCTACACCACCAGGCTGACCCAAGACTTTATTTTTTAAATTTTTATTGATGTCTTAATAATTTATAACATTGTGGGGTTTCCGTTGTAAATTGTCTGTCACCATATGGATGCATCCCTTCACCCCTTGTGCCCACTCCCCACCCCCCTTTCCCCTGGTAACCACCAACCAGACTTTATTTTTTAAGAGTAGTTTTAGGTTGACAACAAAATTGAAAGGCAGGTACAGAGATTTCCCATATATCCACACATGCATAGCCTCTCCCATTAACATCACTCATGAGAATGGTACAGTTTTTCCCAAGGATATATCTACATTGACACATCATTATCATCTAAAGTCCATAGTTTACACTACAGTTGACTCTTGGTGTTGTACATTCTATGAGTTTGGAGAAATGTATAATGACATATACCCATCACTATAATATCATATAGAGTATTTTTGCTGCTCTAAAAATCCTCTGAACTCTGCCTATTCATCCCCACCCCTCCTACAACCCCTGGCAACAACTGATTTTTTATTGTCTCCATAGTGTTGTCTTTTCTAGAATGTCATATAGTTGGAAGCATATAGTGTGTAGCCTTTTCAGATTGGCTTCTTTCACTTAGTAATATGCATTAAAGGTTACTCCATGTTTTTTCATGGCTTCATAACTCATTTATTTTTAACACTGAAAAATATTCCACTGTCTGAATGTACCACAGTTTATTCATTCATTCACCTACTGAAGGACATCTTGATTGCTTCGAAGATTTAGCAATTACAAATAATGCTGCTATAGATATCTGTGTGCATGTTTTTGTGTGGACATAAGTTTTCAATCCTGGGGGGTAAATACCATGGAGCACAACTGCTGGATCATAGGGTAGAGTATGCTTAGCTTGGTAAGAAAGTGACAAACTGTCTTCCAAAATGGGTGTATAATTTTGCATTCTCACCAACAATGTATGAGAGTTTCTGTTACTCCACATCCTTTTCAGCATTTGGTGTTATAAGTGTTGTGGATTTTGGTCATTCTAATAAGTGTTTAGTGGTATCTCATTGTTTTTATTTGTATTTCCATGATGGCATTTGATGTGGAGCATCATTTTGTATGCTTGTTTGTCATCTGTATATCTACTGTGGTGAAATATCTGTTATGGTTTCTTGCCCATGTCTTAATTGGGATGTTTGTTTTCTTATTGTTGAGTTTTCAGTGTTCTTTGTATATTCTGGATAAAAGCCCTTTATCAGATGTGTCTTGCAAATATTTTTTCCCAGTCTGTGGCTTAACTTCTAATTCTCTTGATATTTGCAGAGCAGAAGTTTTTAATTTTAATAAAGCCCCACTTATCAATTATTTCTTTCATGGATTGTGTCTTTTGTATTGTATCCAAAAAGGCATCACTATTTTCTTTAATTTTCTAAAACATTGTTTCATAGTTTTCATAGTTTTCTTTTTGCTCCTTCAAGTCTTTTGCCTCTGATTAACATTTTTCATAAGTAATTTACATTTTTTGATAATATCAGAAATGTTATTAGTGTATAGAAATACAACTGATTGTGTATTGATTTTGTATCCACAATTTTGCTGAATTTGTTCATGAGTTTTAACGTTTTTGTGTGCGTGGAATCTTCAGCACGTTCAACAGAAAAAATTATATCATCTATGAACTAAGATAATTTTTTTCTTTTTTCTTTCCAATTTGGATGGCTTTTATTTTTTATGCATATTTTCTCTTTCTAGAATTTCCAATACTGTTTTGAACTGAAGTGGCAAAAGTAAGCATCCTTGTTTTGATCTTGATCTCAGAGGAAAAGACTTTAGTGTTTCACCACTGACTGATGTTAGCTGTGGGTTTTTCATATATGACCTTTATCATGTTGAAGTAGTTTCCTTTTGTTCCTAGATTGTTGAGGGTTTTTATTGTGAAATGGTGTTAAATTTTGTCAAATGTTTTTCTGCAATTATTGAGATGATCATGTGTTTTTATTCCTTCATTTTGTTCATGTGGTGTATTACATTAATTTATGTTCATACGTTGGACATCCTTGCCTTACAGGAATGAATCCCAATTAGTCATGGGATTTTAATATACTACTTTTAATATACTGCTGAATTGTTTGCTAGCGTTTTGTTGAGGATATATGCATCAATATTTATAAAGGATATTGCTCTGTAGTTTCTTTTCTTGTACTGTCCTTGTCTGACTTTGGTATCAGGGTAATGCTGGCCTCCTAGAATGTATTAGGAAGTATTCCTTAATCTTTAATTTTTTGGAAAGATTTTAAGAGTGATGGTGTTAATTCTCTTTAAATTTTAGGTAGAATTCACCAGTGAAGCCTGCTGGTCCAAGAATTTTGTTTGTTGGGAACTTTTTGATTACTGATTAATTTTCTTTACTTTTAGTTCTGTTCAGATTTTCTATTTCTTCTGAGTCAGTCTAAGTAATCTGTGTGCTTCTAGAAATTTGTTCATTTCATCTAGATTATTCAATATGTTTGTGTACAATTGTTCATAGTACTAGCTTATAATGATTTTTTATTTCTGTAAAATTGTTAGTATAGTCCACGCTTTCATTTCTTATTCTAGCAATTTTACTCTTTTCTCTTTATTCTTAGTCAATCTAGCTACATGTCTATATTTTTTTGATCTATTTAAGAATCAATTTTTGGTTTCATTTTTTTCTATTGTTTTCCTGTTCTTTGTTTTATTTATCTCTGCTCTAGTCTTTATTTTTCACTTTCTTTTAATACCTTTGAATTTAGTTTTATTTTTCTTGTTCCTTGGTGTGTAAATTTGGCTTGTGGATTTGAGATCAACCTTCTTTTTAAAATGTGTTTACAGTTATAAATTTCCCTCTTAGCAATCCTTTCTCTGAATCTCATCAGTTATGGTGTTTTCTCAGTTTCATTTGTTTTAAGATATTTTCTATTTTTCCTTGTGATTTCTTCTTTGGCACATTGGTTGTTTAAGAGTATCTTATTTAGTATCTACATATTTGTGACTTCCAGTTTCATTAGTCTGTAAACAATAGATACATTGTATTATTTCAGTATTTTAAAATTTATTAAGACTTGTGTGGCCTAAAATATAGTCTACCCTGGACAATGTTCCATGTGCACTTGAGAAAAATTTTTCTTCTATTTTTGGCTGGAGTGTTCTGTGAATGCTTTTAGGTTCAATTGATTTATAATTTTGTTCAAGTTCTGTATTTCTTTATGGATCATCTATCTGATTGTTCTGTCTACTTACCATAAACTGAAAATATATGGTCTTAAGTTACTATCGTCTATCATCTTTTCATTACAACCTGAAAAATTAATTGCCTTCTGTTTTTGTTTATTTTGAAAAGCCTTAATTTCTCCAATTTTTTTGAAGGACAGTATTACAAGATATAGAATTTTCAGGTCACGGGTTTTTTTTTTTTTTTTTTTCTTTCTGCGGTTTAAATATATTATCCCACCACCTTCTGGCCTGTAAGGTTTTTGTTGAGAAATCAGATGATAATCTTATTGAGGATCCCTTGTACATGACAAGTTGCTTCGCTCTTGCTGCTTTCAAGATTCTGTCTTTGACTTTGGCTTTTGACAGTCTGATTATAATACATCTTGGTATGGATCTCTTTGTGTTTATCCTACTTGGAACTTCACATGCTTCTTGGATTTTTAAATTCCTGTCTTTCCTCAAATTTTGGAAGCTTTCAGCCATTATTGAAATAATCTCTCTGCCATTTTCTCTCTCTTCTTTTGGGATTCCTGTAATGTTTATTTTTCTGCTGATGGTATCCCATAAGTTCTGTAGACACTGTCCACTTTTCTTCATTTTCTTTTTACTCCTCAGATATGATAATTTCAAATGTCTTCTATTCAAATTCACTAATTCTTTATTCTGCCTATTCAAATCTGCCATTGTACCTCTCTAGTAATTTTTTTATTGAATTATTATATTTTTCAGCTCCAGATTTTGTTTTCTTGCTTTGCATTATTTTTATCTCTTTGTTGATATTCTCATTTTACTAATGTATTATTTACTTGGTATCCTTTAGTTCTTTGAGGATACTTTGAGGATCTTTAAGACTCTTTTAAAGTCTTTGTGTAGTACATCTGATGTCTTTATTTTCTCCCTTTAAATGGGTCATATTTTCCTGTTTCATTGTATCTATGATGACTTTTTTGTTGATAATTGGACATTTAAGGATCAACTAGGTACTGGGTAGTCCTCTACCTATTAGGCATGCTTAGAGACTTTGGATCAACCCAACTTGAAAGCTTAACTTATTCTCAGGTCTTTTCTGAGCATGTGTCTTGCTTGAGTCCTGTCTGTGGCTTTTCCAATTCTCCCGTATACATGGCTGCTTTTGAATTTCCCACAGAGTTTTACCACAGCTTTTTCTTTGGGCCTTAAATGGTCCATTGTATGTCTCTGCCTGTAATTGCTTGACTTAGGCATCTGCTGGGAAAAGCCTGAGATCTGAGTTAGACAAAACAGAGAACAGTCCTTTAGGCAGCCCCCAGACAGGTTTGAATCTTGCAAATAAGGTCTGCACTGCTCATTCTAGTCTGTGGGAGGGAATTGGGAACTTGCTCATCACCTCTTACAGAACAAGACACCAGGGAGGTAGTGGGGCAAGAATAATCCAAAATGACACACAACTTCCTGTCATTTTCAATGTGTTTTTTTCTTGTTTGGTCATTTGCCTGATTGTTGTACACCTTTGACTATTTTCCAGAGTTTCCACAAGGTTGCTTTTACTTGCTTTTCAATGTTGGAGCTTCTTAATCTACCATTTTGCTGGTATCATTCCCTTAATATTCTTGAATGAGTATGGAGTTTCTCATGTTAAGGTACTAAAATGGATCTGGGAGGACATGAAGAGAAAAGGAGAAAATTCCTCCTTCAGGATGAAGTCTTGAGCTCATTAGATTTATGAAATGCATCTGCAAGTCTTCTCAAGGAAGATAAGATTATCAGCACAGAGACCTCATTCCTGTCAAGGTCATTTTCTACATTCCAAAGTTTTAATGATTTGTTTCAACCAACCCTCACTCCATGACTACCTTGCATCAGAATTTGTTAAAATACATTCCTTTCCTGTTTTTTTTGCTTTGCCTTTGTTAGCCATGACTATAAAACCTTCCCTCTCCAACAGCCAGGACACAATTCAAGTGCTACTTAAATCTGTGTTCCTGGGCTGCAGTCCTAACAAACCCCAAATAAATATATTTTTGTTTAAGTCTATCAGAGTCTACCTCATAATTGGTTGACACCATCATCTCATGCAGCAGCAACTAAAACAATTGCCTGTAAACATTTTTGAGACATGTTCCCAGGGAGTGGCTCTAGCATTTAAGTGAGTTCCAAGTCAGGCAAAATAAAGAGAAGCCTTTTGAGTACAGTCTTCCAAGGACCACCAAACTGGTTAAATCATGACTACTCTTTGGGAATGTGACTTTGAAAGAACTGCACCACTGCTGTGTTCCCTCTGGTATTAATAATGTAGTCTGTTATTTTTGAAGTCCCCCACCAAGATGGGAAACAAGAGATGGTACTAGTATAAGTTAAAATGCCACAAAGATTGCTATTCTTACTGAGATTCAGTTATTTTTCATGAATAAATACTCCCTAGGTTGTGGCACATTTTGGGTTAATTTCCAGAGTTTGAAAAATGTTGATTCAGACAGTTTTCTCAATTTTTTTCTTGCTTTAACAGAGGGGTTGATTTTTCAGAAGTCTCTACTCCACCATTTTAACTTATATATATTAGCATCACTTTTGTGTTTACCTGCCTAAATGATTACTCTTTTGCTGTGCTATTAATTTTGCACAAATATCTCTATGGTTGTAGTTGTTTTTACTTTGCACCAAAAGAGGGTAGCAAAATATTTTCTTTAGTTTATTAGTACTCTTGAAAAAATGATTAAAACTATACATATCATTTTGAACACTTTTCTGTATGGATGTTATATTTCGCAATTTTAGGAATGGTTTAAAAAAGGTAAAAAGAAACAAAAATCAGTAAGATTTGAATTTCTTTGATTAATTTCAATACTACAAGGATTGAATCATTACAGAAATAATTGTTACATTATTACTTCCATAAAAGTCTAAAATATGTAAAACCAAGAATTTCTGGAAACCTAACATAAGAATACATTTTAAACTATTTCTTTTGCCTAAGTTTTTATGTCTTTTTCTTCAGTGATTTTTACTTTCAGCTTCAAGAAATGAAATATACTTTAAATCTGAGCCTTCTGGTGCAAATAAGATGAACACTTTTCTCCTTGCTTCACCTCAAGAATAAAATGAAAAACCTTGGAAATAACACAAGAGGCAGTGAAATAAAAGCTCTGAAAGATGGAAAGAAGGTGAACTGGTTGCTGACCCAAGTACTGGAATAACAACACAATAGCCAGATGTTTTACTACCTCCAAAAAAACAGAAGAAGGTAAGCCAAGCCAGCATTTCCTGACACCCAAATTAGCAATAGGTGGCATCCCAGGAATGCTTAAGCCTCCATGGATAGAACTGGATACTAGCTGATGACACCAGTGAGACCAGTAGCACTTACAGAAGAGATCCATCAGGAAAACCACTGACAACAAATGGCCAGTGAATATGTTCTCCTTCCCCACTGGGAGTGAGACTCCTTCCCTCACTGAGATTCACCAGGTGGACAGGCAGTACCAAAAAGGGAGACATGCCACAAGAAGTGACCAGGACTGGGAAGCTTCTTGTCCACATAGGCCAGAGACTCCACTCTCACACCAAGAAAAATCAGGCAACCTTGTGGCATTGGTAAAGGGGACCCTGTGTGAAAAAGTGTCCTAAACTGTGAAGTATCTTGAAGATATTCTTGAATAACAAATATTATTTTTCCCTACCTAGAGATAATAAGCAGTCTGACCTGTGGAAACTCCTCCCTCCTCAAGCACGAGCAAACCAAAGCTCACAAAAGTAAGCCAGACCCTGTGTAGTAAAACTAAACAGGGTCACAGCCTACTAAAATTAAAGACTTAAATGTGAGCTACAGTCTTCAACCATAATAGCCAAAAATGTCCAGAATACAATCAAAAACTACCTAACATAGAAGTAACAGGAAAATCAAAGCTTAAGTGAGAAAAGACAATCAAGAGATCCCAACACTGAGAGCAACTGGATTTCAGAATTAATTGACCAGGACTTTAAAGCTGCCATCATAAATATGCTTTAAAGAGCAATTACAAGTTCTCTTGAAACAAAAGAAAAATTAGAAAGGTCCAGCAGAGAAATAGATGTAAAAAGGAAACAAATGTAAATTAGAGAACTGAAAAATATAAGAGGAATTAAAAAAATAAAAATTTACTAGAAGGACTCAATAATGGAGTGGAGATGACAGATGATAGTGAACTTGAGGAAACATTAATATAACTTACCAAATCTGAACAATAGAGATAAAAATATAGTAGAAAAAATAACAGAACCATATGGATCTGTGGGGCAATAACAAAATATACAGCATTCCCACCTTCAGCATCCCAGAACAGGAAAATAAAGTGGGGATGAAAAGTATTGAAAGAAATGAAGGCTGAAAACTCCGCAAACTTAGTGGAATACAGAAACCTACAGATTCAGGAGGCTTAGAGAACTCCAAACATAAAAGAAAAAAAAAAAAACAAAGAAATCCACACCAAAACTCATAATAATTAAACTCTAGAAAACTAAAGGCAAGGAAAAAAATCTTGAAAGCAACCAGAGAGAAATTGAACATTACTTATGGGGGAAAGCAATTTGAATTACAGCAGATTTTCAATTAGAAAACATGGGAGGCCAGTGAATAGTCTGGGGATAGCTAGGAGCAAGGAAAAAGGGTGGAGGTTCACAGCAAGTGGCTTGTTGATCTCAGGCACAGATCCTACTAACTGGCCTGCAGTCTCCACCAAGAGCCCCGCCCAGGGACCTCATAGGATGCCTTACCTGAAAAAACTCAACTAGTCACATTTTCCCCCAGGTCCCTGACCACCACTCTCATAGCCAGTACCTCACTCTCCACCTTAGTGCACACTCCCCAACAAATGGTGCACACTCCCTCACAGACCACATGCATGAGGCTCCACAGACAGCACATGAATATCAGGAGCCAGCTCAACTCTGCTGGATTGGGAGAAGATGCACAACTGTGAACACTTCAGGGAAAAGTCCTAGGAAAATTGGAGGCTTTCAGTTCTCGGCCTGCCTTTGTGGGAATGAGAGAAGACACACAATAGTAACACTTCCCCCTGAAGACAGAACAAAAGAAGTTTAGTGGGCACATTCATAGAATAAAACTGAGAGACTCCCAGAATCTCTAGCCAGGCTGACAGGTGAAGGTATTTCTCCCCAGAAGCCAGTCCAAAAAAGTGGAGGAGAGGATCACTTCTTCAAATGCAAGACAGCATAGCAAACTTTGGAGGAACACAAAAAATCAAGGAAACATGACATCATCAAAGGAAAAAAGTAAAGCTCCAGTGGTGGACCCCAGAGAAATGGAGCTCTACAAACTGACTAATAAAGAATTTAAAATAATCATCTTAAGGCAAGTCATGTACAGGATAACAGACAACTAAAAGAAATTGAAAAAACAATAAATGAACAAAATGAGAACTTTAACAAATAGATAGAAACACAGAAAAGAACCAAACAGAAATTCTGATGCTACAGAATACAATGCCTGAACTGACAAATTCAATAGAGAGCTTCAACACAGACGTGATCAAGCAAAGAAAGAATCAATGAATTTAAAGACAGATCATTTGAAATTATCCAGTCAGAGGAACAACAACAACAAAAAAGAATGAAAAAGAGTGAAGAAAGCCTACAGGATATAAGGGGCACCACCAAGAGAAACAACATATGCAATAGGGAATCCTAGAAACAGCAGAGAAAGAGGCAGATTTCATATAAAGAAATGACAGAAAACATCCCAATTGTGGGGATGGAAATGAACATATAAATCCATGAAGCCAAAAATACAAAAAAAGATTGAATATAAAGAGGTCTTTACTGAGACACATTATAATCAAATTGTAAAAATTCAATGACAAAGAATTTTGAAAGAAGCAAGAGAAAATTAACACAAATGTATAATGAAATTCTCAAAGAATATCAGCAGATTTCTAAGTAGAAAATTTGTGGCCAGGAAAGACTGGGATGACTTATCAAAATGTTAAATGAAAAAAAATCTGCCAACCAAGAATACTATAACCAGCAAAATTATCATTCAGAAAGTAAGGAGATATAAAGACCTTTCCAGAAAAACAAAAACTGAAGGAGTTCATAACCAGCAGACCTGCCATACAAGAAAGGCTAAAGGGTTTTCTTCACATTGAAGTGTAAGGATGTGAATTAGTAACATGAAAGCATAAAACTCACTTGTAAAGGTAAGTATGTAGTCAAATTCAGAATAATCTAATACTGTACTGGTGGTGAATGAATGACTTTTAGCTCAAGTATAAAAATTAGACAAATGTATTAAAAATATCTATAGCTAAAATAATTTGTTAATGGATACCCAATATAGAAAGATGTAATGTGCAATACCATTAACATAAAATATGGGATGGAGTAAAAGTGTAGAGCTTTTGTATGTGAACGAAGTAAGGTGGTTTTCACCTTAATATAGATTGTTTCAACTATAAGATACTTTCTGTTAAGCCTCATGATAATCATAAAGGAAAAACCTGTAGTAGATACAGAAAGATAAAGAGAAATGAATCAAAGCATACCACTAAAGAAAATCATCAAACCACAAAGATCGCAAGAAAGAAAGAAAGGAAAAAAGGAACTACAAAACAATGAGAAAACAATTAAAAGGGCAAAAGTAAGCCATTACCTATTAACAGTAACTTTAAATGTAAATGGACTAAATTCTCCAATCAAAAGATATAGAGTGGCTGAATGGATTAAAAAAAAAAGATTCAACAATATGCTGCCTACAAGAGACTCACTTTACCTTTAAGGAGACACATAGGCTGAAAGTGAAGGGATGGAAAAAGATATTCCTTGCAAATGGTAACAGAAAGAGAGCAGAGCTGGGTATAGTTATATCAAACAAAGTACACAAAGTTAAAAACTGTTAAAAGAGACAAAGAAGGTAAACATATACACATACAGGGATCAATTCATCAAGATATAAAAATTGTAAATATACATGAACCAAACATTGGAGCACTTAAATATATAAAAGAAATATTAACAGAACTGAATGGAGGACTAGACAGCAATCCTAAATTAGGAGAATTTAATACCCCAATATCAACAGCAGATAATCATCCAGAAAGAAAATCAATAAGGAAACAGAAGACTCAACTCTATAAGCCAAATGGACCTAACAGATATATGTTCTGTATAACATTCCATGCAACAACAGCAGAACACACATTCTTCTGAATTGTACATGGAGTATTCTCCAGGGTAGCTCATATGCTAGGTCACAAAACAAGTCAACAAATTTAAGAAGATTAAAATCATATCAAGTATCTTTTCCATAATGTTAGGATACTAGAAATCTACAACAGGTATGAGGGGATAAAGAAAATGTGGCATATACATACAATGGAATACTATTCATACTTAAAAATGAATGAAATTCTACCATTTGCAATAACATAGATGGACCTGGAGGACATTATGATAAGTAAAATAAGCCAGACACGGGGCGCAAATACTATATGAGCTCACCTGTATATGGAATTCAAAATATTCAAACTCAGAGAATGGTGTTTGCCAGGGACTGTGGGTTGGGGGAAATGAGGAGGTGATGGTCAAAGGGTACAAAGTTTCAGTTATGCAAGGTAAGTAAGTTCTGGAGATTACTATACAGCATAGTACCTATAGCTAACTGTACTGTATTCTATACTTAAAATTTGCCAGGAGAGTTGATCTTATGTTAAATGTTCTTACCCCCAAAACAAATAAATGACATTATAAAGAGATTGGGAAGAAACTTTAGGAGGAGATTAATATATTTATGGCCTTGGTGATGGTGATAGTCATGGATGTATACTTATCTCTAAATCCATCAAGTTGTATACAAAAAATATATTGAGCTTTTTACATGTCAATAAAATGGTTAAGAAATATAGAGGCCAAAAGGAAATGGCAAAATGTTTTTTAAGTGTTAAAAGAACTGGCAAGTACAAATTCTATTTTAGCCAAAAGTACCCTTCTAGGAATGAAGAGGAAATAAAAACATTCTCAGAAGAGGAAAAACTGAAAGAACCTGTTGCTAGGAAATTTATTCTATAGAATGGCCAAAGGAAATTTTTCAAACAAAAATATAATGATTAGAGAAGGAAGTTTATAACATTACAAAAGAAGGAAGTATAACAGAAAGAGTAGAAATATAGGTAGATAAACTATTTCTCATGAATTCTATAAATCATATTTGATGATTGAAAGAAAAATTACATTGCCACCTAAAATTTAAAACAATGATATTTAAAAGTGAGGAAAAGAAAAATATAGAAATGGAAGTAAGATTTTCACACTTCATCTGAAATGGCAAAATGTTAATGCCAGTCAACTGTCATTTGTTATATATGTATATTGTAATGCTATAGGAACCACTAAGAAAATTATACAGAGATACACACAGAAACACAATAAATAAATAATAATGAAGCCCCTAAGATGTCTAACTCAAAAACAAGAAATGAGAAACAGTAGTATTAGAAAGAGAAAACAAACAGAAAATAAATTATAAAATGTCAGACAAGTTCTAACATATCAATAATCACCTTACATGTAAAAGGTCTAAATGCATAAAATAAAAGAGGTAAGGATAGTAGGTTTAAAAAATCCATGGCCCATCTGTATGCTGTTTATAAGAAATTCACTTCAAATTCATAGATAAGTTGAAGGTCAAAGGATGCAAAAATATGTACCATGCAAACATTAATAAAACAAATGCAGTGGTGCCTGTACTAATAATATAAGATAAAGTAGGCTTCAGAGCAAAAAAGCATTGCCCAAGACAAAGTGAGATATTACATAATGATAAAAGGATGGATCTAACAAGAAGATATAATGATCCTTTATGTGTACTTACCAAAAACAGTGCCTCAAAATACATGCAAGCAAAAATGATAAAATTGAAATGAGAAATTATAATTGGGGACTTTAACATCCCTCTTGAGGACTGATAGAACTACTAGATAGAAAATCAGCAATGATGGAGAAGATCTGAATAAAATGTTCTGTTTTATACTTAATTGGAATAGTTCTTCTTTCTGGAAGCTGATTAAGTACACATTAATCAGAATTAAAAGTCAGAAAAACCATGCAAAAAATCAAGCATAAATTGCTATTCTAATTTTCAAATTCCATGGATTCTCTATCTTCAAATTGTATTCAAGTTTTATTTCACAATGATAAAAAAAAATGCCTTGAGGGTTGGGTACATAAATGTTCAGAATTTCTGCAAATGTTTTTAAAAGGCTGAAACAGTGATGGCCTTGACCTAGACAGAATAGCCATGGATTTTGAGTAAACATTCCATATTTACACACTACAGTTATTTTACTCTGTCATCCTTTTCTTGGAACAAATAGCTTTCCTCTGAGTTTGGCAGAAAATATTCATTATCTCTTTCCAGAGTTAAACAATATTATTTAACAGAGATTGCAGATATACATTAATTAATAACGTGCACAATCTTCAAAAGCTGTGTATCACAACCAGCAATGTAGATATAGATATCACTTAAGGTTCTATGTTGAGCTCTCTGATCAAATGGTTTTACTGCAATGAATCTTTAATTTATTTAATTATGTGCACATTTTTAATTTCTAAGAGAACATTCTTAACATGGTCAACTTGAATACTGCAATATGCTTTGACAATGATTTTTCAATCATAAATATACTATTCTATTTTTTTTTTTTTTTTTTTGTGGGGAAGACCAGCCCTGAGCTAACATCTGTTGCCAATCCTCCCCTTTTTGCTGAGGAAGACTGGCCCTGGGCTAACATCCGTGCCCATCTTCCTCCACTTTATATGGGACGCCACCACGGCATGGCTAGCAGGCAGTGCGTCTGCGGGCGCCCGGGATCCGAACTCGCGAACCCCGGGCTGCCAAGCGCAGACTAAACCGCTGCGCCACCGGGCGGCCCCATAAATATACTATTCTTAAATTGAAAGGTCTTAAAAGTAATCTCTTTTATCCCCCAGAGTTCCATTTTTTCAATACTGACCTTTCTACTGTGATTAGATTTGCTATCAATCTAATATTGTTATTTTAAAAAATTGCAACTGAGTTAGAGCTTAGGAAAAAAAATAACCCATCATAAATAATCAGATTAGGGCTGGAAGTAATTTATAAAACTGCCATTTTCTTTAGTATTTTTAAGTCATTCTTGTAGGATGTAAAGAAATATTTCAATATTCATTTCTTAGTTTCTTGAATAGGTGAGTTGAGTTCAGAGGAATACCAAATGTATTTTTTAAATAAAATGTTCTATAATTGAGTCATTTCTCTCAGTTTTCAATCCTACTCCCTCAGCAAGTACCCACAATATGCCTAATTTACCAAAAGGAGTCACTGTGATCTTTTCAATTTTGGATTCTAACAGTGTTTTATGTCTGTAGAATTCTGTATTATGTTAAGGAAATTTGCTTTTACTGCCTTTTCTCTGTACCTTATTGTATATAGAAGTTATTAGTGTTAGAATTTATACTCAATTAGCACTTCCAAATAAGATATTTTGAGTTATGGTGGTAAATGAGTACTTTAATAAATTCTCACATTTTGTAGCTCATTTCATGAAATCCATTCTACTTCTTCCTGGTTTAAGTTTAATTGTATGAATTATACATTTTTTCTGGTTAAAAAAATCTCTGATTTTTATTTTAAAAATTCAGATCCTTCTAAATTGCATGTGGGTTTTTGCTATTTCTGTATAGTTGATTCCAATTAAAGTGATTTCAATACCCTCTGGGATATCTAAGGTTTGTAACATTAAGGGCAGAATCTGTGAGAACCATATTTTAAATAAAAAAATATTTAATAATTTTTAAACATTTAGAGCCTTCCCTAAGCAAATAACTTACAGCAAATATAGACCTGGTTTTGTGTACATCTACAGCCAGATTTTTCACTGCAGGCTAATCTCAAAGGAAGTCCAACACAGAAATTCATAGCTTTCTAGTAGAAGACAACTTTAAACTTTTAGTCACATCTTTTTGTAATATTTTAAAGTTTGTGTGAAAAAAGAGGCAAGGAAGAATACTAATCAGAGTCTCAGAGAGAACATGGCCTTGCTAACACTTTGATTTTGGACTTATAGTCTCAAGAACCACAAAACAATAAATTTCTGTTGTTTAAGCCACCAACTTTGTGATACTTTGCTATGGCAACCCTATTAAACTAATATAACACCTAAAGGTAATTAAAACCTAATAGTACGGTGGTCTCATATGCTGAACTCCTTTAAGATGTTATTTTTGAAACTGATAGCATATTCTTTAAGATAGTCAATATTTAAATGTAATTCAGCTTAATGAAAGTTAGCAATTACTTTAAAAATCTAATTCTGAAGCTCACAGACTCTGCATGTCCATAAAGAACACAGAGAAACAAATAACAATAAGCAGAAAAGAGTGAAGTAAACAACATGATGACATATACCTCCTCAAAACTCTTATTTCTGGTGGTACATTTAAAGAAATTCCAAGAAAAAAGATCTGGATGACGAGTTATTTTTAAATGACTAAGAACTAAAGGATCTAGACTTCCATTTCCACCCAAGAAAAATTAACTGTCATGGGAATTTCCCTCCTGTTACAAACAACAATACATTAGACAAATTCTATGAAACAGAAGTGTTCACATATTGGACAACAGGCAGTGCAGAGCTATGATCGCTGATAAAAGGGAAACAAATGAGGAGAGTCACATAATCTCCCCAGCTTGCTGCCAAAAGGCAGTTTACAGGACACAGCAAAGGAATCCCAAAGGGAACCCAGCAATCTCAATGAGTTAAAAATACAGAAATCAGAGTATGGGGAGGTCAAAGAAGCTAGAATTTGCAAGATGAATTCTGGAAGGTTGCTGCAGAAAGAAAATTCCAGAGATTGGCTGAAGGGTCAAACTGAGGCTGGGAAAAAAAACACTGAAAATCATTAGGCTGAAGAATTCTCAAAGATCCTAAAGGACTAGGAATAGTTTGTGTTCCCAGTAGTCAGATTTGAGAGACCTCATTACACATGGGATATCAGGTAGTCCTCAGAAAAGTCACAATTTAACAGTGGGCCTAAATTCATCCAAAAGTAAAGGATTCTCTGTATCCAGCATCACAACACATAAATACAAGACTCAAACTGATCCCCAAAATAACTTACTTAGCTACATACAAAAATAAAGTTTAACACTTTTTAAAAATAATACAACAAAATGCAGCACCCGAAAATGTAAAATTCACAATATTTGGCATTCAGTAAAAAACTGCCAGAGATGCAAAGAGGTAGAAAAATATCACCCATCAACAGGATAAATATCAATCAATTAAAACAACCTAGAAATGATAATGATGAAGAAATTAGTAGCTCAAAAACAAAAACCAGCTGTTGTAAATATTATAAATATGCTTAAGAAAGTGAAAGAAAATATGAACACGATAGGTAGATAAAAGGAAGATATAAACAAGATGCAAATAGAATTTCTAGAGAGAAAAACTAAAATATAATGAATATAAAAAACACCAAATGGCATTAAAAGTGAAGTTAAACACAGAAGAAGAAAAATCAGCGAACTATGTACAAAGTATTATATTATTATTTTAATGATAAAGGTGTATAGCATAGAACCTTGAGTAACTACTAAAAATATCAGAGTTAATACAAGGGAGTGACATCAGCATCATGGCAGAGTAAGTCATTCCTTTTGTCTCTCTCTAAGTTACAACCAGTAGGACATCCATAGATCAAAAAAGGACTCTCTGCATAGCACTGCAACATGCCTGAGAGATCCATACAACTACACATTTGAAGATGGGTGGACTGAACCTCCTGGAGGTGGTAGAACCAGGGAGCAGCAGTGGCAGCATATGAGACCACAGGTTCCAGGAACTGTGGCCACACCTGTGACCAGAGGCCCCCAGGGACTAAAGTAATGCCCATGAACAGAGGCTCTAGGAACCCAGGCATGTCATACTCCCAGAGGTACCCGGAATCACTGTGGGCCTGTAACTGGAGACTCTGGGAACCACAACAATACCTGAGACCCAGGTATTGGGTCTCCACCTCCACTGGTGGTGGCACCTCCAACACTGGCCCTTCCAGCAGGGGGGGCTGGATCCAAGACACAGATGTCTCCAGCAGCAGTGGCAATGCCCATGACCTAAGGCTCCAAAAATTGTACCAGTGCCAGAGACCAGAGGCCATGGGAGCCACAGCAGCACTTCTGGTTCAGCCTCTCCCCCTCCCCCAGCAGTGTGGGGTGACATCTGCAACCTGAGGCTTCAGGAGCCACAGCAGTGCCCATGGCCCAGCCCCCAGGATTGGAACATCCAACACCAGCCCTGCTAGCAGTAGGGGCTGCATACAAGACCCCAGGCCCCTGGCAGTGGTGGCAACACTCATGAATGCAGCACCTCTGGCAGTGGCATTGCCAGCACCCCCAGATACCCCAAGAGCAGCAGCACACTGAATCTGGCAGCAGCATGAGAGCCCATGAAGAGCTGGGTAACACCAGCAGCAGAGCCATGGCCCATGGCCCCAGTCTCCCTCAGCTACAAAGGCACCAGCAACTTCAGGCCAACCACCTATAGCAGTGGTATCTGCAGACCCAACAAACCTGAACATGGTGGAGGTGCCTGTGAGTTGATACTCAACTCAAAAGAAAAAGAAAATGAGGAAAAAAGATCTAAAAACAGATGGGATAAATAGAAAAGAAGTAGCAAGATGGTAGATTTAAATCTAATCATAATAATAATTACAATAAACTTAATTATCTAAACACTCTAATTTAAAGCAGAAATCAGGTTGGACAAAAAGAGAACAAAAGATAAAATTAAGCATATAGGCAGCACAAAGAAGGAAATAATAAAGATAAAAAGGGAGATCAATGAAATAGAAAATGATCAAACAAAAATATCAACTGATGAAAATTCTTCTGCAAAGATCAGGAAAACTTATAATATTCTATCCAGGTTGATCAGAAGAAAAATAGACGTGGAACAAATAGAATGATGACATCCTATAATACATTAAAAATATAATAAGTGAATATTATTAGTAATTTTATGCTAACCATTCTGGCAAATTAAATGCAAAGGTCACATTCATTGAAAGTTCATAAAGGACTAAAACTCAAAGCTAATCTGAATTTCCCTATAACTATTTAAAAATTTGAATTAATAGTTTAAAAACACTTTCCCCAAAGAAAAGTGCATGCCTATATGGCTTCACTAGTGAAATTTATCAATTTTTAAAGAAAGAAATAACTCTGAAAAAACTCTACCAAAAATAGAAGAAATGTCAACACTTACAGCTCATTTTATGAGGCCAATAATAACCAGATACCATAATCTTCAAAGGTATTAGAAGAAAACTGTAGACCAATATCCTTTATAAATGTAGATTAAAAAATCCTTTGAAAATATTAGCAAATGCTCCCTGCTTCCACTAAAAGACACCAAGCAGATAGGCCACTAAGACATGGATTGAGTGTAAGGCCTGTGGACAAGAGGCCTGGAAAAGTGCATATTCTATGGAATTGGTTTCCATCTTCATGGGCAAGAGGCTCCATCCACCTGGAAGCATAAAGTGGTCCAGTCTTGAGAAGAAACCTCTGCCCCTACAGGTAACACAAGAAAGAATCATCAGGAAGCCAAGAACACTATACAAACAAATGAAAACAAAATAGCACCATAAAATCAATGAAAATTAATTTTCAGTGGAGCTATAGCTCTCAAAAGTCCATCAAGGTCTGGAGGCTAAGCAAGATAACTGCATACTAAAATGAATTCAGAGTCTCCAAACACAATACTCCAAATGTGCAGGATGTAAAAGAAAATCACTCATTGTACCAAGAACCAGGAAATTCACAACTTCAATGAGAATGGACAATCAAGAGACCACAACACCAAAAAGAAGCAAATGTTAAAACTATCTGATAAGGATTTTATACTTGAAGAACACAATAGAAATGCTTCAACAAGCAATTACAAATATTCTGGGAAAAATAGGAAGTTTCAGCAAAGGAATAAAAGTTATAAAAAATAGCCAAAAGAAAATTATAGAACTGAAAATAACTGAAATAATAAACTCACAAAGGTGAGTCAATAGCAGAGTAAATGTAACATAGGAAAGAATTTGTGACCTTGATGATAGAATAATAGAAATTTTAAAATCTGCATAACAGAGAATACAGAATGAAAAAATAAAAACAATCTCAGGGACTTGTGGAACAATAATAAAAGATTCAATGTTTGTGACATCAGAGTCTCCAAAGAAGAGGGCAAAGAGTGGGGATTAAAAAATATTTAAATAAGTGATGTCTGATAATTAACTATATGATGAAATACACAAATCTACAGATTCAAGAAGCTGCAGGAAACTGAAACAGGGTAAATGCAAATAATTAAACTTCTGAAACTGCAGCTGCAGTTTCATGCTGTAATCATGCTGCAGCACATAATTAAACTTCTGAAAACTAAAGACAACAAAAAACTTGAAAATAGCCAGAGAGAAATGATCTAGTACTTATAGAGAGACAACAATTTGAATGACATTTCATATGAAAACATGGAGGTCCAAAGGAAGTGGCACAACATTTTTCAGGTGCTAAAAGAAAGGAACTGTTAATCCCAAATGCTACATATAGTGAAAATATCCTTCATAAATGAAAGGAAAATAAAGACATGCTCAGATGAAAGAAAACTTAGAGAATTTATCATTAGGAGACACAACCTTAAAGAATGGCAAAGGAAGTTCTTCAAATAGAAAAGAAATTATGTAGAAGAAGACTTGGAACTCCAGAAAGCAAGGAAGAACAGTGCAATGGGTAAAAACAATGGTAAATATAATAGACTATACTTCTCTTCATGAAGTCTTTAAATCACATTGGAGTATTGAACAAAAATTATAGCACCATTAGATGTGGTGCTCAGTCAAAGAAAAGAGACTACTAAAGATAATTATATATCAAAGTAGTCATTACCTAGATGTTGGCTATAACAGACAAAGACTTCAAAGTAGCCATTATAAATATGTTCAAAATAGTAAAAAAAAAAAAAAAAAAAAAAAGATTAGAGAGGTAAAGGCAGTTGAGATGATATTTGGATTCCTTCCTCCAGCCTCTTAATGCAGGGGTTTGCCCTGTCTACTAGAGCACCGATTTAACAAGCTCAGCCAGGGCAGGCAGCCCATGCCAGGGACTGGCTCCACCCACCAGCAAGCCAGCGGAGATCTTTTAGGCCATCGGATAAGTGTGTGGGACCTCTGCAGTGGGGCAAGTGGGTGCACCTTGGTGGGGCATGCATGCAAGCAGGCCTGTATTGGAGGGATATGTGGGTCTGTGGGCAGTGGGGCATGTCAACCACAGCAGACTTGTGCCACTGGCCATCTCAAACAGACACAAGGGAATCTTCCCTGCTTTCTAATGGCTGAAATGATTGTGTGCTGCTCTGCCTGGTGCCAGCTCCACCCATCTGTGGTCCTGAGAGAACTGACAACGGCCATGTGCCACAGACAGTTGCACCAGAAACCCATAGCAGTTGTGAGCCCCTGAGCCTAGCAAGTAGTAACACTTGGGGCCTGACTGGCTTAACAGCAAAACAGCAGTAGTTGTGTGCTATTAGAGTTTGGGGCCAGCCATGCCTTGGCTTGGCCTGCCGAATATCATGACTAGCTGCTGCATATGGCTGAGCCTTACAATCAGCCATACCTACCTAGCCCTAAGGGCCAGTCTAGCCTACCTCTGTGGCAAAAGCAACTCCAACACAGAAGGGCACATGTAGCACTCACAGGAGACACTCCTGGAACATTTGGAATGGGTGATGAGAGTGAAGCAAATTGCTGGGCCCCATAAGGCATCTCTTACATAGGGCCACATTACCAAGATCAAGAG
This sequence comes from Tapirus indicus, assembly GCA_031878705.1. Lineage (NCBI taxonomy): Eukaryota > Metazoa > Chordata > Mammalia > Perissodactyla > Tapiridae > Tapirus > Tapirus indicus. The sequence continues at coordinate 51,031,082 of CM062942.1, forward strand.
ATCTTCTTGCTCTTCTACATAATACATAGACAAAAGCACAGAGAAGTAGGCAAAATGAGGAGACAAAAGAATATGTTCCATATAAGGGAACAGAACAAAACCACAGAAAAAGAAATAAATGAAACAGATAACATATCTGATAAAGAATACAAATAGTCATGAGGACACTCACTGATCTTGGGAGAAGAATAGATGAACACAATAAGAACTTCAACAAAGAATTGGAAAATAGGAAAAGGAACCAATCAGAACTGAAGAATACAGCAATGGAAATGAAAAATTCTCTAGAGGGGATAAACAGCAGAGTAGATGAAGCAGAACAGATCAGTGATCTGGATGAAAGAGCATAGGAAATAATCCAAGCTGAACAGAAAAGAGAGAAAAAAAAAGAAAGGAATGAGGACAGGCTAAGGGACCTCTGGGACAACATCATGCATACCAACATCCATATTATATGTGCCCCAGAAGGAGAAGAGAAAGACAAAGAGGCAGAGAATCTATTTGAAGAAATAATAGCTGAAAATTTCCCTAACCTGAGGAGGAAAAAGATTCAGGTACAGGAAGCAGAGAGCACCAAACAAAATGAACTCAAACAGTCCCACACCAAGACATATTATAATTAAAATGTCAAGAATTAAAGAGAGAGGTTGGTATCAAGATGGCAGCATAGGCAGACTCTCAACTCACCCCCTCCCATGGACACAACAAATTTACCATGACTTTTGGAAAAATTACCCCTGAGAGAGAACTGAAAACTGGAGAAAAAGAACCCCCACAACAAGGGGCAGTCCTGACTGAGGTGGAAGAGGCAGAAATTCCATTCTGGAGAGAAAGAAAGCCAACTTTCAAAGCCACAGCACTTCATGGCCAGCCAGGAGCAATCCAAAGGTATACAGCCTTCCCTAAGAGGGGGAGCATTACTGCTATAAGCATCTTTTGGACTCAACACAACTGAGACAAGTGTCATAATACCTGGCTTTGCTGGCTACTAATAACAATGGGGAATACTCCCAGAAAAGCTATTGGACAAAAGGGAAGAAAAGCCAGTTCTTCCAGGTCCCATGCACAAATTCACCTGTTTTGGAAAGCAACCTAAAATCACCAGAAAGAAAGGTGCATAGTCCTTTGGTGAAAAGAGACTCACCTGATAGGCTTTGGGTGTATTTCAGTGAAAGGTGAGACCCCTCCAGGGACTGAGACAATGGCAGCAGCCATTATTGTGACATAGTACAGGTGTGCTGACACAGACACTGACAGACACCATTGAAGTTCTTCCCCTGTCCTGTTAGCCCAGGGTCTGCCCCACCAACTAGAGCACTGATTTAATCCAGCTCAGCCAGGGCAGGTAGCCTGCCTTAGACACTGGCCCCACTCAACAGCAAGCCCTTGGGGATCTTGTGGGCCCACATAGGCTAGGTGCCTGGATTCTTTGCAGCCGGGTGAGTGGGTGTACCTCTGTGTGGCAGGGTGTGCATGAGGAGTGGGTGGAGTGTGTGGGATGCTGGTGGAGTGTGTGGGGCCTCTGCAGTGGGGTGACTGGGTCCACTTCGGGGAGTCAGGGCATGTGCATGGGGCAGGACTGTGTTGATGGTGTGTGTGGCTGTGTGGGGGGTGGGGCTTGTCAGCTGCTGCAGACTTGTGATTCTCAAGCAGCCACATAGGGGATTGGCCCTACCTCCCAAAGCCTGAAACCGGGTGCTCACATGACTGGGGCAAGCCCAACTCAGCTGCAATCTGGAGAGAGCTAACAAGAGCCTTGCAGGCTGGAGGCCTGCAGCAATTGTAAGACCCTGAGCCTAGCACCCAGCCACCCTGGGGGCCGATTCACTTAACAGAAGAACTGCAACAGGAATGTGCTATTAGACCTCATAGCCAACTCTGCTGGGGCATCCCATGCCTGATAAAGTGAACTGAAGGGTCCATAGCAGCCACACACAGCTGAGCATTACAAACAGCTGGCCAGTGGGACAGCCTCGCCTCCCTGGGCACCTGCAGCAAGAGCAACCCTACCACAACAGAAAGACACACAGGGTCACTCCCAGAATATTTGGAATGGATGACAAGAGGGAAGCACATTGCTGGGCCTCATAAGGCATTTCTTACATAAAGTCACCTCTCCAAGATCAGGAGACATAGCTGACCCACCTAATACATAGATATAAGCACAGAGAAAGAGGGAAAATGAGGAAGCAAAGGAATACATTCCAAATAAGGGAATAGGACAAAACCCCAGAAAAAGAACTAAATGAAACAGAAATAGACAATATACCTGACAAAAAGTTCAAACAAAAAGTCATAAAGATGCTCACTTATCTTGGGAGAAGAACAGAGGAACTCAAGGAGAACGTCAAAAAAAAAATTGGAAAATATAAAAAAAGAACCAATCAGAAATGAAGAATACATTACTGGAAATGAAAAATTCACTAGAGGGACTCAATAGCAGAGTAAATGATACAGAAGAACGGATGAGTGAGGTGGACAAAAGACTAGAGGAAATCACCCAAGCTGAACATATATAAGAAAAAAGAAAAAGAACAAGAACAGTCTAAGGGACCTCTGGGACAACATCAAGGGCACTAACATTGGTATTATAGGTATCCCAGAAGAAGAAGAGAGAGACAAAGGAGCAGAGACTCTATTTAGAGAAATAATAAATGAAAACTTTCCTAACCTAAGGAAGAAAATAGACATCCAGGTATAGGAAGCACAGAGAGAACCAAACAAAATAAACCTGAAGAGGCACACACCAAGACACATTATAATTAAAATATGAAGAATTAAAGATAAAGAGAGAATCCTAAAAGGTGCAAGATAAAGGCAACAAGTTACATACAAAGGAAACCCCATAAGGCTATCAGCTGACTTCTCAGCAGAAACCTTACAGGCTAGAAGGGAGTGGCATGATATATTTAAAGTGTTGAAAGGAAAAAATCTAGAGCAAGAATACTCTACCCAGCAAGGTTATCATTCAGAATGGAAGGAAAGAGAGTTTCCCAGACAAGCAAAAACTACAGGAGTTTATCACCACTAAGTTGGCCTTACAAGAAATGTTAAAGGGACTTAGATGGAAAATAAAAGACCACAAATAAAAATAAAATTATCAAAGAGGGGCCAGTCTGGTGGTGTGGCTGTTTAGTTCGCGCTCTGGCAGCCTGGTGTTCGTGGGTTCGGATCCTGGGCGCCTGCTGATGCACTGCTTGTCAGCCATGCCGTGGCACCGTCCCATATAAAGTAGAGGAAGATGGGCACAAATGTTAGCCCAGGGTGTCTTCCTCAGCAAAAAGAGGATGATTGGCAACAGATGTTAGCTCAGGACTGTTCTTCCTCACCAAGAAAAAAAAAAAAAGAAAATTATTAAAGAAAAATATCTCGGGTAAACGCAAATATACAGTAAAGGTAATGGATCAACTATCTACAAGCTAGTGTGAAGGTCAAAAGACAAAAGAACTAAAAATATCTATTTCCATGATAAGGGGTGGGTATAAACACACAAAAAAGAGGTAATGGATGATAGAAAAACATAAAATCTGGGGGAAGGGACTCAAGTGTAGGGTTTTTAGTAATAGGTCAAACTTAAGAGACCATCAACTTCACACAGATTGGTATTTAAATAGGTTATTACATACAAAACTCATGGTAATCATAAACCAGAAACCTATAATAAACACACAAACATGAAGAGAAAGGAACTGAAACATAATATTAATAAGGCTATCAAACCACAAGGGAAGAGAGCAAGAGAAGAAAAAAGGAACAAAGAACTACAAAAATACCCAGAAAAAAGTAACAAAAGGGCAATAAGTACATCTTTATTAACAGCTATTTTAAATTTCGATGGATTAAATGCTCCAATCAAAAGACATGTAGCAGGGCCAGCCTGGTGGCTTAATGGTTGAGTTCGCACGCTCTGCTTCAGTGGCTCAGTGTTTTGCAGATTTGGATCCCAGGCGCAGACAGATGCACCACTACATTCCATATAAGGTGGAGGAAGATGGGCACAGATGTTATCCCAGGGCCAGTCTTCCTCAGCAAAGAAGAGGAGGATTGGCAGCAGATGTTGGCTCAGGGCTAGTCTTCCTCACACACAAAAACAGACATGTAGTGGCTGAAGAAACAAGACCCATATATGTGCTGCATACAAGAGACACACTTCAGACCTAAAGACACAAACTAAAAGTGAAGAGGTGGAAAAACATACTCCATGCAAAAGGAATTGAAAAGAAAGCTGGGATATCAATACATCTATCAATCAGAGAAAATAGACTTTAAAGTAAAAACTATAACAAGAGACAAAGAAAGGAAATGAATAACAATAAAAAGAACAATCCAACAAGAGGACATAACACTTATAAATGTCTATGCACTCAACATAGAAGCACCTGAATATATAAAGCAATTATTAACAGACATAAAAGGAGAAATTGACAATAACACAATAATAGTAGGGGACTTCATCAATAGATAGACCATCCAAAGAGAAGATCAATAAGGAAACATTGGCCTTAAATGACACATTAGACCAGACGGACTTAGCAGATATACACAGAACATTCCATCCAAAAACTGCACAATAAACATTCTTTTCCAATACACATGGAACATTCTCCAGATCACATATTAGGCCACAAAAGTCTCAATAAATTGAAGGAGATTGAAATAATGCCAAGCATCTTTTCTGAATACAATGGTATGAAACTAGAAATCAACTACAGGAAGAAAACAGGGAAAGCCACAAATATGTGGAGACTATACAAAATGCTACTGAACAAGTATTAGGTCAACACATAAATCAAACAAGAACTCAAAGAATACCTGGAGATAAATTAAAATGAAAGTAGAAAATACTAAAATTTATGTGATACAGCAAAACCAATACTAAGAAAGAAATTTAGAGGAATAAAGGCCTCCCTTAAAGAACAAGAAAAATCTCAAACTAAAGAAACTACAAAAAAGAGAAATTAAGCCCAAAACCAATAGAAGGAAGGAAATGATAGAAATAGAGAAGAAATAAAAAATAGAGACTGAAAAAAGAATAGAAAAATCAATTAAACTAAGAGCTGGTTCTTTGAAAAGATAAACAAAATTAACAAACCTTTAGCTAGACTCACTAAGAAAAAGAGAGAGGGTACAAACAAATAAAATCAGAAATGAAAGAGGAGAAATTACAACAGACATCACAGTAACACGAAACATTATAAGAGAATATTATAAAAAGCTGTATGCCAACAAATTGGATAATCTAGGAGAAATGGATAAGTTCTTAGAATCATATGACCTTCCAAAACTAAATCAAGAAGAAATAGAGAATCTGAATAGAGTGATCTCTAGTAAGGAGATCAAAACAGTAACCAAAAACTTCCCACAATACAAAAGTCCAGGACCAGACAGCTTCCCTGGTGAATTCTACCAAACATTCAAAGATGACATAATACCTATCCTTCTCAAATTCTTCCAAAAATAACTGAAGAGGAGGGGACACTTCCTAACTCATTCTATGAGGCCATTACCCTGATACTAAAACCAGTAAGGACAACACAAAAAAGGGAAAATTACAGGCCAATACCACCAATGAATATAGATGCAAAAATTATCAACAAAATACTAGCAAATTGAATACAAAACACATTAGAAGACTCATACACAAAAATCAAATAGGATATATCACATGGATGCAAGTATGGTTCAATATCCATAAATCGATCAACATGATACACTACATTGAAAAAACAAATAAAAATCACATGATCATCTTAATAGATGCAGAGAAAGCATTCAACAAGATAACAGCATCCATTTATGATAAAATTTCTGAATAAAATGGGTATAGAGGGAAAGTACCTCAACATAATAAAGGCCATACATGACAAACTCACAGTTTACATCATACTCAAAGGTGAAAAACTGAAAGCTATTCCTTTAAGAACAGGAAGAAGAGAAGGGTGCCCACTGTTGCAACTCTTATTCAACATAGTGTTGGAAATCCTAGTCAGAGCAATCAGGTAAGAAAAAGAAATAAAAGGGATCCAAATTGTAAAGGAAGCAGTAAAACTGTCACTATTTGCAGATGATTTTTTTTACATTCAGAAAATCCTAAAGAATCCACCAAAAAAACTATCAAAAAGGATAAACTAACAATAAAATAGTAGAAAGAGAAATTAAGAATACAATCCCATTTACAACTGCAACAAAAAGAATAGGATACTTAAGAACAAATTTAATCAAAGAAGTTAAAGACCTGTACACTGAAAACTATAAAACATTGTTGAAAAAATTTTAAGAAGACACAAAGAAATGGAAAAATATCTCATGCTCATGGATTTGAATTAACATAGTTAAAATGTCCATACTTCCTGAAGCAATCTACAGATTGAATGCTATCCCTATCAAAGTTCCAATGACATTTTTCACAGATATAGAACAAAGAATTCTCAAATTTATATGGAATATCAAAAGACCCCAAATAGCCAAAGCAATCTTGAGAAAAAAGAAAAATGCTGGAGGTAGCAAACTCACTGACTTTAAAATATACTGCAAAGCTATAGTAATCAAAGCAGCATGGCACTGGCAGAAAAACAGACACACAGATGAATGGAACAGAATGGAGAGTTCAGAAATATAGCCATATATCTATGGACCAATAAATTTCAACAAGGGACCCAAGAAAATCGAATGGAAAATGGAAAGTCTTTTCAATAAATTGTGTTGAGAAGACTGGACAGCCACAAGCAAAAGAATGAAAGTAGACCATTATCTTACACCATACACAAAAGTTAACTCAAAATGGATTACAGACTTGAATGTAAGACCTGAAACCATAAAACTTCTAGAGGAAAACATAGGCACTATGCTCTTCAACATCAGTCTTAGCAGTGTCTTTTTGAATAACATGTCTCACCAGGCAAGGGAAACAAACAACAAAATAAACAAATGGGACTACATCAACAAAACAAAAGGACAACCTAACAATTGGGAGAAGATATCTGCAAATCATATACGTGGTAAGGGGTTAATATCCAAAATATACAAACAACTCAACAACAACAAAACAAACACCCAATTAAAAAATGGACAAAAGATCTGGACAGACATTTTTTCAAATAAGATACACAGATGGCCAACAACATTAATTTTCAGGGAAATACAAACAAAAGCTACCATGAGATATCACCTCACACCTATCAGAATGGCTATAATTAACAATACAAGAAATAACAAGTGTTGGAGAGGATGTAGAGAAAAGGGAACCCTCATACACTGTTGGTGGAAATGTAAACTGGTGCAGCCACTATGGAAAACTGTATGAAGAGTCCTCAAAAAATTAAGAACAGAACTACTATGTGACCCAACAATTCCACTTCTGGGTATTTATTGAAAGAACACGAAAATACAAATGTGAAAAGATATTTGCACTGCTATACTCATTGCAGCATTATTCACTACAGCCAAGACTTGGAAACAACCTACGTATCCAACAATGGATGAATGGATAAAGAAGATGTGGTATATATACACAATGGAATACTCCTCAGCTATAAAAAAACATGAAATCTTGCCATTTGGAACAACATGGATGGACCCTGAGGGTATTAAGCTAAGTGAATAAGTCAGATGGAGAAATTAAAATATTGTATTATTTCACTCATAAGTAAAAGATTAAAAACAATAACAACAAACAGATATAGAGATTAGATTGTTAGTAACCAAGGGGAATAGGGGAGAGAGGAAGATGAAAAGGATAATAGGGCACATGTATATGGTGATGGATGGTAATTGGCCTTGGGGTGGTGAACATGTCGTAGTCCACAAAGAGATCAAAATATAACAATGTACACCTGAAATTTATTTAATGTTGAAAACCAATGTTACCTCAACAAACAAATAAATAAAATGCCCCCAAAAAGAAAATACATACAGAATCTGAATAGATATGTGTCAAAGGAGACATACAATTGTATAAGAACACATGAAAAGAATCTCAATACCATTAGCTATCAATGAAATGCAATTTAAAACTATAGTGTGATACTAGTTCACACCCATTAGGATGGTAATAATCAAAGAGAATGGTAATACGAAATGATGACAAGGATGTGGTGAAAACGGAGCCTTCATTATTGCTTGTGGTAATGTAAAATGCTGCAGAGAGAACAATAGCATGGAAGTTACTAAAAAATTTAATCTTAGAGTTACAATATCGCATAGCAATTCCAGTCCTATGTATATACCTAACATAAATAAAATCATATGTTCACACGAAATGTGTACACAAATGTTCATATCATTATTCATAATGACCAAAAAGGGAAAATAATCTAAATGTTTACCAACTGATGAATGAATAAATAAAATGTGGCATATCAATATGATGTGACATTATTCAGCAGTCATGAAAAATTATGTACTGATACATGCTGCAACATGGATGAACTTTAAAAACATTATGCTAGATCTGGTTCAAGATGGTGACTCAGGAAGCTCCTGAATTTACATCCTCCCCTGGACACCCTGAATCTACAGCTACATATAGAACAATTCCCTCTGAAAGAAATCCAGAAACTAGCTGAGTGACTCCTACCCATTGAGTGAACAAGAAATAAAACCATATTGAAATAGATATTGGCACACCCTCAAATATGTGGAGCCACTAAGAACAAAGAAGGCTGCTTGGACAATTTAACAGATTTGAGAGACAAACAAGAACTAGGTCAGGGTTGAACAATAAGGCTCATCTCCTACATAAGACCACTCCTTCAAGACTATTTTATCTAATACACGTGGCTGTTTTATCCAATACATGGGAACCAACACAGAAGGTCAAGGAAAATTAAGAAACACAGGGATATATTCCAAACATAAGTAACAGGATAAAACCTCAGAAAAGGCATTAATGAAGTGGAGATAAGTAGTTTACCTGATAAAGAATTCAAATGGTCATAAAGAGGCTCACCAATGTCAGAACAACAAAATATGAACAAACTGAGAATTTCAATAAAAGAGATAAAAAATATAAGAAACTACCAAACAGAAATGACAGAGCAGAAGAATACAATAACTAAACTGAAAAATTCAACAGAAGGGTTCAAATGTAGACTAGATGAAGTGGAAGAAAAGATCAGCAAACTCAAAGAGAGGGCAGTGGAATTCAACCAGAGAGGCAAAAGGAAAAAGAATGTAAGGGAGTGAAGATAGCTTAAGGGACTTATGAGACAACATCAAATGAATCAATATTGGCATTATAGGGATCCCAGAAAAAAAGAGAGACAAAGGGACAGAAAAAATATTAAAAAAAAAAAACAATGGCTGAAAAATTCTCTAACTTGGGGAAAAACCAGACATCCAGATCCAGGAAGCCCATAAACTTCCAAATAAGATGAATTCAAAAAGACCCACCCCAAGACACATTATAATTAAATTGTCAAAAACTAAAGATGAGAGAATCTTAAAAGTGGTAAGAGAAAAACAACTTCTTATGTACAAGGGAAGCCCCATAAGACTGTCAGTAGGTTTTTAGCTGAAACTTTGCTGGGCAGAAGGGCACAACCTACTCATATTGCTGAGAGAAAAAAAATTGCCAACAAAAATACTCCATCTAGCAAAGTTGCCTTTGAGAATTGAAGGAGAGAGAAAGAATTTTCCAGACAAATAAAAGGTGAAGGAGTTCAGCACCACTAGAATGGCCTTAAAAGAAATGTTAAAGGAACTTCTTTAAGCTGAAATGAAAGAGCACTAATTATTAACAAGAAAACATATGAAAGTATAAATCTCAATGGTAAAGGTAAATATATAAAGTTCACAATAACCTAAAGTTACAATGATGGTGAGTTAATCACTTATAAATCTAGTATTAGATTAAGGTTAAAAGACAAAAGTAGTAAAAATAACTATAATTAAAATAATTTGATAATTGATACACAAGATAAAAGTAAATTGCAGCATCAAACACATAAAATGTGGGGCGGAGGAAAGTAAAACTGTAGTGCTTAAGAATATGTTCAAAGTTAAGTTGCTATCAACTTAAAGTGGACTGCTATAAAGAAAAAATGTTTTATGTAAGCCTTTTAGTAACAAAAAGCAAAAATCTATGGTGGATACACAAAATATAAAGAGAAAAGAAATTAAGCATACCACTATAGAAAATCATCACATCACAAAGGAAGAGAGCAAGAAAAGAATGGAGCAAAGAAATTACAAAACAGCCAGAAAACATTTAACAAAATGGCAATAAGTGCAAACCTATCCATAATTATTTTAAATGTAAATGTAATTGGGCTAAAATGCATTTAAATGTAAATGGACTAAATTCTCCAATAAAAGCCATAGTGTGGCTGAATGGAAAAAAAAAAACACCCATCTATATGCTGCCTACAAGAGACTCACTTCACATGTAAGGGACCCACACACAGAAGAAAATGAAGGGTTGGAAAAAGATATTCCATGCAAATGGAGACCAAAAGAGAGCTGGGGTAACTATACTTATATCAGACAAAATAGATTTTAAGACAAAGACTGTAATAAGGGGAAAAGAAGAATATAATTATTATTATATAATAATAAAGGGGTAAATCCAGAAAGAAGGTATAATATTTGTAAATATTTATGTACCCAACATAAAAGTGCCTAAATATACAAGGCAAATATTAACAGATCTACATGGAGAAATAGCAATACAATAGTAGGGACTTTAATATGCCACTTCATCAATGGATAGACCATCTAGATAGAAAACTAAAAAGAAACTGGACTTAAATGACATTTTAGTCCAGATGGATTCAAAAGATATCTAGAGAAGAGTCCACCCCCAAACAAGAGAATACACATTCTTCTCAAGGGCACACAGAACATTCTCCAGAAGAGACAATGTGTTAGGGCACAAGACAGGTCTAAATAATTTAAGAAGATTGAAAACATACCAAGCATCTTCTCTGACCACAATGGTTTGAAACTAGAAATCAAATACAAGAAGAAAACTGGAAAATTCACAAATATACGGAGATTATACAATATCTTCCTGAACAACCAAAGCATCAAAGAAAACATCAATACAGAATTCATAAAATATCTTGAGACAAATAAAAATGGAAATATCACATAACAACGCTTATGGGATACAGCAAAAGCAGTTCTCAGGGGGAAGTTTAAAATGATAAATGTTTACATTAAAAAACAAGAAAGTTCTCATACGAACAACCTAACTTTGTACCTCAAGGAACTACAAAAAGAAGAACAAACTAGGCTAAATTTTAATAGAAGGAAGGCATTTACAAAGATCAGAGTGGAAATAAATGAAACAGAGACTAAAAAGAGAATAGAAATGATCAATGAAAGTAAGAGCTGGTTCTTTGAAAAGATAAACAGATTAATGAAATCTCTATCAAAATAACAATGGCATTTTTCACAGAACTAGAACAAACAATCCTGAAATCTGTATGGAAAAGACCTCAAATAGCCAAAGAAATCTTGAGAAAGAAGAACAAAGCTGGAGGCATCACACTTCCTGATTTCAAACTATATTACAAAGCTAGAGTAATCAAAACAGTATGATATTGGCATAAAAACAGATATATAGATCAATGGAACAGAACAGAAAGCCAAAAATAAGCCATGCATATATGTTAAATTAATTTACAACAAAGAAGACAAGTATATACAATGGGGAAAGATAGTCTTTTTAAATAAATGTTGTTGGGAAAACCAGAGAGCCACATGCAAAAGATTGAAACTGGACCACTACTTTACATCACAGACAAAAATAAACTCAAAATGGATTAAACCCTTGTACATAAGAAATGAAACCATAAAACTCCTTGAAGAAAACATGTGGAGTAATCTCCTTGACATCAGTCTTGGAAATTACTTTTTGGATTAAAAATGAAAGTAAAAGAAAATAGGTGGGACTACATCAAACTAAAAAGTTTCTGTATAGAAGGCAACCATCAATGAAATGAAGAGGCAACCTATGGAATAGGAGAAAATATTTGCAAGCCATATATTTGGTAAGGGGTTAACATCCAACATATATAAAGAACTCATGTAACTCAGTTGAAAAAAAACAACAATCTGATTAAAAATGGGTGGAGAATTGAAACAGACAATTTTCTAAAGAAGGCATATGATTGGCAAACAGGTACACAAAAATGTGCTGGACAATACTAATCATCAAGGAAACACAAATCAAAACCACAATGAGGTATCATCTCACACTGGTTGGAGTAGCCATTATCAAAAAGATAAGAAATAACACGTGTTGGCAAGGATGTGCTGAAAATGGAACACCTGTACACCATTGGTGGGACAGTCAATTGGTAGAGCCACTAGGTAAAACAGTGTGGAGGTTTCTTTAAAAATTAAAAATAGAACTACCATATGATTCTGCAATTCCACTTCTGTTTATTTATCCTAAGGAAATGAAATCAATACCTCAAAAAGATATCTGCACCTCCATGTTCATTGCAGCATTATTTACATTAGCCAATACATGCAAACAACCTAACTGTCCATTGACAGATGAATGGATAAAGAAAATGTGGTGTATATATATAAATACACATATATCTAATGAAATATTATTTAGCCATAAAAAAGAAGAAAATCCCCATCATTTGTGACAACATGGATGGACCCTGAGGACATTATGCTAAATGACATAATCTAGACAGAGAAAGATAGATACTGCATGATCTCACTTATATGTGGAGTCTAAAAATAAAAAGAACTCATAGATAAATGGAACAGATTGGTGGTTGCTAGAGGCACACGGTAGGGGAGTGGGTGAAATGGGTGAAGGTGGTCAAAAGGTACAAATTTCCAGTTATAAGATAAATAAGTCCTGGGGATGTAAACTACAGCACAGTGACCATAGTTAACAATACTGTATTATATATTTGAAAGTTGCTAAGAGAAAAAGTCTTAAATGTTCTAATCACACAAAAAATCTGGTAAATATGCATGGTGATGGATAGTAACTAAACTTATTGCAGTAATCATTTTGCAATACATGTATATCATATTGATTACAATATATGTATATTATATTGAAATTATCAAGTATATTGATATGTTGTATACCTAAAAATAATGCAATTTTATACGCCAAGTGTATCTCAATTTAAAAAACCTTTAAGCTAAATGAACGAAGCAAGTGACAAAAGACCATATAATATATGATTATATTCATTTGAAATGCACAGAAAAGGCAAATATATTAATATAGAAATTAGATTAGTGGTTGTGAAGGGCTGGATTGGTGTCAGGGTAGGAGGAATAGGATTTGATTCTTAATAGGATTTCTCTTTAGGAAGAATAAAATTTTTTTAAAATTTTATTTCATGATGGTTGCAGAATCCTACAAATATATTTGAAAATAAATTTTAAACTTTAAATGGGTGAAGGGGTGTTACATATCTCAATAAATCTGTTACCAAAAAAGTAATTATTGCAAGGAATTTTGGAAAGGTTGATGGCATTATATGAAATGAGGGCAGGATGCCCTTTAGAAAGAATGTTCTCTGTAAGTAGTAACTGCTTGTTAGAGCCAAGTGAGATAGTATCATTTGCAATGCACAAGACATATTTATTTAATGACACATTTAAAAATTTTGTTTGAGAAGCATATCTTAAAAATGACAGTACCTAAAACAAATGTGCATTTTAAAATAATAAAATAACTGTACACAGTTTTTAAAGTGGGAAAATTCTAGCAAATTTTATTCCACAGATATAAAAATAATTATACATAGTAGAATTTATTTCTGGAATACAGGATTGTTTTAACATTTCAAAAATCAAACAATGTAGTTCACTATAATAAACAGGCCAAATAAGAAAATCACAAATTATCTCAATAGATACAGAAAGTTCATTTGACAACACTCACCATCCATTCATGATAAATTTCTCACTAAAGCTAGAATAGAGTGGCAATTCTTAACTCTGATAGAACCCATCTATCAAAATTCTACAGCTAATATCATACATAATATGAAAGATTGATGCTTTTCCCCTAATATTGGGACCAAGGTCAGAATGCCTTTTTCTTATCACTTCTACTCAGCACAGTACTGGAATTTGTAAACAGTTCTATCAGAGAAGAAAAGCAAGCAAGCAAGTGGGAGGGAGGAAGGGAGGTAAGGAGGGTAGACAAGCAGGCATAGATGCTAGAAAGGAAGAAATAGAACTGTTTCTATTTTCAGATATTATATTTGTTTAGTAAGAAAATCTTAGTGAATCTACAAAACAAATAGAACTAGTAAAAAAATTAACAAGATTGCAGGATATGAATTGAGTACACTAAATTTAATTCTATTTTCAAATACTATCAGCAAACAATTAGAAAGTAAAAAGAGAAAATAATTCCACTTGCTGTAGCTTTGAAAAACATAAAATATCTAGAATAAATCTATAGAACTTAAACCACTACACTTAAAACCGCAGAATATTGTGCAGAGAAATTAAAGAAGATCTAAATAAACACACAGAATATGATGTTCATATGCTAGAAGGCTCAATATTGTTAAGATGTGTATTTTCTCCAAATTTATCTATAGATTCAACAAAACCCAATCTCAGTAGCAATTTTTGGTAGAAATTGACAAACATTCCAACAATCTATGGGAAAGCAAAGGATCTACAATAGCCAAGCTATTCTGAAACAGAGAACAGAGTTGGAGGAGTCACACACTACCCTATCTAAAGACGTATTATAAAGTAATCAAGAAAGTGAGGTTTGAGTATAAATATAGATATATAGAAAAACACATTAGAGGACCCAGAAATAGACCTATGCATATATGGCTAATTGATTTTTTACAAAGTTTCCAATGTAATTAAGTGGACAAAAGATTTTTTTTTTAGAATATGATGCTGAAAGAACTGGTTATGCTATGAGGAAAAAGGAATCTTGACCCTTAACTCATGCCAACATAAAAATCAACTGAAAATGAATCACTGAGCTAAATCTAACTTAAAACTGTGAAAATTTAGCAGGAAAATATATGATAAAATCTTTGAGAACTTGGGTTAGGCCAAGGTTTTTTTAGATAGGACATTAAAAACATGAACCATAAAAGAAAACATTAGTCAGTTAGGCCTTATCAAAATGACAAACTTTTGCTCTTAGAAGGGCACTCTTGAAAAATGAAAAGGTAAGCCATGGACTGGGAGGAAAAATGATCAAAACATATCTTATGAAGGACATGTATCCAGAATAGATAAGGAATCCTTACAAGTCAATAATATAAAGACAAACAACTCAATAGAAAATCGGCCAAATGTTTGATCTCATACATACTCAAAGAAGATATATGAATAAGCAATAAACTTATGAAAACATACTCAATTGAGGAATTAGTTATTAGGAAATTATTATTAGTTATTAGGGAAATGACAAAATAATAAGATACCACTACACATCTATTAGAATGGCTAATATTAAAAAGACTGGCTATACGTATTATTGGCAAAGATTTGGAGTAACTGAAATTCTCATGCATTCCCTCATGAGGAAATATAAGATGGTACAAACATTTTGGAATATAGTTCAGCAGTTTCTTAGAAAGTTGAACTTTACCTACCATATGACTCAGCAATCCCATGCCTATGCAATATAAAAACTTATGTTCACACAAAACACTTTCATGTGAATGCTTATAGCAGCATTATTTTTAATAGCCTGAAACTGAAAACACACAAATGTCCATCAACTGGTGAATGGATAAACAATATGCATACAGTGGAATAATACTAAGTAATAAAAATTAATGAACTACTGATAGTTATCTAAGTAAAAGAAGCTATATTAGAAGACTGCATAGTATATGATTCAACTTATATGACATTCTGGAAAAGGCCAAATGGTGACAGAAATTAGGTCAGTGCTTATCAGGGGTCAGGAGAGTGGAGGTAGAGGACTGACTAAAAAGGGACATGAGAGAACTATTTGGGGTGATTGAAATGTTACATATGTTCATTGTTTTGTTGAGTACACAACTGCATTCACTTGCCACAACCCACTGGAGTGTAAAACTTAAAATTAATTATTTTTTGTATGTAAACTATACCCTCATAAAGCTGATTGTTGAACAAAGTAAGAGCCCTTTTTTTGTCTAAAGGCTCATAATATAAACATTTCACTACTTCACTAAAATGCATTGTAGCATTTTAATATTCCTCATTTGTTTATGTTAAAATAAAATATTGGATAATTGCTTTTTACTGGAATGTCATCCATTTGGCTAGTAATCAAACTGTAATAAATTGAAAATTGTTATAGCCAGCCAGATCACTGATTTGAACTTAGGTTTTACCAGAATGTGCATTCAGAAAGGAATTTCTCTGTCAGAATTGACAAGAGTATTCAATGGGAGCATCCAGGGTCAATAAAAGTTAATAGAATTGCCAGACTTTCCTAATCTCCTCATCCTCCACTTGTCTTGACTAAGAGTAGAAGTTGTTGAGATTTAGCTATGTAGAATAACGTATGACTACATTCACTGACAGAGCTAATTATTATTTACCTATTAACCACTTAACATATATAAGTAGCAGAGCAGGAATGCCATTTCTGTGGGATATAATAGTATATATTCTTAGAAAAATTTTGTGGATGAGCACATTGAGGAATATTGATTGGTCCAAGATTATCCACTAGTTGGAAGCATATCTCCTGCTTTTCAGCCATTACCCCATGCTCGTCCTTTGTTGAGATTCTTTCTCTCTTTAGGAAAGTAGATAATAATAATAAATTTTATTAATTTCTTCTTCCTGTGTGCCAGATATTGTTCTAAATATTATATATTACATGTGTTTTACTCATCTAATCCTTACAACAATGTTATGAGGATACTACTATAATTATTCTTACCTTATATAAGAGAAAACTCAGACACATTGAATCTAAATAACTTTCCCAAGGTCACTCAAGTAAGCAAAAATGCAGGATTCAAAGCCAAGGAGTCTGATATAAGAGTATGAAGTCTTAACCACTGTGCCAATTTAAGAGAACATAGCTTAAAATACATTAAATTACTGCTGCACCATCATACTGAATTTCAATAATTGCACATGTAAATTATGCAATTTATAAATTATAGGGTAGGATTTCAGTATTTCAACAAATATTTAATAAGCATTTACTAAACACCAGGCACCGTTCTAGTTAATACAGATAGCAATAGCTTATATTCTAAGAGGAAAAAAGAAAAAAACAAATTCACAAGTAAAATATGAAGAAAATATACCATAAATCTTGGGAAAGAGGTAGAAAGTACTAGGGGTAGTCAGGAAAGGTGTCACTAAGGAGGAATGAAGTGAGGAATAGCAAATGCAAAGTTCTCCTGAAGAGGGAGCATGCTTGGTTTCTTCAGAAAACAGCAAAGTGGCCAGTGTGACTGGAGAGGAGTGACTGAAAGGAAAGGTAACAGTAAATGAAGTGGTTGATGACTATCATACTATGTTTGTATAGTATAATATAACAAACTAAATAAAAATTCCCACTAGTTCAGATACCTTAATAAATAGATTTTATTTTTAAAAGCTAGTCTAAAATAGGTTACTGCATATTCAGATATAATTTTCATATTATATCACAACTACTTTTACTTCTGTACATTTATATATTTAAACTCTGAAATAATAAACTGAGAGTATTTAGTACTATTTGAGAAGGCGTTAATAATGAATGAGGAAGCGGGATCAATGAACACAATGTATATGTGTGCTAAATAAAAAGTTATTTTTAAAGGACTCATAGATCAACTAATTTTGTATTTTCTATGTTTTTCTAAAAGAAAATCTTTCTGTTGTTGACAAATGAGAAATATTGGTAGATTTAAGAGATTTTCAAATGATCAAAGTAATAGAAAATTGTTTTAAAGCAAGACTCCCACATTACATATTTAAAGCACCTGGCATTGCTTACAATCCCATACATTTGGTGATATTCAAATCTCTGTTAATTTTGCTAGTCTGTTGACTTCAATATCTCAGTGTGGAATTCATTCTTTAAACATATTTTAACAAATTGAAATTGGAAGAAGTTGATTAAACTATTCCCAATATATAGTCACATTATTTTTTCTTTCCTGACAGTTGGCAGCTCTGGTCAAACAACACCCTGTGATGTTAACGTATGTACATACAGATATATGCAGAGTTGTCATGTGCTAGATAATTCTCATCTGATGAATGTATAGTATATGAAACTCAGGAGAACACCATTCGTCTTTGAAATGTGAAGTGTACCTTCTTTCTCAAAATGCTTGTCATCCCACGTGCCCCTCTTAAAATATTGCTCTTTTTAACTTAGGCATTTTCCACTGCAGGTGAAATTTATACAGTTACATTCTCCAAAGAATATATAAAATATGCAAATGTTAAGCAAACAGCTAAAATGCTACATGTACTGTTCTTCATTCTCTTCACTGACGGCCAAGTTATCACTCAGCACATCTCTAGGAAAGAGTGGGTAAGTTTTTTTCCTTTAAAATATCTTCCCCAACAACAATTTTTATGTGGAAAAATTGCTTTTAGACATTAAAAAATCCCAACTTCTTATGTTTTGATGGGACTAATAGAACAATCTTCAGATGTAAGATACAGAAAAGAGGCTATTCCATAATGCAAAATATAATTCAATAAGCTGTACAATGATTGGTTAAGAATTACATAAAGTTTTCCACATCTCTTGCTTTTCTTTTCTTTCAAATTTATTTGACTGACTGAATTACAACACAATGTACATTTGTTTTACTTAAATTTCTGCAACAGCATTTCTATTAAATTAAATATAGAAACTAAGAAACAAAAAGTTCTATGTGTGCTATCTAATTTAAAAAGAATGGATTTGGTACTGTAAAAAATCAATTCTGGGTGGCCAAATTTAAATCATTAGCAGTTCAAATTTGGTTTCAAAGGTTATTCAGAAAATTAGTATCTATATAATCACTTTAATTATGAATTATTAGCATATAGGTGACATGCCCTATTTTATAAAGTACAAAATGATTGTTAGATTTGATAAAAGAGCAAGGGAGCATTGAATAGGCTCAGTTCTGCAAAAGTTTTGTTTATTTATGTATATATTTTAATATAATTATCAGTGATAATTTAGAACATTCATAACTCCTGGAGATGATACATAATTGACTAAAAAGGTAATTCTGTCTGGAGAAGATAGGAGGAAACTGGGAGAGGAATGTTTACTTTTAATATACTATCTGGCAAATACATCCTTAAATTATGCTGTAGTATAAGCTATTCTGTGTCCATAAGATGCCAAAACAACTGATCCATTGAACAGGGTAAAAAGTCAAAATGATAGTTTAGTATTGTGTCTCATAAGCCTGTGGATGCATTTTCACTTTTTGGAAGGTCAATTATTAGTGCTTTTTTGGATATTGCCCTGATTCTATATTTATAAAACAATAGTCAATAAAGGTTACCATTAAATATGTAGATGGTATTGGGCTAAATGAGCACATTATAGTTGAGATAAACACTAGTCTGTAAAACAGAAGCTATCTTTCTATATTTCACAAAAGTCAAATCGAGAAGTTTAACCAAGTTTTTTCTTAGTCTTGTTTCATCATGGATAAATAAAAGAATAGCTTCAATATTAGTTGCCCGATCAGTTAGCTATCTATCATAATCTTAGAACATTTATTGGTTTTCAAAAATTGGAACTTTCCCCTAAATGATGAACTGTTATTGGAAGAACAAATGAAGACATTTATGTTGATTAACATCTCATGGAAATAAATGTGACCAGTGAATTTTTAATGATGCTTCTCAGATGAAGCTATAGAATCTACACAAGCAAAAGTTCTGGGGAAAAAAAAGAAAAGCTATCAGGAGCAAAAAACACATTTCAATTGCTGTAACATTTTCTAATGGAAGCCCTGGCAACTCTTCTTTTCTGCTCACTTCTACCCTGTTGACTTTTATCCACAATCACATAATTAGTTATCTAGCACATATAGATCACACACAAAGAAGAGCTATCCTGGGGCTGGCACAGTGGCGTAGCAGTTAAGATTGCAAGCTCCACTTCTGGTGGCCCAGGGTTTGCAGGTTTGGATCCTGGGCACAGACTGATGCACCACTTGTCAAGCCATGCTGTGGCGGTATCCCATATAACATAGAGGAAGATGGGCATGGATGTTAGCCCAGGGCCAACCTTCCTCAGCAAAAAGAGGAGGATTGGCAACAGATGTTAGCTCAGGGCTAATCTTCCTCACACACACAAAAAGAGCTATCCTTAGGTTCCTGGCTACAGAGTGAAGAGAGGCAAAAAGATACAATGGAGTCATGATAGTAATGATGTAGGACCTATCACTCATATCAGAATATACCACCACTTTTCACTCCAGCTAGATAAATAAATAGCGTGCATTGATACATAAAATCCAGAAGTTTCTATTACTGGTAACAAACAATATTGATTGGACTTGAGTATAAACCAAAGACTAATTGGAATGAATACCCATAGGATTATTTTGACCATGTTTACATAATTTAAGAGATCTAAACGAAAACATTTGTTTTAGCAATAGGATTCTTTATTAACAAATGTTTTCAAAGGACCAGAGATCTTTGATATAATATGGCAGAGGAAACTAAATAATTCAACATAGTACTGGAAATCTTAGAGCAAATAGTCAAGAAAAAGAAACAAAAGGTAACACATGATATGAACAGGCTAAAAAAAGAAAATCACATGATCATATCAATAGATGCAAAAAAGGTTTTGACAAAATCCAGCACCCATTCATGATTAAAACTTTCAGAAAACTAGAAACAGAAAACTTCCTCAATGTGATAAAGATTATCTACAAAAAACCTACAGCAAGCTTCATACATAATGGTGAGAAACTAGAAATTTTCCCACTAAGATCAGGTACAAGGCAAGGATGGTGCCTCCCACCATTCCTTTTCCACATCATACTGGAAGTTCTAGCTAATACAATATGACAAGAAAGAGAAATAAAAAATATACAGATTGGAAAAAGAAGAAATAAAATTATCTTTGTTCACAGATGGCATGATTGTTTATGTAGAAAATCTGCAAGAATTGAAAAAAAAATCCTGAAACTAAGTGATTTTTATCAAGGTTGCAAAATACAAGGTTGATATATAAAAGTCAATCATTTTCCTAAATATCAGCAATAAGAAGTGGAATTTTAAATTAAAAAATTTATATTAGCTCCTAAGAAAATGAAACAGGTATAAATATAACAAAATCTGTAAGAGGAAAACTACAAAATTCTGATGAACAAAATCAGGTAACAACAAATGGAGAGATATTCCATGTTCATGAATAGGAAGAATTGATATTGTCAAGCTTGATCTGTAGATGCACTGTAATCCCAATCAAAATCCCAGCAAGTTATTTTGTGGCTAACAGTAAATTGATTCTAAAGTTTATATGGAGAGACAAAAGACCCAGAATAGCCAACACAACATTGAAGGAGAAGAACAAAATGGGAGGATTGACACTACCTGACTTCAAGGCTCACTATAAAGCTACAGTAATCAAGACAGTGTGGTATTGGTGAAAGAAGAGATAAATAGATCAGTGGAACAGAGAGAGCCTAGAAATAGACCCATGTAAATACAGTCACCTGACCTTTGACAAAGGAGCATACGTAGTACAATGAAGCAAAGACAGTCTTTTCAACAAATGGTTCTGGAACAACTGAACAGCCACATGCAAAAAAGTGAATCTAGACATAGACCTTAAACCGTTCACAAAAATTATCTCAAAATGGATCACAGACCTAGATGTAAAATGCAAAACAATCAAATTCCTAGAATATAACATAGGAGAAAACTTAGATGACCTCAGATATGGCAACAACTCTTTATCTATAACACCAAAGCCATGAACCATGAAGGAGATAATTCATAAGGTGGACTTCAATAAAATTGAAAACTTCTGCTTTGCAAAAGACAATGTCAAGAGAATGAGAAGAAAAGTCACACACTGGGAGAAAATATTTGTAAAAGACATATCGATACCCAAACTGTCATCCAAAATACACAAAGAACACTTAAAAGTCAATAGTAAAAAAGCAAACAACTCCATTAAAAAATAGGCCAAAGATCTTGACAGACACCTCATTAAAGATGATATACAGATGGGAAATAAGCATATGAAAAGATGCCTCACATCATTTGTCATCAGGGAAATGTAAATTAAAAAAACAATGAGATACCACTACATACCTATTAGAATGGTCAAAATCCACAACACTGACAACACCAAATGCTGAAGAGGATGTGGAGCAACAGGAACTCTCATACCTTGCTGGTGGGAATGCAAAATGATACACTTTGGTAAACAATTTGGCAGTTTCTTACAAAACTAAACATACTCTTACCAAACAATCCAGTAACTGTACTCCTTGGTATTTACCCAAAGGAGGTCCACACAAAAACCTGTACATGGTTGTTTATGGCATGTTTATTTATAATTGCCAAAACTTAGAAGCAACCAAGATGTTTTTCAGTAGGTGAACTGATAAATAAATTGTGATACATCAAAACAAGAAAATATTATTTATTGCTAAAAAGAAATGAGCTATCAAGGATGAAAAGACATGGAAGAACCTTAAATGCATGTTACTAAAGGGAAGAAGCCAATCTGAAAAGGCTACACACTGTATGATTCCAACTATATGACATTCTGGAAAGGGCAAAACTACAAGAGACAATAAAAAGATCAGTGGTTGCCAGGGATGGAGTGGCAAGAGATGAATAGGCAGAGCACAGAGAATTTTTAGGGCAGTGAAAATACTCTGTACAATCTCATAATCTCATATATAATACATAATATATGTATTATACATTTGTCTAATCCCATAGAAAGTAGAACACCAAGAATGAACCATATGCAAACTATGGGCTTTGGGTGATTATAATGTGTCAATGTAGGTATATCCTTGGTAAACAATGTACCATTCTGGTGAGTGATGTTAATAATGAGTGAGGCTATGCATGAGAGGAGGCAAGTCATATATGGGAAATTTTTGTATCCTCCCCGCAATTTTTCTGTGAACCTAAAACTGCTTTAAAAAAATTAGGCCCTTAAAAAAATAGAAAGAAAAGGCATCCAAATCAGAAAGAAACAAGAAAAATTATCCCTGTTTCCAGATGATATAATCTTAAGTTAAAAAAAAACACTAGGGCCAGCCCTGGGCCAGCCCTGGTTGTCTAGTAGTTAAGTTCAGCATGCTCCACTTCGGCGGCGTCAGTTCAGTTCCCAGGTGCAGACCTAGACCACTTCATTAGCAGCCATGTTGTGCCGGTGGCTCACATACTAAAAAACAGAGGAAGATTGGCACAGATGTTAGCTGAGGGTGAATCTTCCTCAGCAAAATAAAAAAAAAACACTCAAGAATTTATATAAAATCTGATAAAACTAATAAATCATTAAAGTTGCAGGAATCAAAATTAATATACAAAAATCAGTTGTGTTTCTTATAAAATAACATCAAACTGTCTAAAAAGGAAATTAGGAAAACAATCGCATTTACAATAGGACAAAAAATAATAAAATATCTAGGAATAAACTTAGCTGAAGAGGTGAAAGACTAGTGTACTGAAAAGTACAAAATATTGATGAAAGAAAATGTCCATACTACCCAAAACGACCTATAGATTCAATGTAATCCCTAACAAAATCCCAATGGCATTTTACAGAAATAGAAAAAAACAATTCTAAAACTCACAAGAAACCACAAAAGATCACAAATAAGCACTCAATCCTGAGAAATAAGAACACAGCTGAAGGCATCACACTTCCAGATTTCAAAATATATTACAAAGCTATAGTAATCAAAACAGTACGGGACTGGCATAAAAACAGACATATAGACCAATGGAACACAATAGAAAGACCAGAAATAAATCCATGCATATATGGTAAACTTGATCTTCAACAAAAGTATCACAAAAATACAGTGGAAAAAGGAGTTTCTTCAACAAATGATGTTGGAGAAAGTGGATATCCACATGCAAAGGAATGAAATTGGACCCTATCTACACCATAGTCAAAAATCAACTGAATATGGATTAAAGAGTTAAACATAATACCTGAAATTGTAAAACTCCTAGATGAAAACACAGGGGAAGAGCTTCAAAACATTGGTTAGCAGTGATTCAATGGATATAACACCATAAGCACAGGCAACAAAAATGAAAATAAACAAGTGGGACCACATCCAACTAAAGTTTCTGCACAACAAAGGAACCAATCAATAGAGTAAAAAGGCAACCTATTGAACTGGAGAAAATATTTGCAAAGCATGCATCTGATAAAGGTTTAATGTTCAAAATATATAAGGAAATCATACAACTCAATAGCAAAAAACTAATAACCATTAAAAAATGGGATAAGGACTTGAACAGACATTTCTCCAAAGAAGGCATGCAATGGCCAACAGGTATACGAAAAAATGCTCAACGTCACTACTCATCAGGGAAATGCAAATAAAAACCACAATGAGATACCACCTCACACCTCTATCAGGATAGCTATTATCAAAAAAACAAAAGACAAGTGTTGGCAAGGATGTGCAGAAATTGAGACCCATGCACACTGTTTGTAGGAATGCAAAATGGCGCAGTAGCTATAGAAAACAGTATGGGTGTTCCTCAAAAAATTGAAAACAGAACTACTATATGATCCAGTAATTCCACTTCTGAAAATTTATCCAAAAGAATTGAGATCAGGATCTCAAAGAGATAATAATACTCCTATGTTTATTGTAGCACTATTCACAGTAGCCAAAACATGGAGAAAAACTAAATAGACGAGTGGATAAATTTCCCTCACGTTTAAAGTCAGTGGAAAATATAGTGGAATACTATTCAGCTTTTAAAAGGGAAATTTTGTACCTGTTGGCCATCTTTATATCTTCTTTTGAAAAATGTCTATTCATCCTCTGCCCAGCGTTTGATCAGGTTGTTTGTTTGTTTGTTGTTGAGTTGTTTGAGTTCTTCATATATTTTGTAAATTTATCCGCTGTCAGATAAATGATTTGCAAATATTGTCTCCCAGTTGGTGGGTTGTCTTTTTGTTTTGTTCACAGTTTCCTTTGCCTTGTAGAAGCTTTTTAATCTAATGTAGTACCATTTGTTTATTTTTTCTTTTGTTTGCCTTACCTGAGTAGACATGGTATTTGAAAAGATACTGCTAAGACTGATGTCAAAGAGTGTATGGCCTATATGTTATTCTAGGAGTTTTTTGTTTCAGGTCTTACACTCAAGTCTTTAATCCATTTTGAGTTAAATTCTGTGTATGGTGTAAGATAATGGTCTACTTTCATTCTTTTGCATGTGGCCATCCAGTTTTCCCAACACCATTTATTGAAGAGACTTTCCTTTCTCCACTGTATTTTCTTGGCTTCTTTGTCAAAGATTAGCTTTCCATAGATGTGTGGTTATATTTCTGGGACCTCAATTCTATTCCATTGATCTGTGTGCCCATTTTTGTGCCAGTAACATGCTGTTTTGATTACTATAGCTTTGCAGTATATTTTGAAGTCAGGTATTGTGATATCTCCAGCTTTGTTCTTTTTTCTCAGGATTGTTTTGGCTATTCAGTGTCTCTTGTTGTTCCATATAAATTTTAGTATTCTTTGTTCTATTTCTGTGAAGAATGTCATTGGGGTTCTGACTGGGATTGCAATGAATCTGTAGATTGCTTTAGGTAATACAGACATTTTAACTATGTTTATTCTTCCAATCCATGAGCATGGAATATCTTTCCTTTTCTTTATGTCTTCTTCAATTTCTTTCAATAATGTCTTATGGTTTTCAGTGTGTAGATCTTTCATCTCCTAAATTTATTCCTAGATATTTTATTCTTTTTGTTGTGATTGTAAATAGGATTGTACTCTTTACTTCTCTTCCTGCTAGTTCATTATTAGTGTATAGATGTACAAACAATTTTGTCTGTTGATTTTGTACCTTGCAACTTTGCTGTAGTTGATTATTTCTAAAGTTTTCTGGTGGATTCTTTAGGGGTTTCTATATAGAGAATCATGTCATGTGTGTTTTACTTCTTCCTTTTGATTTTGGATTCCTTTTATTTCTTTTTCTTGCCTAATTGCTCTGATCAAAACTTCCAGTACTATATTGAATAGGAATGGTGAGAGTGGGCACCCTTGTCTTGTTCCTGTTCTCAGAGAAAAGGCTTTCAGTTTTTCACCATTAATTATGCTGTTGGCTGTGGGTTTGCCATATATAGCCTTCATTATCTTGAAGTGCTTTCCTTCTGTATCTATTTTATTGAGAGTTTTTATCATTAATGGATGTTGGATCTTGTCAAATGCTTTCTCTGCATCTATTGAGATGATCATGTGATTTTTATTCCTCATTTACTTAATGTGGTGCATCACATTGATTGATTTGTGGATGTTGAACTGTACCTGCATCCCTGGAATAAATCCCACTTGATCATGGTATATGATCCTTTTAATGTATTGTTGTATTCAATTTGCTAATATTTTGTTGAGGATATTTGCATCCATATTTATCAATGATATTGGTCTGTAGTTTTCTTTTTTGTGTTGTCTTTGTCTGGTTTGGATATCAGGGTAATGCTGGCTTCATAGAATGAGTCAGGAGGTGTCCCATCCTCTTCAATATTTCATGAGAGTTTGAGAAAGATAGATTTTAAGTCTTCTTTGAATGTTCAGTATAATTCACCAGAGAAGCCATCTGGTTCTGGACTTTTGTTTTCTGGGAGGTTTTTGATTACTGTTTCTGTCTCTTTACTTGTGATTGGTCTATTCAGATTCTCTATTTCTTCTTGATTCAGTTTTGGGAGGTTGTATGATTCTAAGAATTTATCCATTTCTTCTAGGTTATTCAATTTGTTGGCATATAGCTTTTCTTGTATTTTCTTATAATCCTTTGTATTTCTGTGGTATCTGCTGTAACTTCTCCTCTTTCATTTCCAATTTTATTTATTTGAGTCTTCTCTATTTTTTTTCTTAGCAAGTCTGGCTAAGGCTTTGTCAATTTTGTTTATCTTCTCAAAGAACCGGCTCCTGGTTTCATTGATCCTTTCTATTTTTTTTTTTTTTTAGTCTCTATTTCATTTATTCCTGCTCTGATTTTTATTATTTCCCTCCTTCTATTGACTTTGGGCTCTGTTTGTTCTTTTTCTAGTTCTTTGAAGTGTACTTTAAAATTATTTATTTGAGATTTTTCTTGTTTGTTGAGGTAGGCCTGTATTGCTATAAATTTCCCTCACGTTTAAAGTCACTAATTATTAGGGAAATGTAAATGAAAACTACAATGAAACTTTACCTTACATCCTTCAGAAAGGCTATAATTAAGAAGACAAGAAATAACAAATGTTGGATAGGATGCAGAGAAGAGGGAACCCTGCCACACTACTGGTGAGAACACAAACTGGTGCAGCCACTATGGAAAACAGTATGGTAACTTCTCAGAAAATTAAAAATAGAAATACCGGGGGGGGGGGGGGCGGCCCCAAGGCACAGTGTTTAAGTCCACCATGCTGTGCTTTGGTGGCCTGGATTTGTGGGTTCAGATCCTGGGCATGGACCTATATCACTCATCAAGGCATGCTGTGGCAGACACACATACAAAATAGAGGAAGATTGGCACAGACATTAGCTCAGAGCAAATCTTCCTCACTGAAAAAAAAAAAAAGAAATACCATATTACCCAGTTATCCTAACTACTGGGTATTTATCCAAAGAACATGAAATCAATTATTCAAAGAAATTTATGCATCCCTATGTTCATTGCAGTGTTATTCACAATTGCCAAGATGTGGAAGCAAAACACATGCCCATCAATGGATAAAGAAGATGTAGTATATATACACAATGGTATACTACTCTGCCATAAAAAAGACAAAATTGTGCCATGTGCAACAACATGATGGACCTTGAGGATATTATGCTAAGCAAAATAAGCCAGATGGAGAAAGACAAACTCCATATAATTTCACTCATATGTGGAAGATAGACACGTGGATAAGGAGAACAGATTAGTGGTTACCAAGGGGGAAGGAGGTGGGGGGAAGGTGAAAGTTATAAAGGGGCACATATATATGGTGACAGATAAAATCTAAACTGTTGGTGGTGAACATGATGCAGTCTATACAGAAACTGATATATAATAATGTGTACCTGAAATTTACACAATGTTATAAGCCAATATGACCTCAATAAAATAATCTAAAAAAGAACTTTAAAATCTGTAAATAACAACCTTCTGACCTTGAATCAAATGAAACTTTCTTTGCACCTGAGGAGCAAATCCAAGACAGTAATTCAAATAAATGTATAAAGCATCAAACAAAAGAAAGAAAAGATGCCACATAAGAGAAGTGAGAAGGGGGCTTGTATCATCTGCTGCCCAACCATATAAAAACTAATTGGTCAAATAAATATAGAACAGGCATAAAAAAACAAGTCTTCTACTACTTGATATTAAAAATATCCTACTTTTTTTGTGTTTTGTACAGTATTTTTTTGTGAATTATTGGTCTATTTTCTTTGGTTGGTTTTCATTTGGGATATTCAGTCTATAAGGTGTTTCACCCCATAAATTTATCACTACTTTTGCCTTTTGGACAAATTTATTTTTTTCTGTTAGGATTTTTGCTTGGCATCAAGAGAGTGTAATTAATGCTGGAATGTCACCAGAAACCAATAAAACTTATTCTTCCTCACAAAAATAAATAAATCAAATTTGAAAAATTAAAAGGAAATTTTGCAATAGGCTACAGCATGGATGAACCCTGAAGACATTAAGCTAACTAAAATAAGACAGTCACAGAAAAACAATATTGCATGACTCCACTCATATGAGTCATCTAAAATAGACGAATTCATAGAATCAAAGAGTTGGGTGGTGGGTGTCAGGGGTTGGGTGGAGGATGAAATGGGGAGTTGCTGTTCAAGAAGCAGAAAGTTTCAGTTACACAAGATGAATAAGTTCTGGGGATCAGCTGTACAACATTATATGTAGAAACAACAATAGTATATTGTGCACATAAAAATTTAAGAGAGTAGATCTCATGTAAATATTCTTCCCACAGTAAAATAAGAACTTCAAGTATGAGGGAACCAGCAGACAATGTAATATGAAAATGTTTACTGTAGCATATGAAATAAAGACAGATTTTATATATTACAGAATACGTTTAAATTTACATAAATTAAAATATGTAAATTATAGTATTTCCCAGGACTATTTTTCTCCATTTTCCTCATGAATGCTCTTCAAGTAGAATGATCTCCATTTTTCTTTTCAATTGAATCAACTGCTCCATTTCTCTTCACCTTATTCTTTTGCTTCCTGAACTAAACATAAGAGATAACCTTCTTTAATTACCAAAAATTGTCTGCCTCCACAGGAGGCATCTACAAAACTGGTGGATATTTTAGATCTAGAGGTGTCATTTTATAATTACTCTGTAAACTCTATATACTTTATATACTCTCTTGCATGTATCATACCTTTCACAATTTAAAAAAATCATAAAGTTATTTACCCCCATGGAGGTAGAAGGTGTTAGAAAATCTTGAAAGGTTCAGTAGAAATTTCTTGCTCTAGCTGCAGGAACATGGCTTGAGGTGTGAGGAATTTAGAGAAGCACTCTCAATCAGTGAAGAGAGAATGTAAAGGAGAATCCTTCTGGAGGTGAGGTAACGAATATTTATTTCCAACTTTTACCAAATTCTTTAAGCAAGGATGTACTTCCAACTATATGCTACAAATAGAAAATAACTAAATTTAGCATACCAAATTGTGTTTTATAATTCACCTTTTAGAAATTTCCTCCTTTTCTTATCTGTATCTATAATATGTTGTGAAGTATCCTCAAAAATTGAAGTGTTTTAAAAAATTCTGTTGAGAAAATCAATAGCAACATCCTTCCTCATTACTCTTATTACATTTTTCTCTTTCTCTACCACATTATCTTACATAAATAAATTGATAGTTAACATAGTGATAAAAGTTTTTTTTCCTTTTCTTTTAATTTGGTTCCCAGGTGTAAAACAAATTAGAGATAGAGAGTAGGAAGCTTCAGATTAGATAATGGTATTTACATAATTTAGGTTTAGATACATTTTATTACATAAAATCTGCTATGTTTAGATTCTTTGAATCATTTCAAAATGTGGTGAAAAGATAATAAAAATCACTGATAAAAGCCATTACATATTTAAGTCTTGAAAATATTCCGAAAAATATCTTTGTTTCCAAAGTGATTATACAGCCATAAAAAAGGAAGGCATTTTCAGAGAGAGAAGGACAGACACCGCATGATTTCATTCATATGTGGAATATAAACAAACACACGGACAGAGAGAACTGGTTGGTGGTTACCAAGGGGAAGGGGGCTGGGGGGTGGGCACAAGGGGCGAAGAGATGCATCCACATGGTGATGGACAAAAAATAGTGTACAGCTAAAACCCCACAATGTTATAAACTATTAAGACATCAATAAAAATGAAAATAAAAAAGGAAGGCATTTTGAAACATTTTTGAATAACTATGTTTTGATTTGTGAAAGATTTTAATAGTGTGTTGTAAGTAGATAATATATCCCTATAGTACAGGCATTTCCAAAGAATATTTCAGAGACTCTGGGATAATTTCATTAGTAATTTAAAGTGTTATGTCTTAGTTTCCTGTGGTTGCTCTAACAAATTACCAAAATTTCATGGCTTAAAACAACACACATTTATTCTCTTACAGTTCTGGAGGTCAGAATTCTAAAATCAGTTTCACTGATCTGAAATCAAGATATAGGCTGGGGTGCATTCCTTCTGGAGGCTTTAGAGGAGAAGCTATTTAATTTTCTGTTTCAGCTCCTAGAGCTGCATTCCTTGTATTCCTTTCCTTGTGACTTCTTCCTCTATCTTCAAAGCCAGCAGAATAATATCTTGCTTTGGTGGTCACATTGCTTTCTTCTCTGGGTCAAATCTCCCTTTGCCTCACTGTTATAAGGACACTTGTAATTGCATGTAGGGCCCATCCAGTTAATCCAGGATAACCTCCCCATCTCAAGATCCTTTACTTAATCACATTTACTACATTTTAAAAGGTAATATGCCCAATTTCCAAGAATTAGGACCTGGGTATCTTTGGGGGCCATTATTCAGCCTGCCTCAAGCTATCAAGTGATTCCTGAACCTCAAAATCTTGTAAGGGCATACTGCATCTCTGAATATAGATAATTATTTTAATGGTCTTATAAAACTTTATTTTAAAAGCTGGTAACTGAATTCTGCATGTTCTTTTTGTAGGGATAATATTTCTTTTCTCCTAGAGTTTGGATTTGAATGATACTTTTATATGTGTTAAAATATGTAGCTAAGTATCCCATGAATATTTAATATTGAATTTTGAGTAAAAAAACTTAAAAACAAGACAGAAAAAGCAGAAATCAGATATCAGACACAAGAAATGAATCCTTACTCTCACAGCCTTTCTACAACTGCGTCAAAACATTAGTTTCCATCTTCTTTCTTTCCTTTGACTATTTTCTCTTATCTCTTTTATGATTTAAGCTCTCTCAAGAACTACTTCATTCTCATGCCCTTCTTTCTGTGTTGTTTGCCCTCTGATATTCTCTATGTCATTACTTCTTCTCCTATTTTTGTCACACTGCCATAAGGAAAACATGCAAACTATTTCAACAAATACTAATTAAGGTCCTGACTTTATGTAAGTGTCTATCCTAGGGACTTCTTAGGACATAGTAATGAATAAAAACTGGCTCTCAAAGAGCTCATATTATCTCAGGAAATAAGACAGTGAAAATATAGCAAGCTCTATGTAATACAGGCAAACTCTGGAAGAGGTATGGTCTAATTGGGAAGATATGTTGAAGCTGAATACTCACAGTAGAGAAAGTTGTCATGGAATTAGGAATTGAGAGGAAAAAAATCACAATAACACCAAATCTTTATAGTCCTTGCATGACCCCTTCCCACTATCTGCTCATCAATTTGTTCCTGCCTACATAGGTGTTTCTGAGACACAGAAACACTGTCTCTTAGAATCTCATATCTCTAAAGGCTTGTTTGATTTTTCACTACTTTCTTTTTTATTTTCATGTTTATTGATGTCTTAATAGTTTATAACATTGTGGGGTTTTAGTTGTACATTATTATTTGTCACCATTATGGATGCATCCCTTCACCCCTTGTGCCCTCCCCCCACCCCCTTCCCCTTGGTAACCACCAACCAGTTCTCTCTGTGTATTCATTTATATTCCACATATGAGTGAAATCATGTGGTGGTTGTCTTTCTTTCTCTGGCTAATTTCACTTAACATAATATCCTCTAGGTCCATCCATGTTGTTGCAAATGGGAGAATTCTGTCCTTTTGTATGGCTGAGTAGTATTCCATTGTATATATATACCACATCTTCTTTATCCAATCATCAGTCAAGGGACACTTGGGTTGCTTCCACTTCTTGGCTATAGTGAATAATGCTGCAGTGAACATAGGGGTGCATAAGCCTCTTGTGATGGTTGATTTCATGTCTGTTGGGTAGATGCCCAAGAGTGGGATTGCTGGATCATAAGGTATTTCTATTTTTAATTTTTGGAGGAATCTCCACACTGTTTTCCATAGAGGCTGCACCAGTTTGCATTCCCACCAGCAGTGAATTAGGGCTCCCATTTCTCCACAACCTCCCCAACATTTGTTGTTTTTTGACTTGGTGATTATAGCCATTCTAATGGGTGTAAAGTGGTACCTTAGCATAGTTCTGATTTGCATTTCCCTGATGATTAGTGATATTGAACATCTTTTCACGTGTCTCTTGGCCATCTGTATATCTTC
Source organism: Tapirus indicus (assembly GCA_031878705.1). Lineage (NCBI taxonomy): Eukaryota > Metazoa > Chordata > Mammalia > Perissodactyla > Tapiridae > Tapirus > Tapirus indicus. The sequence continues at coordinate 51,063,927 of CM062942.1, forward strand.
CTTAGAAAAGTGTCTGTTCACATCCTCTGCCCATTTTTTGATCGGGTTGTTTGGTTTTTTGTTGCTCGGTTGTGTAAGTTCTTTATATATTATGGAGATTAATCCCTTGTCGGATATATAATTTGCACATATTTTCTCCCAGCTGGTGGGTTGTCTATTCATTTTTGATCCTAGTTTTATTTGCCTTGCAGAAGCTCTGTAGGCTGATGAAGTCCCACTTGTTTATTTTTTTCTTTTGTTTCCCTTGTCTGAGTGGACATAGAATCTGAAAGGATCCCTTTATGACTGATGTCAATTAGCATACTGCCTGTATTTTCTTCCAGGAGTTTTATAGTTTCAGGTCTCACTTTCAGGTCCTTAATCCATTTTGAGTTGATTTTTGTGTATGGTGACAGAAGATGGTCTACTTTCATTCTTCTGTGTGTGGCTGTCCAATTTTCCCAGCACTATTTATTGAAGAGACTTCCCTTTCTCCATTGTATGTTCTTCACTCCTTTGTTGAAGATCAGCTGTCCACAGGTATGTGGTTTTATTTCTGGGCTTTCAATTCTGTTCCATTGATCTCTGTGTCTATTTTTGTACCAGTACCATGCTGTTTTGATTCCTATAGCTCTATAGTATATTTTGAAATCAGAGAGTGTGATGCCTCCAGCTTTGTTCTTTTTCTTCAGGATTGCTTTAGCTATTCAGGGTCTTTTGTTGCCTCATACGAATTTCAGCATTTTTTTGTTCTATTTCTGTAAAGAATGACATTGGGATTCGGATTTGGATTGCATATAAAGTAGAGGAGGATGGGCATGGATGTTAGCCTAGGGCCAGTCTTCCTCAGCACAAAAAGAGGATGGGCAATGGATGTGAGCTCAGGGTTGATCTTCCTCACACACAAAAAAAAGCATTTTCACTTATTTCTTTCAGTCAACTCTTCAGGAACAGTTTTCATAAGAAATAATTGCAAATTTCACTGAAAAACAATGCTTTCCTTAGAGAGCACAAAATAACATCAAGCAACATCTGGCAATTTTGGCTACATCTCAACCAGCTTTGCTTTGGCTTGGTCTCAAGGTAAAACAAATGCAAAGTATCACTGAAACAACTGCTTAAGTCAGTGCATTCCAAGTGGCAAAGGGAGCCATAGTTCTGGCCTCTGTGGAGTGAGGTCTGATGGCAGGGAGAAGTGATGTGTGTGGGCTCAAGGTGGACTGTCAAAATAAAGGCCTAGACATGACATCAACCACAGACCTCAAAACAAACATACATGCTTATTTGTAAGAGCAGCAGCAGTAGAATTCCCTTTTTCCTTTCCCCATTTCTGCTCAACACACAGTAATTTCATGAATTTTATCCTTGAACTTGATTTCTTCCTCTTCTTCAACCTTCATATCCAATAAGCTATATAGGAAATCCCCGATTTAAAATATCTTGACTTGTGGTCCCTCACTTTTGGCCAAAATTCGTATTAGACTGCCTAATAACTGTGTTGATGCCAACAATGAAACCCAAATACCTCCTCACTTTATCAGTTGCCATCACAGGCAAGCCTGTCTAGAAATGAGGTGACTCAGCTAACTCTTATTGAAATGTGAGAGCAAGAGATCAGGGAAGAAGATATTGCCTTGGAAACTGCCTCTCTCCAAATATGTGCCATTAGAAGACCTTCACAAATATGCATGCATATAAAAGTGCAAGAAAAATTTTCAAGACAGAAAACCCTAATTTTGAACTCAGTTCAAAGATTGTTGGAACAATGATGAATTGCTTCAGAAATATTTACCAGACAAAAATGAAAGCATATTTAGTCCTAATTTCTTTGAACTTATATTTAAGAATTCTCAGTCAATCCAGCTATGCAGAACATTTCCCTAAAAGGACACAGCTTTTTTACCTTAACTGATTTTATATATCTAATAATTTGTAAATGAATATAGTTATCTTATTTACTTTACATTTATTTTTATGATAAATTTTGGTATTTCATAGTATTCAATGGGTTTCCAAGAACATCATGACAAAATATTACTTAAATCTCTAGGAAATAAGCATCTGGCTTAAGGTTTCTCTTGAAATCATTGTCCAAAAACTAGCTGGGGCCCACATTGGGAGTCTCCTCTAGTGGAAAGGAGCCTGGAATAGTTCAGAGAATCTGGATTCTACTTTCAGTCATGAAGCTAAGAGCTGTGAGACCCTGGCTAAGGTTCTTAACAGTTCTAGGCCTCAATTTTTCTAAACATAAAATGAGCACTTAGATTATATCATTTTTAAAGTCCAAGTGGAGTTTTTCCCTTCTCTAAATTCCTACAGCACTTATTTTTTATACAGTTTAGCATTTAATTATATGCTGTTTCAAACTGTTTAAACTCCTTAATTAGAATATAAACTTCCTGGAGCAGAAGATCTGCACTTTTGGAGCACCCTTAGTGCTTAGCAGTGTTGAGCACATAGTGCGTACGGCACACAGTGACTCAAGATAAGCAAAATTTAACTGGGTAGGCTGAACTGCATAGTTATCACTTTCCTAGAGTTTTGTCATCAGATTTGCAGTTAAGAAATATTTTTGTGTTTTAGTTCAAGCTATTGTGATTAAGCCCTAATGAATATGTTCACACAATCCCCAGTCACAAAGCCGATTTACAAACTGGAATCTCAGTTTATTCTTTGAAAGTAATCATTATAACTTCCAAGGGAACATTTTCACTAATTATAGCACGCAATGGGATGTTACCTAAAGAGGACTGGCACAACAGAATCCCTAAATATCAAAGAGCAGTGCTAAGCAATGGGGGCTGCTAGTGAGAGGAATGGCAAAGAAGGCCCACTGCAACACAAGTCAAGATTTGCTAAAGGAAGGTAGCGATCAGAAGACATAAAAAGCTGTTTAACCTCTATGCTAATCAAAGAGATGCAGGCTGAAACAACGATGGGATACCATCTTTTAGCACATAACTAGTTTTCTTAAATATCGGACTAGACATTTGGGACAAGACACAGCAGAATTCAGTAGAACTTAGTTTAAACCAACAACATGTTAGACAATGTTTTCTAAGCCAAGTATAGATTTTCATACTGGTCAAGAAAGTACTAGATCCTGTTATATAATAATTAAGAAAAAAATTTCCCTGATTATTTGTAACCATGATCATATTCACTTAAGTACATGCTTATCTGAAGGCTATTCTCTAATTAGAAAGTGAGCAAAGCAAAATAAATATAGTTGGAATTGACCATAAAATATATAGAGAGAAGATTAACAGATTCATTAATATTAATTCCAGATTTAAAATAAACTAAAGAGTCGATCTGGATTTAATTAGTGGTGAGTGGCTTTTAATCTGAGTATTACTTTTGGATGTCTAGATCATAAATCTCTTCAGGAACATTTAATCAGTGCCTCAATCCCAAGAAGATCAAGTCTCTTTTTGTGACAAATTGCATTACAGAGCTATTATTTAAATTAGCAGGTGACAGGAAATTGGATATAGTTGCCAATACCTCAGAAGACAGAATCTAATTACAAGTGACTTCAACAAGGGGCCTTTTAAAAATAGCATAAACTACCCTGGCAGTCAAGGGAAGAAAAAGCAGTACTTTTTATGGATGCAAGACAAGGGTAAAGAAAGAAACTTTCCAAAACAACATGGCCTTGACTGGGAACAAATGAAGGCATAATCACATCAGATAGGAGCTTTTACCCATGCTAAAACTTTTTCAGCTAGTATTTGAGGGGCACAGAAACTTTTCTCTTCCCTTCACCCCTGTCTCCATAGTCTTTCCCCAACACTGCTCAATTTCTAGCAAATTGCAGCTGAGTTCTCTTCTATATCTGAAGTAACTAAAGACCATTGTAGATATTGACATTGGCAAGACCAGCAACTATTCTGCTCTAAGCTGGTTTGGGCAATAAAGATATGCTCCCATAGCAATTCTCCATTTACTCTATCATATTATTCTCATAAGATCCATGTACCTCAGAATCATGGAGCCAGGGGAGGAAGGCGTAGGGAAACATATCTTGCTACACTTTTGTCTACCCTTGGCCTTAATGTTATCAGCAGGCTTTACCTAAGAACAATTCAGAAACCTTCTCTGTTAAGCCTGCGTTACTTCTTGCTTAGGTAGGGTGCTCAGGATCATGACTAATCTAAACAGTTTTTCTCATAAAAGATGTCATGCCACCATACTGGTCTCTTCTCAACATTACTTTCTTTCCACAGTAGGAAATGCTACCCAGGATGTAGGTTCAAATTTCATTTTATTTCACACTCCCCTGAAGCTTCCCCATGTCATTTGATTCTTTTCTAAATCCCTTTTAAGCTGAGTTATGTTTCCACTACATGTCAATAAACAGCTGCCAATTCAAACTCAAAGGAAGCTAATTAGAGTTAGTGCAAAGGAAATTTATGAAGAGTAAGTTTCTTCTGTATTAAACTCCGAATGGAAACTTAAGCAAATATACTCCTTCTTCTAGTACCCACCACCCCTAAGCTCCAGACTCCCAAAAAAGAGGGGGAGAATTTTAGCAGGACACACAACACCCAAATATTGGCACAGTAGGTAGAGAACAAGAAGAATGCATATCCAGGGCTTCCACATCCTGGGTCATCTGTTTCCCAGCCTGAGAGAGCAAGGCCCCACCAGCTGGAGTTCATCAGTCACACACCACTGCAATCAGGAGACAAGGCTCTGTTCAAGTGACTGCTCCCATTTTAATTGATGCAGAGTCAAAACACATTTTATCACTTCAAGACAGATGGGCCAGGGCAGCAGAGAGCCAATCATTTTTACATATTTTAAGTGTTCACAGTAACAATAAATTCAAATACCTTACAATATTTATATTTTGCCCACAAGCAAGCATCCCTAAAACCTGCAGTTATCGGATAATCTAAAAACAAAGTTTCTTATCACCATTTGGCATTCCACATATAAATGTAATAATTACCAATAAACAATTACATATAACTTTTTAGGACATTTTATTAACAATTATTATGATCAAGCCTTCTAAAATGACCTTAAGAAATTAATCACCTGGGGAAACAGAACAACGGCTTTTGATAGGGGCAAACTATCCCTTTAAAAGATTTTTCTCAGCACTCAGAGATACAGTGAACACTATGCTTCCTGTAAAATATCAGGAAAGCACTTTCTGAGTACTCTGAGATATATCTTAGGTAGTTGAAAAATCACCTATTCCTATGAATTTACCAATAAAATGATATTTTTATTAAATGCTTTGAGCCTGAGACATGATTAAATGAAGATTGTGCCAATACAATGCTAAGGGGACATTTGGAGTTTCAGATAGACAGATTAGTAAGTGGACCACAAGAGGATCCAATTGGCTTACTAAACTCAGGATGTCTTCAGTATCTCCAACTTCCCTGGAGAGACAAATCAGGGCAGGGAGAAAATGTCAGAAGCACAAGTTTGGAACATTTATGTCACAACTTCAAAGAGAGATATTTGTCTAAACTAAGAACACAAATCCACATTTTCTATGCTTCTAAGCAATAAAACCTCATTAACTCAGAGTTTAGTCTGAAATAAGCTTTAGGATAATTTCATTTCAGTTAGAGTTTGCATTTTCAATTCTGAAAGAGTATACAGATATATTGATCAGGGTTCAGAAACACAACCAATAGAATATATATGTGAAAGGAGATTTATTATGTGGAATTAGCTCATGCAATTACACAGGCTGAAATGTTGCAGAATCTGCTATCTGCAAGCTGGAGACCCAGGAAAGCTGGTGGTGTAGTTCCAGTACAAGTCAGAAAGCCTGACAACCAGGGGAGATGATGGTGTAAATCCTAGTCCAAGGGCAGGAGAAGATCAAGGTCCCACCTCAAGCAGGTAGGCAGGAAGGGAATGAATGCTCCCTCCCTCTGCATTTTGTTCTATTCAGGCACTCAATGGATTGGAAGATGCTCACCCTCATTGGGGAGGGCAATCTACTTCACCGAGTCCACCAATTAAAACACTAATTTCATCTGGAAATACCCTCACAGATACATCCAGAAATAATGTTTAATCTGGGCACCCTGGGCCCAGTCAAGTTGACACATAAAATTAGCCATCATAACGAAGGACTGTATAAAATTCAGGGCCTTGAGCTCTAGGCTTGTTTTCACGATGTGACCTTGGAAGTCACTCAGCTTCTTTAAGTCATCAGTTTTCTCACCCATAAAATTAGTGGAGTGGATTGGATAATTTTATGGGCCTTCAATTTTCTAATAGTCTATACTTCTGTGACTCAGGCCAGTTTTTCCTAGATCAAACCACAAGAACCCTTTGAAGATCCTCTGGTAGTCTGGGGTTTGCTGAATAAGCCAGACTTTAATTAGCAAGTTCAATCTACATAAGAATCTAATCATTTAAAGCACATTAACATGTACATTATTTGAATTCAAGTACTTGGGGCAGGAACACCTCCACTCTGATATCTCCACCTCTGTGAACATAGCTGAGAAATAGAAATTAAGCAAAAAATACCTCTATGAAACCAAATAGTTTCTGCACTAAGACTCACAAAATGCACTCAAAAGAGAGCTCTGAGACAAGTCATAAAAAATGGAGTTCATTCCTCTTACTAACTCCAACTAATTAACAGTAGCTCCCTAAAATATAGGATTGTGTTAAGAAATTTCAAAACCTTAATTTGATTCTATGGGAAGAGACGCTATGATCAATTGGCACTGTCTGCCATGGACAAGAGAGGGGCTACAAATCTTCACATGGAACTTGTCTTAATTCACATGTAATTCTAGAAATTTTAATTATTTAATATGTTAGCCTAGAGCATAATGGAAAACATGATTTAGAAAATCGGGAGAGGGGTTGCTAAAGTTAGCCCACTACAAGCTGAGAATGGTAGAGGCTGATAGTAAGGATATAAACACAAAAATTATTGTAGTCATAGTTCAACATTACAAAATTGCAACAAATTAGGACATTTTATAAAAGGTATACTGGTCCTGCAAACTACAGTAGGCCAGGCCTAAAAATATTGTTTTATTATGTTCAGTTTGGTAATTGATATGTACATTGGTGGCCCTGAGTTATCAGGAAAAGAGTAGAATTATGTTCACTGTACCCTGATAAATGAAATTCAAATTCCTGAGCTTTGTATATTAGGCCTAATTCATATCCTTTTCCAGATACCTAAAACTTAAAAGTCCAGCTATACAAATGCCTTGGTGCTCCTAAAGTATGGCATTCTTTCTCTCAGTTCAGGGCATTTAAAAATATTGCTTCATCTGCCTGTGACACCTTCCCTCACTTGAGTGACTAAAACTTACCTATCCTTCATGACTCAGCTCCAAAGGTTAATACCTCTGAGATGCATTTCCTGGCACCATCCCACCATCTCACCACATCCTACAATATCACACTTGGCCCTAACGTGAGAGTATATCTCTTGCCCTCTGCCACCCTGGTAACAAATTTATACCTCAGTCATAGCATCCATAAGAGAATACTGGCATCACTGGTTGTCTGATCTTGCTGTCTGAATTAGACTGTGAGCTTTTTCAGATCAAGGGCCTTATCTTACTCATATCTCTCTCCTCAGTGACTAGCCAGCCTACAAATGCTGTACTTACTACATGAATTAAAATGAAAACAGTCCCTGAGGCTTAGGATTTTCAAGATTTTGTAGTATTTAGAAATTTGCCCATATATACGACACTGTTGGTATTCAGAACTTAGTCCACTGACCTGTTAATGTTGACTCAACAAAACTTCTACTAGGAAGTATTCTGCTAGAAGTTTATTCCAATCACTTCAGGTTGTTAAAATTCCTGTGTTGAAAAGCATTCTAAGATGCATTCTTAGTACAAATCTGAAGATTCCACAATTGTTCTAAACTGCTGAATTATAGTTTAAAGGCATAATGTGATAATACTTTTTCATTCATTCATTCCAAAAACACTTAATAAGTACCTATCATGTGTCAGGCACTATGCTAGGCCCTAAGGATGCAGTGGTACTCACCTTGCCTTCATAAAGATTATATGCCATTTATGCTCTCTGCTAATTGAAAAAAATTTAAAAAAGAAACTCCAAATATAGTAACAGAAGTAGCTTGAATTCAAATAGCTCATTGCTTTTGACACCTTAGAAAATTACAAATACCAAAAGAATAATCCTGTGAGGTATTATTGCTCCAGTTTATAGATAAGGCCATTGAGGCTCTGAAATGTTAGGTAACTTGCCCAAGGTCACAAGTGGAAGGTGGTAGGGCATGGATTCAAACCCTGGAGTATGTGGGTCCAAAACCTGTTCACTTTCCCAATCCTTGTGGCCCATTTGTAATTACATGGAAAAAAAAACCTGAGCCATACATATGTATAGTGTGACATGATATTTGTAAAGATTTTTATACTCTGATAATTCCCTTGGAACTAATTGGTTTCACCTTTACTAATTTGCATGTAAAAGATTAGAAATCATCAATTTGGCAATGATATTTATTTTCTAAGGCATTCAGCTGTTTACATAATTTTCATAAGTAAATATCTAATGACTACTTGTTCAATGAGAATGTTATCTGCAGTTTCCTGTATTGTCTTTAATCATAGTATAAGACTTCTTAATTAGTTGGTTAATACTCTTATTCCTTTTTGCTTTTTTCCCTTTATGAAATAGATCCTCTCTTCATGTAGACAACATTAAGGTTGTCACTGAATGTTAGATATGTCTTTCATGTCTAAATCTGATATCTAATTGTTTTAACTAGCAGATATTTTCTGAATTTGCTAATATTTAGCTCCACTTTGGCTCTTTTTGAAAGAGTATCATTAAATATTTCCTTATTTGCATGAAATTCCATACATCACACTTAAGGGTCAATATTTATGTTTATATATTTTATATATAGTTTTGAACACATATTTCTTTATTTACACACATCTGGCTAAGCTCATTTGCATGTTTTGTGGTCTGTAATGAAAAGGCTGATTTTTTACCAGCTATAACAGGTAACCCACTCAGTTTGCTTTCTACATCCACTGCCTCTTCTGAAGGGGATTCCTTTTTCATAGCCCAACTGAAGGAGGTGATACCTGGAGCTGTTTCTTGGGCAGGGCCCACATACTGTACTATGTGATTCCTCCCAGCTCCCTTCTCCATATAAGATTATATCGCAGATGGGTACTAGGCTCAAAAGCACCCAGTTGAGTAGACTGCCAACGACCTGTGAACTGATCAAACTATATGACCAATTTATATGTGAGAGAAAGGGAAAATTGGTTTACCTTCACCCTATAGACAGGTGGTAATATAAATAGATTTCAAGTACTATAATGAAACAAGAAATTCTCCACAAAGTTATCTTCTTAAATAAACACACCACCCATGTAACAGTGTCTCCAACATTCTACAGAAACCCAAACTCACAACAGACCTTATTGGAGCTTAAAGAAAATTTAGATCTATGTCACATGTGCCTTCAAATGAAGAATGTGCCTGACTTTTTAATGATAATCATCAGAAACACCAAACTATAAATCAGACCTTAGAGAGTAAAATTTAAAAGTCCTCATCACAAAAAAATTCATTTTGTAACTATGTATGGTGATGGATGCTAACTAGACTTGTGATCGTTTTGCAATATACACAAACATCGAATCATTTTGTACACCTGAAACTAATATAATGTTATATATCAATTACACTTCAATAAAAAAGAAATTTCACACAATGAGTGCAGCCTTTCATCTTTCAAAATCATTACATCAGTAATAATAATAATAATAACATTAACACTTATGTAACATTTATAACATGAATGAGTTTAGAGTTTAGACACTGTTCTAAGTGACTTACACACATGAACTCATTTTATCCCCATAATGAGCTTATTAGATAGGTGTACTATTTTTACACCTATGTTACAGATGAGGAAACTTTGGCTAATTCCAAGTTTGGGGCAAGAAATGTACAAAATGAGACTGGAGCATCTTGCCATATCAGAAAGCACGAAAGCTCTCAAAAACTACCAGGGACATGTCATAAAGAATTCAGGGGTCAATCTTTGGTCCCCAAGGGCCAAATATTGGACAATTTGAGCTTCAGTAAAGACCTAAGATAGATTTAAAACATATCAAACATGTTTACAGTCATGAATTCATAATGATAATTTAAAACATTCATTGGTTACAGTTGGAGAATGGATGCTAGGACAGGAACGCATTATTCTGAAAACTAACAAATAAAGGAAAAGAATCAAGAATTTATCATTCCTTTCTTATAGGAGTTGTTCTTCAAGGTAGCCAAGTAGTTGATAATGTAAAGTTCCTCTTTAAAAGATTCCAGCTAATATACGAAGAAATAATAATATAATTTGAACATCACAATTATGCAACCCCTAATAAATTATTTATTCTATTCTAGGCAATGACCATGAATGGCTCTAACATCAGTAAAAAAGACAACCATCATTTAGATGCCTCCTGGTGGATAATATACACACCACCTATAAAGTAGCCTTGCCACAAAAATTAACCCAAATCTGACTAAGCCCTAGATCCTAATTACCAATTTCCAGAAAATGTAGGAGACAGAGTAACATGTTAAACAACCCATAGATGCAGTTATCAAAATCCAGAATGTAGAAAATAGTAGGATAAATGCCCTCGTTTCTTTATCAACAAAAACAACAAGAAAAATTGCAAGGAATAAAAAGACATGGATGACCTATAGACCAAAAGAGATTTAAAACACTTAACAAATCACAATACCTGGGTTATATTTGGAACCCAATTAAAACCCAAAACTATAAAAAAATAAGGAAATTGAGAAATGGAAATGCTGACTGTATAGCTAATTAAATTAAGGAATCAAGGGATTATTAAGTTTAGGTGTATAATGATATTGTGGTTTTGTTTTTCGAAAGAGCCCTTTTACTTTAGAGATACTTACTGAAATAGTTATAGATGTAACAATAGGATGTCTAGGATTTGCTTCAAAATATATGAGGAGTGGAGGGAGAAGGTGAAAGCATAGAGGTAACAAGATTGGCCAGATATTGGTAATTGTTGAAGCTAACTGTTATATAATTGGGGATCCATTATACTATTTTCTCTATTTTTGTATATGTTTGAAATTTACCATAATAAAACTAAATAAATGTATTTTTCATTTCCAGGACAAGATGCTATTGACACACTTCTCTATATTTCTCCTGTGGAGTACAGCTAAAAACCTTGGACGTTATTTATAAAATGAACATAAGAAATTTCTGAAAACTGGAAAGAAGGAGATAAGCTAGGGGACTTGGGACCTGAGGAATGGGATGGCACTGAATTCCCTGAGTGTTCTTTTTGCTTTATATATCCCAGACTGAGTGCTAAAGAAGCCAGCAACCCAAAAAGGCAAACAGATACTGACCAAAATAAAGCCCCCCCCCAAAATAATGCTCTTTCTAGCCAAAGGACAAAGAAAGGAACAGCCTAGCATGACAGAAAACTTTTCGACAATAACCATGCTACTCTACCCAAACTCTACAGGAAAAAAAAAACAACTGTGGTCCCCACCCAAAACACCAGTGTCAAAAAACAAATGTAGAGCCTAGACTTCAACTTCTAACAAGTTGTGATGAGATGTCCCAACCCCTCCACCCAGAGTGTTGTAATGAAAGGCCAAGTAAGCTGCTGGAACTTTTATCTCTGCATAGTAGTATGGAGCCTCCCCTCCCACGGCATAAATGGAAAGCACATGATAAGCAGAAATGAGGGGCCTTTCTCTTTTCCAGCCAGAGTGATGTCACCAGCAGAAGCCTACTAGAGAGCCTAAAATTTGACCTCCACCCAGCAGTAATGAGTTGTCCCCACACTCCTAGGTGTCAACAAAGGCCAATTGGGGAAGGGCCGGCCCGGTGGCGTAGTGGTTGAGTTTGCACGCTCCGCTTCTGCAGCCTGGGGTTCGCAGGTTCGGATTCCAGGTGCAGACAGATACACCGCTTCTCAAGCCATGCTGTGGCGGGGTCCCATATAAAGCAGAGGAAGACGGGCATGAATGTTAGCCCAGGGCCAATCTTCCTCAGCAAAAAAGAGGAGGATTGGCAATGGATGTTAGCTCAGGGCTAGTCTTCCTCACACATTAAAAAAAAAAAAAGGCCAATTGGGGAATGTGGACTTTCACCTCAGTTTGGCAATAATGAAGCACTGCCACACTGCACCAACAGTATAGTGTTACAGGAGGCCTGCTAAAAAAGATCTAAATAAAATGTACAGTTTCATAACATAATACCCAAAATGTCCTGTATGCAACTGAAAATCATCATACTGAGAACCACGAAAATCTCAACTTGAATGAAAAGACCATCAACAGACACTATCACAGAGATTAAACATATGTAAGAATTTCCTGAGAAAGATTTTAAAGTGCAATTCTATACCAAGCCTAGTTAATTTAGCTTTGAAAAGTTTTCATAACAGGCAAAGATGACCACCAGAGGGCAAGTAGGTTTGCCAGCCTAATCTTTTAAAAATCACAGGTAAATTTACAAAGGTTTAAAAAAGTCAGCATTTTAACTCTAACATTTAAAAATGGTTAAGATGGTAAATTTTATGTTATCTCTTTTTTACCACAATAAAAACACCCAGCAAACTTTTAGCTAGAGCAGGAAACCTTTAAAAACATAGTCATCCTTATCATTTTCTCTTTTTGCAACTGTTATGGTCATCCATACAGATCAGACACATCTAACGTAATCTCTGGGATTCTTTGAAAATATAATTTCAAACTACTAACTGTCACAAAACATGAGGAATGTCTCTTTCAATTCCCCAATTACCAAAAAAAATCCACTATTTTGAGGAAGTTGATAATATTGGTTAACATACATCAAAACAAACAGTATTAAATCAAACTAAAGTTGATCCAGGCTTTGGTTCCACAGTTCCATGGTTTAGAAAAATAAATTTTGTAATTTTAACACAGTATAGTTAGTCAAATATACCACCTGGAAAATTGTCAGTTTCTGAAGGAAAATGCCTAAAGGAAATTTATGTCAGTATAATTATAAAATTTTTACATAATATTTATCACTCGGTTTCCACAGATTTAATTAATGAGTGGTATAAGATCGTACTACAGAACTTTTCATAGACTTAACTGCAAACAATTTGGAGCCATTCCACAGTATTTTCTAAGTCTAAAATAAAATTAAGTAAATAAAAACAGCCTTGTGTAAATAAATATTAGCAATAACTTTGGGTAGGGAACTGTAGATTAGTGATTAAGAGTATAGATTCTGGTACTAGATTGCCAAGGTTTGCATCAAAGATTTACTCCTCAAAAGCATGTAACCTTGGGCTAATTACTATATGCCAGGTATTGTTTTATCAACTTTACATTAATTAACTGATTATATTCTCATGAAAACTCCATTATTTCTTTTTATAGATGAGTACACTGAAACACCAGAGTTAATAAGTACTCAAGAAATAGTATCTATCATTATTGTTGTTATGATATAAATACAAATAAAATAAAAATTAAAGACGGTCAGCTTAAGTATCTAAATATTATAGTGGACTCTATAGTGACCAATCTTTTCTTTCAGTATATTTATTTCCTCACTTTTTAAAATTTATGCCATGCCTTGTTTTCTTTCCTAACAAAAGATTCATGATGGTTTATAAAAATATATACATTATAATGGCATTAGAAAACAGATAAGGAAATGAGGGTGAGGGAAAAATAAGGGTTGACCTACAAATGAAGCCAGATGGAAAATTAATCATCCCATAATGTCCTACCCAAACATTAAAAGTGGATTCCAGCTTCAGCTGAACTTCCTAAATCTCATTATCTCAAGAAACTCTTGCTCTCTGGAGCTACAGAAAAATTTATTTAAACTTTATACGTACTCCTTTCTAGAGGTGCCCATTACTTTCATTCTTGAATAGGTAAGGGAATATATTTCACAGGAAAGAAACAGAATATAACATTTGTTTTGAAGCTTAATGAGTACTTTGAAGAACATTTTGTCACAAGAAACTTAGATTGATTCATTGATTTAACAAATGTTTATTAGGGGAGTACTTTGTGCCAAGCACTATGCTAGACTCTGGGGATAAGAAGATTCTGAGTTTATTTCTCCTTTTCTAGCAGAGAAGTCAGACCACTGAAATATGGCCAGATAAAGAGACGTGTGAAATGGTCAGAAGAAAGAGCTACTATCTCTGAAAGGATTGGGCCAGTGATAATTTGGTGAATTTCTCTTAATCTAAAAAATATTATAAGGGGAATCATATATCCATTCAGATTTAGCACCAAGAGTCTAAAAAATAGTGGAGTGCAAATTGAGAAGTGTTAAATTTAAAAAGTAAGTACAGTAAAGTATAGAAATAACTTCTACAGCTACACAGTACTCAGAGCACAGTAGACACATTTCAGGATGCCCGCCTGGCCAGACCCTCTTAAGGGAAAATCTCCCACAACTCCCAAGCATGTTATGTGTCGTGTGATGGACCCCAAAACCCTGAATACCTGGATGGTCCAGGGTTGACATCTAGCCCAAGATGAACAATAGCCTGACCAGAGACCTAAGACTTCAAGCAGGGCTAAAAGAAATGAAATGGAATAATTAAATTCTCTCCAATAAATAAAAAGAGATGAGAAAGTTGTAGTCGTTCTTATGCAGTGGATATGGAAGATCATGTAGAGGAGCTGTGCCTAAGGAAGCCATCATGGCTCATGTGTAAGATGAGTTATTAGAGACAGCTACTCAGCTGAGAGAAGTGACTGGCGTAGATACAAAGAAAAAACAGAACAGACCATGGAAAGAATAAGAGAGGGAAAGAAGTCACAGGCTTTCTAGTTTCCAGCTGTAAGTAGAATGGTGCCTGGTACAGCGCATCATGTCTGTGCACATTCATGAAATTTCCCATTGTATCCTTAAAATAAACACACCTCCTCCAGAGTTAGAATCAGTGTATCTCTGTTTCTTGCCATCAAAGTTCCTTCTAAAGGCATGGCTCTTACCTATAACCTTTGTTAAAGGAGAAGATCCAAGTGACCATATTATGTATCACATCCTAAAACACCCCCCACAACTAGACCAAGGGCATACACTGGACTCAAAGGCAGTAAATCTTTGACTTGCTAGAGACCTGGTGAGAGAAGATGGACTAAGCCATGTAGATACTTCTTATGGAAATTGTAGGATGGAAAAACAGGGCCTATTGCCAGTGAGCTGGGGGAGCTGAAGTGGAGCAGGCTTGAAGTGAAGCATCAAGAGCAGAGTCAGTGGCCATGATGAGCTATATACACACCATCAATATTTAGAGTGGGTAGAAGAAGCCAGATGTAAAAGAAAGGGGACACTGAGACAGAAATGACGCAGAGATGACCATGCAGGAGAAGTCGCCATGGTGTCTGACAAATTCCTAGTTCCTGCAAGGCCCAGCTAGAGAGTGGTTCCTATTCTCGAATTCATGGAACACTGCTGTGTCTTTACTATATAACTATTATACTTTTACAACTAGCTTAAATAGATCTGTGTCTTTGTAACCAAAAGTGTTGCAACAAGAAAGTGCTTATAATACAAATATAATTTAAGAATGAGAATAGCTAGAAGAAGATTCACAGAACCACAAAGATAGTGAAAGTTTTGAAACAATACCAAAGGTGAAAGTCAAAACAGGGTTTATTTTACTTGGAAAACAATATGAAGACCACTATGGAGAATTTTTATGACATTTCCAGCCATACAGAGAACTAGTCCTTGAATTTTGATGAACATCATATACTAACTGCCTATCCAACATCTCCACTTGGAGATCTAACAGACATTTCAGTCAAAGCATGTCTTCAATAACTCCTGATCTTCCCATCCAAGTCTGCTCTTTCTAATCTTCCTTCTTAGTAAATAACTCCATTTTGCTCAGACCAACAAGTGAGAGGCATCCTTTATTCTTTTCTTTTTTTCACTCCCAACATTCAGTCTGTCAGTATGTATTGCTTTCTCTATCTCAAAACACATCCTGAATCAGACCACTTCTTATCTTCTTCACTGCTACTACCCTAGTTTAAGCTACCACCATTTCTTGCCTGAATCACTGCAGTAAATTCATGACTATTTCTCTTGCTTTCTTCCTTGCTCCCCTCCAGTCTATTCTTAACCCAGTAGGAAGAGTGAATCTGTTAAAATATAAAAGAAAAAATTATTTTCTGCTGCTATTCAAGACCTTCCAATAAGTTCCCATTTCACTCAGAGTAGAAGCCAAAATCTTAACAATGGTCTATAAGCCTCTATATGATCTGGATGCCAATCCAGCCTCATCTCTTATTACTGTCTCCCTTCTTCACTGGGCCCTAGCCTTACTGGTCCCCTCTATTTCTTGAACTTGTGAGGCCCATTCCCACCTCAGAACTTTGCACTTACTCACCTCCCTCATCCTGAAGCACTCTTCCCCAGATATCTGGATTCCTTGCTTCCTTCTCACTCTCCTTCAGATCATTGTCAATATCACCTTCTCAGCAGAGCTTACCCTGATGATGCTATTTAAAACTGCAATTTCTTCCTCCTATCACCCTTAGCACTGCCTATAACCCTTTCCTGCTTTATTTTTCACCTTGGCACTTATAATCACTTGATATATTGCATGCTTAATTAATTTATTACATGTTTCCCCTTACTAGAATATAAGCTCCATGAAAGCAGAAATTTTGTCTGTTTTATTCCCTGTTGGATCTAGAGAAGTGTGTTCGGTACATAGTGGTTACTTGATAAGTATCTGTTACATAAATGAATTAATGAGTTAATGAATCCTAACAGTCACTTTCTAGCAGTGGGATCTTGAGCAAGTTACTTAACAACTCTGTACTTCAGTTTCCTCATCTGTAAAATGGAGATAATCATAGAACCTACCTCATAGGTTTGTGAGTATATATGAACAATGACTACACATAATCAGAACTATATACTTACTGTGAGTACCCATTCCTCATGGGTTTTTGTCTTTTGTTCTATTTAAATACATATTTATTTATCTTCTAAAGGTAATTGAAGAGAGACTCAAAGTGAAACTTGGCAAATGGCCTAAACTACTTCTCAAATGCTCCTAAATCCTATGATTTTTGTATTTTATGGTTCATACGAAGTATGACATTAGAATATTCTACAAGCTACACAAACCCATCCAATACCAATTCATCCATTCACACAGGCATAATTATGTATATTTGTTGACATGAAAATTGTTTTCTAAATTTCCAGCAGGGATGGGAGGAAGTGGACTGGATGAGGTTGGTGGATTAACTATGGATTGTGATAGTTCTTGTAATTGTCTGGTCACATTGCCATGCATGATATAGAAATGACGTGTAACCTGAGTATTTTCAGTTAAACATGGAATGGTTACTTTAGGTAGCTTTCTCAGCAATTTTCTTTGATCACTGTGTTTTGTTTGGGTTTATTGTTTGTTTACTTATGAGAGCAAGGGTAGCACCTAATAATGCATTTTTCTAAAAAAGGGAATCCACCTAACCCTAAGCCCAGTGGAGTCCCTCAGCTGAAATCGGCTGGGAACATTTAAGTTTATTTCATTTTATTTTAGCATTAATTAATTTCTTTCCTAAAATATTGGCAAACTACAAAAGGAGGGAGAAAGGCTTATCCTAAAATAGTTTTGACGTCTATTGCACTCTATTATGGTCTACTTTTAATTATCCTTACTTGTATTCTCACCTGTCTCTCTCCCTCACTCAAGCACTGATTTTTTTATTATCTTTATCTCTCCTACAACACTTAGCATTGTGACTTTCATCGAGTCCATACCTAGTACCTGTTGAAATTAATTTCCAACTTGTCTCAAGGAAGAACAGGCTCAAAGAAGAAAAATGTGTTTTCTCAATTTTCAAACTTCACTTCTAAGAGTTAGGAATTTAGGAAGATCAAAGGAATACCATGCAATTATTCCAAACAGGGAGCATAGCTAAGAGTAAACTTTATGACTTTGCCTTAATGTTATCTCTTTATGATTAAGAACATATGTTGGAAAAAGTGTTTTTATTGACGTCTCTCACCCCTGAGCCTTATAAGTCCTGGGTAGGGGTAAGAGCTGGACGCACCAGTAACTCCCGCTCTAAAACTCTTCTTTGCCAATCCCTAGAGACATAACACTGTTTTCAAAAAGAGGTACTACAGCATTTTAAAATAATGAAAGTTTAGATTGTAGAAGACTATGTATAAACCTGATTTCTATTTGAAGGAATTCCTCCCCCTCAGAATATGATAAATGTGTGAAAATGGAAATACAAATGCAATAATTTTTTGCTCTGGGTAACATTAAAATAGCATACATTTATTACCATTTGTCAACTGATTACTTCCATTGGCTTATTCTTTTTTTAATTGTATCTTTATCTATATTCCTGTGGTTACTGACTTTATGTTCTGAACTGAAATACATTTGGTGAGACACTTACAAATAGGCCTCTATGTGAACCTAACCCATACAAGTGTATATATGAATCTTTCTTTCAAGGTGAATGCTTGGTAATCAAAGTGGCTAAACTGGATGAGAGGGTGTGGCAGGCAATTATTGAGGCACTGTGGCTAAAAAACCTAAGCCAAGGTCATATTCTTTGAATACTATGCTATAGAACTCAAATTTTATTAAGAAAATGATAAGTTATCAAAGTTTTGAGCATCTACATGATATGTTCAGGGCTGTGTGTTTTAAAAAATCACTCTGGTGATTACAGGAAAAAACAAGATACCCTCTTTTTAGGATTTCCCTAGAGTTTTCTAGGCCCAGACATGATATGATGAAAGCCTAAACTAGAACATTCATTCATTCATTCATTCATTCAGCAAACATTTATTCAGGGTCTATTATATGTCAGACACTGTTATAGAAGTTAGATACATCTAGAGATTAGGTACATCAATAACCAAAACAAAGATCCTTAACCTTGTAGAATTCACATTCTAGTGGTGGCAGTGATGATGGAAAAGAAGGAACTGATTGAAGAGACATTTTTGAAATAGAAATAGCAGGACCTTGGCATTCATTAAATGTCAAGATTGAGAGAATGAAACAGGTAAAAATAACTGTAAGATTTCTAGATTGGGTGATTAGTTGGTTGTCAAAACTGTTAACCAAGTAGGATATAGAGGAAGCAAAACAAGTTTGGAGATTAAAATAATGTTTGCTTCCAACTATTTTGAGTTGAGGTCAGCAGCCCATAGAGGTGTTCTGCAAACAGTTGGAAATACAAATCTCTAACAAAGGAAAGTAGCCCAAAGCTCAAGAGTTCAAGATGTATATTTGAGAGATAGATAGAGACATAGATATCTTTATATCTCCCAATATATACACAGAGGAGTTGAGAAGATTGACTGGGGACAGTGCACAATGGGGGGAAAAAAAGAGCAATGAGGCAAACACTTCTGGCCTTGTGGCTGCTCATGGTCTAGCAATGAGGACAGACATCACACAGTGCAAGAGACTGAAGAGTACTCTAAATATTAGAATACTCTGGAACAAGGTTTCCCAAACTGGATCTAGGGAACAGTAGTTACCAGCACTCGAAATAAGTGCCCTAAGAACAAAGTTACAATACTCCTTAGCACATAAAAAGAGAAGTCCTAGAATAAACAAGAAGCCAATTTAACTTAAATAAATTTTATACTTATTAACATCCAAGTACAGGTTTTCATTAGCAACAGTTTGAGAAGCTGCTCTATTAAATTAGTGGAATATGAACAAATGTTTTATTGTTTATACTAAATGTGGATATTATACAAGAGCTTCTCTCTTACAGTAAAGGGAGCTGTTCATGGATGAGTAATCAGATTAGTAACAGAATCAGCCTCATGTTCTTCAATCAACACTCTGTGACAATTTAATTTCCAAATAATACAGTTTAAGTTTACACATAATAAAAAGTCACTCTAATGCAAGAAAAAAGCCTCTTTTAGGCTCATATTTCTATTAGGCTATTCATAAGAAACTCACATAATACCATCAGCAATAGCTACCTATCTTAAAAAAGATGACGCAGTAGTCATTCCTTAAATTCCCCCTGTAGTATAATTTATGTTACTGCTTTCTATTATATTTCAACCCTCACCACTCAAGTTTTCTTGAGTAAAGACAAAAAGCATTCCCATTTCTGCTTATAAATAGATACATAGCATAAATTAAAAATAGTTTTATAGAATATATATGTCAATGACTAATAAAATAACTATGAATTTCAGGGCCCTTTTGTTAAGCTGTTTGGAATATTTACATGTCAAAGACATCATCAGTTTACGATAATATACATTTATAAATGTAGTTCGATTTAATTTAATGCTTTAATTTAATTAATTCTTCTCTTTTTGGTATTTATGTCTGTCTCTCCTACTAGCTTGCAGACAGAAGACATCAGATCTAAACTCACTTATGCTAATTAATAGTAAAATAATGTTGAGGCTGGACTTTCCTCATGTGTAAAATAGGGATAATATTTAATCTAAATATTTCACGTAGTTGCTGTGAGAATCAAATAAAATAATAGATAAGTACACATTATAAACTATAGTGTTATATTAATGTGTTATCAGTGCCTTATTATGTTGTATTTTCCATATTATATACCAAAACATTGTGATGCAGTGGTCACTTAACAAATGCATAAATGGTAAGTGAATTTAAAATAAAATCTTGCTTAAAATGGATGGCTCTTGAAACGTGTGTTTATACTTTTGTTTTGTTTGTTTTACTAGAGGGTGACTTGCTGTAGACAGCAATAAAATAAACCCGCTGTTTGAGATCTGGGTCACATTTCTGGTTCTGAAACACAAATGTAAGTTTGGCCAAGTCACTTCACCTTTCAGGTCATTTCTTAATGGATCAAAGGCAGATTTTTACAATAAATTCCCAGCTCTGATTCTTATTAGGAAAACATACTAATGCCACAGTCACATCTGCTACTTAACTCACAATCACATCTGTGTAATGAAGGGAGGATTCTGTGCTAAATTTGTGACATCATAATTACTTCTATGGTAATGTGTTTATTGTAAGTGCCAAAATTCCCTGTCTAGATTAAAAAAAAAAAAACCACTAACTGCAGAAGAAGGAAGGGAAGATAGAGTAGATGGAAAGCTTTAAAGTCCGCACCCAGTTGGAATTTGTATGTATGATATGCAAAAAAAGAGTCATTTTATGTTTTTAATTAGGGAGGCAACATTATGAAAATAAGATTTTATGGAAAGAGAGTATGGAGATTATCAGTAAGCAGGCATTCAGGTCTGCAACAAAATAGAAATAAATAACTAAATCCAGGAGTGGAGTGGTGGCAGTACAAATGAAGAGGTATGGTGTTGGTTCTGAAAGAGATTACAGAATTTGCAGAACCTGATGATAGATATATGTAGGAGGTAGAAGAACATTGAATTAAAAATATTTTAGACAGGCTCCAAAAAGACTGGGGGAAAATTAAACAGAAACTGGTAGAACTGAGATTTTAAAAGTCTCTAATTCAATGTCTATGAGACAGATATGTTGCTATTATGCACATTGGATTTTATATCTCCCTATTATGTTATTGAAGATCTTTAAAAGTTTCAA
Organism: Tapirus indicus; assembly: GCA_031878705.1. Classification (NCBI taxonomy): domain Eukaryota; kingdom Metazoa; phylum Chordata; class Mammalia; order Perissodactyla; family Tapiridae; genus Tapirus; species Tapirus indicus. The sequence goes on from CM062942.1 coordinate 51,085,499, forward strand.
AATATATTTTTTTCTGCTTTCACTGGCACTCAGTTTGACTTTGTTTATTGTATGCAATTCCCTGGATGTTCTTGAACCCATGGTTGGAAAAGCCTATGGAAATCTATACCTTTAAAATGAGAAAACACTTTACCTGAAAATTTTAAAGATAGATATGGTCAGGCGTGACAAAAAAAATTCTATATTTTATCCTTAATCTGTGGAATTATTCAATTGCCTAAAGAAAGAGTGCAAAACATTAGGTATGAGTGGCAGAAACACCATTTTCCCTGGAATTAATGTCTTTTGTAGTGCTAAAGGGGTACAGCTGATATCAGTGAAACATGGTTTCTTGAGAGCTATATTGAGCCTGAGGCCCTCCCAACAATCCTATCTTTTGCAACCTCTTTAATACCTAAAGCAGTATCAAAGTACTCAGAGTAAACTACTCTAATGGTTTTATATCACTTGTTGGCTTGGGGTAAAAAAAAAAAAAAAAAACAGAGACCTAAACATTAGCATTCTAATGGCTTAGTTCTATGGGATCTCACTTCCTGAGTGGCTCACTAACTTTATGTCTTTTTAAACATTTATGGTCTGGTTACTTAAGCTTAAATTCAGTGGAATAGTGACATATTGCAGGAGTGCAAAATTACTTAATTTCAACCAATAGTTACTAAACAGTCAGAATTTTAGAGCTGAAAATGAGCTTGGAAATAATATTCATGAATGATTTGTCTCTAAGTGACATAAGTGAGACTAATGTCATGGCCTGCTTTCAGTGCAAGTGGTATTCTGATATAAGTTAAAGAATGCTAGACAGCAAGACAGCACACCTGGGCTGAAGTCCCAACTCACCTTGAACAAGTCAATCATTACTTCTATTACTTTAAAATAGAGGTAAACTCATTGGTCCTGGACACCCCACAGGGATGATGCCAAGCTCAAATGGAATGATGGTTGTAGAAGTATTTTGTGAACTTATAAAGCACAAATACGGATTATGGTGAGAATAGTAATGAAATGCCATTATCCTGATATTATATGGAAATAGCACGATTCATCTAGTTTGTTTTAACCTACTAGAGCTTTGAGTCTATTAAGAAATTAGCCTATTATTTAAAAGACAAGAGATAACAAATGTTGGAGAGGATGTAGATAAAAGGGAACCCTCATACACTGCTGGTGGGAAGGTAAATCGGTGCAGCCACTATGGAAAACAGTATGGAGATTCCTCAAAAACTTAAGAATAAAACTACCATGTGACCCACTTCTGGCTATTTATTCAAAGAATACAAAAACACTAAGCTGAAAAGATATATGCACTTCTATGTTCATTGCAGCACTACTTACAATAGCCAAGACACGGAAACAATCTAAGTGCCTGTCGATGGATAAAGAAGATGTGGTATATGTACAACGAAATACTACTCAGCCATAAAAGAAAAGGAAATCTTGCCATTTGTGACACATGGATAGACCTTGAGGGTATTATGCTAAGTGAAAGAAGTCAAATGGAGAAAGACAAACACTGTATGATCTCATTAATGTGTGGAGTATAAAAAATTTAAAAATGAACACACAAAACAAAAATAAACACATAGATACAGAGGACAGATTGGTGGTCACCAGAGGGGAAGGGGGATGGGGGATGGTGAAATGGGTAGGAGCAGTCAACTGTAGAGTGATGGATGGAAACTAGACTTTTGGCAGTGAGTACACTGTAGTATATAGGGAAGTTGAATTATAATGTTGTACACATGAAACTTATATAAACCAATGTTACTTCAATAAAAAAATTATCAAACATTCCCCAGTAATTAAAATTGCCAAGGTGTTAGTAAGCAACATTTTAAGTCCAAGTAAATACACAGTTAATGTCTTTTTACGCTTCTCAGATTCAGGATGGAGATGATCTATTACTCTCAGATGTTAAAGATGTTAAGATATGCTAATTTTTCAGATTATTGAGATTAATTCACACATAATACTGGGTAAGTTTAAGGTATACAACATAATGACTTGATATATGTATATATTGCAAAATTATTACCACAATAAGGTTAGCAAACACATCCATCACCTCGCCTAGTTATAATTTTGTGTGTGTGTGTGCTGAGAACTTTTAAAATCTACTCTCTTAGAAACTTGTAAATATAAAATATAGTATTGTTAACTATAGTCACCATGCTGTAAATTACATCCCCAGAATTTATTTCTTATAACTGTAAGTTTGTACACTTTGACCGCCTTTGCCCATTTTGTCCACCCCCAACAACTAACCTCAGGCAACCACCAATCTGTTCTCTGTTTCTATGAGTTTGTTTTTTCTGGATTCCACATAAAAGTGAGATTGTATAGTATGTGTCTTTCTCTGTATGACTTATTTCCTTTAGCAATAATGACCTCAAAGTCCATCCATGTTGTCACAAATGGCAGAATCTCCTTATTTGTTGTGGCTGAATAATATTTCATTGTGTATATATATATATATATATATGTATATATATATACACACACCATGTCTTCTTTATACATTCATCTGTCAACAAACTTTAGGCTATTTCCACATCTTGCCTATTGTAAATAATGCTGCAATGAACATGGGGGTGCAGATACTCTTTTTGAGACAGTGGTTTCATTTTCTTTGGAAATATACCTGAAAATGGAACTGCTGAATCACATAATAGCTCTATTTTTAACTTTTGAGGAGCCTCCATACTGTTTTCCATAGTGGCTGGACCAATTTACATTCCCACCAATGATGTACAAGGGTTCCCTTTTCTCCACATCCTTGTCTACACTTGCTATCTCTTGCATTTTTAATAAAACACATTGCAACAGGTGTGAGGTGATACACATTGTGATTTTGATTTCCATTTCCATGATGATTAATGATGTTGAACAACTTTTTATGTACCTGTTGGACATTTAAACATCTTCTTTGGATAAATGTCTATTAGGGTCCTTTGCCCTTTATTAAATTGAATTATTAGGGATTTTTTTTTGCTATTGAGTTGTATGGGTTCCTTATATGTTTTGAATATTAACCCCTCATCAGATACGTGGTTTGCAAATATTTTCTCCAGTTCCACTGCTTGCCTTTTCATTTTGTTGATTGTTTCTTTTGCTTGTAGAAGCTTTTTAGTTTGATGTAGTCCCTCTTGTTTATGTTTTATTTTGTTTGTGTTTTAGGTGTCATATCCAAAAAATCATTGCCAAGACCCATGTCTAAGAGTTTTTTTCCTCTGTTTTCTCCTAGGAGTTTTATGGTTTCAGGTCTTACGTTTAAGTCTTTAATTCATTTCAAGTTAATTTTTCAGAGTGCTGCAAGATAATGGTCCAGAGTCATTCTTTTGCATGTGAGTATACAGTTTATTCACCATCATTTTCCCTTGTCAAAAATTAGTTGACCGTATATAAGAGGGTTTATTTCTGGGCACTTAAATCTGTTCCATTGGTCTATGTGCCTGTTTTTACGCCAGTACCATACTGTTTTGATTACTATAGCTGTGTAATATAGTTTGAAATCAGGAAGTGTGTTGCCTCCAGCTTTGCTCTTCTTTCCCAGGATTGCTTTGGCTATTTGGGATCGTTTGTGGTTTGATACAAATTTTAGGGTTTTTTTTTCTATTTCTGTAAAATGCCATTGGATCCTGATAGGGATTGCATTGAATCTATAGATTACATTGGGTTGTATGGATATTTTAACGATATTCATTCTCCCAATTCATGAACACAAGATATCTTTTCATTTACTTGTGTCTTCTTCAATTTCTTTCAATATCTTGTAATTTTCAGTGTACATATCTTTCACTTCCTTGGTTAATATATATTGGTTAATATACATACTGGTTAAATATATTCCTAAGTACTTTATTGGTTTTGATGTTATTGTAAATGGGATTGTTTTCATTATTTTATTTTCAGATAATTCATTATTAATATATAGAAATGCAACTGATTTTCGTATGTGGATTTTGTATCCTGCAAATTTACTGAATTTGTTTATTAGTTCTAACAATTTTTTGGTGGAATCCTTAAGATTTTCTATATATAAGATCATGTCATCTGCAAACAGAGACAATTTCGTTTTATCCTTTCTGATTCAGATGCTTTTAATTTCTTTTTCTTCCCTGCTTGCTCTGACTAGGACTTCCAATACTATGTTGAATGAGAGTGATGAGAGTGGGCACCCTTGTCTTGTTCTTGATCTGAGGAGAAGCTTTCAAACTTTCACCATTGAGTATGATGTTAGTTGTGGGCTTGTCATTTAGGGCTTTTATTATGTTGAGGTGTGTTCCTTATTTATATTTGTTGAGTGTTTATATCAAGAAAGGATGTTGTATTTTGTTAAATGCTTTTTCTGCATCTATTGAGAAGATTATAAATTTTGACTTTCACTCTGTTAATGTGGTGTATCATATTTATTGATTTACATATGTTGATCCATGCTTTCATTCCTGGGATAAACCTCACTTAATCATGGTGTATGATCCTTTTAAAGTGCTGTGGAATTCAGTTTGCTAATATTTTGTTGAAATTTTGCACCAATATTCATCAGAGATATTCGCCTATAGTTTTATTTTCCTAGTGTCTTTATTTAACTTTGGTGTCAGGTAACCTGGCCTCATAAAATGAGTTTTGGAGTGTTAGCTTCTCTAGAATTTTTGGGGGAAGATTTTGAGAAGAATTTATCTTAATTCTTCCTTAAATTTTTGGTAAAATCCACCAGTGAAACTATCTGGTCCTGGGCTTTTTTTGGTTGGGAGGTTTTTGATTAATAATTCAATGTCTTCACTCATTACTGGTATGTTCAAATTTCCTATTTCCTCATGATTAAGTCTTGGTAGGTTGTATATTTCTAAGAAATCATCCATTTCTTTTAGTTTATTCCATTGGTTGGCAAATAACTGGTCATAGTATTCTCTTATGATCCTGTATATTTCTGTGGTATCAGTTGTAATGTCTCATCTTTTCAGATTTTATTTGTGTCTTCTCTTTTTTCTTAATTAGCCTTGGTAGGGTTTGTCAATTATATCTTTTCAAAGAAATAGCTCTTAGTTCTGGTGATCTTTCTTGGTTTTCTTGGATCTACTTCAGTTATTTCTGCTCTGATCTTTAGTTCCTTCCTTCTGTTAACTTTGGTATTTGTTTGTTCTTATTTCATTTTCTTTTGGTGTAATGTTAGGTCATTTGAGATCTTTCTTTTTTCTTAATGTAGTCATTTATAAATGCCATGATTTCAATCTTCTTGAACTTGCTATGTCTTGGTATGGGACCTATTATATGATCTATCTTGGAGAATGTTGAGTGTGGGCTTGAGAAGAATATGTATTTTGCTGTTGTTTCATAGAAACATCTGTATATGTCTGTTAGGTCCATTTGGTATAAGATATAGTTCAAGTCCAGTGTTTCCTTAGTGATTTTCTATCAATGGCTTATCTATTCATTGTTGAAAGTGGGTTACTGAAGTGTCCTATTATTATTGTATTGTTGTATATTACTTGCTCTAAATTTGTTGATATTTGCTTGATATATTTAGGTGCTCCAATATTGGATACATATATATATTTATGATTTTTATCCTTCTTGATGAATTGTCTTCTTTATCATTATATAATGACCTTCTTTGTCTATGTTACTGTTTATAGCTTAAAGTCTATTTTGTCTAATATAAGTATACTTACCCCTGCTATCTTTAGGTCTCCACTTGTATGGAATATCTTTCTTCATCTCTTCATCTTGAGCCTATGTGTATCCTTAAAACTAAAGTGCATCTCATGCAGGCAGTATATATTTGAGTCTTGTCTTTTCTTATCCATCTCTATGCCTTTTGATTGGATAATTTAATCCATTAACATTTAGAGAAATTACTGATAGGTAATTACTTACTAATATTATCTTGTTAATTATTTTCTGGCTGTTTTGTAGTTCCCTGTTCCTTTCTTCCTCACTTGCTGCCTTCCTTTGTGAATTGTTGATGTACCATGGTGGGATGCTTTGATTCCTTTCTCTTTATCTTCTCTGAATCTATTGTAGGTTTTTGGTTTGTGGTTACCATGAGTCTTATATAAAACATCTAGTAAAAATAACATTTTTATGCTATTTTACACTGATAATTTTATGTCAATCACATACATTCTATTCTTTACTACCCCCTTTTATGTTATTGATGTCACAATTTAGATTTTTTATATTGCAGACCCATTGACAAATTATTGTAGCTACAGTTATTTTTAGTACTTTTGTCCTTTAGCCTCTATACTAGAGTTAAGTGGTTAACACACATCTTACAGCATTAGAGTATTCTGTATCTGACTATACACTTACCTTTAATGGGTATTGTATATTGTCCTATGTTCTCATGTTACTAATTAGCATCTTTTCATTTGAGCTTGAAGAACATCTTTCAGCATTTCCTGTAAGGCAAGTTTAGTGACGATTAACTCCTTTAGCTTTTGTTTTTTAGGTAAAGTCTTGTCTCCCCTTTATTTCTAAAGGACAATTTTTCTGGGTAAAGTATTATTGGTTGACAGTTTCTTTCTTTCATCATTTGAATATATCATCCATTCTCTCCTGGCCTATAAGGTCTATGTAAGGAACCTATACCTACAAAAATGTCCTCTAATGTTAGGGAGAAATTAAGACATTCAGAGATAAAACATTCAGAGGGAGTTTGTGACTACTAGACTAGGACTGCAAGAAATGCTCAGTATAGTCCTACAAGGTGAAATGAAAGGACACTACATAGTAACTTGAAGCCACAAGGAGAAATATATATCTCAATAAAGGTAAATATATAGTCAATTACAGAAGCTAGTATTACTACTTTTTTATTAAGGTAACATTGGTTTATAACATCATTATATAATTTTTAGGGGCACATGATCATATTTCGATTTCTGTGTAGACTACATCACGTTCACCACCCAAAAAATAATTATCATCCATCACTGTACACATGTGCCCTATTGCCCCTTTCATCCTCCTCTCTCCTCAATTCTGGTAACCACCAATCTAATCTCTGTACCTATGTGTTTGTTTTTTTGTTGTTGTTGTTTTTATCTTCCACTTATGAGTGAAATCATACAATATTTGACTTTCTCCATCTGACTTATTTCACTTTGCATAATACTTTCAAGGTCCATCTATGTTGTCGCAAATGGAACAATTTCATATTTTCTATGACTGTGTACTCTTCCTTTATATATATATATATATACCACATCTTCTTTATCCACTCATCCATTAATGGGTGCCTAGGTCGTTTCCAAGTCTTGGCTATTGTGAATAATGCTTCAGTGGAAACAGGGGTGCATATATCTTTTCAGATTCATATTTTCATGGTCTTTGGATAAATACCCAGAAATGGAAGAGCTGGGTCATATGGTAGTTCTATTCTTACTTTTTTGAGGAATCTCCATACTGTTTTCCATAGTAGCTACCTCAGTTTCCACAGCCACCAGCAGTGTATGAGGGTTCCCTTTTCTCTGCACTCTCTCCAACACTTGTTATTTATTGTCTTGTTAATTACACCCATTCTGATACATATGAGGTGATAACTCACGGTAGTTTTCATTTGCATTTCCCTAATAACTAGTGTTGTTGAACATCATTTCATGTGCTTGTTGGCCATCTGTATATCTTCTTTGGAAAAATATTCAGGTTCTTTACCCATTTTTTAATTGGGCTGACTGGTTTTCTTGTTGTTCAGTTATATGAGTTCTTTATACACTTTGGATACATGATTTGCAAATATCTTCTCCCAATTGGTAGGTAGTCTTTTGGTTTTGTTGATGGTTTCCTTTGCAGTGCAGAAGCTTTTTAGTTTGATGTAGTCCCATTTGTTTACTTTTTCTTTTGTTTCCTTTGTCTGGTGAGACATGGTATTCAAAAAGATACTGCTACAACTGATATTGAAGAGCATAGTGTCTATGTTTTCTTCTAGAAGTTTTATGGGTTCAGGTCTTACATTAAAATCTTTAATCCATTTTGAGTTAATTTTGGTATATGGTACATTCTTTTCCACGTGGCTATCCAGTCTTCACAACACCATTTATTGAAGAGACTTTCCTTTCTCCACTGTATGTTCTTGGCTCCCTTATCGAAAATAACCTGCCTAGAGATATGTAGGTTTATTTCTGGGCTCTTGATTCTGTTGCATTGATCTGTGTTTCTGCTTTTGTGCCAGTACCATACTGTTTTGATTACTGGAGCTTTGCAGCATATTTTGAAATAAAGGAGTGTGATACTCCAGCTTATTCTTTATTCTCAGGATTCCTTTGTTTATTTGGGGTCTTTTGTTCTTCCATATAAATTTTAGAATTCTTTATTCTATTTCCATGAAAAATTTCATTGGGATTCTGATTGGGATTGCACAGAATCTGTAGATTGCTTTAGGAAGTACAGACATTTTAACTATGTTAATTCTTCTAATCCACAAGAATGGGATATCTTTCCATTTCCTTATGTCTTCTTCCATTTCTTTCAACAATGTTTTATACTTTTCAGTGTACAGTTCTTTCACCTCTTTGGTTACATTTATTCCTATGTATTTTATTCTTTTTGCTGCGATTCTAAATGGGATTGTATTCTTAATTCCTCTTTCTGCTACTTTGTTAGTGTAGAGAAACACAATTGATTTTTGTATATTGATTTTGTACCCTGCAACCTTACTGTATTCATTTATTATATCTAAGTTTTCTGGTGAATTCTGTAGGGTTTTCTATATGCAAAATCAGGTCATCTGCAAATAGTGACAGTTTTCCTTCTAGTTTACAATTTGGGCTCTTTCATTTCTTTTTCTTAACCAACTGCTCTTCTTTAAATTCCTAATACTATGTTAAATAAGAATGGAGAAAGTTGGCATCCCTGTCTGGTTCCTGTTCTTAAAGGGATAGCTTTCACCATTGAGTAATTTTTCACCATTGAGTATGATGTTGGCTGTGGGTTTGCCGTATATGGCCTTTATTATGTTGAGACACTTTCCTTCTATACCCATTTATTCAGAGTTACCATCATAAATGGATGCTGTATCTTGTCAAATGCTTTCTCTGGATTTATTGAGATGATCATGTGATTTTTCTTCTTTTTTTAAAGGGATGTATCACATTGATTGATTTGTGGATATTGAACAATCCCTGAATCGCTGGTATAAATCGCACTTGATCATGGTGTATCATGTTTTTAATGTATTCTTGTATTTGATTTGCTAATATTTTGTTGAGGAGTTTTGCATCTATGCTCATCAGTGATATTGGCCTGTAATTTGTGTGTGTGTTGTCTTTATCTAATTTTGGTATCAGGATAATGCTGGCCTCGTAGAATGACTTAGGAAGAGTAGCCACCTTTTTAATTTTTCAGAAGATCTTGAGAAGTATAGGTATTAAGTCATCTTTGAATGTTTGGTAAAATTCACCGAGGAAGCGATCTGGTTCTGGACTTTGGTTTTGGGGAGGTTTTTGATCACTGTTTCAATCTCTTTATTTGTGATTGGTGTATTCCAGTTCTCTATTTCTTCTTGATTCAGTTTTGGAAGGCTGTATGATTCTAAGAATTTATCTAATTCTTCTAGAATATCCAATTTGTTGTCCTACAGCATTTTGTACTATTCTGTCATAAGCATTCATATTTCTGTGGTGTTTGTTGTAATTTCTCCTCTTTTGTTTCTGATTTTATTTATTTGAGCCTTCTTTTTTCTTCGTGAGGATAGCTAAAGGTTTGTCAATTTTGCTTATCTTTTCAAAGAACCAGCTCTTATTCTTATTCATTTTTTTCTCTTTTTTTTTCAGTCTCAATTTGATTTGTTTCCACTCTGATTTTTATTGTTTCCCTCCTTATACTGATTTGCGGCTTTGTTTTTTCCTTTTTCTAGTTCCTTCAGGTGTACTGTTAGATTATTTATTTGAGATTTTTCTTATTTCTTGAGGTAGGCCAGTATTACTATAAACTTCCTTCTTAGTACCACTTTTGCTGTATCCCATAAATTTTGGCATGTTGTATTTTCATTTTCATTTCTCTTCAGGTATTTTTTCATTTATCCTTTGATTTCTTCATTGACCCAATCGTTGTTCAGTAGCATTTTGTTTAATCTCCACATATTTGTGGCTTTTCCAGTTTTCTTCTTATAGTTGATTTCTAGTTTCATATCATGTCATCTGAAAAGATGCCTGGTAGTATTTCAATCTTTCTCAATTTATTGAGACTTGTTTTGTGGCCTAATACATGATTTATCCTGGAGAATGTTCCGTGTGCATTTGAAAAGAATGTGTATTCTGCAGTTTGTGGATGGAGTGTTCTATATGTATCTGCTAAGTCCATCTGGTCTAATGTGTCATTTAAGGCCAATGTTTCCTTATTGATCTTCTGTCTGGATGATCTGTTGATGTAAGTCAAGTGTTACAGTCCCCTACTATCATTGTGTAACCGTGAATTTATCCTTTTATGTCTATTAATAATTGCTTTATTTATTTAGGTGCTTCTAAGTTGGGTACATAGATATTTACAAGTGTTATACCCTCTTGTTGGATTGTTCCTTTTATCATTATGTAATGCCCTTCTTTGTCTCATTAAAAATTTTGTTTTAAAGTCTATTTTGACTGATATACGTATTATTACCCCAGCTTTCTTTTTGTTTCCATTTTCATGGAGTATCTTTCTCCCTACTTTCACTTTCAGTTTGTGTGTGTCTTTAGGTCTGAAGTGTGTCTCTTGTATGCAGCATATATGAGTCTTGTTTTATTATCCATTCAGCCACCCTATGCCTTTTGATTGGAGCATTTAGTCCACCAACATTTAAAGTAGCTATTAGTAAGTATGTACTTAATGTCATTTTTTAACTTTTTTTCTGAGTGTATTAGCAGTTCTTCTCTGTTCCTTTCTTCTCTTGCTCTGTTCCCTTGTGGTTTGATGGCTTTCGTTAGTGTTATCTTTGGTTTCCTTTCTCTTGGTTTTTTGTGTATTTATTATAGGTATCTGGTTTGTGATTACCATGAGGTTCATAAAGAATAACCTATGCATATAGCAATCTATATTAACTTGATGGTCTCTTAATCTTAACCTCTTACTCAAAGCCCTACACTTTTACTCCCCCTCCCCCACATTTTATGTTTTTGATATCATATATTACCTCTTTTTGCATGTGTATATCTTTTAACCTCTTACCATGGAAAACAGATATTTTCAGTTATTTTGTCTTTTGACCTTCATACTAGCTTTACTGGTGGTTGATCGACTACATTTACTGTATATATGCCTTTACCAGTGATTTTTTTCTTTGATAATTTTCTTATTTTTATTTGGGGTCTTTTCTTTTCCACTTAAATAAGTCCCTTTAACACTTCTTGTAAGGCCTGTTTATTGGTGATAAACTCCTTTAGTTTTTTCTTGTCTGGAAAACTCTTTATCTCTCCTTCTGTTGTGAATAATAACCTTGCCAGTTGGAGTATTCTTGGCTGTAGGTTTTTTCCTTTCAGCAATTTGAATATATCAAGCCACTTCCTTAAAGCCTGTATGGTTTCTGCTAGCCTTATGAAGCTTCCTTTGTATGCAACTTGTTGCCTTTTTCTTGCAGTTTTTAGGATTCTTTCTCTTTAATTCCTGACATTTTAATTATAATGTGTCTTGGTGTGGGCCTCTGTGGGTTCATCTTGTTTGGTGCTCTCTGTGCTTCCTGTAGCTGTGTGTCTGTTTCCTTGCTCAGGTTAGGGAAGTTTTCAGCTATTATCTTTTTCAAATAGGTTCTCTGCCCCTTTGTCTCTCGCTTCTCCTTCTGGGACACCTATAGTACGGATATTAGTACACTTGATATTGTCCCAGAGGTCCCTTAGACTGTCATCATTGTTTTTAATTTTTTTCCTTTTTTCTGTTCAGCTTGGATTAATTCCTCTACTTTTTCATCCTGATCACTGATCTGGTCTTCTGTGTCATCTACTCTGCTGTTGATTCCCTCTAGAGAATTTTTCATTTTGATTATTGTATTCTTCAGTTCTGATTGGTTCTTTTTTATATTTTCCAATTCTTTATTGAAGTTCTCACTGTGTTCATCTATTCTTCTTCCAAGATTGGTGAGCAGCCTTATGACTATTAATTTGTAATCTTTACCAGGTTGATTTGTTTATCTCTGTTTCATTTAGTTCTTTTTCTGAAGATTCATCCTGTTCTCTTATTTGGAAAATATTCTTTTGTCCCTTCATTTTGCCTTTTTCCCTGTGCATATATCTATGTATTAGGTAGATCAGCTACGTCTCCTGATCTTGGAAATGTGGTGTTATGTAAGAGATGCCTTGTGGGGCCCAGCAGCATGCTTTCCTCTTGTTACCTGTTGCAAATGTTCCAGGAATGTTCCCTGCAAGAAGCTAGTAATTCTGTAACAATGGTGTGTAATACCATTTTTTTGTTTTCTACATTATATGAAACATTAATACAAACATTGTGAATGTAAAAGCTAGTATTATTATAACTTTGGTTTGTAACTCTAAATTCTGTTTTCTACATAATTTAAAAGACTAAAGCATTTAAAGTGTTAGCTAATTTGGGGGGGGCACACAATATATAAAGATGCAATTTTGTGACATCAACAACCAAAAAGGGCAGGGATGTACCTGTAAAGGAGCAAAATTTTTGTATGGTATTGAAGTTTAACTGGTATAAATTCAAATTATTATAACTCTCAGATGTTTAATGTAATTCCCATCCTAACTGCAAAGAAAATAGCTATAGACTATACACAAAAGAAAATGAGAAAGAAACTTAAAATTCACTAAAAAAAATCAACTAAACACAAAGGAAGACAGTAATGCAAGAAATGAGGGAGAAGAGAGCTGCAAGGCATATAAAAAACAAATAGCTCATTTGTTATGAATGACGTCAGTCCCTCTGTATCAGTAATTACTTTAAATGTAAATTTGTTAAACTCTACAATCAAAAGACATCACAGGACAGATAAAAACATACAATCCAATGAGATGCTGTCTATGAGAGACTCACTTAAGGTCAAAAGACCGAAACTGGTTGAAAGTGAAAGGATGGAAAAATATATTACATGCGAAGAGTAACCAAAAGAGAGCAGGAGTGGCTCTACTAATAGACAAAATAGACTTTAAATCAAAAAAAGGTTAAAAAAGGCAGACATTATATATTAATAAAATATTTTGTATAGAAACTATATGTAAAAATTATAAACATTTATGCACCTAAGGACAAACCATAAAATATATGAAGCAAAAACTGACAGAATTGAAGGGAGAAATAGCTCTACAATAATAATTGGAGATTCCAATATCCCATTCACAATGATAGAATGGATAGAAGAGCAGTAAGAAAGTAAAGAATGTAAAGAACACAATAAACCAAATAGATCTAAAAGACATACCGTAGTCCCCCCTTATCCATATGTCCTAAGAATCTGCAGTGGATGCCTGAAACCACAAATAGTAACAAACCCTATATGTACTATGTGTTTTTACTTTTAAAAAAAATTTTATTGTGGTCACACTTGTTTATGACACTTTGTAAATTTCAGTTGTCCATTATTATATTTCTACTTCTTTAGACTGCATTATGTTCACTACCAAAACTCTTGTTTCCATCCATCACCATACATATGTGCCCCTTTACCCCTGTTGCCCTACCCCTTTCCCCTCTGGTAACCACCAATCTGTTCTCCATATCTATGTGTTTACTTTTTTATCTTCCACACATGAGTGAAATCATACAGTATTTGTCTTTGGCTTAGTTCAATTAATACAATACCCTCAAGGTCCATGCATGTTGTCACAAATGTCATGATTTTGCCTTTTCTTATGGCTGAGTAGTAGTCTATTGTATATATATATGTGTCATATCTTCTTTACCCATTCATCCATTGATGGGCATTTCTTTTTATACATACACACCTATGATAAAGTTTAATTTATAAATTAGGTATAATAAGAGATTAACAACAGTAACTAATAATAAATATAACACTTATAATGATACACTGTAATAAAAGTTACCATAGATGTTGGCAAACTCAGCATACAATTTTTTTTTCCTTATCATGTTGAGAATTTTCACCTTTTCGCTTAAAGGAAGCACTTTATGGCTTCTCTTTGCCATATCCAAATTGCCAGAATCACTACTCTTGTGCTTTGGGGCCATCATTAAGTCAAATAAGAGTTATTTGAACACATGACTGTCATACCATGACAGTCAATGTGATGACTGAGGTAGTTACTAAGTGACTAATAACTGACTTCACAACTTTGGATTTGGCACTAATTTCTTGGATTTGACACCAAAAGCAGAGGCAATAAAAGAAAAAAGAGACAAATTGGACTTGATGAAAAACAAAATAATTTGTGCAACAAAAAAACCCCACTATGTACTGATTATAAGGCAACCCACTGAAAGGAAGAAAATATTAGCAAATCATACACTTGATAAAGGATTAACATCCAGAACATATAGGAACATACAGGATGAACATCCAGAACATTCAACAACAACAACCAAAACCCACTCAATTCAAAAATGGGCAAAGGAATTGAATAGACGTTTCTCCAAGAAGATACACAAATAGCCAATAATCACATGAAAAGATGCTCAATGTCACTAAAAATTAGGGAAATTCAAACCAAAAATACTATGAGATACAACCTAATGCCTATTAGAATGGCTACTATCAAAAAAACAGAAAACAAGTGTCATCAAGGATATGGAGATCTTGAAATTCTTGTCTACTGTTGGTGGGAATGTAAAATGGTACACCCGCTGTGGTAAATAGTATGGCAGTTTCTCAAAAAATTAAAAATTGAATTACAGCATTATCCAGCAATTCCACTGCTGGGTATATATCTAAAAGAACTGAAGGGAGATTCTTAAAAAGACATTTGTACATCCATGTTTATAGTAGCATTATTCTCAATAGCTTGAACATGGAGGTAAACCAAGTGTCCATTGACAGATGAAAGGATAAACAAAATGTTGTATATACACACAATGGAGTACTTTTCAACCTTAAAAAAGAAGGAAAGAGGGAGATCAGTACAATATGGTGACATTAGGAGATCCTGAACTCACCTTTTCCCACAGACACAACAAATATACAGCTACACATGGAACAATTTCCTCTGAAAAGAACCTGAGAAGTACCTGAACTCCACAACAAAGGATAAAAGGGCCACATCAAGACAGGTAGGAGAGGCAGAGACATGCTCTCGCCAAAAAAACCCACCCTCAGCACAGCAACCTACAATCAGGATAAATCTCAAAGAAAAATTAAAAAATCAATGGAGCTTCTCTTTGAGGAGCAAGGGGTCTGTACCCCTCACTAGGCACTCCAACCCTTGGGTCCTTCCCCAGAGAGATGAGCCTCCAAAACAAGTGGCTTTGAAAACGAACGGGGCTTATGTTCAGCAGAAACATATGGCTTTAGGGAATAACGATTCTGCTTCTAAAAGGCTCACATGAAGACCCACTCACCATGCGACCCAGCACACGCAACAGTAGTTTGGAAAGGGCCTAGACCGTATGTGAGGAGATTCACCTGCTAATCTTAAAGGATCTGCCAGGGGGTATGTCTGTTGGAACTCTCTCTGGGGACAGAATGCTGGTGGATTCCATTTTGATGAGCTCCTTCTACCTTGCTGGCACTGGCGCTGGTGGGTGCCATTTTTGCATTCTCACTCTAACCCACAAACAGCAGCAGGAGAACAGCCCCACCACCTCCATGTTGCTCGGGTGGCACCACCAACATGACAAACAAGCAAAGCCTCCCCCCATGCCACTCATGCAGAATTGCCAGACCTGGTGGGCAAGCAGACACACCCCCCAGCACCACATGCATGGCAACAACAGATGTGGTGGGTGAGCAACCCCAACCCCTACACCACTCGTGTGGCCCTCACAGATGCAGTGAGTGGGCAGTCCTGCCCCTTGTGCCACTAGTATTGCCCCTGACAGACATGGCCAGCAAGCAGCTTCATCTCCCTGTGCCACTTGTGCTACACTGCCATTTGTGGCAGGTGAGCAGACTCATTACCCCATGCCACTCATGTGGACTTCAACAGACATGGCAGGAGAGCAGCTCCCCGCAACTGCACCACTTATGTGGAACTGCTAGATGCAGCGAGGGAGCAGCCTTGCCCCCCTGTGCTGCTCATATGGCCCTGACAGAGCCAATGGGAGTGTGCAGCCTACACAGGAGAAACCCTTTGAGCATCAGGCTTAGTTCTTTAGGGGGGATTTTGTTTGTGGACCCCATGGGTCTGAAACAATCAGAGAGACAGTTCAAAGACAACAAAGAACTAGGGAAAATTTAAATGATAACTTTCATTTCTTATACAGGGCCACTCCTTCAGGACAGGGAGAGATAGCTATTTCACATAACACACAGAAACAAACACAGGGAGTCAAGCAAAACGAGGAAACAGAAACATGTTCCAAATGAAGGAAAAAGATAAAGCCCCAGAAAAAAAAAAGACCTTAATGAAATGGATATAAGTAATTTACCTGATAAAGAGTCCAAATAATGGTCATAAAGATGTTTACCAAACTTGGGAGAAGAATAGATAAACATAGTGAGAACTTCAAAAAAGAGATAGAAAATATAAAAAAGTACCAATCAACTCATAGAGCTGAAGAATACAATAACTTAACTGAAAAATACACTAGAGGGAATCAACAGCAGACTAGATAATCAGAAGAACAGATCAGCAACCTGGAAGACAGGTTAGTGGAAATCACCCAAACAGAACAGCAAAAAGAAAAACAAATTTAAAAAGTGAAGATAGCTTAAGGGATCTGTGGGACAACATCAACCATATTAACATTTGCATTATAGAAGTCCCAGAAGAAGAAGAGAGGGAGAAAGGAGTAGAAAACCTATTTGGAAAAATAATGGCTGAAATCTTCCCTAATTTGGGGAAGAAAACAGACATCCAGATCCAGGAAGCATAGAGTCCCAAATAAGATGAACCGAAAGAGATCCACACCAAGACACATTATAATTAAAATGTCAAAATTTAAAGATAAAAAGAGAATCTTAAAAGCTGCAAGAGAAAAACAACTAGTTATGTACAGGGGAACCACCATAAGACTATAAGCAGATTTTTCAGCAGGAACTTTGCAGGCCAGAAGGAAGTGGCATGATAAATTCAAAGTGCTGAAAGGAGAAAAACTTCCAACCAAAAATATTCTACCTGGCATGGTTATCATTCACAATTGAAGGAGAGATAAAGAGTTTTTCAGAGAAGCAAAAGTTAAAGGAGTTCATTAACACTAAACTGACCTTATAAGAAGTGCTAAAAGACTTCTTTAACCTGAAATGAAAAGGCCATAACTAAAAATAAGAAAATATACAAAAGAAAAATTCCCACTGGTAAAGGCAAATATATAGTAAAGGTCCTTGATCAACCACTTATAAAACTAGTATGAAGGTTAAAAGACCAAAGTAGTAAAATCAACTATAACAGCAATAATTAGTTAAGTGATACACAAAAGAAAAACATGTAAAATATGACATCAAAAGCATAAAACATGAGCAAGAAAATAAAAATGCAGTGCTTTTAGAGTAAGTTCAAACTTAAGTGACTATCAAGTTAAAATAGACTGATATATATACATACATATCTATGTGTATATATATATATATATACACACACACACACACACATAGGTTGTTATATATGAAGCTCATGGTAACCACAAACCAAAAACCTACAATAGACACACAAAAAATAACGAGAAGGAAATATAAATGTAACACTAAAAAACATCATCAAAACACAAGGCAAGAAAGCAAGAGAAGAAAGGAACAGAGAACGTTAAAAACCACCAGACAAAAATTAATTAAATGACAATAAGTAGATATCTATCAATAATTATTGAAACGTAAATTGAAAAAATGCTCCAATCAAAAGACATAGGGTGGCTGACTGGATAAACAAACCAAGACCCATCTATATGCTGCCTACAAGACATAGCCCTAAAGACACACACAGACTGAAGGTGAAGGGATGGATAAAGACATTCTACACAAGTAAAAATGGAAAAAAAGCTGGGGTAGCAATATTTATATCAAGCAAAATAGACTTTAAAACAAAAACTATAATAAAAGACAAAGAAGGGCATTACATAATGATAAAGGAGTGAATCCAAGAGAAGGATATAACATTTGTAAATATTTATGCACCCAACATAGGAGCACCTAAATATATAAGGCAAATATTAACACATCTAAAAGGAGAAATAGGCAGCAATACAATAATAGTGGGGACTTTAATACTGGATAATCACATGCAGAAGAATGAAATTGAACCCCTGTCTTACACCATTCAAAAAATTAGCTTGAAGTGGATTAAAGACTTAAACACATGACCTGAAATTGTAAAACTCCTAGAAGAAAACATAGGGAAAAAGCTTCTTGACATAGGCCTTGGCAATTATTTTTTGGATATGATACAAAAGCAAAATCAACAAAAGTACAAATAAATAAGTCAGACTACATCAAACTAAAAAGCTTCAACACAGCAAAAGAAACAATCAACAAAATAAAAAGGCAACCTTTGGAATAGGAGAAACTATTTATCTGGCAAGGGGTTAATATCCAAAATGTGTAAAGAACTCAAACAACTCAATAGCAATAAAACAAAAAACCCAATTTAAAATTGGGCAAAGGAGCTAAATAGAAATTTCTCAAAAGAAGATATACAAATGGCCAACAGGTATATGAAAAGGTGATCAATTTTACTAATTATCAGAGAGATGCAAATAACTACCATAATGAGATATCATTACACATGTTAGGATGGCTATTATCAAAAAGATAAAAGATAAGTGTTGACCAGGATGTGGAGAAAAGGGAATTTTGGTACACTATTTGTGGGTATATAAACTGGTACACCTATTATGGAAAATAGAGGTTCCTCAAAAAATTAAAAATAAAGCTACCTTATGATCCAGCAATCCCACTTCTGGGTATATATTAAAGTAAATGAAATCAGGATCTCAAAGTGATATCTGCACTCTCACGTTCTTTTCAGCATTATTCACAATAGTCAAGATATGGAAACAATCTAAATGTCTATTAATAGACAAATGGATTTAAAAAATCATATACACATTACATGTATGTAATATATTACATACATTATATTTAAAAAGAAGAAAATCCTGCTATTTGGAAGAATATGAATAAACCTGGGGGACACTGTGCAAAGTGAAATAAGCCAATGTAGAAAGAAAACTACCGTATGATCTCAATTCTATGTGTGTAAACTAAAAAAGTTAAATTCAAAAAAACAGACAAGAATGGTGTGGTGGGGGAAATCGGAAGATGTTGATCAAAGGGTACAAAGTTTAAGTTATGCAAGATGAATAAGTACTAGAGATGTAATGTACAACAATGTGACTATAGTTAACAATAGTTTATAGTTGAAATTTATTAAAAGGGTAGATCTTAACTGTTCTCACCACAAAAAAAATAATGTGGTAACTGGATATGTTATGTTGAATGTTATGATTATTTCACAATGTATATGTATATCAAGTCATCAAGTTGTACACTTTTAATATAGATAACTTACTTGTGAAATATACCTCAATAAAAAAGTTACTTTACTTTCAAACTTGTCAGCACTAATTAAAAAGCAATAAGCATTATTTATTATTTGACTAATAATATTTTAAGCAAAATAAATAATGAAGAGAAAACAAATTTTGAGGAAGCACACACTCTCATTTCAAAATTTACTGCACAGCTACAGCAATCAAGACAGCACTGAACTAGCATAAGAATAAATGTAGAGATCAAGGAATGGAATTGGGAGTCCATAAATTAACCCTTAATTTTATGGTGATTTTTGACAATTATATCAAGATAATAAAATGGAGATACAATACCATTATCAATCAGTCCATGGTTGTGAGAGATAAAAATTCATTTTCCACTTCTGAATTAAAAACTAAAAATAAAGTGAGAATACTATATATGAAGACATACTTACAAAATTCATACTAATAAATGGTTTTGTAATTAAAATAAATTAAGATCCAGCTTAAAAAGTTAGGAAAGTAACAAAAAACCTTAAGGAAAACATAAGGACTAACAATTAATTAAGAAAAATATAAATTAATTAAATGGAAAACATATTTGAAGTGATAACTAAAGCCAAGGTTGATATTTGGGGAAAAATGTAATACACTAGATGAATGGGGAAATTTTTAGTATTTACAAATTGTAATGAAAACAGGCTATAAACTGCAGAAACAGAGGAACTCACAAAAATATAAGAGCATAAATTCTATAATTCTATGTAAATTAAAAATTAAGTAAATGAAAACTTTTCCAGAAAATATACATCATTGAAATTGGCTTAAAACAGGGTAGAAAATCAAAATAAACCAAGAAGCATGAAAGAACAAGATAAAGCTGTCAAAGAGCTATTCCCACAAAGGTGCCAGGTGCAAACACTATTATGTGAGAATTATTTAAACTCTTCAGTAAAATAATAACTTTTATACTATTTAAACACTTCTGGATCCAGAAAAAAAGACTTTCTCAATTCTTCTTTTAAACTCAGTATAACATTGATATGAGAAACTAATAAAGATAATTTAAAAAGCCAGAAAAAATCCTACAGACTAATTTCATTTATAAGTATCAATGCAAATTTTCAAAATAAAATATTAGCAAAAGTATTCAGTAGAGCTTAAAAATGACTCCTCTCTGGCCAAGTGAGATTTATTCTAGGAAAGCAAAGATAGCTAAATTGATTTAAAAATCTATTAATACAATAGTTATTGCTGAGTGACATCAGCAAAATGGCAAAGTAGCAGCTCCAAGCTCTTGCTTCCCAACAAAAACACTGAAAAACAAGCAGAAACTGTGAGAGACAAATTTGTCAGAACTCTGGGAAATGGTTAAAAGTTGGCAGCAACTGAAAGAAATGAAAAAAGGTGTTCAAACAAAAACTTGTACACTGGAGTGACGTGAGCATCATGGCAGAGTGAGCTTTTCCCCTAAACTCTCCCCGACTAAGATACAACAAAAAGGTCATCCACACATCAACGGAGATCTTTCAGACTATACACAGGACGTCTGGGAGACACACACAGACTTACTTCTGATGGCAGAGGTGCTGGAAACCCTAGAGAAAGTAGAAGCAGGTAAGGAAGGCTCCCCTCCTTCCCCAATGACAGTGGCCCTGAAACTGAGACCACATGGCTCTCAGAGAGGAGGGGGAGGGGCAGCCCTCTGTGGAAAAACCTTTGCTCTCCAAGTTCCCACACAGTGTGTGGGGCACCCCCACACAGAAGGAACTGAACAGTTGCAGAGATGTCCTCACCAAACTAACACTCAAGGAGAGCAGATAGTGAGGGAATAATGAAAAGCCCCTGGGACCGGGGAGGTGAAAGTGAGTGCCTGTCCCAATCCCTCAGCATTGTGGCTCAGCCATGCATGGTGCCTGAGCTCAGCACCTTGGCTCAGCTACGCTCAGTGCCCCAGTTTGGCACCCAAGCCCAGCAGTGCTGCAGGCCAGTGGAAGCACAAAGTGATCCAACCAAGCGGAGATCCAGCCTAGCGGCTGGCATGTGACACTCCACCCCCACGGAGATCCAGCCCAGCTGCTGGAACACACCATTCCAACACTGCAGAGTTTCAGCCTGGTGGGCAGTGCACAATGCTCTGCTCCCACAGACATCCAGTCCAGCAGGGGCACATGACACTCCATCCCAGCAGAGATCCAGCCCAGCGGCCAGTGCATGACACTCCATCCCCATGGACCTTCAGCCCAGTCAAGCATCAACCCAGCCATGCTTTAGTCTGACCAGAACGCCCACACATCTTAGTGGTTTTGGAACAGTTATTGACCCCCACCTAGTGGCAGCAAGTGTAATCCATGACCAGACATCTTCAGGATGAGGAAAAATAAAAATAAAAACATACCCTCCAGCACAATGCAAAAATACATTAAATCTCTAGAACAGAAGCAAAATGACAAGCATCCAGAAATCAACCCAGAAGGCACAGAAATTTATAACCTAAATGACAGAGAATTCAAAATAGACATCATAAAAAAGCTCAACAAATTACAAGAAACTATGGACAGACAATTCAAGGAAATTAGGAGTTTCTTCACAAAGGAGATTGAAACCATAAAGAAAAACCAATCAGAATTGTTGAAGATGAAAAACACAATGGAGGTGATAAAGGAAAATCTGGAATCTTTAAAGAGCAGAGCTGACAATACGGAAAAAAGAATTAGTATTAATGAGGATAGGAATCTAGAAAGGATTTGATGGAGGAGGAGACAGAACTAAGACAAAAAGAAATGAAGAAATTCTCCAAGAAATATCGAACTCAATTAAGAAACGCAACTTAAGGATTGTAGGTATCCCAGAGGGAGAAGAGAGGGGAAAAGGAGCAGAGAGCTTGTTCAAAGAAATAAGAGGTGAGAACTTCTGAAACCTGGGGAAAGAGCTGGAAATACAAGTGAATAAAATCAATAGACCTCCTAAATATATCAACAAAAAAAGGCCATCCCCAAGGCATATAGTAGTAAAGCTGGCAAAAGTTAATGACAAAGAAAAAATATTCAAAGCAGGAAGAGAAAAGAAGATAATGTACAAAGGAATTCCAATCAGGCTTTCATCAGGTTTTTCATCAGAAACTCTACAGGCCAGGAGAGAGTAGAATGATATATTCAAAATTCTAAAAGATAAAACTTAGCCAAGAGTACTCTATTGAGTGAAAACATCCTTCAGATAAGATGGAGAAATAAAAACTATCCCAGATAAACAAAAGCTAAGGGAGTTCATTGCCACAAGACCCCCACTGCAAGAAATGCTCAAGAAGGTCCTCAAGCCTGAAAAAAAAAAAAAAAGAGAGAAAGGGGGATACAAAGCTTTGAGCAAGGAGAAAATACATAGACAAAAATAAGACAAATTGCAGCTTTCTAGCAGAATAGGTTAGCAAACAATTATAACATCAAAGATCAAGGGAAGGAAAACAGCAAAAATAAACCATACCTCATCACTATAAACATAAAATCACAAGATGGAATAAGTTGCCACAACAAAAACTTAGAAGGGGAAGAGGTAAGGGATGGAATCAACTAAGACAAAGGAAATAAGAGGACACCAGAAAATGGACTACCTCATCTACAAGATTTTTGATACAAACCTGATGGTAACCACTAAACTAATACCACAGAGACACATAAGATAAAGAGAAAGCTAGGAAAACCATCATACAGAACTATCAAACTAAACTGGTAGTCCAAATCACATGAGACAAGAAACAAAGCAAATGCAAAAGATCTGAAAAATGAGTGATAATGTAGCAACACTAAGCCCTCATTATCAATAATCACTCTAAATGTAATGGATTGAATCCTCCACTCAAAAGACAGAGAGTGGTGGGATGGACTAAAAAACAAGATCCAACGACATGCTGCCTCCATGAAACACATCTCAGCTCTAAAGACAAACACAGGCTCAGAGTAAAAGGATGGAAGACAATACTTCAACCTAATGGCAAACAAAAAAAAAAAACAGATGTGGCCATAGTTGTATCAGACAGAATAGACTTCAAGATAAAAAGGGTAATGAGAGAGACGGGCAATATATAATGATAAAAGGGACACTCCACCAAGAGGACATATCACTTTTAAATATATATGCAACCAACACAGGAGCACCAAACTACATACAGCAACTATTAACAAACCTAAAAGGAGACATTAACAACAGCACAATAATAGTAGGGGTTGTTAACACCCCACTCACATCAATGGATAGATCATCCTGACAAAAAGTCAATAAGGAAATAGTGCACTTAAATGAAAAGCTAGATGAGACAGACTTAATAGATATATACAGAGCACTCCACCCAAAAACAGCAGATTACACATTCTTCTCAAGTGCACATGGAACATTCTCAAGGATAGACCATATGTTGGGAAACAAGGCAAGCCTCCATAAATTTACAAAGACTGCAATCATAACAAGCATCTTTTCCGACCATAAGGCTATGAAACTAGAAATCAACTACAAGAAAAAAAACTGGGAAAGTGGCAAAGATGTGGAGACTAAACAACAAGCTACTGAACAGCCAATAGATCATTGATGAGATTAAAGGAGAAATAAAAAAAAATATGGAAACAAAAATGAAAATATGCCATACCAATGCATATGGGATGCAGCAAAAGCAGTCTTGAGAAGGAAACTCATAGCAATGCAAACCCACCTTAACAAACAAGAAAAATCCCAAATAAGCAACCTTAAACTACATCTAACAGAACTAGAAAAAGAACAAAGAAAGCCCAAAGTCAGCAGAAGCAGGGAAATAATAAAAATTAGAGCAGAAAAAAATGAAATTGAAACAAAAAAAGCAGTATCAATGAAACAAAGAGTTGGTTCTTTGAGAAGATAAACAAAGTTGACAATCCCTTAGCTAGACTCACTAAGAAAAAACAGAGAAGGCTCAAATAAATAAAATTAGAAATGAAAGATGAGAGATTACAACAGATACCACAGAAATACAAAAGATTATAAGAGAATACTATGATAAACTATATGCCAACAAATTGGACAATCTAGAAGAAATGGATAAATTCCTAGACTCATAAAATCTACCAAGAATCAAGAAGAAATAGAGAACCTGAATAGACCAATGACAAGTAAAGAGATTGAAACAGTAATCAAAACTCCCAAAAAACAAAAGTCCAGGACCAGACGGCTTCTCCGGAGAATTTTGCCAAACATTCAAAGAAGACTTAACACCTATCCTTTTCAAACTTTTTTAAAAAATGGTGGAAGAAGGAACACTTCCTAACACATTCTACGAGGCCAACATCACCCTGATACCAAAGCCAGACAAGGACAATACAAAAAAAGGAAAACTACATGCCAATGTCACTAATGAAAATAGATGCAAAATTCCTCAACAAAATATTGGCAAACCAAAAACAGCAATACATCAAAAAGATCATATACCATGAGCAAGTAGGATTTATACCTGGGACACAGGGATGGCTCAACATCCATAAATCAATCAACGTTAATAAACCACATTAACAAAATGAAGAGTAAAAACCACATGATCATCTCAATTGATGCAGAGAAGGCATTTGACAAGATTCAACATCAATTTATGATAAAAACTCAACAAAATGGGTGTAGAAGGAAAGTACCTCAACATAATAAAGGCCATATATGACAAACCCATAATGAACATACACAATGGGGAAAAGTGAAAGCCATTCCTCTGAGAACAGGAACAAGACAAGGGTGCCCACTCTCACCACTCTTATTCAATAGTACTGCAGATTTTGGTCAGAGCATTTAGGCAAGAAAAAGGGAGAAAAGGACTCCAAATAGGCAACAAAGAAGTAAAACTTTCCCTATTTACAGATGACATGATCTTATATATAGAAAACTCTAAAGAATCCATTGGAAAACTATTAGAAATAATCAAAAACTACAGCAAAGTCACAGGGTATAAAATCAACTTACAAAAATCAGTTGCATTTCTATATGCCAAGAACAAACTAACAGAAAGAGAACTCAAAAAGAAAATCACAACAAAAACAAAAATATCTGGGAGTAAATTTAACCAAGGAGGTGAAAGACCTATATAATGAAAACTGTAGGAAACTATTGAAAGAAATCGATGAAGACATAAAGAAATGGAAAAATATCCCATGCACATGGATTGGAAGAATAAACATAGTTAAAATGTCCATACTACCTAAAGCAATCTACAGATTCAATGCAATCCCAATCAGAATCCCAGTGACATTCTTCCTGGAAATAGAACAAAGAATACTAAAATTCATAAGCGACAACAAAAGATCCCGAATAGCTAAAGCAATCCTGAAAAAAAGAACAAAGCTGGAGGCATCACAATGCCTGACTTCAAAATATACTACAAAGCTACAGTAATCAAAACCGCACAGTACTGGTACAAAAACAGACACACAGTTCTACGGAACAGAATTGAAAGCCAAGAAAAAAGAAAAACACATCTATGAACAACTAATCTTCGACAAAGGAGATAAGTACATGCAATGGAAAAAGAAAAGTCTCTTCAATAAGTGGTGCTGGGAAAATTGGAGAGCCACATGCAGAAGAATGAAAGTAGACCATTTTCTATCACCATAAACAAAAAACTCAAAATGGATCAAAGACCTGAAAGTGAGACCTGAAACTATAAAACTCCTGGAAGAAAATATAAGCAGTACACTATTTGACATCAGTCATAAAGGGATATTTTCGGATTCCATGTCTACTCGGACAAGGGAAACAAAAGAAAAAATAAACAACTGGGACTTCATCAGATTAAAGAGCTTCTACAAGGCAAATGAAACTAGGATCATAATGAATAGACAACCCACCAGCTGGGAGAAAATATTTGCAAATCATATATCTGACAAGGGGATTAATCTCCATAATACGTAAAGAACTCACACAACTGAACTACAAAAAACAAGCAATCCAATCAAAAAATGGGCAGAGGATGTGAACAGACATTTTTCCAAGGAAGATACACAGATGGCCAGCAGGCACATGAAAAGATATTCAACATCACTAATCATCAGGGAAATGCAAATCAAAACTACACTAAACTATCACCTTACACCCATTAGATGGGCCATAATCACCAAGACAAACAACAACAAATGTTGGAGAGGTTGTTGAGAAACGGGATCCCTAATCCACTGCTGGTGGGAATGCAAACTGGTGCAACCTCTATGGAAAACTGTGTGGAGATTCTTCAAAAAATTAAAAATAGAAACACCTTATGATCCAGCTATCCCACTACTGGGTATCTATCCAACAAACCTGAAATCAACAATCCAAAGAGGTGTATGCACCCCTATGTTTATTGCAGCATTATTCTCTATAGCCAAAGGTGGAAGCAACCCAAGTGTCCCTCAACGGATGAGTGAATAAAGAAGATGTGGCATATATATATATATATATATACACACTGGAATAATAGCTATGAAGAAGACAAATCTGTCCCATTTGCAACAACATAGATGAACCTGGAGAGTATTATGTTAAGTGAAATATGCCAGAGAGAGAAAGACAAACACTGCATGATTTCACTCATATGTGGATTGTGAACTAACACATGGACAGAGGAAACAGTTGGTGGTTACTAGGGGCAAGGGGGGGTAGGCACAAGGGGTGAAGGGATGCATTTATATGGTGACTGACAATAATGTACAACTAAAATTTCACAATGTTATAAACTATTAAAATATCAATTAAAAATAATAACAATCAAAAAAATTTGTACACAAATGTTCACAGCAACACTATTAACAATAGCCAAAGGTGGAAACAACTCAAATGTCCACCAGCTGATAAATGGATAAACAAAATGCAGTATAGCCATACAATGGAAAATCACTCAGCAATGAAAAGTAATGAAGGACTGATATATGCTATAATATAGATGAACTTTGAAAATACTGTAAGTGAAACAAACCAGATACAAAAGGCCACATAGTATATGATTCCATTTATATGAAATGTCCAGAATAGGAAAATCCATAGACACAGAAAGCAGATTAGTGGGAAGATCAATTAACTTGCCAGGAGCTGGGGTAGAAGAATGCAGAGTGACTGCTTAATGGGTATAGAGTTTCCTTTAGCAGTGACAAAAATGTTCTGGAATGGGATAGTTGAAATGGTTGCACAACAATGTAACTGTACTAAAAGCTACTGAATTGTACACTTTAAAAATGGTTAAAATGGTGAATTTTGTGTTATATACTTTTCCCCTCAAATTAAAAAAAAGGATTACATGGTACAAAAGGCATAAAAAGTAAAAGTTTCATGGTATCTAGTTTGCTGTAAATTGAAGGATAAATCACAATAAAAAACATTGGGGTCAGGCAATAAGCTTCCCTGAGACAGGTATGTGAAGAAACAAAGGCTGAAACATCTGACTCTAGTCTGTGAAATAACAAAATAATATTGGTTGATATTGAATAGGGACACAGCTAAATGTATTGGGAAAGCATCACATATATGGCAATAATGTATTTCCAAATTGGACAAAAAAGAGAATGCAAATTATAAATATGGAAAATTTAGAAGTTATGTAATCTAGCTGATAGTGTAAAATTGCTTAAATGAGTGGAAGAGTTGGCATATCATTCAGTTCCAAAGACAAGGCATATAGAGGAAAGCAAAGGAATAAAATTGTGTAAGACTGAAATTTTGAATGTTAATTTTAAACAAAAAGGGTTGTTTGCAAAGATTTCAATGATTGTAAATGCATTTTATTTTGTTTTTCTTAAGGAAATAAACTGGTATTAGAAAAAGTTAATAAGATAATTCCTTCACAATTTTTATGTAAACATATTTTGAAATTGAAATATCAAAGGAACTTGATGGTTTCAAAATCATTTGGTAGAACCACAGTTATAAACTGTTCTGGATACAGCATGGGCCAAAAACCAAAGACATTAAAAACCGCCTCAATGAGAAGAGAGCATAGAAGGCTTCTCTTATCAGGAAAAAAAATGAAGAACGAATAATACAGTGAGGTTAGAAAAACAGGTAAGAATTAAATTAAAAAGGTAAAAAGTGAAGAACTGAACTCAGATAAGCAGACAGATGTGATAAATTCAAACACCAAGAAATTAATATCCATTATGGAAAAAAATTAGTAAGTTATGAATCATAATTTAGTTCATATGTATTTCCAGTGTGAAAAATACTCATTTGGTAATAAGGCATTGTTATGCCTTGATTAAAATTACTGGTAAAGGAAAATACCAGCTTAGTTTGCATCCCTCTATGAAATTTAAAGTGCAATCATTTTTAACATTTTCAGTTATTCCTAGAATTAATGGCTATAATGATGTAAGAACATATTCTTTAAACAAAGAGTTCTGGCAACTGACATGCCACCAAGACTCAATATTATGAACGTGCTCATTTTTTCTTATAGTCAATAGAAGCTTTGATTTAGTCCTTCACAGAAGAATAGAACATATTTCAATTAATACATTCTAGGCACAAGTACATTAAAAATATCTAGGTACAATTTTCACTGACAGAAAACTAAATAAGTATTTATCTCTTAGGACGGTTGAGAAATGCTGAAGGATAATAACACATCACCTTTTCTTAGTTGATTATTGTAAGATTTCTATGCCACATTTCAAATTACACAGGGCTACCTAAGCCAGATAACCACCAGTGGCCAAAAAAAATTAATTTTGTAAAACAAAAACAAAACTAGAGAATGCATACTTATTTGGGGCAGACTACAGACTATTTTTTGTTACATATTCTCAGTGTAAATACAACATGTTCATTATAGACATTAGACAAAATAAAAAAGCATTAAAAAGGAAATAAAAATGGACATAATTTTCCAGTCAGTAACATTTTGTTATATATCTTACCACATCTAACTAACTATTCTTAGCCCTAAATCCTCTATGTATTTATCCTAGGATATTTTTAATATCTCATGAATAATTAATTTTCCAGAGCTGCACTGGAACTCCTTACTAACATCAAAGGGAAATTAATAAAAAGAAAATTAAATGTATAGCAGATATATGAAGTCACATAGAAAGAGCGGATGTCTTTCAACTTGTAAGTTTCATCCATAACTATATAATGAGGATTCCATTTATTAATAGGAATATTAAGCATACAGTCATGTGCCACATAATGACATTTTGGTCAACAACAGACAACATATACAATGGGGGGGGTCCCATAAGATTAGTACCATGTAGTCTAGGTGTGTAGTAGGCTATACCATCTAGGTTGTGTAAGTACTGTAGGGGAGAAGGAAATTTTCCTCTACCCTTCCAGGTTCTTCTGGCTGGTCTAAGAATTAAATTGACGTGAGACAGATTAACAGGAGAAAAACAAACAACAGTTTAATAACATGTATATATGGGAGAAACCTACGAAAACTGAGTAACTCACCAAAATGGCTGAAGCTCTCACCTGAAATACCATCCTCAGCCAAAGATGAAAGAAGATGTTAGGGGTGGGGACCAGGGACTTCAAAGGGAAGGAGAGTAAAGAAGAGCAAACATTTGGAAAATAAATGTCTGGCCACACAGAAACAAAAGAAAACAGAAGAGAGCCCAACAAACAGGCTTTTCTAGGTTCCTCCCTGTCTACCACCTAGATCATGTTATGCTAAGGTGATAGCTCACTTCCTAAGACAGATTCTTTTTATCTAAATTCTTTTAGTCAGTTAAGGGGAAGGTAACAAGGAAAACTTTCTGATTCTTTTATTTCTTAAAAATAATCAGCCTAAAATAATTTTCATGTTAAAGAGAAACATTTTGGGGTGGCAAATTTTGTTCCCCTTCAGTACACTCTATGATGACACAACAACAAAATTGCCTAACAATACATTTCTCAGAACATATTCCTGTCATTAAGTGATGTATGACTATATTCCTATGCTTAATAAAAATTGAAAACCAGATATGTAGATTATATCTCTATACACTAGTGCTGAGATGACTTGAATGGACTTGCCATTTTATGGGAGATTTCTTTGACTTCTCTTGGTGTGTTAGAAAGAAGTTTTGTTTGGGAACCAATATCAAAATATTCTCCATTTCTGGTATCACTAAACTCACCATCATAAACTCACTATGGTAACTGACATTTCCCAATGGAGAAAGAGTGAATATAACATTGTATAAATTACAAAAACTGTTCTTGATAAACTAACTCTTTTTTTAATTCAGTTTTATTGAGATACAATTGACATACAAGCATACCTCAGAAATATTGCAGGTTTGGTTCCAGACCATCACAATAAAGTGAATATTGCAATAAGGTATAAGGTAAGTCACACAAATTTCTTGGTTTCCCAGTACATATAAAAGTTATTTTTACACTATAATGCAGCCTATTAAGTGCACAATAGCATTACGTGTAAAAAAATGTGCATACCTTAATTAAAATATACTTTATTGCCAAAAAATGCTAACCATCATCTGAGCCTTCAACAAGTTGTAATCTCTTTGCTGATGGAAGGTCTTGTAAAAAATGCAGTATCTGTAAAGTGCAATAATACAAAGTGCAATAAAACAAGGTATGCCTGTAGAGCACTACACAAGTTTAAGATGCAGAGCATTATTGACTTGACATATTTGTGAAATGATTACCACAATAACTTTAGTTAACATTTGTCATCTCATATAGATACAAAAATGTTTTTTTCCTTACAGTGAGAAGCTTTTATGATTTACTCTCTTAGTAACTTTCAAACATACCACACAGCCTTGCTAACTAGAATCATCATACTGTACATTACACCCCAGTACTTATAACTAGAACTTTGTACCTTTTGACCACCTTCATCAAATTCCCTCAACACCCATCTCCCACCTCTGGGACCACAAATCTGATCTTTTTTAAGAGTTTGAGATGGATTGGCATTAATTCTTCTTTAAACGTTTGATAAAATTTACCAGTGAAGCCATGTGATCCTATGCTTTTCTTTGTTGGGAGTTCTTTGATTATTGAAAGCTATGAGTTTTCCAGGTGCTCAGGTCAGGATTCCTGTTTGGGTGGGTCCGGGAGCTACACTCAGCAGTGGGTGGAGCTATGAATTAGGTTCCCTGCCCAAACAGAGTGGGAGAGCTGGCTTTAAAGCTAACAAGGCTTTTTGTTTGCAGTCCTGACTCAAGCCAACCTGCTCCCCAAGTTCCCTGGCCAAATGAGGCCACTGGCTTTGCTCTGCAGATGATCATCTCTGCCTGCTGGACTCTGTGCTCAAGTGTTGCTGAGTTACACAGCTTCCCAGGCATTCTGGTAAGGCTTTCAGGTTGGGTAGAAGTGGGAGCTACACTCAGCAATGGGCAGAATTATGAATTACCTCCTTTGCCTGGGCAGAATGTGAGAGCCAGATCCAAACAGCCTCCCAGGTGTTTTGGTCAGGCTTTCTGGTTGGTTAGGACTGAAAGCTACATTCAGCCGTGGATGGGGATATGAATTTTAGCACCTCTGCCTGAGCAGGGAGGGCAGGAAGACCAGGCTCTGGGGCCCATAAGGCTCCTTCAGGTTCTACATCCCACTAGGTTCCCAACCAGACTGCACCACTGTCTTGGCTCTGCAGATAAGGATTGGTTGGTACTACTACTTGGGTGCTGCAGCTATGTCCTCAGTCTGCCAAGATCTGAGTGCTGGTTATTGCAAGCCCATCCCTCCTTCTCCATCACAATCCAGTTTCAGTGCTCAAGCCCTGCAGATTCTCTCATGATCCCCATTAGGCAAGACTGGAGTAGGACTTCCAAGAAGTGACTCATAATGCTGGGGGAGATCGATGTCCATCCTGGGCTCTCTTTTCCCACTGGAGGAACTGTAGGCTCTGAGGAGACCTCTTAGTGTGGTGCTACACTGGCCTGGGGGAGGAACAATGTGATCAGCATGTAGCCACAACTGTTACCCTTCTAATGTGATCTGTCTCAGTCTCTGTGGTGCAGGGGGGTGCTTCAGCCTTACCTCCATGTTATAGGATTTTCTCAGGGTGTCTTATCCATGAATAGTTGTTAGTTGTTCTTCTTGTCTCTATCTTGGTGATGTCACTAAGCCTACACATTCTTTATGTAGACTTGTAAAAAGTATAAGTCTAGGGAGAGCATTTATATACACAAATAAATATACTACTTCCACTTCCAGGAAGAATAAATACTTCTTTCTATTCTTCCTACTAAGTATAATCATTCTTGGTATGAGGAAGAAGAAAGAATCAAGAAAACCTCAGATAAACAAAGCATAGTGTTTGTCACTAGTAAACCTGCCTTACAGGGTATGATAAAAGCTATCCATTAAGATGAAATGAAATGACAACAGTGACTTAAATCTACACAAGGAAATAAAGAACACCATAAAAGACAACAACATAGGTAAATATAAAACTTGGTATTAATATCTCTTTCACTTATAACTCCCCTTTATTCCAATCTGATTAAAAAGACAAATGAACAAAACAATAATTATAAATCTACATTAACAGGTATAGAATGTATAAAGACGTAATTTGTGACAATAACAACATAAGGAGGGAGATAAAGCAATATAGGAGCAAAGTTTTGTATCTACTGAAATTAAGTTGGTACTAATCTAAACTGCATTGTTATAAACAAAGATATTAGTTGTATTCCCCAGGGCAACCAAAAGGAATATAACTCAAAAATAAGGAGTAAAAGAAAGAACAAGGGAATTAAAAAAATACATGAGAAAATGTCTACTTACAAAAAGAAGAGAGTAATAGAGGGACTTAGAACAGATATACAACATATAGAAAACAAAGAGCAAACTGGCAGGAGTAAATTCCCCCTGATCAGTAATAACATAAAATGTAAATAGGTTTAAAATCTCCAAATAAAATGTAGACATTGGTGGAATAATTTTTTTTAAATTATGATTCAACAAAGAAACTCACTTTACATTAAAAGACATAAATAAATTGAAATATAAGAATGGAAAGAGATATTCCATGTTAACAGTAAACAAAAGAGAGCTAGATTAGCTACACTGATACAAAAAGAAAATAGACTTTAAGATAAAATTGTTAAAAGAGACAAAGAATGGAATTCTATAATAATAAAAAAGAACCCCAAATGAAAACGTCAAAATTATAAACATAAGCATCTAACAACCGTTCTCCAAAATACATGAAGCCAAACTAAAAGAACAAAAGGTTGAAATAGACATGTTTCTCCAATGCACACATAACACTCCTGAGAACAGAACATATGTTAGGAGGCAAAAACAATGATCAATTATTGACATCACACAGTGTGCTATGACCACATGAAATAAAATTGGAGAGAAATCGCCCAAGTAAATTTGGAAAATCAGAAACATATGAAAATTAAAAACACATGTCTAAATAACCAATAGGTCAAAGAGACCACAAAGGAAATTAGAAAATATTTTGAGATGAATAAAAATTAAAATACAGCAAATTAAAACTTAAGAAATGCACTGAAAGCAGTGCTCAGAAGAAAATTTATACCTCTAATTTCCTAGATTATAAAAGAATAAAGATCTCAAATCAATAACCTTAAAATTCACACTAAAAGACTAGAAAAAAATAAACCCAAAGAAAGCAGAGGAAAGGAAATAATAAAGTATATAATAGAAATAAACAAGATAGAAAATAGAAATGCAATGAAAAAATTCAACAAAAGTTGGTTCCTTGAAAATTACAACAAACGGACAAAACTTTAGGCAAACAAAGAAAAAAGGGAACATTCTAATTACTAAAATCATGAATTAAAGAGGATACATTACCTCCAACCTTACAGAAATTATATATATTTATATATACATATATTTGAAAAGTTGCATGGGGATTAACTGTATAACCTAGGAAATGGACAAATTTGTACAAACTACTGACACTGACTCAAGAAGAAATATATACATCACCAAGATTACAGACTAGGAAGCTCCAGGGCCTCCTTCCTCCACAGAGATACCAAGATAACAGGAATATACAGATCAAAATACCTTTGTGAGACCTCCAGAAACCAGTTAGGAGGCTGCAACACCCAGATGAATGCATAACCAAGAGAAAAAAGTGCATCAGAAAAGGTAGAAGAATTTGGGGCATTTTGTTTGCCACTGCCAACCCATCATAACATGGTGCAGTAAGTAGTAAATCTTCCAGTTCCAGGCAATTCCCTTGGATGGAAAAAAAAAAAGAATGGAACTTGCATCCAATATTATGGGCTGTCTGGGGCTGCCTGGCGCTGCCTGAGGTACTAGTCTGTGTCTCACCTAGCATAGGTAACTGAGGGAAATAGTGGCATAATTTGGATATAAGGTGGGAGAATAATGAAAGCAAAGGTCAGCACCACAAAACATTAGAGCAGTAAGGCCATTCCACAGGCAGGCACTGGGGTGATCAAGAGATTATGGGCTGCAGAATACAACAGAAACAAATTAAATGCTCCAGAGAAGAAACACTGGTGAACTGCTTAAAGAAATTAAGATAATTAAAAGCAGCCATATATACTAGAATAAAAGCACATAAACAAGACCAGAGAAGACATTATATCTGGAAAAGAACCTCCAGAAGTCTAACTGGTGAAGGTCTCCCCTGCATGAAGCCACTGGGAGAGGTAGCTATTTTTTCAAATGAACAATTCCAAAGAAAATCACAAGGTATCTAAAGATAGAAATATGGCCCAATGAAAAGAAATAATCCCCAGAAACCAACACTAAAGAAATGCAGAATTCTGAATTACCTGAAAATAATTTAAAACACCAATTTTAAAGCTGTTCAATGAGCTAAAAGAGAATTAAGATAGACAAAAAAAATAAGGAAAATGATACATGAACAAAATGAGAATATTAACAAAGAGATAGAAATTACATTTAAAAAATACTAATTATACACCTTGAAAAACAGAATAAGTAAGTTTAAAAACTCACTGGAGATGTTAAACAGATTTTACCAGTCAGAAGAAATAATCAGCAAACTTGAAGATAGGTCACTTGGAATTATCAAGTCAGAAGGGCAGAAAGAAAAAAAAAAAAGAACAAAAGTGCAGAAACCCTAAAAGAATTGTTTCAGCATCAAGCCAACACATTGTGGGAGTCCTAGAAGATGAGAGAGAAAGAGAGAGAGCACTTAGTTGAAGAAATAATGGCTGAAAACTTCAGAAATTTTAGGAAAGAAATAGATAAACCAATTCAAAAAGATAAAATAACTCCAGCTAGGCTAAACTGAAACTCACACTGAGACACACTTGATCAGAGTCAAAAGTCAAAGACAAACCATCTTGAAAGCAGCAAGAGAAAGTGACTCGTCATGTACAAAGGAGCTTTTATGAAATTATCAGGGGATTTTTCAGCAGAAACTTTGCAGGCCAGAGGCAGTGGGATGATCTAGTCAAAGAGATGAAAGAAAAAATTTCAGTCAAGAATACTATATCTGGCAAAACTGTCCTTCAAACATGAATAAATTAAGACCTTCCTAGATAAAACGTGAGGGAATTCATTAACACTGGACCTGCCCTACAAAAAAATGACAAAGGGAATACTTCAAATTAAAAAGAAAGGAAACAAGTTAGAAATATGAAGCCATATGAAAATACACAATTTTCAAGTAAAGGTAAGTATATGGACAAATATAGAATCTTGTATGTGTAATTTGGGTGTGTAAATACACTTTTAATTTTGGTATATAATTTAAAAGACAAAAGTAACTATAAATCTATCTTAATGAGTACATAATATATAAAGATGTAATTTGTGACATCAATAACATAAAGTAGGTGGGGCGGTACTGTAAAGGAATAGAGTTTATATATGTGATTTAAATTAAGTTCTTATCAGTTTAAAATAGATTGTTCTATCATTAAGATATTTTATGTAATTCTCATGGGAACCACAAAGAAAATATCTATACAACGTACACAAAAGGAAATGAGAAGGGAATCAAAGCATGTCACTAGAAAAAAAATCAAAAAAATATAAAAGACAGTAAGAGGGACAAAAAAGACACAAGGTACACAGAAAATGATTAAAATAATGGCAATAGTAACTCGTTCCCTTTCAAAAATTATTTTAAATGTAAATGGATTAAGCTCCCCAATAGAAGACATGAGTTGGACGAATGAATTTAAAAAAAAGAATCCAAAAATATCTTATCTACATGCAATTCACTTTAGATCTGAAGAAAAACAGACTAAGAGTCAAAGGATGGAAAAGATATTCTATGCAAATGGTAACCAGAAGCAAGCAGGGGTTGTATACTAATATTAGAAAAAACAGACTTTAAGTCAAACAGTGTCGAAACAGAGAGACATTATATAACAATAAAAGAGTAAATTCCCCAGGAAGATACAACAATAATAAATGTATGTGTACCAAATATCAGCGCCCTTAAACAATTAAAGGAAACACTGACAGAATTTAAGGGATAATAGACAAGAGCACAACAGTCAAGGGATACTTCAGAGGAGTGACGTCAGCATCATGGTAGAGTTAGCTTTCCCCTTTAAAATCTCTTCCCCCCAAGATACAACAAAAAGATCATTCACATACCAACAGAGGACACTCACACATCACAAAAAAGTCTAAGAGACCCACGCAGCTGCACATCTGAAGGTGGAGACACTGGAAGCCCCAAAAGAAGTGGGGAGAAGTAAGGAGAAATCCTCTCCCTCCCCATTCAATTGGCAACTCCAGGTCCACACAGCTCCCAGGGACAGAGGGAGGCATGGCCTTCTGCAGGAAAACTGTCACTCTCCAAGTCCTCTCACAGACTGAGAAATTCCCACAAGTAAGAGACAGAACTGTTGTGGGAGTGCAGTTAACATCCAAGCACCCCAGGAGAGCAGATAGTGAGGGAAGAAAGAAGCCCCCAGGATCAGGCAGGCAAAACAGAGAGCCCCTCCCCCTGCACGCCTGGCACTTCAGCACAACCAGTCTGCCAGAGTGCCTACAGATTGCAGCAGGCTCAGAATATACAGCGCTTGACCCCCGCCCAGGCAGCAGGTGGAAACTGCGACCAGATATCTTCAGTATGAGGAACAATAAGCCAAAATTGGCAGGCTCTATGCAAAAATACCTTCAATCTCCAGACCAGAAGGAAAATGACAAGCACCCAGAAACCAACTCTGAAGGCACAGAAATCTATAAACTAAATGACAGAGAATTCAAAATAGCTATCATAAAAAAGCTCAATGAATTACAAGAAAACACAGACAGACAATTCAATGAAATCAGGAATTTCTTCACAAAAGAGGTTGAAACCATAAAGAAAAACCAATTAGCAATCCTGGAGATGAAAAAGACAACGGAAGAGATAAAGGATTATCTGGAAACTTTAAAGAACAGAACTGACAATATGAAGGAAAGAATTAGCATTATTGAGGACAGGAATGCAGAAATGATCCAGATAGAGGAGAAGAGAGAACTAAAACTAAAAAGAAATGAAGAAATTCTCCAAGAAATATCAGACTCAATTAGGAAATACAACATAAGGATTATAGGTATTCCAGAAGGAGAAGAAAGGGAAAAAGGAACAGAGAGCTTAAAAGAAATAATAGCCGATAACTTCCCAAACCTGGGGAAGGAGCTGGAAATACCAGTGAATGAAGTCCATAGATCTCCTAACTACATTAACATATAAAGACCATCCCCAAGGCACATAGTAGTAAAGCTGGCAAAACTCAATGACAAGAAAAAATATTAAGGGCACCTAGACAAAAAAAATAAAATAACATACAAAGGAATTCCCATCAGGCTCTCAGCAGATTTCTTGACAGAAACTCTACAGGCTAGGAGAGATTGGAATGATATATTAAAAATTCTGACAGACAAAAACCTCCAGCCAAGAATACTCTATCCAGAAAAATATCTTTCAGGTATGGTGGAGAAATAATAACTTTCCCTGATAAACAAAAGCTAAGGGAGTTCATTACAACAAGACACCCACTACAAGAAACGCTCAAGAAGGCCCTCAGGCCTGAAAAAAAAGAGAGAAAGGAGATACAAAGCTTTGAGCAAGGAGAAAAATAGTAGACTAAACCAGAAAAATTGTACCTATCAGAATAAGTTGGAAAACACTTAATTATAAAAATCAAGATCAAGGGAAGGAAAACACCAAAAAGAAATATAACCTCATCACTTTAAACACACATTCACAACACAAGATGGAATAAGTTGTGACAATAATAACTTAGAAGGGGAGCAGGAAAGGGATCAAATCAACTTAGTGTAAGGAAATGAGAGGCTATCAGAAAATGAACTATCTCATCCACAAGAATTTTTATGCAAACCTCATGGTAACCACTAAACAAATAATCAGAATAGAATCACATATGAAAAATAAAGATAAAACTAAGAGAATCATTATACAGAACTACCAAACTGAATTGGCAGTCTGAAACACACGGATGAGAAATAAAGGAAATGCAAATGAAGCAGAAAATGAGTGATAAAATAGCAACATTAAACCCTCAAATATCAATAATCACTCTAAATGTAAATGGATTGAATTCTTCAATAAAAAGACACAGAGTGGTGGGATGGATTAAAACACAAGACCCAAGAATATGCTGCCTCCAGGAAACACATCTCAGCACTAAAGACAAACAAAGCCTCAGAGTGAAAGGATGGAAGACAATACTCCAAGCTAACAGCAAACAAAAAAAAAAAAAGCAGGGGTTGCCATACTTATATCAAAGTGGACTTCAAGATAAAAAAGGCAATGAGAGACAAAGAGGGACATTATATAATGATAAAAGAGACACTTCACCAAGAAGACACATCACTTATAAATACATATGCAACCAACACAGGGGCACCAAACTATATAAAGCAACTATCAACAAATCTAAAAGGAGATATTAACAACAATAGTAGGGTATGTTAATACCCCACATACATCAATGGTTAGATCATCCAGACAAAAAGTCAATAAGGAAATAATGGACGTCAACAAAAAACTAGATGAGATAGATATAACAGATATATACAGAGCACTCCATCCAAACATAGCAGATTACACATTCTTCTCAAGCACACATGGACATTCTGAAGGATAGACCATATGTTAAGAAACAAAGCAAGCCTCTATAAATTTAAGAAGACTGAAATCATAACAAGCATCTTTTCTGACCATAATGCTATGAAACTAGAAATAAACTACAAGAACAAAACTGGAAAAATGACAAAGATGTGGAGACTAAACAACAAGCTACTGAACAACCAATGGGTCATTGATGAAATCAAAGGAGAATCAAAAAATATCTGGAGACAAATGAAAATACACCCCAGCAACTCATATGGGATGCAGCTAAAGCAGTCCTGAGAGCAAAACTCATAGCAATATAGTCCCACCTTAAGAAACAAGAAAAATTTCAAATAAGCAACCTCAAATTACACATAACAGCACTAGAAAAAGAAGAACAAAAAAGCCCCAAATCAGCAGAAGGAGGGAAATAATAAAACATTAGAGCAGAAATAAATGAAATTGAAAGCAAAAAAATGGGAGAAAGGATCAATGAAACAAACAGCTGGTTCTTTGAGGAGGAAACAAAATTGACAAACCCTTAGTCAGACTCACTAAAAAAAAGAGAGAGAGAAGGCTTAGATAAATAAAATTAGAAATTAAAGAGGAGAAATTACAACAGATACCACAGAAATACAAAGGATTTTAAAAGAATACTATGAAAAACTATATGCCAACAAACTGGACAACCTAGAAGAAATGGATAAATTGTTAGATTCATACAACCTCCCAAAACTGAACCAAGAAGAAATAGAGATTCTGAATAGACCAATGACAAGTAAAGAGATTGAAACAGTAATCAAAAACCTCACAAAAAATAAAAGTCCAGGACCAGAGGGCTTCTCCGGAGAATTTTACCAAACATTCAACGAAGATTTAATACCAATCCTTCTCAAACTATTCCAAAAAATAGAGGAAGATGGAACACTTCCTAACACATTCTACAAGGCCAACATCACCCTGATACCAAAGCCAGGCAAGGACAGCACAAAAAAGGAAAACTACAGGCCAATATTGCTGATGAACATAGATGCAGAAATCCTCAACAAAATAATGGCAAACCAAATACAGTAATACATTAAAAAGATCATACACCATGATCAAGTGGGATTTATACCAGGGACACAGGGATGGTTCAACATCCACAAATCAATGTGATACACCACACTAACAAAACAAGGAATAAAAACCACATGATCATCTCAATACATGCAGAGAAGGAATTTGACAAAATCCAACAACCATTTATAATAAAACTCTCAGCAAAATGGGTATAGAAGGAAAGTACCTCAACATAATAAGGTCCATATATGACAAACCCACTGCCAACATCATAGTCAGTGGGGAACCTAAAGCCATTCCTCTGAGAACAGGAACAAGACAAGGGTACCCACTCTCGCCCCTCTTATTCAACATAGTACTGGAGGTTTTGGCCAGAGCAATTAGACAAGAAAAAAAAGAATAAAAGGAATCCAAATAGGCAACAAAGAAATGAAACTCTATTCAAAGATGACATGATTTTGTACATAGAAAACCCTAAAGAATCCATTAGAAAACTATTAGTAATAATCCACAACTACAGCAAAGTTGCAGGATACAAAATCACTTAAAAAAATCAGTTGCATTTCTATATGCTAATACTGAACTAACAGAAAGGGAACTCAAAAGGATAGTCCCATTTATGATGGCAACAAAAAGAATAAAATATCTAGGAATAAATTTAACAAAGGAGGTTAAAGACCTATACAATGAAAACTATAAGACATTATTGAAAGAAATTGATGATGACATAAAGAAATGGAAAAATACCCCATGCACATGGATTGGAAGAAGAAATATAGTTAAAATGTCCATACTATCTACAGCAATCTACAGATTCAATGCAAACCCAGTCAGAATCCCAATGACATTCTTCAGGGAAATAGAACAAAGAATACTGCAATTCATATGGGGCAACAAAAGACCCCTAATAGCCAAGCAATCCTGAGAAAAAAGAACAAAGCTAGATGCATCACAATCCCTGAATTCAAAATATACTACAAAGCTATAGTAATCAAAACAGCATGGTACTGGTACAAAAACAGACACACAGATCAATGGAACAGAATTGAAAGCCCAGAAATAAAACCACACATCTGTGGACAGCTAATCTTCGACAAAGGAGCTGAGAACATACTAAGAAAGGAAAGTCTCTTCAATAAATGGTGCTGGGAAAACTGGACAGCCACATGCAAAGGAATGAAAGTAGACCATCTTCTTTCACTACACAGAAAAATTAATTCAAGATGGATCAAAGACCTAAAAGTGAGACCCAAAACTATAAAACTCCTGGAATAATATATAGGCAATACACTATTTGACATGGGTCATGGGGGATCTTTTCGAATTCCATGTCTACTTGGACAAGGAACACAAAAGAAAAAATAAACAACTGGGACTTCATCAGATTAAAGAGCTTCTAAAAGGCAAATAAAACCAGGATCAAGATGAATAGACAATCCACCAGCTGGGAGAAAATATTTGCAAATCATATATCTGACAAGGGGATAATCTCCACAATATGTAAAGAACTCACACAACTGAACTACAAAAAGACAACCCAATCAAAAATTGAGCAGAGGATATGAATAGATACTTTTCCAAGGAAGATATACAGATGGCCAACAGCCACATGAAAAAGTGTTCAACATCACTAATCATCAGGGAAATGCAAATCAAAACTGCACTAAGATATCACCTTACACCCACTAGAACAGCTATAATCACCAAGACAAAAGATAACAAATGTTGGAGAGGTTGTGGAGAAACAGGAACCCTCATTCACTGCTGGTGGGAATACAAACTGGTGTAGCCTCTGTGGAAAACAGTGTGGAGATTCCTCAAAAAATTAAAAATAGAAACACCTTATGATCTAGCTATCTCACTCTTGGGTATCTATCCAATGAACCTAAAATCAACAATCCAAAGAGGCTTATGCACCCCTATGTTCATTGCAGCATTATTCACTATCACCAAGAAGTGGAAGCAACCCAAGTGTCCCTCGACTGATGGCTGGATAAAGAAGATGTGGTATAAATATAGATATACAATGGAATACTACTCAGCCATAAAAAAGACAAAATTGTCTCATTTGCAACAACATGGATGAACCTGGTGGGTATTATGTTAAGCAAAATAAGCCAGAGAGACAAAGACAAACACTGAATGATTTCACTCATAGGTGGAATATAAACTAACACACGGACAGAGAGAACTGTTTGGTGGTTACCAGGGGCAAAGGGGATCAGGGGTGGGCACAAGGGTTAAAAGGAAGTACTTATAAGGTGACGAACAAACAATAATGTACAACTAAAATTTTCTAATGTTATAAACTATTGACATCAATAAAAAATAAAAATAATAAAGGGAGACTTCAACAATCACATTGACTAATGGATAGAAAAACCAGACAGAAGACCAATAAGGAAAGAGAAGACTTAAATAACAGTATGAAACAGTTGGACTTAATAAACACATAGAGAAAAATCCATGCAGCAAAAGCAGAATACATTTTCTTCTCAAGTGCATATGTAATATTGTCTAGTATAGACCTCATGTTAGACCACAAAACAAATTTAAAAAGATTGAAATCATACAAAATGCCTTTTCTGATCACAATGGAATGAACTAGAAATTAAAAGCAGAAAGAAAACTGAAAAATCCATGACTATGTGGAAACTAAACAACACAGTATTAAACCACCAATGGGTCAAAGAAGAACTAAAAATAGAAATTAGAAAACATCTAAAAATAAATAAATAAAACATACCAAAATTTATGGGATGCACCAAAAGCAGTGCTAAGACAGAAGTTGGTAGCTGGAAGCACTTATATTAAAAAAGAATCATCTCTAATCAATAACCTAACTTTATACTTCATGGAACTAGAAAAAGAAGAACTAAACCCAGTTACATAAAGAAGGAAATATTAAATATTAGAGCAGAACCAACAAAATAGGGAAAAGAAAAACACCAACGAAACTAAGAGTAGTCTTTTTGAAAAGATCACCAAAACTGACATTAGCTAGATTAAGAAAAAAAGACCCCAAAACTAAAATCAGAAATGAAAGAGGGGTTATTACTACTGATGTCACAAGAAAGAGATAAAAGGATTATAAAAGAATATTATGAACTGTAGGACAACAAATTGGGTAACTTAGAAGAAATGGATAAATTCCTCAAAACACATAACCCACCAAGACTGAGTCATAAATAAAGAGAAAACTTGAAAAGACCTAAAACTAGTAAACAGATTGAATCAGTAACCAAAAGCCACCCAAGAAAGAAAAGCCCAGGACCAAAGGTTTTACTGGTGAAATTTAATCATTTAAATAAGAATTTATACCAGTTGTATCAAACTCCAAAAAAACTGGAGGAGAGAACACACCCAACCCCTTCAGTGAGGCCAGCATTACCCTGATGACAAAACCAGATAAATACAATACTACAAAGAAAGCTAGAGAACAATATCACTGTTAAATATTGATAGAAAAGTTCTAAACAA
Organism: Tapirus indicus; assembly: GCA_031878705.1. Lineage (NCBI taxonomy): Eukaryota > Metazoa > Chordata > Mammalia > Perissodactyla > Tapiridae > Tapirus > Tapirus indicus. The sequence goes on from CM062942.1 coordinate 51,129,555, forward strand.
AATAATGGCAAATCAAATAAAGCACACTAAAAGGATTATGCAATAGGACTAAGTAGGATTGATTCCTAAAATGCAAGGTTGGTTCTACATATAAAATCAATCATTGAAATAGACTACATTAATAGAATGAAAGAAAAACCACATGCCCATCTCAATTAATGCAGAACAAGCATTTGAAAAAATTCAAGATACTTTCATGAAAAAAAGATTAAAAAACTAGGAGTAGAAGGAAATTATCTCAACACAAAAAGGCTGTGTATGGACAGCCCACAGCTAACATCATACTCAATGGAGAAAGACCAAAAGCTTGTCCGCTAATTTAAGGAAGAGGAAAACATGAGTGCTCTTGCCAATTCTATTCAACTTAGTATTGGAATTTATAGCCAGAGCAATTCGGCAAGAAAAAGAAATAAAAGGGATACCATGTGGAAATGAAGGTCTAAAATCATTTCTACTTATAGATTAAATAACCTTATATGCAAGAAAACCCACAGATTTTTTCAAAAATATTAGAACTAATAGATTTAGCAAAGTTTCAGGACACAGAATGAACAAAAATCAGTTGCATTTCTATACATTAGCAATAAACAATCCAAAAAGTAAATTAAGAAAATTATTGCCAAACAATTGAAAAAATTGTATGAAACCACAAAAGACCCTGAATACTCAAAACAATCTGGAGAAAGAAGTGCAAAGCTGGAGGCATCACATTTCCTGATTTCAAACTATATTACAAAGCTACAATAATCAAAACAGTATGGTGCTGGCATGAAAACAGACACATAGGTCAACTGAAAACATTAGAGAGCCCAGAAATAAACCCACACTTATATGGTCAATTAATTTAAAACAAGGAAGACAAAAATATATAATGGGGTAATGATAGTTTCTTCAGTAAACAGTATTGGGAAAACTGGACAGTCAAATGCAAAAGAATGAAATTGGACCTCTCATACACCATAGATAAAAATCAACTTAGAATAGATTAAAGACTTGAACAAAAGACTGAAACCATAAAACTCCTAGAAGAAAACAGTGGGTAAGACCCTTGACATTGGTCTTGGCAATAATTTTTTTGATTTGACACCAAAGAAAAAGCAACAAAAGCAAAAATATACAAGTAGGACTACACTAAACTAAAAAGCTTGTGTACGGTAAACTATCAACAACGAAAAAGGCAGCCTACAGAATGGGATAACATATTTACAAATCACATCTCTGATAAGGGGTTAATATCCAAAATATATAAAGAACTCATACAACTCAACAGAAAAAAAGCAAACAATCTAATTAAAAAATGAGCAGAAGATCTGAATAGATACTTTTCCAAAGAAGATATACAAATGGCCAACAGGTCCATGAAAAGGTGCTAAGCATTACTAACCATCAGAGAAATGCACATCAAAACCACAATGAGATATCAACACACAGCTGTTAGAATAGCTATTATCAAAAAGACAAGAAATAACAAGTGTTGGCAAGGATGTAGAGAAAAGGGAAGCCTTGTGCACTATTGATGGGAGTGTAAACTGGTGCAGCTACTATGGAAAACAGTATGAAGTTTACTCAAAAATTAAAAATAGGACTACCTTATGATCTAGCAACTCCACTCTGGGTATTTATCTGAAGGAAATGAAATCACTATCTTGAAAAGATATCAGCGTCCCCCACATTTAGTGCAACATTTATAATAGTCAAGACATGGAAATAACTGAAGTGTCCATAGATGGATGAGTGGAGAAAGACAATGTGTAATGGAATATATTATTAACAGAATATATTATTGGAATATTATTCAGTCATTAAAAAGAGGGAAACCTGTCATTTGCAACAACATAGATAGACCTTGAGGGAATTATGCTAAGTGAAATAAGTCAGGCAGAGAAAGACAAATACTGTAAGATCAGATATATGAGGAACCTAAAAAAAAAAACAACTCATAAATGCAGAGAACAGACTGGTAGTTGCCAGAGAAGGGGGATGGGAGGTGACTCAAATGGGTGAATGTTGTCAAAAGGTACCAAACTCCAGTTATAAGAAAAATAAGTTCTAGGTAATTACAGCATGGTGACTACAGTTAACAATACTGTATTGTATATTTAAAAGTTGCTAAGAGAGTGGATCTGAAAAGTTTTCATCACAAAAATAATTTAACTATGTGCTGAAGGATTTTAAATAAACTTATTGTAGTAATCATTTCACATTATACACATATATGAGGTCATTATGTTGCACACCTTAAACTAATACAAAGTTATATGTCAATTATATCTCAATTAAAAAAGGAAACTATTCCATTACAAGATCATTAAAAAGAATAAAATACTTAAGAATAAGTTCATCCAAGAAGGCAAAATACATGTGCACTGAAAATTATAAAACATTGCTGAAAGAAACCAAGAAAGACAGAAATAAACAGAAAGACATCCCCGTGGATGGATGGAAAACATATTGTTAACATTTCAATACTACCCAAAGTGATCTACAGGTTTAATGCAATCCTTATCAAAATCTCAACAGCATTTTTTCAGAAAAAGAAATAGCCATCCTAAAATTCATATGGCAACTCAAGGGAACCAAAATATCCAAAACAATCCTTAAAAAGAACAAAGTTGGAGGTCTCATACTCCCTAATATCAAAACCTATTTTAAGGCTCTAATAATCAAAATACTGTGGTACTGTCATAAAGACAATCACATAGAAAAATGCAATAGAACAGAGATCCCAGAAATAAAGCCTCATGTATATGGTTAATATGATCTTCAGCAAGGGTGCCAAGACCACTCAATGGGAAAATTACAGTCTCTTCAACAAATACTTTTGGGGAAACTAGATTTGCACATGCAAAATAATATGTTTGACCCTTAACTTGTACGATATACAAAAATTATCTCATGGATTAAAGACACAAATATAAGACTTAAAACTAAAAACTCCTAGGAGAAAAGCTTCATGACATTGTAATTGACAATTATATCTTGATTATGACACCAAGAGCAAAGGTAACAAAATAAAAAAATAGACAAATGCAACTACATCAAACTAAAAAAAGTATGTGCATCAAAGAATACAATCAACAGAATGAAAAGGTAACCTACAGAACGGGAGAAAATATTTGCAAATTCTATATCTGTGAAAAGGTTAATAACCAGAATATATGAAGAACTCCTATGACTCAACAACAAAAATCAAATAACCTGATTTAAAAACTAAAAAAGTACTTTCATAAACATTTCTCCAAAGTTGATACATGAATGGCCAACAAGCATATGAAAAGATGCTAATCATCACTAATAATTACAGAAGTGCAAATCAAAACCATAATGAGATAACATAGAAGAAAGTCTAAATGACTTTGGGTATGGCAATGAGTTTTTAGATACATCAGTGGCATAATCCATGAAAGAAAGTAGTGATAAAATTGACTTCATGGGGGCCGGCCCTGTGGCCTAGTGGTTAAGTTCAGCATGCTCTGCTTTGGCAGCTTGGGTTCAGTTCACGGTTGCAGACCTATACCACTCATCAGCGGCCACTCTGTGGTGGTGATCCACATACAAAAAAACAGAGGAAGGTTGGCATGGATGTTAGCTCAGGGTAAATCTTCCTCAAGCAAAGAGAGGAAGCTTGGCAAGAGATATTAGCTCAGGGTGAATCTTCCTCAGCAAAAAAAATAAATAAATAAAATAAATCAACTTCATTAAAATTAAAACTATTGTTCTACAAAACATTAAAATTAAAACTACTGTTCTACAAAACACACTGTCAAGAGAATGAGAAGATAAGCTACAACTGGGGGGAAAATATCTGCAAAAGACATATCTGATGAAGGACTATTATCCAAAATATACAAAGAACACTTAAAACTCAACAAGAAGAAAATGGACAACTTGATTAAAAAATAAGCAAAAGACTTAAACACTGCTCCAAAGAAGATACTGCAAATATCTTCCACAGATTGCAAATAAGTATATGAACACGTTTGACACCATATATCATTAGGGAATTGCAAACTAAAACAATGATGAGATACCACTACACACAGACTAGAACGTCCAAAATCCAAAACACTAACACCACCAAATGCTGGCAAGCAACAAGAATTATTATTTATTGCTGATGTGAATGCAAAATGGTATGGCCACGTTGGAAGACAGTTTGGTGGTTTCTTACAAAACTAAATAGAATCTTACCATATGATCTAGCAATTGCACTCCTTGGCATTTACCCAAATGAGTTGACAACATGTCCACACATAACTCTGCACACAAATGTTTATAGCAGCTTTATTCATAATTACCAAAACTTGAAATCAACCAAGATGTCCTTCAGTAGGTGAATGGATAAGTAAACTGTGGTACATGTAGACAATGGAATATCATTCAGTCTAAAAAAGAAATGAGCTAAGCCAAGAAAAGACATGTATGAACCTTAAATGCATATTACTAAGTGAAATAAGCCAATCTGAAAAATATACAGTATAAAAAATACACACAATATGATCCCAACTATACGACATTCTGGAAAAGGCAAAACTATGGAGACAGTAAAAAGATCAGTGGTTTCAGGGATTAGAGTTGAGGTAGGATTGAATACATACAGCACAGGTTTTTCAGGGCAGTGAAACTATTTTGTATTATGCTATCATAGTAAATACATGTTATAATACATTTGTCAAAACCCACAGAGGGCACAACACCTAGAGTGAAGCTTAATGTAAACTATAGACTTTGAGTGGTAATGATGTGGCAATGTAGGTTCATAGATTGTGATTGTGAAGGAGGTTGTGCATATAGGGGCAGAAGTATATGGGAAATTCCTGTAACTTCCAATCAATTTTGCTATGAACCTAAAGAATACTCTAAAAAGTAAAATCTATTAAAAGAAAACACAATGAGATACCCACTCCACATCCATTAGGATGGCTACTATCAAAACAACAAAAAAAAGTGTTGGCAAGCATGTGGAGAAATTGAAACCCATGTGCACTTTTGGTGAGCATGTAAAATGGTGCAGTCACTACGAAATATAGTATGGTGCTTCCTCAAAAAGTTAAAAATAGAATTACCATATGATCAAACAATCCCACTTCTGGGTATATATCCAAAATAATTGAAAGCAGAATCTCAAGGAGATATTTGCACACCCTTATTCTAGCAGCATTATTCACAATAGCCAAGAGGTGGAAGCAACCCAAACTTCAGTCAATGGGTGAATGGATAAACAAAACGTGTTATATACATACAATGGAGTGTTATTCAGTCATTAAAAGGAAGGAAATCTTGTCACATGCTACAATGTGGATTAACATTGAGAACATTACACTAACTGAAATAAACCGGTCACAAAAAGAAAAATATTACATGATTCCACTTATATGAGGTATCTAAGGTAGTCAAATTCATAGAAATAGAAAGCAGAATAGTGGTTTCCAGGGGTGGGGAAGAGAGAAAAAGGGAGTTGTTAAATGAGTATAGAGCTTCAGTTTGGGGAGATGAAAAGTTCTGGAGATCCATTTTGCAACAATGTGACAATACTTCTGAACTGTACAATTATAAATGGCAAAGAGCCTAAATTTAATGTTTTATATTTTTTAACCACAATTTAAAAAGAAAAAGAATGGAAAAAACCCAAATCCCATGAACTGATGAATGGATAAATAAAAAGTAGTATATTCATACAATGAAATATTATTCATCCATAAAAAGGAATTAAGAACATGCTACAACATCAGTAAACCTTAAAAACATTATGCTAAGTGAAAGAAGACACACACAAATGGCCAAATATTATATTATTGCATTTACAAGACATGTCCAGAATAGGCAAATCCATAGACACAGAAAGCAGATTAGTATTTGCCAGATGCTGAGGAAAGGGAAGAAGGTACTATGACTGCTTTGTGGTAATCATTTCACAACAAGAGTCAAAAATTGCCTCTGTGTATTGGAACCTAGATTGTTTATTTCTCCACGGGAAGCTGAGACACAGTAGCTCAAAAGCTCACTGGAGCTAAACTCAAAATTTTACACATCCCATTGTTTTAAAAATAACCCAAACAAGGGATGTGAGGTCAGCATGATCGTGGAATAGAAATTTTCTACTGTCATTTGGCCACAGAATACCTATTTTTGACAACCATTCACAGAAAAGATTACCTTTGTGGGTGTGTGGGAGTCCAGTGAAGAAGTTTCAACACACTGGTGTACCAAAATATCTAAGAATAGACACATTGAAGAAGGTAAGAACAATTTACTTTACTCATGTCACTCCTCTCCCAAGTAGCACATCTCAGTACCAGGAGAAACTCCTTTATCTGGTGATTTCTCTCATAGGGGAAAGTGAGAGCATATTGAGTGAGCACCCAGCTTCCCCAGCTGTGTGGAAAGCTACTCAAGAGGCACACTGTTTTCTTGCCCCACTCAAAATATTAAGGTTATTAGCATGGTTGAGGGATCAGAGAGGCTGGAATTAGAGGAACCAGAGCTCAGAAATCATCAAGGCCATGGATCCTACTAAGCACTTTGCATACTCCATTAGGAAAGCCTGCCACAAGCTGCTTGGGATGTCTCACATGTGAACCCCTCAAAATGGCCCATGAGCACCTGCAACACTCTACGTGTTTCATCCACCCCACTATGGCCAGCTACATGCCCTGCAGACAGTAAGTGCAAACCACTGCAGATGCTCAAAAACACACACACAAAGCTGGCCCAAATCTGCAGGACTGGAAGACAGCACACAATCTTGAGCATTTTGGGGCAGTGGCCAAGGGAAAAAATGAGATACTCTCATCAATAGGACTGGCTTTGCAGAATCAAGAAATGTATACATTCTTAAGACTCTTCCCCCCCATAAAGAGTAAAAAGAGGTGAGGAGTGGACACATTCATAGAAAAGATCTGAGAGAGCCTCAGAATCATTAACTGGACTGACTAATGAAGGAACTTGTCTCCCAAAGATAGTCAGTGAAAAGAAGGTGACTGCTTCTTCAAATGCAAAGACAATACAAGACTCCAAGGAACATGAAAAATCAAGACATGACCAAAGGAACACACAACTTTCTAGTAACCGACCCCAAAGAAATGTAGATCTATGAATTGCCTGACAAAGAGTACAAAATAATTGTGCTAAGGAAGCTCAGTGAGCTACAAGAGAACACATATAGACAACTCAGTGAAATCAGGGAAACAATACATGACCAAAATGAGAAGTTCAACAGAGAGATACAAGTTATATTAAAACAAAACAAAAATTTTTGGAGGATAAAGGGGTAAGTTTGTCAAGAAGATATAACAATGGTAAGTATATATGCACCCATCATCGGAGTACCTAAATATATTAAGCAAATACTAACAGATCTGAAGGTAGAAACAGATAAAACCATAATAGTAGGGGACTTAAATACCCCACTTTCAACAATGGATATATCATCCAGACAGAAAATCAACAATGAAACATTGGAATTGGAATATACTTTAGACCAAATGGACCTAACAGACATTCAGAATATTCCATCCAACAGCAGCAGAATATATATTCTTCTCAAGCACACATAGAATATTCTCTAGGATAGATCATATGTTAGGTCACAAAACAAGTCTTAATAAATTTAAGAAGATTGAAATCATATCAAGTATCTTTTATGACCAGACTGGTGTGGAACTAGAAATAAATAACAGATAAAAATTGGAAAATTCACAAATATGTGGAAATTAAACAACACACCCCTTAAAAATCAAAGAAGAAATCAAAAGGGAAATCAAGAACCATTGAGACAATTGAAAATGGAAACACAACATATGAAAACTTATTGGATACAGCAAAAGCAGTTCTAAGATGGAAGTTTATGGCAATAAATGCCTACATTAAAAAAAAGAAAGAGCTCAGATAAACAACCCAACATTCCACCTCAAGGAACTAGAGAAACAAACTAAGTCCAAGTTAGCAGACAACCCAACATTCCACCTCAAGGAACTAGAAAAACAAAGTCCAAGTTAGCAGGAGGAAGGAAATAACAAAGATCAGAGCAGAAACAAATGTCATAGAGACTTGAGAAATGAGAGAAGATAAAGAAACTAAAAGGTGGTTTTTTGAGAAGATAAAACTGACAAAACATTAGACTAAGAAAAAAGAGAAAAATAAAAAGAATCAGAAATGAAAGAGGAGTCATTACAACAGACACCACAGAAGTACACAGGATCATGAAAGACTATAAATAATTATACATCAACAAATTGGATAACCTAGAAGTGTACAGATCCCTGAAATATACATATACCATGACTGAATCATGAAGAAATAGAAAATCTGAAAAGACCAATAACAAGTATGGAGATTAACTCATGAATCAAAAATCTCCCAAAAAGAAAAACCAGGACCAGATAGCTTCACTGATGAATAATATCAAACATTTAAAGAAAAATTAATGCCAGTCCTTTGCAAACACTTGCAAAAAATTGAAGAGGAGGGAACACTTAAAAACTCATTTTATAAGGTCAGCATTACTTGGATACCAAAGCCAGACAAGGACAATACAATTAAAGAAAATTACAGGCCAATATCTCTGATGAATATAGATGCAGAAATCCTCAACAAAATATTAGCAAACTGAATTCAACAGCACAATAAAAGAATGATACACCTTAATGAAGCGGGACTTATCCGTGAGATGCATGGATGATTCAACATATGCAAATCAGTAAATGCGAGACACTTATTAACAGAATGAAGACTAAAAATAATATGATTATTTCAATAGATGCAGAAAAAGCATTTAATAAAATTCAACATACCTTCATGATAAAAATTCTCAACAAATTAGGTATATAAGGAATGTACCTCAACATTATAAAGGCAGTGTATGACAAGCTCACAGCTAACATCATACTCAACAGTGAAAGGTTGAAAGCTTTTCTTCTAATATCAGGAACAAAACAAGAATGCCCACTCTCACCACATTTATTCAATACATTGCTGGAAGTCCAAGCCAGAGCAATTGTGCAAGTAAAAGAAATAAAAAGCATCCAAATCAGAAAAAAGTAATATTGTCTCTGTTTGCAGATGACAAAAACTCACATATAGAAAACCGTAAAGACCACCAAAAACTGTATTAACTAATCCATGAATTCAGTAAAGAATTCGGTTGCATGATACAAAATCAACATACAAAAATCAGTCATGTTTCTATACACTAACAACAAACTAACTGAAAAAAAATTAAGAAAACTATCCATTAACAGTAGGATCAAAAAGAATAAAATGCTTAGGAATAAATTTAACCAAAGAGGTGAAAGATTTGTACACTGAAAAGTATAAAATATTAATGAAAAAAATTGAAGGAGACACAAATAACGGAAAAATATCCCCTGTTCCTGGATTGGAAGAATTAAGATTGTTAAAATGTCCATACTCCCCAAAGTGATCTACAGATTCAATGCAATCCCTTTCAAAATTCCAATGGCATTTTTCACTGAAATAGAAAAAAAATCTTAAAATTCATACAGAACTACAAAAGATCCTGAATAGCTAAAGCAATCTCGAGCAAGAAGAATGCAGCTGGAGGCATCACACTTCCTGATTTCATAATATGTTACAAAGCTACAATATTCAAAACAGTATGGTACTGGCATAAAAACAGACATTTAGACCTTTGGAACAGAATAGAGAAGCCAGAAATAAATCCATGGATTTATGGTTAACTGATCTTCAACAAAGGTGCCAAAAACACACAATGAGGAAATGATCATTGTCAATAAATGGTGTTGGAAAACTGGATATCCACATGCATTAGAATGAAACCAGACCCTTGCAGCATTATTCACAATAGCTAAAATATGGAGACAACCTAAGTGTGTGTCGATGGATAAACAGATAAAGAAGATGTGATATGTATACAATAAGGAATATTATTCAGTGTTATAAAGAAGGAAATCTTGCCATCTGCAACAACATAGGTGAACCTGGAGGACATTATGCTAAGTGAAATAAGCCAGACAGAGAAAGACAAAGAATTCCAAATAATTTATGTAATACTCCACCCTCAATGAGTAGGAGCATAACTCCCCACTCTGTAAGTGGGGGCTATATATAGTGACTTTCTTCCAAAGGAAAAAAAGTAACTTTACAGTAGATAGACCTGACAAACACTATTCAGCCCAGTGATTAAGGTCAACATCAATAGTGACAAGTCATATTGATAGTCACGTACCCTTGATATGATGTGATAAGAACTCTGTGTTCTTCCAAAAAAAAAATGTTACCTCAATTCAATCATGACAAAATCATCAAACAAATCACAATTGAAGGGAATTCTACAAAATGCCTGACCAATACTCCCGAAAACTGTCAAGATCATCACAAACAAGGAAAGTCTGAAAACTGCCACAGCCAAGAAGAGCCTAAGGAGATATGACTGCTAAATGTAACGTGGTATCCTAGATGGGATTCTCGAAGAGAGATAAGATGTTAGGGAAAAACTGAGGAAATCTGAATAAAGTATACTTTAGTTAATAATAATGTAACAGTATTGGTTCATTAAGTGGGACAAATGTATCATATGAATGTAAGATGTTAATAATAGGGGAAACTGGGTGTGAGGTATATAGGGACTTTTTGTACCGTCTCTTCAATAATTCTGTAATTCTGAAACTATTCTAAAATTTAAAGTTCATTTAAAATTTTTTAAAAATATTGACAAAAACAAATGAAATAACAAATAATCAAACCATCCCAAGTTAACCATTGCTACCATTTTGGGATATTTCATTTTCTTCTTATATGTTTTATGCCTACATATATACAGATACAATGTTTTATGAAAATGGAATCAAACTGTATTCAGGGTTCTGCATAATTTGAAAAATTCACACAGAACTGAAAAATAGAAGCTAATATAAATACACATATATTGTTTGTATCCTAATTTAACATTTTATTTACCAAGAACATATGCCTATCATTAAACACATTCTCATTATTTAAATGAATTAACGAAAGATGCAAACATTCCCATAACAAAGATCCTATAGGTAAGTAATCATCTGGCACAGAATAGACAATCAATAAATGTTTAACGAATTACATGGAATCTTCTGTAAAGCATCTTCCCAGAAGCTCACATTGTTTCCGGGACTATATAGGACATACCATCTACTCTCCTTCTTAAAAAAAATAGGTTTAAAGGCAATTCTGAAAGACACTTTAACATTCACTTGGAAACCAAACCCAGCGTATTTTTATTTTTAGTTTTCATAATTGTTTAAATCTGGTAATTATAAATGTCATAATCTGTTCCAAGTAAAGTTTGAAAAACAAAGAGAAGTGTAAAGAAGTAAAAAATCCACAGTTACCGCACTCAGCTACTTGTTAATATTCTGACACACTTCTTTGCCAAATTTGTGTTAAGAATAAAAATTTTATGCCTTCCTTGTTCACGATGTCATCAGAGCACCTTCATTTTCATCATGTTGTTTGGATAACAGGGTCCTTGCATAGGAAAAAGACAGTGCTAAAGTTCCAGAAATTGTGTCAGTGAAGGAGGTGGATAAGGGTGGGAAGGGCAGGAGATGGAGGCTTAGAGTACAGTGACCAACCCTAGTTTGTCCAGAACTGAAGGAATTCCCAGAATCGAAGTCTTTCAGTGCTAAAACCAGGAAAGCTTGGGCAAACTGGGGAGGCTGGTCACCCTACCAGGGAAAGAGATTATGCTAAGGTAACACTAGCTTTTATATTTTCTCGGCCTTTCATAAGTGTCACAAAAGATATTCTGTAGATCCAAATATACTACCATAAATGAAAAGCTGGCTCATCTACAATTATTCACCTGATTATATAGGCAGTGATTTCATCAAGGAAGCTTAGGGTCATGGTCTGCCCCCAAACTGCCTTTCTGTGTTGGAAAGAAGTCATCAATATTTTTAGACCTTCCAATACTTCATCATTCCAGCTATTGGACATTCTTCATCTGTAGTGAGTTCTCACTGAGAAAAAAAAGGTCTAAAATTTAATTTCTTTCTCCCTATTCCTGCTCCTGACCTCCTCTCCTTTTCTCTCCTCAGGTAATGGTTGGGCAATAATCCTTACAAAGATCACATACTCTAGCACTGTCATCAGGGCTTGTTGTCTCTCACTTCTCACTTCCCTAGCTCACTTCCTACCCCAAAGTCCACAATTTTAAAATGAAATTAGAAATATTTGCTGGACACAAAAATACATTCTGTATATTGGGACCACAGTGCAATGAGAAAAGAACCCAGGAGTAGTTTCTACTGTTTTATTGGACCAGTTCATGGACTGGAAATTAATGCACAAGCATCACTCACCTATCATTCTCTTTATTCTATGGCAATATGATAAAATTTAAAATACCAACTCATCATTGTTTTAATTTACTTGCAGATGAACAGCAGGTTTCATGATAATCCTGCTTAAGAATCACTCACATGAGGGGCCAGCCCCATGCGGTACTGGTTGAGTTCGGCACGCTCCACTTTGGTGGCCTGGGTTTGTGGGTTCAGATCCTGGGCTTGAACCTACACCACTCGTCAGCCGTGCTATGGCGGTGACCCACATACAAAATAGAGGGAGACTGGCCCAGATGTTAGCTCAGGGTGAATCCTCCTCAGCAGAAAAATAAAAATAAAAAGAATCACTCACATGAGATGTCAGTATGAGTTCACACATTACTAAACATCTAAGAAGCAGAGGGGAGGATTAGGTCACAACAAGACACAGGAAATAACCAAACACTGAATGTTTACAACCCAAAAGGCTTTCAGCAACTCCACAAGCAGCAGTTTTTCACTTGTCCCCTTCTGCAGGCTCCAATCTTGCACCTTCTTTCTTGGCCTCATTTCTTGCTTCTAGATGCTTTACTTCCCTCTCTCTAAGCACCCTTCCCTCAGGCATCACCCACCAAACATACATCATGCACCCACACCACCACCACTCCATAGCCATCTTAAGTTAGGCTCTGTACCTTCTTTAACACATCCAAAGATTGATTAATGGGCTCTGCTAAACAGCAGACCATCTATCTCAGTCTCATACTTTAGAAGTACAAACGAATCAGCAAAGGCCTTGAAATTTTAATATCATGCTTCTCCCTTTTCCCACTACTCTCTGAGAGAGGCAGGGAGCAATAAAGATATTTATTTCCACACAGATATGAATTATACCACTCACTATAGAAAGCAATACATCTATAGACCATTCTGGTTTTAATTTTTTTCTCTATTACACAGTCACACATATACCCAAATTTCCTACAATGAAGAGATATTATTTTCATACATTAAGAACTAAAACATGTTATTGCAAAAATTTAGTTTCATTAAGGTATTTCTGGACAACACGACTATATGAGCAAGCATCAGATTAAGTGATCTGAAACACACACATATACAAAACTGCAATCATGACACAGGATGGCCACGATATACTGTTGCAGAGTAATATGTTATTACACTATCTTGGTTTTGGTTTTGGTTTTGCATAAGGAAAAAACCACAGAAACAAAAGTCATACACACACACATACATGTAGGTATGTATGTTGGGATGAATGGATGGATACATGTATACATGTGTATACCTTTGAGCATAGCAATAAGTGTAAAGGGAACAGGAGGAGATTCTTGGCTCTTTTTTCATTTCTGTATTATTTGGATTCTTACAATGAGCTAAGAGCCTAAATATTATCTCTATAATTTAAAAAATTCTAATAAAGAAAAAAAGCTGACATTTATTAAGCAATTACTATGTGCCAGGCACTGAGCTAAATGTTTACAACAACCCTACAAATAGAGCAGAGGTCGCTAGTTGTGTACTCTCCACTTCTCAGGAATAGATTTCACAGCTCTTAACTGAGTGCATGGTTGTCCAGAATAAAGACTATTTTCTCAGCCTTTCTTGCCATGTGTGGCCATGGGAATAAATTCTGGTCAATAAGATTTAAGTAGAAGGATTATGTGACAGATGTCTAATAACCGCATTAAAAGTCAGCTAGTGTTCAATCTTTGCCTACTTCCATCCCATTTTTTCTTCTGCTGCATGGAACATGGATTGACTGGTGGAGTTCTATAAATTATTTTGGATTATGAGATTAAAAATCACACCCTAAGGATTGTGAAAAGGATCTGATTTATAGAGTAAGCATGACATATCTGCTTAGAAGACACATCTAGACTTTTTCCATGAGAGAGAATAAACCATTTTATTTAAGTCATTGTTATTTGGAGATTTTTCTGTCAATTGCAGCCAAACTTAATCCTAAATACTACAGAAGATATTTTGATTATCTTTATTTTACTGATGAGATTATGTAACCAATCCAAGGTCTAGAAAGCTCTTAAGTGGCTGAAGTAATCCACTTAGGCTGACTCCAAAGTCCCTGCTCTTAACACTGCGCCATTCTGCTTCTTGAACAATTTTTCTTCTCCTCAAACTGCATTAAACAGATATTGCTATACCAGAAAAGTTCTAACTCTGAGATAAATAACAGATAAAAGCATATATTTTTTAAAATGGCTGAAGTATCACATCCATTTAACTGACTTGAGTAATGAATATTACTAATAATTCAATAGTAATTACTATATCATGTTAAGTCAGTCCATAAAATTGATAGCCAAAATTCATATGATTAGAGCTTTTGTAACATACGGTTCTTTCTGAAAGATCTTACTATATTGTAAGATCTCCTGTCTGGGAGGATTTTAATTATTAATATATATTCACATAAATTAATGCATACTTAAAACTTTGGGTATGTTGCAAAATTACTATAATGTGGCAAATACCATGTGCAGTATATTGCATTAATGTTCCTGATTATTTGCTACCCCTCCCTGTAAAAGGATTATACTTTCCTGCTCTATTGATATCAAGTTTGATATTCACATGATGTCTAAGCTTTAAGAGACATTGCATGGCTCTATCATTCCTCTTTTCATTGTATGATAAGGACAGCTTGTCTCAGATAAGGGCTGCTCCTCAAACCTAGATTCTAGAATGAAAATGATACATAGAACACCTCCACAGCTAACAAGTAATATGAACAAGACACAAATCTTTGTCGTCGTAAGTTATTGAGTTCTTGGGGCTGTTGGTTCTCAAAGCATAAACTAGCAAAAACTAATTGATCATGGTAACTCCTATTTTAAAATGTATCTTGGAATTATATACCATGTTCACATTGACAACTAAAAGAAATTCCAAACCGTTTAACTTGAGGTTTGAATAGATAAAAACTGTATGTTTGATGTGGTAGGCAGAGAGAGGGAGCTTGGAGTCATATTGCAGCTTCAGGCCACTAGGAGAAGACCTCTACCAAGCTAAACTCTTGAGGTGCATGCCTGTGAGGTATATTGAAGTCATCAACCTAAGGAATCAGAATACAGGGAGCTCAAATTTCACAGTGAACTCTTTATAAAGACTTTTAAAAAATATTCTGTGGGTCATATGCAACATGTAAAGTATCATAATTCCCTATAACTGAAGTGAGATTGCTCTGTACCTCAATTTTAATGTAAGAAACCCTAAAGGTAATGTTTATGACATCTCTTATCAAATCCTCTTTGGGGACAAATGTAATTAACAGTATTAGGTTACAGTAATAGTAATATGTTGCTAAATTAACAGTACACTTGGGCCGTTATGAACAGGCTTAACATCTGTGAGGACTGGCAACAATGCACTGGCTGTAAGAACCTCACAATTTATAAAGGGTGGCCTTTGTAAAAATAGAATGTTTTAAACTTGACTCACTTCCTTCTTAAAAGTTTCATGGTACAAGCTTATGACAGGATGTTAAAAGAACAAATCTTAGGAGAAAAACTTAGTCAGTAGATTTGCATACTCTCAAAAAAATTTCATTCTTGACTTTTTCAAAATTATATTTTAATTACAAAAGTAATACATAGTATAAAAATCAAACAATACCAAATATATGGAGGAAAAAGTGAAAGTCTCATTTCACCTTCTTCTGATCTGAATTCACCCCTCAGAGGCAACCAGTTTTAAAAGTTTGGAACCTATTTTTCCTCTATCTGTCTACACACACACACACATAAATATACACACATGTATAAATAATATAAGCTTCTTCCTACTCAAACTAAACATTTTATTAAATGATTTGCTTTCTTTACTAATCATTATAACAGAGCCATCTTTCCATGTCAGTACTTCCAGCTACTCCCTCATTCTTTCTCACAATTGCATAGTACTGCAGTGTAACTATCTGCATAATGTATTTCATCATCTCCTGTTGGTGGGCACTTAGGCTATTACATATACATTTTTCTTTTACCAACCATGCTGCAATGAACATTCTCATATATTATCAATTTAGAATACTGCCAACAATAAATCCACCTCCCAGAAGTAATGGCTATTATACACCAAACAAGATCCAGATAGTTTGGCCTCCTTGCTTAAATGGGAGAAAAATGCATGAGGCTGCCTAATGAGCACTCTTAGGTAGCACTCTGATGATGATGATGGTGATGACAATAATGATAACAACTCATATTTAGTGAGCACCCATGTGCCACGTACTTTACATTTATAAACTTATTAATGTGTCACAGAAATTCTGTGAAGTAGCCAACACTATATTTTATTAATTCTAAGATTCTTATCTACATATTCTAACATCTCTGAAATCAAGACGTGCATCAGTTTATTTGGAAGTGATTTTTCTTCCATAGTGGCACAAATAATAACAGTGTATCTTACTATTGATTGGATTTGATAATATACAGTATCATTCTCCTTTCATAGATGAGGAAATCGAAGCTCAGAGAACTTAAGTACTCTGTCCAACATCAGACAGCTAGTAAATGGCAGAGATGGGATTCTCACTTAGGCAGTCTGACTTGAATCTGTGCTTTTAAATGCTCTTCCTAAAATACAGAAAGGTACAGCAGGAAGGTGGAACAAATGTTGAGCACTAATCCACCACACAGACACACACACCCCAAAATTTAATGCTGGTTACAACTGTCCAGTGGATTTAGAGATGATTTTTATTTACTTATACTCCTATAATTTTTCAATTCTCTACCTTGAACTAATTTTTTTAACTTAAGGAAAATCCTGAACTCATACAAAAGTAGACAGAATGACAGTAACTAACTCCTTCATGTTCACATCACCCAGTTTCAACAGTTATCAATTCATCTATTCCCTAATCTATTAGCTAACACTGATTATTTTCAGGCATATCCCAGATATATTATTCTATATGTAAATATTTCTGAATTAATCTCTAAAGACAAAGATTCTTTTAAAACATAACCATGATCCTACTATCACATACAAAAATTAACAATAACTTAATATCACCAAATATTCAGTGTCCAAATGTCCCCAATTGCTATTATAAATAATGCTGCAATGAACACATTACATGTATGTATATGTTTTCATTTTTATTAGAAATGGTGTTGGATAAATTCCTACAGGTAGAATTTTTAGGCCAAAGAGGAACAAGTTTTCAAGTTTGTTACATATGCCAAATTGCCTAACAATAAATTATTTTACTAATTTACATCTTAAAATATTACAATCAAGTGTCAGTTTTCCCAAACCCTGCACAACACTGGGAATAAACAATCTTCTTCCATCCTTTTAATCTTACTATGCTATCCTGTTTTTCCCATGTGTGTTTATTAGTGAAGTTAAGTGACTTTTCAAATGTTTACCGGCCATGTGTGAAGAGCTTCTTCCGATTCTTTGCCCATGTTTCTATATTTTTAACAGTTTTTTGTACCTGGCAAGAAGGTTAACAGAGAACTGGCTCAGGAGCCAAACTGCTTACATTCCAATTCAGGTTCTGGAGCAAGAAAAAAGTGTAACCGGGAAAAGAAAGAACAAGAATAAGGAGGAAATAGCCAGTGGGAGAGGACCTGCAAAACAGGACCCGCGCGTTTCAGGGTCCCTCCACCCCACTGGCACTGTTCCTTGCACCCATTCTCATTCCCCAACCCCTAGCGGCTCGCTGGTCAGATCAACGTCCCTCTGGAAAAAAGGAGAATCATAAAGATCTGAGCCCGAGCTCATCTTTGCTCCCTGACTCCCACCAGGTGTTCAAATCCAACTTACTGCGCAGTCGCCGTAATTCGGCTGCCTGCCTCTCTCCACTCTGCGCCTTTGGCCACAGGATCCAAGCCTTCCGGTAGGCTCCAGACCGCCCAGGCGGCCACCGGGCGCCTTTAGCCCTTCACTGGGACCGTCCGCTGACACGCTGCCAGCTCTTTCGCTCACACAGCACCCACCGGGAGCGCAGACCTCAGCTCAGGTCGGGTTCTCTGCACCTGGTTTGTGTTCAGAGGTTACCACGTGACTTCGTTTCCGTGGCAATGGTTCCTTACTCCCGGATGTAGCCCCCCCAAGGAATGGAGAGAGCGCTCGAGCTAAAGCTCAAACAGCCATGACCAGCGAAATGTGGAAGAGCCTGCTGCAAGTTTTGTCTATATTTCTATGACATTAAGCTGGGAGTTAAAAAGAAAGGAATGAAAGATATTGGAGACGTTCACCAACAACTACACACAGCTCTGTATTGTTAAGATTCTTAGAATGAACATGTGTTATTTTTGTAATCAAATCAACGAAGGAAAAAATAAATAATAATGAATAGATAACAGATTACGTATACAGGAAAACCTTATGATTACAGCACCTGTGTAGCTTTAGAAATAAGTAATGTTTTATAAGAGGGGTCATGGCATTGTGCAAATGTCAGTTCAGATTTCAAGCGGGGAGAATCTTCACACCAGGGATTTTTTTTAAAAAAAACCTCTATTATTGTCGGAGTCCTAGGAGAACCTGATAGTCTGAGCATTCCTATCAGAAACACAGAGCTGCATGTTGCAGATGTGTCAGAGTTAACCAAAGCCAGGAACCTCTTATGACCAGTCATAAATTCAAGTCCCTGAAGCAAGAAATAAAGAAAGCCATACAGGTCAGAAATTACGAGACTCAGACTTTGCAAAAAGATTAAGTGCAGGAACTCTGAAGCCATGGTACCTTGGTTAGAATCCGGATCTGCTCTTTACTAAGTTATGTGACCTTTGGCAAGTTACTTAACTTCTCTGTGCCTCAGTTTCTTCATCTGTTAATCGTTTGTTGTAAAGATTAAATTAACAAGTTAATATTTATAAGGCATTTAAAACAATGTCTGGCAAGTGGGAAGTCCTGTGTTTGTTAAATAAATAAAATGAGAGACATAGACAAAGAGGCAAAATGTGGCAGAACAGACCTGTTAGCCACACTTAGTAATGGGAACCACATGAGTTCATTGCTCTGGACTCAACAAAGCCTTTTGTCATTCACATAAAAGTCCAGAGTTGACCAACTCCACCAGTACCAGATGTGCCCCACCTGGCTATCAGAATCAAGGTTTGGTACTGAGGGTGAGTAAAACCAAGTAAGCAGCCCCACTTATACAACTGTGTTTGTATGAGGTCCATTTCTGTCTCGTTCTGTTAAAACCTTAAGAAAAACAAAATGTCTAGCCACCAATCATTCCTAAGTGGGGAGGGAGTACCAGAAGACCCTTAAATATGATGCAAATGCAGCATGTCTGGCACATGATAAGATCACAAATATTTTTAAAAATCAGATGTTTAGAACAGTCTTATGGATGTTGATATAGTCCATACTTCCCTTCTCAGAAGCTTATGATACTCTATAAGGAAGTAACAGATATGCCCTGAACATGCTTTCTTTTAGGTTTCAATGGTTGAGACTTTTTCAAACAGTACTTTCTGTCTCCAACCCTCGAATCACCCCTCTTTAGGGCATAGGGACATTCATTTTAGTTAAGGTAAATCAGGGCAGTTACAGACAAAATGCTCTCCAAAGATAAAAAGTTTCCAGTCATTGGCTCAAAAGAAGTAGGGTCTAAGTTTGTTAATCAGATGATAGGAAAAAGGGATAAGAATTTCTTGGGGACTTTCATAAGAAAATTAGCCTTTGAGGTCTGCACTGTACAATATAGTGACCACTAGCCAGAAGCACTTGAAATGTGGCTAGTTCAAGTTGAGATGGGCTATAAGTGCAAAATACACACTAGATTTCTTAGGCTAAGTACAAAAACAGATGTAAAATATTCATAAGTTCCTTTTTTTATATTGATTATATGTTGGATATAGTAGATTAAATGAAATATATTATTAAGATTAATTTCACCTATTTATTTCTACTTTTTTAATATGACTACTAGAAAATTTAAAAGTGCAAATTTGGCTCACATTATATTTTTGTTGAACAGCATGGCTCTAGGACCTGAAGTGTATTTAACTATGAATACTATAGATCAAATCTACAATTCGAAAAGTAGAGAGTGTACATGCCAGGAGATATACAAGATGATCCATAAGCTGTGGAAAAATATATTAGAACATGAATTTTTATTTTATTTATTTATTGTTATTTTTTATATTTTATTTATTTTTATCTCATCCTTTTCAATGTTTGTGTATGTTTTATAATGTAATAATACAAGAGAACATAAATATATCTTATATATATATATACATATGTATATGTATATATATATATAACAGTTTTTATAGATTTACAACTTTTTTATTGACAAAGGTGAAACTTTCTCAACCATGCAAGTTCCTTCCTGCTTTAGGGCTTTTCCACTTACGATTTCCTCACCTGAAATGTCTGTTTTTAGATCTTTGAAAAGTTGACTCCATTTTGGCATTGGTGTCTCGGTCCAAATGTCACCCAGTGAGGGCTTCTCTTTCATCTTCTAACCCTGTACAATCACTGCAGTCACTCTCTATCATATTCCCTCATCACCCTGTTCTATTTTCTTTATAACAATGCTTCTCTTTGAAATGTTCTTGCTCATTTATTTAAGTATAAACTGGAAATCATCCCAAACATTCCTCTTTTGTTCCATTGAGTATCATTGTAGAAGAAAAGGCGCAGGAAGTAGAGCCAGGCAGATCCAGAGCATGTAATTCAAATTAAAAGAATTTAGAACCATGAATTTGTCATTAAATTTAATCTTCTGGGAGTGAAATTTAACCAAGTCCCTGAATGAGCTCTTTATGCACCATAGGAGTACCTAGATCAGCAGTCGTAGGCCTCCAAGAACACTGGTGATGCTAATTTAGCTGCACAGGAAGGAAGTGGCTTGCATTAAGATTTCAGAGTTTGAAAATGAATTTCCCTACCTCATTTATGGTATGAAAAAAATACCAAGTATCAAAAGGCAGAGTGGACTCTGGATCTAGGCTGCTTAGATGTAGCTCACAGCTCTGACACTTATTAGCTGTGTTATTAGCTCAAGTTATTTACCCTTGCTGAGCCTCAATTTCCCCATCTGTAAAAAAGAGATCATAACTGTACCTATCAAATAGGTTTTTTGTGAGGAATTGCTGTATGTAAAACTCTTATAATAATGCCTGGCATGTAAGTTTGTTGTTGTTAGTGCTGTCGAGTCAAATCTGATGCATAGTGACCCTGTGTACAGCAGAGCAGAACCCTGCCCTGTGGTTTTTTTTTTTTTTTTTTTTTTTGCATCATCCTCTCACCTTTCTGGTGCTATATCAGACAATGTTCCACTGCTATTCACAGGGTTTGCATGGCCATTTATTTTCAGAATGGGTGGCCAGGTCCTTCCTCCTAGTCTGTCTTGGTCTGGAAGCTGTGCTGAAACCTGTCCACCATGAGTCTCCCTGCAGGTATTTAAAATACTGGTGGTGTAGCTTTCAATACCACAGCAACATGCAGCTCCCACAGTATGACAAGCGACAGATGGGTGGTGTGGTTCCCTGACCAGGGAAGGAACCCAGACCCCGGTGGTGACAGTGCCAAATCTTAACCACTAGACCACCAGAGCTGGCTGGCACATAAGTACTATATAAATATTGATTAAAATTTAAAATAAGAGACAAAAAATTGGGAAAATTAAAATGTAAACCAACACATAACTACATCCCCAGCCTAAAGTGAATCAAATGCATGAACACTGCCAGGAACCTCATCAAGGGAAATCTTGTGCAATGATTGTATTGTGAAGCTGACAGGATTGTAACATCCTTAAAAAATAAGGACAGTTAAGCTTCAGAGCTCTGGAACAAGGATGCTCACCATAAAAAGTGAAATCCAACCTGGCTAAGGTAGGGAAATGCTAACCTGAGCTACCGAAGCAAGTGTCAGTAATTGACAGCTGAGGGGCCAAATCTGGTCTGCCATCTGTTTGTGTATGGCTAAGAATTATTTTTACATATTTAAAAGGTTGAAAAAAATTAAGAGAATAATACTTGTGACATGTCAAAAGTATATGCAATTAAAATTTCAGTACCCAAGAATAAAATTTTATTGAAACACAGCCACAATAGTTATTGACATAATTTCTATAACTGCTTTAACACTAAAACTTCAGGATTGAATATTTAAACATCAGAGCAACAAGAAAGAGGCTGGGTCTCTGTTACTGTGGAGTCACCACACAGACCTTGGGTGACCTAAATTCAGACTTTATATTTTATTTTGGGTATTGTTATATCAGCCTAATTAATCTGTATCCTGCCTTAAACAGATTACAGGAAAATTTACACAATTGATTTGGATAACTTTCTACATGAACATGTTCAGAAGATATTGATCTAAAAGTTTGCAAGATTCTGCTAGATGCAATTTAGCTAAAATTCAGCAAGTACAAATTAGTTGTCTTTTTATCGTTCTCATGAGCAGCTTGGTTCCAAAGATGATAACAGTAATGACTGATAACCTAAAATTCCTGAGTGATTAATAAATTATTTTCCACCTCATGTTGTTTTATAAAAGACTAATTTGCAAAACGTTAGGCATCAAATTTATCATTGAGAAACCCAATTGAACATGAAAATGATAAGAAAGTGACCACAGTTATTTTTAACAATGGGCCAAATAACCCCAAGCTTGCTTTAACTTATACTGGTTTCTGCAAAGAAAAGCCCAAAGAGAATCACCAAGGCACACAGTAGATATTAACTAAATACATAATTGACCTGATTGCCTAGGAGAGTAATCCTATCTACAATAAATAGGTGCCATTTAGTGTGGGGTATTGCCAGAAGGGAATATTGGTTTACCATAACCACATAGCTATCCATGTATGAATAATGACTTAACCAGATGGGCAAGGGCAGAGTATCCATTGCCCATTCTCTATGTACCCTCCTTCCTTATCCTGCTTGGAAAGCGGTATAAGGAACTCGCTTAGCTAGTAATCAGATTAATAGCAGATAAAATTAAAACCAGAAAGAAATAATGTATCCATACAATATATAAAACAAAAGTTATTACTAAAAACCTCTATTGTAGGGGAGTAACCTCAGCAAAATGGTATAAAGTAGTATCTTAGTCCATTTGGGCTGCTATAACAAAAATACCATAGACTGGGTGGCTTAAACAACAAACAGTTCTCACAATTCTGGAGGCTGAGAAGTCCAAGGTCAAAGTGCCAAAAGATTCATTGTCTTGTGAGGGTCTGCTTCCTGGTTCATAGAAAGCTATCTTCCCACTGTGTCTTCACATGGTGGAGGAGTGAAGGAGTTCTCTGGGGTCTCTTTTATAAAAGCACTAATTCCATTTATGAGGGTTCTGCCATTATGACCTAATTACCTCTCAAAGGGCCCACCTCCAAATACCATCACACTGAGAATTAAGTTTCAACATATTCAACAAATTTGGGGGAACACAAATATTCAGCCTATAGCATTCCATCCCTGCCTCCTCAAAATTCATGTCTTTCTCATGTGCAAAATGCATTCATTCTATCCCAATAGCCCCGAGAGCCTTAACTCATTCCACTATCAACTTTAAAGGCTATGTCCAAAGCCTCTTCTAAATATCATCTAAATTGATTATGGATGAGACTCAAGGTATGATTCATCCTGAGGCAAATTCCTCTCCAAAATACAAGGGTGGGATAGGCATAAGATAAACATTACCATTCCAAAAGACAGAAATAGCAAAAAAGGAGTGACAGGTTCTAAGTCCAAAATCTAATGACAAACTCCATTAGAACTTAAGGCTCAAGAATAATCCTCTTTGGCTGGATGCTCTGCCTTCCAGATCCATTGGGGTGGCAATTTCACCCCCATGGCTAGGGGTGGCTGCCCCACAGTGGCTCTCTGTTGGGAGGGGAAGATCCCAACTGGGGAAGATCTATGCCAGCCTTGCCTCTGAGTTGTCTCTCTGAAAGGGTCATATGGCTTTTCTGGGCAAAGGTCCCACACCCACAGCTCTCCTGGGTTGGTGTTCCACACCTGAGGTTCTACCAGGCAGCCCCATCCTTTGAAACCTAGGAGGAGGCAACCTTTTCCCCTGGGGATCTGCACTCTGGACCTGTGATAGGAGTGGCAGCCCTGATGGTCTCTGAATTGCCATTGGGGTCATTCTTGAATTGTCTTGAAGAATAGCACCTGAATTCTGTTGAGATGGCTCATCCTTCTAATTTCCTTATCAAACAGTTGCTTGGCCATACACTTAGTACTTTCATTTTTTGCAATATGGTTACTGAGAATTTTCAAAAATCTCTAAGTTCTGCTTAACAATTTTGTCATTAAATCTTTTTCTCTTCTTGCATTCTTCTCTATAAGTGGTCAAGAGGATCCAGGCTGTCCTTCAACAATTTGCTTAGAAATAGCTTCAGCTAAATATTCAATTACATCACTTGCATATTCTTCCTTCCACAAAACACTAGAACGTGAACAGAATTCAGCCAAGTTCTTTGCCACTTTATAGCAAGGACAGCCTTTCCTCCAGTATCTAATAACATGTTTCTCATTTTCATCTAAGACCTGATCAGAATAACCTTTACCATTCATATTTCAAACAACTTTCTGCTCAGGATTACTTAGGCATTCTTTAAAAAGATTAAGGCTTTTTCTACAGCTCTCCTTTTCTCCTTCTGAGCTCTCACCAGAATTGCCCTTAATGGTCTATTTACAGCAATATAGGCTTTTTCTAATATGCCCTTCAAAGCTGCTTTAGCCTCTACCCATTACCCAGTTCCAAAGATGCTTCCACACCTGTAGGTATTTGTTACAGCAGCACATCCCCAACTTCTCAGTACCAATTTCTGTCATAGTCTATTTGGACTGCAATAACAAAAAGTCCATAGACTGGGTAGCTTAAATAACAAATATTTATTTTTCACAGTTCTGGAAGCTGGGAGGTCCAAGATTAAGGTGCTAGCAAATTTGGTATCTTGTGAGGGCTGACTTTCTAGTTCATAGAAGGCTACCTTCTCACTGTGTCCTCATATGATGGAGGAGTGAGGGAGCTCTCAGTTTTCTTTTTTCAATAAGGGCACTAATCTCATTTATGAGGGCTCCATCCTCATGATATAATCACCACCCAAAGGCCCCACTTCCAAATAACATCACAATGAGGATTAGGTTTCAACATATGAATTTGATGAGGGGACAAAAATATCAGTCAACAGTAAGTAGGCAGATACAAACTCATATCTCCTCCAAGAAAAATAGAAAAACAAACATGAAGTGTCAGAATCAACTTCATCAGAACATTGGAAAATACTCAAAAGTTTACAGCAATCAAGTGAATGCTGAATCAAGAAAGAAATAAATTCAAAATGGTAGGAAACATTGTGGCATTTTTACTGGCTGTTGCTTATCTCCAACCCCAGCACACCATTAATCTTGAAGAGGGAGCCCCATATTCTCAAACTGGTTCCAGAGAAAGCAGAGCTGACCTTATTTGCAAGTTATTGAGTGTGTCTGTTCTCAAGTGTCTGGAGGCTACCTAAAGAATTGACACAAGGTGTTTTATCTCTGTTTTTCCTGACTTGGATCTCAGGCCTGAAAACCAGTGGGCAATGCTCAGAAATAATGCAAGCTGAATTCACAACCCACAAATGCCTAGAGCAAAAAATTATGGTTGAAACATGCACTAGACCACATAAGGCCCAGAGGCAAAAGTTGGGGAGAGTGTCTTTGGGAAATTAGGATATTTGAAAACAATAATACATGGAGGAATTTAAAAGGCTGTGCCCAGGCCCAGAGCAAGAGACATGCTCAGAAAAGACCTGAGAAAACCCTATGCTTCATATCAGTCTGATTTCTAGGTCAAGAACAAGCCTAGCTAAGTGTTGAAGGGGTGCCCAGGCACAGGGCCAACCTACAAATACTGGGAGAGGTGGTGGTATTTGTTTGTTTTTTAGCTCCTGACTTTCAAGAAAATCTCTATTAAAACACTAGCTGAACACGAGCTAAGGAACAGAGACTGCAGTGACTGTATACAACAAAGAATACTCCTTACCTAAGGAAAGTGTGAGAAAGTCACTGAATGAACAGACTACTGCAGCCTTCAACAAAAAGACAGAAAACCCTGGGAAAGTTGGAGAATCTCTGTAAATCATTACAGAGATAGCACACTATACTATTCAAATTCTAGTTTTCAACAACAACAACAAAACACAAGGCATACAAAGAAACAGTAAAGTATGGCCCATTCAATGGAACAAAATAAATTAATGGAAACCATCCCTGAGGAAGTACAGACATTTCTACTATAAAAAGACAAAAACAACTTTCTTTTTTATTGAAGTATAATTGACATATAATGTCATATTAGTTTTAGGTGTACAACATAATGATTCAATATTTTTATATGTTGCAAAGTGATCACTGCAATAAGTCTAGTCACCATACATAGTTGCAAAATTTTTTTTGTCTTCTGATGAGGAGTTTTAAGATTTACTCTCTTAGCAACTTTTAAATATACAATACAGGATTATTAACTATAGTCACCATGCAATACATTACATCTCCATGACTTAATTCCTTTATAATTAATTTGTACCTTTTGATCCCCTTCACTCATTTCATCCACCCCTTACTCCCTGCCTCTGGCAACTGGCAATCTGTTCTCTGTATCTATGAACTTGGATTGCTTTTTTAAATTATTATTTTTAGATTCCACATATAAGTGAAATCATATGGTATTTGTCTTTCTCTGTCTGACATTTCACCTAGCATAATGCCCTCAGGGCCCATCCATGTTGTCATAAATGTCAAGATCCCATTCTTTTTTATGGCTGAATAATATTTCATTGTGTATATATACACCACATTTTCTTTATCCATTAATCCATCAGTGGACACTTAGGTTAAAACAACTCTCTTAAATATGCACAAAGAGCTAAAGAAAAACATAATCAAAGAACTCTAAAGGAAATCAGAGAAATTATGTATGAACAAAAGAATATCAATAAAGTGATAAATATTATAAAATGAATAAAATAAAGGAATTCTAGACTGGGGAAGGGAGTGGAAAGGTAATAAGGCAGACAGAGAGAACTGAAGGAATGTGTTTCCTGCTGTCTGCCCCAGGATTATAGGAAGTGGTCCATGCATGCACTTCTGAGACTCCCCCACTCGAGGATCTCCCTACCAGGCTGTGGACACACCCAAAACCCCAGGTTCTAAGCACACACCTACCCCCATTCTGCTGCCAACCTTTCTTTTTATTAACTTCAGCTTTTGTGACAAAGGTGCTCCCAACAATAGTGGCAAATCACCTCCTATAAGAGACCTAAAACTTGTGCTACAGCACCACCTTCTGGAAAACAAAAGGCTTCTAATTGCCAATCTGTTGAATTGTTAGAATCAAAATAAACAAAGCCTTACCTGAATAACAATGGTATTCACCACTTCATATATGACAGTAGAGTCACATATCATTGAACACTATGAAAAATCTTGGTAATACAGTAACACAAAAAGAAAATGACAATTCTCCAGCAACCAAACTTAAAGACATGGAATATTGTGCTCTCACTGATAAAGAATTCAAAATAGCTGTTGTGAAAAAATTCAGACTTACGAGGAAGCTCAGAAAGGCAATATAATAACCTCAGGAATAAAATTGAACAGAAGGAGTATTTTATGAAAGAGATTTAAATTATAAAAAAGAAACAAACACTAGCATCATGGCAGTGTGAGACACTTCTTTTGTCTCTACCCCTTCAATTTACAACTAATAAAATATCCATAACTCAACAAAGGTTCCTTTTTCCAACACACCAGGATGCTAGAGAGACCCACATATGTGCACATCTAATACTGGGTGGATTGGAAAACACAGAGGAGGTGGAACTGGGAAAACAATGGAGGTGGTGTCCACAATCTTGAGCCCCTGGCTGTGGCAGCTGAGCCCACAGCCCAAGGGAACCCAGCAGCAGTAAAGAAGGCAGTGCACATGTCTCTGGCCTCCTGGCAACAGTGGCACATGTGACCACAGGAAAACAGGCAGCAGCAGTGGTAGGCCTGTGACCCCAGTCACTCCAGCAGCAGCAGTGCTTGCAACTTTGGCCCCCCACCTGTGGCAGTGGTATTGGCACACCAAACAAGCCCTGATTTGTTGGAGGCACCTGCAACCCCAGCCCCCACCTTTCCCAATCACACCACTGTGGTGGTGGTGCCTATGTCCCAGGTGACTCCATATGAGGCAAAGTCGCCCACCATCCTCCTGCCCCAAATGATAATGCCAGCAATCTGGCACAGCAACCACAGCAACACTGGCAGAACCGATGCACCACTGACCCCAGAGGTACAAATAGCAAAGAGGGTGGCACCATTGATACCTGTGGTAGAGGCAATAGAGTGTGGAAAGTTCTCAATTATAGCCAGAAGCAGCACAGGTGAGAGAAACCAAAAATTTGTGCCATAGTGACCTACTGAAAAACAAAAGTAAGTACTCTAATTACCAACCTCTTGGATTGTTAGAATTGAAGTAAACAGCTTTATCTAAATAAGAAAGGTGTTCACTGTTTAAATATGCCAGCAAATGAACAACATAGCAAGTACCATTGAAAACCACAGTAACATGATACCACAAAAAGGAAATGACAATTCTTCAGAAACCAAACTTAAAGTCATGGAAGATTGTGATCTAATTGATAGAGAATTCAAAATAGTTGTCATGAAAACCTCAACAAGCTACAAGAAACATAGAAAGGCAGTTCAATGACCTCAGAAATAAAATTAGTGAACAGATCAAATACTTTACCAAAGAGATTGAAACTCTAAAAAAGAGCCAAACAGAAATTCTTAGGCTGAAGAAATCAATAAATGAAATAAAGACTGCATTAGAAAGCATTGGAAAAAGAGCAAACTAGATGGAAAGGAGAATTAGTGAGCTTAAGTATAGAAATCTAGAAATGATTCAGGTAGAAAAGAAGAGAGAGCTAAGATTTTCTTGAAAAAAGGAAATTCTACAATAACTATCTGACTGCATTAGAAAAGGCAACATAAGGATAACGGGTAAACCAGAAAGGGAAATGAGGGAGAAGGGAGCAGAGACCTTACTTAAAAAGTAATAGCTGGGGCCAGCCAGGTGGCCAGTTTAGTTCACGCTTTGGCAGCCTAGGGTTTGTGGGTTCAGATCCTGGGTGCCCGCTGATGCACAGCTTGTCAGCCATGCCATGACAGCATCCCATATAAAGTAGAGGAAGATGGGCACGGATGTTAGCCCAGGGACAGTCTTCCTCAGCAAAAAGAGGAGGATTGGCAATGGATGTTAGCTCAGGGCTGGTCTCCCTCACACACACAGAAAATAATAATAACAGCTGAAAACATCCCAAAACTGGAGAAGGAACTGAATATTCCTCTTAAATCAATGGATAGAGCATCCAGACAGAAAATCAACAAGGAAACATTGGCCTTAAATGAAACAAAAGACCAGATGAACTTAATAGATATATAAAGAACATTCCATCCAAAAGCAAAGGTAGACATTATATAATTAATTATAAAAGAGATAATCCATCAAGAAGACATAACATTTATTAATATATGTGCAGCTAACATAGGAGCACCAAAATATATAAAACAATTATTAACAGACCTAAAGGGAGAAGTAGACTGCAACACAATAATAGAAAGTCAACAAGGAAACATTGGCCTTAAAAAATGATAGACCAGGTGGACTTAATAGATATATATAGAACATTCCATCCAAAAGCAGAATACACATTCTTCTCAAGTGTACATGGAAAATTCTTAAGGACAGACCATATGTTGGAACACAAAACAAGTCCCAATAAATTTAAGACTGAAATCATATGAAGCATTTTTTTCTGAAGACAAAAGTGGGAAACTAGATATCAACCACAAGAAGAAAACTGAAAAACATCACAAATATATGGCGATTAAACAACATGATACTGAACAACTATTAGGACGATGAATAAACCAAAAAATAAATTTAAAAATGACTGAAAACAAATGAAAATTAAAATATGACATACCAAAATCTTTGGGATGCAGCAAAAGCAGTAGTAAGAGGAAAGTTTAGAGCAAAATAGGCCTACCTCAGAAAATAAGAAAAATTTCAAATAAACTATCTAACCTTACACCTTAAGGAACTAGCAAAAGAAAACAAAGGATGCCTAAAATCAGTAAAAGAAAGGGATAATAAAAATCTGAGCAGAAATAAATTAAAAAGACTAAAAAGAAAATAGAAAGAATCAATAAAACTAAGAGCTGGTTCTTTGAAACATAAACAAAAATGATAAGCCCTTAGCTAGATTCACTAAGAAACAAAGACAGAAGGATCAAATAAAATCAGAAGTGAAAGGGAAGTTACAACAGATATTGCAGAAATAGAAAGTATTATAAGAGACTACTATGAACAGCTATACTCCAAAAGTTGGACAACCTAGAAAAAAAATGGATAAATTCTTAGAATCACACAAACTTTCAAGACCAAATCATAAGGAAATAAAAAATCTGAATAGCCCTATCACCAGTAACATTATTGAAACAGTAATCAAAACCCTCTCAAAGAACAAAAGTCCAGGACCACATGGCATCACTGGTGAATTCTACCAAACATTCAAAGAATATTTAGTACCTATCCTTCTCAAAATCTTCCAAAAATGGAAGAGGAGGGGACACTTCCTATCTCATTTTATGAGGCCAACATTACCGTGATACCAAAACAAGACAATGACAACACAAAAAAAGAAAATTACAGGCCAATGTCTCTCGTGAACTTAGAAACAAAAATGTTCAACAACATATATCAAACAAAATACAACAATACATTAAAAGGATTATACACCATAATAAAGTGGGATTTGTTCCAGGGATGCAGGGATGGTTCTACATTCACAAATCAATCAACATGGTATACCACATTAAAAGGAAGCATAACAATTATATGATCATCTCAATAGATGCAGAGTAATCATTTGAAAAAATTCAGCATCTATTTGTGATAAAAACTCTCAGTAAAATGAGTATAGAGTAAACATGCCTCAACATGATAAAGGCCATATATGACAAACCCACAGTCAATATCATAATAGTGAAAAACAGAAACCTATCCCTGTAAGATCAAGAACAAGACAAAGATACCCACTCTTGCCACATATATTCAACTTAGTATTGGAAGTCCTAGCCAGGCAATTAGGCAAGAAAAGAAATAAAAGGCATCTAAATTGGAAATGAAGAGGTAAAGCTGTCACTATTTGTGATGACATGATTTTACATATAGAAAACCCAAAAAATATATGTTGCTGGATAGAAAATTAATATGCAAAAATTTGTTGCTTTTCTACACACTAACAATGAACTACCAGAAAGAGAAATTAAGGAAAGGATCTCATTTACAATTACAACAAAAAAGACAAATTACCTAGGAATAAACAACCAATGAAGTGAAAAGCCTGTACACTGAAAACTATAAGACATTTTTGAAAGAATTGGAGAAAACACAAAGAAATGGAGAGATATTCCACACTCAAGGATGGGAAGAATTAACATTGTTAACATGTTCATATGACCTAAAGGAATCTACAGATTTAATGCAATCAATACCTATCAAAATTGCAATGACATTTTTCACAGAAATAGAACCAAAAATCATAAAATTTGTATGTAATCACAGAACACCCAAAATAGCCAATGCAATCCTGAGGGGGAAAATAAAAGAACAATGCCTGAGGCATCACAGTCCCTGATTTCAAATTATACTACAAAGCTATAGTAATCAAAACAGTATGGTACTGGCAGAAAAAAAGACACAGAAATCAATGGAACAGAATTGAGAGACCAGAAATAAACCCACACATCTATGGACAGCTAATTTGTGACAAGGGAGCCAAGAACACACAATGGAGAAAAAGAGTCTCTTCAATAAATGGTGATGGGGAAATTGGACAGCCACATGCAAAAGAATGAAATTAGACCACTATCTTACACCATATAGAAAAATTAACTCAAAATGGATTAAAGACTTCAACATAAGACCTGAAACCGTAAAACTCTGAGAAGAAAACAGGTGGTACACTCTTTGACATTGGTCTTAGCAATATCTTTTGGATATGTCACCTCAGGCAAGGAAAACAAAAGCAAAAATATACAGGTGAGACTATGTCTAACTAAAAAGCTCTGAACAGGAAAGGAAAACATTAACAAAATGAAAAGACAAACTACTGAATGGGAGAAGATATTTGCAAATCATATATCCAATAAGGGGTTAATATCCAAAATATGTAAAGAACTCATGCAAGTCAACAGAAAACAAACAACCTGATTAAAAAATGGATGGATCTGAATAGACATTTTTTCAAAGAAGACATACAAATGGCTAACAGGCACATGAAAAGATGATCAACACAACTAATTATTAAGGAAAAATAAATCAAAACCACAATGAGATATCACTTCAAGCCCATTAGGAGGGCTTTTATCAAAGAGACAAGAAAAGGGGGCCAGCTTGGTGGCATAGTGGTTAAGTTCGTGTGCTCCACTTTGGCAGCCCAGGGTTTGCAGGTTCGAATCCTGGGTGTGGACTGATGCACCACTTGTCAAGCCATGCTGTGGTGGCATCCCATATAAAGTAGAGGAAGACGGGCATGGATGTTAGCCCAGGGCTGGTCTTCCTCACACACACACACACAAAGACAAGAAATAACAAGTGTTGCAGAGGATGTGGACAAAAGAGAACTTCATACACTGTTGGTGGTACTGAAAATTGGTGCAGCCATTATGAAAACCAGTATGGAGATTCATCAAAAAATTAAGAATGTAACAATCTAAGATCCAGCTATTCCACTTCTGGGTATTTATCCAAAGAATATAATAACACTAATTTGAAAAGATATATGCACCTATGTGTGCATTGCAGCATTATTTACAATAGCCAAGATATGGAACCATCCTAAGTGCCCATCAACAGATGAACAGATAAAGACGTGATATATGGAATAATAGTCAACCATCTATAAAGATGAAATCTTGCCATTTGTGACAACATGAATGGACCTTGAGGGTATTATGCTAGGTGAAATAAGTCAGACAGAGAAAGACAAATACCATGTGATTTCACTTGTATATGGAATATAAAAAATTAAATGAACAAACAAAACAAAACAAAAACACATAGATACAGAGAACAGACTGGTTTTTACCAAAAGGGAAGGGGAATGGGGGAGGGAAAAATGGGTAAAGAGTGTCAATTGTATGGTGATGGATGGAAAACTGATTTTGTTTTTGAGCTTGTAGTGCATACATAACTCAAATTATAAAATGCACATGAAACATATAATGTTACAAATCAATGTTAGCACAATAAAAAAATTAAATTAAAAATAAAATAAAGCCAATTATGTTCTCAAAAAAAAGAAAAGAAAATCTGGAGCTGAAGAACTCAATAAATGAGATGAATGCACTAGAAAAAATTGGAAATAGAGGAGATCAGATGGAAAAGAAATTAAGTGATGTAGAGAATATGAATTTAGAAATAAATCAGGTGGAAGAAGAGAGAGAACTTATTTTTAAAAAGTGAAGAAACCTTACGAGAGCTATCCGACACCATTAGAAAAGCCAATGTATGAATAATGGTTATACTGGAAGGAGAAGAGAGGGAGAAAGGGGCAGAGCATTAAAGAAATAATAGCTGAGAATATCCCAAACCTGCGGAAAGAACTGGATATACAAGTCCATGAAACTAATAGAACACCTTATTATCTCAATGCAAAAAGACCTTCTCTAAGACACATTATAATGAAACTATGAAAAGTCAGTGATAAAGAAAGAATTTTAAAGGCAGCCAGGAATAAAAAGAAAGTAACATACAAAGCAACTTCCATTAGGCTATCAGCAGATTTCTCAGAAGAAACACTAAAGGCCTGAAGAGAGTGGAATGACATATTCAAAGTATTAAAAGATAAAAATTGCCGCCCAAGAGTACTTTGTTCAGCAAAGTTATCCATCAGATATGAAAGAGAAATAAAGGCCTACCCAGACCAACAAAAGCTGAGGAAGTTGACAACCACTAGATCCGCCTTGCAAGAAATGCTGAAAGGAGTTCTTCAAGCTGAAACAAAATTATGCAAAACTCTGATTAAGGTGATAAATAGACATTCAGAATTAGACAACTATAACTCTATTTTAGGATAGTGTGTTAAACAATTATAGTTTGAAGGTTAAAGAAAAATAGCATTAGAAATAACTATAGCTACTACAATTTGGTAAAAAATTTACAACATTAAAAGAAATAGTATGTTACAACACTGTTACAATATAAAAGGGACGGAACAAAAGGATAGAACCTTTATAGGTGAATAAATATAAGTTGCTATCAGCAGAAAAAGGACTATTTCACCTATGAGGTGTTTGTTGTAAGCATCATGGTAACCACAAAGCAAAAACCTAGAGTAGATACCCAAAATATAAAAAAGGGGAGAATGGGAAAATCACCATGAAAAACCACCAACTTACAAAAGTAGACAGAAATAGAAGGAATAAGAAAAAATGGACAGACAAAATACCCAGAAGTCAAAAGATAAAATGGTAGAACTAAGTCCTTACATACCAATAATCGCCCTAAATGTAAATGGCTTGAACTCACCAATCAAAAGGCAAGGAGTGACTGGATGAATAAAAAAAAAATTAGATCTGAGTATATGCTGCCTAAGGAGACTCATTTCAGCGCTAGAGACACACATAGGCTCAAAGTGAAGGGGTGGAAGATGAGATTCCAAGCAAGTAGAAACCCAAAGAAAGTGGGCATAGCCATACTTATATAAGACAAAATAGACTTCAAGCCAAAAATGGTGATAAGAGGCAAAGAAGGTCATTATATAATGATAAAGGAGTCAAGAAAATATAATTGTAAATATACAAGCTCCTAATACCTGAGCACTGAGATATATTAAGCAAATGCTAACTGATATTAAGAGAGAAATAAACACCACCACAATAATGGTAGGAAACTTCAATACTCCACTATCAACAATGGATGGATGAAACAGATGAAAATCAACAAGGAATCATTGGAATTCAACCATACTTTAGAACAAATGGACTTAAATACACATACAGAACATTCCATTCAACAGCAGCAGAATATACATTCTTCTCAAGTGAACACGGAACGTTCTCCATGATGGATCATATGATAGAACAAAAAAAAACTTAGCAAATTTAAGAAGATTGAAATTATACCAACTATTTTCTGTGACCACAATGTATAAAACTAGAAACCAACAACAAAAGGAAAATGAGAAGATCTGCAAGTATGCATAAGCCAAACTCACTTCTGACAGTCAATGGGTCAAAGAGAAAATCCAAAGGGAAATAAAAAATTATCTCTAAACAAATGAAAATGGAAATGTAACATATCAAATCTTATGGGATGTGGCAAAACGAGTTTGAGAGAAAAATTTTTAGCAATATATATGTTAAGATATTAGAAATATCTTAAATAAAAACAACTTTACACCTCAAGGAACTAGAAAAAGAAGAACAAATTAAACTAAAAATTAGCAGAAGGAAGGAAATAATAATGATCAGAGCAGAAATAAATGAAATAGAGACCAGAAAAACAATAGAAAGGCTCAACAAAACTAACAGTTGGTTCTTTGAAAAGATTTAAAAAATTGAGAAGATTTTATCTAAACTAAGAAAAAAAAAGAAGACTCAAATAGATCAAATTAAAAATAAAAGGAGACATTACAATTGATACTATCAACAATTATATGCCAACAAATTACATGACCTACAAAAAATGGATACGTTTATAGAAACATACAACCCACCAAAATGAGTCTGGAAGAAATAGAAAAATCTGAACTGACCAATAACAAGTAAAGAGATTGAATCAGTAAAAAAACTCCCAACATAGAAAACCACAAGACCAGATGGCTTCCCTGGTAAATTCTACCAAACATTTAAAGAATTACCATCCATCTTCCTCAAACTTTTTCAAAATATCAAGAAGGAGGGAACACTTCTAAACTCATTCTTCAAAGCCAGCATTACCTTACTACCAAAGCCCGATAAGGATACCAGAAGAAGAGAAAATTATAGACCAATATCCATGATGAAGATAGACACAAAAA
This sequence comes from Tapirus indicus, assembly GCA_031878705.1. Taxonomy (NCBI): domain Eukaryota; kingdom Metazoa; phylum Chordata; class Mammalia; order Perissodactyla; family Tapiridae; genus Tapirus; species Tapirus indicus. The sequence goes on from CM062942.1 coordinate 51,165,945, forward strand.
TACTCAGCAAAGTATTAGCAAACTGAATTCAGAACACTTTAAAAGGATTATACATGATGACAAAGTGAGACATCCCTGGGATTCAAGGATGGTTCAACATATGCAAATCAATAAATGTAATACATCACAATAATAAAATGAAAGATAGAAGTCACATGATCATCTCAATAGACACAGAAAAACATCTGACAAAACTCAGCATCATTTCTTGATAAAAACCCTTCAAAGATTGGGTATAGAAGGAACTTATCTCAACACAATGAAGGCCATATACAACAAATCCATGGCTAAAATTATACTGACTGATGAAAAATAGGAACCATTTTCTCTAAGATCAGGAATAAGAAAAAGATCCCTAGTCTCATCACTCCTATTAAACACAGTACTGGAAGTCCTAGCTAGAGGAATTAGGCAAGACAAAGAAAGAAAAGCATCCAAACCTGAAAGAAAGAAGTAAAGTTGTTGCTATTTGCTGATGATATGATTTTTATATACAGAAAATCCCAAAGAATTAACCAAGAAAATATCGGAACAAATCAATGACTTCAGTAAAGTTGCAAGATACAAAAATCAACATACAGAAATCAGTTGCTTTCTTTTCCACTAATGATGAAACATCTGAAAAAGAAACTTAAAAACTATCCTAATTCACAATAGTATCAAAAACAATAAAATACTCAGCAAAAAATTTAACCAAGGAAACAAAAGATCTGTACAATTAAATGTACAAAACTTTGCTGAAAGAAATCCAAGAAGACACAAAGAAATGGAAAGACATCCTGTGTTCATGGATCACAAAAATTAACATTGTTAAAATGTCCATACTACTCAAAGCTATCTACAGATTCAACACAACCTCCTTCAAAATACCAAAGCCATTCTTCACAGAAATCGAAGAAACAATCCTAAAATTAATGTGGAATTACAAAAGACCACAAACAGCCAAAGCAATCCTAATAAAAGTGAACAAAGCCTGAGGTATCTTGCTTCCTGATTTCAAACTATGCTACAAAGCCATAGTAATAAAAACAGTATGGTACTGGCACAGAAATAGAAACATAGACAGTGGAACAGAATATAGACCCCAGAATAAAATTCCAGCATATACAGCCAGCTAATATTGACAAGGGAGCCAAGAACACCCAATGGGGAAAAGATAGTCTCTTCAACAAATGGTGCTGGGAAAACTGGAGAAACACATGAAGAACAATAAAATTGGACCCCTATCTCAAACCACTCAAAAGACTAAGTTGAAATGGATCAAAGCTTAAACATAACACCTGATACCATAAAACTCCTAGAGGAAAGTGTAGGGAAGAAGCTCCTTGATATTGGTCTTGGAAATGATTTTTGGATATGATGACAAAAGTACAAACAACAGAGGTGACATCGGCTTCATGATGGAGTGAGTTATTCCCTTTGTCTCTCCACTCTAAGTTACAACAAATCAGACATCCATTGACCAACAGAGGATTCCCTACACAGCACAACAGGTAGCCTAAGAGATCTGTGCATCTGTACATCTGAAAGTCGGAGGACTGGACCCTCAAGAGGCAGTGGAACTAGGGTAGAAGCCCCTTCCCCAGGCAGCAGTGATCCAGGGTACAGATTCCCACAGCAGCATGCATGCCTGTCAATAAAGATTGCAGGAGCTGAAATAGGCACAGCTTGGTCCTCACCACTCCTGTAGCAGATTTGGTGCATATGCCCCCTCCCCATCTCTCAGAAGTGGCCAGGTCTTTCCAACAGTGGGGTCAGGATACAAAACTCAGATTTTGGCACACCCAAAATCACACACTGGAGTGGCATACCCTGACCTGAGTTTTCAAAACATTCTGGCTAGCACCATAGACTAGAGGCTGCATGAGTGAACAGCAACAACAACCTCTTCTTGCTTAGCCTCTGCCCCCCCCATGGTAGCAGGTGGAAACTGACCAGAGACTTCAGGAACCACAGAAGAACTGGTGACCCAGCCCCCAGTTGTGGCTCTCCTGACACTGACTCCACCAGCAGCAGGGGCTGCATACAAGTCCCTGGGTCCCAAAGCTCCTGGCATTGACAGTAACACCTGTGAATCCAGTGCTCCTGGCAGCAGTGTGGCCAGCACCCCCAGAAAACCCAGGAGCTCCAGCACAGGTGGTGTACAGGGCAGCAGCATCTGAGCCTCTGGAGAGCCTGCAGAGAGCCAGTGGAGGAATATGAAACCCATTTGACCCCAGAAGCAGCAGAAGTGCTCACAACCTGGTGACTCCAGTGGTGACACCTGAGACCACATCAACATCCTATGCAGCAAGGCACCAGCAACCTCAGAGACACAAGTAGCACAAAAAGGGCATTGATGAAGCCACTAGCAGAGGCAGTGGAGACTGGAAAGTGCATGCTGTCAAATACAACATGAAGCAGCTCAGAATCAAAGTAAACAAAGCCATACCCAAATAAGAGAGGTGGTTACTACCACAAATGCACCAGCAGAGAATAAATTTATCAACTACTATGAAGAATTACAGTAACATGGCAGAACAGAAGGAGAATGAAAACTATCCACAAACCAAACTTGAAGTCACAGAAGATTACAATCTAACTGACAGAATTCAAAATAGGTATCATGAAGAAACTCAACAAGTTACAAGTAAACTCAGAAAGACAATTCAATGAGCCCAGGAATAAAATTTATGAACAGATGGAGTACTTCACCAAAGAGATTGAAACTCTAAAAAAAACCCCACAGAAATTCTGGAGATGAAGAACAAGATCAATGACATGAAAAATAATGCAGAAAGAATTAAAAATAGAGCAAACCCTATGGAGCAGAGAATTAGTGAGCTGGAGGAGAGAAACCTGGAAATGATTCAGGTAGAGGAGGAGCGAGAACTAAAATTTTAAAAATGAAAAAATTCTTCAAGAAATATCTGACTCAATTAGGAAAAGTAACATGAGGATTGTAAGTATCCCAGAAAGAGAAGAGAGGGAAAAGGGAGCAGAGAACTTATTCAAGGAAATAATAGCTGAGAACTTCTGAGGATATTCTGTCATTTGTGACAACATAGATGGACCTTGAGGACATTATGTTATGTGAGATAAGTCAGAAAAAAAAGTACTGTATGATATCACATATGTGAAATCTAATAACAGACATAAAAAAAGGAAAGTAAAATGTTGCTTACCAGGGAATATGGAGTAGGGGGGATAAGATTGATATGGTTTAAGGGCAGAAACTTGCAATGAGTAGTAAATAAGATAGACATTTAATGCAGAGTACAATGAATAGAAACAACAATATTGTACTATAATTGTGTAATGTGATACAGGTGCTAAATATTGCTACAACAGCAATGGTATTATCATATATAAACATATCAAATTAACATGTTGTACAGTTTAAATTTACACAATGTTACATGTCAAATATATTAAAAAATCCCAATGACCCTACCTCATACCATATATAAAAGTTAAATCAAAATGGATCAAAGATCTAAGTAAGATCTATAGCTATGAAACTCTCAGGAGAAAACAGGTATAAATCTTCATGATCTTTAACTTGGCAATGGATTTTTAGGTATTACTCCAGATTTACAAGTAGCAAAAGAAAAAATGGATAAGTTGTGCTTTACCAATATTAAAAATTTTGTGTATCAAAGAACACTATGAAAAAAGTGGAAAGACAATGCACAAAATGAGAGAAAATTATTGCAAATCATATATCTAATATTGTCTAGTATCCAGAATAAATAAACAACTCCTTCAATGTAAGAACAAATAGATAAACAACCCAATTAGAAAATGGGCAAAGGACTTGAATAGAAATTTCTCCAATGGAGATATACAAATGACCAACAAGCACTGAAAAGATGTTCAACATCATTAGTCATTAAAAATGCAAATCAAACCACAATGAAATACCACTTGACACCCATTAGGATGGCTATCATATAAAAGATGAATAATAACAAATGTTGGAAAGGATGTGAAAAAATTGGAACTTTTATACATTCCTGGTGGGAATGTAAAATGGTGTAGCACTGAATAAAAGAGTTTGGCAGTTTCTCAAAAATTTAAACATTGAATTATCATATGATCTAGCGATTCTGTTCCTAGGCATATATCCATCCAAAATTGTAAACAGGTATTTAAGCAAATGTCTGTACACAAATATTCATAGCAGTACTATTGTCAATATCCAAAAGGTGGAAATAACCCAAGTGTCCATCAACAAATAAATGGGTAAGCACAATGTGGTGTATCTATATAATGGAATATTCAGCCAAAAAAAGAATAAAGTACTGATACATGCTATAATGGAAAATGTTAAGCTATCTTAAAGATGTCAGATAAAAAAAGTTACATATTGTGTGATTCAATTTACATAAAATATATTCCGTATATGCAATAAATATAGGTAAATTCATAGAGACAGAAAGCATATTGGTTGTTTTCAGGGTTTGAGGCCAGGGAGAATGGGAAGTGGTTGGTGGTTATAGGTTCTTTTTTGGAGATGATGAAAACATCTTGGAATATTTTGAGACTAGATAAAGACAATGGTTGCACAACATTCTGAATATGCTAATGCCATGAATTTTGTACTTTCAAATGTTTGATCCGGTGTTATGTGAATTTACCTCAATAAGAAAAATATTTTAAAATAATCTGTATTATCAGATTATAGTTAATAGTACTGTATTGCATAATTGAAAGTTGCTAAGAGAGTAGATATTAAAAGTTCTTACCACAAGAAAAATAAATTTGTAAATAGATATGGTGATGGATGTTAAGTAAACTTATTGTGGTGATCATTTTGCAATACATACAAAAATTGAGTCATTACACTGTACACCTAAAACTAATATGATGTTATATGTCAATTATACTTTAATTTTTAAAAAACAAGAAAGATCTTGAATAAAAAATCTAACTTTACACCTCAAGAAAACAGAAAAAGAAGAACAAACTAAGCTCAAAATTAGTAGAGGGAAGGAAATAACAAAGATCAGAGCAGAAATAAATGATATAGACACTAAAAAGACAATAGAAAAATCAAAGAAACTAAGACTGGTTTTTTGAAAGATAAACAAAATAGCTAAACCTTTAGGTAGAATCACCAAGAAGAAAAGAGGGCTCAAATAAATAAAATCAGAAATGAAAGAGGAGATGTTACAACTGATACCAAAGAAATACAAAAATCATGAGACTACAGTGAACAATTGCACACCAAGAAATTGAACAATCTAGAAGGAATAAATTCCTAGAAACATACAACCTACCAAGACCGAATCATGAAAAAATAGAAAATATGAACAACCTTATTACTAGTAAAGAGATTGCATCAGTAATCAAAAACCTCCCAACAAGCAAAGTCAATGCTGAGATAGCTTCCCTGGTGAATTCTATTAAACATTCATGGAAGAATCAATATCCGTCCTTCTCAAAATCTTCCAAAAAATAGCAGAGGATGTTACACTTTCAAACTCACTTTATGAGGCCAACATTACCTGATACTGAAATCAGACTAGGACACTACATAAAAGAAAATTACAAACCAATAACTCTGATGCAAAAAATACTCAACAAAATATTAGTAGAATGAATTCAACAATACAGTTAAAGGATCATGCACCATGATCAAATAGGATTTATTCTAGGGATTCAAGGAAAGTTTAACATCTGTAAATAATCAATATGATACACCACACTAACAAAATGAAAAATAAAAATTATATGATCATTCAGTAGATCCAGAAAAGGCATTTGACAAAATTCTACATCAATTCATAATAAAAACTTTCAACAAAATGGATATAGAAGGAAGGTACCTCAACACAATAAAAGCCATATAACCAGCCCACAGCTAGCATAATACTCAATGGTGAAAAGCTGAAAGCTGTTCTTCTAAGATCAGGAACAAGACAAGGATTGCAACTCTCACCACTTTTATTAACATAGTATTGGAAGTCCTAGCCACAGCAATTAGGCAACAAAAAGAAATAAAAGATATCAAAATCAGAAAGGGAGAAATAACACTGTCACTATTTGCAGATGACATGATATTATATACAGAAAACTCTAAATAATCCACCAAAAACTGTTAGAACTAATCAACAAATTCAGTTAAGTTCCAGGATGTAAAATCAATATGCAAAAATTTGTTGTATTTCTACCTACTAATAATTAACTATGGGAAGGAGAAATTAAGAAAATATCCCGTTTATGATTCCATCAAAAAGAAAAAAAATACCTAGGAATAAATTTAACCAAGGAGGTGGAAAAACTGTACACTGAAAACTATGACATTAATGAAAGAATTTGAAGAAGACACAAACAAATGGAAAGATCATCTGTGTTCAAGGACTGGAAGATTTAATACTGTTAAAATGACCATAATAACCAGTGTATTACACAGATTCAATGCAATCTCTATCAAAATTCCAATGGTATTTTTCACAGCAACAGAACAAACAATCCTAAAGTTTGTATGGAACCACAAAAGACATTGAATATCCAAAAAACCCTTGAGAAAGAAGAACAAAGCTGGAAGCATCACACTTCCTGATATCAAACTACATTATAAAGTTATAATAATCAAAAGAGTATCATATTGGCCAGACACATAGATCAATGAAAAAGAATAGAGAGCCCATAAATAAACACACACATATGTGATCAATTAATTTATGACAAAGAGATCAAGAATATAAAGTGGGGGAAAGAACAGGCTCTTTAATAAATGATGTTGGGAAAACTGGACACCCATATGCAAAAGAATGAAACTGGACTACTATCTACACCGTATACAAAAATTAATTCAAAGTGGATTAAAAACGTGAATGTAAGACCTGAAACCAAAAAAACTCCTAGCAGAAAACATAGGCAGTAAGCTCCTTGACATCAGTCTTGGCAATGATTTTTGGATTTAACACCAAAAGCAAAGGCAACAACAGTAAAAATAAACAAGTGGGACTAAGCTAAATGCTTCAAACTAAAAAGCTTCTGCACAGCAAAGTAACCCATTAAAAAAATGAAAAGACAATCTAATGGAGAAAATATTTGCAAACAATATATTTGATAGGGGGTTAATATCCAAAATATATAAAGAACTCATACAACTCAACAGCAAAAAAAAAAAAACAAAACAAAAAAAACAATGCAATTGCAAAAAGGGCAGAGGATCTGAATAGACATTTTTCAAAAGAAGATATACAGATGGCCAAAACGTACATGAAAGTGTGCTCAACATCACTAATTATCAGGAAATTGCAAATCAAAACCACAATCAGAGACCACCTCACACATGTTAGAAGGGCTATTATCAAAAAGATAAGAAATAACAAGTGCTGGCCAGAATGCAGAGAAAAGGAAATCTTTGTGCACTATTCTTGGGAATGTAAATTGGTGTAGCCACTAAGGGAAAAGAGTACAGAGGTTCCTCAAAAAATTAAAAGTAGAACTACCATATGATCCAGCAGTTCCACTTCTGGGTATTTAGTCAAAGGAAATTAAAACACTACGTCAAAAGGATATCTGCATTCTCATGTTCACTGCAGCATTATTTACAATAGCCAAGAAAATGGATGAACCTTGAGGACATTGTGCTAAGTGAAATAAGTCATACAGAGAAATATTCATATCCCACGATCTCATGTACAAATGGAATAACAAACTAAACTCATACATACAGAAAACAGATTGGTGGTTGCCAGAGATGCGGGGCAAGTGGTGAGTGAAATGGGTGAAGGTGGTCAAAAGGTGGAACTTTCCAGTTGTAAAAATAAATAAAATATTTTTATTTTTACAACTGGAAAGTTCCACGGAGAAAAGAGATGCCCCCCCATCTCGTACAACTGGAGATGTAATGTACAACATGGTAACTATAGTTAATAATGCTCCTTTGTATATTTAAAAGTTGCTAAGAGAGTAGATCTTAAATGTTCTCATTAAAAGAAAAAGACGTAACTACTTATGGTAATGGATGTTAACTAGACCTATTGTGACAATCATTTCACAATATATACGTATATAAAATCATTATATTGTACACCTGAAACTATATAATCTTTAAAAAAGCTACAGTAATCAAGACAAGTTGGTACTGAGGAAAGAATAGACATATACAGGCATACCTTAATGATATTGTAGGTTTGGTTCCAGACGAGCACAATAAAGCAAATATCACAATAAAATGAGTCACACAGTTTTTTTGTTTAGCAGTGCATATAGAAGTTATGTTTACCCTATACCATAGTCTATAAAGTGTTCAACAGTTATGTCTAAAAATACAATATACAAACTTCAATTTAAAAATACTTTATTGCTAAAAATGCTAACCATCATCTGAGCCTTCAGTGAGTCATAATCTTTTTGCTGGTGAAGGGTCTTGTACAAAACGCAATATCTGTGAAGCACAATAAAGTGCAGTGTAATAAAATTAAGTATACCTGAAGATCAAGGGAATAGAGAGCGACTAAAAAGAACTCTCCACATTTTTTGGTGAAATAATATTCAAAATGATATGAAAATAATTCAATGGGGGAAAGAAGAGTTTTAAAACCAAGTAGTGCTAAGATAACTGGATATCTACACATAAAAAATTGAATTTGGGCCATTACTTTATATCATATATAAAAATTTATCTAAAATAAATCATAGACCTAGATGTAAGGGCTAAAAGTATAAATCTCTTAGAAGAAAACAGTCATAAAACTTCTTGACCTTTTTGATTAGTCAATATTTAGATAGAGCATTAAAAGGAAACAAAAGAGGAAAAATAACAAAAGAAAGCAACCAAAGAACAAATGGATATCTTGAATTTCATAAAAAATTAATAACGTGTACTTAAATAGGCATTATCATAAAAGTGAAAGGACAACTCAAAGGGTGGGATAAATATTTACAAATTGTATATATGATAATGAACTGAACTAAAATATATTAAAAATACACCTCAACAATAAAAAGATAAATAACCAAATATTAAAAGGCACAATGGAACAGAAGAGACATGTCTCCAAAGAAGATACACAAATGTCCAAAAAGCACATGAAAATAGCCTCAAAATTATTGGATATCAGAGAAATACAAATCAAAATTACAATGTGATACCATTTTACACCCATTAGGGTGACTAAAATCAGAAAAATAATACCAAGTGGTGACAATGTGGAGAACATGGAACCTTCTTACTCTGCTCATAAGAATGTAAAATGCTGCAGTCATCTTAGACAACAGTTTGGCAGTTCCTCAAAACTTTAAACATAGAATGAGATATGACCTCACACCTGTTAGAATAGCTATCATCAAAACAAGAGATAACAAGTGTTGGTGAGGATGTGAAGAAAAGGGAACACTTATGCATTTTTGGTGGGACTGTAAATTGGTTCAGCCACTATGAAAAACAGTATAGTCGTTCCACAAAAAATTAAAAATAGAACTACCATGTGATCTAGCAATCCCACTTCTGGGTATATATCCAAAGAAAATGAAAATAGGATGTTGAAGAGATATATGCACTCCCAAGTTTATTGCAGCGTTAGTCACAATAGGTAAGATATGGAAAAAAACTAAGTGTTCATCAATGGATGAATGGATAAAGATGATATGATATAGATACAGCTATAGATACAGCTATTTATATATTTGATGAAATATTATTCAGACATGAGAAAGAAGGAAATCCTGCCATGTGCAACATGGATGGACCTTGTGGGCATTATGGTAAGTGAAATAAGTCAGACAGAGAGAGACAAATACTGCATGATATCACTTATGTGTGGAACCTAAAAAATGCCAAACTCATAGAAACGGAGAGTAGAATGGTGGTTACCAGGGACTGGGGGATGGGGGAATTGGGGAGATGTTGGTCAAAGGGTACGAACTTGCAGTTAGAAAATGAGTAAGTTCTGGAGATCTAATGCACAGCATATAGTTAACAATACTGTATTATATACTTGAAAGTTGCTAAGAGACTAGATCTTAAATGTTCTCACCACAAAAAAGAAATGATAATTATGTGATGCAATGGAGGTATTAGCTAATGCTATGGTGGTAATCATATTGCAGTATATAAATGTATCAAATAAACACATTTACACCTTAAACTTACACAAAGTCATATGCCAATTATATCTCAATAAAAAATTACACATAGAATTACAGTATCACACAGAAATTCTACTCCAGGGTATATATATCCAAGAGGAATAAAATCATATGTCCACACAAAAACTTGTAGACAAATGTTCATATCAGCATTACTCATAACAGGCAAGAGGAGCAGACAACCTAAGTATTGATGAACTGATGACTGCATAAATAAATGTGGTATGTCAATACAAATAAATATTATTCAGTAATAAAAATGACTTTAGTACTGGAACAACATGGATAAACCTCAAAAACATTGCATCAAATAAAAGAAACAAATCACAAAAGACCACATATTGTACTTTTCTATCTATATGAAATATCCAGAAAAGACATATCTATACATAAAGAAATTATATTAGTGGTTGCCTAGGGCTGGATCAGTGGTTGGAAAAGGGAGAAAAAGGGTGTGACTCAAAGCATATAGGATTTCTTTTGGGGGAAATCAAATTGTTCTAAAATTAGCTTGCAGTGATAGTTCCACAATCCTGTGAATATAGTTTTTTAAAAATGTATTGTGCACTTTAAATAAATGAATTAACAATATTTGACATTTCTCAAAGAAGCCGTTACCAAAAAAAGCAATAATTGCAAGGGATTTTGAAAAGGTTGAACACATTTTATAAAATGGAAGCAGCATGCCCTTTATAAAGAATGCTCTCGGTAAGTAGCAACCACCTGTTAGATCCGCTAGACACAGTATCATTTGCAATGCACAAGATACATCTATTTTATAACAGATTTTAAAGTTTCTTTCAAAAGCATATCAGTGAAAAGCATGTATATAACACATATGTACAGTTTAAAATTAACAATAAAATGAACATGAATATTTTTAAAAGTAGAAAATATTAGCAGATTGTATTTCACAGATATAAAAATGAGAATACATCATGTTTATTCCAGGAATGCAAGATTGTTTTACTATTTGAAAATCAGACACTATAATTCACCATATAAACACACTAAAAAAAGAAAAAGCACATGATTACCTCATTAGATGCAGAAAATTCATTAGATAAAACTCACCACCCATTCATTAAAAAACTCTCACCAAAGCAGGAATAGACAGAAAATTCCAAATTCTTATATAGGGCATCTACCAAAATCCTATAGCTAACACAATGTTAAAAGACAATTTTTTCCCTTAAGGTTGGGATGGAGGCCAGGATGTCTTTTCTCATCACTTCTATTCAACATTGTACTGGAATTCTAGAGAGTTCAATCAGAAATGAAAGAGAAAAAGCAACTGAAAAAGAGAGAAAGAAAGAATGAGAGAAAGAAAAGAAAGGAGGGAAGGAGGAAAGGAAGGAAGAATGGGCATAGAAGTCAGAAAGGAAGAAGTATAACTGTCTTTTTGCAGGTATTATAGTTATTTACTAAGAAAATGTCAGTGAATCTATGAAACAAACAGCAGAAATAATAGCATTTGACAAGATTGCCTAATACAAATTCAGTATACGAAAACTAATTGTATTTTCAAATACTACCAAAAAACAATTGAAACATAGGACAAAATAATTCTGCTTTGCAGTAGCACTGAAAAACATAAATTACCTAGTAATAAGTTAACAAAATAGGCCCTAAATCATTACACCTAAAACCACAAAAATTGCTTAGAAAAATTAGAAAAGACCTAAATAAACAGAGAGAATACCATGGTCATGGGTTGGAAGAACCAACATTGTTAAGATGTGTATTTTTCTCCAAATTTATCTATATGTTCAATGCAATCCCAATCAATATGTCATCAGCCATTTGTTGGAAGAAATTGACACATCCCAAAACATATATATGGAAAAGCAAAGGACCTATAATAGCCAAACAATTTTGAAAAAAAGATCAAAGTTGAAGGAGTCACACATCAACATATTTAAAGATTTATTAAGAAGTAATCAAGAAAATATGGTTTTGGCATAAATATAGATATAAGGAAAAATGCATTAGACAGCCCAGAAATAGACCTACATATACATGGGCAATTCATGTTTTGCACAGTTGCCAAAGTAATTCAACAATAAAAAGATAGTTTTTTTTTTTTTAAATAAATGGTGCTGAAAGAACTGATTATTCTCGGGGGGGGGGGATAAATCTGGGCCATTAACTGACAACATGCATAAAAATTGACTCAAAATAAATCACTGACCTAGATCTAAGTGCTAAAATTGTGAAATTATAGAAGATATATGACAAAATCTTTGCAACCTTGGTTTAGGCAAAGATTTTTTAGATTGGATATAAAAAACTTAACCATAAAGGAAAACACTCAGTTAAGAGTTCATTAAAATTATAAACTTTTACTCTTCAAAAGAATATTGAAAAAAATTAAAGGGTACAACACAGACTGGAAGAAAATATTTTCAGTGTATATTCTAATAGGAAATTCTATCCAAAATAGATAAGGAATTGTTACAATGGCTAAAAGGAAAAAGTTGATCCTCAAATTTATGTAGAATAGCAAGGGGCCCTGAATAGCCTAGAATATCTTGAAAAAGGAGAATAAAAATGAGGATACACTTGTAGATTTCAAAACTTACTACAAAGCTACAATAATCAAAACAGTGTGATAATTTCATAAGGATAGACATATGGGCAAATGGAATAGAATTGGGAGCCCAGAAATAAACCCATATATGACCAATTGATTTTGCACAAAGATGCCAAGTCCATTCAAATACGGAAAGAACCATCTCTTCAACAAATGGTTCTTGGACAACTAGATATCCACATGCAAAAGAATGAAGTCAGACATTTAATTCATACCATATACAAAAATTAATTCAATGACCTAAATATAAGAGCTAAAGCCATAAAATTCTTAGAAGATAATATAGAGGTAAATCTAAATGACCTTGGATTTGGCAATGGATTTTTACATATGAAACCAAAAGCACAAGCAACAAAACAATAAGTTGCTAAATTGGACTTCATCAACATTAAAAACTTCTGTGCATCAGAGGACATTATCAAGAAAATGATAAGACAACCTACAGAATGGAGGAAAATATTTGCAAATCATATATCTCATAATGGTTTAATATCCATAATATATAAATAATTCCTACAATTTGATCTCAAAATGATAGTTAACCCAACTAAAAAACAGGCAAAGAACTTGAAAAGACATTTCTCCCATGCAGATATAAAAATGGCCGATAAGGACATGAAAAGATGCTCACTATCGTTAGTCATTAGGGAAATGCAAATCAAAATGAAAATGAGATACTAGTGACCCCTACTAGGATAGCTATAGTCAAAAAGATGGAAAATAAATAGTGTTGGAGAGAATGTGGAGAAATTGGAACCCTCATATATTGCTGGTGGGAATATAAAATGGTGGAAAACAGCTTGGTATTTCCTCCAAAAGGTAGACATCGAATTACCATACGACTCAGCAATTTCACCCCTAGGTATATGACAAAAAGAATAATAAAATAGAGACAAACAGTTATTCAAGTGTTCATTGCAGCAGTATTTACAATAGCCAAAAGCTGAAGACAGCCCAGCAACAAATATACATATTAACAAAGTGTGGTATATACAGACAATGGAATATTATTCTGCCATAAGAAGGAATGAAGTCCTGATAAACACAACGCAGATAAACTTCAAAACATGCACAAGTGAAATAAGCCAGACACAAAAGGATAAATGTATGATTTCACTTATATGAAATATCTAGATTAGCAAATTCCAAGAGACAGAAAGTAGATTAGAGATTACTGTGGGCTGGAATGGGGAAAATGAGGGGTTATGTCTTAGTGATTACAGAGTCTCTACTTCGGGTGATGAAAAGTCTTGGAAATAGACAATGGTGGTGATCTTTGCATAGTATTCTGAATTTGTGCCACTGAACTATACACTTAAAATGGTTAAAATAGCTAATTTTGTTAAATATATTTTACCACATTAAAAACATTCAAAAATAATTCAAAATCTATTGTAGCTGTAGGTTACAGTGAGTAATATGCTCACTCCCATAAAATCAAACAAGCTCTTAATAGATTCTTCGTTGTTTTTAATATTTGGTATTCTTTCCATCATACTTGTTTTACCTCAAAAGTAACAGAAAAAAACCTGGCCTTTATGTTTTGAGAAGGTAAATTTAATGGACTAAATCAGAATTGTGATAATTGCCCATTTTTATTGATTTATGCAATTTTAGGAAAAAATCATACAAATTTAAAACTTCTTTATTATCTTTAAATCATTATATATCCAACAGTACAATTTTCATAGAGAATGTTCCATATGAATAGGAACTTTGCAGATTTTTATAAACCTGGATCACAGTTCATGAGAGTTAACCATCTTAGACACTAAAAACAAGTTAAATAAGACTTCAGCACACAGAGTATACCTATTTTATAAAAACAAATCAATATGTACATATGTATATGTATATATGCACATGAAAAAATACACCTATAAATCAATAAAAAGAGACAAATTCTCCGGCAAAAAAAATGTGCAAAGATAATGAAAAGATGAGGAAAGGCAAATGTTCAACAACCATAGCAAACCATGCTCAACCTCCCTGATAATCAGGGAACTGCAAACTACAGCCATGAAACTCCATTTTCACCTCTCAAATATGTACTGACGTCTAAAAATGTCTGAAATACATTAAGTGAAACAATATGATTTCACTTATACATATGTTTTCACATAAACATATTAAGTGAAAAAGGCAATTAGCAAATTGCTGATTTCAGAATATTCCAATACTGTAATGTGGTGGTGTGTTAATCACTTAACCCTAGTATAAAGGTTTAAAGGAAAAAATATTAAAAATAACTACAGTGAGCCAGCCCTGATGGCCTAGTGGTTAAAGCTCAGTGTGGTCTGCTTTGGCAGCCCAGGTTCGGTTCCTGGGTGTGTAAACATGCCACTTTTCAGTCAGAAGCCATGCTGTGGTGGTGGCTCACATAGAATAACTAGAATGAGTTACAACTAGAATATACAACTATATACTGCAGCTTTGGGGAGGAAAAAAAATAACTACAGCTATAATAACTTGTCAATGGATACACAAGATAAAAACAGACAAATTATGACATCCAAAACAGAAACTATGGAAAGGCAGAGTTTTTGTATGTGATTGAAGTTAAGCTGTTATCAGCATAAAATAGACTGTTATATCTATAAGATGTTTTACATAAGGCTCATGGTATCCACAAAGCAAAAACCTACAGTGGATACAAAAAGATAAAGAAAATATAATCAAAGCATACCAATATGCAAAAATATCAACCCCCCAAAAATCACAGCAAAAGAAGAATAAAAGAAAAATGAAACTGCAAAACAGCCAGAAAACAATTAAGATGGCATTAGATTGTTTTTACCTCTCAATAATTACTTGAAATATTGATGGATTAAATTCTCCCACCAAAAGGCATATAGTGCTGAGCAAGTTAAAAAAAAGAGACAACTATATGTTGTCTATATGAGACTCACTTCAGCTAAAAGGATGAACATAGGCTCAAAGAGAAGGGATAGAAAAGGTATGCCATGCAAACGGAAAACAAACAACAGCTATACTTATGTCAGACAAAATAGACTTTAAATAAAAAACTGTAACAAGAGACAAAGAAGGTCATTATATAATATTAAAGGGGTCAATTCAAAACAAGATATAACAACTATAAATATATATGTACCCATCATTGGAGAACCTAAATATATTAAGCAAATACTAACAGATCTGAAGGGAGAAGTGAACAATACAACAATAGTAGAGAACTTTAATAACCTACTTTCAACAATGGATAGATCATCCAGACAGAAAATCAATAAGGAAATGCTGGACTTGAACTACTCCTTAGACCAAATGAAACTAACAGATATATACAGAACATTTCACTTAACAATAGCAGAATACACATTTTTTTCAGGTGCACACAGAACATTCCCCAGAATAGATCATATGTTAAGTCACTAAACAAACCTTAGCAAAAGTAAGAAGTTTGAAATCATGCCAAGTATCTTTTCTGAGCACAATGGTATGAACTAGAAATCAATAACAGGAAGAAACCTGGAAAATTTACAAATGTGTGGAAATTAACCACAGTCCTGAACAACTGATGGAGCAAAGAAAAAATCAAAAGGGAAATAAAAAAATATCTCAAAGCAAACAAAAATGGAAACACAACATATCAAAACTTATGGGATGCAGCAAAATCAGTTCTGAGAGGGAAGTTTATAGTGATAAATGCCTTTGTTAAGAAAGAAGAGGGCCAGCCCTCGTGGCCTAGTGGTTCAGTTTGGTGTGC
Organism: Tapirus indicus; assembly: GCA_031878705.1. Classification (NCBI taxonomy): domain Eukaryota; kingdom Metazoa; phylum Chordata; class Mammalia; order Perissodactyla; family Tapiridae; genus Tapirus; species Tapirus indicus. The sequence goes on from CM062942.1 coordinate 51,182,351, forward strand.
TCCACTTCAGTGGCCCAGGTTCGCTTCTCATGGGCACACCTACACCACTCATCTGTCAGTGGCCATGCTGTGGCAGCAGTTCACATAAAAGAAGACGAAGATTAGCAGCAGATGTTAGCTCAGGGTGAATCTTCCTCAGCAAAAAAAGAGAAGAAGAAAGAAGAAGAAGAAAAGAAGAAGAAGAAGAAGAAGAAGAAGAAGAAAGAAGAAGAAGAAAGAAGAAGAAGAAGAAAGAAGAAGAAGAAAGAAGAAGAAAGAAGAAGGAAGAAGAAGAAGAAGAAGAAGAAGAAGAAGAAGAAGAAGAAGAAGAAGAAGAAGAAGAAGAAGAAGAAGAAGAAGAAGAAGAAGAAGAAGAAGAAGAAGAAGAAGAAGAAGAAGAAGAAGAAAGGAAGAAGAAGAAAGGAAGAAGAAGAAGAAGAAGAAAGAAGAAGAAAGAAGAAGAAGAAGAAGAAGAAGAAGAAGAAGAAGAAGAAGAAGAAGAAGAAGAAGAAGAAGAAGAAGAAGAAGAAAGAAGAAAGAAGAAAAAGGAAGAAGAAGAAAAGAAGAAAGAAGAAGAAGAAGAAGAAGAAGAAAGAAGAAGAAAGAAGAAGAAGAAGAAGAAGAAGAGGAAGAAAGAAGAAGAAGAGGAAGAAAGAAGAAGAAGAAGAAAGAAGAAGAAGAAGAAAGAGAAGAAAAGAAGAAGAAGGAGAAGGAGAAGGAGAAGGAGAAGGAGAAGGAGAAGGAGAAGGAGAAGGAGAAGAAGAAGAAGAAGAAGAAGAAGAAGAAGAAGAAGAAGAAGAAGAAGAAGAAGAAGAAGAAGAAGAAGGAGAAGAAGAAGAAGGAGAAGAAGAAGAAGAAGAAGAAGAAGAAGAAGAATCACAAAGGACCTAACTTTATACTTCAAGAAATTAGAAAAAGAGCAACAAACTAAGCCCAAATTTAGCAGAAGCAAGGAAATAATAAAGATTAGATCAGAAATAAATGAAACAGAGAATAAGAAAACAACAAAAAATAGATTAACAAAACTAAGAGTTGGTTCTTTGAAGAGATAAGCAAAATCAACAAAACTTTAGCTAGACTAAACAAGAAAAAAAGAGAGAAGACACAAAACAACAATTAAAAATGAAAGAGGAGACATTACAACTGATACCACAGAAATACAAAGGATCTTAAGAGACAACTATGAACAATTATATGACCAGAAATTGGATAATCCAGAAGAAACAGATATATTTCTAGAAATCTACAACCTACCAATACTGAATCATGAAAAAATAGAAAATTTGAACAGACCAATTCTAGCAAGGAGATTAAATTAGTAATCAAAAGCCTCCCAACATGGTAAAGCCCTGGATCAGATGGTTTAACTGTGAATTCTACCAAACATTTAAAGCAGAAATTACCAATCCTTCTCAAAGTCTTCCAAATAACTGAAGAGGAGGGAATACTTACAAACTCATTTTACAAGGCCAGTATTACTCTGATGGAAAGCCAGATAAGGATACGAAAATGAAAGAAATTATAGACCCAAATTCCTGATGAACATACATGCAAAAATCCTCAACAAAATACTACCAAACTGAATTCAACAATACACTAAAAGGATCATAAACCAGGATCAAGTAGGATTTATCCCTGGGATGCAAAGTTGATTCAACATATACAAATCAATAAATGTGATACACCATATTAAACAAAATTAAATATATGATCATTTCACTAGATGCAGAGAAAGCATTTGACAAAATTAAATATTCTTTCATGATAAGATGCTCAACAAATTAGATATAGAAGGAATGTACTTCAATATTGTAAAAGTCAATCATGACAAGACCACAACTAACATCATACTCAATGGTGAAGAGCTGAAAGCTTTTCCTCTAAGATCTGTATCATGGTAAGGATGCCCACTCTCATCATTTCTGTTCAACACAGTATTGGAAGCCCTAGCCAGAGCAATTTGGCAAGAAAGATAAATAAAAGGCATCCAAATTGGAAAGAAAGAAGAACATTGTCTCTGTTTGCAGATAACATGATCTTATACACAGAAAACTAAAGCTTCCACCAAAAAAGTTAGAACAAATAAGTGAATTCAGTATAGTTCAGGATGCAAAATCAACATACAAAAATAGTTTCATTTCTATACACTAGCAACATACTATCTAAAAAATAAATAAAGAAAACAGTTCCTTTTACAATAGCATCAAAAAGTAAATAATACTTAAGAATAAACATAACCAAGGAGGTGAAAGACATATACACTGAAAACTATAAAACACTGGTGAAAGAAATTAAAGGAGACACAAATAAATGGAAAGATATCCTGTGTTCATGGGTTGGAAGAATTAACATGTTCAAATGCCCATACGACCCAAAGTGATCTGCATATTCAATTCAACCCTTATGCAAGTCCCAGTGGCATTTTCTGCAGAAAAAGAAAAATCCATTTGAAAATTCACGTGGAACCACAAAGGACACTGACTAGCCAAAACAATGTTGAGCAAAGTGGAGGTATCATAATTCCTTATGTCAAAACATACTGCAAACCTACAGTAATCAAAAGAGTATGGCACTGGCATAAAGACAGACATATTGACCAATGGAACAGAATAAAGAGCCCAGAAATAAACCCATGCATATATGGTCAAGTGGTCAACTGAGCGCCAAGACCATTTCCCAATGGGGAAAAGATAGTTATTTCGAACACTGGATATCTACATGCAAAATAATAAAATTATAGCCTCATTTACACCATACACAAAAATAAAATCAAAATGGATTAAAGACTTAAATGTAAAATCTGAAACTAGAAAACTCCTGGAAGAAAAGAGGGGAAATTTTTCATAACATTGGTCTTGGCAATGATTTCCTGGATATGACACTAAAACACAGGAAATAAAAGCAAAAATAGACAAGTGCATCTACATTAAATTAAAAAGCTTCTACACAGCAAAGAAGATGATCAAAAGGTTGAAAAGGCAACTGAGAAAATATTTGCAAACGATGTATCTAAGCAGTTAATATCCAAAATATTTAAGAATATCTGCATGTTAATAGTAAGGAAACAAATAACCTGATTAAAATATGAGCAAAGGGATTAAACAGACATTTCTCCAAAGAAGACATACAAATAGCCAGGAGGCATATGAAAATAATGCTCAACTTCACTCGTCATCAGGGAAAGGATTGCCATTATCACAAACAAATAAAAGTGAAAATAGCAAGTGTTGGTGAGAATGTGAAGAAATTGGAATTCTTTTGCACTGTTGGTGGGAATGTGAAATGGTGTAGTCACTCTGGAAAATAGTATGGAGATTTCTCAAAAAATTAAAAATGGAGCTACCATGTATCCAATGAAACAACTTATTGGTATTTATCCCCCCAAATTAAAAACTATATCTCAAAAAAGATGTTTGCACTCCCATGTTCATTGCAGCATTATTCACAATAGCCAAGATAGGGAAACAAAATAAATGTCCGTTGATAGATGAATAGATTAAGAGAATGTAGTATGTGCATACAATGGAATATTATTCAGCCTTTTTTTTTACACACACACATGCAAATTTTAATTTAGTAATAACATACATATAATAAAATGCACAGATAATAAGTGTTTCATTCAGTGAGATTTGACAATTGTATACATCCACAATAAAATGTAAAAGATTTCCATCAACCAAGTTCCCTCATGCCCTTTCCCAATCAGTCCTTCCCTCAACCTCAATGAGGCAACTATTTTCTGATTTCTATCATTATAGATTTGTTTTTACATGTTCTTGTCTTTCCCATCAATGGAATAATTTAGAACGTATTCTGTTGTTTCCAACTTCTGTTGTGCTTTATACAACTTGTTTTTAGTCTCATCCATATTGTTATATGTATTACTTGTTTGTTCCTTTGTGTTTCAAAGTGGTATTCCATTTTATGACTATATCATATCTTGTTTAACAATTCTGTTGAAGAACATTTGGATTCCTTATAGTTTGGGGATTTTATTGACTAAGATTTCCATAAACATTCTTGACAAAATCTTTCTGTTGGTCATATCTCATGAGTAAATACCTAAGAGCGGAATTACTAGTTCATAGGGTAGCTGTATATTTAAGTTTATAAGATACTGACAAATAATTTTCCAAAGTAGTGTTATCATTTTACACTTCATGAACAATGTATGAGTCCCAACTTTTCCACTTTCTGGCTAACATTTGTATTTCATTCTTTTAAATTTTACCATTTTGGTGAATGTGAAATGGCATCACATTGGTATTTTAATTTGCATTTCCCTAATGACTGACATTGAGCACATTCTCATGTGCTTATTAATCATTTTTATACTTTCTTTTGTGAAGTTGCTGTTCATATCTTTTGCCCAGTTTTTTTGGATTGCTGGTTTTTTGACTATTTATTTATAGGTATTCTTTCTATATTCTGGGAAAAAAATGTCAGATATACATATTGCAAATATTTCCTCCCATTGTGTGGCTTGCCTATTCATCTACTTTTCTTTTTTTCCCCACAGTTATCTCAGTTAAGTAGTTAATGTTTATTTTTTTAAATTGAGGTAACATTGGCTTATAACACTATATAAATTTCAAGTGTGCATCATTATATTTCAATTTCTGTGTAGACTACATCATGTTCACCACCTGAAGAACACCATCCATCACTGTACACAAGTGCCCTGTCACCTCCTTCACCCTCCTTCCTCCCCGCTTCCCCTCTGGTAACCACCAATCTAATCTCTGTGTGTTTGTTTGTTGCTGTTGTTGCTTTTATCTTCTACTTATGAGTGAAATCATACAGTATTTGACTTTCTCCAACTTATTTCACTTAGCATAATACCCACAAGGTCCATCCATGTTGTCAAAAATGACAAGATTTCATATTTTTTTAATAGTTGATTAGTATTCCATTGTGTATATATACCACATCTTTTTCCATTCATCCATTGATGGGCACATAGGTTGTTTCCAAGTCTTGGCTGTTGTGAATAATACTGCAATGAACATAGGGGTGCATATGTTTTTATGCATTTGTGTTTTTGTGTTCTTTAGATATATACCCAGAAATGGAATAGCTGGATCATATGGTAGCTCTATTCTTAATTTTTTGAGGAATCTGCATACAGTTTTCCATAGTGGCTACACCAATTCACATTCCCACTAGCAGTGTAGGAGAGTTCCCTTCTCTCCACATCCTCTCCAACACTTGTTATTTTTTGTCTTGTTAATTACAATCATTCTAATGGGTGTGAGATGATATCTCATTGAAGTTTTGATTTGCATTTCCCTAACAATTAGTGATGTTGAAAATCTTTTCATGTGCCTGTTGGCCACCTGTATATCTTCTTTGGGAAAATGTCTGTACAGATCTTTGGCCCATTTTTTTAATTAGTTTTTTTGTTGTTGTTTATTTAGATGTATGAGTTCTTTATATATTTTGCATATTAAGCCCCTATCAGATATGGCTTCCAAATATCTTCTCCAAATTGTTAGGTTGTCTTTCCATTTTTTGATGTTTTCCTTTGTGGTGCAGAAGCTTTTTAGTTTGATGTAGTCCCGTTTGTTTACTTTTTCTTTTGTTTCCCTTATCTGGTCAGACATGGTATTTGAAAATATGCTGCAAAGACTGATGCTGAAGCGTGTACTGCCTATGTTTTCTTCTAGAAGTTTCGTGGTTTCAGGTCTTCCATTCAAGTCTTTAATCCATTTTGAGTTAATTTTTGTGTATGGTCTAAGATAATGGTCTACTTTCATTCTTTTTCATGTGGCTGTCCAGTTTTCCCAAAACCATTTATTGAAGAGACTTTCCTTTCTCCATTGTATGTTATTGGCTTCCTTGTTGAAACTTAGCTGTCCATAGATGTGTGGGTTTATTTCTGGGCTCTCTATTCTGTTCCATTGATCTGTGTGTCTGTTTTTCTGCCAGTACCGTGTTGTTTTGATTACTACAGCTTTGTAGTATACTTTGAAATCAGACAGTGTGATACCTCCAGCTTTGGTCATTTTCTCAGGATTTCTTTGGCTATTTGGGGTCTTTTATTGTTCCATATAAATTTTAGGATTCTTTGTTCTGTTTCTGTGAAAAATGTCATTGGAACTTTGCTAGGAATTGCATTGAATCTGGAGATTACTTTAGGAAGTATGGGCATTTTAACTACGTTAATTCTTCCAATGCAAGAGCATGGCATATCTTTCCATTCATTTGTGTCTTCCTTGGTTTCTTTCAACAATGTTTTATAGTTTTTAATGTACAGGTCTTTCACCTCTTTGGTTAATTTTTTTCCTAGGTATTTTATTCTTTTTGTTGCAATGGTAATTGGGATTTTATTCTTAACTTCTCTTTCTGCTATTTTGTTATTAGTGTATGGATGGAAACACAACTAATTCTTGTATGTTGATTTTTTATCCTGTAACTTCACTGTATTCAACTATTATTTCTCATAGTTTTTTGGTGAATTCTTTAGGGTTTTGTATACATATAAAATCATGTCACCTGAAAATAGTGACAGTTTTACTTCTTCCTTTCCAATTTGTATCCCTTTATTTTTTTTCTTGCCTGATTTCTCTGGCTGGGACTTCCAATACTATGTTAAATAAAAGTCATTAATGTAAGCATCCTTGTCTGATTCCTGTTCTTAAAGGGATAGCTTTCAGTTTTTTCACCATTAGGTATGATATTAGCTTTGGGTCTGTCACATAGGGCCTTTATTATGTTGAGCTATTTTCCTTCTATCCCCACTTTTGAGAGTTTTTGTCATAAATGGATGCTGGATCTTGTGAAATGTTATCTCTGCAACTATTGAGGTGATCATGTGATTTTTATTCTTCATTTTGTTAATGTGGTGTATCACACTGCTTGAATTGCAGATGTTGAACCATCCCTGCATTCCTGCAATAAACCCCACTTGATATAGTGTATGATCCTTTTAATGTATTGTCATAATTGATTTGCTAGTATTTTGTTGAGGATTTTTCCATCTATGTTCATAAGTGATATTAGTCTGTAATCTTCCTTTTTTATGTTGTCTTTGTCTGGTTTTGGGATCAGGGTAATGGTGGTCTCATAAAATCAGTTAGGAAGTGTCCCATCTTATTCAAGTTTTTGGAAGAGTTAGAAGGATAGACTCTATTTTTTAGTCTCTTTCATTTATTTCCACTCTGATTTTTATTATTTCCTTCCCTCTATTGATTTTGAGTTCTGTTTGTTATTCTTTTTCTAGTTCCTTTAGGTGCACTGTTAGATTGTTTATTTGAGATTTTTCTTGTTTCTTGAAGTAGGCCTGTATTGCTATAAACTTCCCTCTTAGTACCACTTTTGCTGTATCCCATAAATTTTGGCACATTGTATATTCATTTTCATTTGTCTCCAGGTACTTTTTGATTTCTTCAATGACACAATAGTTGTTCAGTAGCTTTTTGTTTAATCCCCACATATTTGTGGCTTTTCCAGTTTTCTTCTTGGAGTTGATTTCTAGTTTCATACCATTGTGGTCAGAAAAGATGCTTGGTATTATTTCAATCTTCTTCAGTTTATTGAGACTTGTTTCGTGGCCTAGTATGGGATCTATCCTGGAGAATGTTCATGTGCATTTGAAAAGAATGTGTATTTTTCAGTTTTTGGATAGAATATGCCATGTATATCTACTAAGTCCATCTGATCTAACGTGTCATTTAAAGCCAATGTTTCCTTATGGATCTTCTGTTTGGATGTTCTATCCATTGATGTAATTGGAGTGTTAACTTTCTCTCCTTTTGTTGTGTTACTATTTCTCCTTTTATGCCTCTTAATAATTGCTTTATATATTTAGGTGCTTTTATGTTGGGTGCATAGATATTTACAAATGTTTTATCCTCTTGGATTGTTCCCTTGATCATTATGGGGTGCCTTTCTTTTTCTCTTGTTACAGTTTTTGTATTAAAGTCTATTTTGTCTGAAATAAGTATTGCTACCTCAGTTTTCTTTTCATTGCCATTTGCGTGGGGTATCATTTTACATCCCTTCACTTTCAGTTTTGTGAGTGTCTTTAGGTCTGAAATGTGTCTCTTGTATGCAGCATATATATGGGTCTTGTTTTATTATCTATTCAGCCACCTTATGTCTTTTGATTGGAGCATTTAGTCCATTAACATTTAAAGTAGCTATTGATAAGTATGTACTTATTGCCATTTTGTTACATTTTTCTGGGTGTTTTAGTAGTTCTCTGTTCCTTTTGTCTTCTCTTGCTCTCTTCCCTTGTGATTTGATGGCATTCTTTAGTATTGTGTTTGGGTTCCTTTCTCTTAATTTTCTGTGTATTTATTATAGGCATCTGGTTTGTGATTATCATGCAGTTCTTATATAAAACCCTATGTAAATGGCAATCTATATTAAGTTGATGGTCTCCTAAGTTTGACCTCTGGTTAAAAGCTCTACACTTTTAGTCCCATCTCCCCACATTTTATGTTTCTGATATCATATTTAACCTCTTATTTTGTGTGTATCCATTAACCTCTTATTATGGAAATAGATAATTTTAGTACTTTTCTCTCTTGACCTTCATATGAGCTTCATAGTTGGTTGATCTGCTACCTTTACTGTATATTTGACTTCACTGGTGATTTTTTTTTTTGGATAATTTTCTTATTCCTATTTGTGGTCTTTTCTTTTCCAGTTAAATAAGTCCCTTTAACATTTCTTGTGAGGCCAGTTTAGTGGTGATGAATTACTTTTTTTTACTTGTCTGGAAAACTCTTTATCTCTCCTTCCATTCTGAATGATAACCTTGCTGGGTAGAGTACTCTTGGCTGTAGGTGTTTTCCTTTCAGCACTTTAGGTGTATTGTGCCACTCCCTTCTAACCTGTAAGGTTTCTGCTGAGAAGTCAGTTGATAGCTTTATTGGGTTTCCTTTGTATGTAACTTGTTGCCTTTCTCTTGCAGCTTTTAGGATTCTCTCTTCATCTTTAATTCTTGACATCTTAATTATAGTGTGTCTTGGTGTAGGTCTCTTCGGGTTTATTTTGTTTGATGCTCTCTGTGCTTCCTATACCTGGATGTCTGTTTCCTTCCTTAGGTTAGGAAAGTTTTCAGCTATTATTTCTTCAAATAGATTCTCTGCCCCCTTGTCTCTCTCTTCTTCTTCTGGGATACCTATAATACAGATGTTAGTATGCTTGGTGATTTCCCAGAGTCCCTTAGACTCAATTCTTTTTTCTGTTCAGCTTGAGTCATTTCCTCTAGTCTTTTGTCTACTCACTGATCTGTTCTTCTGTGTCATCTTCTCTTGTCTTGATTCCCTCTGGTGAATTTTTTATTTCCTCTATTGTATTCTTCAGTTCTGATTGGTTCTTTTTTATATTTTCTAATTCTTCACTGAAGTTCTCACTGTGTTCATCTATTCTTCTCCCAAGATCAGTGAACATCCTTATGATCATTGGTTTGTGCTCTTTATCAGATTCTTTATCTGTTTTTTTTAGTTCTTTTTCTGAGAACTTGTCCTGTTCCATTATTTGGAACATATTCCTTTGTCTCCTCATTTTGCCTATTTCTCTGTTCTTATATCTATGTATTATGTATATCAGCTATGACTCCTGATCTTGGAGATGTGGGCTTATGTAAGTTATGCCTTTTGAGGCCCATCAATGTGCTTCCCTCTTGTCACCAGTTCCAAATGTTCCAGGAGTGTCCCTTATGTGGGCTATGTGTGTCCTTCTGTTGTGGCAGGCTTGCTCTTACTGCAGGTGCACAGGAACCTAAACTGTCTCTCTGGCTGGCTGGTTGTAAGGCTCAGCTGTGTGCAGCTGCTACAGTCCCTGTAGACACTTTATTGGATGGAGGGAACCCCAACACAACTGGCTGCAAGTTATAATAGCAGATACCTGCTTCTGTTTTGCTGTTGAGTAGGCCTGCAGCATGGCTGGTTGCTAGGCTTAGGGGCTCACAATTGTGTAGGCCTCTGGCCTGAGTGGCTGTTGCCAGCTCTCTCAATAGTGCAGCTGGGTAGGGCCAGCCCCAGGCATGGCACCATGCAATTGTTTCAGGCATTGGAAGGTGGGGCTGATCTCCTATGTGGCTGTTTACAAAGCACAAGTCTGCTTCAGCAGACAAGTCCCACCACCAAGAGGCCCACACTCCCTGTCAAGGCAGTCTTGCCCCATGCACACACCCCACCCCACTGAAATGCATCCACTTGCCCTGCTGCAGAGGTCCTACAGACTCTGCCAATGCAGGACCATCCCTGGCACATGCCCTGCCCCACAGAGTTGGACTCACTTGCCCCACTGCAGATGTCCCACATACCCCACCTCTGTGGGCCCAGAAGTTTTCCAAGGGCTTGCTAGTATGTGGGGCATACCCCTGTGCTAACAGGCCAAGGAAGGAACTCCAATGGCATCTACCTCCGTCTGTGTCAGCATGCCTGTACTAGGTCACAATAATGGCTGTTGCCAATGTTGCAGTCCCTGGGGAGGTGGGACCACCCATTTTCTGCCTCCCTGAGATACACCCAGAGCCTATAAAGTGAGTTTCTTTCACCAAAGGACTGTGCACCTTTCTTTCTGGTGATTTTGTGTTGCTTTTTGAAATGGATGTATTTGTGCATGGGCCTTTTAAGAGCAGGCTTTTTTTCCTCTTATGTTTGATAGCTTTTCTGGGGGTATTTCCCATTGTTTTTAATAGCCAGCAAAGCCAGATATTATGACACTGGTCTCAGTTGTGCTGAGTTCAAGAGCTGCTTATTGTGGCATAGCTCTCCTGCTCAGATCCCCTGTTCCTCCAGGAAAAGCTTAATACCTTAAAATTGTTCCCAGCTGTGAAGCACCATGGCTAAAATGTGGCTTTTTCCTCTCCAGAAAGGTATTTCTGCCTCACCCACCTCGGTCTAGCATTTTGCCTACCCCAGAGAATATTTCAAGTGAGATGAGAAGAATGTGTATTCTTCTGTTGTTGGGTAGAGTGTTGTATAGATATCTATTAGGTATTAGGTCTACTTTTATAAAATGTTTTTGAAGTCTTCTATTTACTTACTAACCTTCTGCCTAGTTGTTTTATTATTGAAAGTGCGACACTGAAGTCTCTTATTATTGTTCAATGTGTATTTCTCCCCTCTATTCTGTCACCTTTGCTTCACATTTTTGGGCCTATTGTTTAGGTGCATGTATGTTTATAATTATTACAACTTCCTGATGAGTTAATTAATTTATCATTATAAAACATTTTACTTTACCCCTAGTAACATGTTTTTGTTTTAAAGTTTATTTTTTTGATATTGATATAGCCACTCCAGCTTTCTTGTGGTTGCTTTTTCAAAGATATTTCTTTTCCATCCTTTTTTATTTATCCTGTTGGTATCTCTGAATCTAAATTATGTTTCCTATAGAGCATATAGTTTGATTGTTTTTTAAAATCCCATCTGACAATCTCTGCCTTGTAATTGGATTGTTTAATTTGTTCATATATAATGTTAATAATTGACATATTTGTATTTACATCTGACATTTCACTATTTATTTTCTGTATGTCTCACGATATTTTTGCTCTTTTATTTCTTGTTTATTTTGCATTGTGACTATATTTTCATGTAACATTTTCATTGCTTAATGATTTTTTTCACTATATTTTTAAAGTAATTTTCTTAGGGGTCACCTTAGTGCTTATTGTATACATTTTAATTTGTCAGTGTCTACTTCAGATTTATATAAACATTTTTAGTGAGATAGAAGTGTTACTCCCAAAATCATCAATCTTACTTCCTTTTCTTGAACTATTATTATTATGCATATCACATATATCTATATTACAAACCCAACAATATATTGTCATATTTTCTATAATTCCATGCCTATTACAGAAACTGAGAAAAGAAAGGAGACCAAAATGTCATTTACAGAGTTTGTATCATCAGTTTTTACTTACCAAGTCTCCATCCTATTCATTTCTTTCTGTTGGCTTAAGGTATCATCTGGTGTTATTTTCATATTCCAATACACCTCTACTACCACTGGCTACTTTGTCCTGTTATTGTCAAATGTCTTATTATACTTCCATATGTTACAAGTCCCAAAATACAGTGAAATACATATTGTTTTAACCAATAGCTTTTTAAATAAATTGAGAAAAAATATGCATTTACACTGTTTTTCATAATTATATAATCCCCTTTACTAATGCTTTTTGTTTTTCATGTGATTGAAATTTCTATCTGGGTCTGTTGCTTTTTGTCTGAAGAATTTCTTTTAGTATTTCTCATAAAGCAGGTCTCCTAGCGATGAATTATGTCAGGTTTTGGCTAGGAACATCTTCATTTCTCCTTCATTTTGAAGCTTAGTTTTGCTGTATATAAGATGCTTGGTTGATATTTTATTACTTTCACCACTTTGAATATGTCAACCCACTACCTTCTGGCCTCCCTTATTTCCGATGAGAAGTCACCCATTAATACCTTGTGTTGCTGTTTTAAGATTTTTCCCTTGCTTCTTTAAGATTTTCTCATAGTTTGGGATTTCCATATTTTTACTATTATGTGTCTGGGTGTGGATCTCTGCATTTATCTTACTTGAAGTTCAATGAGTTTCTTGGGGGTGTAGATTAAAGTTTTTAAAATCAAATTTGGGATGTTTTCAGCCATTATTTTTTTGAATATTTTCTGCTCTTTTCTATTTTTTCTCTCCTTTATGGTTTTCCCATTACCCATATGTTGATGTGCTTAAAGGTGTCCCACATTTCTCCAAGGCTCTATTCATGTTTCTTCTTTCTATACTCTGTATTCTTCAGATTGTATATCTATTGGTGTATCTTCAAGGTCACTAAATTTTTTTCTGCCAGTTCTAAACAATTCTGAGCTCCTCTAATTAATATTTCATTAGTTATTGTACTTTTCAACTATAGAATGTTTGCTTTTAAAAATAATTTCTATCTCTTTATTGATATTCCCAATTTTATGAGTCATTTTCTTCCTAACTTTCTTTACTTCTTTGAGATGGTTCCTTTTAGTTTTTTGAACATATTTATAATAGGTGCTTAGAAGTCTTTGTCCATTAAAGCTGACATCTACATCCTCTCTTAGGGAGTTTCTGCTGCCTGCTCTTTTCTTCTGCATGGGTAACACATTCCTGTTTGTTTGCATGTCTCAATTTTTCACAGAAAATTGGACATTTTAAGTAATACTCTGTAGCAATTCTAGAAATACTCCACCCACCTCTCCACATATTGTTGTTGTTTGCTTAATTTTATTTGATTTGTGACTTGCTTAGGCTATTTTAGTGGTCTATTTCTGCAACAATATGAAGCATTTAATCTATGGTATGGCATATTTTATCATATGCCTGTATATCTTCTTTGGTGATGTGTCTGTTAAAGCATTTGGCCCATTTTTAAATCAGATATTTGTTTTCATACTGTTGATTTTTGAGAGTTCCTTGGATATTTTGGATACCAAGTCTTTATCAGATGTGTCTTTTGCAAATATTTTCTCCTAGCCTTTGCTCGTCTTCTAATTCTCTTGGTATTTTTTCCCCCACAGGGCATAAGTTTTTAATTGTAATTATCTCCAGTTTATTAATTATTTCTTTTATGGATTGTTCTTTTATGTATCTTTCCTGTTGTATCTAAAAGGGCATCACGATACCCAAGGTCTCCTAGGTTTTTTCCTATGTTACCTTCTAGGAGTTTTATAGTTTTGCATTTTACATTTAGTTTTATGATACATTTTGAGTTTAGTTTTTGAAGGGTGTAATGTCTATGTCTACATTTATTATTATTATTTTTTTGCATGTGGATGTCTAGTTGTTCCAGCATCATTTGTTGAAGAGACTATTTTTGATCCATTGTATTGCCTTTGCTCCTTTATCAAAGATCAGTTGACTATACTTATGTGGGCCCATTTCTGGCCTCACCGTTCTGTACCATTTATCTATTTGTCTATTCTTTTTCCAATCCCTCACAGTCTTGATTATTCTAATTTTATAGTAAGTCTTGAAGTCAAGTAGCATCAGTCATCCAACTTTGTTCTTCTCCTTCAATATTGTGTTGGCTATTCTGGGTCTTTTGACACTCCATATAAACTTTAGAATCAGTTTTTCAATGTCCATAATATAACTTGCTGGAATTTTGATTGGGATTGAATTGAATCTATAGATCAAGTTGGAAAGAACTGATATCTTGAAAATATTGAATCTTCCAATTCATGAACATGGAATATCTCTTCATTTATTTAATTCTTCTTTGATTTCACTCATCAGAGTTTTATAGTTTCCCTTGTATAGATCTGGGACACATCTTGTTAGTTTTATACTTAAATATTTCATTTTTAAGATACAAATATAAAGTGGTATTGTGGTTTTTATTCCAAATTCTACTTGTTTATTGTTGGAATTTAGGAAATAAACTAACTTTTGTATATCAACCTTGCATCCTGCAATATTGCTATCATTGCTTATTAGTTCCAGTAGTTTTTTGTTATTCTTTCAGATTTTCTACATATACAATCATGTCATCTGTAAACAAAGGCAGTTTTACACTTTCCTTCATGATCTGTATAGCATTTATTACCTTTACTTGCCTTATTTTATTAGCAAAGAATTCCAGTACAATGTTCAAATGAGTAGTGAAAGGGGACATCTTTGCCTTGTACTTGATCTTAGTGGGAAAGCTTCCAGTTTCTCACCATTAAGTATGATATTAGCTGTATGTTTTTTTGAAGATAGTCTTCATCAAGTTGAGAAAGCTCCCCCCATTCCTAGTTTACTGAGAGTTTTTATACTGAATGGGTATTGGAATTTGACAAATGCTTTTTCTGTATCAATGAATATTATCAGGTAATTTTTTCTTTTTTACTCTGTTGATGGGATGGATTACATTAATTGATTTTTGAATGTTGAAACAGCCTTGCACACCTGGGATAAATGCCATTTGCTTGTGGTGTATAATATTTTTATACACTGTTGGGTTCAATTTGCTAATATTTGTTGAAGATTTTTACATTTATGTTCATGAAAAAATTTGGCCTGTAGGTTTCTATTTTTGTGATTTATTTGTCTGATTTGGGTATTAGGGTAATGCTGGCCTCATAGAATCAAGTAGGAAGTATTCCCTCTGCTTCTAGAGAATTTTAAGAAATTGGCATAATTTCTTTAAATACTTTGTAGAATTCATCAGTGAACCCATCTGGGCTTGGCGATTTCTGTTTTGGAAGTTTATTTATTATTGATTCCATTCTTTAAATAGATATAGGTATACTCAATTATTTATTTCTTCTTGTATGAGTTTGGCAGATTGTATCCTTCAAGGAATTGGTCCATTTCATCTTGGTTTTCAAATTTATGGGCATAGAGTTGTTCATAGTATTCCTTTAGTATTCTTTTAATGTCTGTGGGACCTGTAGTGATGTCCCCTCTATCATTTCTGATATTATTAATTTGTGTTCTTTTTCTTTTTTACTTAGCATGGCTAGAGGCTTATCTATTTTATTGAACTTTTCAAAGAACTAACTTTTGGTTTCTTTGATTTTCTGTATTGTTTTCGATTTCATTGATTTCTTCTCTAATTCTTCTTATTTATTTTTTTCTGCTTACTTTGGATTTAATTTGCTCTTCTTTTTCTAGTTTCCTAAGGTGGAAACTTAGATGACCAATTTTAGATAATTTTTCTAATATATGCATTCAATGCTATAAATTTCCCTCTAGGCACTGCTTTCACTGCATCCCACAAAATTTGATGATGCTTTTATTTTTATTTTAGTTCAAAATATTTTTAATTTTTTATTTCAAAATATTCTTTAATTTCTTTTGAGATTTCTTTTTTGAACATGTGTAATTTAGAACTGTGTTATTTAATGTACATATATCTTGGGATTTCCATTTCTTTCTGTTATTGATTTCTAATTTAATTTCATTGTGGTCTGAGAGCAGACATTGTATGATTTTTATTCTTTTACATTTAAATTATGTTTCATGACTCAGAATGTGGTCTATCTTGATAAATGTTCCATGTGAGCTTGATAAGAATGTGTATTCTGCTCTTGTTAGATGAAGTAGTCTATAGATGTCCATTATATACATTGGTCAATTGTATCCAGTTAAAATGGTCTTGTTGAGTTCAACTACATCCTTATTGAATTTCTACCTGTTGGATCTGTCCATTTATGATAGAGGGGTGTTGAAGTATCCAACTCTGATAATAGGTTCATCTATTTCTCCTTGCAGTTCTATAAGATTTTGTCTCATGTAGTTTGACACCCTGTTGTTAGGCACACACACATTAAGGATTGGTATGTCTTCTTGGAAAATGGAACATTTTGTCATGATTTAATGTTCTCTCTTATCTGAGATCACTTTCTTTGCTTTGAAGTCTGCTGTGTCTATAATTAACATAGCTATTCCTGCTGTCTTTGATTAGCGTTAGCATGGTATATTTTTCTCTATCCAATTACTTTTAATCTGTATGTCTCTACATATAAAGTGGATTTCTTGTAGACAATATTTATTTGAGTATTTCTGGATCTATTCTGACAG
Organism: Tapirus indicus; assembly: GCA_031878705.1. Taxonomy (NCBI): domain Eukaryota; kingdom Metazoa; phylum Chordata; class Mammalia; order Perissodactyla; family Tapiridae; genus Tapirus; species Tapirus indicus. Next base: position 51,198,821 of record CM062942.1, read on the forward strand.
TCTCTGTCTTTTAATTGTTATATTTAGACCATTGATGTTCAAGGTGATTATTGACATATTTGAATTAGTATCTATCATATTTATAATTATTTTCTATTTGTTCACCTTGTTCTTTGCACCTATTTTTGTCTCCCATTAATTTTCTGCCTCTTGGGGTTCTACTTGAGCATTTCATATGATTTCTTTTTCTCTCCTTTTTTAGGATATTGGTTATATTCCTTTTCTTAAAGCCTAACTTAGCAGTTTCCCTGGAATTTGCAATAAACATTTAAAACTAATCCAAGTCCACTTTCAAAAAAACTATACCATTCCCGGGTAGTGTGACTACCTTATAATAACCAAATAATCCTAATTTACCCCCTTCTTTTCCTTGTATCATAATTGTCATTAATTTCACTTAAGTATAAGCATATATACATAAATATATATATGATATATACATATAAACATACATAATGGAATGCATTATTATGTTGAGCAAATTGTTATCTGTTAGATAAATTAAGAATCATAAAAATAAATATTTTTATTTGACCTTTATTCCTTCTTCAAAGCTTTTTATTTTCTTATGTAGATCAGAGTTCCTGACCTATATTATTTTCCTTTACTCTAAAAAACTTTTTTTAACATTTCTTGAAAGGCAGATCTATTGGCAAAAAATTCCACTTTTGTCTGTCTGAGAAAGTCTTTATTTCTCCTTCATCTTTGAAGGATATTTTGCAGAGTACCGAATTCTAGGTTGGTAGTTTTTTCTGTCAACATTTTAAGTATTTCACTCCACTCTCTTCTTGCTTACATGGTTTCTGAAGGGAAGCTGGATGTAATTATTATTATATTTGATCTCTTATAGGCAAGGTGTTTTTTTCTTCTGTCATCTTTCAGGATTTTTTATCTTTGATTTTCTGTAAATTAAAAATGACATGACTAAGTGTAGTTTGTGTTTGTTTATTTGTTTTGCATTTATCCTGCTTGGTATTCTCTGAGCTTCCTGGATTTGTGGTTTAGTGTCTGAACATTACTTTAGAAAAATTCTCAGTCATTATTGTTTCCAATATTTCTTCTGTTACTTTCTTCTCCTTCTGTTATTTTCATTATGTTTTTGCTACACCTTTGGAGTTGTATCACATTCCTTGCATAGTCTGTTCTGCTTTTTTCAGTCTTTGTTCTCTTTGCTTTTTTGTTTTCAAGGATTCTACTGATCTGTAGCTCAGAGATTCTTTCCTCAGCCATACCTAGCCTACTAATAAGTTCCTCAAAGGTGTTCTTCATTTCTGCTATACTGTTCTTTATCTCCAACATTTATTTTTGGTTCTTTCTTAGGATATCCATCTCTCTGCTTACATTGCCTGTCTGTTCTTGCATGCACTCTATTCTTTAGATCCTTTAGCATATTCATCATAGTTGCTTTAAATTTTCAGTTTGATAATTTCAATACCGCTGCCTATCTGGTTCTGATTCATGCTCTGCCTCTTCAAATTGTGTTTTTTGTCATTTGGTATGCCTGGTAATTTTTTCTTGATAGCTGGACATGCTCTATCAGCTAACAGTAACTGTTATAAACAGGCCATTCATAATGTGGAGCTTTGGTGTAGGAGGAGGGGAAGTGTTCTATAGTCCTATGATTCAGTCAGTCTTTTAGTGAACCTATGCCCCTGGATTATGAACTTCACAAGTGTTTCTCAGCTTTTTTCTCTCCTGTTAGGTGGCATAGGATGGCTAGAATGGGCTCTACTTGGATATGTGTTTTTACCCTATGTGGAAGGCTAGAGGCAGATGGAGTTGGTTAACTACATTCCCTTGAAGTCAGGCCTTAGTAAGAAAAATAGAATGCTCTGGCATATTTCAAAATGGCTCATTTTCCCTCCCTCTGTTGGAAGCACAAGGAGATTTTTCTCCAGTATTTACTATGGGAGTCTAGTCAAGCTCCTGGAGGTAAATCTCACAATATTGTGAGGCCCTCCTATGATTGGGCCCCCCTGGAGTTTTTAACGCTCAGAATTGTCCACATTCAGCCTTTAGCAATTTATCAATTATGGTTCAGGTTTTCCTACCCCTGCACTGATTCCTGTGGTGGTTTCAGCTCATGAGTCTCTGCTCTTTTAAGCTATGACACCCTGTATTTGTCTGGTTTTACTGTTATTTAGGTATGTTAATGCCAACCAATTAGGAGACAACTGCCTTAAAAGGTTAGTTTGTCATACTCAGATATCCCTAGAGGAGGGGGCTTGCCACAAAATGGGAGGGCCATGTAGGGAAGCACAAGGGCCAATTAGAAGGCTGACAGAGAGAGAGGGAAACTAAGCAAGAGCCTCTATATTCATTCATTCATGCATTCATTCAATGTCCATTCAATTTTTCAAGGTGTTGGGGATAGAGCCCTGCTTTCATGGAGCTTGTAATCTACCATAAGAGCCACATATTAAGTGAATAATAAAAACCCCACAAATTTGTGTTAGAGATTGTGATATGGGCTATGAGAGCTATGAGGGAAAAGTACAGGAAGAAAGAACTTATGGCAGAGTGCTTTAATCTGTGAATATAAGTGGTCCTATATCTATACCTGATTTCCATATCTTAACACACTAAAAGACTTTTAGAATGTGGGAGATGTGACACAGATGATGGAAAGCTGTATGGAAACTCAATGAGGGGTGTCATGTGTGTAAGGAAGCTCCTCATGAGAAGACCAGAGAGTGGGAAATGGCTAGATGATGGGTGAAATACTGCCTAAGCCACTGCTCTTTCTACCTTCACAGTGTAATGCAGGCAAGAGGATGTTGATATTAAGCATCTACTTAGTTCCAGTAACTTTATATTCTGTATTGCATTTTATTTTCATGATCACCCATTTTACAGATAAAGAAATAGAGACTCAGGGAGATTAAATAACTTCTCCAAAGTCGCAAGCCCAAGGTTAAGCTCCAAAGCCTGTGTCATTTCCTTACCTAACACTGCCTCTTTGAAAGAGCATGACCTCTCCACCTCTGGTTGAAGAAGGTAATGAAAACACCTATTAATTTCAGTATGTACTTATTGTGCACCTGACAAATATATATGATCTCATGTAATCCTCATAATAACCCCATGAGGTACATGCTGCTATTATTGTCCCCACTTTAAAAATGGAGAAATCAAGGGTTAGAGTGATTAGGTAAGTTGCTCAAGGTCAGAGTTGAGATTGAAATCCAGGTCTGTCTGGATTCAAGGCCTGTGCATTTTCTAATACCCAACATTCCTTCTCTGAGTCTTAAAGAGACAACAAAAATCCTATTTTCATTGTGTGTGTGCTAATTCTACGCACACAATGATACTTTATGGTGCAGAGAGAATTACACTGTGGAGTAGTAAAGGGTAGATTTTGTATAACACTTCAGAGGGTGTGTGTGTGTGTATTAGAGGGGCAGTAGTAGTTCACACCTGCGAGTTATCATGACAGCTTCAGAGATGAGCAGGACCAAAAGGCCACATTCTTCATTTGGGCTCAAAAGGTTAACTCACCAAAGCCTTGCCAAATACCTACCATGTTAGGACTGAGAGGGTATACCTAAGCAAACCTGGGTTTGAATCTTGAAAAGGGTTTTCCCTTTCAGTATATCTTGTAATGTTTTCTTTTGTGTGTGTGTGTGTGAGGAAGATTAGTGCTGAACTAACACCCTTTGCCAGCCCTCCTCTTTTTTTGCTGAGGATGATGGGCCCTGGGCTAACATCTGTGCCCATCTTCCTCTACTTTATATGTTATGCTGCCACAGCATGGCTGACAAGCTATGCATCGGCCCATGCCTGGGAGCCAAACCTGCAAACCCTGGACTGCCAAAGAGGAGCATGTGAACTTAAGCACTAGGCAACCAGGCTGGCCCTCTGGTAATGTTTTCTTAAATCTGGACATGATGGACTAGGTAAAAGGAAATGCTGTAAATAGGCCTTTAGTAATGTGGTGGTAAGGCATGTGGCGGGGGAAGTATTCTATAGTCTATGCTTAGGTTTCAGTATTTGAGTGAGCCTATGTCTCCTGACTGTGAACCTCAAAAATACTTAGTTTTCCCCCCATATTAGGTGGAACAGGATGGCTAGAGTGGACTGGAATTGTATTTCCCTTCCGCCACATAGAATGCTAGAGCTGCTGGAGTTGGCTATTTCCCTTCTTCCAAATTAGTTAGGTTCGGATAAAAGCCCAGCAGGTTAAGCTCTGGTTAACTAGTTTCTCCTGAAGGCAGGCCTTGTTAAGAAGAGCAGAGTGCTCTTATTTCTTTCAAAATGGTTCTTTTCCACCTGCTCCCCTGCCTGAAGCATGAGAGGTTTTTTTCCCCATATATACTATAACAACCCAGTACGGCTCCAGGAAGTAAAATTCACAAAAGTGTGTGGGGCCCCCGCATGATTGGGTCCCCTGGAGTTTTTAACTCTCAGACTTGTCCACTTTATGTCCTTGGCAATTTGTCAATTACAGGTTTTCCTACCACAGCACTTGTTCCCATGGAGTACTCAGCACATGAGCTTTGCTTGGGTCAGTTGTGATTCTCTGTATTCTCCTGTCAGTCTCTCCAATTTGGGGGTCAGCAGTTTTCTCTGTGACCTCACTTCTCTTTCAGATCTAAGAGATGTTGATTTCTCAATTTGTTCATTTTTTTTGGTGAAGAAGATTGGCCCTGAGCTAACACCTGTGCCCATCTTCCTCTATTTTGTATGTGGGATGGTGCCACAGCATGACTTGATGAGTGTTGTAGGTCCATGCCCAGGATCCAAACCTGCAAACCCTGGACCACTGAAGTGGGGTGTGCCGAACTTAACCACTGTGCCACTGGGCTGGCCCCAGCTCAGCTTTTTAATTGTTGTTAGGATGGAGTGCTGACTTCCAAGCTCCTTACTCACAGAACAAGAACTTGAAAAGAGTTTCATTTCCTGGAAATTGACATTGTCTGCTCAAGGGGACAAGAAACATTACTCATAATAATAATATTATTATTGTTACAAATAATATTCATTTAAACCTTACTATGAGCCACACACTGTATTAAGTATGGCAGTTGTATCAACTCACATAATATGCACAACCCCATGATGTAGCTACTATTATTTCTCTATGTTACAGATGAGAAAACAGAGTCACAATAAGGAACTTGTCCCAAGGCCATGCAGTAAAAGGCTAATGAGGTCAACACTACATGGGGCTGGGAGGCCTCAGGGCCTATAGACAGGTAGAGGAAGCAAGGAAGGAATGAGCACAGGCAAAGTTAGACCAGCCCAGAGGGAGATTGGTTCTCTTAGTCGATGGGGTTGTGGGGCTCGGCAAATCTTTTCATACTTTCCATGGAATCTTTGAGATCACAATCGGAAACAAAAAGCAAATAGGGGATGATGGTTTTTGTTATGTTCCTTAGGGTCTCTGTAGTTGATTCCTCTTTAGTTTGTACTGACCATGCCAGCTTGTCTCAGCTACACTAGAGGGAAAGATGAAAGAAAAGGCTTTGGGCCCATGTTTAGGCCAGGTCTAGGAAGTGAGGAGAGAAAACAATGTCTACCCATGGGACCAGCTGTGACAGTCACAGTGAGGTTTCCAGTGCTGAGACCCAGCTGCTCCAGGCTTGAGGACAAGGGGAAGAAAGTGATCAATGTGTGAGCTGCAGCTGTCTCTGGCATCATTTCTCCAACACTATCTTAAGCACCTTTTATTGAAAGCAAGTACAGCTCTTCATTTTACTCCCTCCTCCCCCATAATCCATTGGAAGGAGTGGAGTCATATGGATCTGGTTTCCAAATCCAGATGGGTGCCCTTAGGTAAAGTCACTTCCATTCCCTGGGCCTCAGTCTCCTCATCTATAAAATGGGGATAATATTAAAACCTTCTTCATGGGACTGTTGTAAGAATCAAATGAGATAAAAATCAATGAGAGCTAAATCCTATTCACTCCCCATACTCATCACCTGACAATCCCAGCTCTCCCTGATTTCTTCTTTCTAGGACCTCTGAAAATTTTGCCTATCCTCAAAACCAAACTGCCTTGCCACTTTCCAATTCTTGCATCTTCCCCCTCCCTCCCCCCAGTCCTCATGTTAGGAAAACAAAATTAGCTTTGCATTCATGGCTTATTGCTTCAGGCCCCTGGTTCTCACTCCTGTTTTGGTTTGGGAGCAATCATCTTTATGTAGCATGAGGCTGGGTACACAGCATGCCACAAAAATGCTCACCCCATGAGCTTGTTTGGTATTGGTGTGCAGCCACATTCTCACACCCTCAAGGAGCTCACAAAGTCAAGCTTGCTTTGTGGCTTTGTGGGGGCAGCAACTAGGTCTATCATATAGGTTTTTCCATAATAAGAGTCCCTTGCCTTTGTGTATCCTCCTTCCTCTGCCTAGAGTACACCCTCATCCCAACCTACATATGGCTAATCATTGCTCCTCATTATAGGCCTGATTCAAATGCTGTCTTCTCTAGGAAGCTCCCTGGCCTTCTCCCCTATATCTCAAGCGGTCTCCTACCTGTTACCTTTGCCTCCAGTCTAGCCCCATGAACTAGTCCATGGGCCACTCTGGCCCCCAAAATTCAATTCCTAGAGCATGAACCTGAGCATGTTCCTGCTTAAAAACTTTTATTTTGTGACAATTGGAAACCATCAAAGCTCAAATTTCTTCACACAACATTCAAAGCCTTTCACAATCAATGTCAAGCTCTCTGTTCAGCTACATTCCCACACACCCCCACCTCCATGCATCTTACTTTCTAGTCTTTAGAACTACTGAAAATTTCCCAAATTTTTAATGTTTTCATGATATTGCTTAAATATAACTTCCTCTGAGAAATCTTCATAGATTCTCTAGGCTTCCTCCATATAGCCACAAAGCACTTATTTCATACTTCTATCATAGGATCTATCCTATTTTGTTATATGTTGCATCCCTCGTCCTCAGTGGATTCTGAGGAAAGAGAATTTATGTCTTTCCTGTCTGTATCTCCAGCTGTTATCACAGAGCACAGATATTTGCTGAAAATTTTTATTTCAAGATGTAATAACCTTCACTGCTGGCATCTAAATATTCCAGCCATCTCCCAGATTAGAGTTTAAAAAATAAGTTCCTAACAACTGCAGGAAAGCAATGAGTAGTTGTGTCTAAGGTAAATGTATGCTAAGTTCCCAAAAAGCAGTGAGAAAAAGGGAGACAGACAAGTATAAGAGTGGACTATAGAAAAAACTAACTACTATGGAAACTTGTATCACGGAAATCCATCTCCCCTACCTCCCCAAACAGTGGAAATGAAAGAAGAGAAAGAATGGATACTCACTTTTCTGGAAGTGAGGAACTCCGTGCCCTTGGCCACTTGGAAGTTATAGCAAATCAGGTCCTCCAAGGCAAAGGGGTACTTGTAGAGATCATTCGAGTCTAGAGAAGGTTGGAAAAGAAGGCCAGTGGTTAAAAACTTCCCTACAAGTTGGGAGAGACAGTAATAAGGAGAGCTGGAGAGGAAGGAAAACCTGATTTCCACAAAAGCTTGCAGAATGGGGTCAAAGATTTTTGACAACAGGACCTTGGTAGGCCTATTCCGCTAAGACCTCATGTGTATTTTTAAATGATGGATATATACCCTGTGAACCAAAAGAATCTACAAGGATGTCCTCAAGGATTTAACAGCTCATACGTTGACTGTTCTCTGGTTACCATATATCCCCCCTCCCTCCGAAAATGAATACATGGTTAGTCCAGATTTCCTTACCAATTCTGGGTGCAAGAGAGAATATGTAAGTCATCATTGGATGCCAAAGTTTTGGAATTTTCAGGAAATTACCAGGAATCATGCTGGCAACAGGCCTGAATTTTTGTAATCAGAATATATGGTCACTATATACCACAGTTACTGCTAGATTGCCATCCCCTGATTTCTGTCAATGGATACAAAATTCACAGAAGTTCCTTCTGCCCTTCCTGATGTCCTACCAGCACCCGATTAGGATTAGAAGGGCCTTTGCTTAGATTCTAGTCCAAGTTCCTACTGTCATTTCACAAGTAGGGAAAATTAAGCCTAAAGAAGAGATGTTATTTACCCAATGTCACACAGTAGATCAGTGTCACAGCCAGTAATAAAACCCATATCTACTTCTTTCAGGCCAGTAGGTGTCCCATCATGCCTTAAAGCTATGCAGATATCACATATGGTTTGTTAGTGACCAAAAGGACAATAAGAGGAACAGAGAAGAGCTAGGAGCACAGCCAGCTGGGAAAGATCAGGAACACCAGTGGATGTTACAGTCAGGGAGAAAACTCAGGCAGAACAAGTGTCACTCAGAGTCAATACCTGGACCTGTTAGTTAGAACCAGGGGTGGGAGTAAAATGGAAAGAGGTGGGAATACCTAAGTTCAACTTTTACTTCTCATAATTAGCTGAGGTAGACCAATATTGAGGTGGTACACACTGGTACAGCTTTGAAAGTGCCTTGGAAACTGCAAAGGTCTAGACCAATGTTGGAGATTGTCATTATAAACTACTTTTGATTGCTAATGAAAATGCAAGGTGAGCTTGGAACCAAAAGTCCTCCAAGCTGAGTAGCAATAGTTACAGAGGAAGGCACATGGTTTTTTGGATCACCTCCTTCAACCCTGGTCTCACCTTTCTGGATAGTGACCTCATTTACCTAAACTAAACCCCTACACTCAAACCTCTAGTAGCCTTCATTGTTGACCATGAGAAAGGGTCCCACATACCTACTCAGAGGGTTATCATGGCTCCCAGAAGGTGGCAATTACTTTCTTGCTCCTCATCAGATTCATTATACCTTTGTCCTCAATGAAGCCAGAGCTGGTAGAACTTTCCATGCTAGCCATGCTCTCCAGATAGTGCTTAATCAGCTGGGTGAGCTCGCTGTCAGAATTATGAAAATTCTTCACCTTTTTATCCATATTGAGCAGAGCCTGAGAGTTTAAATAGATCCTCATAGCTGGAAGAGACTTAAAAATTATCTATTCCACCCTACTCCATGTTTACATTGGGGAAACTGAGGCCTCAAGAGGTGTAAAGGGAATTGCCCAAGGTTACACAGTTTAAGAGGAAGCTGAGAGTGCTGACTACCAGTCTAGGGCTCTTTCTCCTATGCCATGATGCTAGTTGACTCATCCTGGTGAGAGGAAACATCCCAGAGCTGGCCATCTGATGGGTTTGCTTGTCCCATAAGTTAGCAGGCCTTGCCTAGGGCCAGGATATCTGGTGGCATGTGGTACCCAAAAGGGTGTCTTATTACCATATTCCAGAGCTCTGTGCTTGGAAATGGAGCATAGATCATAAAATGGAGACATGTTCTGTTTTTTAATTACTATTACTCCCTTCCCCTTTGCTAAAATTAAAGTGGAGAAAAACTCGTGGTCCAACCATGAGTTAGCAAATTGCCAGCTAGGTTCAGAACTCCCAGTCAGATGACTCTTTGGGTGCTGGAGGCTCTTTTCTGAATTCATAACAAAATATCAGATGCTTTTCCAAATAGAGCAGTGCCTAACACAGTGCTTTGCAGTACTTTGAGAAACAGAGACCTTTCCCCAGAGAGATAAGGACAGTGGCAGCATGTCCATCTGGCAAGAGTAAGAAAGTGAAAAGAGGAGAATATTGATGAGATTTGGATAACATGCACCCCCCACCATTTCCTCAGTGCTGGAAATTATGCAATCCAAAGAGTCTTTTCCAGGTGATGTCAGAGAGCTCAAGTTAATAATTATGGAAGAATAAAGGCATGGTGGGATCTTGGGCTAGCTAACTATTCTGGACTTCAGAGTATAAACTGAGGGTGACACAAACCAAAGACATCATTTCAACCCATGCCAGAAGAATGCTGAGTTGCCTATTTCAGAGAAACCTCAGCATTGGAAGTGACTTTAGAAGTCACTGAGTTCAAATCTTTATTGGTTGCATAAATGCATACCATACCACACCTGATCAGTAGCTTTTTGATCTCTGTTTCTCCCCTCCTCTCTCTCTCTATCATTAGAAAATCTCCACATAGGATTCAAAAATGTAGATGGAGTCTCAGTTTCAGTTGTGGGAACCTACCTTGGAAGCAATAAAATCTCCACTTTTCCCTCTCGGAAAGTTGGCCAGGTGTCCATATTTGCAGAAGTCTACAATGACCATCAAAGGACCTGCCAAAAGTAATGCCCACAGTTGTTTTTCCAGGAACGATGATAAAGGGTAGCCAATTCTTGGGCTACCCTTGTCCGGGTAACCTGTCAACCAGGTATCTCCTAAAATGTCCTAAAGGATTTCTTTAGTTGTGAACCAGGTAACTGATTACTTGGGCTGGATAAAATGGGGACTTATACCAAAAAGATCTGGCTGGCTTGTGAGTAGGGAGAAGAAAGACTTGGCAAAAGGCAGAAGATAAGGTCAAAACCCACAGATCACCTTGACTGTGTTGTTTCCCGGGCTGGCTAACATGAAGGATGCAAGAATGAGCATGACAGAGCACCTGACTACACTCAGCTTAAAGTCCAATGATGAAAGCAAAGGAGTATGCAACTAGCTGGATATTTCATCCATTTCCTAATTGGAGCTCCTGTTTTTACCTTTCTTACTACTGCCTTACCCTCACCACCTTGCTAAAATGCATCTCTCAACTGTCATTGTGTTACTTCATGGCCTAAGACTGTCTGCAGGTTTCCCAAGGCCTACATTTTCTTTGTGCTTGCCCACACCACAAGTTATGTGTTGCTTGAAGGCCTCTTTTATTATTTGTGTAGTTTAACAGCACCACTCCCCCACCAACCCCCTCCAAGCCCCTAGCTTAGTGCCTCACATAAAATCAGTAGGTAGTCAGGAAATGTTATTTAAAATAAAGCTAAATGAATTGGCAGAGGGCAGAAGCACTGTAATGGAGGAACAAAGGCCTTTGGGTGTAGTGGAGAGAAGGACTTCACATCTATAAATGGACAGGGGTTGGAGAATTGCTTATTGACTAAGTGAGTTGAAACCCCTCCTCAGGCTATGATGGTGGATGTTAAGCTAAGATGGGTGGAAGCTAAGCTGGGTAACTCAAGAGGGCTATGGAGTCCCCTTCCCTGAATATATTGCCACACCTCTTTAGCACCCAAATGTCTTCTCTTCAACTAATGTGTCCAAGATTCCATAGGATGTCCAAGCTGGAAGAAATATTAGAAACATCCAATCCCTTCATATATTGTACAGCATTGCCTGGAGCAGGAGGCAAAGGACATGGGCTCTGGAGGTCCCGTGCATTGTGAAGAGTCTGTAAGTTAGAAGAACTTCACATGTGGTACAGGAAGGCCTGTCTAAATCAGGACCTACCTTGCCTCTGAGGGTTCTGACCACTAGAGGGCAGTTCTGGCCAGGTATGGAAGACTGCTTACCTCCAGGCTTGGTGCAGGCACCCAGCAAGTTAACTACATTGAGGTGGTGACCAATGTGAATGAGGGACTTCAATTCTGACATCAAAGCCTTACATTCACTGGAAGTTGCACAGTTTGCTTGAAATAAACACAGTATTGCACAAAAAAACACTTTTCTTCCCCAGAAGAGTCAGGAGGAGCATAGAGAATCCTGTTGACTGCTAAAGAATCCTGGCAGAAATGTCCAGAACACAATGATTATTTGTTGTTCTCTCCAAATAATGTTGTAAATAGATAAATAATACCTTCACATGCACTATCGTGTCTGGACTCTGAGCTCTATGTAGTAAGTACTTTGACAGCTACTTCTTTTGTGATAAACTCTTTCTGAGTTATTGTCCTGGAAGAGGTAATTGGTGAATTGACCCCATTTGGTTTAAGTATTGTTCTTTGTGGAGTCAGGGGCATAGACTGGATGGTATTGGGATGTTTAAACACCCACAAGTTTATCTATTGAAGATTGGAACTACACAACAGGCTAATACAGCCTGACCAGTGCAAAATCCAGTTGGAATTCTATCCAACCATATTCTATATCATCTACTTCTACTGATGCCATGGAAGACCATGTCAAAATTCTGGTGGCCAAATAACATTTCTGACTCATATTGACCTTACCAACAACTAAAAACCTCAAGTCTTTATCTCTGTATTTAGGTTGCTGAACCCAAAAGGAGGACAAATAGGTTGACATACAAGGTCCCTTGATGATTTGCTCATGTCTCCATGGTTGATGTTTCCGTGGACACATGGGTTGAATGAGGGTGGAAGTTGGTTGTAGTTACCTCCCTCCACTACTTCAACTTCATGTCTTTTAACCATCCAGTTTTCCACCTGACCCCAGGCTTCCTTGCAGATGTCCCTCTGTGGCCTCCAAAGGAATATAAACATTACCTTTTAGCATTTTCACTGCCACTGTTTTGCAAGTTGAAGCTCTGTCTGTGCCAAAGGTACAAGCTTCTATCGCTTTACCAAAGGCACCATGACCCGGGATTTTGCCTGAGGGCATAAGAAATGAAAATGAGCAGTAGCTGAAGCTGGGTACTTCAGGGGTACTATAGCTATTAAACCAATTTGCTGTTTTTCCTGTTTAACTTGAGGGGGGACTCAGGGGTCTCAAGGATTTGTGAGCTTGTTTTCTAGAGGATTTGTGAGCTTCTTTTGCAGAAGAAAGAGAATGCCTTCGGGGAGGTTGTGATCACCAAATGGCCAGCCCTCAGCAGCCTTGAGGCCTAGAATTCAGATTGCCCAGGGGCTTATTGGGAGTGACCCCTTTGTTTCCTAGAAGCTCCTACTGCCAAGCCCCTTAGCTCTACAAACCCCCCCCCCCCGCTTTCTGGTTTTGGGGAGGTGGATTTGAGTGAACCCAGGCTCCCACCTACTCATTTTGGCCAATCCAAATAAATAATCTTTCTCCATTTCTAAGCACTAATGTCTCAGTGTTTGGCTTGCTGTGCATCAGGCACATGAACTTGTGATTAAGAGGTTTGGTATCCTAGCAACTGAAACACCTGAGACAGAAGTGAAGATCTGGCTTCCTGTAATGGGCACCATAACTGCAGAGTCAGCATTCTCTGGGAGGCCATTTTAGATCAACTCATGTGAAATAACAACACTGTTACTCTCCATTTATTCAATTTGCCTTATTTTCCTTCATAACACTTACCACCAGATAGCATTATATTGGATTTTTGTTTGTTTGTTTATTATCAATTCCCCTGCTAGAATATAAGCTTGATGATATCTGTCTTGTTCACTACTATATCCCCAGCACCTGGAATAATACTTGGTATATGGTAGGTGACCAATAAATAGGATAAGTAAATAAAAGGCTAGCCTATTGCAGCCATTGAGAGAAAGAACCATATGGGTTGGGGCAGATTCATGGTGGTCTATAGACATGTACCCGTTTCTCAGGTGAAAGTGTTAACACAGACCTGTTACAAAGTTATAAGTCAAGACTCCTGGTCATCTACCACACTAGGAAGTGCATTAGTTACTGGAATGCTGAATATATTTCTGTGGGCATTAATTAGCTTTTTTAATGGAAATGATTCTGCCTCTCATAGCTCAAGTCAACTTTCTTCAAAGAGACTCCACTGTAAATCAATCCCTTCCATTTGTGAGGTGTTTTAAATTTGTAAAACACATTCCCAAATGTCACCTCATTACATCTTCACAATAGCCACAGAATGTAAACAGGACACCTATAATTATTAATAGCCTCCTTTTATAGATGACAAAAATGGGGCCCACAGAATTTAAATGACTTGCCTTGCCTACGGTCACCCAGTTTGGACATTTAAAACCTCCCAGTCTCATGCTATGTGCACAATGGCATTATGCTCCTCTAATTTATGGTTTCTATTCTCCCTATCACCATCTTTGAAACACATCTCACCTCGTCTAGGTCCAGCATGAATGGGTTTGAACAGCACTGCCTACAATACAACAAGTGCATCTTGGATTTCAAGTCATTGCTTTTACTTTTGCCTTTTCCTCAGTGATTTTGTAGCTCCATGGTGAAACAAATGTGGAAGGGTGATATAACAGAGATTGGTGCTCACCCAACCATAACTGGTCCCTAGGGAATTCCCATTTAGTGCCATGACAAGGAAGCCTGTCCCCTGTTGATCAAGGGGCATCACTTCAGGATCCATGATGATGGAGAGGTAGCCAGTTTTGATTTCTGACACACTGGGCTGCAAAAAAGAAAAGTAAAACCATCTTCCTATGTTTTCTTGATTTTCTGATGATGTATAAGGCCTCTAGAGTTTCCCATTTTACATTGTAGGGTGGTTCATAAAGCCAGAAAGAAATATCAAGAGCATAAAGATAGTAAAAAGCACTACATGAACAAAAATTAAAACAAGAACAACAAACTTGGAAAACAGGTACAACAAATGTAACAGATAAGGGTTAATACCCATATTATAAGGAACTATTAGAAATCAATAATAAAGGAGGGATATAATCCAAAATGGCAGACTCTAGGGCTATGTCTCTCCACAAAATCAACTAATGAGATAGCAAAAATAGTCAGAATATACTTTTAAAGAGCTCTGAACCTAGTCAAAAACTTACAACTGAGGGAAGACTTGGTGAAGAAAGAAGCAGCTGCTTTGTGGTAAGAGAGCTCTGTGGCATTTAAAATTGACTGCCTCTCATCTTTTACATCCCACATTGGCAGCAGCGTTGAGGATGGTATCCAGCACTCTCAGTGCACGTTGCTAGTGCCAGAAGGAGAAATATGGACCTTATTCTTTTAAAAAAATGTGCTTATTGGTCTCAACATGTCTGGCAGCTCCCTTAAGGACAAGTGCAAAGGCTTCCCTTTTTGATTCATCTAAATTGGAGCATAACCAGGGAAGGGGTAGCCTCCTAGGTAGCTTTATCCCAAAGCATTTATAAGAACAGGCATTGGCCATGATAGCCTATGACAAGGCACAGCACTCGGGACACTAGAAAAAAATCAATGACAAAAGGCAGCTATAAAGGAGAACTTGAGAAACAAACAAACAAAAAAGTTTAAGACATAGAGAAAACAAATAGCAAAATTGCAAAGGTAAGTCATTTGATGTTAGTGATTACTTTAAGAATAAATGGATTAAACTTTCCAAGTATAAGAAGAAATTGGCAGAATGGATAAAAACACATGATCCAACTGTATTCTGTCTACAAGAGATTCACTTTAGATTCAAAGACACAAACAGGTTGCCAGTGAAATGACAGAAGAGATATTCCATATAAACATTACCCAAAAGAGACCTGGGGTAGCTACACTAATAGACAAAATAGACAGCGAGTCAAAAATCGTTGTTAGAATAGACTAATCCTTCCCAGACTCTTCTAAAAAAATAGAAGAAAAGAGAACTCTTCTAACTCATTCTATGAGGCCAGCATTACTCTGAAACCAAAGCCTGATAACAATATCACAAAAGGGGAAATGTCAGCAAGATGGCAGACTAGGAGGTCCTAGCCCTCAACCCCCACAGAAACAATAATGTAACAACTACCCACTGACAAAAACAGCTCTAGGAGAGCTCTGGAGTATAATTAATAGTCTGGAGGAAGCCAGTGGAGCACAAAAACCAAGGATGGCTGAATAGAAAAGTGTGGTAAACATTTTACCTGCTTCACTCAGGCCAGTAAATCTCAGCATCAAGAGGCATCCCCTTGGCCATTACTTGTCCCCATGGGGGAAAGCGAGATGAAGGTGAGTCCATCAGCCTTCATCACCAAGGACTCCAGCAGCCATTACCAATGCTAACCACAGCTGACAGAACTATCCAAAGCCCACCATTTCACTCCCCTGGAGTTGGAGCCACCAGTGCACACCCCTGGGCCAGAGCCACTGATGAACCACTGGACATGGTTCCCCACAAACCAGTGCAGCTGCGTACCACCCAGATCTGGTGCCGCTGTGCACCCTATGGATTTGGTCCCACCAGGCACCACCAGAACTGGCACCCCCCACGTGATTCTGGAACCAGCACTCCTACATGCCCCCAGAACCAGTATCTGCATACATCCCCAGACTCAGTGCTGCACCCAGTGCCACCATGCACCCCACCCAGATGGCACCCTTGTGCCAACATGAAGGTGAAGATCTTTCCTCACCAGAGTCAGTCTGTAAAGTCTGTAAGATGTGACTGCCTTGTCAAATGCACAGAAAACAACATAAGGCTACCAGAAACACAAAAAGTCAGAGAAACATGAAAACACTGAAGGAACACAAAATTTCCAGTAACAGACTCAAAATAAGTGGAGATCTATGAATTGCATGATGAAGAATTCAAAATAATTCTTTTAAAGAAGCTCAGCAAGCTACAACAGAATACAAATAGACAACTCAACAAAATCAGGGAAATAATACATGAACAAAGCAAGAAGCTCAAGAAAGTGATAGAAATCATATAAATGAATCAAACAGAAATTCTGGAACTGAAAAATACAATGAATGAAATGAAAAATGCAATAGAAAGCTTAAATAGCAGATTCAAACAAGTGGAAGAAAAAAATCAGTGAGCCTGAACACAGGTCATTTGAAATTATCCAGACAGAGAAACAAAAATTTTAAAAATGAAAAAGCCTAACAGACTTATAGTACACCATCAAGGGAATGAATAGATGTGTTATAGGATTCCCAGAAGGAGAAGAAAGAGAGACAGGACCAGGAAGTTTATTTAAAGAAATACTGGCAGAAAACTCCCCAAATCTGGGGAAGAAAATAGACAACCAGATTCATGAAGTTCAAAGGATCCCAATAGGTTGAACATAAAGTCTACACTATAACTCATTATAATTAAATTGTCAAAAGTTGAAGACAAAGAAGGATTTTGAAAGTATCAAGAGAAAAGTGACTTGACTTGTCATGTATAAGGGAAGCCCCATTAGGCTATCAGTGGATTTCTCAGCAGAAACCCTCTGGGCCAGAGGGGTGTGGGATCATATATTCAAAATACTGAAAGGAAAAAAATGTGAAATGAGAAATTTATACCTGGCAAAACAGTCTTTTAAAAATGGAGTGACATCAGCATCATGGCAGAATGAGTAGTTCCCTTTGTCTCTCCCCTCTAAGTTACAACCAATAGGACATCCATTGACCAACAAAGAACTCCCTGTATAGCACACCAGAAGGCCTGAGAGATCCATACATCTATACATCTGAAGGTGGGTGGACTGGACCTCCAAGAGGCAGCGAACTAGGGGAGCAGCCCCCCCACCCCCAGCAGTGATGAGCCAAAACATGGATACATCCCAGGAAGTGTTGCCCTGACCTGAGGTTTCAAAAAACACACCAGCATGTGCTGGTGACCAGAGGCTGCAAGAGCAGCAACAGCACTCTTAGGTTAGCCCCTGCTGCTTCTCCAGCAGTGGCCGGTGGTGTCCAGGACCTGAGGCTTCAGGAAACTCAGTGGTGCTGATGACCCAGCCCCCTCACCCTCCCAATGGCAATGGCACTGGTCTTCCCAGCAACGGGGACAGCTTCCAAAATGCAGATACCCCTGGCATGGGTAGTGGTGCCCTGACCTGAGGTTTCAAAAAGCACACTAGCATGTGTCAGTGACCAGAGGTTGCAAGAGCAGCAATAGCACTCACAGCTTAGCCCCTGACCCTCCCCCAGTGGTGGCAGGTGGTACACATGACCTGACGCTTCAGGAAACACAGGGTGGTGCTGGTGACCCAACCTCCTGTCCCTCCTGAGGCAGAAGCAACTCCAAGCCTGGTCTTTCCAGCAGCAAAGGCTGCATCCAAAATGCAGATACCCCAAAAGGGGCAGGGACACTCTGAACCGAGGTTTCAAAAAGTGCACTGGAATCAGAAACCAGAGACTGCAGGGGCAGCAGTGGCACTCATTGCTCAGCCCCTAACCTTCCCCTAGCAGTGTCAGGTGGCACCTGTGACCTGAGGCTTCAGGAGCCACAGCAGTACCTGTGACCCAGCCCCCAGTGGTGGCACCACCAATACCATTCTTACCAGCAGCAGGGACTGCCTAAAAGACCTTGGGACACTGGGAGTGGCAATGACATATGTGAATCCAGTGCCCCCAACAGCAGTGCTGCCAGCACCCCCAGTAAACCCAGGAGCAGCAGTACAGGTGGTGCATGACACAACAGCACCCAAGCTCATGGAGAGCCAGTGGAGGAACATGAGACCCAGGCCACCCTGGAAGCAAAGGAAGTGCTCGCAGCCTGGTGACACTGGTGGTGACACCTGAGACTGCAGTGACAGCATAAGCAGCAAGGCACTAGCAACCTCAGAGGCACATGCAGCACAAGGAGGGCACTGATTATGCCTCTGGCAGAGGCAGTGAGGGTGAAAAGTGCAGGCTCTCAAATACAACCAGAAGCAGCTCAGAATCAAAGTAACCAAAGCCTTAGCCAAATAAAAAAAAGTGTTTCCTACCACAAATGTGCCAGCAGAGGATCAACTCATCAAGCACCATGAAGATCTACAGTAACACAGTAGAACAGAAAGAAAATGACAACTCTCCAGAAACCAAACTTGAAGTAACAGAAGATTGTGATCTAACTGAAAGAAAATTCAAAATAGCTGTCATGAAGAAACTCAATGAGTTACAAGAAAACTCAGATAGTTCAATGAGCCCAGGAATAAAATTAATGAACAGAAGGAGTAGTTTACCAAAGAGATTGAAACCCTAAAAAAAAAAAAAAAAAAAACCCAGAAATTCTGCGGATGAAGACACAATTAATGAGATAAAAAATAAAGTAGAAAGCATTGGAAATAGAGCAGACCATATGGAAGAGAGAATTAGCAAGCTCAAAGATAGAAATCTAGAAATGATTTAGGTGGAAGAGGAGACAGAACTAATATTTTTTAAAAAATGAAGAAATTCTATGAGAAATATCTAATTAGGAAAAGCTATATAAAGATAATGGGTATCCCAGAAAGAGAAGAGAGGGAGAAAGGAGCAGAGATCTTATTCCAATAAATAATAGCTGAGAACTTCCCAAATCTGGGAAAGGAACTAGATATACAAATACATGAAGCTAATAGAAATCCTAATTATATGAATGCAAAAAGACCTTCTCCAAAGCACATTATATTAAAACAGTCAAAAATCAATAGCAAAGAAAGAATATAAAGGGCAGCCAGATAGAAGAGTACAACTTAGAAAGGAACCCCCATCAGCTATCAGCTGATTTCTCAGCAGAAACTCTATAGGCTAGGAGAGAGTGGAATGATATATTCAAATATCAAAAGACAAAAACTATCAGCCAAGAATACTCTAACCAGCAAAGTAATCCTTCAGATATGGAGAAATAAGGGTTTCCTACATTAAAAAAGCTGAAGGAATTCATTGCCACTAGACCTGCCTTCAAGAAATGTTGAAATGACCCCTCCTACATGAAACAAAAAGGCAAAGGTACACAAAGCCTTAAGCAAGGGGACGGAGAGACAGAATCAGAAATTGTAATTCTATATCAGAATAGGTTAGTAAACAGTTATAACATAAAGGCTAATGAGAAAGAAAGCATAAAAAATAACTATACCACTTCAATTTGGCAACAAACTCACAACGGAAAAAAGGATAATGTGTGACAACAAAAACATAGAAGGGCAAGAGAAAGTGAAGGAACATGCATAGGCTAATAGAGATAAGGTGCTCTCAGTCAAAAAAGGACTATCTCATATATGAGATTTTTTTATACAAACCTCACAATTATCACAAAATAAAAAACCAGAGCAGAGTGACAAGATATAAATAAAGATGAAACTGAGAAAAATACCACAGAAAACCACCAAACTGAAGTGGCTGTCAGAAATACATGGAAAAAGAAACAATGGAAATATAGAATAACCAGAAAACAAAAGATAAAATGGCAGTATTAAGCCCTTACATATTAATAATCACTCTAAATTGAAATGGATTGAATTCACCAACCAAAAGACACAGTGGCAGTATGGATTAAAAAACAAGACTCAACAATATGCTGCATCTAGGACATCTAAACTCTAAAGACAAACACAGGCTCAGAGTTAAGGGATGGAAGATGATACTCCAAGCAAACGGCAACCAAAAGAAAACAGGTATACCCATACTTATATCAGACAAAATAGACTTCAAGCCAAAAATGATAACAAGAGACAAAGATGGACATTGTACAATGATAAAGGTGACATTCCACCAAGAAGACATAACACTTATTAATATATATGCACCTAATTTAGGAGCTCTAAAGTATATAAAGCTACTATTAAAGGACTTAAAGGAAGAAACTGACAAGAAAAATATAATAGTAACATCCAATGACATCAATGAATAGATCATCCATACAGAAAGTCAACAAGGAAATATTGGCCTTAAATCAAACACTAGATCAGATGGACTTAATAGACATATACAGAACATTCCATCTCAAAGTAGTGGAATACATATTATTCTCAAGCGAACATGGAGCATTCTCAAAGATAGACCACATGTTGGTAAACAAAGCAAGCCTCAGTAAATTTAAGAAGATTGAAATCATATCAAGCATCTTTTCCAACAACAATGGTATGAAACTAGAAATCAACTACAAGAAGAAAGCTGGAAAAGTCACAAATATGTAGAGACTAAACAACATGCTACTGAACAACTACTGGATCATTGAAGGAATCAAAGGAGAAATAAAAAAAATACCTGGAGACAAATGAAAATGAAAGCACAACAAACCAAAACTTATGGGATGCAGCAAAAACTGTAACAAGAGAAGCACAGGCCTAACTCAAGAAACAAGAAAAACCTCAAGCAAACAATCTAATACTGTACTTAAAGAAATTAGAAAAAGAAGAACAAAGTGCAAAGTCAGTAGAAGGAAGAAAATAAAAATCAGAGCAGAAATAAATGAAATGGAGACTAAAAAGACAAGAGAAAGGCTCAACAAAACTAAGAGCTGGTTCTTTGAGAAGATAAACAAAATTGACAAACCCTTAGCTAGACTCACTAAGAAAAAAAGAGAGAAGGCTCTAATAAATAAAATCAGAAATGAAAGAGGAGAAATTACAATGGGAACCACAGAAATACACAGGATGATGAGAAAACTATGAAAAGCTCTTTGCCAACAAATTAGATAATCTAAAGGAAATGGATAAATTCTTAGAATCATACAACTTACCAAAACTGAATCAAGAAGTATTAAAGTATTTGAATGGACCAATCATAAGTAAGAGATTGAAACAGTAATCAAAAACCTCTCAAAAAGTAAAAGTACAGGACCATGCAACTTCTCTGGTGAATTCTACCAAACATTCAAAGAACATTTAATACCTATCCTTCTCAAACTCTTCCAAAAAATTGAAGAGGGTAGGACACCTCCTAACTCATTCTATGAGGCCAACATTACTCTGATACCAAAACCAGACAAGGACAAAATAAAAAAGTTATACTACAGGGCAATTTCACTGATGAACATAGATGCAAAATCATCAACAAAATATTAGCAAATCGAATACAATACATTAAAAGGATCATACACTGTGATCAAGTTTGATTTACTACAGGAATGCAGGAATGGTTCAACATCTGCAAATCAATCAATGTGATACATCACATTAATAAAATGAAGAATAAAAATCACATGATCATCTCAATAGATGCAGAGAAAGCACTTGACAAGAAGCAACATCCATTTATGATAAAAAACTCTCAATGAGATGGGTATAGAAGCAAAGTACCTCAACATGAAAGGCAATATATGACAAACCCACATCCAACATACTCAGTGGGGAAAACTGAAAGCTATTCTTTTAAGAACAGGAGCAAGACTAGGATGCCCAATCTCACCTCTCTTATTCAACATAGTGTTAGAAGTTCTAGCCAGAACAAGTAGGCAAGAAAAATAAATAAAAGGGATCCAAATTGGAAAGGAAAATGTAAAACTGTCACTATTTGCTGATGACATGATTCTATATATAGAAAACCCCAAAGAATCCATCAAAAAACTATTTGCAATAATAAATGAATCAATAAAGTTGCAGGGTACAAAATCAACATACAAAAGTCAGTCACTTTTCTATACTATAACAATGAACTAACTGAAAGAGAAAACAAGAATACAATCCCATTTACAAGCAAAATGAAAAGAATAAAATACCTAGGAATATATCTAACCAAGGAGGTGAAAGACTTGTACACTGAAAACTATAAGACGTTAATGAAAGAAACTGAAATCATAATAAATGGAAAGATATTCTGTGATCATAGATTGGAAGAATAAACATAGTTAAAATGTCCATATTACCTAAAGCAATCTGCAGATTCAATGTAATCTCTATCAAATTTCCAATGGCATTTTTCACAGAACTAAAACAATCATAAAATTTGCATGGAGCCATAAAGGACCCTGAATAGACAAAGCAATCTTGAGAAAGAATAGCAAATCTGGAGGCATCAGCCTCTCTGATTTCATACTATATTATAAAGCTATAGTAATCAAAACACTATGGTGTTGGCATAAATACAGACATATTGATCAATGGAACACAGTTGAGAGCCCAGAAATAAATTCTTGCATTATATGGTTATTTAATTTATAACAAAGGATTCAAGAATATACAATGGGGAAAGGACTGTCTCTTCAATAAGTGGTATTGGTAAAACTGGACAGCCACATGCAAAAGAAGGAAAATGGACCAGTATCGTACACCATACACAAAAATTAACTCAAAATGGATTAGAGAGTTGAATGTAAGACCTGAAATCATAAAACTCCTAGAAGAAAACTTAGGAGGTAAGCTCTTTGACATCAGTCTTGGTGATGATTTTTTGGATTTGACCTCAAAAGTAAAGGCAACAAAAGCAAAATTAAACAAGTAGGACTACATGAAGCTAAAAATTTTCTGCACATCAAAGGAAATCATCAACAAAATAAAAAGTCAATCTATTGAACGAGAGAAAATATTTGCAAAGCATATACATACAATAAGGAGTTAATATCTAAAATATACAAAGAACTCACACAACTCAATAGCAAAAAACCCCCCAAAACCTAATCTAATTTAAAAATGGTCAGAGGATCTGAATAGACACTTTTTCCAAAGGAGACACACAGATGGCTAACAGGTACATGAAAAGGTGCTGAACATCACTAATCCTCAGGAAATGCAAATCAAAACCACAATAAGCTATCACCTTACACCTGTTAGAATGGCAATTGACAAAAAGACAAAAAATATCAAATGTTGGTGAGAATGTGGAGAAAGGGGAACCCTTTTGCACTTTATGAGAAATATAAACTGGTACAGCCACTATGGAAAACAGTATGGAAATTCCTCAAAAAATTAAAAATAGAACTACCATATGATTTAGTGGCTCCACTTGAGTATTTATCCAAAGAAAACAACAAAAACAAAAAAAACCTAAATCAAAAAGATATATGGAAACAACCTAAGTGTCCATCTATGGATGAATGGTAAAAGAAAATGTGATATATATATACATATATATGTATATATATATACATACATACACTCATAATGGAATTATATTTAGCCATAAAAATGGAAAATCTTGCCATTTGTGACAACACAGATGGACTTTGAGGGCATCATGCTAAGTAAAATAAGTCAGACCGAGAAAGACAAATACCATATGATCTCACTTATCTCTGGAATCTAAAACAAAAAAAAGAAAACAATCTCATAAATACAAAGAACAGATTGGTGGCTGCCCAAGGCAGTAGGAAGGAGGTGGGCAAAACTGGTGAAGGGGTTCAAAATGTACAAACTTCCAGTTGTAAAATAAATAAGTTGTGGGTATGTAATGTACAGCATGGTGACTATAGCTAATAATACTGTATCGCGTATTTGAAACGTGCTAAGAGAGGAGATCTTAAAAGTTTTCATCACAAAAAAACTGTGTAACTATTTATGGCAATGATGTTAACCAGATTGAGTGTCGTGATCATTTTGCAATATATACAAATATTGAAGCATCATGTGTACACTTGAAACTAATATAATATTATATGCCAACTGTACTTCAATTTACAAAAAAGCATTCTATCCAATTGCATCAGAATACACATTCTTCTCTAGTGCACATGGAACTTTCTCCAGGATAAATCATATGATAGGCCACAAAACAAGTCTTATCAAATTTACAAAGACTGAAATCATACCAAGTATCTTCTCTGACCACAATAGTATGAAACTAGAAATCGACAACAAGAGGAAGACTGGAAATTGTACAAACGTGAAAAATAAACAACATACTACAAAACAGCCAGTGCATCAAAGAAGAAATCAAAAGGGAAAGCAAAAATATCCCAAACAAAGCAAAATGGAAACACAACACAAATATAGGATGCAGCAAAAGCAGTTCTGAGAGGGAAGTTTACAGCAATAAATGCATACATTAAGAAAAAAGGAAGCACTCCAATAAACAACCTAACTTGACCCCTCAAGGAACTAGAAAAGGAGAACAAATAAAGTCCAAAATTACCAGTTGGAAGGAAATAATCAAGATCAGAGTGGAAAAAAACTGAAAAAAAAGAACCCAGAAAAACAGTAGAAAAGATCAGTGAAACTTAAGAGCTGTTTTTATTTCTTAATTATTTTATTGAGATCATATTGGCTTATAATATTGTGTTAATTTCAGATGTACATTATTATACTTCAGTTTCTATAGACTGCATCATGTTCACCACTAATAGTATAGTTTTAATTTGTCACCACACAAATGTGCCCCTTTACCCCTTTTGCCCTCCCCTCACTCCCATTCCTCTCTGGTAACCACTAATCTGTTCTCCTTATCTATCTGCTTATTTATCTTCCACATATGAGTGAAATTGTATGGTATTTGTCTTTCTCTGTCTGACTTACTTCACTTAGCATAATACCCTCAACGTCTGGAAATAGAACAAATAATCCTAAAATTTATATGGAACAACAAATGACCCCAAACAGCCAAAGCAATCCTGAGAAAAAAGAACAAAGCTGGAGGTATCACACCACCTGAAATCAAAATATACTGCAAAGCTATAGTAATCAAAGTAGCATGGTACTGGCAGAAAAACAGACACACAGATCAAGGAAACAGAATCGAGAGCCTAGAAATAAAACCACACATCTATGGGCAGCTAATTTTCAACAAGGGAGCCAAGAACATACAATGGAGAAAGCAAAGTCTCTTCAATAAATGTTGTTGGGAAAACTGGACAACCACGTGCAAAAGAATGAAAATAGACCATTATCTTACACCATACACAAAACTTAACTCAAAATGGATTGAAGACTTGAACGTAAGACCTGAAACCATAAAACTCCTAGAAGAAAATATAGTCAGTAAGGTCTTTGACATAGGTCTTAGTAGCATCTTCTCAAATACCATGTCTCCTCAGGCAAGGGAAACAAAAGGGACTCCATCAGACTAAAAAGCTTCTGCATGGCAAAGGAAACCATTGACAAAACGAAAAGAACTGTTTTTTTTTTTTTAAGATAAAATTGACAAACATTTAGCTAGGCAAACTAAGAAAAAAAGAGAAAAATATCAAATAAATAAATTTAAAAATGAAAGATGAGACAGTACAACTGATACCACACAAATGCAAAAGATAAGAGACCACTATGAAAGATTATATGACAACAAATTGGATAACCTATAAGAAACAGATAAATTCCTAGAAACATACAACCTACCATGACTGAATCCTGAACAAATAGAAAATCTGAACAGAACAATAAGTAAGAAGATCGAATCATGAATCAAAAACCTCTCAATGAAGAAAAGTCGAGGACCAGATGCTTTCTCTGGTGAATTCTACCAAACATTTAAACAAGAAATAATGCCAATTTTTATCAAAGTCTTCCAAAACATGGATCAGGAGGAAACACTCCCAAACTCATTTTATAAGGCCAGCATTACCCTGATATCAAAGCCAGATAAGGATACTACAAGAAAAGAAAATGATGGACCAATATCCCTGATGAACATAGATGCAAAAATTCTCAACAAAATATTAGCAAATCAAATTCAACAACACATTAACAGAATCACACACCATGACTGGGTGGGATTTATCCCAGGATGTGAGGATGGTTCAACATAAGCAAATCAATAGCTACAATACTCCACCTTAGTAGAATGAAAGATAAAATATCATACGATTATCTCATAAATGCAGAAAAAGCATTTGACAAAATTCAACATTCTTTCCTGATTAAAACTCTCAATAAATTAGATATAGAAGGAACATACCTCAACATAATAAAGGCCATATATGACAAACCCACAGCAAATATCATACTGAATAAAAGGATGGTGAAATGTTGAAAGCATTTCCTCTAAGATTAGGAACAAAACAAGGGTGCCCGCCCTCACCACTCCTATTCAACATACTATTGGAAGTCCTAGCTAGAGAAATCAGGGAAGATAAAGAAAGAAAAGGCTTCCAAATTGGAAAGGAAGAAGTAAAATTTTCCTTGTTTGCAGATGGTATGATTTTGTTCATAGAGAATCCCAAAGACTCAACCAGAAAACTATTGGCGCTAATCAACAATTTCACTTAGGTTTCAGGACATAAAATCAATGTACAGAAATCAATTGCATTTCTATACACTAAAAATAAAATATCTGAAAAAGAAATAAAGAAAACTATGCCATTCACAATAGCATCAAAAACAATAAAATACTTAGAAATAAATTTAACCAAGGAAGTGAAAGGTCTGTACAATGAAAACTATAAGACATTGTCCTTCTACACTGTGCTCTACCACCAAATGCCTTTTGTTTTCCTTTTTTGAGTTCCATTACTGATTACCAATGTAGCCAGAAATTTCCAACTTACCTTCCATGGTGATAAGAGCTACTGTGCTGACTTCTCCCAACTCATTGGTTGCTTTGCACAGATATAAGCCCTCATCTATTTTTTTTTTTTTGGCTTGCTCAGTAATAAGGGTGTTGTTCTCAAAGAAGATTCCTGCATTGACAATGCCCCCTTATTATTAACTGAAGTGTTTACCTTGAAGCTCAGCCTTAGAATATGTGAAGCCCCCATCTCATTAACTCAATCTTGAAACAGTTTCAAAGTCAAGTAATCTCTAAGAATCTGCATGAACCCAGCTCCTCAGACTTGGAAACAATTACACAAGATCTTCAGACTCACCTGAAGTGAGAGAGGGAGATCAGGAACTCCATTTTTCAACCAGAGGATCTGGAACCATGGTGTTCCACTCACTTTGTAATCCAGCAAAATCTTGCCACTGCTGTTGACCTCAATATTGGTGAGAGTCTCAATAATGAATAGTGAATGAAGCAATCCTTTATGTAGAGACCAGGGTAAAGGAAGACAAGATTTTGATGCAGGGCATCAGGAATATGGCATTTAATTTCTGCCTCACCTCTCATGTTTAACCAGACATTTGGATGGGGATGTGTTACCATACTCAGGAGAAGAAGGGAAGGATGGGGATGAAATATGCTAGACGGGTTGTGTGTGAAGGTTTGCATTTTGTGTCCTTCAAGTTATTCCTTAATCCTCACACTTAGGAAGGCCATCCTGAGCCACCTCAGGCAATAAAAGTGGATGCTGAGGAGTTTTGGTATTAGAAGGACCAAAAAGTTCCATCCTCAAATTTTTCTACCATTTGTTTGCCATAGAGTTTACAATTCATAAGAGATCCTTTCCTCGGAATATCTTTAAGAGGCTTCAAGAAACAAAGGATTGACTGGCCCCACCAATAAGTAATACAGAAATAAGAGCCCTATTCTGGTTCCACAACCCACCTAGCAGTTGGATCAACTGCTAAGGTTATGGGAAAGTCTCTTCAATTCTACCTCTAATTAAGAGCTGAGTATTGTGCTGCATCATTTTAGTGATATTCTTCTGAGTCCAAGCCTTGCATTTGTACTGCCCTTTATCCTTCTGGGTCACATTCTTAATCATTAGCATCAACAAGATGGAGTAGTCGTTTTTGAAGATTTCAGTATTTATAACAGGAATCTTCTCTCCAAGGGGGGGCTGAACCAAGCAAGCTGATTGTAGATATTTTTAGCTGCTTTGCATTTGAGCTGAACATCATAGCCCTCAATCATTGAGACGGGAGGTTCTGCCTCTATGAAGCCAGCCACATCTGTGAGGGTGAAGAAATGTCACTGTGAATATTACCAGGCAAGAGAAACCGCTATATAACAACATACTTCGTTCCCTTTCTTGAAAGCCAAGTTACAGAGACAAAACATACTCCCTCCAGGACAAATTCCCAGTAGTAGAGGTCAACTACCTTTTCTTCAGTGTCATTTCCTGAGTTTCATTTTAAATGCCAACAATGGCAGAGGCTGCCTTTAGCCACATACTGAGTACAGCTCTGAATTGGTTCCCAAATAGGTGTGGGAAAAGCTCTGAAAATATTTGCATATAAGTTTCCTATTGTGAAGGAGCTGGACAATGAAGTTTCTTAACTAATATGATGTGATCAGGCCAAATAATTCCCCACTCCAGTATTATCACCAGAGTCTGAAAGTCTGCCATTATAGATTACTAACATGTGTATTGTCTGGCTTACATACCTTCACAGCCATTCTCTCATATTAATTCTCAAAACAAACCTGAGCAAGAGAATATCGTCAACCTCATTTCACAGAAAAAAACCCCAAACATATACCCAATAAATGGCAGAAACAAGACTGAGACCCCAGGTCTACTGAGTTGAATTTGCATTTTTGTCATTTCATCCTGCCCCTCCATGGGTAAGTTCTTATTTTGGAATCTGCACTGGAGATGCTTTCTGCTGAATTAAAACATGGTGTTTACAGGAAAATACACTTCAACACAAATTCCCCTAGAAAAGAAGTAGCACAGCAGCTCTAAGGCAGATAGTGACCAGTTTACCACAGATGAGATTTGGGAAGAAAAGAGATGGCTTTGTCAAAATGAAATTCTGGATATCCATATTTTGACCTGGAAGATAACACCCAGAAAAACTTTTAATCCTTTTTTCCAAATAGAATTAACATATATTATAAAGAAATAATTGACTGCCATTCCAATGTTCTTTCTCCCAAGAGATACATCAATTTTCACATCTGAACACTACACACACATATACACAACTTCACACACCCTTTATTTTAAACAGAAATGGCTAAAACAGTCTGGGGAGATTAGTTGTTGGGTAAGAACAACTGGTGGTACTGACCCAGGTCTATGGATTTTAATCCATTGCATTTGTCGGGGGCAGGGGTGTTGGCAGTCAGGAATGATAAAAGGTTTTCCTACGGTCAAAGCGTTGAGATTAGAATGAAACGAAAAAAGAAATTCTACATGTCATACCATTGTATTACCAGTTCTTATGGCTACTTGCAAAACTCCCAGCTCCCCAATATTTGCTCACTGTTCCCTCTGTCAATATTTATCTTGATCAAGTCTACCTTTTGATCAGTCACAGCAGTGATATTCTTGATTGAAGAATGTGGCTGGCTGATCAGCTGAGCTGACAGCTCCCAAAATCTGGGCCCCTGCTGTCTAACTTCACTCAGCAATGAAACTCTATAACCCTGGACCACAGCATCAAGTTGTTAATGCAGAAGGCCCATCCAGGCATATGTGAGTGATTGCTGAATGTGGAATAACTACCCCTCCCCTTAATTTTTGTTCTCATGAGATATACCCAATTTGGAGCTATTTTTGTTCTCTGTGGCCATTCTTAGGCCACATTGACATTTGCCTACTGGACATTTCCACTTGGGGATTCCACTAGCATGTCAAAAATTCAGTAACTCCAAAAAAAAACCTTTGGTTTTTTCCTCTCAGACCAACACTTCCTTTGAAATTTTTTCTGGTGGAAGACATCTTTTTCCTATAACCAAGGATTGAAACCTCAATATTATCTTTGATTCTTCTCTCCCCCTCACCATCCACACCTCACCTCTCATCAGTTGCCAAGTTCTGTCAATTGTTCCTTTGCCACATCTTTCACTTCACCCTTCCTCTCAGTTTCCACTATGTAGCCATCCCAGTCTCGGCAGTCCTTACCTCATGCCTGGACAATTATGTTTCTCTAACTGGATTGCTCTTCTCCAGTCTCACCATACTCCAGACCAATCTCCACTGGCCATCTCATTCATCTTCCAGAACGACAGCTTTGATCACAACCCCTCTCCAAAGCTCAATGACTCCCTACTTCCTCCAGATAAAGTTTATATTCCTCCCTCATGTATTCAAAGTAGGCCTCTCTAAGACTCCACTCTTCATCACCAATTATGTCATCCAGCTTCTCTATAAACCTTCCATTTTTACATGCCCAATTGTTCCACTCACTCCATTCTGCTCTTTTGGTATAATGTTCTATAAATATCAATAAGGTAAGGTGACTAATTTTGTTGTTCAAATTCTCTCTCTTTACTGTTTTTTGTCTAATTATTCTACCAATTCTGAGAGAGGAATATTAAAACCTTTTTTGTTTGTGGAACTTTCTATTTCTTCCTATAATTTTGTTGATTTTTACTATGTCTCTTTTGAGGCTCTATTATTAGGCACACACAAATTTCTGATTATTACATATTCTTGATGAATTACCCTTTATCATTATGAGATGCCCCTCTTTTCTGTGGTAATACTTTTGTCATGAAGTCAATTTTATCTGATATTAATATAGCCACTCCAGCCTTCTTATGATTGCATGATATATATTTTTCATTCATTTATTTTCAATCTATCTGTGTGATATTTAAAATGCATCTCTTGTATACAGCATATAGTTAAGTCCTGCTTTTTTATCCATATATCTCTGCTTTTTTATTTCAGTTTGGTCTATTAACATTTAATGTGATTATCAGTATGGTCATATTCAGATTTAACATTTTATCACTTGTTTCCTATTTGTCTCCTCTGATTTTGTTCCAGTGTTCCCCCTTTCCTGCCTTATTTTGAATTATTTAAACATTTTTACTATTCCATTTTAATTAATTTATTAGCTTTTTATCTATACTTCGAATTGTATTTTTATTGTTTTACTCTATGGATTACATTGTGCATCCTTAAGTTTTCACATTCTACTTAGAGATAATATTTTACCATGTCATGTAAAATGTAGAAACTTTCCACCATATAGGTCCATTTACTATCCTTGGACTCCCATCGTTTATGCCATAGTTGACATGTGTTAGTTATTAAAAGGCAATAAAGAATGTAGACTAATTCTAGTCTTCACCTTCTAGGAGTTTTTAATCTACTGGAGGAGGAAGACAGAAATGTGCATTCTATCAGTCTTTTATGAGTTTGTCTTAGATGCAAAGTATAAAACCCTTCTATGAAACCCTTCCTAACTCCCAACCCCAGTGACAGTTTTCTCCTGAGTCTACTAGTATCAGTAATAATAAGCAATAATATCTAACCTTTAACATGCATCTCGTATGTATCAGGCACTGTGCTAAATTATTTGACACACGATATCTCACTTATGTTTCACAAGATCGCTGCCAGGAAGGCAATTCTGCTTCCATTTTACAAATGAGGAAGCCTACTAAGGGAAAGGTAACTTGCCTAATTCACAGGACCAGTAAGTGGCAGAATACAGAGATAAACTTGCATCCAGCTGGCTCTTCCCATTGTTCTGCAATTTGCTCTCTCGGTGACAAGTACACACTGCCTGTTTCTGTTATTTATCAATGAATGTGTGTCTTATTTTCCCATTTATATCTTAAGCTTCTGTAAATATGTTGTTTGTCCATATCAGTCTTAATTCATTGCCCAGAAAATAACCCATTGTTTGAACTCTAGACTGGAGGCACAGCTGCAAGGTAGTATAGTCCGGAAGTAGGGGAACTTCTTCTAGTTTTTAGTCAAATTACTGTAGGGAACTTGTTTACCTCACTTAATAGAAATTGGTAAGACTGAGATTCAAGAGGTAAGCAGTATACACCTTGCATGGGTCAAAGGGGTGTTACAAGGACCAAATTAGAGTGAAAATACAAAAGTACCTTGAGAATATAAAGTACTTTTGAACAGCAATAAGGTATTTTTAAAATCATTATTTAAAAAATATCAATGAGAAAATATGACCCCACCATGCCTTATCCTTTCTCCCAGTAAAGTTACTGGCACTACACAAATGAACCTATCTGTATCTCTCCAGAGATATCCAGTACAAGAGGAACTTATTGGCAGGTAAAGACAGATCTGGGACCAATAAGTGGAAGCCATAAGAGGTAAATCTGGTTCAATGTAAAGAAAAACTTTCTAGTAGAGAAAACTGTCCAAGATAGTTTCTAGTAGAGAAAACTGTCCAAGATAGCATAGGGTAATATCCAAGGCCATGAAGAGAATGGGCTATAGCAGTACTTTCATATGCTACTGGTGGAAAGAGCTCAGCCTTTCTGAAAGGTAATTTGGTCATGTACATCAAAACCTTGCCTTCCATTTCCTTTATTACATACCAGATAATTTGAAAACCTCTCATACAAACCATGCCAATGAACGGGAAAAGAGTAAGTGCTTCCCAACTTATTTTACAGGTGCTTTATACCAAATGCAGATAAAGGACATTACTAGAGAAGAAAATTAAAGGTCATTCAAACAAACATGTGGAAAACATTATAAATAAGTATAAATAAAACAAATTCAGCTACAAATATACATTTAAAAACATAATTAAGTAGGTTTTGCTCTGGGAATGCAAGGATGGTTTAGCCATAGAAAAATCAATTAATGCAATTCACTGCATTCACAGATTAAAGGAAGAAAAAACATATGACATCTCAACAAATGCAGAAAAATAATTTGATAAGAATCAACACTTGTTCATCATTTACAAAAAGACAAACTTTTAACAAACTAAACCTGCTGTCCTCTAGTCCTCCCCATGCCTCTACCCTTTGATCTTTCAGTGAGGGCTCTAGGCTGAGGCCCAGGGAGGTTGAGCTGTTGCCTTCTCTCCTGTCTGTGAATTCACAAGGGTCGTCTTTTCTGCTTGGAGAAACCCACGTGGCTACACTGAAAGAATCCAGTGGGGCCTTGTAACATATTCACAGTATCTCAGAGCTTCCAGCTCCCCCTTCCATGGGCTCCCCAACACTCCACTCCAACTTGAGGCTGAACCATACTTTATTATACCTTTTCTCATTTGACATTGCTGAACACATCCAAGCCATTTAATATTTGTATAATTTAAGCCCCATTATACAGATGAGCAACTAAGGCTCAAAGAGGTTAACTTGTTCAAGTTCACTATAAGTTTATGAAGAATGGAAAAAGAGCCATTGCAGTCTAACTTCAAATTCCCAGGTCATTCCATTTTACCACACCAAAAAGAATGTCTACAGAACATCCATACTTTGGGCCTCCATTTTCTCATTTGAAAAATATTTGCATGTGCCCAATGCTCAGAAGGCCCCCTATTCCTCAAAAATATGATTAGCTCTTTTTACACAGACACGCCTTTCCTTTTTTTAATTGAAATATAATTGACATACAATATTATATTAGTTTCAGGTGCACAACGTAGTGATTCAGTATTTTTATACATTATGAAACACTATACAAATTTATTACAATATTATTGATTATATTCCCTATGCTGTACATTAAATTCCTGTGACTTATTTATTTTATGATTGGAAGTTTATATCTCTTAATTCTCTTTACCTATTTCACCCATGCCCAAACCTCCCTCCCCTCTGGCAACCACCAGTTTGTTCTCTGTAGCTATGTCTGTTTCTGTTTTGTTTTGTTTCTTTCTTTGTTTTGTTTTTCAGATTCCACATAGAAGTGAAATCATATAATATTTACATGTCTTTCTCTGTGTGACTTATTTCACTTAGGATAGTACCTTCTGGGTCCAGCCATATTGTCAAAAATGGCGAGATTTCATTATTTTTTATGGCTGAGTAATATTCCCTTTTGTATACATGTACTGCATCTTCCTTATTCGTTCATCTATTGAAGGACACTTAGGTTGCTTCCATATCTTGACTATTCTAAATAATGCTGCAATAAACACAGGGGTGCATATATCTTTTCAAATTAGTCTTTTTGTTTCTTCAGATATATATCCCCAGAAGTGGATTCGTTGGATTGTGTGGTAGTTCTATTTTTAATTTTTTGAGGAACCTACATATTGTCTTCTATAGTGGCTGCACCAATTTACATTCCCACCAATAGTGCATGAGGGTTCCTTCTTCTCCACATCCTTGCCAACACTTTTATTTCTTGTCTTTTTGATAATAGCCATTCTGATAGGTGTGAGCTGATATCTCATTGTGGTTTTGATTTGCATTTCCCTGATGATTAGTGATGTTGAACAGCTTTTCATGTGTCTGTTGTCTATCTCTATATATTCTTTGGAAAAATGTTCAGATCTTCTGCCCATTTTTGAATCAGATTGGTTTTTTTGTGATATTGAGTTGTAGGAATTTTTTTATATATTTTGAATATTAGTCCCTTATTGGATATATCATTTGCAAATATCTTCTCCCATTCAGTAGGTTGCCTTTTCATTTTGCTTATGGATTCCTTCACTATGAAATAGCTTTTTAGTTTGATGTAGTTCCATTTGTTTATTTTTGCTTTCGTTGTTCTTGCCTGAGGAGACATATATAACATTTTTTTTTTTTGGTGGAGTCTTTAGGGTTTCTATACATAAAATAGTCATCTGCAAATAGTGACAGTTTTACTTCTTCCTTACTGAATTGGATGCATTTTATTTATTTTTCTTGCCTAATGCTCTGGTTAGCACTTCCAATACTATGTTGAATAAGAATGTCAAGAGTGGGCATCCTTGTCTTGTTTCTGATCTCAGTGGGATAGCTTTCAGTTTTTGACTGGTGAGTATGATATTAGTTGTGGGTTTGTCATATATGGCCTTTATTATGTTGGGGTACATTCCTTCTATACTCTATTGAAAGTTTTGATCATAAATGGATGTTGAATCTTGTCAAGTGCTTTTTCTACATCTATTGAGATGACCATATGATTTTTTATCCTTCATTTTGTTAAACTGTTGTATTACGTTGACTGATTTGTGAATGTTGAACCATCTTTGCATCCCTGGAATAAATCCCACTTGATCATAGTGTATGATCCTTTTAATATATTGCTGGATTTGCTTTGCTAGTATTTTGTTGAGGATTTTTGTATCTATATTCTTCAGGGATATTGGCTTGTAATTTTCTTTTTTTTATAGTATCTGTGTCTGGTTTTGGTATCAGGGTAATGCTGGCCTTATAAAATGAGTTTGGAAGCATTCCTTCCTCTTCAATTTTTTGGAGTAATTTGAGAAGGATAGGTATTAAATCTTCTTTAACTGTTCCATAGAATTCACCTGTGAAATAGTCTGGTTCTGGACTTTTGTCTGTTGGGAGTTTTTTGATTACTGATTCAATTTAATTGCTAGTAATTGGTCTATTCTGATTTTCTATTTCTTCGTGATTCAGTCTTGGAAGATCGTATATTTCTAGGAATTTATCCATTCCTTCTAGGTTGTCCAATTTGTTGTCATATAATTGTTCATAGTTGTCTCTTATGATCCTTTGCATTTCTGTAGTATTGGTCATAAATTTTCCTCTTTCATTTTTGGTTTTATTTATTTGGGCCTCTCTCTATTTTTCTTGATGAAGTAGTTTAAGGTTTATCAATTTTATTTATCTTTTCAAAGAACCAGCTCTCAGTTTCATTGATCTTTTCTACTGTTTTTTAAGTCTCCATTTCATCTATCTTTGCTCTGATCATCATTATTTCTTTCCCTTTATTAAATTTGGGTTTTGTTTGTTCTTCTTTTTCTGGTTCTTTTAGGTGTAAGATTAGATTATTTATTTGATATTTTTCTTATTTCTTCAGGTAGGCCTGTATTGCTATGAACTTCCCTCTTAGAACTGCTTTTGCTGTGTCCCATAGATTTTAAAACATTGTGTTTCCATTTTCACTTGTCTCAAGGCAGTTTTTGATTTCTTTGTTGACCCATTGGTTGTTTAATAATATGTTGTTTAGTCTCTACGTGTTTGTGTTTTTTAGAGTTTTCTTCTTGTAATTGATTTCTAATTTCATAGCATTTTGGTTAGAAAAGATGCTTGATATAATTTCCATCTTCTTAAATTTATTGATATTTGTTTTGTGGCCCACATGTGGTTTATCCTGCAGAATGTTCCATGTACACTTGAAAAGATAATGTATTCTGCTGTTTTGGGGAGGCATATTCTGTATATATCTATTAAGTCCACCTGGTTTAATTCCAATATTTCCTTATTGATATTCTGTCTAGATGATCTATCCATTGCTGTAAGTAGGGTGTTAAAGTCTCCTACTATTATTGTCTTGCTTTCAATTTCTCTCTTTAGGTCTGTTAATATTTTTTTAAAATATATTTTGGTGTTCCTATGTTTTTTGTTTGTTTTTTTGTGCTGTCAAGTCAATTCCTACACCTAGCAACCCTTGATCTTTTTGCACCATCCTCTTACCTTCCAGCACTATATCAGACAATGCCCCACTGCTATTCATAGGTTTTCGTAGCCTATTTTTCAGAAATGGGTGGCCAGGTCCCTCTCCCTAGTCTGTCTTATTCTGGAAGCTCTGCTGAAACCTGTCCAACATGGGTAACCCTGCTGGTATTTGAAATACTGATGGCATAGCTTTCAGCATCACAGCAACACGCAGGTGCTACGGTATGACAACTGGCGGCTGGGTAGTGTGGTTCCCTGGCTGGGAAATGAACCCAGAGTGGTGGCAGCGAGAGCACGGAACCTTAACCACTAGACCACCAGGACTGGCTCCTCTTACGTTGGGTGCGTATATATTGATAAATGTTATATGTTTAGTACTCTTGTCTTTTATTACAGTCTTTGTTTTAAAGTCTATTTTGTCTGATGTATAACTACAATGGCTTTTCTTTGTTTCCATTTGCATAGAATATCTTTTTCCATCCCTTCACATTCAGACTGTGTATGCCCTTACTTCTGAAGTGAGTCTCTTGTAGGCAGCA
Source organism: Tapirus indicus (assembly GCA_031878705.1). Classification (NCBI taxonomy): domain Eukaryota; kingdom Metazoa; phylum Chordata; class Mammalia; order Perissodactyla; family Tapiridae; genus Tapirus; species Tapirus indicus. The sequence goes on from CM062942.1 coordinate 51,235,616, forward strand.
TGGAGATGGATCTTGTTATTTTTATCCATTCAATCACTCTGTGTCTTTTGATTGGTGAATTTAGTCTATTTACATAAAGTAATCATTGATAGGTATGTACTTATTGCCATTTTGTTAATTGTTTTCTGGTTTTTTGTAGTTCCTCTCTGTTCCTTTCTTCTTCTCTTTCTCTCTTCCTTTGTGGTTTGATGGCTTTCTTCAGTGTTATGATTAGATCCCTTTCTCACCTTCTTTTGTGCATTTCCTATAAGTTTTTTCTTTGTGGTTACCATGAGGTTCACATATAACATCCTATGTGTAGAACAGTCTCTTTTAAGTTGATAGCAACTTGAATTAGAACACATTCCAAAGCTTAATATTTTTACTACCTCCGCCAACATTTTATGTTTTTATTGACACATTTTAAATCATTTTATTTTTTGCATCCCTTAACTATTTTAATTTAATTTTACTATTTTTATCTTTTGATCTTCATACTCACTTTATACATGATAGATCCACTACCTTTACTATAAATTTACCTTTTCCAGTGAGATTATTACTTTTGCATGTTTTCTTATTATTAATTAGTATCTTTTCTTTTCAGCTTAGACAAGTTCCTTTAACATTTCTTGCAAGGCTAATTTAGTGTTGATGAACTCCTTTAGCTTTTGCTTATCTGGGAAACTTAATTTCTACTCCAATCTGAATGATAACTCTGCTGGTTAGAGAATTCTTGGTTGAAAATTTCTTTCCTTTCAACACTTTGAATATGTCATGCCACTCCCTTCTGGCCTGTAAAGTTTCTGCTGAAAAATCTGCTGATGGCCTTATGGGGTTTCCTTTGTATGTAATAAATTATTTTTCTGTAGCTGCTTTTAAAATTCTCTCTTTATCCTTAATTTTTACCATTTTACTTATTATGTGTCTTAGTGTGGTTCTCTTTTGGTTCATCTTGTTTGGAACTCTCTGGTCTTCCTGGACCTGGATGTCTGTTTCCTTTCTCAGGTTAAGAAAGTTTTCAGCCATTATTTCTTCAAATACTATTTCTGGCACTTTCTCTCTCTCCTCTTTCTGGGACCCCTATAATGCAAATGTTATTCCACTTGATATTGTCCCAGAGGTCCCTTAAGGAATATTCGCTTTTTTAAATTCTTTTTCCATTTTGCTGCTCTGTCTGGGTGAGATCCATTGCTTTGTCTTCCAGCTTACTGATTCGTGTTTCTACTCCATCCATTCTGGTGTTGATCCCTCTAGTGTGTTTTTCAGTTCAGGTTACAACTTCTAATTGGTACTTTCTTATATTTGCTCTCTTTATTGAGCTTCTCACTGTGTTCATCCATTCTTCTCTTAAGGTTAGTGAGCATCTTTATGACCATTACTTTGAAGTCTTTATCAGGTAGGCTGCTTATCTTCTTTTCATTAAGGTATTTTTCTGGGGATTTGTCTTATTCTTTAGTTTGGAATATATTTATTTGTCTACTCATTTTCCCTGACTCTCTGTGTTTGTCTGAATGTATTAGGCAAAACAGCTACCTCTCTCATTTTTAAAGGAGTGGTCTTGTGTTAGAGATGATCCATGGAACCCAGAAGTGCATTTTTCCCTGGTCTCCACAGCCAGGTGTTCAAGGGTTGCCCCTCAGCAAACTTTGTGCCCTTTCAGGCTGTGGTGGGGCAGCAGCTGCTGTACAGTGAGGGTCGGGCATGATGTGTTCACCAGGTGAGGTTGTAGCATGGTTGTGGTTCAGGTTGGGCAAGGCTTGGGTGTTCACCCAACCCAGTTGTGGCACTGCTGCTCTGTAGGGTAGGCTGTACATGGGGCATTTGCTTGGCCCAGCTGTGGAACAGCTGCAGTGTGAGGTGGGCAGGGCACAGGATGCTCCTCCAGTCATGGCATGGCTCCTATGTGAGAAAGGCAGGGCATGGTGTGCTTGCCCAGCCTGATTGTGGCATGGCTACTATACAGAGTGGGCGGGGCACAAGGTGCTCTACTCAACTGGCCTCATTGCAGTGTGGCTGCTGTGTGGTGTGCTCACCCATCCAATTTGTGATGGCTGCTGTGAAGGGTGGGTGGGGTGCTAGCAGAGTAGAGTGAGGGCACCAAAAATGGTGCCTGCCAGCTCTGTCACTAGGAGATTAGAATGAGATTGTAAGAATGGTGCCTGCCAGTGTTTCTGTCCCTGGAGAAAGTCACTGCAGGTTACTGCCTCTCCAGTAGCTGCTTTAGGATCAGTAAGTGGGTCATTCTCACTTATGGTCTAGGATCTTCTGAAACCGTTGCTTTTACACTCTGTCTCAGGGTGAGTGGTTCTGCCCACGAGCACTTTAAGAGCAGGTTCTTGGCTGCTGTGCAGGGTATGCAGGGCTCAGAATATATCCACCAGTGCTAACAGAGTAGAGGGAGGGCACCAAAAATGGTGCCCACCAGCTTTGTCACTAGCAAGTTAGAATGAGATTGTGAAAACGGCACCCACCACTGTTTCCCTCCCTGGAGAAATTCACTGGAGTTTCCTGCTTTTCCAGCAGCCACTTTAGGATTAATAAGTGGGTCTCCCTCACTTATGGTCTAGATGCTTTTCAAACTGTTGCTTTTGTGCTGGATCTCAAGGCAAGTGGGTCTGCTCATGAGCCTTTTAAGAGTGGGTTCTCCATTCCCTACAGTTCTGTGTTTCCCCTAGACTTAATCCCTGTTGATTTTCAAAACCAGAAGTTTTGGGGGCTCATCTTTCTGGTGAGACCCAAGAGTCAGAGTGCCTGATGTGTAGCACAGACTCTACTCCTTGAGCGAAACTTCCGTATTTTAGGAATCTCTTCCTGATTGTGGGACACTGTGCCTGTGGTAGGGTCTTGGGTGAGACCAAGTCTCTGCCTCTCCTACCCTTCTCAATGTGTCTCTTTTATCTTTTGTTGTAGAAGCACTGTTCATCCATTTCTCAGGTCCTTTTCAGAGGAAAATTATTCCATATGTAGTTGTAAATTTGTTGTGTCCATGGGAGAAGGGTGAGTTCAGGGTCTTCCTATGCTGCCATTATGAACGTATCTCCAGACATGCCTTTCTATAGTGGATGTTTCTTTCCTGATATCCAGTCTCAGGTACTATTTGAACAGGATTCAGCAACAATCACACCTTCTAACTGGGCACGTTTATTAATATTGTCTCCTTTTTCTTATTTACTGCCACACAGAATGATTGTGATTGGTGTTACTTTTCTGGAGATTAATCTCTTCTATTGACCAGGCAACTTAAATATCAAGGGACCCCAAGTGCCTCATAACTCATTCATTGAAAATGCCTAGAACTCCTTCCATAACCTTGGCATTTGGTCCTCAGAGAAATTAATACTACCATAGTAATTGTCAGAACCAAGAAATTCAGCTCATATAGCAGGTAAAATGTTAGGTACTGTTGTTGGCTTTTCATATGTTTTTTTCTGTGCCTAGAATTCATTCATTCATTCACCAAAAGGCAGCAGTGTCAGTCACTGACCAGGATTGTCATGGAAAATGTGCAGATGTAAGATCTTAACAAGTTCCAAATCCAGAGTAGGCACTCTGGATTTAAAGATGTTTCTTCTGGGCAGATACCAGATCTGATTTATCATTGCATCCTTATACTACTTAGCACAATATCTAGCCAACAGAAGGCTGTTACCATGTTTGCGAGAGGTGGCATTGTGGGCAGAATATCCAGAATTTTGTATCAGAAGACCTGGAATAAGTCTTATATCTGCCTCTGTGAGCTCAGCTGGATCATCTGTAAATGAAAACAATTATAATTTCTGCCCTATCTACATGCCAAGATGATCATGAGACTCATATAAGGAACACAGAAGGGTAGTGTAGCACAGTGGTTTAAAGGCATAGGCTCTGAGTCCAATTACCTGAATTTAAACCCTGTCTTTACCACTTGGTAGCTCTGTGATCTTAGGCAAGTTACTTCACCTTGCTGTGACTCAGTTTCTTTATCTGTCAACATATGTACAAGGTTGTTGTGAGAACTGAAATAAGTCCCAAATATTTAGAACAAAGCCAGAAGGACCCCAGAAGTTGGAAGGTTGCCATTTTTCATAAGTATTAAGATCAAGTAGTACTACCAAATGATTGAGCCCTCACTGGTTGTTGTGAGGATTCCAGAAGGAAGCATATATCTTTCCTTGGAATGAGCCAGGCCACTGGCTGAGGTCCAATCTGTACCAGGTATGCTTTTATTAATAAGAATAAATTTTAATGAAGACCCAGGTTTTATGGAAAGTTCTCAGCTCCAGGTCTGGCCTGAGTGATCCCAACTTCATAAGAATGACTCTAGTTACCAAGTTGGGGCAGAATGGGGAGAATTTGTGGCAATGAAGAAGCCAGTCTTCCGGGCGTGGTGGGTGCTGAGTTGGGATTGAAGTCAAACAAGTTGAAGCTTCATTAGTCTGGCCTAATGGTGTTTTTCCTATTGTGCTCTCAAGTCTTCTTCCTCCTATGATTTCCATCTGCCTCTGCCTTTCAACTTTCTCCCACTAACAAAGCCTGTATTCCTCTCAGCATTTGCCTCCACCTTTCTACAGCTCAGTTTTCTTATTTCTCAAAGGAGGTTAATCTACCTATCCACACAGCTATTGTGGGGCCAGTGAACATTTTTCTGTCTTCATCTTACCTGAACTCTTAATAGCATTCAACAGAGTCAGCCATTCCTTCCTTAAGACATTTCCCTGTCTTGACTTCCTGGACACCACTTTCCTAATTTAGCTGCTGCCTCACTGACTGTTCCTTCTGTCTCTTTTGCTGGCTCTTCTCTCTCAGTTTGACGTCTAAATGATGGAGGGTTTACAAATATCTTCTCCCAATTGTTGGGTTGTCTTTTCATTTTGTTGATGGTTTCCTTTGCTGTGCATAAGTGTTTAGTTCGATGTAGTCTCATATGTTTATTTTTTGTATTGTTTCCATTTCCCGGTCAGACACGGTACTTGAAAATATGTTGCTAAGACCTATGTCAAACAGCATACTGCCTATGTTTTCTTGTAGAAGTTTCATGGTTTCAGGTCTTACATTCAAGTCTTTAATCCATTTTGAGTTAATTTTTGTGTATGGTGTAAGATAATGGTCTACTTTCATTTTTTGCATGTTGTTGTCCAGTTTTCCCAACAACAATTGTTGAAGAAACTTTCCTTTCTCCATTGTGTGTTCTTGGCTCCTTTGATGAAAATTAGCTGTCCATAGATGTGTGGGTTTATTTCTGGGCTCTAGATTCTATTCCATTGATCTGTGTGTTTGTTTTTGTTCCAGTACCATGCTGTTTTGGTTACTACAGATTTGTAGTATATTTTGAAATCAGGGAGTGTGATTCCTCCAACTTTGTTCTTTTTTCTCAGGATTCTTTTAGCTATTTGGGGTCTTTTGTTATTCCATATAAATTTTAGGATTCTTTGTTATATTTCTGTGAAAAATGTTATTGGAACTTTGATAGGGATTGCATTGGATCTATAGATTGCTTTAGGAAGTATGCACATTTTAGCTATTTTAATTCTTCCAATCCAAGAGCACAGAATATCTTTCCCTTTCTTTGTGTCTTCTTCAATTTCTTTCAAAAATGTTTTATAGTTTTCAGTGTACAGATTTTTCATCTCTTTGGTTAAGTTTATTCCTAGGTATTTTATTCTTTTTGTTGCAATTGTAAATTGGATTGTATTCTTAATTTCTCTTTCTGCTACTTCATTGTTAGTGTATAGAAATGCAACTGATTTTTGTATGTTGATTTGTATCCTGCAACTTTACCATAGTCATCTATTATTTCTAAAAGTTTTTTGGTGGATTCTTAAGGTTTTCTATATAAAAAAATCATGTCATCTGCAAATAGTGACAGTTTCACTTCTTCCTTTCCAATTTGGATCTCTTTTATTTCTTTTTCTTGCCTGATTGCTCTGGCCAGGACTTCCAATACATGTTAAATAGAAGTGGTGAAAGTGGGCACTCTTGTCTGTTTCCTGTTCTTAGAGGGCTAGCTTTCAGTTTTTCACCATTCAGGATGATATTAGCTGTGGGTCTGTCATATGTGGACTTTACTATGTTGATGTACTCTCCTTCTATACCCATTTTATTCAGAGTTTTTATCATAAATAGATGTTGTATCTTGTCAAATGCTTTCTCTGCATCTATTGAGATTATGTGGTTTTTATTCTTCATTTTATTAATTGCAAACCATATATCTGATAAGGGGTTAATATCCAAAATATATAAATAACTCATGAATCAACAAAAAAACCAACAACCCAATTAAAAAATGGGCAAAAGACCTGAACAGACATTTCTCCAAAGAAGATATACAGATGGCCAACAGGCACATGAAAAGATGCTCAACATCATTAACTATCAGGGAAATGCAAATCAAAACTACAATGAGATATCACCTCACTCCCGCCAGAGTGGCTATAATTAACAACATGGGAAACAACAAGTGTTGGAGAGGATTTGGAGAGAAGGGAACTCTCATACACTACTGGTGGAAGTGCAAACTGGTATAGCCACTATGGAAAACAGTATGGAGATTTCTCAAAAAATTAAGAATAGAACTACCATACGACCCAGCTATTCCACTGCTGGGTACTTATCCAAAGAACATGAAAACACCAATACATAAAGACATGCACCCCTGTGTTCGTTGCAGCATTGTTCACAATAGCCAAGACTTGGAAGGAACCTAAGTGCCCATCAAGGGATGAATGGATAAAGAAGATGTGTTATATACACACAATAGAATACTACTCAGCCATCAGAAATTATGAAATCCAGCCATTTGTGACAACATGGATGGACATTGAGGGTATTATGCTAAGTGAAATAAGTCAGAGGGAAAAGGTCAAACACCGTATGATCTCATTCATAAGTAGAAGATAAAAACAAGAGCAAACACAGAGAGACAGAGATTGGATTGGTGGCTACCAGAGGGGAGGTGGGGAGGGAGGAGGCTGAAAGGGATGATTAGGCACATGTGGGTGGAGATGCATTGTAATTAGTATCTGGGTGGTGAACATGATGTAATATGCAGAAATAGGAGTATAATGATGTACCCCTGAAATTTATACAATGTTATAAACCAATGTTACTACAATTAAAAAAAAGTGAATCCAAATAAATAAATAAAGGATGGAGGGCCCCAGGGCTCAGACCTGGTATGTTTCTCCATCCTTTCCCTCTAGAAGATCTCATCCAGCCCCATAAGCTTTAAACACCAACAATACATCACGACACCCAACTCTGTATTTCCAGCCTAACCAACCCTCAGAGCTCTACATTTGTATGTCCAATTTCCTTCTTGACATCATTTCCTAGATGAGCAACAGGCATCTCAAATTCAACATGTCTAAAACTCTTGATCCACCCTCTCAACTAACCTCAATCTGCTGCTCTCCAACTCTTTCCTATCTCAGTTATTTGAATTTCCAACTACTCAGTTGCTCAAGACAAAAAGCTAGGAATAATTCTTGATTGCTCTCTTTCCGTCACCTCCACCCACATCCAAGCCATCAGCAAAACTTGTCTTGTCAGTGATGCCTCCAAACATACCCCAAATCCATCTATTTCTTTCCATCTACACTGCAACCCTCCTAGTACCAGCTATTATCCTTCTCACCTGTACCATAACAATAGACTTCTAACTGATCATTCTGATTCCCCACTTGCTTCCTTAAAACTAAATAAAGCTTCCAAGCAAATCACACAGTAAACAGAGGGATCTCATTAAAAGATACATTGAGCCATGCTTTTGAAAATCCTTGCACAGTTTCTCTTTGCACCAAGGATGAAATAGAAAATATTTACCACATCTTCCAAGGCGTTGCCTGATCAAGTCCATACCTGCCTCTCTGGCTTTGGTTCTTATCACTCTGTTCCTCACTTACCATACTCCATCCACACTGGCTTTCTCTCTGTTCCTGAAACTTGCCAAACACTTTAGGCCTCAGGGTCTTAGAAAATGTCTAGATCTGCACTATCCAATATGGTAGTCATAAGTCACATGTGGCTACTGAGCACTTGAAATGCAGCTACTCCAAATTGAGATGTTCTCTAAGTATAGAATACACACAAGATTTCAAAGACTTAATATAAAAAAGACTGAAAAGTATCTCATTAATATTTTATATTATTTATGAAATGACAATATTTTGGATATATGGGGTTAAATATAATTAATAAAAATTATTTTTTTTACTTTGTATAATGTGGCTACTAGAAAATTCAAAATTATATATGTGGCTTAGACTTTTGGCTTGCATTATATTTCTGTTGCATCTCCTTATCCTTTAAGCCTGAGATTAAATGTTTCTTCCTCAGAAAGTATTTCTTTGGCAAAATAGGGTTTTTTTTCGATCCAAAGTAGGTCCTGCCCCCACTATACTCCTTCTTTTTCTTCATGTACAGATAAGATTTGAATCTACAAACAAGTCCATAATGTGGCTAATATTAGGTCCATTCAATTTTTAAATGAATGTGCGTGTTAAGGACTAGTATGGCTTCTAGAATGTAGTACACACTCAATAACTGTTTACTTAATGACAACTTTGTTAGGAGAGGAACTTCAAAATGGCACTTTCCGAGGAAAAATATTTACTCCACTCTTCTCTTCTCCTCCAGACAGAAAGGTGCAAATAAAATGCAAATGGCTTTACTGCAGCTCAGCTGAGTGAGAACAACGGAAGTGACTTGGGAATTACAGAATGTCAGAGTGAGGAAAAGAAGCAGAACAGAGCCAAAGTGAGCAAATAGACAGAACCACTACTATTCCCCCCTCCAGGAACCCTTTTCTAGTGCCTACTGAGAGGAAATAAAGATGGTTCCAAAGGACTGAGTAGTAGGCAGGGGCAATTGAGTAGAGCTGGCTTATGAGAGTTGGCTGGACCTGTGGGACACAGACTGAGAACCCTTTGTATTTGAAGATCTAAGGCTTGGTCTGATTCTGTATTTCCTAACATTTCCCTCTGAACCAAGGCCACACCATCAATGTCTGGGCCTTCCAAATTGGATTTCCTAGAATCTCTCCATTCAGAGCTTGACTATCCCCTAGTGATACCCCCTCATTTATGACCATGTGCTTAGAACTCCACCTTGAGCACAGTGCAGCAATGAATTAATCAGATGAACTTCCCTGGTTAGCTAATATGTCAACAACAGAAACCCAGGTGAACTGTCCTTCACATCCTTTCAGAGTTATGCCAAAGCGGGGAATTTGTTACACGTGGCAATCCTCTAGGGGGGGTTCGTGGTATGAGGTGGGCGAGCATTGATGAAATATTCTTAAATGCTGCCTACTCTAGGATTTGGGGCAATTCACTTGGCCCCTCTGAATTTCCCTTTCCTTTTTTCTAATTCTTATAGGGGCCACATGAGACTCATTTTGCCAGTGGTGACTGAGGCAGCCACTCTGAAATAGAGCTTACTGCCCCAAAGCAAAAATCAAAGTATCTAATATGTTCCAGACACATATATACATACACATATACATATAGATATACATACATACATATATATACATACACACACACACACATATATATATATATATATATATATATATATATGTATATAGTAGGGCTTCAATAAGTGGAAGCTCTAAAGGGCTAAGGGTCAGAGCACCTGGCTCTCATTATGATGTCTCTCTTGATGCCTGTGTTGTGGCAAGTAAGTCATTTATCCCTTCTTAGCCTCTGTATTTCCATTTTAACTGGGGAAGAGGGAGCCCTGTCCTATCTCCTACACAAGGATCACAGGAGGCTAAAATGAGTGTGCTCTGATATAAAAATGCTATTTGCTGACAGACTTGCTCATTGTGGAGTTACTATTCCAATCAGGCTTATCATGGAAGCAGTTCTTAAACAGATGAGACATGTCCACTTTCCAAGCCCATTACTAATTTTTTTTTTCCCGTGCGATGACAGATGTTTGGAAACCTGCCCTATTCTGTTCCTCTCCTACTTAAATCTCAAATCACAATCTAAATCTAAATGCCCCAAATATGATAACCAAAACAATTGCTTCCACCTCCAATTTGAGGCAGTGGCTTTGGAAGGAACTGGCAAAAAACTGGGGTTTAGCAGCTATACCTCTTTTTTTAGCTTCCCAGGTCCCATCCCAAGACCACTGACCTCTGCAACTGTCATATCAGATGGAAGAGAAAATCTTCTGGAAATATCTTACTACTGCCACTCCCTCCTGTAGCTCAGTAAAGCCAGAGAGTCTAGACCATGCAGGGTCCTTGGGCCTAAAGTCACTTATAGCTTATCTTTCTGGCTGCAGGGCTCCCAGGCCCACAGGAAGGAGGGCACAGGAAGGCCACTTATGGCACAGTGAAGGACGTTCTCACTGCCTAGGAGTACTGGCTGGATGTTCTTCAAATTTGTCTCTTTCACATAGATCTTAGGTTTTTCTGTACAAGAGGAGAAAATGGCAGAGATTACGGTCCCACACCAAGGATGATATTTTAGCTGGTACTACCGGTACAGGAATCCCAGAGGTTAGAATATTGAAATACTTCTGCATCAGTTTATAAATAGCTGGCTGCCCCCAGGCTCCTAAGTGCCCTCTCCCCACTACCACCACCCTGGTCTCTCCCCATGAACAGCCCCTTCCCACATGTCATCCCTGTGACTCAGCAACTAAAGGGTTAATATCTGACCCAACACGGGCCTCTAACATTCTGTGCCTGCCCTAAAGCCTAACCTGATTGGTCAGTGCCTGTTACCTACTTGTGAGATATTTTTTAATATTCTGTAGAGAAGCAAATCCCAAGGCCCCAAATGGCAGGAGGTGTAGATTTCAAAATATTCTTTTAGATTAGAAGCTTACTAAAGGCAGGACAGACATCAAGTTCACCTCTGCACCCTGGGTACAGTCAGCGCTCAAGAGTTATATGTTGAAATTAATTACAAAAGCTAACAATTGGCCTTTTCCTATTTTCAATAACATTTATTGCTTGCATTTGGATTGAAGAAAACCAACAACAATAATAGGCTTCTGTCTGATTTGCAGGATAGCATTTGATGTGAGAATATCATCTCTGAGTTCCCTACCTATATATCCAACTGGTTGCTTGACTTCTCTAATTGAATAATAATACTACCAATGCTAGTAATACTAGTACTAGTTAATTGAGCTAGGCATGAAGCACTATTCTAAGTTTTTTATGTGAGTTCACTCATTCAATCCTCACTCATTGAGGCTGATGCTGTGATTATCTACATTTGCAAATGAAGAGATTGAAATGATAAGTAACTTTCCCAAAGTCACATAGATAGTAAGTGGAAGAGCTGGGCTATGAACTCTGGTAGTCTAGCTCCAAAGCCCTCTCTCTTAACTGTTTACAGCTTATACTGTCCCATAAACATCTCAAACTCAACATTTCCAATAATAACAATAATAATGTCAAACTCATTTATAGCACTTACCAAGTGTCAGGCACTGTTTTTAACTGCTTTTTATATATACTATCTCATTTAACTTTATCACATCTCACTAAGTATGGACTTCCTTTTGCCCCAGCTTACAGATGAATAAACTAAGACGCAGAGAGATGAAGAAACTTGCCCAAGGTTAGTAAAATGGTAGAGTGAGGAATCGAACTTAGAAAATCTGACTAAAGCACCCAGGTTTATAACCACTACACTGTACCTCCTTCCTAAAATAAAACTCCTCATCTCCCCTCTCCCTTATTCATCCCCATTTTAGTATTCTGTCCAGTCACCCCAGCCAGAAACTCTTGAGCCATATTTGACCTCTCCTTCTCCCTTACTCCCACATTCCACCCATCATTACAAAAACAGAAGCTCAGTAACAGAAGAAACTCTTGTCAGTGTTGCTCCCTACCATACCCCCAGAGCCTAGCACATTGCCTGGCACATTGTAGGTGCTCAATAAATACATGTTGGAAAGAATGGGCTTAGCTAGAACCCTGTATCATGCGTCAGACAGAGCAGTTTCACTCTGCTTTTCAACATTGCTGCCTCTACTGCTGCTGCGAAATCCTCAAACCTTAAGAAAAGTGGGGATGTGATTTGGGTATTTGAGAGCTTCTATTTAAACCAGACCTGAATTGTATTTCTTCACAGAAAAGTTAAGGGTTAAGTGACAGGCCTTTACTACACTGGCAACTGGTTTGCAGCAAAAAAAAATTTCAACATGATTGGGTAGAGGACAGGCTGACCAGACTTTTTTTGTCCTTGACTGATGCTTTCTTATCTAGGGACTAGTAAATACAAACTGTTGCCCACTGCTTCTCCCTTGGCCATCTGCTTTCAATTTTCTCTCTCACTCCCTCCTTCTATTTCCCCCCTCCTGGACCTGACCAACTTTAGCTTCCAGCCCAAGATCGGCAATATCTTTCCTTTTCTACTTCTTGTGGCTGTCACATCAAACTCCAAAAGGGTTCTGACCTTCTCTAGGCTCAACACGTATCTCTAGATAGGAGTGGGAGGACTGAAAAGTTGGCTCTCTCAGGCTCCAAAACACCCACATTCCAGGGAAAGGGCAGCTAATATAAATATGTGTCTCTGGCTGGGAGTAGTACTGCCCTTGAACCTGTGGTCCTCACAATTCCTACCTCTAGCAATACCTACTTAGATCCTGGCTCTGTCTGGAGCCAAGTCTTACCTCCCCTTCATACAATTTCCTTGTCCTACTCCCTTCCCTTTGTTTAAAGCAAGTAAAATAAAGACAGCTACCAGATTTCCTCTGGTAAATAAATTCCAGGATTGACATGTTTTGTCCCCATTTTCCATGATCTCAGAGATTTTTTTTCTTCTTTGAGTGCATTTTCTTCCAGTATTAGGGATTTGAGAACGAAGGGACATATGACTGTCATGTCAAAGAGATGGTTGGAGTTTTTAACCCCCAATGCTGGATGGAGTAATGGACCTGCTCCCTTTCAGAAGATATTGTGGAAATAATCAGAAATATTTTCTCTTGATTGGTGTTTGGTGGAGGATGAGTACACATGAGAATGAGAGGATGGATGGATAGATGAAAGAAAGAATCAACCAAAGGATTGAAAATCCTAGGACAAGGGACATCTCCCACCAAGCATGATTCTAAGTCCCTTTGTCATAAATACATCCAGATTTGCAAGCGTATGCCATGTCTTGGAATGGGCAGGTACATTTAGGTCACCGTGTGACTTTGAGTCAGTCTCTTCCCCTCTTGGACCTCAGTTTTACAATCTGCCAGACTGGGGGTGGATTAGCTCTAGATGGTTATTGTGTCTCTTTCAGCACTTACTTTTGGTGGTGGTTTGAGTCTATAGGATTCTTAATCCATTCAATAAGTATTTCTTGAGTGCCTCCTGGGTGCTATATACCATGCAAGGGAGTGAATAAGGGACTGCCTGTATAAGGACAATTGCACAAAGGCCTCTTTATTCCTGGGAGACTTTCCTGAGAATGGCTTCTGGAGCTCCAGGCAGACAGTGGAAGCTCAGGACCAAATACCTACCCTATTTGGAAGCCACGAGAGCCATTGTTCTAAATACATTCACAGCCACCTGGGAGTGACAACAGTCCCCTTCCCACCATTGTTTTATCATTCCCCTCAATCACAAACATGTCAAGGAGGTCCCAAATGACTCAAAAGGCTAGTTTCTGCACACTTATTCCAAATAGACCTTATATTTAAATATGCCCTTCAGATTTGACTGGGTAAGCTAATCACCATCATGGTGGGCACTCAGTAGTCCAGAGAGCCATCACTGATTGATTAAGCTAATCCAGGTAGGAGTCACTGTTTTTGGAATTAAAGATAATTAAATTGGAGCAAGTTGTCTCAAGGTTCCACAGAACTGAGAACTTGGAGAAAGCTCATCCACTTTCTTTAGTTAGTCTCAAATAGTGACATCACTGAGTGAGCCTAGAATGGTAGTAAATATGGTTTGAGTGTGCAGTGAACCATGGGAAAGATTCCAACAGCAAATCTTAATGCAAGCCTGAACACCATGATTCCAATAAAGAAATAAGCTAACTGTACATTCTTATGTGCATTGCAGGGTTTGGTGCGGGGCGTTGTTTGAAGAGTGTATTTTAAAAGCTTTGTATTTAGATCTGAAGAAAAGTAAGACTGAGCAGGAGTTGAATAGCAGACAACTTGAACTATCTCACTTGCCAGGACTGCTTCCTGGAGAAAGAAAGGAAGTAACTTTTGTGGGATGCCAGACTGTAATGAACTAGACACTTTGTTCATAGTAAAAGAAGTTGCTGCTTATTTAGGGCTTACTCTGTGCCAGGTGTCTTAATGCGGTAATTCATTCAATCCTCACAGCAATCCTAAAACATAAGTATTGTTATCCTCATTTCAAAGAAAAGGGAAACTGGGGCTCTAAGTTAAAAGATACGTCCAAGGTCACACAGCTAGTAACCAGAGTAGCAAAATTCTGTCAGACTCCAAAACTGGGTGGGGCTCCATGCCTTATGCCATGCTTTCTCTCATTCTTAGAGAGCAGAGAGAGTTCTGGTGCAACTACTATGTGTCAGGCCCTGTGATAAGTGCTTTACATTTATCCTCTTGTTTAATCCTCACAATTCCATAAGGTAGTTAGTGTTATGCACATTTAAGACAAGACAAGCTCAGAGAGGTCAATGGACTTGACAAAGGCCACACAGCTAGTGGTGGAACTAGAATTTGAACTCAGAGTTGTCTAACTCCAAAGCCAAGACTCTGTCCTCTGGTAACTGTGGTCCCATTCCCCAGCATCCTCTGAGCTATGGCAGGAGCTTCCCCACTCAAGTTATCTTTTCCTCTGGAGCCTGTGTCCAGGTCCTCTGACATACTACAAGAAAATTTATATAAAATTCATCAGAAAAACTGGGAAGTGGCCTGAGATGCTCTAGGATGTGTTCTCACCAAGGAGGTCAAATGTCTCCAGATCTAAGCTAGTGAAGGAAAGTGTTGCTTTTCTAGACTCAGCAAGACACTTCTATGGTCTGGTGGCAAGGCAGAGGTTTTCAGAACAGCCACTGGAAAGAGTCTCATAGGTCATGTTTAGGCTACCAGTAATTTTGGAACTTCCCATTAGGGCTTTCCATATTTAAGAGCATGGCCTCTGAAGCTAGATTGCATGGGTTCAAATCTTAGCTCTGTGATTTGCCTGCTATGAGACCTTGAACAAGTTACTGAATATCTTTGTGCCTCGATCTCCTCATCTTTTAAATGGGATAAAAATTGTACCTATGTTCTAGGGTTTTTATGAAGAACAGGAATAAAAATCATATTTCAGAATAGTCATGAGGATGAAATGAGACTGTGCACAAAAGTGCTTTATAGATTGATCTGGAACCTGATGGGACACCCTTCCCCTTGTCTAATGAAGAGAAACTGCTGTTATTTGATAGTGTTATTAGATAGTGTTGTTCCTGCTTCAGATATCTAGGAGGGCAATTCCTGAAACCAATTGTAGAACTCTCAAGCTGATAGGAGTAGCTGGGATTTAAGATTTAAGATTTAAGATTTAAGATTTAAGATTCTTAAGATTACAGGGCCTCAACCAAAGGGTTTATGGTTTAATCTTCATAAATAGTTTACAAGTGGGAAAAAATAGCCCTTCTCTTAATTAAAAATGAAACACCCTCTCTGCCATTAGTCATTTATGCCCTGCATCTAACCATTTTGGGCAGTTACCTGTCCCAGGCCCATAGGCCGATGTGGGATAATAGAAAAAAATATATGCATATTGGTCTCTGCCCCCATTTCCTGGCACAGTGCTCCTAAAATCCTTGTAATTTTTGAAGTGATAAGAGCACTAGGAGCATCTTTTGTTCTAATATTTGGTCTTTGACCCTGGTTCTTGAGGGTTCTTGGAAGAGACTAAGGAAACCTGATGATTAAATCCGATGTGGGATCCTGGACCACATAAAGGACATTAGTAGAACAATTGATGAAATTTGAATAAGGTATATGAGTAACATTGAATCTATGATAATTTACTGATTTTCATGATTTTACTGTGATTATACAAAATGGTAACATTTGGAGAATGTAGTAAAGAGTATATAGACATTATTTGTACTATTTTACAATGTTTTGGTAAGCATCAAATTATTTCAAAATTAAAATTAAAGAAACATTCTAGGATCTCAGATTAAAAAGAGATAACAAACAGTACATGACATATAGTTGGCACTAAATAAATTGTGCTGGATGTGTTAGCTTTCATAGCTCTGAGATTTGGAGCAAGTTAGCTAACTTTCCTGGGCCTCCACTTCATTTAGAAAATTAAGATAATAATTCTTTCTCTGACTTCCCCATGGGGTTGCTGAAAGGAACAAATGAGGTGAAAAGGAAGTATGTACTTTTAAATTATGAGTATGAAAAGAGAAATGAATTGTAATTTTAACCCTACCATCCCACTTCTCTCCCTGGTCCATTCACCATCATCTTGCCCCTGGATTATTGGAATTCCCTCCTAATTGTCTTCCTGCCTCCACTCTTTCCTCCCTGAAGTCTATTTTCCACACAGCAGCTAGAGTAATCATGTCACTCCCCTTCTCAAAACTCTACAATGGTTCCTATTATGTTTAGAATAAAATCCAAAGGCCTTCCCACAGTCTAAAAGGCCTTAAATTCTCTTGTCTACTCCCCATCACCTCTTTGATCTCATCTCCTATCATTTCTCACATAAGCTGCTCCAGCCACATTGACCTTCTTGCTGATTCTCTTCCCCACTCCCACCCCAGAGCCTTTACATTTGTTGTTCCTTCTGTTTTGAATGCTCTTCTCCCAGATATCCACATAGTGCTTATTATCACTTTATCAGGTCTTTACTTAATGATCTCCTCATAATAGAGGCCTTTCTTGACTCCCTTGTCACTATCTCTGTCCCCTTACCACGCTTTACTTTACAGCACTCATCACCATTTGATATCATAGGACATATTTACTTGTTTATTACACTAGTCTGTAATCTCCATTACAGCAAGGATCTCATCTGTAATGTTCACTGCTGTATACTCAGCACCTGTGAACTCCCTGAAATTATATGCACAATCTTGTGTAGATGAGTACATTTTTTGGAGGTGGGGGGGAATCATCCAGAATTTTATCAGCCTCCCAAAGTGTTTTATGACCCTATGGTAGAAATTGTTAGCTTTTTACCTCAATATCTATTCTCCCCTTATTCCTTACTAATAAAATAATGGTTTTGTGCTAGGTACAGGCCATGCAGAATAAAGACTCCTTTTCCCTTTCTCCCTTGCAGCTACATGTGACTCTGTGACTAAGTTCTAGCCAATGAGATATAATTAGAAGTCTCTTTGAAGGCAAAGGGCCTTCTTCCCCTCCCTTTCTCCATTCCTGATGGGTAGAATGCAGATGTGAGGGTTGGCACTTGAGGAGCCATTTTTTACTCTGAGATAGTAAAACAGATCCCTGTTGATCACGGAGCTGCCATAGCAGATCAGTATTGTGCCTATATCTGGGCTTCTTTACGTGAGGGATAAGTATCTTTCCGTCTTAAGTTACTGTTATTTAGAGTTTTATGTTACAAATGAACCTAATCCTGATATTGACTCCAAAATGGTTAAGAACTATGGCTATATTAGAAATATCTCTTAAAATGTCTATTAGAAATATCTCATGCCATTCTGCCCCTTTCCAGACTGTTTATTACATTAAGGCAGAGAGCACATCTTAATTCGTGTGTGTGTGTGTGCCTAGCATCTATCATGGTGCCTGGCACATTGTAAGAAGCCAACAAACATCTAATGAATGAAGGTATGTGAGATTACCTTCAGTTTTAGCATTCTGAGATTCTAGAAGATAGAGGTGAAATTTCAGATCGTCCTATGAGGGATGGATATGATCTTGCAGGCATATGTTGGGGAGAGTGCCTGGAGACTTTCCCGCGTGGGAGCATCACATAAGCAGAGGTGGCAGGCTCAGAACATGCTAGAAGTTATGAGATAGACTTAGGGAATGTAGTGTATAAATGTATGGAAATAGATCAACACAGAGGGCCCAAATCATTAGAAAACACACTCTAAATTTCCCCCATCAAATCTGACAGCTTTATCTTTAAGACTCCAATGCAAAAACTAGATACACGGAAACTCACTTCCAAGCCTCCAGCAAGGCTAGAACTAGGGAACTGTGAGGGTTTGCCTGTAAAGGAGATTTTTACTTGATAAATTTTCCTAGGCTGATCTATGTAACTAATAATTGCCCAGAGATAGGTAAATGAGGAGTGGTGGAGGATACTGGGAAAGGCAGAAGGGCTCAGATCAAAAGCCGCAGAGGCTCTTTGTCCCCAGGTTTTCTAATGAAGTCCCATTGAGTTTTGGCTCCTTGGCATGAAACCCAGTTGAACCCAGATAACTCCAAGAATGCTGATAACAATGGGAACAGTGGCATCCCAACACCAAATGTACAGCTTAGGCAAGGAGAAGGAGAGAGAGCAAGGGAGCCCAAGAAGACAGACATGACCCAAGCTCAATTTGTTTATAGCCATGAATGCAGTGTGAATGTGTCTTAGAGGTCTTGAGCCCTTCAGATAAGTGTTCTTCCCTCCCAGTTCCTAGCAGAGACTCTGGGCTACCAAAAAACAAGATTTCTGGTGTTCTTGAGCCAGAGCCTGGTGATAAAAAGGATTTAGAAACCATGTAAGAGAACTTATGCTGGAGAGTGTCAGAGCAAAGGTTTTACAAAGAGTTTCTGAATGCAGAAGCTCTTGGAGCTAGAAGGTACCATAGAGACCAACTATTCCAGCTCGTTCAGCCCTCTTCTTTAGCGAAAGGAAAACTGAGGCTTAGAAAGGGGAAAAGACTTGCCTAGATTCACATGATCAGGTTAGCAGAAGTCTGTTTTCCAATTGTGTCTCCAGATTCTTCTTCCAAAGATCTGATCCACACTGCCCAAACTCTGACACCATGCAGGTACAAGCTACAGAGAGCCTTGGGATGCCTGAGGAGACTTGAGGAAAGCTGGGATGTTGGCAGGGAACACAAAAGAGAAAGAGTTTGCTGCAAAGCAGTGGTTTTCACACTTTTTTATGAAGCAGTGAAATCCTTTCTATACAGGAGGTAGTATTAATGACTAACATTATTGAGCACTTATTGTGTGCCCATCCCCAATACAAGCACTGCATATGTATTAATTTGTTCAATCCTCGCAACAACCCTATGAGATTGGTTAGTATTCCCATTTTATAAATGAAAAAAACTGAAGCACAGATAAGTGATTTGTGAGAAACCATGTAGCTAGTAAGTCACAATTTGAACCCAGATCATCAGGCTTTAACGTCCATGCTCTTAAGAGTCAAGATATACTGAAACCTTATATGCACCCCCCACATACATATACATACAAATAAAACAGATAAGAGCAGAGATGCTCTGATTCAGGACATGGAGTTCAGCCCTCTTAAACTCCCCAAACCTTCACCCAAGGAGAGGCCTGGGAGACCCCATGCACACCACACTGGCTCTAAAGAGAACAATATGAAGTCATCTACTCCAAAAGGTGGGGTCTTAACTTTGGGAGTCATGAACCCTGGATCCAAGTCCCTACTCTGCCACTGACTCCCTATGTGACTTTGGACAAGTCCTCAGTTTCTCTAATTGTTTTTTGAGGGGGTATAATGAACCAACCTCTATGGGCCCTGATAGCCCTGATATCTGGTGGTTCATGGAGTCACTGGCTCCACACTTGGGCTCTAAGCCAAGCTGTCTTCAGATAAAACCATCCGGGACAGTCCCTGTTAGCATTCCCACCCCCACCTCTGACCTGCTCCAGCACTGAGAAGCTGCAAGGGAGTGAAATTATGTGGCTAGCCCTTAGGAGTCTCATTTCCTTTCTGTATCCTAGGGATCCTTGGACTGAGCCAGGGCTAGACCAGAGCTAGTCCAGAGCTGGCCTGGGGCTGATAAGGAGAGGACACTGTAATCCTGGATCAACAGGACCTGTCCTATCCCTGTTACCCCAGGTATTGTGCTGTTCAAGAGACTAGTTTCCTAATGGACAAGAGGGTGTTGGTCAGGGGTTTACAATGCCTGGGGACTTTAGGCCAATGGCCAGATCTAGAGAGAATAGGAAAAGATGTGGAGGAAAGTATACACATGTGACCTCCTTCCAAGATCTATATCAGAATACAGAGGAAAAGCTTAGAGACATTCAAAGTACAGAGAAGGGATTGCTGGGGCTTGAAAGCTATTTTCATCCTTGTGATGTGAACTCTCCAAGTTTCCTTGCTCTAGGAAAGAGAAGAGATATGAGGGCTTACAGAAGGAGGAAAGGGAGAACTGTACACCATGAGCTGAGGAAAGGGGAGATATAGCCTAAACTGACAGCTGATGTTACTGGCTCCTGGTGACCTAAGGATGTGGATTCAGAGTAAGCAGCACCTCCCTCCACCACCATCCCTCCTCTTATCCTTCTTTATGAGAAGAACAGACAGAGCAACACCATCCTCGTGTTCGTTCAGGGAGACAGTGAAGTTCATCCTGAGGCCAAAAAAGGAGACAGAAGACAGCAAGATCAAACATGTATTCACTTATACCTTTAGCTCCATTCTTAAAAGGGAGAGAACAGCTTTGGCCTGAGCTCCTACAGCTGCTCCATCTAATATGGTAGCCGCTAGCCACAGTGGCTATTAACCACTTGAAACCTGGCTAGTGAAAACTGAGATGTGCTGTAAGTGTAAAATACACAAAGGATTTCCAAGACTTAGTAAGACAGAAAAAATATAGAATATTGCACTAATATTTTTATGTTGATTGCATGTTGAACTGATAATATTTTGTCTATTTCATGTTAAATATATTATTTAAATTAATTTCACCTATTTCTTTTTACCTTTTAAATATGGCTACCAAAAATTTTAAATTATACATGTAGCTTGCATTCATGGCTTGCATCATATTTTGATTGGACAGTGATGCCCTAAACCCTCTGATTGATAGCCCAACCTACCAGGAATGAGTCCACCCAGTTCAGGGGAAGGTGGATATGATCTCCCTTTCTTCCCCCATACGTGTCCTCTCCTTACACCACATACACACTTAAAGAGACACTAATCCAGCACTTCGAAATACACCACAACCCAGAGTAGGTGTTCCTCGTGACTTAGGCTGCAAGCATTCATTCATTCAACAGGCACTTATAGAACAGCTACTTGGTATATTATTTATAGATGCTAAGGATAGAGCACTGAATAAGAGAGGCAAAAATCAGATCTGTCCTCATGGAGCTTACAGAATAATGAAGGAGAGAGACAAAACCTAAGTAACACACATAGAATGTTAGATGGTAGGATATGTGCTATGGCAATAAATAATGCAGGGGAAATGGTTAGGGAGTGTTGTGTTTCAATTCTAAATAGGGTGGTGTCTTAAACCATTCAGGCTGCTATAACAGAATACGATACACTGGGTGGCTCATAAACAACAGAAATTTATTTCTCACAATTCTGGAGGCTGTGAAGTTCAAGATCAAGGTGCCAGCATATTTGGTGTCTAGTGAGAACCTGCTTCCTGCTTCATAGACAGCCATCTTCTGTTTCCTCACATGGCAGAAGGGATAAGGGAGCTCTCTGGGGTCTCTTTTATAAGGGCACTAATCCCATTCACAAGGGCTCTGCCCTCATAACCTAATTACCTCCCAAGGGTCCCACCTCCAAATACCATCACACTGGGGGAATAGGTTTCAACATATGAATTTTAGGGGGACACAAATATTCAGTCTATAGCAGGCAGTCAGGGAAAGCCTCACTGAGAAGGTGTCATTGAGCAAAGATCTGAAGGAGATGAGCCAGTGAGCTTTGGGGCTATCTGGGGTAAGGGCATTCCAGGCAGAGAGAACAGTCAGTGGAAAGGCCTGGTGTATTTGAAAAATGGCAAGGAGACCAGGGGCCCGGAGCAGAGGGAATAAGGAAGAGATTAATAGGAGATGAATGAGATCAGAGGGTGATGGGGACCCAGATCATATAAGGCCTTCTGGGCCACTGTAAATACTTTATCTTTTAATTTGAGCAAGATAAGAAGTCATTGGGGGTTTCTGAACAAGAGGGTAGATATGATGATTGACATTTTCAAAAGATCATCCTATGCACAACAATGTGAATATACTTAACAATACTAAACTGTACACTTAAAAATGGTAAATTTTATGTTATGTGTATTTTACCATAATTTTTAAAAAAAGATCACCAGTTTCTGTGTCGAGAGTAGACTATATTGGGTACAGAAATAGTCAGAAAACTGCTGCAATAGTCCAGGGAGACAGAATGGTGGCTCAGGCCAGGGTGGTTTACCAGGGGCCTGAGAAGGAGAAGTCAGGTTCAGGATGTACTTTCAAAGTAGAGCCAAGTGCCTTGGCTGTGCGCTTCATGTGGTCTGATAACACAAACCTTCTAGAGAAGTCTGGATATCCTCTACATACCTTTAGGAAATGAGAGTGTGAAGGAAATCTCAAAGGCCATGCTTATCACAAGTCAGAGTTCACATGCCCCTATTTTACAAATTAGGAAACAGAGGCCCAAAGCAGGGAAGAGACTTGCCTATGACGAAGTGGTAGTAGAGCTGGTGCAAAAACCCAGGTCCCCTGACTCCCTGTTGAGTACTCTTCCTACTGCGTTCTGTTGCCTTTTTGCTTTGATGAGTACATTTGTTAACAGTGTTGAGCTCATCATAGGAAAATATTGAAGGAAGATGAATGTTGTTCCTGGCAATAAGGGAAAGAATAGATTTTGGAAAGGGAACACAAAATACAGTCATACACCACAAAATGATGTTTTGATCAACAATGGACCGCATATATAGTGGTGGTCCCATAAGATTAGTACCATATAGCCTAGATGTGTAGTAAGCTACTCCATCTAGGTTTGTGTAATTACACTCTATGATGTTCGCACAATGACAGAACTGCCTAACAATGCATTTCTCAGAACTATCTCTGTTGTTAAGTGATGCATGACTGTGTGTTTGCTAAATGAGAACATGATTACCTATCCATACATGTCCCTTTGAGCAGCAACCAATCAGGAAACAACTCAGTTTTATGCTTTATGCCCTTTCAAACTCGTTCTTTCTCCAGACACCTGGGCCTATTCCAAAATACGTAACATCTTTTTAGTAAGGATCTGCATTTTTTTCAGCCAAACCGCTGTGGTGTCCAGCCCTCCTCCCTTCCCTCTGCATTCCCAAGCTCTGGACCTTTCCTCACATGAGCAGAGGAAGTATTACTTGCTGTGAAGTACCATCTGGTAAGGTTGTCCTTAAGGCACTCCTGAGTGCCTGAGGGAGTGGGAAAGAGGTCTGGCTGAGTGGGAGGTTGGAAGCTGGGGACTCAGAAACGGCTCTCCAAATGGAAGAGGCCATATTGTTCTGCCATTTCCCACTCTGCAGGGGGAGATAATGAGATTACCATGGAATCAAGCTCCTTTCTTAGAGAAAAGTCTAATTGTGGAATGGATCCTGGTATTCATTACTAATATTTCTCACAAGAGTATCTTGGGTGAACTATCCAAGAGGGAAACCTGCCCCCAATAAGTCTTCTCCCAAACCTCCCTCTCCCCAAATCCTTATACACCAGCTGTTCTCATCCTCTCACTCTGCCTCAAGCAGGCCTCTGGTCTCTACTCCTTTACTTATATTGTTCCCTTACCTAGAAATTCCCTACCACCATCCCAGTCCTATCCACTTTCAGATCACAGACTCAGACATTCTTAATATTGGACAAGGACTTCAAGATAACCTGCGGCCTCTCTTCTATCTGATGTCTGAAGGCCCTTCCTGCCATTTGGTCAATCCAGTTTCTGTTACTTCACTACCTTTGAGAGACAGCTTGTTTCATCTTCGAACAGACACAAATTTGGGATAAACTTTTCCTATACAGAGTCTGAGTCCCAGTTTCTCCTCCAAAAAGCCTTCATGAAGCACTCTTTCACCAATTCAGTTGCATGCAGCCTCTAGTGTTCTCCTTTGGGGATCTCTACTTCCATTTTCCTCTCAGACTTTAGATATAAGAGGCAGTCAAGAATTATGAATGTAGAGAGGTACCTTGAAGTCAGAGTAGGAAAAAAATCACAAATTGTCTAACTACTGACACCAGGCTAACTGCACCTGGAAAGCTTATTAAAATTCAGACCCCAAGGCCTCACTCCCAGAGTTTCTAATTCAGAAGGTCTGAGTTCAGGAATCTGTATTTTAAGAGACCAGCTCTCAGAATGCAAGCCAGACCTGAGAGTCTTTCATATACCAAAGCTTATTACTCTCACAGTGTTTCCTACTGGGCCAGAAGCATGATGTCCAGTGGGTAAGGGTTGAGAGAGTGGGAACATGAACTTTTCTCCTGAAAGGCCCATCAAAAGGAAGTTCAGGGAGCTCAGCACCTCTAAAAAGAGCCTTCATCTTTATGATCTGAATCAAATCTCAAAATCCTCACACTCACTCCCAAGTCTGAGTGAGTAGCTCAGGTCAACAGAAAAGACTTCAAATGTCATCACTGCCTGAAGTGAGGATTAAGAGTTGGGGAGCACAGGATGGGGCTCAAACTCCTTACTTTGGCATTCTAGGGCCTCCTCAATTTTATCCCGTTATTCCTGTATCAGCCTATTTCCCTGTCAACACCTTGGTTTCCTGGCAGGCTGCTTTTCCCCTTGAGTCATAAACTTCCCTGGATGACTGTATCATTGTACCAGTGCCTTTCTACCATTATCATCCCCTCCTCCCCTGGGATTCATCATAGAGCAGCTGAGGTTGTTCCATCAGGGATAACAGAGTGATGATAATCCACCTTTGCTTTTGCATGACAAAATACAGTTTACAAAATATTTTCATATCTTTTATGCAATGCCTATTGAGTGTAAGGCATTGGACTAAGATATTTTATACACATTATCTCTAATTCTTATGAAAGTCCTGCATTTTACAGATGAGGAGAATGAGAATCAGAGACATTAAGTGACTTGTGTAAGTTCCCTCAGCTAAGAAGCAGTGGAGTCAGGACTAGACTCCAGGTCTCTTAGCTTAGAACTGTTTCCACCTCATCATAATCCTTTTTACTACAGTCCCCTAGACCTGCTTAATCTGTGTCTTGAAAGCCCAGGAGAACTGTGGGCTTGGATTCAGGTCTTCTGCAAGGCCAAACTTGCTGCTTTATGGAGATTTGGGCTGCCAGTTAATGAATAAGGAAGTGAAGACATGGCTCAGAGAGAGAAAGTGTATGGAGGAACAGCAAAGAAAACAGGCTCCTGAAAGACATGCACTGTGCTGTCAAAGAGGAAATTAGAATCCAAAAAAAGCAATTATCCAGCCCCCGGCACCATATCCCTAAGCCACAGAAGTGCTGGAAAGGAGATCCAGATGCTAAGAGCCTTCCTCTTCAGTTGGAGGTAGAGGCAGATCAAGCCAAGCTTGCCAGTAGCTTGTCAGGGGCATCTGCCTCTCCACAGCCTCTTCCTTTCACACACCACTGGTAACTACTCGAGTTTCCAAGCATACTTGGTTGAGGGATAAGGACTTTGGAGGCCCCCAGTAGGAAGCAACTGCTGAGGAAAGCAAAGCCAGGTCCCACATTACCAGTTCAATGTTTGGGAAATGGGAAGGAAGGGGAGGAAGAATCTGTAGATGGCAAAAGGGAAAAAGATTCCCTTTTCCCATCTGCCAAATGAAGAATTTGGGCTGTGAGGTCTTGCCAGCCTCAAAAGGACTTAAGACTTCATGTACTTGGCAATACTTGATTAAGAGCAGAGTGCATGGTACCAGACTGCCTTGATTCAAATCCTGGCTCTACCACTTCACAGCACCGTGACCTAAGGACAATTACTTGACTTCTCTGTGCCTCAGGTTCCCCATTTGTGGAGTGAGGGATCTTAGTAGCACTGAAACTATAAGATTGCTATGAAGATTAAATGAGGTTAAGATACATAAAGTGCTTATAATAGTGGCTGACACATAAGGGCTGAATAAATATCAACACAGTAGTTAACGCGAGCACAGACCCTGTAGCTGGACTGCCTGGGTTTGAACCCTGGCCCTGCCATTTACCAACTGTGAGATCTTGGGAAAATTATTTAATCTCTGGGTGCCTGGGTATCCTCATCTGTAAAATGGAGATAGTATTAATACTTACCTCATAGGATTGCTGTAAGAATTAAATGAGTTAATATTTGTAAAGCACTTAGAACAGTACCTGGCACACAATAAGTGCTGCATAACTATTTGCTACCATTATTAGAAGTATTATTGAGAATAGCTAGGAACTAATTCATATTATTTTTCTTGTCTCCTGGGGTCAGAGATCAGGAACTTCACCATTGTAAAGCATGGAGCTATAAAGGCACAACTGGACTGTCATTAACAGAATTTGAAAAGCACGAGGTGTGTTCTTGTCCTACCGTCCTTCTCCCTCTCCTCCCCTCTTCACAGAAAAGCACTCCAACTCGCTCCAAGCTTACCTAGGGCTTTATGTATCTAGACATCCAGAAAAAAAAGTAAAACCCTTCAGCCCCAAGGTAGGAGGCACTCACTCACCTTTGACATACATGTACACACTGGCTTTGCCATTAGGATCCTCAGTATCAGCAACATCCTTGTAGCTACATGTGAAGTAGCCAGTGTCACCAGCTTCTGTGTAGAAGATGGTGAGCTAGCTACAAGTAACAAGGGAATTATCAGAGCAGGGGTGATCTGAGATGCAGGCCTGACTCCTTGTAGGCTCCATGACCCAGGTCCAGGTTATGGCAGCCAATCCCTTAGGAATGCAACACAAAGAAAACATCCTGGGTCAGACATGGAAGGGGCAGTGAAGTAACATTGCTTCAGCTCCCTGACCTGGATTCTGGGGGAGGGTTACAACAGTTTGGTGGCCATGAAAGAATTGGCACAGGGGATTGGAACACCTAACTATGGGCTTGAGGAGCATCTGAAACCATGAGATGCTTTATCCCTCTCCTTGCCCCGAGGCATCTCCTCCTCTCCTCAATCTTCACTTCTAGCCCAGCTCTCTCCACCAATAGATGGGCTTTGAAGTTTTGGTAATGAAGTCCTAAAGGTACAAGTAAATATTGAATTAAGTGATTTCTAAAGTCCTTTCTGGATTTATTGATCCACTTGGAAAATAAAATACAAAGACTCAGGGAGGTAAAGGGTCTTGCCCAGGAAGTTGCTGGCAGGGCCCAGACCCAAAGTCATATGTACTAGGACCCAGTATAGGTTTTTATTTTTATTTTTGTCTTATACCCATTGACTCACTGAATTTCAAAGGCTTTTCTGGAAAATGAGTTCTGAAAAGACATGTGGCTGGATTATCATTCCCTGCATTTTGTGCGAGGGGTCAGGGAAAAAGCTAAGTTCAAATCCATTGCATTAGTTCTCTATGCAAACAAAATGACTGGACTCTATCTCCTTGTCTCACCAGTGATTATTTTCTTCTTCTCCCACACCCTCACAGTAAGAAGAAACTGCAGGGATCAAAAAATGCAGGGACGGCAGAAGAACCTGGATATTGAGTCTCATCGTTACCACTGTTTAGTTATGTGGCTTTGGCTAGTTAGTTAAGCTTTCTGGGTCTCAGGTTCCTCATCTGTAAAGCAAGGAATGGGATCCTTTTCTTCCAAGGTATTCAGAAGATTCATTGAGAGACCTTATGTAAAAGAGTTTTACAAATACAACCCTTTGGTATATTTGGGAGGCGCTGGGAGTTGGGGGCAGGCTGGAGCCAGACTTGACTTCTGTTCTCATGTCAAAGACAGATACTCTTCCCCATATCATATCATAGCATCTCCAGCATTCACACATTTGCTAGACCACTGTTTATCATGGCCCATAAATTCACTGACGTGAATGGAAGGTAAACCATGAAGGGGTGTGGGGGCAATTGCTCACCTTGAGTACATCTTCAAAAGCAATGTATTTCCAACCATTTTGAAAAGATAATATGTTACCACTATTGTGGTTAAGATTGCTAAAAAATAAATAAATAAAAGGGGAGGGTTTATAGAAAGCAGACCCAAGCGGGGAATTAGGTAGAGAATACCAGTGCTTCACCTGCCTATGCCCCACTCCCCGCCAATTCTGGCTTCTGTACCCTGAGGTTAGAACCAGGTTTTGTCTTTGTCAGTGGGAAAGAAATGAATCCAAGTCACAGTTTCTCAGCCTGACTCCATTGGCTGTTCATTACCTGCTATGGGAGTCTCTGTTCCTACTTCAACTCTGGCCTGTTTAGGGTATATCCAGCCCCATTCTGTAGTCTTAAAATAAGCTGTGTGGCCTCAGAGCCAGACAACCTAAGAGAAGGCATGCCCTGTTATCGACTAAATTGTGTCCCCAACAAAGTTATATGTTGAAGCACTGACCTCGAGTATCTCAGAATGTTACTACATTTGGAGATAGAGCCCTTAAGGATGTAATTAGGTTAAAAGGAGGCTGTTGGAATGGGCCCTAATCTAGTCAGATCAGTGTCTTTATAAGAAGAAGAGATTAGGACACACAGAGAGACACCAGGGATGCACACACACAGAGAAAATAGGATGCGAGGACAGAAAGAAGGCTTGTTTATCTTCCACATATGAGTGAAATCATATGGTGTTTGTTTTTCTCTGTCTGGCTTATTTCGCTTAGCTATCTGCAAGCCAAGGAGAGAGGCATCAGGAGAAACCACACCTCCTGAAACCTTGTTCTTGTACTTCTAGCCTCCAGAACCGTGAGAAAACAAATTTCTGTTGTTTAAGCCATCCAGTATTGGGTATTTTATTATGGCAGCCCTAGTAAACTAACACACTCCCTGCATTGTTCCCAGCTGCCATCTGAAACTGTATTGTTTTTGTTGAGCCTTGAATTCCATGAGAACTTGTTCCTAGAGTTCCCATTTCCTGACCCCTTCTTGCTTCACCTGACTAGAATTTCATATTTGCCCCTTAGAGCCAACAACAGATACTGCTCTTCTGGTTTTCACCCTTGTGTATGTAGTATCTCTAAACTATTCTGGGCAATGACCCAGTCCAACCTAGCCTGGTCTGTGAAGTCCTCAGGATTATCTCACTTAGTTTGCCCTGACCCCAGGCACAGGGAAGCAGGGAAGCAGACATCTTGGGATCAAGGGTAGGCAAAATGGTTTCTATAAAGGGCCACATAAATATTTTAGGCTTTGTGAGTCTCTGCCATAAATCCTTCATCTTTTTTATACCCTTTAAAAATATAAAAACAATTCCTAGCTTATGGGCTCTAAAAAACTAGGCTGCATGGGCTGTAATTTGCTGAGTCCAGAATCCAAGCCCCTATCTGACACTTGAATTCAACCTACTGAACTTCAGTTTCAATACCTCTAGTGATGGGAAACTCACTACCATCCTCTTTTCTCCCAAAGTAGTCCATTATATCACTAATGAAATCTCTGACAATGTTTCAATATAAGAAACAACTTTGTGTCACACTGGAGTTTACATCCAACGCCTCTATAAAGAATCTGTGGAAATACGCCTTACCAAAATTATCCAGCATCAGCTGGACGTACACTATATTAGCGGACTTGCTGAAGATGAGGCACAGGACTAATTATTTAGGGTAATGGGTTGGGGGTGGACAGGTTATGAGGATCTTTAGGGAGAGCAGACCTGGGCAGAAGAGCAAAGGCAAAGGCAAAGGCCTGGAATGAGTAAGTAGGGGTGGGGGAAAGGAGAAACTGGCTAAGTGTGTTCACACAGCATTCTCCTGATTTAGACCCATTCTCAGCTCCCATCTCCGAGGCTCTGCTAGTCTCCTTCCTGGATATTTAGTTCAGCCTGAGAGGACACTTATGAAAATATTCCAGGAGGAGCAATTGAGTTCCAGAGACTCCAACAGCAGATTCTCATGCCTGGGCCTGAGCAGCTAGATAATTGGAATGACTAGGCCTCCTATTCCTAATAACAGAGGGTTGGGCTTTCTCACAGGCTGATACATTTCCCCCACTCACCTTCTACAGGATGCTGGATTTGCCTGCCAGACCATCATAGACCTGCAGCTTAAGGCTTGGAAACTTGGGCAGATTGCACTAGGAAGCATTACTAAGGCCCAGCTGAGCAGAATGACACAATTCTGACACAAGGAAGTATGGTCCATTCCTGTTGGATCTGGGCAAGAGAATGTGAGCTCAGCCAGCTACACAGACTTGCCAAGCCTTGGAGAGTGTGGAGAGTTACAGGCATGTTGGCACAGTGGAAAATCCACTGGCTTGGGAGTCAGGAGGACTTGGTTCCAGTATTGGCAAGTCCCTTCTCCAGGCCTTGGTATCCTCATCCCTTAGAACATTTTTCCCTTGTTTCTCCCTCTTACCTATTCTCCATGCACTTTCCGAACTCCCTTTCCTTCCCATACAATCCTGAAGCACAGGGGCTCCTCAAGATTGTGAGTTTTATCCTTTTCTTTCCTCACTCAACACACTCTCATTTATTATCTTCATCTATTCATATAGTTTCAACTCTCATCCAGTTTCTGTGAATGATTCTCACTTCTTCATCTCTAACCTACCTTCTCTCCCATACTCCCATACCTACTGTTCTTATAATGTAAAATTCTTGGTGGTTCCTTCAAACTGAACTTCTCCTTTTCCTGCTAGAATTGCCATCTTCTAGTAATTCACCAAAATGAAGAACACAAAGGGAAAGAGAAGAGGAACTTACTACAAGTTCTCTAGATATTTTTGAAAACATGAGATTGTTCCTTTGTCCACAAACATGTGAATCTGTGTGATGCTGTAGATATCAGTGGAATAGGTACCATTCAAAAAGAGTGCCACAAAATGTAACTATGACAAAGCAGAATCTACAGGATCACATACTGTGCTGTTGGCATTGTTGTAAACAAATAAGAGCAAGATTATTACCAAGAGAATTAATATACATATTGGGCATATTAAGGACTTGAAGAGTCAAATTAGTTTTCTGAAATGTGTGAAAGAAAATAATAAGAAAAAGAAGCAAGCCAAAGAGAAAGGCACCTGAATTCAACTGAAGAGCTAACCTACTCCACCCAGAGAAGCACACTTTGTGAAAACCAGTGGCAAGGAACTTGATTTTCTGGAACCTATTTGCTAATGTGTTTTTTTTTTAAGTAAAGAATTTTGAGTGTGATCAAAAACTTAACTTTTTTAAGCTCCCTACCCTGTGTCTTTTAATCAGGAAAAGATCAAGGGCCTTGATATTATTACCTACAGGTTATGTCAAATGTTCCAACAGCCTGGATCACCACAGATCTCCCAGACTGCTCAGTTCTGGTTTCATCCGTGTTTCTTCATTGGCAAGACCTGAACCAAGATAAATTTTTTTGCTTTTAGAATTTTTAAAAATTCATCATTAGATGTATCCAAATATCATTCCACATGTACAAATTGATATGTATGTGAAGCCAATTGCTGCATTTTCTGTAATAGCAAAATATTGGAAACAGCCAAAATGCCTATAGATAGGGGACTGATTAAATTATGGTACATACATATGATGGGATACACAGCAGTAAAACAGAAAAAAGGAAGCTCTTTATATACTGATATAAAGCAGTCTCCAAAATAAATCAAAGTAGAATAGAAAATAGTATGTATAGTATACAACCATTTGTGTAACAGAAGAAAAATATAGATATTTATTTATGTATGCACATAACTGAAAGACATATAAGATATTAGGTATAGTTGGTTGCCTCTGGGGAGGAAAACTGGGAAGATAGAGGATAGGGAATGTAACAGAGACTTTTCACTGTATACATCTGTGATAGATTGAATCATTGTTTGCCATTAGTTTTCAGTATTACCCACTAGAGTGGGAAAAGTCTATTTACTCATCCCATTGATGTTGGGCTTGACCATGTGACTTAATTTTAGCAAACGGAATTTGGGTTGAAAATACAATGCTCTAGTTTCAATCTGAGGTCTTAATAGACATTGCACATTTCTGTTCAATCTCTTCCTCTTCTACCATCACCATGAAAAGAACTGGACCTAGGTAGGCCACTGGTCAAAGGAGAATGAGAGACAACTGGAGCACACGTAGACCCCACAAGCTCAAGCCAAACCCAACAGAACCTAGATCAGCAGAACACCAAATGACCCACAGTTACATGAACAAGAAACAAATATTTAATATGGTATGGCATGGACGATTTTTGAAACATAACTTAATTAGATATATTTGAAGTAAAATGAACTGCACAAATTTAAATTGTACAATTTAATCAGTTTTGACATATGTATACACACATGAAACTATCACTACCATAAAGATAACTAATATATCCATCACCCATAAAGGTTTCCTAGTGCCCCTTTATAATCCACCTGTCTCTCCACTGCTGCCCCCAGGCAACCAACGATCTACTTTTTCTCACTATAGATCAAACTAAAGTCTGAATTTTCTACAACTTTAAATTAATTGAATTATACAGTGTACTCTTTCATGCCTGACTTTGTTCACTCAGAATAATGATTTTGAGACACATTCCTCTCATAGCATAAATAAATAATTCATTCCTTTTTATTTTCAAGCAGTATTCTATTGTTTGGCTATATCACATTTTGTTTAACTATTCATCTGTTCATGGACACTTGAGTTGTTTCAAATATTTGGCTATTATGAATAGAGCTGCTATGAACATTTATGTACAAGTCTTTGCATGGACATACAATGTCATTTATCTTGGATAAATACCTGGGAGTGGAGTGACTGGGTGATGTAGTAGGCACATGTTTAGCCTTTCAAGAATCTGACAAACTGTTTTCCAAAGTGTTTTGCACTCCAACTACAAATGAATAGGAGTTCCAGTTGCCCCACATTCTTGCAAACATTCCATATGGTCAGTCTTTTAAAATTTTAACCAATCTAATGGGTGTCTAGAAGTATCTTATTGTGCTTTTAATTTTCATTTCCCTGATGATTAATAATGTAGTGCATATTTTCATGTGCTTATTGGCCATCCATATAACTTCTTTTAATAAGTGTCTATTCAAATCTTTGACCCATCTTGGGGAGTATTTGTTTTCTTCTTTTTGAGTTGTAAGAGTTCTTTGAACATTCTGTATAGAAGTCCTTTGTTTGACATATATTATGCTGGTGCTGGGTTTTGGGCTGGTTCACTAGGCAGCATTTTTGAAGCTGTAGCTGTCTTGTATAATACTCTTATGCTTATTTTTAATTATGTATCCTGAGAATAAATTGCCTATTCAAAATAAGTAAGTACAATTTAAGTAAATAATCCAGCAAACAAATATATTTCCTGTAAATTGTATAAAATGAAAGGAAACTAATATTTATTAATACCCACTAAATGTGCTAATAGTTTTAGTTGCTTTAACTCACTGGATCATGAGATACATACTACTATTATCGCTCTTTCTACAATTTAGAAAAATAAGGCTACAGAAAAGAAAACTGAAGCTGAGTCAGATAGTCCACAAGTGGGGGAATTCTTTAAGTGGGAAAGAGAAGACCATAAGTAGGAATAAGAAAATTATCAAAAAATAAAAAGCAATAAAATCCCTGGTAAAGGCAAATATACCATAAACGTAGCAGATCAACCACCTATGAAGATCAAAATAAAAAGGTACTAAAATTAACTATTTCCATGATTAGAGGGTAATGGATACACACGCACACACAAAAAAAGAGGTTAGATATGATATAAAAAACAGAAAATGTGAGAGGAGGAGAGTAAAAGGCTAGAGCTTTCAGAGAGAGGTCAAACTAAAGAGACCATCAACTTAATATAGATTGCTATATAAATAGGTTATTATATATGAACCTCATGGTAATCACAAACTAGAAACCTATAATAAATACACAAAAAATTAAGAGAAAGGAAACTAAACATAATACTAAAGACAGCCATCAAACCACAAGAGAAGAAGAAAGGAACACAGAAGAACTACTAAAACATCTAGAAAAAAAGTAACAAATGGTTGGGGCTAGCCCAGTGGTGTAGTGGTGAGGTTTGCATGCTCCGCTTCAGTGGCCCAGTGTTCACAGGTTTGGATCCCGGGTGTGGACCTATGCACTGCTTATCAAGCCATGCTGTGGAAGGCATCCCACATATTAAAAAAAAAGTAGAGGAAGATGGGCACGGATGTTAGCCCAGGGCCAATCTTCTGCAACAAAAAGAGGAGGATTGGCAACAAATGTTAGCTCAGGGCTAATCTTCCTCACACGCACACATATACAAAGTAACAAAATGGCAATAAGTAGATATTTATCAGTAACTACTTTAAATGTCAATGGACTAAATGCTCCAATCAAAAGGCAAATGGTGGCTGATTGGATAAAAAAACAATACCCCTATATATGCTGCATACAAGAGACACACTTCAGACCTAAAGATACTCACAAACTGAAAGGGAAGGGATGGGAAAAGATACACCATGCACATGGCAATGAAAAGAAAGCTGGGGTAGCAATACTTATATCAGACAAAGCAGACTTTAACACAAAAACTGTAATAAGAGACAAAAAAGGACACTACATAATGATCAAGGGAACAATCCAACAAGAGGATATAACATTTGTAAATATCCATGCACCCAACATAGGAGGACCTAAATATATACAGCAATTATTAACAGACATAAAAGGAGAAATAGACAGTAACACAATAAGAGTAGGGGACTTTAACACTCCACTTACACCAAGGGATAGCTCATTCAAACAGAAGATCAATAAGGAAACATTGTCCTTAAATGACACATTAGACAAGATGGACTTAGTAGATATATACAGAACATTCCATCCAAAAATCACAGAAAACACATTCTTTTCAAATGCACATGGAACATTCTCCAGGATTGATCACATATTAGGCCATAAAACAAGTCTCAATAATTTAAGAAGACTGAAATAATACCAAGCATCTTTCTGACCACAATGGTATGAAACTAGAAATCAACAAGAGGAAGAAAAACCACAATATGTGGAGACTAAACAAAATGCTACTGAACAATGATTGAATCAATGAAAAAATCAAAGAAGAAATCAAAAAATACCTGGAGAAAAATGAAAATACAACATGCCAAAATTTGTGGGATACAGCAAAAGCAGGTCTAAGAGGGAACTTTATACCAATACAGGCCTACATCAAGAAACAAGAAAAATCTCAAATAAACAGTCTAACAGTGCACCTGAAGGAACTGGAAAAAAAAGAACAGAGCCCAAAATCAGTAGAAGGAGGGAAATAATAAAAATCAGAGCAGAAATAAATGAAATAGAGACTTAAAAACAATAGAAAAAAATCAATGAAACCAAGAGCTGCCTCTTTGACAAGATAAACAAAATTGACAAACCTTTAGCTAGACTGACCAATAAAAAAACAGAGAAGGCTCAAATAAAGAAAATCAGAAATGAAAGAGGAGAAATTACAGCAAACACCTCAGAAATACAAAAGATTATAAAAGACTACTAAGAAAAGCTATATGGCAACAAATTAGATAATCTAGAAGAAATGGATAAATTATTAGAATCATACAACCTTCCAAAACTGAATCAGCAAAAAGTAGAGAATTTGAATAGACCAATCACCAGTAAGGAGATCGAAAGAGTAATCAAAAAACCCAAAAAATAAAAATCCAGGACCAGATGGCTTCCCTGGTGAATTTGATAAAACACTCAAAGAAGACTGAATGCCTATCCTTCTCAAACTCTTCCGAAAAACTGAAGAGGAAGGGAAGCTTCCTAACTCATTCTATGAAGCCAGCATTACCCTGATACCAAAACCAGACAAGGACAAGACCAAAAAAAAAAAAAAAACCTTACAGGCCAATATCACTGATGAACATCAATGCAGAAATCCTCAACAAAATACTAGCAAATAGAATACAACAATACATTAAAAAGATCAGACCCCACGACCAAGTGGGATTTATTCCAGGGATGCAGGAATGGGTCAACATCTGCAAATCAACTGATGTGATACACCACATTAACAAAATGAAGAGTAAAAATCACATGATCATCTCAATAGATGCAGAGAAAGCATTTAACAAGATACAGCATCCATTTATGATAAAAACTGAATAAAATGGGTGTAGAAGGAAAGTACCTCAACATAATAAAGGCCATATATGACAAACCCACAGCTAATATCCTTCTCAATGGAGAAAAAGTGAAAGCTATTCCTGTAAGGACAGGAATCAGACAAGGATGCCCACTTTCACCACTCTTACTTAGCATAGTATTGGAAGTCCTAGCCAGGGCAATCAGGCAAGGAAAAGAAATAAAAGGGATCCAAATTGGAAAGGAAGAAGTGAAACTGTCATTATTTGCCGATGATATGATTTTACATATAGAATACCCTAAAGATTCCACCAGATTTTTAGAAATAATAAATGAATACAGTAAAGTTGCAGGATGCAAAATCAACATACAAAAATCAGTTGTATTTCTATACACTAACAACGAAGTAGCAGATAGAGAAATTAAGAATACAATACATTTGCAATTGCAACAAAAAGAATGAAATACCTAGGAATAAACTTAACCAAAGACGTCAAAGATCTGTACACGGAAAACGTATACTTTATTATTAAAAGAAATTGAAGAAGACACAAAGAAATGGAAAGATATTCTGTGCCCTTGGACTGGAAGAATTAACATAGTTAAAATTTCCATACTTCCTAAAGCAATCTACAGATTCAATGGAATCACTATCAAAGTTCCAGCAAGATTTTTCACAGAAATAGAACAAAGAATCCTCAAATTTATATGGAACAACAAATGACCCCGAATAGCCAAAGCAATCCTGAGAGAAAAGAACAAAGCTGGAGGTATCACACTCCGTCATTTCAAAATATACTACAAAGCTATAGTAAGCAAAACAGCATGGTACTGGCACAAAAACAGACACACAGATCAATGGAACAGGATGGAGAGCCCAGAAATAAATCCACACACCTATGGACAGCTAATTTTTGACAAGGGAGTCAAGAACATAAAATGGAGAAAGGAAAGTCTCTTCAACAAATGGTGTTGGGAAAACT
This sequence comes from Tapirus indicus, assembly GCA_031878705.1. Classification (NCBI taxonomy): domain Eukaryota; kingdom Metazoa; phylum Chordata; class Mammalia; order Perissodactyla; family Tapiridae; genus Tapirus; species Tapirus indicus. Next base: position 51,272,531 of record CM062942.1, read on the forward strand.
GGACAGCCACATGCAAAAGACTGAAAGTAGACCATTGTCTTACACAAAAATTAACTCAAAATGGATTAAAGACTTGAATGTAATACTTGAAACCATGAAGCTTCTAGAAGAAAACAGAGGCAGTGCACTCTTTGACATCAGTCTTAGCAGCATATTTTCAAGTACCATGTCTGACTGGGCAGGGGAAACAATAGAAAAAATAAACAAATGGGACTACATCAAACTAAAAAGCTTCTGCACAGCAAAGGAAACCATCAACAAAGCAAAAAGACAATCTAACAGTTGGGAGAAAATATTTCCAAACTATATATCTAATAAGGGTTTAATATCCAAAATATATAAAGAATTCATACATCTCAACAACAAAAAAACTAACAACCCAATTAAAAACTGGGCAAAAGATCTGAACAGATATTTCTCCAAAGAGGTACAGTTGGCCAATAGGCACATGGAAAGATGTTCAACATCATTAACTATCAGGGAAATGCAAATCAAAACTACAATGAGATATCACCTCACTCCCGTCAGATTGGCTATATTTAACAAGACAGGAAACAACAAATGTTGGAGAGGATGTGGAGAGAAGGGAACTCTCATACACTGCTGGTTGGGAGTGGAAACTGGTGCAGCCACTATGGAAAACAGTATGGAGAGTCCTCAAAAAATTAAGAATAGAACTACCAGAATAGAATAATCCAGGTTTCCACTGCTGGGTATTTATCCAAAGAACATGAAAACACAAATGAGTAAAGATACATGGACCCCTATGTTCACTGCAGCATTATTCACAATAGCAAAAACTTGAAAGCAACATAAGTGCCCATCAAGGGATGAATGGATAAAGAAGATGTGGTATTTATACACAATGGAATACTACTCAGCCATAAGAAACGATGAAATCCGGCCATTTGTGACAACGCGGATGGACCTTGAAGGTATTATGCTAAGTGAAATAAGTCAGAGGGAGAGAGTCAAATACTGCATGATCTCACTCATAAGTAGAATATAAAAACAAAAACAATCACATGGAGAAAGAGATTGGATTGGTGGTTATCAGAGGGGAAGGTGGGAGGGTGTAGGGTGAAAGGGGTGATTAGGTATATGTGTGTGGTGATGGATTGTAATTGGTGTTTGGGTGTTGAACATGAAATAATCTACACAGAAATCAAAATATCGATGTACACCCGAAATTTATATAATGTTATAAACCAATGTTGCCACAATAAAAAAGAAAAAAAACCTGGAAAAACAAAATCCACCAAAAAAATCATGGAAAAAATTTTGGTGTTGATATCAAAATCTTGTTTTAATCACAAATGTTTCCCCTTTCAAATTTCTGTTTTCTTGTTCCCGGTTCAAGTGATATTTTCATTACTGGGGAAGTGAAGCTTGGTGGGGTTTTTTGTTTTTTTAAATCAGGGCAAACCAATCCCACATTCTTAAAAATTGAGGGTAAAATTGTGGAAGCATCTGCAGAGCTTCCCTAGCTCATTGCTTCTCATATTTCAGATACAGACACTGATGCCCACTGATATTTTCTCCAAGGGAGACAATGAGTGAGTTACACACAGTACTTTCATGTCCTGCTCCTTATGCCTATGCATGGTCTTCCGCACTCTATTTAAAACTACAACTCAGCCACCGCCTATCAATACTCCTAACCTCATTTTCCTTCTTTATTTTTCTCCTTCTAATATGCTGTTTATTTTATTTATTTGCTTATTATCTGTCCCTGCTAAAATGTCAGCTCCATGAGGGCAGAGATTTTACTGTTTACTGCTATAACCCTGGGGCTTGGAACAATTTCTAGCACATACTAGTCACTAAGTAAATATTTTTAGAATGAATGGATGTGCTTTTTTCTTCATCACATCACTCCAGGGCTTAAGAATAATGAGATATTTGAAACCCTTTGTTTACTTCCTCCTATAAGATAAGGTATATTGAGGCCTTTGTTAGTTCACATGAGGCTAGAAGATTCCAGTTACACAGTTATTGGGGCTCTAAAATAGTCCATGGGTTGAGTATAAGAGAACCTATCACTGCTCAAACCCAGGTAGCAAAATATCCACCTACCTGTCTCCAACCCTCTCAACCCAGCACCAATCATACTACCTTGGATTCTAGCAGCTGGAGTAACTATCCTTGCAACCAGAGAGACATCCAACAGTTCTAAGACCGAGGTGTGGCTGTTTTTCTTTCCTCCTGCTCACTATTTCCAAATACTATAAACTCACTAATATTTATAGCCAGGTGGGGGAATTAGCTTTGAGTCTTATCCCTCTGGCTTTCTGCCTTTCTGAACCATATCACTTCCCATCAATACCTCCTCCATAGAAAATCAGCATGGGAAATCAAAGGTGAAACTCAAGTCCAAGGTATTTTGCTTCCTTTTCCTGGTGATAGGTTGAGGGAAGAATGTGGAAGTTATTGTACCTAGTGAGGTGGATAGATTAACTGCATTTTCATGATCCTATTTTCTCTTCCCCTATAACCATAGATAAATGAGAACTGATTACAAGCTGAATTTTAAACACTTACATCCTAGGATGCAAAAGGACAGTTATTTACACTATGAAATTTAACTAAATTCAATTAACTGCAGATAATTATGTAAGTGATTTATTAGTGTTTTTTTTGTTCTTGCAATATACTTAGAATGGAAGAACCGGGAAGATCTTTAGTGACCATCTTGTCCAACCCTTTATTTTACAGAAGGAGACATTGAAAGCAAGAGAGGTGAATACGCAAGTTAAAATTACACACACAGTTAGCATCAGAATAGAACCTGGATTTAGTACAATGCTTTTCCCACTATAGCTGGTTGCCTTCCAACTTTAACAAAATTATGCCATAATTTACAAAAGAGAGGGAAAAAAGAGATCCAGATCACGATGGACAGAGAAAGGAAAAAACCCACCTTTTCTGACTCTTTGAAGATGCTATAATTTCACTAAGTCAACAATACATAAGAATAATCATTGATGCAAAAGCTGTAGAAATTATTTGCATACCAGTGAAGCCAGGAATTCTCAGAGTTACACCCCTCTCCATGCCATTACCACTCAAGTTCCCTGAATGGAATGAACTTGTAGATCTTTGGAGAGCCCTACTTAACCCTACAGCTATTCTATTCTAAGACATCAAAATTGAAAAGACATAAACCAATGCCCATTTAAGAAACCATTTGGAATGTGTGCTTAATGTGTGGGTAATGGGATTTCATTTCCCTAGTTCTTTTCAAAGAAGACTATTTGGGGCCTAACTCAACGTGGAATAATGCTTGGTCCTCCCAAAGGCAAATCTGTGGCAGAAGCCCTCCTCAGAAGTTTCATCACATAATGGACAGTTGTTGATTGTCTTCCCAACATCCATTGCTCCCTCCTGCCTTCCTAATAAGACCCAGATTTCCCTTCAGGCATTTCCATTTCTCTCCCAAGCAGCCCACGGACTTCAGGTGAAAAGGACCTCAACCCTACCCTCCAAGCTCCAGAAGTAAGCCCTGATTGACTTAAGCCAACTGGCCCATTCCATTTCTCTGGCCACAGTCATTGTTTTGTGTAGACACATAACCTCTATACTGGTCCTCTCTGGATGAATTTCAGAACTTTTCCTTGGAATACATGGGTGAGGAAGTGTTAGTCCAAGAGCTCTTGGTAGCCACCTGGGACCATGAAGGGGAGCCAGTCTAAGAATGGAGCCCACATCTTAAGAGACAGTGGGGAAAGACAGAAGAAACTCTATCTTCAATGACATCATCCAACCAAAGAAGAAAACCAGTCAACACTGAAGACCACTCTACCTATGGAAACATTCTAGAACTATGAAGCAATAAATGCACTTTATTGCTTAAAGCCAGTCTGAGTGGAATTCTGCATTGATTGCATTATAAGAGTCTTAGAGGTTGGTGTCTGGAAGAAGAATCAGAAGAAGCATGTGTTAACAGGAACAAGTTCCTAGAACAAAAGCATGTTGGAGCTCGAAGGAGATGTAGAGTGGTTTGTTGAAATAAAACTCCACCCTGGCTCCCCCACATCATGGAGATTTAGCAGGTAACAATTGTTGTGAGATCAGAAAGAAAAAAGGACTAAAGAGGAGATGTGGTAGGAGGAAGTGAGAGAGGCAACACAAAACTCCCACTCTTGCCTTCAATAGTACCGGTGCTGGGGAACTTTACATTGTCATTTTTCCCACCCTGCCTGCTTCCCATGAGTCTATGATTCTTCCCAAGATGGGCTTTTCATGGTTCTGAAAATAGTTCAACCAGGTAGACAACATAATGAGGTGGAAAGAGCTGTGGACTTGATTCCTATTTATCCCCAGAGTGAGCCACTGTGTGACTTCGGGTAGGTGTCTACTCCTTCTCTGGATTCAGTAATGACAGAAAGGACAAGGAGCTCTCCTAAAGTCACACACATAGGGCATAACAGAAATGAAGCTAGAATTCAGATCCTTTGATTCCTGCTGGGTTCTGTGAATACATAAATGAATCAGAGGTGGAGTGAGCCCCCAAGGAATTTATAATATACTTGGAGAAATTGTGTATATCATCCAGAAGAAACTTTTCACTTCAGATTAGAACTGGCCTGTTATTATCCCATCTTCCTTCCTTAAATGCACAGAGCATATTTAAGTGTTGCTACTGTCTAAATGATTGTGTCCCCCCCAAATTCATATGTTGAAATCTTAATGCCAAAGGTGCATAGTAAGTGGGGCCTTTGGGAGGTACTTAACACAGAAAAGCCCAGGACCAGGCGGCTTCACTGGTGAATTTTACTGAAAATTTAAAGAATTAATGTCAATCTTTCTCAAACTCCCCCAAAAAGTTGAAGAGAAGAGAATGCTCCCAAACTCATTTTATGAGGTCAACATTCCCCTGATACTGAAGCCAGAAAAGGACACTACAAAAAGAGAAAACTACAGGCCAATATCACTGATGAATATAGATGCAAAAATTCTCAACAAAATGCTAGCAAACTGAATTCAACAGTGCATAAAAGGATTACACACCATGATAAACTAAGATTTTTTCCATGGGATGCAAGGATAGTTCAACATACACATATCAATAAATGTGATACACCATATTGAAAATGAAAAATAAAAATCATATAATCATCTTAATAGATGCAGAAAGAGCATTTGACCAAATTCAACATCCTTTCATAATAAAAACTCTCAACAAAGTGAGTATAGAAGGAACATACCTCAACATAATAAAGGCCATATATGACAAACTCCCAGCAAACATCACACACAATGGTAAAAGGTTGAAAGCTTTCCTGCTAAGATCAGGAACAAAAGAAAGGTGCCCACTCTCACCACTCTTATTCGACATAATACTGAAAGTCCTAAGCAGAAAATATTAGGGAAGAAAAAGAAATGCAAGGCCTCCAAATGAAAAAGGAAGGAGTAAAACTGTCACTGTTGGCAGATGATATGATCTTATATATAGAAAACCCTAAAGACTTCACCAAAACACTGTTAGAGCTAATCAACAAATTCAATAAAGTTGCAGGGTACAAAAACAACAGACAACAATCAATTGCATTTCTATACACTAAATACCTGAAAAAGAAATAAAATAATCTCATTTACAATACCATAAAAAACTTAGGAATAAGTTAAACCAAGGAGGAACACCAAAAATTACAAGATATTCATGAAAGAAATTATATACAAATAAATGGAAAGTAATCTGTGTTCATGGAACTGAAAAATTAATATTGTTCAAATGTCCATACTACCCAAAGCCATCTATAGATTCAATGCCATCCCTATCAAAATTTAAATGACATTCTTCACAGAAATAAAAAAAAATCCTAAAATTCATATGGAACCATAAAAGACCCCAAATAGTCAAAGCAATCTTGAGAAAGAAGAACAAAGCTGGAAGCACCACACTTTCTGACTTCAAACTTTATTAGGAAGCTATAGCAAACAAAACAGTATGTTACTCGCAGAAAAACAGACACATAGACTAATGGAACAGAATTGAGAGCCCAGAAATAAACTCAGCATATACAGTGAACTGATACTTGACAAAGGAGCCAAGAACACTCAATAGGTAAATGATAGTCTCTTCAATAAATTGTTTTGGGAAAACTGGACAATCACATGCTGAAGAATGAAATTAGACCCCCATCTTACACTACTCAAAAATTAACTCAAAATGGATTAAAGATTTAAAGGTAAGACCTGAAACCATAAATCTCCTAGAAGAAAACATAGGGAAAAATCTCCTTGACATGGGTCCTGGCAATGATTTTTTGGATATGACACCAAAATCACAGGCAACAAAAGCTTAAAAAAACAAGTGGGACTACATCAAACTAAAAAGCCTCTGAATGGCAAAGGAAACAATCAATAAAATGAAAAGCCGTCTTACATAATTTGCAAACCATATATCTGATAAGGGGTTAATATTTAAAATATACAAGGAACTCCACAACTCAATAGCAAAAAACAAGTAGTCCAATTAAAAAGGGGCAAAGGACCTGAATAGACATTTTTCCAAAGACATACAAATGGCCAACAGGTATACCAAAAGGTGCTCAACATCACTAATCATCAGGGAAATGAAAGTCAAAACCACAATGAGATATCATTGCACACTTGTTAGGAAGGCTTTTATAAAAAAGACTAGAGAAAAGTGTTGGCAAGGATGTGAAGAAAAGGGAACTCTTGCACACTGTTTGTGGGAATGTAAACTGGTACAGCCACTACGGAAAACTGTATGTAGGTTCATCCAAAAATGGAATTACTTTACGATCAGCAATCCCACTTCTGGATATAGATCTGAAGAAGAAGAAATCACTATCTCCATGAGATATCTTCACTCCCATGTTCATTGCATCATTAGTCACAATAGTCAAGGTAGGGAAACAAATTAAGTACACACTGACAAATGAATGCATAAAGAAGGTGTGGTATATATATACAATAGAATATTATCCAGCCATTAGAAAGAAGGAAATCCTGCCATTTGTGACAACATGGAGGAACCTAGAAGTTGTTGTGCTAAGTGAAATAAGCCAAACAGAGAAAGACATATTCTGTATGATCTCACTAATATGAGGAATCTTAAAAAAAAAGCAACAGTTGAACTCATTGGAACAGAGGGTAGAATGGTGGTTACTAGGGACTGGGAGTGGAGAAATGGGGAGATGCTGATCAAAGTGTAGAAACTTTCAGTTATAAGATGAGTAAGTTCTGGGGATACAGTGTATAGCATGGTGACTATAGTTAATAATGCTGTATTGTATACTTGAAATTTGCTAGGAGAGAAGATCTTAACCATTCTCACCACAATAAAAAAAATGGTAACAATGTGAGGTGATGGATGTGTTAATTATCCTGATTGCGGTAATTATTTCACAAAGTATATGTATATCAAATCATCACATTGTATACTTTAAATATATACAATTTTATTTGTCAATTATACCTCAATAAAGCTGGAAAAAAATAAACGGTACATTTCAATGATTTTTAGTGTATTCACAGACTTGCAAATTGTACAACCATCACCACAATCAATTTTAAACATTTTCAAAATGGTCATGGTAAATGACCATTAGCATTCACTCGCCTTTTCCCTCCAACCTTCCCAGCCTTGGACCACGACTAATAGATTTGCCTATTCAATATTATTATGTTAAATTTAATCTAAAATATGTGGTCTTCTATGACTGGCTTCTTGCACTTGATATGTTTTCAAGGTTCATCAATATTGTAGCACATATTAGTACTTCATTTTTTATGATTGAATAATATTCCATTGCATAATTATACCACATTTTGTTTGTCTATTTATCAGTTGATGGACATTTGGATTATGTCCACTGTTTAGCTATTATGAATAACACTGCTGTGAACATTCATGTACAAGTTTCTGTGTGTATTATATGTTTTCATTTCTCTTGGGTATATACCTAGGAGTAGAATTGCTGGGTTCTTTAACTTTTGAGGAACTGCCAGACTGTTTTACAAAATGGCTGTGTCATTTAACATTTTCACCATCAGTGTATGAAGGTACTGATTTCTCCACCTGTTATCTGTCTTTTTTATTATAGTCATCCTAGCAGGTGTAAGTGATATCTCATTGTGGTTTGGATTTGCATTTCCCTCATGGCTAATGATGCTGATCATCTTTTCATGTGCTTATTGGACATTTGTATATCTTCTTTGGAGAAACATCTGTTCAAATATTTAGCCCATTATTAATTTGGTTGTTTGTCTCTTTGTTATTGAATTGTAAGGAGTTCTTTATATTTTCTGGATATTAAACTTTTATCAGATATATGATTTGCAAACATTTTCTCCCATTCTGTAGGTTGTCTTTTCACTTTCTTATTTTGTCCTTCGATGCACAAAAAACATTTTTTTCTCTATAGGATTTTTATTGGTGCAAAGGGCATACGTGGCATCATGGAGGAAGTCCTCTGCAACAGGGTCTGGGGTGTGGGAAATTTCAGAGCCCTCTCCTGGGGCACAGAGAAGAAAGGTGGCCTTCCTGGTGTTCAGAAGGTAATTTTGAGTTGCTCCTTTACTTTGTTGAATGTGACTGAAAGCCAGTTCCTGGTCTTCTCAGGAATGTTGCTCTGTTTGATGTGGTCAATGGCTGCATGGACCTTGTCCTCCAGGTTTTTTCCAAACTCCTTCAGCTTATCTTGGATGCACTTTAAGGTGCTGGAGTTGTCTAGGAACACCTGGGCTGGCGCTGGGTCCTCCAAAACTATCAACAAAACCACCATCAAGACAAGGAGTGACAGGATGAGCCTCATGGTGGAGCCATAGGGGCACTCTAGAATGGTCGTGGGACAGAACCAGTAACAATTTCTAATTTTGATGAAGTCAAATTCATTGTACTTTTGTTACTCATGCTTTTGGTGTCATATCCAGGAATCCATTGCCAAATCCAAGGATATGAATATTTATCCCTATGTTTCCTTTGAAGAGTTTTATAGTTTAGCTCTTACTTTTAGGCTTTGATCTATTTTTGAAGCCAGGTACTTGAGGGTGACTGTAGATATTAACCTATTTGCTGTTTTCCTGTTTAACTTGAGGGGTGACTCAGGGGTCTTGAGGATTTGTGAGGTTGTTTTGCAGAAGAAAGAGAATGCCTTCAGGGAGGTTATGATCATTGGATGACTGGCCCTCAGCAGCCATTAAAGCCCAGAAGTCCGATTGCCCAGGGGCTTATTGGGAGTGACCCTTTGTTTCTCTGAAGCTCCTCCTGCCAAGCCCCTTAGCTTTATAAAACCCCTCTGCTTTCTGTTCTTGGGGAGGTGGATTTGAGTGAACCCACCCAGGCTCCCACCTACTTGTTTTGGCCAATTCAAATAAATCTTTCTCCATCTCCAAGCACCAATGTCTCAGTGTTTGGCTTGCTGTGCATTAGGCACATGAACTTGAGCTTAAGAGATTCAGTATCACTTTGAGTTAATTTTTGCGTATGGTATAAGGTAAGAGTCTGGCTTCATTCTTCTTCATGTGGATATCCTGTTATTCCAGCACCGTTTGTTTAAAAGACTACTCAGTGGTCTTGGCACCATTGTTGAATATCAATTGGCCATAAATGAGAGGGTTTATTTGTGGATTTTCAGTTCTGTTCCACTGATCTATATGTCTATTCTTATGCCAGTGCTATGCTGTCTTGATCACTGTTGGATTGTAGTATGTTTTAAAATTGAGACAGATGAGACTTCTGACTGCAAATAATTTACTTTAGACCAAGTTATAAAAGACCTGAGACAATAGAGGCGAGGATCCAATATAAGGAATAGACTTCTTCATGCTTTAAATCTCTGCAATAACTTTTTGTGGGAATTGTGGCTCTCCCTATTTTGGGTCACTATTGTTAGGCAGTGTTAATAGGTGCCCTCTCTGGTGACTTTCTAGTTCAGTAGCAGCCTAAGGTCCTATACTGAAGAGAATTTCACCCAACAGAATCCACAGAAGGCCCAACTCCTATGCCTAGTTGGTTTTCAGAACCCAATACCCCCAAGCAGGTCAAGTCCTCTTTTCTCTCCCTTCCTCTTACAAATCAGAGTTAGCTCTACTCTTTTCAATTTGTCCAACCTGTGTGGTCTTTTTTTATACCACTAGACAATAGGATATAAGTCTGTTGACTGCCAAATGTTTGATTATTTGGAGATTTCAGCTGGAGCTCCAAAGGCTCAGACTGGGCAACTGAGACTGAGTGTTGCCATTCATCTCTCTTCAAGAAACCCAAATAACTTCCACCTCTCTGGCAAAGTCAGACCAAATGGGGAATGTGAAGGAAGTTGAGAGGAATTTTTGGAATCAACAAGGGAAGTTATGGAAGCTTTTAGGAGAGAAAAGGCCATCTATATCCAGAACGGCTTAGAAATAGAAAAAAAAAAAAACAATATTTTCACAGTAGTGAAAGAGTTTTGTGTGGCTGAGTGCAGGATGTATGAGAGAGAGAGAGGTGAGAGCAAGTTGGAGAAGGGCCCTGAAGGTCATACCCAGCGCTTGTGCTTTACCCCAATATGATAGGGGACCTGGGAAGTATTACTTTTAATTATATTTAAGTGCCATGCAAAATATAGAATATGGGAACCTCATCTCCCCAACTTGACTGTAAGTTCTTAGACAGCAGGACTGTATCTTAACCTTCCTCATTTCTCCCACAACACCTAGCATTGGGCATAGTTGCCTTAGCTTAGTTTCTAAGCTACATATTGTAAATTAGAAAGCTCCCAAGTGAGCTAGTGAGTGTGCAGGATTAGATAGTCTAGAGATCCTTTCAATTTAACAAGCCTGCGGTAAGCCTCTACTCTGTGCCAGGCCTGGGCTGGACATTGAGGCAGACGGAAATGAACACCTAGTCCATAATCAAGCAGCTCGCAGATTAGAGAGAAACCTTCCACCCACTGCCAATCTTGTGTGATAGGTAATAAGAGAGATCAGGTTTCAAATTCACTATTCAAATAGAGTTATCCCTCTGCATTGGCCTGCCCCAAATCCTCTTCTCCCTTTTTGGGTGCCTGTTGATGTTGACTGGTAGAAGGAGATGGAATGTATTATTACTAACTCCTGCCATATGGCTTTCAGTCTATTTACTACACTAAAAGGAAATCCTATGTCACAACTTCCTTCCCTCTTCCCCCAACCAAAAGAACAATCTACAGAATTTCTTTTTCTGCCTTGCTGGGTCTTCAAAGCCCCTTCCTCTCCAAGTCTGCAACAAGTAGGGCCTTTCCTTCTGAGCTGGAAACCAAGATTTGCTTACCTCTAATGGTGGCCTGGAAAACCCAATTTGAGGCAAAAATTGCAAGATAAGCAACACAATTATTTCTTCTCAAGATGAGTCTTATTGTTCAAGTGAAAGGACACAATGAATAAGAAGGAAAGCCAGCAGGCGTTATCTTCAACCTCAGTAAATGTGACCTCTCGAAAACCTTTTCTACTATTTTTTTTTTTTGGCAGGGAGTGGTTTTTGTTTTAAAGTCTAATCAGGAAAGTACACTTTATGAGTTCTCTGTGATTGCCTTGAAGAGTTTTATTATGAATTTGTTTTTTTAATGAAGGGAGCAATCCAGCATGCTGTGGGCTCTCATTAAAGAGGAAATGTCATCTCATTTACCCTGACAGCTTCTAGAAGTGGCTGATAAAGTACTCAAGGAGTCATGGAAGGAAAGGTCCACCAGGGTCAATGCAGGACAACATGTCTTCTTCACTGGCTCCTTTTCCTCTCCTAACCTGTAACTGAGACTTCACTATCCTTTCTCCCTCAAAGCTAATCTACTCTCATAGTTTCATCCATCACTTCTGCACAAGTGCCTACCTAATCTGTTTCTAGTACTCTCTTCTAGACTCCCCACTCCAAAATTGTGTAGCTCAGCTGGAGGACTTGTTGATAAAAGAACCTAAGTTCCACAATCATGTGACCTCAGTCTACCTTTCCAATTTGGTCTCCCATGATTACCCACCATGTGCTTGCCACAGTCAGCCAGGAGGCCTCATTTCCCATCATCAGGCTCATTCTTGCCTTCTTACTTTTGCATATGGTATTCTTCTCACCTGAATGTTATCCTTGTTCTTTTCAACTTATCTAAATCCCACTAACCATTCAATGTAGACAGAACTCCAGGCCTATTGGATGTATGTTGTCTGTAACTAACAAGTGTGACTATCTCTCATGTCCTTCCTGCTGGCCTTACATTGCATTTATTCACAACCACGCAGTGCACACTTAATTATTCTGCTTAAGTTGCCTTCTGACTTGTTTCTTGAATTATAATATATCTTAGTTTCTCCCAACACCACCACCCAGTTTCCAGAGGGCAGTGAATATGTCTCTTCTTGGTCCTGTATCTAATGTGCATTATTCTCTACTTCTAGCTCCAGCCCAGGGCTAGGCACCCAAAAGTCTCTTATTCCAAATGTCTGATTAATACATGCATTAATAATAATGGTGGTGATATCCCTTACACGTGTGTAATGCTTTATAATTTACAGTGAGCTTTCCCATTATAGTCTCTCAATGGATCTTCACAACAGCTCTGTATGAAAAATAGTCATATCTTGTTTATTAGCTGTGTGTGATACTGTGAAAGATTTTAACCTCCCTAAAGCCTCAGTCTCCTCATTTGCAATAACACCTATCTCTCACAATTCTTCTGAGGATTAAATTAAATAATGGATGTGAAAGTCCTCTATAAACTCTAAAAGACAGAGACATGCTTGAAACAAAACTACAAAGCTGCCTGTAGTTGAAGGAGCTGACGTGCCTATCCAAGAGATTCGTGGACTGTAGAGTGCAAAAACATGGATGATCCAGTGCTCTAGAAAGAGAAATGCGCCCTCACTTACTCCACCTGTGCATTCTGAAACGGTTCTCTTTACCTTATATTGCATCATTATGGGCAGTGAAAACTGGATTTGATTTTGATAGCAGTTAGGGTAAGAAAGAATGAGTGAATGGTTGAGGGGGCTGGGGGAGTGGGTGGGCCTGGGTAAAAGGGAGTGTATGAGCTCCTGCAGCGAGTTCAGTCCTGTGCTGTTTTTAATTTATCCTGCCATTGCCCTTAGTGCTAGACAGGCTGTCCCTGATTCATGGAGATGATGTTTGCCATACCACACCAGGACCAGACCCTATGCTGAATCCAAGAACTGGGCTGTTTTTCAGAAATATATGCACATAAATAAATATTTAGGTAAATCAGTGTGAATAAAATCCTTTCTCTATTGCTTATTCTTCTCCCTACATTCTCCTCATCACTCCCTCCCCCAGTTTTCTGCTTCTTCCCTCTTCTTGATTGGTAAAGTGTCTGAGTTACTTTACTGTTATATCCTTATCAAGAAATGTTTTCTGAAAAGTCAGGAAACTCATTCACCTAGTTTTTAATTGAGCATCTGCTATATGTCTCAGTTCAATGAAAAGGCAGACAAATTATGAGGCAAGGTCCTACATTCATGAAGTTTGCAAATTAGCTAAGAAGAAAAAAGCAAGGACATGGGAAAAACAACCAGGGAACAATTCAAGAGTATATAATTACATGTAAGCATATGTTTTATGTATATGAACTAAATATGTGAACTATGTTCAGAAAGGTGGAAAAGATAGAGATCTTATCTCATTCTAAGTGGCTGGTATTACCCCAAGTCAAAAGTGGACATGGACAGCACAAAAAAGAAGGCTATATGCCAATTTTACTTATGTACACAAATGAAAATATGCTAAATAAACATTATCAAATGGAAACAAGATATGGATTAAAATAATATATGAAGACCTGATATCCAGGAATGCAACAATAGTTTAATACTAAAATATATGCTAATGTAATTTGTTACATTATCAGAGTAGAAGTGAAAAACTGTAAGATCATCTTGATAGACGCCAGAAAAACATTTATAATGTTCCACAACTGGTCTGAATTTCTAAAAAAGAAAATAAGAATATACTTCAAGCAAATTGGAATAGAAAGGTACTTCTTAAACTCAGTAAAGAAAACTACTAGAAATATACAGCAAACCTCATGAAACATTCTTACTGAAGTCAGAAAGAGGACAAGAATCACCACTACTGTAAAACACTGCACTGGAGATGCCAGTCAAGGCTAGAAAAAGGAGTAACAAGGAAAAAGTGACGAGTGTGGCTTATGCTATAGATTGGCTCACTCAACATCTGTCCCAACTTTCTTCTAGTGTGCCTCTATGCACTGCATAGACTGGAAAGTGAAAAACTACATTTCCAAGTCTCTTTGTAGCCATGTTTTAAAATGATTTAGGTTCCACCAATTGGTTGCATTAGTGTATGATTTGAATTTTGAACTGAGTTAAGTAGTGAGAATGGCAGCAATATGCAAGGCATTCATTTTTACTGATGTCCATGTAACAGGCATGATGTGGCTCTGGAACCAACAATCCTGGAAGGTTGATTCCTGATCCCCAGTCACAGTTATAGTGGAATGATCCTGCAGCTAACAATTGCGGAAGCCATTTCCTAATTCCAAGTCTACTGATCCTGGCAGAAAAGAAGCAGTTTCCTTCGCTGTTATTCTGGAAGTCATTCCTCGAGGCCAAACCTAGAATCTAATCTGCCAGACCTTCTAATAATTTTGGAAATATTCAAATCACTATATTAAATAACTTTCTGCTTAGCATAACTAGAGTGGTTTCTATCATGTCAACTGAAGCTTGAGAAACATACAAGGTACAAATATTAGAAAAAAAGAAATACTTTCATTACTCATAGATAATAATAATCTACCTATATCCAAGTCAATCAAAAACTATTAGAAATCAGTGATTTGACCAGATATAAGGTTGATACAGACAAGGTAAAAGCTCTTCTATATGCCAGCAATAACCAATCAGAAAATGTAATGGGGAAAAAAAGGTGCTTTCCATAATAGCTACAAAAAAATTAAATATCTAAAAATAAATCAATTAAATGTGTAAAATTTGTAAAAAAATAAAACTTTTACTGAACAACAAAATATCTGTATAAATGGAGAAAGACATATTGTTTGTTACATATAGAAATTCATTATTGTAAATATACTAATTTTTCCTGAGTTGTTTATAAAAGAAATGTAATTCCAGTCAAATTCCCAAAAAATATTTTAATGGAATTTGGAAAACTGATTCTAAAGATCATCTAGAAGAGAAAATGTGCATAAGAAAGCAAGACATTTTTAAAAAACAAATAACTTAGAACAGGTATTTGTTCTGTCAGGTATCAACACATATAAAGTTATAGCCATTTAAACAGTGTGGCATTGGTACAGGAATAGACACATAAATGAATGGAACAGAAGAGTATATGTATGTATGACATACTCAATAAACAATGTTGAACACTTGGCAATCATTTAGAAAAAATAAGTTAGATCATTACTTCACACCATACACAAAAACAAATTAAAGATATTTTAAAGCTTTAACTATAAAAGAGAGAGAGCGAGAAAGAAAACCATAAAGATATTAGAACAAAGGTCAGGGCATATTTGTAAAATCTTGGAGACAGAAAGTCTTTCCAAAGCAAAACAGAAAACACAGGAACTACAAGGGAAAATATTGAGAGATTTTAAGTTTCTATACAGCAAAAGACCAAAGTTAAAAGATAAGCAATAGACTAGCAGAAAATATTTACAATATAACTAAGGAAAGATACATATATAAAGAACTCCTACAATTAAGAAAAAGTAAGAAACCCCAATAGAAAAGTAGACAAAGGATACGAATAGGAATTTCACAGAAGGTGAAATACAAATAGCCAATTAATACAAAAACAGTCTCAACGGGGATCTCACTACCCCATGAGGAAACCATTTAAACAGCTTTGATTGTAGGAATTTCTTCCTTAAATTGAGCTGAAATCTGTGTCTCCATGAAACATCTACCCATGGGTCCTAGTTCTGCTCCTTTGACCTACAAAGAACAGAGTTAAACTCAATAAAGGGAAGCAATTTGTCTGAGTACATACAGAGGATTTGTAGCAGAAATTGGATTAGAATCCTAATCTACAAAGGTTCTTTTCTCTATACTACCCAGTTCTACTAGATAGCTGTGTTCAGCTATCTGACAGCTGCCATAGGGATGTGAAACCAAAGACCTCCTGCCACTCCTCCTCCAAGTCTTCTCTTCTCCAGGATAAGCATGCCAAGGTCCCTCAATCATTACTCGTAAGATCTTATTTCCAGGCCCCTTCCCATTTCTGGGCCCTCTCTCTCCAATACATAAGAGGGTGCTGTCAATTTTTAGTCAACTCTTTAAGTGATGATCCTTAGATGTGTAAGAGGCCAGAAGATACATGCAGGTATAGTGATTAGATGTGAGGAAGAGACGGGAAATCAGCCGATTGGCAGAAGTCATGACAGGGAGAAAGTTAGTCCAGAAAATTGTCTTGATGATCTGGGGGTTTTTCCAGCGTCTTTAGATCTTATATTTTCTCCACTGATTCTGAGAAGTTTCTTGACTCCCCTTAAGCATGGTCTCCTTGAAGTCCATGGCAGCCTCCAAAGCATACAGTGGGTTCCTCTATCTGCCCCAGAGCCTTAGGGAGTATAGATATGGAGAGTGATGGCTAAGCGTAAGTGTCATTTTGCACATAGCTGGGTCCAGCAAGGACCTAGTCCTGGCCAGCATGAATGGGACTCAATCCAGACCGTGCTTGCCCAGTGTTTTCTCTTGGTCCCAGTCTCTAACATTCAGAAGCAATTTTTCCCCATGCTATGTTGGGGAAGACTTAATTCAAGGCACCTGCTTACCTACCCCAAGCTCAGATATGACAGGGTGGAGTATTCCCAGCAAGTGGTTTCTTCAGCAAGTCTCTGCATGTACACCTTACACTGTGCTATGCTCAATTGACACTCAAAAGAATTGAGCAAGCAAGTATTTTAGTAGATGCCAGTATCTTGAAGAAACAATTTCCCTTCTGGCCTTGGTCCTGTTGAGGAGACCTTATCCTCAGATCATACTGAGAACAGGCAGGTGGAGTTGGTGTCCTTTGCCATGGAATGATGAGCAAAGGCAACCATTTTATTCCAGAAAAAAATCTGGAATCACACCCATTTCCCCAGTTCCTCTGCCACTGTATGTTTCTCCCTGGGTACATAGTGCCCACATACTTTCTTCTTTCAGGGTTCTCAGGAAAAGAGCTAAGAAACTTATTCACACTGAGGTGCCAGGAACTATTAAGAGAATATTTTGCCTGCCACCCCTACCCTCTATATTTGCATTTTAACTGGGATCAAAGCCTTAAACCAAAAATCAAGCTCTTCTAGATAAATTTCAAGCATTGACCATAGAAGGAGGAATAATTTTTAGGGGAAACTTTTCCAGCTCTATAAGTCATACCCCATAGGCTGGGAGGTGTAGTGAAAAGGGCAATGAACCAGAAAAATAGAGCCCTAGCTGATTCTGCCACTAATGTGTTGTGAGGCTTTAGACAAACTTCTTCTGGACTTCAGTTTCCCTATACGTAAAATGAAAAGGGACTGGACTGTCTCTGAACAAACTCTGATTTTCCTTGCCATCACATTATCTGGTCAGCTGGGCAGCAGTTGGTTCATTTGACTAGAATCAATAGGATTAATTAAATTGGGCAGCAGGGTGAAGAAAATCAGGTAACAGACCTAGAGAAATGTAATCTCTCTTCGCCTTTTATTTCCATTTGGGTTGAAGTCTAAATATATATGGTATCTCTGGGCAAATGCTCGTGCTTTCTTAGCCCTAATAAAAAAATGGAGAAGGTGGAAGGGAATCATGATGGGAAGAAGAGAAGTGCTAAGGCCTATATTATGTGGGCACCGGGATAGTGAAAAAGTCCTTTTATCTAAGCGTTATGGAAGTTTAGTGATCCCCCACCAGCTAGCTACAGAGTAATCTCCTCTTCTCTGAAACTTATCCAGGCTATTCTAACTCTGCAAGTGTGCTGCATGCCGTGTGGCTTTGGATGATTTTCCTCCAGATATACAGAGAACACCAAGAGACCTCTTGATGACCCATGTCTCAAATTCACCCTTTAGTAAACTTAAACCTCTCCTGCCATATGTCTTCAACCCATTTCCTTTTCTAGCCTCAGTGGAAATTGATGATAGCACTGTATCCCTTTGTTGTTAGGGCCCTTGAGTCAATTCTGACTCCTAGGGATGCTGTGTACTCTGTCTGGTCTTTTGCGTCATCCTCTCATCTTTCAGCACTATATCAGACAATACTCTGATGCTATTCATAGGGTTTTCATGGACACCTTTTTTTTTTTTTTTGGAAGTGGGTGGCCAGGTCCTTCTTCCTAGTCTGTCTTAGTCTGGAAGCTCCACTGAAACCTGTCCACTTTGGGTGACCCTGTTGGTATTTGAAATACCAGTGGCATAGCTTTCAGCATCACGGCAACATGCAACCACCCACAGTATGACAACTGACAGACCAGTGGTGTGGCTTTCTGACCAGGAAATAAATCCGAGCTGCAGCAGTGAGAGTACCAAATCTTAAGCAATAGACCACCAGGGCTGGGCCACTCGCTGGGTCCTCAATATTTGTTTAATAGGATCATTCCTACTTCATAAAGTTTATATTTGAGTGAGGAGAGATTGACAATAAACAAATAAATATAGATATACCATTCCAAGGAGTGATAAGTGGTATAAAGTAAAGCTGGTAAAGGTCTAGAAAGTGAAAATAATTTTTTTTATAAGTGTTCAGGGAAGATTTCTCTGAAGAGGTGGCATCTGAGCAAAAACCCAAAGGAAGTGAGGAAGCCAGCCATGCAGATAGCTGGGCAAAGAGTCTTCCCACCAGAATCGTAGGAATAGCAAGGAGACCATCATGGCTGGAGTGGAATGAGTGCAACAGTAGTAGAAGAAGAGGTAAGAGACGATTGGAGGTGGGGACCAGATCACATGGGGCCTTGTAGGTTATTGCAAGTATTTGGAATTTTAGAGTGAGATGGGAACTACGGGAGGGTTGTGAACAGAGCGGCAATGGGATCTACTTATATTTAAATAGGATCCCTTTGGCTGCTATGTGAAGAATATACTGTCTAGTGAGGGAAGACTAGAATCAGGAAGACAAATAAGAAGATACTGGTAATCCAGGCAAGAAAGAATAAAGGCTTATAACAAGGCATGGTACCGAGGATGACAACAAGTAACTGAATTCTAGATGTATTTTGAAATTAAAGCCAAGAGAATTTGCTAATGGATTGTACGTGGAGTGTGAGAGAAAGAGACAAGAGCTGACATCAAAGATACATAGTTGGATAAATGTGTAACAGGGCACTAGGCTGCTGAAGTTGATGCCACTGCTGGGCAATGAGGTGGGGGAGCCTCTCCTCACAGCAAATGCAGGACTGATTTATTTATTCCTTCATTTCTCATTCAACCCATGCTTGTTCTGGGCTCCTCCTTCACTCACTCTTGAGCTTTAGCTGAGCCACTTGTGGACACTTAGAACCTCCTGCAGGGACAATAAATGACCCAGAAGATTCTTTCATAGTTGAATTTCAGAGTTCCCTGGTGAAATTGTGAAGAGGGTCTCAAGTTTGTGTTCTAAGTCCCACCTTGTCTGCTTTTTGTGTCTAGTCACTCTTACACAGTCTCCAGGCCATTGCCCTCAATTTTTCTCCCTACCATTCTCCTATTCCCCTTTAGGCCCTCTCCTAGCACAGCAAACTCAGTGATACTGTGGCAATAATGACTTGTCCCTTCTGACAGTTATCTGCAATCATATGAGAAGACTAGACTGTCTTGGCACTAAAGGGCATTTTGAAGGAAGAAAAGACTATTCTCACAGCATGCTAAAATTGTTTTTTCCTCTATTAAGACTCAAGAAATTGAAGACCAAGTTGACTGAATAACTTGCCCAAGGTCACATGGATAAGGCCAAACTGACAGCCTCACCAAAGTCAAGATTGCAGAAGTCATTGTGTCCCACTTTCTCCCAGGGCAGGTAGGAGGCCTATTGTGGAGGAAGCTGGACAGGTAATTAAAACAGGACAAAGGTAGTTCACTTATGGGTTGCTACCCTGTGGAAGCTCTCCCCTACTTGATTTTTCACATGTTGATGAGGTAGGGGTAAGATTCCAGATTGTGAGAGGATCTGAGGGAAGAAGTGCCAAGGAATTTTGACTTGATCATGAAGACAATGAGGAACCATTTGTTGCTCTTGACACAAGAAGTGACATGATGAAAGCAGTGTTTCCAGATGATTAATATGGTTGTGGTATACAGGGTAAAGTGGAGAAGGCAAGAATGGGAGCCAATTGGAAACATATGATTTGCATTGGATCTTGAAGAACTTAATCTGAGTATCACTGTATATTCTCAGGAAGGCTGAGAGCCAGATGTGATCTGCTAGCAAGAGCTGAGACCTATACTTATATAATCATCCTTTAAGCCCTGAAACTAGCACTTACCAGCTTTGTCATCCTGGACAAACAAAGCACTAAACCTCTTGAGTCTCAGTCTCCTCTTATGTAAAATGGGATAGGGAGCAGAGTATAATTACCTCCTTCAGAGAACCATCATGAGGAGTGCTTTGTAAATTATGAAGCACTAAACAAATGGCGGTCATTATCTCCCTATTCCTCTTCAGTCCACAGAAAAATAGGAACACCAAAAAAATAACTTTGCATCAACTAATACATAAATTGCCTGGCTCCAGACCATCTGCAAGATTCATCCTTATCCCTGGGCTAAGATGAAAAATGGGAGTGGGCTGATGACGAAAAAGCCAGATAACTTTTGAGTTTTGGGGGGGTTTTCTTGTGAGGAAGACCAGCCCTGAGCTAACATCCATCGCCAGTCCTCCTGTTTTTTGCTGAGGAAGACTGGTCCTGGGCTAACATCTGTGCCGGTCTTCCTCTACTTTATATGGAACACCGCCACGGCGTGGCTGACGAGCAGTGCATCGGCCGGCGCCCGGGATCCGAACCTGTGAACCCCGGGCTGCCAAGCGCGGACTAAACCACTGCGCCACCGGGGGACCCCAGATAACTTTGAGTTTTGCTGAGACTGACAAGTAATTTGAGCTTGTTCTTTTCTTCATTTTCACATCTCTAAGGTCAAGAAACAACATTCTCCAGGTTTATGGTTCTCAAACTGGGACATTTATACAGGCAAAGCTTCATCTTTAGAACTTGGATTTGGGGGAGGGTGAAGGTGAGGTTTGTGCTTTTAAAAGATACTGCATGTACATACCAAAGCAACATCAATAGATTCTAAGTCTTCAATGACAACCAATTTTATTTGTGGTTTTGTTTTTCTTCTTTGTTGTGAAAATAAATAATTTTTATGATTAGTGTGTGATTGAAATTTTGGAACCTCCATGTTATGAAGCAAGCAGTTTTTGGCTAAATTAAAAAGGTTGCAAAAAATAGATATATTTCAAATTTTGGTGTATTCATACTATGGAATACTATACAACAATAAGAAGGAACAATATGCAGCTACCCACGACAATTTGGATTAATCTGATAAAGAAATGGCAAGCAATAAAATATATTGGAGGGGCCGCCCGGTGGCGCAGCGGTTTAGTCCGCGCTTGGCAGCCTGGGGTTCGCGGGTTCGGATCCCGGGCGCCCGCTGATGCACTGCCTGTCAGCCATGCCGTGGTGGCGTCCCATATAAAGTAGGGGAAGATGGGCACGGATGTTAGCCCAGGGCCAGTCTTCCTCAGCAAAAAGGGGAGGATTGGAACAGATGTTAGCTCAGGGCTGGTCTTCCCCACAAAAAAATATATATATATATATTGGAGTATATGAGGAAGCCATTTGGTGTAAAACTAATTCAGCCTGAACTTGTTTTTCCAAAAGGACTGACGTGGCCATTGAGCATGCATTGTATATCTGCTTTAAGTATTTACTATGTCCCAAAGACAAGAACAATACCCATAAATTCACGGGTGTAACTTCCCCCATATGGGAATTTCCTTAAGGATAAGCATCTCTCCTGAAGCTAAGGATTGATTGCTGACCTTTTGTGCTCACCTTGTGACCACCCACCTTGAGACCACCGACCTGCTGTGTTCACTCAACTGCTGTGCCAGCAAAGTAATCTCGTGACTATTGTAAAAGGCAAATTCCAATCATATGTGATACATGCTCTTTGATGGTACATAACCACTCTGTACACCCCCACTTCTTTGGGGTGTTCCATTCCATTGTGAAAGGACTCTCCCAGGCTATATGGTCCTTAGGGTTAGCTCATAATAAACTCACCCCAATTTTGATTTATAAATTGGTTATGGATTATTTGCATCAACAATCTCTAAGAAGAAAGATATTAAAGAATGCATACTGGTTAAAATTCAATTTATATAAAGCACAACACCCAGCAAAACTAATCTATGCTGTTAGGATAATGATTACATTTGGGGGGCTGTGCTGAGGGAGAGTAGAAGAGGCATTTCTGAGGTACTGGTAATGTTCTGTTTCTTTATTTCAATGCTGGTAAAACAGGTTTGTTCGGTTTGCAAAAATTTATCAAGCTGTATGCTTATGATGTGTATGTATACTTTTCTGCATATATGTTACACTTCAATAAAAAGATTTTAAAGGCATTTTAAGCTGGCTACCAGGTCCCAAGATCTCCAAGAGCTATACATTTATGTTCTTCAACCATTAGTAATACCGAGGTGAAAAAGTAATGGCTCAGGTAGCCCTGTCTTACAGGAGAAAAGCAAGTAACATCTGCCAAAATCATGAGGAATATGGACTCCAAAGCAAGAAGAAACTTCAGTGTAATGCATCTCACTTCTTAGAATATCAGAACCATAGACTGTCCAAGCTTTGAGACAGCCAAGTCCTCCCCTTAATGCTAGAGTATAAATATGGGCACTAGTCACTTCCTCTCTCTGGGCTCTAAGTCAAAAGTGAATGAGCAGTAGAGTCAGGCCTGGAACCCGGCGTCCTAACTCCTAGGCTGCTGTTCTTTCCACTGCACCATGCCGATTCCAGAACTTTGCCTGCACACCAAATTACAAAGCCCTGGTGATCAAAAGAAGAGAATTGCCTTTATACTCTTTGAACAAAACTGGAGAAAAAGCTCTTTGTCTATAACAATTGTGAATATCTGGAAGAAAGAAAAATGTAAAAAGGTTTGCTTGCCCACTCCACCCCCATTTCTCCTCCATAAAAATATCAAAGCCTAAAACGGCTCAGAATTACATGATTAGATAAGTGCTATAATCAACACCCTCGTGCTCATTGGACTCTGTGCTTCCAGAAGTATACATAATCATTAAATATTTAAAAACTGCTCTTGTGTACTGACTTCTGATTCCAGGAACCTGCTAAACTGCATGGACAAGAGCTCAAATTGAAGTTGTTTGCTGTTTCCAGGTAAAAGGCAGCCCACCTCCCTGTGTTTCCCACCTCCCCATGTCCTCCCATTTATTCACATACAGCTCCACAACCTCCCAACCTTTCTAGCTTTCCATCCCACCACTGGGCCTGTATTCAAAGAAACTAAAAGACCAAGTCTGAAATTCAAAGTAAGAATTTATGATAAAACAAGAATGGCCAACTCAACAAAATCCCAGACACTTTCAACTGAAAAGCTGGGGCCATTTTATGAGCATGAATCATCTGCTTTTCTTTATCTCCAGGGGCTCATAATGGAGAGAGATTTTTAAAATAATACTAATAATGATGATAAACCAGGATATGGAAGAAGAAAATGAAAATGGCTAGTGTAAAGAAGTATATGGATGATTTTTAAAAAAGACTGTGGCTCTCTCCCTTAGCATTTGACTCACCATTTATTTGAATCACATTTTATTTATTTATTAATTATTTTTTTTGTGAGGAAGACCAGCCCTGAGCTAACATCCATTGCTAATCCTCCTCTTTTTGCTGAGGAAGACTGGCCCTGGGCTAACATCCATGCCCATCTTCCTCCACTTTATATGGGACGCCGCCACAGCATGGCTGACAAGCAGTGCGTCGGCGGGCACCTGGGATCCGAACCGGCAAACCCCGGGCTGCCAAGCGCGGATGAAACTGCTACGCCACCGGGCGGCCCCTATTTGAATCACATTTTAGAGTTCAGAACATGACATCACTATTTACACTGAACTGAAAACTCTGGGTTTAATAGCAGAAAGAGCAGACAACACAGTCATTTTTCTTTTTATCTCCTGTCTTGAAAAATTGGGATAATTTTTCTGCTGTGTACCATTGCAGCTTAAAACATGTTGCTTTCTTACATCTTGTTATCGCTGGGTCAGACTGCTCTACACAGGAGGAAAGGCTAACAGTTCTGCAGACTAGTGGTAGTGGAGAACACATGTAATGAGCTGGAACTGACAGTAACAGAGCAACTCCATGGATCTCCCATGGCCTTCTTCAGTCAGATCAATTGATAAAAACGTGCTTTGGGCACCAAGCCTGGGATGGTCTATTAATGGAAGTATTTATTATAGGTGTTCCAGCTCCTCAAGTGTGGCTGCAGAGGGGCAAGTGGGAGAGAGAATCAAACCTAAAACAGATTCTTCTCATCTCTCCAAAGATTGGGTATCCAAAGATCCTGGGCTCTGAGGCAATTAACCTATGGGACTTAGGTGACATGACAACACACAGCTCATGGAGTTAATGGAAGCTCTGACTAGTGATCATGCTGCCTAAAATGCCACTTCCTCCATTACCACCTCTGAGACTGAATCGAGGGTGATTCTCCTGCCCTAGTATAAGGGTATAAATGGTATAAGTGGAATGGAGAACATCCTTTTCTCATGGTCTTGGTGTCCCCCTATGTAATATAAGCATAATTCTTATGTCACCGAAGTTTTGTGAAAATTAAACAATGCAACATATATGGAAAGCTGCTTATTTCATATGTATTATTCCAATTTCTTTAACTAGAAACTAGATTATGAGATCTTTGAGGGTGGAACTATGTATGATGCTTCTTTTCTTAAAACCGTTTTACATAGATTACAGTGACTTGTACAAAATTGATATTCAATAAATACTTGCTTATTAGTTATGTGTACAGGAATAAATTAGATTGATTTATATCTATGATGACCTGATTTATAGGTACTGACTTTTTAATATAATATATAATGATTTAGTTACTGAATTATACATGCAACTTCATAAAGTGACAAGAATTAGAAGTCAGGAGACCTAGGTTCTTCCAGTTCCAGCTCTACCAGCAACTGTGAGACATTGAACAAGTTGCCTCCCTACTCTGAGTCACAAATTTCCCTATCTATACAAGAAGTCTGAGTGATTATATTCATTTTATTAGCAAATATTAATCGAAAACCTACTATGTTCCCTGCATTGTGGCTTCGCTGGTGAAAAACCTACAGGATGCATGCCCTCTCGTACAATCCAGTGGATGTCCTTTCCAACTCTACAATTCTCTGATTCTAAAAGACAGTTATGTACTTTCACTTCCACCCATGAAGGATTAATTACTTCAGGAATTGTCCTTCCATCATAAGCAAGTAGAAAACTAGACACGAGATATAAAAATACTTTTACAGACATTGGACAAAAGGTAATGTAGGACTGTGACCCCTGAGGAGGGAAACAAATGATGATACAAGCCCCTAGAATGCAAAGGACTGGGAATATACAAAGCAATACTAAAAACAAAAACAAATTGAAAGGCTTACACTACTTTGTTTCAAGACTTACTGTAAAGCAACAGTAATTTAGGCAGTTTGGTATTATAAACCAATGGAACAAAATGGAGATTCCAGAAATAGACTCACAAACCTATGGTAAATTGGTTTTCAATACAGGTGCCAATGAAATTCATTATGGAAAGGACAGTCTTTGCAACAAATGTGCTGAAATAGTTGTATATCCATGGCTAAAAAAGAAAAAAATATCAGTCAATCCTTACCTCACACCATACATGAAAATTAACTTGAAATACATCATAAACTTAAACATAAAAGCTAAAATTTCTAGAAAAAATCTTCATAACCTCGGGTCATCAAAAAATTCTTAGTACACAAAAAGCATGAAACATCAGTGAAAACATTGATAAATAGGACTGCTTTTAAAAAGACATCATCACCAAAGTATAAAAGCAAGCCATAGACTAGGAGAAATATTCACGATACATATATTTACAAAGAATTTGTAGCCATAATATAGAAAGAGCTCAAATAATGAACCCACTTAAAAATGAAAACAAACAAACAAACAGAAGTTACATGAATGGCAAATAAGCACATGAAAAGATACTCAACATTATTAGCCATCAGAGAAATTCAGATAAACACTACAGTGAGCTACCACTACGCACCCTAGAATGCTTGAATTTAAAAACACTGGTGGTGAGTGTTGCCAAGGATATGGGAGAAACAAAATTTCATTCATATGCTCATCAGGTTGTAAAATGGTACAACCACCTTGAAAAAGAGTGTGGTAGGAGGCCTGCCTGGTGGCATAGTGGTTAAGTTCACATGCTTCCCTTTGGTGGGCTGGGGTTCCCAGGTTCGGATCCTGGGCATGGACTGACGCACCACTTGTCAAGCCACGCTGTGGCAGGTGTCCCACATATAAAGTAGAGGAAGATTGGGCATGGATGTTAATCCAGGGCCAATCTTCCTCAGCAAAAAGAGGAGGATTGGCAACAGATGTTAGCTCAGGGCTAATCTTCCTCACTGAAAAAAAAAAGTTTGGTAGCAATTGCATTCCCAGGTTAATGAAATAAAAATTTATCAAAAGAAAGAACTGTGTGCAAATTTCCATGGTAAATTTATTCCCCAAACTGGAAACAACCACGACACTCATCAATAGTAGAATGGATAAACATATTAAGGAATATCCATAGATTATAATATTACTCGCCAATTTAAAAAATTACATAAAACAACATGGACAAGCCTCAAAGACCTGCTGAGAACAATCTCACTTGTTGATATATATCCAAAAAAATTAAAAATAGGATCTCAAAAAGATATTTGTACATCCATGTTCATTGCAGCACTATTCACAATAACCAGGAAGTGGAAATTATCTAAATGTCCATTGATGGATGAATGGATAAAGAAAATGTGGCATAGTGACATCAGCATCATGATGGAGTGAGTTCCCTTTGTCTCTCCTCTCTAAGTTACATCCAGTGGTACATCCATTGATGAACAAAGGACTTCCTGCATAGCACATCAGAACACCTGAGAGAACCATGCATCTGTGCATCTGAAGGTGGGTGGACTGGACCTCTTGGAGGCAGTGGAACTAAGGGAGAAGCCCCCTTCTCCTCCCCCAGTGATGGCAATCCAAATTGCAGATGCTCACACCAGCACACGTGCCAGTGACCAGAGGCTGCGGGAGAAGACATGGGACTTTTGGCTTTGCCTTTGTCCCCCCACTCCAGCAGAGGCAGATGAAGCACATATTTTGAGGCTTCAGGACACAGAACAATGCTGGTGACCCAGCCCCCTCCCCCAGAGTAGTGCTGGTCTTTCCAGCAGTAAAGACAGCATCCAAACATGGATTTCCCTGGCAGGGGTGGGATGCCTTGACCTGAGGTTGCAAAAAGCACACTGCTGTGCAACAGTGACCAGCAACAAAACTCACAACTTAACCTCTACTCTCCGTGCAGCAGTGACGGGTGGCACACATTCCTGATGCTTCAGGACATAGAGCAGTGCTGGTGACCCAGTCCCTTCCCCCTCCCCTGGAAGTGGCACTGGTGTTTCTAAGTGGGGAAAGCATCCAAAATTCAGACTTCCCAGGCAGGGGTGGGGTGCCCTGATATGAGGTTTCAAAAAGAACACCACTGCATGCCAGCAACCAGAGGCTGCAGGAGCATAAATAGTGCTCACGGCTTAGCCCCTGCCCCTTCCCAGCAGTAACAGATGGCAGGTGGCACCTGCAACCTGAGACTTCAGTAACAATAGCAGAACCTATGACTCAGCCCCTAGTGGTAGCACCCCTGACACTGGCTCTACCAGGTGCGGGGGCTGCAGACAAGACCCTGGACCCCCAGCAGTGACAGACACCAATAAACCCAGCACTCCTAGCAGGAGTGCTGCCAGCACCACCAGATAACCCAGGAGCAACAGCACAGGTGGTATACGGGGCAGCAGCACCTGAGCCCATGGAGAGCCCACAGAGGGCCAGTGGAGGAACATGAGACTCAGGCAACCCTGCAAGCAGAAGAAGTGCTCACAGCCTCGTGACCCTGGTGGTGACACCTGAGACTGCAGTGACTTTGTAAGCAGCAAGGTAACAGTAACCTCAGAGGCACAAGCAGCACAAGGAGGGCACTGACAAAACCTCTAGCAGAGGTAGTGGAGGGTGAAGATAGCAGGCTCTCAAATACAACCAGAAGCAGCTCAGAATCAAAGTAAACAAAGCCTTACCCAAATAAGAAATGTGGTTACTAACACAAATCTGCCAGCAGAGGATCAACTCATCAAGTACCATGAAGAACTACAGTAACATGGCAGAACAGAAATAAAATGACAAGTCTCCAGAAACCAAACTTGAAGCCACAGAAGATTGCAATCTAACTGACAGAAAATTCAAAATAACTGTCATGAAGACACTCAATGAGTTACAAGAAAACTCAGAAAGACAGTTCAATGAAATCAGGAATAAAATTAACAAACAGAAGAAGTACTTCACCAAAGAGACTGAAACTCTAAAAAAATAAATAAATAAACCCAGAAATTTTGGAGATGAGGAAAACGAGATGAAAAGAATGAATCAGAAAGCATTGGAAATAGAGAAGACCATATGGAGGAGAGAATTAGTGAGTTTGAAGATAGAAATCTAGAAATGATTTAGGTGGAAGAGAAGCGAGAACTAAGATTTTTTTTTTTAATGAAGAAATTCTACAAGAAATATCTGACTCTATTAAGAAGAGCAACATAAGGATAATGGGCATCCCAGAAGGAATAGAGAGGGAGAAAGGAGCAGAGAGTTTATTCAAAGAAATAATAGCTGAGAACTTGCCAAACCTAGGGAAGGAACTGGATATAAAAGTACATGAAGCTAATAGAACTTTTACTTCTCTCAACACAAAAAGACCTTCTCCAGGGGCTGGACTCTGTGGTCCGGTGATTAAGCTCAGCAAGCTCTACTTTGGTGGCCTGGGTTCAGATCCCAGGCATGTACCTACACCACTCACCACTGGCCATACTGTGGTGGAGACACACATACAAAATAGAGGAAGATCGGCAACAGATGTTAGCTCAGGGTGATTCTTCCTCACCAAAGAAAAAAAAAAGACCTTCTCCAAGGCACATTATATTAAAACTGTCAAAAGTCAATGACATAAAGCCAGAAATAAGAAAATAACTTACAAAGTCACCACCACCTGGCTATCAGTGGATTTCTCAGCAGAAACTCTACGGGTTAGGAGAGAGTGGCAAGATATATTCAAAATATTGAAAGAAAAAACTGTCAGCCAAGATTAGTCTACCAGTAAACTTATCTTCAGATATGAAGGAGAAATAAAGGTTTTCCCAGACAAACAAAAGCTGAGGGAGTTCAGTGACACTAAGCCTGCCTTACAAGAAATGTTGAAAGGAGCCCTCATACCTGAAACAAAAAGGTAAAGGTTTACAAAGCTTTCAGCAAGGTGATAAATAGACAAACATAATCAGAAAATTGCAACTTTATATCAGAATAGGTTAGTAAACATTTCATTATAACATGAAGACTAGAGGAAAAGAAAGCATCAAAAATAACTATAGTCACTTCAACTTGGTAACAAACTCACAACACAAAAAAATGATAATTTGTGATAATAAAAGCATAGAAGGGGAAAAGGAAGGGGATGGAACTTGCATAAGCTAATGGAGATAAGATGCTATCAGCAGACATAGGACTATCTCATCTGTGAGATCTTTATACAAACCTCATGGTAACCACAAAACAAAAAAATCAAAGCAGAGTCACAAATCATAAATAAATAAGCAACAGAAAAACATCACAGAAAGCCACCAAACTGAAATGGCAGCCAGAAATACAAGGAAAAAAGAAACAATGGAAATACAGAACAACAAGAAAACAAAAGATAAAATGACAGTAGTAAGCCCTCAATATCAATAATCACTCTAAATATAAATGGATTGAATTCACCAATCAAAAGATGCAGAGTGGTTGAATGGATTAAAAAACAAGACCCAACAATATGCTTCCTCCAGGAGACCCATCTCAGCTCCAAAGACAAACACAGCTTCAGAATTAAGTGATGCAAGATGATACTCCCAGCAAATGGCAACCAAAAGAATGCAGGTGTGGCTATACTTACATCAGACAAAATAGACTTCAAGCCAAAAATGATAACAAGAGACAAAGATGGACATTATATAGTGATGAAGGGGATATTCCACCAAGGAGACACAGCATTTATTAATGTATATGCACCTAACATAGGAGCACCAAAGTATATAAAGCAACTATTAATGGACCTAAACGGAGAAACTGACAGCAAAACAATAATAGTAACATCCAATTACATCAATGGATAGATCATCCATACAAAAAGTCAACAAGGGAACTGGCCTTTACTGAAACACTAGACTACAAAGACTTAATAGATATATACAGAGAACATTCCATGCAAAAGCAGCAGAATACATGTTCTTCTTAAGTGTACATGGAACCTTCTCAAAGATAGGCCACATTGGGAAACAAACGAAGCCTCAATAAATTTAAGAAGATTGAAATCAAAATAAGTACGTTTTCTGACCACAATGGTATGAAACTAGAAATCAAATAAAGAAGAAAGCTGGAAAAGTCACAAATAAGTGGGAACGAAATAACATGCTACTGAACAACTACTGGATCAATGAAGAAATCAAAGGAGAAATCAAAAAATACCTGGAGACAAATGAAAATGAAAATACAATATACCAAAATCTAGGGATGCAGCCTAAGCTGTATTAAGAGGACAGTTTATAGCAATACAGGCCTACTTCAAAAAAAACAAGAAAAATCTCAATTAAACAATCTAATAGTATACCTAAAATAACTAGAAAAAGAAGAACAAACAATGCCCGAAGTCAGTAGAAGGATGAAAATAATAAAAACCAGAGCAGAAATAAATGAAACAGAGACTAAAAAGAAAATAGAACTGATCATGGAAAATAAAAGCTGGTTCTTTGAAAAGATAAACAAAATTGACAAACCTTTAGCTAGACTCACTAAGAAAAAAGCAAGAAGCCTCAAATAAATAAAATCGGAAATGAAAGAGGAGAAATTACAAGGGATACCACAGAAATACACAGGATTATAAGAGAATACTATGAAAAGCTATACACCAACAAATTGGATAATCTAAAAGAAATGGATAAATTCTTAGAATCATACAACCTCCCAAACTGAGTCAAGAAGAAATAGAGAATCTGAATATCCCAACCACAAGTAAAGAGATTGCAACAGTAATCAAAAACCTACCAAAAAAACACAAAAGTCCAGGACCATATGGCTCTTCTGGTGAATTCTACAAAATATTTAAGATTTAATAACTATCCTTCTCAAACTATTCCCCAAAATTGAACAGGATCAGATGCTTCCTAACTCATTTTATAAGGCCACCATTACCCGGACACCAAAACCAGACAAGGACAGCACAAAACAGGTAAAATATAGGTCAATCTCGCTGATGAACATAGATACAAAAATTCTCAACAAAATATTAGCAAATTGAATGCAACAATACATTAAAAGGGTCATATACCACAATCAAGTGGGATTTATTCCAGGGACACAGGGATGGTTCAACATCTGCAAATCAATCAATGTGATACACTGCATTAACAAAATAAGGAAGAAAAATCACATGATTATCTCAATAGATGCATAGAAAGCATTTGACAAGATTAAACATCCATTTATGATAAAAACTCTCAATAACATGGGTATAGAAGGAAAGTATCCCAACATAATAAAGGCCATATATGACAAACCCACAGACAACATCATACTCAATGGTGGAAAAACTGAAAGCTATTCCTCTAAGAACAGGAATCAGACAAGGATGCCCACTCTCATCACTCTTACTCAACATAGTATTGGAACTTCTAGCCAGAGCAATTAGGCAAGAAAAAGAAATAAAAGGTATCCAAATTGGAAAGAAAAAAGTAAAACTGTCACTATTTGTGGATGATGTCATTCTATATATATAGAAAACTCTATATATAGAAAACCCCCCAAACTATTACAAATAATAAAAGAATACAGTAAAGTTGCAGGGTCCAAAACCAACACACAAAAATCTGTCGCATTTCTATACACTAGCAATGAAGTAGCAGAAAGACACATCAAGAATACAATCCCATTTACAACTGCAATAAACAGAATAAAATATCTAGGAATAAATTTAACCAAGAAACTGAAAGACTTATACACTGAAAACTATAAGACATTATTGAAAAGAATTGAAAAACATAAAGAAATAGAAAGATATTCTGTGCTCATGGATCAGAAGAATAAACATAGTTTAAATGTCCGTATTACCTAAAGCAATCTACAGATTCAATGCAATCCCAATCAGAATCCCAGTGACATGTTTATGGAAATAGAGC
This sequence comes from Tapirus indicus, assembly GCA_031878705.1. Classification (NCBI taxonomy): domain Eukaryota; kingdom Metazoa; phylum Chordata; class Mammalia; order Perissodactyla; family Tapiridae; genus Tapirus; species Tapirus indicus. Next base: position 51,305,018 of record CM062942.1, read on the forward strand.
AAACAATCTTAGAATTTATATGGAACAACAAAAGACCCTGAATAGCCAAAGCAATCCTGAGAAAAAAGAACAAAGGTGAAGGTATCACACTACTTGAATTCAAAATATACTACAAATCTATAGTAATCAAAACAGCATGGTACTGGAAGAAAAACAGACACAGATCAATGGAACAGAATTGAGAGCCCAGAAATAAAACCACACATCTATGGACAGTTAATCTTTGAAAAAGGAGTCAAGAACACTCATTTGAGAAAGGAAAGTCTCTTCAACAAATAGTGATGGGAAAAGTGGACAGGTACAGGCAAAAAAAAAAATGAAAGCAGACCATTGTCTAACATCATACACAAAAATTAACTCAAAATGAATCAAACAGTTGAATGTAAGGCCTGAAACCGTAAAACTCCTATGAGAAAACAGAGGCAGTATGCTCTTTGACATCAGTCTTAGCAGTATCTTTTTGAATACCTTGTCTCTTCATGCAAGGGAAAAAAAGAAAAAATAAACAAATGGGGCAACATCAAACTAAAAAGCTTCTGCACAGCAAAGGAAACCATCAACAAAAAGAAAAGACAACCCACCAACTGGGAGAAAATATTTTCAAATCATATATCTGACATGAACATGAAGACACTAATTCGAAAAGATATATGCACCCCTATGTTCATTGCAGCATTATTCACAATAGCCAAGACTTGGAAGCAACCTAAGTGCCCATGAATGGATAAACAGACAAAGATGTGGTATATATACATGCAATTGGATACTACTCAGCCATAAAAAGGGATGAAATCTTGCCATTTGTGACAACATGGATGGACCTTGAGGGTATGATGCTAAGCAAAATAAGTCAGACAGAGAAAGGCAATTACCACATGACTTCAATCATATGTGGAAGATAAACACATAGACACAGAGAACAGACTGGTGGTTAACAGAGGAGAAGGGGGTGTGAGGAGGGCAAAAGGAGTAAAGGGGAAAATATGTGTGGTGACAGATGGAAATTGAACTTTTGGTCGTTAACACGATGCAGTCTATACAGAAGCTGAGATATAATGATGTACATCTGAAATTTACACAATGTTACAAACCAGTGTGAACTCCATAAAATAATAATAAAAAAAGAAAATGTGGCATATACATACAATGGAATATTATCCAGTCTTAAGTTACAGCATGGATGAACCTTGAGGACATTATGCTAAGTGAAATAAACCAGTCTCAGTAAGACAAATACTGCATGATTTTACATTTATGAGGTATCTAATATAGTCAAACTCATGGAAACACAAAGTACAACGTGGTTACTAGGGGTGGGTGGGTGAGGGATATGTGGAGTTGTTTCAATTTTTCAAATGAAAAATTCCTAGAAATCTGTTGCGCAATAATGTGCATATAGTTAACACTACTGTACACTTAAAGTCATTAAATGGCAAATTTTGTGTTATATGCTTTTTATCATCATATTAAAAAAGAACATGTTAAAAAAAGAAAAAGAAAACCCCTGGAGCAAAAGGAGCCAGAGACAAAAGAGAACAGGCAAAACTAAGCTCTAGAGATAGATGCAGATTAGTGCGCTGGAGGTGGAAGAGGGAACTCACTATACAAGGCCATAGAGGAAATTTCTGGGATGATGAAAATCATTTATATCTCTATTGCGGTGGTGATGGTGGTGGCTATTTGGGTGTACACACTTGTCAAAATCTATCAAACTGTATATTTTAAATGGACGTGTTTTATCATATGTACATTTTATCTCAGGTAAAATTGAGTTTAAAAAGTCAAAAAAGAGAAGTTTTTATTGCCAACTCTTCTGTCCTGTAGCCTAGGAAAGCAAATATCTAAATTTATCTTATCCTCTATGGTGAACTCGCATTTTTGGAGAATAAAGTTGACCCAGGCAAACCCATCACATTATTATTCTCCATTTCCACTCATTTCATCATCATATTTCTATTCTACAGGAAAATTAGAATAAACATAACCCCTGCTTCAACTTTAACATGACATTTTGAAAGAATTCCACATACTGTTGGATCCTTTTCTAATAAATGTCTCCACCATTTTTGTACCTGAGAAAAGTTTTCATTTGCTATGCCTGCTTAAAAATCTTATGTCTACTTATATATTACTACCACTTTTAATTTCTACCACTTTGCATCCTCATAATCTAACCTCCTCGCTGCCAATGAGTGATTATATCCCCTAATAAAATCACAATTCTTTCTGCCTCCAACACATACCTAGTTTGAATATAAAACATAGGCTTTATAGCAATTCCTAAGTATTTTCTAGTGATTGCACATAGCCAGTCTAAACCCTGCTCAGTAAATGTTTACTATGCCAGATTTAATACACTGCCTGTAACATGCCATTTATATGTTACATTTATATATAAACAGTTATTTATATGACATGTATATAATTACACACATGCACATCCAGGGAATAATCTGAAAACTGCACCCTACAATGCCCATGAATTGTATGATTTGCTTTCACTGAATCTAGTCATAGGGATAGATTTCTAAAGAAATACTTAAAATGGTGTTGTGCAAAACATGACTCTTTGAAATTTCCTCCACCCATGAAGACTGGGTAAGTCCTCAATTCTAATTCTAAAGCAGATGATGCTTTCTTATTACAACATTAGAAATTCAGGAGAAGGAAAGAGAGGGAGAAAAGGGAATACTGAATGATAAAGATGAGACAGAATGAGATAGAGGAGAACTCAGTGCTTCAAAGCAGCAGGACATTTCAAAAATGGTCTCTGGTTCAATTCTTCCATTTTTAAAGATGATGATACATAGGTTCAGAGAGGGTAACAGACACTTCCACATCACACAGTGAGTCCATGGCAAAACTGGGCCCAGAATCAGGTTATTTGGATCCCCAAACAGTACTCTCTGCACCATCAATGCAGCCTGAATGAAGGGGGCCTGGGAGTTTTCACAGGAAAAGAGTGGCAACGGAAGGAATTGTTGTAATTCCTTGTGTAAGAAGCACTGGGGATGAGACGAGAAGAGAGAGGAAGAGAAAATTGGCCAGATAGTGCGAGGTCACACCACCTTGATCCGTTTTCCTAAACAATCTCTGATCATGGGCAAACATTCTTGTTTACTTCCTTGACAGTGTCTTTCCCACAGTTATGAAAGAACATAGGAAGATCTAAGGAAACCTATCTGAAGAAGCAAAGATAAACTGGGTAGGATCTGAAAACAGACTTCACATCCATAGATTTCCTCCTCATCTGGAGGTGGCAGCCAGGCTGGGGCCAAATTTGGATCTGTCTATGCCCAGTGGCTGTCACAAGGTTGGAAAGAGCTAAGGAAACAACAAAGGGAAACAAGTTCACTTCCCAGAGATAAGAATCTTCTCCACCCTGTTCACCCCTCCTTCTGATCACTGCTATGGTGGTTTAACCGCAGCTTTGAAAGTCTCCTTCTCATGCAAAAGGCTTTATTTTTACTTATTTGGGGAGGGGGAGATGGGATCCAATAGAGTTTCAAACCTAAGCTCACTTCATTAGGAGAAAGAAAAGCAAGGTTGGGAAGGGTTGTAAGGTAGCCAGAGGACCAAGAGACATGATCCCAACAGTGCAGCCTAATGGTTAGAAACATGAATTAGAACATGGTTAAGAACACGAGCTAGGCTGCTTAGTTCAAATTATGTCTACCACTTACAAGCTGTGTGTCTTGGGCAAGTCACTTGGCTCCTTTGTGTCTCAGTTTCCTAACATGTAATAAGGAAAATAATAATACCTCCCTGAGAATTGTTGTGAGGATTAAACGAGTTAGTAAGGTACAGTGTTTAAAACAGTATCTGGCATATACTAGACACTTTGTAAATGTTAACTTCCTTTCATATTCAGATCTCTGCAGGGATATTATGGGAAAGTGAAGCCAATTATGTTCTTCATGGCCCAAAGTGTGGGTTTAGATTTAGGATTAGTGGGTGGCAGCCACAAGGAGAAAAGATTTAGGTTGAACATAAGGAAGAACTTTTAATAGTCAGAGTTTTCCTAAGATAGAACAAGCCAAGTACTGTAGTGAATACAAGCAGAAACTGGATAACTACTTGGCAAAAAGGTAAGATAGTGAGATAAAGGAAGGACCAAGTTTTAAATGTTCTTCACGGTCTCCTCTCTAGTCAGGAGAGTCTATTGTTTCATGAGGCTGATATGGAGTAGCTCATCTCACCAGAAAAGGAGCTGGGCTCCACACAGAAGTGAGGAAATGCAGTCTCCATTGGCGAGAGACCTGTACAGTAGCAAAACTCACCAGTGCTGCCGGCATCAAGAAATTCTGCCCCTATTTAATCATTTGGGAAATCCTGAAAGTAGGAAACAGAGAGCTCTTTGCCTATGTCTTTGTTCTGATAATCTTTGGAAAAGTACAGCTGGGAAACAACATATGTTCAGATGGGGCCTGAGGAATATGCATAGTAGTACTGGGAACTAGAGGTGTGAGTACCTGCTGGGAAATTCTTTAAAACAAACTGAAAGAAAATATTTGTTTTACCAGATCAATGCCATGATACTAAGTATCAGATGTATGATTCTAGCTAGATATCCAGAGACTCCATTAAGCCGCTGTGTGACTTTGGGCAAGTCTCTTCCCCTCTCTAGCCCTCCAGTTTCCTGACCTGTAACCCAAGGATGTGGGACAAGTGGGCTTCAAAGTGGGATGACCATATTACTTATCATCCAAACTGAGAAACTACTAACGATCACTCTGTAACAACAGGTGACACTGGACTGTCCTGGGCACCTGGGATTATGGTCACCCTAAGGGTGACCTTGCAGCTCTGTCTGTGGCCATATGACTCTATTGGTGGGACAAAGAATCCAAATATTTGGTCCCAGGATTCCAGAACAAATGTTTAGCTCCTAGATGGCTGCAAGGACATTGGTGGCACTTTAAATACAATGTCGGTAAGTTGGAACCTTACTATTTGAAGGGGCTGGGCCCAGGTCTCCCGGGTATAGTACATTATCCACTTAGGAAAGGTAAAGGTAGGATTAACTTCATAAGATTCCCTGCTCCTTGGGAATTTCAATTTCCCTGGGAGTGATGTCTGAGACGCATAAGACTCTCAGAAATTGGAAAGCCCTTAAGATCATCTAGTCCAGTGGGTTTCTATTTATTTTCTTTTTAATTTTAGCAGTTGGATCATCACTTCAAGTGAAGTTCTACTCTAAACTCAATATAAGAAATAAATAAGAGTATAGCTGCTTTGGTTGAAGGGGGTGCAGACAGAGAAATCAAAAGCTGACTCACCTGGCCTCACCCTCATTACCCTCCCTGAAACCCTAGAGGTCAGCAGTGCACAGTTCAACATTCTGACCTGATGACAAAAACAAAAGGCACAATCCAAGGAGCTGAGTTTACATCCAAGATGTGTGGAATGCTGATAACTGTGTGCCTCAGGCCAGCTGTATATCTCCATTTTACAGAGAGGCAGAGAGGGAAGACGGCAGCGAAGCTGGTAGAAATTGAGGGAACCTCTACAAAGTTGTGGAAAGACTTCAAAACAGAAAGCCTGAGGCTACCAAACACAAAGAAGATGTAATGGACACTGAACACCTCACCATTCCAATCACCAAGCCCTCTGCCCCCACTCTCCCTACCCTTCAGAGACTCAGTGTCCTGTCCTTTCACAGCCCTGACAGAAAGGCAGGAAGTCCAGGAACTTAATTTCAGGTGAATCTTGAAGATCCCAGCTTTTTTCCCCCCTCTTTTGGTAAGAGGCTCATTAGATTCACTAGAGGAAACTGATTGATTTTTCAAAAGATTCCCAATTAGAGACAGATGTCTTCCACCATAATTCAGATGACTTAGCCTACCACCATAAAGATAACACTTATCTTTAAGAACCAGCTAACTTCTACGTTGGTCTTGTTTTTTCTTGTTTTTTTTTTTTTTTTTTTTGTGAGGAGATTGGCCCTGAGCTAACATCTGTTTCCAATCCTCTTTTTGCTAAGGAAAATTTGCCCTAAGCTAACATCGGTGCCCATCTTCCTCTATTTTATATATGGGATGCCACCACAGCATGGCTTGAGTGGTGTGTAGGTCCCCACCCGGGATCCAAAACAGCGAACCCTGGGCTGCCAAAGCAGAGCACACAAACTTAACCACTATGCCACCGAGTCAGCCCCCCACATTGGCCTTTTGGAATAGCAGAGACTCAGGTACATGGTGGTATCCTTCCTTGCAGGCACCACAGTTTTTTTGCTCATCAAATCACTATGATCAGGTTTCAGCTAGTTTTACTTAGCAACTTCTATTCTGCCTTAGATCCTTAGTAAACTCTAACTCTCTCTATATGTAGCAAATGATATTCCCTGGGACCACAGAATCCTTGACTAACATGTATTAAATCTGTTTCAGACCCCACAGACCTTATCCCAGATCTGTTTTACTCCAATTGTTTCCACCTTTATGCTGCTGCATCATTGTCAGAGAGCCTAGCATGGACTGACAATTTCGCCAGGTAATGAGGACACTTTTTGCTTTGTTCTTGGCTGGAGTTTCTTGCTCCCTAATTTAAGTGAGGTATAAATATGTTACATCCAGAGAAGGATGATTGAGAAAGAGAAGGGGTCCAGAACTATGTTATGTGAAAAAGAATTGAAGGGCCTGGGCTAGCTGAACCCAGCATAGTGAGATGTCTTCAAATATTCACAGGACTCTTACAGGAAAGAGGGGGAAACTTTATTCTTTCTAATTATTACTTCTGTCTGAATATTCCCAGTGACAGAGAACTCTCTGGCCCCCAAATTAGCCCATTTCATTTGTAGCAGCTGAAATGGTTAGAATGTTCTCGTGTGGGAAAATGCCCTTCAGAAACTTGTAGACAGCTTTCATACCCCCTTCCCACCCCATCTCCAAGTGCCTTTTCCTCTCCCCGCTAAATGTCCCTATATCCTTTGTTCCTTATCTGACAAAATTTGAAGGACCCTCTCCATCCTAATCTCTTCTGAAAACATTGCAGTCTATCAGTGTCCATCTGAAAATGTGGGGCCCAAAGTCAGGCTGTAGTACATCAGGTGTAGTTTGACCAGTGAAGAAGAAAGTGGAAACTTTCTGGGGTTTTCTGAGCCTTTCTGGGTCTGGATACTAGCTCTGTGAAGATCATCTAAAATGAAAATATGTGTTTTACTTGCCTATAAGTTCAATATAAGTCAACAATATAATATAGGTTCAAAAAACATTTTTCTTTTGCCTTTTCACAAATATGTGTCTATAAGCCATGGCTTCCTCATTCTTTTCTTAAAGGTTTTATTTCCCCTTTCTCTTGTTTTTGGGGGAGGAACACCCAAAGTCAAGAGCTTACATTGAAAGTATTGCCTATTAAAATTCTTGTTGCCCTATTGGATCCTAGTTCTATAACTGACTAGATCTCCCTTTTTACTTGAATATTTGCTCATTATGCCATTAATAACATCCTCCTACTCAAGCACAAAAATATTGAAGAGAATGAAGCCAAAGCCAAGTTTTTTTCTCCTCCTTTAGAAATTGTCCTCCAGATTCATATCCATTCTAAAAGTATATTTTCTCTGTACCCTCTAACCAGCAGTTCTGAAGTCATTCCGAACATTTACAAATTCCCCTAAGTCTAGTCTCCATATTTCTTCATCAGGAAGAGACTTTACTCAATACCTTGTGAGGCCTCAATATTCTACGTTTCCAGCATCCCCTTTGTTTCCACTCCAGAAATCCTATTACGAAAAAGAAACTGAGCTATTCTGGCAAGTCCTATCTTCAGTGAACCTATACCAGGTCTAATGATTATGACTCTTCTTCTAAAAGCTTCCGAAATTGACTTGTAAATAATTAATTCTAGATTCTTGCCAAAAAGCAACATTAAGAGCACAGGTTTTGTGATACTTTTCCTTCTTTTTGAAATAAATAAAGACTGCCGCTGGCCATCTCTAGATATATGACATTGCTGTGACTCCTTAGTGACTGTTTTCAGTGATTTGGCAGTTACATTCATATGTTTTCTTAGTGCCCAGGGAAACCATTCTTCTAGCTGGGAGACTTACACCCAATTCCAGCAGTAAGGTGCTCTCTTTCCATCTCTAATCCACTGCAAATGTCATCTCCTTCCTATCAATATTTGATTTATTCTTTCTAATCTGATGCTGTTTTTCTTCTAGGCAAAGAAGATGAAAGCCAAACAAGAGTCTGCCCCTTTCTTTTACAAGTAAAGAACTGAAGCTCAGAGAGAAGAAGATCACACAGTAGATTTGTGCTTGAGCCAGGACCAAAGACCAATTGTTTAGATACCCACCTCTCTTTGCACTCTACCACAGACATCTTAAGTAGAGTTCAATGACTAATACATGATTTATTATCACCCCCATTATGTTGGAATGAATGATCTCAAGGGACCTTTAGAAGTACAAAAAATTGAAATAATTTTATCAAAAAACACACAGTGACAACCCTAGATTCCGACCTGTGATGTAAATGTTAGGTTCAACACAGAGCCTGGAAAGTATGAGTATTGAAACTGCAACAACTGAAAACTGGTTGATGAAGGAAAATGCAAGTGGCAACTAAAAGATAAGCTATTTATATTTTCCAGTTGTGTCTAGTGCCCACTGCTTAGTCCACACCATTCTGGGAATTGGCTGAGGGACTGTGGGCGGAAAGTTTGGCTCTGAGATTTTCTGAATACTTTAGACTCTCAAGAGCTCAAGAGCTCAGAGCAAGCCACCTCCAGACTCCAGCAAAGGCAGGGACAAGTGCTGTGTTACAGTCCTCCTGGTGTCTTCAAGCATTTGGCCTTCCAGCAAAAGGTTGAGGACCCTCTAGGGTTTCCAGACTGGGAAGGCATTCACTACCCAAAGCAACAGGTGTCATCTACCAGAGGGTCACTTCACCTGCCTCTCCTTCACTGGAAAGAATACCAAGGCTGACCCAAAGGGGGACTCTTGCATTTAGTTGGGGCTTTCTTTGTTTTCGTTTTGTTGTTTTTCTGGATTTTTTAAAGTATAATTTAAAACACACCGAGGACAGAAAAATCTTCAACAGTTAAAAACAGCAACACATTTGAAATAACTGCATCCAAAAAAGAAACCAAATTGAATTCGCGACAACTGACTCTCCCTTTTTGCTTTTCTTTTCTCATCATACCCTCCAAAAGTCAGAGAAAGATTACAAATGTGTCTTTTTCCTTTAATTGCTCAGTTCCTCAAATTTTACAGACTTTTTCTTGGGGATATTTGCACTCTGCCTAGGGGCTCTGTAGAAAGGTCTCCGCCCACCCGCGGAGTTATGGCTGGAGGACAAAGGGGAAAGGCAATGCTCTGTAGCCTGGAATAAATGAAGATATCACTCTCGGCGGGGAATTTTCTAGATCTTTTGCAGCAAATATGTATTCCTTGTAAAGAAAGTCAACAACTGCGCGAAAACTCCTTGCTACAAGCTTCCCCACCCTCGCCCTGGGGCTGCCAGTCCCATGCACTCAGGACTGTTTCTCTTCGCTTGTCCACCGCTGACCCCAGTAGCTTGCAGCCATAGTTGGCTGCGGGGCTGGGCTGACACGTCCGCCTGGCAAGCCACAGGCCAATAAAGAGCCCTCATTCTTACTCTGGCGCCCCTGACTTGACCTCTCCCCTGGGACCCGCGGGGTTGGAACACCAGCAGGGTACGCGGCGTTTTGTTAGCTGCGAAATGTCCCACCGCTTACCTGGAGTCCGGAGCAGGGTGAGCAGGAAGCTGGAGGCCAAGGTAGCCAGGGCACAATGGCCACAGCGCGGCAGGGGCATTGTGGGACACAGACGGCAGCGCTGCGCTCTCGCTCCCTCGTATGTTCTCACTCCTCGATCCAGTGAAAAAGGCAGGGAGTGGGGGTCAAGGGTTCGAAGTAAGGAATCTAAACTGTGTCCTCTGACTTCTCCACTCTGAATTCTGGCCCTACAGCCCCCTTCCCGTCTCCCTCCCTTGGTACTTTCAGCCCAGGGCTGCCCTCTTCCTCTGAGACCTCTCCTAAAGCCTCGAAGATACCCAGGTAGCAGTCTCACGGGGACTCTCGCTCTTTGCCTAACACCCTATCTCCTCCCAGGCTTCCAGTTCTCTGACAACCTTTGGCGACACATGAGCTGTCTCGGTTCCACAGAGCCCCTACCCCTAACCTGTGATTGGGGGAGTCTGGGATGGCACAGGTGCTGCTCAGCTCCTCTGAGACGCTCCAACTTTCTGCCACTCTGTTGAGAGGAGACAGCAAAGTTTGGGTCTGAAGAAAGGAAGTTCCGGATAGCCCGGCAAGAGGATGGGAAGGAGGAAGGAATCCGAGAAGGGAGCCTGGAGGACTGCAGGTGTCTGCGCAGAGCCTGGAGGAAGCTAGTGTAGCTAGCCAGGACGATGTCTTTAACTGACTGATAGCCCTAGGGCTAAAAGTTGCAGTGCGCTAGTGAGGTAGCGCCTGATGGGGCTGCATTTCCCTTTCCTCCTTTCCAGGATGCAGTCTGGGTCCTCTCTCTCAGACTGATTTCTCCTTGGCTTGGATATGGGAAGGGATCTGGGTGGGATGTGAGGGGTTCTTTGGGGAAAGAGAGGAAACATGGACATTATCGCAAGTGCTCTTTAAGGAAGACAGTTTGGGAGCTGGCTTCAGCCTTCTGAGGCAGGAGGATGCATCTGCCCCAAGGCAAGGGCTGGGTGGCCAGGCTGGGTAGGAATAGACAGAGAGAAGAGCTGTCTGGCTGGGGGCTGGCAGGGTTAATGAGATACAGATTTCTAGGAAAGTAATTAGTAAGCAGAAAGGGGAGTGCAGTGGGGGCTGTTGGGGACTTCAGACTTCTAGAACCAGATGGAGCCCTTACAGATCTCTAGTCCTAACCCTTTGTGTTACAAAGAAGGAAATTGAAGCACAAAGAGGTATTTTGTTTTTCACTAGGTAACACAGCAGGATAGAGTGGATGCCTGGACTCGAATGCCTGTCTTTTTAATCTCTCTACTCCTCTCTCTTTCCCATGAAGGGAGGGGCTTGGGTTATGAAGAGAGGAGAGTGGGATACCCACTGCCCTGGCACCTTCGGGGAGAAGGAGAGAGCCCCAGGCTGACACTCTACTTCTACCTCCCTCTCCGTATTCTCTGTGAAACTATGGAAAGAAAATCCAGGTGGCCACCTGAGGCCCTCAATGACACTGGACTTGAGTGACCAGGGCTCTGCTTCCCACACCATTCTTCTCCCCTGCAGGCTGCTGGCTAAGAGAAATTGAAGCAGAGAAAGAATAAATAACTGACCTCAGATCACACAGCTAGGAAGTGGTGAGACCCAGATTCATACTCAGATTTGCTTGATTCCAGAGCTCACATTCAAAACCACTGAGATTGTACGCATGAAACACTTTACTGATGTAAAGGACTAATAAAACCGGAAACACTTTCAGGGGTTTTCTAATCTAACCCTTTCAATTTATACAAATGGAGAAACAGAAGTACAGAGAAGGGAAAGGACATATCCAAGATCACTCAGTAACTTCCTGACCAAGGCAAGGCTAGAACCTAGAGACCTTGAAGCTCAGTCCATGGTCCTTCGCATTTTAACATGCTTCACTTCCCATGTTTGGCTCTCATAGAGCAAATAGTTTCACATTAATCAGTCCATTGGAAACCATTTTATGAGTTTCCATTTTGGTACTCACACTGGGAAGTGGTGGCCAGAAAGGGTTTGTGTAAAACTGACTAGATTACTCAGAGGGAAAATTGAAGGGACTCAGTGAGACAGGAACTGGGTTGAGAAGCAAAAGGTAAAGCCAGGGGAGAGCTTGAAAGGGATCATTCACTTTATCATGTACTCAACTTGGAGAGAGCCTGCTTGTGAGGTGGAACTAAGATACAGTCCCTTCCTTTGCCTCTGAGGGGATGTGTGTGGTGGTACAGGACTAGTTCAGGATAAATTAGCTGTCACAGCTATCTCCTCTTCTCCCCAGCTTCCAAGGGGTCTATCATACTTGTGAATTTATAAGCAATTAAATAATCAATAACAAAAAGTAAGTAAAATCATTTTGGAATGATGTCTAATAGACCATGTTCTGCTTGAGATAAAATAAATGGAAGTGGCCTGGGGAGGAATGGCACACTGTGACAGTGCCCAAGTGACATTTTCAAGAAGATCTAAATAGCTATCCCAGGACCAACAAATAGACCTTCATCATAACCCTAAGAGATGCTCTGGACTGTGATTGTATTTCTCTTTGACCAGAGATAGAAGCACCAAAAAGAAGGCATTTTAAAGTGACACTCAAAGCTGGGGACATTTGGGAGATGAGTGTCATAGAGTCATGATAAATCTCACACAGCTGACCTACTAGGGTCCTGGGAATCAAGAAGGCAAGTGATAAAGTAGTTCTGTAACCATGAAAATGTTTGAGATTGAAATTGAGCATCAGTCTTCAGATGGCCACTGATCCTTCTAAGACTGGGTAATAGCCCTTAATTCAGCAAACCTTTCCTGAGCAACTACTGGGCTCCAGGTACCAGGCCTTGTCGTTACTCTGGGCATCTAGAGATGAATAAGATAGAGTGCTCATCCTGGAGATATTCACCATCTAGTAAAAGAGACAGGTATTGTGGCAGACAGTACTAGCTGCCTTCCCTTCTTACACAATAATAAAGTTTTTGAAAGGGCACATAGCAAGACAGCATAAAGACTACACTTCCCAGCATCTTATGTAGCTAGGATAACTTTGTGATCATGTTTGCAGCAATAGGATGTGGGCATTCATGTGTGCAACTTTCATCTTTTGCCTTAAAAGGAAAAGATGTGTCTTCTTTCTCATCCCTCTTCCCCCTTCTCTCTGGCTGGTGAGCAATATTGGCGAGCCATTCAGATGACAGCAAACTCCTAAAGATGGTAGAGCAAAAAGATGGAAGAATGAGTTTATGAAGCAGAACCATCCTACCAGCCCTGGACTACTCATGACTAGACAGTGTCTCTATTGACATTTTGGCCAGATAATTCTCTGTTGTGCATTGTAAGACTTTTTTCAGTATCCCTGGCCTCTTCTCACCAAATGTCAGTAGACGCCCTTGCCCCCAGAACCATCTCCAAACAAATATCTCCTGGGGGCCAAAATTGCCCCTGGTGGAGAACCACTGGCCTACGCTGTTAAGTAAGAGACAAACCAATTTCTATCTTATTTAAGCCAGTGTTAAATTGGGTTCCTGTCACAATAACTGAACCTATGCCCTAAAAACTAAAGGCTTTTAAACTGATCATGATGAGACAATGTGGTGAGTCTCAAGTTTTTCTTGGAAAGAAACAGAGAATAAATTAAATACTACAATATGATCACTGCTAAAAGAGGAAGTCAGAGAAAGTTTCAAAGAGGATACAACCTTTTTTGGGGGGGTGAGGAAGATTAGCCCTGAGCTAACATCTGTTGCCCATCCTCCTCTTTTTTTTTTTCTGAGGAAGACTGTCCCTGAGCTAACATTCATGCCCATCTTCCTCTACTTTATATGTGGGACGCCTGCCACAGCATGGCTTGATTAGCAGTGCGTAAGTCTGTGCCCGGGATCCGAAACTGTGAACCCTGGGCCACCCAAGCAGAGCATGCAAATTTAACCACTATGTCACCAGACTGGCCCCCAAGGATACAACTTTTTGCCGGGCCTTGAAGACCAAGTAGTGAGAGAAAGTTCATTAAGCAAAGAAAACAGTAAGTGCAAAACCATAGAGACCTGAAGGGTCAAGACACTTTAGGGAAATAGAAGTTGGAAGATAGAGGGGTGGTTCTCACCCTAGGTGTACATTAGAACCACCTAGGGAAGTTTTAAAATACACTGATGTCCAGGTCCCACCCTAGACCAATCACATGAGAATCTCTGCTAGCGGGGTCAGGGCATTGCTTTTTCTTAAAAATGCTCCCCCTACCCACTCCTGACCAACATGCAGCCAGGACTAGAGGACAGGAAGTGTAAATGAGGGGTGGGGTGGGAAAGGAGTGGAGACAAAGCTTACAGACTAGGATGGAGCCAAACTCAGCAAAACAATGGAAATTTTAAAGCAAAGGAATAAAAAAATGACTTGTATTTAAGGCTATCCACTTTGAGGTCAAAGTGGCCGAGGGACTGAGGGTGAGATGAGCCACTTAAGAGACTGAAGCATCAGTCAGGTGAAAAGAAGAAGTCAAATCAGAGAGCCATTTCTGGGGTCAATTCCACATTATTTGGTGAATTATTGTGTCTAGTGAGGTGTTGAGAGTGGATCAATGGAGAGAAATAGTGAAGAAAGACTTTGAGATCTCTGGCTTGGGAAATGACTGATAGTGACACTATTCACTGGTCACAGTTTCAGGCAGGTTGGGTTTGGCTGAGGCAAAGCACAGCCAGCATCACCCAGATAAGGCTCCTTGATTTTGCTACAGTCTCTAATAAGGAACATTAGGTAAGGAAAGTCAGGGGGCCTGGTTGTAGTACTATCTCCATTACCTTTGCCAAGTCACATCCTTTTACTAGTTCTCACTTTCCTCATCCAACAATAACATCAACTTTTAAAAAGCACCTACTATGTGTCAGGCCCCCTGCTAGGCTTTATTGTGGGGGGATACGATGGTGAATGTGATGGTTCAGACTCTCAAGATGTTCACAGCCTATTACAGGACATAGTCATATTAAAAATATAGAATTTAATGTACTAATCCACATGTACTAATCCATATAAATGTGGATTTGACAAATTCACATTTGTCAAACTATTGTTAATGCAACCCATAGTAAAAAAAAAAACACACATTTTACATTGTGGCTCAATACACACATACACTTGTATATAATTGAAAGAGAAGTTTTACAAAATAATACTTACCATTACCACATACTATGGATACTGATATTTTCCATTCTATTCTACTTCCTTTTTTTTAAAGCTGGGTACCAATCTACTAAATTGATTTATAACACATTAAATGGAGTCACAAACCATACTTTGAAAAACACTTTATTAAATAGTATCAGTAAAATAATGCAAAGGGCATAATGGGGTCTTTCACTGAAGAGGGAAGGCTTAATTCTGCTACATGGAGGCTCCAGAGAAGTCTCATTTCATTGGAAGTTTGAAAGATGAGTAGGCGTTCAGCAACAGAAAGAGTTTTCTTGGCAAAAAACAAACACAGGCACAAAATCACAGAGATTGCAAAGCATTATAGGAAAGGGCAGGAAGCATTGTGTTGCTGGAGAGAGGGCAGTGGCAAGAGATGAACCAGAAATCCTAGCCTTGGGCCAGATTGTAAAACTCCTTGAACGCCAAGCTGGGAAGTTTAGATTCAAACCAGTAGGTCAGATTTGTCATCAGGTAAAACTGTTGATTCTCAGACTTGTTTTCTGTTGTTGTTTGAGGGTTTAAATATGTTTGTTACGACTGCATAGTGTTCTTTTAAAAGTATGCATTTGAATGACTTTCTAGGGGGCACACATTCTCCAGTTCTTCCCACAACTCTTTTAGCTCATTTCTACCACTTTCCTGGTCCCTGTGAGCATTTAACTTTGCGATCCCCAGTAGGCAATCAGATTCATTGATGAATTTAATTAAAGAAATAACAACCAGATAGTACCCTGGAAGGGTAAGTCTTGGCTGCAATGTGAAGATGAACTGGTAAAGGGAGAATTGGAGGCACAAAAAGCAATGGCCAAGTAGTTGTAGATTTTCAACATGAGATAAGGAAGGCAGATATGCAGTGATTCTGATAACTGGGTTTAGAAACACAGATGACCAGGACTTTTTTGTTTGTTTGCTGTTTCGTTGGAGGTAATTAGTTCATTAATTCATTTGGGGTCATGTGGAGTTTCGCAAGTCAGTGAGTACAACCCCTTTGCCATTTTGACATTATCTTGTAAAGTTGAACAATCACATACCCCATCACTCAGCAATACTACCCTAGTTGTATACCCCCGATAAATATATAATGTTCTTAGCAGTACTGTTTGTAAAATAGCGATAAATAAAGAAACAATAATCCAGAATCAAAAACTAGAAACAATCCAAATTTCCGTCAACAGAGGAATGGGTAAATAAAATACTATATATATAATATATTCATAAAACAGAATATTAGAGAGCAATGATGAATAAACTACAGCTATATGCCACAGCAGCTTTTATTATCACTATTATTACCTATGTCTATTGGCATATCTACAACTCAAATTTCTCTCCTTAGGTCCAGATCTCTATGTCTACCACCTTCCTGGACATCTCCAACTGGATTCAATCATATGTTTGCCATTTATTGGGTATATGACCATGGGAAAATTATTTACCCTCTTTATGCCTCAGTTTTCTTATCTATGACATGAGGACAAGAAAAGCACTTACCTCATGGGGTTACTGTGACGACTGGATAAATTAATATATATAAGGTTCTTAGAACAGCACCTAACACATAACTCATTAAGTGTAAGTTATCATTGTTATATGTTTTCCTTCCTAGTAAATGGTACCACCATCCACCCAATCTCTCAAGTCAGAAACCTCAAGGTCATCCTAGACCACAAACTCTTTCTTACCAGTCTCATCCAATCTATCAATAAGTCATGTTGGTTCTACCTCCAAAATATATCTCAAGTCACCTATTTCTCAGGTGTAGCCACAAGGCAAGCAAAGGGAACAGCCATCAGGTAGTGGTCTTCCACCAGTTTCTACCAGAGGAACTTTTCTTTGATATGTCTTATATATTGAAGTTCCACATAAGTTTCCATTTGAAGAAAGGGTTTGGCAGCTTAAAAGAAATTGGGAAACAAGTGACCTTCAAGATAAACCACAAGTTCCCTTAGTAAAGCATACAAAGCTCTTTATGACTTGGGCCTTGTCCACCCTCATATGTCTGCATGCCCTACCCTCAACCTGGTGCCATGAACCCCATATTCCTCCCTTTAGAGAACTTCATGCAAATCCATGGAGGTGTTATGGCTTTCCAGGCCTTAGGACATGCTAGTTCTTTTTCCTTGATGCCCTCTCATCTCTTCTCCACTTGAACAACTCCTGTAAGTCCTTTTATGCCTTCTGAAATAGCACCTCCTCTGTGAGGCCTTCTCCGTCTCTCTCCTTTACCAAAGCAGAGTTATGCAAGTCTTTTTCATGTTCCTAAGCACCCTGTCCATATTCTCTCTACTATTGGAGACACTTTAAGGGAAGGGATGTGTTTTATTTCTTTATTGCCTAGTACAGGGCCTGGCAAAGAGTAAGTTCAGAAAATCATGGGTAAAAGAAGGAAGAAAGGAAGAGGATGAGGAAAGGAGAGAAAGGCCAGGATTGGTTATGTATACACCTCTGGAGTTATCCTGGCACACTCTGGTAGCAAAAATATGGTTTAGAAACATCCCCTGGGTCTGGAGGTAACTCAGTGATCATAGCTGGATTTTTCCCAGGTTATTGTAAGGTTCCAAAGCATAAGTATCCCAAAGTGATTACTGAAAAGAGAGCCAGGCAAGTAGGTGGCAAAGCTGGCATTTTATTATTCACAGAGATTGACTTGTGTTCTTGCTTAGGTGATAGATGAATTAGTCCCACTACACTTTGCCTAAAAGCCTTAGTAGTACTGAAAGATAGTTGGAGGAGGGCATTACCTCCTACACACACCCTCACATATTGAATCAGTCCCTGTCCCCAGCCACTTCCCCCCTCTACTGTTCTTATTCTTTTGATATGGACAATGACTGTTTACTCAATTTGGTATAATGTGTGAATATGAGCATCTTTAAACAAATCTTGCTATTTTGATTGTTCTGTAAAATAAAATGTAAGGAACAATAGTGTGCTTGGTATGCAAACACATCTCCAAGGAAATCCTATAGCTCATTCTCCACCCAACCATGTTGTTGCTCAGGGATCATTCCTCTATAGATATTGTAGAACTACCAGTAGTTGGAAGAAGTTTGTAGGAGGACCCATTGATGGAACCAAGCACAGACATCTGAATAATTGAATGAGTCAGGTGTTTAGAGACATTTCTACAAAAAAACTGACTTATCAAGCCCTTGATCAGAAATTTTATCACCTATTTCAAAATTTTGCTCAAGGAAAGCTAAGGGTGTCTTTTTAAGATTAGATTTTTCATTACAAAAGTAATACATAGTTTACACATGACAGACCACCAAAATAAATGAAGAAAAATTGACAGAACTGGAGGAAGAAATAGACAGTTCTACAATAATAGTTGGATACTTCAATACTCCATTCTGCATAGAGGATAGAGCAACCAGGTAGAAGATAGTAAGGAATGCCCACTTTTTCCATTTCCATTCAACATAGTTCTAGCCAGATAAATTATGCAAGAAAAATAAATAAAAGACATCTAAATCAGAAAGGAAGAAGTAAAATTATCTCTGTTGGAAGATGATATGAATTTATATGTAGAGAACCTTAAAATTCCACACAAAACCTGTTAGAACTAATAAATGAGTCAGCAAAGTACCAGAATACAAAGTCAACACACAAAAATCAGTTGCATTTCTATACACTAATAATGGACAATCTGAAAAGGAAATTACTAAAGCAATTCCATTTATAATAGTATCAAAAAGAATAAAATACATAAAGTTGCTGAAAGAAATTGAAGACATAAATAATTTGAAACACATCCCATGTTCACCAATTGGAAGACTTAATATTGTTAAAATGTCAGTACTACCCAAAGCAATCTACAGATTCAACATAATCGCTATCAAAATACCAATGATGTTTTCTTCAGAAATAGAAAAACACATATTAAAATTCATATGGAGTCTCAGTGGACCCCAAACAGCCAAAACAGTCTTGAAAAAAAGAGAACAAGGTGGGAGGACTCACATTTCTTGAATTCAAAACTTATGACAAAGCTATACTAATCAAAACAGCATGGTACTGGCATAAAAACAGGTATATAGAGCCATGAAATAAAGTAGAGAGCCCAGAAATGAAGGCTTGCATATATGGTCAAATGATTTTTGACAAGGATGCCAAATGGAAAATTGGATCAATTGGAAAGGACAATCTTGTCAATGAATGATGCTGGGAAAACTGGATATCCACAAGCAAAAGAATGGACCCTTACACCTACCACCACATACAAAAATCAACTCAAAATGAATCAAAGATCTAAAGATAAGGCCCAAAATAATAAAACTCATAGAAGAAAATAGGGCAAAAGCTTCACAACAGTTGATTTAGCAATGATTTCTTGGATATGATACCAAAAAACAGGCAACAAAAGAAAAAGTAGGCAAATTGGACTTCATGAAAATTTTAAAAGTTTGTGCATCAAAAGACACTATCAACAGAGTAAAAAGGAAACTCACAGAATAGGAGAAAATATTTGCAAATCATATATCTGATAAAGAGGTTAATATCTAGAATATATACAGAACTTCTAATACTCAACAACAACAAAAAACCTGATTCAAAAATGGAGAAAGGACTTGAATAGACATTTCTCCAAAGAAGATATACAAATTATGAATAAGTACATGAAAAGATGCTCAACATCAAGAGTAATTTGGAAAATGCAGAGCAAGACTAAAGAGAGATATCATCTCACCCATCAGGATGGCTACTTTCAAAAAAACAGAAAATGGACATTAGCACGAAGAAGGGCTGGGAGGTCCCAATGCTCATCTCTCTCACAAAAACTTAACAATAACAATAAATAAACAACTACAAATGAATGAAAATAGCTCAGTGAAAGCCCTGGACTACAAAGAAGCAGCAGCAAAAACCTTGAAGAACTCAAGGATCAAGGATGGCTGCATTAAAAAGTACAGGAAGCATATTACCTATATCACCCCATCACCCAATCAAGAGCAGCTCAGCACCAGGTGGAACTTTCTCAGAGGAATTTCACCCCATGGTGAGAAGGAGAGCAGGAGAACCCCAGCAAGTCTCACCACTGTGGGTGTTTACACCCTTAGCTACAGAGTTCTTCCATAGTCTTCACCAATGCTGGTCACAGGTGACAGAGCTGCCCCAAAGTGCCCGCCTCTGCATCTACTACCTGAGGTTGGAGCTGTTCCTATGGTGAGACCTGCACTCAGGGGCCCCAGCTACTGCTTTGATCTCCAGGATCTGGATGCCACAGCACCTCACCATCTACAGGACCAGAGCTACCACTCTCCTGCAACCCACCCCTGGCCCCTGGTAATGACTTTGTCCCACCATTGCTGGGACAGCCTCCAATACCCTGAGCTCCACTCCCTGGGTCCCAGGTCACAGCTATGACCTGTTCTTTTTGTGTGTGTGAGGAAGACTAGCCCTGAGCTAACATCCATTGCCAATCCTCCTCTTTTTTGCTGAGGAAGATTGGCCCTGGGCTAACATCCTTACCCATCTTCCTCTACTTTATATGGGACACTGCCACAGCATGGCTTGACAAGCAGTGTGTTTGCCTGCACCTGGGATCTGAACCTGCGAACCCCAGGCCACCTAAGTGGAGTGTGCAAACTTAACTGCTAACCCACAGGGCCAGCCCCAATCTGTTATTTCCAGAGCTGAGTTGCCACTGCCCTGAGCTCCACCTTCCCATCCCAAGTCATTGTCCTGAACCATCATTGCCTGGGAGCACTACTGCTGCCATGAGTCCTGCCCTCAGGGTCTAGGTCATGACTCTGAACAATCATTACCCAGGAGCACTGGTACTGCTCTGAGCACAAATTCCTGGGTCCCAACTTATGGCTCTATTGGACCACCACTGTCATAGTGCTGCTTCTGTCCTGAGGCTGGCCCCTGAGGCCAGAGTTGAGACTTGACCCACCATCCCCAGGCTGTGCTGTTACTACACCCTGTCTCCTTGGCCCAAGCCACTGCTTCACTTTATCTCAGGGCCCATGCCACTGCTAAATCCCCCTTGGCCAGAGTCACTGCAGCAAGCCTCTGAGACCTAGGTCTCAGTTCCATGGGAGATCTGCACATGCTCACACCTTAGTACCAGTACCATAGCAGCAGCAAATGCACCTATGCCCCATGCCCCAGGTGCTTGTTAGTTCTGTATGTGCCTGACCCCAAGACCCCAGCTCCACTACTGCTCTTACTGCCAGCATGCCAGACTAGGCATTTATGGATCCCCATGGCTAGAACTTAGTCCTCTGGGCATAAAAGGAGAAGAGGAAGATCCCAGCAACCTGTGCTTCAGAGAATTCTAATAGCCCTGCCACCTGCAGAACCTCTGCAGTCTTGGATACAGAAGATTTCTGCAGTCTGTCTGACATCAAACTCAACTGACAGAGCTACACAGAAACTATGCCTCTGTGCCTTTGTGGGAACCAAAGAAGTTTTATCCCAACTAGCTACTGCCCTTGCAACTACCTCCAGGTGAAACTTTTCCCCACCCAAGCCAGCCCAAAAAGTCTGGAATAGGTGACTTCACCTTCAAATGCACAGGCATCACAGAAAGCAATCAGAAACATGAAAACGCAAGGAAACATGACACCATCAAAAAAGCAAACAATAATTTTACAGTAACTGACTGCAAAGAAATGGAGATCTGCAAGTTATCTGAAAATGGATTAAAAATAATTAATTTAAAGAAGCTCAATGAGATACAAGAGAACACAGGTAGACAACTCAATGAACTCAGGAAAACAATACATAAACAAAATAAGAAGTTCAACAAAGAACTAGAGATCATAAAAAAAGAACCAAATAAAAATTCTGGAGCTGAAGAATACAATAAATAAAATAAAAAATGCAATAAAGAACTTCAATAGCAGTCTCATCAGGCAGAACAAAGAATCCATGATCTTGAAGACAGATCTCTTGATACTGTCCATTCATAGGACAACAAAAAAATTAGAGTGAAAGCATAAAGAAAGCCTACTTGATTTATGGGACACAATCAAGTAAAACAATATTCACATTATGGGAGTCCTAGAAGGAGGAGAGATGACAAAAGGAACAGAAATCTTATTTAAAAAAATAATGGCTGGAAACTCCCCAAATTTGGGGAGAGATGTGGCCATCCAGGTACACAAAGGTCAAAGATCCCTAGACAGATTCAACCAAAAGAAATCTTCACTGAGATGCGTTGTAATCAAGCTCTAAAAAAATCAGACAAAAGAATTCTGGAAGTGGCAAGAGATAAAATACTTATGACATACAAGGAAATCCCAATAAGGCTATCACCAAATTTCTCAACAGAAATCTTGCAGCCTGGAAGAGAGTAGGATTCAAAGTGTATGAAGAAAAAAACATAACCAACAATACTTTACCCAGCAAAGTTGTCCTTCAGAAATGAAGTAGAGACAAAGACTTTCCCAGCCAAACAAAAGATAAGGGAATTTATCACCACTAGACCTACCCGACAAGAAATGCTGAAGAGTTCTTCAAGCTGAAATAAAAGGACACTAGTAACATGAAAGTACAAAATGCCCTGGTGAAAGTAAATATATAGTCAAATTTGAAATACAGATAATACTGCAATGATGGTGTGTAAATCACTTTGAAATCTGCCATATGGGTTAAGAGACAAAAGTAGTAAAAATAACTATAGGTACAACCTTATGTTAATGGATATACAACATGCAAATATGTAAATTGGGACATCAACATAAATTGGGGGGAGGCATGTAGATGAAAAGAAAAGAATTTTCTTTTGCAATTGAAATTAAGTTATCAGCTTAAAATAGGTAACTATTTTAATACCATAGTAACAACACAGCAAAAAACTATAATAAACACACAAATGATAAAGAGAAAAGAATTAAAGCATAGAATTACAAAAATCAAAAACTCACAAAGAAATACACTGAGAGACAAAAAAGGAACTACAAAACAATCAGAAACCAATTAACAAAATGACGATAGAAAATCCTTACCTATCAATAGTTACTCTAAGTGAAAATTGTTTAAATTCTCCAATTAAAAGACATAGAATGATTGAATGGATAAAAAACCAAAACTCAACTATATGCTGCCTATAAGAGACTCACTTAAGCTTTAAGAACACTCACAGGCTGAAAGTAAAGGGATGGAAAAAGATATTCCATGCAAATGGAAACCAAAAGAGGGCAAGAGTAGCTATACTCATATAACATATAACAACTTATGTAAACAAAATAGACTTTAAATAAAAACTATAACAAGAGACAAAGAAGGTCATTATATAATTATAAATGGGTCAATTTATCAGAAGGATATAAACAATTGTAAACATATATACACCAAATATTGGAGCACCTAAATACATTAAACAATTTTAAGAGATCTGAAAGGAGAAATAGACAGTAAGGCAATAATAGGAGAATGCAATCCTCACTTTCAACAATAGATAGATCATGCAGACAAAAAATCAATAAGGAAATATTGGACTTGAACTATACCTTAGACCAAGCGAACATAACAGATTTATACATAACATTCCATTCAACAGCAGCAGAATACACATTATTCTCAAGCACACATTCTCCAGAATAGATCACATGATAACATCACAAAAAAAGTCATAGGAAATTTAAGACTGAAATCATACCAAGTATTTATTTTGACCAAAATGATATGACACTAGAAATCAATAACAAGAGGAAAGTTGGAAATTTTACAAATATCTGAAGACAACAAAACACTTCTGAACAATCAATAAGTCAAAAGAGAAATTAAAAGATGTCTTGAGACAAATAAAAATGGAAACAACATATCCAAACCTAAGGAATGCTGCAAAAGTAGTCCTAAGAGGGAAATTTATAGCAATAAATGCCTATATTAAGAAACAAGAAAGATCTCAAACAACCTCAATTTACACCTCAAGAAACTAGGAAAAGAATAACAAACTAAGCCCAAAGTTAGCAGAAGGAAGGAAATAACAAAGGCCAGAGCAGAAATAAATGAGAGACCAGAAAATAATAGAAAAGATCAATGAAACTAACAGTTGATATTTTGAAAAGATAAAAAATTATTGACAAAAAGCTAGGCTAGCTAAGAAAAAAGAGAGAGGACTCAAATAAATAGAATCAAAAGTAAAAGAGAAAACGTTGCAACTGATACCACAGAAAGTCAAAGTATTATAAGAGACTACTAGGAGCAATTATACACCAATAAACTTAATAACCTTGAAGAAATGGATAAATTCCTAGAAAATTACAAACTTCCAAGATTGAGTCAGGAAGAAATAGAAAATATGAACAGACCAATAACAACTGAAGAGATTGAATCATGAACCAAAAAGCTCCCAACACAGAAACACCAGTACCAGATGGTTTTAGTGGTGAATTCTACTTAACATTTAAAGGAGAATTAACATCAGTCTTTCTAAAAAGCTTCCAAAAAATTGAGGAGAAGGGAAAACTCCCAAACTCATTTTACAAGGCCAGAATTACACCAATACCAAAGCCAAGTAAGAACTCTACAAGAAAAGAAAACTACAGACCAACATCCCTGGTGAATATAGATGCAAAAATGCTCAATAAAATACTAGCAAACGGAATTGAGCAACATATTAAAAGGATCATTCACCATGACCAAGTGGGATTTATCCCTGGAATACAAATTTGGTTCAACATACACAAATCAGTAAATGTGGATGTACCACGTCAATAGAATGAAAGATAAAAATTATATGATTATCTCAATAGATACAGAAAAAGCATTTGATAAAATACGTTATTTCTTGATAAAAATGCTCAACAAACTGGGCATAGAAGGAATGTTCATTAGCATAATAAAGACCATATACAACAAGCCCACATCTAACATCATACTCAATGGTGAAAAGTTAAAGGCCTTTCCTCTAAGATCAGGAACTAGACAAGGATGCCCACGCTCACCATTTCCATTCATCATAGTTCTGGAAGTCCTACCTACAGCATTTAGGCAAGAAAAATAAATAAAGGTCATCCATATATGAAAGGAAGAACTAAAATTAACTCTGCTTACATATAAAAGACTAAAGACTCTGCCAAAAATCTGTTAGAACTAATAAACCAATTCAATAAAGTTGCAGGATGAAAAATAAATATAGAGAAAAAGTTGCATTTCTATACACGAACAATAAACTATCTGCAAGTCAAATTAAGAGAATAGGGTCAAAACAATAAAATACTTAGGAATGAATTTAACCAAGGAGGTGAAAGACCTGAACACTGAAAACTATAAATTTTTGATAAAAGAGATTGAAGAAAACAAAACTAAATGGAAATATATTCTGCATTCTTGGATTGGAAGAACTAATATGTTCAAATGTCTGTACTACCCAAAGATATCTACAGATCCAATGCAATCTCAATAAAATTTCAATGACATTTTTCACAGAAATAAAAAAAAATCCTAAAATTTATATGAAACCACAAAAGACATAAAATAGCCAAAGGAATATTGAGAAAGGAGAACAAAGCTGGAGGCAACCCACTACTTGATTTCAAGTTATATTACAAAGCTATAGTAATCAAAACAGTATGGTACTGGCAGAAAACAGGCACCTGTACCAGTGGAATAGAATAGAGGACCCAGACATAAACCCACGTATATATGGTCAACTAATTTTTGACAAGGTTGCAAAAACAAGGGGAAAGGACTGTCTCTTCAATAGATGGTATTGGTAAAACTGGATATCCACACTCAAAAGAATGTAACTGGAGCCCAACCTTAGATCACTCAAAAAATTAACTAAAATGGATCAAAGACTTAAATATAAGACCTGAAACCTCAAATTCCTAGAAGAAAACTTTATCCTTGATGTTGGTAATTATTTCTTACTTAAGACATCGTAATCATAAGCAAAAAAAAAATGCTAAAATAAAAATTTGGGACTACATTAAACTAAAGAGCTTCTGCAAAGCAAAGGAAACAATCAATAAATTGAAAAAGCAACCTATGGAATGGGAGAAAATATTCACAAACCATAAATCTGATAAGGAGTTAATATCTAAAATATATAAATGTCATACAACTCAATAGAAAAGAAGCAAATAATTCAACTTAAAAAATAAACCAAGAGCCTGAATCAATGTTTTTCCAAAGAAGACATATGAATGGCCATTAGGTATATGAAAAGGTGCTCAACATCACTAATCACCAGGGAAATGCTAATCAAAACCACAATGCAATATCACTGCATATCTGTTAAGATGGCTATTATCAAAAAGACAAGAGCATGGACTGTCTTTCCACTTCTTTATGTCTTCTTCAATTTCTTTCAATAATGTCTTATAGTTCTCAGTGTATAGGTCTTTCACCTCCTTGATGAAATTTATTCTTAGGTATTTTATTGTTTTTTTGTAAATGTAAATGGGATTGTATTCTTCATTTCTCTTTCTGCTAGTTTGCTGTTAGTGTATAGAAATAATACTTATTTTTATCTGTTGATTTTGTACCCTGTAGCTTTACTGTATTCATTGATTATTTCTAATAGTTTTTTTGTGGATTCTTTAGGGTTTTCTATATTAGAGTCATGTCATCTGCATAGCACAAATATGTCAGAGAAAGACAGATACTGTATGATTTCACTTATATGTGGAAGATAAGCACATATATAAGAAGAACAGATTAGTGGTTACCAGAGGGGAGGGGAGTGGGGGGAGAGTGAAAGGTGTAAAGGGGCACATATGTATGGTGATCGATAAAAACTAGACTATTGGTGGTGAACACAATGCAGTCTATACAGAAACTGATTACATAATAATGTACACCTGAAATTTACACAATGGTATAAGCCAATATGACCTCGATAAAATAATTCTTAAAAAAGACAAGAGATAAGTGTTGACAAGAACATGGAGGAAAGGGAACACTTGTATCCTGTTAATGGGCATGTATAGAGGTACAGCCATTATGAAAAACAATATGATGATTTCTCAGAAAATTAAAAATTCAACTACCCTATGATCCAGCAATTCCACTTCTGGGTATTTGTCCAAAGGAATTGAAATCAGTATCTCAAAGAGATATCTGCACACACATGTTCATCACAGGATTATTCACAATATCCAAAATATGAAAACAACCTGAATGTCCTTTAATGGGTGAATGGATAAAGAAAATGTGATATATGTATAGATGAGTCTGGAAGGCATTATGTTAAGTGAAATAAGTAAGAAAGAGAAAGATAAAAACTGTATGGTTTCACTAATATGTAGAATCTAAAAACAAAAACAACAACAAAAACAAGTTTACAAAAACAAGGATTATTGGTCTGTAATTTTCTTTTCTTGTTTTTGTAGAAACAGAAAATATAATGATGGTTGCCAGGAACTGTAGGAAGGAGGAAATGGTGTGACGTAGGCCAAAGAGCACAAATTTTCTGTTATGAGAATAAATTCTGAGGATCTAACATACAGCATAGTGACTATAGTTAATAATATGGTATTATATGCTTGAAAATTCTTGAGAGTAAATCTTAAGCATTCTCACACACATACAAAAGTTTCCTATGTTAACAATGTGATGTGATGGATGTTTTAATTATCTTGCTCCTTCTTGATAATCCTTGTACAATGTATATATATTTGATGTATATCAAATCATCACATTGTACACTTTAGATATATACAATTATATTTGCCAACTATTCCTCAATAAAGTTAAAAAATAAGTAAATAAAAAACAGAAAATAACAAGTGTTGGTGAGGACATGGGGAAACAGAAACCCTTGCGTACTCTTGGTGGGAATGTAAAATGGTACAGACCCTGTGAAAAACAGTATGACTGTACTTCAAAAAATTAAAAATAGAATTATCCTATGATCCAACAATTCCACTTCTGGATATATACCCAAAATAATTGAAAGCAGGGTCTTGAAGTGTTATTTGTACATGCATATTCTTAGAAGCATTATTTACAATAACTTAAAATTGGAAGCAACCCAAATGTACATCAACAGATGAATAGACAAGGAAAATGTGGTATACAAATAAAATGGAATATTGTTCATCCTTAAAAAGGAAGGAAATTCTGCAATATGCTACAAGATGGAGAAGGACATTATGCTAAGTGAAATATGCCAGTTGCAAAAAATAAAAAAAAAACAACCCTGTATGATTCCACTTTATGAGCTACTTAGAGAAGTTGACATCATAGAGAGAGAAAAAGTAGCAAGTTGGTTGACAGGGGCTGGAGAGAGGGAGGAAAGGGGGATTATTCCCCATTGGGGAGTTACTTAATGGGTGTTGAGTTTCACTTTTACAAAATGAAAAGAGTTATGAGAATGGATGATGGTGATGTTTGCACAAGATGATGAATATACTTGATGCTACTGAACTGTACACTTAAAAATGGCTAAGATGGCAAATTTTGTGTTATGTGTACTTTACCACAATAAAAAACTGAAAAAAGTAATACATAGTAGTAAAGAAAAAATTAAAATATACACAACTAGAAAAAAGAAAAATACCTATAGTTCTATTACTCAAACACAACCAGTTTGCTTCTTTGATTTTTTTTTTTTTGCTACATATAGAGCTTCATTTTGGGGGGCATTTTTGGAGTTGCAATGCATATACATAGAATTTTGCATCCTGATTTTTTTCATCTAATATTCTCTTGAATGTTTTGGAAAATCAGATCTGACTTACACTGTTGTGAATTAGAAGACCTATTTCAGCAAGACCCTCTGCCCGGGCTCTTCAATCTGTGAGGAGCTGGTGACAAACTCCATCCAAACCAGCCATGTTCAGGGACTCAGTGTAAATGCATGCCTCAGCCTTTCCAGCATAGGACACACTGGAGACAAAACTGTTATCCTAGTGATCAGCATCCAGCCTTTCTAACCCTGATCCATCTTGACTTCTGAAAAGTTAAATCATTCTTCATGGTTTTCCCTTGCTTTTTCTCCAATAATCCATCCATTGTAAAAACTGAATAATACAACCTCCCTATTTAAGAAATGGAAATATGGAGGCTGTAATGTGTTCCTATAAAATGAAAATAAATTTATTAATCAGAAACTATGAAGCAACTAATTTGGAAGCAAATGTACATTGTTTATTCATCTACTGTGTTTTAAGTCCTCCAGGCATGCCAACAAGGAAGCTGAACTTACAACTGAGTGCTATACAGAAAATAAAACCAGTAAGGGACAAAAAGTGACTTGTTGGAACACATGTTATTTATAGAGTGATCAAGAAAGACCTATGTGAAGTTGAGGTGTTTGTTTTTGTGTGGCTATTAAGGTGTTTGTAAGACTTTGTGGACAACAATGGCTAGCTGTTTACCATATCAGTTTTTCTTTCTCTTAGGCACAGAGCTAGATAGACTACCTTTCCCAGCTTCTTTTCCATAAGGTGTGACCACATGCTGAGTTCTCACCAATGGAAAGGTGGAGGCAAGACCCATCCAAACTACTAACATGTAATCCTCCATGCTCTTTATAACTTCCAGTTAGCTGGAATGGAGACTGATCCAAGTACCATTTTGAAAGCCCTGCACTGAAGCAAGTAGAGCTTCTGAGAGTCTGAGTTCCTGAAAGATTATGTGGATCAGAGCCACCCACTACTGACAACCAAAAAGTTCAATGTTGGACTGTTCTGTGAATGAGAAATAAATTTTTATTGTATTAAGACATAGAAATGTTAAGATTAATTCATTACAGCCACTGATGTTACCTTAATAGAGAAATCAAAATTTATGAGACATGTCTTAGAAAACTGTGGAAAGTGGTAAAACCTACCTAGTATTGGAAATAGAGATTGTTCATAAATTGTCCTTATTTTTAGTCACTTCAAATATAACCAAATTTTCTTTTTTTAAGTTTGTGATTTTCTTGAAAGAGATAGGGTCTTTGTTTTTCAACATTAAAAAAAAGAAACCTCAGTGAAATTCCTGGGTTTGTAGATAATAGCTCAATGAGTTTTATACTCTTTGAAATGGTTGAAAAACAAAAGTACTTCTGACAATTTTTTAACTTAAAAATTTTTTGAGGTAATTGTAGATTCACATGCATTTGTAAGAAATAATACAGGAAAGATGTCAGAAAAATAATGGAGAAAGCATCTCCCTCCATTCTTGTCCCTACAAAGAAACATCAAAAAATAAGCAGAAGCCATCAGAATCATCTTTGTCAGAATTCTGGAAAACAGTCAAAGGGTAAAAGCAACTGAGAAAACACTGAATCAAGAACAAGGCAACTTGAAAATTGTAGGAGAGTTTTGTGGAATTTTTACTTGCCCTTACTCTACTTCATTCCTAGCATGGCAGCAGGCTTGAAGTGGCAACAGTCTGTGATCTCAGTGTGAGACCCTTGGCCCTGCTTCCAGAGGAAGAATAGACTTTACTGTAAAAATACTGTATACGTATTCTCTAACCTGTCTTGGGGTTACCGGAAGGACTGGTGCAATGTGGTCATCTATGTTTCATCTAAGTCAGAACACAAGCCAGAAAACAGTGGGCATTGCTTAAAAACACGCAAAAGTGAACTAACAATTCACAGATGCCTGAAGGAAAAGATGATGGTCAAAACATACTGCCTAAGCCCCAGGAGGAAAACCTGGGGAAATTCCTTAGAAAACTAGGATATACAAAAGGGCCCATGCATATGAGGGAATTTAGAAAGACAAGCATATGCCCAGGGAAAGATGCATCCTCAGAAAAGACTTGAGAAGACCCTAAGCTTCCACCTTGGGATGATCTCTAGCTCAGTGCAAACCTGGGTAAGTGTTAGAATGCTGCAACAGAGAGACATGTGAAAGATTATTAGAGGCGTTTTGATTTTTATTTTTGGTTGTTGTATGTTTTACCTCCTGCATTCACAGAAATCTCTGTCAAAACATTATCTGAACATGAGCTAAATGAAAAGAGACTTCAGTGATGACACACAACAAGGTATATAGCCTTTGCAAAAATAATTTGGTAAAGTCCTAAACAAAAGGACTACCAGCCTTCCATAATAATAATAAAAAGGGAAACCTGGGGCAAGGGGAAAATATGATTTCCAGAGATACATTATAATATTCAAATATCCAATTCAGTAAATATTCACAAGGCATACAAAGCAACAGAAAAGTATGGCCCATTCAAAGAAAAAACATAGGTTGACAGAAACTATTCCTAAGGAAGTCCAAACACCCAACTTACTAGAAAAAGATGTTAAAACAAACTGTCTTAAATATAGTCAAAGAACAAAAGGAAAACATAGCCAAAGAACTGTTGGAAACCAGAAAAACAATGTATGAAAAAAAGAAGTATATAATAAAGAGATCAAAAGTATAAAAAGGAGTGAAAAGGAAATTCTGGAGCTTAAAAGTACAATAACTAAAATGAAAAATTAACTAGATGGATTCAATAGCCGATTTGAGCAGGCAGAAAAAAATAATCCATGAACTTGACAGTAAGACAATTGAAATTATTGAGCACAGGGAGCAAAAAGAAAAAAGAATGAAGAAAATTGTACAATGCCTAAGGACCGATGTGCCAACTTCAAGTGAACTAACATATGTATTATGGGAATTCCAGAAGGAGAAGAGAGAGAAAGGAGCAAAAATAATTATTTGAAGAAATGATGACTAAGAAAATTCCCAAATTTGATGAAAGACATAAATCTATAAATCCCAAAACCTCATTGAACTAGTGGGATAAACTCAAATAGACCGACATTAAGATAATTTATAATCAAACTGTTGAAAGATAAAGACAGAGAATCTTGAAAGCAGCAATAGACAAGCAACTCTATACATGCAATGGGTCCTTAATAAGATTAACAGCAAGTTTCTTATCAGAAACAGTGGAGGCCATAAAACAATGGAATGCCATACTTAAAATGCTGAGGGAACAAAGGGGGGAAACCAAGAATTCTATATTTGGCAAAACTATCCTTCAGAAGGAAGTTAAGATTTCCAAATAAACAAAATCTGAGGATGTTCATTACCACTAGACTTATCATATAAGAAATGTTAAGGGGAATTCTTTGAGTTGAAATGAAAGACCCTAAAAAGTAACTTGACATCCTAAGAAGAAATAAAGATCTCTAGAGAAGGCAAATACCTAGGCAAATATAAAAACCAGTATTATTGTATTTTTGATTTGCAATTCTGTTTTTATTTCCTGTAATCCCCAGAGTAATCATAAAGAAAATATTTCTTAAATATACACAAAAAAGATACAAAAATGCAACTAAAATTGTTCACCTTGTAAAATCAACTAAACACAGAGAAAGCAGTAATGGAGGAAATGAGGGATAAAATACTATAAGACATACAGAAAACAAACAGCACAATGTTATATGCAAGCCCTATCTTATTGGTAATTTTTTAAAATATGAGTGGATTAAACTGTACAATCTAAATGTAGAGACTGGCAGAAAGCATCAAAGAATATGATCCAACTACTTGCTTTCTATAAGAGACAAAATGGATAGAACATTGAGCCAGAAAACCAATAATGAAACAGAGAACAGGAATAACACTATAAACCAACTAGATCTAACAGATATATATAGAACCCTCTATCCCAAAATAGCAGAATACACATTCTTCTCAAGTTAACATGGGAAATTCCCCAGGATAGACCATATTTAGGCCACAAAATAAGTTTCAATAAATATAAAAGATTGAAATCATACAAAATATTTTCTCTGTCCACAAAGGAATGAAGCTAAAAATAATAACATGAGGAAAACTGGAAAATTTACAAATATGTGGAAATCAAACATCACTCTCAGACAAAAAAATGTCAAAGAAAAAATCACAAGAGAAATTGGAAAATGCTTAGAGATGAACAAAAATAAAAACACAACATACCAACACTTATGGGATGCAGAGTAAACAGTACTCACAGGGAGAATTATATCTGTACATGCCTACTTTAAAAAGAAGAAAGAGTGTGACATCATCATCATGGTGGAGTTGTTCCCTTTGTCTCTCTCCTCTAAGTTGCAACTAGTAGGACTCCCATAGACCAATAAAGGACATTTTGCACAGCATTTCAGAGTGCCTGAGAGATCCATACATTTGTGTATCTGAAGATGGGTGGATTGCCCTTCCAGAGGCTGTGAAACCAGGGGAGCAGATCCCAAGACCAGAGATTCCAGGATTTGTGGCTGCACCTACAACCAAAGGACCCAGGAACTGAGGTAACATCCACGAACTGATGCCCCAGGAATCCAGGCATCCCACAGTCCCAAAACATCAGGAATCACAGCATGCCTGCAAAAAAGACTCCAGGAACCAGAAAAATACCTGTGACCCAGCCCACTCCTCTCCCCCAACAGCAGGACCTTTGACACCAGCCCTTCCAGCAACAGCAGGTGCATCCAAGATGCAGATGCCCCTGGCAGTGATGGCAATATCTGTGACCTGGACTTCCAAAAAGTACACTGGAGCCAGAGACCAGAGGCTGCAGGAGCTGCAGTGGCACTCATGGCTCAGGCCTTACTCTGAGCCGTGGTGATTGGTGCCAGCAACCTGAGGCTTCAGGAAAAAAAGCATTGTCTATGACCCAGCCTCTTCCCCCTTTCCTGTTGGTGACCCCTCTGACACCAGCCCTTCCACGGGCAGAGGCTGCATCCTAGAGACCCTGATACCCCTGGCAGCAGTGGTGGTGCCTGTGACCTGAGATTCAAGGAATTGGGCCAGTGTCCAAGAGTAAATGTTGCAAGAGCCACAGCAGCACTCACTGTGCAGTCCATACCTCTCTCACAGCAGTAGTGGGTGAGGCCTGCAACCAGAGGCTTTGGGAGCTGTAGTGGTACCCTTGACCCAGCCCCCAGTGGTGGCACCTCCATCACCGCCCTGCCAGCAGCAGGGGCTGCATACAAGACCATGGGACCCTGACAGCAGTGGTGACACCCATGAACCCACTGACCCCAGCAGTGGCATTGTCAAGACCCCCAGATAACCTGGGAGGAGCAGCATAGGAAGCAAATGTGACAAGAGTGCTCAAGCCCACAGAGAGCCCATGGAGAGCCAGGTAATGGTGACAGTGAAGTCCACTACCCTGGTACCCCCTAGCTGCAGAGAAATCCACAACTTTGCCCGCCCTCACCCACAGCAGTGGCACCTGCAGACCCAACAAACCAAGACATTGTGGGGGTACCCATGACCCAGATCTTACCTGATACCCCTCCCACTGCTGTGGGGAAACACATGACCAAGGTGACTCTGGAAGCAGCAGAGATGCTCATAGTCCAGTGATCCCAGTGATGACAGCCAGGACTGCATTAACATTGTAAGCAGCAAGGTACCAGCAACCTCTGAGGCACAAACATCACAAGGAGGGCACTGATCATAGCTCTGGCAGAGGCAGTGGAGGGTGGAAAGTGCAGGGTCACAAATACAATGAGAAACAGTTCAGAATCAAAGTAAACAAAGCCTTACCCAAATAAGAAAAGTGTTTGCTACCACAAATGTGCTGGTAGAGGAACAACTCATCAAGCACCATGAAGCACTACAGTAACACTGTAACACAAAAAGTAAATAACAACTCTCCAGAGACCAAAACTGAAGTCACAGAAGATTGTGATCTAAATGACAGAGAATTCAAAATAGCTGTCATGAAGAAACTCAATGAGTTACAAGAAAACTCAAAAAGACAGTTCAATGAGCTCAGGAATAAAATTAATGAACAGGAGTACTTCACCAAAGAGATTAAACTCTAAAAAAAAAAAAAAAAAAAAAAAAACCCAGAAATTCTGGAGCTGAAGAACACAATAAATGAGAGGACGAATAAAGGAGAAAGCATTAGAAATAAAACAGAGCATATGGAAGACAGAACTAGTGAGCTCAAAGATAGAAATCTAGAAATCATTGAGGTGGAAGAGGAGAGAGAACAAAGATTTTTTTTAAAAAAAGGAGAAAATCTACAAGCAATATCCCACTCAATTAGGAAAAGAAACATAACGATAATGGGTTTCTCAGAAGGAGAAAGGAGTGGAGAGGTTATTTTAAAAAATAATATCTGAGAATTTCCCAAACCTGGGGAAGGAACAGGATATACAAGTACAAGAAGCTAATAGAACACCTAATTATCTTCATGCTAAAAATCTTCTCCAAGGCACATTACATTAATAATATCCAAAGTAAATGGCAAAGAAAGAATGTTAAGAATTTCCAGAGAGAAGAAAATAATTTACAAAGGACTCTGATTAGGCTATCAGCTGATTTCTCAGCAAACTCCACAGGCTAGGAGAAAGTGGAAAGATATATTCAAAATATTGAAAGATAAAACCTGTCAACCAAGGAAACTCTATCCAGCAAAGATATCCTTCAGATATGAAGGAGAAATAAAAGTTTTACAGACAAACAAACCTGAGGGAGTTCATCACCACTAGATTTTCCTTACAAGAAGTGTTGAAAGGTGCCCTCCTACCTGAAACAAAAAGGCAAAGGTATACAGAAATTTGAACAAGGTGATAAATGGACAGACAGAATCAGAAAATCTATATCAGAATACATTAGTAAACAATTATAACATAAAGGTTAAAGGAAATGAAAGCACTAAAAATAACTATACTTCAATGTCGTAACACTCACAACGCAAAAAGGGATAATTTGTGACAAGATAACATTGAAGGGGAAGAGGAAAAGGACAGAACCTGCACAGGTAAATGGAGATAAGATGCTATCAGCAGAAAAAGGACTAACTCATCTACGAGATCTTTTATACAAACCTCATGGTAACTACAAAACAAAAAATTAAAGCAGAGTCACAAAACATGCAAAAAGAGGAAACTGAGAAG
Organism: Tapirus indicus; assembly: GCA_031878705.1. Classification (NCBI taxonomy): domain Eukaryota; kingdom Metazoa; phylum Chordata; class Mammalia; order Perissodactyla; family Tapiridae; genus Tapirus; species Tapirus indicus. Next base: position 51,340,596 of record CM062942.1, read on the forward strand.
CACATCATGGAAAACCACCAAACTGAAATGGCGAACAGAAAAACAAGGAAAAAGAAGCAACAAAAATACAGAGAACCAGAAAATAAAGATGAAATGACATTATTAAGCCCACATATATCAATAATCACCCTAAATATAAATGGATTCAATTCACCAATCAAAAGACACAGAGTGGCTGGATGGATTAAGAAACAAGACACAATAATATGCTGCCTCCAGGAGACCCAACTCAACTCTAAGGGTAAACATAGTCTCAGAGTGAAGCTATGGAATAAGATACTCCAAGTAAATGACAATCAAAAGAAAGTGGGTGTAGCCATACTTATATCAGACAAAATAGACTTCAAGGCAAAAAATATAACAAGAGAAAAAATGGATATTATGTAATGATAAAGGGGGCATTCCACCAAGAATATATAGCATTTGTTAATTATATGCACCTAACATAGGAGCAACGAAGTATATAAAACAACTATTAATAGACCTAATGGGAGAAATTGACAGCAACAAAATAGTAGTAGGGGACTTTAATACCCCACTTACATCAATGGATAGATCACCAGACAGAGAATCAACAAGGAAACTTAGGCCTTAAACGAAATACTAGACCAGATGGATTTTAAATATATATAAGCATTTATATATATATATAAAACATTCCATCCCAAAGCAGCAAAATACACATTCTTCTCAAGTGCACATGGAACATTCTCAAAGATAGACCTTACGTTGGGAAACTAAACAAGTTGGAATAAGTTAAGGAGATTAAAGTCACATCAAACATCTTTTCTGACCACAATGGTATGAAATGAGAAATCAACTACAAGAAGAAAGCTGGAAGAGTCACAAATATGTGGAGACTAAACAACATGCTACTGAACAACTATGGGATCAATGAAGAAATCAAAGGAGAAATAAAAAAGTACTTGGAGGAAAATGAAAATGAAAATACTACATACCAAAACCTATGGAATGCAGCAAAAGCAGCAATAAGAGGGACGTATACAGCAATACAGGCCTACCCGCAGAAACAAACAAAAAACCTCAAAAGAAACAATCTAATACTACACTTAAAAGATGAGAAAAAGAAGAAGATAGGAAGCCCAAATTCATTAGAAAGAAGGAAGTAATAAAAATCAGAATGGAAATAAATGAAATAGAGACTAAAAGACAATAGAAAAGTCAAGGAAACTAAGAGCTTGTTCCTTGTAAACATAAACAAAATTGACAAACCCTTAGCCAGACTCACCAAGAAAAAACAAGAGAAGGCTCAAAGAAATAAAAACAGAGAAATGTACAATGGATACCACAGAAATACAAAGGGTTTTAAGAGAATACTATGAAAAGCTATATGTCAACAAATTGGATAACCTAGAAGAAATGGATAAATTCTTAGAATCAGACAACCTTTCAAAACTAAATCAAGAAGAAATAGAGAATCTGAAGAGACCAATCGCAAGCAAAGAGATTGAAGCAGTAATCAAAAAAACCTCCCCCAAAACAAAAATACAGGACAAGACTGATTCTCCGGTTAATTCCACCAAACATTCAAAGAAGTTTTAATATCTATCCTTCTCAAACACTTCCAAAAAATTGAAGATGATGGGATGCTTCGTGGCTCATTTTCTGAGGTCAACATTACTCTGATAGCAAAACCAGACAAGAACAACACAATAAAGGAAAATTACAGGCCAATATCACTGATGAATATAGATGCAAAAATCTTCAACAAAATATTAGCAAATTGAATACAATACATTAAAGGATCATACATCAAGATCAACTGGGATTTATTCCAGGGATGCATGGATCATACATCTGCAAGTCGGTCAATGTGATACACCACATTAACAAAATGAAGAATAAAAATCAAATGATCATTTCAATAGATACATAGAAAGCATTTGACAAGATAGAATATCCATTTATAATAAAAACTCTCAATAGAAGGATAGTATCTCAACCTAATAAAGGCCATATATGTCAGACCCACAGCCAGCAACATATTCAATAGTGAAAAACTAAAAGCTGTTCTTCTAAGAAAAGAATTGAGACAAGTTGCCTACTCTTGCTACTCTTATTCAATATAGTATTGGAATCACTAGCAAGAAATCACTAGGCAAGAAAAAGAAATAAAAGGATCCAAATTGGAAAGCAAGAAGTAAAACTGTCACTATTTGCAGATGACATGATTCTATATATATAAAACCCTAAAGAACTCACCAAAAAACTATTACAAATAACGAATATAGTAGTTGCAGGGTACCAAATCAATATACAAAAATCAGTTGTGTTTCTATGCACTAACAATGAACTAACAGAAAGAGAACTTAAGAACACAATCCCATTTACAATCGCAACAAAAAGAATAAAATACCTAAGAACAAATTTAACCAAGGTGGTGAAAGATCTGTACACTAAAAACTATAAGATACTGCTGAAAGAAATTGAAAAAGGCATAAAGAAATAGAAAACTATTCTGTGCTTGTGTATTTGAAGAATTGACATAGTGGAAGTGTCCATATTACCTAAAGCAGTCTACAGATTTAATGCAATCCCAATCAGAATTCCAATGACATTTTTCACATAGAAAAAACAAGGAATCTAAAATTTATATGAAACAACAAAGACCCTGAGTAACAAAGCAATCCTGAGAAAAAAGAGCAAAGCTGGAGGTATCACACTCCCTGATTTCAAAATATACTAAAAAGCTACAGTAATCTAAACAGCATGGTATTGGCAGAAAACAGTCACACAGAACAATAGAACAGAATTGAGAGCCCAAAAATAAACAGCTAATTTTTGACAAAGAAGCAAAGAACATACAGTAGAGAAAATCCCTTCAATAAATGATGTTGGGAAAACAGCACATCCACATGTAAAAGAATGGAAGTAGACCATTATTTTTCACCATCTACAAAAATTAGCTCAATCTGGATTAAAGACTTGAATGTAAGACCTGAAACCATAAAACTCATGGAAGAAAACATAAGCAATACACACTTTGACATCAGTCTTAGCAGTATCTTTTTGAATACCATGTCTCCTCAGCAAGGGAAATAAAAGAAAAAATTTAAAAATGGGACTACATCAAGCTAAAAACTTCTGCATGGCAAAGGAAACCATAAAAGAAATGAAAAGATATCCCACAAACTGGCAGAAAATATTTGAAAGTCATATATCAGATGACGGGTTAATATCCAAAATATATAAAGAACCCATACAATTTAACAACAACAAAAAAGCAACCCAATCAAAAAATGGGCAGAGGATCTGAAGACATTTTTCCAAAGAAGATATATGGATGGCCAACAGGCACATGAAAAGATGTTCAACATCACTAATTTTTAGGGATATGCAAACCAAAAGAAAAAGACAAGAAATACAAGTGTTGGAGAAGATTTGGAGAAAAGGGAACTCTCATATGCTGCTGGTGGGAATGTAAATAGGTGCAGCCACTGTGGAAACAATGTGGAGATTCATCAAAAGCTAAAAACTGAACTACCATATTATCCAGCTATTTCACTTTTGGATATTTGTCCAAAGAACATGTGAACAATAATTCAAAAAGATATATGCATCCCTAAGTTCATTGCAGCATTATTCACAATAGCCAAGACTTGGAAGCAACCTAAGGGCCCATGAATGAATGAATGGATAAAGAAGATGTGGTATGTGTGTGTGTGTGTATATATATATATACATACATACATACATATAGTGGAATACTACTCAGCCACAAGAAAGGTAAAATCTTGCCACTTGCAACAACATGGATGTACCTTGAGGGTATTATGATAAGCAAAGTAAATCAGAGAATGACAATTACCATGTGACTTCACTCAAATGTGGAAGATAAACAAACAAACACATTGATATGGAGAATTGATTTGTGGTTACCAGAGGGGAATAGAGCAGTGGGAGGGAAAATGGGGTAAAGGGGCATATGTGTACATTGATGGATGGCAACTAGACTTTTGGTGGTGAAAATAATGAAGTCTGTACAGAAGCTGAAATATAATGATGGACAACTGAAACTTATATAATGTTATAAACTAATGTGACTTCAATAAAAGGAGAAGGAGGAGGAAGATGAAAGATCTCCTTTGAGTAAATACAAAGGAGGGCAATTGCTGGATTCTATGATAAGAGTATGTTTAGTTTTGTAAGAAACTGCCAAACTATCTTCCAAAGTGGCTGTACCACTTTGCATTCTCACCAGCAATGAATGAGTTTCTGTTGCTCCACATTCTCACCAGCATTTGATGTCATCAGTGTTTTGGATTTAGGCTGTCCTGATAGGTGTGTAGTGGAATCTGCTTGTTGTTTCAAATGAATTAAAAAATATGTCCTCAAAAAACTTACACACAGATATTTACAGCAGCATTATTCTTTACTGCCATGACTTGAAAGCAAAACTTGGAATTTCAGTATGTGAATGCATATATAAAATGTGGTACAACCAGACGGTGGAATACTTTTTAGTGCTAAAAGTAAATAAGCTATAGAGCCATAAAAAGGTATGGAAGAATCTTAAATGCTTATTACCAAGGGAAAGAAGCTAACCTGAAAAATTACATATTATATGATTCCAAGTATATGATATTCTAGAAAAGACAAATCTATGGAGACAGTAAAAATATCAGTGACTGCTAGCAGTTAGGAGGCAGGGAAAGATGAATTGGTAGAGCATAAAGGAGCTTTAGGGCAGTGAAACTATTCTATATCATACTATAATAGTGAAAACATATCATTACACATTTGTCAGAACTCAGAGAATTTACAATGCCAAGAGTGAATCCTAATGTAAAGTATGTACTTTGGGTGATAATGATGTGTCAATGTATGTTCATTGACTGTAACAAATGTACCACTCTGTTGCATAATGTTGATAGTGAGGGAGGCTTTGTATTTGTGGGGAGAGGGATAACATGGGGAATCTCTATACCTTTCCCTCAATCTTGCTGGAAAACTTAAACTGCTCTAAGAAGTAAAGTTTATTTTAAGAAAAGGGATGAAAAAAACCCAAAATATCCAAGAACTGTGGAAAAATTTCAAAAGATATAGGATATGCATTATTAGAGAACCAGAAGGAGGATAAAGAGAACAGAACAAAAGAAATGTGTGAAGTAACAATGACAGAATTTTCCAAAATTAATGACAGACACCAAATCACAAATCCAGGAATCTCAGAGAATATACAGCAGGAAATATACAAAAAACCTACACCTAGGCATATCACCTTCAAACTTCAGAAAACTAAAGACAAACAGAAAAATCTTGAAAGAAGTCAGAGGTAATACATTACCTTAACTATTGAGAAACAAGGCTGAGGTACAGCAGAATGCTTGTCAGAAATCATGCAAGCAATAATATGGAGTGAAATATTTAAAATGTTAAAACACTAATCTGGAATTCTATATCTATTAAAATTGTCTTGCCAAAGTGAATGAGAATTAAATATTTCCTTAGACAAAAATCTGAGGGAATTTATCACCAGCGCACCTGCCCAGCAAGAAACGTTAAATGGAATCATACATTATCTAACCTTTGAAGTTTGGCTTTTTCTACTCAACATAATTTCCTTCAAAGTCATCCAAGTAGTTGTATGTGCTAATAAGATGTTATTTTTTTTTTATTGCTGAGCCATATTCCATGTTATAGATGTACAACTGCCTTTAACATTTGGACTATTTTCAGTTTGGGACTATTACAGATAAAGCTGTTATGAACAGTCTTGTTCAGGTTTTTGTGAGAACATTGTTTTCATTTTGGTGCAATAAACACCCAAGAGTGCAATTTCTAGGTCGTATGTTAAGTGCATATTTAGTTTTTTATGAAACTGTCATACTATTGTCCAATTTACATTCTCACCAGCAATGTAGAAGTGATTCAGTTTCTCTGCTGCCTTGTCAAACATTGGTGTTACCACTATTTTTATTTTAGTCATTCTTGTAGGTATGTAGTAGTATCTCATTGTGATTTGATTTCATTTATTGTTTTGTTGAGGAAGGTTCACCCTGAGCTAACATCTGTTGTCAATCTTCCTCTCTTTTTTTTGGCTTGAGGAAGATTAGCCCTGAGCTAACATCTATGCCAATTTTCCTCTATTTTATATGTGGGTCACTACTGCAGTATGACTGACAAGTGGTATAGGTCCCTGCCCAGGATCTGAACCCATGAACCCAGGCCCCCAAAGCAGAGTGCACCAAACTTAACCATTACACCATTGGGCTGGCCCCTTGATTGATTTTTTTTTAAGTAGAGCTTAAAAGCATACCTGGTGCCTGGTAAGGCAGATTCCTTTTTTTTTTTTTTTTTTTTTTACTAAAAATAACCGCTCACATTTGTATTGTACCTTAGAGTTTACAAAACACTTTCATATGTATCATATTATTTGCTCCATACAACATCCCAATAAGGTAAAGCAAGGACGATTCTCTCCATATCTTTCTTGTATTTAGAAACTTAATACCATCAGACAAATAAATATTTGCTGAATTGAATGGAATTGAAATTTGCTTCATTATAAGTGACTTCAGACAAGTCCAAACACCTCTTTGGGTCAACTGTATAATAATAGAATTGGGCAGGATGACTGGTAAGGCCCCTTGCACCTCTGGCCCTAGAGTAATTTTGTGATTTTTCCAATGAACAAATTCTAAGTCTGGGATGACTGCAGATTGGAGTACTCAGGAGTTCTGACGGTGATTTTAATTTATATTTCCCAAATGGCAAATGATGCCAAATATCTTTTCATTTATGTATTTGCCATTTGTATATCCACCTTGGGGAAATATCTTTTCTTGTCACTTGCTCATTTTCTAATAGAATTGTTTGTTTTCTTGCTGTTGAGTGTTAAGAATTCTTTATATATTCTAGACCTTAGTTCTTTGTAGAATATGAGGATTGCAAAAATTTTCTTCCAGTACATACCTTGTCTTTTCATACTCTTCGCAGGGTCATTTGCAGTGCAAATTTTTAAAATTTTCATGATGTACAATTTAGCCATTCTTGCCTTTATGAATCATGCTTTTAGTGTAGTCTAAAAATCTCTATCCCCAAAATTTTCTCCTATTTTTCCTAAAAGTTTTATACTTTTACTTTTACTTTTATGATCCATTTAGAGATAATTTTTATATAAGGTGTAAGGTTTATGTCTAGGTTCATTTTTTGGTTATGGATGCCCAATTGCTCCAGCACCATTTGTTGAAAGGCTATACTTTCTCCATTAAATTGCTTTTTCATTTTTGTCAAAAATCAGTTGGGCATATTTTTGTGGGTCTATTCTGAGTTCTCTATTCTGTTCCATTTGTCTATGTGTGTCTATTATTCTACCAATATCACACTGTTTTGATTACTGTTCTTTATAAGACTTGAAATCAGGTAGAGTGATTTCTCCCACTCTATTCTTTTCAACATTATTTAAGCTAATGTTTGGTCCATGCCTTTCCATATAAATTTTAAAGTAAGGTTATCTAAGTCTAAAAAAGCCTTTCTGGGAATTTAATAGAGTTGCATTAAACTTATAAATCAATTTGGAAAAAAGTGACATCTTTACTACATTGAATATTTAAATCCATGAACACAGTATGTTTGTCCATTTGTTTAGGTCTTCTTTGATTTCTTTTATCAGTTTTTTTGTAATTTTTAGCATAAAATCTTTTACATATTTTGATAGGTTTATATCTACATATGTTCTTTCTTTTGGAGAAATTGAATTTTCTCTATATAAATTGAGCATGGTGTTATGTTTTTTTTTTTTTTTGATTCAACCACCTAGTAGAATGTCTTTCACCAAATTTGAGGATTTTTAACTTATTATTATCACCTTTAATTTTGGGGGGGTCCCACTCTCTTACTTCTTTCCTTCTTAGCCTCTGATGATGGAAATCTTGGATCTTTTTACATTGTCCCATTTGTGCATGAAGCTCTGCTTATTTTTTTCCAAGTCTACTTTCTGTTTTAAATTGGTAAATTCTAATGATCTTTTTTTCTCTTAAACCACTTTTAGTTTTTTATTATTTTAGTGAAGTCATCTTAGCTTCTAACATTGCATAAATTTCAGGTGTACATTATTATATTATATTATAATATTCACCACCAATAGGCTAGATTTTATGCATCATCATACATATGAGACCTTTTATCTCTTTCACCTTCCCCCACCCCCCTTCTGCTCTGGTAGCCATTAATCTATTCTCCTTATCTATGAGTTTGTTTATCTTCCACATATGAGTAAAATCATATGGTATTTGTCTTTGACTTATTTTGCTTCGCTTATTACCCTCAAGGTCCATCCATGTTGTCGCAAAGGGCATGATTTTGTCTTTTTATGACTGAGCAATATTCCATTGTATATATATACCATGTCTTCTTTATCCATTCATCCATTGGTGGGGACTTGGGCTGCTTCCACTTCTTGGCAATTGTGAATAATGCTGCAATGCACATAGAAATGCATAAATCTCTCTGAATTGTTGATTTTCTGTTCTTTGGATAAATACCCAGTGGTTGGATAACTGGATCATATGGTATTTCCATCTTTAATTTTTTGAGAATCTCCATACTGTTTTCCAAAATAGCTGCACCAGTTTTCATTCCCACCAGCAGTGTATGAGAGTTTCCTTTCCTCCACATCCTCTCCAAAACTTATTGTTTCTTGTCTTGTTAATTATAGACATTCTGATGGATGTAAGGTGATATCTCATTGTAGTTTTGATTTGCATTTCCCTAATGATTAGTGATGTTGAACAGTTTTTTATGTGTCTGTTGACCATCTGTATATCTTCTTTGGAAAAAATATTTGTTCATATCCTCTGCTCATTTTTTCTATTTTCTAATGATCTATTTTGAAACTCACTGATTCTATTCTCTATCATCTCCTTTCTGTTCTTCAGCCTATCTGGTGAGTGCTGTTTATTTCTGTTATTGTAGTTTTCAATCCTATCATTTCTGATTGATTTTTTTTACTTTTATTCCTGTGCTGAGATTTTCTAATTTTTACTTGTTTCAAGGGAATCCAAAATTGTTTGTTGAAAAATTTTATGATGACTGCTTCAAAATCTTTGTCAGATGATTCCAACATCTGAGTCATGTTGGTGTTGGCCTCTGTTGATTGTGTTTTCCATTCAAGTTGATTTTTAGTGGTTCTTGGTATGAAATGTGATTTTCAATTTTATTCTGGACATTTTGGATATTAATTATAAAATTCTGGATCTTTCTAATCCCTTTTGTGTGTGTGTGTGTGTGTGTGTGTGTGTGTGAGGAAGACCAGCCCTGAGCTAACATCCATTGCAAATCCTCCTCTTCTTTTGCTGAGGAAGACTGGCCATGGGCTAACATCTATTCCCATCTTCCTCTACTTTATATGGGATGCTGCCACAGCATGGCTGACAACAGTGCATCAGTCAGCGCCTGGGATCCCAACCTGCAAATACCGGGCTGCCAAAGTGCCTAAACTGCTGCACCACCGGGCCGGCCCCTCTAATCTCTTTTTTTTTAAGCAGTCAATTCCCTTACTCTGGTGTAGTAAGAGATCCAGGTGGATTTCTATGTTCATCTTCCCACTGGGTTCCACGGACAGGACACTGACAATAGTGGAGTGCTGACTCACATTCTGCCTTCTTGCAGATAGGTGAAGTGGAAGTTCAGCTTTCTTCTTGGCACTGTTGACACTTACTCTACCAAAATGGAACATCAATTCACACGTGTAACTATTAACAAAATTGACCTTACTATTAAGCAGCTCCCCAAAATGAAATACCCAGGCCCAGATGGCTTTACTGGAGAATTTCATCACATATTCAAAGGCAAATTCACAGTTCCTCACAATCCCATCTAGATAATAGAAGAGAATAAAACTCTTTCTAATTCATTTTATAAAACTAGTGTTATTTTGATATCAAAACCAGGCACAAAAAGAAAACTACAGATCAATATCCCACATGAATATAGACACAAAATCTTTAAAATATATTAGCAAATAGAATTCAGCAATAAGTAAAAACATTTATACATGAAGACCAAGTGGAGTTTATTCCAGGCATACAAGGCTGGTTCAATGTCTGAAAATCAATCAATGTAATCCACCATATTAACTGGTTTATGAAGAAAAATTACATGATTGTATCAATTGATGCAGAAAAAGCATTTTACAAAATCCAACACCCATTCATGTTAAAAACTCTCAACAAACTAGGAATAGAGGGGAAATCCCTCAACTTGATAAAAAGCATGTAAAATGTGAAAAATATGTATAGCTAACAATGGTGGAATGGTGAAAGTCTACATGCTTTTGCATAACTTTGGGAACAATGCAAGGATGTCTGCTCTCACCAGTCTTATTCAACAAAGTAGTAGAGGTTCTAGCCAGTGGAATAGACAGAAAAGGAAATAAAAGGCATACAGATTGGAAAGGAACAAATAAAACTGTCCTTATTTGTAGATAACATGAGTGTGTACATATAAAATTATAAATCTCAAAAATATCTATACAGGAAACCCTCCTAGAAATAAGTTAATTTAGCAAGTTTCCAGGATATAAGATCAACATACAAAAATCAATTATATTTCTGTGTTCTAACATAAACCACATGGACATTCAAATTAAAACAATACCAATTATATGCAAATTTCACAAAATATGTAAAGGACTTGTATTCTCAAATGTACAAAATGCTGATGAAAGGATTCAAAGAATGTCTAAATAAATGGAGAGATATATCATATTAGTGCCTTGGAAGACTGAACATATTAAAGATGTCATTTCTCCCCAAACTGATATACAGATTTAATGCAATTCTATTTAAAAATCTCATCATGATTTTTGTAGCTACAAACACATGCTTTAAAATTGTTATGGAGAGGACCTTAATAAATTAAATCAGAAATGAAAGAGAAGACGTTACAACTGATAACACAGAAATAAAAAAGATCATAAGAGACTACTATGAAAAATTACATGCCAACAAATTTTACAGCCTAGAAGAAATGGAAAAATTCCAGGAAACATACAACCTACCAAGACTGAATAATGAAGAAAACAAAATCTGAACAGGTCAATTACTAGTAAAGAGATTGAATCAGTAATCCAAAACCTCCCAACAAACATCCAGGACCAGACCAGTTTCACTGGTGAATTCTACCAAACGTTCAAAAAAGAATTAATACTAATCTTTCTCAAACACTTTAAAAAATCAAAGAAGAGGGAGCACCTCCAAACTCATTTTATGAGACCAACATTACCCTGATAACAAAACCAAACAAGGATGCCACAAGAAAATAAAATTACAGGCCAACACCCCTGCATAGCACAGATGCAAAAATACTCAACAAAATATTAGCAAACCAAATTCAACAATACTTTAAAAGGACCATACATCGTGGTCAAGTGGAATTAATTTCAGGGATTCAAAAATGGTTTAACATCCACAAATCGATCGATGTGACACACCACATTAACAAAATGAAGGATAAAAATCATATGATAATCTCAACAGATGCAGAAAAAGCATTTGACAAAATTCAACATCCATTTATGATAAAAAACTCTCAACAAAGTGAGTATAGAGTGAATGTACCTCAACATAATAAAGGCCATATATGACAAGCCCACAGCCAACACCATATCTAATGTTGAAAAGCTGAAAATTTTTTCTCTAAGATCAAGAACAAGACAAGGATGCCCACACTTACCATTTTTATTCAACATACTATTGGAAGTATTAGCCAGATCAATTAGGCAAGAAAAAGAAATAAAAGGCACCCAAATGGGAAAGGAAAAAATAAAACCATCACTATTTAGAGATGACATGATATTATGTATAGAAAACCCTGAAGACACCACCAAAAAACTGTTAGAACTAATCAAATTTAGTAAAGTTGCAGGATACAAAATCAATAAGCAAAGATTTCTTGCATTTATATACACTAATAAGGGAATATCAGAAAGAGAAATTGAGAAAGTAATCCCATTTACAATTGCATCAAAAAGAATAAAACACCTAGGAACAAATGTAATCAAGGAGATGAAAGACCTATACAGTGAAAACTACAAGACATTAATGAAAGAAATTAAAGAAGTCACAAATAAGTGGGAAGATATTCCATGCTCATGCATTGGAAGCATTAATATTGATACAATGTCCATGCTACCTGTAGAAATCTACAGATCCAATGCAATCCCTAGGAAAATTCCAATGGCATTTTTCACAGAAATAGAAAAAAAAACTATCCTAAAATTTGTATGGAACCTCAAAAGACCCTGAATGGCCAAAACAATCTTGAAATAGACAAAGCTGGAAGCACCATAATTCCTGATTTCAAACTATTTTACAAAGTTATAGTAATCAAAGCAGTATAATATTGTCATAAAAACTGACATATAGATCAATGGCACAGAATAAAGAGGCCAGAAATAAACCCATGCATATATGGTCAATTAATTTATGACAAAAAAATCCAATAATGTACAATAAATGATGCATAGTCTCTTCAATAAATTGTATTGGGAAAATTGGAGTCACATTCAAAAGAATGAAAATAGACCACTATCTCACACCATACACAAAAATTAACTCAAAATTGATTAAAGACTTAAATGTGAGACCTGAAACTATGAAACTTCTAGAAGAAAACATAAGCAGTAGGCTCCTTGACACGAAAAGCAAAAATAAACAAGTGGGACTACATCAAATTAAAAAGCTTCTGCAAAGCAAATGAAACCATCAACAAAATGAAAAGACAACCAACAGAATAGAAGAAAATATTTGCAAATCATGTATCTGATAAGAGGTTCATATCCAAAATATATAAAGAACTCTTGAAACTCAATAGCAAACAAAGCAAAACAAAACGATCCAGCTAAAAAATGGGCAGAGGACCTGAATAGACATTTTTCCAAAAAAATGCATACAGATGGCCAACAAGTACATGAAAAGATTGTCCACATCATTAATCATCAGGGAAATGCAAACCAAAACCACAAAGAGATGTCACTTCACACCTATTAGAATAGCTGTTACCAAAAAGACAAAAAAATAACAAGTGTTGTCAAGAATGTGGAGAAAAGGGAAACGTGCACTGTTGGTGGAAATGTAAATTGGTGCAGCCACTATGGAGAACAGTATGGAGATTCATTAAGAAATTAAAAATAGAACTAATGTACAATCCAGCAATTCCACATCTGGGTGTTTATCTGAAGAAGACAAAAACACTAATTCTAAAAGATATATGTACCCCCATGTTCATTGCAACATTATTTACAATAGCCCAGATATGGAAACAACCTAAGTGTCTGTTGTTGGATGAATGGATAAAGATGATTTGGTACATATACACAATGGAATATTATTCAGCCATAAAAAAGAATGAAATCTTTCCATTTGTGACAACATGGGTGGACGTTGAGGAAATTATACTAAATGAAATGTCAGATGAAGAAAAATAGCATTTGATCACAATTATATGTGTAATTTAAAAAACAATAACAAAAAAACAAGCTCATAGATATAGAGAACATATTGGTTGCTGTCAGAGGTGGGGGATGGTGGGTGGGAGAAATGGGTGAAGCAGGTCAGAAGGTACAAACTTCCAATTATAAAATACTTAACTCACATAATGTAATGCATAGCATGTTGATTACAGTTAATAATACTATATTTCATATTTGAAATTTGCTAAGAGAGTAGATTTTCAGTCCTCATCATAAGAAAAAAAAGTTTTGTAACTGTATGGTGACAAATGTTAACGAGACTTATTGTGGTAATCATTTTGCAATGTTTACAAATATCAAATCATTATGATGTGTACTTGAAACTAACATAGTGTTATATGACAATTATACCTCAATAAAAATTGTTTCTCACAAAACAAAAAAAATAATAATAATAATTCCAGGTGGTTTAAAGACCTAAAGAAGTAGAAGTAAGTATTTTTAAAGAAAATATAAGAGAATACTTGCATGACATTAGACTAAGCAAAAGTTCCCTAAAAACAAGATGCAATGTATCTATCCAACTTTTTTCCTTTTAACAATGTATCGTTTCATATAAGTGTATACAGAACAATTCCATTCTTATTCATGAGCACATAATATTCCATTGTGTGCATGTATGATAATTTATATTAAACAGTCTTCTATTGATGGGCATGCAGGTTGTGTCTAGTATTTTGTCAATACATTCAATTCTTCAATTAGTAATCAGGTACGTACATCTTTGTGCACTTGTGCAGGCGTATCTACAGGATAAGTTCCTAGAAATGGAATTGCTAGGCCAAAGGGTATATACATTGTAAATTATTGATAGATATTATCAGATTGTCTGCCAAAGAATTATCATCTATGCTTTCAATAAGAGTGTATGAAGGTGTTTCTTTACACCCTGTCAACACTGCTCATCATCAAACATTTCCATTTTATTGATCTGGTTGGGGAAAATTGTGCTTTGTTGTTCGAAAAGTATGAGTGAGGATAAGCATATTTTCAATATATTTAATCACCATTTGTATTTCTTTTCCATGAAAGTTTTCCCCTCATTTTTCTCTTTGGTTGTTGGCCTTCTATTTATTAACTTATAAAAACTTTTTATATAACAAGGAACTTATTTTCTGTTCTTCATGTTCTTTTTAATAATTGCATAGAATCCCACACATGATAATTTATTTCTTCTACCCTCTACTATTGGACAGGGGTTGTTTTCAGTTTTTTCCTATTTTAAACAACCCTATGCTGAACAACATTCCAGGCCCTGGATGCAGAGCCATGAAGGGAATGGGGAAACTTATGTCTCTCTACTGCTTATTTGTGGGAGAGGTTGGTGCAAGTTGTCTGATTGAGTAATTACAAACGTGATTCAGCTCATCCCTCAAAGGCTCCAGCTTCATCCCAGAGTTTAAGGCTGTGTTTACCTTCACCCAAGGATTTAGAGCCTAGCAAGACAGTCAGCAGGGCCCATTGGTGCCAGACAGGGGCATCCTTCAAAACAATGCATCCTCTATGGCCAGCAACAGTGTGGAGTGTTCTGTACATGTCTGTTTGGTCCCACTGTTCTATAGTGTTGTTCAAATCCTTTATTTCCTTACTTATCTATCTGGTTGTTCTATCCATTTTCAATTTGCGTGCTGAGGTCTCAAACTATTATTGTAGAATGGTCTGCTACTCCCTTCACTTGTATCATTGTTTGCCTAATGTGTTTGGGAACTCAGATGTTTGGTGATTATATGCTTACAATTATTATATCTTCATAAATTGACCCTTTATTAACATGTAATATCCTCTTTTATCGTGATAGTTTTTGACCTTAAGTCTATTTTTCTCATATTAGTACAGCCACTGCAGCTCTCTCTCTCTTTTTTTTTTTACTATTTGCACGGAATATCTTTGTCTATCCTTCAATTTCAACTTCTTTACATCTTTAGATCTCAAGTGAGTCTCTTTTAGACAGCATATTGTTGGAAAATGTTTTTTCATCTATTCTGCCTATCTCTGTCTTTTGATTGGACTGTTTAATCTATTTACATTTAAAGTAATTACTGATAAAGAAGGACTTACTTCTGTCATATTTCTACTTGTTTTCTGTATATCTTATAGATTCTTTTGTCCCTCATTTTCTCCACTAATGCCTTTTTTGTGTTTAGTTGATTTTTTTGTAGTCAATTTTTTATTCTCTTCTCTTTTCCTTTTATATGTATTCTATATTTATTTTCTTAGTGGTTTTCTTGGAGATTGCATTTAGTGACCTAAAGTTATAACAATCTAATTTGAATAAAACCAAATTAACTTCAATTGCATACAAAAACTCTACTTCTAAACAGCTGCATTCCACCTTTTATACTACTGATGTCAAAAATTACATTTTTATGCATTGGATATTCAATAACATAGATATATAATTATTTTTATGCACTTGTCTTTTAAATCCTGTAGAAATTAAAAGTGGAGATACAAAGAAAAATTACAATAATACTGGCTTTTATATTTGTCCATGTATTTACCTTTAGCATGGAAACATATCTTTATATAGCTTCAAGTTGTTGTCTACAGTCCTTTCATTTCAAGCCAAAGAACTACCTTTAGCACTTCTTGCAGGACAAGTCTAGCAATGAAAATTATCAGCTTTTGTTTCCCTCATTTTAGATGGACCATTTTGCCAGATATAGAATTCTTGTTTGACAGAATATTGAAAGAATACTTTTTCTTTCAGCACTTTAAATATATTATCCCACTCCCTGAAGGCCTGCAAGGTTTTTGCTGAAAGATCCACTGATATTCTTAGTGAAGAGCCCTTGTGTGTGACATGTTGCATTTCTCTTGCTGCTTTCAAGATTCTTTCTTTGTCTTTGAATTTCTGTGAATTATAATTTGATTATAGTGTGTCTCAGTGTGGGTTTCTTTGGGTTTACTCTACTTAGAATTTGTTGAGATTTTGTATTTGTATATCCATGTCTTTCCTCAAATTTGGAAAAATTTTGGCCATTATTTTTTCAAGAAATCTCTGTCCCTTTCTTTCTCTTCTCCTTCTGGGACTTCCTTAATGTGTATATTGCTCTGATAGACACTGTGCCATAAGTCCCTTAGGCTCTGTCCACTTTTCTTCATTCTTTTCACTTTTTGATCCTCAACATCAATAATAAAAAATGACTTGTACTCAAATTCAGTGATTTTTCTTCTGTCTTTTAGAGTCTGCTGTTAAACCAATCTAGTGAATTTTTAAATTCAGTTATTGTGTTTTTTAGGTCCAGAATTTCTATTTGATTCATTTTTATATTTTATATCTCTTTGTTGATATTCTCATTTTCTTCATATATATTTCTGATTTTATTTAGTTGTCTGCCCATGTTATCCTTTAGCTCCTTTAATATACATGACAGTTGCTTAAATATTTTGTCAAGTAAATCTATGGTCTGTGTTTGTTTAGGGTCAGTTTCTAGAAATTTATTTTATTTTTGAATGAGCTATGTTACCATGTTTCTTTGTATGTCTTGTGATCTTTTCTTGAAAATTGGGCATTTGAAAAAACAATCACCTCCCACAGAATTTGTGGACATGCTCCATACAGGGGAAGATCTTCACCAATCAGCCTGGCATGAAGGTTCAAGGTCCTCTTGGAACTTTTCTGGGGTTTTGTCTTTCCTGAGCCTCTGTGTGTGCTTTTATAAAATTCTTTTATATATGCAGCTACTTTTAAATGTCTCAATTTTCCTAAGAATCTCACACCTGCTTCTTTTGGAGACATCTATTCTATTTTATACTTGTGCCCATAATTTCTTGCTCCCAGGCACTTGCAGGCCTGCAGACTCCCTGAAGCTTTCACCCACTGCTGCTTTCAGTGGCCTCCAAACTAATATGCAAACTAAGGCACCATTCCTGACAGTGCTCCTTGCCAGATGAGACAGAAACAAATCCCTCAGGCCAGAATGACAGACAAGCCAAAATATTGCAATTAAGTTCCATTAACTTCTTCCTGTCCTGAGGGAGGAATTGGGAATTAGGCATCTCACTCCCAACTGTGCCTACATTGTGCAAGGGAGAAGGTAGTGCAAGAGGGAGCAAAAGTGACACAAGACTTCCTAAACTATTGAGTGTGTTCTTTTAGCTAAATGTTTTCTTGGATATTGTAGCTTCTTAAGTGGTTTATAGGATTCCCACAAAGCAACTTTAGGCTTTATGTTGTTATTTCATGTTTCCATGGGAAAACAAGCTTGAAGCTTCCTATTCTCTCATCTTGATGATGTCACTTTCAGAGAGATTTTAAAAAGTCTTTGTTTAGTAGTTGTTATATCTGAGTTTCCTTGGGTATGGTTTCTGTCAATTAATTTAGTTCTTCTGAATGGGCCATGCTTTCCTCTTTCTTTATATGCCTTGTGATTTTTTTGTGTGTGAAAATTGGGCATTTGACTATTATATTGTAATAACTCTGTAAGTCAGATTTTCCCACTTCCCCAAGACTCATTGGGGTTTCTTGATTGTTGAATATTGAAGTGGTCCATTTTTGGAGACCTGTCCAACCTACTCTTGCAAAGACTATTCCTCATTTGTGATCACTGAAGTCTGTTCCTTTAGCTTGTGTTCAGCTAAGGTTTTGACAGAGATTTCCTTAAATGCTGGGAGCTAAAACTAGCAAGCAAACTAAAAAAGTACCCCAAAACTAAACAGACAATAACCACCTTTCCTGGTCTACACACATGTGTTCTCTGCTGGGTCACCCCTTCACCATTTAGCTAGGCTTATTCTTAGCCTAGGGTTCAGGAGAAAATTATTTAGGACTTTTCAGGACCTGTGCCTTGCCTGGGCATGTATGTGGCTTGATTTTTGAGTGTCCTAATTTCCCAAAGAGGCTTGCCCCAGCTTCTGCTCTGGGCCTTAGATGGTCTATTGTACATCTCCACTAATAACCTCTTGCCCCAAGCATCTGTGGTTTTGTAGTTCACCTTGTAGCTTGTATAAGCAGTGACTACTTCTCTTCTCATGTGTTTTATGAGTTATGGGAAACAGATGAACACCTTGCATCTGTACTTCAGATATTCCCTAGACGGGCTAGAAGGGAAAGGTTGGGATAAGTGTGAGTAAAATGCTACAAAATTTTCTCATCATTTTGAAGATAGCTTTTTCTTGATTTGGAGTTTCTTTCTTGATTAGTCATTGTTGTTGATATTTTACTGTTATCCAGAGCAACTACAAAGTTGATTCAGTTTCTGATTGTTTTTCTCTGATTGCTTTCACTGAGAAAAAGAGCTTGGCGATTCCTAGTCTACCATTTTGCTGATAAACCTCCCAGAAATTTTTTTCATTTTAAATTACATTTCTTTTCAAATTATTTTTAATTGTGGTAAAAAACCCATAACATTTAATTTATCATCTTAACCATTTTAAGTACAGTTCAATAGTATAAAGTATATTCAGATTGTTTTGCAACTGACCACCAAAACTTTTCTTCTTGCAAAACTGAAAATCTATAACTCTTAAACCACAGCTTGCTATTTCCCACTCCCAAACCCCTAACAACCACCATTCCAGTTCTTATCTCTATACATTTAAATACTATGGATACCACTTATAAGCGGGATCATGCAATATTTGTCATTTTGTGACTGCTTATTCACTTAGCATATGTCCTCAACATTCATCCACATTGTAGTACACGGCAGGATTTCCTTCCTTTTAACGTTGAATAATATTCCATTGCATGTATATGCCACGATGGATACATGGGTTGCTCCACTTCTTGGCTTGTGTAAATAATACTGTTATGAATATGAATGTGCAAATATCTCTTCATGATTGTGCTTTCAATTATTTTAAATGTATACTCAGAAGTGGGTTTACTGGATCATGTGGTAATTCTGTTTCATTTTATGAAGAACTTCTATACTGCTTTTCACACTGGCTACACCATTTTACATTCCCAGCAAAAATGCACAAGTGTTCTAATTTCTCTATATCCTGACCAAAACTTGTAATTTTCTGATTTTTGTTTTTGTTTTTATTTTTAACACTTGGCATCTTAAGGAATGTGAGGTGAGATCTCATGGTGGTTTTGATTTCCATTTCCCTAATGATTAGTGATGTTGAGCGTCTTTTCATATGTATGTTGGCAATTTATATATCATCTTTGGAGAAATGTCTATTCAAGTCCTTATTTTATTTTTGAATTATTTTATTGGGATCATAATGGTTTATAACATTCTGTAATTTCAGGTGTACCTTATTATTTATCAATTTCTGTATAGACTGATTCATGCTCACCACCAGTAGTCTAATTTTTATCAGTCACAATACATATGTGCCCCTTTACCCCTTTTGCACATGCCCCAGCCCCCTTCCACTCTGGTAACCACTAATCTGTTCTCTTTACCCATGTATTTGTTTATCTTCCACATATGAGTAAAATCATGAAGTATTTGTCTTTCTCTGGATTATTTTGCTTAACATAATACCCTCGAGGTACATCCATGTCATCACAAATGACAAAATTTTGTCTTTTTATGGCTGAGTATTATTCCATTGTATATGTATATACCACATCTTCTTTATCCCTTCACCCATAGGAGTGCACTTGGGTTGCTTCCACATCTTGGCTAATGAGAATAATGCTGCAATGAACATAACAGTGCATAAATCTCTTTTGATTGTTGATTTCAAGTTCCTTGGATAAATACCCAAGAATGGCATAGCTGGATCATATGGTATTTCTATTTTTAAATTTTGAGAAGTCTCCACACTGTTTTCCATAGTGGCTGCACCAGTTTGCATTCCCACCAGCAGTGTATGAGGGTTCTTTTTCTCCATATTCTCTCCAAATTTTGTTGTATTTTGCCTTGGTAATTATAGCCATTCAGACAGGTGTGAGGTGATATCTCATTGTAGTTTTGATTTGCATTTCCCTAATAACTAGTGATGTTGAGCAACTTTTCATGTGTCTGTTGTCCACCTGTATATCTTCTTTAGAAAAATATCCGTTCATATCCTCTGCCGATTTTTTGATCTGGTTGTTTGTTGTTGACTTGTATGAGTTCTTTACATATTTTGGAAATTAACCCCTTGTCAGATACATGATTTGCAAGTATTGTCTCCCAGCTGGTGGTTTGTCTTTTCATTTTGTTCATGGTTTCCTTTGCCTTGCAGAACCTTTTTACTCTGATGTAGTCCCATTTGTTAACTTTTTCTTTTGTTTCCCTTGCCTGAGTAGACATGGTATTTGAGAAGATGCTGTTAAGACCAATGTCAAAGAATGTACTGCCTATATTTTCTTCTAGGAGTTTTATGGTTTCAGGGCTTACATTCAAGTCTTTAATCAATTTGGGTTAATTTTTGTGTATGGTGCAAGATAATGGTCTTCTTTCATTCTTTTGCATGTGGCTGTCCAGTTTTCCCAACACCATTTATTGAAGGGACTTCTGTTTCTCCATTTTATGCTCCTGGCTCCTTTGTCAAAGATTAACTGTCCATAGATGTGTGGTTTTATTTCTGGGCTTTCAATCTATTCCCTTGATCTGTGTGTCATTTTTTGTGCTGGTATGTTTGCTGTTTTGGTTATTATAGCTTTGTAGTGTATTTTGAATGTAGGGATTGTGATACCTCCAGCTTTGTTCTTTTTTTTTTTCATGATTGCTGTGACTATTTGAGGTCTTTTGTTGTTCCATCTAAATTTTAGAATTCATTGTTCTATTTCTCTGAATAATGATATTGGGATTCTGACTGGGGTTGAATTGAATCTGTAGATTGCTTTAGGTAAGATGGACATTTTAACTATGTTTATTCCAATCCATGAGCAAGGAATATCTTTCCATTTCTTTATATCTTCTTCACTTTCTTTCAATAATGTCTTATAGTTTTCAGTGTATAGGTCTTTCACCTATTTAGTCAAATTTATTCCTAGATATTTTATTCTTTCTGTTATGACTGTAAATGGGATTGTATTCTTGACTTCTCTTTCTGCAAGATGGTTATTATTGTATAGAAATGCAACTGATCTTTTAAGTTGATTTTGTACCCTCCAACCTTGCTGTAGTTGATAATTTCTAATAGTTGTCTGATGGATTATTTAGGGTTTTCTATGTATAGAATCATGTCATCTGCAAAGAGTAAGAGTTTCATTTCTTCCTTTCCAATTTGGATTCCTTTTATTTCTTTTTCTTGCCTAATTGCTCTGGCCAAAACCTCCAATACTATGTTGAATAGGAGTGGCAAGAGTGGGCACCTTTGTCTTGTTCCTGTTCTAAGAGGGATGGCTTTCAGTTTTTCACCATTGATTATGATGTTGCCTGTGGGTTTGTAATATATGGCATTTATTATGTGGATGTAGTTTCTTTCTATACCCATTTTATTGAGAGTTTTTATCCTAAATGGATATTCAATCTTGTCAAAGGCTTTCTCTGCATCTCTTGAGATGATCATGTGGCTTTTATTCCTCATGTTCCTAATGATTGATGTGTGGATGTTGAACCACCCCTGCCTCCCTGGTATAAATCCCACTTGCTCATGGTGTATGATCCTTTTAATGTATTGCTGCATTCAGTTTGCCAATGTTTTGTTGAGGAGTTTTGCATCTATGTTCATCAGCGATATTGGCCTGTAATTTTCCTTCTTTGTGCGTTCTTGTCTGGTTCGAGTATCAGGGTAATGTTGTCCTCACAGAATGAGCTAGGAAGCATTCCATCTTCTTTAATTTTTTGGAATATTTTGAGAAGGATAGGTATTAAGTCTTCTTTGAATGTGTGGTAGAATTCACCAGAGAAGCCATCTGACCCTGGACTTTTGATTTTTGAGAGGTTTTTAATGACTATTTCAATTTCCTTACTTGTGATTGGTTTATTCAAATTCTCTATTTCTTCTTGATTCAGTTTTCGTAGGTTGTATGAGTCTAAGAATTTATCCATTTCTTCTAGGTTATCCAGTTTGTGAGCATATAGCTTTCCATAGTATTTTCTTATAATCCTTTGTATTTCTGCAATATCCATTGTAATTTCTCCTCTTCCATTTCTAATTTTCTTTATTTGAGCCTTCTTTTTTTCTTAGTGAGTCTGGCTAAGGGTTTGTCAATTTTGTTTATCTTCTCAAAGAACCACTTCTTAGATTCATTGATCCTTTCTGCTGTTTCTTTAGTCTTTATTTCATTTAGTCCTGCTCTAATTTTTATTATTTCCCCCCTTCTGCTGACTTTGGGCTTTGTTTGTTGTTCTTTTTCTAGTTCTGTCAGGTGTAGTTTGTGATTATTTATATGAGATTTTTCTTGTTTGTTGAAGTGGGCCTGTATTGCTATGAATTTCCCTCTTATAACAGCTTTTGCCCCATCCCATAAGAGTTTCTTTGTTGTATTTTCATTTTCATTTCTCTCCAGATATTTTTTTAAATTTCTTCTTTGAGTTTTTCATTGATCCAATGGTTGTTCATTATCATGTTGTTTAGTCTCCACGTATTTTTGACTTTCCTAGCTTTTTTTCTTGTAGTTGGTTTCCAATTTCATAGCATTGTGTTCACAAAAAGGTGCTTGATATGATTTCAATCTTCTTAAATTTATTGAGGCTTGCCTTGTTTCCCAACATATGGTCTTTTGTTGAGAATGTTCCATGTGCACTTGAGAAGAATGTGTATTCTGTTCTTTTTGGATGTAATGCTCTCTCTCTCTCTCTCTCTATATATATATATATTAACCCCATCTGATCAAATGTTTCATTTAAATCCACTACTTCCTTGTTGACTTTCTGTCTTGATGATCTATCCGTTGATGTAAGTGGGGGTGTTATGGTCCCCCACTATTTTTATGTTACTGCTAATTTCTCCCTTTAGGTCTGTTAATAGTTGCTTTATACACTTTGGTGCTCCTATGTTAGGTGCATATATATTCATAAGTGTTATGTCCTCTTGGTGGAGACTCCCCTTTGTCACTATATATGGTCCCTCTTTGTCTCTCATTTTCCTTTTCATCTTGAAGTTTGTTTTGTCTGATATAAGTAAGGCAACAACTGCTTTCTTTTGTTAGCCATTTGCTTGGAGTACTGTCTTCCATCCCTTCACGCTGAGTCTATGTTTGTCTTTATAGCTGAGATGTGTTTCCTGGAGGCGGCATATTGTTGGGTCTCATTTTTTAATCCATCCAACCACTCTGTGTCTTTTGATTAAAGAATTCAATCCATTTACATTTAGAGTGTTTATTGATATATGAGGACTTAATACTACCATTTTCTCATTGTTCTATATTTCCATTCTTTCTCCTCCTTTGTATTTCTGACTGCCATTTCATTTGCTGTGGTGGTTTTCTCTTTTTTTAAATGAGTTCTGGCTCTGCTCTGATTTTTGTTTAATAGTTACTGTGAGGTTTGTATAAAAGATCTTATAGATGAGATAGTTCATTTTCTCTTAGCTTCTTATCTCCATTAGCCTAAGCAGGTTCCATTCCTTTCCTCTTCTCTTCCAGAGTTATTGTTGTCACAAATTATTCTGTTTTGTGTTGTGAATTTGTGACTAAGTTGAAGTGTTTATAGTCACTTTTGATGCTTTCCTTACCTTTATCTTTTAAGCTGTAATTATTTCCTAGCATGTTCTGAAAGACAGTTTCAGTCTTCTGATTTTGTCTGTCCATTTATCTCAGTGCTGAAAGCTTTGTAGACCTTTGCCTTTTTGTTTCAGGTATTAGGTCATCCTTGATCATTTCTTGTAGGTGAGGTCTAGTGGTGATGAACTCCCTCAGCTTTTGTTTATCTGGGGAAGCTTTTATTTCTCCATCATCTCTGAAGGATAGTTTTGCTGGATAGAGTATTCTTGGCTGAATGTTTTTGTCTTTCAGTATTTTGAATATATCATTCCAATCTCTCCTAGCCTGTAAGGTTTCTGCCCAGAAATCCACTGAAAGCCTTGTAAGGGCTCCTTTGTAGTTTGTTTTCTTCTACCTTGATGCTGTTAATATTTTTCTTTTTCATTGACTTTTGCCAGTTTGACTATTATATGCCTCAGAGAATGTCTTTTTGCATTGATGGAATTAGAAGTTCTATTGGCTTCATGTATTTGTAAGTCTGGTTCCTTACTCAAGTTTGTGAAGTTCTCAGTTATTATTTCTTTGAACAAGCTCTCTGCTCCTTTGTCCCTCTCTTCTCCCTCTGGAATACCTATAATCCGTATGTTGCTTTTCCTAGTTGAGTAGGATATTTCTCAAAGAATTCCTTCATTTTTTAATCTTAGTTCTCTCTCCTCCTCCATCTGAAGTATTTCTATATATTTATCCTCCAAATCACTAATTCCTTCTTCCATAACAGCAGCTCTATTTTTTAAGGATTCTAGATTATTTTTTGTCTCACTAATTGTGTTCTTCATATCCAGAATTTCTGCTTGTTTTTTTTATAGTTTCAGTCTCTGCTGAAGTATTCCTTCTGCTCATTAATTTTATTCCTGAGTTCATTTAACAGTCTTTCTGAGTTTTCCTGTAACTCACTGAGTTTCTTTATGACAGCTATTTTGAATTCTCTCTCGCTTAGATTGTAGATTTCTGTGACTTCAGGCTTGGGTTCTGGAGACTTGTCATTTTCCTTCGGCTCTGAATTGTGGCTATCATTTCTCATGGTGTTTGATGAACTAATCCTTTGCCAGTGCATTTGTGGTAGTATCAGGTCACAGAGACCACCTGCTACTCCTTGGGAGAAGCAGGAGCTGTGTTTCTGATCCCACCCCATCTGCTGAAAATTCTGGGGATATGGTAGGCACTGCCACCAGCCAGGAAAGCATTCATGGGTGGGCTCAGGGATGCTGCTGTCTCTTTTTACAGTCACATCAGGGTGCATTCCCACTTGTGGGTCCACAGTGGAACTATGGGCATCCTGCCATCTGAAAAAGTGTTCATATGCACGTGTAGATCTGCCACTGCCTCTTTTTAGGGTCATGCCAGCTGGTGTGCTTGGTGTGTGGGGCTTCTTTGTGGAGTCTGAGCCTGGGCCACTCTTTGGGACCACAGTGCATGGTGGGCTCTCCTGCCAGGCAGGAAAGTATTTGTGTGTGAGCTCAGGGCTGCTGCCACTTCTTCTTACAGTTGTGTTGAGGCACATTCCCTCTTCTGGGGCTGCAGCTGTACCATGTACACTCCTGCTGGCTGAGAAAGCACTCACCTCCATGCATAGATCTATCTCCACATCTTCTTATGGTTGTGCTGGCTGCTGTGCTTGGTGAGTGGGGCTTCTTTGCTGGGCTCGAGCCTGGGCCTTTGTTGAGTCTGCAGTGGCATAGTGGGCTCTCCCACTGGCCAGGAAAGCTTTTGCACGTGGGCTCAGGGCTGCCTCCACCTCTTCTTACAATCATACTAAAGTGTATTCCCATTTGTGGGGCTGCAGTGGCACTGTGGGTGCTCCCAGCTGGGAAGGAGTTTTCACACACTCTCAGAACTGCCAGGAAGGGTCAGGGAGTCCTCACCTATCTCGACTACTTCCTCAAAGCTCAGGCCATCTACCTTCAGATGAGTCTCTCAGGCATCCTGTTGTGTTGTGTAGGTATTCTCAGTCAGTCAATGATTGTCCATTTAGTTGTAGTTCAAAGGGAAAGAGATAAAGGGAAGAGCTCACTCTGCCATGTTGCTGATGTCATCCCCTTTGCTCTTATTTTTGTGAGGAAGACTAGCCCTGAGCTAATACCTGCTGCCAATCCTCCTCTTTTTTGCTGAGGAAGACTGGTCCTGGGCTAACCGCCATACCCACCTTCCTCTACTTTATATGGGACACCACCACAGCTTGGCTTGACAAGCAGTGCATTGGTCTGTGCCTGGGATCTGAACCTGTGAACCCTGAGCCACCAGAAGCAGAATGTGTGAACTTAACTGCTACACCACCAGCTGGCCCTTCCCTCTGTTCATTTTTTAATTGGGGTATTTTGTTGTTCTTGAGTTGTAGGAGTTCTTTATATACTCTGGATATTAACTCCTTATCAGAAATATAATTTGCAAATGTTTTCTCCCATTCTGTAGGTTGTCTTTTAAATCCATTGATTATGTGCCTTGATGTATATACCTTTTTGAATTTCGTATAGTCTTATTTATCTATATTTTTCTTTTGTTGCCTAGGTTTTGGTGTCATATCCAAGAAACATGCAAAGTCCAATGTCTTAGAGATTTCCCCTGTTTTCTTCTAGGAATCTTATAGTTTTAGTTCCAATGTTAAAGTCTTTAGTCCATTTTACAGTAATGTTTGTGTATGGTGTAAATTGAGTGTCAACTTCATTCTTTTGCATGTGGCTGTCCAGTTTTCCCAACACCATTTGTTGAAGAGAGACTGTCCTTTCCCCATTGAATAGTCTTGGCACTCTTGTTGAAAATCACTTGACTGTATACATGAGGGTTTATTTCTGGGCTTTTTATTGTATACCATTGGTCTATATGTCTGCTTTTATTCCACTATCACACTGTTTTCATTACTGTCAGTTTATAATATGTAAGGGAATCAGAAAGTGTGAGACCTCTAACTTTATTTTCTTTCTCAAGATTATCTTGGTAATCTGGATTTTCTGAGATTCCATGTGAAGTTTTGGTAGATTTTTCTCTTTCTGCAAAAATTGCGTTGGGATTTTCATAAGGTTTGTGTTGAATCTGTAGACCACTTTGGATAGTGTGGACATTTTAACAATATTTAGTCTTCCATCCATAAATACAAGATGCCTTTCTGTTTATTTGTGTTTTTAACTTCTTTCAGCAATGTTTTGCAGTTTTAGTGTACAAGTCTTCCACCTCCTTGGTTAAGTTTACCATTAAGTATTTCATTTTTTGATTCAAGCATAAAATGAATTATTTCCTTAATTTTCTTTTCCAATTGTTCATTACAAGTGTATAGAAAAACAAATGATTTTTGTGTTTTGGTTTTTTATGCTACAACTTTGCTGAATTCATTTCTTAGTTCTAATAGTTTTTGTGGAATATTTAGGGGGGTTTTAATGTATAAGATTATGTTATCTGCAAACAGAGATAATGTCACCTCTGTTTTCTAATTTCTTTTTCTTGCCTAATTTCTCTGGCCAGGACTTCCAGTACTATGTTGAATGTAAATGGTCAAAGTGGGCATCCTTGTCTTCTATCTGATCTTAAGAAAACAGAATTTATTCTCTCATCATTGCATATGATGTTAAATGTGGGCTTTTTATATAAAGCTTTTATTATGTTGAGGCAGTTTCCTTCCAATTCTAGTTGATTTATTATTGTTAGTATGAACTGGTGTTGAATTTTGCCAGTAGCTTTTTCTGCATCAATTGTTATGAGCATGTTTCTTCTTCCTTGTGTTAATTTAGATTATTACATTGATTTAAATAAGTTCAGCCAAATTTGCATTTCAGCAATAAATCCCACTTGGTATATAATTTTTAAAAAGTGTATTATAAAGTTTTTACTGTATTTAATTTCTTTACTAGTATTTTGTTGAGGTGTCTTGCATAAGTATTCACTAGGGATACTAGCCTGTAGTTTTTTTCCTTGTCATGTCTTTGGTTTTAGAATCAGGGTAATACTGCTCTCATAGAATGAATTTGGAAGTGTTCTCTCCTCTTCAATTTTGTGGAAGAGTTTGAGGAGATTTTACGTTAATTCTTCTTTAAATTTTTTGCAGCATTCTCCAGAATCTATCTGGCTATAGGCTTTTTTGTGAGGCTTTTGATTATTGAATAATATCCTTAGTAGTGAATATCCTATTCACCTTTTCCATTTCTTCGTGATTCTGTCTTGGTGTTAATTGGTTGTGAGTTTCTAGAAATTAATCCATTTCCTCTAGATTATTCAATTTGTTGGTATGTAATGGTTAATACTATTCTCTTGTAGTTCTTTTTATTTCTGTAGAATCAGTTGTGATGTGCCCTATTTCCAATTTTACTTACTTGAGTCTTCTCTTTTTCTAGCTAAAGGGAATCTAGCATAATCTAGCTAAAGTTTTGTCAGTTTTATTGATATTTTCAAAAAATCAAATCAGTTTCATTGATTTTTTCTATTGATTTTCTATTCTCTATTTCACTTATCTCTGCTTTAATCTTTATTATTTCCTTCCTTCTGCCAGCTTCAGTTTTAGTTTCATCTTATTTTTCTAGTTCCTTGAGATATACAATTAGGTTTCTCATTTGAGTTTTTTTTTTTTAAATTGTAGTGTTAGCAATTAGAGCTACAAATTTTCCTCTTAACACTACTTAACACTGAATCTAATAAATTTTGGTATGTTATGTTTCTGTTTTCATTTATCTCAATATATTTACTAATTTCCTATATTATTTATTCTTTGACTAATTGTTTGATCTTGAATCCCAATGATGGCAAAGTAAAATTATTAAGTAGACACAATTTCTGGCATGCATTTTTATTCATAGTTAATATGTGATTTAGAAGACCTAGATACTGAAGAAGGCCTGGGAAGACAGCAAATACAAACCAGTTATACAATGAAAAGTAAATCAGAGGTCATCTTGATGACCTACTTTGCCTTATGATTAGTATCATTATTGGAGAGTAATTGATCTTCCTGATGATTATGGTTTTTCACACAATGCCTTATACTGTGACTATTGTGCTTCTCAAAAAATACTTGTTGAGTTTGAAATCTTTTACTCTAAGCTAAGAGACAAGACAAGGGTGCCCACTTGCAGCACTCCTATTCAACATAGTTCTGGAAGTCCTAGCCTGAGTAATCAGAGAGAAAAAGAAATAAAAGGCATCAGAATTGGAAAGGAAGAAGTAAAAGTGTCTCTATTTGCAGATGACATTATATATAGAAAATTCAAAAGATTCACCAAAAAATTGTTAGATCTAATCAGCAAATTCAATATAGTTGCAGAATACAAAATAAGCATACAAATCAGTAGCTTTTATATACACTAACAACAAATTATCTGAAAAAAATAAAATAGTCTCATTTACACAGCATCAAAAACAATAAAATGCTTAGAAATAAATTTAACCAAGGATGTGAAATATTTCTTCACTGAAAACTACAAAACATTGATGAAAGAAATTGAAGAAGACACAAATAAATGGGAAAGTATCCTATGTTAATGGATCAGAATAATTAATATTGTTAAAACATTAATACTACCCAAAGGCATTTAATGCAATTCCTGTCAAGATTTTAATAGCATTTTTTTACAACAGTAGAAAAAAGAACCCTAAAATTTATATGGAACTACAAGAGACCCCAAATAACCAAAGCAATCCTGAGAAATAAAAACGTTATAAAGCTATATTTATCAAACAATATGATACTAGCATAAAACTGACATATAGACCAATGGAACAAAATCAAGAGCCCAAGGGAAAAAAAAACCATGCATATACGGTCAACTAATACTTGACAAGTGAGGCAAGAATCCTCAATGGAGGAGACAGTCTCTCAAATGGTGCTGGGAAAATTGGATGTTCAGATGTAAAAGAATGAAATTAGACCTCTACCTTACATCAGTAAAAAAATTTAACTAAAAATGGGTTAAAGACTTAAATGTAAGGCCTAAAACCATGAGACTCCTAGAAAAAAATCATAGGAAAAATCTCCTTGACATGAGTCTTGGCAATAATTTTTTGGATATGGAACATAAAGCACAAACAACAAAATAAAAAATAAACAAATGGTACTACATCAAACTTAAAAGCTTCTGCACAGCAAAAGAAATCAGCAAAATGAGAAGACAAGCTATGAAATAGGAAAAAAATGTTAGCAAATGATATATCTGATAAGAGTTTAATATCCAAAATATGTAAAGAACATATACACTTCAATGGCATAAAACCCCCAAGTAATCCAATTAAAAAATGTGCAAAGGACCTGAATAGACATTTCTCCAAAGAAGGCATACAAATGGCCAACAAATACATGAAAACGTGGTCAACATCACTTATCATTAGGCAAATGCAAATCAAAACCACAGTGAGATATCACCTCATGCCTGTTAGAATGGCTGTCGTCAAAAAGACAAGAGATAACAAATGCTGGTGAAGATGTGGAGATAAGGGAACTCTTGTGCACTGTCAGTGAGATTATAAATTGGTATAATCACTATGTAAATCAGTATGTGGTTTCTCAAAAAATTAAAAGTAGACCTACCATATGATCCAGAAATTCCACTTGTGAGTATATATCTGAAGGAAACGAAATCACGACATTGAAGAGATATCTGCATCCCCATGTTCATAGCAGCATTGTTTACAATAGCCAAGACATGGAAACAAGTTAACTGTCCATCAACAAATGAATGGATAAAGAAATATATATATATTATTTGTATGTTATAAATATTTGTTTATGTTTTATTTATGTATTATAAAATAAATAGTATATATATGTATATATATAATAAATAGTATATATTATATATATATTATATGATAAGTGAAATAAGTCAGAGAAAGACAAATACTGTATGATATTACTCTAATGTAGACCCCCCCAAAAAAGAAACCTCATAGAAAATGAGTTCAGATTTGTGGTTACCAGAGACAGGGGTTAGGAGGTGGGGGAATTGGTTGAATATGGCCAAAAAGTACAAAATTCCCATTAAAAGATAAATAAGTACTGGGGATGTAACGTACAGCATGATGACTGTACTTAACACTGCTGTATACTATACTTAAACATAGCTAAAATTATTGTGTCAATCATTTCATTTATATGTAAGTCAAGTCACTCTGACTTAAACTTATACAGTGCTGTATGACAACAATATCTCAATAAAACCAAAATTAAAAAAAGAAAATTTGGTTAAAATATATTGTTGAATTTATCAACATGGCCAAATAAGACATTCCTCCTTCATATCCCCCCTCAACAACAACAATTTGGCATCCATTTATGGGAAAATTGTCTTTGTGGGAGGTTAAAGTCAGCACTATATGTCAATGGACTCAAGAGGAGTCTTGCTCACACGTGTGTTGGGTAATAAACAAACTGACTTCAGTCACGGCTGTGGACCCTGCAGCAGCTTTTGAACTGGCTCCAGCCCCTCTTGGCTGTTGTCCAAAAACCCTGGAGAAACTGTCTTGGACATGGACAATCAACCACAGGCAAGAATGCCTTTGTGGAAGTCCAAGTTATCAGTGAAGTACCAGCACACCATTGGAGCAAAAATATATGAGTTTGGACACATTGGAATGGGTAAGAGGAATACTTTGATTTTTCTTATATCACCCTTCCTTCAAGGTGGCACAGCTTAGGGACAAGAGAGATCTCCTCCACCCATGATTTCTCCTGTGGGGGAAATGAAAGAATGTGAGTGAGCACCCATAGTCCCCAGCAGTGCAAGACCCTGCCAAGGAGACCTAATTATCTGTCACCCCATTCAGAGTACAGGATCATGAGCTGCATGACTGGGGAGTGGGAAAAGGCTGAGAGTGCTGCAGTTAGGATTCTTAGAGGGCATTAAATGGTTGTGGATCCTACTAACTACATCACAGGCTCCATCAAGAAGCCTGTCAAAAACAAGCTGGGGGTACCTAGCCCATGGACTCCTACATCAGTCCCATGGGTATCCCCAGAACTCCATGCTCCTAATCCACACAAACCCCACACACTGGGGCCAACTCCCTCTGCTCCCTTCTGATGGCATCAGCTAGAACAAGAATTAGCAGATGGCCAAACTCACAGAAAGCTGGCCTGAGTCTGTGGGCAAGTGAGAGTAAACAAACTTGAGCCTTAACACCACCTTTGGGGAAAAAAGAGAGATTGTCAGCACTGGGCCTGGTGTGTTACAGAGTTGAGAGAAGGCACACAAGCTTGAGAATTCTGCTGCAAGAGGGGGCAAGAAGTGTAGAGCAGGCATATTCATAGAAGGTCTGAGAAAGCCTTAGAATCTCTAGCAGAGCTGACAAAAGGCATTTCTCTCCCAAATCCAGTCAGTAAAGACTGGATGAGGTGATTGCTACCTCAAATTCCAAGACAGCAATGCAAAATTTCAAGGAACATAAAAAATCAAGGAATCAAAGGGTCGTATTAATCTTTCAGTAACCAATTACAGAGAATAGAGATCTGTGATTTACCTAATAAAGAATTCAAAATAACTTCTTAATCTGATGTAGTCCCATTTGTTTATTTTATTTTTTCTTTTGCTTCCTTTGCCTGAGTAGCCATGGTATTTGAAAGGGTACTGCTAAAACCGATGTCAGCCTTAATTTTTTTCTAACAGTTTTATGGTTTCAGGTCTTATATTCAAGACTTTAAATCATTTTGGGTTAATTTTTGCATATGGGGTAAGATAATGGTCTACTTTCATTCTTTTCCAATGTGGCTGCCCAGTTTTCCCAACAGCATTTATTGATGATACTTTCCTTTCTCCACTGTATGTTCTTGGTTCCTTTGTCAAAGGAATCATCAACAAAATGAAAGACAACCCACCAACTGGAGAAAATATTTGCAATTCACATATCCTCCAAGGGGTTAATTTCCAAAATATATCAAGAACTCATACAATTCAACAACAAAAAATGAACAACTTGATCAAAAAAAGGGCAAAGAATATGAACAGACATTTTTCCAAAGAAGATATACAGATGGCCAACAGGTACATGAAAAGATGTTCAACATCACTAATTATTAAGGGAATGCAAATCAAAACTACAATGAGATATCACCTCATGCCCTTCAGAATGGCTACAATTAACAAGACAAGAAATACCAAGTGTTGGAGAGGATGTGGGGAAAAGGGAATTCTCATACACTGTTGGTGGGAATGCAAACTGGTGCAGCCACTAAGGAAAACAGTGTGGAGATTTCTCAAAAAACTGAAAATAGAAATACCTTATGATTCAGCTATTCCACTACTGGGTATTTATGCAAAGAGTATGAAATCAATAATTTAAAGAGATTTATGCACCCCTATGCTCTTCACAGCATTAGTTACAATAACTGAGATGTGGAAGAAACCCGAGTGCCCAAAAAGAGAAGAATGGATAAAGAAGATGTGGTATATCTATACAATGGACTACTACTCAGCCATAAAAGACAGAATTGTACCATTTGCAACAACATGGATGGACCTGGAGGGTATGATGTTAAGTGAAATAAGTCAGACAGAGAAAGACAAATATCACATGATTTCATTCATATATGGAAGATAAACAAACAGATAATGAGAACAGATTAGTGGTTACCAGGGGAAAAGAGGATGGGGGCGGGGAAAGGGGTAAAAGGGTACATGTGCATGATGATGGACAAAAACTAGAGTATTGGTGGTCAACACAATGCAATCTATACAGAAACTGAAATATAATAATGTACACCTGAAGTTTACACAGTGTTAAAAGCCAATATGACCTCAATAAAATTTAAAAAAAGAGTTCAAAATAGCTGTTCTAAAGAAGCTCAATGAGCTACTAGAAAACAGAAGCAATTCAAGGAAATCAGGAAAAGAATACACAATCAAAATGAGAAGTTTTAAAAAAGAGATTGAGTCATAATAAAAGAACGTAACAGAAATTCTGGAGCTGAATATTGCAATGAATGAAATGAAAAATGCAATATAGAGCATCAAGAACAGATTTGTTCAAATACAAGAAAGAATCTGTAAGTTATAAGACAGAAATGTTAAAATTATCCAGTCAGTGGAGAACAAAGAAAAAAGAATGAAAAAGAGTAAAGTAAGCCAATGTGATCTATGGGATACTAATAAAAGAAACAATTTCTGAATTATTGGAGTTCCAGAAAGAGAAGAGGGGGAGAAGAGGGAGAAAGCTTACATAAAGAAATAATGGCTGAAAATATCCCAAATCTGAGGAGAGAATTGAATATCCAAATTCCAACTTAAAGTGTTCCTTTCTATGACACAATATAACAAAACTTTCAAAAATCAAAGACAAGAGAGGATCTTAAGAGCAGCAAGAGGAAAAAAGCTTGTATTTATAAGGAAAGCCCTATAAGGCTATCAGTGGATTTACCAGCAGAAAAATTATAGTCCAGAAGAAAGTAGGATGACATACTCAAAGTGCTGAAAGAAAAAATCTGCAAACCAAAAATACTTTATCCCACAAAGCTGCCCATTAGAAGTGAAGGAGAGATAAAGACTACCAGACAACAAAAGCTGAGGAAATCCATCACCACCAGAGCTGCCTCACAAGAAATGCTGAAAGAAGTTCTTCAAGATGAAATAAAAGTATGCAAATGAGTAACACCAAAATGTAGGAAAATATACAACATACTGATAAAGGTAAATATATAGTGAAACTCAGAATACTCATACTGTAATATGGTTGTGGGTTAACAATATAATTATAGTATAGAAGCTAAAGAACAACAGTATTAAAAATAACTACAACTGCAATAATTTACTAATGAATACACAATATAAAAGAGGTAAATTGTGGCATCAAAAACATAAAAAGGGGCATAAAAGGGTAGTGTTTGTATGCCAACAAAGTTACATTGTTATCAGCCTAAAATATACTGTTATATCTATAAGATGTTTCATGGAAACCATAAAGCAAACATACAGTAGATGCACAAAAGATAAATGAAGAGAAGTTAAAGCATACCACTTTGGAAAATCATCAGTTCACAAAGAAATTCATCAAGAGAGGGAGAAAGGGGACTACAAAAGATTCAGAAAAGAATTAATAAGATGGTCTAAGTAAGTCCTTACCTATTTGTAATTACTCAAAATGTAAATAGTACTCTCAGTCAAAAATCATAGAGTGGCTGGATAAATTAAAAAACAAAAGCCAATGATATACTGCCTACATGAGAGTCACGTCAGGTTTAAGGACACACTTAGGCTCAAAGGGAAGAAATCAAGAAAGAAATTCCATGCAAGTGGAAACCAAAAGACAGCTGGGTAGCTACACTTACATCAGACAAAATAGATTTTAAGCCAAAAATGGTAACAAGAAACAAAGAAGGTATTTTTATATAATGATAAAGGGGTCAATTTATCAAAAAGCTATAACAATTGCAAATACATACGCACCCAACATTGGAGTACCTAAACATATTAAGCAAATACTAACAAGTCTAAGGGGAGATATAGGCAAAAATACAATAATAGTAGGGGACTTCAATACCCTACTTTCAACAACAGACAGAGCATCCAGAAGGAAATCAATAGGCAAACTTTGTACTGGAAATATACTTTAGATCAAATGGATGTAACAGACATATACCAAAAATTCCATCCAACAGCAGCAGAGTACACATTCTCAAGCTCACATGGAACCTTCTCCAGACTAGATCATATGATAGGTCACAAAAAAAAAGTTTTAGGAAATTTAAGATTGAAATAATACCAATTATCTTTTTTTAACACAACGGTATAAAAATAGAAGTCAATAACAGGAGGAAAACTAGAAAATTCACAAATATGTGGAATTTATGAAACACACCCCAGAGCATCCAATGGATGAATAAAGAAATCAAAAGGGAAATCAAAAAATACCGTGAACAAATAAAAATCAAAACACAAATACCAAAACAAATGGGATGCAGCAAAAGTGAGTTCTAAGAGGTAATTTTATACCAATTAACACCTACATTAAGAAAAAAGAAAGATTGCAAATAAAAAAATCTATCTTTACACTGCAAAGAACTAGACAAAGAACATACTCAATACAAAATTAGCAGAAGGAAGGAAATAACAAAGATCAGAGCAGAAATAAATGATATAGACCCAAAAAATAATATAAAATATCAAGGAAACCAAGAGCTGATTTTTTTCTTTTGGAAAGATAAACAAAGTTAACAAACTTTTGATTGGACTAAATAGGAAAAAAGGAGAGAATTCTCAATAAATAAAATCATAAATGAAAGAGGAGACATTGCAACTGATAACACAGAAATACAAAAGATCACAAGAGACTACTATGAAGAATTATATGCCAACAAATTCGATAACCTAGAAGAAGTGGATAAATTCCCAGAAACTTACAACATAAAAAGAACTGAATCATGAAGAAATATAAAATATGAACATGCCAATAACAAGTAAGGAGATTGAGTAATCAAAAAGTTTCCAATAAACAAAAGCCCAGGGCCAGCTGGTTTCACTGGTGAATTCTACCAAACATTTAAAGAATTAATGCCAATCGTTCTCAAACTTTTCCAAAAAATCATGACGGAGGGAACACTTCCAAACTCATTTTACCAAGCCAGCATTACCCAGTCAGATAAGGATACTATAAGAAAAGAAATCTACAGGTCAATATCCCTGATGAATATAGATAAAAGATTCTCAAGAAAATATTAGCAAACAGAATCCACCAGCACATTAAAATCATCATACACCATGATCAAGTAGGATTCATCCCAGGTATGCAAGTATGTCTCAACATATGCAAATCAGAAATTGTGACACAGCACATTAATAGAATGAAAGATAACAATTATATTATCTCAGTAGATGCAGAAAAAGCATTTGCCAATATACAGCATCTCTTCATGATAAAAACTCTCAACAAATTGGGTATAGAAGGAATGTATCTCAGTGCAATAAAGTCATATTCAACAAGCTCACAACTGACATCATACTCAATGGTGAAAGATTGAAAGCTTTTCCTCTAATATTAAGAACAAGATAGGAGTGCCCACTCTCACCACTCCTATATAGTACTGAACACTCCAACATAGTGCTGAAAGTCTTAACCACAGCAATCAGGCAAGAAAAAGAATTAAAAGACATCCAAGTTGGAAGGGAAGAAGTAAAATTATCTTTGTTTGCAGATGATATGATCTTATATAGAGAAAATCCTAAAGACTCCACCAAAGAACTGTTAGAACTATTAAACAAATTTAGTAAAGTTGCAGGACACAAAATCAACATTAATAAATCTGTTGTGTTGCTATAAACTAAAAACAAATAACAAAAAACAATCCCATTCTCAATAGCAACAAAAAAATAAAATACTTAGAAATAAACTTAAGCAAGGAAGTGAAAGATCTATATGCTGCAAACTATAAGAATTTGATGAAAGTAAAGAAGACACAAATAAATGGAAAGACATCCAATGCTCATGAGAAGAATTAATATTGTTAAAATGTCTATACAACCCAAAGGCTTATATAGATTCAATGCAATCCCTATAAAAATTTCAGTGGTATTTTTCACAGAAATATTTAAAAAAATCCTGAACTTTGCATGGAGCCACAAAAACACCCTGAATATCTGAAGCAATCCTGAGAAACAAAAACAAAGCTGGAGGCATTACATTTCCTGATTTCAAACTATACTGCAAGGCTATAGTAATCAAAACAGTATGGTACTGGCATAAAAAGACAAATAGATCAATGAAACAAAATCTAGAGCCCAGAAATAAACCCAAGCATATACATTCAACAAATATTTGACAAGGGAGCCAAGAATACTCCATAGGGAAAGGATAGTCTCTTCTATAAATGGTGCTGGGAAAACTGGATATCCACACGCAAAACATGAAATTCAACCCTATACTACACCACTCACAAAAATTAACCTGAAATGGATTAAAGACTTAAACTTAAGACCTGAAACTGTAAAACTCCTGGAAGAAAACAGAGGGAAAAAACTCCTTGACTTTGGTCTTGGCAACAAGTTTTTGGATATGACACCAAAAGCATAAGCAACAAAAGCAAATATAAATAAGAGGGATTATATCAAACTAAAAAGCTTCTTCACAGCAAAATGAAGAAAATGAGAAGGCAACCTACAGAATGGGAGAAAATATTTGCAAATAATATATCTGATAAGGGGTTAATATCCCAAATATATAAAGAACTCATGCAATTCAGTAGTAAAAAAGCAAACAATATGATTTAAAAATGGACAGAGGAGCTGCATAGACATTTTCCAAATATGTCATTTTCCAAACGAACAGCCAACAGGTACATGAAAGATGCTCAACATCACCCATCATCAAGGAAATGCAAATGAAAAGCACAATGAGACATCATTTCACACCTGTTAGAATGGCCATGATCAAAAACACAAGAGATAACAAGTGCTGGTGAGGATGTGAAGAAAAGGGAACACTTGTGCACTGTTGGTGAGATTGTAAATTAGTACAGCCACTAGGGAAAACAATATTGAGGTTCCTCAAAACATTAAAAATAGAAGTACTATATGATCCAGAAATCCCATTTCTGGATATACAAAAGGAAATGAAGTCAGGATCTCAAAGAGATATCTACACTCCCATGTTCATTGCAGCATTATTCCTAATAGCCAAGATATAGAAACAAGGTAAGATGAATGAATAAACTTGTGGTATAAATATATATTGTTCAACCAGGGGAAAGAAGGAAATCCTGCCATTTGTGACAACATAAATGAACCTTGAGTTCATTACACTAAGTGGAATATGTCAGACAAAGAAAGCCAAATACTCTGTGATATCACTTATGTGGATCTGAAAAAGCCAAACTCATAGAAACAGAGAATAAAATGATGGTTGCCAGGGGCTGCGATGTGAGGGAGATAGATACTGGTCAAAGGGTACAAACTTCCAGTTATAAGATGAATGAGTTCTGGGGATCTAAGTTTCAGCATGGTCATTTGAGTTAACAATATTGTATTGTATACTTGAAAGTTGCTGAGAGAGTAGATAAATATTCTCACCACTAAAAAGAAACAATAATTATATGAGATGATGGAGGTGTTTACTAACCATACTGTGGCAATCATTTCACAATGTATAAGTGTACCAAGTCAACATGTTGTATACCTTAATCTTACACAATGTTATATATTAATATATTTCAATAAAGCTGAAAAAATATTTGTTGAATGAATGAATGAATGCATGTTGTCTTACAATGGTTTTTCTCAGAAGAAAACCATGAGACAAGGATTTGAATGTAAATGGTTTATTTGGTAAATGAATCAAGGAGGCAATGGTTGAGGAGAGGTGAAGCGAGAGAATGAAGAGAGTGAAATTAATGTAAAGTACATTAATGAGCAGATTTACTGCTGTGGGCAACTGGAACTCAAGATTACTGGAGACTTTGGGGATGTGTAGAACACTCCTTAGAATTGTCTGATTGAGATGTCCTTTGGGGGTGTGGACACTAATTCACAACATTTCCAGCCTCCTCCAGAAACTGGTAGGAGACAAGCCCTCAGGTAGCAAGTTGTAGGTGTTTGCATGTAGGTCACTGATAGCATGTACTAGAAAGGCAGAGGCCAAGTAGACACGGGTGGGTATCAACAGTGCTACAAATAACTTTTCTCATGCTATTCATACTGCTTGGAATGTACTTCTGCCTTTTTTCTATCCCTGGATAAATACTACATGTCCTTCAGCTCCAATTCAGATATCAACTGTTCTGTAATAACTTCCCTGAGTGTGGAGCAAGCTCAGACCTGGAAGTCAAGAGATCTGACTTTTCATTCAGGTTCTGCCAGACTAACCATATGATATTTTAAAGCACCCTTACCCTCACAGGACCTCAATTCCTTGTTTGTACATTCTAAGGTTGTAGTGGATTACCTTTAATATCTCTTCTCAATTGGACAGATATCACTTCTCTCATTCCAAGACCCCTCCAGCATTTGGTATCTCTATCCACCAAAAGATCTATATCAGGATGCTTTGAATAGAATTTATTTTGTTCTCTGCCTAAGATAGCAAGTTCCTGGAAGATAAAACCTAGGGACTGGCCCAGGAGACACTTGGTTCCTGTTAACAATTTGCTTTCTCAACCTTAACTTTCCTGAAACCACTAGCTGGAAACCAAGATCCTTAATTAGAAAAGGGGTTTTGATTTAAAATATAGCCCTAGGGCTTGATTCTAGAAGTCCTTAGCTGCTACAGATTTATTAATAAATTTACAATCCTTCCAAGATGAGGGAGGTTTAAAGAGTATGTGGACATTTAACCTGATACATTTTAATGAGTTTCAAAGCCTCTAGCTCAGCTTTAGATTACAGTGTTATACTGGAGGTGGCATAGCTGAACTTGTTGCACTGAAATGACCCCTATTAGTACATGGCTATGGAGCGCTTTCACACCAAGTCCTTTCAGTACCATCTTTGGGTTGATGATATTTGTAGTTTCTTCAGCCTGTCACCTTTCTGGAGGCCAGAGTACCAATGATCTGTGTGGTCAAAGGCTGTCTGATAAAAATTAGGTCTGACATTTGATGTGCAAAATTTCCCATGAGAGATTTATAGTTTCAAGGAGACTTAGAGGAAGTAGCTCAAAGAATTTCATTGAGATATTTATTCTGTGTCTGGATTAAACAACTCCTAAGGAGCCAGCTAAAAGACAACTAAGAGGGGGTCAGAAAAAGGAGGGACTATCAGTCATTCGGTATGTTTTTTTGATTGCAAAAAAAAATTCTTTTTGTTTTTCACATGAAATTTCTGGCTTGTTTTGGCAGCAACTGATTTTCTAGCCTATATTGTGATCACTTCTTGGGTATCTTTATAGACTTCCAGGGCCTAGAACTTGGTACCTGATTGAGTATATTTTTGTGGATGATGGAAGGAGGAGTCCAAATTGACTCCTAGGTTTCTGGCTTGAGGGGATAGAACCATCACTCATAGACATGTGGAGCACTGGGAAAGGAGCATGTCTACAACATAAGATACAGTGGGTTCTGGACTTATAGACCTATAGGTGCCTGGGAGATAGTAATAGGAAGCTATCTGAGGCAAGTGGATATGGGTCTAGAGAGGAGAAGAGAAT
Source organism: Tapirus indicus (assembly GCA_031878705.1). Classification (NCBI taxonomy): domain Eukaryota; kingdom Metazoa; phylum Chordata; class Mammalia; order Perissodactyla; family Tapiridae; genus Tapirus; species Tapirus indicus. Next base: position 51,381,665 of record CM062942.1, read on the forward strand.
TTGAAACCGGAAATAGAGATCTGGGAATCACCCTAGCAAGGGAGAATGGTATCTCTAGGTTTAGAAGAGGTAATTCAGGAAAAGTCATATGCTCACAATGCCTCTTGAACCCACTCACATCTCTCCATTTCAAGGGACTCTACTTCAGTCCAAAGCACCACCATTTCTCACCTGCACTAACACTTACACATTTCTCATCTTGGCACTAAACTCCTCCCTCATCTCCCTGCTTCCCTATTTCCCTGTACAGTCCATTTTCCCACCCAGTATCCAGCATAGAACCCAACATAGAGTGGAACATGTCATTTCCCTATTTAGAACCCTCCAACAGTTTCCCATTTCACCTAGAATCAAATTCAAAATTTAGAGCATGGTCCACATGGCTCTGCATGGTTTGGCCTCTACTTAATATCTCTAGTCTCATCTCAAACCTCCTTCTTTTTTGCTCCCAACTCTTAGGCTCCATCTTGGAAACACAAATTTACTTTCTTCCTCAGTCCCTTGGCACATGCTGTTCTCTCTATCTGGAACTCACTTCTCCTAATTTTTTGTCCAGATAACCACATCTCATTCTTTAGGCCTTGGCTTAAACATTGCACCTTCAGAGATCTTCATAGGCATTTCAATATAAAGTTCCCTTACTTTTCTTTCTCATAGAAATCTGCATTTTCCTTCACAGCACTTTATATAGTTTATATATTTGTGTTTTTGTTTGATTCTTGTTTCTCCTACTAGATGTGTTATGTGAAGGGCAGGGATTGTGTGTGTTCTTTTCTCTATTGTACACCTAAAATCAGCCCAATAACTGGCTCACAGTAGATGTTCAATACATTTTTGTTGAGTGATTGAATGAAAGAATGGAGGGATGATAAGCATTTGTTAAATAAATGGATTGAATGGATCATAATGATCACTGATTATTTTGCTACTTTGTAAACTGAGCCAGAGTCTGTTTAAAGCTATTACTTTAATTAGGTCAAAAAGTCTCTTTAACTTTTTCTCCCTAAATTCACTCCACCAAAAGATTATACTCATGTGGTAGGAACACAACCAGAGCCTAACATTGGTGCTGTGCTCTCAAGGCTGTGGTTCTTTTGACATCAATCCTCATCAATATCTTTCTCCATCAATCAGCATGACAAAAAACAGTCAGTTTGGAAATTTTGTTATCAACCATCTTTCTGAACTACTTTGGCAATCTTCAATAATGGGCCAATCCAGTACAAACAGCTCAGTGTCTAATTCAGTTGAAACTTTATCAATTGTTGAAGCTGCTGAGGCCTTTGACCTGGAGCAAAGATGACTCAGGAAGATATGGTATCTCTGTTTAGACCTCAGAAAATAAATGATTGAATACATGCATACATACGGGAGAACGGGTACCTCTTCCTTACAGTAGAATTTCAATTAATACATGTAAAATGAATGAGGGAAATAGAAAATCACCATTAGGCAAGCACTACAGTAATTACTATTGTAGGCAAGATCCACCAACGAAGGCTAAAGTTACTGGGCAAAAGTATGATTAGAAACAGGATATTTGCATAGTCTGAAAGGATTGCCCCACAAGATACTTATTAATTACAAAGGAAAAAATAGCACTTTGACACTGGAGGAACCTACTAGACATCACCTTAACCAAGTGATCGAGTACTGAGGCATATTGACACCATAAACCACTTGAAATGATGCACTGAAAAAGGCACAACACTCTATTTTATTTTGCCAAAAATGCAAAAGCTCCATCTATTAATCAGAAAACATCAAAAAAAACCAAAATGAGGAATATTCTAACAACACTTTCCAACAGGCCTTTCTGTGAAAATAGAAATGTTCTATTCTGTCTTGTCTAATATGATAACCGCTAGCAAAATTGGGGTATTCAGCACTTGAAATGTGGCCAATGTGACTGAGGAACTGTTTTTAACTTAATTTTATTTTTGTTAATTTAAGCATAAATGTAAATAATATGGGTAACTAGTGGCTACATTATTGGGCAGCACAGCTCTACAAAATAACTAGCTTGGGCTCTTGAAAAGGCCCAAGGTCATGAAAGACAAAGACAAATACTGAGAAACTGTCACAAATTGAAAGAGTCTAAGGAGACATGACAATTAAATACAATGTGGGGTTCAGGATTGTATCCTAAAACTAAGAAAGGATATTAGTGGAAAAACTGGTGAATGTGAGTAAGGTCTATAAAATAATTAATAGTATTGTGTCAATTTTAATCTCCTGCTTTTGATAAATTTTCTATAGTTATACAAGATGGTGAAGTGTATACAACTATTCTCTGTACTATTTTTTTAACTTTTCTATAAAACAAATTATTTTTTAAGTAAAAAATATGTGTATTGGACTGTGTTGTATACTTTAGGGCTTAACATTATTATTCTTAGTGCCCTGCTCTCAGCTGAGCTGCTGATAATAAACAAGCAATAATTTCACATTCAACAATTCAACAAATATTAAGTGAACACCTACTCTTGGTGCCGTGGTTTGTGTGAAGGGTCACTTTGGAAAACTCATACTTTAATAGATGTAAATCAGGAGGAGGGTCTGGATAGGTGCATATGGATACAGCTGCTTCAGTCAAGGGTCTGGAAAAAGCAGATGGCTCATTCAAATGGGTAACTGAAGAGAAGTTAGTGAAGGGACTATTTACCAAGATGTGGGCAACATTAAGAAAATCAGCAAGTAATGATGAAAAACTCAGGAAAGGAAGAAAGAAAACTGTCCCTATTTATACAGGACATGATTGTCTCCATAAAAAAGACAATACCATTTACAATCACTTTAAAGAAAACATGGAATACTTAGGTATAATTCTAACAAAACATGTGCAGGACATATATGCTTAAAAACTACCAAATGCACATGAAAGAAATCAAAGAAGATGTAAATAAATGGGGAGACATACTGTGTTTATGGATTGGAAGATTCAATAGAGTAAAGACGTCAATTCTTCCCCAATTGATATACGTGCTTAGTATGATTTCTATCAAAGCGCCAGCAAATGTCATTGTAGATATAAATATTATATCAATAGTTAAGTGGAAATTCAAATGAACTGAAATATCTAACATAATTTTAAATAAGATGAATAAAGTAGGAGGAATCAGTTGGTCTGATTTCAAAATGTCTTATATAGTTAGATTAATTAAGACTGTGTGGTATTGGTGGGCAGATAAACACATTGATCAATGGAATAGAATAGTGAACCCAGAAACAGACCCACAAATATGCCCAAATGATTTTTGACACATACCCAAAATCAAGTCAATCAAGGAATATAGCATTTATAACAAATGGTAGAGCAATTGGACCACCAGAAGCCAAAACAGTGAGCCTTTACCTAAACCCCACAGCTTATACAAAAAATTATCCAAAGTGACTTGAATGTAAAACATAAATAAAAAACTTTTAGGAGACAATCTTGGAGACACAGGACTACACAAAGCTCTTAGATTTGAAACCAAAACACAATCCATAAAGGGAAAAAATAATAAATTGGACTTCATAAAAATTTTAAAAATTTGCTCTTTGAAACACCCTGTAAAGAGCATGACAAGAGAAGCTAAAGACTGGAAGAAAATATTTGCAAACCACATATCTATGAAAGGACTAGCATCAATAATATATAAGATCTTGGGGCCGCCCGGTGGCGCAGCGGTTTAGTCCGCGCTTGGCAGCCCGGGGTTCGCGAGTTCAGATCCCAGGCACCCGCCAACGCACTGCCTGTCAGCCATGCCGTGGCGGCGTCCCATATAAAGTGGAGGAAGATGGGCACGGATGTTAGCCCAGGGCCAGTCTTCCTCAGCAAAAAGGGGAGGATTGGCAACAGATGTTAGCTGAGGGCTGGTCTTCCCCACAAAAAAATAAAAATAAAAATAATAATAATAATAATATATAAGATCTTAGTTCAATGGGTATAGAGTTTCAGTCATGCAAGATGAAAAAAAAGTTCTAGAGATCTGCTGTACAACAATTTGAATATAGTTAACAATACTGAACTTTCACTTAAAATTTTAAGATGTTAAATCTCATGTTATGTGTCTTTTACATATATGTATATCTATATGAATATGTATATGTGTATGTATATAAAATCTCTCAAACTCAACAGTAAGAAAGCTCTCCAATTAAAAAATGCACAAAACACATGAACAGACATTTTCTAAAATAGAATAAATACAGATGGCAAGCAAGCAAATGAAAAGATGTTCAACATCATTAGCTGTAAGAGAAATGAAAATTCAAACCACAATGAGATATTAGTGCACACCAATTAGAATAGGTAAAATAGTGACAACACCAAATTCTGACAAGTATGCTGAGAAACTCATACCTTGTTTGTAGGCATATAAAATAGTTATACACACTAAAAAAATGGGCAATTTCTTTAAAAACAATAAATATATAACTATCACATTCTTGGGCACTTACCCAGAGAAATTAACGTGTATGGCAAGTTTCCACCTTGCAAAGCTTGAAAAAGAACAAATTAAATCCAAAGTAAGCAAAAGAAAATAAATAATAAGAATTAGAGCAGAAATCAAATATATTGAAAAGAGGAAATCAACAGAGAAAATCCGTGAAATTAAAAGCTGATTCTTTGAAAGGAACAATAAAATAGGTAAGCCCTCTAGCCAGGCAAACTAAGAAAAAAAGAGAGAGGACACAAACTAATAAATATCATGAATAAAAGAGGGGACATCACTACAGATCCCATGGACAGGAAAAAATACTAAAGGAATACTATGAACAATTCTATGCCCACACCTTTGAAAACTTAGATGAATGGGAACAATTCCTTGAAAGATACAGTCTGCCAAAATTCACAGAAAAGTAGATGATCTCAATAGGCCAATATCTATTAAAGAAATTGAATCAATAATTAATAACCTTCCAAAACAGGAAGCACCACCTCAATAGGTTCACTGGTGAGTTCTATCACAATGTAAGAAAGAAATTACACCAGTTCCCTATAATCTCTTTCAAAGGATAGAAGCAGAGAGAACACTTCATAACTCATTTTATGAGACAAGCGTAACCCTAATACCAAACAGGCAAAGACAATACAATAAAAGTAAACTACAGATGAATATTTCTCGTGAATATAGATGCGAAAATCCTCAATTATTAGTGAATAAAACCCAAAAATATACATAAAATGAGCTACACCCCACAACCAAGTGGGATTTATTGCAGCTACTCAAGGCTGGTTCAACATTCAAAAATCAGTTTATGTAATTTATCACATCAATAGAATAAAAAACCCCACATGTTCCTATAGATAGGTGCAGAAAAAGAATTTGACAAAATCCAACACCTATTCATGAGAAAAACTTTCAGTGAACTAGGAATAGAAGAAAACTTTCTCAACTTTACAAAGAACATGTACAAAAATCCTACAGCAAACATCATACCTGATGAGAAATTTGACACTTTCCCAAAAAGATTAGATACAAGTCATGGATGTCTCCTCTCACCACTCCTTTTCAAAACCATATCAGAAGTACTTGCTAATGCAATAAGGCAAGAAAAGGAAATTAAAAGGTATACCAATTGAGGAAGACATAAAACTGTCTTTATTCATAGATGATATGATCATATATATAGAAAATCTTAAAGAATCAACAAAAAACCTGGAAAAATAAGGAATTATAGCAAGGTTGCAAGATAGGGAGTTAATATACAAAAGGCAATGCTTTTCTATATATAACAATATAAAAGTGGAATTTGAAATTAAAAACATAATACAGTTTACATTAACACATATAAAATGAAATCCTTAAGTGTAGATATAACAAAATATTACAGGATCTATCTAAGGAAAAGTACGAAACTCTGATGAACAAAATGAAAGAATTAAGTAATTTGAGAAAGATTCTATGTTCATGGAGAGGAGACTCAATATCATCAAGATGTAAATTTTTCCCACCTTGATTTATAGATTCAATATAATCTCAATCAAAATCCCCCCAAATTATTTTGTGGCTATTGAAAAAATGATTCTAAATTTTACAAGGAAAGGCAAAAGACCCAGAATAGCCAACACAATACTGAAATTGAAGAAAAAAGTTGGCTGACTGATACTACCTGACTTCAAGACTTACTGTAAAGTGACAGCAATTAAGAAAATGTGGTATAGGCAAAAGAATACACAAATAGATCAATGGAACAGAATAGAGAGCCCAGAAGTAGACCCCACAAATATAGTCAACTGATCTTTTAAAAAGGAGCAAAGACAATAAAATGAAGTAAAAGTAGTCTCTTCAACCAATGGTGCTGAAGCTACTGGACACCTACATGCAAAAAAATGAGTCTAGACAAAGACCTTACACTCTTCACAAAATAACTCAAAATGAATCACAGATTCAAATGTAAAATGCAAAACTATAAAATTCTTAGAAGAGAAAAATGGAGAAAACCTAGATGACCTTGGGTATAGTGATGAATTTTAGATACTACAACAAAAGCATGATCCCTGAAAGAAATAGTTGATAACCTAGACTTCATTAAAATTAAGAACTCTTGTCATGTGAACGACATCAAAAGAATGAAGACAAGCCATAGACTAGAAGAAAATATTTGCAAAAACATATCCGATAATGGACTGTTACCCAAAATATGCAAAGAACTCTTAAAACCTAATAAGAAAATAACCGAATTAAAAAATGGGTTAAATACCTTAACAAACACCTCATCAAAGAAGATATACAGATGGAAAATAAACATATTAAATGATGCTGCATATAGTATGTCATCAAGGAAATGCAAATTAAAACAAAAATGAGATACCACTACCCTTATTAGAATGGCATGTCATTTTTTAAAATTGATGGCTTAATAGCTTATAAGATTGTGAAGTTTTAGTTGTACATTATTGTTTGTCAATAACCATATAGATGCTTCTCTTCACTCCTTGTGCCCACTCCCCTCCCCCTTGCCCCTGGTAACCACCAAACTGTTCTCTCAGACCCTGTGTTACTTTAGATTCCACATATGAGTGAAGTCATGCAGTGTTTGTCTTTCTCTTTCTGGCGTATTTCACTTAACATAATACTCTCCAGGTCCATCCATGTTGTTGCGAATGGGAGAATTTTGTCTTTTTTATAAATGAGTAGTATTCCATTGTATATATATACCACACCTTCTTTATCCACTCATCTGTAGTGGGACACTTAGGTTACTTCCACTTTTGGGCTATAATGAATAATGCTGCAATGAACATAGAGGTGAATAAGCCTCTTTGGATTGTTGATTTCAGGTTCATTGGATAGATACTCAATAGTGGGATAGCTGGATCATAAGGTATTTCTATTTTAATTTTTTGAGGAATCTCCATACTGTTTTCCATAGAGGTTGCACCAGTTAACATTCCCACGAGCAGTGAATTAGGGATCCAGTTTGTCCACAACCTCACCAACATTTGTGGGTTTTTTTTTTCTTGGTGATTATGGCCAATTAATGGGCGTAAGGTGATATATTAGTGTAGTTTTGATTAGCATTTCCCTGATGATTAGTGATGTTGAAAATCTTTTCATGTGCCAGTTGGCCTTCTATATATCTTCCTTGGAAAAATGTCTATTCATACACTCTGCCCATCTTTTGATTGGGTTGCTTGTTTATTTGTTGTTCCATTGTCTGTGTTTTTTATATATTATGGAGATTAACCCCTGGTTGGATATATGATTTGCAAATATTTTCTCCCAGCTGGTGGGTTGTGTATTCATTTTGATCCTGGTTTCATTTGCCTTGTAGAAGCTCTTTAGTCTGATGAAGTCCCAGTTGTTTACTTTTTCTTTGTTTCCCTCATCCGAGAAGACATGGAATTCAAAAAGATCCCTTTATGACTGATGTCAAATAGTGTACGAAATATATTTTCTTCCAGGAGTTTTATAATTTCAGGTCTCCCTTTCAGGTCTTTGATCCACTTTGAGTTAATTTTTGTGTATGGCGATAGACAATGGTCTACTTTCATTCTTTTGCCTATGGCTGTCCAATTTTCCCAGCACCATTTAATGAAGAGATTTCCCTTTCTCCATTGTATATACTTAGCTCCTTTGTCAAAGATTAGTTGTCCATAGATGTGTGGTTTTATATCTGGGCTTTCAGTTCTGTTCCATAGATCTCTTTGTTTTTGTAGCAGTACCATGCTGTTTTGATTACTATAGCTTTGTAGTATATTTTGAAGTCAGGGATTGTGATTCCTCCAGCTTTGTTCTTTTTGTTCAGGATTGCTTTAGCTATTCGGGGTCTTTTGTTGCCCCATATGTATTTTAATATTCTTTGTTCTATTTCCATGAGGAATGTCATTGGGATTATGTTTGGGATTGCATTGAATTTGTAGATTTCTTTAGGTAGTATGGACATTTTAACTATGTTTATTCTTCCAATCCATGTGCATGGGATATTTTTCCATTTCTTTATGTCATCGATTTCTTTCAATAGTGTCTTGTAGTTTTCATTATATAGGTCTTTCACCTCCTTGGTTAAATTTACTCCCAGATATTTTTGCTGTTGTTGCAATTGTAAACAGGATTGTCTCTTTTAGTTCTCTTTCTGTTAGTTCATTCTTGGCATATAGAAATGCAACTGATTTTTGTAAGTTGATTTTACACCCTGCGACGTTGCTGTAGCTTTTGATTAATTCTAATAGTTTTCCAATGGATTCTTTAATGTTTTCTATATATAAGGTCATGTCATCTGCAAATAGTGCAAGTTTCACTTCTTCATTGCCTGTTTGGAGTCCTTTTACTCCTTTTTCTTGCCTAATTGCTGTGGCCAAAACCTCCATTACTATGTTGAATAAGAGTGGTGAGAGAGGGCACCCTGGTCTTGTTCCTGTTCCTAGAGGACTGGCATTCACTTTTTCCCCATTAAGTATGCTGTTGGCTGTGGGTTTGTCACATATGGCCTTTATTATGTTGAGGTATTTTCCTTCTACACCCATTTTCTTGAGAGTTTTTATCATAAATGGATGTTGGATCTTGTTAAATGCTTTCTCTGCATCAATTGGGATGATCATGTGGTTTTTATTCTTGGTTTTGTTAATATGGTGTATCACGTTGATTGATTTGTGGATGTTGTCCCAGGTATTAAACCCACTTGATCATGGTGTATGATCTTTTTGATGTATTGCTGTATTCAATTTGCCAATATTTTGTTGAGGATTTTTGCATCTATGTTCATTAGCGATATTGGTATAGGCTATAGGGTTTTCCTTTTTTGTATTGTCCTTGTCTGGATTTGGTATCAGGATGATGTTGGCCTCATAGAATGTGTTAGGAAGTGTTTCATCTTTCTCTATTTTGGGGGAAAGTTTGAGAAAGATAGGTATTAAGTCTTCTTTGATTGTTTGGTAAAATTCTCTGGAGAAGCCATCTGGTCCTGGACTTTTATTTTTGGGGAGGGTTTTGATTACTGTTTCAATATCTTTACTTGTGATTGGTCTATTCAGATTCTCTACTTCTTCTTGATTCAGTTTTGGTAGGTTGTATGAGTCTAGGAATTTATCCATTTCTTCTAGATTGTCCAATTTGTTGGCATATAGTTTTTCATAGTATTCTCTTATAATCCTATGTATTTCTGTGGTATCTGTTGTAATTTCTCCTGTTTCATTTCTAATTTTGTTTACATGAACCTTCTCTCTTTTTGTTGTGAGTCTAGATAAGGGTTTTCCAATTTTGTTTATATTCTCAAAGAACAAACTGTTTTGTTGATTCTTTCTACTGCTCTTTTCATTTCAAATTCATTTATTTCTGCTCTAATTTTTATTATTTCCCTCCTTCTGCTGACTTTGGGCTTTATTTTCTTTTTCTAGTTCTGTGAGATGCAGTTTAAGGGTGCTTATTTGGGATTTTTCTTGTTTGTTGATGTTGGCCTGTATTGCTCTCAGTTTCCCTCTCAGGACTGTTTTTGCTGCATTCCATATGAGTTGGTATGGTGTATTTTCATTTTCGTTTGTCTCCAGATATTTTTTAATTTCTCCTTTAATCTGACCAATGATCCATTGGTTGTTCAATGACTTGTTGTTTAGTCTCCACATCTTTGCCACTTTCCCAATTTTTTCCTTGTAGTCAATTTCTAGTTTCATAGCCTTATGTTTGGAAAAGATGCTTGTAATAATTTCAATCTTCTTAAATTTATAGAGGCTTACCTTGTTTCCCAACGTATGGTCTATCCTTGAGAATGTTCCATGTGCACTTGAGAAGAATGTGTAATCTGCTGTATTGCCCTGTATCTATTAAGTCCATCTCATCTAGTTTTTCATTTAAGTCTGCTCTTTCCTTATTGACTTTTTGTCTGGATGATCTATCCATTGATGTGAGGGGGATGTTCAGGTCCCCTCCTATTATTGTGTCGTTGATATCTCCTTTTAGGTTTGTTAATAGTCACTTTATATAGTTTGGTGCTCCTGTGTTGGATGCCTATATATTTATGAGTGTTATGTCTTCTTGGTGGAGTGTCCCTTTTATCATTGTATATTTCCCCCTTTGTCTCTCATTACCCTTTTATCTTGAAGTCTACTTTGTCTGATATAAGTATGGCCACACCTACTTTTTTCCATTAGCTTGGAGTACTGTCTTCCATCCTTTTACTCTGAGCCTGTGTTTGTCGTTAGAGCTGAGATGTGTTTCCTGGAGGCAGGATCTTGTTTTTTAATCCATTAAAAAATGGAGGGAAATGATGAGCAGCCAAAAATCAACCCAGAAGCCACAAGAAATTTATAACCTAAATGACAGAGAATTCAAAATAGCTACCATAAAAAACCTCAATGAATTACAAGAAAATATGGATATTATTGCTGGATCTTGTTTTTTAATCCATCTCGCTACTCTGTGTCTTTTGATTGGAGAGTTCAATCCATTTACATTTAGAGTGATTATTGATGTCTGTGGGCTTAGTGTTGCTACTTTATTGCTCATTTTCCAGATCTTTTGCATTTGCTTTGTTTCTTGTCTCATGTGATTTGGACTACTAACTCAGTTTGGTAGTTCTGTATGATGGTTTTCTTAGTTTTCTCTTTATTTATTGTATGTGTCTCTGCTCTGAATATTAGTTTAATGGTTACCATGAGGTTTGTGTAAAAATTCTTGTAGATGAGATAGTTCATTTTCTGGTGTCCTCTTATTTCCTTTGTCGAAGTTGATTCCATCGCTTTCCTCTTCCCCTTCTAAGTTTTTGTTGTGACAACTTATTCCTTCTTTTGTTGTGAATTCATCTTTATAGTGATGAGGTTATATTTATTTTTGGTGTTTTCCTTCCCTTGATCTTTAATGTCATAATTAAGTGTTTGCTACCCTATTCTGGTAGACAGCTGCAGCTTTTCTGATTTTTGTCTACCTATTTTCTCCTTGCTCAATGCTTTGTATACCCTTTCTCTTTTTTTTCAGGCATGAGGGCCTTCTTGAGCATTTCTTGCAGTGGGGCTCTTGTGCCAATGAACTCCCTTAGCTTTTGTTTATCTGGGATAGTTATTAATTCTCCATCATATCTGAAGGATATTTTCACTGGATAGAGTATTCTTGGCTGAAAGTTATCTTTCAGAATTTTGAATATATCATTCCACTCCCTCCTGGCCTATAGATATTCTGATGAAAAATCTGATGAGAGCCTGATTGGAATTCCTTTGTACTTTTTTTTCTCTTTCTGCTCTTAACATTCTTTCTTTGTCATTAACTTCTGCCAGCTTTACTTCTATGTGCCTTGGCGATGGCCTTTTTTTGTTGATATGTTTAGGAGATCTATTGATTTCATTCACTTGTATTTACAGCTCCTTCCCTAGGTTTGGGAAGTTCTCAGCTATCATTTCTTTGAACAAGCTCTCTGCTCCTTTTTCCCTCTCTTCTCCCTCTGGGATACCTGTAATTCATAAGTTGCATTTCTTCACTGAGTTGGATATTTCTTGGAGATTTTCTTCATTTCTTTTTAGTCTTAGCTCTGTTTCCTCCTCCATCTGAAGCCTTTCTACATTGCTATCCTCAATAATACTAATTATTTCCTCCATACTGTCAGCTCTGTTCTTTAAAGATTCCAGACTTTTCTTTATCTCCTCCATTGTGTTTTTCATCTGCAACAATTCTACTTGGTTTTTCTTTATGGTTTCAATCTCCTTTCTGAAGAAGCTCCTAATTTCGTTCAATTATCTATCCGTATTTTCTTGTGATTCATTAAGCTTTTTAAAAATATCTATTTTGAATTCTCTGTCATTTAGGTTACAAATTTCTGTGTCTTCTGGTTTGATTCCTGGATGCTTATCATTTCCCTCCTGGTCTGGAGATTTAATGTATTTTTGCATTGTGCTTGAGTGTGTGTTTTTATTTTTCCTCATGCTGAAGATACCTGGATGTAGATTCCACTTACCGCCATGAGGAGGGGGTCAATAACTGTGTGCTCAGAAACCACTAAAATGTGCAGGCATTCTGGCCAGAATGAAATGTGGCTGGGCTGATGTGTGGCTGAGCTGGAGCTCCATGGGCATGAGGTGTTGCATGCCAGCCACTGAGCTGAAACACCATGGGGGCAGGGTGTCACATGCCAGTCACTGGCCTGAATCTCCACTGGGTTGGATCCCTGTGTGCCTCCACCAGGCTGCATCACCACTGGGCTTAGGTGCCCAGGTGTCACATCCTGGCTGTGGCTCTGTATCTCTGCAGGGGTGGCTGTCCCATGCTGGCCACTGAGCTGGATCTCCAAGGGGGTGGAGATTTGCACACCCCTGCTGGGCTGGATCTCTGCTGGGTTGGATCCCTGTGCACCTCCGCCAGACTGCAGCACCACTATGCTTGGGCACCTGGGTGTCATGTGCCAGCTGCCAGGCTGAAACACCATGGGGGTGGGTGTCACATACTGCTGGGCTTCGGTGCCTGGGTGTCGTGCCCTGGCTGCAGGGCTGTAACTCCATGGGTGTGGGTTTCACATGCCAGCCACTGGGCTGGGTCTCCACCAGGGCAGAGTGTTGCACGCCCCTGCTGGGCAGAATCTCTGCTGGGTTGGATCCCTGTGAACCTCTGCCAGGCTGTAGCACCACTGGGCTTGGGCACTGAGCTCAGGTGCTGAGGGAGGGGGAGAGGCACTCACTTTCACCTCCCTGTTCCCAGGAGCTTCTCATTCTTACCTCACTGTCAGCTCTCCTGGAGTGTTAGTTTGGCAAGGACAGCACCACAACTGTTCCGTTCCTTCCGTGTAGGGGTTCCCCACTGTGTGGGAACTTGGAGAGTAAAGGTTTTCCCACTGAGGGCCAACCCTACCCCTCCTCTCTGGCAGCTGCACAGTCTCATTCTCAGGGCCACTGCCATTGGGGAAGGAGGGGAGTCTTCCTTACACGCTACCTCTTCCTCTAGGGTTTCCAGCACCTCAGCCATCAGATGTAAGGCTGCATGGATCTTCCAGACGTCCTGTGTGTAGTTTGAAAGACCTCCGTTGGTGTATGGATGACCTTTTTGTTGTATCTTAGTGGGGGAGAGTTTAGGGGAAAAGCTCACTCTGCCATGATGCTGACATCACTCCTGGCATATCATGTTTTCATTTTCATGTATCTAGGTATTTTTTTATTTCTCCTTTGATTTCTTTGTTGATCCAATAGTTGTAGTATGTTGTTTAGTCTCCATGTATTTCTGTATTTCCAGCTTTTTTATTACAGTTGATTTCTAGATTCACACCATTGTGGTTGGAAAAGATGCTTGACAATAATTTGTCAATTTCAATCTTAAATTTATTGAGACTTGTTTTGTTTCCCAAACTATGGCCTATCTTTGAGAATGTTCCATGCGCACTTAAGAATATGTATTCTGCCGCTTTTGGAGGGAATGTTCTATATATATTAAGTTCACATGGTCTCTAATGTTTCATTTAAGGCTGATGTTTCCTTGTTGATTTTCTGTCCGGATGATCTATTCATTGATGTAAGTGGTGTATTAAAGTCCCCTACTATTATTTTGTTTCTGTCAATTTCTCCCTTTAGGTCTGTTAATAATTCCTTCATTTACTTTGATGCTCTTATGTTAGGTGTATTTACATTAATAATTGTTACATCTTTTTAAATGTATTGTCTCCTTTATCATGATATAATGTCCCCCTTTGTCTCTTGTTATCTTTTTTGGCTTGAAGTCTATTTTGTCTGATATAAGTATGGCTATACCCACTTTTTTTTTTTGGTTGCCATTTGTTTGGAGTATCATCTTCCATCCCTTCACTTTGAGCCTATCTTTGTCTTTAGAGTGGAGATGGGTCTCCTGGAGACAGTATATTTTGGGGTCTTCCTTTTTAATCCATCCAACCACTCTGTGTATTTTTATTGGTGAATTAAATTCATTTACATTTAGGATGATATATGAGCACTTAGTAATGCCATTTTATATTTTGTTTTCTGGTTGCTCTATATTTCCACTGTTTCTCTTTCCTTGTGATTCTGTCTGCCACTTCAGTTTGGTGGTTTTCTGTGATGTGTTTCTCAGTTTCCTCTTTTTTTATGTTTTGTGACTCTGCTCTGAATTTTTTGGTTTGTGGTTTCCATGCGATTTGTATAAAAGGTGTCATATATGACAGTCCTTTTTCTACTGAGAGCCTTTTATCTTCATTTGCCTATGCTGGTTCCATTCTTTTTCTGTTCCCCTTCTATGTTTCTGTTGCCCCAAATTATCCCTTTTTGTATTGTGAGTTTGTTACCTAATTGAAGTGGTTGTAGTTATTTTTAATACTTCCTTTTCCTTCTAATTTTATAATTAAGTATATGCTATACTATTATGCTACAGAATTGTGATTTTCTTATTCTGTCTATTTATCACCTTGCTCAAAGCTTTTATACCTTTTCATTTCAGGTTGGAGAGCTCCTTTAAACAGATGTAGTCACAATGAACTCCCTCAGCTTTTGTTTGTCTATAAGAGCCTTTATTTCTCCTTCATATCTGAAATATAACTTTACTGGATAAAGTATTCTTGGCCGACAGTTTTTATCTTTCAATATTTTGAGTATATCTTTCCACTCTCTCTTGGCCTGTAGGGTTTCTGCATGGAAATATGCTGATAGACTAATGGGAATTTTATTGTAGATTATTTTCTTTTTCTCCCTGGGTTCTTTTAATATTTTTTTCTTTATCATTGATTTTTGACAGTTTTACTATCATGTATCTTGGAGAAGGTCTTTTTGCATTGAGATAATTGGGTGTTCTATTAGCTTCATGGATTTGTACATCCAGTTCCTTCCCCAGGCTTAGGAAATTCTCAACAATTATTTCTTTAAATTAGCTCTCTGCTCCCTTCTCTCTACGTTTTTTAAGTCTTAATTCTCTCTCCTCTTCTACCTGCATCATTTCTAATTTCTATCTTCAAGCTTGCTAAATCTCTCTTCCATATGATCTGCTCTATTTCCAATGCATTCTAATGCATTCTTCATCACATTTATTGAGTTCTTTAGCTCCAGAATTTCTGTTTGGTTTTATTTTTTAGAGTTTCAACATCTTTGGCAAAATATTCCTTGTGTTCATTGACTTTATCTCTGAGCTCACTGAACTGCCTTTTTGAGTTCTCTTGTAGCTCACTGAGTTTCTTCATGACAGCTATTTTGAATTCTTTATCTGTTAGATCACAATCTTCCATTACTTTATGTTTGGTTTCTGGAGAGTTGTTTTCTTTTTTGAATTCCATGGTACCATGGCTTTTTGTGGTGCTTGCTGAGTTATTCCTCTGTTGGCACATTTGTTGTAGCAAACACATTTCTATTTAGGTGCAGTTTTGTTTGTTCTGATTCAAACTTTTCAATTGTTTGGAGATTAGAAGTCTTTCTTTTGTTTTTCAGTACATGGTACTATAGCACTAGGTTTTGGTTTCTTTTACCTGAGCTGCCTCTGACTATATTTGAGGATCTGCACATTCTACCCTCCACTATTTGGGGTGTCACTGGTACTCTCCTTGTTGCCACTGTGCTTCTGGGGATCACTGATGCCTTACTGTTGGTGGTGTTGCTGCTGTCACTGGCTTTGCCACTGGGGGCACATGGATGGCTGACACCACAGCCATGGCTGGGATCACCTGGGTCAGAAGCTCTGCCACCATTGTGGGCAGATGGGTAGTGTGGAGAGTGAGCTGGGTACATGGAATACCATCTCAGCTATTGCCTGTCACCTTGTGGCCACAAGCACAGCTATGATGAGAAGTAGGTGTACTTTGTGCACCTCTGCTTCTGTTACCTGACCCACAGTCAAGGGGCCTGGGATCTTGGGGCTCTGCTACTGCTCCTCTTCTTGTGGCTACAGATGCCACCATGGCTGGCTGACTAGAGTCAAATGCATGCCTTTGCTGCTGCCCATCAGGGGCAGGGAGTAACCTGATCAGCAACCACTGCTAGGATGCAGGATCACGGGCTCTGCCTCTGCTGTTCCTTCATTTAACCTCCCCTATGAGCTCCAATTCACCCAGCATCTTGGTGTGTTGTGCAATGAAGCCATTATTGGGTTATGGAAGTTTTACTCACCATAGATTGAAGGGGGAAGACAAAAGGATCCTCTCCTGCTGCCGTAATGATGACGTCTTTGACCCTTTTATCCTATACACTGACCTTCTTTGTCTCTTGTCACAATTTTTGACTTAAAGTCTACTTTTTGTGGTATAAATATAGCTACTCCTGCTCTCTTCTGATTTGCATTTGTAAGGAATATCTTATTCCATCCCTTCACTTTCAGCCTATGTGTGCCCTTAAAGCTAATGTGTGTCTCTATAGGCAGCATATAGTCAGGACTTGTTAGGTTTTTTTCAATCCATTCAGCCACTCTATGTCTTCAGATTGGAGAATTTAATCCATTTGCATTTAAAGTAATTATTGATAGGTAATGAGTTACTCATGACAACTTATTGTTTTCTGCCTGTATTATAGTTCCTCTTGACATCTTTTTTTGTGAGTTATTGATTTTCTATAGTGGTATGCATTGTTTCACTTCTCTTAATATTTTGTAAATCTACTGTAGATTTTTTTTTATGGTTACCACAGGGCTTACATAAAATGTCTTATAATTATAACAGCCTATTTTAAACTAATAATTTAACTTTGGTAATATAGAAAAACTTCACCCTTTTACTCTCCACCCACATTTTATGTCACAATTTACATCTTTTTATATTGTGTGTCCTTTAACAAATTATTGTCATAGTAATTTTTATTACTGTTATACTTTAGTGTGTACACTAGTTAAGTAATTAACATAACACCTTCTTACAGTATTAGAGTATTCTGTATTTGACTACCTGCTAATCTTTATCAGTGTGTTTTATATTTTTATGTTTTCATGTTACTTAGCATTCTTTCATTTCATCTTGAAGAATTACTTTCAGCATGTCTTGTGAGGCAGATCTAGTGGTGATGAACTCCCTCAGCTTTTGTTTGTCACAGAAAGTCTTTATTTCTCCTTCTTTTCTGAAGAACAGTTTGCCATATAAAGCATTCTTTTTTGGTAGTTGTTTGCTTTCAGTACTTTGAATATATCATCCCCCTCTCTCCTGGCCTGCAAGGTTTCTGCTGAAAAAGTTTTTTGATAGCCTTATGGACATTTCCTTGTATGTGAGGAATTTTTTTCTCTTGCTGCTTTTAAAATTCTCTATTTGTCTTTGATTTTTGAAAGGTGTATTATAATATGTCTTGGAGAAGATCTCTTTGGATTTAAACTGGTTGGGGACCTATAAGCCCTGTGAACTTGGATACTCAAATCTCTCCCCAGATTCAAGAAGTTCTCAGTCATTATTTTCTTTGATAAGCTTTCTGCCCCTTTCTCCCTCTCTTTTCTTTCTGAGAGTTCAATAATGCATAGATTATTTCTTTTAATGTTATCCCATAGTTCACATAGGCTTTCTTCGATTACTTTTTTTCTTTTATCTCCTCTGACTGGATAATTTCAAATGCTTTGTCTTTGAATTCACAGATTCTTTTTTCTGCTTGTTTGAGTGTGCTGTTGATGTTCTCTATTGAATTGTTCGCCTCATTCATTGTAAATTTCAGCTAAGGAATTTCTATTTGGTTCTTTTTTATAGTATCTATCTCTTCCTTAAATTTCTTATTTTGTTTGTGTATTGCATTCTTGATTTTATTGATTTGTCTTTATTTTCTTGTAGCTCACTGAGCTTCCTTAAGACAACCACTTTGAAGTCTTTATTGGGTAAACTGCATATCCCCATTTCTTTGATGTCAGTTACCAGAAAATTATTGTGTTAATTTGCTGCTGTCATGTTTCCTTGATTTTTTCCTATTGCTTGAATTATCGCATTGCTGTCTTCACTTTTGAAGAAGCAGTCACCACTTCCAGGTTTTACAGAACTGGCTTTGGGAGAGAAAGGCTGACCTACTGTCAGCCATGTTAGGGATTCTGAGGCATTCTCAGATCTTTTCTATGGATATGCCTACTCCATGCTTTGTGTTTCCTCTTGTGGCAGACTTAAGATTGTATGCCTTGTCTCAGTCCTGCAAAGCCAGTCTGGATTCAAACAGTCCTCTGTTTACTTTTCCTTGGGCAGTGCTGAATGCTCTAGTTTGCGTGCTTTCTCCCAATCCCAGAGTCAGGTTAGCTTTCTGCATGCCATTAGCCATCTGAAAAGGCTTGTATTCTCTGATCTTGTGGGGGACATTCACAGGAAGGTGGCCATGGGGTAGGATATGAGTGGGTGAGATGCATGGAGTCTTGAGGATGCCCATGGGCCAGATGGGGGATTCACAGGTGAAACTTTCTCAACAACTCAAGGGTGGTCTTAATTATGGAATCTGCAAAAAGTATTTTAGGCTCCATATCCCTTTAATACATTCTGAGCCCTGGATCTTTCTCTCCAAGTCTGTCCCCACCTCTCAGTCATGTGGGTTACCTCAGTACTCTGAATGAGATGAAAAATAAGTGAGCCTCTTTGGCAGCATCCCACTCAGCTAGGGGAGACAGTCACTCACTCACATGCTCTTACTTTCCCCTATGGAAGAAATCACGGACTGAGAGGTCTCTCTTGATATGAGCTATGCTGTCTTGGGGGAGGGTTGATGCAAATAAGGTGATTTTGTTCCTCTTATACTTATGCATCCAATTTTGGATTTTTTTGTTCCAATAGTTTCTGGATCTTGTCTGCTGGAGTCTTGGACTTTCACACAGGTACTCTTGTCTGTGGGTGATTGTCAAAATTGGTGTTCTTTGTGGAGAAAACAGTAGAAAACTCCTAATCCACCATCTTAATCTAGGACAGTCTTCCTCTTACTGTCCTTTGAATGCACCAGGAATGCCTCCATATCAAAGCCTTTGCACTTGCTGCTCCCTTTGCCTGTAATTGTATTCCCTCAGATATCTATATGACACTCTGCCGTATTTTCTACCACCTTCCTTGCTTTATTTGCCTACATGACACCTAATATCATCTGACACACCATATATTTTACCTATTTTTTTATTGTATGTTCCCTCATAATAGAAATTAACCTCTATGAAGGCTGTATGTTTTACTATTTTGTTTGCTGCTGAAATTCTGTCACCTAGAACAGTGCCTAGAACTTAGTAGATGCTCAGTAAATATTTGTCAGATAAATTGAATGAAAGAAGGCACAAAAGGTGCTCAAAAAAATTCTGTAATAATTCCTTGGCAGTGGTAGAATGAGGAACTCATTTATAAAATCAATCATTGGATTTCTTGACCTTGGTGTTCATGCTTTAGAATTTCTGCAAAAAGTCCTCCTGTTTTTGCTCCTATACTTACCCTGAGGATTTACTGCATCTAACCCTCACTAACATTCCTCATGAACTTGAGTATGCAGCCACTAAAGTCCCAGTACACAACCTAAAGAATTTGAATAAAGAAGCCAGCAGAACACAAGATGCCATTGCAGAAACACAGGGCCAGAATGTGGAATGTCCAGGAGAAATTAACCTCTGTATAGTTACCCCTCCATGATGAGGGGCCACTCAAGTTTGGCATATCAGTGACATAAAGGGCAGGGAACTGGGCCTATGTCAATAATAATAACAGTGATAATTGGCTTGCAAAGAACACTTTATCATTTACAAAGCAGTCTCATGCATATTATCTTATGGAATCTCAGACTCACAGTGTTGGCGCCCAAATTACCATCGTCATTTTATTTTATTAGAAAACTGAGAAGTCCAATAACTTGCTATTGATGCTCTCCCATAGCATCAGGGATAAGAAAAGACATTCCCTTTCTCCACGTCTCACTGGTCTATCCAAAAGGCTTCTGATGGAGAAATATAAGATTCTAAAGCTAAACTCGTTGGATTTAAATCCTTGTGCTTGTGCTTACAAGCTGTTTGTCCTTGGATATGTTATTTACCCTCTATGTTTCAGTTTCCTCATCTGTAAAATAAAGATGATAAGAAAGCGCACACTATAGGATCATTGTGAAGATTCAGGTAGTTAACACATATGAAGTGCTTAGAACAGTGTCTGACGCATAGTAAGTGCTCAAAAAAGATTGTCTATTGTTTAGTTTTGTACTTATTGTTAGCACATTTACATAAAATAATTTCTACTTTGCAAGGTTTACCCTGGTTTCATAGTCCAGTGAGAGAGTTTTACTACTAGCCAGAACTGGAAATCCAGGAACCATGGCAATGCCTCAGATGACCAGATGTGAGACTTCTCCTCAATTTTATAAAAAAGGCTTCCTGGGATCTTGAAATTATTGTCTTTGCACAACTGGTGGGTTACAGTTAATGCCACAAGTAAAGCAGGTTTTCTGGGGAAAGAAAAATAATGACTTCATTTGCAGACATTTTGAATATAAAGTGCCTTGGGAACATTTAAGGGAAATTTTTAGGGATCTGTCACAAAGCCTGGCTCAGAGGAAATTCTCATTCAATATTAATTGAATAAATTAAGAAACGAATGAATGAATATCCATCAGATGATTAGAAATAGAGGCCTGGGGGCCGGCCCGGTGGCGCAGCGGTTTAGTCCGCGCTTGGCAGCCCGGGGTTCGCTGGTTCGGATCCCGGGCACCCACCGACACACTGCCTGTCAGCCATGCTGTGGCGGTGTCCCATATAAAGTGGAGGAAGATGGGCACGGATGTTAGCCCAGGGCCAGTCTTCCTCAGCAAAAAGAGGAGGATTAGCAACGGATGTTAGCTCAGGGCTGGTCTTCCTCACCAAAAAAAAAAAAAGAAATAGAGGCCTGAAGTCCAGAAAGAGGTGAGGGCTGAAGAGAGAGATCTGAAACTCATCATTTCCTATATTCAGCAAGCAATGGCTCTTCCAGTCCCCTGAGATTATCTCTGAGACATAGCCCAAAGCCACCTCCTTTATTCTGTTGTTCTTTAGGTGCCATTGATGAAAACTACCCCTTATGGCCCTATTTCACTAGATATGGATGTTACTCTGAGAGGCTATGAGATTTTCTCTGGGCTGACACACCCTCCAGGGAAGGTCCTGCTCACCAAAGCAAATAATTCAATTCAGTGAACATTCGCCAAATGCCTACTTTGTACAAGGGTCTTGGGGAAAGTAGAGAAATACAGAAATTAGTATGATTAGATTATAATTAGATCTCATGAGCCTCCATTGAACTCCTTATCTAGCTGGGAAAACATCCATGAACATAACTCCTCTACCAGGGAGTGTTAAGGAAATATCATCCATAAGGTGTGAATTCATCTTGTTTTGGAGAAATTACCAGAGGTCACAACACACTAACTACTACAGTGCCAACAGGTCCCTGTCACCTTCAGAATAAAGTGAATCCTGAGCATGTCATTCATTGTCTTCCATGGTCTGACCTCTCTGCCCACCTCCCTCCTTCCCAGAGCTTTTGACTTAGCTACATGGTACTTTATGTCATCACATAAACAAAGGGTGCCCTTTCCTGATTCTGTGTCTTAATGAGTATCATTTTCTCAGTTTAAAATGCTCTTTTCCTCCTTCCTACTCCTCTACATTTCCCTCAAAGACACATGCACACACATGAAAAAACACACATGCAAACACATCCTCAAACACACACAGGTACACACACATACACTCAAACACACAGTCCCTTCTCTTCTGTACAAATTGTATTAAATCTTTAATGACATTTAAAATTCCACCTCCTCTGAGAAGATTTCCCTAACTGCATCAGCCACCCTTTTATCCCACTTAAGTAATGACCACTATTGGCAAATCCCACAGGACTGTAACCAAAAGAGAAAGAGTTCTTAAATGGCTACCACCTCTGGAGCATGCCAAAAGGCAAAAGACCCAGTAGCTCAGTCTTTCTGTGGAAAAGGGCTATTAGCTTTTTATGATAGCTAAAGCCTGAGGGGCAGACTTCTACTTAAAAACATATCTAAAGGCTGACTGTAATTCTTTCCAGAGACCTTGGAGGGTGGGCACTATCTTTGTTCTCTCCCTCTGCCACACTCCAGAGAGCCAGTATCTCCCACAGGGGAGATTTTACATGTGTCTAATATCCATGTTTTTAAATCTGGTGCCCTGTTTTTGTAGCTGCTACCCAGGGGATGCTCCCTGAATGCCTGACTCTGGAGGCCAAGGTGGCTTGCATTCCTGGGTCCCACAGAACTGCAACAATTGGAGAGACAGTTCTTGACAGGCTACTACCCCCATAGCACTGTGAAGACAGCAGACTGAGACACATTCCCAGTCTTTCTGTGAAAGAAGTCTATTTGCTTGTTCTGTAGCTTCAACTTGAGGGGTAGGCTTCAGGTTTGGCACACATCTAAGAACCTACAAAGTTACTCTCAGGGAACATAGGCAGATGGATGCCATCTTTGCACACTACCTCTGCCTCACCACAGCTCACCAGTATCACTCAGAAAGCAGCTTACATATTTCTTTGGAGCCCTGATTTTTGCAAGTGCCACCCAGGGGACACTTCCAGGTTGCCTGGCTCTGGAGGCCAGCAGGGCTTATGCTTGTAGTCCTACAGGACTGTATATGTTTTCATAATTTAAAAGCTGCTGCCTTACGGTCTGGCTTCCAATGAGCCTGAATCTAAGTGCTGATTGAGATCCTCCCTTTGGGGACATTGGTAGGTCTTGGCACACACTCAACTACTAAGAGCCATTAAATATAAAATAGGCTACATGGACAATCACAAAGGTTTAAGAGACAACCAATAGCTAGGGCAGGGTTGAATGATGAGGTTTATCTACTACATGAGGACACTCCTTCAAGACTTGCAGAGGTGGTTGTTTTATGCAATACATAGAAACCAACACAGAGAGTCAAGCAAAATGAAGAAAAAAAGGCATATGTTCCAAATGAAAGTACAAGATAAAACCTCAGAAAAAACTTAATAAGGTCAAGATAAGTAATTTACCTAATAAAGAGTTCAAAGTAATGGTCATAAAGATGTTCACCAAACTTGGGGAAAGCATGGATGAACACAGTAAGAACTTCAACAAAGAGATATAAAATATAGTCCCATACAAAAGTCACAGAGCTGAAAAATGTGATAACTGAAGTGAAAAATTCACTAGAGAGGTTCAATGGCAGACTAGATGAAGCAAAAGAGAGTATCAGTGAACTTGAAGACAGGGCAGAGAAACTCATCCAATCACAGCAGCAAAAAGAAAAAAGTGAAGATAATTTAAAGGATTTATGGAACAACAGTGAGCAGAGTAACATTTGCATCTTATGGGTCTGAGAAGAAGAGAAAGAGAAAGGGTCAGAAAATTTATTTGAAAATAATGGTTGAAAACTTCGCTAACCTGGATAAGAAAACAGAGGTCTAGATCCAGGATGCCCAGAGAGTCCCAAATAAGATGAACTCAAAGAGATCCACACCAAAACACATTATAGTTAAAATATCAAAAGTTAAAGACAGAGAGAGAATCTTAAAAGTCAGAAGAGGAAAACAATGTGTTACTTACAAGAGAACTCTCATAAACTATCAGCAGATTTCTTCAGCAGAAGATTGCAGGCCAGAATGGAGTGGTGTGATATATTTAAAGTGATGAAAGAAAAAACTTCTAACCAAGAATACTCTACCTGGAAAAGTTATTTAGAATTGAAGGAGAGATGACTTTTCCAGACAAGCAAAATCTAGGAGTTCATCATAACTAAATCAGTCTTACAAGAAATGTTAAAGGGACTTCGTTTGGAAAAAACAGGCACTAATTAGTAAGAAGAAAACATATAAAAGTATAAGTCTCATTGGCAATGGTAAATATATAGCAACTGTAGTGGATTAACCACTTATAAAGCCAGTATGAAGGTTAAAACACAAAAGTAGTAAAAATAACTATTACTACAATAATTCTGAAAGGACACAAAGATAAAAAGATGTAAAACGTGACATCAAAACATAAAACATGAAGGGAGAGTAAAAACGTAGAACTTTAGAATGTGTTCAAACTTAAGTCATCAAATTAAAATAGACTTTTATAAATATAAGTTGTTGTATGTAAGCCTCATGGTAACCACAAAACAAAATACTACAGTAGATATACAAAACATAAAGAGAAAGGAATCTAAGCATACCATTAAAGAAAGTCATCAAACCACAAAGAGAGCAAATGAAGGAGGAATAAATAGAGAAGAATGATACAATGGCCAGAAAATAATTAACAAAATGGCAATAAGTACATACCTATTATTAATTACTTTAAATGTAAATTGACTAAATTCTCCAATCAAAAGACATATGGTGGCTGAATGGACAAAAAAAATCCATCTATATGCTGCCTAGAAGAGACTCACTTTAGACGTAAGGACACACACAGACTGAAAGTGAAGGGATGGAAAAAGGCATTCCATGCAAATGAAAACCTAAAGAAAGCTGGGGTACCTATACTTACGTCAGACAAAATCAACTTAAAAAACAAAGACTATATATTATAGAGATGAAGGGAATTATAGATGATAAAGAAGTCAATCCAACAAGAGGATATAACATCTATAAATATTTATGCAGCCAATATAGGAGCACCTAAATATATAAAGCAAATATTAACAGATCTAAAAAAAGAAATAGCAATATGATAATAGTGGGGACTTTAATACTCCACTTACATCAGTGGATATATTATCCAGTCAAAAAATCAATAAGGTAACATTGGCCTTAAACAATATGTTAGACCAGATGAACTTAGCAGATATATACAGAACATTCCATCCAAAAACAATAGAATATACTTTTTTCTCAGTGCACATGAAACATTCTCCAGCATAGATCATATGTTAGGCCCCAAAACAAGTCAATAAATTTTAGATGACTGAAATATAAAGCATCTTTTCCAACCATAAATGTATGAAACTAAAAATCAATTACAAGAAGAATAGTGGAAATGTCACAAATATGTGGAGATTAAACAACACGCTAATGACCAATCAATGGATCAATGAAAAAATCAAAAGAGAAATTAAAAAATACCTCGAGACAAATAAAAATAGAAATACAAAATACCAAAATAAGGAATGAAGCAAAAGTAGTTCTAAGATGAAAGTTTATAGCAATAAATGCCTAACTCAAGAAACAAGAAAAATGTCAAATAAATAACCTAACTTTACACCTCAAGGAACTAGAAATAAAGAACAAATGAAGCACAAAGTTAGTAGAAGGAAGGAAATAACAAAGATCAAAGTGGAAATAAATGAAATAGAGACTAAAAAGGAAGTAGAAAAGGTCAATGAAATTAAGAGATGGTTCTTTGAAAAGATAAACAAAATTTTAAAAACTTTTAGCTAGATTCACAAAGAAAAAAAAGAGAGCACTCAAATATGCAAAATCAGAAATGAAAGAGGAAACCTTACAACTGATACCACAGGGGGAAAAAAGGATCATAAATCATTACTACAAATGCTTATTTGGCAACAAATTTTGCAACCTAGAAGAAATGAATAAATACCTAAAAACATATAGAACACCAAGACTGAATCATAAATAAATAGAAATCTGAACAGAACAATTACTTCTAAGGAGATTGAATCAGTAATTAAAAACCTCCCAACAAACAGAAGTCAAAGAACAGATAACTTCACTGGTGAATTCTACCAAACATTCAAAAAAGAATACCAATCTTTCTCAAACACTTTCAAAAAATAGAATGAGGGCACACTTCCAAACAGAGTCTGTGAGGCCAGTGTTCCTTATACCAAAACCAGACAAGAACACCACAAGAAAAAAAATCACAGACCAATACCCCTGATGAACAAAGATGCAAAAATCCTCAACAAAATATTAGCAAACCAAATTCAACAATACAGTAAAAGCATCCTACACCATGATCAAGTGGGATTAATTCCAGGGGTGCAGGATATTTCAATATCTGAAAATCAATCAATGTGATATACCATATTAAGAAAATAAAGGATAAAAATCATATGATCATCTCAAAAGATGCAGAGAAAGCATTAGACAAGATTCAATATCTGTTTATGATTAAAACTATCAGAAAAGTGTGTATAGAGGAAATGTTCCTCAACATAATAAAGGTTGTATATCACAAGCCCGCAACTAGCATCATACTCAATGGTGAAAAGCTGGAAAGCTTTTCCTCTGAGATCAGGAACAAGACAAGGATGCCCACTCTTTTTTTTTTTTTTTAGGAAGATTGTCCCTGAGCTAACATCTGTTGCCAATCTTCCTCCTTTTTTTCCCCTAAAAGCCCCAGTAGGTAGTTGTATGTCATAGTTGTACATCCTAGTTGCTCTATGTGGGACGCTGCCTCAGCATGGCTTGATGAGCAGTGACTAGGTCCACGCCCAGGATGCGAACCAGTGAACCCTGGGCTGCTGAAGCAGAGTGTGGGAACTTAACTACTATGCCACCAGGCCAGCCCCAAGATGCCCACTCTTACCACTTTTATTCAACATAGTATTGGAAATACTAGCCAGAACAAATAGGCAAGCAAAAGAAATAAAAATCATCCAAATTGCAAATACAGAAGTAAAACTGTCACTATTTGCAGATGACATGATACTATGTATAGAAAATCCCAAAGACTGTATCAAAAAAAAACCTGTTAAAACTAATCAAAAATTCTGTAAAGTTGCAGGATACAAAACCAGTAAGCAAAAATCTGTTCTATTTCCACACACTAATAACAATCTATCAGAAAGAGAAATTAAGAAAACTATTCCATTTATAATTGCATCAAAAAGAATAAAATGCCTAGGAATAAATTTAACCAAGAAGGTAAAAGACCTGAATACAAAATGTACAAGGCATTAATAAAAGAAATTGAAGAAGACAGAAATAAATGGAACAATATTCCACACTCATGCATTGGAAGAATTAATATTGTTAAAATGTGCATACAACCCAAAGTAATCTACAGATCCAATGCAATCCCTCTCAAAATTCCATTGGCATTTTTTACAGAAGTAGAAGAAACCATCCTAAAATTTGTATGGAACTGCAAAAAACCCTGAGTAACCAAAGTAATCATGAGAAAGATGAACAAAGCTGGAGGAATCATCCTCCCTGATTTCAAACTATATTTTGAAATCTACATTTCAAACTATATTACAAACTATTTCCTGATTTCAAATTATATTACAAAGCCATAGTAATAAAAACAGAATGATATTAGCATAAAAACAGACACATAGATCAATAGAGAAGAATAGAGAGCCCAGAAATAAACCTATGCATATACAGTCAATTAATTTATGACAAAGGAGCCAAAAATTTACAATGGAGACAGTATAGTCTCTTCAATAAATGGTGCTGTGAAAACTGGACTGCCACATGCAAAAGACAGAAAATGGACCACTATCTTACACCATACTCAAAAATTAACTCAAAATGGATTAAAGACTTGAATGTAAGACCTGTAACCATAAAACTTCCCAAAGAAATCATAGGCAGCAAGCTCCTTGATATCAGTCTTGGCAATGATTTTTTGGATGTCACACCAAAAGCAAAGACAAAGCAAAAGTTAAATTTAACAAGTGAGACTATATCAAACTAAAACTTCTGCACAGCAATGGAAACCATCAACAAAATGAAAAGGCAACCTACTGAATCAGAGCAAATATTTGCAAATCATCTGTATGATAAGGGGTTAATATATATCCAAAATTTATAAAGAACTTATACAACTCAATAACAAAGAAGCAAACAACCTCATTAAAAAATGGATGGAGGATCTGAATAGATATTTTTCCAAAGAAAACATACAGATGACCATCAGCTACATGTAAAGGTGCTCAACATCATTAATCATCAGGGAAATGCAAATCAAGCCACAATGAGATATTACCTCACACCTTCAAGAACAGTCATTATCAAAAAGACAAGAAATAACCAGTGTTTGGTAAGGATATGGAGAAAATGGAACCCTTGTGCACTGTTGGTGGAAACTTAAATTGGTGCAGTAACTATGGAAAACAGTATCGATGCTCCTCAAAAAATTAAAAATAGAACTGCCGAGTGACGTCAGCATCATGGCGGAGTGAGAGTCCCTCTTTGAATCTCTGCCCCGTACAACACAATGAAAACATCATTCACATTCCAACAGAGCTCAATCAAACACTATGAAGGACTTCTAAGAAACCCCTGCTGCCATACATCAGACAGTGGAGGTGCAGGAAGCCCAAAAGGATGGGAGGAGAGGTAAGAAGTGGTACTCCCCCTCCCCAATCGATCAGCAAAGCACGGTTAGCAGATGGGGGGAGGGGCGGCCCACAGCGGGGAAAACTATCACCATCCAGGTGCTCTCACAGACTGTCACGAGATCCCCACTGGGAAGCAACGACGGGCTGTTTAGGGGGTGTAGCAAACACCCTAAGAGAGCCAGAAAGGAAACCCCCGGGTCAAGCAGGAGAAAGAGAGGACCCCTCCCCCCACACATCCGGCATTTCAGCATAATCCCTCCGGGGGCTGCAGCCACCTCAGAGCAAACCGCTCGTGATCTCCATCCAGTGGCAGCAGGGGGAAACTGCAGGACCAACTTTATCATGAGGGGAAAAAACAAAGCCATCCCCGTCGGATCCTTGCGACAATTTGTCAGGGCTACAGACCAAAAGGAAAATGACAAACACCCAGAAACCAACCCTGAAGTCATAGAATTTGATAACCTGAATGACAGAGAATTCAAAATAGCTATCATAAACAAACTCAATGAAATACAAGAGAACACACAGAAACAAATCAACAAATTCAGGGATTTTGTCACAAAAGAGATTGAAACTATAAAGAAAACCCAATCAGAATTATTGGAGGTGAAAAACAAAATCAACAAGATAGTGTAAAAAATGGAGTCTTTAATGAGCAGAACTGACAATATGGAGGAACGAATTAGCACTATTGAGGATAGCCATGCGGAAATGCTCCAGATAGAGGAGGAGAGAGAGCTAAGACTAAAAAGAAATGAAGAAATTCTTCGAGAAATATCAGACTCAATGAGGAAAAGCAACATAAGGATAATAGGTATTCCAGAAGGAGAAGAAAGAGAAAAAGGAGCAGAGAGTTTGTTCAAAGAAATAATAGCTGAGAACTTCCCCAACCTAGGGAACGAGAGGGAAATAACAGTGAATGAAATCAATAGATCACCTAAATACATAAACAGGAATAAAAAATCATCTCGCCACATAGTAGCAAACTTGAAAAATAACCGTGACAAGGAAATAATATTGAAGGCAGCTAAACAAAAAAACAAAATAACATACAAAGGAAACCACATCAGGCTCTCAGCTGATTTCTTGACAGAAACTCTACAGGCTAGGAGAGACTGGAATGATATATTCAAAATCATGAAAGACAAAAACCTTCAGCCGAGAATACTTTATCCAGCAAAAATATCCTTCAAATAAGATGGAGAAATAATAACTCTCCCTGATAAACAAAAGCTAAGAGAGTTCATCACCACAAGACCCCCACTACAAGAAATGCTCAGGAAGGCCCTTAGGCCTGAAAAAAAAACAAATGAGAAAGGGGATACAAAGATTTCAGCAAGGAGAAAAGCAAGGAGACTAAACCAGAACAAACTACAGTTGGATAACATCAAAAATTAATTCAAGCTCATCACTGGAAACACACATTCATGACACAAAATGGAATAAAGAGATAACAAATAAGGAGGGGAAGACGTAAGGGATTGAATCGACCCAGCCTCAGGAAAAAGGAGGCATCTGAAAATGTACTATCTTATCCAGGAGATAGCTTATATAAACCTCACAGTAACCACTAAACAAACAACCAGAAGAGAACCACAAATGACAAATAAAGAGAAAACCAAGAGAATTAGCATGCAGAAATACCAAATTGAATTTGCAGTCTGAAACACAAGAGACAAGAAATGAAGTAAATGCAAAAGAACCAGAAGATGAACAATAAAATAGCAACATTAAACCCTCATATATCAATAATCACTCTAAATGTAAATGGATTGAATTCTCCAATCAAAAAACACAGAGTGGCAGGATGGATTAAAAACCAAGATCCAACAATCTGCTGCCTCCAGGAAACACATCTCAGCTCTAAAGACAAACACAGACTCAAAATAAAAGGATGAAAAACAATACTCCAAGCCAATGGCAAACAAAAGAAACCAGGAGTAGCCATACTTATATCAGACAAAGTAGACTTCAAGATAAAAAAGGTAATGAGAGACAAAGAAGGGCAATATATAATGATAAAAGGGACACTTCACCAAGAAGACATAACACTTATAAATATCTATGCACCCAACACAGGAGCACCAAAGTACTTAAACAACTGCTAAAAAACCTTAAAGGAGATATTGACAATAACACAATAATAGTAGGGGATCTTAACACCCCCCTTACATCAATAGATAAATCATCCAGACAAAAAGTCAATAAGGAAATAATGGACTTAAACGAAAAACTAGACACAATGGACTTAATAGATATATACAGAGCACTCCACCCAAAAAAAGCAGAGTACACATTCTTCTCAAGTGCACATGGAACATTCTCAAGGATAGACCATATATTAGGAAACAAGGCAAACCTCTATAAATTTAAGAAGAATGAAATCATTACAAGCATCTTTTCTGATCATAACGCTGTGAAACTAGAAATCAACTGCAAGAAAAAAACTAGGAAAGGGACAAAGATGTGGAGACTAAACAACATGCTACTGAACAACCAATGGGTTGTTGATGAAATTAAAGGAGAAGTCAAAAGCTATCTGGAGACAAATTAAAAAGAAAATACACCATACCAACTCATACGAGAAGCAGCAAAAGTAGTCCTGAGAGGGAAATTCATAGCAATACAAGCCCGCCTTAACAAACAAGAAAAATCCCAAATAAATAACCTTAAAGTGCACCTAACAGAATTAGAAAAAGAAGAACAGACAAAGCCCCAAATCAGCAGCAGGAGGGAAATAATAAAAATCAGAGCAGAAATAAATGAAATTGAAACCAAAAAAACAGTAGAAAGGATCAATGAAACAAAGAGCTGGTTCTTTGAGAAGATAAATAAAATTGACAAACCCTTAGCCAGACTCACTAAGAAAAAAGGGAGAAGACTCAAATAAATAAAATTAGAAACGAAAGAGGAGAAATTACAACAGACACCACAGAAATACAAGGGATTATTAGGGAATACTATGAAAAACTTTACACCAACAAATTGGACAACCTAGAGGAAATGGACAAATTCTTGGACACGTACAACCTCCCAAAACTGAATCAAGAAGAAATAGAGAATCTGAACAGACCAATCACAAGTAACAAGATTGAAACAGTAATCAAAAACCTCCCCAAAAATAAAAGTCCAGGACCAGATGGCTTCCCTGGAGAATTTTACCAAACATTCAAAGAAGATTTAGCACCTATCCTTCTCAAACTATTCCAAATAATAGAGGAAGATGGAATACTTCCCAACACATTCTATGAAGCCGACATCATCGTGATACCAAAGCCAGACAAGGACAATACAAAGAAGGAAAACTACAGGCCAATATCACTGATGAACATAGACGCAAAAATCCTCAACAAAATATTGGCAAACCGAATACAGCAATACATCAAAAAGATCATACACCACGATCAAGTGGGATTTATACCAGGGACACGGGGATGGTTCAACATCCACAAATCAATCAACGTGATACACCACATTAACAAAATGAAAAATAAAAACCACATGATCATCTCAGTCGATGCAGAGAAGGCATTTGACAAGATCCAGCATCCATTTATGATAAAAACTCTCAACAAAATGGGTATAGAAAGAAAGCACCTCAACCTAATAAGGGCCATATATGACAAACCTACAGCAAACATCCTACTCAACGGGGAAAAACTGAAAGCCATTCCTTTGAGGACAGGAACAAGACAAGGGTGCCCACTCTCACCACTCTTATTCAACATAGTACTGGAAGTTCTGGCCAGAGCAATTAGGCAAGAAAAAGGAATAAAAGGACTCCAAATAGGCAATGAAGAAGTGAAACTCTCACTATTTGCAGACGACATGATCTTATACATAGAAAACCCAAAAAATTCCATCAGAAAACTACTAGAAACAATCAACAACTACAGTAAAGTGGCAGGGTATAAAATCAACTTACAAAAATCAATTGCATTTCTATACACTAATGATGAACCAACAGAAAGAGAACTCAAAAAGACAATCCCATTTACAATTGCAACAAAGAGAATAAAATATCTGGGAATCAATTTAACCAAGGAGGTAAAAGACCTATACAATGAAAACTATAAGACACAATTGAAAGAAATCGAGGAGGACATAAAGAAATGGAAAAATATTCCATGCACATGGATTGGAAGAATAAATATAGTTAAAATGTCCATTCTACCTAAAGCAATCTACAGATTCAATGCAATCCCAATCAGAATCCCAATGTCATTCTTCACGGTCATAGAACAAAAACTACTGAAATTCGTATCGGGCAACAAAAGAGCCCGAATAGCTAAAGCAATTCTGAAAAAAAAAAGAACAAAGCTGGAGGCATCACAATCCCTGATTTCAAAATATACTATAAAGCTACAGTAATCAAAACAACATGGTACTGGTACAAGAATAGACACACAGATCAATGGAATAAAATTGAAAGCCCAGAAATTAAACCACGCACCTATGGACAGCTAATCTTCGACAAAGGAGCAAAGAACATACAATGGAGAGAGGGAAGTCTCTTCAATAAATGGTGCTGGGAAAATTGGACAGCAACATGCAAAAGAATGAAGGTAGACCATCTCCTATCTCCATATACAAAAATCAATTCAAAATGGATCAAGGACCTGAAATTGAGACCTGAAACTATAAAACTCCTGGAAGAAAATATAGGCAGTACACTAATTGAGATTGGACATAAAGGGATCCTTTCAGATTCCATGTCTACCCAGACAAGGGAAACAAAAGAAAAAATAAACAAGTGGGACCTCATCAGACTAAAGAGCTTCTACAAAGCAAATGAAACCAGGATCAAAATGAATAGACAACCCACCAGCTGGGAGAAAATATTTGCTAATCCTTTGTCCGACAAGGGATTAATCTCAGTAATATATAAAGATCTCATACAACTGAGCAACAAAAAAACAAACAACCCAATCAAAAAATGGGCAGAGGATATGAACAGACATTTTTCCAAGGAAGAGATACAGATGGCCAATAGCCACATGAAAAGATGTTCAACATTACTAATCATCAGGGAAATGCAAATCAAAACTACACTGAGATATCACCTTACACCGGTTAGAATGGCTATAATCACAAAGACAAATAACAACAAATGCTGAAGAGGTTGTGGAGAAATGGGGACCCTCATTCACTGCTGGTGGGAATGCAAACTGGTGCAGCCTCTATGGAAA
Source organism: Tapirus indicus (assembly GCA_031878705.1). Taxonomy (NCBI): domain Eukaryota; kingdom Metazoa; phylum Chordata; class Mammalia; order Perissodactyla; family Tapiridae; genus Tapirus; species Tapirus indicus. Next base: position 51,415,392 of record CM062942.1, read on the forward strand.
ACAGTATGGAGAGTCCTCAAAAAATTAAAAATAGAAATACCGTATGATCCAGCACTCCCACCCTTGGGCATCTACCCAATGGACATGAAATCAACCATCACAAGAGGCGTATGCACCCCTATGTTCATTGCAGCATTATTCACTATAGCCAAGAAGTGGAAGCAACCCAAGTGTCCCTCGACTGATGATTGGTTAAAGAAGATGTGGTATATACATACAATGGAATACTACTCAGCCATAAGAAAACACACAATTGTCCCATTTGCAACAACATGGAAGGACCTAGAGGGTATTATGCTAAGTGAAATAAGCCAGAGAGAGAAGGACACTGCATGAACTCACTCATATATGGAATATAAGTGAACACACGGACAGAGAGAACTGATTGGTGGTTACCAAAGGGAAGGGGGATGGGGGGGCACAAGAGGTGAAGGGTTACATCCACAAGGTGACAGACAAACAAAAATGTACAACTAAAACCCCACAGTGTTATAAACTATTAAGACATCAATTAAAAAATGGTAAAAAAAAAAAAAGCATTGCATGACAGGATGCAATGAACACTCTCTTAGAACCTTTGAATACATCAAGAAAGCCTATTGAAGCTAGCCTCTGAAATATCTCGATGATGGCTAATTGCCTGTATAGCAAAGAAATAGCAAGTTTCAGGCTCAGAAGCTTGACAAGGAACAGTATACAGTTAGACTATGGTAACATTATTTCCTCTAGCTGCATGTACTTTATAGTTACCTATGTTTTGACACTGGAGTTTTATTCACAGTATTGATACAGAGTTTCTATCTTAAACACTTTTATTTAAGCAAACAAGGCTGAGTCGCTGTTAAGAAAAACATTAAGCCAATAAAGTACAGGTGGTAGAGCCATTTAGCAAAAATCACGACATTGGAACAAGAGTAATTGAAATTTGGAAAACCTTGGTTTAGAGGTCATGTATATGCTGCAAGATTTTGATTACATAATATGCACTCAATAAACCAAAGCTGATGTTAAAAAAAAATAGAACTGCCATGTGATCCAGCAATTCCACTTCTGAGTAATATCTGAAGAAAACTAAAACACTAACTCAAAAAATATATGCACTCCCTTGTTCACTGCAACATTATTTACAATAGCCAAGATAAGGAAACAACTTATGTGTCCATTGATGGATGAATGGACAAAGAAAATGTGGTATATATACAATGAAATATTATTCAGCTATAAAAAGAATAAAATCTTGCCATTTGTAACAACGTGGATGGGCCTCAAGGGCATTATATTAAGTGAAATAAGTCAGATAGAGAAAGACAAATGCTATATGCTCTCACTTATATGTGGAATCTAAATCAAGAAAATCCACCCCGTAGATACAAACAACAGATTGGTGGTTGCCAAAGGTGGGGGCTGGGATGGGTGAAATGGATGAAGGGGGTCAAAAAGTACAAACTTTCAGTTATAAAATAAATGTCATGGAGATATAATGTACAGCATGGTGACTATAATTAATTTTGTATTGCATATTTGAAATTTTCCAAAAAAGTAGATCTTAAAAGTTCTCATCACAAGAAAAATAAATTTTGTAACTCTGTGTGTTGACAGATGATAACTAGACTTATTGGGGGTGATTATTTTGCAACATATACAAATATTGAATCATTATATTGTACACCTGAAACTAATATAGTGTTATAAGTTAATTATACCTCAATAAAAAAATAATAATAAAGCTTAAGCACTTGATCATGAAAAACAAAATTGAGTACTCCTATCTTGGGGCTCCTCTATCATGTTTCCTTACTTCTACAAATAAATTTTTTCTGGCTTTATAGTGTGACTTAGTGTGAAGCAGTATTGCAGGAGGTCCAGAGCAGAGACATTGGAATTAGGCAGACAGGGATGAAAACCAGCCCTGCCACTTTCAGCTGTGTGACCATAAACAATTGACTAATCCTGTCAGAGCTTCAGTTGCCTCATCTATAACATTGGGCTAAAAACAATGCATAGTTCACAGGACTGTTGTGAGAATTAAATGAGCTAATCAGGGTAAAAAACTTAGCACAATGTAATGTGCACTTAATTATTGCTAACTATCATTATCATTTTTCCTACTACTGATTCTACAGGTAACTGTTTACATACTTGTATCCCTAATTAAATATCCAATATGTTGGCTGCAAGAGCTTGGTCTCATCCATTTCAGTCTCCGCCAAAACAACTAAAACAGGAGCTAGCACGTGGTAGTTTCTTAATAGATATGTCCTGAATAAATGTGAATTCATGAATGAGGTGTATTTTCAATGAGTCTTGAAGAATAAATAGAATCTCCACCAGTGGTGGAAGATTGCAAAGGCATTAAAGGTGTCAGGAACAATGTGAGCAAAGGTGAGGTGCTAGGAAAACTCAAACGGTGTTTGAAAGATGAGGAAAAGCCTACTGTGGCTTGAATGTATAACTGGAAAGAGTAAGAATGAGGCCAGAATTTACATTGGGCCTTGGGAGTTTAGAGTGAAAAGTTTGGACAGCCTTCATCTCACCTCTATGGATGTGGGGTGCCACATTGGGGAGGAAGTTACAAGATCCTCCTATTACTTCTCAGCCACCAAACTGGCCACGGCCACTGAATCTGAGGAGTTCACAGCCTCATTGATAGAAACACGCATTTCTTTTTCCAGGCAATGCTTAATTTCTTTTTGCAAGAAAAAGGAGAAATAGGAATTGTTTTCACTTGGCTTGAGAAGATAATTGTCCTTCTATGTTTAGCATTTGTATGTTTTTTCTACTTTGATGTGCACTTGGGCATGTCAGCTGCTCTGGGAATCCAATTCCCAGGACCCAGGTTACTATCTAGTCACAGTAAACCATGAAGATCTGTCAGTCTGGGATGTTTCTGCAAGGTTGGACCATTATTATCCCTATGGAAGACTCTTCCCTGTTTCCCACACCCTCCTGGAGCCCATCATACTTTGCAGACTATGCAGACCATCTGCCTCAAGCTTCAGCTGTATTAACACAGGTATTCCAAACACACACCAAGATGGAGTTAAATGTGAAAGGATTTTATTAGGGGCAGTGCACTTGTGAGGAAAAATAGGAAGGAGCTGAATAAACCAGGAAAGTCATCAAACTGCAATCTAAGTCTGACCCCAAGGGAAGGAGAAAGAGAGAGAAAAGGTTGAGTGGAAGCATATTAGATTGCTTGATCATCTAAAAAAGGTTCAGCAAACCTGTTGGAGAGTCCTCAATTTAAAGAACATACTAGGCTATGATGCAGAGACAAACAACCACTAAACTTCAATGAATTTTTCTTAAAGAGTTTTAGAGCAGATTTAGGTTTACAACATAATTGAGAGAAAGGTACAGAGATTTCCCATATACACCCAGCCCTCACACATCCATAGCTTCCCCCATTGGTATCACTCACCAGAGGGTACATTTTTTACCAAGGATGAACCAACATTGATACATAATAATAAACCAAAGCCATAGTATACTTTAGGTTTCACCCTTGGTGTTGTACATTCTACGAGCTTTAGAAAAGTATAATGACATATATTCATCATAATTATATCGTATTGAGTATTTTATACCCTAAAAATCTTCTGTGCTCTGCCTATTCATTTCTCCACACACTCCCACCCTTGGTAAACACTGATTGTTTTGTTGTCTCCATAGTTTTTCCTAATTCCAGAATGTCATAGTTGGAATCATACAATATACAGACTTTTCAGATTGGCTTCTTTCACTTGGTAACATGAATTTAAGGTTTCTCTGAGTCTTTTTATGGCTTGATAGGTCATTTCTATTTAGCGCCAAATAATATTCCATTTTCTGGATGTACCATGGTTTATTCATCCATTCACTTACTGAAGGACATCTTATTTGCTTCCAAGTTTTGGCAATTATGAACATAGCTTCTATGAACATCTGAGTGTAGGTATTTGTGTGAACATGCTTTTAACTTCCTTGAGTAAATATCAAGAAGCACAATTGTTGGATCTTAAGGTAGAAGTATATTTACTTTTGTAAGAAACCACCAAAATTTTTCCCAAAGTAGCTGTACCATTTTCTATTACTACCAGTACGATAGTTCCTGTTATACCACATCCTGACCATAATTTGGTGTTGTCAGGTGTGCCAGATTTTGGACATTCTAATATATGTGTAATGGCATCTCATTGCTGTTTTAATTTGGATTTCCCTGATGACATATGCTGTGGAGTATCTTTTAATAGGCTTATTTTCTATGTTTGTATCTTTGGTGAGGTGTCTGTTAGGGTCTTTTGCCCTTTTCTTAATCAAGTCGTTTGTTTTCTTATTGTAAAGTTTTAAGCTTTCTTTTCATATTTTGGATAACAGTCCATTATCAGATGTGTCTTTTGCAAATATTTTCTCCAAGTCTGTGCCTTCTCTTCTAATCTCTTGACATTATGTTTCACAGAGCAAAAGACTTTAATTTCAATGAAGTTCAGATTATCAATAGTTTCAGTGTGTTTGGTGTTTTATCTAAAAAGACATCATCATATACAAGATAATCTATGTTTTTTTCCTATTATCTTCTAGGAGTTTTACAGTTTTGCATTTTACAATTAGGGCTGTGATCCATTTTGAGTTGATTTGGATGGAGGATATAAAGTCATCTAGATTCATTTTTTTGCAAGTGATGTTCAGTTGTTTCAGCACCATTTGCTGAAAAGACTATCTTTGATCCATTGTATTGCCTTCACTTCTTTGTCAAAGATCAGTTAACTATATTTATGGAACTCTATTTATGGGCTCTCCATTCTGTTTCATTGATCTGTCTATTTTTTTTGTTGTTGCCAGTACCACACATTCTTGATTACTGTAGCTTTAAAAGAAGTCTTGAAGTTGATTGTGTCAGTCCTCCAACTTTGTTCTTCTCCTTCAATATTGTCTTGGGTCTTTTTCCTCTCCACATAATCTTTAGAATGAGTTTGTCAATATCCACAAAGTAACTTGCTAGGATTTTGAGTAGGATTGCATTGAATCTACAGGTCAAGCTGGGAAGAACTGACATCTTAACAATATTGAGTCTTCCAATCTATAAATATATTCCTAAAATATTATGCTTTGATTTTATTTATCAGAGTTCTGTAATAGTCCTAATATCAATCTTGTAATCATTTTGTAAGATTTCTATGTAAGTGTTTCAATTTAGGGGGTGTTAATATAAATGGTATTGTTTTTTAAATTTCAAATTCCACTTGTTGAGGCACTAATGTCAGCATCATAGCAACATAAGATAATCCATGATTTTCTATCCACCAATAACAAAACCTTGACATCTGTCTACAGACAAAAGTGCCTTTGTAGAAGCTGTGGGATCCAGAACCATATGCCAAGGGACCCAGGAGGTGTCTCATCCTGCTGTACATTGGGTAATAGGCAGACAGACCTCAGACCTGGCTGTGGATTCCTGCTATGGTCTGTGAACCAGCTCCAGCCCCTCTTGGCCATGATCTAGGAGCCCCTGGAAAACACTGTCATAGGAAAACTCTTATGGATGAGAGAAACTTTGTGGAAGTCTAGGTTTCTAGAGGATATGTTCCAGCACATCATTGGAGAAAAAAATAGTTTAGATGCATTGGAGTGAATAAAAGGAACAACTTGACTTTGCATGTATCACCCCTCACTCAAGGTGGCACAGTTTAGGGCCAAGAGAGTTTTCTTGATCCATGATTTCTCCCACAGGGTTATAGGAGAGCATGTGAGTGGGCAACTAGCTTCCCTAGCCATGCTGGATGCTGCCAAAGAAGCTCATTTATCTCTCATCCCATCCAGAGTACTGAATCTTGGGCTACAAGACTGGAGGGTAGGAAGATGCTGGGATAATGGCAGAAAGGACTCCCAGAGGGCATTAGAGAGATGCAGATCCTAGTAAGCACATTTCAGTCTCCATCAAAAAGCTCACCCACAAGCTGTGAGAATGCCTCAATCACAGATTCCCCCAACAGGCATATGGGCATCCCCAGCACTCCACATGCCAGACACACACACATGCTGTAGCTGGCTTCCTGTGTGGGCTTCTGGCAGTGGCAATGAGAGCAAACTTTAGCAGATACTAGTGAGCTTTCACAGAAAACTGGCCTAAATATGTGAGCCAGTAAGAGACAAGAAACTTGAGTCTTAGTGCCACCTTTAGAAAAACAAAAGAGCCTGTCAGTACTGGGCCTGGTGTGTTGTAGGGTTGATAGAAGGCATAGAAGCTTAAGAATTCTACCACAACAGGGAGAGAGAAGAGTAGAGCAAGTGTGCTCATAGAAGATCTGAGATAACCTTAGAATTCCTAGCAGGGATGATGGGAGTTATCTCTTCTTCAAAGGCAGTAAGTGAAGACTGGAAGAAGTGACTGTTATTTCAAATGTGAACACAACAACACAAAACTTCGAGGAAAATAAATAATCAAGGAAACATGATGACCAAAGGAACACAATAATATTCCAGTAAATGAACACTAAATATGGAGATATGTGATATACTCAATGAAAAATTCAAAGTAGTTGCTTAAAAAAGCTCAGAGCACTACAAGAAAACAAACTACAGTTCAATAAACTCAAGAACACAGTGCATGAACCTAATAAGTTTAACAGAAAGTTAGATCATAAAAAAAATCAAGAATGAATTCCTGAGCTCAAGAATTAAATAAATAAAATTAAAAATGCAATAAGAGAGTATAAACAGCAAGATGGATCAGAAAGTAGAAAGAATCTGTGAGATAGAACACAGAAACTTTGAAATTATCTAGATGAGAACAAAGAAAAAGCAATAAAAAAGAATAATGAGAGTCTACGTGATTTACAGGATGCTATTTTTAAAAAATTACTAATTAATGGAGTTCTATAATGAGAAGAGAAAAGATGGGGACAGAAAGCTTATTTAAAGAACCAATGGCTGAGAATTCCCCAAATTTAGGGAGACACTTGGTTATCCAAGTTCATGAAGCTCATAGGTTGCCAAATAAAATCAACTTAAGAGATCCTCTTCAAGATATACTATAATAAAAGTGTCAAAAATCAAAGACAAAGAGAGAGTCTTAAAAGCAGCATGAAAAAAAAGCTTGTGACTTACAAGGGAACTCCCATAACACTATCAACAGATTTCTCAGCAGAAAAATTAGAGGCCAGGAGAGTGAGATGTTATATTCAAAGTGCCAAAAGAAGAAACTGTCAGCCAATAATACTTTACCCAGCAATCTTTTGCATAGAAATACAGGAGAGATAAAGATTTACAAGATAAATAAAAGCTGAGGGAATTCATTGCAACCAGTCTAGCCTTACAAGAAATGCTGAAAGCAATTCTTCAAGCTGAAAAAAAGGATTCAAATCAGTAACATGAAAACATATGAAAATATACAACACATTGTTGAAGGTAAGTATACAGTCAAATTCAGAATATTCTGACACTGTAATATGATTATGGGTTAACAACTTAATACGGTATAAAGGTGAAAGAACAGGAATATTAAAAATATAGCTATACTAATTTGATAACAAATACACATATAAAAACAGGTATATTGTGACATCAAAACATAAAAGGGTAAAGTAAAAACGTAGAGTTTTTGTATACAATGAAAGCTGAATTGTTATCAGCATAAAATAGACTGTTACATCTATAATATGTGTTATGCAAGGCTCATTATAATCACAAGCAAAAAATTACATAAGATTCACAAAAAAGATAAAGAGAATAGAATCAAAGCATACCACTATGGATTATTATCAATTCATAAAGGAAGGAAGCAAAAGAGGAAGAAAGCAATAAAGGGATTACAAGACAGCTAAAAAACAATTAAGAGGAGAACACTAAATCCTTATCTGTCAATAATAATTTGAACATAAATGGATTGAATTCTCCAATCACAAGACATAGAGTGGCTGGATGGATCATTTAAAAAGACCCAACTATATGTTGCCTACAAGAGACTCACTTCAGCTTTAAGGACACACATAGGCTCAAATGAAAGGAATGGAAAAAAGCATTCCATGAAATTGGAAAGCAAAAAAGAGCAGGGGTAGGTATACTTATATCAGACAAAAGAGATTTTAAGCCAAAAATGGTACCAAGAGACAAAGAAGGTCTTTTTATATAATGATAAAGGAGTTGATTCATTAGGACTGTACAACAAGTATAAATATATATGCATCCAATATCAGAGCACTTAAATATAGTAAGCAAATACTAACAGATATGAAGGCAGAAATCGACAAGAATACAATAGTAGTAGGGGACCTCAAAATCTCACTTTCAACAATGGATATATTATCCAGAAAGAAAATTAATTCTTCATTTTGTTAATGTGGTTCATCACATTGATTAATTTGTGGATGTTGAACCATCCCTGAAATAAATACCACTTTATCATGGTGTATAATCCTTTTAATGTATTGTTGTATTCTATTTGCTAATATTTTGTTTAGGATTTCTGCATCAATATTCATCAGGCACATGAAAAGATGTTCAATGTCACTAATTATTAGGGAAATTCAAATCAAAACAACAATGAGCATTATTAATGACAAGAAATAACAAGTGTTGGAGAAGATGTGAAGAAAAAGAAACTCTCATACACTGCTGATGGTAGTGCAAACTGGTGCAGCCACTATGGAAAACAGTATGCAGATTTCTCAAAATATTAAAAATAGAAATACCATATGATCCAGCTATTCCTCTTCTGGGTACTTATCCAAAGAACATGAAAACACGAATTCAAAAAGATATGTTCACCTCTATGTTCATTTCAGCATTATTCACAATAGCCAAGACTTGGAAGCCACCTAACTGCCCATGACAGATGAATGGATAAAGAAGATGTGGTATATATAAATGGAATACTACTCAGCCATAGAAGAGACAAAATCATGCCATATGTGACAACATGAATTGAGCTTGAGTGTATTATGCTAAGCAAAATAAGTCAGACAGAGAAAGATAATTGGCATATGACTTCATTAATATATGGAAGATAAACAAACAAATAACACATAGATATGGAAAACAGATTGGTGGTTACCAGAAGGGAAGCAGGCAGGGGAAAAGTGAAAGAGATAAAAGGGTGCATATGCATGGTGATGAATGAAAACTAGACTTTTGGTGGTGAACACTATGCAGTCTATACAGAAGCTGAAATATAATGATGTACACTTGAAATTTAAACAGTAGTATAAACCAAAGTGACCTCAATAAAATAAATTTAAAACATAATAAAAATAAATTAACAAGGATACATTTGACTTGAAACATACTTTAGACTAAGTGTAGCTAAAAGACATATAAAGAACATTTCATCCAACAACATCAGAATCAACAGGTTTTTTTTTCAAGCTCACATAGTACATTCTCCAGGATAGATCATATTATAGGTCACAAGAACCTTTTTCAAATTTAAGAAGATTGAAATCATACCCAGTATCTTTTCTGACAACAATGGTATGGAACTAAGTATCAATAACAGAGGGAACATTCACAATTGTGTGGACACTAACACAACACACTCCTCAACAACCAAGGTACCAAAGAAGAAATTAAAAGGAAAATGAGAAAATATCTTGAAACAAATAAAAATGGAAACACAGCATACAAAATATATAGGATGCTGCAAATGCAATTCTAAGAGGAAAGTAGATAGTGATAAATGCCTACTTTAAAAAAGAAATATTTCAAATAAACAACCTAATTTTATTACCTCCAAAGAATTAGACAAACAAGAATGAACTGAGTGCAAAGTTAGCAGAAGGAAGGAAATAACAAAGATCAGGGGAGATATAAATTATACAGAGATGAGAAAAACAATAGAAATAAAACTGAGAGCTGATTTTTAAAAGATAAACAAAATTGACCAAACTTCAGCTAGACTAAGAAAACAAAGGAGGGCCGGCCTGGTGGCATACTGGTTAAGTTTGCATGTTCTGCTTCAGTGGCACAGGGTTTGCCATTTCGGATCTTGGATGTGGACCTACTCACTGCTCATCAAGCCATACTGAGGTGGTGTCCCATATAGAAGAGCTACAACTCTACAACTATGATATACAACTGTGTACTGGGGCTTTGGGGAGAAAAAATTTAAAAAGAGGAAGATTGGTAACATGTTAGCACAGGGCCAATTTTCCTCAAAAAAAAAAAAAGAAGGGAGAAGAGGCAAATAAATAAAATCATAAATAAAAGATGAGATATTACAAATGATAGCACAGATGTACAAACAGTCATGAGAGAATACTATAAACCATTACATACCAACAAATTGGATAACCTGGAAGAAATGGATACATTTCTAGAAACATACAACCTACCAAAACTGAATCATGAAAAAATAGAAAACCTACAGAAGCCGATAATGAGGAGGCAATTGAATCAGTAATCAAAAAACTTCCAATAGAGAAAAGCCCAGGATCAGAAGATTTCACTGGTGACTTCTACCAAACATTTAAAGAGGAATTAATGCCAATCTTTCTCAAACTATTTCACAAAATTGAATGAGGGAACACTCCCAAAATGTTTATACAAGCCTGACATTACCCTGATACCAAAGCCAATTCAGAATACTACAAGAAAACAAAGCCAATATCTCTGGTGAATATAGATGCAAAAATTCTCAACAAAACATTAGCAAACCAAATTCAACAGCACATTAAAGGAATCATACACCACAATCTAGCAAGATTTATCCCAGGGAGGGAAGGATGGTTCCACATACACAAATAAAAAAAATGTGGCACACCACATTAATGGAATAAAAATTAAAATCATATGATCATCTCAAATGGTTAAGATGACTTGACAAACGACAGCATTTTATAATAAAAACACTCAACAAATTGGGTATAGAAGGAACATACCTAAACATAATAAAGGCCATTTATGACAAGCCCCCAAGTAACATAATACTCAATTACTTTACTTGAAAGTTTTTCTTCTATGATCACAGACAAGTGTGCCCTCTCCACCACTCCTATTCCTCATTGTTCTTGAAGTCTTAGAGCAATCAGGCAAGAAGAAGTAGTAAAACATATCCAAATAGAAGAGAAAGAAGTAAAATTGCCTTTGGTTGAAGATAATATGATCTTATATATATATAATTATAAAGTTTCCACCAAAAACTGTTAGAAATAATCAACAAATTCAATAAACTTGTAGGACACAAAATCAACTTACAGAAATCAGTTGCAATTCTGTACACTAACAACAAAATATCTGAAAAAGAAATAAAGGAAGTAATCCCATGCACAATAACATCAAAAACAATAAAATACTTAGAAATAAATTTAACCAAGGAGGTGAAAGATCTGTACACCGAAAACTACAAGAGTTTGATCAAAGAAATGGAAAAGACACAAGCAAATGGAAAGATATCACATGCCCATGGTTTGGAAGAATGACCCAAAGCATCTATAAATTTAATACAATTCCTATCAAAATTCCAATGACATTTTTCACAGAAATATAAGAATCAATCCTGAAATGTGTATGGAAACATAAAGACACTGGATAGCCAAAACAATCCTGAGAAAATAGAATAAAGCTTGAGGCATTCAACTTCCTGATTTCAAACAACTACGAGGTTATAGTAATAAAAACAGTATGTTACTGGCATTAAAAATAGATACACAGGTGAGGTCAGTATCATGGCAGAGTGAGAGTTCCTCTTTGAATCTCTGCTCCCTGAGACACAACGAAAACATCATTTGCATTCCAACAGAGCTCAATCAAACACTACAAAAGACTTCTAAGATACCCCTGCTGCCATACATCGGATGATGGAGGCATGAGAAGCCCCAAAGGACGTGAGGAGAGTGGCAGCAGGTGGAAACTGCAGGACCAACTTCAAGATGAGAGGAAAAAGTAAAGTGGTCGGATCCATGTAGTGATTTGTTAAGTCTACAGACCAAAAGGAAAATGACAAACACCCAGAAACCAACCCTGAAGGCACAGAATTCGATAACCTGAATGACAGAGAATTCAAAATAGCTATCATAAACAAACTCAATGAAATACAAGAGAACACACAGAAACAAATCAACAAATTCAGGGATTTTGTCACAAAAAGGATTGAAACCATAAAGAAAAACCAATCAGAATTATTGGAGATGAAAAACAAAATGAACGAGATAGTGTAAAAAATGGAGTCTTTAAAGAGCAGAACTGATAATATGGAGGAACGAATTAGTATTATCGAGGATAGCCATGCAGAAACACTCCAGATAGAGGAGAGAGAGCAAAGACTAAAAAGAAATGAAGAAATTCTTCGAGAAATATCAGACTCAATGAGGAAAAGCAACATAAGGATAATAGGTATTCCAGAAGGAGAAGAAAGAGAAAAAGGAGCAGAGAGTTTGTTCAAAGAAATAATAGCTGAGAACTTCCCCAACCTAGGGAACGAGAGGGAAGTAACAGTGAATGAAATCAATAGATCACCTAAATGTATAAACAGGAATAAAAAATCATCTCACCACATAGTAGCAAACTTGAAAAATATCCATGACAAGGAAATAATATTAAGGGCAGCTAAACAAAAAAACAAAATAACATACAAAGGAAACCACATCAGGCTCTCAGCTGATTTCTTGACAGAAACTCTACAGGCTAGGAGAGACTGGAATGATATATTCAAAATCATGAAAGACAAAAACCTTCAGCCAAGAAACTTTATCCAGCAAAAATATACTTCAAATATGATGGAGAAATAATAACTCTCCCTGATAAACAAAAGCTAAGAGAGTTCATCACCACAAGACCACCACTACAAGAAATGCTCAAGAAGGCCCTTAGGCCTGAAAAAAAAAACAAATGAGAAAGGGGATACAAAGATTTCAGCAAGGAGACTAAACCAGAACAAACTACAGTTGGATAACATAAAAGGATAATTCAAGCTCATCACTGTAAACACACACTCATGACACAACATGGAATAAATACAGATAACAAATGAGGGGAAGAGGAAAGGGATTGAGTTGACCCAGCCTCAGGAAAAAGGAGGCATCTGAAAATGTACTATCTTATCCAGGAGATCGCTTATATAAACCTCATGGTAACCAATAAACAAATAACCAGAGAACCACACATGACAAATAAATAGAAAACTAAGAGAATGAGCATGCAGAAATACCAAACTGAATTTGCAGTCCGAAACACAAGGTACAAGAAACGAAGGAAATGCAAAAGAACCAGAAAATGAACAATAAAATAGCAACATTAAACCCTCATATATCAATAATCACTCTAAATGTAAACAGATTAAATTCTCCAATCAAAAGACACAGAGTGGCGGGATGGATTAAAAACCAAGATCCAACAATCTGCTGCCTCCAGGAAACACATCTCAGCTCTGAAGACAAACACAGACTCAAAATAAAAGGATGGAAAACAATACTCCAAGCCAATGGCAAACAAAAGAAAGCAGAAGTAGCCATACTTATATCAGACAAAGTAGACTTCAAGATAAAAAAACTAGTGAGAGACAAAGAAGGGCAATATGTAATAATAAAAGGGATGCTTCACCAACAAGACATAACAATCATAAATATCTATGCACCCAACACAAGAGCACTAAAGTACATAAAACAACTGCTAAAAAAACTTAAAGGAGATATTAACAATAACACAATAATAGTAGGGGATCTTAACACCCCCCTTACATCAATAGATAGATCATCCAGACAAAAAGTCAATAAGGAAATAATGGACATAAATGAAAAACGAGATGCAATGGACTTATATACAGAGCACTCCACCCAAAAAAAGCAGAGTACACATTCTTCTCAAGTGCACATGGAACATTCTCAAGGATAGACCATATATTAGGAAACAAGGCAAACCTCTATAAATTTAAGAAGAATGAAATCATTACAAGCATCTTTTCTGATCATAACGCTGTGAAACTAGAAATCAACTGCAAGAAAAAAACTAGGAAAGGGACAAAGATGTGGAGACTAAACAACATGCTACTGAACAACCAATGGGTTGTTGATGAAATTAAAGGAGAAGTCAAAAGCTATCTGGAGACAAATTAAAAAGAAAATACACCATACCAACTCATACGAGAAGCAGCAAAAGTAGTCCTGAGAGGGAAATTCATAGCAATACAAGCCCGCCTTAACAAACAAGAAAAATCCCAAATAAATAACCTTAAAGTGCACCTAACAGAATTAGAAAAAGAAGAACAGACAAAGCCCCAAATCAGCAGCAGGAGGGAAATAATAAAAATCAGAGCAGAAATAAATGAAATTGAAACCAAAAAAACAGTAGAAAGGATCAATGAAACAAAGAGCTGGTTCTTTGAGAAGATAAATAAAATTGACAAACCCTTAGCCAGACTCACTAAGAAAAAAGGGAGAAGACTCAAATAAATAAAATTAGAAACGAAAGAGGAGAAATTACAACAGACACCACAGAAATACAAGGGATTATTAGGGAATACTATGAAAAACTTTACACCAACAAATTGGACAACCTAGAGGAAATGGACAAATTCTTGGACACGTACAACCTCCCAAAACTGAATCAAGAAGAAATAGAGAATCTGAACAGACCAATCACAAGTAACAAGATTGAAACAGTAATCAAAAACCTCCCCAAAAATAAAAGTCCAGGACCAGATGGCTTCCCTGGAGAATTTTACCAAACATTCAAAGAAGATTTAGCACCTATCCTTCTCAAACTATTCCAAATAATAGAGGAAGATGGAATACTTCCCAACACATTCTATGAAGCCGACATCATCGTGATACCAAAGCCAGACAAGGACAATACAAAGAAGGAAAACTACAGGCCAATATCACTGATGAACATAGACGCAAAAATCCTCAACAAAATATTGGCAAACCGAATACAGCAATACATCAAAAAGTTCATACACCATGATCAAAGTGGGATTTATACCAGGGACACAGGGATGGTTCAACATCCACAAATCAATCAACGTAATACAGCACATCAAAAAAATGAAGAATAAAAACCACATGATCATCTCAATCAATGCAGAGAAGGCATTTGACAAGATCCAGCATCCATTTATGATAAAAACTCTCAACAAAATGGGTATACAAGGAAAGTACCTCAACCTAATAAGGGCCATATATGACAAACCTACAGCAAACGTCCTACTCAACGGGGAAAAACTGAAAGCCATTCCTTTGAGGACAGGAACAAGACAAGGGAGCCCACTCTCATCACTCTTATTCAACATAGTACTGGAAGTTCTGGCCAGAGCAATTAGGCAAGAAAAAGGAATAAAAGGACTCCAAATAGGCAATGAAGAAGTGAAACTCTCACTATTTGCAGACGACATGATCTTATACATAGAAAACCCAAAAAATTCCATCAGAAAACTACTAGAAACAATCAACAACTACAGTAAAGTGGCAGGGTATAAAATCAACTTACAAAAATCAATTGCATTTCTATACACTAATGATGAACTAACAGAAAGAGAACTCAAAAAGACAATTCCATTTACAATTGCAACAAAGAGAATAAAATATCTGGGAATCAATTTAACCAAGGAGGTAAAAGACCTATACAATGAAAACTATAAGACACTATTGAAAGAAATCGAGGAGGACATAAAGAAATGGAAAAATATTCCATGCACATGGATTGGAAGAATAAATATAGTTAAAATGTCCATTCTACCTAAAGCAATCTACAGATTCAATGCAATCCCAATCAGAATCCCAATGTCATTCTTCACGGTCATAGAACAAAAACTACTGAAATTCATATCGGGCAACAAAAGAGCCCGAATAGCTAAAGCAATTCTGAAAAAAAAGAACAAAGCTGGAGGCATCACAATCCCTGACTTCAAAATATACTATAAAGCTACAGTAATCAAAACAGCATGGTACTGGTACAAGAATGACACACAGATCAATGGAATAGAATTGAAAGCCCAGAAATAAAACCACACACCTATGGACAGCTAATCTTCGACAAAGGAGCAAAGAACATACATCAGTAAATGGTGCTGGGAAAATTGGACAGCAACATGCAAAAGAATGAAAGTAGACCATCTCCTATCTCCATATACAAAAATCAATTCAAAATGGATCAAGGACCTGAAATTGAGACCTGAAACTATAAAACTCCTGGAAGAAAATATAGGCAGTACACTAATTGAGATTGGACATAAAGGGATCCTGTCAGATTCCATGTCTACTCGGACAAGGGAAACAAAAGAAAAAACAAACAAGTGGGACCTCACCAAACTAAAGAGCTTCTACAAGGCAGATGAAACCAGGATCAAAATGAATAGACAACCCACCAGCTGGGAGAAAATATTCACAAATCTCTTGTCCAACAAGGGATTAATCTCAGTAATATATAAAGATCTCATACAACTGAGCAACAGAAAAACAAACAACCCGATCAAAAAATGAGCAGAGGATATGAACAGACATTTTTCCAAGGAAGAGATACAGATGGCCAATAGCCACATGAAAAGATGTTCAACATCACTAATCATCAGGGAAATGCAAATCAAAACTACACTAAGATATCACCTTACACCGGTTAGATTGGCTATAATCACAAAGACAAATAACAACAAATGCTGGAGAGGTTGTGGAGAAATGGGGACCCTCATTCACTGCTGGTGGGAATGCAAACTGGTGCAGCCTCTATGGAAAACAGTATGGAGAGTCCTCAAAAAATTAAAAATAGAAATACCGTATGATCCAGCAATCCCACCCTTGGGCATCTACCCAATGGACATGAAATCAACCATCACAAGAGGCGTATGCACCTCTATGTCCATTGCAGCATTATTCACTATAGCCAAGAAGTGGAAGCAACCCAAGTGTCCCTCGACTGATGATTGGTTAAAGAAGATGTGGTATATACATACAATGGAATACTACTCAGCCATAAGAAAACACACAATTGTCCCATTTGCAACAACATGGATGGACCTAGAGGGTATTATGTTAAGTGAAATAAGCCAGAGAGATAAGGACAGACACTGCATGAACTCACTCATATATGGAATACAAATGAACACACAGACAGAGAGAACTGATTGGTGGTTCCCAAGGGGATGGGGGAGGGGGGGCGGGCACAAGGGTTGAAGGGTTACATCCACATGGTGACGGACAAACAATAATGTACAACTAAAACCCCACAGTGTTATAAACTATTAAGACATCAATAATAAATAAATAAATAAAAAGCAGGCTTCTCTGACCACCTAAAAAAATAGATACACAGAATTATATGAATTCTTTATACATTTTGGAAATTAGCCCCTTGTCAGATATATGATTTGCAAATATATTCTCCCAGTTGGTGGGTTGTCTTTTCATTTTCTTCATGGTTCCCTTTGCCTTGCAGAAGCTTTCTAGTTTGATAGAGTCCCATTTGTTAATTTTTTCTTTTGTTTCCTTTGCCTGAGTAGACATAGTATTCATGAAGATTCTGCTAAGACCGATGTCAAAGAGTGTACTGACTATATTTTCTTCCAGGAGTTTTATGGTTTCAGGTCTTACATTCAAGTCTTTAATCCACTTTGAGTTAATTTTTGTGAATGGTGCAAGATAATGTTCTACTTTCATTCTTTGGCAAGTGGCTGTCCACTTTTTCCAACACCTGAAATTGCACAATGGTATAAACCATTATGATCTCAATAAAATAATTTACAAAAATGAACACATAGACCAATGGAACAGAGCTGAGGGCCCATAAATAAACCTTCACATAAAAGATTAACATATTTGACAAGGAATGAAGAATACTCAAAGGGGAAAGGATAGTCTCTTCAACAAATGGTGCTGGGAAAACTGAATAATCAAATGCAGAAAAATAAAATTGAACCTATATCTTACACCACTCACAAAAATCAACTTTAACTGGATTAAAGACTTAACTGTAACACCTGAAAATGTAAATCTCCTAGAAGAAAACACAGAGATAATGCTCCTTGACATTGGACTTGGCAATGATATTTTGGATTTGACACCAAAAACAAAGGCAACAAAAGCAAAGAGAAACAAATGGGACTTCATCAAACTAAAAAACTTCTGCACAGCAAAAGAAACAATCAACAAAATGAAAAGGCAACCCATGGAAAGGGAAAAAATATTTGTTGATCATATACCTGATAAGGGGTTAATATAAAATATATACAAATAACTCATAGAACTCAGTAGCAAAAAAAAAATCCAATTACAAATGGGCAGAAGAACTGAATAGACATTTTTTTAAAGGAAGACATACAAATAGCCAACTGGTACATGAAAAGGTTCTTGACATCACTAATAATTAGTAAAATGCCAATCAGAATCACAATGAGATATCACTTCACATACGTTAGAAAGACTGTCATCAAAAAGAAAAGAGATAAAAAATATTGGCAAGGATGTGGAGAAAATGGAACCATTGTGCAGTTATGGGAATGTAATTTTGTAGAGCCAATAGTGGAAAACACTATGGAAGTTCCTCAAAAAATTAAAAGTAGAATTACCTTATGATCCAGGAATCCCACTTCTGGTTAAATATCCAAAGAAAATGAAAATAAGGTCTCGAAAGATATATCTGCAATCTCATATTCTTTGCAGGATTATTCACAATAACCAAGAAATAGAAACGAGCTAAGATGAATGGATAAATATGTGGTATAAACATATATTATTTAGTCATAAAAAAATTCTGCAATTTGTGACCACATGTATGGACCTTGAGGACATTATGCTAAGTGACATAAGTCAAACAGAGAAGAATACATACTGCATGATATCATTTATATGTGGAATCTAGCAAAACTAAGCTCACAGAAACAGAGAGTGAAATGGTGGTTGCCAAGGCCTGGAGTGTAGGAGAAATGGGGAGGAGATGGTCAAAATGTTCAAAATTCCAGTTATAAGATGAATAAGTTCTGGGGAGCTAATGTACAGCATGTTGATTATAGTAAATAATAATGTATTACATACTTGAAACTTGCTAACAGTGTATATCTTAAATGTTCTCACAATGAAATAGAAATGGTAATTTTGTGATGTGTTGGAAGTATTAGCTAACACTATAGTGGTAATCTTTTTGAAAGATATGTGAATGTAATCAATATGTTGTATATCTTAAACTTACATGATATGTGCCAATTGTGTCTCAATAAAGCTGGGGAAAAAACACCTTAGAATCTAAGAGTAGAAATCATACAATGTCTGCTCTTGGATCACAATGGAATTAAACTAGAAATCAGTAACAGAAGGATAGATGGAAACTCCTAAAATACGTTGAGATTAAACAGTACACTTCTAAATAGCACATGAGTCAAAAAGAAATATTGGGAGAAATTTTAAAATTTTTTGAACTAAGTGAAAATAAAAACACAACTTCTCAAAATTTGTGGGATGTATTAAAAGCAGTTCTTAGGGGGGAATTTATAAATTGAACACATATTTTAGAAAAGAAAAAAGATCAAAAATCAATCACCTGTTTTCACCTTAGGAAACTAGTAAAAGAAGAGAAAATTAAATGCAAAGTATGTAAAAGAAAAGAAATAAGAATTAGAACAGAAATCAATGAAATTGAAAACAGGATTCCAATAGAGAAAATAAATGAAACCAAAAGCTGGCTCCTTGAAAAGATTAACAAAATTGGTGAGTCTCAGGAGTGACATCAGCATCACGGCAATGTGAGTCATTTCTTTTTTCTCTTTTATTTGATTTACAACTAATTGGACATCCAAAACTAAACCTAAGTGCTTCTTCATATTACACCAAACACCTGGGATGTTTCTATCCAGCTGTGCATCCAAAAGTAGGCAGAAAGGACCTTGGTGTGGGCTGCAAATCCAATGGAGTCAGTGAGCTTGATCCATTCTTACTAGCCATGATGGGGGGAAAAGGGAACCTGGAGAGTGCAAAACTGGGTAGACACCCATGGCTGATAGAGAATTTGTGGAGGTCCAGCCTCCCAAACAGGAGAATCTGGCACACAGTTGGAGCAAGATAGAGATGAGTTTGGAGGAAGAGAAAATGGAGGAACTTGCCAAAGCAACCCCCTCCCCAGGGTGACACTGCAAGGCAGTGCAGTACATTTACAGGATATAAAATCAACATACAGAAATAATTTGCATTTCTATAGACTAATAATGAAACAGCTGAAAAAGAAATAAAGAAAACTATCACATTCACAATAGCATAAAAAACAATCAAATACTTAGGAATAAAGTTAACCAAGTAGGGGAAAGATCTGTACAATGAAAACTACAAGACTTTGCTGAACGAAATGGAAGAAGACACAAACACATGAAAGACATCCCACGTTCATGGATTGGAAGAATTAATATTGTTAAAATGTTTATACCATCCAGAGCCATCTATAAATTCAATTCTATCCCCATCAAAATACCGTGGTATTTTTCATATAAATAGAACAAAACTAAAATTTGTACAGAACCACAAAAGACCCTACATAGCCAAGCAATCCTGAGGGAAAAGAACAAAGCTGGAGATATGACATTTCCTGATTTCAAACTAAACTATGAAGGTATAGTATTAAAAACAGTATGGTACTGGCATAAAAATAGACACATAGACCAATGGAAGGAAATAGAGAGCCCAGAATTAAACTCCCACATATACAGTCAACAAATGACAACAAAGGAGCCAAGAACACACAATAGGAAAAGGATAATCTCTTCAAAAAATGATGTTGAGAAAATTGGTAAATACGTCCATAACAATAGAACTGGCCCCCTATCTTACACTACTCACAAAAATTAACTCAAAATGGATCAAAAATTTAAATATAAGACCAGATACCATAAAACTCCCTGATGAAATGTAGACAAGAATCTCCCTGACATTGGTCTTAGCAATGAGTTTTTGTATATGACACCAAAAGCACAAACAGCAAAAGAAAACAACAAATGGGATTACAACAAACTTGTAAAGTTTATGCCCAAGAAAAAGAAAAAATCAAAGAAGAAATGACAAACTACAGAATGAAAGAAGAATTTTACAAACCACTTATTGGATAAGGAGTTAATATTCAAAATATACAAAGAACACGTACAACTCAATGGCAAAAAAAGCAAACAATCTGATTTTAAAAATGGGTAGAGGGACTGAACAGACATTTTTCCAAAGAAGACATTCAAATGGCCAATAGGTACATTAAAAGATGTTCAACGTCATTAATTACCAAGGAAATGCAAATCAAAACAACGAGGTAGCCCCTCACACCTCTTAGAATGACTATCATCCACAAGACAAGAGTTAACAATGTTGGCAAGGATACAGAAAAGAGGGAACCCTTCTGCACTGCTGGTGGAAATGTAAATTGGTTCAACCAATATGGAAAACAACATAGAAGTTTCTCAAAAAATTAAAAATATATCTAGCATATGTTCCAGCAACTCCACTCTCCGTATATACCCAAAGGAAATAAAAACAGGATACTGAAGAGATATATGTACTCCCGTGTTAATTGCAACATTATATTACAATAGCCAAGATATGGAATCAACCTAGGTGTCCATTGATAGATGAATGGATAAAGAAGATCTGGTGTATATATATATATATATATATATATATATATATATATATATATATATATATATATATATACACTATATATATGTGGTGTATATATATATATATATACACTATATATATATAATCTATATATACACAATGTAATATTGTTCAGCCAAGAGAAAGAAGTACATTCTGCCATTTGTGACAACATGGATGGACCTTAAGCACCTTATGCTAAGTGAGATAAGCCAGATAAAGACAAGTACTGTATATCACCTATATGTGGAATCTAAAAATGTGAAATCATAAAACAGAACATAAACTGGTATTTACCATGAGATGAAGGGTGGAGGATAGGAGAGATGTTGTTTGTGGGTACAAACTTGTAATGAGTAGTAAATAAGCCCTAGAAATGTAATGCACAATATAGCGAATATAGACAACAATATTGTACTATATTTATAAAACTTGCTGAGACTAGAAATTAATTATTTCAACCACTTAAAAAAAGGATAATTATTTACTGCAACAGAGATGCTAATTATCACTACAATGGCGATCACATTACAATATATGTGTATCACATTAACATGTTGTTCACCTTAAACTTACACAGTGTTATATATCAATTATATTTCAATAAAAAATGTAAAAGCCTCTAGCCAGTCTTCCCAGAAAAAAAAGAGAGAATACAAATTACTAACATCAGAAATGAAAGAGAAGATAGCACTACAGATCCCATGGTCATGAAAAGGATACTAAAGGAATAACATAAACAACTCTATGCCCACAAATTTGATAACCTAGGTGAAATGGACCAATTCCTTAAAAGACACAATTTACCAAACTCACACAAGAAATAGATTACTTGAATAGGTCAATATATATTAAAGAACTTGAATCAATAATTAATAACATTCTAAAATAAAAAGCACCAGGCCCAGATGGGTTCACTGGTGAATTCTACCAAACATTAAGAAACAAATTATACTAATTCTTTACAATGACTTTCAGAGGAGAGAAGCAGAGGGAATACTTCCTAACTCATTCTGTGAGACGAGCATTACCTAATATCAAAACCAGACAAAGATATTGCAAGAAAAGAAAACTACACCATTATTTCTCATGAACATAGATGCAAATATTCTCAACAAAATATTAGCAAATCAAATCCAACAATGTATAAAGAGAATTATGCTCCATAACCAAGTTGAATTTATTCCAGGTATGCAAGACTGGTTCAACATTCAAAAATAAATTAATGTAGTCTATCATATTGATGGACTAAGAAAGAAATTCACATGATCCTATCAATAGAGGCATAAAAAACATTTGACAAAATACAACATCCATTCACCATAAAAACTCTCAGTAAACTACAAATAGAGGAAAACTTCCTCTACTTGACAAAGACTATCTTGAAAAACCTACAGCAAACAAAATACTTTATGGTCAGAAACTTGAAGCTTTCCCACTAAGATCAAGAAAAGGCAAGGATGTTTCCTCTCACCACTCTCTTCAACACTGTATAAGAAGTATTTGGTAATGCAATAAGGCGAGAAAAGGAAATAAAAATGTATACAGATAGGGAAGGAAGACATAAAACTGTCTTTGTTCACAAATGACATGATCATCTATGTAGAATATTTGAAAGAATAAAAAAAACCTCCTGGAACTAAAAAGCATTTATAGCAAGGTTGCAGGATACAAGATTAGTAAACAAAGTCAATTGCTTTCCTGTGTACCCGCAATGAACAAATGGAATTTGAAATTAAAAACAATACCATTTACATTAGCACCTAAAAGGTGAAAAACTTAGGTATAAATGTAAAATGCAATACTATAAAACTCCTAGAAGATAACTAAGGAAAACCTAGTTGCTTTGGGTATGGTGACATCTTTTTAAATACATCACCAAACACACCGAAAGAAATAATTGATAATTTGGACTTCATTAAAATTGAAAACTCATACTCTGCGAAATACAATGTCACCAGAATGACAAGCCAAGCCACAGACTCGGAGAAAATATTTGCAAAAGGCACATCTGATAATGGACTATTGTCCAAAATATACAATGAACTTTTAAAACACAGCAATAAGCAAACAAACTACCTGATTATAATATAGCTGAAGAGCTTGACAGAAACCTCACCAAAGAAGATATACAGATGGCAAATAAGTATATTAAAACATGCTCGACATCATTTCATCCGGGAAATGCAAATTAAAATAACAATGACATCCCACTACAAACCTATTAGAATTACCAAAATCTGGGCCTCTGACACCGTCAAATGCTTGTGAAGATGTGTAGCAACAGGAACTCTCATTCATTGCTGGTGGGAATACAAAATGATACAGCCAGTTTGAAAGACCATTTGATAGTCTCTTTGTTAGTTTCTTACAAAACTAAACTAGTCTTACCATATGATCCAGCAATTGTGCCCCTTGGTATTTATACAAAGGAGTTGAAAGCTTATGCCCACACAAAAACCTTTACACAGATTTTTATAGCAGATATTTGTTTATAATTGCCAAAACTTCAAAGCAATCAAGATGCCCTTCAGTAAGTGAATGGATAAATGAACTGTGGTACATCCACACAAAGGAATAATATTCAGCACTTAAAGGAAATGAGCTATCAAGCCATAAAAAGACATGGAGGAAACTTAAATGCATATTACTAAGTGAAAAAAGCCAATCTGAAAAGTCTACATAGTCTATGATTCCAACTACATAGCATTCTGGAGAAAGGAAAAACTATGGAGACAGTAAAATGATCAGTAGTTGCCAGGAGTTGAAGGAAAGAGAGATGAACAGGAGGAGCAGAGAGAATTTTTAAGGCTGTGAAAATACTCTGTATGATACCATAATGGTGGATACATTTTCAAACTCAGAGCAAGTACAACACCAAGAGTGGACCGTTATGTAAACTACGCACTTGGGTGATTATGATGTGTCAGTGTAGGTTCATCAATTGTAACAAATGTGCCATTCTAGTGGGGGTCTTGATAATGGGTGTGGTTACATATGTGTGGAGTCAGGCAGTGTATGGGAAATCTATATACCTTCCCCTCAATTTTGCTGTAAACCTAAAACTTCTCTTTAAAAAAAGTCAATAAAAATAAAAAGTAAGCAAAGAAAAAATTTTTTAAGGTGACTTTGGACAATCCATTTAGCCTCTTTGAGTCTCAATTTCTTCATCTGTCAAGTGAGAATTATAAACCATGACCTCCCTCCCAGCCCCTCTGGCATGGATAATACATCTGATGAGACCTTGCTTTGTAAACAGTAGAGCAGTGAGGGGATGGGACAGATTAATTAAATAAATGAGAAAGGTGTCCTAGTTGGTTCTACCCCAAGTTGCAGGACAGTAAGACAGTGGAAGAGGGGCATGGAAAGGATATCTGAGTTGGGATAGAGTTGAGAAGAAGTGATGATGAAGTGAAGCACAGCATGTACAATGGCTGTGTGGCTGGCTCTGCCAGAGGCAGGTGAGAGATCTTTCTCAGTAGTGTGACTCTGTTTTAAATTCCGGAGGGCAAACAGGTAGAAGGTGTAACTCTATCATCAAGTCAAGCGAACTCAACAAGAGTCATTATTTCCCTATAAAGGAGTTTTTGCTGGTAGGCGGAAACTATACACACTTTCCTGGGCCCCAGGAAAAGCAGAAGGTGCAGACCTCTATTGGGGCTGGGGTTGAGTATAGGCAGAAAACACTTTTAGAGGTTACTGTGGATACGATAAGCAAGTCACAGTATCCAAAAGCCTAGAAGTCACCCAGAATCTGTCTTTCCTGTTGCCCTGCTTCCTGTAAGACTAAATCTCAAACTTCTGTTAAATAGACTTATGGTTTTATAATGTCCAGGGGAGAAAACTCAAAGTTTCTGCAAAATCCTACTACTTCCTGTCACTGTCAAGCAAATTCAAATAGTTTCTTTTTATTTGGGTTCAAATGGAGAGGGAGGGAAACTAGTTACTATTCTGTAACTTGGTTTCTTACTGAACTTTGTTTGTGGGATTCATGCATGCTAATGCATGTAGCAGTATTTCATTTGCTTTTGCTTCTGCATAGCATTCCATTGTATAAATATACCATAATTTATTAACCTATTCTCCTGCTAATAAAATTTGGGTTGTTTACATTTTATGTGTGTTTTGTTTTTGGTGAGAAAGATTCTCCCTGAGCTAACATCTGTTGCCAATCTTCCTCTTTTTCTTCTTGCTTGAGGAAGATTAGCCCTGAGCTAATATCTGTGCCAATCTTCCTCCATTTTGTATTTGAGATGCCTCCACAGCATGGCTGATGGATGGAGTAGATCCGCACCTGGGATCTGAACCCGCAAACCCAGGCTGCAGAAGTGGAGTGTGGGGAACTTGAACTACTTGGCCATGTGGCTGGAAACTGTTTTTTGTTTTGTTTTGATGTTAGGAATGGAGGTATAAACTTTCTATGCATATCTCTTTATGCACACGGGCAAGATTATCTCTAAGGTATGTTCCTAGGAACTAAAGTGCTGGCTGATAGAGGTTTAAATGTATTGTTTAACTTTACTGAATTTTGTTGAGTGGCTTCCAATCTGGTTGATCCATTCATCCCTTTATACAGCACTTTTTCTATCATTATCCTTCTTTTTAAAAATTTTACTCTTCACAGTAGCTGTGTGTTAAGTAGGGCAACTACCATCAGTTTCTCAAAGGGGACATGGACTAGACTGATGTACAAAAGCTAAAAATATTAATAAACTATGAGATTCAAGTTCAATTCCACATTTAATCACAGTCTACTGCTATTATAGCATAGCTGGTAGAGTTCAGAGGTCATTGAGAGAAAAGTTTAGATGTCATGTAAGGTCACCAGAAAAAACAGAACCTTCTTCCTGCCAATAGTTGCCTCTCTCTTTTAACAGAAAAGATAAGAATATTGTGGTTATCAACATTCATTCATTCTTGCTTTCTTTCAATAAATGTTTATTGAACAGGTCCAGGCCCAGTTTTAGACACTGAAGTTTGTGTTTTCATGGGGCTTACATTTGATGAAGAAGACAATCAAAATGTAAACGAACAAGATAACTTTAGCTAACAATAAATGCTATATATGATTTTAAAAAACTGATGATACACAGATCAAGAGGGTGGATGGGTGGATGTTATGTGGAGGAAGAACACTAGATGATCTGGCCAGACAAAACTGATTTTTAAAGACAGGACCTAGGTCCTTCCACTGGGTGACCTTGGCTCATTTACTTGACCCTAGTGAGCACCAGTTGCCTCAACCTTAAAATGGAATAATACTTCCTAGTTCACAGGGTTATTATAAATATTTATTGTGGTAACTCTGTGAAATAACTACTAACTTCTTTTCTTCTGCGCTTTGCACCTTTCCTTCCCTCAAGGATTATATAGTGGGAGTCCATGGGACCTTTAATTGTTTTGCCAACTCAGAAGGGCAGAGGGTTCTTGTGAGTACTTGGTGAGGCCCTTTAACAGGCAGTGGGTAGTGCTGATGCTAAGCTCCTGTGCCAGCTCAGTGTCTTCAGTGGAACTATGTTTGCAAGAGGGAGTGGCAGTTCAGAATTTGTGTCTGGGGATTAGGAGTAAAAGACAGTTGGCAAGACTGGGTCTGCTCTTCAATGGTCTTGGTTTCAAGAAAGACCAGTGTGTAGAAGGGGATATTGGTGGCAGCTCTGGAAAGGAAAGGAAGCTGACTGAGACCTAAGGACTCTGGTGGGGCACCTGGGAACAGGGATTGATACTTATGGAAAAGGAGAGCTGAAGTCACACTCACTCACCTCTATATAAGACTCTGACCTTCAGGGAAGGCAGTATAGTGTAGTGGCTAAAAAACCTGAGTTCAAATTATGACCTAACCCCTTATTACTTCTCTGTGCCCCCATTTTCCTTATCTGTGAAATGAGGTTAGTACTATCACATGGGATTGTTGCTAGAGTTGACCTTAAACAAATAGACAGCCAGTTATTTATCCAGCAAAAATGGGTTTATTCAGGATCAACAAATAATTGCAATTCAAGGTCTGAAACCATGGCAAGCCATGTGCAAGTCCCCAGCAACAAGGGAAAGAAACACTGTTTTATAGAGGGGAGAAGGAAGTTGGGAGGGCTATTGTAAACAAAGAACCTATTGAAGGAGACTGGGAGTTTGAAGTGCACTGGCTTTTCATTGGCTGATTTGCGATAGTCTCTTATTGGCTGAACTCTTGCCTGGGAAGGAGAGAAAGTCTTTCTTCTTGTTGGGCTCTGCAATTGTCGTGGTGTGTGAGAGCTTCCCCTTCTGGCCTCCTGATTCCATTTTAAATAAGGTTTCTGCTTATTAATTTTCACATTTTCCTCTCTTGATCAAGATCTTTCTCTGAAAGCATCGCTGGTCAAGAGTCAGCTTTTTCCAGATTCATCAGCCTTTTGTTCCTTGATGACAGGAAGAACTTTTCCTGGGTGTCAAGTCCCATGTCAGAGGGAAAGTGCACAGATTGGAAACCTATTGTGGCCATATTTGAGTAACAAGGAGGGGTAGGTTAAAGAATTCTCAGTCATTTTTCTTTTCTAAAGTCCATACGTTATCAAGATAATAGCCATTGGAGATCATCTGAAGTGTTCTGTCATCATCTAAGGGTTGGCAAACAAACTTTCAACACACCTGTTCTGGACATCTTGGGAAAGCTATGTTATCAGATGTCACCTGCTTCAATTTTGAGAATACTTTTAAGTCATCAGATGATGTGCAGGTCCAGTCAGGGTTTGGTGCTTTCTTTAGATGTGTTACATGAATACAAGAGTCTATTCCCTGGAGTTTGGTGACACAAGGGTTAGTTAACAATACCTGATAGGCACCTTTCCAGCGACGTTGAATAGAGTCCTTCTGGGGGTGTCTTCCCATAGACAAAATTTCCATGTTGTGGGTGTGATGCTTAAGGTCTTCATCTCCCTGGAGCACACTGAAAAGATTGCTCTACCAAAACATATTTATTTTTAATAGAATCAATTATGCATTTGCAATAATAGGGTATATCTCCTTTTATTAGCTGTGGGTCAAAAGAGGTGGGAGCCAAGTGCATTGGGTGTCCGTCCTGTGACTATCTCAAAGGATGAGAGTTTATGAGTTCCAAAAGAGATAGATCTGAGATTTAGAAGGACCAGTGGGAATGCTTCTGGCCAAGGTATTTGGAGGGGCTGTACAAATTCTTCCAAGTGAATCTTAATAATGCCATTAGTGCATTCAACTAAACCACAGGATTGAGGGTGGTAAGCACAGTGAATGTGTTATAAAATTGGCCAAACAGTGCAGACTTGTCAAAGTACTTGGCAAGTAAAATGGATCCCATCATCACTATGAAGTTTGAGAGGAGTTCTCCAGGTATAGATAATCTTTCCCAAAAGAACTTTAGCCATAGGAGAGGCAGTAGCCTGTCTGCAAGGGAAAGCTTCGGTCTAGTGATAGCACATATAGGCCATGACTAAAATATATCCATATCCATGAGATGAGGGAAGTTGTATGAAACCCATTTGCCAAAGCTCAAATGGTCCATTAGTCAGTTTAGAATATTTGAGAGCAGTACAAACAGCCATCCCTGTATTGTATTTTGGACAAGTGGGACAGGTGAGGTAGGCAGTTTTTGTGGCCCTGTTAATATTTCCCCACCAATATTGTTTCATGAATGCTATTATTTTGTCAATAGACCAATAGTTAAATGCATGTACAGTGGTTAGGAATGGGAATTTTAGAGAATTCAGTAGGACTGGATTGTTACAGTCATACTGTGCATACCTGATATTGCATTTTTTACAAATTGAAAGTTTGTGCACTACTGTGTCGAGCAAGTCTATCAGTCATATTTTTTCAAAAGCATTTGCTCATTTCATGTCTGTATGTCACATTTTGACAATTCTCACAACATTTTAAACTTTTTCATTATTACCATATTTGTTTTGATGAACTGTGATCTTTGATGTTACCATTAAAATTGTTTTGGGGCTCTGTGAACCACACCCATATGCGATGGCAAACTTAATCAGTAAACAAACGTGTGTGTTCTGACTACTCCACTGACTGGCCATTCCCCCATCTCTTTCTACTTCCTCAGGTCTCCCTATTCCCGGAGACACAACAATATTGAAGTTAGGCCAATTAATAACCAACAGTGGCCTGTAAGTGTTGAAGCGAAAGGAAGAGTCACATGTCTCTCACTTTAAATTGAAAGTGAGAAATGATTAAGTGAGGAGGGCATGTCAAAAGCCAAGATAGGATGAAAGTTAGGCCTCTTGTACCAGACAGCCAAGTTGTGAGTAAAAAGGAAAAGTTTTAAAGAAAATTAAAAGTACTATCCCAGTGAAAACATGAATGATAAGAAAGCAAAACAGTCTTATTGCTGATATGGAGAAAGTTTCAGTAGTCTGGATAGAAGATCAAACCAGTCATAACATTCCCTTAAGCCAATGCTTAGTCCAGAGCAAGGCCCTAACTCTCTTCAATTCTATGAAGGCTGAGAGAGGTAAGGAAGCTTCAGAAGGAAAGTTTGAAGCTAGCAGAGGTTGGTTTATGAGGTTTAAGTAAAGAAGTGATCTCAATAACAGAAAAGTGCAAGGTAAAGAAGCAAGTGCTGATGTAGAAGCTGCAGCAAGTTATCCAGAAGATCTAGCTAAGATAATTAACAATGGTAGCTACCCTAAACAACAGATTTTCAGTGTAAGTGAATCAGTCTTATATCAGAAGAAGATACCATCTAGGAGTTTCACAGCTGGAGAGGAGATGTCAATGCCAGACTTCAAAGCTTCAAAGGACAGGCTGACACTCTTGTTAAGGGCTAATGTATCTGGTGGCTTTAGTTGAAGCCAGTGCTCATTTATCATTCTGAAAATCCTAAAGTCCTTAAGAATTATGCTAAATCTACTCTGGCTGCACTCTGTAAATGGAACAAAAAAACCTGGCTGACAGCACATCTGTTTCCAACATGGTTTACTAAGTATTTTAAGCCCAATGTTGAGATCTACTCTTCAGAAAAAAAAGATACCTTTCAAAATATTACTGATTATTGCCAATGCACCTCATCACCTAAAAGCTCTGATGCAGTTGTACAATGAGGTTAATGTTGTTTTTATGCCTGCTAACACAACATCCATTCTTCAGCCCATGGATTAAGGGGTAATTTCAACTTCCAAGTCTTATTATTTAAGAAACACATTTCATAAAGATGTAGTTTCTGTAGATAATGATTCTTTTGATGGATCTGGGCAAAGTAAATTGAAAAGCTTCTGGAAAGGATTCACCATTCTAGATGCCACTAAGAACATTTGTGATTCATGGGAAGAGGTCAAAGTGTCAACATTAATGGGAGTTTGGAAGATGTCTATTCCAACCCTCATGGATGACTTTGAGGGGTTCAAGACTTCACTGGGGAAAGTAACTGCAGATGTGGTGGAAATAGCAAGAGAAATAGAACTAGAAGTGGAGCCTGAAAATATGACTGAATTGTTGCAATCTCATGATAAAACTTTAACAGATGAAAAGTTTCTCCTTATGGATGAGAAAGGAAGTTTTCTTGAGATGGATCTACTCCTGCTGAAGATGCTGTGAAGATTGTTAGAGTGACAACTCTAGGAAATAGAATATTACATAAATTTAGTTGATAAAGCACAGCAGGGTTTCAGAGGATTGACTCCAATTTTGAATGAAGTTCTTTTGTCAGTAAAATGCTATCAAACAGTATCACATGCTATAGAGAAATTATTCATGAAAGGAAGAGTCATTTGATGTGTCAAACTTCACTGTCATTTTAAGAAATTGCCATGGCCACTCCAGTCTTCAGCAACCACCACCCTGATCAGTCAGCAGCCACAAATATTGAAACAAAACCCTTCACCAGCAGAGATTACAACTTGCTGAAGGCTCAGATGATGGTTAACATTTTTTAGTATTAAAGTATTTTTAATTAAGATACATACTTTTTTTAGACATAATACCATTGCACACTTAAGACACTACTGTATGGTGTAAACATAACTTTGATATGCATTGGAAAACCATGAAATTTGTGTTACTTGCTTTATTACAATATTTGCTTTATTGCAGTGGTCTGGAACTGAACCCACAATATCTCTGAGGTATGCCTATATTTGGCTTAAACCAGAGCTGTCTCTTTTTATCAAACCAACAGTTGTTGAATTTCCACTCTTGTGTTCTTTGAGGCCAATTTTGGGGCTTCTTTAGCGAGTTTTTCTAAGTTGTCATTTGGGGAAATATCTCTTTGGACCATGGCAGAGGCTTGGCTGCTGTTGGTTCCTTTATGGGCAGCACTTCTTGCAAAAGTGTCAGCAGAGAGATTTCCCTTAGCTTCCAGAGAGTCAAGTTTAGAATGCTCTGGGATCTTAATAATAGCTGAAGCAGCAGGTAAAAGAAAGCATCCAATAATTCCTGAACATAGGGGCCATTTTTAATTTTATTTCCACTGGAAGTAAGGAATCCACGCTGCTTCCATAACATTCCAAAATCATGAGCTACTCCAAACGTATATCTACTATTGGTATAAATATTCCAGTTTTGCCTTTGGCTAATGTACAAGCTCATCTAAGTGCATATAATTCAGCCTGTTGGGTCAAAGTAGCCATAGGTAAATGTGTTGCCTCAACAACATCAAAAGGAGTTGCAATAGAATACCAAGCACAGTTTTTGACATTGTCACCTTTTAAATAGGAGCCATCAGTGAACCATGAGAAATCAGTGTTGTCCAAGGAAGTTTCCTATAGATCATCACAAGAAGTCAGGAGGTGACTCCATCAGTGTTTAGCAGTTGTGACAGACTTCATCAGTAATGTAGGAGAGAAGAGTAGCAGTGTTAAGTTTATTATAGAATAAAAGAATTATGTGAGAAGCAGTTAACAAAAAGATTTTATAGGAGTTGAGGTGGCTAGCTGAAATATGTTGAGTATGATGAGAATTCAGGAGGGCTTCTATTCAATGAGGTACAAAAATGGTTAAAAAGGGGATCCCACAATGATTTTCTCAGTGGCCTTAACCAAAGATCAGTGGAGTAATGGCTCAAAGGCAAGGGGGGTATCCCCATGCCACAGGATCAAGTTGCCGGCTATAACACCCAATGGGTCGATGGTGGTCCCCACGTTTTTAAGTGAGTTTCTCATTGGCATTCCTTTCCTTTTAATATACAAAAGGGAAAAATGAAATCTGATAATTGGGATGTCCAAGAGAAGATGGGTTCATCAAACACTCCTTTAAGACCTTAAAGGCTATTTCATCTAGTTATTCCAACACAATTTGGTTGGGATAAAGTTTTGGCTGTGGGAGAGAAATTTCTAATCTAATTTTGGCAATAACCAACTAGATAAAAAAGAAAAAAAACCTTGTGGTTGGTCTCTAGCTGGGAGTTTTGGGAAACTTAGGGCACCATGAAGCTTATCTGGATCTAGGTGTAGCCCTTGTTCTGATATAAGACACCCTAAATATCAAACCTAGGTTTGGGCAAACTGCAATTTCTCTTTGGTGATCCTATGTCTCTTTAAGGCTAAAAGCTTTAGCAAGTGGATGGTGTCTACTTTTGAGGAGACTTAGGTGGGAGAGCAAAAAAGCATATTGTCTACATATTGCAACAAAGTAAAACCCCTAGAGAACTTTATATCATCCAGATCAGCCTTCAAGATTTGTGAGAAATAGGAAGGACTCTCAGTAAAACCCTGAGGCATTACTGTCTGATTGAATTATTTTCCTTCCTAAGTGAAGGTAGAAACGTATTGGCTAGCATCATCAACTGCAACACTAAACAATGCACTACATAAATCAAGTACAGTAAAGAATTCACTTCCAGTGAGAATGGATTTTATTAACCCATGAGGATTAGGAACAAGGTGTTGAGGAATAACAATGTTTATTGCTTGGAGGTCCTGCACAAGCCTCCACCCTTGGCCCTTGAGTTTTCTCACAAGTAAAATAGTAGTACAGGGACTAGTACAAGGGATAATGAGGCCTTCAGCCTTCTAATCTCCTACTCTGAGCTTTATATCTTCAAGGTCTTCTTTACTTATAGGGTATTGATTAATTTTGGGGAGAGGTTTTGAGAGATCTATTTGAATCTTGATGGGAGGTGTGCTGTGAATTTTACCAATATTAGTTGGAGATTTTGCCCATAAGGAGGCTGGTAGCTGATTCAATAGGGACAAATGATTAGTGTTTCCAGAACCAGCTTTAACACCATCAGAGATGTAGCAAATGAAAGATGTCAAAGGGTAATTTAATTCATTTGACAGGCTGTTTTGATGACTATTGTCAAATTCTAGAATTATTCCCCCCTTTTGGGAGAAAGAAATTCCAGCATCATAATTTTCCAATAAGTCTTTGCCTAATAAATAGGGGTGGAAGAACTAAGGAGAAAACTATGTGTGCCCTTCAAAGGACCTAAACAAAAGGGAACAGGTTCAGAGATAGGAACCTGTTGAATTTCATTAGAAATCCCCATCATTTGAACTGTTTTAATACTCCAAGGCAGAGATTGCTTTATAATAGTGGGGTTGAGCACCAAGAGTGTCTCCAGTGTCAATTAAGACAGAAAGAGATTCATCTCCAATATGGAGAATTGTTTCTCCAAGCTAATTAATAGGAAGGATTGGGAAGAGCCCCTATAGTTCCTCAGAGCCCCATCTTTGGGAATTTGGAGAAGATTGGAAAGGCTGGTTAGAGGGCTGAAGGTGTTGAAATGCTTAAATTTGTAGCAATCTCTTTTCCAGTGTCCTGGATCCTTGCAATAATACAAGAAACAAGGAGAATTTTGGTTTTCTTTAGGGGCTTTCATTTGCTAGAGTTGAAGATTAGAAATTTTAGTGGTCTTTCTTTTAGATGATTCATCTAGGGTGTGAGAGAGCTGGTTTGCCAGATTAACTAAATCTGGAGTAGACATACTTTTCAATTCCATCCTGTTCCTTTTTACTAGAAGGGAAATGTCCTGGTTCAGCTCATTAATAAGCATAGAGTTAAAAGCTACCTTGGTAAAACCAACCTCTGAAGGAAAAGCGGAATGTTCTTTAAAAACAGTCTGAAATAGATCGAGGTAGCCATGAACACATTCATCAGCTTTTTGTGTACAAGCCTGAATTTTGCTCCAATCAACAGGCTTTGAGAAAGCCCTAGGAATTGCTCATTGAAGTTGTCTAGCAATTGCCCAAGATTGATCATGCAACAGATCAGTGGTTTGGTCTCCTGGTTGGAATTTTAGAGACCTTTCAGAATTTTTCCAATTAGCAGTTTTCATTCAATGCTGGGCCTGGCCTTCACTGACAATCATACGAACTAGCTGATATAGACAGAGAAACCAGGTTAAGTTTGAATGACTATATTAAATTTCTCAGTAAATCTGTGAGGATCTCCGGTTTCCTTGGGAATATCTTGGACTATGGCTCACAGTTAAGCTTTAGTCCAGGGAACCTCAAAAAGCTTAATTTTAAGGGGACAGGTTCTGATTGGTTCAGAGGAAGAAGGAGTGGGGAAAGGTTCAGGGAAAAAGGGAAGTTTGGTGAGACAGTTAGTATCAGAGAACTGAGGGTATAAAGAAAGTTTCAATGATATAAAATAGAAGGAGGAAGATGGTGCCAGAGGCAAGACGTGAGCATGAGGAGCCAGGGGAGAAGAACATGATGGAGATGGACGTGGAGCTTGAGATAAAAAAGCCAGGGAAGAGGAATATGAGTCTTCAAAAATCATTTTATCTTTCTTTAATCACTTGCTTGCCTTAGTTAATGTTAAAATTTTATTTTGCAAAGAGGAAATTTTAGACTCCTGATAATGTTTGGCCTCAAAATAAGCATTCCATTCAGTTTTGGAAATTACAGAGCCATGGTTGTCCAATTCAGTTTTAAGAAAAGTAAGTTTGGGGGCCGCCCGGTGGTGCAGCGGTTTAGTCCGTGCTTGGCAGCCCGGGGTTCACGAGTTCGCATCCAGGGCGCCCGCCGACGCACTGCCTGTCAGCCATGCCGTGGTGGCGTCCCATATAAAGTATAGGAAGATGGGCACGGATGTTAGCCCAGGGCCAGTCTTCCTCAGCAAAAAGAGAAGGATTGGCGACGGATGTTAGCTCAGGGCTGGTCTTCCTCACAAAAAAAAAAAAAAGAAAAGAAAAGTAAGTTTGGGGAGTTGAAAAGTTCTCCCATAATTGCCATTGATATTCTAAATTACTTTTGGTTAAGTCTGTCCATTTAGTTAGAAATGTCCATACAAATAATCCACAACCAATTTATAAATCAAAATTGGGGTGAGTTTATTATGAGCCACATCTGAGGACTAGCCTGGGGCCTTTCTTCCCCAAGGAAGGAAGGGCACCAAAGAAGTGAGGTGTACAGAGTGGTTTTATACCATCAAAGAGTATATATCACATATGATTGGAATGTCCCTTTTACAACTGTCATGAGATGCTTAGTTGGCACAGCAGATTGGTGGTTAGCAGATCAGTGGTCACAAGATGAGCACAGCAGGTCAGTAATTAATCCTTAGTTTAGGGAGAGATGCTTATCCTAAAGGAAATGCTGATGTGGGGGAAGTTACATCCCTATCTTTAGGGGCATCATTGTTGTCTTTGGGAGCATAGTAAATGTTTAAAGCAGATATACAATGCATGCTTAATGGCCAAGTCAGGCCCTTTTGGGAAAACAAGGTCAGGTCAAATTAGTTTTAAATCAAATGTCTTCTTCATATACTCCAATATATCCTATTGCTTGCCATCTATGTATCAGAAATGTGCATAAAGACTGAGCATGATTTTTAAACATAAAATCAACCAGGGGCCCTGTAGGAGGGGATTCCCTCAAAATACTTAGATAACCGGGATCCTATTTCTCAGAGGTTTTTCTCTAGAGTAAAAGAATAATTTTCAAACAGCCTAAACATCTGATATAGCTTAAACAGCTTAAACAGCTTGCAAATAAAACAGCTTGAACAGCTCAAACAGCCTGCAGGCTTAATACCAGCACAGTTCTAAGGGAACAGCCTAATCCCAAAGGAGTCAGCTGAAGGCTAAACAGCACAGTTCTCATAGAACAGCCTAATTCTGAAGGAGTCAGGACAAAGGCTAAATAGTGCAGTTCAAATTAAACAGCCTAATCTTGAAGGGGTTAGGCCAAAGGCTAAACAGCACAGTTCTCATAGAACAGTCTGGTTCCAAAGGAATTGGGCCAAAGGCTAAACAGCACAGTTCCAGTGAAAGTCTGGTTCCAGAGGAATCAGACCTAAGGCTGAGTAGCCAGTTCCAATGGAACAGCCTGATTCAGAAGAGTCAGGCCAAAGTGCCAACCAGTACTCACAGACAAACAAGGCCTTAACCAGAAAAGGACAAAGCCTTAAGATAGACCCCAAATAGAGCCTGGAGAGCTTCAAAATGCAAAGAGAGTGGAGGCTCAGATCCAGGAGATAGATTCACCCTAAAACTCCAAAGTTGATGAAAAAACCAGAGAGCCCAATGGGTTCTTTTGTGAGAACAGCATATGGGCTGCCAAAATGTTGACCTTAAACAAGTAGACAGACAGTTGTTTCTCCAGCAAAAAATGGGTTTATTCAGGATAAGCAAAGAATTGCAATTCGGGATCCGCAAACATGAGTCACGTGCAAGTCCTCAGCAACAAAGAGAGGAGAAACTCTTTTATAGCAGGGAAGAGGAAGCTGGAAGGGCTATTGTAAACAAAGAGTCCATTGAAAGAATCAGGGAATTTGAAGTGTAGTGGCGTTGCTGTGCTGTTGCGGGGCAAGAAGAAGAAGTCTTTCTTCCTGTTGGCCTCTGCAATCATAATAGGACATAAAAGCTTCCCCTTCTGGCCTCCCAATTCCATTTTAAATGAGGCTTCTGTTTATTAATTATTAATTTTCACGTTGGGATGAGCACTTTTTTTAGTGCCTAGCACATAGTAAATGTGTAGAAATGGTAACTATTCACTTTTAGGGGTACTGTGACTGGCAATTTTAGGCCAGTAGATCCCCATCTCCCAATGCCCACTCAACACTGGTCACAACCTATGTTTGTTAGAGGATGAGCAAGTAGAAACTAAGCATGGTGTTATTCTGCTGTTCTAGGTCCCCAGCCTCCTCTCAGCAGCTCTCTCCTCTGTCCAGCTGCCTCCAGAAAAAGTAATCATCTAGTCACAAGGTAGGGAGTTGAAGGCAACCAGGACTAGCTGTCAGTTGATAAGGGAATAGTTTTCCCAGGCAGAGAGATTCTGGGGAGAAAACACTAGCCATCCCCCTGTACAAAACCCAGAGATGTAGGGGCATGTTTGTTGCTACCATCATCATGGTGACCAGTCATATCTTGGAAATTCAGCTTATGCTCCAAGTTACCAGGGCAAACAGAGGGCCTGGCTGAGCTGACTCAGCTGCCATGGAGTGAGGGGTGGGTAAGGGCAAGGGGACTTGTAAGCAGAATCTTAGGAGCCATGCTGTCTGCAGCCTCTGGCAAATCAAGCTGCCCTTTCAACAGTTCACAACATTATGAGCTAATTCCTTCAGTTAAGGCCACAGAGAAATCAATCTCTTGCTTGCCCCAGGAAGCTGAAATTATGAATAGGCAGAAACGCAAATTGCCTTCTCTTTCTCCTTTTGTCAGAATCCTTTCCCAAACCTTGTTGAGTGGAGGCCTTCTCCTTGGGAACTTTGCAAACTGCAAAACAGGTGGGGCAGTTGTTGTTATCATCGTCAGCAAAAGGTATTCACATCCCTTATATATTTTGAGTCCTAGGACATTCTCAGCAGCAATTAAGGAATGTCTTATTATTCCCATTTTACAGATGAAGGGTTGGATGACCAGAATGGTTATGTATTATTCTCTCAATGCAAATAATCCATACTCAACCAATAAATTAAAATTGGGGTGACTTTATTATATGAGCCAGGTCTGAGGACTATAGCCTGGCAATTTCTTCCCCAAGGAAGGAAGCAAACCAAAGAAGTAGGGTGTGCAGGGTGGTTATATACCATCTTGAAACAAAGAGCATACATCACATATGACAGAAATATCTCTTTCACTACTGTCACAAGATGCTTAGCTAGAACAGCAGGTCAGTCAGTGGTCACAAAGTAAACACAGTAGATCAGTGGTCAGCAGGTCAGTAATAATCCTTAGTTTCTAGGAAGAGATGCTTATCCTTAAAGAAAAGCTGATATGGGGGGAAACTACATCCCTATCTTTAAGGGCATCATTCTTGTTTTTGGGTCATTGTACATGTTTAAAGTAGCTTACAATACATGCTTAACAGGCCACGTCAGGCCCTTTTTGAAAAACAAGGTCAGACCAAATTAGTTTTAAACCAAATGGCTTCTTCATATACTCCAATATATCCTATTGATAACCATTTATTCATCATTTTTCCTGTTTGATCAACAATCTCTCAATAGAAAGCACTGATAATCAAAATATTGTCCTTTGGCACCAGGGTGGTGGCTGCCTGCCCTGGGTCCATTATGTCCCTCAGTGTTAGGCTTTTATCTCCTTGATTTGTCCAGTTATTCACATTGGGGGGAAATAGTCAGATATAGTAGACAGGCATAGAGGTATATAATAACAGTGGATGCATTTCATAGGTTTTTCAATTAATTTTAGATTTTCACACAAACATTATACATGTACTTATACATGACTCCTTATGCTTACATTGTTTGCAATTATAAAATGGGTACAGTAACAATGATGACAATTCAATATTTGAAAATATTCGTTTTAAAATGAGTTCTTTGTCATAGTCTTTATCAGAAAAGGAAATTCATCCAGGGTTGTAAGATCGATTGACCATCTCAAGTCACTGAGAAATCATTACTCTATCCTGCATGTCAGTCTTACAACACTGAGTAAGAAAAACAATAGTAATACAAGAATTCCAAGGAGTAATAGAAATGGGAATTGCAATCTGGATCAAAAAAGGGAACCAACAGCTGAAGGGGGCCAACCAAACAAATCAAGACTGGGTGTAGAATCATTTAAGATGTTCACCTGTTTTTCATGTGCTTTAGCAGAGATGACACATTGGAAGATTCATCAAGTATAAAAACACAGCATTCAGCATGAATGATTGCATATGTATCACCTTGGGATGCTGTTAGAGTATCTAAGGTTATCCTATTTGAAGGATAGCCATTCTAATTAAAGATATTTCAATATTTAATAAGCCTATTCTTGATTGACTATCATTAAGGGATTGCTGAGTAAATTTAGTCAGAGATTCTATATGTGATATGACATATTCCAGCCCCAAGGAAGGAACAAATATAGCCACTAAGTGGCCACACCAGTGGAACACTGAATGAGCCCAGGTGACCTTAAGGAAAGGAAGATTGGCAATGGATGTTAGCTCAGGGTGAATCCTTCCCTGCATCCAAGGGAAGCCCAAGGTGCACTGTCCTAGCCATCTGGGTGGTAGCCAATGCCAGGGGTTTGTTGCACATAATCATTGAGTTCCATTAGGGCATATCCAATAAATGCCTGACCTTCAAGACCAGTCTATTCCAAGCCAATCACTTTCTTTAAGTATGATGATATTCTGAAAACCTTAAATGGAACAACTGTAAAATGGGTATATGGTTTAAGCATTACAAGGGTTTAAATGAGGAGATATAAGGTTGGGAACATAGGCCTGGTCCAGAGTCTTGGAACAGCTGTCTACAACAGATGCCATCTTCTCATCTTGCTTTGGAGATATTTGCATTGATCACTTGAAGTCAGGTAGCAGAAATAGGAACTGAAATCCACTTGGGCAGAAAAGACTTTTTAAAAAATGAGGAATGTGAATTCATGAGTCTATGCCTTTTGATTCTGCAGCACATGAATTGGTTAAAAGTATCTGATATGGTCCTTTCCAACAGGGCTGCAAAGAATCTTTTATCTCATGTCTTTTCCAATAAACAAAATCTCCATGTTATAGTTCATGATCCTTAAGGTCTTTATCTCCTGGGAGCTCACAATAAAATAATCAGCTACCAACCTCTCATTTCTTTTAAGTGTCTCAGAGAGACCTTGACAATAATATATCTCCTTTGAGAAAAGTTGTTTCATACATTCTGCTGTCCAATTGCATAGGCCATCCTCTTCCAGAAGGAGACAGTTGATGTTTACCAAAGGAGGTAGATCTAAGATTGAGGAGCACTAGCAGAAGAGGTTTTGGCTGTTAGAGATTAATTGCTTCTGAAAGCTTTGCCGATTGAGTTTTGGTTGTGCCATTAGTTAAAATGTTGCATTATTGGCCAAATGTCACAAATAAATTTAATTATTTTTCTGGTGAAATGAGTTCCCTGGCCACTGTGTAACTCAGTAGGAATTCCTCAAGGAGGAATCATCCTTTCTGGTAATAATTTATATACTATTAAAGTCATCACTCTTCTCAAGGAAAGGCCTTAACCCAATGTGAGAACATACAGATCATTACTAAGATACATTTACAACCTTTAGATGGTGACATTCAAACAAAGTCCAATTGCCATACCTCAGAGGGCCCCTTAGGAAGGGTAAAGTGGCCTTGTGATGTGTGAAACGGTTTCCCTAGATTATATTTTGGGCACATAGCACAATAAGTATAGGCTTTATGAGCCACTGTGGGATAAAGTTTCCAAAAATATTGTTTTCTCCATAAAATCTTTTCAGATGCCCAGTGGGTTATTGGTGTATATGCTGGAGCAGTGGCAACTGTGCTCCAATAGGCACTATGGTTTTTTTAATTGGGCTCAAGCTACGTCTGCGTGGTGGTGTCAAAAATTCCCCCTTTTTGCTGCTACCTTTGTTTCTCTTCTTCTATGACAGTTTCTTGAGCCTGTAGAAGGAAAACTTTTACTGGGTTAGCAGAATTAACAGAAAGTAGTGGGCATTCTTGACATTGAACTGCATATCTAGATTGATAGTGTCCTTGCTTATCCTTTAAGTAAGACCCATCTGTAAACCAAACTAGATAATGGAATGCAGTCATGGTGGTTTTCCTTCTGTGCTGCTGGTGGCAAGGTAGCAGGGTTAAGATAGCAAATAATATTTACCTACACAATATAACCTAAGAAGGTTTATCATAATTTACTTGACAATGCTTCCCAAGCAATTTAGCATACAAAACAAGCCTAATTAGTTTAATAGTTCCCTTTTTATAGGAAGAGAGAATAAATTCATTTGAGAAGTCCCAGGGGCCCATTGTAGATTCCCAAAGAATTTCTTTTCAGGTCAAAAGAAAGACTTCATTTAGGATTTGAATTTTGGGGAAGCTTGTCAAAATTTCAAAAGATTTTAAAACACTTGGTCAAATAGGATCATAGCTCACTGTGGGCCAATGCTTAGTTATCCATTTAACCAAAGTGACAACAGAAGATGTTAAAGGCAAACATACAGAGTTAAACAGTTAGGAAGAAAACTTAATTCTCTTACTAGAGAGATTTCAGCCTTTTAGAACATAATAAATTATTTTGACAGATCATAGAATTTCTGTCTTTTACATATATTTACTCAAAGTTAAAGAAAAACCTTTCATAATCTCTTTATCAAGAGCAGACTAAAAGTTCAGGAAAATTATTCTTTTTAAGAGAGAAAAATCAAATTCTAATTTTTGTACCAGCTTACTTTTGATATTAAAATTGATTCACTTAAACTAACTTTAGTCTTAGCCAACTTGACTATGCACAAAACTCTTTCCTCAATGTTTGTCTTCCACAAACCTATAACTTTCTTTTTGCATTCATAATTTATCCCATGCCTTCTTTCTTCCTTCTTAGTACTTTAGGACACATTTATCTGTCTTAACAAAACAAAAAAAATATCTTCACTCCTTAAATCTTCTTTACTAAAACTTACATCTTATTTTCCTTAATTTTTTATGTATTGACATCTTGTGGATTGACAGATCTGTAAATACTGTCTAGAAGCTTGCTTTGTCATAGAAAATTTCTCAGTGTGGCACAAAACATGTTTATTAATAAAACCCAAGTATTTTCCAGTTTCTGTGCAATATGAAGCCAAAGGTAGATAAACCTATGTTTAGTAATTAATATCTAATATCTTACGTGGAAATGACCTAGATACTCAATGAATTTTATCATTTAACTTAATTTAGCAGAACTCTAAGTTTTCAAGTTGCCAAAAGGTTTTGAAATTAAGTACATACACCACAACATAATTATTATTTAAAAATTCATACAAAACTTTTATCTTTTTCACACACACACACACACACATATATATATACATATATATATAGTTTACTTGCTCTCAATAATTATTTAGATTGCCTACAAACTTCATGAAGCATTAGGCAAAACCAGCTATTATTCTAAGTTATTTTCTTTGCTGACAAACTTCGTAACAGAGATAACATGTCTGTACCATATTGAATGTTGATAACTCTGAAAACATGTTTGTTTTAATCAAACCAACAAACTTAAATAAGCTTTCACATATCAAAGATTGTTTCATATTATCTTTACTTGAAAGACATTTGGGTTAGTTTCCATTACATTTATTTAAGCACTTACTTTAAGACAATTAAGTAGAGCTCTTTTGGAAATTATACCATCCAGAGGTAAAAAAAAAAAATCACACACACCTATATAGGCACACATACACAGAGATTCCACAATTATTGTTTTAAAATTACTATCATGAATCAGGTACAGTAATACAAAGCTCCCCCTTTTTTTTCTTCAGTCTTAGGAATTGGTGATGGGCTAAAAAACAATTCCCAGAGGGGCTAAGCCTTTTTGAGATAAACTGGTGGAATTTGAACTACCTCTACAGGTGATTTCCAGTTTTGCAATGATTTGTTAGTTGAGGACAGTTGCTCTTAATTCCTCAGAAATTTGGGTTGTAACTTAAATGGCATTATATGTTGATCTACCTGTCCAACTCCATCATCCTTAATTTGCCTTTTCCCCTCTGGGTGCTTAGTTTTATTTTAACTTAGGGAAGAAGGCCTGGAAAAAAAATTCGTATCATGTTCTGAATATCAGCTTCCAGTTTGGCTGAATTTCTGATTGTAAGTTGTTAAATCCTTTCAAATATCTTGTCAGGTTTCAACTGGAACAAACAGTAACTATATCTGGCAGTATTGAACAACTCCATTAATCTTTAAAGTAGCAATTTCCCAGAAAATCTGAGTCTTGTTAACTCTGGGAGAGGCTCATATTTGGGTCCTCCTTTGAAGGCAGATTACAGGGGTGTCTGTAAAATCATGACAATATTTTTTAGTACCTGTTATAACTGAATTTTTTTTGGTGAGGAAGACCAGCCCTGAGCTAACATCCGTTGCTAATCCTCCTCTTTTTGCTGAGGAAGACTGGCCCTGGGCTAACATCTGTGCCCATCTTCCTCCACTTTATATGGGACGCCGCCACGGCATGGCTAACAGGCAGTGCGTTGGCGGGCGCCCGGGATCTGAACTCGCGAACCCCGGGCTACCAAGTGCGGACTAAACCGCTGCACCACCGGGCCGGCCCCATAACTGAATTTTTATTAGCTTTTCGCAAAAAAACTTTCAATAAGGTTATTTTGAAATTCTGAAATTTTTGCCTTTAAGTGTACTTCTTAAATGATCTTATCTGGTTGTAAAGTTCCTTCTAATGGCCATTGTAATT
Source organism: Tapirus indicus (assembly GCA_031878705.1). Classification (NCBI taxonomy): domain Eukaryota; kingdom Metazoa; phylum Chordata; class Mammalia; order Perissodactyla; family Tapiridae; genus Tapirus; species Tapirus indicus. The sequence continues at coordinate 51,459,467 of CM062942.1, forward strand.
CCCCTGAGGCTGGTGGCAGTTTGGTAGGACCCTTAGCCATGAGTGGACTGCAACCCACATTTCTGTCCAACCATCTCTGACCACATAATGGGGTGCAACTGTATTTTTGTCCAACCATATTTTGAGGACTCCAACCTGATGATTATTAAATCAAGCCCTCAGGACACAAAATAAACTTGGTAAGATTTTGCAGTTCTTCATAAATATTTACAGTTTCCAGAACCTTTATTTTTTTGAGCAAGTTCCCAGAAGATGGCAAGCTTGACTATTTAAATATTTTTTTATTATCTGGCTTATAAAAAGAAGCCCCAAAGTGTAATTACAGCCCACTGTAATTTTAAATTGCCCTGAGTTATCTTGACAGTCCTTTATAGCTATCTCCATATTGTTAAGCACTTATAAGTTTCAGCATGAAGCCAGACAAAGTTCCCAGGAGAGGATGCCCATTTGGGACCTGGTAAGTTTTTAGAAGCTCAATTTCCCATTTTTCTTTTAGTTTCATTTTACTAGAACATCTTAACCATTTCTAAGGACAGTGTAGTGGGTCAGAAATATGCTACTTGCAAGTGTTACTCCCTAAAGAAAGATCATAAACACTCTCTTATATGTTTCAGTCTCTCCTGCCAGCAGTCCAAAACTGCTGTGGGGGCTTGGAGTGCTGGAAGACCACTCCTCATTTGCATGTCCCTAGATGAGCCTTTAATTAATTAATGTGAATGATAGTGGAGTTCTCTATGGGACCACTACACACCATGAGGATTGATCCTCTGACACTTCCATGTGGTTCTCAGTCACCTAAGAATGACTTTCAGCTGGAAGGAGTTGGTGTCCCTTTTCTTCAGAGCTGAAAAAGCTCAGACTCTCATTTCTCTATCAAGCAGTTTGTTCAGACTTTATAAACATAATTCTTTCCACTTTCAAGCCAAATTAAAAGATCAGCCTGCCACATTCACTCCAAAGTTCCCCATAGGCTCCCCTGGCCTAAGAAATTCTCCCTAGGTCTCTCTTTCCTAGGAATTCTCCCTAGGATCCTCTTACCTAGGTTATGTACTGGTACCCCATTAAGATACCTGGTTTTAAGGCTTGAAACAGCTCATATAAACTCTGGACCATTGACTTAAAATAAAGAAGTCCAGGTTGCAGGAGAAATAACCAGGGTCACCTGAAGAATGCAGTGATCCAGCAGGGTTCAGTGGGTCCCTATTGGTACTAAACACTGGTTCAGTATAGATTCCAGGTGGTCTCCAGTGGGTTTCTCTGAAATCCTGCCACAACTATGTCAAGAAATGTTGACAAAAATAATGCATAATCAATCCATAAATGAAAATTGGGGTGAGTTTATTATATGAGTCAGGTCTGAGGACTATAGCCCAAAGAAGTAGGGTGTGCAGAGCAGTTATATACCATCTTGAAACAAAGAGCATACATCACATATGACAGGAATATCTTTTTACTACTGTCACAAGAGGCTTAGCTAGAACAGCAGGTCAGTGGTCATAAGGAGGGCACAGCAGGTTGGTGGTCAGGAGGTTAGTAATTAATCCTTAGTTTCTAGGAAAAGATGCCTATCCTTAAAGAAATACTAATATGTGGAGAAGCTATTTCCCTATCTTTAAGGGCATCATTTTTGTCTTTGGGTCATTGTAACTGTTTAAAGCAGATGTACAATATATGCTCAACAGGCCACTTCAGGCCTTTCTGGAAAAAGAAGGTCAGGCCAAATTTGTTTTAAACCAAATGCCTTCCTCATATGATCCAATATATCCTATTGCTAACCAGCACCCTCATCCCATATTTTACATGTAGAATCATACTTTCTTTGGTATCTATTTCTGGGGACACTTGGGTCCTGATCTACTCCCTGCCCTGTGTCACAGAGCCTGTTTCTCTGAGTGGGACAAGGGTTGCATTGTGTATCAAGGGTATCTGACAAGACCCAGAGGATGCCCCTGACTTTGGTGGGTCAAAGACCCCACGGTTGAGGAATTTATCCTCTTGATTCTAGTCAGACATCTTACCCAGTGTTATGTTGTATACACCACCAGAGGCAAGTCATTTGTAACTTCCCTGAGTTGACTGTCTTGTTGACATGATTTTATATATAGAAAACCTTAAAAACTCCTCCAAAAAAGTGTTAGAAATAATAAATAGACACAGTAAAGTTGCAGGGTACAAGATCAATATACAAAAATCTGTTGCATTTTTATGCACTCACAACAAACTAGCAGAAAGAGAAATTAAGAAAACAATCCCATTTACAATCACAACAAAAAGAATAAAATACCCAGGAAGAAATTTAACCAAGTAGGTGAAAGACCTGTACACTGAAAACTATAAGACAATGTTGAAAGAAATTGAAAAAGACACAAAGAAATGGAAAGATACTCCATGATCATGGATTGAAAGAATTTACATGGTTAAAATGTCCATATTATCTAAAGCAATCTATAGAGTTAATGCAATTCCTATAAAAATCCTGACAATATTTTTCATAGAAATAGAATAAAAATTCTAAAATTTTTATGGAATCACAAAAGACCTCAAATAGCCAAAGCAAGTCTGGGCGGGGGGGAGGGACGAAGCTGGAGGAATCACACTCGCTGATTTCAAGTTATACTACAAAGCTGTAGTAATCAAAACAGCATTGTATTAGCAGACAAACAGACACACAGATCAATGGAACAAAATGGAAAGCCCAGAAATAAACCCACACATATATGAAGAACTAATTTATGACAAAGGAGCCAAGAATATTCAATGGACAAAGCAAAGTCTCTTCAATAAAGTGTTGGGAAAGCTGGACAGCCAGATGCAAAAGAATGAGACTAGACCTCTATCTCACACTATACACAAAAATTAACACAAAATGGATTAAAGACTTGAATGTAAGATGTGAAACTATAAAACTCCTAGAAGAAAACATAGGCAGTATGCTCTTTGATACCGGTCTTAGCAATATCTTTTTGGATTGTCTCCTCAGGCAAGGGAAATAAATCAAAAATAAACCAATGGGACTACATTAAATTAAAAGCCTTCTGCACAGCAAAGAAAACCATCAACAAAATGAAAATACAGCCTACCAAATGGGAGAAGATATTTTTAAATTTTACATCCAAAATATATAGAGAATTCATACAACTCAACAACAAAAAACACAAAGAGTACAATTTAAAAATGAGTAAAATTTACAATTCAGAGGATCTGAATAGAAATTTTTCCAAAGAAGACATACAGATGGCCAACAGGCACAGGAAAAGATGTTTAACATCAATAATTATAAAAATGTGAATCAAAACCACAATGAGATATCACCTCATGCCCATTAGAATGGCTATTATCAAAAAGACAAGAAGTAATGAGTGTTGGAGGGGATGTGGAGAAAAGGAAACTCTTGCATACTGTTGGTGGGAATGTAAATTGGTGCATTCACTACGGAAAACAGTATTTAGATTCTTCAAAAATTAAGAATAGAACTACCATAAGGTCTAGCTATTCCACTTCTGGGTATTTATCTGACGAATATGAAAACACTAATTCAAAAAGATATATGCAATCCTATGTTCATTGCAGCATTATTTACAATGGCCAAGGTATGGAAGCAAGCTAAGTGCCTATCAATGGATCAATGGATAAAGAAGATGTGGTAGAGTAGTTTGTATATATATTATGGAATACTACTCAGCCATAAAAAATGAAATCTTGCCACCTGTGACAAAATGGATGGACCTTGGGGGTATTATGCTAAGTGAAGTCAGTCAGACGGAGAAAAACAAACACTGTATGATTTCACTCATACACAGAATATAAAAAAATAAACAAAACAAAACAAGCACATAGATACAGAGAACAGATTGGTAGTTACCAGAGGGGTAAGGCGCTGAGGTGAGGGCAAAATGGGTTAAAGGAGTCAATTGCATGGTGACGAATGAAAACCAGTTTTTGGTGGTGAGCAGTGCTGTACTGTATACAGAATTCAAATTAAAATGCTGTACACATGATATTTATATAATGTTTTAAATCGATGTTAGCACAATAGAAAAAGTAGCAGCATATAAGGGGAACTGGGGAAAAAGCACATGCATGGGCCCAGGGAAGATGCATGCTCAGAAAAAGGCCTGAGAAGACCTTAAGCCATCAATCCAGCCTGATGAGTAAAGGTCTGCCCCTGCACAGAGCCAGTCTGCAAAGACTGGGAGAGGTAATTGTTTCTTCAAATGCCCTATTTTTAGAAAAAGAGCACAAGACATATAAAGAAAAAGAGAAACATGGTCAATTCAAAAGGAAAAAATAAATCTCCAGAAACTGACTCTAAAGAAACACAGGCTTCAGATTTACTAGGCAATAACTTTAAAACAATGGTCTTAATGTGCTGAAAGAGCTAAAGGAAAACATGGACAGAGAACTAAAGGAAATCAGGAAAATGATATATTAATAAAATGAGACTATCAACAAAGAGAAATTATTGAAAAGAACAAAGTAGAAATTCTGAATGTTAAAAATACAATAACTGAATTGAAAAATTCACTAGTGGGTTTCAACAACAGGCATGAATAGGCAGAAGAAATAATCTGAGAACTTGATGAAAAGCCATTTAAAATTAATGAGTATGAGGAGAAAAAAAGTGGAGAAACGTTATCAGAGCCTGAGGGACTTGTTGGATACCAGAAAACAAACTAACGCATGCATTATGGGAATCCCAGAAGGAGAAGAGAAAGAGGAGCAGAGAGATTATTTGAATAAATAATGGCCAATAACTTCTGAAATATGAGGAAAGACATGAATATACAAGAAATTCAATGAACTCCAATTTGGAAAAAATCAAAGACACCTACACTAAGACACATTATAATGAAACCACCAAATGACAAAGACAAGGAGAGAATCTTGAAAGTAGCAAGAGAAAATGACTTATCACATACAGGGGATTTTCAATAAGATTATCAGCAGTTTTCTCAGCAGAAACCTTGAAGGCAGAGACAGTAGGACAATATATTTAAAGTGCCAAAAGAAAAATCTGTCAACTGAGAATTTATATGTGGTAAAATTTTTCTTTGAAAATGTGGGAGAAATTAAGATATTCCCAGCTGAGGGAGTTCATCACCACTGGACCTGCCCTAAAAGAACACTTAAGGGAACCCAGCAAGTAGAAATGAATGTAGACAGTAATTTGAAGCTATATGAAAATACAAAGTCCTTTGGTAAAGATGACTACATGAAAAATACAAAAACAAATGAAATGTGGTATCCACATATAATGGAATATTATTCAACCTTAAACAGGAAGGAAATTTGGACATATGCTACAACACAGATGAGTCTTGAAGACATGCTAAGTAAAATAAGCCAGTCATAAAAAGAAAAATACTGTATAATTTGACTAATGTGAGGTAACTAGGATAATCAAATCACATAGACAGAAAGTAGAATGGGGGGCTGGGGGCTGGGCAGAAGGCGAATGGAAAGCTATTCTATAATGGGTGTAGTTTGTTATGCAAAATGAAAAGATTTCTGTACATGGATAGCAGTGATGATTGCACTACAGTGTGAATGTATTTAATGCCCTTGAACTGTAAACTTAAAAATGGTTAAGATGGTAAATTTTATGTGTATTTTACCACAATTTAAAGAAAGCTAATGTTATACTAGAAATTACTTTAGGCCAATATGTTTATACACTTAGGTGAATGTGGAAAATTTTGTAGAAAAATATAACTTACAAAAGCTGAATGAAGAAAAAATGGAAGACCTGAATTGTGCAATGACTATTCATAGTTAGATCATTAGTTAAAAATCTCTGCACCTAGTGATCAGGCATAGAAGGTTTTACAGGTGGATTTCATCAGACGTGCAAGCAGTGACAATTTTGAGCCTATATAGACTCTCTCAGAAAATAAATGGATTGCATTCCTGAAAGCATCTTATGAATCTATCAAGACTTTCTGACCAAAATCAGGCAAGGAAATATATGAGTAAGAAAATTTAAAGGCCAATAAAACAAGAAATAGAAATAAAAACTATAAGAATTGGAAAAGAAGAAAAGAAACTGCCATTATTCACAGAAAACTGTGTTCATTAAAAAATTCGAGAGAATCTAAAGACAAATTATTAGAAATGAAAAGAATGTTCAGCAAAGTTGCTGGATATATAATCTGTATACAAAAATCTATCACACTCCTGTATATCAGCAACAGAAAGTGTAATAAAAAAAGATAACATTTACAAAAAGTATTAAAAACCACTTGAAAGCTGGCAATAAATTTAATAATGTGTAAGATTTTCACAGAGAAAATTATAAAATTTGGAAAGACATAAAAATAAAGACCTAAAGAAAAGGAGAAAAATACAAAAGCTGGTGAAGATGGATTACAAATGCAATTCCAGGGAAGATATTTAATAGTAACTGACAAAGCTGACCTGACCATCATGTGGAAGAATTAAGTGACAAGAATATCTAAGGGTCTTCTGAACAACAATAATGAGATATTAAGATGGATTATAAAATTATAACTATTTAAACAATATTTCAAATAATTTATGTAGATACTCTGCCTTCAAGGAGGTGGAGCATAACTCCCTGCTTCTTAAGTATGAGCTGCACATAGTGATTTCCTTTAGAGGAGTACAGTATGGAAAGAGGGAGAGGGAGAGAGTAACATTACAATGGAGAACTTAACAGAAGCTACCTAGACAAGTGATCAAGATCAACATGAACAGTGATAAATCATATTAATATGTATCCTTGACATCATGTGAAGAGAATGGCACTTTACTTCTACTTTCTCCCCAAACTCATAACCCCAGACTAATTATGAGAAAAAAAAAACATCAGAAAAGTTCCAATAGGGAGGTATTCTACAAAATACCTGACTTGTACACTTCTAAATCGGCAAGGTCATCAAAAACAAAGTTTGAGAAAATGTCACAGCCAAGAGTAATCTAAGGAGAATGCTGACTAAATATTATCTGATATCCTGGAGAGGATCCTGGAACAGAAAATGGACATTAGGCAAATCTAAGGAAATCTGAATAAAGTATGGACTTTAGTTAGTAATAATATATTAATATTGGTTCAATAATTGTGACAAATGTACCATACTAATGTAAGATGTTAATAATAGAAGAAACGCAATGGGAAGTATATGTGAAATTTTTAGATCACCATCTCAATTTTTCTGTAAGTCTAACTAAAACTGTTCTAGAATGAAAATCTATTTAAAAATCTGTATAGGGCTGGCCCAGTATTGCAGCGGTTTAGGTCACACTTTGGCAGCCCGGGGATCATGGGTTCGGACCCCGGGCACTGGCATATGCACTGCTTGTCAGTTCTGCCATGTCAGCGTCTCATATAAAGTAGAGGAAGATGGGCACGGATGTTAGCCCAGGGCCAGTCTTCCTCCGCAAAAAAAGAGGAGAATTGGCAACAGATTTTAATTCAGGATTGGTCTTCCTCACACAAAATAAATAAATAAATAAAAATCTGTATGGAAGAGATGCAGACATAGACAAAAAGGCCACTGAAATAAACTACAAAGCCTAGCAACAGACTCAATTGGGTTTGGCATAGAAATTGAAGGACTATATAATTTACTGTGAAAACTGGGACACTTTTAAAAGTGAAAGGGGAATCTACTAATATTATGCTGGGACAAGACATATACACTAGTTCTGTCCCACGCAAACTGGAATACATGGTCATCATACATATTACACATTTTTCTGTGGTGAAAAGATGGGATACTCACTAAATAATTTTGTGGAAAAAAAGACAAAGTGCAGAATGGTTTGTATATTATGTTACCCCTGGTGTAAAAAGTGAGAAGGAGTAATAAGAATATATATTTATAGTTGCATAGAAACTCTGGAAGGATACACAAGAAACTGACAAAGGTACATTCTTGTAATGTGGGGTGGGGACTGGGCATATGAAGATGGGCATGAGGCTTAGCTGTTCACCCTTTTGTATTTTTAAACTTTTGAACCATGTGAATATATTAACAATTCAAAGAAAATTTTCAAGAAGCTTCCACTTTATTCCTAATTTTCTAAGTATTTTTAAAATTATGAATGGGTATTGAATTTTATCACATGCATTTTCTATGTCTATTGAGATGATGTTATATTTCTTCTCCCCTAATCTGTTAATGTGGTGAATTACAGTAATATATTTTTTCTTCTACAAAAACCTCGTGTTCCTGGGATAAACCTAACTTGGTCACGAAGCAAACTTTATTTTATGCTCACCTTTTTATTGAAGTATAGAATGTATACAGAAAAGTGTACATACTATAAGTGCACAGATCAATAAATTTTCATAAACTGAACACATCCATTTTAACCAACACTCAAATCAAGAAACAGAACATTACCCGGAAACCCCTTATTGCTCTCCCCCCACCACCGCCTTTCAGTTACCACCTCCCAAGAGTAACCACTATCCTGACTTCTATGACCTAGATTCATTTTGCCTATTTTTGAACTTTATTTGAACAGAATAACACACTATATGCTCTTTTGTGTCTGGCTTTGCTCAGCATTATGCTTGTGGGACTCATCCATATTGCTGTATGTTGTAGTAATTTGTTCCACACTCTTGCCAAAACTTAGTATTGTCTACCTTTTTCCTTTTAGCTATTCAGGTAGATTTATAGTGGTTTAATTTGCATTTGAATTATGACTAACATTAGCTATTTGGATATCCTGTTTTGCAATATGTCTGTTAATGTCTAACACTCTCTTAATGGTGTGTTTTGGATGAAGAAGTTTTTAATTTCAATGTAGTCAAATTTCTCTACTTTCTCTTTATGATTAATACTTCATGTTCTTTTAAGGAAATCTTTGCTTATCTCAGTCATGAAGATATTCTCCTACTGTGGCAGATTGCATTACTATGTAGAAATAGTCACTTTTCTCCTTTTCTACTTTCATGGGCAGAGTGTATTTCTTAGTTCCTTGACTTTAGGCCTGGCTATGTGAATTCTTTGGCCAATGGGATAATAGCAGATGCGATGCAAGCAGAGGCTTGAAAATCACTTAAATATTTGGGCTTGCTCTCTTGTTCTCTGCCACTGACAATGAGAAAAACATGCCCCAGCTATCCCACTGGTCCAAGGAGAATGAGAGATACATGAGGCAGATCTAAGCCAAACGCATAATAAGGAACGGAGCCCAGCCAGACTGGCAGCTTGAAGCAGAGCTGCCCAGTTGAGCCCAACCTAGATCAGCTAACCCCCAGCTGACCCACAGACACATGGACTAAATAAATATTCATTGTTGATGTCACTGATATTTTGTGGCTGTTATGAAGCAAAAGCTAACTAATATATATATGTTTTCTTCTAAAAGCTATATTGTTTTACCTTTCAGATTTAGATTCTACAATCCTTCTGGAATTGATTTTTATATATGATGTGAGAGAGGGGGTCAAAATTCACTTTCCCCTGATGAATATCCAATTGACAAGCACCATTTATTGTGAAGACCATCCTTCCCTCATTGCATATCAGTGTCACATCAGTCTTACTTTTTATACTGAATTTGTTTAGCTAATTTTGTATTATAATTTGGAATTTGGGGCTCTGTATCCTTGGGTGAAATTGTCCTATAATTTTTCCTTCTTGCATTTTACTTGTTTGGTTATCTTTACAAGGATAGACTTCCTTAAAATGAGTTGGGAAGCTTTCCCACTTCTCCTCCCTTAAACACTTTGTATAAGATAAGGACTACATATTCCTTGAAGGTTTGAGCTGGACCTAGTGTATTTTCATATTTGTTTGCTTATTTACTCATTAATCAAAAGTTATATTCTATTTCTTTTTGGAGTCAGTGATATGCATGTGTATATTGGTTAGTTTTAATCTGTGCCCTAGGAGAAGTTAATTGCCTTAATCCAGTAAACACATTTCAATGGTGGTTAGCTAGCATTCAATTGTGTCTATACTCCAGAGGCAGTTTTTAAAAACTCTTCCACCATGATTATCTTTAATCAACACCAGCAATTTTATTACTTAATATAATTTATATTAGAAATGGATTTTTACTGATTAAAACATTGGTATTCAAGATATGTAGATTGCCTAGCAATATCATACAGAAATTCCTGCCCTTCATGAAAAAGGTAAAAAAATTAGCAAGGCTTGTAGCCCATATTCTTTGGAATGGTGCTTAAAGCTTGAGTCTGAAACAGTGTTGTATCCCTCCATTTATTTGTAATATTATGTTTGCCTTATGCCAACAATAAGGTTAGCTGAATCCTGATTCTAGAATATTGTTGTATTTGCCTTAAATGAACTGTTTTATCAAAAATGTGATTAGAACACCTAAAAGGACAAAATACTGAGGCTTCATTGAGTTTACCTAATAGGTGATATGACCACTTATGTGTCTGTATGTGTAGTTCAATTCAGTTCAATACTCTCTTTTGTGTAATTTGTAACCTGCTGAATTAGTTTCCTGTTGCTGCAAATTACCACAAATTTAGTGGCTTAAGTGACACAACTTTAATATCTTACAGTCCTGGAAGTCAGAAGTTCAAGATGGGTTTCAAGGTGTCAACAGGATTACATTCCTTCTGGTGAGTCTGGGTGAGAACCCATTCCTTGCCTTTTCCTGGTTCTAGAGTCCTCCTGCATTTCTTGGCTTATGGCTGCATCACTGAAACCTCTGCTTCAGTTGTCACATCTCCCTCTCTGACTCAAATCTTCTTATACGGACCCTGTGATTACACTGTGTCTGCTGAATAATCCAGGATAATTTTCCTGTCTCAAATTCTTTAACTTAATCATATCCACAAAGCCCCTCTGCCATGTAAGGTAACATAGCCACAGGTTTTAGGGATTAGGACATGTACATTTTGGGGGGCACGTTTCTACAGCCCTTCCTTATCTCTAACTATTGGAGGCCACCAGTATTTATCAAGAAGGCTATAATAATTATAAACAACCAAATTGACTTAGATCAGTTTGTAACAAAGTCAAACCACTTACAAAGTCAAACCCAAGAGGAGAAAGAATATGTACAAAAGGAACTGTAACATTTGGATAATTTATAATGGCAAAATATTGGGAATACACATATGGATGCATTTTAAGAATGCCAAACCAATGAGATAAAAACATAATTTTGGATAGGATTGCATTTATTGATCTGGAGGTACGTCCTAGAGATCTTGAATTCACTGAACTCTCTTGAGCAGATGGGCATAGTTCTCTTTGCTCAGTTGGTGTGCAGAAATTCAGCCACCATAATGGCCTATGCTAAAGAAAAATGACAGAAATTCCATGATATAATATAGCAGAAGAAGCTCAAAGACTTAGGGAGATGGAACTGATAAATTCAGCATTATTATATACAACTTGTCAGGCCAACTCCTACATTTGATTCCCATGGGAGCCCAGAAGTGACTCCCTTCGCTAAAGCCTTGAGAAGTATGTTGGTAAGGGGAGTATCAGTATCTTTTAAAAATGTTTCACATTGACTATTCTCTCTATCTGAGGGTATTGGTCAGACATTACACAGTTAAAATAAAAAGTGAGCTCCATGAATCCATGGGGATACCAACATCTTACACTGGCAGAAATAAAGGGGTTTCCATTGTAGGCAATAGGGCTGTGCACAAATCAGAATATTGTTACAAAAAGATATTTGATGATGGCTAATTTACCATGGCATTCCTGAAACCAAATTTGTTCCTGTATTGATAAACATGTTGATGGTTGACACAGCCACAGAAAAGTTTAATTAAAAACTGAACTCACCTCTGTGGAATATTTAAATACTATGAATTAGAACAAATGATATGGTTTTAATTTGTGTATAATTTACTTTGGGGAGATTAAATTATAATCTCTATTTAGGAATCTTGTTTGATTTTTGGTAACAGCTTTATTGAGGTGTGATTCGCTTACCATACAATTTACCCATTTAAAGTATACAATTCAATGGCTTTGAATATATTCACAGAGTTGTGCAACCATCACCACAATCAAATGTATGTATGTTTGTATGTATTTATTCCAGAGGAGGCACAGATTTATTTTATAAGTGCTGCTAACACAATCCAGTGTGTGGCTCTCAGCTGCATTACAGACACTCAGAGCTCAAGCCCAGCACCGTCTGTCCAAGCCTCTGTTTCCACGCTGGGGGGCAAACCTATAATTGAGGCAGGGAAGAACTTTGTGCCTCTTGGTTTGGAATGGGATTTCCATCAGCCTGCTGGTAAGTGGTGTGAGTACTCTGGCCCACCTGGGCTTCTGGAACTAGCAAGATGATGTGTGGAGCTGGGGAATCTGTTGGTTCTTACTGGAGACAACTCACAAGGGCCAGGAGTCTCAACCTGTCCTAGGCCCCTTATGTAAAACAGTGTCCCATAACTGCCCTAAAAACATCTGCTGCTGCTGGGGTTTTTTCCAGCTTTATTGAGATATAATTGACATACAACATTGAGTAAGGTACAATGTGATGACATGACACATGTATATATTGTGAAATATTTACCAAAATAAAGTTAGTTAACACATCCTTTACCTCACATAATTACCATTTTGTTGTTGTTATGGTGTGAACATGAAAGTTCTACTGTCATAAAAACTTTTGAGTACACAATACAGTATTGTTAATTATAGTCACCAGGCTGTACATTAGATATTCAAAACTTTTTCATCTTATAAATAAAATTTTGTACCCTTTGAATAACATCTCCCCATTTCCCCCACCCTAAGCCTCTGGCAACCACCATTCTACTCTCAGCTTTCATGAATTCAATGTTTTAAGATTCCACCTGTAAGTGTGATCACACAGTATTTGTCTTTCTGTCTGACTCATTTCACTTAGCATAATGTCCTCAGGGTTCATCCGTGTTATTAAATTTTTTTAAAAATTATGTAATTAATTTTATTTTTGAATTTTGAGATATAATTGACATACACCACTATTTAAGGTGTACAGTATAGTGATTTGACTTACATATATTGTAAAATGATTACAACAAGTTCAGTTAACACCCATCATGTCATAGAGATACAAAAACAAAAAAATGTTTTCTTCCTAGTGATTAGAATTCTTAGGATTTACTCTCTTAACTTTCATGTATACCACACAGCAGTGATAACTATAGCCATTAAGTTGTACATTAGATCCCTAGTACTTACTTATAACTGGAAGTTTCTACCTCTTGACCACCTTCAATCATTTCCCCCTGCCCCAACCCCTGAGATTATGAAACCACAAATCTGATCTCTTTTTCTATGTTTGTTGGGGTTTTTTGTTTCTTTGTTTTAGATTCCACATATAAGTGCAATCATACAGTATTTGTGTTTCTCTTTCTGACAATTTCACTTAGCATAATGTCCTCAAGTCCATCCATGTTGTTACAAATGTTTGGATTTCCTTCCTTTTTTAGGTTGAAAAATATTCCATTGTATATGTATACCACATCTTCTTTATCCATTCATTCACTGCTGGATACAAAGGTTGTTTTTATGTCTTGGGTATTGTAAATAATGCTGCTATGAACATGGAGATGCAGATATCTCCTCGATATAGTGTTTTGTTTCCTTCAGATATATTCCTGAATGTGGAATTGCTGGATCATATGGTAGTTCTATTTTTAATTTTTGGTAGAACCTATGTGCTGTTTGATCTAGTGGTTGTACCTATTTACATTCCTGCCAACAGTGGACAAGGATTTCCTTTTCTTTACATCCTACCAGCATTTATTATCTCTTGTCTTTTGATGATAGCCATTCTAACAGGTGGGGTGACATCTAATTGTGTTTTTAATTTGTATTTCCCTAATGAGTAGTGATGTGTTAAGCATCTTTTCATGTATCTGTTGGCCAATCATATATCTTCTTTGGAAGTGTGATGCCTCCTGCTTTATTCTTCTTTCTCAGGATTGATTTGGCCATTTGGAGTCTTTTGTGGTTCCATATAAGTTTTAGGATTATTTTTTCTACTTCTGTAAAAAATGCCATTGGAATCTTGATAGGGATTTCATTCAATCTATAGATGGCTTTGGGTAGTGTTGACATTTTAACAATATTAATTCTTCCAATCCATGAATATGAGATACCTTTTCATTTACTTATTTCTTTCATCAATGTCTTCTAATTTTCAGTGTACAGGTCTTTCACCTCTTTGGTCACATTTATTCCTAAATATTTTATTGTTTGTGATGCTATTGTAAATGGGATCATTTTCTTTAGAAAATTCATTATTAGTGTATAGAAACACTACTAGCAACACTACTAATTTTTGCATGTTAATTTTGTATTCTGCAACTTAACTGAATTTGTTGATTAGATCTAACAGTTTTTTGGTAGAATCTTTAGAATTTTCTATATATAAAATCATGTCATCTGTAAATAGAGACCATTTTACTTCTTACTTTCTAATTCTGATGCCTTTTCTTTCTTTTTCTTGCCTGAATGCTCTGGCTAGGACTTCCAGTACTAAGTTGAATAGAAGTGATGGGAGTTGGCCCCCATGTCTTATTTCTATTCTTACAGGAAAACTTTTCAAACTTTTACCACTGAGTATAATGTTATCTATGCAATTGTCACATATGGTCTTAATTATGTTGAGGTACATTCGTTCTGTACCTAATCTGTTAAGAGTTTTTATCGTGAACAGATGTTGAATTTTGTCAAATGCTTTTCCTGCATCTATTGAGATCATATGATTTTTCCTTTCATTCTATTAATGTGATATATAATATTGATTAATTTGCATATATTGAACCATTCTTGCATCCCAGGGATGAATCCCAGTTGATCATGGTGAATGATCTTTTTAATGTGCTGGTGAATTCAGTTTACTAGTATTGTATTGAGAATTTTTGCGCCTGTATTCATCAGGAATATCGGACTGTAGTTTTCTTTTCTTGTAGTATCCTTTTCTGGCTTTGGTATCAGGATAATTCTTGCCTCATGAAATGAGTTTGGGAATGTTCCCTCCTCTTCCATTTCTTGGAAGAATTTGTGAAGGATTGGTGTTAATTCTTCTTAAATGTTTGGTAAAATTCACCAGTGAGCCTTCTGGCCCTCAGCTTTTTTTCTTTGGGAGATTTTTTTTTATTACTGATTTAATCTCCTTATAAGTAATTGGTCTGTTCAGACTTTCTATTTCTTCCTGACTCAGTCTTTGTTGGTTGTATATTCTAAGAATTTTTCCATTGCTTCTAGGTTGTCCAGTTTGTCAACCTATAGTTGTTGAACAACCTATAGTTGTTGAACAACCTATAGTTGTTCATAGTAGCCTTTATGTAGGCTTATTGTTTATTGCTATGAACTTCCCTCTTAGAACTCTTTTTGCTGCATCCCATAAGTTTTGGTATGTTTCCATTTTTGTTTGTCTCTAGATACTTTTTTTATTTTCCATTTAATTGTTTTTAGATCCATTATTTGTTCAGGGAAGTGTTGTTTCTTTCCATGTATGCATTAATGTTTCAGTTTTCCTCTTGCTATTGATTTTTAGTTTTATACCATTGTGGTCAGAGAAGATACTTGGTGTAATTTCAATTTTCTTGAATTTGCTAAGACTTGTTTTTGTGGCCCAACATATGGTCTATTCTAAAAAAAATATTCCATGTGTGCTTGAGAAGAATGCGTATTCTGCTGTTGTTGAGTAGAATGTTCTGTACATGTGTGTTAGTTGGTTTATAGTGTTGTTCAAATCCACTGTTTCTTTATTGATTCTCAGTCTGGATACATTGTCAAGAATGGAATTTTAAAGTATCCATTATTCTATTGCTCTTTATTTCTCCTTTTAGCTCTGTTAGTTTTTGCTTTTCATATTTAGTTGCTCTGATGTTGTGTGCATAAATATTTACAATTGTTTTATCTTCTTGATGGATTGCCACCTTTCTCATTATATAATGACTTCTTTGTCTCTTTTTGCCATGTTTAGTTTAAAGTCTGTTTTGTCCAAGTATAGCTACTCCTGCTTTTTTTGCTTACAATTTGCTTGAAATATCTTTTTCTATCCCTTCACTCTGTCTATGTGTGTCTTTAAGGGTAAAGTGAGTCTCTTGTAGTCAGCATATTGTTGGATATTGCTTTTTTATCCATTCAACCATTCTGTTTTTTGATTGGAGAATTTAATCAATTTATGTTTAAAGCAATCACTGATAGGTAAAGACTTACATTGCCATTTTGTTAATTGTTTTCTGACTGTTGTGTAGATCCATTGTTTCTTGTGTCAGTCTGCTGCCTTTTTTTGGTTTTGATGTCTTTTCTATCACTTTACTTTAACTTCTTTATCATTTGCTTTTGTATAATTATGACAGGTTTTTCTCTTGTGGTTAACATCAGGCTTACATGTAATATCTTAAAGTTATAATGCCCTATTTTAAACTGATAATAAATTCAATGGCATTCCTAAACTTTACACTTTTACTTTTCTTCCCCCTCACATTTTAGGTTATTAATGTTACAGTTTACATATATTTATATTGTGCTACCAATAAAAGATTATTGTAATTATGGTTATCTTTACTATGTTCGTTTTTTAACTTAAACTAGAGTTGTAAGTGAATTACCCACCACCATTACCATATTACAGTATCCAACTTTGATTATATATTTATCATTACTAGTGAGTTTTATGCTACCTTCTTGTATTTTTATAATGTTAAGAGTCCTTTTACTTACATTCAAAGAACTCCCTTTAGCATTTCTTGTAAGGTAGGTCTAATGATGATGAACTCCCTCAGCTTTAGTTTGTTTGGGAAAGTCTTTGTCCATTTCTGAAGGACTCCTTCATTGGATATAGTTGGTTTACAGTTTTTTTTTTTCTTTCAGTATTTTGAATATATCATCCCATTCTCTCCTGGCCTGAATAGTTTCTGTTGAGAAATCCACCCATAGTCTTATGGGGGTTCTCTTCTACATAAATTCTCTATTTTTTCTTGCTGCTTTCTAAATTCTTTCTTTGTCTTTGACATTTACTTATAATGTGTCTTAGTGTAGCCCTATTCAGGTTCAACTTATTTGGGATTCTTTGGACACCATGGATCTGGATATCTATTTCTCTCCCCAGGTTTGGGAAGTTTTCAGCCATTATTGCTATTGCTTTAAATATATTTTCTGTCCCTTTCTCTTTCTTCTCTCCTGAAATTCCCATAAAGCAGATATTGATTCTTTTGATTGTGCCCTGTAAATCTCAGGATTTCTTCACTCTTTTTCATCCATTTAGGGTTTTTTTGCGCCTTTGATGGGATAATTGCAAATGTTCTGTCTTTTACATCACTGCTTTTGTCTTCTGCATGGTCAAGCCTGGTTTTTAAGCTCTTGTTGAATTCTTCAGTTCAGTCATTGTATTTTTCAGCTCTAGGATTTCTCTTTGTTAGTGTGTTGTGTGTGTTTTTTTTTTTTTTTGGTGATCTATTTATTTGTTGAACTTCTAGTTTTCTTCATGTATTGTTTTCCTAATTTCATTTAGTTGTATGCGTGTTCTTATTGCTCACTAAATTTCTTTAAGAGGATTATTCTGAATTCTTTGTCTGACAGTTAATAGATCTGCCTTTCTTTAGGGTCAGTTATTGGAGATTAGTTAACTTTCTTTGGTAGTGTCATGTTTACCTGATTTTTGTGTGTGTGTGATCCTTGATTTCTCACATTGGTATTGGTGTTTTTGTGTAAGTGGTCTCCTCTTCCAGAATTTACAGGTTTGCTTTGGCAAAAACAGTACTTTACCAGTCAGAACAGTCTTTTTTTTTCCCTGGCTGGGTCTGCTGTTAACATTCTTGGACAGATGGGGCTTGCTATCAGTGTCTACTTTTGGGCATGGCCACTGCTTGAGCTCTCGGGTTGGGTGGGGGGCAGTGGCTCAGAATATTTGGATAGGACTGCTGGCTTGGTTCCCTGCCTAGCAAGGCTGAAGGAGATCTCTCCAGTTGCCTGGGTTCTTTGTTCAGGCTTGTAAGATGGTCAGGACTGGATACTATACTCAGCAGTAGGTAGGGCTATGAATTAGCTTCCTTGTCCTGGCTGGGCATCAGGATGGGCCCCAGGGCCTGCATAGCTCATTGGCGACCCAAGTCAGGTAAGACTGTGCACTGAATTCCTGGGCCATTTGGGGCCACTGGATTGCTCTGCAGAGAGGGAAAGCCATGGGCTGTGCTCTCTGTTCAAGTGCCACCGTAAACATGGTGATTCCATGTAAGCATGGCTATGCAGCTTCCTGTGTTCCCTGGTTAGGTTCCCTGATTGGGCAGGCTTATGGCTGTAATCAGCAATGGATGGGGCTACAAATTTGTTTCCCTGCCAGGGCACTTTTGGAAAAGGCCAGTAAGGCTCTTTGTTTGTAGTCATGACTCAAACTGACTTGTGTCCTAAGTTCCTTGACCGAATGAGACTCTCTGTTTATACTCTATGCTCTGGTCATACCCTCTGCTTGAGCGTTGTTGGGCCATGCAGCTTCCAGATGTTCTGGCCATGCTTTCTGGTCAGGTGGGTCTAAGAGTTTCACTCAGTAGTGGGTAGGGCTATGACTCATCTCCCCTGCTGGGCAGAGCAGGGGAGCCCTCAATGCCTGGCACTGGCTTTGTTCTGCGGGTGATCAGCTTTGCCTGCTGAATTCTCTGCTCAAGCATTGCTGGGCTATGCAGCTTCCAGGTGTTCTTGCCAGCCTTTCTGGTCACACAGGGCTGGGAGCTACACCCAATAATGAGCTGCACTGTGACTCAGTTCCCCTGCCTGGGTGGGATGGGAAGGCGGGCCTGATGCAGCCTCCTAGGTGTTCCCAATAATGGATCCCAGGAAAGGCCAGGATCTACATTCAACAATGGACCGGGCTATGACTCAGCTTCCTTGCCTGGGGCAGACCACACCCCAGGGCCAGCAAGGCTCTTTGTTTGAGGAACTGAATCAGGTAGACCTGTACCCCACCGAGTTCCACAGTCAGACTATGCCACTAACTTAATTCTGCAGATGAGCAAATCCACTGGTTGGGATTACTACTTGGGCACTGCATGAGGGATCTGATCTGATAAGATCTGAGTGCTGATTTTTGCAAACCCCTTCCCCATTCTCCATCAAATTAGTTCCCCAGTGGTCAAGCCCCACAGATTCCTCTGCAATCCCCAAGGGGTGAGACGAGAGTGGAGTCTCCCAAGAAGCAATCTACAATGCTGGGGAGTTAGATGTCCGCCCTGGGCTCTCTTTTCCCACTGAAGAAACCATAGGCTCAGGAGAGATCTCTTGGTGTTGTTACCGCGCTGCAGATCCAGGTTGCTCGAAGTTGCATTGTAAAAGAATTTACAGAACAGCAAGGACGGGTACCAAGAGTAAGAAGTTTATTAGAAAGATATGCTCCATAGACAGAGCGGGCACACTCCAAGGGAGGAGCTGCACCGAGTGGTTTGCCATTGCATCTTTTATATTCCTGTTTTGGGTAGGGGGTCCTTCTGCATAGGGCAAAAGTAAAAGCGAAGGCAGCTGTGAGTCAGAGCAGCAACAGCCAGGGGAAGAGCGGCTGGGCTGCAGCTTCCATAAATCAAGCAGTTCAAAAGAGGTTCAGGAAACTTGTGGTTACCTAAGCTATCTTAAGCTACAATGCAGAACTATGTCTTAGCAATGTCCACCCCCCACCCCCTGCACGACCCTCCTGTTCCCTTGTGGTGCCAGATCCCTATGCTAACCTGCCTGTCTCAGTGTGGTGCTGCATGGGCCTGGGTGTGGGGCAATGCAGACAGCATGTAGCCACTTCTCTTACCCTTCTAATGTTGTCTGTCTTGGTCTCTGTGGTGCACAGGGGGCTTCAGCCTCACTCCTGTGTTCTATGATTCTCTCAGTGGTGTCACGTCTATGAATAGTTGTTAGTTGTTCTTCTTGTGACGGGGAACAAAGCCAGGAATGACCTATGTGGCCATCTTGGTGACATCACTCCCTAGAGGTTGCTGATTTTTTTTATCCAACTTCTTTATTAGACATTGGTCTATTCAGATAATTTTTTCTTCTTGTGTGAGTTTTGGTAAATTGTGTCTTTCAAGGAATTGGTACATTTCACCTAGGTTATCAAATTTGTAGGCATAGAGTTGTTCATAGTATTCCTCTAGTATCCTTTTCACGTCCATGAGATCCGTAGTGATTTCTTCTCTTTCATTTCTGATATTAGTAATTTGACTCCTCTTTATTTATTTATTTTTTTAGGTAGCCTTGCTTAGGGCTTATTGATTTTATTGATCTTTTCAAAGAAACACCTTTTGGTTTCATTAATTTTCTCTATTGATTTCCTGTTTTCAATTTCATTGATTTTGCCTCTAATTCTTATTATTTCTTTTTTCCACTTATTTGGATTCAATTTGCTCTTCTTTTACTAGTTTCCTATGGTGGAAACATAGATGATTGATCTTTTTATTTATTTTTATTTTCTAAAATATGCACTTAATGCTATAAGTTTCCCTCTAAGCACTGCTTTTGCTGTCCCTCAAATTTTTATGTTTTGTTTTCATTTTCATTTAATTCAGGGTATTTTTAAATTTCTCTTGATTATTTTTGACTCATGTGTTAGTTAGAAGTGTATTGTTTAATCTTAATGTATTTTGGGATTTTCCAGTTATCCTTCTGTTACTGACTTCTAGTTTAATTCCATTGTGGTCTGAGAGCAGACATTGTATGATTTCTATTCTTTTAAAATTTAAAGTGTTTTTTTTCAGCTTCATTGAGATATAATTGGCATGTAACATTGTGTAAGTTTAAGGTGTACAACGTGTTGATTATATACATATATATTGCAAAATGGTTACCACCAGAGTGTTAGCTAACACTTCCGTCATGTCATATGTCATTTCATTTTTGTGATGAGAACATTTAAGATTACACTCTTAGCAACTTTCAAGTACATAATACAATATTATTAACTATAATCACCATGGTGTACATTAGATCTCCAAACTTACTTGTCTTATAACTGGAATTTTGTACCCTTTGACCAATAGCTCCCCATTTCCCTAACCCCCAACCTCTGGCAACCACCATTCCACTTTCTGTATCTTTGAGTTCGGCTTTTTTAGATTCCATATAAGTGTTATCATGAAATATTTGTCCTTCTCTGTCTGACTTATTTCACCTAACATAATGCCCTCAGTTCATCTATTTGTTGCAAATGGCAGGATTTTCTTATTTCTCACGGTTTCATAATATCCCATTGTAGTATATACCATATCTTCTTTATCCATTCATCCATGGAAGGACATTTAGGTTGTTTCCATTTTTTCGCTATTGTATCTACTGCTACAATGAACATGGGTGTGCAGATATCTCCTTCAGACACGAATTTGTGTTCCTTCATATATATACCCAGAAATGGGAATGCAGGATCATATGGTAGTTCCACTTTTAATTTTTTGAAGAACCACCATAATGTTTTCCATTATGACTGTACCATTTTTCATTCCTGCCAAGAGTATATAAGGATTTCCTTGTCTCCAGATCCTTGCCAACATTAGTTATCTCTTGTTTTTTTGATAACAGCCCTTCTAACATGTATGAAGCGATATCTCATTGTGGTTTTGATTTGCATTTTGCTGATGATTAGTGATTTGAACATCTTTTCTTGTATCTATTGGCCATTTGAATATCTTATTTGGGAAATTGTCTACTCAGGTCCTTTGCCCATTTTTAAATTGGGCTATTTGGTTTTTTCACTACTGAGTTATATGAGTTTCTTACATATTTTGGATTTTAACCCCTTATCAGATATGTGATTTGCAAACATTTTATCCCATTCTTTATGTTTCTTTTTTCAATTTATTGATTACTTACTTCGTTGTGCAGAAGCTCTCTAGTTTAATGTAGCCTCAACTTGTTTACTTCAGCTTTTGTTGCCTGGGTTTTTGTTGTTTTATCCAAGAAATCATCAACAAGACCAATGCCCAGAATCTTTTTCCTCATGTTTTCTTCTAGTTTTATGGTTTCAGATGTTGCATTTAAGTCTTTGATCCATTTTGAGTTAATTTTTGTGAGTGTTGTAAGATAGAGGTCTAATATCATTCTTTTGCATGTGGATATCCAGTTTTCCCAGTACCATTTACTGAATAAATTGACTTTTCCCCATTGCATATTTTTGGCATCCTTCTCAAAAATTAGTTGATTGTATATGGATGGGTTTATGTCTGGGATTTCTGTTCTATTCCATTGGTCTATGTGACTGTTTTTATGCCATACTGTTCTGATTAGTATAGCTTTGTAATATATCTTGAAATCAGAAAGTGTGATGCCTCCAGTTTTGCTTTTGTTTCTCAGGATTGCTTTGGCTACTCAGGGTCTTTTGTGGTTCCACATAAATTTCAGGTTTTATTTTTTTCTATGTCTGTGACAAATGCCATTGAATTTTTGATAGAGTTTGCATGGAATCTATAGATGGCTTTGGGTAGTATGGACCTTTTAACAATATTAATCCTTCCAATCCATGAATATGGAATATCTTTCCATTTATTTGTATCTACTTCAATTTCTTTCATCAATATCGTGTTTTCAGTGTACAGATTTTTCACTTCTATAATTAAATGTATTCTTAAGTATTTTTTTGGTTTTGATGGTCTTGTGGACAGGATTGTTTTCTTTATTTCTTTATACTTTGTTATTAATTTGTAGAAATGCAACTGATTTCTGTATCTTGTTTTGTATCCTGCAACTTTACTGAATTTGTTGAATATTTCTAAAAGCTTTCTTGGTGGAATCTCGTGTTTGGGGGCTTGTAGCTGGTGTGTTAAGAATATGCAGAGAATGACCTACTGAATGAGGAGGCACAAGCCACCCACATAGTGTCAGCAGGTAGCTTCCTCAGCATTCAAGCTCCCACTTGGGGGAAGCGAAAACCTTGAGGCTGTTTTGATTGAAGGCAAAGTTTCAATACACACACAAAGGAAGTAAAATCACAAGATTTATTACTTACAGATACCAGAGACAGGGGTCCAGTGAGCTGGGGGAGGGCAGTCCTCCATCCCAGGTCATGAGTGAGGAGGAGATAGAGAGCAGCGTAGCAAGCATCTATTACTTATAAGGCGATTGGAGCAGCAGTCACTAACTTTTCACAGCTCAACTCTAAGTAGTTATTTTAAAATGTGCCCTGGGAAAAGCAAAGTGGGAGGTTGTGGAGAGAATCCTAAGCTCATGTCCTTACCTAAATGTTCAGACTCTGGGTGTGAGCAGGGTCATCATACTGTAAAATACTTAGGCAGCAAATCAAAATAGCTGTTTTATCATCACAATTCACTCCATGATGCCTAGGCATTACACTTCAGGGAAAATCAAGGGCACTGTCTGGATGGTGGAAATATTAAAAGACACTGGCAGGGCTCTGGTCACCCACAGAGTGAAACATTTAAGCAAACAAAAATGGCAATCAGCAGTATCAATTGACAAACAATAGTTTGAAATCCGGTCTGCAATCCCCACCCCCCCCCCCAATTTGTTGGTGTCCAGCCAGAAAAATAAATCAAAGCCCTTGGAAAAGGTTAAGGTAGGTATTTGATTAAAAACTTGGGTTATATTATGGAATACTTGTACCTGTTGGATTATCTTTTGTAAGTTTGTCTGAATTTGTACAGAATTATTAATAGATGTGCACCAGGTGGTGCCCTTTACGGTACATATACCTTCTTCCTTAGCCAATAAGTAATCCAAAGCTAAATGGTTATCCAAAACAATCTGCACTCAAGAGTCATGTTGTTGCATTAAGGGTAGGCTTTGATGTAACAACCCAATGTGTTTAGCCAGGGTAGCTGACAGGTTGGTATTTGCCTTAACAATTTGTTGTTGCATCCTATTGTGGTGGCACCTGACCCAGTTCCTGTGAGGGATTATAGCAGACCTACTCCCAACATAATAGAGATGAATACTGCTTTTGACATGAGAGAGCAGAAGGAGGTGAATTGGGGGTCCTATTCAGTGATTTGTAAGGTAGTCCTGGGGAGACTAAAGTATGTCGGTATGAATAGAGAGGACTCCACAGGGGCTGGCAAGGAGGCAAATGCATTGGAGCTTGAGGGAAGGAGAAGTGCACATATGGAGAACCATGAATGTGTGTGACAGCCCCAGGGCACTGGACACACAATGGACACTGTTTGATTGGGGAGGCCAGAGTAAATTGAGGTTTCCCCCAGATAGCTAGGCTGCGAGGCCCAAGACCATGGGGATTGGGCTCCTTGGGACAAGGTGTACATTATATTCATCTATGTGGTGTTGGTGCCTGGGCAGATATGGAAGATTATAAAGGGCATGTGGGGGCTTCTGCCAGGTGCCACATATTGTATTGCAAAGTGTCCTGCATAGGAGCAGTTGAGCACCATAGAGAGTGGCTGGGCAAGCTGCAGGGACCTGTGGGGTACCTTCTGTTGGGCAAATGGGGCAGGGCCAATAAGTCAGCCAGGTAGGCCACTAACTCAGGAAAAAGCCTTTGTTGAGCCCTGGAACATGCCCAGCAATTACAGAGGCCCAAAAAATGAGCTTGGGTTTCTCACCATTGTATAAAAATATTGACTATTGGAGGATTTGAACGGGAGGATTGTGGAGCCCTGAGTGGTGACAGTGGGAAATGGTCCCTTCAGGGTGATATAGGGAAGTGATCCTGTGGCTGTTGTGGTCCTGGAGGGCATGGGGGGGGTGCTGTGGTGATGGTAGCATCTGCAGCCAGAGAGTGGTCCCTTACAACAGAAATTAAATGCACTAACCCCCAATAGGACTTGTAATGTGGACCAATCTAATGGATGTAGTGAAAGTAAGCAATTAAGTGAAATGTTTAAAGGGGCCCCCATGAGGTTATGAGACTTGACACATACCTTGGCCTTCCAAAGCTCAAAGGTGCAGCAGAGAGCAGCCTGGCAGTCATAGTACCACCTCACACTTGAGCAGCAAGCATTGTAGTAAGCAAGGGGGCCCTGGAGTAAACATATAGTTAATTCTGCAAAATGCCACTCAAGAGGGTCAT
Organism: Tapirus indicus; assembly: GCA_031878705.1. Taxonomy (NCBI): domain Eukaryota; kingdom Metazoa; phylum Chordata; class Mammalia; order Perissodactyla; family Tapiridae; genus Tapirus; species Tapirus indicus. The sequence goes on from CM062942.1 coordinate 51,484,394, forward strand.
CAACAAGTAATTTAGATAAACAAGTGTTCACTCCTGGGGAGTACTCACCATCACTAGCCGCCATGTCATTTTGAGTGTCACCTCTGCTTTAGCAGAAGGTTGCAGAGGCGGCATTTGGGATGAAGTTGTGTCCCGCGGCATAATGGGCTGGGGCATCATCATCTCCCTGATTGTCATGTCCTGCACCGTCATGGGCTGGGGTGCTGTCATTTCCAATGTTGTCACAGTTTGAGGAAGCCATCCTGGAGTGGGGTGGCTCTCCCAGGTAGCCCCCTTAGGGTAACTGAGGGGCCAAGGGGTCTAACAGGGTCACATAGATTTGGGGTGCCCTAATTAAGGTTTTCTTGCACCATAAGGAGCATCTACTTGTATCACAAATTATCAGTAAATTTTGAGGGTACTCAGGGGCACACCTCAAAAATGACTGGGTGGTGCTCTCCCCCGAGGCATAAGAGCTCTCCATCCATAAATAGTAAAAGTTGGGGGCATGTGTGCAGCCTTGGTTTAGAGAAAATTTAGTTATATGCTGCCAACAATCTAATGTTTGGCCCTTTCTTACCAGAGATGGTTCTGAACTGCATAAGCCTATCAACCAATTGGGGTTGAAATTAGGTTAATGTAATGGCCAGTGTCTGGAGGTCAGGGTGTCGGTGACAATTTGGGCAGAGCTGGTGGCCTTTAAGCATTTGTGCCATTGGTCTTAAGATAGAAGGCTTGAATCACCCAGGTAGTTTCCACATCTAGTGGCATTTGGGGCATATCCCCTCCAACACGTGCCATCCCCCCATCCTGGGGTGCAATTGCATGAAGTTCTGTGGGGTTCAAGAAACTTTCTAGTGTTGCCTCTCTGGGGTCAAGGGCCCCATGACTCAGATGGCACAAAACGCATAGAGTAAGGCCAACAGTAGGGAGCATCTGTATTTTATGATTTTGAGCCTGTTCACTGACCGCCCCACGTGAACATTTATTATAGGGCTGTTGTGGATCATCAGCTCATTAGTGGCCTCCTCCAACGAGGGGTAGGGCCAAGGGTTGCAATTGTATCACCATGATGTCATCTTCTAGTATTGCTGGTGTCAACCAACCTGAGTGTCTCCTCACCCCTATTAGAGAGCCACACCATTCTTTCAGTGGGTGTGAGTGCAATTATTTCCACTTCCTCTTGGGGGGCACAGTTAGGAGAAATGAGTCATCCACCAAAACCACTATACATTTGAATTTCAGTTGGAATTTGCATAGCAAGTAGGTAAGTGTGGTCCAGGAGCAGCATAGTTGGTTTGTGTTCTTCTAATGGGCCAGGACAATCTATGGCCAGGGAGTCATAGCTAACCACCTATCCCCAGCTGGGTCACCAATGAATATTGGAAGGCAAGACAATCAACATTTTAAATTTGTAAGGGGACTCAAAATTGTTGGGAAAAAAATCTACATAATATTGTCCTGTAAGATGAAGGCATTAAATTCCTCCAGGATATCAATCACAGGCAGCATGGCCTAGACTTGAAAGTGGTAGGTGCCCCTGGTAGCAAGGAAGTCCATTGAAGAGTCCGTTTACAACCCTGTAACCTAAGGAGAAAAGATTTTAGAAGACCATTGTGATGTTCATATTGGGGATGGCACGTGTTGGAAGTCAGCCCTAGAGGGGATATACCCCAAATGCCACCAGATGTGGATATTAACTCAGGCCTGTGGCTAGTATGTGAAAGTTCCTTTGGATGCCCTGCTGGAAAGCTCAATGCTGTGTTATATGGACAGTAAAATGAGATCCTTCATCTGAGTCAATGACATTAGGAGGGCCAAATGGGGGCAGGATATACTTAGAAAAGAAAGAGATTTCCTGCTTTGCAGAGGTGTTCCTGGTGGGTATAGCAAGCAGTAGGCTGGTAAAAGTATCCACATGTGTGATGGCAAAGTGCATAGTGCCTGCAGATGCAGGAAGCATCTCTATGAAATCAACCTGCCAGCAGCTAAAAGAGTAGTTCCCCCGTTAAACCAAAGCATGGCAGGGCAATGTCCAGTGTTTAGTTTGGGAGCATAACTTGCAATTCAAAACAATGCATTTTGCAAGGGCTGCTGCAAACAGAACCCCCCTGCAGCAGGCCCAGGCCACTGTGGCAGTAGCTTCCCCATGACCCAAAGAGATATGAGACCATTCGGCCAGGGAATAAGTAGTATGGAAGTGGTAACTAAGTTAGGCCAAAATGGTGGAGTCAAGGATTGATTGACAGGGAAGGGGAGGAGCTGTGGTTTTGTGGTAGTGGGTGGAGCTGATGGAGTTGTTGGTAAAGTTGTTGTTGTTCCATTTTAACAAGGAGGTGGTCATGGCTGTGCCAAGCTGCTGTCGGGAGGCATATCTTATCCATGACATAAAACGAATGTGGGTACACAGAAGGACAGGCTTTGTTTCATGAGGGCCTCTGTTTCTAACAAAGCCCAACAAGCAGCCAGAATTTGATGTTCTAAGGAGGGGTAATGGGTGGCTGTGCGGGGCAGCCATCTGGTCCAGAAGCCCATAGACAGCTAACAGGAACTGTGTTTAGTCCATAGGCTCCAGGATGCATAGTCCATAGTGGCCAGTGCCTCAACCTAGAAGAAGGAGCCAGGGAGATCCAGGGGGAAAGCTTGATGAATTCACCTTTGTGCCAATTGTAAAGCTTGTTGTTGAGCTTCTCCCCAATAAAATGTGGAGGTGTGTGACTGCATAAATGGGTCTAAGAATGTTGGATAAACGTTGTATGTGTTGTCACCAAAATGTAAAGAGACCTAAGATGTGTTGGGCTTGTGAGAGAGTGGTAGGAGGTTGAATAATTCACAATTGATATTTAACCATAAGCAGAATTTCCTGGTCTTTAGAGGACCAATTAATACCCAGAAATTTAACAGTCATGGCTGCCCTTCGAATTTTATGTGAGGCATCGGGATCTTTATGTTTGTTGATGGGTCACCAGCTATTTTGGGGCCTTGCACACTGCATCCTTCGAGGGGCCCCAGTTTAGAATGTCATTAATATAGTGCCAGACAGTGCAAGGGGACATAGTATGGCATCCAACCTTGCCAGTAAAGATTGTAGACAGTAGTTGGGCTGTTAAGACAGCCCATAGGCACCCAGGTAAAGGTATATTGGGTGCCTTCAAATGTGAAAGCAAATTGTAGCTGAGACTCCTCAGTGATTAATACTGAATAGAACATGTTAGCTAGATTGATCATGTCAAAGTATTCCCCGAGCCCTTTGGATGTCCTCAATTAATTGGACAATTTGGGGAATGGGCACCTTAATAAGAGGCACCTGAGCATTTAAATTTTGGTAGCCAACTGTAAGGTGAAACTCAATAGTAGCAGGCTTTAATACCAGCCAAATGGGGGAATTGACAGGAGAAATGGTGTGTTTAATGACTTCTTCCTTTAATAAATCTTGAATTATAAGCCGCAGTCCCTTAGTCCCCTGTTGCAAACCATATTGGCGGGTATTCACTGTCTTAATGAGGGGTGACAGTCTTTCAGGCTCTCAATGCGCAGCTCCCACCAGGAAGGCCAGAAAATTGGATTTGTTCCAAATGGTGTGGCAGTACATCAAGGCATGCATGCCTATAACAGGAAAGGGTAGGGCCAAAGGGCCACCACTACTAAAAGATTTTTAATAAAAATTGTTGCAACAGTGACGTCCAATGGAAGTTAAACACCTTCTACTACCTTACATGTTATGCCTTGTAATTTAAAGGGTGCCCCTCACTTATGTTTGGAGAGGGTCCTGGGAAGCACTGTAATTTGGGCTCTAGGGTCAATGAGGGCTATAGAATGTTGTTTATTGTGTGTGTCCTAATGGATAATTAAAGAAGTGTATGGGCAATTGTCCTCTGGAGGACAGAGAAGCTCTGGGGAACTGCTGGGTCCCTAGAGCAGGAGCCTTGGTGGCTGCCACTGACATAAGTCAGGGTACGAGATTCTGGATCCCACTGCTGGGGCTTGGGTGTTCTGGGAAGTGACAGCATTCACCCACAGAGCAGGGTGGCCATCTCTTGAAGAGCCTGCAGCACTTTAGCAAAGGTTTCTAAATTGTGTTCAGGCTCTCTTGAGATTAAGTCATTAGGGACCTCAGATCTCCAGAGCTGCCAATACAGGGGAGCCTATTGGCTATCTCGTGGGGGAGGGAGCTGTGTCAAGGCACCACCCCTTGGTGGGGACCAATAAGGAGCCTGAGAGCCCTCGTATCCCCTATGGCTCCTCCATTGGGTTCCTGGCTGTGGGGGCAACAGGGCCTATTTGGCTTTATGGGCAAACAAGATTTGGTCCTCAGGAAAATTCTCTTTGTCATGTCTTACTACAGAATTGATGCAGTCTAACGCCTGTTGTACTGTATCTGACATTTCTATGAATTGTAACAGCATGGCCTTATAATTATGGGGGGAACCCTTTAAGAAGAACTCCTTAGATTCTGGCCCCAAGGGCACCTCCTCTGGGTTGGAAATGGTCAGGGCATCTGTAGGAGCATAATGCTTAGCAAAATGAACCATTGAACCATTCCAATTTTTATGTAAGAGGAGGCACACTTCATCTAGAGTTTTCCACTCGCATTGAGCCTTAGCTGCAATAACCTTAATGGATGGATGGGCCGAGTGCCAAGCCATAAAAATCCAAGTCAGGAGAGGCAGAGCTTCTTCCTTCTTATCCCTGTGGGCTTCAGAGGTTTGGGGGGGTCTTTTCCTCATAGTCCATCCCCTTTTCTGTTTTGTCTGCATCTCCTGCCCTGGTGGCCTGATGCATTTGGGAATGCCCTCACTATGGCAATAAATTTGGGGGCTCCTTTAGGATGTCTCTAATAAAATGGGCCCTCAATACCTTGTTTTTTTTAACAAATTATGAATTTTAGGGTCTTTGGTCAATCCAGCTGCCCTGGTGCATCTTAGCTGCTGTAAGCACCAGCTCAGAGCTGGTTTCAAAGGCCTGTAAAAGCCAATCAGTGCCCTTCTCCTTCCCTTTGGACAAATTTTTCCAAAAAAATTTGCATTTCTATCATGGTATAATTATATGTCTCTGTTTCCTGTTCACATTGGTTGTTGTTCGATGATTTGTTACTATGGCTAGTAATGGGGAACAACTGGGAAAGAGTTTGTGTCTTCTCCAACTCATATACTGCCACCTCTCATCCTAGGGTGTCCCTATCAACCTCTGAGGGGTCAGGGGCCACATCCATCAGTGCAATGTTAGCTGATGTATTTGGAAAACTCCTAAACCCCAAGAATGTATCACCAATGATTCGGCATGTTGATATGCACGGTGCTCAGCAGAGTCCAAGCCATTTGAATAGGGGTCTTACAAGTGTCTAGTAATTTTTCAACCTCCTCTGGGGACTTGGGAGGAGCTGGTACCAGCTGCTCAGGGGCCCCACTTTTAGTGAGAAATCACATTGCTGCACCACGTCAGGAGTGGTACTGCTGATATCACATGGGATCGGGGGATGATTTGCAAGAGTAGGAAAGAATTCAGCAACATAGGAGGCATTTGCCTCAGCAGCATTTGCCTGCCTGGGGTGCCATGAAACCCCTGTTACAGTTGTGACAGAGTTGCTTCTGTCATGGGTTAGGGCCAGCTCTCCAAGCTCAATACCCCAGTGTTGACCACCAACACAGTGAGCCCAGCAGCCAGTCTCCCCTTCTGGCACTAATCTAAGGGAATTCTCCTTGGCTCCCAGATAGTCCTTGCCTGGAGAAAAGAGGCAGAGCCCTATCGTCTCAGTTAGCTCCTCTTGGCTCAAGGCCGAGACTCTCGCATACGATTATAGCCAATCACCTCCAGACCCAACACCCAGTGACGTCTCCTTTATAGACTAATGGGAAATATGGCCACCTCAGACCGGGGCCTGCTGGTTGGTCTCCGCAGGAAAGTCTGACCTTTTACAGCACCAATAATTTAGGGTGAAGGTCTGAGGCAACACCCAGCAGCAGCAATACACAGCAGCACAAAGCAACACCACAGACCGCCAGAAGGCAGTGGTTCTTTCCCAGAGAGACTGAGTGGTCCTTATCCACCTCTGGACATGAGCAGGTTTGTCATTGTAAAAGGCCTAAGCAGCAACTCAAAATAGCTCTTTTCTCATCACAAGTCTTTAGGATTTTATATGTGTATATATATATATATATGATCATATCTCTGCAAAGACAATTTTACTTTTTCCTTTCAGATTTGGATGACTTTTCTTTCTTTTTTTTTTTTTTTTTTGTGGGGAAGACCAGCCCTGAGCTAACATCCGTCGCCAATCCTCCCCTTTTTGCTGAGGAAGACTGGCCCTGGGCTAACATCCGTGCCCATCTTCCTCTACTTTACATGGGACGCCGCCACGGCGTGGCTGACAGGCAGTGACGTCAGCGGGCGCCCGGGATCCGAACTCGCGAACCCCAGGCTGCCAAGCGCGGACTAAACCGCTGCGCCACCGGGTGGCCCCTGGATGACTTTTCTTTCTTTTTCTTGCCTGATTGCTCTGGCTAGAGATTCCAGTGCTATGTTTAATGAGAGTGGTGAGAGTGGGCACCCTTATTTGTTCCTGATATTAGAGGAAAAGCTTTCAACATTTCACTATTGACCATGATGTTAGTTGTGGGCTTGTCATATATGGTGTTTATTATGTTGAGGTATGTTCCATGTATACCCAATTTGTTGAGAGCTTTTGACATGAATGCATGGTGTATGTTGTGAAATAATTTTTCCACATTTATTGAGATGATCGTATAAATTTTATCTTTTGTTTTATTAATATGGTGTATCACAATTATTGATTTGCCTATATTGAACCATCCTGGCATCCCAGAAATAAGTTCCACTTGATCATGAAGTGTGACCCTTTTAATGTGCTGTTGAATTTGATTTGATAAGATTTTCCTGAGAATACTAAATCTATATTCATCCAGTATATTGGCCTATATATTTTTTTTCTTGTAGTGTCCTTATCTGGCATTGGTATCAGGGTAATGCTGGCCTTGTAAAATCAGTTTGGGAGTGTTCCCTCCTCTTCAGTTTTTTGGAAGAGTTTGAGAAGGATTGGCATTAATTCTTTAAACGTTTGTTAGAATTCACCAGTGAAACCATCCGGTCCTAGGCTCTTCTGTTGGGAGTTTTTTCATTGCTGATTCAATCTCCCTAGTCATTATTGGTCTATTTAAATTGTCTATTTCTTCATAATTCAGTCTTGGTAAGTTTCATGTTTCTAGGAATTTATTCATTTCTTCTAGGATATCTAATTTGTTGGCATATAAATGTTCATAGTAGTCTCTTATGATCTTTTGTATTTCTGTGTTATCAGTTGTACCGACTCTGCTTTTCATTTTATTTACTCAAGTCTTCTCTCTTTTTTTTTCTTCATTTGTCTAGCTAAAGGTTTGTCAATTTTGTTTATATTTTCATAAAAATAGCTATTCTCCTTGATCTTTTCTATTGTTTTCCTGGTCTCTATTTCTTTTATTTCTGCTCTGATCTTTGTTATTTCCTTCCTTTTTACTAACTTTGGGCTTAGTTTTTTCTTCTTTTCCTAGGTCCTTAAGATGTAAAATTAGATTGCTTATTTGAGATTCTTCTTTTTCCTTAATGTAGCTGTTTGTCACTATAAACTTCCTTCTTAGAACCGCTATTATAGCACATTACAGATTTTGGTATGTTGTGTTTTCATTTTTGTTTGTTTCAAGATATTTTTTCATTTCCCTTTGATTTCTTCTTTGACCCATTGGTTCAAGAGTGTGTTGTTTAATGTCCACATATTTGCGAATTTTCCATCTTCCCTCCTCTTATTGACTTCTAATTTCATTCCATTGTGATCAGAAAAGACACTTGATATGATTTCAATCTTAAATTTTCTAGGACTTGTTTTGTCAACTATAATATTATCTGTCCTAGAGAATATTCCGTATGAGTCTGAGAAAAATGTGTATTCTGCTTTGGTTGAATGGAATGTTCTGGATGTATCAGTTAGGCCCATTTGCTCTAAAGTGTAGTTCATGTCCAACATTTGTTTGTTGATTTTTCTGTCAGGATGATCTATCCCACTGCTGACAGTGGGGTATTGAAGTCCCCTACTATTATCGAATTGTTGTCTATTTCTTCCTTCAGATCTGTTAGTATTTGCTTAATACATTTAGGTGCTCCATTTTGGGGTACATATATATATTATGATTGTTATATATTCTTGATAAATTTACCCCTTTACCATTATATAATGGCCTCCATTTTCTCTTGTTACCATTTTTGGCTTAAAGTCTCTTTCATCTGATAGAAGTATACCTACCCCTGCTCTCTTTTGGTTTCCACTTGCATAGAACATTTTTTCCATCCCTTCACTTTGAGGCTATGTGTGTCCTTAAAGCTGAACTGAGTCCCTGGTAGGAAGCATATGGTTGGGTCTTGTTTTTTACTGTAATCCATCCAGGCACTCTATGTGTTTTCATTGGACAATTCAATCCATATATATTTAGAGTAATTATTAATATGTAAGGACTTACTATTGCCATCTTATTAATTGTTTTCTGGCTGTTGTGTAGATCCTTTGTTGCTTTCTTCCTCTCCTGCTGCCTTTCTTTGGGAATTGATGATTTTCTGTAGTGGTATTCTTTGATTCTCTTCTCTTTATCTTTGTGAGTCTACTGTAGGATTTTGCTCTGTGGTTATCATGAGTCTAATATAAAACATCTTATTGATATAAAAGTCTACTTTACACTGATAACAACTTCCAATTGCATACAAAAACTCTTTTACTTCCCCTTTTTATGTTTTCAATGTCAAAATTTACCTCTTTTTATATTGTGCATTCATTACCAAATTATTGTAGCTATGGTTATTTTAAATGCTCTTTTCCTTTAACTTTTATACTAAAGTTAAGTGGTTAACATTCACAATATTACAGTATTAGAATATTACGGATTTCACTAGATACTTACCTTTATCAGTGTGTTTTATATTTTCACATGTTTTGTTTGTTTATTTCAGGTAGGAGGGCTCCTTTCAACATTTCTTGTAAGGAGAGCTGTAGTGGTGATAAACTCCCTCAGCTTTTGTTTGTCTAGGAAAGCTTTTATTTCTCTTTCATATCTGAAGGATAATTTTGCTGGATAGAGTATTCTTGGCTAATAGTTTTTGTCTTTCAATATTTTGAATATATCATTCCACTCTCCTAGCATGTAGAATTTCTGTTGAGAAATCCACTGATAGCCTGATGGGGGTTGCTTTGTAAGTTATTTTCTTCTCTCTGGCCACCCTTAATATTCTTTCTTTTTCATTGACTTTTGACAGTTTTAATATAACGTGCCTTGGAGAAGCTCTTTTTTGTTGTTGTTGAAATAATTAGGAGTTCTATTAGTTTCAAGTACTTGTATATCCACTTCCTCCCCCAGGTTTGGGAAGTTCTCAGATATTATCTCTTTAAATAAACACTCTGCTCCTTTCTCCCTCACTTCTTCTTCTGGGATGCCATTATCCTTATGTTGCTTTTCCTAATTGAACTGGGTATTTCTTGTAAAATTTCTTCACTTTAAAAAAATCTTAGTCCTTTCTCCTCTTCCACCTGAATCATTTTTTTCTTTTCTTTTTGGTGTGGAAGATTGGTGCTGAGATGACATCTGTTGCCAATCTTCCTCTTTTTGCTTGAGGAAGATTGTCCTTGAGCTAACATCCATGCTAATCTTCCTCTATTTTGTATATGGGATGCCTCCACAGCATAGCCTGATGAGCGGTGTGTAGGTCCATGCCTGGGATCTGAACCCATGAACCCGGGGCTGCCAAAGTGGAGCATGCAAACTTAACGACTATGCCACCAGCCGGCCCCATCTGAATCATTTCTTGATTTCTATCTTGAGCTTGCTAATCCTCTTCCATATGGTGTGCTCTATTTCCAATGCTTTCTACTTTATTTTTCATCTCACTAATTGTGTTCTACATCTCCAGAACTTCTGCTTTCTTTTTTTTTTTTTTAGAGTTTCAATCTCTTTGGTGAAGTACTCCTTCTGTTCATTAATTTTATTCCTGGGCTCATTGAGCTGTCTTTCTGAGTTTTCTTGTAACTCATTGAGTTTCTTCATGACAGCTGTTTTGAATTCTCTGTTAGCTAGATCACAGTCTTATGTGGTTTCAAGTTTCGTTTCTGGTGAGTTGTCATTTTCTTTCATCATACCATATTACTGTAGTTCGTCATGGTGCTTGATGAGTTGATCCTCTCCAGTGCATTGTGGTAGAAAACATCTTTCTTATTTGGGTAAGGCTTTGGTTACTTTGATTCTGAGCTGCTTCTGTGTATTTAAGAGCCTGCACTTTCCACCCTCCACTGCCTCTGCCAGAGGCATCATCAGTGCCCTCCTTGTGCTACTTGTGACTTCCAGCTTGCTGGTGCCTTGCTGCTTATGATGTCACTGCAGTTGTGGGTGTCAATGCCAGGGTCACCAGACTGTGAGCAACTCTGGAGTAGCCTGGGTCTTGTCTTCCCCCATTGGCTCTGTATGGGCTCTCCACAGACTTGAATGCTGCTGCCACGTGCACTGCCTGCACTGCTGTTCCCAGGTTATCTGTGGATTCTGGCAGTACTCCTGCTGAGGGCACTGGGTTTACGGGTGTTGCTGCCACTGCCAGGGGCCTGGGTTTGGAGGTGTCACCACCGGGGGCTGGGTTATGGGTACTGCTGTGGTTCCTGAAGCCTCAGGTCACAGGTGCCACCAGCTACTGTGGGGGGAGGGGGGGCTGAGCTGTGAGTGGCGCTGCTGCTTCTGAAGCTTCTGGTCTCTGGCATGGGCATGCTTTTTGAAACATCAGGTCAAGGCACCACCACTCCTGCCAGGGGTATCTGCATTTTGGATGCTGCCCTTCCTGCTGGAAAGACTGGCTTTGGAGTAGCCATTGCTGGGGGAGGTGGAGGGGGCTGGGTTGCTGGCACTGTTGTGTTTCCTGAAGACTTAGATCATGGGTGTCACCTGCTACCACTGGGGGAGGGGCAGGGGCTAAACTTGCATTGCCATTTCTGCTCTTATAGCCTTTGGTCTCTGGCGTCAGTGGGAAACCTCGAGTCAGTGCACCACTGCCACTGCTGGGGATATCCATGTTTTGGATAACTGCTGCCAGGGGAGGGGGAGGGGGCTACTCCCCTAGTTTCACTGCCTCCCAGAGGTCCAGTCTGCCCATCTTCAGATGTAAAGATGTATGGCTCTCTCAGGCATTCTGTGCAGGGAGTTCTTTGTTGGTCAGTGGATGGCCTACTGGTTGTAACTTAGGACAGACAAAGGGACAACTCTGATGTTGACTTCACTCCCTTTTTTTGTTTCTAATCAGTGTCCTTCATTTCAGCTTGAAGCAGTCCTTTTAGCATTTCTTATAAGGCGGGTCTAGTGATGATGAACTCCCTCAGCTTTTTTTTTCTCCTCTGGAAAAAGTCTTTATCTGTTCTTCATTTCTGTAGGACAGCTTTTTCAGGTAAGTGTCCTTTGTCAAAAGTTTTTTTCTTTCAGTACTTTGAATATATCATCTAACTCTCTCCTGGTGTGTAGGTTTCTCCTGAGAAATCCACTGATAACACTTGTAAGTTACAAGCTTCTCCCTCCCTCATCCCTTTAAGATTCTCTCATTTCTCTGATTTTTGATAGTTTTATTATAATGTATCTTGAAGAGGATCTCAAGATAAGTCAACTTAAGTTGACTTTGTTTGGAAACATATGATCCTCATGAACTTGGATAACCAAATCTCTCCCCATATTTGGGAGATTCTCAGCCATTATTTCTTTAAATAAGCTTTCTACCCCCTTTTCCCTCTCTTCTTCTTCTGGAACTCCAATAATTCTCAAAATGGTTCCTTTGATGGTATCCCGTAGATTACATAGATTGTATTTACTCTTTTTCATTTCTTTTCTTTGTTCTCTTCTGACTGGATAATTTCAAAGTTCATGTTTTTAATTTTACAGATTATTTCTTCTGCTTGCTCAAGTATGCTGTTTATACTCTCTATTGCACTTTTTCTTTTATCCTTGTATTCCTTAGCTCCAGAATTTCTGTTTTGTTCTTTCTTATGATTTCTGTCTCTTTGTTGGACTCATTTTATTCATGTTTGTTTTCCTGATTTCATTGAATTTTTTTTTCTGTTTTCTTGTAGCTCATTGAGTTTCCTTAAAGCAGGTATTTTGAGTTTTTTATATGGAAAATCACAGATTTCCATGTCTTTGTATTTGGATACAGGAAGATTATTTTGATCCTTTGGTGGTGTCATGTTACCTGGATTTTTCATGTTCTTTGAAGTTTTGTGTTGCTGTCTTCACATTTGAAGTAGCAGTCACTTCCTCCAGTCTTTACTAACTGCCTTCATGAGAGAGATACCCTCTCTCAGCCCTGCTATTGATTCTGAGGCTTTCAGATCTTGTGTATATACACCTGATTCTTGCTTCCTGCTCCCTCTTGTGTCAGAATTCTTAAGTTTGTGTGCTTTCTCTGGATCTTGCAATGCACTGGGCTGAGTGCTTATAGCTTCTCTTTTGTCTTCACAAAGATGGCACTAAATCTCAAGTTTTTGGTCTCTCCCTGGCCCCCAGATTTGGCCAGCTTTCTGCACATGCTCTTCCATGTCTTCCAAAAGCCTCTCACTTTGCTGTCCAGAGCATGAATGGTAAGCTGCCCACAGGGTGGAGGAATGTTTGTGAGACATGTGGAGCACTATAGATTCCCATGGGCCATTTATGGGGATCTGTGCATGAGGCATTCCCAATGGCTCATGGGTGGGCTTGTTGATAGATTATGTGACATATTTAGCACTGTGTTCCTCTAATGTCCTCTAAGGGTTCTAACTGCCACTCTCCCCTCATTTTCCCATCCTCCAAGTCATGTAGCCCACAATTCAGTACTCTGGATGGGATGAGAGAGAAATGATCCCCTTTAGCAACAGCCTGCACAGCTGGGGAAGCAGGTGCTCACTCACATGCTCTCCCCTTCCTGTGTGGGAAAACTCATGGGCTGAGGAAGATCTCTCTTGGCCCTAAGCTGTGCCATCTTGTAGAAGGAGTGATGCAGGTAAAGTCAATCTGTTTCTCTTACCTGTTCCAATGCATCAAAACTCTTCTTTCATTGTTGTAACTATGTTCTGGAACTTCCTCTTGGAAAAATCTACTTTCACAAACTCTCTCTCATCTATGGGTGTCAGTGATTTCCAGGGGCACCTGAACTTCAGGTGAAAGGAGCTGGAGTAAATTAATAGGTCACTGCAGCGTCCCCAGCCAAGACCAAGTTCTGTCTGCCTATTACTCAATGCATGGGTGGATGAGACTCCTTCTGGGTCCCTTGGTGAATGGCCCGGTATCCCACAGCTCCTTCAAAGGCACTTTTGTCTGTCGATGGATGCCAAATTTTTGTTGTTGAGGGGAGGGACAGAACTGAGGGACATCTTATGCTGCAATGATGCTGACATCACTTAAGGTGTGTTTTATGACCAAGTATATGGTCTATTTTGGCAAATGTTCCATGTGAGCTTGAGAATAATGTGTACGCTGCTATTATTGGATGAAGTAGTCTGTAGATGTCAATTATGTCTAGTTGATTAATGGTGTTGATAAGTTCAACTATGTCCTTACTGATATTCTGCCTGCTGGATGTGTCCATATGTGATAGTATGGTATTGAATTCTCCAACTGCGATAGTGTATTTATCGATTTTTCCTTGCAGTTCTATCAGTTTTTGTCTGATGTATTTTGAGGATTTTTGTGTTTTTCGTTTTTTACCTTTGGTATGCCTTGTAATTTTTTATTAATAGCTGGACATAATGTACAGGGGTGAAAAGAACTGGGTAAAAGGTAAGTAAGCCTTTAGGAAAATGGTGGTGAGGTGTAGGGGCAGGGGAAATTTTCTATAGTCCTAAAGTTAGGTGTCAGTCTTTTAGTGAGCCTATACCTCTAGACTATGAAATTCACAAATGTTTCCCAGGTTTTTTTCTCTCCCTTTAGTGGGGACAGAATGGCTAGAATGGGCTGGAATTGGGTATTTTCCTTCTCTCATGTGGAAGTCTAGAGCCAGCTGTAAGCTGGGTCAGTTAGGCTTTGATAATACCCTAGCAGGTTAGGCTCTGGTTAACTAGTTTACTCCAGGGGCAGGCCTTTTATATAAGAACAGATTGCTCTGGCATACTTCAAAATTGTTCCTTTTGTCCCATTCCCTGCCAGAAGCAAGATTAGATTTTTCTCCAATATTTACCATTGGAACCCTGTTGAACTCCTGGAGTTAAAAGCTTAATATTGTGGAGGCCCTCCTATGACTAGGTCCCAACTGAGTTTTTAAGTCTCAAAGTTGTCTGCACTGAGCCAGCAATTCCTCAGTTATAATTCAGGTGTTCTTACCCTGGCACTGATTTCCATAGTGGATTCTGCTTGTGAATCTCTGCTCAGGTAAGCCATGACTCCCTTTAGTCACCCGTGTGTCTCTCCAATCTTGGGTGCAGCAGTTTGCCCTGTTTCCTATTCATTCTTATGGATTGAAGAGGGGTTGTTGATTTTTCAGTCTGTTCAGCTTTTTACTTGTTGTTAGGATGGAGTGGTGACCTCCAAGCTACTTACATGAGGAACTGGAAACCAGAAGTTTGATATGGTTTTATTTCCAGCTTTCTTGAAGTATAATTGACAAATAAAATGTGTATAGATCAAGATGGCGACATAGTCCCCCTCACAAGAAGACCAGTTAACAAGTGCCCATAGGAAAGACACAAGAGTGAAAATCCTAGAACTCAAGGGTGAAGGTGAAGCAACCTCTGTACCACAAAGACTGAGAAGGACTGCATTATAAGAGTAAGAGGAGTGGCTACACACTGACCACATCCTCCTCCTCCAGACTGGCACAGAGTCCCACTGAGAGGGATCCCCGGGCCTATGATTTCTCCAGTGGGAAAAAGAGAGCCCAAAGTGGACGTCCAGCTCTCCCAGCATTGTGGGTTTCTTCCTTGAAGGTCCACTCAGGTCTCACTTCATAGGGGTGGTGGGGAAATCTGCACAGCTTGATCACTGAAGATCAGATTGTGACAGAGAATGGGGGTGGGACTTACAGCAACCAGCACCGGGATCTTGGCAGACCAAGTTCCTCCTCACAGCAGCACCCAAGTAGCAATCTCAACTAGTGGCTTCACCCATCTGCAGAGCCACGACACTGGCCTTATCTGGCCAGAGAACTTGGTTAAACAGTTCTTCCTGACTCATGACCTCAAGCAACGAGCCTTGCCAGCCTTGGAGCCTGTTCTGCTGCCCTGCCTGAACAGAGAAGCAAATTCATAGCCATGCCATCCAACCAGGAAACCTGGCCAGAGTACATGGGCATAGCCCAGTAGCACTCCAGTGGAGAGCTCAGCCAGCAACTCTGCCCATCTCCAGAGCCAGGACAGTGGCCCTGTCAGGCCAGGGAACTCAGTGAAGTAGCATTTCTATACACTAACAATGAATAATCTGCAAAAAAAAGAAAGAAAGAAAGAAAATGATCCCACTTACAATAGCATCAAAAACAATAGAATACTTAGGAATAAATTTAACCAAGGAGGTGAAAGATCTCTACACTAGAAACAACAAAATACTGATGAAATAAATTGAAGAAGACACAAATAAATGGAAAGATATCCCATGTCATGGAATGGAAGAATTAATATTGTTAAAATGTCCATACTAGCCAAACCCATCTATAGATTCAATGCAATCCCTATCAAGCTTCCAATGGCATTTTTACAGAAGCAGAAAAAAGAATCCTAAAAGTCGTATGGAACCACAAAAGACCCCAAATAGCCAAAGCGATTCTGAGAAAGAAGAACAAAGTCATTACACTTCTTGATTTCAAACTATATTATAAAGGTATAGTAACATAAAAAGTATGGTATAGGCATAAAAACAGACACATAGACTAATAAACAGAATCAAGAGCCCAGAAATAAACCCACACTTATACAGTCAACTAATATTTGACAAGGGAAGCAAGAATAGTCAATGGAGAAAAGACAGTCTCTTCAATAAATGGTGCTGGAAAAATTGGATATTCACATGTAAAAGAATAAAATGACCCCTATCTTTCACCACCAACAAAAATTAACTCAAAATTGATTAACGACTTAAACATAAGACCTGAAACCATAAAACTCACAGAAGAGAACATGGGGACAAAGCTTCTTGACATGAGTCTTGGCAATGAATTTTTGGATATGACACCTAAAGCCCAGGCAACAAAAGCAAAAATTAGGAAGTAGGACTATATCAAATAAAAAAGCTTCTGTACAGCAACAGAAATAATCAACAAAATGAAAAAGCAACCTACAGAATGGGAGAAAATATTTGCAAACCGCACATCTGATAAGGGGTTAATATCCAAAATACGTAAGGACCTCATACAACTCAATAGCTAAAAAACAAATAATCCAATTAAAAAATGGGCAAAAGACTTGAATAGACATTTTTCCAAAAAAGATATTCAAACAGCCAACAGGTATATGAAAAGGTGCTCAACATCGCTAATCATCAGAAAAATGCAAATAAAAACCACAATGAGATATCACTGCACACCTGTTAGAATGGCTGCCATCAAAAAGACAAGAGACAACAGAATCTGGTGACTATGTGGAGAAAAGGGAACCCTTGTGTACTGTTGGTGGGAATGGAAATTGGTACAGCCATTATGGAAAACAGTATGGAGGTTCCTCAAGAAATTAAAAATGTAACTACCATATGATCCAGCAATTTCACTCTGGATATATATCGAAAGGAAATGAAATTAGGATTTGGGAGAGATATCTGCACCTCCATGTTCATTGCAGCATTATTCACAATAGCCAAGGCATGGAAACAACTTAAGTGTCCATCAATGGATGAGTGAATAAAGAAAATGTAATATATATGTATATATATATATATATATTATATATGCAATGCAGTACTGTTCAACCATAAAAAGAAGGAAATCCTGCCATTTACAACAATATGGTTGGAACTTTGAAGGCATTAGGCTAAGTGAAATAAGTCAAACAGAGAAAGTGAACTACTGTATGATCCCAGTTACATGTTGAATCTAAAATAACCAAACTCATATAAACAGAGATCAGATTTATGGTTGCCAGAGTCAGGGGGAGGGGAGTGAGGGAATTCAGTGAAGGTGGTTAAAAAAAATACAAACTTCAAGATAAATAAATATGGTATTGTAATGTACAACATGATGACTATAGTTAATACTCTATTCTATATTTAAAAGTTACTAAGAGAGTAGATCTTAAAGTTCTTATCACAAGAAAAAATTGTAACTATCTGAGGTGATGGATGTCGACTAAATATATTGCAGTAATCAGTTTGCAATATATACGTATATCAAAGCATTACGTTTTACAACTTTAAGTTGCAAAATGTTATATGTCAATTATATCTCAATAAAACAAAAAAAGTTTATACTTTAAGTGAAAAACGCGATGTTTTCATATGAGTATACATTGTGAAATGATTACCTCAATAAAGCTAATTAACATACCCATCATCTCACATATTTACCTTTTTTGTGTGGTGAGGACACTTAAGACCAACTCTTTTAGCAAATTTCAAGTATAAAATACAGTATTATTAATTATAGTCACTATGCTGTACATTAGATCTCCAGAAAGTATTCATCCTGCATAACTGAATCTTTGTACCCTTTGATCAACATCCCCCCACCCCCAGGCAACCACCATTCTATTCTCTTATGAGTTTGACTTTTTCAGATTCCACAATTACCTGAGATCATGCAGTATTTGTATTGTTGGGTCTGGCTTATTTCATTTAGCATAATGTCTTCAAGGTTCATTCATGTTGGAATATGGCAGGATTTCCTTCTTTTTTGAAAGTTGAATAATATATATATATATATATATATATATTCACATTTTTTATATCCATTCTTCTGTCGAAGGACACTTAGGTTGTTTCCAATATGTTAGCTATTGTGAATAATGATGCCATGCACATGGTAGTGCAGATATCTCTTCAAGATAGTGATTTCTTTTCCTTGAGATATATACCCAGAAGTGGGACAGCTAGATCATTATGGTAGTTCTATTTTTAATTGTTTGAGAAACCTCCATACTGTTTTCCATACCGGCTGCACCATTTTTCATTTCCACCAACAGTGTACTAAGGTTCCAATTTCTCCACATCCTTACCAAAAAGTATTATCTTTTGTTTCTTTGATAACAGCTATCCAAACAGGGAGCGAGGTGATATCTCATTGTGCTTTTGCTTTGCATTTCCCTGATGACTAGTGATGTTGAGCATCTTTCCATATACCAGTTGGCCATTTATATGTATTCTTTTGAGACATCTATTCAGGTCCTTTGCTCAATTTTTAATCAAGTTATTTGGAGTTTTTTTGCTTTTGACTTCACATATTTTCAACGTTAATCCCCTATCAGATATATGGTTTGCAAATATTCTCTCCCCTTCTGTAGGTTGTCTCTTTACTCTGTTGATTATTTCCTTTTTTGTGCAGAAGGTTTTAGTTTGATGCAATCTTACTATCTATTTTTGCTTTTGTTGACTTGCTTTTGGTGTCACATCCAAGAAATCACTGACAAGACCCATATCTTGAGGCTTTTTCCTGTTTTCTTCTAGAAGTTTTATAGATTCAGGTTTTCAAGTCTTTAATCCATTTTGAGTTGGTTTTTGTATATGGTGCAAGATAAGGGTTCATTTTCATTCTGCAGGTGGATATCCAGTTTTCCCAATACTATTTATTGAAGAGAATATCCTTTCCCCATTATGTGTTCTTAGCACGACTTTTCAAGATCATTTGGCAAATTGGTGAATTTATTTCTGGGCTCTCTATTTTGTTCCTTTGGTCTATGTGTCTGTTTTCATGACATTATCATACTGTTTGATTACTCTAGCTTTAAAATATATTTTGAAATCAGGGCATGCAATGCCTCCAGATTTGTTTTCCCTTCTCAATATTGCTTTGGCTATTCAGGGTCTTTTGTGATTCCTTATGAATTTTAGGATGTTTTTCTATTTCTGTGAAAATGTCATTAAATTTGTATAAGGATTGAATTGAATTAGTTAAGTGTGGACAATTTCAAAATATTTACTCTTCCAATCCAAAACACAGGATATCAGGGCTGGCCTGGTAGCACAGCAGTTAAGTTTGCGTGTTTCACTTCGGCGGCCTGGGGTTTGCTGGTTCGGATCCTGGGCGTGGACCTACTCACTACTCATCAAGCCATGCTGAGGTGGTGTCCCACACAGAAAAGCTACAACTGTACAACTATGATACACAACTATGTACTGGGGCTTTGGGTAGAAAAAAAGAAAAAGAGGAAGATTGGCAACAGATGTTAGTGCAGGGCCAATCTTCCTCAAAAAAAAAAAACCCGCAGGATCTTTCCATTTATTTATGTCTTCTTCAATTTCTTTCATCAATGTTTTACAGATTTCAGTGTACAAGTCTTTTACATCCTTGGTTAAAATTATTTCTAAGTATTTTATTTTTTAATGTAATTATACATAGAATTGTTTTCTTAATTTTCTTTTAAGATAGTTCTTTGTCAGTTTGTAGAAACACAGCTGATTTTTGTATACTGAATTTGTAGCCTACAACTTTACTAAATTCACTTATTAGTTCTAATAGTTTTTGGTGGTGTCTTTTAAGTTTTCTGTAAATAAGATGACATCACCTACAAACAGAGAAAAGTATACTTCTCAATAGGGATGTTTCTTTTTTTTCTTGTCTACTTGCTCTGGTTAGAACTTCCAGTATAATGTTTAATAAAAGTGGCAAAAGTGAGAATCCTTGTCTTATTCCTGATCTTAGAGAAAAAAGCTTTCAGCTTTTCACTGTTGAGTATATTAGCTGTTGGTTTGTCACATGTGGCCTTTATTATGTTGAAATACATTTCTTCTATGCCTAATTTACTGAGAATTTTCATCATGAAAGGATCTTGAATTTTGTCAAATGCTTTTTCGGCATCTATTGAGATGATCATACGATTTTTATGCTTCATTTTAATGTGGTATATCATATTTATTGATTTTTGTATATTGAACCATTCTTGCATCCCAGGGATAAATCTCACATGATCATGATGTAGATTCTTTTAATATACTGTTGAATTTGGTTTGCTAGTATTGTGTTGAAAATTTCTGCATCTACATTCATTGGGGATATTGGCCTGTAATTTTCTTTTGCTTTAGTCTCCATTTCTGGCTTTGGTATCAGGGTAATGCTTGCCTTGTAAAATGAGTCTGGAAGTAATCCTTCCTCTTCAATTTCTTTGAAGAGTTTGAGAAGGATTGGCATTAATTCTTCTTTAAATGTATGGTAAAAATTAACCAGTAAAACCATCTGTTAGTGGGCTTTTCTTTGTTGGGAGGTTTTTGATTACTGATTCAATCTCCTTACTTGTAATTGGTCTGTTCAGATTTTCTATTTCTTTAGGATCGTGTCTTGGTAGGGTGTATGTTTCTAGGAATCTATTTATTTCTTCTATGTTGTCCAACTTTTTGGTATATAATTGTTCATAGTATTCTCCTATGATCCTTTGTATTTCTTTGGCATATTGTATTTTTGTGGGTGTATATATGTTTACAATTGTTCGATCTTCTTGATGAATTGACCCCCTTATTGTTATATAATCACCTTTTTTGTCTCTTGTGAAAGTTCTTTTTCACTTAAAGCCTATTTTGTCTTATATAAATATAGCTTGTTCCTGCTCTCTTTTGCTTATTATTTGCATGGAAGATCTTTTTTCCATCCCTTGATTTTCAGCCTATGCATTTCCTTAAAGCTAAAATAAGTCTCTTGTAGACAGCATATGGTTAATTTTTTTTTTATCCACTCAGCCACTCTATATCTTTTGATTGGAAAATAATACATTTAAAGTAGTTATTGATAGGTAATGACTTACTATTGCCGGCCTGTTATTTTTTTCTGACTGTTTTGTCATTTCTTCATTCTTTTCTTCTTCTCTTGCTGTTTTCTTTGTGATCTGTTGATTTTCCATACTGGTATGCTTTGATTCCTTTCTCTTTATTTGTGTATCTGCTATAGGTTTTTGCTTTGTGGTTACCATGAGGCTTACATAAAACATAGTTATAATAGGCTATTTTAGCTTATAACAACTTAACTTTAATCACATACAAAAATTCTACACTTCTCCCTCTAACATTTTATGTTATTGATGTCTCAATTTACATCTTTTGGTTGTACATCTTTTGGATATAATGTATCCATTAAGTTACTGAAGCTACAATTATTTTGAATAATTTTAACTTTTATACTTTAGTTGAAAGTGATTTATGTGCCAGTATTAGAGTATCTTGAATTTGACTATATACTTACCTTTCCCAGTGAGTTTTATCCTTTCATATATTTCCTCTTTCTAATTAGTGTCTTTTCATTTTAACTTGGAGAACTGCCTTTAGCATTTCTTGTAAGCCAGGTCTAGTGGTGATGAACTCCCTTAGCTTTTCTTTGGGAAAGTCTTTATCTCTCCTCCATTTCTGAAGGGCAGCTTTGCTGGGTATAGTATTCCTGATTGGCAGTTTTTTTTCTTTCAGCACTTTTAATATATTTTCCCACTTCCCCTGGCCTGCAAGGTTTCTGCTGACAATTCCCCTTATAGTTTCATGAGTGTTCCCTATTATATGATGTCAACTTTTCTCTTGCTGCTTTACAAATTTTTCTCTGTTTTGATTTTTAACAATTTTATTATAATGCTTCTTGGTGAAGACCACTTAATATTCAGTCTATTTGGGGTTCTTTGGGCATCATGGATCTGTTCTCCATCATTATTTCTTTAAATAAACTTTCTGCCCCTTTCTATTTCTCTGCTCCTTCTGGGACTCTCATAATACATATATTGACTCACTTGATGGTGTCCCATAAGTCAAGTAGGCTTTCTTTACTGTTTTTCATTCTTTTTTCTATTTGTTCCTCTGAGTGGATAACATCAAATAATCTGTCTTAGAGTTCAGTGATTCTTTCTTCTGCGTGATCGTGTCTACTGTTTAAGCTCTCTATTGCATTTTTCAGTTCAGTCACTATATTCTTCAGCTCCAGGATTTCTGTTTGCTTCTATTTTATAGTTTCTATTTCTTTATTAAACTTCTCATTTTGTTCAAATATTTCCCTGATTTTGTTTAGTTGTCAATCCATGTCCTCTTGTAGCTCACTGAGCTTCTTTAAGACAATTATTTTGAACTCTTTGTCAAGCAGTTCATGGATCTCCATTTCTTTATGGTAAGTTACTGGAGCTTTATTAGTGTCTTTTGGTGGTTTCATGTTTGCCTTCTTCTTCATGATTCATGTAGCCTTCCTTTGGTGTCTGTTCATTTGAAGGAGCAGACACCTCTTCCACCTGGTTATGGCAGGTAAAGACCTTCTCCTGGCTAATGGGACTGCCTCCAGGATCACAGTCATATGGAGCTGTAGCCACATCCTGTGGATGCTGCTGGTTCCACAGTTGAATCTGCAGTTGGTAGGCCTGTTACCAAGAGTGTTTATTTGTGTGGCTTCTGCTGCATCCCTGATTGTGTACCTGGTGGGTCTCTGGTTGAGCAGGACTGCCTCAGGACTACAGTAGAACAGGGCTAGGGCTGGGTCACAAGACTACTTTAGGGACTACAATCAGTCCAAGGTCAGTGGGCCCTGTTACCGGGTGCACAGAAGGGCATGTCTCCTCCTGGGCCCCATGGCAGAAGCAGCTGGTGGCAGGCCCATGGGCAAACAGGGTGAAACCAAGTTCAAAGGAAGACAGAGCTGCTTCTGGTCTGCAATCAGAGCCATGGTCAGAAGGCCAGTCAGTGGTGCTTGGGCCTTCCTTCTCAAAGCAGGCCTCCTCAGTCTTGGGCTTCACTGGTGTTTCCCAATCTCCTACCTGGATCCCAAAACACCCACAGAGGCATTTTTGTCTGTGGATGACTGCCAAATATTTTCCTTTGCGGGGGGACATGGGCTAGGGACCTCTGATTCACTATATTGCTGTAATTTCTATATGCCAATATTTTTTGCACCCATTACAGTTCAGTAGTTATTGGGTAGTCACATTTTTTTTATCTTTTTGTGAGTCAATTCTGGCAATTTATATTTTCTCAAAAAATCATCAATTTCATCCAGATTTCCAAATCTAAATGTATAATGTTATAGTGTTTGTATTAGCATTTTCCAGAGAAACAAAAATAGAGAGAGAGAGAGAAATTATAAGGAATTGTCTAATGTGATTATTGAGGCTGAGAAGTCCCACAATGTGCAGTCTTCAAGCTGGAGATCCAGGAAAGTAGTTCTGAGAATTGGAGAGCCAATGGTGTAAGTGCCAGTCTGAGGTCAAGAGAAGACGGATGTCCTAGCTCAACTAGTCAGGCAGAGAACAAATTCAATTCCTCCATCCTCCACCTTTTTGTTCTATTCAGGCTCTTAATGGATTGGATGATGCCCATCCACATTGTCGAGGGCAATCTGCTTTACTCATTCCACAAATTCAAATGCTAATCTCACCCAGAAACACCCTCACAGACACACTCAGAAATAATGTTTAATCTGGACACTGTGTTTCCCCATCAAGTTGACACATAAAATTAACCATCATGGTGTTCTATTTTTTTTGGGGGGGGGGGAAGACAAGCCCTGAGCTAACATCTGTTGCCAATCCTCCCCTTTTTGCTGAGGAAGACTGGCCCTTAGCTAACATCGTGCCCATCTTCCTCCACTTTATATGGGACGCCGCCACCGCGTGGCTGACAGGCAGTGCGTCGGCGGGCGCCCGGGATCCGAACTCGCGAACCCCAGGCTGCCAAGCGCGGACTAAACCGCTGCGCCACCGGGCGGCCCCGTGTTCTATTTTTAAAAGTCTCTCGCATATCTCTGGTAGAGCCCTTTTTTTATTCCTAGCATTGTATGTTTGTCCATTTTCAGCCTCTTTGTTGTGTGTGTGTGCTCAGACTTACTACATGTTTTATTATTTCACTGATATTTTCAAAAAATAATTTCTTGGCTTTGTTTCTCTATTTTAGTGTTTTGTTTTTATTTATTACTTTATGCTATTTCTTTAGATTCTGCTCTTCTTACTTTTCCTGGGTTTATTTTAATATTCTCATTTTAGCTTCTAGAATTGACTGCTTATTTCACTTTTCAATCTTTCCCACTTTAAGTAAAAGTACATGAGATTATGATTTTGATTACATTTGGTTACATTACTTATGCTTTGACTTAAGTCAAAGTAGTGTAGTGTAGGTATTAATTATTAAATAGTCTGTAATTTCTGTTTTGAGTATGATTTTAATGCAAGAGCTATATGGAAGTTTTTATTTTTTATTTGTAAGTGATTTTTTCCCCTTCCCTCCCTTCCTTTTGTTGACCTTTCTACTTTTATTGCATTGTGATTAAAGAATGTGATGTGTGAGATTTCTATTTTTTGGAATTTATTGAAAATTTACTTTGTGGCCTAGCATAGGATCAACTTTTGTAAATGTTCCATGCACATTTAAAAAGTATGTGCATGATTTTAAAAGATCTATATTTCTATTCAATTAAGCTTTCTAGTTATGTCATTGAAACCATGTATGTCCTTCCTCAGTTTTTCTAATTATTCTGTCAAATTATGAGAGTAACATGTAAACATGTCGACTACAATTTTGGCTATGTCAATTTGCTTTTGGAGGTTTTTTAAAAAATACTTTTGCTTTATATACTTTAGTACTGTGCTGTTTAGTACATAAATTTCATGACTATTATTTCTTTTCAGTGGGCTTTATCTTTTGTCAACATGAGATAGCCCATGTATTTAATACTTTGTGACTTGAATTCTTCTTTGCCAAACCAAAATTGCCATTCCTACTTTCTCTTTGTTGTTACTTATGATACCTATGGTGGATTGGTGCTAAACATCCATGCCATGCTACTTCTACCATTCCTTCCTATACTGCAGACCCCCTTGCAAACAGGGGTCTGGGTGTGACTTGGGTTCTACCAATCAGATGCACTCATATGAAATTGGGTGGTGAGAGTGAGGTAGAGCCACACTGAGTGTAGATACTGGACATTGGCATTTTTCAAAAGTGTACCACATGATTCTAATAGGTAGCCAGGGTTGAGAACCACTGGAATAAATGGTAGCTGTGAGGTTCTATGAATGGGTGTGATGGGTAGATAGGAACAAGCCCACAGATGGGCTTAACTTCAGAGTATGCAGGAGGAAAAATAGAAAGAGAATTTCACATTTGTAATGAGCCATTGTTTTTCCACCTCTGCACTTGTTGAGGGGACCCAAAGTTACCTACAGCAGCGCTCAACTTTAACGTACACATGAATCACCTGGGTATCTTGTTAATACACAAGTTCTGATTTAGTAGGTCTGAGATCAGGCTTGAGATTCTGCATTTCTAACAAGCTCCTGGATGATACTGATGCTACTGGTCCACAGACCACTCTTTCATTAACAAGATTCTAGGAACTGGTCTTCTTCTCTTTTGGGCCCTGACCCTGATATTTGGAGGCTTCTCCATTAAATGCCTCAAAGAGGTCCTCACTAGCTACAACATGGAGGTGGCTGCAGCAGACACTCATTATTCACCCAACAGGGCATTGACATAGTTCATGAAGCCCTGCCATTCCTCCAACAACCTCACAGTCCCCTATTGTGCCTAGCTGCTGCTGGAATTTGAGGGAAAGGTAAGCTTTGTAGGGCAGATCAGTGTAACCACTTTCCAAGAAGGTCCCACTTCGCCTGCATTGGGTTGCCCATATCTCAGCTTTATCTGGTTTTCCATCAATACAATCCCATGTGCCTATTATCTTCTAAAAATTCCTCAAACTTTCTGGTTTGTTCTTTGTATCCTTCCTGGTTGTTCAGCACTGTCATAGATTTTTTTTTCTTTTTATACTGCTTTTGTCACTTCATTGAGCTTTGTGAAGGGTAGGAGAGAAAACGGTATAAGCTCAGTTTGTCATCTTGGAGCAGAAGTCCTACTTTTGATTTCATAGTAATTGAAGTCTCTTCCCCCACCTGCTGTTTGAGGCCTGAAGTTCTACCATTAGAATTTCATTTCTTTGTTAAAATGTGGGCAAGTTCCTCTTCTGAGCTGTTTTCAGAAAAAAACCTGAAAGCAGACACAAGTGAGGAAGGTTCTAAGGGAAAGCCAGCTCCCTTCATAAAAATCAAACCAGAATCTATAATTACAGGCCTTGGCAGGGAAGTGGCCCAAAGCTATGCCCCCATTTCAGTTTCCTTCCAGGGCATGCTTACTTCAATTCCCACTGTCATCACCACACCTGACCCCGGGGTGGGGGCATTGATTCTCCTTGGACACTCTGGTCCAAGTGTGGACAAAATCCCATCCCTTGGTTTCCTCAGTAAGTAGTAGTATCAATAGCAATAACAGTAATGATAACAACAGTTGCCCTTCTTTACTCTTCTTATGTGCCAGAAACTGCTATGAACTTGGCATAAATTATCTAATTAATTCCTCATAGTTATCCTGGAAGGTGGCTAAGATTATTATTCCCATTTTGATTAAACTAGAGGTACCAACAGGTTAAATGACCTACCCAGGTAGCAACTGGTAGAGCCAGAGTTAGAACCCAGATCTCACTGACCCCAGAGGTACAAACTTAACCATTTTACTAAACTAAATATTAATATATCCCAGTTCAACTGTCTATAAATGCCCTACCATTCACTCTTGGATTCCCATCTGAGGGACTGACATCCTCCCCAGTGACTGAGGCTAGCCAAGCCTCTACCTGCAGGAGTAGAGGATCTGTGGCTCTGAGGCAGAGAAACGGTAGAAGGATCCCATTTGCCAAATGGTTTAGCCCAAATCTAGACATACCTGATAAAAATGTATCAGCCTAAAAAATGTAGACATGTTATGGGAGTTTTGGGATGGCAATCCTCTATTTTACATTCAATTCAGGAGTTTTATACTCTTTTATTCTTAAAAGCCTATCTTTTGCTTCCAGACAAGTAAAGAGCATATTAAAGAAACCCAAAGTTCACAGTTTACTAACTCAGTACTCAATCTGTTGTGTTCACTGGTTTGTACCATGTGTTCACTGGTTTTAACCATGACACTAAAATCTCTTCATGCACTGGTATTGAAACTGAATATTGAATCATTTTTAACTAATATAAGAGCAGCAGGTTCTTTTCAGAAAAAATATTTCTACTCATCAAAATGTGGTGTTCCTTCAAAGGAAGCGAACATCATGTTCAAAGTGTCCATTTTATTATAGAAAGCATTTGTGTGAACAATCAGAGGTTCTGAGGTAAATGTATTGATCTGGTAAACAGATTTTGCAATGTGAATATAATTTCCACACTGAAAATCTTATCAATTTGTTTTTTTCTTGAGGAAGTTTGGAAGTCAATGAAATGAAGTAAATAAAACAGAAAAAAATTCATGATATATAGCTGCCATATTTTTTGACAGAAAGCTGCCAAATATTCTTTACCTTAAAAGAAGACTGTAAGATGCCATAATCTTTTTTTAAATTAACTTAATTAGAAAAGACCAAATGTGTATCTGAAGTATAATGCATGAGTGTATATATAGATCCATCAAATTGTTTTCTGAACAGAAAGCTGGGCTTATGCAGCCCCTCCTCTATCCTTACCTCTCTCCAGGGGACAAACCTAGTGGGGTAGGGCCATAGACCCCCCTGCTGTCAGGGAGGACAACAGAGAATTGATGGACAGAAGGCTGGAAGCCAGGCAGAAGGAAAGAGGAATCACTGTCGTTTACTTGAGAAATTTTTTTTCATATAGGCATGGGGGTGGGGGCAGTGGCACAGGGGTTTCTCCTTGAGGCAAATTTGGAGAGCTATCTTGGGGAATTCTTCAAGAGTATGGGAGCAGGAAAGTGTTGCATTAAGGTCCCCTTCCTTTTATTTTGAACAGTTTTATTGTGATATAATTCACATAACATAAAATTCAACCTTTAAAAAGCATACAATTCAGTGCTTTTTAGTATATTCACAGAATTGTGCAACCATCAACACAATCAATTTTAGATCATTTTCATCACCCCAAAAAGAAACCCCGAACCCATTAGCAGTCACTCTCTACTCCCCAGCCCCTGGCAACCAGTAATTTACTTTTTGTTTCTATGGATTTGCCTATTCTGAACATTTCATATAAATGTCTGGCTTCTTTCACATAGCATAATGTTTTCAAGGTTCATCCATGCTGTAGCATGTATCAGTATTTCATTTCTTTTTATGGTTGAATAATATTCCATTGTAGGGATGTACCACATTTTGTTTATCCATTCATCAGTTGATGGACATTTCAGTTGCTTCCACCTTTGGAAATTATCAATAAAGCTGCTATGAACATTTATGTACAAGTTTTGGGGTAGACATGTTTTCATTTCTTTTGGGTATATACCGAGAGGTGGAACTGATACTGGGTCATATGGTAACTCTGTGTCAAACTTTTTGAGGAACTGTGAAGCCCCACTTTTAACAATTTGAGTGCTTACTATGTCCAAGGCATTGTGGTAAGTGTTTTCCATGTTAGCTGTAAATTGATTTACTCCTTACAACAATTCTGTGAGGTAATTAGTACTCTTACTAACTACTCTTATTCCCATCTGACAGATGAAGAAACTGAGGCTCAGAGAGGGAACGTCATCTGTCTATGGTCCCAAAATTAGGAAGTGGATGATGGAGCTGGGATTAGAACCCAGGCAGTCTGGCTCCAGAGTTCTTGGAGGAAGAGATGGCCAGGCAGAAATAAAAGAGTTCTTTCTCAAAAAAAATGATGATTTCAGATTAGCATATCCATTTTACAGCAGAAGTCTGGATTTTGGCTTGCATTGACTATAAACTTTTTAGTTTAACCAAGTGGTTAAAAGTGCAAACCCTACAGCCAGATGGCTTGGGCTTGAGTCCAAGCTCTGTCGCTCACTACTTGTATGACCTTGGACAATTTACTTAACCAATAAGGGCCTTAGTTACTTCATATGCAAAATGTTACATAATGGCTTTTTCTCATAGGGCTGTTGTGAGGATTATATTGATTTAATACGTGTAATGTGCTTAGAATAGGGCTTCTATATATGGTATGTGCTCAATGACTCTTAAAGAAATACTGCCCAGTGCTCTCCCAACTTTTTGGATCACGCACCCCATCAGTAAAACATTTCTGAGCACACCTTTCCAATATAGGTGTATTTATTATAAATTACAATCATGTACTACTGACAATCCATATTTAATACTGAGACAGCTTAAATTCCCTCTTATTTTTTGGATAATAGAGAAGTTCTAATATTTTCTTCTGTACTCCCCACGGATGTTCTTGTGTGCTTCACTCTGATCACTGGCCTAGTCCCAGATGGGGCACCCAGGCCTGGAGTGGGAGCAGATGTGACTTATCCCAGGTTCTCTAGTACTGCTATGATATAGGGGGGCTGGGCCTGTGTATCTTATGTAGGTAGGGAAAGGGATAGGAGGAGGCAAGATGAAGAAGGGACTTCTAGGGTTTATGAGCATGAGCTCTTTCTATTAGGGGTTTCCTCAGGGGGAAGGGAAGTGCCTGGTTACCTATAAAACAATAAGAATGGCTTCCATTTTATAGACATCTACATCCTACCAGATAAAGGGAATGGCTTCAGTCTCTCTGGGCAGGTATAAATACCAGGTGAGTGCCAGACGTGATGGGCTCCTTCTATTCCTCACAACGGAGAACAGTAGAAGAGGCCAGGAAAGAACCCCTGTCTCAGCTCTGTTGGGCTGCTGGCCTCAGTGAGCACAGGGGACATGATGAGCCCACAAATGACAAAGTAAAGCTTTCAAGATTCCTCTGGACCGTTCTGCATTTCCTTTCAGGGCACAGGGAGCTGGACAGGGCTTTTAGCAGCCTTTGAGTCACCTCTCTTCAGTTTACAGAAGAGGGAACTGTGATTTGGGAAAACCTCCTTCCCTCTTTCCCTTCTCTGAACCTTACAGTGATTTAGTATAATAACAATAATAACACCCTTCATTTTATTGAGCTATCACTGTTGTAGGTGCTTTACATGTATTAACTTATTTTATCATTGTAACATATCCCTGTGAGGGTCAGAGATTCTTTTGGCCTCAAGTAACATAAAACTCATCTAACTGTGACCTAATTAAATTGGAATTTCTTTTCTTCACATAATAACAATCCAGGAGGTGGGTGGTTGCTAATTATTTCTGTAGTTTACTGGTGTCATCAGGGACCCAATCTGTTTCCATCTTTCCTTGCTACCATCCTTAGTATGTAGGCCTTTAGCTTCATACTTGTTACTTCATGGTCACAAATGGCTGCCCTAGCTCCAGGCATCGCAACTGCATTCAAAGTAGGAAGAATAAAAAGATGTTGGTGCTGTATTCCCTCCCTTTATCAAGAGAGCAAAAGATTTATGAAACCAGCCCCCTACCAGCAGATTTTCTCTTACATTTCCTTAGTCAGGTGTTGGTCATATGACTACCTCTCGCTGCAGAAGAGGCTGGAAAATGAGTATTTAACTGAGCACATTGTTGCCTCAAACAAAATTGAGGTTCAAGTTGCAAATAAGAAGGGAGAAAAGTATCCTAGAAAGGCAATCAACAGTTTTTCGGTCACAGATAAGTACTATTATAATCCCTATTTTACAGATAGGGAAACTGAAGCATGGAGTAGTTAACTAACTTACCCAAAGTCATATAGTCAACAAACAGTAAAGGTAGGATTTGAGCCCAGGAAGTCTGGCTCTATACCAGTGTTTCTGGAACATTCTTTGTGACAATCTACAATAAGAAATACCTTTAATATTGCACTTCAGTGCACATACCTTTCAAATTCAAAACACTAAATATGTTTTCTACCTGCAATACTCTATTATTTTCCATTCCATTCCATTCTATTATTTCATTTTTTAAAACACTGGTCAAGCTCAACTAAACTATTATGACCCTACAATTTGAAAATAATTTTACTGCACTGCTCCACCTCAAAACCACCACTTACCTAATGGGATTTCTGGGGCACCAAGAAAGACCTCCTGGTGCTATGTCACCCTCTCAGCTGCTGTCTGAAATACCACTATTTGTTTCTTCCCTTTTGTCTAAATATTTGTCTCTTAATGAGTCTGATCCAGAAAGGGGGATGCCTTATTTGAGGATTCCTGTTTTATACAGCCAGATACAATTCCTAACTGACAAAAGTACCAATGCTTTCCGTGAGAACTTAGAACACTTCACACAATACATAGTGAGGACTAATTCATGTGTCTTAGCTGAGTCTCCCCAAGAAGCATACCCTCTGATATGAGATGAATATATTAGAGCTAATGATAATATTGATGAGGATGAAAGCTAACATGTTGTAGCAGAGGCTGTTGGTGTTTCATCCATATCCCCTTACCATTTCTGTGCACACCAACCTGACTTTCAATATCCAGCACCTGCATCTTTGTTAGAGGGCTGCCCTCAGGCTGTCAGAACCCACTTTGTCCAGAATATAGCAGGCCAGAAGTGCCCAGGAATTATGGCCTTCCCTGGGAATAACCCTTAACCAATGACTGATGGGGTAGGGGTATAAATGTCCTGCTTCCCTTGCCCCTCAGGTGTGATAATTTGAAAGTGTTTGACAATTTTCCCCAGGGATTAAGCTTCAGTTGCCCACTGTAGTAGCTGATTTAACAACACACTCCTTATTGGCTGCCTTCACTTCCCTGTGTCACTCCCTTACTCAACAGTTCCTGTGTGTTTGGCCTAGTGCCATGTTGCTACAGGAACAGATGGCAGTGTCATCAGAACCTCAGATGGGGCAGGTCTGAGTTTTTTGTTTTGTTTTTTTGTGAGGAAGACTAGACCTGAGCTAACACCCATTGCCAATCCTCTTTTTTGCTGAAGAAGACTGGCCCTGGGCTAACATCCGTGCCCATCTTCCTCTACTTTATATGGGACGCCGCCACAGATGGCTTGACAAGCGGCGCATCAGTCCATGCCAGGATCCGAACCTGCTAACCCCGGGCTGCCGAAGCGGAGTGCACGAACCTAACCACTATACCACCGGGCCGGCCCCTGGGCAGGTCTGAGTTTTAAGCCCAGCTCGTGCATTAACTCTGTGACCCTGATCCTCACCTTTCTCATCAGTAAAATGGGGAAAATACTCATACCGATCCCTTAGGGTTATGGTGAGAACCTATCACAGAGCTTAGCACATTAGCAAGTGCCCCATAAATGCTAGCTGGTATTTATTAATAATAAAAAGGATTTTGAGTTGATCCTGTGGTTTTATCTATGAAATGAGTAAAGTATACATGCCTGTAGGTATGGGGCTGGAAATGAGTGTGGGCTACCTTAGCTAAGGCTGAACAGGAGACAAAGGGCATGGAATCCAGTGACCGGGATGCTGGACAGTTAGGAGGAGTCTGGCTGAAGCTCTACTTGTGGTTGGTTTGCTACCAGAGCTTGGAAGCTCCCATCTCTTATCCAAGAATACGCACTTACAGAGGAATTTGTACTTGAAGGTGATTTACCACTCCATAAGCACCATGTAGGTAGAAGCGGTATCTAATGTGTTCACCTCTATATCCTAGAACCTGGAAGTGTTAGGCACGCAAGTAAATATTTGTTGGATTAATGAATAAATGAATACAAAATGATATACAGAGACTTTTACTTAATCTGATGTAATCTGCCAGGATTTTAGTCATGCTATTCCCTCTGTTTGGAATACTCTTTATACCTCTTCCCACTCTCTGCCTCGTGCCTTTTCCACATGTGTGTAGAAAGAATTTATCCTCACCCAAAGAGAGGTCTGGCCTTTGCCTTCAGCTTGGGATATCATGTCTGATATGAGTGTTTTTGTTTGCCTGGGAGGTCTTGGGTCACCTGATAGTCTGACAATGTGATTTAGGATGAGGTTTTTGGCCACACCAACAATGTGATTTAGGGTGGGGGCTCTGGGTTACCTAGCATCAGCTTACCTCTTGAGGAGACTGGAGACTGAGATTAGCCACAGGGGCAGTGATGGAGCCCCAATAAAATCTCTAGAAGCTTGGGTGAGCTTCCCTGATTGGCAATATCCCATGCATATTGTCGTATATTAATGCTGAAAAAGTAACACTGTCCTGACTTCACAGGGAGAGGACAACTGAAGCTCCCCATTTGAGACTTTCTTGGACTCTGCCCTGTGCTTCTTCCCTTGGCTGATGTTAATCTATATCCTTTAGGTTTCATAAACCATAATTGTGAGTATAACAGTGAGTTCTGTGAGTCTTTCTAGTGAATTATCAAACCTAAGGGCGGTCTTGGAGGCACCTGGACTTGCAATTGGTGTCAGAAGGGAGGGTGGTCTTATGTGGACTGCTCCCTCTAACTTCTCAGTTGCTCTAACCTGCACAACATGGTAGAATTTTGCCTGTCTTCTAAGTTCAAACTTTTCCTTTTTTGGTAGAGATTTCTAACGTTCACCCATATCTAGTTCTCCTGCCCTTCTGAGCTTATAGAACTTTTACAGTTTTCTGTTCCCTTGAAGTTGAGTGAGGCCATGTGCCTGAAAGCAGGGTTAGAGAATTTAGCTGTAAGTGAGAAACACGCCAGGGCTCTCTCTCCAACTGTGATGATTATGGCAGTTATCTGTTGAGATTGAGGTGTAGTAAGGCAGAAGCAGCCCAGATTGTGCATTATCACATGGAGGATAACTGTCCTGCAGAGTCACCTGACCCCACAGCAGTATTTGCATGAGCAAGAAATAAACTCTTGCATGTTAAGCCATTCAGATTTTGGGAATATCTGTTACTGCAGCACAACCAAACTTATCCGGACTGATTACAGAGACCTCCCTCAATCAGAATTAATCATTCCATTCTCTGAGTGCCTCTAGGCCCCCATCCATCCCTGTTATGGCCCATTCTTATATGTTCTCACAAAGCTCTGAGTGACTGTGGATAGATATTTTATTTTAGTCATCTTGGTATCCCTAGTGTACCTACCTCAAGGCCTGGCCCAGATTACATACTCAGGATATACGGGTTAAATCAAATTCAGCTGGTTGGCAGCAGTACTGTGGAGAGGAACGGCTATTGTGGAGATAGACATAGCCTCACCTAGGAAGCCGCCTTAAATGACCTATTGGTGAACTAAGTAGAATAGAGGCTTCTGAAGAGCACTCTATGCCCATGTACCATCCCTCTTTTAATCTTCCCCAACTACATGAGAAAACAGTGTCTATGTGACACTCACAGCCTACTAGAGAAGGATGTCACAGCCCAAGACATAAATGGGAGAAATGGAGCCAAAATAGTGTGCTTCCAGGGGGCACGTATCTTACCTCCAACTCATCTCTCTTCAACTGTGTTGCAAACCCAGCTGGTCTAATCTACCTATGGCCAGGCTGAACTGTTGTTCTGCAGGTTGTGGGACTTGGGGGAATGCTGGGAAGTCTCATTTTGTTATCTCGGACCTGGCAGGTAAAGACCTGGGCAAGATCTACCTCATCACGCCCATATTCTGGTCAGGACAGAAGCTTCTGGGAGCCAGGGCTGAGCAGGTCAACATGAATAAAGATATCCCAAAGGGGCCAAAAGCTCAGTGGGCCAAGCAGCACAGTGCTGGCCTCAGTGACTGAAACACTGAAGTAAGCCAAAGTCTATAGCAGAGACCTTGGTCCTCCTTCCACTTGCTCTTGGTACTAGAGACAAAAGGATGTATGGCTGCAGTCACCTGTTGGAGGACTAGATTAGAGAACTTAAGACAGAGGGCTCTCAGGGAGAGTACAGGGAGTGACACTCATTCACATGTTAGTATCAGCTTATTCCATATTCTTGCTTCCAACCCTCCCAACCCACGCCACCCTGAGGAACACTCTGAGAGTGAGTAGCTCTAAGATCAGTTTGAATGGGGGTGGGGGATATGTGAAGAATACTCACAAGGTGGATAACCCTTACTAATCACTTTAAACGAGCCCCTAGTTTGCCCTGTGGTTAATAATCCCATCGCCAAATGGTTGTCATAAGGATTAAATGAGACCCTATATACGGTAAGGTCATTGAAAATAGGAGGAATTGTTGTATTTAGACAAGCCATAAGTCTCTTCCATTAGACCTGGTGGAAGCCCTCCCAAGATAGAGATAGGTCAAGGATCACTTGTTCTAGGAAGACGCCTTTCCTGGAAGCTGGGATGAGTTTCCTCTCTCCATTCTAGTTCTGGCCATGTGGGCACACCACAAAGACATCTCTCCCCACCTGAGTCTCCCAAAAGATCCAGAGGAAAGTAGAGCAAGAAGCCATTATCCTCGACACAATGACCTTGGATGGGCTAAGGCCCTGTAGTCCTCCTCTTTGAAGCCCTCCTGAAAATCAAGTTTGAAATCCACTGCCCCTTCTGCCCCTAGTCAAAGGGAGAGACTTAGTAATTAGAGAAGGCAAATTTAAAAGTTAGTAATTAGAGAGGCAAGTGGCACGTTTCATCCATGAATACAGCAGCACTCTCATCAGTGAATGTAAGGTGCTTTGTAATAAAACCGAGGGCAGGAAGTGGGTAAATGCTCTCAGCAAATAAGATTGTAAGTAGTAGAGCCATTATTTATGGTAATAAAAAATACAGATTTATCATGTGGACCATATGGGGCTTTTAGAAATAATTCTTCTGGTTATGAGACATGTTTGATTTTAGGTACCTTAGGAGAGAACCAGCTGCATCCCAGTGTAAGACACCCACCATCTGTTTTCCCACTCTCCTCTCTAGGATCTTGAGAAGGTAATCAGGGACCACTGAGACCAGATGCAGTCCCCTTGCTCTGCAGGAGGTAATTGTGATTCACCTCTGGAAGCTGAAGAGGCTGAGAACTGGCAAGATGCAGAACAGACTGCTGAGAACTGAGCCTTCTGAGTTTGGTGGAGGGTAATGACAGACCCCATGGAAAAGGGAAGGGGTGGGGACAGTAGAAAAAGAGGTTAAATGAGGAGAGAGCCAAGAAATGGATAAAGGGTAAAGGTCACCGAAGGAGAGGGTTTAACCATCACTTTCTCCAAGTCTGGCGGGAGGGGGGCATCCTCAAGGCCTAGACAGACAGGGCTCACACCCTAACCCAGAGGCACAACACCTCTTCCTCTCAACTCTGTAGCTTGGAACCCTTTTAGTAAATAAGTACTTTATTAGAGTCAGTGTTTAGTTGCTCTGGAGAAAGGCAGGTGAAGCAGTGCCAGAACAGACCCACTACTGTGTCTCTGATATGCAGCCTTGTGGGCACATGGGGTCCATGAGGGCAGCAAGGAGCATCTACGTGCAGGTGATATCATGATGAAAAAACAGTAAGGTCACTCCACTCACTTTGGGAGATGGATAAAGAATGTGTCTGTCTCTGAGGAGATAAGACGGGAAGCATTAGGAAAGAACTAGAGGTGTGGGATTCCTAAGTGATATGGCCTCTGGCTGGGTGCAAAAGCAGCTTTTAAGCTCCTATGAGTGCCCAGGGCAGGTACTGAACTCGCAGCTGCAAGGAAAAGGATCAAGATCAGGAATGGGCCTCCAAGCCTGGTCAAAGGCCCCGGTGACAGGAAGGACATTCCCATTCATTAAGACATTTGAAGTGCCCCTGATTACAGGATCAAACTTGGTTCTTACGGCCCACTCTTTCAGAAAGGGCATGCAAGGTCACAGACAGTCCATGGGATTCCTAGCAATGGAACAGCAGGGCTGGCAGGCCAAGACTAGGTTGGGATTAAGCTGCTCCCCACCAGGCAAATCACCTTTATTTTGCAATTGGTAAAACACAAACCACACACACGCACACACACACACAAAATGGCACAAGAGCTATGCCTGGAGGGGTCTTTTTACTTCTTTTATTGAACTCCATAAATATTTTCATAAGGCTTTCTGTCATTACAACATCATATTTTTGTTGTTAAACATTTTTTTAAACACACAACTTTGACACTTGTTTGACAGGGTCAAACAGTCAGATAGAAGAAACAAAATAATAAACTGGCAAATGCAGAGAAGCAGGGGTAATCAAAATCACTGTTGCCCTTCCATCTACCCCAGCCCACCCCGTCCCCAAAGCACTAAAAGATCAGCATTTGGCTTTACACCAGAATTGTTACAATTATCTTGTTGCTGTCCTTATAAATCCAGGAGAGATATACATATAGAGAGAGAAGGGGAGAGAGGGAGAGAGACAGAGGAGTTGGATTTCTGTGGTAGGACCACCCCACAGCAGGGCCTATAGAACACACTAGCAAAGCCTTTTGGAGAGCAAATCCAGGCCTCATTGAGTTGAGGAAAGGGGAGCTCGGGCCATGCAGGAACAGAGATATACAGAGTTCTTGGGGATAGCACTGCTGTGGGCACACAGAACAGGCTTGGACCCTGAGCCCAGGTAATGGGATTCCCCTCGGAGCTGTTGGCCACTGGTCTGCTTTGCTGCCATAGGCTGGGGGAACAACCCAACTAATGGCAAGCTGACTTCTTGTTGTTTTTACAAGTTATTGGTATCTGATGAGGCCAGTGGGCTGGGTAGATGAGAAGTGGGTGGCGAGAGGTGACATCCCTGATCCTGGAGCTCTGGACAAAGGCCCAGAGGATCAGGTGGGACGAGGGAACCTGGCCAAGAGATGTAGGTCCAGGGACTTGTCCGAGCATCCTCTCTTGCTGTGCCCCCAGCCCCTGGAAAAACATGTCAAGGCCAAGCCTAGTGGGAAGGAATGCAAAGTAGGAAAATAATGCATACTCAAGGGAGGCCTACACAGCCACTGAAACACATTTTGTTTGCCAAGGTCATTTTAGCTTAGGCACTGGGTACCAGGTTCCTTGTGAAGGGGGCTTAAGTAGCTGCGTCGTGTGCTGAGCAGTGGTGGCCAGTCCCGAGCCCCAGCCCTCTGCTCAGCTCAGCTTTATCCTTGGCTTACCCCATGTCTGATTTGGGTGTAGTGGAATGGAAGCTTAAACAGCTTGTAATTTGATTCCTACAGAGGAGAAATTACCAAGCTGGGCAGGGCCTGATTTAGGTAAGGAGGCATAGAGCAGCAATCAAGCCAGCTATGCTAAGAGCCCCATGCAGCCATGGCTGCTGCTCAGTAAGCTGAAGTCCTTTCATGATGAAGTCTTTTCCCATGGGGTCCAGGACAGACTCAGTGTCCAGATTCTTTGCTAGAGTGGCTCTCCATAGCAGGACCCATCATCACTCCTTTGCACTCCTTTCTCCTTGCTCTTCAAGGTCTATCAACCCAAGGGGCCATGTGGGAAGGAGGAACAGGTATTCCTGCACCCATTGAGAGCCTGCCTCTTTGTGGAAAAGGTTAGTTTTTCCCAAGTGTAAAGCCTGCCAAAAATAAGCCAGAGGGTAGCATCTTTGCCTCAGACCCTTTCTCCACAGGGAAAAGTCCCCCGGGGCTCCTCACATACTTTCTTCAAATGTCCTGGGATGGGATAATGTTGGAAACAGGGCCTTCTTTGAGTGCTAGAAGTGCTTTAACTATGCCAATACCAGCAATTCTCCTGAGCCGGGAGAGCAGAAGAAAGAAGGAAGACAGGGAGAGGGGAAGGAAGAAGCCATGGAAGATTGTCCATGCCATCTGCCAACAATGGGGGAAGTCTCATGTAACTTGAGTGGTAGGAACTGCAGGTACATATCTTGGGCCAAGGCTGTCTCTTTCCATGCCTGCCCCTGTTCTTTACCATAAGAGGTTACTATTAGCCTTAAATCCTGTCCAGGTCAATAATTTGAAGGCAGCTGATGATCCTGGTTAGGTGGGCTCTGTCTTGACCCCTCCATAGACTTCTATAAATACTGCAGATGGAAGCAGGGATGGCCAGGTCCCAGAACTGATTGTGGTGGGGAGCCCCGCCTTAAACCTACTTGGTGTTAGAGGCAACTGAACACCTCCCCCAGGAGGCAGAGTCTCAGCCTCTTTGCTTCCAGTTCAGATCTTTTAGGATAGGGAAGGGACGGCCTAGAAGGAACACCATAACCAAAGCAGCTTAAAGAAGAGAGTAATTGGCCCAAACTAAATCCCAGATACAAAGTTCTCATGACCCAGCAGTGCTGCAACATGGGAACCCCCAGTGCTAGGAAAAAAAAACAGCCCAAATGCAGAATGTTCCCTGAACAGAAGTCCTCTCCAGCATCATTATACTCTGACACTCCCTTGCTTCTGTTTGGTTTTGATCCCTCTACAACACCTAAAATACAGTGAAGGCAATAGAAATATCGAGCAGTTATGTCACAGGGCACAACAGATCATGTCCAGACTGGCACGACTGAGGACAGAAGATGCAGGAAAAAGGCTGTTTGGGGCAACTGCAGGGCTGCAAAAAACATTCACGGATGGTCAGCTGAGGGAGAAGAGAAAGGGGATCCTCCCTTTACCCAGTGAAAAGGAAAAGGAAAAAAAGAAATTCCAAATTCCCAAACTCCACCATATCAAATTAAATTCAAAAGTCACCAAGATCAGTATCATCAAGAAAGAAAAAACCAATACAAACACATCTATGGTAATAATGACAAGTCAATGAATCACTTACAGGGGAGCAAAGAGATTATCTCAACAAGAAAAGGAACAAATAGAAATGTCAATTTCTCAAAGTAAAGGGGCGGGGGACAAGGTAAGAACAGAAAACTTTTAAGAAGGGGTCACATGTTTGGAAGTCATTGGTACCTCTTCCTACCAACTAGAGATTTCACTTCCCCAAAACAACAGAAAACGTTTTTGGTCCTTGTGTGTGTGTGCATGTGTGTGTGTGTGTGTGTGTGTGTGTGTACACACTCAAGGGTCTGTGTGTGTGTGTGTGTGTGTGTGTATATATATATACACACACGTATATATGTGTATATATGCATGTGTATATATATATATATAAATTTCAACAGTGCTTCTCCGAAAAAAGGTCCATCTATAAATATAATTTTATTTACTTTATTTTAAAATTATCTGCCTCCCTGTAGGTATTATTTTTTGAAGGGGGTTAACCTGCTGAAGTTTTGCCAGAATGGTGACTGGCTGCGCTTGGGTTCGGTGAACTCAAAGACTTGCGACTGAGCGATGCCATCGGGGACCAGGTACTGGCCCTGGTTTAACGGGTCCTGCGGTGGTGGGTAGGAAGGAGGAACTGAGCGGGCAGAGTTGACACCTAGAGTAGATGGGAGATCAAAGGGAAAGGGTATAAGTTAAGCAGCAAGGGGCTTCTCAAATCACCAGTGACCACTTTGGGCAGACAACTCAATGAAGCCTATTTTAGAGAGTGTGAACTGGAATTGAAAATCATCCAAAAGAAGAATTCCATTCCTTAACTGATTTGGGAATGGTGCAACAACACATGCTTTCCCATCTACTCAGGTATCACTGAGAAACTTGGGGGCCATCAGCCACTTTACATATGAGGACACTGAAACCTGGAGGGAAAAGTAATACTCAATGTCACAAAGCAAGGGCTAGAACCCACATTTTTGACTTCTCAGTTCAGAGCTCTTTCCAAGAGACCATAATCCATTATGCAGGGCTTGGTCTTGCAAATAACCAAACAATCTCCATGTAACTTCAAAGGACTTTGGTTTTCTTCTTCCTCAACTCCCCCTGGAAGTGTCAAAAGAGCCCAGTTAAGAACTACTGGCTTCAAGGCAGGTCTTTGGAGGGAAATGGTTTCCTCAAAGCTAAGATACAAGTGATCCAGTGTTCTATGCTAGGTTGAGAGTGATGAAACCATATTTAACAGGGAAGAGACACTGGTAGTTGAGGGAGAAAGCAAATTTACCACCAGAAGATATGACTCGTGGAACACAAGGAAGACTGGGAATATATTTGTGACCTTTCAAAAGGAATGCTTCAGTGACTTCTCAACTTTCATAGGAGGGCTTGCAACTATCAAAGCAAAATTCACATGAATAGAGGATTCCAGGAACCCAGAACCCTAAACTTAAAGTTTAATCCTAATCTATATTCAGAACAAAATAGGCTGAGGCGTGGGCCAGCCCTGTGGCCTAGTGGTTAAGTTTGGCGTGCTCCACTTTGGTGGCCTGGGTTCAGTTCCTGGGCATGGACCTACACCACTTGTTGGTGGCCATGCTGTGAGGGTGACCCACACACAAAATAGAGGAAGATTGGCACAGATGTTAGCTCAGGGCAAATCTTCCTCAAGCAACAAAAGAGGAAGATTGGCAACAGATGTTAGGTCAGGACGAATCTTCCTCAGTAGGGGGAAAAAAATGGCTGAGCCACATAGCATGATTCACAATTCAAGGAAGACCTCTCTACTGCTCCCAAATACCTTCCTCATCTATTGGCTAGTGTCTGAAATTTCAACATTACAGCTTCTTTGTTTGCCTTTGTTTGATGACTTGATTCCATTACCCTGGAAGTAATATCATATTAGTCATCATCAGCCATTGGCACTTCAGTGGGAAACAACCAATTCTTTTCTAAAAGCCAGTATTTTTTTGTTTTTGTTCTTATTTTTGTTTTCCAGCTTTATTGAGATATAATTCACATATAACATTGTCTAAATTTAAGGTGTGCAATATGATGATTTGATACACATATATATTGCAAAATGATTACCACAATAAGGTTAGTTAGCACATCCATCACCTTACATAATTACATTTTTTTTTTGTGGTAAGAACATTTAAGAACTACTCTCTTAGCAACTCTCAAGTATACAATAAAGTATTATTAACTACAATCACCATACTGTACATTATATACCCAGAACTTCTTCATCTTATAACTTTGACCAACATCTCTCCACTTCCCCCAACCCCAGCCCCTGGCAACCACCAATATACTTTCTATAAGTTTGCCTTTTTCAGATTCTACATAAAAGTGAGCTCATATAGTATTTGTATTTTTCTGTCTGACTTAATTCACATAGCATATTGCCCTCAAAGTGCATCCATGTTTCCATTAATGGCAGGATTTCCTTCTTTTTATGGTTGAATGATATCCCATTGTACATATATACACCACATTTATTTTATCCATTCATCCACCAAAGGACATGTAGGTTGTTTCCATGTCTTGCCTATTGTGAACAATGCTGCAATCAACATGGAGGTGCAGATATCTCTTTGAGATTATGATTTCATTTCCTTCTCATAAATACTCAGAAGTGGATTGCTGGATCAGATGGCAGTTCTATTTTTAATTTTTTGAGGACTCGCCATACTGTTTTCACAGTGGCTTACCAATTTATGTTCTCACCATCAGTGCACAAGTGTTACTTCTTTTCTCCACATCCTTGCCAGCACTTGTTATCTGTCTTTTTGATAACAGCTACTCTAACAGATATGAAATGATCTCATTGTGGTTTTGATTTGCATTTCGCTGATGGTTAGTGATGTTGAGCACCTTTTCTTGTACCTGTAGATCATTTATATGGCCATTTGTATGTCTTATTTGGAAAAATGTCCATTCGGGTCCTTTGTCCATTTTTTAATTGGACTGTTTATTTATTTGCTACTGAGTTGTATGAGTTGCTTGTATATTTTGAATATTAATCCTTTATCAGATATATGGTTTGCAAATATTTTCTCCCATTCAATAGGTTGCCTTTTCATTCTGTTGACTGTGTCTTTTGCTGTGCTGAAGCTTTTTAGTTTGATGTAATCCCACTTGTCTGTTTTTTGCTTTTGTTGCATGTGCTTCATGCATCATATCCCAAAATTCACTGCCAAGACCAACGTCAAGAAGCTTTTTTCCCATGTTTTCTTATAGCAGTTTGATGGTTTCAGGTCTTATATTTAAGTCTTTAATCCATTTCAAGTTAATTTTTGTGAGTGGTGCAAGTAAGATGGGGTCTAGTTTCATTCTTTTGCATGTGAATATCCAATCTTCTCAGAACCATTCATTGAAGAGTCTGTCCTTCTCCACTGAGTATTTTTGGCTCCCTTGTCACATATTAGTTGATTGTATATGCATGGGTTTATTTCTGGGCTCTAGATTCTCTTCCATTGGTCTAGGTATTTGTATTTTTCTCAGTACTATACTGCTTTGACTACTATAGCATTGTAATATAGTTTGAAGTCAGAAAGGTGATTCTCCTAGCTTTGTTCTTCCTCGGGATTACTTTGGCTATTCAGAGTCTTTTATGGCTCCACACAAATTTCAGGATTGTTTTTTCTATTTCTGTAAAAAAACTGGCATTGGAATCTTGGTAGGGAATGCATTGAATCTATAAATGGCTTTGGGTAGTATGGACATTTTAACAATATTAATTCTTCCAATCTAGGAAAACAGGTATCTTTCATTTTGGTGTCTTCAATTTCTTTCATAAATGTCTTACAATTTTCAGTGTACACATCTTTCACCTTCTGGTTAGATTTATTCCTAAGTATTTATCATTTTTGATACTACTGTAAATGGATTGTTTTCCATATTTCTTTTTCAGATAATTCATTGTTGACATATAGAAATATTACTGAGTCTTGTACATTGATTTTGCATCCTGCAACCTTACTGAATTCACTGATTAGATCTAACAGTTTTTTGGTGGAGTCTTTAGGATTTTCTCTATATAAAAACTCGCCATAGGCAGAGTCAATTTTACTTCCTCCTTTCTGATTTGGACACTTTTACATCTTTTTCTGGCCTAATAGCTCTGGCTAGAACTTCCAGTACTGTGTTGAATAGGAGTGGTGAGAGTAGGCACCATTGTGTTGTTCCTGATATTAGAAGAATAGCTTTCAACCTTTCACCACTGAGTACAATGTTAGCTGTGGGCTTGTCATACAGGCCTTTATTATGTTCAGGTACATTCCTTCTACACCTAATTTGTTGAGAGTTTTTATCATGAAAGGATGTTGAATTTTGTCAAATGCTTTTTCAGCATCTACTGAGACGATCATGATTTTGATCTTTGTTTCTATTAATGTAGTGTATCACATTTGTTGATTTGCATATGTTGAACCATACTTGCATCCCAGTGATGAATCCCACTTGATGATGGTGTATGATTCTTTTCATGTACTGTTGAACTTGGTTTGCTAGCATTTTGTTGAGAAATTTTGAATCTACATTCATCAGGGATATTGGCCTGTAGTTTTCCTTTGTCGTAGTGTCCTTATCTGGCTTTGGTATCAGTGTAATACTGCCCTCATAAAATGAGTTTGGGAGTGTTCCCTCCTCTTCAATTTTTTGGAAGAGTTTTTGAGAAGAATTGGAATTAATTCTTCTTCAAATATTTGGTAAAATTCACCTGTGAAGCCATGTGTTCCTGGACTTTTCTTTGTTGGGAGGTTTTTGATTACTGATTCAATTTTCTTACTCACCATTGTATGTTCAGATTTTCTATATCTACATAATTCAGTTTTGGTACATTGTATGTTTCTTGGAATTTATCCATTTCTTTTAGGTTATCCAACTTGGTGGAAAACTGTTCACAGTATTCTGATTCTTTCTATTTCTGTGGTATCATTCGTAATATCTCCTGTTTACTTTCTAATTTTATATATTTGATTTTTCTCTTAGTCTAGCTAAAGATTTACCAATTTTGTTTATCTTTTGAAAAAACAGCTCAATTTCATTGATCTTTTCTATTGTTTTTTTGGTTTCTACTTTATTTTTGCTCTGATCTTTGTTATTTTCTTTTTTCTGTTAACTTTTGGCTTTCTTCTTCTTCTTCTTCTTGCTCCTTGAGGTGTCAAGTTAGATTCTTTACTTAAAATCTTTCTTTTTTCTTAGTGTAGGCATTTATGGCTATAAACTTCCCTCCTAGAACTGCTTTTGCTGCATCCCATAAGTTTTGGTACGTTGTGTTTCCATTTTCATTTATCTCAAGATATTTTTTCATTTCCCTTTTTTTTTCTTTGACCCACTGGTTGTTCAGGAGTGTGCTGTTTAATTTCCACATATTTGTGAATTTTCCATTTTTTCCTCCTTTTATTGATTTCTAGTTTCATACCATTCTGAATAGAAAAAATACTTGATATGATTTCAGTCT
The DNA here is from genome assembly GCA_031878705.1 of Tapirus indicus. NCBI lineage: Eukaryota > Metazoa > Chordata > Mammalia > Perissodactyla > Tapiridae > Tapirus > Tapirus indicus. The sequence goes on from CM062942.1 coordinate 51,529,251, forward strand.
TAAGTTTGCTAAAAGTCTTGTTTTGTGATCTAACACATGATATTCTGGAGACTGTTCCATGTGTGATTGAGAAACATGTGAATACTGCTGCTGTTGTATGGTATGTTCCTCATATGCCTTTTAGGTTCATTTTGTTTAAATGTATTTCCAGTCCAATGTTTTCTTAATGATTTTTTTTTGTCTAGGTGATCTATTCATTCTTGAAAGTGAGGTATTAAAACTCCCACTATTATTATCTTGTCTGTTTATTCCTTCAGATTTATTATTTTTGCTTAATATATTTAGGTGCTCTGATTTGGGGTGCATACATGATTAACACACCACCATATCAGAGCATTCTGAATCAGACTATATATTTACTTTTACCTGTGTGTTTATATTTTCATACATTTTCATGTTACTAATTAGCATCCTTTCATTTTAGCTTGAAGAACTCCTTTCAGTATTTCTTGTAAAACAAGTTTATTGGTAATGAACTCTTTCAGCTTTTTTTTCTGTCTGGGGAAGTCTTTCTCTCTGCTTCATTTCTGAAGGAAAAATATTTCTGGGTACAGTATTCTTGGCTGGTAGTTTTTTTCTTTCAGCACATTGAATATATCATCCAACTCTCTCCTGGCCTGCTAAGTTTCCACTGAGCCATCTGCTATTTGCCTTATGCGGGTTCCCTTGAGGATTTTTTTCCTCTTAATGCTTTTAATCTTCTCTCTTTGTCTTTGATTTTAGACAGTTTTGTTATAATGTGTCTTGGAGAAGATCATTTTGGGATCATATTGCTTGGAGACCAATGAGCCTCATGAACTTGGATGTCCAAATATCTACCTAGAATTGAGAAGTTCTCAGATATTGTTTTTTTTTACAGTGAACATTAAAATTAATTTTATTTTATTATTTTATTGAGGTCACATTGGCTTATAACATTGTGAAAATTTCAGGTGCACACCATTATAATTCACCTCCTATATAGACTGCATCGCGTTCACCACCAAAAGTTTAGCTTCCATTCGTCACCATACATATGTGCCCCTTTACGCCTTTCTCCCTCCTCCCATCCCCTTATGCTCTGGTAACCACCAATCTGTTCTTATTTATGAGTGTATGTGTTTGTTTATTTATCTTCCACATATGAGTAAAATCATATGGCATTTGTTTTTCTCTGTCTGACTTATTTCGCTTAGTATAACACTGTCCAGGTCCATCCATGTTGTTGCAAATGGCATAATATCTTCTTTTTTATGGCTGAGTAGTATTCCATTGTATATATATATATACATACTACATATTCTTTACCCATTAAACCACTGATGGGCACTTGGGTTGCTTCCATGTCTTGGCTATTGTAAATTATGCTGCAATGAACATAGAGGTGCATAAATCCTTTAAGATTATTGTTTTCATGTTCTTTGGATAAATACTCAGAAGTGGAATAGCTGGATCATATGGTAGTTCTATTTTCAGTTTTTTAAAAAATATCCATACTGTTTTCCATAGTGGCTGCACCAGTTTGCATTCCCACCAGCAGTATAGAGGGTTCCCTTTCCTCCACATCCTCTCCAACACTTGTTATTTCTTGTCTTTTTAATGATAGCCATTCTGACAGGTGTAAGGTGATATCTCATTGTAGTTTTGATTTGCATTTCACTAATAAATAGTGATTTTGAACACCTTTTCATGTGCTTGTTGGCCATCTGTATATCTTCTTTGGAAAAATGTCTGTTTGTATCCTCTGCCCATTTTTTGATTGGGTTGTTCGTTTTTTGGTTTGTTGAGTTGTCTGAATTCTTCATACATTTTGGAAATTCACCCCTTATCAGATATATGATTTGCAAATATTTTCTCCCAGTTGGTAGGTTGCCTTTCTTTTTGTTGATGGCTTCCTTTGCCATGCTTTTTGGTCTGATGTAGTCCCATTTGTTTATTTTTTCTTTTGTTTCCCTTGCCTGAGGGAACATGGTATTCAAAAAGGTACTGCTAAGACTGATGTCAAAGAGGACGACACTGCCTATGTTTTCCTTTAGGTATCATGACTTACATTCAAGTCTTTAATCCATTTTGAGTTAATTTTTATGGATGGTCTAAGATAATGGTCTACTTTCATTCTTTTGCATGTTGCTGTTCACTTTTCCCAACACTATTTACTGAAGAGACTTTCCTTTCTCCATTGTATGTTCTTCGCTCCTTTGTTGAAGATTAGGTGTCCATAAATGTGTGGTTTTATTTCTAGGCTCTCAATTCTGTTCCATTAATCTGTGTGTCTGTTTTTCTGCCAGAATCATGATGTTTTGATTACAACAGCTTTGTAGTATATTTTGAAGTCAGGGAGTGTGATAGATACCTCCAGCTTTCTTCTTCTTTCTTAGGATTCCTTTGGCTACTTGGGGTATTTTGTTGTTCCATATAAATTTTAGGATTCTTTTTTCTATTTCCATGAAGAACTTCATTGGTATTCTGATTGGGATTGCATTGAATCTGTAGATTGCTTTAGGTAATATGGACAATTTTATTCTTCCAATCCAAGAGCACAGAATATCTATCTCTTTATATTCTTCAATTTCTTTCAATAATGTCTTACAGTGTTCAGTGTATAGGTCTTTCACCTTCTTGATTAAATTTATTCCTAGGTATTTTATTCTTTTTGTTGTGATTGTAAATGGGATTGTATTCTTGATTTCTCTTTATGTGAGTTTGTTATTAGTGTACAGAAGTGCAATTAATTTTTGTATGTTGCTTTTCTATTCTGCAACTTTACTGTATTTGTTAATTATTTCTAAGTTCTTTGGTGGATTCTTTAGGGTTTTCTATGTATGGAATCATGTTACCCGCAAATAGTGACAGTTTTACTTCCTCTTTCTAATTTGCATACATTTTATTTCTTTTTCTTGCCTAATTTCTCTGGCTAGAACTTCCAAGACTATGTTGAATAGGAGTGGCCAGAGTGGGCCTCCTTGTCTTGTTCCTCTTCTCAGAGGAATAGCTTTCAGTTTTTTACCATTGAGTATGACGTTGGCTGTGGGTTTGTCATATATTGTGTTTATTATGTTGAGATAGTTTCCTTCTATAGCAATTTTATTGAGAGTTTTCAGCATAAATGGATGTTGAATCTTGTCAAATACTTTCTCTGTGTCTATTGAGATGATCATGTGATTTTTATTCTTCATTTTGTTAATGTGGTGTATCACATTGATTGATTTGCAGATATTGAACCATCCCTGTGTCCCTGGAATAAATCCCACTTGGTTGTGGTATATGATCCTTTTAATGTATTGTATTCAATTTGAAAATGTTTTGTTGATGATTTTTGCATCTATGTTCATCAGCAATATTGGACTGTGATTTTCCTTTTTTGCGTTGTCCTTCTCTGGTTTTGAGAAGGGTAAAGTTAGCTTCATAAAATGAGTTAGGAAGCTTCCAGTCCTTTTCAGTTTTTTTGGAAGAGGCTGAGAAGGATAGGTGCTAAATCTTCTTTGAATGCTTGGTAGAATTCACCAGAGAAGCTGTTTGGTCCTGGACTTCTGTTTTTGGGGAGGTTTTTGACTACTGTTTCAATCTCTTTAAGTGTGATTGGTCTATCAAGATTCTCTATTTCTTCTTAATTCAGTTTTGGGAGATTGTATGATTCTAAGAATTTGTCCATTTCTTTTAGGTTATCCAATTTGTTGGAGTATAGCTTTTCATAGTATTTTCTTATAATCCATTGTACTTCTGTGGTATCCATTGTAATTTCTCCTTTTTCATTTCTGGTTTTATTTATTTGAGCCATCTCTTTTTTTTCTTAGTGAGTCTGGCTAAGGATTTGTCAATTTTATTTATCTTTTCAAAGAATCAGCTCTTAGTTTCATTGATTGTGTCTGTTGTTTTTTAGTCTGTTTCATTGATTTCTGCTCTGACTTTAATTATTTCCTTCCTTCTACTGATTTTGGTCTTTGTTCTCCTTTTTCTAGTTCTTTTAGGCAAGGTATTAAATTGTTTATTTGAAATTTTTCTTGTTTCTTGAGGTAGACCTGTATTGCTATAAACTTCCCTCTAAGTACCACTTTTGCTGCATCCCATAAAGTTTTGGCATGTTGTGTTTTCATTTTCATTTGTCTCCAGGTATTTTTTTATTTTTCCATTGATTTCTTCCTTGATGCAATAGCTGTTCAGTAGTATGTTGATTAGTCTCCACATATTTGTGACTTTTCCAGTTTTCTTCTTGCAGTTAATTTCTAGTTTCAGAGCACTGGTGTCAGAAAAGATGATTGATATGGTTTCAATCTTCTTAAATTTACTGAGGCTTGTTTTGTTTCCCAACATATGGTCTATATTTGAGAATGTTCCCTGTGCACTTGTGAAAAATATGTATTCTACTACTTTTGGATGGAATGTTCTATATATATATATATATATATTAATTCCGTCTGGTCTAGTGTTTCATTTAAGGCCATGGTTTCCTTGTTGACTTTCTATCTGGATGATCTATCCATTGATGTAAGTGGCATGTTCAAGTACCCTACTACTATTGTGTTGCTGTCAATTTCTCCCTGTAGGTCTGTAAGTAGTGGCTTTATATACTTGGTGGTCCTATATTAAATGCATATATATTAGTAAGTGTTATGTCTTCTTGTTGAATGTAATGTCCCTTTTATCATTATATAATGTCCATCTTTGTTTCTTGTTATCTTTTTTGTCTTGAAGTCTACTTTGTCTGATATAAATATGGCTATACCTGCTTTCTTTTGGTTTGCATTTGCTTGGAGTATAATCTTCCATCCATTCAATCTGAGCCTATGTTTGTGTTTAGAGCTGAGATGGGTCTCCTGGAGGCAGTATACTGTTGGTCCTTGTTTTTTAATCCAGCCAGCCAGTCTGTGTCTTTTGATTGGTGAATGCAATCCATTTACATTTAGACTGATTATTGATATATGAGGGCTTAACACCGCCATTTTATCTTTTGTTTTCTTGTTGTTCTATATTTCCATTGTTTCTTTTTCCTTGTATTTCTATCTGCCATTTTAGTTTGGTGGATTTCTGTGACGTTTTTCTCTGTTTTCTCTTTATTTGTGATTTTTGACTCTTTGTTTTTTGTTTGTTTGTTTTGTGGTTACCATGAGGTTTGTATAAAGATCTCATAGATGAGGTAGTCTTATGTCTGCTGATAGCATCTTATCTCTATTAGCTTATGCAGGTTCCATCACTTTCTTCTTCCCCTTCTATGTTTTTATTGTCACAAATTATCTTTTTTGTATTGTGAGTTTGTTACCAAATTGAAGTGGTTATAATTATTTTTGATGCTTTCTTTCCCTTTAGCCTTTATGTTATAATGAAATGTGTACTAACCTATTCTGATATAGAGTTATGATTTTCTCATTCTTTCTGTCTATTTTATCACCTTGCTCAAAGCTTCATAAACCTGGGCCTTTTTGTTTCAGGTAAGAGGGCTGCTTTCATCATTCCTTGTAAGGCAAGTCTAGTGGTGATGAACTCCCACAGCTTTTATTTGTCTGGGAAACCTTTTATTTTTCCTTCACATCTGAAGGATAACTTTGCTTAATAGAGTATTCTTGCTGATAGTTTTTGTCTTTCAATATTTTGAATATATCTTTCCACTCTCCTAGTCTGCAGAGTTTTTCCTGAGAAATCCAGTGAAAGCCTGATGGTGGTTCCTTTGTAAGTCATTTTCTTCTTTCTGACCACCCTTAATATTATTTCCTTGTCATTGACTTTTGACATTTTTAATATAATATGCCTTGGAGAAGGTCTTTTTGCATTCAGATGATTAGGAGTTCCATTAGCTTCATGTACTTGTATATCCAGTTCCTTCCCCAGGTTTGGGAAGTTCTCAGCTATTATTTCCTTAAATAAGCTTTCTGCTCCTTTCTCCCTCTCTTCTCCTTCTGGGATACCCATTATCCTTATGTTGCTTTTCCTAATTGAATCAGATATTTCTTGTAGAATTTCTTCATTTTTTAAAAATGTTAATTCTCTCTCCTCTTCCACCTCATTTCTAGATTTCTATCTTAGAGCTCACTAATTCTCTTTTGCATATGGTGTGCTCTATTTCCAATGCTTTTTCTTTATTTTTCATCTCATTAACTGTGTTCTTTGTCTCCAGAATTTGTTTTTTTTTTTTAGAGTTTCAATCTCCTTGGTGAAATAGTCCTTCTGTTCATTAGTTTTATTCCTGAGTTCACTGAACTGTCTTTCTGAGTTTTCTTCATGACAGCTATTTGAATTCTCTGTTAGTTCGATCGCAATATTCTGTGATTTCAATTTTTGTTTCTGGAGAGTTGTCATTTCCTTTCTGGTCTTCCATGTTACTGTAGTTCTGCATGGTACCTGATGAGGTGATCCACTGCCAGCACATTTGTGGTAGTAAACACCTTTCCCATTGGAAACCAATAATACTTTGGTTCTGAGCTGCTTCTGGTTGTATTTGAGAGACTGCACTTTCCACCTCCCACTGCCTGTGCTAGAGGCATTATCAGTGCCCTCTTTGTACTCCTTGTGACTCTGAGGTTGCTGGTGCTTTGATGCTTGTGACATCACTGCAATCTCACCTGAGAGGTGTCACCACAAGGGTCCCCAGGCTGTGAGTACTTCTGCTGCCTCCAGGATCATCTCAGTCTTGTGTTGCCCCATCAGCTCTCCATGGGCCCTCCATGGGCTGGGGTGCTGCTGCTCCATGCATCACCTGTGCTACTGCTCCCATGTTATCATCTGGAGGTGCTGGCAGAACTATTGCCAGGAGCAGTGGGTCTTGTATACAGTCCCCACTGCTGGTAGAGATGGTGTCAGGGGTGCTGCCACTGGGGGCTGGGTCACGGGTTCTGTTGTGGTTCTTGAAGCCTCAGGACACGTGCACCACCTGACACCACTGGGGGTGGGGCAGGGGCTAAACTGCAAGTAACTGTCACTGCTGCTTGTGCAGCCTCTGGTCAATGGTGCATGCCGGTGTGCTTTTTGAAATCTCAGGTCAGGGCACCCCAACTCTGCCAGGGAATTCTGCATTTTGTCTGCTATCCCCACTGCTGGAACGACTGGCACAACTACTTGGGAGGGGGAATAGGCTAGGTCACCAGTTCTCCTTTGAGACATTATTTCTTTAAATAAGCTTTCTGCCCCTTTCTCCCTCTATTCTCCTTCTGGGACTCCAATATTTTGTAGATGGATTCTCTTAATTTTATCCCATAATTCACATAGTCTTTCTTCATTCTTTTTCATTTTTTTCTTTGTTGTACTCTAACTGAACAATTTCAAATGACCTGTTTTTGACTTCACAGTTTCTTTCTTCTGCTTGATCAAGTCTGCTGTTGATGTTCTTTACTATATTTTTCATTGTATTCATTGTATTCTTCAGCTCTATAATTTCTGTTTGGTTCTTTTTTATGATTTCTACTCTCTGTTAACTTTCTTGTTTTGTTCCTTTATTGTTTTTCTGATTCTGTTGAACTGTCTCTGTGTTTTCTTGTAACTCACTGAGCTTCCTTAAAACAACTATGTTGAATGGTTTATTGTTTATTAGGCAAATTGCAGATCTCCGTCTTTTTGGGTCATTTTCTGGAAATTTATTGTGTTCCTTTGGTGATGTCATGTTTCCCTGATTTTTCATATTTCCTGTAGTCTTGCATTGCTGTCTTCATATTTGAAGAAGCAGTCACCTGCTCTAATGTTTTTTGACTGGCCTCTTCTATGTGTCAAATCATGGATTATATTTTTCTCCAGGGGCCATCTGGAACTTCTCTACTAGACTCCTGGACTTTCACAAAAGCACTCTCATCTGTGGGATATTGTCAAAATCAGTGTTTTTTAGGGGGAAAACAGTAGAAAACTATTCTGCCATTTTGATGATGTTCTCTAACAACCAGTTTTCAAAGGTGGTAATTGTTAGAAGTATGAAGGTACAGGATGCCAACAAACAACATGGAGATATTAGGGAGGGAGTTTGGGGAATGCTCAATTTAATTTTTTAATTAAGCTTTTTATTTTGAGATCATTGTAGATTCACAGGCAGTTATAAGAGAGAATACAGAGATATGCTTTGTACTCTTTACTCAGTTTCTCCAATAATAGGGTTTTGCAAAACTATAGTATAATATTACAACTAGGATATTAACATTGTTACAGGACACAGTCAAGAGACAGAACACATTTATCACAAGGATCACTCTATTACTCTTTTATAACCATACTCACTTATCTCCTGTCCCCACCCCCTCCTTAACTCCTGGCAACCACTAATCTTTTCCCCATTTCTAAATTATATAATTTTAAGAAAGTTATATAAATGGAGTCATACCATATGTAACCTTCGGGGATTGGCTTTTCTCACTCAGCATAATTCCTTGTAGATTCACCCAAGTTGTTGCATGTACCAATAGTTGGCTCCTTTTTATTTATGAGTAATATTCTATGGCATGGATATACCACCGTTTGCTTAATTACTCACCCATTGAAAGACATCTGGGTTGTTTCCAGTTTGGGGTATTATGAACAAAGCTGTTATGAACATTTGTTTAGAGTTTTTTATGTGAAAATACGTTTTCATTTCTCTGGGATAAATGACCAGGACTGTAATTGCTGGGTCATATGGTAGTTGTATGTTTTGTTTCTTAAAAAACTGCCAAACTATTTTCCAGAGTGGCTGTACTGTTTTACATTTTCACCAACAAGATATTAATGATTCAGCTTCTCTGCATCCTTGCCTGCATTTGGTGTTGTCACTAATTTTTATTTCAGCCTTTCTAATAGGTATGTAATGATATCTCATTGTGGTTTTAATTTGCATTTCTCCAATGATCAATGATGTTGAACACCTTTTCATGTATTTAACTGACATCCATATATCCTCTTCAGTGAAATATCTGTTTGTCTTTTACCCATTTTCCAATTAGAGTTTTACTGTTGAGTTTTGAGAGTTCCTCATGTATTCTACATATTCGTGTTTTATCAGATATGTGGTTTGCAAATTTTTTTTCCTAGCCTGTAGCTTGTCTTTTCATCCTCTTCACATGGTCTTTCACAGAGCAAAATTTTCTATATTTTGATGAGGTCAATTTTATCAATTTTTCATTTTGTGGTTCAAGCTTTTGGTGTCAAATCTATGTACTTCTTTGCCTAGCCCTAGATCCTGAAGATTTTCTCTATTTTTTTCCCTAAAAGTTTTGTAGATTTACATTCATGTCCATTATCCATTTTGAGTTAATTTTTACAGGATAAGAGTTTAGGTTGGGGTTCTTTATTTTTGGGCTATGGAGTCCAATTGTTTTAGTGCCATTTGTTGAAAAGCCTATCCTTCCTCCACTGAATTGCTTTTGCATCTTTGTCAAACATCAGTTGGGCACATTTGTGCAGGTCTATTTCTGGGTTCTCTATTCTGTTCCATTCATCTAATATGTCTATCCTTCTGCCAACACCACACTGTCTTGGTTACTGTAGCTATATAATTAGTGTTGAAATCAGAGTAGATGGATCACTCCAACTTTATTCTTCCTTTTCAAGATTATTTTAGTTATTCTAGGGTACTCATTTGATTTTGAGCTGGCTCTAAAGCCCTTAGAGATGGGGGCTGTGCCCATGGCCCTAGGGAGCTCCATGATGACAGATAGAAATGGGTTGATGGACCAGGAATTAGCAGCCAACTCCCAAGAAGTTATATATCAATATTTAAAACCAAGGCAGTATGAAAGTCAAATGCAAAGTGAAAAGACCTTCCTTAGAGTTAGGCTCTATCCTCTTTGCTTTTCTTCCAGGCAGGCTTCCCCTTCTCCAGAGCAGTAGACTGAGTTGATAAGATCCCATGGCATTACAGATCGGGTTGGAAGGGGACACTAGAATAATTACCTATCCAATTATATCTGCATTAGAGAAATGTTAACAACAATGCTTCCCATCATTTCCAAGAAGGGGTCATTGGAAGGGTTAAAGAAGCTGGCTTTCATGGGTATTTGAAAGAACTCCTGTCCTGCTCTTCCCATGTACATGATATAGCTATTGAATTTCTAAGTTTGACAACCATTTCCACATATATAGTACCCTTGAGTCTCAAAATATATCAGTCACCGCAGCCCTGGACTAGGAGAGTCTTGCAAACATGAAATAGAAATAAGGGAGGAGATCCATAGGAATTCTGGGAGGTTTGAAGCTAGATGAGTTTCTTTTAAGACTAGGATTACTGTTAAAGGTGGAAAGCTCTTCAGGTGAACCAGTGATGAGATACTGGGAGACAAGAGAGGACCTGAAAAAGATAGCCTTGAGACTAGACAGGGTGGGGAAGAAACCTGACACAAAGGCTTTGTCTGAGTAAGCAGGATTGTTTTCTGGTTGGTTGCTTGGTGGATGCTCTTTGTTTTAAGGGTTTTAAGTGAAAAGACCAGTCAGTCTCAGATAGGCTTGAGGACACCTGGGCTGAAGCAAAGGGGCACTGTCCCATCATGAAGGTCAGCGTGGTGCGGAAAGGGGAGGAAATCAGAGTGAGAGAAGCTCAGGAGGTGAGAGTCTCCACAGGAAGCTAGGACAGTAGCCCCTTTGTACCGGGAAGACTCTCCAGCAGGCCAAGGCTCTTTTCTGCTCATATCTCTGTCTAAGTAAGGGGCACATTCTCTTACAGTGTTCTACTATTCATACAGATCATATCCTTACTGATGATAACTCCAGATTGCTTTCTAACACTGTCTTTAATGTTTTCAATCCGAAGAAGTTAGGGGTGTTTGCCTTTAATTCCCTAGCAAAAGAAAATCACATTTCCACGATGAGGAAGAGTTAATGAGAACCTCCCAAGAGCAAGAAGCAAGAAGCTTTTAAAAGAAAGGCCATATCTAGCCAGAGGGATCCCTGCTAGGTGTAGTGTTTAATTGGAAATCAGATATTCACAGTCACTCGGCCTCCTCAATAAAAAGAAACTTAATTGGTAATAATTAAGGGTGCTTTGTATGTGCCTGCTGGAATTTCAGGCAACTTGAAGCTCATCATGTTGTATGGTGACTCATTCTGAACCAGGGAGCCCACTGAGAAAGCAGAAGGAAGGGCCCAGGGAAAGTGAGGTCTCATTAAGATCGTCCACCCCTGGGGACAATGACAGTAGCTGTCAGTAATGGAAGCAACTGTCAGTGATCGAGGCGAGACAAAAAAATGAGCTGTTCTTTCCAGCATAGAGAAACAGCAGAACACTTAGATGGAGAGGAGAGAGCAGCGGACGTGGAGTCAAGTGACTAAGGTTCAAAGTCACTTCACCTTGAAGATCCTCCGTTCTCTCATCTGAAAATTGTGGCTAATAATGCCTACCTTTTCAGGAGTACCATACAAATGAAGTGAGAGAATTTATATAAAATGACTGGAGGGTAGTTATTTCCCTTCATTCAACTAAACATTTAAATTTTGTCTAGTTCATGAAAACAAGAAAATAAGCTTCATTTCATATTCAAATTGATTCTCAAGATATTTTTCTTTTTTCAGTACTGTAGTTTATGTTTCACAGAAAGATAGAGAATGAATATCTGAATCTTCTGTCTTGGTTCAGTTAGAAGTTCTCTATTCTGATTTGGGACTCCTGATTTGGCAAATGTCCCAAAACCAATGAAACACAGTTGTGCACATATCCCTAATATGTTTATACTTATTAATAAATTCTACACATTTACTACTGTCCATCTGTCTCTATATTATTAATAAAGTTTAAGTTTCTCTCTTTTATTTTAGTAAAAATAAAAAGAAACAAAGGTTCTATTTTTTTCCAGTGAACTATCTTTGGACATGACTACCTTACACTATTCACTCCTAAGCCTTAAGACTTTAAGACCATTTGCCACCTGCCATCAGGGACACCTGGGAACCTGGACATTTCCCACCACCCCAAATGAACTTCAGCGTGGAAACAAGCCCAGGAATATGCAAGCACATAGACTCTGGCTTCCCAGTCTCACAAAGAGAGTGAATGGGGCTAGGGAAATGGTGGTTAAAGGCAGCTTTACCTTTTTGTTTAGGGACTTTTCTCACGGTCATTGCAGCCTGCCTCTTCTGGTTTTCAGAAATTTCAAAGCCTATAACATAAAAATACACAATTTTGTTATAAAAACAGAGAAGTTTCTTAAATGTATAAATTAGTACAACTTTTCTGGAAGAGTAATTCTGGCAAGATGTATCAAAAGCCTTGAAAAGCAAAAAAGGAAAGTAGTCAGAAACTTGGCCAACGATTTAGCTACAAAGATGCATTTTGCAGTATAGCAGGGCAAAAAAAAAAGTGAGAGCATGATTTAAGAGGCTGTTAAATGGAACATGTTTGAATAAAGTATGGTGTAAAGTGGAAAAATATTTCACAACCAAAAGCAAAAACACAAAGAAAAGGAAATAATGAGTCAAAAGATGAGATTACAACAGAAAACGTATAGAGATTAGAAAAGTTTCAGAAGGAGGAAAAAATATCAAATGGCCAAAAGAAATTAATGAAATAATAGAAATGTCTATGCAAGTCCTTTGCCCATTTTTAATTGAGTTATTTGGTTTTCTGCTATTGAGCTGTATGAGTTCCTTATATATTTTGGAAATAAACCTCTTATCAGATATATGGTTTACAAATATTTTCTCTCATTCCATAGGATGCCTTTCATTCTGTTGACTGTTTCCTTTGCTGTGCAGAAGCATTTTAGTTTGATGTAGTCCCACTTGTCTATTTTTGCTTTGTTGCCTATGCTTTTGGTGTCACATCCAAGAAATCATTGTCAAGACCAATGTCAAGACCTATTTTTATTTCTAGGAGTTTTACAGTTTCAGGTCATATGTTTAAGTCTTCAATCCATTTCGAGTTGATTTTCATGTATGGTCTAAGGTAGGAGTCCAATGTTATTCTTTTGCATGTGAATATCCAGTTTTTCCAGTACCATTTTTCAAAGAAACTATCCCTTCCTCATTGTGTATTCTTGGCACCCTTGTCAAAGATATGTTGATTGTATATTTGTGGGTTTATTTCTGGGCTCTCTATCCTATTTCATTAGTCTTTATGCCAGTACCATACTGTTTCAATTACTGTAGCTTTGTAATATATTTTGAATCAGGAAGTGTGATGTCTCCAGCTTTGTTCTTCTCTCTCAAGATTGTCTTGGCTATTATGGGTTTCTTGTGGTTCCACATGAATTTTAGGACTGTTTTTTTCTATTCCTGTAAAAAATGCCATTGAAGTTTTGATAGAATCGCATTGAACCTGTAGATGGCTTTGGGTAGAATGGACATTTTAACAATATTAAGTCTTCTAATCTATGAACAAAGGATGTCTTTTTATTTATTTGTGTCTTCTTAATTTCTTTCAGTAATGTTTTATAGTTTTCAGTGTACAAGTGTTAGATCTCCTTGGTTAACTTTATTCCTAAGTATTGTATTCTTTTTGATGCAATTGTAAATGGTATTATTTGCTTAATTTCCTTTTCAGACAGTTTGTTGTTAGTGTATAGAAATACAATGGACTTTTGCATATTGACTTTGTATCCTGCAACTTTACTAAATTCATTTATCAGGTGTAAGAGCTTTTTTGTGGAATCTTTAGGGTTTTTTTATATAGAAGATGATGTCTACCAACAGAAATAATTTTACTTCTTCCTTTCGGATTTGGATGCCTTTTATTTTTTTTCTTGCCTAATCACTCTGGCTAGGACTTCTACTACTATGTTGAATAAAAATGGTGAAAGTGGGCATCCTTGTCTTGCTGTTGATCTTAGATAAAGCTTTCAGTTTTTCCCACTTGAGTATGCTAGCTGTGGCCTTTCATATATGGCCTTTATTATGTTGAGGTAAATTCTTTCTATACCTAGTTTGTTGAGAGTTTTTATCATGAAAGGGTGTTTAATTCTGTCAAATGCTTTTTCTGCATCTATAGAGATGATCATATGATTTTTACCCTTCATTTTGTTAGTGTGCTGTATCACATTAATTGATTTGCATATGTTGAAACATCCTTGCATATAAATCCCACTTGGTTGTGGTGTATGATCCTTTTATCCTGTGAATTTTGTTGGCTACTGTTTTATTGAAGATTTTTCCATATATGTTCATCAGGGATATTGGCCTGTAGTTTTCTTTTCTTGTAGTAGAAGACTTAATATTGTTAAAATGTCCATTCTACCCAAAGCCATCTGTAGATTCAAGGCAATCCTATCAAAACTCTAATCACATTTTTTACAAAAATAGAGAAAACACTCCTAAAATTCATGTGGAATCACAGAAGACCCATAATAGGCAAAGCAATCTTGAGACAGAAGAACAAACCTGGAGGTATCACACTTCCTGATTCAAAATATATTACAAAGCTACAGTAATTAAAACAGTATGGTACTGGCATAAAGACATATAGATCAATAGAACAGTATAGAGAACCCAGAAATAAACCTACACATATAGAATCAACATATCTTTGACAAGGATGGCAAGAACACAATGCAGAAAGGATAGTTTCCTCAACAAATGGTGCTGGGAAAACTGGATATTCACATGCAAAAGAATGAAATTGGACTCCTACCTTACACCATACTTGAAAATCAATTCAAAGTGAACTGAAGACTTAAACTTATGACCTGACACTATAAAATTCCTAGAAGAAAACATAGGGAGAAAGTTTCTTGCTGTGGTCTGGCAATGATGTCTTGGATAAGACACCAAAAGCATAGGCAACAAAGCAAAAATAGACAAGTGGGACTACATCAAACTAAAATGCTTCTGCACGGCAAAGGAAAGAAACAACAGAGTGAATAGGCAACCTATGGAATGGGAGAAAATATATTTGCAAACCATATATCTGATAAGGGGTTATTTTCCAAAATATATATGAAACTTCTACAATCAATAATAAAAAATAACTCGATTAAAAAGAATGGGCAAATGACTTGTATAGACATGTCTTCAAAGAAGACATATAAATGGACAACAGGTATATAAAAATATGCTCAACATCACTAATCATCAGGGAAATGCAAATCTAAACCACAAGATATCACCTCACTCCTGTATGGATAGCTATTATCAAAGAAACAAAAGACAGTAAATATTGACAAGGATGTGGAGAAACTGGAACCATAGGACACTGTTGGGAATTAAAATGGTGCAGCCACTATGAAAAACAGTATGGAGGTTCGTCATAAAATTAAAAATAGAACTGTCGTATGATCCAGCAATCCTGCTTCTGGGTATATATCCAAAATAACTGAAATCAAGATCTTGAAGAGATATCTTTACTCTCATGTTTATTGCAGCATTATCCTCAATAGCCAAGATATGGAAACAACCTAAATGTGTCTGTCAATGGATGAATGGATAAAGAAAATATGGTATATACATATAACAGAATATTACTGAGTCCTAAAAAGGAAGGAAATTCTGCCATATGTGACAAAATAGATGAATCTGGATAACATCAGGCTGAGGGAAATAAGGCAGTCACAGAAGGATAATATTGCATGATTCTGCTTATGTGAAGTATCTAAACTAGTCAAACTCAGATATAGAGAGTAGAATGGTGATTCCCAGAGGCTGGAGGGAGGGAGAAATGGGGAGTTGGTGTTCAATAGGTATAAAGTTCCATTTATACAAGACATGAATAAGTTCTAGAGATCTGCTGTACAACATTGAGCCTATAGTTAAAATTACTATATCGTGCACTTAAAATTTTGTTAAGAACATAGAGCTCATAGTAAGTGGTTTTACCACTTAAACAAAAAAGCTTGAGGCCTCCTCCTGAGAGAGAAGAAATTGCACCTCACAGCTTCAGCCCATGGACGTGGAGTTCCATCCTTCTCATGATCTTTCTGTCTATAGATGACAGCTTTGGTCTACGCCCATGTGTTTGAGCCTACTCATGATCTTCCATTCCTGACTGCCTGCTCTACGAATTTTGGGGTTGCTCAGCCAGGCTTCACAATCACATAAGCCGATTCCTTGTAATAAATCTCTTAGTAATAATACATCTCCTATTGGTTATGCTTCTATGGTTGAACACTGACTGATATAAGAAGTTATAGTTAGATTCCATATTGTTCACCTGGAGAGTTATTTATGATAAATTAAGTTCTAAAAAAGCAAGTTATGGAGTCATATGTATAGCATAATTTTTCTAAATAAAAATTAAGAAGTCTTATGTGTATGTATGTTTATATGAGCACAAGATAAGTATAGAAAGAGGCACACCAAATTAATATTGATTATCTCACACAGCATAGGAGTGACAGAGAAAGGAAAAGAATGCTAAACTTTCCTTATTACATTTCCATATGTGTTTAAGTGGTTACTATGGCCATGCATTTATTTTATAATTAAAAAGTAAAAATAAAAATTATGGTAAATCTATGACAGTCATAAAAATTGATTAAAAATATTAATGATTTAGGGAAATGCTAATGATATAATTTTAAGTGAAAAATGAGGATACAAAATCCATCTATCCATCATGGAGAGGCAGAGGTGGCGGGAGACAGAAAGAAAGATTCAGCCACCCTAGTTTCTTTACTTAGATAGATAGGAAAAAAAGATGGGAAGGAAATATTTCAAAATGGTTCCAAAACTTATCTCTGGGTAGTATGTTCATATGTGATTTTTTTTTGTATTTTTTGTTTTATTTTTCTCCAAAGTTGCCTACAATGAAAGTGATTTACCGTTATAATCAGACAAAAAAAACCCACAATATTTTTTAAAAGATGAATATGGGCATGTCAGGAAGCAATGTCTGGAAGCTTTTCTATTAGAAACAGATTCTTATAACTACAGGTTATTAGGGCACTGTATGGCAGACATCGTGTTGGAACCAGAGGAAATAGCGGGGATTTTCTAGTTGATCTAGGGTCTGTAGAAAGCACACTAAGATAATTCCTTTAATAGCTCTAACAACCTAGGCAGTGTCAGAGGCTGCTGCTGCCTGTCACTGGGGGAAGCAGCCAGCAGCATTTCCATATCACCCAACATCATGTCCGAGTGCAGTGCTCATATGCTAAAAGCAATTTGAGTCCAATGGGACTCAAAGTGAATTACCAATGTGCACTCTACCCAAAACCTGAGAAGACTAGGATTAGACTAAGCAGTGTCTTTCTGATTATCCTTCCTTGCCTCTGGACCATTTCAATCCCCAACAGTGAAGGATAGGAGAATCTATCTGCACCAGGACTCAATGGGTAGACCCATTTTTCTAGAGGCAGTTTTTACCAACTTAAGGTACAATTACACTCCCATTCAGAGTGGGGCAAAAAACAGAAACTGTGTGCCTTCTCCCTTTGTAATTCCCTAATTACAAAGCCTGGCTGTTTGGTATTTTTATGCCAGAAAGGCAGGACAGTGAGCAAGAGACCAGATAGTACTTTGTAAACCACTAAGCTACAGCCAATGGCATCTAAATCCCACAGTCCAGAAGCAGCATGAAAAATATCTCTACCAGCTATCCCCTCTGGAAAAGGGGAACAACCTGTTTCAAGACAAAGAGTATGGTTTAGTGTGATTCTAAATCATGCAAATGGTCATGGTTTTAGATCCTGTTGTGTTTTCTATAATTTACTTTAAAATACTTTCACATAGAGAGTGTGATATATATATGTGCACATTAATTTTAATCTATACTCTAGGGGCATTTAGTTAACATCTGAATTGCCATAATCAGGAATAGACACTCAAGAGGCAATTTGCTAACATATTAAAGGCTCAGAAGTCTTTGCTCCAGAGGCCATTACTATCAGCAGTTCAGTCACCTTAATGCAGGAAGCCTAATTAGCCTAACACATGTTAAAAATGAATTTTCATTGGTAAAATGAATGTTATTCAAGATGTGCACTGGCCACGAATGTCTTACAGGAACTTTAGACCTCACAAAAACTGGGTATAAGAATCCAGTAAGCCTTATCGCCTATACCCTTCAGAAGGAAGCCTGAAGCTTAAGATTGAAAATAGATGCTATGTCTTGGCCCACATCAGAGGATTTTGTCACCAGACTCTGACTAGAAAGTTAGCTGAATCCTGTTGCTATAATACTACCAAATCTGCCCCAACTAACCTTTTCACAGAAGATGTCATCCTGTATCTAAGAACAGAGCTGGAACTTCATTGAGATTACAAAACAGGTTATATGACTGCTTTTGTATTTGTTTGCTAATAAATATTTGTATGTTTGGGAGAATCGAGCCTGAAGTTTGCTTTTAGTATAATAGTCTTACCTAGTAATGAGACTGTTAAGTGAGGCCAAACTATGACTCTCACTTAACCCTGACTAATGGAAACTGCTGGTATCTACCAAAAAGAATCTAATAATAGGGAACCACCAAAGTAGATTAGGTCAGTTTGCAACAGAAATCTTCCCTCTGCCTCTAGGAAAATGAAAACTAATTCAAATCCCCTATGTTTTTCATAGCCATAGTCTTCTTTTTCCTCTCAGGTCACTTACCGATTTTTTCATCTTCCTGTACCATTTTCCTCTCTTCTCTAAAAGCCCTGAGCCAGCGTATCTTTTCTTCCAGCTTCTTGGCAAAGAATAGATGTATCTCCTCAGTCTCCTTGTTGTGAAGCTTGAAGGCATTCTTCATGCTGACATTGAAGTCATCATCTCTGCCATCTTCAATGTCGACTACCTCGTATTTATCCATGTCAATGCGGCCTTTATAATACAGGATGTCTCTCCGGATCAGGTCCTAGGTGGGGAGGAAGAAAAGGCTTTTTGTTGGAGGTATGTGAAGAGTGGGTACCAGGAGAGTTGGCACATGAGCATAGCAGGACTCTTAACACTGCCATTGTTTTGGAGTACTAATGGGGGTTGGTTTGGCCTAAATTTGGGCAGGTTAGCTTAGCAGTATGACATTGACAGGTTGGTTAACTAGATGCTCTTAGAGAAAGCCTCTGTCCTACATCCAAAGACTATGTTTCAGATCCCAGCAACAATCAATGTGTTTACAAGACTGCTGATAGGAAGTAGGAAGCAGTAAGCCACACAAGCATTGCTAACAAGGGCTTTTCCTCTTCCAAAATACTTACAAGCCTTCCAGAAGTATGAAATGAGCTGGCTGGTTGCCTGGAGTGTACTCAGGAATCCAAGCAGGCCAATGAGACCTGCATATCAGAGGGGGAATAAGTGGTAAGAGTAGCTAGGTGGCCACAGTCTGCTGGCCAGGAAGGATTACCTGGAGAGTGTTGAACAATTAGCACTCTCGGGATTTTGGGAGAAGGCCTAGTCTGGAAGGAGAAATGGGGGTAAAAGTGAATAAAGAGCTTCATATATTGACATGGATGAATCTCACAAATCTTACTGTGTGAGAAAAATAAAAGTTGTAGATGGATATAAACAGGATATAAACACTATATTGCCTATCCGTTGTTATCATTGTTTTGCTCTCGGGTACACAGAACTGGATTAATCCTAACTCTCAGTCCATGAGACACTCATCATTAGTCCATTCATGGTGCTCTTATTTCTCTATTTAGTTACTTACTTACTTTTAATAATATATTAAGTTTTGGTGAACCCGCCACCCAATCTAAAAGCTACAACACCAAGGCAACCTCCATCTTAAACACCATGCTCATCATTCCCCTAGCTTCTTTTCTATATGGTTTTATCTCAACTGTATCTATTACCCTTATATAAGGTTTAACAACATACAAAACAATGCCACATAATGTTTAGGGATACATACATATGTGCAAAACTTATAAAAAAATATATGACAATGATACATGCCAAATTCAAGAGAGTAGAGAGAGGAGACTGGGGAGAGGTGAGAAAGGAAGGGAAGGAGCTGAGAGGGAGAGGAGGAAGACTGTATTTGTAATGAATTATTTCTTAAGTTGGATAGTAAGTACACGGGTGCTCATTAAATTGTTTTTGTATCTTTCTGAATGTCAAATATTTTGTAAGTTAAAAAAAGAAAAACAGAGGGATGGATGAAATGACCTGCAGGATATAAAGTCTGATGAGTAACTGTCTTTCAGAGTGGTCTTTTAGTACCTCCACCTCTCAGCACAGCCCTCAGCTTCCCCTGAGAGCAAACCTACTGCTGGGACATGTGGTATGGCTGAGTGTGGCCAAGAAGGGCCCCAGGGAGCCCTGTCCTCACAGATGTCCTCTACTAGTAGCAGGGGCCCTTTCTGGCTAACTGTCCCTCCTCTCTGCTTGTATGTGGCCTTTCAGACAATCCGATAGA
Source organism: Tapirus indicus (assembly GCA_031878705.1). Lineage (NCBI taxonomy): Eukaryota > Metazoa > Chordata > Mammalia > Perissodactyla > Tapiridae > Tapirus > Tapirus indicus. The sequence goes on from CM062942.1 coordinate 51,549,371, forward strand.
GTCAGAAATGCTCATGAGGTTTTATTAACATTATATAGTTAAGTTAAACTCTTTCCATTCTACTGAATTGCCTGACATGCCTCACTTCTCAGCTGCAGGCTACTTGCCAAGGATTTGCCTTTGGCCACCCACATTCCCAATCCTAACTCTTCACACTGCATGGTAAAATGGGCTTTTCAGTAGGTCTGAGAAAGGCTATCTTTAAGAATTCCCAACATAGCTCTGTCAATTTCAAAGCCCCAGGCTGGGAAATACAGGTGTTGCTGAATTGCTTGGCAAAGAATAACCATCATGTTGTTCTTTCTCCTCCCATAATGATTGTGCATACAAATAAGCTGTGAGTACAGATGGGTTCTGACCTGTTGGGTGCCCCCGGCATCAAATTCACAAGAGAGCAAGAGGTCAGCTGTACAGAGTGGGCCAATGTTGCTCCAAGCCTGTTTCAGAGCTTGGGTTCCTTTCACCATGGTCAAATTGGACAAGTTCAGTCCTGGCCAAAAGGATGGGGTGGCTCCCATGCACTGACTTCCATAAGCCTCAGGAAAACTTTGAGAGACACATGCATAAAAAGTGGGCCCTGTCAGGCTAATCTAACTACAAAAGCAGGACAAGCTGAGGAGAATGGATCAATGTAATCTAGTTTGATTTCAAAAAGTCTTGAAATCTGCCTTACAATACATAATACAAATACACATAGACCTAGGAAGCCAGGTCTGGACCACAGAGCTAATAGGTGGGTGCCCACTTGGCTAGAACAAAGTCAACATCAACCTCCCTCTATTCCTAACTTCAGCCTGCAGCTTCCTTTCCCTCTGAGTTGGTGTGTCATTATCATTGTCAGTTCCCAAAAATGGGAAGGAAGTATAAGATATTGGAGTCAGATTTAAAGCATCAACTGAACCTCCTATTGTTTCTTTAGGTATTTAAGGATAACAAGGAACTAGAGAGAATTCTGCCTCTGTGGCGGGGGAACAAGGCCAGAGAGATGTGTCATCAAACTTCTCCTTTTGCCTGCTCTTTCTGGCTCCCCAGAGGGTTGAATGTGAGTTTTCAGCCATCAGATTAGTCATAAAGCCAAGTGTAGGGATGTGATAGGAATGATTAGGAATGACCTACTGTTCAGAAAATCCAATTGGAAAGGGTAGCTTAAAGCCATGAAGCAGCATAGAACAGTGGAAAGAGCGTGAGTTAGAGTCCAAGGCCCTGAGTTTGAGTACTAGCTGCTTAACCTACTAGCTGTGTGGTCTTAGGCAAGTCACTTAACCTCTTTCCTCAACTATGAAACTAGGAAAGTCATCCTTACCTTGTAAAACAGTTGTAATGTTCAAAACTAAACATGCGGTTTCCAGGTCATGAGGCCAGCCTTGTATGATAAACATGGTACAGAGCTTTCTTGCTCCTGGACCAGTGTTTTGTAAACCTTTAAAAAGTCCTTTTGATAAACCTAAAAATCTCACTTCCTCCTTTAGTTCATTTAAACTTTCAAAATAAGTTAAATATTGTGACGAAAAATAAATCAAAGCAAAGGTAACTCTGAATATTTTAAAATTTACATAGCTACCCCACTGTCCCCGGAAATTCCATATACCCTTTCAGACTGGGGGTGGGGGTGGGTGGCATATGGTATTTGTCACCCACTCACCAAAATCACAGATCTATACTTGGGCTCACGCTAATATCTCCTCCGTGCCGCAGTGATGCCTCCTATTCCAATCCTTCCAGCCTTCAAGATCAAATTCACAGTTTTCCTTCCCAAAAAAGTCTTCCCTGACTGCACCCTCCAGCTCAAGTCACTGTGGTTTCCATTTTCTGAATGCTAGCACCGACTACAAAGACCCTTACACAGTTGGCACTCAGCCACCACACTGCTGAGTTGCATTAGTTTTTTTCCCACAGCTTTTAGTTTTGTCTGCCCATTTAGGCTGTGCTCAGCACTGCGCCTTCCTTGGTCTTGCCTTACTCAGCGATTGTCCAGGGAAGGACAGCTTCTGCACATGGCAAGGGGACTCAGCCCTCCTGAACCCTGGCTGCCTATGATTCTATTGGGACCGGGCTGCCCACATGCCACTTGTTAATGGTGGTCTGAGTGCTTTCATAGGGACATAGTGAATAGGTGCTCATCACAGATGCTATTTGGGTCATCACAAGTTCCCTGCCTAAGTGGGGTTGTTTCTAATAGGATGCCAGCCTTCTTCCTTTTCCCTTCCACTCATCTGAGCTGAAGGACATTAAGGGGGCTAGTGCTTCTCCAGGAGGGTTCTGGAGGTCTGCAGACAAGCACACAGGCCCTAGTCCTAGCCATGGCTTCAGCAAGGAGCCTATGCCTGTCCCTGACATTACACAATTGAAATAGCTGGGAGCTGTTTGAATTTGGCCTCACTGGGTATTCATGGGGTTTTAGTAAGGCACTGCAGGACATTTTGTACAAATAACAGATGCTGTAATCTGGGGAATGCAACTGTTCAGGATTGCATCTCACCTGCTTGTCAGTAAGGTCCTCCCCACCTCTTTAGAAGGGGCCCTGGTTATTCTCCACTAACCTGGACCACCCTGGTTTTCTCTTCAGATCCTGGGGAAGGCACATGGGGTGGGACTGGATTTATCTTTCTCATTACTGTATTCCAGAATCTAGAGTGCATACTAAATAACAAAATAATAACAACAACAACGGCAAGAGTGAACGCTTAAACAGCACATATTATGTGCCAGACACTATTCTAAATGCTTTGCATTTCCCCCAACTTTATTGATGTATAATTGACAAATAAAGATTGTACATATTTAAGGTATACAATGTGACGTTTTGATGTGTGTATACGTTGTAAAATGATCAGCACAACCAAGTTAATTAACATATCCATCACCTCACATAGTTACATTTTTGCTTGTGATGAGAACACTTAAGATCTACTTTCTTAGCAAATTTCAAGTATGCAATACAGTATTGCTAACTATAGTCACCATGCTGTACATTAGATCTCCAGAACTTATTCATCCTGCATAACTGAAAGTTTTTACCCTTTGATTAACATCTCCTCATTTACCCCACTGCCACCAGCCCCTGGCAACCACCATTCTACCCTCTATGAGTTCAACTGTTTTAGATTCCACATATAAGTGAAATCATATGATATTTGTCTTTCTGTGTCTTATTGTATTTAGCATAATGTCCTCTAGGTTCATCCATGTTGCCACAAATAGCAGGATTTCCTTCTTTTTTAAGGCTGAGTAATAGTCCATTGTGTGAGTGTGTGTACATCACATTTTTTTATGCATTCATCCCTGGACAGCTAAATGCTTTGCATTTATTAACATAAATAATCCTCACAATAATCCTACAAGGTAGGTACTGTTATAATCCCACTTTATGAGGAACTGTAGATATAAAGCAGTTAAGAAACTTGCCCACGGGGCCGGCCCGGTGGCGCAGCGGTTTAGTCCGCGCTTGGCAACCCGAGGTTCGCGAGTTCGGATCCCAGGCGCCCGCGGACGCACTGCATGTCAGCCATGCCGTGGCGGCGTCCCATATAAAGTGGAGGAAGATGGGCACGGATGTTAGCCCAGGGCCAGTCTTCCTCAGCAAAAAGAGGAAGATTAGCAATGGATGTTAGCTCAGGGCTGGTCTTCCTCACAAAAAAAAAAAAGAAAAAAAAGAAACTTGCCCAGGAATAAAAGCTACTAAATGACCGAGCTGGGCTTTGAGTCCAGGCTATCTGGCTCTAAAATCTGTGCTTGTTTAAGCATTGTGTATACTGCCTCCCAATAAAAATTTGCTGAATGAATAGTAACATTGCATATACAGTAATAGTATCAATAACTAGCATTTACTAAGTACTCACTATGTGCCAGGCGCTGCAACTGTATTGTCTCATTTAACCCTCACAACTTCCCTTCCATGTAGATACCATTATGATTCTCATTTTGCAAATGAGGGGATAATAACAGGCATGGAGAATTTGCCCAAGGTCACACAGCTCATGAGAAAAAGGAAATTGGTGCCTTCTTGTCTGGCCCTAGAACCCATGCTCTTAACACTGTACATCATTGCTTCCCACTACCCTCAGGTGGTTCTTCTCAAAGCCTCCTGAGATAAATTCTATCATCAGCCTGATTTGACACTGAGGAAAGTAAGGACTTAAAGTCAAAGAACTGGCCCAAGGTTAAACAAATTGGTAGGAGACAGTAGAGTCTAAGACCCAAGTGTTCTGGTTTCAAATCCCCATCTTCTTTCTGCCCTATCCCCATCTGTGTTGCTATTCTTGCACTTCTCAGTTGTCCCAAATGGCTCATCCTCCAAGTCTGGCCCATCAGTGCAAGAAAAGAAATGGCCCAAATGCAGAACATTCCTTGAACAGAAGCAATCCTCTCTCCAGCATCATTATACTCTATTTAGTGATCATCTTCCCAGAATACGGTGAAAGCAACCTAAATATTGAGTACTTATGACACAGGGGACAACAGAGCATGTCCAGACTGGCACAATTGAGGACAGAGGATACAGGGAAAAGGCTGTTTGTGGCAAACACAGAAGTGTAGGAACATTAGTGGATGACTGACTGAGGAGAGGGGAAAGGAGGAAAGCTCCTTTCCCATTAAAAAATGAAAGGGAAAAAACGAAAAAAAAGGGAAAAATCCCCCAAAGCAGCAAAATAATTCCCAATATAATCATCTCAGGAAGAAAACAACAAAATGCATCCAGTAACTAAAATAAAAGTGCAATAAGATGTAGAAAAGCAGAGACAGCCATTATAGAAGACAAGAAAGAGAACAAAAAGTCTTAGCTAGATTTTTCAAAAGAAAAGTGACAAGGAAAGAGGGAGGGAGGATAGCAAAAGTTAAAGAAGGGATCACATAATTAGAAGTTAGTGGTATCTTTTCCCACCTACTCTAATGGCCATTTAAAAAGTATCTTCTTAGATATATTCACACACACGTACATGCACACTCTGAAACAAGCTACAAGTTGTTCAAGCAGTTCTAAGTAGCTTGGGCAATCCCAACTTCCAATGTACAAAATGGGGAAGTTTTTGCATAACTGACTGGGAATTAAGAGAATCTTAAGAGAGTTGGATGGGAACTTAGTGACTGGGCTAAATGATCTCAGATAGAGATCAGGTAGGTGTTTCAATCTCTCCTATACTATCTAGCAGGTAATCATTGAGCTCATTTTTGGATACATCTAGTGATGGGGACCTTACTACCTTACAGTGCTGCCTACTTCTGAGTCGGGGTTATGGGAAGACTAAGGCTAATGAGCACCTACTAAGAGCCAGGCCCTCTTTTAGGCATTTTACACGCATTGTTTTCATTTAATCTTCACAACAATCCTGTGAAATAGTTATTATCCCCATTTTACAGATGGTAAAGTTGAGGTACAGGAAATGAAAAGTCAATCGCTTGAAATTATATAGTTAGTGAGTCCTTGAACTAATCTAATGAACCCAGAATTGTCTGACCACAAAGTTTATGCTTTATCTACCACTCCACATTGCTTCTGTCTGCAAGGAAACTGTGGGAGAATCTGAAGTGCCAGGCTGAAATCCAGATATTCTCTGTCCAGTGTAATCCTCCCATCAACTAGTCTAGTTACTGGCAGGATAAAAGCTGAGTTTTATGTGACATGACTTGCTCTTAGGAAACCAGTGCTGAGCCGCTGTGGTTGCTCCTTCTCTTTCTAAATGTTTACAGACTGTTTAATAATCTATTACAGAATTGTGACAAGCTCAATGGCAATAATGACATAGAGGTTACCAGTGTAGAATCTAGAGTCAGCTTGCCTGGATTGAACTCCTGGCTCCATTGCTCACTAGCTATGTATCACCTTGGGCAAATTATATAACTTCTCTTTACTTCACTTTACATATCTTTAAAATGGGAATAATAATAATAGTACTTACCTCATAGGTTTGTCATGAGGATTAAATTGGGTTAATGAATGCAAACAGAATCACAGAGGCACTCAGTAAATGTTAGTTCATTCTTATTTTATTGTCAATCTATATTTTCTAGACTCCTTTATGCTTTGAAAACTGGTACATTTTCCTATCTATAGTGTTCTCATAGATCTCCTGGGACTCATTATTCTGCTGACTTTACCTACAGCAATTCCACTGGGGACATCTGAAAATTATTTCAGTGCCCAGCCATGTGTATATTTTTAAATTGCATTGCACCTAAATTCCACTAGACTATAAGCTCCATGACGGCACAGCTGACTGGCACAGAGCAGGGGCTCAATAAATACGGCATGAAAGAATGAATTCAGAGCAGTGAGGTGCTTTATTACAACCTCAAATACTTTGGGCTTAAATTCTCCCTCAACAGGTTTATGCTCTTTTTCCCTTGACAGAGAAGTTTTGTGTTCCTCTGTTAACACTGAACTATCTGCCTCAAGGAGGGGGTTGTCAGACTATCACTTCTTTTCTTTCTTTGAATAGATCTTTAAAAATCATTGATAATATCTTAGCATTTTTTAAAATTAACATTGACTCATCTAGGATTCATGAAACCACTCTTTGTCACTCCTATTAAATATCCTATCACATGTAAAATGTTACATATTATCTAGCCACTTGCCAGGGGCCCATGTTTCCTCCTTTTTAAATATGAGCTCATCAGAAAGCTTAATGTAGCCACTTTTGATTATTTAGCTCACTTGTTCCCTTCCTCCACTATAAAAAGGACTACTGAGCTTTGGGGTGTCCTTTTAAATTGTGAGGCTGAGCTGAGTGCCTTACTCCTCCAGCCCTAATCCTGGCCTTTCCCCTTCCTTTCTTTTGTAGATTTCTTCTGTCAAAGGAATCTTCACCTCAGGAAGCCTTGTCCATTCTTTCCAGCTGTGTCTCAAGAGGAGAGTCTTTCATAGTAATAGCAAGAAGTCCCTCAACAACCCAGCAGACAAAAGACCTTCTTTTGTCCCCATGGTCATTTCTCAAGTTTATCCCCTATTTGCTGAATAGAAAGGCCTACTGTAGATAACAAACAGAAATCCTCAACCATGGCCTCAACACAAACATCAGATATAGTTTTAATAGTTTTTGAAAAATCAGGCTGTAGCTGCTCATGCTCTGGGAAACCATAGTCAAGAAGGCCCAGGTATGTGGAGTTTGTGGCCTTTATACCCCAGACTCTGGGCTAGCTTTGCTCTGGAAAAAAGCCCATGGTTCTTGCTAGAACAAGGCAGCTCCTGTCTGAAGGAAGCTATCCCTGCTTCGAGGTTTCTCTCGTTTTTGTCATCCCTGTTGCCTAATTCCCCCATCCTGCCAGCTTGGCTGGCTTAAACCCCCAGTCCTGCTTTGACTTCCAGTTTCTCCTTAATCACTGGCTCCTACTAGCTGGCCTGGAGTTGACTCATCATTCCATTTTGGTCTTCTGCTGCCCCTTGCCTCTTAAACTAAGCTGACTGTTCATCTTGTTTCTTTATTCCTAGCCTTTGTCTCACTATTTTGTGTGCTGGCTCCTGGCCCTGTCTCCTATAGCCACTGCTTTCCAGAGCTGAGTTTCACATTTTACTTAAAATAATCCCAGCTTAGGCTGACAGATGCTGAAATTAATAGGGTCTGAGTGGTGGGGGGACTCCAAAATAAACCAGCTTCCTAATTGTTTTGCTGTGCCTCTTTATGACTGGTTGTTTTGAGTGTAAACACACCTCAGTGGGAAGAATGGGCACATGGCTATTGGTGACATGGCTTATATGTCAAGAATTTCCTTGGCTGCCTAAATTAACCTTCAAAAATCCTGTCTCCTGATTTGATAGAAGTCTTAGGAAGTGTTGGGGGGAGCTACGAAGAGGCTTGGGTGTTTGGCCAAGTTCCAGATTCACAAAAGTTCTCTCTTCCAGGGTCAGCTCCAGACCAAGGAAGTTATTATCCCCATTAACTAGCCAGCTATTGGTTCCAGAGCTGGCATTCAAAGCTTACTCCCAGACACTGAGGCAGTTAAGACTCAAAGCTCAATTTTTTCTCTCAATCCACTGTCAAAGGCAAATGGATAAAGATTTCACGCAAGGTGTGGCACACATATAGAACAGGGGGCTTAAAAACAGATGCATTGTTCATGTTCCAGGCTGTGAAAAAATGATAGTGTTTAACCTGGTGTTTCATAACTCAGCATTCCTCTTCACAGGCATTTGCTACTGGGTAAGGAAGAGAACAAAGGGACTGGATGATGGAGAAAGAGCCAAGGGTAGGACGGTGAATTTGGAAAGTCACTCTAAGCATTCTTTGGTTTTTCCCTCTTTTTTTACTTTCTCTGGTCCCAAATTCTTCTCAGCCAGTCCCTGGAGCCAAAAGGGGTCTGAACTCCCTATCTTGTTGAAGGAAGTGGGGAGAACAGTATCCTATCAGAAGTGACCAGGCTGAGAACATATACCATCCTCCTACCTGGTAAGGAGAAGAGATCAAGAAACCAACACTCATACTGGTCAGCCAGGGGTCGATGACAAGAGAAAACCTCTCCTCAAGTGGACTACAGAGAAGGGAGGGTGGAGAAGAGCACAGTTGAGAGTTTAGGGAAGTGACATGCCTTGTGTAGGAAATGGGTAAGGGCACGGGAAATTTCTGTACCACAAAGGTACCCACCTGTCAGGGAAAAAGTATGGGGCGCCCTAACAGGCCCCTTGTTTATTCCTAGGCCAGTGAGGGGCCAGGTGGCTAGAGCCACTAGAGTGAAAATGGGGGGAGGTGCTCAGGGAAGCCACTATATACCCACTGCGATAGAAATATTTCAATATTTTTAACAACTGGTGCAAACCAGCAGGCTATCAGCTCTGGATGGAAGGAAGTGAGAAGATCACTATGGGGGGGGGGAAGAGCAAAGTGTAAAAATGATACCAAGACAAAATGTACTAACTTTACAGTTTCAGTGCCCATAAGCCAGCCCTGTCTGTGATATTCATGCCATACCAGTGATCCTGATAGGGAATTGCTGCCGATCTCCTGCCTGTTTTTCACCCAGCAGTTTTAGCCCACTTCACTCAGATCTGAGGATGATGGAGAGGGAGGAGCTGGTGCCCCCAAGGTACCCATCTCCCTCACAGAAGAAGGGAGTGGGCTTACCTTCTTGCAGAGGACCATCTGGTGGTCAAACAGGAAGAAGACCCGCTGCTGGTTGCGGCCATAGGGCTGGTAGATCCAGGCCATCTCCCCAGTGTAGATCAGCTCCGAACTCCTGTCTAGGATGTCTTCGCCCTGGGAAGGACACGTGATAGTGAGAGGCAGCCAGGCAGGAGAGATGGCCTCATCACCTGCCTGGAGGCACCTAAGACTAGGCATAGACTGGGGCAGGAGGAAGACAGAAAGGGCCTGATGGGGAAAGAGGGATGGAGGAAGGACTCTTGGGAATCATTAAAAGGCCCCATGAGCTGTAAAGACCCATATTCTTGTTTACCCTAAGGCCAAAGGAGCGCCACCACCCAGGACTACTATAGTCCGTCTATGCCAGTTGCCCTCTGGCCCTAGAGGCACCAGCTGCCGTGAGGTTCGTTCTCTCTCTCATTCTCCCTTTCTCTTTTTCTCTATGAATCTCTCTTTCTGTCCCAGTCTTTCATCCCAGCCCTAGTCTTTTAGTCTTCTCCTTATACATAAAGAGTAATCCTGAGCAGGTGGTAGAAGTCTCTCAGCTTCCCAGACAAGTAAAAGGGGACAGGGGAGGGGCAAGGAGATGATAATAGAGAGAGAGAAAGAATCCACTCACCCTCTTAAAAATATTTTTTCTTCTCCTCTCAGTTAATTAAAATCTACTGATTAAATAGGAAACTTCACGACCACATGCTTCCTTGGACTGTTACCCAGAGAGCCTGAAGCCACTTCTCCTCCTTGCTACATAGAGCCAGACACACACAAAAAAGCACCAAGACACCTGACTTCTAGCTAATTCAATTCTACAGTTTCTAAGGGCCCCTCCTTTATGGTAACTCTGCTAGGTCAGAGGTGTGTGGGGGTGTATGTCAGATGTCAAGCCCGACTTGGCTCCTGTTCTCAAGGAGCTTACATCTCAGTGGAGGAGACTAATACAGGTGTGCTCAGAATTCATGGAATACAAGGCAAACCACACCAAAGGCCATGGGCACAGGAGTGTGCCATAGGCCCAATCCAGGGCCTATGTGAAGATGGGGATGAAGAGTAATGGCCCAGGACTCAGGAGGATTAATATCTACTGAGCACCTATATGGGTCAGACATTACGCTACATATGTACTTTTACTCTATCTCTTCTGAGCCTCACCATAGCCCTGGGAAGTTAGATATTCTTGCTCTCATTTTCTAGTCCGAGGTATAGAGAGGTCAAGTGATCAGCCAAGGTCATCCAGTGAGTTAGCCAGAGATTCACAATCCAAACCCAATTCTGCGGCTCCAGAAAGTGTGCTCACTTTTGCCACTACCTTTCGCTGTCTCTGGGCCAAAAAGTCGCTGGAGGATCAGCCCCTTCCTCTCTCTGGGTCTCAGTTTTTCCAGATGTTAAATAAGGTATATGAGGATGATCTCTAAGGTCCTAGCCCTGATACTCTGATGCTACGATCTCAGCCTTGCAACCAAAATTTAAGTCAAGGATAGAGATGGAGGAGCCTGCATCCCCCCTGAAATAATCAGAGTCAAAAAGCCTAGGCAGGACAGGGGGCCAAAAAGAGAAGTGGCTGGAAATGGTGTTCTTGAGCATACCACTTTTTTCCAGTCTAAGGGATGGGAAGGAAAAGGGGAGCTCAGTGGAAATATTTTCGAATAATACAACCTCAGAAAGAAAGCTCAGAGATACCACTGTGACTCCAGACACCACCTCAGGGATACCCTGGAACTTAGGTAAACACTCCTCCTTGAGGGGCCTACATACCAGCACAGAACCTCCAGAGGTCCAGGGCGGGGTGGGGTGCGGGGAAAGCCCTCAGAGTGGGAGAACTGTGCAGGGCTTTCCTGTTGGAGGGATGGGAAGCTGAGAGTGGTACAGTCTGCCATGCTCCACCCTGAGTCAGGCCAGGAAGATGTGCCACTGTGCATTTTGAATATGCATGAAGTGAAAGAAAGCAATAAAAAGGAGCCAATGCCATACAAAGATGGCCAGGATGACTTTTAAAGGCACCACTTGCTAAACTGAGGATGATCAGACCAGAAGGACTACTCAGTGTCATCTGGCCCACCCACTGTACCAGCCAGGAGCACCCCAATTCTACTTTAAGTACTTGCCACGTGTAACTCCACCAAGAGAAAAAAAAACTTGAAAAAAAATACACCCCCTATGCCCACCAAACTGACTGATGTTGGGCAACTCATATATCCTCTCTGTACCTCAGTTTCCTCATCTTTAAAATAAGGATAATAACAGTACCAACCTCATTTGGCTATTGTGAGGATTATATAAGTTAACATCTATAAAATGTTTAGGAAAGTACACATCACACTGTAAGTGATAGTTATTATCTTGACTATTATTATGTGCCCTATATCCTGTGCCACATATTCCTATTAATACTCACAAAAAACATTAAGAAACGTACTGTTGTTACCCCTAAAACCAAGGTCAGAGAAATTGGAAGTAATTTGTCCAAAGTGGCAGAACCTAGGCCAGACTCCCTCCAAAGTCCATGCTCTAAACCACCAAAACACAGTAGAATGATGTTCCCTTCGTGGAACCACCAGATGGCTTGGAAGATTTCTGAGGTGAGAATCTCAGAAGACTTGGGTTCTGGGCCCAGTGCTGCCACCAACTCACTCCGTACTCTTGAGAGGTAGCTTAACCACTCTCAGTTGTTTCCTCATTTGGACAATGGGGATAATAGGATGATTCCTGTTTGTCTCACTTCACGTGATTGCTTGAGAGCATCAAATCAGTTCATGTAAGGGAAAGAGCTCTCTCAGAGTTCAGAGCTCTCACTCTTTGCTTCCTCTGCCCAAATTGCACCACACGTTTCTTTGTCTTGCCCCAAAAAGTGCAATCCCTTACCACTGCCTCCTACCCCACGGGCCTTCTGTTCTCTTCCATTCCTCCAGGATTTTGCTCACGTTGTTCCCTCTGCCTGGAACTTATCTGCCCTCACAGGATAGCCAAGGCCACATCTCATTCATTTCAATATCCCAATGTCCAGCACCCCATTCTAATTACAGGTAAATTGTCTGATGAGGGGTTGTGGCCTGAGCAGATCCAGGAAAAGAATGACAAGGGAAATGACATCCTTTTCATACAGTTTATGCTGCCTACCGACAGGAGGGCAGGGAAATAACAAATCCATCCAGCTCCATATTTGATCTCCTGCTCCGAGGGGTATACCTCATCAAACCACCTTAGCTTTTAAATAGATGCTTTTGATGTCTCCATCACGTTGGGTTTTTGTGTTTTCTCCAACTTCTTTGGATTCAATCATCCAATGGTAAACTCTAACAGGCTCTTGGGCATTACACAACCAGGCTGTGAGGGGCGGGGTGTCATGAGGAGGAAATAACAACCAAATACAATCAAGTTTCCACACATGAGTTGCAAACTTGGGTTCCTGGTAAAAATCTCCAGAAAAAAATAATTAAAAAGAAGCTGTCAGGGATATGTTCTTTCTCCCCTCCTTTCAAGTAGATCTAATGAGTGTAAAGGGTGGCAAAGCGACAGCTCAACCAAACCTCAGGTCAGAGAAATTAGAAATGGAAATTTCCCAGACACTGCAGTCCTTGGGAACAGGTTCACCTCCCTGCTGCTCCCCTAAGCTGCTCTAAGGTATTGACTATTACTTTAGAGGTATGGGTGACACTTTCACTCATCCATTTATTTTTCAGGAGTCCTGGGGGGTGGGACAGAGCAGGGGTTACTTCATGAACTCTAGTCCCCATAGGCTGGCAGGGGGCAGGGATGGTAACTGGAGTTGGGCAAAAAGACCCAGAATGTTCACAGAATAAGTTGAGGGAGGCTCAGATCTGGATATAATACAAGACATCCTGCTCTCTAGCCAGATGCTCTGATTTATTGAGCAGGCACCAACTGCCTGTATGCCACCAACCCTCCACCCTCTTTCCCAATTCCTCTCCAAGGGAGACTAACCTCTAAAGGTTTCCCCTATAACTCCTCTTTTTCATTTGACAAATTAAGAAAAATTATCATGTGGATGCTTCTGACAGCCACCCTGTTTGTTCGAACATCTGGGGGAGGCAAAGGAGTGGCAGAGACAGCAAAGCACTGCTTCATTTTCTTGATTTGCAAGGCTTGTCCAAAGCAGCCCTCAGCAAGCTGGCAGGATCTCTCTGCATGTTCAACTGCTTGGGCAAGTGGAACATACAAAGAACCTATACCTATGGCAAGAGTCAGCAAGCCATGGAGTGGACACATCCTGTTGTTTTCTGGGGGAGATCTCTCAGCACTCATCCACCTTTAGCCTTACTGGAATTTGGATATTCCCCCCAAGGCAGTCTTACTGTTTTGCTTACATATGGGCCCTTTACTGCAAAAACAAGTCCCTGCAGTATCACAAAGGGAAGTAATTGGGCTGTGGGAAGCAGAAGGTTAGAAGAGTATGTGGTGCAGTAGTGAAAAGAACACCACACAGGGAATCTGGAGACTAGATTCAAGCTTTAGCTTTGTCACTGACTTGCTGTGTGGCCTTGGTCAGAAACAAGCTTCTCAGACTTATACCATCATTACAAGCTGTGTGTGTGTATGTGTGTGTACATGTGCACACACAAGCATAAAGCATAGCAAGGGTTGTTGGGGGGAGTCCCCTAGAGCCCTGGTGACTCTGACATTCTAGAAGTCTTTAAGACCAGATATAGCAAACATGACAGACACTTTAGGCCTGGCCTCTGAAATGTACCCATCAGGTCTTGCTGGAGAACAGGCTTCCTAGAGGGCAACCCCTCTGGAGCTGGTAAGTTCCCCAGTGACCCCAGAGTCTGAAAAGGGAACCATGAGGAATTTTTCTTCTTACCAATTTAGATGAAGAAGGGCTTTGCCAAGCAGGAGGGTGCCAGGGTTGTTTGGGCTTGAATGAGATTAGAGGACCAATCAATCATGCTAACAAAGGAGGCAGAAGATTAATTGTTCTCCTATCAATCACGGCTCAGAATTGCCTGTTTGTTTCCCACCCCCAGTCCCAGACAAAAACACAGGAAATTCCTTCTGAGATGCCGGGTCTTTAAATCATACTTCAGTGCTTTTGAGTTTGGTGTTAATGAGGCTCCCTGGATAAGCCAAAAAATTTCAAGCCATTCTTGGTCCCCCATGACCCCAGCTGCAGGGACTAGAGGCCCAGAGCACATGAAGGAATTAGATCTTCCAGGCATTGAGAAGGGGGAAGATGTTCCAGGGAACACAATGACAACCACTGCTGGGAACCTCCTCTTACAGAGAACCCTGCCAGGTGTAGAAAAAAAGAGGCTTGCTAACCAGCCACAATTTCAGAGTGCCTTAGGGTTGATGGGCTTGCTAGAGGTCATTTGATCCAGCCCTCTGCCTCTGGTCAGGCAACTAGCCAAAGCAAACCAGACACAAGGGAAGGAGAATTCATGATTTCCTAATAAGTCTGGGCTGGTCCTGGCTTCCTCTTATGAGCAAAAGGGTCTCTTTATATAGAGTCATTATTTTCCCTGCATCTCAAAGAATCACTGCTGTTTTCTACTCTGTATGGAGACATTATCCTTCAAATAGGACTCAAAAATATGCCAGCTTCTCAGAATTGTGGTCTTTTCCAGCCATCTACATTAAGGAGGAACAGATGTTGCAGAATAAAGGAAAGATGATTTTTTCTGGACCTTGGTTAAGTAGCTGTTTGTAAGGCTGATGCTTAATCCCCTTGAATTGTGCTAAACTGCTTGAAATGTTAGAGAGAGACTACCTCTCAACCACAGGAAATTATACCTGAGTTGAGGCCAGTAGAATGGGGAGCTAGCTCAACATCTACGCTGTGACCACGAGGCTTAAGATTGCCACCTGGTAGCATGTCCAGCCTCTCCCATCTTGGTTATGTTAGCCTGTGGACTGTCAGACTTCACAACTTGGGCCTGAGAGATAAATGTGAAATATCATTACTTCTGGTTCTCTTGGTGGGCACAAGAGACAAACACTAAATAGCATATTCAACACACAGGTACCGGCAAGGCCTTATAATTCACAGCTCTGTTTCTATTGAATAGAAACCTCAGGAACCTCAACAGAGAAGTGGCACTACAGAGGCAAAATCTCCATTTATTCCTTAGGCTGTGTATATCCTCTGCAAGTGAGCATCTAGGAAGGGAAGGCTTCAGTGACTTCAGTCACTGAAGGCTTTCTGAGTTCAGAGAAGTTGTGACTGTTTTCAATGGAATGAAAGGCTGTCGGGGATTATTTTTATAAGCATATGATAAAAAAAAGAATTTGGTCTGTCAATTGGGCAGGGATGATGGTGATAGCCTTGAGTGTGCAGGCTTCAGTAGACCTAGTAGATGTGTCAGGGTGAGGCGAACCCACCAACAGGAAAGAAGTATGTTGGCTGGCCTGCACCAGAGAATCAACCTTGTGTTCCATGTCTGGGAGTGAATTAGTACATACAACTCCTTATCCAGGTGTTCACCTGGTGATGATAAAATTCCAGGACTTGAAAAAGCTTTGAAAGGCTACCGAGTCAACCCAACTGATTCCTGGCAACACCCAAAGAGACGAACCTTTCCTTTCTTAATGAAGTATCTCCACAAAGATTTTTCCTTCTTAGAAATCCTTCTAGAATTAGAAATCATCCTCTTAGAAAACCTTCTTAACCTTCTTAGAAAGCTATTCATGTACACAACGCCTCTCATTAGCAGGATGTTTTGCCTTAGCTCTAATCTAAGTCCTTCCTGCTGCTCTTCAAATCTAATGCCTCTTTGTCCATCATTGGCTAAGATGGGAAGTTCTGGCTAGGCCATTCAGACTCCCCAATGACCCTACTGGTAAGGATCCTACCTCCCAGTCTAGGACAGAGGCCTGCCACTGGGCAATCTTGTCGATATTCTCCAAACGCCGCTTGCGCTCATTGATTTGCTGAGTCACATTTCTCATGACAGCCAGAGCAGCTGCCACATACCTGTAGTCACTGTGAAGACACAAAAGTACAAGTTTGATGAATCAATGTACCAGAGAACCAGTGTGCTCAGTGCCAACCCTGACAAGCATTCTCCTCTTCCTACTTAGTAACACAGCTCTGATTTTCAAATGGAACACATGCCACATGGAGGAAAAGACTACATTTTATATCCTTTACAGTCAGGGGTGACTATGTAACTAAGTTCTGTCCAGTGACACATAAATAGAAGTGTTGGACAGAGCTTTTCAGAAACCTCCTTTAAGGAAGACAGCATGCCCTTCATTGATCTTTACTTAATTCTGATGCTTGGAATGTAGATGTGATAGCTGAAGTTCTAGCAACCATCTTGGATCATAAGAACAAGGTCCATACTCCTAGAGATAGGATAACAGAAAGCTGGAAGGAGCTCAAGTCTCTGTGGCCATGGAGTCACATAGCAGCCATAAACTACCCACCTGCGCCTTCTTTTATACAAAAGAGAAATAGACCCCTATCTTTTTTATGCCATTACTTTTGTGTTCTATCAGATATAACCAGCCAAGGATCAAGAATGAAGCTTCACACATGGCATGGTCCAAACCACTTTACCTAATCTCTTCTATCACCTATTTATAGGAAACCCTGCCCAAAGTCACTGTGAAATAACATCCACACCTTTCCTCCCGTACAATATAGAGATGGGATGTAGCATAGTGGTTGAGAACAGAGTCTGGAGCCAGACTCCTTGGGCTCAAATCCTAGTTTTGTGACTGACTAGTGGTGCGGCCTTTGGCAAATCTCATTCATCTTCTCAATGACTCAGTTTCCTCATCTGTAGAATGGGAAGAATTAGAGTAGGATTTGTTGAGGGTTTAATCATCCCTGTAAATTCTTTTACTCTTGGCTCATAGTAAATGTTAGCAGTATTATTCATACAAATCAAACATTTCTCTAGTATAGACATCACATGGGTTGTCTCTCAAAACCTCTAGACCCAGAAGTGTAACCCTAGGCCCAGTTCCCAGAACTTTGGATGGCCCACTTGTTGAAGGTTATACCACTCTGCCCAGTTTTCTCTGTTTATCTGATCTGATTTCCGATCAAATGGTTCCTGTGAAAAGCAGACTGAAAGTGAGGTCCCAGACATTTGGTAAAGCTACAATAAACTGAGAAGACAGGAGGATGAGTTATGGTTCAGTCTAAACTAACCTTTCCTTAGAGAACCTGAACATGCTTTGTGGTCACTAACTTGCTCACTGTCCCAGCACCAATTAGAAAGAAGAGAGGAGAAAAAAAAGATGCACAGCAACTGTCTTTTTCTTTCCTAATACATTGAAGTGTGGGGTGGTGGACCAAAGAGGCACTGGGAAGGGAGTTCTAACTGTCAGGGAAGACACCACACAGCACCTCCTCTTAACTGGCCTCCCTGGCTCTAGTTTGTTCTCTGCACACCTGCCAGACCATAGTCTTCAAAGGCTACTGCATTTTATCACCTCCAGTGATGGAAAGCTCACTATACCTCCTAACCAGTCGATTCTGTCTCAAGATAACTCTTAAAAACAAAAACAAAAAGTCTTCTTTATTCTGAGCCTTAATGAATGTTAGCTATTATCAGTTTTTCTTCTGGATCCTGCTGCTGACTCATATTGAGCTTAAGGTCGACTAATGCTTCCTGTCTCTTTAAAATGTGCTGTTTAGAAGCTGCATCTCTCTCAGTCTGTCCTTGAACTGTTGATTTCTTAGACTCAACTGCAAAACTTTACATTTGTTCCAGTTACATTTCATCCTTTTACAGTTACTTGCTCCACCCTATGGAGGATCTGTTGGGCTCTGTAACACTGTCAAAGTTTCTCCCTGGAAAGACTATCTGAGCCTGCCATTTAGAAACAGGGTAATAGGGTGATGACAGAAGGGACAGTTGCAGTGTAGAAGTTGGTGACATAAGTACCCGTGTTCTTTGGACCCATTTTCTCTCCCATGCCATTCCTCTCTCTGATTTGAGGGCATAAGGAAAATGCCTTAAGCCACTCTCTGGAAGGCAAAGCACAGAGCTACACTGTCCAATACGGTAGCTACTAGCCACATTTAATTAAAATTAAAAATTTAGTTTCTAAGTTGCACCAGCTACATTTCTCAGGACTCAGTAGCCATATGTGGCCTACTCTACTGGACAGCACAGACACAGAACATTTACATCATTGTAGGAAGTTCCATTGGACAGTGCTGGCATGAGAATTCTTATTAGTCTGCCTGACTCCATGTACTACTCAGGCATGGATTCATCACTGCCACTGTGTCATACTGTCAGTCAACCGTTACCATTTTTAGCTGGCTGTTTTTCTCACAATGGTTAGAGGGGGAATGTCCCCATCTCTAACGTGCTCCCCCCCCCCAGCTTTAAGAGCGGGTAACAGAAGTGAATAGCTGTAGCTCAGAGCCTCTAGGCCTCCAGGTGAGGTCTGGGCCCAACCCCCTAATGAGGAGATTGAACCAAGATTGCCTTATTCCAGACGTGTTAGCTAACCTCCCTCTTGTACAGAGTATTCCTTCTTGTCAGCTTAAGGAAGGTTGGATGGTGGAGTGGGGACATGTCAGCCTTCTGTAAGAAAAGGTAGTATTATTCTACATTTATCCCTCTCCATCCATCTAATCTTCTCCTTCAGAGGCCACTCTGACTGCCTGCATTTCAGACCTACCTATCCGAATACCTATCTGGCTAAGCCTTCAAGCTGGTAGCAGCCCCTAATTCCCTTCAGATCCAAGCTACCCTGACATGCATCACAGGAGCTGTCATCCTGATACAGCTTTCTGAGGCCTGCCAAAAGGGGTGGCCCATGGCCTGGGGGTAGTGCTGGGCCCAAGAGGCCACCCCGACGGAGTACAGGGATTGATGCAGTCTGCCACTGCCTGAACTACTACTCTCTCGGCACTCTGGAGCCCAGGGGCTAGAAGGAGAGGGGACCAGAGACCCAGAGGGCAAGAAGGCCTTGAGGCAGGGGTTCCAGTCACAAGGTGAAGGAGCACAAGAATGGCAAATCCCAGGCGGATGTTTTATCTTATTGGCTCCTACTAAACCCAATAAGGCCCTAGGGTTGCTTTGGCATAAGAAACTAACATGGCTTTTGGCTGTGCTTGGAAAATGGTCTTTCTGGGGTTCTTAAAAGCAATTATGCAATATATAATTTACCTAGTTAATATCATCAGTCCACAAGTATGACTCCTGCTAGGGTCCATGGAATGGATGCTCAGGAGTAGGTGGAAGATGAGCTGTGATATAAAAACATTTGAGAACTACTCTTTGAATATCCCAGTTTTGAAACCATTGGTCTGAAGGGCTGCTCCACTGAGATGTACATGCAATAGTGTCTGCTTCTGGTCACTTAGCACCGTGAAGTATAACTGTGGAGGTCATTTAAGCTCATGACAACATGGGCTGGCAGAACTGGAGGAGGCCTTCCAGACTGGCTAGTAAAATGGCTCACAAACCTTCCTGGGAATGCAAATCACCTGGAGGGCTTCTTAGAAAGCTAGGTTCCCAGACCACAGTCCACACTTTGTGTCCCTGCTCTTTGTTGTTTTCTCTTTCTGGGCCTCAGTCTTTCCAGCCATAGAATGAGGAAATCTGACTAGAAGACTCCTTTAAGGGCCTTTCCATTTTAGATGCCATAAATATTTTCCATTTTTATTTTAAAATATCTTAATTTTAGTTGAGGTTCTTCAGTGTCCTGTTAGCTCTCGCAAGAAGCTGTATCCTTAGAAAACTTGGGACTCACTTCTGGCAGTGGGCTGTATTAAATCTTTTCAAGTGAGACTTAGTCACCTCCAAATTTCATGTCTAATGAATACCTCCACCATCTCCCAGCTAGTAAACAGACTCAGGGAGGAGGAAGCAGGGTCTTCTTTTGCAAGGTCCTTCTCTACCTGCCTCCCTCGCAACCAACAGAGCACGGAAGGCAGAGTTATCACTGGTTTGTTGCTCATACTAAGGGAGAGTCCAGTGCCACTACATTTGGATTCAAATCTGATATCTGTTCAGGGCTCCAGACCACTGAAGCATATGACCCATGATTTGCTAAAGGAACAACATCAAGTTAAAAATGAACCCAGGGATTAGCCTAGAAGCTTGACATAAACAAAACCAACTGGCCCACACCCATGGCCTTATGCAACTAGGTCTGGAAGTCAGCTCCAAGGAAAGCAGGCAATGGAGCCAAATGAAGCAGGCCTAATGAGAATCAGGCAGAAAGCTAAGGGAAATTGAACAAAGGTCTTCTTTCTTCTTGGAGTGCTTAATCAGGAAGAGAGTAAAAGCTGGGCCAACAAGTCTAAGGTCAGAGATTTGATACCAATTAAAGGCAGGCTAGAAACAGGCTAGGGCTTTACGTCATGAAGTAAAGCATGTGAAAGAGTGGAGGATGGTTCACTGTAGACCATCCCCATTGTTGGAGATGACTCCCATCATGTAACTTACTGGTTAGGGGTATCATTTCCATTCAGAGAGATAAGCACCTTGGTCCTTTCTGGGTTGGTTTTCTTCAAAATACTGAAAAATTTTGAAAAACTTCAGGGGAAGTCCCAAGTCTCCTTTCCCCTAGTCATGTTCTGGGCCTAAGGGAAAGGTACAGTTGGGATGAGGGAGAGGAGGGTAGAAAAGGCTAAAAAAGACCAGGGATGCAGCCTTGCAGAAGGAATCTAAGGTCAGTACAAATTGGGCACACTGTTACCAGGATATTTGAATCTATCAAGCAGAGTAGAACAGTTAAACAATTACTCCATGTGGGTTGATTCACTTGGCTGAACTCAGGACTAAAAACCAGGCAAGGTCTAAGTTGTACAATAATGATGATACATACTGATCTTGTGTGCATACTGATTTACAACTTTATAAGCAACTCTCACAAGCATTCCCTCACTTTATACACACAACAGTCTTGTGAGGTAAGCAAGAATATATTATCATCCCATTGTGCAGATAAGCTAACAGAAGCTCAGAAAAGGCAAAAGGACATACATTCTCAATAAGGACCAACATGTAGAGGAGGCTCTCTCCCTTACTCCTGTCTCCTTCAATCCCTTACCTATGGTCCTGGGCGGTATACTTGAGGAGCTCAGCCAACTGTAAGGGATACTTGCAGATCTTCTGCACTGGAGTCAAAAGGAAACCATCAATAGCAATGTCGATCATCTGCTGCAAGAGGCGACAGGCCTCAAAGAAGTGCTGGTAGCGGCTGTCCTTCATCAGTTTGGAGAGCTCCATGCAGGCATCCAGGTGGTTGTTACAGTACTCAGAATATATCCAGAATCCATCTTGCTATGAGCAGAGGAAGAAAACGGAGAGAAAGGGATATTGATACTGAGGACTCCAAAAAAAGTTTTAAAGAAATGGAAAAACAGACCTTGTTCTTATGTAGGAATATTAAAATGATAATAGTATTAATCTTTCCTAAATTGAATCATAATTTAATAACAAAAATAAAGGAATTATTTGGGAAGTAGACCAACTAATTGTAAAAAATCCATATAGAAAAAATAAGTAGGAATAGTAAGGAAATTCTATAACAGAAGGGTAATGAGGAGAGACTGGCCCTGGCAATAGTAAAACACACTATGGCAATCAAAGTCTGGCACTGGATCATAAAAAGATACAGGTTAGAGGTTCTATTTCTGGAAATGGCAGACTAAGTTGCTTTAGATAAGTCCTACCACTGAGAAAAGCTATTAAAAGCTGGAAAAATATAATAAATTTGTTTGAAGGAATCATATCATGCAGAGCCTCAAATTACCTCCATAGAATATCCCTTAGGAAATATGCCTTAGAGTATTTAGGGGTAAAGATGCCATGATGTATGCAAGTTAAACACAAAGGACTGAGGAAAAAAATACATCAGTGTACGTGTCTATGTATGTATGTATACATAAATATGCATATAGAGAGGGGAAGAGAAGAGAGTAAGGAGAGAGAGGGAGAGCATGTTCAAATGACAAAGCAAAAGCAGTGAAATGTTAAAAATAGGTGAATTTGGGTAAATGGTATGTGGGTATTCCTTGTATTGTTCTTATTTTTCAACTTTTCTGTAAGTTTGAAATTATTTCCAAGTTTTAAAAAAAATCTCTAAGTTTTTCTTATACATTGTTCAGTACTCATTCAAAAATAACCTGATGCATGAGAATATAAGACATGAACAAAAACTAAGAGAAATAATAGGCAATAGAAACTGATAGACAAAAAAGTCAAGATGAAGTTACTATACATGTACTTAAAAAGTTATTCTTTTAAAAAAACTAAATAGGCAAGCCATACAGATCAAAAGAAATCAGAAAAAAACGTATATATAACAAAGGACTTGGATCCAATATATAAAAAGAAACCCTAGAGCTTAATAATAAATAGACAAGCAACCTAATTAAAAAAAAAAAAAACCACACAGGCAAAATAGTACACTAAAAAGATGATACACCATGATTAGGAGGGATTTATCCCAATTCAATTCACCACATTAACAGATTAAAGGAGAAAAATCACATGATTATTTCACTAGATACATAATAAGCATTTGAGAAAACACATTTATGATAAAAGCCACCAGCAAACTAAGACTGAAAAGAAAATTCCCCAATGTGATAAAGGGTAACCATGAAAAACCTAAAGCTACTATCATTCTCAATGGTGAAATACTGAATGCATGCTCCTAAGATCAGGAACAACAACAAAAAATGATGCCTGCTCTCACCATTTCTAGTTAACACTATACTGGAGGTACTGGTCAGTGCAATAAGACAAGAAGAGGAAATAGAAGGCATACAGATTGGAAAAGAAGAAATAAAACTGTCTTTATTCAGAAATGACATGATTGTGTAAAATTCCAAGGAATCTATAAAAAAAATACTAGAACCAATTAGTGAATTCAGTAATGTGTCAGGATTCAAAGTCAATTACAAAAATTAATTGTATTTCTATATCATAGCAACAAACTATAGGAAATTGAAATAAAAATACCATTTACAATAGCAGCAAAATATTAAACACTTAGAAATTAATTTTTAAAAATAAGGTCAAGACCTATACAATGAAACTAGAAACAATGCTGGGAGAAATTATAGAAAACCTAAATAGATAAACAGATGTTCATGGAACTGAACTGTGAATTGATCTACAGATCTAACACAATCCTGATCAAAATGCCGCCAGAGTGTTTTTTTGTTTGTTTTTGCTTTTCAGTAAAACTTGGCAAGCTGCTTCTGTTTTTTTTTTTCCAGTTTTATTAAGAAATAATTGACATCACTGTACAAGTTTAAGGTGTACAGCATGATAGTTCGATTTACACATATTGTGAAATTATTACCACAATAGGTTTAGTTAACATCCTTCATCTCACACAGATACAATGAAGAGAAAAAATTTTCTCCTCATGAAGAGATAAATTTATATAGAAACACAAATCACCTAAAATACCCAAAATTATTTTGAAAAAGAAGGAATTTGGAGGACTTATGCTACCTGCTTTCAAGAATTGCTAGGAAGCTATATTAATCAAGACAGTGTGAGAAAAAAAATTTGTAACTATGTATGGTGCTAGACTTATTGTGGTGATCACTTCACAGTACATATATATATATCAAATCATTATATTGTACACCTGAAACTAATATAATGTTATATTTCAATTATATCTCAATAAAAAAGCAGCATCAACAATAACAACAAAAATGATATTAGTATTAGTATGATATTAGTATATGAATAGTCACATTGATCACTGGAACAGAATAGTGTCCTTAAAAATAGACCCACATATATATGATCAACTGATTTTTGACAAAGGTGCCCATGTAATTCAGTGGGGGAATTAATAGTTTTTTCGACAAACGGTGTTGGAACAACTGGATATCCATGTTGAAAGAAATTAAACTTGACCTTTATTTTGCACCGTATATAAACATTACCTCAAAAAAGGATCATAGACCTAAATATAAGAAATAAAACTATACAAATTTTATAAGAAAACAGGAAAAAAATCTTTGTGACCTTGGGTTAGGCAAAGATTTCTTAAATAAGACCCCAAAAAGCATGAACCATAAAAGAAAAAAAATGATAAATTGAATTTCAACAAAATCTTTTAATTTAAAAATAAGCTTTTATTTATGCTCTTCAAAGACACTTAAGAAAATGAAAGGCCAAGCCACAGACTGGAAGAAAATCTTCACAGATCACATATCTGAGTAAGAATGTGTAAACAGAATACATAAAGAACTCTTAAAATTAAACAATAAGAAAAAACCCACTTAAAAATGAGCAAAAGACATGAACAGACACTTCACTAAAGATTTTATATAGATGGCAAATAAGTACATGAAAAAAGTGCTCAACATCATTAGCCATTAGGGAAACGCAAATTAAAACCAAATAAAATATCCACTACACATCTATT
This sequence comes from Tapirus indicus, assembly GCA_031878705.1. NCBI lineage: Eukaryota > Metazoa > Chordata > Mammalia > Perissodactyla > Tapiridae > Tapirus > Tapirus indicus. The sequence goes on from CM062942.1 coordinate 51,573,781, forward strand.
AGAATGGCTAAAATAAAAAACACTGATAATACCAAGTGCTGACAACCATGTAGAGTGACTGGAACTCTTATAGTATATTAGAAGTGAGAATGCAAAATGGTATAGCAACTTTGGAAAACAACTTGACAGTAACTTATAAAGTTAAACAAACATCTACCATGCAACAGGTAATTCCACAAATATAAACAACCTAGTAAACAAGATGTCCTGGAATGAACTGGTAAATGGGTGGTATATCCATACAATGGAATATTACTAAGAAATAAAAAAGAACCAACTACTGATACATGCAACAGCAGGGATGGATATCAAAGGCATTATGTTAAGAAGCTAAACACAGGAGATTACTACTGTATGATTCCATTTATATGACATTCTACAAAAAGTAAAGTTACAGTAACAGAAAGCAGACCAATGTTTGACAAGGGCCAGGGGTGGGAGCAGAAATTGACTACAAAGGGACAACAAGATAACTTGATGAAGTGATAGAAGTGTTCTATATCTTGATTATGATGATAGTTATACAACTATATATATTTGTCAAAACTCATCAAATTACACACTTAAAATTGGTGAATCTTATTGCATGTAAATTATACCTAAACAAATCTTATAAAAAGTGAAATCATAGAACTGAATAATAAAAAGGGTAAACAATCCAATTTTTTTAAAAAGGCAAACTAATACATAAAAAATGATAATACACCATGATTACATAGGTTTTATCCTAGCAATACAATGTTCATTTAACATATGAAAATTGCTCAATCCAAATTCACCACATTAAGAATTAAAGGGTAAAAGCATAGGATGATTTCAATAGATCAGTGGTTCTTTTTGTCCCCCAGGGGACATCTGACAATGTCTGGAGACATCTCTGGTTGTCACAACTGGGGAGTGGGTGCTACTGGCATCCAGTTGATAAAGAACAGGAATGCTGTTCAACACCCTACAATGCACAGGGCAGGCTCCAATTGAGAACCACTATTCTATATTCTACTTTCTCTACTCAACAATATGCTGATGATATCTATACGCATAGCTATAAGGTACATATATCTAGTCTGTTGTTTCTTTTTACATAATACCCCACAGTAAGCATCCCCCACATTTCTTATCCATCCCTCAGTGATAAACCTAAGTTGCTTCTGACTGCACTCCACCACACACAACACTGCCATGCAATCAACAGCCTTGTAAATGCTACTTCATGGACCTCTGTGAGAATTTCTCTGGGATATATATTCAGGAATGGAACCACTAGGTCATACACATACTTAACTTTGATAAATACTGCCCAAGTGCTTTCTGGAATGGCTGAACCAGTTTAAATAGTGTGCAGAAAAGAGTTAATATATTAGGCCTGACACTGTTATCCTTAGGAAGGCCTGCCTGAAAGGTTGGACCTTGGTCAGTATCTTGGAACTTGAGTCTCAAGAGGGTTCTCACCATACCCTGATAAGAGTGGCCCATCGTGCCTAAACTATACGTATAAACAATGTGGTCTATACCTGAATACCTGCTTTCCTTCTGGGAGTCTGGAATTTTGATACATGCTCGGCAGAGGATGCCTACGTGACCAGCTCCTCATAAAAATCTTAGGCACTGAGTTTCTAATGAGTTTATCTGGTAGACAACATTTCACATGTGTTGTCACAATTCATTGCAAGGGGAATTAAGTGCATCCTGTGTGATTCCACTGGGAGAAGACTCTTGGAAGCTTGCACCTGATTTCCTTCAGACTTTGCCCCATGTACCTTTTCCTTTGACTGATTTTGCTTTGTGTCCTTTGGCTGTAATAAATCATAACCATGAGTATGACTATATGCTGAGTCCTATGAGTCCTTCTAGCCCTTCTAGCAAATCACCAAACATAAGGGCAGTCTTAGGGATATTCTCCCAATGCACATTCCTATAAGCAAAACAGGAGAATATACAAGATGACTTACTTTTAGCTGCACACATTTATGTGTTGTTTGAATTTTGTATCATCTTTAAAAATAAACACTTTATTAAAAGGGGGAGAAGAGTTGTTAAAACAACTAGGTTGCCTGTGAATGAGACCCAAAAGATGTTAGAGAACCACAGAAGTATACACTTAAACCTTCTTATATTCCAGATGAGGAAGCCCAAAGAAAGTAAGAGACTTACCCAAAGTTACCCAGACAGTCATGATAGACACAGGACTCAAATTCTCACTCTCCTATTTCCCAGTGCTCCTTCCTCTAAGTCACATGGCCCCTTTTCCTACACTTGTCACTTCCGCTACCCTAGTGCTCTCCCCTAAATGCCTTGCTACTTTGTCTAATTTCATGCTGATCATGGTCTTTCCTATTTCTCAGATTCCTGGATTCTCCGTGCAGTGAATAGATAGAGTTCCTCCCAAAACACTGGGTCCCACAGAAATTGAACCTAACAGGAACAGAAAAGAGAAGCTGAAGAAAAATCCTACTGGTAACTGTCTGGAAGAAGAAAGAAAAGGGAGGGGAACAGTAAAGAAAGAGAGTCCTAGGGCAAATCAAAGTACCTTCGTAAGTTCCTCATACCCTGGCAAGGGGGTCAACATCAGGGTCAGAGAGGAATCTATCCCCCATCATAGGATAACGCAGCTGAGCAGGACCAGACAGCTCAGACGCTCCTTCCATCGCTTCCTAACCTCTCTCAAAACCCTCCCCAAAGGGGAAGATGCTTACGTGCTCCAGAAAGCAGGGTCCTATCTCGCTGAGGTGGGGGTCATCATTGTTGTACTGTTTCTCCAGGTCTCTCACAAAGCCCATCTGAAACCTGTAGATGTCTTCAATGTTCCCAAAGATCACCTTCAGTTGCTCATCACTGAACATGTCCCTTCTCTTCCGGCATTGCTTCAGGTAGCCCTGTAGACAAAGGAAAAGCCCAGAGTGAGGATGTCTCCAACTCCTCGAGGGCTTTACTACTTCCTAAGTACTTGGGAGCCTCATTTCAGTTCCATGAAGTAGCCAGGGAATAATCCTTTCCATTTTTCATATGAGGAAATTGAGGTTTAGAGAAGGAAGTCACTCCACTAATGAATAATTAGGAAAGCTGGATCTCAAGCAAAGGTCTTCAGAGTGCAAAGACTCCGGAGCATAGAGCTTTGCCCACCATTCTCTATGACAAGGACCCCAAAAGTCATAGGGCCCTTTCTCAGAAGCTGATTAATCACAAACATTTTCACTAGTTTTAGTACTTATTGGATTAGATGGATCCATTCACATCTCTAAAGTTCTGTTTCTTATAGGACCAATCCAAAAGCTCTTAATAACATTGACAACAATTTGGCAACAGAGGCCCAGGCAGGAAAACTTCCCAAAAGGAAACAAAGATTTGACAAAAACAAACCATTCCTTAAAGGGAATGCCTTAGCCATCTAAGGTAGCTGGCCAGGAGAGATCATTTGGATGAGCTCAGCCAACAAGCCCACAAGTGCCCAGGCATGGTGTTTTTAACAGGGTAAGTGTTCAGGATACATTTGTGAATAAATGGATGAATTAATACAGCTAGCCATTAATGAAAGGAATGAATCAATGAAAGAGATTTTTGGTCTGATAAGAGAGCACTGAGATAACAACCAGACTCAGGGCACACTGTAAGTCAGGGCAAAAAAAAAAAAAAAAAGCCATGGTCTTCCATTCTGAACCTACTGATGTAAATAACTAATGGCCACTGTCCTCATTAAAAATCATTAGCACATGAAAATGTTCTTGGTGAGTATGAATTATGGTCACCTGCTTTCGCCTAAAAGCTAAATGCAATTTTCATAACACCTTTCTTAAGTGTTGAACCCCTAATGAGGCACATTGTAGTGACTGACTTACCACTTCTGGCTCTGTCTCTACCTCCACTTTGTCTCCCCTAACAGCTTCCAGTGAGGTCATCTAGTCATACTCCAGGAAGATCCTCATCCCTGGCTTCAATGCCCTTTACCAACTTCTACCAAAATCTCACTTCTCTTACCTCTTCTTATTCTCCAATTCAGCCATTAATTAGTGTCTTTCAACAGTTTGCGAATTAATAGTCTGTGCCTGTGTTGATATTTACTTAACTAATGGCTGCTGCCCTCATTGACTGACATGGCCCAAGATGTCCTGAATTCATTCATACCCAATTCCTGACCAGGAAGAAAACACCCTCTATTCCCAGAATACCCTTTTAGCTCCACTCTCATTACTGAAGTAGCTCCCCCAAATTCTGCCTTCCTAGAAAGCTTTTCCTGACTAATAGGGAGAGAGGTAATAAACTACTGTAGGCCCCTCCATGTCTAATATATCCCAGGGTTTGTTTTCCTCTGTCTCTCTCCCTTCTCTTCCTCCTTCTTGCTTTCTCTTTCTCACCCTATCATCTTTGGAAGCATCTTAGCTACAGTGGAGCAGGGAAAGCAGTGAGTGTATCATCTGGCAGAAACTTTCCCATCTTGACATTAGGCAAGGGGGCAGAGACTTCCTCGCTCCTGCTCCCACTTTTTCTCCCTAAGGTAGGCCTATGAGCACAGATGGAAAAAATTGGTAACAATGTCACATCAGTATGTCATTTCTGGGTAAGTAGTAGGTATTGGTGAATGACCACACTAGGAGACACAAGCCAGCCTGGACAGCTCATTCATCCCCTGAGAAGCCAGTTCAGGAAATACTTAATAGTTTTGTTCACTGCTCCCATTTGAAAGATCTCAGGGAAGGAGCAAATTATCATCAAATCCCCAAAGTGCAGCAAGGATGCTAGATGTCAATATCAGTATGGAATATGACAAAATGAAGAAGAAGAAAAAAGTGGGCTCTGGAAAAAAAAGAACAGATAGAGATGTCAGTGTAGCTTCTTAACTCCCCAAAGATGCTATTCATTGCTATTCTCAAGGACATCATTTTCTTTCTATTGCATTATGTGTGGTGTAGCAAGGGAACATTAAGCTATATATTAGGAGAAATGTAACTGCCCATAGAATGGTGGGACTCTAGAGTGTTTTGTCAACTGTTTTTCTTTAAAGCTAACCCAGATTATAAATATATTCTGGTACATTTAGCTTGATGGAATATTATATAGCCATTAAAATTATGATTAGGAAGACTGTCTAGAAACAGAGAAGTGTTCATGATATAACGTGAAAAAGCAGAACACAAAATGGTATGTCACTACGATTATGTCTCTATAAATACATATACATATGGACAGATCTTAAGGAATTATGCAAAAGTGCAAACAGTTCTGTTATATTTGCTGGATTCTGGTTGATTTTGTTTCTATTTTCAAACTTCCTCTAATGCTGTTTTTTAATTGTCTTTATGATTAAAAATGGGAAAAAAAGTCTTTGCCAGACAGTGTAAAGAAAATATAGCTTCAAGAAGGCTGCCTTAAGCACAATATTATCAAGAAAAGGAGGAGAACCCAATGCCTTCTCAAAATCTCCAGCTCTAGTGTCTAAGACACATGACTTGCTGAAGGGATTACAAATAATAGATAGAAACTGCCCTTATCAAGGCAATAAGAGATGGGACATAAGAATATGGGAGTAGTCAGAGAACCCCAAAATGTCACCCTTAGGCTGTACACCACACAACTGCCTAGGCTTCTGAGGGGAGAAAGGCCAGGTGAGGTGACTAGTTCCCTGGAGACTTGCTTTTATTTTTCATCCCCTTACTTTAGCTGACCTGGTGACTATACGAAATTTTCCACAGCAATGATGAAGAGAGGCTTGGCTTAGGGGTCAATCAATATTTGTTTCTTCTCACTCACTCATTTTTAAGGGTACATTCGTTTAGGATGAGGTGGCAGTGGAATGACTGCTAAAAAACCTAACGCCATTTTAACTTAGGGAAAAAGAAGAAATGAAATGAGAGAAGTAATAGGAAGGTAGTCGCATCACTGCAGGAGAGCAGCATTCAATTCTGAGCTCTGTTTTCAGAGGAACATGGAAGAAAAAATACAGAGCCAGAAGAGAGTATGCAGGGTAGAGAGGGGCCTGAAAGGCAACACCATGAAGAATGGTGGAAGGATCCAGGGCTGTTTGTCCTGGAGAAAAGATTCAGGGAGCCTCTGAAGGCCTGTCACAGGGCAGAGAGAGCAGAAGGAGTCTGTGGCTCTTACTGTCAGGTATGCTTCAAACACCCTCTAACCCAATCTGAATGGTAAGAGAGAATAGGGTGATATGGCAATAGGTGTGAACTGATTTAACAGAGGCAGTTTCTGAGAGCCTCACCTCTGCCTCCTAGGAGTAAAATGGGCATGGGTGGGAAGGCAGGCAACACAGTGGTTAAGAGTACTGTGGAAGTTATCAAATCAATCACCATCGGCATGAATTAGCCCTGGAATTACCATGGTAACAGTCAAGAAAGGTTGCCTATTTATTTCACTCCACTCTTAAATCCACGAGGGTTGATCTAGGAAGTCTAGATCTAGTTCATTAGGCCAGAATTAGTGCCTTGATGTGGGATACAAACCATAGCCATGATCTCCAGGGAAGATCTCCAAAGACTACAGGGAAATAAGATGGATCAAAGAACCTCTGGATCACCTAGGGTTTGGGAAACCCTTTAGGGAAAGGCCCTCATATGGACCTCAGTGTCTCCATCTCTAAAATGCATATATCAGAAAAGATTTCCAGGGCCCCTTTAAGCTCTGACTTTCTAGAGATTTCATGTATTGTTTTGCCTGGAAGCCTGATGCCTGACAGAAGACCTAATAAACATCTTGAAAATAATTTTAAGAAAATTAGGGAACGATGACCATGGTTGTGCTCACAGCTGTATCTCCAGAGTTTAACACAGTACCTGGCATATAGTTGCTGCTCAAATACATGTTTAATAAATACAAAATGACTAGCTCTTTTCATGCTAATGATGAAAAAAGGTAAGTTAGAAGCAGAATGTTTAAATTGGTGGTTTTCTTTTCTTCTTTCCCATTTTGGACAAGGAAATTCTTTTTTCAAATGAAATAAAACTATTAAAAAAACAAGAGGATGACATAAAGAAGGTATTTGCAACATAGAAAACTGACAAGGAATTAATATCTGGAATATACAAGGAACTCCTGTAAACCAGCCAAAAAAATATGAGAAACTACAGGAAAATGGACAAAGGATAGGAACAGGGCCTGGTGTGTCCACATGGTATGGATGGGTAGGGTCTAGGGCAGCCAGAAACTCCTGGGTTTGTCACTTCAGGCTAATGAGCTGCCTCATCTCTTTAGCTTAGTATGCTATACAAATATTACCATTTTATACAATGTGTTATCATTTTCTATGTGTACACCAAGGTTTAAAGATAATTGGGAAACATCAGGATAGTCAATTCGCAGAAAGGAAAACCCAAATGGCTAATACGTTTGAAAACCCCAGGCTTAAACATGTCAAATGGAAATAACTTGAAGCTATAGCATGATAAATTCAATTAGACCCAAGGAAGAATTTCTTGATGGTGAAGGGTATGAGACACTAATACAAATGACTAAGGAAAGCTAGTCCAGCTTCTCTGGAGGCATTGGGAAACAAAATTTATTTCACAGGTATGTGATGACAGACTATCTTCCTCAAGAGAGGCAGACAAAGCCACTTTACAAGACATCTTTAGCTTTGCTTGCCCTGTGCTTCAGTTTCCCTGATTATGAGTTCTAAGGTTACAAGAGGTAATACCACCAACCATTGGTCAAGGTAACATAGAACTAAGCCAAGGTTCTTTTATTCCACTGTCTGGATTTAGAAAGAACAATGTCACCTTTTGCAGAGAACTCATTAAAAAAGATCTTTTCTCTTACTGACTTCACTGACTGATTTTGATAAAAATCACTTTATTTCGTATATACCTCATTTTACAAATGAGGGTATAGTAATTTAAATGTTTGTAAAGCACTTTCTGCTCCCAGGAGTAAAAAAAATATATATGTAATTTCTAATAGATACTGACTTTTTTCTATACTGAATGCAGTGTCCCCCATTTCCCCTTCAACAGCACAAGAGTGGGAAGTATTCAGAGATCTCCCTTAACTTATAGAAAGAGTAGATTATTTCATGTTAACACATTCATGCCTGAGTAAGATGTGCCTCCATGGGTACCAAGGAGAAAATGGCAGAAAATGCAGAAGGAACCTGGCTTTCTACCACAGCTTTCTCTAGTGAGAGCATATCTAGATAATACAGAATCATAAAAAGTAAGATCCAGACAGCACTTAAAGAGCAACTCTTCCAATCAGCTCATTTTAGAGTTGGGGAACACAGCCCAGGATGGAAAAGATTTGCCTGAAGTTTCTTAGTCAGTCAGTAACCAAGGTGGGACCTGAACCTGGGACTCCCAATTTTGAATCTGTTGTTCTTTCTGATAAACCATTCTGCTCCTCACAGCTTTGGTTTAGAGGTAACACAACCCTGGGCTAAAATACTGTCTTCTGGCCCAGCTAAACATAGCTTTATCCACTTTTCTTTTGCTCTAGTTAAACCTTTCTTTGACACCTGTGGTTTCAGAGTGGGATAAAGAGATATTTCTCATTTAAACCCTTAACTTCAGCACTAAGAATAATTGAGAAATATGGAACAAGCAGATTGCCAACAAAAGCTTTGCTTGGGTTGGCTGGATTGGGCAAGTCCTCAAAGCAGGGATACAGCACATCCTTTTCTGGAAAGATAAATACTTCCATTGTTGTCCAGAGCCTGTGCCCTGTAGGAAGAGGCCAAGATGTTTGGGAGTTGGGAACAGAAGATTCCAGACTAAAGGACTCCCAATGGGCCAGTGCCTGAGAACACTAGGAAAGTAATTTTGCCTCTTAGAGACTCAATCTACTGATCTAAAAAAAGGAATAACAATAACAACTTTTGTCCTGTCTGAAAATCAAATGGCATAAGATGTAAATGTACTTTGCCAAAGTAGTACATGCATGTGAGAACTTACATTTAATTCTGACTTTCAAACAATATTTATTTAGAATCTAGCATGTGCCGGGCACTGTTCTAGGTGTTGGGGATACATCAATAAATCAACAGGTGAAAACTCTTGCCTCTCGTGGAATTTACATTCTAGTAAGGGAGATGGACAATAAATAAGATATATAAGGAAAATATATAATATGTCAGATAGCAATAGTGCAATAGAGGAAAATAAAGCAGGAAACGGGGAGAGATAGTGCAAGGTTACAATTTTAAACATAATGATCAGGGAAGGTCTGAGGTTGAAGGTGATATTTGAGTAAAGACTTGAGGGAGGTGAGCAAGGGAGCCGTGTAGACATCTAGGGAAGGAGAGCTCTAGGCAGAGGGAAAAGCCAACGCAAAGGCTCTGAGAGGGGAGCATGCCAGGCATTTTTAAGGAATAGCAATAGGCCAAGTGCAGCTGGAGTAGTGAGAGCATGTGGGAAAGGAACAGGAGATGAAACCGCAGCGGTAAGGAGGGGTTGATCACACAGAGATTTGTAAGTAATAATGAGAACTTCGGCTTTTACTCAGGGAGAAATGGTAAGCCACTGGAGGGTTTCGAGCAGAGAAGTGATATGACCTGATTTAGGTCTTGACAGCATTCCTCAGCTGCCAGTAAAGAACAGACTGCACTTACTTGTACTACAGATCCTATGACATTGTAAGACAGCTATCATTCTATAGCAGTGCTCCTCAAACTTTAATATGTATTGTAAGTCAAATGGAAACCTTGTTAAAATGCAGATTTGGACTCAGTAGTCCTGGAGTGGAGCTAAAGATTGTGCATTTCTAACAAGCTACCAGGTGATTCAGATGCTGCTGATCTAGGAGAGACTACTTTGAGGGTAGGAACTATGTCCAGGGCCTGGCATGGAGCAGAACTCCACTAAATATTTGCTGAATGAATGACATGACAGTGGTTTGGTGCCCAATGCCACATAGCACATTCCAGAGGGTAATTTTTTAAAGTATTAGCCATTTGTGTGGAGATGGGGGGAGAGAAAAAGATAAAAGAGAGACAAGGATGAATTAGTGAATACATGAAAGGAGAAGAGAAAGAAATGAAAACTACCTTTTTCCAAATACTTGCAATATTATGTTTACTTAATTTCCTCAATAAACTTAAGAGGTTGGTATAATGAACCCCACTGGACAAATCAGAAAATCGAAGGTCAGAGGAGTTAAGTGGCAACTTCAAAGCCACAAGGTTAATTAGTGACTAAGTTAGGATGTGAAAGCCAGCATCCCACATCCCTAGAGCCCTTGTTCTTTCCACTCTACCTTACTGCCCCATGGAGGGGGGAGATAACCTTTACCCTTCCTGGGAGGGGTGAGAAAATGAGTTGAGGTGAAGAAAGTTAAGGCTCACAGTCCCTGGCTATGATGTTTCCAGAGCTGCACTGTCCAATGCAGCTGCCATTAGTCACATGTGGCTATTTAAACTAAAATTAAATAATATTTAAAATTTCATTTCTCAGTCATACTAGCCACATCTCAAGTGCTGAACAGCCACAGATGGCTGGCTAGTGGCTACTGTATTGGAGAGTGCAGATATAGAACATTTTTATTACTGCAGGAAGTTCCATTGGACAGCACTGCTCTAAAGAAACAAGAACTTTGAAAAATCTTAGAGCTGTACTATTGACTCCAGAGTGGGCCCTGGCCCCACTCAACAGGGCTGGGGGACAGAAAGTAGAACCTGACTCCTCATCTGGAAGGAAAGGGATAAAATATTCAAAGTAGAGCTTTCCCTGGGTCAAGCAGAACGCTATAGTGTGTGTGTGTGTGTGTGTGTGTGTGTGTGTGTGTGTGTGTGTGTGTGTGTGTGAAATCTTGTTAAAAACATTCTTTTCTCCATTTCCCATTGGGTTTGCCATACTTTTTAGTAAAATGTCCTTTGATAATGCTAACTTGCCTCTGCTGAGCTCAAGGAAGTGTGAGGAAAATGGTTCTCATCCTCACTCATGTCAGAGAGATGGAAGGGATGGAGTTAGGGAATATGGAGCCACAGCTTCTGGGGGGCAAAGTGGCATACTGAAGGAGCTGAGACTTGTCCACCCAGCCTTTATCTCTTATAGATACCTCTCCCTAACCTCTTTTCTGCTCAAAGCCAAAACCAGTATTCTCCAAGTGAGACAGAAGGACCAGCAGCATCAGTATCATCAGGGATGCTTGTTAAACATAGAGATGCTTGTGCTTTACTCCAGACTGAGAATTCACAACTTTGAGGCGGTAGAAGGGGGCTGGAATTGGCATGTTTAACAAGCTCCCCCAGGGACTCTGATGCACATTCACATTTGTGAACCACTGGCTTGGAGGGAGATGTGTTTTGCTTTAATGAATGAAGTCAGGCCCTTACATTGGGTGGAAACAACTGAATCAGAAGCCAAGAGGATATGGGTAGAGATTCAGGAGAGGGAGGGAGGCAGAGAGAAACAGAAAGACTGAGAGCAGGGAGCAGTTTCAACCATTGAAAAGAATCTAGTAAGCCAGTCCAGCTGCTCTTTTCAACATCTTGAGACTATTACCAACAGGGCCTAGGAGTGTTGTCAGTTCTTCAAGGAAGTGCCCTCTACCCCACCCTGAGTATCCCCACATGCACTATCATAGCTGAGCCTACCTCACAGATGTCCTTGAGGTGCTTGATGTAATGACGCTCAGTGCTCATGATCTCATTGATGACATTGGCCCGCATCTGGTCCCGGTTCTGCAGTGGCCGGCCCAGACAGAGGCAGTCTGAGTTGGGGTCCAGGTGCCCATTCTGCACATCACTGGGACCTTCCTCCACCCCATCCTCCTGGTTCACCCAGAGCTGTGGAAGCAGGCAGAAGAAGAAGAATGGATTAGCTTCCTTCTTTGAGAAGTTTCCAGCCAAGCAGAAAAAGGATAAACTAAATTCTTCAGGTATTCAGAGAGCCTTCAACCAGAGGCCCCTATAAACTGAAGGTCAGGCCTGGCTCTAGAGTGACTTGCTGGTCCTAGGCATGAGTCTAACCCTCTCTAGGCCTCTGGTAACCTATCTGTAAAATGGAGGATGGGGAAAGGTACAACTACATCATCTCTAAGAGACTTCTTGGCTAAGAAGGTTTCAGAGGAGAGAAGAGTTACAAGTAGAACTCATTCATGCTGGAGCCTATCTAGGCAGCACAGCTGAATCAAAAAAAAATAAGGATTAAGCTATACATCTTGGGTGTCACAGCTGGATTACTGTCAAACATAACACATACGAGCATGGAGACCAAGTTGGATACTGGAGTGGGCATCTCAAAATCAGGGACTTCAGTGTTGATTTCCATCAAAGATATACAAATAAGCATTAAAATTTGACTGTAAAATTCCTCAGATATGCAAAGATCTCTACTTCCTCAAAGTTGGAGTGAAGATGGCAGAATGTTCCCATACCACATAATAGCAACAGCTGTTGATTGAACACTTACCATACACCAGCCACTATGCTAAAAACTTTCAATGCACTGCATTATTCAGTCTTGCTAGATAGGTGCCGTTATTACCACCATTTCATAGAAGAGGAGACTGAGACTCAGAAAAGTTAATAAATTTGTCCAAGTCACGCATTTAGGAAGCAGAGGAGCTGAGATAGGAGCCAGACAGTCTGACTCCAGAGCCTGTGCTCTTAACCACTGCACTAGCACCTTTGTGCCTCTGGTTCTAAGGGAGATAGGAAAAGAGTGGGAAGGGCTTGGGTCAATGTGAGCTGAGAATTATCAGAATCATTAGAGATGGGCAGGGTTGGTAAAGGTTGAAACCATCCATTCCAAACCATGAAGGTAAAGGGATGCAGGAAAAGTCTCCTTTGGGGAGGCTGCGTGAGATGTCTCTGGATCTGGGATGACATAGTTTAAATCAGGGAGATGGCTCATTTCACCCCAGTCCTAGGAAGGAGGAAAACCAGGGGACAGGGAGAAAAAGAAGGGTGGGACCCTAGGAAGAGTGGTAAAGTCTGCCAGGGGTATTAGCCAAAGAGCTTGCCGGTTGTCCCAACAGCTTAAATCAACAATCCACATTTTCCCTTCCATAACCTCTAGCTTTTTTCACATTCCTGCCTCAAGAAGCTGAGACCAAGCAACTCAGATGCATTCCTATTTCTGCCACCAGATAAGTCTGTTGGTGTGTAGCCTTAGGGGGATAGAGGCTTAGGGATGAAGCTAGAAGGAACAGTAGTTACTTTCCAAATTTGTATATTTTCCCATCTCCCTTTGCCTCAGAGAGGGTGGGGAGCATGGTTGCCACCCAGTGAACCTAGAGATGTCACCAGCATCTATTCTACTTATTTGCCACAGGCCAAAGCAAGTAGGGCTCACTCCATTTTAATGCTTTGCATACACAGCCAAATGTGCAAACCTATCAACCTCTGCAAATGCTCTATTGGAAATCTCTTTCCAGCTTCCAAAGGTCAACTTTGTGTTTTCAATATGCTAACAGTTGCATTTACAACAATCAATAGGCAATGATGAGGGACGATTATTCAAGGAACAGATCTTTTCAAAAAGGTGTGATTCTAGGAGGTGACATCAGCATCATGGTGGAGCGAGTTGTTCCCTTTGTCTCTCCTCTCTAAGTTACAACTAATGGATATTCATTAACCAAGAGAGGATTCCCTACGCAGCACAACAGGACGCCTGAGAGATCCATGCAGCCATACATCTGAAGGTGGATGGACTGGATCCCCAGGAAGAAGTGGAACTAGGTGAGCGGATCCTTCCCCCTCCCTGGCAGCAGCAATCCAACTGATCACACAGCAGTCAGTGCAAATATAAGAGGAGGCAGGGGCAGCCCAGCCTGTACACGAATGCTTTCGGAGTGGCAGCCCAGCCTGTGGGAGTGTCCACTGTGCTGTGGCGGCCCTGCCCACGGGAAGACTCCCCACCGAGTGGCAGTGGCTCAGCCCCTGCAAAGGAGTCCCGCCCACCAAGCACAGCAGCTCAGCCAAACTGCCCACAAGAGCATAGCTGGCCCACAAGTGAAAGAAAGCACCCCTCCTGCCCAGCGCAGCAGCTCAGCTGGTCCCCTGCTGAGCACAGCAGCCCCACCTGCAGGAGAGCAACCCACTGGCAGAGCACAGAGGCCCCACCTGCACGTCTGTGCATGACCCGCAAAGCGGTTGTGGCCTGCCCATGCAAACACAGAGCAGCTGTACCAGCACAACTTCCAGCAGACAGGGTAGGATCAGAAAACAGCTCCTGCACCCCACAGTGGTGGTAGGTAGAATCTGCAACCTGATAGCACCACAAATGCACTGGCAAAGGATCAATTCATTAAAAACCAAGAAGAACTACAGTAACACTTCAGAGCAGAAGGAAAATGACAAGCCTCCAGAAACTAATCCTGAAGTCACAGAAATTTACAATCTAAATAACAGAGAACTCAAAATAGGTGTCATAAAGAAACTCAACCAGTTACAAGAAAACTCAGAAAGACAGTTCAATGAGCTCAGAAATAAAATTAATGAGCAGAAGCAATACTTCACCAAAGAGACTGAAACTCTAACAAAAAGCAAACAGGAATTCTGGATATGATGAACACAATTCATGAGAAAAAAATAATCTAGAAACCATGAAAAACAGAGTCGACATTATGGAGGACAGAACTAGTGAATTAGAGGAAATATAGAAATGCTTCAGGTGGAGGAGGAGAGAGAACTAAGACTTAAAAAAAAGAAGCAATTTTTCAAGAAATATCCAACTCAATTAGGAAAAGCAATATAAGGATTATAGGTATTCCAGAAGGATAAGAGAGGGAGAAAGCAACAGAGAGCTTGTTAAAAGAAATAATAGCTGAGAACTTCCCAAACCTGGGGAAGTAATTAGATTTATAAGTAAATGAAGCCAATGGAACTCCCAATTATACCAATGCAGACAAGACCTTCACCAAGGCATGTAATATTGAAAATGGCAAAAGTCAATGACAGAGAAAAAATATTAAAGGCAGCAAGGCAGAAGAAAATAACCTACAAAGGAACTCCTATCAAGCTTTCAGCAGATTTCTCAGCAAAAACCTTACAGGCTAGGAGAGAATGGAATGACATTCAAAATACTGAAAGACAAAAACTTTCACCCAAGAATACTCAATCCAGCAAAACTAACCTCCAGAAACAATGGAGAAATAAAAGCTTTCCCAGATAAACAAAAGCTGAGGGAGTTCATCACCACTAGGCCTGTCTTACAGGACAGTGGAACCCTCTCATCTGAAACTAAAAAGCAAAGGTTTATAAAACCTTGAGCAAGGAGACAAACAGAATCAGAAAATTGCAGCTCTATATCTGTATAGGTTCATAAATACTTGATTATAACATAAAAGATAAAGGGAAGGAAAGCATAACTATTAACACTTCAATTTAGGCACAAACTCACAACACAAAAAAGAATAATTTGTGACAACAATAACTCAGAAGGGGAAGAGGAAAGCGATGGAACAGGCTTAGGCTAATGTAGATAAGAGGCTACCAGAAAATGAACTATCTCATCTATGAGATCTTTTATACAAATCTCACAGTAACCACTAAACAAAAAAAAAATTGGAGCAGAGCCACAGATCATAAATAAAGAGAAAACCATCACAGAAAACCACCAAACTGAAATGGCGGTCAGAAACACAAGGGAAAAGAAACAATGGAAATATAGAACAACCACAAAACAAAAGAAAAATGGCAGTATTAAGCCCTCATATATATCTATAATGACTCTAAATGTAAATGGATTGAATTCTCCAATCAAAAAACACAGAGTGCCTGGATGGATGAAAAAACAAGACCCAACAATATGCTGCCTCCAGGAAACACATCTCAGGTCTAAAGACAAACACAGGCTCAGAGTGAAGGGATGGAAAACCATACTCCAAGAAAATGGCAAGCAAAAGAAAGCAGATGTCCCCATAGTTATATCAAATAAAGCAGACTTCAAGATAAAAAAGACAATGAGAGACAAAGAGGGACAGTATATAATGATAAAAGGAACATTCCACCAAGAAGGCATAACACTTATGAACATATATGCACTGAATACAGGAACACCAAAGTATATAAAGCAACTATTAACAGACCTAAACAGAGAAACTGACAGCAACACAATAATAGTAGGGGACATCAACATCCCAACTTACATCAATGGATAGATCATCCAGATAGAAAGTCAACAAGGCAACAGTGGCCTTAATTGAAATAACAGACCAGATGGACTTAGATATATTTAGAACATTCCATCCAAAATCAACAGAATACACATTCTTCTCAAGTGCACATGGAACATTCTCAAAAATAGACCATATGTTGGGAAATAAGGCAAGTCTCAATAAATTTAAGAAGAGTGAAATCATATCAAGCATCTTTTTGGACCACAATGCTATGACACTACAAGAAAAAGTCTGGGAAAGTCACAAATATATGGAGACTAAACAACATGCTACTGAACAACCATTGGAACAATGGAGAAATCAAAAAATACCTGGAGACAAATGAAAACACAACATACCAACTCCTATGGGATGGGGCAAAAGTGGTACTAAGAGGGAAATTTATAGCAGTAGACCCACCTCAACAAAACAGAACAATCTCAAATAAGTAATCTTAAACTACGTTTAACAGAACTAGAAAAAAAAGAACAAACAAAGCCCAAAGTCAGCAGAAGGGGGGAAATAATAAAAATGAGAGCAGAAATAAATAAGACTAAAAAACAATAGAAAGAATCATGAAACTAAGAGCTGATTCTTTGAAAAGATAAACAAAATTGACAAACCCCTAGCCAGACTAAGAAAAAAGGAGAGAAGGGTCAAATAAACAAAATTAAAAACGAAAGAGGAGAAATAACAATGGATAACACAGAAATACAAAGGATAATAAGAGAATACTATGAAAAACTACATGCTAACAAATTGGATAACCTAGATGAAATGGATAAATTCTAAGGCTCATATAATCTCCCAAAACTGAATAAAAAAATAGAGAATCTGAATAGACCAATCACATGTAAAGAGATTGAAACAATAATCAAAAACCTCCCAAAAAACAAAAGTCCAGGACCAGATGGCTTCTCTGGAGAATTCTAACAAACATTCAAAGAAGATTTAATACTTATCCTTCTCAAACTATTCCAAAAAGTTGAAGAAGACAGAATGCTTCCTAACTCATTCTATGAGGCCAATGTTACCCTGATACCAAAGCCAGACGAGAACAAAACAAAGAAGGGAAATTACAGGCCAAAATTGCTGATAAACACAGATGCAAAAATCCTCAACAAAATACTGGCAAACTGAATACAACAATGCATTAACAGGATCATATACCATGCCATGATCAAGTGGGATTTATCCTAGGGATGCAGAGGTTGTTCAACATCCGCAAATCAATCAATGTGATACACCACATTAAGAAAATGAGGAATAAAACCCCCATGATCATCTCAATAGATGCAGAGAAAGCATTTGACAAGATTCAGCATCCACTTAAGACAAAAACTCTCAATAAAATGAGTATAGAAGGAAACTACCTCAACATAATAAAGGCCATATATGACAAACCCACAGCCAGTATCATACTTAACAGTGAAAAATTGAAAGCCATCCCTCTGAGAACAGGAAGAAAACAGGGTGCCTACTCTCACCACTCCTATTCAACATAGCACTGGAGGTTTTGACCAGAACAATTAGGCAAGAAAAAGAAATAAAAGGTACGCAAATTGTAAAGGAAGAAGTGAAACTCGCTGTTTGCAGTTGACATGATTCTATATATAGAAAGCCCTAAAGAACCCACCAGAAAACTATTAGAAATAATCAACAACTACAGAAAAGTTTCAGGGTAAAGAATCAACTTACAAAAATCAGCCGCATTTCTACACACTAATAACGAACTAGCAAAAATAGAAGTCAAGAATGCAATCCCATTTACAATCGAAACAAAAAGAATAAAATATCTAGAAATAAATTTAACCAAGGAGATGAAAGACCTATATACTGAAAACTGTAAGATGTTATTGAAAGAAATCGAAGAAGACATAAAGAAATGGGAAGATATTTCATGCTCATGGATTGGAAGAACAAACATAGTTAAAATGTCCATATTACCTAAAGCAATCTACAGATTCAATGCAATCCCAATCAGAATCCCAATGACGTTCTTCACAGAAATAGAACAAAGAATCCTAAAATTTATATGGAACAAAAGACCTTGAATAGCCAAAGCAGTCCTCAGAAAAAAAGAACAAAGCTGGAGGCATCACAATCCCTGATTTCAAAATATACTACAAAGCTATAGTAATCCAAACAGCATGGTACTGGCATGAAAACAGACACACAGATCAATGGAACAGAACTGAAAGTCCAGAAAGAAAACCACACATCTATGGACAACTAATCTTTGACAAAGGAGCCAAGAACATACAATGGAGAAAGGAATGTCTCTTCAATAAATGGTGGTGGGAAAACTGGACAGTCACATTCAAAAGAATGAAAGTAGACCATTATCTTATACCGTACACAGAAATTAACTCAAAATGGATTAAAGGGGCCAGCCTGGTGGTGTAGCAGTTAAGTTCGCATGCTTCACTTTGGTGGCCCATGGTTCACCGGTTCAGATCCTGGGTACAGACCTACACACTGCTCATCAAGGCATGCTGAGGCAGTGTCCCCCATGGAGCAACTACAAGGATGTACAACTATGACATACAACTATCTACTGGGGCTTTGGGGAGAAAAAAGGAGGAAGACTGGGAACAGATGTTGGCTCAGGGCCAATCTTCCCCCCCCCCAAATAAATGGATTAAAGACTTGAATTAAGACCTGAAACCATAAAACTCCTAGAGGAAAATATAGGCAGTACACTCTTTGACACTGAACTTAGCAGCATGTTTTTAATACCATGCCTACTCAGGCAAGGAAAGCAAAAGAAAAAATAAACAAATGGGACTACATCAGACTAAAAAGCTTCTGCAAGGCAAAGGAAGCCATGAACAAAATGAAAAGACAACCCATCAACTGAGAGAAAATATTTGCAAATTATATATTCAACAAGGGGTTAATTTCCAAAATATATGAAGAACTCATCCAACTCAACAACAAAAAAATGAACAACCCAATCAAAAAATGGGCACAGGATATGAACAGACACTTTTCCAAAGAAGATACACAGATGGCCAACAGGCACATGACAAGACGCTCAACATCACTAATTATTAGGGAAATGCAAATCAAAACTACAATGAGATATCAGCTCACACCCATCAGAATGGCTATAATTAATGAGACAAGAAATAACAAGTGTTGGAGAGGATGTGGAGAAAAGGGAGCCCTCACACACTACTGGTAGGAATGCAAACTGGTGCAGACAATGTGGAAAACAGTCGAGATTTCTCAAAAAATTCAAAATAGAAATACCATATGATTCAGTTAGCCCACTACTGGGTATTTATCCAAAGAACATGAAATCAACAATACAAAGATATTTATGCACCCCCATCTTCATTGCAGCATTATTCACAATAGCCAAGATGTGGAAGCAACCCAAGTGCCCATCAACAGATGAATGAATAAAGAAGAAGTGGTGTGTGTGTGTGTGTATATATATATATATATATATATATAATGGACTACTACTCAGCCATAAAAAAGACAAAATAGTCCCATTTGCAACAGAGTGGAGCGACCTTGAGGATATTATGTTAAGCGAAATAAGCCAGACAGAGAAAGACAAACACTGTATGATTTCACTCCTATGTGGAAGATAAACACACGGATAAAGAGAACAGATCAGTGGTTAGCAAAGGGGAAGGGGGTGGAAGGGTGGGTGAAAGGAGTAAAGGGGCACATATGTATGCTGATGGATAACAATTAGACTATTGGTAGTGAGAATGATGCAGTCTATACAGAAACTGACATATAATAATATACAGCTGAAATTAAACAATGTTATAAACCAATGTGACCTCAACAGACGAATTTTTTTTTAAAGAATTTCTATTCCTATACGATAAAAAAAAATCTGAGAAAAACCTCTAGGAAGAAAAACCAAAAGGTGATTCTAAGGCATTGAAGCAGACACATCATATACATGATGCTGTCTATTTGTAAAAACAAAAACCTCATCCTCTAATAATCCATTAGCTTTTCCAGCTTTCTCACAAAACAAGCTAAGCCCTGCTATGTAAAGGGTACCATAGGCAGGCAGGCCTTTAAGAGGTAAGAATCATTTCTTTTCTTCTCAGGAATGTAAGACAAGTCAAGTCAAAATGTTGGCTTTTGGATGGCTGGAATGACATGACTCTTTGGAACAGATCCAATGGGAAGGAGCACAGTACATTGGCAGGGTCATGGGAGGAGGAAAAGCCAGGGCAAGACAGAACCAGATTTAGGTTCAAGCCATACTCCAAATAACAATGAGAGGGCAGAAAGGCAACTGCAATCAGGTAGATGCAAATTCCTTACACAGAATTTGGTGGAGGAGCCCCTTCCAGCTAGAACTAAAGCCCTGGGTGGCAGGACCCTTCATAAGGAGCTTCTGAGAAAACAACACCTTTATCTACTATGCTGCGACAACTCAGAAGCCCACTACTTGATATAAGATGCTGCCTTAATCCAAAACAATGACTGGCAGATTCATTCACTCATTAAATCTACGTTAAGTGCTTACTATGTACCAGATACTGGAGACACAGCAGCAACAACACAGACAAAAATCTCTGCCCTTTGTGGAGCTGACATTCTGATCAGATAAAGGCCCTTGTCCACTTGCATGTCAAAGTGCACTGACACAGGTCAGCTGATTACCTCATCATCTTCCCAGGGTGTAATGCCAGCCCAGAGTACCATATCAACTCCCTTCCCAGCAACCTGTGCAGGCTAATGTATACCTGTTCACAAGTGTTTTTCATTGACACTGCAATAAACACACATGCGTTCCTGGGTGACAAGTAAGAAGACAGACAATGTCCAGAGTCTGGCAAGTTGGGAGGCTTTCCTACAAGCCCTCTCAGAGAACTTGAAGACTATTTTCTTCAGCATTCATTGAACTCTAAGCAAAGCTGGGTTAATGCAATTCAATTTAACAAACATCTGTTTTCGACCTATTCTGTTGCCTAACCACTAACTATGAGAGACAGAGGGATGAGCAAGGCAACTGACTCCTCCCTCCTTCCTCAGTTCCAGTGAGTGCTTTCCAAATCAGAGATCTCTGGTCCTCATCTCTTCCTTTTCCATTCTCACTGTCATGGCCCCCACTCTCTAGGTAATTTCCCTGGGCAATCTTCCAGCTCCAATCCCTCCCACACATCACTATCAGACCAATTTCCTTGACTATGACTTTGATTGGCTACTCTCACACCCCAAAATCCTCAATAGCTCCCCATTATCAAGTCCAAATCTCTCACCCTGGAATTCAAACATTACCATAATCTGGCTTCAATCTGCATTTCCATCCTTATCTCCTACTATGCCCTTCAGGAATACTGAGCTCCTCCCAAACTACTTTCTGTCCACAAATATTCCCGACTATGGTCGTTAATGCCATGCTTGAAAATAGAAATAATATAGTCCGGAGGCTTTCAACCACTTCAGCAACAATGAGCCAACATCTCAACTTCCTGATGAAGAAACTGAGGCCCAGAGAGGAGAAATGACTGCCAGGGAATTAGCAACATACTCAAATCCCAATTTTGATATGCATCTCCCATTTTTTTTTACTTTGTATGCATCTTCCATTTTTTTTTCTTTCTGTTTTTTAAATTACACAATTGATACAGGAATATATTTGTTTTCTAAAAAGTTAAAATTTAAAAAAGGAGAAGACAAATTATTAAAATCAGGAATAAAAGAGGAAATATTAGGGGGCCGGCCTGGTGGCATAGTGGTTAAGTTCACGTGCTCTGCTTTGGTGGCCCGAGGTTCACAGGTTCGGATCCTGGGCGTGGACTGATGAAACCCTTGTCAAGCCATGCTGTGGCAGCGTCCCATATAAAGTAGAGGAAGATGGGCACAGATGTTAGCCCAGGGCCAATCTTCCTCAGCGAAAAAAAAAAAAGAGGAAATATTACTATCAATCTAATAGAAATAAAAATAATTAAAGGGAATACTATAAACAACTGTATGCCAATAAATTAGATAATCTGATGAAATGGACAAATTCGTAGAGAGACACAAACTACAGAAATGACTCAAGAAGAATAGAAAATCTGAACAGACCTATGACAAGTAAAGAGATTGGATTAGTAATCAAAAACTTCCCACATGGGAAAAAACCCAGGACCAGATAGCATCACTAGTGAATTCTACCAAACATTTAAAGAGTTAACACCAATCTTTTACAAACTCTTCCAAAAAACAGAAATGCAGACATTCTCAGCAAAATATTTGCAAACCAAATCCAGTAACATATAAAAAAAATCCACCTTACCAAATGGGATTAATCTCAGGAATGCAAGGGTGGTTCAACATATGAAACATACCATATTAATGTCAATGTAACATACCATATTAATGGAATAAAGGTTCAAAAAACCACATGATCATCTCAATAGACACAGAAAAAGCATTTGACAAAATCCAACACCCTTTCATGACAAAAAAAACACTCAACAAATTAGGAATTGAAAGGAACTTTCTCAAACTGATGATGGAAATTTATGAAAAACCCATAGTTAATATCATCCTCAATGATGAAAGACTAAATGCTTTCATCCCATGATCAAGAACAAACATCGCTTTCATGCAACATTTGTACTGAAGGTTCTGGCCAGGGCAATTGGGGAAAAAAAAAGAAAGAAAAGGCATTCGGATTAGAAAGAAAAAGTAGAACTATTCACTTATGACATGATCATACATATATAATCAAAAGGAATCCACACAAAAATACCCTGTTATAACTAAAAACGAGGTTAGCCATGTTGTAGGATACAAGATCAATATACACAACTCAACTGTATTTCTATACACTAGTAATGAACAATCTGAAAATGAAATGAAGAAAACAATCCCATTTAAGTAGCATCAGAAAGAACAAAATACTTAGGAACACATTTAACTAAAGAAGTGTAAGACTTGTACACTGAAAACTGCAAAACATTGTTGAAAGAAAGTAAAGACGACCTGTCAAATTAATAAACAGAAACTTCATTAAATTGGAGTCAGGAGGTCAAAAGGTGGAGCTCTCGTGCCCTACATCAATAGCAGAGCCCAAGAGGAAGAAGCAAGACTTCCTCTGTTTGACCAGCAGGAAGCTCAGCCAATGAGAGACTCTCACAACTCAAGTCAATGAAAAGCCACTACACTTCTAACTCTGTTTACAATAGCCCGCCCAAGTTCCTCTTCCCCTCCATAAGAGTTTCTCCTCCCTTGCTGCTGGGGGACTTGCAAGTGGCTTGCCATGGCTGCACACCCTGAATTGCAATTCTTTGCTGATCCCTAATAAACCCATTTTTGTTGGAGAAATAACCGACTGTCTATTTGTTTAAGGTCAACAGACCTAACTAAATAGAAAGATATCTCATGTTCATGGATTGGAAGATTTAATATTGTTAAGATGGTAATACTCCACAAGTTGATTCAGATTCAACACAATCCCTATCAAAACTCTCAGCTTGCCTCTTTGCAGAAATTGACTAGCTGATTCTAAATTTCATATGAAAATTCAAGAGACCTAGAATAATCAAAACAATTTTGAAAAGGAAAAACAAAGTTGGAGGACTCACACTTCTTGATTTCAAAACTTACTACAAACCTTTAGTAACCAAGAATGTGGTACTGCCACAAGAATAGACATAAAGATGAATGGAATAGATGAGAGTCCAAGAATATATCCTACATTTATGCTGAATTGATATTTCTCAAAGGTGTCAAGACAATTCAAGGAGGAGAGCACAGTCTTTTCAACAAATGGTGCTGGGACAGCTGGATATCCATATGCAAAAGAATGAACTTGGATCCATACCTCACACTATATATAAAAATGAACTCAAAATGAATTAAAGACCTAAATGTAAGAGCTAAAATTATAAAACACTTCGAAAAAAACACAGAAGCAAATTTTTGTGACCTTTGTTTAGGCAACAGTTTCTTACATATGACACTTAAAGCACAAGCAACCAAAGGAAAAAAATTAATTAGACTTCATCAAAATTAAAAACTTTTTTATTGCTGTCTTAATAGTTTATAACATTGTTAAATTTTAGTTGTATATTATTATTTGTCAATCACCATATAAATGCATCCCTTCACCCCTCGTGCCCACCCCCCCTCCTTGCCCCTGGTAACCACCAAACAGTTCTCTCTGACCATGTGGTAGTTTATATTCCACATATGAGTGAAATCATGTGGTGTTTGTCTTTCTCTCTCTGGCTTATTTCACTTAACATAATACTCTCCAGGTCGATCCATGTTATCGCAAATTTTGTCTTTTTTTATGGCTGAGTAGCATTCCATTGTAGATATATACCACATCTTCTTTATCCAATCATCCATCGATGGACACTTAGGTTGCTTCCACTTTGGGGCTATAGTGAATAATGCTGCAAAAAACATAGGGGTGCATAAGCCTCTTTGGATTGTTGATTTCAGGTTCGTTGGATAGATACCCAATAGTGGGATAGCTGGATCATAAGGGATTTCTATTTTTAACTTTTTGAGGAATCTCCATACTGTTTTCCATAAACGTTGCACCAGTTTGCATTCACACCAGTAGTGAATTAGGGATCCCGTTTCTCGACAACCTCCCCAAAATTTGTTGTTTTTTGTCTTGGTGATTATAGCCATTCTAATGGGTGTAAGGTGATATCTTAGTGTAGTTTTGATTTGCATTTCCCTGAGGATTAGTGATGTTGAACATCTTTTCATGTGCCTGTTGACCTTCTGTATATGCTCCTTGGAAAAATGTCTGTTCATATCCTCTGTCCATTTTTTGATCGGGTAGCTTGTGGTTTTTTTTGTCATTGTTCTGTTGTGTGAGTTCTTTATATATATTATGGAGATTAACCTCTTCTCAGATATATGATTTGCAAATATGTTCTCCCAGCTAGTGGGTCATCTACTCATTTTGATTCTGGTTTCAGTTGCCTTGTAGAAGTTCTTTAGTCTGATGAAGTCCCACTTGTTTATTTTTTCTTTTGTTTCCCTTGTCTGAGTAGATATGGAATTCGAAAAGATCCCTTTATGACCAATGTCAAAGAATGTACTGCCTGTATTTTCTTCTAGTTTTATAGTTTCGGGTCTCACTTTCAGGTTCTTGATCCATTTTGAGTTAATTTTTGTGCATGGTGATATAAAATGGTCTACTTTCATTATTTTGCATGTGGCTGTCCAATTTTCCCAGCACCATTTGTTGAAAAGACTTTCCTTTCTCCATTGTATATTCTTAGCTCCTTTGTTGAGATTAGCTGTCCGTAGATGTGTAGTTTTATTTCTGGGCTTTCAATTCTGTTCCATGAATCTGTGTGTCTATTTTTCTAACAGTACCATGCTGTTTTGATTACTATAGCTTTGTAGTATATTTTGAAGTCAGGGATTGTGCTGCCTCCAGGTTTGTTCTTTTTGCTTGGGATTGCTTTAGCTATTCGGGGTCTTTGTTGCCCCATATGAATTTTGGTATTCTTCGTTCTATTTCCGTGAAGCATGTCATTGGGATTCAGATTGGGATTGCATTGAATCTGTAGATTGCTTTAGGTGGTATGGACATTTTAACTATGTTGATTCTTCCAACCCACAAACATGGACTATCTTTCCATTCTTTATGTCTTCTTTAATTTCTTTCGATAACATCTTATAGTTTTCAGCATATAGGTCTTTGACCTCTTTGGTTAACTTTATTCCTAGATACTTTATTCTTTTTGTTGAGATGGTAAATGGAATTATATTCTTGATTTCTCTTTCTGTTTGTTCACTGTCAGTGTATAGAAATCCAACTGATTTTTTAAGTTAATTTTTTACCCTGCAACTTTGCTGTAGTTGTTGATCATTTCTAATAGTTTTCTGCTGGATTTCTTAGGGTTTTCTATGTATAGAATCATGTCATCTGCAAACAGCAAGAGTTTCACTTCCTTTCCAATTTGAATTCCTTTTATTTGTTTTTCTTGCCTAATTGCTCTAGCCAAAACCTCCAGTACTATGTGAAATAGGAGTGGAAAGAGTGGGCACCCTTGTCTTGTTCCTGTTCTCAGAGGATGGAATGTAAGACCTGAAACCATAAAACTTCTAGAAGAAACATATGCAGTACACTATATGACATTGGCCTTAGCAGAATCTTTTCGAATACCATGTCTACCTGGGCAAGGGAAACAAAAGTAAAAGTTAACAAATGGAACTACATCAGACTAAAAAGCTTCTGCACAGCAAAGGAAACCATCAACAAAATGAAAAGACAACCTACTAACTGGGAGAAAATATTTGCAAATCATTTATCCAACAAGTGGTTGATCTCCAAAATATATAAAGAACTCATACAATTCAACAACAAAAAAAACAAACAACCCAATCAAAAAATGGACAGAGGAAATGAACAGACATTTTTCAAAAGAAGATGTACAGATGGCCAATAGGCACATGAAAAGATGTTCAACATCACTAATCATCAGGGAAACACAAATCAAAACTACAATGAGATATCACCTTACACCTGTCAGAATGGCTATAACTACCAAGACAAAAAACAACAAATGTTGGAGAGGATGTGGAGAAAACGGAACCCTAATGCACTGCTGGTGGGAATGCAAACTGGTGCAGCCACTATAGAAAACAGTATGGAGATGTCTCAAAAAATTAAAAATAGAATTACCATATGATCCAGCTATCCCACTACTGGGTATTTATCCAAAGAACTTGAAATCAATGATCGAAAGAGATTTATGCACCCCTATGTTCATTGCAGCATTATTCACAACAGCCAAGATGTGGAAGCAACCCAAGTGTCCCTCAACTGATGAATGGATAAATAAGATATGTTAGACACACACACACACACACACACACACACATACATACACACACAATGGAATACTACTCAACTGTAAAAAAAGACAAAATCGTCTCATTTGCAACAACATGGATGGACTTTGAGGGTACAATGTTAAACGAAATAAGCCAAAGAAAGACAAATACTGCATGAGTTCACTCATATGTGGAAGATAACAAATACATGGATAAAGAGAACAGATTAGTGGTTACCAGAGGGAAAGGGGTTGGGAGGTTGGTGAAAGAGGTAAAGAGACATATATGTACGGTGACGGACAATAATTAGACTACTGGGGGTGAGCATGATGAAGTCTATCCAGATACTGATAAACAATAGTGTACACCCAAAATTACACAATGTTGTAAACCATTATGATCTCAACAAAATTACTGGAAAAAAAAATACAAAAACCTAGATAGGAAGGACACATACCTCAAATTGGTATGTATTTTCTGAGGAAGGTAGCAGATCAACAAGGTCAGGAAGAGTTCCCTACTGTATTTGTATAACTGTTTAATTCTTAAAAGAAAAAATATCCGAAGCTTACGCAGCATAATATTACATTTGTTAACATTGGATGGTAACATGAATGCTAGTTTTATAAATCTCTGTAAGTCTGAAATATTTAATAATTTTCAAAATCCAGTCAATTAGAAAATAAAAAACATAACTGTGACAGAGGAAAAAAAAGAGTTAAAACAGTCTAGATAAGGTGAAATTTCCCATTTGACTACTTACCATCCTAGTTATTTTCCATCTTTCCTCAGGAAACTATGGTTATGGATTTTGTGTATAATACTTGCTGATCTTTTTCTATGCATTTATATACCTACACGCATACTCCAGTGGACTCATCATTGTTCCATATGTTAAAACTGACATCCTTGCATGATGCCTTAGCACCTGTGAAGAGCTCAATAAAGGCTCGAGCAGTGTCATAGAAATCCAGCCTACCCCTGGCTCCAGAAATGTGATGTTTCTGAGAAGAGAATGCGTAAGCAATATTGTCTAAATGTTACCTCAAAATTTTCAAAGGCCAAATCTAGCCAGCAGAAGGAATGAAAAATGAGCCGTCCTCTGAGAAAGTGAAGGGTTACTGACAGTCACATTAAATAATAGAATCTCAGAGCTTTCAAAGCAGAATTAGAAAGGAAATGAAAGGTCAGACAGTCCATACCACTCTCTGCCCCCTAATCAATACATAAACTCCCTTGACAACATCCACTGCCAGCAATTGCCCAGCCCATCTGCTTAAACACAACCAGTGATGAGGAGATCACTATCTCCCAAGGCAGCCCTTTCCTTTTTTAGATAACTCTAATCACGAGCAGAGCCCTCTAATCTGCCTCTGTTTTATGAAAGCACGACCCAAAAAATTCAGCAAACACTGCAAAAGGGCAAAACACAGACAAGGGAGTGGGACTGGAAGAAATGAACTCTCCTATAACAAAGGTCATCAAAATGCCCTTCTCTGCCACTACAGTTAAGCATCGGCAAAGTGTGGCTCCAAATGGATGTAGGGAACTGAAATGAACCTGTTGTGCTGCAGGCACAGCTCCCACTTCTTGCACACACAACCCACCTCTGTTTTGGAGCCTTAGTTCCAGCTTCCAGGAGAATCAGGTACATTTAGACATCCTTGAACGTGCATGCCAGGAAGCATTTAGCATTTCTACCTGGAACAAAGCCAATCAGCATGGCATGTACAATCAGGCACAGAAACCATTCCTTTGCCTCTCAAGGGAAAGAGATTTAATAACTGTCACTAATTATATGGAAGATCTTTATAAGAATGCTGCTAACAAATTGTTTTCCTTTTCCAGCATAGACACAAGGAGCAGTAATGAGCTTCAACCAGAGCAATGAAGATTTGTTTACCTATCAGACAAAAAAAAAAAAAGGAAGGAAAGAAAATGACAGGACAGAAAAGAAAGGAAAAGATAAAAGAAAAGACAAAACAAGACCTGTGTGAATACCATCTCAGCATTCATGCCTGTCTATCAACATGTTAGAACATGGCCCACCGAGTTCCACTCCTCCCCAACACAGACCCATGGCATCAATCAGGCCACTTTTCCCAGTCACCCCAAGACATTCTTCTTATTCCTAACTCTATCCCTGTATCCTTCCAATGGCTGCCTTCCACCCTCTGTCCAAGAAGCCCTTCCCTCTTCTTTTCTATCATTCTTCTATTGTCCCTGGCCTCCCTGAAAGCCTATTCAAGAACAGTGCCTTTCCACAAACACACTTATTAGGCTTCAAAACAGCTCTGCAAGGCAGATAAAACAACCTTTATTATTCCCACATCCTAGATGAGAAATCCAAACCCAGAGAAGGGGATGACTCACAGTGAACAAGTGGCAGTCAGGATTGAAGCAAGTTCTCAAGACTCTTAGGCCAAATTTAGGAGAGACAATCAACAGTGTTGAAGGGTACAGACTTAGGAAACTGGGTTCAAATCCTGGCTCTCCAAGTGCCTTGCTGAGTAATATAGAATAAGTTACTTAACCTTTCTGATCCTCCATTTCCTCATCTATAAAATACAGAGAATAATATCAATCTACCTCAAGGGACTGTTGTGAATATTAAATAAGATAATTCATGTAAAACTCTTAGAACAAATCCTGATGCAGAGTCAAGTATTAGCTGTTATTATTATTATCCTCTAAGTTGGCACCATCTGCCCCTAGAAACACAAGGCAACATGGCATCTGAGAAAACCTGTTCTCTCTAGAAAAAAAAAGGGATTTTGGAGGTAATTTTGTAATTGCCCTCATAATTTCCACAAATCTCTCACATTCCAAATACCACTTCCTTAACAGTCAGACTCTAAAAAGCCCCTATAAAAGGGAGACTTAGTCTGGGCTGAAGATGTTGATGTCCTTTGCCTATGACAAGGCTTCCTAAGGTGAGAGCTCAAGCCACAATAGGGATGGGGTGGGGTACAGGGAAATCCTTCATAGATGACATAGTTTCTTTCCCACTCAAGAAAACTAGATGCTTTTGGCAAAGTTGACAGATGCCAAATCAATATATAAAAGTCAATTGCATTTCTGTAAATTAGCAAATATCTAGGAAAAAAAGATGATTTTACAAAGATATCATTTATAATAATAAAACAATATATAACTCCTAAAAGTAAATCTAAAAAATATACATAAGCCCTTTATGAAGAAAATAAATAAGTTTTTATGAAAGATACTATGACTGAAATAAACAGAGTGAAACCATGTTTTTGGATAGTATCAATATTGTAAAAATGTCAATTCTCCTTAACTTGATCTAGTGACTAGCCAAAATCTCAAAAGAAATTCTGGAACACTTAATAAGTTCATTATAAAATGTATACAAATAAATAAAGGAACAAGAATAGCCAAGACATGCCTGAAGAAAAAAATCAAGGTGAGGTGACTTACAAAGATAGAATAATACTATATTAATGAAGGCAAGCTAATGGAACCAACTAGAAAGCATCAGACTCAAATATATATGACAATGTGATTCATGAAAGATATAGCATTGTGAATTATTGAGAAAGTAAGGGTGTGTTCAATAAATGGAAGAAAATAAAATTAGATTCCTTCTTCACACCCTAATAATAAATTCTCAATACTTATAATTACTTATAATTAAATACTTATAATTAAAAGCAGAACTATAAAAACTTTCAGAAAACAATTTATAAGAATGACTTTAGTCTCAATGTAGAGAATATATATATATATTTTTTTGCTGATGATGATTCGCCCTGAGCTAACATCTGCTGCCAGTCTTCCTCTTTTTGCTTGAGGAAGATTCTCCCTGAGCTAACATCTGGGCCCATCTTCCTCTATTTCGTATGTGGGCCACCGCCACAGCATGGCCACCAACAAGTGGCATAGGTCTGCACCCAGGAACTGAACCCGTGCCACCAAAGTGGAGCATGCTGAACTTAACCACTAGGCCACAGGGCAAGCCATGAGAATATTTTTAAAACAAGAAACAAAAAAAAAGCATAAACCAGAAAGAAATTAATAAATTTGACCACTTTAAGAGCTTCTTTCCAAAAAAGGATATCATAAATAAAGTAAAAAGACAAGCCATAAACTGAGAGGAGATGTTTGCACAAATGATTAGTCTCCAAAATGTGTGAATAAGGTCTTGAAAAATAATGAAGGAAAGATCAACAATCCATTAGGAAAAAAAAGGGACAAACTTGAGACACATTTCACTGATGAGGAATTATGAATGGCTAATAAACATAAGAAATATGCTCAATCTGTTTAGAAATATGAAAAATGTAAAGTAATACCACAATGAGATAATACTTAACAGCGACTAGATTGGAATACATTAAAATTTTGACAATAAAAGTGTTCAAGCTGTCAGAAAAAAAAGATAACTAGATGCCTCTGGCAGAAAGCTTATTTAAAGAAGAATGGCTGAAAACTTCCCAAATCTGGGGAAAGAAATGGACATCCAGGTAAATGAAGCTCAAAGGTCCCCAATCAGGTTCAATTCAAAGAAGAAGTTGCTGAGACACATTATAATAAAAATGTCAAAAATCAAAGACAAAGAGAGATTCTTGAAAGCAGCAGAGAAAAGATGCTCCTCACATACAAGGGAATCCCCAAAAGGCCATCAGTGGATTTCTCAGCAGAAACCTTGCAGACCAGGAAAGAGGGATGATATATTCAAATTACTGAAACAAAAATACCACCAACCAAGAATACTTTACCTGGCAAAACTACCAAAAACAATAAAAGGAGAGATAAAGACATTCCGAGACAAACAAAAGTTGAAGGAGTTCATCACCACTAGACCTGTCCTACAAGAAATCCTAAAGGGAGTTCTTAAAGCTTAAAAGAAAGGATGCTGGGGCCGCCCGGTGGCGCAGTGGTTTAGTCCGCGCTTGGCAGCCCGGGGTTCGCAGGTTCGGATCCCGGGCGCCGGCCAACACACTGCCTGTCAGCCATGCCGTGGTGGTGTCCCATATAAAGTGGAGGAAGATGGGCACAGATGTTAGCCCAGGGCCAGTCTTCCTCAGCAAAAAGGGGAGGATTGGCAACAGATGTTAGCTCAGGGCTGGTCTTCCCCACAAAAAAAAAAAAAAAAAAGAAAGGATGCTGACTAGTAACATGAAATCATATGAAAGTATAAAATTCACTGGTAAAGCTGAATATACAGTCAAATTAAGAATACTCTAATACAATGGTATACAAATCACTTCATTCTAGTATAAATGCTAAATGACAAAAGAATTCTAAATAACTATGGCTACAATATTTTGTTGATGGATACACAATATAAAAACATGTAAAGCATGACATCAAAAGCATAAAATTGTGAGGGGTAAGAGTGTTGAGCTTCTGTATGTGGACAAACTTAAGTTGTTATCAGCCTAAAATAGACTGTTATAACTATAAGATATTTTATATAAGCCTCATGGTAACCACAAAGCAAAAACCTATAGTAGATATACAAAAAGATAAAAAGAAAGGACTCAAAGCATACCATCATAGAGAATCATCAAATCATAAAGGAAGAGGGGAAGATAGGAACAAAGGAACTATAAAACACCCAGAAAACAATTAACAACATGGCAATAAGTACTTACCTATCAATAATTACTTTAAATGGAAATGGACTAAAATTTCCAATCAAAAGACATAGAGTGGCTGAATGGATAAAACACAAGACCCAATTATATGCTGCCTATAAGAAAGTCACTTCAGCTTTAAGGATGTACAAAGGCTGAAAGTGAAACTATGGAAAAGATTTTCCATGCAAATGGAAACCAAAAAAGAGCAGGGGTAGCTATATACATATCAGACAAGATTGATTTTAAGTCAAAAACTAATAAGCGACAAAGAAGGTCATTATATAATCATAAAAGTGTCAATTTCAACAAAAAGAATAACAACAGTAAATATGTATGCACCCAACATCAGAGCACCTAAATATATGAAGCAAATATTAATAGTTCTGAAGGGAGAAACAGCAATACAATAACAGTAGGGGACTTGAATATCCTATTTCCAACAATTTAAAGATCATCCAGACAGAAAATCAATAACAAAATATTGGACTTGAACTACACTTTAGACCAATGTATCTAACAGACATATACAGAATATTCCATCCAACAGCAGCAGAACACACATTCCTCTCAAGTGCTCATGGAACATTCTTCAGGATAGACCATATGTTGAGCCACAAAACAAGTCTCAGCCAATTTAAGAAGATTGCAATCATATTAAGTATCTTTTCCAACCAAATGGTATGAAACTGGAAATCAATAACAGGAGGAAACATGGAAAATTCAAAAATATGTGGAGATTAAACATGATGCTTCTGAATAACCAATAAGGCAAAGGAGAAATCAAAATGGAAATCGGAAAAAAATCTTAGAACAAAAATTGATAAACAAGATACCAAAACATGAGATGCAGTAAGGCAGTTTTAAGGGGGAAGTTTAGAGAGATAAATGCCTACATTAAGAAAGATCTTAAATAAACAATCTAACTTTACACCACAGGAATTAGAAAAAGAAGAACAATTTCAGCCCAAAGTTAGTAGAAGCAAGGAAACAGCAAAGATCAGAGCAGAAAAAAATGAAATACAGACTAGAAAGAAAATAAAAAAGATCAATGAAACTAAACGTTGGTTTTCTGAAAAGATAAACAAACTTGACAAACCTTTAGCTAGACTAAAAAAGAGAAGACTCAGATAATTAAAATCAGAAATGAAACAGGAGACATTATAACAGACACCACAGAAATACA
The DNA here is from genome assembly GCA_031878705.1 of Tapirus indicus. Classification (NCBI taxonomy): domain Eukaryota; kingdom Metazoa; phylum Chordata; class Mammalia; order Perissodactyla; family Tapiridae; genus Tapirus; species Tapirus indicus. Next base: position 51,607,387 of record CM062942.1, read on the forward strand.
AAAGATCATTAACAGTACTGAGAACAATTACAAACCAACAAAATCGACAACCTCGAGAAAATGCATAAATTCCTAGAAACATAAAATCTACCAAGACTGAATCATGGAGAAACAGAATATTTGACCAAAACAATAATGAGAGGGGGAACTGAATCAGTAATCAAAAATCTCCCAACAAAGAAAAGTCAAGGATCAGATGGCTTCACTGGTGAATTCTACCAAACATTTAAAGAATTAATACCAATCCTTATGAAAATTCTCCAGAAAACTTAAGAGGAGGGAAAACTTCCAGACACATTTTACAAATCCAGCATTACTCTGATACCAAAACCAGACAAGGACACTATAACAAATGAAAATTATAGGCCAATATCCCTGATGAACATAGATGCAAAAATCGCAACAAAATACTAAAAAATCAAATTCAACAGCCCATTAAAAGGATTATACACCAAGAACAAGTCATATTTATCTCTAGGATGCAATAATGGTTCAAAATACCTAAATGAATAAATGTGACAAGCCCTTTTAACAAAATGAGCGATTAAAAAAACATTATTTTAATAGATGCAGAAAAAGCATTTGACAAATAAAAGCCACATATGACAAGTCCACAGCAAACATCACACTCAATGGTGAAAAGTTGAAAGCTTTTACTGATATCTGGAACAAGACAAGGGTGCTCACTCTAACCACTTTTATTCAATATAGTACTGGAAGCCCTAGCCAGAGAAATTAGGCAAGAAAAAGAAACAAAAGGCATCTGAATTGGAAAGGAAGAAGTAAAACTGTCACTGTTTGCAGATGACATGATCTCTGATATAGAAAACTCTAAAGATATTATCTAAAAAACTGTTAAAACTAATAAATGAATTCAGTAAAGTTGCAGGATACAAAACCAACAGACAAAAATCAGTTGCATTTCTATACACTAACAACAAACTAGCTGAGAAAGGCATTTATAAAACAATCCCATTTACAACAGCATGAAAAAGAATAAAACACTCAGGAATAAATTTAACCGAGGAGGAGCAAGATTTATACACTGAAAACTATAAAAAATTGATGAAAGAAATCAAAGAAGACACAAATAAATGGAAAGATACTTCATGCTCATGGATTGCAAGAATTAACGCTAAAATGTCCTTTCTATCCAAAGTTATCTACAGGTTCAATGCAATCCTTACCAAAATTCCTATGGCACTTTTTACAAAAATAGAAAAAACAATCCTAAAATTTGTATGTAACCATAAAAGACCCCAAATAGCTAAAGTAATCTTGAGTAGGAACAACAAAGCTGGAGGCATCACATTTCCTGACTTCAAACTATATTACAAAGCTATAGTAATCAAAACAGTATGGTACTGGCATAAAAAGGGATACACAGACCAATGGAACAGAATAGACACTCCAGAAATAAGCCCATGCATATATAGTTAACTAATATTCAACAAAGTCACCAAGAATATACAATGGAGGAAGGACAGTCACTTCAATAAATAGTGTTGGGAAAACTGGGTATCCAGTGTAAAAAAATGAAACCTTATACCATACACAAAAATCAACTCAAAATAAATTACAGAATAAACTGTAAAACTCCCAGATTGAAAACATAGGGAAAAATCTCCTTGACAATTGGTCTTGGCAATGATATTTTGGAATTGACACCAAAAGGACAGGTAACAAAAGCAAAAATAAACAAGTGAGACGAATTCAAACTAAAAAGTTTCTGTACAGCAAAGGAAACAATCAATAAAATGAAAAGGTAACCTATGGAATGGGAGAAAATATGTTCAAATCACATATCTGATAAGGAGTTAATACCCAAAATATATAAGGAACTCATACAACTCAAGAGCAAAAACACAAATAACCTGATTAAAAAATGGGCATAGGACCTGAATAAACATTTTTCCAAAGACGCCATACAAATGGCTAACAGGTATAAGAAAAGATGCTCAACATCACTGATCATTAGGGAAATGAAAACCCAAACCATAATGAGATATCACTTCACACGTTAGGATGGCTATTATAAAAAAGTCAAAAGATAACAAGTGTTGGTGAGGATGTGGAGAAAACGGGGCCCTTATGCACTGTTGGTGAGAATGTAAATTGATACAGTCATTATGGAAAACAGTTTGGAGGTACCTCAAAAAATTAAAAATAGAATTACTACATGATCCAGCAATCCCCCTTCTGGGTATACATCCAAAGGATATAAAATCACTATCTTGAAGAGAAGTCTGCACTCCCATGTTCCTTACAGCTTTATTCACAGTAGCCAAGACATGGAAACAACACACATGTCAGTCGATAGATGAATGGATAAAGAAAATGTAATTATACACACACACACAGACACACACACACACACACAACGGAGTATTATTCAGCCTTAACAAAAAGGAAATCCTGCCATTTGCAACAACATGGATGAACCTGGAGGACATTAAGCTAAGTGAAATAAGCAGACACAGAAAGATAAATATCACATGACCTCACTTATATGTGGAATCTAAAAAAAAAAGTCAAACTCATAGTAACAGAAAGTAGAATGATGGCTACCAGGGAAAAGGAGAGATACTGATCAAAGGGTATAAAATTCCAGTATAAGGTAAGTTTTAGAGATCTAATGTACATCATGGTGACTACAGGTAATAATAATGTATTGTATACTTGAAATTTACTGAGAGTAGATCTCAAGTGTTCTCACCACAAAAAAAAGTTAACTAAAAGACGTGATGGATATGTTAATCAGTTTGATTAGTAATAATCATTTCACAATGTATACATATATCAAAACATCACATTGTATACTTGAATACAAATTTTATTTGTCAAAAAATAATTTTTTTAAAAATGTTGAAAAAATATTTTAAGTCAAATTCAGTAGATACTCTTGAATGTTTCAAATACTTTAAATAGCCTACATATTCAATATGTATGTATTCAAATCTATATTTAATAGTATAATTGTTACAAAAAAATCTAGATGCCTCTGAGACCAACTATACCTTACTCTAGCCCTAAGTCTTCTCCTTTTATTGGTTTTCATGGGCCTATCACCTGCTTAGACCTTGATAGAATTTAGGTTTATATTAGTCAAATAGCTGCTAAAAGAATACTTGGATCAAATTAAATCAAGTTACTCAGGATTTACTTCAAAACTATTGTGTGCAGGGCCCTGTGCTCTTGGGTTGGGGGTAACATAAAAATGACATGTGTACATATATTAATTGGCTCTGCCGGGACCTTTAGAAGTTCATATTTTCTGCATTTCCTTTGATTTTCTTTCTGTTTGGACTAAAAGAAAGACAAGGCTTCTGTTAAGTTATCCAGATATGGAAGTTTAAAGCCCTGCCCTCTCTGGTTTCATGATGAAAGCCACACTAAGGGAGGATGCTGAAATCAAGCTGACCTGAGTTACTCATCTCTCAGAAAGCTTGCAATATTTGATAGACATTCAGAAAAACTACTTCAGGGTGGTTAACTGGAAAAGCACTGGCTTTGAAGTCAGACCTATGATCTTGTCTGGGCTATGCCATTTACTAGTATACTGGCAGGGTCTCACTATCTGATCCTGCAGAACTCTACCAGTGCCCCAAATCTAGCCTGTTCCTTGTTTGAGGTTCTCCTGCAACATCTGCCTTGTATTTTGAACACTGTCTAGTCCCTATCCAGGCTGAGATATTCTCCTGTGACTACTCAAGTCATATGATTCTTCTTGATCTCAGCTCCTACTGAACCACATCCCTCCCCTAACTATCCGCTGACTTCCACCTGTTGACCTGTGTACAAAATGCTATGGAGTCCAGGGGCTGGGGTGAGGGACAAGTGGGGAATGACTACTAATGGGTATAGGTTTCTTTTGGGAGGGATGATAAAGTTCCGGAACTAGATAGTGGTGATGGTTGTACAACATTGTAAATGCACTGAGTTGTACACTTTAAAATGGTTGAAATGGTAAAATTTATCTTACATGAATTTTACCTCAATTAAAAAAATATACAATATGCGCTAAAAAGGTTCTTCGCTTTTATCTGGTCCAACCTCTCCATCTTCTAGGGGGATAAAACTGAGACCTGGCAAAGAGAAAGGCTTTGACTAAGGTCACAGAGTTTAGGCAAGTTATTTCCCTTCTGTATAAGTTCTTATATGTACTATCAGACTCTTGTGGAATGAGCTAAAGGTCTAAAGTACTTCTGTACCTCCTCAGTAGCCACTTGATGATCATCTCGTGTATGAATAAATTTATAGGATGAATAAATTCTACAGATGAGGAAACCATTATTGGTTCACTGCACACTGCCTGCCTCTGGATTCCTGGTCACCTGCTTACTGGAGCACAGACAACAACTCGATCCTGGACCCACTAATACCAACCACCTGTCATGGCAACAAAGCCACCCTCTGTCTGCTGCCTACTGACACTGCACTCTACCCACTAAGCTGGACTTTCTCCCATGTGCAGTTGGAAGGGTCCTCACTTGTCCCATGCCCTCAGCCTATCCCAACCAACACAGGAAGGTGAACTTCTAGGGCCTGGCCTCAATTCAAGTTTATCTGACTACACTGTAATTTCAGAGCTACTGCTGGCCCTGTCTCATAGGTAACACCATTATTAAATGTGCCCTTAGTAGTATGCTATGCTTACCTAATATGTAACTGAATGTGGGCATGAGTCCACCGTACATGTGGCCCTTAGGCCCAAGCCCCACTGCGTGGCAATGTCAAAAACCTTACTACCTTAATAAACTTATCAAAACAACTGAAGAGCTGGACCAATGGGCAGAATTTACAGGTCTATTATTATGGGTTTTTTTCCCCCAATACATCTCACAAAAGATGTTTTCCAACTCATTCTTGGGCTCCTATGTGTAACACAGTGTTCCACCATTTATTTGCTCATAAATGAAGGCTAACTGCTGATGTACAGCTCCAGTAATGTTATTATGTCAGTTGGTAGATGCCAGAGCAGCCAAGATAGTACATTGTCCAATTACATATTCGGCAGGCTCATAAGTTGCAACATCGTTCCTATTAGTTTTGAGAGCCTGGCAGTATCAACATATTCAGGCTTCCATGTAGCCCATGTCCTCATACAAGTGGCTGAATGGGATGGAACAGAAGCCTTTAGTCCCCAGATGGCCTCAGTCTAGCTGCATACATGTAGAAGCAGCAGAAAGCTGATACAGAGGGATAGGATAAAGGTCCAGAGCTCTGGAGAAAAGGAGAGGCTTAGCAGACCTCATCTCAGGCTTTAGACCTCTGAAGGGCTACAGACGGACTAGAGAGTTAGTGTATTCCCAGGGGGTGAGAGGGAATAAGAACACTACTTCTACTATTAACAATGAAAGTTTGCTGCCAGCATCATCAGTATTATTATCGAGTGCTTCCTGTGTGTCAGAACCTACTATTCAGTACATTTCTTGCATAATTCTGTTTAGTTCTCACAACCTAATGAGGTAGGCACTATTATATCATCAAATTACAGATGAGGTCACTGAAGTACAGAAAGTACAATTGACCTACCTATGGCTACAATGCTAATAAATGGGAAGGTTGTGATTCTAATCCAGAAAGATTATCTCCAGAGCTAGTGCTCTTAGCCACTTAGACCATTCTCATGAGTAGAAGCTCCAGAAAGGCAGATTTCCATTCAACATAAAGACAAACTCTCTCAGAGCTGTTCTGAGGTACAACCAGTTGTCTGATAAGGTAGGGAGCAACCTGTGCTTGGAGGTGTAAAATATGACTTTGGAGGCAGGAATATTTTGGAAGGGTTCAAACATCAGCAAGGAGGCTGAACTAGATGACTTTTAAAATCTCCCCAAGCCCTCAAGTTACCTGGCTGTGTGAGTCAACAACCATTGCTCACAGACCATTTTAAGAAGGATCAACAAATCCAGGCCTTCTGGCTGGGTCCAATTCAACCAAATACAATCAAATACAAACTTAGGCCTTCCTTAAGCAGGGCCCATAGGCAGTCACAGAAAATGACTTTTAAAATATTAATACACTCAACATACTAATAATACACCAAGCTGAAGGATTCTTTTTGATGATCCGTAGGGGCAAATAAAAGGTTCACAAGATATATTATTAGTACAAGTGAGATTACAGGGAGGACATTTATGCTATTTAGAAGAAAATCCTGTTTCCAAGCATCTTCAAACAGAGAAAAATCTTTTAGTAGGCAACGTGGTGTCTCGGAAACAACACTGAGCTAACAACCAGAAGAGCTAAACTAGAGATTTGGTTCTGCTCTGCAATTCTACCTTGCTACAGAACCCTACCTAGGTCATGTCCCATCTTGGAGCCTCAGTTCCCTGGTCCTCTATCTGCAATGGGGATGAGAAGGGCTAATGATGAGAGGCTTTTGTGAGAAAGGACATGTCAAGTGATCCATAAAAGTCGAAAGTCTCTAAGTAATGAAAGGAATTATCACAGCAAAACAGGTTTCTCCCTTATGATATCTGTTTAGCTAGTAAAAGTAATGAGAGGATGGGATTCCAGGCTGGGGAAATTCTCCTTTTAATTGAGCTTGCTAGAATCATGGAGGGTCTGGTGGTAATAAGGGGCTCGATAAACACTTAGCAGTGATGGTGGTAATGGTGAGAATGATAAAAATGCTTCCAGGCTTTCTCTCCCCTTCCCTTCCCAAGCCCTCTTATACATTCCCTCTCTTCCCTCCCTTGAGCTCACTCTGCTCCCCATCCCCACCTTCTGTCCCTGTCATCTGTTTAGTTTCTATCTTGTATTTAGCAAGGCCAAGAAAGCTGATGAAGTTATTTTACTCTGTTTAGGGGCAATTTCACGTTCTAGGTCTTCTGCTGCTGGGCGGGGGGCAGTGGGTGTGTGGTGGAGTGGGTGGTTGTGAAGTGGTGGTGGCAGAAGGGAAGGAGAAGCAGGAAAGTTAGATCCCCCAAATGTCCTCTTCAACCACTTTTTAAGAAAGAACTCCAAGCCCCAACCACCCAAATGGATTTCTCCTTGTATAGCTGCATCTTCTCCCAGCAGAGAGGGGAAAAGGCAAAGTGAAACAGAGAACTGATTGGGGCCAGCCTGGTGGCATAGTGGTTAAGTTCGGTGTGCTCTGCTTCAGTGGTCTGGGTTCGCAGGTTTGGATCCTGGGTGCAGACCTACACCACTCATCAAGCCATGCTGTGGCGGCGTCACACATACAAAATAGAGGAAGATGGCCACAGATGTTAGCTCAGGACCACTCTTCCTCAAGCAAAAAGAGGAAGATTGGCAACAGGTGTTAGCTCAGGGCCAATCTTACCCACCAAAAAAAAAAAACCCCAAAACAGACAACTGGCCATTTATGAGGTAGGAAAGGCCTTCCTTCCACCTTTAAGGAAATCACCTGCACTTTTGGCAGCCTTTTGTTTTCCCTTCTCCAGCACCATCCCTATAGGAGGATGAAGGGGAAAGCTTCTGGGCCTGGTGCCACTTTAGATGTTAAGTTATATAAAACCCTATCCCCAAACTCCCTCTCAATGCCTTGATACCTCATCCAAAGATAGCCATGTCAGTCTAATGTCTTATGTAGGAAAACAGAAATTAAACTAAGTAGATCTACCTGTCAGCTGTATTTGGTTTTTTTTTTCCAGAGCTGAAGGGTTATATTTGGGGATAGGGGGATGGGGGCAGGCAGGGAATAGTCCCCAATCTGCCCCAATCAAGAAAGAGAAATAGAGCAAGTATAGGCTAGAAGTAAAGCTCTTGGAAAAGTAATAAAGGCTAAAGGGAAGAGGATAGTTTGCTCAGGTGTTCCTGTATCATATAACTCCGTTGGATGGCATCTCATGACTTTGAGTGTTCTGGGGTCAGCCAGGCAATGCAAGGACCTCAAGGAGCCACCCTACCTTGAACCAGTAAGTGTCCAGGAATAAGAATTTTAGCTCTTTGAGACTGGCAGAGACTCAGTGCTCATCCTTAGTTCCGGCATATTGTGGTCCAAACTCAGCCCACACCTGAGTTTGCTACCCACTTGGGACAGTAGCTCACCTGACCAGATGCACTGCTCTGGGGAACAAGTTATCTCAATGACTAGGAAGTGGTAAGACCAAGGATGGGAAGGGAGGATAAGAGAGAAGTAGGTACACTCTAAAGCCAAACATGGTAGACTTGGAGATTTCATAGCCTGAATCTACTCTAATGTGTGACTAGATCCCTCTGAGGGAATCAAGAAAGGGAAAGGCCAGCCCTTGCAGAGTCATCAAGAGGCCTGGGGACTAGCAGCCTAGGCAATGTTACCTATAAGCTTGGCTCTTGTATGGTTTAGTCAGGGGTACTTTTGGCCCAGGCCAAGCCAGAAACATGCCATCAATAAGCGGGAGCTAAGAATCCTATCATCTTGGAACTGGAACTGGAGGACAAGGAGAAGCCAAAAGAGAATTGCCAGGGGCAAGCTATCATGAGCTGGTGGCCCTGACAGTTCCAGGGGCACTCTTTTGCTGGGTGGCTGCATTCTGCACTGACCTGATCTTCTGTTTTACCTGCGGCCTCTCCCCTTCAAGAAAGCCAATCCAATCTTTAAGCATCCCTCTCAGGAGAAGAACAAGCCTAATCTCTCATGGGGGCATAGACTTCAGAGTTGGTAACCTCCTTTTACACCAACTAGGTTTTTTGAGCCCCACAATGGTCATGGGGAATGGGGAAGGCACTGGATTGTAAACCCCAAGAAGCTCAGGCTTCAGGTACTACTCTAAGTGACCTGGGCCTCGGGAGAAGTTAGTCTCTCTGTGCTCTGGTTTTCAGCTATAAACCAGGAATTGAGTCTCTCTGCCTTGCTCTGCAAGCCTTAGAATTCCTTATATGAAAAAGGGCAAATTGTGACATTGTCTGGAAAGGCCATATCAAACTGTGGCATGCTATTGAAACGTCAGGGTCCAATATTTGGGGAAAAACAGGGCTCACTGTCCCCATTTTACAGGCAAGAAATACAAAAGGTTCAAGGAAATGAAGAAATATATTAACAATCACACCACTCATAAGCACTGGATATAAGGTGTGTGAAGTCCATTCTATCGAACTCTCAGGCCAGTCCCCTATAATTCAAAGTACTTCCTAAGGGGCATGGAGCCTTAGGAGACAGCCCCTGTGGAGGGCCAGCTAACGCCAAATAAATGGAACTGCTAGGAAGGTGTGTTTGCAGCCCTTCCTTCCCATGGTGTTTCTATCCACCTTTTTTTTCTTTGCTTACTTCTTTTCCTTGCTTCCCTCATGGTCCCTTCTCCTCTCCATATCACTCTCAGGCAAAGGTCTGATATCAGTCACTTACACTTAAGTATGAATAGGATAAAGTTAATACTCCCTTCTCTTCTCTCAAGGGGACTGGATCTTAAAGCAAAGTTGTAATGACAAAATGAAAGGCTCTGATTCCTAATGAAGAGCATCCTGGCTTCAGAGAGACAGTGGGAGAGGCATATATATAAGAAGGTAAGCCTGGGGCCTAGATATTTATGCTTCTGGAAGCGTCCTACTCAATGGATATGGGTACCTTTGGCAGAGATCAAGATCAAAATATCTCTTAGAGTCTGGCTTCCCAAAGGACAGGAGGGCACAGCTTCTGAGCTGACCTGCTTCCTCATGCCACCTTGTGTCATCTTCCCTGGCTGGTGCCTCACAGAAACAGCCTTACCACCTGGGGATGGGATGTTACCTGTTAGTGAGTCAATGGTCCCTCCATCTTCTACTCAATGCCTGTAGTGCCAAGCTAAATCATTTCTCCTCCACTGGGCAGCTCCATCAAACCGATTTGATGTACTATTGTGAGTGGATACAGGGTGGTAAACACAGGTCATCCTAGTTCTAGAATCATGGAAGAACCTCAGACTGGTATAGATAGGGCCTTTAGAAACCATCTGGTCCAACTCCCTTGAATTGTCAGTCAAGACACTAAGGCCCAGAAAAGGGGAGGTCCCAGCCTGACATCCCCCAGAGAATCAGCAGCACAGCTGGCCCTTCAATTCAGGTCTCTGACTTCTAAGCCCAATGCTCCTGCTACCTTCACTATGTTCTTCCTGAGTGATAATCTGTCAGATATTTCATCTCTCCATCCCCAGGAGCCCCACCATTCCCTATTCCTCCACAGAGAATGACCCTGCTCAATACACACAAACTGATCTTTGATATGCCTACACAGCACATTTCCAGTAGAGAAGGGGCACTCAATCTCAAAAGGCTAGAAAAATTTCTGCCCAAAGCTCCCTATTCACATGCCTCTTCTGCCCTCTTAGCATCATCCACCTACCCCTTGGTTCCTCTAAGGCAAAAGAGTCAGCAAAAGTCAGCTTGTAACTCAGATCTCACTAGATCTGAATTCCAATCCTAGTCAAGGAAAGGGGAGGATAGTTAGGTGCTCTAAGTACTGACATGCTCAAGTGATCAATCCAGCCCATCATGCTCAGGGAGTACCATCCTCAGTGGAGAGGTCTAGTTTCTTGCTTAAGGCTCGGCCTACTTTGCTTTATTCCTATCTTTTGGTAGAAGAGAAAATGTCTCTGAGAGGCAATGGTACCTATGTGTATTCACACCAGGAGGTGTCAGACTCCTTCGCTGGCTGGATCTCTAACAGGAATGGTGCACATGAGGCCTGTGCCCTCAGACCTTTTGCCCCATGGCTCATATCCTAAAGATTGGCAAACAGCCTTCATGTCCTCCAGAAATGACTATCCTGTATTAACTTCAGGAATCAAGTCCATACTGGGAATAGAGCTAAAGCAGGAAATGTTAATTCTTTCATTCAACATTAAGGCATCACAAATCAAAGTTCTTCAAAGAAGACTCACCAAAAAAGAGACCCAAAGGCTTCTGAGTATGGTTTCTTTGGTAACCCTCTAATAAACAGGACAAGGTGCCTGGGAGGAGGCCTCTCAAGATGCCAGATACCCTTAGCCCTTGTCTGCCTGGCTTAAGGAGGTAGCCATTGCTAAGTGTTGGACACTTTTGTCCAGGGCTTAGTAAACATTGGCATGGAGATATTAATAGCACTAGTAATAAGAAGCCATGAGGAGAAAAAGATAAGAGGTTTACCCTGACTCATAATGGTATCTATACTGATGGAAAAAGACTATATCTACAATTATCATGATTTTTCAAAATTTCATACTTCCCAAAGAGCCTCAGAAACAGACCCCATCTCCAAACACTTAATCAATCATGGTCTTCCTCTCCTTAAGTCATCAAGACCACCAAGGCAGTGTAGACGTGATACTAGGGAGGCCCAAGCTGATCCCCAAATGAATCCAGGGGTTGGCTACACAGAGGAAAAACAGGCCCCAGACCCCAGATCATAGCCTTCAACTCAGGCAGCCAAACAAATCACCAATTCGTGCTATGGATAAAAAACAGGGCCTTGGCAGGAAAGCTCCACCATCAAGAGAACAATTCAGAGTGTCTTCTACCAGTGCCAGCTCTTAAATATCATCTGCCTAGTGCAAAAAGCAACATGTTTCAAGAAATTGGCTTAGACTACAGCATAAAGGCTAGCAGCTTTAAACAAGGAAGTAGTCCAGGCTTTGCTGACAGATGCTGGCCAGATTCTCAAAAGTCCAGGGTGATTTAGTTATAGTCCTGACTGGAGGCTGGGGAATAAACTATATGACCCTCAAGGTTTCTTTTCAATTTGGGGATTCTAAGAAACACCTACAGTGTGACCTACTTGAATTTGAGGCAATCACCTGGGTCAGGCTATAGCCAGATTTAGGGTTCTCTCTGAGCTGGAGATGCATTCATATTTTAAAAAATCCAATTAGCCAAAGGATGTACTGAATAATGTCATCCAAAGCATGTGCACGGTGAGAAGCCATTAAAATGGATCGTGGGAATGCGAATGAGTGCTAATAATGCCATTTGAAATTCTAGTATGGAGGAGAGAAATCTCTGTGATCCAGGGAGTAAGGCCCTCCCTGCTAATGTCAGCCTCAACTCACAGATCCTGTAATGAGTCACCTCTAGGGCCACAAACAAGACCTTCTAGATAGATGGTTAAGGCTGGAAGCTTACGTCCACTCAATGCTTGAGTGGATAAACAAGGGCTGGCATATCTGAACTCATTCCAAGAAAGCAAAAAATGTTGCCATTATTCAATGTTGTATAGAATTGAAGGAAGGTCTTCAAGTGTCAACAGTTTTGTTTGCAGTCCAAGCATACTCTTTCCTGATTGTTCTATATCCCAGAAAGCACAGGATTAAGATTGAGGAGGGGGTAACATCACCAAAAGTGGCAGATTAGGATGTACAAAGAATCAATCCCTCCACTGAAACAACCCTTAGCTGGCAAAGACTGACAGAACCAACTTTTTCAGAATTCTGGAATCTAATCCAAAACTCAGAGCAACCAGGGGGACTGCTTGAGGCAGGAAAGGGCGGCTAAAATGTAGGAGAACATTGAGGTATTTTTGCTCATTTGCCTATCCTCCCCTATTCCCCAGTAGCTGAGAAGAGAGTGGCCCACATTCCTCATGCAGCTTGCTGGTGCCAAGGGCCTAATGAGCTTGTCCTTAAAATACTGTGGCTATGTGTTTTGACTTGTTTTGCCCTGAGAGACAGGCACAGAGGCTGACCTTTGTTTTGTAACCCCACCCCCAGGCTGAAGTGGCTTTCCAGGCTGTGACTATTTCTGTTGAAAGATTTAAAGACATACACTGCCCATTCCCACCAGGGCAAGGGATGGCAGAAGGGGCAAGCAGCAAAGAGACCCAATAACACAGGAAGGAAGAGACTGAGGAAGAAATTTCTTGGGAGAATAAGATCTTGGAAGGGCCATCATGCATACCGAGGAAGTTGGAATGCCACACACATGCCCTGGACCAGATGCATACTCAGAAAAAGCCTGAGAGGACTGGAGGCTTACACTTCTGGAGGATCTGTGGGTTCCATGCAAGCTAGGAGATCAGAAAAAGAAAACTAAGGCAGAGTTCTGGGCAGCTGGGAGTAGTGTTGAAGGAGTGCCCCTGCTCAGAGCCAAGCTTCAAAGACCAGGAGAGTAGTTTTTCTTTTTCTCTTGGCTCCAGGTATTTAAATAAATCTCTGTTAGGTCACTGGCTGACCAATGAGATAACAGAACAGAAAATTCAGTGGTCACACATGACAAGGAATACAGATTTTGCACAAACAGTTTAGAAAAGTCACTGAACAAATGGGCAACTGCAGCACTCAACAAGCAACAACAGCAAAACCCCAGGGAAGGGGGAGAATCTGATTTCCAGAGTTACCACACTATAATATTCAAAATGCAGAGTTTTCAACAAAAAAATTACAAGACATACAAAGAAAAAGGAAATTATGGTCCACTCACAGGAAAAAAATAAATTGACAGAAATCATACCTGAGGAAGCCCAGATATTGTACTTACTAGTTAAAGACTTTAAATGAACTGTCTTAAGTAAGATTCAGGAGGCCTGGGTTCAAGTCCTGGCTTTGTCACTAATTCCCTACATGAGTAAGCAAGTCACTTCTACTCTCTGGACCTATGTTTCCCCAGGATTTACACAATAAGAAGGTCAGGCTAATCAGTGGGCACAAGCTGGGACCTGGGGGGACAATTTATTCTACAGATGTGTTCTGTTTGTCCCTCACAGTGTTTCTTTGAAAAATGTGAATTACTGGTCAACATTTATGGAGATTTTAACATAAAATCCAATTCCTGGCTTTTCTTGAAAAAACTGGAAGATCTCAGCCCACTGGACTTCTCTCCTTCCTACATTCTACCCCACCAGTGAGAACCATCCAAGTCACTTTTGCTCCCTTCAGATGGTACATAGATTTCTCAACTGGACACAGGCCCCCACTTACCCTAGTCTCAAACTGCTTTACTAATGTAAGTTACCTGCCCGGCCCCTGTAAACATCTAAGTTGGCCACTCCTGGCCAAGATGGGTCTTTCCAGTTCTAAATCTACTGTGAGTCTAGGGTTTCATATAGGTGAAAAGCTTTCCCCAAGTGCAGCCAAAAAGAGATCCTATGTAATCAAAAGCCGAGTAACGCTATGGAACAATGGGCTACCCTATGAACAGGACAGGCTTAGTTTCTGTGACATCTGATCTGTACAACTCCAAGGAATGATGGTAATGACCTGATTAGCTCTTCCTCTCATCCCCCTGACTCCAGGAAGGTCAGAAACCAGAGAAATCTAGAATTGGAGGAAACAAGGAAAATATGTACGATGGCACCTGAGCAGGCTCTTTACCTTCTGACCAAACTCATGCCTTGTCACGCAGGCCTCACCTACCACCAACAGTAACAGGTTGTCATGTGCCCAGTACACAGCCTGCCCTCAAGTGGGCAGCAAGCCCTCCCCAGGCCATGGCCCAAAGTCAGAACAAAGATCTCTTTTTACAAAGGAGAAGAGCCTGAATGATTTGGAGTTAGGGCCCCAGCATGAAAAAGGAGGCCCCACCACAGGAGTGGGATTTGCTAAGAGACACAATCATATCCTAGCAGTCTGCTCTCAGCTCCCAGCGGGGAAACCAGCCCAGGAAAGCAGCTAAAGATGTCAACAGCTAGATATGGGGACTGATGTTCAGCAAGTTATAATTCACTTAAACTGACCAACTGCTGGGAAAGTACATCAACTCCTGCATTGCTCTGGTGAAGTCATGTCCCCACTAGAGAGGGCGAGAATCTCAGGACACACACACATATATGTACATACATACAGAATGAAATTCTGAACAACAGGGGAGGCAGATATTTGACTGGATAGAAGACACATATACCCAGCAATTTCTTGTACAGCAGCCGAAATGGTATCACACTTCCTATGTACAGGTATTCAACACACCACAGGTTACAAAATATTTTCACAAGACTCAATTATCCCCATTTTACAAGGAGGAAAACTGAGCTTCAAAGATGCACAGGAAGCTGCTCAAGTTGCACATCTAATAGCAGAACTGAGGCAAGAATCTGAGTTTCTCAGACCCCATGTTGGGTTTTAATTTGATTAACAACAGGTAGGGCTAGCTTGGACAGAATCACACTAAGAACCCTTGATTATCCATCCTAGGGCTGGGATGTTCACACAATAATGAGATTACCAGGTAGAGAATGAAGATATCCCACTATGTCAGTGACCAATTTGGTCCAATAATCTACAAATGTGTCTGGTTGGTATGGAGTTAGGGGGAAAGTCTTTTCTTCGCTACTATACTTTCATGTTATATACCAAATAACCTAGGGATGATTTTTTTTAAATACATATTTATTTTTTTATTGCAGTAACATTGGTTTATAACATTATATAAATTTAAGGTGTACATCATTATATTTCGATTTCTGCATAGATTACATCATGTTCACCACCCAAAGACTAATTACAATCCATCACCACACACATGTGCCTAATCATCCCTTTCACCCTCCTCCCTCCCTGCTTCCCCTCTGGCAGCCACCAATCCAATCTCTGTCTCTATGTGACTGTTTGTTGTTGTTTTTATCTTCTACTTACGAGTGAGATCATATGGTATTTGCTACTGAATCTCACTCAGCTCAGGGTGAGTCTGAATAAACCAGGCAACTATCCTACAACATGGAGGTACAACATCCCAGGACATCGTCCATCTAGCTACCAACTACATCAGCACTAATGAAGATTCGGTATTTTAGTGTGACTCATCTCTATGTTCTATCTAAACATGTCAGAGCTTGAATAGATTCTAGAGAGCGCTTTAGAGATGAAGGAGAAAATAAAAGCCTATGATCATATATCAAATGGTTGGGAGAGCCACGACTAGAATTCAGGTCTCTCATTTCCTGATAGAGTTAGCACTGTTTCCACAATACCATTCTACCCTCAACGAAAATCAACAAAGAAGAATGGAGATAGCAATTTTACATTTAAATACCTACTAGAAAAGAGCTGCCATAACCTCCACATTCAATCTTACCAGAAATGTAAACCTACACATAAATACTCATTCATGAGAATTGAAAGGTCTACCTTGGAGCCAATATTCACATCATTCATGCAACAGCCTAACCCCATTTCCTTTTACTGGTGACACCACAATAGCTGGTTCCTAAGGTTCCATGGTACTCCCCTTTAGAGCTCTGAAGACCATTAGACTGTTATTAAAACAAATAAACAAAAAGGTTAACAATGATCAAATGCTCATTCTGAATACAATCTGAGGCAACATGGAATGCTATCTCAGTTTCTCAAAAAATAAACATTGGTAGAATAGACAGAATATTAGAGCTCTAAGTTATGATTTAGGCTCTGTCAATAATGCTCCTGGTCTATTATCATGGTCCTCAGTCCAGACTTGTATTACCTGATATAGTAGCAACAAGCCACATGTGGCTAATGAACACTTGAAATGTGACTAGTGTGAACTGAGATGTGCTATAAGTATAGAATAGACACCAGATTTCAAAGACTCAGTAAAATATATCATTAATAATTTTATAGTGATAATATACATTATATGATAATATTTTAGATAGGTTAAATAAAATATATTAAACTTAATTTCACCTGTATCTTCTTTACTTTTTTTTAGTGTGGCTGCTGAAAATTTTAAATTATATTTGTGGCTTACACTATATTTCTATTGGACTGTGCTAGTCTAGACCAATGGTTCTCAACATCAAAGATTCTGATTTAACTAGCCTGGAGCCTGGGGGCTTTTTTTTAAGCTACCCAAGTGATTTATTTCACTGTGCAGCCAGTGCAGTCCAGTGCAGCTAGGACTGAGAACCACTAGGCTAGACTCTATACCATGCATGCCTGGGCCAGCCAGTGGTCTTCTCAAAGGTGAGCCTCAGCCCACTCAAGTGGCTGCTGGGGCTGTATGCTTGGAGGAACACTCCTACTGGCCTTGGATGTAGGAGCATCGACACCAGTTCACTGATATTCTAAAGCCTGGCCCTGCCTTCCGTCTCCCCAAGCCTTGCTCAATCATTTTGCCCCATTCCTTGATTTCCTGTTTATTATAAAAATGATATTTCACTGAAAGTGAAATATATTTGGATTTGGGTGACGTTGTTGCTGGATGCAGTTTAATCTTTCTTTTAAAGAGGGGGAATGTCAGCACAAGACACACATGCTGTCTGTATACAGGGCCTCAGGCTAGTCCCAAAGGCCATGGTTATTGATGTGCTCTTTCTGACTACCCCAGGACCGATTCATCAACCTGCAAAGCTGAGCTGAGACACGGGTGGCATTTGGAGACTCCTATGGAAGATGCCACATACGTAGAGGAAAAAGGATTGGATATTTCATTAGGAGATTCTCAGGATAGAAGGGGATGAGAGGTCATTTTGCCCACCTCCCTGCTTCTGAGCAGTGCCCTCACCTAAATCATTACAACCAGATAACAGTGATTCCTGGGTTTGTAGCCCTCCAAGAAAGGAGGCCTCTTTCAACCACTATGGCCAGACTTGATACACAGACCTTCTTCGAGCTAATAAGGTGGTGGTGGATAATGGTGATGATAAAGCAAGGTACCATTTGCCAAATACCCACTATGTGCCAAGCTCTGTGCTAGATACTTTACTTGCATATGTGATCTCATTTAATCCTCATAAAAAGTCTGCTATCCTTATTTTTCATATGAGGAAATTGAGGCTCGGGGAAGTGGAAAGTCTTGTGAAAATCCATAAAGCTAGGAAGTAGTAAAGCTGAGATGGCATCTCATGTTGTCTGATTCCAAATGCCTTGCTCCTTCTCTCATGTCACATTGCCATCATTCTAATCCTGATGCCCTTCATCCTCTAAGGGCTCAAGCCACTCTGATCTTTTGTTTGGGGTCAGGACTTATCTTACAGATGAAACTAACAAAAGGTGATAGGCTGTGGTGAGAATGATCATAAGACACCTTGATGTGGCTTTGGTACTTGTATTGCCACAAAGCTGTTTTCATGTGTATTATTATCTCATTCACTGTGACATCCCCTGGCATGAAAGAATTGCCAATACTGTTTTGCAGATGGGGAAAATCAGAGCTCACAATTGCCAAAAAGCTGATTCCAGCTTATAACTCTAAGGAAGGCCAAGAGCTGGGACACCAGGCAAATGCTCTTTCTCCACAGCATCCTACTAATTGGTGACCCAGACGGAGCAGAAACTGCTAAGAAGCCCCCTCCCAAGAGCCTCTTCTGTTAAGGGCCAGGTTCTTCATAGTACAATGTCAAAGGGGCCAAAGCCTTGCAAGCCCTATCAAGCTGCCTGCTTCCCAAGCTTAGTACATCTTAGATCCCAGCAACCTGACTCTCACAAAAGTAAGATTATCAATCAGTAAACTCCAGCCCCAGAGAGGGTAGGGAGCCCACACTCTTACATTAACAGATGAAGACAATCCTGAGACAACATACAGGGGTGTTCAAACCTACCTAAATGAGAGAAAGTAGGCAAAGGAAGCAAAAAGGAGTGGGGAGGGGAGGGATCTATAAAAAGAATGGATAAAATAGAGGAGACAAGGAAAAGAAAGAAAGCAGAAAAGAAGAGAGATAAGAAAGGTAACAGTTCACAGCAATATTGAGTTAAAAGGGTCTTCAAAAACCATCAAAGCCAAAAGGGAAGTGATTTGTACAAAGTCACAGGAGGTACGAGGGAGGAGGTAGGGATTTTTAAAATAAACAAGAGAAAAAGTCTCAAAATTAGAAGGGCAAAGATTACAAGAATCCTGGGTCCTGGGTAGGAGACAAAAAAAAAAGGTGAGGGGGAAATGTGAAAGGAGCCTCCAGGAGAGGAATGAACAGGAGAACAGTGGCTGGTGAGGGGAAGCCAGGGGCAGGCAGCCAAGGAAACAGAAGAGGAGAGTGAAGACTGACACTCACCCTCACAAAGCTGGCAGGAAACCATCCCTCCTCATCGTCGATCTGGCCCCACCACCAATCCTTGTTGGAAGCATCCAAGACTTTGATGACGTCGCCAGCCTTAAATGCCAACTCCCGGTTGGCCATGGTGACGTGATCCCATACTGCCTCAGCACTAACGATGGAATCTCCAGTGATCAGCTTAGGAGACAAAATGAGAATGTGTTCAGTCCACATAGCTGGCTATCTTACTTGCCCCTTCCCCCACCCACAGAGCTCTACTACTTACGGAAAAGCTCACATACTAGTGGTGAAGGGTGGGGATGAGGGAGATGGTACTGGGAGTGCAAGCTCCAGTGGACCACAAGACAAACAATACTGTCAACTCTCCATTAGCCAGTGAGTGGAATGACCCAGAATGTGAATATGGACTACACAGGCCTAATGCTTTTATCCCTACTCATGAGCTCCTCCCCCAGAGAAGAGGGAAAGCTCCAGTCCATCTCTCCTTGGTGCTTCAAGGCAGCCCTCCATCTGGAATGGGTGGAGAGGCTGAAATCAATGGCTAAAATGATATTCAAGCATATTTGCTTTAAATTCTCTGTGCTCCTCTTCCTTTCCTTCTCCTCCTTGGATGTGACCAATCGAGAGTTGGTGGTATATTATTTAACCCCACCCCCAGGGGTCACAGACCATAGCATTCCTCACACACAATGGACCCCAGTCCAGCAGCCTCCTGTTGTCACCCACACATGATGCCAATCCAGAGAGGTCATGAGTATGAAACAATATGGCTTTCTGTGATGACTTGCTCCCAAGAAACTCAACCTTGGCACAGATTCACTCAGTGATTTGTACAACCACCCTGTGAGATACACAGGGGGTCTAAGTTGACTTCTGCATTTGACAGATGGTAAAACCGATCCACAAAGAAGCTAAGGGGTGACCTCAGGATCACCCAGCAAGGCAGGGGCTGTGCATAGACCCTAACTCTGGTCATTAGACATCATGGAGAGCAGGACTGGGCTCCACACAGCAGCAGACAGACATCTAGCCCACTGCCACATGAACACATACACACATGTTCACAACACTCGCCTAAGCAGTGGTAAGGATCCTGATGGGGGAATAGTCTGCCTCTCTCTAGCTACCATCCTGACCACTGTGCTATTTGTTCTCTTTTCTCCCCAACTGGTTCCAGCCTGTATGAGCCATCAATCTTCCTGGCATTTGGAGAAACAGATTCCAGAATAGAGAACATATGGCCTGTCAGGCAAAGGACTCAAGCACTCTCTCCTCAGCATTGAATTGCTGAACATGTCCTCTAGAAGTTAGCTTTTCAATCAGCTTGCTTTGAGGAAGGACTGATTCCCCAAGGCAATCATGGCTCAACAAGACCAAAGACAAAACAGTTCAAAGCTAACAGAGACAGAATATGGAACATGCATCCTCTCACACAGGTCTGTTTTCCAACATACCAGCTGGAGAATAATCCTATGGTCATGAAATTAACGCATAAGACATCACACACATATGAAAACACACACACTGATCTTTTGACTTAGTTAAGGCATTCTGTTGGTCAGCCGCTGCCTGAGGCATCCTTCATTGCTCAGGATTCTAGCCATTGTGCCTTCCACAGAAGGTAAGGCATAGGTGGAGCTCCCCAGCATGTATGCAAAAGAGGTTTCCAGTAGGACCTTTTATAACATCATCTTTCAAGTACCTCATGCTTTACTGTTTACAAAGTGTTTTCACATCTACTGCATCACTTGATCCTTATTGAATGAGCTGAGTCTTACTATTACCCATATTTTAAAGATAAGGAAACTAAGGCTCAGAGAGGTGACCTGGTCCTTTGGCCAATCACACAAGTAATAAATTATGGAGCCCGGACCACATATGCTCTAATACCCATGATACAATACTACCAACGTCTACTTATTAGCTATGCTGAACTCATAGAATTCCATCCATAATATCACAAACCATATGGCTCTCATTCTTAAAGAACTCCAAAGAAAGCGATTTGGACAGCCACCTTTAGTCACTGATGCCCCTTCCTATGAGATTCATTTTTTATGTTGAACTTGCTTCCTTCCAATTGCACTAAAAGTCAATTTCTTCTTGTTCTGGCCTCAGCGGAGAAGAAGAATTGCTGGTCACTGGCCTCAATAAAATAAATCTTTTTAGAGAAGTCTCCCTTCTGCTAAAGATAGGTCCCAACTGGGTGTTGCTAGAGCTCAGTAAGCATATACAGCCCCAACTCAGAGCACCATAAGGACTGGTTTAAAGCTATCTCCTTGGCTTTTTAACAAGGGTCAAAATAGTATTTTGGCATCAATTACCAACCCTCTGCTCAGGATGTTATCTGTGATCCTGTTTGAGGTCCCCTAGACCCAGGTCTGGCTGATTCCACTGCCAGCACTCTTTCTATAGTGCAGTCTTCTTTTTAGGGACTCCATGCTTGGCTTCTCCCAGCAGCAGTTGGTTCACTTTTGTCTCCACTTAGTCCAACTGAGGTGCCTGGACCCTCAGGTTACAGAGCCCAGCTGTACCCTGGACAAGCCAATCCAGGACCCAGCGGCCACAAACCAACTGGCAAGCCTATTGTCAGGGCCTACC
The DNA here is from genome assembly GCA_031878705.1 of Tapirus indicus. NCBI lineage: Eukaryota > Metazoa > Chordata > Mammalia > Perissodactyla > Tapiridae > Tapirus > Tapirus indicus. Next base: position 51,628,784 of record CM062942.1, read on the forward strand.
TGGAATCAATGACAGTCAGAACCGGACAGCACTTCAAAGATCATCACCATTAAGCCCTCATATTATAGATCAGGTATAATACAGCAGGAGTGACTTGCCTATGGTCACCAAATGGCCAACCTCCTGGACCATTGTTTTCCCCAACATAATACCACAGATATAGAAGGTAGAAAAAGAACACCTGGATTCAAGACCTTGCTCTACTACTTGCTAAAGGTGTGTTGACAATGATGATGGTATTAGCTAATATAAAGTACTTACTATATGGCAAGCACTATTCTAAGCACTTTACACACATTAACTCATTTAAGTGTCACAGCAGCCCCTTGAGGAGATACTATTATTCCTAATATTACAGATGAGGAAACTGAGGCTCAGACAGGTTAAATAATTTTCCCAAATTCACACAGCCAATAAGTATTGAAGCCATAATTCAAATGCAGGCACAGTCTGGCTCTAGAGTCTCTGCTCTTATAAACTGTGCTGCCTCCGGGTCTCAGTTTCTTCACCTATTAAATGGGTATAATTCTACATCCCCACCTGTTTCAGGAGTTATAACACACTGAACCATGAGTCAGGCAAATGTGTGTACAGATATGACAGGACGGCTATTCGAGAAGGGGCTGGCAGCTGAAAGGGGCGCCTGTGCTCTCTAGTCACACATACAAGCAGGAATAAAGGGATGTTCCTCCCCTATCTTCTGAGTTGTTTTAAAAGTAAACCAAATTTGGGCTGGAGATTGGTTTCAAATTTTCCTTTTATATACAGAATTGACTTTTAAATTGCTACAGTTTTTTCATAAATATGCACTTTTCTCTGCTCATCCATTTTCCATCCAACACTCATTCAGTTAGCTCCCACTGTGTGCAGAGATCCACTCACTATGATTGAGCCATAGTCCTTACCTGAAGATCAAAGGCCCTTCGGGTACCAACAGTGAATGCCCTTCAAGCAGTATGCAACAGTGGTTAAGGGCAAGAAAACCTAGCTTCAATTCTGGGCTTTGCTACTTTAGAAAGTAGCAGTGACAATGGGACATGAGGAATAGAAGAGGAGCCAGAGAAAAAACCAAAATGGAACTGTCAGCTTACATGCTGGATACCAGGGAATGCAATATCACAAAAGCCAAGGACAAGAGTTTCAAGCTATACAAACTTGGGCCTTAGTTTCTTCATATGAAAATGGGGATAATAATACCTGCCTCACAGGCAGGGTTTGTAGAGAGGGTGAACTGAGCACTGGATGTATAGTGCCTAGTGCAGTGCCTGGTATATGCTGACCTAGTATAAGACTTCAGAGGAAGGAAGGACCGTATGTGGCTATTGGGCTGTAGAACAGTTTTGTGGTGCACTTAAAGATAGGCCTTAAAGAATTGGTATGATTGGTAACAGAGAAGGGAATGGGAAAAGCATTTGAGGCAGAGGAATGAGATTAAATAAAGTCTCAGAGGTGAAGACTAAGGGGAATTTGATGGCAAACTGGTAGTAGAGTTTGGAAAAGGCTGGGGAAGGGGAGTAGGGGGGAGGACAGCTGGAAAGGTGGGCTGGAGTCCTGTTTAAAGGTTCTTAAATATAGTATGAGGAAAAGGAGAAGATCAAAGTTGATTCTGTGGGGAGAGGGAGTTCAATTCTAAGTGTGATCCTTAAAGCATGAGGGTAAGTTATGAGGAAATGCTGGTTTGGGAGGAGAAGAGATGATAAACTTTCTCTTTAATATGTTGAATGTGGAGGGCCAGCAGAACATGCAGGTAGATGTGAAGCTCAAGATAGGTCAGGGGAGATAGTTATACAGGTTTGGGAGTCAATGGCCCAGAAGAAATTGTAGGAACCAAGGAAGTTTGCCCTGGAAGAAAGTGCTAAGAAAGAAGCCCAGACCTAGGGAAAGAGCAGCAATGTGGGGTGAGGAAGATAAGAGGAGCCAGAGAAACAAACCAAAATGGAGCTGTCAGCACATAATTAGGATACCCAAGAAGTGCAATCTCACAAAAGCCAAGGACAAGAGTTTCAAGCAGCAGGAGCTGATCAAATTATCAAATGGTACAGAGCTATAAGAGGAAGAGAGCCAAGAAAAGGTCATTTGGGAATGGCTATACCAGGGGGTAAATTCTTTACTTCTTACACTGGTTTATACTCCTCCCCCCACAAAAAGCTCTAATTTCCCAACTGTCCCCACCCCTTCATCCTGAAAGCCACACATAAAACCAGGAGATGTTACTGGGTTACTCCAGCAAGGTACCCAAATAGCTCTTGGCCTTGGGACAGCACTAATGTGACTTCCAACAAAATAATTCCCATTCCCCAGGACATTTCAGGTGCAGCATCAAATACAGTATAGGTTGGCTCTTGCTCGGACTTGCCAGTGACACACAGTGTTATGCACCCCCACATCAAAGGCACTTTTGGATATGAATAAGAGGGTGGGGAGGGGGAAGAGTCATAATATCATTCTTAAAGAAAGAATGAGACCCTATTCCTTTTTATCTAGATTTCTCAAGACAATCCTAATTTCAAATATTCTATCTCATTGATCCTACAAATAGATTCATCTGTTACCAGAACCATGTGCCCTGACTTTTAACCTGGAAATACAATCACCATATCCTGGAAGCATAGAGAGTTTGACCTCTAAGGCTGGTCTCTGATCAACAATGAAGCACATGTCTACTATGTGGAGCTAACTTGGAGTGGCCAGTGGGCCCTTTGAGAGGGAAGGAAAGAACACAGGGAAGAAGGGAGGAAGAAAGGGAAGGAGGGAGAAAGAGAAAGTCATATTTGTTGAAAACATATGCCAGGCATGGGGTAAGGGGATTTCTTTTGTGATCTCAATCTCTATAACTCTCCAAGGTAAGCATTAACATCTCCATTTTTACTGACAATAACCTGTGAGGTAAACAAAGTAGCCCACAGTCACCTTAGAGGTCTAACTCCTAATGCTTCCAGGGTATGGTGACTCTATTTCCAGGTTAAAAGTCAGGGCACATGGTTCTGGTAACAGATGAATCTATTTGTAGGATCAATGAGATAGAATATTTGAAATTAGGACTGTCTTGGGAAATCTAGATAAAAAGGAATACGTTCTCATCCTTTCTTTAAGAATGATATTATGACTCTTCCCCCTCCCCATCCCAGTGGTAGAGCAGATTTGAGTCTCTAGTCGGCCTTACTCTATAGCTTTGCTTTTGCCAATCCCCCACACTGCCTGTCAAGAAGGCAGAGAGGGCTCCCAGCTGGTTTCTCTCTCCAGGGAGACCAGCCCACCCTGTGAATGACCTAGAGCAGTAGTTCTCAACACCTTGGAGGGCTTGTTAAAACACAGATTGCCAGGCCCCAGGAGTCTCTGATTCAGTAGGTCTGAAGTGGGGCTTGAGAACTTACATTGCAAACAAGTTCTCAGATGATGCCTACATTGCTGGTTCAGGGATCATACTGGGTGAACCACTGCCCTAGAAGAGGACCTTCCTAGTCTAGGCTTTACCCTTGCTTCTCCTAAAGCCTCATTCTCCCCAGGAATCTCCATGCCATCCCATAGGTTGGGCTCACTGCCTATCTACGAGGCCTTCGTCCATGGTTGGTATGTCTGAGAAAGGATATTTGGGGTCATGTAAGGAGCATTCCCAATTCCAGGCCTTGCCAACACAGAAAAAAACCCTGGGATCAAAACCCTCACCCAGTTTTCCAGAGTCATACCACTTGTCTTCTTCTTGCTCTTGCCCTCTAGCTGAACAGTACCACCCCCAAAATAGTTCTTTAGTTAGCTTGGGTGGCTGCCAGAAATATTAGTGTTTTAATGGCAAGAAGCAGAAGGGGGAAAGATTTAAAAAATAGCAAATTTTCTAATTGCCATAAAGGTAGCTGAGCTGGGCCTGCCTTCTAAGAAGCTTCACAGGAGGACAAGGAGGGACATGAAGGAGTTTTTGCCTCTCTATTAAGGTTTTCTCAGTTGGTGCCTGCCCCTATCCTCTAAGAAGGTCCCCTCCCTCAACAGCTAGGCATGGACAAGAGCAAAATCCCTTCCTTTGTTCCCTTTAAGCACATCTAAAATAGGCTGGGATTTTATGCTCTCTCCTGAATAAACCAGATGTTTTTTTTTAATACAGCCTTGTAAACAGACTCTGGATATCTTGCCCAAAGTGTTCAAGGACAACAATCCTCCACATTTCTGGAAAGTTGTGACTCAGGCTATTCCAGCAACAGCTAGGAGGCACCACAGTGTACAACCAAGACTGGCTATTGGAAGAAGCTCTGCCAGTAACTCACTGAATGATCTTGGACAGGTCCCTTTACCTGTCCCAGTTTCTTTATCAGCCATGTTACAGACTTCCACCAGACAGAGGATCTTTCAAGTCCCTTCCAGCTCTGGCTTTCTGTTGAGGCTAACACCTCAGCTTCACAAAGGCCAGGAATTTCATTACTGCAGCTTATTTCTTCTCACTTTCCTCTGTGCTCAATAGGATGGTTTTACTGCTCTCTGCTCAGAAAAATGAGAACTTGGAGCTGACTAGTCCCTTCGTGAATATAATTCACTCAGTCATTGCTGGTGACACATTAAAGCACAGGCCAGTAAGACTGGCTGGGGAAACTGAGGAATAAGTTTTCCACTTTAGACCTTGACTCCCACATTCAAAAGTCAATGGGGACCTTTGCTCTTTGTTCTCTCCCTGTAGCTCCTCAGAGAAATCATCTTTCTCATGACATCAGTTCTCACTCACCTCCAATCCCATATTTCCAGCTGCCTGGTCCACATTTCACTGGATGGCCTGCTACCACCTCCAATAAAACATACATAAAACTCATCATATGCTCCCATTCCCCTCCTTCCTAATTTTTCCCATTTCAGCCTCTCTCTTCTTCAAGCTACTCTATAACGATGCATTTCTCAAAACTTTTTTGCTGGTGTCACTATCCATGCTCAAGAAGCTTCAATAACTCCCTACTGTCAATCTCTCAAAGCTCTCCTTAATCTAGCCCCACCTATGGATCCAATCCTTGTCTCAAACCTGGAAGGGACCTTCCACTCTGGCCAAACTAAGTTTCTTGCAGGCAGATGCAATCCTACCTCTGTGCTTCTGATTCAGCCATACTCTTAGCCATGGTCAAGTGTAGGGACACTGGAGCTAGGCTGCCTCCTTCTAGCTGTGTGATCTTGGCCTGCCTGCTCCTTAATCTCTTCTCTGATGACTCCAGCCTGTATCCTCTCTACTTTTGCCTCTTTCACTAATCTTTACCTAGGATAAATAGAAAATAAGACAACTAGGAGTGTTGTTGTCAACCAGAGTGTTATTCGCCAAACCACCAGAGTGTACACTTGTGAACAGTAGATCTAAAACACCTGCTTAATACATAATAAACAGCATTGCTTTTTTGTGGTTTTTTTTGTGAGGAAGATTAGCCCTGAGCTAACATCCATTGCCAATCCTCCTCTTTTTGCTGAGGAAGACTGGCCCTGGGCTAACATCCATGCCCATCTTCCTCTACTTTATATGGGATGCCGCCACAGCAAGGCTTGACAAGAGGTGCATCAGTCCGTGCCCAGGATCCAAACCTGCAAACCCTGGGCCGCCAGAAGCAGAGCACGTGGACTTAACCACTATTCCACCTGGCCAGCCCCTAAACAGCATTGTTTTTAGCCTCCATCTGAAGTTCTATGACCTAAGCCCTAAAACCAGGCAAGCTCTGAGGCAGATCACAGCAACAGAGTTAGCATCTCTGTCAGGCTTCAAAACATTCTATGGGGCCAAGAAAACTGTTTACATGATATGTACCAGGTGGCCTACAGGCCAATCCATTGTTGTCAGGATTTATGGCCAGGTGGCTTCTGGGGTGGGCTGGCTTTTGCTGAAGATTTGCACAAGTGCTCAATGGTCATCAGGGAAAGGAGAAGAGATGCCAGGTAAGAAAAACCCCATCATGAATATAAAAAAAAAATCCCAAGAATTGCTTTTTCTTTTCTCTATGACTTAATAGTTCACACCTGAATGGTTTCAGCTTTAATCTGGGTGTCGCTATTGCCCATAACTAAATAATTTCATTTCTGAGAATAATTAATGCATTCAAGTGATGATGGTTCTAAATGTACTGAAAGGAAGTATGCAAATATCATCTCTTCTCATGACATGATCTTTTTCCTAGTTGGGTGTGTGATTTGTGAGTAATTAGGCATTGGCTTCCTTCAATGTCCCATCATACCATCCATTTTTCACTTTAATAAAATGAAAAGATCTACTGTTGGCTTTAGCCACACCTGGCAGACACAAAACCCAGCTGGGCTGGCTTGATCTGGAAAGGTAAGCCTAAATGTGGGTAGGCTCAGCAAGAGCAAGCCAGACCACCTGATCCAGGGGCCAATATGTACTTGAGTCACAAGCCAACTCACACCTGCCAGGACCTAAAAGCCTGGAAACCCAGACAAGCCTCTTAAGGTACGAAGCCATCAAGGACATTTTCTCATTTATTAGACTAATAATAAAGGATGGCACCTCTTTCTGTACCTCTTCCAAAGGAAGTTACAACGTGATCTCAGCTATAACAGCGACCAAACATACAAAGGAAGGGGAGTTGCTTGCTTGCCCTGGACCTTAGCACAGACTCTTCTGCTATGAAACTTCAGCCACTAGCTCAGCTTATTGGGCCCAGGAGTTTCTGAAATGAGACTCCGCTGCTGCCCTGAAGCTCATGATGTTGGGTTTGGTCTTGTTGAGGGAATAAGTCCTTTAGAGAAAACGCAGCCAAATGGGCCAAGGATTGCACTGATCAGACAGAAGACATGTTTCGGGACCACCAACCATGATCCTGTTGGCTGGAGAAGTCTCCCACATCAGAGCAGCTCCCAATCTGATAAACATCAGCTTGCATCTCCAAAACATCTTGGAAATAGGAATTACTGTCAAATTGTTTTGGGATCTTTTGGCATCACCCAGGTGCTTCTGACCCATTACGCCAGTTTGTGTGGCATAATGCGTGGTCCACAAACCCCTGGTCAGAATCACCCCAACATTTTTAACAAGCAGCCCAAGTGATTCTGAATCATAAATCATACTGAGACCAAGGGTCTTAAACTCTCTAGAGCCAGAGTTTGAAATATAAGAATTTCCTCTTACTGCACTGGACCATTCGGAACAAGAAATCTCTGAAACTCTGTCTCCTGGATTGCTGTTCCCGTGTCAGGTTCCTGGCAGGCTGAGGAATTACAGTAGCTTGTCCAGGAGGATGTTCCCAGTCTGCCTTGAGAGGCTATCTGCACCTGCTCTGCTGCTCGCCCACTCCTGCTCCTGCCCTGACCTTCAGCACTGAGGACCCCAATGGCTCTAATGAAAACTCCTTGCAGCATCTCTCTACACTGCAATCTAGAAATAATATCCTAGAGCTGTGTTCACTCTACCCAAGTCAGCCTTCAGTACTCTAAGAGACAAATTATTAGTAAAACAAACAAAAAAATTGAATTAGCATTGCTCTCTCCATGAGTTGAGTCAGAAGCATGCCATCCCAAGCTGGAGGTAACCTGTCTCTTGAGCCAGCTTGTGCCCTATCTCCAAAGTGTCCCTGCCCTTGACATCATGCCCTTCTTCTTGGACTTGCTGTGGGTACTAAATTCCAGCCACCCACTGGGGTCTCTTGTTGCCTTCATACCTCGAGAGATAACAGGACAATGCTAGAGGAGAGGCAGAGGGTTCAAAGAGCCCAAAATCCTTGAGGTGACCTAGACCCATCTTGGACCTTGAACCTGAGTTCTTGAATTTCTTCTTGTGGCTCCACTGGGACCAGCCATAGGAGCCTTAACTTTTCCTGGACTAAGACTTGAAGGCCAGCCTTGGAGTTTCCTGGGGAGGGGTTTCCTGGGGCTCCTCTAGATTTACAAAAGGGTAGGAGGAAGGGGCTAGAACTACATGAAGTATCTGTCCTCTGTGCCTCCCACATGCATAGTTCTATACTCATCAACACCACAGCCAGAGGGTGGGTGGGCAAGGCAGAGAGAAGGGAAACTCATTTTATCCATTTGACAGATGTCGTGTTAAAATCTTGGGGAAGGAGGGTTGTAGGTGGGGGGAGGAGCAGAAGAGGAGATAGTTTGGAACTAATGATTCTAATATCATCTTTAAATGTGGCCATCTGATTTAAGCTTGTGAGAACAGGAAGAGCATTTAGTCGGGAGCTCTGTGACCTGCTCCTTTATCTGGAGAAGAGACAGAAAAGATAAATGTATTTCAATCAACTTAAACCACCTTGAAGTCTACTGAGCATGCCCACCCAGGACACAGGCTTGCAAAGGCTCTGAGCCTTAGCATGCATTTCCAAAGAGAATGTAATTGTCTCTTGGGGAGTTCTTACAGCCCAAAGAGGAAATCTCATTTAAACAGCCCATCAGAGAGTAGAAGATGGTTTCCAGTGGCTTACTGATTTCCCTCTGCCTGTTGGCTCACTGTGAGATAAAAGATGGTTGGCCGAGGCATTTAGCAGTGCCTCTGGTCCCTGTCAGTAGTATTTCCTGTTCAGGGGTGGCCCACGTCTCTCCTGACAAAGTCTAGCACAGTCCTCAGTTCCTAGAAGACATGGTAAATGGTGAATGAGTGGATGGCAGGGGTGTTCACTGAACAGGCACTGGATCAGGCCCCAGTGGACTCAAACTGGCTGAGCTGGCTTCCCTTCAAATTGTGTCATTAAAGACTTCAGACAGAGGGATGCAACATCTAAACCTAGGCTGCCAGAGAGGACACAAGAGAAGCCCAATCTGACCCACCCTCAGGGTCAGGAGGGACAGCATCAAGTCTGTGTCTGCAGGAAAAGTGGTTGTGCTTGTAACAAAAGAACTTCAAGTAGGTCAGCCAGGCTTATATAAGAGTGTTCTGCCTGTCTGGACTAGGTGGAGCAGGTTGGGGCAGAGAAGGCAAGGGACCCAGGGCAGCTGACTGAAGGACAAAGCATCCAGTAAAGTGCTAGGGCTTGAACCTACTCTTCTTGACTGTCTCGGGTTCAAGAGCCTGAAAGACAGTAGATTCTTATATTCAAAGGAGGTCAGGATTAGAGACTCCTAAGAGCAAGCACACCTAATTCAGTCCAACATTTTACAGATTAGAAAACTGAGGGTCGGGTAAGGAGAGGTTGCCTAATGTGTCAAGCTAGTCAGCAGCAGAGCCAAGATTAGAAACCAAGCCTACAGTTTTTTAGACAGATAGTTGCCAACTGTTTTTGGTTAAAAATTGTCAATTGGTTAAAAAAAATGAACACCTATCCCTGTATCTGAAGACTACTAATATGTTTTATAAAAATCTCCACAAAAATAGCAATTAAATAATGAGATTAACAATTTAATATATAAAGAACTTCTAATATTTTCTTCCTGAGCTTCACTTTGGAGATCACTGTTTTAGACATTTTCTGGTGCTCTTTCCTCCCTCTGCCCTACAGACATCATCCCGTTAGTAGTACAACCAGCACCTGCCTCTCCTTCCCTTCAGGACCCAAAACAAGTCTGACCTTGGAAATCAAGAGGTAAGGACACCTCAGTATGAGAGCTAATTAGAGACACTTCCAGAATCTCCCTCACCACCAAATGTCTTTGTTAAGGATTCTCAAATGCAAATTCACACTAAAATGCAAATGCTAGGGAAAAAAACAACGGGATGGAAAGAATGGGCTCCAGGCCTGGCTTGATTAATAACTTGCAATATGAATTTGAGCCGATCTGGCTCCTCTCTGAGCTAGTTGGACTAGGTTATCTCAAGTGGAAAGCTGGGGTCATCTTTGACAGATGCTTCTAAAATCAGGTTTTGATAAGAGACAGAGGGTAGGCAAAGGAGACAGAAGGGAGTCAGAGAAGACATAGAAACAAGGAAGTCAGGAGAGGGATGGGGTGGGATAAGAAAGGTCAGAAGACAAAACTTGACTATTTCAAATTTTTGCCATGGGCTACCTCCACCCAGAATAGAACTGCAGTACAGGGATGGCCTTTGGGTTCCACTGCCAGAAGAAAGGGCACTGCCTTCTCCACCCAGGTCAGGCCATTGGGTTCAAGCCATCCAAAGGAGCTTCCATGAAAAGATTAAGCAGTACCCCTTCCGGGTGCTCAGCACATTATAGTTTCTAAGTTGCTTTCACTTTCATTTCACATTCATGAGCTCATTGGATCCTCCCAGTAACTCTGGGAGATAAGCAGAGTAGGGATGAGACATTACATTTTAAAGACAAGGAAACAGGCTTGGACAAAGGAAATCATTCAGCTATCCTAGGAGCAGAGACCAGAAGAGAACCCAGATCTTCCAACTCAAAGTCCAATGTTTTGCTCCTAATAAAAAATGCCTAACATTTACTGAGTGCTTATTATGTGTCAGAGACAAATCTAAATTTTTACATATACTGACTTATTTGATCCCCATTTTAAAAATGAGAAAACCAAGGTTCAGAGAGATGAAGTGATTGCTGAAGGCCACACAAGTCCAGAACCAAAACCGAGGTAGTTTACTCTAGAACCAGTGCTCTTAACCTCTGCTGTCCACAGCACATCCTCAGGCCCCCAAGTGGTCAAAGAACCTTCAAGGTATAGCAAAGTATAGAACAGTGTGTATGGTATATTACTATAAAAAAGAGAAAGAGGAACATATTAATATATGCTTATATATCCATAGAACATTTCTCTGGAAGGACTCAATGGTGGCCTCTGCAGAGGAAGCCAAGTGGGTGAAGGGCAGGAGTGAGACGGAAACTTTTCACTGTGCACCCTCCTGTATCTTTTGCATTCTGAACCATGTGAATGTATTTCCTATTCAAAAATAAAATAATAAAAAAATGAGGTGTCTAGGATCAAGAAAGTGAGGAAAGTGGCTGCTTCTAGGCACGGCTTTGGCAGCTAACCCTTCCCTATCCACCTCCCTGGGCTCTCAAACTCTAAGAACAGAAAGCGTCTCTCTCCTTTTTTCCTCGTTTCCCCACCCCCCCCAACATTGCTGGTCCAGTCCCCCAGAAAGGCCAGTACTGTAGTCATTCTACAGGTTTTAGCAGCACAAATGAAAATAGCAACAGATTGGGTTAGGCTCCCACAGCCAATCAGCAGGCTATAGAAAAATAATGTATTAGTGGCAGGACAGATGAAAAAAAGACACAAAAAAACCTTCTTCCCCAATACTTAGCACCCAAGACCTGAGCTCCACAGATTCTTCCATCTCCTTCCTCTCACCACTCTGTCTCAATGTGCCTACCCACCCCTCTTCTGGGCTCAAAAAGGCAAAAATAAACAAGCTAGAAATGTTCTAGGAAATCTGGCCCAGCTCGAGATTCTGTGGTGTACAAGGAAGAACACACTAAGGGAGAAAAAGTCATGGAGGCCAGGTGAGAGTCAGCCCAGATGGTTTCAAGGGACTCGCTCAGTTTTGGTTCTTGGATTTCCATATCTTATTCCTCAAGAGTTGGCAAACTACTCCACAGATTAAGGCCCTCAAACATTATTTCCTCAGATACCTGTCAGCCTAACCCCTTAGACAGGTCAGCCACACAGGGCTTCTGTACCCAGGAAACTGTGAGGAGGTGGGGGTGGCTAAGTTGGATCAAGTGCCTTCAGGGATCCTCCTGAAGTGGCTTAAACAGGCAGCACAATTCCCTCTCACAACAACTTAGCATCTTCTCCAACGCTTCACTGCTTCCAACATGCAGGAGACGAGAGGGACGTGAGCTGCTGCGGAAAGGATGAAGGGTCAGTCAGTGTGCCTCTCGTGGGCAAGCAGGGCACTGCTGGGGAAGACCGGGCCCCAGAGAACCCCCCTTCCTTGCTAAGTGTCAGACACAAACCTAAATTTTTAACATATATTAACTTAAGCTGCCACTGGCAGCTACCTTTAGCGCTGGAATTCATTGGGTGCTAGCTTGGGTCCACAGAAAGAACACTGAACAGAGTCTGTAGTCATGACTTCCAGTCTTGAACCCCCTACTACTTAATCCTGTATCCTCAGGCTGGTCCCTTCCTTCTCTGAGCCTCAGTATCCCATCTGTAAAATAGAGACAATACTGGCTTAAAAGGAGAGTAGGGGGGATGAGTGGAGTAATCAAGTGAAGACAAGCTCCTAGATTACCTCCAAACAACCTGTAATCATGACCTGGATGAACTCTTAACAATCCAAACAGCAACAAAACATGCTCAACATTTTACAAAGCACTTTTCACATTCCTTATCATGATAAATGCTTATACCCAACTATCCTGAGACTTTACAGTTAAGCTCATTTATAGACCAGAAAACTGAGGCTCAGAAGAACTTTGACCACAATGTATGGGATGAGGAGAAATCTGAACTTGGGCTACATAGTCGAGTTCCTCACCCACTCCTCAACAAAGCAGGTGAAATGGCCCTGAGCACAAAACTTAGAAAAAGACACTCTCTCAGGGTCAGAACTGGCACTCCAGGCTGCTTCCTCTGGCAGGTGGCAGGTACAGATGGTCTGACCTCGCTTTTCTTAGTTTAAGAAGTCTCTGCTCCTGATGCCCCCTCCCCCTCCTTCACTACCTAGGATTCCTGAGGAGCTGAAGCTATATGATCACCTAAATGTGGCAAACCTGTTTTCTGGGAAGGGCTTGACCTGGTATTGAGAAGCATCTGTATGGGTGTGGGTGACTCCAGCATGACTTTGATCAACCTGACCCCATGAGGGTACCTTCTCCTGGCCTCAATTTGGCCTTTTTTTCTATGGCTACTCTGATAGTAGCCAGGCACAGTTTTTTGCAGGCATCAAGACCAGCTTAGGGATAGGGAAGGCACAGCTTTGTGAGCGAAGAATAAATACATCTGCAAACTATTTTCTCAACTCTTAGCCTATTTGAGCCTTGCCGGTATCTGAGGGCAATACTATTTTACCTATAGGCCAAATAAGACCCCGACAGAGGAGGGGAACTTGACTGAGGCACACCCTAAGTGTCTGAGTAGTGACGGGAATTTGTGTTTCTTGATATCAAGTCCAAAGCTGAGAAATGGGCATGAGACTATCACAGTCAACAGTAACTCACTGGGGCTCTGAAGCTGCTGTTCCAGGGCGGACCTGGCACACTATGGCCACCTGTCTCACTGCTTCCCACCCTTCATCCAGACCCAGTCTAGAGCCCCCTCCTTTCACCTCCAGCCTTTGGTACCTAGGGCCAGAAAGGCCTCCCCGGGACACCCCGACCTGGTTTCCAGCTTGAGAAACTCTAAAAATAGCAGGCCCTCATTAGTGGGGCCAGATGACCCAAGCTGCTGTGCCTAGGGGCAGGGCTGTGGTCATTAAGGATGTGGCTATTCCCTCCACCCACCCAGGAGAGGCTAGACCTCTGCCCCTCTTTATGCAACCTACCACACCCTCACACCCCTCCACCTACAATTTAGATATACTAGCTCTGGTCCAAGTTGTTACTTCATTCCCAAGAAAAACGAACTTTAATATTCAGTTACTTTAGGTTTTCTAGGACATTACTTCACAACGATATCATTCCATAATGGTTTGTAAGTGGATTGGAAGATGGAGGAGCAGGTTCAAGTTTTCCGCATTGATAGTGTCAATTTATCTTCTCCATTCTCCATCTGCTAATTAACTCAACATTTGAGGGCTCGGTTAAGTTTTGTTTGCCTTGTGGAGGCTGCAGTAACTAACATGCCACCTTGAGAATCCATTTTATTCCTGAGCCCACTGCCCTCTGAAGCCTGATTTCTGGGATAAAGGAAGGGGGAGCCCGAGCAAACTGATTGAGGCCCACCAATTGGGGCCAGTGCCCTGTTGTGCCCACTTGGAAGACTGGGAGAGCTGACTGGCCCTAGGGGTAGGATGTGTTCTGCATCAGAGTATGTCCCACAAGGGTCTGTGAGGCATGCGAGTGTCACATAGGTGTGTTCGAATGTGTCTCACAGGGGAAGTGTTATTTGTCCACATAATTCCTTAGGAGTGTGTACCTCAGGTATAGGAGTGTGTGTCCTGGGGATAGGAGCATATCTGAGTGTGCATCTCAGTGTACCCTATGTGTATGTGGGTGTGCAATTGTTTTATATGCATCCATGTGTGTCCACACACACAAATTTGCATACGCATGCCTCACGTATGTCTGTGTGTACCCTACCTGCGCCGAGTATGTGCAAGTGTGAGTGTGCTCCAAGTGTGTCAATTTGAAAGTGTATGCCACACTTGTGTCCTGTGTGTATCCCAAATCTACCCATACATCTGAGTGTGTTTAAGTGTGCAACACATGTGACCTATAGTGCATGTGTACGTGTGTGTATGGGCAGAGAGCATGGATAGACAGCAAGGCTGAACCAATTTTCCTCCCCCACAATTTGTTTCTAATAGCTTTCCTCTAAGACACCTGGGTCAATCTGCTCCTGAGCAAATCAAAGGACCTAGGTTCAAATTTCATCTCTGTCACTTCATCAATGTGGTGGCCATAGGTGCTTTTCCCACGAGGCTTAGCCACCACTCCATTTATCCAAGGGGCCTCACAACTATGAGGTCTAACAGCCAAGAGCTGAACAGAGAAACAGAACGGTCAAGGACCAACTCGCAGACTTTGGGCAAGTCTTTGCCTCTCCCCAGGCCTCAGTTTCCCCAGCAGTAGTGTGAGGGTATGGGCTCAATGATCTTACGGATTCTCATTTTTATCCAGTGACTTTCTCAGTTTAAGCACCATGAACTAATTCTGGTCCCTCCCACCACCGCCACAACAAAAAGACAGTGCACAGATATGTGCATGTGGATTAGCACCTACATATGTCTCACCCTAGCTAGTTCCCCTGTAGTCCTGGGCAAGCTACTGGTTGCCTCCCTACATCTGTCATTCCACACTTTTTTCCCCAGTGGTCTGAGTCACTTGAAGTAAAAGGGATAAAGTCCCAGAGGCATACAGTTTTCACCAAAGCTCAGGCAAAATGAGAAGGGGTTTATCCAAAGCATTCTTCTCCATCCTTTGGGATGACTGTGACAACTGGTGCCTCAGTCAAGCTCATTATCAGCTTGATAATGAGCAAGCTTTTAGGCTCAAGGCCTAGTCTTGAACATGACCAGATAAATCTACAAAGAGAAAACTTCCAAACATGGCATGAAGGGCCATAGAATCTAGGGCCACTCTTCTGCATTTGGCAGGGCCTCTCCTGAATCCCTGGATATGATATCTGGGTGGACTTATCATAGGTCAGATAGATATATCTGAATTGCCAATTAGTGGTCCAGTACCAACCTAGCCAGAGTTACCTAGTAGCATCTGCCTAGTTTTGTCTGCTATCTTGACTAACTTTTATAACAAGACCTAGATAGAAGCAAAGTGCAGAAGGCATCTTTAGAATGAACTCCTTGCCCAAGGCCACTTGGTATGGGTGGGTTGATAACAGCTAAATCTATATGCTATGCTCTTCCTAGCACACCACTGCTTTTAAGAGGTAGCACTTATCTGAGTCAATCAAAGCAATTCTCTGAGTTTCAATTTCCTTAGCCATAAAATGGGGAGAACAATCCTGGCCTTGCTCACCTCATAGGATTATGGGGAAAAGACCAATGTGGAAGGAACAGAAGACTATACAATAGTCCTTATTTTCTTGCCCTGCCCTTTGAGCAATGAGAATTTTCCAAACAAAATGATGAAGATACGGGTGAAAAGTGTAGAATTGTTCTAAGTAAGTCATTTGTCAAGAGCCTGCGATTTCTAACGCAACCACATCATGAAAACCCAGTAATGCTCTTCACAAATCCTAGCCAAGGACCTGGAGGCCAAGAATTGGTTTTTAATTACCAAGTACCTAGGTGGTTCTGGCTTGATGGACTTGAGAAGGCACTAAATAAAAACACAATTAACTTTGGCTTTCTTCCAAGCTCTCCTTTTAGCTTTGCGGGAGATAGGGAGAGAGAAAATTAGTCTGCTATTCATAGCAACAGGTATGTGGCTGGGTGGGGAGGATCGAGCTGGGGGTAAAGAAAAGAAAGCTTCTTATAAAAAAAAAATCCCAGCTTCCCACCAAGGACCCAAGACACAGACCAAGTTATAGGGCTTCCATCCTTCCAAGGGAAGAAAGTAAAAGAAAGCCCTCCATGCCGAGAGAAAGGAGGCACAAAGACAATGGGATTTGTATAAGGTCACTCAGTGACTGAGTTCATTTTTGCAGCCCCTCTTTATTCATGCATATGTCTTTCATTAACAAAACCTTTACTACAGATTGGAGGGACTGCAGAGGGACTACAGATTGCCAGGCCCCTCCACTGTAGCAGTCACCCAGAGATTTCTGCCTCAGAGAGTTCTGAGGGATTATCAGCCGCAATCAACAGAAAAGAAAACCAACTCAGAGAGGCTAAGTGACTTGCCCAAGGTCACAGAGCTAAAAAATGCCAAAGTACTAGTTCAATGACCATTTGCTTTCCATCACACCATACAGGTTTCCCTCACCACCCTTGAAAGACAAAGACAGCCTGCAAGTCTCACAGGTCCAGGAACTCACATCCTTGCAAGGCAATGTTCTATCTCCAGTACTACTACAGACATACTGTCTTTCCTTGGGTGAGTCCTTTCTCTTTCTGGGCCTAGTTCCCCAGCTCCCACAATGAGGGAATTAGACTCAGGACAGCTTGTAATACTTCTTTTCTAGAAGATATAGCTGTCTGGAATAACTTTAAATGGCACTATAACTTCCAGAGCTTGAACCCAGATCAGGCGCTGTATGACAATAAGTCTTTGAGCCTCATTTTTCTCTTTGTGCCCTAGCACAAAGCAGTCTCATCATTTTGCCTTTGTTCTGAGCCCTCCCACCATGCCAGGCCTACCAGAGCCTCTCCTAGGGACGCCTGGCTCCCCCATGCCTCTTTCCCAATGCCAAAGCACCCACTGCCTGGCCCTCCTGCCAACCAGCAGGGTTCACAGAGAGAGGAGGAAGGAAGAGAGTGGGTGGAGGAGAGGCTGTGGGAGGTAGAGCTAAAAGTAGCTACTGCCATTAGGCACCACACTCTGAGGGGGTGGTGGGTGGGCTCTTAGCACACCCTTCCTGCAGCCAGCTGGGCACAGAGGTGCATGGATTCCCCTCCTCTAATGAAAGCAAGCAGGCAGAGAGATCAGAGGTGCCAGAACCATTCCCGGAGCTGGCTATGGAGCACAGTGCTGACCTCCAGCGGACTCTGACAGTGGATGGCCCTGCAGCAAAGGGCTGCATCCAGGGCTCCCTGCCTCAGGAGAACTAATGTCGTCTGCAGAAGATTCTATCCCCCCCTAACTCCCATCTCACTGTCTGGCACCCCAAGGGCTGCTGACAGGCCTGCTCTCCTCCAGAAGGTTACATAATACTCTTGTTCTCTCAGCCTTTCTGTCAGCTCGCTTTCTCCAACCAAATCAGAGAGAGCATTCAGGTCTCTGATCCAGCCAAGGGAGCACAAGGCCAGAAATCCACAGCAGAGGTTACAGGGGGCAAGGGCCTGATTTGAGGAGTCAGGATCCCAAGCCTATCACTACAACCTTGAACAAGTCACTTTCCCCTTCAGTGCCTTAGTTTTCTCACTTGTAAAATAGGAGCGGGAGAGGCATTCTGAAGATTTCCAAGGTACTCTTAATCTCTGCCACTATGTGATTCTCTGGGAATCCTGGCCACTTAAATGAAAGACCTCCCCTCCCCCATTCAAGGTTGTCCTGTCTTCGAAGCAGTCTGGCTGAGCTGTGAAGAGCCATCCCCACTATCGTAATTCCAATTCTCCTAATGACTAAGGTCTGCATTGGCAAGACGGTTGCCTGGAGCTCTAGACTCTGTCATCCACCTCTGTCCCAGGCCCATTTCAACCAAACTAGTTCTACCTTTTCCTGTTTTATATAGAAGCTTCCGGCTCAAATTTCATTTGAGAACATGGTTCTTCTATTGAATATACTCCTCACTTTAGTGACATGGAAACTGAGACCTAGTGGGGAAGGGCCTTGATCAAGTTCTGACAGCAAGGTAGGTACAGAGCCACGGCTTGCTCCCAAGGGTCCCAAGGCCATTTCCAGTGTTTTTAATCTCCTGAAGGTCTGCCTTCAATATGCTGTCCCTCTGCCACCCATACACAACTTTCCCTCTTCTCTGCTACCAACTCTCGACCTTGATGCTCAAAGACCAAATACCCAATTCCTGTCAGGGGCTTGAAGCTAGCACAGAAGAGTAATAAGGGCAAGAAAGAACTGACCTCAGACACATCCCTCCCTTAACCTTTCCTTGTCCTCCAGCTTGCCCCTTTGTTCCTTTCTTCAGTTTCCTCCTGAGTTTTGCTCTATGTCAGGGGAACCCCTTCAGTTCTCAAAGAGTCATGACCACATTCTGACCACAGAGTCCACTATGCAGGCTACACTGGAAGAACTTCAGGATGTGGCATCAAGAGGCCTGGGTTCTAGGCCAGGAACTACCACTTCCTGACTGTGTGATCTTGAGTAAGTCGCTTAATCTCTCTGTTCCTCAGTTTCCTCAACTACTTCCATGTTTGGAGGAGGAGCCAATGAAATAACTAGGGAACTTTATTTGCTGAAATTCTTATTAAAGTAGTAATAGTATTAACTAAATGAATGTCTACTTAAAACACTGCAGGAAGGGGCTCTGTGCTGTCAAAGCAGCCAGCCCCCTTGCCTCCTAGGCCTTCCTAAACCTAAGAGGCTGATATTTTATCTATAAGAGGCAATTCTCAAGTATCCAATGCAACATTTCTCTTTAACAAATGCTAAATTCCAAATTGGCATCCCCCTGCCATTCAGCTCATTGTAGGGCTCCCTTCTCTGCTGGTGGCCGGTATGTGCTCAATGAATACAACTTGTAGTTCAGTTGTTCTAGAAGAAACCTAAGCTAAATATAATTAGGAAGGCAAGTCTATTACCCCTAAAATCACTCTGTGCATTCCAAACCTGCTAAAAGGGATCTTTGGATTAACTGCTGGTATTGAATAATAATATTCTTAATCACAAAGTAAGCACAGATCATTAGAGCTGAAAGAAATCTTTGAAGCTATCTAACCCATCTAACCTTATTCTGCAGATGAGGAAACCAAATTTCAGAGGAGAAAAGTAATTTACCCAAGGTCACCCAGCAAATGAATAGAATCTTCGCCACTATTACGGCAAATGTGTAGGAACTGACTTTTTTTTCCTGCGGGTTCAAACCATCTGACAGCTGGTAATTTTAAATCCAAATAGGTCCCCAGACTACTCACTCTCTACGGTTGAGTCCTCCTTTTTAGAATGGGCACAAGCCCCTAAAATTCGTCAAGGCCCCTACAATCCCAGAATAAAATTTCGCCACCTGCGAAGCCTGTCTATTCACGTGTGCAATAAGCCAGATTCAGGCTGAGCTGACATTTCCTTTGAACATAGCAGTCATTCTCATCCCTGGCTGAACATTCCTGTCACATCAGGGAACCTTGAAAAAAATATTGATGCCAGGGCCTCACCATAACCAACTCAATCAGACCTCCCCCAGAGATTCTAGGAATTGTTAGTCTTGTTAACTCCCCACGTGATTCCAATGTGCAGCCAGAGCTGAGAACCACTGGGTTAATGGAAACAATTCAGCCAACCAAGGGAAACATGCACAAAGAGTTTCCTGAACTCTTTGAAAACCAAATATATTCTGTTTGAAAGCTACATCTATGATGTGCTGCTTTTCCAAAGAGGGGAAAAGAAAGTGGTACACAGAATCTACAGTTGTGGCACTGACCCTCAGGCAAGTTCTGGACCCAGTTAGGAAAATATGGTTTGTAGGTATTGAAAGAAAACATGGAACCCTGGAGTCTGCAGCAGGATTTACCAGGAGTAAGATGCCATGTGACTCATACTCCTCTTTCTGATGGGGTCATTGGCTTGGTAGATGATTATTGTGAGCCTAGCATACATCTTGATGTCTACAATGCATACAACAAATCTATCATGCCACATTATTCTCAGTAAGCCACTGATGGGATAGATGATGGTGCAGCCCAGTGGATTCTGCACTGGTTGACCAGATATATACAAAAATTAATGTGCTGCAATTCCAAGAAGGGATTTTAGTGAGATGCTAGAGGAACTAGCATCAACCTCATCATATTGAACATTTCTTTGAATCAACAACTTGACGATACTAATTCAGTTTTCAAATGATGCAATGCTAGAAGAGACCACTAATCTCTTCCATGGCATGAAGGAAAATAACTAAAACCACAAAAAAGCTACAATAGATCAACCAAAGAAAATAAAGTTTAACTGATGCAATGCTAGAAGGGACTGCTAATTTGCTGCATGGTATGAGGCAAATTTTAAAAACCCGTAAAAAACTAGAATAATGGACCAACCAAACAAAACAAAATTTGAGTTTGCTTCAAAAAGTCCTCAAGTTTGGTTCAAAAGGCCAATTTCACAAAAGAGTAGAGGACTGGACTAGACAGCAAAGCATTTGAGCCAACAGCCCAAAAGGCTAATACCGTGGCTCTTAACCCTGGCTGCACAATTGAATCACATTGGGGAGCCTTAAATCTAAAATTTAAGAAAAAGCTGGTAGGGGCTAGCCCATGCCAATTAAATCAGAATCGCTTAGATTGGAGACCGGCCAAGGGTATTTAAAAACTCCCCAACTGATCTGAATGTTCAGTGCGAATTGAGAACCAGTAGAAGACTGCATTATTAGATATTTCACAGACAAATCAAAGTCCCTTTGTCCTGGATCCTGATCAGGTGGCACCTGGAGTAGCATGATCAGTTCTGGGCAGCATATTTTTAAATAAATATAGGAAAAAATAAGAGTGCTTCAAAAGGAAGGACAATCTTATGAAAACTGCTGCTCCTTCAAAACATTCTCTATTTTGGGCTTCACCAATGCACACTGCCTTTCTCCTTGAAGGTCCCAAAATAGTGAGTTTTCATAAGACTAAAGGGAATTTTTTGATGTGTATTCAAGATAAAAAGACAGCATTTTATTGAATAAAGAATTCTGTGCAAAATTGCTATACAAATGAAAGGTATGACAAAGCACTAAAAATGTAAACAAGTCGCTGAGGAAACTAGTTTGACTTCAGGGGTGACTCACACACCTCCCTCTCCACCTGACTCCATTCAGCTTCACACTAGCTGGGAATGATCAACTCTGACTCTCCCCCCTCTCCATTTGAAAGGCAGACCCACTCCCACCCCACCAATTTCTCTGACCTTTACTTTCCTCTCTGTAAAACCAGGAATAACAATCATCCCCACCCACTTCACAAAGCTGATGTGATGCTCAAAATTGAAAGGATGTGAAATTGCTTTATAAACTCAATCGGCCCATGCACCAACAAGTGATTATTAGTATTGTCATTACTGGATGTTTCCTGAGTCTTCTCTCCCCTCTAAGCCATCCCTCCTTCTAGTTTTTCCACTTAGTGCTTTGGTGCCAGGGCAAAGCACAATGAACTAAATACTTTTGAGACCTAGACCTACCTAATGTCAGGAGGCACTCTGAGCAGATATAAGAAGAGCTAAGCTTTGATCAAGGATTCTTGGAAAGCCAAAGACTCAGTTGGTCTAAAACAAGTTGCAAAGCTAGAAATAAGAGCCAGAGAGTCTAAGATTCCCCACCTCCACCCCAATTCTTGGGGCAAAGCCACTGGGCTGGATCCAGATGCTTTGTGGGAAGTCTTCTGAGGAGGCAGTTATTTTGAGAGAATAGGCTCAATTCCCAATCATGTCTCTGTGCAGAGCAAGCACTCCACAGGCCAGGCCAAGGAGAGCAGAGGCCAAGATGGCAGACAAAGGCTAGAAAGAAGACATACTTTGGCACCATCCCTGCAATTGGCAGTCATAGTCAAGCACTCTTAATCTGGGCCTCACCACAGGGCAGAAGAGCACTTCACCAACAGGCTCACTGGGATCCCTCAGTTCCCTAGCAACTTAATCACACACACAAGTGGATGAGAGAATCTGAGCCAGGGCCCAAGGCCTGTTCACCGACCCCACAATCAAACTGGCCTTCCCAATTTGCCCAACCTTCCCAGTTGGAAACTACTAGAGACCAACAATATAGAAACAAAAACCCCCAAATTCCACACTGCAGCTGGGCTGGGCAGGGTTACCTAAGCCACAAACAAAACTGGGGCACACTGTACAAGCAGATGTTACAGGTTCTGACAGTTAGAGGCTGTCTCAACGAGGGAAAAGCACTGCTCAGTTTGTTCCCACCACACTATCCCTTCACCTCCTCCCTGCCTCAACCAAAGGTCAGGATGAAACAAAAATATTTTTCAGGGCCTGCAGACCCCCTTGCACTAAAGCTGGGCTGTGAAATGGCTCAGTTACTCTTAAGGAGATGGCAGTGGCTGGAGAGGAATTTGAACCCAGGAGCCTTCCAATAAACGGTTTCCATGGCTAGGATGAGGCTAGGCTTTGTACGCCTTCCATGGACATGTCTTCTAGGCATTTGCAGGCAATGGGGATCTTGCTCTTTCTTTGTCCTCTCCCCAAAAGCATCTCTCCAAGTGCTACTGGGCTGCAGACACCTTTCTCCAGAGGCATTGGTGCCTGGACCTTTAAAGGGTGGGCTCTGGAACTCAGCAGAAGCTGAGTGATTCAGGAGTTGCTAGGATACCTGTTGAGGGCATTTTCTTGAATCTCCTGGTGAGGAGCTGGAAGCCAAAATTCCTGAGCTCGAATTTTGCCCCTCCTAGTAGCAAAATCTTATCCCTTACCCAAAAGGGTCAGAGCGGAGGAAAGGGAACAAGGAAACTTGTTGAGAAAAGTTGGGACAAATCAGAGGGGAAAATCCCTCTTCTCTTCCCTCTTATCCACTTACAGCAGGGGGCAGGGAGGAGGAAAGGGAGATTGGGGAAAATGAAGAGAAGAGGCAGGAGACGGAAGAGAAAAAAAAGTAAAAATGCAGAGAGTTCCACTCCTCTGAGCTGCATTTTTCATTTTCTCCCACTCTTTTCTTTTTGTATACCCTCACAAGTCTGAAGGAGAAATGCCAAACTTTTAGGATTCACACAAGTAAAAAGTCACATTGCCAACTTTGGTTCTCTACTGCCCAGACTCCCTTTTAGCTGCTCTAGGGTGGCCTGCCATCTGGCTAGCAGCATTTCCTTATTTGCCTAGAGATAAGTTAATTTGGAAAATGCTTACCCATTTTGCCAACTAAATTACTGATGGAAGGGCTCATTCAAGCTACCCCTTTAGCCTGAGGGGTTGTGGGGTGGGGGAGGACTGATGGGGGAACACCCATCCATCCTGGCACCAGTCAAATCCTTACAGGCACAAGGAGGCCATTCAAAACTGTGGAAACCAATGCATGACCTGCTGTTTTTCCTCATTCCTAGCACAACCAACCCCCATCCACATTCAGAAGTGTGCACCCACCCACACACAGAAGGGCGTGCACACACACCCACGAACATACTGTCACACACCCTACACACATACATTTCCAAAGGCTTTCTGCCAAGGGTCTGTTAGGCACTTAGAGGTGATGGCTGTGGCATTTTGTGACACTACTTTGTCATAAACCTGGCTCAAAGACTACCCTAAGAGAGCCCTTCTCCCCTGAGGCAAAAAAAAAAAAAAAAAGTAAAAAGCATTCCATTGTTGTAGTCCAGTTTTCTTCCCACATACCTAGTTAAAAAATCTCCTAGGTAAAATTTAAGTTTCTCCAGATACCAGAAACCAGATATTTCCCACTCCCATCACCCCTTGATTAACATTTCATTTTCATTTTCACTTGTTTTTCCAGTTCACCCCCCTCTGATTTCAAGTGCCTATGGGCACCCAAAATCAGAGAATGCAAGAACTTGGAGGTCACCTAGTCCAACAATCCCCAAATGCCAGTGTTACAGGGAATCCCATACCCACTGAGGAGGAAAAAAATGCCCAAGGTCAAACAGCCACTGAACAGAGAGAACCCAGGTCTGTAGTTGCCCAGTCTGGAGCCTTTCCTCACTCTCCAGTGCTGTATCAAAACAAAGTGCCCAGCGAAAATATAAGCTTACTTTAGATAATACCGCTGGAGCTAAGGGAGGGGGTGGAACTCACTAGATTCTCTTTGCAAAGAAAAAAGTTCAACCCAGGTAGCCCCTACAAAGGGACCAAAGAGTAAATAATAAGAATCAATGCCAGCAAGCTTCCCAGGTCATGCTTACACCATGGTACCAAGTGAATAAAAAATCAGCTTCTCATCCACACCAAGCCAACAAGAGCACACCTTGAGGCTCAAAACCCCTTCTGACACCATTAAATAATACTCACTGGGTCCTGAGGTCAGGACAATTTCAAAAGCCCTCTTCACAGCCCCTCTTCCCTTCATAATCATTTCCAAAGTGAATGAACAGGACATGGAACTTGACAGCACAATGTCAGCAGATTTGCACACCACACATGACCAGCAGCCCACATAGGTAGGGGAAACGTGTGTATGCGCCCTAATTCATGGCTACATGAGCCAGAAATGGCACTATTTCAAGTCAGGTAAGCAAAGGAATGAAGAAGGACTGACTACATCAGCTGGTAGGGGTAGGAGGCAAGTATTATGCACACTGGCGTCAGAGACAATTTTTTTCCTGGCTTTGCCAAGAGCTTTCTCAGTGGAAACAGAAATGTAAAAATAATAACAATAGCAATAATAATAGCAACCACCACCACCACCATCTGATACAGACACGCAAATATATGTCAAATTAGAATGTTGCTTCTAGTGCATGTTTTCCCAAGCTCTCATCCTATTCCATCAAGACCTTTTTTGGGGGGGAGGGTGCTCAAAACTCTCAACTTAGCATGATACATACCTTCATTTTGCTATGGAAATCTTTCAATTAGAGAGACCTCTGATATTAAAGAACAAACAAGGAAGCAAACAAAACCACCACTTTCTCATTAGCACTAGCAAGTCCTATTTAAGATGTAGTTCAAGAACAGCACTGCAAATCAGATTACCCCAAAGAGGTATACCCAAATACTATTATTCCCAAGGTGGGTAAAGAGCTGGCTTTTGTTGTTTTTTTTGGAGGACACAAAGAGAAAATTCCTAAACTCAAATCCAGGGGTGCAATCTTTGGGAAAAGGAACCCAAACAGCTCTTTTTAATGTCCTTTCTTGCCAATTCATAAAGATCAGAGAACGCTTTTATGTCCCATTCCATGATTTCAAAGAAATTGACATTTAATGCTTTAAGAAATGTTTTAAAGGTGGCTTCTTTCCAAATTGGAAACTGTGAACCCTGGACAGCAAATTGAGATTCAAAGAACACAGCCGTCAACTGGCAGCTCAACGCACTTCACCGCATCACTTCTCAAATTCTCGCTTCTCATTAGAGACTAAAGAATCATTTTTTCTAAATTCATTCCTCATATCGGATTTTTTCCTTCTACACATACAGCCCAAGACTGTCATTCCTAAGATGCCAAAAATTCATCATGCTCTTCCCACAAGCCCCCTAGCCCCCAAACCCAAATGCACTCCTGAGGGCAAGAGAGAAATTTTGACTAAAATTCCCTCATGGAATTTAAAGGTAGTTTTCAAGAAAATGAGTTGACAAGACACAACAGCAAAGCCATCGTTTAAGGACGCAGAGCTTGTTCCGTGAACGTCACATAGATGGAGAATGCACACACACACAAACACACAAACGCATACTTAAATAGAAAGCATTTCTTTATCAACAATTTTACTCAAGCAATAAGCAAATATACTCACAGCCATACTTAAAAGACAAGACATGACAAAAGATTTAGGGAGAGATAATATACCAACGTCATACATATCACAGCGAGGCCATGTTGAAGCTCAAAACGTTTTCCCCCCTGAGTAAGAAAGCTTGCTTTTCTCTCCCTTTCTTTCCCTGTCTCTGTCTCTCTCTCTTGATTTTTTTTTTTCTCGGTGGTTCTCGGGATGAAATCAAAGCGAGAGTTCGCAGCAGCTCAGGTGGCTGGACTCCATTCAGCGCGTTCCCAGGAAAAACATGAGTATGACATTGACAAGCAGGAGGACTACAATCACGGCAAAAACGACTACAGTTTGCACATCCAGGGTCATGGTGCAATGCAGAACACTGTAGTGTTCCAGGTGGGGGGCCGGCAGATTGGGAGATGTCAGTCTCTGCTCTGTCAGACTGTCCATACAGCCACCATGCTAGAAAGAAGAGGAGGAAGTCGGGTGGTTAAGGAAGGGCTGGGTTTGGCGCCCGAGTTTGGTATGGGGGAAAGGGGGATGGGGACAGGAGAGCTTGCTTCCCCCCTTCTCAGGATTGAGCTGATCTTTCTTCCCTAGCTGAGAAATCTTAGCTTGCGCTGCAGTCGGCAGAGTCCAGCATTCTCTCTCGGGCGCCACGGAAAAGGCAAAATCCTGGCTTTCAAAGGGAAAGGCGGGAGGAACCAGCGCGAGGTTCTCCGGCGCTTGCTCAGTCTGTCCCGGCGTGCGTCCGTCCGCCTGCCTGACTACCAGTCAGTCTCGGTCTCCCCTACTCCCGCTAGTTCGCTCGCTTTCCTATGGTCGCTCGCTTGCTCCACGGGGGCTCCCGGCTGCCAGCGACTCTTTACAGCCCTGCCTCACTGGCTCTCTCCCTCTCCTCTCCCCACCCCCCCACACCTTAGGCTGCCTTTTTAATCACCGAGCTACCGCGGACGCCTGCGTGAGGCGCAGCCCGAGCTACTGACAGACCCTCCAGCCAATAGCAGGTGCCGCAGAGGCGCGTTTACCCGCTGGGGGGCGGGACTTGACTTGGCGTGCTAGCCGCGGCAGCCAATCGCAGGGCCCAAGGATCCCTGAGCAGGCTTGTTCCATCCGGACTAGCGGGAGCCACCGGCCTCCAATTCTGGCGTGGGGGTGGGGAGCTTGTTGGGGGTGGGTCGAGGGGGAGGGAGGGAGGGAGGAGAGGAGGGAAATGACTGGGAAAGGAGGGAGCAGACAGAAGGGGGCGGAGGGGAGAGGCGTGACAAGAAGGGAGGGAGGGAACAAGGGGAAGACCATGGGAAGGGGGGTGGCAGGGGGAGAGAATGAAAGATGGGAAGGAGGGAGAAGGGATGGGGATAAAATGAATAAAGAAAAGGGTGGAGGAAAGGAAGGAATAAAGGATGCGGAGGAGGGAAAAGGAATGGAAAAAAAGGGATTGGTAGGTGGGGAGGAGGCATGCCTTGGCAGCCGCTTTGTTTGGAGCCTGGGCCAAGGAGGAAACAAAGGTGCCTTTGGCCACTGCCTAAGTATTTACAGGCAACTTATGATTAGCTATACAAATTCAACAAACCAATGCTGTGGACAGAACCACAAAGACACACTACAAATTATCCAAAATCCAATCTATTTTGGCTTTCTCTGATATCCCTCCACTGGGAAGTCAGATTTCCTTTCATACTTATGGTTTTTCCATAACAGATTGCACTCTTCCAGCATGCTGAGCACTACGAAGAGAAGCCAGCTTTGCAGTGGAAAAGCCTCTACAAAAATTGCAATCTGCTTGTAATCACTGATGCTGTGTTTGTGACCCTGTAACGAACTAAGGGGAAAAGCCCTGGGCTAGAGACCAGAAGGTTTCAGATTTACTCCCAGCTCTACCTCAAGCTTGCTGTATGACTTTTGGACAATTCCTTTCCCCTCTCTAGGCCTCCATCTCCCTTCTGTCACATGATGACTTAGACCTATCTCAAAATTTAGTGAGACCTCTGAACCCTCATCTCAGAAAAATACATACAATTTTAGCAGGCTCCTGGGCCCTCAAAAAACCCAGGACTCTCTTAAACAGAAGATCTCCAAGGGCCCTTCTTATTCTTACATTCTAGGACTGGAAAACTGAACAGATAGATGTTGATGGAGAGGAGCAAGAAACTGGCTTAGCTTGGGATAGAACAAATTAAGTTCTGGAACTCCTAGCATACTACAGATTCTAACAGCAATGAAAATTGCTTTCTATTCTCTAGAAATATTTGAGGCTAGGACAGTCACCCATCTTAACTAGATGACTGGAAATTCTGAATGAATACAGGTCATAAACAAAATGGCCCCTGGCCCTGCAAGACAGAATAAAACCCAAAGAAATCCCCACTTCAAAAGTTTTGGCTCAAAACATTACCTATGAATGATTCATGCCAAAACAAACAACAAAAACCCTGAATCAGATCAAGCTTCTAGATCCAGCTATCAATTTATAGAACACGCAGAGAACAGACAAACATGTTAAACTGCAATACAAGGACACAGACTGTAAAAAATTACGAGACCAACAACCCAGTTCTAGCAAATAAATAGGAAGAAAAAAGAGAGATTGATTTAGGTGGAACTTGTGCGTGCATGCATGCACACACACTCATTTGTGACATTTATGAAACTGGAAATGGGAACAGACTAAATATTTGATGATATTAAGGAATCACTATTAATTGTTTAGATGTGATAATGATATTGTGGCTAAGTTTAACAAAGTGAGGAAAGTAGGGGTAAATCTTTGTGACCTTGGATTTGGCGATGGTTTCTTAGATATGACATAAAAAGCACAAGCAACAACAAAAAAATAGATAAATTGGACTTCATCAACATTCAAAACTTTTGTGCTTCAATGGAACACTATCAAGAGTATGAAAAGAGAACCCACGGAATGGAAGAAAATATTTGCAAATATATATCTGATAAAGGACTTGTATTTAGAATATATAAAGACCTCTTACACCTCAATTATAAAAAGAAAAATTACCCGATTAAAAATTGACAAAGGATCTGAATAATATTTCTTCAAAGAAATGGTCAAGAATCACATGAAAAGATGCTCAACATATTAGCCATCAGGAAAATGCAAATCAAATGCAGGAAATGCAAATGCAAGATATTTCCTACAGTATTATTTGTTATGAGATACCACTTTACACCCACTAGGATGGCTATAATAATAAAAGCTAGATAATAACAAGTGTTGGAAAATAACAAATGTGGAAAAATTGGAACCTTCATAACACTGCTGGAGGGAATGTGAAATGAGGAAGCCACTTTGGAAAACAGTCTGGCAGTTCCTAAAAAAGTTTAACATAGAGTTACCATTTGACCCAACAATTCCACTCCTAGGTATATACCTAAGAGAAATGAAAACATGTCCACACAAAACTTGTGCACAAACGTTCATAACAGCATTGTTCACAATAGCCAAAAGATGGAAACAACTCAGAAGTCCACCAACTGGTGAATGGATAAACAAAATGTGGTATATCCATACAATGGTATATTATTCAGCCATAAAAGGAACGAAGTACTGTTACATGCTACAACCTAAATGAACTTTGAAAATATTATGCTAAGTGAAAGAAGCCAGACACAAAAGGCTTTTGTATGATTCCATTTATATGAAATGTCCATATAGTTAAATACTATTTAATGAAGTTTTTTTTCAGTTATATATAAATATAAATGTGCTAGGTTGTGATGTAAAATGTGTTTCTTACAATGGGTAATGGTTCAAAATAGTTTGAAAGCCCCTCTTCTAGATTATGTTGAGACAGATACTGGTGATCAAGACAGTATCATAATGTAAGCAACTAGAATCTTTCTCCTTCCCTTTGAAAGTGCAATCTTATTCTATCTCCACTTCACTATCTATTGACCCTTCAACCCACTGCAGCCTGGCTTTCATCCCCATTATACCTTAGGAAAGTGAAACTTCTCGTGAATATAAACAAATTACCAACTTGTTGCTAAATGTCATGGCCAATTTTCCATATTTATCTTCCCTGACTTCCCTCCCAATTGACTCCATTGATGCCTTCTTCCTTCCTAAAATGCTCCCTTTGCCTTGGGGACAGCATCCACATGACCTATCTAGTTATACTGCCTTTACTTCCTTCCTGGGTTCTTCTTCATCCAGTCATTAAGGTCATGATTTCTCAGGGTTCCTCTAATCTCAGTCCCCTTTTCTTCTCATTCCACAGTTGCACTGAATGGTGGATCCACCCATTCCCAAGGTTTGAACTACCACCTTCATTACACACTGATGCACCTCCTTTCAACAAAGTTACTGGACACCAATGGGGAATAAAACAGACATAGGCCCTTGCCTGCATGGAGCTTACAACTCTCTGCTGATGACCCTCAGGTAGCTCTCTTGAACTCTACAGATGAATCTCCAAATCCTTTCTGGATATCTTCTCTTGACTATTGCACAAGAACCTCAAACTTAATAAGTCCAAACTTGAAGTCATCTTCACCCACCCCTGCGAGCTTCCTCCTTCCCCTGAGTTCCCTATCACTTAGGAATGTCACACATAGAACTAGCCAAAAACTAAGGAGATATCCATAAGTCTTGCCTCTCCCTCACCTTGCTGCTAGCCAACCAGTCTCCAAGTCCTGGTGATTCTGTTCCTCCTTAATATGTCTCTCATGTGTCCTTCCTCTCTCTCCTGCTGCCAGTACCTTTAATCAGTTCCTCTTCATCTCTGACCTATTACCATTCATTATGGGGTCTCCTCTGCTGCTCTCTCTCCCCAATTCAGCCTCTACTCTCCTGCTCAAATTATCTCTCTCAAAAGCAGTGATAAATAAAATGGCAAGCAATAGGATATATTGGAGTATATGAGGAAGCCATTTGGTGTAAAACTAACCTGACCTTTGGCCTGACCTTATTTTCCCAAAAGGGCCTGACTGTCCTTTGGACATGCATTGTATATCTGCTTTGAGCATTTACCATGTTCCAGAGACAAGAACAAATGCCCTTAAGATAAGGATGCAATTTTCCCCACATTGGCATTTCCTTAAGGCATTTCTCCCTAGGCTAGGATTTGATTGCTGTACTCATCCTGTGACCACCCAACTCGAGACAACAGACCTGCTACCTGCTGTGCCCATCAATGGCTGTGCCGACAGGGCAATCTTGTGACTACTGTAAAAGGACGTTCCAGTCATGCGTGATATATGCTCTTTGACAGTATATAACCACTCTGTACACCTGACTTCTTTGGTGCCCTTCCTTACCTGGGCTATATGGTGCTCAAATTTGGCTCATAATAAACTCACCCCCATTTTGATTTATAGGTTAGCTATGGATTATTTGCATCAACAGCAGTTCTGCTCTTATCAATCCTATGGTGGATACTATAGATTGGTTGCTCAGAAACCATGCCACCCTTCTTCTATATTCAGCCTTCCTATATTGCTGAAAAGCTAAAAATGAAAAAAACTACAATAACAACAACCTGTCATTTCTCAGACACCTTTGTATCCAGTGTTCTAGATGTGATTTATTTCTGCCAATCATATGCACATGCAAAATATTTGGAAGGAAGTGATGATGCAGAAGCCATATTTCTGTGGCTTCTGTTGGCAAGCACAGTGGTGGAGGTTTTAGGGTTTTCTGCAGCCATATTACCTTTCCATAGGCCCTTGTGTTTGGTCACTGGCTTTGTGCATTTGAGGAAGCAAAGAATGGGGCTTTTTTGCCATTGAGGATCTGGCAGGCATGATGATACTCTATTCAATAGTTAAGGCAGTGGCAGATTCCTGGGATTTCTAGATCACAGATAAGGTGGAATGTTCCCAAAGCCCCTGATGCAGAGAAAACAGCTTCCCTAGTATTGTTCTGGGAGTCATTCCTGGAGGCTCAGACTAAAGCTTGCCCTTCCAGCCCTTCTGCCAATTTTGGAAGCACCTGATTTTCTGTATTAAAACTCTTTCTGCTGAAAATAACTAGAGTGATTTAATTTCTGCAGCTGAACCCTGACTTATATAACTCCTCTGCTCAAAGGCCTTCCATGGCTCCTCACTGCCTTTAAGGAAAATTCTGTAGCATGACATACAATGCCTTGCCAATCTGGTATCCTTTGGCCTTTCTAACCACTCTCACCAATGCCCTCTCATTCTCTATTCTCTAGCTAAACAGAACCTACCCACCAGGTTGTCTTGCCTCAGGCCTTGTGTACTATTGCTATCCTTCCCCAGCCCCCACCTCAAAGCTCAGCTTAGGTGCCACCTCCTGCAGAAGGCCTTCCCTGATGTTCTCCCCTCAAAAACATTCTGGACCATATTCTCCTCCAATAGGACCCTTTGTTTACACCTCATGGAACACTTATTAAACTGTATTGTAATATTTTTCTTTTCTTGCTTGTATCCTGCACTGGACTGTGGAGCTAAGGGGACAGACACCATGCCTGTCTTGTTCACTGCTTTCTCTCCCATGCCCAGCACAGTACCTAACACTTAGCAGGTGCTTCATAAACATCTGTTGAATACATTAATGTCTTCTTCATCCACTTGTTTCCACTCAGAGAATCATATCTTCCAACCACAGAGGGCAAGATCTGATAAGACCTCAAAGAAAATCTAGTCTAAACCCTCATGTTCCAGGTTAGGAAACTGAGGCCCAGGTAATGTAAGCAACCTGCCCCAAATTATACAGCTAATTGCTGGTAGAGCAGAAATCAAACCCTTGTCTCTTGTCTCAAAAGTACTTTTAAGAAATTTAGACTTTGGAACATGACATTTTATCCCAGCCCCATTCATATGTTGTCAGCCTTTTGAGTGCATTGACCATTCAACCCTGTTCACAATTTCAAAAGTATTAGATGAGTCACCCACATTTTAAGCAGCAGTACACCCACCCCAAAGCCAGCCCTTCTGCTGACAAGTATCAGGGAATCAGAGAATCTCTTGGTATAACACAATCCCATCCTTCAATCTCTTCTGCAACATCCACACCAAGTAGTTATCCAGTCTCAGTTCCAACACCCACAACAATGGGGATGTTCCTCTCTCTTAAGACAGCCCATTCATCTTTGGGACAATCTCAGTTGGTACAAAGTTCTTCCATCTCTTTGAGCCAGATGTTATCACCACTTCTAGCCACTGCTGAGGAGCTAACCACTCCATGAGATGGTCTGGGATATAACTGCTCCCAAACTCACAGTGAAATTACTGTAAGCACCCAGTATATTTCTCAGGACCCAAAAGCAACTCATTATATAATAATAATAATAGTTAACACTTACAAAATGCTTACTCTGTGCCAAGTACTGTTTTAAGCCCTTTACATGTGTTAACTCTTTTAATCCTCACAACAACCCTGTGAGGTAGATACTATTATCCTTATTTTACAGATGATGAAACTGAGGCACAGTGGTTAAATAACTTGCCCAAGGTCACATGGATAGTCAGTGGTGGACTCCAGATGCAAACTCAAACAGTCTGGCTCTAAAGCCTATGCTCTTAAACACTGTGTTATATAAATGCCACTAGATGATACACATCCCGTCTTCCAATAGCATCTGACATGATGTCTCCTGGGTCGCAGGAATAAACTGTTTCAATGTCCTGACCTGAGTCCCAGTGGCCTACCTCCCAGGTATAAGATGCCTAAGTCTTAAATCTGCCTTCTCTCAGGGAAAAGCCAATGCCTGGTTGCCCTTTGCCTTTCATGGTTCAAACAACTCTCAAAGTCCTACTTCTGCCAGGAAACACACCCAAGGAAAGTTCAACAGTTTTTCCT
Source organism: Tapirus indicus (assembly GCA_031878705.1). NCBI lineage: Eukaryota > Metazoa > Chordata > Mammalia > Perissodactyla > Tapiridae > Tapirus > Tapirus indicus. The sequence continues at coordinate 51,662,141 of CM062942.1, forward strand.
GACCCCCACTGCTACTCACTTATTTGCCACTCAATCCCTACTCCAGCCACCTGATAATCCCTGTTGCTTGCCACAGGCAGTCTGAAGATACTGAATCCTGTCTGTTCATTGTCTTGGCTACTGATGTGACTAGATGCTCTTGCACATGCATGCATGTCATCTCTATTTAAGAGAGTCAGCTCCCTGAGGACAAGACCTCCTGGTTAGTTCAATTATTCAGCACAGAAATCACTACTCCTCCAAAATCAGTTAAATTCAATAAGCACTTATTCTGATGGCTAAAGAGTACAGAGACACTCTCAGGAGGCTTACAGTCTAGTGGAGGAGACAGTCACAAACATAATTTCAACGTCATGCAGTAAAGTGTCCCAAACACAATCAGATAATGAATAAACTTGTTGATGATTATAGAACAAATCATAGAATTTCATATTCCAAATGGGAAAAAGGTCATTTCCTCCCCACCTTCCTACAAAGGAATCCTGTCTACAGCATATGTGATGGGGTAGGGGGAGTGGGGGGGGTGGAGGAAACACCTACTTTGGGTACACATGGTGCTAAGCCTTTCAACATATTATTTTTTATTTAATCCTCCCCAGAAGCCTGAAAAGAAGGAATTGTTATTGCTATTTTAACGAGTAAGAAATTAAGGTTCAGAATGTTTACATCATCTGCCCATAGCCATATAGGTAGGACATAGCAGTAGCAGGATTTAAGCTGAGATCTATTTCCAAAGCCTACCCTTTTTCTCTTCTATCCCTGATGAGTTTTGTCCAGCAGCTGCTGGAATATTTTCAGTAACAGGAAGCTCACTCTGAAGCTTCCAAAGCCATTATTCATTTTGAGCTGAAATTCACTATTCTATGGTTTCTGCCCATTTGTTAGAGTGCTATCCTCTGGGTCATGCAAAAAAAGCCAAGTCCTTCTAAGCAATAGTCCTCTTAAGTATTTGAAGACATTTATCATGTGTTCAAACTCTGTTTCCTTCTGAACACTCTCTCTTTCTCTGCGCGCGTGTGTGCACGTGCGCGCGTGCGTGCACACACACACACACACACACACACACACACACACGTTTTCCAAGATAAACATGACCATTTCTTTAAGTTCTCCCACTGTGATATGGTTTGCAGTCCCCTCCCCAGGCTGGTTGCTTGTCAGTTTGTCCACATCCCTCAGAACACATATCCAGGTAGGCGTGACAATGGGGAGTAGAGTGGGACTGCCCCCCCCCCTTTATTTTGAACACTGGTCCTTAGGAAGAGCTACTTGTGAGCTTACATTCAACTAAAATGGCTGATGCTCACGTGTGCTGCTCTTACCCCACAATGCCTTGAGAAGCTCACGGCAAATTGAAAGAGCAGGAAACGAGAAGTTAAAACTTTCAGATATAAGTCCAGCTTCTGCTTCTTGGTAGCTGTATGACCTCAAACAAGTCTCTTAACTTCCTTAAAGGTCAAAAAGCTATGACTTGTTTTTAGTTGTAGCTTAAAATAAAGCATTGTTTTAAATCTTAGCCTTGCCAAAGGTGTTGACAAGTATCCAGGCATAGAGTTGGTCCCAAGTGGGGTACCCTGAGGAAAGGGTGATGGGTGATTAACTTAAAGAATAAGGTTGCATATAATTGTGTGGTTGTGGGGGATGGAATGTTATGGGGAAAATCAGATATAGGGTTAAAAATTTGGCTTTGCCTGAAGACTTTTCTCCTAGCTATCTACAAGTTTAGCTCTTTCATCTCTTCAAAAGGAGTCCTTCCTGGACCATCCTCTCTAAAACTACACCACCCTATCACTCTGTATCCCATTATCCTACTTTTCCTCCTAGCCTTATCACTACCTGAAATGTTATATAATTATTTGTTTGTTGGTTTATTGTCTCCCTTTAGAAACTGTAAACTCCATGAAAGCAGAGACTGTTTTGTTCATTGCTGTATCTCCAGCACCTAGAGCAGTGCTTGGCATTCAATAAATATTTTTTAATGACTGAATAACTAAATGAATAAATGAATGAATGAGTGAGTGAAGAAAGACCAAGGCATAGCCCTGCTGACTCACAATGTAGGATGTAAAGGAAATGTGTCATGGAAAATATTCTCTGCTGCAGCCTGTGAATACCAACCCTTGCCCCCCCCATTAGTCAGAACTCCTCCAAAAGGGACTAAAACTTCCAGATAACAGGCTGAGAATTTCAGTAGCATTTTGGCTTTCTGTCCCCTGTTGGCACAGACACGACTCTAAACCACCACCCAGACGTTCCCTCAAGAAACACTGCCTATACTGCCCTCCTGCGGCCAAAAACTGAATATATATCTGAATAAATACCCAGGAACAGCAGTTTCCTCCTTTTCCTTTGCATGGATCAATTTCAGGTCTGTTTCATTTTGTTTTTGGCAGGGGGGGGGGTCGTGGGGGCAGGGGTGAGGCGTCCTGGGGGGGCTTACTTCAGTTCTATTTCAAGCAAGCTGGTGAGCCAGACAGCCTGCCTCTACTCAGGATCAAAAGGACTGGTTGTAAAAGAGCACCAAGGTTCTAAAAGCCCCTTCAGAGGAAGTACAATGCTTTCCTATCAGGTTCAGGATCTTTCTGGGGCAGCCAAACCCAACCATGCATCAATTCAAGTCTAGGATGGGCAGTGCATGCTTCCCTCAGTATCAGGCCCAGTGTTTAGTTTTGGAGCCTAATCTCCTGAATAGTTCCATTCTTGGGACTCATGACTCATTCAACCAGGTTTATTGATTTACAGGCTTCATTTAAACTGTAAACAACTTGATAGGCAGGACATTAAGCACTCATCATCAAATTAAGCATGGAGTTTTGCTCATAATAGGTGCTTGACAAGCATTACATAGATAAGCTGGCAGATTGGTAAGCAGATGAGCAGATGATAGGAATAAGTTGAAACTGCAATAGGAGAGAAGGAGGTTTGTTCAGCTGGGAAGTTTGTAAGATGCTAGATTATGTGTCAGAGAGAGACTAACGAATTGACTTGGGCACTGTATTTTCTATAGAAGTCCAAGGTAGTCTAGCAATGAGGCTCTGAGTGAAGATGTAAAGAGAGGGTTGGACACCACCAAAGACTGGTAAAGAAGAGATGTGTGCAGGCCACACAGGTGGATGGAGGCTTGTACAGATTTGTGAGGGCCCAGCTGAGATTGCTGAAGCTCTCCGTGGACTCATAGGGAGATATCTCAAAGATACATTAAGTGAAAAAAAGAAAAATGCAGATTAATATGTAAAGTGTGTGGGTTTTGGGTAAAAAAGAAGGGAAATAAGAAAATATTTTTCTATATGCATAAAGAAAGTCTGGAAGGATACACTAAAAGCTAATAAAGCTGGTGACCTCTAATGGGAGAAGCTGGGTATAGAGAACACTCACTATATACATTTTTATACTTTGATTTTTTTAACCATGTGAATATATTATCCACTGAAAAATTAAATTTAAAAAATCTTAAATATGCTGTGTGATCTTAATAAGTCAGTCTCCCTCCCTTTCTCTCTCTGTCCTTCAATTAACCAAGCTAGGAGGATCCCTAGACTTAGAAGCAGTATAGCTTGGGAGTTGAGAACAGAGGCACGAGAACCTTAGTTCTGCCAACTGCTGGTTGTGTGACCTTGAACAAGTTACTTAATGTCTTTGAGACTCACTTTTCTCATCTTTAAAATGGGATAAGGGTATAATGCCCTTGTTCTCACTCTGCCCTTCACTTTGAGCAAGCCCCAGACTCTCGGTACCCTCGTTTCCTCATCTGCAAAACAGGGAGATTCATACAGTTGCTGGTGAGGGTTTAATGAGTGAATTCATGTAAAGTAATTAGAAGAATGCCTGGCAGATTGTAATGCTCAGTAAATGCTAACAATTACTGTTATTTCCGGGTTTGAATACTATCTCTGCCCCTAACTTTAGGCAACTCATATACTCTCTGAGCCTCCGTTTCCTTATTTATAAATAGAAGAAACAAATAATACCTACCAAAGAGTGATGACATAATGGATTCAAAAGTGCTGTATGTATGGAGTGAAAAATTTGGTTAGGATCTGAATTGTTATAGTAGAAAAAGGTGGGGGAATACTAAATTAAGATTCTACCTGTTCAAGGCTCCCTACTCCCATGTCCAGCATTCCAAATGAGATCATATATAAGGGGCAAGTGGAGATCTTTAAAGGCCATGGGTCATTTGTGTATTAAATGTCAGGAGATGAGTCCTGCTTCCCACCTTTCTAAAATACAGTGTGCAAAAGGGGCTGCACACCAGTGGTTGCCACTCCATCCTGAGATGCCAAATGTTTCCGTGTAAATGTTCCTATTTCTAGAAGGTGCTGAGGCTCAGTGATGACCCCACTATCCTTAGCAGCTTCTCAGAAAGGAAAGGAAGTGGCACCCAGTCTGAAAGGCTCACTCTCCCTGCTCCACACATATAACCAGTTCATAAAGTACAAGACAATTCGCTTAGCAGAAGTACCAAGTCCCCAGATCCCAGCAAGCAGCCCTCACAGGCTCATTTTATGACATATAAAGCCCTTTCATCCCCATTATTTGGCTTGCACCTCACAACAGCCCAAGAAGGCTGGCAAGGGCTGAGCGGTAATCATTCCCATTTTACAGAAGGGGAACACTTTGCTTCTCAGAAGGAAAGTGACTTACCCTAGCTCTCACCACTTCATGGGAGAATGGGAAGAACAAAGGATTAAGAGCCAGGAGACCCAGTTCTGGGAAAAGTACTTTAGAATCTATAAAGTTCCTTACATTTGGGATTTTAGGAAACTATCATGCCAGGACCAGGCCTAGAACCCAAGTTTCCTGTCCTCCAGACCAGAACTCTTGCTGCACTGATGATGGAGAAGAGAAGAGCAAATAAGGACCAAGAGAAAATTAGCCCCCCAAGAATAACTGCAGCTTACATTTAAATAGAACTTCACAGCTTCCTAAATACTGTGGCCTTTTATCGCATTTCAACCTCATGGCAACCTTGTGAGGAAAGTGCTGCAGGAAATAGGAATGTAAAATTTTAACCACCCACACACATACTTCTTCTCCCTCTTCCTTGCTGTAGTTCTTCTCCTTAGAACTTAGAACTGACACACTATGTTTTATTTAATCATTTGCTTAGCATGCATCGTCCCTACTGGAAAATCTGTTCCATGAGGACAGGATTTTTGTCTGTTTTGTTCACCATTCAGTGCCTAGAACAATGCCTGGTACATAGCAGATACTCAATAAATATTATTGAATAAGTGAATGTGTGTGTGTATGTGTGTATGGAGAGAGAGAAAGAATGGCCTCATTTTGCATATGGGTAAACTGAGGATTTAATTCAGAGGAGTTAGGTAATTTTCCCAGGAAGGACTTCTGAAGCTTCCCATTTCAGCATATCCCCCTTACCTCACTGCCTGGCTGGTTCAGGGGCATTTTATCTGGCCCAAAGGGAACATTTACTGCAAATGCCTCTGCCTTTTCTGGGGCCAGCTCCAGGCATGATGGCTTTAGGTAGCCTGGGGTTCACCTCCTTCATCAGCTCACTCATCCATTCCACAAATATTCACTGAGTGCCTGCTATGTACATAAAAGGCACTCTGCCAGGCTTCCTTGCCCTTTACATACCCAAATACATGTGTCTCACACTCAAAGGTCTTCCCTGAGTTTTCACCTCTGGAATGTAGAATGGTGAAGGAAGAAAGAGAAAAGTCATTTGGGTTCTCAGCACATGGCCTGAGTGTCCCTCTCTCTTCCACAACTTACCTGGCAGTTTCCTCCACTGAAGAATTGTGCCTACCTCATAGGATTGTTGGGCAGATTAAATCAGATACACATGCAAAACACTTAGAACAGTGCCTGGCAAAAAATAAATGTTGGCTTGGTAGATGTTAGCTATTATTCTCAAGCCTTACTGCATTCATGATCTTATTACTGGTGCCCCTCACCTCTGGAATGAAAGAGGCCAGGCAAACATCCACTCCTGGCAAGTGGAGAGATTAATGCTCCAGGAGCTACTATGGAGTTACATACCTACTTCTCATCCCAGCTCTGTTTGGAGATAGGTGTGTGGAAAAGATATTTCATCCCTCCCAGCCTTAGTTTCCCCAACCTTAAAGTACAAAGAGTGTTGTGAGCCTTACATGAATTCATGTGTGTGAAGGTGCTTTGAAAATGCAAAACACCAAACAAATGTGAGGGATTATTATTGTATTAAATTAATAAAAGCTATCATTAATTGAGCCCTGCTATGTGAAAGACACTGTATCAACTGCTTTACATAGATTAAATTACTTCATTTTCACAATAGTACTAATGACCTGGTACTATTATTATTCCAGTTTCATAGATAAGGTGTGATGGTTAATTTTATGTATCAACTTGTCTGGTCCACGATGTCCAGATATTTTGCCAAAAATTATTCTGGATATTTCTGTGAAGGTATTTTTATGAATGAGATCAACATTTAAATCAGTGGACTTTGAGTAAACCACATCATACTCCATAATGTGGGTGGGCCTCATCTAATCAGTTGAAGGTCTTAGTAGAACAAACACTGATCTCCCCTGAGCAAGAAAGAATTCTACCAGCAGACTGCCTTTGTACTCAGACTGCAACTCTTCCCAGCTTGCTGGCCCAACCTGCAGATTTTGGACTTGCACCTCCACAATCATATGAGCCAAATCAAAATCTCTCTCTGTATATACACACATATGCATCCTGTTGGTACTGTTTCTCTGGAGAACCTTGACTAATACATAAGGAAACTGAGGCTTAGAATGGTTAAATCTCTTGCCCCAAATCACACAGCTAGTCAGTGGTAGAGCCAGAAACCTAGGAGTCATCTTTCTTGTTTCCTACCTGTCCTACACTTCTCTCAATCAATCCAGCAGCAAATCCCACTGATTCTATCTTCAAAATCAGTGTCAAATCTGCCCCCTCTTCCCAGCTCCACTTACTTCATTTCTGCAGCAGCCTCTCAATTGGACTTGCCATCTCCACTTTCACCCTCCTCAATCTATTCTCTATAGAGTTTGCAAAAGTCAACTTCTCGGATCACAAAGCCGACTCCATTATTCCACTGATTCAAATGCTTCCTTTTATACTTAAAATAAACGGCACTTGCCAATGCCCAGCACTGTCATTCACACTGTGAGCATGTTAACTCACTTAATCCTCACAATAACACTATGGATAGTGCCATTAATATCCCTATTTTTTGGAGGCACAGAAAGGTTAGGTAACATGCCCACAGCCACAAAACTAAGTGCAGAGTCAGAATTTGAACCTAGGCAGTCTGGTTCCAGCGTCTGTGCCATTAACCACTAAACCATACTGCCTTTGAGTATAGCTAATGCACATCCTCCCTGGGCCTACAAGCTCTCTAGGTCTATAAGGTCCTGTATGAGCTGGTCTCTGCCTGACTCTCTGCCTTCCTATCATGCCACTTTCCCCCTCTCTCCCTGCGCTCCAGTCACACTGGCCTTCTTTCTATCCCTCAAACATACTAAATTATTTCAACCTCAAGGCCTTTGCACATGCTATTCCTGCCGCCTCCCCGAAACTCCCCACAAACCCGACTGTCTCTTCCTTTATTTCTTATTGTAATCCAAATGTGTTAGGATCTTCTCCCAAATCTCTACACAGCACTCAACTTAAATGTCACTTCCCTGGTATGCCAGGCAGGCCTTTGACAAAATGTCTTATGGCAATAGGACTTCTTAGAGCTAGCTGAATGCATTTGTTTCCCCCCACTGCCTGGTTTCCATGACTGAACAGCTTAATCACTTGCAGCACTAGTCATGTTCCAACACATACACAAACACACACATCCCCCAAGAATAGCATGATGAGAAAACTTTTTAAAGCAATGGGATCCTAAGATCCCTCTCATCATGTTATGGGGCTGTTTGGGGGCATTTCTCAGTCTCTCTCCAAGCAGAGAGTTCAGGAAGCCTCAGGCTGGGGTGGGAGGGATTGTTCCTTGTGAATGAAATTCCTGCTGGATCTCATAGCACTCACAGAAGAGGAAAGTTAGATCTGGCCTTCTGAGGTCTGAATTCAGAGCAGTTGAAAAGATCATATTCTGCCTGCCCAAGTGTGTATCCTCTCTGTCCTGTCAGGAATAATAATTACTCCCCAGAAGGGTAGAGAATAGCACAATTCATACAGCCCTTTCCAGTCTACTCACTCATCTGACTCTCCCAGCAGACTGGGAAGATAAGTGAGGCTATGGGACAGTTAATTTTATGTATCAACTTGACTGGTCCACCACGAGGTGCCCAAAGATTTGAACAAACATTATTCTGGGTATTTCTGTGAAGATGTTTCTGGATGAGATTAACATTTGAATTGGTAGACTGAGTAAAGCAGATTGCCCTCTCCAATGTGGGTGGGTCCTATCCAATCAATTGAAGACCCAAATAGAACAAAAAAGCTAAGTAAGAGGGAACTCCTCCTGCCTGAATGCTTGAGCTGGGACATTGGCGCATGAATGTGTGTATGTATGTATATATGTATGTGTGTGTGTGTATTGCTTCCAGCTGTCAAATGCAACCTCTCCTCTCCTCTCACTCCCTCCACCTGTATCACCAAAAGAATCCTCCACCATTCAGGCTCATCATGTCATTGCCCTTTCTACCAGGCAAAGCTTCTGAGCCTGGCATTCAAGGTCCTTCTTGATGTGGCCCCAGTCCACCTTGCCAGAACTATTGGCTACAGTCATGTAAGAGCACCCATATGTTATATGTTATTTTCAGAACATACTATCCCTTTCACGCCTCAATTCTTTGTCTAATGTTATTTCCTCTGCTTTGAACATTTCTTGCTTCACCTAGCATGCCTATTCCCCACACCAGACCAACTCTGTCATATGAAAGGCTTGAAGGAACAGTTTAAATACTATCTCTTCTAGGAAGCCCTGCCCAATCCTCTGAACACCTCCCCCACTATGCTCTTGCTCTCCTGTACTCCCACATCACCTTCTTTGTACCTCCTATAGCATTTCACTCAAGCTGACTTTATTCCTTCCCTCCTGAATCACAAGCTCCCAAAGGCATAAACCACATCTTGTCTTTGACTATCTCACATCTCAGCCTGTAAATAGTAGCTGCTTAATAAACATCCATTTTCTTAAAATGACCTGTTAAAATCTATTGCAGCATTGCTTATCATGGCAAATGACTGGAGACAAACGATTGGCCATCAATAGGGGCACAATAGAATCCTATGTAGCCATACAAAAGGAGGTATTTCTGCATGTACTGATATAGAATAATCTTCAAGATATATTGTTAATTGAAAAAAAGCAAGTGCAGAACTGTAGAATATGCTACTATCTGTATGAAGAAAAGAACGTGTGTGTGTGTATACATAAGTAAATATTTGTAAAGGCATAGAATGGCCTTATACAAACACCTAAGAAACTGATTACAGTGGCTGCCTCTGGGCTGTGTGACTGAAAACAAGGGAAGGAGGGAGACTTACGCAGACTTAATGTTTACCACATTCCCTTCCCTACTTTTTGAATTTTGTTCCATGTGCATGTATTACCTATTCAGGATAAATAAATAATATTCTTATGCATCTATTACATGGGGACGGGAACATATTGAGTTGTTATTAAATACTGACATGAATTTATTTTTCAGACTAGCTAGAAAGGACTCTGAGAAATGTAACATGATTAGTCAGTGATCATACACAAATGAAGCTGTGGTTCTGAGCCAACTAGGATGGGCTCTGGCTCTGAAGGAAATATAAAAATAAGAACAACAAATATTTATATGGCTTTTACCCTGTGCCAGGCACTGTTCAAGGTACTTTACATGTATTCACTCATTTAATCCTCACAACAACACTATGAAATGGGTAGCTACTACTATCTTCCCAACTTTAAAAATGAGGATCCTGAAGGGTTAAGTGGGCTGCCCAAGACTACACAGTCAATAAGTGGCCAGAGCAAGTATTTGAACACAGGGAATCTGGGTCCATGGTCTGTGCTCCCAACCATTATACTAGGTTGCTGATACCAAGGCAGAGTGAAGAAAAGCTAGGGGATTCTGCCTGCTGCATCACCAGCACTTAGCAGTTTATAAGTAATCAATAAATACATTGGATTAATGGTCAAATGGATGGATGGATGAATGGATGTATGGATGGCTGAGTAGATCAGTGAGTGGATGGGGGTGGATAGATGGATGGGGAATGGATGGATCACAGGTGGGGGGGCAGGTTGTGGAAAGAGTAAGGCTTTTGTAATCGGATAGATCTGGATTTCAAATCTGATGCTGCCATTTATTTAACCCTGAGCAAGACACTTAAACTCTCTATCCCTGTTTCCAAGCTGGACTATGAACTCTGGAAGGGCAGGGATATTTTTCTGTTTCATTCCCTGATGCATCCACAATGGTTAGAAGAGTACATGGCACATAGTAGGTGCTCAGTGAATATTTGTTGCATGAACTTATAAACTGACAAATATTGACATTAAAACCTATTTTGTAGGGGCTAACATGAGGATTGACTGAGATAACATTTAGTATAACTGGCACATAACAGGTGAGCTTCTCTTCCCTTGCGCCCTACTAAATTTAACTCATGAAGGTTGCAGGAGGCACAATTAAATGGGAATGGGGATGTGTGGGTTCTTTTCCCAGTTACTGAGTAGCTGTGTAGTCTTGGGTCAAGCACTCTCCCTCTCTGAGACTCAGTTTTCACAGTTTATAAAATGAGTGGTATTCAAACATTTTGTATGGGAAGTAAGGGAAATGCAGGGCGAGCAAAACCTGTCCAAAATTTTAAGCAATAACTCAACATATAAAGCAAAAAAAAAAAAAAATCCAGGTGCTCTGGATAAATCAAAGGTGGGAGAACCCAAACTCTTGCCTGCGCCTGCCCACCCCCTCCCCTTGAGGCACTGCCATGGTAATCCTCAGGCTCTGAAACAGGGGTCTGCAAACCTTTTCTGTAAAGGGCCAAATGGTAAATATTTTAGGCTTTGCAGGCCATATGGTCTCTGTCACAACTACTCAACTCTTCCTTCGTATCATGAAGGCAAAATGGGCATGGCTGTGATCCGCTAGAAAGTTATTTATGGACACTGAAATTTGAATTTCATATAAATTTTCATTTAATTTCATATATGTGTCACAAAATATTATTCTTCTTTCCATTTTTTCCAACCATTTAAAAACATAAAAACTATTCTTAGCTTGTGGGCTGGATTTTCAGGCTGTAGTTTGCTGATGCCTGAACTAAGGAGTTCAGCTAAATTATCTCTGAGGTCATCCAGCTCAGACAGTACAGCTGAGGCAGCCCAGAATCAACATGAGCATTGTAGAGAGTAAAGCCTGAAACTATACTATTGCCATGGAAATTCTAGAAAGTAGATAACAGAGTGGAGTGGGTCCTCTCTAGGTTAGGAGACCACCTCAAAGAGGAGAGTTCTACTCCCACCCCTCACTCCCCTAGGCTGAACTGCATTTTAAAATACTTGGTAATTCATCTACTGTCAGAACTTTAACTGTCACCAATACTTCCCAGTCCTCCTCTGAGCTCTGTAGATCACCAACTGCCTATTGGATATCTCCCATATGAGGATGTCTAAGCATCTCAAACTAAACATGGCCCAGACTGTACTTGTTATCTGCCCTCTTCACCTCCTCCCTAAATGCTGCTCCTCATTCTGCATCCCCTATCTCTGTGAAGGATATCACCATCCACTTGGCTCACAAGAAGACTCCATCACTGGGAGGAAGCAAAGGAGGACTAGGGTACATCAAATCTTGATTGATCCTTCACCAGATTGATGGTAACATTTTTATTACTGGCCACATCCATCAGGCTGTGGCTCACAGTCCAAAGCTGAGTTCAAGCCCTTAGATTCTGTTTCTACACTGGCAGACATACATGTGGATTAACTGTGACAATGACTGCAGGTTGTCTCCCAACAGCCCATTCTTCCCTTCTTCCTTTGTATCAGAAACCTTGCCTCTGATTGTTAGCTGTGCATGTTGCCACCCAGTCTACATGACTACATTTCCAAGTTTCCCTTGCAGCAGGGAACATCCATGTGACTCAGTTCTGACCAATGAGATATAAATAGAAGTATTAAATAGGACTTCTAGGAAGACTTCCTTAAAAAGGAGGGTCAAGTCCTTTTCTTCTTCTTTTGCCCTTCCTGCTGCCCAGAATGTGGATGTTAGTAGATGTTCTGGAGCTTCAACACCCATCTTGGATCATGAAGCAACCTCAAGAATGAAAGCCAAATGCTACGGATGGTAGAACAGAGAAGGCTCTAAAGACTTCCTGAAGCTGCCATACTGGCCCAGGCACGCCTATCTCCTGACTACTTTTATGTAAAAGAATAAAACCTATGTGTTTTAAGCCAGTGTAGATAGATTTCTGTATTCATAGCAGAATCAAATCAACTGTTGAACTGACCAGTTGACCATTCCACCTTGCCTATGCAGAGATTTCCACCAACTCAAATGTTGCGGCTTTTATAAGGGTGACATGCAATTTGACGTGGGATTTAGTCCATGGTTCCATATTCTTCTCCAAAGCAGTGGCATGCCAAGAGTGGGGCAATAGGAGTGGACAAACCTTAGTGCAGGCAATGAAAGAGTGCACTATCTATAGAGAATTTTTTTTTAAAGACTAAAAGTCAAAGTATTTTTTATTATCACCATGCACCAGCAATTTTAAATGCTGTCAGTAATAAAATACTTCCTGAAAAAATCTTTTGTTGAACAAAGTTCTAAACAATTGTTATTGTTACTACTGAGTTTTAGTAATATATATAAAAAGTCTCAAATTAGCACCTTTTTATTATTTATCCTTCAATAACATTGTATTCTACATGAAAGTTGATTTACAGAACTTCCAGTTATACAGTTGCCCCCCCACACACACAGACACAGACCTTACATGTGTTCCTTAGGTTCGTTTCACTTTGTCAATGTTTAGAATCATTCGCGGTAGTTTTGGGTGCATTGTGTGTCTCCAATCCCTCTGGTACTATATGTTCCAGCACTTAAATAGTAGGTTCAAAGTAAACAATGATAGGACAGTGATTGTAAAGTCAAAGAAACAGAATGTAAGTTACTTCAACCCTATCATTCTATGTGACAAATTGGAGTTTCTATTTGTGCTTAAAATCTAAAACAGTGAAAACAATACAAACTGCAAGGTGTACTATTCTTGTTGAATAAGTGCACATTTTAGATCATATGTGAGATGTCACTGAATCTGAATATTTTTTAAATTGAAGTTTTTTCTTTTTCATTGCTAATTATTTGGAAATTAAAAAACAAGTCAAGAAAAGAATTATTAGTACTGATTATTACATGATTATTGCTGAAAGTAATTTTCTCATATGAAGGAGAAAGCATTAAAAATGATACATTCCAGATATCACATATTCTAAGTATACCACATTTCCAAAGTACTAATAATACATTTAATCTTCTCCAGAATCCTGGAAAGCAAGGAACTGGTTCATTGGTAATCCACATAGAACCAACTCTCAATTAGCCATACCGGAGGCCAGAAGCCCAGAGAAGATGATTTGATCATTGACTTAGATACAAAATGCCCTTGCATGCATCCACCCACTCTGTGTTCACTCTAGCCCCACACTCAGCCATCTGAGAATCAGATGTGTGGTCAGAAAGGAGAAAGACACAGACCATCAACAAATGATGCAGGGTATAGCCCTTTCATACAGATTATCGTCACTCGGGTTCAAGCCACCATCACCTCTATCCTGGACTATTATAAGGGCCTCCTCACAGCTCTTTCCTTTGCCCCACTACAATCTATTCTACTGTTAAAATTTAAGTCACATTACGTCCCTTATCTGTTCAAAACATTCCAAAAGCTACCCATCTCACTCAGATTAGACATCCCCAGGACATTGGCCTCCTTGCTGTTCCTTAAACAAACCAGTTGCATTCTCTCTCTCTCTCTCTGGCTGTTTCTTATGCCTAGAACTCTCTTCTAAACATCTGCCTAGAGCTTGTTACTTCATTTCCTTCACATCTCTGCTCAAATGTCTTTTAATCAGAGAAGCACTGACTGATATGTCTACTGTATCATCCCACCCTCTATCTCTCTCTATTCTGTTACCAGGTTTTCTTTTTCTTCTAGCTCTTAGCACTTCCTGACATATTGTATATTCATTTGTGTAATTGTTTAGTAAACCCCCCTAACTCCCAGAATGTAAGAAAGATGCATGAGTGGGGAATTTGTTTTTGTTTACTGCTGTCTCCCCAGCACCTAGATCAGAGACAACTTATAGTAATACTCTATATTTTTGCTGAATGAATTAATGACCTCAATAGCGTCTATGAGACAAGGTATTTTATCCCCATTCTATGGATGAGAATACTGAGCATGAAAGAGGTTTGACAATTGGCAAGTGTTTTAGAGCTGAGAAGTGTAAAAGCCAGGCCCTTAACCTCAGACTTGTGACTCTGAGGCCAGCGTTCTTCCACTCTAGGCACACTGCCTAACCCCAGCACAAATTGGCATTGCAGCCAGAAGCTATGAATAAATATACTGAATAATTTACCATTCAAAGTGAACTCACAGTTTTTTAACACTATCTACTGAGATTTTACTCTGTAAAATCCTGACTGATATTTTATGTTCAAGGACCTTCATTTACATGAGACACTTGCAATCAATTACAATAGTCAAATGTTTTGAAAAGAAATCTCACTGTTATAAAAAGCTCAATCTGAATTTCAAGTGCTTTGCAAATGAAAGAACAAGCAGCAAAGACCTTTTGACTAGCCACGATATAAAATGGTGGCTACATATACACTCCCTATTTTTTCATAATGAGCCACTAGTTAAATTTTACCCAACATATACTTCTAGGAATCTGAGAATCTCAGACCTGGAAGGAATTTTGGTGATCATAATAGCCCCATTTAATTGGTGAGAAAACTGAGGCCCAAAGCATTCCTGTCAAACAGTAGCAGGGTCAAGACTAGAAGTTTTCTGCCTTCCAGGCTAGAATAGAGTTTACCACTATCTCTTGAATTCTGGCAAATGGTTAAATAAATGCTTTCATCATATAACATTCACCACTTTGTCCCCTAAAATTATGAGATTTTCCCATCAATCAATCTTTAATTACATAGTCTCCATAAAGTGTCTGTTACTCTCTTTCTCACACACAATTGGCAAAACTTCAAATTTCTCCATTCATTTAATCTGTTGTCAATGGGTGGCTCTGGGCCCCTAACTACAATATATTTAGAAGAGGAGGGAGGTCTTACCCAGACCCAGCTGCCAGAAATAGCAGGACTGGCATGGGATTTTTGTTGTTTTTTGGGTTTTTTTGCTGAGGAAGATTTGCTCTGAGCTAACATCTGTTACCAATCTTCCTCTATTTTGTATGTGGGTGGTGGTCAAAACATGGCTGCCAAGGAGTGGTGTAGATCGGCACCGGGAACCGAACCCTGGCCACTGAAGTGGAGCACACCAAACTTAACCACTAGGCCATGGGGCTGGCCCCATGGCATGGGTTTTTTCAGGCAAATTTTATGTCATTAGTTCACCCTGAAGGAAGTCCTTTCCCAAGATCATGACTCTTTGTTCCTTTCTGCCTCTTTCAGCACCATTCGAACCGATGATTCTGTGGAGAGGGACAGTGACAGAGAGTCGGGAGACTCCCATGCTAGACTCAGCTTTGCCTTCATGGGGCTGTGTGGCCCTGGGCAAGTCTCTCTCACTCTCTGGGTCTCAGCTTTTCAGGATGGACAACAAGGACTTGAAGGTCTTTTCCTGCTCTAACCTTTCGTGGTTCTACCAACACTTAAAATAGCATTGGGACCCCAGAGGGAGGTTTGGAAAGAGTCTCTTGAAACCTTGGCATATAGGAATATAAACTGGATACCTTCAAGAACCACTGAAACAGAGGTCTAAGGAAACACTGTGGAAGGGAAGAAGAAGCTTCTCTGAATACAGTCCTAGCCTACGCCAGATTCCCTCCTTTCTTCCAGAATGGGAGCAAAAAAGGAGTTAAATATCAAGTTTTGCCCAACCGCTTAAGCCTACTTTCCCTCAGTTATGGGTTGTGGGTGGCAGTGAAGAAGTGTGGGCTGGACTGCCATCAGTGCCTACTGACCCAGCCTAACTGCCCTCCAAGACCGTCTTACCCATACTTCCCAGCTGAGGACAATGGCATGGTGGCCTCCCACCCAACAGAGTCCCTGACCAGACTTGAGCTACCCCTGGCTGAGTCAGAGAGGCATCAGGATGCAACCACCAATTCCTGTCTGCAAGGGAAGTCATTCCAAGGTCTCCAGGTGGAGAAGGGAGCACTATGGCATAAAATGAACTGTTGGAGGATGATACTAAACATACACACAAGCACACACTCCTTGGGTGGGGGTTGGGGGGAGGGAAGAGCTCTCCTAACTGAATGGGGTCCAGGCCCATTTCCAGGATGGGGGTTTCTGGAGCTGTCTCTCTTTGACAAGGCCCCAAATGTGGACAGGGTGACCCCAGACCAGGCAAGGAAGGGCTCCAGAGCTCCCCCAGGCAGCTTCCCTGCGAGTGGCTCCCTTGCCCCCATGTCCTAGGACTGGCCAGCGCAAGGGGGTAACGCAGCCTATTTGGGGGACCATGCAGCTCTCCTAAACTGCTACCTCCAGAATCGGAGGCTTTGTGACTGCTGCCTCCCTCCCAACCCTCTGCCAGCTTGCCCCCCTCCTGTGAGCCTCACTGCTCCCAGAGAGCCCCTCTAGCAGCCCCCTTGCCTCTCTGGCCTTCCAAGTGACCCCCGCTTCCATCCTACCCCAATCTAGGGGTGGGGGTAGGAATACAGAAGGGGATGGGAGGGGGCTTTCTTCCGGCAGGCAGGCGGGCAAGCAAGAGCTCCTAAAATGGCCACAGCAAGCTTGCTGGTGTCTCAAGGACAGCGGGGAGGGCGGTGGGCAGAGGCTAGGGGGCTCACTGCACGGTGGCTGGTGGAGGAGCTGGGGGTGGGGCTAAGGGACTGAGGCTCAAGCAGGGGAAGCCAGGGTTATGTGCACTCACCATTCCCGATCCGCCCCTTATCCACTGCATGGTGTCCGCGAAGTCCTGCTTCTCCGAGGCCCGGTAGCTGGTGAAGGTTGTCTCGGGCTGGCTGGGCTGGCGCAAGCTAAAGCCCCAGCGCCCCCTCCGCCTCCCCTCCTCCACAGCCCTACAGCCCAATCCCCTCCGCCCCGGACCTCGCCTTCAGTCAGGCTGTTTCATCCCAGTCGGCAGGCTCTGCCTCTCAGCCCCGCAGCTCCAAGGGGTGCTTGGCCGAGAGAAGCGTGGGAGGGGTGTCCCAACCGACTGCCTCTGTCCCCCGCCAAGGCTTGAGAAATGGGAGGTGGGGTGCCGGGAGAGGATGGGGTTGAATAACCTCCGCCAGGGAGAGGGCAGCTGCCACCTCCGCCTGCCTCCCTCTGCGCTGGAGTTTGATGCTGTTTATGTGGGGCTCCCCAATTGTGGCGAGTCAGCAAAAAGTCCTCTCCAAAGTTGCCAGAGGTGTTGGGCCAACCTCCGGAATAATAAGATCCTGCCCCAGTGAAGCCATGCCAGCACTGTCAGGCCTCCCTCCCCCCAGCCCTCCCTCTGCATACTTTCCTGGGGTCTTCTCTCCTAGCCTATAACTCTTGGGGCTTTCATCCTCATTATCACTTTCACTTTTCAGAACAACTGTGGAGGCAGGCATTAGTATCTCCATTTTACAGATAAATGGAGGTTTAGAAGACAGAAAGGAACTGTGTAAGATCACATAAAAAAAGATAAAACCACGACTTTACCCTCTGTAGCTTTCCAAGCTTCTTTTTGCTCTCTCTCACGCACACCCCCCCCCCCATTCCAGGATTCTCCCTCATACTCTCAGGATTATTAAAGGTAGCTTGTTGATGGATTAATTTTCCATTTGCTTATTTTGCTGAGAATGAATCAAATAAACATCAGCAAAACAGGCAAACAGAGAAACCGCCCACCTTTTCATGATGCCCCTAGTTCAGGGTAATGTAACCCAGGCTAGCACCTTTGCATCTGTGAAGAGTTGACGTTGTTGGTCACATTCACACCCATTATTATTCTATATAGTCCGTACAATAACCCTGTGAGGTGGACATGACAGGGAGTGTTAATTATCCCCCTGTTACAGACATGAACCCTGAAGCCCAGAGATTGAAAGACATCTGCCCAAGGTAGCACAGCCAAACAAGACAAGAATCCAAGGTTTCTGACCCACAGGGCAGGGCAGGCAAGAATGAGATTACAAAAACAGAGGTTGCAGCTTCAGCAAGAAGGAATTAAAATATGACATCAGAAAGAAGTGCCTGGAGGTGATTGGTATGAAGACATCACTGGCATGCTACACCCACAACTTTATTGTCCTCTATTTCCTAGCACACTCTCCCCACTTCACCCAAGCCATTGTTTTGGCCAGACAGAGCTAGCCAAAGATCAAAGCAGCTGCCTTGATGAGCACCCAGTCCTGGGAGGTGTACAAGCAGAAGCTGAATGGTCCTTTGACAAGGGATTCCTAAATCAAATGGGAGCTAAACTGGGTGATTTTTCAACTTCCACCAAGTCTGATAGCCAGTAATCAGAGATTCTATAATGATTTCCTCATTTTCTCACCTCTGGGCCTTCACTCACACTGAAGCCTCTTGGATGCACCTCCCCCCCTGCCAACCAGCCCATTCAGACTGTCATGATGCTTTAATATCTCTTTAAGATCTGGCACTAGGCACACCTCTAGGAAGCTTTCCCGGAATACTCCAGGCCCTGGTTTTATCATCTTTCATCTAATTCCTATAGCACTACCATTTAGCCTTCTCAATTGAAAATGATCTTTTACTTACTGGTTGTTACAAGCTGAATTGTGTCCCCCAAATATTTGTATGTTGAAATCCAAACCCCCAATGGCTCAGAATTTGACTGTATTTGGAGATAGGGTCTTTAAAGAGGTAATTAAGTTAAAATAAGGTCATTAAGGTGGGCCCTAATCCAATATGTCTGGTGTTCTTATAAGAAGAAATTTGGACACAGATGGGTACAGAGGGAAGACCATGTGAAGACAAAGGGAGGAGGCAGCCATCTACAGGCCAAGGAGAGAGGCCTAAGAAGAAACCACTTTGATCTTGGACTTCTAGCCTCCAGCATTTGTGAGAAAATAAATTTCTGTTGTTTAAGCCATCCAGTCTGTGGTACTTTGTTATGGCAGCCCTGGTAAACTAATACACTAATCATGTGTACATTTTTCTATTTCTTGTCACTTAAATGGAATTATAAGCTCTTTTCTAAAGCACGGACAATGAATTACTTACCTTGGTATCTCCTACAACAGTGACTGGTATATAGGAGTTATCCAATAAAAACTTGGATTTTTAAAAAATTATTTTATTGAGATCATGTTGGCTTATAACATTGTGTAATTTCAGGTGTACATTATTATACATCAGTTTCTGTATAGACTACATTGTGTTCACCACCAATACTCTAGTTTTTATCTATCACCATATATATGTGCCCCTCTACTCCTTTAGCCTTCCCCGTACCCCCTTCCCCTCTGATAACCACTAATTTGTTATCTTTATCCATGTGTTTATCTTCCACATATAAGTGAAATCATACGATATTTGTCTTTTTCTGTCTGACATTTCGATTAGCACAGTACCCTCAAGGTCCATCCATGTTTTCACAAATGGCATGATTTTGTCTTTTTTATGGCTGAGCAGTACTCCATTGTATATATATTCCACATCTTCTTTATTCATTCATCCATTGATGGGCATTTGGGTTGCTCCCACATGTTGGCTATTGTGAATAATGCTGCAATGAACATATGGGTGCATAAATCTTCTTGAATTGCTGATTTCATGTTCTTTGGATAAATACACAGTAGTGGAATAGCTGGATCATATGGTATTTCTATTTTTAATTTTTTGAGACATCTCCATACTGTTTTCTATAGTGGCTGCACCAGTTTGCATTCCCACCAGCAGTGTATGAGGATTCCCTTTTCCCCACATCTTCTCCAACACTAATTATAGCCATTCTGATGGGTGTGAGGTGGTATCTCATTGTAGTTTTGATTTGCATTTCCCTAATAATTAGTGATGTTGAACATCTTTTCATGTGCCTGTTGGCCACCCATATATCTTCTTTGGAAAAATGTCTGTTCATATCTTCTGCCCATGTTTTGATTGGGTTGTTTGGTTTATTTTGTTGTTGTTGAGTTGTATGAGTTCTTTATATATTTTGGAAGTTAATCCCTTGTGAGATATGTGAGTTGCAAATATTTTCTCCCAGTTGGTGGGTAGTCTTTTTGTTTTGTTGATGGTTTCCTCTGCTATACAGAAGCCTTTTAGTATGATAGAGTTCCATTTGTTTATTTTTTCTTTTGTTTCCCTTGCCTGGTGAGACATGGTATTCAAAAAGATACTACTATGACCGATGTCAAAGAGCACACTGCCTATGTTTTCTTCTAGGAGTTTTATGGTTTTGGGTCTTACATTCAAGTCTTTAATCCATTTTGAGTTAATTTTTGTGTATGATGTGAGATGTGAGGATTTTTTTTTGATGGGTGCAGTCATTCAACAATATTATTGAGCCCCTATGTGCTAGGTGTTGTGATAGATGCTCAGGATACAGAACAAAGTTCCTCATGAACCTTACAATCTACTTGGAGTGGAGGAAAGATAGGCAATAAGTAATAAACAAACAAGATAATTAAAGGTTGTGATATATGCTCTGAAGAATATAAACCACTATATGTGAGAGTCGGTAGCCCTGGGTATATAGAAGTTATCTACATCAATCATGATCCAGTCAGGAAAATAGAAACCACTCTAGATTGTTTAAAGAGAGAACATTTAATACAAGGAACACATTACACTTGCAAAGCTAAGAAGCCAAGCATTTCCACAGAAAACTGCTAACCACTCCTAAGGCTGGATAAATAATGGGAAAAAGTAATGTTACCAGAACCCAGAAACTGGTGCTAAACTGTAGCTAAAGGCATGGGGTAGGTGGCTTGATGGTGTAGTTGCCATGAATGAAGTTGTCAGCAAAAGCTGGAGTCACGGAGGAGATACAGCCACTTCCAGAATACATCTCTCTGAAGCAGCGGGTGAAGGAAATACTTTGGCTTCTTCCTTCCTCCTGCCAACCAATCTCCCACAGGTGTCTTCCATTGGACAAAAGAAGTGAGACAGCAGGGGAGCCTAAGAAATTTAATTTGCAGGAGAAGAGTGGAGAATGGATCTGAGAGAAAACAGTCCAGGGTTAATGTTTGTGCCTAGAGATTCTTGTAAAAGAACAAACGTCGAACCCAGAGGCATACAGGCTATTGAACCTAGTATGTCTTGAGAGCCTATTTGCCTAGAACCATGTGAGCAGTTAGAGGCAATATACTACAGAAGGTAAGAAGACAAGCTCTGGGGCCAGAACAGCTTAGATTTAATTATTGGCTTTTCTACTTACTCAGGCAGGTTATTTAATGTTCTGCATCTGGATAGCTTCCTTATCTGTGAAGTAGGGCTAAGCATAGTGCCTACTTCATAAGATTTTGAAGATTTGATGAGTTTATCCATGGAAAGAAAGCACTTAGCACAGGGCCTGGCAACCAGTAAGCATTCAGGTCAGGATAATAGAAATCTGGAAAAGGGGTTGCCATAATCTCTGTGCCCCAGACCTCTTCATTGAAGCCCTGTGATCTCCCAGAACCCTATTTGGTACATAGCTTGGCACCAGCTCTCAGTGGACCAGTGCCAAAGGCTGCCCTCTTTCAGCCATGAGCAGCATGAGGAGAGAGACAGTCCTAGGTATGTCCCCAGTCTAGCACATTCTCTTTATTTGACTGCATAGTGATTCAAGGAGCCCTGAGGCTGGCTTCTGGAGGCTGAGACACCACCCAAGCTGGTCCCTACCTGCTGTAGCTGTGGCTTTGTGCAGAGCAGAGTAAAGACGTGAGTTCACTACTGGTGGATGATCCGGGGTAAGTACTCAGCTTCTTTGTGTCTCAGGTTCTCCAATCATACAATGAACACACTAATTGTTGTTTACCTAATAGTGTTAACCAATCAATTATCCATAGATATCAGAGTTGGCAAAGATCTTAAAGATTATCTCCTCCAACATTCTCATTTTACATATGAGAAAATACAGCCCCAAGGAATGAAAAGGACTGCCAAAGTCACAAAGTAAGTTAGTGGTTGAGCGGGAATGAGAACTCAGACCCTTGATTCTTGACAATGCCTGGAACACAGTAGTGAAAAAGGATAAAAATTAAAAGTACACAACTACTATAATGCTAGTATTGAGAGACTAAGGCTAACATCTACATTGTAACCTGTGTTGTCTTGACAAAATGATATTTGGTACATATATCACTACTTATTCCTATTCATTCATTTATAAACTCAATAAACATGTGTGCGTACTGTGTGCCAGGCACAGTGTGTTAAGCACTGATTATATAGCAATGAACAAGACAGACACCATTCAGGTCCTCATTTCTATCCAATAAACCAGTAAATAAGGTAAACAAATATGCTAATACAGATGGCAATAAGTGCTATGAAAGAAAGAAAGTGAAAGGACAGAGTAACCGTGGGGGAGGGAAGAGGGAATTTCTATAAAGAAGACTTCTCCAAGGAGATGACATTTAAGTTAAGGACTACATGCTTAAAGTGAGCCAGCCATGTAAAGAGGTAGGAGGAAAGTATCCTAGGCACAGAAATAGAAAGTCTAAAAGTCCAAAGGATTGAACAGCCTTAGAGTGTCCCAGGAATTGGAAGCGCATTGAGACTGAAACCTAGAGAGAAAGAGGGAGAGTTGTAGGAGACAAATTTGGCAGAAACAATGTCACATAAAGCCTTGAAAGTCATAATAGAGAATATGTATTTTATTCTGAAAAAACAAGGAGAAAGGGGAGGGAATTGAGTTTTAGCAGGAGAATGAGTTGATCTGATTTACATTTGTAAAAGACCACTCAGGTTGCTGTGTGGTAAACAGATTGAAAGAGGAACAAAAGGTTGAAGCTGTTGCAGTGATCCAGGAGAGAGATGATGTAACTTGGACTGGAAGGGCAGTGAAGATGACAGACAGAAGTAAAAATATTTGAGATATATTTTAGAGGTATAAACACAGAACTTGGTAATGGAGTGGATGTGGAGGGTGAAAGAAAGGAATAAGGAATTACGAATGACTCTAGGTTTTTGGCTTGAACAACTGGGTAGGTGGTGGCACCATTTACTGATGTGGGAAGACTGGAATAAGCACAGGTTTGAGCAGGGGAGGAAATCAAGACTTCCATTTTGGAGGTATTAAGTGCAAGCTGTCCATTAATCATATTATTAGAGGAGATATCAGAAAGACAATTGGATACACAAGCCTGGAGCTCAGAAGAGAACATCTGCCTGAAGATATACATTTTGGAGTCATCCTCATATAGATAGTATTTAAAGTCACAGGACAGGATGAGAGTATCTAAGGAGAGAGTGTAGATAGAAAAGGGCCCTGGACTGAGGCTTGAGGCTCTCCAACAATTAGACTTAAGTTGAGTAGAGAAGGAAGGTTCAAAAATGGAGACTGAGAAATAGTGATTAGTAAGGTAGAAAGAAAGAAAAGCAGGAGAAATCGCTTTCAGGTGAAAAAAGTTTTGAGGAATGACATTGAGAAATTGAATGGATGATGACAGAGATACGTCCATTGTACTGGCAACATGGTCATCATTGTTGGCATTGGTAAGAGTAGCTTCATTGGCACGAGGGTAACAGAATTCATATTGGAGTGAGTTGAGGAGTGAATGGGGGGAAGAGTGAATGAAGGTAAAGAAGTAGAGACAAGTATAGATAACTCTTTGAGAAGTTTTGCTCTGAAGGGAATAAGAGAAACGGTAATATTTGGACAGGTATACGAGGTCAAGAAATTCTTTTCTTTTTCTTTTAACATAATGTTAAGAGCATGTTTATATGATGATGGGAATGAGAAGGAGAGGCTGATGATACAGGACCTTGCTGCTTGAAGCACCGTCCATGGACCAACAGCATCATCAGCACCTGGGCACTTGTTATAAATGCAGAAACTCAGGCCCCATCTCAGACCTACTGAATCATAATCAGCATTTTAATTATCTCCAGGTGATTTGCATGTATATTAAAGTCTGAGAAGCACTGGTGTAGCAGAGGGGATACTTGCAGAAGTAAAGTCTTTGAGAAGGTGAGAGGGGATAGGGTCCAGAGCACAAAAGAAGATATTAACCCTTGGTAGGAACAGGCCCACTTCCTGCATTCTGGCAGGAAGGCAGAGAAAATGGGTGGGGGTGCAAGTGCTGGTGGGCCTGTAGATTTCATGAAATAAAGAGAAGGGAATGCCCCTAAAATGGTTTCTATTTTCTCAATAAAGAGATGAAGCTGAGAAAGGAGTATGGAAGGAAGAGTCATTGAAAGTTATAGGAGGGAGGAGCAAGTATGAACTAGTTCTCTCAGAGCAGTAGTTGTCAACCTTGGCTGCTTATTGGAATCACCAGTGGAGCTTAGAAAAACACTGTTGTGTGGGGCTGGCCCTGTGGCCGACTGGTTAAAGTTTGGCACACTCCACTTTGGCGGCCTGGGTTAGCGGGTTTGGATCCTGGGTGTGGACCTACACCACTCGCCAGCCACTCTTTGTGGCTTGAGGCTTGTGGTAAAGCAAAATCAATCAGCCCAACTGTGGGACTTTTATTCAGTCCATTTTGCTGCTCAAGCACAGGTATAGAGGAGACACGTGGTTGGGTGGAGTCTGGGGGAGATTTGCCAGGAAAATACAATGAGAAAAGAAATAGGCAATAGCGTTGCAAGCATTTTCAAGGGAGTGATCATAATAATGGACCAGAGAATCTAAGTTGGACAGAAGGGAAAAGAGGACATGAGAAGGGGTGATGAGTAATGGGGTAAGGTTAATGGAATGGTAGGGTCAATGAATTGGAGATCTTGATGACATGGAAGAATTGTTGGAGTAGAGGTTCCAGGGTAAGTTAGCTGGAAGAACAGGTCAGTGATCAGAGAGGAGATGCCTGAAATCGAGATTCTGGAGGCAATTCAGTTAGTTACTCACAATCACAAGATCCAGGGTGTTACCACAGGAGTTTTCTGGCTGAGGTGGGGTGAAGAAATAGGTTGTTGAAAGTGAGGCCAGGGTTGAATAGGCCACCTACAGGAATATTGAGGTTAGGCAGACAGGAGAAAGATGAAGACAAGTGATGATCCAGGAGCTAAAGTCTTCAATGAGTGAGGAAAAATGTCCAGAAAGACAATCTGTCAGCCAAGAAACGTGTATAAATCACCTACTATATGCCAAGTTCTGTTCTAGGTACTGGGGATACAGCAGTGAATAAGACACTAAATTTCTATCCTCAAGAAGCTTATATTCTAATGGAGGGATTTAGACATTGAACTCAAAAACCAATAAATAAAGTAAACTTAGATACTGAATAGTTATTATAAAAATAATAAATAGGATGATATAACAGAAGGTAACTGAGGAAGGAGGACACTGTTTTACCTCAATGGCCAAGGAAGGCCTCTCTGAGGAGGTGACATCTGATTTGACACCAGAATGATGAGAAGAAACCAGCCATGCAAAGATCTAGGGGAAGAGCATTCCAAACAGGAAGGAACAACAAAAGCAAAGGCCCAGAGATGGAAATGAGACTGATATGCGCAAGGGGCAGAAGAAGGCCAACACGGCAGAATGTAGTAAATATAAGAGTGATAGGAGATGATGTCAGAGAAGCGGGCAGGGTCAAAATGTAAGGAGATGAAAGCAAAAAGAAGGGATAGTGGGTGGCAGAGGCAGATGGCATGTGCTTCCGAGGAGCCGGGAGTTGTGAAGGGAAGAGAGGAAGAAATGGGAAACATGATAGATGTCATTCCAAATAAACTACCACAGGAAATAATTTAAAGCAAGATGTTAGTGCAATAGGAAAAGTGTGCATAGGTATATATCTAAACACAATCTAGCTTAGACTTTGAGGAGAAAAATCCAGCTGGATGAATTCTCAAGGTCATCTAGCTTCTTGCTACTATTCAAAGCATGGGCCTCAGATCAGCAGCATCAGCATCACCTGGGGAGCTTATTAGAAATGCAGAATCTCAGGCTCACCCCTGACCTACTGACTCAGTATCAGCATTTTCACAAAATCCCCAGTGATTCAAATGCACATTAAAGTGTGAGATGCCCAGCTCCAGACCAAACTCCTGTAACTATGTTGGAATCATTGAGATAACTTTCTTTGCCCCAAAAAGAATAGGAAACATCTTCATTTGTATTGGAAGCATAATAGAGATGTTGAGGATAGCCTGGGTTCCTCATTTGGGGAAGAAGGTTTGCTGGGCATATGGGCTCCGATTTCCTCTGTGAGAACATCAGCTAGGATAGTCATTCACCTAGGAATGCAATTCCTCATCCCTAAGTTTCCCAAGCAGCTCCCTGACCTTGCAGACCCAGGCCAGAGAAGAGACCCAGTGGACCCCAGAAGCACTTGAAGCAAGCTCTTGAAGCAGCTTCAAGCAGCTCAGGAGAGAGGAGGGAGGAAGTGGCCATGCTTGTCTTTCTTCAGGCCTCAGCAGGCAGAGCCTGGAGACAGGGTAAGATGCTGCTCAATGGGCTGCTACAGAAAGCACCATCCTGGAACATAGCGGGCCTTGGCCCAACAGCATCCCCACATGGCCACTTCAGCTTGATCATAGGAACAATCCAGATGAAAAGCCTGTTCCTTCCTCTGTGGTAGGGACGCTTTAGTTACTCTCCTGCTCTAAGCTCTCCATGGGATCTTTAAAGTTTGTATAAATGAAGTGATTTCAAATTCACCTCATCCACCCCCTTTTCCTAGCACTTACCCCTTTCCTCTTTATCTCCCTCTTCTCTTTCTCTCATGGCATGCCTTCAGCCTCGAACAATTTCCTGTCTATCTAAGGAATTTACAATACAGCCCACTATTAATTTTCTGTACAAAGGGAGGAACTGAAATAACTGCATGAGGAGTTTCAGTTAGATAAGCAGATTTAAACCCCATCTGGGCAGAGGTGTTGCTCAAAGCAGAAGGGTGGATTCAGGACTTGCAAAGTTCACAAACAATATGTATCTGCTCAAAGATTCTCTGGCAAGCCAAACTCACATGTTAATGTCCAACCTTACAAAGTAATAAATTTCCCATCATTGAAGGCATCCAAGCAGAGTGTAGAAGAGTACCTGCCAGAGATGCTGTAGAATGAATCCTCCATTGATGGAAGGCTACACTAGAGAACCATGCAAAGAAGTCAGTGAGCTGAGATGAGAAGAGCACTGGACTGGGAGTTGGGTGACTGCTAAGTTGCTGTGTGACCTTGGACAAGGCACTCAGTCTCTTCATCTTTCAAATAGTGTTGTTACAGTCTTTCAATGCCTTTTGACCTGTGCTTTTATAGAGTGTAGGGAGGGTCCTTCAGAGGCCACTTCTTGTCCTGGGGGACATGCGGGAGGCTGGGAGGAGCTCTGGGCCCCACTTCAACCAGAGTGGTTCTCCTTTCATCTGCTTAATACATTAAGCTTCCAGGTAAGATTCTGATTGAACGAAGAGCCCCTGCTGCTAAAAACAAAGAAACAAACCTAGACTACATCAGAGGCTTTAAATGGAAAGTCTGGCCAACAACCCACCACAGTATTTGAAGTTTGTTGGAGGTTAAACTATATATATATATATATATTTTTTTTTAATCAGAATATTTCATATAAAAATCTAGAATTCTAGCTTCTCTTGAAACATCAGAAGGTCTGGAAGTTCTGGAATGGTATTCCTACCTTGCAACAATCAGCTGGAGCTGGGTGGCAACTGCCTCCTTTAGAGCCAGAGCCCCTGCCTACTGGCCCCTGCCTAGCCTCTGCAGACATCTGAGTGGTAACTCCTGCCCCCCAGAGCTCTGTGACCTTCAGCTTCTTTACCCCTCCACAGTTCAGGGCAAACCCAGAATGGGTTGTTCTAGGAATGGCTATGTCAATAAAGGGATGTAGTCTACGTAGAGCAGTGCTTTTCAAACTTTATTGTTCATGGATGTTCTTGTTAAAATGAAGATTCTGATTCAGTAGGTCTGGGGTGGGGCATGAAGTTCTGCATTTCTAACAGATCCCCAGGTGATGTGGATGCTACTGGTCCATGGACCACACTTATAGATGTGAGAGGCCAGTAGAAAGAGCAAAGAAGTGAAGGCAAGAGCTGTGGCCTCCAGCCCCAGTTCTCATTGACCCTCACTGCATTGGGGAAACTGCTAAACCTTCTGTTCAGTGAGGCTGCTAAGCCATTCTTCAGGCAGGTGGTGAAAAGAAGAGAATCCTCCAGCCAGAGGAGTGCTTGACCAGGAAAAGCATTACAAAGAAAGCCAGCAAGGTCTTTGTTTAATAGGAGGTGAGGCTCCTTCTAGGGACCTGCCCCCACCCCACAAACTTGGGATGGCTTGATTCACCTCTCAGGTTCCAAGTGCTGACTCCTGAACTCCAAGGGAAACTTGTTTTGTTGGTGAAGGTGCTCAGCAGGGTCAGGGAGAGAAGGAAGAAGAGAAGGAGGGAGAGGAAGAGGGAGAAAAAGAAGAGGAGAAAGATAAGAGGAGGATGAATAGGAAAGGGAGAGAAGGAAGAAGAGAGGAAAGAGGAGGAAGAGATGGGAGGAGAAAAAGGAGGGAAAAGAAGAAGGAGGAAGAGGCAGCAGTGGATAAGGAGGAGAAAGAAAAGGGGAAGAAGAAGAGGGAGGAAGTAATGGGGGAGAAGAGAAAGGAGGAGAAAAAGGGAAGAGGTGAACTTAAGAGATCAAGGCTGAGGCTTTTCCTAAAGGCTCCTTCCTTGCTAGGCTCCTCTATCCTCATCCACCCCTCCTCACAGTAGGGCATCCTCACAGCAGGATTCTAAGGTCCCTTTCCAGGCTCTAAAATTGTATGATGTTCTGAAATGCTATGGTGACAGGATGAGCTGGCTCCATCCAGCCTGGCCTCCTGGCTTGCCTATGATGAACTGTCTCCTCTTCCTCACCCATTGCACAGCAGGATACACCCACCCACACCCATGCTTCCTCTTCCTAGTATGGGTGGATTCACAGAGTTCACTGGGCTGCTGTGGAAGCCCTGGGGTGAGGGGCAAACCAGGAATGAGAAGACAAAGCATTGCCTCTACACACATCATACATATAATTAGTTGCCAAGTCTTGTTGCCTCTACCCCTATAACATTTTTTTCCGTGTGTCTCCTCCTGTCCATACCCATAACCACTGCTCCAGGTGAGGCCCTCATTTATGTCTTTCCTACACCATCACATTAGCCTCCTAAGTGTCCACCTACCTTCATTTTTGCTGTCCTCCAATCCATTCTCACACTGCTGCCAGAGTTACAACCCTAAAGCATTGCTTGATCCTCCTCTGATGAAACACTTTTAATGACTCTCCATTGCCTACAAGATGAACTTCAAATCTTTAGCAAGATATTAACAATTCTCCACAACCCAGCCCTAAATCCTCTTCTAAATACTCTTTAGTCTCTCTATAGATCCACATTTTCCAGCTCACATGCATTTTTTTTAATATCCTCTGAGAATTTCTTTCCTCCTACTTCTGCTTTTCTAAGTCCTAGCCACCCTTCCACATCTGGGTCAAAAGCCATCTCTTTTATGAAGCTTCAACACAAGTTGAAGACCATCTCCCTTTCTCTGCATGCTCATAACATTTTGCTAGCACCTTTTTTATGCCATTTGCTACTACATGCTTTATGTAGTTAGCTGTTTATGAGCTTGTCTCTCCCACATAATTTTGTTTCCCCATAGCCTCTGGCAGATCACCTAGTGTTGAGGGACTCAGAAAATGTTTGTTGAATGAATTGATGTTCAGAGAAGGGAGAGAAAAGGGCTGAGCTTGGGTTCAGAGAAGGGCAGAGCAGATTCTGAGAGGTGCAGAGTGAGCCATGCAGGGTCCAACTTTCACCAGGCACTCAGAAGCATGCTAGGGGTGCCTCCATCTCTCCCCCGCCACCACCCACCCCATGCCTCTCTTGATTCTTCACATTCCATGATTAGAATGATCCCCTTTGGGACTAGAGACATTTTAGAGGTCTCTGAGAAATGCAAACAACCTTGAAAGGGGGCACCCACCCTAAAGCAGTGATTTTCAAAGGGTGATTTGCAAGCTTTTAATGAATGGTGAAGTAGACCCTTTGGGGAATAAAATCAATTAGGTGTGTCCTGACAAACTTCTTCTTTTAACTGAAGAGAAAATATCAGACTGTGAAGCAAATAGTACGGGAATTATTCCATGAAAAGTTTGCATGTTAGCTGTGATGTAGAAAATATATTTTCTAGTGTCTGTCCCAGTCAGGACAGTTTGAAATATGCTATCCTAAACCAACATTGGCTCGCAGCAAGATAGATAGTTGAGCTAGTTACTTTACCTCTCTGGATCTCATTTTCCTCATCTGGAAAACAATAATCATAATAGTACCTGTATCAAAAAGTTGCTGTGAGGAATAAACAAGTGAATAAACATAAAGCCTTTAGCACAGTGCCCTGGTACATGTTAGCTCTGATGATGGTGATTAACTGTGGGGTAGTAGTAGGGGTAGGGTTAAAGGAATTGCATTAAGGATCTCTAAGAATGGTGAAGGACCTTGCCAGACCTGTTGCAGACCACATGGACTGACACCTGTACACAGTGGGTACAGATATGATGCAGACTATATAGTCAGACACAGACATAAACACTTGCACACCCAGTGGCCCCACACAGTCTTTAGTCTCTACCAGCAGCCCGGTATGCCTGTTCCTTCACTCCTGTGAGGAATCTGAGCCTGTCACAGAGCAAGGTGTTTTGTATCTAATATCCAGGATGGCCAGGGGGAAAAGGGGGCCTAGGCTGGGGGACCAATTGTGTTAGGAGTGGTGAAAATATCCCAGTCTCCAAAGCCCAGAGCCTAGATTGAAAGAGCCTCATGAAACGCTGGCAGCCAGACAAATAAAATACAGGCAGGCATAAGACCACTTGCCTATTTTCCATCATTCTTTCTCTCCTTTTGGGGTGTGATTCTTCTGTGAGCCTGCCTCTAGATCCTCTCAGAGTAGTTTGGTCTATTTTATATTTTTGAGGAGAAGGCAAGCAATATATGGAGGCAGCAGAGGAAAGGAATTCTTTTCATTTATTTACTCAAAAAATACTTATTATGTGCCTTCTATGTGCTAGGCACTTTCTATTCCTGGCATTGGGGATATTTTGGTGAATAAAACAGTCAAAATCCTTGCTTTCATGAGGCTTATACTCTAGCAGGGAGAGATGGATAAAGAAACAAATAAATAAATAAAATATATGGTATGTCAGATGGTTATAACTGCTGTTGGGGAAAAAAAGACAGAGAGGGGGATGGGGGTAGCAAATGTGCAATTTTTAAAAGGATAGTCAGGGAGGGGCCGGCCCGGTGGCGCAGCGGTTTAGTCCGCGCTTGGCAGCCCAGGGTTCGCTGGTTCGGATCCCGGGCGCCCGCCGACGCACTGCCTGTCAGCCATGCCGTGGCGGCGTCCCATGTAAAGTAGAGGAAGATGGGCACGATGTTAGCCCAGGGCCAGTCTTCCTCAGCAAAAAGAGGAGGATTAGCAACGGATGTTAGCTCAGGGCTGGTCTTCCTCACCAAAAATAAATAAATAAATAAAATAAAATAAAAGGATAGTCAGGGAAAGTCTCACTCAGAAGAAGACATGTGAACCAGACCTGACTGGAGTGAGAAAGCAATGCAGACATCTGAGACCAGAGTGTTCCAGGTGAAAGGAATAGCAATCAAGAACTTAAGGCTAGAGTGTGCCTGGTGGCTCTGAAGAAGAAAGGGAAGGACGGTGTGACTGGAGTGGAGAGAGCACTGAAAACTGTGGAGATGAGGTCATGGAGGTAATGAGGGGTCTTATAGATTATTGTGAGGATTATCCTTTCACTCTTAGTGAGATGGAAGATAACTGAAGGATTTTGAGCAGAGAACTGATGTGACATGATTTGACTTACGTTTTAACAAGCTTACTCTGGCTGCTGTGCAGAAAATTGACTGTAGGGGGTTAAGGGAGGAAACAGAGCAGTAAGGAGAATAATGTAGTACTCCTAGTGAGAGAGGATGGTGGTTTAGAGTAGGGTGGTAGCAGGGGAAGTAGTGGGAAGTAATAGATTCTATATGAATTTTGAAGGTCAAACCAATAGGATTTCCTGAGAGATTGGATGTAGAGTGTGAGAAAAAATGAGTCATCAAGGATTTTGGTCTGAGCATCTAGAAGGACGCATCTGGAAGTTACTATTAACTGAGGTATGAAAGAGTGCAAGAGAAGCAGATCTGGCGTTTTATATCAAGAGCTCAGTTTGGGACATATTAAGTTTGAAATGCCTATTAGATATCCAAGTGGAGACGTTAAGTAGGTAGTCAAATATATGTATTGAGGGCGGCCAGGCCGTTGATATAAATTTGGGAGTCATTAATGTATAAATGTTATTTAAAACCATGAGGCTAAATGAGGTCACCAAATAAGGGAATGCAAATGGAGAAGAGAAGAGGTCCTAGGACTGAGCCCTGGGGACTGCCAACATTTAAATGAGGAGAAAATAGCAAAGGAGTCTAAGAAGGAGCAGTCAGTGAGGCAGCAGTGACACCAGGACAGTGTGGCATCCTGGAAACCAAGGAAGACAGAGTTTCAAGGATGAGGGAGTGGTCAATTTTGTCAAGTGCCACTAAGAGGGCTTCTTTTAGGGGCTGAGAAGGGAGCTACGACCATGGCAAGCTGATGCTATGGTGGTACATGTTTTCAGGGAAGAGAGACATTTTGCTCCCTAACAGCTCCCTGAGTGGCCTATATAGAGGTAGTGTGGCCTCAAGTTTCCGGTTCAAGAGGCACATGAACCTGAGCTGGATTGACGAGCAATCCTGTGTGTTTGTTGTGTCATCCGAGGAATTTAATACAGAGAGCAGAGCAGCTGCAGTAGTGTGCCACATTGGAGAACCCGGCCTACCAGTCACAGATGTAGAGGGAGTAGCTACCCATAGGGTGCACTCAGAAGCATACAAGAGAGGCCTTACTCCTAAAATATGCCTCTCTCATTCCAAGATTAGATTCTAGGCTTTCTTATTTATTCAACAAATGCTATGTGTGAGGCACCATTCTAAGCACTTACAAATAATAACTCAGTGAATCCTCACAACAACCCTGTGAGGTAAGTTCTATAATTTCCCCATTTTTACAGATGAAGAAACTGAGGCAGGGAGAGGCTAAGTGACTTGCTCAATTGCACACACTTAGTGAGAGGTGGAACCAGTACTTTAACCCTGCTGACTCTAGTATAAATGCTATTAACCTTTTACACCAGGCAGTAGCAGGTGTGGGCCAAATCCTGCCTGTGACCTGTTTATGTATTTTTTTTGTACATTTCTAAAGGGTTATTAAAAAAAAAAGAAAAATATGCAACAGGGACCTAATGTGGCCCACAAAGTCTGAAATATTTACTATGTGGCCCTTTAACAGAGAAAGTTTACCAGCCCCTGCTCCACACTATAAAATGGGAAAGATAATATCTCTAGTTGGTTTGTGGGTATATCAAATGATATATTTATACAAAGCACCTGTAGGTGCTCAAAAAATAGCAGGTTTTTTATAATTAATTTTATATTCCTTCTGCCATCAGCTCTCTGCTTCCTGCACTCTTCCCCAGAGGAATTCCTCTTCGATTTGACTCATTCTAAGACCCCCCATCCTTCCCTCAACCTTTGCTGAAAAGTTACCAGAAATAACTCAACTAGACAGCAGTACCAACCATTATTAGTTGATGTCACCCTTGAACACAACACACTAAAAAAATTTAAGTTTAATAGGAAGGTCAGTGGTCTTAAAATTTCTAGGTGAATTGGATGAAGCAAGTAAGTTCTATCTAAGGAAGTCTTGACAACAAATGGTAAATAAGTGACTGGATATTTTTCCCAGATGACAATTCCAGACATAGCAAATCAATATACAATGGGTTATGTCTCCTAAAAAGTAAAATTTAAAATAAACATCTAGAAAATTTTAAAGAAATTAACCTTTCATTTGGCTATTACATATAAGAAAAAATTTATAGAATATCAGAGCTCAAAGACTCCACAGAAATTCTCTAGTCCAACACCTTCAAATTGAAGATGGGGAATCTGAAACCCAGAGACAGGAAGATACTTACACATGGTCACACAGCACATCTGGGGCTAAAATCCTGTTCTCTAAATGCAGTGTTCTTTCCATTATACCAGTGGTTGAAAACGAGTGTCCTAGGGCTGGATTATATGTTTAGTTTGTCCTACAAAATTTTTTAAAAAGTTGATCCAACATTTAAAAAGCACAATATTGCACAAGAAAATCTGGATTTCCAAATGTCATTAAACAAAATCAGAAGATCTGGAAAAATAGGTCCACTTTCCCAAATGGCCAGGATCCAGTAGAGCTGAGTAATGGCTGCCTGCTTTAGAAAGGGCACATGCTCTCCAGTTTGCCATGCTCCCCACCACTCTCAAATGCATTAAACCTGCGATATCTCTCGCGTAGCTTACCAACCAAGCTCCTATAGGCATTAGTGGTTGACGTCTCCCACCCTAAACCTTGCTGCATTCTCCCAAACAAGAGATAAAAGCTCCCTTTCCAGAGTTTCCAGGAGGAACATGGGCTGAGAAAGGAGAGCCATGGACTATGGTAAGAGGCTTGTTTATTACTCAACAGTTGTGGTAGAGAGACTACTAGTTACCTACCCAAAACCCATTATCTCTTCTTGAGTATGAATGTGCCTAGTCTCCTTTGCTACTAAGACCAGCAAATAAGAGGTCAGTAGAAGCTCTTAAGTGGAGCTTCCAGGAAAGCTCTTTAAAATGATGATAGTCAGAGCCAGCCCTGATGGCCTAGTGGTTAAAGTTCAGCACAGTCTGCTTCGGAGGCCTGGGTTTGGTTCCCAGGTGCAGAACCACACCACTCATCTGTCAGTAGCCATGCTATGGTGCTGGGGCTTTGGGGAGGAAAAAAAAGAGAGAGAGGAAGATCGGCAACAGATGTTAGCTCAGGGCAAATCTTACACGGCCAAAAAAAAAAAAAAATGGTGTTAGTCAGGTAACATGTGCTATTTTTGCTCTTCCCACTGCTTGTAATATGGATGTGACAGCTAGAGTTCCAGTAGCCACCTTGTGACCTTGAGGATGAAAACCATGTGCTAAGTATGATGGACTCATCATATCAGCCCTGAGCTGAACAGCCTAACTTTAGATCTGTTTTACATGACAGAAAAATAAATGTCTGCCTTATTTAAGCCACTGTTATATATTGTTTCTGTTACTAGCAGCCAAATGTAATTCTTAACAAATAAAACAAGCATAAAATTTCTTGGCCTTGAGGTGGTAAAGATAAATGCTGGGGGGAACCATATAATTAGGTCTAACTCTAATAACTACCCTGTACTTATAAAATACCTTAAAAAAATAAACATCTTTCTCTTAGTCCCTCTCCTTGCCCCAGGCGTTTTATTTCTTTTTCATTAATAATACTCTTTACCTTTCTGCCCCTAATCAAGTATACATACCTGCTCTCCCTTAAATAAATGCCTACTTACTCAATTCAGTTTGATAGACTTGTGAGCCTGGCACTGTGCGAGGCACTGAGTATATACAGTTGAATGAGACTCCATCCAAATCTGGTTGGAACCTCTGCAGCATAGTTGGGTGGGTAAGAGTATAGAATCTGGAGTTAGAACACCTGGGTTCAAATTCGAATTCCACCACTTCTTAGCTGTGGGACTTTCAGCAACCTACTTAACCTCTGCATGCTTTAGTCTCCTTGCCTGTAAAATGGAAATATAATACTCTCTACTTCAGAAGAGCCATTGTGAGGATTAAGTGAGGTTAATACATGTAAAGCACTTAGAATAGTGCCTGACACATGATGTGGTAAGCAGAATAAAGTCCCCCATGTATGTCTACATCCTAATCCCTAGAACCTGTGACTATGTTAGGTTACGTGATAGAGAATTAAGGTAGCAGATGGAATTAAGGTTGCTAATCAGTGACTTTAAAATAGGGAGATTATCTTTGATTACCTGATGACTCAATGTTATCACAAAGGTGTTTAAATGTGGAAGAGGGAGGCAGAAGAGTTGGTATCAGAGTGCTGTCATATGAGAAAGACTTGACCAGCCATTGCTGGCTTTGAAGATGGAAGGCAGCCATGAGCCTAAGGAATGCTGGCAGCCTTTGGAAATTGGAAAAAAGCAGGAAACAGACTCTTCCCTAAAGCCTCCATAAAGGAATACAGTCTTGCTGGCACCTTAATTTTTTTTGTTGTAGTTTGTTAAGCAGCAATAGGAAACAAATACACATGGTAAGTGCTCTGTAAGTGATAAATACAAAACTAAATAACTCTTAATCTAAGTTTGTATTTGCCGAAAAAATGAAGACATTTTTCATTTGATCCATGCAAACTATCCCTATTTTACAGCTGAGGAAACTGAGATCCAGAAACAAGTAAGTGACTTGCCTAAGCTCATTCAGTGAGCTAGTGGCAGCGTGCTTTCCCCTTACTTGCTACCTGCAGCTGGCTGAGTGGCTAGTTTGTGACTTATCTTCCCAACTCTGGCAGTGGCAGTTTTACAGACAGATTCCCACATCTGCTGTAACTAAAGTTGTGGAAACGGGTTGCTAAGCCATGTAATTGGTTGCTAGGCTTCCTTCCCCCTTTTAGGCCCCAAGACACTTCAGCAACTGGAAGTTAATAATCTGCCAGCAAATTAAATTTGGTGAAAAGATAAGAGAGCATGTTAATTGGGAACCAGGTAATCCAAGCTCATCTTGGAGGATTGAGTGACCTTCTACCTCCCGAGTACACCCCCAGTGTGGGCTGCTGCTTCCTCACCAAATGCATGAACTCCCGGACCTCTGTGAATCTAAAGGGGGCTACACACATTTCTTTGAGCCGATAATGAACATCTTCATGCTTTTGCCTGAGTGCTTCTCTCTGCCTCAAATGCCTTGAGCTCATGTTTCCCAGAGTGTTGCAGTTAAGGGGTGATTATAGGCAGTGGAGGCCTTACTGCATAGGGCAGATGTTCTCACCCCTGGCTGTATATGAGAATTGCCCAGGGGCTTTGCAAAAACACAGATGCTGAAGCCCCACCCCTGAGATTCTAATTTAATTGGCCTGGGTGGGGCCTAGACATGAGTATTAAAAAAAAAAAACTCCCCAGGTGATTCTCATGTGCAGCCAAGGGTGAGCACAGATGCAGTAGTGGTTCAAGAATATGGACCTGGAGTTCAAAAGTTCAAAGCCCAGCTCTGCTACTCACTATTTGTGCTACTCTGAATGAGTTGCCTAACCCCTCTGGCTATGACTTCCCCACCTGTAAAATAGGGAAGATAATACATCTATACCATAACATTGTCACAAGGATTAAATGAATTAGTCCATGTAAAGCACTTAGGATCTATAAGCAATTAGTGTCAGAGTAAAATGAAATTATCGATTTGCAGCACTTAGAACTGCTCTTAGCACATAATAAGTACTCAACAAATGCTAGCTATTATTATACCAACAAAATCTTTAATAGATGTTTGTGTTAAATGTGTATTTAGGAATAGATAACTAAAATCAATTTACAGCACCAGTATAAAGCTCTTTCCTTTTAATTATCATACTTTTCAGAAGTAAGTCTCTTTAAGGGAAAATAATAAGTAAAATGGTGCCTGTAAAAGGTAAAAATTCTAAAGTTTGAGAAACACTGCCCTAATCTCTTCCCATGCCCCCTCCCTCCACTAACTCCATATACCCAATCATACCTCTTCTTCCAAGCCCAGCATAGCATAGATGCCACTTGGAAAGTCTCCTCTGATATCGCCATCTGAAACTATTTTCCTCCTGCTCTGAATTCTCACAGCTTCTTTCTGCTATAGGCATCTCATACGTGACCAGCGCAAAACTCTCAATTTTCACTGATTCCCCTCCCCCGCCCCATTTTCTCCATTTCTTTAACCAGCAGTACCACCATTCACTGAACTGATGGGGCCAAAAACCTAGCAGTAATCCGTGATTTCTCACTTTCCCTCATACCCCTATCCAGTCTATCAGCAAAGCCCATTAGTTCTACCTTCTAAATACGTCCAGACTAGGACCACTTGGTCTAAACCAACACCCTCTCCTACCTGGATATTGTAGCATCCTCCTCATTGGGCTCCCAGCTCCCTTGGGCCCTCCCAGCTCCCTCCCCATTCTCCTCCCAGAAACCAGAGAGACATTTAAATCATGTTGCTGCCCAGCTCAAACCCTATCATGGGCTTCTCATCACAGAACAAAATCCAAACTCCTTACCATGGCCTCTGAGGCCCTGCATGATCTGCCACCTGCCAACCTCTCTGAAGTCATTTATCTGCCACTCCTCCCTACCCCCAGCAGTAGTCACTTGGGCCTCCTTGACGGGCTTTATCAAAAAACCAAAGAGGAGCCATTAAAGAAGTTTGTTTAGATTTACATTTCAAAAAGATTACTCTGGCTGAAGTGTGGAAAGCAGATCTAGAGGGACTGTGAAGGTAAACACATTGAGAAGATATTGTTGCTATAGGCTTGGGTGGGGAAAAACATGAATTCAAATGCCATCTCCAACACTTACTAGCTTAATGACATTGGGTCTCCACTTTTGACACTTGTTATGTGCCAGGCACAGTTCTAGGTGTTTTGTTGTAGTAACTCATACAATCCTTTCTAGTTCTGTTTCCTTTTGTTAAATGGCGATTTAAATAAATAATCCCCAATTCTCAGGATTATTGTGAAGATTAAATACATTATTTATTTTTAATGGGTCTCGTCACAGTGCTTAACACACAGTCAGCACTCAATAATCTTAATTATTATACTTATCAACCCAGGCTTTAGCCTCAGAAAATAATATATATGAATGTATTTAGATAGTATTGGATGAGGGATGAGCACGACGGACTCTGGAGCCACACTACCTGGGTTGCAAATCCTCACCCTACCATTTACTAGCCTTAGGACCTTGGACATACTATGCCTCATTTATCTCATGTGTAAAATGAGGAGGATAATAATTGTATCTACCTCATAGGGTAGTTGTGAGGATTAAATGAGCTAATATGTGTAAATTATTTAGAACAGTGCTTGGCCCATAATAAATGGGCTAATAAACTCAATAAGCATTGAACTCAATAAATGTTAACTATTATCACTATTGTTGCTGTCTGAGGCATATCTGCCTAATTCTACTGAGTCAGTGATTTTATTTGCTCTTTTTTAGTATGCTCATAGATTCAAAACTCTTATGAACTCAACTCATTTTAGTTAGCTGTTATCCTTTGCCTTTGTTTTTGGTTTTCACTTGTCACTACTTGGCCAGTGGGAGGGCTTTTCAGGCTGGAGTAACTGTCTTTTAACAACGTCACCCCACACAATTCTGAAAAGACTCTTTCCGAAAGCATGTAGTATAGTGGTTACAAGCATGCATTCCACAATCAAACTACCTGGGTTCAAGTCCCAGATCTGCCACTTACCAGCTCTGTGGCCTAGAACAAGTGACTTCACCTCTTTGTACATCAGTGTCATCTCTGTACTTACCCCCTACAGCTATTGTGAAAATTAGTTCATGTAAAGTTTGTAGAATAGCATCTGGCACGGAGTAACACACTATAATTAGTGTTGGCTATCATTTTTAAAAGCATCTAGCCCAAAGTAGAATCTCAATACATGATCATTATAGTTAGTATTACTGTTATTGTAACTCACATGTTTATATTACCTTACAATTTTTTACTCACTTTAACATTCATTATCACATCTAAGTTATACCATGGTTCTGCCAAACAACCAGGGAAGGGGATATCAATTCCAGTTTACAGGTGGGAAAATTGAGACCAGAATGCACTCCTTACTCACATTTCTAAAGTTTTACATGGCCATTTTTTGATTTTGCATGGAGATCCCAAAACTCCAACATAAGATTAAAGGCTATTTACCACAATGTTATCTTTTTTTAAAAGTTTTTAAATCAGTAAATTATCTAGAATTCTTTTATGAAGACTGATTGAATAAAATTAGCTCTGACGTTATTAAGTATCAGCCATAACCTAACTACATGTAAGTGTTAAGTTGTAATAGGCAAAAGCAACATGGAACTGTGAAATACTTCACTGCACTGTCTGGGAAATTAAAGGTGTGTGAGAGAGAGACTCCCGAATGTCAACCACATTACAGGTTGGTGCCGCCCACCACAGACAATCTCAGCTATTTAAGTCACCACATAAAGGTCACCAATCGTATCCACATCTTAATTTCTACAATCTGCATTACAACTACAGCCAAAACCCCATTAAAACATGCCCCAGATATTATACCCCCCATCACTACGCTGCATCTTGTATGACTTGTCTTAGTAAAATGCTTTCTCATCCATTTAGTCCCTGACTTCAGGAGCTATACAGGGTATGCATTATTGTATTGCACACATGAGGAAGCAGGAGCCCCCAAAAGGGGCAGTGACTAGAGCAAGATCTTAATTTGTAACATACAGCACTTCCTCTGAGCCAGGCACAATTCTAGTAGCTTTATCTGGAGGAAGTTACTGAATCTTCAGAACGATCCAGTGAACTAGGTGTTATTGTCATCTCCAATTTACAGACAAGAATACTGAGGCCCAGAGAGATTAACTATGTTGCCCAAGATCACACTGCTTGGAAGTAACAGATGCAGGCTTCAAATACAAGCAGTTTGTTTCCAGAGCCCACACACTCTTTACTGCTATGTTTCACAGCAAGCAAGTGACAGGGAGAAAACCAGCAATCTTACCATGGGAAGAAAAAAAGTCACTCTTATATGGGGGCCCTATTAGTAGTACAGCAACAGATGATAAGCCCAGGCTGGGGGTCACAAGTGAACTTTCCTTTAACTACCCTGCATAGAGGGGGGAAGGTCTGGAAACCATGCCTGACTCACTGTCCCACTGGAACAAGGTCTGGAGGACTTGGTGCAGTCAGGGCTCTTGCTGGCTTTCAGTGGGGAAACAGGTGCTTTGGGGCCAGAGGGAAAGGAGTTGGGAGATAATGGACTTGAAGTCGAGCTACTGAATCATCTTGCCCAGCATTTGTTGCCCTTCCTGTTGCCTGGACCTCCCCTTTCTCTGAATTTTGTTGGCTTGACTGCAGCCTCAGCAGGCCTCTTTGAAAACTCCAGCTCAGAATAATGATAAAGACTTTCATATAATTTGCCAAGGATTAACACTGAATATCTCCCCTCAGAGGGACTTGCTGAAATTCTGGTTAATTTGTAGACACACACACACACACACACACACACACACACACCCATCATGTCACAGAACTGAATCTCTGTCACCCACCTCCAGTCTCAAAGAACTGAAGATAAGGACCTTCTCTTACCCTTCACTCAGTCAAAGCTTCCCCAGTCTGTGGTCATTTTTACTTCCAAATTGTCAGTGTCTCCACACTTTGTACCAAAGTCCAAAGACCTTGGCCTCGCCTGTGAAGCCCTTTCTAGCTCTTTCTTCTCCACTCATTTTTAAGATCAAGCTCAAATGCCACATCTTCTACCTTCCTCTGATCTTAAATGTCTGTCAGGACAGCATCTATCCCATTCTGAACAGGGCTGGAGCTAAATGGAAGGGCAGGCAGGTAGGCAGTCATCATTTTCACTGCACTGACACACCTAATCTCCCCCTTTTACCAAGCCGTAGCTTAACCTGAAACATTCATTAGGTACTAGCTCTGTGCCGAGCATTTTTCACGCATCATCTCATTTAGCCCTCTCTACAACTGTCAGAGGTGAGGACTATCGTTTGTAACTATTCCCCTTACTAAAATGTCAGCTCCACAAGGTCAGGGATTTCTGTCTCTTGTGTTCATTGCTGTATCCCGAACACCCAGAACAGTGCCTGGCTAGTATGTGTTCAATCAACATTTGTGGGGGCTGGCCCGGTGGCATAGCAGTTGCGTTCATATGCCCTGCTTTGGCAGCCTGGGGTTTGTGGGTTCGGATCCTGGGTGTGGACCTGTGCACCACTCATCAAGCCATGCTGTGTGGCATCCCACATACAAAACAGAGGAAAATGGGCATAGATGTTGGCTCAGGGCTAATCTTCCTCAGCAAAAAGAGGAAGATTGGCAATGGATGTTAGCTCAGGGCCACTGTTCCTCGCCAAAAAAAGAAAAACAAAATTTGTGAATAACGGATGCCATCTTCTGGGTGAGGAAACTAAGGAAATTAAGGCTTAAGTTTTCTGGCTTGGAGAACTTCAATGATTTGTCCAAGGTCACAGGGTTAAAATGAGGTGGAATCAAGATTTGAACCCAGGCAGACTGGTCTGGGGCCCATGCTTTTACCCACTACCAGAAGTGAAGAACTATTACAGCCCTTATAATCACATTATCCATTCATTTGACAAACTACTTCCCTCTCTATGGCCCTAAGACTACTTGGCAACATGCATTTGATCATTTGTTTTACCTGCCTGTCAGACTCTGGGGCCCATGCTCTTAGGCTGCAGACAATTTGTTTCCCTTGGTATTTGCTGCAGTGGTGCTCTTAGGTTTTCTAGGCCTCAGCTTCTGCTTGGAAGCATCACACTACCTGCCCCCTCTAGTCTTTTGGAGAGCCCTTTCGCAGTGGTGCATCGCCCCACCCTTGGGCTCCTGCAAGAAGAAAAAATGGCAAGGGCAGCTTCTGATTTCCAGTCTGGTCCCCTCTTTGAGATGTGACCCTGTAAGTCAGTTCTCTTTTCTGATGTCTTCAGCTCCACTGCTGGGAAGCAGGCAGAAGAAATGGTTTTGTGTCCAGATTTAGCAACATAGGATATAAAAATGATTACTTTTGTATACTAAGTGACAGCCTAAGAGCAAAGAAAAAAATAGCCTTCATTTCAAAGGAAAATGAAAGGAAGATTCAAATGAAGT
Source organism: Tapirus indicus (assembly GCA_031878705.1). Taxonomy (NCBI): domain Eukaryota; kingdom Metazoa; phylum Chordata; class Mammalia; order Perissodactyla; family Tapiridae; genus Tapirus; species Tapirus indicus. Next base: position 51,705,112 of record CM062942.1, read on the forward strand.
TTAGAATGGGTGTGGGCTGGAGCAGTGTCCCCCACTGAATGCCTCTGAGCTCTCTGCTACTGTAGGTTTCAGATGATAAGCCTTCTTGCCATTAAGGTCACCACACAATTTTTTTTTTCCTGTATAAATCGGGTTTTGACCTGTATATTTGGCCTTATTGCTCTCTGAGCCTCCCCCGTCCTACTGCTGAGCAGCTGCTGCTAGGTGGGAGGAGCTCATTAAATCCCTCTTTGCCCTGGCTTCCCTGTCAGCTCACTGGAAGGTGCTTGCTGAGGAGGTTGGTGAGCACTAAGCAGCTGATATGCCTAGTCTGTAAACTGACCCAATTTAGAAGATTTTTTTAAAACTCAAGAGGGCTGCCTTTTATGCTGCAATATACAGCAGTGCACAAAGAGACCAGGACAGCAAGTTTCAAGGATTTTCAAATCACTCAACCAATATTTATTGGGCACCTGCTGTGAGCTGGACATGTACAATTTCATGAAGAGGAGGATTTAGATCTTACCTTAACACAGTTACATTGCATTAATGTGTGGGAGGGTGATAATGAAGATAACACATAACTACACAGCTCTGAGACAGGGTAGAATATGTTAAGTGCTGTTGGAGAGGTATAAACACAGACCAAGGGAAGGAGGTCACATTTGATGCAGGGGCTTTATGGAAGGTGTGGCCTTTCAGCTAAAAGTCTAAATAGGTGAATGTAAGGGGAGGGCATTATGGGGTACAGAATCAGCACAGAAAAGGCTCAGAAATGGGAAAGCAGCTGCTTCTGAGGAGTAGAGCCACTGCAAGAATTGTGCTTGACGACAGTGACTCTTTTATGCAAGGGAGGATGCACCAGAGGGAGGTGAGATGGTAGGTAGGGAGAACAGCTGGGAGGCTACTGCACAAATCCAGGTGAGAAGCAATGAAGGCCTTCAATTAGAACAAAGGAGAAGCAGAGCAGGACATAATTAAGATATCATAAAACTAGAATCTGCAAGACCTGGCAAATGATCACATGGGGAGGAGAAGAAAGACGAAGTCAGAGAAAACTCTGAGGTTTCATAGCTACATGACTGGGAGGATGGTAAAGCTAATAACAGAGACCACTCAGGAGAAGAGCCACCTTTAAGTGAGATCCTAGTGGTGGTAGCATGTAGGGCATCTTGATAGAGTTGAAGATGCCCTAGGGACGTGTACATGGACTAGTCCAGCAGGCAGCTGATATACAGGTCTGAATATCAGTAGACACAGTAGTACTGGTGGTCTTTGGGAGAAGTCATCAGATGGGTGCCATGGGTTGAATTGTGTCGCCCCAAAATTCATATGTTGAAGTCCTAAACCCCAGTGCCTAAGAATGTACACTTATTTGAAAATAGGGTCATTGTTGATGTAATTAGTTAAGATTAGGTCAAACTGGGCCCCTAATCCAATATGACTGGTGTCCTTATAAAAAGGGGAAATTTGGACATAGGCACACATGCAGGGAGAACGCCATATAAAGATGAAGGCAGAGATTGGAGTAATGCAGCAAAAGCTAAGGAATGCCAAAGATTTCCAGCAAACTACCAACAGCTAGGAAAAAGGCATGGAACAGGTTCTCCCTCATAGCCCTCACAAGGAACTAACCCTGTTGACACCTTGATTTTGTGAGACAAATTTCTGTTGTTTAATACACTCAGTTGTGGTGCTTTTATAGGCAGCCCTAGCAAATTTGGCAACTAGGAGTCGAAGTCCTAGGAGTGGCTGAGAATGAACAAAGAGAGCATCTGGACTGAGAAGCCAACCCAGGATGGAAGGCTTAGGAACCCCTATAGGTAATGGCTGGACAAAGTTGGAGGAGCCAGCAAAGGAATCTGTGATAGAGCACTCTGAGAGATAGGAGGAAAGCAGGAGGGTGGTTCTCAATGAAGTGATGTTTGGTTCAGATTAAATCTCTTAAAGAATTTATTAGTTGCCCAAGAAACAAAATAGTGAGCTAACAAATGCTGGAGAAGGAGCAGGTTGGGAATGAGAAGTGGAGACACCCAGGGTCAAGGGAAACAAGATCTCCTTGCCAAGGTCTAATTTCAGAAAAATGCTAAGATCAGTAAGGTTTGTCTTTGGGGGCCTTGTGTCTCCTCTCTGGGGCCTTTGCCCCAGTAGCTGCTGAGAAATCCTCAAATGCCCCTGCTCCATTTTAAAGAGAAGCCCCCAAAGGCAGACATGTTAATTGTAAGATTCTGGAACTCAGCAATAACAGATATTGGACATCCACTATGTATCAATTGCTTTATCACATTGAATTTTCATGACCATCCTAATTTCCCCATTTTGCAGATAAGGAAACTGAGGCTCTGAGAAGAGAAGTGACCTGCTAAAGGTAACAGAGCTTGTAACTGGCAGAAGTTGAAGGAGAACCCAGGCCTTTCTGATTCTAAAGCCCTGCCCTTTCCCTCACTTCAAGGAAAGCAAATGGGTTTCTTTTCTGATATAGTCTCTGATCAGTTGGGTGGTAGCTGCCTGGAGCATTTGCTGAGGATCAGAAGGCTACATGAAGGCTCGTTGGAAAAGAGGGTCATAACTGATTACTGTTGTCTGCTTTGGGCATAGACTGAGCAAAGGTGGCATATTTACCATTCCTGTACTACACCACACAATGGCCCTTGGGTAAGAGGGATGGGAAAAGGGAGTCCTTTTCCATGCATTATGTATAGATGAACTTTGTCATTCCTGGTATGGTCACTTTGCTTCTGGGGAAATTAGTACCTAACAACATTCCATGCTTTCAGAGCATGCCATCAGTGGACACACTCACCAACACATACTCATGGCACGCAACCTAAAATTGCTTTCAGGTAGAGAACCATCGCCTCCCCTCTCTCCTCACTACACGGAGGCCTGATGGATCTGACTCAAAGAAACACTATCTAAAAAACAGGCTAATGGTTGAGAAATTCACATACAAAGGATGAAAGGATGGCCACATGTGTGTGCTGTTATGGTGCCCGAAATTCCACCATTAGAATTAGGGTTACTGTCTGTAAGTGACCCCAGGGAATGAAAGCATATGTCTGGGTGTAGAAAAGCCTGATGCCTGGAATATGGCTCCTTAGAAAAATTTGAAAAATATTTGTCTCTGGCATTGTCCCCATTCTGCTGATACACTTAAGTGGTGATCCCTCTGGGGGAGCATTTACATTTTCTTAGGGTAGTAAAGACCCAAAAAGTGCCTTCAAAGCAGTCCAAAGGAAGCTCAAATGGTTGATTTTAAGACTGAGTGAAATGCAGGGGGTTGGAGGACTCTTTGAGCCCAGTAGTTTAGCAAAAGAGGAATAGGACTGAGCAGCAGGAAATGGGAGTTCTAGTTCTGGCTGACCAAAAAACTCACCTTGTGACTTCAGAGAGGTCACTTAACTCCACAGTGCCTGTAAACAGGCTAATATCCACCCTGCCCATCTCACTGAGGCTGTTGCCAGAAAACCGGTACCTTGTCACCATAGCCGAATCAATGAAGACAATGACAAGGGATTGAGGAAGAGAAAAAAAGTTTAATTTTGCTGGCAAAATGAGTGTGCGGTGGGCTCATGCCTCAAAGTCCGCAGTCCTACTCAGGCCCTAAGAGCTGGAGTTTTTAAAAGGAAATCTACGGGAAGGAATGTGCTATCTACGTGACTTTAACCACCTGGTGAGAGGAAATTTATGAGGGTCCCAGACGTTCTGGCACTGGGCCAGTTGTTACCCCTATCTACAACAGGAGGTTTAGGGCCCTATCGATCAACCCTCCTGGGCCACCCTAAATTGGGCCCCGGGCAGGGGAGAGAAGGAAACTGCTGCCAATTACCAGTTACAAAATTTACGAGGTTTTAGATAGGGGAGGGGGAGCTGTGGCCTTGCAGGTGGGATCCTTCTATCAGCCTGCATTTGGTGAAGATGAGAGAAGCTGCAGGTGTCAGCCTCCATGAAGAATGGTGGATCTCGGTGCCAGGAAGCCAAGGAGTTGGGGAAGCTTCAGCTTCAGCTGCTTGATATTCTCTGGACATCAGTTTCCCTGTAACAAGACTTCAAAGGACCCTTGACTAACCAAACTTCAGCGAGCCCCCCCCCCCCCCATAAGGCCACCTAGGCTGTAACAATTTGTTGCTTCTATTTTCTTTGTGAAGTTCAGGGATACAAAGGTTTAAAACAACTGATATCTACATGTGAATGCAACTTAGAGGAGCTGGGACAGGGAAGGAGTGCTTTTGGTTTTAACCCCATATATGCTGGGTTCAACGTAGGGGAACTGATGTCAGGCTTTTTGGTGAACTTGGAAAAAAGGAAATTGGATGGTGGTAAGAGTTGTCTTCATCAAGCTTTGGTAGGGTTGATAAGTTTCTATTCATAATGTGAGAAGAATCAAGCATTCCAAGATGGCTGTTATCAATGCCCCTTACAGGGCTGTTTTTGCCTTTTGCCCCTCTCCCCTCCCCTCCCCTTTCCTCCTCTCTTCTCCTCTCTTCTCTATTTCTTATATGCATTTGCCCTGCTAACCTGGGATGGTACCATATATGCTCTTTGCTGTTCACTGAGAGTATATGCTCCTCCTATGCCATGACTTCCATGTTCTCCCCAGTTCCAACATCCCTTGACAATTTTCCTCTTTCCCATCTATAGTTCCAGTCTTTCGTGGATATAGGGAAGTTACTGTAACTTACAATGACTTCCTAGATCATATTCACAATATTCTCCAGGTACCCCAGGCCGGCCCACAGCCCCTCCGGTCTAGATCTCCTTCAATGAGGACTCTGCAGAAGCAAGGCCTGGCTGGCCTGCTGACAGCAATCTTCAATGTGAGGGACATTGCCAAATATCATTGTTTTCTTTAGCAATCTATTACGGTGCTGTCATTTAAGCATTTAGCTCAAACTTCTCCCTTCCCTTGCCTTCCCTTCCCTTCTTCCTTGGAAAGATGGTGAGATGTAGTAGAGCACTGGATGAAGAGTCAGAAGACTGTGCTAACCCCACCTCTCTGCCTTTCTTCAAAATGTCTGCCTCAGCACCTCTTACCTATGACAACCTACCCCACCTCCTCTCTTCTTCCTTGTTTCATGAGTGATTGGTGCACTTCATTCTTCACCTTCCCCCACCCAGAGTAAGGCTCCATACCACATGCTCAGAGTACTGACGGGAATAAAACACAAACTCTGACCTTGAGGCTATGTTTCTGTCCTTGAAGAAACATTCCTGACCTTGAAGAGCAACCAGTGTAGTAAGCGAGGCTATTGGAGTTAGAAACTCTGCCTGCACTTCTCCACTCTGTCACTTAAGGTATGTGTGACCTTGGACTAGTCACTTTAACCTCTTTGAGCTGCAGTTTTTCCATTTATAAAGCTGTATTAACAACAGTCTACAGTATAACCTACCAATGTTATTGTGAGGCTTACATAAGATCAATTATGTTACTAAACCTTTTAAACCAGGAATTCTCAGCCCAGGCTACGCATCAGAATCACTTGGGAAGATTTTAAAAATACAAATGCCCAGGCCCTACCCCAGACCAAAGACACCAAAACTCTAGGTGTGGGACCCAGGAATCAGTAGTTTTTAAAATCCTTAAGTGATTCCAGTGTGCAGCGAAGCATATAGGAATAACACCATCCCCCCTGATTGAGCACTGGACTAAGTGGCAGGTGTGGGTCAGGCAATTTCTCTTAAGGGAGTACCATTAAGGTGTCATATGTAAACAATGACAGCACATAACAATATATGGGGATGTCATAAGAGTTGTACAAATAAAAATTCTCTAGAACCATAGAGAAGAAAGAGGTTGCTTCCAACTGAGGACTTCAGGAAAGGCTTCAGGGAGAAGGTAGCATTTGAGTTGATCTTAAAAGCATGGTAGGATTTCAAGAAACAGAAATGGGGGCCAATAGCAAATGGTCAGTTCAGGCAGAAGAAATGTCATGAACCAAAGCCTAAACTATGTGACAGACATTGTCCTAAGTGCCTGATATGTACCAACTCATTTAATCCTCACAACAATATATCATTTTACATATGAGGAAACTGAGACCCAGAGAAGTTAAGGTCACACAGCTAGAAAGTAGCTGAACCAGGATGGTTGCTTAAGCACGAAGTCTGGCTTCTGGAGCCCACACTCTGCCTATAACGTTCTACAGCTTCTCTAACATGAGCAGTGCTGTGCCTTGTGAAGATTAATCTGGCCAAGGACTTGATGATCATGATGGGAGGGGTGAGAGATGAGGCAGAGAGATAGGTTGGTGCAATCATCAGCCTAGGACATAATGAAGGTATAAACTAGGGTACTAAGTTCTTAAACTATTTATTATAGCTAGGAACTGTTCTTCCTCTCCACAAAGGAAAGAAAAAGAGGAAATGGGTTTGTATTTTATCAGGAAGTATTTGAGCTAACTCTGAGAAGACTACCCAGTGGTCAAGGTTGGTAAGAAGGGAAACAGAACTGGAGGGGAAGGAAATTGGGGGATCCCTTAGGAAAGCTGGGGGATGGAGATGATCTTCTAGGGTCTATCCAAGACTGATGACCTTCCGGGTCACCTATGCTCAATTAGTAGCCCACTTTGGTCCTTGAAACATGATGGGAATCTAAAATGGACAGAAATAAGCACATGAACCTATCTTTTCATTAAGAATTTGAACTTGCCAGTGAGTCATCAGATAATATTCAGGAAGAAAGGGTCTTTTTTAGCAAGGCTGGGAACCCCCTCCTTCCCTTCCACAAAGAGCAGCACCACCAGAGGCCAACCTCTTCCTTTAAGGTGACTTCCCAGAATTCTCTGCTCCATACTTTCTCCTGTCTCCTTCCCAACTCCATTGGCAGTGAGCCCAGGATGCTCCTCCCAGAAGGCAGGACAGTCCCCTCACCCTTCCAGGCCCACCAGTTTGTACACACACCCCACCCTGCTGTTCTGAGCCAAATAGTCCCTTTCCTCTCCCATCTTGAAGGGGCCACCTTGCCCCACCCTATATGAGATTTGCCAAAACAAGTGAGGAAACCCAATCCTGGCTTTTCCCCCCTCCAGATGAAGCCTTTCTAAACTCTCTCGTAGGAATACTGGGCTGGAGCTGAAGCAAGAGAGCCCTAGGGAACTAGGGAGAAGTTCTGCTTGAAAGAGAAAATGTAAGCAGCTCTTCCCAGTGGTCTTCCTGACCTGTTCATTAAATACCTCCTCCAAGGGCCTGGTGGGATGTGGTACAGGGCAAAGAGTACTGGACAGGGTGTCAGAAGATCTGGGCTTGACAGATTTCCCAGCTCTGGTTAGCTTACTCTCAACTAAATCTGTTTCCCTCATCTGTAAAGAAAGGAAATTATAACATCAAAAAAGAGAGCCACTGACCATTATATGCCTCTGGATAGAGTGACACAGCACTGTCTGTGAAGCAGTTTTGCCAAAAAATTCAATCTGAACCTGATCAAGCCTCTAGATCTTTCTAATTTATAGGAAATATACAGAACAGAGGGGAACATTAAAGTCTACCACAGGAAGTAGTCAGTAAAATGCAGACCAGACTGTGGGAAGTTCTACAGGACAAATCAACCAGTTCAGTTTCTTCAATAAATACATTGAGAGAGAATGATAGAGAGAGAGAGAACCTAAACTTAACAGAGACTTAATAGACATGTCAGTCAATTTTAATGTATGGATCTTATTAGGATCCTTATGGGAATACAACTGTTCAAAAATTATATTTGTGAGACAGTCAGTGAAATATGAACACTCACTGAGGACTGATGATATTAAGGAATTTCTTAGTATATTTTTAGGTTTGATCATGGTATCGTAGTTATAACGTTTAGAATCCTTGTAATTTAGAGATACATACTATTTCTGGACAAAATGATATGATGTCAGGGATTTGCTTCAAAACAAGCCAGAGAAGTGTGGTGATGAAGTGGATGGAGGAATAGATAAATTACTGATTGTTGAAGCTGGATAATGGGTATGTGGGGATTCATTATATTGTTTTCTCTACTTTTGTGTATGTTTCAAAGTTCCCATAATGAACAGAAATGTTTAAAAAGAGGAAGCATAGATTGGTCCAGTGATTTTGGGGAGCCCCAGAATTCTGAGGGCACACCTTGGAGACTACTACAAGGTGAAAGAGTGCACGTATGGGGGTGGGGGCATTTAAAGCCCATCTGTACTTCAATCTTAGCAATACCATTTTAATATTTTCTGTACAACTTGAACATTCTATCTTTGGCAACCCAGGACTACTTGAGTTTGGCTTGAGGATAGACCAAGCCACTTACACTTTAGACTGAGGGAGATCTACTCGCAAACTTTTGAACACATACAAAAGCAGAGAAAACAGTATAAATGCTGGATTTCCCAGCCCCCATTCCTAGACTGCTCCATGGCTTGGGGGCCCCTGAAGTTATTGTCTCCTGAATCATTGGCCCCTAGGACCTCTGCCCTGGTTCTAGGTGCAGGCTACGAGTGTGAAAAATATCCTTTCTAGTTTGCCTTAGAGAGCCCTCCCTCCCTGCTAGGCCTCCCTCTACCCCACTAAATAAGGCACACCACACCTCCAACCCAGATGACTCATTCCTCAGAGGCCTACCTGCCCCCACCTCCCACCCCTAGTAGTTTTCCAGACTCAGTCATCACAGTGGTGTTGAAAATACCTTTCACATACAGTGAAATAAAAAGTCATAATTTCCAGGAATAGAAGAGCTGGAAAGACTTTGGGGGAAGTTCAGGGGTCACAATTTTATATGAGGCCTGCCTGACTGGGGAATAAAGGACGGGGAGACTTGGAGTATGCTCTGATGTGAACCCCATCAAATGAACATGCCACAAGCAGACATACTGTTAATTATGGGCCTGTTGAGCTAAAGGGTGCAGCTATGGGCCAGCTATGGTGCAGCTGGGAGAACAAGGTCACTCTAGGAGATTGGGTAGGGCGGAAAGTGGTCCTCAGTTGGAGGGAAAGACCCTGTTAGACTGCCCCTCTCATTTTCCAACTCCATAATCCTCTCCTATCCTACGACAGCTCTAAAACAGAAATGGAAACAGCTGTGAGAGACAATTCTAAAACCCCTAAAGGGGAAGCTTCAGTGATTTTACAGTTCCTGAGAGTCAGACAATCAGAAGGGAGATGGGATGCTGGGTGAGGCCTGTCCACCAGCCGCTGTCTCTGAACTACCCTCCAACCTTCTGAGAGACAAATCCTTGCCTGCCCAGTGAGATATGTGGCCCTCATCCCTGCTCCCAGCCCTAGCCCTTGGCTTACAGCCATCAGTCCTCTGCAAAATCCAGCAAGCATAGTATCATCTTTAGAACTAATATGAAAGAATAGCTTTCACCTTCTCCCCAAATTTACTTTGGGTGGATGTCGACTTGGAGGGTATATTTCTCTACCCATCCCCTTCTCAGTATCCCTTTATTCCCAGAAATAGATGCTTTCCAAACAGCTTGGGTTGGGAGAGCCAGACAGGGCAATCTCTCAGTGTGTCAGGATCTAACAAGATGAGAGACTCTGCTTTTCAGGGCTTGTGGCTCCTCTTCAAGCCTTCTCCTATCTCATCTGGTGGAGGCAAAGGAATGCTATTATGCAAATCCAGCCCAACTCCAAGTGCCAGATACTCAGGGTCCTAGAGATAGGGAGCATATTTTGCTAGGATTGGAACCCCAAGCTTTCTTCCTGCCTGGGCCCCTTGCATCTGCTGGGCCTTTCTGCATACAAGGCCTACTTCATGGGTAAGTGAAATTCACAAATAATTCAAAAACTTCACTTCAGCTACTACCATATTATCAGAATCTCCTCCCCAACTATACTTTTTTTTCACTTTTGATTATGGAAATTTTCAAACATACACACAAATAGAGAGAGTCATATAGTGAATTCCCATGTACCCATCACCTAGCTTCAATAGTTAGCATATCATGGCCACTTCTTATTTCATCCAAGTTTCTTCCCACAGACAAACTTTCTTTGTGGAATATTATAAAGCAAATCCCAAACGTACCATCATAACATTTCACCCATAAAGACTTCAGACTATACCTTTTATACACTTTTTGTAACCGGAGATGAATGAAAGATACAAAAGGCCGCTTTAGAGGTTCAGCAGTTCTGCTCTCAGCTCTGCGACTAATGCACACTCTAATTTTGGAAAAGTCCCTTTCCCTCTCTAGACCTCAATTTTCTCATCTGCATAATAGGGTAGGAGAGGTGTGAGAGGTTGAGCTGTGTGTATGTTGGGGGTGGTGGCGCACTAAACTGGTACTTCTCAAGCTTTAAGGTACACAGGAGTTCCCTATTTAAATGGAGATTCTGATTCAGTAGGTCTGATGTGGGTTTTGGGGTTCTTCATTTCTAACAGGTTCCCAGGTCCACGCACCATGCAATGAGTAACAAGGTTAAATTATCTCCAGGGCCTTTTCAGTTCTGCAATTCCACAAGTCCAAAATTCCTGATAATTTTGTCCATCTCTCTAACCCCAGGTGGGAGTCACACTTTAAATCATCCCAGACAAGGTGTCCCAGTTTTAAAATCCTCAAGAGAAGGTTCGCATGCACCCTCATTCATTGGTCCCAGGCAATGGGATGCTGAAGTCAATTGGTACCAGCTTTCAAGAGCTGATTATCAAATTTTCAGGAACTTTGCGAGTTGTTAAACACAGCCAGCATTAAAAATTAAATTAACACCTATGTTCATAGCAGCATTATTCACAATAGCCAAGAGGTGAAAGCAAACCAAATGTCCACTGAGGGATAAATGGATAAACAAAATGTGGTGCATACATACAATGGAATATTATTCAGCCTTTAAAAAGGAAGGAAATTCTGACATGTGCTACAACATGTTCTTGAGGACATTATGCTAAATGAAATAAACCAATCACAAAAAGATAAATACTGTGTGATTTCACTTACGTGAGGTATCTAAAGTAGTCCAATTCATAGAAACAAGAAGTTGAATGGTGGTTGCCAGGGGCTAGGGGAGGGGGAAATAAGGAGTCGTTTAATTGGTATAAAGTTTCAGTTTTGCAAGATGAAAAAGTTCTGGAGATGTTTCACAACAATGTGAATATACTTAACACTAATGTGTTTTTTATCATGATTAAACATGAAAAACAAATTTTCAATTAAATTATGTAAACTTACAATTAAATAAATGATATTAAAAACAAAGGTAATAAATATGCAAAACTTATCACTGCCAAAATATTTTACTACATTTTTCTATTTATCTGTAATATTATTACTCTATTATGTACATATATATTACATATATGTAATATATAATTAATATCTACACTATAGAGTCTGCATGGTGGAAATACTATGTAATAGTAGCTACTGTGCATCTCTTCCCAACTCTGCATTTAGTAACATGGAGTTGGTAGCTTGAAATTGGCAAATGCTGCAAGTTAGATCTCTCCCCCCAACCCCCTACCCCAATGGAAGGCTGGTTATTAAACATCTACCAGCAAACCACCGGTTCCAGGACTAAGCAAACTTTCACTGCCAGTAAATGCTTTCCCTAGAACTACCCTAAATCCCTCCTATTGCATTTCAACACTTCTTTTCCAGTATAGAGGTGGACATCAAGTCTTAGTTAAAGCATGGCATTAAATTGGCCTCCCAGCTACTGTATAGTAAGGAAAAAGTTTAGAACAACTCATTATTCAATGAATATTAATTGAGTACCTCTATGTGCTAGACTCTGAAATACTTGCTAAGAATTGAGATAATCCACACATGACATAACTCATCTCTGACCAATAATCTGGAATTGTCCAAAACTGGTTGTGCGATTTCTGTGAAACTATTTTCTGCACAGGTAATTTCATCTTGGATTAGAAGAAAGGGCACTGGGTCAAGAGACCTAGGCTCAAATATTGGGTTTAATACTAGCTGTGGGACCTTAAGCAAATGATTTCATCTCTCTGTGCCTCAGTTTCCTCATTTGTAACATGGAAGTAGCAGGATAATCATTATCATCATCATTATAGCTGGCGCTTATATATGCTCACTGTGTGCCAGACACTGTCCTAAGTGCTTTACATATATTCACTCATTTAATCCTCACAACAAGCTTAGGAAGTAGCTTATACTCATTTCATCTCCATTTTACTGATGAGGAAACTGAGACACAGACAGATGAAGTAGTTTGCCCAAGGTTACAACAGCTAGTAAGTGAAGGGGGTTTACTAGATGACCTCCTAGCTCAAAGAGTCATTCAATTCGATTCTGGAGAAACCATTTCCAACCTGGTGCCGGGAACCCTGATTAGGCCTCAAGATCATACCCTGCTGATTAAAGCTGAGTCAGAAAACAGGGCCTAAGAGATCTGAGAAGCAGTGGGGATAGACTTGAGTCTCCTGAGACCTGGGAAATGGAGCCAGGACTCATCTGTCCAAATTAGAGCAGGAAATCCAGAGGGCACAACAATTGGTAGTAAGTCCCCTTCTATAGCTCCAGTCTAGGGACAGAACAAACTCATCTTTATAGGGAACCCAGGTTTTAGCAGGCTCTACCAAATGTTTTATGTGAGATGTTCCCAAGGCCGATGTTTGGAACTGTGCAGGTCGGGAAGACTGGTTCTATATTGTTTCTTGATGGAACTCATTTGTTCTCCAGGTTTGAGTTATTTGTGTGTATTTCTTTCAGCCCTTAGAGGCCCCAAGGGACAAAGTGATAGATGTGCCTAATTGGAATCTGCAGTGGACTCACTCTTTTACTGGAGGACCAAAAAGGATACAAAGTTACGTGCCAGGAACTTGAGTATCATTTGGCTAGAGATGAGCAATTCCCTAGCCTTCCCTCTTGAGGACAGCTTCTTCACTGGATCTCTTGCTTTTTGCCTCCGAAATGAAAGCTATTTCCAAGCACTACAATAACCTAGAGAGCCTTTGTAGTGCTCATCAAAAAGACTTCTCTCATTAGTTTTTCTGCCAAAATGACCCAGGGAAAGGTATTAGGTCCATATGTAATAATAACAAAAATATCAAAATGCAGAATGTTAAAAGTAGGCTTGTTCGTACAGGCACCAGTGCCGTTTCACCCCAGTGAAACTCTGTCAGAGGCCAAAATATTAGCCACTGATAGTGACCCCAATGTCTTACAGTCCAGAAGACAGGAAGCTAGCAAGGACCTTGAAGGGTCATCTTGTTAAGCCCCCTATTTCTAGGTTAGTGAATATACTAGCCGTCAACTCACTTATAGAGGTGGCTTCTGGGAGTATTGATGGCCAATCTGTTTTGACTACCAGTTGACTTATGTACCATCTTCCTAAAGCATGCCATGGGTTATACTGGTGAGACTCTTTCATGTTTCAGACTTCCCTCGGTTCCCTGGTCTATTGTGATTATCATTTTACCTCCCAAACTGCTGCTGTTCTTGGAAAATGACTACTTTGTGGAGAGCATCAAGGAGAGGCTGGTGCATATGGTGGCAGACAGCATTGAGATCTATTATTCTCCTCTATTTTAATTTTTCGTTGACACCAAAGACAAAGCTGGAAACCTGATATCTATCCTTGGGAGCTTATAATTCTTCCTTTTATTATTTCTAACTCGAATGTAATTAAGGACCCTCACAAGGCATGTAGAAACACATGCCTGACCAAGTGGGAGGCAGTGTGAGGGACTGGAATGAGCACATGCTTTGGAATTAGGCTTTTGGAGCCTCAGTTTCCTCATCAATAAAATGAAAGTAGTGTATATAAAGGGCCTGGCCTGGAATAGGAATTTTTTTTTTTTTTTTTTTTTTGCGAGGAAGACCAGCCCTGAGCTAACATCCACTGCCGATCCTCCTCTTTTTGCTGAGGAAGACTGGCCCTGGGCTAACATCTGTGCCCATCTTCCTCCACTTTATATGGGACGCTGCCACGGCGTGGCTGACAAGCAGTGCGTCGGCAGGAGCCCGGGTTCCGAACCCGTGAACCCTGAGCTGCCAAGCACAACCTTAACCGCTGCGCCACTGGGCGGCCCCCTGGAATAAGAATTTGATAAATGTACCTGTTCTTCTCAGCAAATGATGATACAGTACAGGAGTGATGATTTCCCTCTTCCCTTTAACAGGGCTCCCCAACCCAATCCTACCACCAAAGGCTGGGAGGATATTGGAGCCATTCTAGCCTGATCTCTCCACCTCTTGTTCTTTCTCTTTCTCTTTTTTCTTATTATATTCCTCCCCAACCTTTCCTTCTTCTTCTTTCATTTCCCACCATCCCCTTCTTACTTCTCTTTCCTCCTTCTCTAATTAGCACAGTGAGTTCTATTTACACACCACAGGCGGGAAAATGCAATTCAGTCAGATGGCAAATGACTTGCCAAGTGGATCTGATGGGTTGCAGGCCTCTTTCCTGCTGTGGTGTGTGATTATTATTTTGATTTAGGCTCTGGAGAAAACAGTGACAACCAAGACAGAGCCACCAGCCTATGCCCATCCCATACGCCATCATTGTAGCCTAGAAGTTGGCCTTACCTTCTCCAGCAGTCAGCTACTGCCCAGCCCCCAGGTCAGAGAGCCACAAAAATTGGCTCCTAATCTTATAGCACCTGTGTTTGAGGGGAAGAAGGGGAGGAGGGCAGAATAGAGTCTAGCTAAAAGGGTTATGGTAATTGCCTCGCTAGGGATCATCTCTAGGCAGAAAATGATGATAAAAATAGTCACTTGTAACTGAAATGAAGCTACACCCCGGTGGCTTCAAGTCATCTGGTTCCTTCTTTCTGTTTCTGACACAAACAAGTTTCTGCTATAGTCAGTACCACACAGGCAATTGGACAAAGATAGGGCAATGCCAAGTCAGATCCTAGTACAGCTGCAAAGGGACTGTCAGCAGAATGCCAGCAGCAGCAGCAGCAGCTACTGTACTTCTGGGATTGATAGCAGAAATGGAGGAAGCCACTGAATTCCCAGAAGACAGTGAGGATACCTGGGCTCACGTGGTGTTTGTTGGACTGCGTATTAGTTTGCTAGGGCTGCCATAAACTGAGTGGCTTAAACAACAGAAACGTATTGTCTCACAGTTCTGGAGGCTAGGAGTCTGAAATCAAGTTGTCAGCAGAGTTGGTTCCTTCAGAGGGCTATAAGAGAGAATCTGTTCCATGCCTCTCTCCTAACTTCTGGTGGTTTGCGGGCAATCTTTGATGTTCCTTGGTTTGTAGAACACTGTCTTCATCTTTATATGGTGTTCTCCCTATGTGCATGTCTGTGTCCAAATTCCCCTTTCTTATAAGGACACCAGTCATATTGGATTAGGGGCCCAGCCTACTACAGTACGACTTAATTTTAACTAATTAGATCTGTAATGACCTTATTTCCAAAAACCAGTCACATTCTGAGGTACTGGCAGTTGGAACTTCAATGTATGAATTTGAGGGGGACATAACTCCACTCATAACAGGCTAGAAAGTTCAAGGGGAAGGAGTAGTAATGCCTGGCCTAGGGGGCATAAAAAGAGCCCTTTGTTACTGTTAATGATAAGAATAGGCACTATCATCTATTGAGTTATGTGCTAGGTACTGGGCTGGATTCTTTACATGCATTGCATTATTTCATTAATTCCCACCACAAATCTATGAAGTAGGTACTTAACTCTTATTATCCCCATGTTTTAGTGGACAAAACTAAGTCCTCCGAAAGGGAAATGACCTGCTCCATAGAGGAAATTTGACTTGGAGCAGGTCATATGTCCTGTAAGTAGCAGAGTGAAATTTGAACTCAGGTCCACATGACACTGAAGAATCTCCCAAATGCTCTTCCCACCATACAGTCTTGCTAGTTGGGAGGCCTTCACTTTCCCCATTTCAGGACGTGAAACACCACAGCCTGCAGAGAAGTTCTGATTTCGGGACTGCTGAGGCCAGTTAAGGGCTCCCAGAGTGGCTGCTGCATTTTCCCTGGAGAACTGTAAGATTAAGAGAGCTCTCTGCCAGAGGTGCATATGACAGGAGGCTGTCTAAAGGTGGGGGTGTGGGTGAGATGATCTCTAGAGTGTCTTGTGAGGAGCGGTGGGGGTAGGGTTTGGAGGATGAGAGGTTACAAGGAAAGGAGGTACAAGGAGAGAGTTCTAAGAAACCAGTGCAATCGGTGAAACATAATAGGTCACACTCATATAGCACTTACCATATGCCAGGCACTATTCTAAGCACTTTATATATATTTACTCATCAAAATATATATATATTTAAGCATCAAAACAAACCTATGAGGTAGGGTTCATATTTATCCTTGGTTTATTTAAAAAAGGAAATTGAGGCACAGAAAGGTTAAATAACTTGTCTAAATTCTCACAACTAACACGTTTTAAGACTAGGATTTGAGGGGCCGGCCCAGTGGCATACCGATTACATTCGCATGCTCTGCTGCGAGGGTTGGCAGGTTCGGATCCCAGGCGTGAACAAATGCACCTCTTGTCAAGCCATGCTGTGGCAGCATCCCATATAAAGTAGAAGAAGATGGACATGGATGTTAGCCCAGGGCCAATCTTCCTCAGCAAAAAGAGAAGGATTGGCAATGGATGTTAGCTCTGGGCTAATTTTCCTCACACACACACACAAAAAGACTAGGATTTGAACCTAAACAATTTGGCCCCAGCCAGCCCCAAGAAATTTACTTTTCTCTGATTTAAAAATCCAATCAAACCCGCTGCCATACTGTGACCTGCATGTTACCCAGTGTGACCCAGATGCGTTAAATTGTCCCCTTTAATCTTCACAAGAGCCACATGAGGCATCACATCTGCTGTCATACCAGTGCCATGTGATAGCAGAGGAAATCAAGACTCACAGAGGTGGGGTGAAATGTCTCAAGTTACACAGTCACGTGGCAGAGCTGAGATTCAAACCCAGGCCCGGGTTACCCCAACACTAGGCAGCTCTGTGTCTCATTGCCTCAAAGTTTGCTGGCTGATTGATAAACCAACTCCTGCTAAGATGGGAAAGCTGATAACAGGTGTGAATGTCCCCAAGATGTGTATGAATTTTAACAGGGATTCCTGGAAACACAAACCCTTTCCCAGAGCAAAAATTCTCTTAGTTAGAAATTTCATCTCTTGGGGCAAGTAAGATTGCTTAGTGGCACACACCTTTTATGTGCAAACAATAAGAACCCTCTAGATTCAGTGTGCACTGGCGTGTAGGGTGGAAGATATTTTTATATATATTGACATTAGTTCAAGAGATATTATAAATGAATGTGCAAATTATATGCAAACATATTTAACAACATTCTCTCAGGAGAGGGATGCCAGCAAGCCAACAAAGTGGATGCTTGTAGGACAGCAAAGACAGTGTTTTCTGTCCCATTAATGGCTGAGCCAGGAGGCTGTGGGAGCCAGAGCTGGCCAAAATATCCTGTATGAGAAAATGGAGATAGGTTTGTCATCTTGGCTCCCAGGAATCTGTAGAAATCACCTTAGAATTCTAAGGCCTAATGTTTTCCCTGCATGGTCACCTGCCCCATGGGTCACTGATTCTGTCCCACACTCAAGGACACCGTGGGCTAGTGGGAAGAACCTTCTGTATGGGGAGTCAGAAGACCTAGGTTCTAGTTGAGTTCCTGCTTTGGACTATATGTGTTTCCTTAAGCAAGTCACTTGACTTCTCTGAGTATCACTTACCCCTGCCTACAAAAGAAGGGATCAGATGTGATTATCTCTGAGTTCCCTTCCATTTAGATATTCTGTGGTTCAATGATTAAAATACCTCCACATTCTTAGCCTTTGGGTCACTAATGGGTTGGGTCAGAGAAGCATCATTTCCTAAAGGCTTGTTAAAATGCACTTGTAGGAAACAACTACTGGAGAGCATTTGGAAACAGACAATCAAGAGTAGCCTCCTGCTTATGGATACAAGAAATACCAATGCCTGCATTGTAGATTCATATCAAACTTTCATAGCCAGGTCCCTATCCCCCAAAATGGGTTTTTCTCCTCAATTCCCTAGGTTTTCCAGTGCTTCTCTGGGTAACTCAGGTTCAGGGCCTCAGAAGGCCTAGGGAGAATTTCTATGAGGAAGGCTTTGAGTAGTGCATTTGGACAGATTGTTGGAAGCACTAACTTCAAAGTCAGCTCTGTTAGCCCTGGGCCTGAGCTAGGACTACTATGGCACCTGGAAATGCATCCATCTATTCATCCATCCATCCATCAAAACTATTTATCAAGCAGCTATCATGTACCAGATACTGTTTTAGGGGCTAGGGATTCAGCAAGGTCTATGGATAAAGGCAGGTTGGTACAGTGAAAGACAGCTGAAGTGGGAGCTAGAGTACCTGAGCTCAAGGTCTCACACTACAATTTACTATCTGTGCAACACTGGACAATTCACCAAACCTGACCCCTAAGTTTATCAGCTATAAAATGGGCTAGAAGACTTTTTTGTTGAAGTGTAGTTGATATACAATATTATGTTAGTTTCAGGTGTACAACATAGTGATTCAACATTTATATACCATTAAAAAATGATCACCACGAAAAGTCTGGTAACCATCTCTCACCATACAATTACAATATTATTGACTATATTCTCTATGCTGTATATTATACCCCCATGACTTATTTATTTTATAATTATACCTCTTAATCCCCTTCACCTATTTCACCCAATCACCCACACACCCCCACCCGTCTGGCAACCACTAGTTTGTTCTCTGTAATCTGTAAGTCTGTTTCTGTTTTGTCTTGTTTGTTCATTTGTTTTGTTTTCTAGATTCCACATATAAGTGAAATCATATGGTATTTGTCTTTCTCTGTCTGACTTATTTCACTTAGCATAATACCCTCTAGGTCCATCCATATTGTCACAAATGGCAAGATTTCATTCTGTTTTATGGCTGAGTAATATTCCATTACATATATACCACATCATCTTTATTCATTCATTTATTGATGGACATTTAGGTTGCTTCCATATCTTGGCTATTGTAAATAATGCTGCAATGAACACAAGGGTGCATATATCTTTTTGATTTAGTGTTTTTGTTTTCTTTGGGTAAATACCCAGAAGTGGATGGTATGGTAGTTCTATTTTTAATTTTTTGAGGAACCTCAGTACGGTTTTCCATAGTGTCTACACCCATTTAAATTCCCATCAACAGTGTATGAGGGTTCCCTTTTCTCCACATCCTCTCCAACACTTGTTATTTCTTGTCTTTTTGATAATAGTCATTCTGACATGTGTGAGGTGATATCTCATTGTGGTTTTGATTTGCATTCCCCTGATGATTAGTGATGTTGAATATCTTTTCACCTGTCTGTTGGTCATCAGTATGTCTTCTTTGGAAAAATGTCTATTCAGGCCCTCTGCGCATTTTTTAATCAGACTGTTTGTTTTGGACCTTGAGTTGTATGAGCTCTTCATATATTTTGGATATTAACCTCTTATCAGATATATCATTTGCAAATATATTTTCCCATTCAGTAAGTTGCCTTTTCATTTTGTTGATAGTTCCTTCACTGTGCAAAAGCCTTTCAGTCTGATATAGTCCCATTTGTTTATTTTCGCTTTTGTTGCCATTGCCTGAGGAGACAAATGCAAAAAATATATTACTAAGACTGACGTCGAAGAGTTTCCTGCCTATGGTTTCTTCTAGGAATTTTATGGTTTCAGGTATTAATAATGTACATAAGTAAGTCTTTAATCCATTTTGAGTTTATTTATGTATATGGTATAAGATAGCAGTCAAGTTTCATTCTTTTGCACGTAGCTGTCCAGTTTTCCTGAAACCATTTATTGAAGAGACTGTTGTTTCCTTATTGCATATTCTTGCCTCCTTTATCATAGATTTATTGACCATATAAGCATGGGTTTCTGGGCTCACTATTCTGTTCCATTGATTCCTGTGTCTGTTTTTGTGCCAATACCATACTGTTTTGAGTACTATAGCTTTGTAGTATAGTTTGAAATCAGGGAGGGTGATACCTCCAGCTTTGTTGTTTCTCAAGATTGCTTCGGCTATTTGGGGTCTTTTGTGTTTCCATACAAATTTTAGGCTTATATGCTCTAGTTTTGTGAAAAATGCCATTGGTATTTTGATAGGGATTGCATTGAATCTGTAGATTACTAC
Organism: Tapirus indicus; assembly: GCA_031878705.1. Lineage (NCBI taxonomy): Eukaryota > Metazoa > Chordata > Mammalia > Perissodactyla > Tapiridae > Tapirus > Tapirus indicus. The sequence continues at coordinate 51,725,121 of CM062942.1, forward strand.
AGGTAGTATGGACATTTTAACAATGTTAATTCTTCCAATCCTTCTGTTTATTTGTGTTGTATTCAATTTCTTTCATCAGTGTCTTATAGTTTTCAGAGTACAGGTCTTTCACCTCTTTGGTTAAATTTATTCCTAGGTATTTTATTCTTTTTGATGCAATTTTAAATGGGATTATTTTATTAATTTCTTTTTCTGATAGATCATTGTTAGTGTAAAAAATGCAACAGATTTCTGTATATTAATTTTGTATCCTGCAACTTTACTGAATTCATTTATTAGTTCTAATAGTTTTTTGGTGGAGTCTTTAGGGTTTTCTATATATAGTAGCATGTCATCTGTAAATAGTGACAGTTTTACTTCTTCCTTACCAATTTGGATGTCTTTTATTTCTTTTTCTTGTCTAATTACTGTGACTAGGACTTTCAATACTATGCTTAATGAAAGTGGCAGGAGTAGGCATCCTTGTCTTGTTCCTGATTTAGAGGAAAAGCTTTCAGCTTTTCACTATTAAGTATGATGTTAGCTGTGGGCTTGTCATATGTGGCCTTTATTATGTTGAGGTACTTTTCCTCTAGACACACTTTGTTGAGAGGTTAGAAGGGATTTAATATACAGTCATGCACCATGAAACATTTTGGTCAATGATGGACCTCATATACGATGGTGGTCCCATAAGATTAGTACGATACAGCCTAGGTATGTAGTAGGCTACACCATCTAGGTTTGTGTAAGTACACTCTCTGATGTTCACACAATGACAAAATTGCCTAATGATGCATTTCTCAGAAGGTATCCCTGTTGTTAAGTGATGCATAACTATAGATGATCACTAAGGAAGGTTCATTCCAGCTCTAACTCCCTATTAAAAATATAAATAGAGAGATGGTAGAGTGAAATGACAAAAAACATGGACTCTGGAGTCAGACTGCTGGGCCCAAATTCTTGCTGTACAACTTACTAGCTATATGACCCAGGGAAAATTGTTTCACCTCTGTATGCCTGTTCTCCTATGTATGGAATATTGATACCAGTACCTACCTCAAAGGGATATTGTGAGATTAATGAGCTTGTATGTAAAGTGCTTGCAACAGTATCTAAAATGCAGTAAATGCTCTGTTGGGTATTTTTAAGAGCCTGATAGTGCTTTTGGCTGCCTGAGCTTGAACCACTAGTCCTAGGTGTTTTGGGGGAAAAAAAAGACAAAATCTCTTAAGACTTAGCAATGAAGGGAAAGTTCACTAAAATTTACCTTTCCAAATGGTTAATGCTGCTTAATTATGAAGAAGCCTGAAGCCTCCACCTCAGAGAGATCCCTCCCTCCTAAAGGGGCATCAACAATATGCCAATGGAATTTAGGAAACTATCACCCTGTCAGTCAGGTTCAAAGCCAATTTTAGAGGTGTCTGTGGGTAGCAGCTGAGCCTTAGTCTTCTTCCAGAAGACTCTGGGGAAGCTGGGCCTAAAATCCAGAACCTTTGATTTTCCTCATGGCTGGAAGCACTTCTTAGAGTCTCCACCTTAGCTTCTGTGACTACTTATTCCTTCCACCTCCCCATACAAAGTTACTTCTCAGAATTAACAGGGAGAAGGAAACTACACTTATTGAGGGCTACTATATGCTTTGTGCTTTGCATTCACTAACTCATTTAATCTTCACAACCCAGCAAGGTATTACCTCCATTTTTATAGCTGAATAAACTTGATGATCAAAGAGGTTAAGTAACTTCCCAGGTTACACAGCTCATAAGTAGCAGAGCTGGGAGTTGAACACAGGTCTGTCGAGCCACTAAATCCCTGTTCTTTACACTATACTACACTGCTTTCCATGGACCACTTATAGGCTGCTTTAAGTGGATGAACCACAAAAGAAGAGATGTCCAGTTTCCATTAAGTATCATGAGCAAATTGGGAGTTATTGTCCAGGATAAGAGTATAGAGTGCCATTTAACCAGAATTAGTCTCACAAAATACAAGCCTTAAGACTCCATTTTGTTTTGGAACACAGGTTCAAGAAGGGCACAACAAACTCCAGCACATCAGAGAGATCCTGCCTATCCGCTACTCCAAGAAGGCCACTGGTGCAGGGTCTACTGGTATTTCTTAATGGAGCACAGGGGAGAGTGTTTAGAAATGGGGGGAGGGCATTTTTCACTGTGACAAAGTCTGGTGAGCCCTACTGGAATTTAGTGGGAGGGGGCCAGGGATGAAAAACTTCCTGAGATGCACTGGAACAACCACACAATAAAACATTATCCCAGTCTTGAAAACAGCATCATGGCAGAGTGAGTTATTCCCTTTGTCTCTCCCCTCTAAGTTACAATCGATTGGACATTCATTGACCAACAGAGGATTCCCTACACAGCACAACTTGATGCCTAGTAGATTCATGCATCTATGTATCCAAAGGTGGGTGGGCTGGACCCCTGGAAGCAGTGGAACTAGGGAAGTAGCCTGATCACCATCCCCCAGCAGCAGAAATCCAGGGCATGGATCATCATACTGACATGTGCCCCTGAGAGTAGTTGCTGCAGTAGCAGAAACAGCAGGTGCCACCATTAGTGCAACTATGAGTGGACACAGCAATAGCAAAAACAACAGTTGTCTCTGCCCACCCTACAGTGGATCTGGCCCACGCACCTGCAAGTGGGTGCTGTGGGGGCAGAAAAAACAGACTCAGCTTCCTCCCTGACTGTCCCACTGCAGATCCAGCATATTCACCCCCCCCCACTTCCCTAGCAGAGGCCAGGTCTTCCCAAAAGTGGGGACAGTATAGACAACTCGATTTTCCTGGCCAACGTGGAGAGCTCTGACCTGAGTTTTAAAAACACACCAGCTAGTGCCAGAGACCAGATGATCCATGAGTGAGCAGCAACAACAATCTCTCCCTGCTTAGCCTCTGTTCCCCCCCAAGTTGTGGCAAGTAGAACCTGTGACCAAAGGCTTCCAGAACCACAGCAGAACTGGTGACCCAGCCCCCAGTGGTGGCACCTCTGACACCAGCTCCTCCAGCAGTGGGGGCTCCATACAAGTCACTGGGCCCCTGGCAGCAACAGCAACACCTAAGAACCCAGCACCCCTGTCAGTGGTGCAACCAGCACCTGCAAACTACTCAGGAGCAGCAACACAGGTGGTGCATAGGGCAGCAGCATCCAAGCTTGTGGAGAGCCTGCAGAGAGCCACTGGAAGAACAAGAGACCCAGTCAACACCAGAAGCAGCAGAAGTGCACACAGTCTGAGGCAACACCTGAAACTGTAGTGACATTGTAAGCAGCAAAGCACCAGCAACCTCGGAGGCACAAGCAACACAAAGAGGGCACGGATGACACCTCTAGCAGAGGCAGTGAAGGGTAGAAAGTGCAAGATCTCAAATACAACCAGAAGCAGGTAGGAACCAAAGTAACCAAAGCCATACTCAAATAAGAAAGACGGTCACTACCAAAAATGCACTGGCAGAAGATCAAATAAAATACCAGGAAGAACTACAGTACGATAGCAGAACAGAAAGGGAATGACAACTCTCCGGAAACCAAACTTGAAGTTACAGAAGATTACAATCTAACTGACAGAGAATTCAAAATAGCTGTCACAAAGAGACAGTGAGTTACAAGAAAACTCAGAAATACAGTTCAATTATCTCAGGAATAAAATTAATGAACAGAAGAAATTCTTCACCAAAGAAATTGAAACTCTGAAAAAAAAAAACCCAAACAGAAAATCTGGATATAAAACAATTAAGGAGATGAAAAATAATATAGAAAGCATACAGAATAGAGCAGACAATATGAAGGAGAGAATTAGGGACTTCAAAGACAGAAATCTAAAAATGATTCAGGTGGAAGAGGAGGGAGAACTAAGATTAAAAAAGAATGAAGAAATCCCTTGAGAAATATCCAACTCAATTAGAAAATGTAACATAAAGACAATAGGTATCCCAGAAGGAGAACAGAGGGAGAAAGGAGCAGAGAGCTTTTTCAAAGAAATAATAGCTGAGAACTTCCCAAACCTGGGGAAGGAACTGGACTTGCAAGTACATGAAGCTAAAAGAACTCCTAATTACCTCAACGCAAAAAGACCTTCTCCAAGACATGTAATATTAAAACTGTCAACAGTCCATGATAAAGAAAAAATATTAAAGGCAGCAAGAGAAAAGAAAATAACCTACAAAGGAACCCCCATCAGATTTTCAGTAGATTTCTCAGCAGAAACCTGACAGGCTATGAGACAGTGGAATGATATATTAAAAATACTGAGAGACAAAAACTATCAACCAAGAATACACTATCCAGCAAAATTATCCTTCAGACATGACACAGAAATAAAAGTTTTCCCAGACAAACAAAAGCTGAGGGAGGATATATCCACTAGACCTGCCTTACAAGAAATGTTGAAAGGAGCCCTCCTATCTGAAATGAAAACTGAAAGGTTTACAAAGCTTTCAGCAAGGAGATAAATAGAAAGACAGAATCAGAAAAGTGCAGCTCTGTATAAAAATAGGTTAGTAAAAACATAACTGTAACATAAAGGATAAAGGAAAAGAAAACATCAAAAATAATTATTGCCACTTCAATGTGGTCACCCACTCACAACACAAAAAAAATAATTTGTGACAACAAAAACATAGAAGAGGAAGAGGAAAATGATGGAACCTGCATAGGCTAATGGAAATAAGAGGTTCTCAGAAAAAGGACTACCTCATCTATGGGATCTTTAATAAAAACCTCATGGCAACCACTAAACAAGAAATCAGTGCAGAGTAACAACATAACTAAAGAGAAAACTGAGAAAAACATCACAGAAAACCATCAAACTGAAATGGCAGACAGAAATACAAGGAAAAAGAAACAATGGAAATATAGAACAATGAGAAAACAAAAGACAGAATGGCAATATTAAGCCTACATATATCAATAATTACTCTAAAGGCAAATGGATGGAATTCACCAATCAAAAGACACAGAGTGGCTGGATGGATTAAAAAACAAGATCCAACAATATGCTGCCTCCAGAAAATACATAGGCTCTAAAACAAACATAGGCTCAGAGTGAAGGGATAAAAGATGATAATCAAAGCAAATGACAAGCAAAAGAAAGTGGATGTAGCCATGCTTATATCAGATAAAACAGACTTCAAGACAGAAAATATAACAAGAGACAAGGATGGGCATTATATAATGATAAAAAGGACATTCCACCAAGAAGACACAATGCTTATTAATATCTATGCACCTAACACAGGAGCATCAAAGTATATAAAGCATCTATTAACAGAACTAAAGGGAGAAATTGAACTCAACACAATAATAGTAGGGGAACTTAAAACCCCTCTTATGTCAATGGATAGATCATCCATATAGAAAGTCAACAAGGAAACGGTGGCCTTAAATGAAGCACTAGACCAGATGGACTTAATAGATATATATAGAACATTCCAAACAAAAAGAGCAGAACACACATTCTTCTCAAGTGCACATGCAACATTCTCAAATATAGACCATATTTTGGGAAACAAAGCAAGCCTAAATAAATTTAAGAAGACTGAAATCATATCAAGCATCTTTTCTGACCACAATGGTATGAAACTAGAATTCAACTACAAGAAAAAAGCTGGGAAAGTCACAAATATGTGGAGACTAAACAACACGCTACTGAACAACTATTAGATCAATGAAGAAATCAAAAGAGAAATCAAAAAACACATGGAGACAAAAGAAAAAGAAAACACAATATTCCAAAACTTATTGGATGGAGCAAAAGTGGTACTAAGAAGGAAATTTATAGCAATGCAGGTCTAACTCAAGAAACAAGAAAATCTCAATTAAACAATTTAATACTATACCTAAAAGAACTAGAAAAAGAAGACCAAACAAAGCACAAAGTCAGAAGAAGGAAAGAAATAATAAAAATCAGAGCAGAAATAAACAATATAGAGACTAAAACAACAACAGAAAGGATCAATCAAACTAAGAGCTGGTTCTTTTAGAAGATAAACAAAATTGACAAACCCTTAGCCAGACTCACTAAGAATAAAAGAGAGAACACTCAAATAAAATCAGAAATGAAAGAGGATAATTACAATGGACACCACAGAAATACAAAAGATTATAAGAGAGTACTATGAAAAGCTATACACCAACAAATGAGATAACCTAGAAGAAATGGATAATTCTTAGAATCATACAACCTCCAAAAACTGAATCAAGAAGAAATAGAGAAGCCACATAGCTGAATCACAAGCAAAGAGAGTGAAAAAGTTATCAAAAACCTCCCAAAAAACAAAAGTCCAGAACCAGATAGCACCTCTAGTGAATTCTACCAAACATTCAAGGAGGATTTAACGCCTATCGTTCTCAAACTCTTCCAAAAAATTCAAGAGGTTGGGATGCTTGCTAACTCATTTTATGAGGCCAACATTACCTTGATACCAAAATCAGACAAGGACAACATAAAAAATGAAAATTACAGGCCAATATGGCCGATAAACATAGATGCAAAAATCCTTCAATTAAATATTAGGAAATTGAATACTACAATACATTAAAAGTATCACACACCACAATCAAGTGGGATTCATTCCAGGGGTGTAGGGATGGTTCAACATTCACAAATCAATCAACGTGATACAACACATTAGCAAAACGAAGAATAAAAATCACATGATCATCTCAATAGATGCAGAGAAAGCATTTGACAAGACCCAACACCCATTTATGATAAAAAATTTTCAATACAATAGGTATAGAAGGAAAGTACCTCAATATAATAAAGACAATATATGACAAACCCACAGCCAACATCATACTAAATGGGGAAAAAATAAAAGCTATTCCTCTGAGAACAAGAACAAGACAAGGATGCCCACTCTCACCACTCTTATTCAACAAAGTAATGGAAGCTTTAGCCAGAGCAATTAGGCAAGAAAAAGAAATAAAAGGGATCTAAATTGGAAAGGAAGAAGTAAAACTGTCACTATTTGTGGATGACATGATTCTATATATGAAAACCCTAAAGAACCCACCAAAAAACTATAATCAACAAATACACTAAAGTTGAAGTGTACAAAATCAACAGACAGAAATCAGTTGCATTTCTATACACTAATAATGAACTAGTACTAGAAAGAGAAAGCAAGAACGTCAGCATCATGGTGGAGTGAGTTTTCCCCTAAACTCTCCCCAACTAAGATACAACAAAAAGGTCATCCATACATCAACAGAGGTCTTTCAAACTACATGTAGGACATCTGGGAGACCCACGCAGCCTTACATCTGACAGCAGAGTTGCTGGAAACCCTACAGGAAGAGGCAGCAGGTAAGGAAGGCTCCCCTCATTCCCCAACAGCAGCGGCCCTGACACTGAGAACACATGGCTCTCGGAGAGGAAGGGAGGGGTTGCCCTCGGCAGGAAAACCTTCAGTCTCCAAGTTCCTGCAGAGCAGGGAACCCCCCCACATGGAAACAACGGAATAGTTGTGGGGGTGTCCTTGCCAAACTAACACTCCAGGAGAGCAGATAGAGAAGGATGAACGATGAGCCCCTGGGAACAGGGAAGTGAAAGTGAGTGCCACTCCCCCTCCCTCGAAATCCAAGCCCAGAAGTGCTGCAGCCTGGTGGAGGCACATAGGGATTGAATCCAGTGGAGATCCAGCTCTGCAACCACACCCAAGCCCAGCCGTGTGAGGAAACTGCCCCTGTGGTGTTTCAGCCCAGCAGCCCCAGCCAGCACGGGACACCCACCCCCACAGAGTTAAAGCCCCACCACGAGTGCTTGACACCTAGGCACCTAAGCCCAGTGGTGTTTGGCACAAGCTCCTGCCAGGTTTCAGCCTGGCAGCCAGTGTGGGACCCCCGCCCCCGTGGAGTTAAAGCCCTGCCGCCAGTGTGCGACACCCGGGCACCCAAGCCCAGCGGTACTGTAGCCCAGTGGAGGAGCACAGGGATCCAACCAAGCAGAGATCCAGCCCAGCGGCCGGCACATGACACCATGCACCCATGGAGCTCCAGCCCAGTCATGCATCAGCCCAGCTGCACTTCAATCCAGCCAGAATGCCCGCATACCTTAGCAGTTACGGAGCACAGAGTTACTGACCGCCACCTAGTGGTGGCAAGTAGAATCTAGGTCCAGACATCTTCAGGATGAGGAAAAATAAAAACAAACCCTCAAGCACTATGCAAAAATACATTAAATCTCCAGGCCAGAAGGAAAATGACAAGCATTCAGAAATCAACCCGGAAGACACAGAAATTTATAATCTAAGTGACAGAGAATTCAAAATAGCTATCATAAAAAAATTCAATGAATTACAAGAAAATACGGATGGAAAATTCAAGGAAATTATGAGCTTCTTCACAAAGGAGATTGAAACCATAAAGAAAAACCAATCAGAATTGTTGGGGATGAAAAACACAATGGAGGAGATAAAGGAAAATCTGAAATCTTTAAAGAACAAAGGTGACAATAGGGAGAAAAGAACTAGTTCTATTGAGGAGAGAAATGTAGAAAGGCTTCAGATGGAGGAGGAGACAGAGCTAAGACTAAAAAGAAATGAAGAAAATCTCTGAGAAATATCTGACTCAATGAAGAAATGCAACTTACAAATTATAGATATCCCAGAGGGAGAAGAGAGGGAAAAAGGAGCAGAGAGCTTGTTCAAAGAAATGATAGCTAAGGGGGAAGGAGCTGGAAATACAAGTGAATGAAATCAATAGACCTCCTAAATATATCAACAAACAAGGCCATCCCCAAGGCACATAGTGGTAAAGCTGGCAAAAATTAATGACAAAAAGGAATATTAAGGGCAGCAAGAGATAAAAAGACAATGTAAAAAGGAATTCCAATCAGGCTTTCAGCAGATTTTTCAACAGAAACTCTACAAGCCAAGAGAGAGTGGAATGATATATTCAAAATTCTGAAAGATAACAACGTTCAGCCAACAATACTCTATCCAGTGAAAATATCCTTCAGATATGATGGAGAAATAATAACTATCCCAGATAAACAAGAGTTAAGGGAGTTCATTGGCACAAGACCCCCACTGCAAGAAATGCTCAAGAAGGCCCTCATACCTGAAAAAGAGGAAGGGTATACAAAGCTATGAGCAAGGAGAAAATAGGTAGACAAAAATCAGATAAACAGCAGCTCTCTACCAGAATAGGTTAGCAAACACTTAATTATGACATCAAAGATCAAGAGAAGGAAAACACCAAAAATAAACATAATCTCATCACTATAAACATGAAATCACAACCCAAGATGGAATAAGCTATCACAACAAAAACTGAGAAGGGGAAGAGGAAAGGAATGGAATCGACATAGACAAGGAAATAAGAGGACACCAGAAAATGGACTATCTCATCTATGGCAATTTTTATACAAACCTCAGGGTAACCACTAAACTAATATTCAGAGCAGAGACACATATGATAAATAAAGAGAAAACTAAGAGAACCATCATACAGAACTACCAAAGTGAATTAGTAGTCCAAATTACATAAGACAAGAAAAAAAGCAAATACAAAAGATCTGGAAAATGAGCAATAAAGTAGCAACACTAAGCCCATGTATATCAATAATCACTCTAAACGTAAATGGATTGAATTCTCCAATCAAAATAGATAGAGTAGTGGGATGGATTAAAAAACAAAACCCAACAATATGCTGCCTCCAGGAAACACATCTCAGCTCTAAAGACAAACACAGGCTCAGAGTAAAAGGATGGAAGACAATACTCCAAGCTAATGGCAAACAAAAAAAATCACGTGTAGCCATACTTATATCAAAGTAGACTTCAAGATAAAAAGGGTAATGAAAGACAAAGAGGGGCAACATATAATTTTAAAAAGGACACTCCACCAAGAAGATATAACACTTATAAATATATATGCACTCAACACAGGAGCACCAAACTACATAAAGCAACTGTTAACAAACCTAAAAGGAGATATCAACAACAACATAATAATAGTAGAGGACCTTAACACCCCCCTCACATCAATGGATAGATCATCCAGACAAAAAGTCAATAAGGAAAGCAGACGCAAAAGAAAAACTAGATGAGATGGACTTAATAGATATATACAGAGCTCTCCACCCAAAAACAACAGATTACACATTCTTCTCAAGTGCACATGGAACATTCTCAAGGATAGACCATATGTTGGGAAACAAGGCAAGCCTCTATAAATTTAAGAAGATTGAAAGCATAACAAGCATCTTTTCCGACCAGAAGGCTATGGAACTAGAAATCAACTACAAGGAAAAACTGGGAAAGTGACAAAGATGGGCAGACTAAACAACAAGCTACTGAACAACCAATGGATCATTGATGAGATAAAAGGAGAAATTTGAAAATATCTGGAGACAAATGTAAATGAGAACACACCACACCAACTCATATGGGATGCAGCAAAAACAGTACTGAGAGGGAAACTCATAGCAATACAGGTCCACCTCAACAAATAAGAAAAATCCCAAATAAGCAACCTTAAACTACATGTAACAGAACTAGAAAAAGAACAAAAAACAAAGCCCAAAATCAGCAGAAGGAGGGAAATAATAAAAATTAGAGCAGAAATAAATGAAATTGAAACCAAAAAAACATGAGAAAGAATCAATGACACAAAGAGTTGGTTCTTTGAGAAGATAAACAAAATTGACAAACCCTTAGCTAGACTCACAAAAAAAGAGAGAATCTTCAAATAAATAAAATTAGAACTGAAAGAGGATAAATTACAACAGATACCACAGAAATACAAGGAATTATGAGAATACTGTGAAAAACTATATGCCAACAAATTGGACAATCTAGAAGAAATGAATGAATTCCTAGACTCATACAACCTACCAAAACTGAATCAAGAAGAAGTAGAGAATCTGAATAGACCAATCACAAGTAAAGAGATTGAAACAGTAATCAAAACCCTCCCCAAAAATAAAAGTCCAGGACAAGATGGCTTCTCCAGATAATTTTACCAAACATTCAAAGAAGACTTAATAAGTATCCTTCTCAAACTTTTCCAAAAAATACAGGAAGATGGAACACGTCCTAACACATTATATGAGGCCAACATCACCCTGATACCAAAGCCAGACAAGGACAATACAAAAAAGGAAAACTACAGGCCATTATTGCTAATGAACATAGATGCAAAAATCCTCAGCAAAATATTGGCAAATTGAATACAGCAATACATCAAAAAGATAATACACCATGACCAAGTGGGATTTATACCAGGGACACAGGGATGGTTTAACATCCACAAATCAATCAACATGATACACCACATTAACAAGACAAAGAATAAAAACCACATGATCTTCTCAATTGATGCAGAGAAGGCATTTGACAAAATCCAACATCCATTTATGATTAAAAACTCTCAACAAAATGGGTATAGAAGGAAAGTACTTCAACATAATAAAGGTCATATATGACAAACACACAGCCAACATCATACTCAATGGGAAAAAACTGAAAGCCATTCCTCTGATAACAGGAACAGGACAAGGGTGCCCTCTCTCACCACTCTTATTCAACATAGTACTGGAGGTTTTGGCCAGACCAATTAGGCAAGAAAAAGGAATAAAAGGACTCCAAATAGGCAACGAAGAAGTGAAACTTTCAGTATTTGCAGATTACATGATCTTATATATAGAAAACCTTAAGGATCCATTGGAATACTATTAGAAATAATCAAAAACTGCAGGAAAGTCACAGGGTATAAAATCAACTTAGAAAAATCAGTTGCTTTTCTATATGCCAAGAATGAACTAACAGAAATAGAACTCAAAAAGACAATCCCATTTACAATTGCAACAACAACAACAAAATATCTGGGAGTAAATTTAACAAAGGAGGTGAAATTCCTATATAATGAAAACTATAAGACACTATTGAAAGAAATCAATGAAGACATAAAGAAATGGAAAAATATCCCATGCACATGGATTGGAAGAATAAACATAGTTAACATGTCCATACTACCTAAAGCAATCTACAGATTCAATGCAATTCCAATCAGAATCCCAATGACATTCTTCACGGAAATAGAACAAAGAATACTAAAATTCATATGGGGCAACAAAAGAGCCCGAATAGCTAAAGCAATCCTGAAGAAAAAGAACAAAGCCGGAGGCATCACAATCCCTGACTCCAAAATATACTACAAAGCTATAGTAATCAACACAGCATGGTACTGGTACAAAAATAGACACACAGATCTATGGAACAGAATTTAAAGCCCAGAAATAAAACCACACATCTATGGACAACTAATCTTTGACAAAGGAGCTAAGTATATACAACAGAGAAAGGAAAGACTCTTCAATAAATGGTGCTGGGAAAATTGGACAGCCACATGCAAAAGAAGAAGAGCAGACCATTTTCTATCACTACACACAAAAATTAACTCAAAATGGATCAAAGACCTGAAAGTGAGACCTGAAACTATAAAACTTCTGGAAGAGAAAAGAGGCATACACTATTTGACATTGGTCATAAAGGGATCTTCCATGTCTACTCGGACAAGGGAAACAAAAGAAAAAATAAACAAGTGGGACTTCATCAGACTAAAGAGCTTCTACAAGGCAAATGAATCCAGGATCAAAATGAATAGACAGCCCACTAGCTCGGAGAAAATATTTGCAAATCATATATCCAACAAGGGGTTAATCTCCATAATACATAAAGAACTCACAGAACAGAACAACAAAAAGCAAGCAACCCAATGAATACATGGGCAGATGATATGAACAGACATTTTTCCAAGGAAGATATACAAAAGGCCAACAGGCACATGAAAAGATGTTCAACATCTCCAATCATCAGGGAAATGCAAATCAAAACTACACTAAGATATCACCATACACCTGTTAATTGGCCATAATCACCAAGACAAAAACCAACAAATGTTGGAGAGGTTGTCGAGAAACGGGATCCCTAACTCACTGCTGGTGGGAATGCAAATTGGTGCAACCTCTATGGAAAACAGTATGTAGATTCCACAAAACATTAAAAATAGAAATCCCTTATGATCCAGCAACCCACTATTGGGTATCTATCCAATGAACCTGAAAGCAACAATCCAAGGAGGCTTATACACTCCTATGTTTATTGCAGCATTATTCACTATAGCCAAGAAGCAGAAGCAACCCATGTGTCCCACGACAGATGAGTGGATAAAGAAGATGTGGTGTATATATATACAATGGAATACTACTCAGCCATAAAAAGACAAAATCTCCCCATTTGCAACAACATGGATGGACCTGGAGAGTATTATGTTAAGTGAAATAAGCCAGAAAGAGAAAGACAAACACTGTATGATTTCACTCATATGTGGAATATAAACTAACACACCATCAGAGAAAACTGTTTGGTGGTTACCAGGGACAAGAGGGAGGGGGGTTGGGCACAAGGGGTCAAGGGAAGCATTTATATGGTGATTGACAAACAATAATGTACAACTAAAACCCCACAATATTATAAGCTATTAAGACATCAATAAAGCAAAGAATACAATCCCTTTTGCAATCTCAATCAAAAGAATAAAATACCTTGGAATAAATTTAACCAAGGAGGTAAAAGACCTATACACTGAAAATTAAAAGATATTATTGAAAGAAATCAAAGAAGACATAGAGAAACAGAAAGATATTCCATGCTCATGGACTGGAAGAATAAACACACTTAAAATGTCCATATCACCTAAAGCAATCTACAGATTCAATGCAATCTCAGTCAGAATCCTAATGATATCCTTCATGGAAATAGAACAAAGAATACTAAAATTTATATGGAACAACAAAAGACCACAAACAGCCAAAGCAATCCTGAGAAAATGAACAAAGGTAGAGGTATCACACTCCCTGAACTCAATATATACTATACAGCTATAGTAATCAAAACAGCATGATAACTGTCAGAAAAGCAGACACACAGATCAATGGAACAGAATTGAGAGCCCAGAAATAAACCCACACATCTGTGGACAGGTAATTTTCAACAAGGAAGCCAAAAACATAGAATGGAGAAAGAAAGTCTTTTTAATAAATGGTGTTGGGAAAACTGGACAGCCACATGCAAAAGAATGAAAGTAGACCATTATCTTACACCATACACAAAAATTAACTCAAAATGGATTAAAGATTTGAATGTAAGACCTGAAACCATAAGAATCCTGGAAGAAAACATAGGCAGTATGCTCTTTGACATTGGTCTTAGCAGGATCTTTATGAATACCATATCTACTCAGGCAAGGGAAACAGAAAAAATAAACAAATGAGACTACATCAGACTAAAAGGCTTCTGCATGGCAAAGGAAACCATCGGCAAAACAAGACCACCCACTAAATGGGAGAAAATTTTTGCAAATCATGTACCTGACAAGGGGTTAATTTCCAAAATATATAAAGAACTCAGACAACCCAACAAAAATAAAAATGAACAGCCCGATCAAAAAATGGTCAAGGATATGAGCAGACATTTTTCCAAAGAAGATACACAGATGGGCAACAGGCACATGAAAAGATATTCAACATCACTGATTATTAGGGAAATGCAAATCAAAACTACAATGAGATATCACCTCATACCCATCAGAATGGCTATAATTAACAAGAGAAGAAATAACAAGTGTTGGAGAGGATGCAGAGAAAAGGGAACCCTCATACACAGGGAATGAGGTGGGAATGCAAACTGGTGTAGCCACTATGGAAAACAGTATGGAGATTTCTCAAAAGATTAAAAATAGAAATACCTAATGATCCAGCTATTATGCTACTGGCTATTTATCTGAAGAATGTGAAATCAACAATTCAAAAAGATATAGGCACCCCTATTTTCACTGCAGCATTATTTACGATAGCCAAGATGCAGAAGCAATCCAAGTGCCCATCAAGGGATGAATAGATAAAGAAGATGTGGTATGTATATATACAATGGAATATTACTCAGCCATAAAAAAGACAAAATTGTGCTTTTGAGACAACATGGATGGAAAGTGAGGGTATAATGCTAATCAAAATAAGTCAGACAAAGACAAACTGTATGATTTCACTCATATGTGGAAGATATGCAAGCACATACATAAGGAGAACAGATTAGTCAGAAGTGGGGGGAGGGTGAAAGGGGTAAAGGGGCACATACATATGGTGATGGATAAAAACTAGACTATTAGTGGTGAACACAATGCAGTCTATATAGAAACTGAAATATAATAATGTACACCTGCAATTTACACAATGTTATAAGCCAATATGACCTCAATAAAATAATTTAAAACAATTATCCCACCCAACATACCAATGGTGCCTCCATTGAAAATATTAGTGACTATTAGAGATGAAAAGGCAAGAGGAGACTTTTAAGACTGACCAACCACTAAATTCCCCCAAGTTCCCCTTTCTACAGTAGTACTAAGAATGATCTGAGAGTGATCCTAGCTGGTACTGAATTGATGCAGAAGTTTTGGGTAGCTGGGGAGGTACTGGGGGAGGGGCAGGATAGAGGCAGCTGCAAGAGTAAACCTAAGGCTCAATGAGAACAGGAACCATGGAGAAATTTTCAGTCCACTTGGATGCTAGGATTAGTGAGAGTGTCAAGGATAAAGTCAGAAAATATGGACTCCATTCCCAGCCACCACCCTGAGTTGCTGTATAATCTTGAGAGTTACTTCCTTTCTTTGCATCTTTGATTGCCCAGCTGTCCAAAGGGAAAAGTAATCCCTCTTTCCCTCCCTCCCTGGACTAGTAAGAGGATTTATGAGATGGCAGATGCCTACATGTAAACCTAAGTGCTGTGAATATGAGGGCTTATTGATTTTCTTTGGGAAGAAAGAAACAGCCAGTGCCTCTTGTTATTCAAAACCTATGGTAATGCTCTGGGATGCAGTAAGATCCACCCAGCCTGGGCCAGCTAGTTTGAGGTTAATATCCTATACAATACCTCACCAAAACCCTCCATTTCACAAATTCCAATCTGAAATCACCAGTGTGACTTCCCTGTAGTCTCAAATTAGATGAGAGTACTTCAATTTTCTCTAACGTATGTTCTGTCCTTTTTTCTGTGGGTAATTAGCAGGTAGCAGGAAACTGAAGAGTAGACGACAATGTTTTTCATTAACTAGAAAGTTATTTTGTGAAAGTTAGAGCTGGAGAAATTATTCCCCTCCTAACAGTATTCCAGAAAGATGTTCCTCGGTCATGTCTACTTCCATTTTTCCCTCCTTGTGGATGATTAAATTGCACCGTTTCTATTCTTTCTTGAAGTTAAACTTTCAACTCAATGCATTGCACACAGTAGGCTCTCAACAAATGTTTGCTTATGGATTAACTTATGCTACTAGAAACTGAACTTCTAGTAACAAAGTAAAAGTATGGCTAGGGAATTACCAAGAGAATGGAGTCCAAGAACTTGGCTTCATACACAAGGTAGCTTGACATGACATGGATACTAATATACTTTTTTATTTTAAAACATTGTATATTAGATCATGTCTTCTTATTGGGGAGGGGAGTTCTCATCTCTTGCTGCAAGAGATACCACTATCAGAGAAACCATTTTTCAGATCCCAATACTTGTTCAAAGATGGGACTAAAATTATTCCACTAGTTTTTAACAGAGACCCAAGTAATTTTTCAAGCTTGGCCAGAGCTACTAGCCCATGGTGACTCTCAATTCATGTGCAGCGTGGAGAGAAGAATGCCTTTTTGCCCCCACTGATACTACTCACAGTGTAATCCCTGAAGTGGTTAAAAGATATGGAAATTAGAGCTGGCTGGTAGTTTGGGGGAAATTTAGTGGCAAAACTCAACTTCTCTTCAAAAGCATAAGTGAAATATTCACTTCTGAAAACAGGTCCACCTTCCGAGTAGGCTGGCAGGCCAGCTGCTGCCAATTTGAGACTCTGAGCTGGCACTGGGCATCTTGGGGCTTGTGTCATTGCCACTTGCAGCCATTCTCTACTAGGAAGACCCTGGAGCAAGCTGTTGGGCCTTTAAATTGGCCAATCTATCTGTTGGGCTGGCTCCTTGCTGAGAACAGACCTTGGCCAGCCTTCTTTGCCTAAACTTGCCCAACTGGGGCATATACCTCATTCTGTTCACTGCCCACTGCTGTCCTGAAGCAAGACTTGCCTACTGATCAACCAAAGGAGAAAAATTAAAGGAGTTGTGATTAGTAGGCTGGAGAAGACTAAGGGGAAGGAGGAGGCCACTTAATACTTCACTGAGTTGAAAGCCATTTTTATTTATTACAGAAAACTGTTCTCCATGAGAACAGAAAAGGATGAACTAAACCAAGACTACAATTTCAAATATTTATGTTATATTTAAAGAATCATCTTGGAAGTTAAACTGGATGATGAGCAAGAGAAGAACATTTCCCCATTTCCCATGGACTTGGTAGGGAGAGAAGGGACCTTAAAGAGGCAGCCCAGCAACTGTGTAATTTCAGATGCATTCTTACGTTGTCTCAGATAGGCAGAAATCTATCCCATGTAAAAGAGCTCCAGAGAAGAAAGTTCCAAGTCCTGTCTCTCATTCATCTTAAAGTTTAACAGCTCTCAATGTCAAGAAATGTTGCTTTATATTTATCCCAAATCCTTCATATTAAAGATAACGCATTTTCCCTTGTCCCAGCCTCTGGAGACAAAGGACAATTGGTCATGCATTTGAAGAGCATTTTTCAATCTCTCCATAGTCTCCTCTTCTCCAAGTTAAACAATCTCAGTTTCTTTAATCTTTCTTTGAAGTTCTTATTTTCCAGTGCTCTTTGTGGCTCTTCTCAGGATTCCTTTCACTCTCTCTTCATCCACCTTTAAATGTGGAGCCTAGAACTAAAGTCTTCTAGTTAGTATTGAGTACAATGAGAAGCTTCCTTTCCAGTGATCAGACTGTTGTGCACATTCAGGTTTTTTCAACATTTGTGATAATGGCCACACTCCTGTTATTGGTCACTGAGGTTGTTTTCTATTATTTTTGCTAAGTAAATTATGGTACATTAACTCAATGGAATATTAGGCAGCCACTGAAAAGGATCATAATTATTAAGAGTGTATAGCAACAGAGGGAGAAAAGGTATAAATATGTCAAAAAAGGCAAAATACAAAATTATGTGGCTTCTCATCTATGGCTGTAAGTTAACTTTATACACCACTTTATTACAGCACTTAGCACTTTATATTCCTACCATTTGTTTCTGTGCCTATCCATCCCTCCAAGCCAGTGGAAGGCCTAGGCAGTGTTTGAGTCATCTCTGTTGCACCAGCACTGGATGTGGGTCCTGGCAGAGAGTAGATACTCAGAAGTGTTTGTTAAATGAATGGATAAATTGGAGCCATATAAAAATACCTAAGCATGGAAGTGACAGCTTAGACATAATAGGAGGAAATAAAAGTGGCTGTGCTATAATGGTGAAATTACAAGGGTTTTATACTTCTTAAATTTTCTTTCACCTATCGTTCTTACCTGGAAAAAAGAGGAGAGGGTGAAAATCTGGATAAAAGTGTTCACTCCTGGTTGGCTTATAATTGACAGGTCCCTCAATGCCCTATTTTCTGTCCATGTGGCTTGTTTCATTGTTACTGGGCTGTTCTGTTTTGGTTTCTGAGCAGGTCCTTTGGCTTATCTTTACCAAGAATCCTCTGTAATTCTTAGCTTACTTCCAGAGGCACTGCTAACCAGCATCCCCCTTCCCTCCAACCTGGTCTTCCCATCTCCCAAACCACACCTGGGTGTAACCATAATAAGCATGTTCCAGGGACATCCCCTCATCTGAACTTCCTAACAATCCTGGAAGGTAATCAAGGTAGGGACAAACCTCTGTTTGAAAGATGAGGAAACAAAGGCTTAAAGAGGCCAATGATGACAGAGATAGCAAAAGGCAGATTAAGTCTAGAACCCAGGTCTTCTGATTTCAAACTCCAGGAATATTCCATCACATCATTCACTGCTGGGCTGTATGACCTCAGATATAATGACCCCAAGATTCTCTATGCCCTCAAGTCTGTCCCTATTTGATCCTTTCAGTTGCTAGATGAAGAGGCAGGTTGGATTGGAAATGAAAAGTTAACATTTACTGCATGCCTACTGTGTGTCAACCAACCTACCTAGGATGAATACAATTATTATCCATACGTTTTGGAGAGGAGGCAACAGACTCAGAAAGGTAAGGTGATTTCCCAAGGTCACACATCTGGTAAATGGCAGAGCTGATATTCAAACCCAGGTCTGTTTGACTCCAAAACTCAGGCCCTTGGCACTATATTAGAAAGAGTGGCAACTTTCCCTTAAGTTAGAAACCTGGCCCAGGCTCTAAGATCTACTATTGACTAGCTCTCCCTTGAGCCCCATTTCGACATATCTCCTCAAAGGGAGGAGGTAGGCTCAGAATAGAAAGCCACGATGGGCAGGTGGCAGCTGTGGCTTGACTTCCTGTTGAATGACAATGACTACAGTCGACTATATGCTGCTCCCCAGCCTGTAGAAGACACTCTGAAAGTGTTTGACCTCTATTCCAGGCCCAGAATTGTGCTATCTCAACTCTAACCCTATATCAAACCACATGTCCCCTCTCATCATCTTTGCTAACCTGTGCTAATCTGGGTAGAACAGTGGAGGGAATATAAACCACTGCATTCTCAAAATGCTGCTTTGGATATTAACAACTAACACTTATATAGCCCTTACTCTGTGCCAGACATGTTCTAAGTGCCTAACATATTTAATCTTCATCACAACTTTATGAATTAGATACTGTTATATTCCAGATTTTACTAATGGGCAAATTGAGATACAGAAACATTAAATACTTGCCTGAGTTCACACAGCTAGTGAGTGGCAGAGCTGAGATTTGAAGTTGGGCAAATCTGCAAGGGTTCATTTTGTTAACCACAACACTTCAGGTGTGACGTGAGAACTCAATAACAAAGCAGGATAGAAAGTCCTGAATTGATGCTAAAGCAGAAAACAACAAAAATATGTCTTCCATCTAGACAATACTTTACAGTTTTCATAGCAATTTCCACATCTGTGGACTCAGTTGGTCCTCACAAGAATGGTGTGAAGGAGGCAGCATTGATATTATCCTCAGTTTTCAAGAAAGCAGTATAGAATAGAAGTGTTCTGGAATTTGAGTTGGGTTCAAATTCTGATTCTGTTCTTTCTATTTTTACATATGAAGATCTTGAGGCCCAGCATTGGATATAACCTTGCTGGGCCTCAAGATCTTCATATGTAAAAATAGCTTCATAGTGTTATGGTGAGGAATGAATGCCGTAATGTACATATAGTGCTTCACACAGTTCCCGACCCAAAGGAAACCATCAATAAATGTTGGCTATTATTATAAGATGAGGGAACTAAGAAGAGAAGGGTACATATACAGCACTCAGGGAGGCATGAGCAGAGGGGGCTTAGATTCCAGGCCCCATCCCCATTCCAGTGTTCTTCTAGGGCTCCTCACTCTGAGGTTGGGTGTTGTATTTTTACAGGTAAGCCTGGTGCAAGACCACTGAAGATCAGCATGGCATCAGAATATTCATTTCATCTGTGACCCCTACGCCCCACCACTGACAATGGAAATTCGGCACCTAGCACAAGGCTGACAGGTAGCCGGCCCTCATAAGTAGATAAGTATTTACTGAATGAATGAAATGCCTAAGCCATCAAAGTGCTCTCATTGTACCCTGGGAAGAGAGAGACTAATAACACCACGTTCTTTGCCTTCAAGAAACTCACAGTCCTACAAGAGATACTGACTTCCAAATAAATGATTGTCCAACAGTGTGATAAGTAACGTCCTAGAAGGCTAAACAAAGAGTTATACCTTGGAGAGGAAAAAGGCCCATTCCATTCATTTGTTACTATTTCCACTATGCCCTGGTAGCAAGGAGAAGAGGATGAGAAAATTCTTTCAAGGAAAATGGAGACTCAGAAGTGAAATGACTTGCCTGGGGTCATGCACAGGCAGAGCTCAAATCCCGACTTCAAATCCCAAGTGTTTTCAGCAATACATTCCGCATTTCTAGATGGGAACCAGCTTTCTTTTCCTTCACAAAAGGACAAACGAGAAGGGACTTGTATTGGTTCATCCAAATGGACTAAGGTTAGCTTTCTTATTAAGAATTCCTCAGCTAAGGAGTTGGGAGACATTGGATGGCACCAATCCAAGACAGGTCTTGAAACTTCCTGATCTTGAGATGGCTGTGTCAAAGGCTAGAAGATGGTCTGTCCAAGATGACTGGGGTGTGATATGGAAGCAAGGAGAAATCCTTCATGCCTTTGATAGGGCCCTGCTCCAATAAAGATTTGGAGTGTCAAAATGGATTTTAGCTCTGCCAATCAAATGAACCTCTCAAATGAAAGCTATTGAAAAGGCTGCCTGAGCCCACGGAGCATTGACCATGGTGAACTACTGCTGACTGGGAGTTAATGGTCAGGGATGACAAGGAATTTGGCAACTCCACTCCATGGTTATTTGGTACCACTGCAGAGTTATATGAACCCATCAACCTGCTTCAGGAAGAAAACATGAAAATGATTATTGTGATGATTAATTAGCAGCAGTATTTTATTCAGTTCTTCTACAGAAATCACCATACAGCATCAAATCCCAAGCAAGAGAGCTGCATTTTGTGCCCCTTCTAGAGAAGTAAAGGGGGTTTTGGCATCTCTGCCTCCACCCTCAGACTCAAGACAGTCTCTCTCTGTTTCCTGTCTCTCTGTCTGTCTGTCTCTCTGTATCTCTGTCTCTGTCTGTCTGTCTCTCTCTCTCACACACACACTCACAGCTATTCCCTTCAACTCACGTTATTTATGCCAATTCAAGGAACAATGGCTCAACCATTTACTAGCCGTGTGACCTTGAGCAAGTTACTAAACCACTCAGAGCTTTGTTTTTTTCATCTGTAAAATGCAGATACCAAAACTACCACCTAGAGAGTGCATATAGCAGGTGCTAAATAACTGGAAGCTGAGTAAGAGGTGTTGGTACCTGCTGGATGGTGGGGAAGGAGTGTCTCAGGATGGATGAATGTGTGTTGGAAAGTGCTGGTTTTTCTAGGAGTTTGGGAGACTGAGATGGGCTGATTCCTCAGGCATTCTGCGTGAGTCAGGCAGCACCAGTGATCTTGATGAGGACTATTATACAAGTTACAAGACAAAACAACTCTCTTCTGGTATTAGACCTTACTTGGACATCAAGACTGCTGCAAAAGCATGATTTCCATTCCTCATCTCCTTTCTGACTACTTCCAACCCTCATCAATTCCAAAGCTTTTTGCTCATTGGCCCATGCCCACCACCACCCCTAAAATTCTGAATCCATTTTGTCACTCACTTCCCATCCTGTCTCTCCCAATTAAAACAACACACGTTTTCCTCAGTTACCCTCCTCCTGCCAACAGATGACAAGCATGGGCTGTTGTAATAATAGATTACCCAGGCAGTGCCTCAAAAGAAACCAGGGGACTGAAGATGACATATACAGACTATTGGAATATTTTAATTAAATAAGAATGTATAAAAATGAACTGTTATGCTCCAGACACAGTGGTGCTGCTGATGTTTCTTGTCATTTATCTTCTGGCCATGTGATGAAAAGACTTGTTCTCCCCTCTATCTGACATGTCAATAAGTGCATGGTACACTCCCTCTCCCCTGGGGCCAGTGTGTGGGCAGAATTTTCACCAGGATCTGCTCTTTTAGAAGACCGCAGCAAGAATAGCCTGGCAGAGCACAAGGAGCACCAATTCAAAGGCCTCTCAGAAACCCACTGCTCCACAGTCTCAACTGGCCACTGTAGACAGAAGAGAGACAGATAGAATAGACTCCAGGGGAGGAATCAGAGACTCAGAAAAACACTCAGAAGATCTTCAAGCTAGAGAAGGAGTGGAAGAAAAAAATAAAGCAAGGAGGGAAAAGTCAAGTAGGAGAGAGACAGATAGAGTAAACAAGTGAGCATAAGGAAGAAGGACAAAAGAAAGACTAGTTAGAAGAATGAGAGAACAAGAAAAAGAATAGAAGAAGATAAAGGAGAAGGAGAAAAAGACAAAAGTAGCAAAAAGGGCTTTGAAGACAGAGAAAATGAGAAACAAAGAAAGGAGAGACAAAAAAGAGGCAGTTAAACAGGATGGGGGTGGGGGCAGAATTACCAGGGCCCTAACTGATATGTTTCTTGCTTCACATTAGACAATCCTTTCTACCTTCACAATAGGATTGCACTTGACACAATAGGATTGCTATCACCTTGACAAGCAAATCTGGAAGATATTTGTTTTGATATTCACCACACACCTGTTGACATTTAAAAGCTGCAGTAACCAGGGCAAATTAGGGAGGGAGATAAAGAAAGAAAAGCCAGGAAGAGGCTTAGAAAGCCAGAACTTTTCCCAAAGTGGAGAGAAAGATGGAGGAGGAGGCATTGGAAGTGTGGAGGAAGGGAGGAAAGGATGGAAGAGGGAGGGAGAGAGAGAGAGAGAGATTGAGACAGAAAAATACAAAATACTTTGAAACTAATTTTTGTTTTGGTATTAATAGCCTTACCATATACTTTTCCAGCAAATGAAGGTGATTACTTTTCCTGCACCTCCACGTCCCAAGCCCGAATCCTTCTCCTCATCCCTACAACCCCACCTCTATCCAGGCCCTCCTAAATCACCACTTGGGATATTAAAATTCCATCTTTCCTAGCCTATCTGCCTCCCACTCTGCCTGACCCTCTAAACTTACTCCCAATCTCTTCCTGGGCTATACCTGCATTCTGGGATGTTTATTCTGGCATGCTGGAGTTGGGGTTGTCAGACTAGAGACTGCAGACTGTCTTTCTGTCCAGCCACCATGGCAACAGTGTGGGATTCTGTCCTGAGTTGGACAATGGTGCCTGGGCTATGGTCTAAAGAGGATAATTTCCTCTAGATTAATTTTCCTGTAAAAAGAGAGAAGGGGGAAGGGAGAGGGAGAGAGAGAGAAGAAAATTTTGCCCATTTCTTATCCAACTAATTTTCTATCAAGCTAATTTATCATCATTGTTCTATTACAAATATAACTCATTATTAAATTACTTCAGCCCAAATAGTTACCAGTTACATATTTCTTTTTAAAAATCAGACAATTAACATGTTCAGTAGTTATCTAAGTATAGCTAACTAAAAAGAAGAAAAACAGGATCAGGCAGAGTCTACAATCTTCCCTCTCCCCATGCTCCTGAATGTTCTGTTCCTACCTTGCCTGTGGCATGTATAACATGCCCATAATTAGAAGTTGACTTTCCTGCCTCTTCAACTGGACTCTGAGTTTCTTAAAGGTAACCATGCCTTCTTCATCTCTGGGTTGCCTAAGTGATGCATAAGAGTTGGCCTTACAAATATTTGTTTCAGAATTAGAGCTCTTTCCTGCCTAGTTTAAATCCTGTGAGTCCATTCACCATTTAGATGAGCAGTAAAACTCCTCTCTTGGCGAGGGGACGGAAAGGGGACAAACAGGGAAATTAACATTTATTGGGCACTTATATATCAGGCACTGTGCTAATCCTTTTCACATGTACTGTTTCCTCCAATCCTCAAAATAATCCTAGGCACTAGATATTATTATCTTTATTTGCTTTATAGAAAAGTGAGGTCCTAAGAGGTTGAGTGACCTGCCCATTGGTACACAGCTCATCACTACCAGGTCTGGATTTGGATGCAGGTCTGTTCAATTGCAAAGACCATGCTCTTATCTCTAGACTACCTTATTTCCTAAGGTTAGTGTAAAGCCTCTTAATGTCCAAAGCCAACTGTCTTTTTTTTTTTTTTTGGACTCATCCCATTCAACTCCTGTAAACCCTGATGTCAGTAATCACCCTCTACTTCTCCAAACTTTCTCTTCCCTTGGCTTCTGGGACACTATTCTGCCCTGGTTTTGTTCCTATGCTTCTAACTACTACTTCTCAGTCTCCTCTGCCTGCCAGTCTTAGACTCTTTGTTCTACGTCTTCACACTCTCCTTGGGTAATATCATTGAGTCTCAAAGTTTTCCCAAGTATCTGGATGTGGTAGGCTCCCAAGATTGTATTTTTAACTCTATCCTCTTTCCCAAAGCTTAGACCCAAATCACTACTGCCTTTTGAGCCTCTCCACATGGACATGGCCATCTCAAACCAAACATGTCCAAAATTCAACTCATAGGCCTCACCTCCACACCCTTAACTTCTCGCAACCTTGCTCCTACTCCTGTCTCCAGCATGACAGATGTAAGCTTCACTGGTAATCAGGGAAATGTAAATTTAAACAACCACAAAATACCATTTTGGCCCCATCAGAGTGGCAGAAATGTAAAGGCCTGATGATAGCAAATGTTGGTGAGAGTAAAGGAATACTTTTATACGCTGCTGGGTTGAGGTGGTGGGGATCAGAACAGCATTTTTGAAGGTTATTTGGCAGTATCTATTCACGTTTTAAACGTGACTAACCTAAAAACAAGCAATTCTATTTATCAGTATTCACCCTAGAAAAATATTGGCACAATGTACATAAACAAGAAAGTATTACTAAAAACCATTAAACTGTATACTTTAAATGTGTGAATTGTATGGTATATGAGTTATATCTCAATAAATCCCTTATCTAAACAAAAAAAGAATATATAAGGATTTTCACTGAAGCACTATCTTTTTTATTGTGGTAAAATACACAAAACATAAAATTTACCATTTTAACCATTTTAAGTGTACAATTCAGGGCATTAAGTACATTCACAATGTTGTGCAACCATCACCACTATCCATTTCCAGAACTTTTTCATCTCCCCAAACAGAAACTTTGTACCCATTAAACAATAACTTCCCATTCCCCCCTCCCTTCAGCCCCTGGACCTCTATTTTACTTTCTGTCTCTATGAATTTGCCTATTCTAAATACCTCATATAAGTGGAATCATACAACTTTTGTCTTTATGTGTCTGGCTCATTTCACTTAGCATAATGTTTTCCAAGTTCATCCACGTTAGAGCATATATCAGAATTTCATTCTTTTTATGTCTAGTACTCCATTGTATGTATATTCACATATTTTTATCCAATAATCTGTTGATGGACACTTGGGTTGTTTCAACATTTTGGCTATTGTGAATAGTGCTGCAATAAACATTGGTGCACAGTATCTGTTTGTGTCCTTGCTTTCAGTACTTTTGGGTATATATCTAGGAGTGGAATTGTTGAATCATATGGTAATTCTATATTTAACTTTTTGAGGGGTCCCCAAACTGTTTTCTACAGCAGCCGCACCGTTTTACATTTCTGCCAGCAGTGCAAGAGGGTTCCAATTTGTCCACATCCTAGCCAACACTTGTAATTTTCAGGTTTTTTTTTAATAATAGCCATCCTTATGGATGTGAAGTGGTATCTCATTGTGGATTTGATTTGCATTTCTCTAGTGACTAACAATGTTGAATATCTTTTCATGTACTTATTGGCCATTTGTTTATCTTCTTAAAGAAATGTCTATTCAAGTCCTTTGCTCATTTTTGAATTGGGTTGTTTTTTGTTGTTCTTGAGTTGTAAGAGTTCTTTATATATTCTATATAGTAATCCCTTATATGATACATGAGTTACAAATATTATCTCCCATTCTGTGGGTTATCTTTTTACTCCCTTGATAGTGTCCTTTGATGCATAAAATGTTTTAAATTTGATGAAGTCTAATGTATCTATTTTTTTGCATTTGTTGCCTGTGCTGTTGCTGTTCTATCCAAGAAGTCATTGCCAAATCCAAAATTTTCCCCTATGTTTTCTTCTAAGAGTTTTATAGTTTTAGCCAAAGCATTATCTTTAATAGGAAAAAAAGTAAAAATCTAAATGGCCATCAACTGAGTCTGGGAAAATAAATGATACATCCATATTATAGGACTCCATATGGTAGTTAAAAAGAATGAGGTAGGTCTATACATACTGACATGGAAAGATGATCAAGACAAATTGTTAGGTGAAAAAATGCAAGTTGTAGCCCATTCATACAAAACTATGTATTTTTAGGTTTGTATGTAAGAATGAGCACACATGTACACGTGCACACACACACACACACACACACCCATGGCATCCAATGGCTCAGAGACTAAGTTAATGTGCTCATATGTTCCCTCATACCAGGGCTCTTCCTGCTTTCTCCAGAAAAATCAGTATGAACCAAGGCTCCTTAAAATGCAAAGAAAATTAATTATAATATTTTGTTCCCAGCTACAAAGTAAATATAAAATCTAACCCAATATCCAATCCCTAATCCTGTTCATAGAAGGTCTCCCTCACCCCTGAGTTCTTGGCAATAAAGAGCTAGAGCAAGATTTGTAGAGAAAATGCAAAGGCCACTATATTTATCTGCATTTTTCCTTACATGATTATTCTCCAATAAACGTATGAGGACTCTACTTGTGATATCATGTGCCCTACTACTTCATATTTTCTGGTGTTGCCCTGAGGAAAGGTTGAGAATTCTTTTTCTGCTCAGGCAGCAAGTGCTTTCCTCAAATAATGCTGAGCAGGAAGAATATCTAATCTGGTACACTTTGGAGCCAGTTCCAGTAGGCTTGGTCCAAAGATCAAAAAAAATAAACAGATGCCAGTCTTATGAAACAAAACAAACCAAAACCAATACAGAAAGAAATAACAAAATTTCTAAATCTTTAGGCAATATTGCATTTTAGACACGTGGCTTGGTATGACAATTATAGTAGTGCCCATCAAAGATACTTCTATGTTATTAAAAAGGAGAGAGCTAAATAGGTCAAAAAGTAATAGAACATTAGAGAGAGGTAAGAATGAATGTAAGGAAGTTAGAATAATTTAACATCGATATAATCTCATGATTTTGAAAGGTTTCTGCAATACATTTCAGAAGCTGGCCACACTGCTTAGGTCTGAGCAGGAGAACTGGACTACAAGATTGTCAGGGGAGGTGGTGGGGGCTTACATTTCCCTATACAGTCATGTGTCGTGCTGCATAACGACGTTTCGGTCAACAACGGACTGCATATATGACTGTGATCCCATAAGATTAACAACATGTAGCCTAGGTGTGTAGTAGGCTATAACACCTAGGTTTGTTTAAGTACACCCTATGACGTTCGCACAACAACAAAATCGCCTAACGATGCATTTCTTGGAACATATCCGTCGTTAAGTGATGCATGACTGTGCACATTTCTGTACCTTTTTGCACTCTGCACCATGTGCATGTTTTACCTATTAAAAATGAAACAACAACACTAATGTTAAAGTCCCCAGCTATGTCATAGAAATGGCTCGAGTAATCTCTAGAGGCCTCCTAACTGCTACCAACTCGCATGCAAAATAACGTAATGTGTATCTCTAGCTAGAACCAAGACTCTGGACCATCACTCTGTTCTCAACTAAATAATATCAAGAATTCTCAGAGGATAGCACACACCAAATTTGGAGGGAAAAAAATCAAGATGTGTCTGGGATATCTTGCTTTTTCAAAAAGCAAGCAAGAGTAATACTAATAATTACCCTGTCATTAAATATTTACTATGGTCTAAGACAATGTTCTAAGTGTCTTACATGAATTAATTGATTTAGCCCTCGTAGCAACACTAAAAGTAGGTACTATTATTACCAACCCTGTTTTACAGAAAAGGAAACTAAAGCAAAGAGAGGTTAAAGCCATTTGTCCAAGGTCAGAATCCTTGCAGAGATGCCTGGGATAGTTTTTTTAAGGACAATTAAGTCAAGCAGTGACAAATAAAAAAGATAACAGCTAAATAAACAAAATAAATCTATAAGAAGATTTTTCTATCCACAAGAATATTTAAAAGTGGTGAGTAATATAAAGTGTTTGGTAATATGTTGAATGTTTTATTGTTAGAAATAATTATTGGCTTAGTAGAACTACGTAGATATCCTCAGACAACATTGATAATAATTATAATAAAAATAATTAAATGTTACTAAATGTTTACATGTGCCAAGCACTGTTCTAAGCACTTTATATTATCTGATTTAATCCTCAAATGACTCTATAAGAGGGATAGTATTATTATCCCCATTTTACAGTGGAAAAAAACTAAGGCATCTTCATATCCAATAGCTGGTCAAAGATCAAGCTATTGACAGCTAGGAAGTGTTAGGTCAAGGTGTGAACGAACCCAAGCAGTCTGGCTTCAGAGCCCACACTCTAAAACATTACCCTATATTATCTCCATATGGGTCATCAAACTACTCGGAGATGCAGGCATGATGAAGGAGAAAATGCTTTATGGTTTTTGCTTTCTTTGCAATTACAAGAAAGAGGGCAAAACTAAGAGGATACTGTACAGAGGATTCTGAGATCATGTGGGGTAATGTTTGAGTTGGGGTTAAGAGGAAATCCACCGAGTTGTCACAGGCATGCTATTTCTGCCACTAACCAGGCCTAAATAAACCAAGTTTTCATTAATCTACGCGCCTGTCCTAGGTCACACATGGACACCACAGGATGGTCCAGGGCTCAGGACTGCAAAGTTCATGTAACCTCTAATGGCTTTGGGGAAGTGATGCAGGTTACTAAGTGATTGTGGCCGCCTGCTAGCATGATTGTTTTCCCCACTCCTTAACACTCTCATGGGCCCTACTTACTGCTCTCTGAACAAATTGAGGATTTCTATTCCTCCGTGCCTTTACTTAGGCTATTCCCTCTGCCTAGAATGCTTGTCATTAGTTCTGCCCTACCAACCCCTTTTCTATAGCTGGAAAATTTCTACTTATCCCTCAAAATCCCATTCAAATGGCATTGCCTATTCCAGTTTACATAAATGAATTAATGGGTTCCTCTACTGTTCTCTAACTCTTTTTACTTCTTCATATGTCTGTCCACCATCCCTACCCCTCATTAGACTGTGAGTACTTTAAGGGAACACGCTGTGCTGTGTTTGATTCATCTCTGTACCCCTGGTGCCTAGTGCAGTACCAAGATGGGGAAAGGTAATAGCAAATGTTAAATTTTTATCATCATAGTCATTGTATCATCATCCTGAAAGCCCACCCTCTGTCTGCCTAGTCATGGGGCTAAGGTAAAGTATCTATAGATTAACACCTCACAGAAGCATGGATTTTGGAACCAGGTAGACAGATGTGGGTTTAAATCTCAACTGTACCGCTTACTAGCCATGTGACCTTGGGTAAGTCACTTCACCTCTCTGAGCTTCAGTTTTCTCATCTACAAAATACAGTTAAATAACTGAGCCTTCCTCACAGAGTTTTTGTGAGGATGAAATGTAATTATACATGTAGATCATACAGTGTACAACAGGCACTTAAATAGTAGCCCTTATTATTAGGGCCGTGTCTCTGTGGGTGCCAGTGGAGACTTGGACCCAGCTATTTGCCCATATCACTCCTTCTCCCAGCAACTCCACAGCAGAAGTGTTGTATCCAGGTGTCCTTGGGCTCTCGAACAGGCCCACAGACTGATGATAGAGCCAGAGTACTAATTTCTGCCATGGACCCAGAGTATTAACCTGCTGCCATGGGAGCAGAAGCCCACTTGTTCAGAAAGAGAAGCTCTTGGTCCCCAAATCCTGAAAGGCCTCCAATATAACTATTATGTTTGTTATGGCATCAACAAAAGCCCCATCTGGAATGTGAGTCTGAGGGACGAAAGTGGGTCTAAAATGGACAAGGATGACTCTCTCCTTCCCCACTAACCTGGCTTCTGGCCTTAGCTCTATCACTGACTGGGCAAGTCTCCTCCTCTCTCTGGACCTCAGTTTCCCCAGCTGTGCAACAAAGCTGTTGGATCAGGTGATCTGTCTAGACCCTATCAGCTCTGACACTCCAGAATTCTCCTTCCTGCATGCCCCTCTGCCCTTGGATAATTCTGAAGTCTCAAGAACCAAAGTGGGATCTGCTGACCAAAAGACAGAAATGATGCACTCTCTACAACAGGAAGTGGCTACCTCTAAAAGTGGAGCAGCAAGGCCCTGGCCCTTGACCTTCTGAGGCATGATATGTGTGCCTGCATATACATGCTCAGGGTGATGGGGCGGGGGGTGTCACCTCCTAGGTGGGGAGGGCAGACAGAGAGAAACAAAGGAAAGAGGCTTTCCCAAGGGTGCTGATAGGTTTGGCAATCACCATGCCACCAAAAGGTAGCCATCCTTGGCCCAGGAATTTGGCCTATCTAACTCACTCTACATCAGCTCATGAAAGAAAAGGAAAAGCCAAGGGAGACATGAACCCTGGCCTCCAGAATTGCAGCTGGCCTCTGTTTCCAGCTGACATCCAGAGACCAATTGTTGAGAAGGACTGACTCATCCACTCCCAAAGTTGCAGGCAAAAACCTCAGGTACCATGGGCTGGAAGAAACTTGTTAAAGGAGGGGCTGGAACTAGCATTTGTTGACTACCTTGCTGTCTCCACATAAGCACGTGGTAACCCTGGAAAAACCCAAGAAAAGCAAGGTGGAAAATGCTGCCCGGTTTTAAAAATGCAGAGGGGATTTGTCTTTCAGAAACTATGTATATCTTATTTTCTTAAGAGAGCAAATATCTTATTTTGTCAGGAAAATAGGTGTCTAAATGTGACTCCTCTGCTAGCAGACACAGGGACTAAGTGTCTAGATAGAGTGAAATGGCAGGGATGAGCTAACAGTGGATCCAGTTAAGGGGCAGGAATGGGAGATAAGTGGCCATGATGCAGGCCAGTGAAAGGAGAGAGAGAGAAGCTATTCTTCAAAAGTAAAGTGGCAGAGAGGGAGGTTAAATGGTAGAGAGAGGTAATGAGGGAGAATATGGGGCATAGAAGGTATATGAGGGTTTAGAGAGAAGATGGGAGAGCTTGAAGGAGGAAGGGGGCCACAGCTAAAAAGATGGGAACTGGCAGGGGGCCAGGGGCTAAGTGAGGAAAGGAAAGAGTTGGGGGTTACAGAAGAAGGCAAGACAGAGGAAACTGAGGCCAGAGGAAAAGGAGGGTTTTGCCCACAAACCTGATGGTTCAGCAATAGGAAAGAACAGAAAATGCAAATGTGGGGCTGAAGGGACTGTGGCTTCGAAGGTAGTTAAAAATACACGAGGGGTTGAGGATTAAAGGAATGGACAGGGGCTGAGGAAGAGGGTTTGCTACATGAGGCAACTAGGGCTACACGAGAGGTAAGAAGCACTGTGGGGGCTTAGTTGTGAGATGCTCTTCATTGAGAAAGAAGGCTAAGGGAAGCCTGGAAGGCACGGGAGTGAATGGGATGGGAGGGAAGGGAAAGGGAAGATTTTAGTGAGCAAATGTGGGCAATCCAGGGGATTAGAGTAAGTGATGGAATGATGGATCAGTATGCAAATTGGAGCTAAGAGAAAGAACAGAACCTCAGGGAACTGATGCAATTAATAGTACACAAGGGGGCTCAATGAAGAAAAGGGAGTTTAGTGATAAGGGGGACTCACTGGGGGAGTGGGAGGTCTGTGAGTGATTGAGGTTCAATGAGAAGGAGCCTCAAGAAGGGGAGAGACTTCAGTAATGATCCAAGAGAAAAATAAAATTCACTGGGGGAGAGGCTCAGTGACAGAGGTGTGGACTATTTGTGGGTTTGAAAATATATGTGAGACAGACTTCCAGTCTGGACTGCACAACGTAGACACACTTCTCCATGATCCTCCCTGCTAAGTACAACTATAAACCCTGGAAATAATGCAGAGTCAACCAGCAAAGAACTTTGAAAGGTGGTAAAAGGAAGGTTTTCTGGTAAGAGACTCCAGGACTATAAGAACATCTTAAGATCCCCCCACTCAATAAAAGAATGTTGCCCAAACCCAGCATGTCATGACCTTCAATCTAGCAACAAAAGGCAGCGCAGGTAGATTCATTCTTTACCTGGACTGAAGCGGAGTCCTGCCAAAAACACCAGGTGAGCCCAATAGAACCAGGAAGTAGGATATAGATTGGGACCCCCCCCCATTGACAATAAGAAGCCAGGTGAAGCATTCTTCTTCTTCACTGAGCCTGATGCTACCTACCACCCCAAGAGATACCGGGACAGACAGACAGGCAGAATGACAGAACCAACAAGAGAGACTCAGCCATAGCAAGCAGCCTATTCAGGAAGCCTCTGTGTTCCCACAAATCTGAAAGTACCCTTCCCTTCCCAGAGAAACCAGGGTGGCTGGGGGTCATCAGTAGGGAGATCCAGCTATGAGCACTGGGCTGGTGAAGCTTCTTTGTCACCATGGGCCTCAGAATCCAGTCCCCTACCAGATATACTGGGCTGCCAGGAGGCACAAGCAAGGGGGGGTCCACCAGAACAAGCAGCCCAGCCAAGGAAGCCTCTTTGTCCCAAAAGCACTACATAAATCAAGCAGACCATTATACCACCAAAAAGGCTCTAAAAATTAAACTGTCATTGGAACCACAGCCCACAAACCTAGGCCAGGACCTGTGTGCTAAACCTAAACACAGTGACTCCTTGTTTAAAGAAAATATTTAAATAAGACCCAGAATCGCCAAACATAATGGGCAATATGTCCAAGATACACTGCAAACAACCCATCATAACAAGAACCAGGAAAATTACAACCTAAATGAGAAATGACAATCAACAGATGCCAACACAAAGATGAATCAGTTGTTGGAATGATCTTACAAGGATTATAAAGCAACTGTTATAAAAATGCTTTAACAAGCAACTGAAAAATCTCTTAAAACAAATGAAAAATATAAAATCTCAGAAAAGAAATAGAGGTTGTAAATAAACCAAATGAAAATTATAGAACTAAAAAATATATTAACCGAAATAAAAAATTGCTGGATGGACTCAATAATAGAGTGGAGATGATCGAGGATAGAATCAGTGAAAATTACAAAATGCTGATGAAAAAAAATCAAAGATGACCTAAATTAATAGAGAGCCACATTCATGGATTGGAAAATTTATCACAGTAAAGATGTTAAATCTCTCCAAATTGATCTATAGGTTTAATGTAATTCCAAGCAAAATCCCAGCAAGGATTTTTTAGACATAGACAAGCTTATTCTAAAATATGTATGGAAAGGCACAGGCCCTAGAATAGCTAAAAACATCTTGGGGAAGAAAAGGCAAGAAGAAAGAGGGAGAAATCACTTTATCCAATATTACTATATACCTACAATAATCAAGATAGTGTGGTATTGGTGGAAGGAGAGACACATAGATCAATGAAACAGAATAGAGAACCCAGAAATAGATCTACACAAATATGTCCAATTGATTTTTTAACAAAGATACAAAAGCAAACCAATGGAAGAAAGATAGCCTTTTCAATAAATAGTGCTTGAATCACTGAATATCCATAGCCAAAAAAAATTAACCTAAATCTCACATCCTATAAAGAAACTAACTCAAAATGGATCATGGACTTAAATGTAAATTATAAAACTGTAAACATTTTAGAAAAAAATAGGAGAAAATCTTGAGGGTCTGGAGGTTGGCAAAGAATTCTTAGACTTGACACTAAAAGCATGAATCATAAAAGAAAAAATCAACAAATTGGACCTCATAAAAATTTAAAACTTTTGCTCTGTGAAAGCCTGTGTGAGGTTTATGAAAAGACTAGCTACACACTGGGAGAAAATACTTGCAAACCTCATATCTAACAAAGGACTAGTATATACAATATGTAAACAGTGCTCAAAACTCAACAGTGAAATACAAACAATCCAGTAAGAAAATGGGCAAAAGACATGAGTAGACATTTCACCAAAAAGGATATATAGATGGCCAATAAGCACATGAAAAGATATTCAATATAATCGGGCATTAGGGAAATTCAAATTAAAACCACGATGAGATATCACTATATGCCTAACAGAATAGCTAAAATTAAAAAATGTGACAACATCAAATATTGGCAAGAACGTTTAGGAAGTGATCACTCATACACTGAAACTGGACTCTCATACATTGCTGATGGGAAAGTAAATGGCACAGCTACTCTGGGAAACAGTTTGGCAGTTTCTGACCAAATTAAACACACAATTATCATTCTAGTCAACAATGCATTCTTGGGCATTTACCCCCAGAAAAATTAAAACATGTTCACACAAAAACCTGTATATGAATGCATATAATGGCTTTATTCATAATATCCCAGAATTGGAAATATTCCTGATATCCTTAAACAGGTAAATGGTTAACTGTGGTACATCTATACCATGGAATATTACTTAGCAGTAAAAAGGAATGAACTATTAACACATGCAACAACTTGGATGGATCTCAAGGGAATTGTGCTGAGTGAAAAAAAGCTAATCCAAAAGATCACAAATTGTGTGATTCCATTTATATAACATTCTTGAAATGACAAAATTTTAGAAATGAAGAACAGATTAATGGTTGACAAGGTTGGTGAAAGGGAGGTAGGTGTGGTTATAAACAGGCAACAGAAGGGATCCTTATGATTACCATAAGGTAAAGTATTACACAACTGTTCAGCATCTTGACTGTGATGGAGGATATATGAACCTATGAGTGTTATAAAATTGTATGGAACTAATTACACACACACATACAAATGAGTATTAGCACAACTGGGGAAATCTGATAAGATTGGTGGATTGTATCAGTGACAATATCCTGGTTGTGATATTGTACTATAGTTTTGAAAATGTTATCATCGGGCAAACTGGGTAAAAGGTACACAGGATCTCTCTATATTATTTCTTGCAACTACAAGTGAGTCTACAATTATCTGAAATAAAAATTTCAACTAAAAAGGGAAAGAAAGAAACTATAAACAATATCATGGGCCAAATAGCAGTGGAGGAAGATGAGGCTGAATACCCCAACTGTGGCACTGAGGGAGCGGTATGAATTGCTGGGAATGGGAGGCAGAACTAGGGGAATCCAAGAACTAGGAATGAGTCATTTCAGACCAGGGTCGGAGTGAGGAGTTTGTAATGCAAGGCATTAAGTGGGATTTCTCTTGGTGTCCTTACCCTCAGTGCCCACAGTCCTCTGGCCTGGCACTTGGGCCACACAGGCTACTATAGGATCAACTTCATAAGGCTTCTGGGGTGGTCATAACCAGGAACTGTGACAATATCCCCATGATAAAACTAATAGATGTGACACTCTGGGCACACCAATAAACAACACAGTCATGCATGACATCTGAGACGTCCCGCATATATAATAATGGCTTGTTTGTCCCAGAGTTCTGAAATAGCCTCTCTTCCTACCTGCTGGCTGGAATCTGAAAGCCAAACTTCAGGGCCTTGTGCCTTTCCTCACACTCTGAAGAAGGTTTTGGCTCAAAGGGAAATGCCGAGATGGGTGTATTCATTTCCTATTGCTGCTGTAACAAATTACCACAAATTTAGTGGCTTAAAACAACACAACACAAATTTATTACCTTATAGTTCTGAAGGTAAGAAGTCCAAAATGGG
Organism: Tapirus indicus; assembly: GCA_031878705.1. Taxonomy (NCBI): domain Eukaryota; kingdom Metazoa; phylum Chordata; class Mammalia; order Perissodactyla; family Tapiridae; genus Tapirus; species Tapirus indicus. The sequence continues at coordinate 51,761,489 of CM062942.1, forward strand.
ACTTCTGAGCTAAAATCAAGGTGGTGTTGCTTTTGGAACACAGGACTGCATTTCTTCTGGAGGCTCTAGGGGAGATTCTCTGCCCTTGCCTTTTTCAGCTTCTGAAAGCCATTTGAATTTCTTGTCTCAAGGTCCCTTCCTCCATCTTCTAAGTTAGCAGAGTAGCATCTTCCACTTTCTCTCTCTGACTCTGACCCTCCTGCCTCCATCATCACATCTCTTTCTGCCTTTCCTACCTCTGTCTTTCCTTTATAAGGACCCTTGTGATTATGTTGGGCCCACCCAGATAATACAGGATTAACCCCCAATCTCAAAAGCCATAAATTAATCACATCTACAAAGTCCCTTTTGCCATATAAGGTAATATATTCACAGGTTCTGGAGATTAGGACAAGGACATCTTTGGGTGGCCGTTATTTTGCATACCTCTGTGGGGAAAGGAGGATCAATGCTGAGATTTTCCTCAAAGTACACTTTGATAGAGGGAGAGAAGATAGAGTACAGGACACCAGGTCCTGGCAAGAGAAGAGGTTAAGTTCCACCTTCTCAGATTTCCCAGTTTAAGCATGGGCTTTAAATACCTTGGCTAGGGCAGAGCACATAGCAGTTGCTCAGTCAATGGCCTTGTATTCTTCCTTGGAGGCTCCTTCACAGCCTCTCTGGTTTAAGTCAGCACTGGGCTTCCAGGGGTTCTTTCAAGGCCCAGCTCAAAAGCAAGCTCTCCACCCCCTCCCCACCAGTCAGATGTAACTCATAATCTGGGAGTTCACAGCACACATTTAGGACTTCTACTTAAGTCCTCTAAATTTTGCCTCTAAATCAACAGGTGAAGAAGGGAGTTACTCTGCTGGCTAGGGTGATTGATCCTGACTACCAAGAAGAAATTGGATTGTTACTTCACAATAGAGGTATGGAAGAGTATGTCTGGAGTATAGGAGATCCCTTAGGGCATCTCTTACTATTACCATGCCTTGTGATTAAAGGTAGGACTAGTAATGGCCCAGACCCTCCAGAAATGAAGGTTTGGGTCACCCCATCAGGTAAAGAACCACAACGAGCTGAGGTGCTTGCTGAGGGCAGAGGGGATACTGAATAGATAGTGGAAGAAGGCAGTTATGAATACCAGCTATGACCATGTGACCAGTTACAGAAATGAGGACTATAATTGTCATAAGTATTTCCTTCTTATTTTGTTATAAATATGTTTGTCTGGGTGTTTCTTTGAGGGTGTTTTTTGATGAGATTAACATTTTAATTAGTAGAGGAAAGCAGACTGCCCTCCATAATGTGGGTGGGCCTCATCCAATCAGTTAAAGGCCTAAATAGAACAAAAAGACCAACGCAAATAGCACAAGATCCTTCAGGTCCCTGGGATAACCTATCTCTGCCATCTGAGCTAGGAAATGAAAGCTGCTCTCAACATTGAACTTCTCTTCAACTTCAAACACTCTTTAAAGCCCCAAGACCTCAGGGTTTCAAAAGATAATTATCACTCTGGCACTCCCCGAAACTTTCCACCTTAATTTCAGGGTTATTATCAAGCCCACTAGGACCCCTGCCCTTTGGGGGCTATTTTGAACTTTTGCCACGATGTCCATCATCTCATCCATCCATCTCTCAGTTCTCTAAGCATGCTGATTCTTGTCTTCACATCTTTGCCCTCCTTTGGCCTGGAAGGAGGTCTCCAATCCTATACTTCCCACACCCACACCTATTTCAGAACTCCTGGTCATTTTTCAAACAACACTTCCTCTGGAAGTCAGGATTCAGTCTGTTTCCTAGACTTCTTCAAATAGAATTAAGTACTTCTATAGACTCTGGTTCAAACCTTTTTCTTAGGACATATCACATTGCCTTGATTCCTCATTGACTTATGGTTCTCCTCTGATTAGACTATGAACTCATTGAGAGCAGATGTCTTTTTAAATTCTGTATTCCAGCACCCAGCTCAGTTCCTGGAACATAGTCTCTGTTTTTTTTATAATTTTTTTTTTTTTTTGTGGGGAAGACCGGCCCTGAGCTAACATCCGTTGCCAATCCTCCCCTTTTTGCTGAGGAAGACTGGCCCTGGGCTAACATCCATGCCCATCTTCCTCTACTTTATGTGACACGCTGCCGTGGCTGACAAGCAGTGCGTCGGGAGGCGACCGGGATCTGAACCCGCGAATCCCGGTCTGCCAAGCGCGAACTAAACCGCTGCGCCACCGGGCGGACCCCATAGTTTCTGTTTTTTGAATGAATAAATAAATGAATAAACAAACAAACTTATTGGATGACTTAGAGAAAATCAATTCACTTCCCTGTAAGCTTGCAAGATTCAGAAAGGGACCATCACTGTCCTCACAACTTTTTGAAGATAAAGTAATTATTACCAGTTTAAAAATTTTGGCAGATTATAGAGATAAAAAGCAGACCAGTGGTTGCCAAGGGAGTGAGGAGACAGGACTGACTACAGAGGGACTTGAGGGTACTTTTTGGGGTGATGAAAATGTTCTATATCACAACTGTGTTGGTGGTTATATAACTGCACATATTTGTCAAAATGCATCAAACTGTACACAAACTTGGCAAGTTTTATTATATTTAAATTATAAATTAAGAAAGCTGACCAAAAATGGTGTAGATTCTCAGGAAGAAAGGAGCTTAAATACCCAAGGCCATGAAGGTAATTCAGGTAGAAGGAGCAGAAAGAATACAGACCTGATAATCAAGACATCTAGGTTCCAATTCTGGTTCTGCCAATAGTTAGCTAGGTCATCTTAAACAAGTTGCTTAACTTCTCTGAGACTCATTCTCTGCCTCTGTTAACTAGAGATGATAATACCTGCCTTGCCCTCCCAGGGTATGAGGCTTCAATGAGATAACGGATGTGGCTACACTTTAAAAAGTTCACCACTTATATTACTGTGATTAGAATCTCCACTCTACAGAAAAATTTAACCAGCTCCAGATAATACTTTGCCTAGAATCCAGAGTGGAGGGAAATAGACTGGATCCTGAAACTCAAGGCTCACCCTCCCCAACTCCTCTAAAGTAATTTCTTCTTATTGGTTGGTTAATTAATTTCCTTTGGAAAGTGTTTTCTTAGCCTAGCCTTGAAGAGAAGAAAAGACTGGCTAATTTTAACTTCAGGGAGAAAGTTTGGTTGGCTTTTTGACAGGTGACACAGGAGGGTTGCAGAAGAGAGAAGAAACCACTCAGAGTGCTGGGGACCTGGGCTTCCTAACTGTGTGAGGTGGGGCCACTGACATACCATGTTTTCCTGTCAGAGATTCAGCTGATGCTCTGTCTGCCATGGTCAAGGCCAGCCAAACTGGGCCCTAGAGAAGGCAGCAGATGGTGGGGGTGGTGGAGGCAGAATATGGCTACAGTTATTTTCTTTAAGACCTACAGGAGGTATCCTGCCATCTTACTCAAGTAGGAATACGGAATAGCTATCAGGTCATTGGTCTTGGAGTCACAAGAAGGTCCACCTTGACTCTAATATCAACTTGCTTTTTGACCTTGGGAAAGTACTTCTTTTCTCTCAGATTCATTTTCTCATCTGAAAAATGGATAACACAGTCTTCCCATGGTAACTGTGAGAATTAAATAGTATTATATGTTTAAAAGTGCTCTCTTAGCTATAAGGTATGCACACATTTAAAGAGTGGCTCCCTTTGACTCCTGGCAGTGTTAACAGGAGACCAGCTTAGACTGAGTGCTCTCGGGGGGCAGGGAGAATGGTTCTCTCCTGGTCATAGCACCTACCATCTTACCAGACCACCTCCCTTTGCTTTGCCTATTTCATCCCTTCCCATCCTTCAGGGCCCAGCTCAAATTCCGCTCTCTCTAAGTCTTGAATATTGCAGCCTACCACTAGACTCTTCTTTTTAACTTATCTTGGATTAGTCCCTCGAAAAAGTTTTTTGCTCTAACCTCTGGATTCTCCAGGGTTGTGAAAGACAGACAGAGAAGATATCTAGGTCCTGCATCCTGATTTGGAGTCATGCAGAGGATTTGGGTCCTGGTTCTACCACTTACCAGCAGGGTGTCTTTAGGCAAGTCATGTCCCCTCTTTGAGCCTCAGTTTTCATGTACAAAAGGGAGATGATATTTGTTGACAGGGCTGCCATGAGGTCAAATGAAACACTGGTTTTGAAAGCATTTTGTAAAATGTCACAGAGATCTAAGCTGTTATTAATATTATTTTTATTACTATTATAGGAGAATCAATGGCTGAGCAGGGCCGCAAAAACTGTCGCTTAAGTATTTCAAGTCCTGTGGATGCCATAGAGTCCTCAAGATTTTCCTGGGGACTTCCATCACTCCCCTAAACTATTGAGTCTGGATAGTTTATCCTGCTGGAACCACTCTTGAGACCTAACAAAAGCTGGCTTCCCCAAGAACAAGGCCTTATAACAAATGACTAATTGCTGTCTTTGAGCATACACAAAGTACTGATTAGGAGGATATTGATCATTTGTTCTCTGAGTAAAAAGAGGCCCAGCATGGAGACCTGGCTGAAATGAAAACAGGTGTTCAGACCTGCCTGTTGGTGCCCTTTGTATTAGGAGGAATGGACCAGCCTGAGTCTGGACCAAGGAACTCAAGTGAGGGAAGGCTGTAAGAGGGCTACTGAGCAGGGGCAGAAAACAGAAGAAGGCAAGCCAAGCGTCACAGAACTTTTCCTCTGGGCCTTACTTTGCAACTCTCAAACTCAAACAAAACAAAACAAACCCTCAACTTTATCACACACCTCCCTGGCCAAGACTCTCTAGGTGGTGGCTGTCATGAAACAGACCCAAACTGCTGTGACTGGAAGCTTATTTCTGAGCAGAAATATTCAACTGGGAGGGTGGTAGCAGTGAAAGCTAAGCCACTAGGCCAGCTATCTCTGGGGGTTGCATTCTCAGCTGTCATTGCTCACCAGGATTTAGCCACAGAGCTATAGCTTTATATGTCCAAACACACTTTCCGATAGAATGACTCATGCAGACACACAGACACACTAGAAGGCAGGCATCTGTACACACCCTCAAGCAAAAAGATGCAAATGGACAGGCCCATAGATCCAAACACATACAAAAACGCACCAGATGTCAAAACACCCAAAGATACACTTAGACAAAAAGTTTCTCTCTCTCTCTCTGTATATATATATATATACACACACAAACACAGGCACACACAAGCAGAGAGTTAAATTTAAAAAGTACTTTGTAGGGGGCCAGCCTGGTGGCATAGCGGTTAAGTTCACATGTCCACTTCGGTGGGCCAGGGTTCGCCAGTTCAGATCCTGGGCGTGGACCTACTCACCGCTCATCAAGCCATGCTGAGGTGGCAGACCACATGGAAGAACTAGGAGGACCTACAACTAGGATATACAACTATGTACTGGGGCTTTGGGGAGAAAAAAGAAAAAGAGGAAGATTGGCAACAGATGTTACCTCAGGGCCAATCTTCCTCCAAAAAAAAGGACATTGTAGTCGTGCTCAGGGACACCCATACATGCACCAAAGAAGTACTTTAACAGGCACATAGATGGGCAAAGATGCATATATAGACATATGTGGACAGGCATGCACAGGCACAGAGATATAATAAGAAAGCTACACTTACAAAGGTTCACATAAATACTCAACAGAAATGGATGTAAAGACACGGAAGTAAGGAAGCCTGCTAACACTGAACTCCTAAGCACCAGCCATTATATCTGAATTTATGAAACATCTTCTCCAAGAGAATGCCCATAAATATGCCAACAGTTAGCACTGAAGATGATCACGAACCCAAAGGATGTAATAAAAGCAAACCAAAGTACCCAGGGCTTAAAATCTCACAGCTCCCCCATCTGCCGCAGGAAAGGCAGCCAAAGACAATGGCAGAACCAGGCTGCATGGAAGCCATAAAATGTCCTTGATTTATCTCATAGAAAAATTAACCTCAGGGAAAAATGATTAATGCTCCCAACTCTTATGTAGCCATAAAATAGTTCAGAAACCCATATTAAAAATTGCTTTCATTCTACATGCTGGAAGCTCTAATACCTGCAATATGTCTAGGAAAAGGAAAGCTTAGAGGAAATAAATGGTCCTGGAGGCTTGGCAAGTTCCAAAGGAACTAAGAAAGAGGTCTTACTTTATTAACTTGCTTGTTTCCTGGTCCCTGGGGCTTCCAGTATACACCAGTGTTCTTAGAGGTTTCTAGTATCTTGGGGCCCTGGTCCAAGTTACCTGTGGTAAGCGAATAGCCTTTAGGTTGAGTTCAGACCTCAGTTCCTTTTAGAGAGGCCTAGCTGCTCATCACCCTGATCCACCTTTCATAACCACCAGGACTGAGGTGGATAGAGGATGGGAGGGAAGGTTATGCTCATATGAGGCCAGTGATGAGGAGAAAGGGAGATGAAATCAGTCAAGAAGAAATCCAAAGCCAGTATCTGAAGTACCGTGGACCTTCTTACATTGCTCAAAGAATATCTTGGGAAAGGAGGAACCTCAGGCTCTTGTCTGGAATTACAAAGCAAGAATTTCAGGTCTGGACAAGTTTCTAGTACTTGAAGTCTTAGGTTGTATGAAAAGCTCGGCTAATTAAAATACACAAATACTGTCAAAACCTTGTTTCCACCAATAGCTAATTTCTTGCCCCTCTCAACACTTCCCCAGAGCAATATAAACCGTTCTAAATTTTCATCCCTTTCTGTAACCCACCTGTTAAGAGGAAATGTGAGTAGTAGTTGTGTCCAAAAACCAGGGAGTAGGAAGAGGAAAACCAGGGAGTAGGAGGAGAAACCAAGGATATATCTAATCAGACCCAATTAGTAAGTGAAATCTGTGTTCTCAGAACAGCCAAACAGCACTGCCTCCATTTCCAAGATGATGATACTGAGGCTCACAAAATGGGAATGATTGGAACTGACCACACACAAACACACACAGAAACACGGAAACAAAACTCAGGTCTTCTGACACCTGGCTCAGTTATCAAATGTGGCTAAATGATACTATCACCATAGAAATACTCAAATAACAAGTAAAGATACATCAGTGTCTTCTTATCTGCTCAGAAGCCAGTGTCTTGCTTAAGATTGCTTCCAACTGCCCCAGGGACATTCAATCGAGTAGTGTTAGGTTCTTCTAGCTGTACCCTACAACCCTCTAGATCAACACCAACCCAGAGCCACCCCTACTGGGAGGGACAGAGCTTCAGTGGGAAATGATGTGAATGTTATTGCCAAAACAGGCCTCTGAGTCAGCCAAGCTTCAAGTGGTTTGAGCAGACCCCAGCCAATATGTGGGGTGATATGTATGTCGGTACGCCTACAGCGGGGCTGTTTCTGGTCCTTCCAAGTAGAAGAACCCCCCTATTTCATTGGGAAAGTAAGTCTTGAATTCTAATATTGGCATCAACAGATATTTATGGACTATCAACTATGTAAGGGGCCTGGATATGTATAAGACAACTCCTATCTCTAACTGGTTTATTGTTATTGCCATTATTATCATTTCCATCTAGTTGTATAGCACCTGAGAGCTTATAAAGTACTTTTGTGTTTGTAAGCCTTACAGCATTGCCTGTGAGGTTCAAATGATTACCTTAATGTTACAGATAAGAAAACTGAGTCTCAAAGTGGTAAAGTGACTTATTCCAGGTCACGCAGCTAGTAGGTGACAGAGCCAAGATTCAAATCCAGTTATGTCTGAATTGAAAACTTTTGCCCTTTCCAGCACATCAGGCTATCAGAAGGCAAGCTCCACTGACTTTCTAGTTTTGCTCAATAAATATTTGTTGAGTGAGTGAGTGAATATATGAATAATGAGAGGAAGTAGCTCATGTACTAGGGCAGATTCGGGTTGGGTCCCACAGTGGTGTATGTGTGTGCACGCATATGGGGGAAGTCTTTGGAAATACGGAATTGGTGGAGGGGAGTGGGGAGAAGGAACCTACCCTCAGTACCATGCCAGGGACATTCATAGATTTTATTTCACTCAATCCTCACAATGATCCTGTGAGTCAGATGTTATCCAGCATCTCATTCCTTAGATGGGGAAACTGAGGTTTAGAGATGTAATGCAACTTTCCCAGGGTGGCAGAATAGAAATTTGAACCTGGGTCTACCCAGCTCCAAAGCTGATCCTCTTCCCACTATACTGGTCTGACCTGGGAACCTCCAGATTAGAAGCTGAGAGGGAGGGGCTGGTAGGAGCATATGTGGAGGAAGATGGAAGGGAAGAGATTGAGCACTGGAAAACAAACTGAAGTCCTTCAGGGCCTGAGCAAGATGTAGGTAAATCAGGTACTAAATATAATGGGAATTGGATCCTTGGATCCCATTTCTAGCAGGGTCAGGGATATAAGAGGAGCCGAATGACAACTGGCTTCCCAAATGGGATCCTGATGTCATCTTCCTTCCTAGGGATATTTTTAGCTCAAGCGTCTATTTGGGACCTTGAGAAGCAGAGCTGCAATGTGGGAGCCACTTATATCCCAGAGGTGAGAGGGGCTGTTGAGGTGTTAGCAGGACCTGTGCCAGTCTCAGGGGTACATTTTCTCACCCATGGCCTATAAATAAGCCCAGAGCAGTCCCCAAGGTAGGTATTAACCCTGGCTTTGTCAGGCCCTTCCCCAAGAGGTTGTCGTCTGCTCCTGACCATCAGGAGGCTGGTGGGGGGGTACTCTGATGCACTTGGCAGTGGAGTAGTAGCGGCTGCTAAAAAGCCTCTGAATTGTTGGGGGTTGGGCTCCCTTCCTAAGAGAGAGGAAGGAGGGGAACAGCTGTGAGCAGATCTCCTGCATTAGACTCCCTGGCCTGACCTCCCAGGGGATTGTCAGAGAGTGCCTTATTCCCAGGCAGAGGACTTAGAAAATATGGCAGGCATCTGCTGCTACCTTGATGACTTGGTTTCCCCTACAACCTGCAGTCTCCTTAGGGGGAAAGGAAATAGCTGGCAATCCCAGTACAGGTGAGCTTGAATGGAAACAGGCTTAGCATTCCAACACTTAAGACTTTGCTCTAGAACTGGAGTAAAATCGCACTCAGGCATGGTGGAAAGTCAGGAGTTTGAAGTCCTCAGTCATAACTCTGTTATGAACTGACTTATGTCCTTAGGCAGGTCCCTTCCCCTGTCTGAGCCTGTTTACCCATTCATAAAACAAAACAACTGAGCAAACTCTATGGACCCTCATAGTTCTGACAGTGATGGATTATCTCCCTGTCTTCAGAATTCTTTAATCTTTCTTTTTACCACCTCCCTGGCTTCTGGGGATTTCTGAGGGAGAAGATGCTACAAAAAACCCAAGCCTGTGATTTCTTTGGTTCCTACCTTCCTGGAATGCTGGCAAAGAATTGCAGGGTTGGAAGTCAGCTCCAAGTCAAAGCATCCCACGTGTCTTCCACACATGGAGTAAGGAGAATAAAAGAGAAAAGAAGAGAAGTAGCAGGCCCAGAGCCTTTGGGGTTGAGAGAAACTTTGGGGCATTAGGAAGTGGGACCAGGGCTCCCAGAGCTTGTAGAGACTATAGACAACATTGGAAAGGAATGCTGCAAGGTCTTGTGTGTCCTCAGTATTCATGCAAATTATGTTGCTGTAAAAAGGACTAGGCGGTGGGGACTGAGGGCTTTTAGGGTGTGGTATAAAGCTCATGGGTAAGAGAGCATGGATTCTCCCAGTTATGGCAGAAGATGGAGCTTTACTTGTGAGTGACAAGAGTCTGGCAGGCAGGGCCAGTGGGCTGAGTCTGAAAGGACATACCCTGAAACTCTGGGAGGTAACTGAGGTGTTGGTGGGGGGAAGCCTCTGGGTTTTGAGTGGCTTAAATGAAGCTGCCCTGAGCCTTGAGGAGCTTTCCATGGTCAGTGGTCAATGAAGAAGTGGAAGGCCCTGGGACCCACAGAGAGTAAATCTAGGCAAGAAGCAAGAGAGGCAGGGCTAGGATGACCCCATAGCGGGTGGGGACTATGAGACTGGTCCCTCTGAGGCCAGGAGGGTGTATATAAGAGCACTGTGAAGAGGATGGAGAGGAGGAACTGGAGCTTATGAGACCCTGAAAGTATTAGGTACAGAGGGCCTTGGGAAAAAAATCAGGTTTGGGAAGATAGGTTATTTGAGTGCTTTGAGTAAAAGGGCCCCCAAAATAAGGATATTTGCATTTTAAAAGAAGAGTATGGAGAGGAAAAAATCTACACCAAGGCATTGCTAACAGTGGATTTTCAGGTACCAATGAGGAAGAGTACTGGGGGACCAGGGGGGCATAAAGGGAAACAGAGGGTAAATGTCAACAAAGTCTGTCTATGCATGACGCTTGCCTGGCATATCCTGCTTCAAAAACCAGGGCATAAAATGCATACCTGTGCAAAACTTCCTGGGTCTCCTCCAGTCTACTTAATCTAGCTCCATGGGGATTCTCTGTGAGATGGGCAGAGAGGGGCATTTTTCCATGAGGATTTTGAGGGGTGGAGTCCTTGGTGATGATTCAGCTTGGGGAAAGAAAGCCTGCAAAGAAAACTAATCAGCATTAGTTACTTAATGGAGGTGAGGAGTGGGCCAACACTTGGCTTAAATAGTTGAAATATCATTTGGTCCAGCCCCCAAATCCAGGCAGGGTTAATGTGTTACCAATAAATACAAACAAAGATCCAACTACCAAGAGCCTAAAAGACATGAGGCAGTGGAGAAAATGAAAATCAGGCAACTGACATAAAGAAAATAACATCTATTTGTTTCTCCTTTCTTGGGCATTGTTTTGTATGTTTGGTTTGTATTGGGATGGGGAGAGTGAGAATTCTGCATTTGCTATAGACTTAAACTTTTACTCAATGTGAGACCTGGAGCAAATGAATTCACCTCTCTGAGTCTCAGTTTCCTTATCTGCATAAAAGGATAGTGATAATACCTACCTTGCAGAGTTGCTAGGATGAGGAAATGAGACAATGCACATAATAAATTACTTAAAAAAGTGTGTGTGTGTATGTGTGAAAGAGACAGAACAAGAGAGAGAGATTGAAAGAGAGAGACTGAGAAAGAGAAACCCTCTGTTGCCAGAAGCACATCTTAGCTAAGATCAAGTCCAAGTCCTCTCCTTTGATATCAACATAGCCAGCTGTTTTCATCCCAAATCCTTCTTTCTTTTCCAAAATCCTGACCTCCAAGTGGGAAAAGGGGAAAGGAACTAACACCTGTGAAATATCTGGGGAGCACCTGGTATCAGATACCCTGCTGAGTATATTTATACATGCTATTTCATTCAGTCTTCACAACTACTACATGAGGTAGACAATAGCCCATTTTACAGTAAGACAACCAAGGCTCAGAAAGGATAAATGAGTTGCCCAAGATCACACAACAAGTAAATGGTAGGTCTATCTGACTAAAGACCTGCCATGCTGCCTTCCTAGACAAAATAAAAATAGTTCCTGAGCCCCTACCTCCTCTAAGTTCCTCCTCAACACTCCTAAGTCACGATGAACACGATACAGGTATCCACCTCTATCATTCATCCCTGAGGGGATTGAATGTGGGTAGCAGCTAACAGCTTGGATGACCTAGGGAATGGTCTCTGCCCAATTGCTAACCCAATTTCCAAGGGCAGAGACTAGCTACCAAAGTCACTTCATCCTTATGCACAGCAAACGTCAGTGAGTAACACTGAAAATAGAGCTGCAGAGGGATAAGAAACCATAATGAATGTGTTTGAATCCTAAGGCATGGTCTCAAGGTTGCTTTTTTCCACTCTCCCTAGTCCTAACTTATTTACTTTGTCTCATAGACCCACAAACTGTTAGAACTGGAAGCACTCTTATAGGTCATACAATCTAACCCCCTCATTGAACAGATGGAAAAAAGACTGAGGCCCAGAAATGGAAGGGACAGGAGTGTTGAATTATTTTGATTCTGGATAGGAGGGGGTGCTTCCTACAGAGCATGTGGTCAAGTTCTGTGGTAAGATTTTTGGGATACCTGCCCCAAATCCTCTTTCCTCTATATGACCTGAACATCTCACTGGTCACAATGGCTGACATTCCACAAATTTCAGCATAGTTGTGGAGGTAGGAGTTCACCTTCCTTTGTGAGGATGAAAACCTCTATATGAATTAGCCTAATCAGATTGCTTTCCAGGCTGTACTTGGGGACAGAGCTCTGGTTTGAAGGACAGAAGATGTATTAGTTTCCTAGGGCTGCTGTAACAAATTACCACAAACAGCATGGCTTAAAACAATGAGAACTTATTCTGTCACAGTTCTGGAGGCCAGAAGTCTGAAATCAAGGTTTCAGCAGGGCCATGTTATCTCTGAAATCTCTAGGGAAGGATATTTCCTTGCCTCCTACCTCCTGGTGGCTCCCAGCAATCCTTGGCATTCCTTGGCTTGCAGCTGCATCACTCCAACCTCTGTCTCCACCATCACCTGGCCTTCTTCCCTATGTCTTTGTCTGTGTCTATGTCCAAATTTCCTTCTTATTTCCTTCCAAGACATCAGTCATTGGATTAGGACACACCCTAATCCAGTATGACCTCATCTTAATTTGATTACATTTGCAAAGACCCTATTTCCAAATAAGGTCACATTCACAGGTACTGAAGTTTAGGACTTGAAGATATATTTGGGGGGACACAATTCTACCCAGTACAGAAGGACACAGCCTTTTAGAAACTGCAGCTTGGGGAGGGACCAGAACCAAGCAGCTTGAAAGTTAGAGGACAGGGTCAAGGGCCCCCCAGAGCTGGAAGAGGGTAAGGAAACAAAGGTGGAAGGCAGCCATCTGTACTTTTGCTAAGGCCTATCCTGAATTAAGGTTATAATCTCTGGAGCCCCTAATGTCTTTAAAGAAAATCTACTATCTGGCTACCCAAATTGGAGCTCCTGTAGCATTGACTTCACAGTTTGGTGTCTCCATAAATACCTTGATGTGGTACCAATTTTGGACTTTCCTCTTCTTTGTTGAGTGTCCTTGAGGGTATGGATAGCAGAACCCACAGTAGGGGGGCATTTTTGCTCACTCAGTGAGTGCCCTGCCCATCCCTCTCTTGTAGTCTGCCAGGGGGCCACTAGGAAAGAGGAGCTGAACCCAAAGAGTTATAGGTTAATGGAGGGGGAGGAAGGCCAGAATAGCTGGCAATTTGGTTGGCAAAACCTGACTGTAGTTTCCTTCAGAGGTTGTGCCACCAGCTTTGAAATATACAGCAGCTAAGAGACTGGGAAAATTGGGCTCAATAATTCTCAAGAGACCCCAGAATGAAGTGAGAGGCAGTGTAGATACAGCACTGACATAGGGCCATGATCCCTGTTTCCTGATCCCGCATCTACCACTGACTCTTCAGGTGTGAAATGGGGACAATAGCCACTGCCCTAGCTGCTTCTGAGTATGGTTATGAATATCATTTGTAGGCAGAAGCATAATAAAATAGGATAGTGGTGATGAGATCAATAGAGCAGGGACGCTGGGGGGATCAAATGAGATAACGGAAGTAAAAGTACATAGTATGTTTTCTTGCTTCTTAGGAAGGAAGCAGGGGGGACTTCTTATTTTCAGCTGACAAATGAAGGAAACCAAGAATTAAAGTGGTTAAATGACTTATCAAAAGTCACATATCCAATAAACTAAAAGAGCCAGGACTTTGAAACTAGGCATTTTGATTCCAACTTCAGCGTTTTGTTCCTTATATATTATACTTCAAGTTCCTCATCTGTCATATGGGAATAATGAAAATAATAATGACAATTATAATTAGAGTAGTTTTGCAAATCAATTTTGCAATTGAAAGCACTTTGCAAAGTATAAAGTCCTGTACAAATCTAAAGAATGCTTGTTATTAGTCCCCTTCCTCCCTTAACTTGTACTCTACTAATTCTCACTAATGTGTTAGCTAATGACAGGCTTGAGGCAAGGTCCCTTCCTGTGACATTTGCTTTTAATAACTAATGCATATAGCTAACATTTATTGTCCAGTGACTCTTGGCCACACACTGTTATAAGCACTTATGTGTATTTACTCATTTCATCTTCACAACAACCCTATAAGGTAGGGATTATTATCATCCTCATTTTAAAGATAGTCCCTGACTCATAGGGTAGTTGTATGATGAAATGAGTTCATACACGTGAAATGCTGAAAACAGTGCCTGAGGACATAACAAGCACTGTGTAAATGTGAGCTATAGTTATTAGTATTACTCTTTTTGTTTTCCTAATGCAAGGAGTGAGGCACAGAGAAGTTTCAGTCCCTATTGATACTTGATAAACTCCCCAAATGAAGGGCTCTGAAGAGACCCCATCCCTACCTTCAGACATTCTCCCCTTGAAGCTGCATCCCCCTCCTGGGCTACAAGAGCAGCCCCAGGCTTAACCACAGCCAAATCTGGGCCCAAGCTGCTACAGTGTCAGGAAACATTTAGCTCTGGAGGGTTGGATGAATAGACCTCAAAAATAAAACATCTGGCTAAAACCTAATTTCCCCAAGAAACACAAAAGAACCTGAGCCATTCTGCTAGCCAAGTTTTTCACTTTTATTTGCATATAATGATCCATTGTAGTCATGCGGCCTTTGCTACTTAACAATGCTTTCACATCCATTATCTCAATTTAGCCTCATAATAGCCCTGCAAGGTGGTTGAGAGAAGGACGAGGATTTCCAGTTACCAAAGAAGGCCGCTAAAACCCAGAGGGTGAAGGGAGTTTGTCAGTAGCATTTGTGGCACAGCTGAGACTAGAACTCTTGGGTTCTACCTGCCTTTCAGTCTCTGTGTGTCAAGGGAAATCCTTCCCTTTTCTGGTACTCAGTGTCCCCATCATCTGTAAAATGAAGTGATTGGACAAGATGGTCAACAGGACCCCTGACCTACATTAATGTTCCCCGACATTCAGCTTTTCAATTCCACTTTGCTTCTTTCCTGGATCCCGGTCCCTGTCTGGGCTGGTGTTTAACACCCCAAGGAAAGATAACCAGCATCTCCAAGCAACCAGCAGAGGGCACAGGAAGCCTACCAAGGACAGCCATTCAGAAACAAGCCACTGGGGGGCAAGGAGTCTTCCACTGGACTCAGAAACAATTGTAGGCTTAGCTGGAAGGAAAGAACCAGAGAAGAGCAAGGTAGAAAGATCCTCAGGAATTATCTGTTGCAAATTCTCTGGTTCAGATGGAGAAACCGAGGCCCAGAGAGGGGAAGGATCTGTCTCAAGGTCACAAAGCAAGTCAGGAGTAGAAATGAGACTAGAAGCCAGTCCCCAGACCTCAGACACTGCTCCTTGAAATGCATCAACCAGCTGCTGCTACAGTACTGTCTTCAATTGTTTCTCTGGCTGCACGTTTTTCACACTTATTAATAATTTACCAAATTTCAATAATAATGACAACAGCTACCACTTTGTGGATGCCCACAATGTGTCATGAATGGTACTAGGCTGAGCACCTTACATACTCTGGCTCCTTCGATTCCCCACAACAACACCCTTAGGTAGGGAGTGTTTTGTGCCATTTCACAGATGAGAGGGCAAGTTATAGCCAAGCCTTTGTGACTCCAAAGCCTGTGCTTTTAAAGAATCCACAAGGCATCTCCATCCCCAGTCCACACAGCCCCCTACTAAGGTGATGTACTCATCCATGACCCTCTTCTTAGAGACTGGTAACCTTGGATATGCAGTACCCAGGTGTAATTATCAGTTAATGGAGTCACTAGGTATGTTTGTTTGCTTGATTGATTGTTGGTTTTAAAACCACTGCAATAAAATTTACTCCCAATAATATTATGCCAATTTTTATGTCCTTAAAGCCTATTGAAAATGATAAATATAGAAAGAGAATACTTATAAACATAATAATGCCCTTCTTGGGAAAAGCGGGCTTGTTGCTTTTATCCTGATGGGGCCCAAGTTCTCTAAAAGTGGGATGTAAGAGATGACAGGACAGGTTGAGAATTATCTAGCTAGACCATCCCACCACTACCATCACCAAAAAGAAGAATTTTAATTAACTACCCTTGAAAAATACTTTGCCTTAAAATTATCTGAAGAAACTATAGCACACCCCCTTGTGAAGACATTCTTAAGTCTCAAAGCCAGATCGTCCCTTCTAGTGTTTATTCAACATTCCTCCTACTACATTTGTCCATGAATGGGGGTGTGGTGAGCACCGGCTTGTCACCACTCAAATCAAACCACCTGAAAACCGTAGACAGCTAGACAAAAGCACTAGGTTTGGAGTTAAAAGTGAGATTTGAATCCAAATTCTGTCACAATCTGTATGACTTTGGATAAGTCACTCAACCTCTCTGAGCTTGTTTTCTGACTGGTAAAATAAGAATAATCTCTCCCACCTCACAAGGTTTCTTTAAGAATTAAATGAAAACAATGTATATGATAGCACCCTGAAAATGCTGGATATAAAGCTACCACTCAATGAATGCTGGGAGAAGCATCTTATTGAGCTGTCCTCCGCCTACATTCTCCAGATCAAACAACACAGAGTTTTGTTACCAGAAGGTGCCTAGAGATTTCCAAAACACCAACACAGCCCCCTCCCCTCCATAGGGAAACTGAGGTCCAGCAAGATGAAAGGACTTGTCTCAAAGTCATACAGACAAGAGGGCACAGAGCTGAGATACAAATCCAGGTCTGCTGACACTCAGCCCAGAGGCTTTCCTTGACACCAGTCTCTGGATTCAGCTTCTGTTGGTGGGGTAGGGGAGGGTAGCAAAGCAGGTGAAATGTCCCAGTCTAAGGAAAATAGGAGACCATGGCTGTCTTGGGCATCATTAAATGATCCTGGTCATTCTGCTGCCATTCCTGAAGGTTCAGTTTTGGTTCAAGGCTGAATTGAGATGTGACTACAGGAATTGAGCCCAAGGAAGGGGCAAAAATTACCCACAGTTTTAGGATCAATCAAGTCCCAGGCACCTGACTGGTGGGAGCATTCCTTCCAGGACATTCCTGGTAGAAGGTGGGGTTGTGGGGAGGGCATGGGAGTTTAGCTGGCTTCTGGGGTCCTGAATGTTTCAAATGGTGATTTGAAAAAGCCAGCTCCCACCTTACCTGAGCATCTGGGACTCCAGTGCAGGCCTTGCTAGCTTCGCTCTCTGCATCCACTGCACCCCTACCCAAACCAGACTCCTGGGGCTGCCCTGCCTGGCTGGACCCCTCAAGCCCCCCGCCAGCCTTCTGCTCCTTCATCTCACTGGGCTTCTCCTCTAGCTTCTCCATGACAGCTTCGGTGCTGACCCTCCCAGCACAGGTGCCCAGGTCACAGGACTCTCTGGCACTGTCATGTTCATTGAGGAAGCTCAGCACAGTCTCAGTATCTTCGTCGAGCCCCTTGGAGGAGGAGTGCCCCCTGGTGAGGGTACGGCAGTAGTGGCGGCTGCTGCAGTTCTGTGGCGTCTGGTTGTCCTGAAACTCAAAGATTGCCGAGGTTGAGGCCGAGGCTGAGGCCAAGACAGCAGTGATGCATGAACCTGTGAGGGCCTGGCCCCGTGTCTCCTTGCCCTCAATGCTCATTTCCAAGGTGCATGAGGCCTGGGAGGTCTTGCGGTGGTGACGCTGGCACCTCCCAATGGTGCTGCCCTGCAGCACAGGCTCCGGGAGCCAGCAGGGCAGGTCGAGTGGGAAGGAGGCCCTGGAGGTGGCACCTTCCAGGATGAAGCCTCCGCTGCCACCCACTCAGTAGGCCTTGCGGCGGCAGCCCATCTGCAGCTCTTCCCTAGATGATGCCCGCTACTTGCGGGCAACCTCAGCCACGCTGCTGAAGAACTTGACACCACCACCGAAAGGTGTGGCCTTGTCTCAGCACAGGTGCCCAGGACTCGCCTCGTAGCCCCCTTCCACATTCCTTTCCAAAGTGGAGCCCTCGATGGTGGCCTTGAGCTCCTGGATTCTGGAGTCTCCGGCTGATTTGTGCGAGATCTCAGGGTCTCCAGAAAACATGCTTTTCAGGTAGCTCCTGGCCCACTTGCCACTACTGGGATGCTCAGGGGTCTCTTCCTCCCAGGGATCTTCCTCTACTTGGATACCAAAGTCATTGAAGCCCAGTGCTTTGTTCACCCTCCTGGAGGTGTGCACCAGCTGCTGCACATCTGCAAGGGAGGTTTCCAGGCCCTCAATGTGGCCCATGTAGGAATGGTGGAAGGGCTTCCCAGCCTCCTCCACCTTCCTCATCCAGTAGATACCTGGGGCCTCCTGGGGTTCCCGGGCCTTGCTGCTCCTAGGGGCAGTATTCTTGGAGGCCTCAGTTGAAGGCTTCAACCTCTTAAATGACTTCGTTCAATCCATTAAAGTGACTTTGGGTTTCAATTCTGATGGCCTGGAGGTGTCTCCCAGTAAAATCATGGACTGAGGTCACTTCCCCAGACTGAAGGACCCTTTTCTGCAGCTCACAAAATTCCAGATCTTGTTGACTTTGGTTTTCTTCTTGTTCTGACCACTCTCTTCCCTGGGACTCAAGTCACCCTATCACACTGCTCAGATTCCTTCAGCCCTGCCTTCCCAGCCAGGCCTTCTGCCTCAGAGCAGCCTGAGAAGACCTGAGCCAGGTACCCATTGGGCACCAGCTCAGAGAGGGAGGCAGTCCAGCAGCTGCTGAGAGTCTCCATGGTCACAGCAGGAGATGGGGCCATCAAGGCACAGAGGGAGGGCTGGCCAGTTATTTTCAGCTAAAGGGGAGAGGGAGAGGGGAGCTAGATTAGGTAAAGCCGCAAATAGTGTTCTTTACAGATTTGTCATGATCAAATACATACAACATACTTTGTCACCACTGCACCACTAAATCTTTAGGACCTTTACAAAACAAAAATTCATCAATTTGAACCCCAATAGTTTAGGATCTAGTTTGGAGGAGATCACAGCTTATCCTGTGTACCAAGAAAAGCTTTGATTCCTATTTAAATTCAAATATGCTTCAAAGGGACATAACTTAAAACTATTATTATCAGACCTTGACAACTAAGCAAATACATTTTTAAAAAGCCAAAAAAAGAAAAAGCTGAAAGGTATCTCAAAAGTCCATCACTTTGATCCTCTCACTTTACAGAGAGGGACTAGAGATCCAGAGAAGACACCTCTATTGCCTAAGTCACAAAGCCAAGGGAGCAGCAGGGAGGGATCCAGACCATGCTTCCCTCTTTCATTTGCTCCTCCATTCACTCAGGAAACCAGCAAGTAGTGAGTTTGCCTGCTAGATCACCTGCTCAGCACTGACCACTCACCTAGGTACTGGGTACCACTGAGATGAAAAAGACACATACAGCTAGTCACTCAAGCTCACAGGCTACTGGAAGAGACTGGTGCACATAAACAATTACAATATAGCCTGGTAAGTGCTCTAATAGAGGTATGGACAAAGGTAGTGGAAGCTTAGAGGGAAGGCGGGAAGGGACAGTAGACTGAGAGGGGGCTGGGGGCTAGGGAGAGGTGGACAGAGAGAAGATTAGGGGCCCCTAAGAATGCTTCCCCGAACAGCTGGGACTAGAACTAGGAGCTCAATCATGACGGAGTCTTTCTCCAACCAATGCTCTTTGTCCCTCTGCCCTGCACAGCCTGAGAGCAGGGTTTGCTGAGAAGGAGAGAGGCAAGAAGGCAGGTTGATATTCAGAGGCTGAAGGGAAAGAAAGGGAAGAGAGGGGAAAGCAGGCAGAGCCCAGAGCCCTAAAGACAGTCTCTGCCTTCTTGGTGGTTTTGCCAGGGATAGGCTCACTAGCTCAGGGTCTTTTTGTTCCTCCTTCTCTGGTCTGGACTTTAAGGTTAACTTCACCAGACCTGGATCATGCCTTTTCTCTGTGTCCTTCCTGTACTTATGTGCACAGCCTGCACAAAATCTGTTTGACTCAGAAAAGGTTCAAGTTGGAAGAGACCAGAAAGATTATCTAGTTTTGAAAAATGTGAACAAAAAGGGGCAGAGACTTGACCTAGGTCACATATCAAGCCAGCGGCAGGCCAATAATAGAAGCCTATTCCTCCTGCCTCCCAGGCCAGGAAGAGCCCTTAGCTCTGTCCCACACTGCCACTCTCATCCATGAGTTCTGTTTCTCCAAGTAGGCTGTCCAACTCAGGATGGTAATAATAACAGCCAACATTTATAAGTGTGAGGCACTGCACTAAGTTCTTTCTTTAGTTCTCACAACATCCCTATGAGGTGGGAACTATTGTCATCCTCATTTTAAAGATGGTTTAACTGAGGTGCAGACAGATTAAATGATTTGCCTAGGTTTTCCACAGCCACTACTAATAGACTTGGGATTTGAATCCAGGCAGTGAGACACCAGAGGCCATGCCCTTAACCATTATACTATACTCCCTTTCTAGAACAGGGCTTTACACACAGAGGATGGTCCATATACAAGTCTGCCTGCCTGCCTGCCTATCTCCTGACTTCGTTTGGCAACACCAGAGCAGAGTGTGCTTCCAAAAAGGCATCTGGACACATTCTTGGTGCCAGGTCCCAGAGTGGGTCATGGTGGGGGAGGGGAATTGATGGGAGATTACCAATGTACCTGATAATGCTCCTATAGAAAGCATTCCCAAATTAGCCACGTGAACTCAGGACTCTCACTTTCCCTAGTATTCCATCTGGCCATAGCCCTTCCCCTTGGGATTTGCTCCAAGTGTATCCCAAAAAAGAATAGGTCCTGAAAAGAGCCAGTCTTAGCCTCCAAGTACAACTGAAATCAAAGAGAACTTTGAGGTTCCCTAGTCTGCTCCACCCACCATCTCCCAGGATGAAACTGAGGCATAGAAAATTCAAGTGAGAAGCACACCAGGTGCACATTGTGTATTTATGCACCATCCACAGCTGCAGAGCTGGAACGCACACTGGAAACCATCTAGCTGGGCACCTCAAGCTATAGCAGTGTAACTGGAGATGATGCAGGCCAAGAGACCTGTCCCAGCACACAATTAGTAAATGATAGTGTAGGGCCAGTCTTGCCAGTATGCAGGCCAGGCCACTGTGGCCCTCTGGTTCTCTCATCGCTCTAGTGTTTACAGAAAATTCACCTACAAATGAGAAGACTACAAAGCTGAATTTTCCTGTGGGGGTACTTAAGAATGGACGCAAGAAAATTTTATTTTTAAAAAATCTCATTTGTTCTGAGCATTGTTTTATAAGAGTCTCAGGATATAATTAAGATTAACAAAAGTGATATATGAGGTGAACCTGTTTTATTGATCTCCACTCCGATCTTTTTTATTTCCTTTATTCTGCATACTTTGCATTTAATTTGCTCTTGTTTTTCTAGTTTCTTAAGGTGGCAGGTAAGGTCACTAATATGAGACCTTTCTTATCTTATATAATACAGGCATTTTAGTACTATGAGTTTCCCTGCTAGTACTGCTTTAGCTGAACTCTGCAAAATTTGATATTCTAGCCATTCTTCAATTCACTAAAAATATCTTTATTGGATATTTCCAATGTGTCAGGCACTATGCTAGCTGTTGGAGATAGAGCAGTAAACATGGCAAAGTCACCACCCTCATGGAGCTGATATCCCAGTGGAGAGAGACAGATGTTAAACATGGAAGTAAGTAACAAGATAATTTCAGCTAGGGTTGAGAGGGGTGCTAGAGGTTCATGGAAGGCTTCTCTGAGGAGGTGACATTTGAGCTGACAGTTCCTTTACAAGAAGGAATCAGCTGGGCCAGCATGTGGGCTCAAACCATACTTCCTAAATGAGTCTACTGGCAAGTCAAGCTGATGGTATAGTGGATTCAAGGGATTTCAGGGCTGATCAAGGCAAAAGATGTGTGTGGCAGTAGCACACAACAAGGTTTATTTGGGTGGCTTTTTGACAAGCTGAATGCTAAGGAAAGTCCTTCACAACATGAGACATTCCAGAGGCAATGGTGAGAGGCCACCACACACAAGGGGAAGAGGGCAAGGGAACTCCCAAGGGAGAAGGGGATCAGAGATGGGGCTTACTGTCTAGGTCATGTTGCTCAGCAGCAGGATGGGGCATCTGTGTGCTAGGGAACTCTGAAAGGCAGCAGTAACTTGAGGTCTTTTACAGCCAGCAGATGTTGAGTGTAGTTTTGCAGGGTATACAAAGCAGGAAGGCTATAAATGGCCTAAAAATATTCTTATTGGGGCTATATTTAAAACAATTGGATGTGTAAAAATTTGAGTTGATGCCAGCAGGCTCTTGAGCAGTCTCTCAGCCTCCTGTGAAGAAGTAAACAACATATGACCAATATACGGGGGCCATCTTTAACCATTTATATAACAGATGGTTAGGCAATCAATAAGCATTACAATCTTTTCCAGGATTTTCCTCTAATTCTTTCTCAATGCTCATAACCAAGCCATAATTGAGAGGTGAGCTAGAGGAAACTGATAGGAGAGGCCTGGGCTGGCCGCATCTGCATTTTAATGTAGACCAGGTGCGGTTCATCCTAGACTTTTTCTTTAACAGCTTTATTGAGAATTTCCATTTGGTTCTTTTGAAATTTTCTAAATAGCTTTATTAAGATGTAATTCACATACCACACAATTCACCCATATAAAATGTGCAATCCAAGTGACATCAGCATCATGGCAGAGTGAGCTTTTCCCCTAAACTCTCCCCCAATAAGCTACAACAAAAAGGTCATCCATACATCAACAGAGGTCTTTCAAACTACATATAGGACGTCTGGGAGACCCAAGCAACCTTACATCTGATGGTGGAGTTGCTGGAAACCATAGGAGCAGAGGCAGCAGGTAAGGAAGGCACCCCTCCTTCACCAATGGCAATGGCCCTGAGACTGAGAATGCACAGCTCTCAGAGAGTAGGTGGAGGGGTGGCCCTCAGAAGGATAACTTTCACTCTCCAAGATCCCACACAGCAGAGAACACCCACATGGAAGGAACAGGACAGTTGTGGGGGTGTCCTTGCCAAACTAACACTCCAGGAGAGCAGATAGTGAGGGGTGAACGAGAAGCCCCTGAGAACAGGGAGGTGAAAGTGAATGCCACTCCCCCTCTCTCAGCATTGCAACTTGGCCATGCTCGATGCCCAAGCCCAGAAGTGCTGCAGCCCAGTGGAGGAGTGCAAGGATGCAACCCAGTGGAGGTCCAGCCCCGTGATTGTGCCCAAGTCCAGCAGCACGTGGAACCCACCCCTGTGGTGTTTAAGCCTGGCAGCCAGTGTGGGACACCTAACCGCACAGGGATACAGCCCCACTGCCAATGCACAACATCTGGGCACCCAAGCTCATTGGGGTGTGGCACCTGCCCCCATGGGGTTTCTGCCTGGTGGTCAATGTGTGACACCCGCCTCCACAGAGTTAAAGCCCCTCTGCCAGTGTGTGACACCTGAGCACCAAAGCCCAGGGGTGCTGTAGCCAGGCAGAGGCAGACAGGGATCCAACCAAGCAGAGATCCAGCCCAGTGGTGGGCACATGACACCCTGCACCCCTGGAGCTCCAGCAGAGCCACACTTCAGTCCAGCCAGAATGCCCACACATCTTAGCAGTTTCAGAGCACACAGTTATTGACACCTACCTAGTGGCAGCAAGTGGAATCTACATGCAGACATCTTCAGGATGAGGAAAAATAAAAAAAAAAAACCCTCAAGCACTATGCAAAAATACATTAAATCTCCAGGCCAGAAGGAAAATGACAAGCATTCAGAAATCAACCCAGAAGACACAAAAATTTATAACCTAAATGGCAGATAATTCAAAACAGCTATCATAAAAAAGTTCAATGAATTACAAGAAAATACAGATAGACAATTCAAGAAAATTAGGAGCTTCTTCACAAAGGAGATTGAAACCATAAAGAAAAACCAATCAGAATGCTTGGGGATGAAAAACACAATGGAGGAGATAAAGGAAACTCTGGAATGTTTAAAGAACAGAGCTGACAATAGGGAGAAAAGAATTAGTTCTATTGAGGAGAGAAATGTAGAAAGGCTTCAGATGGAGGAGGAGACAGAGCTAAGACTAAAAAGAAATAAAGAAAATCTCCAAAAAATATCTGACTCAATGAAGAAATGCGACTTATAAATTATGGGTATCCCAGAGGGAGAAGAGAGGGAAAAAGGAGCAGAAAATTTGTTCAAAGAAATGATAGCTAAGAACGTCCCAAACCTGGGGAAGGAGCTGCAAATACAAGTGAAAGAAATCAATAGATCTCCTAAATATATCAACAAAAAAAGGCCATCCCCAAGGCACTTAGTAGTAAAGCTGGCAAAGTTAATGACAAAGAAAGAATATTAAGGGCAGAAAGAGAAAAAAAGATATCATACAAAGGAATTCTAATCAGGCTCTCAGCAGATTTTTCATCAGAAACTCTACAGGCCAGGAGAGAGTGGAATGATATATTCAAAATTCTGAAAGATAACAACTTTCAGCCAACAATACTCTATCCAGTGAAAATATCATTCAGATTTGATGGAGAAATAATAACTATCCCAGATAAACAAGAGTTAAGGGAGTTCATTGGCACAAGACCCCCACTGCAAGAAATGCTCAAGAAGGCCCTCATACCTGAAAAAAAATGAGAAAGGGTATACAAAGCTTTGAGCAAGGAGAAAATAGGTATACAAAAATCAAATAAATTGCAGCTCTCTACCAGAATAGGTTAGCAAACACTTAATTATGACATCAAAGATCAAGAGAAGGAAAACACCAAAAATAAACATAATCTCATCACTATAAACATGAAATCACAACCCAAGATGGAATAAGCTGTCACAACAAAAACTGAGAAGGGGGAGAGGAAAGGAATGGAACTGACTTAGACAAGGAAATAAGAGGACACCAGAAAATGGACTATCTCATCTATGGCAATTTTTATACAAACCTCAGGGTAACCACTAAACTAATATTCAGAGCAGAGATACATATGATAAATAAAGAAAAAACTAAGAAAACCATCATACAGAACTACCAAACTGAATTAGTAGTCCAAATCACATGAGACAAGAAACAAAGCAAATACAAAAGATCTGGAAAATGAGCAATAAAGTAGCAACACTAAGCCCACATATCAATAATTACTCTAAATGTAAATGGATTGAATTCTCCAATAAAAATACATAGAGTAACAGGATGGATTATAAAATAAGATCCAACAATATGCTGCCTCCAGGAAACACATCTGAGCTCTAAAGGCAAACACAGGCTCAGAGTAAAAGGATGGAAGACAATGCTACAAGCTAATGGCAAACAGAAAAAGCAGGTGTGGCCATACTTATATCAGAAAAAGTAGACCTCGAGATAAAAGGGGCAATGAGAGAGAAAGAGGGGCAATATATAACTTTAAAAGGGACACTCCACCAAGAAGACATAACACTTATAAATATATATGCACCCAACACGGGAGCAGCAAAGTACATAAAGCAACTATTAACAAACCTAACAGGAGATATCAACAACAAAATAATAGTAGGAGACTTTAACACGCCCCTCACATCAATGGATAGATCATCCAGACAAAAAGTCAATAAACAAATAGCAGACTTAAACAAAAAACTAGACGAGATGGACTTAATAGATATATACAGCACACTCCATCCAAAAACAGCAGATTACACATTCTTCTCAAGTGCACATGGAACATTCTCAAGGATAGATCATATGTTGGGAAACAAGGCAAGCCTCTATAAATTTAAGAAGATTGAAATTATAACAAGCATCCTTTCCAACCATAATACTATGAAACTAGAAATTGACTCTAATGAAAAAACTGGGAAAGTGACAAAGATGGGCAGACTAAACAACAAGCTACTGAACAACCAATGGATCATTAATGAGATTAAAAGAGAAATTTGAAAATATCTGGAGACAAATGAAAATGAGAATACACCATCCCATACACCATATGGGATGCAGCAAAAGCAGTCCTGAGAGGGAAACTCATAGCAATACAGGTCCACCTCAACAAACAAGAAAAATCCCAAATAAGCAACCTTAAACTACATGTAACAGAACTAGAAAAAGAACAAAAAACAAAGCCCAAAATCAGCAGAAGGAGGGAAATAATAAAAATTAGAGCAGAAATAAATGAAATTGAAACCAAAAAATACAGTAAAAGGATCAATGAAACAAACAGTTGGTTTTTTGAGAAGATAAACAAAATGACAAACCCTTATCTAGACTCACACAAAAAAAGAGAGAAGGCTCAAATAAATAAAATTAGAAATGAAAGTGGAGAAATTACAACAGATACCACAGAAATACAAAGGATTATAAGAGAATACTATGAAAAACTATATGCCAACAACTTTGACAATCTAGAAGAAATGGATGTATTCCTAGACTCATACAACCTACCAAAACTGAATTAAGAAGAAGTAGAGAATCTGAGTAGATCAATCACAAGTAAAGAGATTGAAACAGTAATCAAAAACCTCCCCCAAAATAAAAGTTCAGGACCAGATAGCTTCCCTGGAGAATTTTACAAAATATTCAAAGAAGATTTAACACCTATCCTTCTCAAACTATTCCCAAAAATAGAGGAACATGGAACACTTCCTAACACATATTATGAGGCCAACATCACTCTGATACCAAAGCCAGACAAAGACAATACAAAAAAGGAAAACTACAGGCCAATATCACTAATGAACATAGATGCAAAAATCCTCAACAAAATATTGGCAAACCAAATACAGCAATACATCAAAAAGATCATACACCATGACCAAGTGGGTTTTATACCTGGGACACAGGGATGGTTCTACATCAGCAAACCAATCAGCATGATACACCACATTAATACAACAAAGAATGAAAACCACATGATCATCTCAATTGATGCAGAGAAGGCATTTGACAAAATCCATCATCCATTTGTGATTCAAAAACTCTCAACAAAATGTGTATAGAAGGAAAATACCTCAACATGATAAAGGCCATATATGACAAACCCACAGGCAACATCATACTTAATGAGGAAAAACTGAAAGCCATCCATCAGAGAATAGGAACAAGACAAGGATGCCCACTATCACCACTCTTATTCAACATAGTACTGGAGGTTTTGGCCAGAGCAATTAGGCAAGAAAAAAGAATAAAAGGACTTCAAATAGACAATAAGGAAGTGAAACTCTCGCTGTTTGCAGATGACATGATTTTATATATAGAAAACCCTAACAAATCCATTGGAAAACTATTAGAAATAACCAAAAACTACAGCAAACTTGCAGGGTATAAAATCAACTTACAAAAATCAGTTGCATTTCTATATGCCAAGTAGAAACTAACAGAAAGAGAACTCAAAAAGACAATCCCATTTACAATCACAACAAGAAAAAATAAAATACTGGGAGTAAATTTAAGCAAGGAGATGCAAGATCTATATAATGAAAACTGTAAGACACTATTGAAAGAAATCAATGAAGACATGAAGAAATGGAAAAATAATCCCATGCACATGGATAGGAAGAATAAACATAGTTAAGATGTCCATACTACCTAAAGAAATCTACCGATTCAGTGCAATTCCAATCAGAATCCCCATGACATTCTTCACAGAAGTAGAACAAAGAATACTAAAACTCGTATGGGGCAACAAAAGACCCTGAATAGCTAAAGCCATTCTGAAAAAAAAGGAACAAAGCCGGAGGCATCACAATCCCTGACTTCAAAATATTCTACAAAGCCATAGTAATCAAAACAGCATAGTACTGGTACAAAAATAGACACACAGATCTATGGAACAGAATTTAAAGCCCAGAAATAAAACCACACATCTATGGACAACTAATCTTTGACAAAGGAGCTAGGTACATGCAATGGAGAAAGGAAAGTCTCTTCAATAAATGGTGCTGGGTAATTAGACAGCCACATGCAAACGAATGAAAGTAGACCATTTTCTATCACCATACACAAAAATTAACTCAAAATGGGTCAAAGACCTGAAAGTGAGACCTGAAACTATAAAACTCATGGAAGAGAATATAGGTAGTGCACTATTTGACATAAAAGGATCTTGTCATAAAAGGATCTTTTCAGATTCCATGTCTACTCAGACAAGGGAAATGAAGGAAAAAATAAACAAGTGGGACTTCTTCAGACTAAAGAGCTTCTACAAGGCAAATGAATCCAGGATCAAAATGAATAGACAACCCACTAGCTGGGAGAAAATATTTGCAAATCATATATCCGACAAGGGGTTAATCTCCATAATATATAAAGAACTCATACAACAGAACAACAAAAAACCAAGCAACCGAATGAAAAAATGGGCAGAGGCTATGAACAGACATTTTTCCAAGGAAGATATACAGATGGCCAACAGGCACATGAAAAGATGTTCAACATCACTAATCATCAGGGAAATGCAAATCAAAACTACACTAAGATATCACCTTACACCCGTTAGATTGGCCATAATCACCGAGACAAAAAGCAACAAATGTTGGAGAGGTTGTGGAGAAATGGGATCCCTAATCCACTGCTGGTGGAAATGCAAACTGGTGCAACCTCTATGGAAAACATTATGGAGATACCTCAAAAAATTAAAAATAGAAATCCCTTATGATCCAGCTATCCCACTATTGGGTATCTATCCAATGAACCTGAAATCAACAATCCAAGGAGGCTTATGCACCCCTATGTTTATTGCAGCATTATTCACTATAGCCAAGAAGTGGAAGCAACCCAAGTGTCCCATGACAGATGAGTGGACAAAGAAGATGTGGTATATATATGTATATATATGTCAGAAATATATATATATTTCTTATGTCAGCCATAAGAAAGACAAAATTTTCCCATTCACAACAACATGAATGGACCTGGAGAGTATTATGTTAAGTGAAATAAGCCAGAGAGAGAAAGACAAACACTGCCTGATTTCATTCATATGTGGAATGTAACACATGGTCAGAGAGAACTGTTTGGTGGTTCCCAGGGGCAAGGGGGGGGGATGGGCACAAGGGGTGACGGAAAGCATTTATATGGTGTTTGACAAACAATAATGTACAACTGAAACTTCACAATGTTATAAGCTATTAAGACATCAATAAAAGTAAATAAATGAATAAAATATGCAATCCAATGTTTTTAAAACTATTCACAGATATATGCAACCATCACCACCCACAGTCAATTTTAGAACATTTTCATCACCTCAAAAAGAAACCCCATATCCTATATCTATCATCTCCTTATCCTCTCCACCCATCAATTCACCTCCTAGCTGTAAGCAACCACTTATTGACTTTCTGTCTCTATATATTTCCCTGTTCTGGACATTTTGTGTGAATATAATCGTACAACATATGACCACTTGTGGCTGGCTATTTTCACTTAGCATAGCGTTTTCAAGGTTCATCCTTTTTGTAGCAAGTATCTATACTTCATTGCTTTTTATGGCTGAATAATATTCCATTATATGTATATACCACATTTGTTTGTCCATTTATCAATTGATAGACATTTGGATTGTTTCTACCTTTTAGCTATCATAAATAGTGCTGATATAAGCATTCATGTGCACATTTTTGTGTGGACATATGTTTTCATTTTTCTTGGGTATATGCCTAGGAGTGGAATTGTTGGGTCATGTGGTAACTCTATGCTTAAATATTTGAGGATCTGCCAGACTGTTTTCCAAAGCAGTTTCCCACCAGCAGTGTATGAAGCTTCTGATTTTTCTACATCCATGGCAACAATGGTTGATTCTAGCCATCCTAGTGAGTGTGAAATGCTATGTCATTGTGGTTTTGATTTGCATTTCCCTGATGACTAATGATGTCAAGCATTTTTTCATCTGCTTGTTGGCCACTTGTGTATCTTCCTTGAAGAAATATCTACTCAGCCCATTTTTAAAATTGGGTTGTCTTTTTATTTTTGAATTGTAAGAGTTCTTTATATTTTGTGGATACAAGTCCCTTATCAAATATATGATTTGCAAATACTTCCTCCCACTGTGTGAGTTGTGTTTCCACTTTCTTGATAGTGCCATTGAAGCATAAAGGTTTTTAATTTTAATGTTCAATTTATCTATTTTTTCTTTTATTGCCCATGCTTTTGGTATCATCTCCAAGAATTCTTTGTTAAAGCTAAGATCATGAAGGTTTACTCCTGTTTTCTTCTATGAGTTTTATAGTTTTGGCTAGTACATTTAGGTCATTAATCTATTTTAGTTAATTTTTGTAAATGATTTACTTAATTTTTCGTAAATGAAGTAAGGTTCCAACTTCATTCTTTTGCATATTCCTATCCAGTTGTCTCCACACCATTTGTTCAAAAGATTATTCTTCCCCCACTGGATTTTCTTGGCACCCTTGTTGAAAATCAGTTGAATATAGATGTATGGTTTTATTTATGGACTCTTGATTCTATTCCCATCGATCCAAATGTCTACCCTTATGCCAGTGCCACATTGTCTTGATTACTGTTGCTTTGTAGTAAATTTAGAAATCAGGAATTATGAGACTTCCTACATTGTTCTTCTTTTTTCAAGATTATTTTGGCCATTTTGGGTTACCTGGAATTCCATATAAGTTTTACAAGAAGTCAGCTGGAATTCTGACAGTAGATCAGCTTGGGGAGTACTGACATCTTAACAATGTTAAGACTTCCTGCCCATGAACATAGGGTGTTTTTCCAATTATTTGGGTCTTTAATTTCTTTCAACAATATTTTGTGGTGTTCAGAATATAAGTTTTGCACTTCTTTGGTTATTAAATTTGATCCTACATATCTTTTTGATATTATCGTAAATAGAATTGTTTTCTTAATTTCATTTCCCATTTTTTTCACTGCAAGTGTATTGAAATATAATTGATTTTTATATATTGATCTTGTATCCTGCAACCTTACTGAACATGTTTATTACTTTTATTAGTTTTTTAGTGGATTTCCTGAAATGTTCTGTTTATGAAAGCATGTCTTCTGTGAATAGAGTTTTATTTCTTCTTTCACAAACTGGATGACTTTTATTTAATTTTCTTGCCTAATTGCCCTGGCTAGTACAATGTTGAATAGAAGTAGTGAGAACAGACATCCTTGTCTTGTTCCTGATTTTAGGGGGAAAGCATCTAGTCTTTCTTTATTAAGTATGATGTTATTTGTGGGTTTTTCATGGATGCCCTGTATCAGGTAAAGGAAGTTCCCTTCCACTCCTAGTTTGTGAATGTTTTTATCATGGAAAGGTGCCAGATTTTGTCAAATGCTTTTTCTGTATCTATTGAAAAAATCATGAGAATTTATTTTTTATTTTATCAGTATGATGCATTATATTAATTGATTTTCAAATTTAAACTGACCTTGCATTCCACAGTTAAATCCCACTTGGTAATGGTGCATAATTCTTTTATATGATGCTGGATTTGGTTTTCTAATACATTGTTGAGGATTTTTACATCCATATTCATAAGAAATATGGGTCTATAGTTTTCTTTTCTTGCAATGTGTTTGTCTGGTTTTGGTATCAGCGTAATGCTGGCCTCATAAAATGAGTTGGGAAGTGTTCCCTCCTCATATTTTTTGGAAGAGTTTGTGAATAATTGTTGTTAATTCTTTAAATATTTGATAGAATTTAGTATTGAAGCTGTCTGGGTATGGGCTTTTATTTGGGAGTAGCTTTTGTATTATTAATTCAATCTCTGCATTTATTATAGGTCTAGTCAGACTGGCTATTGTTCCATGAGACAGTTCCAGCAGTTTGTGTCTCTTTAGGAATTTGTCTATTGCATTTAAGTTATCTAATTTCTTGGCTTACAATGGTTCATGGCAGTTCTTTATAACCCTTTTCATTTCTGTAAGGCTATTAGTAATATTTCCTCTTTTATTTCTTTGTAATTTTTTCTGAGGAAACATTGGTTTATAACATTATATAAATTTCAGGTTTACATCATTTTATTTCAAATTTGGCATAGAATACATTGTGTAAGCCACCAAAAGTCTAGTTGCCATCTGTCACTGTACAAATGTGCCCCTTTACCCCTTTTGCCCTCCCCACAATCCCCTTCAGCTCTGGTAACCACCAATCAGTTCTCTGTATCTATATTGGTTTGTTGGCTCTTGTTTCTTTATCTTCCACATATGAGTGAAATCATACAGTCTTTGGCTTTCTCCAAATGACTTATTTCACTTAGCATAATACCCACAAGGTCCATCCATGTTGTCACAAATGGCAAGATTTCATCTTTTTTATAGCTGGGTAGTATTACATTGTGTATATATACCACATCTTCTTTATCTATTCATCCATTGATGGGCACTTAGGTTGGCTCCAACTTGTGGCTATTGTGAAATAATGGTGCAATGAACATAGGGATGCATATAGATAAAAAAGCTAGTGTCTTCATATTCTTTAGACAAATACCCACAAGTGGAATAGCTGGATCATATAGTACTGATATTCTTAATTTTTTGAGGAATCTCCACAATGTTTTCCATGGTGGCTGAACCAATTTATATTCCCACCAGCAGGGTACAAGTGTTTCCGTTACTCTACATCATCCAACACGTGTGAAATCATGTCTTTTTAATGATATCCATTCTGATGGGCATAAGGCGATATTTCATGGTAGTTTTGATTTTCATTTCCCTAGTAGTTAGTGATGTTGAACATCTTTTCATCTGCCTGTTGACCATCTGTATATCTTCTTTGGAAAAATGTCTGTTCAGATCTTTTGCCCATTGTTTAATTGGGTTCTTTGTTTTTTGTTGTTGAGACATATGAGTTCTTTATATATTTTGGGTATTAACCCCTTACCAGATATATGGTTTGCAAATATCTTCTCCCAATTGGTACGTTGTCTTTTCATTCATTATGTTGATGATGTCCTTGGCCATGCAGAAGATTTTTACTTCGATGTAGTCCCATTTGTTTATTTTTTCTTTTGTTTCCTGTGCCAGAGAATACATATTGAAAAAGATACTGCTAAGAGCAATGTCAAAGAACATACTGCCTAGGTTTTCTTTTAGGAGTTTTATGATTTCAGGACTTACACTCCAGTCTTTAATCCTTTTTGAGTTAATTTTTCTGTATAGTGTAGATAGTGATCTACTTTCAATTTTTTGCATGTGGCTGTCCAGTTTTCCCAGCACCATTTATTGAAGAGACTTTCCTTTCTCCATTGTATGTTCTTGGATCCTTTGTCAAAAATTAGCTGTCCACGAATGTGTGGGTTTATTTCTGGGCTCTCAATTCTGTTCCACTGATCTTCTGTGTGTCTGCTTTTCTGCCAATACCATGCCATTTTGATTACTATAGGTTTGTAGCATACTTTGAAATCAGGGAGTGTGGTGCCTCCAGACTTGTTCTTTTTTCTCAGATTTGCTTTGGCTGTTCAGGGCCTTTTGTTGTTTCAGACAAATTCTAGGATTCTTTGTTCTATTTCCATGAAAAATGTCATTGGGACTTTGATAGGGATTGTATTGAATCTGTAGATTGCTTTAGGTAGTATGAACATTTTAACTGTTTTAATCCTTCCAATCCATGAGCATGGAATATCTTTCCATTTCTTTGTGTCTTCTTCAACTTCTGTCAACAATGTCTTATAGTACTCTGTGTATAAGTCTTTCACTTCCTTGGTTAAATTTATTTCTAGGTATTTTATTCTTTTTGTTGTGATTGTAAATGAGATTGTACTCTTAATTTCTCTTTCTGCTATTTTGTTGTTAGTGTATAGAATCACAACTGATATTTGTATTGATTTTGTACCCTGCAACTTTACTGTATTCATCTATTATTTCTAACAGTTTTTTTGGTGGGTTCTTTAGGGTTGTCTGTATATAAAATCATGTCATTTGCAAATAGTGACAGTTTTACTTCTCCATTTAAACCTTGAATCCCTTTTATTTCTTTTTCTTGCCTAATTGCTCTGGCTGTGACTTCCAATACTATGTTGAATAAGGGTGGCAAATGTGGGTATCCTTGTCTGGTTCCTGTTCTTAGAGGGATAGCTTTTAGTTATTTGCCATTGAGTATGATGTTCACTGTGGGTTTGTCATATATGCACTTTATTATGTTGAGGTACTTTCCCTCTATGCCCATTTTATTCAGAGTTTTTATTGTAAATGGATGCTGAATCTTGTCCAATGCTTTCTCTGCAACTATTGAAATGATCATGTGATTTTTAGTCTTCATTTTGTTAATGTAGTGTATCACATTGATTGAGTTGTAGACGTTGCATCCTTGCATTCCTGGAATAAATCCCACTTGATCATGGTGTATGGTCTTTTTAATGTATTGTTGTATTCAATTTGCTGATATTTTGTTGAGGATTTTTGCATCTATGTTCATCAGCAACATTGGCCTGTAATTTTGTGTGTGTGTGTTGTACTTGTCTGGTTTTAGTATCAGAGTAATATTGGCCTCATAAAGTGAGTTAGGAAGCATCCCCTCCTCTTCAATTTTTGGAAGAGTTTAAGAAGGATAGGTATTAAATCTTCTTTGAATGCTTGGTAGAATTCACCACAAAAGCCATCTTGTCCTGGACTTTTGTGGTTTTTTGCAGTGGGGGGGGGGTGGAGTTGATTACTATTTCAATCTCCTTACTAGTGACCAGGCTTTTCAGATACTCTGTTTCTTCTTGATTCGGTTTTGGAAGGTTGTATGATTGTAAGAAATTATTCATTTCTTCTAGATTATCCAATTTGTTGTCATATAGCTTTTCATAGTATTCTCTTATAATCCTTTGTATTTCTGTGGTATCTGTTGTAATTTCTCCTCTTTTGTTTCTGATTTTATTTATGTGAGTCTTCTCTCTTTTCTTCTTAGTGAGTATACCTGAGGGTTTGTCAGTTTTATTTATTTATTTTGGTGAGGAAGACCAGCCCTGAGCTAACATCCGTTGCCAACCCTCCTCTTTTTGCTGAGGAAGACTGGCCCTGGGCTAACATCTGTGCCCATCTTCCTCTACTTTATGTGACACACTGCCACGCATGGCTGACAAGCAGTGTGTTGGCAGGCACCCGGGATCCAAACCCACAAACGCCAGGCTGCCAAAGCACGAACTAAACTGCTGTGCCACAGGGCTGGCTCCAGTTTTACTTATCTTTTCTAAGAACCAGCTCTTAGTTTCATTGATCTTTTCTATTGTCTTTTTAGTCTCTATTTCATTTATTTCCACTCTGATTTTTATTATTTCCTTTCTTCTACTGATTTTGAGCTTCTTTTGTTCTTGTTCCTTCTAGTTTCCTTAGGTGTAATATTATATTATTTATTTGAGATTTCTCTTGTTACTTGAGGTAGGCCTCTATTGCTATAAACTTCCCTCTTAGTACCACTTTTGCTGTATCCTATAGATTTTGGCATGTCATATTTTCTTCTTCATTTTTCTCCAGGTTATTTTTGATTTCTCCTTTGATTTCTTCATTGACCCAATAGTTGTTCAGTAGCATTCTGTTTAATCTCTGCATATTTGTGCCTTTTCCAGTTTTCTTCTTGTAGTTGATTTCTAGTTTCATACCATTGTGGTCAGAAAAGATGCTTGATGTTATTCAATCTTCTTAAATTATTGAGACCCGTTTTGTGGCCTGATATGTAATCTGTCCTGGAGAATGTTCCATGTGCATTCAAAGAGAATGTGTATTCTACTGGTTTTGGATGGAATGTTCTGTATATATCTATCAAGTCCATCTGGTCTAATGTGTCATTGAAGGCCAATGTTTCCTTATTGATCTTCTGTCTGGATGATCTATCCATTGATGTGAGATGTTAAAGGCTCCTACTATTATTGTATTACTGTCAATGTCTCCTTTTATGGCTGTTAATATTTGCTTTCTCTATTTAGGTGCTCCTATGTTGGGCACATAGATATTTTCAAGTGTAATGTCCTCTTGTTGGACTGTTCCTTTTATCATTATGTAATGCCCTTTTCTGTGTCTTGTCACAGTTTTTGTTTTATATTGTGTTTTGTCTGACATAAGTATTGTTACCTCAGCTTTCTTTTTATTGCCATTTGCACAGAATATCTTTTTCACCCCTTCACTTTCAGTCTGTGAATATATTTAGATATGAAGTGTGTCTCTTGTATGCAGCCTATATGGTCTTTTTTTTGTCCATTTAGCCACCCTGTGTCTTTTGATTGGAGCTTTTAGTCCATTTACATTTAAAGTAAGTATTGATAAGTATGTACTTATTGGCAATTTGTTACTTTTTTTCTAGATGCTTTTGTAGTTGTTCCCTGTTCTTCTTCCTCACTTGTTTTCTTTCCTTGTGATTTGATGACTTTCTTTAGTGTTATGTTTGGGCTCCTTTCTCTTTATTTTTTATGTATTTATTATAGGTTTTCAGTTTGTGGTTACCATGAGGTTCATATATAATAATGTATGTATATATCAATCTATATTAAGTTGATGATCTCTTACGTTCGACCTCATACTAAAACCCATGCATGTTACTGCCCCCCGCTTAATGTTTTGACATCATATTTTACCTCTTTTAATTTTATGTATCCCTTCACCTTTTATTGTTGCTATAGATGATTTTACTACTTTTGCCTTTTGTTTTGTTTTGTGTTGGTGAGGGAGATTGGCCATGAGCTAACCTCCATTACCAATCTTCCTCTTTTTTTGCTGAGGAAGATTGTCCCTGGGCTAACATCTGTGTCCATCTTCCTCTATTTTATTATATGGGACACTGCCACATCATGGCTTGATGAGCAGTGCCTAGGTCCGTGCCCAGAATCTGAACCTGCAAACCCTGGGCCATCAAAGCGAAGTGTGTAGACTTAACCAGTACACCAGTGGGCCTGCCCCAGGACTTTTCTTTTGTCTTTTTACCTTCATACTAGCTTTGTGAGTGGTTGATCCACTACTTTTACTATATATTTGCCTTTACCAGTGATGTTTTTCTTTATAATTTTCTTATTTCTATTTGTGGCCTTTTCTTTTCCACTTAAAGAAGTCCCTTTAACATTTCTTGTAAGGTCGGTTAAGTGGTGATGAATTCTTTTATTTTTTGCTTGTCTGGAAAACTCTTTATCTCTTCTTCCATTCTGCATGATAACCCTGCCGGATAAAGTATTCTTCTTTGTAGGTTTTTTCCTTTCAGCACTTTGAATATATCATGCCACTCCCTTCTAGCCTGTAAAATTTCTGCTGAAGAGTCAGCTGATAGACTTATGGGGTTTCCTTTGTATGTAATTTGTCACTTTTCAGTTGCAGCTTTTAAGATTTTTTTTTCTTTAATTCTTGACATTCTAATTATAATGTGCCCTGGTGCAGGCCTCTTTGTGTTCACCTCGTTTGGTACTCTCTGTGCTTCCTTTACCTGGATGTCTGTTTCCTTTCCCAGGTTAAGGAAGTTTTCAGCTATTATATCTTCAGATAAGTTCTCTGCAGCCTTTTTCTCTCTCTTCTCCTTCTGGGACATCTATAACGTGAAGTTTGGTATCTTTGATGTTGTCCCAGAGGTCCCTTAAAGTGTCCTCATTCTTTTAAATTCTTTTTTTTCTTTTTTCTACTCAAGTTGAGTGATTTCCTCTACTCTTTCATCCAGATTGCTGATCCATTCTTTTGTATGTCTTGTACTCTGCTATTGATTCCCTCTAGTGAATTTTTTTTTTAAATTATTGTATTCTTCAGCTCTGATTGGTTCTTTTTTATATTTTCTAATGCTTCATTGAAGTTTTCACTGTGTTCATCTATACTTCTCCTGAGTTTGGTGAGCATTCTTATGACCATTATTTGTACTCTTTATCAGGGAGATTGTTTATCTGTGTTTTGTTTAGTTCTTTTTCTGAGGATTTTTCCTTTTCTTTTATTTGGGACACATTCCTCTGTCTCCTCATTTTCCCTAGTTCTCTGTGCTTATGTCTAACTGTTAGGTAGATCAGCCACATATCCCAATCTTGGAAAATTGGCCTTATGTAGGAGATGTCTTATGTGGCCCTGCAGTCTGGTCTTCTCTCATCACCCTTGCCAAATACTCCACAGGTTCCCCTGTGTGGGGTCCATGTGTTCTTCTGTTGTTGCAGGGCTGCAATTGCTGCAGGCACCCAGGTAGACAGGGCTGGCTCCCAGGCTGACTGATTGTGAGGCTGGCCTTTTGAGACAGCTCCAAGTGAGCCATCGGGTAGGGCAGACTCCCTTTGTGGCTGACTGCAAGGCACAGCCATATGTGACTATTGCTAGCTCACTGGTGAGCAGGGCAGCCATTCCCCATGTGGCTTGCTGTGTGGCCAGCAACTGCTGCTGACTCACTGGTTGGGGTGCAGGCCCCCAATGCAGCTGAGTGTATGATCCAGTTGAGTGGACTTTGGAAGCTCATTTTTGGGTGAAGCAAGCCTCTGGTGCAGGGTGCCTGTGCAGCCTGGTGGTGCACAACTGCCTCTGGCACAATGGTGGACAGCCACTCCTTCTGCACAGGCAGCATGCAACTGTTGCATATGCATCAGCTGGTGGGGCAGATCCCCTATGTGGCTAGTTGCAAGGCCCAGTGGTTCAAGTCTTCTGAGGTCTTGCTAGTGGGAGTTGTGGGTCCCTGGCATGTACTGCCTGTGCTGCCTGGATGTGCAAGTTTGCCTGGAGTGCTGCAGGCCCCCACACTAACAAGCTAAAGGAAGGATTCCAATATGGTGCCTGCCAGAGTCTTCATCAGCACAGTTGAAGTAGGTCACAAAAATGGCTGCTGCCAGTGTCTCAGTCCCTGGGGAATGCAGAGCCCAGCCACCTCATCTCTCCATGAGGCACTCTGAGCTTAGTGAGTCTCTTTTACCAATGCACTGTTTTTACTATGAACTTCTCTATCTGGTGTTTTTGTGCTGGTTTTTAGATCAAGTGAGTCTGTGCTTGGGCCCTTTGAGAGCATGTTTTCCTTTCCCTGAAGTTCTACAGTTTTCCTTGGCATACTACCCTTTGGTTTTCAAAGCCAGGTGTTTTGGGGGGTCTCATATCTCTTGTGCTGGATCTAATGGCTGGGGTGCCTAATGTGGAGTTCAAATCCCTCACTCCTCCAGGAAAAGCTCCATACCTTTGAGATTGCTCCTGAACTTGAAGTGCCTCAGCTAGGGTATAGTCATTTTCCTCAGCAGAACTGTATTTCTGCCTCTTCCACCCCTCTCTGTGTTGTCCTTTGTTATGGAGGTTCTTTTCATCCAGTTTCCAGGTCTCTCTCAGAGAAAATTTTCCACATGTAGTTGTAGGTTTGTTGTATCCATGGGAGGAGGTGAGCTTATGATCCTCCTACACTGCCATCTTCCATAAACTCTCCAAACTCTCCTCTTTTATTTCTGATTCTAGTAATTTGAGACTTCTCTGTTTTTATCTTGGTCACTCCAGCTAAAGGCTTGTCAATTTTGTTGACTTTTTCAATGTACCAGCTTTTGGTTTCATTAGTTTTCTGTATTGTTTTTCTATCCCCTATTTCATTAATTTCCACTCTAATTTTTATAATTTCCTCTATTGCTTGCTTTAGGTTCAGTTTTTTCTTCTTTTTACAGTGTTCTAAAGTAGAAGGTTAAGTTATTGATTCGAGATCTTTCTTCTTTCTTAATATAGGCATTTTGCAACTATAAATTTCCATCTAAGGGCTGCATCCCATAAGTTTTGATAGGTTATGCCTTCATTTTCTTTCACCTCAAAATATTTTCTAATTTCCCTTTGATTTCTTCTTTGGCCCATTGTTTATTTAGGTGTGTAGTTTAATTGGCACATATTTGTGAATTGCCCACATGTTTAACAGCTGGCTGATTGCTGAATTGTTTTTAACAATGTCCTGGGGCATAAATTGCTTTACAAACTAATGCAGTCAAATTGTGGCTCCTTTGAAGGAGTGGTTTCTGAGGTCAGTGTTTGATACTTTTTTGGACCCAAGATGGATTCTCCCAGCTGTTTTTTGTAAACTAGCTGGCTTACAGTTTAGCCTATATCTTGAATCTTCTACAAATGCCTTTCACCACAATCTCCTCTGTTCTTGAGAGCACCCTCAGTTTTGAACTTCTCCATGCTTTCTTGTGTAATGACAATGGTTCCTTTAGGAAAAAATAGGAGTTCTCTATTTATGGCCTACTTCTCTTCCTGGCACAATCTCTGAGTCAGGGCTCTGGAGCTGGGGGTGGGGACAATGGCAAGCTTCTCTCTGAGAGACACCTCCACTCTAGGAGATAAGCACTTGATTGGGGGAGGGAAAGTAGTCTGTGGTTCTCCCAACTTGCCTCTCCTGGTGAGAGCTGGGGCCAGGTGATCCATGCCCCAGTCTTCTCCACAAGTAGAGGCTGGGTGGCAAGAGGAAGCCCCACCTCTTAGCCACACTTGCCTTGAGACTTAGCCTCAGCAACAGATTGCTGGGGCCAGATGACAAATGCTGACATCCTGCTCCTCTTGAGAAGAAAACCTTATAACTGGGAGCTGGAGAAAGATGGAGCTCACTATGCTTGGCTGCAGGAGTATGGAGTGGAGTCTCTGCCTCTCTTAGCTGAGAAGGAGAAGGGAGTGAACAGCTTTGGTTCACATACCACAGACTCTCACCTTTCTTACTGAATTTTCATATTTTTTCTTGAATAGATGTGTTTTCTTTTGCTCTTTGCCCTTAGAACCACTTGCATCCTAGACCTTTTAATAACTCTAGTATCTTTTTTTGTTGTGCTACATTTACTAACTTCTGCTCCTCTCTGTAGCCAGGAGGGTGTTAAGGGCAGTAGTGTCCAAATGGTGGCACACACTCCACTGAGGTATGACCAGCATCCATTGCATAATTTTCAAAGGTACCTAGGTATGTGGATATGGTAAAATTTTGAAGATGTTCAAAAATGACTGAAGTTTGAGAAACATCACCATAGGGAAAATGGGATGGACTTTAAAAACAAACATACCTTTAATTCATTCATTCAACAAATATGTATTGAGCCCCTACTTTAGGTCAAGTGCTAGTCAAGATTATGGAGCCATAACAGTGAAAAAACCAGAAAAACATTCCTGGCCTCACGGAGTTTACATTCTTTAGGTTGAACCATATGAAATTGCCACCATTAGACCATTGTTAACCATCAAAAACAGGAATTTCATATAGTTCAACCTAATAGTAGGGGGAAATTCCCAGCTCTATAACTGGCTAGCTATGTGACCCCAGGTAAATCACTCTACCTCTCTGAGCCTCAGTTTCACTGTGTGGAAAGTTAAGAAAATAATGATTTTTTATGATGATTCTCTAAGTTGAGAAGTGGGAAGATGTCTAGTCCAGTGCTTAATACATAGTAGGCACTTGATATATATGAGTTTTATTACTTTTTGAACAACCACCCAAAAAACATCAGTGGAGTTTCTATGCTTATTTCAAAAGGCAAAAGGGAAGAGAACACAGAGGAAATTGATGTCATTCTTCTCTGACAGCCTGGGTGGCAAGAAATTAACTGAGAAAGGAGAGAGGCCTGATAAAAAAGAAAGTCATGGAAAGATTCTGGGGAACTAACAGCAAAGAGGCTTTGTGTTCAGTCTGGAAAACCATCTCATTGCCACCCACAGGTTCAGAGCCTATTGGAACTCAAGCCACAGTCTGAACAAAATTTAGTGTATGGCTCCCAAGATTCACTCTTCACTTTCTAATCCATTATAGTTTGGTTTCCTCAGAAATGGTTTTGTAGGTGGAGGGGAGAGGGAAAAGTGAGGAAGGAATCAAAGTATGCTGCTGTGGGGGTGGGGAAGGAGAGTAGTAAAAAATTCTGGGAAATGAGCAAGAACAGAAGGGGATGAGCACTTTGGGAAACAACAACAAACCTTTTACAGAAAATTTTTACCAAAGGTAAATGGCCTTAAACTGCACCACAAGGGACAAAAATTAGATGTTGAGGAGAATTTCTTGACAGTGAAGGTTGTTGAACACTGGATTGGCAGAATCCTGTACAGCAGATGTTGGCAAATTACTGAGTTTGGGCCAAACCCAGCCAGGGACCTGTTTTTGAAAGGCCCAGAAGCTAAGAATGATTTTTACTTTTTACAGCATTGTTTAAAAAAAGAATAATATATGATAGAGACTATAGTGGCCCTCAAAGCCTAAAATATTTACAACCCAGCCCCTTATAGAAAAAGCTTGTCAACCTGCATTCTCAAGGAACTGGCTCATCTTACCTCCTTGGGGCCTTGGTTTCCCTATGTAAAATTTGAGAGTTCTTCACCTGATCACCTCAGGTGGATAATGTGAGGAGGGGAGCATGAAAGTCAGAGTGGAAGGGTGGGAGAAAGAAAGGAATGTGCTGAAGGGGAAATTACTATTTGGGAAATCTGAGGCCATGTTGTAGAGCTCCAGGCTGGCTTGGGGAGGAGGTAGAGAGAACTGGGGCTGGGAGTGGGGAGGTAGTGCTGTGGTAAAGGGAGCAAAGAGGAAACAGTAGGAAGAGATGAGAATGATACTTTATACCAGCCCCATTCCACAGGCAAAGTCTCAATGGGAATAAGCAGGAGAATGGGAAACAAAAAGATGTCAGACAAGTGCTGTGGAGCTAAGGGTGTTGCTTTCAGAAGAGAGGCTGAGAAGAAACAGATGTTTCAGTTTAGAGGACAAGGAATAGAAAACCATTTGTGGAGAAGTTAACTAGCTGGACTGAAGTCAGGGAAACAAAGAGAAATTTGGCCTCTGACTCTGGGGGATTGGAAGTGCTGAGCAGGTATTTTACGGCCAGTCTTGCTCAGAAAAGGGCAATTACAGGAAGAGCTGGGTGACTCAGAGGCCTGTCAGTGGCAGACTCAGAAAGCATCTATCCTCAGCTCCCTTCAAGATTTGGATTATCTCTTCAACATTCCTAGCAAGCAATCTTCCAGTCTTTACTCCCTGGTGTTGGGGAGCTCATGCATTCTTGAAGCAGCCCTCTATGGCTTACCCTCTTGGCTAGGACCTTCTTTTTGTTTGTAAGTTGACATCTGTCTTCCTATAACTTCTGTTTCCTAGATCTGATTCTTTGGAACAGCACTAAGTTAGTTAACTCCTTCACTTATAGTAGGAGAAATGGGTGATGTGTGTAAGGAAAAGAGTACTAGATTTGGAATCAGAAACCCTGGTTTGGAATCCTGACTCTTGGGCAGCATCCAATCCTGCTGAACCTCATTTACCTCATTTGTAAAATGGTGAAAATGATACCTTCCTTATGTACCTCCAAACTTCATTTGTGCAGATCAGGTAACTATAATAAGAATGGCACATAATGATTTTGATAGAA
Organism: Tapirus indicus; assembly: GCA_031878705.1. Taxonomy (NCBI): domain Eukaryota; kingdom Metazoa; phylum Chordata; class Mammalia; order Perissodactyla; family Tapiridae; genus Tapirus; species Tapirus indicus. The sequence goes on from CM062942.1 coordinate 51,804,486, forward strand.
CAATTTGTAAACTTGCAAGAAGTACACAATTGTGAGCTATTTTGACCATTGCTACTCTGTGAACATGGACAAAGCAGGGGCTCTGGAGACTGTTGGACTCCAGCTCTGTTCTCAGGGCTGGCCTCAATCTGTTGACTACAGATGGATGCTTCCCTACTGCCCTGACTCAGGGAGTTGGAGGTACAGAAGTCATAGGGTGGGGAGAGGGGGAGAAGGGAATTAAATTTGCAGAAAACCAAGGGCAAAAGGACTTTAGGGTCCTCCACTAACCCCCACCATACAAGTATCACCACTACAACATGTTCTACTTGAGCCCATCTAGAAACAGGGAACTCATTTTTCTCAAAGGGTTCCTTTTGTGATTACCTCTAATCCTTTCACAAATTCCTTATTCTGTTGACAAATCATTAGCCTCCCTATAATTTCTACCCTTTGGCCCTAGTTCTGGCCTAAGAGAAAATTCAACCTATTTGATTCACATTTGTGCAGGGAGAATAAGCACACAGTCCCATTCCTTAAAAATGTAATGTCCATTGTGGGCGCTAAGACAAGGACATGAATTATAATACAAGGTAGGATAACAAGAGGAAGAACTTTCCAACTGTAAGTTATTAAGCAGTTAAATAGGCAGCTAGAGGAGGCTGTTTAATATTTCTCTCTGCAGAGCTTCGAAAACAGGAGGTTTTTATTTGTCTGGGAGAGGTTAAGTTAGGCCTGTCTGGAGGCAGGAGAATGTACTAAATAATCTTAAAGAAGTCCTCCAAGCCCTGGGATTCTAAAATTTGAGAAATCTCCTAACCAACACTGCATGCTTACACATATCTAAGCCAAAGAGGAAAACCTGGCCTGGTCTTGCTACTCCTGGTCTCAAGGAGAATGACACTAGGGAGGTTGAATTTGCTCTTCCTCACCACAACTCTCAGAGCACTACCCCCACTCTAGCCTCATGCTCACCTTGAAGTCCTGGCTCAAGCTTTTTCTTGTCCTCTACTGGAACATAACCCTGCCCCTGCCCTTGCCTCTCCTCCACATTAGTCAGACTTTGCCATTCAAAAGGGCCAGCCCAAGTTCTCCTTCCTCCAGCAAACCCTCCTGCTCCCCAGAGCCTTCCCACTCCTCAAAGCTGCCATTGCACTTCCAACTGGAAACACATGACTAAGTGCCCAGGCAGATTTATCCTGTTTCCAAATTCTAGGTGCCATAGAGGCAATCTAGTCCCATCCCCTAGCCCAGTGACTTTCAAACTTTTTAAATTGAAAACCATAAAAAGAAATACATTGTACATGCCAACCTCTAAGGCTGAATCATATGAAATTGCTTTTTTCTTTTGGTAAGTCAAAAAAGTCAGATGCTACTGATTTTATTATGGTTCAACTTAATAGAAGAAAACCCAAATAAAAGTTTCAGGGGCCAGTATTTGGCCTTGGCCTTACCACATAAAAGGCATTCTGATATTTTCTATTCTATTTAGTCACTTTCATTTTTTTGAGATGCTAGTTGCAACCACTAAAATGATTCTATGAGCCATTAATGGGTTGCAATCTACAGTTTGAAAACCACTGTATTGACTTTTAATTGCATACCTTCTGTGATGTTGGCATGGAGGCCATCTGTCATTTTGTGTGTGTGTGTGTGAGGAAAATTAGCCCTGAGCTACATCTGTTGCCAATCCTCCTCTTTTTGCTGAGGAAGACTGTCCCTGGGTTGACATCCATGCCCATCTTCCTCTACTTTATATGTGGGACACCTACCATAGCATGGCTTGATAAGCAGTGCATAGGTCCACGCCTGGGCTCCAAACCTGTGAACCCCAGGCCACCGAATAGGAATGTGAAAACTTAACCACTGTACCATCAAGCCAGCCCCAAGGTCATCTGTCATTTTTAGCCACCCAAAATCTGAACTTCCTTCCTATGATTGGATAATTTTTCTCTTCATGAGGCTTGGTGGGAGGCAAAGCCCATTTCCCACCAGAGAAACTGAAACTAGCAGATACTTGCTTTCCTATCTTCTCTTGTGGCCAGAATGATCTAGGCTCAGTCAATCAGATGCAGCCACGGGGACTTTGACTCTGCAACTCTGGAGGCAAGGAAGCAGTAACCATGAGTAGCAGTGGTGGTGTAGTACCAAAAATGAGTTCATGAGTCAAATGGCAGCTAGAGGGGTATCAATATCCAGTGCTAGTAATGTTGTTGATACAGATAATAGCATCTAGTGCCTAGTTGTGGCAGCTGAAATAGCATCCTTAACAGACAAATCCTGTGGCATGATTTTAGGACACTGTTCTTGGCTGCGTAACCCTAAGGTTCTCCAGCCTTCCCATGAATTCTATGAGCTCCCCAATATCCTTTGATGTATTCCTTGAATGGCTAAATCTGAGTTTATTTCTGTTGCTTGAAGCTCAGAACCTTCCCTGCTACCCTGAGCTGTCCCTCTTGAGCCAGACTCCCATAGAGGGAGTCCCCTAGAGACCAGAAGTGAGACATTTTTTATTAATCTACCACACCCAGAAAAGGACTTGGTACATGCTAGCTGATCCATGGCATTAAGTGTCTGAAACTATTATCATACCACCCACTTCCTCCTACTCCTAGACCTAAGATGCATCAGCAACATGACCAAGTATTCCAAGGCTCAATTAATACTGCTGCCACTGCCCTTCTTGTTTCTGATGTGCTGGGCACACCCAATGGCACCAGAGGTCAGCCTGTCAACACCAAAAGATAGTGACAGAAGTCCATATTTGTCAAGTAGGCTCAGAAAGTGGTAGGGAGAGTTTATACATCATATCTCCCAAATACAGATCTTTTGGGGTAAGCCCTAAAGATGTGTGGCCTTCAGAGCTGCTTTCCACCTCATTCCTCCCTTCTTTCCCTCATCCTGTTTGCAGGGGTGGAGGGGAAAACAGCACAACCAGATAGCCCTTAATAGCTGGCAACTTGAGCCTACACTATGGTTGCCACAGACATTTAGTGATTCAGTGTGGCAGCATGCCTCTGGGCCAAGGCTGGAATCCATGTGTCTGTCAAAAAGTTTGCAACCTTTGGGAGTGTGCCAGACCTGGTACATGAGTCAGTCAATGTCCTGTAGACCAGTTTGAGCTGCCACACCTCCCCTTGCCATAGCCTAGCAGTCAGCAAAAGTGCAGCTCTGTGGGGGTTGAAAGCTAGTAACATGGCCTACTCCTCCTCACCCTGGTCCCCATCCCACTGAGCTTGGGAAAATTCCCTTTACCCCCACCTCCAAGGAGAATGCAAGCTCCACCTTCTGCTTCTTATCCCAGCTCCAGTCACATTTCACAGCTACCCACCCCCCTGCACACAAGCACCACAAAAAATGGGAGCAGAACCTTCTCCTGCCCCTTTTGAAAGGCTTCCAATCCCATATCTACCCTGAAATGACTTTCCTTGACACTACTGAACAGCCTACTGAAGTCTGTTGGTGCTTGACAGATTCACAACCATTCTTTCTTTTGATGTTCACAGCAAGCCTCTGATGTCCATATTATTTGCTATCATTTTAACAGATGAGAAACTGAGGCATAATCAAATAATGTGCAATGTCTTACCTGGACAGGGAGTGAGCTCCTTGTTCTGAAGGCAGGCAAGCAAAGTCTGACTGTCCTTGTCTGGCAGGCAATAAGGGAGTTTATGTATTATATGGCAGGAGGAGGATATTGTTGGAACAGATGACCTCCATTTCAACCTACCACTTTACAGTTCTAGGTAGTAGAGCAAGGTCTCAAACCTGGGTCTTCTCTCTCATCATTCAAAGCTCTTTGCATTATGCCATGAGATATGAGGTCTTTGAGAATAGATGCCACATCTTATACATCACTTTTATGTCCTGTACCCAGCATGGGGTAGAGTAGGCATTGATTGTTGACTTAATTATTGATTTAACTGCTTGTTGATCTAATGACAATAATAAACACATGTAGAGCAGTTACAGTATGTCAGGCACTGCTCTAAGCACTTTCATCTATTAATTCACTTAATGCTCACAACAAGCCTATGAGGTAGGTACTATTATCTGCATTTTACAGATGAGAAAACTGAGGCACAGAGAAGTAAAACAACACAACAGGTAAGTTTTAGAGCAAGTGTTCAAACCCAGACAGTCTGGCTGGAGAGTCCCATCCCTAACCATTCCAGTACATTGTCTCTCAGTATGCAATGAATGCATGTATGCATGTTCTCCATAACCACAGTTCACTGACCTGCCAAGAAGCACAATTTTCAAATATATACAAGAGACTTGATGAGAGGAGTTAGTACAAAAGCCACTTGGCTAACACTAGAATGTGGCCTAAACAGAGCAGGCATGGCCCTGAGGCATCCTGGAGGTCCCCTCTGTCTGTCTATCTTTCTTCTCCTTCCCCACTCATGCATCCCAGCGGGGTCCCTGTCCTCCTGTTGTTCCTGCTCACCAGTTAGAAAGCCCAGCCCCACCCCAGACTGGATTTCCTCTGTTCTCTGGCCAAATTCCAGAGGAAGACAGCCCACTGCCCCCTGGCTCACATCCTCCAAACCAGCAGGAGCACTGCACCACCAAAGGCATGAGTAGCAGGAGACCCAGCCCTGTGGGTGTGCCCAGCCCAACAGAAAGCACAAGCCCTTACTCAAAGCCTACAGGGACAGAATTGTCTCACCCTCCAAGAAGGGCATGGGGGGAGGCAGCCTCTCCTTGCCATGACAGTCATAATTTGCAAACTTGTCCCAGCTTAAGCAACATAGCTCCTGTCCACAGTGTGATGTGGATGAAAGCCCAGGGCATGAGGAGCAGGGATGGGGTAATGATAATAATAATAACAGCTACTGTTTATTCAGCCCTTACTCTGTGGCACAAACTGCTGAGTACTACCAATCACTGTTTCACTCGATCTTCCCAGCAATCCTGTGAGGCAGGTGTTATTAGGCTCTCATTTTACAGATGGAAAAACTTAGAAGTTAAGTACCTTGCCCAAGGTCACATAGCTCCTAGGTAGAAGAGTCAAGATTGCTATCCAGGACTAGCTTAAGCTTGAGCTGTGCTCTTAATCATTACCCTCTGCTACCTTTTCAATGGTGTCTCAGGGCCTTTCTAAGCCTTGCCATGTGGCCATTTGAGAATTGGAGGTATCATTAATGGGTGTGACTATCTTACATGACCATGAGCCATCAGGTGCTGGCCCAATTCCTCTTGCCATGTCTCATTGAGGCAATGCTCTCACATTACAGATAGTGGTATGGAGGACCAAAGAAAGAATCCAATTTGCCTGAGGTCCTTGGTGTTACCACACCAGGTCCATTTTTGCCCGCTGCCCAGAAAGCCAAACACGGAGATGAGGAGACTGCAGCAGAGAGAGAATTTAATCACAAGGAAGCCAAGTGAGGAAATGGGAGAGAATGAATCTCAAATCTGCTTCCCTGAAAACAGACTCAGGGATATTTATGGGCTAGGGGGCAAGGTGGTCTGAAATGATTGGAGGTGAGGAGAGATGAGGTAATTGATGATCTGCACAAGCATAGTCAGGCTTCATGCTTGTCTACAGAATGGCGGCTCCTGAAAAAAATAGCTCATAAAACCCATTACCATGGTGACCCAGGCCCCAGGGAGATGTTGTCTATAGGAACCTAGTGGGAATCAGACAGCATATTGCCCGAAGAGCACAATTAACAATGGGTAAGTTTATCATGCAGATTTAAGTCCTCACCTTCCATTCTGACAAGCTTTTAGGTTAGGCCATCCCCCCTTCTTCCAGGTACAGGGAAGAAGATACCTTTACAAATGGAGATTTCCTTTACAAATGTAAATGTCACTATCAAAGGGTAACCAGAACTAAGAATGGCTTAGCAAGGAACCCCCTGATACCTGAATGTCTATGGTGATGGCCTGTTCTGGGGGCAGGCCTCCCATCCCAAACTCTTTTGGAAAGTTAGTGGGGGTTGGGGGTCAAATTGTCTCTCCAGCAGAGATGTATTTTGGGGTGGCCAATTCCAATCCCCCCACCCTGTTACTAGCTGCTTAAGCATCAATGGATAACTGTTTGCCAGTTTCAGTAGTAGGGCACCTCCCAGCCCAGCATGCCTTCTAGTATACCACAACACTGCCTTCCCTCATACCTCCCCCTTTCAGCAATCCACACAGAATCAAAGGGCCAGACAGTCCCCAGATGAGGGTGTCTCAGTGCTTCAGCCCTTTTGCTTAAAACTCAAGTTAATTTTACAGCTTTAACATCTGTGCTGTTGTCTTGTTATTTGTTCTCTCTCCTTTTCACACACAGACACACACACACAGAGATATACACAGAACAATGATGTTCTAAAATTATTCATCCTTTTACATGCCAGAAAACAAAGAGTTGGAAATCCTCAGACAGGATGCTGGTAATTGTTTAGGAATTCTGAGATTTTTCTGAAGTCAGAGGGTTCCAAAATCTGGGGCAAGATAATACCAACAGGTAGATAAGACCACAGGTTCCCAGGGGCTCTCTGCTTTCAGGAACAACCTTACATGTAGGAATAGTGTGAACAGCAGCCTCTGCATCAAGGCTTAAAGCCATTCACTCCCAAGTGGCTGATGCCTGAAATGCTACCATTAGGTTCAGCGTTACCTCTTATGTTGGACTGCTTTCAAAATGCCAATACTTCTGGACCATGAAGGGGGTTGCCCAGGTCCCTTAAGCCTCCTTGTATGCCCCTGACAGGCAAGGTAGGTAGCACAGGGGTCTGGGGCTGAGAAGGCACTGAAAAGTGAAGCAGGCTTGCCAAAGGCTAACTTCACTGGTTCTTAGTGTTTTGCCAAAGGACCTTAAAGGCCATCCATCCAACCCTCCCCTTCCCCCACTCCTCAACTACCATTGTCAGCATCACTATCTAATGTTTAAATATTCTCTATAGCATTCCCATAAAGCAAAGATTGCATTGGCTTGCACCCCTCCCATTGATGCAGAGCTTATTAACCTTATGGCACTCTATATCATCATTAGAAACTTTGTCCTTTTGTGGAGCTGAAATCTGTCACCCTGTAGCTTTCAGGTGAGTATATAAAGTATTCAGTAAATGTTAATTTCCTCCCACTTTCCCTTCTATGCATGGGTGGAGCCACACAGACCCTACCTTCTCCTTCTTCCCCATATTAGCTTCCCTGAAGCCAAAGACCATGTCTCCCTGAGTTTTCTCTTTTGAAGCTATAAAGTCCCAGATCCTTCAGCCCCTCTCTGGTCTGCTTACCTGACCACACTGGTGGTTTATTTACAGCCTCTTTCACATGTGGACTCAGACATTTTTATTAGCTTCCATTCCTCTGCTTCTTCCTTCATAGGACATACTCTGACTAATTTACATACACATATCTATAGGCTCATGGAATTGGAAAAGACCAGGGGAAACATCTGATCCAGCCAACCTGAAATGGTAAATACTGATAGAAGCACTGCGGCCCCAACTCAATATAGATTGCTGTACATGTAGGTTATTACATATGAACCCCGTGGTAATCACAAATCAGAAACCTATAATAAATACACACAAAAAAACTGAGGAAAAGAAACCCAAACATAATACCAAAGAAAGCCATCAAACCACAGGGGAAGAGAGCAAAACAAGAAGAAAGGAACAGAGAAGAAGTACAAAAACACAAAGAAAAAAGTAAAAAAAAATGGCAGTAAGTACATACATATCAATAGCTACTTAAAATGTCAGTGGACCAAATGCTCAAATCAAAAGGCATAGGGTGGCTGATTGGATAAAAAAACAAGACCCATATATATGTTGCATACAAGAGATCCACTTCAGACCTAAAGATACTCACAAACTGAAAGGGAAGAGATGGAAAAAGATACTCCATGCAAATGGCAATGAAAAGAAAGCTGGGATAGCAATACTCATATCAGACAAAATAGACTTTAAAACAAAAACAGTAACAAGAGACAAGAAGGACCCTACATAATGATCAAGGGAACAATCCAACAAGAAGATATAAATATCTATGCACCCAACACAGGAGGACCTAGATACATAAAGCAATTATTAACAGACATAAAAGGAGAAATAGATAGTAATGCAATAAGAGTAGAGGACTTTAACACTCCACTCACAGCAATGGATAGATCATCCAAAGAGAAGATCAACAAGAAAACATTGGCCTTAAATGACACATTAGATCAGATTAACTTAGTAGATGTATATAGAACATTCCATCCCCAAACTGCAGAATACACATTCTTTTCAAATGCACATGGAACATGCTCCAGGATTGATCACATATTAGGCCACAAAACAAGTCTCCATAAATTTAAGAAGACTGAAATAATTCCAACCATCTTCTCTGACCACAATGGTATGAAACTAGAAATCAACTATAGGAAGAAAATCAGAAAGGCCACAAATACATGGAGATTAAACAAAATGCTACTGAACAATGATTGGGTCAAAGAAGAAATCAAAGGGGAAATCAAGAAATACCTGGAGGCAAATGAAAATATGACATGCCAGAATTTACGGGATACAGGAAAAGTGGTTCTAAGAGGGAAGTTTATAGCAATACAGGCCTATACCAACAAAAAAGAAAAATCTCAAATAAACAATCTGACAGTGCACTTAAAGGAACTGGAAAAAGAAGAACAAACAAAGCCCAAAATTAGTAGAAGGAGGGAAATAATAAAAATCAGAGCAAAAATAAATGAAATAGAGACTAAACAAACAATAGAAAACATCAATAAAATCAAGAGCTGGTTCTTTGAAAAGATAAACAGAATTGACAAACCTTTAGCTAGACTCACCAAGAAAAAAAACAGAGAAGGCTCAAATAAGTAAAATCAGGAATGAAAGAAGAGAAATTAAAACAGACACCTCAGAAATACAAAAGATTATAAGAGAATACTATGAAAAGCTATATGCCAACAAATTAGACAATCTAGGAGAAATGGATAACTTCTTAGAATCATACAACCTTCCAAAACTGAATCAAGAAGAAATAGAGAATTTGAATAGACCAATCACAAGTAAGGAGATCGAAACAGTAATAAAAAAACCTCCCCAAAAATAAAAGTCCAGGACCCGACAGATTCCCTGGTGAATTCTACCAAATATTCAAAGAAGCCTTAATACCTACACTTCTTAAACTCTTCCCAAATATTGAAGAGGAAGGGAAGCTTCCTGCTCATTCCATGAAGCCAACATTACCCTGATACTGAAACCTGACAAGGACAACACAGAAAAAGAAAATTACAGGCCAATATCACTGATGAACCTTGATGCAAAAATCCTCAACAAAATACTAGCAAATTGAATACAACAATACATTGAAAATATCATATGCCACGATCAACTGGGATTTATTCCAGAGATGCAAGGATGGTTCAAAATCCACAAATCAATCAACATGATACACCACATTAACAAAGTGAAGAATAAAACACACATGATCATCTCAATAGATGCAGAGAAAGCATTTGACAAGATATAGCATCCATTTATGATAAAAATTCTGAATAAAATGGGTATAGATGGAAAGTACCTCAACATAATAATGTCCATATATGACAAACTCACAGCTAATATCATTCTCAATGGTGAAAAACTTAAAGCTATTCCTCTAAGAACAGGAACCAGACAGGATGCCCATTTTCACCACTCCTATTTAACGTAGTATTGGAAGTCCTGGCTAGAGCAATCAAGCACATAAAAGAAATAAAAGGAATCCAAATTGGAAATGAAGAAGTGAAACTCACTATTTGCAGAAGACATAATTTTATATATAAAAAACTGTAAAGAATTCACTGAAAAAAATTTAGAAATAATAAATGAATATGGTAAAGTTGCATGATACAAAATCAACACACAAAAATCAGTTGCATTTCTATATACTAACAATGAAGTAGCAGAAAGAGAAATTAAGAATACAATCCCATTAACAATTGCAGCAAAAATAATAAAATACCTAGGAATAAACTTAATCAAAGAGGTGAAAGATCTGTACACTGAATACTATAAAACAGTGTTGAAAGAAATAGAAGACCCAAAGAAATGGAAAGATATTCCATGCTCTTGGTTTGGAAGAATTAACATAGTTAAAATATCCATACTTCCTAAAGCAATCGATAGATTCCATGCAATCCCTATCAAAGTTCCAACAACATTTTTCACAGAAATAGAACAAAGAATCCTAAAATTTATATGAAAAAACAAAAGACCCCAAATAGCTAAAGGAATACTGAGAAAAAAGAACAAAGCTGGAGGAATCGCACTCCCTGATTTCAAAATACACTACAAAGCTATAGTAATCAAAACAGCAAGGAACTGGTACAAATACAGACACACAGATCAGTGGAATAGAATCAAGAACCCAGAATTAAACCCACACATCTATGGATAGCTAATTTTTGACAAGGGAGCCAAGAATATACAATAAAGAAAGGAAAGTCTCTTCAACTAATGGTGTTTGGAAAACTGGACATACAAACTGCATACAAAAGACTTATCTTACACCATACACAAAAATTAACTCAGAATTGATTAAAGACTTGAATGTAAGACCTGAAACCATGAAACTTATAGAAGAAAACATGGGCAGTACACTCTTCGACATAGGTTTTTGGCAACATAATTTCAAGTACTGTGTCTGGCCAGGCAAGGGAAACAATAGAAAATATAAACAAATGGGACTACATCAAACTAAAAGCTTCTACACAGCAATGGAAACCATCAACAAAGGTAAAAGACAGTCTAACAATTGGGAGAAGATTTTTGCAAACCATATATCTGATAAGGGGTTAATCTCCAAAATATATAAAGAACTCATACATCTCAACAACAAAAAAACTAACAACCCAATTTAAAAATGGGCAAAAGATCTAAAAAGATATTTCTCCAAAGAAGATATACAGATGGCCAACAGGCCCATGAAAAGATGTTTAACATCATTAAATATCAGGGAAATGCAAATCAAAACTACAATGAGATAGCACCTCACTCCCGTTACAATGGCTATAATTAACAATACAGGAAACACGTGTTGGAGAGGATGTGGAGAGAAGGGAACTCTCATACACTGCTGGTGGGAGTGCAAACTGGTACAGCCACTATGGAAAACAGCATGGAAATTCCTCAAAGAATTAAGAGTAGAACTACCATATGATCCAGCTATTCCACTGCTGGCGATTTATCCAAAGAACATGAAAACACCAATACATAAAGATACATGCACCCCTGTGTTCACTGCAGCATTGTTCACAATAGCGAAGAATTGGAGGCAACCTAAGTGCCCATCAAGAGACGAATGGATAAAGAAAATGTGGTATATATATATACACAATGGAATACTACTCAGCCATAAGAAATGATGAAACCCAGCTATTTGTGACAACATGGATGGACATTGAGGGTATTATGCTAAGTGAAATAAGTCAGAGGGAGAAGGTCAAAAACTGTATGATCTTGCTCATGAGTCAATGATAAAAACAACCAGAAACAAACGCAGAGACAGAGATTGGATTGGTGGTTACCAGAGGGGAAGGGGAGAGGGAGGAGGGCAAAAGGGATGATTAAGCATGTGTGTGGTGATGGATTGTAATTAGTATTTTGGTGGTGAACATGATGTAATCCATGCAGAAATAGAAGTATAATGATGTATACCTGAAATTTATACAATGTTATAAACCAATGTTACTGCAATAGAAAAGAAAAGAATGATAGGAATTGTTATTTGAGGTATCAGGGAAATCACTTCTGCTATGTGGAACTGGAGAAGACACCTGAATGAAATGAGGGAATGAGCCATGAAGCTGAGGGAAGAGTGCTCTAAGCTGAAGAAAGCACAAGGTCAAAGGCCTTGAAGTAGAAGTAAGCTCAGTATGTTTGAGAGATGAGAGTAGTTTGGAGATTGGTAGTAGAGGTGGTGGTGAGAAGTGGGCACACTCTGAATATATTTTGATTTTACCTCTCTGAGCCTCTTCCATTGTGAAATTAGAATTATATCTACCTCTCAGGGTCATAGAGAGACTTAAACAAGATCATGAAATAGAGTGTTGAGCCTAGTATGACACTTAAGGTTTAAATATTGTCAGTGCCTTTACCTCCCAATCCCACTTCCTTTGGTGACTCCAGGTAGAGGTCAAAGATCAAGGAGAGTATTTATTCTAATATGCCTGTGACCCAGGCTGACCATTAGAGACCTCCCCTGTCTGCTATCTAGTCTTACTCAGGCCCAGCTGAGTGGGTGAGGTGAGTGAAGGGTGTTCCTGCCCTCCAGAAGTTTATAATCTGGATGAGAAAAAGGATGAGCATCACCAAGGAGTATATAATAAAAAGGTATATGATTACATAAAGAGCTCCTATAAATAAATAAGAAAAAAAAGGCAAACAACCCAACAGAAAAAAATGGGAGAAATACATGTATAGGCATTCCACAAAAGAGAAAATATTAATGTCATAAACATATGAACAATATGCTCAGTCTAATTAGTAATTAGGAAAATGCAAATTAAATCCACATGGGCACACCTTTTCACACCTAACAAATTGGCAAAAATTACAAAGGCTGACAATATCAAGCATGGATGAAGATATGCAGTAAAAGAAACTTTCATTGTCACACTGTATATTGGCACAATCACACTGGGAAACTACTTGGCCTTGTCTAGTAAATTTGTACATGTGCTTATCTCACAACCCAATAATTCCACTCTTGGGGGTATATATTGAAGAAGCTTCTGCACATATGCCCCAGAAGACAGGCACAAGAATGTTTATAGCAGCACTGTTTGCCATAGCCCCAAACTAGAAACAAACCAATTGTCTCTCAACAGGAGATTGGATAAAGTGTTGTAAATTCAAATAATGGAATACTGCACACCAATGTAAAAGAACAAACTATAGCTACATATGTGAATGTGATTTTCAAAAATGTAAAGTATGGTTTATATAAAGTTCAAAAATGGGCAGGACTAAACATTATAGTGCTTAAGTCTATACACCTAAGTGGTAAAAAAAAATAAAGAAAAGGAAGAGAATGATTAACATAAAATTCGGGGTAATGGTTACTTCTGGGGGAAAGAGAGAAGGATGTGATCAGGGAGAGGAAGAGGATCTCTATGGTCCTCTTCTGGAATGTTCTATTTCTTAAGCAGGATGGTGGGTATGTGGGTATTCATTTAATTATTCTTTAAGCTGCATGTAGATGTTTTGTACACTCTTTTTATGTATAATATTTCACATTATTTTTAAGAGTGTATGATCAAGTGGTAAAGTCTGTGCTTTAAGCCAAGTGTCCTGATAATTTAGAGATTAGAGAGATCAAAGAGGACCAAAATCTTCAGAAAAGGCATGGGTCACAGGATCTCAAGGTTTGAAGCTATGTAAACAGTCATCCAGTCCAAACCACTATCTAATAGCTGAACCCCGTCCACAATATGTTAGGTTATGCTTATGAGTATCCTAGTTAAATCTCCCAACAATCATGTAAGGAAATCATTACCTATTTCCCAAATGACAAAACTGAGGTTCAGAGAGGTTAACTAAATATCCCAAGGTCACACAGCTAGTAAGTGGGAAAACAAGTATTTGAATTCACAGCTGTGAGGTTCCAAAGCCATCTGACCATACTCAGCAGCTTTGCTCTAACTGTGAGAAAGTTCTATCAAAATTGAGGCTGGGAGGGTGGCTGGGAGGTTGGGAGAGGGAGAATGAAGACTATTTAGGAACTGAACTGACATTTCTGAGGAGGTGGAGCAGAGTTGGGGTGGATGGGAGCAGGAGACAAAAGAACTGGATCCAAGTCCTACTTCCTGGCTTTGTGGCCATGTGCAAATCCTGTCACATCTCATAGTCACAGTTTCCCACCCATAAAATAAGAAAAATGATAGTACTCACTTCTGGTTTCCAGTTCAGCATGTAAGGAGCTTGGAAAACATCACTCCTGTCCATACACACACAAAAAAACCCCTGAACAAACTGCAAATCAACAACTTTTCTTTGATCCTTCAGAGAATTGAGGTCACAGGGCAAACTGCTGCCCTGAAAATTGAAGAGATGCATAGGTGGCTATAGAGAGTCACAACTTATACATGAGCAGAAACCCAGGGGCAGAAAACTCCATATTTAAAATGGGTTTCTTATAGACAACTTATAGTTGGGTCTTCTTTTTTTCATCTACTCTGACAATCTCTGTCCTTTAATTGGTGCATTTAAACCACTGATGTTCAAAGTGATTATCAATACAGTTGGATTAACATTCACCATAATTTTTACAGTTGTCTATGTTTGCCCTTGTTCTTTGTTCCTATTTTTGTCTTCCACCTTTTTTTGTGCCTTTTGTGGTTTTAATTGAGCATTTTATATGATTCCATTTTCTCTCCTTTCTTAGCATATCAGTTGTATTACTTTTCTTGTTTTTTTTTTAGGTGGTTGCCCTAGGGTTTATGATATACATTTACTATCAATCCAAGTCCACTTTCAAATGTGAATAATAGTAGTGGGTAGTGTGAGTACCTTATAATACCTTTTGGCAGTGTCTTACAAAACTGAACATAGTCTTAGCACATGATTCAGCAATTGTGCTCTATGGTATTTACCCAAATGAGTTGTGAAGTTACACCCACACAAAAACCTGTACACAGATGTTTATCACAGCTTTATTTCTAATTGCCAAAACTTGGAAGCAGCCAAGATGTCCTTCAGTAAGTAAATGAATAAACTACCTGTGGCACTTCCATACAGTGAAATATTATTCAGCTATAAAAAAAATGAGGTATCCAGCCACAAAAAAAGACATGGAGTAATCCTAAATGTATATTGCTAAGTGAATGAAGCCAGCCTGAAAAAGCTACATAACATATGATTCCAACTATATCACATTCTGGAAAAGGCAAAGCTATGGAGAAAGTAATAAGATCAGTGGTTGCCAGGGCTTCAGGGGGAAAAGGAGGGATGAATAGGTGGAGCACTGGTGATTTTTAGGGCAGTGAAACTATTTTGTATGATGCTGTAGTGGTGGATACATGTCACTATATACTTGTCCAAACCTATTGAATGTGCACCAAGCATGAACCCTAATGTCAACTATAGACTTTAGTTATTAATAATGTATCAATAATGGTCCATTAAAAAAACAAAAATATTACATTAAAATATTATTTATCTTGGGAAAAATGATAGCAATAGCCCTACTTATCTGTCAGTGTTTGGGGAAAGTATAATGAAATTGTGGAGGGTGTGGTAGTCTTGAGTTTGAATTCTGGCTCCACTATTTATTAGCTGTGTGATCTTGAGTACATTATTTAACTTCTCTGAGCTGTGCTTTCTTTTTCAGAAAAAGGGAGATGATAGTAGATGCCTTGTAAGATTATTGTGAGGACCATAACAGAAATTAATTAAGAGTTCCTTAGCATGAGGCCTGGCACAGAGTAAGTGCTCAGCAGCTGATAGGATTTGAAGCAAAAGAATGGTAACAACTGAAATGTTTATCGGTAGGAGACTGGCTAAATAAATTCTATTCGATGGTCTTTCAACATATACAAAGCATACAACAGAATACTTTGCAGCTATTAAAAAAAAGGATGAGACTTTCTAGAAAAACAAAACTATAGAGACAGAAAAAAGATCAGTTGTTACCAGGGACTAGAGGAGGATTGAGTACAAAGTTGTTGCATGAGGAAATTTCCAAGAGGATGGAATTCTTCTGTATCATGATTGTGGTAGTGGTTATACCACTGTGTGCATTTGCCAAGACTCATAGAACTGTACAACAAAAAGTGATTTTTATGATACATAAATTTTAAAAGTGAATACAAAATGCATGATGAAGTTTTTAAAGTTCTTTATATTCTGATAATGGATGAGCTCCAAGATATACTAAGAAAAATATTAAACAAAGTGAAATTATATGTAATCTTTGTTAGTGGAAAAGAATATGTGTGTATGTGTGTGTTTGATTGTATGTACAGAAAATAACTAGAAATTTACAAAACAATTAAAATCAATCATTTTCTGTGAAGGAAACTGGGAGTGGGGGAGTGGGAGACTTTTTCATCTATACTTTTTTGCTGAAATTTGAATCATGTGAATGTACTATTAAAAGTAAAGTATTTAAATTTAAAAATATAATCGTTATCAAGTATTAGCTCAAAATGGCAGGTTAAGTACACACTCCAGTTTGCCCCTCCCATCCCAAATCCCTAGAAATAACCCCCAAAAAAGTGTTTTAAAAAAATTCACAATGGCACTGGAAAGCAAGTGAAACCTCAGTGGACCAGAATTTATCAAAGGACTCTCTGAGAAACAGACAGCATAGGCAATCATCTTGAATGTAGAATTCACACACCCAAAGCCAAGCTTGAGGGTCTACTGCCAAGGGTGAAAGTAATTCTTAGGGAGCTGCCTGATGAGCAGACACAAAGGGGACAGGAGCTCAAGACATTTCTTGATTTTAGGCAATGCGTTGGCTCAGGAAAAGGTCCTCTGTTATTTCTTGGCACAAGTCTCAGTCTGGTGTGCTTCACTGCAACCAAATGCAGCAGGCTGGGTGGGGCTTGGGTCTAGAATTAGGTTTGTCCACTGGAAGAGGGCTGGTGGAGGGGCTGGTATGATAGGCAATAGGGGGTAGGTTTGGAGAATGTCTACATGAGGTAATGTGGCCGCCCAGAAATGGAAAATTCAGATTGGGCCTTACTTTGAAATCCAGGAAGGCCCTAGCTCTGGAGAACTCAAGTAGCATGGAATAGGTCTCAGACTCTAAGGTAGATTTCTGAAGTTGGATTGGAGTCTGAGAGGATGGAGCAGTGAAAGGGCTCCAGAAGTGGGACTGGGAGTGGAGGGAGGAGCGGAGAGATGGTGGATTTTAAAGGAAGGCCTCAGGTCCTAGGGCCCAAGATCGGGGTGGAATAATAGCAAAGAGAGGAGTGGCTAAGGTTGAAATTCAGGAAATGGGGCTGGAACTGATTAAATTCTACTTTCTTAGGTCAGGATTGGGCCTAGATTTTGGCCCAGAGTGGAGCTAATAGTTGAGGGCCAAGGGCCTCACTGTGAGGAGGGCCTGGTGGTCCTAGTTTCTGCTCAATTTTTAATCTAGGCTCTCTCATTGCCCTCAAAAAGTCTATGTGTCAAATGAGATTTGTAACTCTTATGTCCATGATTCATAGTTTATGTCCATGATTCATAGTTTGTGTCCATGAAGCCTAGATGTTTCTTCAATGAGTAAGGTTTACTTTTCCCCTCCCTGCTGACACTTTCTGAGGGAGAGAGAGAATACCAATGGCCAGGGATGAAGGCTTTGTTAGCATTGATTCATTTCTTTTAGTGCCATTGG
This sequence comes from Tapirus indicus, assembly GCA_031878705.1. NCBI lineage: Eukaryota > Metazoa > Chordata > Mammalia > Perissodactyla > Tapiridae > Tapirus > Tapirus indicus. Next base: position 51,821,772 of record CM062942.1, read on the forward strand.
GGCATGGCCCCACACATTAAAGTGGTGACTTTTAAACATTTCTTATCACAACCCTACAGTAAGAAATACACTTTATATCATGAGCAAATACATACACATACACACACACACTATAGAGTATATGCATTTCATATATATATTGTATATGTATGAAATAAATTTTTAGTAACAATTTTAACTTTGTGTAATAAACTATTTTATATTTTTAAAAAATGCTCATCATGACCTATTAAATTGATTTTGATGGTCTACAATGGCTTTCAATCCATACTTTGAAAGCCACTGCCTTAACTGGATATTAGATGATATTAAGAAATTGTTTCAAACACAAGAAACAAAATAAAACAGACAAATTGGGCTTCATCAAAATTAAAAACTTTTGTGCTTCAAAGGACACTATCAAGAGAGTGAAAAGGCAACCCACAGAATGGGAGAAAATATTTGCAAATCATATATCTGATATGTATGTATTCATACTAATAAATATATATCTGATAATCTCTCCAGAGTATCCAGAATATATAAAGAACTCTCACAACTGAACAATAAGAAGAAAAATAACTCAATTAAAAATGGGCAAAGGATTTGAATAGATGCTTTGCTATATAAAATGATATACAAATGGCCAATAAACACCTGAAGATACTTGACATCATTAGACATCTGGGAAATGCAAATCAAAACCACAACGAGATATCACTTCACATCCTCTAGGATCCCTACAACCAAAAGACAGCAAATAACAAGTATTGGCGAGTATATGGAGAAATTGGAGCCTCATACATTGTTGGTGGAATGTAAAAAGGTGCAGCCACTGTGGAAAACAGTCTGACAATTTCTTAAAAAGTTAGACAGAGTCACTGTGTAACTCAGCAATTGCACTCCTACTTATACAGTAGTCCCCCCTTATCCACAAGGGATATGTTCCAAGACCCCTAGTGGATAACTGAAACCGTGGGTAGTACTGAACCCTATGTATACTATGTTTTTTCATACATATACATACCTATGATAAAGTTTAGTTTATAAATTAGGCAGAATAAGAGATTAACAATAGTATATAATAATAAAATAGAACAATTTTAACAATATACTGTAATAAAAGTTACCATAGATCTTAGCAACCTCAGCATATGATTTTTTTTTCTTTCCTTAATAAGTCAGGAACTTTCACCTTTTTACTTAAAGGAAGCACTTTATGTCTTCTCTTTGGCATATCCAAATTGGCAGCATTGCTACTCTTGTGCTTTGGGGCCATTATTAAGTAAAATAAGGGTTATTGAACACAAGCACTGTGATACCATGACAGTCGATCTGATAACCCAGACAGCTACTAAGTGACTAACGGGCAGGTAGCTTACACAGCTTAGATAAGCTGGATAAAGGGATGATTCCCATCCTGGCATGACAGAGTGGGATGAAGCAGGACAGCACGAGATTTCAGCACACTACTCAGAATGGCATGCAATTTAAAACTTATGAATTGTTTATTTCTGGAATTTTTCATGTAATAGTTTCAGACTGCAGTTGACTGCTGGTAACTAAAACCGCAGAAAGCAAAATGGTGGGAAAGGAGGGACTACTGTATAGCCAAGAGAAGTGAAAACATATGCCAGCACAAAAACTTGTACACAATTGTTCATAGCAGCATTATTCATGATAGCTGAAAAGTGTAAACAAAACAAATGTCCATCAACTGATGAATGGATAAATAAAATGTGGTATATCCATACAATGGAATAATATTTAGGCATAAGAAGGAATGAAATACATGCTACAACATGGGTGCAGCATGAAAATGTTATGCTAAGTGAAAGAAGCCAATCACAAAAGGCCACATATTGTATGATTCCATTTACATGAAGTGTTCAGAATAGGCAAATCCATAGAGATAGAAAGTAGATTAGTAGTTTCCAGGAGCTGGGGTTGGGGGAAATGGAGAGTGACTACTAATAGGTATGGAATTTCTTTTGGGAGTGATAAAAGTATTCTAGAATCAATTGTGCTGACAGTTGCACAACTTTGTGAATATACTAAAACCCACTGAATTTTACACTTTAGTGAATTTTATGATATGTAAATCATATCTCAATGAAAATAAATAAATAAAATAAAGTGTTAATGTGGATAGGTAAGATTTAAGATAGTTGTTTTTTGTTAGTGTCCTGGAATCAATTCCAACTCCTAGTGACCCTGTGTACAGCAGAACGGAACTCTGCCTGGTCTTTTTGTGCCATCCTCTCATCTTCTGGCACTATATCAGACAATGCTCTCCTGCTATTCATAGGGTTTTCATGGCCAATTTTTTCAGAAGTAGGTGGCCAGGTCCTTCTTCCTAGTCTGTCTTAGTCTGGAAGCTCCACTGAAACCTGTCCACCATGGGTGACCCTCCTGCTATTTGAAATACTGCTGGCATAGCTTTTGGCATCACAGCAACACACAGCTGCCACAGTACAACAATGAACAGATGCATGGTGTGAGTCCCTGACCAGGAAACAAACTCGGACCATGGCAGTGAGAGTGTCAAATCTTAACCAGTAGACCACCAAAATAGGTAAATATTTAGGGTGAAGTGTCAAAATGTCGGTAATTTAAAATATGTCAGCAAAAATTGACAAAATGACTTTTGGCAAGTGTTAGCAATTGTTAAATCTAGGTGATGAGTACATGGTGTTCTCCCTACTTTTGATGCTGGCCCTGATATCAGTTCCCCTACATTGAACCCAGCATATATGGGGTTAAAACCAAAAGCACTCCTTCCCTGTCCCAGCTCCTCTAAGTTGCATTCACATGTAGATATCAGTTGTTTTAAACCTTTGTATCCCTGAACTTCACAAAGAAAATAGAAGCAACAAATTGTTACAGCCTAGGTGGCCTTATATGGGGGGCTGCTCACTGAAGTTTGGTTAGTCAAGGGTCTTTTGAAGTCTTGTTACAGGGAAACTGATGTCCAGAGAATATCAAGCAGCTGAAGCTGAAGCTTCCCCAACTCTTTGGCTTCCTGACACCGAGATCCACCATTCATCACAGAGGCTGACACCTGCAGCTTCTCTTATCTTCACCAAATGCAGACTGGTGGGAGGATGCAGAGGTACAAGGCCACAGCTCCCCCTCCCCTATCTAAAGCCTTGTAAACTTTGTAACTGTTAATTGGTGGCAGTTTCTTTCTTCTCCCCAGGCCCGATTTCAGGTTGCCCCAGGAAGATTGATCAATGGAGCCCTAAACCTCCTGCTGTAGATAGGAATAACAACTGGCCCAGTGCCGGAACGCCTGGGACCCTCATAAATTTTCTCTCACCATATGGTTAAAGTCACGTAGATAGCACATTCCTTCCCATAGATTTTCATTTAAAAACCCCAGCTCCTGATGCCTCAGCAGTACTGTGGACTTTGAGGCACAAGCCTACGGCAGCCTCATTTTGCTAGCAAAATTAAACTTTTTTTCTCTTCCTCAATCCCTTGTCATTGTGTTAATTTATTCAGCTATGGTTACAAGGTCCCAGTTTTCCAGCAACAAGAACTTTGCTTTTTTCACTTAACTAAATATTTCCAAGTGATACCAGCTCAAGACAAGGTTGACATAAGGGAAGCCATACTGTAGAAAAGAAACCCTATTGTAACTTTGAATGACCTCTGATTAACTACCCCAGATGTGCTCTGTGGGTTTTATGGCCCCTCTCAGCTGCTGTAAGTTGATAACTCTGTTCTTTTGAGTTCCTCAAGAATGTGATGACTCCTCAGCAGAGAGTCTATACTGATAGCCATCATCAATGAAAACCAAAAGATCAAGGTGTAGGGTGTTGCTCATTGCTCCGGTCTCTGATGCATATCCAGTAAAACAAAAGACTGTCAGAACTGAGATCAGATGTCTGCCCCACCTGGAAATCAGATGGACATCCCCACCCAGAGACCAGATACCTCCCCCACCTGGAGACCAGCCCCATATATAACTGGCCTGGAGTCTTTTTTCTGTCAGATGGCTCTTTTGGACATGAGACAGCCATCTTCCCTCTTGCTGGCAAGCTGTAATAAAAAGTCTTTTCTCTCCCACCACCTTGCCTCTTGACTATTGGCATGTCTTGTGGGGGGGGCAAATCAATCCCCCTTTTGGGCAGTAACACAAGTGTGTCTTAGTAATTAAGATTTTCTCTCTTCTGTAAACTTATCTAAACTCTTCTTGATCTTATTTTTCCATTTGTCAGGTTGATTTCTGTCAGATGTGATGAGCTTCTTGAGTTGTATCAGTGGATTCAGTGGATCTTGGGACAATGTGGGTTCCAAGGGCCACAAAACAAATTCAAAATGAGTTCACTGACTAGAAACACTGCCTCAGGGAAGGGGGACTGGGTTACTGAGCACTGGCTGGGAGGGGAATTTTTCATTGCACCCTTTTGTACATATTGAATTTTGAACCTTATAAATTTATTTCTTTTTTTTCAAAAAAACTAAACTAAATTAAAATCAGAAGGTAGGATATCTGTAGAATACCAGAACAACAGGCCTTGTGTCTTCAACAATAAGAACAAAAATGGTATGTGTGTTAGGGGAGGGGGCCATTTTAAATTAAAAGAGACTTAATGGACCGAACAACTAAATGCAATGTGTGGGGCTTGATTGAATCCCAGTCTTAATAAACCACCTGTCAGAGATATTTTATGAGAAAGTGGGAGCATTTGAATATAGATTGGTTTTAGATATTAAGGAATTATTCATTTTTGTAAGTGTGATTAATGGTAGGATGGGTATATAAGATAATGTCTTTTGTTAAGGGATGCATTCTGCAGTATTTAAAGGTGAAATGTCATAATGTCTACAATTTAAAATTCTCCAGAAAAATATAGATGAGGCAAATATGGCCAAGCATTCATTGTGTTAAGTCTAGATGATGGTCATATGGGTGTTCAGTATTCTATTCTTTCTTCTCTTCTATATCTTCAAACAAATTTTATAATAAAAAAGTAAAATAATTAAATTTTAAACATAACATGAGTCTGATGGAAATCTGGCTATGGGTCTAATAAAAGAATTCCTCATGTCATTTTTTTCTCCAGCCCTTTTAGTTTGGTTTTGGTAAAAATTCACATATAGCAAGGGATTTTGGACCAATTTCTTTGGTGATGGGATTCAGGGCAGGCCACCCCAAGAGGTGCCACTCTGTTATGCTAGGATCATTTCAAGCTGAAGACAATAAAGGCTCAGAAGGCTCAGGAAGAACATTTGACCTTCCCCCAAACTGCCTAAAAGAATTTAACGTAGAAGGCCTGTTCCAGGAAGGAGCTAATACCATACGTTAGCTATAGTATAATGGAAAATAGGTGTGATAGAAAGGCACCAACAAGCCCATTTTTGGCCCAGGAAAACTTGTTTAACAAACATTTGCATCTCTATCTCCATGTAGATTGTCTTCCTCCCCTCTGAAATCCCAAACCACTACCCCTGACATCCTACTTTGCCTTTAGTTGAAGATAATATTTAAGGTGGCAGCTTTGGCCACATGGCTGAGTTGCTCAATATTCCTGGGTTTCTCCCATGTATACATGTTATAAAGCTTTGTTTGATTTTCTCTTGTTATTCTGTCTCATGTCAATTTAATTCGTAGCCCAGCCAGACGGGCCTAGAGGGTAGAGGATTTGTCTTCCTCTTCTACATCAGATAGCTCTGGCCTATGGTTAAAGTCCCTCAGCCTGAGCCTAGTGGGACTTCACAACCTGCCCCTTCACTTGCACCAGCACCAGCCACCAAGAAAGCAGGGACTGCCACCCTCACTGGTAACCAAGCAATGAACTCTGAGGGTAGAGAATTTCATCTATTTTGTTTACTGCTATCCCCAGTTCCTAGAACAGTGTTGTGGAGTAAGCAATCAGTATTTGGTGAGTGAATGAAAGAAGAGAGAGAGAGGTCTTCCAATATACATTTGGTCAAGGAAGGATAGGTACATCCCAGGTGGGCTGAACTCAGGGTAGTCCCTTTCAACTAAGCACCCCCGAAATCCAGCTCATTTAAGGGGTTAAAGCCAAAATAGTTTTCAAAGTGTTGTTTCTCACCTAGGAAACTATTGTCATTTGCCCATTTCTTCTCAGCTAATGGCTGGAAACATCAGCCCCAGAACTTCCCCCTCAGGAATTTAGAGACACTTCTACCTCAGCTTGTTGATTTCTTGAGTCCCCAGGAAGGGATAGAGATGAATCACAGAGACATTTTGCCATCTAGAGGTATTCAAAATGCTAGACTGAGCAAAAGGTGAGAGACTCGAGACCTAATCTCAAATCTGCCCCCCAGTTTTCTGTTGGACTCCTTAGCTGAGCACTCAACCACTCTGGGTTTCTGTTTCCTCAGAAGTTGAAGAGAAAAAAAAAACAACAATTGGTCCTCCCTACCTCACTAGGGAGTTTACAAAGACAAAAGTCAATAAACCTTTGTGGTGTTTTAGGAGAATAGACCTAAAATTATAATTTCATTATTGTTAGGGAATGATTTGCTCAAGGTCCTCTAGTGGGAGGTGAGAGCTTCCTTTCCCTTCCCGCAAGTCATCAGGGTTACTTTGATAAAAAAAACAAAGATGGGATCACATCACTTCTTTCTTCAAAAACCTTTAATAGCTGCCCATTGCCTTTCTAACTGGCAACACCACAGTGGAGTTCTCAGCCTCCATGAGGTAAAATGTCAAGGCCTGGGAATTACCCTCCTCAATCCCTGACACCAAAAATCCTTTCCTCACCTGTTTGCTGAGACCTGAAATGCCTTTGATTGCATGAGATTTGACTTTTCAACAGTGAAATGGCAACCTTAGAATAGCTGAGATAGAGGTCCCCCATATGGCTTTCACCCTGAGGGAAAAATGGTGAATTCTGAATTCTGATCCTTAGGATAGTTTAAGGGAAGAGAGAAAGGATATATATATATATATTTCCTGGGGGAGAGAGGAAGTGTGAAGGAGTACCAGGGTAGGGGCACCTTTGCATCCTCCACAATAAGGAACTGATGAATGAACTCTGACACTTGTTTAGTAAGGGTCAGGAAATAACTGATGGCTCTTGAGGGGCAGAGAGGGCAACAAGTAGACAGAGGAACAGGAAATGGGGAGCCTAGAGGGTGCCATTACTAAGCCCTTTACCCCTATTTATTCATTTAATCATCAGAAAAAAAAAACCCATAAGGTAGGTGATTCAGGTCCACAAGCCCTTAATGTAAATCCTAGAAATCAGATATGCTTTAGAATTCAAGGTTCTTCAGATATTTGGAAGGTGAAATGCCAAGTATTATGAAACACCTTCAGCAAGATCTAGGGCAGTACTCCATAATAAAATACATTAATACTTCTGTAGCAATATGTATAAATAGTCACATTAAATGGGATATAAACTCTAAATAGACTCATGCCAGTTCAGATATTGACATCAAATTAATGTATTGTTTTCACAGCTTTTTGGATTTTTTGAACTGGGGATAAGAAATTGTGGAGTTTTCCCAATTTTACAAATGAGGCACAGAAAGGCTCAAGAAATTTCTAACAGGTATCAGAGCTGGGATTGAACCTAGGCAGTCTGGTTCCAGAATTGGTACTGTTAATCAATTCTGCCAGAGGCCCCCTGGCCTCACTCCCTCCATTAACTCCCCCCCACTCCCAAACCAGGACTTGATGTCCCTTTTCCCTTCACTGCTTAGCTTTTCACCCTCCTCTCCCACACTTGTTCAGATCTACTCTTTCTTCAATGTATATTTCCAATTCTGGTCTCCACAGTCAATGGTAATTAACCTTTGGGGCCTCCACATGTGGTTTATTCATAGCTTTTCTGCTACTGTATGGGGCTTGTGTATGTGTCTACCCCCACACTCCACTATACCTCAAGGTCCTTGTGAAGGCAATAATCATTTTGTACTTATCATGCTTGGCCCCAAGTAAGCACTCAGGGAAAGATTCTGGAATGAATAGATAGGGGCATCTTCTGCATAGAGGTGAGAGTTCACTCCATGAATGAGAACCCATAGCCTGAGCATCATGAGAGAGGAAACAAAAAGATCTAAGTAAGGAGAAAGAGGATGATAGGTGGATATAGGTAGTGGCATTAGCCTGAGAAAGGAGTAGGGTCACAAATAGCTGGACACAAAATGTTAAAAGAATAGGAGTGAAGGACCATGCAGAAAAAAAAATGGCAGATCAGAACAGCCTAGAACTTTTTGGAGGAGAGAAAAGTGGAGTGAACTTTGGGGAGACTGGGGTGAGGAGGGGGCTCTTTGAGCCCAAAATGAAGAGTCCACATGGGAACTAAGGCAGGGTCGAGCCATCAGCTCCACCCCACTAACCCTTTTCTCTAAACCCCTAGACTACCGGCCTTTCAAAATAACAGGGCGGTGCCATCTGATGGATATGTCTGGAGCTGCAGGCTGCGGGCTTACACAATCATAGAGCGACAGGCTCCAGACACTTCAGAAGCTAGAATGTCAGGTGACTAAGCTCTCATGCAAGCCCTCAGGCTAACCCTTGGAAAGTCATTCACCCTTCCTTCCTGATAGACTTTCAAGAACAAAAAGGTTGGCACAGTCTAATCTCGTTCCTTGATACAGACCTTTCATTCTAGCCAGCCCCTCCAACATGTCCTCCTTGGTTTTCTAGCCCCTCAACCTTGGTTAAGGTCTTGCAGGCTCCTCAGCCTGGCATACTCTCCTTCCTCTCTCACCTTTATCCAAATGTCACCCATCCTTCAGGATGGTGCTTCTAAGTGGCAAAGGCACTAGGCTGAGAGACAGGAAACCTAGATTCCACTCTATGCTTGGTGATTTATTAGCTGTGTGACCTTGAGCTAGTCACTTTCCTTCTGGGCTGACAGGTTATTGATCTTTCCAGTACATCAGAGTTCCCTTTGGGGGGGCAGCCTGGGCTGTGATGTCCTAGAAAGATCAATATCCTGGCAGCCTAGAGGCCCTGACTCCCACTGGTACATTCAGCACATCCTTCCCCTCTCTAGGCCTCATTATACCCATCTGCACAATGAGGAGTAGAATTCTCAGTGTGTAAGGGCTTTTTCAGAGCTGATTTCTCAGAGTCTAACAGAAACATTGCCACCCCACCAGCTCCTTCTTTTGCCCCTCGTGTCATTTGTTCTTTCTGCAGCTTAGCTTTCAGTTCTTTGCTCCCCCGATCCAGCTGCCAGTTGAAGCACAAAGCCAACTCTACAGGCCTGGAACTCCCTCCCTTTTATACAGTGCTTTATGCCTATTTCTTCATAAACTTTTTAAAAATGTCATCATCATAACATGCTATAGAGGGATATAAGAGACAGACTAGTAAGTCCAAGGAACAGAGAAGAAAACAGAGGCCCAGAAAAATAAAGCCATTTGCTCAAGGACACATAAATAAGAAATCACAGAGTTAGGATAAAACTCTTAATCTGGTGTGCCTTTTTTTAATAACAGTTCAATGCCTGCCTTGCTGAGAATCACCATGACCTGTCTGTTGGAAGTTTGTGTGTGATGCCAAAAGTCCAGAGAAAGACCCAAAAATGCCCAGTTCTGTGGAGAGGGAAAACACAACCACAGGAAGTAAGATCACTTGACATTTGCTCCTATATCTCTCCCCCCATCACCTTTAATTTCTGGTTTCATTTATCTCTGGGCATTGCAGAAACAATCTTCAAACTCTGGAAAGTCAAAGCTCAAAGGCCTTTAGAGAGTCCCCATTCTATAGCTCCTATTTTACAGAGGCAGTGTATTCAAAGCTCAAAAAAGAAAAAAGGTTAATAAAGGTCCAACAAAACAGGTTTGTGTTTTGTCACACAGCAAATGTATAGCTAAGTCATTTCAGAATAGAATTTTCTCTTATTCCTACCTTATTCCTACCTTCAGCTCCACCTCTCTATTCCCAAACTGGAAAGGCAGGGAGATAGCCCTGGGGTAATCTTGCCATGCTTGGAGGCCTCCCAGCCTGGTCTGAGGGTTGATATGGAACCTCAAGGTTGGCTGGCTAGGATAGGGTCACAGAACTTGCAGAACAGAATCACAGAAACAGAAACCTTCAAAGCTGAAAAGGACCTTTAACACCACCTCACCAATATCTTCCACTCCACCATCATCTGCTTTTACAGATGAGAAGAAAGAGGCCCAGAGAATAGATGAGCCCAACACAACAGAATTTCTTCAAATTTTACCTGTCTTCTCAAGAGATCAACTGCACAGATGGTTACAAAAAGTTCAGAGGTTAGGGCACACTGACAACTGCACTTGCAATAAAAGTATGTTGAATGGAGATCTGAGATCAACAAATCATGAATGAGGAAGCTCCAATCTCTCATTCATCCAAGGAAATATTGAGAAAACAAGGAACTGCCTGAACCAATCTTTATGGAGCTCAGGAAAACAGTCAAAGATTTACAGCAACCAAGCAAACTCCCAATCAAGAAAAAGTCATCTTTGGAGCTGGCCTGGTGATGTAGTGGTTAAGTTCCCATGTTCAGCTTTGGTGGCCCAGGGTTCATCAGTTTTGATCCTGGGCGTGGACCTATTCACAACTCATCAAGCCATGCAGAGGTGGCATCCCATATAGAAGAACTATAACTTTACAACTATGATAGAAAACTATATACTGGGGCTTTGGGGAGAAGAAAGAAAAAAGAGGAAGATTGGCAACAGATGTTAGTGCAGGGCCAATCTCCCTCAAAAAAAAGAAAGAAAGAAAAAGCGATCTTCAAAATGATGAGAGAGTTTTGTGGCAATTTTACTCACCCATGCCCCACTCCCTCTCCCACACAGCATTGGCTGTGGTTTTGAGCAGGTGGCAGCCTAAATCCCAGTTCTCTCCTTTGATCTGGAAGGAGCAGAGCCAATCTTATTTGCAAATTACTATGTATCTCTACTCGAATCTGTCTAGGAGGGGTACCTGAAGACTGATATGAGGCACATGTCTCTGTTTTGCATAACTCAGAATGCACAAAGCAAAAGCAGCAGGCACTTATTGCAAAGAGTACAAGGCAACTACAAACTCACAGACATTTGGGGCAAGAGATTATAGGTGGAGACATACAAAAGACCTTCTACAGCCCAGAGATGAAGCTAGGAAAATACATACTCGTTGGGAAACTAGGACATTGAAAAGCAGCCATGTATATTAGAGAACTTAGAAAGCGATGCACATTCCCAGGCAAGATGCATGCTCAAAAAACTCCCAGGAACACCTAAGCTTTCACTTTGGGCTGATCCCTAGGCTCAGAGCAAGCCCAGCTAAGTGTGCAAGAGCGCCCCAGCAGAAAGCCAATCTGCAAAAACTGGGAGAGGAGGCTGTTCTCCTTTTTTAATTTCAGGGGGAAGAGGTTGTTTCAGTTCCTGGTGCTGAAGGAAATCTCTGTCAAAACACTAGCTGAACATGACCTATAGAAACAGAGAACTCATTGATCACACATGACAAGGAATAATCTCTGCAAACATAATTTTGAAAACTCTCAAAATAAATGGACTACTATAACTGTCAATAATAAAAAAAAAAAAGGAAACACTGGGTAAAAAGGAGAATCTGATTTCCAGAAATACATTATAATAGTCCTAATAGACCAAATTTTCAACGAAAATCATGAGGCATACAAAGAAACAGGAAAACATAGTTCATTCAAAGGAACAAATTAATTTGAGAGAAACCATCCCTGAGGAAGCCCAGACATCAGACTTAATAGACAAAGATTTTAAAACAACTGCCTTAAATATGCTCAAAGAGCTAAAGGAAAACATGGACAAAGAACTGAAGGAAATCAGGAAAATAATATATGAAAAAATGATGATATCAAAAAAGAGATAAAAATTATAAAGAGAAATCAAATAGAATTTCTGGGGCTGAAAACTATAACAACTGAAATTAAAGGTTCTCTAAAGGATTCAATGGCAAGTTTGTGCAGACAGAAAGGATCAGCAAACATGCAGATATGAGAATAGAAATAATCAAATTTGAGGAGCAGAAAGCAAAACAAATGAAGTAAAGAGAACACAAGCTAAAGGACTTGTGGGACATCATAAAGCAAGTCAACATATGCATTACTGGAATACTAGAAGGAGAAGAGAGAAAGGGGCAGGAAGAATATTTGAAGAACTAATGGATAAAGGCATCCCAAATTTGATGAAAAACATGAATCTACAAAACCAAGAAGCTCACCAACTGCACATGGGATCAACCCAGAGACCAACAAAGAGACTGTTGAAAACCAAGACAAAGAGACAATCTTGAAGGTAGCAAAGGAGAAGCAATTTGTCATGAACTAGGGATCCGCAATAGAATTATCAACAAATTTCTCAGCAGAAACCTTGGAGGCCAGAAGGAAGCGGCTTGATATATTCAAAGTGCTGAAAGAAAAAAATAACCTGTCAAGCAAGAATTCTATTTCTGTAGGTTGGTGTCAAGATGGCAGTGTAGGTGGACTCTGAACTTACCTCCTCCCACAGACACAACACATTTACAACTACTCTTGGAATAATTACCCAGAGAAAGAACTGAAAACTGGATAAAAAGAACCTCCACAACAAGAGACAGTCCTGACTGAGGCAGAAGACACACAAATTCCTTTCTGGAGAGAAAAAAAGCCACCTTCACAAGCTGCAGGGCTTTATGGCCATCCAGGAGCAATACTAAGGCATGCAGCCTTCCCTGGAGGAGTGGGGGACCTGAGAGGGTCAGCATTACCACTATAAGAAGCTTTTGGACACACCACAATTGAGATGAGTGTCATAATATCTGGCTTTGCTGCCTACTAACAACAATGGAGAATACCCCCAGAAAACCTGTCAGACATAAGGGAAAAAAGCAGGCTTTTAAAGGGCCAATGCACAAATTCACCCATTTTGGAATGCAACCTAAAATCACCAGAAAGAAATGTGGACAGTCCTTTGGTGAAAAGAGACTCACCTGATAGGCTCTGGGTGCATATCAGTGAGAGGTGAGACCTCTCCAGGGACTGAGACATTGGTGGCAGCCATTATTGTGTACAGGCATGCTGACACAGACACTGGCACACACCATTGGAGTTCTTCTCCCCAGCTGTTAGACCAGGGTCTGCCCCACCCACTAGAAGACTGATTTATTTCAGCTCAGCCAGGGAAGGCATCCAAACCTAGGGATGGGTTGCACCCAACAGCAAGCCCTTGGGGAACTTGTGGGCCTGCACAGGTGGAGTGCCTGGAACTTCTGCAGTTCAGCCAACAGATCCACCTCTGTGGGGCAGAGCATGTGCAAGGAGAGGGAGGAGTGTGTGGGGCATTGGTGGAGTGTGTGGGGTCTCTGCAGTGGGGTGACTGAGTCCACTTCAGGGAGTTGGGGCACGTGCATGTGGCAGGACTGTGTTAATGGTGTGTGTGGCCCTGTGGGCAGTGGGCTTTGTCACCTGCAGAAGACTTGTGCTACTCAAACAGCCACACAGGGCTTCCAAAGCCTGAAACAATTGGGTGCTCCTGTGCCTGGGACTGGCCCAACTCAGCTCCAATCTTGAGAGAGCTGACAATAGCCTTGCATGTGGGAGTCCTACAGCAATTGTGAGCCCCTGAGCCTAACAACCAGCCATGTTAGGGGCCTACCCACTTAACAGAAAAACTGCAACAGGAGTGTGCCAGTAGACCTAGCAACCAATTGCACTGGGGCTCCCAATGCCTGATACAGTGACTGAAGGGACCATAGCAGCCACACCCAGCTGAGCATTACAGTCAACCAGGCAGGAGGACAGCCCAGCCTCTCTGGGCACCTGCAGCAAGAGCAACCCTGCCACAGCAGAAGGACACATGTAGCTCACAGGGGTCAATCCAGGAACATTTGGAACTGATGACAAGAGGGAAGCACACTGCTGGGCCTCATAAGGCATCTCTTACATAAGGCCACCTCTCCAAGACCAGGAGATGTAGCTGACCTACCTAATATGTAGATGTAAGCACAGAAAATGAGGCAAAATGAGGTGGAAAGGAATATGTTCCAAGTAAGGAAACAGGACAAAGCCCCAGAAAAAGAACTAAATGAATCAGAGATAAACAATCTACCTGAGAAAGAGTTCAAACAAAAAGTCATAAGACTGCTCACTGATCTTGGGTGAAGATGGATCAACTCAGCGAGAACTTCAACAAAGAATTGGAAAATATAAAAAAGAACCAATCAGAAATGAAGAATACAATATGGGAAATGAAAAATTCACTAGAGGGACTCAGTAGCAGAGTAGATGATACAGAAGAATGTATCAGTGAGCTGGATGAAAAACTAGAGGAAATCACCCAAGCTAAACAGATAAAAGAAGAAAGAACTAAAAAGAATGAGAACAGTCTAAGGGACCTCTGGGAGAATGTCAGCTACCATTAACATTCATATTATAGGTGTCCCAGAAGGAGCAGAGAGAGACAAAGGGGCAGAGAATCGATTTGAAGAAATAATAGCTAAAAACTTTCCTAACTTAAGGAAGGAAATAGACTTCCAGGTACAAGAAGCACAGAGAGCACTAAACAAGATAAAACCCAAAGAGGCCCACAACTAGACACATTATAATTAAAATGTTAAGAATTAAAGATAAAGAGAGAGTCCTAAAGGTCAAAAGAGAAAGGCAACAAGTTACATACAAAGGAAATCCCATAAGGCTATCAGCAGACTTCTCAGCAGAAACCTTACAGGCTAGAAGAGAGTGGCACAACATATTTAAAGTGCTGATAAGAAAAAATCTACAACCGAGAATACTCTATCCGGCAAGGTTATCATTCAGAATGGAAAGAGAGATAAAGAGTTTCCAAGACAAGAAAAAATTAAAGGATTTTATCACCAAGAAGCCAGTCTTACAAGAAATGCTAAAGGGACTTATTTAAGTGGGAAAGAGAAGACCACAAATAGGAAAATAAAATTATTTTTAAAAAAGCAATAAAATCACTGGTAAAAGCAAAAATACAGTAAAGGTAGCACATCAACCATCTATGAAGATAATATGAAGGTCAAAATACAAAAGTATTAAAATTAACTATTTCCATGATAAGAGGGTAAAGGATACATGCACACAAAAAAATAGGTTAGATATGATATCAAAAACAAAAAAGGTGGGAGGAGGGCAGTAAAAGAATAGAGCTTTCAGAAAGAGGTCAAACTAAAGAGACAATCAACTTAGAGATTGCTATATACATAGGTTATTATATATGAACCTCTTGGTAATCACAAACCAGAAAGCTATAATAAATACACAAAAAATTAAGAGAAAGTAATCCAAACAATACTAAAGAGAGCCATCAAACTACAGAAAAGAGAGCAAGAGAAGAAGAAAGGAACAGACAAGAACTACTAAAACACCCAGAAAAAAAGTAACAAAATGGCAATAAGTACATACATATCAATAGCTACTTTAAATGCCAATAGACCGAGTGCTCCAATCAAAAACATAGGGTGGCTGGTTGGATAAAAAAACAAGACCCATATATATATACCGCATACGAGAGACACACTTCAGACTTAAAGACACTCACAAACTGAAAGGGAAGGGATGGAAAAAGATACTCCATGCAAATGTCCATGAAAAGAAAGCTGGGGTAGCAATACTTATATTAGACAAAATAGACTTTAAAAGAAAACTGGTAACAAAAGACAAAGAAAGGCACAACATAATGATAAAGGGAATAATCCAACAAGAATATATAACACACAAAAATATCTATGAGTCCAACATAGGAGCACCTAAACATATTAAGCAATTATTAACAGACATAAAATGTGAAATAGACAGTAACACAATAGCAGTAGGGGACTTTAACATTCCACTTACACCAATGGATAGATTGTTCAAACAGAAGATCAACAAGGAAACATTGGCCTTAAACAATACACTAGACCAGATGGACTTAGTAGATATATACAAAACATTCCATCCAAAAACAGCAGAACACACATTCTTTTCAAATGCACATGGAACATTCTACAGGACTGATCACATATTAGCCACACAAAAAAACTCAATAAATTTAAGAAGATTGAAATAATACCAACCATCTTTTCTGACTGCAATGGTATGAAACCAGAAATTAACTACAGGGAGAAAATGAGAAAAGCCACACATATGTGGATATTAAACAAAATGCTACTGAACAATTGGGTCAAAGAAGAAATCAAAAGAGAAATTAAAAAACACATGGAGAGAAAGACAAATGAAAATATGACATGCCAAAATTCATGGAATACTGCAAAAGTGGTACTAAGAGGGAAGTTTATAGCAATACAGGCCTACCTCAAGAAACAAGAAAAATCTCAAATAATCTAACAGTGCACCTAAAGGAACTGGGAAAAGAACAAACAAAGCCCTAAATCAGTAGAAGGAAGGAAATAATAAAAATCAGAGCAGAAATAAATGAAATAGAGACTAAAAAATAAAGAAAAGAAAAGAATCAATGAAACCAAGAGCTGGTTCTTTGAAAAGATAAATAAAATTGACAAACCTTTAGCTAGACTCACCAAGAAAAAAACAGAGAAGGCTCAAATAAATAAAATCAGAAATGAAAGAGGAGAAATTACAACAGACACCTCAGAAATACAAAAGATTATAAAAGACTGCTATGATTAGCTATACACCAATGAAATGGATAATCTAGAAGAAATAGATAAATTCTTACAATCATACAACCTTCCAAAACTGAATCAAGAAGAAATAGAGAATTTGAATAGACCAATCACAAGCAAGGAGATTGAAACAGTAATAAGAAACCTCCCAAAAAATAAAAGTCCAGGACCCGACAGATTCCCTGGTGAATTCTACCAAACGTTCAAAGAAGACTTAATACCTACACTTCTTAAACTCTTCCAAAAAATTGAAGAGGAGGGGAAGCTTCCTGCTCATTTTATGAAGCCAACATTACCCTGATACAAAACCAGATGAGGCCAACACAAAAAAAGAAAATTACAAGCCAATATCCCTGATGAACACTGATGCAAATATTCTCAACAAAATACTAGCAAATTGAATACAATACAGTAAAAAGATCATACACCATGATCAAGTGGGATTTATTCCAGGGATGCAGGGATGGTTCAATATCTGCAAATCAATCAATGTGATACACCCCATTAACAAAATGAAGAATAAAATTCACATGATCATTTCAATAGATGAAGAGACAGAATTTTAGAAGATAGAGCATCCATTTATGATAGAAACTCTGAATAAAATGCGTATAGAAGGAAGGTACCTCAATATAATAAAGACCATATATGACAAACCAACACTAATATCATTGTTAATGGAGAAAAAGTGAAAGCTATCCCTCTAAGAACAGGGACTAGAGAAGGATACCTGCTTTCACCACTCTTATTCAATATAGTATTGGAAGTCCTAGACAGAGCAATCAGGCAAGAAAAAGAAATAAAAGGAATCCAAATTGGAAAGGAAGAAGTGAAACTCTCACTATTTGCAGATGATATGATTTTATATATAGAAAATCCTAAAGAATCCACCAAAAAACTTTTAGAAATAATAAATGAATACAGTAAAGTTTCAGGTTCAAAATTAACATAAAAAAATCAGTTGCATTTCTATACACTAACAATAAAGTAGCAGGAAGAGAAATTAAGAATACAATCTCATTTACAATTGGAAAAAAAAGAATAAAATACCTAGGAGTAAACTCAACCAAAGAGGTGAAAGATCTGCACACTGAAAACCATAAAACTTTGTTGAAAGAAATAGAAGACACGAAGAAAGGGAAAGATTTTCCATGCTCTTCAATTGGAAGAATTAACATAGTTAAAATATCCATACTTCCTAAAGCAATCCACAGATTCAATGCAATCCCTATCAAAGTCTCAACAACATTCTTCACAGAAATAGAACAAATAATCCTAAAATTTATATGGAATAACAAAAGACCCCAAATAGCCAAAGCAATTCTGAGAAAAAAGAGCAAAGCTGGAGCTACCACACTCCCTGATTTCAAAATATACTACAAAGCTATAGTAACCAAAACAGTATGGTACTGGCACAAAAACAGACACTCAGATCAATGGAACAGAATCAACAGCCCAGAAATCAACCTGTACATCCATGAATAGCTAATTTTTGACAACAGGGCCAAGAACATACAATGGAGAAAGGAAAGTCTCTTCAACAAATGGCATTGGGAAAACTGGACAGCCATATTCAAAAGAATAAAAGTAGACCATTATTTACACTGTACACAAAAATTAACTCAAAATGGCTTAAAGACTTAAATGTAAGACCTGAAAGAATGGAACTTCTAGAAGAAAATATAGGCAGTGCACTCTTCAACATCAGTCTTAGCAGCATATTTTCAAGTACTGTGTCTGACCAGGCAAGGGAAACAGTAGAAAAAGTAAACAAATGGGACTACAAACTAAAAAGCTTCTGCACAGCAAAGGAAACCAGCAACAAAACAAAAGGCAACCTAACAATTGGGAGCAGATATTTGCAGACTATATATCTGATAAGGGGCTAATCTCCAAAATATATAGAGAATTCAAACATCTCAACAACAAAAAAATAACAACATGGGCAAAAGCTCTGAACAAACATTTCTCCAAAGAAGACATACAGATGGCCAACAGGCACATGAAAAGGTGTCCAACATCATTAACTATCAGGGAAATGCAACTCAAAACTACAATTAGATATCACCTCACACTTGTCAGAATGGCTATAATTAATAAGACAGGAAACAACAAGTGTTGGAGAGGATGTGGAGAGAAGGGAACTCTCATACACTGCTGGTGGGCGTGCAAACTGGTGCAGCCACTATGGAAAACAGCATGGAGATTCCTCAAAAATTTAAAAATAGAACTACCATATGATCCAGCTACTCCACTGCTGGGTACTTATCCAAAGAATATGAAAACATGAATGCATAAAGATACATGTACTGCTTTGTTCATTGCAGCATTATTCACAATAGCCCTGAGTTGGAAGCAACATAAATGCCTATCAAGGGAAGAATGGATAAAGATGTGGTATATATACACAATGGAATACTACTCAGCCATAAGAAATGATGAAATCCAGCCATTTCCGACAACATGGACGGACACTGAGTGTATTCTAAGCGAAATAAGTCAGAGGGAGAAGGTTAAAAACTGTATGACCTCACTCACAAGCAGAGGATAAAAACAACCACAAACACAGAGACAGATATTGGATTGGTGATTACCAGAGTGGGAAGGGGGTGGGGGGATGGTGTAAGTGGGGATTAGGCACATGTGTGTGGTGATGGATTGTAATTAGTCTTTAGGTGGTTAACATGATGTAATCTACACA
Source organism: Tapirus indicus (assembly GCA_031878705.1). NCBI lineage: Eukaryota > Metazoa > Chordata > Mammalia > Perissodactyla > Tapiridae > Tapirus > Tapirus indicus. Next base: position 51,841,007 of record CM062942.1, read on the forward strand.
GAAATGAAAATATAATGATATACATCTGAAATTTGTATAATGTTATAAACCAATGTTACCACAATTTAAAAATTTAGAAAAATTCTATTTCCAGCAAAACTGTCCTTCAAAACTGAGGAAGAAATTAGTACATTCCCCAGAGATAATTCTCCAAAGACATTCTCCAAAGATAATCAAAGGCTGCAGGAATTTATTACCACTAGGCCTTCCCTACAAGAAATGCTAAAGGGAATCCTTTAGCTTGACATGAAAGGACATTAAACAGTAGTAACTCAAAGGCATATGACAATATAAAGATCTTTGGCAAAGGTAAATACATGGGCAAATATAAAAGCCAATATTATTGTAATTTTGGATTTTAACTCTATTTTATATTTTCTACATAATTTAAAACAAAATAGCATTAAAATAATTTTAAATATATGTTATTGGGCATATTTTTGTAAAAATACAATTTGTGACATCAATAGCATAAAGGAGCCAGAGCTGAATAGGAGTAGAGTTTTTGTATGTGATTGAAAATAAGTTGGTGTCAATTCATATTAGACTGTTACAACTTTAGGATGTTATATATAATCCTCATAGTAATCACAAAGAAAATATCTATAGAATATACACAAAAGGAAATGAAAAGGGCATCAAAACATGTCACTATAAAAATCAAACACAAAAGAAGACAGCAATGGAGAACATGAGGGGCAAAAAAGCTATAAGAAAATCAGAAAACAAACAGCAAATGGCAGAAGTAAATCCTTCCTTTTCAGTAATTACGTTAAATGTAAATGGATTAAATTTTCCAATCTAATGAAGAGATTAACAGAATGGATTAAAAAACATGGCACAACTACAAGTTGTCTAAAAGAAACTCACTTTATATTTAAAGACACAAATAGGTTGAAAGTAAAAGAATGGTAAAAGATATTCCATACAAATAATTATCAAAACAGAGATGGGGTAGCTACAATAATATGAGATAAAATAAACTTTGTCAGGAGCTAACTGAATTGTGCCCCCCCCAATTCATGTGTAGAAACCCTAATCCCCAATGTGACTATATTTAGAGATAGGGCCTGTAAAAAATAATAAAGATTAAGTGAGGTCATATGGTGAAACCTTAATCCAGCAAGACTAGTATCCTTATGAGACCTCTGTCTCCACATGCACACAGAGGAAAAGCCATGGAGAACATAGTGCAAAGAGAGCCATCTACAAGCCAGGAAGAGAGTTCTCACCAGAAACTAACCCTGATGGCATCTCAACCTTGGACTTCTATCCTCCAGAACTGCGAGAAAATTATTTTTTCTTCTTTAAACCACTAGTCTATCATATTTTGTTATGGTAGCCCAAGCTGACTAATGGAGACTTTAAGTAAAAAACTGTTACAAGATACAAAGAACATTACATATTGATAAAGGGATCAATTCCCCAAGAAGATATAATAATTATAAATACATATGCACCAAATATCACAGCCCAAAAATATATGAATCAATCATTAACAGAATTGAAGGTAAAAATAACAGTTTTACATTAATAGTTGGAGACTTCAATACTTCACTTTTAATAATGGATAGAAAAGCCAGACAGAAGATCCATAAGGAAATAGAGGACTTGAACAACACTATAAATCCATTGGACATAACAGACATATAGAGATCACTCCACCCAATGAGAGCAGAATACATATTTTTTTCAAGTGCACATGGAACATTCTGGGATAGACAATACATTAGGCCACTAAATGAATCTTAAAATGGTTTAAAAAGATTGAAACCATACAAATTACCTTTTCTGATCACAATAGAATGAAACTAGAAAACAATAACAGAAGGAAAACTGGAAAATTCACAAATATGTGCAAATTAAACACCACACTCTTAAACAACCAATACGTCAAAGGGGAAATTAGGAAATACCTTGAGACAAATAAAAATGAAAAGGTAACATACCAAAATTTATGGGATGCAATAAAAGTACTAACAGATAAGTTTATAGCTGTAACTGTATATATTAAAAAAGAAGAAAGATCCCAAGTCAATAATCTAACTTTATACCTGAAGGAACTAGAAAAAGGAGAGCAAAAAAACCCAAAGCTAGCAGGAGAAAGGAAATAATAAAGACTAGAGCAGAGATAAACAAAAGAGAGAATAGAGAAAAAAGAAAATCAATGAAACCAAAAGTTGATTCTTTGAAAAGATCAACAAAATTGACAAATCTTTAGCTAGATTGACCAAGAAAAATAGGAGAGAATATTTAAGTTACAAAAATCAGAAATGAAAGTGGGAGCATTATTACCAATTTTACAGAAGTCAAGAAGAATTATCAGAGAATACTATGAACATTGGTACACCAACAGATTGGATAATCTAAGTGAAATAGGCAAATTCTTAGAAAAGCACAAATTACCTAAACTGACTCAAGAAGAAACAGAAAATCTCAGCAGACCTATAACTAATAAGGAGATTGAATCAATAATCAAAACCCTACCCTACCCCAAAAAGCCTTGAATCAAATGGTTTCACTGGTGAATTCTACTAAACATTTAAAGAAGAATTAACAGCAATACTTCTCAAATTCTTCCAAAAAGTTGAAGAAGAAGGAATACTTCCTAAGTCATTTTATAGGCCAGCATTACTGTAATACCAAAGCCAGACAAAGACACTACAAGAAACCTGCAGAAAAATATCCCTTATGAATCTTGATCCCAAAACCCTCAACAAAATAGCAGCATATTAAAAGGATTATACTTCATGACCAATTGGGATTTATTTTGTGAATGCAATAAAGTTTCAACATATGAAAATCACTCAGTGTAATACGACATTAATAGAATGAATGGTAAAAAACACATACATAATCATCTGAACCGATGTCAAAAAATCGTTTGACAAACTTCAGCACCCTTTTGTGATAAAAATACTCAATACACTGTGAATAGAATGAAACATTTTCTACATGATAAAGGCCATATATGCACAACCCAGAGTTAACAATGTACATAATGGTGAAAGACTGAAAACTTTTCTTCTGAGATACGGAAGAAAACAAGGATGATCACTTTCACCACTTTTATTCAACATAGTATTAGAAGTTCTATCCAAAGCAATTAGGCAGGAAAAAGAAATAAAAGGCATTCAAATTGGAAAGAAAGTAAAATTATCTGTTTGAAGATATGATCTCATATGTATAAAACCCTAAAGATACCACAAAAAAACTTTTAGAGCCAATAAAAGAATTCAGCAAAGTTGAAGGATGCAAAATCAACACACAAAAATCAGTTCCATTTCTATACACTTACAATGAGCCATCCAAAAAGGAAATTAAGAAAACAATTCCACTTCCAATAGCATCAAAAAGAATAAAATCCCTAGAAATAAATTTAATCTGGGAGGTAAATGACTTGTCCACCAAAACTACAAAACATTGCTGAAAGAAATTAAAGAAATAGATAAATGGAAAATCGTGTGTTTGTGGATTGGAAGACTTATTATCATTAAGATGACAATACTACCCAACCCAAACTACAGATTCAACGTACCCCTAACAAAATCTCAATGGCATTTTTTTGCAGAAATAGAAATATCTATGATAAAATTTGGGACTCTGAATAGCCAAAACAATCTTGAAAAAGAACAAAGTTAGTGGACTTGCACTTCCTGATTTCAAAAGTTATGACAAAGCTTCAGTAATCAAAACAGTGTGGTATTGGCATAAGGACAGACAAACAGACCAATGGAATAGAACAGAGAGCCCAGAAACAAATCCTTGCATATATGCTCAATTGATTTTCAACAAAAGTGCCAAGACCATTAATTGGTGGAAAGAATAGTTTTTTTCAACCAATGGTTTGGGAAAACTGGATGTCCACATGCAAAAGAATAAAGTTGGATCCCTATCCTACACCATATACAAAAAGTTTTTTGAAATGGGTCAAAGACCTAAAATTAAAAGCCAAAATTATAAAAGTCTTAGAAAAAAGACATTGGGGAAAATCTTCATGACATTGGATTTGGTGAATATTTCTTGGATATGACACCAAAAGCACAGGTAACAAAAGAAAACAGGTAGGTAAATTGGAGTTCATCAAAATGAAAACCTTTTGTGCATAAAAGGATACTAATAAGAGAGTAAAAAGATAATGCACAGAATGGGAGGAAATATTTGCAAATCATATATCTGATAAGGAGTTGATATTCAGAATATATAAGGAACTCCTACAACTCAACAACAACCAATTTAAAAATGGTCAAAAGACTTGAATAGACATTTTTCCAAAGGAGATAAACAAATGGCCACTAAGCACATTAAGTTGCTTAACGTCACTAGTTATTAGGGAAATGCAAATCCAAACCACAATGAGATAACGCTTCTCACCCCCTAGGATAGCTAAAACTTAAAAAAAACCCCACAAAATAGTAAGTATTGGTGAGGATGTGGAGAAATTAGAACCCTCATGTACTGTTGATGGGAATGTAAAATGATGCAGCTGCTGTGGAAAATGGTTTGGTGGTTCCTCAAAAAGTTAAACATAGAACTGCCATATGACATAGCAATTCCATTTCTAAGTATATACTCAACATAACTGAAAGCAGAGACTCAAACAGATACTTGTACATGAATTTTTACAGCAGCATTGTTCACAATAGCCAAAAGGTGGAAAAAGCAACCCAAATATCCATCAACAGATGAATGGATAAATAAAGGTGGTATATGCATACAATGGAATATTATTCAATCTTAGAAAGGAATGAAATTCTGCTACATGCTCCAACAATGGATGAACCTTGAAAACATTATGCTAAGTAAAATAAGTCAGACACAATAGGACACATATCATATGATTCTACGTATGTGAGGTACCTCAAATAGGCAAATTTGTAAAGACAGAAGGTAGACTAGAGGTTTCCAGGGGATAGGGGGCACAGGAAGGAGGAGTTATTGTTTAATGGGTACAGAGTTTATGTTGGGGATGATGAAATAGTTTTGGAAGTGGATGTTAGTGACAGTTGCACAACATTGTGAACATAATACCACTGAATTATACAATTAAAAATGGATAATTTGTCAATTTTATGTTATGGATATTTTACCACAATAAAAAAAAAATCTGTCATAAAATATATAGTGAATGGAACTGAGTTCTATAAAAGGATTCAAATTAGCAAAGAGAAGGCCCCTGGGGTTGGGATCAGTCCTATATTACTTCCTGCAGCTCATAGACGATTCCTCACAGAAGTGAAAAAGTGGATCAATGACTAGGAAAGACTAGGGGCACAAAGTCAGTCTGGCATGTCCATGAAGAACAATTTTCCCTTTTTTAAGAATCTACTTCAAGCCAGTTATAAATCTGAGGCTGAGCTAGAAAAGGTGCTAGCTTTATGTAGTTTCAGGGACCTGGGTCCCAGAAATTATTCCTTGCCTGTTCACTAATGCCTGAAATCTTTCTGAGGAGACAAAATCTTTCATTCATTGGCTAGCAGAGTTACAAGATGCCTTCAAACTCAGTGAGTTCCACTCCCTAATGCTCCTTTGTAGGTGAGGGAACTAACCTCCAGAGATGGAAAGGATCTTTCTCAAAGCCTTACAGCCAGCGAATTGGTAGAGCCAGGACTCAAACCCAGATTGGACTTCTCCTCAGGATAGAAGTTTCTGGGCCTCTGACTAGGGCGCCTTTTCCTGTATGGTAGATCAGCTTCACATTGCAAAGAAGAGAAGGTCTTATTCTTTCTTCCATGGAACTTTGAGAGGTTTTTTCCATGCCTAATATCTTATCTGATCCCAGTTTGACTTCTAATTTCCTGAAAAATGTGGGGTGCTCTTTTCCCCTCCCTCCTTTTGACAGAGGTTGTGAGAAACTATGCAATAAAATGTTTTGTACCTTAAATTTGTTCCATCATTGACTGCCTGCAGTTGGGCTTCAGGTTTCTGAGTTTAGGCTTAGGGTTTCTTTCAACACTTTCACCCCCTTCTCCTGGGCCTTTATCAGTAGTATCTTGACAGCTGTGGAGGAGAGTTTAGGACAGAGCACTTCAGAGTCCTCTGGCTGTACAAGAGTTAAATTTTTCATAGGATCTAAGTAGAGAATCCTTTGTGCCTCAGAATTAACTGTCTACCTGCACCCACATGATAGGACAGCAGTTGAAGGATATTCAGAACCAGAGAGACCACCTCTGAGATGAAAAATAATAGTAATAATAAATAACCATCATTTATAGAGCCTCTCCCAGGTGACAGACAATTTCCTGTACATTGCCTTATTTAATTCTCATCTCAACCCTCTGAAATTAGTAGCCACGTTTTCCAGATGAAGAAATCGAGGCTTAGGGTAGTTAGCCTGCTGAGCTAGTAAATTGCAGAGCTGGGATTTGAGCTGAGGCTCTTTCTGATCCCACAGGCAGTGTTTTTTGTTTGTTTTTGTTTCTTGACTCCCATGACACTTGAGGATGGATGGGGGCTTCTCTGGTCATTCCAGTAAGGCAGAGAGAAAATCCTGGAGAAGCCCAATCATTAGCTTCTAGGATGCGTCATTGCAGTCCAGGGGATGTGACATCACCTTTCCCATCCTCTTCCTGCATAACAAAAGAAACTTAGGTAGCCCTGTCTCTGCTATGAGCCTCTGAAAATCTGCAATATGGGAACTGCCATTGATGAAAATGGGGAACTGGCACGAGGAAAACAGGAAAAGCAGCAGTCCCTGGGCTACATGGTACATAAACACTTCTCAAACTTGAGTGGGCATCAGAAGCCCCAGGGAGCTGATGCACATGCAGATTTTTAGACCCCATCCCTGAGATTCTGATCCAGGGGTTTGGGCATGAGACCTAGGAATCTGCATGTGTAACATGTTCCCCCAAGTGATTCTGATGCAGGCTGTCCCTGGATGGCACTTTTTTCTTTACCTTTTATTGTAAAAAAAACCCTCAAATATATAAAAAGTAGAAAGAGTAGTGTAATAAACTATGATATACCTATCACCTAGATTTAATAATTATTAACATTCTACTGTATTTGCTTCAACTATTTTTTCTGAAGTATTTTAAATTACAGATATCATAAAGTTTCACCTTATATGTTCAGTATGCATCTACCAAAATGAGGACTTTTCCCTACATGACCACAATACCATTATCACAACTAACAGAATTAACAGCAATTCCTTAATATCCAGACTGTGCTATTGAGAAATCTGTTCTAGAATTTCTTTCTTGCCTATGGGAATTATGTCTTTCCTCTGCCTTCATAGATAGCAACAGAAGGAGGTGAGACATTACTTCTCAAAAGATAATGATTCATCATGCTTTCTAAATATATCTTCCATGCATCCCTGCTGCCCTGGTTCAGACCTAGAGCCTCGCTTACCTGGATTGTTGTAATAGTCTCCTACTGGCTTTCCTGCCTCCTGATTCCTCCTCCTCCAATCTACTGTTCACACAGGTGCCTTCTAAATAAAATAAAATTCCTCCCTTAGCATTCTTGGCCTTCCCCAATCTGCCTCCAGCCTATTGCTATAACTTCATCATCTACTTTTCTCCCACTCAGGCCTAATCTGCCCACTTTGGAGTATCACCTTCTTCATGAAGCCTTCCTTGATTAAGCTCTCCCTCCTTTACTTCACCAGAGCACCGGGTCTACAGCTTTTTCCCCCTTACAGCTTTTTAATAGTTACTTCCATACTTCTCTTATTCCCCTACCTGCTAGACTGAAGCACAGGGGCCCTGCCTCATTTGTCTTTGTACCTCCCACTTGTGGGGCCTAGTCCAGCACTATACTCCCAGCGGCCACCTCCAAAATTGCCCCATAGAATGATCTGGGGTAGAGGAATATCCTGACCAAGGGACAAATGGACAACTTCACAAAGGTGCATGGCTGCACAACCCCCAGAGAGGCATCTCTAAGTGCTGGCTCCATCTTTGTTCAGGCAAGAGGCAAGAAGAAAGGAGGGTAGGTCTGAGGAGAGAAAGGAAGTAACTGCTCCAGATTAGGAATAGGAAGGGGAGGATGATCATTTGCTCAGAATTCAGCTCCCAAACCATGCCTGCAATATCATCTCTGATCCTCCTCACACACCCTACAAAGGTCAGCACTGGCCCACCTCAGTGAGAAGTGGCTTCCACTTTCTCTGAGATTCTGAGTATTGGGACCACACAGGTCAGAACTTAATTATTGTTTGCTGCTCTAAGAATTCAGTGAGGAGGTCTTGAAGTCTTTTGTCCTTCTGACATCCTCTACAACCTCTCTCCATCCATCCATAGCCTCTCTTTCCCTCTACAGCATGGCCTGGTCCTAAGCTAAGCACACAGTTGGCTTTCAATGAATGCTGCCTGACTGAAAGTCACTCCTACTATTTCTCATTCTGCTCCTCTCCTCACTCAACACCCTCTCCCACATCAACCTCAACTTTTAACCTCCATAGGCCCATCTCTGGGAAAGGGAAGGGGGCTGGGTAGCTCATTCCCACTGTTGCAGGGTCATTTGGATTTGCAGGCCTCTGTCATGAGAACACCAAGGGCACGGGCTGAGAAGCCCCATCTCCACCACAGAGCCCTCAGACTGGCCAAACCTCCCTGCTAGCTCCCGCATAAGGAGGTTGAACTAGGCTGTTGTGAGGATTAAATCAGTTATATATATATATATATATGAAAATATCTGGCACAAATTACATACTATATAAGTATTATTAATTTTAAATATACTACTTTGATGCATAAGATTTTAGGAATTCTTTTTAAAAAGACAGTAGAGGGGAAAACACTTTGCTGTGATTCTAAACTGAGTTATATCACTAGCCCAGACTATAACCATTCACCCAGCCATTCTTGGCTCAGGCAAGAGGCAGTTGGCATGCCAAGTTCTAGCCACAAGCAAGGAAAGATTACAGGAGGAAATTCTGGTCCATTCAATCCCAAGGGGCAAGACTAAATTTCAGGAAAACTCTCCACTTCCTCTAGACTCATTACTAGTTTAAGGATCTCTCTCACCTCCCAAGCCTAGAGGCAAAAAGCCCCAGAGTCTTGGTGAAGGGGAAGTAATGAGAAGTGAAGAGAAGATCCAAGCCCAGGCAGGTCTTCTCCAGAGAGGGGTGCAGCAGTGGGGCTTTTTATCTGGGAGGGCCCAGGGAGATGTGGAGCAGCATGGGCTCCAGGCAGCTCTATCAGCTAGGATCAGCATCAGTGAAGACTGAATAAGTCCTCAGTGTGAAAGTTGTGGGTGTCTGTGGTGGTGGCAATGACTGCTGGGGTCCTCCTGCTCTCCTTTTCCCCCACTTGGAGAGGTCACACCAAGGGAATCTCTCTTGCTTACAAGCTACAGGCAGGCTTGTAGCTGGATCCCTTAACTCTACCTCAGTTTTTCCTGTCAATCACACTGCTGCCCTGAATGCAAGGGCTTTTAGAGAACTTCCAGTACATGTGTCAGTCTGTGGACATTGGGGGGGGGGCAAACACTATTTTTTAAAATTAAATTAGCACCCAATAGTTATAAATTAGAAGATTTCATATTAAATTCTAGATTTTTACCATCTCATGCATTTTCACATGACCATAATCAGCTGGAGCTGAGGAACAGTTGCTCTCTTTGCACAGAGCATGCACTCTTCAGTTCACCAAAATCTACACTACTCCCTGTTGTATTGCATTAAGAAGCTTCCATTTATTTCCCAGTGTTCATGTTTTAGAGATCATTTGAGTTTGCATCTCTGGACTAGTCTTAACCTCATCTTTTTACGAATGAAGAGATGGAAGACTAAGGAGGGAGTGCCCAAAATCACTGAAAGAATCTATGGCCATGAAGGTCAAGGGCCCAGGCCTACATTCCTCAGGCTAGTGTACTCTTTTCTACTCTGTGTGGCCTGACCTATAAACAGCTGCCATCTTGTGGGTGTGCTTTGGCAAGCTATGCATCAACTTTTGTCCTTCATGTGGAGGCTACAGTGCCTAGAGCCTTGTCAGGCAACACAGGTTGCCTGTGAGAAGGGGGTTACATGGAACACAGGTTGTGGCATGTTCTCTCACTCCATAGTCTGGCTGAGTGAAAGAGAGAGAGGAGGGTGGGGGAGGATGGTGCTACTCCAGCAATATCAAAGATAAGGAGGTGCTGGCTGTTGGTGGGTAGGGGAACTGGAGTCAGTATTGGGTCAGGGCCTTGGAGGGCTTTTGGAGTTTTCTGGAGCCAGAAATGTAATCTTATTTCCCCCTCAGAGATGCTCAGGCTCAGCAACACAAATACTAATCAATCAAATTCTTCAAAGCTTGATGTAAGAAAGAACAGCTGTCAACTCATTAACTTCCCCTGAGGGACAGAGCTGGTCAGGTCACTCACCACCACCATTCATTCAAGGGCCTTCTTTCCTAGTAGGTCAGTCTACTTTGGAGGCTGAATGCATACTTAGGAGACTTCTTGATTATCAGAGAATTAGGACAAAGGAGGTTCAACATTCTTGAAAGATGTTTCTCTTCATTCTTTTGATTGACTGTGATCTCCATAGCTCAAGTTTTCTTCTGAGTATCAGAGACATACTCACACCTTCTCAGAAATTGTAAGACTACACTGCTCCCCTTTTCCCAGCCTATACACCCCCCTACACACACTCTGTTATGACAACACAACAATTACCTCAAACAAGTTATAACACATTCAAGTGGATTCATCACATATTTGAACTAGGAGGTACTTAGAGATCCCCTGGTCCTGTCCCTTCATTTTAAAGAAGTGAAATTTCCACTCAAGCAGCAGGACTTGTTAAAGGTCATGTGGCAAATTAAGAGCAAAACTGACACCCAAACTCTAGGGTTCTTGATCTCTATACCAAAGCACTTCCCTCTTCAGCAGTGAGTGAGTGACATCTCTTTGAGGATCAGCTTACCTACCTGACTGAGTTGAGAAACACAGGGGCCCTGTCAATATCCATTTGCACATACCCTCTTTGGTTTTTGACAGGATCACTTTTGTAGGCAGATTGCTTCATCTAGTATGGGTTGATTTTTGCTGGCTTTTATCTCAGAGATATTTCCCTGCTTTCATACCCCTATCCTGAGATAGTACTGTCTTCGGGTGTTGTAGGTCCCAACACACTGCCCATGGTGGGTCATGGTCTTTATTCCTGCCAGAGGAGCCTCCTTCATATCTGGAAAAGGACATACTCTGGAGTGGGGTAGCGATCCTCCTGAGAACTTCTCACATTTCAATTTCCTCTCCTAGAAAACAAGGATAAGATTCATAAACCACTTCCCAAAAGACTCATTGGCAGAGTTAGGAAGACTTCAGTGTCCATGAATCCACATACATTGAGGAGGGTTCCTCTCTCCACTGAGACCTGACCTGCCTGTGAAAGATTCCTAAACGCCCATACATATTCTCCCATTGGCATTTCCTAGGCTACCATTCCTGCTTGGAATTGCTAACATAGCCTGCATATTGGCTCTGGCCTTAGCAGGGCTTTCTCTTTTGGCATAATTTTCTCACCTTTGTTTATATTCAGAGTGCAAGGCTAGGTAAAGAAAACCACCATCCATCTTTAGCATCATTGGTAGGTGAGGGCATTTACACATGCACACACATACAAACAGATACACACGCTGCATGGGGTTTGGTGCCAGCTGTGTTTCACATCACAGAGATTTGGGAGAGTGAGACAAACAGTGAACTTCAGCCCTTCCAGAGATAGAATGAAGGCATGCTTCAGTGGCTGTGTGTCCTGAAGGTAGCTGTATAAAATAGTCTCAGGTATAGCTTTAGTCTCAGGTCTGGCCAGGTAGTTTTAGCACTTGGTCTCTTTGCTGGAGTTTAGGGATGACTGTGCTCATCTTGAAGCTTAGAAGAGGATCAGAAAATGTGTCAGACTCATTCTGAAAGGCAATTGGAAATGTCCTCTATTCCCTCCTCTTGTCCTCTTTTCAGTACCATCTTCAAGACTTTATCTTCCTCCTCCTCCAAGGACCAAGTGCCTGCTGCTAGAGTCAGGAATGTTCTTTCCATCAAGGGTCACCAGATCCTCTTAGGAAACACTGTTACAAAGTTTCTGTTGTTATCTTCAAAGCATGCTTAAAATGTCCAGAAAGGGAAAATGATATAGCGTTTCATGTAAGGAAAAGTTCTAAGAAAGAGTGGCTTTAAAATTTATCCTGGAACCAGGTAGAAATGATAATATTCAGTATCTTGTAAACCAAACTCAAGGAGGAGACAAGATGACCTGATCCATATGGTTTAATGTGGTAGGTAGGAGAGGCTGGAGGCTTCTGGAATTTTATATACTTCCTGCCTGAACTCCACAGACCAAGCTTCTGGAAATAAAACTAAACGATAATGGAATGATGTCTGCATGATCTCAGTCAGAGTGGCATGAAGTCCTAGGACAAGGAGACAGCAATTTTGACACATGTTAGGAGAAGGAAAGTAAACTAACATTTAAAGAATATCTACCATAGATCAGAGTCTGTGCTAGACATTTTACATATGTTATCTCATTCAATCCTCATAAGAATCCTGTGTAGAGGCAAGATTATTCCAATCCTACAGATGAGAAAACTGAGGTGCAGAGAGGTCAATACTGTTGTATTTTGGCTGCCAAGCACGCAATTCTCCTCCTTTTGATAAAATATCTCTCTTATTTTATTTTAAGGACCCAAGCTTTCTCCAGTTCTTGTACATGTACTTTAGGCAGCGTTCCACAGGCAAGGCATATGATCCAGCCATGACCAATCAACACAGTGATTTCTAGCCACAGTGATTAGTTCAGGGACTTACACACAATTCAAAGTGATCTCATCAGGGTAAGTCTTGGACTTGCATGGGAATTCCCAGGAAATATCCCTTCTCCAACACACACTCAAGCCTGGAATGATGTAGCATGGAACTACTGGCAGGCATCTTGCCATCTTGAAGGGAGAGCTGACTGTGGAGCCAACCAAAGGAGATGGGCTAGAGAGAGAGAGAGACAGAGAGACAGAGGCTAGATCCTAGTGACAGCCTTGGAGCCCCTGGCTCAAGCTGCTTCTACCCTTGAACTTTTCAGTTTCATTAGCCCACATATTCCTCTTTTTGTTTAATCCAATTTTAGTTGGGGTTTCTGACAGTTGCAATGAAAATAATTCTGACTAACATAGTGAGTGACTTGTTCAAATTCACCAACGTAATAAGTAGAAAAGCTGGAATTGAAACCTATGTAACTAAATCTTTTCTAAATTATGTTGCCTACTAGAGGATCTTTGAATCCACTAGGCCAATCCCCTTCTTGAATCCACCTTGAGTTTTTTTCACACCTGGGACACTTTCCTCTAGCCACACTTCAGGTAATTAAGTGCTTTCTTAAAGCATGGGGTAGCATTAAACATAGTCCTCCAGGTGTGGCCTGGCCAGCCCAGGAAAGAACAGGATGACTGCTTCCTTTCTTATAGATCATATACTTCTGTTAGCGCAGCCATGGATCGTATTAGGTTTTTCTAAAGCCATACCACACTGTTGACTCACCATGAAATTAACTATCAACTACAACCCCTGAATTCTTCCATATCTACTTTGCTGAACCATGTATAACTCAGCCTGAACTTGTCCTAAGTATTTTGTATTTTTAAATAATTATTGCAATTAAGCAGCTTTTAGTATATTCACAAAGCTGTGCAACCATTATCACTATAATTCCAGAATATTTTCATCACTCCCAAAAGAAATCTCATACCCATGGGCAGCTGCTCCACACTTCTCTCTTCTAGCAGCTCCTGTAAACTGCTAATCTACTTTCTGTGTCTATCCATTTTTGTATTCTGGACATTTTGTATAAGTGGAATCACACAGTATACAGTCTTTTGTGTCAGGCTTCTTTCACATAGCAATTTTCAAGTTTCATCCATGTTATAGAATGAATCAGTACTTCAATCCTTTAAAATTTTCTTTATTGTGGTAAAATATAAACATAATATGTATCATTTTAGTCATTTCTAAGTATACAATTCAGTGGCATTGATTATAATCACAATGTCGTGTAACCATCATCACTCTCTATACTCAAACTTTTCCATCATACCCAACATAAACTCTATACCCATTAAACAATAACTCCCAATTCCTGACCCCCATCCCTTGGTAACCTCTATTATACTTTCTGTCTCTATGAATTTGCCTATTTGGGTTACTTCACATAAGTAGACTCATACAATATGTATCCTATTGTGTCTGCCTCATTTCACTTAGCATAATGTTTTCAAGGTTCATCCATGTTGTACCACGTAGCAAAATTCATTTCTTTTTAAGGCTGAATAATGTTTCATTGTATGGATATACTACCTTTTATATCCATTCATCTGTTGTTGGACCTTTGGGTTGTTTTTCCACTTTTCGGCTATTGTGAACAATGCTGCTGTGAACAGTGGTGTACAAGTATCTGTTTGAGTCCCTGCTTTCAATTTTTAAATGTATATACCTTGAAGTGAAATTGCTGGGTTGTATGGAAGTTCTATGTTTGACTTTTTGAGGAACCACCAAACTGTTTTCCACAGCAGCTATTTCACTTTACTTTCCCAACAGCAATGCATGAGGGTTCTAATTTCTCCACATCCTCACCAACACTTATTATTTTCATTTTTTTTAGCCATCCTAGTGGGTGTGAAGTGTTATCTCATTGTGGGTTTTATTTTTACTTCCCTAATGACTAATGATGTTGAGCATTTTTTCATATGCTTAGTGGCTATTTGTATTTTGGGGGGAGAAACTTCTATTGTCTTCTGCCCATTTTTGAATTGGGCTATTTATTATTTTGTTGTGGACTTGTAGGAGTTCTTTATAGATTCTGGATATTAACTCCTTGTCAAATAAATGATTTGTAAATATTTTCTCCCATTCTGCAGGTTGCCTTTTCACTTTCTTGATGCACAAGAGTTCTAATTTTGATAAAGTCCAATTTATCTATTTTTTCTTTTGTTTCCTTGTGCTTTTGGTGTCATATCCAAGAAATCATTGCCAAATCCAATGTCATGAAAATTTTCTCCTATGCTTTCTTCTAAGAATCTTATAGTTTAGCTTTGATGTTTAGAACTTTGATCCATTTTGAGTTAATTTTATATATGGTGTAAGGTAAGGGTCCAACTTTATTCTTTTGCATGTGGTTATCCAATTTTCTCAGCATCATTTGTTAAAAGACTGTCTTTTCATTGAATGATCTTGGCACCCTTGTCAAAAATCAATTGACCATATATTTGAGGGTTTGTTTCTGGGCTCTCTATTCTATTCCTTTGGTCTAGACATCTGTCTGTACTCCAGAAATCATATTGTTTAATTACTGTAGCTTTGTAGTAAGCTTTGAAGTATAGAAGTGTGAGTTTCCAACTTTGTTCTTTTTCAAGGTTGTTTGGCTATTTGGGCCTTTTGAAATTCTATATGAATTTGAGAATTGGCTTTTTCATTTCTTAAAAAAAATGTTGTTGCAATTTTTTTGGTGAGGAAAACCAGCCCTGAGCTGACGTCTGTTGCCAATCCTCCTCTTTTTTTTTTTTTTTTGCTGAGGAAGACTGGCCCTGGGCTAACATCTGTGCCCATCTTCCTCTACTTTATATGGGATGCCACCACAGCATGGCTTGACAAGTGGTGCTCCTGTCTGTGCCCGGGATCCAAACGTGTGAACCCTGAGCCACTGAAGCAGAGTGTGTGAACTTAACCACTACACCACTGAGCCGGCCCCAGCTATTGCAATTTTGATAGGGATTTTGATGCACCTGTAGATTCCTTTTGGTAATACTGGCATCTAAAATCACGCTGTCTTCCTATCTTTGAACACAAGATGTCATCACACTTATTTGGATTTTCTTTAAATTTTTTCAGCAATGTTTTGTAGTTTTTGGCATACAAGTCTTTCTCCTCCTTTATTAAATTTATTTCTACTTATTTTATTCTTTTTCATGCTGTTGTAAATGGCCATGGTGAACAATCTTTTCAATATGCTTTTGGATTTGATTTACCAATATTTTATTGGAGACTTTTGCATCTATATTCATAAGGGCTATTTGCCTTTAATTTTCTTTTTTTGTGACATCTTTATCTAGCTTTGGTATCAGGGTAACATTGGCCTCATAGAATGAGTTAGGAGGTGTTCCCTCTTCCTCGGTTCTTTGGAAGAGTTTGAGAAGGAGTGGTGTTAATTATTCTTTAAACGTTTAGTAGAATTCACCAGTGAAGCCATCTTATCTAGGACTGTTATTTCTTGGGAAGTTTTTGATTACCGTTTCAATCTCTTTACCTGTTATAGGTCTGTTGAAATTTTCTATTTCTTCTTGAGTTAGTTTAGGTAATTTTTGTGTTTCAAGGAATTTGCTCATTTCTTTTTAGGTTATCTATTGTGTTGGCACACAACTGTTCATAGTATTCTCTTATAATCCTTTTGTGTGTGTGTGTGTGTGGTGAGGAAGACCAGCCCTGAGTTAACATCTGTTGCCAATCCTCCTCTTTTTTGCTGAGGGAGATTGGCCCTGGGATGACATCCATGCTCATCTTGCTCTACTTTATATGGGACACTGCCACAGCATGGCTTGACAAGTGGTGTGTCTGTCTGTGCCCAGGATCCGAACCTATGAACCCCAGGCTGCCTAAGTGGAGTGTGTGAACTTAATCGCTATGCCACTGGGCCAGTCCCTTCTCACTTTTTAAAAGATTTCAGTCTAGATAAACATTTGCAAGTTTTGTCAATCTTTTCAAAGAACCAGTTTTTGGTTTCATTGATTTTTTTATTGTGTTTCTATTCTCTTTTGTTTGCCTCTGCTCTAATCTTTATTATTTCCTTCCTTCTGTCAGCTTTGGGTTTATTTTGCTCTTCTTTTCCAACTTCCTTCAGGTGTAAAGTTGGATTACTGATTTGAGATCTCTCTTCTTTTTTAATGTGTGCATTTACAGCTATAAATTTCCCTCTGAGCCCTGTTTCACTGCATACTGTAAATTTCTGTATGTTGTGTTTTTGTTTTCATTTGTCTCTAAGTATTTTTACTTTCCCTTATGATTTCTTCTTTGACCCATTGGTTGTTCAAAAGTGTGTTGTTTAATTTTTACATTTTTGTGGATTTTCCAGTTTTCCTTCTGTTATTTATTTCTAATTTTACCCCATCTCAGAAGATGCTTTTAATGATTTCTATCTTTTAAAATCAATTTAGACTTGTTTCGTGGCATAATATGTGGCCTATCCTAAAGAATGTCCCGTGTGCACTTGAGAAGATTGTGTGTTCTGTTGTTATTGGGTGGAGTATTCTGCATATATCTGTTAAGTCTAACTGATTTATTGTGTTCTTCAAGTCTTCTGTTTCCTTACTTAGCTTCTGTCTGGTTGTTGTATCCATTATTGAAAGTATGGTATTGAATTACCCAACTATTATTGTAGAATTGTCTATCACTCCCTTCATTTCCATCAAGATTTCCTTCCTATATTTTGAAAGTCTGTTATTAGGTCCATAAATGTCTATAATTATTTTATCTTCTAGCTACACTAAAACTTTTATTAACATATAATGTCCTTCTTTGACTCTTGTAACATTTTTGGATTTAAAGTCTATTTTGTCTCATATTAGTATAGCCACTCCAGCTCTCTTTTGGTTTCTATTTGTATGGAATATCTTTTTCCAACCTTTCACTTTCAACCTATTTGTGTCTTTGGTTCTAAAATGAGTCTGTTATAGACAGCATATAGTTGGGCTATGTTTTTTTAATCTCTTCTGCCAATATCTGCCTTTTAAATGAAGTGTTTAATCCATTTACACTTAAAGTAATAAAAACGGACTCATTTCTGCCATTTTTCTATTTGTTTTTTCTATGCCAACTTTTTCCCTCTTATTTTCTCTGTTACTGCCTTGTTTTCAGTTAGTTAATTTTTTGTATTGAACAATTTTGATTCCCTTTTCATTTTCTTTTGTGTATATTCTATAGACATTTTTTGTGGCTACATGGGGATTACATTTAACATGCTAAAGTAATAAAAGTTTAATTTGAATTTATATCAACTTAACTTCAATAGCATACAAAAACTCTGCTCCTCTACAGCTCTGACAATCCCTCTTTGTTATTTATGTTAAAATTACATCTTTAGGGCTGGCCCGGTGGCGCAGCGGTTTAGTCCGCGCTTGGCAGCCCGGGGTTCGCTGGCTCGGATCCCGGGCGCCCGCCGACGCACTGCCTGTCAGCCATGCTGTGGCGGCGTCCCATATAAAGTGGAGGAAGATGGGCACGGATGTTAGCCCAGGGCCAGTCTTCCTCAGCAAAAAAAAGAGGAGGATTAGCAACGGATGTTAGCTCAGGGCTGGTCTTCCTCACCAAAAAAAAAAAAAAAAATTACATCTTTATATATTGTATGCCTAATAACATGGACAAATATTTTTTATGCATTTGTCTTTGAAATCATGTGGAAAATAAAAAGTGGAGTTACACACCAAAATTGCATCAACACTAGATTTTATAATTGTCCATGTGTTTACCTTTACTGGGGGTCCTTATTTTTTCATTCAGTCTCAAGTTACTGTCTAGTGTCCTTTCATTTCAATCTGATGGACACCCTATAGCATTTCTTGCTCAGCAGGTCTAGTGGTAATGAGACCTCTCAGCTTTTATTTATCTGAAAATGTATTAGTTTCTCGGTCATTTTTGAAGAATATTTTTGCTGGATATAGAATTCTCAGTGACAGGTTTTTTTCTTTCAGCTCTTTGACTATATCAGCCCACTGCCTTCAGGCCTCCAAGGTTTCTGATGAGAAATCAGCTGATAAAATTATTGAAGATCCCTTATATGTGATGAGTTCCTTCTCTCTTTTTTTTTCTTCCAAGAATTCTCTCTTTCTCTTGGCTTTCAACAGTTTGATTATAATGTGACTCAGTGTGAGTCCCATTCAGTGTATCCTACTTAGAGTTTGTTGAGACTCTTGGATTTATAGATTCATGTGTTTCATCAAATTTAGGAAGTTTTTAGCCATTATTTCTTCAAATACTCTTTTTATCCCTTTCCTTCTCGCTTCTCTTTCTCAAACTTCCACAACGCATATATTGATTGGCTTGGTGGTGTCCCATGAGTCTCTCAGGCTCTGTTCACTTTTCTTCCACCTTTTTTCTTTTTCTTCATCAGACTTGATAATTTCAATTGTCCTGTCTTTAAGTTTATTGATTCTTTTTTCTGCCTGGTTAAATATACTTTTGAATGCCTCTAGTTGATTTTTCATTTCAGTTATTGTATTTTGCAGTTCCAGGATTTCTTTTCAGTTCCACTTTGTATTTTCTATCCATTTATTGTAGTCTCATTTTATTCATACATTGTTTTACTGCCTTTGTCCATGTCTTCCTTTAGTTCTTTGAGCATCTTTAACACAGTTGTTTTAAAGTCTTTGTTTACTAATTTTATCATCTGGGCTTCCTTAAGGGAGAATTCCATTGATTTATTTTGTTCATTTAAATGGGCTATACTTTCATATTTCTTTTTATGCCTTGTGATTTTCTGTTGAAAGCTGGAGAGTTGAATCATAATGTGGTGAATCTGGAAGTCAGATTTTCCTCCTTTGTTAGGGTTTGCCATTTTTCAGATTGTTGTAGGGTGTCCCTGTGCCAGGTATCAGCCTGAGGTGAAAGTTTAAGGTCTTCTCAGATCATTTCTGAATGTGTGCCTTTCCCTGGCCATATGCAGTGGCTTTCTAAATTCCCCCATATATGCAGTTGCTTTTAAAAGTTCCAATACTTAAATGCTTGTCTCCCAAAAGGACAGAAGGAAAGAAAAAACAAAAAACAGGAGCTGCCCCTTTAAATCTCCTGGGAGCTGCTTCAACCTGAAGGAGAAGAAACAACAGATGTGGGGGATGAAACAGTGACAGTTTTCCTCTTTATCTGAACCTCCGTGATCAGAAGCAACAATTAATGATCAGAACACAGATTCCCAATATTTGGAGGATAAGGTCCTTTATTGCCAATCCTGCCTCTCACAAACCTTTTCCAGAATGCAGACATGGCTGCCTGTTATGGGGGAGGGTCACACTGATGGGTGAAATTAATCATAATTTACCAGCCAGCTTTCCCCTGGAAATTCCAATAGTTGGGAATAGAATCCACAGTTCCAAAATAGATGCTTCAGCAGTTTCTGACAACACATTTTTTTGTCTAGTGTGGAGAAACAGATTCCTAATGCTTCCTACTCTGCCATCTTCCCTGATATTACTTCCACTTCATTGCTTTCTATGACTGAATAATATTTCATTGTATGGATAGACTACAGTTTGTTTCTGTTCATCAGTTGATGGAAATTTGGGTTGTCTTCAATTTTTTGGCTACTATAAATAATGCTTCTATGAACATTTGTGTACAAGTTTTTGTATGGACATAAGTTTTCATTTCTCTTGTGTGTGAGAGAAACCTTGGAGTGAAATTGCAGAGTCATATAGTAGCTCTATGTTTAACTTTTTGAGAAACTGTCAGACTGTTTTCCACAGTGGCTGCACCATTTTACATCTCCACCAGCAATATATGAATGTTCCAAATTCTCCCCATCCTCACCAACAGTTGTTGCTGTTGTTTATATTATTATAGTCATTATAAAAGGTGTAAAGTGGCATCTCATTGTGATTTTAATTTCCATTTCCCTAATAACTAATTATGTTGAGCATCTTTTCATGTGCCTCTTGGACATTTTCATATCTTCTTTGCAGAAATGTATATTCACATCCTTGCACATTTTTAAGTTGTATTATTTGCTTTTTATTTTTGAGTTATAATATATTCAGTTTTTTTATATATTCTGGATACCAGACACTTAACAGGTATATGATGTATAAAAATTTTCTCTTATAAATTATTTTCTCTTTAAAATTTTTTTTTTGTTTAAGTGCCTACATTTAGGTCTTTGGACAAGTTAATTTTTTCTATAGGTTTGAGGTAGGATTTCAAATTCATTGTTTTTCTTGTGGGTATCTAGTTGTTCTAGTGAAATTTGTTGAAAAGACTATTTTGTACCCGTTAAATGGTCTTGGCATCATTGTCCAAAATTAGCTGACCACAGATGTATGCCTTATTCATTTACAGAAACCAAAATATCTTTGTATTTAATTTTATGGACCTTTATGCTACCAATGTTAACAATATAACAGCAGTAGCCACAATGATAGTAGTAATAATAGCAGTAACCTTATACTGGATATAATTATTTATCCAGTTATAAATCCACTAAACTGTCCTGTCAGTCAATCTATATTTATCTATTTTGACCAAGAGACAATCAGAAAAGACACATGTAAGGTGCTCTGAGACATGCTTAGTTTGGTTTGCCTGGGGGAAGAAAAATCCTCTTATTTAAGGACCCCCCTGCTTCTCTGGGTTTCCATGAGTAAAATTTCTAGATCATGACAGATTTAGGGGCCTCAGAGAATGAAACAGCTACTCAGGGAAGCTGAGCCATCTGATTCTTTAGAGAAGTCTAAAGACTAAAAAAAGAGATAACACACTGGGTGACCTTGGGTAAATCTTTTCTGTCTCTGTAGACTTTGATTTCCCCACTCATAAAATGAGGGGATAGGCTAAGGAGACTGTGAAGATCCCTTCAGCTCTGTGACCGGATGTGCCTATATAGTAGCTACAGGACTCCAGAAGAGCTTGAGAATGGAGAGATGCCTATAAAAGAAGTAATTAAAAGGTACTAATCCTTTCCCTAGAAAAAATCTGGCCTCTTTCCTCACACCCTCCCTATCACCAATGTATTCTTGACCCCAAAATAAACATACACAAACAGGCTTAGAGCAAGTCAGGCCAGCAGGAGACTTCAAGGCTATAACCTCTGGGTTGTTTCCATTGCCTGGCTCCCAGGGGCCTAGAACAGGAAGTCTCTCAGGAGAGGAGACAAACAGGGCTGTATAGCCCAGAACTATTTTCTCCTCCTTTTCAGGGAGAAGGGATAAGGGCCCCCACTGGCAGGGTGGAGGTTGGGGGAAAGGGTGCAGCAGAGAGCATAAATCCTTTATAGAAAATTAAAACAACTCCAGGAAAAGCAATTATAAAGCAAAAGCAATTGGATCCAGGGTGGTCAAGTACTAACAAGAGAAGGGCCCTGGGTCAGTCTGATGATCCACGATAATAGCACTTCTGCAGGGGGTGGAACAGCAATCCCAAGCCAGATGTCTGTCCTGTGGAGAGGACTCAGACACCCAGGAGCTGGGAGGGTGGGGACTAATGCATCTTGGGAATTGGCAGAGGACAGTATAAAGAGGGAGTTGGTGGAGGTGAGAGAAGAAGGTGCTTGGGAACAAATCAGGGTGACAAGTCAACTAGAATGGGAAGAGGAAGAAAACTCATGTTGATTATCTTCCATGCATCTGATTCTATACGAGGCATTTTGTGTGTTGTTTCCCTTATTACTCACAATAAGTGCAAAAGTCATTAGACTCATGTTATTGATACGGCAACTGAGGCACAAGCTGTGAAATATTTTGGCCAAGATCACACAAATATTAATGATGAAGCTAGGATTCAAAGCCAAGGCTACCTGCCTCCAAAGGGCTCCTTCCACCACATCAACTTGCTCCTTATCTTCTTAAAACTAAAGCAACTTGCTTCTATCCTGACTCTCCATCCCTCTTCAGCTCATTGATTCTTTCTTTATTCATCCATCTTTTCATCAAGCATTCCTTGAGCCACTATTACATAGTGGACATATTCCAGATGCTGGGAACATAAAGAGTACTTGCATCAAGCCCTGGCCCATGAGGAGTTCCCAGCTAGTGGAGGGTTCCACAAATAAGCAAACTAACTCCAATGTTGTATAGTCTGTGCTACAATAAGAGGATGTAGGAGAAAATGTGTTGATATGGCCTTCCCCAGAGAAGTTGATGAGTATGCACAGCCTTCTGGGATTGAGAAGAGTTTGCCAGTTGAGAAAGGCAAGAGCACCAAAAAAGGTAGAGTAGTGTGAAAGAGCATGGTGCATTCAAGAGCAATGCAATAGTTTGATAGAATTAGAGCCTAGAGTGCAAGAGGATGGGGAAGTAGGGAGTGAGGCTGGAGAAACAGACCATGGTCACTTTATGGGAGGTTTAAATACAATTCTTTCATTTAGTCAGTAAATATTCATTGAATACCTACTATGTGCTAGGTACTGTTCCAAGAATTGAGCATATGTTAGTGAATAAGACAGGCAAAGTTCTGGACCCCTTAGAGCTTATATTATAGCACAATTAGATGTGATATAAATAATAAAACATGGTCTATACCTATGACACTGATACTTTCATTATTTTCATGTTATGGGTGAGGCACTGAGGCACAGAGAGAAGTT
This sequence comes from Tapirus indicus, assembly GCA_031878705.1. Taxonomy (NCBI): domain Eukaryota; kingdom Metazoa; phylum Chordata; class Mammalia; order Perissodactyla; family Tapiridae; genus Tapirus; species Tapirus indicus. Next base: position 51,864,264 of record CM062942.1, read on the forward strand.
ACCACCCAAACAGCCAGAAGTGGGAGGGCCAAAAGTTGAACCCGAGTAATTTGGCTATGAGGTTGTGAGATTAACCACTCAAATGTCTCTAGCAAAGATAAGCAGCAAAAGAATTGCTATGGAGTCAATTTATATTAAACATTGGGCCTAGAAAGCAGACTCTAAAAGCCTAGAATTATAAACCAAGAGGGCCCTTAGAGACTATCTAATCCAGTATGCCTTAAACTTGAGTCATCCATGAACCACCTTCAAAGTTTTTGCTATTCTAACATTCATTCATTTTTTTTTTCAATTAACACACTTTTATTTTTATAGAGCAGGTTTATGTTTACAAAAAACTTGAATGTAAATTGCAAACAGTTTCCACATATTCTCTCACATATCCCCACAAAATATCCTCTATTATTAAAATCTTGCATTAGAGTGATATCAGCTTCATGGCGGAGTGAGCTTTTCCCCTTAGACTCTCCCCCCCAAGATACAACAAAAAGAACATTCCAATAGCAACAGAGGACATTCACACAACACAAAAGAGAGACCCATGCAGACTTACATCTGAAGGTGGAGGTGCTGGTACCCCCAGAAGAAGTGGAAGGAGGTAAGGAGAACTCCTGTCCTTCCCCAATGACAGCAACCCTGGGACCAGGACCACACAGCTCTGAGATAGAGGGTGGAAGGGTGGTCCTCCATGGGAAAACTGTCACTCTCCAAGTTCTCTCACAGCCAGTGGGAAATTTCCATACAGAAGGGACTGAACTGTTGTGGAGGTGTCTTCATCAAGCTAGCACCCCAGGAGAGCAGATAGTGAGGGAAGAACATGAAGCCCCCAGGATCAGGCAGGTGAAAGAAAGAGCCCCTCCCCTCTGGAACAGTGTGGCTCTCAGAGAGAGAAGGGGGAGGGGTGGCCCTCCATGGGAAAACAATCACCCTCCAACTTCTCTCACAGCATGTGGGAAATTCTCATACACAGGGAACTGAACTGTTGTGGGGGTGCTCTCATCAATTTAGCACCCCAGGAGAGCAGATAGCAAGGGAAGAGTGAGAATCCTCTGGGATCAGGTAGGCAAAAGAAAGACCCCTCCCCTCCACCTGGATCACCAGCACAGCCTGTCGGCCAGAGCTCCCATGGACCATGGCGGCCTCAGAATACACAGCTCTTGATGCCCACCCAGTGGCAGCAGGTGGAAGCTACAACCAGATCTTTTCAGAATGAGGAAAAAAGAAGCCCATGCCCTTAAGCATTGTGCAAAAATATATTAAATCTCCAGAGCAGAAGGAAAGTGACAAGCACCCAGAAATCAATCTGGAAGGCACAGAAATTTATAACCTAAATGACAGAGAATTCAAAATAACTATCATAAAAAAGCTCAGCAAACTCCAAAAAAAAAAAATTCAGATAGACAATTCAATGATATCAGGAACTTCTTCACAAAAGAGATTGAAACTATAAAGAAAAACCAATCCGAAATGTTGGAGATGAAAAACACAATGGAGGAGATCAAGAAAAATCTGGAATCATTAAGGAACAGAGCTGACAATATGGAAGAAAGAATTAACAATATTGAGGAAAGGAATGCACAAATGCTCCAGATGGAGGAAGAGAGAGAACTAAAAAGAAATGAAGAAATTCTCCAAGAAATATCCAACTCAACTAGGAAAAGCAACATAAGGATCATAGGTATTCCAGAGGGAGAAGAGAGGGAAAAAGGAGCAGAGAGTTTGTTCAAAGAAATAATAGCTGAGAACTTCCCAAACCCAGGGAAGGAGCTGGAAATACAAGTGAATGAAATCAATAGATCTAAATATATCAACATGAAAAGCCCTTCTCCAAGGCATATAGTCATGAAGCTGACAAAAGTCAATGACAAAGAAAATATATTAAGGGCAGCAAGACAAAGAAAAATAATGTACAAAGAAATTCCTATCAGGCTGTCAGTCGACTGGTCCACAGAAAGATTACAGGCTAGGAGAGAGTGTAATGATATATTAAAAATTCTGAAAGACAAAAACTTTCAGCCAAGAATACTCTATCCAGTGAAAATATCCTTCAGATATGATGGAGAAATAATAACTAATCCAGATAAACAAAAGCTAAGGGAGTTCATTGCCACAAGACTCCCACTACAAGAAATGCTCAAGATGGCCCTCATGACTGAAAAAAAAAGAGAGAGAAAGAGGATACAAAGCTTTGAGCAAGGAGAAAAATAGGTAGACAAAATCAGAAAAATTACAGCTATCAGAATAGGTTAACAATTATAACACCAAGATTAAGGGAATGAAAACACCAAAAATTAATATAACCTCATCACTTTAAAAACAAACTCACAACACAAGATGGAATAAATTGTGACAAAAATAACTTAGAAAGGGAAGTGGAAAGGGATGGAATCAACTTAGTCTAAGGAAATACAAGGCCATCACCTCATCACTTTAAAAACAAACTCACAACACAAGATGGAATAAATTGTGACAAAAATAACTTAGAAAGGGAAGTGGAAAGGGATGGAATCAACTTAGTCTAAGGAAATACAAGGCCATCAGAAAATGGACTATTTCATCTATGAGATTTTTTATACAACCTCATGGTAACCACTAACAAATAATCAGAACAGAGACACATATGATAAATAAAGAGAAAACTAAGAAAACCATCATACAGAACTACCAAACTGAATTAGTAGTCCAAAACACATGGGATGAGAAACAAAGGAAATGCAAAAGAATTGGAAAATAAGTGACAAATTAGTAAAATTAAGCCCTCATATATCAATAATCACTCTAAATTTAAATGGATTGAATGCTCCAATCAAAAGACAGAGTGGTGGGATGGATTAAATAAAAGAACCAACAATGGGCTACCTCCAGGAAACACATCTCAGCTCTTATAACAAACACAGGCTGAGAGTGAAAGGATGGAAGACAAAACTCCAAGCTAATGGCAAACAAAATAAAGCAGGTGTTGCCATACTTATGTCAGACAAAGTAGACTTAAAGATAAAACAGGTTATGAGAGACAAAGAGGGGCAATATATAACGATAAAAGGAACACTCCACCAAGAAGACATAACACTTATAAATATATACGCACCAAATACACGAGCACCAAAGTACATAAAGCAACTATTAGCAAACCAAAAAGGAGATATTAACAACAACACAATAATAGTAGGGGACCTTAACACCACACTTACATCAGTGCATAGACCATCCAGATAGAAAGTCAATAAGGAAATAGTGGACTTGAATAAAAAACTAGAGGAGATGGACTCAATAGATATATAGAGAGCACGCCATCCAAACATAGCAGATTACTCATTCTTCCAAAGCACACATGGAACATTCTCAAGTATAGACCATATGTTGGGAAACAAGGCAAGCCTCTATAAATAAAGAAGATTGAAATCACAAGCATCTTTTCCAACTGTAATGTTATGGAACTAGAAATCAACTACAAGAAAAAAACTGCAAAAGTGATATAGATGTACAGACTAAACAACATGCTACTGAACAAAAAATAGATCATTGAAGAAATTAAAGGAGAAATCAAAAAAAAATCTGGAGACAAATGAAAATGAAAATATACCATACCAACTGATATGGGATGCAGCAAAAGTTGTCCTGAGAGGAAAACTCATAGCAATACAGGCCCACCATAACAAACAAGAAAAATCCCAAATAAGCACCTTAAACTACACCTAACAAAATTAGAAAAAGAACAAACAAAGCCCAAAGTCAGCCAAAGAAGGGAAATAATAAAAATTAGAGCAGAAATAAATGAAATTGAAACCAAAAAAAGTAGAAATGATCAATGAAACAAAGAGCTGGTTCTTTGAGAAGATAAACAAATTGACAAACCCTTAGCCAGACTAAGAAAAAAAGAGAGAAAGCTCAAATAAATAAAATTAGAAATGAAAGAGGAGAAATTACGATGGACACCACAGAAATATGAAAGATTATAAGAGAATACTATGAAAAATTATATGCCAACAAATTGGACAATCTAGAAGAAATAGATAAATTCTTAGACTTATACAACCTCCCAAAACTGAATCAAGAAGAAATAGAGAATCTGAATAGATGAATCACAAGTAGAGATTGAAACAGTAATCAAAAACCTCCCAAAAAATAAAAGTCCAGAACCACATGGCTTCTCTGGAGAATTTTACCAAACATTCAAAGAAGACTTAATACCTATCCTTCTCAAACTATCCCAAGATATAGAGGAAGATGGAAGACTTCCTAACACATTCTATGAAGCCAACATCACGCTGAGACCAAAGTCAGACAAGGACAATACAAAGAAGTGAAATTACAGGCCAATATCACTGATGAACATAGATGCAAAAATCCTCAACAAAATATTGGCAAACCAAATACAGCAATACATTAAAAAGATCATACACCACGATCAAGTGTGATTTATACCAGGGACACAGGGATGGTTCAACATCTGCAAATCAATCAACATAATACACCACATTAACAGAATGAGGAATGAAAACCACATGATAATCTCAATAGATGTAGAGAAAGCATTTGAAAATATTCAACATCCATTAATGATAAAAACTCTCAACAAAATGGGTATAGAAGGAAAGTACCTCAACATAATAAAGGCCACGTATGACAAACCCACAGCCAACATCATACTCAATGGGGAAAAACTGTAAGCATTCCTCTGAGAACAGGAACAAGACAAGGGTGCCCACTCTCACTACTCTTATTTAACATAGTACTGGAGGTTCTGGCCAGAGCAATTAGGCAAGAAAAAGGAATCCAAATAGGCAACAAGGAAGTGAAACTCTCGCTGATTGCAGATGACACAATTTTATATATAGAAAAACCTAAAGAATCCATTGAAAAACTGTTAGAAATAATCAACAACTACAGCAAAGTTGCATACTACAAAATCAACTTACAAAAATCAGTTGCATTTCTATACTCTAATAATGAACTAACAGAAAGAGAACTCAGGAAGACAATCCCATTTACAATTGCAACAAAAAGAATAAAATATCTAGGAGAAATTTAACTAAGGAGGTGAAAGACCTATACAATGAAAACTATAAGACATTGTTGAAAGAAATCATTGATGACATAAAGAAATGTAAAGATACCCCATGCACATGGATTGGAAGAATAAACATAGTTAAAATGTCCATACTACCTAAAGCAATATACAGATTCAATGCAATCCCAATCAGAATCCCAATGACATTCTTCATGGAAATAGAACAAATAATACTAAAATTCATATGAGGCAACAAAAGACCCCAAATAGCTAAAGCAATCCTGAGAAAAAAGAACAAAGCTGGAGGCATCACAATCCCTGAATTCAAAATATACTACAAAGCTATAATAATTAAAACAGCATGGTACTGGTACAAAGACAGACACACAGATCAGTGGAACAGAATTGAAAGCCCGGAAATAAAACCACACATCTACGGACAGCTAATCTTTGATAAAGGAACTAAGAACATACAATGGAGAAAGGAAAGTCTCTTCAATAAATGGTACTGGGGAAACTGGACAGCCACATGCAAAAGAATGAAAGTAGACTATTTTCTTTTGCCATACACAAAAATTAACTCAAAATGGATCAAAGACTTGAAGGTAAGACATGAAACTATAAAACTCCTGGAAGAAAGCAAAGGCAGTACACTCTTTGACATCCGTCATAGCAGAATCTTTTTGAATTCCATGTCCACTCAGACAAGGAAACAGAAAAAATAAACAAGTGGGACTTCATCAAACTAAAGAGCTTCTGCAAGGCAAAGGAAACCAGGATCAAAAGGAAAAGATGACACACCAGCTGGGAGAAAATATTTGCAAATCATATATCTGACAAGGGGTTAATCTCCAAAATATATAAAGAACTCACACAACTGAACAACAAAAAAGCAAACAACCCGATCAAAAGATGGACATAGGATATGAACAGACATTTTTCCAAGGAAGACATACAGATGGTCAATAGGCACATGAGAAAGTGTTCAACATCACTAATCATCCAGGAAATACAAATCAAAACTACACTAAGATACCACCTTACACCCGTTAGAATGGCTATAATCACCAAGACAAAAAATAACAAATGTTGGATTGTGGAGAAATGGGAACCCTCATTCACTGCTGGTGGGAATGCAAACTGGTGCAGCCTCTATGGAAAACAGTAAGGAGAGTACTCAAAAATTTAAAAATAGAAATACCTCATCATCCAGCTATCCCACTACTCAGTATTTATTCAAGGAACCTGAAATCAACAATCCAAAGAGGCTTATGAACCCCTATGTTCATTGCAGCATTACTCACTATAGCCAAGAAGTGGAAGCAACCCAAGTGTCCCTCGACTGATGATTGGATAAAGAAGATGTGGTACATATATCCAATGGAATACTACTCAGCCATAAAAAAGACAAAGTCATCTTATTTGCAATAACATGGATGGACCTGGAGGGTATTCTGTTAAGCAAAATAAGCCAAACAGAGAAAGACAAACAATGCATGACTTCACTCATATGTGGAAGATGAACTAACACACAGACAGAGAGAACAGTTTGGTGGTTACCAGGGGGAAGGGGGTTTGGGGGTGTGCATAAGGTGTGAAAGGACACATTTATACAGTGACTGACAAACAATAATGTACAACTAAAATTTCACAATATTATAAACTATTATGACATCAATAAAATAAATAAATTATAAAATATATTAAATTAAAAATTTATTTGTTTTAGTGTGGTACATTTGCTAAAATTGATGAGCCAATATTGCTGTTATTAATAATTAAAGCCCATAGTTTATATTAGGTTGTTGTATACTCCTGGTGTTGTATGTTCCATAGGTTTTGAAAAATTTATAATATGTATTCATCATTCTACTGCCCTAAATATTCCCTGTGCTCTACCTATTTATCCTTCCTTCATTCCCCCAGAAGAACCCCTGGCAACTGCTGATCATTTTACTGTCTCCACAGTTTTGCCTTTCCCAGAATGTCATGTAGTTGAAATCATGCAGTATGTTACCTTTTCAGATTGGCTTATTTCACTTAGCAATATGTATTTAAGTTTCCTTATTATACTTTTTTAGCTTGATAGCTCATCTCTTTTCATCACTGAACAGTATTCTATTGTATAGACGTACCACAGGTTGTTTATACATTCATCTATTGAAAGACATCTTCGTTGCTTCCAAGTTTTGGCAATTATTAATAAAGTTTCTGTAAACATTAGTATGCAGGTCTTTGTGTAAATAAGTTTCAACTAATTTGGGTAAATACCAAAAGAGTGCAATTTCTGGATTGTATGGTAAGAGTACGTTTAATATTGTAAGAAGCTGCCAAACTGTCTTCCAAAGTGCCTGTACCATATTGCATTTTCACTAGTAATGAATGAGGTTTCCTGTTGTTCCACATTCTCACCAGCCTTTGGTGTTGTGAGTGTTTGGGATCTTAGCCATTCTAATAGGTGTATGATGGTACTGCATAATTGTTGTAATTTGCAATTCCCTGACGACATATGATGTTGAGTATTTTTTTATATGCTTATTTGCAAAGTGTATAACTTCTTTAGTGAGGTATATGTTCAGATTTTTCTCTATTTTTTTAATTGGGTTGTTCATTTTCTTATTGTTGAGCTTTAAGTGTTCTTAGTATATTTTAGATACCAGTCCTTTATCAGATACGTGTTTTGCAAAGATTTTCTCTGATTCTCTGGCTTTTCTTTATATTCTCTTAACAGTGTCTTTCACTGAGCAAAAGTTTTTCACTTTAATGAAGTCCAACTTATCAAATTTTTTCTTTCATGGATAGTGCTTTTGTTCCTGTATCTAAAAGTCATCATCAAATCCAAATCTAAGATCACCTAGATTTTCTCCTATGTTATCTTCTAGGAGTTTTATAAATTTGCATTCTACATTGTCTATGCTTCCTTTTTTCCAGTTTTATTGAGATATCCTTGACATACATCACTGTATAAGTTTAAGGTGCACGGCATGATGGTTTGATATACATATATTGTGAAATGATTACCACAATAGGTTTAGTTAACATCCATCATCTCATATAGATACAATAAAAAGAAAAAAATTCTCCTTGTGATGAGAACTCAGGATCTACTCTCTTAACTTTCCTCTATATCATACAGCACTGTTAACTACAGTCATCATGTTGTACATTACATCTCTAGTACTTATTTATCCTACAATTGGAAGTTTGTACTTTTTTTTACCACCTTCCTCCATTTCTCCCTCCCCCCATCCTGGATATTATTCATTTTATTAAAGGTGGGAGATCTGTGTCTAGATTCATTTTTTGCATGTGGATGTCCAGTTGCTCCAGTACCATTTTTGAAAAGACTATGCTTTTTCCATTGAATTGCCTTTGTTCCTCTGTCAAAGATCACTTAGCTATATTTGTGTGGGTCTATTTTTGCATTCTTTATTCTGTTCTGTTGATCTTTTGTTCTATTCTTTTGCCATAACCACACTGTCTTGATTATTGTAGCTTTATAGTGAGTCTTGATGTCAGTCTTCTGATGTTGTTCTTCAATACTGTGTTGGCTATTCTGGATCTTTTGTCTTTCCATATAAACATTAGAATCAGTTTGTCAATATCCACAAAATAACTTGCTGGGACTTTAATTGGGATTGTGTTGAGTCTATAGAACAAGTTGGGAAGAACTGACACATTGACAATATTGAGTCTTTCTAGCCATGTACATGGAATATCTCTCCATTTATTTAGGTCTTTGATTTCTTATTGGAATTTTGTAGATTTCCTCATATCTTCTGTGTATTTTGTTAGATTTATACCTTCATGTTTCTGTTTTATGCTAATGTAAATCGTGTTGTGTTTCAAATTTCAAATTCCAATTGTTTATTGCTGGTATATAAGAAATCAATTGACTTTTGTATATTAACCTTGTATCTGTAACCTTGCTAGAATCACTTATTAGTTCCTGGAGATTTTTGTTGCTGTTGTTGAGTCTTAGGAATTTTCTAAATATACAATCATGCTATCTGCAAAAAGAGATAGCTTTATTTCTTCTTCTAAATCTGTGTACATTTTGTTTTCTTTTCTTGTCTTATTGCATTAGCTAGGACTTCTAGCATGATGCTGAATAGGAGTGGTGAGAGCGAACATCCTTGCCTTGTTTCTGATCTTAAGGAGAAAGCATCCAGTTTCTCACCATTAAGTATTACATTAGCTGTAGATTTTATTGTAGATTTTTAAAATCAAGATTAGGAAGTTCCCCTTTACTCCTAGTTTGCTGAGAGTTTTTATCATAAATGGATATAAGATTTTGTCAAATGCTTTTTCTCCATCTATCTATTGATATGATCACACATACTTTTTTCCATAGCCTGTTGATATGATGTCTTAACATCTATTGATTTTTGAATTTTGAACCAGCCTTGCAGACTTGCTTATGGTGTTTAATTTTGTTTAAATAAATTGCTGGATTTGATTTTCTAATATTTTGTTAAGGATTTTTGTATCTATGTTCATGGGAGATATTGGTCTTCAGTTTCCCTGTCTTGTAATGTCTTTTTCTGGTTTTGGTATTAGGACAATGCTGATCTCCTAGAGTGAGTATTCACTCTGATTTTATTTTTTGAAAGAGGTCATAGGAAATTGGTATAATTTATTCCTTAAAGGTTTGGTAGAATTCATCAGTGAACCCATCTTGGCCTGTTGTTTTCTGTTATGGAAGGATATTAATTATTGGTTCAATTACTTTAATAGATATAGGCCTATTCAGATTATCAATCTCTCCTTATGTGAGTTTGGTAGGCTGTGTCTTTTAAGAAATTGGGCCATTTCATCTAGGTTATCAAATTTGTGGTCATAGAATTGTTTATAATATTCCTTTATTATCCTTTTAATGTTCATGGGATCAATAGTGATGGCTCCTCTTTCATTTCTGATATTAGCAATTCATGTCTTTTCTCTTTTTATCTTTGTTATAGCTAGAGGATTAGCAATTTTATTGATTTTTTTCAAAGTATCAGCTTTTTTGTTTTGTTTTTTTCTGTTAATTTTCTGTTTTCAATTTTATTCATTTCTGCTCTAGTTTTCAAGTCTTTTCTTCTGCTTACTTTGTATTTAATTTGCTCTCCTTTTTCTAGTTCCCTAAGGTAGAAGCTCAAATGATCAATTTTCAATCTTTCCTTTTTCCTAACATAGGCATTCAATATTATTAATTTCTCTCTAAGCACCACTTTTGATGCATCCCACAGATTTTGACAAGTTGTATTTCTGTTTTCATTAATTTAAAATATTTCTAAATTTCTTTTGAGACTTCTTTTTTGGCCCATGTATATATAGAAGTATGTTGTTTAATCTAGTATTTTGTGGTTTTCCAGCTATCTTTATGTTATTGATTTCTAATTTAATTCCATTGTAGTCCAAGAGCATACTTTTTATGATTTCTATTCTTTTAAATTTATTATGGTGTGTTTTACAACCCAGAATGTGGTCTATCTTGATGAATATTCTGTGTGACTTGAGAAGACTATGTATTCTGCTGTTGTTGGATGAAGTATTCCATAAATGTGAATTAGATTCAGTTGGTTGATGGTGCTGTTCAGTTCAACTACATCCTTACCAATTTTCTGCCTGCTGAATCTATCAATTACTGATAGAGGAGTGCAGAAGTCTTCAACTATAATCATTGATTAATTTATCTCGCCCTGAAGTTCTATCATTATTTACATCATCTATTTTGTTGCTCTATTGTTAGGCACATACACATTAAGGATTGTTATGTCTTCTTGGGGAATGGACTCCTTTGTTATTATGTAATGCTCCTCTTTCCCTTACAATTTTCCTTACTCTAAAGTTGACTTCGTCTGAAATTAATATAGCTATTCCAGCTTTCTTTTGATCAGTGTTAACATAATATATGTTTCTCCATCTCTTTACTTTTCATCTCTGTGTCTTTATATTTAAAATGGATTTCTTATAGGCAGCACGTTGTTGAGTCTCATTTTTTAAGACAGTCTCTGTATTTTAATTGGTGCATATAGAACATTGATGGTTAAAGTTATTGTTGATATAGTTGGATTAATATCTACCATATTTGTTAATCTTTTCTAATTTTTGATCTTGTCCTTTGTTTCTTTTTTGTCTTCTACACTTTTTCTTTCTTCTCTGTTTTTTTTTTATGAGGAAGATTAGCCCTGATCTGACATCTGTTGCCAATCTTCCTCTTTTTGCTGAGGAAGATTGGCCCTGGGCTAACATCTGTGCCCATCTTCCTCTACTTAAATGTGGGATGCCTGCCACAGCATGGCTTGATAAGCAGTGTGTAGGTCCACACCTGAGATCTGAACCTGGAACCCTGGGCCACTGAAGCAGAGCACACAAACTTAACCACTATGCCACCAGGCCAGCCCCTCTTCTCTGGTTTCAATTGAGCATTTTGTCTAATTCTATTTTCTCTCCTCTGTTAGTATGTCTTTCATACTTCTTTTTTAACTTTTTTTAAGTGGTTGCCTTTGACTTTGCAATATACATTTACAACTAATCTTCTTTCAAATAACACTATACAACTTCCCATTTAGTGCAGATATTTTATAACAGAGTGTTCCCAATTTCTCCCTCCAATTCATTATAAAATAGCTGCTATTCATTTCACTTATCTGTAAGCTATAATTACTAAACATATCGTTGCTGTTATTATTTTGAACAAACTGTTAACTGTTAGGTCAGTTAAGAATAAGAAAAATAAAAGATTCTATTTTACTTTCAATGTTTTCTATTTCTTTATTTAGATCTGAGTTTCTGACCTATATTATTGTCTTGCTTCCTGAAGAACTTGTTTAAAACATTACTCATAAGGTAGGCCTATTGGAAACGAAATGTCTCAATTTCTGTTTGTCTAAGTCTTTATTTCTTCTTCACTTTTGAAGGATAATTTGGCTGGATACAGAATTCTAGGTTGGTGGATTTTTTTTCCTTTCTGCATGTTAAATATTTCACTCTATTATCTTGTTGCATGCATGGTGTCCAAAAAGAAGTCTAATCTAATTCTTATCCTCACTCTTTTATAGGTAAGGTTTCTCTCTTGTCCCGTAGGTCCTTTTAAGATTTTCTCTTTGTCTTTGATTTTCTGCAGTTTGAATATAATATGCCTTGATGTTGTTTTGTGGGGTTTCTTTCTTTTTTGTTTTTTGGTATTTATCTTGTTTGGTGTTCTCTAAGCTTCCTGGATTTGTGTCTGTTTCTATCACTAATTTTGTGGAACTCTCTGTCATTGTTGCTTTAAATATTTTTTCTGTTCCTTCCTTTCTTCTCCTTTTAGTATTCCCATTATGTGTATGTTACATCTTTTGCAAATGTCCCACAACTCTTATTCTGTTTTGTCTTTCCTTTCTTTTTTCTCTTTGCATTTCAATTTTTGAAGTTTCTATTGACATTTCTTCAAGCTCACTGATGCTTTCCTTGGCCATTTTCAATCTATCAGTGAGTCCATCAAAAGCATTCTTTATTTCTGTTACATTATGATTGATTTCTAACACTTCCTTTTCATTCTTTCCTATAGTTTTTATCTCAGTCTCTCATTACCTATCTACTTTTGCATTTTTTATACTTTTTTCTACTAGAGCCCTTAGCATGGTAATCATGGTTGTTTTAAATTCTTAGTGTAATAATTACAACTTCCTTGCCATATCTGAGTCTGGCTCTGATGTTTATTCTGTCTCTTCAAACTGTTTTTGATCTGACAGTTTACCTTGTAATTTTTTGTTGAAAGCCAGACATGATATATTGACTAAAAGGAACTGAGGTGAATAGGCCTTTAGTGTTTATCTGACTAGGAGTTAGTCTGTGTTTACTGTTTGTTGAAGCTGTAAATATCAGAGTCTAAAATTCCCTCTGGTGCCCTCGTTATTGTCTGCTTGTTGTCTTTGGATTTCCCTAGAGATTTTTAAAAAAAAATACATTCTGAGATTATACAGCATTTTTGTTATATTCTCCTGTTACTGTACAGGAGCCCTGTTGATGTGGTGGGAAGATGTTGGGGGAGGGGGAACATTCTATAATCCTATGATTAGGTCTCCATCTTTTAGTGAGCCTGTGTTCCTGGACTGTAACCTTTACAAGTGCTTCTCAGCTTTTGTTCCCTTTTCAGGTGCGATAGGAAAGCTAGACAGGGCCCGACCTGGTTATTTCTCTTCCCCCAGGTAGGATAGGCTCTAGTGAAACCCCAGTTAGTTACTGATGAAATAGTTTCTCTTGAGGGAAGATCTTGTTAAGAAGAACAGAATTCTCTGTGTGTATTTAAAAATGTCTACCTTCTCCCTTCTCCCTTCTCCTGCCAGAAGTGGGAGGGGATTTTTCTCAGATTTTCCCTGTGATAATCTGGTATGGCTCTGGGAGGTAAAACTCACAAAAGTGTGCACTCCCCCCGTGTCCACACTGAGGTTCCAGCAATTTGACTCAGAGTTTAACTTTTCTTAACCCTGTACTGGTTCCATGGGAGGTTTTTGCTCCTGAGTTTCTGCCCCAGTGCACTGCGATTCTCTGTATCTGCCTGCCTGTCTCTCCAATTTTGGGGGAAGCAGTTTGTCCTGTGACCTCAATTCTTCGATGGATCTAAAAAGAGTTGTTGGTTTTCAATTTGTTCAGTTTTTTTCTTATTGAGAGAATGAGAGTGACAACTTCCAAACTTCTCACATGCCAGACTGGAACCTAGAAGTCCATTCATTCTTTTTAAATAAATTCAACAACATTTACTGAGCACTTACTGCATCCCAAGCATTGTTCTAGGAACAAGGAATACAGTAGTGAATAAGACAGACAAAAGTCCTTCTCCCAAGAAGTTTACATTCTGCTTGGAAGAGACAGGCAATAAAAAAATAAACATTCAAAGTACTACTTATATGACTACACTTAATACTTTTGTTTAAATCAACTAACCTTTTTACTTACAGATATTTATTTTGAAAGGAAACTTTACAGCATTATTATAAATGGAAAACCAGTAATATAACACCATTAGAAGATATGCATAAAATAAATTTCTTACTGTTAAATAATCATCTGAATTACCTTCTAAAAGCATGTCTAATGCCACCTCTGGAGCAAAATGCCACACTTTTTAAAAGCATTGATTTAGTTGAACCCATCACTTTTATTTATGGGAAAATCTAGATTCAGAAGGTAAAAGTAGTTTAAGCCCATCTTCACACTCAGATCTCATATCTCCAAGGGTCAAATGTAGTCTCCAAAATTCCTTTATCAAAGAGAAGGAACTCACAGGAAAACTGCATATGATCATGCAGGTTGTGCATGGCACAACCCTAGGGAGTACTATATAAATGACACTACTTGGAGTTGAACAGTGCACAACCTGTGTAACCATATACAATGCCCTCAGGACTCAACATCATGGAAATAGAGCACAGTGGTTAGAACTGCATGATCTGGAGATAGCTGTTACCAGCTGACTTCAGAAAAGTCACTTTTGTCTCTGATTCTGATGATAATCATAATACCTTCTTCATGAGGTTGGGATGGAAAGTAAAAGAGATTACTGATGTCACTCATCAGTGTGCCTGGCATCTGGCAAGCACTCAATACACATAATTGTCATCATTATTACAGCTCTAACACAGAAGAGTTTCAAATAGGTACCTGATCTTCTAATACCTCTAAGATCTCCAAATGCTTTTCAAATTATTGCTCTCCTTTATGAGTCTCTACAAATGCTGGGTCATAAGTCTTAACAGCTATTGATACACCTAAATACAAAATAAAATTTAAAAGAAAGCAAAACAAAACCAATCGCAAAAAGTAAGTCAAAATTTTGAAAACCTTAAAATATGAACAATTCCTAAGAATGAACAAGACCCTTGGTGGATACAGAGTCAAAAGATATGAACAGACAAATCACTAAAGAAATACAAATAGATAATAAGCACATTGAAAAATACTCAATTTCATATGTAATCAAAGAAATGCAAATTAAAGCAAGCCAGCATTTTTCTCCCATCAAATTAGCAAAGCCCTTTTAAAATTTGCATACCAGCTGCCAGAGAGTGTGTGGTATAGTTGAGACTTGCTGACTCTGCTGGGGTATCCATTCTGGAAAGAATCTCAGGTACATATATCATGAACCTTCAAACAACCAGTCCTTGAGCCCAGTAATCCCACTTCTGGGAACTGGTCCTAAGGGAATTACTTGAACTACAGATATGCTTTATATACAAAGATGTTCACCATGGCTTATTTAAAATAGTAAAAATTCAGTAACAACATCAACTTACATTCATTTAGAAATAGTAAATTATAAAGCATTCACAAATTAAGATTATGCATATTTACAAAATATGCAGCATATTGACTTCTCAAATTACTTGGAGAGGGGAAATGCTTATGTGGTTTTGTTAAATAAAGAAAGGAGCAAAATTACATATAGCACAATATAAACTCTACAAAAATATATGTTGCATAAAACTCTGGAGGATAAAATATTCACTAACAATGTTTCTAGGGGTGGAATTGTGAGATACTTTCTATTTTCTTTGTTAATTTTTCTGTATTTTCCAGAATTTCTACAGTGAGAATTTACTTAGTAGGTTTATAATCAGAAAAGAAATGTTTTTATTTTTTTAAAATGGTCTTAAGTTTCTGCAGCTGATGAGTCCTCGCTCTCTAGTGGTAATATTCTAAGTATTACAGACCTGTGTGCCAGGACCATTCCATTCTCATTTCTAGTCAGGCTCCCAGCATCCTGTCTGTCTTCTCCTGCAAGTCATTTCCTGTGCAATGCCACGTCTTGAGGAACAGAAAGAATTAAATGCCCCATCTGCTTTCTGATGTCTGAAAAGCAACTTCTCCAGCCTGTGGACCACATTTAGTGTACCAGTTGCCCTCAAATACAGTATCCCTACTCTCAAAATATTCTGAAGAGCAGGTATTATTACATTTTTCCATTATACAAATAAGGAAACCAAAGCCCATAGGGGCAAAGGAACTTGCTCAAGGTCATGCAGTTTATAAATGGCAGGATTCAGAATTTGAACCAGGTCTGATAGGCTCCAAAGCCTGACATTTTTTCCTTTCCACACTGAACGATTGAGCTGAGAAGGCAAATC
This sequence comes from Tapirus indicus, assembly GCA_031878705.1. Classification (NCBI taxonomy): domain Eukaryota; kingdom Metazoa; phylum Chordata; class Mammalia; order Perissodactyla; family Tapiridae; genus Tapirus; species Tapirus indicus. Next base: position 51,880,368 of record CM062942.1, read on the forward strand.
TTCTAGGACAATGAACCCAGACACCAGCATGTTCCTCTCAAAAGAAGGGTCATGGGCTTTCTTGAGAGGGGTTTTGGTTATGACAACATTTTCTAATATGTGACGTACTCCTACTAAAAGGAGGGCTCCCTATTCAAATAAGTTTAATAAATGATGTAACTTTATCTTCCCTTTTGGAGATTCACAATGCACATTATCACAGTAAAGGCCCCTAAAAATGTTTAATTTTCTTTATCATGGAAGTGATCACAGAACACCTTGCCCCCCCCCAAAATTTGTTAACTTTCAGAGGAACATATATTTGAAGGAAACATACAGATCAACGGATAGAGAGAGCAATTTGCAGGAATATTTTGAAAAGAAAGAGAATAGGACGAATGGTCCAGGAAGGGGACAAAGGGGACCCAGAGTTCAGCTTCATGAAAATTTGCCAAAGCCTTTCCTCAGCATACACTCTATACATGCTCTGTAACCAACCCTGTCAAAGTCAGCCCATCCTGGAAACTCAAGATACCCTGACTGCTGAGATATGTATAGTTTCCCTTCCTGCCTGAGGCACCTTCTCCTCCACCTGACAACAGATGGCCCACCCACCACAGCCTGAGTCTGCTATGCTAGCCTCCTCTGCTTGTCTCCTGGATCCCACTGGAGGGAAGACAAAGTCAGAGGCAAGAAGAAGATAAAATAGCACACATATGAGTTGAGGTCGAGAACACAGTTAGATGGATGAAGATTACCAAGTTGCAAGGGCCTACACTAGAAAGAAGTGTAACAAGTAACACAGACCATTTACTCTATGACAGGCATTGGTCCAAGTGCTTTAGCTCTATTAACTTATTTAATCCTCACAACAACCCTATTATATAGGTACCGTTATTATCACTGCTATTATCCCCATTGTACAGATGAGGAATCTGTGGCCCAGAAAGGTTAAATAACTTACCCAAGACCACGTAAGCTACAGCACTGAGATTTGAAGTTTGGCAGCCTGGCTCCAGAGTCCATCTCTTAACCACTAGGGTACTGCTCCATTACCTAGTCTTTCTTATCTCAGAAAATGACACAAACATTAGTCTTGTTGCAGAAAAATCCCAAACCTAGGAGTCATCCTTGATTTATCTCTTTATCTCAGCTCTCCCACTACTTCCAAGCCATCAACTAATCCTTGCAATTCTATCTCCAGTACACATCCCAAATCCAACCATGTGTCTCGTCTCCACTGACCTATCCTTGTCTGAGACATCAATCATATCTCACATAGATTACTATAATAGCCTCATCACTGGGCTCCCACTCTGCTACAAGCATTCTTGACACTACAACCAGAGGGATCATGTTTAAAAATCTGCATCAGATTATGTCATACCTTTACTTAAAACCCTCTGATGGTTTCCTATCACATTTAGAATAAATCCAAACTTCTTTCTGTGGCTTACAAAGCCACATATGGTCTACCCCTGTCTCCCCTTTGATTTCATTTTATATTCACTTCCTACACACTTAACTGCACACCAGCCCCACCAGCCTTCCTTCTGTCCTTCAAACATGCGAAGCTAGTTCCTGCCTCTGGGCCTTTGTATTTGCTGTTTTCACTACCTGGGATGTTCTTTCCCTACTCTGCATTGCTGGCTTTTCTCATCCTTCAGGTCTTTGCTGAAATGTTTCCTCTTCATAGAAGCCCTCCCTGATCACTCTACTAATGGTGCATCCTTTGCGCAGTCATTCTGTGTCACATCATCCTATTTTGCATTCTTTATGGTTCTCATCAACATCTAATATCATAATTTCTTTGTTTATTGGTTCTCACCACTAGAATGTCAGCTCCATGACTGCAGAGATTTAGCTATCTTATTCACAACTGTACCTCCAGCACCCAGAACAGTGCATGGCACATAGTAGGTGTTCATTAAACACTTATTTGAAGAATGAATGTCACCTCCTTTAGGTCACAAGTGAGGAGACTGAGGGTGGAGAGTGAAGGATATGTGCCCAGGTGAGTGGCAGAGGTGAGACTACAGAACATGCTCTCTGACCCTCAGAGGAGTCTTCCATGACAGCCAACTTCTGGCACTCAGGCCTGGGGCAAGTATGGAGGCCTCAACTGGACCATTCAGGGACCGCTCTATACCTGATCCTAGCAAGAATCAGGGTCTTGACCCTCTCAGACTATTTCTCCTTTGATGCCCAGAGAGGAAAACCAAAGGAAGATGTGCTGAGATCTTATGAGTTTGCTGGCACTGGCCTCAGGTCACTCCTAAGGGCAATGGATATATGGGAGTCTCCAAAATTGAACACAGTTTTGCTTACACAGTTACCTAACTTCTCTGTGTCTCAGCTCTTCATCTGCAAAATGGAACTAGTATCTCATTCAATCCATCGCATAGAGTATTTGTGGGGATTAAATGGGATAACACAGAATATACATAAAGCACTTAGCAGAGTCCTGGCATACAGTAATCTTTCAACAAATGCTAACAACTATCGTTATTATTATTATTATGTTATCTGTTCATTCTCCTGCTTAAAACTTTTTCTTAGCTTCAAGTGCCCCTAAACTAGACTTTTAAAAACGTGAAATTAAAAATATCCTCATCCAAGGATTTTTGTAATCTGGCCCTTTTCTACCTTCCAGCCCCATCACTTTTCACTTTTTGCCTAGACTTTCATCACAGATTCTAGCTACTCTGCCTAATTCTAGTCTTCAAACACACTGTGTGCCTTCATGCCTTTAGTGCTTGGCTCATGCTCTTTCCACCAATACCTTCCCTGTCTGCCCCCATCCTCACTTTCTCCCTGTCAAAATACCACTCATCTTTTAGGATTTGGCTCAAGAAATCCCTCCTCTGAGAAGCCATCTATTACTACAGGGACCTTCAGAATTAATCTCTATTTCTTCTGGGCTTCCAGAGCACTTTGCCTCCCTTTTTTTAAAGTACTTATCACAGTGTTTCATTGTTTTACTGTTGAGGTGTAAACTGAGTTCCTGAAGGGCAAGAACTGTGCCATCTACAGCCCTGAAGTCCAAATCTTGCCACAGATGCTCAGAAAACATCTATTTTTTGTGAATAGAATTAGACTCTATTTGTGTCCCCCAAAATTCATATGTTGAATTTTAATCCCTAATGTGATGGTATTTGGAGGTGGGGCCTTTGGGAGGTGATTAGGTCTTGAGGGTGGAGTCCTTGTGAATGGGATTAGTGTCCTCATAAAAGAGACCCCAGAGAGTTCCCTTGACTCTTCCACCATGTGAAACTACAGAGAAAAGATGGTCATCTATGAACAGGAAGTGGGCTCTCACCAGACATCAAGTCTGTTGATGCCTTGATCTTGGACTACCCAGGTTCCAGGACTGTGAGAAATAAATTTGTATTGTTTGTAAGCCATCCAGTCTATGGTATTCTGTTATAGCAGCCTGAACAGACTAAACTGGCCCCATCCATAGGGGTGAACAGATATGTCCTACAGTAGCCTTAATAAACCCAGCTCTCAGACGTCCTCCAGCCTGGGACAGAGACAGGTGTGGAGGGATTGCTATCTTCAGACCTTTCACCTTGCTGAAGCTATTACTTGAAGCATTACTCTTTCCTAAGCAACTTCCTCCTCTGCTGGGTTTGATGCCAACCTGGAGAGTGAAGGAGAGTAAAGGAAGCAAAACTGAGGCTCAGCTCAGTATATAGGAGATGGCTCCTGGGGGAAGTGGCTATATGCTCTTCAAAGATATCCAGTTATACAAAAATCCATCATCCCCCTTATGGGGTTAAGGGCAAATGCCAGAACACCAGCATCTGCATGTCCCTCTTTCCCTGGCCTTGTGTTCCCAGAGCTTCATGATTCTAATCTCTAGCTCTTCTGCTCCAATGGAAGATTGGCATGTACTGTAATAGATGAGAGGAGCTACCTCCTGTCATACAACCCCCTTCTCCCCACATCCTCTGTGGTTTACTGGACTTTCAAGGGTAGAGAAGAGAGTTGACTGCTCTACTCTTGGGCTGTCAGGGCCTGAGGTAGACCAAAGTGTAGCGACAAAAGAGAGAGACAGAAAATGAGAGAGAGACTGAGACTAAACAAGGTGGATGATAAATGGAGGCAGAGACCCTTCCTGGACCTTCTCTTTCTGGGCCTTCAATGCAATTATTATGCTAGGATATCCTCCTCTCATTAGCTGTATCATCTTGATTATTTAACTTCTTGGTGCCTTAGTTTTCATATCTGTAAAATGGCAATAATAATAATATCTACCTCATAGAATAGAATCTTTCTTTGCTACTAATCCTATAATACTAAGTAAGGATTCAATGAATGGATATATATCTAAAGCATTTATAATAGTGCCTAGCACATAATAAGTGCTCAATTAATGTTACTTATTCTTATTGTTGTTGTTGTTTTAGTGGCTTACCTCTCCCAGGGAATGCAAGGCACAGAATGTGAGAGCAGCATAAGCTCTTAGACACCATCTAGCCCCATTCTCTTAGGTTTCAGATGGGGAACCTGAGGCCCAGAAAGGAGAAGGGAGGCACCCAAATTCACTCAGCTCAGTAGTGGGAAAACTAGGAATGATTCCCTGTCCTTCTACCTTCCACTGCTGTGTTCCTCCCACAGAGGCCCTGGTTAAACTTTACTTGGTGGGAATAGAAGGAAATGGCAGACTTAATGTTCTCTCGCCCAGGGGGCTCAGCATTTTAGGCCTGATTCTTTCCTGTATAAAGAAGACCTAGCCCCTCATAGGCCTCACTGAACAAGGGAATGAACAAAAAAGTATGAATCCAGACTGGTAGGGAGGGGTGGCTTATAAGAGAGATTGACCTTTAAGAGCAGAGGCAGGCAAGAAGTCAAGAGTTCTGCCAGGGCTGGGGAAGGGAGATGTGGATGATGGAGGCTCTGGGTACTCCAAGTCTGGGGGACACTGGGCAGATACTCCAGGGTATCTCAGGGTATCCCAAGATAAAAGGCTTGCTGAGAGGCTCAAAGGAGTGCCCCTTGGCTTTAATCCCCACCACAGGATGTCAGTTCACCTTCCTGACCAGGCTAGGAAAATCTTGCCTGGCAGGGCTCTGACTCACTTCCCCCAAACAACAATGTGTCTTCACAGAGGCTCAGACAGCACTTCACTCCCTCCATAGCCCCATACCCTCCTAGGAGTTCCAAGATACACAGGAACCTGGAAAAACTGGAAAATCTTCACAGTCTACCACTGACCCTCATCCACTGCTCCTTTCCAGACCACTCACCCCACCTCTGTTATGCAGGGCCTGGGGCCTGGATCCTGAGGGCCTTTCCCCTCACTCAGAAAACACTGGTCTCTATAAACAGCCTGGCATATCCGGTTGAGAGCATAAGCTATTTCTCCTCCCATGAGAGGAGTCACTTTGAATAAGAGGACTTGAGTTCCTGAAAAGCTTCAAATTTCTGGTACCTTGACAAGTAGATAAGGGAGATGTTCTGGAACAAGTTGATGCATGAGCTTTGGAGCCAGGTAACTATGGCTTTGATTCTAGTGACTTTGATGGATGTGTGATCTTGAGTGAGTTACTTAAGCTTTCTGTGCCTCATTTATAAAATGGGAGCAGTACTACTTAGCTTATAGTGATTAAATGGGAGACTATGTAGAAATCCCCATAGTGCCAGGCAAATGGTAGGTGATTAAATGAGAGATAGTGTAATGAATCAAGGACTTTGGTGCCAGACCATCTGTGTTAGAATCTTGGCTCTGCCAGTCACCAGCTGTGTTTCCTTGGAAAAGTCATTGCCTATTTCCCCACAAAAGGGCTTGATCTTTCTGTGCCTCAGTTTCCTCCTGTGTAAAATGGGACTGATAACAATAGACATACCTCACAGGGCTGTTCTCAGGATTAAATGAGTTAGTCTTTGTAATGTGTTTAGAAAAGTTTCTGACATGTGCAAACTATTACTAAATGTTAGCTGCTATAATTATTATTGTTATTGTTATTCTCTGCTCCAAAGTGGACAGAGCTACAGAAAGTCAGAAGCAGGCCCTGGCCTCTTGCTACTCAAAGTATGATCCATGATTCAGCAGATGGGCATCACTTAAGAGCTTCATAGAAATCAAAATCTCCAGCCCCTCCACAGACCTGCTGAAACAAAATTTGCATTTTAACAAGATTCCCCAGGGATTCCTATGCAAATAACAGTCTGAGAAGCACTGGACTCTAGATAACAGATGAGAAGCTTCATTGGGGAAAGGTGAACAATGGGAAGGTTTAGAGAGAAGACAAACAGCAAGGCTGGGCAGTCTGAGGTAAGAACTAGGGGGTGAGGATGGGATGTGGTCCAGCCAGGCAGCACAAAGCAAGGCCTTTGATAGAATGAGACTGGTAAATCTCAGTAATATTTGGCCCAAATAACTCAAATGTTTCCCTAATAAAAATTCAAAAAAGGCACACATCCGTTGGAAGGATGCAACCTTGCAAGTGCAAGACTTGGTAAGTGGAACTCAGGCTCTATTTCAGCACCTTCTTTCCCTCTTGGCCAGGAGCCCTAGTTCAGTGCCCAACTTATACAATTATGCATTGTGACCCTGGATCATAGAGAAGAAGGACAGACACCAAGAAGACACAAATATTCATAAACCCAACAAAGTATGTCTGGTAGCAAGCATCCAAGACAGCCCCCAATAATTCTTACTGCCTGGCATTTATACTCTTCTGTAGTCCCCACCCTGTGTAAGACTGACCTATTTAACAAATAGGATATTGTGGAAAGTATGACCTCTGAGGTTAGGTCATAAAAGACATTGCAGTCTCTACCATGGCTATCTGTTGGGTCACTTGCTCTGTGAAAATCCAGGTGCTATGTTGATGTGGGGCTGCTGAGTTGTGAGTCAAAAAAGATTTTTTTGGACATGAGCCACTTGTTTGTGTGCCTTTATTTTAGCATGGGGACAGGACCCATGGGCAGTAAAGAGCTGCAGTGTAAGTGTCTGTGCAGGGCCATTATATATGATTTTAACTATTTTCACTACTCTAGAGAAATGTCAAAAGAAAAAGTATTAGGTGATCTGCAATTTGATGGGTTCTGGTTAGTCTCAAATACTAGGGCATGGGGGCTGATGAATGAGATGTAATCTTGTGTTCCAAGGTACAGTATGCCTCAAAGAGCACTTTGGTATTGGCAGGGGATTAAAGTCATTGATCACCTCCTGAGGTAAATTCCTTCATTCCTAGCCAGAGGCAACTGAAATATTTAATCCTAGACAGTAAGTAGGGAAATCGAGTTGGGCCTTATGGAAAGAATTGGAAATTGTAAAACCGAGTCATAAACAACATTTCAACCATGTCATTGTCATGAGGACATTCAAGTAGCCCTACAGAGAGGCCTGCATGGTAAAGAACTGAGACTTCCAACCAGCAACTAACATTAATTTGTTAGTCATGCAAGAGAACCATTATGGAAGCAGATCCTCCACCTCTAGTCAAGCTTCAGATGACTTGGGCTCTAGCCAACATCTTGACTACAACCTCATGACAGACCTCAAAATAAAGCCACCCAGCTAAGTCATTCCTGAATTCCTGACCCACAGAAATTGTGTGAGATAATAAATGTTTATCTTATTTTTGAGGTATTTTATACCACAGCAACTTTTGAAGTACTTTGTAACACAGGAACAGATAAATAATACTGCAGGTTTTCAAAAGCCCAAAGTCATCAGGGAAACCTCATGAGCACAAGGCAAATAACAACCACAACAGCAATAGCTACTTCCATTCACAGAACAAATTCTCAGCCTGAATGAGGCCTCAGAGGGCATATACTCTGAGCTTCTTGGGGTACAGATAGGAAAACTGAGGCCCAAGTGTCCACAGACAGCTGGTGGCCAAATGTGCCTGTCTCCCCATGTCTTTTTGCTATCCCATATTACAATGGGCATCCACATATACCTTAGCCTACAAAGTTGGCAACAAGAGGTAGTCAAGACAAAAGTCCCTTAAATCATTTTGCTGCAGTATCTGGTGGAAAGGCAAACAATAGATGAGGACTATGTGTCCTTTGTTTCCTCCTCTCTCTCTCTCTCTCTCTCATGTTGCCTTGCATCCATCAAGTCACTGCATGAGATGTTGATTCTTCCAGTAGCCACCAGGCCCCGACCTGATTATCTAAGTGGTTATATCCCTTTGCTGCCAAAGTTCCTTCCCTTGGGCAAGAAAGAAATGTCAGGCCCAGAGACAAAAGTAAAATTCTGGGGATATGTTCCATAAGCTCAAAGTTAAGGTATACATATCAAAGATTTTTTTTCTAGGAGAAAAACTGAAAAACTTACAAATAAGTCAAAATTAAACAACTCTCTCCTGAACAACCAATGGATCAAAGAGGAAATTCAAAAGAAAACGAAAAAGTATCTTGAGACAAATATAAATGGAAACACAACATACCAAAACTTATGGGATGCAGCAAAAGCAGTTCTAAGAGGGAAGCTCATAGCAAAAAATGCCTACATTAGGAAACAAGAAAGATTTCAAATAAACAACCTAACTCTATACCTTAAGGAACTAGAAAAAGAAGAATAAAATTAGCCCAAAGTTAGCATAAGAAAGGAAATAATAAAAATTAGAGCAGAAAAAAAAAATGAAATAGAAAACAGGAAAGCAATAGAAAAGATTAGCCAAATTAAGAGTTGATTCCTTGAAAACAAAACCTGACAAACCTTTAGCTTAAATAACCAAGGGAAAAAGACAGAGGACCCAAATCAACAAAATTATAAGTGAAAAATGAGACATTACAACTGATACCACAGAAATTCAAAGAATCATAAGAGGCTACCATGAACAACTATATGCCAACAAACTGGACAACCTAGAAGAAATGTAAAATTTCTTAGAAACATACAAACTATCAAGACTGAATCAGGGAGAAATGGAAAATCTAAATAGAACTATTACTAATAAGGAGATTGAATCAGTAATCAAAAATATCCCAATGAAGAAAAACCCAGGACCAGATGTCTTCATTGGTGAATTTTACCAAACATTTAAAGAAGACTTAATGCCAATTTTCTAAAAACTCTTACAAAAAGTAGAAGAGGTAAATACTCCAAAACTCATTTTACAAGGCCACCATCACACTTATACAAAAACCAGACAATGTCACTACAAGAAAAAAAAAAAAAAACTACAGACCAATATCACTGATGAATATAGATGCAAAATTTCTCAATAAAATACTAGCAAATTAAATTCAGCAGCACATTAAAAAGATCATTCACCATGATGGAATTTATACCTGGAATGCAAGGATGGTTCAACATATGCAAGTCAAACAATGTGATGCATCACATTAATAGAATGAAAGAAAAAGTTTGCATGATCATCTCAGTAGACACAGAATAAGCATTTGATAAAATTCAATCCATTCATGATAAAAACTTTTAACAAATCAGGTATAGAAGGAACATACCTCAACATAATAAAGGCCATATGTGATAAGCCTACAGCTAATATCATATTCAATGGTGAAAGGTTGAAAGCTTTTCCACTAAGATCAGGAACAAGACATGGCTGCCCACTCTCACCACTCCTATTTGACATAGTAGTGGAAGCCCTAGACAGAGGTAGGCAAGAAAAAGAAATAAAGGGAATCAAAATTGAAAAGGAAGAAGTAAAATTATCTCTATTTGCAGAGGACATGATTTTATATGTATAAAATTCTAAAGAATTTACCAAAAAACTGTTGGATCTAATCAACAAATTCAGTAAAGTTGCAGAATACAAAATTAACATGCAAAAATTCATAGCATTTATATACACTAATGATGGATTTTCTAAAAATGAAATAAAGAAAATTATCCCATTTACAATAGCATCAAAAACAATAAAATACTTAGCAATAAACTTAACCTAGGAGGTGAAAGATCTGTACTCTGAAAACTACAAGATATTGATGAAAGAAATTGAAGAAGATATAAATAAATGGAAAGATATCCCATGTTAATGGATTGGAAGAATTAATATTGTCAAAATGTCCATACTATCAAAAGTCATCTATAGATTCAGTGCAATCCCTATCAAGATTCCAATCGCATTTTTTGCAGGAGTAGAAAAAAACAATCCTAAAATTCTTATGGAACCACAAAAGAGCACAAATAGCCAAATCAATACTGAGAAAGAAGAACAAAGCAGGAAGCATCACACTTCCTGATTTAAAGCTATACTATAAAGCTATAGTAGTTGAAACAGTATAGCATTGGCATGAAAACCAAAAATAGATCAATGAAACAGAATTGATAACCCAGAAATAAACCCAAGCATACACAGTCAACTAATATTTGACAAGGGAGGCAAGAATAATCAGTGGAACAAAAGATAGCTTCTTCAATAAATGGTGCTGGGAAAATTGGATATTGACATGTAAAAAATTTAAACTTCACCCCTATCTTAAAGCACTCACAGAATTAACTTAAATTGGATTAATGACTAAAACATAAGACTGAAACCATGAAACTTCTGGAAGAAAACATAGGAAAAAAACTCCTTGACGTGGTTTTGGCAACAATTTTTTGGATATGTCACATAAAGCACAAGCTACAAAATAAAAAATAAAGTGGGACTACATCAAACTAAAAAGTTTCTGCAGAGAAAAAGAAGCAATCAACAAAGTGAAAAAACAACCTATGGAATGAGAAAAATATTTGCAAACTGTGTATCTGATAAAGGGTTAATATCAAAAACATATACAGAACTCATACACAAGAGAGTTTGGAAGATGGTCGCATAGGAGGACTCTGAACTCACCTCTTCCCACGGACACAACAAAGATACATCTACTTGTGGAACAATTTCCTCTGAAAGAGATCTGGAAACTGGATAAAAAGAATGCCCACAACAAGGCACAACACTGACAGGGGTAGAAGAGGCAGAAATACAGCTCTGCTGAGGAAACAACCACACCCTAGCCACAGCACTTCATGGTCAGGAGCGATCTCAAAGGCACAGAACTCTTCCAAGTGGAGTGGGGGATCTGAGCTCCACAGTAGGCATCACAGCCTTAGATTCAGCACAACTGAGATGAGATCACATAATACCTGGCTTTGCTGGCTTTGAAAAACAATGGAGAATATGCCCAGAAAAACTATAGAACTTCAGAGAAAGAAAAACCTGCTCTTCAAGGGCCCATTTACAGATTCACCTGATCCAGAAACCAATGTAAAAACACCAGATAGAAAAATGCATAGTCCATTGGTAAAATAGACTCACTTACAAAGCTTGGAGTGCATCTTGGAGAGGCAGGAGGCATCTGGGCCCACCCCCACCAGGGACCGAGACACTGGTGGCAGCCATTATTGTGACCTAGTACAGGCATGCTGACACAGATGCTGGCAACTGCTATTGGATTCCTTCCTCTAGTCTGTTAGCACGGGGGTCTCCCCCACCTAATAGAGCACCTGAGGCAATTGAGTGCAGCCAGGCAATATCCTGCACCAGGGACTAGCTCCACCCACCAGCAAGCCTGTGCTGAACTTGTGGGTCCATGTTGGTGGGGTGTGTGGGCCCATGGGTGGAGGGGAATGTGGGCCCACAGCAGACTTGTGCCACTGGCCATCTCAAAGAGCTACACAGGGAATCTGCCCCATCTTCCAATGTCTGAAATGATTTTGTGCTGCTGTGCCTGGGCCCAGCTCCACCCAGGCAGCTGTGTACTGCAGGGCAGCATAGCCAGGTCTGGCCAGAGGCCTACCCACCCAAAGGAGAGCCAACAACAGCTGCCTGCGACAGGGAGCCACACTGGAGGCCTGCAGCAATTGTGAGCCCCAGAGCCTGGCAACCACCATGCTGGGGGCCTGACTTGCTTAACAGCAAAACAACAGTGTTTTAAAATATTGGACTTCACAGCCAGCCATGCTGGGGCTTGTCCTGCCCAATAAAGTGCCTATAGCAGCTGCACATGCTGGACCTTACAACCAGCTGGCCAGGGGCCAGCCTAAGCCACCCATGTGCCTGCAGCAATAGCAACCCTCTCACAACAGAAGGGCACATGCAGCCCACACAGGGGACACTCTTGGAGCATTTGATATGAGTGATGATGGGGAGAATTTTGCTGGGACCCATAAGGCGTCTTACATAACACCACATCTCCAAGATTGGGAGACACAGCTGATCTACTTAATACATAGGTATAAGCACACAGAAGTGGTCAAAATGAGGAGACAAAGGAATATGATTCAAATAAGGTAACGGGACAAATCCTCAGAAAAAGAACCAAATGAAACAGAGATAAACATTTTACCTGATAAAGAGTACAAACACTCATAAGGGTACTCACTGATCTTGGGAGAAGAATAAATGAACATAGCAAGAACTTCAACAAAGAAATAGAAAATATAAAAAAGAACCAATCAGAACTGAAGATATAATAATGGAAAAGAAAAATTATCTAGAGGGAATTAACAGCAAAGTAGGTGACACAGAAGAATGGACCAGCAATCTGGATGAAAGAGTAGAAGAAATCACCTAAACCAAACAGAAAAAGGAATTAAAAGAAAGAGGACAGTCTAAGGGACAACATCAAGCATACTAACATCCATATTATAGGTGTGCCAGATGGAGAAAAGAGGGACAAAGGGGCAGAGGACCCATTTGAAGAAATAATAGCTGAAAACTTCCCTAACCTGAGGAAGGAAACAGACATCCAGGTACAGGAAACACAGAGAGCACAAAACAAGATGAACTCAAAGAGGCCCACACCAAGACACATTATAATTAAAATGTCAAGAATTAAAGATACAGAGGGAATCCTAAAAGCTGCAAGAGAAACTCAACAAGTTACATACGAATGGAAACCCCATAAAATTATCAGTTGACTTCTCAGCAGAAACCTTACAGGCTCTAGAAGGGCGTGGCACAATATATTCAAAGTGCTGAAAGGAAAAACCTACAGCCAAGAATACTTTACACAGCAAGGTTATCATTCAGAATGGAATGAGGGATAAAGAGTTTTCCAGACAAGCAAAAGCTTAAGCAGTTCACCACCACTAAACCAGCCTCAGAAGAAATGTTAAAGAGACTTCCTTAAGTGGAAAAGAAAAGACCAAAAATAGGAATAAGAAAATTATCAAAGAAAAAATATCACTGGTAAAGGCAAACATACTGTAATGGTAGTGGATCAACAACCTAGGAAGCTGGTATGAAGGTCAGAAGACAAAAGTACTAAAAATATCTACTTCCGTGATAAGAGGTTAAGGGATATACAAAAATAAATGAGATAAAATATATCAAAAACATAAAATGTGAGGGGGAGTAAAAATATAGGCCTTTTAGTAAGGGGTCAAACTTATGAGACCATCAACATAATAGAGATTGCTATTTTCATAGGTTATTATATATGAACCTCATGGTAATCACAAACCAAAAGCTATAATGAATACACAAAAAGTAAAGAGAAAGGAACCCAAACATAACACTAAAGAAAAGCATCAAATCACAAGGGAAGAGACCAAGAGAAGAAGAAAGGAACAGAGAAGAACTACAAAACACCCATAAAAAAGTAACAAAATGGCAATAAGTACATACTTATCAATAGCTACTTGAAATGTAAATGGACTAAACGCTCCAATCAAAAGACATAGGGTGGCCAAATGGATAAAAAAGCAAGACCTATAAATATGCAGCATACAAGAGATACACCTCAGACCTAAAGACACTCAAAAACAGAAGGTGAAGGGATGGAGAAAAGATATTCCCTGAAAATGGCAGTTAAAAGAAAGCTGGGGTAGCAATACTTATATTAGACAAAATAGACTTTAAAACAAAAACTGTAAAAAGTGACAAAGAGGGCATTACATAATGATAAAGGGGACAATCCAACAAGAAGACATAGCCCTTGTAATTATCTATGTGCCCAACAGAGGAGTGCTTAAACACGTAAAGTAATTACTAACTGACGTAAAAGGAGAAATAGATAGTAACACAATATTAGTAGGGGACTTTAATACTCCACTTACACCAGTAGATAGATCATCCAAATGGAAGATCAATAAGGAAACATTGGCCTTAAAACACAGATTAGACCAGATGGACTTAGTGGATATATACAGAACATTTCATACAAACACTGCAGAATACACATTCTTTTCAAATGAACATAGAACATTCTCCAGGATAGACCACATATTAAGGCCACAGAACAAGTCTCAATAAATTTAAGAAGATTGAAATAATACCAAGCATCTTTTCTGATCACATACCATGGTATGAAACTAGAAATCAACTACAAGAAGAAAGCTGGAAAAGCCACAAATACGTGGAGATTAAACAAAATGCTACTGAACAATGATTGGGTCAATGAAGAAATCAAAGGAGAAATCAAAAAATACCTGGAGACAAATGAAAATGAAAATATGGTATGCCAAAATTTATGGGATACAGCAAAAGCAGTACTAATAGGAAAATTTATAGCAATACAGGCCTACTTCAAGAAACAAGAAAAATCTCAAATAAACAATCTAACAGTGCACCTAAGGAACCAGAGAAAGAAGAAGAAACAGAGCCCCAAATCAGTAGAAGGAAGGAAATGATAAAAATCAGAGTGGAAATAAATGAAATAGAGACTGAAAAAAATAGAAAAAATCAATGTAACGAAGAGCTGATTCTTTGAAAAGATAAACAAAATTGACAAACCATTAGCTAGACTCACCAAGAAAAAAAGAGAGAAGGCTCAAATAAATAAAATTGGAAATGAAAGAGGAGAAATTACAATGAACACCACAGAAATACAAAGGATTTTAAGAGAATACTGCAAAAAGCTATACACCAACAAATTGGATAATCTAGAAGAAATGGATAAATTCTTAGAATCATACAACCTTCTAAAACTGAATCAAGAAGAAACAGAGAAGTGGAATAGACTGGTCACTAGTAAGGAGATCAAAACAATGATCAAAAACCTCCCAAAACCCAAAATTCCATTATCATATTGCTTCCCTGGTGAATTCTACCAAAATTAAAAGATTTAATACCTATGCTTCTCAAACTCTTCTAAAAAAATTGAAGGTGAGAGAATGCTTCATAACTGATTCTATGAGGCCAACATTACCCTGATACCAAAACCAGACAAGGACAACAGAAAAAATATATATATAGACCAACGTCACTGATGAACATAGATGCAAAAATCCTCAACAAAATACTAGCAAATTGAATACAAAAATACATCATAAGGATCATACACCATGATCAAGTGGGATTTATTCCAGGGATGCAAAGATGGTTCAACATCTGTGAATCAATCAATGTGATACACCACATCAAAAAAACTGAAGACTAAAAATCACATGATCATCTTAATTGATGCAGAGAAAGCATTCAACAAGATTCAGCATCCATTTATGATAAAAACTCTCAATAAAATGGGTATAGCAGGAAACTACCTCAACATAATAATGACCATATATGACAAACCCACTGCCAACATCATCCTCAATGGTGAAAAAGTGAAAGCTATCCCTCTAAGAAGAGGAACAAGACAAGGCTTGTTTCACCACTCTCATTTAACATAGTATTGGAAGTCCTAGCCAGAGAAATCAGGCAATAAAAAGAAATGAAATTATCCAAATTGGAAAAGAAAAAGTAAAATTGTCACTATTTGCAGTTGACATGATTTCATATATAGAAAACCCTAAAGAATCCACAAAAAAACATTAGAAATAATCAACAAATACAGTAAAGTTGCAGGGTACAGAATCAACAAACAAAAATTAGTTGCAATTCTATACACCAGCAGAAAGAGAAATTAAGGATACAATCCCATTTATAATTGCAGCAAAAAGAATAAAACACATAGGAATAAATTTAACTAAAGACGTGAAATACCTATACACTGAAAATTATAAGACATCGTGGAAAGAAATCGATGAATATATTAAAAAATTGGAAGATATTCTGTGCTCAGAGACTGGAAGAATTAACATAGTTAAAATGTCCGTACTTCCTAAAGCAATCTACAGATTCAATGCAATCCTTATCAAAGTCCGAATGACATTTGTCACAGAACGAGAACAAAGAATCCTAAAATTTATATGGAACAACAAAAGACCCCAAATAGCCAAAGGAATCCTGAGAAAAAAGAGCAAAGCTGGAGCCTCCACACTCCCTGATTTCAAAACATACTACAAAGCTACAGTAATCAAAACAGCATGGTACTGGCATAAAAACAGACACACAGATCAATGGAACAGAACTGAAAGTCCAGAAATAAAACCACACATCTGTGGACAGCTAATTTTCAGCAAGGTAGCCAAGAGCATACAATGGAGAAAGGAAAGTCTCTTCAATAAGTGGTGTTGGGAAAACTGGACATCCCCATGCAAAGGAATGAAAGTAGACCATTATCTTAAATCAAATACAAAAATTAACTCAAAATGTATTAAAGACTTGAATGTAAGACCTGAAAACATAAAACTTCTAGATGAAAACACAGGCAGTATGCTCTTTGATATCAGTCTTAGCAGCATCTTTTTGAATACCATGTCTCACCAGGCAAGGGAAACAAACAAACAAAATAAACAAATGGGACTACATCAAACTAAAAAGCTTTTACACAGCAAAGGAAACCATCAACAAAATGAAAAGACAACTTAACATTTGGGAGAAGATATTTGCAAACCATATATCTGATAAGGGGTTGATATCCAAAATATATAAAGAACACATACATCTTAACAACAACAACAAAATAACCCAATTAAAAAATGGCCAAAATACCTTTTCTAAAGAAGATATACAGATGACTAGCAGACACATGAAAAGATTCTCAACATCACTAATTATTAGGGAAATGCAAATCAAAACTAAAATGAGATATCACCTCACACAAGTCAGAATGCCTATAATTAAGACAAGAAATAAGTGTTGGAGAGGATGTGGAGAAAAAGGAACTCTCATATTCTGCTGGTGGGAATGCAAACTGGTGCAGCCACTATGGAAAACAGTATGGAGATTCCTCAAAAAATTAAAGATTGAGCTACCATGTAATCCAGCTATTCCACTTCTGAGTATTTATCCAAAGAATATGAAAACACTAATTCAAAAAGATAATTGCACTTCTATGTTCATTGCAGCATTAGTCACAATAGCTAAGACTTGGAAATAACCTAAGTGCCCATGAGGGAATGGATAAAGATGTGGTATATATACAATGGAATACTACTCAGCCATAAAAAAGATGAAATCTTGCCATTTGTGACAATATGGATGGGACTTGAGGGTATTATGCTAAGTGAAATAAGTCATATGGAGGAAGCCAAATACCATATGATTTCACTTGTAGGTGGAAGATAAAGCCACCAACAACAACAAACACATAGACATAGAGATTAGGTTGGTGGTTAGCAGAGGGGAACGG
This sequence comes from Tapirus indicus, assembly GCA_031878705.1. NCBI lineage: Eukaryota > Metazoa > Chordata > Mammalia > Perissodactyla > Tapiridae > Tapirus > Tapirus indicus. The sequence continues at coordinate 51,897,717 of CM062942.1, forward strand.
GAGGGGGGAGGGAGAAACGAGTAAGATGGCACATGTGTATGGGGACAGATGGTAATGGTGGTGAACATGATGTAATTTACACAGAAATTGAAATATAGTCATATACATCTTACAAAAAAAGAACTCATACAACTCAATAGCAAAAAACCAAATAATCCAACTTCAAATGGGCAAAAGACCTGAATAGATATTTCTCCAAAGAAGATACATGAAAAGGTACATGAAAAGAGGCACAAAATGATCATTACTCATTAGGGAAATACAAATCATGACCACAATGAGATCTTACCTCACACACATTAGAATATCCAGCATCAAGACAAGAGATAACAAATGCTGGCATGGGGGTGGAGAAAATGGAACACTTGCATATTGTTGGTGGGGTTGTAAATTAGTACAGCCACTATGGAAAACTGTATGGAAGATCCTCAGAAAATTAAAAATAGAACTACCAGATGATCCAGCTATTCCACTTCTGGGAATACATCCAAAGGAAGCAAAAACACTAACTTGAAAAGGTATCTGCACCCCCATGTTCATAGCAACATTGTATATGATATACAATAGCCAAGACATGGAAACAACCTCAGTGTCCCTATATATATATATATACACCACATATATATGTATATATATGTGTGTGTATATATATACAGTAGAATATGATTCAGTCATAAAAAACAAAGAAATCCTGCCATTTGCAACAACATGGATGGACCTTGCTTAAAGAACTCCCTGGATATTGACCTGTTGGAGTGGATAGATAGTGAGACAGGCAGGTTAGCATAGGGATCTGGCACTGCAAGGGAACAGGAGAGTTGCATGGGGGGGACATTGCTAAGACATAGTTCTTCATTATAGCTTAAGATAGCTTAAGTAACCACAAGTTTCCTGAATCTCTTTTGACTGTCTGTAGGGGGACCGAACTGCTTGATTTATGGAAGCTGCAGCCCCGCTGCACTTCCCCTGGCTGCTGCTGCTCTAACTCACAACTGCCTTCACTTTTTACTTCTGCCCGATGCAGAAGGACCCCCTACCCAAAACAGGAATATAAAAGATGCCATGACAAAACAGCTCGGAGCAGCTCCTCTCTTGGAGTATGCCTGCTCTGCCTATGGAGTGTATCTTTCTAATAAACTCCTTACTCTTTTTACTTATCCTTGCTGTTGCAGCTCCTCCCTTGGAGTGTGCCTGCTCTATGTATGGAGTGTATCTGCCTAATAAATTTCTTACTCTTTGTACCCATCCTTGCTGTTCTGTAAATTCTTTTACAACGTGACATTGAGCAACCTGGACCCGCAGAGCGGTAACAATAAGACATCTGAAATCACACCATGAGTGGTGTCAACACAGGTGCTGTACCCCACCCTAGATTGGCACTCTGTCTTCCATCCCTACATTAGAAGCTTTCCAGGTGAATCAGGCTCAATCTGTGGATATGACTGTTGGTGCATTTAGTTTCATGAATAAATTGCTTTAGTTTGTTGGAAAGCCTCAGGATCAGAGTCTCTTTAATATTACACAAATATATTAGAGGTGATTGTCAAGAAAAGAGATGAGTTTTTTTCCTTCAACTTACACATCTCAACAAGTTTGTTCTGCAAAGTTCCCTCCTTGAGAAGCTGTCAATTTTTTCCTTTGATTCTGTTGTAGCTCAGAAGTTGGGAAGCAGACAAACCTGCATTCAAATCTCACTTCTGTCACTTACTAGCTAAGTGATATTGGATAAGCCACTAAGCTTCTCTGAGTCTCAGTTTCCTCATCAGTATAATAGGGCTAATAAAGCCTCACTAGCAGGTTGTTCAGAGAATGAATTAAGTTAAATATGCCTGACACAGTGCCTGACCTCTGGGAGGCACTCATTTACTGTCTATTACTCCACTTTGGGGGACAGACATCTCCCAAGTCATCACAGGACCCTCAGGAGAACCCTAGTTTTTTGCCCAAATCAATGCCTCTCTTTGCTCACCAATTTATCCATCAGAAATTAAACCCACCCTCAGAAGATCAGGATTTGCCAGTGGCTCTGAAGCCAGTCTAGGTCCAGAGTCTCTGATTTAATTGATGTGCTGAGCTGCCTCTCCTATGGGGTTCTTCACTTGGGGGGCTCTCCCCTCTGGGTCTTAGCATCCACTTTACAAAGCAGACTTTGTATTCCCTGCCTTAACAGCTCCCCAGGGTTATGTGCAGATTAGATAAGAAAATAGATATGAAATAATTTTTAAATCTTAAAACACACACACATATATATAATTGAATATAAAGATAGTCCTGTGGCCAGGATCCATTCTCTATCTTTTCCCCCTTAGCTCTCTCTCAAGGCTGGTGACTTAAAAAAAATCCCAAAACTTCCCCCAGCTTGTATTATATAGAACTAACTTGTATTAGCAGGTCAAATGAAAAAACCTATATGAAACTGTGGTCACATTATTTATAGTATCACTAGACTACTCAGACTTAAATTCAGCCTTAATCTTAACCTCTCTATTGCCTCCATGCCTCACCTGTAAAGTGGGGGATAATTATAGCACTTACCTCGTAGCAATGTTATAAGGATGAAATGAGATAATCCATTTAAGTTGTTTAGAAGCATGCCTGGCACATAGTAAATGCCAGATAAATGTAAGCTACTATTATTATATTCATAATTATTCATAGACTCCTACCATCAGAGCTTTCTAGGTCAACTTCCTCCATTGTACAGAGGAGGAAACTGAGGTCTAGGGAGGGAAGGGGACTGATCTGAGATCACATAGAGAATGGCAAAGTCTAGAGCAGAATACATGGTAGGTGGAACTCAAGACTGAAATCAGGAAATGACAAGTAACTTAAAGCAAGTGTTCCTGCCACAGTTCAAAGTTTAGCACATACAAGTTTGCTGGCCAAGTATGGCTCCCTGTAATACTCTGGAAGATTTGAGAAATGCTAATTTGTGCAATTCAATGACACTTTCCCATTCTGAGTTGTTAATTATTAATCAAGAAGACATTTCTTCCCAAACCAAATAATATTTTTCCTTGGAAACAGAAGGCAAAGGAGAACACTGATGAGTAAAACTAATATATTGTTCTTCTTAGGATTGGAGGCATTTTAAAATGTTTTCAATTGAGCATTGATGGACCTAGAAGAAATCTTCACATACTTATTACAGGTTCTCCAGGCTCAGATCTGGGACACTCCCCCATTCCCCTACCTAGAGTTTGCCCACAGCTGTGGACAAAATGACCACAACCTTGGCATAGCCCAGAAGAGATCCAATGTCGAGTGATGAAAGGTCCTTAGAGATGGTCCAGCCCAAACTCTCTCATTTTTCAGATGAGGTCTGAGGTCCAGAGGGAAGAAGGGACATGCTCAAGTCACACAGGGCAGAGCTGAGATTTGGATCTTCCCAATGTGGAGACTGTTCCCCTGAACAAACAAGTAGGTGGAGTAAGGGGAAGAAAATGGCTATGAGATGTTCCAGAATATACTGATAACAGAGACAACCCACCAGTAGAAATGCCAATGAGAGCAAAGCCAAAACGCAGCCCACACCCATGGTATAAAGACTGAAAAATAAGATATGCACTAGGTGATGGTCAGGGTGAGGAGTCAACTGAAAGATTTATATACAAAGACTCGGCACTATACAGGAACACAATTTTTGTACATGGTTGGAGAGAAAAAGAACACACATTTGTTGAGTGCTTAACTATGTGCTAGGATTTTTCACATGTCACTTCATTTGATCCATGTGTCAAGCCTGGGATATATCTCTCATCATCACTTTTACCAAGGCTCAGAGATGTTAAATGACTTGCCCAATTTCATAGCTTGGTAGTGGAGGAGCTGGGATTAGCTAGCCCACAGCCATCCCACTGCAAATCTCAGGTCCTGTCCACTATGGTATGCATCATATTAAGCCTATCTGTGTGGAGACCAAGGAAAACACCAAGCTTCCATGGGTAAAACATCTTGATAATTTAAGCCAGTACCTTTAGAAAGTAAAGTCTTCTGTACTTTAGTTTCCTCAACTGTAAAATAGAACTTGCTATCGACTGAATGTTTGTGTCTCCCTCAAATTCATATGTTGAAACTCTAATCCCCAATGTGTTGGTATTTGGAGATGGGGCCTTTGGAGGGTAATTATAACCTGAAGATGGAACCCTCATGATGGAATTAGTGCCCTTATAAGAAGAGACATGAACAAGCCTGCTTCCTCTCTCTGCTTTCTGCCATGTGAGGACACAGCAAGAAGATGGCCATGTGCAAACCAAGAAGAGGTCATCATCAGGTACCAAATACATTCATGATCTTGGACTCCCCAGCCTCCAGAACTGTGGGAAATAAATGTATTATTGCTATAGAAGCCTTAACTAAGACAGAACTAATATTACTACCTACCTCCTGGGTTTGCCATGGGGACTAAATGAGTTAATATGTATTAAGTAATTGGAACAGCACCTGATACATAGAAATATTATGTAAGTCATTGCTATAATATTATTATTACTGTTTTGCCAGTAAACACAGATTAAGTGAGTACATTGGACCTGGCATCAGGCAACCAAGGCAACCCTTTGACCTCTTCAGGTTTCAATTTCTTCACCTGTAAAATGTGGAGCTGGGAAAATAGTACTGAAATCAGGAGACACAATTCAAATGCCTTCAGGGTTTTAACAGCAATAATAAATACTTCTACCACACTTACTATTTTCCAGGCACTCTTCTAAGCACTTCATGGATGTTACCACATTTAATACTTGCAACAGCTCTATGAAGTAGATACCATACTACTATTAACTCTATTTTTACTGATGTGGGAATTAAGACACAGTAAAGTAATTAACCCCAAATCACACAGTTGACAAGTAGAAGACTTGGGAATTGAACTCAAGTAGTCTGGCTCCAGAGGCCACATTCTTCATCATCTTTCCATTCTATTTCTCAGGCATTTGAGAAAATGTATGAAGAAACCTGGTATAAGACACTAAGGAGTGGTGAGGACTGTGTCAAAAACTGGACCTTGTACACCCTACTTAAAGGCTTTCAGACTCAAAAATTAAAAAGAAAATACTGGGCTGGCCAAACAAAACACATTCACAGGCCTAAATTCACCCAAGAGTCCACCAATTGTTCAAAGCCAGCACAAGATGTCTTCCAGCCCTGATATTCTATAATTCCATGAGAATCTAAGTCATACACAACTAACTCTTGCCTGCCTTCTCCTCCTTGGGGATGGAGTCATGTCAGACAGATTTTTCAGAGACTTGGCGTTTTCACCACCACTTCCTGCCTAGCCCCTCCCCAGCACACAACACTTCCATTGGTCATTGGAGAGGGCAGAAAACAGGAGTGAAGCATTTCAATTACTGGAAAGGGAGACAAGAAACATTCATTCATACCCAGAGGGATTTACCTCCTTTTTCAGCTGCAGTTATGCTGGTATTAAAAAAAGATAACAAAAGGAATGACTGTGTAGTTTTCCAAGGAGTCTGTAATTGGCAAATGGATATCAACAAATCTGGCTGGGTCTTGGGTTTGGGAAGACCAGGGGGAATCTGCCATATGGAAGTCCCACATCTTTTGTTATGGGAGAGGTGAAAGGAAAACATGGATTAAATAAAAGAGGAGTGAAAATTAGCCTGACTGGGAAAACAAGGCTGGCTTTAATGACCTCAGTTACAAGACCTCAAAAGCAGTATCAGGCTGGGAACCCAGCCATGGAGGAGAAGCTGAAGTGACCTAGCCTCTACCAGGAAAGTGAAAGTCATAGGGACAAACTCAGGACTTCAAATGCTTTCACAGACTGGGGACAAATGGGCCCAGTCTTACAGGGTTAAAAAAGCAGCTAGTGAATGACCCCATAACTGTGGGGTAAGGTAAACAAACTGTAGAGGCAGAATTCTAAGATAGCCCCCAAGATTTCCCACCCCCATCATGTACATGCCCTGCATAATTCCCTTTGACTGTGAATTTGTTTAGGTTATATTAGATGGCATAGTTGGCCTTAAGAAAGGGAGATTATTTGGTGAGCATGAGAAAGGCTTGATGTGCTTTTGCTGACTTAAAGATGGAGGGTTCCATGTGTCAAGGAATGTGGGTGATCTCTAGGAGCTGAAAGCAGTCCCTGGCTGACAGCCAGCTAGGAAATGGGGACATTAGTCCTATAACCAAATTCTGTCAACAAAAAGAATGAGCTGGAATAGATTTTTCCCCAGAGCCTCCAAATGAGAAGTCAACATAGCTTCCACTTTGATTTCAGCCTTGTGATATTCTGAGCAGAGAATCCAGCTGCACTGTGCCCAGACTTCTAACCTAAAGAACTTTGAACTAATAAATGGGTGTGGTTTTAAGCATCTCAGTTTTTGGTAATTTGTTATACAGCAATTGAAAATGAATACAGATTTTGATACCTGGAAATGGAGTGCTGCTGTAAATACCAAAAGTATGGGGGTGGCTTTAGAATCAGGCAATGGGGGGAGATTGGAAGAATTTTGAGGAGCACAATAGAGAAAGCCTAGATTACCATAAAGATACTGTTATTAGAAACATGGACATTAAAATATTGCCAGTGAGGGCTCAGAAGGAAGTGAGGAGGAGTATTAGAGAAATCCTAACTTGCCTTAGCAACAGCCTAGCTCTCTGTGAACTAGTAGAGCTAGTATAGATGTGAACTTTTTAACAATGCTGCCTGTGAGGGCTTAGAAGGAAGTAAGGAACATTCTATTGGAAACTGGAGGAAGGCAGATCCTTGTTATGTGGGGACAGAAAGCTTAGCTAAATTATGTCCTTCACTTATGTGGAAAGCAGAATTTGAAAATGATGAACCTGGATATATAGCTGAGGGTAACTCCAACAAAAGTTTCAAAGGTTCTGCCTGGTTTGGGGGTTTTGTTTGTTTGTTTTGATGCTTATAGTAAAATGTGAGAGAAAAGAGATAAATTGAGGGAAGAACTATTAAGCAAAAAGGAATCGGGAGTGGGTGACTTAGAAAATTCTTAGGCTGTCCTGATGGCAAAAGATGCTAAAATTAAGAGAATTTACAAAGAGAGAAAACTGAGAGTGAATCTCAGATCTCAAGCAAACCAGGGGGCCTCTAGGAAGTTTAAGGGCATTGTCCCTCAGTCATCTCAGCAGAAGTCAAAGGTAGAGCAGGGATAATCTCAGAAAGATCTGTAGATGTGGCTTTTGTCTAATGGTGGGAACCCATGTGAAATTGATGAAAGGCCCACAAAATTCTTGTGTCAATTACACTTCTGCCAAAAACATTGCCATCTTGGACTGAAAGGGACAGAGAGTACAAAATGACAGAAAACTATCAGACTCCTAAAATGCTACCAGCAAGAAGCAGGCTGATAAAACTTAGCTGCAAAAGTACTACCTTTCATGAAAAAGGAAGGATGACTCAGATGGTGGAACCAAGATCCCAGAGAGTGTAACCAAGAGACCAGAAATCTGGCTGGAGTTTACTCAGCTGGATTCAAAGCTGCTTTAGGTTGATCACTCCTTTTTGCTTTTTCTTTTACCCACTTTTGAACCAGAATGTCTGTACCTGTTATTCTATTCCTGTCTTACCATTGTATGTTGGGCATATTGGGAACAGATAACTTGTCTCTATTTTCACAGGTTCACAGATGGATAGGAATCTTGCCCCAGGAATTGTACTTAACACGTTATACCCAGGAACCTCTTCTGCACCTGATTTAGTTGATTTATATGATGAGATTTTGAACTTGAGATGATGCTGTATTGAGATGAGATTTTGGGGCAACCTAGGGGGATGGATTTATTTTGCATTTTGGAGAGATGTAAATCTTTGAGGCCATAGTAAGCAGAATTCAAAGATGGCTTCAAATATTTCCCACTTCCCTGCTGTACACGCCCTACATAATCCTTGGGACTGGAATAAGATAGATTTTATCCCCAGGATTAGGTTATGTTAAATGACACAGTTGACTCTAAGAAAGGGAGATTATCCAGGTAAGGCTGACTTAATCACAAGGAACTTTAAAAGCAGACAGTTTTCTCAGTCTGGTGGCAGAAGAGGAAGTTGGGTATACAGAACATAAGAAGGATTCAGTGTGAATCCTGGCTAGCCTGAAGATAGAAGGGGCCACATGAAAAGACCTGAGGGTGGCTTATAGGAGCTGACAGTCAGCAAGGAAATAAAAACCTAAGTCTTACTTAGAAGTAACTTAGAAGACTTAGAAACCTAAGTCTTACTTACTTAGCAGGGAACTTACTCACTTACTTAGAAAGGAATCTTGCCAATAAGAATGAGCTTGGACATGAGTTTTTCTCCAAAATCTCCAGGTGAAAACACAGCATGAACAACACTTTGATTTTAGCCTTGTGAAACCCTGAGCAGAAAACCCAGTCATGTTGTGTCAGATTTCTGACCTATAGAACTGTGAAATGTGAAATGGGTGTTGTTAAGTCTCTAGGTTTGTGGTAATTTGTTATGCAGCAATAGAAAAATCAATACACCAACAAACCAATAAGACCTTGGCTTGTCCTAGTGTTGAGGTTACTATAATCAAATACAGTAAACCTCTTGAAGGTCTTGGGAGTCTTTCAGGCTATCTCCAAGGAATGAAAATGTGAGAGAAAGGCCTTGAGGAATTACCTCCACATCTCTCAGTGATTTCACTAACATGAGAGGCGGTCTGTGGAATTAGGAGAAATTTGACCTCGCCTTGACCTCATGATCTATAGATAAGGTGAAGAAGAAAAATTGCACTTATTGTGGGCTTATTATGTGCCAGAAAGAGGATGACAAAGGCACCAGGGGTCAATAAGAAGCCCTCTTGTGCCATCCTAATATGTGCTGGAGCCTTGCTTGAGATTGTGCTTGGAGACCCTCAGTTTTGATTACCCTTATACATCCCAGTTCCTCAGCCTGGCATTCCAGCTCCTTTATAAAATGGCCACATATTAGCTTTCCTCTATCTCTCCCACTCCTCAGCAAGGAATTATTCTTCAGCTAGGCTGGTCCCTCCCAGTTCTTTGCTCATTCCTGCCTCCACACATTTAGTCATGTTGTTCTCCCCTCCTGGGATGCCCTCCCAGCTGCCCTCTGTTTATTTGAACCTGTCCACTTTTCCAGGCCCAGCTCAATCCTCTTGTCCTTTAGGCAGTCTCTTTCACCTCTTCTGGCTCTCACGGAACTCGCCTAGTGTTAGAAGAAAGTAGCTCTTATTTTGATGCTTGCAGGATGAAAAAGCATCAGAAAAGTAAAGATAGGGCTACAATCACTCTCAAGGAACCTGACACAGGAGACTCCAACAGTCACGGAATCAGTTTCATTAAGAAACAAGTCAGACTGACCCTGAATAGCCAAACCAATCTTGAGAAAGAAGAACAAAGCTGGAGGCATCACACTCCCTGATTTCAAACTATACTACAAACCTATAGTAATCAAAACAGCATGGTATTTGCATAAAAACAGAGACAGAGTTCAATGGAACAGAACAGAGAGCCCAGAAATAAACACACACATATATGATCAATTACTTTATGACAAAGGAGCCAAGAATATACAATGGGGAAAGGAAAGTCTCTTCAATAAATGGTGTTTGGAAAACTGGACGGCCACATACAAAAGAATGAATCCGGACCCTTATCCTATACCATACACAAAAATTAACTCAAAATGAATTAAAGACCTGAATGTAACACCTGAAACCATGAAAGTTCTAGATGAAATCATTGATGCTAAGCTCCTTGACATCAGTCTTGGTGATGATTTTTTGGATTTGACACCAAAACAAAGGTAACAAAAGCAAAAATAAACAAATGGGACTATATCAAACTAAAAGGCTTCTGCACAGCAAACAAAACCATCAACAAAGTGAAAAGGCAACCTACTGAATGGGAGAAAATATTTGCAAATTGTATATCTAATAAGGGGCTCTTATCCAAAATATAAAGAACTTATAAAACTCAATGGCAAAAAAACAAACAATCCAATTAAAAATGGACAGAAAATCTGAATAGACATTTTTTGTGAGGAAACATACATAGGGCCAACAGGTACATGAAAAGCTGCTCAACATCACTAATCATCAGGGAAATGCAAATCAAAACCACAATGAGATACGACCTCACACCTGTTAGAATGGCTATTACCAAAAAGAGAAGAAATAGCAAGTGTTGGCAAGGATGTGGAAAAAAGGGAACCCTTGTGCACTGTTGGTGGGAATGTAAATTCGTGCAACCACTATGGAAAACAATATGGAGGTTCTTCAAAAAATTAAAAATAGAACTATCATATTATCCAGGAATTCCACTTCTGGGTATTTATCCAAAGGGAAAAAAACTCCACTAACTTAAAAAGATATATTTACCCCCATGTTCACTGCAGTGTTATTTACAATAGCTAAGATATGGAAACAAAGTGTCCATTGACAGATAAATGGATAAGGAAAAAATATATATATATACAGCCTATCTATGTGGTATATCTCTCTATATATGTGGTATATCTATATGTGTGGTATATATATATAAATGTGGTATATATATATATACACTCATATATAGAGAGATAGATATAGATATATACACACACAGAGATAAGTATTGTTCAGCCATAAAAAAGGAAATTTTGCCATTTGCAACAACATAGATGGACCTTGAGAGCATTATGCTAAGTGAAATAAGTCAGACAAAGACAAATATTGTATAATCTCATTTATATGTGGAATCTAAAAAAAATAAGCTCATAGATATGGAGAACAGGTTGATGGTTGCCAGAGGTGTAGGGTTGGTGGAGTGGGCAAAATGGGTAAGGGGAGTCAAAAGGTAGAAGCCTCCAGTTATAAAATAAATAATCCCTAGTGATATAATGTAGAGTATGGAGGTTATAGTTAATACTGTCTTGCATATTTGAAAGTTGCTAAGAGAGTAGATCTTAAAAGTTCTTATCACAAGAAAAAAATTCTATAACTATATATGTTGACAGATGTTAACTAGAATTATTGTGGTGATCATTTCACAATATATATAAATATCAAATCATGTTGTACACCTGAAACTAATATAATGTTATGTGTCAATTATACCTCAATAAAAAAAAGGGAAGCAAGTCATAACTGCATAGGGAAAATGGACTTTTATAAAGGGAGTTCTGGTGGTCACTATCTTAACCAAGTAATCAAATTTAGCATTACTAATTAGGGACAAACCTGCATATATGTGTGTCTGTGTGTGTGTCTCCTGATGTGGTATACAACATTAAATACCAGCATCACTTGTGAACTGTTCTTGGCAAAAATGTTTAACCTGAATCTGTTCATTTCTTTAGAACTAAGTTCCAGTTTTACAGAAAATACAGAGGATAGAGGATCAAATCAAATGTCATCCTGAAGAAGCAATCAAATGAAACCAGAATGTGGGACATTCTATATGACAATTAGCCTGGTATCTTCAAAATATCAATGTTACGGGAGAAAAAAGCGAGGGGACTATTCTAGATTAAAGAGACACAATGAAATACAATTTGAGAACTTTCATTGGAATCTGGTTCAAAAATTCCATTTGGGGGACCTATTGGGGAAAACTTGAATGTGGACTGTATATTAAATGATGTTATGAAATTGTTAATGTTCTAAGCTCTGATAATAGTACTGTAGGTATGTAGGAGAATGTCTTCACTTTTAAGAACTGCATGCCAGGGGCCAGCCTGGTGGTGCAGCGGTTTAGTTTGTGCTTTGGCAGCCCGGGGTTCACGGGTTTGGATCCCGGGTGCCCGCTGACACACTGCTTGTAAGCCACGCCCTGGCGGCATCCCATTATAAAGTAGAGGAAGATGGGCATGGATGTTAGCCCAGGGCCAGTCTTCCTCAGCAAAAAAGAGGAGGATTGGCAACAGATGTTAGTGCAGGGTTGGTCTTCCTCACAAAAAATATAAATAAAATAAAAATAAAAACTACATGCCAAAGTATTTAAGGGTGAAGTGTCATGAAGTCTGTTACTTACTTTCAAATGATTTAGTCAAAATTAAAGTATATATACAAAGTAAAATTTCTCAGAAAATCTTTGTGGACTATATAGAAAACAATGGACAACACTACGGTTTGGTGGATTTAGCTAGTCAAACAACATACCCAAAGGGAGTTCGACAGTAGACTAATAGATAAAGGGAAACCAACAATATGAAATCCAAAAAGGATAAGGTGAAATCCTGAACTTGGGCTTAAAAAGAAATCAATTGTACAAATAAAGGATGAGGAATACCTGGCTTAACAGAGCTCAAGTAAAAAACAAAGAAGAAAAATCTAGGCTCTTTACAGAAATAAACCCACACTCATACAGTCAACTAATTTTTGACAAAGGTACCAAGAATACACAATGGAGAAATGATATTACCTTCAATAAATAGTGCTGGGAAAACTGAATATCTACATGCAAAGGAATGAAATTAGATCCTTATCTAACACAATACACAAAATCAACTCAAAATGGAGTAAAAACTGCAATGTAAAACCTGAAAACTTAGAAGAAATAGGGAAAAACTCCTTAACATTGGTTTTGACAGTGATTTTTTTGGAATTGACACCAAAACACAGGCAACAAAAGCAAAAATAAATAAGTGAGACTGCATCAAACTAAAAAGCTGCACAGCAAACTAAACCATCACAAAATGAAAAGGCAACCTGCTGAATGGGAGAAAATATTTGCAAATCATATACCCGATAAGGGGTTAACATCCATAATATATAAGGAAATTGTACAACTCAATAGCAAATAATCATATAACCCAATTAAAAATGGGCAAAGGACCTGAATAGATATTTTTCTAAAGAAGATATGCAAATGGACAACAGGTAAATGAAAAGGTGCTTAATATCACTAATCATCAGGAAAATGAAAATCAAATCCATAATGACATATCACTTCACACCTGTCAGTATGGCTATTATCAAAAACTCAAAAAATGGGGGCCAGCCCAGTGACATAGTGGTTAGGTTCAGCATGCTCTGCTTTGGCCACCTGGGTTCATTGGTTTGGATCCTGGTTGCAGACCTACACCACTCATCACCCACATACAAATTAGAGGAAGACTGGCACAGATGTTAGCTTGGGGCTAATCTTCCTCAAGCGAAAAAAAAGAGGAAAATTGGCAACAGATGTTAGCTCAGGGTGAATCTTCCTCAGCAAAAAAAAGAAAGTCAAAAAATAACAGGTGGACAAAAGGGAACTCTTGTGCACAGTTGATGTGAATATAAATTGGTACAGCTATTGTGGAAAACAGTATGGAGGTTCCTCAAAAAGTTAAAACTAGAACTACCATATGATCCAGCAATGCCACTTCTGGGTATATATTCAAAGAAAATAAAATCACTATCTCAAAGAGATAGCTACACTCCCATGTTCATTGCAGCATTATTCACAGTAGGCAAGATATGGAAACAACCTGAGTCCACATATATATATATGTGGGATATATATATAAGCTTATTTGCTTATCTCACATTTGCTAAATATATGCATATATCACACTCTCTCTATATATACATACACACACAAACGCACACGGAATATTATTCAGTCATAAAAAAGAAGTAAATTCTGCCATTTGTGACTATATAGATGAACCTGGAGGACATTATGCTAAAGGAAATATGCCAAACACAGAAAGGAAAATATTGTGTGATCTCCTTTATATGTGGAATCTAAAAAAAAACCAAAAGTCAAACATAGTGGAAAGAGTAGAATGGTTGGGGCATGGGGGGAATGGGGAGATATTGATCAGGTACAAACTTTCAGTTATAGGAAGGATAAGCTCTGGAGACCTAATGTACAACATGGTGACTATAGTTAATAATAAGGTACACTTGAAATTTGCAAGAGAATAGATCTTAAATGTTCTCACTACAAAAAAAAGGCAACTATGGGTGATGGTTATGTTAATTAGTTTGTTTGTGGTCATCATTTCACACTGTATACATATATCAATACATCATGTTATATACTTTAAATATGTAAAATTTTTATTTGCCAAAAATAAATAACTAAATAAAAATTTCAAAAATCTAGGCTCTCTAGCTGACTCGGGGATTTTAAGCAACATTCCATCATGGTCTAAATACACATTAGGAAGGACTTGATGGGAATTTCAGTTCAAGGCAGCAATGTAGGAGGATCCTGAACTCACCTCTTTTCAGGGACACACCAAATCTACAGCTACGTATAAAACAATTACCTCTGAAAAAAAACCCATAAGCTAGCTGAGTGACTCCTACACATTGGGCAACTGAGAAAAAAATCCACATTGAAGCAGGTAGGAGAAGCTGAGACACAGTCTTACCATAAACCCCAACCTTGGTACAGTAACCCACATTGGGAGGGAACTCAAAACCCTGACTTCTTCCTGAGGAATGAAGGGTTTGAACCCCACATCTGACACCCCAACTTTTAATACCTGCACCTGAGAGATGAGCCCCCAAAATACCCAGCTTTGAAAGCCAATGAGCCTTGCATCCACAAGACCCACAAAACTATAGCAAACTGAGAAAAAGTTTTTAAAGGTCTCACATGGACTCACCCACCCGAGGGCCCATTGCAGAGGCAGTGGACTGAACAGTGCCCAGCCTTTCTGTTAAAGATGATTATTTGCTTATCTTAAAGCTTTGGCCTGAGAGGCAAACATCTAATTTTACACACATCTAGAGATCAACTGAAATTCTCTCCAAAGATGGAGGCTGGTGGGTGCCATCTTTGCACTCTCCCTCTGTCTTGCTCTAGCTCACTGATATCTCCTGGAAAGGAGTTTGTACACTCATCTAGTTCCCTGATTTTTGTGGCTGCTACCCAGGGGATACCTCTAGATTATCTGACTCTGGTGGCCAGTGAGGCTTATGCTTGCAGGTCTCAAGGACTGTAACAAATAAGGAAAAAGCTCTTAACCTGTTACAACTCCCAGGGCACAGCAGAGAGGCAACAGACTGAGGTATCCAGTCTTTCTGTGAAAGAAGCCTAGTAGCTTATGTTAATAGCCACAGCCTGAGGGACAGGCTTCTAATTAAACACACATCTAAGGGCTGAATGTAATCACCTCCAGAGACCTAGGGAATGGGCAATATCTTTGTGCTTTCCATCTGCTGTGCTCCAGAATGCTTGTACATGCATCTGGTGCCCTGCTTTTTAGGTCTGGTGCCCCAGATTTTGTGACTGCCACCCACAGAATTCCCCCTGATTGCCTAGCTCTGGTGGACAGCAGGGCTTGCATTCATGGGTCCCATGAGAATATAACAAGTGTAGAGACAGTTTTTGGCTGGCTACCAACCCAAGAGCACAGCACAGAGACAGCTCTCTGAAATATATTGCCAGTCTTCCTGTGAAAGAGGCCTATTTGCTTGTCTTGGAGCTTTTGCCTGAAGGGCAGGCAGCTGGTTTGGCATACATCTAGGGGCCTACTGCTCTCTGGGGACAGATGCTGGTGGGGGTCATCTTTGCACTCTCCCTCTGCCTTGCTCCAGGTTGCTGGTATCTCTCAAGGGGGAGCTTGTACACTCATCTGGCACTGCAATTTTTGTGACTGTGACTCAGGGGATGCCTGTTAATCACCTGGCTCTGGTGGCCAGTGGGGCTTATGTGCATTGGTCCTGCAGGACTATTAGAAACAGAGGAACAGTTCCTAACCAGCTACCCCTCACAGGGCACAGTGCAGAGACAGCAGACTGAAATGAATCCTCAGTCTTTATGTGAAATAAGCCTATTAGCTTATCTTCATAGCTGTGGCCTGAGGGGCAGGCTTCAAATTAAACACACGCCTGGGGCAGACAACAATTTTCTCCAGAGACCAGGGAGGCCAGCAAGTGCCATGTTTATGCTCTACATCTGCTCTTCCCCAGCTTGTTGGTATCTCCCTGAATGGAGCTTGTGTACACATCTGGTGCCCCGGCTTTTGTGGCTGTCAAACAGACGATACCCTACTTAATAGTCTGGCTCTTGTGGCCAGTAGGGCTTGCATTCACAGGTTCAACAGTACCTCTGCAAGCCAAGAAATAGTTCTTAATTGGCTAAGCCCCTCCCAGGGCTCAGCAAAGAGGGAGCAGAGAGAAATACCCAGCTCCCAGTCTGTCCCTTAAAGAGGCCCACCTGTATACTTTGTGTGTGTGTGTATGAGGAAGACCAGCCCTGAGCTAACCTCCATTGCCAATCCTACTCTTTTTGCTGAGGAAGACTGGCCCTGGTCTAACATCCGTGCCCATCTTCCTCTACTTTATATGGGATGCCATCACAGCACAGCTGACAGTGAGTCAGCAGGCACCCGGGATCTGAACCTGCGAACTCTGGGCTGCCAAAGTGCTAACTAAACCACTGCACCACTGGGCCAGCCCCCACCTGCATACTTTAAAAGCTGCTGCCTGAAGGTCCAGCTTCCAATCAGCCTGTATCTGGGTACGGACTGGGATCCTCCGCTTTAGGACACTGGCAGGTCTTGGCATACCCTCAA
This sequence comes from Tapirus indicus, assembly GCA_031878705.1. NCBI lineage: Eukaryota > Metazoa > Chordata > Mammalia > Perissodactyla > Tapiridae > Tapirus > Tapirus indicus. The sequence goes on from CM062942.1 coordinate 51,914,161, forward strand.
CTACTAGGAGCTACTAAGAACAAAGTGAGTGGCTTGGACAATCATAAAGGTTTGAGAAATGCCCAAGAAATAGGTTCAGGCTGAATTATAAGTTTCATCTTCTACAAAAGTCCACTCCTTCAGGACTAGAAGAGGTGACTGTTTTATCTAATGCATAGAAATCGACAGAGAGTCAAGGAAAATGAAAAAACAAAGGAATATGTTCCAATAGAAAGAACAAGATAAAAACCTCAGGAAAAGACCTTAATGAAACAGAGATAAGTGATTTGCCTGATAAAGAGTTGAAAGCAATGGTCATAAAGATGTTCACTGAGTTCAAGAGAAGAATGAACAAAGTGACTATTTCAACAAAAAAATAGAAAATATAAGAAAGTAACAAGTAGAAGTCACAGAACTGACAAATATAATAACTGAACTGAAAAATACAATAAAGAACTTCAACAGCAGAATAGATGAAGTGGAAGAAAGGATCAGTGAAGTCAAAGATAGGGCAGTGGAGCTCACCCATCAGAGTAGCAAAAAGAAAAAAGAATGAAAAAAAGTGAAAATAATTAAGTGACTTATGAGATGACATCAAGCAATCTAACATTCCCATTATAGGTGCCCCAGAAGGAGAAGAGAGAAAAAGGAGCAGAAAATTTATTTGAAGAACTAGCTGAGAACATCCCTAAACTGGGGAAGGAAAGAGACATCCAGATCCAGGATCTCAGAGAATTCCAACTAAGAAGAACCCAAAGAAACCTACCCAAGACACAATTATAATTAAAGTGTCAAAAGTTAAGATGAGGAGAGAATCTTAAAAGCAGCAAGAGATGTGTTATGTACAAAGTAAGCCCCACAAGACTACCAGCAGAGTTTTCAGCAGGAACATTCTAGGCCAGAAGGGAGTGACATGGTATATTCAAAGTGCTGAAAGAAAAAGAACTACCAGAGAAGAATAGTCTACCTAGCAAAGTTGTCCTTCAGAATTGAAGGAGAGATAAAGAGTTTTCCATACAAACAAAAGCTAAAGGAGTTCAGCAAAAGCCTAAAGGAGTTCACTAGATCAGCCTTGCAAGAAATGTTAAAGAGATTTCTTTAAGCTGAAACAAAAGGGCACTAATTAATAAGAGGAAAACATATGAAAGTGTAAATCTCACTGGTAAAGATAAATGTATAATAAGACAGAGAATAATCTTATGTTGTAAAAGTGGTGGGTCAATCACTTATAAAACTAGTATGAAGGCTAAAAGACAAAACTAGTAAAAATAACTATAACTACAATGATTTGTTAGTAGATACACAAGGTAAAAAGATGTAAATTATGACATCAAAAACATAGGGAGAATAAAAATGTAAAGCTTTAGAATACATTTGAACTCAACTTGTTGTCAACTTAAAATAGACTGTTATAAGTTGTTTTATGCAAGCCTTATTGTAAGCATATAACAAAAATTTATATTGTACATGAGATAAAGAAAAAGGAATCTAAGCATACCAATAAAGAAATCATCAAATCACAAAGAGAGAGAGCAAGAGAAGAAGCAAGGAACAAAATAATTACAAAATGAACAGAAAACAATTAACAAAATGGCAAGAAGTACATACCTATCAATGATTACTTTAAATAGCAGTGGATTAAATTCTCCAATCAAAAGACATAGAATGGCTGAATGGAAAAAAATAAACAAGACCCATCTATATACTGCCTACAAGAATTCACTACAGATGTAAGGATTCTCACAGATAGAAAGTGAAGGGATGGGAAAATATATTTCACGCAAATGGAAACCAAAAGAAAGCTAGGAAAGCTATACTTAGACAAAATAGACCTTAAAACAAAGACTGCAATAAGAGACAAAGAAGATCATTATATGATGATAAAGGAGTCAATCCAAGAAGATGATATAAGATTTGTAAATAATTATGCACGCAACATAGGAATGCCTAAATATATAAAGCAAATATTAACAGGCCTAAAGGAAGAAATAGACAGCAATACAAAAATATTAGCAGACTTTAATACCCCACTCATGTCAATGTATAGATCATCCAGACAGAAAGTCAATAAGGAAACATTGGCCTTAAATGACACATTAGACCAGCTGATGTACTTAACAGACATATACAGAACATTCCATCCAAAAGCAATAGAAAACACATTCTTCTTAAATGCACATAGAATATTCTCCAGGATAGATCATGTTAGGTCACAAAACAAGCCTTAATAAATTTGAGAAAATTAAAATCAAATCAAGCATTTTTTCAGACCACAGTGGTTTGAAACTAGAAACTAATTACAAGAAGAAAATTGGAAAATTCACAAAAATGTGGAGATTAAACAATGTGCTACTGAACAACCAATGGATCAAAGAAGAAATCAAAAAATATCTTGATACAAATGAAAATGGAGCTACAACATTCCAAAACTTATGGTAAGCAGCACAAGAAGTTCTCAGAGGGAAGTTCATAGCAATAAATGCCTACATTAAGACACAAGAAAGATCTCAAATAAACAATCTAACTTTACAGTTCAAGGAACTAGAAAAAGAAGAACAAACAAAACTCAAAGTTAGTAGAAGGAAGGAAATAACAAAGATCAGAGGGGAAATAAATGGAATAGAGATTTAAAAGGCAATAGAAAAGATCAGTGAAACTGAGAGCTAATTTTTTTTTTGAGAAGACAAACAAAATTGACAAACCTTTTGCTAGACTCACCAAGAAAAAAAGAGAAAGGACTCAAATAAGTGAAATCAAAAATAAATGGGGAGAAGTTACAACTGATACCACAGAAATACAAAGGATCATAAAAGGCTACTATAAACAATTGTACAGAAACAAATTGGACAATCTAAAAAAATAAATTCCTAGAAACATACAACCTATCAAGACTGAATCATGATGAAATAGAAAATCTGAACAGTCTGATTACTAGAAAGGAGATTGAATTAGTAATCAAAAACTTTCCAAGAAACAAAAGTCCAGGGCCAGATGATTTACTGGTAAATTCTACCAAACATTTAAAGGAGAATTAATACCAATCCTTCTCAAACTCTTTCAATAAATAGAAGAGGAGAGAACAATTCTAAACTCATTTTACAAGGCCAGCATCACCCTGATATCAAAACTAGACAAAGGCACCACAAGAAAAGAAAATTACAGTCCAATATCTTTGATGAACATGGAGGCAAGATCCTGAACAAAATATTAGAAAAACTGAATTCAACAATAAATTAAAAGAATCATCCACCATGATCAACTGGGATTTATTCCAGGGATGCAAGGATGGTTCAACATCCACAAATCAATCAATGTGATACACCATCTTAATAAAATGAAGGATAAAAATCATATAATTCTCTCAATAGATGCAGAAAAAACATTTGACAAAATTCAACATTCATTTATGATAACTCTCAACAAAGTGAGTATAGAGGGAACATACCTCAACATAATAAAGGCCATATATGACAAGCCCATAGATAACATAACACTCAATGGTGAAAAGCTGAAAGCTTTTCCTAAGATCAGGAACGAGATGTGAATGCCCACTCTCACCACTTTGATTCAACATAATATTGGAAGTCCTAGCCAGGCAATTAGGCAAGAAAAAATAATAAAATTATCCAAATTGGAAAGGTAGAAGTAAAACTATTGTTATTTGCACATGACATGATATTATATATAGAAAACCCTAAAGACTCCACCAAAAATCTGTTAGAACTAATCAACAAATTTAGTAAAGTTGCAGTATACAAATCAATACACAAAATCTGTTACATTTACATACACTAACAATGAATTATCAGAAAGAGAAATTAAGAAAACAATCCCATTTATAATTGCATCAAAAATATTAAAATACCCAGCAATAAACCTAGCCAATGAGGTGAAAGCCCTGTACACTGAAAACTATAAGACATTAATGAAAGAAATTGAAGAAAACACAAATAAATGGAAAGATATTCTGTACCCATGATTAGAAGAACTAATATTGTTGAAATCTCCATACTACACAAAGCAATCTACAGAATCAATGCAATCCCTATAAAAATTCCAATGGCACTTTTCACAGAAATAGAACAAACAATACTAAAATTTCTATGGAATCACAAAAGACCCCGAATAGCTAAAGCAATCTTGAGAAAGAAGAACAAATCTGGAGGCATCAAGCTCTGATTTCATACTATATTACAAAGCTATAGTAATCAAAATGCTATGATATTGGCATAAAAACAGACACATCAGTCCATGGAACAGAATAGAGAACTCAGAAATAAACTCATGCATACATGGTCAATTTATTTATGACAAAGGAGGCAAGAATATACAATGGGGAAATGATGGTTTCTTCAATAAATGTTAGAAAACTGAACAGTTACATGCAAAAGAATGAAACTGGAACACAATCTTACACAATACACAAAAATTAACCCAAAATAGATTAAAGAGTTGAATGTAGGGGCCGCCCGGTGGCGCAGCAGTTTAGTCCGCGCTTGGCAGCCCAGGGTTCGCAGGTTCGGATCCCGGGCGCCAGCCGACGCACTGCTCGTCAGCCACGCCGTGGCGGCGTCCCATATAAAGTGGAGGAAGATGGGCACGATGTTAGCCCAGGGCCAGTCTTCCTCAGCAAAAAGAGGAGGATTGGTGACGGATGTTAGCTCAGGGCTGGTCTTCCTCACAAAAAAAAAAAAAAGAGTTGAATGTAATACCTGAAACTATAAAATTCCTAGAAGAAGACATAGACGATAAGCTCCTTGACATTGGTCTTGGTTTGAATTTTTGAACTTGACACCAAAATAAAGGCAACCAAAGCAAAAATAAACAGGTGGGACTACATCAAACTAAAAAGTTTTCACACAACAAACTAAACCATCAAGAAAAGGAAAAGGTAACCTACCAAACTGGAGAAAATATTTGCAAATCATATATCTGATAAGGGGTTAATATCCAAAATATGTAAAGAACTTATAAAACTCAATAGCAAAAAAAAAAAATCTGATTCAAAAATGGGCAGAGAATCTGAAAAGACATTTTTTCCAAAGAAGACTTACAGAAGGCCAAGAGGCACATGAGAAGATGCTCAATGTTACTTATCATCAAGGAAATGCAAATCAAATCCACAATGTGATATCACTTCACACCTGTTAAGATGGCTACTATCAAAAAGACAAGAAATAACAAGTGTTGGCACAGATGTGGGAAAAAGGGGACATGTGTGCACTGTTGGTGAGAATGTAAATTGGTGCATCCACTATGGAAAACAGTATGGAGATTCCTCAGAAAGTTAAAAATAGAACTACCACATGACCCAGCAATTCCACTTCTAAGTGTTTATTCAAAGGACATGGAAATACTATGATGAAAATATATATGCACCCCATATTCATTGCAGCATTATTTACAACAGCCAAGACATGGAAGCAACCTAAATGTCCATCAATGGATGAATGTATAAAGAAAACGTGGTGTATATATATATAAAATAGAATATTATTCAGCCATAAAAAAGAAATAAATCTTGCAATTTGTGATAACATAGATGCAACTTGAGGGCATTATGCTAAGTGAAGTAAGCCAGACAGAGAAAGACAAATACCATATTATCTCAATCATATGTAGAATTTTTCAAAAATCCAGAAAAAAACCCAACCGAACTCATAGATACAGAGAACAGATGGGTGGCTACCAGAGGTGGGGGAAGGGGAGTGGGCAAAAGGGGTGAAGTAGGTCAAAAGATGCAAATTTCCAGTTATAAAATAAGTAAGTCCTCCAATGATAAGTCTTCAGATGTAATGTACAGCATGGTGACTATAGTAAATAATACTGTATTGCATATTTGAAAGTTGCTAAGAGAGTAGATCCTAATAGTTTTCATCATAAGAAAAAAGTTGTACCTATGTGTTTTGATGGATATTAACTAGACTTATTGTGACCATTTCACAATATATACAAATATCATAACATCACATTGTAACCTGAAACTAATATAATGTTATATGTCAATTACATCTCAATTGAAGTAGAAGGATTTGATGAACTTAGTGACTGATCAGATGTGGGATGGATGATAGGGAAAAAGGGAAGAGACAAAAGGTCTCAGGAATCAGACTGCCTCTGTCTCATTTCTGACTCTGCCACTTATTAGCTATACAAACATGGGCAAGTCACTTAACCTCTCTGTGCCTCCGTTCCCTCATCTGCAAAATGGGGGTGATAATAGCACCTACCTCAGAGGATTGCTGTGAGGATAAAATAAAATGCTACAGGTAGAGAACAGTACTGAGCACATGAGAGACACTCATATATGTGAGCTATTATTTCTCTTTTTACTGAGAAAAAGTATTGTTCCCACTTTCTGTACTCTTCACTCGGCGCACTGCTTATACAACTGGCTACAGGGAAAACACACCTGCCTAGGATTTGTAGGGCCTGATTCAGTAACTATCTGTCTGGGCTTATCTGTAAAATAAGGAAGTACTAGATGATCTACAAGGACCTATCAAGTTCCATCTTTCTATGCTCCTGAGATTCTGTACATACTTCTTTGAAGCTGGGGGAGAGATTAGTTCAAGTGCCTGGGGAAAGTCATGCCAGCTTGGAAGAACTATCAATTTGCTATAAGGTCCTAGACTGGCTGGGGCTACATTGGTGAAATGTGGTCTCTAGAGGGCGCTCACAATACACAAAGTACACCATTAGAGGTTCTCAGAAAGAGCTGTGAGAGTAAGAAAAAGCAGAGGGGGCAACTGTTGTCAAAGGGAAAGTCTAATTGGGGACTGCTGGTCTAGATAGGCTGGAGCTCTCCCAGAGTACAGTTGGGGATGGGGAGAGTCCTCATTTATCAGCTTGTGTCCCACAGCCTAACTGTGATTATCTGCCCAGGGTAGACGTGAACTGGTACTGAGGTTCTGACATCTCATTTCTCCACAGCTTCCCTGCTGGGTCCCAGGGTTATGTGGTAGGATTCCAGGGACCCTGGGAAGGGGTGATCTTGAGGAAAGTTATGGACAAAGGCTTTCACTCCCTAAGGAGATTTGGAGGTGGGGGCAGGGAGGGGAATGTGAATAGCCTAAGAGGGAGGACATACAGATATTCAAAAGATCACTAGTTACTGGACTGGGCTAAGTGACCAAGGAACCCTTTGGAAAGAGATCTGAGGTAATGAGGCCAAAGTGAAGCCATGTGACAAAGAGGTCTTAAACATTCTTCAGTGACCTGTACAGTGAGAGTTTGCAAGAGTCTGGTTTCTGGATAGGAGGCCCCAGCTTCCTTCCCTGCTCCAAGACACAGCAGGCCCCTTTCCTGCTACAGACACCTCTGACACTAAAATGGGCCAATTACTGTACTGATAAAAGCCTTCTGCCTTCTGCCTGTTTCCAATTTTTGTAAAACATTAAATCTTAGCACCTCTGGGTTTAATTAGGTGCTCACCCACACACTTTGGCTGGCACCTCTCCATCCCCACTACCTTCATACCAACTAAATAAGGGTTCTAAAAGGCACAGGGCAAAGGAGCTATATCTTAGAGATCCCTGTCCAGGCCTGGTGTCCTCTTTTGTTTTGTTTTTGTTTTAGTTTTTTCTTAGACTTGATTCCAGTTGAACATACGTCTCCTCAAGCAAGAGGATAGTTATCTCTCTGGGCCTGTTTCCCCATGTTACAAAGGAGAGAGTCTCCATGGGTCTATGCTGTCATTAAACCACTTCTTGAATGCTAAAGTCTGTTAGCTGAGCTTTTTCTGAGAACAATTTGAGGAAAGGAAAGGAAGGAAGAGAGCATGAGAAGGACATAGAGACCTTTAGAGAGGTATTATCACAGAGGTACTCAGCATTCTGGGGGAAGTGCTTACTTCTTACAGTCTTCTACTGCCTGGAGGTAGTGAATAGAAATGCCCCAGGGCAGAAAAGAGAGGCACTTCCCCAAGTTTATCCCCCATGCTTTTCCTGGTTCTGACTAGAAACATCCCCAGGCACAGCGATCCACTGAGCTACAATATGCTGGATCATACTGTGAGAATTTAGGAATTTTTTTGCAAGGTGACTTGTGGGACTGGGCATCAGACAGCTCTCAGTGGGAATCTAAGCTCAACCACTTCTGCTGGATTACACTAAGCAAGTTACCTAATTTCTCTTAGCCCACTTTCCTTATCTGTAAACTAGAGGTAATCATACTCTTATTCTTGGTGAATATTAACTATAACGTACCCAATTAGGGTTTTCAGTTTATATGTGTACTCAGAAAGTGGAGGTTTCTTTCCTCAGGAGTCCCTGCTCAAGAATGGCTCCTGAGAAATATTCTGTAATCTTTCTGGGCCAACTTTTCTACGTCTGCAGAATTGGGGTAGGGTGAGAGACAAATTGTCACTCAGAGGAGATGTGGGCCTAAGTGGGATGAAATCATGGATTGCCAGGGCATTTATATATCTCAAAAGCAAATGCAGGGAAAACCTGTAGTTGGAGAAAACAAACACCTGATGATTTTACTGACTGGTTTGGAGGCCAATTTTAGTTTTGTCCCAGTTGGCTCCTGAGTTTGGTTTGTTCCAGAAAGTTAGGTTTGGAAGAGCAGTGGAACCCTGGGCCCAGGCCTAGGCCCTAAGAAGTAGAGGGGAATAAATTGTTCACTCTGAGTAACCCAATTATCCCAAACCTAAATCACAGGCTGGGCACACTGAGCAAGTGGGCCTTGCTACTTGCTACCCCTGCCAAGGTAAGGTGCAGAAGGGGACTCCAGTGCTAGCACTGACCTCAGGACCATTTGATGGTAGGTAAACAGTGCCACAGGAATAAAGTAGAGAGAGGGGGCAAACACAAAGTCTCACTGATGGAGTCCAAACAGGCCACTGTAGCCTCATTTTGACCCTGCCCCAACTCAAATGCATGTGTGTATACACATACATACACACACTCAGGCTGTGGTAACCAGGAGGAGGGAGCCAGGGGGGAAGGAGGAAAAGATTTTCCACCAGGAAAGATTTTCTTATGGTGCCTTGTCAGAGAGAATGGAATAGAGGATCCAGAGATTTTCAGACTGAAAATGCTTTCACTCCACTTGTCTGAAATCCTCAGCTCTTGGTCAGCTGAGACTGCCTCCTCGAACAGTGAGGGCTATGGTCAACTGAAGGTCAACTTCTTGCTGGGATCAGAAATCAAGGTAAGCAGGGGGGTGTTCAATTATCCAACTGCCTGAAAAGCTTAAAGTTCTGTATAAATGTCAGGAACAGAAATTTTTACTGTGACTTATTGGATTCTGCTTGTTGGACATAAGGTCAGTCCTGAATATAATTCTGTTCCATGTCAAATAAGTGCACTACTTAACTTTTGTTGGTTTTTTCCTTCTGAACTTAGGAAGCTCTTTGGAGAAAACATGTTTTCTACAAGTTAGCTAGAGGTATTTTTAACAGCTCCCAGATTGAACTGGAAATACTAGAATTTTGTCACTGAAAGAGCCCTAAGAAATGCTTTAGAAAAGCATCCTTATATTATGGATAGAGGAACTGAAGCACAGAGAGGAGACACATGAGGTTAAAAAATAAATCAAGTCTAAGGTCAGTGACTAAGACCGAGGCCTGACAACACAAGGCTCCATTTGATAAAATTTCAATCATTCCCAGGTCCAGTCCCCTTCCCAAGGATCAGGAAAGAAGAAGAAAAGATGGTAGGAGAGACAAATCCTTACCCATTTACCCCACCTTGACAATTCAGAAATAAATCTGCCAGCCCCAGGGGGACACCCTAGTCTGATATAAGAGGCCCTGAATTACAGACAGATGGTAGTGAGATAAAAATAAAAGCATTGATAACAGTAGTTCAAAGTATAACAGGTAATTCTGACTTAGTATCTCAAGTCTTTACCCTGTACTAAATGATTCACACACAATCTCTCATTTCATCCTCACATTCTTCCTGCAGAGTAGGTCAAGATATCTCCACTTTATTTTAGTGTGCGTTTTAAAATTGTTTATTGAGGTATAATTGATATATAATATTATATTGGCTTCAAGTGTACAACATAACCAACAAATATTTGTATACATTGCAAAACAGTCACTACAAGAAGTCTAGTTACTACCTGTCACCATACAAAGTTAACTCTTAGGATTTATTCTCTTGGCAAGTTTCAAGTATACTCTACAATGTTATTGACTATAGTTACCATGCTGTACATTAAATACCCATGGCTTATTTATTTTATAACTGGAAGTTTATACCTCCTGATCCCCTTCACCTGTTTTTTCCACTCTTCAACCCCCTTCATCTCTGGCAACCATCCTGTGCCTATGATTTTTGTTTTGTTTTTTTTGTTCATTTGTTTTGTTTGTTGGATTCCACATATAGTGAAATCATATGGTATTTGCCTTTCTCTGTCTGACTTATTTTGCTTACCATAATTCCCTCAAGGGCCATCCATGTTGTCTGTCACAAATGGTGAGATTTCCTTCTTTTTCATGGCTGAGTAGTATTCCATTGTGTGTGTGTGTGTGTGTGTGTGTGTGTGTGTATATACACACACATACACACACTACATCTTCTTCCATTCATCTACTGATGGACACTTAAGTTGTCTTCGTATCTGGGCTATTGTAAATAATGATGTAATGAATATGGGGGTGCATAAATCTTTTCAAATTAGTGTATTCATTTCCTTCAGATAAATACCCACAAGTGGAATTGCTGGATCATATGATAGTTCTTTTTTAATTTTGGGGGGAAACTCCATACCATTTTTCATAGTGGCTGTAGCAATTTACACTCCCACTAACACTGCATGAGGGTTTCCTTTTCTCCACATCCTTTCCAATACTTGTTATTTCTTGTCTTTTTGATAATAGCCATTCTAACAGGTGTGAAGTGATTTCTTGGTGTCTTTGATTTCCATTTCCCTGATGATTAGTGATGTTGAAGATCTTTTCATATGCCTGTTGGCCATCTGTATGTCTTCTTTGGAAAAGTGTCTATTCAGATGCCTTGCCCATTTTTAATGGGATTGTTTGCTTTTTTGCTATTGAGTTCTATGAGTTCTTTATGTATTTTGGATAATAAGTTCTTATTGGAGATATGATTTGCAAATATTTTCTCCCATTCAGCAGGTTCCCTTTTCATTTGGTGATGGTTTTCTTTGCTGTGCAGAAGCTTTTTAGTTTTTAGTTCCACTTGTTTACTTTTGCTTTTGTTGCCTTTGCTTTTGGAGTCAGGTTCAAAAATTCATGCCCAAGACCACATCAGGTAGCTTACTGCTTATGTTTTCTTCTAGCAGTTTTATGATTTCAGGTCTTACATTCAAGTCCTTAATCCATTTTGAGTTAATTTTTGTGTGTGGTATAAGATAGTGGTCCAGGTTCCTTCTTTTGCATGTTGCTGTCCACTTTTCCCAACACCATTTATTGAAGAGACCATCCTTTCCCCGTTGTATATTCTTGACTACTTTGTCGTAAATTAATTGACCCTATATGTGTGGATTTATTTTTGGATTCTCTATGCTGTTTCATTAATCTCTGTGTCTGTTTTTATGGCAATACCATAGTGTTTTGATTACAATAGCTTTGTAATATAGTTTGAAATCAGAGAGTGGGATGCCTCCAGATTTGTTCTTCTTTCTCAAGATTGCTTTAGCTGTTTGGGGTCTTTTTTGTTTCCATAAAAATTTTAGGATTGTTTGTTCTATTTCTTTGAAAATTGCCATTGGAGTTTTTGTAGGGATTGCATTGATTCTGTAGATTGCTTTGTATAGTATGGATATTTTAACAATATTAACAATATTTAACAACATACTCATCCATGAGTATGAAATATCTTTCCATTTCTTTGTGTCTTCAGTTTCTTTCTTAAATGACATAGTTTTCAATGTACAGGTCTTTCACTGCCTTTGTTAAATTTATTCTTAGGTATTTGACTTGTTTTGGTGCAGTTGTAAATGAGATTGTTAATTTCCCTTTCTGATTGTTTGTTCTTAGCATACAGAAATGCAACCAATCTTTGTATATTGATTTTGTACCCTGCCACTTTGCTGAATTTATTATTTCTAACAGCTTATTGGTAGAATCTTTAGGGTTTTCTCTATATAAAACATGTCATCCACAAACAGTGACAGTTTTACTTCTTCCTTTCTAATTTGGATCCCTTTATTTCTTTTTCTTGCCTAACTGCTCTGACAACTGAGTGTTGAATAAAAGTGAGGAGAGTGGACATCCTTGTCTTGTTCTGGATCTTAGAGGAAAAGCTTTCAGCTTTTACCATTGAGTATGATGTTAGCTATGGGTTTGTTATATATGGGCTTTATTATGTTGAGGTACATTTCCTCTATACCCACTTTGTTGAGAGTTTTATCATAAATGTTATAAATTTGAATGTTGTCAAATGCTCTTTCTGCATCTGTTGTTGAGGTGATCATGCAATTTTTATCTTCCATCTTGTTAATGTAGAGTATCACATTGATTGATTTGCAGATGTTGAACCATTTTGGCATCCCTAGAATAGATCTCACTCGATTATCATGTATGACTCTTTTAATACGTTGTTGAATTTGCTTTGCTGATATTTTGTTGAGGATTTTGCATCTATGTTCATCAGGGATGTTGGCCTATCATTTTCTTTTTTTGTCTGATTTTGGTATCAGGATAACACTGGCCTTGTAAAATGAGTTTAGAAGCACTCCCTCCTCTTTAATTTTTTTGGAAGATTTAATAGGTATTAAGTCTTCTTTTAATGTTTGATCGAATTCACCAGTGAAACCTTCTAGTCCTGGACATTTGTTTGTTGGGAGGTTTTGATCACTGATTTAGTCTCCTTACTAGTATCAGTCCATTCATATATTCTATTTCTTCCTGATTCATTCTTAGATATGTATGTTGTATGATTGTACGATTATGAGAATTTATCCATTTCTTCTAGGTTGCCCAATTTGTTGGCATATAATTCATAGTAGTTTCATGATTCTTTGGATTTCTGTGGTATCAGTTTTAACTTCTCTTTCCTTTCTGATTTTATTTATTTGAGCCCTCTCTCTTCTTTTCGTGGTGAGTCTAGCTAAAAGTTTGTCAATTTTATCTTTTAAAGAAACAGCTCTTACTTTGATTGATCTTTTTAATTGTATTTTTAGTCTCTATTTTATTTATTTCCACTCTGATCTTTATTATTTCCTTCCTTCTACTAACTTTAGGCTTTGTTTGTCCTTCTTTTTCTAGTTTCTTTTAGTATAAATTTAAATTATTTGAGATTTTCTTTGTTTCTTGAGGTAGACCTGTATTGCTATGAACTCGTCTCTTAGAACTTTTGCTGCATCTCATAGATTTTGGTATGTTGTATTTCCATTTTCATTTGTCTCTGGGTTTGCTTTTTCGATTTCTTATTTGATTTCCTCATTGACCCTGTGGTTGTTCTGTAGCATGTTGTCTAATCTCCACATATTCATTATTTTTTTGGTGCTCTTCTTATAATTCATTTCTAGTTTCATACCTTTGTGGTCAGAAAAGATGCTTGATATAATTTAAATCTTCTTAAATTTATTGAGACTTGTTTTGTGGCCTAACATGTGATCTATCCTGGAGAATAGTCCATGTGCACTTGAGAAGAATGTGTATTCTATTGCTTTTGGATGGAATGTTCTGTGTATGTCTATTAAGTCCATCTGCTTTAATGTGTAATTTAAGGCTGATGTTCCCTTATTGATTTTCTGTCTGCGTGATCTATCCATTGTTGTAAGTGGGGTATTAAAGTCCCCTACTATTATTATATTGCTTTCAATTTCTCCGTTTAGGTCTGTTAAAATTTGCTTTATATATCTTGGTGCTCCTATGTTGGGTGCATATGTATTTACAAATGTTGTATTTTCTTGTTGTATTTACCCTTTTATCATTATGTAATGTCCTTCTTTGTCTTTTATTACAGTCTTTGTTTTAAAGCTTATTTTGTCTGATATGAGTATAGCTACACCTGCTTTCTTTTCATTTCCATTTGTATGGTGTATCTTTTTCCATCCCTTCACTTTCAGTCTGTGTGTGCCCTTACATCTGAAGTAAGTCTCTTGTAGGGAACATATAGATGAGTCTTGGCTTTTTTTTATTCATTCAGCCACTCTCTATTTTTTTATTGGAGAACTTAGTCCTTTTACATTTAAAGTAATTATTGGTAGGTATGTACTGATGGCCATTTTGTTAATTGTTTTCAGGCTGTTTTTATAGTTCCTCTCTGTTCTTTTCTTTTCTCTTGCTGTCTTTCCTTGTGGTCTGATGACTTTATGTTATGTTTAGATTCCTTTCTCTTTTTCTTTTGTGTATCTACTATAGGTTTTTGCTTTGTGGTTACTGTGAGGTTTACATATAACATCCTGTTTATATAACAGTTTAATTAGCTGATAACTTAAATTTGAACTCATTCCAAAACTCTATATTTTATTCCTCCCCATGTTCTATGTTTTTTATGTCACATTTTACATATCTTTTTATTGGATTTAATAATTATTATTAACTTAAATAATTATTATAGTTTTAGTTAACTTTACTACTTTTGTCTTTTAACCTTCATACTAGCTTTATAAGTGATTAATCTACTACCTTTACTATATATTTACCTTTATCAGTGAGATTTTTACTTTCATGTTTTCTTGTTATTATTTAATGCTATTTCTTTTCAGCTTAAAGAAGTCCCTTTAACATTCCTTGTAAGGCTGGTTTAGTGGTGATGAACTCCTTTAGCCTTTGCTTGTCTGGAAAATTCTTTATCTCTCCTTCAATTCTGAATGATAACCTTGCCAGGTAGAGTATTCTTGGTTAGATTTTTCTTTCATCTTTCATGCCACTCCCTTCTGGCCTGCAAAGTTTCTGCTGAAAATTCTGCTGATAGTCTTATGGAGGTTCCTTTTTATGTAACAAGTTGTTTTTGTCTTGCTGCTTTTAAGGTTCTCTCTTTAACTTTTACTATTTTAATTATAATATCCTTGTGTAGATCTCTTTGGGCTCACCTTATTGGGAAGTTTCTGGGCTTCCTGGACCTGGATGTCTGTTTCTTTCTTCACTTTAGGGATGTTTTCAGCCATTATTTCTTCAAATAAGTTTTCTGCCCCTTTCTCTCTCTTCTCTTTCTGGGACCCCTATAATGCAAATGCTATTTTGCTTGATGTTGTCTCATAGGTCCCTTAAGCTATCTTCACATTTTTAAATTCTTTTTTCTTTTTAGCTGCTATGTTTGGGTGAGCTCCATTGCCTTGTCTTCCAGATTGCTGATTCTTTCTTCTGCTTCATCTAGTTTGTTGCTGAACTCCTTTAGTGTAGTTTTTAGTTCAGTATTGTATTCTTCAGCTCTGTGACTTCTGTTTGGTACTTTCTGACATTTTTTAATCTCTTTGTTGAAATTCTCACTGTGTTCATCCATTCTTCTCCTGAGTTAAGTGTTCATCTTTATGACCATTACTTTTTTTTTTGTGAGGAAGACCAGCCCTGAGCTAACATCCACTGCCGATCCTCCTCTTTTTGCTGAGGAAGACTGGCCCTGGGCTAACATCCATGCCCATCTTCCTCTACTTTATATGGGACGCCACCACAGCATGGCTGACCAGCAGTGCATCAGCCTGTGCCCAGGATCCAAACCAGTGAACACTGGGCTGCCAAGCACCAACTAAACCACTGTGCCACCAGGTGGCCCCTATGACCATTACTTTTAATTCTTTATTGATCAGGTGGATTACTTATCTCCATTTCATTAAGATCTTTTTCTGAGGTTTTATCTTTTTTTTTCTTTTGGAACGTATTCCTCTGTTTCTTTATTTTGCTTGACTGTGTTGTTTTAATGTATTAGGCAAAACAGCTACCTCTCCCAGTCTTGAAGGAGTGGCCTTGTGTATGTGATGAATCTTCTTATCATTAAAACTTGCCCTAGCTTTTGGTTGTCTTTTGAACTTTTGTGATTGTCTAAGCAGCCTAATTTATTCTTGATAGGTCCCCATGGTTGAGGGTATGCCAAGACCTGTCAGTGTTCCAATCAGAAAGATGTCATTTAGCACCTAGTTTCAGGCTGATTGGAAAACAGACCCTCAGGCAACAGCTTTTAAAGTATGCAAATATATACAGTCCTGTTAGGGTTGTAATCATAAACCTTGCTGGCCTCCAGACCAGGAGATCTGGGGCTGTCCTCTGGGAAATACTTGTACAAATCAGGGCTCCAGATGAGTGAATAATCTCCTTTCTGGGAAGTATTGTCAACTTGTAGCAAGGCCAAGGGAGTGGGCAAGGATAGTGTTTCCCTGCTTATGGTCCTTAAGAGCCTCCCTGTAGCCTCCAGATGTGTAACAAACCTGAAGCCTTTTCCTCAGGCTGAAGCTCCAGAACAAGTAAATAGGACTTTTTCACAGGAAGACTGGGCATATGTTTCAGTCTGCTGCCTATGCATTGCTCTGGTGGTGGTCACCTACCAATAACTGTCTTTTTGATTGTTATAGTCTCATGGATCCCAGGAATGCAAGCCCCTCATTTGCCACCAGGGCCAGGCAATCAAGAGTCATCTCATGTGTGGATTATGCATGCCTGCCAGCTTTAGCAAAGCAGCTGGAGAGTATAGTGAGTGGGGCACACTTGCCAGGTTTAGCAAAGGAGTGAGAGAATGCCATGAGTGCTCACACTCATTGGTCCAAGCCACAGAGTAGGGGAGTGCTGCAAACACCTGCATTCACTGAGTTTAGCAAGGCAGTGGGAGGGTGCCACCTCCATGGATACCCACTGGTGCTAGCAGAGTAGAGAGAGTGTAAAAATGGCATCTTCCAATGTGTCAATCTCTGGAGAGAGTCACAACTGACCCCGGCCCCTCCAGCAGATGCTTTAAGACTAGCAAATAAATCTCCTTCACATATTGTCTAGGCACTTTTCAAACTGCTGCTTTTGTGCTGGGTCCCAGGGTTAGTGAGACCACATGTGAACCCTTTAGAAAAAGGATCTCAATTCCCTACAGCCCTTTTGTTACCTTGGACATAAGCCCCATAGGTTTTCTAAGCCAGACATTTTGGGGACTTGTCTCTCCAGTACAGGTCCTAAGGATTGGGGTGCCTGATGTGGGACACAAACCCTTTGGCCCTCTGGGAAAAGCTCTGGATTTGTGAGATCCCTCCCTATTGTGGGTTTCCATGCCAGGGGTGGGGTTTTTGGTGAGACCATGTCTCTGCCTCTTCTACCTGTCTTGATGTGGTCCTTTTATCCTTTGTTGTGGAGAAGCAGTTCAGCTAGTTTTCAGTTCTGTTTTAGAGAAAATTGTTTCAGAAGTAGCTGTAGATTTTTTGTGTCTGTGGCAGGAGGTGAGCTCAGTATCTTCTTATGTTGACATTTTGGACTGTCCCCCTAGGATATCCCCTATTGTAGATGAGAGAACTGAGGTTTAAAAATGTCGAGTAACTTGTCTAAATGCACATAGCTAAGGAGTGTATGTGCTGGATTTGAAAGCCAAGTCTGGCTGAACCCAAGATCTAGGAGTTTAATTATGACAGTCTTCTGCATGGGGGCTCAAATGCCATCTCCATTGGAAAGCTATTTGATCCTTCCAATGAAGATCTCTTTCTCAGATGGAAGAGGAGAGAGAACTAAGATTTTTTTAAAAATGGAGAAATTCAATGAGAAATGTCTGGCTCAATTAGGAAAAGCAACATAAGAATATTGGGTATCCCAGAAGGAGATGAGATGGAGAAGGGAGCTGAGAGCTTATTTAGGGAATAATAACTGAGAACTTCCCAAACCTGGTGAAGGAACTAGATATACAAGTACATGAAGCTAATAGAACACCTAATTATCTTAACCAAAAAAAAAAAAAAAACTTCTCCAAGGCACATTATATTAAAACTGTCCAAAGTCAATGACAAAGAAAGAATATTAAGGGCAGCCAGAGAGAAGAAAATAATAACCTAAAAAGGAACCTCCATTAGGCTATCAGGGGGTTTATCAGCAGAAACTCTACAGTCCAGGAAAGAATGGAATGATATATTCAAAATATTTAAAAATAAAAACTGTCAGTAAGAATACTCTATCTGGCAAAGTTACCTTTCAAATATGAAGGAGAAATAAAGGCTTTCCAGATAAAAAGCTGAGGGAGATCATTGCCACTAGACCTGCCTTACAAGAAACCTTGAAAAGAGCTCTCCTACCTGAAACAAAAAGGCAAAGGTACACAAAGCATTAAGCAAAGTGATAAACAGAAAGATAGAATCAGAAAATTTCAACTTTATACAAGAATAGGTTAGTAAACACTTAATTATAACATAAAGGCTAAAGGGAAAGAAAGCATTAAAATAACTATAACCACTTCAATTTGATAATGAACACACAATACAAAAAGGGATAATTTATGACAACAAAAACATAGAATGGGAAGAAGAAAAGAAGGGAACCTGTAAAGGCAAATGGAGATAAGATGCTATCAGCAGAAAAAGGACTATCTCATCTATGAGATCTTTTATACAAACCTCATAGTAACCACAAAACCAAAATTCAGAGTCATGAAACAAAACAAAAAATGACATTGAGAAACACATCACAGAAAACCACCAAACTGAAATGGCAGACAGAAACATAAGGAAAAAGAAACAATAGAAATATAAAACAACCAGAAAACAAAAGATTAAATGGTAGAATTAAGTCTCATGTAAAATAATTACCCTAAATATAAATGGATTGAATTCATCAATCAAAACACACAGAGAGTCTGCATGGATTACAAAACAAGACCCAAAAATATGCTGCCTCCAGGAAACACATCTCAGCTGTAAAGACAAACATATGCTCAGAGTGCAGGGATGGAAGACAGTACTCCAAGCAAATGGCTAACAAAAGAAGGCAAGTGTAGCCATATTCATATCAGATAAAGCAGACTTCAAGATAAAAAAGTTAACGAGAGACAAAGATGGGTAGTATATAATGATAAAAGGGACATTCCACGAAGAGGAATGAACACTTATGAACATATGCACCTAACACAGGAGCACCAAGGTATATAAAGCAACTATTGACAGACAAAAAGGGAGAAATTGACAGCAACACACTAATAGTAAGAGACCTCAACACCCCACTTACATCAATGGATAGATCATCCAGACATAAAGTCAACAGTGGCCTTAAATGAAACATGACCAGGTAGACTTAATAGATATATATAGAACTTTCCACCAAAAAACAGTAGAATATACTCATGTGCATGAGGAACATTCTCAAAGATAGACCATATGTTGGGAAACAAGGCAAGCCTCAATAAATTTAAGAAGATTTAAATCATATCAAGCATCTTTTCTGACCACAATGCTATGAAACTAGAATTCAACTACAAGAAAAAAGCTGGGGAACCCAAAAATATGGGGAAACTAAACAACATGCTACTTAACAACCATTGAATCAATGAAGAAATCAAAGCAGAAATCAAAAAATACCTGGAGACAAATAAAAATGAAAATATACCATACCAACTCTTACAGGATGCAGCAAAAGCAGTAACAACAGGGAAATTTATAGTAATACAGGCCCGCCTCAACAAACAAGAAAAATCTCAAATAAGTAATCTTAAACTACACCTAAAAGAACTAGAAAAAGAAGGACAAACAAAGGCCCAAATCAGTAGAAGGGGGGAAATAATAAAAATTAGAGCAGAAATAAATGAAATAGAGACTAAAGAAACAGTAGAAAGGATCAATGAAACTAAAAGCTGGTTCTTTTAGAAGATAAACAAAATTGGCAAACCCTTAACTTGACTCACTAAGAAAAAAAGAGAGAAGACTGAAATAAACAAAATTAGAAATGAAAGAGGAGAAATACTGGATACCAAAGAAAAACAAAGGATTATAAGAGAATACTATGAAAAACTATATGCAAACAAATTGGATAACCTAGAAGAAATAGATAAATTCTTAGACTCATACAACCTCCCAATACTGAATCAAGAAGAAATAGAGAATCTGAATAGACCAATTACAAGTAAAGAAGTTGAAATAGTGGGGCTGTCCGGTGGCGCAGCGGTTTAGTTCGTGCTTGGCAGCCCGGGGTTCGCGGGTTCGGATCCCGAGTGCCCGCTGACGCACTGCCTGTCAGCCATGCCGTGGCGGCGTCCCATATAAAGTAGAGGAAGATGGGCATGGATGTTAGCCCAGGGCCAGTCTTCCTCAGCAAAAAGAGGAAGATTAGCAACGGATGTTAGCTCAGGGCTGGTCTTCCTCACAAAAAAAAAAAAAAAAAAGAAGTTGAAATAGTAATCAAAAAGCTCCCAAAAAACAAAAGTCCAGGACCAGATGGCTTCTCTGGCGAATTTTATCAAACAGTCAAAGAAGATTTAACACCTATCTTTCTCAAACCATTCCAAAAAATTCAAGAAAATGGAACTCTTCCAAACTCATTCTATGAGGTTATCATTACCCTGATACCAAAATCAGACAAGGACAACACTAAAAAAGAAAATCACAGGCCAATATTGCTAATGAACATAGATGCAAAAATCCTCAAAAAAATATTGGCACACTAAATACAGCAATGCATTAAAAGTATCCTACACCAACATCAAGTGGGATTTACACCAGGGATGCAGGGATGTTTCAATATCTGCAAGTCAATCAATGTGATATACCACATTAACAAAATGGGCAATAAAAACCACATGACCATCTTCATAGGTACAGAGAAAGCATTTGACAAGATCCGACATCCATTTATGATAAAAACTCTCAATAAAATTGGTATAGAAGGAGTGTACTTCAACATAATAAAGGCCATATATGACAAACCCAGAGCCAACATCATACTTAACCATAAAAAACTGAAAGCTATCCCTCTGAGAACAGGAACAAGACAAGGGTGCCCACTCTCATCACTCATATTCAACATGGTACTGGAGGTTTTGGCCACAGCAACTAGGCAAGAAAAAACATAAAAGGAATCTAAATTGGAAAGGAAGAAGTGAAACTATCACTGTTTTTGGATGACATGAATTTATATATATAGAAAATCCCAAATAATCCACCAGAAAACTATTAGAAATAATCAACAATTACAGAAAAGTTGCAAGGTACAAAATCAACTTACAAAAATCAGTTGCATTTCTATACATTAACAACGAACTAGTAGAGAGAGAAGTCAAGAATAGAATCTCATTTATAATTGCAACAAAAAGAATAAACTATCTAGGAATAAATTTAACCAAAGGGGTGAAATACCTATATACTGAAAACTACAAGACATTATTGAAAGACACTGAAGAAGACATAAAGAAAAGGAAAGATGGATGCTCATGGATTGGAAGAATTAACATAGTTAAAATGCCTGTATTACGTAAAGCAATCTACTGATTCAATGCAATCCCAATCAGAATCCCAGTGACATTCTTCACAGAAATAAAACAAAGGATCCTAAAATTTACATGGAGCAATGAAAGACCCCAAATAGCCAAAGTAATCCTGAGAAAAAAGAACAAACCTGGAGGCAATACAATCCCTGATTTCAAAATATACTACAAAGCTATAGTGATTAAAAAAGCATGGTACTGGCACAAAAACAGACACACAGATCAATGGAACAGAACTGAAAGTCCAGAAATAAAACCACACATCTATGGACAGCTAATCTTCGACAAAGGAGTCAAGAACATAAAATGGAGAAAGGAAAGTCTCTTCAATAAATGGTGTTGGGAAAACTGGACAGCCACATGCAAAACAATGAAAGCAGACCATTATCTTACACCATACACAAAAATTAACTCAAAATGGACTAAAAACTTGAATGCAATACCTGAAACCATAAAACTCCTAGAAGAAAATATTGGCAGTACACTCTTTGACATTGGTCTTAGCAGGATCTTTTCGAATACCACATCTACTCAGGCAATGAAAATAAAAGAAAAAATTAACAAATGGGACTATGTCAGACTAAAAAGCTTCTTCAAGGCAAAGGAAACCATGATCAAAATGAAAAGACAGACTACTAACTGAGAGAAAATGTTTTCAAATCACATATCTGACAAGGGGTTAATTTCCAAAATATATCAAAAACTCATCCAACTCAACAAAAAAGCAAACAACCCATCAGAAAATGGGCAGAGAAGATATACAGATGGCCAATAGGCACATGAAAAGACGTTCAACATCACTAATTATTAGGGAAATAAAAATCAAAACTTCAATGAGATATCACCTTACACTGGTCAGAATGGCTATAATTACCAAGATGAAAAATAACAAATGTTGGAGAACATGTGGAAAAAAGGGAACCCTCATACACTGCTGGTGGGAAGGCAAACTGGAGCAGCTGCTATGGAAAACAGTATGGAGATTTCTCAAAAAATTAAAAATAGAAAGATCATATAATCCAGCTATGCCACTACTGGGTATTTATCCAAAGAACTTGAAATCAACAATTGAAAGGGATTTATGCACCCCTATGTTCATTGCAGCATTGTTCACAATAGCCAAGATGTGGAAGCAACCCAAGCGCCCATCAACTGATAACTGGATAAAGAAGATGGGGTATACACACACACACACACACACACACACACACACACACGCACACACATATACACACACACATAGTGGAATACTACTCAGTTACTAAAAAGACAAAGGCACGCCATTTACAACAACATGGATGGACCTTGAGGGCAATATGTTAAGTGAAATAGGCCAGACAGAGAATGACAAACACTGAATGATTTCACTCATATGTGGAAGATAAATAAACACATGGATAAAGAGAATAGATTAGTGGTTACCAGAGGGGCAGGGTGTGGGGAGTTGGGCAAAAGGGGTAAAAGGGCACATATGTATGGTGATGGATAAAAATTAGACTATTGGTGGTGAGCACAATGCATTCTATACAGAAACTGATATACAATAGTGTACACCTGAAATTACACAATGTTATACACCTATATGACCTCAGTAAAACAATTGAAAAAAATTACAACAGATACCACAGAAATGCAAATGATATAAGAGAATACTAAGAAAAGCTATACACCAACAAATTGGATAACCTAGAAGAAATAGATACATTCTTAGAATAATAGAGCTTCCCCAAACTGAATAAAAAAATTAGAGAATCTGAATTGATGAATCACTAGTAAAGAGATTGAAACAGTAATCAAAAAAGTCAGAACTACATGGCTTCTGTGGTGAATGCCATCAAACATTCACAGAATAGTTAATACTTATCCTTCTCATACTCTTCCAAAAATTTGAAGAGGACAGGATACTTTCTAACTCATTTTCTGAAACTAGCATTACCCTGACATAAAAACCAGAGAAAGAC
The DNA here is from genome assembly GCA_031878705.1 of Tapirus indicus. NCBI lineage: Eukaryota > Metazoa > Chordata > Mammalia > Perissodactyla > Tapiridae > Tapirus > Tapirus indicus. The sequence continues at coordinate 51,937,394 of CM062942.1, forward strand.
AACATAAAAAAGGAAAGCCAAATCGCTGATGAATATAGATGCAAATATCCTCCACAAAGTATTAGCAAATTGAATACAACAATACATTAAAAAGATCAGACACCATGATCAAGTGGGATTTATTCTGGAGATGCAGGGATGGTTCAACATCCACAGATCAAGCAAATGATATTCCATATTAAAGAATAAAAATCATATGATCATCTCAATAGATGCAGACAAAGCATTTGACAAGATTCAACACCCATTTATGATAAAACCTCATAATAAAATGGATATAAAAGGAAATCACCTCAACATAATAAAGTGCATATATGACAAACCCATAGCTAACATCATACTCGATGGTGAGAAACTGAAAGCTATCCCTCCAAGAACAGGAGCAAGACAGGGGTGCTCACTTTCACCACTCTTCTTCAACATAGTATAAGTCCTAGCCAGAGGAATTAGGCAAGAAAAAGAAATGAAATGTATCCAAATTAGAAAGGAAGAAGTAAAACTGTCATTATTTGTGGATGACATGATTGTATATATCCACCAAAAAACCTATTAAAATAATTAATGAAAACAGTAAAGTGTCAGGGTCCAAAATCAACATACAAAAATTAGTGGTGTTTCTATACACTGACAACAAAGTAGCAGAAAGAGAAACAAGAATACAATCCCATTTGCAACTGCAACAAAAAGAATAAAATACCTAGAAATACATCTAACTGAGGAGGTGAAATACTTGTATAATGAAAACTATAAGATATTGTTGAAAGAAATTGAAGAAGACATAAAGAAGTGGAAAGATATTCCAAGCTCATGGATTGGAAGAATTAACATAGTTAAAATGTCCATACTTCTTAAAGCAATCTACAGATTCAATGCAATCCCAATCAGAATCCCAACATTTTTCACAGAAATAGAACAAAGAATTCTAAAATTCATGTGGAAGAACAAAAGACTCCGAATAGCAAAACCAAACCTGAGAAAAAAGAACAAAGCTGGAGATATCTTACTCCCTGATTTCAAAATAAACTACGAAGCTATAGTAATCAAAATGATATGCTACTGTCAGAAAAACAGACACAAGATCAGTGGAACAGAATTGAGAGCCCATAAACAAACCCATACATCTATGGACAGCTAACTTTTGACAAAGGAGCCAAGAAGATACAATGGAGAAAGGAAAGTCTCTTTGATAAATGGTGTTGGGGAAAACTGGACAGCCATGTGCAAAAGAATGAAAGTAGACCACTATCTTACACCATACACAAAAGCTAACTCAAAATGGATTAAAGACTTGAATGTAATATCTGAAACCATAAAACTTTTAGAAGGAAACATAGGCAATACATTCTTGACATTGATCTTAGGAGCATCTTTTTGAATACCATGTCTCACCAGGCAAGGGAAACAAAAGAAAAAATAAACAAATGGGACTACATCAGACTAAAATCTTCTGCATGGTGAAGGAAACCATCAACAGAATGAATGAATAGACAACGTAACAATTGGGAGAAGTTATTTACAAATCATATATCTGGTAAGGGGTTAATGTCTAAAATATATGAAGAACTCATACAACTCAACAACAAAAAAACAAAAGATGTTCAACATCATTAATTGTCAGGGAAATACAAATCAAAACTGCAGTTAGATATCATATCACACCTGTGAGAATGGCTATTATTAAAAAGACAAGAAATAACTATTGGAGAGAAATGTGGAGAAAAGGGAACCCTTGTACACTGCTGGTGGGAATGTAAATTTGTATAGCTACTATGGAAAACAGTATGGAGATTCCTCAACAAATTAAGAATAGAACTACCATATTATCCAGCTATTCCATTTCTGTGTATTGATCCATAGAACACAAAAACACTAATTCAAAAAGATATACGTACCCCTGTGTTCATTGTTGCATTATTCACCATAGCCAAGACTTGGAAGCAGTCCATGTGCCCATCAGTGAATGAATGAATATATATATACACACACACACACAATGCTATAAAAAAAGATGAAATCTTGCCATTTGCAACAACATGGATGGACCTTCAGGGTATTATGCTAAGAGAAATAAGTCAGACAGAGAAAGAAAAATACCATATGACTTCACTCATATGTGGAAGATAAACAAACAAATACATAGATATGGAGAACAGTTTGGTGGTTACAATGGGAGAATGGGGTGGGAAGAGAGTGAAAGGGGTAAAGAGGCACCTGTGTACAGTGAAGGATGGCAACTAGGCTTTTGGGGGTGAACACGATGCAGTGTATACAGAAGTTGACATATAATGATGTACACCTGAAATTTATATAATGTTGTAAACCAATGTTCCCTCAGTAGAAACAAATAATAATAATTTAAAAAAATAATAAACCAAGAACACCCCCCCCCCAAAGACATGTGGCATTGAATGGTTTATTTATCATTTCTAAGCCTGTTTCCTCAACTATCTTTTTGGGATTCTGCTCAACCACCTGTTTACCTGTCCACTAATTCTCCATATCTCTATCTACCCATGTGTGTATTCATCTCTCTCCTTGTCTGCCCATCTACTGCTTATACAGGACAGGTTATGGTGTTAAGAAATAGCTATGGAGCCAAACTTCCTGAGTATGACTCCTAACTTCCTTACTTTCTGATTGTGTGATGTTATGCATGTTACTTAAACTCTCTGTGCCTCAGTTTTCTCATCTGGAGATTAGAGATGATAGTAGTAGCATCTACCTCATTTGGCTGATTTAAAAAATAAGTCAGTCTGTTTAAAGCATTTTGAATGGTGCCTGACATATAATAAGCACTTGAAAATAAATGTTATAGTTGCATAAGCACTAGGTTCCAGGCACTTTGCTAGGCTTTGGAGATTCAAAGTTAATAAAGCACATCCCCCAGACTTCCAGAGTTGCATGTAAAGAGGAAGGCAGATACAGAATTCAATAAATCATAATTCATTGTGAAAAGTATCCTAATAGGAGTTTTTGCAAGTACAGCAAAAGAAGTAAGGGACCAAGAATACTAGGGTTGGGGTTGAGGAATGCCTAACAGAGAAGACAATACTAGAGCTGGGTCCTAAAGGGAAAGGTACAAGAGGTGGCATGAGAGCACAGTGAGTGCACAAGTGCAGAAGCCCCAAAAGGTGTGGTACATTTGGAGAATTACAGCTCCGTCAGTATGGCTGGTGAGCAAGGCCTAGGCCAGAGTGATAGGTGAGACCAGAAAAGGCCTCATAAGCCCCACTGAGGAGTTTCGCCTTTACCCTGACAGGAGTGGGAAAAGTATGGAAGCACATTTATAGTAAGGTAGGGACAAAGTCAGATCTTTTCTTGAGGACAGGTACTCCAGGCACTGGATCTGGAGTATGGAATGGAGGCAGAGGAAGAAGAGTCTAGAGAGATGGTGACACCTGAGTGGACAGGGAGAAGCACAGGCAAATGTAGCCAGCTTCAGAACACTTCATGCAAATAAAATCTTGCACCAGAGCATAAACTCGGAACAGACCTGCCCTGGATGAACTGGGCATGCAGATCCTAAGGGACCTCTGAGTAGGGCTCCACCAAACTCAAAGAGTTCAAAAGCTCTGAGCTTGGGCATAAGACCTAATGAAAGGTGACATTTCAGCCCAAGTGACTATTCTTAGACTTGTGTATTAGCAGCAACACTCTACAGAAGGCCAGACACATGGCTTGTCTTCATACTTCATTTAGGTCTCTGTGCACACATCATCTTCTTAGAGAAGACTTCTCTGACCACCCTGTCTAAAATAGTAGGATTCTGTTCATGGATTACCACTCACTGCCCAGCTCAGACTGGGTCATACTGTCGGCAAGGGGAAAAGACACAGCCCCTTGCCCTCAAGATTCCCAGGTTTCTCTCTCTCTGTTCCTGTCTCTGTCTCTGTTTCTGTCTGTCTGTCTGTCTCTCTCTCACACACACACACTTACATACATGCACATATCAAGCAAAACAAGACAGCAGCTAGTAAGTACTAAATGATAGGGTCCAGTCTAGAAGTGTTATAGGAGTTGACAGAATAAACAAGAAAATCTCAGAGGTGGATTTGGCCAGATTTCTTCAAAGAGAAGGTGGAATCTGACAGGTGCACTTAAAGAAAAGCAGGAATTTACATGGAGGGGACAGGTAAAAGAATATGGGTGAAGAGTTTGGGCCCTGGAATCATTTAGTCTTGGGTTCAAAACTGGACTCTGCTGCTTATTAGCTATGTGTCCTTAGGCAACTTGCTTTGCCCTCCAAAGCCTCAATTTCCATCCATAAAATGGAGAGACTAATAATACCTAGTTCATAATGTGGTTGTGAGTTTTAAGGACACGGTGAAAGAGTCAGGAAATCTTAGCTATTATTGATATTGATCTTCAATGCCTTCTAACATCCTTTTCCTTTGACCTGTTTACTTATCATGGCACCCCAGCCACCCCAGGGCCCCAAATGCTTATACCCACTGTGGTACCCCCCATAGGTCTGCCTTCTTGGGAAAATTGCCTCTGTTACCAGTGTTCTTTCTGCTCTCCCCTCTTCTTCAAATTTGACCTGGCCTGTGTCCCATTTCCACAGGGCTCTATTGCCTAGCTCTGATCTGATAAATTAATTCCTAGTGAGAGATCAATAATTGATAATGACATCTTCCAGAGATTTTACATTTTTTCATAGGACTCCTAGGTACATGATACTGATTCCCAGGGCATATAGAGAAACCAGAGGTTTCCTAGATGGACTATATCTTTAGTCATTGGAGGCATGCCCCTTCTCAGGCCCTTGGGACTTAGAAGGCTTTTCATTCCAATTACCTTCTCTGAAAGGAACCTCCTCCCATTGCTCTCCTTGGGCCCCAACCTGCTTGCCTCTCTCTTCTCCTTTCACTTGTTCTGACTTAGTAATCCAGCTTGGAATGGTTTACCTTAGTGCTTCTGATTAGAAACCCTATAAGACACTGTTATTCAGTAAGGCTAAGGTGTCTCACCCAGCATCTTTCCCAGACCCACATTCCTCCTTGGCCTAGATTGGGGACACTACACCCTTCAGGCAGACTGGAGGACTGATCTCCCACTCAGCCTCATCAATTATTCCTTTACAGCAGGTGCAGCAAGCACATTGCACCATGCCACAGAACTCCTTGTCCAAGCTGTTTTCTCCAAACCCTGCACCTAAGTACAGGGGAGTGACAACATCAGGAAGGATTAAAGATAAAAGGTAGCACAGGAACTGGCACTTGGAAAGCACCTTGTGTAAATTTCTTACCATCAACTTGGTTTCATCTTATTGCCATGATGAACCCAACTCAGAGGGTATCAGCTTCCTGCTTGTCCTATAAGTTGGCATTTTCCAGGAAAGGTTTTACTGTTCCTTCCTTCTGGAGTTATAATCATGACCTATCTGCACAGCCCTACAACAGACGACACAGCTACAGTGGCCATGTGTAACAACAACAAAAATAAATACAACCCACTTACATGGAACTGGGCACTGTGCTAGGCACTTCACATACATATGTTAACTTATTTAATCCTCACAATAACCCTAGGAGGTGGCTGCTATCATCATTATTATCCCTTTTACACAGATCCAGAGAGGTTAAGTGGCTTTGTCAAGGTCATACACCTACCAAGTTGTAGAGTTGGGACTGAGAATCAGTGTAGTTTGCTCAGCCATGCTCTTAACCTCCTATCCTATATAGTCTCTCAACACTGACCTCACATGTCCAGTGAAGCCTCATTAACTGAGTGCCAACATAAATGGACTTGCAGAATGTATGAGCAAATGTTTTGTTGAACAGATGAACTCTCAAGGCCGAATTGCAAGAAAACTAGCAACTCACTTAAGAGAAAACACTACAGTGGCCTTAAATTTTCATATCCACCAGAAATGCACCCATTTGCACATACTTAATGTGCTAGAGTCCCTATTCATTAAGGCAGGCCCATATTATGTGAGTAGATAATTCATGCTGCTGCAAGTACTAACATCAAATAGCATTTAGTTCCCCCAAATTCCATGATTCAGATTAGCTTCACTCCAACTTAATCTTAGTTTGTACAGTGTGACATATCTTGGCTTTTTAAGGTCTTTTTACTCAACAGGCTTACTAAACATGTACCATGTTCCAGGCATTGCCTGGGGTGCTGGGGCCAGAGATCAATGCAATATCCACCCCATCCCCAGGAGTTCACAGTGTGTTCACACCCCATGCTGAGCACCATGGGTCGTAGGAGAGACATGATTTGAAAACTGTGAGGCCAGGGACTTCTGTGTCTGCAATGCCTAGAGTATAGTGGGTGCCCAACAAGTATTTTGAATGAATGAGCAAGAGCAAGATTCAAATGAAAATTTTTTAAATTGTGGTTTCTGCCACTGAAAACTTAGTGTGTAATTGGGCAAATATCACATGCAAAAAAGACAATATTTACCAAAGGTGATTAACAAACTAATTGATGAGTATCATCCAATTGATCCTAAGCATTTTTATAGCTATCTCTTTTGTTCTCATAACAGTCATGAGCTTGGGAGGGATGGGGATTTTTTTCTCCAGGGCACAGGTAGAGAAATTGAGACCTAGAGACATGTAGAGTCAGAAGGGATTTTAGAGGTTATCTTATGAAGCCTCTAACTCTGCCCCAAACAATGTCCTTCCTCCACCTAACCTCACAACTATTAGCAAATCCTGAAAGCTGAGGACAAAGCCTCTCATTTCACAATGAGGCTTGTGAATTCTCACCACAGCCTCTGTGACAAGTGATCATTCAGCCCTTGATGGATACATACATGGTTGTGTTCATACCAGCCTGACTGCTGGTCCTTTGTTAGACAGTTTGCCTTAGTAGACATGTCCTCATTAGCTGGGGTTGAAATTTTCCTCCCTATAACTTGCACTGAGTTTTGCTCTCTGGAAATGAGACAAATGTATTTTCTCCCTCTTCCACATACCAGACCTTCAGAGAAATAAAGGGACATGTCCAAGGCTGCTGGAGGTCCTCTCATTTCAACCACCCACATTGTAATTTAAAGATAACAGACAGCTTTCATAGTGATAAGATTCACTCTATAAAATACTCTTTGAGCATTGGGCTAAGGAGGGCTCTGCCTTCTAAGAACTGACAATCTAGTGAGAGAAAAAGCAACATAAACTGGTTGCTGTAATGAAGGGTAATTAATTCAATATCTGAGAGGCCGTACAGAAGGGGAACTAGCTGCTAGGGGACTCAAGGAACACTTCACAGAAGTGGCATACAAGCTGGGCCTTAACAATAGATGGGGTTATATAGACGGAGAATCTGAAGAGCTTCAAGAAAGAGAGAACAATGTGTGATAGTTCAAAAGAACATTGTGTGCCTCGGGATATAGCAAAAAGATTTGTATGACTGGGAGGGTGTCTATGGAGAGGAAATTTTAGAAAATAAGATCAAAGAGGTAGAACTGTAAGGGCTTTCCTTGGTCATGCAAAAGTGAATGAACTTTATAGCTCAAGGGACACTGTAAGTTATTTATAGTTTAAAAGCAGGGGAAAAAAGAGTGTTGTAGATTGAATCTGAGAATAAACTTGGATGGTAGCAGCAGCAGGGATGAAGATTTAAAAATATACTACTAACCCGTGGTTGCAAGTTCAGATGACTGTGGGGGCCAGGCAGGTGGCATAAATGAGTGAAATGGGCCAGATGCAAGACAACAGAGAGTGGTGGGAACTGTGACAATTGAAATATAAGCTTCACCCAAAGGGAGTAGCTGATTTTCAGTTCTAGTCAATAAATGCCCTGTAGGAATAGGGTAAATCAGATTTTTACATGAAATCTCCCAATTACATCTGATAACAAAACCAATAATTTAAAAAGAGTTTAAAACTCCAAGTTTTGTGATTTTTCTTCTGAATGTAGACTCAAAATAACCAATAGAGGTGGTGAGGAAGTAGGAACAATCTACCTTGGGGAACTGGGGGAATGGTGGTGCCACTCAACTAGACATAGAGGAGGAGAGGAGGGGCTGGTCTAGCTGGGAGTTGGAGGTGAAGATAGGAAGAGTAATGAGTTCTGTTTCATATGTGTTGAATTACAGGATCTGTAGGAAGCCAGATGGAGATGGTGAGCAGGATTTTGGAATTGTCATTGTTCTTGGGCTCTCCATTGGATCACAGGCCCAGGAAGTTCTCTAGGTGCATATGACTGTTAAATGGTGAGGGATTAGGCAAAGATGAGGGTGCTCAAGAGAAGGAAGGATGGAAGGAGGAAGAGAAACTCTTCCCCAATGAGGCCTGGTTTTCCATCAGCTAGCTGCATCAGATCATTTAGGTGTTGTGTCTTTTGTATCTGTATCTTTTAAAATACAGATACCCAGTTCCACCACATACCTACTTAATCTTAATGTCTCTCTCCACCACCACTCCTGATCATTACCACTCTGTGCCACCTCCTCACTTTATTACTTCAAGAAGAAGCAGTACCTAAATTTCACAAGATCCTTAGAAACCACCTAGTCCAAACGCTTCCATAACTCAAATGGGGAAACTGAAGCCCAGAAAAAAAAGAGACTTCCAAAAATTAGTAAGTTCCAAAGCTAGGACCATAGTCTGCAATCTTTCGAATTACTCAGCTCTTTTTCAGGGATGTGTGTACATACATATGTGTGCATGTGTGTATGTGTCCATGTGTGTATGTGTCCATCTGGGAGAAAAAGAGAGAGGGGGAGAGAGAGAAAGAAAGAGACATAGATCATCCATCTTTCAGCAAAAGGATGATTTCCTGCCCTTGGTGAGTGACTTGCATCTTCCCTACTGAGCCAGGGATTACCCATGAACATTGCCTCCTGACTGGTATCTGGCACCTGCTTATCTCCAAAGCAGCAGGAACATGTGCATATAAAAATATACACTGATGCAGATACATCATTTATTGTTATGATACATCAGGCCTTGTTATGAGAAAACTAATACTGGAAAATCCTCAGCAATGAAACATCCACAATAGGAAGCCCTGTATCACATTAAGGAACAGCTGGAAATTCTGCCCATACCTCTCAGAGCCCTAGAGTCAGCTGCTCAGCTTCTTGGCCACAGAAAAGGGCTATCAGAAGTCTTTCCTTTTCAGAATGGATGCAAATCATGATAGTATTTTCAAATCCATCCATCTATTCTTTACTACATTTCTGGACATCAGGAATTTGGGTCTGAAAACACCATACCCTAAACCCAAACCATGCACAGAGGGCTGAAAGCCAGGGGCTGGAGAGTGCAAGGAGGAAAGAGCAGGCCACAGCTAACAGCAGAAAAAGCCCACTCACCTATGGTTCTCCTCATAGCCACCTGTACATAAGGAATGCTGCTGTGTTTGGGAGAAAACAGACCCCAAAATAGTTGCCATACAGTGGAGTCATAGAAGTAAACACAGGTGCTGGGGAAGCACAAATGAGGCAAAGTCAAGCCAACTACAAGAGGGTCAGAGAAGGCATTCTAGAGGTGTTGTCTCAGCCAAGTGCTGAAGAATGAAAGCCAGGTGCAGGGGAATAAGTAGGCAGTACATGTGGATGGAGTAAAATTTCCCTTTGGTTCTTTTTTACATTACGTATTTTCCTGCTGAAACCGTTTATCCTTCCATTGAGTTCAGGACTGTTTATTCTTATTTATTGTAGTGTAGTTATGATAGCTGCTTCAAAGTTTTTGATAATTCCAACATCTGTGTCATCTGAATATTTCCTGATTTTCTTTTTTTATGAGTTATGAGGTTTTCCTGGTTTTTCTTATGTCAGGAAATTTTGAATCATACCTGAACATTTCGAATGACTATGTGTCTTGATTAATTCATATGGAAAATGCTGATTTTTTTTTTTTACTTTAGCAGGAACCCACCTGATTAGGTTATGGCCACAATTTCTAACCTGCCTCTGTGGGCTGTGATTCTAATGCCAATTTAGTTTTCAAAGTGTTTGTAATGTCTGCAAAGATCTATTCCATGTCTGCGCCACCTAGTGGCCAGCCTGGGATCTGGGTACAGGTCAACCTCTCATTTCAGTTCTCAAAGCCTTTGCTGTGTTTGTTGTTTAGGGTCAGATCTATGCATACACAGCTCTGGGGTAAGCCTGTACAATTTATGGGATCACTTTCTTGAGCTCCCTTCTTCCTGTGATTTCTAGAACACTTTCTGTCTTCCAGGAACTCCCCTTCCTTGTTTTCTAGGGAGAATCCTGGGTTTTGGATTCCCTACCCTGCCATGTATTTCTCACATCTGAATCTGCCTCTGGGACCAAGCAACAGAAGGATAGAATGAGATAAAATGCAACAGGGATTATGTCTATGCTATTAGGACCATAGTTTCTCTATTCAGAGAAAAGGATTCCTCTCCTCTGGAGTATAAGGTACCTTGTCAGCTGTGGTTACCATTGCTTTAACTGCTGCAGGATTGCCTGGGGGCTGGGACAGGAGATGAAGTAACAAACAAAAAAGACTGGGGATTTCCCCCACTTTCTCTGACCCTAAAGCCTCGTATGGCTCTTTAGACCAGAAAGAGAGTACCTTTTTCCATCCACACCCAGTGTGAAATTCTAGATTTAAGGCTGCCTTTGTGTCCAGGGTGGGGAATACTAAGGGGAAAAAAGAGAGAAATCACTGCTGGATCAGCCTTCTGGTTTCCTTCCCCAATCTGCCTACTGCCATTTACTTTTTATCCTCAGATAGCAGCTCTGTGCATTCTCTACAGGATTTTCAGTTTAAATCAATAGAAGAGATGGGGTGGAGTGCACTTGCTCCATCTTAACTGGAACCAGAACTTGAGAGACCTTTAACAGGTAAAATCTATAGGCTTTGGTGATGAATTAAATGTAGGATATGAGGGAGAGAGAAAGGAGCCTTAGGGGACATAAAGTTTTCTGTCATGGGTGACTAGATAATGTTATCACTAACCAGGATAAGAAATTTTATAGGTGAAGCAGCTTCAAGAAAGATGCTGCACATCAGCAAAATGGTAGATTAGGAAGTTCCAAGCTCTTGTTGCCCCACAGAAACATTAAAAAAAAACCTAGAAACATTCTAAACCAGCTTTTTCAGAGCTCAGGAAAACAGTCTAAGGATTGCAACAACCAAGCAAATGCTGAATCAAGAAAAAGACATCTTCAAAATGGCAGGAAAGGTTTGTATTTTTTTTACTCTTACCCCCACTCCCTCCCCTCTGGCAGTGGTTTGGGTCTGGAAGAAGTGGCAGCCTGGTTTTCAGTTCCTTCTCACAAACCAGAGGGAGCAGAGAAGATTTTATTTGCAAACTATTTCATATGCTTATTCTAACTTGCCTGGGGGATATCTGGAGGACTGATGCAAGTTGCTCATCTTAGTTTTACCTAATTCAGAACTCAGGTGGAAAAAGCAGAGGACACTCCATGTAAGAACTGCAAAGCAGACTAAAGACCTTCAGACACCTGGGGAAAGAGATTATGGGTTTAGACATACAACAGACCATCTGAGGCCCAGAAGAGAAGCTGGGGTGAGACTCTGGGAAATGAGGACATTCAAAAGAAGTCATATAAATGAGCAAATTTAGAAAGCTATTTACATGTCCAGGCAAGATGCATGCTCAGAAAAGAGCTGATAAAACCTTAAGCTATCACTGAAGGCTGATCCATAGGCTTGGAGCAAGCTTGACTGAGAGGTGTGGGAGAGACACAACACAGGGCCAATCTGCAAAGGCTGTGAGAAGCTTGTGTGTGTTTTTTATGCTTCTCTCTTTTGTCTGTCTGTTTCTTTGAGCTCCTAGCATTCAAGGAAATCTCTGTCAAAACATGAGTGGAACACAAGCTACAGGAACAAAGACTTCAGTTATCCCACACAACAAGTTATAATCTGAAAAATAGTTTGAAAAAGGAAAAAAAAAGACTAATATAGCCTTCAACAATCAAATTTAAAAAAGCAAACCCTGGGGAAGATGGAGAAGCTGATCTCCAGAGTTACCACACTATGATAGTCAAATGCCCAATTTTCAACAACACCACCCCAAAAAATCCAACAATCCACAAAGCATACAAAGACAAAAAAAAAAAACATAGCCCATTCAAAGGAGCAAAATAAACTGACAGAAATGATCATTGAGGAACCCCAAACACTGGACATACTACACAAAGACCTAAAACAACTTATGCATTCTCAAAAAGCTACAGAAAAACATGAGCAAAAAATTAAAGAAAATCAGAAAAATGACATATACGCAAAATGAGAATATCAACTAAGAGATAAAAATCATAAAAAAGAACCAAACACAAATCTGGAACTGAAAATACAATAATAGAATGAAAAAATCACTATAGGGGATAAATAACAGATTTGAGGTGGAAGAATAAAGAAACAATGAACTTGAAGGCAGGTCAAATGACACAGAAAGCAGAAAGAAAAAAAAAGGAGTGGAAAGAAAAAAGAATGAAGAAAAGTGAACAGAGCCTAAGAGCCATATAGGACCTACTGAGTGGACAAATATATTCATTATAGGAGTCCCAAAAGGAGAAGAAAGAAAGGGAGAGAAACACTATTTGAAGAAATAATGTCTGAGAACTTCCTTAACTTGGGGAACTGTAAGTTCCAAGAAGCTAAATGCTGCATGTAGGATAAATCCAAAGAGACCCATGCCAAGACACATTTTATAATCAAACTGTTGAAAGTCAAAGACAAAGAGATAATCTTGAAAGCAGCAAGAGAGAAGTGACCCATCACTTACAAGGGAGACCCTATAAGATTATTAGCAAATTTCTTAGCAGAAACCTTTAGCAGAAGATAGTGTTGAAAGAAAAAAACCCCTATCAACTGAGAATTCTATATCCAGCAAAACTATCCTCAAAATAAGGGAGAAATTAAGGTACTCACAGTAAGTAAAAACTGAAGAAGTTGATTATCACTAGACCTGCCCTACAAGAAATGCTAAAGGGAGTCCTTTGGACTGAAATGAAAGAGTGCTAGATAGTAAATCAAAGATGTATGAAGAAATAAAGATACCCAGTAAAGATAAATAAATGGTCAAATATAAAAACCAGTATTATTGTACCTTTGATTTATAAATATACTTTTTTATTTTCTACAGGATTTAAAAGAAAATAGCATAAATATAATACAAATCTGTTATTAGGCACATAATGTGCAAAGATGCAATTCCTAATATCAATAACATAAAAGGGGGACAGAGCTGTACTGGAATAGAGGTTTTGTATGTGATTGAAGTTAAGTTGGTATCAATTCATATTAGATTGCTTAATAAAAATATCTATAGAATATACACAAAAGGAAATTAAAATGTGTCACAATACAAAATGAAGTAAACACAGTGGAATACAGTAAGGGAGGAAATGAGGGACAGAAAAGCTATAAGACATGTAGAAAATAAATAGAAAATGAGAGAAGTAAGTCCTTCCCTATCAGAAATTACTTTAAATGTAAATTTAGTATACTCTCCAATTAAAAGACAATGATTGGCAGAATGGATTAAAAAAAAACAGAATCCAACTATATGCTGTCTATAGGATACTCATTTTAGATCTAAAGACACAAATAGGTGGAAATGAAAGAATGGAAAAAGATATTCTATGTAAATAGTAATCAAAAGAAAGTGGGAGGGGCAATGTTAATATCAGACAAAATAGACTTTGTCAAAAACTGTTACAAGAGAAAATGAAAGGCTTTACGTATTGATAGAATAATCAATTCATCAAGAAGCCATAACAATTATAAACATATACACATTAAACACCATAAACCCCAAAACATATGAAGCAATCATTGACAGAATTGAAGGGAGAAATAGACAGTTACCCAATAATAGTTGAAGACTCCATTACCCCACTTTCAATAATGGATAGAACAACCAGACAGAGGACCAATAAAGAAATGATGGACTTCAAAACACTATAAATCAATTAGACCTAAAAGAACTTTAAACAACACTCCACTCAACAACAGCAGAATGCACATTTTTCTCAGGTGCACATGGAATATTCTTCAGGAGAGACCATATGTTAGGCCACAAAACAAGTCTTAATAAGTTGTAAGACATTTAAATCATACAAAGTATCTTTTCCAAACACAATGGAATGAAATTAGAAATCATTAAGAGAAGAAAAACTGAAAAATTAACAAATATATGAAAATTAAAAACACAGTCTTAAACAACCAATGAATCAAAGAAGAAATCAAAAGAGAATTTAAAAATACTTAGAGACTAATGAAAATGAAAGCAAAACATACCAAAACTTAAAGGATGCAGTGAAAGCAAGAGAGAAATTTATAGCTGTAAATTAATACATTTAAAAAGGAGTTTTCAAATCAAATCTCTAACTTCACACCTGATGGAGCTACAAAAAGGAGAGCAAACTAAACCAAAAGCTATCAGAAGGAAGGAAATAATAAAGATTAGAGCAGAGATAAATGAATGAGAATAGATAAACAATAGAGAAAATCAAGGAAACCTAAAGTTGGTTCCTTAAAAAGATTAAGAAAAGTTATATACCTTTAGCTAGATAGACTAAGAAAAATGAGAAAAGACTTAAGTTACTATAATCAGAAATGAAAGTGGGGACATTACTACCAATTCTACATAAATAAAAAGTATTATAAGAGAGTCCTATGAACAATTGTACACCAACAGATTGGTTAACCTAGATGAAATGGATACAAAACTAACTCGTGAAAAAACAGAAAATCTGAATTGACCTATAACTAGTAAGGAGATTGAATCAATAATCTAAAACCTCCTGAACAAAAGAAAACCTCTGGACCACATGGCTTCACTGGTGAATTCTACTAAATATTTAAAAGAAGGGCTGAAACTAATCCTTCTCAACCTTTTGCAAAAAATTAAAGAAGAGGGAACATTTCCTAATTCATTCTAGGAGGCCAGAATTGCCTTGATACCAAAATCAGATAAGGTCACACCAACAAAAGAAAATTACAGACCAATATCCTTTATGAGTACTGATACAAAATTCTTTAACAAAATAGTAGCAAACTGAATTCAGCAGCATATTAAAGGATATACACCATGACCAAGTTGGATTTATTCCCAGAATGCAAGGATGGTGCAACATACAAAAATCAATCAATTTAATATACTGCATTAATAGAATGAAGGAAAAAATACCTGATTATCTCAATAGATTCAGAAAAATCTTTTGACGAAATTCAATATTGTTTCATGATAAAAACATTCAATACATAGGAATAGAAGGAAATTTTCTCAACATGATAAAGGCCATATATGAAGAACCCACAGCTAACATTAATCTCAATTGTGAAACACTAAAAGCTTTTCCCCTAAAATCAGGAACAAGACAAGGACGTCAGCTTTTGCCACTTTTATTCAACATAGTTTTGGAAGTTCTAGCCAGAGCAATTAAGCAAGAAAAAGAAACAAAATACATCCAAATTGGAAAGGAAGAAATAAAGTTATCTTGTCCACAGATAACAGGATCTTATATGTAAAAAATGCTAAATATTTCATAGAAAAAATATTAGAGATAATAAACAAATTCAGGAAAGTTGCAGGATACAAAATCAACACACAAACATCAGTTTCACTTGTATACATTAGCAAATAACCATTTGTAAATGAAATTAAGAAAATGATTCCATTTATAATAGCATCTAAAAGAATAAAATACTTAGGAATAAACTGAATCAAGGAAGTGAAAGTCTTATACCCTAAAAACTACAAAACTTTGCTGAAATAAATTAAAGACATAAATAAATGGAAACTCTTTCTGTGTTCATGGACAGGAACACTTAATATTGTTAAGATGACAATAATCTCCAAAGTGACTGAGAAATTCAATGCAATCCCTATCAAAATTCTAATGGCTTTTTTTACAAATATGAAAAATATGACCCTGAAATTTACATGAAATCTCAAGGGAACCTAAAAAGTGAAACAATCTTGAAATAGAAGAAAAAAGTTGGAAGATTCACATTTCCTGATTTCAAAACTTATTACAAAGTTACAATAATCAAAACAGTGTGGTACTGTTATAAGGACAGATATGTAGATTTTGGAATTGAATAGAAAGTCCAGAAATAAACCCTTGCATATGTGGTCACTTGATTTTTGACGAGGGTTCCAAGATCACTCAACTGGGAAAGGACAGTCTTTTCAATAAATGATGTTGAGGAAGCTGAATATTTACTTCCAAAAGAATGCAGTTGGACCCTTAGCTTACACCATATATAAAAATTAACTCAAAATAGATCAAAGACCTGAATATAAGAGCTAAAACTATAAAAATCTTTGAAAAGAACATAGGGGAAAATCTTCAAAACATTGGATTTGGCAATGATTTCTTGGCTATGACACCAAAAGCATAGAAAGCAAAAGAAAAAATAAATTGGAGGTCATAAAAGTTAAAAACATTTGTACATCAAAGAACACTATCAAAGGAATAAAATGATAATCCACAGAATGGGAGAAAATATTTGCAAATTATAGATCTGATAAGGAATTAATACCCAGAATATATAAATGACTATAAATCAATAGCAACAGCAAAAAAATAAAAATAAGAAATGGATGAAGGAGCCAAATACACATTTCTCCAAAGGATATATACAAATGGTGGATAAGCATATGAAAAAGTGTTCAGTATCACTAGTCATTAGGGAAATGCAAATTGAAACCACAATGAAATACCACTTCCACCCAGTAAGATGGCTATTGTTTTAAAAAATGGAAAATATCAAGTGTTGGCAAGGATGTGGAGAGATTGGAATCCTTGTGCATTGATGGTGAGAATATAAAATGGTGCAGCAACTGTGGAAAACATCTTGGCAGTCCCTCAAAAAACTATGCAAAGAATTACCATACAATCCAGCAATTCCATTTCTAGGTATATACACAAAAGAATTGAAAGCAGGGACTCAGATACTTGTACATTAATGTTCACAGCAGCATTATTCACAATAACCAAAAGGTAAAAACAACCCATATGTCCATCAACAGATGAATGGATAAACAAAATGTGATATATACATGCAATGGAATAGAATTCAGTTTTCAAAAGGAATGCAATTCTGATACATGCAACAACATGGATGAGCCTTGAAAATATTATGCTAAGTGAAATAAGCCAGACACATAAGGACAAATATTGCATGAGTCCACTCACATGAGTCCTAGAATAGGCAAATTCACAGAGACAGAAAGTAGAACAGAGGCTACCAGGGGCTGCAAGGGGGAGAAATGGGGAGTTATTACTTCATGGGTACTGAGTTTCTGTTGGGGATGATGAAAGTGTTCTGGATATGAATAGTGGTGATAGTTGCATAACATTGTGAATGCATTTAATGGCACTCAATTGTACACTTAAAAATGCATAAAATGGCAAAAAATAAGTAATCCAATTAAAAAATGGACACAGTATCTGAATAGACATTTTTCTAAAGAAGACATACAGATGGCCAAGAGGTACATGAAAAGGTGCTGAACATTACTAAACATCAGGTAAATGCAAATCAAAACCAAAATGAGATATCATCTCACACCTGTTAGAATGGCTATTATTAAAAAGACAAGAAATGACAAGTATTGGTGAGGATGTGAAAAAAAGGGAACCCTTGTGCACTGTTGGTGGGGATGTAAATTGGTGCAGCTACTATGGAAAACAGTATGGAGGTTCCTCAAAAAATTAAAGGTAGAACTACCATATGATCCAGCAATTCCAATTCTAGGTATTTATCTGAAGAAAATGAAAACACTAACTTGAAAAGATATATCCTTCCCCATGTTCGCTGCAGCATGTTTTACAATAGCCAAGATGTGGAAGCAACCTAAGTGTTAATTGATGGATGAATGAATAAAGAAAATGTGGTATACACACACACACACACTACATTTTATTATTTTGAAATACTATTCAGTCATAAAAAAGAAGGAAATCTTGCCATTTGTGACAACATGAACGGACCTTAAGGGCATTATAATAAGTAAAAGAAGTCAGACAAAGACAAATACCATATGATCTCACTTATATGTGGAATCTAATACTAGAAAAAAATGAGCTTATAGATACAGAGAACAGATTGGTAGTTGCCAGAGGCAGGAGGTAGGGGGTGGGGGAAATGGGTGAAGTGGATCACAAGGTACAAACTTCAAGTTATAAAATAACTCATGTGGATGCGATGCACAACATGGTGACTATAGTTAATAATAATATATTGAATATTTGAACGTTGCAAAGAGAGTAGATCTTAAATGTTCTCATCAAAAAAAATTATAACTATGTGTGATGATCAATGTTAACGACTTATTGTGGTGATCATTTTGCAATATATACAAATATTGAATCATTATGTTGTACATATGAAACTAATAGAATGTTATATATCAATTATAACTCAGTAGCATTCTGGTTCAAGATAGAAACGTAGAAAGATCCTGAACTTACCTCCTCCCATGGAAACACCAAATCTACAGTTGTATATGGAACAATTTCTCTAATAAAACCTAAAAACTGGTGGAGCAACCCCTTCACACTGAGCAAACGAGAGGGAAATCAAATAAAAGCAGGTAGGAAAGGCTGAGACACAATCTCACCATAAATCCCACCCCTTGCATGGTAACCCACAATTGAAAGAAAACTCAAAACCCAGAACTTTTCCTTGATAAGTGAAGGACCCCACATTGGGCACCCCAACTTTTAAGACCAGCACTTGAGAGACAAGCCACGAAAACATCTGGCTTTGAAGAATATGGGCTCATGCCCATGAGACCACAGGGCTGTGATGAATTGAGAAACAGCTCTTAAAGGGCTAGCATGCAGATTCACCCATTCCAGGGCCTAGCACAGAAGCAGCCCTTTGCAAAGTGTCCAGAGTTTATGTGAAAGAGACTCACTTGTTAATTTTAATGCATTGGTCTGAGGGGCAGGGCCCTGCCGGGATACTCTCCAGGGATGGAGGCTGCTGGGCACCATCTTCCTGCTATCCCTCTGCCTTGCTAAAGCTAGTGGATGTCATCTTTTTTTCTTTTTCCCTTTTCTCTTCTTTTTTTTTCTTTTTTCAGCAGGTGCCATCTTCACGCCTTTCCCCTGCCATGCTCTAGAGCACCAGTACCTCCCAGAGGGAAACTCCTACACACATCTGGTGCCCTGGGTTTTGTGACTGCCACCCAAGAGATACCTCCTTGATCTCCTGGCTCTGGAGGTCAGGGGGGCTTGTCATCCTGGGTCACATGGGACTGTAACAATCAAAGGGTCAGTTTTTGACAGACTACCACTCCCAGAGCACTGCATAGATAGCAGACTGAAATACATCCCCAGTCTTTCTGAGAAAGAGGTCTATTTGCTTATCTGGGATATTTGGCATGAGGCGCAGGCTTCTCATTTGGCACACTTATAGGGGCCCACAGAAGTGCTATCAGGGAACTGAGGATGGTGGATGCAATCTCTGTATTCTCTCCCTCTGCCTTGCTCCAGCTCACTGGCATCTTCCAAAAAGGAGCTTAAATCCCTACCTGCTGTCCAGGAGAAACCTCCAGATCACTTGGTTCTGGTGGCCAGTGGGACTTATGCTTGTAGTCCCACAGAATTGTATATATTTGCATTCTTGGCACTCTTTTGAATGCTGGGAGATATTAAAATTAATATCACAAGGGTTTTAGAGACAACCAAGAGCTAGGGCAGCTTAGAACAAGAGGTTCATCTCCTACACAAGGCCAACCCTTCAAGACTAGAAGGTATCTGGTTTGTTTAATATATAGGAACAAATACACAGAGTTAAGCAAAATGAAGAAAAAAAGGAATATGTTCCAAATGAAACAACAAGATAAAACCTTAGAAAAAACCTTAATGAAATGGAGATATGTAATTTCTCTGATGAAGAGTTCAAAGTAATGGTCATAAAGATGCTCTCCAAAATCTGGAGAAGAATGGATGAACAAAGTGAGAACTTCAACAAAGAGATAGAAAATACAACAAAGTATCAAACAGAAGTCACAGAGCTGAAGAATGCAATAACTGAAGTGAAAAATACACTAAAGGAGGTCAGCAGCAGACTAGATGAAACACAAAAGAGGATCAATGAACTTGAAGACAGGGCAGAGGAACTTACCCAAACAGCAGCAAAATGTTTGAAAAATAATTTTCAAAAATTATTTGGAAAAGTAATGACTGTAAACTTCTCTAACCTTGGGAAGCAAACAGACATCCAGGTCCAGGAAGCTCAGAGAATTCCAAAAAAGATGACTCCAAAGAGACCCATACCAGGATACATTATAATTAAAATGTCAAAAGTTAAAGAAGAGAATCCTAAAAGCAGCAAGAGAAAAACAACTTGTTATATACAAGGGAAGCCCTATAAGACTATGAGCAGATTTTTGAGCAGAAATGTTGCAAGCCAGAAGGGAGTGGTACAACATATTCCAAGTGCTGAAAAAAAATTAAAATCTTCCAAACATGAATACACTACCCAGCAAAGTTATCATTCAGAATTGAAGGAGAGATAAAGAGTTTTCCAGACAAGAAAAAGCTAAAGTTCATCACTTCTAAACCAGACTTACAAGAAATATTAAAGAGACTTCTTTAAACTGAAAAGAAAGAGTGCTAATTAGTAACTTTATTGTTACTACTACATATGTTATTGTTGTTGATTCAGCCTTGTTGTTGATTCAAACCTATCTATTGTTACTTTCTACATATGAAAGTAGAAATTTCATAGTAAAGGTAAACATTTAGAAAAAATTGTGGATTAATCACTTATAAAGCTAGTACAAAGGTTAAAAGACAAAAGTATTAAAATTACCTGTAACTACAATAATTAGTTAAGGGATACACAAGATAAAAAGATATAAAATGGGATATCAAAAACATAAAATGTGAGGGTTAGAGTCAAAATGTGGAGCTTTAGAATGCATTCAAAATGAGTAGCTATCAACTTAAAACAGACTGTTATAAAATATAAGTTGTTATATGTAAGCCTCATGGTAACAACAAAGCAAAATCCTAGAGTAGATGCACAAAAGATAAAGAAATCTAAGCATATCACTAAAGAAATTAATCAAACCACAAAGGAAGAGAGCAAGAGATGACAGAACAAAGGAACTACAAAATAGCCAGAAAACAATTAACAAAATGGCAATAAGTACATACCTATCAATAATTACTTTAAATGGACTACATTTTCCAATCAAAAGATACAGAATGACTGAATGGATAAAAAAACAAGACCCATCTATATGCTACCTAGAAGAGACTCACTTCAAATATAAGGACACTCACAGGCTAAAAGTGAAGGGCTGAGGGCCAGCCCAGTGGCATAGCAGTTAAGTTTATGCTTTGGCAGACCGGGGTTCATGGGTTCAGATCCTGGGCACTGGCCAACATGCTGCTTGTCAGCCATGCTGTGGCAGCATCCCATATAAAGTAGAGGAGGATTGGCAATGGATGTTGGCTCAGGGCTAGTCTTCCTCACACACACAAAATAAATAAAATAAAAGTGAAGGGCTGGAGAAAGATATTCCATGCAAATGGAAACCGAAAAGCTGTGGTAGCTTTATATCAGACAAAATAGACTTAAAAACAAAGACCATATTAAGAGACAAAGAAGGGCATTTTTATAATAATAAAGGAGTCAATCCAACAAGAGGATATGACATGTGCCAATATTACACAGGTGTAAATATTACACCCAACATAGGATCACCTAAATAGATAAAGCAAACATTAACAGACCAACAGGAAGAAATAGATAACAATGCAATAATAGTAGGGACTTTGACACCACACTTACTTCAATGGATGGATCATACAGACAGAAAATCAATAAGGAAACATTGGATTTAAATGACATGTTAAACCAGATTGACTTAACATATATATACTGAACATTCCATCCAAAGTCAACAGAATACATATTATTCTCAAGTGCACATGGAACATTCTCCAGGATAGATCATATGTTAGGACACAGAACAAGTCTTAACAAATTTAAAAAGATTGAAATCATAGCAAGCATCTTTCAGACCACAATGCTATGAAACTAGAAATCAATTACAAGAAGAATACTGAAAATTCACAAATATGTGAAGATTAAACAATATGCTACTGAACAACCAATCGGTCAATGAAGAAATCAAAAGAGAAATTAAAAAATACCTTGAGATAAAGGAAAATGGAAATACAACATACCAAAATATATGGGATGCAGGAGAAGTAGTTCTCTAGGGAATTTCATAGTGATAAATGCCTACTTCAAGAAAGAAGAAAAATCTCAAATATACAACCTATCTTTACACCTCAAGGAACTAGGGAAAAAGGACAAATGAAGCCTACAGTTAGTAGAAGGAAGGAAATAACACAGATCAGAGCAGAAATAAAAGAAATAGAGACTAAAAGGAAAATAGAAAAGATAAATGAAACTAATGGTCAGTTCTTTGAAAAGATAAACAAAATTGAAAAACCTTTAGCTAGCCTTACCAGAAAAAAAGAGAGGGGACTCAAAAAAATAAAATCAGAAATGAAAGAGGAGATGTTACAACTGATAGCACAGAAATACAAAGGATCATAAGAGACTATGAACAATTATACACAAAGAAATTGGATGACCTAGAAGAAATGGATAAATTCCTAGAAAATACAATCTTCCAAGGCTGAATCATGAAGAAACAGAAAATTTGAACAGACTGATTAGTAGTAAGGAGATTGAATCTGTAATCAAAAACCCCAGCAAACAAAAGTCCAAGACCAGACATTTTCACTGGTGAATTTTACCAAATATTAAAGAGAATTAACACCAATCCTTTTCAAACTACCAACAATAGAGAGGACAGAACACTTCCAAACTCATTTTATGAAGCCAGCATTACCCTTATACCAAAACTAGACAAGAACACCACAAAAAGAGAAAATTACAGGCCAAAATCCCTAATGAACATAGATGCAAAAATCCTCAACAAAATTTTAGCAAACTAAATTCAACAATACATTAAAAGAATCATACATCATGATCAAGTGGGATTTATTCCAGAATGCAAGGATGGCTCAACATCTGCAAATCAATCAAAATGAAGGATAAAAATCATCTGATCATCTCGATAGATGCAGAAAAGCATTTGAAAAAATTCAACATCCATTTCTGATAAAAACTCAACAGAGGGGGTATAGAGGAAACATACATCAACATAATAAAGACCATATATGACAAACCCACAGCTAACATCATATTCAACAGTGAAAAGTTGAAACTTTTCTTCTAAGGTCAGGAGCAAGACAAGGACACCCATTCTCACCACTTTTACTCAACAGAGTATTGGAAATCCTAGCCAGAGCAATTAGGCAAGAAAAAGAAATAAAAGTCATTCAAACTGGAAAGGAAGAAGTAAAACTGTCACTATTTGCAGATGATATGAACATATATAGACATGACATGACATATATAGAACACCCTAAAGACTCCACCAAAACTCTAATAGAACTAATAAGTGAATTCAGTAAAGTTGCAGGATACAAAATCAATACACAGAAATCTGTTCTACTAATGATGAACTATCAGAAAGAGAAATTAAGAAAACAATTCCATTTACCATGGCATCAAAAATGATAAAATACCTAGGAATAAATTTAACCAAGGAGGAAAAAGACCTATACAATTTTCATTGTATATGAAACATTGATGAAAGAAATTGAAGAGGACACAAGTAAATGGAAAGATATATTGTACTCATGGATTGGAAGAATTAATAGTGTAAAATGTACATACTACCCAAAGCAATCTATATTTTCAATGCAATACCTATCAAAATTCCAATGGCATTTTTTCACAGAAATAGACCAATCTTAAAATTTGTATGGAACCACAAAGACCTCAAATAACCAAAGAAACCTCAAGAAAAAAGAAGGCTGGAGCTGGAGGCATCATGCACCCAGATTTTGAAATATATTACATAGTTATAGCAATTGAAACAATATGGTATCGGCATAAAAACAGACACATAGATCAATGGAACAAAATAGAGTTCCCAGAAATAAACCTACGTAGATATGGTCAATTAATTTAGGACAAAGGAGCCAAGAATATACAATGGGGAAAGGACAGTCTCTTCAATAAATGGTTTTGGGAAACCTGGACAGCCACATGCAAAAGAAGGAAACTGGACCACTATCTTACACCATACACAAAAATTAACTAAAAATGAGTTAAAGACTTGAATGTAAGACCTCAAACCATGAAAGTCCTAGATGAAAACGTAGGCAGTAAGCTCCATGACATCCGTCTTGGAGATGACTTTTTGGATTTGGCAAAGACAACAAAAGCAAAAATAAACAAATGGAACTACATCAAACTAAAAAGCTTTTGCACAGCAAAGTTAACCATCCACAAAATGAAAAGGTAATCTACTCAATGGGAGAAAATATTTTCAAACTGTATACCTGGTAAGGGGTTAGTATCCAAAATATATAAAGAACTCATATAACTCAATAGCAAAAATACCCCCAAATAATCCAATTAAAAAATGGGCAGAGGATCTGAATAAACATTTTTCTAAAGACATACAGATGGCCAACAGGTACATGAAAAGATGCTCCACATCACTAATCATAAGGGAAATGTAAATCAAAACCACAATGAAATGCCACCTCACATTGATTAGAATGGCTATTAAAAAGACAAGAAATAACAAGTACTGGCAAGGATGTGGAGAAAAGGGAACCCTTGTGCACGGTGTGTGGGAATGTAAATTGGTGCAGCCACTATGGAAGCAGTATAGAGGTTCCTCAAAAAATTAAAAATAGAACTCCCATGTGATCCAGCAATTCTACTTCTGGGTATTTATCCAAAGAAAACAAAGACACTAATTTGAAAAGATGTGTGCACCCTGATGTTTATTGCAGCATTATTTACAATAGCCTATATATGGAAACAACCTGTGTTCACTGATGAATGAATGGACAGAGAGAAATATATATATATATATACACACATATATGCAATGGAATATTATTCAGCCATAAGAAAGAAGGAAATCTTGTCATTTGTGACAGCATGGATGAACCTCAAGGGCATTATGCTTAGTGAAATAAGTCAGACAGAGAAAGACAAATACTGTAGATCTCACTTATTTGTGGAATCTTAAAAAAAAAAAGCTCATAGATGCAGAAAGCAGATTGGTTGTTGCCAAAGGTAGAGGTTGGAGGGTGGGCCAAATGGCTGAAAGGAGTCTAAAGGTACAAACTTCCAGTTATAAAATAAATAAGTCCTGGGGATGTACCACATAGCATGGTAACTATAGTTAATAATACTCTATTGCATATTTGAAAGTTGCTAAGAAAGTAGATCTTAAAAGTTCTTGTCACAAGAAAAATAAATTTCTGCAACTATGTATGGTGATGGATGTTAACTAGACTTATTGTGATTATCATTTTTCAATATATACAAATATGGAATCATTATGTTGTACATCTGAAAGTAATATAATGTTATGTCAATTATACCTCAATAAAAAATTATGCCTCATTAAAAAATGGCAAATATTGGGAGGCCAGCCGGTGGCATAGTGGTTAAGCTCGTGCACTCTGCTTCAGCGGTCTGGGGTTCGCAGGTTTGCATCCCAGGTGCAGACCCACGCACCACTCATCAAGCCATGCCGTGGTGGCATCCCACATACAAAATAGAGGAAGATGGGTGTAGATGTTAGCTCAGGGCTAATCTTCCTCACCAAAAAAAAAAGGGTAAATTTTATGTGCTGTATATTTTGCGGCAATAAAACAAATAGCCCCTCATGTGCACTGAGCAAATATGCAAGCTGTTTAATAATTAAAGAGATTTATATTCCCTAAAAGGAAACGAAAAGAAAGATGCTGAGCTCAGTTGAGGTGCCATGGGACTTTCACTGGAGATGTCCAGGAAGAAGTTGGCTATATAGGTCCGGTCTCAGGAGAGTGGTCTGTATTGGAGATATGTGGGAATCATTGGCAAATAGAGGGTATTAGAAACCATAGAATGGATAAAATGACCCAGGAAAAGATGGCAGAATTCAAAAAATGGCAGAACCCTGGGAACAGCAACATTTAAAGAGGAACTCAAGAAGGAGGCTAGATCAGCCAGGAAGGAGGGGGAAAAGTCCACTTTCCTCTTGAATCCTGAAGTCTTTTCTTGGAGTGACCAAAGGCTTTATTGCTTTTAGTTTACTGAAGGATTTAACTCAGAATTTAGAGAACTTTCCTCCTGGTCCTTCCGTTCACCCAGGGGAAGAAGACCAGAAAACAACAGTTATACATAAAAAGTAAACAATTGAAAAGAGGTCCTTTCCAAGAGGGATAAGAGAGAGAATGTTAGGGTGGTAGGCACCAAGGCTGAGAAGTAATACTTAAGGAAGGGGTGGAGGACAAGGGAAGAAGAGCAATGTGTCTCATTTAGCATTTTGCCACAAGGCATAGTGAGACTCTTTCCTGTGCATTTCTCTCTACAGAATTTGAGACAGAGACTGTAATTTGATTTTTCCACTTTGTTGGCTTCTTGGCTTGTGGTGAAAGTAGGGACTCCTTTGAAGCCCTAGTTTGGCACCCCCTCTGCATGCTGGACACTTCCCTCTGGGCCATCTTCCCACACCCAAATTCAGTCTGCCCTAAATGAAACCTGAGAGCCAGAGAGGGCTTCAATTCCTCACTCTACAATCTACTAAAGTGGTTGCCTTAGCAAACAACTTCACTTATCTGTCTTCCCATTTGGATAATGGGATGACAATACCTACCTTGTCAAGTTGTGGCAAGGATTAAATGCAAATAAATATATGTAATTTGTCCTCAGGGATCCAGGTTTTGTGGGAACTAGAATTTATGTAATTGTGGAATGGGTTTTAAAAAAAGAACAGAAAATTACAAATTAGACCAAAACAAATGACCACATGAACACATTACCAGATCCCTCCCAGGTTTTTAGACAGGGTCTGGCAGGAGAAAGGCCCTGGTGGGTTAAGCACTACTAGCTCCAATGTAAATATATCTCAGTATATCTTAATATCTGGTAGTGCAAGTCCCCGCCTCCTTCTAACTGCCACACACACACACACACACACACACACACACACACACTTTGCTCTTCCTTTTCAAAGTTGAATTAGCTGTAAATTTTAGAATAAGTTTTTAAAGTTTCATAAAAACTCCAACTGAAATTTTAATTGGTATTTTATTAAATTTAGAGATTAATTTTGGGAGAATTGACAACTTCTTAATATTAAGTCCTCTTATTCAAGAGCATAGAATGGCTCTTTATTTATTTAGATAATCTCAGAATTTTAAAGTTTTATCCAAAATGTCTTGAATATGCTTAGTTAATTCCTAGATACTTTATAGTTTGGTTGCTATTGTGAGTGCTATCTTATATATCTTATTTTTCATTATATTGCTGAGGTAGAGAAATGTTTTGTAAGATGGTCTTTGGCATGCTGAACTCTTAAGTTTTAATAGTTTTCCTTTTTTATTGGTATTTCATATCTGCAAATAATGACAACTTTATCTCTTCTCTCCCACACTCATGCCTCTTTTTTATTCTATACTGAGTTGCGCAGAACCTCAAGAACATACTATGAAACAGTGTAGGTGATAGTAGGCATGGTCTTGATCTTAATCTTAAAATGGGCTTGCATTTAAAGTTCCACCATTAAATATAATGCTTGCTGGTTTTTTGTTACATAACTTTTATAAGGTTAATAACGTTCTCTTTCATTCCTAATTTGCCACGAAGTGTTGTCATTGTTACCATCAATAAGACTTGAACTTTATCAAATATTTTTCCTATATCAATGAGGTATTTTTCCTGCAAAAAGAGATAACCATATAATTAGTCTCCTTTAGCCTATAAATGTGGCAAATGCAAATATATGTAATAAACCTAGCATGGTTCCCAGAACACAACAATGTTAGTTTCCTTTACCCCCTGCCATGCCACAAACCAACTTTTCTTTCACATGTATCTGGCTCTTTCAGAAGAACCACCTTTCTTTAATTTACTCAAGTCACTCAAAAAATTCAGAGTAAACTTTGACTTCCCCTTTACCCCACAGACACCAAGTTCAGCCTACTTTTTCATGAAATGTCTTTCAGAGTTATACCTTTCTCTCTCTTACAACAGCCATCACTGGAATCTGGGCCTAAAACACTTAAGGCAAGTAGCACTGTGACAAGAAGCTCTTAGCTGGCTTCCTGGCCACTAGCCTTTATCTACTCTATCCTAGGCCTGCCAGATCTCATCCTCAGAAAATGTTAAAATCATCACATCATTGGTAACTCAGAATCCGACCATGTTTTTCTATTGCCTGTGTCATCAAACTTAACCACATTTGTCTGGCTTATGGAACTCTGGCTGCTCTATCTGCTCCCTTTCCTCATTGGTCTATTAGTGCCAGGCAAACCTCTTCTTACTGTCCTCAATGCGAACCTGGTCATTCCCATCTCTATATTTGCTTTTCCTGTTACCACACTTAAAATCCCTTCTTTTTGCCCATTGGAATCTTGTCCATCCTTCAAGCTCTAGTCCAAGAGAAATTATTTTATTGCATACTCTTATCACAACCTGTGCATCTCATTGCCTGGGTACTCAGTGTGCTTGGAATAGCTTGTCCAATGTCTGCTTTCTTTGATAGATTGTGAACATCATGAGTGCAGGCTTCAAGGCTGTCTTATTCACTGTTGTATTCCCAACGTCCAGCACTGTGTCTGGACACATAGGGGTCATGCAATAAATATTCACTGAAATTAATGGACTCAAACATTTCAGACTTCAGCTCACCATATTCTTTTCAGTAAAGACAATTTGTTAAGGTATAACTCAGTTGACACTGAGCATCTTAGCAGTTTGTGGACTCCTTTGAACGCCAAAGTACCATCTCATTTATCTTTATATCCCCATCCAAGCCTCTAGCACCTAGCCAAGTCCTGGCACATAGCCAGTGCTCAATATATAGTTCATGAATGGATTTTGTTGTTGAATTTTTTATTTTGCAAGTCTTTTCATTTGAATTCACAAATTGGGAAAACATCATTTGTTTTGTCAGGCCACATATTCAGATTTTCTATTTGGAAAATATGAATTCCATACCTGTATGCTAGTTGCTGGGATAACCACACCACTAACACCATCCTCTCCCTTTCCTGAATTCCTACTCGTCATCTAGGCCACAAAGCCCAACATTCAACCTTTATCAATATTAGTAGAGTAATTGCTGTTTCCTCTGTTCCTGGTACTGTGATAAACACTTTGGTATTTTTTTTCTTACATTCACAACAATTCCATGAAAGAAGCGCAATTATTAGCTTATTTTACAGCTGAGGATACTTAGGATCGCAAGAAGTCACACAGATGGATCTAGAATTCAAATTCACACTCTCAACCACTATGCCAATGGCTTTCAAACCATTTGACCAAAACCCACAGTAAGAAATTCACTTTACACTGGAAACCTCTATGTACTACTACACTTATATATGTATGTACATAACATAAATACATACACACCAGAAAGTTTCACAAAGTCATACCTGCAATGCATGCTATTTTCTATCCTATCCTACCCTACCCTACCCTATTCTATTCTATTCTTTAAAATGCTGATCTCTATACCCTGTATTGATTTCACAACCCACTATCACCACCTTAGTCCAGGCCACCAACATCTCATGCCTGGATTATGGAAAGAGCCTCCTCATTGGTCTCCTTACTTCTACTCTTGCACCATTCTCCACAGAGCAGCCAGAAGAATCTCTTGAAAGCCTAAATCATGTCAATCCTCTATTCAAAACCCTCCAAAGACTTCCCACTGCACTCATAATAAAATCTGAACTCCCATCATGGCCTACAAAGCCCTGCATAATCTGGACCCTGCCCACCTCTCTGATCTCATGTAATTCTCCTCACTCCCTTTCTCACTATGCCCCAACCACATGGCCCTTATTTTTGTTCCTCAAACACCCCAACTTGTTACTGATGAAGGTTTTTGCACTCGCTTTCCCTCTACCTAGAATGCTCTGTGCCCCAATTTTCTGATTATTGGCTCCTTCTGAAGACTCAGCACCAATGTCACTCTCTTAGAGAGGTCTTTTATGACTACCCATTCTAAAGTAGCCCCCCAAACCCACCCTATTTCCTTTTTTGTAACAATGCAAGATATTTTCCACATAGCATTTATCACTATCCAAAATTATGCTGTTAATTTGTGTACTATATGTTTATTGTCTGTCTTATTAACTGTTGTATCCCCAGCACCTAAAACAGTGCCTGAAACATAGTAGGTGCTCAATGAATATTTAACAAATGAGTGAATGAATGCTTCCTGGGCATCTTCTCTCCCCCCGGGACTGACAGCTCCATGAGTGCAGGTAATGTGTCCATCTTTTCTTACTCCTTCAGGGCCCACCCTGGCCCAGTGCTCACTCTTGTGGCATGATTCAGGCTGGCTCATTGGTTGTTTCAGCTTCTCTTATAAAGCTGGATGAGAATAATGAGTGGGCTTATCCACCCACCTCACCCCTCACCATTCCTTTTTGATGGTAAAAATCCACTGATCAATCAGGGAAGGGGATCTGAGAACAGTTCAAACTCCCTGCATCCAACCAGTCCTATGTAAGCTTTGGGGAAGAATGAGCTTTGGGGCAGCTGGTTGAATCAAATGGTCCTCTCCACCAACACCAAGAAACCCACTCCAAATGGGATTAAGACCACAGCATAATAGCAATTCCTTTGAGTTGTCAAACCCAGTTCTTTCCAGAGTGTGATCACCTCCAAGCTTTCTCTTTGTCCTCATTGTTCCTCTGCGAGAGAGAGAGAGACAGGCATCCCAGTTCCTGCTTGAAGGCCAGGAATAAGGGCCAGAGAGAGATCCATGAGGAGCCTATAGCTACTCAGTGGCTAGAATCTAGGCATTCTGGGAATTCAGACTCCCTGCATCTAAATCTTAAGACTTTAAGAGGATGAAGCCTGTGCTGGTCAATGCAGGACTCTGGAACCAGATGAGGCATCAGAGTCAAGGAGTTTCTTTGTTTAAAGACAGAGCACATGGAAAAGAAGAGGAAACCTTCAGCCATAGACTGCAGCCCTCTCGGGTAAGGGGCCTTGGCCTCCCCTGCTCACTAGTGATGAGCCAGTGAGGGGATGTGTTCCTCAGTCTCAGGTGGCCTAGCTAGAGGAAAAGAGCTGAATGGTTGTCACTAGCAAAGGAAGCAGACTACTTTGTGTGTCCCCAGGGTGCTTAACTAAGACCTGTGGGTGGGAGTCCCAGGGAGGCAGATGTCAGTTAAGTGTAAAGACAATATCCTTATCTTCTGTTCAATGACAGAATGCCTACTTTGTGGAGTAATGAAGTCCCTATTACTAGAATTGTTCGTGTGAAATTTTGTGACCACCTTAGAGCCATTGCCCTAGTAATTTCTTCTTCCTTAAAGGTCCTTCTCTATAATACTTGCATAGCTGGCTTCTTTTTGGCCTTCATATCTCAGCCTTCACATCACCTCCCCAGAGAGGCCTTCCTGACCATCCAATCTAAAGTAGCAAACCAGGCAGTATTGTAATTTTCTGCTCAGCACTGTCATTATCTAGTATATTTTTTTGTGATTGTTTGTTGTCCTCCCACTCTCACCCCTAAAATGTAAGCTTCATGAGAACAGGAATCTTGCTTTGTCTGTCTTGTTTAATACTATATCCCCAGAGGGTAGAGCAGTGTGTATCACGTGGTATGTGCTTAATACTTTTTGAATGAATGAGTGAAAAGGCTGACTGATATAGGTAAGGGATATTGCAGAGGAGACTTCTACATTGGAAGGTTAGGTTGACTAGATGACTTCTAAGGTCCTTGTAGCTGTAAACACCAAGGGATCAGAGCTTGTGACATTTTCAAGTCTGCCATATGGGCCCAGAGTTGCTCTAGAGAAATGATTGTTAAAGTGTGGTCCCTAGATCAGGAACATCAGCACCACCTGGGGACTTGTTAGAAATGTAAATTTTCAAGCCCTGCCCAGACCTACTGAATCAGAAACTCTGGTGGAGGGGCCTGGCAATCTGTGTTTTAACATGCCCTCCAGATGGGTTCTGATGCACACTCAAGATTGAGAACCACTGGTCTAGGGGAAAACCCAACACACAGCCACAGGCTGGGCACATCTGAGAACTCATCACTACTCCCATAGCTTCAACAACCACCTCTCAGTCTCCTGCCAAGACCCTCTCCCAGGCTCTTGGTTTCACCTTACATCCAAACAGTGTAAATCAGAACTTATATCATTCTCCCTAAACCTGAGTCTTTCCCCCTGAACCAAATTTTGTCCTTTACACAAAATTCCCCAGACTCAAAACTCTTGAGTCCTTTTGGCCTTCTTTCTTCTAAGAAGTCACCAAATCCTATTGATTCTTTCAGACAATATCTTCTGCATTTTTCTTTTCTTTTTCATCTCTACTTCTTACCCCCTCTTCTCCCCTCCCTAGGTTGGGCATTCATGGTCTCATCGCAGCTGGACTAGCTCCCAGCTGGTCTTTCTGCCTCCAGCTCCCTCTGGAAATATGCAAGCAAAGCTGGCCTCCAGAGCTTTACTAACAGGAGCTCTCCTTCGCCCTCCTTATCATGCAGTGTGGCAGTGTAGTAGACTTAAAGGGCATGAATTCTTGTAGATAGGCTGCCTGGATCCAAATACTGAGCTCATCTCTTCCTAGCTAAGTGATCTTGGGCATGTTACCTGAACTCTCTGTGACTCTTATATCCCATATGTAAAATGGGGATCATGGTCAGAATTCCTACTTCATGGAGTTGTAGTGAGAATTAAATGGGTTACTGTATGTAAAGTATGATGTTAGAATGATGCCTACTTCATAGTAAGTACTATATATATATTTGCTATTATTATTAGTAGTAGTACTTAATTTCAAACCCAAATCAATCCCTATCTTCTCTAAGCCTGTTTTGACACCTAAAAGTGATTGCTCTCTTTTCTGTTCTCCTATAACATCTAGTCTCAGAGTGACAGAGCTGGACAGGCCCAGAGAGATCTGGGACTTGTCTAAGGTCATCCTGAAGCATTAGTAGAGTTAAAACTACACTTAGGGCCCCTGGATCCTCACCACCCTCACATGTCCTGATTCTTTCCTTTCATTCTTCCAGAAAAATAAAAATAGCAGGGGTCCCAGAGTAGTCAGAAAACAAATGTTTCAGAATAGCCTTTAAGGTGTCCTCAGTATTCTGGGTCAGAAGGAGAGCAGTACATGGGGTAGGGGTTGGGAAAAAGACCATGTGTGAGGAATATGAGCACTAAATGTCTGAGGGTGGCTCAGGAATCCAGCTCTGGATTACACTCAGGCTCAGACACACCCACTCTCTCCATCCAAAAATCCCAGCCTTAGCCAATTGAATGACAGGGAGGCAGCCATTGCTCAAAGAGGCTGAGACTCTATGATCAGTGTGGGAGTACAGAAGGAAGGAAGAGAAAGATGGGGGCACTAAACTTAGGAAGGCTATGTGTATATAATTTAAAGGGTTTCAGTATGGTTTGAGAGCCCTGAGGCATTGAGTAGGCACTGGAAGAGAAAATAATAAAGATGACTAACCATTAGCTTGGCTCTGTGACATGGCAGGCTCCTTCTGGCTTCCTTGACAGGTCCAATAAGCTATTAAAATGTAGGCAGGGCTGGTTCTGGCAAGCTGGGGCAGCACTCAAAATTAGATTTAGAGAGATTGTGGCTTCCCAGACAGCAGACTCCCTGGCAAGCAGGACTCGATCCAGATTATTAGAGATTAGGATATTCAAGGCTTTGACATCCATAGGCTCAGCTGCTGAGAAAGGCAAGTTTCCTCCCAGAACCAAATACATTGGAGAAAATGAGGGCAAGTTAGCCAAGTAGATTTACTCAGGGACCGAAAAACAAAAAAAGGCCAAGAGGATGAGATGGAGTCACAGAGTTTTAGAACAGAAAGGCTCTCCCATCTTTCATTACTCAGACAGGAAACAGAGGTCCTAAAAAGGGAAGGGATGTGCCCAAAGTCACACAGTGAGATAGGCAGAAGTCAGATTGAGGCTTGGGGATCCTAATTTCCAATGAAGTCAATGGTTTTTACTAAACTTGTGAGACATATAATTGATGTCAAGATGTATATTCAGCTTTAATCTGCCCCTTTGAAATAAGATGGAGGTTGAAGAAAACTTTTTCAGTTAGGCATAGCTTCTGTTTTTTAAAATAATCCACGGAAATCTGGCCCAAAGTTTAAGACACCTGATGTACAGACCACTGATGATATTAATGTTGCCAGTCTGACTGAGTCTCTCTCTTTCTCTCATTCTTTCTCCCTCCCAGAACCACTATGGCAATCAAATAAAGTAATATTAGTGAAAATATCCCCTCCTCCAACACACACAGACCCCTATCCTCTTGTTTCTGTTAAATGAATAACATTTATTATTTCTGATTTATTTATTATTATTAATGATTTACTATTCATTCTGTAAATGAATAAATGTTTATTGAATACTTAGTCTGTGAAAAACATTGTTCTAAATTCTTTACACGTATTAATCCATTTACTCTTTACAGCAATTCTTTAAGGCAGGTGCTATCCTTATCACCACAGCTTTAAGGCAAGACTATTAACATCATCGCAACTTTAAAGGTGAGGAAACTCAAGCACAGTTATGTGACTCATCTAATATCACATATCCAGTAAGTAGCAGAGCCAGGATTTGAACCTGGTAATGCTGGATTCAGAGTTTGCATTTGAAAAGCACCAGTCTGTAAGAGCAACAGTTGCACAATTCTCCACATTAGTACCAAGTCCATGGACAGGAGGTAGGCTGAAACACATCAGAGGGCAATTAGCAAAGGAAGGAAAGAAGAAGGCAGCTAAGTTAAAGAGTGCCTTCCAAGCTTTGCATTTTCTGAGGCTGGGCTTCAGCCCTGGGTCTGTTTTAGATGCAAAACCAGTACTGTCTTCCTGCCCTGAACTGAAGCTAGTCCTGGCCCAGCTCTGCGGCTGGAATCATAATCAACCCAGCTGACATATACTGAGCACTTGCTAAGCGATAGACACAAAGTTAACTACTTTCTACACATTAGCTCATTTAATCCCTATGAGGAAGGTATGATCATTAGCTTCAGTTTGCACAATAGGAAACTGAGGCAACCTGTTCAAGGACATAAGTGGCAGAGATAGCCTGTGATCCCAGTCAAGTTGCCTCCAGAGTTTATGAGCATAGGCCTACAACCACATTGCCTAAATAGGAACTCTAGGTGCCTATAGCCAGTGACTTCTCCTCTTGGTGCCTTACTCTCTTTCTCTACACAGTGGGGCTAATGACAGTACCTGCCCCTTAGGTTGTTGTGAAGATTACACAAATAAGTGCAGCTAAAGTGTCAAGCACACAGATAGCTCTCAAAAAGGGAGTGGTTTTAATATTATAGAGCCTTCAGGCACAAGCCATGCAGTGAGTTTGGCAGTACACACCAGTGGGGTTTCCTTGAGTGAAGATCAGCATGTGCCATCACACTGCCCCTCGATTAGGGATCTGCAGCTGAAGAGAAAATGAAAATGGAGGGTGTCGCTAACAATTAGCATGCATTCGCCTTCTGCTACTCTCCTCCAGCATTGCCAGTGGGCCATGTTGTCTGCCAGAAGTAGAGACACTCTCTGTCCACACGGAATTAGTGTGATCTTCTTCTGGTTCAGTCTAGACACTCCCCCTGCCTGAGCTGATAGCAAGAAGCTTTGATATGCCTATTCCTGCCAGCCTACTACCTGTGATCCCCTTCTTATTTCTCCAGCTACTCATAAGTGCCACGAGCTGTATTTATTATCATTGGGATAGGTAAGCTTTTGGTGAGCCTCAGATTCTCCAATAGCATGATTGGTTAGGTGAAGGAGATGAAAGACGGAAAATGGTAACAGTTTTTTGAGTTTTATGTAATGAAGGTCACTATTAAAAGTGAGAAGAGCACTGAAAGGGGAGTCAAGAAGCCTAGGCCC
The DNA here is from genome assembly GCA_031878705.1 of Tapirus indicus. Lineage (NCBI taxonomy): Eukaryota > Metazoa > Chordata > Mammalia > Perissodactyla > Tapiridae > Tapirus > Tapirus indicus. The sequence continues at coordinate 51,973,319 of CM062942.1, forward strand.
CAGTATCTGGTGGAAGAGAAGGTACAAAACAACTCTCTGCTATTTATTGAGGGCTTGCTGTTTGCCCACCACTGCAATAGCAGCTTTCCCTAAATTATATCATTTAGTTCTCCCAACCACCTTGTAAACCAGGTATTAATAATATGACACACACCCCACCTATTTTACAGAGAGGTAACTGAAACTCCAAAAGGGGATATAACTTGTCCAAGTCCACATCGCTAGGAAGTGGGCAGAACTGGGATTCAAACCCAAACAGTATGACTCCAGAGCTTATTGAGCTAAACCACCTCCGCTCCACATTGCAGCTCTGGGCCTCACATTCCCTACTTGTAAAATGGAAAAGTTCCTTTTTAGTTATGAAATGTTGTAACTTTATTTAAACTCTGGAAAGGGTGACTGAGGGAGCAGTCTTGAAAGCTGGGAGTGACCTTCTATCTCCCTGGGCAGGGTTCACTGGGGAGCCAGTGGAAGGCAGGGGGAGAGGCTGGCAATATTGCCTCTTTGGACTCTTTCCCACCTGTGGAGCTTGGGATTTATTAGACACCAGCATGTTTGTGCCAATGGTCCCCTTTCTCTGCTCCTCCTCCCACAACAGGACCACTCAAAAAGCAGAATAAGCAAAGCCACTTGGCAAGTTTACCTGGCCCCAAGACAAAAGTCAACATTGTCTAGCCAAGTGAGTCTTCCAGCCTGGCTGAGTGCACAGGAGGATTTTGTTTCTTCTCTCCTCTTCATTCATGGCTGGAGCAGGACAGACTTGTCTAAACTAATTATAAGAGGGAAGGTTTTTAAGAGTAAAATTGAGGTCAGATGAAGTTGTTTGGCTTCCACATTACAGTTCCTAGCATTTTCCAAGTACATTGTATTTTCTAAGTGATTCTCCATACAGTCTTTCTTTGCTCCCTCACAATAAACCTAGGAGCTGAGGAGGGAGAGAAAGGTACATTATATCCATTTTACAGATGGATAAGGAAGATGAGGCACAGAGAAGGTAAGGGCAGTGCCCAAGGTCACACAGGCCCAAGAGGACCAGAAAGGCAGAATTCTGTCCTAACTGCTGAGTGGGCAGGTAGGCAGGCATTCCTATTGCATGGGGCTACTGAATTCCATCCCTGACTGCAGGGAACACACTCCCTGATTCCTGAACAAGATGCTGGGAGGCTGTAGGCCGACTTCATCTGCATGGTGCCTGCCATGGACTCACCCAGCCAGGGAGGACTCAACATGAGATTATCCACACTGTCCTCTGGCCAAGCCAGGTGAAGCTTAGAAAGCACAGGTATGGCAGCCCCAGAACCTAGAACCCTAAGTGTATCATCCTGTTGGACTTTGGTTCAGATTTTACTTCAGAAAATGAGTTACTAATCAATCAAAATGGCATAGTCACACTAGGGAAACATACATTGTATAGGGAATCAGGAAATACAGGGGGCCCAGCTGCCCAGCTTCGTCTGTGACTTTGACTAAGTGCTGGTCCTTCTTGGAGCCTGAGTTCATCCTTCTGTTACAGGTAGAGGAAGTTTGGCTCCCTTGTTATCTAAATTGCCCTCTAGTACAGGAGTTTTAAACCTGGAGTCAAAATTAAAAATTCAGGAGTAAATTTGGATGGGAGAAAAAGATTACATCTTTATTTTCACTAATCTTTGCCTGAAATTTACCATTTTCTTCAAAGATAAATGTTGACAACAAACCACAATAGTATTAGCTGCACATATATTTTTGTATCACATTATAGTTGTGGCAAAGATGATAAAACATCATTTAAGCTCATTGCCACTTAGTAATTATGTTAGTTATTAGACTCTCCTCTAGGTCTTATTATTTAATGCATTAATAAAGACAGACATATATTATTATATCATAGATTTTAACAGCTTCATTAAGATATAATTTACATACCATAAAGTTCACCCATTTAAAGTGAACGATTCAATCATTTTTGTACATTTACAGAGTTGTGAAACCATTGCCATAATCTACTTACATCATTTTCATCACCCCAAAGAAATCTTGTACCCACTGTCAATGCCCTTTATCCAAAGACTACACCTATAGCTAACAGGAATACACCTGTAGTTAAACAAGTTAGGTTTATTACTCATTGCAGGGAGGGAGGACAAACACCTTGGGGGAACCACAGGGTGTCTCAGTAAGAGGTGTCAGAAAGAATCTATTATAAGACTTGAGTTTCAGTTGGATGATTTGGAGGAGGGTCTAAAGAAGTAGAGTTTTGCTCTAGATTGGATGCTGTCAGAAATAGAGGGTGATTCTGTTATTGCACATCTCAATAGATCTTATCTATAGGGAGGGGAGACTAGAGTGAGAATAAAGATATAATTGGTAAAGAGTAATCATTCCTTTTGGCCAAGAGAGGGGATGTTTGGTATTTGTGGGTAGCACAGCAACTTTATTTCTGTCTATGCTTAGACAAAACTATGAAGTGGCTTTGCTTTGTCTCATTTTATCATGGTCTCAGAGTAATCTTGAATGAGGTTGGTAATCTGTGAGATTATTTATATTTTATAGGAAAATAACATGACTTAGCTGTCAGTGCCAGACCAGCTTCTGAATGTAAGGTGCTATTTTTTTTCTTTTGCAGTTCCCTCTTTGGCACAAAGACAAACAAAGTTAGGCCACAGGACGTTAATCGATGATACTCAGATTTTCACCATTGCTGAGGGTTTTTTTTGATTAAGATCAGCAAAGAGTTGAACCAGAGTTAATTCTTTCTTCTCCTTCTGTTGTAGGATGAGCTTTTGAAACATCTGACTTGACAATGGCTGCTGAGTAGCATTTAAGATGCTGGACAGGATATATTAGCCAACTGTAACACAGGCAGTTGTCAGAAACAAAATGACTATTAGTTCTTATAATAGGTCTTGAAGCTAGGGGCCTAGATTATGGAAACCAGGCAGTGAAAACATGTCCCAGGATTCAGCAGTGTCTATTTCAGAGACCCAGGTGGCTTTTTCTTTTAGCCTAGTCACAGGCTGTTCTATTTATCCTGTAGTATTTATATAGATGCAAGAAGCATATTTGCTATAGCATGAACTACCCCTTTGCTGGCTAAGAGGAAATAAAGAGCTATATCACTATCCATGATAACTTTAGTTAATGAATTTATACTAGTTTGTTGGGCTTCCAGAGCAGGTATACTATAATTTAATCACTTCTGCTAAAGGCAAAGACAAGTTTTGAACCACCTTTTCTAGTTGTATTACTCCCATTGTGGGAAATGTGGATCGCAGAGCATGCATGGAGAGGGAATCAGTTATCTCTCCAGGAAGTTTTCCTGAATAACTTTGCTTGTTTTATTTTGAAGGCTTCTGGGTATCTTTTTTAAGAAAATAAAATTTACTGGAAGGATAGTAGTTTTAAATATGTAGAAATCCTTACTGATTACTGCTAATACACAGGATAAGTTAGTGTGTGGCAGACAGATATAACCCTGATGTTCATGTAAGAGATAGTATCCTAAATGGATGGATATGTGGTATATCCATACAATGGAATATTATTTATCCATAAAAAGATATAAGGTGCTGATACATGCTACAACATGATGAACCTTAGAAACATTATGCTAAGTGAAAGAATCCAGACACAAAAGGCTGTATATTGCATGATTCTATTTGAAGTGTCCAGAACGGGCATATCCATAGAGACTGAAAGTGGATTAGTAGTTGAGAAGGGCTGGGGAGAGGGAGGAATGGGGAGAAACTGCTTAATGGGTACAGCTTTTGTGTGTGTGTAGTGATAAAAATGTTTTGAAAGTAGGTAAAGGTGCTAGTTGTAGAACATTGTGAATATACTAAAACCCACTGAATTATACACTTTCAAATGGTTAAAATAGTGAATTTCATGTTATATGAATTTTATGTCAATGAAAAAAGTAATAAATAATATCCTAGTGGAGCATAGATTGTATGGGAGTCTAAGTATCATTTATTATAATAGGATAAAGTCAACTTTGTATACCCAGAGCAGGAAAAATTCCCTGAGTAAACTTAAATCATTCTTGCATCACAGGTTGAAGTGTCTCTGAAGAGAACAAATTGACTATGGTAACTAGGATAGCCCCAATATTGGTGCCTACTCCTGATTAAGTAGGCATTGCTCATAGGATTGTAATGATTTCAACAGAAGCATTTTGCGGACCCGAAATCAAGTTCCAATTTTTGCAAGACTGAAGGTTGGGATTGATGATATCAGGGAAACTTAAGTACCAGAAGGGGCCTATTCAAGGGAATTGGCCTTCTGAAATATTTTTAAGCCAGCTATTAATTTTTTGTCAGCAGAGTCGGGTAAAGGGTGGTAGATCCAACAATCCACTAAATTCAGAGTTATCTTTGGCATAGGTAAAACATATAAAAGAGTTTTGTTTTTCCTAAAGTGCTAGAAGGAGACTATAGTGAGTGAGAAATCATAGGATGAAGATAAGAGGAGATTATATTAGTGTTTTAGACAGTGTCAAAGTGGAATAGTAGGCAAGATTAGTAGAGAAACAGGAAAGGATGTTGAAGAATCAGAAAATTAAATTTAATCTGACATCTTGGACAGAAGCTGTACACCTCTGAAGTCAGCTGCTTCCTAAGAATCCTCAGATTTCCAGATGAAATGGATATCCAGTATTGAGGAGGAAGTGATGCATATCTTTAGAATGGGAAAACATGAATCCAAGGATAAATATTTTGGAGTTTTGCAGATGTGTCAGATTTTACATACAGCTATCTGAGTCTGGGCTTTTCTTTATGGGAAGGTTTTTGATTACTAATTCAATCTCTTTATTTGCAATAGATCTATTCAGATTTTCTATTTCTTCTTGAGTCAGCTTCAATAGTTTGTGTCCTTCTGGGAATTTTTGTCCATTTCATTTAAATTACTTACTGGCATATATATTTTCATCGTATTCCTTTATAATTTTTTTATTTTTGTATGATAAGTGGTGATGTTCCCTGATTTTAGTAATTTGAGTCTTCCCTGCTTTCTTGGTCATTTTGTCAGCTTTTTTTTATTTGCAGGGGAAGATTCACCCTAAACTAACATCTATTGCCAATCTTCCTCCCTTTTCTTCCTTCCCCACCCTAAAGCCCCAGTACATAGTTGTGCATAGTTGTAAATTCTTCTAGTCCTATGTGAGCCACTGCCACAGCATGGCTACTGACAGATGAGTGGTGTAGTTGTGTGCCCAGGAACTGAACCCTGGCCAAGGAACTGAACCCTGGCCAGTGAAGCATCTGACTGCTAGGCCATCAGGGCTGGCTCTTTATCAAACTTTTGCAAGAACCAACTTTTGGTTTTGTTGATTTTCTCTATTGTTTCGATTCTCTATTTCATTTATTTTAGTTATAACCTTTATTATTTCCTTTGGGTTTATTATATACTTTGGGTTTACTTTGCTCTTATTTTTCTGGTTTCTTAAGGTAGAAGGTTAGGTTATTGATTTGAGAATTTTCTTTTTTTGGAATATAGTCATTTATAGCTATAAATTTTCCTCTAAGAACTACTTTAGCTGCATCTCATAAATTTTGGTATGTTATATAATTGTTTTCATTCATCTAAAATTATTTTTTACCTTTCTGTGTGATTTCTTAACCATTGGTTCTTTAGAAGTGTGTTATTTAAATTTCACATATTTGGGAATTTTGCAAATTTTCTTATGTTTTTGGTTTCTAATTTAATTACATTGTGGTCGGAGAACATAATGTGTAGGATTTCAATCCTTCTAAATCTACAGAGGCTTGTTTTATGGCCTAACATATGGTTTATCCTGGAGAATGTTCCATGAGCACTTGAAAAGAATGTGTATTTTGATGTTGTTGAATGGAGTGTTACATGGATGTCTGTTAGGTCTAGTTGGTTTATATTATTGGCTGGGTCTTCTATATCCTTGATATATTCTGCTATCCCTATTATTCTAAAATGACCATTTCTGTGTATACTAACAGTTTTTGTCATAGTGTCTATTTTGTCTCATATTAATAAAGCCACTCATGCTCTCATGATTATTTTTTGTACAGTATAACTTTATCTGTCCTTTTACTTTCAACCTATTTGTATTTGAATCTAATGTGTGTCTCCTATAGAGAGCATAAGGTTGGATTGTATCTGATGATCACTGCCTTTGGGCTGGATTATTAAATCCATTCACACTGAATGTTACCATTGATATGATTGGACTTATGTTTGCCATTTTTCTTTTTGTTTTTTCTATATCCCATGACTATATTTTTTATTGTCCCTCCTTTACTATCTCCTTTTATCATAAGCAGATATTTTATAGTATAAAATCTTAATTTTGTTAATGATTTTTAACTATAATTTTTGAGTTATTTTCTGAGCAGTTTCTCCAGGACTTACACATACATCATAATGCATCAGAATCTACTTCAAATTTATTATTTCTAGTAAGATATAGAAATTTTACTCCTACATAGCTTCCTTCCCCCTTTTTTTGTGCTATTAATGTTATACATATTATGCCTATATATGTTCCAAACCAACAATACACTTGTATAATTACTGTTTCACATATTCTTATATTTTTCTAAAGAAGCTTAGAGAGTAAAGAAGAGCACAAATACATTTACAGACTTTTTTTTCAAATTAACCTTCTTATTTACCATTTCTGGTTGTCTCTATTTCTTCCTGTGGATTCCAGTTACCTTCTGCTGTCATTTCCTTACTCCAATATAGCTTAATTCCTACTCTCCTTTATGTTGTTATTATCAAATATATTACATTACTATATGTTATAGACCCCAAAATACAATTTAATACATATTTTTATACATGCCATAAAACTCACCATTTAATGAGTACAATTCAGTGGTTTTTCACATATTCACAGAGATGTGCAACCACCACCACTAAGTCCAGAACATTTTCATAATCCCCCAAAGAAACCACCTACCCATTACCAGTCACTCTCTATTCCCTCCTGCCCCCAAACCCTGGCAACCACTAATCTGTTTTCTGTCTTTATAGATTTGTCTATTCTGGACATTTCATATAAGCAGAATCATACAATATGTGGATTTTTGTGACTGACTTCTTTCACTTAACACAATGTTCTCGGGGTTTATCCATTTTGTAGCATCTATTTCATTCCCTTTTATGCCTGCACAAAATTCCATTGCATAGACATACTACATATTATTTATCTGTTCTTTAGTTGACATTGAGTTATTTCCACCTTTTGGCTATTATGAATAATATTGCTATGAGCATTTGTGTACAAGTCTTTGTATGGTCATATGTTTTCAATTTTTTCTGAGTAAATACCTAGGATTGGAAATGCTGGTTCATATGGTAACTCTACTAGACATAGTATTTTGGAAACTGAGGAACAGCCAAAGTGTTGTCCACAGTAGCTGTACTATTTTACTTTCCCATCAGCAATATGTGAAGGTTCTAATTTCTCTACATCCTTGCCAACATTTATTATTTACTGTTTTTTTGAAATTATAGCCATAATTGTGAGTGTGAAGTGGTACCTCTTTACAGTTTAGATTTTCATTTCCCTAATGATATTGAATATATTTTCTTATTGCTTATTGGCCATTTATGTATATTCTTTGTAGGAAAGTCTACTTAAATCCTCTGTTAATTTTTTAATACTTTATTTATTTTTATTGAGGTAACATTGATTTATAACATATAAATTTCAGGTGTACGTCATTATACTTCACCTTCTGTATAGATTACATCATGTTCACCACCAAAAGTCTAGTTGCCATCCATCACTGTAAAAATTCATCCCTTTACCCCTTATGCACTCACCCCCACCCCAGTAACCACCAATCTGTTCTTGTATCTATGTTTTTGTTTGTTTGTTTATCTTCCACATATGAGTTAAATCATACAGTATTTGTCTTTCTCTGTCTAACTTATCTCATTTAGCATAATATCCTCAAGGTCCATTCATGTTGTTGCAAATGGCATGATTTCATCTTTTTTATGGCTGAGTAGTTATTCCATTGTATATATAGACCACATCTTCTCTACCCATTTATCCATTGATGGGCACTTAGGTTGCTTCCAATTCTTGCCTATTGTGAATAATGCTGCAATGAACATAGGGGGTGCATATATCTTTTTGAATTAGTGTTTTTGTGTTCTTTGGATAAATACCCAGAAGTGGAATAACTGGATCATATGGTAGTTTGATTTTTAATTTTTTGAAGAATCTCCATACTGTTTTCCATAGTGGCTGTGCCACTGCTCATTTTTTAATTTAATTGTCTTTTTATTGATGGGTTGTAAGAGTTCTTTATGTATTCTGGATACTAGACCTTTATCAGATATACAATTTACAAACATTGTCTCCTATTTGTGGATTTTCTTTCTCTCTCTTGATAGGGTCGTTTGACACACAAACATTTTTAATTGTGATGAAGTCCAACTTATCTATGTTTTCTTTTGTTACATTTTTTGGGGGGCTGTCCTATGTAAGAAACTATTGACTAATATAAGGTCATGAAAATTCACTCCTATGTTTTCTTGTAAGGATTTTATAGTTTTAGCTTTTATATTTATGTCTCTGATCCATTTTGAGTTAATTTTTATATACAGTATGAAATAAGTATCCAAATTCATTCTTGTGCTTGTGGATATCCAGTTATTCTAGCAGAATTTGTTGAAAAGACTATTCTTTCTACCATTGAAATACCTTAGCACCTTTGTCAAAAATCAATTGACCAATAATGTCAGCGCTTCTTTCTGGACTCTCAGTCATATTCCATTGATCTATATGTATATTCTTATGCCTGTACCACACAGTCTTGATTATTGTAGCTTTGTAATAAGATTAGAAATTGAGAATTTGAATTGGAAATTGAGTCTTCCAAATTTGTTATTCTCCTTCAAGATTATTTTGACTTCTGGGTCACTTGCATTTCCGTATGAATTTTAGGATCAGCTTCTCAATTTCTACAAATAATCCAGCTGGGATTTTAATAGAGGCTGAATTCAGTCTGTAGATCATTTGAAGGAGTCTATTTTCTCTGATATTAGTATACTCACTCCATCTCCCTTTTGACTACTGTTTGCATGATATATCTTTTTCCATCCTTTTACTTTAAACCCATTCATGTCTTTGAATCTAAATTGTGTCTCTTGTAAACAGTATGTGCATCAAGTTATGTGTATCGAATCTGTCAGTATCTTACTTTAAATTGGAGAATTTAATCCATTTACATTTAATACAATTATGGATAAGGTAGGATTTATGCCCGCCATTTTTCTTTTTTTGTGAGGAAGACCAGCCCGGAGCTAATATCTGTTGCCAATCCTCCTCTTTTTGCTGAGGAAGACTGGCCCTGGGCTAACATCCATGCCCATCTTCCTCCACTTTATATGGGACACCACCACAGCATGGATGACAAGCAGTGCGTCAGCGGGTGCCCAGGATCCGAACTTGCAAACCCTGGGCTGCCAAGCATGGACTAAACTGCTGCACCACCGGGCAGCCCCTATGCCCACCATTTTTCTATTTGTTTTCATATGTCTCATGTTTTTTTTATTCTTCCATTGCTGCAGTTTTTAGTTAGATACCTTCTTATGTACCATTTTAATTCCCTTGTCATTTCTTTTACTACTTTTTTGTTTATTTACTTTTATTTTTAAATATAATTTTATTTTTATTCTTATTTATTTTATTTACTTTTCATTTCATTTTATTTACTTATTTTTGTTTTACATTCTTAGTGGTTTCCCAGAGGATTATAAATAACATCTTCACATATAATGACAAAATTTGGATTAATACCAAATTTATTTCAATAGTATACAAAAATTTTGCTTCTTTTAAAAATTTATTTCTTTTTAATTTATTTTTATTGCAGTAACATTGGTTTATAACATTGTACAAATTTCAGGCGTACATCATTATACTTCTATTTCTGCATAGATTGCATCATGTTCACCACTTAGATACTAATTACAATCCATCACCACACACATGTGCCTACTCATCCCTTTCACACTCCTCCCTCCCCCCTTCCGTCTCTGTCTCTATGTGATTGTTTGTTGTTATTTTTGTCTTCTACTTATGAGCGAGATCATACAGGTTTTGACTTTCTCCCTCTGACTTATTCGGCTTAGCATAATATCCTCAATGTCCATCCATGTTGTCACAAATGGCTGGATTTCATCATTTCTCATGGCTAAGTAGTATTCCATTGTGTATATATACCACATCTTCTTTATCCATTCATCCCTTGATGGGCACTTAGGTTGCTTCTGAGCCTTAGCTATTGTGAACAATGCTGCAATGAACACAGGTGTGCATGTATACTTATGTATTGGTGTTTTTGTGTTCTTTGGATAAATACCCATCAGTAGACTAGCTGGATCATATGGTAGTTCTATTCTTAATTTTTTGAGGAATCTCCATACTGTTTTCCATAGTGGCTACACCAGATTGCACTCCCACCAACAGTGTATGAGAGTTCCCTTCTCTCCACATCCTCTCCAACACTTCTTGTTTCCTGTGTTGTTAATTATAACCATTCTGATGCACGTGAGGTGATACGTCATTGTAGTTTTGATTTGCATTTCCCTGATAGTTAACGATGTTGAGCATCTTTTCATGTGCCTGTTGGCCATCTGTATGTCTTCTTTGGAGAAATGTCTGTTCAGGTCTTTTGCCCATTTTTCAATTGGGTTGTTAGTTTTTTTGTTGTTGAGATGTATGAGTTCTTTATATATTTTGGAGATTAACCCCTTAGATATGAGGTTTGCAAATATCTTCTCCCAATTGTTAGGTTGTCTTTTCATTTTGTTGATGGCTTCCTTTGCTGTGAAGAAGCTTCTTAGTTTGATGTAGTCTCATTTGTTTATTTTTTCTATTGTTTCCCTTGCCCAGTCAGACACGGTACTTGAAAATATGTTGCTAAGACCAATGTTGAAGAGAGTACTGCCTATGTCTTCTAGAAGCTTCATGGTTTCAGGTCTTATATTCAAGTCTTATTCCATTTTGAGGGTTTTTTTGTGTATGGTATAAGATAGTGGTCTACTATCATTTTTTCACATGTGGCTGTCTAGTTTTCCCAACACTGTTTGTTGAAGAGACTTTCCTTTCTCCATTGTATGTTCTTGGCTCCCTTGTGGAAAATTGGCTGTCCGCAGACATGTGAGTTTACTTCTGGGCTGTCGATTCTATTCCATTGATCTCTGTGTCTGTTTTTGTGCCAGTACCATGCTGTTTTGGTTACTATAGCTTTGTAGTATATTTTGAAATCAGGGATTGTGATTCCTCCAGCTTTGTTTTCTTCTCAATATTCCTTTAGCTATTTGGGGTCTTTTGTTGTTCCATATAACTTTCAGGATTCTTTGTTCTATTTCTGTGAAAAATGTTGTTGGAACTTTGATAGGGATTGAAATGAATATATAGATTGCTTTAGGAAGTATGGCTATTTTAACTATATTAATTCTTCCAATTCAAGAGCATGAAATATATTTCTATTTCTTTGTGTCTTCTTCAATTTCTTTCAACAATGTTTTATAGTTTTCAGTGTACAGATCTTTCACCTCTTTGGTTAAGTTTATTCCTAGGTATTTTATACTTTTTGTTATAATTGTAAATGGGATTTTATTACTAATTTCTCTTTCTGATACTTCATTGTTAGTGCACAGAAATGCAACTGATTTTTGTATGTTGATTTTGTATCCTGCAACTTTACCATATTCATTTATCATTTCTAGAAGGTTTTTGGTGGATTCTTTAGGGTTTTCTATGTATAAATTTGTGTCCTCTGCAAATAGTGACAGCTTCACTTCTTCCTTTCCAATTTGGATCCCTTTTATTTCTTTTTCTTGCCTGATTGCTCTGGCCAGGACTTCCAATACTATGCTAAATAGGAGTGGTGAAAGTGGGCATCCTTGTCTGGTTCCTGTTCTTAGAGGGATAGCTCTTAGTTATTTGCCATTGAGTATGATATTCGCTGTGGGTTTGTCATATATGGACTTTATTACATTGAGTACTTTCCTTCTATACCCATTTTATTTAGAGTTTTTATCATAAATGGATGCTGTATCTTGTCAAATGCTTTCTCTGCATCTATTGAGATGATCAAGTGGCTTTTGTTCTTCATTTTATTAATGTGGTGTATCATGTTGATTGATTTGCAGATGTTGAACCATCCCTGCATCCCTGGGATGAATCCCACTTGATCATGGTGTATGATCTTTTTAATGTATTGTTGTATTTGATTTGCTAGTATTTTGTTGAAGATTTTTGCATCAATGTTCATCAGAGACATTGGCCTGTCATTTTCTTTTCTTGTGTTGTCCTTGTCTGGTTTTGGCATCAGGGTACTGCTGGCTTCATAGAATGAGTTGGGATCTTTCCCCTCCTCTTAAACGTTTTGGAATAGTTTGAGAAGGACAGGTATTAAGTCTTCTTTATATGTTTGGTAGAATTCATCAGGGAAGCCATCTGGTCCGGTCCTGGACTTTTATTTTTTGGGGGGTTTTTGATTACTGTTCTCATCTTCTCACTGGGGATTGGTCTATTCTAATTCTCTATTTCTTCTTGATTCAGTTTTGGAAGGTTGTATGATTCTAAGAATTTACCCATTTCTTCTAGATTATCCAACTTGTTGGCATATAGCTTTTCATAGTATTCTCTTATAATCTTTCGTATTTCTGAGGTGTCCATTGTAATTTCTCCTCTTTCATTTCTGATTTTACTTATCTGAGCATTCACTCTTTTTTTCTTGGTGAGTCTAGGTAGAAGTTTGTCAATCTTGTTTATCTTTTCAAAGAATCAGCTCTTGGTTTTATTGATTTTTCTATTATTTTAGTCTCTATTTCACTTATTTCTGCTCTGATTTTTATTATTTCCTTCCTTCTACTGATTTAGGGCTTTGTTTGTTCTTCTTTTTCCAGTTCCTTTAGGTGCACTGTTAGATTGTTTATTTGATATTTTTCTTGTTTGTTGACATAGGCTTGTATTGCTATAAACTTCCCTCTTAGAACCACTTTTGCTGTATCCCATAAATTCTGACATGTTGTATTTTCATTTTCATTTGTCTCCAGGTATTTTTGATTTCTTCTTTCATTTCTTCATTGATCCAATCGTTGTTCAGTAGAAAAAAATCTTTATACATCATGTGTCCATCAACATAGATGTATAATTATTGTCTTATGCAGTCATATTTTAAATCAAATAGGTGTAAAAATGAGTTACAAACAAAAATAGATTTACACTGTCTTTAATAAAGACTCCAGAATTTCCATTGGATCCTTTTTTATAATTTCCATCTGTTATTGACATTTGGTGAGAAATCATTCTTATACTTTCTTTTATGAGAAAAGAAAATATCATATTTAGTTCTTTAGACATGGTTTCTTTTAGCTCTTTGAATATATTTAAAATAATAGATTTAAAGTATTTTTCTAGTAAGTCCCATTTCTGTGTTTCATCAGGGACAGTTCCTATTGATTGCTTTTTTCTTTGTGTATTGGCCATACTTTCTTTTGTCTTTACATGTCTCATAATTTTTCAGTTAAAATAACATTTTAAATAATATAATGTGGTAACTATAGAAATCAGATTCTCCCTGCTTCTCAGGGTTTACTGTTGTTACTGCTTATTGTAATTGCTGTTTTTTGTTTCTTTTGTAAATTTTATGAGCTATTTTTACAAAGTTCGTGTTCTTTGTGTGTAGCCACTGAAGTCTGCTCAGTTTGCTTAGTGATCAGCTAATGATTGGACAGCAATTTCCTTAAATGCCTGAAACCAATAAATACCCCAGTCTTTGCTGAGGGGCACTATGTGTATGTTGGGGGTATACCTTCAACACTCAGCCACGCAGTTTACAACTCTGCCTTAGCTTTTAGTTCCTACTTGTACAGAGCTTCAAGGTCAGCCAGAGGTGAGAGCTCAGGTCTTACCTGAGCATGCACACAGCCCTAGGCATGTCTACGGCCTTCTAGATTCCTAGGAATGTGTTGGAATTTTTCAAAGTCCCTATGTACATCTCATTCCTCAGCTTTCCCTTTTAATCTTTTGGTTAGTCTACTGTTTGCCACAAATATTATCCATTATTATCTCGGCCAGCTGCAAATTTAAAACACTTGTCCATGGTTGTTTTCAACAAACACCTGCACCCTCACAGAGACAAGTCTTTTATCACTGGGTGAGATCTGAGTCAGCCTTATAAGGGGAATCTTCCAGGAACCCACCAGACTGGTAAGATAATGACAATTCTTTGATAATAAGGCTTTAGGAGAGCTGTAGCTCCATTCTGCTCCCTCCAGTGGCTGCCAATATGCTTGTGAATGTGGGCTGTTATTTTTCAAGGTTACTGAATAATTGGAGAGTGGAGGCTGGAACTAGGTCCAATTAAAATACCACAAAGCTCACTATTCTTACTGAGATTCACTTGTATTTCTTGAATAAACACTACTCAGATTGCTGCAAGCCTTTGGTTAACTTCCAGTGTTCTGAAAAGGTTGATTGTGACAAATTTTACAAGGTTTTACATTGCTTTTATGGAGGGGAAAATTTTTGGAGGTCCTTACCACCCACTCTTTTCATTGACATCATCCTATGCAATTACTTTTTAAATTGGTTAAGACAAGAAAGAATAAACAAATATGCAATTGTGCAGTCTATTATTGTTACCAACATAATTACTTTTACTGGCACTGCTAATTCTTCATGTGTATTCAAATTAGTATCTGGTGTCACTTCTTTTCAGCCTGAAGAACTTCCTAGTATTTCTTGTAAGGCATATCTTTAAGCAATGAATTCTCTTAGTTTTTGTTTACCTGGGAATGTCTTAATTTCTCCTTCATTTATGAAGGATAACCTTGCCATATATATACAATTCTTGTTTGACAGTTTATTTCCTTTCCTGCTGCACTTTGACTATGCCATCCCACTGCCTCCATTATTTATGATGAAAAGTCAGCTGGTAATCTTGTGATTTTCTTGTATGTGATGAGTCATTTTTCTCTTGCTCTTTTCAGGAGTCTTTCTTTGTCTTAATTTTTGGTAGTCTGATTACACATGGATTTTTAAAATTTATCCTACATGAGGTTCATTGAGCATTTTAGATGTGTAGATTAATGATTTTCATCAAAATTGGGATAATTTTAACTATTATCTTCAAAAATTCTTTTTTTCTCTTTCTCTCTTTACCTTCTAGGACTTCCATTATGTGTACCCTGTATAGTGTTCCACAGGCTTCTTTATTCTTCTAAATTCTTTTTGCTTCCTGATCCTCAGACTGGACAATCCCAATTGATCTATCTTCAAGTTCACTGATGATTTCTTTTGCCATTTCATATCTTCCATTGAGCACCTGTAATGAATTTTTCATTTCAATTATTTAACTTTTAACTCCAGAATTTTTATTTAGCTCTCCATTAGACTTTCATTCTCTTTATCAATAGTCTTTATTTAGTGAGACATTTTTCTAATAATTTTCTTTAGTTCTTTAGAAATGTTTTCTTTAGTTCTTTCAACATATTCAAAATAGCAGATTTTATCTCTTTGTCTAATAACTTCAAAGTTCTTCCTCAGGGACAATTTCTGTTGAATGCTTTTTTTCCCTGTGCATAGATCATACTTGTTCCTTTGCATGTGCTATAATTTTTAAAAAAATTGGCCTTGTAACTAATATAACATGGCAACTCTGGAAATAAGTTTCTCTCTCTTCCTCAGGCTTTGTTTTTGTTTCTCTTTTTGTTGTGATGATTTATTTGCTTAGTGGCTTTCCTCAACTAACTGTGTAAAGTCTGTATTCTTTGACATATGTGGTCACTAAAGTCTCTGCTTGGTTAGCTTAATGGTCAGCTAATAACTGTACAGAGATTTCCTTAAACGCCTGGAACCTATACATTTCCTAGCTATTGCCAAGGAGCTAAGTGTACATGTTGGAGCAAGCCTTCAACACTAGGGCAGGCAGTTTTCAACTCTGCCTTAGCTCTCATATTCAGCTTGTGAAGAGTCTCAAAGTCAGTCAGAAGTGATAGATTAAGGCCTTTTTATGTCTTTCCCCTCAAATAAAGAATAGAGCATAAATAAATGAAATATAGAATAGAAAAACAATAGAGAAAATCAACAAAACAAAAAAAAATTGTTCTTTGAAAAGGTCAAGAAAATTGGCAAAACTTTACCTCAAGTGACCAAGAAAAAAGAGAGAAAACTCAAATTAGTAAAATCAGGAATAAAAGAAGAGACATTAATACTAATTTTACAGAAATAAAAAGAATTATAAGGGAATACTATGAACAACTGTATGCCAACAAATTAGATAACTTAGATGAAATGGACAAATTCCTGGGAAGACACAAAGTACTAAAAATGACTCAAGAAAAGATAGAAAATCTGAATAGACCTATTATATGTAAAGAGATTGAATTATGAATCTAAAGTATTCTTACCAAA
Source organism: Tapirus indicus (assembly GCA_031878705.1). Classification (NCBI taxonomy): domain Eukaryota; kingdom Metazoa; phylum Chordata; class Mammalia; order Perissodactyla; family Tapiridae; genus Tapirus; species Tapirus indicus. The sequence goes on from CM062942.1 coordinate 51,989,724, forward strand.
AAAGCCAAGGATGAGATCACTTCCTTAGTGAATTCTACCAAATGTTTAAAGAAGAATTAGCATCAATTCTTCATGAATTCTTCCAATATACGGAAGAGAAGGAAACACTTCCCAAATTATTTTATGAGGTCAGTATTACTCTAATACAAAAATTAGATTAAGATGTCACAATAAAATAAAGCTGCAGACCAATGTCCCTTATGAACATAGACACAAAAATCCTCAAGAAAATACTAGCAAACAAAATCTTTCAGCTTATAAAAAGGATTACACATCATGACAAAAGTGGGATTTATTCCAGAAATGAGAGGTTGATTCAACACATGAAAGTCAGTCAATTCAATACAGCATATCATAAAGGACAAAACTATCAAATGATCATTTCAATAGACACAAAAAAAGCATTTGACAAAAATCAATACCCTTTAATGATAAAAACTCAACAAATTAGCAATATAAAGAGACTTCTTCAACTTGATAAAAGGTATCTACCAAAAACCCACAGCTAACATCATACTTGATGAAATACTGAAAGCTTTCCCCTAAGGTCAAGAACAAGGCAATGATGTCCATTCTTGCCCTTTCTATTCAACAATGTACTTGAGATTCTAGCCAGGGCAATTAGACAAGAAAAACAAATAAAAGTCATCCATATAAGAAAGGAAAAATAAAAGTATTTCTATGGGCAGATGGCATCCTCTTATATATAGAATATCCCAAGAAACACACCAAAAAAAGTAAACATTAGAGCTCATAAATTAGTTTAGCAATGTTGTAGGATACAAGATTAATATACAAAAATCAATTGTATAGACTAGCAATGAACAACATTAAAATAAAAATTTTTTAATTTCATTTATAATAGCATCAAAAAGAATAAAATACATGGGTATAGATTTAACAAAATAAGTATAAGACTTATACACTGAAACTACAAAACATTGTTGAAAGAACTTAAAGAAGACCTAAATAAATGGAAAGCAATCCCATGTTCATGGGTTGAAAAACTTAATATTAAGATTGCAATACTCCCCAAATTGATCTACAGCTTAAATGCAGTCTCTATTAAAATCCAAAATGGCTTCTTTTTGCAGAAATTAACAAGTAGATCCCAAAATTCATATGGAAATGCAGGAGACACAGAAAAGCCAAAACAATCTTGAAAGTGAATAACAAATTTGGAAGACTCATATTCTCAATTTCAAATCTTACTACAAAACTACAATAATTAAGATTGTGTAATATTAGCATAAGGATAGACACCTAGATCAATGGAATAGTACTGACAGCCCAGACACAAACCCATACATTACTTGTCAATTGATTTTTGACAAGGGTGCCAAGACACTTCAATGGGGGAAAGAATACTTTTTTCAACAAATGGTGCTGGGAGAACAGGATATCCACATGCAAAAGAATGAATTTGGATGCTTACCTCATACCACATGTAAAAATTAACTCAAAATAGAACAGAGACCTAAATGTAAGAGATAAAACTATTCAAAAAATTATAAAATTTTTACAGAAAATCTCTTATGGGTTAAGTTGTGTTCCCCCCAAAAGATATGTTGTATTCCTAAACGCCAGTAACTCAGCATGTGACCATATTTAGAGATATGGTCTTTACAGAGGTAATCAAGTTAAAATTAGGTCTTTGGGTGGGCCCTAATCCAACATGACTGGTTTCCTTATAGAAAGGGAAAATTTGGACACAGAGAGACACACAGAGATAATGTAACATGAAGATAAAGAGTGAGATTGGGGGATGGTTCTATAAGCCAAGGAATGCCAAAGATTGCAAACCACCAAAGCAAACCACCAGAAGCTAGGCAAGGGATGTGGAACAGGTTCTTTCTCACAGACCTCAGAAAGAACAAATCCTATGGACACCTTGATCGTGGGCTGCTAGCCTCCAGAGATCTGAGACAATATATTTCTGTTGTTTAAGCCACCCATTTTGTGATACTTTATTAAAACAGACCTAGCATGCTAATACAAAAACATAGGAGTAAACCTTCATGACCTTAGGTTAGGTAATGGTTTCTTATATATGACAGCAAAAGAACAAGTGACAAAAGAAAAAAAAAACAGATAAATTGGACTTCATCAAAATTTAAACTTTTGTACATCAAAGGACCCTATCAAGAAAGTGAAAAAATAACCCACAGAATGGGAGAAAATATTTGGAAATCATATATCTGATAAGGGCCCAGTATTCAGAATATATAAATAACTTACAACTCAACCAGAAAAAGGCAAATAACCTAATTAAAAATGAGCAGAGGGAGGAGTGACATCAGCATCAAGGTGGACTGAGATTCCCTCTTTGAATTTCTGCCCCCTAAGACACAACAAAAACATCATTTGCATACCAAAAGAGGTCAACCAAACACTACAAAGGACTTCTAAGAGACCCTTGCCATGGTACATCTGATGGTGGAGGCATGGGAAGCCGAAAAGGACTTGAGAGGTAAGGAGATTTACTCCCCCTCCTCATTTGATTGGCAAAGACAGACAGTGCAGCTCACAGACAGAGGGGGGTGACCCTCTGCAGGGAAAGCTATTGCCCTCCAGGTGCTCTCACAGACTGTTGAGAAATCCCCACCAGGAAGTGATGATGTACTGTTTCAGGAGTGTGGTCAACACCCCAAGAGAGCCAGAAAGGAAGCCTCTGGGTTGGGCATGTGAAAGAGAGACGCCCTCCCCCCACACGCCCTGTGCTTCAGCACAACCCCTCCAGGGACTGCACTGTGCTCAGAACAGAGCACTCGAGGCCTCCACCCAGTGGTGGCAGGTGGAAACTGCAGGACCAGAAATTTTATCAAGATGAAGACTAGCAAAGGTAAATCAGCCAGCTCTATGCAAAACTATTTTAAGTCTCCAGACCAAGAGGAAAATGAAAAACACCCAGAAACCAACCCTGAAGGCACAGAAATCTATAACCTGAACGACAGAGAATTCAAAATAGCTATCATAAAAAAAAAAGAATTACAAGAGAACACAGAGAAACAAACCAAGGAATTCAGGGATTTATTCACAAAAGAGATTGAAATCATAAAGAAAAACCAATCAGAAATATTGGAGATGAAAAACAAAATGGACGAGATAAAGGAAAACCTGGAGTCTTTAAAGAGTTGAACTGACAATATGGAGGAAAGAATTAGCATTATCGAGGATAGCCATGCAGAAATGCTCCAGATAGAGGAGGAGAGAGAACTAAGACTAAAAAGAAATGAAGAAATTCTTTGAGAAATATCGGACTCAATTAGGAAAAAAAACATAAGAATAATAGGTATTCCAGAAGGAGAAGAAAGGCAAAAAGGAGTGAGAGAGTTTGTTCAAAGAAATAATAGCTGAGAACTACCCAAACCTTGGGAAAGAGATAGAAATAAGAGTGAATGAAGTCAATAGATCACATAAATATATAAACAGGAAAAGACCAACTCCACGGGGTATAGTAGCAAAGCTAGCAAAAGTTAATGACAAAAGAAAAATTTTAAGGGCAGCTAAACAAAAAACCAAAATAACATACAAAGGAAACCCCATCAGGCTCTCAGCTGATTTCTTGACAGAAAGTCTGCAAGCTAGGAGAGACTGGAATGATATACTCAAAATCATGAAATACAAAAACCTTCAGCCAAGAATACTTTATCCAGCAAAAACATCCTTCAAATATGATGGAGAAATAATAACTCTCCCTGATAAACAAAAGTGAAGGGAGTTTATCACCACAACAGCCTCACTACAAGAAATGCTCAAGAAGGCCCTTAGGCCTGAAAAACAAAAGAGAAAGGGGATACAAAGTTTTGAGCAAGGAGAAAAACAAGGAGATTAAACCAGAAAAACTACAGGTGGCAAATATCAAAAATGAATTTAAACTCATCACTGTAAACACACACTCATGACACAAGATGGAATAAGTAGTGACAACAACAAATTAGAAGGGGAAGAGGAAAGAGATCAAGTCGACTTAGTCTAAGGAAACAAGAGGCACCAGAAAATGGACTATCTTATCCAGGAGATCTTTTATATAAACCTCATGGAAGCCACTAAACAAATAACCAGAAGAGAACCACATACGACAAATAAAGAGAAAACTAAGAGAGTCATCATGCAGAACTACCAAACTGAAATGGCAGTCCAAAACACATGGGACAAGAAACGAAGGAAATGCAAAAGCACCAGAAAATGAACAATAAAATAGCAACATTAAACCCTCATATATCAATAATCACTCTAAATGTAAATGGATTGAATTCTCCAATCAAAAGACACAGAGTGGCGGGATGGATTAAAAACCAAGATCCAACAATTTGCTGCCTCTGGGAAACACATCTCAGCTCCAAAGACAAACAAAGACTCAAAGTAAAAGGATGGAAGATGACACTCCAAGCTAATGACAAACAAAACAAAGCAGGAGTTGCCATACTTAGACAAAGTAGACTTCAAGATAAAAAAGGTAATGAGAGACAAAGAGGGGCAATATATAATGATAAAAGGGACACTTCACCAAGAAGACATATCACTGATAAATATCTCTGCACCCAACACAGGAGCACCAAAGTACATAAAACAACTACTAAAATACCTAAAAGGAGATATTAACAACAACACAATAATAGTAGAGGATCTTAACACCCCACTTACATCAATGGATAGATCATCCAGACAAAAAGTCAATAAGGAAATAATGGACTTAAATGAAAAGCTAGACGAGATGGACTTAATAGAGATATACAGAGCACTCCAGCCAAAAACAGCAGATTACACATTCGTCTCAAACGCACATGGAACATTTTCAAGGATAGACCATATATTAGGAAACAAGGCACACCTCTATAAATTTAAGAAGATTGAAATCATTACCAGCATCTTTTCTGATCATAACACTATGAAACTAGAAATCAACTGCAAGAAAAAAACTGGGAAAGGGATAAACATTTGGAGACTAAACAACATGCTACTGAACAACCAATGGGTCATTGATGAAATTAAAGGAGAAATCAAAAGCTGTCTGGAGACAAATGAAATGGAAAATATACCATGCCAACTCATATGGGATGCAGCAAAAGTGGTCCTGAGAGGGATATTCATAGCAATACAAGCCCACCTTAATAAACAAGAAAAATCCCAAATAAATAACCTTAAACTGCACCTAACAGAATTAGAAAAAGAAGAACAGACAAAGCCTAAAATCAGCAGAAGGAGAGAAATTATAAAAGTCAGAGCAGAAATAATTGAAATTAAAAAAAACAGTAGAAAGGATCAATGAAACAAAGACCTGGTTCTTTAAGAAGATAAATAAAATTGGCAAACCCTTAGCCAGACTCACTGAGAAAAAAGGGAGAAGACTCAAATAAAATTAGAAATGAAAGAGGAGAAATTACAACAATACCACAGAAATACAAAGGATTATTAGAGAACACTATGAAAAACTATATGCCAATACATTGGACAACCAAGAGGAAATGGACAAATTCTTGGATGCATACAACCTCCCAAAACTGAATCAAGAAGAAATAGAGAATTTGAATTGACCAATCACAAGTAAAGAGATTGAAACAGTAATCACAAACCTCCCAAAAAATAAAAGCCCAGGACCAGATGGCTTCCCTGGAGAATTTTACCAAACATTCAAAGAAGATTTAACACCTATTCTTCTCAAACTCTTCCAAAAAATAGAGGAAGATGGAATACTTCCTAACACATTCTATGAGGCCGACATCATCCTGATACCAAAGCCAGACAAGGACAATACAAAGAAGGAAAACTACAGGCCAATATTGCTGATGAACATACATGCAAAAATCTTCAACAAAATACTGGCAAACCAAATACAGCAATACATCAAAAAGATCATACACCAAGATCAAGTGGGATTTATACCAGGGACACAGGTATGGTTCAACACCCGCAAATCAATCAACGTGATACACCGTATGAACAAAATAAAAAATAAAAACCACACGATCATCTCAATCGATGCAGAGAAGGCATTCGACAAGATCCAGCATCCATTTATGATAAAAACTCTCAACAAAATGGGTATAGAAGGAAAGTACCTCAACATAATAAGGGCCATAACCTACAGCTAACATCCTACTCAACAGGGAAAAACTGAAAGCCATTCCTTTGAGGACAGGAACAAGACAAAGGTGCCCACTCTTGCTGCTCTTACTCAACATGGAACTGAAGGTTTTGGCCAGAGCAATTAGGCAAGAAAAAGGAATAAAAGGACTCCAAACAGGCAACGGAGAAATGAAACTCTCAATATTTGCAGACGACATGATCTTAGACATAGAAAACCCCCCAAAATCCACTGGAAAACTACTAGAAATAATCAACAACTATGGCAAAGTGGCAGGGTATAAAATCAACTTACAAAAATCAGTTGCATTTCTATATGCTAATGATGAACTAACAGAAAGAGAACTCAAAAAGACAATCCCATTTACAATTGCAACAAAAAGAATAAAATATCTGGGAATAAATTTAACCAAGGAGGTCAAAGACCTATACAATGAAAACTATAAGACACTATTGAAAGAAATCGAGGAAGACATAAAGAAATGGAAAAATATTCCATTCACATGGATTGGAAGAATAAACATCTTTAATATGTCCATTCTACCTAAAGCAATCTACAGATCTAATGCAATCCCAATCAGAATCCCAATGTCATTCTTCATGGAAATAGAACAAAAAATACTGAAATTCACGTGTGGCAACAAAAGACCCCATATAGCTAAAGCAATCCTGAAAAGAAAGAACAAAGCTGGAGGCATCACAATCCCTGGTTTCAAAATATACTATAGAGCTATAGTAATCAAAACAGCATGGTACTGGTACAAAAATAGACACACAGATCAATGGAACAGAAGTGAAAGCCCAGAAATACCACACACCTATGGGCAGCTAATCTTTGACAAAGGAGCGAAGAACATACAATGGAGAAAGGGAAGTCTCTTGAATAAATTGTGCTGGGATAACTGGACAGCCACATGCAAAAGAATGAAAGTAGACCATCTCCTATTGCCATACACAAAAATCAATTCAAAATGGATTAAGAGCCTGAAAGTGAGACCTGAAACTATAAAAATCCTAGAAGAAAATATAGGCAGTGCACTAATTGCCATCAGTCATAAAGGGATCCTTTCAGATTCCATGTCTACTCAGACAAGGGAAACAAAAGAAAAAATAAACAAGTGGGACTTCATCAAACTAAAGAGCTTCTACAGGCAAATGAAACCAGGATCAATATGAATAGACAACCCACCAGCTGGGAGAAAGTATTCACAAATTGTATATCTGACAAGGGATTAATCTCCATAATATAGAAAGAACTCATACAACTGAGCAACAAAAAAAAAACAAACAACCTGATTAAAAAGTGGGCAGAGGATATGAACAGACATTTTTCCAAGGGAGATATACAGATGGCCAACAGACACATGAAAATATGTTCATCACTAATCATCAGGGAAATGCAAATCAAAACTACCCTAAGATATCATCTGACACCCGTTAGAATGGCTATAATCACCAAGACAAAAAACAACAAATGTTGGAGAGGTTGTGGAGAAACGGGAACCCTCATTCACTGCTGGTGGGAATGCAAACTGGTGCAGCCTCTATGGAAAACAGTATGGAGAGTCCTCAAAAAATTAAAAATAGAAATATCTTATGATCCAGCAACCCCACTCTTGGGCATCTACCCAACGGACATGAAATCAACCATCACAAGAGGCTTATGCACCCCTATGTTCATTGCAGCATTATTCACTATAGCCAAGAAGTGGAAGCAACCCAAGTGTCCCTCAACTGATGATTGGATAAAGAAGATGTGGCATATATATACAATGGAATACTACTCAGCCATAAAAAAGAAAGAATTGTCCCATTTGCAACAACATGGATGGACCTAGAGGGTATTATGTTAAGTGAAATTAGCCACAGAGAGGACAAACACCACATGATTTCATTCATATGTGGAATAGAAACCAACACACGGACAGAGAGAACTGGTTGGTGGTTACCAGTGGGAAGGAGGGTGGGGGGTGGGCACAAGGGGTGAAGGGATGCATCCACATGGTGATGAACAAATAATAATGTACAAATAAAACCCCACAATGTTATAAACTATTAAGACATCAATAAAAATGGGAAAAAATGAGCAGAGGGTTTAATAGACATTTCTTCAAAGAAGATGTACAATGGCAAATAAGCACAAGAAAAGATGCCCAACATCATTAATTATTAGGAAAATGTAATTCAAAACCATAATGAGATACCACTTCACACCCACAATTATGATGATAATAAAATATATTTTCTCCCTTTATGTAACTTACTTTTTCATCCTCTTAGAGTCTTTTGCAGAGCAAAAAATTTTAATTTTGAGGAGCTCCAATTTATCAGTTTTTCTTCCTGTAGATCATACTTTTGTTATCAAGTCTAAGAACTCTTGGCCTAGCCCTAGATCTCCCCAAATTTTCTCCTATTTTTTAAAGTGTTAACAGTTTTACATTTCACATATAAGTCCCCGATCTGTTTTGAGTTGTAAATAATATTGAATTTTCAATTCTTGTTTTACACCTTCATTGTTATTATATAGAATCGGAATTTATTTTTGTGTATTGATCTTGTATCCCCAACTTTGCTTAGTCTTGTTTTTCCAACAATGCCTTTACATTTCTCCTTCATTCACAAGACATTGAATTCACAGTTGACTCTTTTCTTTAAGCATTTGAAAGATGTTCTGCCACTTTCTTTTGGCCTCCATGGTTTTTGATGAGAAATCTGCTGCCATTCAAATTGTTGTTCACCTATAGGTAATATATCACTTCTTTGCTTTCAAGATTATTTTCTTTGTTTTAGTTCTCAAAATTTATTTATGATTTATTTGGGTTTATCCTATTTGGCGTTCACTCAGTTTCTTGAATATGTAGGTTTATGTCTTTCACGAAATTTTGGAAATTTTCAGCCATCATTTCCTCATATATTCTTTCACCTCCACTGTTTCTCTCTCCTTCTTGGACTCCAAAGATATGAATGTTAGATCTTTTGCTTTTGTCCCACAGGTCCCTGTGGCTTTGTTCATTTTTTTCAATCTACATTCTCCCTGTTGTTCAGATTGCATAAATTCTACTAATCTGCCTTCAAGTTCACTGATTCCATCCTCTGTTATCTCAACTCTACTATTGAGCCTATCCAACATTTTTTTATTTGTTACTGTATTTTTTTTAGTTTTATAATTTCCATTTGGTTCTTTTTTATAACTTCCAATTATTTGCTGAGATTTTCTAATTTTTCATTTGCTTTAAAAGAACTTGTAATTGGTTACTGAAGCATTTTTATGATGACTGCTTTGAAATACTTGTCAGATAATTCCCAACATCTGATTTATCTCAGTGTTGGCATCTTTTGTGTTGATTGTCTTTTCTCATTAAAGTTTGACTTTCCTGGTTCTTATTATGATGGGTGATTTTTTATTGTGTCCTGGGCATTTTGTGTAGTATGTTAGGAGACTCTAGGTCCTATATAATTCTTTTATTTTAGCAGGCAGTCACCCTGTTTAGGTTTAGCATGTAGATCCTGGCCTACTTTTGTGGGCTGTGGTTTCAATGACAATTTAACTTTCTTTATGGTATTTATAGTACTATTTTAGTCTGTTTGGTCTATCTGGTGCTGATGGAGTTCCCACTCATTTACGCTGATGCTGCCTGAGGGGTGGAAGAAGTCCCCTAGGCCAGGCCACCTGGTGAACCTAGTTTAGGGAAAAATAGACACTGTCCAGCAGGGAGGATGAGCACATCCCAGGTTGGGTGACTTGTTTTGGTAGGATACACCTTGCTGGTGCCACCTAGTCACCTAGTATCTCTCAATGGGAGAGAGGAGTTTCTGGCCTGACAGAGAAGGAGAGTGATTCCTCTGGCCACTTATTGTCAGCAGAGCTCCCAATCAATCCTCTTTTCTGGAGCTGTTGGGATCACATGTTGTTGTCAGAGGGACATCTATTCTATCTGGGGGAATGTTGAACATTCCTTAGCTGCCTTCTGTTGTTAGGTTGGGGGTCAGGAAATGCCAGGTCTGGGTCACCTTCTTCTCATGGGTTGGAGAACACATGATGTCCTACTGTTATGTTATTCCTCCAATCCTATGATCTGTAATCAGCTCACCTTCTTTTTACCACTTTTCAAGTTCTCCTTTGGCTGTGTCTTGTGTTATTTCCAGAGTTTACAGTTGTACTTTGGGAGAAGATCTGGACCAGAAGACCCTGTAAGGCATTTTTAAAAAATCTGTATTAAGTCTCATAAAGATGAGTAATACATCACTTCTGCTCTCAAGGAATTACTGTCTAGTCAGAGAGATGAAACAAGAATATAGATACAATAGCAGCATTTACTATTTACTATGTTTCAGTTTATAGTTAGTAAACATTCAGTTTAAGTTAATAAATGTTTAATGTTTTATAACAATCTCTGAGAAAGGTACTAATATGTTGCCCAATTTAAAGATGCACAAGAGAACTTAAGCAACTTGCTCAATGTCACACAGCTAGTAGGTAGCAAAGTCAGACTGGGACCTAAGCAGTCTGGTTTAAAAGCTGCTATTCTTGGCCTGGCCTGCTGGCATAGTGGTTAAGTTCGTGCGCTCTGCTTCAGCATCCTGGGGTTCATGGGTTTGGATCCCGGGTGCAGACCTACACACCATTCATTAAGCCATGCTGTGGCAGCTTCCCACATATGAAATAGAGGAAGATTGGCACAGATGTTAGCTCAGGGCCAATCTTCCACACCAGGAAAAAAAAGCTGCTATTCTTACCACTATGCTAAGTTGGGTGCCAACAGAAAGAGGCAAATGAATGTCCATAGTGTTCAGAAGAGCAAGTGAGCCCACCATGTGGGCTCATGATGTGGAAACCAGGGGAACGTGGCATATAGGAGGTGTCATGAGGGATAAGTAGGATTTCAATGGGTGAAGGTAGTGGAAGTCTAGTTAGAAGGGAAAGCATGTATAAAGGCCCTGTGATGGTAATAGTTGGGGCCTACTGAGGAAACAACTAAAGCATCTAGTATATAGAGTGGTGAGAGTCGAGACTACAAAGAAGGCTGGAGATATAAGATAGAAGGCTTTGAATGCCAGGTTGAGGAAGTCAGTCTTGACTTCATAGGCAATAGTGACTTCACAAGAAGCTTGGCCCTGAGCAGTTGAGTGATTTCTAAAGAACATTCTTGTGGCCAGCAGAGTGGAGGCATGGAGCTCAGTGGGGACTAGGGATGAAGGCCTGACCCAGGACCATGACAGCTGAGATGGAGAGGAGGTGATGGATTCAAGAGAGATTTCAGAGGTAGTGTCAACAGAATTTGGTGACTGATTAGATGTGGAGACTCAGCAAGAGAAAAGAGCCAATGATGACTCCGTTTAGGAGCCTGGCTGGCCAGTAACACCATTAAATGAAATGCTGAATTCTTCTGGCTTCAGGAAATGGAAGAAGGCAGTATAGCATCCTCTGTATATCAGTTTTTTGAGACATAAAGACTATTGTTCTGTTGACAGGCAATTTTTTTTCTCAAGGCAAAATTCCTTTTAACTTTCCTCATAGATCCTATTTCCAACAGTTATAATCATTTTCCTTTGCTCTCTTCTGGACATGCTCTAATTTCTGGCACTCTTAGAATGCAAGACACAGGCAGAGTGGGGTGGAGAGAAAGAGAGGGAGAGAGAGGAAGAGAGAAAGTGTGTGTTGGGACAATGAGGCTATGGCATAAGGATATGGCCTGAATTCTAACCTTTAACTTAGAGGACACAATGAGACAAAAGGCCTGTGGTTATTTTACCCCATCAGTACCGTGTTTCTCATGTCAGAGCTTTGCCAATTTTGACAAGGAATCAGAGGACAATAAAGCAGTAATGGAGCCTTCAGGGTTAAGACAAGGAACTAGGAGTCCTGCGGCCTAACTCAAGCTCGGCCTCAGATCATCTGAGGGGCCTTGGGAAATCATCTTCCATTCCAGGTACTCTCCTGTGCTACAGATGACATTCTGTTAGGTTGAACCATATGAAATTGCCAATACTTGGCTAGTTTCCACTGGCACAAACAGCAATATCACATGGTTCAACTTAGCACTTTCGTCTATTGTAATCATGTACCTGCTTACCTTATGACTTTGCCACAGCATGTATGCATGTGCACTTACACACACACGTACACACACACACATACACACACACACCACTACTAGATTGGCATCTCTTTTGTGTCTGAAACAGTTCTGGATCTCTGAAAAAAAAAAGTCCCTGATTTGCAGTGTTTGCCGATTTCTATGGTGGAAATTACTCTCACCATTGCCAATTTCAGATAACAGTGGGACGTCACTGAACGTGGAGTTGGGAAAAGACGTGCACAGTTGGCTCTTGAGAGCTGGTATAAGCTGACTGTAGCACACCACTGCTTATCTCTACATCCCCTTATAGCACTTAGCACAGGGTCTCAGACTTAGCATGAGGGCAGTAATTGTCAACTTGAAGATGCAGCCTCCTCCTAAGAATCTAAGCCCCACAGGTAATGACAGTAATAATGACAACCATTTTGGCACCTTGCTTCACAGTTTTCCAAATACTTTTTATATCCATTTCACGAGAGGGAGATGGCAGAAATTCATATTCTTACCTGACGGATGAGGAAGCTGAGGCCCAGAAAAGTGAGGGGAGTGCCCAAGGTCACACAGTCATGGGCAAGCCAGTACCAGAAAGGCAAGTCTCTGATGTAACTCCTAGGAAGACAGGCAGACGCTCCCACTGTTGCTGGACTCTACTCACTGGAGCTCAGCTCCATCTTGGGCTATGGAGAAAATACTCCCTGGTTAATGAGCCAGGAGCTGGGAGACTGCAGGCTGTTTCTACCAGCTGCCCACAATTACTCTGAATAGTGGATACTATGAGCATGACCAGCTAAGGAAGAAGCCACATGAGGCCATCTGTACTCTGTATGGTCCTCTGCCCAAGCCAGGAACGTGCTTAGCCTTTGTATTGAGAATGAGAGAGAAAGAAAGAGAAAGATAGGCAGAGAGACAGAGAGAGATCAAAAGATTGAGAGAGAAACTGAGATTGAGGAGTTGGGAGCATTAAGAGAATGAATTCCTTTAAGTATGGCAATTTTTCAAAATCCTAAAAACACACAAACACAAGTCAAAAATAAAACTCTGCAGTCACTGCGTCTAATGAATGGGCTAGCTATTACAGGATCTGGTAGGATCTGGTTGCTGGCAGGTACAAATGGCTTTTCACAGGGCCTTGGCCTTATGAGACAGATGAACTCATAAAGGGCAGACAACCAATGCCAAAGCATTTGAGTAATACTACCACCTTGCATTTCTATAGCCTTTTATAATTTTTAAAAAGTACTTTCACATCTTGCATCTACTGCATTTTCCAGTAGGAAAAATGAAGATGGTCTCCACTGGAGCACAGGATTGGTGGGAAGGAGGCTGAGTAGGCTTTACTGGCTCCATTTAGCAGGTGAGAAAACATGCTCAGGGCTGGATACAGACCTATCCAGGTTCTCAAGGACTTGCCTGTTACATACTCTGGCTGATGCCAACACAGTCCTGCCCCAAGCCATTTTTTCAAATTCCAGGTGAGTATAGTCCCACTTCAGACTGGCCTACCACTTAGCCCAGCCCCAGAGATGGCATTATAAATACCTTATAAATTCTTGGCTTTAAGGCTGGGCTACCCTGAAAGTAGCCCTCAAGGTGGGCTGAGGCTTTACCCTGAGTAAAGCGTTTTAGTGAGTCCTCTATTTGTACCCTGTATGCGGATATGTCTCTCTCACCTGCACAGAAAGCTCTTGGGAACTCATAAAAGCCCAGCCTTGGCACCAAGCACCAGCCACTGTCATCTCCTTCCCACTCACCCATTTGGTCCTGCTCTTCCTCACTTTCCTTCTCCCTTTGCCCACTTTAGGCCCCTTACTTGGATGATTGTTTTCATCCTGATTATGCAGCTCAGACCTTAGTCTGCTCTTCCAGGTACAGCCTGCTGCTCCTGGCTCCAGGCACTTCCAATTTCTGGAAAAAGAACCACTTGCCACCCTTCTCTTTGAAGTCTCCAATCCCACCTTCCCTTGGGGCAGGGTATTGGACCTTGAGCCTGGATGCCGACAGCCCTGGCTCTTGTGGGACTCTCAGGTCCAGCCACCAACAGGCATTCACAGAGCTCAATGGAAGAAGCACAAGAGGTCCATAACCTTACTTCCCCAGCTCCTGAAGCCTCCGTAGAGGGTGACCAGTTGACTTGATTCTCTCCCACTACAGGGTCCATGCCTAACAAGGATCCAAAGTGAGGCTTCCTATGTGCCATGGATACAAGCACAATGGCAGCTAAGACTGGCCACCAGGGCCTGCATGGACCAGGCACTGGACAGAGAGGCTTTATACACATCATTGTTAATCCCCCCAAGGTACAGATTATTTCTTTACTTTACAGATGAAGATGCTGAGGCTTAGAGAACGTCTAACTTATCCAGGTGAGTAGAGTCCTTCTTCAGACTGGCCTACCACTAAGCCCAGCCTCAGAGGTGGCATTATAAATACTCTACAGATACTTGGCTTTAAGGCTGAGCTACCCTGAAAGTAGCCCCCATGTGACCTAGTATCCAAAGTCACATAATTGATAAGTCATAGAACCAAAACTAGGACCCAGGCCTGTTAGACTCCAAAACTCATAGTAACACAGCCTCTTACAGGTTTCCAGGAGTAATGACAAAGGGCCTAGGTGAATTTGTCCAAAGTGTTCACACTTAGTATATTAAAATGAATGGAATTACCTGCTCTGTGGTTATGACTCTAAACTTTGTTCACTCTCTTATTCCTAAAAGAATGTCAATGTTAAAAGGATATTAGAAGACAAGGAAAGCAACGGCCCCACATGCCTAGGTTAGGCCATCCTTGCACGATCATGCCTTGTTCTGGGACCCACACTTGAAGAGGGCCACAAACACTGGAGTGCGTCCAGGAGGGAGGGAGAAGGCTGGTAAGAGGGCTGAGACCCAGGACAAATGAGGAAAGATTGGAAGGACCTGGAGCTGTTTAGCCTGAAAAAGATGACTCCAGGTGATATGAGTCAGGTGTCATTCTCTGCTCCCATCTAACTCAGGACAAGAGCCAAAGTCTTTACAATGGTCTACAAGGCCCTTTTCCATCTTCCCCACCCCAACATTACCTGTGTGACCTCGTCTCCTATTACTGTCCCCCTCATTCACTCCACTTCAGCCATACTGCACTCCTGGTTGTTCCTGGTATAATTATCTGCTCTTGCCTCAGGGCTTTAGCTCCTCTCTCAAATGTTACCTGCTTGGTGAGTCCTCTCTTGATCACTCTGTTTTAAATTGCAACCTCTTGTCTCTTCTCCTCCACTTTATTTTTCTTCATTGTACCTATCACCATCTGACATACTATATCTTTTATTTATTTTGTTTATTGTCTGTCCCCCTGCAATAAAAAAAAGTAAGCCCCATGAGGGCAGGTCTTTTTCTCTCTCTTGTTCACTGCTGTACTCTCAGCACCCAGAACAGAACTTGGCATATAATAGGTACTCAATATTTGTTGAACCAAAGAACACCATCTCTGCCTTCAGATTTAGAAGGACTGTTACAGGGCAAAGAGAGTAGATAGCAGACAGGATATGTGTGGTTCCCAGGGACTAAGCTAGGCCAATTCCAGCTCAATATAAGAAGGGCCGTCTTAGGCATTAAAACTGCCCCAGGAATCTATGCCAGTGAAGATGAGCAGGAACAGAACAGATGGTGTAGGAGGAATTTAAGCATCAAAAGGGGAAGGGTGAGAAAAGGATTGCAGCCTGAGATTCTAGGTTCTCCAACTCCCTCACTTACAGATGAAGAAACTGAAACTCTGAGAAATCACCCAAGTTTCCATCAGTTGCAGGTAGAGCAGGGACCAAAATCTTGGTGTCCTGAATTCCAGGACAGTAAAATCATTTTTTTTTCAATAAGAAGGTACTGTGTGGCAGGGTAATTTCTGGTAATATTCACATGTGTTTGTGTCTGTTGTCCATCTGTGTCCTCACTCCCCATTTCCCTGCTCCATGGACCTCTTGCAAGAGGGATTTCACAGTGTAGAAAGCAGAAGCAAGCTGAAGCACCGAATCTATCATTCTTTTATAAAAGCCTGAAAACCCTATTGAGGACATAATGCCATAAAGGAGAAGGAAGAGGCTTTGGAAAGCCCAGAGAGAAAAAAAAGAAGAGAGATCCCTACCACTCTCAGCCCCACCTGGAAAGAGAGAGCTCCTGAGTCTGGGGCAGTAGGAACTCAAGCACTGCTTAAGGCAGTGCCTCAAGGATGGGGAAGAAATGGCCCTGAGGTACTCAGAAGGAGGTAGAACCTAAGTCTCCAGGGCTCTCAGCTTCTTCTTCCCCACTGTTGGCATGGAAAATGAGGGTGTCAGTGGTGGCTGGAAGAGATTAGAGATTAGTTGCCCTTGCCCTAATTTCTAGGTACCACAAGCACCCCCTGGATTCCAGTGCCACCATGAGGGGGCCCCCACTTATGACTGACATGAAATTTTCTGCTTCCCTGTTAGGATGGGAGTTTGGAGTCAGAATTCAGTTACTTTAAAGAAAAAAAACAAGGACTATTTCTTGTCCACTCACATCTGAGTTTGTGGACAAAGATGGATGTCCATTCCATTTTCGGCCTCTTGAAGGACATAACATTACTTTTAATCACAGCATTCGTGGCAAGGCAGAGAGCATCCACTTTCTGTTGATGATGGGTGCTGCACAGGAGCCCTTGGGAAATCTCAGGAAATGCTCCATGGGCTGGGAGAACCACACAGACAATGTGCTCAGGTATCCAGAGGGAGGAAGTGAAAAAGCAGGAGAGAAACTGAAGGAGCAGAGGAGAGCAGCCTTCAAGAACCCATCAGATAGCAATTATTCTCCCAGAGAATGAGACTGTTTCCCACTGTGGCTATAAAGTGATTTACAATTAAATAAGTCTTCATGAGGCAGTACTCCAATTGATGGTGAAGGTCTGAGTGGTGGGAGGCCAGTTCTCCAGGCATGTAAGTGCTCAAGTCTATTGACTCACTTGGCCATTCATCATCTTTCTCAGGCCACTTATTAGCAGGTTTAAGTGGAAGGAGGGTTGGGCCCCCCTGGCTGGGAACAATTCCCAGAGGATCCAAGGCTGGGGGTGGGAATGGGGGCAGGGAGACCGTCTCTGAGCTCACTAGGGCCTGTGACCCAGGCTTGGAACTGGGAGGCTGAGCTGGGCCCAGTGGGGTAAGGAGCCAGCCTGAGGTCCCTTTTAGCTTTAGAATGCTCTGACCTTGGGCCTGCTACTGGGGGCATTGCTAGGATTCACCCCTAGCACCCCTAATGTACAGCTAACCAGCAGCTTCACTACAAGTGCAATGGAGAAAGCAGGAGATTTGAAGGCCAGTGATCTTGCTGTGTGAACTTTGGCAAGGGTCTTAAACTTTCTGAGGGCCAGTTTTCTCATCTGAAAATGCAGATAACAACACTGTCAACCTCACAGAGTTAAGATAAGGATTACACACGACAATGCAGTTAAAGTGTCTAGTGCCTGGCACATATCAATGATATTATTCCTTCTATGCTTGGAGAATTATTAGCAGTAATCTTTCTCCTCTACCACATCTTCCACCCCAGCTTGCCCACCCTCTTTCCCACCCTGGCTTGCAGTCAATGTCCTATATTATCATGAACAAGTCATTTCACGTCTTCATGCATCCATATCCTCATCTGTAAAGTTGGGATGAAATCATCTGCTCCGCCCATCTGCTTCAGGGGCCTTTTAGAAGATAATGGAGATGGAAGGAGTTAGCAGACTAGAAAGTGCTACCCTCAGGTCACTTGCTCTTATTGGCTAGGTCTGGCTCCCAGAAGCCATGCAGCCCAGCCAAAGTTTAGGAAGTATCCAGAGAGAACATGGTCAGTAGAGCCTAGAGCCCACCCAGGGTGGGGGCAGTGGGTGAGCAGCTTGCCCACAGCATTCTCCAAAAGGCTTGCACCAAGGTCTGTTATCTGTTGGTTGTACATTTGCCCCAAATAGAAACTGGGAACAAAGGCAGCCCTTTCGCTACGCACAACCCTCAAGCAGCCCTCAAGCAGACCAGAGAACAGTATTGGAGTTAATCGAGGCGGTTTTCTTGAGAATCTAAGAAAGGTCTTACTAAGTTTCCTCTACCAACACCCCCCTCGGGTATTGCAAAGGAATCCCTAGGGGGCCACAGTGAAGGCAGCCATCGGTCATAGCAGAACTGGAGGATCTCTTACCACTCATCTTGTCCAGCAGGTCCAATGCACCAGAGTCACGTGGGGTACCACAAAAAAGACCCCCATTCCAGGCTAACTGAGTCATAATCAGGGTGGAGAGTGCTGGACTTAGGTAGTTGAAAAAGTTCCATGGGTCACTCTGAGTAGCCCCTATCGTCTGATTTGCATATGGAAACTGGTCTAGTCAAATCTATGCTCATGCCACCTGCATACTATTGTTAAGGAAATTGACACTGAGAAAGAGAAGGGATTTGCCCAAGTCCCAATTGATTAATGAGGGGCAAAAATTAGAGCAGAAACCCAGGCCTCCCTAACTCCATGACCCCCATGATATTCCAATGGATATCATAAGACCTTCCCAGAAGGTCTTGCTCCAACACCACCCTGATCGACCACGATCCTCTTCTGCCTTCCATGAGCAGCCCAGGGCAAAAAATTCAAAGAATTTCTATGAATTATCAACTCCCCTCCTCTCTTTTCTCTCTTGCTAATTTGCTTTTATTTTGGCTTTACTTGATTCATGAGGTCCTGGGAGCCTCCAAGCTTCTTTGCCAGTCTGGGAGGAGACCCCAGGGAGCCCTCCAATTGTCTGTGGCAGCACTGTCCACAGCACTTGAGAGTGCTGTGAAGTAGCAGCTGCTATTTCAGGCCTTCTGGCTTGGACGTGGCAATTGGGTGGAACTCAAGGAAGCCCACCACCAGGTGCCAGATGCCCTTTCTTGCCAGGGGCCAAGGGTAAGAATCTGGATTAGAGAAACCAAAGCCATTAGCACCATCACCTTCTCCTGGTTGATGCACAGATAGGCCTTTGCATGGGTAATAGAAAGGAGCAGGTGATTCCTGCCTAGGCTGGGACAAGCCTGGAAATCAGGACATGACCCCAATGTGACTGGGTTGTTGCTGTGGTACACCTCTGGTGCCTACCAGATGAAATGCCCTGCAATAAAGGACAAAAGCCACATGCTACCCACTCAGCCCCACGGCGGAATAGGTTGGGCAGGCAGCTGCCCGGCCAGCATCTCTGCCCATAGGCCTGGGTGAAGGATGCCATTCCTGTGGCTTAACCTGACAGTCCCACTATTAGACACATCCTTTGGATGGAGCCATCAGTAGGAGGTCCACACTTCTGCCTCCTAGCTGGTGGGAAGGCCAGCACACTTACATTAACAAAGGCTAATTTCAGGGGGCCGCCTGGTGGCGCAGCAGCTTAGTCCGTGCTTGGCAGCCCGGGGTTCGCAGGTTCGGATCCTGGTCGCCCGCCAACGCACTGCCTGTCAGCCACGCTGTGGCGGCGTCCCATATAAAGTGGAGGAGGATGGGCACGGATGTTAGCCCAGGGCCGGTCTTCCTCAGCAAAAAGGGGAGGATTAGCAATGGATGTTAGCTCAGGGCTGGTCTTCCTCACACACACACAAAAAAAAACAAAGGCTAATTTCAGAAGTGCTAGCCAGCCCCTGGCAGGTCTCAGTGTGTGAAAGGTGTGATGGAGTGTCTACCAACACAGCATCAGACTGAGATGCATGGCACAGCTCGAATGAAGAACTGATGCTTCCTCTACTTTCAGTTTCAACTCTGGCTTCTGTTTCCCCTATTGGGTCCCCCCACCCCTTGCTTTCTCCATTTCCCTTCAAGAGCAAAGCCAACAACCATGGGTCACAGGCATGCTACTGTGGAACAAACCACAAGAATGCACTTTAGTGACTGGGGGGGGTCCCTCTTGAACCCAGTTTATTAGCATTCAGCAAAAGACATATGTTACAAACAGGCAGTGCATCAAGATATCCAGATGTCAGTGAGAGCTAGGATCGGAGAGGCCACAATCCAGGCAATTCCGTGATGTCTCAGGGATAGGGAAGAGGAAGGTAGCACACATCCGGGGGCCATGCACCCCTTTCTGTACTGGGAGAAAAAGAACTCTTACACCTGGGGTGGGAGGTACTGCAGTTCCCAATTTCTTCCTTCTGTCCCCCAGCCATATTATTTAACATGAGCTAAATATACATTCCTGGTTTCTTCCCCACCCCCAGCCCCATACACAGCAGGGAAAATGAGCACCAATAGTAACAAGAATAATTAAAGCCCCTCCTCTGAGTAGGCCCAACCCTCACACACATACATGCCATGTAGATTTTCTTCTTTGGAGTGACTATAGGATGGAAAAGTGGGGATCATGCCAGCAATCCATCACCCTGACAGTCACTGTTCCCCAAACTACCATCCACATGTGAGCTGGAGAAGGGTGGGGGAGGGGGAATGGTGATAGGGGGAGAGATTCCCCCAAAGCAGCAAGAGGGGCCAAGGAGTTCCCCAACGTCTCTTCTGGGCAAATGTCACAATCAACTGAGCTCCTGGAAAGTCCCATGCAAGAGTTTCCTCAACGAGATGGCCAATTCCTGATGGCTCAAACATCACTGCCATCTGTCTCCCCCAGCTTCTTAGGGAGAGGGGGCATGGTTAAACCCCCTGCCCTCCCCACTGGGTGGAGAATGTCCCCAAAATGCCCCTTTGGAGAAAGTCAACATGACAAATAGCACAACAATGGGCACTCTGGTTTCAAAATGAAAGCACAAAACATAAAGAGGGAACAAGAGAGAGAGAGATGAGTACTTCCAGAAGGTCTACACAAGGGGAAGGGGCAGAGCCCAAAAGAAAAAAATAAAGCCATAAAACGACAAGCTGTCTACCAGGTTCCACATGCCTGAGTCACCTGGCATTTGTCTTAGCATCTGGGCATCTTCTGCTGTCCCTATCATGGAGGGAGGGGATGGACAGTGAGATACATCAGGGGTGGGGAGAGGGAAAAGAGGGTGGGCCCTGGGCGGTTGAGATGCCAGCCCTCTGCATAAGCAGCAGCAATTTTTGTGTCATCTTTGTTTTGTTTAAAACTGTAAACAGCACCACTTAAAAATAAAATATATCAGAAAAGAACAATTGATAAACATTGTTTTCCATGAATATAAAATGCAAATAATACAAAAATAGATAATTGACTTTTGATATATATATATATATTAAAAACAACTTGGATGCAACATACACATGGGTAAACTTGAAGTCTCCCTGCTAAACTCCCCATGCCTCCCTCTTAGCATTTGGGCCCAGGGGCAGAGGGCCGGTGGGGTGGTGGCACTGGCAAGGGTGGGAAAGTCACTGGCAGCAGAGTGAAGGGAATGCACCCTGCGTGAGGGAAGCTACTCCCCTCCTTGGTACAGCACTGAGGAGGGAGGGAGACTGGTGTTGACCGAAGCCTTTGGCCCAGGAGGCTACTGGACTGGTGCCCAAGCTGAGTCCAGATGGGCAGGGCAGGCCCTAACTGGGCCCCAAAGCAGGGTTTCCTTGAAGGCGCTAAAGCACCGAGAAACTAGCAGCCCTGGTAGAGGCCTGCTAGGTGGCCTTCTCTATCCACAGTCACTGGTCCCCCACGGACTGTTCTCATCTGGGAATTCTCAGGATCAGAGCTGTTTGGCACTAGCTAAGCCTACTGGGTAGCAAAATGAAGGCAGCCACCTCCTTTCAAGTCATATCTTCCCTCGAAGTCACATCCAAAAGCATTATCCCAGGACCTTGCAATGCAGACATGGTATTCACCTGGTCACAGCCTAGGAGGTGTGGACTTGACACTGATACTTTTAGTAGTCCAGGGCATATTTGGTGCTAGCCAAGCAAGCACTGGCTTATGTCTGAGGAGAGACCTGGAGCTTAGCTAGCTCTCCCTGTGTCACCCTGAGCTACCATTCCGTGTCCTCAGCCAGGTCTTCCTTCTTCTTCTAGTCTGCAGCTGGGATTTGGCCATGAACTGCTTAGATCTAGAGGAAGACTCAAAGGAGCTTGCTTCTGCAGCCATGCACCCTGACTGTCCCACTTCTGGTGGTGAGGATCCTGTCCCTGGCTGGCCAGGATAGGGAAAGGACTTGCAGGCAGCAATGTTGTCCAAACCATGAGCTGCTGCTCAATCCTAGGTCCTACTTTGTGGAATGTGACCTTCCAAAACCCAGTAAAGTGTGTCAGGGCTACGACTGCTCCCCTCAGAGGCAGCACCTCTTGCTGCCCTCTTGTCACTGAGGGCAGCTCTCACCCTCGGCCAAAGGCTGACTACCTACTTTTTCTCTTCCCAGATAGGCTGGTGGTCCAGCGGCCTCTGGAGGCTGGTGATCGCTCTACTACCTGCTGTGGCTGGCACAGTCCACATACAGATAGGAGCTTGAGCTGCCTTGAAGGACAAGCAGAGACAGAGGAGGCAAGTGGTGGATTCCCCCCTGTTGTAAAGGCATTTGGTGAGTGTTTACTTCCTGCCAAACAGCCAGGCCAATTTCAGGCCCACCTTCCGAGGGCAGCTTTGGTGAGAGGCTAGACAGTTGAAATTTGGGCACTTCTTTCCTGGAATGCTGTGCTTGGGGTAAGGAGGGCCTTCCTCACTCTCTTTCATTCTCCAGCTCCATGATTCATGCATTTCTTCATGATGCAGACAAAGTCAGCCTGGAGAGTTGGTCTGGGTCCCTTGAGTGGTCGTGTTGGTGCCATGCAAACTCATGTGGCACTTCTAGGGGTACAGCTTCTACCAGCCAGGTATATGGAAGGGCACTGGGCCAACCCCAATCTGAGAAATGGTGACAAAGACCAGCATGGACATATCCCCTGGCCAAGCAGCAGTCTGCCCACAAAGTCACCTTGACTCGGGGAACCAACAACACTCTGTTTCCAAGCTAAGTTGCCATGTTTCAGGAATGGCAAGAGCCCTACTGATCTCTTCTCTTAACGGGCATGGAGATGGGTGGAAGATGGGGGCAGGGATGGGGCAGGGGGGCAAGGATCATAATTTGGGTCAACATATCCAGGCAGAACATGTTCCATATGCTATTTCCAATTACGAAATTCAAAAGGAACCCTCTCATATTGGGGATCAATGAAAGGTTGAGCCTGGTAAGATTAGCCTGTTACAATGTCTTCCTGACAGCAATTCTTCCCCACCAGTATTTCCGAGCTGGTTTAACATGAAAACTGCAGATGCAGGAGAAGGGAAGGTGACATTCATTCCATAAAGGGCTGCAACCACCATGTAAATTAGAGTCCTGCAGCTTGGCAGAGTGAGGGCTGGTCACAGTCTTTCCTCTCAAGAAGCCCGGTCCTTTGATGATGCTAAGGACTTGGCTAATTGGAAGATGAAAGCTCTTTAGAGAGCCCGGAACAGCAGCCTAAACGCCTTTGGTATCCTGTGTCTTGGGAGTGCTAGCCTGGAGCCTCTTTACATCACCCAGATGAAGGGATGGGCAATGCTTAAGGAACTTTTTGTTTTTGAGGGGGAAGCAATTTTCCCTTCTAAGAAGCTGGGGTGCCTCGAGTTCTGCAGTGTCTGAAATCCTCTCTCCTGCAGGCTGGGACAAATGGACTTCCTTTTCCTATCCTTCCCCTGCAACCTGCAAAAACCCCAACCCCTATGGTCAAGCCTAATTTAGGCCATTTCTCTTCCTGTATCTCAATTAAAAGAATGTGTTCCTTGTGATGAGATTATGAAAATTTCCTTTGGATGAAAAAAGAACCAAAATTCAAAAGCATCTGCAACTCAGGCAGTCACAAGCTTAAGAAAGGAAGAAGGAAAAAATCCTATCATGCCAGAGCTCAAGACTTATGGCAGTGTCTATGATAGAACCCTATTTTGTCTTCTGTTTGCAACTTGATGAATCTGATCACTCCATTAAGGGGATTAGCATTTTTGCCTTCAACCCAAGCTATGGCAGGCCAGGTTAAAAGGCCATCTGGGTACGATGTGAAAGCCCACAGCAGTAGGCAGTGAGACACATGCTACTTGATCCTCTCAAGGACAGCTAGCTGGGGTGAATAGACTATAGTCATCTGATGTAACGGTGGCAGCTACGCCAAGACCGAAGGGAGTAGGGGTGGGGAGGATCTGTACCATAATCTCACATTCCTTGTTTCACAGGAAACAAGCCCCCTGTCCCCGAGTGGGAGGCAGTGCAGACCTGGCTGCTAATCAGTGGTTTATCATTCACTGGGTTGGTATGGGGCCCTAAGGGTTCAGCCTGTGTCAACGATGCATGCTATATATATCATCACTAACTCAGCAACTGGAATAGGCACAAAATTACAGCATCCCAAACCCTGAGTGGGTCACAAGAAGAAACCCCAAAAGCAAAATCCAGAGCACAGCAGCAGCAGCAGCCTTCCGGGGCAGATGTACTCAAGCTGAACGTGGCCACAGATGGCAGAAGAGGGAAGGGGGAAAACAAAGGTGAAAACTCACAGATGAGTTTTCCCTGGCCAAAAGGATTTTCAAGTTAAACAGCAACCCCCACCCTCCCCACCCCTCTGCCCAACCCCCGATCCCCATTCACATGCTCAGGCCCCATGCCCCCACTCCAGAACTGATGATGACTACTCGGCTAGGTTTCCATTTACAACAGTGGAGGAGTAGCCGGCGGGGAGAGAGGCACCTTGTTCGGCCCTCTCCTTGGACAGGTCAAGGCTGGAAACCTCGTAGTGAATAGGCTGAGCCTGTGGGGTCTCAGGCCGGACCCTGGAAAGCTGAGGGATGCCATGGGTAATGCCCACAGGCTTGGCCTGGGGAAGAGGGCTAGGGCTGAAGCATCCAGAACTGGAGGAGCAACTAGGCTCATCAACAGGCAGCAGCACATCTCGAGGCCTGGCCCTCACACTCTGGGGTGCCTGTGGCTGGAGGTTATAACAAGGGCCCATGGGCAGGGGTAGGTGCGAAGGCCGAGCTAGCTGAGGCCCGGACTCCCTGGGTGCCCTTGACTCTGATCCCGGTACAGACGACACCATTGACATGGCCGCAGGAGGTACGCAACAGGCTGCCTGCCCATATGGAGACTGGCTGGAAGGCCCATCCAACTGGCTGTGACTTATCCAGGCAGGGACTGGCCCCACTGGGAGTGGACAGGGAGCCCAGGTAGGCCAGTCATAGGCCCCTGGAGGTTCAGTATAGAGGGACAGGGGACTGTCTCCACCCCATTCTTCTTCCTCTTCTTCATCTGAATCTTCCTGCTGGGCCTGAAGCTCATCAGACTCCATGCAGCCTTGGGCCAGGTGGGAACTGGAGAGCTCGAGCTCCAAGGTCTCTGCAGTATCAAGGGAGCGGCTCCTTCTGTTGAGGGCCATGGCGGCAGGTGGAGGTCGAGGGTGCATGCCAGGCAGTCCCAAGTATCGGGGGAGACTGCTCACACCCCAGGGCAGCCCTTGGTAGAATCGGCTGCGGTAGTTCTTAAAGGCATGTTTCTGGTAGTAGCCCAGCTCAAAAGCTTCCAAGGAGGCTGCAAGGTCTTCATCATTGTGGAACTCAGGATTCTCTTCACACTTGCCTTCCCCATCCCGTTCCACATCAGCAATGTCAAAGGTCACCATGGGGGGCAGCTCAGGGAGGTTTTGAGTGAAGGATGAGTCAGAGTCAGAGCTGCAGGACATGCTGGAGAAGAGGTTCCCATTGCTGGTGAACTCCACGAGGGCCTGTGAGAAACTCACAGTGGCATTCCCTTCCTTTTCAACCTCCTCATCCTCTGGCTCCTCAGGGGGTGAATAAGTAGGGTAGGCCCTCCTGGGAGATCCTCCAAAATTTGCTTCCTGCATGTCTGGCTCAAACATAGCATCGCTCTGAAAGAGATGCATCAGGCAGGTACTTTGATCTTTCTTGGAGCAGGTTCCCTCAAAACGCTTCTCCAGAGGACGGAAGTCCCTCCAGTCCGGCTCACTGCTTCCAGTGGCAGGGAAAGCTGAGGTGGTTCCCCACTGGGAAGTCTGAGAGGCTCCTGATGCCCCTGCCACCAGGCCCATCACTGATGGGCCTAAAGGCCTCATCTGATACTCCATGATGGGCTTCTCCTGCCGGGCCTGGAGCTCTCGTACTTGAGCCTCTCGGGCACAGGCCTCCCTGGCATAGGCCTCTCGGGCTCGGGCCTCTCTGACATGAACTTCCCGGGTGTGGGCCTCTCGGGCATGGGCCTCCCTGGCATGAGCTTCTTGGGTATAGGCCTCCCTGGTGTGAGCCTCTCGGGCATGTGTCTCCCGGGCCTCTTGGGCCTCAAGCTGCTCCCGCCGAAGCTCCCAATACAACAACTGTTTCTGGATGGTCACTAGCCGTTCTTCCTCTGTTTCCATCGCCCCCGGTGGCCGAGAGGAAGAAAAGGGCTCAAAGTTCAAGAAAGGGTCAAATATCTCAGAGCTGCGACCGTGGAGGTCATAAAGGCAGTCATCTCCAGGTGGAGAGTTCTCAAGACTGTCATCTGGCTCATAGAACTCATAGAGGGCATCTCCACTGTAGCTGTCTCGGGGCAGGCAATCCCTGCGGACAAGCCCCAAGACCTCACCTGAATCATCCTCAAATCCAGGTGTGGTGGAGTCATAATATCCTTCATCACTATTGGGGGCAGACTCTTGCTGGTCACTCTGAGGAGTCAAAAGATCCCCAGGGGCTAGGCCAGGATAAGACCTAACTGGGTCAAGGAGTATGTAGCCATGGTGGCCTGGGGATGTGGTGGGATGGTAGCCCAGATTCAGATTGGGTCTTGGGTATATCTGGGCACTTGCCCACAGATATTCTAAGTCATCATCTTCTTCCTCCTTGACTTCCTCTTCTTCCTCTAATTCCACCTCCTCTTCCTCCTCTTCTTCCTCCTCCTCATCATCTGGCAAGGCCATCTCCTCCCCACCTCCTTGGTAGGTCACCAGGCAAGAACTTCGCTTGGTCCCATCTCGGTTGGCCCTCTGGCCTCCAGAGGCCATGCTATCTGTCATACTGTCCATGTCCTGCTCTGCTATGATGTCACCACAACCTGTCAGTGAGTCAAAACTTTTCAGGGATGTGACATCCCCAAACAGGAGGCTCAGCTGGTCCCCCACAGGGCCATTAGGTGGATTTACTTCTCCTGCCTCCACCTTCTCCCCTGTTTCTAGGCTGTGGAACTCCTCTGGGCCACTGGCTTCAGAGGCAGGCTTAGGCTGTAGAAGTGCTGAGGCACAGGCCTCACAGGCCCTGGGTTTTTCTGGATCTTTACAGGCTGTCTTCTCAGTGGCTGCTGGAGAAGGCTCTGGTGCTGAAGAAACTTTTGGCCCAGGGGCATCTTGGGGTTTGGCATTTTCCTTTCTTGGGGCTCGGAGGGTCTCCTCGGCGTGCGGCAGAAGGGCTGAGCTCACATGCTCATGAGGCCTGGCTCTGGCCCCCTCAGGCCCATTGGCTCCTGGTTCACTTTGCTCAGAGCCAGACACCTTGCTCTTCCGGTGACGGCGGATACTGCTGAAAAAACCTTTTAGTCCTTTCTTTGGCTTGGGCACAGAGGGAGCCTTCTCAGCCCCAGCTTTCTCTGTGGCTCCAGCCATAGACGTCTTGCATCTGGAGCCTGTCTCCAAAGCCCCATGGGCACTCTGGGAGCTAGGAAGTTGGCAGGGTGACTCAGGCAAAGGTAAGGAAAGGCTGGTTCTTTCACTGACAACGTCTTCAGAGCCACGGGCTACTTCACTCAAACCATCATGGGTCTTGCTCTTGCTAAGACCCTTCTTCGAGCTGCCTTTCCCAGAACCTTTGCTTCGTCCCCCTCCAAATAAACTAGGCAAGGTACAGATTCCCTTCTTACCACCAAAGAGTTTCATGGCAGTTTTCTTCAGCCTACCTGGGCCAGATGAGGGTGGCTCTGATGCTGGCCCTTCCGTCATTTCAGCTGCTTTGTTCTTGGCTCCTTTCTCTTCCCCTTGGTCCTGGGTATCCACAGAGGCTGCTGCTCCCTTGGACTGAGCAGCTTCATCCTTTTGGGTCTCCATGGTGATGGGGACAACTCAGGTATGTTCAACTGAAAATGCAGCCTTCTGGCTTCCAGGCACTGTTATAACATCATCAGTCAGGAAGCATCACAGTTGGGTCTGGAGGAGATGAAAGAGACAAAGACAGAGAGACAGTACTGGTGAGCAAGCATCCAGACTGGGTTTGTTTTCACAGGTGTCTGTGGTTTCAGGCTTGAGTGGAACCAGAAAGAAAGAGAAAATGTAGGGAAAACCTTAATGCATTCCATATGCTTGGCTTGCTAGGCCAGCCTCCTCTGGGCCCCAAGGCAGTGAAACCCTACACTCATCCACAGGCAGCCATCACCCCTACCCCCTTGCCGTGTCCACTCCCTTCAGGCCACCCTAAGCTCAGGGGAGCACTGGGCAGGGGGAATTGCAGATGTGAGAAAGTCCTAGTGGTGCTACGACTGCGGGAGGGATTTTCAAAGAGGGTAAGGTAGGGAGAGGCAGGAAAGGCAGGAGGGAGGTTGGCTCTGACAACACAGAATTTTTGAAAAGCATCTGGCAAAACAGCCCATTGAGTCCTCACTGGGCTCTGCAGGGTCCAGGCCTCGATTTCACATTAGCCTGGGCTCTCACTGACTGGGCTCTTTCTTCCCTGCAGCTGGGAAGAAAAGTAGACCTGAAGTTTCACCTCCTCCCCATAGGCTCCCTAAATTGCCTGCGGGACCATGCTCGGGCCTTCAGAAGTCCAGAGTAGGAGCCTTGCAGACCCCCATTCCAAGCTGCAATCCAGGATCTGCTGACACAGCATGGTGGCCTGGGGGCAAGGTATTCTCTCAGCTTCAGTATCTTTAGTCCAAGAGGCCTAGCAGTACCTCCCCCTCATAGTGGTTATGTGAGGGGTAGGTCTAAGTCAGATCCTCTATTGACTGTCTTGCTGGGAAGAGATTTTAACTCGGCCCTTGGCAACTAGAATTCTCAAGTTCCACTTTAGAACCATGAGGCAGACTGTTTCTTCTCCACTCCCTTCATTATTTTGGCCCCCATCTAGCTCCCTATCTAGAAAGGGAACTCCTTGAAGGCGCAACTCCACGATTCATATTCCTGGCCTGGAAGTTAGCCTCTTAACAGCTATTTAAATAGATAAACCTGGTGCAAGGCACACCCTTCTGTTCAAGGCTCCCAGTCCTCCAAACATCCAAATGCCACAGAGATGGATAAAAAGAAGGGCTAGCCACCATCCACCCCGACACACGCCACCCCCCCGCCCCCGGCCGCAGGTCTGATGTATTCATTCCAGTGACTGCAGCTGGTCGACAGCTAGATCAGTGACCAGCCTGCTAAAACCCAACGACCCCCTCCCTGGAAAGTCCCTCACAACTACGTCCACTCTCTGTAGAGTAGCCACCAGCAGACGGGGAGCTAGGGTAGGGAAGGGAGACAGAACGGCTGCTGGGAGCCAGAGAGAGGCAAGCTCCACTGTTGTCCTGGGAGCAGCTAGCACATCAGCCATGTGATTTGCTTCCACGGTAATAAGACTCACACATTCACCTGCAGTGGGAGACTATGGACCATCACTGGGGGTGAAGAGAGGCTGGCAGCTACACTCTAGCCTCTGACCTCATTTGAGGAACCCTCCTGGAGTTCTTGATCCTGTCTTGCAAACATTAATTTTGTGCCTTGTGCCTTGCTTGACACTTGAATCATCAGCGTGATCCAGGCTTCCATCAGAAGCACTCTGCAGAACTGAATATTAAACCTGGAACAAGATAATGGCTGGTTATCCAGAAAAGAGAGAAAAATAATAATAATAACTCATCTGATCCCCTCTCTGCAGAGATCTGTATTGCCATTTGCTCAGGTTAGGGTTTTTTTCCTGTGTGATATATTTTTTCAGGACATTGTTCCAGTTCAGCCTTGCAACTGATAGCCCCACAAATACGCAGTGCCACCCCCCAAAATACACAATCATACATACACACACAACCACTCAGAGTCCTCTGCCCCAGCGTCTGATGGGAAAAGGGGCCCTATCATCTATCTGAATCCCCCACTTTTCAAAGCACAGATGTTTTTACCTCAGCCCTGAAATCACCAACAGTGTTGTCATTATGGTGCTGGGCATGAGGCAGATGCGGTGGCAGTAGTGGAGCTGTTTGTGAAATTGTATTCCCCTCTGTGGAATTATGACGAACCTCTCCTGAACATTCAGTAAGTGATAGACATTGAGCTCAGCGCTGCAAGGCAGAACAAGAAGGGAGAACCCCAGCCTTTGCTTTTGGGGAGCTCCTAGGCTAAGAGGGAGAGAGTCCTATACGTAAAAGTCTGAAGGCACAGCATGATGTGCCTTAAAGAAGAGCCCCCATTATTGCTTAAGCTAGGTGGTGGGGTATCATTCTTTATACTTTGTTATCAAATTCCAGGATAAATTTTAAAGGCAGAAAGACACCCCCTGGGCTCAGAAAAGCTGCCATGAGGAGGAGGCATTCAATTTGGGCCTTGTCAGACAGGAGTGAGTGGAAATGGCAATGATTTAGGGGAAGGGATTGGCGAGACTACTAAGTGTGGTTGGGCATCAAGGAAGACCATAGGCCAAGTGAAAAACGTCATGGGCCTAGACATCCTTGTGAATCAAAGGCTGAATTATCCTGCTGAGTTTGGGGCTGGAGTTCCTGTGAACAGGGGGATTAGACAAATTGAACCTCAAAGAGGGCCACTTTCCAGAACCTTGATGCCCTGGCTGGAGGGCAGTCCCTTTGGGTCTTCTCTTGCCCTTGCTCCTGTGCTCCGTTGGGGTAGAGGCCAGCCCACTGCTCTCTACATTGTCCCCTTCCCTGCCACAGGCATCTGCAGTGTGTTATGGAAGGAGCCACGGGCCACAGGGCTGGGGTCCAGGTTATGCCAGGGGACCCTGAACAGGCCAAGGCACCCCTCCGAACCTCAGGTACTTGTGAAACAGAGATCAAAATAACTCCTCCATCTATCACCCCATCGCCCCAGTCCACTGCAGTGGTGTGAGAATTAGATGGGATAATGGACACCAAAAGAACTTTGTAAACTGTAAAGTGCAGTACAAATGAGAAAGATTGGCATTACTGTTATTACCACCTTCAAGGTCAGATGCTAGTTTCTTAGGAAGTAGCAGACCATGTATAAAAAGCTGCTCCTTTGGGAAAGTCATTCACTGCAGGGAGCCTGAGGGACCAGCTGCTTTGGCCCATGCTGAGGAGGAGCCAGGTGTGAGGGGATTTTAAAGACCTGTGTGGATTTATACAAAGTCCTCTGCTTAGAAAGTCCTCAGTTTAAAAGCCCTCTGTGTGTGTGGTGGCAGTGGGTGAACTAGGCCGGGTTGTGTCCCCAGAACTGAGATTCTCTCCCCCCAGCTTCAGGCCCTCCTCCCAACTAGGCCCAGGGTCATCTTTGCTGGCAAGAACCAGCCTTGAAACCGTGCTGTCTCCCACCTCTGTGCCTTGTCCCTCCCAGGGCCATGTACCCCCGACAAGCCACTCATAGTGTCTCTACCTCTGTACCCCCAAGACAGTAGAACAGGAGGTAGGTGGGATCATCCACAGCTGGTCTCCCTAGCCCAGCCCAACCTAGCCACCTCTGGCCCAGGCCCCTTCTCCACACTCCAGGTCCCAATGCTGTCCTTCACCAATGGGCTGTGCTGCCTTTACTTGGGACCACAGAGTTCATTGGCCAGAAGAGTGAGGTGGGGTAGAAGACAAATGGGACAGCGAGGGACAGACTTTGCAGCTCCCCCAGGGTGAGGCTGCCATCCCTCATGGTTCCTGCTAAGAAAGTGGTCCTGCCAAATGCAGGGCCCCTCAACCCTTAGGGTTCTCAACCTGTATGGCTGTCTAAGTTTCAGGTGGACTGGCAGGTCAGGGAACCCTCTAAGGCTACTCTGTGGTCTCTGGCAGGGGCTGCTTGCTGCAGCTGCTGCTATCATGGCAGGGAGTGGGCTGTGGCCATCCCTGCCCCCAGGGCCAGCCTCAGGCCATTCTGGGACCAGCGGAAGGCTGGCTATTAGGGCAGAGTTTCTTCCTTCTCCCCTCCTCTCAAAACACAGGCAGGAGACCAGCCACAAACCTGCCGCAGGGACCCTTCTCAGTGAGGAGGAAACAGCTGCAGCCTGAGCCTTGCACATTTTGCTCCTGGCCCAGCTTCCTGGGGCCAGCTCAGCCAACTTAGAGAAGGCTGAGTTCAGGGAAGAAGCAGCATGTGAATTTATGCAGTAGTTCCAGAGGCATGGCCTCAACCAGTCACAGTTCCCCAGAACTCCTCCAAGCAGTCTTCCTGGGAGCAAGCCCACTCTAGACCCATTCTGCCCTTGCGCATGGGTTGGGGAGGTGTGCTAAGGAAGAAGTGGTGAGGAGAGGGAGTCCCCCCGCCCCCGCCCCAAGAGTCAGCCAGTTCTGCACTGTAATCAGCTGTGCCTACCTGGGGGAAATCCAGCAAGTTTTTTCAGTTTCCTCAACTGGAAAATGAGGCTATTGAGAGTGCTTACCTCTTAAAGCTATTGTAAGCAACAAAACCAACGTATACAAAGTACCAAACAAAACGCATTATATAGCAGAGGCTCAAAAACATAGGAACTAATTTTTAAAATATTTTATTCAAACTATAGTTGGATAATTTCTAGCAGCAAAACTACCTCAGTCAAGGTTGAAAAGGGTACCCCCAGGGCTCTATGGGTAAGTCACCAAACCTCCTTGGGCCTCAGTTTCCCCAAATGGTAAATGAGGGTGACTGTGTAGTCATCTCACAAGAGGCTTTAGTTGCTCTTTTAGCCAACCTTTGATATTCAGGGACTGAAAATATTGCCTTGAGTCAGCCACTGGCTAACAGCTCTGGATTATCGGGGAATTTCAACTAGCCAGGTTCTCTAGCCCAGGCCAGAAAGGTCAACAATTCAAACTCAGCTAAAAGTACCAACATCAAAGGAAATGCAAATCAACAGACATCCTTCTTCCACTCAGGGTACTTACTAGCTTACAAAGTGTTCCCCACTCTCTCACCCACCATTTGCCCTTCCCAGCAATCCATTTATCAGGCCGGGTGGGGGAGGGAAACTCCTTGTCACAGAAGGAGACTTTCCAGGATTGGGAAAAGATTTGCCTAAGGTCACACAGCGGGATGGTGACAGAGCCACACCAGTTCCCAGGCCTCTTGAGTCCAAATCCCATGCCATTCTGCTTCACTGTGCTGGCCCCCAATCAAAGGAGGAAGACTGAGAGCGAGAACTGTGCAGATTCCCTTCACACCTGCAAGAGCCGTCATCTCCCCCTCCCATGGCACCCCTGTCCCAGCCCAGCTGAGCCTTCTCTGCAGCATTTCCAGTTCTCACTGGCTGCCACTATTTTGGCCCCACCTAGCACATTCCAGAAAGCCTGCTGACTTCAGAATCCAAGGGCTGCCAACCCAGCCTGTGGTTGCTCTCCTCATCAGCAACCCCAGCACCACCACTCCCAAACCATGGAACATGTTCCTCTACTCTCCTTTTCCTTGGAAGACAAATTTGAGGAGCCAAAAAAAGGTTCTAGAACCCGCCAATGGGGACAAAGATGCAGAATTTGAGCTACTGGTCAAAGAAAATGACCTGTGAGATGATCTGGAACTTGACTCACCCATTTCTAAATCCCACAGCAAAGGTCCACTCTCAAAACCATTTGTTCACAGCCTGAAGGAAGGGCTGCCTGGTTTGGTACCCTTTGAGCCCCACCCAAACTACCCCTGCAACCACCCCTCCCCTAATCTGCAGCTTTCCTGTTGAGGAGCACCTTCTCTCAAGGGGGCATCCCACTAACTCTAGATGCAGCACAGACCCCAAACTGGGCACTGTCACCCCTGCTCCTATTCCCCCACCACCGGCCCCTCAATTGAGTTGTTAACATACTCAGCCCTGGGTAATTCATTCTGGCAGGCCTTAGTCTGTCCATTCATCTCTCTCAAATGGACCCTCCTTGATCTTATAATCACTACATCTAGCACAGAGCAGGAGCTCAAACAACATTGAATCAACTGAATTCTAATTCAGCTGGAGTTTATCAGCCCAGAACTGAAATGCTGACTTCACCCCTTACAGGCTATGAGGTTTGAGAAACTGGCCTAACCTCTCTGAGACTAAAATGCCTTATCTGTAAAATGAAGAAAATGCTACCTACAGTGCAGGGTTGTGGTAAGGATTAGAGATGGTATCTGCAGGGGCAAACTGCTCTTTAGGTACTGAGCAGATGCTCAATAACGGGCCGTTGCAATGGGGCCTCTTGCAGTCACCTTCTCCACTCCAGCTGTACAGCTGCCACCCCATCTCCTCTGAAGATGACACAAGCCTCTTAGCTGAGCTCCCTCTGGTCCCTCCCTGCTGCAATGCTGAAGTCCCGCCCCCTTCCATCTCATCCATCCTGCACACCCTTGCCAGATTAATTTTCTTACAACCCTGATTTCAGCACATCACTCCTCTACTTACCAAATTATTCCGCATTGCTTACAGGATCGAGGCCAAACCCCTTTGCCTGACCTTCAAGACTTGCTCTCTCTGCAAGCCCCTTGGTAGGTTTTCCTAGCATCACTTCTCCCCTCAGCCCCAGCCCCAAATATACAGGGGCTTCTCCAGTCTGGGAGATGTGGTCACCCAGACAATATCTCTCCCTAGAAATGGGCTTTCCTGGTGAGTCTTCTTGATGCCCCAGCTTTCTCCTCAGGCTGCTGAGGTTACCCTCCCCAGGTCGGCTAGAATGACAGGGGCCACCTACTTGCCACTCTCCTCTCAGGCTCCCAAATCTCCTTAGAGAGGAATGTATCTGAGGTGGGTGCCATGCCTGCATAGTAAGGCTTCCACTATGCCAGTACTGACCCAGCAAGGGTGAAATCAGAGACAGGTGCCACAACCCGCCCACCTTAGTTCAGATGAAGAACAAGAGAGGAGCTAGCCCCAGGGAAACAGATGTGACAAGGCAGCTCAGGAAAGCCTGCAGAGGAACAGCTGGGCCAAATGAACAAAGGAGACCCCTGATTTACCTATGTATCCACTCCCCTATACCCAGCACACCCTATGTGAGAGGCCAGGTAAGAAAACTGAGGCTCGGGAGGGGATCAAAGTTAGTGTACTTGGAGGAAGAAGCCTTGAATTGGGGGCCAGGAGCTTTGTGCTCCTGTGTAACCTTGGGCAAATCCCTTTCCTGTCGTGGGCCTCGGTTTCCCCATCTAGAAATGGGAGACTGGACTAGAGAGTCCGCTTGCCCCAGGTTGCATGAGAGGTTAGGGGAAAGGTTGTCCTTTGCCCAGTTTTCCAGTGGCTGCTGAGTCACAGGAGACATGGTGGGGACATGTGATTTTGGGGGTTCTAGACTTTGCTGGAAAGCCTGGGTGCCTAGCTGGTTGAGCCCAGTCCACTACTGCAAGACAGAGGTGCACTGCGGCCCAGCCTCACCCCTCATGCTTCCCCCCGCAACCCCGCCCAACACTTTGCTCTTTTAAAATGCATTAGGCCTGGCCTGTGAGTATTTCCT
This sequence comes from Tapirus indicus, assembly GCA_031878705.1. Classification (NCBI taxonomy): domain Eukaryota; kingdom Metazoa; phylum Chordata; class Mammalia; order Perissodactyla; family Tapiridae; genus Tapirus; species Tapirus indicus. The sequence continues at coordinate 52,025,310 of CM062942.1, forward strand.
GTATGTCCAGAAAGGGGGACCCTGAGAAGAGCCTCAGCCCCCAGCAGGGAGGACTGAAGAGTGCTGGATGGAGAAGGGGGGGTAGTATCTGCTGGGAAGCCCAGCAGGGAAATTTAAAATCCTGTAGGAAATGAAAGCAATGAAGGCTCTCCAACAAGAAATGCAGATCAAAGGGTCATAGAGGCCCCCGCAGCACCAGTATGCTTGCCTCTGACTCCACCAAGCTCCCTTGGGCCATTTTCTCCATTGTGCATATTATCCCCTGATTCCAAAAGGGGAGGTGCAGGGGAGCAATGCACCCTCACTCAGCAGGCACCTGCACCTCTGCAGTGGTTCTGGTTTCCCTGCCTGCTTTCTCAGAGGTACACTTACACAGGCCCAGGTTTGAAAAATAACACCAAGGAGAGGAGATAAAAGACTGTGATTATTTAATTCAGAGAACAGAAGTTGGGGGTGGGCGAGATGGTTTAATGCCCATGAAATCTCCAATGGATTGTTAAGCAGAAGAGCCATGGTGGCCAGCTGCTCTCAATCCCACCACCCAACACACACAACACACACACACACACACACACACACACACACACACAGAGTTTAGGTATAGCAAGAGGCTCATATTAGCTCTGAGAAAGAACTTTCTGGGAGTGAGATGGGTGAGTCAAGAATGAGTGACACAGAAAGGCTATGAAATGCCTCCTCTGGGGGCTTTACCTTTATCATCTAGTTTATCTGCCCGGACAGGATTCAAGGCAGGGAACTGATGGAACAACACTGGGCATGCCCTCTTCTAGCCTCAAGTAGCCTATTTGTAAATGAGGGGGCTGGACACCCCTTCTTCCTCTTTGGTTCTACAAGCAAGCCAGTGACCTGCCAGGCTTGCTGTTATTTCTCTCATTCCCTTATTCCCCCAGACCAGTGGAGCAGGGCTGTTCCCCTACACACACACACACTTTCTGAGAGTATAAATGTAACAGTTCTTGAGGAATTTTTAATACCTCCACTATACTAGGAGAAAAATCATTGGACTGCCAAATTCTTCCTCCTTAAACTTTCAGCTCTCGGCAGGCTGCAGACTAAGACCAAGAAGCAAAAGAGACGAGACAGGGAAGGAGGGGTTCCTCAGATGGGGCCCCCAAGCTAACTCAGCACTCTTGAGGAATGGGTGAGGTGAGATGAGGGGTTGGTTAATGAGATCTGTGTTGAATCGAGGCTGCTGGAAACAGGGGAATACAGTGGAAAGAGTCACTGCGCAGGAGGCAGCAGCTTATCCCTAACTGCTGTATGACCTTAAGCAAGTCCCTATTGCTTTCTAGGGCTCAAGATTCCCATCTCTAAGCATAGGAGTCAAAACTGCTACTCCCTGAAGGCCTGTCCAGCTGGCAGGAAAGAGGTCAGCAGAGGCTTGAGGGACATTTAGCCTCCATCACTTTGGTATGTAGGATTCAGGCTCCCTCCTTTCCATCCCACCCTCTGCAAGGCCAAAGGGAGGCTGATATGATACAACTTCCCTCTAGAAATAGTCTGTCCCCCAGTTCTACTTCCAGATCCAAAGGTGGCCTCTTACCTGCCTGACTTATTACATGCTTCCAATCCCTTTCTAAGATCCCATTCTAAAACTCTTTCTAAAATCCTGTTTTTATTGTGGCATATTTGCACACCAAAAAATACTGAAACCTCCCAATTCCCCATTCTTCGATGGCCCCTTCCCCCATTCCTCCAAGATCGGATCCCCATTCCACAACCTGGCATTTGGGAACCCCCATAACTGCATACCAACCTCCTCTCTACCTTAGAGCCATACAATCTCAACCAGAAAAGACTCAGTCACCTCACTCAGCCTGCCTGCCAGGCACCCCCTCCCATTTCTAATTTTGCTTAACCAAACTCTTTCTTGCAGCTTCCTAGGATGATACCCTGCATATACAGATCTCTCATCTCTTTCCACAGTAGTTTGCCTCTAGGCTCATGAATCAGCAAGGAAAGGTTTATGTAGTCTGGGGTCTGGGCAGTCCAGATCCTGAGCTTGTTGTTGAAGGGAGACAATCATGATTTATTTTTTCTTGTAGTTGCAACCCATTCCCCTTCTCCATCCTCATTAGGCATACTCAAATATCGGAGCCTTGAGTATCATTTCTCTAATCACTTTAATATGGATCAGGACAAGTGCAAGTTGGAGAGGTAAAGGTCTTCTCAAAAGCTCTACTAAGACAGCAAGTCCTTCCGGAGCATTCATTTACTGCTATGCATTGCTAGGCTTTAAGGGGGTTGTGGCTGAGTTCCAGATTTCATTCACTCCTCTGAGGGATTCCAAGAGAACCCAGACACCCATGATATCAGGGAGACAAAGTAGAGGCAGGGAGAGTTAATTATAGTTTGCCTCCTATTATAATTTAAGCCCAAAAATGCCCAAGGGACGCAGGCAGCCTGGAGGAGTTCTGAGAAAGAAGAGGTCATCACGAGTTGCAAGAAACAGGCAGAAAAGGCACCAAGAAGGTGGGCCCAGAGCTGGGGCCTGAGAGGGAAGAGAATTTGGACAGTGTGGGTGAGTGGGTTTGGGTGTTGGGGAGGGGAGTTATATATGGCAGATATGTTAGGTGGCTTTTGGTTTGAGGCAGGGCAGAGGGCAAGTCCAGCTCTGGGCTGGAGATGCCTAGCTGTAAGCAGGGGGTTTGTGTTGGGGCCTGGTCAAGGTGGGAGGAGGTGACCATAGTGTGGTATCTGCAGTCCTGGCTGATGTTACAAAGGTCCCCAACTAGCCTTGCCCCATGTGACGGATTTACTGGGTCTCATTGTCTCCTCTCAAAGGTGCCCAGGCTTTGCCTGGGGCCTGCAGACCACAGGATTCTCCACCCTCAGAGGTTGGTCAAAGGTCCAAGAAAAGCCTCCCAAAGCCCCTCAGTGACTCCCTCTTTCCTGTTCCTCAGAAAGGCCTAGAGTCCGTTGCCAGAGGCACACTGCCTTGCAGTGACGAGCAGAGGGTGGGGTCGAATGAAGGGTGCCGGGAGCCACACTGGGGGAGCGGGCTCTGCGGGAATTCCCCCAGGGGCGGGGGCAGGGAGTCCAAAAGCACAGCGCCATCCACCAGGCCCATACCCACGCAGAGGTAGCAGGTGGGCAGAGCCTCCTCTAGAGGGAGGTATTCGTGTGTGGGACAAGGCTCGACTTGACCCCAGGGCCCATACCAAGATGAATCTGGCCAAAGGGAGGCCAGTTATGAGTGGCCAGTCCAGCAGCCGCCCAGGTACCTAGGCTGTGGTGCGCCTGGCGGGCACAGCCCCTCACCGCCGGGGAGCCTAGGCAAACTCCCACGGTCCAGCGGTCACCAGTGTCAGAGGTGTCTGCAGCAGACAATGACAGGGGCCCCGCGGGCTGGGTATTTTAAGTAACTGCGAAGTTGGAGGGTTTGGCTGCAGCTCTAGCTCTCACACACGCCCAGATGGTGCGTTCCCTATTACAATAATTGCTCCCTCAACCTCTGGCACAGAAATCCCCCCCCTCACAACACCTTGCTTATCGCTATTTTTAAACGGGAGGCTGGAGAGGAAAACGCAGCTAGTGCTTTCCGAGGGGAGAGGAGGCGAGGCGAGAGGGGGAGACAAAGCGGCCTTGCAGCTAACCCAAGATCCAGCAAGAGCCCTGATGCCAGGCCTCCTGTCCGCGGGGGCGGACGCCAGATGCGCCTGGAGGCCCAGGAGCAGGGGACGCGGCTGGTTGGGGCTGCAAGGCCGAGGTTACAAAGGGAAGTGGGCAGCCCACAGGCCCAACTGAGCTCCCTGGGAAGGAGGCAGACAACGTAGATACCCCAATCCACGCCAAAGCCAGTGTCCCTCGGGGCCAGACCAGCGCGCTGGCTTCGTCCGCAGAGGGGAGGGAGAAGCAGGAGATGCGCAGGGGAGGGGAGGCGCGGCAGCAGGGTCGCTGGGGTGAGCCGTACCCGCGTAACACAGCTGTTCCAGCTAATGTGCTACAACAAAGCTGCGGAGCTCCCAGCCTACAAATGCACCACTGTGGGTGCTGGCTGGCGGCTCCCCTTCTGGGACAGCGGGGCAGCACGTGCGGGCCCCATCTCCGCCTTCCCCTAGAGTCAGAAGGCATGGCCCAGGGTAGCCCGCCCGCCTGCCTGCCTGCCCGCCCTCTTCCCCTCCTCTAGCCGTGGTCGCTCGCGCGCAGGGGACTCTGCTTTGCCCCTCACCAGACAGTACTCAAAGCGGGTTCCAAAGGGTAGCGGAGAGCGGCCCGGACGCCGACCGGCCCAGGCCTTAGAGCCCCTCTCCAGGCAGCCAGAGCTGAGCACGCGGGACTGCACCGGACGGCGGGTAGGCGGAGGCTCCTGGCTGCGCGCAACGCTTACCCGGCCCAGTCCGGTTTCCAGCTCGGTTATTGTCTGCTGCGCCACCCTGGCTGAGGCTGCCGCGGCTGAGAGCGCAGCCACTGCTGCTCCGGCCGCCGCTGCTGCGGCTCCAATCACCTCCTGCACTGGCTCCCCTTCCCCAGGCTCCGGGCAGCTCCCCCATACTCCCTCCTCCCAGACTCCACAGCCACAGGGTGGGGTGTCAGCACCCTGATTGGCAGGCGTGTGACCCAATCGCCACGGTGGGAAGGCGTGCCCCGGCCCGCCCACTGTTTTCCCTGGTGCATTTCTCTTTAAATGCAAATAAGCGCGGGCGTGGTGTTGGCAGGGGGCGGAGAGGGTGCAGGACCCCTTGCTGGGACTCCCCACTCCCGCCCCCAAGCCGGGCGGGTTCTGCAGGGTGATACTGTGAGCTCGCGGGGCTGGTCCCGCCCGGGTGGGGCTCGCCGGAGCCATGGAGCTCGGTTTCGATTTTGCATGCGTTCCCATTTCCGTGGCCACAGTGCAATCGCGCTGCAGCGCCCTGGCCGCCACCCGGCAGTTTATTCCAGAGCGAGAGGCGGGCTGGGAGAGGCGGGGCGGAGAGGTTGGGGAACCTAGGGGACTGTAGAGCCCCTTGGCACCTCGCCGGCCCAACCTTAGGCATAGAGACAGGGTCCCGTGGCGCGCGACCCCAGGCCGCGCAGAGGAGGGACTCACCTGCCAGGGAAGCCAATAGCAGCGCCCGCGCCCCAGCTTCGTCCGCGTCTCCGTCTCCGTCACACTAGGGCCCTTAGGGACCATGGAGGTCAGCTTCCACTTCTTACGGAAGGGCCTGCTGATTCCCAGGGTAGGCAAGGCGCTTCCCCAAGGTCACCCAGCCCAACAGCGACAGGGGCAGATTTGGAATTCAGAAACCCTAGCTCCTTGTCCAGGGCTGCTTTCACTTTTCTTCTCTGGAGAGAATTGTTTGGGTAGTTTGACCCTCACCCAAACTTCCCACCTTTCACGGAACTTGAGGGGATCCCCAAGGTCTCTAGAGGCCCCCTCAACCTTTTAATCATGAGCCAGGCTTTGCACAGTTCCCTTTCCCTTAAAGGTCTAGATATTGAGAGAAAAATTTTGTCTGGGCCCAGACCAGAGGTCAAGGCTAAGGGCAGAGTGAAGAGGCCTGTATCAGCCTTGCCTGCTGCTGTGTCTGTGTGGCACGATGTGGCAGGGGGCCAGCCTGAGCTTGGGTCTCCAACTAGCCTGAGGGCATCAAGTGGCATAAGTGGCTGCCAGGGCCAGGTGAGCTGAGGCAACAAAGAATCCAGTTCTACCACCAGCTCAAGAATATCCAGAAGGCCCTGCCCTAAAACTCTGTGAATGTCTAAAAATGTGGGAGGGGGATTAAAGTTGAGGAGAGGGGAGGAATTAGAGAACAATGCCTGCCGTTTTTCCATTGCAGGAGGATTGTTCTCTGCTGCTCTACTGGGTCTTGTCTGCATTGAAAAGATCCAGCTGCTCAACTGGTAAAAGGAGGACTGCTGCCTCTGCGTGTGCGGAGCACAGGAACTGACATAGCTGCTAGGACTGGAATCTGGCTCCAGCTCCGCCTCAGACTTGCTGTGTGACCCTGGCCAGTCGTTTTCCTCTCTGGACCAGTCCATCACGCCATTTCCGCAAGGAGGGGCTAAGATTAGTCAAGCTCCTTCATCTCTTCCAGCTCTGACCGTTCAACTCAATACTTTCTATAACATTGTGTGATGTTCTATGCCCTTCCATGACATTCTATACATCTCCTACAAAAATCAGCAATTTGAACAACAATTCGTCCTATCCTAGTCCCAGGTCTAAATAAATGGCAGAGAGACCCACCAGCTGGGAGAAAATATTTGCAAATCGTTTGTCTGACAAGGGATTAATCTCAGTAATATACAAAGATCTCATACAACTGAGCAACAAAAAAACAAACAACCCGATCAAAAAATGGGCAGAGGATATGAACAGACATTTTTCCAAGGAAGAGATCCAGATGGCCAATAGACACATGAAAAGATGTTCAACATCACTAATCATCAGGGAAATGCAAATCAAAACTACACTGAGATATCACCTTACACCGGTTAGAATGGCTATAATCACAAAGACAAATAACAACAAATGCTGGAGAGGTTGTGGAGAAACGGGGACCCTCATTCACTGCTGGTGGGAATGCAAACTGGTGCAGCCTCTATGGAAAACAGTATGGAGAGTCCTCAAAAAATTAAAAATAGAAATACCGTATGATCCAGCAATACCACTCTTGGGCATCTACCCAATGGACGTGAGATCAACCATCACAAGAGGCGTATGCACCCCTATGTTCATTGCGGCATTATTCACTATAGCCAAGAAGTGGAAGCAACCCAAGTGTCCCTCAACTGAAGATTGGTTAAAGAAGATGTGGTATATACATACAATGGAATACTACTCAGCCATAAGAAAAGACACAATTATTCCATTTGCAACAACATGGAAGGACCTAGAGGGTATTATGTTAAGTGAAATAAGCCAGAGAGAGAAGGACAGACACTGCATGAACTCACTCATATATGGAATATAAGTGAACACACGGACAGAGAGAACTGATTGGTGGTTACCAAGGGGAAGGGGGGTGGGGGGGCACAAGGGGTGAAGGGTTACATCCACAAGGTGACGGACAAACAAAAATGTACAACTAAAACCCCACAGTGTTATAAACTAAGACATCAATAAAAAATTTAAAAAAAAAGATCTAAAAAATAAAAATAAATAAATGGCAGAGAGGAGGGAGCTGCTGCTGGCTCATTGTGCAACCTTATTGGGTAAGTCCCTTCTCCTCCCTAGCCTCAGTTTACCCAGCTGGATGGTTGGACTATAATATTTCCCTGGAGCTATGCTTTCCTGCTTTGCAAAGTCCCAATTCTCGTTTGTTGGACCTGATATGGAGGTGTCTTTTTTGCAGTGACTCCTTCATAGGCTTCCTCAGTGCCTCATGCCTCTGGTTGCCTGCCACCTGTTCACATTTCACCCAGAACCTTGATTCTCTGAAGTAGGCCAAAGAGTACAATTTGGAGAAGATGATTTCCAAATCTAGAGCCCAGGGAAACACAGGGCCAGGGTAATCTCAGCTGTGGGAACAGGGAGAGAGGAGGTGTGCAAAGTAGTCAAGTGGTGGGCTTGAAATAACCCTGAGGCAGGGGGACACTGTTGCACGGCTCCTGTCACAGGAGTTAGTCCTCCATGTCCTCTGCCCAGCTGCCAAACACTGCCACACCAGTCAGCTTTGAGACTGACGGATATTGGACATTGGGCTGGGCCCAAAGGAAATAGGACTTCAGGAAAATGAAAGTACTCTTTGACATGCTAAGAAGTTCTCGCAGCTGGGTGCCCTTCTTCTTGGTCCTGATATTTCCCAGTTTCAGGAAGAAGGGATGGGGGGTGACACAGCTCCTAGCCTTTACGGCCCACTCCTCCCCAGGGCCAACATATGCAAAGACCAAGTGTGGGCAGAAACTTGTACCTCAAAATGCCTTCTCAAAGAGGGAGCTCTCCAGGCCCCTATTCCATATGATGACTGACACATGATCAACTTGTTTGGTCACTACAGGGGCTGGTGGTGAAAGAATACTTTCTTAAGTTTCTTAGCCTACAAAATGGAGATAATCCCTCCGCTGCCCAGCATCTTGTGACTGCAGTGAAAAGCCCATGAGATGTGCAGGCTGAGTGGAAGCAGCTCCACAAACTCAGGTAGACAGCTTGGTCCACATGACTACAATGCTCATTTCTTTCTTCACCAAATGTTCCATAGGAACCTTCTCTATGCCAGGCCTTGTGATATCCATTGGAAGGAGAAGGTACAGTGGTAACGTTCTGGGAAAAGGGGGGCTCTGGGGATGGAGTTCTGAGAGGGGCTAAAAGCTAGACTAGAGGTCTGGTAAAGGTGATCTAGAGCGTTGCGGATGAAGAGATTCCTTCTTTCCAGGGTGGGGCGGGGCATCAGAGAAAATGGAGGATGCCTCGATGATTATGTCAAGTCAGAAAAGTGGGGAAAGGATTCCTGCCCGAATGATGAACAAAATACTGTGTGAGACAGTATGGTGAGTTGGGCAAGAGCTAAGATTCTGGACACCTGGGGTGAGTATTTGTATAGGGGGAGAGGAAGAGCTGGAAATTAAGCTAGAGAGACATGGGGCCAAAGTATAAAAGACCATGACTATCCAGCTAAATTGAGGATCAGCTAGCCAAGTTTGCCCTTCCCAGGGAAGCAAGCAGTACAGTATAGTGGCTCTGCTACCAGACTACCTGGGCTGGGATGCCGGCTGTACCACTTAGGAGCAATGTGACCTGGGCAGGTTATTTCACCCCTCTGAGTCTCAGTTTTCTCTTCTGCAAAATGGGAATAATAATAGTACCCATGTCATAGAATTGTAGTAAGAAGTAAGTGAGTATTCCATGTAAGTGCTTGGCACAGAGCCTGATACATACAAAGCTCTCAATAAATGTTAGCTGCTACTACTGTTATTATTATTGTTGGTCTCCTTCTGACCCAATGTACAGGTCTTCAAAGTTATAGAATTCATAATATGACTTTGAAACCACATTTTGATATAAACACACGTGAGTCTATGATTCCTTATACCCAGATTCCTTTTGATCATGCAGAGCCAGACCAAGTTTCCCAGGGTCAAGTGTCTCTTTGTTCATCTTTGTTCATCACTTCAGCACCCAGCAGAGAGTTTAGCGCAATGTTAGTGCTAAGCATATGTTTGTTGAACGTTGTCAAACAAGGCGTTTTCAGGTCTAATGTCGAGCTTAGTTGCCAGCATCCACCAGGATGTGTGATGTTGTGAGGTCTGAGCACCTCCTCTGTCCCAGGCCCTGTGTTCAGTGCCACACCCATAATAGTGAACTAGACACAGCTTCTGGCCTCAGGGCAGCCAGTGTAGTGCAAGAGGCACACAACATCAGACCAGTGCCCTGCAGTTCCAGCTTGGGCGAGGCACTGGATGGTGTTGCCATCCGCTGAATTGAGGAATATAGGAACAGGATTAGGAAAATGTGATGATTCTGTTTAGGATATTCTGAGTTTGACTTGCCTGAAATCCCACCTTCATAACTTTGTGCTTGCTGTTCCCTCTGCCTACAGTGTTTGTCCTCTGAATACTGACATGGTTTGTGCCTCATTTCCTTCAGATGTCTGCTCAAATGTCACCTTATTAGTGAGAACTTCCCTGGAGACTTGAAATATGAAATAGCAATCCCCATTCCTACCCCCTTCTCTCTCTAATCCCTTAATTGGCCTTTTTTTTTTCTTACCCATAGCATTTACCACCTCCTGGCATATTATTTTTATTGTCATTTTTAATTGTCTATTTCCCATCATGATAATGAAAGCTCCATGAGGGCTGACAAATGATGAACAAAATACATAAGTAAAATATATAGTATGTCAGATGGCAAAAAATATTAGGGAGAAAAATAGAGCAATAAAGAGGTACGGGGAGTATTGCTAGGAGGGTGCTGTTTTAAACAGGGCAGTGGGGTAGGCCTCACCAAAAAGGTGACATTCGAGCAAAGATCTGAGGGAACTGAGGGAGCAAACTGAGAATATCTGGAGGAAGAGCATTCCAGGCAGAAGGAACAGCAAGTACAAAGGCCCTGAGATCGGAACATGCTAGAACATTAGAGGAACAACAAGACAGCCAGTGCAGCTGGAGCAGAGTGAGTATGGGGGAAAGTGGTAAGAGAGGGGGCCAGAGAGGACATGGGAAGCAGATGGTGTATGGCTTTGTGGGTTATTTTAAAAACTTTGGACTTTGTAGGCTTTTGAGCTGAGAAGTGGCATAGTCTTAATGAAATGTCTAGGGAGCTATAGCAGCAAGGGAAGAAGCAGTGAGACCAAGGAGGCCCCTACAGTGAGCCAAGTGAGAGGTGATGGTGGCTCAGACCAGGGCGGAGGCAGGGGAGGTGGTGAGAAGTGGTTGAATTCTGGATGTATTTGGAAGATAGAACTGGCCAGACTTGGTGATGGCACCTTAGGTGAAGGGTGTGAGAGAAAGAGAAGAATAAGGAACAAGAGCCCACAAAGCCCTGAGAGGGAGGGATTGGCAAGGTGAGACTAAAGCCAGGAGAGCTGACTCTTCCAGAAGCTAAGGAAGACAACAGGGTTTTGTGAAAGTTGGTATTACCAAGAATGTGTATGTCAGATGCTGCCCAGAGGTCCAAGATAAAGGTAGAAAAGATGCCATTGGATGTGAATCTGGGAAGTCACTGGTGATGTGAGCAAGGCGAATTTGGAGCAGGGGTGAGGGTGTACACCAGATTGCAGTGGGGTGTCAAAAGAATGGTATGTGAAAAGGGGAGAATGCATGCAGCCTCCTTGTTCCAGAAGTTTAACTGCAAAGAGATGGTGGCTAGAGGGGTCCCTGGGTTTTGAGTTTGTTTTTACAAGATGGGAGGATGTGAGCTTGTTTATATACTGAGGGGGAAAAATCAATCAAAAAGATACAGGAGACAGGATAATTGATGGGTGGGAGGTCCTGGATGGGGCTGGGAGATGGGATCCAGAGCCCCTAGCGATGAGTTGGCCTTGGCTGGGAGGAGGGGCCAAAACAAGAGGGAAGGATGGGTGGATGCAACAGAGTTTGTTGTTATAGAAAGTTGAAGATGTCAAGCCTGATGACCTCTACCTGCTCTGGGAAGTGGGAAGCAAAGTCCCCAAAGTGAGAGGAAAGGCAGTAGGGGGTAGATTCAAGGAAGCTTGCTAATATTGGATAAGGTTTAAAATAGCTACTGCAGAGAATGGGCAAGTTAATAAAGGCCCACCTGGACTGCCACCCAGGAATGTACAGTGATCCCACAGTTTTGTGAGATCCTGTTGCTTCCTAGCTATGTGACCTTGAGCAAGTTACTTAACCTCTCTGCACCTCTGTTTTCTCATCTATAAAGTGGGCATGAGTAAAACAAGACCATTGAATTAAATGAGTTAATCTATGCTCAGTGATTACTGAGCACATTGCCTGGCACATAGTAAGTGTTCAATGCATATTAACTCTTTAGATTTCTATGATAATTAGTTATTTTGATTTCTTCTATGGTGTTCATCAGATGCCCAGGCCTAGGAGAGGACGATGGCTTGATCCAAAGTTAGTGTGTTACTGGGTGAGAGACTGAAGTGATTGAATGAACACAGGGTCAAAGATGGACAGGGAAGGAAGTGAAGAAAGGGGAGGGGGGCAAATGTAAAGAAAGTAGAGAATCACGTGGAGTCTAAAACGCAGAGTTTGGTACAGAGTAGGTCTCAATAAATATTTGTTGAGTGAAATGTTGGGAGATTCTGTGGGGTCAAACCATAGGGTTCCAGGAATGTCACTTCTAGAAAAGCAGGCAATTCTGACTGGAAAGAGGGACTTGCATTTCCAGGTGAAGCCAAGGGAGTAGGTAGTAAAACGGAGGGTAGATGGTGTTGTGAGAGTAAAGGAGCTGAGGGAACTGCAGGTGAAGGCATTGGAGGGGTTACTGGACTGGACCCTACCATCAGCCTAGTCTCTGCTTTTCTACTGGGAGGAGGCAGCCTGTGCTGGGAGGAGAGTGGCAAAGTAGGAGCTAGCAAGTAGACTACTGTCTGGAAGCTAATGTCTTCTGCAACTGTAGGTGGACAGAGCTCAGTAGGTACCAGGATGAAGCAGATGGTCGTTCATCTTGCATTGTGGTTAAGCAGATGGCTTGCCTGTGGAAGAGCAGGGTTTCCCCAGGGCTAGGGGAGCAACAAAGCCCCTTTAGAGTTTGGAAATAACCAGCAAGAGTAGATCAGGGAAAGAGAAAGCTCTGCTCCTCCCATATGCCCAGCCCCTCACTCTGGACTCGTTCCAGCCCCTTTAGCCTATCCCCAGTGCCTGGGGCTGCCACCTTTCCCTGCTTTACTGCATCACTTCTTAGTGCCAGCTCTATCATGGAGGCTAGGGCTGGGGCCTCTGAAAACTAATGGGCTGCCACCTCTCTCAGTGAGAGAAAGCTACACCCACACACTGCCCAGGTCTGTGAAATGAAGTCTGGGCTTGCCCCTACCCTTCCTCAGTGCTCCCACTCACACACAAGGCAGAACATGGCATCCTGGGAAGAGCCCTGGCCTGGTCAATAAGGAACCCCATGGGTTCTAGTCCTGGCTTTACCATTTCCTCACTGTGTGACCTAGGACAAGTTTCTTCTCTTCTCTGGGCCTTAGTTTCCATATCTGTACAAAACTGTTCTGCCTACCTCACAAAGTTGTTCTAGAAGTAAATGAAATGATTGGTGCATGAATAATTTGTAAGCAGTCAAGTGTTCTGTGCCTGCAAGAGAGTGGTTAAATTAATGCTGCCAGAATAAACCCAAGAATATGTGGTCAGCTAATTTACAACAAAGTAGCCAAGATATACAATGGGGAAAGGACAGTCTCTTCAATAAATGGTGTTGGGAAACAGGACAGTCACATGCAAAAGAATGAAACTGGACCACTTTCTTACATTATACACAAAAATTAACTAAAAATGGATTAAAGACTTGAATGTAACACCTAAAACCATAAAACTCCTAGAAGGAAACATAGGTGGTAAACTCCTTGACATCGGTCTTGGCGATGATTTTTTGGATCTGACACCAAAAGCAAAGGCAACAAAAGCAAAAATAAACAAGTGGGACTACATCAAACTAAAAAGCTTCTGCACAGCAAAGGAAATCATCAACAAAATGAAAAGGCAACCTACTGAATAGGAGAAAATATTTGTAAATCATGTATCTAATAAGGGGTTAATATCCAAAATATATTAAAAACTCATGCAACTTAATAACCAAAAAACCAAACAATTTGATTTAAAAATGGACAAAGGCTGGGGCCGCCCAGTGGCGCAGCGGTTTAGTCCGCGCTTGGCAGCCCGGGGTTCACAGGTTGGGATCCTGGGCGCCCGCCGACACACTGCTTGATAGCCACGCCGTGGCCGTGTCCCATATAAAGTAGAGGAAGATGGGCACAGATGTTAGCCCAGGGCCAGTCTTCCTCAGCAAAAAGAGGAAGATTGGCGACGGGTGTTAGCTCAGGGCTGGTCTTCCTCACAAAAAAAATAAATAAAAAATTTAAAAAAAATTTAAAAAATTAAAAAAAATAAAAAAATAAAAATGGGCAAAGGATCTGAAGACATTTTTTCAAAGAAGACATACAGATGGCCAACAGGCACATGAAAAGATGCTCAACATCACTAATCATCAGGGAAATGCAAATCAAAACCACAATGAGATATCACCTCATGCCTGTCAGAATGGCTATTATCAAAAAGACAAGAAATAAGAAGTGTTGGTGAGAATGGGGAGAAAAGGGAACCGTTGTGCACTGTTGGTGGGAATGTAAATTGGTGCAGCCACTATTGAAAACAGTGTGGAGGTTCCTCCAAAAATTAAAAATAGAACTACACTGTAATCCAGCAATTCCACTTTTGGGTATTCATCCAAAGAAAACAAAAACATTAACTTGAAAAGATATATGCACCTCCATATTCACTGCAGCATTATTTACTATAGCCAAGACATGGAAGCAACCTAAGTGTCCATTGATCAATGAACAGATAAAGAAATTGTGGTAAATATATACAATGGAATATTATTCAGACATAAAAAAGAATGAAATCTTGTCATTTGCTACATGGCAACATGGATGGACCTTGAGGGCATTATGTTAAGTGAAATAAGTCAGACAGAGAAAGACAAATATTGTATGATCTCACTTATATGTAGAATCTAAAATTTAAAAAAAATGAGCTTACAGGTACAGAGAACAGATCGGTGATTGCCAGACATGGGGGTTGGGGGCTGAGAAAAATGGGTGAAGGATATAAAAAGGTACAAACTTCCAGTTATAAAATAAATAAGACCTGGGGATGTAATGTACAGCATGGTGACTATAGTGAATAATACTGTATTGTATATTTGAAAGTTGCTGGGAGAGTAGATTTTAAAAGTTCTCATCATAAAAAAAAATTCTGTAACTATGTATGGTAATGGATGTTAACTTGAATTATTGTGGTGATCATTTTGTAATATATACAAATATTGAATCATTATGCTGTACATGTGAAACTAATATGCCAGATTTGCCCTGGGGAGTCAGAGAATGTATGTTCTCCATACATTCAGCAAGTCATTCCTATGACTGTGCATGCCTCATTCTAAGAACTGAAATCGAATCCAAAAGACCAGAGTATTCAGGGCCCTCTCTAGTCTAGTCTCCAGCCTAGCTCTTGTTCAAATACATTGAACTTGAAACAAACCAAAGTGGTTACCCAAACTGCCCTGCTTTTTTCCACTTCTATGTCTTTGCTCTCTGAGTTCCCTCCACTAATACCTCTTCTTTCCTCTCTACTGATTAAAACCTTTTCCACCATTTAAGGCCAAGATCAAATACCACCTCTTCCATCAGAATTTCCCTCAAGTTAGCAGCCGAAGGGGATCTCTCTGGTTTCTGAAGTCCAGTAGGCCATTTTGCACTTTGGATCTAGTATTTGAGGGCCACCTTTCTGAATAGAGCAAAATAATTTTTCCATTGCAAGAGAGAACACAGATTGATCAGTGTCATGTGCAGAGCAGAGCCAGCCCCAGGCTCATGGCAATGCTAAGAAGGAAGGGAGGGAAGGAAGGAGGGTGGAAAGCAAGAAGGAGTGGGAGAAAGGGAGAAGAGGATAAGACAGGGAGAGTCGGAGAGGAGGGAGGGAAGGGGCCTAGCTCACCTGAAAGGGTTAAGATTCAGCTTTCCTGAAAGCTGGTGCTTATAGTGAGGGGCAGAGGAGGGAGATTGGGTTATCGCTTGGGGCCAGTGCCAGCAAGAGACTAAAGGCCAAGGGGGGGATTTCATTCCAGGAACAGTGACATCACCTCTTTCTCCTCCTCATGTCTCCCAGGGAAAGTTACCTCAGAAGATTCATCATCAGAATTTGAGATGGTCCATTCCAACCCCTGGCCTGTTGTCTGGATGGGAATGGTTAGGGCTGGGGAGGGGAAGAAACCCCTTGAAGTTGTCTCTGCTCACCAGCAGCACAGGCAACTGGAAAAATAACAGCTGGGAGTAGTCTGGAGAGCTGGGCCACCAGTAACGTGGGCACTTAACTTTGTCAGATTCTCAGTCCACTCATCTGGGAAATGGGGCTACAGATTTCAGCCCTTCTTCTCTGCCTAGAATTTGGTATGCTCCTACATTCTCCTCAAATGCAAGTCCTTTGAACTGCCCGGAGTATATACATGCTTTCACGGGTCAACCAGAGAATCTGTGTCCCAGATGCCATGGGGGAAGCCACCCTGGCCAGGCCCCATTTCAAGGGTGTATTTTCCTGGGTGCCTATAGCAGATGGGGCTACTGAGGTTGACTCCTAATTCCCAAGGGCCCTGACTAAGTGGATGGGCATGAGAGCCAGGGGTGGGGTCCTGGACAACTCACCCCTCAGGAGCCCAGACTGAAAGAAAGGTAGAAGAGAGCTGGGGTTGCCTTTCCTGAAGCCCTCTGTCTCTGCTTACAGCCTAGTCCTTCAGTTCTCTTGCTCACTGGAGATAAACAGTTGCATTGCTCTCCAAACGTCATAAGAATGAAAGTCTGGAAGCTGAGTGGGGCAGGACCAAGGATATAGATGTACAGTTTTCTTGCCTTCCTTCCTAAAGCCTCTCAGGCACTAGGAGCTAGGAAGAGTAGGGGGAGTGGCAAGTCAGTTCAAGACCTCATTCCCTGCCTCTCTTTCCCCATGATAGGAGATCATAATGTAGGGGGGCTGTCAAGGCAGCTCCCAGGGAGAGCTCTAAACATCCAAAGTGTTTCCCAGGTACAGATTATCTGTGCTTTCCTCCTCCTTCCCTTCATCTTGTGTCTCTTTTACTGCTCATCCACATCCCTACCCACAGTTGTGCAGGAGAAATACAAGAAGATACTGTGGAAGGATGGAGATTTAGCAAAATGAAGGTGCCTGGATCTGGATTTGGGTGGTTATCTCTGCCGGTCTAGGGCCTGTTTGCCTTCTTCTGCTCTTCTCCACATCATAGGGGGACTGATCACTGCAGGCTGCATTTCCCAGGCTCCCTGTCAATCATCTTCTGGCTGGGTTCAACCGATGGGAGGCACTGGTGGAATGGCAGGAAAAGCAGAGAAGCCAGAGTACTTAACCTCTGCCTTTTGTGCCTCTGGTGGTGTCTCTACTGTGTCTCTTCTATGCTCCCACT
This sequence comes from Tapirus indicus, assembly GCA_031878705.1. Taxonomy (NCBI): domain Eukaryota; kingdom Metazoa; phylum Chordata; class Mammalia; order Perissodactyla; family Tapiridae; genus Tapirus; species Tapirus indicus. Next base: position 52,041,874 of record CM062942.1, read on the forward strand.
GTCAATGTGATCCCAGCTCCTGGCTCAGGTCATACCACCTCCTCCCACTGTCCCGCCATTCTTCACCTTCCCCTGCTTATATTGCAAGGGGGCTGACCCCTGTAGACTATGTTTCCCAGGCTCTCATATTAGTTGACTTTCAGTTTCCCCCAGTGAGAGAGACATTGGAGGCAGATTGAAGGGCAAGAATGAGGGAAAAGAGAGGATATTTCTTCCTTTTTTCTGGTTTGGGCAGCATCAATCTTCTATGGTTCAAGCACCCATGTGCTTATGATTCCACCTTCCATCAGGTGACCCCTATCCCTGGACTCTGGACATACCTCCTCCCTTACCCCTCCAGCCTAGGAGCGGTGGTGGTCTCCTGCTATCACTAATATCTGGTTTACCTTCCTGTCCTGCTTGGATTCTCAGCCTATCACCTATGTAACCAATTTCTTTTCTGCATTAAATTCTCTGTCATAAATATTTGGTAGTTTGTTTTCCCAGTTTGATCTTCCTATGATTCAAGGTGAGTGAATGGGAGGCTCCTGGGTCACTTGATTCAAAGTAATAGGGGGTTGGGTGACAGCCTCTGAAAAGGTACCTTGTAGCAGCCAGAGGAGTGAAGGGAGGTACAGGGCTGAGTAAGCTGATGCTACCCTTTCACCCACTTGAATTCTTCACAACCTTGCTTCTAAGACAACACAGCTCCAAATTCTCTCAAGGGTCTTGGTGGGGAGGTGTGGGCCAATGGGTTAGTTTTCTCTTTTAGTGGCCAGGACTCCTATCCTGTCAAATGCCAAATCATTATCATCCTTCCCCATGGCCAACCAGATACCTTCCCCCAGTGAACACCCCCCGCCCCCCCTACACACACCAGACACAGCAGCCACCAGGATTTATTTTGTTGAGGATTTTATTGTGGAGGATAATACAGGAGAGCAGCTCCAGGTGAGTGGGTAGAGCTGTAGTGCCCACCAGCTACCTGAGTCCCCAGGTAGTTTTTGAAGGCATCGTGGGTTTCTGGGCAGGCTGCGAGATTACAGTTGGTGTTTGAGGTAGCTAATCAACATGGGGGGAATATCCAGCTGGTTTATGGCTTGTGGCTGGCTGGCCTGGCATAAGACTCTGCGGATGACTAAACGGGCCTGTGATAGTAGTGACCGTGGAGTCGCTACAGCAAGGAGAAACAGGTCATGAGAAGCAATTCTCAGTGTAATTCTCCCACCCAAGCCTATCCACCCTGCCTTGGCTACTGCAGCCCTAATTGCTCTCTCCCGTCTAAGAAATGTCCCCCACCCTGCCTTCAATGCATGGTACCACTGGAGACACACTGAGGCCTAGAGAAAGCATGCTCAAGGCCACAAAACAGTCATTTCAGAGCCCGAACCAGAAATTGAGCTAGTGCTATCTCCCACCTCATCTTAGTGATCCCTTTCCCAGTACAGAATCTATAACCTCTTTTCCACTGGGGCCCCAGGAAAGGGAGGAACATGGCATTTTCTCCAATTTATCCCAGAAAGATTGGCTTGGGGGAGTCATATGGGGCTCTGGGACCTCCAAGCCAGGAGGCCTATAGGCCTGGCCCGCTTGACACTTACCTCGGGCCTGTAGCAGCAATGCAGTGCCTTTATCATCTTGCGAGTTCAGGTCCAGGGAGAGAGATGGAAGGTAGACATTAGCACCAAAATCAATTAACAGCTGGATGTACTCTGGCTCACAATTATGGTGAAGGCAGATTTCAAGGAGGGTGCGGGGCCGTGGGACACGAGCCAATAGGTGCTGGTCAGTGCAGTTGTAGTTGGGGTCTGCCCCATAGAGCAAAAGTAGGCGGAAACAGTCAAGATGCCCATAGACTGCGGCCAAATAGAGGGGGCCAGAACATGAAGCTATGTTTGATGCCCAGACTGGTAGTTTAGCCTTGACATTGGCCTCTGCACCATGGCCCAGGAGCTCCTGCAGGATGGCAACAGCACCATCACGGGCGGCTGTGAGCACAGGAGAGCAGTTGTTGTAGATGCTACCACCAGGACAAGCACCAGCTTCCAAAAGCACACGCACGCAGTCCAGATGGCCGTGACTGACAGCAGTAAAAAGTGGTGTCTGTGCCTTGACGTCCAAGCTGTCAACATCAGCACCGTGTGCCAGGAGGACCCGCAAACAACTAAGGTGGCCATAAGAAGCAGCCAAGCGCAAGGGTGTCCCAGGAACGCCCCAGCCACTCCTACTGTTGATGAAACGTTTGTAACGCTCCTGGCGCAAAAGCTGGTCCAAGGTATAGGAGTCGTTGTCGTACACTGCTTGATTGAGAGCCTGCTTCTCCCTCGTGTCGGTGTCCTCCTCCTCCTTGTCGGGCTGCAGGAGGGAGAAGATCTTGGTGATATCCATGAGGTTCATCTTGGCTGATTGGAGCAGAACTATTCTCATTATGAGCAGAAGGATATGCCAGATCTGTGGGTGACAAAAATGGGAGAGAGACTGAAGGCCCTCATCAAAAGCCTGGATGCCAGCCCTTGCCCCCACCCTTCACCATCAGGCTCTTCACTCATGGATCCCCTGCTTCTAAGTCCTGCTTCAGCTTATTTCAGGCTCCAGAGATGGTTGCCAAAACAGATCAGACCATTGCACAGCTTGGTGCCTTTGCATATGCTGTTCTGCCTGCCCTTCAAACTTCTACTCCTACGAAGCTGTCCCTAGTCTCCTCCTCCCTCCTACTCAGGGATTCCAAAGGATCACAATTAGACTTTAACTATGAACTTTCACACCACATTTTCACTTATCTATGCTTCATTAGTGTGTAACCTCCAGGGTGAGGACCCCTGAATCCATCTTGTATTCATCCACTCCCAGTAGGGCCTACATCATGGCTGAGGATTTGGTGGATACATCTTCCTGAGGTCAGAATGTGTGGACTAATGAGATGGCTCTGGTCGTGCAGTTGCTAGACCAACAGAATGGTGCTTTGTGGTGTCCGGCTGTCATCCCTGAGCATTCTAACATGAGTTTCATGGGGCAGGCCCTGAACTCCACCTCTCAGCTTTTTAGATGGAGTTCAACCTCTTCACAGCCCCTCATATGTGACCTTCCCTCATACTCAGGCCCCGTGCTTTGGGCAATAGAGTTGCTCAGGAAATGGATGTTGCATGACACTTACTGATTAAATAAAGAGGTGGCATTACAAAGAACACACTTCAAGTAAAATGAAGTCAAAGAAAGGGCAGGAAATATTTGAGGTTTCCAGGACAAGTCCTCCTCTCTGGTGATAACTGGTTTCTCCCCCAGGACCACTTCAATCCAGGAGTCCCTTTGATTGCCAGCACCTCCTTGGAACCTAGTTTCCCCCATCCCTCTGGGTCAAGCCTTTTCCCATCCTCTCTGCCCTATCCAGCCCGGAGCCTTGCCTCAACCCACAACTCTTCTCTTTCCATCATCCCCAGGCCCTATGAAATGATCCATGGCCAATGACTGACTCAACCTAACCCCTCGACATTACCAGTCCTGTTCTTAGTGCTCCAAAATCAGTCACCCACCTTAGTTTGTAATGTCATCAGGGTAATCTGGTAGGTTTTTCAGAGCTTGAGTCTCCCTACTCTCCCATACCCTGCAGCCGTGGTCTCAAGGCCACACACCTCCTTTTATTCACTATCTGCCTCCACCCCTCTTTGTTAGCCTGGGACCTCAGGCACACACCTCATAGAAAAAATTGTGAGGTGGGTGGGTGGGTGGGATCTCTCTCAACTTTAGGCCCCTCCCCAACTACCAGCATCAACTGCATATATGGTTTCATTATTTATTCATTTTTGGGGTGTACTTATAAGAAGATTTTAGAAATCAGGCAGACCTGTTTTCAACTCAGTACCTCCCGTTTCTACCTGAGTAACCTTGGGCAAGTCTCTTCCCTTCTTTGGGACTCAATTTCCTCATCTATAAGGATAGTCCCTGCCTCATGGGGCTGTTAAGAGGAAAAGAACTACCATATATTAGATCTTCAAAGGTGAGGCTCCTCTCTCTGCACCTTCAATCTTCTCACTGACTCCTCCCCCTCAACCATCTTAGGAAGCAAAACAAAACACTTCTATGGTCCTTTGTTCCACTCTAGTTACCTTTCTCTTCATCTCTCTCTTCTTCACCAAACATATCCAAAGTATTGTCTACCATCTACTTCCCCACCTCCCATTCACTTCTCCACCATCTGCAGACTGGCTCCACCCACCCTCAATCACACACTGAGATAGTTCTTTAAAAAGTCATACTGTGGTTAAATCTACTGACTGCCCTTCAGATCTCTCCTTCTCTGACTTTTCTGGGACATCTGTCCCCACTGACCACTTCCTCCTGCATACTCCTCTCTTGGCTTCCTGGCCAGCACACTCTCCTGATTTTTCTCCCCTCTGTTCTCCCCTGAAATAGCTTTGCTCCCCTTGTTCTCTCCTTGATCTTCTTCTCTCCCGTCCCAGAGCTGTAGCTCTCACTTTTATTCTGATGATTTCAAGCCTATCACTCCCCAGCACTCTCTTCAGCAAAAGGTATGTATTCACTGAGTTTCTTCAGGCACTTCAAAGTCAGCAGTATCACACCACCACTACCACCACCACCGTCACCAAACTTGATTCCTGTCTCAGTTCCTCACCATCCACCTGGTCAACCAAACCAAAAACCCATGACTCATCTAAGTTATCTCTTTGTCCCGCTTCCATCCAATTGGTCATCAAGTCCTGTGGATTTTACTTGCTAGACACATCTTTAGGCCACCCTCCTCAGGCCCATCCCCACTGCCAATGCTTTAATTAGGCCCTCATGGTCTTTTGCCTCAAATGTTATAGTAGTCTCCTAACTAGTTTCCCTTTTCAATATTATCTCCAATATTGTAGCTAAAGTGATCATTTAAAAATACAAATCTGGTCTGTGCCAATCCCCTGTTTTAAATCCCCTAATGGCTCCCCTTTCTGTTAGAGTAAAGCCTAGATGGCTTAGCCTGGCTCACGGGTCCTTCATGAGCAAATCTTGGCCAACATCTCCAGTCTCACTTCCTACTAATACTCTACTTATACCCCAAGATCCAGTGATAAGGGAAGAGAAATGATGGCTCTCCATATACATCATCCCTCCTTTATCCCATGCAGTTCCTTCTGATGGGTTAGTTCTCCAGAATCTTTGCTTTTATAGCACTATAGCAGTCACTACACTGTATTTTAACTCCTTCTATATGGGTCTGGTTTGCCCCCACTGCAGATTGAGATGCCATATAGGGTAGTGGTAAAACATGGTCTGGAATTCTGCTTCAACCCTAATTCCACCACTTAGTAGCTGTGTGACCTAGGGCAGATCACTTAATTTCTCTATGCCCATTTCTTCATCTATAAAGAAAGAATGATAGTAGTACCTGCCTTGGAGGGTTATTGTTAGGATTAAATGAGTTTATACATATTAAGTATTTAGAATAGCACGTGAATGTAGTACTCAGTAACTATTTTTACGATTATGTTTATTATTACTTAGGTCTCCAATTTCTACAACTATTGCTACCTACTCAAAGTCCTATAACCTCAGAGCTGGAATGCACTGAATAAATCATTTAATTTAATTTCCTCAATTTAGAAATGGGAAAACCAAGACTCAGAGGAGAGTAGGGACTTTTTCCTAAGGTCACAAGGCTGTCATTGTCAGTTGTCTCATTAGCAAGAACCCAGAGCACACTTACAATCTTGTGCTTTTCAAAGCTATTTCACGTAGTGGAATAGGTAATATTATCCCCATTTTGTGGATGGAGGAAACTGAGTTCCAAGAGGGTATGGGATTTACCAGGTGCCTTACATCAAGGCAATAGCAAAGCCAGAAATAGAATCCAGGTTTCCCTACTCCCCATCCTGTTCTTTCTATTGCAACCTGAAAAAGAAATGCATGCCCCTCCCCAATGCCTCAAGCAGAGTCACATTGCAGCTCCTAGAATCCTCAGCTCTGAGGGTCATGCTGAATTCCAGAAACTTCAGTCATGGAAGGTTTCTTTACAAATCATTTCTTCTGACAGCCAGTAGGGATTCCCTTTTTACTATTTTATTTTGGAGAGTGGTGATCCCAGGAGATGAAGAGGGCAGGAATTGTGGAGGGAAATGCTGAAGCTCTCACCAAGGTCATACCACTAGCGAAGCTGACAGCAGGGCCCGTCTAATGAGTCTCCAGAGGGAGATCAACCCATGGCCCCCAGCTGGCTTGGGCACTTGAGTAAATTGCACCTATTAGATAGCATAAAAAATCTAACTAGTCTATTGTCTAACCTCACCTTGCTGTGGTTTATTAATCAAAGAGTTATTATGTGACCATTCTGTGCAAGGATCCCCTTCCTGATCCCCAAAGTGCAGGAGTTTTAACCTTTTCTTTGTGACATTAGCACCTGTGGCAATCTGGTTAAGTCTCTGGTCCCCTCTCAGAATGGTTTTTAATACATAAAATAAAATACATTGGATTAAAGGAAACCAATTATATTGAAACACAGCTATCAAACTATTTTTAAAACTGCATGATATAGTAACAGATGTTCTTTATTAACACATTAAATAACAAGATCTACTAATAATTTCTAAGTGATGAGCATAAATGACATTTCCAGATCTCTGCCACAACTGTAATACGATATGAAATGTCTGTGATTTCTTTTGGTGACCAAGTTATAGGAACTGGTAATACTACCGCTATTTGCTGCCTGCCTGCATTCATCCTTGAAGGAAATGGTAAATTTCAGTTAGAGATTAGGGGGGAAAAGGTAATTGTCTGCTCCATCCATGTTTATGGACCCTTTGAATTCTATGTAAGGCCCTCTTGGGGGTCTGTGAATCCAGGTTAAGAACTCCTATGGGAGAGTGGTTGGTTTCTGTGGGCCCTAGAACAGTCCTCCAGGCATTAGTAGACTATTTTTAAGCCTCACCTTCACCCCCCAACTCTGAGGAGATTTGCCCTTCTGCCCTTGAGCCCACCCTGCTGCACCCCCCCCCCCACAGACTCACAAATACCACACAGGGACACAAAGACAAACCTTCACCCTCCCTGTATTGTATAACTGCAATTGCCCTCAAGAAGTAGGTCCATTTGGACCCCAGAGCCTAGACAGACACACCCGCTTGGGACAGACATGCCATGAAGCCATCATCATATCCCTCTTTTCCTCTGCAGGAAAGTTTCCCTACTGACCTCCCAAGCACCCCCAGAAACCAGACCCAGTAGAAACAACCTACAAAGGGTGGTGGTCACAGGTGCATGGGCCCACAGTCCTAAGGGTTCACTCCTCCCTGGCAGCATTGGGTCCTAGGTTCCAGGTACTCACCGGGCTTCAGCCTGAGGCTGCGCTGCCCAGAGTCGCTGCCCCTGCCCCTCTATGAAGCACTGGGCCCTGGTGGCCCCTCTGGGGGAGCCCCTACTGCCCAGGGGCTGGAGCAGATGGGGCCCTCGGTTCCCACTGTTAACAACACTGTCTGAATGCTAGGCGTCAGCCCCTGGGCTAGGTCCAGGGGGCTAATTTTAGGCTACCCTCCACCCCCCCGCTCCCAGGGCCGTGTTATCTTACTAGTGCCATTCTGGGAGCCATCCCAGGAAGAGGAGGGGGGCCACCCATGGGGATGTCCTGGAAGGACTGAGTGACAGATAGACAGGTGCCTGGCGAGGCCAGGGCTCAAGCTCCTAGTGTGTCCCAGCATACCCCTCCTCACCATTCAAATGGGCTACAGTGTCAGGCCTCTGCACCATGGGTGTTCCCACCCTTCCACCAAGGGGCCTGAAAAGGCCTAGTCTCACCTAGCACAACCTTCCTCTAGGCCTGCTTTTTTTTCTCTCTCTAACTTAGCCTCTCTGGATTTCCTTTTTCCTTTCTTGAAGGTCCAGCAACTTATCACACCCCCACCACCACTCCACCCCCTCAACTCCTAAGAGTGAGGAGGGTGGGAAGCAGAGACCTCCATACTGAAATGTGTATCAGTAAGGTTTTCTAAAGTTTAAGAAGGCCCTGATCATTTGTAAAGGCCTCCTCAGTCCACTAACCCACCAGGCTCAGCCTGAAGAAAATGTCCATAGCCTCCCCACTCTTCTCATACCTAAGGCATCAAACCAGATTAATGTGCCAAGCACTGGGAACTTTGTCAAAAGCTCAGCTCTTAAGAGTATAATTTTACCTCCCTGGTTGCCTTAAATGAAGGAAGTAGTAGGGAGATACCTTTAGAAGTTCTCACATTATCTATTTTAAGTGTCACCCAGAAAGAAACTGGGAGCCAGCTCCCTCTTCTCTCTGGAAGGAAATGCCAGCCTAGCATTTCATATACAAATTATACTGCAAACAATCTGATCATGTCTGAGAAACTCTTTATGGAGAAACTATCAAGCAGCCACTACATATAAGGTTCTAAAGGAAGAACACAAAGAAAAGTAAGACAAGGTATCCCTGAAAGAGCTCACAGGTTATTAGGAAAAACAGACATGGAAACAATTATATTTCACATAGTGCAAAAATACCAGAACTAAAAGCTGCCTATGGTTATCCTGTGCCCATGTCAATCTCCCAAAGTAAGTCCAGGGTTCTGTGTTCCTACATGCCACTAAAAACAATAATAACTTGAATTTTCCTGCAAAGAGGTTCCAGTCTATACAGAACGCTGATCCCAAGACCCAAAGTCTTTCTCTTTCTTTTCCAATCACCAAGAAAGAGAAGGTTCCAATCAGGAAAAACAAAAAGCCAGTGAGGAGACCAGCGATGTGTTGGGATAAAGCACTAGCAGCCCTGTTTCACATGATTATTTTCGTGTTAGAATCTGCACATTGAAAGGGATTTTTTTTTTACATTTCTGAGAGATGTTCAATGACTTCCATTTAAATGCTTCCAATAATAGGGCACTCTATATATCCAGAAGCAGCACATCTCATTATTAGGCAGCTCAGTTAGTCCTTCTTTCTGGTAAGCCTACATCTGAATCTATAAAGCACCCCTGAGGTTAACTACTGATCCTATCTCCATGCACCCTTAGGACCTCAGGGAACATGATCGCTTTCTTTGCCCCAAAACAGCCCTTTAGGGGTCAGAACACAGGTCCTATCCTTCATGTCACCTTGTCTCAAGGAAAACAACCCCAGCTCCTTCAACTATTTCTTTGAAGCTGGTAACTATCCAGTTTCTTCCCCAGTCTTGTCTACCACACTCATGAAGTGGTCATTCAGCCTGCTTACACATTGACCGAACCACGGAGTTCACAGGAGGTCAGATGACTCCTTAGGAGAGTATCAGAGTATCCCAGTGTGATCAATCACTCTGAAGATCAGAAATATCAAAAAGCCTATCTGCTTCAGCTTAGTCTGAGCCAGTGGCCTGTAACTGTTCATTATCTGAGGCCTCATGCAAGCCTGATTAGCAGCCAATAAATAAGCTATTTTGATGCTAAAGATGACAGAGTAGGGTATTATTCTTAAAAAAAATGATTGGTAGGATTTTTAATAGAAAGTTTTATTCAGATAACTGTATATTCACATGCAGTTGTAAAAATAATAGAGATCCCCTGTACACTGTACCTTTCCCTTCAATGGTAACATTTGCAAGACTATAGTACAATATCACAAGGAGGATATTGACATTGATACAATCCACTTATCTTATTCAGATTTCCCAAGGTTTACTTGTAGTCATTGTGTGTGTGTATTTACTTCTATACAATTTTATCACATATGTAGGTCCTTATGTATACCACTACAAACGATATACAGAATAGTTTTATCACAATGAGGATACCTCGTGTTGCCTTTTTATAGCCATATCCACTTCTTTTGCACTCTTCCCACCTTGGTCCCTAACCCTGGGCAACCTCTAATCTGTCCTCCACTTCTATAATTTTGTCATTTCAACATTATACAAATGAAACCATACCCTTTGGAATTAGCTTTTTTCATCCAGCATGCCCTTGAGATTCATCCAAGTTGTTGCATGTGTCAAGTTTGTTTGTTTTTGTTATTGAGTGGGATTCTGTGGTATGTATGTACCATAATTTGTTTACCCATTGACCTGATGAAGTAATCTGAGTTGTATGTAGTATTTGGCTATTAAGAATAAAGCTTCTATGAACATCTGTGTACAGGTCTTTATCACTGTAGTTACATTGTAGACCTTATTATCGGGTAGAGTGATTACTCCCACTTTACTCTTCCATGTCAAGACTGTATATAAAAAGGGCCTATGCCTTTTTATATACATTTCAGAATAAGCTTGTCTGTCTACAAAAAACTTGCTGAGATTTTGGTAGGAACTGTGTTAAATATATATCATTTGGGGAGGAATTGACTGCTTTACTGTGTTGAGTATTCTAACCCATGCACGTGGTATGTTTTTACGTTTATTTAAGTCCTTAATTCTTTCATCAGCATTTTCTAGTTTTCAGCATATGGATCGTGTACATATTTTGTTAAGTGTTTGCCTCAGTATTTCAACTTCTTTGGAGCAATTGTAAATGGTATTGGGTTTTGATTTCGGTTTCCATGTGTTCATTGTCAGTATGCAGAAATGTGATTGTTTTTGTGTGTTGATCTTATATCTCACCACAGTGCTGAACTCACTAGTTCCAGGAGTTTTTTCAATCTTTATGAATTCCTTGGGATTTTCTATGTAGTCAATCATGTCATCTGCAAATAGAAACAGCTTTATTTTTTCCTTTTGAATCTGTATGCCTTATTTCCTTTCCTTGCCTTATGGCCGTGGCTAGAACTTCCAGAACTATGTTGAATAAGAGCGGTGAGAATGGATGTCTTTGCCTTTTCCCAATCTTGGGGTAAAGCATTTAGCCTTTTGCCATTAGGTATGATGTTAACTGTAGGTTTTTCATAGATGTACTTTGTCTAAGTTGACTAAGTTCCCTTCTATTCATAGTTTGCTGAGAGTTTATATCAGAAAGGGATGTTGGATTTTGTTAATGCTTTTTCTGCATCAACTGATGTGATCATGTGATTTTTCTTCTTTAACCTGTGCATATGGTATCTTATGTTGATTGATTTTCAAGTGTTGAACCAACCTTTTATTTTTGGAATAGTTTCCACTTGGTAATGGTGTATAATTCTTTTGTGCATTGTGGGACTAGGCTTGCTAATATTTTGGTGAGGGATTTTGCATTTAAGTTGATGAGAAATATTGGTTTGTAGATTTCTATTTTTCTTCTGTCTTTGATTTTGGTATTGGGGTAATATTGGCCTTATAAAATGAGTTGGGAAGTATTCACTCCTCTTCTATTGCTGGAAGAGATTGTGTAAATTCATAAAATTGATGTTAATTCTTTACATGTTTAGTAGAATTCTTCAATGAAACCATCTGGGCCTGGAGATTTCTATTTTGGAAGGTTTTACATAATGAATTGCCTTTTTCTTTTTTTTGCTGAGGAAGACTCGCCCCGAGCTAACATCCACTGCCAATCCTCCTCCTCTTTTGCTTGAGGATTAGCCCTGAGCTAACATCTGTAACAATCCTCCTCCTCTTTTGCTTGAGGATTAGCCCTGAGCTAACATCTGTGCCAATCCTCCTCTATGTTTTTGTATGTGGGACACCACCACCGCATGGCTTGTGAGGGGAGTAGGTCCACACCCGGGATCCAAACCCACGAACCTGGGCTGCCGAAGTGGAGCAAGTGTAACTTTAACCACTCAGTCATGGGGCTAGGCCTGAATTGCATTTTTCTTCAATGGTTATAGAACTATTCATATCATCTATTTTGTCTTATTAAAGTTTTAGTAGTTTATGGCTTTTGAAGAATTGGTCAATTTCTTTTAAATTGTCATATTTATGAGTGTAAAGTTGTTCCTAGAATTCTCTTTTGTAATTAACTGAATATTTTATTATGGTAAAAAAATATATATAACAAAATTTACCATTTTAACCATTTTTAAACAAGCTTTTTTAAGAGAAGTTTTAGGTTCACATCAAAATTGAGAGGAAGGTACATAGATTTCCTATATACCCCCTGCCCCTATGCATGAATAGCCTCCCCCAATATCAATATCCCCCACTAGAGTGGGACATTTATAACAATTGGTGAACCTACATTGACACATCATAATCACCCTAAGTCCATAGTTTGCATTAGGGTTTACTCTCAGTACATTCTATGGGTTTAGACAAATGTATAATGATATGTATTGATCATTATAGTATCATACAGAGTATTTTCACTGATCAAAACTCCTCTGTGCTCTGCCTATCCATCCCACTCCCACCCCGAGCCCAGGCAACCACTGATCGTTTTACTGTCTTCATAGTTTTGCCTTTTCTAGGATGTCACATAGTTAGAATCATATAGTATGTAGCCTTTTCAGATTAGCTTCTTTCACTTAGTAATACACATTTAAGTTTCCTCTGTGTCTTTTCACAGCTTGATAGCTCATTTCTCTTCAATGCTGAAGAATATTCCATTGTCTGGATATTCCACAGTTTATTTACACTTTCACCTATTGAATGACATCTTGGTTGCTTCCAAGTTTTGGCAACTATGACAAAGTCTGCTCTAAACATCTGCATGCAAGTTTTTGTGTGGACATAAGCTTTTAACTCGTTTGGGTAAATACCAAAGAGCGCAATTGCTGGAATGTAAGGTGAGAGTAGTTTTACTTTTGTAAGAAACTCCCAAACTGTCTTCCAAAGTAGCTGTACCATTTTGCATTTCCACCGGCAATGAATGAGAGTGCCTATTGTTCCACATCCTGATCAGCATCTGGTGCCGTCAGTGTTCAGAATTTTGGTCATTCTAATAGGTGTATAGTAATAGCTCATTGTTTTATTTTCATTTCCATGATGACAGATGATGTGGAGTATCTTTTCATATGATTATTTGCCATCTATATACCTTCTTTGGTGAGGCATCTGTTATGATCTTTGGCCCATTTTTTAATCAGGTTGTTTTTTTTCTTATTGTTGAGTTTTAAGAGATTTTTATATAATCTGGATAACATTCCTTCATCAGATGTGTCTCTTGCAAATATTTTCCTTCAGTCTTTGGCTTCTCATTCTCTTAACAGTGTCTTTTGCAGAGCAGAAGTTTTTAATTTTAATGAAGTCCAGTTTATCAATTATTTCTTTCATGGATTGTGCCTTTGGTGTTGTATCTAAAAAGTCGTTGCCATACCCAAGGTCATCTAGGTTTTCTCCTAGATTATCTTCTAGGAGACTTATAGTTTTTTATAGTTTTACCTGCAGGTCTGTGATTAATTTTAGTTAATTTTTGTGAAGGGTATAATGTCTGTGTCTAGATTCTTTTCTTTTTCTTTTGGCATGTGGATATGCAGTTGTTGCAGCACCATTTGTTGAAAACACTACCTTTGCTCCATTGTATTGCCCTTGTTAATTTGTCAAAGATCAGCTGACTATGTTTATGTGGCTCTATTTCTGGGCTCTCTATTCTGTTCCATTGATCTATTTGTCTGTTCTTTTGCCAATAACACACTGTCTTGTTTACTGTAGCTTTATACTAAGTCTTGAAGTCAAGTAGTGTCAGTCCTCCAACATTGTTCTTCCCCTTCAATATCATGTTGGTTATTATGGGTCTTTTGCCTCTTTATATATACTTTATTATCAGTTTGTCAATATCCATAAAATAACGTTCTGGGATTTTGATTGAGATTGCATTGAATCTATAGATCAATTTGGGAAGAATTGACATCTTGAAATATTGAGTCTTCTTACCCAGAACAAAGAATATCTTTTCATTTATTTAGCTCTTTGATTTCATTCATCAGAATTTTGTAGTTGTCCTCATGTATATCTTGTACATATTTTGTTAAATTTGTACCCATGTATTTCATTTTTTTTGGTGCTAATGTAAATGTATTGTTTTTAATTTCAAATTCTACTTGTTCATTGCTGGTATGTAGGAAAGTGATTGACTTTTGTATATTAACTTTGTATCCTGCAGCCTTGATATAATTGCTCATTAGTTCCAAGAGTTGTTCTGTCCATTCTTTCAGATATTCTACATATAATTGTGTCATCTATGAATGAAGAAATTTTATGTCTTCCTTCCCAATCTGTATACTTTTATTTCTTTTTGTTGTTTTATTTCATTAGCTAGGACTTCCAGTATGATGTTGAAAAGGAGTGGTGAAAGGGGACATCCTTGCATTGTTCCTGATCTTAGTGGGAAAGGTTTGAGGTTTTTACCATTTACCATTCAGGTATGATGTTAGCTGCAAATTTTTCATAGACATTCTTTATCAATTTGAGGAAGTTCCTACTCTGTTCCTAGTTTATTGGGAGTTTTTTCTACGAATGAGTGTTGAATACTGTGAAATGCTTTTTCTGCATCTATTGATATGGTGATGTGATTTTTCTAGTGTGTTGCTGTGATTAATTGATTTGCAAATGTTGAACCAGCCTTGCATGCCTGGAATACGTCCCACTTGGTCATGGTGTATAATTCTTTTTATACATTATTTGGTTTGATTTGCTAATATTTTGTTGAGTATTTTTGCATCTATGTTCATGATAGATATTGTTTCTTTTGATAGATATTAGTTTTATTTTCTTATAATGTCTTTGGTTTTGGTATTAAGGTAATGCTGGCCTCATAGAATGAGGTAGGAAGTATTCCCTCTGCTTCAATTTCTGGAAGAAACTGTAGAAAATTGTTATAATTTCTTCCTTAAGTCTTTGGTAGAATCCACCAGTGAACCCATCTGAGACTGGTGATCTGTTTTTGAAGGTTATAAATTCTTGATTCAATTTCTTTAATAGATATAGTATTCAGAATGTCTATTTCTTGTGTGAATTTTGGTAGATTTTGTCTTTCAAGAAATTCATCCATTTCATCTAGGTTATCAAATTTGTGGGCATAAAGTTGTTCATAATGTTCCTTTATTATTCATTTAATGTCCAATTAGTAATTTGTGTCTTCTTTGTTGCATTGTTAACCTGGCTAGAGGTTTGGCAATTTTAGCGATCTTTTCAAAGAACCAGCTTTTGGTTTTGTTGATTTTTTAAATTGATTTTCTGTTTTTGATTACATCAATTTCTGCTCTAATTCTTATTTCTTTTCTTCTCCTTTCTTTGGTTATAACTTGCTCTTCTTTTTCTAGTTTCCTAAGTGGAATCTTAGATTATTTATTTTAGATCTTTCTTCTTTTCTAGTTCAATACTATAAAATTCTCTCTATGCATTACTTTCATTGTATCCCATAAATTTGGATAAGTTTTATTTTAATTTTCATTTAGTTAAAAATATTTTAAAATTTCTCTTGAGACTTCTGTGATCCACGTGTTATTTAGAAGTGTGGTGTTCACTTTTCTAGTGTATTGGGCTTTTCCAGCTCCCTTTTGGTTATCTATTTCTAGTTTAATTCTATTGTGGTCTGAGAGTATACTTAGTTTGATTTCTATTTTTTAATTTATTTTTTCCAAGTTTATTGAGACATAATTGAAATATTGAAATAATCTTTCATTATGAAAGATTAAAGTGTACAATGTGATTTGATACAGGTATATATTGCAAAATGTTTACCAAAATAAGGTTAAAACATCTTTCAACTCAGATAATTACCATTTTGTTATTGTTGTCATGGTGAGAACATTAAAGCTCTACTCTCATAGCAACAATAAAATACAATATTGTTAACTGTAGTTACCATGCTGTATCTTAGATCCCCTGAAATTATTCATCTTATAAATGAAAGTTTGTACACTTTGACCAACATCTCTCATCTCCTCAATCCCTCAGCCCCCAGCAACCACCTTTCTACTCTCTGTTTCTGTGAGTTTGATGTTTTCAGATTCCACATATTAGTGAGATCATTCAGTATTGTCTTTGTCTGCTTGACTTATTTCACTTACATAATGCCCTCAAGGTCCATCCATGTCACAATTAGCAGGGTTTCTTTTTGTATGGCTGAATTATATATATATATATATATATAGCACTTGCTTCATATATTCATCTGTCAGTGGATGCTTAGGTTGTCTCTATGTCTTGGCTATTGTGAATAATGCTGCTGTGAACATGGGAATACAGATATCTCAAGATAGTGATTTTATTTCCTTTGAATATACACCTAGAAGTGAGATTACTGGATAATATGGTAGTTCTACTTTTAATCTTTTGAGTAACCTCTATACTGTTTTCCATAGTAGCTGTACCCATTTAAATTCCCACCAACTGTGCATCAGGATTCCCTTTCTCCACATCCTCATCAGAATTTATCTCTTGTCTTTTTGATAATAGTCCTTCTGACAGGTGTGAGGTGATATCTCATTGTGATTTTGATTTGCATTTCCCTGATGATTAGTGATATCAAGCACCTTTTCATGTACTTATTGGCCATTTGTATGTCTTCTTTGGAGAAATGTCTATTCAAATCCTCTGTCCACTTTTTAATAGGATTTTTTTTGCTATTGAATTGTATGAGTTTCTTATGTATTTTGGATGTTATCCTCTTATCAGATATATGGCTTGCCTATATTTTTTCCCCTTCCGTAGGCTGCCTTTTCATTTTGTTGATTATTTTGCTGTATGGAAGCCTTTTAGTTTGACATAATCCCACTTGTTGATTTTTGCTTTTGTTGCTTGTTCTTTTGGTGTCACATCCAAAAAAATTATAGCCAAGACCAATGTCAAGGAGCTTTTCCCCTGTTTTCTTCTAGAGTTTTACAGTTTCAGGTCTTACATTTAAGTCCTTAATCCACCTAAAATTAATTTTTGTGAATGGTTTAAGATAGGAATCCAATTTCACTCTTTTGCACGTGAATATACAGTTTTCCCAATGCCATTTATTGAAGAGACAATCTTTTACCCATTGTATATTCCTGGCACCTTTGTCAAAAATTAGTTGATTGTATATGTGTGGGTTTATTTCTGGGCTATTTTGTACCATTGGTCTGTTTTTATGCCAGTACCATACAATTTTTAATACTATAGCTTTGCAGTATAGTTTGAAATGAGGAAGTGTCATATTTCCAGCTTTGTTCTTTTTCCTCAGGATTGTTTGGCTTTTTGGAGTTTTTGTGGTTCTATACAAACTTTGTTCTATTTCTGTGAAAAATGCCATAGTATTTTGAGGGGAAAAGCATTGAATCTATAGATGTCTCTGGGTAGTACGGACATTTTAACAATATTAATTTTCTGATCCATGAACATGGGATGTCTTTCATTTGTTTGTGTCTTCTTTGATTTCTTTCATCAGTGTCTTACAGTTTTCAGTGTATAGATCTTTTACTTCCTTAGTCGAATTTATTCCTATTTTATTGTTTTTGATGCTAATGTAAAAAGGATTGCTTTCATTTCTTTTTCATATAATCCATTGTTAGTGTATAGAAATGCAACTGACTTTTGTGCATTGATTTTGTATCCTGAAAATTTACTGAATTTACTTACTTGTTCTAACAGGTTTTTGTAGAGTTTTTAGGATTTTGTATCTACAAGAGCATGCCATCAGCAAACAGAGATAATCTTATTTCTTTCTATAGGATTTGGATGCCTTTTTCTTTCTTGCCTAATTCCTCTGGCTATGACTTCCAGTACTATGTTAAATAGGAGTGGTGAGAAGTCAGCACCCTTTTCTTGTCCCCGACCTTACAGGGAACATTTTCAAACTTTCATCATTGAGTATGTTACCTTTATTATGTTAAGGTATTTTCCTTCTGTACCCAATTTGTTGAGAGTTTTTATCATGAATGGATGTTGAATTTTGTCAAATGCGTTTTTTGCATCCATTGAAGTGATCATAGGATTTTTGTCTTTTATTCTATTAATGTGGTGTATCACATTTATTGACTTGTGTATGTGGAACCATCCTTGCATCCAAAGGATAAATCCCACTTGATCATGGTGTATGATCCTTTTAAAGTGCTGTTGAATTCAGTTTGCTAGTATTTATTTTATTGAGAATTTTTGCATCTATATTCATCAGAGATATTGGCCAATAGTTTTCTTTTCTTTTAATATCCTTATCTGGCTTTGGTATCAGAGTATTGTAAAATACATTTAGGAGTGTTCTTTACTCTTCAAGTTTTTTGGAAAAGATTGAGAAGGATTTGAGTTAATTCTTCCTTAATTGCTTGGAAGAATTCACCCATGAAGCCATCTGGTCCTACGTTTTTCTTATTTGGGAGGTTTTTGATTACTGATTCAATTTTTTTACCCGTTATTGGTCTGTTCAGATTTTCTCTTTCTTCATTATTCAGACTTGGTAGGTTGTATGTTTCTATGAATTTATCCATTTCTTCTAAGTTGTTCAATTTATTGGTGTACAATTGTTCATAGGTGTCTTGTATGAACCTTTGCATTTCTGTGGTATAAGTTGTAATGTTTCTTCTTTCCTTTATAATTTTATTTATATGAATCTTCTTTCCTTTTTCCTTGGTAATTCTAGCTAAAGCTTTGTCAGTTTATTTTTTTGAAAAAATAAAGTTACATTGATATTTTCTATTTCATTTATTTCTACTCTGATGTTTGTTCTCTCTTTCCTTCTGCTAACTTTGGGCTTTGTTTGTTTTTGTTTTTCTAGTTCCTTGAATGTAAAGTTAGGTTGTTTATTTGAGATCTTTCATTTTTTAATCTAGGCATACGTTGTATAAACCTCCTCTTAGCACTGCTTTTTGCTGCGTCCCACAAGTGTTGGTATGCTGTGTTTCCATTTTCATTTGTTTCAAGGTATTTTTTGATTTCCTTTTTGATTTCATCTTTGACCCAGTGGTTGTTCAAGATTATGTTGTTTAAATTCTACATATTTGTGAATTTCCAGTTTTCCTCCTGTTATTGATTTTGAATTTCATACCATTGTGATCAGAAAAGATACTCAGTATGATTTTAATCTTTTAAAATTTGCTAAGACTTGTTTTGTGACCTAACATATTATTCATCCTGGAGAATGTTCCATGTGTGATTGAGAGGAATGTGTACTCTGCTGCTGTTGGGTGGAATGTTCTGTATATCTGTGTTATGTCCATTTGGTCTAAAGTATAGTTCAACTTTAAAGTTTCCTTATTGATTTTATGTGTGGATGATCTACCCATTGTTGAGTGTGGGGTATTGAAGTCCCCTAATGTTATTGTATTGTTGTTTATTACTCCCTTCAGATGTTAGTATTTGCTTAATATATTTAGGCATTGTGATGTTGGGTGCATGTATATTTATAATTGTTATACCCTCTTGATGAATTGACCACTTTATCATTATATAATGAATTTCCTTGTAGGTTGTTACAGTTTTTGACTTAAACTCTATATTCTTTGATATAAGCATAGCTACCCGTGCTCGCTTTTAGTTTACATTTGTATGGATTAACTCCTTCTATCCTTTCACTTTGAGCCTGTGTGTGTCTTTGAAGCTGAGGTGAGCCTCTTGTAGGCAGCATATACTTTTTTTTTTAATCCACTCAGCCACTCTATGCCTTTTGATTGGGGAATTTAATCCATTTATATTTAAAGTAGTTATTAATAGGTAAGGCCTTACTATTGCCATCTTGTTATTCATTTTCTGGCTGTTTTGTAGTGCCTTTCTTCTTTTCTCCCTCTCTTGCTGTCTTTCTTTGTATTGATTTTAGTAGTATACTTTGATTCTCTTTTATCTTAAGTGCATTTACTAAAGGTTATTGCTTTGTGGTTACCTTGAGGCTTACTTGAAACAGCTTATTGATATAACAGTCTACATTAAGCTGGTAATAACTTAAATTTGATTGTATACCAAAACTCTACCCTTCTACTCCCTTCCCCAACATTTTATGTTTTTGACGTCATAATTTACATCTTTTTATATTGTGTATGTATTTAAAAATTATTATAGCAATAGCTATTTTAATACTTTTGTCCTTTGCCCTTTATTCTAGAGTTAAGTGGTTAACACTCCACCATATTACAGTATTATTCTAAATCTGACTATATACTTATTTTTACCAGTGTGTTGTATATTTTCATATGTTTTCATGTTACTAATTAGCATCCTTTCAATTCAGCTTGAAGAACTCCTTTCCATATTTCTTGTGAGACAGGTAGTGGTGATGAACTCCATTAGCTTTCACTTGTTTGGGAAAATTTTTACTTCACCTTTATTTCTGACAGGCAATTTTGCTGGGTAAAGTATTCTTGGTTGGCAGTTTATTTTTTCTTTCAGCATGTTGAATATGTCTTCCCACTCTCTCCTGGCCTGCAAAGTTTCTGTTGATAAATCTGCTGATAGCCTTATGGGGGCTCCCTTGCATGAGAGAAACTTCTTTGTCTCTTGCTCCCTTTAAAATTCTGTTTTTGATTTTAGACAGTTTTACTATCACATGTCTTAGAGAAGATTGTTTTCAATTGAAATTATGGGGTGATTTAGTAGCTTCGTGAACTTGAATGTCCAAATCTCTCCCTAGGTTTGGGAAGTTCTCAGCCATTATTTCTTTAAAGAAGCTTTCTGCTCCTTTCTCCCTCTTTTTCCTCTGGCACTTCAATGATTTATAGATTGTTTTTATTAATGGTGTCCCATAAGTCCCATAGGCTTTCTTCATTCCTTTTTATTCTTTTTGCTTTTTGTTCCTCTGACTGCATAATTCCAAATGATTTGTCTTCAAGCTCACCAATTCTTTCATTTGATCCAGTCTGCTATTGTAGTTCTCTATTGAATTCTTTAGTGAATTCATTGTATTCTTCAGCTCCAAATTTTCTGTTTGGTTCTTTCTTATGTTGTCTATTTCTTTGTTGAACTTCTTATTTTGTCCTTGTATTGTTTTCATGGTATAGTTAAATTGTTAATCTCTGTTTTCTTGTAGCTCTCTGAGCATCTTTAGAAAAATTATTTTGAATTCTTTGTCAAGAAATTCCTGTATCTCCATTTTTTTGTGGGCCAGTTACTGGTGGTTAACTGTGTTCCTTTGGTAGATTCATGTTTCCCTGATTCTTTATGATTGTGTAGTCTTGTGTAGGTATATATACATTTGAAGAACTAGTCATCTCTTGCAGACTTTATGGACTTACTTTGATAAGGAATGCCCTTCACCTGTGGGTAAGGGCATGCTGGAGCCTTCTGTGACCCTGGGTCTACTGGTGCAGGGTGCCAAGTGTAGGGGCATGTGGAAACTTCAGGTGGGGAGCATGATATCTCATTGGCTCTGGCTGCTGGGGTCCACAGTATCGACAAATGCATGGTACTTCTCATTCACTGTGGGGGTCTGCAGTGCCTGTAAGGGCTGTTGGGGTCCTCAGCAGCACCTCCAGTTTCACCAGCTAGGGACCTGGGCAGGCACTGGTGGTGGCTGGAGCCAGTGGTGTGCACACACTCAGCTGCAAGGGCCAGCTGCAGATTCCTGTGTATTGGTAGGGGCTGGTTGTAGACACACACATAGTGGTGTGGGTCAGGGCCAGCAGCAAGGACCTGGGCCAACTACAGATGCACTGGGAGCTGCAGTCACCCTGGATGTTGACATGCACTCCTGTGGCTGCAGAGTCTCCCATAGGCCTGTGCACAGCAATGGAGGCTGGTGTAGGGAGTCAGGCTGGGGTCATGCAAGTGCATGGGTAGAGGGGCTAGCTGCAGGTGAGCCCAGTGGTGCAGGACAGTGACAAGAGTTAGGGCCAAATCTAGGCTTACAAGCAGCTGCAGGGGCTGGCTGTCAACATGAACTCCTATAGCTGCAAGATTTCCCCACTGGCATCTGTATGGCAGTGGAGGCTAGTAATGAGGGCCCTGCTGGGGGCATTCAGGTGCACAGCTGGGGCTGCCTAGCTGTAAGTGAACCCAGTGGTGCAGGCCAGTGAATGGAGATAAGACCAAATTCAGGCTACAAGCAGCTGTGGGAGCCTTGGCTGTTGACATGTACTTCTTGGCTGCAATCTCACCATGGGCATGCACACAGCAGTAGAGGCCAGAGATGAGAGTCAGGCCAGCAGCATGCAAGTGCACAGCTGTAGAGGCTAGCCCCAAATGTGTGAATGACAGTGGGGGTCAGCCATGTGGCTCGAGGCTGGTGTCCTGCACTTGTACAGCTGCAGAGGACTGGACTGGCTATTGGAGTGGATCCTGGTCTCTGGCAGGTGTGTACGGAGCACGACACAGGGAGAGACTCAGGAGGTTGGCATCTGCGAATGTGAATACTTGTGGGGTAAAAACTGGTGAAATCTGCAGGTAGTCCACAGTGGCTGTGCTGGCTATTGGTTTATTCAGTGGTGAAAGCTGTTTGGGTCCTCTGCAGAGCAGTTCACTGGGAACTGTGGTCACTCCCACTGCATGGCTGACATTGTTATCCTCTGATCTTCTTCCTTTTTTGTTTGAAAGATCAAGTGGGTAATTTTATTAAACTGGCAAAAAGAAAAAGAAAAAATTGGTTTAGGTGACGAATTTGGGCTTTATATTAAATTTCATCTTTTTTTTTTTTTTTTTGTGAGGAAGACCAGCCGTGAGCTAACATCCGTTGCTAATCCTCCTCTTTTTTTGCTGAGGAAGACTGGCCCTGGGCTAACATCCGTGCCCACCTCCCTCTACTTTATATGGGACGCCGCCGCGGCATGGCTGACAGGCAGTGCGTCGGCGGGCGCCAGGGATCCGAACCAGCGAACCCCGGGCTGCCAAGCGCGGACTAAACTGCTGCGCCACTGGGCCAGCCCCTAAATTTCATCTTTTAACATTGCCCCATCCATCCTCCTAAGAACCATATACAATTCACAAACCTATAAAAATTTAAAACTAACCTCTGCCCTTTACTTTCTGTGCAAAGTACTAAAACAAGATAAAGTAAAAAACCCAATAATGTAAATTACAAAAAAAAAAAAAAACCTGCTGCAAAGCAGGTCACCAAAAACATTAGCAAATCTCCTGATGTTCCCTTAGCAGATTGTCAGCTGAGACCAGCAAACTGAATGTGAGTTAAATAAAGAACAAAGAACTGCCTACTTCACTAGTTAGAAAAGGTAGAAAAGCTTAGGTTGAAAGGATTTAACAACAAAATTAACCTCTGACTTGCCTGGGAAGCAGTGAGGGACACAAGTCTTATATTATCCCAATTTGCTCCAGTTCATCTGTTCTTGATAAATGAATGTATAAAAGATCAGTTGGGCTACCAATTTGTAAAATATCACAGTTTTCATATTCCTGCTTAACTCATAAGCATTTGCCTGAGGCCAAGAACAGTGTTTTTTTTTTTTTAATATTTGAAGGGGAAACAAAATTTTCCCTCAATTAATGCATAAGGTAATTTCATTCTCATATATTTTACCTCAAGGAGTAATAAAATTAGCTGGACTCAAACTTTACATTTTAAATGTAGGTCATTATAGTATCTTAACATTTGATAACTTAAAATGCCTATTCAATAGTTAACAGGTGTCTAAACACAGGTAGCTGGAATTGCTATAGGAAGGCAAGTTCCAAGTAGAACAATGTTATACTCTAAAGCAATCTCTTATGGCAACACCAACAAAGGTAAGAACTTGTCCATACGATATTTCGATCCTTTATCTATTGCTACTTTCTGTTAAGAAACATGGAAAAGTACTGGGTAAATGGAAACACAAATATTAAGCTTCCTCATAGTTCTAAAATTTTCTTACCAGGATGTAAATTATGTGTTCCCTCTGACTGCAAAAAATCCTAACTCATAAAGACTAATACAAAAAAGTGTCTGTACAAACAAAATAAATTTCTTAAAAAGTTGAAAGCCATTACAATCAAAATTAATTTAGAAGTCTAGCCCCAAAACTTTTATTGTAGTTTTATCTCAAGTAGAGATATTTGTAATGTAAAGTAATGATTTGGACCTGCAACACAGGAACATTGATTATTTCATTAAGCCAAGGTGTATACTGGCTATTAAAAATCTAAAATATAACTCTGCCAGAAAAATATAAATTCAAGCCTTTAAAAGAGTCTTCTATGTTTGCATATACGCAGGAGCCTAACAGTGGATGATAAATAGACCTGAACATACACAGGCTTTCACGCACAGAAGATTGCAACCGCCACAAGGGTAAAATTTCCAACACATCTCAATCCGTCGTAATTCACCCAGCATAAGCTCCAAAGAGGTCAAATTTATACTGTAACCGGGCAACTTCCTTTCCATCGCAAGTTCAAATTTAAACCCACACGTGTTGCTGAGATCTGAAACTCATCGTTCTGCACCTCATTTTCTTCAACTATAAAAAGAGGAACTTAACCTATTTTCTCGAAGGTCTTTCTCACAAGTCTGCTCTGATTACATAGAACAAAGATTCAAGGTTAATATCAGAGCCTAACTTCCTGCTGGCGGGAATTTCCCATCATGGTAATAGGAGTTTCAAATCTGACGAGGAACACTGTCCATGTTCATTTGCACTTATTCATCTTACTCCACACATTTTCCAGAAGCTTTTAGGGTGGCACATCCATCAGCTCTCTGTACGAGTCCATGTAGAAAGGAAGCCCACATCCTTTCTTTTCCTTTGTCAGAATCCCACTTCCCACCCTCGTCTCCCTGGAAGCCCATGACGGACTCCAGGGGCCAGGCGGGAAAAGCAGGCGAGCCGGCCGCGCGGGACCCCAAGCCCCAGAGATTGCCCTGGGGCCAGGGCGGCCACCGCTCGCTCTCGCCCCGCGTGGCCTTTAGGAGCGGTACGCGCACGCGGTGGACGTGGACACGGCCACGCGCGCTGGCCGGTGGGGGCGGGGGGCGGCAGAGCCTCCGCGCGCCCGTGCGCCCGCCGCTGGTGCCTGCGGCAGTTGTGGGGTGGGGCCTGCGGGGGGCGGGTGCGTGGCCGCAGCAGGCGCCGCTCGAACTTCTAACAATCGCCTGATCTTGACCTCTTACCCCGGCCGCTCGGCCCCGCCCACACCTGGCGTACCTGCGTGGTTGAGCGGGAGAGGAACGAGCTTTGCTTTACAGCACGGCGGAAGGCAAAAAACCTTCGCTCAACTGCGCCCGCACCTCCTCCTTGTTCCTTGCTGTCTCAGCTTTGCTGGTTTCTGGGTAGGGTGAAGCTGAAGTGCATCCTTCGTGTGGTGCCCCAAAAGGCGGGGGAAGCTGGTCGCACACTCTGCTCTCCCTTTCTAGATGAGGGGAACTCTTTCTAGCTGGGGAGTTCCCTCTTGGCTCTGAGCAGTGCCAGTCTGGGGGATGTGATGCAGGCAAAATGAAGCTGTTCTTCCTTCCCTTTTTATGTGGTTATTATTAGGGTGTTTTTTTGTTTGTTTGTTCCACTCTGCTGCTGAAGTTTCTTAAGTGGTCTCCAGAGCTCTCTCAGAGTTGTTTTTGTTCATGGATAGCTGTTTGTTGATCTTTTTTGAGGGGTGGAGGCTGGGGTCTCCTACTTGACCGTCTTAGTGATGTTCCTCTCCTGATTTCTATTCTTTTGAATTTGTTATGTCTTACAGCCCAGAATGTGATTTGTCTTAGTGAATGCACCATATAAGCTTGAGAATATGTATTTGCTGTTGTTGAATGAAGTATTCTATAGATGTCAATTAAATCCAATTGGTTGATGGTGCTATTCTGTTCAACTATGTCCTTACTGATTTTCTGCCTGCTGGATTTGTCAAGTACTGATAGAGGGGAGTTGAGGTCTCCAACTATAAGGGTGGGTTTATCTACTTCTCTTTGAAGTTCTCTTAATCTTTGCTTCATGTATTTGTCACTTTGTTGTTAGGCACATACACATTAAGGATTGTTGTGTTTTCTTTGAGAATTGACCATTTCATCATTATGTACTTCTCCTCTTTGTCCTTGGTAATTTTCCTTGCTGTGAAGTCTGCTTTTTCTTATATTAATATAGCGTTTCCAGCTTTCTTTTGATTAGAATTAGCATGAGGTTACATTCATGGTTTTGATTTGCATTTCCCTAATGATTAATGATTTTAGCATCTTTTCATGTATTTATTGCCACTTGTATATCTTCTTTAGAGAAATGTCTATTCAAGTCCTTTGCCTGTTTTTAATTAGGTTGTTTTTGTTGTTGCTGAGTTATAGAATTTCTTTATATATTTTAAGTACTCATCCCTTATCAGATATATGATTTGCAAGTATTTTCTCCCATTCCGTGTATTGCCTTTTCATTCTGTTGATACTGTTTTTTGATGGACAAAAATTTTTAATTTTGGTGAAGTCTAATTTATCTATTTTTCTTTTGTTGCCTCTGCTTTTGGTGTCATATGAAAGAAATAACTGCCAAATCCAATATCATGAAACTTTTCCCCTATATTTTCCAATTTGATTCTTTTGCATATGAATATCCAGTTTTCCCAGCACCACCTGTTGAAAAGACTGTCCTTTTTCTATTGAATGATGTTAGCACTACTGTTGAGAACCATTTGACTATATATATGAGAGTTTATTTCTGGACACTCTATTTTATTCCATCGGTGTATATGTCTATCTTTATGCAAGTACCGCATTGTTTTGATTACTGTAGCTTTCTATAGGTTATGAAATTAGGATGTATGAGAATTCCAGCTTTGTTTTTCTTTTTCAAGATGGTCTATATGGGGGTCCTTGATTCTATGTGAATTTTTGGATGGATTTTTCTCTTTCTGCAAAAATGCCTCTGGAATTTTCATAGGGATTGCATTGAATGTGTAGATTACTTTGGGTAGTATTGACATTTTAAAAAGTTAATTCTTCCAATCCATGAATATGAATGTCTTTGCATTTGTGTCTGATTTAACTTTTTTCAGCAATCTTTTGTAGTTTTCAGGGTATGTCTTTGACCTCCTTGGTTAAATTTATTCCTAGGCATTTTGTTATTATACACACTCTCATAAATGGAATTGCTTTTTTATTTTCCTTTTCGATTGTTCATTGTTAGTATATAGAAATGCAACTGATTTTTGCATGTTGATTTTATTTCCTGCAACTTTGCTAAGTTCACTTATTATTAGTTCTAACACTACATTTTATATTTTATATCCTTATGTCTTCAAACATAGATAACAGATAATTTTACTTCTTCCTTTCCAATTTGAATTCCTTTTATTTCTTTTTCTTGTCTAATTTCTCTGACTAGGACTTCCAGTACTATGCTGAGTAGAGATGGTGTAAGCAAGCATCATTGTCTTGTTTCTGACTTTTCATCCAGGTTATCCACCTTTTTGGCATATATTATTCATAGTACTCTCTTAGAATCCTTTTAACTCTATAAAATGAGTAGTAATGTCCACTCTTTTATTTCTAATTTCTGATATTTAAGTCTTTTTTTTTTCTTAGTAAATCT
Organism: Tapirus indicus; assembly: GCA_031878705.1. Classification (NCBI taxonomy): domain Eukaryota; kingdom Metazoa; phylum Chordata; class Mammalia; order Perissodactyla; family Tapiridae; genus Tapirus; species Tapirus indicus. The sequence continues at coordinate 52,068,988 of CM062942.1, forward strand.
AACTAAAGGTATGTGAATTTTGTTGATCTTTTTGAAGAACCAACTCCTGGTTTTGTTGATTTCCCTTTTTGTTTTTCTGTTTTATTTATCAAACCTCCAATCTTTATTATTTCTTTATTTCTATTAACTTTGTATTGTTATGTCTTCCTGGTGAATTGACTCTTTTGTCATTATATAATGTTCTTCTTTGCCTCTTGTAACAGTTTTTGACTTTAGTCTATTTTGTCTGATATTAGTGTAGCCACCCCTCCACTTTTGGTTACTATTTGCACGGAATATCTCTTCCCATCCTTTTTCAACCTATACATGTCCTTAGATCTAGGTTCAGTCTCTTGATGGTAGCATAAAGTTAGATTCTATTTTTTTAAAAATTAATTCTGCCAATATATGTCTTTTTATTGGGGAGTTTAATTCATTTACATTTAAAGTAATTACTGTTGGTGAAAAACTTACTATTGCAATTTTTAATTTGCTTTGTGTGTCTTATAGCTTTATTGTCCCTCATTTTCTCCATTGCTGCCTGCCTTTGTGTTCAGTTGTTTTTTTGTAGTGACACATTTTGATCCCCTTCTCATTGACTTTTGTATATCTTCTATAGAAATTTTCTTTATGTTTACCATGGGGATTACAGAAAATATCTTAAAGTTATAATAATCAATTTTAAATTGTTACCAGCTTAACTTCAATTGCATACAGAAACTACCCTTTACAGCTCTGCCTCCCTTACTTTATGTTAGTGATGTCACAAGTTACATCTGTATACAGTGTGTACACATTGACATAGATTTGTAATTATTTTTTAGGCATTTGTCTTTTAAATCATGTAGAAAATGAAAAGTTGAGTTACAGACCAAAATTATAATAATACTGGTTTTTATATTTGTCAATATGTTTCATGGAGAACTTTATTTTTTATATGACTTTGAGTTCCTCTCTAGCATCCTTTCATTTCAACTTGAAGGACTGTATTTAATATTCCTGGTAGGGCAGGTCTTGTGATAATAAATAGCTGCTTATAAATGTCATAATTTCCCTAAGAGTCTCACCATAGCTTCTTGGGGCCTTGATGTTTATATTGTATTCCTCTACCAGTATTTTCTTGCCCCCATTGTCTGTGGCTCTGTAGTCCCCCTACAACTTTCATGAGCTGTGTTCACTGCTTCCCATGGCTTTTCCTAGCCTGAGATCTGTGTTCCAAGTTAAACAACACAGAGACCAATCCTTTAAGGAGCCCCCAGATAGGTTAGAACATAGCAAATTAGGTCCATTTTTCTCTCTCTGGTTTGAGGGAGTAACTGGGGACCAGGCCACTGCTTCCTACAAACCACCCCACGACAGGGAGGGAGTGGGCCAAAGGTGAGTGTCACAAAATTTCCTAGGTTTTTGAATGTGGCTTTTTCTTGATTGGGCATTTGCTTGGTTGCTATAGATATCTGTCTGATTTCCAGAACACTTATAAAGTCATTTTATTCAGTCTCTAGTTGTTTTTTAAAATGTTTCTATGAAGAAATGAGGGCTTGGATCTTCCTAGTCTACCATCTTGCTTTAAGTTTTTATCTCCTTGACTTTTGAAGGATAATTTCACTGATACAGAATTTTAGATTGGTGGTTTTCTTCTTTCAACACTTTATTTTACTCTACTGCCTTTGTGCTTGCATGGTTTTGAAGAGAAGTTTGATGTAATTCTTATCCTTGCTACATTTTCCCCTCCTCTGGCTTCTTTCAAGACTTCTTCTTTGTCTTTGATTTTCTGCATTTTAAATATGATATGCATAGGTATAGATTTTTATGGTATTTATTCTTGAATTCTCTGAGCTTCTTGGATCTGTGGTTTGGTGTCTATCATTAATTTTGGGAAATTCTCAGTCATTATTGCTTCAAATATTGCTTGTTTCTTTCTTCTCCTCGTATTCTCATTACACCCATGTCATTCCTTTGTAATTGTCCCACAGTTCTTGGTTATTGTGTTATGTGCTTTTCATTTTTTTGCTTCTTTGCATTTCAGTTTTGGAGGGTTCTATTGATATTTCTTCAAGCTCACTGATTTTTTCTTTGGCTGTGTCCAGTCTATTGATGAACCCATCAAAGGCATTCTTCATTCATTCTATTACATTGTTTCATTTCTAGTATTTCTTTTTCATTCTTCTTTAGAATTTCCATCTCTCAGTTTACATTACCCATCTGTTCTTGTATGTTGTACATTTTTTTCATTAACACTCAGTATATTAATAGTTCTTTTAAATTTTGAGTCTGATAATTCCAACATCTCTGCCATATCTGAGTCTGGTTCTGATGCTTGCTTTGTCTTTTCAAACTGTATTTTTTGTTTTTTAGTATGTGTTGTATTTTTTTTGTTGAAAGACAGACATGATGTGTTGGGTAAAAGGAACTGAGGTAAATAGTCCTTTAACATGAGGTTTCATATTTATCTGGCTAGAGGTTAGGCCGCATTGCTATTTCCTGTAGCTATAGGTGTCAGTGAGTAGGATTTCCTCCGATGTCCTTGCTTTTGTCTTTTCTGTTGTCTTTGGGTTTTTCTAGAAACTTCTTAAATAATGTCTGTGATGTGCAATTCTTTCAATTATATTCCCGTTGTTATACAGGAGTCTGATTGATGTGGTGGTAAGATATGGGGGGCAGCAGAGAGTGTTCTATTGTTGCATGATTAGGTCTCAGAGATTTAATGAGCTTGTGCCCAGGGGCTGTGACTTAGAAGTGCCTCTTATTTTCCTCCCCAGCCCCCATTAGTTGAGACAGGAAGGCTAGAGGGGACTGGATTTGGGTGTTTCCCTTCTCCCAGTTCAGTTAGGCTCTGGCAAAACACCAGTCAGTTAGGTTCTGGTGAAATAGTTTTTTTGGAGGGCTGGCTTTCTTAAGGAGAACAGAATGCTCTGGGTGTATTTCAAAATGGCTACTTTCCCCCTCCCTCTGCTAGAATCATGAGGGGATTTTTCTCTGTTCTCCATTGTGAGAAGCTGGTAGGACTCCTGGTGGTAAAACTTATAAAAATGTGGGGGTACCTCTAAGACTGGGTACCCTTAGAGTTTGTTTTTAAACTCTTAAACTTGTCCACACTGAGTCTCCAGTAATTCTTCAATTAAATTTTAAGTTTTACTACCTGATACTGGTCCCATGTAGGTTTCTGCTCTGGTAAATTGTGATTCTTCTGTATCTGCCTTTTTCTCCAATTTTGGGGGCAGTAGTTTTCCCTGTGAACTCAGTTCTTTGATGAATCTTTAAAAAAGTTGTTGATTTTCAGTTTGTTCAGCTCTTTTCTTGTTATTTGGATGGAAGTGATGAATTCCAAGCTCCTTACATCCTGGACCGGAAACAGAAAGCCCTTCAATGTGTTTTAAAATTTCCTTTGAGGCTTCCTCTTTCTCCCATGGATTATTTAGAATGTATTATTTAATCTCAAAGTGCTTAGAGATTTTTACCATTTCTATTATTGTTTAATTACACTGTGGTCAGAGCACACACTCCGTATGATTACAATTCCTTTAAATTTGTTGAGGTTTGTTTTACGGCCCAGGGTATGGTCTCTTTTGGTATATGTTCTGTCAGAGCTTGAAAAGAATATGTATTCTGCTGTTGTTGGGTGGAGTGCTGAATATATGTCAATCAGATCCTATTGGTTAAATGTATTTTTCAGTTCTTTATCCTTACTGATTTTCTGTCTAGTAGTTTTATCTGTTGCTGAGAGGTAGAGTTGAAGTCCCCAACTATAATTTTGGGTTCGTCTATCTCTTCTTTCACATCTATCAGTTTTTATTTTATGTATTTTGAGGTTCTGTTGTTTGGTTTGTACTCACTTTAGGATTACTTTCAATCTACTTATATTGTTGAATTTGAAGTTTCTTATATACAGTAGATAGTATGGTTGTGTTTTTTAATCCACTCTGCCCATCTCTGTCTTTTGATTGGTATATTTAGACCATTTACATTTAAGGTAATTGTTGATATGTTAGGGCTTAAGTTAGTCATTTTATTATTTTTGTTTGTTTCCTTTGGTTCTTATTCTTGCCTTCCTGTGGTTACTTCAACATTTTTAGGATTCCATATTATTTATATTGCTTCTGAGTTTATCTCTTTGTACACTTTTGTAGTGGTTGCTCTGGGTATTAAAATATACCTATGTGACTTATCACAGCCTATGAGTATTAACATTTTACCACCTCTGTGAAGTGTGGAAACTTCACTTCCATTTAGGTTGCTTTACCCTCCCACTTTTAAGATGGCATTGTCATCAGTATCACATGGTATTATAATTTTTGTTTCAATTGTCAAATATAATTTATAAAACTCATTGTATGTACCCATATTTCTGCTTCCTATTGTTCTTTCTTCCTTCCTGATGCTCCAGTATTTCCTCTTTTATTATTTCTTTTCTGTTGGAGAACTTCATTTAGTCAGTTTCTAAGACTGGGTCTGCAAGCAACAAATTATTTTAGTTTTCCTTCATCTGAGGATGTCTTTCTCCTATTCATTCCTGAAGGACAGTTTCACTGACTACAGAATTAGCATTTGGTAATTTTTTTCTTTCAGCAGTTGAAAAATGTCCCATTTTCATCTGGCTTCCACAGTTTCACATGAAAAATTCACTCTCATTCAAATTGGTATTCCCCTATAAAATCCTATAGGTAATGTGTAATTTCTGGCTGTTTTCAATATTTTTTGTCTTTAGTTTTCAGAAATTTAATTATGATGTATCATGGCATGGATTTCTTTGGGTTTATTCTCTTTAGGGTTTGCTCAGCTTCTTAAATCTGTATGTTTGCATCTTTTACCCAATTTGGGAAGTTTTCAATCATTATTTCTTCAAATACTCTTTCAGCCCCACTCTCTTTCTTCTTTCCTTCTCTGATTCCAAAGATATGAATGTTGGCTTTTTAAAAAAAATTGTTACACAGGTCCCTAATGCTCTGTTTGTTTTTTTTTTAAATCAATTTTCTCTTGTTTTTCAGATTGAGTAGATTCTATCGATCGGTCCTTAAGCTCACAGGTTCTATCCTCTGTTATCTCCATTCTATTAAAATCCCATCTAGTGAGGTTTTTTTAAAAAAATTTCTGTTATTGTATTTTTCAGTTGTATAATTTGTTTGGTTCTTTTTTTTATAACTTCTTTTTCTTTCCTCAGATTTTCTACTTTTCATTTGTTTTAAAATAATTGTTTTTTTGAATAGATTTTATAATGGCAGCTTTAAAATCCTTGTCAAATAATTCCAACATCTGATTCATCTTAGTGTTGATGTCAGTTGTCTTTTCTTATTCAAATTATGATTTTCCTGGCTCTTGGCATTACAGGTGACTTTCTCTTGTATCCTGAACATTTTGCTTAATATGTTAGGAGACTCTGGGCCCTATTTAAATCTTCTATTAGCAGTCACCTTAACTTTAGCATGCAGATCCTGGCCTACTTCTGTGAGTTGTGGTTCCAATGGAAGTTTAGGTTTAGAGTCTTTGTGGTGATATTTTGCTCTGCTTGATTTGTCTGGTGCCACTGGGGCTCCCGCTGGTTTCTGCTTGTGCTGCCTCAGAGGGTGAAAGGGCTTTCCCCAGGCCTGTTGTCTAGTGTCTCTCAGTGGGGGATAGGAGTCTCAGGCCTGCAAGGACAGAGGATTTCCTGGCTGTTTTGACAGGGTCCCCTCTACCTGTGGTTTTCTGGGAATGAGCACTTGTTGCAGCAGGGCCTCTCTTGTTGATGTCTCCTCACTGCCCCAGTGTCTCTGAGTAGGAAAGGGCAGGGATGAAGAGTGCTTCACTTAGCTGATTATTAGTGGAGGGTAGGGTCTTGATCAATCCCCCTTGCTGATGGTGCCAGGCTCACCTCTTGTCAGAGGGACTTGTTTGACCTGGGGGAGAAATGAGCCTACCTGGGCTGCCTTCTGTTGTTAGGTTGGGGGTTAGGAAATACCCAAGCTGGACTGCCTTTTTCTCTTGGGTTGTTAACTTCAGCCCTGGGGTCTCAAACCTTTGGTTGCCTCTTGCATTATTTCCAGGGTTTATAGTTGTACTTAGTTGGAAGGAGCAGTGAGAAATGAGTCCACAAAATCTTGTATGCACCAGAAGTCCAATCAATAGGATTTTATAGTACAAATTCTAAAGAGAGACAATATTTTAGAGTCAGTCTTGGGTTCCAGTAGCCTACATGCTAGCTTGGTAACACCGACACAGGACTTCAGTTATTTAAGCCACATAAAATAAATTTAAAGCTCCCAGCTCAAGGCCTGGCACAGATAAGCCACTCACTAAGTATTCAATATCTTTCCCTAGAAATCTAGTTCAAACCACCTGTTTTAAACATAAGGCAACAGAGGCCTGGAGAAATGAAGGAGCCTTTCAAATATGCTGTGAGTTACACATACCCAAGTGACATTTTTTTTTTCTAAAGCCTAAAAGCATACTCTGTCAAGTCTTGATTATTTTGTTCCTTGCTTCTATATGGTAGTTCTGGTTCAGTTGGACAGGATTTGAAGATTTAAACTAATAATACCAATTTATATTTGAAAAGCACCTCCAAATTTACAAAGTGCTTTTGCAGTGACAATTTCCCTTGGTTGCCACAATCACAGTGGGAGACTAGCAAGGTAGAGATTATTCTTGTTTTTCAAATAAGGAAACACGGTAAGTCAGGGGTCTGAGACTCATGCAGAAGTGATTTTTCATTCAGGGCCTTCCCTTGACACTTTTTCTCCTGTGAAACCAGACCTTTACTGGGTGACAGGGGGCTGTGGAAAGGCACCCAGTTTGCCATGTCCTTGGCTATAGCTAATGCAGTGGGTTAACTTTGGGGCTATAGAGTAGATGGATTCCAAGTTCAGACTCATGTTCCATATATTGTAAAGTACCCTGAGAACTTGGAGCTCAAATTACCCTTAGAGATTTTGTTGGTAAAGAGTCCTCCCAGATAGATAAAATTATCCATCTGCATAGGTCACTTCAGGGAAGGGCACATCTTAAATCAGAAGGGAGGTAGCTGAATTCCAAGAAAGGGAAATAGGGTATAGTCCAGGAAAGCAAGATTGAAATTGTAGAAAAAAAGAGAAAAGAAATTGTAGAAAAAAAGAAAATTGTAGAAAAAAAGTTGTAGCCTGGCCAAACAATAGGCAACTGGTTGAATAAACTATAGCTTATATAGTAAGATACTATGTAGCAATTAAAAATGATGAGGTCAGGGCCGCCCGGTGGGGCAGCGGTTTAGTCCGCGCTCGGCAGCCCAGGGTTCGCGGGTTCGGATCCCGGGTGCTGCTCGTCAGCCACGCCGTGGTCGTGTCCCATGTAAAGTAGAGGAAAGACGGGCACAGATGTTAGCCCAGGGCCAGTCTTCCTCACCAAAAAAAAAAAAAATGATGAGGTCAATTTATATTTACTGAAATGGAAAGATGCTCAAACTAAGCAAGAAACTTATATAGTAGTGTGTAGTATGATCCTATTTTTGTTCTCTATGCATGTAAGATTTATCTCTGCATAGAGGAGTTATGATGCCTTTTTTCTGGTTCTCTATATTTTAAAAAACATTCTATAATGAACAACAAATATTTCTTAGTTAATTGTAAAGAGAGACCTAGCCTAATCCACTTGTTATGAACTGATGTGTGCCCCCAAAATTCATATACTGAAATTCTACCCCCCAATATAATGGTAATAGGAGATAGGGCCTTTGGGAGGTTATTAGGATTAGATGAGGTCATGAAGGTAGAACCCTCATGAATGGGATTAGTGCCATTTTAAGAGTCATGAGAGAACTTGCTTCTCTCTCTGCTCTCTACCATCTGAGATTACAACAAAAAGATAGCTTCCTAGAAAGCGAGCTCTCACCAGACACCAAATCTGCTGGCAGCATGATCTTGGACTTCGCAGCCTCCAGACTGTGAGAAATAAATGTTTGTTGTTTATAAGTCACCCAGTCTCTGGTATTTTGCTATAGTAGACTGAATAACTAAGACAGAAATTGTATTGTAACCTTATTGTATTGTAACCTGATTGTCTAAAGACAACGTGTCAAGAGTAGGAAGGGGGCTGAATGGAGTTGAGGAAAAAGGAAGCCTAAGAGTGAGAATTGGTCAGTTTAATCAGCAGCAACAGGGCTGAAAGTAGGAGGAGGCTGACAAATGTATTTTGATTGCTTTTCTTATGTGCCAGGCATTTTACCAGGTACTACTTTAAATGTTAGCTCAGTTAATCTGCACAACAACCCTGTGTGGTAGGTACAATTATTACCCCATTTTTCAGAAGAGGCCTCTGAGGCTCAGAGAGGGGAAGCGACTTGCCCAAGGCCATAGAGCTAGTTAGCTAAAGTTAGATGGTAAATGGTAAAGCTAGAACTAGAACTCAAGTCTGTGTTCTACCCGCTGGGGGCCCTGGGCATGTGGGTTCCCAGAGAGGGAGGCTCTGCTGTGGGGCAAGGAGAGATCACTGGCCTCTTGCAGCCTGGAGGAAATAACTCCTGAGTTCATGAGGCTCCATGTGTGAGGATTCTTGCTGGGCAGTGGAGAGAAGGGGCCCTGGAGGAGGGGATAAAAAGCCTGCTTCCTGGACAGGGCTATCTCCCAATGTGAATGAACAAACTGGCATTCAGTCAGACAGTACGCTTTTTTTGAGTTAAGTTGAAGTCAGTCTTGTCCTCACAACTGATCAATGGCAGCTAGACCCTGCACTCCATAGTGCTGTCCAGAACCAGGCATCCTCTCTGATACCTGTCTTGTTTTATTTTAACATCAACAGGGCATACTTTAACCTACTTTATAAGATGGTTCATCCATTAAGGCTAAGCCAGGGCACCTTTTTTTTCAAAGGTATGCCACCTTTCCTTTTATCTGTAGCTATTACACAGCAACCTCACACACATAAAAATTGAAGGTTTTTAATTTTAGACCAAAAAACTGTATCAACCAAACATCTTCAAATTGAAACACAAGTGTAGAAGGGGGCCAGTGAGCAATTTGGCACTGGACTAAACAAATGGCAGTGAACATCCTGACGGGGTCACACATCCATACCCCAGTGGTATGACAGGTTCAAGATAATACACAACAGGAAGTTTAAGGTTAATCATACACACTGTTGTACCTTGGTAAGTTCAGACTTGAGCTGCTGTAACAGTGTCATCTGTAAACCTGCGGCTAATGAAAAGTCAGGTTCTGAAAGAACATACGCAGCTTGGATTCTGATTTATACCTCAGTTGCATGATGTCCATGCAGGTATGTGGCTAACATTAACACACTACAGATAATACTGGTCATATATTTGAATCCTACTTCTAAAGCTGCCTGGTCAATACATCCCAGGGAAAAGGCCAATTGCTTCACCATCACTTTGGTTTTTATCTCTGGCTTAACATACCCTAAATTCCTCATGGCACTTAGCTGGACAATATCAAAGTTAGAGGTCTAGTACTAAAAGAGTTTTTTATTCTTAAATTCTCTTCATCTGAATGCCCAAATGACCTGTGAGATCAGATGCTACTAAAGTTAGAGTAAACACATATACATATACAAATACTCTTACTTTAAGCTACATTCCAAAAGGACTGAACTTGTTAGCTGTTCCTAAGCCTGAGGCACTGTTAACTAGAATACAGAACATGCTCTGTTTCAGAACTAGAATATGTGCTCTGCATGCCTGTTGGCATTCACAAATTACAAAACAACCCTGTCCACAAATGTAAGTGAGGTGGAGATGCTTTATGTGAACCAGTGTGTCCAACTGCGTGTGAGGTGGGATCAGAGACATCAGTATTTGAACAGTAATCACCTAGTGACTTTGGTCTACCTATTCTCACCTGACTGGTGAGAGGTCCAATGATGTTTCAGCTACAAAGAGGCAAAGACGGGGCTCAGAAGTCATCTGCCTTAGGGATATATTAAGGGAAGAGAATACCACCCACCATCCTTGACCTTTTAAAAGAAAAAAAAATCCAGGACCACATGTTCTATCAGAGAAAAGTGTCGACAAAGAAAATACACAACTCAGAGCATTCTTAATGAAAGAGTTTCTGCCGATGTAAAAGATAGCCTTAAAAGAAAATACATCAGCCACAGTACTGCCTGGAAAAAAGGACCTTATTGGACCTCTTTTGGAGGTCCTATTGGACCTTTTTTGGACCTTATTGGAGCACATGAAATCTTAAATAACTGGAATGCTGGTCATCCTGGACAGACATTCTCCTTTGCTTAACTGGCCAGGTGTATTTCTGTTTTACCTTGTCTTCCCTCCTGCCCTCCCCCTCTCACCGTTTCCACAACTGAGATTCTGTGAGGGCTGGTGTAGGGCTCTCTTAAGAGTCAGAGTACAAAGCCATTAAAATGGTTGGAAGGCAACAAAGCTTTGGAAGAGAACTAAGTTTTTAGTTCACCCCCAAACACCAGACTTAACATGGAAGCCTTTGGTTTCACACTGGCCAAATTCTGAACATGTTTTTGTTTAGCCCCAGCAAGACACACAGGCCTAAATTAGACAGCTGCTTTCAAGCACACTTGCCTTTTGCGAAGATAAGTCACAAATCACAGAGCATGTAACACGCTTTTACTTGCACTGACATCTAAAGGAGACATGGGCTGCGGTGATTGGTGACAAAACCAATACTTCCTATTTAAGGGGAAGGCACAGACTGTCGGTCTCACAGCCAGGGAATTGGTGAAGACATGTTCTGTATGGCTTGAAAATTATGTGGTTTCTTTTTGGGGGGGGGCCTTGGAAAAGCTTCTATGCTGCCATCAAATGCTTTGAAAACAGAACTACCTTTAAAAGGATAACAAACTAATAGTTCCTTTACAACCCCAAATCTTTTCCCTTGTCCTTCGTCTGTTTGATGTCACCTAAGGGCCAAGCCATTTTTTTCACATTATATAAGAAAAATAACCCCACGGGAAAAAATTTGAGGTTTAATCCATGTCTACTTTTTGTTTAACTGTCTATATCAAAAGTCAGGTCTAGATTTGGCACTTAGAAGAAAGCAACCATATTTGGTTGGAATCCTGTCTGCCTGTACCATACATAGAATTCTGGGAGGGAGAGACCTGAGGGTAGGGGAAAGATTTGGTACAACAGATATCACTAAATCATACACATTGGGAATTAAGAGAGAAAGAGAGAGCAATCTTCCTAGGTATAAGCCATTCTGAAGTATAGTATACCCATTTTGAGAGAAGTATTTTTCTTAAAGGTAATTTACATTTCCCTGTGCAACTGTTTAAAAAAAGGCCACTTTATAAAATGCTCTCATAGAAAGATTTCCCAGTGGTATATCAATGCTTAATAGCATCAAGAAAAGGTGTTATGTGTTTAATAAAAACCAGTATGTAACAAAAATCTGACATAGTTATTAAACTTCTCTTTCTGCTAAATTCGGGTCAAGCTTAAATATTTACCAATTTGGTTTGAAAGTACCTCTTAAAAAGACTTGGATTCCTTCTGGTTGGAAGGGATCAGGGAAAGATCTTACTTTCAGTGAAGTATGAGGTGTGTCTCAGAAAATATGTGTCCATGCATGTTGACAGGCAATGACAACTGACTTGATAGTAACTGAATACAATTTCTAGGGTGACTTTCCAAAGATAACTGTGCCCAATATATGCACCATAAGCTTTACATTCTTGCCCTGTTCCAAATAGAGTTTCAGGTTTTCTTTCATATCGCAAACCCTATTCCTGAATTTCTTCTTTAACAAGTCAGACCATTAGCTGTTACTTAGGTTGGTACTTAGAGTTATTTTATTTATTACCATGAGGAATCTGTGATTCTATAAACTAAGTAAATAATTAATGAATTTTAAAAAATGGTGTGCGAATCTGAGCATGGCCACAACACAGACACAGAGCGTGCCTCATGTTTAGAAAAGATAAGTAGTGACCCCGGGCCCATGAAACTTGTGTAGAAAACAGGCAGAGGTCAGGTTAGTGGATGAGACAGTGGCAGGGGGTTAAATGCCTTCCTGTTTAAGTGGGGCAGTCACATGAGAATGGAATTTCTGCTCAGGGAACTGGAAGGGTAGGGCAGTGAGGGAGGGAGTCACATTTCTTTCACAGCATAGGTGCTATATGAGGGTATGAAATGAAAGCCATTAATAGATCATCTTTTCTAGTACACCTATCAACTTTCCTTCAGGAGTCTCCTCTCTATTGTTAGGCTCCTGACTGTTGATACCTACTGGATTTTTAACAGTACATAAATATTTGGATTCCACTAACATTTTTCCTCTCTCAGAGTTTCAAATCCAACTGTGAAACGGGGAAGCGTTTGGTGTGGAGAGTAAACGGGATCTTCACAAGGCTTTCCTTGGGTCCATGTATATTATATACAAGCAATAATGGGACATGTTGGGGAATAAAAATAATAAAAGATCAAACAAATTGACCTCACAGATCTTTAGGCTGAGATTGATTCCATGGCCTTAGATCCTCAACAAAATAAGATAGTCTTTTAAAAATTTTTATTTTTGCTTTTGGAAATACCAGTGTGGCTCTTTACCACTTCTTAGTTTGGAACTGTATTGAAAAGACCTTTTCACTGTTGATTAATTTTGTTTTGGATCTAAGAAATAAGGTTTGGTACTATGTACTGCCCTTGTACAGGTCTGTAGAAATAAATCTGAGACTCTCAAACTAACTTTTTATAGTAGTTTTATTTGCAAAAACTACTATGTCTTGCCATTTGCCTTTTTTCTTTCCCCGAACAAACCTGAATACACTATATCTGGAATATCATGTTATAGTTAATAGACTGTAAAATTCAGATTGACATATGGGAGAAAGCCCTGGGTATAAAGGAAGATCCAGAATAGACTCAACTGTGGCAGATGATTGGTACTGTCATCCTCTTTGACAACTTCCTTCACAAAACCAGGGTTAGATGAAGCCTCCAGATCAAAATGATCTGCACAAATCTCATTTGTTTTCCAGAAGTAAGAAGTCAAACGACAACTGGCAACATCTGATGATTTAGGTTGTTTAGGCCAAGGACCAAATTGTGGATCACAGAAGATACAATAGGAAATCACCTTGATGCTTTAAAATTATAGAAACAAGGCAGCTATCAAGAAAAGATAAGTAGAAAAATGGCTCCTATTTACACATGAAAAAAAAAGACAACCAAAATGATTCAGAGTTCTTCCTCTAAAGAGGAAGGTTGTTTTGGGTCCATAGTTTAGCTAGGGGTAAAAAATAAAGGAACTATCCTGGCTCTTCTCTCCTACTTCTTTCTAACACTTAAATTAAAAGGCACTTCTTTTCTTACAAAGAAAAGTAACTAATAAGGTGATCCTTTAGAGACGTTTGTGTTTACAACTGGATGTGGTAGTAACAGAGATGTCTCTTTCACTAATATATCTCATTTTTGAGCTTAAACCAGGCATAGAGTATTTGGAATAGACATCTTAGGTGAGGACCTGGATTCTGTTGGCAATGGAAATGTTGACAATATATAGTACGTGACCCAAACTGCCCGAAGCTTACCTTACCCCAGCATGTGGAAGTGGGTAAACCATGACTGAATATCCAATAGGAAAGTGTACAGTAAGTGTATCAGCCCTAAGGGGAAAATCTAGTGTTTAAACAAGGAACACATACCTTCTCCCAGGAGTATTTGGGCCTGCTCTAAGAATGAACTTTTTCCAAAAGTGTGTATTAGCATAAGGTGATAAACCTACCAGATTTTAAAAGTAGTGCCAATTGTGTCTAAAAATCCACAAACTTGATGTGATGTCTAGAGAAGGAAAACCACTGGTCTTCATAAAAAGACCTAAGAAGAGGCTTGTTTTAGGAAAACTCAGATGGGCACATAGGCCATGTGTAAGCCAGAGTCTAAAGCACTGAGAATTTCAGTTGTCTTCTGAACTGATGTTGAGAATGCTATTAATCAATGTTATATAATCAATATATAATCAATGCTATATAATCAATTCAGACCTCACTAATTTGGAATTGATCATTTTAGAATGTAGTGGATTAAAGTTTACCTGTGGGCTATCTATGAAAAAAATGAGTTGGCTGAGTATTATAAGACCTAGCTGGGGTGTGGGTTGAAGAGAGCAAGTGTTGTAACTTAAGAAAACTATTTCCTTATATGTTCTAAACCACCAAGCACCCATGAACCCATACTAAGAGTTAAGGATAATTTTCATTTATTTCTCAGGCAAATGTTGGGGTCTCTATTGGCAATAATGTTAGCTTACATCCTATGACTAAACATACCTGAAAGTAAAATTTTCTTTTAAACCATTCTGCAATTCAGTTATCTGTTGCACACTGTCTCTACATCCCCTCAACAGGGTTTTAATTCTCCACTGTGACAATATTTCCACTTTGTTCTCATGCTATAGCAATGAGGGTAGAAAAGCAGGGGAGGTTGATCATTAAAAAAAATGGAATAATGGAACCAGCCTAATATTTCAGCTGAAAGGCAACATTTCTAAAGTTAAGTCCCATTCTAGAACAATAACATCTTCTTTCTCTTGCCTACATTTTGGGCTGCTTGACATGCATATACTGGTCACTGAATCAGTAAAGGCCCTAAATCCCCTTCCAGACTCTTAATGGGAAGAGAGGTACCCTGGCCTCACTCATTGAAACCAACTGGAAAAGCAGCATAACCTTCTTTAGAACAAGGATCATTGTGGGTGCTGCAGGAGCACCTAGTATGGAAGCAGATGAGTAGCTTACTATTGCTTGGAGCAGCCCGCCTCCTTGGTACTGGCCTTGGAGATGCCTGTGTCTCCAGAGATGCCCGTGCACCCAGAGAAGCCCATGGCCCCAGAGATGCTCATGTCTCCAGAGAGGCCCATAGCCTCAGAGATGCCTGTGTCTCCAGAGAAGCCCACATCCCCAGAAATGTTTATGGCCCTAAGGCTACCCATGATTCCACAACAGTCATGGTGGAGGTCTGCACACTGGCTTTTTACTTGATCCATCTGAGCTCGGAGGCCTCCTTCCATGGACAGGGTACCATTCTCCATCAAGGTATTCAGGTCTCCATCGATACCCATAAAGCCAAGAGGATTGGTCAAAGGACTTCCCAGATGCTGAGATAATAAATTCCCTAATTGAGAACAGGTACAAACTTCTTCTGGTGGCTCATCATGAGCTTTCAGTTTCTGTCACGGGAGCAAGAAATGGTTGAAAAGACTTAGAAACAGGGGAAAAAAAACCTACGCAAATACCACATTGACCTGCAGGGATCCTGCCTGCTGTCACTTACATGATAGCAAATGACCTCTTGTCCCCTCCTTACCCCAAATGTCTTTTCTTCATCATTTGACATAGTGCTTTAAAAGCCCTACCAATAAAGATCCTCAAGGGTCTTATATCTATAAAAGTCCTCTTTTCTGATAAACGCAATTTTATTACTGGAAGCAGGGAGGGCAAGGGAGAAGATCACTAACATTTACTGAAGACCTCTAGGTGCCAGTCTCTTTACGTATAGTATTTCCTTTTATACTTCTAAGAATTCTGTTAGTTTAGGTATTAGGTATATTTTACAGATGAGAAAACTGAGGCTCAGAGAATTTATGTGTCACCCAAATTCACACATTTAGGAAGTGGTAGACCTGGGATCTGACCCTGCCTCTTCTTAATGCCAAAGTCTATGACCTCTCTACTACCTCATGCTACCTTCAATGGATATTTTTGCTTTCAAGGATAACACAATGATTCGCTGATACTTTACAACAGTGATTCTTAACTTTTGGGGGATCATAGACACCTTTGAAAATCTGAAGAAAATGATGGATCTTCTTAGAAAACTGTATGCATGAACATGTGTGTACATGAGACAGCACACACACTGTTTTTAGGTAAAATTTCGGGATGGGCATCTGTGGACAACTATGGGTTCATGGACTCGTTAAGAGCTCCTACCTTAGGGTATAGGGATATCATTTTTATTTTCCTGGAAATCACAAAATCACACATACAAAAAAACAAACAGTGATAACCCTTGGAAGGAGGAACTGAACAGGTAGGTAGCTGGAGGAGTCTTTTAAACTTTTCATTTTGTACATTTTTGTATTCTGCATATTCTAGCTTAATACATGTACTGCCTTTTTTTTAAGTGTCAGCAGGGTTATCTAGGTAATAATATTATGGGCCACTTTTGTTTTTCTTCTCTGTGTTAAAAAAAGAATGTTAATAATGTCCATGTATATATTTTAAAAGGAAGCTTTACTTGTTTACTTTAGAATCAGAGTGATCTGATTCTATGTAGAATGAATCTGATTCTCTCTCAAGAATTAGCCAAGAATAAGTGAGAGGGCTGGGTCTAGAGTAGGGACCTGCTCTGGGGGACTTGTGGAGAAGACTGCTAATAGCTAAAGGAAGAGGCAGGAGACCCTAGGAAAAAGTTTCCCTACTTCTCAGTTCTGCCTACAGCTTGGTCCTCCTGGGGCTGCTTGTTTCCCTCTTTTCCTATGATTTTAAGTCATGCTTCAATTTTGCCTCTTTTTCTTCTTCTTCTTTTTTTTAATGGAACCAAGTAACTGACTATTGCCTCCCAAGAGGACATTCAAAAGTTTGGGATCTGATGTAATCACTACATTTATTTTCGCAATAAAAGAATATTTGTTTACTTTACCTTATCTGGCCTAAAGTAGGTTCACGCCCAGTTCCTAAACAGCACACCCTTTCCAAGAATTCTTTTCTAAGAGGTACCCCTCCCCTCTCCTTCAAACACACCCTCAGGGACCCCTAGATTCCAGAAGAAGCTCAGCATTTTCCATATTTTGAAAGGAAATCCCTGTTGACTTGTTTGAGCTGTAGTTAAAAACAAGTGTCTGACTTTGGTTTTGCTAGTATCATAATGCAAAATCATCACACATAGCATGACCACTCAATGAACAAAGTTTGCAATCTACATGGGAAGGAAATGAATTTTTATAAGGTTTTCCTAATTGGAAATGAGACAATTTCATCACTCTTATCAGTACACTGACAAGAGATTTTCACATATTGAGGTATATGGGGTAAGTATCTGGGTTCAAAACTGATTCAACTTGAACTAAAGAAGCCTGACTTATGGCCTATTGAACATACATTGTACATCTGCCTTAACCACCAAAGTAAAAAATGTACTCTCTTAAGATAAGAATGCATACTTTCCCTCCTACGCCCTATCGGTAACACCTGTATTAGTCCCTTTCTGGACAACAGGGTCATGTGGACCTGCTAATTTGCAACTAACTACCTCTTTGAAACTTTCAAAATGTATCCTGGGTGTGCTTAATGTATGTTCTTTGTTCAAAAAGATGTAAGACTGTACTGAAAACCATGCTTCTCTGGAACGCTTTCTAAGGCCTTCCTGGGTTATAATCCTCACTCTGGCTCAAGTAAAACTCACCTTATTTCTCTTATCTATAGAATGGTTATTGATTATTTTGCATCTACAACACCCAAGATGTTATACTTATTCTCTTGATGGATAACGAATGCCAGTATGATTTCTCCATCATTCCCTCTTGTTCCTCCTAATAATTCCAGCCAGATCCCAAAAAAGGAACCGGTCCACTTGTTTAACTAGCTGAGTGTGATATTTACTACTTTCTATGGGAAGTAAGAAAGAGTTGTGCCTCAGAGCTTTGTAGACACAGGACACCTGGGAGCCAGAGAGTATAACAAGCCAGCCAGGCAGTTTCTCACAAATACGAATTCAACTCTAAGTGGACTGGGCCTACCCTGAAGGGGCAAGAGGATCTCCTGAGACTTTTCTCCTCACCTTTTCCAGTTTGTGCACATCTGCCTCCAGCATTGCTCTCTGCTTCTTAATTTCCAGGAGACTCTCTAGCATACTCTGCTTGGGCTGCAGCCCTTTGTCAAAGCGGTTATACATCCCACACCAGAACCTTGAATAAACAAAAAGAAAAAAAAAGTGGGTTAGTTTAGCTGGAGGAATAGATTACTTATGTTTTCCTTGTGTCAAGAAAATATTAGCATGCTAGGTGGGCAGATCTCAAAAGTAAGGTAATTTTGATTACATTTAAAAGACTGGACATGCTCATAATTGAAGAGTAAAGTTCCTAGCATAAAGATCTCTGCTGAGACACTTTGGACTTGAGCAAATTTGAGCTTCTTTTTAAAAATTAAACTTTTTATTTTGAGATAATTATAGATTCACATGCAGTTTTAACAAATAATAGGAAATGACATCAGCAAGATGGCAAACTGGGAAGCTCCAGGCCCTTGTTCCCCATGGAAACACTAAATAAACACTAGATGGACTGAAGTAGCTTTGTGAGAACTCTAGAAATCAGTTAAGAAGCTGTAGCAACTAAGTGAATGCCCAGCCAAGAAAAAGCTGTACCCCAAATGGTAGAAATATTCATAGTGCTTTTGCTCATCCTTGCCCCACCCCCTCCCTAGTACAGCTTGATGTGACTGAGAGGAAGGTGCCCAATTCCCAGTTCCTCCTTCAGGATAGAAGGAAAAGAGTGGAAGTTTCTTGCAATGCTCTGGCTTGTCTACAGGCAGCCTGAGGGATTGGTTTCTGTCTCACCTGACTTGGAGCACTGACTGGAATCATAGTTTGCGTATCAGGTTGGAGGCTACTCAAAGCAATGGAAGGTGAGAGCTGCAAGAGGTCTGCAGACTCACAGGTGCCTGGGGGCAGAAGATTATGGGCAAATAAATAGAAGAGAACTTCCAAGGCTTCTAAGAAGCAGGGGTAAGACTCTGAAGGAAATTAATACATTTAAAAGCAACCAAGTATATGGGGAATGGGAATAAAAGCACATGCACAGGGCCAGGGAAGACACATCTCCAGAAAAGGTTTGAGTTGACTCTGAGCCTTTAAACTGGGCTAATTAGTGTAGGCCTTCTGCTGCATGGAGCCATTCCTCAAAGACTGGGAGAGGTAGCTGGTTTTTAAATGCTCACATTTCAACAGAAGATGACAAGGCATAAAAAGAAACAGAAAAGCATAGTCCATTCAAAGAAACAAAATAAATATCCAGAAATTGACCCTAAAAAAACACAGGCCTTTGGCTTACTTGACAAAGAATTTAAAACAACTGCTTTAAATATGTTCAGTGAGCTTAAAGACAACACAGAGAGACAAATAAACAAAATAAGGAAACTGATTTAGGAATAAAATGAGAATATCATCAAAAAGATATAAATGATAAAAAAAGAACCAAACAGGAATTTTGGAGTTAAAAAAATGAATTGAAAAATTTACTAGAGAGGTTTAACATAAATTTAATCAGGCAGAAGAAAGAATCAGCAAACTTGAAGGCAAGGCTCTTGAAATTATTGAGTCTGAGGAACAACAACAACAAAAAGAATGAAGAAAAGTGGGCAGAGCCTAAGAGACTTATGGCATACCATTAAGTGTACCAATATAGGTATCAAGGGAGTCCCAGAAGAAGAGAGAAAGGGGTAGAGAGGTTATTTGAAGAAATAATAGCCCGAAACTTCCCAAATTTGAGAAAAGACATACAATGTAAGAAGCTCAATGATTTCTAAGTAAGATAAATCTAAAGAGATCCACAATGAGATGTGTTAAAATCGAACAACCAAATACAGTTTGCCAAAGACAGAATCTTGACAATAGTAAGAGAAAAGTGACACTGTACAAGAGAGCCACTAAAAGATTATCAGTGGATTTATCAGCAGTAACCTTGAAGGCCAGAATGCAGTGGGATGATATCTTTAAAGTGCTAAAAGAAAAATATTGTCAGCTGTGAATACTTTATCCAGCAAAATCCTTATCCTTAAAAATGAGGGAGAAAGTAAGACATTCCAAGATAAACAAAAGCTGAGGGAGTTAAATACCACTAAATCTGCCCTATCAGAAATGCTAAATGGAGTCCTTCAAGTTGAAACAAAAGAACCCTAGACAGTAACTCGAGACTATACAAAAATATAAAGTTCTCTGGTAAAAGTAAACATATAGGCAAATATAAAATCCTGCACAACTGTAATTTTGATTCTTAACTCCACCTTCAATTATTTTATAGGATTTAAAAGACAAAAGTATAAAGAATAACTATAAATCTATGTTAATGGGTACACAATATATAAAGATGAACTTTGTGAGATCAATAACATAAAGTGTTGGGGGGCAGAGCTGTAAAGGAGTAGAGTTGTTGCATGTGACTGTAGTTAAGATGTTGTACTAGTTTGCTAGGGCTGCCAGAACAAAGTACCACAGACTGGGTGTCTTAAACAACAAAAATTTATTTTCTCATTGTCCAAGATCAGGGTTAATTTCTTCTGAGTTAATTTCTTTCTCATTGTCCGAGAGCAGGGTTAATTTCTTCTTCTCTCTCCTTGGCTTGTAGATGGCCATCTTCTCCCTCTTTGTTCACATAGTCTTTTCTCTGTGTACATTTGCATCCTAATCACCTCTTCTTATAAGGACAGCAGTCATAATGGATTAAGGATCTCCCTTATCTTAGTTACTTAATTACTTCTTTAAAGGCACTATATCAAAATACAGTCACATTTGAGGTATAGGAGGTTAACACATCAACATGAATTTTTTAGGAGGCACAATACAGCCCATAACACGTTATCAGTTTAAAATAGATTGTTTTACCTTTATGATGTTTTATGTAATCCCCATGGTAACCACAAAGGAAATATCTATAGAATATACACAAAGGAAATAAGAAGGGAATCAAAGTATATCACTAAAAAAAATCAACTAAACACAAATAAAGGTAGTAATGGAGAAAATGAAGGACAAAAGAGCTAAAAGACATATAGAAAACAAATGACAATAAGTCCTTCCCTATCAGTAATTACTTTAAATGGAAAATTAAACTCTCCAGTCAAAAGGCATATATTGGCACAATGAATAATAAAAAAACCCCTCAGGATCCAATTATATGCTATCTATAGGAGACTCACTTTAGATTTAAGGACATGCATAGGTTGAAAGTAAAAGGACTGAATAAAATATTCATGCAAGAAGTAACCAAAAAAGAGCAGGGGCAGCTATACTAATATAAAAAAAATACATTAAGTCAAAAACTGTTACAAGAGACAAAGAAGGACATTATATACTGATGAAATGGTCAATTCACCAGGAAGGCAAAACAATTATAAATATATATGCACCAATTATCAGAGCTCCAAAATATATAAATCAAATAGTGACAAAACTGGAGGGAAAAATAGCTCTACAATAATAGTAGGAGACTTCAATACTCTACTTTCAATAATGGATAGAACAGACAGAAGATCAATAAGGAAATAGAGGAGTTGAACAACACTATAGACCAACTGGACCTAACAGACATAAACAAAACACTCCACCCTAAAGCAGCAGAATACATATTTTTCTTCAGTTCACATGGAACATTCTCCAGGCTAGACCATATAATAGGCCACAAAACAGGTCTTAATTGACAATGGAATAAAATTAGAAATCAATAGCAGAAGGAAAACTGGAAAATCTACAAATATGTAGAAAGTAAACAACATATTTTTAAACAGCCAGTGGGTCAAAGAAGAAATCAAAAGGGAAATTACAAAGTATTTGGATACAAATGAAAACAAAAACACAACATATCAAAACTTATAAATGAAGTGCTTAGAGGGAAATTTTTAGATGAAAATCCTTACATTAAAGAAGATCTCAAATCAACAACTTAACTTACACCTTAAGGAAGTAGAAAAAGAACATAGTACAACCAAAGCTAGCAGATGAAGGGAATAATAAAGATTAGAGCAGAGTTGAACAAAAGAGAGAATGGAAAAACAATAGAAAAAAATCAATGACACCAAAAAGCTTCTTTGAAAAGATCAACAAATGTTAGTTAGATTAACTAAAAAAAAGAGAAGACTCAAATAACTAATAACAGAAATAAAAGAAGGGATATTACAACCAACTTTTTAGAAATAAAAAGGATTATAAGAGGATACTATGAACAATTGTATTCCAACAACATGAATAACCTAGATGAAATGGATAAATTCTGAGAAACATACAAGCTATCAAGACTGAATCATGAAAAAATACAACATATACAAAATCAATCAATGTAACACACCACACTAACAGAATGATGGGGAAAAAACACATGATCACCAGGAAAAGCAATTGACGAATTTCAACAATGTTTCATGATAAAAACACTCAACATACCAGGAATAGAAGGAGAGTACCACAACATAATAAAGGTCATACATGAATGGTAAAAGACTGAAAGCATTTCCTATAAAATCAGGAACAAGACAAGGATGCCTACTCTCGCCACTTTTGTTTAAAATAGCCTACATCAAAATTAAAAACTTTTGTACATCAAAGGACACAATCAATAGACTGAAAAGGCAACCTACAGAATAGGAGAAAATATTTGCAAATCATGTATCAGGTAAGGAGTTAGTATCTAGAATATATAAAGAACTCCTATAACTCAAAAACAACACAACATACAACTTGATTAAAAAATCAGCAAAGGGGGCCACCCGGTGGCACAGTGGTTAGTTTGTGCTTTGGCAGCCCGGGTTTGCGAGTTTGGCTCCCGGGTGCGGGCTGATGCACTGCTTGTCAGCCATGCTGTGGTGGCATCCCATATAAAGTGGAGGAAGATGGGCATGGATGTTAGCCCAGGGCCAGTCTTCCTCAGCAAAAAGAGGAGGATTGGCAATGGATGTTAGCTCAGGGCTGGTCTTCCTCACACACACACACACACAAAAATCAGCAAAGGACTTGAATAGACATTTTTCCAAAGAAGAGATACAAATGGCAATAAGTACATGAAAAGATGGTCATCATCACTAATCATTACGGAAACGCAAATCAAAACCACAATGAGATATCACCTCATACCCAGTAGGATAGCTACTATTTGGAAAACAAAACAGAAAATAACAAGTGTTGGCAAGAATGTGGAAAAATTGGAACTCTTGTCCATCCTTAGTGGGAATGTAAAATGGTACGGCCACTAAGGAAAACATTATGGTAGTTCCTCAAAAAATTAAAAATAGGGAGCTGGCCCAGTGGTGTAGGGGTTAAGTTCACATGTTCTGTTTCGGCGGCCTGGGGTTCGCTGATTCGGATCCTGGGTGCGGACCTACTCACCGCTCATCAAGCCATGCTGAAGCGGCATCCCACTAGAATTAGAATGACCTACAACTAGGATATGCAACTATGTACTGGAGCTTGGGGAAGAAAAAAGAAAAGGGGGAAAGGGAGGAAGATTGGCAACAGATGTTAGCTCAGAGCCAATCTTCCTTGAAAAAACAAAGAACTCTCTCAAAAAAATTAAAAATAGATTTACCATATGATCCATCAATTCCACTTCTCAGTATATATATATTAAAAAAAATCAGAATTAGGGCCTCAAAAATATATATTTACACCAATGTTCATAGCAGCATTATTCACAAGAGCCAAAAGGTGGAAGTTACCCAAGTGTCCATGGACAGATGAATGGATAAACAAAACGTAGTGTATACAATCAATGAAATATTATTCAATCTTAGAAAGGAAGGAAGTTCTGACACATGCTACCACATGTATGAACCTTGAGGACATTATACTAAGTGAAATAAGTCAGACACAAAAAAGACAGATAATGTATGGTTCTACTTACATGAGGTATCTAGAGTAGTCAAATTCAAAGAGACAGAAAGTAGAATGGTGGTTATCAGGGGATTGGGTGATGGGGAAATAGTTTTTAATGGCTATAGAGTTTCAAGTTTGTAAGATGAAAAATTTCCAGAGATTGGTTGCACAACAATGCAAAGATACTTAACACTATTGAACTGTACACTTAAAAATGGTTAGATGGTAAATTTTATGTTATATGTATTTTACCACAATTTAAAAAAAAAGAAATAACAGAGAGCAATCCCATGAACCCTTTACCCAGTTTCCCCAATGGATAACTCTTGTACAATATCACAACCAGGATAATGATATTGATACAGTCAAGATAGTAACAATTCCCTCACTATAAGGAGTACTGCTGTTGTCCTTTTATAGCCACACCCACCTCCCTTCCCAGAGGGATAGAATCCCTCTACCCTGTCCTTAACCCCTCATTATCATTAACCATTAATTTTCTCTTTTCAAGAAATTTATATAAATGGAAGCTCACATTATGTAACATTTTGAGATTAGCTGTTGAAATTCAGCACAATTCTCTACAAGGTGTTGCAGGTATCAACAGTTCATTCTTCTTTATTGCTGAGTAATATTCTATGGTATAGATGTACCACAGTTTGTTTACCTGTGAACAATTTACCTGTTGAAGGACATTTGGGTTGTTTTCAGTTTTGGGCTATTATGTATAAAATTGCTATGAAGATTAGTGTACAGGTTTTTGTGTGAACAAAAGTTTTCATTTTTCTGGGATATATGCCCAGGAGTGCAACTGTTGGATAATAAGGTAGTTGCATGTTTAGGTTTTTAATAACTGAAAAACTGTTTCAGAGTGGCTGTACTATGTCACATTACTATTATATAAATGAGCCAAAGATGGCCTCTGCATATTGGCCCTATGTTGTTTATTTCTTCATAGCAGGCTGGGACCTGTTGGCTGAAAAGCCCACCAGTGCCAAACTCAAATTTTTACCCATCCAATTGTTTTAAACATAGCCCAAATAAGCAGTTTTTAGCCATTTAAAGCCTACTTGCTTTGTATATCCCGTGAAACTGCACATAGTATCTGCTAGCCATAGATAAGATAAATCTTGGAGCAATAACTGAAAGGTGCTCGAAACCACCAGACTTGTACTGGGTTCTGCTAGAGGGTGCTTCTCACTGGGGCACTGCCTAAAGATTAGGTAGAAGGTTAAACTCCTGGGGGAGACAAGAGGGAGGGGAGGACCCTGTGGAAGAGGACTGGTGCCCACTAGAGGGAAAGGCAGCACAATGCCATCATGATAGTGATGAGGATAATTTACCCTCTGCTTTCCTGGTAACCACTTGCAAAGCAAAAACGATAGAAAAGGCAAAAGGGGAGGGCCAAGAAGAGGGGCTGGTTCTCAGTTGGAGGAAGAGACATGTTCTCTCTCTTGCCCTGAGGCCCAGTCTCTCCTTAAAGACCTAACCCTGGAACCAAGTAAAAAAGAGGCTGCCTGGCTATGTAGAACGAATCTGGTGAGTAACAAGCTTCACTTATTGGAGGCTGAAATTAAACAATTTGTCGCCATAGTTTAGAATGGAAAAATGGTGTCGCTACTAAAAGAGCTCACACAATTAGTGTGAAAGGTGGGAATGACCCACAGAGAAGGCTTTGGACCCCATTCCACATATTCCTTGTTGATGTAAATTTTTATGGTTTGGAAGGCTGCCCATCCTATGTTAGGCCTCATAAAGACCTGGACAGACTGTCAATGGAAAATGTTAGCTGAGGCCAAAGATCTCCTCCATCAGCTAGGGATGTTGGAGTGGGCTTATCAGGTAATAGATGGATGAGGTATGGCATGTAGTATGATGACTTGGCAAGTCCAGAGGCAATTGAATTGAGTCCTGAGTCTATCCAGTTATTTCTCAGGAGGGCTCCTGATAAGTACAAGTCCTCTTTATGGGCCATGATAGTTAATGCTAAAACAATTCAAGAAATCATAACTGCCCTGTATTTAACAGAAATTCATGAAAGATAACATGAGTGAAGTGTTGCTTATTCTACAAACAATACCCTATCTGGCCTAAATCAAAATTGCTATCGACAGTGATGCCTCTCTCCTGTAGGCCAAACAAACCACCTATAACCAGGCCCCCACTTAAGCATGAACTGTGAGATGAACAAGAGTGGTTGCATTGGATCCTAAGGGACAAGGGGGATCCAAACTGGATGATTTCTGGTAAATTGGTGGAGCAATTACAATATTTACTAGGGTTAGATTACAATCCTTGGTAGGCATCACCTTTGAAGACAGCCTCTCCTTTGAAGCCTATCCCTGATCTCCTCCAGTGGCAGGCACCTGCCCGCACGTAGGGATCTGGCAGTCACAGAAAGGGCTATTGCAGAAGCTGGCCCCTTTTAGCCGACAATCATCCTTTTACCATATTAACTGTAGTTTGCGCTCCAAAAACTAAACACCACTGACTGGCTGGCTCTGTTGGACACAGTTGCCCAAATCTCCCTAATCCCAGGAGTCACTCATGCTTTAAAGGGACACCCCCACCCCCTACCCCATGCAGGAGATGATCAGCCTGGGAGGAGGATTAATTACCCACTTAACTACTAAAATTGGCCCAGTTCTGCAAAAAGATGCTTCTCTTCTGCTTGTACTCCCACCCCCACCAAGACCATCCCTTTTTCCATTATTGGAATGGATCTCTTCAGTCAGCAAGTACCTCATGGAACAAGCCTAAGGTTTTCACACTATTAGTGGGCACTGCACCATGGAAATCAGTTAACCTTCCCTTGCTGGTGCAGGTGGTAAAGATGACATAGTACTGGCTAAGGCAAGGCACTGGATTATGGCCTATCAAAGCTGAATTAGTTAAAGAAGGGATACTGATTCCTACTATCTCACCTTTCAATTCCGTGGTATGGTCTGTGCTATAAAGCCACTACTAGTAAGCGGAGGCTAACTATAGATTATAGAGAGTTAAACAAGCCTGTTCCCTTTATTAGAGCACCTCTATCAGATATCCTCACCTTAATATTCAAAGCAATGCAGGTAAATGGTTTGGAGTTATAGACTTGACTAACATGTTCTATTCACTAAAAATTTTTCAAGAGAGTCAACCACAATTCACCTTCACCTTTGAGGTTCAAAGTATATTTTTTCTTGGTTGCCCATGGGATATGTAAATAACCCTGTGATCATACATGCTTTGCAGACAGGACTTAGATGCCTGCTCCACATCCAACTAGAAACTCAGCTTTGCCATTACAATGATGACATCCTCCTCACTAGACCTGACCAAGACTCTGTCTCATAGGCTATTGCAACTGTGAGCAAACACTCCACTGAGAAGGGATGGGCAAATGCCCTGCATAAGGTACAAGACCTCTTCCAATCTGTTAAATTTTGAGGCTACTTTTGAAACTCAGAAGGGTGAACTATTTCCAGTCTTGTAAAGGACAAGCTCCTAGTGCTTCAACCTCCCACATTGGTAAAGAAGGTCCAACAGTTAACAGGAATTTTGGATTCTGGCTCCAACACATTCCTCATCTCCAGTATTCAATGGCCCCCATCTATCAAGTCACCTGTAAATCTTCTACTTTTCATTGAGGATCTGGGCAATAACAGGTACTAAATAAACTAAAGGAGGTTATTACTTTGTCTCTCCCATTAGTGCTCTGAGGGTAGGCTTTACAATTTGAAGTTTCTGACACCTCAAAATTTGCTTCCTGGAGCCTCTTGACCAAATGGACAGATAAGTGCCTATCCATGGACTTTTAGTGTAAGCAACTCTCAAACTCACTTCAAAAATATTCACCACTAGAGAGGCAACTTCTGGTGGTGTACTGGGCATTTATCAAAAGTGAAGCCCTTACTAGGGCAGAGCTAAATACTCTACAGACCAAGATTCCTATTATGCCCTGGGTAATGGAAAAAGGTCCCTGTAAAACTGGATCAGTAACAGAGGCCCTCCTAATTAACACAGAAATGGTATCTACAAGATAAAGCTAAACCTGGCTCTACTGGAGTGTTACAACTCCATGAAGAAATAGCCACATACCTTGCCAAAACCCCAAGAAATGCCTCTGACTCTTGCTCAGTGAGGACCGAAGTGGAGATGGTCAGCAATCACAGAACAAGAAAAGCAATGGTATTGCTTTACTGATGGAGTGAGCATGGAGTATAAGGGGGTTAGACAATTCAATTCAGACAATTCACCCTTATTCAAACACTCCAATTTTCATACAGAGATAGACCAAAGTACCCAATGGGCTGAGCTGCATGCAATACTCCTAGCAATAGAGCATGCCCTTGACAAACATTTTCCTAAGGTTCATGTTTTCACTGATCCCTGGTTGGTGGCCAGTGGGCTAACTACTTGTTTAGGACTTCAGCAGAATCAAGGCTGGAAAATATAAGGCTGAGACATTTGGGGTAAAGAGATGTGGGGAAAAAATCACCACATTGGCTTTCACTCTGTGCATCCTGGTGCACCATACCTTGGCTCATAGCAAACAACACACAGAGGAGACACAATATAATGCCAAAGTTGAGTAACTAAGCAAACCACCAAATCAGGTAAGCCTCTTAAAGGAGGGAGAATCCCCACAACTTTGGGATGAGCTACCCTACCGTTTCTATTGGTAAGTACACCAGAGATCAAGGCATTTGGGCATCATGGGGTTGCAAAAATAGACTGTTAATAGAAGAGTTAAACCAGCAGAGAGACATTTACACAAAGCCATTAGGGACTGTACCACATGCCAGAAATCTAGACACTGGGCCTACTACATGGGAAGAGAAATTTATACAGAAGGACCACATCAGAACTGGCAAATCAACTTCACTGGACCTCTCCCTGCAGTAGATAGAGCCATTAAATATGACTTAAAAATGGTGTATACCTACACAGGCCTTCTATTGGCTTACCTATGCAAGGATAACATGCTGATGTTATTAAGGGGTTAACAAAAGAGCTTTTATAGCCTTTGAGAGTGCCACAGTTACAGTCAGATCAAAATTCGTACTTCACCATGAAGTAAATGCAACAATGGGCATTACAAAATAATATTGCTTGAGTTTTTCACCTACCTTATTGTCCTATGACAGTAGATACCACAAAAGGACATAATGGGCTTTTAAAACAAGGGCTATTGAGAGACCTTGAAGGACAATGATCCTCCAAGTGGTCAAAAATAGTGCTCATAGTCCCAATTACATTAAATCCATACACACCCCTATGGCATAACTATACCATATTGAAATCCACAACAAATAAAGAGGCCACCAACAAAGACAGTGCAACCCTCACTGGTATATACATTCACACCAGAAACAACTCAGTTACCATTTTTCTTGGACATGGGAGCCCTGATATTCTCATCCATAGCAAAGTCATATCCACCTACTACTTTCACTTTTCCTTTCTCCCTCACAGAAAAATCCAGAGCCTAGTTACTTCCCCCTCAGTCCTGGCAATGACCTGATGTAGACAACTGACTCTGGGACCATCCTCAGCTTGTGTCTACTCATGATTCAATGTAAGCTGAGAAAACAACCCACCACTATCTGGAGAGGTGTCTTCATATGCTGCCCTCTACTAAAGGTATTGCGGAACAAACCTGGACTTACTCCCAACATCCAGCTTACTCCCAACACCCAAGAGGTGGAACTAATCACCCCCGGACTGAGTAACACCATTTGGGTAATACCCAGTGGACAATGAGATTCCCTAGTGCCGGCTGCAGATGACCTCCAACTTTAACTCCCTACTCTGTTGCTGTGCCCCTTCCTACTCTGGCCAGTGTCAACTATACATTCATTGGTGGATCATCCTAGCCCTGAACCGTTCATTGTACAGTTGACAAGGTATGTCTAGAAACAGCACACCATATGCACACCACAGGGAAACACACAACACAGGTCAGACTGGGGACAATGGAAACCATGCTGTTGGCTATTTGGGTTAGTCAGTGTTACTAACACGATCACAGACATCAACATTGAGGCTAGACTAGCCCCCCTCCTCCTGTCTCTACTACTACTAACAACACTCATTCTGGCTAAGCCAGACGTTAAGATACCACTTGTCACTTATAAATTCCTTCTAAGCCATATGTGCCAACATTTATTTCAAATCACATGAAACTCACGATTATTAAATAAGGACACCAAACAAATAGAGCAATGAGTCATTACCTTTTGAGTCTCATTTAAGTAATGCCCAGAGATAGTATGCACTCAATATTGCAATCAGGATGCTATTGATTGGTGCAATCAAATAAAATTTCTGTAATCCAGAGCCAATGCCAAAAACCCTACAGGACTAGAGATAAAATTATAGCTTTTATTAATGACATGAGGATGAATGTAAAACCCTGCCAATAATGTACACCTTTACAGCTATTGGCCTCTTTTCCTATTAATTATAATGATTTCTCTCCCCCTCCAGTATAAGTCCCATTTATTGAAGCAGAGGGAAATTGCACTAACCCCATGGCCAAGGGCACCTTACTATGGACTTCTTTCCTGATCACTAATTAATACATTATAAGGAAGGCAATGTATACCACATAATATTGCCTAGGCCAAGGTATATCTAAAAAATCAGGGAGTACAATCAGCTTGGGAATTCTTCCCCAACCTTCTCACATTACCAAATGCAAATTTTACATAACACATATGCAATGCTAGCTGCCCACAGTAAATAATCATAGCTCTTGGGTGTTACTGCAAAGACAATTCTTATGAAAAACATATTTGACCCCATGGAGAAATCTAACCACTCTCTATTTGGGAGTCTCCACCCAAATTGACAACTACTTGCTTACAGTTATTACAAAATCTGCTGGGCCTACAAAGGTCACTGTTAATAAAGACTTGGGAAATACTTGAGGGAAACTGACACCCAAAGTTACTCTTCTGAGGGATCCTAAAAAGCATACACATCCCACCTTATGGAAGATAGAAATGATAATGAGAAGCCTAGTAGCAAAGCTAACCTGAGAGGAAATTTATTGGTTTGGTCACACCACTACCTTGCAAGGGGCCACCATGAGCTATTAAAGCTATACAAATGGCTGTCCTAGAAAAGTTTCCCCTAGAACAGAGGTGATGGGGCAGGTGGTCCCCCCAAAACACAGCAATGTTGTGATAAGCAGGGACAAAAATAGGCTAAATGGACAATACAATTGATGTCTATTTTTGAAATAATGTGGCCCACCTGTGAGGATCACATATGTGAACGCACCATAGTTCAGGATCTAATTTGGCCTGTAGCTAAATTAACAACTTTAAAAAAAAATTCTGAGAGTACCTGTGAAGCTTATCACACAATCACGGAAACACACTGATATTATCCACCATTGGCAACTGGCAAGAAACCAAACCACCAATGTACACCAATCTGAAAAAGGAGGAATATACAATTGCTCGCCAAATCAAACCTGCATATAGCCTTAGCCACAGAAATACATAAGATGGCAAATTTAACCACATGCTGGGCTTGCTTCTTCCAACTTGATTTTAGTACACATAGCTTAATAACTTTCTCCCAGACTAGCTCCTCTATAAACCTCACTTATCAAGATGAGCCTATTCCCCTCAACAACCAACAACATCGACACAAAACAACAAAATCCAGAGGCTTATCTCATATAAATATGTGGGCAATGGTGAGCTGAGACCATAACAGATTTAGCTGACCCAGGTGCTGAATGCAAGGTGGATAATACCCATGCTTATGTGACCATAACACTATATGGACCTAAGCCTAACTAGTGAATTGAGGCAGGTGCACAGCCCATCCTACAGCTATGCTTGTAGCAGTGCCCAAGAAGAGAGCTCAGGCAGTAGTTCTGCCCACGTGCAGAGCTGAGCCAATGGCCCTATCTGGTTGGGGAGCTCAGTGGGCAAATCTGCCTGGTTTGGGTCACTAGCCCCAGCAAGCTGAACTG
The DNA here is from genome assembly GCA_031878705.1 of Tapirus indicus. Classification (NCBI taxonomy): domain Eukaryota; kingdom Metazoa; phylum Chordata; class Mammalia; order Perissodactyla; family Tapiridae; genus Tapirus; species Tapirus indicus. The sequence continues at coordinate 52,100,463 of CM062942.1, forward strand.
GCCATGGAGCTTGTTCTGCAGCCACACCTGGTAGGGATCCACACACAAAGCCTTCCCTGCTGCTGAATATAGCTCCCAGTCCTGCTTGACCAGAAAGCCTAACCAGAGAACCCAGGCAGCAATGGAGTCCATCCTAAGCCATGCTTGGGCAGGTAACCAAGACAGCAGTCCCACCAAACTCTGAAGTATAGCCTCTGGCCCTGCATAACCAAGGAGACTTAACAGCAACCATGGACAGACTCATAACCCACCCTATCGTACCTCCAGGCCACTGAGCCCAGCCTACAGCTCTGTTCTAAAGCAGAGCCCAGCCTACAGCCTTGCTCAATTGCTGAACATAGCCTGTGGCCTCACCCAGGCAGTCTAGCCAGTGACCCCAGCCAATCCTGCAGCATAGCCTGCAGCCCTCCCTAAACACAGAATCCAGCCAGCAGCACCATCAGGTTGGGGATCATAGCCTAAGGCTCCACAACAACCAGGACTGATTGTGGAGCCAAGCCCATGCCCCGCCCAATTGAAGAATTCAACTAGTGGAATCACAGTAACAGGGAACACAGCCAGTCACAATGCTCAACCAGAGGTGATTGCAGAGCCCACCTAATGGCCCTACCTGACCAAGGAACATAACCAGCAGTGCCCCCTGAACAGGGAGCCAAACCAGGGGTTATGCTTGAACATGGAGCCCAATCAGTGAGCTCACCCAACCATGGAGCTATGCCAGCAGCAGCCCCCACCCACCAGCCTCAGAGCACAGGCAGTGGCCTTGCCCAAAGAGAGACCCCAGTAGGAAGTCCCACCTGCCAAAAGATACTATCAGCTTACGCATCCAGAACCCCAAGGTGTGCTGACTGGTGAAGAAATGCCACCACTGAAGCAAATCTGTGACGTCTAGAAGAGGAGACTGTGTACTCAAACATGTGGATGCCAACAAAAGGAATCAAGGATCATGAAGAATCAGGCAAACATGACACCACCAAAGGAAATTAAAACTCTGATAACTGACCCTAAAGAAATGAAGATCTATGAGTTGTCTGACAAAAAACTCAGAATAATCCTATTTAAAAAATTCAATGAAAAACAAGAACACACAACTAAATGAAAACAGGAAGACAATCCATGAAAAAAATGAGAAATTCAACAAAGACATAGAAATCATAGAAAAACAGAAATCCTAGAGCTAAAGAATACAATGACTAAACTGAAGAATTCACCAGAGCTTCAACATCAGACTTGACTAAGAGTAAGAAAAATATCAATGAACACAAAGATAAGTCATATGAAATTATCCAGTCAGAAGAGCAAAAAGAAAAAAGAATGAGAAAGAGTGAAGAAAACCCATGGGACTTATGGGACACCACCGAAAGAAACAACAAATGCATTATAGGAATCCCAGAAGGAGAAAGAAAGAGAAAGGAACAGAAACTATATTTAAAGTGATAAAGGGTGAAACTTCCAAATATATAGAGAGAAATGGACATCCAGATTCATGAGGTCCAAAGGCCCCCAAAAAGATTGAACCCTTTTGATACCAAAAGCAAAGGCAACAAAAGCAAAAATAAACAAGTGGAACTACATCAAACTAAAAGGCTTCTGCACAGCAAAGGAAGCCATCAACAAAATGAAAAGTCAACCTACCATATGGGAGAAAATATTTGCAAATCATATATTTGATAAGGGGTTAATATCCAAAATATATAAGAAACTCATACAACTCAATAGTAAAAAACTAAACAATCTGATTTAAAAATGGGCAGAGGATTTGAAAAGACATTTTTCCAAAAAAGACATACAGATGGCCAAGAAGTACATGCAAAGATGCTCAATATCATTAATCATCAGTGAAATGAAAATCAAAACCACAATGAGATATTACTTCACACCTGTTAGAATGGCTATTATCAAAAAGACAAGAAATAACAAGTGTTGGTGAGGATGTGGAGAAAAGCGAACACCTGTGCACTAATGGTGGGAATGTAAATTGGTACAGCCACTATAAAAAACAGTATGTAGGCTCCTCAAAAAAGTAAAAATAGAACTACCATATGATCCAGCAATTCCACTTCTGGGTATTTATCCAAAGAAAACAAAACACTAATTTGAAAAGAGATATGCACCCCCACATTCACTGCATCATTATTTACAATAGCCAAGAAACAGAAACAATGTAAGTGTCCATCAACAGATGAATGGATAAAGAAGTTGTGGTGTATATGTATATACAATGGAATATTATTCAGCCACAAAAGAATGAAATATTGTCATTTGCTACAACATGGCTCTTGAGGGCATTATGCTAAGTGAAATAAGTCAGACAGAAAAAGACAAATACTGTATGATCTTGCTTATATGTGGAACGTAAAAAAAAGAAAAGCTCACAGATACAGAGAACAGAACAGATTGGTGTTTGCCAGAGGTAGGGTGTGGGGGGTGGGCAAAATGGGTGAAAGGAGTCAAAAGGTACAAACTTTCAGTTATAAAATAAATGTCATGGGGATGTAATTCACAGCATGGCAACTATAGTTAATAATAGTGTATTGCATATTTGAAAGTTGCTAAGAGAGTAAATCTTAAAAGTTCTCATCACAAGAAAAAAGAATTCTGTAACTATGTATGGTGAAGGATGTTAACTAGACTTAATGTGATGATCATTTTGCATTATATGCAAATATCGAATCATTTGAATCATACTGTATACCTGGAATGAAAATAATGTATACCTCAAATTATACCTCAAATAAAAAAACAGGTTGAACCCCAAAAGGGCTATATGGAGACACATTATAATTAAATTGTCAAAAGTCAAAGACAAAGGGAGAATTCTGAAAGCAGCAAGAGAAAAGTGACTCATCACATACAAGGGAACCACCATAAGACTATGAGAGGATTTCTCAAAAAAAAAAAAAAAACCCACTGCAGATCAGGAGATTGTGGGATACATTCAAAATATTGAAAGAAAAACATAGTCAACCAAGAATAGTATACCTGGAAAAGATGAACTTCAGAAATGAAAGAGAAAAAGACTTTCTGAACAAACAAAATCTGAGGGAGTTCACCACCAACAGATCTGCCTTGCAAGAAACACTAAAGAGCGTTCTTCAAGCAGAAATAAAAAGATGCTAATTAACATTGCCAAAACATAGGAATATGTAAAACTCACTGGTGATGGTGAACGTCAGATTGTCTAATATTGTAATGGTGGTACATTATTCACTTACAAATCAAGATTAAAAGTTAAAAAACACACATATTAAAAATAACCACAACCACAAATATTTCTTATGGGATACATAATATAAAAAAAGAGGTAAATAATAACATCAATAACCTAAAATGTGACAGGAGAGAGGTAAAAGTATAGTTTCTGTATGATATCAAACTTAAGTTGTTAGCCTAAAATAGGACATTATAAATCTATTTTAAGTAAGCCTCATGGTAACCATAAAGGAAAAACATATAATAGGCACGCAAAAGATTATGATAACAGAGTCAAAACATACTGCTACAAAAAGTCATCAAACCAAACAGGAATACAGTAAGAGAGAAGGCAAGGATATATAATAAAAACTCTGAATAAAATGGGTATAGAGGGAAAGTACCTCCACATAATAAAGGCCATATATGACAAATCCACAGCTAATATCCTCAACAGTGAAAACCTGAAAGCTATTCCTCTAAGAACAGGAACCAGAGAAGGATGCTCACTTTTGCCACTCTTATTTAACATAGTATTGGAAGCCCTAGCCAGAGCAATCAGGCAAGAAAATGAAATGACAGGGATCTAATTTGGAAAGGAAGAAGTAAACCTGTCACTATTTGCAGATGACATGATTTTACATATAGAAAATGCTCAAGAATCCACCAAAAACCTTTTAGAAATAATAAATACAGTAAAGTTGGAGGATATAAAATCAGTTGCATTTCTCTATTTCTCAACAAAAGAGTAGAAAGAGAAGTTAAGAATACAATCCCATTTACAATTGCAACAAAAAGAATAAAATACCTAGGAATAAATTTAACTAAAGAGGTGAAAGAGCTATACACTGAAAACTATAAAACATCATTGAAAGAAATCAAAGAAGACACAAAGAAATGGAAAGATATTCCAAGCTCATGGATTGGAAAAATTAACATAGTTTAAATGTCCATACTTCCCAAAGCAATCTACAGATTCAATGCAATCCCTATCAAAGTCCCAATGACATTTTTCATGGAAATAGAACAAAGAATTCTAAAATTTATATGGAACAACAAAAGACCCCAAATAGCCAAAGCAATCCTGAGAAAAAAAGAACAAAGCTGGAGGCATCACACTTCCTCATTTCCTTTTTTTTATATGTTTATTTATTTATTTATTTTTGGTGAGGAAGATTGGTCCTGAGCTAACATCTATTGCCAATCTTCCTCTTTTAACTTGAGGAAGATTGTCACTGAGCTAACATCTGTGCCAATCTTCCTCTACTTTATATATGGGACACCACTGCAGCATGGCTTGATGAGTGGTGCATAGGTCTGCACCCAGGATCCGAACCTGCAAAACCCAGGATGCCAAAGTGGAGCATGCAAACCTCACTACTATGCCACTGAGCTGGCCCCTTCCTCATTTCTAAGTATACTACAAAGCTGTAGTAATCTAAACAGCATGGTACTGGCAGAAAAACAGACACATAGATCAATGGAACAGAATTAAGAGCCCAGAAATAAACCCATACATTTATGGACAGCTAATTTTTGACAAAGGAACAAAGAACATACAATGGAGAAAGGAAAGTCTCTTCAATAAATGGTGCTGGGAAAACTGGATAGCCATATGTAAAAAAATGAAAGTACACCATTATCTTATACAATACACAAAAATTAATTCAAAATGGATAAAAGACTTGAATGTAAGACCTGAAACCATAAAAATTCTAGAAGAAAACATAGGCAGTACAGTCTTTGACATCAGTCTTAGCCACATCTTTTCAAATACCATATCTCATCAGGCCAGGAAACAAAAGAAAAAATAAACAAACGGGATTACATCAAGCTAAAAAGATTCTGCACAGCAAAGGAAACCATCAACAAAATGAAAAGACAATTTAAAAATTGGGAGATGATATTTGTAAACCATGTCTGATAAGGGGTTAATATCCAAAATATATAAAGAACTCATATCACTCAACAACAAAGAAAAAAACAACACAATTAAAAAATAGGCAAAGGATCTGAACAGACATTTTTCCAAAGAAGATATACAGATGATCAACAGGCATATGAATAGATGCTCAACATCACTAATTATTAGGGAAATGCAAGTCAAAACTACACTGATATCACCTCATGCCTGTCAGAATGGCTATAATTAACAAGACAAGAAATAACAAGTGGTGGAGAGGATGTGGAGAAAGTAACCACTCATACACTGCTGGTGGGAATGTAAACTGGTTCAGCCACTATGGAAAACAGTATGGAGATTCCTCAAAAAAGAATAGTACTACCATAAGATCCAGCTATTCTACATCTGTGTATTTATCCAAAGAACATGAATGCGTAAAGATATTTGCACCCCTATGTTAATTGCAGCATTATGCACAATAGTCAAGACTTGGAAATAACCTAAGTACCCATCAACAGATGAATGTATAAAAAGATGTGGTATATACACACAATGGAATACTACTCAGCTATAAGAAAACGATGAAATCTTGCCATTGGCGACATCATGGATGGACCTTGAGGGTATTATGCTAAGCAAAATACGTCAGAGGGAGAAAGTGAAATACTATATGATTTCACTCATAAGTAGAAGATAAAAACAACAACAACAACCAAGAAACACATAGACACAGGGATTAGATTGGTGGTTACCAGAGGGGAAGTGGGGAGGGAGGAGGGCAAAAGGGGTGATAAGGCATATGTGTATAGTGATGGATGGTAATTAGTCTTTGGGTGGTGAATATGATGTGGTCTACATAGAAATCGAAATATAATGATGTACACCTGAAATTTATATAATGTTATAAACCTTAAAAAATGTATAGGAAAATTTAAAAATAGCAAAGCTAATGTTTCTTTAGTATACTGTAATTAGAAACCTTGAACATTAAGAAAAAAAGAGAGGAAGCAAGGAACAAAAGATCTACAAAACAGTCAGAAAACAATTAACAAAATGGCAATGGTAAGCACTTACCTATCAATAATTTACTTTAACCATAAATGGATTAATTCTCTAATCAAAAGACATAGAAATGCTGAACAGATTAAAAAACAAGATCTGACATTATGCTGTCTACAAAAGACCCACTTTATTTTTAAGGACACACATAAACTGAGAGTGAAGTGATGGAAAAAAGATATTTCAAGCAAATGGTAACCAAAAGGAAGTAGAAGCTGCTATATTTATATCAGACAAAAGAGACTTTAAGTTAAAATGGTCAGAGAAGACATTATACAGTGATAAAGGGGTCAATCCATCCAGAAGGTATAACAATTGTAAATGTTTATGTACTCAGCATTGGAGTACCTAAATGTACAAAGCAAATGTAAACAATACTAGAAAGAGAAATAAACAGCAGTACAATAACAGTTGGGGTGTTCAATACCCTACTATCAACAATGGACAGATCATCTAAAAACCAATAGGTAAAGAGCAGATCTGAACAAGACTACAGACCAAATGAACCTAGCAGACATTTACAGAACATTCCATCCAACAGCACCCAAATACACATTCTTCTCCAGTGCACATGAAACATTTTCTGGGATAGATCACATGTAAGGGCACAAAACAAGTTTCAAGAAAATCCAGACTATAGAAAATATATTAAATATCTTTACCAACCACAATGGAATGCAACAAGAAATCAATAACAGGAGGAAAGCTGGAAAATTCACAAACATGTTAAAATCAAACAACACACTCCAGAACCACCAATGGATCAAAAGAAGAAATCAAAAGGTAAACTAGAAAATATCTTGATACAAACTAAAATGGAAATACAAAATACCAAAGCTCATGGGATGCAGCAAAAGCAATTCTAACAGGGAACTTTATAGCAATGAATGCATACATCAAGAAGAAAGAAATATCTCATATCAACAACCTAGCTTTACATCTCAAGGAATAAGAAAAAGAATAAACTAAGCCTAAACTTAGCAGGAAAAGGGAAATAATAAAGATTAAAGAAGAAATAAATGAATAGAGAATAGGAAAATAGAAAAGATTAACAAAACCAAGAGTTGGTTCTTTGAAAAGATAAATAAATTAACAAACTTTTACCTAAACTAACCAAGAAAAAAAGAGAAAGCACTCAAATAAATAAATGAAAGAGGAGACATTACACTGATACCACAGAAATATAAGGGATCATAAGAGACTACTATGAACAACTATATGCCAACAAATTAGACAACCTAGATGAAATGGACAAATCTTAGAAACATACAACCTACAATGAGTGAATCCGGAAGAAACAGAAAATCTGAGCAGAGCAAAAATGAGTAAGGAGATTAAATCAGTAATCATAAACCTCCCAACAAAGAGAGCTCAGGATAAGAAGGTTTCACTGTTGAATTCTACCAAACATGTAAAGATGAATTAATGCTAATTCTTCTCAATCTCTTCCAAAAAACTGAAGAATAGATATCACTCCCAAACTCATTTTATGAGGCCAGCATTACCCTGACAACAAAGCCAGATAAGGACACAACAAGAAAAGAAAATTACAGATCAATATTCCTCATGAATATTGACACAAAATTCTTCAACAAAATACTAGCAAAGTGAATTCAGTAGCACATTAATAGGACCATATACCATGATCAAGTGGGATTCACCCTGGGGTGCAAGGATGATTCACCATAAGCAAATCTATACATGTGATCTGTCACATTAATAGAATGAAAAGATAAAAATCCTATGATCATCTCAATAGACGTAGAAAAAGCATTTGACAAAATTCAGCATCCATTCATTATAAAAACTCTCAAAAAATTGAGCATAGAAGGAATGTACCTCAACATAATAAAGGCCATATATGACAAGCCTACCATCATACTCAATGGTGAAAGGTTGAAAGCTTTTCCCCTAGAGCCAGCCCTGATGGCCTAGTGGTTAAAGTTCAGCATGCTCTGATTCAGTGGTTTGAGTTTGGTTCCTGGGCATGGAACCACACCACTTGTCTGTCAGTAGCCATGCTGTGGCAGCAGCTAAGAAGTAGAAGGACTTACAGCTGGAATATACAACTATGTACTGGGGCTTTGGGGAGGGAAAAAAAACAGAGAAGATGATTGACAACAGATGTTAGCTCAGGGCAAATATTTCCCAGCAAAGAAACAAGCAAACAGAAACAAACAAACAAACAAAAACCACATTAAGTGGCTAGCTATGTATGAGCATAGGTGGATCTCAAAAAATAGGAAAAAAATGAAAGATTTTTTCCTCTAAAATCAGGAAGAAGACAAGGGTGCTCACTCTCACCACTCCTATTTAACATAGAACTAGAAGTCCTACCCACAGCAATTAGGCAAGAAAAATAAATAGATACATCCATATCAGAAAGGAAGGAGTAAAACGGTTTCTGTTTGCAGATGGCATGATCTTATATACAGAAAATCCTAAAGACTCCAGCAAAAAACTGTCCAAACTAATAAACAAATTCAGAAAAGTTGCAGGACACAAAATGAGCATACAAAAATCAGCTGTGTTTCTATACAATAACGAATTATCTGAAAAAGTAATAAAGAAAAAAAATCCATTTATAATAGCAACAAAAACAATAAGATACTTAGGAACAAATTTAACTAAGTAGGTGAGAGATCTGTACACTGAAAACTATACTATATCAATGAAAAAGATTGAAGAAATAAATAAATGGAAAGCTATCCAGTGTTAAAGGATTAGAAGAATTAATATTGCCAAAATGTCTATACTACCCAAAGTAACCTATAGATTCAATGCAATCCCTATTAAGACTCCAATGACATTTTTTACAGAATTAGAAAAAAGAATCCTAAAATGTGTATGAAATCACAAAAGACCCCAAATAGCCAAAGCCATCCTGAAAAAGAAGAAGTATGGAGGCATCACACTTTTTTATTTCAAACTATAGTAATCAAACAGTATGGTACCGGCATAAAAACAGACACATAGACCCATGGAACAGAATCAGAGCCCAGAAATAAACCCATGCATATATGGTCAACTAATACTTGACAAGGAAGCCAAGAATACTCGATGAAGAAATGATAGTTTCTTCAATAAAGGGTGATGGGAATACTAAATATTCACATGCAAAGGAATGAAACTGGACTATCTTACACCACTCACAAAAATTAAATCAAAATGGATTAAAGACTTAAATGTAAGACTTGAAATCATAAAACTCCTAGAAGAAAACAGGGGAAAATCTTGATATTGGTCTTGGCAATGATTTTTTTGATATGACACCCAAGCAAAATTGAGACTACATCAAAATTAAAAGCTTCTGCACAACAAAGGAAACCATCAACAAAATGAAAAGGCAACCTACAGAATGGAAGAAAATATTTGGAAATCACATATCTGACAAGGGGCTATTATCCAAAATATATAAGGAACTCACAGAACTCAATAGCAAAAACCAAATAAACCAATTAAAAAATGGGCAAAAGATCCAAATAGAAATTTTTCCAAAGACATACAGTGGCCAAGAGGGACATGAAAAGGTGCTCAACATCATTAATCATCAGGAAAATGCAAATCAAAACCACAATGAGCTATCACCTCACACGTCTTAGAATGGCTATTATTAAGACAAGATAACAAGTGCTAGAATGGATGTGGGAAAAAGAGAACCCTTGTACACTGTTGGTGAGAATGTAAATTGGTACAACCACTATGGAAAACAGTATGGAGGTTCCTCAAAAAATTAAAAATAGAACTATCAGGTGATTCAGCAATTCCACTTTTGGGTATATATCTGAAAGAAATTAAATCACTATTTCAAAAAGATATCTGCACCCCTATGTTCATTGCAGCATTATTTACAACAGCCAAGACATGAAAACAACCTAAGTGCCCATCAATGGATGAAGATATAAAGAATTGTGGTAAATATATAAAATGGAATATTATTCAGCCATACAAAAGAAGGAAATCCTGCCATTTGGAACAACATTGATGAACTTTGAGAGTATAATGCTAAGTGAATTAAGTCAGACAATGAAAAACAAATACTATATGACCTCACTTACATGTGGATTCAAAAAAAATCAAACTTACACTTAAAACTAGTACACTACTATATTTCAATTATATCTCAATTTAAAAAAAAAGAAAGAAATGGGATGGGGCTGGCCTGGTGGCATAGTGGTTAAGTTCACATGCTTTCCTTCAGCAGCCCAGGGTTCGCAGGTTTGGATCCCGGGTGTGGACCTACACACTGTTCGTCAAGCCATGCTGTGGCAGCGTCCTATATAAAGTAAAGATTGGCACAGATGTTAGCTCAGGGCCAATGTTCCTTATTAAAAAAAAAAGAAATGGGAAAATGACTTGAATAGACATTTCTTCAAAGAAGATATAAAAATGGCTAACAATTACATGAAAAGAGGCTCAATATCAGTAATCATTAGGTAAATGCAAATCAGAACAACAGTGAGATACCACTTCACTCCCATTTGGATGGCTATTATAAAACAAACAAAACCCAGAAAATAGCAAGTGTTGATGAGGATGTTGAGAAATTGGACCCCTTGTACACTGCTGGTAGGAATGTAAAATGGTGCAGCCACTATGGAAAACAGAACAGCAGTTCCTCAAAATATTAAAATAGAATTATCATACAATCCAGCAATTTCACTTCTAGGTATATGCCAAAAAGAATTGAAATCAAGGACTCAAACAGATATTTTTACAACCATGTACATAGCAGCATTATTCACAACAGCCAAAAAAGTGGAAGCAACCCAAGTGTCCATCAAGAGATAAACTGATAAAATGTCATCTATACATACAATGGAATATTATTCATCCTTAAAAGGTAGGAAACTCTGACCCATGCTACAATATGGATGAACCTTGAAGACATGACACTGAGTAAAATAAGCCAGTCACAATAGGACAAATACTGTATGATTCCACTTATATAAGGTACCTAGAGTAGTCAAATTCATGGAGACAGAAAATAGAGTGGTGGTTGCCAGAGACCCTCTAGAGGAAGAAGAGAATAAGATGTTACTGTTTGATGGGTACAGAGTTTCAGTTTTGCAAGATGAAAAAAGTTCTGGAGAAGGATGGTGGTGGATGGTTGCACAAGAATGTGAATGTACTTAATGCCTCTGAACTGTACACTTAAAAATGGTCAAAATGATAAATTTTATATTAAGTATATTTTACCACAATTTTTTTTAAATGGGAAAAAAGAGAAAATCCTAGAAGGTCTCAAAGAATAAATCTGAGGATTCAAATTTGAGAAAAACTTCTTGAAGGGGTCCCCCCCAAAATCATTCCTTTTCTTTCCCCTTCTGCTCCCACACTTTCCATTTCCATGGAATGGTTTGACATTCTCAGTGCAATTAAGTCTATCTTTTATCTGACTCAAAGCTGTACTCAAGGACACAGCAGAGATTCTTTCAGTGAGATGAAAGCCTATATGGAAACCTGGCCTTTTAAATCCTGTAGTTTATATTTAGGGAAAATAAACAAACAAAACCCGAACTCATAGAAACAGAGAACAGGAGTCGGGGGTGGGGAAAATGGGTGAAGCTGGTCAAAGGGTACAAACTTCCAGTTACAAAATGAATAAGTTCTGGTAATGTAATATACAGCATAGTGACTATAGTTAATAATATTGTGTTATACATTTGAAAGTTGCTAAGAGAGTTGATTTTAAAAGTTCTCACCACACACAAAATATTTTAACTATGTGTGGTGAAGGATGTGTTAACCAACGTTATTACAGTAATCATTTTGAAATATATACATATATAAAATCACTGTCATACTCCCTAAAATTACACATTATATGTCAATTATATCTCAGTAAAGCTGGAAAAAAATAAGGAAAACAAAAACACATTATATGCTCCTATTACCACCAAGAATCGTGAATTGCACTAAGTCTCACAAACTTACCTTCAAAGAAACTCAAAGAAGACAGGCAGTAGAAGGAGCCTGGTGGGCATGTAAGGGAAGAAAATGGCTTTCCCTATCACACTGACCTTTTAATTAGTATTTCCCTAATGGCTAATATGTTGAACATCTTTTCATGTGCTTATTTGTCATCTGTATATCCTCTTTAGTGAAATGTCTGTTCTTGTTTTTAGCCCATTTTATAATTAGATTTTTTTCTGCTTTTTTTTTTTTTTGGTGCGGGAGATTGGCCCTGAGCTAACATCTGTTGCCAGTCTTCCTCTTTTTGCTTGAGGAAGATTGGCCTTGAGCTAACATCTGTGCCAGTTTTTCCGCCACTTCGTATATGGGTCACCGCCACAGCATGGCTTGATGAGTGGTGTAGGTCTGCACTCAGGATCTGAAGCCGCAAACTGGGGCCGCTGAAGCTGAGTGTGCCAAACCCAACAACCACACCACTCAGCCGGCCCATCACTTAATTTTTTTTGCAGGGAAAGATTTGCCCTGAGCTAACATCTGTTGCCGACCTTGCTCTTTTTTTTACCCCCACAAGCCCCAGTGCATGGTTGTATAACGTAGTTGTAAATTCTTCTATGTGAGCCACTGCAGCACGGCAACTGGGAAACGAACCTGGGCCGCCATAGCAGTGAGAGCACAGAACCTTAACCACTAGGCCATCAGGGCTGGCTCTAGACTTTTTTTTTTTACTATTAAGTTTTAATAGTTCTTTATATATTCTAGATACTAGTTATTTGATGGATATATGGTTTGAAATATTTTCTCCCAGTCTGTAGCTTGATCTTTCATCTGCACATAGGCTTTCAGAAAGCAAAAGTTTTTAATTTTGTAAACATCTAATTTATCAATCTTTCCATTTATGGATTATACTTTTAGTATCAAATGCCTTGCCTAAGTTCTGAAAAACTTTTCCTAGGTTTTCTTCTAAAAGATTTAAAGTTTTAATGCTTTACATTTAAATATATGATCCATTTTGTGTTAAATTTTATAAGAAGTATGAGGTTTAGGTGGAGGTTTTTTTTCCCCCAATGGATAGCCAATTATCCCAGCATCATTGTTGAAAAAGCTATTGTTCATTGAGTTGCTTTTGCAATCAGTCAGATATATATATACATATATATATATATAGGCCTACTTCTGGGTTCTCAATCCAGTTCTATTGAACTATGTGTCTATCCCCTTGATCAATAACACACAGACTTGATTAATGTAGCTATATAATAAAGTCTGCAAATTGGGCACAGTAATTCCTTCCATTTCATACTTCTATTTTTTAAAGATCTTATTGTTATTATTTTGGTGAGGAAGAATGGCCCTCAGCTAACATCTGTGCCAATCTTCCTCTATTTTTTATATAGGATACCTCTACAGCATGGCTTGATGAGGAGTGCATAGGTCTGTGCCTCGGATCTGAATCTGTAAACCTCAGGCCACCAATGTGGAGGGCATAAACTTAAGCGCTATGCAACCGGGCCAGTACCCTAAAGACTTAATTTTTTTAGAACAGTATTAGGTTCACAGCAAAACTGAGGAGAAGGAACAGAGATTTCCCATAGACCTCCTGCCCTCAAACATATTTAGCCTGCCCCATTATCAACATCCTCCACTATAGTGGCACACTTGTTACAAATGGCATATGAACTTTTCATATGCTTATTTGCCATCTGTGTACGTTCTTTGGTGAGGTGTCTCTGTTATGATCTTTGGCCCATTTTGTAATCAAGTTTTTTGTTTTCTTATTGTTGAGTTTTAAGAGTTTTTTGTATAATTTGGAGGAGTCCTTCATCAGATGTGTTTCTTGCAAAAATTTTCTCCCAATATTTGGCTCCTCATCCTCTTTTTAAATTGATGTCTTAATAGCTTATAACATTGTGAAGTTTTAGTTATACATAATTGTTTGTCCATCACCATATAAATGCTTCCCTTCATCCCTTGTACCCAACCCCCCTCCCCTTTGCCCCTGGTAACCACCAAACAGTTCTCTCTGACCGTGTGGTCGTTTATATTCCACATACGAGTGAAATCATGCAGTGTTTGTCTTTCCCTCTCTGGCTCATTTCACTGAAGATAATATTCTCTAGGTCCATCCATATTGTTGCAAATGGGAGAATTGTCTTTCCTTATGGCTGAGTAGTATTCCATTGTATATTTATGTGTGTGTGTGTATATATATATATATATATGTACATATATATATATATGTGTGTACATATATATATGTATATATATATATATATATATATATATATACACACACACACACACACACACAACATCCTCTTTATCCACATATCTGTCATGGGACACTTGGGTTGCTTCCACTTCTTGGCTATAGTAAAGAAAGCTGCAATAAACATAGGGGTGCATAAGCCTCTTTGCATTGTTGATTTCAGGTTCATTGCATAGATACCCAATAGTGAGAAAGCTGGATCATAAGGGATTTCTATTTTTAACTTTTTGAGGAATCTCCATACAGTTTTCCATAGAGGTTGCACCAGACTGCATTACCACCAGAAGTGGATTAGGGATCCCGTTTCTCCACAACCTCTCCAACGTTTGTTGTTTTTGTCTTGGTAATTATGGCCAATCTAACAGGTGTAAGGTGATATCTTAGTGTCATTTTGACTTGCATTTCCCTGATGATTAGTGATGTTGAATATCTTTTCATGTGCCTGTTGGCCTTCTGAAGATCTTCATTGGAAAAATGTCAGTTCATATCCTCTGCCCATTTGTTGATTGGGTTGCTTGTTTTTTGTTGTTCTGTTGTGTGAGTTCTTCATATATTACGGAGATTAACCCCGTCAGATATATGATTTGCAAATATTTTCTCCCAGCTAGTGGGTTGTCTATTCATTTTGATCCTGGATTCATTTGCCTTGTAGAAGCTCTTTAGTCTGATCAAGTCCCACTTGTTTATTTTTTCTTTTGTTCCCCTTGTCCGAGTAGACATGGAATCCGAAAAGATCCCTTTATGACTGATGTCAAATAGTGTACTGCCTGTATTCTCTTCCAGGAGTTTTATAGTTTCAGGACTCACTTTCAGGTCTTTGATCCATTTTGAGCTAATTTTTGTGTATGGCAATAGAAAAAGGTCTAATTTCATTCTTTTGCATGTGGCTGTCCAATTTTCCCATCACCATTTATTGAAGAGACTTTCCTTTCTCCATAGTTGTACATAGATGTGTGGTTTTATTTCTGGGCTTTCAATTCTGTGTGTCTATTTTTACACACCTACCATGCTGTTTTGATTACTATGGCTTTGTAGTATATTTTGAAGTCAGGGAGCGTGATGCCTCCAACTTTGTTCTTTTTTTCAGGGTTGCTTTAGCTATTCAGAGTCTTTTGTTGCCCCATATGAATTTTAGTATTCTTTGTTCTATTTTTGTGAAGAATTTCATTGGGATTCTGATTGGAATTGCATTGACTCTGTAGATTGCTTTAGGTAGTATGGACATTTTAACTATGTTTATTCTTCCCATCCATGTACATGGGATATTTTCCATTTCTTAATGTCTTCATCAATTTCTTTCAATAGCATCTTATAGTTTTCATTATATGGATCTTTCACCTCCTTGGTTAAATTTACTCCCAGATATTTTATTTTTTTTTTGTTGGGATTGTCTTTTGGAGTTCTCTTTCTGTTAGTTCATTCTTGGCATATAGAAATGCAATTGATTTTTGTAAGTTGATTTTTTGACCTGCAACTTTGCTGTAGTTTCTGATTATTTCTAATAGTTTTCCAATGGATTCTTTAGGATTTTCTATATATAAGATCATGTCATCTGCAAACAGTCAGAGTTTCAATTCTTCATTGCCTATTTGGAGTCCTTTTACTCCTATTTCCTGCCTAATTGCTCTGGCGAAAACCTCCAGTACTTTGTTGAATAAGAGCGGTGAAATTGCAGACCCTTGTCTTGTTCCTGTTCTCAGAGGAGTGGCTTTCAATTTTTCCCCATTGAGTATGATGTTGGTTGTGGGTTTGTTATATGTGGCCTTTATTATTTAGGGGTACTGTCCCATACGCATTTTGTTGAGAGTTTTTATCATAAATGGATGTTGGATTTTGTGAAATGCCTTCTCTGCATCAATTGAGACGATCATGTGGTTTTTATTCTTTGTTTTGTTAATGTGGTGCATCACGTTGATTGATTTGCAGATGTTGAACCATCCCTGTGTCCCAGGTATAATTCCCACTTGGTCACGGTGTATGATCATTTTGACATATTGTTGTATTTGGCTTGTCAATATTTTGTTCAGTAGTTTTGCATCTATGTTTAGCAATATTGGCCTGTAATTTTCCTCCTTTGTGTTGTCCTTGTCTGGCTTTGGTATCAGGGTGATGTTGGCCTCATAGAATGTGTTAGGAAGTGTTCCATCCTCCTCTATTTTTTGGAAAAGTTTGAGAAGGATAGGTATTGTCATCTTTGAATGTTTGGTAAAATTCTCCAGAGAAGCCATCTAGTTCTGGAATTTTATTCTTTGGGAGGTTTCTGATTATTGTTTCGATCTCTTTACTTGTGATTGGTCTATTCAGGTTCTTTGTTTCTTCTTGATTCAGTTTTGGTAGGGTGTATGAGTATGAATTTATCCAATTCTTCTAGATTGTCCAATTTGTTGGCACATAGTTTTTCATAGTATTCTCTTATAATCCTTTGTATTACTGTGGCCTCTGTTGTAATTTCTCCTCTTTCATTTCTAATTTTATTTATGTGAGCTTTCTACCTTTTTGTTTTTGTGAGTCTACCTAAGGGTTTGCCAATTTTGTTTATCTTCTCAAAGAACCAACTCTTTGTTTTATTGATCATTTCTACAGCGTTTTTCCTATCAATTTCATTTATTTCTGCTCTAATTTTTATTATTTCCCTCCTTCTGCGACTTTGGGCTTTGTTATCCTTTTTCTGGTTCTGTTAAATGTAGCCTAACGTTGCTTATTTGGGATTTGTCTTGTTTGTTGAGGTGGGCCTGTATTGCTATGAACTTCCCTCTCAGGACTGCTTTTGCTGCATCCCATATGAGTTGGTATGGTGTATTTTCATTTTTGTTTGTCTCCAGATATTTTTAAATTTCTCCTTTAATATCATCAATGATCCATTGGCTGTTCAGTAGCTTGTTGTTTAGTCTCCCCATCTTTGTCACTTTCCCAGTTTTTTCCTTGTAGTTGATTTCTTGTCTCATAGACATATGATCAGAAAACATGTTTGTTATAACTTCAATCTTCTCAAATTTATAGAGGCTTCCCTTGTTTCCCAACATGTGGTCTATCCTTGAGAATGTTGCATGTGCACTTGAGAAGAATGTGTAATCTGCTGTTTTTGGGTGGAATGCGCTATATATATCTATTAAGTCCATCTCATCTAGTTTTTCATTTAAGTCTGCTATTTTCTTATTGACTTTTTGTCTGGATGATCTATCCATTGATGTGAAGGCGGTGTTAAGGTCCCCTACTATTATTGTGTTGTTGATATCTCCTTTTAGGTTTGTTTATAGTTGCTTTATGTCCTTTGGTGCTCCTCTGTTAGGTGTATATATATTTATAAGTGTTATGTCTTCTGGGTGGAGTGTCCCTTTTAAAGTTATATATTGCCCCTCTTTGTCTCTCATTACCCTTTTTATCTTGAAGTCTACTTTGATATAAGTATGGCCACACCTGCTTTTTTTGTTTGCCATTAGCCTGGAGTATTGTCTTCCATCCTTTTACTCTGAGCCTGTGTTTGTCTGTAGAGCTGAGATGTGTTTCCTAGAGGCAGCATATTGTTGGACTTTGTTTATTAATCCATCCTGCTACTCTGTGTCTTTTGATTGGAGAATTCAATCCATTTACATTTAGAGTGATTATTGATATATGTGGGCTTAGTGTTGCTACTTTATTGCTCATTTTCCAGATTTTTTGCATTTGCTTTGTTTCTTGTCTCATGTGATTCAGACTACCAATTCAGTTTGGTAGTTCTGTATGATGGTTTTCTTAGTTTTCTCTTTATTTATCATATGTGTCTTTGCTCTGAATATTAGTTTAGTGGTTACCTTGAGGGTTGTGTAAAAATTCGCATAGATTAGAGAGTCATTTTCTGGTGTCCTCTTATTTTCTTTGTCTATGTCGATTCCATCCCATTCCTCTTCCCCTTCTAAGTTTTTGTTATGACAACTTATTCCATCTTGTGTTTTCATTTCGTATTTATAGTGATTAGGTTATGTTCATTTTTGGCATTTTCCTTCCCTTGATCTTCAATGTCATAATTGAGTGTTTGCTAACCTATTCTGGTAGAGAGCTGCAATTGATCTGATTTTTGTATACCTATTTTCTCCTTGCTCAAAGCTTTGTATCCCCTTTCTCTTTTTTTTTCAGGTATGAGGGCCTTCTTGAGCATTTCTTGCAGTGGGGGTCTTATGACAATGAACTCCCTTAACTTTTGTTTATCTGGGACAGTTATTATTTCTCTATGGTACCTGAAGTATATTTTCATTGGATAGAGTATTCTTGGCTGAAAGTTTTTATCTGTCAGAATTTTGAATATATCATTCCACTCCCTCCTGGCCTGTAGAGTTTCTGATGAAAAATCTGCTGAGAGCCTGATTGGAATTCCTTTGTAGGTTATCTTTTATTCTCTTTCTGCCCTTAACATTCTTTCTTTGTCATTAACTTTTGCCAGCTTTACCACTATGTGCCTTGGGGATGGCCTTTTTTGTTGATATATTTAGGAGATCTATTGATTTCATTCACTTGTATTTCCAGCTCCTTCCCCAGGTTTGGGAAGTTCTCAGCTATCATTTCTTTGAACAAGCTCTCTGCTCCTTTTTCCCTCTCTTCTCCCTCTGGGATACCTATAATTCGTAAGTTGCCTTTATTAAATGAGTCAGATATTTCTTGCAGATTTTCTTCATTTCTTTTTAGTCTTAGCTCTGTCTCCTCCTCCATCTGAAGCCTTTCTACATTACTATCCTCAATAGAACTAATTCTTTCCTCCATATTGTCAAATCTGTTCTTTAGAGATTCCAGATTTTCTGTTATCTCCTCCACTGTGTTTTTCATCTTCAACAATTCTGACTGGTTTTTCTTTATGGTTTCAATCTCCTTTGTGAAGAAGCTCCTAATTTCCTTGAATTGTCTATCCATATGTTCTTGTAATTCATTGTTTTATGATAGCTATTTTGAATTCTCTATCATTTAGGTTACAAATTTCTGTGTCTTCTGGGTTGATTTCTAGATGCTTGTCATATTCCCTCTGGACTGGAGATTTTCCATGGTGGCAGGGTTGTCATATACTGGTCACTGGGCTGGAGCTCCACTTGGTTGAATACCTGTGTGCCAATGCCGGGCTACAGCACCACCAGCCTTGGGTGCCTGGGTGTCATGCACTGGCAGCAGGGCTGTAACTCTGCGGGGATGGGTGTCTCATGCCATCTGCAGGGTTGGAACCTGGCAGAGGCAGGTGCTACATGCCACTGGGCTCGGGTGCCCAGGTATCACACACTGTAGGCGGGGCTTTAACTCCACGTGGGGAGGAGTCCCACACCCGTGGCCAGACTAAAACACTTCGGGGGTAGGTTTCTCATGCTGCTGGGCTTGGGGGTGGTCGTGGGGCTGGATGTCTGCTGGGTTGAATCCCTGTGCACCTCTGCCAGGCTACAGCACTTCTGGGCTCGGACCCCAAGGGAGGGGGTGTCACACTCACTTTCACCTCCCTGTTTCCAGTGGTTTCTTGTTCATCCCTTGCTATCTGCTCTCCTGAAGTGTTAGTTCGGTGAGGACACCCCACAACTATTCGGTTCCTTCCGTGTGAGGAGTTCCCTGCTGTGCAGGAGCTTGGAGACTGAAGGTTTTCCTGCCAAGGGCCACGCCCCCCTCCTCTCTGAGAGCCATGAGTTCTCAGTCTCAGGGCCACTGCCATTGGGGAAGGAGGGGAGCCTTCCTTACCCACTGCCTCTTCACCTAGGGTTTCTAGCAGCTTCGCCATCAGATGTATGGCTGTGTGGGTCTCCCAGACGTCCTATATGTAGTTTGAAAGATCTCCATTGATGTATGTATAATCTTTTTGTTGTATCTTAGTGGGGGAGAGTTTAGGGGAAAAGCTCACTCCACCATGATGCTGATGTCACTCCCCTGGCTTCTCATTCTCTTAACAGTGTCCTTTGCAGAGCAGAAGGTTTTAATTTTAATGAAGTCCAGTTTATCAATTATTTCTTTCATGGATCATGCCTTTGGTGTAGTATCACTGCCATACCCAAGGTCATCTAGGTTTTCTCCTAGGTTATCTTCTAGGAGATTTGTAGTTTTTTATAGTTTTACCTGTAGGTCTGTGATTACTTTTTAGTTAATTTTTGTGAAGGGTATAAGGTCTGTGTCTAGATTTTTTTTGTTTGTTTTTTTGCATGTGGATGTGCAGTTGTTCCAGCACCATTTGTTGAAAACTCTACCTTTGCTCAATTGTATTTCCCTTGTTAATTTGTCAAAGATTAGTTGACTATATTTATGTGGCTCCATTTCTGGGCTCTCTATTCTCTTCCATTGATCTGTAGGTCTATTCTTTTGCCAATAATACACTGTCTTGTTTATGGTAGCTTTATAGTAAGTCTTGAGGTCAAGTAGTGTCACTCCTCCAACAGTGTTCTTCTCCTCCAATACCATGTGGGTTATTATGGGTTTTTCACCTCTCGATGTAAATGTTATAATCAGTTTGTCAATATCCACAAAATACTGTGCTGGGATTTTGATGGGATTGCACTGAATCTATATATCAAGTTGGGAAGAATTGCCATCTAGACAATATTGATTCTTCCTACCCACGAACAAGGAATATGTCATTTACTTAGTCCTTTTTGATTTCACTCATCAGAATTTTGTAGTTTTCCTCATACAGATCTTGTACATATTTTTTAAATTTATACCTACATGTTTCCATTTTTGGGGTGCTAATGTAAATGGTATTATTTTTAATTTCAAATTCTACTTGTTGCTTGTTGGTATATAGGAAAGTGATTGACTTTTGTATAATAACCTTGTATCCCGCAACCTTGATATATTGCTTATTAATTCCAAGAGTTGTTCTGTTCATTGTTTCAGATAGTCTACATATAATTGTGTCACCTGTGAACAAAGACAATTTTATGCCTTCCTTCTCAATCTGTATACTTTTATTTCCTTTTCTTGTCTCATTAATTAGCTAGGACTTCCAGCATGAGGTTAAAAAGGAGTGGTGAAAGGGGACATCCTTGCCTTCTTCCTGATCTTAGGCTTCAAGGTCCTCACCATTAGGTATGATGTAATGTGTAGGTTTTTTGTAGATATTCATCAAGCTGAGGAAGTTCCCCTCAATTCCTAGTTTACTGAGAGATTTTACCTGAGTGAGTATTGAATATTGTCAAGTGCTCTTTTGGCATCTATTGATATGATATGATTTTTTTTATTTGTAGCATGTTTCTGTGATGAATACATTAATTGATTTTCAAATGTTGAACCAGCCTTGCATGCTTAAAAGAAATCCCCCTTGGTCAAGGTCTATAATTATTTTTTTTAATTTTTGGATTCAACTTGATAATATTTTGTTGAGAATTTTTACATCTATGTTCATGAGAGAGATTGATCTATAATTCCTTTTGAAAATCATTTTAACTATTCTAGTCCTTTTCCTTTCCATATAAATTTTA
Organism: Tapirus indicus; assembly: GCA_031878705.1. Lineage (NCBI taxonomy): Eukaryota > Metazoa > Chordata > Mammalia > Perissodactyla > Tapiridae > Tapirus > Tapirus indicus. The sequence continues at coordinate 52,122,211 of CM062942.1, forward strand.
GAATGTTGAGTATATCTCCATAAAATCTTTCTGGGATTTTGATAAGAAATGTATTATACGTGTATATCAATTTGAGGAGAATGGATATCTTTACTATGTTAAGTCTTACAATCCATGAATATTCTATGTCTTCCCATTTATTTTTTTATTTCTTTCATCAGCATTTTGCAGTTTTCAGCACACAAGACTGATATACATTTTGTTAGATTTCCACTTGTGGTTTTTTTTTTTTTTTTTTTTTTTTTTTTAGATTGGGTGGATGGAATGTTTCCTGGTTATATTTTTTTGTTGTGGTGGTAAAAAACACACATTAAAATTACCATCTCAGGGCCACCCGGTGGCGCAGCAGTTTAGTCCGTGCTTGGCAGTCCGGGGTTTGCGAGTTCGGATCCCGGGTGCCCGCCGACGCACTGCCTGTCAGCCATGCCGTGGTGGCGTCCCATATAAAGTGGAGGAAGATGGGCACGGATGTTAGCCCAGGGCCAGTCTTCCTCAGCAAAAAGGGGAGGATTGGCAACAGATGTTAGCTCAGGGCTGGTCTTCCCCACACACACACACACACACAAAATTACCATCTCAACCATTTTTAAGTGTACAATTCAGTAGTGTTAAGTATCTTGACATTATTGTGCAACAGAACTCTAAAACTTTTTTATCTTGCAACACTGAAACTCTACACTTACTAAACACTAATTCCCTCCTCACTTGCCCCCAGATCTTGGCAACCACCTTTCTACTTTCTGTTTCTATGGTTTTGACTACTTTAGATACTTCATATGGTGGAATGATACAGTATTGGTTCTTTTGCGACTGGCTTAGTTGTAGGGCTATTCTCATTATCTATTTCATATTGTGTGAGTGATGGTAGTTTGAGCTTTATAAAGAATTGGTCCATTTCGGAGTGACGTCAGCATCATGGCGGAGTGAGATTCCCTCTTTGAATCTCTGCCCCCTACGACACAACGAAAACATCATTCACATTCCAACAGAGCTCAATCAAACACTACGAAGGACGTCTGAGAAACCCCTGCTGCCATACATCGGACGGTGGAGGCGCGGGAAGCCCAGGAGAACAGGAGGAGAGGTAGGAGGTTGTACTCCCCCTCCCCAATCGATCGGCAAAAACAGCGCGGTTCACGGACAGAGGGGGGAGGGGCGGCCCACAGCGGGGAAAACTAGCGCCATCCAGGTGCTCTCACAGACTGTCGCGAGATCCCCACGGGGAAGCGACGACGGACTGTTTAGGGGGTGTAGCAAACACCCTAACAGAGCCAGAAAGGAAACCCCTGGGTCAAGCAGGAGAAAGAGAGGACCCCTCCCCCCACAGACCCGGCCTTTCAGCATAATCCCTCCGGGGGCTGCAGCCGCCTCAGAGCAAACCGCTCGCGATCTCCATCTAGTGGCAGCAGGGGGAAACTGCAGGACTAACTTTAATCATGACGGGTAAAAATAAAGCCGTCCCCGTCGGATCCTTGCGAAAATATGTCAGGGCTACAGACCAAAAGGAAAATGACAAACACCCAGAAACCAACCCTGAAGGCACAGAATTTGATAACCTGAATGAGAGAGAATTCAAAATAGCTATCATAAACAAGCTCAACGAAATACAAGAGAACACACAGAAACAAATCAACGAATTCAGGGATTATGTCACAAAAGAGATTGAAACCCTAAAGAAAAACCAATCAGAATTATTGGAGATGAAAAACAAAATGAATGAGATAGTGGAAAAAATGGAGTCTTTAAAGAGCAGAACTGACAATATGGAGGAACGAATTAGCACTATTGAGGATAGCCACGCAGAAACGCTCCTGGTAGAGGAGGAGAGAGAGCTAAGACTAAAAAGAAATGAAGAAATTCTTCGAGAAATATCAGACTCAATGAGGAAAAGCAACATAAGGATAATAGGTATTCCAGAAGGAGAAGAAAGAGAAAAAGGAGCAGAGAGTTTGTTCAAAGAAATAATAGCTGAGAACTTCCCCAACCTAGGGAACGAGAGGGAAATAACAGTGAATGAAATCAATAGATCACCTAAATATATAAACAGGAATAAAAAATCATCTCGCCACATAGTAGCAAACTTGAAGAATACCCGTGACAAGGAAATAATATTGAAGGCAGCTAAACAAAAAACCAAAATAACATACAAAGGAAACCCCATCAGGCTCTCAGCTGATTTCTCGACAGAAACTCTACAGGCTAGGAGAGACTGGAATGATATATTCAAAATCATGAAAGACAAAAACCTTCAGCCGAGAATACTTTATCCAGCAAAAATATCCTTCAAATACGATGGAGAAATAATAACTCTCCCTGATAAACAAAAGCTAAGAGAGTTCGTCACCACAAGACCCCCACTACAAGAAATGCTCAAGAAGGCCCTTAGGCCTGAAAAAAAACAAATGAGAAAGGGGATACAAAGATTTCAGCAAGGAGAAAAGCAAGGAGACTAAACCAGAACAAAATACAGTTGGAAAACATCAAAAATTAATTCAAGCTCATCACTGGAAACACACATACATGACACAATCTGGAATGAAGAGATAACAAATAAGGAGGGGAAGAGGTAAGGGATTGAACTGACCCAGCCTCAGGAAAAAGGAGGCATCTGAAAATGTACTTTCTTATCCAGGAGATCGCTTATATAAACCGCATGGTAACCACTAAACAAACAACCAGAAGAGAACCACACATGACAAATAAAGAGAAAACCAAGAGAATGAACATGCAGAAATACCAAATTGAATTTGGAGTCCGAAACACAAGGGACAAGAAACGAAGGAAATGCAAAAGAACCAGAAGATGAACAATAAAATAGCAACATTAAACCCTCATATATCAATAATCACTCTAAACGTAAATGGATTGAATTCTCCAATCAAAAGACACAGAGTGGCAGGATGGATTAAAAACCAAGATCCAACAATCTGCTGCCTCCAGGAAACACATCTCAGCTCTAAAGACAAACACAGACTCAAAATAAAAGGATGGAAAACAATACTCCAAGCTAATGGCAAACAAAAGAAAGCAGGAGTAGCCATACTTATATCAGACAAAGTAGACTTCAAGATAAAAAAGGTAATGAGAGACAAAGAAGGGCAATATATAATGATAAAAGGGATACTTCACCAAGAAGACATAACACTTATAAATATCTATGCACCCAACACAGGAGCACCAAAGTACATAAAACAACTGCTAAAAAACCTTAAAGGAGATATTAACAATAACACAATAATAGTAGGGGATCTTAATACCCCCCTTACATCAATAGATAGATCATCCAGACAAAAAGTCAATAAGGAAATACTGGACTTAAATGAAAAACTAGACGCAATGGATTTAATAGATATATACAGAGCACTCCACCCAAAAAAAGCAGAGTACACATTCTTCACAAGTGCTCATGGAACATTCTCAAGGATAGACCATATATTAGGAAACAAGGCAAACCTCTATAAATTTAAGAAGATTGAAATCATTACAAGCATCTTTTCTGATCATAATGCTGTGAAACTAGAAATCAACTGCAAGGAAAAAACTAGGAAAGGGACAAAGATGTGGAGACTAAACAACATGCTACTGAACAACCAATGGGTCGTTGATGAAATTAAAGGAGAAATCAAAAGCTATCTGGAGACAAATGAAAAGGAAAATACACCATACCAACTCATATGGGATGCAGCAAAAGCAGTCCTGAGAGGGAAATTCATAGCAATACAAGCTCACCTTAACAAACAAGAAAAATCCCAAATAAATAACCTTAAATTGCACCTAACAGAGTTGGAAAAAGAAGAACAGACAAAGCCCCGAATCAGCAGAAGGAGGGAAATAATAAAAATCAGAGCAGAAATAAATGAAATTGAAACCAAAAAAACAGTAGAAAGGATCAATGAAACAAAGAGCTGGTTCTTTGAGAAGATAAATAAAATTGACAAACCCTTAGCCAGACTCACTAAGAAAAAAAGGGAGAAGACTCAAATAAATAAAATTAGAAATGAAAGAGGAGAAATTACAACAGACACCACAGAAATACAAGGGATTATTAGGGACTACTATGAAAAACTTTATGCCAACAAGTTGGACAACCTAGAGGAAATGGACAAATTCTTTTACGCGTACAACCTCCCAAAACTGAATCAAGAAGAAATAGAGAATCTGAACAGACCAATCACAAGTAAAGAGATTGAAACAGTAATCAAAAACCTCCCCAAAAAATAAAAGCCCAGGACCAGATGGCTTCCCTGGAGAATTTTATCAAATGTTCAAAGAAGATTTAGCACCTATCCTTCTCAAACTATTCCAAAAAATAGAGGAAGATGGAATACTTCCCAACACATTCTATGAGGCCGACATCATGCTGATACCAAAGCCAGACAAGGACAATACAAAGAAGGAAAACTACAGGCCAATATAGCTGATGAACATAGACGCAAAAATCCTCAACAAAATATTGGCAAACCGAATACAGCAATACATCAAAAAGATCATACACCACGATCAAGTGGGATTTATACCAGGGACACAGGGATGGTTCAACATCCGCAAATCAATCAACGTGATACACCACATTAACAAAATGAAGAATAAAAACCACATGATCATCTCAATCGATGCAGAGAAGGCATTCGACAAGATCCAGCATCCATTTATGATAAAAACTCTCAACAAAATGGGTATAGAAGGAAAGTACCTCAACACAATAAGGGCCATATATGACAAACCTACAGCAAACATCCTACTCAACGGGGAAAAACTGAAAGCCATTCCTTTGAGGACAGGAACAAGACAAGGGTGCCCACTCTCACCGCTCTTATTCAACATAGTACTGGAAGTTCTGGCCAGAGCAATTAGGCAAGAAAAAGGAATAAAAGGACTCCAAATAGGCAATGAAGAAGTGAAACTCTCACTATTTGCAGACGACATGATCCTATACATAGAAAACCCCAAAAATTCCATTGGAAAGCTACTAGAAACAATCAACAACTACAGTAAAGTGGCAGGGTATAAAATCAACTTACAAAAATCAATTGCATTTCTATACACTAACGATGAAAAAACAGAAAGAGAACTCAAAAAGACAATCCCATTTACAATTGCAACAAAGAGAATAAAATATCTGGGAATAAATTTAACCAAGGAGGTCAAAGACCTATACAATGAAAACTATAAGACACTATTGAAAGAAATCGAGGAGGACATAAAGAAATGGAAAAATATTCCATGCACATGGATTGGAAGAATAAATATAGTTAAAATGTCCATTCTACCTAAAGCAATCTACAGATTCAATGCAATCCCAATCAGAATCCCAATGTCATTCTTCACGGTAATAGAACAAAAACTACTGAAATTCGTATGGGGCAACAAAAGAGCCTGAATAGCTAAAGCAATCCTGAAAAAAAAGAACAAAGCTGGAGGCATCACAATCCCTGATTTCAAAATATACTATAAAGCTACAGTAATCAAAACAGCATGGTACTGGTACAAGAATAGACACACAGATCAATGGAACAGAATTGAAAGCCCAGAAATAAAACCATACACCTATGGACAGCTAATCTTCGACAAAGGAGCCAAGAACATACAATGGAGAGAGGGAAGTCTCTTCAATAAATGGTGCTGGGAAAATTGGACAGCAACATGCAAAAGAATGAAAGTAGACCATCTCCTATCGCCATATACAAAAATCAATTCAAAATGGATCAAAGACCTGAAAATGAGACCTGAAACTATAAAAATCCTGGAAGAAAATATAGGCAGTACACTAATTGACACTGGACATAAAGGGATCCTTTCAGATTCCATGTCTACCCAGACAAGGGAAACAAAAGAAAAAATAAACAAGTGGGACCTCATCAGACTAAAGAGCTTCTACAAGGCAAATGAAACCAGGATCAAAATGAATAAACAACCCACCAGCTGGGAGAAAATATTTGCAAATCGTTTGTCTGACAAGGGATTAATCTCAGTAATATACAAAGATCTCATACAACTGAGCAACAAAAAAACAAACAACCCGATCAAAAAATGGGCAGAGGATATGAACAGACATTTTTCCAAGGAAGAGATACAGATGGCCAATAGACACATGAAAAGATGTTCAACATCACTAATCATCAGGGAAATGCAAATCAAAACTACACTGAGATATCACCTTACACCGGTTAGAATGGCTATAATCACCAAGACAAATAACAACAAATGCTGGAGAGGTTGTGGAGAAACGGGGACCCTCATTCACTGCTGGTGGGAATGCAAACTGGTGCAGCCTCTATGGAAAACAGTATGGAGAGTCCTCAAAAAATTAAAAATAGAAATACCGTATGATCCAGCAATACCACTCTTGGGCATCTACCCAATGGACGTGAGATCAACCATCACAAGAGGCGTATGCACCCCTATGTTCATTGCGGCATTATTCACTATAGCCAAGAAGTGGAAGCAACCCAAGTGTCCCTCAACTGAAGATTGGTTAAAGAAGATGTGGTATATACATACAATGGAATACTACTCAGCCATAAGAAAAGACACAATTGTCCCATTTGCAACAACATGGAAGGACCTAGAGGGTATTATGTTAAGTGAAATAAGCCAGAGAGAGAAGGACAGACACTGCATGAACTCACTCATATATGGAATATAAGTGAACACACGGACAGAGAGAACTGATTGGTGGTTACCAAGGGGAAGGGGGGTGGGGGGGGCACAAGGGGTGAAGGGTTACATCCACAAGGTGACGGACAAAAATGTACAACTAAAACCCCACAGTGTTATAAACTAAGACATCAATAAAAAAAATAATAAAAAAAAAGAAAAAAAAAAAGAATTGGTCCATTTCATCTACATTTTCAAAATCATGTGGCTTAGAGTTGTTCATAGTACTCCCTCATTATCTTTTTTAATGTTTGGATGGTTTGCAGTGATATTTCACCTGCTTCATTTCGGACACAGATAATCTGTGTCTTTTCTTTTTCCTTTGTCAGTCTTACTGCTTTTATCTTTATCATTTCTTTCATTCTTGTTTTGGGTTTATTTTTCTATTCTTTTTTAGTTTCTTGATGTGCTAGCTTAGAATATTGAGACTTTTTCTCTTTGCAAAAGTAAGCATTTAGTGCTATAAATTTCCCTCTACGCACTATAAATTTCCCTCTCAGCATTGTTTTAGCTGAGCTCCACAAATTTCTATTGCATTTCATTGTATTTTCATTTTCACTTATTTCAATGCATATTTTATTTCCCTTGTGACTTTCTTTGATGCATGGATTATTCAGAATTGTGTTGCTTGGTTTTTAAGTAGTAGAAAATCTATTTTATATTTTCCTGTTACCTTCCTATCAGTGATTTCTAACTTGATTCTACTGTGGTCAGAGAAAAGTTTTTATGACTTCAATTTTTAAAAAAATTGTTGAGCTTTTTTCCAGTGTCCTAGGACATGGTCTACCTTGGTATGTTCTGTGGGCATATGAAAACAATGTATACTCTTCTGTCGTTGGGTCGAGTATTACATAAATTTGTGTTAGATGCTGCTGATTGATTGTATTGAGTTCTATGTCCTTGCTGACTCTAATTGTTTTATCAGCTATTGAGAAAAGGATGTTGATGTTTTCAACTCCGTAGATTGGCTCATTTCTTTCAGTTCTATCAATTGTTGTGTTACATGTTTTATGTGTCTTTTGCTTGGTACATATAAATTTAATGTTGGTATTTATTCTTGTTGGATTAACCCTTTTATCATCATGTACTGTCCCTCTCTACCTCTGGTAAAGATATATCTCTTTCCATCCTTTTACTTCCAACCTACATATATCATTACATTTGAAGTGAGTTCCTTGCAGATAGTATATAGTGAGATACATTTTTTATGCACTGTTATCTCTGTCTTTCAATTGGTGCATTTAGGCCATTTACATTTAATATAATTATGATATGTCTAGAACTTAATACTCCCATTACTATTTTCATTTGTTCTTTCTGTTGTTTCTGTTTTCTTTTCCTGCCTTCCTGTAGGTTACTTGAACATTTTTGAATTTTATTTTGATTAACCTATAGTGTTTTTGAGTGTGTATCTTTGGATAGATTTTTTTAGTGCTTTCTCTAGGCAGTAGTATATTGTGTGTGTGTATCTGCATCTATTATCTGTATCAATTAATCTTATCATTCTACTGGTGTCAGCATTTGACCAGTTTGCGTGAAGGGTACAAACCCTAGTTTCCTTTTACATTCCTTTGCTCTACTCCATTTATAATATAATTGGCTTAAATATTTCCCCTACACACACTTGGAAACATGTTAGAATTTTTCTTCCACTGTCAAATATAATTTAGAGAATTTAAGATGAGAAGAAAATTCTATTGTGTTCATTAATATTTTTATCATTTCCATCGCATTTTCATTCTTTCTGAATTTCCATGGTTCCTTCTTTATCATTTCCTTTCTTTTTCTTTATTTTTTTTGTGAGGAAGACTAGCCCTAAGCTAACATCTGCTGCCAGTCCTCCTCTTTTTGCTGAGGAAGACTGGCCATGTGGTAACATCCATGCCTATCTTCCTCTACTTTATATGGGATGCTGCCACAGCATGGCTTGACAAGTGGTGTGTCAGTCCGTGCCCAGGATCAGAATTTGCAAACCCCAGGCTGCTGAAGTGGAGCATGTGAATTTAACTGCTATGCCACTGGCTGGCCCCTCCTTTCTTTTTAGAGATCTTCCTTTAGCCTTTAAGTTAGGTTTGATGGTGACACATTCTCTTAATTTTCCTTCATCTGAGAATGTCTTATTTCTCCTTCATTCCTGAAGAATATATTCACCAGATATGGAATTTTGAGTTAATAGTACTTTTTTCAACACTTGAAAATGCTGTGCCACTTCCTCCTGTCTTCCAACTGATGAGAAATTAGCTGTCATTCAAGTTGTTTTTCCCCTATAAGTAAGATGTTATTTCTTTCTTGTTTTCAATTTTTCTTCCCTTTCATTTGTAAGTTTGACTATGATGTGTCTTGGTGTGGATTTCTTTAGGGTATCCTGTTTGATGTTTACTCAGCCTCTTGAATTTATAAGTTTATGTCTTTTGCTTTATTTGGAATGTTTCCAGCCATTATTTGAGTACTTTTTCAGCCCCTCCCTCCTTCTCCTTTGTTTCTGATTTTTCAATGATATAAATATTAGATCTTTTATTGTTATCCCATAGGTCCCTGAAGGTCTGTTTACTTCCTTTTCAGTCAGTTTTTCAGATTAACTTCTATTTTTCTATCTCAAGTTCACTGATTCTTTCCTCTCTCCCTTCCATTCTTCTGTTGAGCTCATTCATTCAGTTTTTTTTTAAATTTCTGTTGTTGTATTTTTCATTTGTGTAATTTCCATTTGGTTCTTCTTTATGTCTTCAATTTCTTTTCTGAGACTTTTTTTTTCATTTGTAATCGTTTTTTGAAGCATTTTAATGATGGCTATTTAAAATCTTTGTCAGATAATTCTAACATCATTGTTATCTTTGTGTTGGTGTCTATTGACTGCTTTTTTCACTCAAGTTGATATTTTCCATGTTCTTGGTATGACGAGTAATTTTCAGCTGAAACCTAGACATTTTGGAAATTTTATGGGACTCTGGAACTTCTTTAAATCTTCTGTTTTAGCAAGCCTATTATGACACTGTTCTGGCAAGTAACTGTGGGTGCTTCCTCATTACTGCCAAGTGGGAGAAGAGGTTCCCCACTTGGCTTCCACTAACACTCAAATTGGGGAGGACTCCCATAGTACTGTTGGGTGGGAGTGGGAATTCAGGCATCCCACTAGTGCTATGCTGGTAGCACCCTAGCTGGGTGTATTCTCATTAATGCTTGGTGGTGGTAAAGTCTTAACTCTCCACTAGGCCTCCTCTGATATTACCCATGTGGGGAGATGGAGAGGTACCTTCTCATCACTGAGTGGAGGTGGAAGTCCAGGTTCCCCATGTGATCTTTACTGGCACTGCCAGGAGGAGAGTATCTGGTGGAGATAAAAACCTGGCTCTCCATTTGACCTTCTATGAAACTACCCCGGGGGAGAGGATGTAGGGGCATTTGGGTGCTTTGCTACAGCTTGGGGATGGTAAAAATCTAGGCTTCCTACTTGGCCTTTGCTGGCTGGGTGGGGCTACAGTTTATTTCTGTAGTGTATAACTGGAGGAGAGTAGCTATTGTCTAAAAGTTTTCTGTCTTGCTAGGCTGCCCCTCTCCTGGTCCTTTGGCTAGAGGGAGCAAGCTTCTCTTATGGCTTTTTTTTCTGTCTCCTTGGTGTTTCTGAGTTGTCAGCTTCTTCAACTCCAAATATGGGACATATGAAGGAAAAAGAAAACACGTGGAGCTCACCATTGTGTTGTTCCTTCAGTCCTGTGGACACCAGTCAGTCTGCCTTTTTCTCTCCAACTTTCATAGTGGTTTAATATTTGTTTTATAATATCCAGGGGTTTTAGTTTTACTTAATGGGAGGAGTATGGAAAAATATGTTTACTACATCTTCCCCTTGATCTGGTTTTTACTTCTTAAAGAAATACAGTAGAATTAATGGCACTATAATTATCAAGAAGCACATAAACACTAGCATCACTTCACTGAGAAATTCTCATTTGGAATATCCAAAGCTAAGAATAACTGTGGCAACAAAAACTACCTATCATTGGTGACATCACTGAAAATGCTGGAGTAGGAATGTCCAAAAGTCTGTCCCTTCACTAAAGCAATGAATAAGCAGGCAAAAACTGTAATAATAAATTTTTTGAAACTTCAGAATCTAATCAAAAACTTACAGCAACCAGGGGAATGTTTAAGGAAAAGAGAAGCTCTAAATTTTGGTAAGAAACTGTTACAACATTTTGACTTACCTGCCTGCCATCCTTCACTCCCCAGCTTAGCAGCAGCTTTGGGGATGGCAAGTCACATTACCAGTGTGGCTTTCTGTTGCCACAGGGAGCAATACAGACCTTGTTCCCAAAATATTATGATTGTATATTTTGACCTCTCTGATATCTCCCTGAGAGATGGGTTCAGGGGTTTGTTTTGCCCACCTCAGAACTTTCTCAGCACCGGAGTGGCCTTCTGGACCATGTCAAAAGAATACACAAGTAAATGTACTAGCCACAGTCACCTGAGGTAAGGGATAATAGATGGGGTAAGCAACAGACAGATTGAAAAGTCTGGGAAAGAAGAGGCTTGGTAAGAAAGAGGCTTGGCAAGGAGATACATGGGAAAATAAGGGCACTGAAATGCTCCTGTATATACCAGTGAATGTAGGCCAAGAACATGTCCAGGGCTGGACACATGATCAGAGAAGACCTGAGAAAACCCTAAGCTTTCATCTGTGGCTGAGTTTTAGACTCTGCACGAGCAGGAAGTGAAGGCTAAGTGAGAGTTATAAATGGCTGGCTAAGCATTGATGGTATATACCAACACAAAGCCAATCTGCAAAGAGAGGAGACTATTTTATTTTTTTTGGCATTTAAGGAGATCTCTGTCAAATCACTAGCTGACCACTAAACTAATAGAAAGAGAATTCAGTCACCACACATGATAAAGAACACAGTCTTGACAAAAATAGTTTAGAAAAGTCACTAACCAAACAACTACAACCCACAAGTAGTAACAACAAACCCTATAGAGGGGGAAGAATCTGATTTCCAGAATTATCACATTATAATATTCAAACTGTCCAGTTTTCAACTAAAAATTATGAGGCATGGAAAGAAACAAGAAAGTATCACCCATTCATAGGAATAAGAAATTAATAGAAACTGTCCATGAGAAAGTCCAGACACTGGTCTTACTAGGCAAAAACTTTAAATCAATTCTATTAAATATGCTCAAAGAACTAAAGGGAATCAGGAGAATGAAATCTCACCAAGTAATAAGTATCAATATAGAGAGAAATTATAAAAAGGAACCAAATAGAAATTTTGGAGATGAAAAGTACAATAAGTGGAATGAAAAATTCACTAGAGGGAGTTAACAACAGATCTGACCAGGCAGAAGAATGAATTAATTAACTTTAAGATAGGTCCATTGAGATTACCCACTCTAAGGGGCAAAAAGAAAAAACAATGATGAAAAGTGAACAGAGCTTAAGGGACCTGTGGGAGAACATCAAGCGTACCAACACACACACAATGGTATTCCCAGGATAGAAGAGATAGAAAGGGGAAGAAAGAATATTTGAAGACATAATGACCAAAAACATCCTAAATTTGATGAAAGATATGAATCTATACATTAATAAACTCCAAGTAGGATGAATTCAAAGAGATCCACGCTGAGATATATTATAATCAAACATCAAAAGACAGAGAATCTTGAAAGCAACAAGATAGAAGCTACTCACCACATACAAGAGATCCTCAATCAGATTAACAGATGATTTCTCATTGGAAACCACAGAGGCCAAAAGGCAGTGGGATAGCATATTTAAAGTGCTAAAATAAAAAAACTGTCAACCAAGAATTATACATCTGGCAGAATTATCCTTCAAAAATGAAGGAGAAATTAAGATAGTCCCAGATAAACAAGAGCTGAAGGAGTTAATCATTAAAGACTTCTCCTACAAGAAAAAACTAAAAGGTGACCTTCAGGCTGAAATGAAAACATATTATACAGTAAGTCTATGCCATACAAAGAAATAAAGAATACCAATAAAGATATCTAATTAGGAAAATATAAAAGGCAGCATTATTGTATTTTTGGTTTGTAATTCCTCTTTTCTGCCTTAAAAAAATCTCAAAAACAATAATTATCGGTCTATCTTAATGGACACACAATGTATAAGATGTAATTTGTGACAACAATAACACAAAGGGGGGAATGGAGCTCTATAAGAGCTGAGATTTTGTATATTATTGATACAAAGTTGGTATTAATTGAAACTAGAGTGTTATGAATTTAAGATGTTAATTGTAACGTCCAGGGTAACCACTAAAAAATATACAGAAAAGGGAAAAAAAGAAGGGAATCAAAATGATACATTTTAAAAAATCAACTTAAGGAAGTACACGTTTAAATTGAAAAGGAACAATGTAAAATGTATGGATATTAAAGATGACCATGTTCTTGCATTTTTTAAATGGATGATGTGACTTTGGAAGGGATGGATATGTTTATGGCATAGATTGTAGTAATGGTTTCATGCATACTTATCACCAAACTCATTGAGTTGTATACAATAAATATGTACAGCATTTTCTATGTCAATTATACCTCAGTAAAGTGGTTTTAAAAAGAAAAAAATAAATTTAACACAAAAGAAAGCAGTAATGGAGAATTAAGGAACAAAAAAGATAGAAAGAAAACAAATAGCAAAGTGGCAGAATTCCTTCCTTATGAGTAATTATTTCAAATGCAAATGGACTAAATTGTCTAATTAAAAGGCAGAAGTTGGCAAAATGGATAGAAAAACATGATCTAACTATATGGTGTCTTCAAGAGACTCACTCTAGATTCAAAGCGAAAAAAATTGAATGGACAGAAAAAGATACTCCATGCAAATAGCAAGCAAAAGAGAGCTGGTGTGGCTATACTAATAAAGACAAAATAGATGTTAAGTCAAAAATTGTTACAAGGGACAAAGAAGGACATTATGTATTCATAAAACGGTCAACCCATTAAGAATATATAATAATTATAAACACATATGCACCTACCAATAAAGCCCAACATATATGAACCAAAAATTGATGGAATCGAAGGGAGAAATAGTTGACGGAAATGAAGGGAGAAATAGACAGTTTCACAGTAGCACCTGGAGACTTGAATATCCCACCTTCTATAATGAATAGAACAATAAGGCAGAAGATCAATAAGAAAATAGAGGAGTTTAACAACATTACATAACAAGTAGAACTAACAGACACATATAGAACACTCCACCTAACAACCATCCTTCTCAAATGGTACACATCATTTGCAAAATAGATATCATTCTCCAGGACAGAACATATGTTAGGCCATAAAACTAGTCTTAATAAATTTTAAAAGATTGAAATCATACAAAGCATATTCTCTGACCACAAAAGAATGAAATTAGAAATCAATTACAGTAACAGAAGGAAAATTAGAGAATTCACAAATATGTGGACATTAAACAACACACTCTGAAAGAACTAATGGATCACAGAAGTCATAATGGAATTTAAAAAAATACTCTGGGATGAATAAAAACAAAAACACAACATACCAAAACTTACAGGATACACAGAAAGCAGCGCTGAGAGGGAAATTTATAGCTGTAAATGCACACATTAAAAAAAGAATATCTCTAATCGATAACCTAACTTTATACATTACGAAACCAAAAAAAGAAGATCAAATTAAACCCAAAGTTAGCAGAAGGGAGGAAATAATAAAGATTAGAACAGAGTTAAATGAAATAAAGATTACAAAAATAGAGAAAAATCAACAAAACTAAAGTTGATTCTTTGTAAAGATCAACATATTCAACAAATCTTAAAGCTAAATTAAGAAAAAAGAGTGTTGGGGGCCGCCCGGTGGCGCAGCAGTTAAGTTCGCGCTTGGCAGCCCGGGGTTCGCGAGTTCAGATCCCGGGTGCCCGCTGATGCACTGCCTGTCAGCCACGCCGTGGCGGCGTCCCATATAAAGTGGAGGAAGATGGGCACAGATGTTAGCTCAGGGCCAGTCTTCCTCAGCAAAAAGGGGAGGATTGGCAACAGATGTTAGCTCAGGGCTGGTCTTCCCCACAAAAAAAAAAAAAAAAAGAAAAAAGAGTGTTCACTTCAGCAGCACATACACTAAAACTGGAATGTTACAGAGATTAGTGTGGCTCCTGTGAAAGGATAACATGCAATTCATGAATCATTCCATATGTTTGCTATGAAAGTAGAGCTTTAATGTTCTCACCACAACAGCAACAACAAAATGGTAATTATGTGAGGTAAAGGATGTATTAACTAATCTTATGGCAAACATTTTGAAATATATACATGTGTTGAATCATCACATTGTATACCTCAAATTTAAACAATGTTATATGTCAATTATATTTCAATAAAGCTGGAAAAAATACAAAAAAACCCTCTAAAAGCCATAGAAATGCATCATTTAATGTGCATTATCCACTTTATGTACAGTATACTTTTGATATTAAAAGAAGGTATTTTGGCCTCAAAAAAAAAAAAAAGAGAAGTCTCAAATTACTAAAATCATAAATCAAAGTAGGGACATTACTACTGACCTTACAGAAATAAAGGAGATTGTGAGAGAATCCCATGAACAATTGCATGCCAACAAATTAGACAGATGAAATAGACAAATTTCTAGAAACATACAAACTACCAAAACTGACTCAAGAAGAAATAAAAAATTTGAACAGACCTATAACAAGTAAAGACATTGATTCAGTAATCAAAAACTTCCCAACAAAGAAAAGTCCAGGACCAGATGGCTTCACTGGTGAATTCTATTAAACACTTAAAGAACAATTAACAACAGTCCTTCTCAAACTATTCCAAAAAATAAAAGAGAAGGAAAGACTTCCTATCTCATTCTATATGGCCACCATTACCCTGATACCAAAGCCAGACAAGGACATCCCAAGAAAACAAAACTACAGATCAATATTCTTTGTAAATACAGATGCAAAAGTCCTCAACAATATACCCATGACCAAGTGAGATCTACCTTAGGAAAGCGTAGGTTGTTCAACATACAAAAATCAATCAATGTAATACACCACATTGATAGAATTAAGGAAAAAAGAACACATAATCACCCGCATCTCAACACGATGCAGAAAAAACATTTGACATTATTTTACACCTTTTCATCATAAAAACACTCAACAACTAGGAACAGAAGGGAACATCCTAAACATGATAAAGGTCATTTGTAAAAACAACAACAAAACTACAACTAACATTATACTCAATGGAGAAAGACTGAAAGCTTTCCCCCTAATATCAGGACAAGGACAAGGATGCCCGCTTT
Source organism: Tapirus indicus (assembly GCA_031878705.1). Taxonomy (NCBI): domain Eukaryota; kingdom Metazoa; phylum Chordata; class Mammalia; order Perissodactyla; family Tapiridae; genus Tapirus; species Tapirus indicus. Next base: position 52,138,168 of record CM062942.1, read on the forward strand.
CACTACTTCTATTCAAGCTGGAAGTTCTTGACAGGGTAATTAGGCAAGAAAATAAAAGTTACCCAAATTGGAAACGAAGAAATAAAACAATCTCTATTCAGAGGTGACATGATCTTATATATATAAAAGCCTAAGGAATACACAAAATAAACTATTAGAGTTAATAAATGTATTCAGTTCTGTCTTGCACTCATTCAGTTGCGGTCAGTGAGCACAGCAGCCTGTCCTTTACACATATTTGGAAAAGAATAGCAAACAATACCAGCACTTTCTATTTCTCTGTTTTTCCTTCTCTTTGTTGGGGAAAAGGATGGGAAAGAAGAGGAAGACACAGGGACAGACTAAAAGGAATGAAACAATCTATATCCTGACTAGTTGTATTAGTATAAATCAACTATTATTTCTTGTTTGTTTCCCTAAGCAAGTAACAGCAAAGCCCTGAAAACCAAAAGGAGTGTGGTTTTGTTTTCAGAGGCAGCAAGGAATGGGTGATCTGGGGAGAGAGTGTCCTACTCCATAGCCAGGCTTCTGGAGATGATGGCAAATATACGGAGAGGCAAACCAGCTGAGGCCCCTGGGGCCTGCTGTAAGAAAAGGGACAGCTTAGGAACTTACTGAATGTTGTAGGGCACAGTACTAGGATTCAGTACCCCATATATAGTGAAGCCTTTATAGAGAGGGTTCCTGAAGTCTGGTTTCCTCTGAACCAAGAAAGGCCACACGGAATGGGTTTTCTCATAGACTCTGTCAGAAAAGAAAAACAAGCCAAAAATTAAAAGCAACAAGCAAGCAATCTCAACAGTCCTGTTGAACTTGATAATCGGATAAATTTTACTAATAAGTAACCTGACTCAAGAGAGAAGAATAGGATATATAGAAGGAATATGGAAATAAGTAGCTAATGAGCACTGATAGAGTAACAAATTATATGGGCTTCAATTTATCCATTTTTTAAATAAATAAGAGGTTAGAAAGAATTCCACATTGGACAGCAGAAGATGCTAAGTCCAGTCTCTGTTGTGCAGTAGCTGTATGATTTATGAATGTCCCTAGCTCTTTCTGAGCCTGTCTCCTCATTCGTAAAATTTGTTCTCTAAGATCTCTTCCAAATCTAGGATTCTATGGACTGATGATCTTTCCAGGTTTAAAAAATCGGGGGGCCAACCCGGTGGCGTAGCAGTTAAGTTCACGCACTCTGCTTCAGCGGCCCAGGGTTCGCAGGTTCAGTTCCTGGGCACGGACAGACGCACTGCTTGTCAAGCCACGCTGTGGCGGTGTCCCATATAAAGTAGAGGAAGATGGGCACGGATGTTAGCCCAGCACCAGTCTTCCTCAGCAAAAAAAAAAAAAAAAAAGAGGAGGATTGGCAACGGATGTTAGCTCAGGGCTAGTCTTCCTCACTAAAAAAAAAAAAAAATCTGGAATTGTTTTTAAAAATCTGGTAAGTTAACAGCTTAGAGCATGAATTTCTGGCTCTTCTATATTTTATTTCATTTCAAGCCAGCTTCTCCTCTCAGAAAGTATAAGACAATGAAAGACAATTGGCAATTTACATTAGCAAATATTTGTGAGTTATCCTAGGTGAGCAGCTAAAGACTGTAATATTTATATTGCAAGACTAATTCTTATACCTTAGTTGAGACCATGGGGAGCCTGCTCACCCAGTAAGGAAGTCCCTTAGTTAACATCTCAAATATCAGGGGATCCACTGGTCCCCAATGAGAGCTGCTGCATAACCATGCATGAGAAGGTTATTTGTACAAACTGTGACCAAGAAAGCTTATGGAGGAGAACAAAGAGGAGTGGTAGGGGGGTAGGACCTAAAACTGTACTCTTGTAACTTTTACAATCCTCAGACCATTTCAGTGAGGCCAAAGGATATATATCATCTTTCTCATTTGTTGTTGGTTAAAAACAGAAAAAAAAATCTTGCAGAGTAAGGTAGCTAATATTTATTGAGTATTTACTGTGTCAAGCACTGGTTCAGATTTACCTAAAATACTTCATTAAATTTTCATAATAAAACTCTTTATCCTCAAATTACTAATGAGAAAATGAGACAAAAATTAATTTGCTAAAGGTCACATAGCTAGTAGATAACAGAGCCAAAATTTAAACCCAGGTGTCTCTGATTCTAGAGTCCATGCTTTTCCTTTCATGAATGAATGATACTTCTGCTTGTTTTAAGTAATCATTTTAATATGTTCAACTTTTGTACTTTTACAATGGAGATTCAGATTTATGTGGGGAATGGGTCTAGGATATATTAGCCTCATTTTAAGAAGGTGGAAAAAAGGATATGGAAAAGATCTTGGGTTTTAATGCCTAGAGAAGCAAGTCAGAAACAGAATGAATGTGTCTAAAAGAATTTGGGGAGAGGGTAAGAAAGGTCTAGTTGCAAAAAGAAAGAGAAATGTGCATAGAAGCTACCAAGTAAGTACAAATGTTAAAGCAGCACGATTCATCACTGTTCTCTGTGTTGACAAGAAAACAGAATCACAGAGAGGTGATGTCTTCCAGGATATGTCATAGCCCTCTGAGAACTTGAGCTAACTGCTACTCAACCAACAGCTGTGAAACAAAGAGTGAATTGTGAGATAGCTACTTTCCTATCTATTTCTTTTTTTCTGTCTCTAAAACAAGGAGAATGCTGCTCACACCAACTCTAACTTGTCAACCTCAAAAAGTACTTGTTTTGTATATTGTGGGGATGTTAGAGTTATTAAGTTAGGTGCAAATTCAACTGCCTACAGGAGCTGGGAAGATGACATTAGAAGTGGGCTGAGAATAAACTATAGGGAGTGGTAAGAACTGTGGCAAAAAAGAGTCAGTTTGCTTTATCCAAACGGAGCAACCACAATTCAGCTCTAGCTGATTAATGCCTTGTGAAAATGCAGGTCCAGTGTTGCCAAAGCTCCTGATTTTTCAGGAGAATATCTTGGCACAATGGCTTTTCTATTTAGGAAAAAATCCTAAAGTAACTGGATTTTTATGTGAAATATCCTGATATTTAAAAGTTGACAACTAATTTACAGTTTAAAAAAATACTCCACAGACTAAACAAAACATGCCTATTGAGCCAGGTTTGGCCTATGAGCTGCCATTTTGTGATCTCTGATACAAGTGATAAAGGACTATAGATAATAACTACTCACACCTGCACAGTAATTGATTCTTTACAAGTCCTTGCATATCCATTGTTTTATTGGTTCCTCATGATTTCTCTGAAAAGTAGGTATTATTATCCCTATTTTACAGATGAGGAATCTGAGGTTCTGAGAAATCCCCATGCAAACATTGAGTGCTGTATGCTTCAACAATTCTTTTTATCATTGTCATCTCCTCCCCTTTCCTGAACTGCTGTCTCAAATTCAGGGTGGTGGTTACATTCCTTTTGCACTGACCCCCTCCCCCTATTCAGTTTTCTCACAAACTGAATTTACCTCAGATCTTCCCGATCCTTCTGGCAGTTTCCAAGAAAATTCCCAAACTGGCAGGAGAAAATATGGTCATGGATTTCCAGCAGGAAGTTTTCATTAAACTCAAAGGCACAAGGAAATTGTTCCATTAATTGCCAGATACAGTCTAGGAACTGGGTGAAGATAGGGGATACCTCTTTAGAGTCCCCATCCAGGTGGCCACACCTGAGAGATGCAAATAAAGGTAAAGAAAGACACTGGTTAACATCAGGGATTACACTGTTTGGAATAGACTATAACAAGGTCACCTTTTTGCCTCCGTTGGCATTGGCAAGGAAACACCTCATGCCAAAATGCCACCCAGAATCTCAAAGCTCGTTAATCCCAACAGACCTCTTAGCCACTGGCACATTGTAAGCCGTTTGGTCATCTATTCTATTTCCTCTTACACCCTTTTTATGATAGAACTTTCTGCAATGATGCAAATGTTCCATATCTGTGCTGTCCAATATACTAGTCACTAACGATTAAGTACTTGAGATGTGGCTATGACTGAGGAACTGAATTTTTAATTGTACTTAATTTCAATTAATTTAAACTTAAACAGCTACATTTAGCTCTATGTGAGCAAGGACCATATCTATGTTATTTACTGCATAGTACCTGGCATGAAATAGGTATTTAATAAATATTTATTAAATGAATAAACAAACCTCATCCCAGAACTGTTAACTGTTTCCTCCTCCATGATGCCCTCTTCACCAACTCTACCATCCACTGGAAACCCTATCCCACTGGAAGCAAACACAGCATCCTCAGCTTCTACATTGAATGGTCTACCTTTTCATCTAACTGAAATCTGCCACACCAAAGACACCACCTCTTCTTGGGGTCCAAATCAAATGGAGAATGCTCATCATTCCACTCTCCATATACCATAATCCTAAAACAGGGCAGAGGTGGGATCAGCTTTGTCCTTGCTCTTACTGCCGCTCTCTACCACTCTTCACTCTCTTCAAAACACTTCCATTATGAGTCATGCTGTTTAGCTTAAACTATCGTCCCCTTCCTCAATGTTGTCTTCTACCAATCTCCAAGTCACTTCCCCACATTTTCTGAAGAATCTGACTCCTGTCTTAAGTACTTATCTTTGGGGTCAACGAAGATGACCTACTGGCTTAGTAGGTTCCTTAACTAACTCAAATTCAATTATCTTCACCGATCTTTACCTCTACTCCACATCAGCCTCCTGTATCCATGGCCATGGGCTGGTTCTTGAAGTTACCTAGAGGTTCTTACTCCACTTTGAAATCTTAATCTCAACATCCTACTCTGACCACCATATATTTCCAAAGCCTGCTCATCTTATCTCCTCCAGCCTTCATCTCTGTACCTCTCAACCTGTCAGATTCTTACTGGCTTCCTTTTCTTCCTTATCCAGCCTATACTCTACGGTCTGCCCCATCAACTATTCTCTCCTCATTTTCTTCAGTTTTCTGGTCTTTCTTGTCATTATTCTCCTTCAAAATCCAACCACAGATGAGCCTAAAAAGCTATGTTCTCTGCTCCCACATCCTGGCTGATGAATGCTGCTTGAGAAAATTATAAAACCATGCAAATTAAGTCTCTTAACTTAAAATTAAGTCTCCACACCCAGCTAGAACTTAACTGCTCCCAAATAATCTTTATGTATGTCTTTCACACTGTTTTCCCATTAACCTTACAACTCTTGCAAATTTTAAGCTATCTTCTCAAACCCCCAATCCATTTCACACTGTTGTCTACAGTGTCACTGAAAAAGATCAAGGACATCAAGCAAAAATATCTAACTTCTGCCTCTGACACTCACACACTTAGTTCCTTCTCTGCCTGTCCTTCCATTCAGTCTTCATGGAAGAAGTGTTCTTTGTTATAGCTCAAGCTAATCTTTTCATTTGAACTGTAGCTTTCACTCCCTCTTGTCTCCTCAGGAGCCTTATTCTACCAAACACCCACTGTTTCTTGCATATCTTCAACCTTATCTTCTTTAATGTTCTAAAATGCCACCAACTTCAGGAAGCCTTCTGTGCCCCAGAATGGATAAGGTTCCTTTGTTTATGTTTATCCTTATCTTAGCACTTATCATATTATACTGATATTGCTGACTTTTCTGTAAAAGAAGAGACAGAGACAGTATCTGATTCAACACAGTCTCTTTAATACCTGACATATTGCCTGGCCCAATGTTTGTTGATGAAGGAAGAATGAATAGATGGACCCAAATGGCTAGAGAGTGGCAATCAAATGAAACTAAATGGATACACACCAACGGGGAAGAATAAGATCTGAATTGTAACCTCCTTGAGGGTAAAACTCACATTTTATGTGCCTTTGGTACCAGCTCAGTGTCTGAAATAGTATGCAGCACATTGTTAGGTATTTGGTAACATTTTTTGATTGTTCTAATAACATAGGTAAACCATCAGTGAGGCTGTTTGGCTTATAGTAGATGTTAGATAAATGTAAGCCCTTGTACCCACCCCTTACTAAAGAACAGAAATCTGTACCTGTCTTTTTTCTTATAAAAGTTTAAAAGGTGCATTGTCTTAGATATTATTCTCTCTGTCAGAATTCCCTCCTCATCCCACTGTTCTGCCTAGCAAACTCCTATTCACCCCCAAAAATTCATCATGCAAAAAATGCTGCCTACACCTGGAAACTTATCCTGACTTCTTTAAGCAGAGTTAAGCACTTTTTCCTCTGTGGCCCATGATGCCTTGTTCTTCCCTGAAATATTTAAAAATTTGATATATTTGCATACTTTGAAGGCAGAGATGATATTCTACTCACCTTTGTAACCCTAGTCCCCTAGGATAGTATCTGGAATATCTGTTTCTTGATGAAAAGAGATTTATGCCATTTTCAACTTACTGTTCCTTCCTATGCAAGAACATACTCGGGTTTTGATAAACCTCACCCTAATGAACTCTCCTTAGCCTCCTCCTTTAAAATGAGGATATTTTTACCTTTGGGAGAACTTGTGGCCCATGGATATCCATTCCTTCTCTATCAGGATCTTCATTTTTATACAAAAAAAAGTTTGCATTAGGAAAATCATAAAATGAATTAACCATACATATAAAAATATCAAAATATTTTGCTGAAATGAACTTTATACAAGTTTGGGTTGAACTGATCCTAAATAAAGTTAATTTCCCAAATGATAACTAAGTACATAACTTGGATTTCATTTAAAGGACTGTATAGGCTGCCTTCAAATTCCAAATGCTCTCAGGAAAAATTATTCTGGATTTTATCCAGTGTCACATTTCTTTTGGCTTTTACATGATGTGTGACAAGCCATTTGAGCCATAACTAAATACAATCTTGATAAACATGATATTGAATTTAACCTATGAAAAAACAGGAATCCAGAGGTAGTATTTGTTTGTACAAAGATTTGTTCTACAACCCTATTTTTAACCATTTTAAAAAAACATTTCAAAAAAAATGAGGATACACTCCTATTGTGAGTTCTGTTTCTTAGAAAGATCAACTAAGCCTTGGATTCCACACCAGAAAACAATCACGAGTCTGACATACAAACAGCTGACAAGTTGAAGATGATAAGCCCATCAGACAGCCTATTTAAGAGCACTTCATTCAGCTTTGCAAACTGAGTCTTTGAGTCTTTCCTACCCTTTACAGCAGCCTATTACATACAAATTACCTTCTGATAGGTAAGAAACTATGTTGAATGTGCAACAGAAAGTACATAGACCGCAAATGCCTAGTTTAGTGGAAAGAAGCTAAAGTGAAAAACAACTATTTTTGTAGATTTGGAGCTCCTTCTTGTAGAAAACAAGTTTGTTGAGAGTTCTTTTTAATTTATTCACAATCTGTCACTCACACAAAATAAAATACAATCACTTGTTCTCTTACCATGAGTCCTTTGAATGTCCTATAAAATGGATCTAGGAGGATGCTGGCCACAGAGCAGACTTGTGCTGTGCGGTCCCACCCATCAGAACAATGGACTAAGACACTGGCCTTTTCTACCTTCACTGCCTGTGAAGACAAGAGGCAAAAAGTAGCATAAACAACTTTTGTATAGCATGCTGGGTTAATAAATAGGGTTGCCAAATACCATCCCTATAGCACAGAGAACCTGGTCTTACTGGGTTACGTTAATTTCTTCTCATAATATCAGCATCTTCTATAGGGAATGAAAAAGAAAATAAAGGAGTGTAACAGAAGAAGGGGAGCTTACCTAACAGGAAAAGAAAATCAAAACCAACACATGATGCAGGGTAAAAAGAAAAATAAAGGGAGTTCCAAATTCACATAACTTTTGAAGAAGACAAGGATCAATTTTCAGAGAGAGAAGTGGGCAAGAGGAAGAATTCATGCTCAAAAACACAGTTGGGACAGTTCTGCATTCCAGTCCCAGATCTGACAACGATTTCCTCTGGAGTGCTTAGCCATTTAATCTTATTAACGTAAATCCTTTCAACTTAAGATGGAGAGGTTTACCTGTCTTCGGTCAGTTTCTGTACAATTAAAATGATGTAAGGATCTGGGCAGTTACTTAACCTGGGCAGTTTTGACAATGGTAAACATTGGGCATTCACTTATTCATTATAACACTTAATTATGTATCCCTCTGTGCCAGGTATGTGATCAGTATTAGAGATACAAAGACGAGACTCAGTTTCTGCCTTCAAGAAGCTTACAATCTAGCCAGGGTGACCAAAGGTAAATAAATACAATACAATACAATAGAAAAACTGCTGCTACAGAGTAATGTGTAGTAACTACGTCCTTTTGTAAGAGCCAGGTAAGCTTGAGCCTTGAAGAAAGAGTAGGATTTCCTCAGGTGAGGAAAGAGAAGGAAATTTATTCACCCATTTATTTATCCACCCACCTAGCCAATAATTACTGAGTGACTATACAAGAAGTGCTATGGTGTGCACTGGGGATACAAAGGAGACAAACACTTAAATGAAAAACTACAAACCAATGATAACTAAAACAATAAAAGTCCATACCATGTACAACAAAGGCACAAAACAACCAAAGAGAAAGAGAAAACTGAAGTGGATCTTGTTAGATGAGTAGGCATTTGTCAGATGGACCAGAAGGAAAGGACATTCCAGGCAGGGGCCACAACATTACAGCATGTACAAAGGCAAGGAAGCACGACATAGGTGAGGAACTCTGAAGTAGCTTGGTAATGGTTGAGGCTAGGCTGGGAGAGAAGGAGTAAGGAGAGACAGGCCTGGCCAGTAGGGCACGGGTCAGACCGACAAGTAGGCATTTTATCTGGTGGCAACAGGGAACCACTGAGGTGTTAAAAGCAGAGAAGTGCCATGATCAGATGTGTTTACTGTGGTGGCAGTAAAGAGAATGGATTGGGAGGACAGGAGTTTGGATTTAGAAAGACCAGTCGGAGAACTACTAAAATTGTGAAAGACAATAAGGGCCTGAACTAAGGTAGTAGCAGCGGAAAAAGGAGAAAAGGGAGATTAAGAATGAAAATTTAATAGGGCATAGCGAGAGAATAGATATGGGATGAAGGAGAAGGAAGAGTCACGGATGATTCTGAAATGTGTGGTTTAGTAACTAGGTGGATAACAGTACCATTAGTCTGAATAGTGAACATAAAAGAAACAAGTTTTAGTTGGTGCTGGGAGTAGGTAAGAAGATTTCAGTTTGGGCCATGGTGAGTCTGAGGGAGTTGAGGGACATCCAATGGAAAGTCCAGTGGACAACTGGATATGTGGGTCTGGAGTTCAGGAGAGGGAGGAAACTGGGTCAGAGTGTAGATTTGACCACTATATAAACAGAGATGGTAGTGGAAACTGTGTGCATGGCTGGTGCTGTCCAAGCAGAGACCAAAGTGAGAAAAGGAAAGACCTTAAAAGTAGAGTGACAAGTAGAGGAAGGGGTGCTATTACAGGAGTCAGCCTGTGAAAAAGCAGCCTGAATGGTAGAAAGAGAACTAGGAAGGAGTAGTTGGATTAAAGCCAGGACTACAAAAATGGTTCAAAGAGAAAGGCATTAACAGTACCAAATGCAGCAAAGAAGTCAGAACAGAATGAAGATTAAAGAGTGATCCCTATATTTGACAAGTCAAGGGTCATTAGTAAGCAAGAACAGTAGTAATGGTATGGAAATTGGAACACAGTGAACTAAAGAGTAAGGGGAGGTGAGGAAGTGCTAATGGAGATGGCCAACTACTTTCAAGAAAGCTCTAACCAAGAGGAAAGAGGGCAATAGCTAGCAGAGGATAAAACAAAGTTCTTTTTCTTTAGGAATGAGAAAGTATTTGAGCATATTACTGAGGGATGAAGCCAGTCAAAAGGAATAGGCTGAAAATGTAGGAGAAAGATATTCCTTGAAGAAAGAGGGGATGGAATTTAGAATACAGGTGGAGGGGAATTAATCTTACACAGAAGATGGGGCACTATTTCCTCTGAGATAGAAAGGAAAAAGACACACAAAATATTGGTATGCGTTACTAGTGGGAATATAAGAGATGACCTTAATTTTTCCATGAAGAAGGAGACATGTTTGAATATGTGCTTATAGAGAGGGGAGTAATAGTGGTGTAGCCAGCTTGAAAGCAAGGTACAAATTAGGAATACCTGCTTGGTGGAACGGGACTGGGATCCAACCAGGGACACATAAAATGACTGCTAAGTAGCCCTAAGACTACAGGACCACAGCTAAGATTATAGACCATAAACCTATGATAGTATCAATTAATATGGCTATGGGATTTATTTCTTTGCAGCAATGTTTAGTAGTCAGGATATAAGAACAGAGAAAGGAGAGAATGACTGGGATGAGCAGGGTAGGTAGAGTGGAAGGACAATGGGCAAGATGGAATGGATGAGATGCTATACCACCAGGTCTTAGCTAGATAGGGAAGAACATGGGAAAAGGTGGAAAAAGAGGAGATAAAAGTGTAGAGGTCTCCATGTGATAGAAGAACCAAGCTAGTCAAAGTAAGGGTGTGAGAACTGGAGTATAAAAGCTCAAAGAACTATCAGTGCAGAGTGTTTGATAGGTTGTACATGGACATTCAAATCTTCTGGAATGAGAGAAAGAATCAGGATGGAGAGGAATGTGGTAAGGCCATTCCCAAAGTCCTTAATGGAGAAGGGAGAGTAACTAGGAGTGGTACAGCTAAATGAAATAGACCTGAAAGGAGGAAGGTGTTTTGTAAGGAGCAAGGGGAATACTGAACCTGCTGTGGGCCCTGTGGTTCATGGGGTGTGGAAAAATGAGTAACCTTTGTAGTAGAAGGTACAAAAGAATGATATTTCTAGAAGAATAGTTAGGTTGCAGGTGAGACAAGAGTTAGAGAGACCTGGAAAAAAGTTTCTCAACCTTTTTAACTTCTCAGTTAACCAGACACCTCAGGTAGGGTCAGAGATCTGATAGTAGCAGCTACACTCTTGCCTTAGGGCTCCAAATGGAGTGAAGTCGCTGGTGGGCAGGAACAGATGCTCAATTTCACTAATGATTAAAGAAATGCAAATTAAAACATGACATAAAATGCACCACTTATCATATTGGCAAAGATTAAAAAGACTGATGATAACCATTGCTGGCAATGTGAAGAAATAGGCATTGTTGGTGGGAATGAAAACTGGTACGACATTTGGAGGAGAATTTGGCCACATCTAGTAAAGTCTGAAATATTTATACTCTTTGACTCAGAAAATCCACTTCCGAGAATGTCCACACATATAAAGATATATGTCCAAGGGTATTTGGTGCAATAATGTCTTGCATTTGTGAAAAACTGGGAATAACTAAACTGCCCATTAACAGGGGACTATGGTAAATTCACATAATGGAATATTACACAGTCACTGAAGAGAATGAAGTAGGACTGACTGAACTGACCTAGAAAATGTTTATTATACATTAAGTATAAAAAGTCAGTTGCAGAACAATATGCACAGTATAATCCCATTTTCACAAAGTGGTAATAATATAAGTAAGTATATATGTTGAAAAACTCTAGAGCTGCACTGTCCAATATGCTAGTCACTAGCCACAAGTCACTATTTAAATTTAAATTCATTAAAATTAAATAAAATTAAAAATTCAGTTGCTCAGCCTCACTAGCCACATTTCAAGTCTCTAACTGCCACATGTGGCTAGTGGCTATTGTATTAGTACAGATCTAGAACATTTCTATCATCATAGAAAGTTCAAGTAGACAGTGATGATCTAGAGGCATACACATTAAACTATTAATAGTGATGTGTGTGTTGTGGGGCAAACTACAGTGAATGTTTACAATTTATGTAATGCACATCTGAAATGTTTAGTCCTTTGATAATAAATATGTATAACTTTTGTAGTGAGAAAAAAATAAAATAAAGATAATGAGAGGGAAAGAGAGAGAGGGAGGGGTACTATAGTGTTTTTGAGAACACCAAGAAGTTCACTATTGCCAGGGTCTTATAGGCAACAGAGAGCCATTAGAAGATTTTGAGCTTAAAATGATATTATCAGATATGCTCAGGAAAGATGAGTTTAGAAGCAATGTCATGGCCAAACTGGGGAGCAACTACTAGAGACAAGTAAACCAGTTAGGAAGTTATTATATACTTTAGGCAAGGGATGATGAATATCTTAACTAGGGAAGTAGTAGTAGAGGCTGGAAAGAAAGGATAGATTTGAGAAACACTTTTGAGGTAGAAGTGATAGGACTAGGCAATTGCCAAATGGAGGAGAAGAGAAAGAATTCAAAGATGACTGAGTTTTCAAGCTTGGGATACTGGAAAGGCAGTGATGGAGATGGGGAGCACAGTATAACTGTACAATCCCACGTCTATCTTTTTTATCCACTCATTTTAATTCAACCAATATTTATGAAGTTGTACTGCCTATCAAATCTATCCCTCTTCTACATCCTTACTCTCTTTGGTCTGATGAAGTTGGTTTCAGAAAGGGAAGACAGATGTATGGGTGTAGGACATGTAAAAACGGAACAGTATGAAGGATGGTTAGAACAGTGGGCTTGAAACAACCAAGTGGGTCACACAGTAAACGTTAATAAACAAATTACAATGAAAAATGTAGGCAACAGGACTAGGAAAGTGAAAAGCACTAGGGCTGGATATTTAAGGCAATTAATTGCATACGCTGTTCAAACCTTTTAAGCCAGAGGCTATAGAACTTATTACCTTCAACCAAGAAAATGACAGCAGAGGAGTGAAAAGTCATTCTCTCCTTTTCTTTACTTCTAATGGGGGTGGGGTGAAAAGGGAGAGTTCTTATGTAGGAATATATATAAACAAAACTTCAAAATAAGAAAATGTACACTCCATATTTCTTTTCTGTTTTTTTACACCACCTAGCAAATGATACAGAGGCCAGGGTGCTAGCGGTCAGAAAATGAGTGAGTCAGCATAAATGAAGCCTGCCTATAGTGCATTCAGAGGCAGACCTATACAAAGAAGTCAAAAAGGTCTGCTTTATACTCAAGCTCTGAAAACCCACAGATACACAAGCTCTGCATTTATTTTACACCCATTCTTACTTGCACTTGATACCTTAGAATCACCACAAAAATACATCAGAGAGTATTTGAGCTGGAAGGACCATTAGAGATCATCTAAGAGTTTTTAACCTGACGTCCAGAGGTCTGTGGGTCCCATGAAATTAAGGTCCATTTTCTATATGTATAGCCATATGTACATTTTTCCAGGGGGAGTGGGTCAGTCATATTCTCAAAGAGTTCTGTGGCCCCCACAAAAGTTATATCATTAGATTCTAGTCTAATCACCTTGTTTTACAGATGGAGAAAATGAGGCCCAGAGAAGGGAAGGGATTTATCAAGGCACACAGTGAATTAGTGGCAGAGCTGAATCTAGAAACTAGGTTTCTTTTCAACAATCTTTCCAACATGATACTCTGCTACCTCAAGAGATCCCATAATTAAAGTCAGTGCAAGTTCTTAAAAGTCCTGATTATTACCTTCGCAATGAAAATTCCAGCATCCATAATAGCTTTAATGTGTCTCAACCACCCTGAGCTCTCCAGGCCGCTAAGAAATTCACTCATTGTTGGAGTTTTCAATTCACAAACTAAGGCAGAAAAGGAAGCAAAGATTGAAATTCACAATCACCTCAGTTTATTCACCAAGAAAAGAGACAAAGTAGATCCCCATTTTGTAAATGAGGAAGCTGAGGCACAGAAAGGATAAATGATTAGTTGGAAACCACACAGTGAGTCAGGGACGGGACTAGGGCTAGAGCCTATCATATCTCCCAGCTCAGGTCTCTACTTTTTTGAGTTGTAGAACCCACCCCCAAGCCCACAGAAATCTCTAAAGAAGAAAGCCAGAAGACTGAGTCAGCATCCATAGGAAAACACTCACATTTCCTTTGATTAGAAAACACATTTGATTCCCATCCTAATTCCACCCATTCATCCTAACTCTGCAGGCCATTAACATCTCTCTTTTCTCCCACACCCCCACCAACTCCCTTCAGCCTTGTGCTGTCTCAACAGGTTGAAAAAAATTACCAGTCAATTTCATGCACTTTGTACTGGTCATCCAGCAGAGGGCAATCTTCTGCTTCAAAAATCTGTAAAAAGTCCCCTCCTCCTATACTCCTATAGAATATTGTGGGACAAAAAGAAAGGAGGAAGAGATTCAAGGAAGAGGAATACTAATATCCCAAAAGGGATGCAGATTGAAGAGACAAGATCTGATAAGTGTCATGTAAGGAGAGGTCCTGGCAGACAGCATAAGTACAAAATTGAAGAAGAGAGGAAGAACAGGGAGTTCACTAAAGAAGGCAGGTTTTCACTATTTCTTCCTGAGTTGACATACCACATGATGGAATCCTGGGTAGTGGCTTTGGGAGAAATGTTCTAGACTCAAGAATCCTGTAAGGACCCAATTTCACCTTTACTCTATTCTGATTCCAATTATTTTACAGTGATGGCAGATGACCCAAACTGTCTGATACCAGCTTTATTCCTTTGAAGTCTAAATTCACCCCCTTTATCAGCACAGTGATGAAATCAGACTGACTCCTTACAGCAGACTAAATGAGGTAATTTCTTACCTTGAGGATGATGAAATGAATCCCAAATTCATTTATATTTATGTTGATCTATTCACCCCTGAACACCAGCCTCTGTAATTCTATAGAGAGAAATGATTTCAACAGCTACTAAACCCAGATGGACTCCACCAAGTTATGAAACTGAACATCTTAGCTCTTCTGCCAGACCAACACTGCTATAATTCAGTACTATGTAAGCTGGATTCATACTACAGACAAAAACCTTATCACCTATTAACTCTGCTCACCTGGTTGCTTTTATGTTCTACCCCAAATCAGGCATGGTTTTTTGGGTATATAATAATGCAAAGCTATGGCCTCTGGCCTAGCCAAGGTGAAATCCCTGTACCTTCCAAGAGTTTCTGCAGGCTGCTCCGCATCACATGGATGTTCTCAATCCCCATGAACCTGAAGCGAATGTTGGCATAGTTGTCTTCATTTTCATACCCCTTCCCAGCTGCTCGGTTGGCCATGGCATTCAACTGCAATAGTTGAGGACATAAGAGAGCAGATAGGGCAGATGATAAAAGAACAGCGTTCATCAATCTCAATGTCTCATTCTAAACAGTTTTAAATCTTACCCATTTAAAAAGAAGTTAAATCAGACAGGGCACATTCTGGAATGGAGAGAATTCCACTGGTGTTTAGATCAGGTATCTTAAGTAACAGAGTAGTATAGGGAAAGAGAGGGAGATTTAGTGTTTTTGTGTTAATACTAAAACCCTGCTTCAGAGATTGAAGGATATGGCAGCTATGAGGATATCTGATCTGAAGAACTCAATAATTTTCAGCTTCCTATCACAAACAAATGTTTTCTCAGCTGAAAGCGCTTTATACTGAGAAACATGTGAAAGTTCAAAAATCTTTACAATTGAGAAGCTCCAGAAAGGAGTCTAAGAACTTCGGGGCCAATTAATTTTAAATAGCCATTCTAGAAAAATGTCTAAACATGACCGCATGAGATAAATGACTTTCACTCACTGATAAAATTGAAATGGAGATACCAAGAGCTATTTTAACACTATGGTCAGCTTGTGGTAATCAGAGCATTTCTAGGTCATATGAGGAATGTTGGGAGGAATAGAGAGTAAATGAGACTTGCAGAGAGGAGATATTAATACAATAACTAGAAAGTAGCCAAGATACTTTCTATGATGATAACCATCTTACTAATTAAATGATTTTCTGTTTTCTGGGACTATTTTCTCATCTTCCAGTATTGTGCATTTCAGAAGGCAGGAGGAGCATATATGTGAACAGGGCGTAGTTTTTGTATTAATAGAAAACAATGCCATTAAAACCTCAAAAGCACAAACTACTATGTTAACACATGCAGAGGAAAAAAGCCTAAGTGTCAACATATTCTGTTTAGAATGTAAGATACTTGTTAAACGGAGAAACGTGATGGTAATTTTGATCTCTCACCACACAATGTCACTAAGCTTTCATTAAATTAAAAACAAATGTCAAAGGAACATCTGTGGAGGTGCAAGCAACAACCACACAGTAGCAAGGAAGTATTCTGTCATTGATGAATGCTTCAGAAAACAAAACAATAATTGCAGCAGTCCCTACCCAGGACTGGGCAGCACTAGAAAGGCCAGCTACTGCAGGTAGCTAGTCATATTGTACCAGTGTAACTCTTTAAGAATATATCTGGCAGATCTGAGGAACAGCTACATATTAGCAACCTAATGTTCAAGTAGGGAAGAGATATATTTATTGAGCCCCTAGTATATGCCAGACACTGTGCTAGATCCTTTACATACATTATCTCATTTAATCCTCACTAAAGCCCCCCCACCAAGACAGGTACTATTATTATTCCTATAAGAAAACAGGCTCAGAGAGATGAACCAATTTCAACCAGGATCATACGGTTAAGGGCTGAAGACAGGATCTGACCCTAGGTTTGTCTGACTCCTAAGACTGTAATTTTTTGACTACAATACAGTTTCTACTAAAAATACAGATCTAACCATCCAGATGAGGAGGGTTGCTAGATATTTCTAGGCCTGGCCTTCTGAAGGAGGAAAAAGGGATTTGTTAAAGAGAGCTTTTTGGTCTTGAGTTTGGACAAAAGGCACCAATCCTTTAGTTTTTCAAAATCTTGGTTTGTTTCTCTTTATCACTTTAAGATTATTTAATCTTGATGAAAGATACAGATTTGATTAAACTCTTTCCAATCCCAGAATGTCAGATGCAGTTATGGTTGAAGGAAGACAGTAAACTTCTAAGAAACTGAAGGATGGTGCCTAAGCAGAAAGGGAAATTATTTTCTCTCTTGAGTCCAGTCAATCCTAGGTAGCTCTGGAGAACAGCCATGAGGGAGCCCCAAAACAGGGCAGACAGCTCTCTAAGGCCACTATCTGATTTTGTTTGCATCCAATTGCTCAACTCTGAAGCCACAACCATCTGGTTTAGGCTTAGATCTAAATCACCGACTTAGCAATCACTAGTTAGCAATGAAACCTTCTAGTCAGCCACACTCCACACATCAAAGTATAAGCAAAATTATTTCTTTCTAGGGCTGTTTGTGAAAAGGACAGCCTTTAAGAAAAGGTAGTCTGTCCTTGACTTGCCCTCATGGGGCACAATTAATTCTTCTACAATACTTTATAGAGCTAAACAAAACGTTGAAGGTCAAGGAATTAATGCAGAGAGTTTAGGCTGACACTTAGGTTGATCTGAGGACCCTCCTTTGTATGACATTCACCTTTGAAAGGGACAGCCTGGGAAAACACATTGTAACAAATCACACAGCATCTGGTTCTTGGAAAGATCAAAGAATTTCACTAGGCCCATGTCAAAATCCACAGCAAACTTATGTTCCTGGTCTTTCCTTATTTTCTGGGACCAAGATTTAAACCGCACTTCATTGAACTGGGAGAAACTTAATCAACGAATAGTGCTGGCTGCTAAAAAATTACTGCCATATGAGCCAAAGAATTTTTGTTAATCATATAGCAGTCACATTTGTGAACCCTGCTCCTTCAGGAGACACCAAAGTATTATTAACCCACTGTGGTTTAATACATTATGTGCAGAAAGATATGTTGGTATTAATAAGTTTCCAGTATTAAGTTGAAGCACTTTCTCTGATAGTAAATTTAGACCACAAAAGAGGAATACGGAAATTCTGATTGAGGAACAGATTTAGTGAAAAAGATGAGGGAAGGTCAAAGAGGATCCAGGTCATTCAATTCAGATGTCACAAATTCAGGAAGTGGCAAAGCTGGGTTGTTCAAAGTACCTTCTCACGTATTGCTTTACAGCGCCACGCTACAATAAAAGGAGCTCCAAACGGCTTGCTCAAATGATTTTACACTATAAGCCCGTATACGCAAACCTAACTTTCCCAGCAACACTGTAAAGCTCAACATGTGGGGAGGGGATTGTAAGATGAGTGAAGTAGGAATATCAAAGAAGTCATTGATAGATAGATACCTTTGGTCTTGTGTCTACAACATACATAAACTGGCCCCCTGGGTTCGTTTGGCTAATGGCCTCTAGCAAGAGCTCATCATCTACACAGCGAGTGTAAAATCCAGACAGAGGCTGGCTACAGCGGCAAATGGCAGCCTGTAAGGAAAAAATGTGTCATTTGAGTGATCGTATGCACAGGTGGTCAAAATTCCTCCTTGATCCCAGGTTCAATGAGCAGAGGAAGAGGATGCACCAATTCAGGATGGTGAAGCAGAGATGTAGCTCTGAAGCCCAACCACTCCACTGACAGTGGGCTCAGCCTCCTGCCTTCCCAGGGCATGTGGGCTGTGCTACCACAAACTGCTGCTCAGAACAGTCTTTTTATCTTCTACATGGCTAAGATTCCCAACCTAGTCTTGACAAATCCAAACTACAAGAAAATCATATCTTGAGTGTTTCCTTAATAAAATTCTATTCTCAATATGTATTAGGCTAGTATTTTTCTGAAACTGCCCTGCTTTTTATAGTCCCAGTAATATCTCCCATATAAACCAGAGGCTTGCAGTGGCAGGAGAATTCAAGATAGAGCAAGATCTAGAGTGTCTTAAGAGAAGAGGGTTCACTCATTTCCAGAATTAATGCCAAATTGGAGGGCTGGTTTGTTCAAGCCATTTCAATATAAAAACAACATAGCTATTTAGCAGGTATGTCTGGTAATGATTAGTTAACGGACTGCATTACACTGTGGTTTTTAAGGAGTCTGCTTATTTTGATAGTTTGACACAAGGACACCCACTACTCTTTAGCACTTGAATAGTTGCCTACTTGAGAATTTGGCTATTTGTCTAATTCCAGATATCAGAATGACCGACCACAAGAGGCAAGAACTATTATCCCTTCCTATGGAAGGGTATTCAAACAGAAAAGCTAAGTGCTTTTCACTACTTCCTTAAATTATACAAAAAGTGAGAAAGAAACAAGGACATCTATGTTCTAGTGGAAGGCTACAGTCCCCAAATATCTTCTCATACAACTTTCATTCAGCAACTTCCCATCAAGCTGGAGCCTGCAGAGAAGGAAATAAACAAATGAATACACTAAAAATGTCACTTAACATCTGCACAACACTTTCCAATTTACAAAGTACACATATATTTTTCCTCCACGTGACCCACTTAAAAATCTTCAGAAGTACTGAAGTTCAGAGAAGTAACTTGCTTGAGGTCACACAGCTAGCAAGTGGCAGTGGTGGGACTTAAACCCAGGTCTTCCAGAGCCAAGTTTAGTTCTCATGAGAGAAGTCTGCTCAACTCACATTGTTCTCTTTGTAGAGGTAGGAAAGCACAGGTACACGTTCTTTACTTCTGAACTTCGAACTTCCAACCACCGTTCCCAAGGTAACAGATTTAGGAACCACTATTTCAGGAGGGTAAGTACTGCATATCTAAAAGAAAATAAACTCAATTTTTTAAACTCAATTTTTTTTACACTTTTCACTTGCTAGCAACAGGCTGGAATAACAATCACTCAACATTAGTTGTTTGGTATTTATCATTTAGAATCACTCATTCCTCAGAAGTAGGAACAAAAACATCCTTGGTGCATAAAAGATTTTCTAAGTATGCTATTATTTTCTGGAAAGGAAGGTAATGAGACATACAAGAACAAAATGTATTTGTAGCATAACTAACATTATAGGCAGGAACACACCTATAACCCTACCCTGAAATTCCTACACTTGCCTATCAGAACAAACAATGTCTATTGTAAACAACTAAATTAAAACAAATAGACTCAAATGTAAGGCAGAGGTAGAGAAGGAGGAAAAATGATTTGCTCTTTCTTAAAATGCATACTGAGTTCCTAGTATGCACACCATGAAGGTATTTAAAACACTAGTCTGGGGGTGGAGGTGTTGACATTTTAGTTGTGACTTACTCTATAAAAACACTGATATATTTTCTTAAATTTATTGGCTTTTACTGGTTACCAAAATATATCTTTCCAAAGAGACAGTAACAGAATATTATAACAGCATAGACCTGACATTGCCAAAGTAATTCTTAATCACTCCTGTAAGTAAATAACACCCTTAAACATGTGACAAAGGATCAAATAAAAAATGAATAGGCAAAAAAGGTTAGAGGTGGATCAGATCAAGAATGTTCTGCATAACTCATTAAGGTCTATGTCCTCAGAATGCTGAACATTTGAAAGAGAAAAAGTTCTCTACCCATCCCCTTACCTGGACTTAGCTGGTCATACAAAGAGAAATAAATGGAGCTTGAACCGGAAAGAATTCACTTCATCTCTACTCATTCCTGTTAAATATGACCCTAACAAGCCACCTCACAGATGGTTCTGCTAAGTGACAGCTCATCAATCCTCATATCTAGTGGATATTCAAAACTGTGTTACCAAAAAGCCATTACAATTACTGTCTTTTTATGATAGTAAAACCTGGAAATAAAGATCCAGCAATTCAGAGATACCACTTAAACACCGATGACTCCCTATGCAGAAAAGTTATCACAGTAGGCCTGACTGCTATCCTTAGAAAGGCCTGCTTGCAAAGTTGGCCCTTGGCTGGTGCCTGGGAACTTGGATTTTGGAAGGGTTCCTACCATTCCCTAACTGATAAGGGTGACTCACTGTACCTAAACTGTTTGTACAAATAATGTGGTTTATGCTGAACACTTGCTTTCCTTCTGGGCATCTGGAACTTTGGTATATACTAGACAGAGTGCCTATGTGACCAGCCCCCAACAAAAATCCTGGGCACTGATTCTCCAATGAGTTTCCCTAGTACATAAAATTTTCCACATGTTGTCACAATTTGTTGCTACAGGAATTAAGCATGTCACTCCGCTGGGAGAGGACTCTGAAGCTTGTGCCCGGTTTTCTCCAGACTTCACCCCTTTTCCCTTTGCTGATTTTGCTTTGTATCTTTTCGCTGTAATAAATCACAGCCACAAGTACAACTATATGCCAAGTCCTGTGAGTTCTTCTAGTGAATCAATGAACCTGAGAGATGGGTCTTGGGGACCCCCAACACATTCCCAGAGCTCCTCCTTGAGATCCAGACTCAAACACTTGATATCAAATACTCAGTACCTTTTAAATCACCTTGAACTCAAGTCTAAAACCACAGACACTGACATTCCCTCTTCTTGTGCTCCTTACATCTTGGCTAACATAGCCATTACCCACTAGGTCACCTAAGCCAGAAACAAGGAAACCTGGGATGCATACTAAACTACACATTTTGGGGAGCTGGCCCAGTGGTGCAGCAGTTTAGTTCACACTTTGGCAGCCTGGGGTTCATGGGTTCAGATCCCGGGTGCCTGCCCACGCACTGCCTGTCAGTCATGCTGTGGTGGCGTCCCACATATAAAGTAGAGGAAGATGGGCACGGATGTTAGCCCAGGGCCAGTCTTCCTCAGCAAAAAGAGGAGGATTGGCAATGGAGGTTAGCTCAGGGCTGGTCTTCCTCACAAATAAATAAATAAATAAATAAACTACCCTTTTTATCCTAGCCACATTAATCTGTCACCAGGTTCTGTCAATTCTACCACCTAAATATCTCTTAAAACCATGTCCTCCTCTCCAGCCATAGTCATTGCCTTAGTTCAGGTTCTCATCACTTCTCATATTATTCTCCTACATTCTCAGCTCCAGCAAACCAATTCTCCACACCAATACCAAAGTTATTTTCTAAAATACAAATATATTCACATTCTTTTCCAGCTTATAATACTCTAGTGGCTCCTAACTGTCTTCAGGATAATGTTCAGATTCCTTAATTTGGCCATGAAGCCCTTCGTGATCTGGCTTCATTTCCTGACCTCCTTCCTTCTCTCTCTGTATAAATTGGATAGATTTACTTCTTCAGGCTATTCCCCAAAGCATCAAGCCATTTCTGGCTTTCCAGACTAAATTCCACATCCTTCATCTATGCTGCTATAGTACCCTATGCTTTAGACTATGAGAATTTTGTCTCAGTGTCTTGAGTGCAGTAGATACTTAATAAATGCTTGTGGAATGGCTGAATGTTAAATGAAAAGGAGAAATTATGAGAGATGTTTTTTCTTTTTTCAAAACCTTGTTTTCTGATATTCTTCTGTTTTAATTAAATAGACCAAAAGGAAAACAACAATGACAGAATTACCTCATAGTTTTTGTTGGCATCTGTTATGGTCCAGTACCTATTGGGTATTCCCATACGCCCAAAGTCTGATATTGGGTCAATCAGTTTCCATCCATTTTCCCTCATCTCTTTTGAGGATTTGGGATTATAAGAAAAAGCATACAGATCTTCAGGTAATACTGGAAAAGAGAGATAGGCATGAAAACAAAGTAATAATGAGTAAAACTTAAAGAACACCAAATAATGCAAAAATTAAAAAGAGGCTAGAGGGGTCGGCCCCGTGGTGTAGTGATTAAGTAGGCACACTCCACTTCAGCAGCCTGGGTTTGCAGGTTTGGATCCCGGGTGTGGATCTACACCACTCATCAGCCACACTGTGGCGGCAACCCACATACAAAATAGAGGAAGATTGGCACAGATGTTAGCTCAGGACAAATCTTCCTTAAAGCAAAAAGAGGAAGATTGGCAACAGATGTTAGTTCAGGGCTAATCTTCCTCAACCAAAAAAAAAAGGAAAAAAAAGAGGCTAGATTTCCTCCTCCTAAAGGGAATGTTTGTCAAACAGCCCCAGAAAAGGACAATGATTAGTGTACAAGGTTGACTTTATGTAAGGAATAAGAACTGGCATATTGCTTCAGAGTCTTCTTTCAAAAATGTTTTAATTTGTTGTGATACCAATACAAAGCAGGAACATTCTGCCTGGCTTCCTGTGAATTGCTGGATAATGGACTGAACTGAAGCATCAGGGTTTCACACGTGGGAACATGGTCCTTACCAAAAGTTTTTAACTGAGCTTCAATGTCCTAATTGCACTGTTTGTTCTAACATGTTGCAAAACATTAACAGTGCTCTTGTACTTGTCAGGCCAATACCTGCTTCTGGCTGACAAATGGCCATTTCTTCTCTTCTTCCTGTCAACCCCACTTCCTTTCTTCATAAGATGCAACATGCAATCAATAACTTATTTGACCAATTTATGTGGCAACAGCTTTTCCAGAGATGGATAGAGTCTGCCAGAACCTTCTAAAGTATTGGGCTGGCTGACAGGTAACCTCTGTCAATAAAATACCAGCAAATTCTGAGGAATTATTCTGGGGAAAGGGTGGAAACAAATGGGAGGGGAAATGTAAGAGCACGGAAATTCCACAGACTAAAATCAAAGGAAGCTGATGGGTTAGTCACCTAGAGGTAGGGCTGCGGGATGAGAGGGTGAGGCTGGAGGAGGCAGGGATAACTGCATTATTAAGGAGTATGATGAGCTGCCCTAGTCTTCTAGCTGGAACTGAAGGTAGGGGTAGGAACAGTGGGCCAAATATAAAGATTGCAGGACAATAAGAAACAAATTTTGCTCCAAAGCAGTCTTCCTTCCTGGACTGATAAAAAATTTACAAGTTGATACATAAAAGGAGGGAAGGAGAGAGAAGGAAATAACATCTGTTAAACATCTACTATAAATCAAGTACAGAGTAAAATGCACAAATGCATTTAAGCCTTAAAACAACCCCTGTGGGGAACTTATACTATCACTACTTTTACAGGTGAAGAAGCCGAGCTCAGAGGTTTATATAATTTGCCTAAATACCATGGAGTTGGTAAGTGGCAGAGCCCAGATCCAGACTCTGCTGTTTAACCCCACAGCCCATGATTTTTCCATTATGCCATTCTGCGGAAAAAAATTAAAATGGTTTTAGATAAAAATACTATCATAACTACCTGGCTGAGAAAGCTTGAGCAGTGAAATATAAACCTCATGGCACACAATGTCAGAGTCTAAAACAAAGTGGGCCACCCGGAAGTTCTTGCAGTGGATGATCAGGGGACAGCCCAGGCTAGTGATGGGCAACTTCTCCACAGTGGCAATGTGATGCAGTGCAATCTACAAAACAGAAAAGAAACGAAATAAATTCACAGACATGCACTAGTTTTATCACTATCAGTGTGCCTGACTCTCAGTAATAGTAACAGCATGGCCAGAGATGTGATTACATCTATAGCGTACAACCATCTTTTGTAAGGCACAACTGGGTTTTTCTCAAACAGAAATAAATAGTGGTAAAGCAATGAGAAGCAAATTGCAGTGTTATAAAACTTCTCTCTCCTTAGGGATATAAGATTAACAGGTTTGTGGGGCAATTACGGTGAACTGGCTCAAATTAGATGGCGTCTAGCATGCAGTGGTGGAGTTTACAATCATAGTAGAATAATTGTCACAGAGGAAAATAGAACTTCCTTTTGTTCTACCAAATTACTAATTAAAATTATTAATTGGTATTGTGCTTTATTGCTCACAAGGTGGTCTATGATCCCTGTAATAATCCTTTGAAGTATAATCAACCCATTTCAGGAATAAAGAAACCAAAGCTCTGAGAAGTGCATTCCTCATCAGAAGTCACACAGCCAAGAAGGGGCACAAACAGGATTTGAACCATAGCAGTCTAACTTCAAGTCCAAGGTTCATTCTCTAGGAATTCTAAAAACTCTCATCATGGAATTAGGATTTAACTAGAAATATTAGGGGGAAAATGTCTCTCCCACATTCTAGACTCCAGTGACAGTAAAGCAAAGAATGAAGGATGATTAAATCTTTAGTCTCATCACTCCTGCTCATGCTTGTGCCAGCAAAAAAGAAATGCATGGAAAGGGACTGGTAAAAGAAACTGTATCCAAATAAAACAATTCTCTCTTTATAGATTCAAAAAGCCATGGAATCATTGTTTTATGTTTTAGTCTTTGATGTTCTCCTACTATCTGTGTCTCTGATGTTTCCTGCAACTAGAGCCTGGATATACTCTTTTCATTCTCTGGACTCCCTGCCTTATGCCTGGAATGGCCTTCCAACCATCATTGTCTTTTCTTTTCCTCCACTCCATATACTTCATGCTCCAGCCCCGATTTACTTGGAAAAGACATCTCTTCCAGGAAACCTTTCAATAATATCCACCACCTAAGAATGAGGCAGGTGTAGGGACCATTAACAAATTCCTAGCAGGGATTTTCCATCTTAATTTCTGTCTTAATTGTTTTGTCAAACTCAATTCCTGCCATGACAGCTTTGGAGAGGCCACAAATGATAATGTAATAAGAATTGATATATCAAATTTCAAGAAAATCAAAGCCCTGTTGATCAACATGGGAGAT
Source organism: Tapirus indicus (assembly GCA_031878705.1). Lineage (NCBI taxonomy): Eukaryota > Metazoa > Chordata > Mammalia > Perissodactyla > Tapiridae > Tapirus > Tapirus indicus. The sequence continues at coordinate 52,163,379 of CM062942.1, forward strand.
CTGTGTTTGAGTAGTAAAACACTGATCATCAAGATCAGGTACCAGTCAAAAAACTGGTGAATTGGGGTAAGAGGGAAAGTGAAGCAGGCGAAGGCTACAAAGAACTTCATTAATAGTACTAATTGGGTAAATAAGCCTCCTTTGACATGTAAAAATAATTAACATAAGTTTTCTCTTCCAGATCTAGTCTGTTGGGTTTGAAATAATACCCAGTAGGAACAAATATGGGGACATGTGCCGTCTATAAATGCAAGAAGAAATGAGAAAGGCTCATGACACAGTACTAAAGAACTGGTTCCTAAACTGTTAGAAATTGAAGAGTCCTGACATATTATATAATCTAACCACCTCATTTTACAGATGAGAAGCTCAGAGAGCAAGGGTCACTGGCCCAAGGTCTTATAGCCAGTTAGTGCATAGCTGAGTCTAGTGAGCACCAGCTCTCCTGATTCCTCTTTTGGCATTCCTTTCATCACACCAAAGAGAGCAAGATACAACCTCACTTGGGGAAAACTCATGGTATTTTAAAAAGGAAATATTAAAATACTTCTTTCACATGTATATTGCTTAATCTATTTTATACTTAAACTTATACTTAAATACTATCATGTGCCAGGCACTGTTTTAAATACTGAACATTAACTTTTTAATTCTCATAATAAGGTATTATTGTTACCCCTGTTTTATAGATGAGGGAAGTGAGACACAGAGAAGTTAAATAAGTTGCCCAATGTTACAAAGGTAGTAAATGTTGAAGCTGGGATTTTGCCCTGAGCATACTGGCTCTAGAGCCTGTGATCTGAATCACTATGCTATGCTGTATACCAGAAGCATGTTGTTACTTGTTATAAATAAAGAAGTCTAAGCATAAATCTGGCTAATGATTAAGTTAAGATTAAATGATGCTACTTTAGGATGGGGAAGGCATAAAGTAATGTTAGGGGTGCTAAACTAATTAGAAAACATTGTGTAAAGGTGTAACAAAAAATACACACACACATAAAACACACCCTGTCTTAGAGATGGTCGAAATCATTGATACCCAAGGTGCAGTCCATGGGCTATCAGCATCACCTAGAACTTTTTAGAAATTTAAAATTTTAGGCATGAGACTCTGCATTTTTAACAAGATCCCAGGTGATATGGATGCTGCTGGTTCTTTGGACCACATTTTATGGGTAGCAAGGCTTTAAATTACTTCAGGATGCTTAAAAACTAGGCTCAGACAATGCACAGAGACTACTCTACCTAAGAATATTGAGGAAAAGTCCCATGTAGTTTAAAACAACTAAGATAACTATACTTAATTTGAGGGATGAGGAGTAATATGATTCAATCTATGAAAAGACCCCTAGGATAAGTTCTTTGAAGAAAAGGTTTTACAGCAATTTAACTGTTACTTGAAATTTCAAGAAACTACCATATTAGAAAGCACGTATACACAACTCTTTAAGACTATTTGATATTTCTTCTCTTGAACATACCCATGTTTCTTTCCGGGCTGCACCAGAAGCCTCCACATAGATCAGGTGGGTTGCAGTAAGATACAGAATCCCATTAGCTGGTTTCTTACCCACATAGCGATCCAGTAATTTCACGTTTTCTACCTGTTACATAGGGAAAAAATACTGATTAAGTTATCTACTCACCACCTGTGATTAAAGTGGGATAATGCAAAGCAAAATAAATGCTGTTAATTTGCTACAAAATTTCTTTGAGTCTTTCTAGTTCCTGCCATGGTGGCAAACTAGTATGATCTGTGTTTCCTTTTCCTAGATCAGCCCTGGAGAAACTATAAAAGTGAGAGAGAAACATGAATTCTAGGAAGGATTACAATTCTAGATGAAATTACCATGATGGGGTAGGTGTGGGTGGAAGATAAATAGGACATAAGAGCCTGCTGAGGTACTTATCTTGTTAGAGAAAGTTGGAGTCACTGTATGTGTAAAAAATCAATAGGAGTAAATTAACATGGTTAGATCTTAAAGAGCAAGAAAATAGAATACATAACTTTCTATAAAGCAGGAGAAAACTTGATCTATCCATTGGAAAGCAGGAAAGGAAAAAAACAAAAACCAAAAAAAAAGAGTACCAGAAATGGAAAGTATAAAATGAAATGCCAGAAATAAGTTCCAATATAAGAGTAATTACAACAAACATAATTATAACAACATGAATTAAACTTACCAATTAAAAGACAGACTTACAGACTGGATTAAAACAAAAGACTCAAAAATATTTAGTCCAGAAGCGATATACTTAAACAGACAAAAGTTGAAAATAAAAGGATAGAAAAGATATACTAGGCAAATATAAACCAAAACAAAGTTGGGGTAACATTCTCAATATCTGACAAAATAGAATTAAATGACAAAGAACAATAGAACAAGAAGATATACCCATCATACACATATATGAATTATACAATACAGTTGCAAAATATATCTTGCTTGATGTGCTTGCTTGTAGCAAAACTGCAGAGAGTAAAAGAACACATGGATATTTTAACACTCTAGTTAGAAATTGATAGATCAAGCAGACAAAAAAAAAGGAAAAGTGAGTGGAGATACAGAACACTTGCACAATACAACTAAAAAGCCCAAGCTATTAGATATACAGAGTAGAACTCTATATCCAACAAGTAGAGAACGTATAACCGTTCAAGACACCAAACAAAACACTTCCAAAAAGACACCATGATAATAGCTATAAAGGAAGCCTCAATAAATTCCAAAGGCTCAATATGACACACTCTACACTCTCCAACCATAATACAATTACACTAGAAATTAATAAGAAAATAACCAAAAATTAGCATATACTTGGAAACCAAATAGCATATTATTAAATTAACCTTGGGTTAAAAAGAAATCATAAATAAAACTAAGAAGTATTTAAAAGTGAATGATAAAAACACAACAAATGAAAATCTGTGGGACACAGCTAAAGCAGAACTAAGAAGGAAATGTATAGCTTTAAGTAATTTATCATGAAATGAGAAAGGTTAAAAATAAACTAAAAATTCAATGCAATGAACAAAGGAGAAGAATAAAGAAACAAGGAGGACAAAGAACAGAAATTAATAAGCAGAGAATCCTCCTCCACACATACACACACCAAAAAACCCCAACAGAAAACATGAACAAAACTAGAATTTCATACTTTAAAAACGTAATAGACACATCCTTAACAAGACTGACCAGGAAAAAAGGGAAAAGAGGAAAATAAAATACAAAATGAAAAAGAGAAAACAATGTAACCAAAAGTTTTTTTAAATGAGAGTATTATGAACAATACACTAATGAAGTGAAAAACCTACATGAAATGAAAAAAATTCCAAGAAAAATATAAAGTGGCTATAGTAGCCAAAGATTTTCCCAGCCAAAAAACCTCAAGTCTTGATGATTTTATAGGTGAATTCTACCAAACTTTGAAGAAACAGTTAATAACTACCTTATCCAATTGATTCCAGTCATTAGAAAAAGAATAATGATTACTCAGTCTATTTTATGAGGCTAGTGTAATCTTGATTCTACAACCAAAGAGATAACTATAAGAAAATAAAATTTACACTAATTTCACTTATGAAATGTAGATGCAAAAAACTTCCAAATAAAATATTAGCTAATGAATCAACTGTATATTTTAAAAAATACATTTGGTCAAGTCCAATTTATCTCAAGAACGCAAAAATAGGAGTGACGTCAGCATCATGGCAGAGTGAGTTGTTCCCTTTCTCTCTCCTAAGTTACAACTAAATGGACATCCATTAACCAACAAATGATTCCCTACACAGCACAACAGGATGTCTGACAGGTCACAGCTATACATACGAAGGTGGGTGGACTGGACCCCTGGGAAGCAGTGGAACTAGGGGAGGGCCCCCCCACTCCCCCTCCCCAGTGGCAGTGATCCAGGTTGCAGATCCTTACACAGCAGCCAGCAATGACTATGACAGGAGGTGGGGGAAGCCTAGACCACATGTGAATGCTTGTGGAGCAGCAGTACCCTGGCCTGTGGGAGCACCCACCATGCCATGACAGCCCTGCCCACATGGGCCCCCTCCTACTCCCCCTCCCCAGTGGCAGTGATCCAGGTCACAGATCCTTACACAGCAGCCAGTGTGACAGTGAGTGGGGGTGGGGGAAGCCTAGACCGCATGTGAATATTTGTGGAGCAGCAGCAGCCTGGCCTGTGGGAGCACCCACCATGCCATGACAGCCCTGCCCGCATGAACGCTCCCCACCGAGTGGTGGTGGCTCAGCCCGTACAAAGGTGCCACACCCAAGCAGCAGCCCCGCCCACACAAATGTGACCCACCAGCTGAGCACAGTGGCCTGGCCCCTGCAAAGATGACCTGCCAGGCATCAGCACTACCCACAGGAGCATTACCCGCTCACTTTGTGGATGTGGACTGGCCCATGTGAATGCAGAGCAGCGAACCAGCACAACTACAAGCAGATGGGGAGGGAAGAGAGAAAACAGCCCCTGCTCCCCCCAACACTGGCAGGTGGAATCTGTGACCAGAAGCAACAGGAACCACCACAGAATCAGTGACACAGCCCCCAGTGGTGGCAAACCAACAGCAGCTCCAAAACCAGTGGGGGCAGTATACAAGCCTCTGGGTTCCAAGTTCCTGCCAGTGATGGTGACACCCATGAACCCAGCACCCCTGGCAGTGGTGCAACCAGCAACCCAATGCAACCTGGGAACAGTAGAGCAGGTGGTGCACAAGACAGCAGCATATGAGGCTACAGACAGTCAATAGAGGAACATGACACATAGATGACCAGAACCAAAGTAATCAAAACTGTACTCAAATAAGAAAATGTGATTACTACCACAAATGTGTTGGCAGAGGATCAATTCATCAAACACCATGAAGTATTATAGTAACACTGCAGAACAAAGAGAAAATGAGAACTCTCCAGAAACCAAACTTGAAGTCCTAGAAGACTAGAATCTAACTGACAGATAATTCAAAATACCTGTCACAAAGAAACTCAACAATTTACAAAAAAACTCAGAAAGACAGTTCAATGAGCTCAGGAATAAAAATAGTAAACAGAAGGAATATTTCACCAAAGAGACTGAAGCTCTAAAAAAAAAAAGAAGAAAAAAAACCCCCAGAAATTCTGGATATGAAGAACACAATTAGCAAGATAAAAAATAACGTAGAAAGCATGAAAAATGGAGGAGAGAATTAGTGACCTTGAAGATAGAAACCTAGAAATGCTTCACGTGGAAGAGGAGAGAGAATGAAGATTTAAAAAAATGAAGAAATTCTTTGAGAAATATCAGACTCAATTAGGAAAAGTAACATGAGACTTATAGGTATCCCAGAGGAAGAAAAGAGAGAGAAAGGAGCAATGAGCTTGTTCAAAGAAATAACAGCTGAGAACTTTCCGAAACCTAGGGAGGGAACTAGACATATAAGTACATGAAGCAAATAGAACTCCTAATTACATCAATGTAAAAAGACCTTCTCCAAGGCATATAATATTAAAACTGTCAAAAGACAATGACAAAGAAAAAATATTAAGAACAGCAATAGGGAAGAAAACCTACAAAAGCACCCCATCAGGCTTTTAGTGGATTTCTCAGCAGAAACCTTACATGCAAGGAGAGAATGTAGTGATATATTTGAAATACTGAAAGACAAAAATTATCAGCCAAGGATACTCTATCCAGCAAAATTATCCTTCAGATATGACAGAGAATAAAGGCTTTCACAGATAAATAAAAGGAGATAAATAAAACTGAGGGAGTTCATCACCACTAGACCTGCCTTACAAGGTAACAATGAAGGGAGGCCTCCTACCTGAAACAAAAAGGCAAAGGTTTATAAAGCTTTGAGCAAGGAGATAAATAGACAAAAATCACAAAATTGCAGCTATCAGAATAGGTTAGGAAACATTTAATTATAACATAAAAGATAAAGGGAAAGAAAGCATCAAAAATAACCATAAACAGCTGGCCCAATGGCATAGCAATTAAGTTCACACACTCCGTTTCAGCAGCCCCGGGTTCGCCGGTTCGGATCCTGGACATAGACGTACACAACACTCATTAAGCCATGCTGAGGTGGCGTCCCACATAGAGCAAGTAGAAGGATGTACAACTATGACATACAACTAGCTGCTGGGGCTTTGTGGAGAAAAAAAGGAAAAAAGGAGGAAGATTGGCAATAGATGTTAGCTCAGGGCCAATTTTCCTCAAAAAAGAAAGGCATAAAAAAATAACAATAAACACTTCAATTTAGTCACAAACATAACAAAAAAAGAATCATTTGTGACAACAAAACATAGAAGGCGAAGAGGAAGGATGGAACCTGCTTAGGCTAATGGAGATAAGAGGCTACCAGAAAATAGAAAATCTCATCTATGAGATCTTTAATACAAACCTCATGGTAACCACAAAACATCAGAGCTGAGTCACAAATCATTAATAAACAGAAAATTGAGAAAAATATAGAAAACCATCAAACTGAAATGGAAGTCAGAAATAAAAGGGAAAAGAAACAATGGAAATATAGAACTGGAAAACAAGAGATAAAATGGCAGCATTAAACCCTCATATATCAATAATCACACTAAATGTTAGTGGATTGAATTCACCAATCAAAAGACACAATGTGGCTGGATAGATTAAAAAGAAAAGACCCAACCATATGCTGCCTCCAGGAAACACATCTCAGCTCTAAAGACAAACATAAGCTTAGGGTGAAGGGATGGAAGATGCTATTCCAAGCAAATGGCAACCAAAGAAAAGCAGGTGTAGCCATACTTATATCAGATGAAGCAGACTTCAACATAAAAAAGAAAATGAGAGACAAAGATGGGCATTATATACTGATAAAAGGAATATTCCAGCAAGAACACATAACACTTATTAATATATATGCACTGAGTGACGTCAGCATCATGGCGGAGTGAGATACCCTCTTTGAATCTCTGCCCCCTAAGACACAACAAAAACATCATTTGCATTCCAACAGAGGGCAATCAAACACTACAAAGGACTTTTAAGAAACCCTGCTGCCATACATTGGACGGTGGAGGCACGGGAATTCCCAAAGGATGGGAGGAGAAGTAAGAAGTTTTACTCCCCCTCCCCAATCGATCGGCAAAGACAGACAATGAGGCTCGCAGAAAGGAGAGGGTCGGCCCTGTGGGAAAAACTATCTCCCTCCAGGTGCTCTCACAGACTGTCGAGAGATCCCCACCGGGAAGCAACGATGGACTGTTTCAGGGGTGTGGCAAACGCCCCAAGAGAGCAAGAAAGGAAACTCCTGGGTTGACCAGGAGAAAGAGAGAACCCCTCCCCCCAGATGCCCTGCGTTTCAGCATAATCCCTCTGGGGACTGCAGTGGGCTCAGAGCACACAGCTTGTGATCTCCATCCAGTGGCAGCAGGTGGAAACTGCAGGATTCAAGCTGAAAGGAAAAAGTAAAGCCGTGGGATCCATGCAATGGTTTGTTATGTCTACAGACTAAAAGAAAAATGACAAACACCCAGAAACCAACCGTGAAGGCACAGAAATCTATAACCTGAATGACAGAGAATTCAAAATAGCTATCATAAACAAACTCAATGAAATAAAAGAGAACACACAGAAACAAATCAACGAATTCAGGGATTTCATCACAAAAGAGATTGAAACCATAAAGAAAAACCAATCAGAATTATTGGAAATGAAAAACAAAATGAACGAGATAGTGGAAAAAAAATGGAGTCTTTAAAGAGCAGAACTGACATTATGGAGGAACGAATTAGCATTATCAATGATAGCCACACAGAAACGCTCCAGGTAGAGGAGGAGAGAGAGCTAAGACTAAAAAGAAATGAAGAAATTCTTCGAGAAATATCAGACTCAATGAGGAAAAGCAACATAAGGATAATAGGTATTCCAGAAGGAGAAAAAAAGGAAAAAGGAGCAGAGAGTTTGTTCAAAGAAATAATAGCTGAGAACTTCCCCAACCTAGGGAATGAGATGGAAATAACAGTGAATGAAATCAATAGATTACCTAAATATATACACAGGAATAAACAATCATCACGACACATAGTAGCAAAGTTGACAAGATTCCACAACAGGGAAATAATATTAAGGGCAGCTAAACAAAAAAACAAAATAGCATATAAAGGAAACCCCATCAGGCTCTCAGCTGATGTCTTGACAGAAACTCTGAAGAGACTGGAATCATATATTCAAAATCATGAAAGACAAAAACCTTCAGCCAAGAATACTTTAACCAGCAAAAATATCCTTCAAATATGAAGGAGAAATAATAACTCTCCCTGATAAACAAAAGCTAAGAGAGTTCATCACCACAAGACCCCCACTACAAGAAAGGCTCAAGAAGGCCCTTAGGCCTGAAAAAAAAAAAAACAAATGAGAAAGGGGATACAAAGATTTCAGCAAGGAGAAAAGCAAAGAGACTAAACCAGAACAAACTACAGTTGGATAACATCAAAAATTAATTCAAGCTCATCACTGTAAACACACACTCACGACACAAGATGGAATAAGTAGTGGCAGCAACAAATAAGGAGGGGAAGAGGAAAGGGATTGAATTGACTCAGCCTAAGGAAACAGGAGGCATTTGAAAATGTACTATCTTATCCAGGAGATCTCTTATATAACCCTCACGGTAACCACTAAACAAATAACCAGAAGAGAACCACACATGACCAATAAAGAAAAAACGAAGAGAATGAGCATGCAGAAATACCAAATTGAATTTGCAGTCCGAAACACATGCGACAAGAAACGAAGGAAATGCAAAACAACCAGAAAATGAACAATAAAATACCAACATTAAACCCTCATATATCAATAATCACTCTAAATGTAAACGGATTGAATTCTCCAATCAAAAGACACAAGGTGACGGGATGGATTACAAACCAAGATCCAACATTTTGCTGCCTCCAGGAAACACATCTCAGCTCCAAAGACAAACAAAGACTCAAAATAAAAGGATGGAAAACAATACTCCAAGCTAATGGCAAACAAAAGAAAGCAGGAGTTGCCATACTTATATCACACAAAGTAGACTTCAAGAAAAAAAGGTAATGAGAGACAAAGAAGAGCAATACATAATGATAAAAGGGACATTCACCAAGAAGACATAACAATTATATCTATGCAGCGAACACAGGAGCACCAAAGTACATAAAACAACTGCTAAAAAACCTAAAAGGAGATATTAACAATAACACAATAATAGTAGGGGATCTTAACACCCCCCTTACATCAATGGATAGATCATCCAGACAAAAAGTCAATAAGGAAATAATGGACTTAAATGAAAAACTATACACGATGGACTTAATAGATATATGCAGAGCACTCCACCCCCAAAAAAGCAGAGTACACATTCTTCTCAAGTGCACATGGAACATTCTCAAGGATAGACCATATATTAGGAAACAATGCAAACCTCTATAAATTTAAGAAGATTGAAATCATTACAAGCATCTTTTCTGATCATAATGCTGTGAAACTAGAAATCAACTGCAAGGAAAAAACTAGGAAAGGGACAAAGATGTGGAAACTAAACATGCTACTGAACAACCAATGGGTGGTTGATAAAATTAAAGGAGAAATCAAAAGCTCTTTGGAGACAAGTGAAAAAGAAAATACACCATACCAACTCATATGGGATGCAGCAAAAGCGGTCCGGAGAGGGAAATTCATAGCAATACAAGCCCACCTTAACAAACAAGAAAAATCCCAAATAAATAACTTTAAACTGTACCTAACAGAATTAGAGAAAGAAGAACAGACAAAGCCCCGAATCAGCAGCAGGAGGGAAATAATAAAAATCAGAGCAGAAATAAATGAAATTGAAACAAACAAAAAAAAAACACGTAGAAAAGAACAACAAAACAAAGAGCTGGTTCTTTGAGAAGATAAATAAAATTGACAAACCCTTAGCCAGACTCACTAAGAAAAAAAGGGAGAAGACTCAAATAAAATTAGAAATCAAATAGGAGAAATTACAACAGATACCACAGAAATACACGGGATTATTAGGGAATACTATGAAAAACTTTACGCCAACAAATTGGACAACCTAAAGGAAATGGACAAATTCTTGGACGTGTACAACCTCCCAAAACTGAATCAAGAAGAAATAGAGAATCTGAATAGACCAATCAGAAGTAAAGAGATTGAAACAGTAATCAAAAACCTCCCCAAAAATAAAAGCCCAGGACCAGATGGCTTCCCTGGAGAATTTTATCAAACGTTCAAAGAAGATTTAGCACCTATCCTTCTCAAACTATTCCAAAAAATAGAGGAAGATGGAATACTTCCCAACACATTCTATGAGGCCGACATCATCCTGATACCAAAGCCAGACAAGGACAATACAAAGAAGGAAAACTACAGGCCAATATCACTGATGAACATAGACGCAAAAATCCTCAACAAAATATTGGCAAACCGAATACAGCAATACGTCAAAAAGATCATACACCAAGATCAAGTGGGATTTATACCAGGGATACAGGGATGGTTCAACATCCGCAAATCAATCAACGTGATACACCACATTAACATAACGAAGAATAAAAACCACATGATCATCTCAATTGATGCAGAGAAGGCATTCGACAAGATCCAGCATCCATTTATGATAAAAACTCTCAACAAAATGGGTATAAAAGGAAAGTACGTTGACATTATAATGGCCATATATGACAAACCTACAGCTAACATCCTACTCAACAGGGAAAAATTGAAAGCCATTCCTTTGAGGACAGGAACAAGACAAGGGTGCCCACTCTCGCCGCTCTTATTCAGCATAGTACTGGAAGTTCTGGCCAGAGCAACTAGGCAAGAAAAAGGAATCAAAGAACTCCAAATAGGCAATGAAGAAGTGAAACTCTCACTATTTGCAGATGACATGATCTTATACATAGAAAACCCAAAAAATTCCATTGGAAAACTACTATAAATAATCAACAACTACAGTAAAGTGGCAGGGTATAAAATCAACTTACAAAAACCAGTTGCATTTCTATACACTAATGATGAACTAACAGAAAGAGAAGTCAAAAAGACAATCCCATTTACAATTGCAACAAAAAGAATAAAATATCTGGGAACGAATTTAACCAAGGAGGTAAAGGACCTATACAATGAAAACTATAAGACACTATTGAAAGAAATCGAGGAGGACATAAAGAAATGGAAAAATATTCCATGCACATGGATTGAAGAATAAACACAGTTAAAATGTCCATACTACCTAAAGCAATCTACAGATTCAATGCAATTTCAATCAGAATCCCAAGGACATTCTTCACAGAAATAGAGCAAAGAATCCTAAAATGTATATGGAAAAACAAAAGACCCCAAATATCTAAAGCACCCTGAGAAATAAGAACAAAGGAGGTATCACAATCCCTGACTTCAAAATACACTACAATGGTACAGTAATCTAAACAGCATGGCACTAGCAGAAAAACAGACACATAGATCAATGGAATGGAACTGAAAGCCCAGAATTAAAACCACACATCTATGGACAGCTAATCTTCAACAAAGGAGCCAAGAACACACAACAGAGAAAGGAAAGTCTCTTCAATAAATGGTGTTGGGAAAACTGGACAGCCACATGTAAAAGAATGAAAGTAGACCATTACCTTACATCATACACAAAACTTAACTCAAAATGGATTAAAGACTTGAATGTAAGACCAGAAACTATAAAACTCCTAGAAGAAAACATAGGCAGTACATTCTTTGATATCAGTCTTAGCAGTATCTTTTTGAATACCATGTCTACTCAGGCAAGGGAGACAAAAGAAAAAAGTAACAAATGAGACTACATCAGACTAAAAAGCTTCTGCAAGGCAAAGGAAACCATGAACAAAATGAAAAGACAACCCACCAACTGGGGGAAAATATTTGCAAATCACATATCTGACAAGGGGTTAATTTCCAAAATATATAAAAAACTCATACACCTCAACAACAAAAAAACAAACAACCTGATCAAAAAATGGACAGAGCATATGAACAGATATTGTTCTAAAGAAAACATACAGAGGGCCAAGAGGCACATGAAGATATGTTCAACATCACTAATTATTAGGGAAATGCAAATCAAAACTACAATGAGATTTCACCTTATACCCATCAGAATGGCTATAATTATCAAGAGAAGAAATAACAAATATTGTAGAGAATGTGGAGAAAAGGGAACCCTCATACAGTGCTGGTAGGACTGCAAACTGATGCAGCCACTATGGAAAACAGTATGGAGATTTCTCAAAAAGTTAAAAATAGAAATACCATATGATCTTGCTATCCCACTACTGGGTATTTATGTAAGGAACATTAAATCAACAATTCAAAGAGATTTACACATCCCTATGTTCATCACAGCATTGTTCACAATAACCAAGACATGGAAGCAACCCAAGTGCCCATCAATGGATGAATGGATAAAGAAGATGTAGTGTATATATACAATGGAATACTACTCAGCCATAAAAAAGGCAAAGTTGTGCCATTTGTGACAACATGAATGGACGTTGAGTGTCTTGCTCTAAGCGAAATAAGCTGCATAGAGAAAGACAAACACTGTGTGATTTCACTCATATGTGCAAGATAAACACATGAATAAGGAAAACAGATTAATTGTTACCGAGGGGAAAGGGGGAGGGGGAGGGCGAAAGGGGTAAAAGGGCACATATGTATAGTGACAGATAAAAATTAGACTATCGGTGGTGAATACAATGTAGTCTATGCAGAAACTTATAATAATGTACACCTGAAATTTACACAGTTATAAGCCAATATGACCTCAATAAAATAATTAAAAAGAAAGCAAAGATAGTTCAACATCAGAACAGAAGTAAACATCCTTAACTTGCTAAAGATTATATACCAAAAATCTACAAAGATTGTCATGTCTAATGGAGAGACTAAGTACATTAATTTAATATCACAAACAAATCAAACTGGACCTCAACTATCACTACTACTGTTTTAGATATCCTAGCCAATACAATGAGGAAAAAGAGGGAAAATTAAGAAATGCAAGGATTGGAAGTGAAGTGCTATATCTGGTACCATTTACAGAGAAGATATTCACCTACCAAGAAAAAAAAAACCAAAAGAATAGACAAACTATTAGAACTAATATGAGAGAAATTCAGCAAGGTTGCCAGATAAAATAACAACCTACAAAAATCAATAGTATTTCTCCATACCAGCAATGACCATTAAGAAAATACCATTCACAATGGCAACAAATCTACATAAAATCTAGGAATTAGCTTAACCAAGCATATACAAGACCTTTACAGAGGAAACTTTAAAACTCCAGTAAAGAAAATAGAAGATAAATAAATGAAGAGACATCCATGCTCTTAGATGGGGCAACTTAATAGTTTATACTATTATACTATCTTTATAGATGGAAATTATCCCCCAAATTAATCTATAAATTCAATGCAAACTCAATCAAATTTCAAAGTGGGTTTTCCACAAATTTATTCTAAATTTAAATAGAAAAATATAACCCCACAAGTAGCTAAATTAACTATAAAAAAGAGTAAAGAAGGGAAGATTTGCTCTACTAGATATTAAGACATACTCAAATCCATGGGGGGGAAACACAGTACTAGTGCAAGAACAGACAAATAGACCATTGGAAAAGGATCAAGCTCAAATGCAGACTCATGTACAAATGGAAGCCTAATATAGCATAAACATGGCACTACAAATTCATGGACAAAAGATAAGCATATTTACCAAATATGTTGAGGAAACTGTATCAGTACATAGAGAAAAATAAAACCAGATCCTTACCCAACATCATATACAAAAGTGGACCCTACATGTACCTATATGTAAAAGGTACAACTATATAGCTACTACAGGGGCCGGCCCAGCGGCGTAGCAGTTAAGTTCGCACTTTGGCAGCATGGGGTTCGCAGGTTCGGATCCCGGGCTCAGGCTGACATGCTGCTCGTCAGCCATGCTATGGCAGCGTCCCATATAAAGTAGAGGAAGATGGGCACGGATGTTAGCCCAGGGCCAGTCTTCCTCAGCAAAAAAAGAGGAGGACTGGCAACGGATGTTAGTTCAGGGCTAGTCTTCCTCACAAAAAAAAAAAAGATAAAATAAAGCTACTATAAAAAAATGCAGAATACCTTGGATCTAGAGACAGGGAGATTCTAAAAGTTAACCAATAACAGAATGAAAGAATGTGCGATGTCTGAAACTAACAAGGGATTATTATCTAGACTATATAAGGGACTCCTGCAACTCAATAAGAAAAAGACAGAGGCCCTAAGAGAAAATAGGCAAAACATAAGAACAGGCAAGTTACAGAAGAAATCTCAGAAGCATACAACCATGAAGAAATGCTCAAAACATTGGTAATCACAGAAATGAAAATTAAAATGACATGATATTGCTTTCAGTCTGTAAGAGTGGCAAAACCCAGAAGGCTAGAAAATACCATGTGTTGGTAGGGTTGTGGGGATATAAGAACCCTCATCGACTACAACTGGGGAGGTATAGACAAGGTGGGACCATTCAGGAGCGCAATCTGGTACTACATAATCAAAGTGAAAAATGGTACATTCTGTGACCCAGAAATTCTATTCCTGAAAATGAGCCCAAAGAAGTTTTCATATAGGTCCATAAGAGGACATATACAAGAATGGACATGTCTATCCCTTGGAGAATAGATAGGTCAGATGTGGTAGAGTATTAAGCAGCTATTAAAAGCAATGGGTTACAGGTACACACAGCAAGAGGAATGGACCTAAAAAAGAAAAAAATGTATGGCTTAGTGAAAAAATAAGAAACAAAATGATATACTGAAGGTATCACTAGTTACATAAATTAAAAATTTGTGCATACAAGAGAACCATCACATTTTCAAGGAGATATTTAAATATAAATATCACATTAATCACATTAGAATGCTTGCCTATGATAAGGGAGAGAAATTGGAAAAAGACGGCTAAATAAATAAGTAAATAAAACAAGAGATGGCCTTGCATTTACCAATGATGATAATGTACCATGAATTGAAGAGCATGTGATAAACTCAATCCTATCCATCCAAGGTTAAAAAACAGGAACAAACAAAAAAGCCACCTTTCTTTGCAAGAAATATGGGAAGTAATATTAAACATTTAAAAGATGTTCTATAATATTGGCCTCTTTAACTCATCCAACACTCATGGTTGAACCCATGTTTCTAACATATGTACCTCCACATCCATAGGTGTCATGGTTCTCATTTACAAAGGGAGAAAAGGGAAAATGCCTGAGATCACATCAAAACATAAAATCACCAGCCCAATGCTTTTTTTACACCTGAAATTGGGTCAATGTGACAAATTACTATGCAGGCAAATTTCACATAGCTAAAAGGATTACACAGAAATGGTATCACCTCTTTCCCTAGAAACATTTAAGAGCAGGATACTCACTTATCTACTGGGAATTGATTTTTTTTATAACTCTAAATGTGTTTTTAATAAGGAGAATATCATAAATACCAAAGATATTCTCCTTATTATATATTCCTGTAAAATTTAAATAGCTCCTTCACATTTATAAGAAGAGCACTAACAACCTCAACAGATAAGGTAGCAAAAGAACATGAACAAATAATTCACACAAGGGGAAATAAAAATGTGAAAAGTTCAATTTCACTAGCAGTGACAGAAATACTACTTTAAAGTGACAAGGAGCCACTGTTTTATGTTCATTAAATTTTCAAAATATCCAATTCCGGCAAGATGGTGGTAAAACTAGTATGCTTATACATTGTTGAGTGCAATGCTATATCCATTTTAGAAAGCAATATAGAAATATTATCAAGACCATGTAAGTATAACCCAGTACTCCTTTGACCCAGGATTCTCACTCTTAGAAAGGTCTCATGGACCTTTCACCCACTCTCTGCCAATTTAACATCTTGCAATAACTACAGTACATCATCAAATCCAGGAAACTGACATTGGTACAATCCACAGACCATATTCAGATTATACCAGTTATACACGTAACTATACATGTACACTGTATACATGTTCTACAGTTATATATAGTGTGTGTATAGCTGTATGCAATTTTATCACACATATAGATTTGTATAATCACCACTACAAATAAGATACATACATATATAACACAAGACTCCCTCGTGCTATTCCATTACAGTCACAACCACCCTTCTCAATCTATCTCGAACTCCTG
This sequence comes from Tapirus indicus, assembly GCA_031878705.1. Taxonomy (NCBI): domain Eukaryota; kingdom Metazoa; phylum Chordata; class Mammalia; order Perissodactyla; family Tapiridae; genus Tapirus; species Tapirus indicus. The sequence continues at coordinate 52,179,624 of CM062942.1, forward strand.
GCAACCACTAATCTAATCTGTTCTCCATCACTACAGTTTTATTTTTAAAGAATGTTATATAAATAGAATCATTCAGGATGTAACATTTTAAGATTGGCTTTATCCACCCAGCATAATTCCCTCAAGATCCATCCAAGTTTTTGCACATATCAATATTTTGTTTCTTTATATTGATGAGTATTAGTCCAACTATATGGATGTACCACAATTTGTTTAACCATTCACTCACTGAAGAACATGGGGGTAGTTATCAGTTTGGGGCTATTACAAATAAAATTTCTACGAACATTTGTGTACAAGCTTTTGCATGAAAATAAGTTTTCATTTCTCTTGGATAAATGGCCAAGAGTTCAACTGCTGCAATGTTTTTTATAACAAATTAAAGTACATATACATACACCTAAAGAAAAAGGATACTTCACTGACAGACATAATAATCCTCAGAGGCTTGGCCAATCAATCCACAGACCCTAATAACAGTTATCTAGGGGATAGTTCCAGGTCAACAGAAGAAACAAAAAAAAAAGAGATGCTAAGTACTGTGCTATATTCTACACATGTTATCTTATTTAATCCTCAATAACTTCATAAGATAGGTGGTATTGTTAGTTCCATTTCATATATGTGGAAACTGGGACTCAGAGAGATTAACTTGTCTAAGACCACACAGATGGTTACGTGGTGAGGTAAAGGCAGGCAAGCAAGAACCCAAATTCTTCTTTTTTTTTTTTTGGTGAGGAAGATTAGCCCTGAGCTAACATCCTTGCTAATCCTTCCTCTTTTTGCTGAGGAAGATTGGCCCTGGGCTTACATCCATGACCATCTTCCTCTATTTTATATGTGGGAGACCTGCCACAGCATGGTTTGATAAGTGGTGCATAGGCCCTGCCTGGGTTCTGAACCTGCAAACTCCAGGCCACCAAAGCAGAGTGTGCAAACTTAACCACTATGCCACTGGGCTGGCCCCAGAAACCCCAACTCTTAATCATTACACTATACTGCCACAGACTTATTAACTGAGTGTGGCTGGGGAGACGAAGGGAACTATCTTAGTCCATTTGGGCTGCTATAACAAAATACCAAAGACTGGGTAGCTTATGAACAACAGAAATTTGTTTCTCACAGTTCTAGAGGCTGGGAAGTCCAAGATCAAAGTGCCAGCATGGTCAGGTGAGAGCCCTCTCCCAGGTCACAGACTTCTTGTTGTAGCTTCACATCGCAGAAGGGAAGAGAAATCTTTCTAGGGCCTCTTTTATAAGGGCACTAATCCCATTCAAGAGGGCTCTGCCCTCATGACCTAATCATCTCCCAAAGACCCCACCTCCCAACACGATCACCTTAGAGGGTCAGGACCCCAACATATGAACTTTGGGGGGAGCGATACAAACACTCAGACCATAGCACTGAGTGTGGCTGGGGAGAGGAAGGGAACTGAAGGTCTACTCCTATGGCTTTCCCTCTAAAACAAAAAAGAAAGGGTAATGAAACAGTGGTGAAGGCTTGGAGGCTAAGAGAAGATGCCAAGGTACCCAAACCAAAGCGCAGTCTACTCTTTTTTGGCAGGGACAGATTAGAAGAGACAAGGCAAGTGACACTGGGAACTTCCTACCAATGTAACTAGGTTTGAAGACCAGTGATCTAGTGGGAAGATGGTACAGCCATGGGCCCAGGGAAAGGAGCTAAATGGCCTTAGGAAGTTTTCTTCCAGCCAGATATCTTGATACTCACTGAATCCCAGAGTCAGATACCAGAGAAAATACAAGCAACTGAAGCTAGATTTAATTCAATAATCCTTTACTGAATACCTACTATGTACCAGATTGTGTGTTAAGCCATGCTATGGGGAAGTAAAAGAAGAATGTTATGAGACATGGTCCCTGCATACCTAGGAGTTTACAATTTCTCAAGAACACACAAACATGGACCCAACTTAATGTAATGCAAGACATCCTGTGATAAATGCCACAACCGAGGCATGAATAGAGTACTGGAGCAATTGGAGGTCCAGGTTTCAGAAAGATATATCAGGAGACACCTAGAACCAAGTATTCAAAGGTTCCTTTCCTCAACATTTCTTGAGCACCTACTATTTTCAGAGCCTGGAGTTAGGTGCTTCAGGGGAAACTGTAATAAACATGGCACAACTCCTGCCTACATTTAACAAATATTTTTTGAGCATCTACTATATACCAGGCACCATGCCAAATGTCATGGAATTAAAAGCATGCTCTGTACCCTCAAGGAGTGTTCAGTCTTAACAGGAAAAGCAGACATGTAAAACAGAAAATAAAAAGCTAGATGGTACACATAATCATATATTTATTTATAAAGTATATAAAATTGCAACAGTAATGAGAGTGACCTTTGTCTAGGAGATGGGAGGCAACAAAAGGAAGCTCTTTATAGAGGAGTCACTACCTAAGCCTCACTCAGTAGGCTAAAGTTCTGAAAGATGAAAGAGGATTCACCAAATAAGAGAGTAAAGAAACAACATTCTAAGCACTGAGAGCACTATGAAACAAGGAGCCAGAGTCTAAAGTGGGAGTGGAGGAGGAGTCAGAGACTGAGGCTTGAGAGGCAGGCAGGGATCAGATTATAAAAATTTCTGTATGCCAGGTGAAGGAGTTTGGTAACTCCTAAAGGCAACTGGAAGGTACAGAAGGCTTTTGAGCTAAAGAGTAATGTGGTCATATTTGTGTTTTTGAAAGTTCATTCTGGCAGCAAGGTAGAAATCGGATCAGAAGCAAGGCTCCTGTAGCTAGTAATCCAGGTGAGAAAAGATGAGTCTCTGAACAGAATGGCAGTAGTCATGTGCAGGAGAAGATGGGTCAGAAGGATATTTAGAAGGAAAAACAGACATTTACAGGGCTTGATGACTGACTACACATGGGGCATGAAAGAAAAGGAAGACTCTAAGATGACCCTCAGGCTGCTGGTTTGGGTGACTGGACAGATGATAGATGGTGGTGTCATCACTATAAGTGCAACCATTAGAGAGAAAATAGGATAAAGAATAATATTAAATTTACTTTGAAACATGTTGAGTTTGATATACCTGTGGTATATTCAGATGGAGATGGCCACTTACTGGATGTATGTTCATATCTGGAAATCAGAAGAGTTATTTGGCCTGGAGAAAATCATCTGGAGTTGTTAGTTCATAGTGATTTAAAATCATGGGAGAAGATGGCATTACCAAGGGAATATGTACAGAATGACATGAAAGACAGCCAAAGATGGAACTCCACAGAGGTCACACCAAAACATTTATAAGGTAAACAAAGAAGAGGGTTCAGCAAAAGAAAAAGAAAAGTAACAGTTGGAAGTAGAAGGCAAAACCAAGAGAATGGTATCTTGGAAGCCAAAGGAATGGAGAGTTTCATGGAGGCTCAGGAAACTTAGAACTAAATATGTCTATATGATATGGCAGTGAGGTCACTGTTGATGTTAGCAAGTGAATTCTCAGTGAAGGAGTCAGAATGGAAACTTGACTGAACGTTTCCTGAGAGATAAAACTATATCCAAAGAGTGAGCATAAACTGCTCTTTTGAGAAGTTTTGCTGGGAAAGAAAGTATAGAGAAAGGATAGTGGTTATAGAGCGAGACTATTGATAAAGGAGGGTCTTTTAGAATGGAGACAAGAGCATGATTCCAGACCAGAGATAAGAATCCAGAAAAGGGTGTAGACATGAGAGAGAATATTAATGATGGATCAAGATCCCAGAGGCCACTGGTGACCCTGATGAACAGTTTTGGTGGAGTAAGTAGGGTAGAATCCTCATTGGAGGAGATTAAAAAAAGAATGGAAACTTCATGAATTCCAGTTTCCAGACCAGCATATCTGGACTCAGAAGTCATCACTCCTGTCCTCATATAAAGAAAAAAACCAAACAAACTGAAAATCAACAACCCCTCTTAAATTCATCAGAAAACTGACATCACAGGACAAACCACTGTCCCCCAAATTGGAGGGACAAACAGGTAGATACAGAAAATCACAACTTACTCAAACAGAAGCCCAGGAGCAGAAATCTCCATAGGAACAATTACTGCATTTCTTTTACCCAGTACATCATGCCTGGCTTTCAACAAAAAATTACAGGGCATACTAAAAGAAAAAAACCCACAGTTTGAAGAGACAGTAGGCATCAAAACCAGACTCAGATATGGCAGAAACATTGGAATTATCAGAAGAATCATTTAAAACAACTATGAGTAACATGCTAAGGGCTCTCAAGGATTAGTGCAAGAACAGATGGGTAATGTAAGCAGAGACAGAAATGCTAATGAAGAGTCAAAAAGAAATGCTAAAAATCCAAAACACTGTAAGAGAAATGAAGTATGCCTTTGATGGCCTCATCAATAGACTGAAAACAGCCAAAGAAAGAATCAGTAAGCTTGAAGACATGTCAAAAGAAACTTCCAAAACTGAACTGCAAAGAGACAAAAGAATGAAAAAGGAATATTCAGGAACTGTGGGGCAATAACAAAAGGTGTAACATATATGAAATGGGAATACCAGAAGGAGAAGAAAGAGAGAAATGAATGAAATATTTGAAGGAATAACGACTAATAAGTTCCACAAAATTAAGGATAGAATCGAAACCACAGATCCAGGAAGCTCAAAAAACACCAATCAGGATAAATACCAAAGAATCTTCAAAGAAGCCAGAGGGAGAAATAAAACACACCTAACATATAGAGGGAAGAGAACAAGGGTCTTCTCTTCAAAAACCATACAAGCAAGAAGAAAGTGGAGTGAAATATTTAAAGTGTTGAAAGAAAAACCCCACCAATCTAGACTCCTGTATCCAGGGAAATATTTCTTCAAACGTGAAGGAGAAATAAAGACTTTTTCAGACAAACAAAAATTGAGGGAATTTGTTACTAGTAGACTTTCCATGCAAGAAATATTAAAAGAAATTCATCAGAGAGAATGATATGTCAGAATCTTGAATCTACATAAAGAAAGGAAAAATGATAGGGAAGGAATAAATGAAAGTAAAATAAAATATTTTATTTCTTATTCTTGATTGAACAGTTAACAGTTTATTTAAAATAATAAGAACAATGTTTTGGTGATTATAACTTATAGATATGTGAAATGAGTGATAATGTTACAAGGGACAGGAGGGAGAAATTAGTAATCCTCTCTTATAAGGTGCCTATACTACCCATAAAGTGTTACAGTGTTATTTAAAAGAGGACTTAGATTACTTGTAAATTTATATTGCAAACTCAAAGAGGACCACTAAAAAATGAAAAGAAATATTATGCTAAGAGAGAAAAAACCAGAATCACATAAAATGTTCACTTAAAACAAAAGAAGGCAAAAAAAAGAGTAAAGGACAAAAAAGAAAACAACAATCAAGGGCAATAAATAGAAAACATTAAGATATGATAGATATTAATTCATCTATAATAATCACTTCAAATATCATTGGTCTAAATACACCAATGAAAAGAGAGAGACTGTCAGAGTAGAAAAAAAACAAGACTCAACTAGATGTTGTCTAAGAGAAGCCCACTTTAACATCAAGACACAAATACATTAAAAATAAAAGGATGGAGAAAGATATGCCATACTAATTATCTTGTCATATCACTTTAGAGTTGATCTCTGGCTCAAGGTCATTTCTTAATTTAAGAATTCTGGATGGATGGTGTCAAGACGGTAGCACAGGCAGACTCTGAACTACATGCTCCAATGGACACAACAAATTTACAACTACTCTTGGAACAATTACCACTGAAAGAGAACTGAAAACTAGATTAAAAGAACCCCCATAACAAGGGACAGTGCTGACTGAGGTGGAAGAGGCAGAAATTGTTTTCTGGAGAAAAAAAAGCCACCTTCAAGCCACGGGGCTTCACAGTCAGCTGGGAGCACTCCTAAGGTATGAACCCTTCCCTTGGGGAGTGGGGATCTGAGTGGGGGAGCATTACAACAATAAGCAGCTGTTGGACTCAGCACAACTGAGGCAAGTGTCATAATATCTGGCTTTGCTGGCTATTAACTACAACAGGGAATGCCCCCAGAAAAGCTATTGGACATAAGCGAAAAAAAGCCTGCTCTTAATGGCCTCATGCATAAATTTATCCATTTCAGAAAGCAACATAAATTCACCAGAAAGAAAGGTGCACAGTCCTTTGGAGAAAAGAGACTCACCTAACAGGCTCTGGGCAGATCTTTGTGAGAGGTGAGACACCCCCCCACACAAGGGACTGAGACATTGGGGGCAGCCATTATTGTGACCTACTACAGGCACGCCAACAAAGATGCTAACAGATGCCATTGGAGTTCTTCTCCTGGCCTGTTATTGCAGGGGTCTGTGCCACCCACTAGAGCACCACTTTAATCCACCTCAACCGGGGCAGGAAGCCCACCCTAGGGACTGGCCCCACCCAACAGCAAGCCCTTCAAAAACTTGTGGGCCCACATAGGCAGGGTGCCTGGAACCTCTGCAGCCAGGTGAGTGGGACCGCCTCTGCAGAACAGGGCATGTGCAAGGAGCAGGTCTGCATTGGTGGAGTGCATGGGACCTTTTCAGTGGGAGGACTGGGTCTGCTTCAGTGGTTCAGGGCATGTGCACAGGGCAGGACAGTGTTGACGAAGTGTGTGACCCTGCAGGTGGTGGGGCTTGTCAGCTGCTGCAGACTTGTGCTTCTCCAACAGCCATATAGGGGATCGGCCACACCTTCTCAAGCCTGAAACAATTGGATGCTCCCATGCCTAAAGCTGGCCCTCCTCAGCTGCAATCCTGAGAGAGCTAACTTGCAGGACAGAGGCCTATAAGAATTGTAAGCCCCTGAGCCTAGCAACCAGCCATGCTGGGGGCCTACCTACTTAACAGAAAAACTGCAACAGGAAAGTACTATCAGACCTTGCAGCCAACTATGCTGGGGCTCCCCATGCCTGATAAAGTAACTGAAGGGTCCATAGAAAACACACCCAGCTGAGCATTACAACCAGCTGGCCAGGAAGACAGTTCAGCCTCCCTAGACACCTACAGCAAATGCAACCCTGCCACAACAGAAAGACACAAGTAGCCCACACAGGGGACACTCCTGGAACATTTCAAACTGATGATGAGAGCAAAGCATACTGCTGGGCCTCATAAGGCATCTATTACATAAGGCCAACTCTCCAAGGTCAGGAGACGTAGCTGACCTACCTAATACATAGATATAAGCACACAGAAAGAGGCAAAATGAGGAGGCAAAGGAATACGTTACCAATAAATGAACAGGATAAAACACCAGAAAAAGAGATAAACAATCTACCCAACAAAGAGTACAAACTAACAGTCATAAGGATGCTCACTTATCTAGGGAGAAGAATGGATGAACTCAGTGAGAACTTCAACAAAAGACTGGAAAATATAAAAGAAAATCAATCAGAAATGAAGCCTATAATACTGGAAATGAAAAATTCACTAGAGGGACTCAATACCAGAGTAGAAGATACAGAAGAACGGATCAGTAAGCTGGATGAAAGAGTAGAGAAAATCACCCAAGCTGAACAGAAAAAAGAAAAATGAATTAAAAAGAATGAGGACAGTCTGAGGGACCTCTGGGACAACATCAAGTGCACTAACATCCACATTATAGGAGTCCCAGAAGACTGAGACAAAGGGGCAGAGAATCTATTTGAAGAAATAATAGCTGAAAACTTTCCTAACATAAGGAAGGAAACAAACATCCAGGTACAGGAAGCACAGAGACCACCAAACAAGATAAACCCAAAGAGGCCTACACCAAGAAAAATTATAACTAAAATGTCAAGAATTTAAGATAAAGAGAGAATCCAAAAAGCTGCAAGAGAAAGGCAACAAGTTACACAGCCCAGAAGGCTAACAACTGACTTCTCAGCAGAAACCTTACAGGGTAGAAGGGTGTGGCACAATATATTTAAAGTGATAAAAGGAAAAAACTTACAGCCAAGAATCCTCTACCCAGCAAAGTTATCATTCAGAATGGAAGGAGAGATAAAGAGTTTCCCAGACAAGCAAAAACTAAAGGAGTTTATCACCAAGAAACCAGCCGTACAACAGATGCTAAAGGGAATTACTTAAGAGGAAAAGAGAAGGCCACAAATAGGAAAAGAAAATTATCAAAAAAAAAAAATAAATAAAATCACTGGTAAAGGCAAATATACAGTAAAGGTAGTAGATCAACCACCTATGACTAATATGAAGGTCAAAACACAAAAGTACTAAAATTAACTATTTCCATGATAAGAGGGTAACAGATACACAAAAAAACGAGGTTAGAAATGAATTCAAAAGTATAAAATGTGGGAAAAGCTGAGTAAAAGAGTAAAGCTTCTAACAAGAGATCAAACTAAAGAGACCATCAACTTAATATAGATTGCTATACACGTAGGTTATTACATATGAACCTCATGGTAATGACAAACCAGAAACCTATAATAAATACACAAAAAGTTAAGAGAAAGGAACCCAAACATGATACTAAAGGATGCTATCAAACCATAAGGAAAGAGAGCAAAAGAAGAAGAAAGGAAAAGAGAAGAACTACTAAAACACCCAGAAAAAAAGTAACAAGATGGCAATAAGTACATTCTTATCAAAAGCTACTTTAAATGTCAATGGACTAAGTGCTCCAATCAAAAGGTATAGGGGGCCCAATTGGCAAATAACCAAGACCCATATATATGCTGCATACAAGAGACACAATTCAGACCTAAAGACACTAACAAACTGAAAGGGAAAGGATGGAAAAAGATACTCCATGCAAATGGCAATGAAAAGAAAACTGAGATAGCAATACTTTTACCAGACAAAATAGATTAAAAATAACATAAGAGTAAAAGGAGAGCACCATAATGATAAAGGGAACAATCTATCAAAAGGATATAACACTTGTAAATTTCTATGCCCCCAACCTACAAGCACCTAGATATAGAAAGCAATTATCAAGACATAAAAGGAGAAATACACAGCAACACAGTAATAGTAGGGAACTTAAACACTCCACCTACACAAATGGATACATCATCCAAACAGGAGATCAATAAGGAAGCATTGGCCTTAAATGACACACTAGACCAGATGGACTTAGTAGATATATACAGAACATTACATTGATAAAACGGAGAATACACATTCTTTTAAAATGCACATGAACATTCTCCAGGATAGATCACATATTAGGTGAAAAAAACTAGTCTCAATAAACTTAAGAAAACTGAAATTATACCAAGCATCTTTTCTGACCACAACAGAATGAAAATAGAAACCAACTACAGGAAGAAAGTCAGAAAAGCCATAAGTATGTGGAGACTAAAGAAAATGCTACTGAACAATGATTGGGTCAATGAAGAAATTAAAGGAGAAACCAAAAAATACCTGGAAACAAACGAAAATGAAAATACAACACTCCAAAATTTATCAGATATAGCAAAAGCAGTTCTAAGACAAAAGTTTATAGCAATACAGGCTTATCTCAACAAACAGAAAAATCTCAAATAAACAATCTAACAGTGCGCCTAAAGGAACTGAAAAAAGAAGAACAAAGTCCAAAGTCAGTAGAAGGAAGGAAATAATAAAAAGAGCAGAAATAAATGACACGGAGACTATCAAACAATAGAAAAATTCAATGAAACGAAGAGCTGGTTCTTTGAAAAAATAAAATTGACAAACCTTTAGCTAGACTCAACAAGAAAACAAGAGAGAAGGCTCAAATAAATAAAATCAGAAATGAAGGAGGAGAAATTACAACAGACATCCCAACTATGAAAAGTGATACACCAACAAATTGGATAATCTAGAAGAAATGGACAAATTCTTAGAATCATACCCATTCCAAAAGTGAATCAAGAACAAACAGAGAATATGAATATACCAATCACCAGGAGGAGATTGAAACAGTAATCAAAATCCTCCCCCAAAATAAATGTCCAGGACCACACAGCTTCCCTGGTGAATTCTACCAAACATTCATAGACGATGTAATACCTATTCTGCTCAAACTCTTCCAAAATATTGAAGAGGAGGGGTAGCTGCCTAACTCATTCTACAAAGCCAACATTACCCTGACACCAAAACCAGACAAGAACACAAAAAAGGAAAATTACAGGCCAATATCACTGATGAACATCAATGCAAAAATTCTCAACAAAATACTAGCAAATCAAATACAACAATACATTAAAAGATCATATACCATGATCAAGTGGGATTCATCCCCAGAGATGCAGGGATGGTTTAACATCCACAATCAATGTGACACATCACACTAACAAAATGAAGAATAAAAACCACATGATCATCTCAATAGATGCAGAGAAAGCATTGGACAAGATACAGCATCCACTTATGATAAAAACTCTGAATAAAATGCATATAGAAGGAAAGCACCTCAACATAATAAGGGCCATATATGACAAATCCTCAGCTAATATCATTGTCAATGGTGAAAAACTGAAAGCTATCTCTCTAAAAACAGGAACTAGACAGAGATGTCCACTTTACCCACTCTTATTTAATATAGTATTGCAAGTCCTAGTCAAAGCAAGCAGGCAAGAAAAGGAAAAGGTATCCAAACTCGAAAGGAAGAAGTGAAACTCACTATTTGAAGATGACATAATTTTATATATAGAAAACCCTAAGGAATCCACCAAAAAACTTTTAGAAATAATAAATGAATTAAGAATACAATCACAGTTGCAATTGCAAGAAAAAGAATAAAATACCTAGGAATAAACTTAACTAAATAGCGAAAGACCTGTACACTGAAAACTATAAAACATTGTTGAAAGAAATACTAGAAGACACAAAAAAAATGGAAAGATATTCCATGCTCTTCGATTAGAATAATTAACATAGTTAAAATGTCCATACTTCCTAATGCAATCTACAGATTCAATGCCATCCCTATTAAAGTTTCAATGATGTTTTTCACAGAAATAGAACAAAGAATCCTAAACTTTCTATGGAACAACAAAAGACCCCAAATAGCCAAAGGAATCCTGAGAAAAAAGGACAAAGCTGGAGGTGTCACACGCACTGATTTCAAAATATACTACAAAACTAGAGTAATCAAAACAGCATGGTACTGGCACAAAAACAGATGCACAGATCAATGTAACAAAATTGAGAGCCTAGAAATAAACACACACATCCATGGATAGCTAATTTACAAGGGAGCCAAGAACATACAATGGGGAAAGGAAAGCCTCTTCAATAAATGGTGATGGGGGGCCAGCCCAGTGGCATAGTGGTTAAGTTTCATGGTCCGCTTCATCGGCCCAGGGATCATCAATTTGGATCCTGGTCACAGACCTATGCACCACTCATCAAGGCATGCTGAGGTGCCATCTCACATAGAGCAACTGGAAGGATGCACAACTATGACATACAACTATCTACTGGGGCTTTGGGGAGAAAAAAAGGAAAAAAGGAGGAAGATTGGCAACAGATGTTAGCTTAGGGCCAATCGTCCTCAAAAAAACACCTCCTAAAAAAATGAATGGTGATGGGAAAACTGGACAACCACAAGCAAAATAATGAAAGTAGACCATTATCTTCTACCATACACAGAAATTAACTCAAAATAGATTTAAAGACTTGAATGTAAGACCTGAAACCATGAAACCTCTAGAAGAAAACATAGTCAGCATGCTACTCGACATTGGTCTTAGCATCATATTTTTAAGCACCATATCTGACCGGGCAAGGAAAACAATAGAAAAAATAAACAAATGGGACTTCATCAAACTAAAAAGCTTCTGCACAGCAAAGGAAACCATCAACAAAAAGAAAATACAACCTAAAAATTGGGAGAAGATATGTACAAATCATATATCTGATAAGGGGTTAATATCCAAACTATATAAAGAACTCATACATCTCAACAAAAAAATTAACAACCCAATTAAAAAATGAGCAAAAGATCTAAACAGACATTTTTCAAAAGAAGATATACGGATGACCAACAGGCACATGAAAAAGATGTTCAACATAACTAATTACCAGGGAAATGCAAATCTAATGACATATCACCTTGCGCCTGTCAGAATGGCTGTAATTAACAAGACAGGAAATAACAAGTGCTGGAGAGGATGTGAAGAAAAGGGAACTCTCATACACTGCTGTAGGAGTGCAAACTGGTGCAGCCACTATGGAAAACAGTATAGAGATTCCTCAAAAAATTAAGAATAAAACTGCCATACTATCTAGCTATTCCCCTACTGGGTATTTATCCAAATAACATGAAAACATAAATGTGTAAAGATATATGCACCCCTATGTTCATTGAAGCATTATTCACAATAGTCAAGACTTGGAAGCAACCTAGGTGTCCATCAAGGGATGAATGGATAAAGAAGATGTGGTATATACACACAATGGAGTACTACTCAGCCATAAAAAAGGATGAAATCTAGCCACATGTGACAACATGGGTGGACTTTGAGGGTATTATGCTAAGTGAAATAAATTAGAAGGAGAAAGTCAAATACCGTATGGTCTCACTCATAAATCGAAGAAAAAAACAACAAACTAGAGACAGAGATTGGATTGGTGGTTACCAGAGTGGAAGTGGGGAGGGAGGAGGGTGAAAGGGGTGATTAGGCACATGTGTATGGTGATGGATGGTAATTAGTCTTTGGGTGGCGAACATGATGTAATCTACACAGAAATAGAAATACACTGATGTACACCCGAAATCTATATAATGTTATAAACCATGTTACTGCAATAAAAAAAGATATGCCATATTAACACTAATCAAAAGAAAGTTGGAACAGCTATATTAATAGCAGACAAAGCAAACTTCAGAGCAAGGAAAATTATGAGGGATAAAGAAAGGCATTAAATAAAGATAGAGGAGTCAATTCTCCAAGAAGACACAACAATCCTTAATGTGTATACATTTAACAACAGAACATCAAAATACATGAGGCAAAAACAAATAGAAATGTTAAGGAGAAATAAATGAATCCCCTATTATAGGTGGAGACTTCAACACCCCTCTATTGACAGATCCAGCAGGCAGAAAATCAGAAAGACACAGTGGAACTGAACAATACCAACAACCCACTGGATCTAATTGAAGTCTATGGAATACTTCATCCCACAACAGCTGAATACATTTTGTCAAGTTCACGTGGAATATTCACCAAGACAGACCACATTCTGTGCCATAAAATACACCTTAAGAAATCTAATAGAATATAAATCACACGAAGTAGACACAAAACATAATGGAATTAACTAGAAATCAACTACAGAAAGACAGCTGAAAAAATCTCAAAATACATGGATATTAAACAACACACTTCAAAATAACATATGGGTCAAAGAAAAAGTTTCAAGAGAAATTTAAAAATTTTTTCTAATTGAAAATAAAAATACAACTTACCAAAATGTGTGCAATGTAACAAAAGCAATGCTCAGAGGGAAATTTATAGTATTGAATGCATTAAAAAGTCTAAAATCAATCATCTAAGCTTAGGAAACTAGCAAAAGAAGAGCAATTTAAATTCAAAGTAAACAGAAGAAAAAAAATAATAAACAGAGCAGAAATCAATGAAATCAAAAACAGGAAATAGATAAAAATCAATGAAACCAAAAGCTGGTTCTATGAAAATATCAATAAAATTGTTAACTATCTAGCCAGGTTAACTAAGAAAAAAGAGAGAAAGCAAAAATTACTAATATCAGAAATGAAGGAGGAGCCATCACTGCAAGACATTAAAAGGATAATACATATTATGAATAACCCTTTGCCCACAAATTTTATAACCTAGATGAAATAAACCAATACCGTGAAACATATAATTTACCAAACCTCACACATGAAAAAATAGATACAGAGGATTCTGGGAAGATGGTGGTGTAGGAGGACTCTGAATTTACCTCCTTCCATGGACACAACAAATCTACAACTACCTGTGGAGCAATTACCTCTGAGAGAGATCTGGAAACTGGATAAAAGGAACTCCCACAACAAGGGACAACACTGACTGGAGTGGAAGAGGCAAAAATACACCTGAGTTGAGGAAAAAACACATCCTGGCTGTGGTACTTCATGGCCAGAAGCAAACTTTAAAGCTTTTACTGGAGACATGGGGGATGTGAGCAGAGGATGCATGCTACAATAGGTATCCCAGCCTTTAGATTCAGCGCAACTGAGATGAAATCCCATAACAACTAGCTTTGCTGGCTTTGAAAAATGATGGGGAATACCCCAAGAAAAACTACTGAACTTCAGAGAAGTAACAACCTGCTCTCAAAGGGCCCAGGCAAAGATTCACCTATCTGGAAAAAAACACCAGAAAGAAAAGTGCAGGGGGGCCGCCCGGTGGAGCAGCGGTTTAGTTCGCGCTTGGCAGCCCAGGGTTCGCGAGTTCGGATCCTGGGCGCCCGCCGATGCACTGCCTGTCAGCCACGCTGTGGCGGCGTCCCATACAAAGTGGAGGAAGATGGGCATGGATGTTAGCCCAGGGCCAGTCTTCCTCAGCAAAAAGGGGAGGATTGGCAACAGATGTTACCTCAGGGCTGGTCTTCCCCACAAAAAAAAAAAAAGTGCATAGTCCACTAGTAAAAGAGACTCACTAAGCTCTGAGCACATCTTGGAGAGCCAGGAGGCAGCTGGGACCACCTCCCCAGGGACTGAGACAGTGATGGCAACCATTATTGTGACCTAGTTCAGTCATGCTGACATGGATGATGGCAGATGCCACTAGATCCATTCCTCTAGGCTGTTAGCACAGGGGTTTGCCCTGCTCATGAAAGCACCAATTTAATCCACCACAGACAAGGCAGGCCGCCTGCCCAAGGGACTGGCAACACCCAGCAGCAAGCCCACGGTGAACTTGTGGACCCATATAGTGGGGTGGGTGGGACCTCTGCAGCAGGGTGGCTAGGTGTGCCTCTGCACGGTGTACATGCAGGCAGGCCTGTGTTGGTGGGGTGTGGGGCCCTGTGAGCAGTGAGGTGTGTCAGCTATAGCAAACTTGTGCCCCTGGCTATTTCAAACAGCCACACACAGGATTTGCCCGGCCTTCCAACTCCTGAAAGGATTGTGTGCTGCCATGCCTGGGGCCAGCTCTACCCATCTGCATTCCTGAGAGAGCTTTCAACAACTGCATGGTGAAGATAGCCAAACCAGAAGCCTGAAGCAATTATGAGCCCTTGAGCCTAGCAACCAGCCACACTGGAGTCCTGACTCACTTAGCAAAAGAGCAGTAGTTGTGTGTTATTAGACCTTGGAGCCACCCATGCTGGGGAGTGCCCTGCCCAGTAAAGTGAACATAGAAACCACAAAGGCTGAGCATTACAACCAGCCAGTCTGGGGGCCAGATTAGCCTACTCGTGTGCCCATACCAAGACCAATCCTGCCACAACAGAAGGCCATGCATAGTTCATGCATAGGAAACTCCTGGAACATTTGGAATGGGTGAAAAGAGGGAAGCACATTACTGGGCCCCAAAAGGTATCTCTTACATAAGTCACTTCCAAGATCAGGAGACTTAGCTGATCTACCTACCACATAGATATAAACACAGAGAAGTAGGCAAAATGAGGAGACAAAGGAATATGTTCCAAATAAGGGAATGAGACAAGTCCTCAGAAAAAGAACTAAAAAAAACAGAGATAAACAATCTATCTTATAAATAGTACAAACTAATAGTCATAAGGATGCTCACTTATCTTGGAAGTAGATGAACACAGTGAGAACTTCAACAAAGAATTGGAAAATATGAAAAAGAACCAATGAGAATTGAAGAATACAATAAAGGAAATGAAAAATTCACTAGAGGGAATCAACAGCAGAGTAGATGACACAGAAGAACTGATCAGTGATCTGGATGAAACAGTAGGGGAAATCACCCAAGCTGAACAGAAAAAAGAAAAAGAAATAAGAAGAACAAGGACAGTCTAAGGCACCTTTGTAACAACATCAAGTGCACAAACATCTGTATTATAGGTGTACCAGACAGAGAAGAGAGGGATAAAGGGGAAGAGGACCTATTTGAAGAAATAATCACTGAAAACTTCCCTAACCGGAGGAAGGAAACAGACATCCAGGTACAGGAGGCACAGAAAGCAACAAACAAGATAAACCCAAAGAGGCCCACACCAAGACACATTATAATCAAAATGTCAAGAATTAAAGGTAAAGAGAGAATCCTAAAAGCTGCAAGAAAAGGCAACAAGTTACATACAAAGGAAATCCAATAAGGCTATCAGCTGACTTCTCAGCAGAAACCTTACAGGCCAGAATGGAGTGGCATGATACATTCAAAGTGCTGAAAAGAAAAGAATCCACAGCCAAGAACACTCTACCCAGCAAGATTATCATTCAGAATGGAAGGAGAGATAAAGAGTTTTCCAGACAAGTAAAACCTACAGCAGTTTATCAACACTAAACTGGTTAAAGGGACTTCTTTAAGTGGAAATGAAAAGGTCACAAATAGAAATAAGAAAATTATGAAAGAAAAATATTACTGATAAAGGCAAATATATAGTAAAGGTAGTGGATCAACCACCTATAAAACTAGTATAAAGGTCAAAAGACAAAAGTACTAAAAATATCTATCTCCAGGATAAGAGGTGAAGTGATACACACACATGAAAAAGAGGTAAAATATGACATCAAAAACATAAGGGCCAGCCTCAGTGGCCTAGTGGTTAAGTTTGGCATGCTCCGCTTTGGCGGCCCAGGCTTGGTTCCTGGGTGCGGACCTACATCATGTCTGTCAGTGGCCATGCTATGGAAGCGGCTCACATACAAAAAGAGGAAGGTTGCTAACAGATGTTAGCTCAAGACAAATTCTTCTCAGCAAAAGAAATAATAAAGAACAATAATTTTTTAAAAAACCATAAAATGTGGGGGGAGTAAAAGTGTAGGGCTTTTGGTAATATGTCAAACTTAAGAGACCATCAACTTAATACAGATTGCTACTTACATAGGTTGTTATATATGAGCCTTATGGTAATCACAAACCAGAAACCTATAATAAATACACAAAAAGTTAAGAGAAAGAAACCCAAACATAATAATAAAAAAGCCATCAAATCACCAGGAAATACAGCAAGAGAAGAAGAAAGGAACAGAGAACTACTAAAACACCCAGAAGAAAATGGAAAAAAACATTCAGAAAAAGGGTAAAATGCAATGAGTACATAACACTCAGAAAAAAAGTAACAAAATGGCAATGAGTACATACTTATCAATAGCTACTTTAAATATCAATGGACTAAATGCTTCAACCAAAAGACATAGGTAGGATAAATGGATAAAAAAACAAAACACAAATATACGGCATACAAGAGACACACCTCAGACCTAAAGATATTGACAAACTGAAAGTGAAGGGATGGGAAAACATATTCCATGCAAATGAAAATGAAAAAAACGCTGGGATAGCAATACTTATACCAGACAAAATAGACTTTAAAACAAAACTGTAACAAGAGACAAAGAAAGGCACTACATAATGATAAAGAGAACAATCCAACAAGAGGATATAACAATTGTAACTATTTATGCATCCACATAGGAGCACCTAAATACATAAAGTAATTATTAACAGACATAAAAGGAGAAATTGGCAGTAACACAATAATAGTAGGGGACTTTAACGTTCCATTTACATCAATGAATAAATCATGCAAACAGAGGATCAATAAGGAAACACTGGCATTAAATGACACATTAGACCAGATGGAAATAGTAGATATATACAGAACATTCCATCCAAAAACTACAGAATATACATTCTTTTCTAATGCACATGGAACATTCTCCAGGATAGAACATAGGTCATATAGTAGGCCACAAAACAAGTCTCCACAAATTTAAGAAGACTGAAATAATGCCAAACATCTTTGACAATGAAATGAAACTAGAAATCAACTACAGGAAGAAAACTGAAAAAGTCACAGATATGTGGAGATTTAACAAAATGCTACTGGACAACTTTGGATCAATGAAGCAAGCAAAGGAGGAACAAAAAAATAACTGGAGACAAATGAAAATGAAAGTACAATATACCAAAATCTGTGGGATACAACAAAAGTGGTACTAAGAGGTAAATTTATAGCAATACAGGCCTACCTCAACAAACAAGAAAAATCTCAAATAAACAATCTAAAAATACATATAAAGGAAGTAGAAAAAGAAGAACAAACTAAGCCCAAAATCAGTAGAAAGACAGAAATAATAAAAATCAGAGTGGAAATAAATAAAATATAGACTAAAAAATCAATAGAAAAAAATAAACGAAATTAAGAGCTGGTTGTATTAAAAACAAACAAAATTCACAAATCTTTCGTTAGACTCACCAAGAAAAAGAGGGAAGGCTCAAATAAATAAAATCAGAAACAAAAGAAGAGAAATTACAACAGACACCACAGAAATACAAAGAATTATAAGAGAATACTACATATAGCTATGTGCCAACAAATTGGATAATCTAGAAGAAATGGATAAATTCTTAGAATCACACAACCTTTCAAAACAGACTAAAGAAGAAAGAATCTGAATAGACTGGTCACTAGTAAGGAGATCGAAAGAGTAATTAAAAGACTCCCCACCAAAAAAAGGTCCAAGACCAGACAGCTTCTCTGATGAATACTACCAAACCTTCAAAGAAGACTTAATATTTATCCTTCTTAAACTCTTTCAAGAAAGTGAAGAGGAGAGGAAGAGGAGAGGAAAGTGAAGAGGAACTCATTCTACAAGGCACCGTTACTCTGATACCAAAAGCAGACAAGGACAACACAAAAAAAGAAAATTACAGGCCAATATCACTGATGAACATAGATGCGAAATCCTCAAAAAACTACTAGAAAATCAAATAAAAATACATTAAAATCATTATACACCATGACCAAGTGGGATTTATTCCAGGGATGCAAGGATAGTTCCACATCCGCAAATCAGTCGGGGTGATACACCACATTAACAAAATGAAGAATAAAAATCACATGAGCATCTCAATATATGCAGAGAAAGCATTTGACAAGATACAGCATCCATTCATGATTTTAAAAAACTCTGAATAAAATGGGTAAAGAAGGAAAGTACCTCAACATCGTAAAGACCATATATGACAAACCCACACCTAACATCATACCCAACAGTGAAAAACTGAAAGCTATCCCTCTAAGAACAGGAACCAGATAAGGATGCCCACTTTCATCACTCTTATTTAACATAGTATTGAAAGTCCTAGCCAGAGCAACCAGGCAAGAAAAAGAAATAAAAGGGATCCAAATTGGAAAGGAAAAAGTAAAACTGTCACTATTTGCAAAATGACATGATTTTATATATAGAAAACCCTAAAGAATCCACCAAAAAACTAATAGAAATATTAAAGGTATACAGTAAAGTTGCAGGGTACAAAATCAGCATACAAAAAGCAGTTGCATTTCTATACACTAACAATGAAATAGCAGAAAGAGAAATTGAGAATACAATGCCATTTACAACAAAAAGAATGAAATATCTAGGAACAAATTTAACCAAAGAGGTAAAAGACCTGTACAGTGAAAACTATGAAACATTCTTCAAAGAAATCAAACAAGACAGAAAGAAATAGAAAGATATTCCATGCTCATGGAGAGAAAAAATAAAATATCAAAATGTCCATACTTACTAAAGCCATCTACATATTCAATGCAATCCCTATTAAAGGCCCAACAAAATTTTTCATGGAAATAGAACAAAGAATATTAAAATGTATAGAGAATAACAAAAGATCCAGAATAACTAAGGCAATCCTGAGAAAAAAGAAAAAAGCTGGAGATATCACATTCCCTGATTTCAAAATATACTACAAAACTATAGTAATCTAAACACCTTAGTACTGCCACAAAAACAGATGCACAGATCAATGGAACAGAATTGAGTGCCCAGAAATAAACCCACACATCTATGGATGCTAATTTACGACAAGGGAGCCAAGAACATACAATGGAGAAAGGAAAGTCTCTTCAATAAATGGTGTTGGGAAAACTAGACAACCACATACAAAAGAATGAAAATAGACCATTATCTTACACCATACACAAAAATTAACTCAAAATGGATTAAAGACTTGAATGTAAGACCTGAAACCATAAACCTAGAAGGAAACACAGGCAGTATGCTCTTTGACATTGGTCTTAGCAGTATCTTTTTGAATACCATGTCTCAGCAGGCAAGGGAAACAAAAGAAAAAAATTAACAAATGGGACTACATCAAACAAGATTCTGCACAGCAAAGGAAACCATCAACAAAATGAAAAGACAACTTTACAACTGGGAGAAGATACTTGCAAATGACATATCTGATAAGGGGTGAATATCAAAAATACATAAAGAACTCATACAACTCAACAAGAAAAAAAATGAACCCAATTAAAAAATAGTCAAAGGATCTGAACAGACATTTTTCCAATGAAGATATACAGATGGCCAACAGGCACATGAAAAGATGTTCAACATCATTAATTATTATTAGGGAAATGCAAATCAAAACTACAATGAGATATCACCTCATGCAGGTCAGAATGGCTATAATTAACAAGACAAAAACTAAGAAATAACAAGTGTTGGAGAGGTTGTGGAGAAAAGGGAACCCTCATAAGCTGCTGGCAGGAATGTAAACTGATGTGCCAATATGGAAAATAGTATGGAGACTCCTTAAAAGATTAAGAATAGAAATACTATATGACCATACTATTGCACTACTGGATATTTCTCCAAAGAACAAGAAAATACTAATTCAAGAAGACAGCTGCACCTCTATGTACATTGCAGCATTATTCACAATAGCCAATCCTTTAAAATAACCTGTGTCCATCAATGGATGAATGGATAAAGAAGATGTGGTGTGTGGAATACTACTCAGCCATGAGAAAGGTGTAATCTTTGGGCCAGCCCAGTGGTGTAGTGGTTAAGTTGACATGCTCCACTTCGGCAGCCTGAGGTTTGTGGGTTCAGATCCCGGGCATGGACCTATACACTGCTCATCAAGCCATGCTGTGGTGGCATCCCACGTACAAAATTGAGGAAGACTGGCACAGACATTAGGTTAGCAACAATCTTCCCCAGGCAAAAAGAGGAAGATTGGCAACAGATGTTAGCTGAAGGCCAATCTTCCTCACCAAAAAAAAAAAAAAACCCCACCAAGTAATCTTGCCATTTGCAACATGGATGGGCCTTGAGCATGTTATGCTAAGTGAAATAAGCCAGAAGGAGAAAGTCAACTATCATATGATTTCACTCATAAGTGGAGGATGAAAACAACAATAACAAGAAACACATAGATACACTGAGATTAGATTGGTGTTAACCAGAAGGGAAGCAGGGAGGGAAGAAGACAAAAGGGGAAAAAGGGCACAAGGGTATGATGACGGATGGTAATTAGTCTCTGGGTGTTGAACATGCTGTAACCTACACAGAAATTGAAATATAATGAAATACACCTGAAATTTATATAATATAAACCACTGTTACCTCAGTAATAAAAACAAATAATTTTACATAGTAAAACAAATTTAAAATGATATAAAAAAAAGAAGAAATAGATAAATGCACACCTCAGGAGAAATTGCAGATTGGTTCCAGACAACTGCAATACAGGAATATCACAATAAAGTGAGTCACACAAATATTTTGGTTTCCAAGTACATATAAAAGATTTGTTTACAGTATGCTCCAGTCTATTAAGTGTGCAATAGCATTATGTCTAAAAACACAATGTATATACCTTAAGTGAAAAATACCTTATTGCTAAAAAATGCTAACTATCATCTGAGCCATCAGTGAGTCATAATCCTAGTGCTTATGGTGGGTCTTGCCTTGATGTGGATGCCTGCAGACTGATCAGGGTGGTAACTGCTGAAGGTTGGGGTGGCTGTGGAAATTTCTTAAAATAAGACAACAATGAAGTTTTCTTATCAATTGACTCTTCCTTTCATGAACAATTTCTCGGTAGCACATGATGGTATTTGAGAGCATTTTACTCACAGTAGAACTTCTTTCAAATTTGTAGTCAATCCTCTCAAGTCCTGCCACTGTTTTATCAACTAAGTTTATGTAACATTCTAAATCCATTGTTGTCATTTCAACAACCTTCAAAGTATCTTCACCAGCAGTAAATTCCATTTCAAGAAACCACTTTCTTTGCTCATCCATAAGAAGCAACTCCTCATCTGTTAATTAAAGTTTTATCATGACATTGCAGCAATTCAGTCACACTTCAAGATCCACTCCTAATTTTAGCTCTTTTGCTATTTCCACCACATCTGTAGTTACTTCCTCCACTGAAATCTTGAATTCCTCAAAGTCATCCATGAGGGTTGGAATCAACTTCTTCAAACTCCTGTTAGTATTGACATTTTGAACTCCTCCCATGAATCACAAATGTTCTTAATGACATCTACAATGGTGAATCCTTTCCAGAAGATTTTCGATTTACTTTGTCCAGATCCATCACAGGAATCACTATCTATGGCAGCTATAGCCTTATAAAATGTATTTCTCAAATAATAAGATGTGAAAGTCTAAATTACTACCTGATCCATGGGCTGCAGAATGGATGTTGTTAGGGGGCATGAAAACATTAATCTCATTGTATCTCTCCATCAGAGCTCTTGGGTGACCAGGTGCATTGTCAAGGAGCAGTAATATTTTGAAAGGAATGTTTTTTCTGAGCAGTAGTTCTCAACAGTGGGCTTAAACTACTCAGTAAACTATGTTGTAAACAGATGTGCTGTCATCCAGGCTTTGTTGTTCCATCTATAGAGCACAGGCAGACTAGATTTAGCATAATTCTTAAGGGCCTTAATATTTTTGGAATGGTAAGTGAGCACTGGTTTCAACTTAAAGTCATCAGCTGCATCAGCCCCTAACAAGAGTGAGTCTGTCCTTTGAAGCTTTGAAGCCAGGCATTGACTTCTCCTTTCTAGCTATGAAAATCCTAGATGACATCTTTTTCCAATATAAGGCTGTTTCATCTAGATTGAAAATCTGTTGTTTAGTGTAGCCACCTTCATTAATTAGCTTAGCTAGGTCTTCTGGATAACTTGCCATAGCTTCTACATCAACACTTGCTGCTTCACCCTGCACTTTTATGTTATGGAAATGGCTTCTTTCCTTAAACCTCATGAACCAACCTCTGCAAGCTGCAAACTTTTCTTCTGCAGCCTCCTCACCTCCCTCAGCCTTCATAGAATTGAAGAGAATTAGGGCCTTGTTACAGATTAGGTTTTGGCTTAAGGGAATGTTGTGGGTGGTTTGATATTTTATCCAGACCACTAAAATTTCTCCATAACAGCAATAAGGCTGTTTTTTTTTTAAATAATCATTTGTGTGTTTACTAGAGTAGCACTTTTAATTTCCTTCAAGAACTTTTCCTTTGCATTCACAACTTGGCTAACTGGCGCAAGAGGCCTAGAATTCAGCCTATTTGGCTTTCAATATACCTTCCTTACTAAGCTTAATCATTCCTAGCTTTTGAGTTAAAGTGAGAGACGTGTGACTCTTCCTTTCACTTGAACACTTACAGGCCATCATAGGATTATTAACTGGCCTAATTTCAATAATGTGCCTCAGGAAATAAGAAAACCCAAAAAGTAACAGAGATGGGGGAACATCCAGTCAGTGGAGCAGTCAGAACACACACAACATTAATCAATGTTGCCATCTTATATGGGTGAGGTTCATGAAAAAAATTACAATAGTAATATCAAAATCACTGATTGGGATATGATCATCAGGGTCATGTGAGAGGATCCCATCATCTCTCCCTTTCAATCTACAGTGAGCAAAATATTCATAACCCAACAAATGCTACATTACACAATACACCAGGACGCTGGAAAGGTCCATACATTGGAACATACAAAGGTGGGTGAAATGGAGCACATAGAGGAGGCTAAATGGGGGAAGAGCAGAGGCTGAGACCAGGATCCTGGATCCCCAGCTGCAGCAGATGAGTCAGCTACCACCAGCCCCAGAAAACTTGGTGGGCAATAGCAGAGGTATGCATGCAACTCCTGTCAGCCAGCCACACAACCACCTGCAGCCACAGGAAGCAGAGCAGCAGTGGAGGTACAGCCATGTGATTCAGGCCCCCACTCCCACCATGGTTTGGAGCCTGGTAGCAGCACTGAAGGTATGCACAGGACTCCTACATCGCAACCACAGTGGTGCCTTGTTATAACAAGTGGTAGCTGAGATAGTGCCTCGTGTACCTGGCTCCCTCCCCCCATGGCAGCAGGGCTTCCAACCCAGATGATCCCAGATGAAACTGAGACATCAGCCACCCTTGTGACCTCAGCAGGAAAGCTAGAAACCACAGCAATGGCAAGGCATCAGTGACTTCCAGAGACAGGTGGCAGTAACAAGAGTACTGGTGACATCCCAAACAGAGGCAGCAGAGGGTGGAACATGCAGATCAACAAATATAGCCAGAGGCAGCTCAGGTAAGAGAAACCAAAACTAGTGCTATAATACCACCTACTGAAAAACAAAAGAATGGCTTCTAATCTCCAAGCAGTTGAAAAGCTTGGTTCAGAACAAAGCCATACCTAAATAAAAAAACATGTTGTACAACTAATGCACCCACAGAGGAATAGCTCAGCAAGTACCACAAAAAACCATGGTACCATGGCATCACAAGAAGAAAACAATTCAGAAACCAAATGTACAGTCATGGAATATTGTGATCTAACTGATAAAGAATACAAAATAGCTGTCATGAAGAAATTCATTGAGCTACAAGAAAACTCTGAAAGGCAGTTCAATAAGCTCAGGAACAAAATCAATGGACAGAAGGAATACTTTACCAAAGAGATTGAAACTCTAAAAAAAAAGCCAAACAGAAATTCTGCAGATGAAGAACTTGATAAATAAGATGAAGAATGCATTAGAAAGCATTAGAAACACAGCAGATCTTATAGAAGAGTGAATTAGTGAGCCCCAAGACAGAAATTTAGAAATGATGCAGGCAGAAGAAGAGAGAGAACTAAGACTTAAAAAAATGCAGAAATTCTACAAACATTATCAGACTCCATTAGAAAGGGCAACATAAAGGTAATAGGTATCCCAGAAGGAGAAGAGAGAGAGAAGGGAGCAAAGAACTTATTTAAAGAAATAATAGCTGAGAATTTCCCAAATCTGGGGAATGAAGTGGATACATAAATCCAAGAAGCTAATAGAACACCCAATTATTTCAACACAAAAAGACCTCCAAGACACATAATAATAAAACTGTCAAAAATCAGTGACAAAGAAAGAATATTAAAAGCAGCCAGGGAGAAAAAGAAAACCTACAAGGGATTCACCATTAGGCCACCAGCAGATTTCTCAGCATAAACCCAACAGGCCAGGAGACAGTGGAAAGATAAAAGCTGTGAGCAAAGGATACTCTAGCCAGCAAAGTTATCTTTCAGATATAAAGGAGAAATAAAGGCTTTCTCAGACAAATAAAAGCTCAGGGAGTTCATTGCCACTAGACCTGCCTTACAAGAAAGGTTGAAAGGAGCTCTCCTACCTGAAACAAAAAGGCAAAGGTATACAAAGCTTTGAATAAGGTGATAAATAGACATAATCAGAAAATTGCAAACCTGTATCAGAATAGGATAGTATACACTTAATTATAACATAAAGGTAAAAAGGAAAGAAAGCATTAAAAATAACTATAACCATGTCAATTTAGTAACAAACTCATAATAGTAAAAGGGACAATTTTGACAACAAAAACGTAGGAGAGAGAGGAAAAGGATGAAACCTACATAGGCAAATGAAGATAAGAGGGTATCAGCAGAAAAAGAACTATCTTATCTATGAGACCTTTCATATAAACCACATGGTAACCACAAAACAAAAATACAGAGCAGAGTAACAAAATAAGATAAGAGGAAAATGAGAAACACACCACTGAAAACCACCAAACTGAAATGGCAGACAGAAACACAAGGAAGAAAAACAATGGAAATATAGATTAACCAGAAAACAATGATAAAAGGGCAGTATTCAGTCCTCATATATTAATAATCAACCTAAATGTAAACGGACTGAATTCACCAATCAAAAGGCACAGAGTGTCAGGATGGATTGAACAACAAGACCCATGTGCTGCCTCCAGGAAACCCATCTCAGCTCTAAAGACAAACACAGGCTCAAAGTGAAGGGATGGAAGATGATACGCCAAGCAAATGGCAACCAAAAGAAAGCAGGCATAGTTATACTTATATTAGACAAAATAGACTTCAAGACAAAAATGATAACAAGAGATAAACATGGACATTATGTAATGATAAAAGGAACAATCCACCAAGAAGACGTAAGATTTATTAATATTTATGCACCCAACATAGCAACACCATGTATATAAGGCAATTATTAACAGCTCTAAAGGGAGAAATGGACAGCAACACAATAATAGTAGGGGACATTAATACCACACTTACATCAAGGGATAGATCATCCAGAGAGAAAATCAAGAAGGAAACACTGGCCTTAAATGAAACATTAGACCAGATGGACTTAATAGATATATATAGAACATTCCATCCAAAATCAGCAGAATAAAGATTCTTCTCAAGTGCCCTGGAACATTCCCAAAGAAACACTATATGTTGGAAATGAAACAAGTTTCTATAAATCTAAGAAGACTGAAATCATATCAAGCATCTTTTCCAAATACAATAATATGAAACTAGAAGTCAACTACAAGAAGAAAGCTGAAAAAGACACACATATGTGGAGACTGAAGAACATGCTACTGAACAACTATTGGATCAATGAAAAAAATCAAAGGAGAAATACAAAAATATCTAGAGACAAATGAAAATGAAAACACAACATACCAAAATCTATGGGATACAGCAAAAGTGGTACTAAGAGGGAAGTTTAGCGTAATACAGGGCTACTTTCAAAAAGCTAGAAAAATCTAAAATGAACAATCTAACATTACACCTGAAGGAAGCAGAAAAAGAAGAACAAATAAAGCCCCAAATGAGTAGAAAAAAGGAAATAATAAAAATCAGGGCAGAAATAAATGAAATAGAGACTAAAAAGATGATAAAAGGATGAATGAAACTAAGAGTTGGTTCATTGAAAAGATAAACAAAATTGACAAACATTTAGCTAGTCTTACTATGAAAAAAGAGAAGGCTCAAATAAATAAAATCAGAAATGAAACAGGAGAAATTACAACAGATACCACAGAAATACAAAGGATTATAAGAGAATACTACAAAAAACTATACACCAAGAAATTGGATAGCCTAGAAGAAATGGATCAATTCTTAGAATCATACAACCTTCCAAAACTGAATCAAGGAGAAATAGAAAATCTGAATAGACTGATCACTAGTAAGAAGATTGAAACATTAATTAAAAACCTCCCAAACAACAAAAGTCCCATTCTAGATAGCTCCTCTGGTGAATTCTACCAAACATTCAAAGAAGATCTAATACCTATTCTTCTCAAATGCTTCCAAAAAATTGAAGAGTATGGGACACTTCCTAACTCATTTAAGAGGCCAACATTACCCTGATACAAAACCAGACAAAGACGACATACACAAAAAAATTACAGGCCAATATCACTGATGAATAGATGCAACAATTCCCAACAAAGTATTAGCAAATCGAATACAATAATACATTAAAAGTATTATACACCACAATCAAGGGGATTTATTCCATGGATGCAAGGATGGTTCAACATTCACAAATCAATAAAAGCAATACACCACATTAACAAAATGAAGAATACAAACCACAGGGTCATCTCACTAGATGAAGAGAAATCATTTGACAAGATTCAGCATCCATATATGATAAAAACTCTCAATATAATGGGTATACAAGGAAAATACCCCACCATAATAAAGGTCATATATGACAAACCAACAGCTAACATAATACTCAGTGATGAAAAAATGAAGGCTATCCCCTAAGACAGGAACAGGACAAGGATGCCCACTCTTGCCAGTCTTATGCAATATAGTATTGGAAGTCCTAGCCAGAGCAATCAGATAAAAAAAGATTTAAATAAAAGGCATCCAAGTTAGAAAAGAAGTAAAATTATAAGTATTTGTGGATATGATTTTATATATAGAAAAAGCTGAAGAATTCACCAAAAAACTATTAGAAATAATAAATGAATACAGTAAGGTTGCAGGGTACAAATCAATATACAAAAATCAGTTGCTTTTCTATACACTAACAATGGACTAACAGCAAGAGAAGTCAAGAATACAATCCCATTTACAATCACAACAAAAAGAATAAAATATCTAGGAATAAACTTAACCAAGGAAGTGAAAGACCTGAACACTGAAAACTTTAAGTCATTGATGAAAGAAATTGAAGATGACACAAAAAAACAGAAAGATATTCCATGGTAATAGATTGGAAGAATTAACATAGTCAAATGTCCATATTACCTAAAGCAATCCTCAGATTCAATGCAATCCCTATCAAAATTCCAATGACATTTGTCACAAAAATAGAACAAAGAATCCTAAAATTTATATGGAACAAGACTCCAAAGAGCCTAAGCAATCATGAGAAAAAAGAACAAAGCTGGAGGTATCACATTCGCTGATTTCAAAATATACTACAAATCTATAGTAATCAAAACAGCATGATACTGGCAGAAAAACAGACACGCAGATCAATGGAACATAATGAAGAGCCCACAAATAAACCCACACATATACGGAGAGTTAATTTTTGACAAAAGAGCCAAGAACATATAATGGAGAAACGAAAGTCTCTTCAATAAATGGTGCTGGGAAAACTGGACAACCACATGCAAAAGAATGAAACTAGACTACTATCTCACACCATACACAAAAATTAACTCAAAATGAATTAAAGACTTGAATGTAAGACACGAAACCATAAAACTCTTAGAAGGAAACAGGCAGTAGACTCTTTGACATTGTTCTTAGCAGTATCTTTTTGAATATATCACCTCAGGCAAGGGAAACAAAAGAAAAAATAAATGGGACTACATCAAACTAAAAAGCTTCTGCAAGGTAAAGAAAACCATCAACAAAACAAAAAGACAACCTAACAATTGGGAGAAGATATTTGCAAATCATATATCCAATGAAGGGTTAATAGCCAAAATATATAAAGAACTCATAACTCAACAACAAAAAAACTCAACCTGTTTAAAAAATAGGCAGAGGACCTGAACAGACATTTCTCAAAAGATATACAGATGGCCAATAGGCACATGAAAAGATGTTTATCACTAATTATTAGGGAAATGCAAATCAAAACTATAATGAAATATCACCTCACGCCTATCAGAATGGCTATAATTAACAAGACAAGAAATAACAGGTGTTGGAGAGGATATGGAGAAAAGGGAACCCTGGTATACTGTTGGTGGGAATGTAAAGTGGTACAGCCACTATGGAAAACAGTATGGAGATTCCTCAAAAAATTAAAAATAGAAGTACCATATGATCCAGCTATTCTACTTCTGGGTATTTATCCAAAGGAAAAAAAACCCACTAATTCAAAAACATTTATGCACCCCTATGTTCATTGCAGGACTATTCACAATAGCCAAGACTTGAAAATAACCTAAGTACCCATCAACAGATGAATGGATAAAAAGATGTGGCATATATACACAATGGAATACTACTCAGCTATAAAAAAACAATGAAATCTTGCCATTGGCGACAACATGGATGTACCTTGAGGGTATTATGCTAGGCAAAATAAGTCAGACAGAGAAAGATAAATACCATATGATTTCAGTCACATGTGGAAGATAAACAAACATAGATACAGAGAACAGATTGGTGGTTACCCAAGGGGAAGGGGGAGTGGAGGGCAAAACAGGTGTACGGTGATGGATGGCAACTAGACTTTTGGTGTGGTACGCATTTTAGTCTATATGAAAGACAAAATACAATGATGTACACCTGAAATTTATATAATGTTATAAATCAATTTTACCTCAATAAAAAATAATAATAATTTGGATATATATAAAAAAAGATCACAGATCACCATAACAAATAATGAAAAAGTTTGAAATATTGTGAGAATTATCAAAATGACACAGAGACATGAAGTGAGCAAATGTTGTTGGAAAAGTAGCACCGAGGGCCAGCCCAGTGGCATAGGGGTTAAGTTTGCATACTCCACTTCAGTGGCCCAGGGTTGGCAGGTTCAGATCCTGGGCACAGACTGACACACCACTTGTCAAGCCAGGCTGTGGGGGCGGCCCATATAAAGTAGAGGAAGATGGGCACAGACGTTAGCCCAGGGCCAATCTTCCTCAGCAAAAAGAGGAGGATTGGCAATGGATGTTAGCTCAGGGCTAATCTTCCTCACAAAAGAAAAAAAAATGGCGCCGAGAGACCTGCCTGTTGCAGGGTTGCTACAAACCTTCAATTTGTAAAAATCGCAATATCTGCAAAGCACAATAAAACAAAGTGCAATAAAATGAGGTATGCCTGTAATCTGAGTAGGTCCATATCTATTAAAGAAATTGAATCAATAATTAACAACCTTCCAAAACAGAAAACATCAGGTTCAGATAGGTTCACTGGTGAATTCTACTGAACATTTAAAGAAGAAACTATACCAATTTTCTACAATCTCTTCCAGAAAATAGAAGCAGAGAGAATGCTTCCTAACTCATTCTATGAGGCTAGGATTACCCTTATAACAAAACCAGAAAAGACATTACAAGAAATAAAAAATTCTGCAGTATAACATTGTGCCCATAATTAATAATACTATGCTGTGTACTTAAAAATCTGTTAAGAGGATAGATCTCATGTTAAGTATTCTTAACATAATAATAACAAAAAAGAATTGAAAAGTGTAGACCAATATCTCTCATGAACACAGATGCAAAATCCTCAACAAGAAATCAGTGTATTTTTTGATTAGCGTATTCCACATGTCATTCCTAGAACTCTCTTTAATAGAGGGTAGTCCCTCAACAGCTTGTGCTTCTTGTCTACCTTTGACCACCACTGATCACGTATATATTGATCACAGTGACTGGAATGTGACCAGTGAAATTAGGAGATGGCCCCTGACCTAAAATGGTCTCAGGGTAGCACCACTGCTCTGAACAAGTGGCCGTAGTCAGAGGGACTCAGGGGTGAGATAGCATATGCTGAAGGCTAGAGAGTAGCTGAGCAGCAGGACCACACCACCTCCCTTTCCATCCCCACCCACATTGGACAGCCCCTTGGTTGAGAGGCAGAAGGGTAGATATTGGAATGGGGAGATTGTCCCAGGTTACTTAATTTCTTCAAATAAACTTTGTCCTGAAATCTAAAAAAAACAAGAAAATTAGTGTATTAGTCTGTTAGGGATGCCGTAACAAAGTACTATAATCTGAGTGTCTTAAACAACAGAAATTTATTGTCTTACAGTTCTGGAGGACAGAAGTTCAAAATTGAAGTGTCAACAGGGTTGGCTCCTTCTGGGGGCTGCGGGAGAAGGATCTGTTCCAGGCTCTCTCCTTGGCTTGTAGATGGCCATCTTCTTTCTAAGTGTCTTCACACTATCTTTCCTCTACTGCATGTGTGTGTCCAAATTTCCCCTTCTTATAAGGATACCAGTTATATTGGTTTAATGCCTACCCTAATGACCATATTTTAAATTGATTACCTCTGTGAGGACCCTATCTCCAAATAAGGTCACATTCTGAGGTACTGGGGTTTAGGATTCCAACATACTAACTTTTGGAGGACACAATTCAACCCATAACAATTAGCAAATTAAATCTAACAATGTATAAAAAGAATTATATACCATGGCCAAATGAGATTTATTCCAGGTATACAAGGCTGGCTCAACATTTGGAAATCAATTAATGTAATCTATCACAACAACAGACTAAAGAAAAAAATCATAGGATTATATCACTAGATGCAGAGAAAAAACATTTGACAAAATCCAGCATGTATTCATGATAAAAACTTTCAGCAAACTAGGAATAGAGGGGAATTTCCTCAAATTGATAACATTGGTAAAAAAAAAAAAAAAAAAACCTACTGCTAGCATCATGCTTAATGGTGAAAAACTAGATGTTTTCCTGCTAAGACTGGGAACAACACAAGGATGTCTGCTCTCATCACTCCCATTCCACATTGTACTGAAAGTCCTAGCTAACGAAGTAAGACAAAAAAAGAAAGAAAGAAAAGGTATACGGAATTGGAAGGAAGAAATAAAACTGTCTTCGTTTGCAGGACACATGATTGTCTATGTAGAAAGTACCAAAGCATCAACAACAACAAAACAAAAACTCCAGGAACTAATAAGCCATTACATCAAAGTTTCAGGATACAAGGCTAATATGCAAAAATAAACTGCTTTCTTACATACCATCAATGAACAACTGGAATTTGATATTCAAAACACAATATAATTTACAGTAGCACCAAAGCAATATTTATGTATAAATCTAACAAAATACTTACAAGAGATGAGGAAAACTACAAAATTCTGATGAAAAAATTCAAAAATCTAAATAAATTGAGTAATGTTCCATGTACATGGATAGCAAGACTCAATATTGTCAAGATGTCAGTTCTTCCCAACTTGATCTATAGATTCAATGCAATCCCAATCAAAATCCCAGCAAGTTATTTTGTGGATATTGACAAACTGATTCTGAAGATTATATGGAAAGGCAAAAGACTCAGAACAATCAAAACAATATTGAAAGAGAAGAACAAAGTCAAAGGAATGAATCTACCCAATTTCAAGACTTACTATAAAGCTTCAAAACAGTGTGGTTTTGGGAAAAGAACAGGACAGAGAGTCTAGAAATAGACCAACACAAATAGAGTTAACTGGTCTTTGAGCAAGGAGCAAAGGCAATTGAGAAAGGACTGTCTTGTCAATAAATTGTGCTGGAACAACTGGACATCCACATGCAAAAGTACAAATCAAGACACAGACCTTAAACTTTTCAAAAAATTAGCTCACAATTGATCATAGAATTAAATGTAAAACACAAAATTATAAAACTCCTAGAAGATAACATCATAGAAAATCTAGGTAACCTTGGGTTTCATGATGACTTTTTTAGACACAACACTAAAAGCAGGATCTATAAACAAAAAAAAATTGATATGCTGGACTTCATTAAATTTCAAAACTTCTGCTCTGCAAAAGACACTGTTAAGAGAATATAAAGCCAAGTCACAGACTGGGAGAAAATATTTTCAAAACACATCTGAATAAAGACTGGTATCCATATATACAAAGAACTGCTAAAACTCAACAACAAACAACCCAATACACAAATGGGCATAGATCTGAATAGACATCTCACTCATGAAGATATACAGATGGCAAATAAACATATGAAAAGGTGCTCCACATCATATGTCATCAGGGAAATGGAAATTAAAACAATGAGATACCACCATACACCTATTAGAACGGCCAAAATCCTGAACACTGACAACACCAAATGCTGGTGAGGATGTGGAGCAATAGGAACTCTCATTCATTGCCGGTGGAAATACAAAATGGTACAGTCACTTTGGAAGACATTTTGGCTGTTTCTTACAAAACTAAACATACTCTTACCATACAATCAAGCAATTGCACTCCTTGGTATTTTCCCACATCATTTGAAAATTTATGCCCACACAAAAACCTGCACATAAATGTTCATTGCAGCTTTATTCATAAATGCCAAAACTTGGAAGCAACCAAGATGTCATTCAATAGGTGAATGGATCAACAAACAGTGGTACATCAGACAATGAAATATTATTCAGTGATCAAATGAAATGAGCTATCAAGCCATGAAAAGACATGGAGGAATCTTCAATGCATATTACTAAGTGAAAGAAACCAAGCTGAAAAGGCTACATACTGTATGATTCCACCTATATGGCATTCTGAAAAAGGCAAAGCTATGGAGACAGTAAAAAGATGAGTGAATGCCAGGAGTTGGGGTGGGAGGAGAGACAAATAGGTAAAGCACAGAGGCTTTTTAGGGCCATGAAAATAGTATAATACTATAATGATGGAAACATGTTATTATACATTTGTCCAAACCCACAGGATGTATATACCAAGAGTGAACCCTAACGTAAACTATGGACTTTACTTAATAATGTATCAGTATTGGCTCATCAGTTGTAAAAAATGTATCACACTAATGCAAGATGTTAATAATAGGAGAAACTGGAGGGTGTGACGAGGGTGTATATGGGAACTCTTCTTTCTGCTCAATTTTTCTGTAAATCTAAAACTGCTAAAAAGTATTAAGTCTATTAATTTAAAAAAGATTGAATTCTCAATCTTTATCTCACTTGATCTACAGGCAGCATTTGACATAGTTATCAATTCTTCCTCCTGGAAACACATAGACAGTTAATGGCAGGGCTGCATTTAAAACCCTTTTTTCCATGTTCTAAGCTTTGGAGGAGACAGACTGTCAATGGGAGTTGAAACTGAATGGATGTACTATAAGAGGATTGGATCAAAAAATATTCTACTCAAATTGGGTGATAACTTCTTCTGGTTGAAAGACCGATGTACTCATACTGGAAGGAAGATACATTTTTTACAAGGTTGAGTTCATGGCATCTGACAGCACAACACTGTGCAATAGGAGTCCTGGGTGCAAATCCAGCTCTGCCAATCTAAAACAATTAAAACAATTTAATTGGGGTAACCTTAGGGAACTTACTTCATCTCTCTGTGCCAGTTTCCTCATCTGTAAGTTGGGGGAAATTATGTCTGCCATGTGAGTTTATTACAAACATCAAAAGATATATATCTGACAGCACTTTACAAACCTGTGGTGATTATTATAGGATAGTGTGACCCAGAAGAACTCACACATTTAGATTTCCACTGAAGAATTATGTTATGGCTGTAGCAATTAAAATTCTGCAATGTCCTAGCCTCACAAACACAAAACTCCTTTCAGGTAAACCAGCGGTCCTCAACTTGGGCTATATACCAGGGGAGCTTTAAAACAAAACAAAACAAAGGAATATGCAGGCCCCACCCCTCAAAACTGATTTAATTAGTCTGGAGTAGGGCACTGGAATATTTTAAAGCTTTACAGGTGATTCTAATGTGTAGCCATCATTGAGAACCACTGAATTATTCTAAACAAGATATCTAAATAAAATTTGTGATTGAGGAAAACTTAGACATGGAAAATCCATGGAATCTGAAATTGTTAAAAAAAATACTTTAGGGCAGTGGTTCTCATGCTTAGCTGAATATTGGAATCAACTGGGGAACTTTAAAAAATACTGATGTCTGGGTCCCACCTAGAGATCTTGATGTAACTGGTCTTAGGAGTTTCATAAAGTTCCTCAGGTGATTCTAGTATGCAGCCAAAGTTGCGAACCACATCTTTAGGGAATTGCAACTTCATCCTCTTATTTTCCAGGGCTAGGTTCCAAGGTCCACCTCCAAATACAGAAACTACTATAATAACATAATAGAGAAGTTACTATGTACCAAGCATTGTGCTTCACATGCTATATTTAATTTTAATCTTTACTACAACCCAATGCAGTTATGCTTAAGAGAAAAAAGGTCTCTTTTGATCACCTGCCCCTAGGACTGTATCCTGCAAAGTCATTTTTAAAACTGTTCTCCAGTGCTGGAAGTCCTAGCCAGAGCAATTAGACAAGAAAAAAGAAATAAAAGGCATTCAAATTTGGAAAATAAGTAAAGTTATCTCTGTTCACAGATGACATGATCTTATATATAGAAAACTGTAAAGAGTCCACCAAAAAACTGTTACAATAAACAATTTCAGTAAAGTTGCAGGATACAAAATCAATATACAAAAATCAAGTGCATTTCGGGACAGTCCCTGGTGGCCTAGTGGTTAACTTCAGTGCGCTCTGCTTCAGTTGCCTGGGTTCGGTTCCTAGGCATGGTCGTACACCACTCATCTGTCAGTGGCCATGCTGTGGCAGCAGCTCACATCCAAAAAAAGGAAGATTGTCAACAGATGTTAGCTCAGGACAAATCTTCAGCAAAAAAAAGAAAGAAAACATCTTCATTAAAAAAAAATCAAGTGCATTTCTATACACTAACAATAACCAACCTGAAAAGAAAATTAAGGCAACAATCCCATTTACTATGACATCTAGAAGGATACAATACTTAGGAATAAACTTAACCAAGGAGGTGAAAGACTTGCACACTGAAAACTGGAAAACACTGCTAAAAGAAGTCGAAGAAGATACACATAAACAGAAAGATATTCCATGCTTGTGGAATGGAAGACTTAATATTGTTAAAATGTCCACACTATCCAAAGTGATCTACAAATTCAATGGAATTCCAATCAAAACCCCAATGGAATTTCTTACAGAAAGAGAAAAAAGATCCTGGAATTCATTGGGAATCTCAAAGGATCCCAAATAGCCAAATCAATCTTGAAAAAAAGAATAAAGTTGGAGGTATCACACTTCCTGATTTCAAAACATACTACAAAGCAACAGTAATCAAAATGAACAATGTAGCATAAAAACGGATATATAGATCAATGGAACAGAATAGAGAGCCCAGAAATAAACTCTTGCACATAGGGCCAAATGATTTTTGGTAAAGGTGCTAAGACTACACAATGGGAAAAGGAATCTCTTCAACAAATGGCGTTGAAATGGGAAAATTGGATATTCACATGCAAAAGAATGAAGTTGGATCCTTACTTTATATCATATACAGTAGTCCCCCCCTCATCCACGGGTTCACTTTCCTCAGTTTCAGTTACCTGCGGCCAACCACAGTCCAAAAATATTAATTGGAAAATTCCAGAAATAAACAATTCTTAAGTTTTAAATTACGTGCTGTTCTGAATACCATGATAAAATCTCATGCCATCCCGTTCCATCCCACCCTGGACGTGAATCATCCCTTTGTTCAGTGTATTCACACTGTATACACTACCCACCAGTTAGCCAATTTGTAGCCATCTTAGTTATCAAATCGACTGTCATGGTATCACAGTGCTTGTATCCAAGTAACCCTTATTTTACTTAATAATGGTCCCAAAGTGCAAGAGTAGTGATGCTGGCAATTCAGATATGCCAAAGAGAAGCCATAAAGTACTTCCTTTAAGTGAAAAGGTGAAAGCTCTTGACTTAAAAATGAAAGAAAAAAATTGTATGCTGAAGTTGCTAAGATCTATAGTAACTTTTATTACAGTATATTGTTATAGTTGTTCTATTTTATTTTAATTATTGTTGTTAATCTCTGTGCTTAATTTATAAATTAAACTTTACCATAGTTAAGTATGTATAAGAAAAAACATAGTATATATAGGGTTCAGTACTATCTGCGGTTTCAGGCATCTAGTGGGGGTCTTGGAATGTATCCCCCACAATAAGGGGGGACTATTGTATACAAATTAACTCAAATTAGATTAAAGACCTAAACATAAGGCCCAAAACTGTAAAACTTCTAGAATAAAACATAGGGGAATAGCTTCAGGATGTTGGATTTGGCAATTATTTTTTGGATATGACACCAAAAGCACAGACAATGAAAGTAAAAATAGACAAATGGGACTATATCAAACTTAAAAACTCTGTGCATCAAAGGAAACAATCAACAGAGTGAAAAGGCAACCTACAGAATGGAAGAGAATATTTGCAAATCATATATCTGAAAAGGGGTTAATATCCAGAATATATAAAGAACTTATACAACTCAACCACAAAAAAACAACATGATTAAAATATCAGCAAAGGATTTGCATAGATAATTCTCCAAAGAAGAAATACAAATGACCAACAAGCATATGAAAAGATGCTCAACATTACTAATCATAAGAGAAATTCAAATCCAAACCATGAGATATCACCTCACACCCATTAGGATGGCCCTTATAAAAAGAACAGAAAATAACAACTGTTGGCAAGAATATGGAGAAGTTGGAAACCTTGTACACTGTTGGTGGGACTGTAAAATGGTGCATCCATTATGAAAAGCAGTATAGAAGTTCCTCAAAAAATTAAAAATAGAATTACCATGTGATCCAGCAATCCCACATCTGGATTTATATCCAAAATAATTCAAAGCAGGATCTTGAAGAGATATTTGCATACCCATGTTCATTGCAGCATTATTCACAATAGCCAAGAGGTGGATGCAACCCAGATGTCCATGGACAGAAGAATGGATTAAAAAAATGTGATATTTACATACAATGGAATACTATGCAGCCTTAAAAAGGACATCCTGCCACATACTATGACGTGGATGACACTATGCTAAAGTCAGTCATAAAAGGACAACTACTGTATCATTCCACTCATATGAAGTACCTAAAGTAGT
This sequence comes from Tapirus indicus, assembly GCA_031878705.1. NCBI lineage: Eukaryota > Metazoa > Chordata > Mammalia > Perissodactyla > Tapiridae > Tapirus > Tapirus indicus. The sequence goes on from CM062942.1 coordinate 52,217,931, forward strand.
CAAAATTATAGAAACAGAAAGTAGAAAGGTGGTTGCCAAGGGCTGGGGGGAGGGGAGAGGGGAAATTAGTATTTAGTCAGTATAGAGTTTCAGTGTTGCAAGATGAAAAAGTTCTAGAGATCTATTACACAATAATGTGAATATACTTAACACTACTGAACTGTATACTTAAAAATGGTTAAGATGATAAATTTAGTGTTATGCTTTTTTTACCAAAATTTTAAAAAATTCTTTTCCAATTCCAAGAAAAACTAGTCTTATTTTCCTGTACAGGTTAGGAAGGCATTCATTTCTAGCACAGAGTCATGCATGCTAAAGGTACAGATATAAAAGGTGGCTGGAGAAAAAGGAGGAAGAACAAGCAAGAAGTGTCCAATTACAGAAGGGAGGAAGGGCAGAAGGACAAGGCCAGGGAAGGAGTAAAGAGTTAAGTAAAAAGCCAGACTCAGAAGGCCCAAGTGTAAGATAAAGGAAAACAAACTATTAGAACCCAGGAGACATTTTAAGGTCAAAAACCCAAGTGGAAAAGGAAGGTGCTATGGTCTGAATGTTTGTGTCCCCCCAAAATTCATATGCTGAAATCCTAATCCCCAATGTGATGGTATTTGGAGGTGGGGCCTTGGGGAGGTGATTAGGTCATGAGGATCGAGCCCTCATAAATAGGATTAGTGGGATCAGTGCCTTTATAAAAGAGGCTCCAGAGAAATTCCTTGCCTCCTTCCGTCATGTGAGGACACAGTGAGAAGTCCGCAGTCTGTACCCCAGAAGAGGGACTTTACCAGAAACCAACCATGCTAGCACCCTAATCTTGGACTTCCAGCCTCTAGAACTGTGAGAAATAAATTTATGTTGTTTATAAGCCACACAATCTGTGGTATTTTGTTATGCAGCCCAGATGGACTAGGAGGAGAGAAAAAAAAAAGAACCCATGGTAATCCTCAGGCACAGAACAAGTAGAAGGGTAGATATGGGGGGTGGCTAGAAAATGCTTATCGAAAAGCTATAAAGTAACCATTCCTTTCCTGATGGGGAAGCTACAGGAAGGCATTTTCCAATCTAATGCAAACTTGATGAGAATAGTTTGGTAAAAGCATGTAATTGCTTCAGCCAATTGAAAGTTAAAAGGAAAGTAGGCTTGTTGTGGCTAGAGGAACTGTATTGTGATTAGATTAATAGGAGAAATCAGTGTCAGTTGGAATAGGGGCTCACTCTCTCACACTCGGGGAAAAAAAGTCACAGTTCAGGAAAAGAATAGGCAAAGGATAAAGAGTAGAAATTGAAACTATAAAGCAGCATTAGCTCTCTCTTGCCTGTCCTAGGACAGGCAGACTTGAATGGCAAGAGATCTCATCAAGGGGAAAAATTGTCCACTTAGAAAGAGTTCCTGCTAAGGCCCAGAGCACTACCTACCAAAAGGCTATAATGTCCCTGTATGAAGGGTGTCATGTGCCTCTTGGAGGGCAGTCCTTGAGGAAGCCTCAGAGGAGGGGAAAATTGTTGATAATTGAACAATAGGGCTCCACACTGCAGGGAACCTGTGTCTATTAGCACATAGGACCTTCTAGGAGACCTGCAATTACTCAGACCCACCCCTTTCTCTACTCAGGGGCACTAGAATCCCCTCTAGTCCTGAGACAGTGTGGTAAGAGGGTGTCTCTGCCTGATGTGCTTTTATTCCACAGAAACCTGGGTCCCATAGTGTGTGTGTGTGTGTGTGTGTGTGTGTGTGTGTTTAGGGTGGGGGGAAGAGAGAGAAAAAGAGAGGAAGATGGGGAAGAGAGACATGAAGGGAGGGAAGAAAGGAAAGGGGGGAAAGAGAGAGGGAAGCAGAAGGAGGGGAGAAAAAAGAAGGAGGAGAAAGAAGAAAAGATAGGAGAGGGGAGTAAAGAGAAAAAGAGAAATGAGGGAGAGAGAAAGAAAGGGGGAGAAAAGAGGCTGATCATCACTAGGTACTACACAGACTCTTAATTCCCAGGTCATGCAATTGCTTTGTTAGTTTTGCACTGCTGGGCTGTAGACAGAGCACTCTGACATTTACAAGATCTTTGCTCTTGGAGAAGCTGTGGACCATAAACCATGTTGGTTTTTTTTCATTTCCTTTCCAGGAAGAGAAGAAAGGAGGAAATCAGGTGCACTTCAGAGGTCTCTGAATCCATTTACTATCCTAATTTGCCACAATTATTGGTAATAACTTGGATACACTGCAAAAGTAAATAAATAAAAGACGAGTCATCTGGCTCCAGGAGGACAGTGTGATGATATCTATCAGCTGTACACGTGTCCCATATAAGCCCTGCCCCATGTGGCATCACCTTTGACAGCAGAAAACATTCAAGAAGCCTTGAATTTACACCTCCTCACACCCTATTTTTCAGCACCCCTCCAATTAAAGCAAATTTGAGACTCAGACAGGAATGCTGCATTTCATAGTCCACCCATCTATCATTATTAAGTGCTAGAAGCACTTAAGAGTTAGAATGAACCTTTCAGATTGACACCAGCATTACTCAAAGCATGTTCTGTGAACCCTAGTTCCACAGGATGTTAATAGGTGTGCACACACAGTTTTATGATCAGGTTAGGGAAACACTGGGTTAAATAAATATAAGCAGGTTTCTTTACTGCAGGGTTTCTCATAGACCTTAATGGGTGAAAAGTCACTATGAATCTCCATAGCGTTTGTGGTATCAACATATTTTATCTTAGAATCCTTTTTGTTTTTTCAAACAACTTTTCTTGTGGGTCTAGTGGTCATCAGGAACAAGATTTAGGAAATGCTGGTATAATCCAATATGCTCATTTTATTGAAGCAGTACAGTGCAGGGCTTAAGAGCACAGACTTTTGAGTCACAGACTGTCTGCTTCATATTCTGGCTCTCAGCAAGTTGCTTAAGCTTTCTGGGTCTTGACTTCTTATCTTTAAAATGAGGAGAAGAATAGTATTATTGTGAGTGTTAAATCAGTATATAAATATGTAATAATTATCTAAAGCACTTAGAATAGTTCCTGGCACATAGTAATTGCTCAGTAAAGGTAGATATTATTTTACCCACAAGGAAAATGAAACCTAAGGTCACACAGCATGTCAGTATCAGCTGGGACTAGAACCCAGGTCTCCTGACTCCCTATCCAGCATGGCTTTCTCAAATAATGAAAATGTCTTTGAGCTTATCAAAAAAATCTTTCTAAAGCATTTAAGTATTGCTCCACAAAACCCACAACATTACAAATAAAAAAATACAACCCTAAAACAAATCCCAGTGGTTTCTAGGAGTAATGGCTTAGTTGAGATTTCCCAAGCACAAAGTGAGGTCAAAGGAGGAGGTTTTGGTGGTGAGGAAAACGATTCCAATGCCTATAAAATAGTGGCCAAAATGCCAGACCACTGCCACCAGGACTTCCTGGGTAGCCTCTCTCTTTGCATTGTAGTACCAAGAGCCTTTCTGGATGCTCAGGAAAATCTTCCTCTTTGAGACAGGCTAATCTTTGAGACCTCCCAGGACTAATGTATACTGAATGTATATCTACTAAACCCTCTACCATTGTTTGGCTCTGATGGAAAGATAAAGGAGTACACAGTAATTGAGCACTTAAAATGTGCCAGTACCTTATCACACCTTATCTTAATCTTTATCATAGTCCCACGAGGTAGATATTATCCCCATTTTACAAATGCGTAAACTGAGACTCAGAGCATTTGAGTGATTTGCCTAAGAACTCAGAGCTAAAAAATACATCTGAAATTCAAACTCAACTCTGTCTGTTCATGTTTTTTCCACTATATTATATTACTTCCTAGACTGAAAGAATCAAAGTGAAGCCAATTGGATTTGGACTTTTGAAAACTGGAAGGGGAGCACGATCCTCACCCCTAGAAATCACATTTCCTTGATAATGAAAAACACTTTACCCAGTTTCATCTTAATTTATTTTGACCCTGCCTCTTTCCTAAATGAATTTGAGGTGGTTTATAATAAAAGACAGATCTACAATTAGGTTATTAGAATGGAAAAGTCATGAAAAGGAGGAGGAAGCAATTATGCTAAGTACAAGGGCTAATGTAGTTAATATGACTGAACACTAAATTTGGTTTTTAGTTTCCTAGAAGTCAAGCCAAAAATTATCTGCTTTTAGGAAAGCTTCATATGTATTGTAATCTTGAGAGCAGGCAGGGTCGCTTGAAAAACACTGTGTAAACAGTAAACTACTATAAAGTGCTATTACTTACTATTATTATCACCCAGAATAGCATTTTATACCCACCAAGCATTTCCAATTACTTTGGCTGTTATTTCAATGATAATTCCATACAATTTATCATCGTCTGAACCAGTCATGCATACTAAACAACAAAAAGACAATGCTAACTCTGCCACTTGCTAGATGTTTGACCTTGGACAAGAAACTTCAGTGATCTGGGCCTCAGCTTTCACATTTGTGAAATGAGAGGCTTCGACTATCACTAAATGATCTTATTTATTCAATTATTAGTAGCTTTATTTAACTTACATACCATTAATTTTCTTGTTTTAAGTGTACAATTTACTGATTTTTTCGTAAATTTACAGAGTTGTACAACCATCACCACCATATAATTTTAGAACATTTCCATCACACCAAAAAGAAACTGCATTCCCATTACTCATTTAGATAATCTTTTTAAAGGTCCTTTCTAACTTTTATATTCTACATTTCTAGATTTACAAAGCTTTAGCAGCTCTTTGCTACTTATAGAACCAAGTTCAAATTCCTCTGTGTAACATTCAAGGTCCTCTACAATCTACACAACTTATCTCTCCAACTTAATTCCTTGCTGCATTCTTCTCACTCCCTTGCCCTAATTAGTTACCTGCCTCTGAACTTACATTCTTGCAGTTCCCTTGGTAGGGAGTTCCTCCCACCTCCCCAATCTCTGAAGAGTATAATCCCATCCATTATTCAAACTCAGCTTAAATGCCACTCCTTCCATAAAGCTTTCTTCATTTCATATATCTTACACTCATGTAGAACTGGACCTTATTTGCCTTTAAACTCCAATAGTATTTCATTTGTCCCTCTCACAAAAGATCTCACTTTCATTCTTGGATCTTTTTTTTTTTTTTTAGGAAGATTGGCCCTGAGCTAACATCTGTTGCCAATCTTCCTCTTCTTCTCTTTTTTCTCCCCAAAGCCCTAGTACATAGTTGTATATCCCAGTTGTAGGTCCTTCTAGTTCTTCTATGTGGGATGCCCCCTTAGCATGGCTTGATGATCAGTGAGTAGGTCCACACCCAGGATCCGAACTGGTGAACCCAGGGACACCGAATTGGAACACATGAACTTAACTGCTACACCACTGGGCCAGCCCCTCATTCTTGGATCTTATGCTTGGCATCTCATCACCTTACTTGATTAAGACATTCTAGAGGGTAGTTCCTATATCTAAGACAGCTATGTATCCTTAATAACTTCCAGTGTGGGATTCTGTAAACAATAATAATTAATAATGATAATGATGATAGTAATGGGTAGCTAAATTAAGCCTCTACAATATTCCAGGCACTGTTCTAAGCACTTTTACAAATATTAACTCATTTAATCCTTATAACAACCCTGTGAGATGGGAACTATTATTAACACCATTTTACAGATGAAGAAACTGAGGCCCAGAGAAGTTACATACTTGCCAAGATCACAAAGCTAGGTAAGTAACAGAGTTGAGACTTGAATTCAGACAGTTTGGCTCCAAAGCATACACTCTTAACCACTACAGTAAATTTCCAAGCCAGCCGAAACTCAGTAAATATGAACTGAAAAAAATCCTAATTAATAAGGTTCCATTCCAGGAAGGAAAGGTAATTAAGAATTCTAGGCGTTAACTGACACAGAAATGATGGGGTTGGGGAACAAGTACAGAGAACAAATTCTGATTCATAAGGGAGACTCAGTGAACTTTTAGATAGGCCTGAGGTGCTACAAAAATTATTGTTGAACCCTAAGGTTGTAACTTAAAAAGACAGTTCCTCTCTCATGCATGGGCGATGGGAGTGCAAAATTGGTAGTATCTACTATAGCTGAACGTATGCGTATCCAATGATCCAGAAATTCCACTCCTATGTATATCCCAACAAAAATGCTTGTGTATATCCATCAAAAGAATGTTCGATTTGTAATAGCCAGAGCTGGAAATTCCCCATCAACCAAAGAATGGATAAATCTATGGAATGTTAACAAAATGAAATACTATATAGCAATGAGAATGATCTATAACAACAAGCAATAATATGGATGAGTCTTTCAAACATAATGTCAAGCAAAAGAAACCAGACACAAGAGTATATACTATATGAATCCATTTATATTGAGTACAAAAAAAGGACAAAACTAATCTATTCTGTTAGAAGTCAGGATATCGGTTATCCTTTGAAGGGGTATTGACTAGAAGGGGAATGAGGGGACTCCTGGTAATATTCTGTTTATTGATCTGGATGCTGGTTACATGGGTGTGTGCAGTTTATGAACATTCATGGAGTATAAATTTATAATCTATGAGCTTTTCTATATGTATGTTATACTTCAATACAGTTTTTTTAAAAAGTCTTCCCAAGAAGAGAAAAAGACTCAAGCAATAGCCAAAAATAAGTCACTTTTGCACTTGACATGTAGAACTAATGACTGACAAGCTCACGGTTATCTCTTTGTCCTGAGATGGACAAGACAGCTGTCTTTCCCTTTTGTGGAAACAGTGAATTAACAAGAGGGAGGCCATTTTAACCCCTAGCCATTAGTGTAACCCCAATCCTTCCCAGAAACTTATAATAATAGAAAAAAATAGACTTGTGGCAGCATGCCACCTGTGGGCACTCACAGCCTTCACCAAAAGAAATGCTAATTTTATTTAAAGAACTAAGTCTTCATTTGTAGTTTTTATTTGTATTCTAAGATTCACAATACCATCCATGCAGTACAAATGGAGTCTGGCCATGACGCCAGTTAAAGTTTTCTTGAGCACTAACCCCATCTCCACACCAGTCTGAAACTGAGCACTCATCTTTATTGGGCAAGTCATTTCACCTCTATGGATCTCAGTTTCCTCGTCTGTAACATGGGAATAATAATAGTAACTCCCTTGTAGGTTGTTGTAAGGACTGAAAACTTATTTCATGTAAAGCATTTAGCACAGTGCTGCCACATAGTTAAATACTCGATGTATTAGCTGCTATTATTTTGATATGGGCGGGATAATGGTATCTTCTCCCTTACCACACAGCTGGCCCAGTTTATAGCTGTAATCCCCCAATAAGGGGAGTTTAATATTTTAAATATATTTGTGTGTGTGTGTGTGAGAAAGACCAGCCCTGAGCTAACAATCGTTGCCAATCCTCCTCTTTTTGCTGAGAAAGACTGGCCGTGGGCTAACATCCATGCCCATATTCCACTACTTTATATGGGACACCGCCAGGGCATGGCTGACAAGCAGTGCATAGGCGGGCGCCCCGGATCTGAACCCGCAAACCCGGGGTTGCCAAAGAGAGAACGAAACCACTGCACCACCGGGCAGCCCCTATATTTTAAATATTTTAACACTCAAGCACAAGGGCAGTTCTGCCTCCCCCACTCCCCCAGGTCAAAAGAGAAAAAAGGAAGCATTCAGATGAGCTAATTTTGAACTAGACAAGTAGGGCAGCTCAGAGTTAGGAGGGCTGGGAGAAGAGAGAGTCTGGATAGCAGAAGCCCCTTTGCTTTGATGGTGTCACCTTGCAAATGACATGACCTGGAAAGAAAGCGACCCAGAAAAAAGTTAAGGCTGGATGGTACAAGGGATGTGGTTATCTTCAACAGAGTAGGGCCCTGAAGAAGGAGTCAGGAAAGAAGACGTATGAAGATCGGAGTTCCTGCTTTGCCCACCAGACAGCATCATAATCTTAAATTAACAGTGGGCAGAATACTTCTCTAGTTACAAAAAAGCTTTCACATACATCCTTTAATGTAATCCTCACAACCACCATGTGAAGTGTGCAGAGCAAATTTCATTATCCCCATTTGGTAGAGGAGGAAAGAAAGGTTCAGAGAGACTAAATGATTTGTCCAAAGTCATCAGCTAGTAGTGGGGGGGGGCAGCGTTCTAATTCAAGTCTTCTGGCTTCAAAATCCATGCTCTTTCAATGACAACATACTGGGCTTTTACGTGGACTTCAGTTAGCCTGGGCCACATCTGTTATGGTCGACAGAAAAAAATTAAGCAGAGACTAGTTGGGAACTCTTCCCTGATCCTCAGCCTCAGATGGGAGAAAGAAAACTGACAGGAAGGCGGTGGATTTGGAATAGAAAGAGGCTGGCGTTACGGAGGGAAAGAGCAGGGTCTGGAAAGAAGAGAAAAGTAGGACCGCCTCTAACTGGGGGTCGGCTGTAAACAGGCGCCAACCGGCCTGGCAATGCCACCGCTTGGGTTTTTCCTCCCGGCTGAGCATGGCCAGATCCGCTCCGCTACATCTCCTTCCTTTCCCATAGCCCAGCTTGGGCTGGAGAGATGCTGTTGCCCCCGCCCCAAACCCGCACACGCATTCCGGGGAGCTGGGCCTGGGACAGTGGTGGTGGTGGGCTGGGCAGCGTCGGGGCAGGTTAGAGGCAGAGGGAGCCAAAAGGAGGGTAGGGAAATGCTGGATAAAGGAAGTAACTCTCCAGGAGGCGATGCCGTGTGGGGTACTAGAGAAAGGCGGTTACAAGTGTGGCGAGTGTGTGTAAGAGGTTGGAGTAAGGTGGGTGTGTGAGGTAACGGCTGGGGTGCCAGAAGGAGCTGGGGTCGAAGGGATACAGCAGGGAGGGACTCGGCAGGCCCGCACCCGGAGCGGGGGCGGCGTCGAGTGAGGGGACCGTTGACGCAGACCACCTCTCCCGGCGCCGCCACTGCCTGCAGGCTGGTCCTGAGGAAAAGAATTCAGTTTGGTTGAAAAGGGGTGTGAACTGAGAAAGAGAACACGGGTCCTGGCGCGGGAAGGGGGCGTCAAAGAGCACCCTGAGAAGGCTTGAGGGGGTGTGCCCGAGCTCCCGGCTGAGCACGGAGAGGGAGCTTGCGGTTCCCAGCCTCGCCAACTCTTCTCCTTACCTTGGGCACCGTGATATGGTCCATCACCGCGGTTCCCGCCAGCGGAAGGCCCCAGTACCACTGGGGCTGCCACCACCGCCGCCACCGCTTTCTTGCTGCCTCGGAGTTTGCCCAACCCGGGCTCCGGCCGCCCGCCCTCCCTGTCCTGGCTCAAACTCCCGTCACCTGATCCTCCCGGAGGTTCCTATCGCGACATTTCGCCCGTGGCCGCTCCCGCCATCTTGCTTCCTGGCAAATGCCCTTTTCTTTGGACGAACTGAGTGTTTTGTTTCAGGCTCCAGGTTTGGCCCAGGAGTTCTTAAGTCCTAGACTCTAGTACTGCCACCTTTCTCACACCCCTTGATTCTGTAAGGATTCTGAGCACGATATCATTCCACTACTCTCTAATGTTAACAGTGACGGCGTCCTATAGAGATAGCACAGACTGTCCTGTGCTGACAACTGGGTTTCTGAAGAGCTTCCTAGCTGTGAGACCTTGGGCAAGTCACTGTAGAATATTTTTTGAATTGGTTTATAAACATATCCTCTCAGAAATATCCTTGAGTCCCTGTTTTTGGGGAAGCGGATTTGAGATTCATTCTCCCGTTTCCTCACTTGGCTGCCTTGTGATTAAACTCTCTCTCTGCTGCAATCTCATTGTCTCAGTGGCTTTCTAGGTGGCGGGCAAAACAGACCTGGCGTGGTAACACCATCAATCTAGTTAAAGCCTGGACTATTGCCGTAGCCTCATAACATTTGCCATCACAGATGTACGAAAAGGACCAAAGGCCCACAAGACCACCTCTCAGATGAGGGGCAGATAGGTGCATTTGATACCAGCTCAAGACAAGGTTGACATAAGGGAAGCCATATCGTAGAAAAGAAACCCTATTGTAACTTTGAATGACCTCTGACTAACCCAGCCAGATATGCACCCTCAGGAGATCTAACTGCCCTGTAGATTTTACAACCTCTGCTTGTGCAGGTACCTCCCAGCTGTGATAAGATGATAACTTTGTTCTTTTGATTTCCTTAGGAATGTGATGACCCCACCTGATCAGAGAGTATATGCTGACAGCCATCATCAATGACAACTGAAATATCTGGATATAAGGCATTGCTCCAGTCTCTGATGCATATCCAGTAAAACAAAAGACTATCAGAAACTAAGATCAGATGGATGCCTCCACCCTGAGACCAGATGCCTCTCCCACCCAGAGACCAGCTCCCCCATATAACTGGCCTGTAGTCTTTGTTCTGTAAGATGGTTCTTACAGACATTAGTCAGCCATCTTCCCTCTTGCTGGCAAGGTGTAATAAAAAGTCTTTTCTCTCCTACCACCTTGCCTCTTGACTATTGGCGTGTCTTGTGGAGGGCAGACAAACCCTCTTTTGGGGCGGTAACACATTCACTTGGTGGTGTTCACTGAATCAGACTTGTGATGGAAAAAAAGCAGTCTGGGAGTTGGAAAAACTAGGTTTTACTCTCAGGTCTGCCAGGAACTTGCTGTGTGATCTTGGGCAAATCGTGTCACCTCTCTGGGCCTTAAGTTGACCAAGGTTACAATGAAAGTATTGGCCACTATCTCTGGGGTCATTTCTAGCTCTACTATTGTGATGTCCTGGTATGCAATCTCACCTCCCCTACAAAGTAATTTCTTTCCTCTTTGAGTGTCCATAATGCTTGCTAGTTAAACTACTCATTCATCATATTCTGCCTTCTTCCCTGGCCTAAAAGCCCTTCCCTCAATCCATGGCCTAATTATCCCTTGAGCTGTCCATGATTTGCAATTCTTTTACTACCAAACCTCTCAAAAGAATAGTCTACACTCATCATCACATCTATTTCTTCATAACACACTCATTCCTCCCTAACCACTCCCCTCAATTGGCTCTTTTACTTGATCCTGAACTCCAATTTCTGCATCCAATAGCTGTTCTTAGTGCTCAATCTCCATTTGTTTTGCCACATTTAACACTGTTGATTCATATTCCTTTTTGACACTCTTTCTTCCCTTGGCCTTTGTTATAGAGCAGGCTCACTGCCTGCATCCCTAACTGTTGCTTCTCTGCCTCCCTCCCAGCTCCTATTTCTCCTTCTTTAGCCGTTTCCCGAGTTTCTGTCCTCTGTCCTTTTCTCGCTATTTTCTTTCCCTTGGTAATTTGATCTCTTCCTCAAGTTCAATTCTTACTTCCTGGTAGGGGACTCCTAAATTTACATCTCAAGTTCTGTGACCTTTCTCCTGAGCTCAAATTTGGAAATCCCAGCTGTCCTGTGAGAGTTCCATTTGGGTGTTCCTGCTAGCACTTTAAAAGCATCATGGCCAAAAACAAACTCCTAATCTTTCACACTCTCCTCCTGCCCCCTGCACTCTCCCACCTCTGCCACTGTTACTGTGCCAGGTCTGTTTTTGCCCACCGCCCAGAAAGCCAAACACTGAGATGACCAGATTGCAGCAGAGAGAGAGAGTTTAATCACAGGGCAGCCATGTGAGGAAACGGGAGAGAATGAATCTCAAATCCACTTCCCTGAAAACATGGACTCAGGGATATTTCTGCGGTAGGGGGCAAAGTAGTCTGAAATGATTGGAGGTGAGGAGAGATGGGGTAATTGACGATCTGCACAAACGTAGTCAGGCTTCATGCCTCCTCGTAGGATTCATGTCCACAGAATGGTGGCTCCTGAAAAAATAGCTCAAAATTCCATTACCATGGTGACCCAGGCCCCAGGGAGATGTTGTCTATAGGAACCTAGTGGGAGTCAGATAGCATATTGCCCAAACAACACAATTAACAATGGGTAAGTTTATCATGCAGATTTAAGTCCTAGCCTTCCATTCTGACAAGTTTCTAGGTTAGGCCACCCCCCCACTTCTTCCTGGTGCAAGGAAGAAGATACCTTTATGAATGGAGATGTCCTTTGCAAATGTAAATGTCTCTTTCAAAGGGTAACCAGAACTAAGAATGGCTTAGCAAGAACCCTCCCCAATACCCAGAGATGTCTATGGTGATGGCCTGTTCTGTGAGCAGGCCTCCCATCCCAAACTCTTTTGATCAGTTAGTGGCAGTGGGCGTCAAAGTGTCTCTCCAGCAGAGACACATTTTGGGATGGACAATTCTGATCTCCCCTAGTTACTAGCTGCTTAGTCATCAATGGCTAACTGTTTGCTGGTTTCACCACTTGCTCTTTCTCAAATTTTTACTGTCTCTATAAATGCCAACACCATACACCCAATCGCTCAGACTCAAAACCTCATTTCCATGCTGTTAGGGATAGTGAAGAGGGGCATGGACTCCAGGTTCAAATTTGGCTCTGCTATTTGCTAAGGTACATGACCCTGGGCAAGTTACACAACCTCTCTGGGTCTGTTCTCTCATCTGTAAACCCACCTTGATAAGGAGCTTCTAAGGATTCAAAGAGGTAATGTATATCAAGTGCCAGGAACATCATAAGGGCACAGTGAATATTGGTGGTTACCTTCCTTTCCTCAACTCAGCTATTAAACATGTCTGTTCTTCTCCTCTCTCTCAAATGATTACCTTGTTTCCTAATTCACTGATAAAATAGAAGCCATCAGAAAGGAACTTCCACATCCTCCCACGATGAAATCTGCTTGCTGCCCTACATGTGAACTGGTGTAATCTGCCTTCCATGAATCAACTGTTTCTCAGCCTTCCTAAGGCAACCCCTTCACTTGTTTACTCAATTTCATCCTCCCTCGCCTACTCAGTTGTCCCTTCTTTCCTTTATCATGAAATATTCCCACTTTACCAGATCATTTCCATCAGCACAAAAACATGCTATAATATTTTCAATCTTAAAAAACACTTTCTTGTCCCACATTCCTCTCTCCCACCTTCCATCTCTCCCATTTCTCTGTTGCACCTTATAGCAACACTCCTCCAGAGATTTGTCTAAATTCATTCTCTGTCCCCATTTTTTCCTGCTCCTCCCATTCTCTCTTGAAACCACTCTAATCAGGTTTTGCCCCCACCACTCCACCAAACTGCTTTTGTCAAGGTTACCAGTAATCTCCATATTGCAAAATCCATTGGTCATCCTCAGACCTCTTCTTGTCCTCTCAGCAGCTGTTTGATCACTCCCTTCCACTTGATACATTTTTTTTCCACTTGGCTTCAGGGACACTACCCTCTCTCCTACTTCTCTGACTTCTCTTTCCCAATCTCCTTTGCTGTTTCTTCCTCATCTTACCTATCTCTACATGTTGGAATGCTGCCAGGGCTCAGACCTTGGTCCTCTTCTCTATTTATACTTATTACCTGGGTGCTGCCATCCAGTTCCATGCCTTCCAAAATTTTCTCTCTAGTCCTGATCTGTCCTCTGAACTCTTAAACTTACACAATATCCAACAACCTACTGGACATGTCTACTTAGATGTCTTATTAGCATCTCAAATTTACCATATCTGAAACAGAACTTTTGATTTCTACTTGCATCCTCAAATCTGCTCTTCCCATAGTATTTCTCATCTCAGGAAATGGCAACTCCCTTCTTGCAGTTTTCCAGGCCCAAAGCCTTGGAAGCATCCTCTCCGTCTCGTATCCCACACGACTCATCATCAAATCCTATCAGCTCTTCCTTCAAAATATTCTCCAAATCTAACCACTTCTCACTCCTATACCTTGGCCCAAGCATCTATTTTTCTTGCCTGGATTATTGTCACAGTCCAGTCTCCATGTTTTGGCCCTGGTGCCCCAAGAATCTATTCTCTACATAGCATCTTCTAGACTCTGGAATCTATAATGATGTCACTCCTTTGCTTAAAAGCTTCCAGTGTCTCCCCATATCAGAGTAAACAACCCCTCTGGGTCAAACCCTTAATCATGGCCTATGAAGCCCTACATATGATCTAAGCCTAGCAGCTGTCTGACTATATCTTTTATCACCCTTTTCTCTCTTTGCTCAAGTCATATTGATCTCCTTGATACTTCTCAAATATGCCAGACATGCCCCTGCCTCAGGGCCTTTACACTTGCTGTTCCCTATGTCTAGAATGCTCTTTCCCCAGATATCCACATGTTCACTCCCTCATCTCTGTCAGGTCTCTGATCAAATGTCACCATATCAGAGAATCCTTACTTGAGCACTTTATGTAAAATAAAACCACCACCACTTCTTCTCCAGCATTCTCTACCCTCCTGATCCTTTATCTTCATAGTTATCATCACTACCTGATATATTATAAATGTCTTTGTCATTTATTATTTGTCTCCCCTCCGGGATGTCAGCTTCATGAGGGCAGGGACTTTTTGTTCACTGCTAGATCTGCAAAGTCTGGAACAGACCTGGCACACATTAAGTACTCAATAAATATTTGTTGAATGAATGATGAATTTTCAAAGCTCTCCCAGATTTTCTCCACCATTAACTTTAGCCATTCCTCCTAACATTCTCTCCTTAAGGCAAGTTGATGTCATTTCAGAGGAAATTAAGGCACAGATGGTGACTTGCCAAAGGTTGCAGAAGAGTCAGAAGTCAGATTGGACCCCCACAGGAGTAGAGAAATCCTGAGAATAAGAAGGAAAATTTGGAAGAAGAAAGTATTGGACTCATAAAAAATTTTCAGCAAAAAGGATACTATTATCATCTATTTTATTATTTGTTTGTCTCCTCCTATTATGATATCAGCTCCATGAGATTTTTCTCTGTTCACTACTGTACCCCAGTGCCTAGAAAAGTACTTGGCATTACACCTAGTAGCATATTCAATAATAAAATAGTGAGGTCATTCTTATGAAGAACAAGGCAAGATTCATTGCAAAGGAGCATGAGAAATCTTTCTGGAGAGAGGGAGATGTTCTACACCTTGATTAGGTGGTGTTTACTTTGATATATATACATCAAACTCATTGATCTGTGCACTTTAAATGTGTCCACTTAATGGTTTGTAAATTTTACCTTAACAAGGTTGTTTCAAAAATTGGAGAAAAAAAAAAGTCTGTTCATATCCTCTGCCCATTTTATGATCAGGTTGTTCATTTTTTATTGTTAAGTGGTATGAGTTCTTTATAAATTTTGGAAATTAACCCCTTGTCAGATATATGATTTGCAAATATTTTCTCCCATTTGGTGGATTATCTTTTCATTTTGTTGATGGTTTCCTTTGCCGTGCAGAAGCTTTTTAGTCTGATATGGTTCCATTTATTTTTTTCTTTTGTTTCCCTTTCCTGAGGAGACATGATATTCAAAAAGATACTGCTAAGAACAATGTCAAAGAGCATACTGCCTACGTTTTCTTCTAGGAGTTTTATGGCTTCACGTCTTACAGTCAAGTCTTTAATCTATTTTGAGTTAATTCTTGTGTGTGGTGACATCATAGCATTATTCACAATAGTCAAGACTTGGAAGCAACCCAAGTGCCCATCAATAGATGAATCCACAAAGAAGATGTGGCATATATATATACAATGGAATACTACTCAGCCATAAAAAAGACAACATTGTGCCATTTGCAACAACACAGATGGACTTTGTGGGTATTATGCTAAGTGAGATAAGTCAGACAGAAAAAGACAAATACCATATGATTTCACTCATATGTGGAAGATAAACAAACAAACAAGCACATAGATAAGGAGAACAGATTGGTGGCTACCGGAAGGGACGGGGTTAGGAGCAGGGTGAAAGGGGTAAAGGAGCACGTATGTGTGGTGATGAATAAAAACTAGACTATTGGTGGTGAACCTGATGCAGTCTACACAGAAGCCGAAATATAATGACATAGACCTGAAATTCACACAATGTTATAAGCCAATATGATCTCAATAAAATAATTTTTTTAATTGGAAAAAAAAAGAAAAAAGTACTCGGCACATGGTGAATGCTTGATAGTACTTGCTGAATGACTAGATGAGGATAAATGGACTCACAGCTGGTGTGGGTCAGAAGATAAACAAGAGGGAAAGAGTCTGGAGTCAGGGAACCCATTGAGAGGCCACTGTGGTTGTCCCAAAAGAAGTTATGAACCGATGAGCCTGTGGGGTTTTTGACTTTCTAGCCAGCACTCAGGTCTCAGCAAGATTAGCCAATATCTTAGATACTAGTTGCTGCAGTAAATATCACCTGTCCTGCTTTATATCCAAACCTCCAACTCAATTATTGCTCACTTGTGTTCTATTTCAAGGGCTTTTCCACTATTGGATGTTAGTATTCTTCCCATGCATCCTC
Source organism: Tapirus indicus (assembly GCA_031878705.1). NCBI lineage: Eukaryota > Metazoa > Chordata > Mammalia > Perissodactyla > Tapiridae > Tapirus > Tapirus indicus. The sequence goes on from CM062942.1 coordinate 52,234,184, forward strand.
GGGAAGTAAGTAGGTTGACTTTGCCCCATTATCTCACTAGCTAAAGATACAGCCTTAGAAAGCTACTGCCAAAGGTCACCCAAGATGTGGTGGATGATGACTATTTAAAATGTCACAGAGCCTTTGTGACCTCACTCTTGTTCTAGAGGTAGCTTGATAAATCATAGCAGAGGGTGGCTGGGACATTACTTCATACAAGTCACCAAGACTTCCTCCACCTTGCTGCTGGCTAGAGGCCACCAAAAACAAACTGTATTTTTAGCTTATTTCAGTCTCAGTTTATCAGTTACCTTGAGCCGACTACCGACAAACTTCTTTTGAAGACCAGCTTGCTAGAAAGCACTTTATTCATCTTTTGGAGACATCTTACTTGAATCATGCAGTGCATAGGGGATATCAGTGAAGAGGTCTGGCAAGACTGCATCACCCTCTTCCTACAGACTGGGATGTGCTGTGATGCAGCGATTATCACCAATTCCCCACCCTGGTTGTTAGCTTCTTATCCTGAAGGCAACTTCTTCCAGTTGACCCAGGAAGAAATTCAGATCTTGCTGACCAGAGAGGCGAGAGAGAAGTTGTTTCTTCAGGGAATTACCCTTGCAGGGACAAAATGCTTGTTGATCCGGGACAACCTGTACACTGAAGGGAACAATACCATGGACCTCCGCACCAAAGGCCAGAGTCGGGGCAGCCAGGCAGTGACAGTAGCTCAGATTGAGTCTGTATACCTTGTGGTGATGGGACAAAAAGGAACAGAAGGAGGGCCTCTCAACCTCAAGGCTTTCGAGATGGCAGGTTACATCAGAGAGGCCATTCATCAACACCTGGCCCATTTCTAACTAAATAAATAGGATTTGGTGTTTGACCTGGAATTTGAATTTGGTGTTATCTGTTTTACCTATTCAGTTAACATGGTCTTGAGAAAAAAAGAAAGGGAGAGCCCAGATCAGGTTTGGAGATGAGTGTGTGTATGTGTTTGAGTGTGTGTGTGTGTTCAGGGGGTTGATGACAGGTTGGGGAGTGAGTATTCAGGCATTTGGGTTTCTGGGCCTTTTTTAAACCTAGAACACCATCCCCCCCTTCTCAGCACCTGGAGTTGAGAGAGGTAGACTGGGAACTAGAAAATCTTGATTCTAATCCCAACTTTTTCCTGACTTACTGTGAGATCTTTCTCTCTCTGGGCCTCAGTTTCCTTATCTGTACAATTAAGAGTGCACTATGTCTCTAAGAGCACTTAAAGCTCTGGAAATTTATGATTTTGTAACATTACACACATCCTTCAAGGTCCAGCTCAAGGACTACCTCCTCAAGGAAGCTTTCTCTGCTTGCCTCAACTCTTAGGGCTGACTCTGATTTGAACTCCTAGATTGCTAACATTCTGGGTCATTTGTTTGGTTTTTAATCATACTCTGCCCAACATTTCTTGGATATCTGTCCTATGTTCTTGTTTAACTTTTCATGCACACTTTAGTTTTGTTTCCCAATTTGATTATAATCTCCTAATGGGCAGATAGTGTGTCTTCTACTTATTTTCCTCCTGGGATAACCCAGAATGGGACTCTGTCAGGAGAGTTGGTTACATGCATAAAATTACTTAACAGGAAGTGGGGATTCTGCTGGGTGTGGATAATTGAGGGTGCTTGTGGCTAGGTTTTCCTCTTTCAATTTATAGCTCACCTTTGGACCATTTATCCGTTCATTGTTGTTACTGTCAGGAAAAACATGGGTGGTCAGGAGCTAAGAAAGGAGGTGGAAAATTCTAACCAATCAGTCTGGCTGGTTGCTAGCAGATCTGGGCAAGCTTGGGTAAGAGAAGGCAGTTATGAGAAAGACTAGGTTGAGGAATAAACCATAGTGCTTATTTGACCCTGCTGTCACCAATCCCCAGGGTCAGTGATTATGGAGAACCTTCTTCTGTGTTAATTACAAGGAACCACCTCTATCCACCCCCCACATACACATACCCTCATTGGCTTCTAAAGGTCAGGGTTTAAACATGGGGGTTGTCAAAATCTCTACAGCAGTGCTATTCAATACAAATATAATGCTAGTCACGTATGTAATTTAAAATTTTCTAGTAGCCACATTAAAAAAGAAAAAATGAAACAGGTAAACTTAATTTTAGAAATATACTTTATTTAACCCAGTACATCCAAAATATGATTATTTAAACATGTAATCAATAAAAATATTGATGAGCTATTTTACATGTTTTTATGCCAAGGTTTCAAATCTGGTGTGTATTTTACATTTGCAACACATCTCAATTCAAACAAGCCTCATTTCAAGTACTCAATTTTCACATGCATCTAGTGGCTACTGTATTGGGCAGTGTGAGTCTAGTCCAACCCCATCTAATGTTTGAAACCCCTCTGCAACATCACTGCCAATACATTCATCCACCCATGCAACAAGCTTCGTGCCAGGCATTGACTAAGTAACTAAGGAAAATGTCAAAAAAAAAAAAGAGGAAAAAGAGGCTTCTTACATAAAATTCTAGTGGGGACAAGACAAGTGAAAAGATAAATTACAAAATAATGAAGTAAATGCTATGAAAAATTTTCTTTATTCAAATATGTATTGAGCTCCCACTATGTGTCATGCACTGTTCTAGACACAGCAGTGAACAAAATACACAAAAATCCCATGCTCATGCAGCTTACATTCTAATGAGAGAAACAAATAATATGTGTCAGGAGATAAGTGTCATGAAGACAAACAAAGCAGTATAAACAGAGATGAAAAGTGATGGGCGGGACTATTTTAAACAGACAGGTCAGAAGTAATCTCTCTAAAGAGAGGATGTCTGTGCAGAGGCCTAGTGAAGTGAGGGAGTGAGCCATGTCAAGAACTAGGGGAAGTGTTTCAGGCAGAGAGAAGGGCCATTCAAAGGCCCTGAGTCAGGAGTGTGCCTGGTCCATTGAGGAACTATCAGGAGGCCAATGTTGTTGCAGCCTCCCAGGACAATGCTCCTTTCCCTCCCCAGTTGCAGCATCTTCAAGCATTGTGGGGAGACAGTGGGTGCTGCCTCCCAGGACAGAGCAGCAAAGCAGAGCAAATGCTCTCCTTGCCCTAATTCCGGGCCTTCTCTTTCTAATGAAGTTGACTTAACATTTTCTGGCAGCCACATCATACTGCTGACTCACTTGAGCTCCTAGTTAACTAAACCTGATAAGGCTTTTTCACACTGGCTGCTTTTAATAAAAGAGCTTGAAATAGTGGTGGGGCAATAAGCCAGGAAAAAAAATTGATTGTGGAAGTGGCTTCATTAGAGCCTTTATCTTGGACAGATCCTCAATGAAGAGAAAGAGACCAAGGCAAGATGGAGGGTGAGCAAGGTGAATCCTTAAGATAATAGAGCCTTCTACATTATTCTTTGCAGCCTGGATCTCCCAAGCAGAGATGTGTCCAGGAAACAGGGCCACTGAGGAAAAAAGTCCTTGTCAGTTAGAGGGGCCCAGGCAAATCTTTCATTAGAGGACAAGTTAAAGAACCCAGATGCCCCATTGAACAAGAAACTTAATTGGGCCTATGACGGACTGAAGTCCAGGGTAGTAAGCTTGGAGGGGGAAGGGAACCCGGGTCTTGACCATCTAGCAGAGATCCTGCCCTTTCCAGCCAGAGAGAAGCACTTTACTGCGGGACCAGGCCATGGCCCTAGCCTGTTGCTATGGTGAAGTCTTTCCCTGGAGACTGAATGTGTCTGGCATAAATAAGCTGGAACTGAATGTGGAGAGAAACTCATTTGGGCTGTCCTATTCCCAGAAGGCATCAGGGGAAGCCATCATGGGAGGGTTCAGGGTCATATCAGGGAAGCTTGATCCTTGCTGGGAGGACCCATCTCTTCTCTCCATCCACCCTGTGTGCCCTTGACATTTTGGGTGCTCACTTAACCTTCCTCTGCTGCCTTGGTGACCACTTTTCCGCTCTTGTACCCTGCAGTCCAGCCACACTGGACAACACATTGTTTTCAGAACATGCTTCACAATTTCCCCCATAGTGTTTTCAGAATTCACCACCACCTGTCCTCCTTCTCCAATTCCCTAACAATTTCAAGTGCATATCCTACTCATTTTTTTCAGGCCCAGCCACCAGACCCATTCCTCTAAGGGTATTGCTTAATCTCCAAGTTTGGAGGTGCTCCCTCATGCCTTGGCATTCCCATCTCATTCTTTACACTTCTCCTATGATACTTAACTCTTTCAACTTTTAGTCCTAACCATGCATGTACATATCTTCTCTCTCTTATTAGCCTGCAAGCCTAGAGATGACTATTTGGCTGTAACCCCCGTTAGCAGGCTTTTGTGCTAGGAAGTTCTCAATGAATACACAACTTACTGGATGATTAAATTAATGATAGAAATAATGAATGAATGGATAAAGGAATGATTTTCCAGCCAAGCCCCTTCCTTGGTTTCCCACAGTTTAAATGAGTGGAGGATGGAGGGATATTGATGATTCCTCTTCATCTCTCCTCTGCCCCACTCCCCAGCACCAGTCACTAATTCCCTTGCATCTAGGTAGAGGGGTGTCTCACTCTGGGAAATCTTTAGCTCTGGCTTTGAGGCTTTATATGATTATTATGTTCCTTGCACAGGGTGAGCTCCATGCCAAGTGAATGGTACACACAGTTAGTGGTATAGGGATTGGGTAGAAAAGTTCTCTTTGAGTGCTGTCTTTGCTCATTACTGCATGGAATGTGCATACTCTCAGCTAATTAAGAGTTGTACATGCAATCTATTCATTTATTCATATGTTTATTTATTTTCTTGGATTATTTATAAAGGCATTTACAATGGGGTGAAAAGGCTTGAATTCAGAGAGTCTGAATCCCAGCCCTGAGTTATCACTTATGAGGTATATAACCCTGAGCAAATCACTTACCTCTATGTGCCTCTTGTTTTTCACCTAGAAAATGGAGGTGTTGATACCTGCAGGGTTGGTGTGGAGATCAAACGAAAAAATGAGCACAAAGTGCTTTGGAAAGTGTCAAGTGTTTTGGATATCAGGTCAGCCATGGGGATGGGGATGGGAGTTAAACTAGAGCCATCTGTCTTCAAGCAGGTACTTAGTGGGGGTGCAGGCTAAGCTCCCAGGCAGTTGACAACAGAGTTTGGAAACTTTGGTTTTAAAGTGCCAGTTATAGCAGAGGCATTTACTGATTTTGAGGTGGCCACGGGTGGGGGTGGCAGGGTAAGAATAAAGTGCTACCTCTGATACCAGCTCAACACAAGGTTGACATGAGGGAAGCCATATTGTAGAAAAGAAACCATATTGTAACTTTGAATGATCTCTGACTAACTCTGGACTTTATGGTCCCTCCCAGCTGCTATAAGTTGATAACTTTGTTCTTTTGAGTTCCTTAGGAATGCAATGACCCCCAGGGCAGAGAATCTATGCTGATAGCCATCATCAATGACAACTGAAAGACCAATGGGCATAGGGCATTGCTCCAGTCTCTGCATATTAAGTAAAACAAATGACTGCCAGGAACTAAGACTAGGTGGATGCCCCACCCTGAGACCAGACGCCTCCCCCACCTAGAGACCAGCCCCAATATAACTGGCCTGTAGTCTTTGTTCTGTAAGATGGTTCTTTGAGACATTAGTCGGTCATCTTCCCCCTTGCTAGCAAGCTGTAATAAACCCTTTCTTTTTTTCCACCATCTTGTCTCTTGATGATTGGCTTTTGTCTTGCAGTGAGCAGATTGTGCCTTTTGTGTGGTAACACCTCTTGTGGAAAGGTGGAGGCAGTTTTTAGGCACAGCAGCAAACAGCCTCATCTTTGTGGCCTAGAGGGGAACAGGGTGGCCATTTCCTAATGGTAGAGCACTGAGTGCTTTACAGTTTATAAAAAGCTTTTGTCATTCATTCATTCATCAAATATTTATTGAGTGCCTACAATGTACTTACTGTGAATAGAGAAATGAAAAAACAATGTAGTAATTGATATTAGAGAGTGTATTCATTCATTCATTCATTTAAATATTTACTGAGTGCCCACTATGTTTCAAGCACTGTTCTAGGCACTGACAACACAACAGTGCACAAAATAGAGAAAAACCCCTGCTCTCATGGAAACTCCATTATAGTCTGGGAGACAAATACACAAAATTAAGTAAAATACATAATGTATCAGATGGTGATAAGTGCCAAGGAAGATAAAAAAAGAAAGCAGAGAAGGGAGACAGGAAATGCTAGAGCAGAGTGGAGATTTACATTTTTAAATAAGGTAGTTAAGGAGTGTTGTCTTAGTCCTGTTCAGGCTGCTATAACAAAATACCACAAACTAGGTAGCTTACAAACAACAGAAATTTATTTCTCACAGTCCTGGAGTCTGGGAAGTCCAAGATCAAGGCACCAGCATGGTCCTATTTTGGTGAGAACCCTTTTTCTGGTTCATAGCTAGCACCTTTTCACTGTGTCCTCACATGGTGGAAGCATGTAGGTAGCTTTGTGGAATCTCTTTTATAAGAGCACTAGTCCCATTCATGAGGACTCCACTCTCATGACCTAATCACCTCCCACAGGCCCCACCTACTACATCACCTTTGGGGGTTAGGATTTCAACATATGAATTTTGGGGGGACACAAACATTCAGACCACACCGAGTACCTTACCCATAGGCAACATTAAAGAAAAGACCTGAAGGAAGTAAAAGAGCAAGTCACATGTATATCTGGGGGAAAAGAGTATTCCAGGCAAAGGCAAAAGCTATGAGGTAAAAGCAGAATTGGTATGTTTGAAGCTGGAGTGAAGGCTGGAATGGAATGAGCAAGGAGGGGAAAGGAGTAGTAGGAGATGAGATCAGAAAAGTTAAGTGGGCTAAATCTTATAAGGTCTCATAGGAACTTAGCTTTTATGCCAAATTAGTGGGAGCTTTTGGAGAATTTTCAGCAGAGAGGTGATATGATCTGACTTGTGTTTTAATGAGATCATTCTGATTGCTATGTTGAGAATAGACTGCAGGAGGGCAAAGGAGGAAGCAGGGGACCAGTCATAGGGCTACTGCAATGATGGTGGTGGCACAGAGTAGGGTGGTAGCAAGGGAGGTGGGAATAAGCAGTCAGATTCTGGATGTTGTTTTGAAGGTAAAGCAAACAAAATTTGATGACATATTGGATATGAGATGTGAGAGAAAGAGAATATTCAATGATAACACCAACATTTTGGGCCTGAGAAACAGGAAGGAGTTGCCATTTGATGAAATGGACAGCACAGCAGGAGAAAATTTATGGTGGGGTGGAGGGGTTGTAGATGAGGAGCTCAGTTTTGGTCATGTTAAGTTTGAGATGCCTATTAGATATCCAAGTGGAAGTCTTAAATGTTAAATAGGCAGTTGGTTAAATGAGTTTGATACATGAGTCTGGCATTGAGGAGAAATGTCTGGATTGGAAATATTGGTTTGGGAGTTTTCGGAATATACCTGGTACTTAAAGCCACAAGAATGGATGAGATCACCAAGGGTGTGAGTGTAGATAGAGAAGCCAAATGGTTAGTCTGTGACAGGATTGGGATCAGTGGTGTGCTGGTAAATGTTGAGCAATCAGTTCTCTGAAAGAAAAAAAGTCCCAGTTTGTAGCATTTGCCAATTTCCATGATGTAAATTCTCCCATTATGGCAAATTTCAACCTACCAAGGTGATGTCAACTAGTCACAAAATTCCTGAAAATTTAACAATTGGCTCTCACTAGCTGATACAGGTCAGCTCAACTGGAACAGAACCTAGATCCCAGTCATGGGGCCCTTCTACTGAGCCCCAATCTTCTTGATACTTGGGCAATATTAGAGATACGCTGAAAAGGAGGTTAGGGGCAGTACCTGAATCTTGAGTCCTTTTGGGATTGGCCCTAATACTACTTACCAGAGGGATGTGGAGTGTCCCTCTCACAAGGAAACCTTCCTGTCTACAAATCTCTCCAGTGTCTTTGATTTTCCAGAGTGCCTCTTTTAATAAAGGCATCCTCTTCCAAAGACCCTTGGTAAAATGCCAATCTCAGTCATAGAAGGGACGTCTAATTTTCATTAGACGTGATTTGATTAGGGACAATGGGAAAGGAGTAAGAGATGGAAGTGATTACATCCACATCTATACCATTTAATTGTTTCTTCTCTGCAGAAATGGCACCACCATTTCTCCAGATGATCAAGGCACACACTTGGCAGTCATCTTTAACACCTCCTTCTCCTGTAAACCCACCCTTACACGTAGTCAATTACCAAGTCCTATTAATTATACTTCCTAAATACCTCTCAAGTCTGTCCACTTTCCCTTCATTGCCACTGGTACACACTAATCCAAGCTACTTTCATCTTTTACCTATGATTTAGCCTTCTAGCAAGTTTTCCTTCCTTCAGGCTACCCACCTGAAGGATTATGTTTTTTTAATCTCCACAAAGCAGCTAGGATTATGCTTTTTAAATGCAAATCTGATGGCACTCTTCTGCTTAAAACACTTTTGTGGCTTCCAGTTGCCCTTAGGATAAAAACAGATAACCCCACCATAGCCTACAAAGCCTTGCAAAGTCAGGTCCTACCCACCTCTTCAACTTCATCCTGAACTATACTCCCTCCCTCTATACCACAGCCATAACCAAATGTATCAAGCTCTTTCTCACTTTACAGAGCTTTGCACTTTTGTTTCCCTCTGCCTGGACCCCTCCTTCTCTCCTTTTACTTCTATCCCCCAATGTCTCCAGATAATGCCTTCTCATTCTTCAGACCTCATCTGAAAAGTTGCTTTCTCTAGGAAGTCCTCCAAGAATATGCATACTGGTTAGGTCCACCCAATATATGCTCCTAAACACCATGCACTTGTCCTTCAGAAGTTCAGAGAACTTTTTCATTGTCTTCCTTCCCTATCAGGCTGTTAGTGTCAGAAAAATTGGAATTAGTTTGCCTTGTTCACTGCTTCACTCCTCCTATATCACATAATAGATAATAAATATTTGTTGAATGAATCAATTAATTAATATATTTCAGGGCCCTCAAATTCATTATATCCCAAACTAAACTTATTATCTCTACTTCCACCACCATACATGCTCTCTCTTCTAGTATTTCATACATTAATTTATAGCATTGCTGGCTTATTTAGGTTCTCTCAAAAACAGAGTCTAAGACAAGTATTTATAAACAGTAATTTATTTAGGAGGTGATCCCAGGAAACATGAGTGAGGGAGCAGAGAGAGACACTGAAGGAGGAAATATAATGTAAAGATGCATTACTGAGGTAACTACTGTAGACAACAGATCCTTGATTCCACCAGGATCTCTGAGAAGCATGCAGAATGTCTTCCAGAATTGTCTACTTGAGTGTCTTTCAAAGGCTAGAAAATATATCTCATCCCATTTCCCTTTCTCCACTGATTGAGGGTTGCTCTTGAGGGCATTAATTTTTCCCTCCACTTCTGGGTTACTTTTGAGAAAGCCCCATGGCATCAGAAAAGGCACTGGGGCAAAATGCAGAAAGATGTGTGCTCTTGAGGTAGGACACTTGGGTCTAGAGGTGAGTCAGAACAGTCCATTAGAGCTCCAGCTAAAACTCAGAAGTGGCCCAAGGGGATGTGATATAGGTGCCAAAGGTTTCTGCTCAACCACTGTATTAGTATCTATTACTATGTAACAAATTACCACAAACTTGGCAGTTTAAAAAAAAACTCACTCATTAGCTCACAGTTCTGTATCTCAGAAATCTGGGTGGGTTTAGCTGGGTTCACTGCTTAGGGTCTCACAGGGCTGAAATCAAGATGTTGGTCAGGCTGAACTCTAATCTGGAGGCTCTGAGGAATAATCCACTTCCAAGTTCATTCATATTGTTGGCAAAATTCAATTCCTTATGGTTGTAAGACTGAGGCCCCTGTTTCATTGCTGGCTGTCAGCCAAGGGTCGCTGTCAGCCCCTAGCAGCCGCTTTCAGGTATTTCCACATGGCCTCCTCCATTTCAGAAATGGAGAGTCACCCTCATTTTGAATTCCATTCACTTCAAATCTTTCTGACTTTCTCTTTTGCTTCCTGCTAGAGAAAAGCCTCTGCTTTTAAAGGACTTGTGTGATTAGGTTAGGCCCACCTAGATAATTTCCTTTTCTTAAAGTCAACTGATTGGTAAACTTAATTACATCTACAAAATTCTCTGCCATATAATGTAACATAATCATGGGAGTAACACCAGGGGGCAAAGGTCATGGGTACTGTCTTAGAATTCTGCCTTTCACTACCGTGTACTTAGTTGTCTCTTTCCTCTCCCTCTCTCCCCACATCCAGTCACTACATCACGTCTATTTTGTCTCCAATCTCTCCTATCTCTATCCTCTCTTCTCCATCCCACTGCTTAGTGTCAGGCCTTCATCTTCTCCCACCTGCATAAATGAAACAATCTCTTGACTGGTTTCTCCACTTCCAATCCCACCCCTTTTCTAATCCACCTTCCACAATCCAGTCAGAATTGTCTTTCTAAAGTGTAGACCAAATTATGTCACTCTGCCTTTAAACCTTCCATAGATCCCCACTGTTTAAAGGGTAAAGCTCAGGGGCCGCCCGGTGGCGCAGCGGTTTAGTCCGCGCTTGGCAGCCCGGGGTTCGCGAGTTCTGATCCCTGGCGCCCGCCGACGCACTGCCTGCCAGCCATGCCGTGGCGGCGTCCCATATAAAGTGGAGGAAGATGGGCACGATGTTAGCCCAGGGCCAGTCTTCCTCAGCAAAAAGGGGAGGATTGGCGACGGATGTTAGCTCAGGGCTGGTCTTCCCCACAAAAAGAAAAAAAATAAACAAAAAAAAAAATAAAGGGTAAAGCTCAAATCCTTTATATTTTATTTATCAAAGTTTTTATACTTTATGTTTATCACAAATGAATGCAGCAATCTATAATAGTATCTCATATAGTATTATAGTAAATAAAGTTATAACACATAAAATAATGAAATATAAACAGAAAATGAGGACCAAGGAAAACAAAAACATAAAATGAAGATTGTAGGCCTAGATGAGTTTTACATTTGGCTCTAAGCTCCCTGATAGCTAAAATAAAAATGGGATATGATCAATTACATTTAATCTCATTATCATAAAGGAGGAAGAAAATCTTTTATTAGCTCTGAGTGATGAAAGATGTCTTGACCCAACATTTGTATGGTAAAAGCAGCAATGGATTTCAAATGACTATTTGAAATGACTGGGTGGGATATAGCAAGTTCTTCACAATTTATCTTTCAGCTTCCCAGACCCACTCCTGCCATTCCCCCAGAAAACACTTCTGCCTTAGTCCTTGGAACTACTCTCTGCCCTGCAAACATAGCCTATCGGTTCATTCATCCATGACTTTGCTTGGGTTAGTCCCTCTGCCCTTTTCTTTAAGGTCTAGGTCAAATGATATTTCCCCTGTGAAGTGTTCTTGTTACCTATTCCAGAGTTCTTCCCTTTACATAAGAGCTTGAAAACTCAAATGCTTTCAGGGGTCAGACAAATATAATATCAGCCATGGAGAACTTATTACATTAACTCTTTAAATCCTCACGAACTCCTTATGAGTTGGCATTATCATCCTCCTGATATACAGATGGGAAATTGAATGACAGCTATTAAGTGGCAGATCTAGGCTATGCAAGCAGGAGGTCTGACCCTAGAGCCCCAGTATTCTTAACCATTGCACATACTGCCTCTCAGATAGCAGGTATATGACAAAAGAGAGTAGTTTGGACCTGAGAGTTCATACTTCATGTAAAAGTCATCATGTTAATATTTTTTAACAACATCGTGCTGGCCAAACAATACGTGACTTTAGGCCTTAAGAATAGCTATCACCAGTTTGTAAACTTTGCTTTATTCTTTTCACCATAAACTGCCTGAAGTATCCCAAACCAGGGAGAATCCTGAGGCTAGGTCTGTCTTTGCTGAGTATCTCCTCTACCTACCCCTCTACCTCCCATATAGGTTTCAGCCAGTCAGAGGGCCCAGCAATCATAACTTAGCCCCAATTGCCACTTCTAAGGGGCTAGAAAGGGTGTAGAGCTTAAGCTCTGTCTTTCTCTCTCCCCAAGAGAGTTCCTAGCACTGAGTCTGTGACAAGAGGATCTAATGTCTAATGGGGTTCCACCCACCATGCAGATCTTCTGTTTAATTTCCTGTGACTGAACAAGCTCTAATACTAAATGCTGGTTTCAAAAATAGCCACATTGCTGCTTGCGGTCTGGGTATTTCCTCCTCCTCCTCACTACTTCCTCCAGTGCAACACCCCAGAACTTTGCAAGACTCAATGCCATCTCTCCTCTGCCTTTCTTCACCAAACCTCCTCCACAAAACAGGGTTCCATTTCACTTCTGGCCTGGCCCAAGAAGAGAAACTTATCAAGCACCTTTCTTCAAGTATTGAAACCTATTTGAGGAGGGAGCATTCTGCTCTTTACACAGACCAAAAAGATGACCCAGAGTTTATGTGATTCAACAAAGAGCAAGCCAAACAACCTCTCAATTTTAGAAATCTTCTCTGAGTCTCTGGTTCAGTGTACAAAACAGAGGACTCTGTGTTTCCTGCCTAAGCAGCTCTCGGATCCTGCTTCAGAGTTGAATTGTGACTATGTCCAGTTTAGTCAAAGCCATTGACTCAATGTGGGACAGAGGCACTAAGTGACTGTGGAGTAGGGTGGATTCCTGAAGACCAAGGAGCAAAAGGAGGAGCTAAATCTATAAGGTGAAAGCCCTGTGCATGAGGTAAGCCCTGGAGTCTAAACTAGCCATGGGCCCAGAATTCATTCAACAAGCCCTGCTTCTATTCCGTCAGTCTCTGATCCTCACCTTTCTTGATTTGTTTTTAACTCAATTCAGGTCAATAGGCCCTATGTGATTCTGCTCTCCACTACTTCTCTGATGTTGTTGCCTAACACTCTTTCCCTCACACTCTCTGCTTCAGCTACACTGGCCTCCTCGAATGCTCCAACTTCAGGACATTTGCACTTGTTGTTTCCACACCTTGAAGTACTCCTTCTCCAGATATCCTCATGTCTAATCCCCTTATTTATGTTAGACTTTTACTCAAATGCCACCTTTTCTGAGAAGCCTCCCTTGACTCTCCTAACATACCCCCTACCCTTGTCACTCTCTCTCTCTTACCATGCTTTACTTTTTTTTAATAGCACTTATTACTACCTAACGTATGATATATTATTTGTTTACTTGTTTTCTGTATTCCATAATAGAATGTAAGTACCATGAGGACACGGATGTTTGACTGTTATGGTTACTGTTACATTCCCAGTAACTAGTACAGTGCCTAGTGTATAGTAGGTACTCAGTAAATATTTGTTGAAAGAGTGAATGAAGAAACATTTATAAGGGCCTACTATGCTGCAGATCTTGTGTTAGGCTATACTGAGAGGAGAAAGGGAGTTGGAGATAGAGTCTCTGTCTTAGGGTGGGAGGAGGAGGCTTACTAACCAGTCAGGGAGTCAAATCCATCCACAAGTAACTCTCCTGAGGTAGAATGTGGTAGCTGCTATAATGAGGGCCTTTGGTCCTCAATGGGAGGACAGGGGTGAGAGATCTGAATCCAAAATGGGATAATTTCTGAAAACTTTGGGAGGAGGTGGGATATGAGCTGTGCTTATGTGGATGGGCAGAACTGTCAAAGTTGAGAGAAGCAAAGGGAAGGGAATTTCAGGTAGAGGGGACAGCTTGAGCAAACACACAGAGATGAAAAAGTGGCAAAAGTGTTTGGACAGACAACAGAAGTTCCTCTAGAGTGGCTGGATGTAAAGTAAGCTGCATCAAAGTGAATGGGAAAGGCAGATTAGGGTTAGGGTGGTAGGCCTCTGGCTCTTTAGGCTAACTATGAAAATTAAGAGGCATCTAACAAAAATGAATTGTGTACATTTATGAAAGCAAGGAGCAAGCATACTGAACTCACTTTCTTTCAAAAAGAAATGCCAACCTTCAGTGTGCAATTAATGTGCTACACCATCAGAAAAATTCCTGCAGGGGCACTAATGCATAGTGAAAAATATAATGTTTTTCAGGCTCTTAGATTTTTCTGAACCTGCCTGCAAGCCTGATTTTAGATGTCCCAAAAGGTTTCTCACTCAATTCTCACAACTGGGACAAATTATTGCCACTAAATGCATCTGTTCTTTATCAAATGGCCCATCATCCAGGTAATCTGAAAGAACTGCATACTACATATAAAAAAATCATTTGCACATTGCTTTTTAAAAATCTTCCAAGCCTCCATTGCTGCTTCTCAGCACTCTTGCAATGTCAGCTATATAGTCCACTCTGCTCCATCATCAATATCATTGTCATTGTTATCATTGTCATCACCACAACCATCATCATATTATTACTTTAGAGTGAGGAGAGGGGACAGGAACATTTCAGTAGTTACTTGAAGAGGTCCTTCATTTTCACAGATCTGCCCTCTCACTATTAGTACAGGCATCTTTGTTTTTGAGTGTGTGTTGTTTTTAACTTTCCAGCACCCCTTTCTTTCCTTTTGGAGGAAGACTCCCCAATTTCCCTTTGGGGAACCTCCCTCCCCCACCCTCAGTCCACATGGTTCAGTAGGCTGACAACACCTTCTCTTCCTGACTCATTGTTCCCCTGACCATAGTGAGTGGTTCAGGGATGAGAAAGTGACTGACACAGGGCCAACCCTGGAACTTTTGCTGGAACTATTGGTAACACTATGTTTTATTTCCATTGGAATTACTAGATATACGAATGAAGATAATAACTGCAAGAACTTGTTGAGCATTTACCAATATTCTAAATCTTTTGTGTGGATTAACTCATTTCATCATCACAGTAACTCCATGAAGTAGATAGTATTATTATCCCCATTTTACTGGGGATGCGGAGAATCAAGTAACTGTCAAAGTCACACAGTAAATGGAAGAACAAGGACTCCTCTGGCAGTGGAACTCTAGAGCTTATGTTCCTGATCACTAGGCTATATTGTAGATGAATATATGATATAAGCCTGAAGTTACTGCGGGTAGAGCTGAGGGTGACTGAGGATGAAACTGAACTATTAAGAGAGAGAAGCCAGGTCCTAAAGATGTCATTGAGCTCCTGGATCCAGATATCCTTGATCTTTTGAGGTATCTGAATCAATATATTCTCTCTTTTTTTTTTTTTGCTTAGGCCAGTTTGAATTGAGTTTCTGTCACTTGCAGCCAAAGTAATCCTGACTAATCTTACTTCCCTTTTGTTTTACTCAGGCCTTGGACTTCCATGAGTCGGAAGGAGGGGAGGGAGAGTCCTGGATAGCATCAGGCTCTCACTGGCTCCCTCATCTCCTACATCTGGAACTACATGACCTCTACCCGCACGTGCAAGACTCTGGTCTTTGGAACAACCACTGACCTAAGACAAGGGAATTGAAAGCATGGCTGAGGAGATTCCCCATCAAGTGCCATTGGCTGGAAGCCTTGCTTGAACCTTGATCACAGTACTACTTGCTAGGCTTCTGCCTTGTTATCAAAACCCTGTCCCCACCTTAAATTCTGGTTTCAGTAGTTCAGTTGCTTCCTGTGTTACTCTTTTTTTTTTCACTGCCTCAGCAATCTGCCTGATATCCCCATCCCTCAGGGGAAAAGGTTCAGGCTTCTCCTTGCTATTTCCTTTCCCAGCTACTGGAGTCCACCTTGAAGCCCCAAGTTGATGGCTGAGGTTCTGCTACTTGTTGAGAGACTTCCCAAATGCCAAATGCCTGCCTGATTTCCTTATATCCTGTATATCTGATTTCCCTGTGGTATTTGCTGCTAATCTGCTTTAGTCTGGTCTTTGGCATAAAGGACGTGCTCAATAAAAGATAGTTTATTGTAGTAGGCCTCTATTGTTTACCTTCATAACATCCATCCTGGAGCATCTTCCTTCCCCCAAATCCCTTTTTGATTTCTTTTTGTGGATCCATGTGATAATGTTTGAAGGAAACTGATTCTACCCTTAAGTTCAGGAGTTGAGCAATTAACACATTCTATCCTCTATCCACAAAGATTAGTTCAAGGGTGGTTATGTGACTTAAGCTGATCAAATCAAAATGAATCTCAGACATATAATGAGAAAACTGGAACAAACATGCTCTTTTTTAGATGTACAAATTGAAGTGTGTAGGCCTTGAAGGTGTTGGCAGCCATCTTGGGGAGCTAGCTTTAGTCTGAAGCCAACATCATGGAAAGTAGGGTGAAGAGAGGGAAAGAAATCAGGTCCCTCTTGACAATGTTGAGCTGCCAGATAAAGCCTCCCGTGAAGCTAGCCCTATCTCTGGACTTCTCAATTATGTGAAATAGTTTTACTTTTTAAGTCAATTTGAGCAGGATTTCCTTTCACATTTAACCAGAATAATTTCAAATGACATTTTTTTTGTGGTCCCAATTATTTCTGGTCAGCTTCTAACTGAGCCATATGCAGTAGCATTGAGAGATAGGAAGATAATATATGTTTTAGTAAAGGCATAGATGAGAAGGGACAATGTGTGGAAAGGTCAGGGGGAAAGATCCTTGGGAAAGAGGATGGTTATTTTTAAGGTCTAGTGTTGCACTGTCCAATACAATAGCCACTAGCCATATGTAGCTGTTCAAATTTAAATTAATTAAAATTAGATGAAATTAAAAACTCAGTTCCTTACTTATGCTAGTAAATTTCTAGTTCTCTATAGCCACATGAGTGGCTACTGTACTGGGTAGTGCAAATTAAAGAACATTTCCACCATCAGAAATGTTCTATTGGACAGTGCTGCTCTAAAGCAAGAAGCAAGAGCAATCATTCTCAACCATGGCTGCACATTGGAAAACCTAAAGAGCTTAAAAAATAAATACTGATGCTCATACTCCAGCCTAAATCCAGTGAATCAGGGTTTCAAAGGATGGGGCTCACATATCAGTTTTTTAAAAAGCTCCCCATGTATTTCTAATGTACATCCCAGTCTGGGAAACATTGCCAAATCTTGCTATTTAAAATGTGGTCAGAGAGGAGTGACATCAGCATCATGGCAGCATAAGATGGTCCTCATTTTTGTCCACCCTTTAATAACTAAAATTTGGCATCCATCCATGAACAAAAGTCCCTTTGTGAGAGTTGTGGGATCCAGCACCATATGTCAAGGCACCCGGGAGAAGTCTTGCCCATATGTGCGTCAGGTAATAGGAAGACAGACCTTGGTATGGACTGAGGAATTGGCAGGAGACTGTTAACTGGCTTCAGTCCCTCTCAGCCATTGTCTGACAGCACCTGGAGAAAATGGACTTGGGCAGACACCCATGTATGAGAGAGCCTTTGTAGAAGTCTAGGTTTCCAGAGGAGAAGTTTCAGCCCTCTGTTGAAGCAAAAAACAAAAGAGAAAGAATGAGTTTGGATGCATTGGAGTGAGTAAGAGGAACTTTGCCAGCATCACCCCTCCCCCCAAGGCAACACAGTTTAGAGCTAGAGGATGCTGGCGTTCTCTCCCAGGAGGGAGAGGGAGAGCAATTGGTGAGTACTCTGCTTCCCAAGCTGTGTGGGACACTGCTAAAGAAACTCATTTCTCTCCTGTAGCACCCAGAGTATTAAAGTGGGACCTCCATGACTGGGAGGAGAGAGGAGATTGGAAAAGAGGCAGATAAGAATATCAGAGGCCATTAAATAGATGTGATTACTGTTGACTGTGTTATGGACTCCATCAGAGATCCTGTCCATGAGCTTCTGGGAAAATCTCACCTGAAGATTTCCTCAACTGGTCTGTGGGCACCCTCAATGCCCTAATGTCAAATCCACACCTCCACTCACCCTACGGCTGGCTCATTGTGTGCATTCCTGAGGGCAGCAGTGAGAATGAGCTTTCATAGACAGGAAGCACAGCAGAAAACAGGCCAGAGTTGGCTGGTGAGGGAGACACTCCAATCTTGAGTTGTAGTGCCACCTTCAGGAAAACAAAAGAAAGGTTTCCAGCAGCAGGCCTGATGCATTTTAATGTCAAGAAAAGACATACAAGCTTAAGAATTCTCGCACAAGAGGGAGCAAGAAGCATGGAGCAGTGTATTCATTCAACGCCAGAGAAAGCCATAGAATATAAAGCAGGAACAATAAAAAGTATCTCACATCTGAAGGCAGCTACTAAAGATAGAAGGAGATGACTGCTGCTTCAAATGCAAAAATAGCAATGCAAAACCCCAAGGAATGCAAAGAATCAAGGAAACATGGCATCACCAAAATATCACAATAATCCTTCAGTAACCAAACCCAATGACATGGAGATATGTGATTTACCTGATAAAGAATTCAAAATAGCTGTTTTAAGGAAAGTCAGTGACCTAAAAGAAAGCACCTTCAACAAAATCGGGAAAACAATACATGAACAAAATGAGAAATTTAACAAAGAGATAGAAATCATTAAAAAAAGAGAAATTCTGGAGCTGATGAATTCAATGAACGAAATGAAGACTGAAATAGAGAGATCAACAGCAGAATAGATCAGGCAGAAGAAAGAATCAGTGAGTTAGAGGACAGGAACTTTGAAATAACCCAGTTAGAGGAGATCAAAGAAAAAAGAATGAAAAAGAGTGAAAAAAACCCTACATGATCTATGGGATTTCATCAAAAGAAAAATATTAGAATAATCAGAATTGCAGAAGGAGAAGAAAGGGAGAAGGGAGCAGAAATTTTATTTACAGAAATACTCGTTAGAGAATAATAATCAGTTCAATAAATGGTGTTGGGAAAACTGGATAACCACATGCAGGAGACTGAAATGGACCACTGTCTTTTACCATTCACAAAAATTAACTAGAAATGTATTAAAATTTTAAATATAAAATCTGAAACTATAAAACTCCTAGAAGAAAACATAGGATAAAATCTCCTTGACAATGGTCTTGGCAACAATTTTTTGGCTATGACGCCAAAAGGACAAGCAACAATAGCAAAAATTAATAAGTGGGACTACATCAAATTTAAAAGCTTCCACACAGCAAAGGAAACCAATAAAATGAAAAGGCAACCCACAAAATGAGAGAAAATATTTTCAAATCATATACCTGATAAGGGGTTAATATCCAAAATATATAAAGAACCCATACAACTTAATAACAAAAAAACCCAAACAATCCAATTAAATAATGGGTAAAGGAACTGAATAGACATTTTCCCAAAGAAGACCTGCAAATGGCAAGAGGTATATTAAAAGACACTCATTATCAGTAATCATTATGGAAATGCAAATCAAAGTGATAATCATCTATCATCTCACATGGCTATTTTCAAAAAGAAAAGAGATAATTGTTGGCAAGGTTGTGATGAAAAAGGAACTCTGCACTGTTGGTGAGAATGTAAATTGGTTCAGCCACTATGGAAAACAGTATAGAGGTTCCTCAAAACATTAAAAATACAATTACCATGTGATCCAGTAATCCCACTTCTGGGCATACATTCAA
The DNA here is from genome assembly GCA_031878705.1 of Tapirus indicus. Lineage (NCBI taxonomy): Eukaryota > Metazoa > Chordata > Mammalia > Perissodactyla > Tapiridae > Tapirus > Tapirus indicus. Next base: position 52,253,578 of record CM062942.1, read on the forward strand.
AGAAAATGAAAACAGGATATCAAAGAGATATCTGCACTCCCATGTTTACTGCAGCATTAGTCACAACAGCCAAAATATGGAAACAACCTAAGTGTCCGTCAACAGATGAGTACATAAAGTAAATGTGGTATATCTATACAGTGGAATATTATTCAGCCATGATAAAGAAGGAAATGCTGCCATTTGTGACAATATGGATTGACCTTGAGGGCATTATGCTAAGTGAGATAAGTCAGACAAAGACAAATATTGTATGATCTCACTTATATGTGGAAGACTTTTAAAGAAAAAGTCTAACTCATAGAAACAGAATAGAGCAGTGGTTGCCAGGGACTGAGGGGTGGGGGAAGTGAGGAGATGTTGGTCAAAAGGTACAAACTTGCTGTTAGAAGGTGAATAAATTCTGAGGAATCTAATGCACAGCACCATTATTACAGTGAACAAGTTGCTAAGAGACTGAATCTTAAATGTGCACACCATGAACAAGAAATGAGAATTATGTGACCTGATGAAGGTGTTAGCTAAAGCTACCATGGTGACTATATTGCAATATATGTGTATCAAATCAACACATGTACACCTTAAACTTACACAATGTTTTGTCAATTATATATTTTTTAAAATGTGGTTAGAGAAAACCAGAAGCATTGGCATCACCTGTGAGTGTAAGAATATAGAATTTTAGATATCACCTCATATGTACTAAATCAGATGCTGAGTTTCAACAAGATCTCTAGGTGATTCATATACACATTAAAGTTTGAAAAACACTGCTCTGCAGGAACTCAGGAAGGGCCAAGAAAGGAAAACGATTAGAAGGTGTGGACCTTAAGGAATACCCAAGCCTGGCTAGAAAGTGTCACTTTTCTCTCTACGTTTCCATTTCTCTAACTGTAAAATAAAGGGATCAGACAACATGGTATCATGGTCCTCTAACTTGCTTGACTGTGTTGGCAGAGACCTTAAAGGTCATATGGCCCAATGTTTCCCAACCCAAACTAGACTTCAGACCAGTAAGCTCTCTAATATGAATCCCAGGAGTGCGGAACGTGAATTGAGGAGCAAAAGAATTGAGATGCAACTTCTGTCACCTGGAAGAGGGTGAGAGAGGGAGCAGGCTTGAAGAAGCCAAAATATGCCTCAGTCAGCTAAGGGCCAGTGGTTGAGAAATAGTGCCCTAGCTAACCCCTTCCCATCTGAAGTTTTAATTTGTCTATGTCATTACATCTAGGTGGCTGTCCAGCTCCTCCTTGCATACTTTCAGTGATCAGGTTCCCCCTCACTCATTCCAGCCATGGTCAGAGATAATTGTTAGAAAGTTCTTCATTGTGTTAAGCATAACTCTATTTCTGTATGCTTTCCACACATGGGTCCTAGCTCTTGCCCCTTGAGTGACACAGACTGCACCCTCTGACTTGAGACAGCACTTCAAAGTTTCAAAGTCCATGTACCCCTGAGTCTTCCCTTCTCTGGGCTAAAGAGTCTTAATTCTTTCAACCTAATTCCTTGGGTTACAGCCTCCTCTCCGACCTGTTCGCTTCCTTCTTGACATGCCCCAAGTCGTCTGTCTCCTTAAAGTGCAAGGCCTAGGACTGAACAAATACTCTGCAAGGTGTCTGGTGAGCACAGAATCAATTATTTAATGAAGACTTATATCAGGAAAGGCACACATAGCAGCAGTCAATACTTTTTCATGAATCAGAAGCCAAGGCATTGCCAATGCCTATGCCCAAAGACCCCCATCCTTAAGCTATGAAGCATCCACCTATGTTACTGATCTGATGACCTCTTCCCCAAGGGCCAGAAGCAGAATTCATGCTTTCCTGCTCAAATGAAGATGAGAAACCATATAAAAGCCAATGATCTAACTTCATTTAAGTGCATTTGTATTATCTTGTAGAAACCACTATGGATTTACATTAAACCATTAATTTAATTAATGGAATTACTGGGCAGCTCTTTTAGGGGGTAGCTGTGTCTGCTGGCAGAATTTCAGGAAGAGAAAGTGCAACAGGAAAAGTATCAGCCAACTCATCCCAGGAAAAACTGCATTCACTGCCAACACCACCAAGTTTGGCCAATTTGCTAGTTTCTTCAAACCTTATGATTCCTTGCTTCAGAGGGAGTGCCATCTGAGAGTCAGAATTCTTTTTTGTTGTTGTTGTGAGGAAGACCAGCTCTGAGCTAATATCCATTGCCAATCCTCCTCTTTTTTGCCGAGGAAGACTTGCCTTGGGGTAGCATCTGTGTCCATCTTCCTCTACTTTATATGGGACACTGCCACAGCATGGCTTGACAAGCAGTGCATCAGTCCACGCCTGGGATCCAAATCTGCAAACCCTGGGCTGCTGAAGAGGAGTGAGCAAACTTAACTGCTACACCACCAGGCCAGCCCCTGAGAGTCAGAATTCTTTTATTTATTTCTTTTATTTTCGTTTTTATTGATGTCTTAATAGTTTATAACATTGTGGGGTTTTAGTTGTACATTATTATTTGTCCATCACCATGTGGATGCATCCCTTCACCCCTTGTGCCCACCCTCCACCCCCTTCCCCTTGGTAACCACCAACCAGTTCTCTCTGTCTGTGTGTTTGTTTCTATTCCACATATGAGTGAAATCATGTGGTGTTTATCCTTCTCTCTCTGGCTAATTTCACTTAACATAATACCCTCTAGGTCTATCCATGTTGCAAATGGGACAATACTGTCATTTTTTTGTGGCTGAGTTGTATTCCATTGTGAATATATACCACATCTTCTTTATTCGTTCATCCATTGGTGGGCACCTAGGTTGCTTCCAAGTCTTGGCTATTGTGCATAATGCTGCAATGAACATAGGGGTGACTATATCTTTATGCGTTCATGTTTTCATGTTCTTTGGATAAATACCCAGCAGTGGAAAAGCTGGATCGTATGTTAGTTCTGAGGGGAATTTTGAGGAATCTCCATGCTGTTTTCCATAGTGGCTGCACCAGTTTGCACTCCCACCAGCAGTGTATGAGAATTCCCTTTTCTCCACATCCTCTCCAACACTTATTTATTGTCTTGTTAATTATAGCCATTCTGACGGGCATGAGGTGTTATCTCACTGTAGTTTTGATATGCATTTCCCTAATAATTAGTGATGTTCAACATCTTTTCATGTACCTGTTGGCCATCGGTATATCGTCTTTTGGAAAAAATGTCTGTTTAGACCTTTTGACTATTTTTTAATTGGGTTGTTAGTTTTTTGTTGTTGTTGTTGAGATGTATGAGTTTATATATATTTTTGATACTAACCCCTTAACAGATATGTGATTTGCAAATATCTTTTCCCAATTGTTAGGTTGTCTTTTCATTTTGTTGATGATTTCCTTTGCTGTGCAGAAACTCTTTAGTTTGACGTAGTCCCATTTGCTTATTTTTTCTATTGTTTCCCTTGCCTGGTCAGACTTGGTACTTGAAAATATGCTGCTAAGACTGATGTCAGAGTATACAGCCTATGTTTTCTTCTAGAATTTTTATGGTTTCAGGTCTTACATTCAAGTCTTTAATACATTTTGAGTTAATTTTTGTGTCTGGTGTAAGATAATAGTCTACTTTCATTCTTTTGCGTGTGGCTGTCCACTTTTCCCAACACCATTTTTTGAAGAGACTTTCCTTTCTCCATTGTATGCTCTTGGCTCCTTTGTTGAAAATTAGCTGTCCATACACGCATGGGTTTATTTCTGGGCATTCAATTCTGTTCCATTTATCTGTGTATCTGTTTTTGTGCCAGCACCATGCTATTTTGATTACTATAGCTTTATAGTATATTTTGAAATCAGGAAGTGATATCTCCAGCTTTGTTCTTTATTCTCAGGATTCCTTTGGTTATTCAAGGTCTTTTGTTGTTCCATATAAATTTTAGAATTCTTTGTTCTATTTCTGTGAAAAATGTTGTTGGAATTTTGATAAGGATTGCATTGAATCTGTAGATTGCTTTAGGAAGTATGGACATTTTAACTATGTTAATTCTTCCAATCCAAGAGCATGGACTATCTTTCCATTTCTTTGTGTCTTTTTCAAGTTCTTTCAACAAATTTTTATAGTTTTCAGTGTACAGGATTTTCACCTCTTTGGTTAAATTTATTCCTAGGTATTTTATTCTTTTTGTTGCGATTGTAAATGGCATTGTATTCTTAATTTCTCTTTCTGCTACTTTGTTGTAAGTGTATAGAAATACAACTGATTTTTGTATATTGGTTTTGTATCCTGCAATTTTACCATATTCATTTATCATTTCTCAGAAAGATTTTTGGCAGATTCTTTAGGGATTTCTACATGTAAAATCATGTCATCTGCAAAGAGTGAGAATTTCACTTCTTCCTTTCCAATTTGGATCCCTTTTATTTTATTCTCTCCTGATTGCTCTGGCTAGGACTTCCAATACTGTGTTATGTAAAAGTGGGGAAAGTGGGCATCCTTGTCTGGTTCCTGTCCCTAGAAGAATAGCTTTCAGTTTTTCTCCATTGTGTATAATATTAGCTGTGGGCTTGTCATATATGGCCTTTATTATGTTGAGGTACTTTCCTTCTATACAAATGTTATTCAGAGTTTTTATCATAAATGAATGCTGTATCTTGTCTAATGCTTTCTATGCTTCTATTGAGATGATTATGTGGTTTTATTCTTCATTTTGTTAATATGGCATATCACGTTGATTGATTTGCAGACATTGAACCATCCCTGCATTCCTTGAATAAATCCCATTTGACCGGGGTATATGGCCTTTTTAATATATCATTGTATTTGATTTGCTAATATTTTGTTGAGGATTTTTGCATCAATGTTTATCAGTGATATTGGCCTGTAATTTTCTTTTTTTGTGTAGTCCTTGTCTGGTTTTGGTATCAGGGTAATATTGGCTTTGTAGAATGACTTAGGAAGCTTCCCCTCCTCTTCAGTTTTTTGGAAGAGTTCAAGAAGGATAGGTATTAAGTCTTCTTTGAATTTTGGTAAAATTCACCAGGGAAGCCATCTGGGCCTGGAATTTTCTTTTTTGGGAGGTTTTTGATTACTGATTTGATCTCCTTATGCATGATTGGTGTATTCAAATTCTCTATTTCTTCTTGATTCTGTTTTGGAAGGTTGTCTCATTTGAAGAATTTATCCATTTCTTCTAGATTATCCAATTTGTTGGCAAATAGCTTTTTGTAGTATTCTCTCATAATCTTTTGTATTTCTGAGGTGTCTGTTGGAATTTCTCCTCTTTATATTTCTGATTTTATTTGTTACAGCCTCCTCTCTTTTTTTCTTGGTAAGTCTAGATAAAGGTTTGTCAATTTATGTTTATCTTTTCAAAGAACCAGTTCTGGGTTTCATTGATTTTTTCTATTGTCTTTTTTAGTCTCTATTTCATTTATTTCTGCTCTGATTTTTAAAAATTTCCTTCTTTACTGATTTGGGGGCTTTGTTTGTTCTTCTTTTTCCAGTTCCTTTAGGTGCACTGTTAGATTGTTTATTTGAGATTTTTCTTGTTTGTTGAGGTAGGCCTGTGTTGCTATAAACTTCCCCCTTAGTACTGCTTTTGCTGTATTTTGTAAATTTTAGCACGTCATATTTTCATTTTCATTTGTCTCCAGGTAGTTTTTGATTTCTCCTTTGATTTTTTCATTGACCCAATTGTTTTTCAGTGGCATCTTGTTTAATCTCCACATATTTGTGGCTTTTCTGATATTCTTGTAGTTGATTTCTTGTTTCATACTGTTGTGGCCCAAAAAGATGCTTGGTATTAATTCAATCTTCTTAAACTTATTGAGACTATTTTGTTCACCTAATATGTGATGTATCCTGGAGAATTTTCCATGTGCATTTGAAAAGAATGTGTATTCTGTGGTTTTTGGATGGAATATTCTGTATATATCTTCCCAGTTCATTTGGTCTAATGTGTCATTTAAAGCCAATGTTTCCTCATTGATCTTTGTTTGGATGATCTATCCATTGGTGTAAGTGGAGTGTTAAAGTCCCCTACTACTATTGTGTTGCTGTCTATTTCTCCTTTTGTGTCTGTTAATAATTGCTTTATATATCTAGGTGCTCCTAGGTTGGGTGCATAGATATTTACAAGTGCTATATTCTCTTGTTGGATTGTTCCCTTGATCATTATGTAGTGTCCTTCTTTGTCTCTTGTTACAGTTTTTGTTTTAAAGTCTATTTTGTCTGATATAAATATTGCTACTCAAGCTTTCCTATCACTGCCATCTGCATGGAGTATGTTTTTCCACCCCTTCACTTTCAGTTTGTGAGTGTCTTTAGATCTGAATTGTGTCTCTTGTATGCAGCTTATATATGGGTGTTGCTTTTTTATCCAGTCAGCCACCCTATGCCCTTTGATTAGAGCATTTCGTCCATTGACATTTAAAGTAGCTATTGATAAGTATGTACTTATTGCCATTTTGTTACTTTTTTTCTGGATGTTTTAGTAGTTTTTCTGTGTTTGTTTCTTCTTCTCTTCCCTTTTGGTTTGCTGGCTTTCTTTAGTGTTATGTTTGCATTCCTTTCTCTTAATTTTTTGTGTATTTATTATAGGTTTCTGGTTTATGATTACCATGAGGTTCATATATAATAACCTACATATATAGCAGTCTATATTAAGTTGACGATCTCTTAAGTTTGACCACTTGCTAAAAGCTCTACTCTTTTACTCCCCTGCTACCATGTTTATGTTTTTGATATCATATCTAACCTCTTTTGTGTGTGTGTATCTATTAACCTCTTATCATGGAAATAGTTTAGCTTTTAGGATTCTCTCTCTCTTTTTTTGGTGAGGAACATTTACCCTGAACTAACATCCATTGCCAATTTCTTTTTCCTTGTGGAAGATTAGCCCTGAGCTAACATCTGTGCAGAACTTTAATCCCTCAGCCCTGGGGCCAGCTCCTAGGATTCTGTCTTTATCTTTAATTCTTGATCTATTAATCATTATGTGTCTTGGTATGGGCCTCTTTGGGTTTATCTTGTTTGGTGCTGTCTGTACTTCCTGTACCTGGATATCTGTTTCCTTCCTTAGGTTAGAAAAGTTTTCAGCTATTATTTTTTCAAATAGATTCTATGCCCCTTTGTCTCTCTCTTCTCCTTCTGGGACACCTATATCACAGATTTTAGTGTGCTTGATGTTGTCCCAGAGGTCTCTTAGACTGTCCTCATTCTTTTTAATTCCTTTTTCTTTTATCTGTTCAGCTTGGATGATTTCCTCTAGTTTTTGATCCTGCTCACTGATCCATTCTTCTGTATCATCTACTCTGCTATTGAGTTCCTCAAGTGAATTTTTTATTTCCATTATTGTATTCTTCATTTCTGATTGGTTCTTTTTTATGTTTTCCAATTCTTTGTTGATGTTCTTACTGAATTCATCCATTCTTTTCCCAAGATTATAGAGCATCTTTATGACTATTAGTTTGTACTCTTTATCAGGTAGATTGTTTATCTCTGTTTCATTTATTTCTTTTTCTGAGGATTTGTCCTGTTCCCTTATTTGGAGCATATTCCTTTTTCTCCTCATTTTGCCTCTTTCTCTGTGCTTGTATCTATGTATTAGGCAGCTCAGCTATGTCTCCCAATCTTGAAGAAGTGACCTTGTGTAAGAGATGCCTTATGACACCCAGCAGAGTGCTTCCCATTCACCACCAGTTCCAAATGTTCCAGCTGCATCCCCTGTGTGGGCTATGTGTGTCCTTCTGTTGTGGCAGGGTTGCTCTTGCTGCAGGTGCCCAGGGAGGCTAGGCTGTCCCTCTGGCTGGCTGGCCATAATACTCAGCTGGGTGTGGCTGCTATGGTTCCTTTGGTCACTTTATTGGGTGTGGGGAGCCCTAGCACAGTTGGCTGCAAGGTCTAATAGCTCAGTCCTGTTGCAGTTTTTCTGTTAAGTGAATAGACCCCCAGCATGGTTGGTTGTTAGGCTCAGGGGCTTACAATTGCTGTCAGCCTCCAGCCTTCAAAGCTGTTGTCAGCTCTTTCAGGAGTGCAGGTGGGTGGGTCCAGCCCCAGGAGTGGGAGCACCCAGTTTCAGGCTTTGGAAGGTGCAGTTAATCCCTTATGTGACTGAGAAGCACAACTCTGCACCAGATGACAAGCCCCACTGCCCACAGGCCCACACAGCCAGTCAACACAGTCCTGCCCCATATGCATGCCCTCACCCACTGAAGCAGACCCAGTCACCCCAATGAAGAGATCCCATACACCTCACTTATATGGGCCCACAAGTTGCCCAAGGGCTTGCTGTTGGGTGGGGCCAGTCCCTAGGGTGGGCTGTGTACCCTGGCTGAGCTGGATTAAATCAGTGCTCTAGTGGATGGGGCAGACCCCTGGGCTAACTGGCCAGGGGAACACCTCTAATGGCATCTGCCAACATCTGTGTCTGCATGCCTGTACTAGGTCATAATATTGGTTGCCTCCAATGTCTCAATCTCTGGGGAGGTGGTCACAGCCTGGGGAGGTCTCGTCTCTCACCAAGATGCACCTTGGTGCATCAAGTGATGCCTATCAGAGCCTATCAAGTGAGTCTCTTTTCACCAAAGGACTTTGTACCTTTCTTTCTAGTGATTTTAAATTGCTTTCCAAAATGGGTGAATTTGTGCATGGCCCTTTAAGAGCAGGCTTTTCTTTCCCTTATGTCCAATAGCTTTTCTGGGGGTATTTTCCATTGTTGTTAATAGTCAGAAAAGCCAGATATTATGACACTTGTCTCAGTTGTGCTGAGTCCAAAAGCTGCTTATTTTAGTAAAGCTCTCCCACTCAGATCCCCCACTCCTCCAGGAAAGGCTTTGTGCCTTAAGATTGCTCCTGGCTGGCTGTGAAGCACCATGGCCAGAAGGTGGCTTTTCCTCTCCAGAAAGTAATTTCTTCCTCTTCCACCTCAGTCAGCACTGTCCCTTGTTGTAGGGGTTGTTTTTATCCAGTTTTCAGTTCTCTCTCAGGGGTAATTGTTCCAAGAGTAGTTGTAAATTTGTCGTGTCTATTGGAGGAGGTGAGATCAGAGTCCTCCTACACTGCCACCTTGACACTGACTTTTTTAATCTTATCATTTTCTTTTTCAGAGAAATCTGTTATTTTATCAATAAGATATCTTCCCAAATCTCCCTGAAGGGTCTAATCAAAGTTTAAAAAGTTCTCTTCTGTTCTTTTCATTATCTCTTTTCCTCCTGAGTATTTCATTTTTCTATTTATCTTGGTCACTTTCCTTACTATTGGAGACTTTTATCAAATATCTGATGATCTTTGGTTGTCCTTTCTTTATTGACCTCTGATTGACCTATAACATTCTATTAGTTTCAGGTATACAGCATAATGATTTGTTGTCAAGAATGAGGCACCATAAATCTGACTGGGAGTTTTATGTAAGTGGGCAAATTTGGCTCTGAAGGTGAGTTTCACTTTTGGGTTATTGGGTGGGGCACTGTTGGACTCTTCAATGTCAAACAATTCTTTCCCTTAGAATTTTCAATTTCCTTTGATAAAAGCCCTGAAGTTTGATGCCCATCTGCATAGGAGTCTGCATATCACGGTGTGGGGGTGCAGTCAACTCTTTATATACGGATTTCCAATTCTTCAGCCCAGCATACACTGATCTTCTGTTGTTCTTGGCCTAAGTCCCAATCATCTCTTGGATTCTTTTTGTCTGTTTGTGTATTCTAGTTTTTTGCTTCCTCTGTCCTGTGTCATTGGTCCTCCAAGCTGCTCTCCACCTTCAAGAGACTTATTGAAAACTTTCATCCACTAATAACCAGTCAACCATTCTCTTTTTATGAGAGGTTTATACTTTCTGAATTTCTTTATGATCATTTTAGAGGGTCTCAAGAGGGAGAAGAGAGAAACATGTATGGTCATTTGGCCATCTTTAATGGAATGCTGCTTTGTCATTAAAGTACAAACTCTAGAGCAAGGCTGACTGGATTCAAGCCCTTTCTTTCCAACTTAGTACCTGTGCACCCTGACCAAATCATTTAACCTCTCTATTTAATCATCTGTAAATCAGAGATTAAATAATAGTACAATTACCCCATAGGGTTGATGAGAAAATGAAATGAGTCAATACTGAAAGCACTTAGAACAGGTCTTGCACATAGTAAGGGCCCTATAATTGTTTGCTATTATTGTTGCTGTTGTTATTACTCCTATGTTTCTTATAAAACTGGAGCTTTTATTAGTGTTTTTCCCAGCTTTATTGAAGTATGATTAACAAACAAAAATTGCATATATTTAAGGTTGACAATACGATGTTTTCAAATATATTTACATTGTGAAAGTATGTTTATTTTTATTACACAAGAAATACACGCTCATTAGAGAAAAATTAGATAACACAGAAAGAGAAGAAAATAAAAACCACTGGTAATCTCAGTAACCAGAGATGATCCCTGTTGGTATTTTCCTTCAAGTCATTATTGATAACTCTAACCTGATTCTAGTCTGCTCTGACCAGCCTGGTTACTGACTGCTGTTCATTCTCCTGCTGTAGAGTATGTCTCACACTTCAGACTCAACACTTGGTGTCTTTGTCCTGACTGATCTTGGCCCCTCTTGCAAAGCATTCTGATTTTCCACTCTGGCTGTCTTGCCTTGGGCTGCCTTTGGTACGTACCCAAGAAGGTGTGCCCCTAATCTGATACTGCCCGTTTGTGTGTTGCTGTCACAGTGTCATTCTAGTCCTGATGATCAAGTGGCAAAGGCTCTCTGGAACTCCTGGAAGTTTTTAGGGTCCTTTTGAATTTGCTAGGCCAGACTCAATATGGTACTGAGGATGAGGTCATCATGTGAGAACTAGACTTCATTAACTAGCTACCAGAGGTCAGGGCAGAGTTTCTGGTCTCATGCACAGGATTCAGCCCACACAACCATGGGCACTGGCTCTGCAGCTGTGCCTGCACTTGAGGTTCTTGAAGGAATACTTTGTTGGCAAAGCAACAAGTATTTCTGTCTTCCTCATGCATGTGAGCACCTTCTCGAACACTTGGGTCTCCTGTTTTACAAATGAGGCAGAAAAGATAGGATTTATGGCTTCCTGCCTGATGGAGGGGGTGGAGAGTTCAGCCATTTTAGATAATAGCAGGAAATCTTTATGAAGTCTTGATGGGGTTCCCAATGGCTTAGTAATTTTATATTTTATCTTCTCTACCGAGGAGAAGGTAAGTCAGTCAATAGGTGAGAGTTCTGGTGGCTAAGCCTATCCCTGGCCTCAAAAGATGCCTTGAAAGATGCACACAATTCCAGGTGGGGTTTTCCAACTTTGTCCTCAATGAATCAGTCCAACAACTGAAGTTGGCAGTTTGGCAAAACTAGGGACTTGTATGTAGCTAGGCAGCCAGCTGCCTTCCTAGCTATGCCTACTGGATAGTCTGCAATGGTCGTAAAGTGGGACCCCCAAAAGACTCAAGGTGAGCCCATGTGGATAGGGGGACATGTCCCCTGTCAATTATACCCCATACCAGCAGGAACAACTATGTTATTATTCACCTGCTGAGGGAAAATGCCTCAGGCCATTAGGAATAGCAGGACTGGCCTGACTCATAGTTATCCCTTCACTTTTCTCTACTCCAGCCCTGGGGATTCTCTAGCTACCTACAAGACTGCAGGAGGAATTTTGTCAGCTGGGCTTTGTGCCAACAGGCCTATTACTATTGCTATTATTATTACTATTACTACTACTATCATTACTATTGCTACTACTACCACCATTTATTGAGCACTTACATTCCTAAAAAATGTACTAAGTGCTTTACATACTTTATCTCATTTGACTCATAAGTAATTTTATGAAAAATGTACCTCTATTATCTATTATCCGCCTTTCACAAATGAGGTAACTGAGGCCCAAAACCATATGAATGATAATGATAGAACTGGGATTTGAATCCAGTTTGTCTAATTTCAAACTATAGCTCTTTCCACTAGGCTCTACTATCTCCCAACTTGCCACAAGCTCAGGCTGGTCTGGGTGGACATTGTGAATGTGTTTTCATAGCTGGAAGGGCTCATTATCAGCCATAAGCCCCTAGTCTTTGAGATCAAGGTAGGGAACCACATGGACCTTCTGGTCCTATTACTTTTCCCTACGCTATTTATGCTGGACCTTATTTGACTTGACTACTATCCAACAATAGCTTGGACCAGCCAGGTCATAGCCTTCATGTTGGCCTTTGGCTGCTAGCACTTTCAATAGAGAACAAAAACAACCAATTGGCTTGCCTTACTGGTTACTTAGAGTGGCAGGCCATTAATTGGCCTGCCAAGCAGTCTTCTTCAAACAAGAGATAGGGAATAAGGAACTGCAATTGGGCCATTAATTTCATGACTAGGACCTGAATTCTGGTGAAATATGTATACACCTTCCCAGAATCAGAGTCTTAAAACCTTAGGAAGTACATTGTCAAGAACCTGTATTCAGGGTATATCTGACCTTCAACATCCCTCACTGGCAATTCAGCACTGATCATCAAAAAGACAAATTGGGTAACTTGAGCAATGTTAGGCTAAGTGATGCCTAAATTTGATGATGATTCAGAAGTATTGCCAACCTCATACCTGCTGGACAAGCATTGAGAAAATTCAACTTCAGAAATCATATACAAGGAGTGATGTTACCAAAATGCCAATGTAGGAGACCCCAGCCTCCATACCCCCAAAGTCAAAAATTACTATCCATGAACAAAATCAGCTCTGGGAGAGCTCTGGTGTCTACTTAAGAAACTTTAGCAACACAGTGAAACAAAAACCCTGAAAAAATGCACAAGAATAAAAGAAAGACAGCTTCATTTTGCCTGCATCATCCCATTCCCCAAGCTAGCATTCCTCAGCACCAAGAAGGAATTTCTCAGCTAGAAAGAGTTCCCCTTGCCAGGAAAAATAGAGCATGGTGAGTGACCAGCTTCTTTCACTTTTGGGGATACTATATAAATGTCCTGCTTCGGTTTCCCCCCACCCAGAGCAGCAAAGCTGAGATATATAGAGACATCTAGGAATAAGGACTAAAAGAAAGACTAACCAGTAGCAGCCAAGCAGCTGGAACAATTGCAGTTCACAGTGACCTGCTCTGCTGACAAACACAGCAGATTTTGCAACTAAAGAAACCAATGGCCAGCATAGCCACTGTGGACCACCTGCAGATATCAGCAGCTTTCTCTCCACAGGTATTCACATTCACTGATGTCAGCTGCCTGAGTCATTCACCACTCCCTTTCCCCCCTACCCCCACTGGAACCTGGGAACTGCACTGAAGCCAGTCCAGGCCACTGCAACTACATGAGTATAATATGGCAGCCTAGACTTGCGTGGCTAATATCCATCACTGGCCTCCACTGATGTGCACCTGTGCTGAGACCCAGCAGCTACATTGGTGCACACCAACAGCCAAGGCCTCCACACCTGCCAGTAAGCCTGTACTTGGCTCCAGCCCTTTCTGCTTACCCTGGTCCACCACTACATGTATATATGAAACTGGCCCCTGCCACTACACAGGCACCTACAGCTGGCATTCTCAAGTGAGTGTGTGCACACCACTGGCCCTGACCACCATGGCTGCCTGCCTTGGTCCCTAGCTGCTGAACCTGGAGGTGCCACTGAGGACTTCAACAGCACTTGCAGCCAGAGCAGAACTTTGGTAGTGCTCACCAATAACCACACAGTTGCTGTGAACTCCAGTGGCCTGAGGCACAGAGACATCAATCTTCCTGGACCTCATGCCATGACATGCCCCTGAACTCAGGGCCCTGCACTAGACCTCAGGGCACAGCATCTTCCAGCATGCTCCAACCACAGGTGAAAGCTTTCCCTTACTAAAGTCAATCCACAAATTCTGGAAGAACTGACTGCTTCTTCAAGTGCACAGACACCTAGTCAAGGCTATGGGGGTTATGATAGAATCAGGGAAATATGACTAAACCAAAGGAATAGAGTAACCCCCTTTAACTGGCCCCAAAGAAGTGGAGATCCAGGAATTGCCTGACAAAGAATTCAAAATAATTGTTTTAAGGATTCTCAGAGAACTATGAGAGAACACAGATAAATAATTGAACAATATCAAGAAAACAATGCAAGAACAAAATGAGAAGTTTAACAAAGAGATAGAAAACATAAATAAGAATCAAACAGAAATTTTGTAGCTGAAAAATATGACTGAACTGAAGAATTTGAGAGAGCTTCAACAACAGATTTGACCAAGCAGAAACATGAATCAGTGAGATAGAAGACAGATCAATTGAAATTATCCCATTAGAGGAGCAAAGTGAAAAAAAAAGAATTAAAAGTAATGAAGAAAGCCTACAGAAAGTAAGGGACACCACTAATAGAAAAAAATCTATGCAACATGGGAGGGACAGAAAGAGAAGAGAGGGAGAAAGGGACAGAAATAATATTTAAAGAAATACTGGCTGAAAACTTGCCAAACCAAGGGAGAGATTTGAACACCCAAGTTCATGCAGCCAATAGATTACCCCATAATTTCAAACCAAAATGATCTTTTCCAAGACACATTATAATAAAACTGTTTAAAATCAAAGACCAAAAGAGAATTTTAAAAGCATCAAGAAAAAGAAATCTCCCTTACAAGGGAACCTCCATAAATCTATCAGCAGATTTCTCAGCATAGACTTTGCAGGCTGGAGAGAATGGGATTATATATTCAAAGTGCTAAAAGAAAGAAACAGCCAACCAAGAATACCTTGTCCAACAAAGTTGTCTGTCAGAAATGAAAAGAAAGATAAAGACTACCCCTAAAAAACAGAAGCTGAGCGAGACCTGCCTTACAAGAAATGCTGAAAGGAGTGCTTCAAGCTGAAATGGAGGGATACTAATAACGTAAAAACATACAACACACTGGTAAATGTGAGCATATAGTCAGATTCAGAGTACTATGGTGGTGTGTTGACCACTTAACTTCAGTATAAAGTTTAAAGGACAAAAGTATTAAAAATAGGTATAACCACAATAATTTGTTAATGGATACACAACATAAAAAGATGGAAGTTGTGACATCAAAACATAAAAGGGAGGAGTAAAGGGACAACTGTGTGGTCATTTTTGTATGCAATTAAATTGTTAACAGTGTAAAATAGACTATTATATCTATAAGATGTTTTATGTAAGCCTCATGATAAACAAAAGACAAAAACCTATAGTAGATTCACAAAAGATAAACAGAAGGGAATCACAGTGTACCACGACAGAAAATCTCCAATCCAAAAGGTAGGAAGCAAGAAAGGAAAAAAGGAACAATGGAACTACAAATCAGCCAGAAAGCAATTAAGAAGATGGCATTAGTAAGTTTTTACATATCAATAATTACTCTAAATGTAAACAGATTGAGTTTTCCATCAAAAGGCACAGAATGACTGGAGGAATAAAAAAACAAGACCTAACTATATGCTGCCTATAAGAGACTCACTTCAACTTTAAGGACACACATTGGCTTAAAGTAAAGGGATGGAAAAAAGATATTAGATGCAAGTAGAAACCAAAAGAGAGTGAAGGTAGCTATACTTATACCAGAGAAAATAGACTTTAAGTCAAAAATGTTAACAAGAGACAAAGAAGATTATTATATGATGGGTGGTCAACTTATCAAGAAGATATAACAATCATAACTATCCCTGCACCCAATATTGGAACACCCAAATATATTAAGCAAATACTAACAGACCTGAATGGAGCAATGGACAATAGCACAATAATAGCAGGGCACTTCAATACTCCACTTTTAACAATGGATAGATCATCCAGACAGAAAATCAACAAGGAGACATTGGACTGCAACCATACTTTAGACCAAATGGACCTAACAGACATATATAGAACACTCCATCCAATAGCAGCAGAATACACATTCTTCTCAAGTGCACATGGAATATTCTCCAAGATAGATCATATGATAGGTTACAAAACAAGTCTTAGCAAATTAATGAAGACTGAAATTATATCAAGTGTCTTTTCCAACCATGATGGTATGAAATAACAGGAGGTAAGGACGTCAGCATCATGTCGGAGTGAGATTCCCTCTTTGAATCTCTGCCCCCTACGACACAACGAAAACATCATTCACATTCCAAGAGAGCTCAATCAAACACTACAAAGGACTTCTAAGAAACCCCTGCTGCCATACATTGGACAGTGGAGGCGCAGGAAGCCCAAAAGGATGGGAGGAGAGGTAAGAAGTTGTACTCCCCCTCACCAATTGATCAGCAAAGACAGCACGGTTCGCAGACAGAGGGGGGAGGGGAGGCCCACAGCGGGGGAAAACTATTGCCATCCAGGTGCTCTCACAGACTGTCGTGAGATCCCCACTGGGAAGCGACGACGGACTGTTTAGGGGGTGTAACAAACACCCTAAGAGAGCCAGAAAGGAAACCCCCGGGTCAAGCAGGAGAAAGAGAGGACCCCTCCCCCCACACACCCGGCATTTCAGCATACTCCCTCCGGGGGCTGCAGCCGCCTCAGAGCAAACTGCTCTCGATCTCCATTCAGTGGCAGCAGGGGGAAACTGCAGGACCAACTTTATCATGAGGGGAAAAAATAAAGCCGTCCCCGTCGGATCCTTGCGACAATTTGTCATGGCTACAGACCAAAAGGAAAATGACAAACACCCAGAAAGCAACTCTGAAGGCACAGAATTTGATAACCTGAATGAGAGAGAATTCAAAATAGCTATCATAAACAAACTCAATGAAATACAAGAGAACACACAGAAACAAATCAACGAATTCAGGGATTTTGTCACAAAAGAGATTGAAACCATAAAGAAAAACCAATCAGAATTATTGGAGGTGAAAAACAAAATCAACGAGATAGTGGAAAAAATGGAGTCTTTAAAGAGCAGAACTGACAATATGGAGGAACGAATTAGCACTATTGAGGATAGCCACGCAGAAATGCTCCAGATAGAGGAGGAGAGAGAGCTAAGACTAAAAAGAAATGAAGAAATTCTTCGAGAAATATCAGACTCAATGAAGAAAAGCAACATAAGGATAATAGGTATTCCAGAAGGAGAAGAAAGAGAAAAAGGAGCAGAGAGTTTGTTCAAAGAAATAATAGCTGAGAACTTCCCCAACCTAGGGAACAAGAGGGAAATAACAGTGAATGAAATCAATAGATCACCTAAATATATAAACAGGAATAAAAAATCATCTCGCCACATAGTAGCAAACTTGAAAAATACCCATGACAAGGAAATAATATTGAAGGCAGCTAAACAAAAAAACAAAATAACATACAAAGGAAACCCCATCAGGCTCTCAGCTGATTTCTCGGCAGAAACTCTACAGGCTAGGAGAGACTGGAATGATATATTCAAAATCATGAAAGACAAAAACCTTCAGCCGAGAATACTTTATCCAGCAAAAATATCCTTCAAATACGATGGAGAAATAACTCTCCCTGATAAACAAAAGCTAAGAGAGTTCCTCACCACAAGACCCCCACTACAAGAAATGCTCAAGAAGGCCCTTAGGCCTGAAAAAAAAAAAAAACAAATGAGAAAGGGGATACAAAGATTTCAGCAAGGAGAAAAGCAAGGAGACTAAACCAGAACAAACTACAATTGGATAACATTAAAATTAATTCAAGCTCATCACTGGAAACACACATTCATGACACAATCTGGAATAAAGAGATAACAAATAAGGAGGGGAAGAGGTAAGGGATTGAATTGACCCAGCCTCAGGAAAAAGGAGGCATCCGAAAATATACTTTCTTATCCAGGAGATCGCTTATATAAACCTCATGATAACCACTAAACAAATAACCAGAAGAGAACCACACATAACAAATAAAGAGAAAACCAAGAGAATGAGCATGCAGAAATACCAAATTGAATTTGCAGTCCGAAACACAAGGGAGAAGAAACGAAGGAAATGCAAAAGAAGCAGAAGATGAACAATAAAATAGCAACATTAAACCCTCATATATCAATAATCACTCTAAATGTAAATGGATTGAATTCTCCAATCAAAAGACACAGAGTGGCAGGATGGATTAAAAGCCAAGATCCAACAATCTGCTGCCTCCAGGAAACACATCTCAGTTCTAAAGACAAACACAGACTCAAAATAAAAGGATGGAAAACAATACTCCAAGCTAATGGCAAACAAAAGAAAGCAGGAGTAGCCATACTTATATCAGACAAAGTAGACTTCAAAATAAAAAAGGTAATGAGAGTCAAAGAAGGGCAATATATAATGATAAAAGGGACACTTCACAAAGAAGACATATCACTGATAAATATCTATGCACCCAACACAGGAGCACCAAAGTACATAAAACAACCACTAAAAAACCTTAAACGAGATATTAACAATAACACAATAATAGTAGGGGATCTTAACACCCCCTTTACATCAATAGATAGATCATCCAGACAAAAAGTCAATAAGGAAATAATGGTCTTAAACAAAAAACTAGATGCAATGGACTTAATTGATATATACAGAGCACTCCACCCAAAAAAAGCAGAGTACACATTCTTCTCAAGTGCACATGGAACATTCTCAAGGATAGACCATATATTAGGAAACAAGGCAAACCTCTATATATTTAAGAAGATTGAAATCATTACAAGCATCTTTTCTGATCATAATGCTGTGAAACTAGAAATCAACTGCAAGGAAAAAACTAGGAAAGGGACAAAGATGTAGAGACTAAACACCATGCTACTGAACAACCAATGGGTCATTGATGAAATTAAAGGAGAAATCAAAAGCTATCTGGAGACAAATGAAAAGGAAAATACACCATACCAACTCATATGGGATGCAGCAAAAACAGTCCTGAGAGGGAAATTCATAGCAATACAAGCTCACCTTAACAAACAAGAAAAATCCCAAATAAATAACCTTAAATTGCACCTAACAGAATTGGAAAAAGAAGAACAGACAAAGCCCCGAATCAGCAGAAGGAGGGAAATAATAAAAATCAGAGCAGAAAAAAATGAAATTGAAACCAAAAAAACAGTAGAAAGGATCAATGAAACAAAGAGCTGGTTCTTTGAGAAGATAAATAAAATTGACAAACCCTTAGCCAGACTCACTAAGAAAAAAAGGGAGAAGACTCAAATAAATAAAATTAGAAATGAAAGAGGAGAAATTACAACAGACACCACAGAAATACAAGGGATTATTAGGGAATACTATGAAAAACTTTATGCCAACAAGTTGGACAACCTAAAGGAAATGGACAAATTCTTGGAAGCGTACAACCTCCCAAAACTGAATCAAGAAGAAATAGAGAATCTGAACAGACCAATCACAAGTAAAGAGATTGAAACAGTAATCAAAAACCTCCCCAAAAATAAAAGCCCAGGACCAGATGGCTTCCCTGGAGAATTTTATCAAACGTTCAAAGAAGATTTAGCACCTATCCTTCTCAAACTATTCCAAAAAATAGAGGAAGATGGAATACTTCCCAACACATTCTATGAGGCCGACATCATCCTGATACCAAAGCCAGACAAGGACAATACAAAGAAGGAAAACTACAGGCCAATATCGCTGATGAACATAGACGCAAAAATCCTCAACAAAATATTGGCAAACTGAATACAGCAATACAGCAAAATGATCATACACCAAGATCAAGTGGGATTTATACCAGGGACACAGGGATGGTTCAACATCCGCAAATCAATCAACGTGATACACCACATTAACAAAATGAAGAATAAAAACCACATGATCATCTCAATCAATGCAGAGAAGGCATTCAACAAGATCCAACATCCATTTATGATAAAAACTCTCAACAAAATGGGTATAGAAGGAATGTACCTTGACATTATAATGGCCATATATGACAAACCTACAGCTAACATCCTACTCAACAGGGAAAAACTGAAAGCCATTCCTTTGAGGACAGGAACAAGACAAGGGTGCCCACTCTCGCAGCTCTTATTCAACATAGTACTGGAAGTTCTGGCCAGAGCAATTAGGCAAGAAAAAGGAATAAAAGGACTCCAAATAGGCAATGAAGAAGTGAAACTCTCACTATTTGCAGACGACATGATCCTATACATAGAAAACCCCAAAAATTCCATTGGAAAGCTACTAGAAACAATCAACAACTACAGTAAAGTGGCAGGGTATAAAATCAACTTACAAAAATCAATTGCATTTCTATACACTAACAATGAAAAAACAGAAAGAGAACTCAAAAAGACAATCCCATTTACAATTGCAACAAAGAGAATAAAATATCTGGGAATAAATTTAACCAAGGAGGTAAAAGACCTATACATTGAAAATTATGACACTATTGAAAGAAATCGAGGAGGACATAAAGAAATGGAAAAATATTCCACGCACATGGATTGGAAGAATAAATATAGTTAAAATGTCCATTCCACCTAAAGCAATCTACATATTCAATGCAATCCCAATCAGAATCCCAATGTCATTCTTCACGGTAATAGAACAAAAACTACTGAAATTCGTATGGGGCAACAAAAGACTCTGAATAGCTAAAGCAATTCTGAAAAAAAAGAACAAAGCTGGAGGCATCACAATCCCTGATTTCAAAATATACTATAAAGCTACAATAATCAAAACAGCATGGTACTGGTACAAGAATAGACACACAGATCAATGGACAGAATTGAAAGCCCGGAAATTAAACCACACACCTATGGACAGCTGATCTTCAACAAAGGAGCAAAGAACATACAATGGAGAGAGGGAAGTCTCTTCAATAAATGGTGCTGGGAAAATTGGACAGCAACATGCAAAAGAATGAAAGTAGACCATCTCCTATCGCCATACACAAAAATCAATTCAAAATGGATCAAAGACCTGAAAGTGAGACCTGAAACTATAAAATTCCTGGAAGAAAATATAGGCAGTACACTAATTGACACTGGACATAAAGGGATCCTTTCAGATTCCATGTCTACCCAGACAAGGGAAACAAAAGAAAAAATAAACAAGTGGGACCTCATCAGACTAAAGAGCTTCTACAAGGCAAATGAAACCAGGATCAAAATGAATAAACAACCCACCAGCTGGGAGAAAATATTTGCAAATCGTTTGTCCAACAAGGGATTAATCTCAGTAATATATAAAGATCTCATACTACTGAGCAACAAAAAAACAAACAACCCGATCAAAAAATGGGCAGAGGATATGAACAGACATTTTTCCAAGGAAGAGACACAGATGGTCAATAGACACATGAAAAGATGTTCAACATCACTAATCATCAGGGAAATGCAAATCAAAACTACACTGAGATATCACCTTACACCGGTTAGAATGGCTATAATCACAAAGACAAATAACAACAAATGCTGGAGAGGTTGTGGAGAAACGGGGACCCTCATTCACTGCTGGTGGGAATGCAAACTGGTGCAGCCTCTATGGAAAACAGTATGGAGAGTCCTCAAAAAATTAAAAATAGAAATACTGTATGATCCAGCAACCCCACTCTTGGGCATCTACCCAATGGACATGAAATCAACCATCACAAGAGGCGTATGCACCCCTATGTTCATTGCAGCATTATTCACTATAGCCAAGAAGTGGAAGCAACCCAAGTGTCCCTTGACAGATGATTGGTTAAAGAAGATATGGTATATACATACAATGGAATACTACTCAGCCATAAGAAAAGACACAATTGTCCCATTTGCAACAACATGGAAGGACCTAGAGGGTATTATGTTAAGTGAAATAAGCCAGAGAGAGAAGGACAGACACTGCATGAACTCACTCATATATGGAATATAAGTGAACACACGGACAGAGAGAACTGATTGGTGGTTACCAAGGGGAAGGGGGGTGGGGGGGCACAAGGGGTGAAGGGTTACATCCACAAGGTGACGGACAAACAAAAATGTACAACTAAAACCCCACAGTGTTATAAACTATTAAGACATCAATAAAAAAAGTAACAAGAGGTAAACTGGAAAATTCACAAATATGTGGAAATTAACACACTCCTGAAGAAACAATTGGTCAAAGAAGAAATCAAATAGTATCTTGAAACAAATGAAAATGGAAACACCCTGTACCAAAACCTATGGGATGCAAAGCATCTAAGATCAAATATGGCAAAGCAATTCTAAGAGGGAATTTTATAGCCATAAATGCTCACATTAAGAAAAATGAAAGATCTCAAATGAACAACGTAACTTTACACCTCAAAGAATTAAGAAAGAACAAACTTAGCCCAAACTTAGAAGAAGTTTGAAAAGAACCCCTTGGAAGCCCAAAGGAGAAGGAAGGAATTAACAAAGATCAGAGCAGAAATAAAAGAAATAGAGATCAGAAAAACAATAGAAAAGATTAACAAAACTAAGAGCTGGGTTTTTTCTGAAAAATGGAAAAAACTCAAAAAAATTAAAAAAGAGAAGTCTCAAATAACTAAAATCAGAAATGAAAGAGGAGACATTACAGTTGACACCACACAAATACAAAGGATCATGGAGACTACTATAAACAATTTAATGCCAACAAATTGGATAACCTAGAAGAAATGGATAATTTCTTAAAAATATACAACCTGCCAAGACTGAATCATGAAGAAACGAAAATATGAACAGACTAGTAACAGGAAAGGAGATTGAATCAATAATCAAAAATCTCCCAACAAAGAAAAGCCCAGAACCAGATGGTTTCACTAGTAAATTCTATCAAACATTAAAGAAGAATTAACGCCAATCCTTCTCAAACTCTTCCCAAAAATTGAAGGTGTGGGAACACTCCTAAACTCACTTTAATAGGCCAGCATTAACCTGATACTGAAGCCAGATAAGGACACTACAGGAAAAGAAAACCACAGACCAATATCCCTGGTGAATATAGGTGGAAAATTTCTCAACAAAATATTAGCAAAAACAAATTCAACACCACATTAAAAGGATCATATGCCATGATCAAGTGGACTTTATCCCTGGAATGCAAGGATCATTCAACATAGGCAAATCAATAAATGTTATACACCATGTTAATAGAATGAAAGATTAAAACTGTATAATCATCTCAATAGATCCAGAAAAAGCATTTGATGAAATACAACATCGTTTCATGACAAAAATGCTCAACAAATTGGATGTAGAAGGACGATACCTCAAAATAATAAAATCCATATATGATAGATCCACAGCTAACATCATACTCAATGGTAAAAGGCTGAAAGCTTTTCTTGTGAGATCAGAATGTGACAAGAGTGCCCACTCTCACCACTCCTATTCAACATAGTAGTAAAAAAGTCCTAGCCAGAGTAATCAGGCAAGATAAAGAAATAAAAGGCATCTGAATTAGATAGAAAGAAGTAAAATTGACTCTGTTTGCAAATGGTGTGATCTTATATGTAGAAAATCCTAAAGATTCCACCAAAAAGCTGTTAGAACTAACAAGCAGATTCAGTAAAGTTTCAAGATACAAAATCAACATACAAAAATCAGTTGCATTTCTACATGCTAACAATGAAACATCTGAAAAGGAAATAAAGAAAGCAATCTTATTCATAATAGCATCAGAAACAATAAAATACTTTGGAATAAATTTAACCAAGGAGGTAAATATCTATAGACTGAAAACTACAAGACTTTGATGAAAGAAATTGAAGAAGACACAAACAATTGGAAAAATATCCTGTGCTCATGGATTGAAAGAATTAACATAGTTAAAATGGTCATACTACCCAAAGCCATCTACAGATTCAATGCAATTCCTATCAAAATTCCAATGACTTTTTTCACATAAATTAAAAAAAATCCTAAAATTTGTATGGAACCCCAAAAGACCCTAAATAGCCAAAGCAATCTTGAGAAAGAAGAACAAAGCCCAAGGCAACACACTTACTGATTTCAAACTATAATACAAAGCTATTGTAATCAAAGAAGTATGGTACTGGCATAAGAATGGACACATAGACCAAGGGAACAGAATACAGAGCCAAGAAATAAACCCACATATATACAGTCAGCTAGTATTTGACAAGGGAGTCAAGAATACTCAATGGGGAATGAATAGTCTCTTCAATAAATGGTGCTGGGAAAACTGGATAACCACATGCAGAACAATGATATTGGACCCCTATCTTATGCCACTCACAAAAATTAACTTAAAATGGATTAAAGATTTGAAAGACTTGAAACTTTTTTTGAAAATTTTTTGAAAATCCACCAAAAGCACAAGAAACAATAGAAAAAAATAATAAGTGGGACTACATTATACTAAGTAGTTTCTGCACAAAAAACGAAACAATCAACAAAATGAAAAGGCAACCTAGTGAATGGGAGAAAATATTTGCAAATTATATATCTGATAAGGGATTAACATCCAAAATATATAAGAAATTCATGCAAATCAATAGCAAGAAAATAATCTGATTAAAAAATGGGTAAAAGAACTAAATAGACATTTTTTCCAAAGAAGACATACAAATGGCCAATGGGTACATGAACAGGTACTTGACATCACTAATCATCAGGGAGATGCAAATCAAAACCACAATGAAATATCACTTCACACCTGCTGGAATGGCTTTTATCAAAAAGACAGGAGATAACAAGTGTTGGAGAAGATGTGGAGAAAAGGGAACCTTGTGCACTGTTGGTAGGAATGTAAGTTGGTATAGCCACTCTTAAAAATTATGGAGTTACCTCAAAAACTTAAAAATAGAAATAACGTATGATCCAGCAATCCCACTTCTGGGTAAATATCCAAAAGAAATGAAAATAGGATCTTGAAAAGATATCTGCACTCCCATATTTATTGCAGCATTATTCACAGTAGCCAGATAGGGAAATAACCTATGTGTCCACCAATGGATAAATGGATAAAGAAGATATGGTATACAGACACACACACACACACACATATATATATATAACAGAACATTATCCAGTCATGGGAAAGAAAGAAATCCTGCTACCTGCAACAACATAGATGAAACTTGAGTATATTATGCTAACTGAAATGTCAGACAAAGACAAATACTGTATGATTTCTCTTATATGTGGATTCTAAAGAAGCCGAACTCATAGAAACAGAGAGTAGCATGATGGTTACCAGGGGCTGGGGTGTGGGGTGGAAGAAATGGGAAGATGGGTATAAACTCCCAGCTGTAAGATGAATAAGTTCTGGGGATCTAATGTACAGTATGGTGATTATAATTAATACTGTAATATGTACTTGAAGTTTGCAAAGAAAGTACATCTTAAATGTTCTCAACACAAAAATAAAAAGGTAATTATGCAATGTGATGTAGGTGTTAGCCAATGCTATGGTTGTAATCATTTTGCAATATATAAGTGTTTCAAATCAACACGTTGAACAACTTAAACTTCCACAATGTTATATGTCAATTATATCTCAATAAAGCTGGGGGAAAAAAGAAATCATATAGAAGTTACATCTGAGAGAAAAATCAGTGGAAGATACCATTTCAACCCAGACTCCAACAACTCAAACACTAGGTAAAGCTCTACTTTTCCCTATGTAACATGACTTCAGGATTCCAGTGCCCTAAAATAGTATCCTATGGAAGATACCATCTTCTGAACTTGGAAGTCTCTTCTGAAAACCTTGTACCTTGGATCCGGCTTCATATGTATCCCTGATCTGGACCATCTCGAAATAGCTACAGTTACTTCTGGGCCACTGGGAAAATATGTTCGTGAGAGCCTGGAATTTAACTTCTTTGCCACTACTCACTCCGTGCAAAGAGTCCAGTTGATGTTTCAGGATCCAAGGTGGCTCTGGTCCTAGAGTAGCAGACCCCTGAGAGCATCAGGACACCATAGAAATTCCTCAGGTTTGAAGAGTATCAATTTTATACTCAATTTCTCCAACTTAATTAGGCCCTGTTCAAACGCCTAAAAAGAGATGAAGGTTTAACTGTTACAGTGAGTTTCTCTGTTGTAACAGAGATTTTAAAAATATATAGACAATGGTTTAGGGGCTGGCCCGGTGGCGCAGAGGTTTAATTCGTGCTTGGCAGCCCGGGATTCGCCGGTTCGGATCCAGGGCGCCTGCCAACGCATTGCTTGTCAGCCATGCCGTGACGGTGTCCCATATAAAGTAGAGGAAGATGGGCACGGATGTTAGCCCAGCACCAGTCTTCCTCAGCAAAAAGAGAAAGATTAGCAATGGATGTTAGCTCAGGGCTGGTCTTCCTCACACACACACACACACAAATATATATCTATATCTATATATAGGCAATGGTTTAAACAAGATTTAAGGTTTTTGTTTTTCATGTAGGAGTCTGAGCTGGTAAGGGACTGATTCTCTTTCCAGCTTGTTATTTTGTCACACTTTATCCAGAGATCTCATCTTGCAATTCAAGATGGCTACTCTAGCTTTGACCATCATATCCATATTCCAGCTGAGAAAGAGAAAGGAAAGAGCACACCCCTTTATTTTAAGAGTATGAAAGGGTGGTTGAACACATGTTTCTGCTTATATACCACAGGCAAAATTTGGCCACAAAGCCACAACTGGCTGAGAGACTGGGAAATATGATCTTTCATTGGATGATGATGTGCTTAGATAAAAATTCTACCTTTATTGAAGAAGGAAGAGAATAGTCTATAGAAGGGAGCAAACTTTGGGGATATACTTAGATGCCTTTCTAGCATCTCTTCTCCCTTTCTTACTTAAAAAACTTGCTTTTATTCAGGTAACTACCCTTCCCCCACAATCTCATATGCCATCACTGACCCCACCTCTAACTGTAGGAGTGGCCTGATTTTTAATCTTATTCCCCTTGCCAGTAATCAGCTCAAGACTGCCTAATCTGGCAAATGATACTCAAGAAGAAGTGTGTTGGAGTTTCTAAGGAAAGTTCTTATTCTTCTGGAATAAATTTTAGAACCAACTTTCTCTTTGTTTTCCTCTGAACACTGTGATATGTGGATGTGAGACCCAGAACAACTGTAGTAATTTTGCCTAAAGATAAAGCAAAAACATGGAGGAGGATAAAGATGACAGAATCACAGGAGAGTAAAACTAGAGCTACTGGATTAAGTCAAGTAAGGAGAAGGCTCTCCCTATTTCTGGACTCCATTATGTGAACCAATTATTTTCATTATTGTTTAAACTAACTTAAAGTTTGGTTTTCTTTTGCTGACAGCCAAAAACATCTTAATTAATAAAAATGGTCAAGATCTTCAAGAGGATTAAAGTTCTCTTCATCTGTGCCTGCATTTTGGCCTGGCCTGATCCAGATTGCTCCACTATAATCAAAAGGGATATGTCTTCTATTATGCTATGCTGCATGTGGCTGAACCTATTACATGAAGACTCCCAAAATGGATGAACCATACCATGTGCATACTTCTTGTACAAGATCTCATGAAACAAAATCAGCTACCCATTTAGGAACAAGGGCTGCTTGTGATAAAGGCTTTAAGCCACTATCCATTGAGACAGTACCTCTAATGATCATTGTAGAGGTTATGCTTTTAAAGGTCAGCTTTTGATTATTTGCTTTTTGCTGTTGGGATAAAAATATAAAGCAGGTGTAAATCTGTCTATTGGGAATTTTCCTTGATGTTTTTCTATCCTTAAAAAATAGAGGCAAATGAGGGTGACATCAGCATCATGGTGGAGTGAGATTCCCTCTTTGAATCTCTGCCCCCTAAGGCAAAACAAAAACATCATTTGCATACCAACAGAGATCAATCAAACACTACAAAGGACTTCGAAGAGACACTTGCCACTGTACATCTGACAGGGGAGACATGGGAAGCCCCAAAAGACTTGAGGAGAGGTAAGGAAATCTACTCTCCCTCCCCATAAGACTGGCAAAGACAGACAGCACGGCTCACAGACAGAGAGGGGGGAGAGGTTGCCCTCTGCAGGGAAAGCTATTGTCCTCCAGGTGCTCTCACAGACTGTCAA
This sequence comes from Tapirus indicus, assembly GCA_031878705.1. Classification (NCBI taxonomy): domain Eukaryota; kingdom Metazoa; phylum Chordata; class Mammalia; order Perissodactyla; family Tapiridae; genus Tapirus; species Tapirus indicus. The sequence goes on from CM062942.1 coordinate 52,281,420, forward strand.
AGGATCCCCAATGGGAGGCCACGATGAACTGTTGCAGGGGTGTGATCAACGCTCCAAGAAAGCCAGATAGTGAGGGAGAAAGGAAGCCCCTGAATTGGGCAGGTGAAAGAGAGAACCCCTTCCCCTACATGCCCTGTGCTTCAGCACAATCCCTCCAGGACGGCAGTGGGCTCAGAACACACCACTCATGACCTCCACCCAGTGATGTCAAGTGGAAACTGTAGTACCAGAAATTTTATCAAGATGAAGAAGAGCAGGGCCCGGCCCAGTGGCACAGCGGTTTAGTCCGCGCTTGGCAGCCCCGAGTTCGCGAGTTCGGATCCCGGGCTCCCGCCGACACACTGCCTGTCAGCCATGCCGTGGCGGCGTCCCATATAAAGTAGAGGAAGATGGGCACGGATGTTAGCCCAGGGCCAGTCTTCCTCAGCAAAAAGAGAGGAAGATTAGCTACGGATGTTAGCTCAGGGCTGGTCTTCCTCACAAAAAAAAAAAAAAAAAGATGAAGAAGAGCAAAGGTAAATCAGCCAGCTCTATGCAAAACTATCTTAAGTCTCCAGACCAAGAGGAAAGTGACAAACACCCAGAAATCAACCCTGAAGACACAGAAATCTGTAACCTGAATGACAGAGAATTCAAAATATCTATCATAAAAAAACACAATGAATTACAACAGAACACAGAGAAACAAATCAATGAATTCAGGAATTTCTTCACAAAAGAGATTGAAACCATAAAGAAAAACCAATCAGAAATATTGGAGACGAAAAACACAATGGATGAGATAAAGGAAAACCTGGAGTCTTTAAAGAGTGGAACTGACAATATGGAGGAAAGAATTAGCATTATCCAGGATAGCCACTCAGAAATGCTCCAGATAGAGGAGGAGAGAGAACTAAGACAAAAAGAAATGGAGAAATTCTTCAAGAAGTATCAGACTCAATTAGGAAAAGCAAGATAAGGATAATAGGTATTCCAGAAGGAGAAGAAAGGGAAAAAGGAGCAGAGAGTTTGTTCATAGAAATAATAACTGAGAACTTCCCAAACCTGGGGAAAGAGATGGACACAACAGTGAATGAAGTCAATAGATCACCTAAATATATAAACAGGAAAAGACCCTCTCCAAGGCATATAATAGCAAAGCTAGCAAAGGTGAATGACAAAGAAAAAATATTAAGGGAAGCTAAACACAAAACCAAAATAACATACAAAGGAAACCCCATCAGGCTCTCTGCTTATTTCTTGACAGAAACTCTACAGGCTAGGAGAGACTGGAATGATATATTCAAAATCATGAAAGACAAAATCTTTCAGCCAAGAATACATTATCCAGTGAAGATATCCTTCAAATATGGTGGAGAAATAATAATTCTCCCTGATAAACAAAAGCTAAGGGATTTCATCACCACAAGACCCCCACTATAAGAAATGCTCAAGAAGGCCCTTAGGCCTGAAAAAAAAAAAAACCAAAAGAGAAAGGGGATACAAAGTTTTGAGCAAGGAGAAAAACAAGGATACTAAATCAGAAAAACCAGAGTTGGCAAACATCAAAAATGAACTTAAACTCATCACTGTAAACAGACACTCATGACACAAGATGGAACAAGTAGTCACAACAACAAATTAGAAGGGAAAGAGGAACAGGATTGAATCGACTTAGTCTAAGGAAACAAGAGGCATTAGAAAATTGACTATCTTATCCAGGAGATCTTTTATATAAACCTCACGGTAACCACTAAACAAATAACCAGAAGAGAACCACATATGAAAGAGAAAACTAAGAGAATCAGCATGCAGAACCACCAAACTGAATTGGTAGTCCAAAAACACATGGGACAAGAAACAAAGGAAATGCAAAAAACCCAGAAAATGAACAATAAAATAGGAACATTAAACCCTCATATACCAATAATCACTCTGAAAATAAACAGAATGAATTCTCCAATCAAAAGACACAGAGTGGCAGGAGGGATTAAAAACTAAGATCCAACAATTTGCTGCCTCCAGAAAACACATCTCAGCTCTAAAGACAAACACAGACTCAAAGTAAAAGGATGGAAGATGATCCTCCAAGCCAAGGGCAAACAAAAGAAAGCAGGAGTTGCCATACTTATATCAGAAAAAGTAGACTTCAAGATAACAGTAGGTAATGAGAGACAAAGAAGGGCAATATATAATGATAAAAGGGACACTTCACCAAGAAGACATAACACTTACAAATATCTATGCACCCAACACAGGAACACCAAAGTACATAAAACAACTACTAAAAAACCTAAAAGGAGAAATTAACAATAACACAATAATAGTAGGTGATCTTAACACCACCCTTACACCAATGGATAGATCATCCAGACAAAAAAGTCAATAAGGACATATTGGACTTCAATGAAAAACTAGACGCAATGGACTTAGATATATACAGAGCACTCCACCCAAAAACAGCAGAGTACACATTCTTCTCAAGCACTCATGGAACATTCTCAAGGATAGACCATATATTAGGAAACAAGGCAAACCTCTATAAATTTAAGAAGATTGAAATCATTACAAGCATCTTTTCTGATCATAAAGCTGTGAAACTAGAAATCAACTGCAAGGAAAAAACTAGGAAAGGGACAAAGATGTGGAGACTAAACAACATGCTACTGAACAACCAATGGGTCGTTGATGAAATTAAAGGAGAAATCAAAAGCTATCTGGAGACAAATGAAAAGGAAAATGCACCATACCAACTCATATGGGATGCAGCAAAAGTGGTCCGGAGAGGGAAATTCATAGCAATACAAGCCCGCCTTAACAAACAAGAAAAATCCCAAATAAATAACCTTAAACAGCACCTAACAGAATTAGAAAAAGAAGAACAGACAAAGCCCCAAATCAGCAGCAGGAGGGAAATAATAAAAGTCAGAGCAGAAATAAATGAAATTGAAATAAAAAAAACAGTAGAAATGATCAATGAAACAAAGAGCTGGTTCTTTGAGAAGATAAATAAAATTGACAAACCCTTAGCCAGACTCACTAAGACAAAAGGGAGAAGACTCAAATAAATAAAATTAGAAATGAGAGAGGAGAAATTACAATGGATACCACAGAAATACAAGGGATTATAAGGGAATACTATGAAAAACTTTATGCTAACAAGTTGCACAACCTAGAGGAAATGGAAAAATTCTTGGATGCATACAACCTCCCAAAACTGAATCAAGAAGAAATAGAGAATCTGAACAGACCAATCACAGCAAAAGAGATTAAAAGAGTAATCAAAATCACCCACCCCCCGAAAAAAATAAAAGCCCAGGACCAGATGGCTTCCCTGGAGAATTGTACCAAACATTCAAAGAAGATTTAACATCTATCCTTCTCAAACTATTCCAAAAAATAGAGGAAGATGGAATACTTCCTAACACATTCTATGAGGCCAACATCATCCTGATACCAAAGCCAGACAAGGACAATACAAAGAAGGAAAACTACAGGCCAATATCACTGATGAACACAGATGCAAAAATTCTCAACAAAATATTGGCAAACCGAATACAGCAATACACCAAAAAGATCATACACCATGATCAAGTGGGATTTATACCAGGGACACAGGGATGTTTCCACATTCTCAAATCAATCAACGTGATACACCACATTAACATAACGAAGAATAAAAACCACATGATCATCTCAATCAATGCAGAGAAGGCATTCGACAAGATCCAACATCCATTTATGATAAAAACTCTCAACAAAATGGGTATAGAAGGAATGTACCTTGACATTATAATGGCCATATATGACAAACCTACAGCTAACATCCTACTCAACGGGGAAAAACTGAAAGCCATTCCTTTGAGGACAGGAACAAGACAAGGGTGCCCACTCTTGCAGCTCTTATTCAACATAGTACTGGAAGTTCTGGCCAGAGCAATTAGGCAAGAAAAAGGAATTACAGGACTCCAAATAGGCAATGAAGAAGTAAAACTCTCACTATTTGCATATGACATGATTTTATACATAGAAAACCCCCAAAAATCCATTGGAAAACTACTAGAAATAATCAACAACTACAGCAAAGTAGCAGGGTATAAAGTCAACTTACAAAAATCAGTTGTATTTCTATATGCTAATGGTGAACTAACAAAAAGAACTCAAAAAGACAATCCCATTTACAACTGCAACAAAAAGAATAAAATATCTGGGAATAAATTTAACCAAGGAGGTGAAAGATCTATACAATGAAAACTATAAGACACTACTGAAAGAAATCGAGGAAGACATAACGAAATGGAAAAATACTCCACACACATGGATTGGAAGAATAAACATAGTTAAAATGTTCATTCTACCTAAAGCAATTCTACAGATTCAATCTAATCCCAATCAGAATCCCAATGTCATTCTTCACGGAAATAGAACAAAAAATACTGAAACTCGTACGGAGCAACAAAAGACTCTGAATAGGTAAAGCAATCCTGAAAAAAAAGAACAAAGCTGGAGCCATCACAATCCCTGATTTCAAAATATACTATCAAGCTATAGTAACCAAAACAGCATGGTACTGGTACAAAAATAGACACAGAGATCTATGGAACAGAATTGAAAGCCCAGAAATAAAACCACACACCTATGGACAGCTAATCTTCAACAAAGGAGTGAAGAACATACAATGGAGAAGGAGAAGTCTGTTCAATAAATGGTGCTGGAAAAATTGGACAGCCACATGCAAAAGAATGAAAGTATACCATCTTCTATCGCCATCCACAAAAATCAATTCTAAATGGATTAAGGAACTGCAAGTGAGACCTGAAACTATAAAACTCCTGGAAGAAAATGTAGGCAGTACACCAGTTGACATTGGTCATAAAGGGATCCTTTCAGATTCCATGTCTACTCGGACAAGGGAAACAAAAGAAAAATTAAATGAGTGGGACTTCATCAGACCAGAGAGCTGCTACAAGGCAAATGAAACCAGGATCAAAATGAATAGACAGCCCACCAGCTGGGAGAAAATATTCACAAATCATTTCTCTGACAAGGGATTAATCTCCATAATATATAAAGAACTCATACAAGTGAGCAACAAAAAAGCAAACAACTCAATCAAAAAATGGCCAGAGGATATTAACAGACATTTTTCCAAGGAAGATATACATATGGTCAATAGACACATGAAGAGATGTTCAACATCACTAATCATCGGGGAAGTACAAATCAAAACTACACTAAGATATCACCTGACACCCGTTAGAATGGCTATAATCACCAAGACAAAAAACAACAAATGCTGGAGAGGTTGTAGAGAGACAGGAACCCTCATTCACTGCTGGTGGGAATGCCAACTGGTGCAGCCTCTATGGAAAACAGTATGGAGAGTCCTCAAAAAATTAAAAATTGAAATACCTTATGATCCAGCAACCCCACTCTTGGGCATCTACCCAATGGACATGAAATCAACCATCACAAGAGGCTTGTGCATCCCTATGTTCATTGCAGCGTTATTCACTATAGCCAAGATGTGGAAACAACCCAAGTGTCCCTCGACTGATGATTGGATAAAGAAGATGTGGTATATATATATACAATGGAATACTACTCAGCCATAAGAAAAGACAGAATTGTCCCATTTGCAACAACATGGTTGGAGCTAGAGGGCATTATGTTAAGTGAAATAAGCCAGAGAGAGAAGGACAGACACCACATGATTTCCCTCATATGTGGAATATAAACGAACACAAGGACAGAGAGAAATGGTTGGTGGTTACCAAGGGGAAGGGGGTGGGGGGTGGGCACAAGGGGTGAAGGGATGCCTCCACATTGTGATGGACAAAAAATAGTGTACAGTTAAAATGCCACAATGTCATAAACTATTAAGACATCAATACAAATGAAAATTTAAAAAAAATAAAAAAGGAACCCCTATGCGCGCACACACACACTCAAAATTTCATTGCCCAGACCACACTCCAGAGCAATTGCAATAGAATCTCTGGTGGTGGTATCCAGGCATCAGCATTTAAAATATCTCCCATGGGTAATTCCAGTGTGCAGTCAACATTGAAAACTCTTGCTATAGAAAATAAGCTAAGGGAGCAAAATGAGGTTCCTGGGCTTATACTTGGTCCATTTCCATTTATCATAGTAGGAAACCACACAAATGTTTGGGGACAAAGCCCCTTGCTAGTAAAAGCATGCATTTGCTAGGAGTAACCCTATGCATATGACCCACAAGGACATGCAGGAACCTGTGACCAGTTGAGGGATTTGGGATTCCATCCAAATATCTCACTCTTCCTCTGAAGGCAACCTGGTAAATGATTCCTGACTCAGCTTTCGAAGACTTATGGGAGTAGGTCATCACATTTACCACAGTAGCAGGTGGTGTGAGTGTGGTGCTAGCAGAACAACAGCAGGTTCCCCACTTGGATGGTCCTCTCTGCTGTGTGGTCTTTCCTTGCCAAGGCTTGGTGATGGTACTTGTCCTGCCAGTCTTCACAGCTGGCCTAAAGCTCCTCTAGACTCTGTCTAGTTTCCAGAGTTAGGGTAGCACAATGTGCTGCAGAGAAAAAAAAACAGAGTAGACACCAAAATTACTGTGGAAGAGGCTGATCTGTGTGGAGGAATGGACAGCATTAAAGAATTAATGTGGGGGCCGCCCAGTGGCGCAGCTGTTTAGTCTGCACTTGGCAGCCCGGGGTTTGCGAGTTCGGATCCCGGGCGCCTGCCGACGCACTGCCTGTCAGCCACGCCGTGGTGGCATCCCATATAAAGTGGAGGAAGATGGGCACGGATGTTAGCCCAGGGCCAGTCTTCCTCAGCAAAAAGGGGAGGATTGGCAACAGATGTTAGCTCAGGGCTGGTCTTCCCCACAAAAAAAAAAAAAAAAAAAATTAAGAATTAATGTGGCAGGGACAAAAAAAAAAATTAAATATTCATGGTTTTCCTTTTTGTTGATGCTGCAAGCTAGATGTTAACAAACTATAGCCCTTGGGACAAATATGGCTCATCTTCTGTTTGTATATGGCTCTCAAGCTGAGAATAATTTTTATATTTTTAAATGGTTGAAAAAACTCAAAAGAAGAGAAGTATTTTGTGACCTGTAAAAATTATGTCTTGTGGTGTTTTGCACTACAGCAGCAAAGTTGAGTAGCTGTGACAGACTGTATGACCCACAAAGCCAAACGTATTTACTATCTGGCCCTTTACAGAAAAAGTTTGCCAACGTTCTTAAACTTTAATGTGCACTTGAACCATCTGGGGATCTTGTTAAAATGCAGGTTCTCATTCAGTTATGTCTGGGAAGGGGCCTGAGATTCTTCATGTTTAATAAGCTCCCAGTTGAGGGTTCCCTGGGTCACACTTTGAGTATCAAGGGGCTGGGAGGATTGTTTGTGTTGCTCAGCTCCCAAGCTTTTGTTGTGCTGATCAAGGTAATGGGTGATTATCCCAGAGGTGGCAAATGGAAAGCCAGGAAACAAAATACAGCCCATAAATGTATTTTGTTTGGCTCACACAATAATTTTTAAGTTTGTTGCCATCATTTTGAAATTAGAGGACTTCACTAGAAATAGAGATTTCTGGCTTCTCTTGAAAAACTGGAAAATCTGGCAACATTGGGCTTGAATTTTCATTTGGCAACAATTGGCTCAGCTGAGTATAGGTTGCTCCCTTTATATCGAGTTCTCCAGTTTTCGACAGTCTTCACTACTCCCTTTACTATTACACCTGACCTGTTTCACTAATTTATGTTGTCTGCCTGGCCCCTGTCATTTGAGTTTGTGACCTATGGAAGACATTTCTATGTGTCCCCCCCATATTTGCTATCCTCTCTTCTCATTATTAATAGAACCTTTTAGTTTTAGCTGGCACATAGTTGACCCAGCCTCTCCCAGCCTCTCTTTAGCTAAATGTAGCCATGCGACAAAACTCCAGCCAATGGGATGTGAGTGAGAGTGATGAGTACAATTTCTATGATGCATCCTTAAAAGGAAAGGATATGCCTACCCTTCACCCTTTCTCCCCTCCTGATGGCTGGAAAGCAGATGTGTAAGCAGGAGCTCGAGAAGCCACTGTAACATGGAAGAGCATGTTAAGAGTGCTACAGCAACAAGACAGAAGAATCCTGGGTCCCCAACACCACAGAGCCACCATATCATCCCTGGACTGCATTTTCTCAGACATTTACATAAGAGAGATGAACTTTCATTCTTAAGCCACTATAATTTTTGGCTTTTCTACAGTAGCTAAACTGGTACCCTAATTGATAACAACTCCTGGACTACTTCAACCTGAAATCTCTGATATGTCCTGTATTCAAGGGTTTCCGGTTGTTATCAGGGCACATAAACATATCAAAACAGAACAAAACAAACTCCCAGAACCAAATTTGTCTACTGAAGCTGTTCACAATCTTATCTCACCCCCTAAATCTATATTGCTATCATCAGCTGTAGATCATGGAAGATATTTAGTGTTATCCGGAAAATGGGTTAAAGAGGTAAAGAGAAAAAAATCACTAAGGCTTCTCGAAGGTATCAGTCGATCCAAGGGACCTGTCCAGAGGGTGTACCTGTGATCTTCAAACTCAGTTGGAAGAATTCTCACAGCAAAAGGTTAATTATAGTACTAAGATTGCCATGTCCTTGAGGGGTTGGGACCCCCCCCCCATCCATGAAGACTTCCTCTTTTCTTGAAAAATGATTTCTGAAATTCTCCTGTCTTCTAATGAAATTTAGGTATTTTCTCTACTGGTCCTTCCATCTGAGTCTTCCCCAAATCTCCCTTCTTTCTTTCAGAATACCTTTAAAAACTCTTATTTACCTAGTTCCCATATTTTCAAGATATTCTCCATCCATTCTCTCCCCCTCCCATGTCCTGTCCCCCCATCCTGAATTGAATGTGGACTGTCTAGGAACATGGCCTCCACATTCTTTTGTGAACAGGAATTCCCATATTTGTAATAGGCCACTCTCTAAGCAAAGTTTGTGACTTGAAGTTGTCATTCTTTTCTATTTCTCCAATCCCAGCAGGATTGGAGGCTCTTTGAAGTTAATGCTGCCTCTGCCTCTTGCTCAGGAACTCTTGTAATTATAACTCCTGGCTTCCAAGTGATTTCCTCCCCTTGTCTTCCAATGTGTTCCAACTGGAGAATCTCTCTCAAGAGATTTCTGAATTAAAGCTGTTGCTATGAGTCATATTAATTAAAGAAGGCTAAGCAGTCATAACAAATAGACCCAAAATCACATTGCATAAACACCATAGAAGTTTATTTCCCTCTTGCATAACAGTTCAGGGCAGGTATTTTATTTTGGGTTGTGTCTGGGGGAGGGGATGTCTATGCTCCATGCAGTCATTCAAGGCCCCATGTTGATGGACTGTTATCTTCAACCTGTGGATTCCACAGTCGCTCTGGTCATTGCTATCTCTACCCTTGGTAAAAACAAAAGAACATGGATGATTGTGTTGGAGGTTTCACGAGCCAGACCTGGAAGTAGCAATCAAAATCTCCACTCTTGATCCACTGGAGAAAATTTAGTCACAATGCCATACCTACAGCTGAAAAATCTGGTGAGGCTGAGCAGTCATATGCATATAAATCTGTTATTATGGAAGAAAGAGAGACAAGATTTTGATGAACAAATGGTGGTCTCTGTCATATATATGTACCTAAAAACTGTGTTAGCTGACACCATTTGCCTTCCCTAAAACCCTGCCTTTCCTCTCAGGTAATAGATGACATCACTATGCCTGTAGTGGCAGAAACATCTATCTTCCTTGCCTTTGCACTTTCACTGCCTCTGTTCACATTTTATTTTCCTTAGGACTTGTAGAACCCCTTTTCATGCAAGTCCAGTTGAATTTTTTAGATATTAACTTATCTCTTAAGCTAACGTTTGCTGTGTCTCATTATAGCCTCTGTGACCTCCCACCTCCTTTCACTCATCCAGTCATCCCTTTCCAAACACATGCTTAATAGTTGGAGAATTCCTGAGTTCCAAGAATCAAGGTAAGTCTGAATCTTAGATTATAAAGAAACAGCATTAGCTTCACTTGCATAATGGCAGCAGGGAATTTTACTTCTGAAACCGTTCAAATGAGTATACATTGCTCAAGTAAAATAAAAACACCAAAAAACAAATCTCTTATTCCAACATTCCAATTTCATAATCCCCTCCCAGCACCTTAACAATGACAAACAGCAGGAAAATTGTAAGGAGTAAAGAAAGAGTACAGGTATACCTCGGACATATGGCGAGTTTGGTTCCAGACCACTGCAATATAGCGAATATTGCAAGAGTCACACAAATTTTTTGGTTTCCCAACTCATATAAAAGTTATATTTACACTGTACTGTAGTCTATGTGTGTAATAGCATTATGTCTAAAAACACAATGTATATACCTTAAATGAAAAGGACTTTATTGCTAAAAAATGCTATCATCTGAGCCATCAGCGAGTCATAATCCTAGTGCTTATGGTGGGTCTTGCCTTGATGTGGATGCCTGCTGACTAATCAAGGTGGCTGTTGCTGAAGGCTGAGGGGTCTGTGGTAATTTCTTAAAATAATGTAACAATGAAATTTGCCATATTTATTGACTCTTCCTTTCATGAATTATTTCTTGGTAGCATGTGATGCTGTTTGTTAGTATTTTACCCACAGCAGAACTTTTAAAATTGGAGTCAGTCCTCTCAAATCTTGCCACTGTTGTATCAACTAAGTTTATGCAGTATTCTAAGTCCTTTGTCATCATTTCAACAATCTTCACCAGGAGTAGTTTCCATTTCAAGAAACCACTTTTTTTTGCTCATCCATAAGAAGCAACTCCTCACCTGTTAAAGTTTTGTCACGAGATTGCAGCAATTCAGTCACATCTTCAGGCTCCACTTCTAATTCTAATTCTCTTGCTATTTCCACCACATTTGCAGTTACTTCCTCCACTGAAGTCTTGAACCCCTCAAAGTCATCCATGAGGGTTGGAATCAACTTCTTCCAAACTCCTGTTAGTGTTGATATTTTGATCTCTTCCCATGAATCACAAATGTTCTTAATGGCATCTATAATGGGATCCCTTCCAGAAGGTTTTCAATTTACTTTTCCCAGATCCATCAGAGGAATCACTATGGCAGCTATACCTTATAAAATGCATTTCTCAAATAATAAGACTTGAAAGTCTACATTACTTCTTGATCCACCAGCTGCAGAATGGATATTGTGTTAGCAGGCATGAAAACAACATTAATCTCATTGTACCTCTCCATCAGATCTCTCGAGTGACCAGGTGCATTGTCAATGAGCAGCAATATTTTGAAAGGAATGTTTTTTTTTTCTTTCTGAGCAGTAGTTCTCAACAGTGAGCTTAAAATATTCAGTAAACCATGTTGTAAACAGATGTGCTGTCATCCAGGCTTTGTTGTTCCATCTATAGAGCACAGGCAGACTAGATTTAACATAATTCTTAAGGACCCTGATATTTTTGGAATGGTAGATGAGCATTGGCTTCAACTTAAAGTCACCAGCTGCATTAGCCCCTAACAAGAGAGTCAGTCTGTCCTTTGAAGCTTTGAAGTCAGGCATTGACTTCTCCTCCATAGCTATGAAAATCCTAGATGACATCTTCTTCCAAAATAAAGCTGCTTTTTGTACATTGAAAATCTGTTGTTTAGTGTAGCCACCTTCATTAATTATCTTAGCTAGATCTTCTGGAAAACTTACTGCAGCTTCTACATCAGCACTTGCTGCTTCACCTTGCACTTTTATGTTATGGAGATGGCTTCTTTCCTTAAACCTCATGGACCAACCTCTGCAAGCTTCAAACTTTTCTTCTGCAACTTCCTCACCTCTCTCAGCTTTCACAGAATTGGAAAGAGTTAGGGCCTTGTTATGGATTAGGTTTTATCTTAAGGAAATGTTGTGACTGGTTTGATCTTTTATCCAGACCACTAAAACTTTCTCAATATCAGCAATAAGGCTGTTTTGCTTTCTTATCATTCGTATGTTTACTGGAATAGCACTTTAATTTCCTTCAAGACTTTTCCTTTGCATTCACAACTTGGCTAACTGTTTGGCATAAGAGGCCTAGCATCTGGCTTTCAACGTGCCTTCCTAACTAAGCTTAATCATTTCTAGCTTTTGATTTAAAGTGAGAGATGTCGAACTTTTCCTTTCATTTGAACACTTGTAGGGTTATTAATCAGCCTAATTTTAATATTGTTGTGTCTCAGGGTATAGGGAGGATAAGGAGAGGGAGAGAGATGCAGGAACAGCTGTTTGATTGAGCAGTCAGAACACACACAACATTTGTCAATTAAGTTCACCGTCTTATATGAGCTCAGTTCATGGTGCCCCAAAACAATTACAATAGTAACATCAAAGATCACTGATCACAGATCATCAAAACAAACATAATAATAATGAAAAATTTGAAATATTGTGAGATTACCAAAATGTAACACAGAAACCTGAAGTGGGCAAATGCTGTTTCAAAAATGATGCTGATAAACTTGCTTGATGCAGGGTTGCCGCAAACCTTCAACTTGTAAAAGAAACCCACAATATCTGTGAAGTGCAATAAAGTGAAGCACACCCCCAAAAATGAGGTATGCCTATAGTCATGTGCTAATGGATTTTTGATCATCAATCCAGAGATATTTGTCACAAATATCTCAACCAATAATCTCTCATTTGGGGGGCATTTGGCCTGTTGTTGCATAATCAGCATCTGTCCATGCAAGATGTGCAACTGCCAGAAGGGCACCAGGGAAACAATTTGGACCAATACCCAAGGGTATTCTTTTTTTAAAGGTGTTGTTTCTTCAAAAGTGGAACCAGTCCACTGGTACAAGAATCACCTACTGAATCAGAATCTTTGGGGACGTTGATATGGGGAATCTGTATGTTTAACAGGCTCCCTCTGTTTCCTTGTTCAAAAATAATTTTTACTATACAAAAGTGCATAGACATTAGTATAATAGACACCCGTATACTCACCATCCAGTTTAAGACATAGCTTCTGGGATATTTTTATGTACATCATAGTTTGAGAAGTATTAAATTAAGGGAAAGGGAAAGGCAAAGAGTTTTGAGTCAAGAGTGAGTGCAGGTAACAGTGTAATAGCCTTGATTAATGGGTAAGGAAATGCAGGATGTTCTTAATCCTGAAAATCAAAAAGGTGAAGAAAGACCAGCCAAAGCATATCTGGCTCCAAACCCTAGCCCCTTAAGTAGATTCCTCATAGATCATCTCTGAATTCTGGCTGACTTTTAAGCCTCCCTAAGTCTAAATGTCTGCCCTCTTTAACCTCTCTCTTTGCCACAGTTCATGTTTTGAGGGCCAGGTAAAAGTCTCCATTTGTGTAAGGTGGTCCTATCCCTTCTGGATATAATTTTTTCTCTCTCTCTCCAAAGCCTGAGCAAGATTTTTTGTCCCCTGACCCATCCTAAAAGCTCAAGATCCTTCCCCTCTTTCTGCAGAAATGTAATTTCCAGAGCCAAGATAAAACAGATGCAGGCAGTTAAAAATAATTCTGTGGCCATCAGATTTATTTAATCAGTTTAACTTCCACTCCACTTCCGCCCATAGAGATGACTCATCCCCTATAGAGCTGAGGCTCTGCTCTCTCTTTGTCGTGTGTGTGTGTGTGTGTGTGTGTGTGTGTGTGTGTGTGTGTGTGTGTGTGTTTTGGCATTGAAGAACTCCACCCATCCCTCTCCAACTACTGATATCTACCATCAAGGCCAGCTAACTCCTCTGTCCCCTACAGGGTCAGGATAAGGAAGCAGAAAGGCAGAGCAGCAGCCACGGGATCACAGATACTTTTAGAAGTCTACATGGAGGAATGAGGCCAATTTTAATGTAAGCCAGCCCTGGCCTAAGAAATAAATCCCTGGCCCTGCCAGAAGCAGATTCCTGCCTGCTCTTGGCAGCTTTGAAGATTCCATTTTGTTCTTGCTCAAGTCTGACTTTATTTTTCTCTGATGTGGGATTTTGGAGAGAAGAGCCCTGAGCCTTTATGTTTGAAGTGATGACTAGTTCACATCTTGACCCAAATGCTACTTCCTCTAGGAAACAATTCATCATCTCTCAGTTGGAAGTGAACCTGGCTTGTTCTTTCTCCTATAGTACTGTATTCTTGTCTTATTACACATGTGTTTCTATCTCCTCTGAGTTAAAGTGATCATGTACCTGTTAACTTTCATGTGATTCTATGCTCTTTGGGACCAAGAGTCATGTCTTTTCATGCTTTTACTACCCACACTGTCTAGCATAGTGTTCTGCACATGGTTGGTTCCTAAACAGTTTACCTTCCATATTGCCTGTGGACCCTGTAGCCCACCCCACCAGTGCCCAGATTGTCTGAAAATTATTCAGAGTGCTTGGTCAAGAAGGAACTCCTCCAGAGACTGTGTTGTGCCTTGGATATCAGCCTGTGCTTCTACTTCACAGGAAACAGGAATGGAAACACCTCCTTTTAAATCCAAAGGCCCTTGTAGTCCATCTGGAAGTACATCAACAAAAACCTACAGTAAACCCTAAAATTCCTCTTCATTGGGGCTTTGGTAATATTCACTGAGGGGGAAAAAGAGGAATAAGCTACAGCCTTGAAGTGACCATGGTGGGCTGAAGAGAGTAGTGGTATAAGAACCAATATTTTTCTTCCTGTATCAGCTCTAAGAGTCTTCCCCTTTGTGTTCCTACCTTCATCTTTCTGTCCTCTTTTTTCTTCCCATACCTCACCAGGCATATGAGGTTGAACTTCTGCAATCTCAGGTAGCTCCAGGCCTCCCAGAAATTTAACTAGAAAGAGGTACACATTCCAGGTAGCAAGAATCATTGTATTAATGTTCCATCCCATTAGGTGTGCTGAAAACTGCCCTTTTTCATAAAATTCCCTACTCAAAAACATATTGTAGTCTTGAAGTTTCATGACTGTTATTTAGTGACTGCAGCTGGGCCACATGCATGGTTGAATTTCCAGGATTACTGGGTCCTGGCCCCAGAGGAGCAAAGTGCAAAGATTCCTCCTAAACTCACATCCACTTAAATGTCTTAAAGACAAGGTCCAAATCCAGTTGAGTGCATTGCTCTTATACTGAGCATGAGCTAGGCAGCATTCTCCAAACTTGTGTTGGCCAAGAAAACCCAATATATTTAACCTATAACTTATAATGAAGGAATTGTCCTGGTTGAAGTCCAGGTAGGGCCTCTCCCTTTTTGCCCCCACAGTGGCCTCTAGAGCACCTCCACTGAATGCAAGGATAAAGTCCAGACTGCAGAAATCTAGGCTTTGGCATCTGCTTCCAAACCCCAGGGGCCACTGAGAAAGAGTGATCATAGACTTTTGCTTCTCTATCTACACTTACTCTTTAGCTCATGGCTGTAAATGCCACCTGTATACTGACAACTCCCAAATTTATATATTGAACCAAGACCACTTCCTTAAACTCTAGAATCATATGTCCAACTGCCTACTCAATATCTCCAATTAGATATCTAATAATTACCCCAAACTTAACATGTCCAAAACTGATCTGTTTTCCTCCTAATTCTTTCCTTCTACTCTTTATTTCAGTAAATGGCAACTTTATTCTTCCAGTTTCTCAGGTCAAATACCTTGAAGTTATCTTTGACTTCTCTTTTTTACACCCCACAACTAATCTACGAACAAATTATGTAGGCTCCGCCTAAAATAATACATCAAGAGGTACAGAAAAAGCATTTGAAAAAGTCCAACTCTGTCTCATTATAAAAACACTCAATACACTAGGAATAGAAGGGAACTTCCTTTACCTGACAAAAGGCATCTACAATGAACCAACAGCCAACACAATACTTAGTGGTGAAAGACTGGATGTTTCTCCCCTAAAATCAGAAAAAAGACAGAGATGTATTCTCCCACTACTGCTATTCACATTGTACTGGAGGTTCTAGCCAGGACAGTTAGGCAAGAAAGTGAAATAAAAGGCACTCAGATTGGAAAAGAAGAAATAAAACTATTTCTATTCACAGATGACATGATCTTGTGTATAGAAAATCCTAAGGAATCCACTAAGAAAACTATTAGAACCAATAAACAAGTTGAACAAGGTTGCAGGATACAAGATCAACATACAAAATTCGGTTGTATTTCTATACACTTTCAATGAACAATCTGAAAATGAAATTAACAAAACAATTCCATTTTCAATAGCATCAAAAAGAATAAAAAATTTTGAAATAGACTTAACAAAAGAAATGCAAGACTTGTACACTAAAAACTACAAAACATTGTTGAAAGAAATTGAAGAAGACCTAAAAAAATAGAAAAACATCCTATGTTCATGAATCAGATGACTTAATCTTGTTAAGATGGCAAGACTCTCCAAATTGATTTATATAATCAATGCAATCCCTATCAAAATCTTACCTGGCTTTTTTTCATAAATAAGATAAGATAATCCTGAAATTTATATAGAAATAAAAGGACTCAGAATAGGAAAAGCAATCTTGAAAAATAAGAACAAAGTTGCAGAACTTATACTTCCTGATTTCACAAATTACTACAAAGCTACAGTAATCAAGACAGTGTGGTATAAGTGTAGACATACAGATAAGTGAAACAGAATTAAGAGTCCAGAGATAACCCACACGTATATGACCAACTGATTTTCAATGAAGGTATAAAAGCAATTCAGTGGTGAAAGGATAATCCTTTCACTAAGTGGTGCTGGGACAATTGGATATCCACATGCAAAATGATGAATTTAGATCTTTATCTTACATCATATACAAAAATTAACTCAAAGTGGATCATAGACCTAAACTTAAGAGCTAAAATTGGAAAAATTTTTAGAAGAAAATCTTTGTAATTTTGGGTTAGGCCAGTGGTTCTCATCCGTGAACAATTTTGTTCCCCAGGGGATATTTGGCAATATCTGGAGACATTTTTGATTGTCACAACTGGTGAGATATAGTGGTATATCTGCCATCTTAGTAGGTAGAGATAAGAGATGCTGCTAAACATGCTTCAATACACAGGACAGCCTCACACAACAAAGAATTATCAAGCCCAAAGGACAGTAACATCGAGGTTGAGAAACACTGGCCTAGGCAAAGAGTTCTTAGATACAAGACTAGAAGCATGATCCACAAAATAAAACAAAGTGATAAAGTGGACTTCACTGAAATTATAAACTTTTGTACTCTAAAAGACATGGTTAAGAAAATGAAGACAAGTTACAGACTGAGAGAAATGTTATCACATATCTGATAAAAGACTTGTATATAGAATATGTAAAGAACACTTACAACCCAACAATAAAAAGACAACCCAATTAAAAAATAGGCAAAGGGTATGAATAGATATTTCACCAAAGAAGATACACAAATGGCTAATAAGCATATGAAAAGATACTCAACATCATTAGTCATGAGGGAAATGTGAATTAAGATATGCATTCACAATGAGATACCACTTCACATCTACTAGGATGGCTACAATCAAAAAGAGAGATAGTAACAAGTGTTGGTGGGGATGTGGAGAAGTTGGAACCCTCATACATCACTAGTAGGATTATAAAATGGTGCAGCCCCTTGGGAAAATAGTTTGGCTATTCCTCAAAAAGTTAAACATGGAGTTACCGTTTGACTCATCAATTCCAATCCTAGGCACATAACCAAGAGAAATGAAACATATGTCCACATAAAACTTGTACATGAATGTTCATAGCAACATTATTCATAACAGCCAAAAGATGGAAAAAACCCAAATGTCCATTAGCTAGTGAATGGATAAATAAAAATGGTATATCCATATAATTGAATATTATTTGGCAATAAAAGAAATGAAGTATTAATACATGCTACAATATGGATGAATCTTGAATGCCAAATGAAAGAAGTTAATCATGAAAGTCTACATATCGCATGATTTATTTATGTGAAATATCCAGAAAAGACAAATCCCTGAGACAGAAAGTAGATTAATGGTTTCCTGGGGCTGGGGAAGAGGAGAAAGGGGATTAACTGTAAATGGGGACAAGTGATCTTTTTGAGGTGATGGAAATATTAAAACCTGGATTGTGGTGATATTTGCACAAGTGAAAATTTACTAAAAATCATTGAATTGTGCACTTAAAACAGGTGAATTGTGTTGTATATGAATTATACCTCACTAAAGCTATTTAAAAAATAAAGTAAAAATAGCTGTTAAAGAATTTATTAAAATCATCCAGAACCTGACCAATTCCCAAACTTCACTGCTATCACTCCTGTTTAAGCCCACATAATCTCTTAGCTAGATGACTCCCTAATTTCATTTTCTCTACTATAGTCTATGCAGCTACAGAGATCCTGTTAAAATCAGATTATGCAGCACCTTGCTCATAATTCTCCACTGGTTCCCATCTCATTTAAAGTAAATGCCAGTCTTGACAATGGTCTATATGATTTTTCCCATACTCCCACCTCTCTAACTACATCCTCTACCCACTTTTCCTTAGGGAACTCACTCCACTCCAGTAACATTTCCAGCCCCCCCAATCATTTTTCAAACAAGTCGTATATGCTTGCTCCTGTCTCAAGGCTTTTCTCTCTATCTAGAATGCTATCCCCCCAGATATATGCATGGCTCCTCCCTCACTTTCTTTAGGTCTATTCAAATGCTGCCTTGTAGTCCTCCCCTTACCATCCTATCTAAAATAGTATCTTTCTACACTCCCTATCTCTCTTAATGATTCCTTTCTTTTTCTCCATAGCATGTATCAACATTTTCCATGCTATATATTTTACTTAATTGTTTACAATCTGCAGACTGTAAGATCCATGAGGGAAGATATTTCTCTCTCTTTTGTTCACTGCTCTATCCCCAACCCCTAGAACAAGGCCTAACATTTTAGTAGATCCTTAGTAAATATTTGTTACATAGTGGATGGATGAATGGCAACCAACACCCCAACAACACACAGGACATGTTAAAGTCCATATGGGTGTTCTAGTCCCACAGCTTAACTTGCCATATCATTTTAGACTGAGGTTCCCAAGGTTATGTGGATATTAATTCACCAACTCATGTGGGTAAGAAAAACTGTATTTATTTATTTTCTTTCAATCAATTTAAATTCAAATCTGAAGCCCTATCTCACAAGGCTGTCAGTAGATTCAATCTTTTTGGGGCTCTTGCCCTGTAACCTCCCCCTCTCCTCCAGAATTTCACAAGGTCTCAAAGTAATGCAATGCAAAAGCATAGAGGAGGCCCTTCTGGTCCATGCTGGGCCAAGATACCTACCATCCCAGCCCACATGATCCCTTCAGGTTTAGCCACCTCTCAGTGTCTGGGAAATGGATATTTCTGGTGTAGCTAGAGCTCTGGGAACAAAGATCAGCCTCCACCATTTGCCTCATCTGAGGCTATGCTACCTCCCAAAAGTGTTACCTCAGAGTATAGGTCTCTGCTACATGTAAGTGCCTCCAACCTCTTTCCTCCTCCCAGTCTGGAAAAATATCTCCTTTCTTCAGTTGCTTCCTGAGTTGGAAAGACACACTCCTTCTTTGTGTCTCCTTTATTCTCACACTACTATCACACTCACAACACTTCTGACACCAGATATATGTTTTTTCCTACACCAAACAAATTTCTGCTACTCCAGCTGTGTGTCATACAATTCAATTTGATTCTGACACTAACCAGGGATAGCACAAACCCCTCATGTTAAGGGCTCAGTCCCACGACACTGCTCCCCACTTCAGACACTAATTACAGGTAGTAATCTGTGTCCCCAGGTTACTCACAACTTCTATACAACTCTGCTCTAAATCAGAGGTTTCCATGACTCCCTCCTTGGATTGATCATTTGGTGGACTCTGAGGCTGTTTCATCTACCAGCAGGTCCAAAGGAGCAACACTGTCTTTATGTCTGACTTAGACTATGAAAATTCTCTCATCAAAGAACACCCCAGTTCATATTTCCCACCGTCCAGTACTGTATTAGTCAGGGTTCTTCTGAGAAACATAACTAATGTATGTATATACACACATACATACATATATAAGGGGAGATTTATCATGGGAATTGGTTCATGTGATGATGGAAGGTGAGATATGTCATAACATGCCATCTGCAAGCTGGAGAACCTGAAAAGCCAGTGGTATAATTTAGTCTGAATCTGAAAACCTGAGAATCAGGAGAATCACTGGTGTAAATCCCAGAGTTCAAAGGCCTGAGAACCAGGAACTCTGGTGTCCAAGGGCAGGAGAAGATGGATGCCCCAGCTCAAAAAGAGAGAAAGAGAAAGAGGATTCATCTTTCCTAGCCTTTTTGTTCTATCCAGTCCCTCGGTGGATTGGATGAGGCTCACCCACTTTGATGATGGTGGATCTTCTTTACTCAGCCTGCTGATTCAAATGCTAATCTCTTCTGGGAACACTCTCACAGGCATACCCATAAATAATGTTTTACCAGCTATCTGGGCATCCCTTAGCCCAGTCAAGTTGACACATAAAATTAACCAGCAGATGTACCAACAGCCTGTAATCTTTGGAAGAACTCCATCTTGTGAAGGAATGACTGAGACACCCTCAGGCTAGAAAGCCCACAGTGAGAAACATACTTCTCAGGAGGAGACCATTCAACTTATATGAAGTGGCAAAAATAATGTTGCCCAAATATATATGTAATGTCCTACATTTTCGAGCATACCTTTGGTTGGATTGGGATCATATGACTAGTTCTGACCAATGAAATGTGAACAAAAGTGACGTGTGTCACTTATAGGCAGACATAATTAAGAGCCAGTGAGGCTACTCTATCTCTAGTTTTTGCTGTTGTGTTGACCATGGAGGCTCCATGTTCCAAATGGCAGAGCTACAGGATGGAAGAGGGCTGTCTGACCTGCATCAGGCTTTGTGGGAGTGAAAAATAAAAACATATTTTGTCAAGCCAGTGAGATTTCAGGATTTGTTACCACAACATAGTCTATCCAATCTCAACTAATACAGGGAGTCAAGTGTTGCTCTCCTCTGGTCACATACTTGCCACCCAGCTCTGTCACAAATCCATTTCACGTAGCCAAAATACTCCAGCAAATAGCTTACACACATTTACATACTTATTGGGCCTTCATGTTGTAGTGATTCACCTGAGCTGGATGCCAGTCAGTGAAGTAGATCTCTTCTGTACACTGTATGAGGCAAGAGGCCAGGGGTTAAGAACTTGAACTCTGGAGCCAGACATACCTTGGTCTGAATCCTGCTTTAACCACTTCCTAGCTGTGTAACCTTGGGAAAGTTACCTAAATTCTCTATGTTATAATTTTCTCATCTGCAAAATGGTCCCAATAATAGTAGCCATCTCATAGGTTTGTTGTTGAGATAATATGTGTAAAGTGCTTAGTACAGTGCCTGTTGCATAAGAAGCAGTCAGTAAATATTATCATAGTGCCATCATAATGGCTAAACTTGGGCCAGGTATCATTCCAAACGTTTTACACATTTCTGTTGGTCCTGGGCCTGTTTGTCCTCAGATACTTTTATCATAAGGAGATACTCAGCTCTGGATTACAGGGGTGGTAGAGCCCAGAAGCCACATCTCCCAGTTCTTCTGACAGTGGCTTCTAGTTGGATTTGGTGCATTGGACACATTCTACTCAATGGCTTCAGCTTCTGCCAGACAGAACTATTATAATTCTAGATTTTTCCAAATTATCCTGGCTTCTGGGCTTCAGTAACCCCGTCTCCTCCCTCTGTCCTTCTAATTCAGGGGTGGTAGTGGTGGTCTGCTGTTGCTATTTTAGTTGCCTTACCATCCCATCTTTGGCCTCTCAGGTCTTCCATCACTTGTGTAATCAATCCTCTGGATTAAATTCCTTCTTGTCTACTAGAACACTAACTGAATCAACACATATTAACTCATGCAATTACCTTATTATGTGGGTGCTCATATTCTCATTCCCATTTCACACATGAGAAAATCAAGGCAAAGAGCAGTTAAATGACTTATCCAAGAAGATTTGCATTTCTTGATCTGGCTCCAGAGTCTATAAACTCTTAATTACTGTACTATACCACCATGAGAGGTCTGCAGACCAGACAAATGTAGATGGAAGCTCATGTTACACACCAGATATACCCCTGTACATGCTCCAGTTGCCTACAAGGCAAACTACAAAGCCCTGATTTCTCTCACTGGAGTAGCATCTATACAGAGCCACCCTTACCTTGCCAGCATGTGTACTCCAATGTTCCTAGTATCAGAGGCATCATCTTCAATGATGTTGGGCAGTGGTTTTCAAACTGTGTTCCATGGAGCCTATGGACTTATTGGAGCACCCATATGAGGTGTCTGGTGTTGAGAGGGAGGTTACAGAGGTGTATAAGATACAGAGGAGTTAACTAGCAGGTCAGCACTAGGCACTCTAACTCCACCTCAACTAGAATACCTCTGCTTTAATCTCATATACATATAGTGAGGCTTTTGTGTAAGATTTAACTTGAAGTGAGATTTCCATGGCTAAATATACTTTAATATTCATTGATTTCACTACTTTCACCCCTACCTTCTTGGTTTGAGGCACCATCATTCCTTGCTTGGGTGATTTTAATAGTCTTCTAATTGATCTCCCAGCCAGGCTATGGTCTGTTCTCCATGCAGAAGCCAGAAGGATACTTTTAAAACTCAAGTCAGATCATGTCATTCCTCTGCTCGAAACTCTCCAATGGTTTCCCATCTGGCTCAGAATAAAATCCAAAGACCTACACAACCTTACATAATCTAGCCTCCAGTTACCCCTCTGCTTTCATTTTCTACAACTTTCCTCTTTGTATAAATCATTCTAACCACACTAGCTTGATGGACTTCACATTTATTTTTCACTTTCTTTGAAACATTCATATTCCAGATAGCCACATAGCTCCCTCTCTCATCTCCTTTGAATCTTTGATAAAATGTCACCGCTTCAGTGACACTTTCCCTGACCACCATTCATGACATTGAATGCCCTCCAAACCCAGTATTCCTTCTCCCCTTTCCTGCTTTATTTTTCTAGCAATTATGGCCATGAGACATACTTTATATTTTATTTATTTATTAGTTTGCCCATCTCCCCATGCTAGAATTCATGTTCCATGAGAGTGGAAATTGGTGTCTTTCTTGTTTACTCCTGATCCACAATGCCTAGAACAGTGTCTGACACATAGTAGGTACTCAGAAAATATTTGTTAAATTAATAAACAAAAGAAAGAGAGAAAAAACTGATGTAGGACAAATAGGCCAAGACTAGAGCAGAGGTGAGAAAGCCTTCCAGTTACTGTAATGCTGCAGTCCCTTCCTTCCCTGCAACCTTGATGTGGAAACCTAGGGAGTGCATGGCCAGGAGAATGTGATCAAAATCCAGGAACCATTGGTTGTCCCCAAGCCTTGCATGGAATCAATGTCTGTGTCCTGGCTGGACTGAACTTGACCTAGGAACTCCGTTTCTGGGTTGATGAAAGTGCATTTCTCTGGATTTCCTTGAAAAACATTTCTGGGTATTGCTTTAGTTGGTAAATGGTTGCTCTGATCAGGTTCTCTAGCAAGACTTTGTTAGAAAATGTGTCATTTTGATACATTTAAATGCCTGGACCCCCAAGGTAGATGGACATTTTTTGCTCAGTGGTGGGGATATTGCACAGGTGAAGATACCACCAGGCATGTATGCTGCCTGGGGCATATCTGGAAGTCTGCTTTCTACTGGTCCTACTCTAGAAGCAGGGCAAGGTTGTAATGGCATAGCTCAAAAAGACCTGGTGTGCTCAAAGCTGTCACAGGGACCTGGCAACTTCTGGCAGTAGGAACTAGCCTTGTCACTGAGGCTAGTACCAGTCAGGGTGAGCAACAGGCCCCTGGTAGGGGAAGTGTGGTGGGGGAGGGGACTAGGTTGATAGGACCTCTCTGTGGGCACATTCCTGCACATGCTGATGCCAGTGCCTTGGCCATTGTCAAGCACACACATAGCTGTACTGCTGGTATGATCATGCTCTTCTGATTCCTGAATGGATAGTCAACTCCCTCTGGATGGTAGTGAGTATTCCCAGTCTGGATTCCAGAAGCAGAGAGGTGTAGAAGAAGGCAGCAGGATACAGAGGCCAGGTACAATGTGCTAGTGCTCCAAGGGATGGCAGGATTGTAAGTTTTCAACCAGGAAAGATCAATAGGGTGGTGATTGAATTTGAACAGAGTATTGGCAGCTGGGTGTGGTCCCAGAGGAGAAAAGTTCTGTGAGAAATGGGTTTCTCACATACTCCCTCCTCCAACCATCTGGTTCACAGACCTCAGTAGACATCTGCCCCTCCAGAACCAGTTGGGGCTAGCTGTGTGGCTCAGACTCAACCTGTTCCAAATTTCTCCCTATGGCATGGATTGGAGCTGGTAGGAGCCTGGTGCTTTCTGATTCCTGGGATCCAGAGCAACCCACCACTAAGAGGGCCACTAGAGTACTCTGGGCATTTGGAGCTAGGACTGCTCCACACTCCCCCCCTTTTATCACCCATTACAGATGATCTGAACACTTTCTGAGTAGCGGGTATGATGTTTCTGGGCTGGGTACCCATACCTGAAGCAGCCTTTCCTGACACAACACAGCCACAGGCCCTGCCAGGCATTGTTCAGTAGATGTGCCAGTGTGGAAAAAAACATAGGTCATATCCTAGAGGTCCCTGAGGAACTTGCTAAGGAGTTTGTACTCTATTTTGCAAGACTTGAGGAGCCAATTGAGGTTTATAAGCAAGGTGGTGACATGATCACATGATGACTATAGTTAACACTGCTGTATGATATATAGGAAAGTTGTTAAGAGAAGCTAAGAGTTCTCATTACAAGGAGAAATTTTTTTCTTTTCTTTTTATTGTATCTATATGAGATGATGGATGTTGATTAAACCTACTGTGGTAATCAATTAACAATAATGTAAATCAAAGAATCATGCTGTACATTTTAAACTTATAGAGTGATGTACATCAATTATTTCTTAATAAAACTGGAAAAAAAACTACAAGCACACTGTAAAAAATTTAAATGTGAAAGTTAAAAGTGAAAAGTAAAATTCACTCTGTGAAACTCCTAGTCTCATTCTATTCTCCAGAAATAATGACTATAAACATTTTGGTGTTCCAGACTGTTCTCTGTGCATGTATACAAACTTGAGCAATTTATTTAGCCTCTCTAAACTTTAGAGATGTGTTTATTGGAAGTAGATTATTCACTCATTCAATGAATATTGATTAAGTGCTACTTTGTGCCAGGTACTGTTCTAAGTGCTAGAGACACAGCTGTGAAAAAAAAAACAGATGAAAATCCTTGTTCTACAACAGGTTATAGAATGATGTCAGCCTCATGGCAGCATAAGTCATTCCCTTTGTCTCTATTTTAAGTTACAACCAGTAGCACAGCATAGTCCACTAAAGGATCCTCTGCACAGCATGCCAGGATGCTTGAGAGATCCATGCATCTCTATATCTGAAGGTGAGTGGACTGGACCTCCTGGAGGTGGGGGAACTGAGGGAGTAGTCACAGTGGCAGCCATGACTGGCAGCTACAGGAGCAGCAGTGACACCCACAACCCAGGCTTCCCTGGCAACAGCAGCCATGACCCCAGTGATTCTAGCAGGGGAGGCTGTGCCCAAGACCCTGGATCCCCTACCAACAGCAGGGGTGCCCGTGACCCCAGCCCCCCCAGCAGTGATGCCCACAATTACAACTACACTGACAACAATGCTCATGACTTTGGCTCCCCTTCCCAGCAGCAGCAGTGATGCATGAAATCCAGCCTTCCTGGCAGTGGGGGCAGCACACATAACCTCAGCCTCCCTGGCAGTGGGGGCTGAGCTTGAGACCTCAGCACCCCTGGCAATGGAGGCAGTGCCCACAACCACAGCAACAGTGGCAGCACCCATGACCCTGGGCCCTGGCAGCAGCGGCTTCACCTACAACCCCAGCACCACTGGTAGCAGCTGCAGCACCTGCGACCCTGGCAATACCAGTAGCAGTGGCAGCACCCATGATCTTGGTGACCCTGGCACTGGTGACCTTGGCAGCACAAGCAGCAACTTTGGTGCCAGAGACTCCTCTGGCAGAGGGAGTGGAGGGTGGAAAGTGCTGCACTCCCAAATATAGCCCCGAGGCAGCTCAGTTAAGAGAAGTGACAAACTTGTGTTATAGTGCCACCTGCTGGAAAGGAAAAGAAAGTCCTCTAATTGCCAATCTGTTGAACAATTAAAATCAAAGTAAACGAGGCTTTACCTAAATAAGAAAGGTGTTTGCAACTTCAAATGCATTGGCAGAGGCACATCTCATCAAACACCATGAAAAATCGTGGTAACATGGTATTACAAAAAAGAAAATGACAATTCTCTGGTGATCAAGCTCAAAGTCACAGAAGACTGGGATCTAACTGATAGAGAATTCAAAATAGCTGTTATAAAAAATTCAAGAAGCTACAAGAAGAATCAAAAAGGCAATAAACTCAGGAATAAAATTAATGAACAGAAGGAGTACTTTACCAAGGAAATTGAAATTCTAAAAAGAACCAAAATGAAATTCTGGAACTGAAGAACTCAATGAATGAGATGAAGAATGCATTAGAAAGTATTGGTAATAGAGCAGATCAGATGAAAAAGAGAATAAGCAATCTGGAAAATAGGAATCTAGAAATGATTTCAGTGGAAGAAGAGAGGGAATTACAATTTTTAAAAAGTGGAGAAACCCTATGAGAGCTATCAGACTCCATTAGGAGAGCCGACATAAGAATACAGTCCTGCATCACTTAACAAGGGGGACGTGTTCTGAGTAATGTGTCATTATGCAATTTCCTCATTATGCAAACATCATAGAGTGTACTCATGCAAACCTAGATAGTATAGCATACTACACATCTAGGCTATATGGTACTAATCTTATGGGACCACTGTCATACATGCAGCCATCACTGACCAAGACATCCTTTATGTGGCACATGACTGTAATGGGTATACCAGAAAGAGAAGAGGGCAGAGGAGTTATTTTAAAATAGCTGAGAATTTCCCAAACCTGGGGGGAATACCAGACATACAAGTCCATGAAGGTAATAGATCACCTTACCATCTCAAGGCAAAAGGACCCTCTCCAAGACACATTATAATGAAGTGTCAAAAATCAGTGATAAAGAAAGAATCTTATAGGCAGCCAGGGGTAAAAATAAAAGGTAATCTACAAAGGAACCCCCATTAGATTATTAGCAGATTTCTCAGGAGAAATTCTATAGGCCAGGAGAGAGTGTAATGGTGTATTCAAAGTATTGAAAGATAAAAATTACTAGACAAGAATAATCTATTCAGTGGGGCCAGCCTGGTGGTGTAGTGGTTAAGTTTGTGCACTCTGCTTCTGGTGGCCTGGGGTTCACAGGTTTGGATCCTGGGCAAGGACCGATGCACTGCTTGTCAAGCCATGCTGTGGCAGCATCCTATATAAAGTAGAGGAAGATGGGCATGGATGTTAGCCCAGGGCCAATCTTTCTCAGCAAAAAGAGGAGGATTGGCAATGGATGTTAGCTCAAGGCTGGTCTTCCTCACACACACACACACAAAAGAATAATCAGTAAAGTTATCCTCCAGATATGAAGGAGAAATAAAGGCCTTCCCTGACAAACAAAAGATGAGGGAGTTTATCACCACTAGACCTGCCTTACAAAAAATGTTGAAAGAAGCTCTTCTATCTGAAATTAAAGACAGAAGTACACAAAACTTTGAGTGAGATGATAAACAGAAAGAATCAGAAAATTGTAACTCTATTTTAGAATAGGGTATTAAAACACTTAATTCTAGCATAAAGGTTAAATGAAAAAGCATTAAAATAACTATAGCCTCTACAATTTGGTAATAAACTCACAGCATAAAAAAGGGATAATTTGTGACAACAAAATATAAAAGGGGAGGAGGAAAATGACAAAACCTGCTTAGGTAAATGAAAATAAATTGCTATCAGCAGAAAAAGGGCCATTTTATCTATGAGACATTTTATACAAATCACCTGATAACCACAAAACAAAAATCTAGAGCAAAGACACAAAACATAAAAAAGGGGAAAATGAGCAAATCTTCATAGAAAACCAACTTAAAAAGGTAGACAGAAACACCAGGAAAAAGAAACAGTGGACACACAAAGCAATCAGAAAACAAAAGATAAACTGGCAGTAGTAAGTTCTCAGATCAATAATCATCCTAAATGTAAATGGATTGAACTCATCAATGAAAAGGCACAGAATGGCTGGATGGATTAGAAAACAAGACCCAACTATATGCTGCCTTCAGGAGATTCATTTGTGCTCCAAAGACAAACATAAGTTCAAGGTGAAGGGGTGGAAGATAATACTCCAAGCAAATATTAACCCAAAAAAGTGGGTGTAGCCATATTTATATCATACAAAATAGACTTCAAACCCAAAAATGGTAGCAAGAGACAAAAAAAATGTCATTATATAATGAAAAGTAGTCAATATATAAAGAGGATATAACAATCATAAATACAAGCAATGAAATTTGTGAAGCAAACATTAACAAATCTTAATGGAGTAATAGAAAACAATACAATAATAGTAGCAAACTTCAATACCCCACTATCAGCAATGAATAGATCATCCACACAGAAAATAAACAAGGAAATATTGGATTTGAACCACACTTTAGAACAAATGGACTTTACAGACATATAGAACATTCTATCCAACAGCAGCAGAATACACATTCTTCTCAAGTTTATGTGGAACACTTTTCAAGGTGATCATATGAGAAGCCACAAAACTAATGTTAGCAAATGTAAGAAGGCTAAAATCACACCAACTATCTTCTCTGATGAAAATGGCACAAAATTAGAAATCAACAACAAGAGGAAAATGAGTAGATCTTCAAATATGTGGAAACTAAACAACACACTTCTCAACAACCAATGGGCCAAAGAGGAAATCAAAAGAGAAAGAAAAATTATTTCAAAACAAATGAAAATGAAAATAAAACACATTGAATTTTGTGGGATGCAGCAAAAGCACTTCTGAGAGGAAAGTTTATAGCAATAAACACATGTATTAAGAAATTAGAAAGAACTCAAATAAATAATCTAACTTTACACTTCAAGGAACTAGAAAAAGAGGAACAAAAGACCAAAGTTAGGTGAAGGAAGGAAATAAAAATCAGAGCAGAAATAAATAGAGACCAGAAAAACAATAGAAAGAATCAACAAAACTAAAAGCTGGTTCTTTGAAAAGATAAACAAAATTGACGAACATTTAGCTAAGAAAAAAGAGAGAAGACTCAAATAAATAAAATCAGAGATGAAGGAGGAGACATTACAGCCAATAGGACAGAAATGCAGAGAATTAGGAGACAACTATGAACAATTATATGTCAACAAATTATATAACCTAGAAGAAATGGATATGTTTCTAGTAACACACAACCTACCAAGACTAAATCAGGAAGAAATAGAAAATCTGAATAGATCAACAAGTCAAGAGATTGAGTCAATAATCAAAAAAATCTCAACACAGAAAACTCCAGGTCCAAATGACTTCACTGGTGAATTGTACCAAATATTTAAAGGAGAATTAATACCGGTCCTCCTCAAACTCTTGTAAAATATCAAGGAAGAGGGAATGCTTCCAAACTCACTGTACAAAGCTGGAACACCAAAACCAGATAAGGATGTCACAAGAAAAGTAAACTATAGACCAATATCCCTGATGAGCATAGATGCAAAAATTGTCAACAAAATATTAGCAAGCCAAATTCAAGAACATGTTAAAAGCAATCAAGTGGTATTTATCCCTTGGAGGCAAGGATGGTTCAGCATATGAAAATCAATAAATGTAATTAATCACATCATCATCTCAATAGACACAGAAAAAACATTTGACAAAATACAACATCCTGTCATGATAAAAACCCTTAATCCTTTGGGTATGGAAGGACCATACCTCAACGTAATGAAGGCCATATATGATAAGCCCACTGTTAACATTATAATAAATGGTAAAAAATTGAATGAGTTTTCTCTGATATCAGATACAAGACAAGATTGCCCACTCGCACCACTCCTATTCAATATAATACTGAAAGTCCTAGCTAGAGCAATTAGGAAAGACCAAGATATAAAAGGTATCCAAATCAGGAAAGAAGAAGTAAATTTGTCACAATTTGCTGATGATATGATCTTATATATAGAAAAGTCCAGAGCCAATAAAAAATAGTTGAAATTAATCAATGATTTCAGTAAAATGGCAGGATACAAAATCAACTTACAGAAATCAGTAGCATTTCTTTACACTAACAATGAAGCATCAGAAAAAGAAATAAAGAAAGCTATCTCGTTTACAATAGCATCAAAAACAATAAAATACTTAGAAGTAAATTTAACTAAGGAAGTGAAAGATCTCTACCATGAAAATGGAAAGATTTTGCTGAAAGAAATCAAGGAAGACACAAATGGAAAGACATCCCATGTTCATGGATTGGAAGAATAAATATTGCTAAAAAGGCCATACTATCCAAAGCTATCTACAGAGTCACACAATCGTCATCAAAACACCAAAGACATTCTTCATAGAAATAGAAGGAACAGTCTTAAAATTTATGTGGAAATGCAAAAGACTCCGAATATCCAAAGCAATCCTGAGAAAAAAGAACAAAGCTGGAGGTATCACACCTCCTGATTTCAAACTATACTACAAAGCCATGGTAATAAAAACAGTGTGGTATTGGCACAAAAATAGACACATAGACCAGTGGAACAGATTAGAGAACTCAGAGTTAAGTCCTAGAATTTACAGTCAACTATTATTCGATAAAGGAGCCAGTAACACTCAATGGGAGAAGGATAGTCTCTTCAACAACTGGTGCTGGGAAAACTGGAGAAACACATGAAAACAATGAAATTGGAACCCTACATCAGACCACTTACAAAAAAATTAACTCAAAATGGATCAAAGACTTAAATGTAAGACCTGATATCAGAAACCCCCAGAAGAAAACACCGGGAAGAAACTCATCAATATTGGTCTTGGCAATGATTTTTTGGATATGATGCCAAAAGCACTAACAACAATATCAAGAATCAACAAATGGGACAATATCAAACTCAAAAACTTCACAGCAAAAGAAACAATCAACAAAGTGAAATGGCAGCCTACAGAATGGGAGAAATATTTTGCAAACTATATATCAGATAAGGGGTTAATATCCAAAATGTATAAAAAAGAACTAACACAACTTAACAAGAAAACAAACCAACCAGTTAAAAAATGGGCAGAAGAACTAAATAGACATTTTTTCAACAGGGATGTGGAAAGATGTTCAACACCACTAATCATCAGGGAGACGGAAATCAAAACCAGAATGAGGTATCACCTCATCTGTTAGAATGAGAGAACAGGTGCTAGTAAGGATGTGGTGAAAAGGGAACACTTACACATTTTTGATGGAAATGTAAATTAGTCTAACCAGTATGGAAAACAATATGGAGGCTCTTCAAAAAATTAAAAATAGATATACCATATGTTCCAGCAATTCCACTTCTGGGTATATACGCAAAGGAAATGAAAACAGGATTTTGGCAAGATATATGCACACACATGTTTATCATAGCATTAGTCACAATAAGCAAGATATGGAAACAACCCAAATGCCCATCAATGGATAAAAAATAAGTGGTATATATACACAATGGAATATTATTTAGCCTTGAGAAATGAAGATATGTTGTTATTTTTGACAACATGTATGGACCCTGAGCACATTATGCCATGCGAGACAAGTCAGAGAGAGAACAAGTACTATATGATATCACTTATATGTGGAATCTGAAAAAAAAATCAAACCTGTAAGAAAACCCAGTAAAATGGTGGTTACCAGAGGATGGGGGTTGGGGGATTAGATTGATGGTGTTTAAGGGTATAAACTTGTAATGAATAGTAAATAAGCCATAGAGATCTAATGCACAGGACGATGAATATAGTCAATAATACTGTGCTGTGATGATGTGATAAATATTGCTTCAATGGCAATCATATTACAATATATAAATGTATCAAAGTAACATGCTTTACACTTAAATTTACTAACTGTAACATGTCAAATTAAAATAATTAATCAATTAATTTAGGCATAAAAATTTTAAAAATAAAAAATAGTACAGCTTATAGGAAGAACTTTCAGAATGGCAGTATAAGGAGCTCTGCAAACCTTCTCCCTGGCAAAACAACCATAACTGGTAAAAATTATATATAAATAACAACCACTTAAAGTCTCTGGAAATTGTCCTAAGAGAATACAGCAAAAGGAAAACACTTATTCAAGAAAATATATAAATTTTGGTAAGAAAAGTGAGAGTCTGAAGCATTTGAGCCACAATCCGCTCCCTACAGATGCCTATAGAACACTCCACTTAACAATAGCATAATATATATTCTTCTCAAGTGCACGTGAAACATTTTCCAGGACAGACCATATGCTAGGCTATAGGATAAGCCTCAACAGATTTAAAAGGGTTGAAAGGATACAAAATTGCCTCCTGAACACAATGGAATAGAATTTGATATCAATAATAGGAGGAAACTTGGGAAATTCACAAATATGTGGATATTAACACATTC
Source organism: Tapirus indicus (assembly GCA_031878705.1). Lineage (NCBI taxonomy): Eukaryota > Metazoa > Chordata > Mammalia > Perissodactyla > Tapiridae > Tapirus > Tapirus indicus. The sequence continues at coordinate 52,314,032 of CM062942.1, forward strand.
AAATAACCAATGAGTCAAAAAAGAAATCACAAGGGAAAACGGAAAACACTTTGAAGTGAACAAAAATGAAAAACATGCCAAAACTTTGGAGAAGTGTCTTTGGAGAAATGTCTATTCAAATCCTCTGCCCATTTTAAAATTGAGTTTTCTGTCTTTTTATTGCTGAGTTGTAAGTGTTCTTTATATATTCGGAAACAAGTCTTTTATCAGATACATGATTTGCAAAGTTTATCTCCCATTCTGTGGGTTGTATTTTTCTCTTTCTTGATAATGTCTTCTGATGTACAATAGTCTATAATTTTGATGGAGTTCTATTTATCTATTTTTTTCTTTTGTTGCTTGTGTTTATAGTGGCATAGCTAAGAAATTATTTCCTTATCTAAGATGTCAAAGATTTACTTCTGTGTTTTCTTCTAAGGGTTTTACAATTTTTGCTCTTACATTTAGGCTTATGATTCATTTTGAGTTAATTTTTTTTCTGTGGTGTGAGGTATGTGTTCAACTTAATTCTTTTACATATGGGCACCAATTGTCTCAACACCATTTGTTGAAAAAACTATTCTTTCTGTATTGAATTGTCATAACATCCTGTCAAAACGCAATTGAACATAATTGTATAGGTTTAATTCTGGACTCTCTATTCTATTGCATTGATCTATATCTATCTACTTATGCCAGTACAACACTGTCTTGATTACTATAGCTTTATAGTAAGTTTTAAACTCATGAAATATGAGTCCTTAAACTTCGTTCTTCTTGCTCAAGCCTGTTTTGGCAATTGTGGGTCCTTTGAATTTCCAGATGAATTTTAAGATCAGCACATCAATTCCACAATAAAGACTTTAGGTGTTATTCTTAGCCCTCTTCTCTTTTGACTTCATACCTCTGTATTAGCGTTCTCTGGAGAAACAGAACCAATATAATACACACACACATAATAGAACCAATAGGATATTGGGAACAGAATCAATAGGATATATGGTATCTATCTATCTATCATCACCATCATCACCTTTCTCTATATATGCATATATGTACGTGTTGTCAATACAAATAATCAATAACCATTCTCTAGATCAGAGAAATAAGGTGAGTTTTACTTGAGCCAGAGTGAGAATTATAACCCTGGAAGACCTTAGAAAGCATTCTGTAGAAGCATGGTTTTCAGTACAGTCTTATATCTTTTTAGAACAAAGAACATATATTAAACACACCAGGATACATTTTCAAAGTTTCAAAGAAGTATTTAGTTGCAAATTAGCAGGTCAACATGACCCAGATGTCAGGAAAGGGACAAATATGAGTGTTACCAATAGGGTGTAGGAGGGGAAGTATGCATTCTTATCTTAAGAGAGTGCATTCTTTACTTTAATGGTTAAAGCAGATGTACAATGTATGTTTGGCAGGCCATAAGTTAGGCTTCTTTAGTTCAAGCCAGATCCATTTGAATGCTAATAGTTACCACATATACCTCAATATGTGAAAATCTGTTGACTATATATATATATATATAAATATATATTTATTTATTATGAAGTATTGGCATATAAATATGGCCATATATGTATATATAGATTACATATATCCTATATATAATATCTTATATATGGGATATTGGAAACAGGGCCAATAGAAGATGCATTTACATACATATATATATATATATATATATATATACACACACACGGCCAATATGCACATACACATACACACAAAAACACATGATATATTGGTTCTGTCTCCAATATCCTATATATAGGATATTATATATAGGATCTATGTATATGATGTCTATATAGAGGGGGCTAATTATGTATATCCATATATAAAAGCCAATTCCTTATAATAAATCTCTTTATATATGTGTGTGTAAAAATGTATTCATCAGGATAATGTCAGCATCATGGCAGAGTGAGCTGTTTCCTTTGACTCTTCTCTGTAAATTGCAACCAAGCAGACATCCATTGACCAACAGAGGATTCCCTACACAGCACAACCAGAAGTCCAAGAGATCCATGCAACTATACATCTGAATGTGAATGGACTGGACCCCAGGAATCAGTGGAACTAGGGAAAAAGCTCCCTCCCCCTCCCCCAGTGACAGAGATCCAGGGCACGGATCCTCATGCAGCAGCCCACGTGACTGTGAGTGGAGGCGAGGGCAGCCCAGCCCCACATGCATGAATGCCTGTAGAATGCATGCATGAAGGCCTTCTGAGGGGCAGCAGAGGTGTGGTGGTGGCCCTGCCCATGTGAAGGTTGGTGGAGCAGCAGCAGTAGTGTGAGCCTGACCTGTACAATTGTGAGCAGATGGAGCAAGAGCAGAAAAAACAGTGCCTGGCCCCCCCAGTGGTGGCAGGTAGAACCTGCAACTGGAAGCATAAGGAACCATGGCAGAATGGGTGACACAGCCCCCAGTGGGGGAACCTCTGACTCCAGCTCTACCAGCAGCAGTGTCTGCATACAAGTCTTTGGGTCCCTGGGTCCCTGCCAGTGATAGTGTCACCTGTGAACCCAGCACCCATGGCAACAGTGTAACCAGCAAACCTAGACAACTTGGGTACAGCAGTGCAGGTGGTACATGGGACAGAACCATCCAAGCCCAGAGAGAGTCAGTGGAAGAACATGAGACCCAGGTGACCCCAGAAGCAGCAGCAGTGCTCACAGCCTAGTGATCCCAGTGGCATCACTTGAGACTGCAGTGACATTTAATCAGCAAGACACCAGAAACCCCAGAAACACAAGTGGCACAAGGAGGGCACTGATGATGCTTCTGGCAGAGGCAGTGGAGGGTGGATATTGCAGGCTTTCAAATATGATGAGAAACAGCTCAGAATCAAAGTAGCCAAAACCGTACCAAATAAGAAAAGGTGATTATTAACACAAATGTTCCAGCAGAGGATTAATTCATCAAACACCATGAGGAACTACAGTAACATGGTAGAACAGAAGGAAAATGACAACTCCAGAAACCAAACCTGAAGTCACAAAAGATTACAATCCAACTGACAGAGAATTCAAAATACCTGTCATGAAGAAATTCAATGAGTTACAAGAAAACTCAGAAAGATACTTCAATGATCTCAGGAATAAAATTAATGAACAGAAGGAACACTTCACCAAAGACATTGAAGTTCTAAATAAAAAAACCAAACAGATATTCTGGATATGAAGAATAATTATTGATAAAAAATAATGTAGAAAGCATTAAAAATAGAGTAGACACTATGGAGGAGAGAATTGGTGTGCTTGAAGATAGAAACCTGGAAATGATTCAGGTGGAAGAGGAGAGAGAACTAAGGCTTTTTAAAAATAAGAAATTCTTTGAGAAATATCTGACTCAATTAGGAAAAGTAACATAAGGATTATAGGGATCCCAGAGGGAGATGAGATGGAGAAAAGAACAGAGAGCTTATTCAAGGAAATAATAGCTGAGAACTTCCCAAACCTGGGGAAGGAGTTGGACATGCAAGTACATGAAGCTAATAGAACTCCTAATTACTTCAATGCAAAAAGACCTCCAAGGCATATAATATTAAAACTGTCAAAGTCAATGATAAATAAGAAATATTGGGGCAAGCAAGAGAGAAGAAAATTATCTACAAATGAACCCCCATCAGGTTTTTAGTGCATTTCTCAGCAGAAACCTCACCAGCTAGGAGAGAATGGAATGGTATATTCAAAATACTGGAAGACAAAAACTATCAGCCAAGAATATTCAATCCAGAGAAATTATCCTTCAGATATGATGGAGATATAAAAGCTTCCCCAGACAAGCAAAAGCTGGGGGAGTTCATCACCACTGGACATTCTGTACAGGAAATATTGAAGATAGCCCTCCTACCTAAAACAAAAAGATAAAGGTTTACAAAGCTTGGAGCAAGGACATGAATAGACAGACAGAATCAGAGAATTGCACCTCTGTATCACAATAGGTTAGCAAACACTTAATTATAAAATAAAGGATAAAGGGAAAGAAAGCATCCAAAATAACTATAAATGCTTCAATTTTGTCACAAACTCACAACACGAAAAAGAATAATTTGTGACAACAAAAACATAGAAGGGGAAGAGGAAAGGGATGGAAACTGCATAGGCTAATGGAGAAAGGCTGTCAGAAAAAGGACTATCTCAGGGCCGGTCCGGTGGTGCAGGAGTTTAGTTCACACTTTGGCAGCCCGGGGTTCGTGGGTTCAGATCCTGGGGGCCCGCCAACGTGCTGCTTGTCAGCCAAGCTGTGGCAGTGTCCCATATAAAGTAGAGGAAGATGGGCATGGATGTTAGCCCAGGGCCAGTCTTTCTCAACAAAAAGGGAAGGCTTGACAGTGGATGTTAGCTCAGGGCTGGTCTTCCTCACAAAAAAAGAAAAAAGGAAAAAGACTGTCTCATCTATGAAAAGTTTTATACAAATCTCATGATAACCACTAAACAAAAAATCAGAGCAGAGTCACAAATCATAAATAAAGAGAAAACTGGGAAAACCATCACAGAAAAACATCAAACAGAAATGGCAGACAGAAATACAAGAACAAAGAAAAAATGGAAATATAGCACAACAAGAAAACAGAAGATAAAATGGCAATATTAAACCCTCACATATAAATAATCATTTAAAATGTAAATGGATTGAATTCACCAACCAAAAGAATAGAGAGGCTGGATGGATTAGAAAACAAGACCCAACAATATGCTGCCTCCAGGAAACACATCTCAGCTCTAAAGACAAACATAGGCTCAGAGTGAAGGGATGGAAGATGATACTCCAAGCAAATGGCAAGTAAAAGAAAGAAGGTGTAGCCATATTTATATCAGATGAAGCAGACTTTGACATAAAAAAGATAATGAGAGACAAAGATGGGCATTATATCATGATAAAAGGGACATTCCACCAAGAAGACATAGCACATTAATATGTATGCCCCTACCCCAGGAGCACCAAAATATATAAAGCAAATATTGACAGACCTAAATGGAGAAATTGACAGTGACACAATAACAATAGGGGACCTTAACACCCTACTTACATCAATGGATAGATCACCCAGACAGAAAGTCAATAAGGAAACAGTGGCCTTAAATGAAACACTAGAACAGGTGGACTTAACAGATTTATATAGAATATTCTATCCAAAAACAGCAGAATACACATTCTTATCAAATGCACATGGAACATTCTCAAAGATAGACCATATATTAGGAAACAAATCAAGTCTCATTAAATTTAAGAAGATTAAAATCATATCAAGCATCTTTTCTGACCACAATGGTATGAAACTAGTAATCAACTAAAAGAAAAAAGCTAGGAAAGTCCCAAATATGTGGAGACTAAACAACACGGTACTGAACACCTATTGGATCAATGAAGAAATCAAAAAATGCCTGGATACAAGTGAAAATGAAAACACAACATACCAACTCTTATGGGATGCAGCAAAAATGGTACTAAGAGGGAAATTTATAGCAATACAGGCCTACCTCGACAAACAAGAAAAATTTCAAATAAACGAGCTTACATTGTACCTAAAAGAACTAGAAAAAGAAGAAAGCCCAAAGCCAGTAGAAGGAAAGAAATAAGAAAAATCAGAACAGAAATAAATGAAATAGAGACCAAGAAAACAGTAGAAAAGATTAATGAAACTAAGGGCTGATTTTTTGAGAAGATAAACAAAATTGACAAACTCTTAGCCAGACTCACTAAGAAAAAAAGAGAGAAGACTCAAATAAATAAAATCAGAAATGAAAGAGGAGAAATTACAACAGACACCACAAAAACACAAAGGATTATAAAAGAATTCTATGAAAAGCTATACACCAACAAAATCGATAACCTAGAGTAAATGGATAAATTCTTAAAATCATACAGCCTATCAAGACTGAATCAAGAAGAAATAGAGAATCTGAACAGACCAATCACAAGTAAAGAGAATGAAACAGTAATCAAAAACCTCCCAGAAAACGAAAGTCCAGGATCTGATGGCTTCCCTGGTGAATTCTCCAAACATTCAAAGAAGACTTAATTCCTATCCTTGTCAAACTATGATGAAATATTGAAGAGGACAGGATGTTTCCTAACTCATTCTCCAAGACCAACATTACCCTGATAACAAAACCAGACAAGGACAACACAAAAAAGGAAAATTACAGGCCAATATCACCGATGAACATAGATACAAAAATTCTCAACAAAATATTAGCAAATTGAATGCAACCACACATTAAAAGGATCATACAAGACAACCAAGTGGAATTTATCCCAGGGATGCAGGGATGGTTCAGCATCCACAAATCAATCAAGGTGATACACCACACTAACAAAATGAAGAACAAAAATCACATGATCATCTCAATAGATGCAGAGAAAGCATTTGACAAAATCCCATCCATTTATGATAAAATCTCTGAATAAAATGTGTATAGAAGGAAAGTACCTCAACATAATAAAGGCCATATATGACAAACTGAACCAAAATCATACTCAATGGTGAAAAACTGAAAGCCATCCCTCTGAGAACAGAAACAAGACAAGGGTGCCTACTCTCACCACTCTTATTCAACACAGTATTGGAGGTTTTGGCCAGAGCAGTTAGGCAAGAAAAATAAATAAAAGGGATTCAAACTGGAAAGGAAGAAGTAAAACCCTTGCTATTTGCAGATCACATGATTCTATATATAGAAAACTCAAAAAATCCACCAGAAAACTATTAGAACTAATCAACAAATACAGCAAATTTGCAGGTACAAAATCAACATAGAAAACTCACTTGCGTTTCTATACACTATACACTAACAATGAAATGGCAGAAAGAGAAATCAAGAATACAATCCCATTTACAATCACAACAAAAAGAATAAAATACCAAGGAAGAAAATTAACCAAGGAGGTGAAAGACTTATACACTGAAAACTGTAAGACATTGAAAGAAATCGAAGAAGACATGAAGAAATGGAAAGCTTTTCCATGCTCATACATTGGAAGAATAAACATAGTTAAGATGTCCATATTACCTAAAGCAATCTACAAATTCAGTGCAATCCCAATAAGAATCCCAATTACATTCTCCACAGAAATAGAGCAAAGAGTCTTAAAATTTATATATAACAACAACAACAAAGACTCCAAACAGGCAAAACAATCCTGAGAAAAAGAACGAAATTGGAGGTATCACACTTAATGAATTCAAAATATACTACAAAGTTATAGTGATCAAAACAGCATGGTACTGGCAGAAAAACAGACACACAGATCAATGGAACAGAACTGAAAGTCCAGAAATTTACCCACACAGCTATGGACAATTAATTTTCAACAAAGGAAACAAGAACATACAACGGAGAAAGGAAGTCTCTTCAATAAGTGGTGTTGGGAAAACTAGACAGCCACATTCAAAAGAATGAAAGTAGACTATTATCTTGCACCATACACAAAAATTAACTCAAAATGTATTAAAGACTTGAATGCAAGACCTGAAACCGGAAAACTCCTAGAAGAAAATATAGGCAGTATGCTCTTTGATATCGGTCTTAGTGGGATCTTTTTTGAATGCCATATCTACTCAGGCAAAGCAAACAAAAGAAAAAAAAAGAGAAATGGGGCCAAATCAGACTTAAATGTTTCTTCAGGGCAAAGGAAACCATCAACAAAATGAAAAGACAACCCACCAACTGGAAGAAAAGATTTGCAAATCACATATCCAACAGGGGGACAATTTCCAAAATGTTTAAAAACTCACAGACCTCAACAACAAAGAAAATGAACAACCTGATCTAAAAATGGGCAGGGGGTCTGAACAAACATTTTTCCAAAGAACTTATACAGATGGCCAACAGTCACATGAAAAGATGTTCAACATCAGTAATTATTAGGGAAATGCAAATCAAAGCTACAATGAGATATCACCTCACACCAGTCTGAATGACTCTAAGTAACAAGACAAGAAACAACAAATTTTGGAGATGATGTGGGGAAAAGGAAACTCTCATATACTGCTGATGGGAATGCAAACTGGTGCAGCCACTATGGAAAACAGTATGGAGATTTCTCAATACATTAAAAATTGAAATACCATATATTCCAGCTATTCTACTACTGGGTATTTATCCAAAGAACTTGATATCAACAATTCAAAGAGATTTATGCATCCATATGTTCATCACGGCATTATTTCCAATAGCCAAGATGTGGAAGCAACCCAAGTGTCCATCAATGGATGAATGCATAAATAAGATGTGGTATATATATACAATGGAATAGTACTCAGCCATTAAAAAGACAAAATTGTGCTGTTTTCAAAAACATGGATGGACCTTGAGGGTATAATGCTAAGTGAAATAAGACAGACAGAGAAAGACAAACACTGTATGATTTCACTCATATGTGGAAGATAAACAAACACATGGATAGGGAGAATATATTAGTGGTTACCAAAGAGGAAGGGGGTGTGGGAGGGTGAAAGGGGTAAAGGGGCACACAGGTAAGGTGACAGATAAAAACTAGACTATTGGTGGTGAATATGATGCATTCTACACAGAAACAAATATAATAATGTACACCTGAAATTTACACAATGTTATAATCATATGTCATTAAAATAAAAAAGTATTTATATATGTATGTATGTGGGTATATATATACACACATATACAATCAGCCCTCTGCGTCCATGGGTTCCATACTTGTAGATTCAACGAACCACAAATTGAAAAAGCTATGATGGTTGTATCTGTATTAAACATGTACAGATTTTTTTCTTGTTATTATCCCCTAAACAATGCAGTATAACAACTACTTACACAGCATTTACATTGTATTAGGTATTATAAGTAATCTAGAAATGATCTAATGCATACAGAAGGGTGTGCATAGATTATATGCAAATACTATGCCATTTTATGTAAGGGACTTGAGCACCCATGAATTTTGGTATCTGTGGGGAGTCATGCAACGAATCCCTTGTGTATACTGATGGATGACTGTGTGTGTAAAATATATATATATAAAATTCATTATAAGGAATTGGCTCACAAAATTATGGAAGCTGGCAAGTCCAAAGTCTTCAGTGTGGGCCAGCAGGCTCCAGACCCAGGAGAGCCTTCAGATGAAGTCTGAAGGCAATCTGCTGGAGAATTTCCTCTTGCTTAAGGAGGCTGGTCTTTTTATTCTATTCCTGACTTCTACTGATTGGATGAGGACCACACACACCGTAGAAGACAATCTGCTTTACTCAGTGTTCACCCATTTGAATGTTAATCTCATCCAAATTCATCCTCCAAGTTGACACATAAAATTAACCATCAACCTCCTCTCTATTAGTTAAAACTTTCATGGTAAACTACTTAACATTCACAAGTCTCTATATTCAGCCAGATATCTCTCCTTAGTTTCAGCCATATACTCACCTACCTACTTTATATCTTCATCTGAATATCCATGAAACCTCTCAAACTGAATTTGTTCAAAACTAAATTCTTCCTTTCCCACTCCCCCACCATGCAAGTAAACAAACCTGCTCCTCATCCTCACCATTTACCCACTCACCCAAGCCAGAGACTTGGGAGTCACCCTCGGTGCTTCATTCCCTCTCATCCTCACCACCTATCATCCAACCCTCTCAGATCATATCCATTCCTCCACCGCAATTTCTCATTCCTCTAAGTGTGATATCTCATTTTCATCCCCACTGCCTGCCCTGTTCCAAGTCCTTATCCTATCTTACATAGGCAAGAGCCTCCTAACAGTCTCCCTTGTTCTAGTCTTACTTCACAAGTACCCATCCTACATGTGGATTCCAAAGTCATCTTTTAAAAATTCACATCTGCTCATATTTTTGCTTGCTTAAACCCCTTTGATGGCTACATAATACCTAAGGCACATCCAAACCCCCTGATGTAGCCAAGAAGTTATTTCAGGATATGGGCCCAGTCTCCCTCTACAACTTCATTTTTACTGAGACTGCCTTACACTCTATCACATTTTATGCTCCAGCAATACCAAATTGAATACTATTTCCAGAACACATCATGTCATTTCATACCTTTGCACACAGTATTAGTTCTGTCTAAACTTCTTGCTCCTGCCTCCTTACTACTCTGGCGAAGTTGACTGCTTCATTCAATATCCAGCTGTCATGGTGTCTCCACAATGATGCTTCCCGTGACCGTCAGAGTTATAAGCAACCATCCCTTCCTCCATGTTACTCCTATACCTTGTACCTTACTTACATTTTTCCCTTTTCATAATGTATTGTCATTAGATTTATTACACATCTCACTTATTAGGCATGGAAGATGAGACTACCTTCTTCAGCAGTGATATCCAGTGCCCTTCACAGAGCCTGGATCATACAGGCCTCAGTAAATATTTGAGGAGTTATTGTTGAATGAAAGTCTGAGCAGCTGATTGGAATGAAAATGGTTTCATCTGCTACTCATATGCTGATGGTTCCAAAACTTTTTTTGCCAGGCCTTTCCTGAACTCTAGGCCTATATCCAGCTATTACCTAAACATTTCTACTTGGGTGCAATGACACCAGCTCAACCTGTACCAACTAATCTCTTCAAACCTGCTCCTGTAGGTGGATGGCATCACCAATTCATCCACCCAAGAATGCAAGCCCAGAATCTGGAATTTACCCTGAGGTTCCCCCCATCCCTGTCCTTCAGTTTCTGTTACCTCTCCTCCAGTGAGCCACTAGGTCCTACTAATTCTAATTTCATAATTTCTCTTATATTGGTCCTCTCATACCCTGTCTAGCCTAGTGGAGGCATTGAATAGGAGGATCTACACCCGGGTATGGGGTTCCAGGAGCTGAACTGAGCCAGAAAAGTTGTGAAGCCCAAATAAGACAGTAGACAATAAAGGTCCATGAACACTCTAACATGCTTCTCATTCTTATTCTAATATAACAGTGAGCACCTCATCCTCCCTTCATCAAGTCACAGAAGGCATCATTTTTGCCAGTGTCACATATCATCCTGAGAGAATAACTGGAGATCCCTTCTGCACTGGCTGGGGCCTACAAGGCAGGAATGTCAACAACCTTTGTTTGTTGTTCACAAAACAAACATGTATTGGGTGCCACTTAGAAAGGCAAGGTAGAGCGATGGCTAAGAATAGACTGCCTGAGTTTGACTTATACTACTGAAGTGTGTGTCCTTGGGCAAAGAACTTAATCTCTTTTCCTCACATATAAAATGAGAATAATTATAGTACCTACAGGTCATAAGGTTGTTGTGTAGATAAAAAGAATCATTACATAGAAAGCTCTTAGAACTATGCTTGGCACATAGTAAACACAATAAAGGTATCTGTTATATGTCATTATTGCTTGATGTGCCAGACATTTGTTCAATGCCGGGCTGTTGCTCATCATGGATTGAGGCAAATGAAATGCAGAAGGTAAAAACACATTCTATGAGGAGGATACAAGGCCTGTGCTGGAGGTAGCAGTATCAAATGTCAGATATGAGGAGCTAGGAAGAAGCCAAAGACCAGAGAGAGAGAGAAAGAGGTTGAGAAAGCCAGAGATAAAAGCAGGGGTGGTAAATGCGGCAAGGAGAGATGACATGGGTAAGTAGACAGGGCAGAGGACACTAACTGGCAGCAAATGGGAGCATAGAAGTTGAGTCAGGTGGGATAAATTGTTTTACTGGAGCAGCAGAAAGTAGTGTAATCAGAGGGGCAGATAAACAAACACATGGATAGGGAGAATATATTAGTGGTTACCAAAGAGGAAGGGGGTCAGAGGGTGGAACTCAAAGAACCTTCCCAATTGTCAAGCATGAAGGTAGATGAAGAGTTGTGTAGAAGTGTCAAAATCTGTGAAACTCAGGACACAAGCAGTAGGATGGAGCAATTTGTGTTGTTGGGGGTGGGAGAAGGCTTTCCAGGGTCTCAGAACCATGTAGGATGTGGGGTGCAAGCTGGAGTCCAAACAGAATGACTCTGATAAATAACAATAACAGCTACCATGGTAATATTAACTCATAACTAAACCCATTGAGCACTTAGTATGGGTCCAGGAAAGTGAAGAGGGTGGCTGAGCCAGGTTGGAGGACAGGGTACTGGAAGATGACAAGATTGAGCCATGATCTGTGAGACATTTATTGGACCCAGGAGCAAGTTCTTGATGTGGTGTTGGGGTAAGGCATTAGCCAGGGCAGGAAGAGATTTAGAAAGAAGTGCCCAACTGCACTTATTGTCCAGGGACCCATGCCCTTTGGTGGAGGTGGACATGTCATATATGAAGCCAATTGGAAAGGGCCCTGTTGGTTCCATGGGTAGGCTGGCACTCCTTCAGAGGGAAACCAGAGGCTGGGGTTGTGGTGATTTTTTTCAGAGAAGGACTGACCAGAAATGAGACGTGTGAGGGTAAGGTTCTGCACAGACAAGTGCAGAGAGCTATGTACATATATATAGGCAGTGTACTGGAGAAGAAAAGAGCACTTGGCCTGGAATATGACGTGCCTGGAGTGGCATCTAGGTTTTGCCATTCCTGCCTTGGTGACCTTAGGCAAGTTGCTTAGCCTCTCTAGACTTCTGTTTAGTTCTTGTCATACAGGGCAAAGAGCCATGCTTCTTTCACATGGCTCTTGTGAGAATGAAATGAGATGATGCCTATGAAGCACTTTGTACAGCATATAGCATAATGATTATTAAAATCAGTGAGTACTATTATTATTACCAGTGTTATTACTACACCTTCAAATAGAGAGGCTCAGGGTTCTTCTCTCCAACATCCCACATCAAAGGAAAATAAAGTTGGACTTGGGAAAGAACAAAATGAAACCTTCAAAGCTGCCAAGAGCAGGCAGGAATCTGCTTCTGGCAGGGCCAGGGATTTATTTCTTAGGCCAGGGCTGGCTTACGTTAAAATTGGCCTCATTCCTCCGTGTAGACTTCTAAAAGTATCTGTGATTCCATGGCTGCTGCTCTGCCTACTTTCTGCCTCTTTATCCTGACCCTGTAAGGGACACAGGAGTTAGCTAGCCTTGATCATGGATGTCAGTAGTCTGGGAGGGATGGGTGGAGTTCTTGAATGCCAAAACACACACACACAGACAAAGAGGGAGCACAGCCTCAGCTCTATAGGGGATGTCATCTCTATGGGCAGAAATGGAGTGGAAATTAAGCTGATTATAAATCCAATGGCCACAGAATTATTTTTAACTGCCTGTATCTCGGCTCTGGAAATTACATTTATGCAGAAATAGGGGAAGGATCTTGAGGTTTCAGGATAGGTCAGGGGATGAAAAATCTTGCTCAGGCTTTGGAGAGAGAGAGAGAGAAAAAAACCATATTCAGAAGGGATAGGACCACCTTACACAAATGCAGACTTTTACCTGACCCTCAAAACATGAACTGTGGCAAAGAGATGTTAAAGAGGGCAGACATTTAGACTTAGTGAGAGAGGCTTAAAAATCAGTAAGAATTCAAAAATAATCTATGAGGAATCTCCACTTAAGAGGCTGGAGTTTGAACCCAAATATGCCTTGGCTGGTCTCCCCTTTTCCTTCCTGGCTTTGTTCTTCAGGATATATGTATATATGAATGAATTTTTAGAAATAAAAGTGTAATTTCAATTAAATTTTATATAATAATTGTAATTAAAAAGAAACTTTAATGGACATGGAAATAAATGTAGTGAACTGACAGACAGATTTGAAGAAACAACTTAGAATGCAGCACAGAATCCATAAAGATGGAAAATATAAATGAGAGAAGGAAAGTAGAGTGAGAGGCTCTAATATACATCTAATTGGGTTTCTAGAAAAAGAGACTAGAGAAAAATTTTTCTGAATCTATAAAAGGAACCTATCCTTGGATTCATAAAGCCTAATGAATCTAAAGCAAAATTTCCACTCTGGAAACATTATAGTGAAACCATAGAACCCCAAAGACAAAGAGAAAATCCTAAAAAAAGGCCAAAAAAGATAAATTACCCACTTAGTAATAACCACTATCCTGACAGTTTACTTCTCATAACAATGAAAATAAGGGGAAAATGGATTTGTATTCCCAATGCGCTGAAAGAGAGTAATTGCCAATTATGAATTCTGTACTTACTGAAACTCTCTTTCAAGAATGAGGAAAAAATAAATACATTTCCAACCAAACCAAACCAAACCAAAAACTGAGATATTTTCCATCAAGAGACCTTTGCCATATGAAATTCTAAATGATATTCTTCAGGGAGAAAGAAATCCCAGATGGAAGGTCTGAGATGCAAGAAGGAATGGTGAGTAAAATAAATCAGTAAATATGTGGGACAGATATTTAAATATTGACTAAATGAAATATTCATAATAATGTCTAATCTACGGGGTTTAAAAAGAGAATGAAAATACTAGGGAGAAAAGCATTTATGTTGGGATGTGGTAAATAGAGCTAAAGTTTTCTAAGGTTCTTGTATTTTTCTGAAGAAGTATAAAGATATCAATTAATTTTTTACTTTGTTAAGCATGCATGTTAAATTTACTAGAGTAATCACCAAAAGTAAAAAGTAAAGTGCATAACTTCCAAAATAGAGGGAAAAGAGAAAGGAGAGAAGAAATGAAAAAAAGTAGAAAAGTGGGTAAAGGAGAAATTTCAAACTAAGATCATAGAAATAAATCCAAATATATCAGTAATAACAATAAAGGTAAATGTACTAAATTATCCAGTTAAAAGATAATCTTTTCAGACTGGATAAAATGGCAAACCCATCTATATTTTGTTACAAAGGACACACCTAAACCATAATGATACACAGAGAGGCTGAAAGTAGTAAAAGGATTGGGGGAAAATGTACTAGGCAAATACTAACCTAAACAAACCTAGTGTAGCTATATTAACAGAAAACCAAATAGACCAAGGCAAAAGGCGTAATTAAAGATAAAGAAAGCTATTACATAATGATAAAAGACTTAATTTACCATAATGATACAACAATTAAAAACTTATATGTACCTAATAACACAGTCTTAAATGTTTATACTAGAAAGAAAAGAAGAATCAAGATGCTAAGTATACGAAAAGAAATAAGAAAAAGGTCAACGAAATAAATGCAAAGAAAGTAGAAATAATAACGATAATAGTCACATGTGAAATAGAAAACAAATGTACAATGGACAGCATCAACAGAGCCAAAAGTTGATGCATTAAAAATATTAATAATCCCCTGGCAAGGTTGAGCAACAGAAAGAAAATACACAACAATGTTAAGCATAGGGAAAGGTACACATCTACAGAATATGGAGAGATTATAAAGATATTAAGAGAGTACTATAAATAAAACGAACATTTTCCTAGAAAGATAGTTTGCCAAAAAGAAAAATTTAAAGAAAATTAAAACCTTGAATATTTCTTTAATAATTAAAAAAAAAGATCCAGTAGTAAATAAACATTGCCCTTAAAGAAACATCAGGTTGGGGGCTGCCCAGTGGCACAGCGGTTTAGTCCGTGCTTTGGCTGCCCAGGGTTTCGTGGGTTCGGATCCTGGGAGCCCGCCAACACACTGCTTGTCAGCCATGCCATGGCAGCGTCCCATGAAACATGCACAAAGAGGGGCATGGATGTTAGCCCAGGGCCAGTTTTCCTCAGCAAAAAGAGGAGAATTGGCAATGGATGTTAGCTCAGGGCTGGTCTTCCTCACACACACACAAAAAATCAGGCAGGTGTTCAGAGTCAAGATGGTGACATAGGAAGATCCTGATCTCACCTCCTCCCATGAACACACTGAATCTACAGCTACACATGAAAAATTTCCTCTGAAGAAAATCTAAAAACTGGTGGAGCAACCCCTTTACATCAGGCAAAGGAGAAGGAAACCACATAGAAGTGGGTAGGAAAGGCTGAGACACAATCTCTGCATTAACTCCACCCCCAGTGTGGAGACCCACAATTGGGAGGGAAATAAAAAAAACAGAGCTTCTCCCTGAGGAATGAAAGATTTGTACCCGACTTTGGGCACTCCAACTGTTAACACTGGAACCTGAAAGATGAGCCACTAAAACATCTGGCTTTGAAGATGAAGGAGGCTCATGGCCACAAGACCCATGGGGCTGTGGCTAACTGAGAAATGGGCTCTTAAAAGGCTAGCCTGCAGGCTCACCTGCCCCAGCACCCAGCACAGAAGCAGCCTTTTGAACACTGCTGATAATTTATGTGAAAGACACTCATTTGCTAATTTTAAAGCTTTGGTCTGTTGGGCAGGGGCCTGCTGGAATATTCTCTGGGGATGGAAGCTGGTGGACACCATTTTTTTTTTCTTTTCTCATTCTATTTTTCTTTTTTGGAGGGTGCCATCTTTGTATTCCCCCTCTGCCTTGCTCCAGCCAGTGGGAACCATATTTTTGCTTTCCCTTTGCCGTGCTCCAGAGTGCCAATATCTCCAAGAGGGGAGCATCTACACATATCAACTGCCCTGCATTTTACATCTGGTGACCTGCTTTTTGTGATGGCCACCTAGGGGGCACCATTGACAGCCTGGCTCTGGAGGCAAAATGGACTAGCTTCCCCGGATCCCACAGGACTGTAACAATCAGAGAGACAGTTCTTGGCAGACTACCACCCCCAGGGCACTGCAGTTGACAGACTGAAACCCACATTCAGTCTTTCTGAGAAGGAACCCCAGTTGCTTGTCCAGGAGCTTTGGTCTGAGGGGCAGACTTCTGGTTTGGCACACCCATAGGGGCCTATGGAGATACTCCCAGGGAATGGAGGATGGTGGATGCTATCTTTGCACTCTCCCTCTGCCTCATTCCAGCATTTTGGTTTCTTCCAGAAAGGAGCTTGTACCTTTGTCTGGAATCCTGACTTTTGCTTCTGCTGCAAGAATACACCTTTATATCACTTGGCTGTGGTGGCCAGTGGGGCTTATGATCATGGGTACCATAGGATGGTAATCCATGAAAAAATGTTCTTAAACAAACAGCTACAACCCCCAAGGTACAACAAAAGGCAACAGACCCTAGAGCTTAATCTTACTGTGAAAGAGCCATATTAGTTTACCATTATAGCTGCAGCCTAAGGGGGGCAGGCTTCTACAAAAAACACACTTCTAAGGGCTGACTATAGACCTTTCCTGAGACCTTGGAGGGCAGGCATTATCTTCATGCACTCCCTCTGCCATGCTCCAGAGTGCCAGCCTCTCTCAGAGGGGAGCTGTTATACAGGGATGGTGCCCAGTTTTTATGTCTGGTGCCCTGGTTTTTGTGACTGGAGCAAAGGGGATACCCCTTGATTACCTCGCTCTGGTGACCAGGGGGCTTTGCATTCCTGGGTCCCAGAGGACTGTAACAATTGGAGAGACATTTTGTGGCAGGTTACCACCTCCAGGGCACTGCACTGAGAGCAGACTGAAACACTTGCCCAGACTTTCTGTGAAAGAGGCTTACTTGACTGTTTTGGAGCTTCAGCCTTAGGGTAGGCTTCAGGATTGACACACATCTAGAAGCTACAGAGGTGCCCTCAGGGAATGTAGGCCAGGGAATGTGCTTCCATTTGCCTCACTACAGCTCACTGGTATCTCCCAGATAGGAACTTATACACTTGTCTGGAGCCCTGAGTTTTGCAACTGCCACCCAGGGGACACCTTCAGATCACCTGGCTCTGGTGACCTCTGGGACCAATACAGTCCCACAGGACTGTATAAATTTGCATTCCTTAAAAGCTGCTGCTTGAGGGTCTAGCTTTCAATCACCCTGAATATAGGTGCCAATTGAGATCTTTCCCTTTGGGACACTGATTGCTCTTGGCACACCCTCAATTACTAGGAGCTATTAAAAATAAAATAGGCTGCTTGGACAATCGCAAAGGTTTGAGAAACAACAAAGAGCTAGGGCAGGTTTGAACAATAAGGTTCATCTCCCACACAAGGCCAATCCTTCAAGATTGGGAGGCATGGCTGTTTCATCTAATACATAGAAACCAACACAGAGGGTCAAGTAAAATGAAGAAACAGATAAATATGTTCTAAATGAAAGAACAAGATAAGATCTCAGAAAAAAACTTTAATGGAATGGAGATAAGTAATTCATGTGATAAAGAATTCAAAGTAATAGTCACAAAAATGCTCACTGAACTTGGGAGAAGAATGAACGAACACACTGAGAACTTCAACTAAGAGATAGAAAATATAAGAAAGTACCAAACAGAGGTTGCAGAGTTGAAGAATACAATAACCAAATCAAAAAATATACCAGAAGAGTTCAACAGCTAACAAGATGAAGTAAAGAAAGGATAGTGAAATTGAAGAGAAGGCAGATGAACTCACTCAATCAGAGCAGCAAAAAGAAAAAAAGAATTGAAAACAGTGAAGATAGCTTAAGGAACTTATGATGGAGTAATAGTAAGTGGACTACTATTTGCATTATAGGAGTCCCAGAAATAGAAATGAGAGAGAAAGGGGGATAAAACTTATTTGAAGAAATGATGACTGGAAACTCCTCTAACTTGGAGAAGGAAACAGAAAACCAGATCCAGGAAGCACAGAGAGGTACAAATAAGATGAACCCAAAGAGACCTGCATCAAGACACATAATTAAAATGTCAAAAGTTAAAGACAAGGAGAGAATCTTAAAAGCAGCAAGAGAATAAAAAACTTGTTAGATACAAGGAAACCACCATAAGACTATCAGCAGATTTTTCAGCAGAAATTTGCAGGCCAGAAAGAAGTGGCATGATATATTCAAAGTGCTGAAAGAAAAGAAACTTACAACCAAGAATACTCTACCTGGCAAAGTTATCATTCAGAACTGAAAGAGAGATAAATAGTTTTCCAGACAACCAAAAGTTAAAGGAGTTCATCACAACTAAACCAGCCTTACAAGAAATGTTAAAGGCACTTTTTAAGATAAAAAGAAAGGGTGATAATTAGTAACGAGAAAACACATGAAAGTATAAATCATACTGGTAAAGGTAAACATTTAGTAAACGTTAATAAAGATTAGTCACGTATAAAGCTAGTATGAGGGTTAAAAGACAGAAGTAGTAAAAATAACTGTAACTACAATAATTATTTAAGGGATACACAAGATAAAAAGATGTAAAATGTAACATCAGAAACATAAAGTGTGGGGGTTAGAGTAAAAAATGGAGAGCTTTAGAATGTATTCAAAATTAGCTGTTATCAACTTAAAATAGACTGTGATAAACTTAAGTTGTTATATATAAGCTTCATGGTAACCACAGAGCAAAATTCTATAGTAGACATACAAAAGATAAAGAGAAAGGTATCTAAGCATACCACTAAAGAATGTCATCAAACCACAAAGGAAAAGGACAAGAGAAAAATAAAGGATCAGAGGAAGTACAAAACAGAAAACAATTAATATAATGGCAATAAATACATAACTATCAATAGTTACTTTAAATGTAAATTGACTAAATTCTCCAATCAAAAGGCATAGAATGGCTGAATGGATAGAAAAACAAAACCCATTTATTTGCCTAAAAGAGGCTCATTTCAGATGTAAGGACACACACAGACTGAAAGTGAAGAAATGGAAAAAGATATTCCACACAAATGTAAACCAAAGAAAGCTGGGATAGCTATACTTATTAGACATTATAGACTTTAAAACAAAGACTGTAATAAGAAACAAAGAAGGGAATTATATAATGATAAAGGGGTCAGTCCAAAAGGATGTTATAACATTTGCAAGTATTTATATACCCAATATAAGAGCACGGAAACATAGAAAGTAAGTATTAACACATTTAAAGATAGAAATAGACAGAAATACAATAATAGTAGGAGACTTTAATACCCCACTTATATCAGTGGATAGATCATCCAGACAGAAAATTAATAAGGCAACATTGGCATTAAATGACATGCTAGACTAGAAGGACTTACCAAATATATACAGAACATTCCATCCAAAAGCATCAGAATACATATTCTTCTCAAGTGCACATGGAAGAGTCTCCAGGATAGATCATATGTGAGGATACCAAATGAATCAATAAATTTAAGAAGATTGAAATCATATCAAGCATCTTTTCCAACCACAATGGTATGAAAGTAGAATTTAATTACAAAAAAAACTAGAAAATTCACACAAAGGTGGAGATCAAACAACATGCTACTGAAAAAGCAATGGGTCAATAAAGAAATTTAAAAAATACCTTAAGGCAAATGAAAATGGAACTACAACATACCAAACTTATGGGATGTAGAAAAAGCAGCTCTAAGAGGGAAATTCATAGTGATAAATACCTAACTCAAGAAACAAGAAAAGTCTCAAATATACCACCTAATTACACACCTCCAGGAAATGGAAGATCAAAGCCCAAAGCTAGTAGAAGGAAGAAAATAACAAAGATGAGAGCAGAAATAAATGACACAAGAGCCTAAAAAGATAACATAAAAGATCAATGAAACCAAGAGCTCATTCTTTGAAAAGATAAACAAAATTGATAAATCTTTAACTAGACTCACCAAGAAAAAAAGAAGACTCAGATGAATAAAATCAGAAATGAAAGAGAAGACATTACAACTGATACCACAGAAGTACAAAAGATCATGAGTGACTACTACATATCATTATACTCCAACGAATTGGACAATCTAGAAGTGGATAAATTCCTATAAACATACAACCTTCCAAGACTGAATCATGAAGAAACAGGAAATTGGAATAGACTTATTACTAGTAAAGAGATGAATCAGTAATCAAAAACCTCTCAAGAAACAAAAGTCCAGAAACAGACATATTCATTGGTGAGTTATACCAAATATTCAAAGAATTAATGCCATCCTTCTTAACTCTTCCAAAAATTAGAAGAGGAGGGAACACTTCCAAACTCATTTTGTGAGGCTATTACCCTGATACCACAACCACACAGGGATACCATAAGAAAAGAAAATTACAGGTCAATATTCCTGATGAAAATAGATGCAAAAATCCTCAACAAAATATTAGTCAACTAAATTCAAATACACATTAAAAGGATCATATACCATGATCAAGTGGGATTTATTCCAAGAATGCAAGGATGGTTCAACATCTGTAAATCAATGTGAAATCATACATTAAAAATGAAGGATAAAAATTATATGATTATCTTAATAGATGCAGAAAAAACATTTGAAAAAATCCATCATTCATTTATAATAAAAACTCTCAAGAAAGGGGGTATAGAGGGAACATACCTCAACATAATAAAGGCCGTATATGACAAGACCACAGCTAACATCATACTCAGTGGTGAAAAGCTGAACGTTTTACCTCTAAGGTCAGGAAGAAGACAAGGATTCCCAATCTTGTCACTTTTATTCAACATAGTATTGGAAGTCATAGCCAGAGCAATTAGGCAAGAAAAAGAAATAAAAGAGATCCAAATTAGAAAGGAAAAAGTAAAACTGTCACTATTTGCAGATGTCATGATATAGAAAACCTTGAAGACTCCACCAAAAAGCTGTTAGAACTAATAAATGAATTCAGTAAATTTGCAGGATACAAACTCAATATACAAAAATCAATTCATGTCTATACACTAAAGCAAACTATCAGAAATAAAAATTCAGAAAACATTCCCATCTACAATTGCATCAAAAAGAATAAAATATCTTTTAATACATTTAATCAAGGAAGTGAAAGATTTGTATACTGAAAACTACAAGATATTGATGAAAGAAATTGAAGAAGACACAAATAAATGGAAAGATATTCTGTGCTCATGGATTGGAGGAAGAATTCATATTGTTAAAATGTCCACACTACCCAAAGTAATCTACAGATTCAATGCAATCTCTATCAAAATTCCAATGGCATTTTTCAGAGAAATAGAATAAACGATCCTAAAATGTGTATGGAACCACAGAAGATCCCTAATATCCAAAGCAATCTTGAGAAAGAAGAACAAGCTGTAGGCACCATGCTCCCTGGTTTAAAACTATATTACAAAGACATAATAATCAAAATAGTATGCTATTGGCATAAAAACAGACACAGAGATAAATGGAACAGAATAGAGAGACCAGAAATAAACCCACACATATATGGTCAATTACTTTATGACAAAGGAGTACAGAGTATACAACGAGGAAAGGACTGTCTCTTCATATAATGGTGTTGGGAAAACTGGACCGTCACATGCAAAGGAAGGAAACTGGACCACTATCCTACACCATACATAAAAATTAACTCAAAATGAATTAAAGACTTGAATGTAAGATCTTAAACCATAAAAATCCTAGAAGAAAACATAGGCAGTAAGTGCCTTGATATTGGTCTTGGCAATGATGTTTTAGATTTGACACCAAAAGGAAAGGCAACAAAAGCAAAAATAAACAAGTGGGACTACATCAAACTAAAAAGCAAAGAAAACCATCAACAAAATAAGTAAAAAGGCAACCTATTAAGTGGGAGATAATATTTGCAAATCATATATCTGATAAGGGGTTAATATCCAAAATATACAAAGA
The DNA here is from genome assembly GCA_031878705.1 of Tapirus indicus. Classification (NCBI taxonomy): domain Eukaryota; kingdom Metazoa; phylum Chordata; class Mammalia; order Perissodactyla; family Tapiridae; genus Tapirus; species Tapirus indicus. Next base: position 52,336,441 of record CM062942.1, read on the forward strand.
ACTCATAAAATTCAATAACAAAAAACAGAAACAATCCAATTAAAAAATGGTCAGAGGATCTGGGAAGACATTTTTCCAAAGAAGACATACAGATGGCCAAGTACATGCAAAGATGCTCAACATCATCAATCATCAGTGAAATGTAAATCAAAACCATAATGAGATATCACTTCACACCTGTTAGGATGGCTACCAAAAAGACAAGAAATAACGTGTTGGTGAGGATGTGAAAAAAAGCAAACCCTTGTGCACTGTTGGTGGGAATGTAAATTGGTGCAGGCACTATGAGAAACAATATGAAAGTCCCTCAAAATATCAAAAATAGAACTACCATATGATCCAGCAATTCTGCTTCTGGATATTTTCACAAAGAAAATAAAAACACTAAGTTGAAAAGACTTATGAACCCCTATGTTCACTGCTGCACTATATGCATAGTCAAGATATGGAAACAACCTAAATGTCCATCAACAGTTGAATGGATAAAGAAAATGTGGTATGTATATATAAGAATATTATTCAGCTATAAAAAATAATGAAATCTTGTAATTTGAGACAACATGGATGGATGCTAAGTGAAATGACAGAGAAAGAAAAATATTGTATGATTTCACATATGTGTGGGATCTAAACACAAAACAAAAAACCTGAGTTCATAGATACAGAGAACAGATTGGTGGTTGCCAGAGGCATGGCGTGGGGGGGGGTGAAATTGGTGAATGGGATCAAACAGGATAAACTTCTGGTTATATAAAAAATAAGTCATGGGGATGTAATGTACAGCATTGTGACAATAGTTACTAACACCACATTGCATTTTCAAAAGTTGTTGAGGGAGTAAGTCTTAAAAGTTCTCATCACAAGAAAAAGCAATTTTGTAACTATGTATGGTGATGAGTGTTAACTAGACTTATTGTGGTGATCATTTCACAATATATACAAATATTGAATCATTATGTTTTACACCTGGAAATATTATAAGATTGTATGTCAATTATATTCCATTTAAAAAAAAAGAAACTGATCTTACTGAGACTTATAACAAAATGTGGTGATAACTCTCATGTATGACCTAATAATGAAACATCAATATTTTAGACATTTCAAAAACAAAATAATGGGAGGGAGAGTGTAAAAATGTAGAACTTTTGTATGTATTCAAAGTTAAGTTGTTAGCTTAAAATAGAATGTTTTAAATTTAAGATGTTTTAGATAAGTCTCAAGGTAACCACAAAGCAAACACCTATAGTAAATACACAAAAGCTAAAAAGGAAGGAATCAAAACATACTACCAGAGAAAATCATTAAATCACAAAGGAAAAGAGCAAGAGAGAAAAAAAGCAACAAAGGAATTACAAAACAACTGGAAATCAATGAACAAAATGGCAATCATAAATCCATATGTATAAATAATTAATTTACATGTAATTGGAATAAATTCTCCAATAGAAAGATGTAGAGTGATTGAATGGATTAAAAAATATGACCCAATTATATGCTGCTTGCAAGAGACTCACTTCAGCTTCAAGGACACACAGGCTCAAAGTGAAGGGATCAAAAAAGGTATTCTATGCAAATGGAAACCAAAAGATAGGAGGGTAGCTCTACTAATATTGGGCACAGTAGACTTTAAGCCAAAAACTGTGACAAGAGATAAAAATAGTCATTATATAATGATCAAGGGGTCAATTCATCAAGAGGTTATAACAATTGTAAATAAATATGCACTCAATATCAGAACTCCTAAATATATTAAATGGATACAGTCATGTGCTGGATAAGGATGTTTCAGTCAACAATGGACCACATATATGATGATGGTCTCATAAGATTAGTACCATGTAGCCTAGGTGAGTAGTAGGCTAGTTTGTGTAAGTACACTCTATAATGTTCACACAATGAGGAAATCGCCTAACAAAGCATTTCTCATAATATATCCCTGTTGTTAAGCAACACATGATGGTACTAACAGATTTGAAGGGAAACATAAACAATATAATAATAGTAGGAAACTTCAGTTCCCCACTTTCAACAATGGATAGATCATCCAGACAGAAAATTGATAAGGAAACATTGGATTTAAACTACACCTTAGACCAGATGTAGTTAACAGTTATTTACAAAGCATTCTATCCAACAGCAGCAGAATACAAATTCTTCTTAAGTGCACAATAAACATTATCCAGGATAGATCACATGTTAGGCCACCAAACAAGTCTTAATACATTTAGAAAGATTGAAGTCATATCAAGCATCTTTACTGAACACAATGGTATGAAACTAGAAAGCATTTATAAGAAAAAAACTGGAAAATACACAAATATGTGGAAATTAAACAACATGCACTGTCGGTGGGAATGAAAATTGTTGAAGCCACTATGTAAAACAGGATGGAGTTCCTCAGAAAAGTAAAAATAGAAATACCATGTGATCAAGCAAACCCACTTCTGGGCATATATCCAAAGGAAATTAAAACAGGCTCTTGAAGAAATGTCTACTCTCTCATGTTCATTGCAGCATTATCACAATAACCAAATATGGAAAGACCTAAGTGTCCATCAATGGATAAATTGATAAATAAGATGTGGTATATATATATACCATGGGATATTATTCAGCCACAATAAAGAAGGAAATCCTGTCTTTTGCCATGATGTGGATAAATTTTGAGAACATTATGCCAAGTGATAAGACAGAAAAAGGCAAATACAGTATGATATCACTTATATGTGGAATTTTAAAAAGTCAAACTCAGAGAATCAAAGAGTAGAATGGTGGTTGCCAGAGGCTGGGGGATGGATCAATTGAGGATATGTTGTTTAAGGGCACAAACTGGGAACTAGTAGATAAATGAGTCCTAGGGGGCTAATGCACAGCATAGTGATTATAGTCAACAATACTGCATTATAAACTCCAAAGTTGCTAAGAGACTAGGTCTTAATTGTTCCCATTGAAAACCAAAATGACAATTATTTTGACATAATAAAGGTGATAATCATCTTGCAATATATAAATGTATCAAATCAACCTGCTGTGTACCTTAAACTTACATACTATGTAAATTGTAGTGATATGTTATGTTATATGTCAATTATAGTTCAATAAAAAATATATATGAACCAAAAACTGAGAGAACTCCAAGGAGAAATAGATGTCTACAACTACAGCCAGATATTTCAATATCCTTTCCTCAATAGTTGATAAATAAAACCAGCAAGTTCTAAGCCCATGGGAGTGCCCATAGTACCTCTGTGGCCCCACAAGTGGGAATGCACCTTGGCACAATTATAAGAAGAGGCAGCAGCAGACCTGAGCCTGCCTGCAAATGCTTTCCCAGCCAATGGGACCACCCAGCATACCCCACAACTCCCAGCAGATGGGGTGGGATCAGAAACACAGCTCCTGATTCTCCACAGTGGTAGTAGGTGGAATCTGTGACCTGATATTACCACAAACACACCAGCAAAGGATTAGTTCATCCAACACCATGAGAAACTATGGGAACAATTCAAAGAAGAAGGTAAATGACAAGTTCCCAGAATCCAACCCTGAAGTCATAGAAGTTTACAATCTAAAGGACAGAGAATTCAAAATAACTGTCATAAAGAAACTCGAGTTCCAAGAAAACTCAGAAAAACAGTTCAATGAGCTCAGAAATAAAACTAACGAGCAGAAGGAACACTTTGCCAAAGAGATTGAAACTATAAAAGTAAAACAAGCAGAAAGTCTGTATATGAAGAACACAATTAATGAGATAAAAAAAATAATGTAGAATCCTTAAAAAACAGAGCTGATGTTATGGGAGAAAGAATTAGTGATTTACAGGATAGAAACATAGACATGCTTCAGGTGGAGTCAGAGAGAGAACTAAAGTTTAAAAAATGAAGAAATTCTTTGAGAATTATCTGACTCAATTAGGAAAAGCAACATAAGGATTATAGGTATTCTAGAGAGAGAAAGGAGCAGAGAGCTTGTTTAAAGAAATAATAGCTGAGAACTTCCCAAACTTGCAGATGGAACCGGGCTTACAAATACACAAAGTCAATGAAACTCCTAATTACTTCAAAGCTAAAAACCTTCTCCAAAGCATATAATAGTGAAACTGGCAAAAGTCAATGACAAAGAAAAAAATATTAAGGGAAGCAAGGCAGAAGAAAATAACCCACAAATGATCCCCTATCAGGCTTTCAGTGGATTTCTCAGCAGAAATCTTACAGACTAGGAGAGAATGGAATGATATATTCAAAATACTGTAAGACAAAGACTGTCAGCCAAGAATACTTTACCCAGTGAAATGATCCTTCAGATACAATGGAGAAATAATAGCTTTCCCAGAAAAATGAAAGTTGAGGGAGTTCATTGCCACTAGACCTCCCCTACAAGAAATGATCAAGGATGCCCTCAAACATCACACAAAAAGGCAAAAGTCTACAAAGCTTTGAACAAGGATAAAAATAGACAAAATCAGAAAGCTGCAGCTATCTTTCACAACAAGGAAGCAAACATTTAATTATAACTTAAAAGATAAGGGGAAGAAAAGCATCAAAGGTAACTATAAACACTTCAACTTAGTCACAAATTCACAATGCAAAACAGAATAAATTGTAGCAAAAATAACTCAAAAGGGGAAGAAGAAAGGGATGGAACATGCTTAGGCTAATGGAGATAAGAGGCTATCAGAAAATGGACTATCTCATGTAGGAGACCTTTTATACAAACCCCAAGGTAACCAATAAACAAACAAACAAACACACAAAACAGAGCAGAGTCATAGTTCATTAAAAAAGAGAAAACTGAGAAAACCTCCACAGAAAACCTCCAAAATGAAATGGCACTCAGAAATACAAAAGGAAGAGGAAAATTGAAATATAGAACAACTGGAAAACAGGAGAAAAAATGTCAGTATTAAGCCCTCATATACCAATAATCTCTCTAAACATAAATGGATTGAATTCTCCAATCAAAAGACACAGAGTAGCTGGATGGATTAAAATACAAGACCCAACCATATGCTGTCTCCAGGAAACACATCTCAGCTCTAAAGACAAACATAGGCTCAGAGTAAAGGGATGGAAGATGATCCTCCAAGCAAATGGCAAACAAAATAAAGCAGGTGTTACTACTTACATCAGACAAAGCAGACTTCAATATAAAAAAGACAATGAGAGACAAAGAGGAGCACTATATAATGATAAAAGGGACTTTCCACCAAGAGAACATAACACTTATGAATATATATGTACCTAACACAGGAGCACCAAAGTATTAAAAAAAAACCAATTAACGGGCCTAAATGGAGAAATTGACAACATAATAATAGTAGAGGACTCAACCCCCTACTTACATCAATGGATAGATCATCCAGACAGAAAGTCAACAAGGAAGTATTGGATTTAAATGAAACAGTTGATTGGATGGACTTAATAGATATATAGAGAGCATTCCATCCAAAAACAGCAGAATATGCATTCTTCTCAAGTGCACATGGAACATTCTCAAAGATAAACCATATGTTGGAAAACAAGGCAAGCCTCAAAAAATTTAAGAAGATTGAAATCATATTAAGCAACTTTTCTGAACACAGTGCTATGAAAGTAGAAATCAATTATAAGAAAAAAGCTGGAAAAGCCCCAAATATCTGGAGACTAAACAACACAGTACTGAGCAACCATTGGATCAATGAATAAATCAAAGGAGAAATTTAAAAATACCTGGATACAAGTGAAAATGAAAATACAACATACCAACTCTTATGGGATGGGGAAAAATGGTTATAAGAGGAAAATTCATAGCAATACAGGCCCATCTCAACAAACAAGGAAAATCTCAAATAAGTAATCTTAAACCACACCTAACAGAACTAGAAAAATAAGAACAAACAAAGCCCAAAGTCAGCAGAAGAAAGGAAATAATAAAAACTAAAGCAGAAATAAATGAAATAGAGGAAAAAAACACAACAACAACGGTGGAAAGAATCAATGAAACTAAGGTCTGGTTCTTTGAAAAGATAAACAAAATTGACAAGCCCCTGGCTAAACTCACTAAGAAGAAAAGACAAAAGGCTTAATAAAGAAAATTAGAACTGAAAGAGGAGAAATTACAATGGATGCTGCAGGAATATAAAGGATTATAAAAGAATACTGTGAAAAACTATACATCAACAAATTGGATAACCTAGAAGAAATGGATAAATTCTTAGACTAATGCAACCTACCAAAACTGAATCATGAAGAAACAGAGAATCTGAATAGACCAATCACAAGTAAAGACATTGAAACAATAGTCAAAAAACAAAAGTCCAGGACCAGGTGGCTTCTCTGGAGAATTCTATGAAACATTCAAAGAAGATGTAATGCCTATCCTTCTCAAACTATTTCAAAAAATTGAAGAAGGTGGAATGCTTCCTAACTCATTCTATGAGGCTGACATTACCCTGATACCAAAACCAGGCAAGAACAAGACAAAGAAGGAAAATTGCAGGCCAACATCACTGATGAACATAGACGCAAAAATCCTCAACAAAATACTGGAAAACTGAATACAGCAGTACATTAAAAGAATTGAACACCATGATCAAGTGGGATTTATACCAGGGATGCAGAGATGGTTCAACATGCACAAATCAATCAATGTGATCCACCACATTAACAGAATGAGGACAAAAAAATCACATGATCATCAATAGATGCAGAGAAAGCATTTGACAAGATCCAACAACGATTCATGATAAAAACTCTCAATAGAATGGATATAGAAGGAAAATACCTCAGCACAATAAAGGCCATATATGAAAAACCCACAACCAACATCATACTTAATAGTCAAAAAATAGAAGCCATCCCTCTAAGAACAGGAACAAGACAAGGGTGCCCACTCTTACCATGAAGGATAAAGAAAAAAAGGAAACTCTTGCTGTTTGCAGATGACATGATTCTCTATATAGAAAACCCTAAAGAATCCATCAGAAAACTATTTGAAATAATCAACAACTACAGCAAAGTTGCACAGTACAATATCAACTTACAAAAATCAGTTGCATTTCTATACACTAATAACGAACAAGCAGAAAGAGAATTCAAGACATATAATCCCATTTACAATCATAATAAAAAGAATAAAATATCTAGGAATAAATTTAAACAAGAGATGAAAGATCTTTACATTGAAAACTATAAGACATTATTGAAAGAAACTGAAAAAGGTATAAAGAAATGGAAAGATATTCCATGCTCAGGGTTTGGAAAAATAAACATAGTTAAAATGTCCATGTTTCCTAAAGCCATTTACAGATTCAGTGCAATCCCAATCAGAATCCCAATGACATTCTTCACAAAAATAGAACATAGAATCCTAAAATTAATATGGAACAAAAGAAGACATCAAATAACCAAAGCAATCCTGAGAAAAAAGAACAAAGCTGGAGGCACCACAATACCTGACTTCAAAATATACTACAAAGATATAAGAATCAAAACAGCATGGTACTGGCACAAAAAACAGATACGCAGATCAATGGAACAGTGTTGAAAGCCCAGAAATAAAACCACACATCTATGGACGTTGATCTTCCTTTGACAAAGGAGCCAAGAACAAAAAATGGAGAAAAGAAAGTATCTTCAATAAATGTTGTTGGGAAAACTGGACAGCCACATGCAAAAGAATGACAGTAGGCTATTATCTTGCACCATACACAAAAATTAACTCAAAATGGATTAAAGACTTGAATGGAAGACCTGAAACTAGAAAACTAGAAGAAAATATAGGCAGTACTCTCTTTGACATTGGTCATAGCAGCATCTTTTCAAATACCATGTCTACTCAGGCAAGGGAAACAAAAGAAAAATTGACAAATGGGACTACATCAGACTATAAAACTTCTGCAAGGCAAAGAAAATCATGAAGAAAACAAAAGTCAATCCACCAACTGGGAGAAAACATTTGCAAATCACGTATCAGATGGGTGTTAATATTGAAAATATATAAAGAACTCATACATCTCAATAACAGAAAAACAACCTGATCAAAAACTGGGCAGACTATCTGAACAGACATTTTTCCAAAGAAGATATACACATGACCAACAGACACATGAAAATATGTTCAACATCACTAATTGTTAGGGAAATGCAAATCAAAACTACAATGAGATGTCACCTTACACCAGCCAGAATGGCTATAATTATCAAGACAAAAAATAACAAATGTAAGAGAGGATGTGGAGAAAAGGAAAACCTCATACACTGCTGGTGGGAATGCAAATTGGTGCAGCCACTATGGAAAGCAGTATGGTGATTTCTCAAAAAATTAAAAATAGAAATACCATATGATCCAGCTGTCCCACTAATGTGTATTCATACAAAGAACTTGAAATCAACAATCCAAAGAGATCTATGCAACCCTATGTTCATTGCAGCATCACTCACAATAGCCAAGATGTGGAAGCAACCCAAGTGCCCATAAATGATTATTGGATAATCAAGAAGTGGTATATATATAACACTAACATATAAAACTAACTCTCCAGGAGGGCAGATAGCAAGGGTTGAATAAGAAGCCCCTGGGAACAGGGAGGTGAAAGTGAATGTCACTCCCCCTCCCTCAGTGTCCTGGCTTAGCCATGCTTAGCACCCCAGCCCAGAAGTGCTGCAGCCTGGTGGAGGCTTCAGCAGGTGCAGGGATTCAACCCAGTGGAGATCCAGCCCTGTGATTGAACTCAAGCCCAGGATCCTGTGGAACCCACCCCCATGGTGTTTCAGCCTGGCAGCCAGCTTGGGACACCTGCCCCTGTGGAGTTACACACCGCCACCAGTGTGCGACACCTGGGGACCTAAGCCCAGTGGTGTGTGGCATCTGTCCCTGTGGGGTTTCAGCTTGGCAGCTGGTGCATAACACTTGCTCCCATGGAATTAAAGCCCTGCTGCCAGTGTGCAACATCTGGGCGCCCAAGCCCAGTGGTTCTATAACCCAGCAGAGGTGCACAGGGGTCCAACCAAGCAGAGATTCAGCCCAGTGGCCAGCACGTGACACCCCACCCCTGTGGAGCTCCAGCCCAGCCACATGTCAGTCTAGCCAGAATGCCCACACATCTTAGTGGCTTCAGAGCACACAGTTATTGACACCCACCTAGTGGTGGCAAGTGGAATCTATATCCAGACATCTTCAGGATGAGGAAAAATAAAAACAAACCCACAAGCATAATGCAAAAATACATCAACTATCCAGTCCAGAAGGAAAATGACAAGCATCCAGAAATCAACCCAGAGGACACAGAAATTTATAACTTAAATGAGAGGGAATTCAAAATACCTATCATAAAAAAGCTCAATGAATTACAAGAAAATACCGATAGAGAATCCAAGGAAATCAGGAGCTTCTTCACAAAGGAGATTGAAACCATAAAGAAAAACCAATCAGAATTGTTGGAGATGAAAAACACAACAGAGGAGATAAAGGAAACTCTAGAATCTTTAAAGAACAGAGCTGACAATATGGAGGAAAGAATTAGTTCTATTGAAGATAGCAATGTAGAAAGGCTTCAGATGGACTAGGAGACACAGCTAAGACTAAAAAGAAATGAAGAAAATCTTCGAGAAATATCCGACTCAATTAAGAAATACAATGCCATCCCCAAGGCACATAGTAGTAAAGCTGGCGAAAGTTAATGACAAAGAGAGAATATTAAGGGCAGAAAGAGAAAAAAGATAACCTACAAAGGAATTCCAATCAGGCTCTCAGCAGATTTTTCATCAGAAACTCACAGGCCAGAAGAGAGTGGAATGGTATAGTCAAAATTCTGAAATATAAAAACTTTCAGCCAGGAATACTCTATCTGGTGAAAGCATCCTTCAGATATGATAGAGAAATAATAACTATCCCAGATAAACAAAAGTTAAGGGAGTTCATTGTCACAAGACCCCCACTGCAAGAAATGCTCAAGAAGGCCCTCATACCTGAAAAAAAAAAGAGAAAGGGGATACAAAGCTTTGAGCAAGGAGAAAATGGGTAGACAAAAATCAGATAAATTGCAGCTCTCTACTAGAATAGGTTAGCAAACAATTATGACATCAAAGACCAAGGGAAGGAAAACCCCAAAAATAAACATAACCTAATCACTATAAACACGAAATCACAACACAAGATGAAATAAGTTGTCACAACAAAACCTTAGAAGGGGAAGTGGAAGGGATGGAATTGACTTAGACAAAGGAAAAAAGAGGACACCAGAAAATGGACTATCTCGTCTGTCGGAATTTTTATACAAACATCATAGGAACTATTAAACTAAGATCCAGAGCAGAGACACATATGATAAACTAAGAGAAAACTAAGGGAACCATCATACAGAACTACCAAACTGAATTGGTAGTCTGAATCACATGAGACAAGAAACAAAGCAAATGCAAAAGATCTGTAAAATGAGGAATAAAGTAGCAACACTAAGCCCACATCTATCAATAATTACTCTAAATGTAAATGTATTGAATTCTCCAATCAAAAACCACAAGTAGTGGGATGTAATAAAACACAAGATCCAACAATATGCTGCCACAAGGAAATAAATCTCAGCTCTAAAGGCAAACACAGGTTCAGAGTAAATGTCAAGCTAATGGCAAACAAACAAAAAAAAGCAGTTGTGGCCATACTTATATCAGACAAAGTAGACTTCAAGATAAAAAGGGTAATGAGAGACAAAGAGGGGCAATATATAATGTTAAAAGGGACACTCCACCAAGAAGATATAACACTTATAAACACATATGCACCCAACACAGGTGCACCAAAGTACATAAAGCAACTATTAACAAACATAAAAGGAGATATCAACAAAAACACAATAATAGTAGGCGACTTAACACCCCCCTTACATCAATGGATAGATCATCCAAACAGAAAGTCAATAAGGAAATAGCAGACAAATGAAAAACTAGACGAGATGGATTTAAAAGACATGTACAGAGCATTCCACCCCAAAATAGCAGGTTACACATTCTTCTCAAGTGCACATGGAACATTCAGAAGGATAGACCATATGTTGGGAAACAAGGCAAGCATCTATAAATTTAAGAAGATTGAAATTATAACAAGCATCTTGACTCTAGAAATCAACTACAAGGAAAAAACTGGGAAAGTGACAAATATGTGGAGACTAAACAACAAGCTACTGAACAACAAATAGATCATTGATGAGATTAATGGAGAAATTAAAAATATCTGGTGACAAACAAAAATGAAAGTACACCATACCAACTAATATGAGATGCAGCAAAAGCAGTCCTGAGAGGGAAACTTATAGCAATACAGGCCCACCACAACAAACAAGAAAAATCCCAAATAAGCAACCTTAAACTACATCCAACAGAACTAGCAAAAGAACAACAAACAAAGCCCAAAGTCAGCAGAAGGAGGGAAATGATAAAAATTAGACCAGAAATAAATGAAATTGACATAAGAAAAGCAGTAGAAAGGATCAATTAAACAAAGAGTTGGTTCTTCAAGAAGATAAACAAAATTGGCATACCCTTAGCTAGACTCACAAAAACAAAAAGGGAGAAGGCTCAAATAAATAAAGTTAGAAATGAAAGAGGACAAATTACAACAGATACCATAGAAATACAAAAGATTATCAGAGAATACTATGAAAAACTATATGCCAACTACCTGGACAATCTAGAAGAAATGGATAAATTCTTAGACTGCTCATGCAACCTACCCAACTGAATCAAGAAGAAATAGAGAATCTTAATAGACCAACCCAAGTAAAGAGATTGAAACAGTAATCAAAAACTTCCCAAAAAAATAAAAGTCCAGGACCAGATGGCTTCTCCAGAGAATATTATCAAACATTCAAAGAAGATTTAACACCTATCCTCAAACTTTTCCAAAAAATAGAGGAAGTTGGACTACTTCCTAACACATTCTATGAGGCCAACATCACCCTGATACCAAAGCCAGACAAGGACAATACAAAAAAGGAAAACCACAGACCAATATCTCTAATGAATATAGATGCAAAAATCCTCAGCAAAATACTGGCAAACTGAATACAGCAATACATCAAAAAGATCATACACCATGACCAAGCGGGATTTATACTTGGGACACAGGGATGGTTCAACATTTGCAAATCAACCTGATGCACCACATTAACAAAATGAACAATAAAAACCACATGATCATCTCAATTGATGCAGAGAAGGCATTTGAGAAAATCTAACATCCATCCATGATACAAACTCTCAACAAAAGGGGTATAGAAGGAAAGTACCTCAACATAATAAAGGCCATATTTGACAAACACACAGCCAACAGCATACTCAACAGGGAAAAATGGAAAGGCATTCCTCTGAGAACAGGAACAAGACAAGGGTTCCCACTCTCACCACTCTTATTCAACCTAGCACTGGAGGTTTGGCCAGAGCAATTAGGCAATAAAAAGGAGTAAAATGAGTCTAAATAGGCAACAAAGAAGCGAAACTCTCACTATTTGCAGATGACATGACCTTATATGTAGAAAACCCGAAGGAATCCATTGGAAAACTATTAGAAATAATCAAAAACTACAGCAAAGTTGCAGGGTATAAAATCAACTTGCAAAAATCGGTTGCATTTCTATATGCCAAGAATGAACTAACAGGAAGAGAACTCAAAAAGACAGTGCCATTTACAATCACAACAACAAAAAATAAAACATCTGGCAGTAAATTTAACCAAGGAGGTGAAAGACCTATATAGTGAAAACTATACAACACTATTGAAAGAAATCAATGAAGACATAAAGAAATGAAAAAATATTCCATGCACATGGATTGGAAGATTAAATGTAGTTAAAATGTCCATACTGCCTAAAGCAATCTACAGATTCAATGCAATCCCAATCAGAATCTCAATGACATTCTTCACAGAAATAGAACAAAGAATACTAAAATTCATTTGGGACAACAAAAGACCTCGAATAGATAAAGCAATCCTGAAAAAAAAGAACAAAGCTGGAGGCATCACAATCCCTGACTTCAAAATATACTACAAAGCCATAGTAATCAAAACAGCATGGTGCTGGTACAAAAATTGACACACAGATTTATGGAAAAGAATTGAAAACCCAGAAATAAAACCACACATCTATGAACAACTAATCTTTGACAAAGGAGCTAAGTACATACAATGGAGAAAGGAGAGTCTCTTCAATAAATGGTGCTGGGAAAATTGGACAGCCACATGCAAAAGAATGAAAGTAGACCATCTTCTATCACCATACACAAAATTAACTCAAAATGGATCAAAGACCTGAAAGTGAGACCTGAAACTATAAAATTCCTGGAAGAGAATACAGGGAGTACACTATTTGACATCGGTCATAAAGAGATCTTTTTGGATTCCATGTCTCCTCGAACAAGGGAAACAAAAGAAAAAATAAACAAGTAGGACTTCATCAGTCTAAAGAGCTTCTACAAGGCAAATGAATCCAGGATCAAAATGAATAGACAACTCACTAGCTGAGAGAAAATATTTGCAAATCATATATCTGACAAGGAGTTAATCTCCATAATATATAAAGAACTCACACAATGGAACAACAAAAAAACAAGCAACCCAATAAAAAAAAGGCACAGAGGATATGAACAGACATTTTTCCAAGGAAGATATACAGATGGCCAACAGACACATAAACAAATGTTCAACATCACTGATCATTAGGGAAATGCAAATCAGAACGACACTAAGATATCACCTTACACCCGTTAGATTGGCCATAATCACCAAGACAATAAACAACAAATGTTAGCGAGGTTGTGGAGAAACGGGATCCCTAATCCACTGCTGGTGGGAATGTAATCTGGTGCAACCTCTATGGAAAACAGTATGGAGATTCCTCAAAAAATTAAAAATAGAAATACCTTATGGTCCAGCAATCCCACTCTTCGGCATCTACCCAATGGACATGAAATCAACCATCACAAGAGTCTTATGCACCCCTATGTTCATTGCAGCATTTTTGACTATAGCCAAGAAGTGGAAGCAACCCAAGTGTCCCATGACAGAGTAGTGAATAAAGAAGATGTGGTATATATATACAATGGAATACTACTCTGCCATAAAAAAGACAAAATTCTCCCATTCACAACAACATGGATGGACCTGGAGAGCATTACGTTAAGTGAAATAAGCAAGAGAGAGAAAGACAAACACCGCACGATTTCACTCATATGTGGAATATAACACACGGTCAGAGAGAACTGTTTGGTGGTTATCAGGGGCAAGGGGGAGAGGGGTTGGGCACAAGGGGTGAAGGGAAGCATTTATATGGTGATTGACAAACAATAATGTACAACTGAAACTTCACAATGTTATAAGCTATTAAGACATCAATTTAAAAAATAGTAAATAAAAAAAATGACAACAACGAAAAAACAGAAGGCCAGGACTAGGTGGCTTCTCTGGTGAATTCTACCAAACATTCACAAAAGGTTTAATACCTATCCTTCTCAAACTCTTCCAAAATATTGAACAGGTGATGCTATCTAACTCATTTTATGAGGTGAATATTACCCTGATATCAAAACCAGGGAAGGACACCTCAAAAAAAGAAAACTACTGGACATTACTGATGAACATAGATGCTAAACTCAACACAATATTAGTAAAGCAAATGCAACAATACATTAATGAGATCATACATCATGATGAAGTGGAATTTATTCCAGGGATATAGGGATGGTTCAAAATTCATAAATCAAAGTGATATTAACAAAATAATATGTCACCATATTAAGAAAATGAAGAATAAAAATCACAGGATCATCTCAATAGATGCAGAGAAAGCCTTTGACAAGATTCAACATTGATTTGTGATAAATATTCTTAATAAAATGGGTATGGAAGGAAAGTACCTTAACATAATAAAGGGCATATGAAAATCTCATAGGTGACATCATACCCAATGGTGAAAAACTAAAAGCTATCCCTCTAAGAACAGGAATGAGACAAGCATGACAACTCTCAACACTCTCATTTAACATAATATTGGGAGTCCTAGCAGAGCAATTAGGCAAGAAAAAGAAGCAAAAGGGATCCAAATTAGAAAGGAAGAAGTACGACTCTCAGTACTTGCACATGAAATGATTTTATATATAGGAAACCCTAAATAATCCGCCAAAAGGCTATTAGAAACAATTAACAAATACAATAAAGTTGCAGGGTACAAATAAACATTAAAAAGTCAGTTGTGTTTCTCTACACTAACAATGAAGTAGCAGAAAGAGAAACCAAGAATATAATCTCATTTACAATCGCAATAAAAAGAATAAAATGCCTGGCAAAAAAATTTAACAAAAGAGGTGAAAGACCTGTACACTGAAAAGTATAAGACATTGTGGAATGAAATTTAAGAAGATATAAAGAAGTGAAAAGATATTCCACACTCATAGACTGGAAGAGTTAACATAGTTAAAATGTCCAATTACCTAAAGCAGTCTACAGATCCGTTCAATCCCAATCAGAATCCCAATGACATTCTTCATGGAAATATACCATAGAATCCTAAAGTCTATGTGAAACAATAAAAGACCCCTAATAGTCAAAGCAATACTGAGAAGAAAGAACAAAGCTGGAGGTATCACACTCCCTGATTTCAAAATATACTACAAAGCTGTAGTATTCAAAACAACATGGTACTGGCAGAAAAACAGACATACAGATCAATGGAACAGAATTGAGAGCCCAGAAATAAAACCACACAACTATAGGCATCAAATTTTCAACAAAGGATCCAAGAAAATACGATGGAGAAAGGAAAGTCTCTTCAATAAATGGTATTAGGAAAACTGGACAGTCACACACAAAATAATGAAAGTAGACCATTTTCTTACACCATGCACAAAAATTAATTGAAAATGGATTAAAGATTTGAATGTAAGACCTGAAACCATAAAACTCCTAAAAGAAAAAATAGGCAGTATTCTCCTCGACATCGGTCTTAGCAGTATCTTTTTGAATGTCTCCTCAGGCAAAGGAAACAAAAGAAAAATAAGCAAATGAAACTACATCAAACGAAAAAGTTTCTGCATGGCAAAGGTAACCATAAACAAAACAAAAAGACAACCTACCAATTGAGAGAAGACATTTTCAACTCAAATATCTGATAAGGGGCTAGTATCCAAAATATACAAAGAACTCATACAACACAACAATAAAGAAACAATCTGATCAAAAAATGGGCAAAGAATCTGAACAGACATTTTTCCAAAGAAGATACACACATGGCCAACAGGCACGTGAAAAATGTTCAACAATGGTAATTATCAGAGAAATGCAAATCAAAACCTCAATGAGATATCACCTCATGCCCATCATAATGGCTATTATTAAAAAGGCAAGAAATAACAAGAGTTGATGAGGATTGTAGAGAAAAGGAAACCCTCATGCACTGCTGATGGGAATACAAACTGGTGCAGCCACTATGGAAAACAGAATGGATATTACTCAAAAATGAAAAATAGGAATACCATATGATCCAGCTATTCCAATTCTGGGTATTTATCCAAAGAACACAAAAACAGGGGCCGCCAGGTAGTGCAGCAGTTTAGTCCGCGCTTTGGTAGCCTGGATCCCGGGCACCTCCCAACACACTGCTTGTCAGCCATGCTGTGGCGGCATCCCATATAAAGTGGAGGAAGATGGGCTCGGATGTTAGCCCAGGGCCAGTCTTCCTCAGCAAAAAGGGGAGGATTGGCAATGGACATTAGCTCAGGGCTGGTCTTCCTCACAAAAAAAATTTAAAAAACACAACACAAAACCACTAATTCAAAAAGATATCTGCACCCCTACGTTCATTGCAGCATTATTCACAGTGGCCAAGACTTGGAAGCAACCTAAGTGCCCATCAAGGGATGAATGGATAAAGAAGATGTGGTATATATATATTAAATATAAATATTTATATTTATAAATTATATATTTATAATATTTAAATATAAATATATATTTATATTTCATATGTTATGTATTATATATGTAATTTATATATACATATATATACCATATATATAATATATATAATGTATATATTATATATGTATATACCACAATTTAATACTACTAAGCCATGAAAAATTGAAATCTTACCATCTGCCACAACATGGATGGACCTTGAGGGTATTTGCTAAGTGAATTAAGTTCGATGGGAGAAGACAATTACCATATGATTTCACTCATATGTGGAATATAAACAAGCAAACAGATATGGAGAATAGATTGGAGGTTACCAGAGGGAAAGGGGGTGGGGGGAGGGCAAAGGGGTAAAGAGGCACACGTGTACAGTGGCAGATGGCAACTAGACGTGATGGTGAACATGGTGCAGTCTTTACAGAGGTCAAAATATAACAATGTACATCTGAATGTTATATGTTATAAACCAATGTTACCTCAATGAAAAAAAATAGAACTACCATATAATCTAGTGATGCCACTTCTGGGTATATATTTGAAAGAAATGAAATCACCATCTTGAAAAGATATCTATACTCCTATGTTGCAATGTTAGACACAATAGTTAAGACATGGAAAAAACCTAAGTGTCCATCGATGGATGAATGCAAGGAAAAAAAATATAGATATTCACACACACAGTGGAATATTATTCATCCATGAAAAGAAGGAAATCTGTCATTTGTGACAACATAGATGGATCTCAAGGGCATTATGTAAAGTGAAATGAGTCAGACAGATAAGGACAAATACTGTATGATCTCACTTACATGTGGAATCTAAAAAAGCCAAACTCATAGAAACAGAGAGTAAAATGGTGGTTGCTAGGGGCTGGGGGGGGGTGGAGGAAATGGGGAGATGTTGGTCAATGGGTACAAACTTCCAATTATAAGATGAATAAATTCTGGGCATCTAATGTACAACATGGTGAGTATAGTTAATAATATTGTATTATATACTTGAAAGTTGCTAAGAGAATAGATCTTAAATGTTCTCACAACACACACATTAAAAAAGATAATTATGTGAGGTGATGAAGGTGGTAACTACCCTTATTGTGATAATCATTTCATAATGTATCTGTCTATCAAGTCATCACATTGTGCACCTTAAACTTACACAATGTTATATGTCAGTTATATACCAATAGAGCTGGAAAAAAAGAATAAAAATAAAAATTCAAAAAGTTAATGCAAATTCTGGGTCCTGTTTATCAGAAACAACTAATTAGAATATTAAAAACTCTTGGTCCCTCTGTATTTGCATTTCCTTGGATCATGTTTATCCATGCTTTTTCTTTCAACCTTTCTGTGACACTTGTTTTAGGTCAGAGGTTGGCAAACGTTTTTGGTACACAACCAAGTCTGGCCCACAGATTATTTTTGTGAATAAAGTTTTAGTAGAACACAAGCCGTACCCATTTGTTTATTTTTGATTGCTGCTTCTCACTGCAATTACAGAGTTGTGTAGTTTCAACAGAGGTATTATGGCCCCCAAAGCCTAGAATAATAACTATATGACCCTTTTCAGAAAAAGTTTGCTAACCTCCGTTCTAAGGTATACCTCCCAATACTACTGCAGCAGTTTGCAGAAAGGATAGGGGAAGTGACAGCAGTATTTTTAATATCATAAAGAACATACTGTTGATAGAGTCCCTGCCATCTATGAGTTCATATTCTTCTTTGAATTTTTCTTTCATTAGTCGGCTAACAACTTGAACTTCATCAAATGGTCAAGTGTGTATTTACATAATTTAGCCGCTGTCTGGTCTTTTACAGCCTGTAACTACTTTATTTTATTGGAGAAGGTTATTAAGAAAATTCCTTTAAATGTCTAGCTGGCAGACAAACTGCTCTATATCCTCCAGAGCTTTGCTATACTTATCCACATTTATATTATCTAAAAATGTATCTTGTTATGCAGATTGAAAGGTCATCTGCAAAGTGCTCATTGCTCATGCATTTTTGGTACTTTTCACAATTAAATATCCTTTCTCCATGTATTATTTTGGCTTTTAAAATTCCCCCTTAACAAAAACTAGTAGATACTGATTGCTTTCTTGATTTCATTCCCTACATCAAAGCTTGATGTATTAACATGTAAGAAGATTTATAGCCTGATACATTTTTTCTTGTTTTAATTTCTTTAAGTTGAAAGTGTCCACAATATTGGGTGACTTTTTTAAAAGAAATATAGGATTAGAAGCCACATAGGTCATGGACACAAAGACAAATAGAAAATATAAAGCTATATTTAATAAATAAAGTTAATATGTTTCTTAAATACAACTTTGCAACAATGACAGCTTTTTGAGGTATTGCTTAAATTGTGCTTCTATTTGTGTGTAGTAGAGTATTTTGTGATCTTATTGTGATACTCTGGTAGAATTTCAAGTAGAACTTGCCTCAGTCTTTTAGAAAGAAAGGTTCTTGGGGATAACCCAATGTTAGTCACACTGAAGAAGCAAAGATTGAAACATGAGTGCAAAGAACATTTGCAGAGATAAATTTTAAGGAAATTCTCTAAGTGCTATGATTCTACCACCACAGTTGCAAATTGTGCCCTGAAATTGTTAGAAAAGTTGAAGGGAAAGGAGTTAGAAATAGAAACTGAAGTTCTAACTGCAGTAACTACGCACAGGATCCCTGCTTCCTTCAAATTCTGGCCCTACTTTCCAGGTTTATTCAAGTAAAGAGTAGTTGACTTCGAACAAATCATTTAATATTTCTGCGTCTCTTCTAGATAGTTCCCTCTGTAAAACTAAAAATAAAAGGAAAACTAGTATCCCAAAGCCATTGAAGATATTATTTTCTTAAATTTTCTATTTGGGAATAAGTTCAAACTTACAGAAAAGTTGCAAAAATAAAAATAGTACAAAGAACACCTATACACCCTTTACCCAGATTCACCCATTATTAATGTCATCCCATTTGCTTTATCATTTGTGCTCTTGCTCTCTCTCTTCACACACACATGCACACACACACACACACACACCATTTTTTTCTGAACCACTTAAATTACATGCATTGAGGCTCCACTGTACAATTTCTAAGAATAGAGACATTCTCTTGTATTATCACAGTACAGTTTTCAGCTTCAGTAAATTTAACATTGATGTAACAACTTACTAGTCTTCTATCCATATTCTAATTTTGTCAATATACCCAATAATGTCTCTTATAGCATTTTTCTTCCTTTCCAACAGAAGTTCCAGTCTAGGGTCAGGTATGGCATTTAACTGTCTTTTCTTTAGTCTCCATTAATCTGGAATGTTTTCCCATAGCTGTTCTTTGTGTTTCACGGAATTAACATTTTTGAAGAATACAGTCCTCCTCCTTTTAATATAGTGTTCCTCATTTGGGGTTTGCCTGATATCTTCTCATGATTAGACTCAGGTATGCATTGTTGGCTGAAATGCTTGCATAGATGATGTCGTGTTCTTCTCAAGGTATCACATCGGAGTCACCCAATGCCCATTTGTCTGTCATTAGTGATGTTAATTTTGATCACCCACTGGGGAAATTTCTACATGATATTTAGTGTTGCAAACTACTACAAAAATTTAGAGATCAAATTGCATTCTACATACCACCCAAGACACCATCTAGATTCATTCATACATTCATTTCATTTAATAAGCATTATAGACTGCCTATTGGTAGTTGAAGTCTTTTGTATCAAATACCACCTTAATGAATGAACCACTGATAAGATCTATGACCTGTCATTTTAATTTTCTCAGGCTTTTTAATGTCAACTTTTGTCACAATGGTATATGACATAGCAGAACTTAACCTGAATTTGAAACTTGGTACAATTCAACAGATATTTATTGAATTCCTAGTCTCTGCAAGACAATAATATAGGAGATTAATGTTCCTGTCTTCAAAGAGCTTGCAATCTAATAGGAGAGTATTCAAATTTCTATATTATAAAGTTCTTCATTGAAAATATAAAGGGGATTATTTTCCAAAGCTATAAGATACCAACCAAGTCAAAAATCAATTTTCAGAATTCCTGAATTTTTCATTCTCACTGGAGCACATATCTACCCACTCTATTCCTGATTTAAATTTAAATATCATCTTCTAAGGACAACTAATAGAACCATTCTTGTGAAGTAGATAAAGGTGGACATTATTATATTTTTTATATTTTATAGATGTAGAAACTTAGGTAGAGAAAGATTAAGAAAATTCTTTGAGGTTGTATAGTAGTAAATTAACATACTTAGGGTGTGAATTAGAACTAGGGAATCCTGACAAAAAAGCATTCTTTCATTTTCTAGCCTAGCTGAAGGCACTGTTTTGCCTAGTTGAAAATTTTATTTGGAAAATAATAAATACTTACATTTGTAACCAAAATTTGAAAACATAGGTTATTTTGTTTAATTTTGGCTATATTTGATAGTAATTATTCTCATATGACATGGAAAATTATTCCCCAGTTATAACTGTGTTGAATTTGAGTTGGTTTACTTTTCAAAGATCTGTCAGCTTAAATTCACTTTGGCAAGTAAAATTTGGTGGTAAAATTTGCTTCTCTGATATAGGTGCAAATTAACCCAAAATAAAACCAAATCACTTAAAATTTATACTATATGCTTTCTAAAAATAAAATTGATAACTATCTCACAGTTTTGAAGGGGATATATTAAGCTTAGATTAAATTTAGTTAGAGAAAAATGATTAAATTTGGGCTTTCTGATTAGTAATTTAAATCAACTTTATTTAAACCCAATCACTCCAGTCTAAGACAGTCTCTGAGATGCTTGACACATTGAATAGTTTGAAGCTAGAAATCAATGACATTTGTCACATTTCTCTACAAAATACCAGCATGAGTGACCCCTTAACTTGATTCTTAATCATTACTGCCATTTCAATACCATTTCTCAATACAATAGTAAGTAGCTTGATCTCTATTTTCTTTTAGCAGGGAACAATCCTGAATTTGTACTCGGTGGAGGGACTGGAAAGACTGTTGGGCTCCTTCCAATTTGTCATCCCTGAATTATCTGAATATATAGTTGATCCTCATTATTCACAGATTCTGTATTTACAAATTTGCCTACTCACTAAAATTTATTTGTAATCCTAAAATCAGTACTCATGGGGCTTTCACAGTCATTTGCAGACATACACAGAAGTGGCAAAGAATTTGAGTCACCCCATGCTCATGTTCCCAGCTGAGGTCAAACAAGGTGATTCTTGGCCTTCTTGTTTCAGCCTTTATACTGTAAACAAGTGTCCTTTTCATGGTCTGTTTAGTGCCATGTTTTTTACATTTTTGTGCTTTTTGTTGGTGATTTTGATGCTTAAAATGATTCCCAAGTATAGTGCTGACATGCTACTGTTTACTTTTCCTAAGTGGAAGAAGGCTGTGATATGTCTTATGAAAAAAAATACATATGTTATGTAAGCTTCCTCAGGCATAACTTATAGTGCTGTTGACTGTTAGTTCAATGCTAATGAATCAACAACATATACTAAATAATGTGTCTTTAAACAGAGGCACACAAAACAAGATTATGTATTGATCAACTTATGAAAATGTGACCAGAGGCTTACAGGAACCTAATTCTATCTTTCTTCTAGAGGAAACAGTTCAGTATTCACCAAGTCTATGCTCGTGACAACTTTATAGGACATAATCACTACAAATAATGAGATTTCACTGTATGTACAAGGGGGAGATTGCCTACCTGAAAGTCATATCATTGTGAACATAAGATTTAGTGCTTCTGGTTCTTTTCTAGCTTCTCTACAGACCTTTAAAAATCCTGAAGTTATACCTTCTTTAAGGCAAGTTTTTAAATCAGAGTCCAGTCTCTTTTAAATAAAACAAAACATCTACAACTGTCCCTTTAGCTATCATCCTAGCTCATTTTTATCCCTTTAGAGTCAAGCTTCTTGAAAGGGAAATCTATGTTGGTCTTCACCTCACTTCACTTCATTCAATTCTCAATTTTTTTTGTAATCTGGTCTCTAACTCCAGCTACAAAATGGCCTCCATATTTCCAAAGCCAATTGACATTTTTCTGTTATTGATCTCTGTATTGTTTGCAGATACTAACCATTTTCTCCACAAAACCATCTTCTTTTGCTTTCTATGATATCATTCTTCCCTGGATTTCTTCTTACCTCTCTGGCCATGGTATTCACTCCTGAAGTAACTGTATTTGGTACTAAACCCTTGACCCTTTCTTCTCATTTTGTATTGCCTAGATGACCTCATCTGTAGCCAACTCTTTCACACTGTCGATGCTAATGACTCCCCAATTAATCTCTTTATCTAGACCTATTTCTAAGATCCAGGTGCTTTTATCTAAGTGCTTACCAGGCATTTCCACTTGTATCTTACATACTCACCCCAAAATCAACATGCTCCAAGTGGAATTCATCCTATTTTCCTGCAAAGTTTGTTTCTTTCTTATCCTGGTGAATTATACCATCCATTCTTTTTTTTTTTTCATCCATTCAACAGTGGTTTATTGAGGAGTCACTAGACTCCAGGGACTATTCTAACCCACTCCCAGCAGGGAGCGGAAGAGTAAACCTCTCATAAATCTCCTCTCGGGGGAGTTTTGTGGCCATGAAGAAGACGGAGAGATCACTCGCACTTGCACAAACATTACACAAACTTTCTTATCTCCTTTTGTGCTTACTCCCCAAGACTCTTTTTTATTGCATTTTTTTAAATTTTCATTTTTACTGATGTCTTAATTTTTATAACGTTGTGGGGTTTTAGCTGTACATTATATTTTGTCCGTCACCATGTGGATACATCCCTTCACCCCTTCTGCCCACCCCTCACCCCCTTCCCCTTGGTAACCACCAACCAGTTCTCTCTGTCCGTGTGTTCATTTATATTCCACATATGAGGGAAATCATGTGATGTCTGTCCTTCTCTCTCTGTCTTATTTCACTTAACATAATGCCCTCTAGGTCCATCCATGTTGTTGCAAATAGGGCAATTCTGTCTTTTCCTATGGCTGAGTAGTATTCCATTGTATATGTATACTACATCTTCTTTATCCAATCATCAGTCGAGGGACACTTGAGTTGCTTCCAATTCTTGGCTATAGTGAATAATGCTGCAATGAACTTGGGGGTGAATAAGCCTCTTGTGATGGTTGATTTCATGTCCATTGGGTAGATGCCCAAGAGTGGGATGGCTGGATCATAAGGTATTTCTATTTTTAATTTTTTGAGGAATCTTCATACTGTTTTCCATAGGGGCTGCACCAATTTGCATTCCCACCAGCAGTGAATTAGGGTTCCCATTTCTCCACAACCTCTCCAACATTTGTTGTTTTTTGATTGATGATTATAACCATTCTAACGGATGTAAAGTGATATCTTAGCATAGTTTTGATTTGCATTTCCCCAATGATTAGTGATGTTGAACATCTTTTCATGTGTCTGTTGGCCATCTGTATATTTTCCCTGTAAAAATGTCTGTTAATATCCTCTGGCCATTTTTTGATCGGGTTGTTTGTTTGTGTTTTTTGTTGTTGTTGTTGTTGTTGCTCAGTTGTGTGAGTTCTTTATATATTACAGAGATTAATCCCTTGTCAGATAAACAATTTGCAAATATTTTCTCGCAGCTAGTGGGTTGTCTATTCATTTTGATCCTGGTTTCATTTGCCTTGTAGAAGCTCTGTAGTCTGATGAAGTCCCACTTGTTTATTTTTTCTTTTGTTCCCTTGTCCGAGTAGACATGGAATGTGAAAGGATCCCTTTATGACCAATGTCTATTAGTATACTGCCTACACTTTCTTCCAGGAGTTTTATAGCTTCAGGTCTCAGTTTCAGGTTCTTAATCCGTTTTGAGTTGATTTTTGTGTACGGCGATAGAAGATGGTCTACTTTCATTCTTTTGCATGTGGCTGTCCAATTTTCCCAGCACCATTTATTGAAGAGACTTCCCTTTCTCCATTGTATGTTCTTCACTCCTTCGTCGAAGATTAGCTGTCCATAGGTGTGTGGTTTTATTTCTGGGCTTTCAATTCTGTTTCATTGATCTGTGTGTCTATTTTTGTACCAGTACCATGCTGTTTTGGTTACTATAGCTTGATAGTATATTTTGAAATCAGGGATTGTGATGCCTCCAGCTTTGTTCTTTCTTTTCAGGATTGCTATAGCTATTCGGGCTCTTTTGTTGCCCCATACGAGTTTCAGTATTTTTTGTTCTATTTCCGTGAAGAATGACATTAGGATTCTGATTGGGATTGCATTGAATCTGTAGATTGCTTTAGGTAGTATGGACATTTTAACTATGTTTATTCTTCCAATCCATGTGTATGCAATATTTTTCCATTTCTTTATGTTTTCATTGATTTCTTTCAATAGTGTCTTATAGTTTTCATTGAGTAGGTCTTTTACCTCCTTGGTTAAATTTATTCCCAGATATTTTATTCTTTTTGTTCTGATTGTAAATGGGACTGTCTTTTTGAGTTCTCTTTCTGTTAGTTCATCATTAGTGTATAGAAATGCAACTGATTTTTGTAAGTTGATTTTATACCCTGCCACTTTGCTGTAGTTGTTGATTGTTTCTAGTAGTTTTCCAATTGATTTTGGGGGTTTTCTATGTATAAGATTATGTAGTCTGCAAATAGTGAGAATTTCACTTCCTCATTGCCTATTTGGAGTCCTTTTATTCCTTTTTCTTGCCTAATTGCTCTGGCGAGAACTTCCAGTACTATGTTGAATAAGAGCGGTGAGAGTGGGCACCCTTGTCTTGTTCCTGTCCTCAAAGAAATGGCTTTCAGTTTTTCCCTGTGGAGTAGGATGTTAGCTGTAGGATTGTCATATATGGCCCTTACTATGTTGAGATGCTTTCCTTCTATACCAATTTTGTTGAGAATTTTTATCATAAATGAATGCTGGATCTTGTTGAATGCCTTCTCTGCATCAATTGAGATGATCATGTGGTTTTTATTCTTGATTTTGTTAATGTGGTGTATCACGTTGATTGATTTGCGGATGTTGAACCATCCCTGTGAGCCTGCTATAAATCCCACTTGATCATGGTGTATGGTCTTTTTGCTGTATTGCTTTATTCGGTTTGCCAATATTTTGTTGAGGATTTTTGCGTCTATGTTCATCAGTGATATTGGCCTGTAGTTTTCCTTCTTTGTATTGTCCTTGTCTGGCTTTGGTATCAGGATGATGTCGGCCTCATAGAATGTGTTGGGAAGTATTCCATCTTCCTCTATTTTTTGGAACAGTTTGAGAAGGATAAGTGCTAAATCTTCTTTGAATGTTTGGTAAAATTCTCCAGGGAAGCCATCTGGTCCTGGGCTTTTATTTTTGGGGAGGTTTTTGATTACTGTTTCAATCTCTTTACCTGTGATTGGTCTATTCAGATTCTCTATTTCTTCTTGATTCAGTTTTGGGAGGTTGCATGCATCCAAGAATTTGTCCATTTCCTTTAGGTTGTCCAATTTGTTGGCATAAAGTTTTTCATAGTATTCCCTAATAATCCCTTGTATTTCTGTGGTATCTGTTGTAATTTCTCCTCTTTCATTTGTAATTTTATTTATTTGAGTCTTCTCCCTTTTTTCTTAGTGAGTCTGGCTAAGGGTTTGTCAATTTTATTTATCTTCTCAAAGAACCAGGTCTTTGTTCCATTGACCCTTTCTACTGTTTTTTGGTTTCAATTTCATTTATTTCTGCTCTGATTTTCATTATTTCCCTCTTTCTGCTGATTCGGGGCTTTGCCTGTTCTTCTTTTTCTAATTCTGTTAGGTGCAGTTTAAGG
The DNA here is from genome assembly GCA_031878705.1 of Tapirus indicus. NCBI lineage: Eukaryota > Metazoa > Chordata > Mammalia > Perissodactyla > Tapiridae > Tapirus > Tapirus indicus. The sequence continues at coordinate 52,363,192 of CM062942.1, forward strand.
TTATTTATTTGGGATTTTTCTTGTTTGTTAAGGTGGGCTTGTATTGCTATGAATTTCCCTCTCAGGACCACTTTTGCTGCATCCTACATGAGTTGGTATGGTGTATTTTCCTTTTCATTTGTCTCCAGATAGCTTTTGATTTCTCCTTTAATTTCATCAATGACCCATTGGTTGTTCAGTAGCATGTTGTTTAGTCTCCATGTCTTTGTCCCTTTCCCAGTTTTTTCCTTGCAGTTGATTTCTAGTTTCACAGCATTATGATCAGAAAAGATGCTTGTAATGATTTCAATCTTCTTAAGTTTATAGAGGTTTGCCTTGTTTCCTAATATATGGTCTATCCTTGAGAATCTTCCACGTGCACTTGAGAAGAATGTGTACTCTGCTGTTTTTGGGTGGAGTGCTCTCTATATATCTATTAAGTCCATCACATCTTGTTTTCATTGAAGTCCATTATTTCCTTATTGACTTTTTGTCTGGATGATCTATCCATTGATGTTAGGTGGGTGTTAAGATCCCCTACTATTATTGTGTTATTGTTAATATCTCCTTTTAGGTTTTTTATCAGTTGTTTTATGTACTTTGGTGCTCCTGTGTTGGGTGCATAGATATTTATAATTGTTATGTCTTCTTGGTGAAGTGTCCCTTTTATCATTATATATTGCCCTTCTTTGTCTCTCATTACCTTTTTTATCTTGAAGTCTACTTTTTCTGATATAAGTATGGCAACTCCTGCTTTCTTTTGTTTGCCATTAGCTTGGAGTATTGTTTTCTATCCTTTTATTTTGAGTCTGTGTTTGTCTTTAGAGCTGAGATGTGTTTCCTGGAGGCAGCAAAATGTTGGATCTTGTTTTTTTTTTTAACCATTTTTTATTGATGTCTTAATAGTTTATAACACTGTGGGGTTTTAGCTGTACATTTTTGTTTGTCTGTCACCTTGTGGATGTAACCCTTCACCCCTTGTGCCCACCCCCCACCCCCCTTCCCCTTGGTAACCACCAATCAGTTCTCTCTGTCCGTGTGTTCACTTATATTCCATATATGAGTGAGTTCATCTTGGTTTTTAATCCATCCCGCCACTCTGTGTCTTTTGATTGGAGAATTCAATCTGTTTACATTTAGAGTGATTATTGATATATGATGGTTTAATGTTGCTGTTTTTTGTTTATTTTCTGGTTCTTTTGCATTTCCTTCATTTCTTGTCACATGTGTTTTGGACTGCAAATTCAGTTTTGTATTTCTGCATGCTCATTCTCTTAGTTTTCTCTTTATTTGTCATGTGTGGTTCTCTTCTGGTTATTTGTTTAGTGGTTACTGTGAGGTTTATATAAGATCTCCTGGATAAGATAGTACATTTTCAGATGCCTTCTGTTTCCTTAGGCTGAGTCGACTCAATCTCTTTCCTCTTCCTCTCCTTATTTGTTGTTGTCACTACTTATTCCATCTTATGTCGTGAGTGTGTTTACAGTGATGAACTTGAATTAATTTTTAATGTTATCCAGCTGTAGTTTGTTCTGGTTTAGTCTCCTTGCTTTTCTCCTTACTCAAAGCTTTATATCCCCTTTCTCTTTTGTTTTTTTTTTCAGGCCTCAGGGCCTTCTTGAGCATTTCTTGTAGTGGGAGTCTTGTGGTGATGAACTCTCTTAGCTTTTGTTTATCAGGGAGAGTTATTATTTCTCCTTCATATTTGAAGGATATTGTTGCTGTATAAAGTATTCTTGGTTGAAGGTTTTTGTCTGTCATGATTTTGAATATATCATTCCAGTCTCTCCTAGCCTGTAGAGTTTCTGTCGAGAAATCAGCTGAGAGCCTGATGGGGTTTCCTTTGTATCTTGTTTTTTTTTTTTTTTTTTTTAGCTGCCCTTAATATTGTTTCCTTGTCACTGTGTCTTGTCAACTTAGCTATTATGTCGCACGATGTTTGTTTATTCCTGTTTATATATTTAGGTGATCTATTGATTTCATTCACTTTTATTTCCATCTCATTCCCTAGGTTTGGGAAGTTCTCAGCTATTATTTCTTTGAACGAACTGTGCTCCTTTTTCTCTTTCTTCTCCTTCTGGAATACCTATTATCCTTATGTTGCTTTTCCTCATTGATTCTGATATTTCTCCAAGAATTTCTTCATTTCTTTTTAGTCTTAGCTCTCTCTCCTCTTCTATGTGGAGCATGTCTGCGTGGCTATCCTCAATAATGCTAATTCTTTCCTCCATATTGTCAGTTCCATTCTTTAAAGACTCCATTTTTTCCATTATCTCATCCATTTTGTGTTTCATCTCCAATAATTCTGATTGGTTTTTCTTTATGGTTTCAATCTCTTTTGTGAAGAAATCCCTGAATTTGTTGATTTGTTTCTGTGTGTTCTCTTGTATTTCATTGAGTTTGTTTATGATAGCTATTTTGAATTCTCTGTCATTCAGGTTATAGATTTCTGTGCCTTCAGGGTTGGTTTCTGGGTGTTTGTCATTTTCCTTTTGGTCTGTAGATATAATATACCATTGCATAGATTCCACGGATTTACCTTTACCTTTCTTCATCTTGAAGTTGGTCCTGCAGTTTCCACCTGCTGCCACTGGGTGGAGGTCACCAGTGGTGTGCTCTGAGCCTGCTGCAGTTCCCAGAACGATTGTGCTGAAGCACAGGGTGTGTGGGGGGAGGGGTTCTCTCTTTCTCCTGCTCCACCCAGCGGTTTCCTTTCTGGCTCTCTGGGGGCATTTGCCACACCCCCAAAACAGTCTGTATCGCTTCCCAGTGGGGGTCTCTCAATAGTCTGTGAGAGCACCTGGAAGGTGATAGTTTTCCCTGCAGAGGGCCGCCCCTTCCCCCTCTGTCTGTGAGCCATGCTGTGTGTCTTTGCTGATGGATTGGGGCGGGGGAGTAAAACTCCTTACCTTTCCTCACGTCCTTTTGGGTTTCCCATGCCTCCACCATCTGATGTATGGCAGCAAGGGTTTCTTAGAAGTCCTTTCTGGTGTTTGATTGACCTCTGTTGGTATGTGAATGATGTTTTCATTGTGTCTTAGGGGGCAGAGGTTCAAAGAGGGAATCTCACCCTGCCATGATGCTGATGTCATCTCTCTTTTTATTCTATTAATGCAGTATGTCACATTGATTGATCTCCATATGTTGAACTATCCTTGCATGCAAGGGCTAAATCTCACTTGATCATGGTGTGTGATACTTTTAATGTGCTACTGAATTCTGTTTGTTTGTATTTTATTAAGGATTTTTGCATCTATTTTCATTAGGGATATTGGCCCGTAGTTTTCTTTTCTAGTAGTGTCCTTTTCTGGTTTGGGTATCAGGATAATGCTGGCCTCATATAATGAGTTTGAGAGTTTTCCCTCCTCTTCAATTTTTTTGAAGTGCACGGGAATATTTGGTGTTAATTCTTCTTTAAATGTTTGACAAAATTCACCAGTGAACTCATCCAGTCCTGAGATTTTCTTCATTGACAGATTTTTGATTCCTGATTCAATCTCCTTACTAGTACTTGGTATATTCAGGTTTTCTATTTCTTCCTTATTCAATCTTGGTAGTTTGTATGTTTATAAGAATCTTTTCATTTCTTTTATGTTGTTCAGTTTGTTGGTGTGTAATTTTTCATAGTAGTGTCTTATGACCCTTTGTATTTCTGTGATATCAGTTATAATGTCTTCTTTTTCATTTATAATTTTGTTGATTTGGGTCATCCCTTTTTTCCTTGATTAATCTAGTTAAGGGTGTGTCAATTTTGTTTATCTTTTCAAAGAATCAATTTTCAGCTTGGTTAATCTTTCCTATTGTTTTTCTGTTCTCTATTTCATTTGTTTCTGCTGTAATACTTATTACTTTTTTCCTCCTAATTCTGGGCTCAGTTCTTCTTTTTCTAGTTCCTTAAGTTGTAGAGTTATGTTTTTATATTTGAGATCTTTCTTGCTTCTTAATGTAGGCATTTATTGCCATGAACTTTCCCATTAAATCTGCTTTTGCTGCATCCCATAAGTCCTGGTATGTTGTGTTTCCATTTTTGTTTGTCTCTAGAATTTTTTTAGTTCTCTTTTAATTTCTTCTTTTGTCCACTTGCTGTCCAGGGGCGTGTTGTTTAATTTCCAGGTATTCGTGAATTTTTTCAGTTTTCCTCCTGTTATTAATTTCTATTTTTATGCCATTGTGGTCAGAGAAGATACTTGGTATGATTCCAATCTTCTTGAATTTGCTGAGACTTGTTTTGTGGCCTAACATATGGTTGGACAGAATATTCTGTAGATGTCTGTTAGGTCCATTTGGTTTATATTGTTGTTCAAATCCACTGTTTCCTTATTGATTCTCTGGATAATATATCCATTGTTGATAGTGGAGTTTTAAAGTCTCCAACCATTATTGTGTTGCTGTTTATTTCTCCTTTAACCTCTATTAGTTATTGCTCTATATATTTAGGTGCCCCATGGTTGAGTGCATAAATATTACAATTGTTATATCTTCTTGATGGATTGACGCCTTTATTATTATGTAATGACCTTCTTGTCTACTTTACCCGTTTTAGTTTAAAATCTATTTTGTCTGATATAGGTATAGCTACCCTTGCTTCTTTTTTTTTGTTTACCATTTGTTTGAAATGAGTTTTCCATTCATTCACTCTTAGTCTATGTGTATCTTTAAGGCTAAAATGAGTCTCTTGTAGGTGTCATGTCACTGGATTTTATATTTTCATCCATTCAGCCATTTTATGTCTTTTGATGGGACAATTTACTCCATTTACAATTAAAGTAATGATAGGTAAGGACTTAATACTGCTTTTTGTTAATTGTTTTCTGGTTGTTTTGTAAATCCATTGTTCCTTGTTTTACTTTGCTGCTTTTTTTGTGTGTTGATTTTTTTGGTATCAGTATGCTTTGACTTATTATGTTCTTTTGTGTAGTTGCTACAGGTTTTTCCTTGTGGTTACCATGAGGCTTACATAAAGTATCTTAAAAGTATAACACCTATTTTAAGCTGAAAACAAGTTATCTTCAACAGAATTCCTAAACTTTATGCTTTTACTTTTTATCCCCCTCACATTTTAGGTTATTGCTATTGCAATTTACATATTTTTCATATTGTGTAACTAATAACAGTCTATTTCAATTATTGTTATTTTTACTATGTTCATGTTTTAAACTAGAGTTGTAAGTGAATTATGCACCACCATTATGAAATTGCAGAATCTGACTTTGACTACATATTTACCATTACTAGTGAGATTTATGCTACTTTTTTCTGTGTTTATGATAGCTAGCATCCTTTTACTTTTACTCAAAAAACTCCCTTTAGCATTTGTTGAAAGGCAGATCTAGTGGTAGTGAACTCCCCCAGTGTTTGTTTTTTCCAGAAAGTCTTTATCTGTCCTTCATTTCCAAAAGACAGTTTCCCTGGCTATAGTATTTTGTTTGACAGTTTTTTTCTTTCAATATTTTGAATATGACATCTCATTCTCTTCTGGCCTGAAATGTTTCTGCTTAGAAATCTGCCAATTATCTTGTGGGGTCTCCCTTGAATAAAACTTCTTCGATTCTCTTGCTGATTTTAAAACTCTTTCTTTGTCTTTGTCTTTTCACAATTTAATTATAATGTGTCTCAGTGTAGCTATATTTGACTTCAACCTATTTGGGATAATTTCAGTGCCATGGATCTGGATGTCCATTTCTTTCCCCAGGTTCTGTAAGTATCCAGCCATTATTGCTTTAAATACACTTTCTTGAACCAGCCCTAATGGTCTAGTGGTTAAAGTTCAGTGCTCTCACCACTTTGGCAGCCTGGGTTCATTTTCCACTCATGGAAACACACTACCAATCTGTCAGTTGCCATGCTATAGCAGTGGCTCACATAGAAGAACTAGAAAGACTTACAACTGGGGTATATAATTATACACTGGGGTTTTGGGGAGAAAAAGAAGAGGAACATTGGCAAAAGATATTAGCTCAGGGTGAATCCTTCCCTGCAACACATATATATGCACTTTCTCTCCCTTTCACTCTCTCTTCTCCTTCTGGGACCCCTATAATGTAAATATTGGTCTACTTGGTAGTGTCCCATAAGTTTCTTAAGCTATCTTCACCACTTTTTATTCTTTTTTCTTTTTGCTCCTCTGACTAGACAAATTCCACTGCCCTGTCTTTGGGTTCACTGATCCTTTCTTCCACTTGATCTAGTCTACTTTTCAACCTCTCTATTTAATGTTTTCAGTTATTATGCTATTCAGCTCTGTGATTTCTGTTTCGTACTTTCTTATATTTTCTATCTCTTTGTTGAAATTCTCACTTTGCTCCTTCATTGTTCTCCTGACCTCAGTGAGCATCTTTTTGACCATTATTTTGAATTCTTATTCAGGTATTTCACTTACCTCTGTTTCATTAAGGTCTGTTTCTGGAGTTTTGCCTGTTTGGAATATATTTCTCTGTGTTTTCATTTTCCTTGACTCTCTATGTTGGTTTCTGTGTGTTAGATAAAACAGTCACCTCTCCCACTCTTGAGAGAGTAGTCTGTTGTAGGAGATGAACCGTATTCTTCAGCCCAGCCCTAGTTCTTGGTTATCTCTCAACCCTTTATGATTTTTCAAGCCGCCTTCTTTGTTCTTAGTAGCTCTACAGAGTTGAGAGTGTGCCAAAGCCTGTCATTGTCCTAAAGGGGAAGATCTCAGTCAGCATCTAGTTGCAGGCTGATTGGAAGCCAGACCTTCAGGCATTAGCTTTTAAAGTATGCGAGGAGACCTCTTTCAGTGAATGACTAGGAGCTGGGCATTTCTGTCTGCTCCCTCTGTGCTGAGCCCTGGAAAGATAGCCAGTTAAGAACCATTTCTTTGTTTGCTACAGTACTGTTGAACCCACAAATGCAAGCCCTGCTGGCCACCAGCGCCAGGCTATCAAGCGGTGCCCCCTCTGAGTGATAACTACAAAAGCTGGGGTGCGAGACATGTGCACAAGTTCCTTTCAGGAAGACACCAGCAATCTGGAGTGGTATAGAGGGAGAATGCAAAGATGGTGCCCACCAGCCTCCCCAGTCTCCACAGAAGATTGCAGCCAGCCACTAGATGTGTGTTAAATTAGAAGCCTGACTCTCAGGCTGCAAGGTAGATATTGTCATCTCCTTTCCATATATAAGGAAACTAAGGCCCAGAGAAGAAATGACTTATTCAAAGTCACACAGCTAGTTGACTGATAATTTGAACTTGAACCCAGATCATCCCCACAGGTGATGTGACTGTTCTTTATGTAGACAGTTACTTGAAGTAGCTCCTATGCCTCTCAGATAATTATATGTGTAGTTACGTCCCATAATCTTTTCTTTACCTTGTGATTTTCTTTCCACTGCATAATTTTGTTTACTAAGTATATCATTAATCAAAACTTGCCCATATCTTAGGACCTCGGTACCTAAGCACAAATTACCATGTCCACAAGTTACATTCAGAGGTTAGATTTTATAGAAAAAATATATTAATCTATCCAGAGTGCTAAATTCAGCAGCAGGTGATATATAACCTGTGCAAATGGTACCCTCTTTTAATTCTAAAGAGAGAAGTCATAAAAAAGAGAATCTACCTTTGTGATACAGCATCTCTTTTTTGATAAATATTCAATTGCATACTTGTTAGAATTGGAAAATCTATTCCTAGTGTCATTAATGTATTATTTATACACCATTCACTTCCAAAAAGGTTTTGATTGTATTACCATAAACATAAAACAGAACAATTAAAATGGGGGAGGAGGAAAGACTGAAAAGAAACTAATTAAGAGTAGGGGAAAGAGATATATGTGTTGGGCACCTGAGAAAATTGGGCAATAAATTTGGCTCTGACCCTACTGGTATCCCAGCAATACAAAAGGGTAGAAGGGGGACACACCAAATTATATAATCCTCAGCCTCTGATTAAAATAGGAGATGTAACTTTGGAGAAATAAATTTTCTTCCCGGCAAAAGGAGGAATTTATCATGTAGGTCTGCTTGAACTTTTGTTCACAACCTCACAATGCAAGCTGCTTCATTTTTGGACAGTTTACTTGTTAGAAAGCTATATCACAGTTTGGGATAAAAATCTCCTCCCTATAGTTTTTATCTATTGGCCCTAATTCTGCCCTCTTGGACCAAACAGAACACGTCTCATTTAACTCCCATGTAAAAACCCTTTATATGTGTGACTACAGCAATTATGCCATCTCTCTCTCCCTCTGGCCAATGTTTTCTCTTCTAGCCTAAGTTTCCTCAGTTCAGCAGTTTCTATGTTGCCGTGGCTTTATCAGCCAAGATAGTCTCATGACTTCTAAATGTGATAATCAAGAGAAGCACCAATAATGATCCCTAAAGTCTGTTCCATATACCATAAATAAGTCATTTTAACCTTAAAGGATGTAAAATGTGAGAGTTCCCAGTTGGTCCTTTTAATCTTAGATAAAGCTCATCATGGCTTTTCTAGCTTATTTATATTTGAATAGAAATGTAAATAAATAGGTGCACTAGGATATTTAACTGCAAAATGTATTCCAGGTAGTCAGGTGAGTGGCGTTTTTTATTTCACTTATTTAGTATCTTTCATTTGAACACCAGACAATGTTTGCTAAATGCATGTTGAAAAAATAAAAAGTGGTAAAGTGGAGGGGAAGAGTATATACCCTTACTCTACACCATTTAGAAGTAGCTTCTTTCTTCCAAAAAGTTAATTTTTATAGTAAATATCTCTTTTCATTTTTATGTTTAGATGTCTGCTCTAACTGGAACATGTTTAATATAAGAAATGAGGTACATATACAGCTTCACCTCTTTTTTTCAAATGGCTGGCCAGTTAATCTGATACCTTTTTTGCAATATACCATTTTTAACTATTTGAAATTCTACATTTATCATGTATTGAATCCCCATGTGAATTTTGGTCTATTTCCAGACTTTATCCTATTCTATCCATAGGTCTCTGTATTCATGCACCAATTCCAACTTAAAAAGAAAAGTTTTATTGTGTAAAATGTTGAACAATGCAAAAACAACATAGCAGTATAATGACACCTCAAGTACTCAGCTCCAAAATTTAATGCTTATCAAAGTCTGGCCCAATATAATAGTAACATGTAATTCATTGGTATTGCATTAATGGGTGGAAATATTTGTCCTTCAATATTCTTCCTTTTCATTTCATTGTGTGACTATACAAATTTTCTTTATTCATCAGTTGATGGTCATTTGGGTTGTTTCCACTTTTGGGCTATTATGAAGATGCTTCTGTAACATTCATGTACAAGCCTTTTTTGGACATGTTATAATTCTCATAGATATTTACCTAGGAGTGTAATTGCTGGGTCATGTTGTAACTTATGTTAATGAATTTGGTCTTATATTATCTTGTAGAAATAGTCCACCTTTAAAATTCTTCCTGTTCAGAATTACATATTCCTATCCCTCATCAAATGTTCATTTGTCTGTGTTAAAATGAAGTTTTAAACAATAATCTTGAAATGGGCAGGTCTTTTACAGCAAAACACAGAAACTGTAAATGGGAGATTGATATTTTTCAATACATAAAATTAAAAATTTTGTAGTGTGTAAACACTGCAAACAAAGTTTAAAAAGGACAAATTTGGGGAGAATAGTTGTAACATGACAAAAGATTAGTATCCTCAATGTATAAAGAATTCTTGCAAATAAATAAGAAAAAGACCACAACCCGGTAGAGATATGGGTGAAGAGATGAAAATACAGTGCACAGGAAAAGAAATACAAAAGGCTTATTATCACATAAAAAGACATTAAATTTCACTCATAATTAAGGAAATGCAAATCAAAACAGTGAGATACCATTTCTTTCATCTGTCGGATGGTCAAAGATCAATCATTTTGAAAATACATATTGCTAATGAAGATGCAGGGAACAAAGCGCTCTCACACATTGCTGGTGAGAAAACAAAGCAAAGAGTTTTTGAAGGGAAACTTAGTAGACTGTATCAGAAATTAATCTGTACATTAATTAATTAAACTGTATATATTTCAAGAATCTGTTCTAAAGAAATATTTGCATATATTCACAATGTTATCTATGCAATAGTGTTTTTAATTGTTATAATAATGAATATAGTTATTTATATACATATATAAATAAAGGTATTTATAATGTTATAAACCATATAATGTATAATGTTCAATGTAACATTCATAATATTATAACCAATGTGGTGGCAACATCTATAATATTAAATAATTACAAATAATCAGGCCCCTGGGGGTGTCACAAGTGAGTGAGACATGTTCCTACCTCCATAGAACCATAACGTTGGGAGTGAAAAGCCAGAAAGTCACTTCAATGTGTTATGGTAAGGAAAAGAAGAGGTAAGCCATGGGGCCAGCCTGGTGGCGTAGCAGTTGAGTTCCCGTGCTCCACTTGGATGGCCCAGGGTTTTGCAGGTTCAGATCCTGGGCACGGACAGAGGCACCGCTTGTCAAGCCATGCTGTGGCGGTGTCCTATATAAAGTAGAAGAAGACAGGAATGGATGTTAGCCCAGGGCCAGTCTTCCTCAGCAAAAAAAAAAAAGAGAGAGAGAGAGGAGGATTGACAACCGATGTCAGCTCAGGGCTAGTCCTCCTCACAAAAGAAAAAAAAAAGAAGAAGAAGAAGAGGCAAGCCAAAGGGTGCTAATGGAACAGAGAGTAAAAACGGCTCAAGAGCATGGATTTTACTTTGTATGTGACATGGTCAGACATGCACTTTGAGTAGATCACTTTGGCAACATTGTGGAGGAAGAATTTAAGAGAGGCTGGAGTAGAGGTGGAAAGACAAGAGGTAGAAGACATAATTTAGATAAGGTGTAATGGAGACTTGAATTAGGACAGTGGGCGTAGGCATGGAGAAGGGGAGAATCGATTCAAGACCACTTTAGGAGGTAAAAAGGCATGTAATTGGGGGATGAGAGTAAGGAAGTAGTCTATGATTACTTCCAGGGTTTCTCACATGGATGGTTTGGTGGACAGTGTTACCCTTAACATGATTTAGGAATCTAGAGGGAAGAGCAGATGTTCTTGGAGAAAATATTGAGTTTGGTCTGGGACATGAATAAATGGGAGTGTGTGTGAGGATTCCAAGTGGCTCTCTTGAGTACACATATTATATATGAAGGTGAAGCTCAGTGGAGAGGAAAGGGATGAAGGTATCATTCCGGGAGTCATCAGCCTAGAGGTGATACTTAAAAGTGAGATTGTCTCAGGAAAACATGAAGAGAGATACAGCTAGAGAAAGAGAGAGAGAGACTGAGAAAGAGAAGCAATAGGCTAAGAACAGTACCCTGGTGATGCATCAACAGTTTAGGAATGGGCAGATAAGAATAAGACTGAGATGGAATGACCAAAGAGTTAAAGAGGAAAACCAAGAGGTAGTGGTGTCACTGATGATAAAGGAGAAAGAAGTTTCAAGAAATGAGCAGACAACAGTATCAAATGTAATATGAAAAGCCAGTAAGATATAGGCTGAAATGTGTCCCTTGGATTCCTATACTTCAGGCTAAATATCCACAATGGCTTCAACTATTAATCTTATGAAATGATTCCATGTCCCCTCATCATTTTGGTCTCTTTCTCCAGTAAACATGCCCCATGTCACTCCTTAAGGGTAGTGCCCAATGCTGAATGCAGTTACAGCAGTTTGATCCTGACCAGTGAGGAGCAGAGCTGATCATTCTGATCACTTTGAATAACATCTTCTAAGACAGAACTAAAGTTTTGGTGAAGAACATTACATTAATGATGCATACTGAGCTTATAATTAGTTCTTTTTCACACATACGCCTGCTAAGCTACATCTTCTTCATCTGTACTTCTGCAGTTAAGTCAACATCTTTTAGGCTATAGGTATCCATTTATTTGCACTCCCTTGTGTCATGGAGATTTGATCAAAATCCAATGTGCTTATTCAAGTCTGATATAAAAGATTAAAAGGGACTGGACCAAAGCTAGAGTCCTGCATTACACTATTAGAGGCTTCCCTCCAGGTGGACATGGATCCATTAATCAACCATCTAAGGAGTCATTAAACCAGACAGGAATCATAACTAGGTGTCCACAGCTACCCTTTTGTATGCTGCTGTTTTCACCCCAGGAAGCCACAAGAGTAAGCAGTCCCTATACTTTGAGAGAAGAACTTCTGAAGGAGATCAGAGTGTTCATCTCCCACAGTCATCAAAGCCCAGTCATGTTTCAGAGACAGTGACCTATGGCCAAGCTAGTGCTACTCAGATTTCAAACTATGTTCACATGGATGCCAATTTTGTGAAGGTGACCACATGCCATCTGGGATTTCTAAATTGTAAATGCAATAATCTTTTGCACTATTATTTCTACCCCCTAACTCTCTGTCCCTGTCTCTTTGTCTCTATCTCTGTCTCTGTTTCTGTCTGTCACACACACACACACACACGAGTCACACTCACCCTGACAGGATTTATACTGATCCCAATTCTCTCTGTTACCTTCGGTGCTATCCTCCTATCTTTTCTCTCATCTTCTTTACCCTCAATACCGAAATTCAAGTTTTCTAGTAACAAAACTTTGGTGATAAGTATAGGGGCACTAACACCTTTCCACTTCCATTATCACCTCCTTTCTTTCTTCCCCACTCACTCACCTCATCCTCTTCCATGACCAGGTCCCTTGGGGAGGGAGCACCACTTAAGGAGGGCATAGATGATGCCTGGCCTATGTGCAGGCTCCCTCAGAGACCACTTTTGACCACTCCACCTCCTCTGTGCTCAATTTATTTGTCATTGAATATTAAGAGTAGGGAGGTTAAAGGGCTGGCCTGGTGGCATAGTGGTTAAGTTCATGTGCTCTGCTTCAGCGGCCCAGAGTTCACAGGTTCAGATCTCAGGTGCGGACTTACACACTGCTCATCAAGTCATGCTGGGGCAGTGTCCCATATACAAAAGTAATAGACAAAGATTGGCTCAGATGTTAGCTCAGGGACAATCTTCCTCAAGCAAAAAGACAGCTATTTTGAATTCTCTGTCAATTAGATTGTAATCTTCTGCGAGTTCAAGTTTGGTTTCTGGAGAGTTGTCATTCTCTTTCTGTTCTGCCATGCTACTGCAGCTCTGCATGATACTTGATGAATTGATCCTTTGCGAGTGCATTTGTGTTCGTAACAATCTTTCTTATTTGGGTAAGACTTTGGTTACTTTGTTTCTGAGCTGCTTCTGGTTGTATTTGAGAGCTTGCACTTTCCACCCTCCACTGCCTCTGCTAGAAGTGTTGTCAGTGCTCTCCTTGTGCTGCTTGTGCCTCTGAGGTTGCTGGTGCCTTGCTGCTTATGATGTCACAGCAGTCTCAGGTGTTGCCACTGGGGTCATCAGGCCGAAAGCACTTCTGCTGCTTCTGGGGTCGCTGGGGTCTTGTGTCCCCCCGCCCCCCAGCTCTCTGCAGGCTCAGATGCTGCTGCTGCCGGGTTGTCTGGGAGTGCTGGCTGCACCACTGCCCGGGGTGCTGGGTTCATGGGTGTTGCTGTCACTGCTGGGGGCCCGGGGACCTGGGGACTTGTATGCAGCCCCCACTGCTGGTAGAACTGGTGTCAGGGGTGCTGCCACTGGGGGCTGGTTCACCAGTTCTACTGCAGTTCTTGAAGCCTCTGGTCACAGCTTCCACCTGCCACTGCTCGGGGAGGCAGAGGTTAAGCAGGGAGAGTTTGTCACTGCCACTCACTTGTGCAGCCTCTGGTCTCTGGCACTAGCCAGTGTGTTTTGGAAACTCAGGTCAGGGCCTCACACTCCAGCCAGGAAAATCTGAGTTTTCTATACTGTCCCCACTGTTGGAAAGACCAGGCCACTGCCAGGGGAAGGGAGAGGACTGGGTCACCAGCTCTGCTCTGTGTCCTGAATTCTCAGGGCGTGTCCCACATGCCAGTGCTAGGTGTATGTGTGTGGGGGGGAGGAAAGGGGCTACGCCACACCTGCTATTTCTGCCCCTGCAGTATGTGTTTGCAGGTGCATGCAACAGATCTGCTGGGGGGGTGGGCAGGGACTAAGCCGTGCCTCCTGTTTCAGCCCCTGCAGTGTCCGTTCGCAGGCACATGTGCTGGATCCACTGGGGGATGGTGGGGACTGAGCTGCGTTTGTTGTTTCAGCCACTGCAGCATCTGTTTGCAGGTGCATCCACTGGTATGAGGATCTGTGCCTTGGATCACTGCTGTTGGGGGAGGGGGAGAGGTCTGCTCCCCTGGTTCCACCACCTCCCAGGGACCCAGTCCACCCACCTGCAGATGTATAGGTGCATGGATCTCTTAGGCATCCTGGTGCACTGTCTAGGGGCTCCTTTGTTGGCCAAATGGGTGTCTGATTGGTTGTAACTTATAGGGGATAGACAAAGGGAATAACTCACTCCGCCATGATGTTGACATGACTCTACATCGATTGATTTTTGTGTGTTGAACCAACCTTGCATTTCTGGGATAAATCCCCCTTGGTCATGGTGCATGATCTGTTTTATATGTTGCTGGGTTTGGTTAGGTGTCATTTTGTTGAGGATTTTTGCGTCTATATTCCCAAAGGATATGAGTGTGTAGTTTTCTTTTCTTGTAATCTTTTTGCCCGACTTTGCTATCAGGGTAATACTGGCCTCAGAACAGGTGGAGAAGTATTCCCTCCTCTTCTATTTTTTGGAAGACTTTGTGATGGATTAGTGTCAATTCTTCATTAAAAATTTGGTAGAATTCACCAGTGAAGCCATCTGGTCCTGGGCTTTTCTTTTTGGGAAATATTTTGATTATGAATCCAATCTCTTTCCTCATTATGGGTCTATTCAGATTTTCTATTTCTTGTTGAGGCAGTTTCAGTAGCTTGTCTTTCTAGGAATTTGTCCATTTTGTCTATGTATCCTAATTTGTTGGTGTAGACTTGTCCATAGTATTCCCACATACAGTCATGTGCCCCATAATGACATTTTGGTCAATGATGGATTGCATGTACAATGGTGGTCCTATAAGATTAGTACCATATAGCCTAGGTGTGTAGTCAGCTATACCACCTACGCTTGTGTAAGTACATTCTAAGATGTTTGCACGATGACGAAATCACCTAACAACGCGTTTCTCAGAACGTATCTTTGTCGCTAAGCGATGCATGACTGTAATTCTCTTTTATTTCTGTAAAGTCGGTAGTAATGTCTTCTTTTTCATTCCTGATTTTAGCGTTTTGAGTCATCTCTCTCTCTCTCTCTCCCCCACCCTCTCTCCCGCTCTCACTCTCCCTTTTGTCAATTTAGCTAAAAGTTTGTCAATTTTGTTGATTTTTCAAGAACCAATTTTTGGTTTTGTTAATTTTCTCTATTGTTTTTTGATTGTCTCTTTCTTTTATTTCCACTCCAATCATTATTATTCCCTTCCTTCTTCTTAAACCCTACTTGATAGAATGATAGTGCATGCCCCACTTTATCAATAGGTGGATCAAAGAACATTCAAGTCACGATTGGCAGCTTGATTCATGTGGTCCCTGTTAGCCTATGGTGAGGCATGCACTCTCCCCTAGACTCTTATAAACAAGAAAGGGCTGTTTATCAAAAGGAAAATTGTTCCTTGTTGAGACGGGCATGATTTTGCTCAAAACCCTAGGGTCTTGAGCTCAAAACTCCTCTTATTGGGGCTTTGTCACGGGCTCTATACATCACTGCAATCTATCCTGTCATAAAGGCCAAGTGGCAGGGCCACTTGCACTGACGTCTAGACTAGTTGGAGAGCACGCTCTTCTTATGGGCATAACTCAAACCTGGCATCTCTACCGAATCACCCAGTAAATGGGGCTGAGCAAGACCCCTGAATCCAAATTCCAAAGGGGTCCACCAAGACTTCTGCCATTTTTGTATTGGCAGGCAGCACTTTGGAGGAGATATTCCAAAGTATTCCTGACCACTGGACCAAGAGAAACCTTTTCCTGAAGTATCAGACACCTCTAGTTTCCCAGTATCTTTCTCCTGCCTTCTGACACGCATATGTCAGGTACCCTAAGGTATCTAGGGTACCTGTGATTCCCTGCTGTCCTGGTTCCAGAAGCACAATGTCACCAATGTAGCGGACCAAAATGATGTCCTCTTAAATGATGAGATAGTCAAAGTTCTTTCAATCTGAATTGTGACACAGAGCCAGAGAGGTGACCTATCTCTGAGGCAAGATGGTAAAATATGCTCTTGTCACTGCCAGGTGAACAGTTTCTGGTATTCTCTGTTTATGTGAATAGAGAAAATATACTTTCCAGAGTGATATTGCATACCAGGTGCCTGGAGTTTTGTTAATTTACTCCAGGAAAGAGACTATTCCTAGAACAGCAGTTTCAATTGGAGCCACCACCTCAATGAGCTTACAACAATCTGCTAACATATTTTAAGTCATCTTCACCGGCCAAAGTAGGGGAATGGATGGTCAGAGGAAATTACCTATGAGGCCACAGATGTAAATTCAGGTTGAGGGAGAAGTGAGAGTATTGCAGGCGTAGTCATGCTGGGAGTGTGAATCACTTTCTTGTGCAACTTGCTTGTGCCCTCAGGGCTTGCTTTGGTCCAGTCGCATATATACTTCTTTCATTTGATGATGGAATGGCACAAGGCTCCTCTGACTTTACGGCTAGGTAGATCACAGAGCATTCAGATCATGATGGACGTGCGCCTCTCCTGCAACTTTCAAGCTTTTGATGGTACTACTATGGTCTTCAATTCCTCAGGGATGTGTTGCAGCTTCCACTTGTTTTTTTCCTGCCATAATAGTCCATATGTCAGAGAATCGAGGCATTGTGCCTATTACTGAAAAAATACTCAAAAAACATGGGCTGAGTTTGTGTTCCCAATGGCCTGCCATGAGGAGGACTCGGGTCAAAACGCCATTTATCTCCTGCCTCCCCCATGAGCCTCCTTTCTGACCACAATGGCATTCTAGGTCCACACATTTGGGTATTTTTCTTTTCCCAGGGCTCAGTTACCTGTGTCAATGACTCCATCTGTCTTCAGAGATACATAGGAGTAAAATGAACAGGATGCACTTGTGATAGTTTAGCAGGGTACTTCTTCAAGGGTATCAGGCCCGTCCTTCAGTCATGATGCTCTGAGAACTGAGTGAGGACCCATGGCTTTCTAGCATAGTGGCTCAAGCCAGATTTCCATTCAACCATATCGAGAAGAACTGCTGTTGTCTTTGTTGTTATTGTTTTTCTTGTTAAATAAACCAAATAAGGTCTTAAACTTCCTGTTGATTTCATTCACAGGGGAACCCCAGCGATGTATGTAAGCCAGAGATCTCATCACAACAGCCACTTTCCTGCTCATTATTGCTCTTTGTGGCAATTAAGTCCTGCCATAAGGGTTCTGCAACCCTAGAATCCTTCTATTCCCACAATAGCCTGTAGAATTTTTTTTTTTTTTTTTTTAAGATTCTAGTACTTCCTTCAACAACTTCCTCAAGGCCTTGGGTGAAGAGGGTAATTCAAATCTTGCTAGGAAAAGGTAGGAAGGACTTGCAGCATAAATCCAATCCAGCATTCTGGTCTCCCTAAATCTTTTATTTTCTTTTTCTACATTGTACCAAGGGATTTCAATCCTTCTGTAACTTGTAGTATGGGCCAGCCTTGTATTCAAGCTTGCATCGGCCAACCCAAAAAAGTTTAAGAGCTGAAGGCCAATGCCTGGACTAGCACTTTCAATACAGAATTTCTAATAATGGTGCCCATTCCATTAAATTCAGTCAAATCCAAAATTATATTTCAACCTCCTTAGTCAAGAAAACCTCCAAATATATTTCTACAAATATTTCCCAAACTTTACATGATAGTTTCAAGAACTCCTATAGTTCCATATGATTATAACCCTCTCCTCCCCTACTATCATTCTTCATTTCATCCCCTAGACCATATTGGGTCTTGATTCTGGTTACCAACAGAGCAACAATGGTGCCTGTTTAAAATTTTTATATAAGTTGTATAATTCAAAATAAGCATTGGAATTTGCTTTTCTTACTCAATATTATGCTTGTGGGATCTGTCTCTGTTTTTAGGAGTAGCTCTAATTCATTCATTTTTACTGCTGTATAGTAACCCATCAAATGACTATATGGCAATTGATTCATCCAGTTGGGTTCCTCTGTTGATGGATATTTACATTCTTTCCAATTCTTTTACCATTTCAAACAACGCTGCCCTCAGCATCTTTGCACGTGTCCTTTCGTACACATGTGCAAGAGTTTCTCTAGGGCATTACTAACTTCACTAGATGATGCCAGGCTGCTCTCCAAATTGGCTTACCATTATGTACTCCAACCAGCAGTGTCTGAGAATACCCATTTTCCAAACATCCTCACTGTACTTGATATTCCAGGACTTTTCAATGCTTGCCAATCCAGCGGGGTGCAGGGTTAATGCGCTATGGTTTTAATTTGCCTTTCCCTGATTACTACTGAGCTTGGGTATCTTTTCTTATATTTATTGGACATTCATGATGCTTCCTCTCTTAATTGCCTATCATTTCAGTTGCCCATTTTTTTCCCATTGCATTGAATTTCTTATTGATTTGCATTAATTTTTAGCATTCTGGATACCAATCCTTTGTTGGCTATATGTATTGGAAATATCTTCTTCCAGTCTATGGAGTGTCATTGTACTTTGTTTGCTTGTCAGCACAGAAGGTTTTAATGTTAAGGTTGTTGAATTTGTCAGTCTTCTCCTATAAATGCCTTGCAGTTTTTGTGTCTCGTTTAAGTAATTCTTCTCTCACCTGGAAATCAGGAAGGTAGTTTCCTATTTTTTGTTCTAAAATATTTAAAGTTTATCTTTTCATATTTAGATCTGTACTTGGTGTGTTTGTGTGTGCGTGCGTGTGTGTGTGTGTTCTGGGAAGTAGAGTTTCAATTTTACATTCTCCCCATATGGAAATTGTCCTAGCATCATTTACCAGAGACCCCATCACCTCCCCACTGATCTGCAATGCCACTTCTGTCATACATTAATAGTTCACGTATGCATTGTGTTGTTTCTGGGCTCCCTATTCTCTTCCATTGGTCTTTCTGTCTAGTCCTACACCAATACCCTACTACCTTAATTACTATGTGTTTAAACTAAATGTTGATGTCTAATAGAGCAAGTCTTCCCACTTTGATCTTCTTCATGGGTGTTGTTTCAGTTGTCTCCTGCTGCATAAAAAAGCATCCCAAAACTTTGTGGCTTAAAACAACAACTTTTATTATATCTAGTGACTTACCGAGTGAGTCATTTGTGCGGGGCTCGTGTGGCCAATTCCTTTGCTCTGTTGGTTGACTGGTTGACTGGGTCCACTCAGTGATATTCTATTGGTAGTTAGGCTGCACTGGAGGGTCCAAGATAGCTTCACTCATATGTCTGGTACCTTGGAGGAGACCTTTGGAGGGCTGGGCTCAACTGAGTCCCTCTCCCTCTGCATGTAGCCTCAGGGCCAGCCCACTGGTCTCTCCAACAGGGTAGTCAGACTTGTTACATGGCGGCTCAGGGTGAGAGTTGCCAGATTTAGCAAATAAAAATAGGGAATCTCCAGAAAAATTTGCTATTCACATAAACAACAAAATTTGTTTTTTAGTATAAGTATGTCCGTACAAGATTTGCAACACACTCATGCTAAAATTTATTTGCCGTTTCTCTGAAATTCGAATTTAACTGGATGACCTATATTTTACCTGGCAACCTTACTCATGCCTCCAAGAGACCAAGACAGAAGCTGTAAGCCCTCTTAAAGTTTAAGCCCAGAATGGGTATAACATCGCTTCCATTAGTCAAAGAAGTCACAGAACAGCCCAGATTCAAGGGGAGGGGACATAGACCCGCCTTCTCAACAGCAGAAGTGTAAAAGACTTTGCAGCTGTCTTTTATCTACCACAGTGTTTTGGGTGTACTAAGCCCTTTACTCTCCTGTATAAATATCAGAATCAGCCTGATAAGTCCCATTTTCCATGAAAATCAATGATATTTTTACAGAAATCGCACTGAACATAGAGGTTAATTTCGGGATAATTAACATTTTTACAATATTGAATCTTCCTATCCATGAGCATAGTGCATTCTCCACTTATTTGGGTCTTCCTTATTATATTTCAGTGGAGTTTTATAATTTTTATTAAAGTTTTATAATTTTCTCCATAAAGATCATGCACATCCTTTGATAGATTTATTTCTAGAGACCTTACAGAGTTTGCTTCTGTATGTGTTATAGTCTTTAAAACTGCATTATCTGTTTCTTGCTGATGCATAGGGAAAAACCTGAATTTTGTATATTGATTCTACATCCAGCAAACATGCTGAGCCCTCATTAGTTCTCTTGATAATATAGATAATCTATAGATTATCTTTGGTTTTCTATCTAGTCAATCACATAGCAGCCATATAAAAAAAATAATTCAGGGCTATTCCTTTCCAAACCTTATCCATAGTTTTTGCCTTACTGTGCTGGATAGGACCCCCAGAATAATGTTGAATGGAGACAGTGGTAACAAGTACCCTAGCCTTATGCTTCATTTAAAAAGAATGCTTCTAATGTTTAACCACTAAATATGATATATGCTGTAGGTTTTAGGTAGATACCCTTTATTCAATTAAGGAAGTTTCCTTCTATTACCGGTCTGCTAATTTTTTTCCTTTAAATCATGAATTGGTACAGAATTTTATCAAATGTTTTTCTTCATTTGTTAAGATACTTACTTCAGGGGGGAAAATGCTTTGTACACTGTAAGGCACTAAGGGAAAAAAGGAGATTCTTTCATACGGAGACAATTTTCAGCATCAAAGTATTGTTCACGTGTTCTTAACACTTGTATATGTGGGCTCTCATATAAAAATGACTTCCAAAATCGAGTGTAATTATGAACAAAGGAGAAGCAGTTCAGTAGGTGATGAAGCTAATCTACAAGAATCACTTCTGAAAGGCATAAAAGTAGATTTGTTTCCATTTATTCAAATCCAGTTATCCCAACACACATGTTGTTGTATAGGATAACTCAACAGCATACATCTGAAAAAACATACAAGGAAGAACAGCCATAAAAACACTGGGAAAAAAAAAAGAGCACAGGGTCAGAGGAGGAGGGTGGCTAACACTATGAGGTATTTAAAAATAGAGGTATTTACAATGAGGTATTGGTGCATGACTAGACAGACAGACCCATGGGACAAAATAGAAAAACCAAAGAGAGAGACCCAACTACATATGCACATTTAGTATACAATTAAAATAGCTCTCGAATCACTGGGGAAATGCGGATTTCTTAATAAATGGCATTGGGATAACTGGATAGTTACACAGAAAATGATACAATGTGATCCATTGCATGATAAATTCCAAATGGATCAGCTATTTAAATGTAAAAATTTGAAATCATAAGATTATCAGTAGGAAGCCTGTATGAATTCCTCTATAACATGGGAGTGGGGAAATCTTTCCCAAACACACTCAAAATTCAGAATCAAAAAGAGGAAGGGCATATAAATTTGATTATATAATAATATAATTTAAAATCTTTTGCATGACAAAAGTCCCCATAAAGAAAATTAAAAGTCAGGTGACAAACTGGGAAAATATTTACAGCTTTTTCCATAGGCCAAGGGTTAATATATTTAATATAAAAATAGAAATTCTAAAACCAGAGAAAAAATACAGACAACCCAATAGAAAAATAGGCTAGAGATATGGGCAGACAGTTCACAGGAAAAAAATGCATCTAGCTCAACCTTGTTCATAAAACCGTGAATGCAAAGTAAAGTTACACTGAGATACTCTTTCTCAAATAATAGATTGGGGATAATCCAAAATCACATCCACGCAACATAGTATTATCAGACACTAAAGAAAACATGAGGGGCGTCCTTACAAACTACCATGGAGTGATTTCCAATATATATCGTTCAGTCAAACAAACAAGGTGCAAAATACTGCATCTAGTATGCTACCATTTATCTAAGAAAAGGGTGAAGGAATAGGAATATAAACATAAATATATATGTATAATACATATGTTATATATAATAAATAATACATTATTATATTATAATTATATATTGTTATATGTTATATAATATACATTATACACAGCATAAATCATATATCTAATATATTAGATATGTATAATAATATATAATTGATTATGTACATAGATTATATATATGATATTGTGTATTATTATATGTACATACTAGTTTATACATGATAGATTATATGTATAATAATATAACATATAATATGTGGAATACAAGCATATATATTTTAAAAATTAATAAGAGGAGGACAATCCATAACATCTGAAAAAAAAAGACTGCCAACAAATGGAGGGGGAGAATAGGGTGGAGGGGACAGAGTTAGATGGTAGACTTTTTATGAATTTGAATTCAGACTATATAAAAATTTTATAAAATCATAATACAAAATTAAATTTAAAAAACAATTTTAAACAAAATCTAAGAGTTTAAAATAAAATAAACATATGAACCTAAATGTGTATCCTGGCGGTGGCAAAACCCACAGAACAAAACTATTCCAAGAGACTTGACCACAAAATAATTTGACTGTAAATCCCTGCTGAGATATGCCCAAAAGACAGATAGAATTGCAATAACAGCAAATGATCAGAAACCATGTTCTATCAGTAGCAATGAGTATCACTCTCACCCGAGTTGTGGTCTTGAACTACTATTTTCCACTAAGAGAAAACAAGACTCCTTGGAGAAATGGGTGACTCCAAGCCCGGGACTGAAAATTTACAAAATGGACCGGTAACATCTTATCATGTGCCATAGCAAGGAAATTATCAGAGACTACTAGGGTTCTGTCAAAAGGACTCAG